>OY728135.1:1290012882-1299611610 GCA_963277665.1 Viscum album
AAACAAAAAAACTCTAGATGAATTTTCTACTTATAGCCTCATTGAAGAGTGCAGTGCAGTACATCAAAAGAAAATCCCTCCTAAATGGAAATACCCTGGTAGTTTTTTCATACCTTGCACACTAAGAAACTCTGATCCGCTGAACTGTTTGTGTAATTTAGTTTCTAGCATTAATCTGCCCCCATTCTCACTATTTCAATTGTTGAGGTTGGATGACCTTCAACCCACCACAATCATACTGCAGTTAGCTGATAGATCATTCACTCATCCTGTGGGTAGGGTATATGACTTGCTTGTTGGGGTTGGGAAACTGTTTTGACCTGCTGACATTCTTGTTCTAGATATAGAGTGTGATCAATAGGTGCCAATAATCTTGGGTAGTCCTTTAGTTTCCATCGGTGGTGATGTTATTGATGTCTCTAAAGGTCAATTAATTTTTAAAATTGGAGAACAATAAGAAGAGTTCAATGTGTTTAAAAATATTAATGGACCAACTTTTTCGGAAAACTGTTCAATGCTAGAGTCCTTAGAGAAAGAGAATTCAATTGGTAAATCATATGAATCTGAAAATAAATCCCCTGTTAAAGAAGATAATTTTGAAGCTGAAAATCCCATTGAATCTATTTTAGAAATTTAAATTACTAATCAAACTCCAAATCTAGAAAATTTTCTAGAACTGGACAACTATCCAGTTTCTGCTATAGAAGGGTACTTTGTTTCTGAACTTAGGATATTTTTGAGTGAGTTTTAGGTGTTTCTGTTAACAACAACTTTTATTTACACTTTGATGATACTAAGGGAGAACTTATAAGACAATTAGTTGAGTTTTCTTTAATAAACCTGCTAAAATATGATCTGGAATATCTAGAAAACATACTGCCCACTCTGGACAGTAGCACTGTTACTTCTAAATCTGTATATGAAATTAAAAATATTTCATCTTTCAATACTACTTATAAGAAATATGTTGAAGATCTTGGACCTCCCATGCCTAAGATTCTTCCTTCGAGTGTAGTGCCACCCACCATTGAACTGAAAACCATCCCTACTCATCTTAAATATTCATTTCTAGGTGAGAACTCCACTTTTCCTTTAATAATTTGTGCTAAAATAAATGAAAATCAAGAAAAAATATTGTTTAGTGTGTTAATGAAGTTTACATCTTCCATAGGCATGAAAATAGATGATATCAAGGGTATTATTCCATCATTTTGTATGCATAAAATATCTATGGAGCCTGACCATAAGCCTAGGGTGGAATGTCAAAGAGGATTAAATCCTAACATGAAAGAAGTTTTTAAAGAGGAAGTGATTAAACTTCTAGACAATGGAATGATATATCCCATTTTTTATAGTTCTTGGGTCAGCTCTTTCCAGGTTGTCCCCAAGAAGGGAGGCTTCACTGTAGTTAAAAATGAAAAAAACGAAGAAGTCCATGTTAGGGATGCCACAAAATGGAGAGTTTGTATATATTATAAGAAACATAATGCATCCACTAGGAAGGACCTTTTCCAATTCCCTTCTTGGACCAAATTCTTGAGAGGCTTTCTGGAAATGAATTTTTCTATTTTCTCGATGGGTATTCTGGTTACCACCAAATTCCTGTTACTCTAGATGATCAAGAGAAGATCACTTTCACATGCCCCTTTGGAACATTTTACTATAGGCGGATGCCCTTTGGGTTATGTGGAGCTCCATCTACCTTTCAAAGGTGTATAATGGCTATCTATTCAGATATGATTGAGAGAATTATTGAGGTTTTCAAGGATGAATTTTCCATTGTGGGTAATACTTTTGATACATGTCTTGTAAATCTTGAGTTAATATTAGAGAGAAGCATTGAAACTAACCTTGTTCTTAATTAGGAGAAATTTCAATTCATGGTTAAAGAAATTATAGTTCTTGGACATAAGGTGTCAAAGAGAGTTCTAGAAGTTGATACTACTAAGATTGATGTTATTCAAAAATGGCCTCCCCCTGTTAATGTCAAAGGTGTTAGAAGTTTCCTAGGGTATGCCGATTTCTACTGGGGATTCATAAAATAATTATCTAAAATAAATAATCCCTTATGTTCTTTTCTGGTTAAGGATGGACCTTTCAATTTTGATGAAAACTGTTTGAAATCATTTAATCTGCTTAAAGAGAAACTCACTATATCACCTATCATCACTGCACCTGATTGGAAACTACCTTTTGAACTTATGTGTGATGTTAGTTACATGACTATAGGTGCTGTCCATGGACAGAGGAGGGATATGAAGTTGCATGTTTTGTATTATGCGAGTATACTTATAGATGGTACCCAAAATAATTATACCACCACCGAGAAAGAATTATTAGCTGTAGTGTTTTCTCTAGAGGAGTTTAGACAATACTTGTTTGGGTCAAAAGTCATCATTTTCACTAATAATTTTTCTTTAAAGTACTTCCTATCTAAAAAAACTAAACCCATGCTTATTAGAGGGATTTTTTTGTTATATGAATTTGATTTAGAAATTAGGGATAAGCAGGGAGCTGAAAATTTAGTTTCTAATCACCTATCTAGACTTCCTCTTACTCAATCTGAATCTGAAAATTCTATGGAGATAAACTCTTACTTCCCTATTGATAAGCTTCTTACTGTGTCAATCAGGCAATCTGCTTGGTTTGAATATTTTTCCAACTTTCTGGCAGCATGTGTTTTTCCAAAAAATATGTCCAATAACCAAAGAAATAAATTCATTTCTGAGCTTAACTATTATTTTTGGAATGATCCCTTATTGCTTAGGAGGTGTGTTGATGGATTTATTAGGAGGTGCGTTCCTGAGGAAGAGATGTTTCCTATATTAGAAAGTTGTTATTCTTCACCTTGGGGAGGTCACCATGGTGGTGAAAGAACCGCTAAAAAATTCCTTCAATCTGGTTTCTATTGGCTTACCCCTTTTAAGGATGATAAGAGCTTTGTGGTTTGTTGTGATAGGTTCCATAGGCAGGGAAACGTTTGTAGGAAGCAGAAGTTACCTCAAAAATGTATTCTGGAAGTTGAAATTTTTGATGTCTGTGGTTTAGATTTCATGGGTCCATTTCTATCATCTCATGGGAATGAGTATATTCTTGTTTCTCTAGACTATGTTTCAAAATTGTATGAGGAAGTGGCACTACCCAATAATCAATCCAATTATATAATCAAATTTGTTAAAAATAACATCTTTACAAGATTTAGCATCCGAAGAACTTTTATCGCTGATAATGGAACACATTTTAAGAACTATATGTTTAAATATTTGATGAAAAAATATGGTTGTGTTAATAAAAATGGTACTCCTAATCATCTGAAGTCCAGTGGACAGGTTGAAATTTCAAACAGGGAACTTAAACAAATTCTTGATAAAACTGTGTCAAACTTTAGGAAAGACTGGTCTCATAAATTGGATGAAGCTTTATGGGCATATAGGACTGCTTTAAAAACTCATATAGGCATGTATCTTTATAGGATGTTGTTTGGGAAACAATGTCATTTAATTATAGAGTTGCAACATATATCTTATTGGGTAGTTAATGATCTAGATTATTACATTAAGAGTGCTGGTGAGAGGATATTACTTGAGTTGAGTGAACTTGATGAGATTAGGAGAGAAAGTTATAATAATTCAAGGATTTATGAGGAAAGGACTAAAATCTTTCATGCTTCTATCATTCAAAACAAGGAGTTTAAAAATGGATAGAAGGTCCTTCTCTTTAAATCTAGACTTAAACTCTTTCCTGGAAAGTTAAAGTCCAAATGTTCTAGAACTTTTATAATTTTGAGAGTGCTTAATAATGGTGCTTTAGAAATTGTAGGTGAAGAGAATAAACCCATGTTGGTTAATGGGAAAAAGTGAGACATTATTTTGAACGACAACCAAAGGGCTTGGATGCCTTCATTGAGCTTAAAAACTGTTCTTGAATAAATTCTGGCTGGGGAATTTAAATCTAGCGTTGCATGGGAGGTAACCCATGGTTCTTTTTGTCTTTATGTTGTTTCTTTTTAACATTGAATAATGTGATGCTTCTGTTCTATGTTTTTATGAAATATTTGTTACTGCTTGTTCTTTGTTCCTGGGTTACATGCTTGGTGTTTTTAGGTTGCTGCTGCATGTGTAAATAAAGGAGTGGAATTACCATGATCATTTTTGGACAAGAATTTAGTTATGGAAGTACTTCATCTTTATGCATGTATTTCTCATCCTATTTTTGCTAATAAAATTCTTCTCATTGAATAAATTCAGATTTTTTTAGAAATTCTGCTACATATATTGCATAAAACTTTTTGTTGTATGTCACTATGTTGTTCTTAAAAATTCATCATGTTCCTCTTGCTGGAAATTTCAATTCATTGAAAAGTATTGAATTAATCTTTCACTTTAGGAAATTAAGTGTGTGTGTGTGTGGGGGGGTACATTCTTGCTGGTAGTTGCTATTTTCCATTCGAACAGATTAGTCTATAGGGTATTTATCATGCATCTTTCTGCTATATTGAACATCAATTTGAATCATAATTTGTTAAAATGCTTAAATCCAATTAATTGTTCACCCACAACTTATATGTTTCTTTTGAGGTAAATTGAAAATCTTTGTCACTGGACATAGATGTTAATGTTTTTACTTTTTAATGAACCTACTGTTAATTTATTCATTATGGAAAATAAGATTTTTTAACTTCATCGATACCCTTTTTACATGCCATAAATCTACTTAATTGAAAATATGTTTTGAATTTAATTGTCAAATTGTTATTTTCCATATTTAAAAGTAAACCTGGGGAAAAATTTGGGTTTTAAGTGTGGGGGAGGGGGTCAATTCATGACTATACTAAATTGTGTTTTAATGAAATATCATCAATTCCCACCATAGCTCAAAATTTCTTGCAAAAAATGGTTAAAAGTTTTGAATGTTCTGTTATATTTCTAAGCTTTACAGTGTATTCAATTGGGTTTTTCCTTTGGATAGTGCTTTTATTGGTAGTTATGAAATTCTATGAGTCTGAAATTGATGAGGTTGGATGATTTATAAGTGGTCTTGCTTAGTGGTTTCATGGAAATTTGGTTTAGGAACTACTTCTGAAAGTGATTTGGGTAACGTTTTAGTGGAATTATTTTCATAACCCGTGGAACTGGAAGTTTGATTATGATTCTAGGGTCCTCATTCATATTTTAATTATTAAAAGTAATTGCTTTAATGAGCCAATGTAAAAGTTTTCTATATAAATCTAGTGGAACTGGAGTAATTTGGGCATCTGGGATCTTACGATGAGTCTCTGAGACCCTAGATGATGGGTGCCATTATGTTAACTTTAAGCCATTTTTACACTTTGAATAAGTGAACTGAACCATGCTTAGCATACGATAAATGGCTTGGGAAAAATAAATAAAGTGTTTAGGGTCAAAAATGAGCTCATTAAGGTTAGTGGAATGATGAACTCTAGATGAAGAAGGGGTCAATTGGTTTATATGAAAATAATTTAGGTTGTATCATTGAGGTGATTCAAAAAAAATATTTAATTTTGGAACCTATGTGAAAAAGTTAAAGTATTAAGTTCATACTATTAAGTTCATAATTCCACATAAATTTTACTTTTTTTTTCACTCTTGGACTTTGGGCTTAAGCCTAGATTGAAGTTAGTCACTATGTTGTATCACATATGAGGCATGGAATATTCATTAATGGATGGTGTTGTTTTCTTAACTACCCTTGAGTATTTTTTAGGCAAGATTCATTTGAATAATTCATTTTCGGAGCCTGCTGTTATGTTTTGTCCTCTGATTTTGAGTACTAGACATGTTACAGTGTGATCTTAATCATAAGTATGCTTCGTTGCTTTTCAAAGAAAATAAGACATGGAATTGTTTGAGGACAAACAATGCTTAAGTGTGGGGGAATTTGATGTGGCTTTATTTTTACATAGTTTTTCTACATCTTTTATTTAATTTTGATTAATTTAATTATGTATTTTGACACTTTTTAATTAATAATAACACTTTTTTTAATTTTTTCACTACTACTCTTAGTTAATCAATTTTTTATAATTAAATATGTGTTTTTTGTCCTTTTATATAGTCATTCTATTTATTTTAATTATATCTAATTACTTTTTATTTTTAAAATCATAATTTGGATTACTTTTAAATATTTTTAAATGTTTATTATTTAATTATTTGTCATTTTTTTCATTAATCTAATTTAGTTTTTAATTTAAAACTTTACCCTTTAATTTAGATTTATATAAATAAATTAATCTTATTTATTTACCAGTTCAACTTTTCTACTAAGTAAATAAGTTTAATTTTATGTTTAATAAAGTATCGTGTTTTCAATGTTAAGTTTCATTTTTCATTTAACTAATTAACTATTTCATTTAATATCTTTAGTTAATTATAATTATTTTAATTTTATGTTTGAAGATAATTATTTGTAGGTGTTTTTCATTTATTTAGACATAAATTTAATTAAACTCAAAATTTATATTCTTAGTTAATAATTAAGCTGCCTTTATTTTTAGTTTGTTAAATAATTTGGTTAATCTTTGGTTATAGTTAATTATTAATTTTAAATTTTTTTGTTAATTTCTCTTTTGTGTTAATTAGTTAGTATTTGTTCATTTTATTATTTTTTACAAATTAATTTGTATTGTTCACATTTTTTAATTTTGTTCTATTGGGGAGTGACACACTGATCTTTTGTCACACCAAAGATTTTTATAACTATCAGTGAGTCGTGACTTACCGATTACATTGAAACATCATCAGTCTCTCACCTCGCACTGATGTTGCGACACACCGATCCTTTAAATTGGTTACGATTTCTCATTGCATCAGTATCAGTCTCTCTTTTTAAACATTCGGTCAGTCGTTATTTTCTTTCATCGGTGTGTCAAACACCTATACTTTTTTTATTTTAACTAACGATTTGTCCAGGCACACTGATGTTATTTGGCATCATCATTTGGCACCGTTTAATTCCTTCTATCAGTGTCTCACTGCAAATGACCATTATTTCTACTATCGGTGAGTCAATGACTTACCGATCCATTTCAAAACTATCAGTTTTACAAATCTCTCAACGTTTCCAATTTCCTTATTTTCTACCGATCCACATCAGTCTCTCATTACTCTTATAGACATTTATGTGACTCAAGAATACCCCAATTTCACTAATGGTCTCTCTCATCTTTTCCCTACCACCGAGAGTTCTTTTTTTCCCATTTTTTTTTCACCACTCACCGATAGTTCAATTTTTCCGATGCATAGATCAGTCCCACCGTTAGTCCAGTTTTTTTAACCTCACACCGATATGTTTTGTTTATTTTCAACTTTTGGTCTCTCATTGATACTGATTCCACCATGATTTTTACTCTTTATGTCGATATTCAACATTTTCTCCAATCTTCCTAACTCTTCATACTGACGCATCTCCTACAAAACATGTTTTTCCACCATAATTCTATCAAAACACGACCCAAAAATTCTTCAACAAATTAAATACATTCTGCAACCCTTTCACAAGCATAACCATAAAAATTTCCAAACTCCATTAAAGATCTAGAATCATCCTGAAACCCTCAACAAAGGAGGATCTTTTCCGAGGTTCCAGCCCACCGGGAAGTCATCGTCACCACCTTCCGTTGAGACCCCAATCCTGCCCGCACTTGAGGAGGGTTGTGTGAACAACCTAGAGGTCGATCTGCAGAAGAACCATATTCCACACTACTGTGTGAAGTTTCTTGTTTCACTGTTAAATAAATTTTTACTACTGTTACCTACCACCGTGAGGAGGAGTGGCATAGTCTCCCCGAATGTAGTCAGTGCTGGGGTGATGAATCTGAATGGCGCTGAGCCACTGTGCCTGAAATCCTCCGCTCTATTTCAGGTTGAAGAAGATTCTGTGATTCGATGAGGGATTTGGTTCACGCTATGGGTGACCTGCTCACCACCAGATCTGGAGTTAGCCGTTGTCCGCGTTAGAGTTGAAGCTCGCCGCCACAGATAAAGGGTGGATCACTGAAGCCGCTATGGAGCTGCGATGAAGAGGGTCGACATCGGTCTTCGGGAGGAAGAAGAACTAGTAGAAACCCTACCCCCAGTGCACCGAATTAGGGGGGAGAAGATTAAAAAAGCTATAATAATAAACTAAAAGAAAACTTAATTTAAAATAATAACAATAAAAAAAATTAACTTATATATTAGATAATTATAATTATGAATACATATTTAATTTAAGATAATAAAACATAATTGTTAATTAATTTAAATTAATCTTAAATTAAACTAAATTAATTAATAATAACCTCTAAATTAATTTTAAATTAATTATTATTGTTCCATACCGAAATTTTCATTCTTGATTACTAATAATAATTTATAAATAAAATTTAATAATCTATTTAATTTTTTATCAGATTAATGTTCAAAATAATAATCAAGTTAGAAATTATTTAATGGAAAAAATATCTACTTATCTATTTAATTTAATATCTAGAGCTAAAATTTTAACGAATTATTAATTTAATTAAGGTAAATTAATTTAATTAACTAATAAAATAATAAATATCTTAATTTACAACTAAAATTTTACCTAAATTTAAGACTTAATTGCATAAAATTTATTAATTAATAATTAATTAAACTTCTCAAATTCAAATGTTCATAAAGATTAATATACTTTTCATAAACCTGTTTAAAAAATTTGATATTTAAATATAAAATTAAATACTATTATTACATTTTATTTTTGTCTCAAAATAATATCTAAAATATAGTTTCTAGATCTTAACTATTCTAAAAAGATTTATTTAACAAAATTACTTAAAAGTTTTTTTATTACCTTAATACTTTTAAAAAAGTTATTTTCTTAAAATAATTTTTTTATTTCCTTAATTTTGTAACTATGTTGTTTATTTTCTAAAGCATGTTCATTGAAGAGTTGGGTTTATGTCCAGGTAAACTCAACTAACTCAGCAGAAGTTAGTTATGAGGACAAAACTAGTGCGACGTGTCGGTCGCGAAAAAACGCACGTTGTGCGTTGCATTTATGAAGGGCTTTTAAAGTTAGTGGAAAATGTCCGGTGACATACAACAGATGATTAATGATATTTTAAGCAGAGTATTAGTAGAATTACAGAGGGGGAGGGGGAGGACGCTCATTCATTGGAACACACCAGACTCGGAGCAGAGAGGAGAACTTGGAGAACTTCTCGAAGATCTATTCTTCGGAGTTCCAAGGGCCAAGGGTAGAATTGATTCAAGGGAGCAGAGGGATTTTTATTCCTCTATTTTCTCTTAATTATCATCCTATGTAATTGAGTGATTTTGGTATACGTAATTGAAATAATGATAGGTTAAATAATTTTAGTTCGAGGTTTAAATTTAATCTACTAGTTAATCTTTCATTTTCCTTCTCTTTATAATTTTAATTTGATCAGAATTGATCGGCAAGGTTAGATATGATTTTATTCAATTGAAACATACCACCTACTCTTAATCTCAGAATTCTACATTCATACATTGAGTTTGAATGTGTATTAATTTTCTTGAACTTTTTAATTTAAATAAAAGACTACAGAACATATAGTGAGTTTGTTCGGTAATCTTTTCAAAACAAGAATTTCCATGTTTTTTAATCTTATAGTGGCGAGCTATGAAATTGGTCATCTTGAGGGATTTATCTCATGTCAAGGGAAATAAATAACTCCTTTTCAGTGGTATTATTTTTAATCACTATCATGAGAAGGAATGTTTTCAAAACTAGTAGACTTGATGTTTACCCTGAACATAATTCTCTTGATTGTTCACTTATCAGCATTTTTTTTTCTCTGTTTCTCACTGTTTTAGTCTTTTTCTTTCTTCTATATAGTTCAGAAAAAAATACTTAAAATGATTGTGATGTTTCGTTTATTCCTTATAATAAACAATTAATTTTTTAAATAAATAATAGAAAAAATAAAAACACAATCCCACTACTGACAATAGTGGAGTCTTTAGTTAGTTTTTAGAAGATTAGTGGTCAATTTAGCCTTCCTTGTGGGTTCGACCCTACTTGCCACATATACAGTAGTTAGTAGGAATATACATTTTTAAACTTTGACCAACTTAAATGACAGTCTTGGTCAATAATCTATAATACTATCTCGATGCATAATAATTGTTCCTAGACTGATACGTAATTCACCGCTATAAAAAGGGTAACACCATTATGGATATGGAAAAATCATTATTAGTGTTGTAGTAATTCCCCCTTTTTTGATCATGAGTGGTTGTCTTATAGGTATATAACCATGAAAACACAACACCTTTCTTACTTCATCCCATAAGAGATTCTGATAAGCATGATAAAACTTATATGAAATTCATGTAATATACATATAACCCCAATAATCTCTGTATTTCACAAAAATTTATTAGCTACTCCCATGAAGCTACAACTCTCACCTTTTTTGGGTATACTGATACATCTAATTCTGAGATAATTTGACATAATAAGTGAATTTGATCCATCAAGATGTGCCACATTATGAGTATAACATAAAAATGATGATCTCGGTGTGTATCTAATACAATCTTCAGATGTTTGGAATGTTTTTTAGCTTGTGAGACTGCACCAATATATCAACCAAGAATACCCTGACAAATAAATCTAGATAAGGAAGAAAAGAATCAGTTCATCAGTTCTATGAAACCTTATGGTGCATTCTTGAGACCAAGAAACATAACCAAATACACATATAGACCACACAAACTATAAAAATATTTGTTAGGAATTTGTAATTGTATGAAAAGAACTCAATGATAACATAACATCAAATTAATCATTTGAAAAATCCAAGCTCCGTGGAGCTGGTCAAATATACCATCTATTTATGGTAGAGGGTATCAGTTCTTAACTATCAGTTGGTTCAATTTCTGATAATCCAGACAAAGACTAAGATTATTATCCTCTTTTGTCGAAAAAGGACCAGTGAACCCCATAAAGAAGTAATGGTATGTATAAATACCTTTCACTATAAATCCTCTAGCTACATATTCAAGTCTTTAATCTCATTAGTATCCATCTTGTAAGGTGGAATGGATTCCAGTTTAGCTCATATAACTTGATCGATAGAGAACTCTACCTATTTCACTCATGGTAATCCTAAAATGTCAACTAAGAAAACATCACTGAAGTGATCCACCACTGGAGGGAAAAAATACTGACATGTTCTCTGATTATCCATATGTTTAATCATAGTCTAGGTTTTCATCCCACCCATCCCATGATGCTCAGGTCCATCTCAACTCACCTAGAAATCCCATTCACTCTTATTAATAAACTCTCCTCACTTTATTGATGTGAAGGTGAACCTAAAGAAATAGAACCCATGGAAATAATGAAAGGGAAACAACCACACCATCTCAATAATGATGTCAAGGAATATAATATCTATAGAAAATAGGTTTTATATAAAGTGAAGCCCATCAAACTCAAGAGGGAACTCCCTTCACTAATGTACATCCAATGTTAAAATATCCAACTTATTATCAAGCGTCATGAATCCCTCATAAAACTAAATCACAAGTGCAAGGATATCCACAACATCCACTGGTCTAAATCTATGAGAAGCACCTATGATGAAAAGAGTATAAGCTAATATAGAGGCTAGTAGAATAGTATATATTAGAGTAAAAGGTATTGGATTCTTATCCTATAGTTTTAGTTTCACTATGTATATATGGAATAATTTTTTTCCTTGTTATACATCCTGGATATAGTTACCCAGTTTTCTCAGATGTCGCTGGAAATATGAGGTCTAACTACCACTTCCATGACTACTACATCATCTTGATTTGATGATTGTACTCTGTCTCTCTACCTGAAGAGAAGCTGTTGACCCCACTCCTTTAAAAGGATTTTGTGCATACCCTCTCTAACTATCTTCCAGACCAAATGTTATGAAAAAGTGTTTTTGATGACCCATCTTTCCATAGGATCAACACTCAACTATGTCTCTCATGCACTGTGTTCTCAAATGACCTGGTCTACTACACTATAGGCACCTTACCTAGGTACTAGTGTATGTCTTATGGATAATAATATCACTTTGTAAAATCTAGATTAGGGTTCCTTGTACTAGTCCATATTTCCCCATATGTAGTTACTAAAATGCCCAATCTTGCACCCATAACTTTTCTCTGGTTATTCTCTCTTAGAAGCTCCTAATACACTATTCTAGGAATGGTAGTTGGCCAAAATACATTCACCTACAATTAGGTCTCATACATCCATCCATCCTCAAATTTCCAAGATTTAAATTCCTCATCACCCATGAAAATAGTTAGTATGTATTGGAGCTCTATAAAATGTTATGATGAATCCACAACTAATATCGCTCCCTACTCTAATTTCTTTAAATAAAATAATATATTGTCCCTCAATGTCATGGGATAGTGGTAATAATAAAATTCCATAATAAAATACATCCAATACATCTTTAAATGAATATCCATATGAGTAATGACATCCCACCATCTCTTGGTTGAATCATAGAGTATATACATAGAGAAATTTAATATCCTCTAGAGTGGTATATCATGATGGTCAAAGATAGATACCATGGTCTCTATCTAGGAATATGAATCCTATCATCTGCCAATCTCTGATAAATTTGGTGGACTCTACTACTAGGGCTCATATAAAAACTTTTCAATAGTTAGGGAATGGCACAACTCTTCTTAAACGATCCACATGAAATGTATAATGCCTTCATGGAACAGATACTCAACACATATTTCTAGTATGACCATTGGTTATTTAGCTAGAACTACATAAGGATATACCAAGATCCCATGGCCCACCACCTTCAAGGAAATATCTTCACCACCCTCCTAGAACACGAGTATAAGATGTCGCATTGGAAGACCTATACAAATCCAAGTGAATGCCTCACATTAAGATGTATCAAAAACTAAAATACACATATAATTAGATAATATGGGTACAAACATTCTTTTATAAAAATTGACCTATCCACCTACTACTTGAGTCAAGTTTGGGATACATATAGATCATATAAAATCATGAGATACTTCTTACTACCCACTACTAAGGTTAGGTCTATGTCAAATTCTCATCTATAAAAATTTAAAATTCCATTTCATTTTACTAGAGTTCATATTCATTGAAATTTCATTTAAAAATGTTGAATAAAATGGTGTTCCACTCTCAATACATATCACTCTATACTCCTCATGAACAAAAATATGGTTTACACTCAATCTATACCCTAACATCTTCCAATCCATGAAACCAATGGTTTTTTTCTCAGTGTTCAACAATCAGCTACTTATGGTGTCAATTGTTTCCTAATTTTTTAAACACTTATTAGCTTATGGAAGTAAACTCTTATTAGCACCCATTTTAAATTCCTTGCGCAAAATATTAATCATACACCATGTATATCAATCACGGAACATATCACAACATTATTAAATCAAGCTATGCATCCCATATGAATGGAATAATTCCTAGCCCGTGAATCCTGTAAAGTGACAAATATGATGAATGAGATGGAATACCCTCCTATAATCTTGTTGAAACAAAGATGAACCCACAATAATATCGATAACAACATCACAGTGTAAGTGCATCACCAAATAATTGAATCAAAACAAGTATAATATAAAAAAAATAGGAAAAACAATTTCCATTTGAAGAAATATGGATTTTACTATGTGTGGGTTAGCTATTCCTAGGCATATATATTTTTAAAATTATTATTCATTTTTATCTTTTTATATTGTATCAAAATATTAAATAAATAATAAAATAATCCCCTTATTCAACATTGTAACATCCCAAAACCGAATGTCACTAATAGGTGCCGTAGGCTGGATTAGCCACATGGCCTCAAGCGCGTCTCCCCAGTCTCCAAAGGCTACATAGTAGTAGTGAGGACCTTGGCTGTGTTAATGGGGAGACTATTCCCTCATCAACAAAGTGTATCAAAGTGGATAAAAATGAAAGAGAAGTAGTGTAAGAATAAATTAGAAAATAGATGAAAAACTGGAAGAGATATAGATAAATGAGACTATAAAATAGTCTCATATACAAAAGATGATGATAAATGTAATGTTTCTATAAAACTAAAGAAACAATTATACATGGAAGGTGTAAATACACAAAAAAGTATCAAAAATACTAGAATCTATCCAACTGGAATCACGAGAATCAACTTCGACCTATGCACCCCTTATCCTAAGAAAGAATCAAGAAACTATAGTAGGGTTGTTTTCCTTTTCCATACCCACAATCATATAGTTTATCAAGGTACACATATGCGGCCTGAAGAGGGTGTGAGATACAACCCCAATAATCCACCACCCAAATTTCCAATTCCTTATAGTCTGTGGATATATAAAAATAACATTGTTAGAAAGTAATATAATATTTAAATGAAGTACTAAAAGTAAACAACCTATAAATGATCACGTTACCATGGACACACATTCTCTATTAACTTTTTTGGCCTTAGCTGGAGTGTCTGTAAATAAAAATTCAGTCATGTATCAATTTATAATCAATTTTGACTCAATAAGTATGTCTGGATACCTGAAACATAGCCCATCATCCCCTATTAAGACATGTGATCAAGGTCTCCTAAACATCTATAAATATGGTAAAAGGAAAATAAAAGAATCCAACATTATGCTTTTGATTGGGAGACATATTGTATAAATCATTTCATTAAATATTTTTTTAATATCCTCATCCCATACTTGGAATTCATGATTTGGAAAATGGGTATTTGTATAGGCATATCATGAACCAATAACCTTAAAGTCCCATCATAAGCATTCATCCTTAGAATCTTGGTATCAATATATGTGTGGTGTAACATAACCGCTCATTGAGTACATCCTTGTCAATACACTAGGTTTTCTAAATTTCACTCAGTCATATCTAATCAACTATCCTTTGAGTTATTCCTTGGAAATCCATAAGGATTCCATGTACCACTCAGGAATATAATATACACCCTACATGTGTCTTTCCATTGAATTTCCCATGGGTTTACATGTGTCATTGAGGAGTAACAAAGGAAGAATCAAAATCAGTCAATCCATGGCATTCTTATATAAACCCTTATGTCACCCAATGAATATAAAAAATATTAATTCAATCAATTCCCTTAAACTATATCAATGTTTCCACCATGCTCATTTAAGTTCAACCTCATCTAAAAAGGTATATCAAGGAATGTGCTAAGCATACGAGGCCTATGCTCTTAATTATCTACCTTAGTATTTCAATATAAGTTTCAAGTCATTCTTAAGGAATCATGTAAAAGGAAAAAGTAAGGTACATGTAAATTCCATTCCCTTTCATTAATAAAATTAAATTACACTTCATTTATAATTAAATTAAACAATTAATCTTCCTTTACAAGGGTTAAGGGAACATATAAATGGTAATTCAAATTCTAACGCAACCCATGGTGGTCAATTTAATTATATAACACACCCAAGGTGTGGATACAATTCATGGTCCCTTAATCGATTTTCAAAATTTCTCATTAAATAAATTTGTTGTACCTATAAATTTCAAATAAAGATTTAATTTGATTTAAATGGAATAACTCTTATAATTGGGTGTGTGGATGAACCACATATATAAAAACACTACATCTTTAAGGGGAAATCATGATACCACGTATCATAGTTATAGAGGGGACTGCTCATCTAGTATCAACACCTTATTCGGCTCATAGGAGGAGAAAATAGAAGAATAAATGAATATCCTTGAAATAGGGCATATTATCCTACTCCTAGATAGTGCATCCAATTCCATGATGAATGAGGAATGAAATAAAAGGATTATAGTACTCATAAATACATATCCAACAAGACAGACGATGCACTATTCCATTATCAGTGGGACTAGTGGGATCAAAAGCTATAATTTAGCTCAAAGAGGAGCTGTCAAAGGTGTACCTATTGAATGTAATAGGAGAAAAGGTTTTAAATAAAGTAATATTTAGGGTAAAATTTGTAAATTTTTATAAATTAATGGGTAAAAATATTTGGATTCATGGTTGGACAAACCACACACCAACCATGTACCCACTGCTGTTGAGAGGGGCACTTCAACCAGTTTCCATGAATAGTTTTCTAACCATATGAAAAATATGTCTCAACCCACTATAATAAACTAAATACTTACCAACATGGAATTTCACCATAAGTCACTGTGTTTATCACACCATGAAAGCTCCTCTAGGCAACTGTCCATCCACATAAAGTTATAAGTAACTATGCAGCCTTCCCTACATGGTTCATACTAACTGTTTGACTGGTCTATTTCATCCCAAATGTTCAGTTCCAGACTCTAAATCATCCCCCAAAACCACCGACACCTCTATAATGTCATAGGGAATTCATAGAAGGTCAGAAGTATGCATTTAAACTAAATTTGGATTGAATTAAAATATTATTTACCTATTGAACGTACCGAGTTCTTACAATAGGGAACATACATAGGCCTTTAAAATCACCTAGGTTCCTCTTAGTAATAATTTCATAGTTCAAGAACTGAAAATATTATATCAGGTGAAAAACATTCACCTAGAAATAGAACTTGTATCACAACCCATACCTAAAGGATAGTTATCAAGTTACACATCTCCCACAAGCATATGGGAATATATTGGTAAATATTTTAAATGATTATCATTTTCTATTTATCACATATTTCCCTATATAAGATGTATAAATTCTTAGTCCCTCTCTGTTCTTAGGGTTTGTATAAATATGTGGTCAACAAAATGAGTGTTATTGTATTTTACAATACAATCATATATGTTGATCTATATATGAAAAACAATTTCTGCATCGCTTTAATGAACCATAATTAAAATAAAATAATAATTTTATGATATTATACTAAGGTGTATCTATGTGGTGAAAAATATTCCAGACTGAACAAATACATTTCTCAATGGTCTATGGATTACCCTCCCCAACAAGAAGTATCCGTGTTGTAGTAGAACCACAACGGTTAACTTGAAAACAGTTTGTGAAGTGTGAAAATAATTTCAATCTTCATCAACTATAAAACTCACTGAAATGAATCACATTACTGAAGATATTTATATAAATTATTAACAATATGGGTTTCTATCCATATCATATATAGTATATTATCATTGATATGCCACATGTGATTAATAGAGGGATTTATGGATACATTTTTCAATAATGCCAAACTCATGAATTATTATAGAATAATATAGTAGTTCATGGTATCATAGATTATTTAAATTGGTAATATGCATCACATATCACTAATAAAAAATATATCAAATCATTGTATTGAAAAAAATCATGAGCTACCACATTATAACTCAGACTATACTGT
Source organism: Viscum album (assembly GCA_963277665.1). Lineage (NCBI taxonomy): Eukaryota > Viridiplantae > Streptophyta > Magnoliopsida > Santalales > Viscaceae > Viscum > Viscum album. The sequence goes on from OY728135.1 coordinate 1,290,030,283, forward strand.
GGTAAACAAACACCATATCTTAAAATATAAAACAATGACCATGATAAATATCCTTTTTTCCAAAATACATTAAATTTTTATTTTCATAATGATATTATTTAAATGTTTTAAATCTAATCATCACATTTTATGTATTTATAAATATATTATCTTAAGAATAAATTTTACGATTTTTCTGAATTTTTTAATTTTTTTTGTAAATAGAGAATATATATTTTTTACCAAAACTGTATGGTTTATTTATATAAAAATAAGTTTTATATTATGAAACAATATCAATGGTGATATATTTTTTTATTGATTAAAATAATAAAATTTTGATATAAATATCTTAAATTATACAAAAACTGTTTAGTATTTGATGAACATATGTAATATTTTATAATAAAAGAAAATGTGTTTATCTATTTTATTTTAATCAATTATTATTTTCCTAAATTCAATATTGGTCTGAATTGGAATCCATATAATGAAAATTTAAATTATTATATTATATTTTAATTCACCCAAATCAAATGAATTTATAATTTTTAACTAAACAAAATTTCTATGCATTAAAATACGAATTGTCTTTTTTTTCAAAGAACACCAATTATAAAAATAATTTCACCTAGTAATCATAATATTATTTGTTAAAATGGAAATAATATTTTGAGTTAGAATGTCTATGTTATTTAACATGTATAATAATATTTTTTGGAAGTGAAAATAAATGAATTATATTAATGATTAATTACCACTATTGAAGGCAAATTATTGTTTTTAGAGAATTAATTTTATATTATTATTTTAAATATCATAAATATAAATTAGACTAATTCTGATATGAAATGAAATCATTTATGAATTATATAACCCCTTAATCAATTAATTATTATTATGAAATAATAATTCTAATCATTTTTGGTATAAAAAAAATTATAAACATTTTTTCATATATATTATGTTTTAATTTAAAAATAGATTTTATGAAATTTAGATATTTAATGAGATTATATATATACCAAATATAGATTCCTAATTTCATTTTTTCCGGCTATATTAAATTTTTATTAATAAAATAATCATCATGCATAATTTTTAATCATGATTATAAGGAAACAAATTAGAAAATAAAGAATCTCAATTTATTAATAATTAAAAGATAACTTAATCCTTCTAAAAAATCATTGAAAATATGAAATAATTAAAAAATTTCTAACTTATAATATCTTATCCCAACTCACCTAATCCAAAAATAATATATTTTATTCCATTCATACCCATTACCAAACATTAACATCAATGAGAAATACCCTCTTTTCCCCTATAAAAGTATCTCACTCTTACTAATTATGTCTACCCACTCTACCCCAACATCATTTATCAAAAAATTTCCATTCATATCACTAGTTAAATTGATATGATAGAGTTCATAATTTTATATATAATTTTCCAAAAATTCTTTAATCTACATATAAAATTATATATTTTTTAAAATAATTAGCTATAATTTTTAACTGAAATCACCCTTTTATAAAAGAGTTTTCTGATAGTTCAAAGGATATAATTACATGGTAGTATATGTAAGAACCTAGGTACATATAATGAAATTTTTTTCATTCTGGAATTAAATTGTTAAATTCTGTTTAAATTTATAATGAAATAAGTAATATTTATAGAAATTAAGGAATTATATTAATGGAATAGTAATTTGACATTAAGAATAATACCATGACCATTAGGTATAATAAATTTCTTATAGAATAGTAACATAACATATGAGAGTATAAATATAATTTATGTATCATATATGTGTAATCTTTATATATTTATATAATGGTGTAAGTAAATAAATGTTTTGTAATTGATATATTCAGTGTTGGTATTTTTGTAAGACATAAATATTTAATTACACTTTTATAATTAATTTAAATATTTAAAAGAAAATTTATTTTTAAAAAATCGATTCATAAATTATTATTATTTTTATTTAATTTTATGAGACATCATTTAATTTTTAAGTGGAAAAAATTATATTATAATTTTGAAATTTGTATTTTTCAAAGAAATTGTGATTTTAATTAAAATTTAGATTTATAATATTTATAAAATTAATTTTAAAAAAATGATTTCAGTTCTAAATTCTACACATTTAAAAACTATTTAGGTTATTTTTTGGGATTTTTCTAAAATAATTGATTTTTTTGAATAGTCAAATATCATAACTTACGGTACATATACATTATAAGATAAATCAACTATTACATCTATCATGAATGATGTAAGCACCATAATATATCACATCACTTCATTATTTTTATATATTGAATTATAATTCTAACATTATTTATATCCTTGAGCTAAAATAATAAACTAATTAATATAATAATGAGAAAACACCCCTCTCCTCCACTATAGATATCACCCCTCAACACCTTTTCTCCTCACACATCAAAGCCCTATAGTTTGTGTTATTTATTTCAAATTTACTTTTTAATCCACTTCCCCATGACCAAGACCTACTAGTATAACATAAATTCCAAAACCAAGGCCCTTAAAGAAGAGGATTCAAGAGAGAAAAATCCAATTTCACATTCTTTTATTTTCTTTTCAATTCTAATTATTTTCAATTATTTTTATATTCATATACTCACTTCACCCTCTTATATAAGAGGGACAAAAATATAGTATATTATATATACTAAATTATTATCATGTTTATGGAAAAATTCATCATCATATTTTTCTCTTCTACCTTTTATTCTATAAATAAAAACATTTTCTGTGATGTGTTGAATTACTGACATCGTGAAACATGAGTATTCAATTTCCATTTCTACCATCCATTCTCATAATAAAAACATTAATATGGATTAATAATGTTAAATTATATAAATTATATATTATATATTGTTTTTAAACTTGTTTTTATACATAATATTAATTAATAAAACAAATGTGGTTTGTAGTGATCAAAATTCACCAAAATAAACTAACGGTCATCAATAATGTTTTATCTCATGATTAATCTTCATACCATATAACAAAAATTATATATAAGACAATTAAATATTTTTTATTTTCATTAATATCACATAATTTCAAATCTACAGTTTTTTCCCTTCTGATAAGAATATCTGTAATAAATGAACAATGGAAACATTTAAATAAATTCTCCCAAAATAATCAAAATAAAACATTATTATTAACAAATGGCTATAAATATGTCATTATAATATAATATATGTAATTATAAATATGAATATGGTTATATAATATGTTAATAACAGTCTTTAAATGATTATAAAAGATATCTTAGCACGTTTGAAGTAATACGAACCCGAGGTAAGGGAATTCTTAACTAATTTTCCATTCATTGTGTTAACCTTCTACTTCATTTACTATGTAGTACTAAGATTATTTATGTAATTAATATTGTTTATATTATGTTATATTATGTGGATTTATAATATATATATATATATATTCCATTAGTTATTTTAAATCTCACTCAAATATGAAATTTGTAAGGGACTTCTATTTTCAAATCCTCTTTTAATCTTCTATTTTTATAAAATTTAAAAGGGATATTTTATGAAAGTATTTTTATTTTATCAATATTATATGATTGCTGGGAAATTTTTATGATGATTTTTTGGACTTATATCTTCCTATTAATCAATTGGTATGTTTATGTTGTAGGTCATCCATATGAATACTCCATGTGTAAATACGATGGTAACACCATAAGGTTGCTGGGAGAGACACATTGTATGGTAGCCATGAGGGTTAAAAATCATAAGGTAACCATGAGGGTTATAATATTAATTATGTAATTCTCTATGTTAACTATATGGTTTATTTATGTTTTTTCTATGTTTTATGGAAATATCACTCATTCACAAAGAACTATATGAACTTTATTGGTTGAGAAGTTAGTATTTGTGACAATTATTTTGTACATTTGTATGTATTCTTATACTAATGATTTTTCTCCTTATTTTTATATACGATACTAATATTTTTTATCACATACCATGTTTTATGATTTATATAACATTCTTTGAGGATAGTTAAGATAACAGGAGAGTCCAAGATGAATGTTATGAAGACCTTTCATGAAAAGATTTCATGCTTTCAATAATCAGTTTTGTCTTCAAAAAATGGATATTGATTTAGTTTTACCCAATTTGTATGGTTATGGGTTGATATGTATGATATATGTACTTTTTATATATAGCTCTAAACCAAAAATATATTTCGGAAGGTAAAGAAGTTAATTCATAAGGAATTTACTAGATTATGCAATGTTTAAGGTCATGTCCTTATAGTTGGTATCAAAGAACAGTTTAGATAAATTTAGCGGTTATGATGATGTTAATAGAATATAATAAATTATTTTAACATTATTTTTATGTTGAAATATATTGCATTTTAATAATAACTTATTTCTTCATCTATGATATTTTAGTTCAGATTTGTTTTCCATAGAAGAAATAGGGAAACTGAGGTAGGTAGGCATCAAGAGGATGATATCTTTCTGAATCTAAAACTGGGAATAATTGGAATTATAACCAAATAGTTTCTATTAGTAATGGATCTATTGATGCATGCTATAAATGGAGGTGGAGTCCATGAAATAGAAAAACTAGAGCTACAAAAATGTAACATGATGATGGTGGTCATTTTATGTGGCAACACCCTCCTTCTTTGGATGGATCTTTAGAATTAGTGGTGGCTGAAGGTTCGGTTGAAGACCGTCAAAATATATTATATTTTATGGGGTGTTAAGGTAATCAAATTTTTAGTATTTTTGTTGATATTTTTTATGATGAATATGATTATTGGTGGTCAATGGCCAATAATATAATGGATAATAATGAGATTGATGACTTATAATGGGATGAATTTAAAAATATTTACAATGAAAAGTATTTTTCTATAATGGTTTGACATAGGATTGAATAAAAATTACTTTAATTGATTAAAATGAAGATGATTTGGTGGTCATGTATGAATAAAAAATCACTCGATTAAAAATATATATTCCAAATATTATTCATAATATTGATAGAAAAATCAATTGTTTTTTACATAGGATTGAAGCCATGATATCAAAGGGAATTGACCTCTCTTGGATTCAAAAATTCGTAGAAACCTGTCTATTATGATGAGTGGGTAGAAAAGAAGTTTTTTGATGATAATTTTTACTTTGAAAGTAAGAATAATATGATTTCTATATGGTAAGTGTTGGTTAGGAATAAATCAATGAGAGTTGAATCTAAGAATTTCATGTTTCTAGTTTGTGAAAAATGTGTTGGAAAGAACACTAGGTAATATCTTAAAAACATTGGGATGTGTTTTAGATGTGGAATGTTACAAAATATGTCCTGAGATTATAATGAGAATGATATTATGATTAATTAAGATAAGAAAACTATATAGTTTTTTAATGTGGTGATATTATTCATTATGAAAATTATTCCCCAAAGAAAGACCTAAATGATGGAATATAGCTAGATTATATGGAGAAATATATATTAAGAACCTTTGTGACTAAGTTAGAAGATCATGGGCCATCCAATGAAGTGTTATATGGTAAAATATATATTTAAAAATATTTTTCTAATCTATAGTTTGATATGGGGTCTTCACATTCCTTTATTTCTATGATATTTCCTAGTAAATTGGAAATTCACATTAAGAAATGAGACCATAACTTATAATTAAAATACTAGTGGATATATTAAATGAGACACTGTATTGATTATAGATCCTTGAATAACATTACTATTAATAATATAAATCATTTTCCTCATATTGATGATGTTTTTGATCTATTACAAGGAGCATAGTATTTTTCTAAGATTGGGTTGAGATCTAGGAACCATCAACTGAACATGAAAGAGGATGAAATCCCCAAAATTGTGTTTGAAATAGATATCAGAATTATGCATTTGTTTTTATACCCTTTGGTTTTAAAAATTCTCATCTTGTATTCATGGATCATATGAATATAATATTCCTTGAATATATGGATATGTTTATTGTCGTTTTTACTAATGATAATTTGGTATTTTCCAAAAGTTTTGAGGATCCTAGAAAACATTAAAGGATTTTTTTACAAACTCTAAAAGAAGAGAAGTTATATGGAAAATAAGAAATTTGATTTCTAGTTACAAAAAATTTATTTTCATAGGAACATTATAAATAATGATTAAATAACAGTTGATCCTCCCAAAAAAGTGGTTGATGAATGGAGAAGACCTACAAATGTTTCATAGATTCTTATTATTAATGGAAGAACATGTTATTAAAAATGATTTGTTAAAAAAATTTCATGGTTATATATCCTGATAACAAATTTAAAATGAAAAGGTTTTAAATTTATTTAGACATAAGAATGTGATGTTTGATTTTAGGAACTGAAGAATAGATTGGTGAATGCTCCGGTTTTGGATCTTCCCTATATAAATGGTGAATTTTTCATTTACAGTGAAGCATCATTGTATTGACTTGGTTTTGTTATAATTCAGAATTAAAAGTTAATTGCTTATTCTTAAAGACAACTAAAACCACATGAGTAAAATTATTCAAAAAATTATTTGGAATTAGCAATTTTAGTTTTTACTTTGAATATTTGGAGTAATCATTTATATGGAGAAAAATGTGAAATATATTCTGACCATAAAAGGCTAAATTATATAATCATTCAGAATGAATTAAACATGATGGAGATAAGTTAGCGTAAAATGATAATGTATTATGATTTCACGATCAATTTCCATCCTGGAAAGGAAAAAAATGTGGCAGATTCCTTGAGTATAAAAAATCATTCATCATTAACCATGATAGATTTGGAACAAAATCTCTTGAATAGTGATTTGATTAATTTTTTCTTGGAAGTTATTGGTGCAATAAATTTCATGTTTTGTTTCAAGTATCAGTGCAGTCATCTATATTATATAAAATTAATAATTTGAAGAATGAAGACTATGAGTTACATAAAAAGGTATAATTTTTTAAACGGTGTTAGTTTTCATAATTAAAAATTGATAATGTATATGTTTTAATATTTTTCAATAGATTATGTGTGCCCTGTGATACACAATTGAATAAATATTTGTCAATATAAGTTCACAATTCTCCATTTTCAATTCATCCTTACTATTCTAAGATGTACATAGTCCTTCAAGTGTATTAATGATGGGATAGAATGAAAAGAGATATTAAAAATTTTACTATGAAATATTTGACGTGTAAATAATTTAATATAGAGGGGAACCTTCCAAAGGGGATGCTTCATCTATTTCTAGTTCCAGACATGATATGGGAAACTATTTCCATGGAAATTTTGGTGGGACTACCAAATACATCTTAGTGAAAGAATTCGATTTGGGTTATTTTCGATCAGCTAAAAAAATCTACCCATTTTTTCCTATTCGATATAATATGTCTTGGGATTAGCTTTCTCAATTAAACCTTAAAGATATTTTCATGTTACATGGAGTTTCTCTTTCCATTGTATCTAACTTTGATCTCAGGATCACTTCTATTATTTGGAAAGTCCTTCATAAGTCGTTGGACACAAAACTAAATTTTGGCACTACATTCCATACTCAATCGAATGGATAGAACAAGAGAAAAATTCAAACATTAGAGGCTAATATTCGATATTTTTCGATGGAATACCAGTGATGTTGGGATAAATATCTTTCTTTAGTTGAGTTTTCTTATAATTAGAACGTTCATTACAGAATATAGATGGGACCATTTTTTGCGTTATATGGGAAACAGTGTTGAGCTCCAGTATTGTTGGATGAAGTAAGGGAAAGTATGATGATGGCACCAAAATTTGTAGAGGAAGTTGCTGAGAAAGCTAAGATGATCTAGAAACACATGAGGAAAACTCATAGTGGTCAGAAAAGTTATGTAGATAATAGGAGGATAGAATTTTAAATAGAGTTATGTGATCATATTTTTATTAGAATCTCATCATGGAAAACTGTTATGCATTTTGGTAGGAAAGTAAATCTAAGTCCATAGTTCATTATACCTTAAGAAATCATAAATAAAGTCAGACCAGTCACATTCCAAGAATATTGACATCTGAGTTTATCTCATGTACACATTTCTAATCTTGTTTTGATGTTGAGAAAGAATATTCCAGATTCATCTCATGTTATGAGCCCATATGTAATTCATTTGGGATGGAACCATTTTTATGAAGATAACCTTATTCAAATTCTTGATCATATATACAAATTATTGAGGAATAATGCAATACACCAGGTTAAGGTTTTGTGGAAAATCCTCAAGGTTAAAGAAACAACATGTGAATCTGAAAATTCTATGAGGGAAAGGTATCCTCACTTATTTAATAAGTTGGTAAAAATTGTGAGGAAACAATGTACAAAAGGTGGGTAGAATGTAACAATCCAGATACTTATGAAATATATTTTTTTTATTCTGTAATCAAAATTTTAAATTAATTATAAATTTATAATGAAATAAGTGGTAGTTATAGAAATTTAGGAATTTATATTCATTGATTAATAACATTACCTTAGGAATAATAACATGAAAATGAGGTATAGTAATCTGGGAAATAGAATAGTATTCATACATATGAAAGAATAAATAATTTATTTATCATATAAGTGTAATCCATATATATATAAATTATGGAATAATTAAATATTTTTTTTGGAATTAATAAATTTAGTGCTGGATTTTTTTAATTCATACATATTTAAGTACAATATTATATTAATTTAATGATTTAAATGAAAGATTATTTTCATAAAATATATTCATATATATATTTCTTATTGTCTTCTGATTATAAGATAATTTTATTAGACTTTAAATAAATTTTCAAAGTGTTATAAAATTAGAAATAATTTTAAAATTGGTATTTTTCGAATAAATTATGATTTCAATTAGAAATTAAAATGATCATTAATAGAAAATTATTTCCAATAAATTAATTTTATTTTTTAATTCTACATGTCAATAAATGGTTTAGGTGAATTTTCTATATTTTTTCTAAAATACTTGATTTTTAGTGAATAGTGAAATATTGTAATTTACGGTATATATACAACGTAAGATAAATACACAATTACTTGAGTCATGAATGATGTTATTACCATAATCTCTAACATAATTTAATTGTTTTATATATTTCAGGATAATTATCAAACTATTCATTGTCTGGAGCCAAATTAATAAAGTAATGAATATAATATTGAGAAGCCACATCTCTTATCCACTATAAATACCACCCCTCACCGCCAATTATCCTCACCCATAAATGAGTTTTATATTATTTAATTTCCTTAAAATTCCCTTTCCAATACTATTATCTATGTCCAATATCTTCTGGTCTCAACAAAAGTCCAAAACTAATTTCCTTAAGGAGGATCTCAAGGAAGAGGATTCAAGATGTAAAAACCCACATTCAATATCTTTTATTTTCATTTCAATTAGTTTTCATTTATCCTAATATATTCACTATAACTTCTCAAATAGGTATAAAAACTATATTGTCTTAAATATATTATATTTTTATTATGTTTATGAAAATATTCATCATTATACATCTTCTCCTCTCACTTTTATTATAAAAATAAATACATCATCTGTGATGTGTCGATTTACTGACATAGGGAATGATGTGTTTTCATTTTCAATTAATGCCTTCAAGTCTATTATTAATATAATTAATGTGGATAAATAATAATTTATTATACATATTATAAGTTATATTATTTTTCTGGAACAAGTGTTCTTAACAAATATTAATTAATAAAACAAATGTGGTGTGTAATTATCAAAATCCACCAAAATAAACTAATGTTAATCACTAATGTTTTATCTATTGGTTCATCCTAATAACATATAACCAAAATGATATATAAGATCATTTAATTTTCTATATGTTTATTAATATATTTTAATTTCTATTATATAGTTTTTCTCCCTTTAGACATGAAAATCATTAATAAACCAACAATGGAAACCCTAAAATAAATGCACCTCATACAATGAAAAAAACAAAATATTATTAATAATTGGGAGTAAATATGTTATGAGAATATCATATAAGAAACTATAATTAATATTATGGTTCTTTAATATATTAATAAAAACATTTAAAACATTATAATGTATATGTGAAAATGTTTTAATTTAGAATAACATAAGGTAAGGGAATTATTAACCCAATTTCCTTTCTTTGGGTTAAACTTCTACTTAAATAATTATGCAGTAATTAGATTATTTGTGTAATGAATTATGTTTATATTATATTTAATTACGTGAATTTAAAGTTTATACACATATTTTATTCATTCTATTAATTATCACTTCAATTATATGATATTTTTAGGGGACTTCTATTTAAAAATCCTTTTTAAATGCACATTTTTTTAAAATTAAAAAAAAAGATGTTTTAGGAAAGAATTCTTCTTTTATGATTATGTTATGGTTGATAGATGTTTTTTATGATGAAATATGGGACCTATATATCCCTCGAATGCAATGTTTTTGTTTATATTGGAGGTCCTACATATGGTTACTCCAACTATAATTGCGATTGTTACACCATATGATATATGTGAGTGTTATATTGTTTGGTATCCATGAAGGATACAAATCACAAAGTAGTTATGTGGGTTAAAATATTATATATGTAATTCCCCATGATAACTATATGGAATATTTATATTTTTCTATAGTTTATCAACATTTAATGTTTTTACAAAGAAGTATGTGATGATTATTTGGTGAGAAGTATGCCTTTATGAGAATGATTTCACATGTTTATGAGTATTCATGTAATAACAGTTTCCCTCCTTATTTTTATATCCCTTACTATTATTTTTATGCTCACACCAATTATTTAAAAAAATCATAGGTTTTAAGGATGGGTAAGTGAAAAGTAGAATAGAAGATGAATTTTGTGTAGAAATTTCAGGAATATATTTCATTATTTTAATTAAATAATTTGTATTATGATAAAATGTATATTGACTCTATTTAAAATACTTTGTATGTTTGGGGGTTCATATGCATAATTTATTTTCTAATTATCTTTTACTATAAACTGAAATGATCTATGAGAATGTAAAGAAGTGAATTCTAAATAAATTTATTACAATATATAATGTTTAAGGCCACATCCATATGTTATATCCAATTTTTTATTCTTTTAGTCAGATAATACATATCTCCTTTAATTATATTTTTTCCTTATATAGTTTTTATAATTACCTAAGGGATATAAATTCACCTCATTAATTTTAAATTCTATACCCTTGTTGTAATTCCATCATGGTTAGGGAATACTAAACCATTTTAAAAATTTACATCTTGATTTGATCTGATTAATTCCTCTTCCAATTCCATCATAATTCCTATAAATCTTAATTTTTTTAATATAATGTGTGTTTGAAATTCATATAAATGACATCCCAAACTGGAACGTAGAATTTTTATGTGGTTCTTTCATAGATTAACCTTAGTGTAGTCAAAGAAAAAACATGTTGGTTGAATCATTGGCTCACTCATCACCCAGATACATGATGTAGGGACCTACAACACTACACTGTAATAGACACTTATGTGGGATTTTATTAGGAATATTCATATCCTATTTTTTAATAGTGAAGAACAATTTATCCCAACATTTATATGGCCTCCTACCGGTACACAACATTGAACTAAATTAGTTTTTCTATAGACAACCTAGTAATTTGAATGTGCCATCACCACTATATTATCTTTATTTCATTGATACATGTTCTTACTATTACATTTTGTTTACCATATAGTAAATTTATTTGCAACATACTATTTAACCATCAACCTTCTATCTCTGTATGGATTTCAATCATTTGTACCGTTAATTAATATGGGGAGAAGTATTAGAAATATATACTTCATTATTTCAATAAGTATGATTACTGGAATGTTTAATATGTATTGTTTATCAATCAACTGTATTTCTGAATATGGGATATGATCGTGTAACCTGTTTTATTAAAATTTGGAAAAATTATTATAATTCAATATTTTTTATTCCAATATTAATGATTTCTAGAAAATTTTATTAAAAAACATTTATTTATTTTTACATAGGATAATTTCACTAGAATTAATCAAGTAATGGGTCAAGGAAATCATTATATATCACCTAAATACATTGATAGGTATCATGAAAAAAACATGTTTGGGTATTTTTATGTATGAATTCTTAGATATAAGAAATCAATTCTTCTTTTAGGTATTGATTCATTGTTTTCAATAATTTTACATTTTAGATGCTTAAATATGGCCTAATATGAATTCATGTTGATGTTATAGAGGGATTAGGGGTGTTTAGGAATAGTCTGAACCGTTGAACTGATGTTTTTGGGAGAAAATATAAGCTCACACGGTTAGTGAAAACAATGTGGGTTGGGTCGCATGGTCGTGAGGCTAGGTCTACTATTTCAAAATATTTTGATAGTGGGTACTCAAACAGTTTTTTCATGGTTTGTAAACTATGCAGGTAAACTATAAGCTATTCCCCAAGTCTACATGATGTCATGAATGGTCAGTACATGGTTTTATAAACTGTGAGCTTAAACCATGCCACCTACTATATCTAGGAAATTTTATAATTTTAATTAAATTAAAAAAAATCTAAACCTATGATTCATTCTTATTTCATACGTACAACAACCACACCATTTGAGAAAATCTCATTTAAACCTATAGTAGGATTTGAGTTTGATCATCCATCCAAGGTCTATTTCAACAAAATTATGTCTTTTTTTATCCATAATTTTAAGACCTCAATTCATTTATAATAATTTTATGACATTCTACATATCGGTAAAACTATTTGTATTTAGTCCCATATTCTTTAATTTATCATTATTCACATGATCTTAAAATTTATCTCAACTTCGATTGAATAAAGAGTCGAAAATGGACAAGATATCTTGAGTAGTCCTAAGGTAAGTGGTCTCATTTCTTTCTGTTAATGTTAGTCTGTTTATATAAGCCATCATACCACATTCCCAATTTTTGGGTGTCACTTGAAAGGAAATTAAATTCCTACATTTTTTTTCATGATCTAGGTGATTATATGGCCTTTATGATGTTGGTTATATGTTGAATACATTGAATAAGAGTCACCCCCTTGTGTGTTGTGATTAAATAGTCCATTTATGGATTTTGGCCTTGGACACCCATAGTGTGCCTCTTCTCCCCTCGATATGGGATGTTACATTGAATTAATAATGGTAATTAAATTATCAGTTGATGAAATGTATATTGATTTGATAATTTAACAGATTAAATGAGAAGGGATGAGTGAGAATAGATCTTGACCCTTATCCTTGTTTAGCATATTATTCTTGAGTTTCATTGATTAGAATTCCCACAAGATTTATATAGATACCATAATATGTAATGGTTTTTTATGCTTGAGAATCGTGTTGTAATGTTTTCCCAATATGATTTAAGTGATATCTAATCCATGTAATATCTTTTAATTCATATGATTATTTTTGTATTTAAAATGATTATGCTATTAATTTAAAGGATAAGATTTATGATGTTGGCCATGGATTGAGTCACCTTTTGAGGTGGTATGTATTTGGATGTCATTAGTTTTGACCTAGGTATGTTAAATGATGTGGTTAAATGGAATTAAATTGATAAAATTATTAATATCCACGGGTTAATCATGGATCTAATTAATGGATTCCATGGATGTGCTCAATGAACTGAACCTATTCATGGTTTCAATGACTCATAGATTTAGTTCAAGGATTCCATGGATAGAATCAATGGCCCAAACCTTGATTATTCCATGGGTGAATCATGGATCCAAATGAAGGATTCCATGAATGGACTCATTTAGAATTAATTTATTTCACACATGAATCATGGATATGAATTTATGATTCCATGGACGGAATCAAAAAGGGAATTTGTTATTATACACCATGAGTGGTAATTAGGGACTTCTTAAAGTAATGTCATGGATAGAACAATATGGGTTGAACGTTACCTCACCTAGATAGATACTAGGTTACTAAGAGGTTCAATAGTATAGAATTATAGGGTGTTTGTGGGTATCAACCAAGTAAGAAGATTAAATTCGTACATTGGAATGTCCAGAGGGGAAGAGTTTGATATACTACCTTGAGAAATGCCTGAATTCAATCTTAATAATACCAGGGATGGGATGAGGTTCCAAATTGAATTAATAATAATAGACAAAAAGAACTGTCTAGAAATCCAAGGAAGAAACATGGATTCAGGCCTAACTCATATCTTTACGGATGGATTGTTAGGCATATGTTTGTTATAATAACTATATGCAGTCTGAAAGGATTGAGTTGAATATCAAGATATATAAATTCAATTATATTGAAATAATAAATGAAAATGATTAAATGAGATTAATGTCTAACTTTTATTACTTTCTTAATTACTGTTATATTTTCTACACACTTGTTATATATATACACTAACTAATTGGAATTGGCCTTGGGTGGTTGACTATTGGGATTATATCTCACACACTATTTGGGTCTCACTTTTAGACGGAAAAAGATTATATATTTTCACATGTCAAGAAGGGAATGTTCCCTAATATAGGTACATGTTATGATTCAAAGGAATATGATACCATGGGACCAAGATGAGGCCTACGGTGCTAATATGAATCTATCAGACTCTTTTTACTTTTGGAAAATGTATTTTATATGACTAGTGTGTACATGTTCTAGATTTTTTAATATAATCTTATTATATGTATCATCATGTTGTGTATGGAACCACTTCTGATTTTTTTCCCAGTCTTCCACCATTTATTTCTGTTGTATGGTTCATTTCATCAGCTATTGAAATATTTTTTTATTTCCACTACATTACAATGTGATAATGTGGGTGTAGTCACCCCACTGAAACACCCAGGCTGTTGATTCTAGTTAGTAGCCTCTAGAATATGGGGAGATGTGCTTGAGTACATGTGGCCAACTCGGTACGAAGAACCATTTAGTGGAATCCAGGATCAGAATGTGACAAAGTTGTATAAAAGGTGTTCATTTTTGGTATGATTTATTGTTTGGTGATAATATAAAATGATAGTAAGTAATATGAATTTGGTGATTATATATTCTAGGGCCTAGTATACCTGCATATTGAAAAAAAATTGCTTATAATTTAACTGATGATTTCTAGATTTGAATATTACATATTATTTGATTCCACCATTGGGTGAGGAACAAGATTTTTTTATAACATATATGAGTATGTGTTCCATTTTTGTTTCAACCCTATTATATGAGGATATTCCATCAAATTCATCATATTATACACTTGTTAAAAATAAAATTCAATGTATTTTTTCATTCCATTTTAAGAGAATTACTATTGCATACTATTATCATAGATGTCGTGATAAACATTCTTACTATTGTGATAGTTATATTGGGAAGTGTTGTGGTTTGGATTGGATGGACACAAAAATTTGATCCATGTGTATAATGGGAGCACATGGATCAGAAATTTTGTGAACCATGGTTTAAACATCTAAATTGAGTTGTGATATACATGTGAATAGTCATGATTTCAAATTGAAAATGAGAATGAATATATTAAATAAATTGAAAATTAATTCAAGTAAAATTGAATATAGACATGATTTATTTATAGACGAGAAAACAACAAGAAACAATATGGTATCACCGCTTGATTATATCTGATATGTACATCACCTAGGCATGACTCATGAAGTAGTCATAGGGTTATGTTCTTATAAAGGAAGGATTCTATCTATCCTTATTAAATATCTACTATTTTTTAGTTGAAAAATTTGATAATGATCATGAAATAATGCATTTTTTTTAATTATAGATTAATTCCACCATGATAACCTCAAGTGGTACACCACAAGGGTGGTAATGATCATTCTCTGGGGGTGGAAGGTCATGGGATACTCACAGATGCTCCAGTTGTTCTTGTTGTTTCACCAAGAGTTTTATCAAACAAAAGTGTTGAGGACTAGTTTTGTGAAGGCTTTATAAAGTTCATGCATACCTTTAGGGGAACACTGCAACCTTGAACAACTATGGAAGAGTTGACAAGTGAGTTTTAGTTGCAACATCCTCCCACATTTTTTAGGTATGGAGGACTGCAGGCTGCAGAGTCATTGCTAGAGACCATGCTATCTATCTTCGAGCACATAGAAATGCCTCATAAGGGATGGGTAAAGCATTATATTTTCATTGTATGTGAATCTTCCAATAGATGGTGTAATTTTATCACTCAAATTGTTCATCATGTGTGTTTTTCAGAGTGGATATTCAAGAAGGGGGTGAATTGAGTTCCAATTATAATTTCTATTAAAATATTGTCTATTTGAAATCCCCCAATTTATAAAACAAGTTAAACTATAGTGAATTTATACAGATTTTAAATGTTCACATAGATTCTCAAAGATTGATTAGGTCTCAGTTAATTTAACCACAAGATCAAACAAACTTTTGAAACTAACCTACTGATTTACAATAAGTGTAAACACTTTTTAATTTAACTATCAAAGTAGCTTTAAAATAGTTTTGTATTTTAATGTAATAGTAGCGGAGTATAAATGATATATGTACTATGATTTAAACTTAAACTAAATATGCACAGTAGATGTAACAAGAGGTTCAGTCTCAAGCTGAGACTTAGTCCTCTCAAATTTATATAAATTTGATCCACACCCTGGATCGGGGTTAACAACAGTTTACACAACTGCCCAGGCCACACATAAACCTCTACCACTGTACTTTTTGGGAAACAAAATAGAGATCAGGCCACACAAGGACCTCTTCCACATTTGACATGGGTAAACAAGAGTTAAGAGTTAAGGAGCGAGGATTTTGATATCCTCCAGTTCAGTGCAGGAGACGATGTGTATGTGTACGATATACAGAGTAAACCACAATGATCAAAAGTAAATAAAAAAATAAATTAGAGAGAATAGATTAGAGTTTAGAAAGCTCTTGTGAGTAGAAAAGTAGCTCTGGACTCGTTTGATTCAGCAGAATTGCTTCTGAGTCCTCTGGTTTTTCTGTTGAAAAACAGAGTGTCGTAGTTCAACTTGTGTTCTACAGTAGTGAAAATGATCTCTTGATTCATCGTGTGTTCTTCAGTGGTGTTGGATTTCACTCATGAGAGTTCTTTGAAAGTCTTGAAATCTATTTCTTTCTTAGGATTGTTCTTTTTGTTCATCACAGTGCTCTCAGGTGTATGTAAGTTCTTCTTGTTGTATCATCACACTTGCACACCACTGGTCACACTTGTACGTGTACTGCATTTCAATCTTCCTTATATTCCACACGTTCTGGCAGTAGGAATGATTCCCTTTTCATAGGTACGAGATACGGTTTCCTGACATGACAACAACTATCATTAAATAACATTAATTTCATTAAAAACATCAAATATGACCATTAGTATTATTTAAATAATAATGAAGAAAAGTTAAGAAATGGTGTCACAGTGATTATGAAAACGATGTCTTATTCATGGTATAGTCTTCACAATATGTGGTTCATGGTAAGTGCTTCATGGTAAGTGCTTCATGGTGTCTCAGTCACGGTGAGTAGCTCACGGTGTCTGGGTCATGATGTATCCTTCACGGTGTTTGGGTCACAGTGTGTCCTTCACGGTGTCTGGTCACTGTGTGTCCTTCACGGTGTTTGGGTCATGGTGTGTCCATACTTAGACAAATATCTGTATTTAGTCTTAGATAGTAATATGCATAATATGAATTAAGTTTAATCATTAGAGAGTAAGAGAACTTGAATCATAAATATAAATACTTGATAATATAAGTGATATTTGTAATCATGCATAAGACATTTAAATAATAAAGAGAGTAATTAAAATCATAAGACTTGAAGAGAATTAGCAATATATGTAATTAAGATTGAGATTAATTAATAGTAATAATATTTGTGATAATTAAAACATGATTAATACATGAGGAGTCCAACAATCTCCCCCTTTTTGATGATCACAAATCATGTATAGTCAAATTATAAATTAAATGTAACATTAAAGAAAATATTATATTAGAATAGAAAAAATTAGAGAATAATAAATTCAACAATAACATATCTCATTATAGGACTGATACTTGTAGTTTTTCTCCCCCTTTTTGGATAATAAAAAAATATAGAAAATGAAATGAAACAATGCATTTTTCATTTAAAAGGGTTCAGAATAGATCATACAAGAGAAATAAAAAGAGGAAATATGAAATGACATCCCATCAAAAAGAAAACAGTCTCTTGGACTCTTTTGGTATCCAACTTTTCCTTACCTATAGCAGAAGCAGGAGTTGGTGCTGAAGTAGAAGAAGGCATAGATGTGGTAGACAAAGAGGGTAAGGGTAGACCTTCAAAAACAGATGGAAAAAAAGTAGGAGCAGTAGAAGATCTAGGCTGTGGTTGGTTAAGAATAACTGGCTAGATCTGAGAAAGAGCTTGGCTGACTGACATGGCAGTTGAGGCTAAGGAAGGTAGACCAGGTCTAAGGGGTGAAACAGCTGGATCAACTACAGCAGTACTCTTCACATGAAGATACAACTTCAAAAGATTTATGAAATCAGTAATGATTTCACCACAATATTTCATAGCCTTTTAAAAATCTCCCTTATTCTCCATGAATTTGTCCAAAAATATGGTGAACTCTGTATGTTTCTGAACTTCAGCTTTAAAATCTTGAGTTACAGGAGGGATTTTTAGGTTTTCCACAAGATATCTAAAGTGATCTGTCATATCACTTTTGGAGAAAATATGAGTGAGATAAAAATCTATTTTCTTGGTGATCTCATGTTGAGAAGAATTGGATATTTTATAATGAATTCTAACCAAGTTCAATGCTCGATCACTGTTCTTAACCAATTTTGAAAAAGAAGATAGATCCAAGCCACTTAAGGCATTCTGAAGTTCTTCCTTGATCATGGATCTCAGCAGAGAATCATCCAAAAGGGGAACAGAAGGTTGACCTGAAGCAATAGAAGCTTCTAAAGATTCAGATAGAACTTTGAGCTATTTTAGAACTTTTTTCAGGCATCCAGTGTACTCATCTGTGAGTTTATTCAAATTTTCTACAAGCTCCCTCATGCGTTCCAGCAACTTGGTGTGTTGTTTTCCAATCTTTTCATCAAAAGATTCTAGATATGGATGCACTTGAGACACAATTTCCCCTAGCAAGGGTGGAATCCGTTGGCTCAGGAGAAGCAGTAATAGGTGCTGGGGCAGAGACAAGAGCAGGCTCTAATCTCAAAGACAACTCATTCTGCAAGTTTTCTACCATATTTTTCAGATTTACAAAATCAGCACTTAGCTGCTTATTTTAAACTCTGAATTCTTGAATTTCTCATATCATCCTTGGATGAATATGCAATATAATATTTTCCAAGAGAATTGATGCATCTTCTTGACTCAGTTTAGTCATTGGACGAGGTTGAGAGTATTAGATCTTCTCAACTCGAGCTAACAGAGTCTCTACAAAAACTTTCAGTTCATCTTTAGTCACAAAGGAGTGATTCTCGGGTAAGGGTGCAGGTAATGGTAGAGGTACAGAGTCATCTTCAGACTCTGATTCTGATTCAGATTGAGAATGGGGCTCTAGTTCTGGTTCTAGTTGAGGTTCTGGATGAGCTATAGACTTCACTTGAAACAGAGAAGAAAGATCCATTCCAGTTGTAGTTACTTGCTGTGACTCATTCACATCATAAAAGCTTGGGAACTCATACCGAGTGTACACAGAATATGTTGCAGTAGGTTGAGAAGCTTCAGAAGATCCAGCTTCAATAATCTCAATGTTTTGAGGTTCCTCCCACTCAAGTTGTTATTCTATTTGAGAGACTATAGGCTCAACAACATGATCAAGATCCACAGAATCATCTCTAAAATCTTCAGCAAACTCTTGCCTTGCCAGCGGAAAGGAAATTTCCATCCTCTCTTTAGCAGATGGAATTATCTCAGGAACTGATTGTTCCACTGGTTGAGCTTCCAGACTTGATTTTTTCTCAATAGGGAGATCCTCTTCAATAGGATATTTCTCTATGGTTTCTTACTATTCTGAATCAAGAAAAACTAATTTTCTTGCAGCATTAAGATGAGTTTCTGGATTGACATACTCACTAGAAGCATGAGATTCCTCTTCTCTCAAACCAACAACAACTTCCTCTCCTTGAGGGATTTCAGCAGGGATAACAGCAGGCACAACAACCCTTTCTTTTTCAACTGGAACTGTTTCCATTGGAGGTCTTCCAGCTTCTTCTCTAGGTGATACTTCAGCTGTTACTTCCTATTCTTCTTCTTATTCTTTTGAATACTCATCTACTTCATCTGGTTCCAACCCAAGATTAGATAGATTCTTATGTCTTCTTGGATAATCAACAGGATTAAAATTTTTATAGAGTTGATCATTATCCTCAACCCACTGCTTCTTCCTGGGGTTCCAGCTTATCTTTATCCTTCTGATGATAGGCTAGGATAAGCAGAAATCCAAGTCCTCTAACTTTTCTTCATTCGGTCCAACCATCCCTTTGGAAACTAACATGGATAAAATCATCCTTGAGTAAAACTGGGAGGTGGATTTGGAAGTGACTTTGATCAGCTCACAGATATGGTTAATAACATACTTGCATAGGTTGATCATATGGACATTCTTCAATAGGTGAATCAGGAACACATCCTCATACATCATTACCACAAAATCCCATTTTCTTGGACTAATCAAATTCTGAACAAATTTGAAAAGAAGTCTACTCTCCCCATCTTGCTCTGCAGCAATATCCCTTCGCTTGGTTCCATTACCACTTAGAATTTCAAAGGCATTTTCTAGATTGAAGATATCATAATATGGAGGAGGGTCTCTCTGGTAGTCTTCAAAAACTCCTTCATGTGGAATTTTTAGGCATGCAACCCACAGCCTCGAAGAGAAGGAACACGTCTGACCATTGATCCAGCTGGTAACCATAAAACATTCTCCAAATTCAAAGGAAAACTTCACATACTGATAGAATTGAGATACCAACCTCGGGTAAATCAGTATATTTTTTCCAGAGAACCATTCAAGCCATCCTTATTCTCTTAAAACATTCAAAACTAATGTCTTTCTAGACAACAACCACTTAGGGAAAACTTCTTTTTCATGTACAACAGTATGAATTACCATGTTTGGGTTTAGAGGTCCTTCAAGAGCTATCCTCAGTATCATCTTCTGTTTATTAGAGCGGCGCTTCTCAGATGATGGTGATGATGGACGCTTCATCCTTGGCATCCACTGAAGGTTCGGGTGAGAGGGTAGAGAAGTTTTTTAAGAATGAGAAGGTTCAGGAGAGAGTTCAGGTAAGGAATCGAATGAAACCCTTATGTTTTATCATTTGGGAATGTCAATGATCATAAAAACAAAAACGCGGGAAATCAAATAGTAGTGAAATAAAAATTATCGCGATATGGGTTAAAATATGAATATAAATAATTTTCCCGGTGAGACCATGAGTAGGCATTACAGTGTGAAAGAAAACATTCATCACGGTGAGATAGTTGGTGGTCATCACGGAGAGACAGTGACCATTCTGTGCAGTCATGGGGAGGTAGTGAGATAACAGACCGTGAGCACAAGATCTTAACGGTGAGACCGTAAGCATAAAATAGTAATTGTAAAATAGTGAGCATGAAACTATAAAGTAAAATACAGTAAAGTATTGAGCATTAAGATCACCAAGATATCTATTTATGATTAATCATACCAAGATCATGTATTATGTAATCTAATCATTCATAATTTAATGGTTTAGTGAATATATCAGCAAGTTGATATTCAGTACAAATGAATTCCAAAGTGATATCACCTTTTTGATAATGATCCCTAAAAAAGTGATGTATTACATCAATATGTTTTGTCCTAGAATTAGAAACATGATTCTTAGAAATATTAATTGCACTTTTTTATCACAATTTATTGGGACATATCTAAATTGATATCCATAGTCTAGTCATGTGTATTTCATCCACAAAATTTGTGCAAAACAACTGCCATCAGCTATGTATTCAGCTTCTCCAGTAGATAATGAAAAAGTATTTTGTTTCTTACTACACCATGATACTAGTGACTTGCCTAAAATATGACATGTTCAAGAGGTTCTTTTTCTATCTAACTTACATCCGGAAAAATCAGTATCAGAAAAACTAACTAGTTCAAATGATTTTCCTTTGGGATAGAACAATCCTAAATTGGGAGTATGCTTGAGTTATTTGAAAATTATCTTTACAAAATTTAAATGTGTCTCTTTTGGGTTTGCTTGAAAACGAGCACACATACACACACTAAACATAATATCAAGACAAATAGCAGTCAGGTAGAGTAGACTTCCAATCGTCCCTCTATAAGTGGTTTAATCAACAGATTTACCATCTTCATCAAGATCCAACTTACAGGTGGTACTCATGGGAGTGTCAATACTTTTTGTGCTATCCAATCCAAAATGTTTTAAAATACCTCTAGTGTATTTACTTTGAGTTAAAATAATTCCATCATCATTTTGAATGATTTGAAATCCAAGAAAGAATTTTAATTCCCTCATTAAACTCATTTCAAATTCATTTTGCATCATTTTAGAAAAATCAGTACATCCGGAATTTCATGAAGATCCAAAAATAATATCATCTACATAAATTTTTACAACTAAAACATCTTTAGAAATTCACTTTATAAAAAGAGTAGCATCATCTATACCTTTTTTAAAACCTTTAGAAATTATAAAGGTACTTAATCTATCATACCTAGCTCTTGGATCTTGCTTTAAACCATATAAAGCTTTTGATAATTTGAAAATATTATTTGGAAAATGAGGGTTTGAGAATCTAGGTGGTTGTTCAACAAAAAAATCCTCAACAATATATCCATTTAAGAATGCACTCTTGACATCCATTTAATATAGTTTGAAATTTAGATGTGCAGCATAGGCAAGAAAAATCCTAATAGCTTCTAATCTGGCTACTGGGGAAAAATCCTCCTCATATTAAATTCCTTCCTCTTGACTATAGCCTTGTGCAACTAGCCTAGCTTTGTTTCTAACTATGTTTCCATATTCATCTACTTTATTTCTAAACACCCATTTAGTGCCTATGGTGAATGTGTCGTTCAGTCTTTCAACAAGATTCCACACTTTATTTCTTTCAAACTGATTGAGTTCTTCTTGCATAGAAATTACCCAAAATTCATCATTAATAGCATCATCAATGTTTTTAGGTTCAAGCTATGACAAGAAGGCTTGATGTTCAACCTGATTTCTAAGAGAAGCTATAGTATGTGTCCCTCTATCAAGATTTCCTACAATAGCATCTAAAGGATGATTCTTTAGAATTCTAGTTGATCTAGTAAAGGTAAGACTAGAAATTTCATGTTCTTCTCTAGGTTCGGGTTCATTAGAAGCAGATTCTGGAATAAGTCCAGAGCTGGTTGTATTTATAGCAGTTTCATTGATTTTATCATTAAGGTCCAGAATAGATAAATCTTCTTCAATATTTTCAAGATAGGTTTTAGACTCATGTGAATCAGTTTCATCAAATTTTATGTGAACAGATTCTTCCACATACTTGGTTCTCTTATTGAAAACTCTATAGGCTTTGCTGGTTAAAGAATATCCTAAAAAGATTCCTTCATCACTCTTAGAAGCAAACTTATCAAGATTATCTTTTTTATTGACAATAAAGACTTTGCAACCAAAGACTCAAAAGTAATTGACATTAGGTTTTCTATTATTCCACAACTCATATGGGGTCTTCTTAAGAACAGGTCTAATTAAGACTCTATTAATAATATAACAAGCTGTATTCACAGCTTCATCCCAATAGTAAATAGGCAGGTCATATTCATTATGCATAGTTCTTGAAATTTCTTACAGGGTTCTATTTTTTCTTTATACTACACCATTCTGCTGAGGTGTCATAGGAGAAGAAAAGTTATTACTATAGACATTGTGTGAGCAATAGGATTCAAATTCATGATTTTCAAACTCACGACTATGATCACTTCTTAGAGTTTTAATCTTAATCCAACTATAGTTTTCTACAGACTTGGAGTATTTAACAAAATAAGAACAAGTTTCACTTTTGTGAGCTAAGAAGTATACCCATTTATATCTAGAAAAGTCATCTACTAGGACATAGACATAGTGCTTCCCATTTAAGCTAGAAACTATAGATGGTCCAAATAGATCCATGTTAACCAACTCGAGAGGTTGAGAAGTGGATACTTCTTTCTTTGGTTTGAAAGAGAGTTTGTGTTGCTTTCCCTTTTGAGAGGGATTACATACTTTGTCATTTGGAAACTCAAGTTTGGGTAAGTCTCTAACTAAGTTCTTCCTAGTTAGTTTCCTAAGTGAGTGTATATTTCAGTGTCCTAATATTCAATGCCAAATCCAAGACTCTTGATGAAAGACATTTAAACAGGTAACATTTTGTTTAGCTAAGAAATTTAGATCAACTGCATAAACATTTTCATTTCTTAAAGTAGAAAATACTAAAACATTTTTAGAATTAAAAACATTACAAGAATAATTTTTGAACTTGAAATTAAAACCATCATCACATAATTGAGAAATACTGAACAGATTATATTTCAGTCCATCAACAAATAAAACTTTAGAAATTAAAACTGAATCAGTGTTACCAATTTGGCCTAGGCCGATGATCTTTTCTTTAGAATTATCACCAAAGGTGACATATCCTCCATCAACCTTTATTAAACTCTTGAAAAATTATTAATCCCTAGACATGTATCTTGTACATCCACTGTCCAAATACCATTTCTTCTTGTGGGAACTCTTCAATCAGGTTTCCTACAAAACAGTTTTAGACAGAGTATGACTTTGGTACCCAGATCTTCATAGGTATAGATAGGTTAGAAATCAATGATATTGGTACCCAAATTTGTTTTATGGGTCTTATATAATTTACAGAATAAATATATCTTGAAAGATAAACTCTATTTGATTTATAACTATGTGAATAACTAGTTGAAGCATAGGGATTTCTAGAACTAGAACTAGCAGTATTCTGTCCAGATTTAGGAATAAAGCTATTCTTAGTAAACTGTCTATGTCCAGGTTTGTAGCCTATTCCAGTAGTGTATTTTGGTGCCACTTTCTTTCCTAGCATTTGAGTTAGTGTATCATTTCCATTTGTGAACTTCTCTATGTCCTTTCTAAGTTTCTCATTAGAAATTTTCAGTTCAGTTTTCTCCTTTAATAGTTGATCATTATTCTCTTTTTCAATAGTAAGATCAATTTTAACAGTTTTAGTGAGAGAATGATGTTTCTTCAATGATTTGTATTTATCATTAAGTTCATTTCATGTATCTTCCAGCATATTACAATATTCAAATAATTCCGCACGAGTCATTTTTTCCGAATCTGAATCAGATTATGCATCATCCCTAGAATAATAATAATTTAGAACAGGAGTATCTAAGGTTAACTCAGTTGTGTTTTTCATAAAACACATGTTGGCATGATTCTTTTCAGAATAAGACATTTCAGATTCACTTGTGCTATCTTCAGAAGAACTCCTGGTAGCCTTCTTAGCTTTCTTGTACTTAATTTCCTTGTAATCACATTTCTTCTTGAATTTTAGGTTTGGGCAGTCTACTTTAATGTGTCCTTTTTATTTTGAACTCGTAGAAAACAAATTCATCACTTTTATCCGGATTTTCCAGTCCTTCTTCCAATGTCCCTTATTGTCATACTTTCCTTTGTAATTTGATTTTCTGAAAAATTTCTTCTTCCTATAAAATTTCTTAGACGTTCTGGCTATCTGAGCCATTTCAAAATCACTATCAGAGTTTGAGTTTTCACTTGTTGAACTGTCAGTTTGTATTTCAGATTTTTCTTTGTCCTTGTTCTTTGAAGAAGTAGTCTTGAAAGCCACTGATTTACTTTTTGGTTCATCCTCTTCCTCTATATTCACCTTGAGTTCTTCCTCATACATCATAAGCTTACCAATGAGTTCTTTGAAATGTAGAGCAGCAATGTCACATGACTCTCTGATTGAAACAGATGTGCCTCTCCATCGGTCTGGTAAACATCTCAGTATCCTCATAATTTGTTCCTTTACTGTAACAGTTTTATTGAGTGAATTCATTGTATTGACTATCACATTAAACCTGAGATACATATCAGAAATAGGTCCATTAGTTTTCATTTTAAAATTATCATATTTAATAGTATATGTATTCAATCTCATTTCTTTAACATTGGCTGTTCTATCATGAGAAACACCTAAAGTATCCAAAATTTCAAAAGCAGTTTTACAAGCAGAAATTCTATTAAACTCTTCATCTCCTAAAGCACAGTACATGGCATTCATAGCTTTACAATTATTATTGTAGGCAGTATTTGTAGGTTCATCCCAAGTTGTTCTTTCGGTTTCTGGAATTTTATATTGAGATTCTATAGCAGTCCAAATATCAAAACCCATGATTTCTAAATGAATTTTCATTTTAATCTTCCACTGAGCATAGTTTGTACCATTGATGAAAGGTTGCCCGTTAGTAGCAGCACCCTCTAGTCTATTTTCCATAACTAGATTTTAGAGAAAAGTTTTAAAGAGATAAAATTTAGAACTAACAGAAATTTATGATCTTTCAAGATGCAACTAAAATCACAGTTGAAAAATAGAGTATTTCAAAAAAAATCCTTAAATAGAAACAACCTCTGATACCAAATGTTGGTCGGAGTGGATACTCAAGAGGGGGGTGAATTGAGTTCCAATTAAAAATTTTGTTAAAATATTGTCTATTTAAAATCACCCAATTTATAGAACAAGTTAAACTATAGTGAATTTATACATATTGTAAATGTTCACTTAGCTTCTCAAAGATTGATTAGGTCTCAGTTAATTTAACCATAAGATCAAACTATCCTTTGAAACTAACCTACTGATTTACAATAAGTGTAAACACTTGCTACTTTAACTTTCAAAGTAGCTTTAAATAGTTTTGTATTTCAAAGTAATAGCAGTGGAGTATAAAGGATATATGTAGTATACTTTAAACTTAAACTAAATATTAACAGTAGAAGTAGCAAGAGGTTCAGTCTCAAGTCGAGACTTAGTCCACTCAAATTTATATAAATTTGATCCATACCCTAGACCGGGGTTAACAACAGTTTACACAACTGCCCAGGCCATTCAGGGACCTCTACCACTGTTCTTCATGGGAAACAAAATAGAGATTAGGCCACACAAGGACCTCTTCCATAGTTGACGTGGGTAAACAAGAGTTAAGAGTTTAGGAGTGAGGATTTTGATATCCTCCATTTCAGTATAGGAGATTGTGTGTAAGTGTAATATATACAGAGTACACCACGTGACTTGAAAGTAAATAAAGAAATCACTTAGAGAGAATAGATAAGAGTTTAGAAATCTCTAGTGATTAGCAATGCAGCTCTGGACTCGTTGGATTTAGCAGAATTTCTTCGAAGTCCTTCTCTGGTTGTTCTGTTGAAAAACAGAGTGTCGTAGTTCAGCTTGTGTTCTACAAGAGTGAAAATGATCTCTTGATTCATCGTGTGTTCTTCAGTGGTGTTGGATTGCAGTCATGAGAGTTCTTTGAAAGTCTTGCAATCTTCTTCTTGCTCAGGATTGTTCTTTTTGTTCAGAAAAGTGCTCTCGGGTGTATGTAAGTTCTTCTTGTTGTATTGTCACACTTGCACACCACTACTTACACTTGTACATGTAATCAATATCAATCGTCCTTATATTCAACTTGTTCTAGCAGTAGGAATGATTCCCTTTTCATAGGTACGAGATACAGTTTCCTGACATGCCAAAAACTATCATTAAATAACATTAATTGCATTAAAAACATAAAATATGACCGTTAGTATTATTTAAATAATATTGACAAAAAGTTATGAAACGATGTCACAATGATTATGCAAACGATTTCTTTTTCACGGTATAGTCTTCACGGTTTGTGTTTCAAAGTAACTGCTTCCTGGTAAGTGCTTAACGGTGTCTCGGTCATGGTGAGTAGCTCACGGTGTTTGGGTCACAGTGTGTCCTTCACGGTGTCTGGGTCACGGTGTGTCCTTCACGGTGTCTGGGTCATGGTGTGTCCTTCACGATGTCTAGGTCACGGTGTGTCCATACTTAGACAAATATATGTATTTAGACTTAGATAGTAATATGCAGAATATGAATTAAGTTTAATCATTAGAGAGTAAGAGAACATGAATCATAATTTTAAAGACTTGATAATATAAGTGATATTTGTGATCATGCATAAGACTTTTAAATAATAAAGAGAATAATTAACATCATAATACTTGAAGAGAATTAGCAAGATGTGTAATTAAGATTGAGATTAATTAACAGTAATATGATTTGTGATCATTAAAACATGATTAATACATGATGAGTCCAATAATGTGGATGTGACCATCATATGGCCATATACGATTATTTCTATCCTGATACATTATGGGTTGATAAGTCTTATGAGTCCTTATATATTTAAAAGGGTGTGGAATCATTTATGGATTATTTATCCCATTTTATAGAGATCTAGTTCTTTAGACCTATTCTGATAGGTGAAGAGTTATCTAGATCTAGGAGTTTCATAGATGGACTAAGTTATGACATCTGATTATTGGTGAATGTATTTCAGCTAACTAAATTTTTTGGAATTATGAATCACATGATGACCAAGGATCACAACCTGATAGAAGTTAGCGGTGCGATGTAGGCTAGTTTTGTGTATCTAACTGGTACTACATTAATTTAGAGTAAGAAGCATCTTCTATAGATTCCCCATAGTGATAGTAGAAGTCCAACCACACCTTTAGGTATCCAGGTGATGTGCTACTAGTGGGTATGTTGGGAAAAGTGAGGCCACAATGTCTAAGGTACTCACATGAGTGCTAATATTGTAGCAAGATGGGCCATGTATGTCACTTTTGCAAAACATTTCTACCAAAATCTAGTGAGAGTGGTTCTACACTAACTACATGTTTGGGTGAAGGGTCATAATATTTTCATCAAGTTGGGATGTAGGGTAAAGATATCCAAACTTGTTGGGGTGGTGGTCATGGACATGGTATCTAGACCCCATGTTCACAATAATAGCTGGGTGGATTAGCTTAGAGAATCCATACAATGTCATAGGGCCTTTGTACAAGAAAATATTATGCAGTGTAGTAGACCCACAAAGACTAGGACCCCATAACTTTTACTATAAAATTTAATATTCTAGTTAACTCATCTTTAGATTCTATGCTCTTTTGTACAAGTGATTCAATTAGAAATATATTTTTTCCAATTATGGATATACCTGGGCTTAGTGTTCATTTTTCTGACGAAATCATGACTCTTGGAACTCATTTTGGTATTATAAAGGAGGTAATATAATAGTGAATGGTGTTCCCCCATGATATTGGAGGGTCTCTTCGCATGTGACCTCTTCATCCTCAAGATGATATGATTTTATATAATTCATGGGATGGACTAGTTGGTTCCCTTTCATGATTGAATTAACTATTATCATAAATGTGTGAGAAATACATCACTATAGGGTGAAAAAATACATTAAAAAATGTGAATGGGATGTCCAAGCAACTTGAGTTGGATGCGAACATCATAGGTAGGGTTGGATGATATCCCAGTTTTCATGTTCATATATAGACGAGTACGGGACATATCCGATTGATTTATCCTAGTTGTCGATCATTTGAGGGATGTATTTTGATATGACTACTCTGGATTACATCCGTTGAGATACATAGCATACTCAATCGAGCAAGAGATATGAGCTAAACAATTATCATTTCCCCCTTACATAATGGTTTTGAAGGAGCTGTAATGGCTCAAGTGGAAGCTAGAGTATTTAATGGAAAAGTGTTTCATCCAACCTTGTTCTTCTCCATGGGGATTCTTGGGCCTTTTTAGGAAAAATGAGGATGCTACCCTTAGGATATGGGTGGATTATTATAATTTTAACTGGTTAACGGTTAAGAACTTATATTCTCTATCGAAGATAGATGATCTCTTCTACCAGAACTAAGGATATTGAGCATTCCCCATGATTGATTTGAGATATTGGAATCATTAGGATATTCTTCGAACATTAGACATACATTTCCCATCCTTCTATAGTATTTTTAGTATATATGATTATTTGGGTATACTGTTTGGTCTCATGAACTCACCAGCAGTGTTCATGGAAATGGTGGACCGAGTGTTCTGTCTATACCTCAATTCGTTTGGATGGATTTCATGGAGGATATCTTATTATATTCTCATAATCTAAATGACCATTTCACCAATCTCGATATCATTTTGAATAAATTTACAGATCATCAGTTACATGTTATGATCATAATGTTCCACTTATTGATGGATCAAAATCACTTCTTGGGTCACATAATCTTGGAAATAGGAGTATCAGTGCACCCATGGAGGGTGAGAGTTGTGGTTTCTTGGGAGTATCCCATGAACTTATATGGGGTGTAGTGTTTCCTTGCGATGGATGGTTACTACATGCATTTAATATTTTCCATCCCACACATTTTAGTGCTGAAAATCTTGATTAATAATGGTGTGATGTATGTATGGTTAGATTCCTTCGAAATTGAATTTTAAAAGATGAAAGGGTAATTGACTTCATCACCAATACTAATTCTATGAAATCCAAGAATGAGTTACACAATGTAATAGGATGAATTAGGTATAAGGTTATGAGGAGTTATTATACATGGGGATTGAGTTGTTGTGTACATGTATTGGAAATTGAAACCCCATGAGTGGAATTTCATGAAACACGATCTTGAGTTAGCTTTAGTTTTTCACACATTGTGATATTGGAGATATAATTTATTAGGAGATCATTTTGTGTTGTACATGTACCATAAAACAATCAAGTATATATTTACATAGAAATATCTGAATAAAAGGCATCGAAGGTGGGTCGATTTCCTTAAGTATATCAACTTTGAGCATGGATACACAAATGGTAAGGAAAATATAATGGATGCTTCATTGATCAGGAGGAATCAGATACATGAAGTATAGTAGTCCAATAGTGAGTAGAATATTATGGATTTGTTCTATCATATGAACATGGAGGAGCATGACAGTCAGGTACATATGATTATATGATATTTAGTTGTCACCTATACCCTAATGGACATAGTGATGATGATGATGAAGATATCGAATTATGATTTCATTGTTCTGTGGGATATTTTAAAATGTGTGTACCCTCCCCTTGTTGGGTCATAGTCGAGGATTGGATTATCTGTTTTTGTTGTTTTGTATGGGTCTATTCAGATATGTGTGAGGAGATGATGCATGATTTTCATGCTTCATCTGCGGTAGTGCATCCTGGGGTCAACAAGATGTATTAATATTTACAGCACGAGTACTGGTGGTCCAGTATGAAAGCTGATCTATCATGTTTTTTCAGGAGGTGTTTCACCTATTAATAGCTGAATGCATAACACCAATGAATGGTGAGACATTTAAAACATCCACCCATTCCCGAGTGGATGTTGAATGATGTCATGATAGATTTCATGACTGGTTTTCCAAGGTATCATCAAGGTAATGTTGTATTATGGTTTTTTGTTGATAGGATAATAATGGTTGATCAATTCCTACCTATCAAGAAGATATTTGGAGTTTATGACCTTGAGAGGTTGTATATCTATGTGATTATACAACTTTACATGGTCCAGTATTCTATTATTTTAGATAGATATTCTCGGTTTACTTCTCAATTAATGCATGGTCTATAGAGGAAGATGGGATCTCAGAAGAATCTGATCATGTCATACCAACCAAGATAGGTGGCTAGCAAGATCACTGGATTCAGCTACTTGAGGAGATGATTAGAGCATTCATCATTGACTTTGGGTGTTCTTGGGAGAGGTATAGGCCCTGTTTTGAATTCTCATACAATAATAACATCTATGATTATATAAAAATGTTTTCATATAAAGCTTCTTATGGTAGTCCATAAAGATCAACCATGTGTTGATTATAGGAAGGAGATACATCTATGTTGGGAACTCATCTTGTTTAGGATACCACAGAGAAGATTCAATTGATTAAAAAGTAGTTGGATACTACGTAGTCTCATCATAAATCATAAGCTAATCACTGAATATGACATGAAGAGTTCAAGTTTAGGGATCAAGATTTCCTACATATTTAACTGAGGCTAGGACACAAGAGGATTAAGGTATAGAGTAAGCCTTGTTGAGATATGCCGGTCCATTTGACATTTTAGAGAGAGTTGGGTCGGTAGACTATTTTTTGATGTTACCTCAGTTTTATAGGGATATGGATGATTTATTCCTTGATTCTCAACTGTGACATTACTATTTAGATCCATCTTATGCCTTTCAGAACAAAGAGGTTGAGTTGCAGGTAGATGCATCCATTCAGGATCATCCTATAAGAATTGTTGATCATAGTAAGAAGGATCTTCAAGGATGGTACGTTCTTTTTTATCTGTGTAATGAATCCACAGGTGAGTATATGATGTGACCTGGGAGTGGGAGGATGAT
Organism: Viscum album; assembly: GCA_963277665.1. Classification (NCBI taxonomy): domain Eukaryota; kingdom Viridiplantae; phylum Streptophyta; class Magnoliopsida; order Santalales; family Viscaceae; genus Viscum; species Viscum album. The sequence continues at coordinate 1,290,062,909 of OY728135.1, forward strand.
GTTTGATTGTAGTGAAAATTGTTTTTCTCAAATCGTCAATCACCACCATTGGAATTGAAATCCAGGGAGTAATTTTCTTAAAGGATGGAAGTTTGTTGGAACAAAATTCTTATTTGAGGTACATATTCCTTGTTTTCCATAATTTATAAGTTTAATTTCATAAATATGACCTAATATGAATGCATGTTGTGGTCATAGAGGGATCAGATGTTTCCATGGATGGTCTGAATCCTGGAACTCATGTTTTGGGTTAAAAGAGTAGGATGTACAATTAGTGATAACTGTGTGGGTTAGACCACATGGTTGGGTGGCCATATCTATAATTTTAGTAGATTTTTATGGTGTCTCTTCATATAATTTTTACATGGTTAGTAATCCATGTAGGTAATATTGTTCATAATGACCCAAGGCTGTAAGAATTTGTGCGTGGTTGGCACATGATTTTCTAAACTGTACCAAAAAACCGTGCAAACAACTATTTTTGGGAAATTTAAAAAACTGTTATTAAATTAAAAATTAGTTTAAATGTAAGTTTCATCCTTAATTAATAACAAAAACATCTACCCCACTAGAGAATCTCTCCATTGATACTAAATTTTGATTTCTAGTAGAATATCCATCTGATATCCATTTCATGAACGATTTGACACATTTTATCTTAAATGGTAAGAACTCACTTCATTTTTAATCATTCTATGATCTTATGGCTATCAAAATCACTATTTGTATTAAAGATCATATTCCCTAATTTATAATTCTTCATTTGTTCTTCATATTTCTCCCAACCTGGGTTGAATCTCGAGTTTATATTGGATAGACTATTAAGAACAGACCTAAGGTAGGTGGTCTTGTGCCTTTTGCTTATGTTTGGACTGTTTATATTTTCTTTCATTCCACACACCCAATTTGCAGGAGTTGCATAAAATTAAATTAAATTCCTAGAATTTTTTGGAATGTTCTAAGTGATTATAATTATTTTGTTATGGTTGTTATAGGTTTAATAACATAAATGCGAGGAACCCCCTTAATATTTTTTGTTAAACAGACAATTTATGGATTTTGGCCTCAAACACCCATAGTGTTCTTCTTCTCCCTCTGATATGGGATTCTTAAGTTGAATTGATATTGGGAATTAAATTTTCAATTAAAAAATTGTATAAGGATGTGTGAATTTAATAGGTTAAATAGTAAGGGAAGAATGGGCATGTCTCTTGGCCCTGATCCTTTTAAATCATGTTACACATGAGTTGCAATAAATAGATTTCCCGCGTGAGATATAAAAATTACATGTTATGTAATGGTTTTTTTAATCTGGTGAATATTGTTTTAATGGTTTTCCTATTCGATTTAAATGATATCCATCCCATGTAATATCTTGTTATGAATATGATTATTGTTTTACAGAACATTTCCATGTGAGTAATTGAAAGTCAGAGCCGTATGAGGTTGTACAACCATTGAGTCACCTTTTGAGGTGAGATGTGTTTTTATGACATTTGTTTTGACCATGGAATGTTAAATGAAGTGATTAAAAGAATATGAATTTATGAAATGGTTAATATCCAAAGGTGAATCATGGATCCAATTAAAAGATTCCATGGATAGACTCAAAGGCTTGAATCTATTTATGCCTCGGTAGAATCATGGATCTATATGAAGGGTTCCATGGATGGACTTAGTGGCCTAAACCTTAATTATACAATGGGTTGATCATGGATCCAAATGAAGGATTTCATGGACTGACTCATTGTGTGTTAACTTATATGCTGAATAAATCATGGATCTAAATGAAGTAGGACATAGAGAGACTAAAAAAATGTATTTGACCTTATACATCATGAGTGATACATGCTAATTCCTTAAAAGATTTCCAAGGAAGAATTTGTTTGGAATGGAGGTTACCTCACCTAGAGGGATACCGAGTTCTTCCAAGAATCACTGGGATGGGAATATAGGGTGTTGTTGGATGTCATACATGGACGACACATGAATTCAAGATTAGAAGTGTCAAGGATGGGCCCGAGTTCTAAATTGAATTAATAATAAAAGACTAAATGAATCATCTTGTAAGACAAATCATAATTTAGGATCTGGGATTGACTCTTGTATTTATAGATGGCATGTTTGATATATTTTTTTTCTTATTGACTATAAAGGGGGATGTCGGTATAGTGAAGGATTTGGAGATATATAAATTCAATGTTATTTAATTTTTAAATTAAGTTGATTAATTGAGATGGATGTTTATCGTGTAACACTTCCTTGTTTAATGTTATACTTCTAAGACACATGCTATATATATTCACTAATTGATTGGAACATACCTTCTATGGTAACCTACTAGAATTATAACTCACACCCTATTTAGGACACATATTTTGTACCCAAATAGATTATATGATAGAATATGTCAATAATGGAAAGAATCCTAATACATGTATTTGATATCCTAATTATGATCTAGAAAGAATGGTACGAAGATAAGTCATTTAATTATCATGGGATTCTTTTGGCCTTTTTTAATTTTGGAAATGTATTATATATGACTATTTTACATTTTTCTTTTTTTAGAAACATGTGACATGAATCATCATATTCTATTTGAAATGATTTCTTGATGTTATTTTTTATCAGTCTTATACTATTTATTTATATTGTATGGTGTACTTATTTTTCTATTGAACTATAGTTGTATATATCTGCTATATTAAAATATACTAATAAGGGAATAGTATCCCCACTAACACGTGTTGGCCCTCTCTACTAGTCAACAGCCTCTAGCATTTGGGGTGATGTATTTGAGGCCATGTGACCAACTGAGTATGGAGCACCTTTGAGTGGAATCCATAACCGGGATGTTACATTAGAACAAGACCTTCCGTGAGGTATGATGATGATGTATATGATGATGATGTCATACATTATGGTTTTGACTATGTTCTCTAAAAATGTTATGCTCGTCTCTATGGAAAATTTATTATTGTCAATGTGATTTACTTATTTTAATATCTATGTGTTAATATATTTTTCTCTAATAATAAGTTGATTTTGGATTTATGTTTTTTATTTATATATAATAAATCACCCATTCCATGTTAATGTTATGATAGATTCCATTATATTCCCATCCTTACTAAAAACATAAGTTGTGTGTTTTTGGTTTTCCTTTCCCAAGAAATCATAGAGTATAACTATGATTAATTTCTTGTGATTTTATGGAATGGAATTATTTTATCATGATGTGTTTAAATGTTATCTTAGGTTTTCAATTTATATATATATATATATATCAACTCTTCAAATACTGATAACTATTAGATAACATATGAACAATGTTATTCTTTCAAAATAATGTTATATTGCTAATAGTTATGCGATTCATGGGTCTTGGATGTTATAGTTAGTATTATATAATTTTTTGTATTCATATTGGGAAAAGTATTTAAAGAAACCATGTAAGATTGAAAATGGAAAAATAAAAACTCTCAGGATTTATAAGGAACACTCTAAAAACATATAATTTTGTTTATATTTTTTCAATCCAATATCATGAGATAATATTTTGTCTTCCATTATAAATAGATAGAGAGTATCAGGAGGAATGAAAAACATATTTGCACCTATTATCAATATATGGATGTACCAATGGAGAATATCAATGAATATGGATTTGAGGAAAATAAATTCAAAACAATATTGAGGAAACCTATTTTGTTAAAAATAATACCACCAACTTATGTGGGACTAATGATCCACAAATGGTGTAACTATATTAGACCACTACATGTGAAAAAAACTACAAGCATTCAGTGAAACTACTAATCCATTGATTGTTGGAAAATAGATCAAGTACATAGCAATGATGTTTATCAAGTAGGGAAGTAGTAAACATGATAATTTCTTCATGTTATTCTATCATTTAAAGACATTTTACAAATAATGTTGCTAACTAGTTCAAACCACTCATGATGATGATAAGATAAAACACATTGAATATGGATATTTTAAGGATGTGTTATATGAAAAATAATTTACTCATGAGATGTGATAAATTGAAAGGTTGTTTCCCAATAGTAGTCAAAATGGGGTGGGAACATTTATGGTGTATGAAGACATATTTACATGTTTATCAAGACTTGATGTGGAAAATGTAAATAGAATGGAATATAAGATTTTTCATTTAAATGATGGGTTAATTCCAATACTTCTATGGGTGTTGGTATATCAATCCTTTCTATCATATGACTATATAGTCTCATGAACCACTAAGATAGAAAATTAAATCTCAAGTTCAAATGTATTTAATTAATTTTCATGGAAAAAAGCTTATTTGAACATCACGAGAATAATTGTGTGGGAAAAGGGAATAAAGGGAGGATGTTGTCACGACCCGTCCCTCGGGGCCCATGTCGTAACTACCCTAATCCCACCATCCATAGGCCGAGGACTGGCGACTAGCACCAAAGGCATATATCCCTAAACTGGGAGGACATAGCCTTTATAACTATAAAAAAACACATCAGAGTACAAAATTGGAAGAAAACACTAGGTAAAAACTGTATACAAAAATTGTGCTGGAATGTAAAAGGGGTCGGAAATACAAGCTCAACTATAAAGTAGAAGTACAACTGAAAAAGGGAATAACAGATGAAAGGTAAAGAGCAGCTCCCGGATTGTCCTATGAGGTTCCTACCTAAAGAGTAGGTACAGATGGACACCACCACACTCCACATCTGTTAGAATCCTCTGTGAACTGACTCGTCGTAAAGTCCACCTCCGGGTACCGTCCTGTCCTGGTTCTCTTGGACTCCATCAACACTGTCCGTCGTCTATATCCAACATAACGAGGTGCGGGCATAGCCCGTGTAAAGGTGAGTATAACGATACTCAATATAGACCCCGAGACCCTCAAGGTCTCACAAAATCCAACAAGGATAAATCAAAAAGTTCGGAAGCAACATATAACCATTACTTTGGTATATGACCATAAATATACATATTTAATCTAGTAACCCATCTCAATAATGAGGAAAACACAAAAGTAAAAGACTCAGCTCAAACCAGAAGTATTATTATCGAAACCATGGCTGGTGGCGTACTCCTCCTCTATCGAGTACAGTGGGCTTGCCGCATCACACAGAGGCGCTTCCCACTATCCTTGGACTGTTTAGGCACTCCTCATGTCGATTGCCATGGGTCTGCTGCTTCACATAGAGGCGCTCTCTACCGTGGGTCTTCTGTATTACACAGAGGCGCTCCCCCTAATAGACTACAGAGGTACTCCTCCTGTCGAGTATCATGGGTCTGTCTCTCTCACACATAGGTTCTACTCTTCCATAGGTCTACCACGTCACACAGAGGCGATCCCCACTCGACTTGTCGAATCACTCCGAGTTGAATCGGTCAAGAAGTCGTCAGATCCCATCCAACTATTAGGTCTTTGAAATCTGTCTTCTCATCACCAGAAGGATCCCCTCTACGAGCAACTAGTCGATACTCCACGTGTCATGAAGTCTTACGTAGAAGTATCTCATAGGACCGAAACGCCATAGGGGTCTCAACATAATAGACGACATGTCAATCAGACGCCCGATCTGTGAGTTATTAGCCTTTTAGTCCCGAGGGCCCGGTTGGATTCCTGTACGAATCAAACCGACTGTATCTCAACTATACCCCGAACTCCCATGGGGTATACTCAAAGGGACCGTCTTTCATCGAGATTACCATTGCTGCTGACGGCTCCTCAAATGGACATCTGGTGCCATAGATATGGCCAAAGTAAGTAATGGGTCGGTAGTGGGCCCGGGTCCAGTCCGACCAGGTCAGACCGACTCGGACCAACCCAATATCTACTGACTTGGTATGTGTCAAATTGGATAGACCCGATGGGTCTGACCTAGCCCATTGGGCATGTCAGCCCACTATGTTATTTCCAGTCCGCTGGGCCCGGCCTAGCGACCAACCAGGGTGGTTAGGCCCGGATGCGACCACGCAGGCGGCTCGACCTGGATGTTGGGACCGGTTCAGCTAGTGCCGTGAGGGGCGCAGCTCTAGAAGTCGGCAGCCAGTAGGCCAGCGACAAGCTGCGCGGGGCTCAGGCTGGACTGCTGGACACGTTGGAGGCCGCTAGTGAGCCGGGTAGGCCGCTGTGGCTAGCGGGAAGCGCACGGGGCCTCCAGACAGTGTGAAGTGGTGACGGGAGGTCGCCGGTAGGGTTGGGTAGGCTGAGGCGGTGTGCGGGCAGTGCATGGGGGCACGCGGTAAGCAGCGCGCGGTCTGGGGGCACTCGGGCAGGCGGCGCGAGGCGCGACGGCTCGCGGGCAGGAGGCACGGGGAACAACGGCGCGCGGGCAGGCTGCGGGTCAGGCCGGAGCATGTGGGTAGGCTGCGGGGCAGGACGAAGTGTGCGGGCAGCATGCGGGTAATCCTAGGTTTGCGCGGCAGGGCACGACGGTGTTCGGCCGAAATTATAGGTGCGCCGCGGGGGTGGCACGATTCGCGGTGGTCGCGGGTACTGTGGCCTTCGTCGTTGCAGCCTTCGTTGCGGTCTCTTCATCGTCATGCCGAAGAATCATTATGAAAGAACGACAGAGGGAGTCAGGCCATGTTAGTTTTTCCAACACCCTCCACTTTTAGAGATGATATCATTTGGCTCATCAGAATGAAGCTCAACAATTAATTACAACACTTTGTATCAATTTGTCATTCGATGATGAGAGGAAAAAAAGAGAAGAATCAACATGAAATAACCACTACCTTATTATTTTTAGTTCATCATTCGTTGACGTTTTAAGTCACGGGAAGATGATGAAAGAATTCATCATTTGTCGTGTCCGCCTCGCTCTCTGAATCCCGAGTTGAGTCTGCCGCAGAAGGTGCTCCACATTGGTAGGATTTGAGGAAAGAATTCGAAGAAGAAATCCGGTGTTTTTCACGTTCTTCGTTGGGAGAAGCGTTCTTTGTTGGGAGATATTTTCTCCCAATCTCCTCTCAATTCCACCAAAAGAGAAATGCCAATGAAATAATATTATATTAGTCATCTAATATTCTGTTGGCATACCAATTCCAAAAGGAGAATTAAAAACCTGGCTGCACCAAATTAAATGAATGAGTGTTGTCTCATTTATTTGAAGGATGCCAAGAGGATCTCCTCAATAAAACACATGAGTTGGCGAAATTAATTTCGTAGGGAGGTCAAGCGGCTCTCCCTCATTAATGAGGGAGAGTGGGGAGGTTTCATCCTTCATCATCAATAGTGGTCGGGTGTTCCCCACCCCTATCATTAATAGGGAGGTTATGCAGCTCGGGTGGTCGCCACCACAAATATCCTCCCATGGGAGGTTATGCATGGGTGGCCCCCGCCCACCATAACCTCTCATGCGAGGTTAGGGTGTATTGGTCCCACCACCAACTCCCAAGTGGATTTTTTAACCAACACACTCAACACATGGCAGCTTAAAAATAAAATAAAGTGTTGTACCGGTAATTTATTATTTTTTTATAAAAATCCAAAAACTAACTTTTACTCCATGTCATATGCCGTCGAGATGAAAGTCTTCTTAAAAAAATACTAGTGCTGCGAGTTCAACGGTTCCCTCAGATTTCAGTTCCGATCACCAGCTAAAACGTTATAAAAACCCGGTCATACGTTTACTGAATGTACCCGAACAAAACTTCATAAATTTATTTCAGGCACACCGGGCCTCAAAATCAAGCACCGTAAATTTTTATGGACTCGTAAAAATGGAATATATTTATGAAAAAATTTTCCATAGAATTTTCAGGTCTGTACATTCTCCCCACCTCAGGGCTTTACATCCTCGTAAGCTACAACACACACTAAGTGAACAAAGGGGGATACTGAGCACGCATCTGACCCTCCTACTCTTATATGCTCTCCTGGAGGTTCCTGTGCTGCCAATGAATGTGCACCATTGGTATCAACCATCCACGTAGGACCCGCTCCTGTTGATCCTCAATCTCCACTAGAACCTCTGTGAATGTTTCACCATCGTCTATGTCTAGCTCCCCATGGTCGATGTTGTGAGAAGGGCCGTGCACGTATCTCCTCAGCTGAGATACGTGGAAGACGTCATGCACCCGGTGCAATTGAAATGGATGAGCTAAGTGGTAAGACAACTCCCATACTCTGTAGAGGACTTGGAATTGTTCATTGAACATTGGAGATAACTTTCCGCCTCATCCAAATCTCTGTAGACCTCATCGAGGTGAGACCTATTTGAAGATGTGGTCACCATCCTTGAACTCTAGAGGTCTCCATCTCCTATCAGCATACGACTTCTGTCTGCTCTATGCAGTCTTCATCCACTCCTGGATGATCTTCACCTTCTTTGTGGTAGCTTGTACCATCTCTAGTCCCACTAGTGCTAACTACCTAGGGTCTGTCCAACATAGGGGTAATCTGCAAGGTCGCCTGTAAAGTGCCTCGAAAGGTACCATCCCTATAGTGGAGTGATAGCTGTGGTTGTAGGAAAAATCCACAAACGGTAAGTGATCCTCCCATATGCGACCGAAGTCGAGGAAGCATGCACGTAGCATGTCCTCAAGGGTCTAAATAGTCCTCTCAGAATGACCATTTGTCTGAGGATGGAAGGCGGTGCTCAAACGTAGCTGCATCCCGAAAGCCTCCTGCAACCCCTTCCATAGCCGGGAAGTAAACCATGTGTCACGGTCGGAGACTATAGAAGTAGTTACTCCATGAAAATGAAAAATCTCATGTATATAGAGGTGTCCCAAGCTCTCTACTATGCCCTGCTCCTTGATTGGTAGGATGTGGGCCGACTTGGTGAGTTAGTCGACAATGACAGAGATCGAATTGTGACTCCTGGATGTATGTGGAAGACCCGTCACGAAGTCCATGTATATACAATCCCACACCCACTCTAGGACCTCTAAGGGATGAACCAAGATGGCTGGTACCTGGTGCTCCGCCTTCACTTGCTGACAAGTGAGGCATCGTGAGACAAACTCAGCTACTGCCTTCTTTATACCTGGCCACCAGTGCTGTCGTCGGAGGTCTTGATACATATTCGCCACACCTGGATGTACCACTAGAGGAGATATGTGGAACTCCCTCAACACTTTCTCATGAGGTTTTAATGGTACCATAGTATGTCCTCTGAAGAGTATGACTTGCTCCCCACCTTTAGAAAACCAATCAGGTGCCTGCCCTGTGGAAATCTGAGCACGTCGCATCTTGTAGTCCGCATCCCCTTGTTGTGCCCTATTGAATCACTAAAGAAGTGGGGGAGTGACTGTAAGAGACTATAGGAAGGATTATCCATCTCTATCCATAAAGTATATCTATAAGGCAGCCAGTTTCTCTGTCGCCTCTACTAGTAGTTGTATACTATATCTTCTACTGAGATCATATGATACAATGTTCCCCATCACAGGAGTATAGACTATCTCGATGTCATAATCATGGAGGAACTCGAGCCATCACCGCTGTCTCGGGTTGAGGTCCTTCTAAGATAAGATATACCTGAGACTCTTGTGATCTTAGTACACGGTAAAACATTCTCCCATTAGATAGTGCCTCCACATGTTCAAGGCGAAGACCACTACTGCTAACTCCAGGTCATGGGTAGTGTAGTTCTGCTCATGCTGTCTCAACTAACGATAATCATAAGTTATCACTGCTCGCTCCTGTATCAAGACACACCCATGTCCGGTCCCTGATACATCATAGTAAACTATGTACCCTATGCCCTCCTCTGGAAGCCTCAAGATGGGGGAAATAGTCAGCCTATGCCTCATCTCCTAAAAGCTCTGTTGGCATCTCTCTGACCACACAAAGGGTTGCCTCTTCTTCTTCAAGGATGATAGTGGTACTGTAACTCTAGAGAAGTTTGGAATGAATCTCTAGTAGTATCCAGCCAAGCACAAGAAACTTCATACCTCAATCACACTTCTGGGTGGATCCCAAGCAAGTACCGCCTCAATATTCACTGGATCTACTGGAACTCCAGCCATCGATATGATGTGTCCCAAGAAGTGTACCTCTCGATTCAAGAACTTTCACTTCGAGAGATTACGGTAAAGATGGTGCTCTCAGAGAGTGTCCAGTACTACCCACAAATGGTAGGCATGCTCCTCCTCAGTAGTCTAGTAGATCAAAATGTCATCAATGAAGACTATGAAAAAGAGATCGAGGTATGGATGGAATATCTTATTCATGAGACTCATGAACACTTCTAGAGCATTGGTTATGCCTAAGGACATAACAAAGAACTTATAGAGGTCGTAATGACACCTGAAGGATGTCTTATGCACATCCTCGTCTCAAACTTTGAGCTAGTGATAGCCAGATCTGAGGTATTTCATCGAGAACCATCGAGATTCCTTTAGCTGATCAAAGAGGTCTTCAATCCTCAGGAGTGAGTACTGGTTCTTTATAGTCCCATGGTTTAGGAAACGGTAGTCAACACAGATCCTCAAGCTCTTATCAGCCTTCTTGGTGAACAGAATCAGGGCTGCCCAGGGGGAAACACTGGGCCAGATGAATCCTTTCCCCTACAAGGCCTCTAGTTGTACCTCCAGCTCGCGAAGCTCCATGAGATCCATCCGATACGTTGGAGTAGATATCAGTGTCGTCCTGGGGTATATGTCAATGTAGAAGTCCACATCTCTGTGAGGAGGTAGTCCTGGAACATTGTCAGGGAAAACATTCACGTACTGGTCCACCACTACAAGATAAGTTGGACTCTCCAATCAACTGCTCTGATGGTAAGGCAAGCCATCTAGTGAGTGATCGACTTCAGACTCATCCAAGTAAGTCTGTACTATGCTGAAAGGTATCCCTTCTTGCTGGTGAAGGTAAAACTGGACCCATCCGTGTGGACACACCACACTTTTTTCCTAGTACAGTCAATCTGAGCATAGACTGTAGATAACCAGTCCATACCAAAGATGATGTTGTAAGGCATAGAAACCACTACTAGGAGATCCTAACTTAAGCTCTCACCTCCTATAATAATCTCACACTCCCAAAACTAGTGTGTAATCATCAAGTCTACTCCCGTAGGAGTCTCTAGCCGTAAGGATCTAGCCAAAAGCTCCGTCAGAATCTCTGAGCTCCGAACGAGGGAAGTAGTAATGAAAGAGTAACTGGAACCTGTGTCTATAAAAACAACAGCTAAGGTGGAGTAGACACAGATCATACATCGAATCATCTCTAGAGTGTCATTCTCATATGCTTCAGTTTCCTAAAGCTGATCTCTCTCTTATCCACCTACTCCCTGTGGTCGGGGTGGACCTCCTGGTGGTGGTGGCGGTAGCACCACGTAATGTCGTCCACCACCAGCTGCTCAACCATCTCCTATTCCACGTCTTCATGAGCCTTACAGACCACCTCAATCAAATATATGCCTCTACCTGGGAGGTACATCAAATGTCTACTAATCATCAAAGCGGTGGGTCGGACTGTCACGAGCCATGTGACCAAGCCCGCCGCATGAGTAACACTGCCTGTTACCGGCATGTGTGTCTTTTCTCTGTGTGCACCGCACAACCAATCCCGAGTCATGCAGTCAACCACCTGTAGGTCTGGTCCTCTTATACCTCTGCGACTTATGTCTACTACCAACTATTGTAGACTCCGCTGCATGTCGGCTAGTGGTGGGTCTCACTACTGGTGACTGCTCGGTAGGAAAACTATCTTCTAGGAGGGATCTCTCTAACACCCCCGACTAAGTCGAGATGATAATTGAGATCAACGATGCTATGATATCCCACCTGAGTCCCTGCTCAAAGGTCCAAGCCATAATGAACGGGTCCCGTAGCATATCAGTGGAATAGCGCGAGAGGTCGGTGAACCTCACTGTGTACTACGCCACCATCATGTTATTCTGCCGTAGATGCAGTAGCTCCTATATCCACACCACTCCAAGGGTTGCTGTAAAAAACTTCTCTCAGAACAGGCTCTCGAAGTCTGCCCAAAGAAGTGTCACCTTGCCATGAACCTGGAGCATCAGGCTCCACCATCTGCCTGATGCCTGTCTAAATGAGGCTGCTAGTAAGGATCTCCATAAAGTTTGCTGGTGTCCTTACTAGCATGAAGACTCTAACCATAGCCTCCAGCCATTCCTAAAACACTTGTGAGTCCGTCTCTCCCCTAATCCTGGGTGGCCTCTGGTTCTAGAACTCGTGAAACGTGCTCAAGCGGTGTGCACTCTCTCTTGCTGGGGCTAGTGGCATCGGTGGCCCAACAGGGAGTGGTACCACTGGTGCCCCTGTTTAGGCCTCAACTAGAAGAGGGACCTGCACCGAGGCCTCATTGCTCGGTGACCTGATTGAGCTTACTTAAGAAAACCTTTAGAAAACACACATGCAATAAGTGTTTTCTTGTACTGAGTCAGAAATCCGAGATCACGGTCCTGGTGTATGGATACGCCGACCGCCTGCACCAACACTGGACTCCCTGAACTAAAAACCAAACTTAGTACCCTTAGCACTATTTCTTCACATAAATCAAATACCAGAGTCTTATGTTCTACGGTATAAATGACTCCTATGATACCAATTTGTCATGACCCGTCCCCTGAGGCTCGTGTCGTAACTACCCCAAGCCCACCATCCATAGGCCAGGGGATGAAGACTAGCACCAAAGACGTATATCTCTAAACTGGTAAGGCAATGCCTTTATAACTGTAAACAATCAAATTAGATTACACAACTAGAAGAAAAAAACTAGGTAAAAACTGTATACAAAAAGTGTGCTGGAAAGTAAAAGGGGCCGGAAATACAAGCCCAACTGTAAAGTACAAGTACAACTTAAAAAGGGAAAACCAACCGAAAGGTAAAGAGAAGCTCTTGGATTATACTCCGGGGTTTCTATATGAAGGGTAGGTAGATATATCCAAAATAGTACTCCACATTCATCAGACTTCTCTGTGTACCGACTCGTTGTAAGGTCCACCTCCAAGTATCGTCCAGTCCTGGCGCTCTCGGCCACCGTAAGCAATGTCTGTCGTCTACATCCAACACAACGAGGTGCAGACATAGCACATGCATGGGTGAGTATAACGATACTTAATAGGGACCCCGAGACAGTCAAGGTCTCACAAAATCCAACAAGGATAAATCACAAAGTACGAAAACAATGGATAACCATTACTTAGGAATATTCCCATATATATACCTAATTTATCTAGTAATCCTTCTCAATCATGAGGAAAACAAAAAATGCAATGACTCAGCTCAGACCATGATTTTTTTTTGAAATAATGGTTGGTGCCATTCTCCTCCTCTATCGAGTACAGTGGGCCTTCCGCATCACACATAGGTGCTTCCCACTATCCTTGGACTACTGAGGCACTCTTCCTATCGAGTTCTGTGGATCTGTTGTATCACACATAGGCGCTTCCCCCCATGGGTCTTCCACGTCACACATAGGCGATCCCCATAATAGCCTACTGAGGTACTGCTCCTGTCGAGTACTACGAGTATTCCGCGGTCACACAGAGGCGCTCCTCTGCCATGGGTCTGCTGCGTCACACAAAGGCGCTCCCTAATGGGCTAGTCGAGTCACTCAGAGTCAAATCGGTCATGCAGTCGTCAGGTCTCAGCCAACTATTAGGTCTCTATACGCTGTTTTCTCGTCACTGGAAGGATCTGCTCCACGAGCTACTTTTCTATACATCAAGTGTCGCGAAGTCTCACTTAGAAGTATATCAAAGGACCACCACGTCATAGGGGTCTTAACGTAACAGACAACACGTCAATCAGATGCCTGGTCTGTGAGTTATTAGCCTTTTAGTTCCGGGGCCCCAGTTGGATTTCTGTATGAACCAACCCAGTCATATCACAACTATACCCCGAACAATAGTGGGGTATACTCAAAGGGACCGTATCTTATCAATATTACAAGTTCCGCTGATGGATTTTCAAACGGACGTCTGGTGCCACAGATATGAACAAAGTAAGCAATGGGTCGGTAGTGGGCCCTAGTCTGGTCCGACATAGTCTGGGTCAACTTGGACAAACACGATGGGTCTGGCCCAACCCATTGGGTGGGTAAGTCCACTAATTTAGGCCCAGTCCAATGGGCCCGACCCAGTGGATTGTGAGGGCGGTTTGGCCTAGATGCCGCCAAACAGGCGGCTCGGCCCGAAGGCCGGGGCCGGTTCGGCCAGTGCCGCGAGGGGCATGGCTTGGGAGGTCGGCTACCGGGAGGCCAACAACAGGCCGCACGGGGAGCGGGAAGGCCGACTGGATGCCTGACAGGCTGTGGGTGCGCCAATCAGGCCGCGGTGGCACGCGAGCTATGTGCGGGGGAGCCGGGCAAGGTGCGAGGGTGCCAGGCAAGGCGCGGGGGTTCCGGGCAGGGCACGAGCATGCCAGGAAAGTCACCGACAGGGATGGGATGCTCGAGGTGGTGCATAGGTAGCGCGCTGGTGCGCTGGGAAACCCTCCGGCCAAGCCGGGAAGCACGAGGGGTGCGTGGTGCTGCAGTGCCCAGACAGGCTGCAAGGTAGGACGGAGCTCGCGGGCAGGCCGGAGCGCTCGGGCAGGCCGACACGGGGAGCAGCGGTGTGCGGGAAGCACACAGATAAGCCACAGTTCATGCGGTGGGGTGCGGCGGTGGTCGGCCAGAGGTATAAGTGTGCCGCGGGGGCGGTGCGATTTGCGTAGGCCACAGGTAGCATGACCTTCGTCGTTTCCACCTTCATTGTCATCACCTCATCACCTTGCCGAAGAATCATTATGATAGAAAGGAGGAGGAAGTCGGGCCATGTTAGTTTGGCCCACACTCTCTGCGTTTAGAGATGATATCATTTGGCTCATCAGAATGAAGCTCAACAATTAATTACAACAGTTTGTATCAATTTATCATTAGATTATGAGAGGAAGAAAAGGGAAGCATCAACATGCAATAACCCCTGCCTTATTATTTGTCATTAATCGTTTGTTGACGTTTGAAGTTGCGGGAAGAAGAAGAAAGAATTCATCATTCGTCGCATCGGCCTCATTCTCCGAATCCCAAGTTGAGTCGGCCTCGGAAGGCACTACACGTCGGTAGGATTCGAGGAAATAAGTCGAAGAAGAAATCCGGCGTTTTCATGTTCTTCATTGGGAGGAGCATTCTTCGTTGGGAGCACTTTTCTCCCAAGATCCCCTCAATTCCACCAAAAGAGAAATGACAAAAAAATAATTTTAGGTTAGTAATCTAATATTACGTTGGCACACCAATTCAAAAAAGAGAATTAAAAATCTGGCTCCACAAAATTAAATGCACGAGTGCTGTCTCATTAATTTGGAGGATGCCAAGAGGATCTCCTTAATAAAACATATGTGTTGGCGCAATTAATTGCGCATAGAGGTTAAGAGGATCTCCCTCATTAAAGAGAGAGAGAGAGTGGGGAGGTTTCATCCTCCACCATCAATAGGGGTGGGGTGGTCCCCACCCCTATCATTAATAGGGAGGTTATGCGGCTTAGGTGGTCCCCACCTCAAATATCCTCCCATGGGAGGTTATACTCAGGTGGGCCCCACCACCATAACCTCTAATGGGAGGTTAGGGTGTGGCGGTCCTAGCACCAACTCCCAAGGGGAGGTTTGAACCAACACACTCAACACATGGCAGCTTTAAAATAAAATAATGTGTTGTACTTTATTATATTATTTTTTTATAAAAAGCCAAAAACTAACTTTTATTCCCGATCGTATGCCGTAAAGATAAATGTATTATTAAGTAAATAATAGCACTACGATTTTATCGGTGCCCTTAGATTTCAGTTCCGAGCATCGACTCAAATGTTGTAAAAACCCCCTCATACTTTTACTGAACATACAAGAACAAAACTTCTGAAATTGATTCCAGGAACACCAGGTCTCAGAATCAAGCACTGTAAATTTTTTCCGGACTCCTAAAAATCCCATGTATTTAAGAAAAACCTTTACACAAAATTTCTAGGTATTTACAGATGTGATTTCAAATATATGACAACATTACAAAGAAACACAGACAGTTATTAGAAAAGAAGATGGTTTTGACACAAGTTTAGAGAAAGGGTCTATTATTCACTAAAATTCAATACGAAGGTAGAAGTTATTGACGTTCAATTCCATTAATGTATGGAGGTGGACATTATACATTCTACTTATAAAAACATCAAAGGAATTTACCATATCTATGGGAAATGGATTAAAGAAAATGATATATGATTTCAAAAATAGGAGTTGAAATTACAAATGATGTGGTGTTAGGTACATAGACCATAGCCACAATGATAGATACTATTTTATTAGATTTTAATTAATTACATAATTATATAATTTCTATTTTAATATAAACATGTTATACTACCCTACCATCATAGCAAGGTATATATCAATTAAAATTCAATAAAAAAATTAATACACGGAATATATGTCTGTTAGTTACAATTATGATTTATGAACATAACCTTTTTTAAAATAGATTATTATTCTAGTAGATGGAATTTATAAGATCATTGATATATATTGGATTTCACTGTATAATATAAAAATTTATTTTAATGAAATTATATTCTAATTTTTGAATATGAGGTAGTATCTATGTAACACCCCGAGATTTTATGAAAAATATTCTTTTTAATTTCATTAATGTCTTGTGTTGTACGCTACAACAAAAGGAGCTTGCACAACACGAATCCTTGAATTTTCTTGCATTACACGCAATCACGACCTTCCTCGATAGCGTGTGTAGTACGCAATACCGAGTTTCACTAAACAACGATATGCTATTAAAATATTATTAAAACTAGCCGTTATGAATAGTAATAATCACTTTTTGATATTTTGTAAATTTTATTTTTCAAAATGGACTTCATTTCTAGATTTGGAATATTGAAATTAGCTTAGGGTGAAATTTTGGTACTTTTTGGATAACTTTCATTTTCTGATGAATAGTGAAAATTACTAAATTTTAATTAAAAACAACCTTTTTAATAGAAATAATTAATAGTGAAAAATTATTAATTTGATTGGTTTTAAAGTATATTTAGAATATATTTTTACAATTTAATACAATGTTGGTTATTGGATGTAATTTCACATTTAATCTAGACATAAACAATTGTCAATCTTTTGATAGTTATTATCTCTTAAGAACATGCTATTTGTTTTGACGACAGGAATTAATTTTTAAATTAATTAATGCAACTGATATTTTTTGAATTTGGTAAAATAGACATCATTTTTGAATTTATAATATCAAATATATATTAGGCCTAATTTTTGGTATTTTTCTGGAAACTTTCATTTTTTGATGAATAGTGAAACCACTAAGTGGTAGTTAAAAAAATGAATTTTTCATCAAACTTAATTTTACCGCTTCTGTGAGTGGAATTTCAAAAATCCGAGAGACACGGTTGATGTTAGTAAGTAAAATGTGGTTCAATGAGATGAAAATAATTTTTGGTGAATAGTAACTTTTTACTTATTTTTACCACGGTTAAAAATAAATAGGGTAATTAAGGGTAAAAATGATATTACTATTACCCTAACACATGTACTAATTCTATTGGACAAGTGTAATTCGACCAAAAACAACCTTAGGAATAAAATATGACCATTTAGGCCCACTTGGATTAGATTAGGACATTTATTATTAATTTATTTAAAGTAGGGTTAAAATAGTTAAAATCAAAGTTTAATAAGTAAATCATTTTTAATATGGGGTTATACATAAGATATATTCGACTATAAATATTCATTAGAAATATAAACATAGTTCCTACATAATGGTATTTTATTTGTAATTTTTAGACATTAAATAAGTTAATTTATTTATGAAACAAAGATGATGTAGTAATTATCTTATTAATGAAATATTGACATAATTGATGTTATAAACACAAAAATAAATATAATTTGAGACTTTTTATAAATTACACTAATATTATAGATTAATATGACATGTTATTATTGATTTAATTAACTTTTTTCGAACTAATAATTCTGTTATGATTTTCAAAAAAATTAATTACTAAATAGTGTCAAAATTGACATAAAATAGTTTTTAAAACAAATATTATATTAGTAATTGTTATTTTATTCCTAAAAATATATGGTTCGGCCAACTGACTTAGATAAGGTTATATATATTAATAATAAACAACTTGGGGTTCGTTTTTCTACTTATTGTAAGTTTATTAACCTTATAGTATAAGAACACAAGAAGAAACGGTAAAAGTAAAATTATTTAACTTAATGTTAAATCTAAATGATAAGGATCAAATAGGAAACTAAACTTGTATAAATTCTATTGTATGAGAGTATTTCGACGCATCCCCACCTTATCTTTGAAATAAATCAATTTGGAGCTATTTAAAACCGAAATTGACTTTATAATAAAATAATATTTTTAGTTTTTCCAAAGGAGCCCCTCTCCTCCCTTATAAAAGGGAACCTCCTCCCCCTCTTCCCCACACCATTTTGAGACTTCAAGCTCGTCCAAACCCTGCCAATTTCTCCTCTACACTTCCCTAGAGACATCCTAGAGGTCCTGGTCTTCTTCAAAGACCAATTTTAGTGCCCTAAAAGAAGGTCTCAAAGAAGCACTTCAAAGAAGAGGTAATGTCCGTTACCGATTCTTTCATCTTTATTTCTTCTTCCACTTCTTCTTCTTTAGTTGTTTCATTATGAAGTAATAACATCAGTATCAATAATATACTGATTTGTTATTATATGTATGAAACAACTCTATTTCACCATCTATCCATCCTACGGAAAAAGAAATCACCGCGCGTGCGTACGTACGGAATACCGTCTCCACGCCATGGTGTAATCTATTTTCCACCACCACATTACTTGGATGGGTATAATGGTGTAAATAATGACTACATATGACTATTATAAAGTGATACAGATTCTGGAATAGTATACATACACTCCAATACAATTCCACGATCATAGGAACGATATCATCACTCGTGCGTACGTACGGAATACCGTCTCCACGATGTGATGCGACTCGTTCTACATGATATTCATTTCATAATGATTATATAAATGAATTAAATTAATGAATATGATATATATTACATTAATACCATTCTGGAAATGAGGTATCTATAACCTAAAGATAAGAATAAGAATTTATTTGACAAAACACGCATAAGAACAAAAAGTTATAAACACCCGAATAACAAGTAGCAATGAAATATTAGTACTAAGAAGCTAAGAATATGACCAAATATGATATCATAAAAATAAGTATGATTCTGGAATAAGTCAATAACATTATTTAAATCATTATACTGGAGGTTCGGACATGTACAAAGCATATCAGACCTAAGGTAAGAGAAATATCACAATCTCATTTTTATCCGAGATTGTTTATACTTTAGTATTTACTGGGGTGTATGTTATCATCCAAATACATGTTTCCTCAATATGTAATATTATTTCCATCCACCTACAATTGTTTAAATCCAATTTTACCCTTCGGTGAGTTTTTAGTAAAGGATATGAAAGGAATCTTTTGTCGTTTTTCGTACGAGGTACTTTTTGACTTTTCCGAAAAAAGTACGAAGAATGTTTTTTTAACTTATACGACATGAATGGATTTTTAAAACATTATTTCCAAGAATATTACTTTACAAGTTTTCAAGTTTATTTTTAATCAAATTCTTTTAGTTTATAATTGTACGACATGTTAATAAAGGAAAAGTGTTTTGGAAGCAGAAATGATATTTTCCTCATGAATGGAGTTCAAGTGTTTTATCAAAATTATTTTCCATCTACGATAATAATGGGTTCTGTTTTTATCCCTATTATTACATTGATTTGATTATGTTGAGATGGAATTATATTTTGATGAATTCCTTTATCTTATATGAATTGTTTTATGATGTCACAATGTTTAAGATTCCCATTTTTATTACATGGGTTATGCAATGATGTATGGTTTATGATTTTGTGGAACACATAAGAATGGTATCATTATGAGATGGGTGGTACCTATATCTCCCTACAATGCGTTGGGTAAAGATTTTATATCTCATGAGATAGAAATGGCTGGAATGGTAGGTTATACCGGTTCAGTGAAACAGGACTGAAACGAGGAGTGAACTCGGTTCAGAAAGGGACTTTGTCCACTAAGATAGTCTTGGCAATGAGTCTTGACTAATAAGAAATGATTCTCTATGATTATGTGTGTATGCCGCAATGTTTCATGTTTTAAGTTATGATTATTGGGATTACATTGCCCTATTATTATTTATCCCATGTTATGAAATTATGATCTCTTTTGCGGGTTAAGATTTCCAAAAGATATGTTCTTATGAATATGACGTGATTGATATTTCTTTTTTTTTACCCTTACTAAGCATTTGAGCTCACCCTTTTATGTTTTCTTTTCCCCACGACATAAAGAATGGATTTAGGTTAAAAAAAATATCTTTATGGGAGATGTTGAAGATCTTTAACCACGATTAGAAGATTATATTCCGAGTTTCCAAAGACAATAAACTATTACGGTCCTTGTGTGTGTGTTTTTGTTATGTACTAAGTATTCCGCAAAAGTAATTTAATGCTTATGTACGTTAAGATTTGGGTCTCTATAGTTGGTATCGGAGGAAAAGTTTAGTCAACCTTTGGAAACTAGGATGCAAAAACGTTAGTAAGATCCCTAGAGATATTTCTAAGGTATGTCTAGGGATGTCCCTAAGGATAAGTATACGTATAGGATACAGTCCTAGAACTACGGTAACGATAATAGAATTTAACCAAAGATGTTAGATATTGAGGATACTCCCCCTTTATTATGTTGTTTTCCCTAGCATTATTTTTTCCTCTCACACTATTCTTTTTGGGTTTTAGACGATGGCTGGAACCCGAAGGAACCATGTTGATCAATGCAATGGACAATGCAATGATTGTCCTCCTGAACAAACAAATGTTATGGGAGATGGAGTGCAAATTCTTATTGCTATACTTACACATGCTATGAATCATTATGGACTTCCAAATGAGCAGAGAAGGGAACAATATTCTATTGAGTATTTCATGAGGCAACGTACACCTTCTTTCAGTGGGTCTTCTGATCCACTTGTTTCTGAACAATGGATCAGTACTACTGAAAAGATATTTTCAGTTATTCAATGTTCTGAACATGATAAAGTCATCTTAGCAGTATATCGTTTGGAAGGTGAAGCTGATCAATGGTGGAATCTTATCAAGATTACAAAGCCAAGAGATGAAATTGAGTCCATGCAATGGGACGAGTTCAAGAACTTATTTTTCAATAAGTACTTCCCTCGTATTCTTCGAACAAAGATGGAGAATGAGTTTCTTGAACTAAAGAAAAAGGACGATGAATCTGTTGGTATATACAAAGCGAATTTTACAAGGCTGGCAAGGTATGCATATGGATTTATCATCCAACCTGAAAGTAAAGTTGATCGATTCTTCAGTGGCTTAAAACCAAATATTCGAAGGGCATTAGCTGTAAGAGACTTCAGTAGCTATGAAGAAATTGTGCATTGTGCTATCAAGGTAGAAATGGAAGTTGGTGTTACTTATCCATCTCATAGTTTTGACAAGAAATGAAAGATGGAGTTCAAGGAGAAATATCAGAATAATGGTGAAAAGAAGATGAATGTTTCCTTATGCTCAAAGTGTGGAAAGAATCATGGTGGAGATTGTCTTAAAGGGACAATTCAATGTTTCAAATGTGGAAAGGAAGGTCATCAGGCATTTGAATACCGCAATGATGGGAGGAAGATGCCTAATGATGCAAACAAAGGAAGGGATACACAGAATGAACCTACTGCACTTCAATGCTTCAAGTGCAAGGAAATGGGGCATTATGATAATAAATGACCTAATCCAAGGGTTAGTGATGATCGACATGAGAAACCACTTAAGTCAAAGGACAAAGTGAAGTCACATGCGATCACTATTGGTGATGTTGAATATGACAATGATGTGGTGGAATGATTAAGTGTTTATGTAATGGGATTCCAAAATAATGTTGTATATAGTATCGTGGAATATTGGAATATTTATGTTTTGGTCTATTGTGGTTTTCAATAATTTTATGGTACCGGTAACCATGAAAAGTGATTGAGACATTTTTGGTAAACAATTGATATGCGCATAATGAAGGGATAAGAAGATAATGAGATGTTTTATTGTATTCATGAGCTCATGATTGATATAAGGACTAAGTGATATCATGGTTTGAGGATATAGAATTTTGAGGATTTTGGTATGTGGAAAGTGTTAACTTTTAACTGCATTCATGTTTTGACTAAGGTTCAATGGATATTCATCCTTCAAAAGAATACATGATTAAGGTATTCACATGTTTGTAATTTGACCAACAAGATATATCTTATGATATATGAGGGGTAAATGATGGCATTCACATGATCATTTCCTTTATACTATGAGCTTGGACCGAAGTATTTTAAATAAGCCTAAATATTGGAATGGATTATGTTGGACATAAGTTAGTATTGTTTAAGGATAATTTTTTTTTGATATTGTTGATGGGATGTTATAGTAATATAGCTTTAGAAAAAGGACAACCTGCAGGACGGGCGACAGCCCATCACGTTGGACAAGGCTGTGGGAATCAAACCCACAATCGAAGTGCAACTGGCCTTTATCGCCTACCACTGGCCTACATGAAGTCACTATTTCGTAGAAACTAGTTTTATTATATTAAGAAGTATTATATATGAAGTATAAGTGTATTTTAGGAACCATATATGATTAATCTCACTATAGATGGACTTATGTATATTTTGATAAATTTTCTAACCTTTTGTTTGAGACAGATGGGATGACCCATCATTCTATCACATAATCTGCTAACACATAACGAATGACAAATTCAACTTCATTTATTTAAGATATGAAGTGGAAATTGTCCAAAGAACGACCAACAATGAGACTATACCAAAATCACGAAAGTATTTCTTCTAATTCCAATTTCATCAACTTTAGGGAAATGATCTTGAAAACCAAAATTTTTGTCATAGTGTTCTTATATATGATGAATCAGATGGTACCTTAGATCGTCACAAATTTATGGATTTGTGATTGCTGTATTTTCTATAGCCATGTTCTCTACCACTCTCCATCAGAACATGATGGTTATATTTCTCTTCCATATCCATATTTTCACCTATGTGGAAACCCAATGATTAGTTTATTTGGGTAACCGTTATATTTCATCATTTTGTTTTTAAAGATTGGTTTTGGTATTCCTTTTTACAATGTGGGTTTCTATTAAAGAAACTTTCAAATAGTAAACCATTTATAATCCCGACGAATTTCGAGGGCGAAATTCATTTTAAGGGGGGTAGAATGTAAAACCCTGAGATTTTATAAAAAATATTATTTTTAATTTCATTAATGTCTTGTGTTGTACGCTACACCAAAAGGAGATTGAACAACATGCATCCTTGACTTTCCTTTCATTACATTCAATCGCGACCTTCCTCGATAGCGTGTGTAGTACGCAATACCGAGTTTCACTAAACAATGATATGCTATTAAAATATTATTAAAACTAGCCGTTATGAATAGTAATAACCACTTTATGAAATTTTGTAAATTTTATTTTTCAAAATGGACTTCATTTCTAGATTCGGAATATCGAAATTAGCTTAGGGTAAAATTTTGGTACTTTTCGGATAACTTTCATTTTCTGATGAATAGTGAAAATTACTAAATTTTAATTAAAAACAACCTTTTCAATAGAAATAATTAATAGTGATAAATTATTAATTTGATTGGTTTTAATGTATATTTAGAATATATTTTTTACAATTTAATACAATGTTGGTTATTGGATGTAATTTCACATTTAAACCAGACATAAACAACTATCAATCTTTTGATAGTTATTATCTCTTAAGAACATGCTATCTGTTTTGACGACGAGAATTAATTTTTAAATTAATTAATGCAACTTATATGTTTTGAATTTGGTAAAATAGACATCATTTTTGAATTCGTAATATCAAATATAGCTTAGGCCTAATTTTTGGTATTTTTCTGGAAACTTTCATTTTTTGATGAATAGTGAAACCACTAAGTGGTAGTTAAAAAAATGATTTTTTCATAAAACATAATTTTACCGCTTCTCTGAGTGGAATTTCAAAAATCCAAGAGACACGGTTGATGTTAGTAAGTAAAATGTGGTTCAATGAGATGAAAATAATTTTTGGTGAATAGTAACTTTTTACTTTTTTTTACCACGGTTAAAAGTAAATAGGGTAATTAAGGGTAAAAATGATATTACTATTAACCTAACACATGTACTAATTCTATTGGACAAGTGTAATTCGACCAAAAACAACCTTAGGAATAAATTATGACCATTTAGGCCCACTTGGATTAGATTAGGACATTTATTATTAATTTATTTAAAGAAGGGTTAAAATAGTTAAAATCAAAGTTTAATAAGTAAATAATTTTTAATACGGGGTTATTCATAAGCTAAATTAGACTATAAATATTAATTATAAATATAAAAAGATTTCCTACATAATGGTATTTTATTTGTAATTTTTACACATTAAATAATTTAATTTATTTATGACACGAAGATGATGCAGTAATTATCTTATTAATAAAATATTGACATAATTGATGTTATAAACACCAAAATAAATGTAATTTGAAACTTTTTATGAATTAAACTAATTTTATAGATTAATATGACATGTTAGTATTGATGTAATTAACTTTTTTGGAACTAATAATTCTTTTATGATTTTCAAAAAAATTAATTACTAAATAGTGTCAAAATTGACATAAAATATTTTTTAAAACAAATATTATATTAGTAATTGTTATTTTATTCTTAAAAATCTATGGTTCGGAAAAATAACTTAGATAAGGTTATATATATTAATAATAAACAACTTGGGGTTTGTTTGGCTTCTTATAGTAAGTTTATTAACCTTATAGTATAAGAACACAAGAAGACACGGTAAAAGTAAAATTCTTTAACTTAATGTTAAATCTAAATGATAAGTTTAAAATAGGAACCTAAACTTTTCTAAATTATATTGGATGAGAGGATTTCGACCCATCCCCACCTTATCTTCAAAATAAATCAATTTGGAGCTATTTAAAACCGAAATTGACTTTATAATAAAATAATATTTTTAGTTTTTCCAAAGGAGCCCCTCTCCTCCCTTATAAAAGGGAACCTCCTCCCCCTCTTCCCCACACCATTTTGAGCCTTAAATCTCGGCCAAACCCTGCCACTTTCTCCTCTCCACTTCCCTAGAGACATCCTAGAGGTCCTGGTCTTCTTCAAAGACCAATTTTAGTGCCTTAAAATAAGGTCTCAAAGAAGCACTTCAAAGAAGAGGTAATGTCCGTTACCGATTCTTTCATCTTTATTTCTTCTTCCACTTCTTCTTCTTTAGTTGTTTCATTATAAAGTAATAACATAAGTATCACTCATATACTTATATGTTATTATAATTATTAAAAAACCATATTTCACCATCTATCCATCCTACAGAAAAAGAAATCACCGTGCGTGCGTACGTACGGAATACCGTCTCCACGCCGTGGTGTAATCTATTTTCCACCACCACCTTACTTGTATGGGTATAATGGTGTAAATAATGACCATATATGACTATTAGAAAGTGATACTGATTCTGAAATAGTATAAATACACTCCAATACAATTCCACGATCATAGGAACGATATCATCACTCGTGCGTACGTACGGAATACCGTCTCCACGATGTGATGTGACTCGTTCTACATGATCTTCATTTCATAATGATTATATAAATGAATTAAATTAGTGAATATGATATATATTACACTAATACCATTCTGGAAATGAGGTATCTATAACCTGAAGAGAAGAATAAGAATTTATTCGACAAAACACGCATAAGAACAAAAAGTTATAAACACCTGAATAACAAGTTGCAATGAAATATTACTACTAAGAAGCTAAGAATATGACCAAATATGATATCATAAAAATAATTATGATTCTGTAATAAGTCAATAACATTATTTAAATCATTATACTGGAGGTTCGGACACGTACAAAGCATATCGGACCTAAGGTAAGGGAAATATCACAATCTCATTTTTATCCGAGATTGTTTATACTTTAGTATTTACTGGGGTGTATTTTATCATCCACATCCATGTTTCCTCAATATGTAATATTATTTACATCCACCTAAAAATTTTTAAATCCAATTTTACCCTTCGGTGAGTTTTTATTAAAGGATATGAAAGGAATCTTTTGTCGTTTTTCGTACGAGTTACTTTTTGACTTTTCCGAAAAAAGTACAAAGAATGTTTTTTTAACTTATACGGCATGAATGGACTTTTAAAAAATTATTTCCAAGAAGCTTCCTTTAAAATTTTTCAAGTTTATTTTCAATCAAATTCTTTTAGTTTATAATTGTACGACATGTTAAGAAAGGAAAATTGTTTTGGAAGTAGAAATGATATTTTCTTCAAGAATAGAGTTCAAGTGTTTTATCAAAATTATTTTCCATCTAAGATAATAAAGGGTTCTGTTTTTATCCCTATTATTACATTGATTTGATTATGTTGTGATGGAATTATATTTTTATGAATTTCTTTATCTTATATGAATTGTTTTATGATGTCACAATGTTTAAGATTCCCATTTTTATTACATGGGTTATGCTATGATGTATGGTTTATGATTTGGTGGCACACATAAAAATGGTATCATTATGAGATGGGTGGGACCTATATCTCCCTCCTATGCATTGGGTAAAGATTTTATATCTCATGAGATAGACATGGATGGAACGGTAGGTTATACCGGTTCAGTGAAACAGGACTGAAATGAGGAGTGAACTCGGTTCAGAAAGGGACTTTGTCCACTAAGATAGTCTTGGCAATGAGTATTGACTAATAAGAAATGATTCTCTATGATTATGTGTGTATGACGCAATGTTTCATGTTTTAACTTATGATTATTGGGATTACATTTCACTACTATGATTTATACCTTGTTATGAAATTATGATCTCTTTTGCAGGTTAAGATTTCCAAAAGATACGTTCTTATGAATATGACGTGATTGATATTTCTTTTGTTTACCCTAACTGAGCATTTGAGCTCACCCTTTTATGTTTTCTTTTCCCCAGTACATAAAGAAAGGATTTAGGTTTAAAAAATAATAAGATCTTTATGGTAGATTTTGAAGATCTTTCACCACGATTAGAAGATTATATTCCGAGTTTCCAAAGACACTAAACTATTACGGTCATTGTGTGTGTGTTTTTGTTATGTACTAAGTATTCCACAAAAGTAATTTAATGTCTATGTACATTAAGCTTCAGGTCTCTACAATCTATTATTGTTATAAGTGATATTTATTATCTAATACACTTATATATTCTCCAATAATAAATATCCATAATTTATTTATTATTAAAGTGGAAAAAACAATTCATTAATTAATAATAGTGATATATTAATGATAGAGAATGTACCCAGGATACAAAAATTCATTGATGTGTATCTAGAATCATTTTCTAGTCATCCACCTAAGTGTGATGTTGAATTATCCATTGAAATTATTCCAAATTAATGAAATATATCTAAAAATATATACAGAATTAAATAGTGGAGTAGGTGGAGATAAACATAATATTATTGGGTTTCCGTGATAATGTATTTATAAAAACCAGTGTTCATCAAGTGGAGCCCCAGATTTTTTAACGAATAAGATGAGAAAATCTATAAAATTTTTTGTTGATTTCATAGGGGTGAATTCCATTAATATAAGTGATAAGTATTATTTAAATTGAATTAATGACATATTTGATCAATTTAAATGATCCCCATACATTTAATGGTTTATCTTTTCCCAATTTATAATCATTTAAGGGTGATTATTGAGGTTTAACAGAAGGTTTCATTTGGAATAAGATATATACACAATGATTTTACACTATTTCCCATTGTATTCTTTTAATTTTTCATCCTTCATTATAGTTCATATGAATAGAGTATTCAAGTATTATCTCCAAAACATTGTGGGGGTATTAATTAATTATATTGTGATATAATCTAAGAGATATAAAGAGACATATTTCTATCAGCCAATCATTATAAAGGCCATAAAAAAAAATTATATAGGAGTAATAGTGTGAATAAATTTTGGAATAATGAATATTGTCTTCTTGAATTTATTTCAACCAATAATGGAATATCTATTAACAGATGAAATACAACTACATTAAATTAAATACCAACATAAGTGAAAATAATCGAAGTTAAATGGTTCATGGGTTTAATTGGTTAATATGGGATGTTTTTTCAAGATTTCTAATAGTTCAACAACAGTTTAACAAATTTAACCAGTAGATATTTCATTTTACCATGGATATGAGATTGAGATAAATTTTTTAAGATATTTAGATTAGGATAATTAGTACATGAATATTAAATTTACCATTAGGTAATGATGGATTATAAAATATAGTGATACATAAATAAAATGACATGCATGTTTTATGAGGTATAATGGTAGTGTGGTTTCCTATCCATAAAGTAAATTGAAATACATGAAAAAATATATCACACTAATTAACATGATCGGAGAGAAATAAGAATTTATTTAATAACATGTGGACACTTACTAGATGATTAATGATAATATATATATATATATATATATAAAGACCATGAAAATTTTTAGTGTATCTTTATTCAGAAGGATATGAACAAGAGGTAATGATGAGTGAACTTCTCAAGGAGTATTGTTTCTTGATAAACAACCAGCATATGAATGAAGATAAGGTGGATGATTCATTGAGCAAGAGGCACCAATGAATTATGCCCATTATTAGTATTAATAATTGATATATATATATATATATATATATATATAAAGATATATAAATGATATAAATGGTAAATTTTATACAAGGGGATCCATCATTTATTTTCAAATAAATTGTTAATCCATCCATAATAAAAATTAT
Organism: Viscum album; assembly: GCA_963277665.1. NCBI lineage: Eukaryota > Viridiplantae > Streptophyta > Magnoliopsida > Santalales > Viscaceae > Viscum > Viscum album. Next base: position 1,290,091,895 of record OY728135.1, read on the forward strand.
AAAGAAGACCGAATAAGATTTTTTGGACTTTCAATAGAATATAAATTAATTAAATAATGGTAAATTTAATGTAATTATCTATTAAAATAAAGTAATGATATTTGAAGATAGGTTATGTGTTCTATCCATAGAAGTATTGAAGACGATACTTCTAGGAAAAGCATGGAGTTAAAATTTATATATACACTATTCTTGAAAATATATATAGTGATTTTATAGAATGTTTCATGTTGGTTTGTATGAAATGGGAAATTAAAGACTATTTTAATATATATTTTATATTCTTTTATTTAAATTATGAAATAAAAAATCTTACTAGATTCATGAAACCACTTATTTTACCTATATGGTATATGTGAAATATTAAAATGAATATTTTCACTCGACTCACAAAATATACAATGATGAATGATCCTATATGGGACAACATTGATCATTATACTATGTATGGTAATTTTAAAAATATATGTTAAGATATAACCCTTACTTGCATGTAAAATAACTTTATCAATGAAATAATAAGGCTTCATGAATACCCTCAATAATTTCTATCTAATCATGACCCTTAATTCACACCAAAACTATAGAAGTGTCTTCAAAAGGATCCATGTAATGAGATAAATTTAAGAACTATCTATCCTTAATTAATTTATTGTAAGTATGAAAGAATAATAAATACATTATAATAAAGGATGAGTTAAATTTATCTATAAATAAAAGGTATATGGGATCAACACTTTCCATTACTTGAGTTTTCATTCATTAAAATATAATATTTTAGAATATAGATATCACCAAATGAAGCGTTGTATAGGAAGAAGTTTCAAACTACAACATGTTATACTGACATTGGATAATGAAAAATTGTTGGAAATAATATTATGGAGGAGATATATTATTAAGTAATACTACATAAGATCATTTAAAAGAATCCAAGAGGACACTGATGGTCTAATATAAATATGAAATTAAGGGCATATAATTTCAAGTTGGGTCATGTATTACTTAAGTTTTCCCCCATGGAAGATTTTGTAAGAAATTATAAAGGGGGATGTTAATCCTTAGATAGATTTGGTATTCTTAAATACTCAGAAGAGTTGGAGGTTAAAATTATTGATGGGATATGTCACCCAACCTCTCCAATGTACATAAATACTTAGATGATTCATTGATACAAAAATATATAAATTATTCAATGGATGTGATCACATCTTATGGAATAGAGATTGTTCTTTCCTTGTTGAATAATGAAAGGACTATTGGGATTACTAATAAGATAAATAATGTTTTGTGGGATTGTATAAAATTGATTGGTCAATGTCCATTATAGAAATCAGAAACTATAAGTGGAACGTTGTAATCCTAAGAAAGTTATGAGGAAGGAATATACATGGTTTTTATAGAAAACATATACCCCAATTTTGAGTTCTAAATTATTTAATGTGGTAGAATTTAATACCATAGACATAAAAATACCTTATAAACACTATATTAGGGATAATCACATAATTAAAACTGTAAAGAGTCTCTATTCATATGTTTATTTTAAATTTAAATTTATGAAATATTAAATTGGATTTTAAACATAATATTAGAAATCTTAATTACTATAATATATCATGATGTTTTTTTTTGATATTTTCAAAATATATATTTTTTTAAATTCTGAAAAAATGTACTTTTTGGAAAAACATTAACATTAATTCATAGAGGAAATAACTAGAAGTTTGTAAAACATTATAAATGTTGAAATATTTATTTAAGGATTAATATTATATTATTTTTAAATTATATTATTAAATTATAAAACCTATGTTTATCATTTTATGAAGTTATGTAATATTTTCCAATAAAATAAAATGTTTTAGTATTTATTTTATTAAATATATTTTTTTTGTAATTTTTTTATTCCTTTAAAATACACATAACATTTAATTATTTCATAATAAAACAATTTATCTCATTAAAATAATTTTTTTTATAATGCGATCATAAAGTTAATTTTTATGCCTAAAAATTCACATCTCTCAGAAAAATAGTTTTAAACATGAAAACGATAAAAATAATTTTCCTACAAATATTAATTTTATTATATAAGATCACTATTAATTTATTAATCAATCTGAATAAATTATTTAACGAGTCAATTATAAATTTTGGTCATTTATATTAACGTAATTAGATTAAAGATTAATTACATTGGTATAAGTAAAATGGTTGTTTTCAATGAATTGATATTATTAGAAGTATATAAATTTGATTGAAATTTTTACATTAATATATTCATAATTATGAATCTAGCATGAAGTATAAAACTATAAACAAATATATATTAAAAAATAAATTAATTAATATGTTTCAAAAATAATATAAAACACTGAATTTATTTAAAGACATTATTTATAAGAAAATTTACACATATCATATGTTTTAATATAAAAGGTCATTTTATAACATTTATATGTTCAATTTGATTAAATAGACTGAAAATTTAGATTCATAATTTCAAATAAAATATAGATTTTCATTATGTTTTGTTTAATAAATAACAATCATGGTTAATTGTTTCATAGGATTAATAATAGTAAATGGGTATATTTTTTACACTGTTTTATTATAAATAAATGGTCACATACACCTTATATAAATAGTTATTAGATGAGAAATTATTTCCCACATTTCTCACCAACCATTTCTCCTATCAACATATCTAATCCATCAAAAAAGATGTGATTCTATTATTAACCCTTACTTAACTATAGTTTCAATTAAAATACCTCCACTTTTAGCTATTAAAGAATTTAATCACACCCATTCTATATTAAAACCCCAATTAAATGGAATATGTATATAATTTTACATCCCATTCTTCTCTAAATCCATCCAATGGAGTTACTCTGTTTCTATAGAGTTCAACAATGATTTATGAAGATACATAGAAAAATAAGTGTTTCTAATCCTTATACTTATTTTTAATTATTTTTTTAATAACATTACCTACTCCTTCCTTGATTATAATTACATGTTATTAAATTTATAATATTATATTTTTAATGATATTATACTTATTTTCCCATAATATATATATTTACCTATGCTATTATTATATCAAAATATGCGCCCTCATTCACCCCATCTACATTCAATTACATACAATTATTGTAATTTCACCATGCTTATAGATGTATCACCGTTTTATTTTTAAAAAATTGGATTTCCTCTCATTACAATGATTTCCAATGATATAATAAATACCCATAAAATTAAAATTTTAATGTTACAGGTGTATATATTTCTTATAAGTGGCATCTTTATATAGATACTAGTTGGTGGATGAGAATGTGTCACTGATTAACCTAAGATAAATCACCGCAAAAGGGGTTAGTAAAAACCACAACTCCACCATTATCCCCCTTCATGATGATTGGGACATTATCTTCACACTTAAATTGAATATACTGATGGATATACTTTGAAATATTAACAAACTCATTATGGTCCATGATGAATGCATTTTATAACCACTATTACAATGTCCTACTGGTACCAACAATTGGTCTAAATTAAAATAATCCATTTACAACCCACCACTTTTAAACATCCCTTTTTCACTACCTTATATTTACTTCATCTATAAGGTTACTTAATTTTACATTATGAACAACCAATTGTTTCTAAGTTGATTATGTAATGTTTAACTATTCATTTATTTATATGGATGGGTCATGATGATGTATATATTTTATTAACATGGGGAAACATATTAGTATTTATTATATCAATATTCTAATATAAATGATAATCTGATTGTTAACTAAGTAGTCATTAAAAACAACCCTTCATCCTCCGAATGGTTTGGGATCATATTATCCCTATTATTGTCATAGAAAAAGGTAATGGAATTTTGTATGTAGTTATCCCACTATAAATGATTATAAGAAAAGTTTATTATCAATATTTTATTTATTTTCTTATAATGTGAATTCATTGGACCAAAATAAGCGATGTTTTGAGGATGATATTATATAGTTCATCGAAGCATTGGAATGTATCATAAGGCATACATGTTTTGGTATTTATTATATTCATCCCCAAAATATGAGGTTTCCATTAATATAAGATCATAATGTCTATAATCTTGAAGTGTTGGATTGTAGTTTGGAATTAACTCTTCACCATTATGAATTTAATCTCCAAGGAAATATATGTTGTCTTCCATTTGATCTATTTATTTTCATTTCAATCCATTGATATATTATTCTTATAGTTTCAGTTGAGTATGGATTCATGTTATTTATTTATTTATTTAATATAATTTCTAAAGTGTTTTTATTATAATAGCATCCATTGAATACTAATATTTAATGAGAAATTGACATACACCATATTTATATTCCTTTCCACAATAAACCCAGAGGAGAAAAAATGTAATTTTAAGGGATAGGTTGTATGAGATAAATATTTTCCCAAAACGAGTTCATGTCATATCATATGTTTTAAAAACTATTCTGTTTACATATCTAGTCTTTAAATTCTTATATATGGATAGATATTATTAAAAATATTTTATTCTATACTAATAAATTAGTACATATACAGGTTATTGGGTTCCTATGGCATCGTTTTTTGCATCACACTAAATGTTTCTAATCATACTCATGATCAACATAATATATTCCCAATCATCACAACCTATAAATCAGACACATGCCATCCTACTATTCTATTTTACTTTTAACATAATTGCATGAATTGATTTTTGGTTAGATGAAATTTAAATTACACGTTAAAGGAGAATTTGATTTATAAGATGCAATTAATATTTTATTTAGCTAAAGCCACATAATAGTCAGGATAATTTACCATGTAATACACATCTACCCATTTATAACATTAGTTAAGTATGATTAAACATTAAATATATATAGAAAAATGATATATTCCACCCGAAACATTAAATAATAAACCTTATATCATATTAATTGTAAATAATAATAGTTAATCATGAAAATGGAAAGTGAATCATTTTTTTCATCTTATGCATGATCACAATACCTCTAATTGTTATATCCAATAGGGAAAATCATATAAATCATAAATAATTTTCTACATACAATAATAAATATAAAATATGTCTTCTATAAATTTTAAATGTAAGAAAATCATTCTCATGCTTATAAAAAATAGAATTTTTTAACCGAAAGGTTATCTACTATACAGAAGATGTTTCATACCATGTTTCAAAAATTCCCTATCTCATGTAATATTTACCATAATATTCTGCAAATAATAAAAGGAATCTAATAACATTTTTTTAATTATTTTATTATTGTGCACATGGTAGTTCTTAGTCCAAAGTACCACTAAGTTCCTCTTTCACTCATCCTCCAAATAAATATGATATAGACTAGTACATATAGTATCTAGTGTAACAGATTAGAGACTCTACCCTCATAGCAGTGTGAAAGAACATTGAAAATAATAAAAATCATTTACATGAAATCCATAAAAAATAAAATAGGAATCATGAATTTTTTTAAATAAATAATCACATATCATGTTATATAAACAATAAATTTTTATATTATAAATAAATCAAATAAACAAAATATATCACGTACATCAATATCAAAAAAATCAAAAAATCAAAAAACATGAAAACACCAAAAAAATAGAATCTTATTATTACATAAACCAAATATCCAAATATCAATCGTAGTCTTACAAATCAAGGATTAGTTATAGGGTTCTTACACTTATCATGAGCTATGAGAATGATGTATTCTCAGGTACCAAATGATAACTGGGGTAGTCTAAGACTATCAATTAGTATGCTAAAAAAATGGTGTCTATATGTATATCCAATATGAGTAATATGTATATGTATATGTGTATAGTAAATAAAATAAAATAAAATAAAATAAATTACTCATATATCTAAAAGATAAATCATTCATTCCAAAAGATTTATACCAAAACACATGATTTACCATCCCTATGTCAGCCAAAATTGGATTTATTGTATCATAATGTATCATAACGTGTAAATGTATACCCATTATATTTATCGAAAAGTAGTCAAAATATATTTTACAATAATAAACACCCAAATATGGATAATACTAGTCTTCTTATATGTCCATAAAACAGTATAGAACACCCAAAAGGTGATATTAGGAACTCCAGGTAGTTAGAAAATATTGTCAACCCCTAGTCGGCTGATCTATGATGTAATTTTAATAAGGAAACATGTTCAACCCATACGAGGATGATCTTTGGCTATACAAGTAAACATGAAAGACAACATACCTCTAGGATATTGATTCAATGTTGTCAAAGTAACCAAGAAAGATTTCTAAATCCAAGGGGAATGACTCTAAGGCGTTTTAATTTAGTAGTAATTTTCACTAAACCCAAGTAGATTTTCCCCATGGAATTCCATTCCAATATGAATAAATAATGTACACATGAATTTAATTAATACAATATTTTAATTAAACAAAATAAGTAATCACATAACTAGCATATAACATTTATATTATAGATAATCCAAGGAAAAGCCAACATCTGGTTTCTCACTTTTTCCAAAAAAAGTGTTTGATAATAAAATCATAAGATTCATTTAGTCAACCAAATTTCATCATTTTTAATACCTAATGTTGTTGATAAAAGTTTGGATAACATACCAATATAAATTTCAATAACCATAGAGAGGATCAATTTCATAGTTAGGAATAAACAACACTGAATTTATAATATTTGGCTAATGATGTAGTAATGTTGTTGGCAAATTAATATTTTGATAGCCAAAAAATAATTCTATATTAAAAAAAATTCCTAATGTTATGCCAAAAAAATATTATTATTCTAGATAATTAATACTATAATTCAGTGGAAGAGGGTTACTTATATCATAAATTTTATTAGATATTTTTGGAGGAAAAATCGAATTTATAAACTCTTTGATGCATCATCAAAAAAGTAAAATGATCTATTGAAATCAGATAATATCCAAAAACATTAGAGATCTAAGTTATATTGTGTATTGAGGGGTCCTGATGAGTCCCTAAATTCAAATGTCACTAAAAGTTTTCCAAGGTAATGGATTTTTATGATAAATTTAGTTATGAATTTTAATATGTTGAATAATGAACACTCGATTTATTCCTCACCTAGTTCAAGGTGTAAACCATTTGTTAAAAATAATCACTTTTTATGTTGTTATATCCTATGTTCTGGACTTTTAGTTTTGATAGAATTGTATTTGATGAATAATTTTAAACATTTTCAATGATTTTGTAATGGTTTCAATTTTAAATTCCAATTTTTTTTATTATATTATTACAAAGTGGGAAATTTTAAATTTGAAAATAAAATATATAAAAACAAATATATATTTTTTTATTTTTATTGTTAATCTAATATGTGAATTAATTTTTTTTATTTTTTAAATTTATTTTTTGTGACAACTTGACTCCAGAATACCTGGAGCTGGTTCCTTGAATCAGGATGTGTAAATTTTAAAAAAATATGTACTGGTATTTTTACACATCATGTCCCCTATAGAGGATTGATTCAGTTTAGGAACTGGAAAACCATCTACTTCTAACTTGATTCTTCTACTAAAACTAGTACTTAAAAAATTATTTTAAAAAATGTACGGTGAGCATACGAATTCCGATTAAGGGGTTTCAAAATATACTAATATAACATTTGAAAATATTCTTTTAAAACATTCCGTAAAACATTATTCTTAAGAAATGTTGTAACACATGTAACATATCATAACAATTATCTATGAAATAAAAGTGCACAATTAAAAGCATACAGACAGAATTACAAGGGAACATGATTCAATTATAAGCATGCTAATTCAGAGTAACAAGTAAAAGACATTCTAAATAAGTATGAATTATAAATATGCAAGTACAAGTTTAATAACTAAGAGTAATACATAATCAGAGTTGCACATAAAGGTAATAACATCAATTTCAAACAGTACGGTCTTGAAACATACACTGGTTACTAAAATCACTGAGTGCTAAATAAACGTCATGCATTAAGAATTTTCATTTTCTGATACTCATAAGTATAGACTCTTAACCATGTATATTATTGTAGTCGAATATCCACTTGGTTAATTAATTATCATAAACACAATGAGAAAACATATTATATCTGACCCAGTCACGACCTCATGCCAAGACCTAAAATGACAATGGCCTCATGCCATGACATGATTGTTTCATGAGAACTATTGATGCCTAAAGGGGAATTCATTAACCACTCACATATGTGTTATACCGATTCTATAACATTACTCATATTCCACAAAGGGTTGTATATTCAAAATGTCCAATACCACTATGAATATCTCATAAAATATTATTCAAGGATTCCCATACCACTTTGAATAATTTAATTCATAATTTCAAAAAAGGCCATAAGATTTCTAATTAAATTCATTATAATTTACAAATATATATATATATATATATATAGTGAATCAGGAATATATGTATTAATTACATAACTAACAAGTGTATGGCTATGTCATTGATTGGTGAATATGACATGTAGATTATGGCATATGTGATGACAACTAATGCACTAAAAAAATACAAATTTTGTTACAAAAAATTATAACCCCTGTTTCCTCTAGAATTTGGGATGACCTCATTGATTTAAGGTTCAAACAATCCAATCTGTTTCTAATGGGTTTGTTCGTAGAACTGGAAACATCCAATGATTCCATATCCATTTAGACCTACTTTCCAAAGCTAAGTGCTCATTAGTTGTGGACTGATGAGGCTTAGGAATTTGCATTGGTCGAGAGGATGGGAGGTTGGACTCATCACACCTTTTTGAGGGGAATTATTGTCTTTTATGGGACTCTCTTTATAGATTTAAGTTATATTCATGAATCCTTATTACATTACCAGGTATAAAATGTGCTTTCCTTTAAAACTGACAATCAATGATTGATATGAACAGAATTTAAAAAATCTTTTATATGTATTCAAGGTTCTTCATCAATAGAGAATCATCTGTATTTGTTAGAGATTATTATTTGAGGGTATCCTTAAATACATAAAAGTCTATTGGTCATTATGATGACCATACTGGTTTTAAAGCCACTCAGTGGGGCACTTGAAGTTTACTGTCATTTAGGAAGACATGGATTATTTCAGAGTTGGGACCGTACCCGCTGATGGGCTACCTACATATCCTTTGTTTTGGAAAAGGAATCAGAACCCACGTAGTTCGAGTAAGGGAGTGTGATGTTTATTAACTATTTATGGCTCAAAGAAATATTCCATGATTACTTTTACACTCTAAGCTCACATGAGTCATGCTCGGTGTGAGAAACAAGAGGTATTGGTGAAACCAGACAATTGTGCCATGCAATGATGTGGGGCTTATGTATGTATGACTGCCCAAATACATGAGAATTAAGATTTACTTCAGGGAAGAAATCCATGTACAGGGTCCATAAAGCTATATGTGATTCATGGAGATTTAGATACTCTAATCTTGGGGCTTACTCCTAAGGAAGATTCCCAAGTTAGTATGGGACTTATGATTGGGTTTTACTCTTGAAATGGAATCCCAAATCAAAAGGAATTTTTGACTGGTTAAGAGAAAATAAGACCGGGGATTATTCCTAAGGAGGAGGCCCAGATAAAAGGGATTTGAAAATTAAGGTACTTGGGGATTACTCCTAAAGAGGATGCCCATATTTGATACTGTGGCTTCTTCCTGAAAAGGAAACCCAGGTTAAAGTATTTAAGGTTTAGGGCTTACTCTTGAGGAGGATGCCCATATTTGGGGAATTATGACTGGGGATTATTCCTAAAAAGGAGGCCCAGGTTAGAGGAATTGGGGCTTAGTCCTAAGGAATATGCCCAAATTAATGAGGATTTGGACTGGGGCTTACTCTTGAAAAGGATTCCCAGGTTAAGGATTCTATCATCTTAAAGGATGAGGTTGAATGAATGAACTCTCTAACTTTAGTGACATAAAGATGTGAAAATCACTAAGTATTGAGAGATGTTCCACGGAGATCCTTTCATATAAGGAATCCTTAACCTGGGCCTCCTTTTCAGGAGTAAGCCGCAGTCCAAATCCTCATTAATTTGGGCATCTTACTTAGGAGTATTCCCCATGTCCTCTAACCTGAGACTCCTTTTCAAGAATAAGCCCCTGTCATAATTCTCCAAATACGGGCATCCTCCTCAGGAGTAAGCCCCAAACCATAAATCATTTAAACTAGGTTTCCTTTTCAGGAAGAATCCCTAGTCTCAAATATGGGCATCCTTTTTAGGAGAAATCCCCGTGTCCCTTAATTTTCAAATCCCTTTAACCTGGGCCTCCTCCTTAGGAATATGCCCCGGTCTTATTTTCTCTTAACCAGTCATAATTCCTTTTGATCTGGGATTCTTTTTCAGGAGTAAAACCCAATCATAAGTCCCCTCCTAACTTAGGGATCTTCCTTAGGAGTAATCCCCAAGATTAGAGTATCCAAATCTCCATGAAGCACATATACCTTTATGGACCCTGTTCATGGATTTCTTCCCTGAAGTAAATCTTAATCCTCATCTATTTAGGCTGTCATACATACGTAAGCACCACATCATTGCATGGCACAATTGTCTAGTTTCACCAATACCTCTTGTTTCTCACAAAGAGCATGACTCATGTGAGATTAGAGTGTAAAAGTAATCATGCCATCTTTCTTTGAGCCATCAATTATGTATAAACATCATACTCCCTTACTCGAACTATGTGGGTTCTGATTCCTTTTCCAAAACAAAGGATATGTAGGTAGCCCATCAGCGGGTATGATCCCAACTCTGAAATAATCCATGTCCTCCTGAATGATAATAAACATCAAGTTCCCCACTGAGTGGCTTTAAAACCAGTATGGTCATCATAATGACCAAGAGAATTTTATGTATTTAAGGTTACCATAAACTAAGAATCTCTAACAAATACAGATGATTCTCTATCGATGAAGAACATCGAATACATATAATAGATTCTCAAAATTTTCTTCATATCAATAATTGATTGTCAATTTTAAAGGACAACACATTTTATACCTAGTAATATAATAAGGATTCACGAACATAACTTAAATATATAAAGAGAGTCCCAGAATAGAAAATAATTCCCCTAAAAAGGTGTGATGAGTCCAAACTCCCATCCTCTCAACCAATGCAAATTCATAAGCCTCATCAGTCCACAACTAATGATCACCTCACTTTGGAATGTAGGTCTAAATGGATATGGAATCATTGAATGTTTCCTATTCTACAAAAGAACCCGTTAGAAACCGATTGGAATGTTTGAACCTTCAATCAACGAGGTCATCCCCAATTCCAGAGGAAACAAAAAATTGGTGAACCTGACGTGAATCATTAACCAAGTTAACATGATGTTTTACCTATTTTTTAGGACCCTATTTAAACACAATGAGAGGGACAACTAGAAATCAATAACATATGTGCTCATCCAAAAGATGTTGCAGACGAATTTATCTTGATTATGTTTGTTATATCAAACATGCACTCTTTTTAAAGATTTTCTGCATTACGAGAATGGATTTTCTTAAGTCCACATCTATGAATACCTTTGCTGCAAATTCCACTGCTGCTACTCCTACTGTACCATCGTCCGATCTGAGGACGACATCACCTACTCAGCGTCTTCAACGCTGGGTATCAAATGCGCTGGTTAAGGAGTACCATCAACATGGTACCATTCCAACTCTAGAGGCTACTCAACAATCCATCCAAGTGAACAATTCACCCTGGTCATCCGGACAGCGACGACCAGCGATCAAGAAGCAGGCGGTGCTAACTACCATCTCCAACCATTTCGGGTTGTTATACATGGAACAAAATCACCATTCACTCCTATATTCTGGGGAGGTGAATGAGTAGGTCCCTCAGGGCCTTAATTCAAGGAAGCAAGATTCCTTCCCGGGGGCTCCCATAAACAATCACCGCCAGACTCGTGCGGCAGTGCACCCTCAACATGATGAGGGTAACGACTCCAGTCGTTCGGCTCAGGTTCCTCGAACCCGAGTAGGCAAGATGAATCACTAGAGGATAAATCCACTCAACAGTGAGTAGGTTCTCATCTTTTCTAGCTCTATAGAAGTCCACCAACCTAACATGGTCGAAAACAACGAGAGGGCACATACAACCTTCCATTTTAATTCTGCTGTCCATCAGACTCATCTAGCAGTATCATGCCAATCCCACCACGAAATTCTAGCGGAGTACTATAGGCAGGAACATACACGTGTTTATACATCATCAGCTAGCTAGTAGGCTCGTCTGACTACATATGATGGAGCTCTTCAACCATATTCGGCGAAGTGCAATTATCAGGCACATACACCTGCTAGTATTGATCAAGCTTACCAATAGTCTCTCTTGGTAGCACAGAGAGAAGTTAGTAAGAAAGCTTCGGCGAGAAACAGGAGGCAGACTAAACTTTCTACCCCCACACTTGAGTACTTTCAGGATTCACTAATAGGAAAAGGAGGAAAAGAGTAGGCACATACACCTACTCCAAGGATGGAATGGACGTATATCTCTGTTCCGGCAGTTGAAGCCACCAAGCATATTCTATCAATGGTGAAAGAGAAGAAGAAAATCCCTACTCATATTCTGGATGCTTTCCAGGATATTATAACTGCTTCAGCAACATCTCAGGGAAAGACACGTAAATCAATCCCTACCAATGGAGTGACACATCAACAGTTCACTCCAGAATAGACACACACATCTGTTTTAGTCCATGAGGGTTGTGGGGCACACTACCCCATATCATACGGATGCCCATGTCAGGCACATACACCTGATTTGAGTAGAGATCGTCAGCCTAACTTGGCCATCTCTCTTGATCATGCACATACACCTAATAAGAGCATCCATATTTGTCAAAAAGTGGTTTCCAAGGCGAGTAAGAAGGCGTCTAAGAATATGACCCACCCAGCAAAGTGTTGAGATCAAGAGCCAATCTATAACAAGGACTTGCTCTATAATGGAGTTCTTGAAGCCCTCAGACAGTTATCTGTTGGAATTCAAGATTCTACTCCCTCATTTTCCAATAGTGGGAACATTAATTCTGATTTTCTTCAACAGACACTTCCTCATGATGGCTTGCTTCATGAAAATTCGGTCGATCTCAAAGTTTCATCTTCAGATGAGAGCCACAGGAACCCTCTGTGTGGTCAGAATACCAAGGAGCAAGAGATCTCATCTTTTTCTGTAACCCACCATGGTGGTCCTCCCCATGATGATGAATTTCGCTACAAAATTCCTCTCCATAGTAGTGATGCACATTGCCCGGAAAATGCTCCATTGGACAATGTAGTGCCGAGAAAGACCTCTTATCTTGAGGTACATGAAAATGTGAAACCATTCATATCTGATGCTTCATCGCTAGCAGGTGAAATACTTTCTCAACAAGAATATAGCCCAGGGTGTAGGTCATTCTCCGAACCACCCCTAAGTCATGATTCTTCTAGTTTTATTAGTGATTTCTCTACCAATCTTGTTGAATATGATGACGAAACAAGGAAACACCAGCTCTAGTCAAATCAGATAGAATAATCTTCATTGAATGATAAAGAAGAAATGCTAAACATGAGAAAACAACTATCAAAGGGTGAAGTGCCAGTTATGTTTTGGCCTCTGGCTGACTCACAGTATGACATTACAGAGATGTTGATGAAAGATGGAATTCATGATATTCGTCTTAACATATGGAAAACTCTTTATCAGTTGAAAAATAAAGTATTATATTATGGTGAATATGAAAATCATATTTCGATAATAGAAGGGTTTCAATTTCAGATTGATTTGGAATCTCTATCAGTCTCTCGATATCCGAAGGCTAAAAAGAAGCAGGGAGCCCTTCAATGTTCATGCCTTGGTGCACTAAGAAGATTGTGCCAGTTAATTGCCAATTCCCCATCTGGTATTCATGTTAGAGGATGGGGTGTTCATGGAGCACTACATTTCACTGTACTATCCAGTCAGCAAAGACCACCGAAAATGGTCTCATGCATTGTTATTGCCCATGGTCGGCCACAGTCAATGGGTTTTGTTTGTAATCAAAAATTTGTTCAAGAATAAGCCTTAACTAGTTCTTCTCAAAATCAAGAATACAGATAAAAATTTGTTGAATTACTCCTGCATCAAGCAAAAAAGAATATTGAACATGCCTCTTGTATGGAGCAAGCACATCATCAAGTGACAGAAGTGTCAGAAATCATCCAACGGTCTTTTGAACCGGGTGATAAAAGTGGATATCGATTGATGCAGACAGCTAATTTCCAGACCATGGTCCGCAAGATCAGGATAGCTTTTAAAAAAGTCTCAGACATAGCATGTCAAGAGCCACCCTAGCTTGCTAGACTGGGGAATCTTTTAAACCAACCCTCTGAATCAAAAAATAGGATTCGAGGAGTTGAGCAAAGGCAGCAGGAACAGCCCCAGTCCACTGGACTGTGGACTTTATCCAATCATCAATCCCCTCATCAGGGAAAGTCAGTCTTCTCTCGATTGGGGAAGAATCCACAAGAGGAATGAAGAGCCAAATTGTCAGGAGATTCTCTCCAAATTTCTGTTCGCCAAGAAGTTACTGAGGGATCAAATCAACAAAAGGTAATGTCTCATTAGGGGCATCGCAGAAGACAATATCACAGAAATGTTTATAGAAGGGATATGATGTGTTATGCATCAATTAATGTCATTAATGCCGTTGTTGCTAATCCTCTAGAACATGAGGCTCACTCAGGGGACACAGATAAAGAGGTTCCTGCTCTAGAAGTTGTACGCACAGACACAAATGAAGAAGGTGTGTGTACATGAAATAAAAGGATTACCCAGAATCTAGGTAATCCTTCAAGTAACCCACTTCCCCCTCTCCGAAAGGGAGATAACAAGGGGAAAAGAAAGAATCAAGTTACATACCCTTCCTCGGGAGAAGGCCAATTGATCACACATGGAAAAGATCTGAATAATAAGAGGAAGAAATGAAGGAATTAAGGAGGATGAATGCAGAATTACTTCAAGGTAGTCTTCCTCCCAAGCGTGCTGGAGTAAGTCATCCAAGGGAGTTTATTGCAGTTACCGAGATGGATCAAGAATATCCTCCTCAATTAGTACACCCTCATAGGTCTAATCCTATTGGTCAAGTGCAATAATGACGGGTGGTGCTACCATCAGTTGTAGTACCAGCCACCACATCTGTACCAGCTCCAGTTATTGCACCTGCCCAAGTCCATGTTCAACCAGATGTTTCTCAAAAGTTAATAACTACCATTGAGTCATTAACAGCTCAGTTAGAGACTATGGAAGGGAAGCGTGTGCAGGTTCAACTAGAAAAGAGAGCTTACCCTGAATGGGTATATTCAATCCTTACCCCATCAAGTTTTGGGAACCCTGTATTCCCTATTTTCAATGGATCAGGCAATCATGAACAGCATTTGACACATTATGTGTCTTGTTTCTATCCTATGATGGGAACTCTGGAATAGAAATAATTAGTGAAACTCAGATGCTTCATATGTACCTTGAAGGAACCAGCTTTTGTTTGGTACACAAGCTTTCAATCTCGGTCAACTACTGGGTGGGAAGATCTTCGCCAAAAATTCCTTCTTCAGTTCAGCTCAACATTGCCAAAGAGAACAGTTTTTTATCAAAAAAACTGTAAGAAAAGGGATAATGAAAGGGTCTCAGATTTTATTGCTCGCTGGAATGGATTAACATATTCCCTAAGCTTAGCACTCCCTCAGGAAGAACTATTTCCAATCTGTGTGGAAAATATGCATGACAGATTACGCAAGCCATTGATCCCTATGAAATATACAGGAGGGTTTCGAGACCTTACTTCAATTGCTCAACAAATTAAAGATTCTCTTATAAATACTAAGGATAAGGCTTGTATAATTCCATCAGCTCCAAGAAGGAAAGTGGGTAAAGCAGAGACTACGATAGTTATGCATAAACAAGCACATGTACCTACTTCTACTTCAAAACCTTCATCTTCTCCAAGGGCTACACCTCCTGAGCACCAACAAAAAAGGTTGTTTCATCAAGACGATCAAAGAGATCAAAGATGAAAAAAATTTGATGATCTGAAGAGAAAAACATACTCTTTACTAAATGAACAAGTTCCTGGTTACTTCGTTTCGGCTCTGGAAAGTAATTTGGTTCAGTTACCAAGGCCCAAAAATCCAAACAAAGAATGAGATGAAGACCGTCCCAATTATTTATCCTTTCATTAAATGTTAGAGAATCCTATCCAGGAGTGTTTTGTCTTCAAATACCTCTTTCAAAATATGGTCGACTCAGGACAAGTCAAAATAAAGGTTCTTCACCTCAGGTAGCATGTGTTACTGCTACAGTTCTAGAGGAGGAAGGCGAGTGGCAAGAAGTTAGGAACAAAAATTCACAAAAATATGATGATTGGATTGTCAGAAAGACGATCAACCGAACTCATGCTATTTTGTGAATGCAATTGAAGAAACCAAATTTTCCTTATGCCATGAATGCCGTGGAAAAACCCTCTTTATCAGAAGGAAAATCCTCAAAGAAATGGCAGGATTCAAAGAAAGAAAAATAATCATAAGAAGATGAGTAAATTTCAAAGCCTAAGTTGTCTTTGACTTTGGAAGACTTCAATCCATCTAATTCCAATTCACGGGCACCACCCCACCAAACGACATAGCCTAAACAGGCTAATCAGGTAGAGTATTCACCAGATGAAGAGTTGATTTTCAATTCTTTTAATATGATTCAATTAACAGATCCATATGTCAGTCACAGTTTCAATTTTAATGAGCCTGAATTCCCTATATCAAATAGAGGAATCTGAGGAAGTTACAGAGGCTCAACATATAAGGGAAGATGCGGATATTTTAGAGGCCACTATTCCAATTATACCCCTGGTAGAACCATGTATGCGGTAGAAACTCGTGGTAGAACCCTTCAACAAGCTCAACAAGAACAAGAAAGTTCTTCCACACAAGGCAGACTTAGCCCTAGGACA
The DNA here is from genome assembly GCA_963277665.1 of Viscum album. NCBI lineage: Eukaryota > Viridiplantae > Streptophyta > Magnoliopsida > Santalales > Viscaceae > Viscum > Viscum album. The sequence goes on from OY728135.1 coordinate 1,290,108,968, forward strand.
ATTATTCTGGAATATCGGTTGAATGTTCCATCATCTTCCTCTCAGCAAGTAAATAGACCTAATCGGTCTAATATTCTAAAGCCAGGAGTATTATCAACTCCTATCCCGGTACAAGATGCATCAAATTCCAAGGCATAAACTTTCAAGGCCCCTGCTAAACCACATTTTCCTGTTAGGAAACGCAGAAATTTGGATCAAAAGTATGATATATTGAAACACCTGGCCCAAGTACCAGCCAAGTTATCAATTCTGGATGCCTTGAATTTATCAAAGGATCTTCGAGAGGCACTCATTGAGGCTTTGTCAAGTCCTCAGTAGTTTGAAACCGAAATTGTTGTAGCTGAAGTCTACCATGTAGAAAATAATATTGTAGAATGCCATGCAGTAATATCTTTTACTGATGAAGATGAAGATGATGTCGTGCATGGACATATTAGACCTTTGTACTTATCTGGAAAGGTAAATTGAATAGACATCTGAAGAGTTTTCATTGATAATGGTTCAGAAGTCAACCTCATGCCAATTCGTACAATCCGTCAATTGGGGCTCACATAATCTGATTTTTCTCCTTCTACTTTGTTGTTACAGGGATATGATAAAAATTAACAAGAACCACTGGGCGAGATTACACTCAGAACTCAGTTTGGAGATCATGTGTCCAATTCAGATTTCATGGTTGTTGATCAAGACTCAGCCTTCAACATCTTTCTTGGGTGACTCTGGAAACATCGGCATGCGGCCATCCCATCCTCATACCATAAATGTCTCATGTTTTGTTTTGATGGTCATGCTGGGACATTATATGGTGATAAGGCCCCGTTCAAGACATGTGAATCTCAGTACATTGAGGCGGAATTCTACCACATGAAGGGAAAGGAGGAATCCACAACAAAGGAGATTACCAAAGTTAATGCTCCATATGGTTTGGAAAAGATTCAAATAAACCCATTAGCACATGTGAGTACAGATTATGTGTTTCCTATCATTCAAATTGACAGGATAAAACCAAATCAAAATACTCTTATAGAAATTTCCATAATGTCAATTACGACAATCGAGCCAGACAATATTTGAGAAATTGGTGATCCACCAAGCAATGATGAAAGCTCAAATGGAGATGTCTTCATTTCATCTGATGAAATCCTACAAGTCTATACTTCACCAATCAGGCCAAGGCATGTTATAGAAATGTCAGAGGTAAATGATGATGTCGATTCTCAATCCATCATCTCCTCTTTATGACCTAAAGAAGACCCTTTATCATCGATCAGGTCATAAATTGAAGCTTCTTCTTCAAGAAGTGAAAATTTTGACATCTCTTATGATCATGAAAATTATGATTCATCATATACTATGCAAGTGGAAATAGAGGAAATAAAATCTATTGAAGAAGAAGAGGAAGATCTCAGGGATGCTCCTCCAGCATTTGAAGAAGGTATCTCAACCACTGATGGTCCATACATATGACCTTAAACTATTTGTATTACTTTCGTCCCACACAACATTAAACTGTGATGTCCTAACCAAATGACACTAAACTATATAAAAGCCCCTTACGTCTAGGATGAAGTTAAACTGCACCATCCACGGTCCATGCATACGACCTTAAACTATTTTCACTTTCGTCCAACATGAAGTTAAACTATGTCCCCTTCATCATCTTTGCTATATCACGTTAAACTATATAGCAATGGTCCATACAATGACCTAAAACTATTTGCACGTTTTTCCAACATGACATTAAACTATGAAAAAGTCCTTAGTACGTCCAACATGACCGTAAAATGTGTTCTCTTTTGTCTTTACTGCATGACATTAAACTGCACATTCCTCTTTTTGTCCAACATGACATTAAACTGTGTTGTCCCTATCGTCCTAACTACATGACGCTAAACTGTATAGAAAGTCCTTTGATACGTCCTACATGACATTAAACTGTACTTTTTACCTACTACATGACAATAAACCGTGCCACACCAGTAGTCCTAACTGCAAGAATTTAAACTACATAGTCCCTTTATATTTTATACATGACATTAAACTGTGCATCGTTAAGGTTGTTGTTACCTCTTGTTTCTCACACTGAGTATGACTCACGCGATATTAGAGAAAATTTCAACCATAATACCCTCTCTGGGCCACTAACCATGCATAAGTCCCAACATCATTTTTAGGTCATTGTCCCCAAGAACAAATTGATCATTAATTCATTCTTTAATTGAACTATACAGACTTTGATCCTTGCCTTCCAGGCTCTGTACATAGGCAACCTCCCAAGGTTCAAGCCCAAAACCAAACTCTTCACATCGGTTCACCTCCATCTCATACGATGGTGATTTGTGAAACCATCCCCCGAATCAATATCTTTACATTGGTTCACTTTCGTCTTTGCTATATGACGTTAAACTGTACAACATTTTTTTTTCTTTATGACAATATACTAAAATATTCTTTGATACCCTCACCTGAGAGGGAATCATTATTTACATTGATTTTTTAATCATGTTTTATTACAAAGACTATGTACATAAATGGAAATTCCCGGACATTTTATATTGGTTTAAGCCATCATTGCACTAAAGTCCCCTTTCACCCTTCACATGTACGAACCAAATTTGTACAGAGGGTATTTCTAGAACTACGTGGGCTTGATTCACATCCTTATGAGATACGTAGGAACATTCTAGTGTCCCTCGAATCTAGCCCCAAGTCTTTTGGGCCTAACTCCAAATTTCACTTTCAGTCCCTTGGCTGATAAGTCCCCATGGAAACACACACTGTGTATTTTTTATAAATGGTCCAAGCTCTATGACCCTAAACTAAGATCTCTTATATTTTCATCCCTCGCGACGTTAAACTGTAGTTTAAGAACTACGTATGGATTGATTCCCATCCTTATGGGATATGTAGTGAAGTCCAACATTTCAATTAAGGATCCAGCCACAACATGATTATGGTTATCATTGATCCATGTATCTCTGCATACATTGGACAATACCCATCTTTATGTGTCATAATCGTAATCTTGAATACTTATAGATCTTCATAACATTTTTCTTGACTTCTAGTCACAAAATGTCCAATTTATGATAATTCTTTTTCTTGACCATGCAGCACATGCCCTTAGGCGGTCTTGCATAAGTAGTCTACATAACTGACCAGTCAGCCAAAAAATGTTATTATATGACTATTCATCTGATGCCCTTAGGTGGCCCTGCATAATTAAACCCCCTAACGGGTTTGTCCGATACTGGTAACTTCATTCTTGGGAAGAAATCCACTTTTTTACTTATTGTTCTTATCAAAAGTATGTAAGGATCCGAGAAAATAGTTATCCTTAACATATTTATTTCATGTTATTTTTCATGATCTCAAAGTATTCAAGTCTATGGTTTATGTTTTCCTTACCCACATTTGGGTCAGACCTTCATAGGTGTAACATTCATCCAATTCTTAGAAAAACCTATTTGTAAATATCTTCTCTATATTCAAGTACCTCTCTCCATATAGGAAACTCTATACTTTGGAAAAGTTGAATCCCAATAAACTTTCACTGGATTCTTAGTAGTAGAAATGTAAATTTCTGATAGTTCTTTTTCCTGACTATGCAGCATGTTCCCTTAGGTGGCCTTGCATAAGTAGTCTACATAATGGACCAATCATCCAAAATATGCTATTTATTTGACTATGAAGACAATGCCCTTAGGTGGCCCTTCATAATTCAACCCCCTAATGGGTTTGTTAAATAATGGTAACTTCATTCTTGGGAACTACTTATTTTAATGACTTTTTATCTCTTTTTCATATCATTCCTCAGATTCAAATTTTCTTAAGTCTTAGTTTACATATTTTCCCCCATACTTGAGTGTGGTAAAATATTTTCAAATAAGTTTTCAAGGAATTGAGTCAATTCTAATTCATTCGGTCAAAGCTATTTTAACCTTAATCATTAGCCTCTTTATGTCCGACGTGCATGTCTTTAAACTTCCCACAAAATACAAGGGAAATATGAATAAAAGTCAAGTTCCAGCTCACTAAACAATCATTTTTTATGATTTAGATAATATTGAGCAATTAAAAGATTCAAAGTTTTTAGGGTTATTTATAATAATCATAGTAAAAATCAAACTATGCTTACTAGGCCCATTGGCTTAGGTAAAATTTAAAGAAGGTAGAAGGAAAATATGTGCACAATTGATTGAAGATGAAAGAAATATTTCCATTTGATGCACAAGAATTAGAAGTACATCCACAGATTTGAGTCTCTTCTCTTTTCCAGGAAATTACAAGAGGCTGTCAACATAAGTCTTCACTTGATGTACATCATCCCGAGCTTCATCAGCATTTACATGAAGCTCGTGTACTCGACTAGCTTCACTCTTCTCAGCATGATATATTTCCTTCTTGGAATCTGCAATGGATTTCATACCATTCATTTGAGATCCCTCCAATGAATAATTAAGCTCGTCAAGTTCCCCAGTAACAACATCTAACTGTTGCTGGAGCTGCACCTACTATATGACCTTTTATTTAATCTTATGCTTCATCTCCTTCATCTTGGAAGAATAATCAGCCTTAGCTTGGGATACTGAAGTCCCAAATTTGATGATATTTATTGACAGATTCAACCTGGTCAGATCTTCTTGTCACTTTTTCTCCTACTCCCTTTTTAAGATGACTTGTTTCACCGCAGTATGAATCTCTTGGTATCCAAAACTGCCAATTCCTAGTATAACGAACCGGGATGACAATCGGGAAATCTTTGATGACAAATCTTCTAAAGGAACCTAAGATATTATTATCCATATGTTGTTCCATGCCTTGCTTCGTGAAATTCTGAGCGCCTTAAGCACCTCTAGGTCTGATTCAACATCATTATCACAGGGGGGAATGTAATCTAGGATTAATGCACTTAAGGAAGTGCCCTGTTCTTCTCCTTCCCCCTGACCCTGGTTGCTTCACCTTCTTCTACTGTTTGGGTGGAGGTTGAGACTTCACCTCTAATTCTAGCCATTAAAGTTGATAGCCCAGTTTGATCAGTTAAATGTATGGTTAGTTTCATAGAATAATGGAAGTTGGTTGTCTACCTTGAAAACTCAGTCCAATCATTACCTAACAGTAGATCAGTAGCATGAGAAGACTCCTCCCCATCTTTCCCAGTTTCAAAAGGACCTTCAAGATGGGTATCATGAGGGTTTACTGGGTTTAACTCCACTTGATCTAGTGTTTCTGCAATATTAGGGTTGACATCAAGGTCCACACCCTCTTCAGGCATTGGTAGTTCAGCATCTTCTTGGGATGGAAGTGCATATTATTTTCAGTTATGATTAGAAGTGTAAATTATAAAAAAAATTACTGGACTAAGGATTACACTCAGGCCCAAGGTCTTCTAAATCAAATGATAACTTAGCATGGTCATAAAATTATTCGAAAGACATGCCACGATTCATCATTTCATCCAATGATATTTCGGAATCCTGGTTAGTCTCACCAGTGGGAGTACTTGATGTGTCCTCTTGGCGACCCTCATTATGCGGTCCCTGACCCTGGACAACTTCTTCAAGAAGGATGACAGATTCAGTTGCTATGGCTGCCAATGATTCTGGTGCATGTTCTTCTCTACTTGTAGTAGTAGCAAGAGCAGTACTGGGAATAGATGTTGGCTCTTTTTTAGAAGCATCCAAGTCAGCCTAAATTTTTTTTTGTTCCACAACTCCTTTAGTTGTCTTTAAAGGAGGATCGGTCCTTTCTCTCAGAGGGGAAATTGAAGAAGCCCCTGCAATCCCAAGGAAAATGAGAAATATTTTTCATGGTTTAAAATTCATGATTATCCGAAGGACTTACGACTACTGATAAAGCATTTAGCGGTGGAATTCCTCCATTGTTGCCTTTGTCCTTTTGGATTTTTGGGAGTGTCAAAATTCTCCCTTATTGGAACTTGAATTGGCGAATGGAAAGTCATGTGCAACTCCTCATTCATAGCCTGCTGGCTTGGAGATATCTCGCCCAGTTCACGAGGAGATTCAGCAATAGCCTCGATGGAAGTACCCCCAGGGATATAAGGTGGCGAAGGAACCTTAATAGTTTTTGCAAGTGGAAAGATGAAGAAAACAACTTCCTTGAATAACAAATATTTGACTGAAATCAAGTTACAAAGCAAATAAGGAAAGAAAACTTACATCTTCAGGATCCACATACTCATGCCACTCCTCATCAGTGGCACCGTGATCCATCATTTCCTTCAACCACTTGGTGATAGGGATAGATTCTTCGGTGGCATATATGTAGGCCTTCAACTCTTTGACAAAGCCTCTTACTTCATCAGGGTTATCCTTGAAATGAATATTTGCAGGTGCCTGAAGAGTCCCTATTCTAGGAAGACATAACCCTTCACATAGCTCCAGCCAGATAGTTTATGTATCGTAGTATACATCCCCCCATGCCTGGATGGCCTCTGGTCATAGATATGCAGGTGTACTAGAAGGCTTCGAAGAGGGTCCTACGACCATGGATTTTAATTTCTTTCTAGATCCTATGACTATAAAAAGAGAATGAAAACTTGTTACTCTATAAAGTTACTTGCAATTAAAATTGCCTCAATAAAGTAATCACCAGGAGTTGATGGAGTGGCTCTCTTGATTCTGACTGGAGGATTATATATGGCACGTGGCCACTTTGACACATGTTGTATCTCCTGAGAATCTGATGAATCAGCCTCCATTGAAGAACTCAGTGAACCAGCTTTAGGAGTGGAAGAATCACCTGCCACCTAAATTGTTTCTTTCTCAATGTTTTTCTTCTTCTTCCCAACCTGATAAACAGGTTTATTCAATATGGCCTCAGGATATGATGCTATCCTATTTTCAGCATACCATATGGTCAAATTGCTTACCGCTTCAGTATCTGGTAAGTCAAAGACTGCCCCAGTCCTTTCCATAGAAATTAGCAACCATAGTTGCCAAGCAACCATTGGATGTTTCTCTGATCTGACGTGCACTGGAGGAGATACAACAGTCATCTGTAGATACTTGAATTGGCGTGAAAATCGATATGGAGCATAAGCCTCACATATATTTTCCCCATCAATTCTGGTGGCCAGCACACCAGCTCTGCATGCCAGCATGTAAGACCTCTGTTCCAAGCTAGCTGATCCATCATCAACAAATCACCCTATCGGCGGATTTCCATAGGGAAAGAGGTGGAATTCCTTTTGCATACCCATCCTTGGCCTAATATCATAAGAATTGAGGGACAAATGAAAAACTCCAGAGAATTCCTGAAAAAATGACCTAAAATAAATTTCGGGAATCTGTATTCCATTCTGAACAGTATATGTCCATAAGTGAGTGGTGATCCATCCCCATAAAACATGGAATAGTCCCACTAATCTCTGAGGAGATTTACCCATATAGACATGGATTAAGCTCCTATGAATCTTTTCCCAAACCAGTGTAACCAAACCCCCATATTCCTCTAATCCAACTTGGCTGTGATAACTAAGTTCCCAGGCCTGATGCCTCCCTTAGAATCTTTGACAGGCAAGATATAGACACTGATCCATAAGGCTAAAAAGCCTGCAAGACGGGTTTTCTCAGGGATTTTATGATTCACTTCATACCCCCATTTCTTAAACTCTCCTACTTCCAGAGTCGGCCAGAATGTGCCAGGAGCACCTCTCTTATCCGCTCTAGGGCAGTTAGTAGGACAAGTACAAGTGGGCCCCTTTTCCCACTTCTTCTTGAGAAACACATCCATCCATTTTTCTGGATGAATATCCCTTTTAGAACGAGTCTTTGAAGTCTTTGATTTTTTGAGCTTATGGTAAATATTTAATAACTCTCGAACCAAATTCGGAGTCTTCTCCAGATCATTCAAGGTTGCCTTTGGAGGGATGAATTCATCATACATATCACCCAGGATTGGAACCCCTGAGATCTTGTAGACATTACAAAAAATAATGCCTACTTCTCCATGGGTCAGATGGAAAGAATTAGTTTCTGGGATCCAGTGGATAAGAAATTCTTGTGAAAAATTATCATTCCTATAAACATAAGTCTGCCCAGCCCAGACGGCTTCATAAATTGTAGCTCCCTTCAGATCCTCGATAAACTCTTCTTAAGTTTGTCGCACCCAATAATCCCACATCCATGTTGGCTTCACCCCTCCTTCAGAACGGAATTACCATTTCTCCTTCCAGCCTTTGGATTGATCCATCTGAGAGTTTTGAAAGATGGAGGGATAAAAATGTGGTTGCAGCTCAGGTTTGTGAGGTTTCCGATCCGGTTCACATGAGATATGATGCATTATATAGGCTTTCTTTACTATTCCAGCATTAGAAAATGTTCCTGCGATTGACACATTTGCTGAAGAAAAGTTTGTATATGACTGAAACCAGGAATGCGGCAGATAATTCTTTCCTTATGGAATATTGATGTCTTACAAGTGACCATGTCTATACAGAGGCAGATAGATGCTATACGGGAAGTTAATATGATTCTTCTTCAAGTACTTGGATAATTCTAGGAGAGTAATTTCACAGGGGGAATAATAATCGTGTCCAACAGTTTCCATCATCTCATCAATTATTTTTCCTGCCATTTCATCAGCCGTTCCGATTCTCTTTTGATCCATTTGATCTGCACAAAAGTTGAATAATTAAATCTTAATGTATGTTAATTTTTCATAAAATTTGTGAATGATTTGAAGAAATTGGCTAAGTCATTAATCCATGCAAGTCCCATAGTTGGCGCGCAAGTATCCTTCGGTCGCACATGTATTGGGCACGTAGGTTTCACCGCACAAGTCTAAATACCTTAACAGCAGCGCGACACAAGAAACAGAAGTGCGGCGCAAGAAGCAATAATCGCGGAAAAGTGAGATCCGGGAGTCAACATGCACGGTGAGAGAAACAATAAGCAAGTGTCGGGTGCTTTGCGCGAATTGAGGCCCTCTATTTATAGACAAGGTCATACCCCTGCACGCCAGACCCTTCCTGTAAGACCCTGTGCGCCCGAAGCACATTTGCACGCCATACCCTGTGCGCCCCAGTTTTCTTTTGATTCTCGATTTCATCATAGTCAAATACTCATTTCTTTTGGATCCAACTCGGAGGGGGGACTTTTTTTGATGCTCCTTTCATCATAGAGTCTAAATATTGGAAAAGGGGAATATCTTAGCTCAAAGTGATTAAACCTTGGGAAAATATCAAAAATTAAAAAAGGAAGGAATAAGAAGAACATTGCACAAAGGACGCGCAAGTTCTACCATGGTTGTGCAAGTACACTTGCGCGCCGAAGATGGTCACACAAGTCACTTACGCACCCTCTTTGAAAACCACTCAGGGTCTTCTCCAGCCTATAAATACACCTGGTGGGCCCCCGATTTCGGGAGGAATTTTTCCAGAATTCAGAAAGAAAGCATTGAATGCCCAAGTCACTTCTTCAAGTCTTCCGAACACTTCTAAGGTAATTCTTTACCTAGAATGGAATGTCTAAACAAGAGGAATAAGGTCCAAGTGTTAAAATTCACTAACACTTGCGCACCTAAGTGTTTTTACCCTTAAGGGAAATGGAAACACTTGTGCGCCTCCTTACCTATTCATTGAAACTTGCACGCCACTCTTCTGGAAGTACCTCAGAATGATTCTAATGTCTTTGGTCAAGAATCGAAGAAGTATTACTCTACTGGGAAAGGATCGCGCAAGTACCCATGAGCCGCATAGGTATACCTGCGTGACCAATACTTGAGCGCCCATGAATTACCTGAGTTCCTACCAGAACATGCGTGCCCTTCTACTTTTGGGTGCCCTTCCTTCCCATTTTACCTCTCTTATGCCATTCCACCTCTTCTATTCAAGATTTATACTTCAAGACACTCTTCAATGCCATTTATGGCATGTTTTTTTGATTGACTTCCTTATCTGAAAGGAGCTCCGTGGAACATCTCTCAAAACTTCATGATTTTTCACATCTTTATGTCACTAATGTTAGAGAGTTCATTCATTCAACCTCCTCCTTTAAGATGAGAGAATCATTAACCTGGGACTCCTTTTCAAGAGTAAGCCTTAGTCCAAATCCTCATTAATTTGGGAATCTTCCTTAGGAGTAAGCCCCAAGTCCTCTAACCTGGGCCTCCTTTTCAAGAATAATCCCCTCTCATAATTCCCCAAATATGGGCATCCTTCTCAGGATTAAGCCCCAAACCTTAAATCCTTTAACCTGGGTTTCTTTTTCAGGAAGAATCCCCAGTCTCAAATATGGGTATCCTCTTTAAGATTAAGCCCCAAGTACCTTAATTTTCAAATCCCTTTAACCTAGGCCACCTCTTTAGGAATAATCCCCAGTCTTATTTTCTCTTAACCAGTCATAATTACTATTGATCTGGGCTTCCTTCTTAGGAGTAAAATACAATCATATGTCCCCTCTTAACATGGGCATCTTCCTTAGGAGTAAACCCCAATATTAGAGTATCTAAATCTCCATGAAGCACATATACCTTTATGGACCCTATTCATGGATTTCTTCCCTGATGTAAATCTTAATCCTCTTCTATTTGGGCAGTCATACATACGAAATCCCCACATAATTGCATGGCACAATTTTCTGGTTTCACCAATACCTCTTGTTTCTCCCACTGAGCATGACTCACATGAGCTTAGAGTGTAAAAGTAATCATGAAATCTTTCTTTGAGCCATCAATCTTGCATAAACATCATACTCCCTTACTGGAACTACGTGGGTTCTGATTCCTTTTCCAAAAAAAGGATACGTAGGTTGCCCATCAGTGGGTACGATCCCAACTTTGAAATAATCAATGTCCTCCTGAATGACAATAAACTTCAAGTGCCCCACTGAGTGGCTTTAAAACCAGTATGGTGATAATAATGACCAAGATACTTTTATGTATTTAAGGATAACATCAACTAAGAATCTCTAACAAATACAGATGATTATCTATCTATGAAGAACCTCGAATACATATAAAAGATTCTCTATATTTTCTTCAGATCAATCATTGATTGTCAGTTTTAATGGAAAGAACATTTTATACCTGGTAATGTAATAAGAATTCACGAACATAACTTAAATCTATAAAGAGAGTCCCAGAATAGACAATAATTCCCCTCAAAAAGGTGTGATGAGTCCAACCTCCCATCCTCTCGACCAATGCAAATTTCTAAGCCTCATCAGTCCACAACTAATGAGCACCTACCTTTGGAAAGTAGGTCTAAATGGATATGGAATCATTGGATGTTTCCGGTTCTATGAAAAAACCTGTTAGAAACCGATTGGTATGTTTGAACCTTCAATCAACGAGGTCATCCCCAATTCCAGAGGAAACAAAAAATGGTGAACCCGACGTGAAGATATTGGTTTTGGGCTTGAACCGTGGGAGGTTACCTATGTACCCAACCTAGAAGGCAAGGATCAAAGTCCGCATAGTTCAATTAAATAATGAATTAATGATCAAGTTGTTCTTGGATACAATGACATAAAAAATGATGTTGGGACTTACGCATGGTTAGCAGCCTAGAGAGGGTATCATGGTTGAAATTTACTCTATGCTCATGTGAGTCATACTCTGTGTGAGAAACAGGAGATAACAACAACCTTAACGATGCATAGTTTAATGTCATGTAGGACATATAAAGGGACTATGCAGTTTAATGTCTTGAATTTAGTACTACTAGTGCTGCACAGTTTAGTGTCATGTAGCAGGGACAAAGTACAGTTTAATGTCAGGTAGGAAATATCAAAGGACTTTCAGTACAGTTTAGCGTCATATAGTTAGGATGATGGGGACAACATAGTTTAATGTCATGTTGGACAAAAAGAGGACTGTGCAGTTTAATGCCATGTAGTAAGGGAAAAATAGAACACATTTTAGCATCATGTTGGATGTATTAAAGACTTTTTCATAGTTTAATGTCATGTTGGACAAAAGTGAAAATAGTTTTAGGTTATATGTATGGATCGTTGCTGTATAGTTTAACGTTTTATAGAAAAGATGAGGAAGGGGACACAGTTTAACGTCATGTTGGACGAAAGTGAAAATAGTTTATGGTCGTATGAATGGACCATAGATGGTGCAGTTTAACGTCATGCTGGATGTAAGGGACTTTTATACAGTTTAGCATCATGTAGTTAGGACGTCACAGTTTAACGTCATGTGGGACGAAAGTAATACAAATAGTTTAAGGTCATATGTGTGAACCGTCAGTAGTAGAGATACCTTCATCAAATGCTGGAAGAGCTTCCCTGAGATCTTTCTCTTCTTCTTCAAAATATTTTATTTCCTCTGTTTCCACATGCATATTAGCCGATGAAGCAAAATTTTCATGATCAGAAGAGATGTCAAAATTTGCACATCTTGAAGAAGAAGCTTCCATTTCCGACCCGATTGATGATGAAGGGTATTATTTGGGTAATAGATAGGAGATGATGGATTGATAATCGACATCATCAATTACCTCTAACATTGATATAACTTGCCTTGGCCTGATTGGCTCTGTATAGACTTGCTGGATTTCAGCAGATGAAATGAAGAAATCTCCATTTGAGCTTCCATCATTGCTTGGTGGATCACCAATTTCTCAAATGTTGTCTGGATCGATTTCCATAATTGACATTATGGATATTTACATAAGAGTATTTTGATTTGGGTCTATCCTGTCAATTTGACTGATAGGTAACACATAATCTATACTCACATGTGATAATGGGTTTACTGGAATCTTTTCCAAACCATACGGAGCATTAACTTTGGTAATCTCCTTTGTTGTGGATTCATCCATTCCCTTCATGTGGTATAATTCCACCTCAATGTATTGATATTGACATGTCATGAATGGGACCTTATCACCATATAATGTCCCAACTTGACCATCGAAACAAAACATGATACATTGATGGTATGACGAAGGGATGTCTGCATGCCGATGTAGCTGGGGTCTTCCAAGCAAGATGTTAAAGGCTGAGTCTTGATCAACAACCATGAAATCTGAATTAGACACAAGATCTAAAAACTGAGTTCTAAGTGTAATATAACCGAGTGGTTTTTGTTCATTTTTATCAAATCCTTGTAACATCAATGTATAAGGAGATAAATCTGATTCTGTGAGGCCCAATCAACGAAGTGTACAAATGGGAATGAGGTTGACTCTTGAACCATTATCAATGAAAACTCTTCAGATGTCTATGCCATTGACCTTTCTAGATATGTACAAAGGTTTAATATGTCCATGCATGACATTATCTTCATCTTCATTAGTAAAAGATATTACTACATGGCATTAGGTTGGATTATTCTATACATGGTAGACATCAGCTGTAGCAATTTCAGTTTCAAACTCCTGAGGACTTTACAAAGCCTCAATGAGTGCCTCTAGAAGATCCTTTGATAAATTCATGGAATCCAGAATTGATAACTTGGCTGGTACTTGGGCCAGGTGTTTCAATATATCATACTTTTGATCCAAAGGTCTGTGTTTCCGGACAGGAACATGTGGTTTAGCAGGTGCCTTGAAAGTTGATGCCTTGGAATTTGATGCATCTTGTACCATGATATGAGTTGGTAATACTCCTGGCTTTATAAGATTAGACCGATTAGGTATATTTACTTGCTGAGAGGAAGAACATAGAACATTCAACTGATCTTCCAGAATAATTGTGCTAGGGCTAAGTCTGCCTTGTGTGGAAGAACTTGCTTGTTCCTGTTGAGCTCGTTGAAAGGCTCTACCATGAGTTTCTACTGCATACACGGTTCTAGCAGGGGTAGAATTGGAATAGTGACCTCTGAAAGATCCACGTCTTCCCCTGTATCATGAGCCTCTGGAACTTCCTCTGATTCCTCTATTTTATATAGGGAATTTGGGCTCATTAAAATCGAAACTACGACTGGCATACAGATCTATTAATTGAATCATATTAACAGAACCGAAAATTAACTCTTCATCCGATGAAGACTCTTCATGATTAACATGTTTAGGTTGGTCTTTTTGGTGGGGAAGTGCCCGTGAATTTTAAGTAGATGGCATGAAGTTTGTCAGAGTCAAAGATAACTTAGGCTTTGAAACATACTCATCTTCTTCTGATTCATTTTCTTTCTTTGAATCATTTTGTTTCTTTGAGGATTTTCCCTCTGATGGAGAGGGTTTTTCTGCGGCATTCATGGAAGAAGGCACAATTGGTTTCTTCAATTTCATTCACAAAATATCATGAGTTCAGTTGATCATATTTCTGACCATCCAATCATTATATTTTTGTGCATTTTTTTCTTAACTTCTTGCAACTCGCTTTCCTCCTCTAGAACTATAGCAGTAACACATGCTACCTGAGCTGAAGAACCTTTTAATTTGACTTGTCCCGAGTTGACCATCTTTTTTAGGAGGGATTTGAAGACAAAACACTCCGGGATGGGATGCCCCAACATTTGATGAAAGGGTAAATAATTGGGAAGGTCTTCATCTCCTTCATTGTTTGGATATTTGGGCCTTGGTAACTGAACCAAATTATTTTCCAGAGCCGAAATGAAGTAACCAGGAACTTGATCATTTCGGAAAGAGTATGTTTTTCTCTTTAGATCTTCAAATTGTTTTCGCCTTTGATCTCTTTGATCATCTTGATGAAACAGACTTTGTTGTTGGTGCTCAAGAGGTTGAGCCCTTCGAGAAGATGACGGTTTTGAAGTAGAAGTAGGTACATGTGCTTGTTTACGCATAACTATAGCAGTCTCTACTTTACCCATTCTTCTTCCTGGAGCTGATGGAATTATACGAGCCTTATCCTTAGTCTTTATAAGGGAATATTCAATCTGTTGAGCGATTGGAGTAAGGTCTCGAAACCCTCCTCTATATTTCACATGGATCAATGACGCGTGTAATTCTTCATGCATATTTTCCACACATATTGAAAAAAGTTCTTCCTGAGGGAGTTTTAAGCTTAGGGAATATGTTAATCCCTTCCAGAGAGCAATGAAATCTGGGACCCTTTCATTCTCCCTTTGATTACTATTTTTAATATCAAAAACTGTTGTCTTTGGCAATGTTGAGCTGAACTGAAGAAGGAATTTTTGGCGATGATCTTCCCAGCTGGTAATTGACCGAGATTGCAAGCATGTGTACCAAACAAAAGCTGGTCCTTGCAAGGTCTGCACAAAGCATCTGAGTTTCACTGATTCTTTCTATTCTGGAGTTCCCATCATAGGATCGCAACAAGACACGTAATGCGTCAAATGCTGTTCAAGAATGCCTGATCCATTGAAAATAGGGAATACAGGGTTCCCAAAACATGATGGGGGAGGATTGAATCTACCCATTCAGGGTAAGATCTCTTTTCTGGTTGAACCTTCGCATGCTTACCTTCCATATTCTCTAACCGAGCTATTAATGACTCAATGGTAGTTATTAACTTTTGAGAAACATCTTGTTGAACTTGGAAATGGGAAGGTGCAATAACTGGAGCTAGTACAGATGTGGTGGCTTGTACTGCAATTGATGGTAGCACCACCAATTGTTGTTGCACTTGACCCAAAGGATTTTACCTATGAGGGTGTATTGATAGAGGAGGATATTCTTGATCCATCTCAGTAACTGCAAAAAACTCCCTTGGCTGACTGACTCCAGCACACTTTGGAGGAAGACTACCTTGAAGTGATTCTGCATTCATCCTCCTCAATTCCTTCATTTCTTCCTCTTGTTGTGAAAATCATTTCTCTAGTGATAGAGATTGTCCTTCTCTAGAAGAAGGGTATGTAACTTGATTCTTTCATTTCCCCTTGTTAGCTCCCTTTCAGATAGGGGGAAGTGGGGTACTTGAAGGATTACCTTGATTCTGGGCAATCCTTTGATTTCTTGTATGCACACCTTCTTCATTTGTGTGTATGAATACAACTTCTGGAGTAGGAACCTCTTCATCTGTGTCCCTTGAGTGAGCCTCATGTTCTATAGGATCAGCAACAATAGCATTAAATATATTAATTTATTCATAACGCATCATATCCCTTCTATCATCATTTCTGTGATATTTTCTTCTGCCATGCCCCTGATGAGACATTACCTTTTGTTGAATTGATCCCTCAGGAACTTCTGGGCGAACCGTAATTTAGAGAGAATCTCCTGACAATTTGGCTCTTCGTTCCTCTTGTGGATTCTTCCCCAATCGAGAGAAGACCTAATTTCACTGAGGAGGGGATTGATGATTTGAAAAAGTCCCAAGTATGGTGGACTGGGGCTGTTCATGCTGCCTTTGCTCAACTCCTTGAATCCTATTTGTTGATTCTGAGGGTTGGTTTAAAAGAGTCCCCAGTCTGGAAAGCTGGGGTGGATCTTGACATGCTATGTCTGAGACTTTATTAAATTCTCCCCTGATCTTGTGGACCTTGGTCCGGAAATTATCTGGATGCATCAATCAATATCCACTTTTATCACCTGGTTCAAAAAACTGTTGGATGATTTCTGACACTTCTGTCACTTGATGATGTGCTTGCTCCATACGAGACGCCTATTCAATATTCTAATTTTCTCGATGAATGAGTAATCCAACATCTTGTTATCTGTATTCTTGATTTTGAGAAGAACTAGTTGAGGCATGTTCTTGAGAAAGTTTTTGATTGTAAACAAAACCCATTAACTATGGCCGGCCATGGGAAATAACATTTCATGAGACCATTTCGGTGGGCTTTGCTGACTTTTGAGTACATTGAAATGTAGTGCTCCATGAACACCCCATCCTCTAACATGTATACCATATGGGGAATTGGAAATTAATTGGCGCAATATTCTTAGTGCGCTAAGGCATGAACGTTTAAGGGATCTCTGCTGCTTTTCAGCCTTCAGATATCGAGAGACTGATAGAGATGCCAAATCAATCTGACATTGTAACCCTTCTATTATATTAAGATTATTTTCATATTCACCATAAGATAATACTTTCTTTTTCAACTGAAAAAGTGTTTTCCATATGTTAAGAAGAATATCATGAATTCCATCTTCCGTCAACATCTCTGGAATGTCAAACTGAGAGTCATCCAGAGGCCAAAACATAACTTGCAGATCACCCTTCACTAGTTGTTTTCTCATTTTCATCATTTCCTCTTTATCTTTAAATGTAGATTCTTTTACCTGATTTGACCAGAGCTGGTGTTTCCTTGTTGCTTCATCAGATTCAACAAGATTGGTAGAGAAATCACTAATCAAACAAGAAGATGCATGACTTAGGGGTTATTCGGAGAATGACCTACACCCTGGGCTATCTTCTTATTGAGAAAGTATTTCACCTAATAGAGATGAAGCATCGGACATGAATGGTTTCACATTTTCAAGTGCCTCAAGATAAGAGGGATTTCTTGGAACTACATTGTCCACTAGTGCATTTCTTGGGCAATGTGCATCACTACTGCAGAGAGGACTTTTGCAAAAAAATTCATCATCATGGGGAGGACCACCATGGTGGGTTACAAAAAAAGATGAGATCTCTTGCTCCTTGGTCTTCTGACCACACAGAGGGTTCCTGTCTATTTTTTGTTCCCTCTGTAATTGGGGATGACCTAGTTGATTGTAGGTTCAAACATTCCAATCTGTTTCTAACTGGTTTGTTCATAGATCCGAAAACATCCAATGATTCCATATCCATTTAAACCTCCTTTCAAAAGGTAAGTTCTCATTAGTTGTGGACTGATGAGGCTTATGAATTTTCATTGGTCGAGAGGATTGGAGGTTGGACTCATCACACCTTTTTGAGGGGAATTATTGTCTATTCTAGGACTCATTTTATAGATTTAAGTTATGTTCATGAATCCTTTTTACATAGCTATGTATAAAATGTTCTTTCCTTTAAAACAAGCAGTCAATGATTGATATGAAGAAAATTTAGAAAATATTTTATATGTATTCAATGTTCTTCATTGATAGAGAATCATCTATATTTTTTAGACATTCTTAGTTGATGGTATCCTTAAATACCTAAAAGTCTCTTGGTCATTATGATGACCATACCGGTTTTAAAGACACTCTGTGGGGAACATGAAGTTTATTGTCATTCAAGAGGACATGGAATATTTCAGAGTTGGGATCATACCCGCTGATGGGCTACCTACATATCCTTTGTTTTGGAAAAGGAATCAGAACCCACATAGATTGAGTAAGGGAGTATGATGTTTATGCGTGATTGATGGCTCAAAGAAAGTTGTCATGATTACTTTTACACCTGATTCTCATGGGAGTCATGCTCAGTTTGAGAAACAAGAGGTATTGGTGAAACTAGATAATTGTGTCATGCAATGATGTGGGGATTATGTATGTATGACTGCCCAAATAGATGAGGATTAAGATTACATCAGGGAAGAAATCCATGAACATGGTCCATAAATTTATATGTGATTCATGGAGATTTAGATACTCTAATCTTGGTGCTTACTCCTAAGTAAGATTCCCATGTTAGGAGCGGACTTATTATTGGGTTTTACTCCTGAGAAGGAATCCCAGATCAAAATGAATTATGACTGGTTATGAGAAAATAAGACTTGGGATTATTCGTATGGAGGAGGCCCAGGTTAAATGGATTTGAAAATTAAGGGACTTGGGGATTACTCCTAAAGAGGATGCCCATATTTGAGACTATGGCTTTATCCTGAAAAGGAAACCTGAGTTAAAGGATTTAAGGATTGGGGCTTACTCTTGAGGTGGATGCCCATATTTGGGAAATTATGACTGGGGATTATTCCTGAAAAGGAGGCCCAAGTTGGAGGACTTGGGGCTTACTCCTAATGAAGATTCCCAAATTAATGAGGATTTGGACTGGGGCTTACTCCTGAAAAGGAGTCCCAGGTTAAGGATTCTCTCATCTTAAAGGATGAGGTTGAATGAATGAACTCTCTAACTTTAGTGACATAAAGATGTGAAAATCACTATGTTTTGAGAGATGTTCCACAGATCTCCTTTCAGATAAGGAATTCAATCAATAAAACATTCCATAAATGGATTTGAATAGTGTCTTGAAGACTAAATCTTGAATAGAAGAGAAGGAATAACATAAGAGATGTATAATGGGCAGGAAGGGCACCTAAAAGTAGAAGGGCGTGCATGTCCTGGTAGGCGCACAAGTAATGTGTGGGCGTGCATGTATTGGGCGCGCAGGTATACCTGCACGGATCATGGGTACTTGAGTGATCCTTTCCCAGTAGAGTAATACTTGGGAGATTCATGACCCAAGCCTTTAGAATCATCCTGAGGTACTTCCAGAAGAGTGGCGCCCAAGTTTCAATGAATTGGTAAGGAGGCATGCAAGTGTTTCCATTTCCCTTAAGGGTAAAAACACTTAGGCGTGCAAGTATTAGTTAATTTTAACACTTAGACCTTATTATTCTTGTTTAGACCTTCCATTCTAGGTATTGAATTACCTTAGAAGTGTTCGGAAGACTTGAAGAAGAGACTTGGGCGTTCAGAGATTTCTATCTAAATTCTGTAAAAATTCCTCCCGAAATGGGGGGCCCACCGGGGGGATTTATAGGCTGGAGAAGACCCTGAGCGGTTTTCAAAGAGGGAACACAAGTGACTTGCACGACCGACTTCGGCGCGCAAGTGTACTTGCGTGACCATGGTAGAACTTGCGCGACCTTTGCGCAATGTTCTTCTTATTCCTTCCTTTTTCAATTTTTGATATTTTCCAAAGGTTGAATCACTTTGAGCTAAAATATTCCCCTTTTCCAATCTTTAGAATCTGTGACTAAAGGAGCTTCAACAACCCCAAAATTATAAGTCTCTATTAATCAATACATGTTGGACTTTCACCTGGATGGACAATCAATTAAAACGATAAATCAAATATTTCAGGTGGGGTGTTAAACTGATAGATGCTCATACATTTATTTCTGATATTCTTTGGTATAACACATCGTAATGATATACATAATTCTAAATATGAAATGTATGAGATTCAACAAAAACTAACACCATTTAATATAAAATTAAGTAATTCAATCAAATTAATATAAAATTTTAAAAACCCCAAATATTATACTCATGATCTCTTCACAATTACTGAACACATATTAAGTATAATATTTAGAATATGCATAATTATGGTTTTGTGTTGTGTAAATTGTATATATAACAGGGTGTACATAAAGTGTAGTGTTTTAAACAAAAAACTATACATATTTTGAAAACACATCTTTTATTCATTCATAGTAATCCGTGGAAAATTCTAAGTAAAATTGAGAATCAAAGTTTATTTGTATATATATATAATCACATATCCGAATATACATTATGTATTAAAGGGTTTTAACCAAAAATAAATTGACACCAATATGACTTTAATATAATAGACACAATAATAGAAAAGAGTCCCTAAAAACATAATATAAATTGTGAAAGATTTATTTATAAAAAAACATACATATATGTTTATGTGAACATATACAACTTATATACATAAATGGGTATACATATGGGTCTTACACCAAAATTAATTGCAACATAAATGTTTAGAAAATACATAAACTAACCAATGATGTTCAATGTTAAAAGGCTTAAATCCATCCCATAAGGTGTAACTTACAAATTATATAATTATGTGCAACAATGTATATATATAAAGTTGTGTGCAACAAATAATAATTTATGTTTTAAAACACTAATTAATCTTGAATTTTAATGTTTAAAAGTCATAGAATTAGGTATAAAAGAGGTTTACCCAAAACGGTATGATCATGCATGTATATATTTATATATTTATAAACCGAATATTAAAATAACCGCATATACATAAAGTACATAAAAAATCTTGTATGTATAATATAAACCCTTATGTTCGCAATACTTCTTGAACTCAAATTCCAGAAAACTTAGGGCTTGTATAAGAGAAGATTTTAACAGAACCGTAGAGTTATTTGTATATACTTTTATGAGTATACATATATATGTATATAATATGAAACAATATATAAAAAGAGACATAAATTCCCTTACAAAACATAATATCACAATATATAAATGTTTGAAACAAATATTTAACCCTTACAAGATGAGGTAGAGTTGAGGTGAGCATTGCTGGAGGTTTGAGAGGAAGAAAACCAGAGAGGTTAAGGGTGAAATGTTCACATTTTCACATTCAATCAAGGATTTTTCTAACCAAAATACCCACTGTATAAACAGTGGCACAAAATAAGCATGTTGTGCAAGATAAAATGCATATCCTTCCATCAAATGAATAGAAACAAAATAAAATGGAAAGAAATAATATAGAATGACATAAATAGGACCAACCCAAAAGACAATTGAGGACAAAAATAAGCATGGCTTGGTAGCTGTGTGAGTTGATGCAGAATAAAAAAATAGAACATATAAATTCTATATTCAAAACATTGTTTAAGAGATTCATTTAAAACATAGAGAGATTATAAATAAAACCATCCAAAGAATACCAACCTACATATTAAAAAAACTGAGAACCTAAGACTGATAAAATGTAAATTCGAAAGAGATTCAGAGAGTTGACCTACCTCTCTAGGTCTGAAAAAAAAGAATCCCTCACCAATTGGAACACCCACATCACCTTTGGTTGGACACCACATCTGAGCTAGGTGTGACGCCACCGACCACAAGCAGTGGCCTCGATCTCACCAGAAGGCAACCTCTTGGCGACTTCGACCTCCTCCGGCGCTGCTCGACACGAAGTCACTTGAACTCGACTCCCTTGCCTCAGGACGTCGTATCCTGGACAATGAACCAGATGATACCCTCAGCGACCCATGCAAGAACCCCAATGCCAAATCCTGCTCAATGTCGTGACCACACTTTTCCCCACCATCTTGCACCGCGACACCCTCACATAGGTCTTGGATTTGCGACCCGCACCCAAAACACACAAGGCACATACCCCCTTCTTCACAGATCTCAAATCCCTTAAAAAATTCTTTTTTTTATTTTAATAATCTATTATTACTATTACATCACTATTATTATCTTTACTTTTAAAAAGGAGTCAAAATTTATATATAAAAACTAATAATCTTTTAAACTTATTTTATCGATACTTCTTAAAAAATAAAAGTTATCATTATTAAGTCCTTTTAAAAAACACACACATATATATTTCATATTATATAATTATAAAGTTATAAATTAAACTAATAATTTAAAATTTATTTTCTTGAAAAACATAATAATAATTATCATAATTGAACAAAAATATTTTTAAATTTTGAAACTTTTAAAAAAATAAAAAAATGTTAATATCAAATTTATATATATATATATGATTAAAAATAAAAATAATGTTTATCAAAATATCATTGATATATGAAAAATTTTAATCATTCTATTAAAACAATTTTATTATATATTTAAGATATTAATAATGCTATGAAACATTAATCCAATAAAAAATATATAATCTAATAATTATATGTATATATCATATTTTCAAAAATATATAAAACTTAAATAATAGATTAAATAATTTTCCACATTATTAAAATTTTGCACTTTCACAAAATAAAGTCATTAAATTACTTTAAAATAATAAAGTTTAATGTCAAATATAACCTCATTATAAAATTATAGTATTAGTTTTATAATTATAATAAAAATATGTATATTATATTGTGGAAATAAAAAATAATAATTATATTCATATATTAAAATAAATTATTATTTAAAATATTCTATAAAATAAATATTTGATAAGAATAAATTTTGTTTAAAAAAAATAGTTATTATTATTATTATTTTGAACAATTTGAGATAATATTTAATTTGAAAACCGTACTGGTTAGTCAGATAATTAAAACAGAAAATTATTTTTATTATATGTGAAAACAATGTTTAGGGTGTCACATTATCCCCCCTTCAATGAATTGAGTCCTCGAAATTCTGAAATGGTCGTACCCAACCACATCTACACCAGACTCACCACCACAAAAAAACCAGACAAATGTCATTCCCGATAACCCTTTACAAAGAACACCACTGATGGTAGGGTGTTGACGACCTCTAGTGGATTCCTAAAGTAGTTTTCAACTACTTGATTTCCTTGGCTCGGACACACTGTGAACAACTAGGTTTGAGCTTGTGTATAAAGCACTTTACCTTCCATGGAGAGGCACGAGATGTGTGGAGGTTGGAGATTTCAGAGTGGACTAAAGCCCTATAATTCCCTCGCACCACGTCATGATTGAAAATATTGATGTTGTAGATTTCCTCATACATACTAAAATTCAGGACATAGAATATGTAGGCCGCTCGATGGTTACCGTCCATAGCAGCTTCTAGAAACATACAAACAACTCGGTAGTTATTAGCCAAAGTGAAAAATAGAAAAAGAGCTTCATGATATGTTCCTCTTTTCCTATAAGCTAAAAACTGGGAAATTTCAATGTGGTAATAGACAAGACTGCTTCCTTGGTAAATATGAAGAATTTTTGGACGGTTCGACACCTGGTGAAGCTATTTCTAAGTTAGACGTAATTTGGCATATGGCTAATATTCTTCGGAGCATGCCTTTACAATTACGATCTCTAACCATTAGGTAGGAAGTGAATGAAAATTGGATGGTGAACACATGTCATCTATCTAAAATTTCAAGAGGCATGTTTTAGTTCGTTGAGATGTAACCATAACAAAAAGAAAAAATGACTTTGTTTATAAAATCTTGTTAAAGTAACAAAACAAAAAACATTATTCAGTTATACAAAGTTCATAAACCCATGGTATTACATAATGAATCTCTCACATTAACAACATGTGTACGGATTTCCTAATGTCCTCCAAGATGGCACTTCACTGGATTCTCTGGTGTTGGTGACTTCCCCAATTCCCATTCAAAATGATTCCCAATGTTGATCCGAACTCCTCAATCTCTTGGGTTCAGATGCAGCATGGGCAGTCCGTTTTAATTGTATTTGGGCATATAAATTTCTAACAAAGGAAATCATGAAGGGTATAGTGTTGGGAGACATCTACATGAATATACAGTCTAAAGTGAAAATAAGTAGATTCAACCTTGTGAATTTCGAAGTCCATGACCTGACCTTGAAGACAATAGGTTACGATTTGACAGAGGTATGTTACCTGGAGGTCTCCCTCTTGTGCAGCTTCCTAGAAGATCATTAGTGAAAAGATGTTGTTGGCCTAGGTGAAGTATCAGAATAGACCATCATTATACATTCCCTTACGTGTATAAAATGGATGTTGGACATGCATCATTAGAAAGTAATCAAACCTCGATCCTCAGTGATGTTGGAGTACGTGAGGTGAATTGGAAACATGATAGAGATGTTGACTTGATAAACAAAGGTTCTCAAAAGTTTTATATCCATTTAAAAACACCCTAGCCACTATGGTTTCTAAAATTTATTCAGAGGGGAAATAAGGAATGATTCATCAGCCATCCAAATATTAAGAACACATCATACTTATTAACACTGAAGTACATTTTTCTTTATTTAGTTGTAATTTTCCGGTGTTATCAAAACTGAATCCTCTGATACCAATTGTGACAACCAGACTCAATAATACCCAGAGTCGATGCCTTGAAACATGTTGTGTAAAATTAAAAAAAACATGCACTGATTTTCTTATGCATCATGTCCTCTACAGAGGATCAATTTGTTTCATGTTCTGGGAAACCAACTACTTCAGATATGGTTCTTCTTCTAAAACTGATAACTAAAAAAATTATTTAAAAAATGTAGGGTGAGCATACGAATGCCCAGTATGTGTTATTAAAGTATATTAATATAACATTTGAAAACATACTTTTAAAACATTCCATAAAAAATTTTCCTTAAGAAATGTTTTAACACATGTAACATATCATAACAATTATCTAAGAAATAAAAGTGCACAATTAAAAGCATACCAATAGAATTACAAGGGAACATGATTGAATTATAAGCTTTCTCATTCAGAGTAATAAGTAAAATACATTATAAATAAGTATGAATTATTAATATGCATGTAAAAGTTTAATAACTAAGAGTAATACGTAACCAGAGTTGCACATAAAGGTAATAACTTCAATTTCCTACATTACTACCATGAATCATACACTGGTTACTAAAATCACTGAGTTCCAAATAAACTTCATACCCTAAGAATTTACTTTTTTTGACACTCATATGTACTGGCTCTTAACTAGGGATATTCTACTAGTCGAATATCCACTTTGTTAATTAATTATCATAAAAATAATAAGGGAACATATAATATCAGACCCTATCAAGACCTCGTGTCATGAACTAAATTTTCAATGGCCTCGTTCCATGACCTAATTGTCTCATGAGAACTATTGATGCATCGAGGGGCTTTCATTAACCGGTCCCCAACCCATTATTCCGAGTCTATTACATTCCTCATATCCAACAAAGGGTTGTATATTCAAAATTTCCCATAAAACCTTGAATATATCATTTCATATTATTCATAGTGTCCCATACCACATTGAATAATTTAATTCATAATTACATTAATGTTTATAAGAGTTATAATTACATTTATTATAATTTACAAACATATAGTGAATTAGGAATATAAGTATTAATTAGAAAACTAACAACATCATGGCTATGTCATTGACTGGGGAGTATGATAATTAGATTATGGCATATGTGATGACAACTAATGCAGTAATTGAAATAAAAATTTTGTTACATAAAATTATAACCCTAAAATTATAAGACTTTATTAATCAATACAGGTTGGAATTTCACCTGGATTTATAATCAATTAAAATGATAAAGCACATATTTCAGGTAGGGTATTAAACTGATATATGCTCATACATTTATTTTTGATGTGATTTGGTATAACACATCAAAATGGTATACATAATGAAAAAAATGGAAAGTATGAGATTAAACCAAAACTAACACTATTTAATATAAAAATAAGTAATTCATAAATATGAATATAAAAGTTGTAAATACCCAAATATTATACTCATGAACTATCCAAAATTACTAAACACATCATAATTATAATATTTGGAATATCAACAATTAGGGTTTTGTGTTTTGTAAATTGTTCATACAATAGGGTGTATATAATGAGTAGTGTTTTAAACAAAAAAAACATATTTTGAAAACACACATTTTATTCTTTCCTAGTAATCCTTGGAAAATTCTATGTAAAATTGAGATTCAAAGATTATTTTCGTATACATATATTCACATATCTGAAAATACATTATGTATTAAAGTGTTTAAACCAAAAATCCATTGACACCCATATGAATTTAATATATTAGTCACATTTACTACAATGAGTCCCAAAAAAATAATGTAAATTATAAAATATTTATTTATAAAATGACTTATATAGTTCTTTAAGTGAACATATACAACTTATATACATAACCAGGTATACATATGGAACTTACACAAAAATGAATTGCCACTTACAAGTTTATCAAAAACATAAACTAACCATTAGAGTTCAACGTTAAAAGGCTTAAATCCAATCCAGAAGGTGAGACTTACAAAGTATATAATTATGTGCAACCGTGTATATATATATATATATATTAAATATTTGTACAACACATAATTTCTTATGTTTTAAAACTCGACATAATATTGAAACTTAATGTTTAAAAGTCTTAAAATCAGTTATAAAAGTGGTTTACCCAAAATCGTATTATCATACATTTATACATTTATATGTTGATAAACTGAATATACAAATAACCACATATACATAAAGTACATAAATAATCTTGGTATGTATAATATAAACCCTTATATTCATAATACCTCTTGAACTCAAATTCAATAAGACTTAGGACTGGTATAAGAGAATATTTTAATTAAATAATGGGGTTATATGTTGATAATTTTGTTAATATATATATATATATATGTATATACTCTCCAATAATAAAGACAAGGAAATATAAATTCCATTACAAAACATAAGATCATAAAATAAATAAATGTTCGAAACCAATATTTAACCCATACCATATGACGTGGAGTTGAGGTGAGCTTTTGATGGAGGTTTGAGAGGAATAACAATGGAGAGGTTAAGGGTCTAAATCTCACGTTTTCACTTTCAATAAAAGATTTTTATAACCAAAATACCCACTGTATAAACAGTGGAACAAAACAAGCTTGTTGTTCCAGCTGAAATGCACAACCTTCCATAAAAAGGATTGAAACAAAATAAAATGGATAGAAATAATATAGAATGACTTTAATAGGATCAAACCAAAAGTCAATTGAGGAAAAACATAAGCATGCCTTGAAAGCTGTATTAGTTGAGGTAGACTAAAAAAATAGAATATATAAATTCTATAATCAAACCTTTTTTTATATATTCATTTCAATCATTGATAGATTACATATAAAACCATGAAAAGAATACCTACCTACGAATTGAAAAAACTGAGAACATGAGAATGAAAAAACTTAAATCCGAAATAGATTCATAGAGTAGACCGACCTCGCTAGGTTTGAAAAAAACCCCCTCACCAACTGGAACACACACATCACCTTCGTTCAGACACCACATCCGAGCTAGGTGCGACACCGATGACCTTAGGCCATGGCCTCGATCTCGCCAAACAACAACCTCTCAATGGCTCTGGCCTCCTCCCGTGCTGCTCGACTCAAAGCCGCTCAAACTCGACTCCCTTGACTCATGACAGCGTATCCCGGACAATGAACCAGATGATACCCTCAGAAATCCATGAAAGAACCCCGATGTGGAACCCTGCCCAAAACCGTGACCGTGCTCGCCCCCACCGTCTTGCGTCGTGACACCCTCAACTAGGTCTAGGATTTGTGTCCCGTACCCAAGACTCCCAAGGCATGGACCCCTTCTTCACGGATCTCATATCCCTTACAATACTCTTTTTTTATATTTTAATAATCTATTATTAATATTATATCACTATTATTATCCTAACTTTTAAAAAAAGTAAAAAGTTATATATAAAACTAATAATATTTTGAACATATTTTATCAATACTTTTTAAAAAGTAAAAGTTATTATTATTAAATCCTTATATAAAAATATATATTTTTCATATTATATAATTATAATTTTATAAATTAAACTACTAATTTAAAATATATTTTCTTGAAAAGCATAATAATAATTATCATAATTGTACAAAAATATTTTTAAATTTTTAACATAAAAAAACAAAAACAAAAAAACGTTAATATTACATACATACATATACATATATATATAAGATTCTAAATAAAAATATATTTTTTTTCAAAATATCATTCATATATGTAAAATTTTATTCCTTATATTAAAATAGTTTTATTATATATTTAAAACGTTAATAATGATAGTAAACTTTAATCCAATTAAAAATTTATAATCTAATATATATATATATATATATATATCATATTTTAAAAAATATATAAAACTCATATAATAGATTAAATAATTGACCAAATAATGAAAATAGCACGCTTTTACAAAATAATGTTATAAAAATAATTTAAAATAATAATTTTTACTGTCATATATAACCTCAATATAAAATTATAGTAATAGTTTTATAATTATAATTGAAATATGATTATTATATTCTATAAATCAAACAACAAATTAGCTATATTCATATATTAATATAATTTTTTATTTAAAATATTCTATTAAATTATTATCTGATAAGAATAATTTTTTTAATTAAAATAGTTATTGTTATTATTATTATTTGAACAAAGTGAGATAATATTTACTTTGAAATCCATACTAGTTTGTACAATAATTAAAACATAAAATTATTATTATTATACATGAATTTTTTTTTTGGGTTTTCAAACTTTTAATCTTTACTTATAATGTATTCATATTCATTTTCAGGTGTTATAGAAAAAATATGTGAAGCCCCATCAATCCCTCGACCATATACCATGTAACGACCCAATATTTTATTAATGAAAATTTCTCTTGATATAATGAAATGTAATATTTGGTAAAATGGTTATATAATATATTATATTCTTTGGTTTTATGATTTTGGATTTAGAAATACCATTATGAATTGTTTCTATTACTAATATAACCATTGAACTGTGACCACATGATTATTATAAATATAAGCTTTTAACAAATCCAATTTACTCAGAAAAAGGAAGCAATGCCGTCATCTAGTAGAATTTCTCCATACAAAACCCATTTATTGGAGCTCCGAATGGAGGTTGTGTCAATGTGATTCGCTCTTGAACCAGCCCAATCCAAGCTTCGACATGTTAAGCTCAATTACAACCACCTATGAGAGAAGTTTAATTTGATAGAGATTACCACCTGTGCAATATTATCTGAGCCGCCCCAAGAGTCTATCACCATCACACACCATACCCTTAGGTCATATGCGGGTGTTATAGGGGGTTATGTAACAAGACCCCAATACTATGATTATGTGCACTATTTTTTTGTATAGAATATAGAATATAAATTTATTTTATTATTGTTTCCAAGTAAAATGTTTTTAAAGCATAAATAGTAATTTCAATTAATAATAAATTAAGAAATCTATTTTGATGAATTAATAGATTTTTGAATTAAATTTTTTAATAATTTATTATTACTAAATGAAATTTTATTAAATTTAAATGATTGTATAATTATTATGAATACAATTGCAATTTTTATTAAGGTTTGAAAGCGATTTTCTTCAAAACCCATTAATTGTCGATAAATGTCAGCTTTTATTTTGAAAATAAAAATTCATATGTTTAGAAAATTATTTAAATAAAATGGATATTATTTTTTGAATCAGGACATTGAAATAATCAAAGGGTGATTTTTTCATAATTTTCTGAGATAGTTGAATTATTGGGTTAAAATTAATTACCATTTTAATATATAATGTGTTTTATGACATCATACTGACCCAATAGTGATGTAATAAAATACTATAAATGGGATTTTTGGCCAATATATGTTTTTCATTTAATATAATGCGATTTTAGATATTTTTGGTTAATTTTATGGTTCCTTAGTGGAACCTTCAAGACTTATTAAACATTTTCACTTTTTAAATTAATTTCCTTGAGAGTATGACTCAACTACAAATAAGAAAGCCTAATATTTTAATAGTTTCGGCCATTGGCCTTGTAAAATAATTTTTTCCACTCCACATTGGAAAAAATGGGTAAAAACTATGGGATGGTTAGTAGTTTTGATTAGTTTAATGTGTGCGGCCCAAAACCAAACTAATAAAGAATTCCCTCTCTTTTCCTATATAAACCCACCCAATCTCAAACATCCTCTTCACTAAAAGTCTTTGGAGCATGAAACAATTATGCCCCCTTCTCTTTATAATCCTCCCAAGGCACCTTAAGATCCCAATAATACTCTCTCAATCCTCTCTCAAGCCTTTGGGACCACACTTCCAAGTAAGAGATTTCTTCCCCTCTCATTTTTTTCCAAATTTCATTATGTTGTTATACACTTTTGTTTTGAATTAAAAATGTTGGGGTATGATTTATAACCTCACCATACCTCTCTCATTTTTTTAATGATTATATACTGCTTTATCTTTCAATAATTCCTCCCATGTACCCCCATTACCATGCCGAAATTCCATAAGAAATATCTCTTTTCTCATTTACATTCAAGGAATTTTTTTGTATTATCAATATAAATCCCATTACATATCTCATGAGATGTATCTATATGACCCCATTACTGTCAATTTCATGTTCATATGATTATAAAACTCTTTCTCTCTCATCACCAATTTTTATGAATTCTTATGTCACGTCATTATGTTTCCAAAACTGCACCGTGATTTTCCATACCAAAGTCACTGTGTAGTGAATAACATGCACATTTCTCTATCAAGGGTATTCATATTTATGCACATTTACATATTTATTAAAGATATTCATGTATGAATTCCCCAATACTTAATCATGGAATAAATGACGTTGTTTAATGAATATATAATTTATGAACCATGTGGTGAACTTATGAATGAAATGAAATGATTAATAAGGGTTCACCCTAACAGCGCTCCAATGCATTGGGTAAAGAATAATATCATGATACATTAAGTGAAATTAGGGTTTGTTAAGGATAATTTAAGATCAATGAGGGTTTACTAATGCTCTATGTGCAATGAGCCTTGTCCCATGCTAATATCATGTTAAATGTTGATTCCACATTTCCATGTTATGATAATGATGCTATATAATGCCTTTATGTTCATATTTCTCTTGTGCTCTATTGATATGTCTATTGACCATCATGTACTATATTCTTCATGTTATGCCTTTTTTACTCCATTTCTATGCTTTATATATCAACCTTTTCTTATGAATTTCCTCATATTATCCCATGCAATCCTAAGCATGGTGGAATGTGTGTGGTCATGTAAAATAAGTTTTCAATAAAGATGTATATTTTCTGTTTTATGTTTTTAGGTAATGATACTAATCACCAAATTAAAAAGTCCTACAGATGTTCTATATTGTATAATGCGATGATTTTATGTAATAAATTATGTTTATGTGTGAAATAAACGTGCAGGTTTTTTATAGTTGGTATCAAAGGATAAGTTGAGTTATTATTTTGATTAGGACTAGAAAACCCCAGTGAAAGATTTAGGGATAAGACTTTGTATAATTACAAAATCACTAAATTTTGGTGAGTTTTGAGTAAGTGTTTTATCAAGAAAATAAATCCATGTCTGGATATGAGCATGTTGAGGCGGCTCTGGAACATTTGTGTTTAGAGGTAAAACCTGAAAACACCGCTTTGAACTAGACTCAAACATGAACTGGTGCACGAAAACCTACCTTGCTTCACTCTTGGATACAATAATCTTGAGGGATATTCTGTGGTAAATTAATAATATTATTACAAATCATTGTTAGTGGAATAAAAAAATTCCCCTAAGAATATATTTATAGAAGTAGATAATGGATAACATAGATTGAAGTCAATAAATTCCCAAGATAAAGAAATAAAAATAATTTATAAGTCATCGATTTTTTTCTTTGGATTACCCTATACGTGTTATCCCTATCGTTTCTTTTATTCCATCTAATGGCCTATAATACGAGGACTCAGAGTAATAACCGATGTGAAAATCAATGTGACGACTGTTCTAATGTGATTCCCAATTCAATGGGAGCGAGAATCCTGAATTTTTTTTATGATTATCTCTTAGTTAACTCATATTTTGAATAGAAACATGGGTCAAGAAGAACATTAACACCACCCCACCAAGAAAGAACATGTTTCAATCGAGATTTTCATGAGACAAAGGCCTCCTAATTTTAATGGATCATCTGATTACTCAATTGCCGAACAATGGAACAACTCCATTACAAAGATCTTGTCTATCCTTAAATGTTCTAAACAAGAGAAAGTAATTATTGCTGCCTATCATATTGAGGGTGAAGCTGATAAATGGTGGACATTGAATAAAATACGAAGCCTATGGAGGAGATCAAGGCATGGGAATAGTAGGATTTGTGGAAACAAAATTTGACCAATATTTTCCTCGCACCATCTGACTTAAGATAGAAAGGGACTTTTTTTACCTAAAGAAAAAAAGAAGATGAATCCATCAGAGAATACGAGGAAAACTCCAAAAAGATTTTACAATATGCCTCTGGCTTTTTAATTACCCCAAAATGCAAGGTTGAAGGTTTCTTTGGTGAGATAAATCATAGCCTACAGAATTCCCTAGCAATCCATGGCTTTGAGACATAGGAGAAAATTGTCCGATGTGTCCTCAAATAAGAAATATTTTGTTATATGATCATAATTAAAATTTTTAAATTCAAAGAAATTATTTTGAGAACTTATATCACTTAATGGAATGATTTTATGAATTAATTTTTCAATTAGTTACAAAATTTTTGTATTTCAAGGTATATATTTTAATTTATACCAAATAAAATAATTATTTTTTATATTGAGTGATATATTAAAATATTTTGAGCCATAAAGTTATTTAGTTAAAAAGACATAGGACAAGTCCTTTTATAGTTAATTTAAAATTAACCTTAACTACAACATTAAAAAGAATTCATGAATGACATGTATATGAGATTCACATATCTAAATTTTATTTCTTGTGTTAGGATATAATTATATAGTCTCTATTGATATTTTATCTATGTTAAAATAGATTATATTGGAAGATATACCTACATGTTAACAAATTATGTCATTATATAATTATTTTCATCATTCAATGACACAAGGAATCGTATACTACATCAAGATATTTTTAAGGAATTATCTATTTCACTAGAGGAAGTATTTTTTTCTATAATCAATTAAACAAAACATAATCAATGAGATAAGTTATATATAGAAAGAAGGTTCAATTAGATAATAATTTATGTAATAATTAGTAAAAAACTATATATAATGAATATATTTCATATTATAGGAAATTTGAATTTGTATCATGATTATTTTCCAATAAAATAATTATAAACATTCCAAAATGAATTTACAACTTGGAAAATACTACAATAACAACATCCATATGGTTTTTAGAAATACACACTAATGTATAATTATTATTTCCTTATGATTTTATAAAATCCATATATATAATTTAATTCTAGTTATAATTGTATATATCTTATTTGAATCATAGTTTATATGGAAAATATACATCAATTAATGGAATAGAATCTAGTTAACTCAGATAAAAATAGATAAAATGTAACTATAATATATTTATTTAAATAATTCAACTCTAAAATAGTAAAAAAACCCAATGTCTGTAGGTTTTAGTGTCTTCGATATTATACACATGAAAATCACATTTTAAAACACATGAAAACATTTTATTTTAATCATGATTATATAAATACATATCTAGAATTCTCATAGGGTAAACCATTTTCATAATATGTAGATTAGAAACATATAAATGGGGTGAGATCAGATGATCGATATTGGAAAAAAAATCATAATGTAACATGTGAGAAAAGTTTTGAAAAAAATAAAGAATATAATAAATATTATACTAAAACGAAATTGGAATATAGATGATAATCCTAAATTTTGTTTGAATATCATAAGATTTTAAAATGATCTTCAAGGAAATATATTATTATGAAATGTCTAAATACATATATCAATAATCAATATACTAGACAGAATGATATAAACATGGTAGAAATATTAAAATAAAGGATTAATCATGAAAAGAATGAAATTTCTTCGAATTAAAATATATCTTGAACAGTTAGTATAACGTGAAAAATGGAAATTTCAAAAAATATTAAGAAAATTTAATTTATTTAAAAAGTAATTGATCATTATGTTCACACAAAAATATATTAATAAAGCTTCCACATTCTCGTTCTCACAATAAAATTGTGTACAACGTTTCTTGCTTCTCATTCAAAGAAAAAAATATGAATTTTCTTTCACCACATTAACACAATATTTCATTATTTCATGTTATATGACACCTTCACAAAATAATTTTAGGGAAATAAGTAAACCCTCCATTAATTTTCCTTTTATATGTGTGTAATTTATAGTCAATTATCATAATATCTTAGAGAGCCCATGGAAATATGATTTTCATAAAAACTTACAAAAAATGACACAATATAAACAAAAAGAATCATAGGATATTGAGAATAAAATTTTCAAAAATAATTATTTTCATAACAGTATATGGAGTGCGATTAAACAATAATTATGGAATTAAAAACCATATATGGAAAATATAAGTGGTTTATTTTTCAGAAAACCTTTTAAAACATTGAAGTAAAAATTACATTAAAAATTTGTTAATAGAAATAAAATAATTTTTAAATCATTATATAAACAATTATAAATTTGTTGCAATTGAAAATAAATAAATGTGCTCAGCTAATGGTTGTTGAAGATAAGACATATGATTTTTAATGTTTGGGAAACCATGTGAGAATTTTGAAATTTATTTATTGGAAAACCCGCATTGTTAGAATGATAATGAATCAATTTCCTTAAAATGAATATAGTTTATTAAAATAATTAAATTAGATAAATATAAATTGATTTTATATTTTGTAAATGTTAAAATTTATAGCTTGTAGAAACATGGATATGCAAGAAAAACCCATTATTATTTACATGAATTATTAAATAAAATGAATTTTCACTAAAAAGTAGACAGTTAAAAAGTGATTTTTTTGTGAAACATTAATTCAACAAACAATTAACTTTAAATACAAAATAACATCATCATATTAATAACATATCAATCATGGATGATAGTATTCTCGAAGAGGTATTACAACCCAAGGAAAGTATTTAAAATCCTAAAATCGTTATCTTTATTAATTATTAGTCAAATGTTCTCTACCGTTATGTTAAAAAACATAACGATATTCAATATAATAGTTAATATATGTTTTAAAACCTAAAAAAAATTAATTTCAATTCATTATTATTATCTACTTATATATTTTTTCGTTTTGTCGTATTTTCCCTCCCTGAGTAACTATAGTTTGGACAATTCATAGTCATTTAATATGATCATAGATGGTATTCATTCTTCCAAAAAAACTAATCATTTAAAGTTCATTAAATCTTAGAAAATGAAAACTTGTAATTATTTACTGTGGTTTAATTTACTCACATCAATAGTTTAGTGTTTATACTGTAAAATGAAATCAACATCATAATTTTTTCAATGATTTTCATCATGTGAAGAGTGTTTTCATAATTAATGAGTTAAATATTGATATATATTTTTATAGAGATAAAACGTAATTATTTACATATTAATAAAATATTAATAATATATTAATGTATTCATAATCATACATTTTATAATTTTATTACATTTTTAAAATAGGTTGTCTAATAGTCCCAAGAATTTACATACCATGAATATTGATGACAATAAAGAGATTTAGTTGCAATATAATTACACTAGAAGAAAAATGATATCATTTATTTTTTCCCCTTATTTTATATATGAACTAAAATATAATTATAAAAAGAATATGTGTAAAATAAAATATGATAAAAGTTGAATTAATTATTTTTCTCTTAGTATGATTATTTTAACTAATAGAAATTATGATATTCATTCATTGATCATATATTAATAGATTCATCAATTTTTCATAAGAGAAAAAAATGTTGTCAAATAAATAAAATTAATCTTTTAAAATATGTCTCATGAATATCCATATAGTGGAGTGATGAAATGAAAACTTGAAATCAATAATTCTGTAGAAGTAGTAGTTCACGCATTCATATGGACCATGATCACAATTATTAAAGAATGGGGGAAAGGAGTAATATTATTTATCATCTAAAAATAAAAAATATTTCATAAATATCACAATTTTAAAATCCCGTTACATTGAAAAGGTATGTTTTTCCCTTTTCCTAAGCTCCCTTTAGTTTTAAAGTTTTTAAATGTGTTTTATGGCCTTTTTTCATGCTATAGATCAGGTACACGCTATGTACCTAAGGTACACATCATGTACACATTGTTGGATACATCTTGTGAATGGGGAAATAAAGCTGTGAGAGGGTACACATCATGGATATGAGGTGTACATAATTTAGGGTTTAAATGCCAGTTTTTGACTTGAGGCAACACATTTTTCAGTGAAACTTATCAAGTGTAGACTACACATCATAAAAAATGGTTACACATCGTGACCTGACCTATTCCCAGCTTAATCTAACACATTCAAAATTTTGGCTCGGCCCTTTCTTCCCATACATAATTGATCTTTCCCCTCGGTTTTTCTAAGGTGATCTTCAGAGGATCACCTTTTTTCAGATTGATCTGATCGGCCTTGGGATCTTCATTGCATCTGTGGTCCATCTCTCTGGGTAAGTGTTCTATCTGGTTCTTTTCTGCAGTTGATTGCGATAGTGACCTAGCCTTGATTTATCAGATCTCCTCAACTAATATGGATTATTCTTTTTTTCTTTCACATGATATGTTGTGAGATATTATTCTGGAGGCTGTTTCATAGCTAGTTGTGGTGTGTCAGATGTCCATTATTGAAGTACATGGATTTTATTCTCTCATCTGACCCCTTTTCTTCTAAATTGAATCAATCATTTGAGGTGTGAGTTTGAATCTATGGGCCTTCGTTGGTGTTGTGGTGTTTTGTTGATTTTGGATTCTTTTGCAGGCATG
This sequence comes from Viscum album, assembly GCA_963277665.1. NCBI lineage: Eukaryota > Viridiplantae > Streptophyta > Magnoliopsida > Santalales > Viscaceae > Viscum > Viscum album. Next base: position 1,290,146,078 of record OY728135.1, read on the forward strand.
TGTGACCCGAGCTTTGTGGTAGGTTGTTATGTCTCTAGACTATGATAATGAGATTAATTGATACTGATTTTCAAATTGAATTATGAAATTGGCATGATTGTTTGTGAGTGCTAAGAAATAGTTTTAAAACAAAATGGTTATCCTTGGTTTTTTTAAATTAGATTATGAAATGGTTTTGAATAGTTTTTAGTGAATTAAAATGTATTGGGAATGGTATTCAAAAAATTCAAATGAAATGGAAAAAATGGAACATGGTTTATCTTTGGTACTTAGGTGGAAGGTTTAGCTTGATCCCATCATCTATTTTTTGTGTGATTATTAAGGAGGTTTCTATTAAGTATTTCCTATGATTTCTAGACAATTATAGGGTATCGATAGTGGAATTTTTGGGATTTACTCATGGGGTATTTCTCTAATTACAAGGCCCATATTCTAGGATTAATAATTGATTATTTTGGTAAGACTAGTCTATGGATGAGACCAATAGTATTCCATGGTTTTTTGATACATGTGCCTCTATTTTTTACTACTATGGTTTCTGAGTTGCCCTTGATATGAATGTTTATGTGTGTGAATATGATATGAAGATTATGATTTAAAACTAATATCTGAGCTTTTGTTTAGAACATTGGAAAATGGAAATGTGTACCATGATTTCTATAAAACTAGTTTACTACTTATCATGTCATGTTCTATTTTAAAATAATCATACATGATTTTTTATATAGAGACATGTTATGGAACTCTTGGGAGGGATCCTACTATGCATATTAGCTCACAAACTATTCACTTCTTCAATGGTTCCTATACCTTTTTTTTCTAGTGTAGGGAATGTCAAGTCACCATAGTGAGGTGGAGAGGTTCTTGTTAGCTGGTTGGTTAGCTAGTGGTCAGATAGTGGGAGTTTCTCCATGCCATCATTTGAATTAGCTGTTACATGTAGTTCTTTGTAGTTGGACTTTTATTTTTGTTTTTTATACAGTTACAATTGTTTTGTTTCTGCTATTTTCCATAAATTTATGTCATATATATTTTGTAGTCTTTATCTGTTCCTTTCTTTCTCTATATATACATTCCATGTGGTTTTTTTTGTTTGGGAGAAATATTTACCTTAGTTTTTTCATTTGATGATTGGGTTCTTGTTGTCATCCCATGGGGATTAGGCATTCCCTTCGGGTATGTGATGGGTTGGGATGAGTTCCGGTTACGGGTAACCCCAGTCAGTTCGTTATAGTTTTTTATTATAGTATGTCTTTCCTCAATAATATTTTTCTTGAGATGTTTGTTACTAGAGATAGGATTGTTGAGACTTGAGAGGTACATTGCAATGAGTTCATGGACCACTCTTATCATAACGATACCCAAGATACCATGGGTTGTTGGATTATGTGTCTATAGTTCTGGTTTTTTCTTTTGAAATGTCATTTTTTTTCTGAGTGGTTTTCTAGTCTGAACTACGATTTGTTATGTCTCTGATTATTTTTATGATTTGGTGTGAAGTAGTATATCTCATAGACATATTCCATGAGTTCCTCATGAAGGTGAAACTGATACTACTCAATGAAATACTCATATGAATTATAATCTCAATGAGACTATCGTAATGAAAGTTTTTGTTGTCGATCGGGATATCCTATGAGTTCAGAATGTAGTGGTTGAGGCGCATCTAGGAGCAAGAGTATAAAGAGATCGATCATGGGAGTCCTTGCATAATAAGATATTATACATAGGTGGAGCATTTTCTAGAAAAAATTTATCCAATCATTATATTTCTAGAGACTCCATAGATTATAAAGGTGATATTTTCAGAGTTTAGACTTGAGGGTTCCAATATGTGATGATGGAAATATATGGTCTAGGCAGACAGACATATGGGCATGGATTTGAAAGGTTTCAAAACACTGTTCATTTAGTATTTTCTCCTAGTGTCTCAGATGATGGAAAAGTATCTAGAGATCCTATTGTTTTAGTAAATAAATTGTTTGGTGTTGGAATACACCAACCTGTTTGCTGAGATTGTTTTTATTTGGATGTAGTTTTGAATGACCAAATAAAGACTTAGAGATACCTGTAGGTTTTTTCACTAGATATCAGACCGTAGGTTTGTATTCTGAAACATTATACCTATGAAGATAGAGTGGATAGACCTACGATATGAGAGATGAACATGGTAGGAATTATCGATGTCAATATCTCTTTACATCCAACTAGTGACAACTTTTGTGGCATACATAGGAAGAAGATGAAATGGAAGGACCATCACCAAAGTGGTGGAGGTGGGTTTTAGTAGAAAGCCTCCAATACACTCTCTTTTGCAGCTGGTAGTGTGCCTATGACTTACTATCAATGTTCTAAGGTAGGACAGAGTAGAATTTATTTTCCTATGACTAAAAAGACATGAAATATTTGTGGACATATTGGTTATCAAGAATGTTTCTATCAGGATATAAATACAACATGTTATAATCACGGTTCATCATCTCCAAAGGCTACTAGGGCGTTTTCAGAATCTTCAATGACTATAGGGATCCATCTATAAGCCTCAGGAGTAAATTATTTACTCTTAATAGGTGAGTTTCCAATGGGTGTTCATGCTGGGCTGGAAACTGTGAGAGGTATGCTTCTTATTGCATCTTTAGTAGTAATTTTTTGGTTTGATACTAATACTTTCCACTTGTTTATATATTCACTCTTTATTTATTCTCTTAAAAATCCCATGCAACTCATGCCCTTTATAATGGATTTAGAGCCACCTCTTGGAAAGATGAATGTGAAGGGGTTTTAGTCTCATTGTTCTTCATTAACGATTTCTAATACAGATTTGGTCTGAGATTTTCACATTCTTGATGTGGATCTATTAAACGTAATCATTTGTATGGATTGTCTTATCACTCATTGAGCTAGGGTTGATTGTTGTCATCATTGTGTTTTGTTTCTTGTTGTCGATGGGAGATATCATGTTTTTTTTGGGAGAGTGGGACCTGAGATCCTGTCATTCAAGACCTTCCCACCCAGATCTCATGTTTCTATTTTTTGTTTTTGTGTTTGATCCTAATAATGATTATTCTGTTGATGACCTTCCTAATGTTTTTTGAGACATTTCAAACATCTTCCCATGTTATTTCTCTAGTATTCTCCTAGAGAGAGAGGTATAATTTACGATTGACCTAGTTCCAAGTACACATATGATATCAATGTTTTCATACCCAATGGTACCATTAAAGTTGAAAGAACTCAAGATTCAGTTGGATGAACTATTGGATAAATAATTCATTCTCCCTCGTGTTTCACCTTCGAAATCCCTGGTGACATTTTCAAAAAACAATTATGGTTTAATTTGGTTATGTGTGGACTATTAAAAGATGAACTAGGTAATGGTAAAGAACAAATATACTTTTCCTCATGTGGTTGATTTGTTTGATCTGTTGAAAGGTGAAAAGTGGTTCAAAATGATTGATCATCGATTGAGTTTTCATCAACTTAGAGTTCAAGAGTATGATATACCGAAGATGACCTTCATGAGTAGGTATAGAAATTATGAATATATAGTGATGTATTTCGATCATACTAACACTACTACAATTTTCATGGATTTGATGATTTGGATATTCCTAAAATATCTTGATACTTTTTTGGTAGTGATCATGGATGATATTATAGTTTATTCTGAATCTGATAATGATCATGAGCTCCATAAGTGTTTGGTTTAAAAAATTTTGGGAATTCACCATCTGAATGGAAGTATTTAAAAATATAGTTTATCGATTAGATAAGTTAAATTAATGGGGAATTTAATTGTTTGGCATGGATTATCAGTTGATATAGATGAATTTAAAGGATTTTATGTCTTGAAAGGAACAACAATATGTTTTGAGATATGAATCCGCCTTGGTCTTTATGGATACATCAGAAGGTTTTTTATAGATTTCTCTAAGATGAAATCACCTTTGACTACTCTTAACTAGAATGTGGTGAAATTTAAATGGGATGAAAAGTGTGATTCTTTTTTGGATTAACTAAAATGACTTCTAACATCGATTCTGATTTTAATATTACCTGATCCAGATAAGGGGTACATGGTTTTTTGTGATGAATCCGGTGTTGGTTTGGGATGCCTGCTAATGCTGGATGATCATGTGGTAGCATACAGCTCTCATCAGCACTGATTGAATGGGATGAACTACCACACTTATCATTTAGAGCAAGTTGTAGTCATGCATGGTCTCAAGTGTTGGTGGCACTATATTTTTGGGGAAAGGTTCAGGGTCTTCTCCGATTATAAGAGTATGCGATATATCTTATCTTAGAAGGACTTGAATCTATGATAGAGACAATGGATGTAATATCTTAAGATGTTTGAATTCAACATCACCTACACATTGGGGAAAGGGAATGGTGTTGAAGATGCTCTAATTAGGAAGGTATCATCACAAGCTATTCTGGAATCAGAGGAAGTGTGGAATCTTAAGGGGATTTTCACTCAGTTGCTCTTGGATTCTCATAAGGATGTTTTAGGTATGATTCTGACTAGTGTTCACATTTCATCATACCCCCTAGATTCCATCTTGCAATGTCAGCAGTAGGATAAAGAGTTTCAAAATATACGATAAATCCTTTATGGTGGGAGACCGTTTATGGTTGGTCTCATTATTCATATAGAATGCATCACTTCGGGTAGCGAGTTGTCATCCCAACAACCCTAAGATGTTTAGTCTTTTTTGGTTTCATAGTTCTTAATGGTTCATTCATCCAGGAACTAAAAATATGTATTACGACATGAGAAGAAGATTCATGTGGTTGGGTATGAAGCGTCACGTTGAAGATTATGTGTCCCACTGTTACAGCTGCCCAAAAAAAAGAGCACTTGAAACATTTTGGTTTTCTTCAGACACTTATGGTGCTGGTTTGAAAATGGTACAAGGTATCCATAGACCTTTGTTTTGGATTTCCATGGATATCCCAAGGTAAAATCTTTATCTAGGTTGTTGTTGATTAGTTAACGAAGTCTTCTTGTTTAATTCTGATCAAAGACACCTCTAATGTTATTGATTTGGTGAAGTTGCATATGAAGGAGATTGTGAAGTTACATGGGAGTCCTTCTTCCATTGTTTCAAATAGGGATCCTAGGTTAACCTTGATGTTATTGAGGACTCTTAAAAAGTAAATGGGGACTCAGATCAAGTTAAGAATGACTTACCATCCATAGACAGATGGTCAGACGTAGCTTTTAATTTAGATCCTAAAGGACATTCTTGGTCCCTACATCTTGATTTTTTTTGGATCATGGGATATTCATCTGGGATTGGTTTGTTTTAAAAAAAATTCATTTTTGATAATAAAGGATCATTTAGATGTGTTGTGTGGTCTCCCATGTAGATCTCCACTTTTTGGGTAGAGGTGGGTGAAGTAGCTTTAGTTGGACTATGTTTGGTTTAGAAGACATCTGAATAGATTCCGGATGTGTGAAAACATCTAGTTATATCCTAGTGTCAATATGAATCATATCAAGATCAAAGAAGAAGTTGTTTGGAGTTTTCTATAGGTGAATGGGTTTTCTTGAAAGTTTCTCTTCATTTGGGTCATCGTCGGCTTGGAAAACCAGAAAAGATGGTTCTGAGAAATGTTGGTCCATTTGATATCACTAAACCGAAAATGTTGTCTCTTTGTTGATACATATTAATGATTTATTTAATATATCTCAGCTCAAGAAGTGAAACCTTAATACCACTCACGTTCTGAGTTGGGAAAAAATTAAACTAGATCCATATGTTTCTACTTTGGAGAAACCAGTTGATATTGTTTCCTCTTAGACAAAATTCTTGCATGGGAAGTCTATTTAATTTTTCATAGATATATGGAATCAATCATATGATTCTCATCAGATTTGGAAATGTGAGTCTTTGATGAGGGATCAGTGGACTCATCTTTTTCTAGGAGCTACGTCTTCCTCATGACTTCCTAGGGATGAAAATTCTTTGTTGTGGGGAGTTTATAAAACCTTGTTACACTAACAGGTATGTTTCCCCTTTATCTATGTTCCCCTTTCATTTAAAGTCTTTAGAGGTTTTTTATAGATATTATGTATGATTTAGAATAGGTACAGACCGTGTACCTAAGGTACACACTGTGTACCTAAGGTACACATCATGTACTTATTTTTGGATACAAGTTATGAATGGGGGAATCACGTTGTGAGAAGGTACATATCATGTAGATGAGTCTCACATATTGTAGGGTTTATGTGTTAGTTTTTATCCAAAGGAAATGGGTTTTTTTGTCATAACTTATCCATGGTGTCCTACATTCATTGACTAAGGGGTAAACATCATGGCCTAACCCACACCCAGGTTAAAGTCACGTGTTTGGTAGTTTCCCGCAGATCTTTCTTCCCAGATGTCATTTCTCTAGACCCTAGGATCATATTAGGATATTTACAGAGGTTCCTCTCCTTAAATATTGATATTATCAGCCTTGGTTATTCATTGTGTCTATAGTTCATCTCTCTAGGTAAGTGTTATTTCATATTCTTCCTTGCATTTGATCGTGATAGCGCCCTATGCTTGCATTATCAGATTAGCTAATCTAAGATGGATTATTCTGGTTTTATTCCTCTAGATTCATCATGAGATCTTATTCTAGATTCCATTACCTGGATAATTGTGGTGAGAAAGATGTTTTTTCATAAGGCACATGATTTTTCTTCTATCCACTGACCCCTTGTCTTCTAAATTGAATCAATCCTTTGATGTGTGGGTTTGATTCTATGGCATTTGTTGGCGTTTTTGGGTTTCATTGATTTTGGATTCTACTTCAGGCATGTGTAACATGATAATTGAGGTAGGTGGTTCTATATCTAGCCTATGATAATGATATTGATTGCTATTTCTTTTTAAATTGATTTTTTAAATCGACAAGATTGTTTGTTTGTGATGGAAAAGTGTTTTGAAATTAAAATGGTTTTCTCCTGGTTTTTGATTAATGGATTGTAAAATGGGTTTGAATGAATTTAAATTAATTGATATGGATTGTGAATTGTTTTTAATGAAGTGAAATGGATTTTGAAAAAGAGAACATGTGTTACCTTGGGTACAGAGAATGAATGTTTATCTTGGGGATATCATCAATTAATTTGTGATTATCACGGAGGTTTGTCTTGAGTATTTCCTATGATTCCTAGGCTCATTGTTCTATGGGATTGATAGTGACATTATGGGGAGTTAACTCATGGGGTATTTCTATACTTTTTTAGGTCTGTGTTATAGGATCAGAACTTGATTATTTTTGTATTATTTGTCTATGGTTGAGACCTATAGTATTCCTTAGTGTTGTGATACTTGTTCTTTGGTTTTGTACTACATGGATTTTCCGAGTTATCCTTGATATACATGTTTATTTTTAGGAAAATTGATATGAAAAATATGATTTGAAAATGATATACCATATTTTGTATAGAAATATTGAAAAGGGAAATATGAACCACGTCTTCTATAAAAATTCTTTACTTATTAGCATTCCTTGTTCAGTTTTAAAATAACCTTATAGAAATTTTTATTCAGATACATGTTATGGAACACCTGGGCAGGATCTTACTGATCCTGTTAGCTCAAACCCTGCACACATTTTAGGTGGTTCGTAGACCTTTGTTTTCCTTCCAATGCATGGAATGGAAAGGACCCATAGTGAGGCTGCAATATTTGTATTTTATGGTTGGGTAGTTGATGGTGGTATGGTGGAAGTTTTTCCATGCCATTGTTTGGGGTAGTTTTTGCTAGTACAGTTGGACTTGTCTTTTGGGTTTTTATACTTTTACGATGGTTATATTTTTTTCCTTATAGTTATGTCATATATATATATACTATTCTTACTCAATTCCTTTCTTGATCTATATATGTATTCAATCTGGTTGTTGAAGTTGGGAAAATGTGTTCCATCACTTTTTTTCATTCGATGCTGGGGTGCTTATCGCCAGCCCATGGGGATTGGGAACTCCCTTTGGGTATGTGAAAAGTTGAGCCAAATTCCAATTTAGGGTAACCCATGTCGATTAATGACAATAATTATTTACAAAATTACCAATTATTACTTGTCACATAATAAAGTTATAGAAAATGAAACACATTTTTTCATGGAGGTGGTAGTGAAAAAAATGTTTGAATCATGATTTTGTTTTTCAAGATGGAAGAATGGAGGATGGTTATTTATTTTAAAAACATTATAATTACACAAAATTATAAAAATTGTGATTATATTATCATTTAAATATAGTTAAATTAATTTTTATAAAGAATAAAATCATATAAAGAAAAAAGAGTGGAAGATATGATAAGAACTTATACCTCAATTGTTTGATTATCTATTTTGTGAAGGGGATTGAACCAATGAGAGCTATAATTTTGAGAAGGGTTAACCACCATAAGGATTATATTAGTATAAGAGAGTGGTTCTTGTATATTTTTTCCTAATATAAGGTTTTTTTGTGTGAGGGTAAGTGAGGATATGAGTTTCACTTTTATAAATGAAATGAGATGATAACTTTCAGAACAACCAAAGAATATAAATAATAAGATGTTTTTATGTAGAAAAGATACATTGAAATTGATTAATAATAGAGACAATAAGTGAAAAAGATAATCAAGGAATAAATTACACATGTTTTAAACATGTTTGAAGTTCTTTACACTTATATGATTTTCCATTACCATTTTAGATATTACAATGGTAACTGGTTTTTATCTAATGTAACATAATAATTATTCCTCAAAATAAAGTGATCCTTATTATATAAATACAACCAATATATTTTAAAATTTTATTCCAGATCTAATTATTAATTTTCAACAAGTGTTGAAAATAAATTTTAATATAATAAATTTATAATGTATAATTTTTTTGTGAAAATATTTTTTATGTTCTAAAATATAAAATACAGATTTTGATTTGAAAAATAATATTTTCCAAAATTATAATTTCATTTAGAAAACACGTATTTTTTCATGAAAAATGTTTTATAAATATTTGTTTTTTATTATACATAAGTGTGTTTATAAAATCCATAGTATATTCAAAAACTAATTTTTTTATCTATTAGCATAAAAACAAAAATTGTCCAAAAATTCCAAAAAATATCATTATATAACTATGTTATTATAATTATTATAAATTGAAAAGAATTTTAAACTTTAAAAATTTAATTTATAAATGTTTAGCATTCAATAATAATATAAGATTCTAAAATACAGCTGAATTCATCCCATATTTTTTTTTTAAAATCTAAGTATTCAAAATTATTATTACAAATCATTTAGTAATTAATTTAGTTGTAGTATATTATTCAATTTTTAATTATATTTTATTCTTATTAATTCAAAATATATATTTTTTTGTTGATATAAAACATCATTTAAAAAAACTTGTTTCAAAGTAGAAAATGATTTTTTAGTTGTTTTTCATATACTAACTGAAGTTTCATAGTATTCAAATAAGAAAATATTTTCATTATACAAATATTTATTATTTATTACTATTTATACCAGTGAATTAAATATATAGCTTTCAATGTTAATATATATTAATTTTCTTTTTTATATAAATGTTTATTTTCTTTGTTTAGTTTAGCAAGGGTTATGGGAAAATCTATAAAACATATTATTTATTTAAAGATCACATATTGTGTCATATAGGGATATTACATTCATCCCCCACATTAAAAGGGTTATGAACAAAAAATATTAACTGTAACTTAATAATGAAGATATTAAATGGTAGAGATAATATTGATATGAATCAAGATTTAATTTATAATATGGTATCGAACATACTATTTCTGGCGGGGATATAAAACTACACTATTTTATCTAATTATCATATCTAAATATTTAGTTTCTTTCGTACCATTTATGTGATACAATCATATTTATCAATTTTCTGGTGAGTTTATATAAATTATTACACAGGAAGATTATCATGGGTTGATTTTAAATATTATTTTTGGTTCCTTATTCTCTTAATTGTAATGGTATCCAAATAAAAGAGTTATTTAATTTCCATAATAACATTTAATTCATCTACTATATCAAATTATATGATTCACATGAATAATATTCTCATTAAAATCACACTGGAATGTAATAACACTACATCTATAAAATATAAATTACTGTCAAATCCTTTGGGTGGTGTTTTAATTAGATTAAAAACATATTGAATATAATAGGGATCGAAATATTAAAGAAAAATCATAAATCCATATTATCATATTAAAGAGAACAAGTATATTAAAAATTATGATTTACATCAGGAGTAGTGCTTCCATAGGTATTACATTTTTCCTTTTCGACATGGATGATGGTGCGGGTTATCTTAGTGGGATGTCATTAAATTAAAAAATTGAAATAGATAATTCAAAAGTTACCCAAAAATAATAAATTGAATTATTAATTGTTCATTATGATATTTTCTATTATTTGGAATAAAACTCTTAATTTTCATATGGTATTTTTACTCTTCCTTATATTATCATCAATAAATAATGCATCTTCTAGCCCCCGTGATACAATTAACTTTGTGATTCCTTCATATGTTTTAAAATATGGGAAATTGAATCTTTATCCTTTATTATATTAATCATATAGGGTTTCTTTATATGACATCATTCTTTACATTTGTGTGTTTGTGAGTTTTACAATGCTCACATTACGAGCAATATTTTATGATATATAGTTTTTTCAAAACATAATGATTCATTCTCTAACACATATTCATATAGATAGTTAATTAATGTAACAATAATTTTGTCCCACACTCCCATATTTACTTCATGTTTCATCTATTTTTGAAACTGATAATGTTTCACAAATGTAAAAGTGATACATTAAAATTCTAATTGTTACTACCCATTTAAATACTCTGTATTTTTTAAGGATCCCACATGTTTTGAACTCCATAGTTAATAATGATAGTATTGGTTTAGTGGCTAGGATTGGTGACCACCTAGGATATTCTTTGGGCATGTGTGAGTGGGGGAAATGAACCCTAAAAGATCATGTGTATGACTTTCTTGACAATCATTACTCACATAATTGACCTCGATTGGTTATATCCTATTGTGTGTTAGGAAGACAACCAATTTATTGTTGAAGAGACATGGGGTTTGATGAATTGATTCAATACCATTGGAGGTCAGGTGATGAAAAAGGGAATCATATCCAATTGCCACCCGAATGTTCCTAGTCACATATTTGTAACGCCCCGACCCCAGTTACCCAGAGTCGGTGCATTATTACATAATATTGGAATGATCACAAAAGATCAAGTCTCGAAAGACCAATTAGTTTAGTTTCCTTGGAAACACTAGATATATTCATAAGGTTTACATTACATCATAAATTAAAAAAAACTACAACAACATCTTGTCTTCATATCCCCTCATACATTACTTTTAGGTCATTCATAAAATACTTCCTCACATCTTGGGAAATATTAAAACATTGAAAGGGGTGAGATAAAATGCTCAGTAAGGATAACGATATATCAGAAACATTCATAAATAAACATAAACATTTAAGGAAATGTATAACAAAAACAAAATACATTTAAACTTGAACTTCAGCATAATATGGAAAAGATAAAATGTAATAATTCCATTTACTTAATCATATGGATATTCTACTAGTCGAATAATCACATGCAATATCTATAACCACTTTCATAATGATGGAATGCATAATGCCAGACTATCATAACCACATAGTCAAGGCCCTATACCAAGACTACAAATAAGATTTTGTCAAGGCCTTGTGTCAAGACACTAGTTTGTCTCATGAGACATACTGATGCATCAAGGAGCTATAGTGGGCTCCACCCGTCACTTATTAAGTCTAATTCATTCCTCATATGAAAAGGTTTAAACATAACATAAACATTTTTATTAAAATTGGCATATGAAATGTCTATACTTTACATGTAAGCCATGATTGGTATAAAAATAACAAATCCACAGTCAAACATATCACAAAACCTTTAACACAATATGGAAAATTTGAATCATAATAAATCAACTTCAAACAAGTATAAAATGCATTAAAGGATTTTGACATAGATGAAAATTATTTGTAAAACTCATTGAGAGAAATATCCCTTTTTATGAAAACATTTAAAAGTAACACAATTTAGAAAGGAAGACATTTAAATACATTTTTGAATCAAAGTGACCCATACCACTTTGAAACATTTGAAAAGAATTATCATTTCAAAACATTCATGTCCATATAAATAAATCCTTAAAATCAATTTGAAAACATGTACATTAATTAAAAATATTTAGAAAGAAAAATCTTTAAAACATTTATAATTTTGATATTTATAAAGAGTACCTTTCAAAAATCCTTAAAATTTTCATTTTTAAATCATTTTTATGAAAAAATGGACATGGATGATAAAAATGTCTCAGTAAATACTTACACATAAACAATCTCGGATAATAATTAGATTGAGGAAGTAACCCTTACCTTTTACTTTTCCTTGGTCGAGGGTAGGTTACCCTCATGAATAATAGTTAAATAATTGTTATTAAATTATACATGAATCATATAAATAAATATTATATCATATATGATCTTTTAATATTTCTTTCTTAATAATATTTTAGTATTATCGTCGTTTCGGGTGTTCACTTACTCATTTTCTTTAATATGTTTTGTTACATAAGTTGTGTTTTTCATCCATAGGTCTTATCTTATTCATATCTAGAATGATATAAAGTCCTTAAGCATTATTTGTAATCATCAAATGAAAGTTAGTCTTGAATGGATACAATGGGGAATGAATCTAATCGCGTTCATGGAGATGGTAGTCCGTACGTACGCACGAGCGACAATATCATTATTTTGATATTAAAATAATATATAATTGGATAGTGTATCATATATACAGAATCATTATCATTTTCGATTTATTATTTACATGAATTACACATCATTATCATACCCATCCAAATAATAATGTATTGAATAACAATTACACCACGACATGGAGATGGTAAGTTGTACGTACGCACATATGGTGACATGTCATTCAAAGTATGGATAGAATAATGAATAAGGCTATACCATATTAATAATAAAATCACAGTATATAGAAGATATTTGAGTTATTATTTTATAATGGAAATAACAAATAAAGAAGAAGTGGAAGAAGAAAGAAACTTGAAAGAGGGTGGTGAAAACATTACCTCTTCTTCGAGTTCTTCCTTTTGATTTGATCAAAAGGGATCCTTAAGTTAGCTTTATGATCAAACTAAGGCCTCTAGGTTGATGTGAGGGAAGTTGAAAGAATATTTGGGTAGGGTTTGGCCGAGCCAAAAGTCTTGGAAGGTATGAATTATAGATAAGGGGAGTTCCCTTTTATAAGAGGGGTGAGGGGCACCTTAGGAAAAAGTTAAAATATTATTTTATACTAAATTCATATTCGGTTTATAATGGCTCAAAATTAATTAATTTAGACTCTGAGGTGGAGATGGGTCTAAATAAACTCAACTAATAGGTTTTAGATAGGTTTGGGTAACTTTATTAACCGTATCTTTTATTTTTAACTCTTAGTTAATTAGTTTGACATTTACCATGTCTCTTTGTATTTTTATATTATATGGTTAATAAACATATTATAAATTTCAAATAGACCCCCAAGTGGTCCATTAATGATACACCTATCATAATATAAGTCCTCTGGACGAACCATATATATTTAGGAATAGAATATCAGTTAATAATATAATATTTGTTTTAAAAACTATTTTATGTCAATTTTGACACTATTGGGTATTTTGTTTTGGATAAATTCATAACATCATTATTACTTCGAAAACAATTTATATAACCAATCCTAATATGTCATATTAACATATAAAATTATTGTAATTCATAAAAAGTCTCAAATTACATTTATTTGAGTATTTATAATATTAATTATCTAAACATTTCATTAATACAGTAATTACTGAATCATTAAATTATTTAATGTCTAAAAATTATAAATAAAATACAATTATGTATAAAATCTTTTTAGATTTCTAATGAAGATTATAATCAAGTTTATCTTATGTGTAACCCTATATTATAAATTTTTTAGTTATTAATATTTGATTTTATCTCTTTTAACTCTTCTTGGAATTAAATAATAATAAATGTCCTAATCTAATCCAAGTGGACCAAAATGATAATATTTTAATACTAAGGTTGATTTTGGTCGATATACACTTGTCCAATAGAATTAGGACATGTTTTAGGGTAATATTAATATCATTTTTACCCTTAATTACTCTATTTACTTTTAACCGTGGTAAATAAAAGTAAAAAGTTACTATTCACCAAAAATTATTTTTATCTTATTGAAACACATTTTACTCATTAATATTAACCGTGTCTCTCGGATTTTCGAAATTTCACTCTCATAAGCGGTAAAATTAAGTTTTATGTGAATTTTCTAATTCTCCTCGGATGTGGGTAAAAGACGGTGACAAGTTCTATAAATTTTTTATATATCGAAAATTATTATAAACTGACTCCAATGAATTACATTGAACTTATATAGGTTTTATGTATATATTTTGACCTAAAATAAATTTAAATAAAATAAATAATTATTTAAATAAAAATTCAGTTTTAAACTATAAATTAGTGTTTTTTCACTATTCATCAAAAATTGAATGTTTTCAGAAAAATACCAAAAAAATCACCCTAAGGTAATTTCAATATTCCGAGTCCAAAAATTAAGTCCATTTTGAAAGATAAAATTTATAAATTTTCAAAAAGTGGGTATTACTATTCATAATGGCTAGATTCATTGGTTGTGGTGTGTGTTAGAACTCGAAGTTGCGTACAACACATGCTACTGTATTATTCAAAGAGAAGCGTACCATGGAATATTGGGGTGTTACATTCTCCTTTCCTTCAATAAATTATATACTCGCAATTTATGCTCAGTATTAGAAACACGGGGTTGACATTTCGAAATATCTTATTTGAAATCCCACATTGAAAAATGGATTAATGATGCCTCTATTTAAAATAAAGAGTGTTAAGTATTAAGGTTACCGAACATAACACATACTAGGGTTCCATGTAGGAAAAAATGGATATGGAAGAGAAATATAACCATCATATCTGATGGAGATTGGTAGAGAACATGGAAATGAAAAGGCCAACAATCACAAAGAAATAAATTTGTGATGATATAAGGTACCATCTAGGAAAACATTTTTGTTCTAAGTTCTTTTTCTTAATGGTGAGGAATTTATTTATGAGATTGGATAACATCATAAGGAGATATACTTAATTTATAATTAGTGTTTTATCCATTAATAAATTTATACCACCTACTAATCTTTCACTCCAATACATAATACAACTCAAAAATACTCTATTTATTCTAATCATATATGGTTCCAAATATAATGAATTTATAATTCACATATCAGACCCATTAAAAAAGAAACTACATTATACCATCTAAGAACATCACGTAGTCTAGTGGTAGGCGATAAATCCCAATCACACTTATGGTTGTGGGTTCTATTCCCGCAGCTTTGTCTGACGCAGTGGGTTGTCACACGGTCTGTGTGTTGTCCTTTTATAAAAATCCAAAAACAACCTTTCAAACATAATCCATTCCAACCTTTACAATTATCCAAAATACTACTATCCAAACTCACAATCCAAAATTTATAAGGATGTTAACACAATGAAGATCCTATTTTCCATGTAATAACATGTGAACACCTTCATTATGTAATATTTTAAAACTTGGAAAAATCTTGAATTACCATAAAACCTTATTGATTACATTCGTGATCCCTTATTCCTTATAGAATACTGGATGTACTCCTTCTTTCCAAAAATGTAGTAAACACCAACAATGATGGAATATACAAATCATTTATCAATATCAAGGTAGTCAAGAATATCGAATATAATTTATCCAAATCAATCATGTATTATTCCAAAATCAATATATCGGTATCAGAACCATATTATGGTTTATATTTCTCTCATTATATATTTTCCAAAAATTTAACCTGCTATTGAGTCACTTTTCCTGGTTCCACACAATCTCAAGTCCTTAATGAAATAGTACTGTAGTACAATCCTTATACAATCCATAATTATTAAAACCAGTACAACGCTGATACAATACTCAAATGACATAATTCATTAATAACAACATAAGAAGTCTAATCATTCCTCCTCATCTGTGGTAGTATCATAACTTGATTATTATCCAATAGCATCATTTGGGGAATACTCTGATGATTTGGACATTGGTTCGCGTAGTGTCCCAACTCGTTATAGATGAAGCATTGTACATTTGAAACCTTTTTCTTATCCTTATAGTCACTTACTTGGTATCCTTTTTCTCCACACTTATAACAAACTCCCATTCACTTCAGGAAAGTTCCAGCGTGTTTCTTCCCACAGTTATCACATATGGGGAAATTCTTCTTTTTCCCTCTTCCCTTTATCCATCTTTATCTCTTCCATCATTTTCTTCTATTTCTTCCTTTCAAATCTATAGGACTCAAAGAATTTTTTACTTATCTTATTAACACATGATACTATTTCATCATATATAGAGAAAACATGAGAGACTATTTCCCTTATAAATGTTATCTTAATACCATGGAAGATATGATCCTTCTTACTCTTTGAATCATATGTATTGCTGGAGTTCACATTCCTTATACTGGGTGCCATTTCTATACAACAGCATACACTAGGCCAGTTTATGAATTGCAATGAGTAATTCAAAACTTGTAAAGTACCTAACATAAATTGAAAGGTTTTTGAATATAATCCATAATCATAAAAATGTTTTCTTTAAGTAATTATAAACTCATAAACCCTTCATAATGGTTTGTAAATAAAATGAGAATTATCCTAAGCATATCCCTCAGGAGTGTCATAACCAAGAGTACAGCAAGGTCCGTTGTCATGCACCAGTTCCCATTTGAGTCTAGCTCAAAGCTGTGTTTTTAGGTTTTACCCCAAGGTACATCTATGCCAGAGCTGCCTCTACCTGCTCGTATCCAAACATGGATGTATTACTCAAAAAAATCACAAAATCTCTACACTAACAAAATTCTTGGAAGTTCTTCTATATTAATCCTCAAAGTCTATCTTAGGCTATGTTCTCGAATCAGAGTTTTTATAAATCTAGCTTCCAAGGTTTGTACTAAACTTCCTCTGATACCAACTGTAATGCCCCGACCCCAGTTACCCAGAGTTTGTTCATTATTACATAATATTGGTATGATCACAAAAGATCAAGTCTCTATAGACTGATTGTTTATTAGCCTTGGAAACACTAGATATATTCATAAGGTTTACATTACATCATAATGTGAAAAAAACTACATAACATCTTTTCTTCATATCCCCTTATACATTCCTTGCAGGTCCTTTATAAAATACTTCTTCACATCCTGGGAAAAAATAAAACATAGAAAGGGGTGAGCTCAGATTCTCAGTAAGGATAACAATATAGCAAAAACATTCATAAATAAAAATAAACATTTAAGGAAATGCATAACTAAAGAAAAATCTTTTTAATCTTGAACATCATCATAATATGAAAAATATAAAATGAAATAATTCACTTTACTTATTCACATGGATATTCTACTAGTCGAATAATCACATGTAATTTAAATAACCACTTTCATAATGATGGAATGCATAATGCCAGACTATCATAACCACATAGTCAAGGCCTCATGCCAAGACTACAAATAAGATTTTGTCAAGTCCTTTTTCTAAGACACTAGTTTGTCTCATGAGACCTACCGATGCATCAAGGAGATATAGCGGGCTCCACCCATCACATACCAAGTCCAATGCATTCCTAATATGAAATGGTTTAAACATAACATAAACATTTTTATTAAAATGGGAATATGAAATGTCGATACTTTTCCTATAAGCCATTAATGGTATAAAAATAACACATCCACATTAAAACATTTCACAAAACCCTCAACACAATATGGAAGACTTGTATCATAATAAATCAACCTCAAACAAGTTAAAAATCCATTAAATTATTTTGACATAGATGAAAATGATTTGTAAAACTCTTTGAGATAAATATCCCTTTTCATGAAAACATTTAAAAGTAATACAATTTAAAAAGGAATAAATTTAAATACATTTTGGAATCAAAGTGTCCTATACCATTTTAAAACTATTGAAAATAATTATCATTTCAAAACAATCATGTCTATATAAATAAATCCTTAAAATCATTTTGAAAACATGGACATTAATTAAAAAGATTTAGAAAGATAAATCTTTAAAACATTTAAAATTATGATCTTTATAAACTGTACCTTTCAAAAATCCATAAAATATTCATTTTGAAATCATTTTTATGAAAAATGGTCATGGATGATAAAAATTCCCCAGTAAATACTTACTCATAAACAATCTCGGATAATAATGAGATTGAGGAATTAACCCTTACCTTATACTTTTCCTTGTCCGAGGTTAGGTTAACCTCATGTATAATAGTTAAATCATTGTTATTAAATTATACAAGAAACATATACATAAATATGATATCATATATGATCTTTTAATATTTCTTTTTTAATAATATTTTAGTATTATCGTCCTTTTGGGTGTTCACTTACTCGTTTTCTTTTATATGTTTTGTTACATAAGCCGTTTTTGTTATCCATAGGTTGTACTTTATTCATATCCAGAATGATATCAAGTCTGTAAACATTATTTTTAATCATCAAATGAAAATTAGTCTTGAATGAATACCATGGGAAATGAATCTCATTGCGTTCGTGGAGACGGTAGTTCGTACATACGCATGAGCGACAATATCATTATTTTGATATTAAAATAATATATAATTGGATGGTGTATCTTATATAAAGAATCATTGTCCTGTTATATTTATTATTTACATTAATTACACATCATTATCATATCCATCCAAATAATAATATATTGAATAACAATTACACCACGACGTGGAGACGGTAAGCCGTACGTACAAACGTATGGTGACATGTCATTCAAAGGATGGATAGAATACGGAATATGGTTTTATCATATTTATAATAACATAAAATTATATAGAATATACTGGATTTATTATTTTATAATGGAAATAACAATTAATTAAGAAGTGGAAGAAGAAAGGAACTTGAAAGAGGGTGATGAAAACATTACCTCTTCTTCGGGTTCTTCCTTTTGATTTGATCAAAAGGTCTCCATAGGTTAGATTTATGATCAAACTAAGGCCTATAGGTTAATGTGATGGAAGTTGAGAGAATATTTGGGTAGGGTTTAGCCGAGCCAAAAGTATTTGAAGGTATGAATTAGAGAGAAGGGGGAGTGCCCTGTTATAAGCGGTGTTAGGGGAACCTTAGAAAAAACATAAAATATTATTTTATAATAATTTCATATTCAGTTTATAATGGCTTGAAATTGATTTATTTAGAGTCTAAGGTGGGTATGGGTTGAAATCCACTCAATCAATAGGTTTTATACAGGTTTGGGTAACTTTATTAACCTTACCTTTTAGTTTTAACTCTTAGTAAATTAGTGTGACATTTTCCATGTCTCTTTGTATTTCTATATTTTATGGTTAATAAACATACTATAAACTTCCAATTGACCCAAAAGTTGTCCATTAATGATAAAAATATCATAATATAAGTCCTTTGGATGAACCGTTGATTTTTAGGAATATAATACCAATTAATAATATAATATTTGTTTTAAAAACTCTTTTATGTCAATTTTGACACTATTGGATATTTTGTTTTCGATAAATTCATAACAGCATTATTACTTAGAAGAAAATTCATATAACCAATCCTAATATGTCATATTATCCTAGAAAATTATTGGAATTCATAAAATGTCTCAAATTAAATTTATTTGGGTATTTATAATATTAATTATCTAAATCTTTCATTAATACGGTAATTACTGCATAATTATATTATTTAGTGTCAAAAAATTATAAATAAAATACCATTTTGTAGGTAAACTTTTTAGCTTTCTAATTAATATTTATAAATGAATTTATCTTATGTATAACCCTATATTAAAAATGTTTTAGTTATTAAACATTGATTTTATCTCTTTTAACTCTTCTTTGAATTAAATAATAATAAATGTCCTAATCTAATCCAAGTAGACCAAAATGATAATATTTTATTCTTAAGGTTGTTTTTGGTCAAGATACACTTGCCCAATAGAATTAGGACATGTGTTAGGGTAATATTAATATCCTTTTTACCCTTAATTACCAAATTTACTTTTAACTGTGGTTAATAAAAGTAAAAAGTTACTATTCACCAAAAATTATTTTTATCTTATTGAACCACATTTTACTCCTTGATGTTAACCGTGTCTATTAAATTTTCGAAATTAGACTCACAGAATCAGTAAAATTATGTTTTATGTGATTTTGCAAATTCTCCTAGGAGTTGGGTAAAATACGGTGAAAAGTTCTATAAAATTATTATATATCTAAAATTATTATAAACTGACTCCAATGAATTAAATTGAACTTATATAGGTATTATGTATAAATTTTTACCTAAAAAAATTTAAATAAAATAAATAATTATTTAAATAAAAATTCGGTTTTTAACTATAACTGAGTGTTTTTTTACAATTTATCAAAAATTGAACATTTCAGAAAAATTCCAAAAATTCACCCTAAGCTAATTTCAATATTCTGAGTCCAAAAATGAAGTCCATTTTTAAAGATAAAATTTATATAATTTCAAAAAGTGGGTATTAATATTCACAACGGCTAGATTGATTGGTTGTGGTGTGTGTTAGAACTCAAAGTTGCATAAAACACACGCTACTGTATTATTTAAAGAGAAGTGTACGATGGAATATTGGGGTGTTACATATTAGTATTTTTGTATGAGGTCCACAATGAGGTCATTGTGGATTAATCTAGTTGAGTTTTTAACACCCCTATAATAGTGACCCCTTAAATAAAAATTTATTATACCATTTTGAATATGGTTGAAATTGTTTTGGGACCCTCACTGACAAAAAATCCATAGATAAGTAAACATATCCTAGATTAGTCTTTAAGATGGGAGATCTCAAGGGGTTTTCCAAGGTATAACTGAGTGATGACAAGGAAAATTAATAGAACAAGTGTTGGCTAGTTGGGAGAGTCATTATTCAACCAAGCTTCAATTGTGCGTAATGGCCTATGATTTGTTTGAAAGACAACTAATGCAATAAAAGAGCCACATGGGGAAATATGTATAGAATAATAACTTGGGGAGGTTAGATCATTAAAAAAGGGTTGACATGAGTAATGATACATTATCAATATTGGGGTATTATAATAATCATTAAAAAATTATCCTTACAACATCTTATTATTTTATATATTCAGGTTTCCCCATAGTTATTTTTATGAGAATATTAATATTATGGTATTTGAATTGGGTTTTCACATCCTTTTTATGACCAATGTCTAATATCATATCATGTTATTGAAAGAAACCGAATGTATTATAAGAGACCCATATAGTCACTTGTCTAAGATTATGACTCTGGGAGGTTGGGTCTTGAAAAAAAGGTAGGCTTTGGTGAGAAAATATTCTAATACATAGTTATTACCATAACGATAAATGAAATATAACCATACATATTTTTTACATTATAATGATGGAACATAGTTTTGTTGTTAAACCAATATTAATCATTATTTTACCACTTTTATGTTATATTGTATTATCATACAACTCTCAACACAATCCCCAAATTATGTTGGAAATGAATACTTCTTAACTAATCATAATGAGTATATTAATTATAAACCAATTCATATACACCATGATTTTAAAACTAGATATGAATTTAGGTCTTCTTTTAAAGAACTATGAAATAATTCTATTAATACCAAAAATGACATATTAAGGGTTATTACCACTAGTTAAAACAGCTCCATGCCCTGTAACAAATTTTATTATCTATATATATATATAAAACTTCTAGGTTAATATCATAAGAAAGTCCATCAATGAATTTGATAAAATAATAATAAATAACTTATTTGTATAAATGTTTGTGGATAAATTAAATAATCAATTTACTATGATTATCTAGGATATTTAGTATAAGTGAATACCATGTTTTGATCTAATGTTTGGGATTCTTTCAGAACATCCATTTTTTCTTTAGATTACCCTTTATTTATAATTACCCTAAAGAAAGTTTTCATTAAATTTATATACATCATATATATTATATGTAATTGTTAAAACTCATGTATCGGTATCAATACATCCTTCTTTGATCGAGAAATAAATGTTTTTATAAGGTTCACCTCTCAATTCTTCCTAGAAAGCAATCTTGATTAAAGGGAACATCCCGATTTCATATCATTTTCATGTACAGTCCATAATATATTTTAAGCCACCATTTATTTAAATCACTCATTTTAACATAACCAAATATTTGTGCATTTCCTGTTTTATAAAAAAAATTAATCCATTTCTATTTTATAGTGTCTGGAAAATTTTCCCTTAAACCCCATTAAAATGTTTTATTTTAAAAACTTATTAAGCAGTATTTTTTATGTTTTCAATTCTATTTGATATCACTTATCATGATCTATGAATATTTACCTTATGAATGACCATGTATTATTTAAATTAATTCTTTCATTGAAACCATTATGTTATTCAATTTTATTATTCCTTTTGACATGATTTTGACACCCAATGTTTTTCCATGGGTAACCATTTTGATTATGTTTTATTACTTAGGTATGATTATTCATGTGGAAAACATATTTATAAACATGTTGTGATGGGTTTTCTCAAATACCACTTCAATTCATTGGGTAATTTCTAGTCTCAAGAGATTTCAAGTGCAACAGTCTTGGGGGTTATCCTTGACTTGTGCTCCATGTGCAACGTTGTTGGTGGTTTTCCTTAAATATTACTCCTACCTGTGAAATGATCCTTGACTCATTCATATGTAACGTTTTATGTTTCATCCAAATTAATATAATTCCCTAATTTTATGATCCAATGTTTATTATGTTATGCATTCATATGTTTATGCATTTTTATGTCTTCATGTTATGACTTCTAACCCATGTGTCATAATTTATTCAAATGTTTGATCTCTTTCTAGGATTTTTAGCTCATCTATTTGTTCATGTATTGCACATGTTTTCATATGAAGATGTTAAAGCTCAATGAGACTCAAGAGATCATTGTGGAGTTTTAATAATTTTTTTTCATTTTGGTTTGTTGTTTTCAGTTTTAGGTATCTAATCCTCTAAAGTCACAAGACATTATTATAAGTAGTAAGTATTTAATGGTTTATTATGATTAAAATTATAAAAAAATATATGTAAAAGTCTAGGTATGTTATATATGGTATCATATGATGGTTTAGTTATTTTTGGATATTAAGACAATATCACTTTAGTTAGAACCAAAGAGATAATTATATCACCATAGATAACTAGGATTGAAATATAAGGAAATAGAAGATAACATATACTTTTCATTTACATTTTTAACCCTCTATATTAAATGTTTCAATTTATTACCCTTACTATCTAAGTATTTATCCCCTACAATTGTACTATATTTATCTTAGTTAATGGCTAGAGGTAGAATTACATATGCCAAAAATCAATAGGATTGGAAATGTGATGATTTATCTTATTATTTTACAAATATGATGGGAACATGTGATCAATGAATCATGACAATACATACTCAACTAGATCAAGTTATGAATAATAACTTGAATCGGGTGGAGAACCCTACTTCTCCAAATAAAGAGAATGTTGTAGTATAATAATTTTTATACATTTGGACACCCATATTAAGTTTATATTCTGATCTCCTCCTAATAGGAAAAATTGATCAACTCCATTAAAAATATATTATATGTCCTATAGTGATCATAATAAGAGAAAGTCATTCTGGTAGCTTATATTTTTTATGTGGAAGCTAATCAGTGGAGGAAATTAGTAAAGAAAACAATTTCCAAGGATGAAATAGATTCCATGGAATGAGAAGATGTCAAGAAAATATTTTTTCACGAAATATTTTCTCCAAAAAATGTGCCTTAATATTGAAAAGGGAGTTCTTGTTTCTGAAGAAAAAGGAAGATGAGTCGACCATTGTGTATGAAGAAAACATCACATGAAATGCATGATATTCCTCTGAATTTTTCAAGAAAACATAAACCAAGGTGGATTTATTATTAACCAAACTAAATCTAAGTCTATGAAAAGAATTAGTGATTCATGATTTTGATAGAAATGTTGATATCTTTCATTGTGCCCGTAATGTTGAAATAGAGATCAGAGACTCTCAATAGTCTCGTGTGACAAGAGATAAAAATAAAAAATTGTGTTTTATAAGGGTAGATCAATAGATAACTTCAATGATGGAAATAATACCCAAAATCCAACATGTAAAAATTGTGTGAAGAAGAATCATGTGAACTATCTAACGGGTACTAGGAAATGCTACAAATAAGGAAGAATGTGTAATTTTGATAATAACTACTAAACATATATGATGAATCCCACTAATGTAGAAGAATAAGGGATAGTTTAGATAAACACTCAGTATATAGTGTATTGTTTCCACTGTTAGAGAAATTGGAACTTTTGTGAGCCATTTCCCTATGAAATGGTTTGTTGATGTAAATATCGAACAAATACCTCTATGGCAGCATGGAAGGGAATATTCTCTCAATACTTATGAGATAGACCCAAAAATTAATGTGAGATAGGTACACCAGTAATTTATTCAAACATAGAGAATAAACAATTTTTCTATGGATCCACATATTAATTCACATCTTGTATGTTAAGTAGAACTATTCAAACACCTCCTTAAAATATGGAGGTTGAGTTATCTGTGAGAACCAAAACTAGGGACATTATTTCATGAAATATATATATAAGTCCTCCCCAGTCATTGTTTGTTGACAGAACCTCCCATAATATATTGTCTTACTACCATTAGTGGATTTTTAGGATATCTTGGTCATGAATTGACTATTTTTATATAAAAATAACATCAATTATTGTATAGGGTTGTCACTCATCACATCCTAAAGTATTCTCCAATAATGTATATGTTTAATGACGAAGGTACATCTCCATTTGAATCATTTTATCAATTGTAAAAACTATTTCCTTATTAGAATGCATATCTAGCTAAGATTATTGAGAAATGGAGAGAATAATGATTGAGGACATTCTGATTATGAGGGAATACACTAATGTGTCCCCCAAAGTTTTTCCAGGTATTCATCCTAATTGGGAGCTTTATTTTTAAATTAAAATATTCCTGGATATCTGTCTATATCAAATACACATTATATAATAGGAACCATTGATCTAGAAGAACTAAATATGTAGTTAATAAAGAATCTAGGCATTGGTTTTAAATGGAAAGGTGCTTCACAATGGGGTATGATAGTTCTCCTCACCAAAATGAATGATGTATCAATGCGTCTCTATAATGATTCACTTGATCTCAATAAAATCATAAAAAATAACATATATCCCCTACTTTAGATATATTACTTTTTTGGTCAACTATCTAGGGCCAAGTATTTTTCTAAGGTGTACCTGTGGTGGGGATATCACCAATTTATGTAGAGGAAGCAAGATATTCCCAAAACTACCTTTAAAATATGGTATGGACGCTATGAGTTTATATTTACTCCCTCAGAGAAAACTAATTCTCCAAAAATTTTCATTGATTTAATGAATGAAGCCTTTAGAAATTACCTCTACAAGTTTGTGGTAGTCTTAACTAAGATATTTTTATATACTCTATGAGAAAAGAGGAACATGGGTAGAGTTTAAATACTTTGATGAATACTTTGAAAAGGGAGAAACCACATGAAAACTATAGAAAAAGTTAGTTTTGGATGAAGGAAGTATAATTAATGGGGCATATAATCACCAGAAATAGAATATATATGGACCCTTCAAAGGAAAATGCAATCAAATATTGTCCCAAGAGAAAATATGTATTGGTGATCCATAATTTTCTTGGTCTGGACTTGTACTACTGAAGATTTCTGAGGAACATATCATGATGGTAAAACCCAGTAACCAAGTTGTTGTATAATGGGGTAAAGTATGTCTAGATGAGATAATGTAAGGAAATATTTAAGGATATTACATAGAGGGTTATCACTGCATCAATAATCACACATTCGACAGGTGGGGAACTATTTTTGTATATAGTGATGAATTAAAAAATGGATTAGGTTTTTTACTAATGAAAAATGATAAAGTGATATCCTACACCTCCCATTTTTTGAAACATCATGAGAAAAAATATCCAACACATGATCTAGGGTTGGATTCTTTGATCATTGCATTGAAAATATGGTAACATTATATATATGGGAAGAAGAGTGGGATATATACCAGTCACAAGAGTCTCAAAAATATGTTTACGTAGAAGAAGATTAATATTTTATAGTGAAGATTTTTATAGGTCATCAAGGATTATGACTGTAATAATTGACTACTAATATGGTAAGTAAAATATAGTGACAGATTCCCTATATAGAATGGATCCCACATCTTTATCAATTATGAAAATTCAGTTGGATCCAATTTACATAGAATTACAATGGATAGACATGGAAATTATTAATGAAGTAAAATCATCAATCCTTTCTCAAATTATTTCTCAACCACCCCCATGGAGAAAATAATGGATTCTCAATGAAATTATGTAGAATTTCAAAGAAAATATAGAAGCTATAAAAAATATAAAATACTCAGATTTATTAATTGATAATGAAGGATTTATGATATTAAGTTCACAAATACGAGTAACATCCAATACAGAGGTAATGAATGAAATTATGAATGACACACAAAGTTGAACATTCTCTATTCCATAAGGGTGTACAAATATTTATTGAGATCTCTAAGAAAACTATTTCTGGGTATATATGAAAAATAATATTACTGAATATACATCAATGTTCTAGGTATGTTAGTAAGAGAAGGATAAAAGTAAAGTGTATAGGGGGATGATGCAACCATTACCCATTCCTACATGAAAATGGGAAAACATCACCTTGGACTTTGTCACTGGACATCCAAAAACAATAAGAGGAAATAATTATATATGTGTTATTGTGGATTATATAAAAAACACAACTGACTATATCAAAATTCTATAGTAATTTTAACTCGATAAACATTCTCGGATATACATCAGAGAAGTTGTAACGGTACTTAGAGTATTAATATATATTGTATTCGATTGAGATTCAAGATTCACCTCCATGTTTTGGAAAAGTATCCAACATGCTATGAATAGTAAGATAAGTTTCAGTATTTCCTATCACCCTCAAACTATTTTCCAATCTGAAATGACTATTTAGACAATGGAATACATGATGATAGCAAGTTCTATAGACATTAAAGGAGGATAGTACCAATATATGCATCAAGATGAGTTATCCTATAAAAATAGTTTACACTTGATCATCCATATGGATCTATATGAATCTGTTTATGGGAAAAGATGCTACACACCAACATGATTGGATGAACTCAGTGAATGTATGCTTCTAAGACCTAAAGTGGTCGAAGAAATTGTAGAGAAGGAGACAACCATTCAACAACATATCTTGTCACCCCAAAGTCGAATGAAGTGTTATATAGATATTCATCGGTGAGACCTAGAGAATAAGGTTGGAGATATTGTATTCTTCTATATATCTCTATGGAAGAAGGTCATGATATTAGGGATGTAAGGATGGTTGTGTCCCGGGTACATCAGGACCTTTGAGATTTCTTATAATGATAGTGTTGTAGTCTATCGACTAACACTTCCTGTAACCATGCATCATGTAGAAAATGTATTCCACATATCCCTATTAAGGTACTAGAAACCCGATCACTCACATATACTGAATCTTGATGTGGTACAATTGGAAAGTAATATCTCTTATAAGGAGAATCCAGGGAAGATATTTGACCCAAGAGATAATTTTCTATAAAAGAATAATAAATTTATAGTAAAAGTCATATTTTGGAATAATAAGTATGAAGAGGAAAAATGGTAACTATTGGGAAAATGAAGGATAAGTTCCCTCACTTGTTTAGTTTGTAATACAAAATTTTGGAGGAGAAATTTCAAAATGGGGGTATCATGTAGTGCCCCAAAAAAATTTCAATGAAATTTCCCTTTATAAATTTTTATATATAGTATAAACCTTATAAAATAAAATAGATAACAAACTAAAATCATTATAAATAATGAATGATTGATATAATAGGTATATCATTTTATTAAAGAACTTATACCATTATAATAGTTACTTGACATTTTGGAATAGTAATATGACTCTTATTAACAAAACAATTTACCAATAGAATCATAACCTCAACCCTAAAATTATAAATAAAATTTAACTATCACATTAATGAAAATATGATATAATTATATCACCATATAAGTAAATAAATGTTTTAGAAATTATTATTCTGTTGTTGATATATTTATAAATAATAAATATTTAATTTCAATTTTTAAGTTATTAAAATTATTTAAAAAATTTACTCTCAAAAAATAGATTCATGAATTATAATTTTGTTTTTTTTATTATAATATAATTTTAAGAGATATTAATTAATTTTTCAAAGTTTTTTAAAATCTGTTAGAATTTTAAAAATACTATTTTTTAAATAAATGATGATTTAATTTTAAAAATAAATTCCAAATATATTGAGAATTATTTTAATAAAATTCCGTCATTTTTTTATTCGACACATTAAATAATGGATAGGGTGAATTATAGTGTTTTTCTGAAAACATTCTATCTTGTGAATAATGAAATATAATAATTTATGGTATAAGAAAATTAATGAAATTTTGAGTTAGACATGAATCATGGATGCTGTAAGTGGACATTGATGAAAACTAACATTCACTAGTTACTATATTTATTCATATGAATCAACAATATTTCTTTTCTTGTGAAAAAATATAAAAATAATGAATATAATAATCATGAGAGCCCCCTCTCATCCAATATAAATACCGCCAAGACCATCCCTTATCACTACACATTTAAAGCTTTGATAATTATAAAAAAATATACCCAATCCAATTACCATGTATCTCCACAAACTCTAGGATCACTTGGTCTCAAAAAATACCAAACTCAAGTGCCTCAAGGATGCTCTCAATGAGGATAAATTCAATATGTAAAAACTCATTTCTTTTTCTTACGTTTTCAAATTTTCCACTAAAATCACAATATAAAAGTTACATAATAACTCATGTATCATTTATATATTTTAATTCAATTTTTTTAATGTAATAAAAAAAAATCTTGTAACACCCCAAGCTTCTACGGTACGCTTCTCTTTGAATAATACAGTAGCGTGTGTTGTACGCAACTTTGATTTCTAACACACCACAACCAATCAAACTAGCCGTTATGAATATTAATACCCACTTTTTGAAATATTATAAATTTTATCTTTCAAAATGAAATACAATTTTGTATTTGGAATATCTAAATTAGAGTAGGGTGAATTTTTTATACTTTTCGGATAACTTTCATATTTTTATGAATAGTGAAAATTACTAAATTTTAATTAAAAACAACTTTTTTAATTGAAATAATTAATAGTGATAAATTATGAATTTGAGTGATTTAAAATTATATTTAGAATATATTTTTACCATTTAATACAATGTTTTTCATTGGACATAATTTCACATTTAAACTAAACATAAAAAAGTGCCAATCTTTTGATAGTTATTATTTTATTAAAAACACGTTTTTTGTTTTGACAGCGAGAATTAAATTTAAATTAATTTCTTCCACTTATTTGTTTTGAATTTAGAAAAATTTACTCCTTATTTAGAATCATGAGGTCCAGATTGTATAAATAGGTATCTTTTATTTTTAGACATTTTGAATAATTACTTCAGTAAATATTCTATTTACAATGGTTAAAGGGTAAATTTGGTAAATAAGGGTAAACAAATAATATTATTATAATAATAAATTACCCTAAAACGTGTTTTAACCCTATTGGTTGATACTTGTCCAACCATGGAAATCTTTAGGTCTATTTTGGGACCCCATTGATCCAATTGTAGTGATAATGACACTTTATATTAATTAAGTTAAAGTAAATAAAAAATGACATAAGCATATATCTTTTAGAAGTTTTTTTTAACATAGGTTTATATATGTTATATTTTCAACTATAAATATTAATTAGAAATCTAAAAATATTTCCTACATAATGGTATTTTATTTATAATATTTATAAATCGAATAATTAAATTTATTTATGACACAATAATGATGCAGTATTTTCCTTATTAATGAAAGAATCAAATAATTAGTATTATAAAAGTTAAAATAAATATAATTTGAATGTTTTGATGACATCCACGAATTTTATTGGTTAATATGTCATGTTAATATTTCTTAAATGATTTTTTTCAGAATTAATAAAGTTTTCAAGACCTTAACAAAAATCAATTATTAAATAGTGTAAAGTTGACATAAAGGAGTTTTTAAAAAAATATTACATTATTAATTGATATTATATTCCTAAAAATATATGTTTCGGCCAAAGGACTTATTTAATGATAGGTGTATTATTACTAGACCACTTGGGGTCGCTTGGATGTATATAGTATGTTTATAAACTATATAATATAAAAATACAAAGAGACATGGTAAATGTCAAACTAATTAACTAATAGTTAAAACAAAAAGATAAGGTTAATATAGTGACCCAAACCTATCTAAAACCTATTGATTGAGTTGTTTTATACCTATACCCAGATTAAACTTTAAATAATCTACTTTGGATCCATTATAAACCTAAGATGAATTTATTATAAAATAATATTTCTAGCTTTTCCTAAGCTGCCCCTCACCCCTCTTATAAAAGGGCACCCCCCTTCTCACTAATTCACACGTTAAAAGTATTATTTCTCAGACAAACCCTGCCCAAATATTCTCCCAACTTCCCTCACTTCATCCTATAGGCCTTACATTAGTAAAAAATCTAACCTAAGGAGCTATTTTTATCAAATCAAAATGAACAACCCGAAGAAGAGGTAATGTTTTCACCACCCTCTTTCAAGTTCCTTTCTTCTTAAACTTCTTCTTTGTAATTTCCATTATAAAATAATAACTCCAGTATATCCTATATACTGTGATGTTATTATAAACATGGTACAACCATATTCAGTATTTTATCCATCCCTTGAATGACATGTCACCATACGTGCGTACGTACGGCTTACCGTCTCCACGTCGTGGTGTAATTGTTATTCAATACATAACTATTTGGATGGGTATAATAATGATGAGTAATTGATATAAATAATAAATATAACATGATAATGATTCTGTATATATGATATACCATCCAAATATATATTATTTTAATATGAAAAGAATGATATTGTCCCTCATGCGTATGTCCAGACTACCATCTCCACGAACTCGATGAGATTCATTCCCCATCGTATCCATGCAAGTCTACTTCTCATTTGATGATTAAAAATAATTTTTAACAACTTGATATCATTTTGGATATGAATAATATACAACATATGGATAACAAACATGACTTATGTATCAAACCATAAAAAACAAAATGAGTAAGTGAACACCCGAAACGACGATAATACTAAAATATTATTAACAAAGAAATATTAAAAGATCATATATGATATCATATTTATGTATATGATTCTTGTATAATTTAATAACAATGATTTATCTATTATATAGGAGGTTAACCTACCCTTGACCAAGGAAAAGTACAAGTTAATGGTTTATTTCACAATCTCTTCATTATCCAAGGTTGTTTATAAGTAATTATCTATTGGAAACTCTTTATCATCCACATCCATGTTTCTTAAAAATGTATTTCAAATAATTTGTACCATTTTACAGACTATGGGTTAACATCATTTATACCCTTGTTGACTTTTTATAAGATGTTTATAAATGAATCTTTCTTTCATTTCCCAAACAAGGTCCTTTTTAACCTTTTAAAAAAAATAATGGTAAGAATGTCTTTTTTTTCACTTATACGGTGGGTGTAGCTATTTTCCACCATTATAAAATCTTATAAGATTCTCTTAAAAGTTTATAAAAATATTTTAAAAGCAAATGTTTTCTTTTTTAATTATGTGACTTTTTAATGATTAAAAAAAAGAGATATTTCTCTCAAATAGTTTTGATTTCATCTATGTCAACATCCTTTGATGGATTTTAAGCTTATTTAAAATTGATTTATTATCATACAAAACTCCCATATTGTATTGATGGATTTGTGATATGTTTTACTATGGATGTTTTATTTTTATATCATTCATGGTTTATGGAAAAAGTATTGACATTTCGTATGCTAGTTTTTATACGAATGTTTCGGTTATGTTTAAAACTATTCATATGAGGAATGTATTGGACATAATAAGTGATGGGTGGATCCTGCTATAGCTCCTCGATGCATCAGTAGGTCTCATGATACAAACTAGTGTCTTGGCACAAGGCCTTGACAAAATCTTATTTATAGTCTTGGCACAAGGCCTTGACTATGTGGTTATGATAGTCTGACATTATGTATAACATCATTATGAAAGTGGTTATTGATATTGCAGGTGACTATTCGACTAGTAGAATATCCATGTGAATAAGTAAATGGAATTATTTTATTTTATATTTTCCATGTTATGCTGATGTTCAATTTTAAAAGGCTTTTGTTTTAGTTATACATTGCCTTAAATGTTTAGGCTTATTTATGAAAGTTTCTGCTATATTGTTATCCTTACTAAGCATCTGAGCTCACCCCATTCAATATTTTATTTTTCCTAGGATGTGAAGAAGTATTTTATGAATGACTTACAGGGATTTTATGAGGGGATATGAAGAAAAGATGTTGTTTTAGTTGTTTTTACTTTATGATGTAATGTAATACTTATAAATATATCTAGTGTTTCCAAGGCTACTAAACTAATCGGTATTTCGAGACATAATCTTTTGTGATCATGAAAATATTATGTAATAATTAACTGACTCTAGATAACTGGGGTCAGGGCATTACAGTTTGTATCAGAGGAAGTTTAATACATACCTTGGAAGCTAGATTTAGATAAACTCTGATTAGAGCACATAGACCTAAGATAGACTTTGAGGATTAGTATAGAAGAACATCCTGGAATTTTGGTATTGTAGAGATTTTTGGAGTTTTTTGAGAAATACATCCCTGTCTAGATACGAGCAGGTAGAGGTGGATCTGGCACAAATGTATCTTTGGGTAAAACCAGAAAACACCGTTTTGAGCTAGACTCGAATGGGAACTGGTGCATGACATCAGGCCTTGCTGCACTCTTGGTTACGAAACTCCTGGGGGATATGATTAGTATAATTCTCATTTTCTTTACAAACCACTATGAAGGGTTTATGAGTATATATCTCCTCAAAGAAAACATCTTTATGATTATGGATTATATCCATAAACTGTTCAATTTATGTTAAGTGTTTTACAAGTTTAGATTTATGTATTGTGATTCATAAACTAATCTAGTGTATTCCATTGTTTAGAAGTGGAGCCTAGCGGAAGGAATGGAAACCGTATCAATGCACGCACACAATTTAGGGATTTCCCTACTACTAATGATAATTATGGTGGAGCTGGTGATGAAAATGGTGCTGATCAGCTAATCACCATATTGGGACAAATCACTCAGGTTATGAATAATAATCTTACCCGTATGGAGCACCCATATCCACCATGTGGAGGATCAATGTTAGATCGCTTCATGAGGAAACAACCACCAAAATTCAAATGGAGTACAAATCCACTAGTAACTGATCAATGGATAAATTCCATAGAGAAAATATTCCATGCCTTGGGGAGTAGTGAAAGGAAAAAGTTATCATGGAAGTTTAATGCCTCACTAGAGATGCTGGCCAATGGTGGTCATTTATTCAAAACACAAAGGAAGATTATAAAGTATCAAATATGTAATGGATGTATTTCATAGTTTTTTTCTTAGAAAAATTATTTCCTCGTGACCATCGACCAGATATGGAAAGGCAGTTTCTGAATACGAGGGAAAATGAGGATGAGAATGTCACAAAGTATGAGGCTAACATTACATGGTTAGAGAGGTATGCTACAAATTATATACGTAACCCAGGAAGTAAGACTTATCATTTCTTTTATGGGTTAAAACCATTTATCCGTTGAGCATTCATCTCACAAACCTTATCATTGTACGAAGATATTGTCTCATGTCCTATCAAGACAGAAAAATAATTCTCTAAGTCTAATGACTTTAAAGCCATGCAAGAGAAGAAGTTATCTACTGATCACTCTGGGAATGGAAATAAGGGGAAGAAGGGAAAATATGAATATCCATCCTGTAGTAAATTTGGGAAGAAACACCCTGGTACATTCTTGAAAGGAATGGGAGTCTGTTACATGTGTGGTGAAAAAGGCCACCAAGCTTGTGATTGCAAGGGGAAGAATGAAGCTACCGATGTTCAATGCTACAACAGTAGGGAGATAGGGAATTATGAAAATGAATTTCCTAAGCATCAGGGGAACTTACCTCAGAAAAGTCCAAGGGATCATGGCCATGTTTATGCTATCACTATTGTTGAGGTAGAAGCTCTGAAAGATGTGGTGGAAGGTAATTTAATGGTTTCCTCAAGTTTAGAAAATGCATTATTTGATTCTAGATCATAAAATTGTTTCATATCTTCACAGTTTTCTATGAAAATTAGATATTTCCAATTTGATCTAACAAGGGAGTTGTCAGTTAAGACTCATAAGAGAAGTATCACTGAAACAAAGTTTTCTGAATTAGTCCCCTTAGAGCATATAAATCTTCTTTATCTGCTGATCTCATCGTCATACCCATGATTGAGTTTGATATAATCCTCTGTATGGATTGGCTTTCAGACCATGATGAGAATATTTATTGTAAGAAGAAGGAGGTTACAATTTTTGATGACGATGAAAAAGAACACCTTATCTTTAGAGCAAAATCATCACCACAAAATTCTTATCTAGATCTACCCCCAGTAGCTCAACTAAATTCAATTATTGGGGAGGAAGAGAATGATATAACTGTGGGTGAGGAAAGGAATGTTCAAATAGAGGATGTACCTATTGTGAAACAATATGTTGATGTGTTTCCTGAAGATTTACCTGGATAACCTCCTGAATGAGAAATTGAGTTCTCCAATGATTTAATTCCTGGTTCAAGGCCTATATTGAAGACCCCTTGTAGAATGTCCACTGTGGAACTAGTGTAACTAATGAAACAACTAGAGAAATTAAGTAATAAGGGATTTATTCTCCCTAGTGTTTCTCCAAGGGAATCCCCTGTCCTTTTTGTTAAAAAGAAAGATGGATCTATGAGGTTATGTATCAACTATAGGGAAATTAATGCTATAACAATAATGAACAAGTATCCCCTACCTCACATTGATGATTTATTTAAACCACTGCATGGAGCTCAATAGTTTTAAATGATTGACCTTTGATTTAGATACCATCAGTTGTGTGAGAAGAATGAAGACATTCCGAAGACATCATTTCGAACTAGGTACGAGCATTAAGAGTTTTCATTAATGCCTTTTGGATTGACTAATGCGCCCTCCATTTTTATGGAACTAATGAACAGAGTTTTCAAGGAGTATCGTGATGACTTTGTAGTGTTATATGTTATTGATATCTTGGTATACTCCAAAAGCTATGATGATCATGAAAATCACTTGCGCATTATCCTGAAGACTCTGAGAAGACATAAATTATATGGGATGTTTAGCAAGTATGAATAATGGATTCAATAGATTTCTTTTATTGGACATATTGTCTCTAAATATGGAATCTCTGTTGATCCTTCTAAGACAAGAGAAATCCAATAATGGCCATCACCAACGAGTATAATCAAGGTACACAGTTTTATTAGTTTAACAGCTTATTATCGATTTTTCGTCCAAAGTTTCACCCGATTGGCTAACCCATTAACAAATCTCACACGTAAAGGAGTTAAATTTGTTTGGAAAAAAGTGTGTGAAGAATGTTTTGAATAACTGAAGAAAATATAAGTCAATTATCCTATATTGACTCTACCGTCAGGGAATGATGGGTTTGTTATTTATAGTGATTCTTCAAAGAAAGGACTTGGTTGTGTCCTTATGTAGAATGATAGGGTTATTGCATATGCATCACGATAGCTGAAAATTCATGACAAAAACTATCCTACTCATGATCTTGAGTTATCTGCTGTAATATTTACTTTGAAGATATAGAGACATTATCTCTATGGTGAAAATTGTGAGATTTATACTAATCACAATAGTTTGAAGTAAATTTTCTCACAGAAAGAACTCAACATGATTCATAAGAGATGGCTTGAATTACTCTAGGATTATGATTGCACGATACACTACCACCCGGGGAAGGCAAATAAGGTGGAAGATGCTTTGAGTAGAAAGGATCATGGAGTTCTGAACAAAATGAGAGTTTAAAGAGATCCAATTTTCATAGATTTAGTAAAGTTGGATATGGGAATAACCATGGAAGGTGAAACATCGATAATTTTTCAAATGGTTTCCAAAACATCGTTACTAGAAAGGATTAAGACTTCTCAGACTAATGATGAAAATTCTTAAAAGAAGATTAAAGCTATGAATGATGGGAGATTGAGTGACTTTGTGTATGAAGATGGAATTTTAAAATTTGGGAAGATGCTTTGTGTTCCCAATATACATGATCTAAAAAGGTAATTGTTGGATGATGCTCATATTTCCAATTTCTCTATACACGCTGGGAGAACCAAAATGTATAGAGATTTGAAGGAAATTTTTTGCTGGGACAGCATGAAGAGGGAGATTACTGATTTTGTGTCAAGATGTATGGTTTGTCAACAAGTGAAAACTGGAAGGCAATGACCTGGTGGAGTATTGAAACCTATTCCCATACCTGTGTGGAAATGGTATAATATAATGATGGACTTTTTCATGGGACAACCAAAGACTCGTAGATGGAACGATGCAATATGTGCCTTTGTTGATCGTTTTACCAAGTCACCACATTTTCTTGCTATAAGGGAAGATTTACCACTTGAACGTCCAGTAATACTATATATTAATGAAGTTTTGAGACTTCATGGAGTAACCCTATCGATTGTTTCTGACCGTGATCCCCATTTTACATCAAGATTCTAGAAAAGTCTTCAGAAGGCCTTGGATACTAAACTTAATTTGAGCACTGCTTACCAACCTCAAACAGATGGATAATCATAACGGAGTATTCAAACCTTAGAAAACATGTTGAGATCTTTCTCACTTGTCTTTCAGGGTATGTGGGATCAATATTTACCTCTGGTATAATTTTCCTCTAACAATAGCTTCCATTCAAGTATTCAGATGACACTATATGAAGAGTTATACGGAAAGAGATGTCGCACACCAAACTATTGGGATGATGTTGATGAAAGAAAACTCATAGGCCCAGAACTGCTAGAGGAAACGATGAAAAAGGTGAAGGTAATCCAAAAACACATCAAAGCCGCTCAAAGTAGGAAGAAGAGGTATGCCGATAATGGAAGGAAGGATTTGGAATTTCAGATGGGAGATCATGTTTTCTTGAAGTTATCTCCATGGAAGGTAGTTATACATTTCGGTAAGAAAGGTAAATTGAGTTCCAGGTACATCGGATCATTCGAAATTCTATAAGGAATTGGGGCTGTAGCTTACCGTTTGGCAATGCCGCCAAGTGTCTCCAAAGTTCACGATGTGTTCCAAGTATCACTGTTGAAAAAATACATGCCTGACCCAACGCATGTACTCACCTACGAAGAATTAGAACTGGAACCCAATCTCTCTTATTCCGAAGATCCTGTCAAGATTCTTGATATGAGAGAACAAGTGCTGAGAAACCGGATGACTCTTCTGGTAAATGTTCTATGGAGAAACCATAATATGGAAGAGGCAACAAGGGAACCCGAGGAAATTATGATGAAGAACCACCCGAATCTTTCCATGAAGTAGTATTCTATAAATTTTGAGGAAGAAATTATTTGAAGGAGGGGATAATGTAACACCCCAATCTTCCACAGTATGCTTATCTTTGAATAATACAGTTGTGTGTGTTGTACGCAACATCGAGTTCTAACACACCACAACTAATCAAACTAGCCGGTATGAATATTAATACCCAAATTTTGAAATTTTATAAATTATATCTTTCAAAATGGACTTCATTTTTGGATTCTGAATATTTAAATTAGCTTAGGGTGAATTTTTGTTAATTTTCGGATAAATTTCATATTTTTATGAATAGTGAAAATTAATAAATTTTATTTAAAAACAACTTTTTTAATCGATATAATTAATAGTGATAAATTATGAATTTAAGTGATTTTAATGTATATTTAGAATATATTTTTACCATCTAATACAATGTTGGTCATTGGACAGAATTTCACATTTAAACTAGACATAAGGAAGTGCCAATCTTTTGATTGTTATTATTTCTTAAAAACACACTTTTTTGTTTTGACAGCGGGAATTAATTTTAAAATTATTTCTGCCACTTATGTGTTCTGAATTTAGAAAAATGGATTCTATATTTATAATCAGAAGGTCCAAATTGTATAAATAGGTAACGTTTATTTTTAGACATTTCGAATAATTATTTCGGCAAATATTTTATTTACCATGGTTAAAGGGTAAATCTAGTAAATAAGGGTAATCAAATAATATTATAATAATAATAAATAACCCTAAAACGTGTTCTAACCCTATTGGTTGATACATTACAACCATGGGAATATTTGGGTCGATTTTGGGACCCCATTAATCCACTTTCAAGTGATAATGACACTTTATAATAATTAAGTTAAAGTAAATACTAAAATGACAAAAGCATATATCTTTTAAAAAACAATTTTTACATAGGGTTATATAATTTATATATTAGACTATAAATATTCATTAGAAAGATAAAAATATTTCCTACATAATGGTATTTTATTTATAATTTTTATACATTTAATAATTAAATTTATTTATGACACAATAATGATGCATTATTTTCCTTATTAATGAAAGAATCAAATAATTAATATTATAAAAGTTAAAATAAATATAATTTGATAGTTTTGATGACATAGAAGAATTTTATTGGTTAATAATACATTTTAGTATTGATTAAATAAATTTTTTTCGAATTAATAAAGTTTTTAAGACTTTAACAAAAATCAATTATTAAATAGTGTCAAAATTGACATAAAGGAGTTTTTAAAACAAATATTATATTATTAATTGATATTCGATTCCTAAAAATCTACAGTTCGGAAAAAGGACCTATATAATGATAGGTGTATTATTAATGGACAACATGGGAGTCGGTTGGATGTATATAGTAAGTTTATTAACTCTATAATATAAAAATTCAAAGAGACATGGTAAATGTAAAACTAATTTACTAAGATTTAAAACTAAAAGACAAGGTTAATATAGTGACCCAAACCAGTTTAAAACCTATTGTTTGAGTTTTTTTCAACCTATACCCAGCTTATCCTTTAAATAATCCACTTTTAAGCCATAAGAAACTGAATATGAATTTATTATAAAATAATATTTATAGCTTTGCCTAAGGTGCCTCTCAGCCCTCTTATAAAAGGGAACTCCCCCTTATCACTAGTTCACACCTTAAAAGCCTTTTGACTTGGCCAAAACTTACCCAAATATTCTCTCAACTTCCCTCACTTCATCATAGAGGCCTTCCTTTAGTCAGAAAGCCAACCTACGGTGGATCAAATCAAAAGGAAGAACCCGAAGAAGAGGTAATGTTTTCACGACCCTCTTTCAAGTTTCTTTTTTCTTCAACTTCTTCTTTCTTTGTTATTTCCATTATAGAATAATAACTAATGTGTATCCTATACACTATTATGTTATTATAAATATGTTACAATTATTTTCAGCATTCTATCCATCCCTTTAATGACATGTCACCATACATACGTACGTATGGCTTACCATCTCCACGTTGTGGCGTAATTGTTATTCAATACATTATTATTTAGATGGGTATAATAATGATCTGTAATTGATATAAATAATAAATATAACATGATAATAATTCAGTATATATGATATACCATCCAATTATATATTATTTTAATATGAAAAGAATGATATTGTCGCTTGTGCGTACGTACATACTACTGTCTCCACGAACGCGATGAGATTCATTCCCCATCGTATCCATGCAAGTATAATTCTCATTTTATGATTAAAAATAATATTTAAGGTCTTGATATCATTATGGATATGAATAATATACAATCTATGGATAAAAAACATGTATTACGTAACAAAACATATAAAAAATGAGTAAGTGAACACCCGAAACGACGATAATACTAAAATATTATTAGCAAAAAAATATTAAAAGATCATATATGATATCATATTTATGTATATTATTCTTGAATAATTTAACAACAAGGATTTAAATATTGTACATGAGGTTAACCTACCCTCAACCAAAGAAAAGTACAAGGTAAGAGTTTAGTTCACAATCTCTTCATTATCCGAGGATGTTTATACATAATTATATACTGGGACCTCTTTATCATCCACATCCATGTTTATTAAAAATTTATTTCAAAAAATTCTTACAATTTTACAGACTATGGGTTAAAGTAATTTATACCCTTTTTGACTTTTTATAATATGTTTATAAAAGAATCATTCCGTCGTTTTCCAAACAAGGTCCTTTTTAATCTTTTTGACAAAATTAAGGTAAGAATGTCTTTTTTTAACTTATACGGTGGGTGAAACTATTTTACATAGTTATAAAATCTTTTAAGATTATCTTAAAAGTTTATAAGAATATTTTCAAAGTAAATTTTTTCTTTTATAATTATGTGACTTTTTAATTATTTCAAAAAAAGAGATATTTCTCTCAAATAGTTTTGATTTCATCTATGTTAACATCCTTTGATGGATTTTAAGTTTATTTTTTGTTGATTTATTATGATACAAAACTTCCATATTGTATTGAAGGTTTTGTGATATGTTTTACTGTGGATGTGTTATTTTTATACCATTCATTGTTTATGGAGAAAGTATTGACATTTCGTATGCTAGTTTTAATACGAATGTTTATGTTATGTTTAAACCTGTTCATATGAGGAATGCATTAGACTTAATAAGTGATGGGTGGAGCCCACTATAGCTCTTAGATGCATTGGTAGGTCTCATGAGACAAACTAGTGTCTTGGAAAAAGGCCTTGACAAAATCTTATTTGTAGTCTTGGAACAAGGCCTTGACTCTGTGGTTATGATAGTATGGCATTATGCATTCTATCATTATAAAATTGGTTATTGATATTGCATGTGATTATTTGACTAGTAGAATATCCATGTGGATAATTAAATGGAATTATATCATTTTATCTTTTCCATTTTATTCTGAATTTCAAGTTTAAAAGGCTTTTGTTTTAGTTATACACTGCCTTAAATGTTTATGGTTATTTATGAATGTTTCTGATATATTGTTATCCTTACTAAGCATCTGAGATCACCCCATTAAATGTTTTATTTTTCCCAGGATGTGAAGAAGTATTTTTATGAATGAACTACAAGGAGAGTATGAGGGGATATGATGACAAGATGTTGTTGTAGTTGTTTTTACATTATGATGTAATGTAAGACTTATGAATATATCTATTGTTTCCAAG
This sequence comes from Viscum album, assembly GCA_963277665.1. Taxonomy (NCBI): domain Eukaryota; kingdom Viridiplantae; phylum Streptophyta; class Magnoliopsida; order Santalales; family Viscaceae; genus Viscum; species Viscum album. The sequence goes on from OY728135.1 coordinate 1,290,187,914, forward strand.
GCTACTAAACTAATCGGTCTTTCAAGAAATGATCTTTTGTGATCATTCCAATATTATTTCATAATGCAGTGACTCTGGGTAACCTAGGTCGAGGCGTTACAATCCTTTCTCTTTCCCTATTCTTTTTTTCTAAAATCGAAAACATCATCTGTGTGGTGAAAATTTACCACCTTCTTGGACAACTTGTTTTTGTTTATCAATTAAAACTTCTTGTCTTGTCAAAAACAAATATGGTTAAACCCGATTATATTAGATGCATCCAAATGTATTTAATTTTCTAGTGCTAGTATATATAAATATATGATATTAATTAATGAAACAAAAATAGTTCCTGATGGTCGAAAAACTATCAAAATTAATCGAAAATATTATAAGTAAAGTTTTATCTAGCGATTTACCCTCACATATAGAATAAAAATGTTATATAAGACCAATTAATATTTTTTAATTTAGTTAAAAACATTGAATTTAAATTCTAGGAAACTATTCCATGGTTACATGTTTTTCCATACATGTATAAAAGTAACAGAACATGAAAATCAAGGAAACAAATGATCCCAAACGATAAAATTATATCTTATAACTCAGAAAAATGGCCATAAATGATCATAATAATATTATACTAAATCAAATAAATTTAAAAAAATTTCTGAATTATGTAATTAATGGATATTATCTAATAATCTAGTACATTAGTTTCAAGTGAAAAACACTTTCAGACCTAAGTTAAGGGATTCATTTTGAACCTCAATGTGTTCCTTCGTATTAAAATTTCCCTCTCTATTACATATTTTAACTCTTATTAATTTTTTATATACATATTATAAATTATTTTAATATTATCTATTCTCACATATCCATATCACTACAACCTTCTTTGATGAGAAAATATATGTTTTAATAAAGTTCTCTTCTCAATTATTCTATATATGCATACCCAACTAGAGAGAACATCTGGATTTCTTACCCATTTTCAATTGAACTCCATTATATGTTTCAATCAACTTTTATTTTTATAAAATAAATATGTTTAACATGTAAAATATCATGGTTTAATTTTAGTTTTATAAAAATTATTATACCATTTTTCATTTTAATGAGTATTCAAAATTTTCCCTTAAATTGCACTGATTTTTTTTATTTTTAATGTTTCTTAAACACACTTTTCATAGGTTTTCACATAAACTTGAAATCACATATCATTATATATTAATATATTACCTCATGAATATTCATGTATGAATTAAATCAATTTGTTTATTCAAACCATTATGATATTTCCTTTTTTCATGCCTTTTGGCTTGATGATACCCACTTTTTTTCATGGGTAACCCTTTTGTTTATGTCTGATTCCTTCTGTTTGATTATTCATATAGAACAAATATTCATGAACATGCTATAATGGGTGCACCAAAATAGCACTCCAATGCATTGGTTAATGTTTTTTCTCATGAGACGTCATGCGCAAAGGTTTTTGGTGGTTAACCTTGACTGGTGCTCCATGTACAACAGTCTTGGTTGTTATCCTTGAATCATGCTCCTCCATGTGAAATGATCCTTGACTCATGATTATGTCATGTTTTCTATTTTAGATGAATTTATTTGATTTCATGATTTTATGAACCCATGTGTTGTATGTTATGATTCCATATGATTATGACTTCTTATGTCTTCAAGTTATACCTTCCAACCCATGTGTTATGATTTATTGTTCTGTTTATTACCTTACTAGAATTTTTAGCTCATAAAATTGTTCATGTATGAACAAGATTATCCTAAGAAGATGTTAGATCTCAGGGGCATTATGTTCCCATTATAAATTTTAAATATATTTTTTCATTTTCATTTCATGTAATAATTTTTTTGTACCTAATCCTACAAATACACAAGACATTATGAGCGTTGGTTTTTATTTAATTATTAGTTATGATTAAATTCATGTAATAATATGTCTAAACTGCAAGGGATGTTATAGAAATATTTCCACCTTGTATTTATATTCTATGTATTGCATCTAGAGAATCCTGTATTTTTCCAAGGATCTTTTTAGACATAACATTTTGATAATATAATAGGAACTACCAAAAAACCATGGAATCCTACAATTCAAAAAAAACACAACAAACTAAAAAACAAATAAATGTTACCTTTACTGATTTTTTTCCAAAAAAACACCATGATTATTTATGATTGAGATATTATTAATTTCAATTTTATTTCACCAGAACAATATTGATATCATCAGGTCTTTAATAATTACATATATCTTGATTATAATTTAATTATATGAATAAGACATTATTTTTAAAATATTACATAATTTTAAATAATGATATCCCTCTTTGTATGATTGTTTTAAAATATTTAAATTACTATAGTAGTTTATTGAAAATAATTATAATAGGTTATGTAATATTTTAAAGCTTAAATTTAGGGATAACAAAATATCAAATTTATAAGTTAAAAATATTTTAATGTATTTTTATATAGAGGGAAGATTAAACAAAAAATCGAAATCAATCGTTCAATGGAGGCAGTAATCTACACATACGTAGGGATACTGATTACATTTTCTAATGAATTGAGGGAAGGAGTAATATATTTTATCATTTGGGAATATAAAATATGTTAGAATTATCATATTTATAATTTAAAATATCCTTTATGACTATCCTTATGAGTTTGTGATATAAAATTAAATAGGTTCCATTGTGGAGGTGGTAGGTCACACAACTCACGATTCACATTTTCAATTGTCTTAATTGAAAATGGGATGATAGTTAATGATTTTATAATAATTATAATAAAATAAATCAATAATAATAATATTTATATTATTCTTTATTATTTTAAAATTAAATTTTAGTAATATTAAAACAATATATTGAAAAGGATAATAAGAAGAGTGGTTTGAAACTTATACCCCACTTAATTGATATTAACATTAGTGATTGAGAATAATATTTTATGAGAAGATATTTTGAGAATAAAAAACCACCTCACAGTTTTTAGAAAAGTGTAAGAGAGCATTGTGCAGAGAATTCATAGATATGAATAGGTTTTTGTGTGAGTCGATGTTAGGAGTGGAGTGACAATTTTATTAGAAAAAAAGAGATGGAATTTTTCTTAATACCCAAAAAAATCAATATGGAGAAGTTAATCTCAACGGATTTTTGTCCAAAAAAGATAAATAAATGAGTGGGAAAGTTTTATGATTAAAAAAACCTATACCACACATTCATATACATTTAGTAAATATGATTGTCGTACCATACACTCATATTTTTACATTTACCATTTTATCTTTTACTATTGTAACTATTTTTTTCTATTAGATAATTAATATTTATAAAAAAACATACTGCTTCTTACTAAATAAATGGGTCCTATAGACTCTATATTTTAAATTCAAAATTTTTCAATATCTAAATATTTTTGAAAATAAATTTTGTCATAATAATTTAATAATTTATTAAAAACATTTCTGATAAAATATTATCTCTGATATAAAATATAGTTTATAGGATTCTAATTCAGAAATAACATTTTTAAAATATATAATATTACATGTTATATATATATATGGTTAATAAAATCTTTTTATAATATTTATTTTACTCTTATATCCAAGTGACGTCATCTAGTCCACGATATTTTCAAAAATTGTGTTTTCCACTGTTCACTTAATAATAAATTTTTTTAAAACAATATCAAAACATAATATTAACCTTATATTATTTTTGAATAATTTGAAATTGTTTCTAATTTTAGAAAATTTAATATATATAAATTTAAAATTAAATAATTATGTAGAATCCCAAAAATATTTCTAAAAAATAAACTTATTAGAAATTTTATTATGATAAATATTTATTATTATTATTTAATATCATTAATTAAATAATTTATTAGCATTAATATATTATTATTGTAAATATATTTTTTTATTATTTTTTTCATAATAATTGTTTTCTTGATGTAAACCAATAAATTTGAATAAATATAATTGTATGAATAAAATTATATTTTTAGTTGTTTTAGGTATAATATATCAATATTATTAGAATTAGAAGTAGAATTTTCTTCATTATACCCAAATTTCTTAATGTGTCTACTCTAATTAATATCCTATAATTAAACACATATGTTTTAATGATTATTTTTATTATATATATTTGTTTCTAAATTTATCCTAGTTTTCATTTATGTGAATCATTTCTTATAGAGGACACTATATAGCATATTAAGAATTTTTGGAATATAAAGAGTGAATTATTGATTCATTAATGAAGAAATTTATAAAATTTCTTCTATGGTCCACTACCTAGAAATAATTATGTGTCATACAACATTAGGATACATGGAATTTAAAATGTGTTATCCCACAAGGGTCACTTTCTCAATAATTATTGTTGTGTTATATATTCCAAAAACATACTCACACATATCTATACTAATTGGTGGTGGGACACAATTCCTTTCTTCCTATATAACTAATTTCACATAAAAATGGTGTACCGCACATGTCACCCATCATTTCAGTAATACTATTCCATGTTCTTCTTACATCACATGTTACATGAAATTATATATGCATAAATCATACATTAAGAAAACCATTTTCTATTTTTCTTTAAAAGTCATATTTATTATTGAGTTTTATCATTCGTAATGTTTCTATTGAAAAAATAATATGTATCCTATTTGGTCAACTTATAAAATCATAGAAGTTGATTTTTATTAAAATATATTTATATGGAGTATTAAAGAAAGTTTGATTTGAAAAATATGATCTTTGGGAAAATAAGATGGATAAAAACGATGTGTAAAAATATTATCAATTTAAATTTATAAGAAATAAACCTTCAAACATTGTTTTTAATATCACTATTTCTATTATTATTTAAAAATTAATGATAATGTTATAAATTAACTCATGAATGGCCAGATATAATTTTATTTAATTTTAATTAATCATTGGGATTATATTTTATAATAATTATTAATAAATCAATATTTCATGTCAGTGCATCATCCCTAGAACATAACTAATGTTAGGGAAGTCATGCTTCTAATTTCATTTTGGTAAACCATTACCCTTGGTTCCCTTATTTTGTATCTTAAATTATAATAAAAATTAATGAATTCATACTCATGTAAGGTGTTATATATTTCTAGAATAAGTTATTATAGTCAACAATAATAATATAATAATTGATGATATTATAAAAATAATATGTATTGACACATAGAGTTTTTAAAAAGAATTTTGGTTTCCATATAACTATTGAATAATCCAATTTATGGATATTAAATTTTCATATATATTTTATCACATTATGTTTAATTAATATTTCATGTGATCACTAAGATTAGAATAATTATTATACATCCATAGATAAAATATTAATCTTATATCTCAAATTTTATTTACCATTTATGTATAATTATATATATATGTATGAATATAGATTTATTTCAAATATTTTGAGGATAAAAGATGAACTACATTATACAAAAAAAATAAACATAATACAAAAATTTAATTTATATCAAATTACACACCTTAAATTAATTAAATTGAAATACAAATGGAAAATGGGATTCTATTATTTTGAAAATCATGAGTACATATATCTATAGTGGAGTAAAAAATGATGTTTATTTTACTTATTAAATTAACATTATAGTAAAGTAGGCACATACAAATCAGATTGATCATTTATAAGAAACCACCGAGATAATATCTCTATTATATTAATGGTTTTTTTATGTAAACTAATTATATCATAGTATTAAGAGTTAATATATATGATATGTGTAATTTATACCTCAATAATAATTTTTAGTAGCATTCTAAAAGTTTTTAAAACTAGAATTATAATGTAGATATTCTCTTGTAATAACTACTATAAGACATGATATTTAAAATCCAATGGTGAGGAATATAAGGACTTAATACAGCAGTGATAGATAAAAATCAATAACTTTTAAATTATTTCTATTTAATATTAGCGATTAGATTAATAAAAAAAATCATTAAAAAGTTTTGATGGAAACAATAATTTTTTTTATTACTATGATAGATTATTAATAATGTATGTTTCTCAAGGATAATAATTTCATTGGCTGATACATGAAATTTTCCATTGTATAATACATTATGTAAAAAAATTGAACTAATGTATCCTATACTATCTTATCTACTTACGGATTCTGATATGAAATATAATGATTCTTTTATGATAATATTGAGTGGTAGATTTTGTTTCTACTAGATCATGTTATAATTTGTTTCATATGAGCTACAAAAGTAGGAGGAGATTTTTTACTCCATTCTGGCTGCAATCATAATCCCTTATCAAGAGAAATTTATGATATAAGGATATAAGATCAATAATTTAAAATAAATATGTAATATGCAAGAAGGAATCATGTTTTTATCAGCATATGAGGACTAGATAAAATAATAAATTAGAATTATTATGTTTCAAGATGAATTATCTATAGAACACATTAATATATTAGCACTCACTAGATTTTATTACTTCATTATAAATTAGAAAATGAATAATGTATTGAATAAACTTGGAAAAAATTATTCAATCTTATGTAATTCAAATGAAGACATGATTGAAGAAGAAATTTATGTTATTATCTTAAAATATGAATGGAATGAAAAGAATGTAATGAAAATATTTAAGAATAAATATTTCTTATAAATTTCAACTAAAAATCATATGATTAAAATTTATAGAATCTTGTAAAGGTTGTATTATATTATTTAAAAAAATATTCACTAAAATTAAAACTATAATGACATAAAAAGAATCACGAGGAATAATCCAAATTAGGAAGACTGTTCATTGAAAGAAATCATTATATTTCTAAATAGTTATATTATATATGACTTACTAATCACACATTTTTATAAAATCACCTGACATTCTTGTTATCATTAATATTATATGTGCTGATGTAGATCATTGTTAAGTTAGAGGGATAAACATGTCACATTAGATATACCTGATCATAATCAACAATTCCATGTGGATTGAAACTAGTCAATGATTAATGTTATTATTCAATTATCATTACCATAAATATAATTTCTTTATCGTGTTTTGAAACAATTTATTATTATATCATGATTGAATATAAATTTTATTTCTATTTTGAACATAATATTGTTTATAAAATAAATAATATATCAAAAAAATTTATAGAACATAAAATTAAAAATTCCATTTTCTTGATGTTAATGGGTAATCAAAAAACAAAGTATAATTGTAAACAAATTGTTTCATTTTGGACATGGTATTATATGATAAAATCATTTGAAAAAGTTATATCATTTTTTGTAATAATCTCATTTAAGTTAAATAAAAAAAAATATATTTCACTCTTGTCTAAAATGTAAAATTTCATAGTGTAATATTTTTTTTATAAAATTTTGTGATTAATAAATATTCAAAAACTATTTCATATAGATATATAAAGGACATTCCTAGTCGATAAATTATGTATGTTCTCATATTTTATCAAATTTACAAATAAAATAAACAAATATGAATGTATTTAATTTCTAAGGTATAAATAAAATTCCCTTGAGAAATTTATGAAATATGATGGATATTTTTACAATAAAAAAATGAATATATTGATTAATTAAATAACATAATATTTCACACTAATTCCAGATTCTATTAATTTTTTTAATCATTTTCATAGTTTAATTTTAGGGATATGACTACATATTGAGCCTTTATGCTGGGTGGTTTATTTTCAAAGAAGGAAACTGTAGGATGAAGGCTAGCTATAGGACAAATACATGAAATATATTCAATACATGATGGGTAATGTCTTGGTTAGGCCAATTCATAACATGTACTGATTTTTTTTAAAGGGAGACCATGATCATTACATGACATGTAATGAATTTTCACCTAGTTTAAATGGCATGAATTATATTTTTAAAAAGGAGAGGAACCCCATATTTTTATCACTCTCCCTTGTACCCATTTTAATCAAATAATATCATTTACCATAATAATCTTTCCTCAATCATATTATATTTTTTGGTGTTGATTCTCTTTATGGACTATGTTTGTGATGTTGTCTATTATGTTGGATCACCACTGCCAGTATATCTAGTATGATACATTCTACCCTTTTTTATCTTTCCACCAAAGACTTTATTTACCTTCTATATCATATCCATTTTCTTAGGGAAATCATCCATTCTTTCATTTTCATCAAATATTGACCAAATTAGAGGTTTAGAATTGACAAGTTATCCTTTACCATATTATAATGAGCGGTACATACCTTTTTATTAAATTTTTTGTTGATTATATCTTGTTTCCATTGTGTTTCATGCCATACCATCTAATGATTATTTATCTATAAATTAATCATTGAGTAAAATTATAAATTCATGGTTACAATATTTCATGTAACCCTTCTATAATGTTTTATATTTTTACCCTTAACCTGAACCACCCATGAGGTGTGTTCAAATTTTTTTCTTAGGCTATTCCACTATTGCTGTGAGTTGATTTTTCTTTACATTATATAGAATTGAGTAGAGTATTTTAGTTACATGTTAAAGTATATAAGAACCATTTAGTACCTAAAAATTTGTATTTTATATTTATTAAATTGAAATTCTTCTTCCATGTATATGGTTTTGAAGGGATTAGTGAAATGTTTAATGAGATAGTTATGAATTAGTAAGTGTACTGGTTATGATGATAATGAAGGGTTTATGGTATATAACCAAACACCGTCATAGATTTCATGCAGCTTTCTTCTCCATTGATATTTTATACAAGGATTTATTGGATAATACAACTAATTGGATCTGATTTTTTGGATGTTCCATGATGAATTGGACATTTATACTCACAGGGTTCTTTTTAATTAGTATATTCGAATTACATGGACATTTATACTCCTTAGAACCAACCACCATTTTTGGATTCCAAGAAATTTATACTCCTTATATCCAACTACCATATTATGATACCATATACATTTATAATATTTGGGTGTGATGAGAATAATAGGATGTTGTGGACATTTCTACTCCATGGGTGACAACCATATTAGAATAACTTGTAAATTTCATCTCCTTAGATCTGATGATCATGTTAAGATGCCTTGGAAATTTCTACTCCGTGGAACAAATTTATATAGATTATATGGACCACAATGATTCCTAGTACATTTCTATTCACATTATCTTGTTTACAAGATTTATATAGGTTACTTGGTTTCCTTGGAAATTTATATTCATTAGACAATGACCCAGGTTTGTCTGATACATGATGAAATGAAATATGTCATTTATGATTCTTGAATTTCTTTATAAATAGACCATATGTTTTTGTTTCATAATCATAGTGAGACATGAATGATTAGACAATGTCACACATATTATTATCAATTACACTCTTAATATGTATGCACACTACCTTAGTATATATGGGAAGATTTAAATTGTTATAGACACCATTGGTGATAGACTACTAAGAGTAATATCATAGCCTATTCGTGAAATCAAAGGGTACTAAAAATACTTCACAGATGTAGGTAAGGACATGTTAAAAGCTATATATTGCTAAGGATTGACTGATTGCCATATAGGACTAGGGGAGCACAAGACTAAGATATAGATTGTGATGCTATTTGAGGATTTTTTCTTTTGTATTTTTTAGAATTTTGATATATGTATTATATTATATACCTATTTCCATATATTACATGTCTTATGTATAGAATACCATGATGAAAACTTAGATATGACTCTGTTGGATGAGAGTACTTGATAATTCATATGATGGATGTTTTTTTCAACACCTGATCATTTATTTTAAATGATTATTATATTTATTTATATGATTATACCACCATTCTACACATTGAAAATTAGTGTAAACTATAAAAAACTAGAATTTAGTGTTTCTTTATTAGTGATGTTTTTTAAAAACTCTACTAATTTTAAATTTAGTGAAGTTTTTCAAGAAATGTCGGTATTTTAGTGACATTTCTTAAAAATGTTGGTAATTTATCAACATTTTTCCCGAAACACCACTGAATTAGCAGCACTTCCACTAAAATGTTGCTAAATTAGTGACCTATCCCAAAAACATCACTAAATTGGCAAAGATTCAAAAAACAAATGTCACTAATTCATCAACATTTCATTAAAAAGAATCACTATATATATATATATATCTCATTTCCCCACATCGATGTAAATATACATTTAGATATTTATATATAATCAATGACAGATATGTATAGACATATATGTAAACATATATATATATATAGACACACACACACAAATATATAAATATATAAATATATAAATATATAAATATATAAATATATAAATATATAAATATATAAATATATAAATACATAAATACATAAATACATAAATATATAAATATATAAATACATAAATACATAAATATATAAATATATAAATATATAAATATATAAATATATAAATATATAAATATATAAATATATATATACATATAAATATATAAACACACTAATATTTTAAATTTACTCACGTTTTTAAGAAAACATGACTATTTAATAAAATTCTTTGTATGGGTTTAAAGTATAGAAAATTATATATATATATTTATAATTCTGATTATTTGTATAAATAAACATATGTATTTACACACACACACATATATATATTTAAACACACACATATTTATATATAATATAAACACACAGACACACACATATATAATATAATATAAACATATAAATAAATATACAATATAAACATATATATATATAATATAAAACAAAAACATTCATATATATAATATAAACATTAAAATATATATAAACATAAAATAAAAACATACATACATACATATATAATATATATATATATATATTATATAAAATAACATCATATATGTAAAATATAAACATATATATATAATATAAACATATATATATAATATAAACATATAAACATATAAACATAAAATTCAAAATATTAAATACAAAATAAATATATGTTAATATATATATATATATACACCTATAATATTAATTTTGAAATACTAAAATCTATTTATATGTATAATTATAACATATTACAGTTAAATATTTTTAATTGAGTCATGTTTTTTAGAATGCAAGACTATTTTAGTGACATTTTAACAAGTGTTTTAAAACGTGACTTTATATATTTGTTTACAATTATAATTATATATATGTATAAATACAAATATATATTTATACCCACAAAAACACATACATATATATATATATATTAATATAAACATATATATAAACATATATATAAACACACACACACATATATATATATATAAACATATATATATATAGATATAGATATATATATATTATATAAAATATATACAAACACACACACACACACAGTTATATATATATATAATATAAAAATATATAGTAAACATAATATATATATGTATATTATAAAATATGAACTTGTATTTAAAATATAAACATAGATTCATGTGTAATGGCCTTCATTCCAACCAGGCATTCGAGCCATGTACTGAATAAATAAGGCTTGATGGTTAGGGTATCCCATGGAGGCTATGACTTTTCATTCCGGACTCTGTGTGTGGTGTGTGTGTGTTTAATGTAATTGTACCCCCAAACACCTAATATATATATATATATATATATATATATCTTTGTGTGTGTGTGAATATAAAAATAAAATATTAAATCTAAAAATAAATTATAAAATATAAAATATATAAATATAAAATATAAACATGAGATATATAATATAAAGATACAATATAAATAATAAAATGTAATCATAGATATATAAATAAATAAATAAATAAATATTATTTTATTTTATTTTATAATATATATATATATATGATATTACTCATGATAATAAATAATTCCAAAGGGTTGGATGGTTGTCTTATTGGGAGAGAAGTATAAGGTATACAGATCCACTCTTGTTGATGATGGATTTTTTTCATTTCCGGGTAGAATAGGCCATGGGGTACAAGAGCCGGGTGGTAGGTGTTGGAGGAAAATACGTGGATTACAGGCATCACACAATCCTTGGGATATATAGAGGTGAGAATATTGGCGTACTGGAGACGAACATAGCTGTGGAGGTGAGTACGTGTCATGGGGCATGGCATAGGAGGTGAGTACATTGGAACATATGAGGCGAGTGCTTAAAGGGGTAGAAAAAGTGATAATTTAAAAAAATTGGCTAAGTAAATTCTTAATTTTAAATAAAAAAATAAATTTGAAAAATTATGAATTTCAATATAAAAAAATTAAGAACAATTTTTACCAACATTTCAAAAAAAACACCAGTAAATGAGGGATCCTAATTAGCTATTCTTACAAACGTGGGGAAAAATTACCAACATATTTTAGAAATCTCAGTAAATGAGATAATATTTACTTATGTTTCTAAATAACGCAGGTAATTTGTTTACTGATGCCTGTAAAATTTGATAATTTATTAAAACTTCATTTATTGACTCTTTTTAAAAACGTCGGTAAATGAATAACTGATGTTTTTAAAGAACACTAAAGCAAAAAAAGCATTGTTAATTCACATTTTTTTGTTAGTGGTATAGTATCCCCACTATTCTACCTTATACCTACACTGTTATTCAGTGTCCCCTAGAATATGGGGAGGTGTGCCTATGGCCATATAGCCAATCAGTTTTGGATGATGTTTAGTGAACTGGGTTTAGGACGTCAAAAATTAGATTCAGAACCCATTCTTTTCATTTTTCTTATTGCTTGAGAGAATTAGACTGTAGATTGAAAATTTGAGGGAATTTGGTAATTATATGTTCATGGTATTAGTTAACAAATCTACTAGGAAAGGCTAAATTACCAAGTATGGGACATGTTGTTTAAAAATCTACTTATTACAGTTCCTTTGGTCTCACTATTGGCTGATTCACTTGATATATTATTTTCCTTTTGATAACATTTTTCTACACATTCCATAGGGTGGAATTGAATTATTGTATCATGAATCATTATAAGAACTTTAAAATTTATATGTCATTCATTATTCAATGAAACATTTATGTTAGTGTAAATTACTTGCATCATTTTTTGGTGTCTTTTTTATTATTTCCTTTAAATTATGTGAAAATTTCATATAAGGTATTGGATAATAATTTTTTTGAGAGAAAATGAAATCTACTCTTCAATTTATATAACTATATCAACATTTATAAATTGGAAGCGGTGATCCATATTGTTCAACTATTTAAAGATAATTTTTATTTAAATGATAATGAACATAAATTAAAATGTATTATATAATAAATTCTCGTAGATAAATGGTCATTCCAATTAAAATTTAAAGGGTGTTTTATTCTATAAATTGAAATTGAAACTCTATATATCGAGAACATTGATGTATAGAAAACAAAAATTCACTAACATTAATTTAGTAGGTTGTAGTAGGCGGTGTCTCTAGCTTTCGATTATGAAAATTATGAATCATAGACCGGATATGGGAGCGGGAAGATGGGTGTGCCACGTGATTGCGAAGGATTGTGTCTATCATGACTGTATATCTAGGATCCTTTTGTTGGAATATATTAATTGAGGTTTTTTCATGGAATTTTTAGACAGATTCTAGTATGATGGCCTTGAGTTTCATTTTCAGAGGGTAGAAAAAACCATTATTTGGTGCTGGTGGTCCCTGGGCCACCAGTAGAACCTACAGAAATGCCATACGTGAAACAAATTATTATACTTGATATTGATGTTTAGACATATTTTCAAGAGGTATTAATATGATTTATATATACTTTTTATAGGTAACCACGACCTTCCTCGACTATGGAATAATTGATATATGAGATTTAGTACCAGCATCCACCCATGTTTTCTGAAGATAGTGGACCATACACTACATATTCCTGGCTAGAGTGCTTTCAATTGATTTTTGAGCATCATGAGACGCCATCTTATAGTATAGTGAAACATTATATGTATATGTTATGAGATTCAGATAATAGATTTTGGGATGATATTTATATGGAAGATCCTCATGGTGATATAAATACAAGGGATTTCTCTGACCACCTTATATGACAATTTTTACCCCAAGATATTGTTGATCAATGTATTTAGATAGTTTATGAACATAGAGTACAGCGTCTTATTAGTTAGGGATTATTAATCCAATTTTATATATCTGCATCATTTCACACCTATTACGTAAGATGAAAAGTTATCTAATTCTATGTATTTTGAGAATGGACTCAGATGTGACATCTAATCATAGGTGAATGTCTTTTGATATTATACAATATATGTCATACTATATCAGGAGATAATTAATAAATGTAACATGATGGATGATAAGGTAATACCAGTGATGATTAGCTTATGGAACTATTGGATCCATGTCATTTGGTTAGAAGATACAATTTAAAATATCTTGCGATGGGAATATGAGCTATAGAACTAGTGATGGTAGTTTCAATTTCTATTATTAGTGTGGGATACAAAGACACATGAAAAGCTAGTATGATACAAACCTAGTTGATTGGAATGATTAGGGATGGATGGTCCATATACAACGGTTTTTTTCATCTTTACATCATGTAACAAGGGAGAGAGGGTCTACATTAACTCTACATTTAGAATCAGGTTAAAAAGAATATTATCAGATATGGAGATGGAGTGCCACTGGATGGTCAAGTTGAGGTGGTGGTTGTGGCATGGGTAGCCATAATCTAGATTTCTAGTAATATAAGAGAGGACTTACATAGGGTAGTCATAAAATATCATAGGGCTGTAGATCATGATGGATGTATAAAGTATAGTTAATACTTAAGGATTACACTTGCATACATTTTACAGTGAGATATTCTATTCTAGAAGCCTTTATATCAAAATATTCTATTTTTTATAAAGTTGAATCTCATTCATCTATATCTATGCTAGTTTGGATATCCTTGGGGTCAATGTTTAGTTATCATAAATCTTGAGGACACTCAATAATACATTTGTTATTTGATTAGTGATTTTATGAATGTTTAGGGAGTCCCCCCTTAAAGTAGGTGGGTTTCGTTTCATATGGGACCTATTTTTCCTCAAGATGATAGGTTTTTAAATCATTCTCAATATGAAATGTACAGATCACTATCATGCTTATGTTGAATTCCATCAATGAAGGGACATCTTTACCTCACCATTAGGTGGTATTTTTATCCACTAGGATGAATGAGATGTCGAGACATGTTATGATAGACTTAAAAATCAAGGTTTTGGAAGGATGTCCTCACAGATTTCTAGTAATACTTAGATGATAGAGGAAAGCGTTAGGTATATTTCCCTTTATTGGTTTATCATTTCATGGATGTTTTCTTGGGACACTTTTTAGGACTATAACTCAATATGAAGGTAGATATTTCCATAGATCTAGTGCAATGTGATGTATCAGTATCCATAAATTTTTATAGGATACCTACTACTGAGTTTCAGGTGATCAATAGACTGCTAGAGTAAATATAATCAAAGGGGTTTATGTAACACCCCAAGCTTCTACGGTACGCTTCTCTTTGAATAATGTGATAACGTGTGTTGTACGCAACACCGAGTTCTAACACACCATAACCAATCAAACTAGCCGTTATGAATAGTAATACCTACTTTTTGAAATTATATATATTTTATATTTTAATATGGACTTCATTTCTGGATTCGGAATATCGAATTTAGCCTAAGGTGAAATTTTGGTACCTTTCGGATAACTTTCATATTTTGATGAATAGTGAAAATTACTAAATTTTAATTAAAAACAACTTTTTTAATAAAAATAATTAATAGTGATAAATTATGAATTTGAGTGGTTTTAAAGTATATTTAGAATATATTTTTACCATTTAATATAATGTTGGTCATTGGATATAATTTTACAATTAAACCGAACATAAACAAGTGTCAATCTTTTGATAGTTATTATCTCTTAAAAACACGCTTTTTTGTTTTGACAGCGGGAATTAATTTTAAATTAATTTCTTCCAATTATGTGTTTTGAATTTAGAAAAATGGATTCCATATTTGGAATCAGTATGTCCAAAGTGTGTAAATAGGTAACTTTTATTTTTAGACATTTTGAATAATTACTGTGGTAAATATTTTATTTAACATGGTTAAGGGTAAATCTGGTAAATAAGGTTTAAAAAATAATATTATAATAATAATAAATTACCCTAAAACGTGTCCTAGACTTATTGGTTGATACATGTTCGACCATAGGCATCTTTGGGTCGATTTTGGGACCCCATGGTGCCACTTGTAGGTGATAGGGACACTTTATTTTAATTAAGTTAAAATGAATACAAAAATGACACAAGCATATATCTTTTAGAAAAACAATTATTACATAGGGTTATATATGTTTCATTTTTGATTATAAATATTAATTAGAAAGATAAAAATATTTCCTACATAATTATATTTTATTTTCAATTTTTAGACATTAAATAATTTATTTTATTTATGACACAATGATGATACAGTAATTACTAAAATAGTGAAAAATTAAATTAATTGATATTATAAATACCCAAATAAATATAATATGAAACTTTTAATGAATTAAACTAATTTTATAGGATAATATGATATATTAGTATTGATTTAATTTACTTTGTTCGAAGTAATCAATCTGTTATGAGTTTAAAAAAAATCAACTATTGAATAGTGTCAAAATTGACATAAAAGAGTTCTTAAAACAAATATTATATTATTAATTGATATTAAATTCTTAAAAATCTAATTTTCAGACAAGAGACTTATATCATGATAGTTTCATCATTTATGGACCACTTGGGGGTAGCTTGGATGTATATAGTAAGTGTATTAACCATATTATATAAAAATACAAAGAGACATTGTAAAAGTGAAACTAATTAACTTAGAGTTAATACTTAAAGATAAGGTTAATATAAGTACCCAAACCTATCTAAATTCTATTGGTTGAGTTGTTTTCGACCCATCCCCACCTTAACCTTTTAATAGTAAACTTTGGAGCCATTGGAAACCGAATATGAATTTATTATAAACTAATATCTCTAGCTTTTCCAAAGGTGCCCCTCACCCCTCTTATAAAAGGGAACTCCTCCTTCTCATTTCTTCACACCTTCAAAGCCCTTTTGATCGGCCAAAATCTGCCAAAATACTCTCCCAACTTCCCTCACTACAACCTAGAGGCCTTAGTTTGATCAGAAAGCCATCCTAAGCAGCCCTTTTGATCAAATCAAAAGGAAGAACCCGAAGAAGAGGTAATGATTTCACCACCCTTTTTCCAAGTTCATTACTTCTTCCACTTCTTCTTCCTTTGTTGTTACCATTCTAAAATAATAACTCCAGTATCATATATATACTGTGATTTTATTATAAATATTGTACAACCATATTCAGTATTCTATCCACCCTTTGAATAACATGTCACCATACGTGCGTACGTACGGCTTACCGTCTCCACGTCGTGGTGTAATTGTTAGTCAATATAATATTATTTGGATGGGTATAATAATGATGTGTAACTCATGTAAATAAAAAATATAACATGTTAATGATTCATTATATATGATATACCATCCATTTATATATTATTTTAATATCAAAAGAATGATATTGTTTCTCGTGCGTACGTACAGACTACCATCTTCACGAACGCGATGAGATTCATTCTCCATCGTATCCATTCAAGTATAATTATCATTTGATGATTTAAAAATGATGTTTAAGGACTTGATATCATTCTGGATATGAATAATATACAACCTATCCTTTACAAACATGTATTATGTAACAAAACATATAAAAGAAAACAAGTAAGTTAACACCCGAAACAATGATAATACTAAGATATTATTTTCAAATCAATATTAAAAGATCATATATGATATCATATTAATGTATATGATTCTTGTATAATTTAATAACAATTATTTCACCATTATACAGGAGGTTAACCTACCCCAACCAAGGAAAAGTAAAAGGTAAGGGTTATTTCACAATCTCTTCATTATCCGAGGTTGTTTATATGTAATAATCTACTGGGATCTCTTTATCATCCACATCCATGTTTCTTCAAAATGTATTTCAAAACATTTTTATTATTTAAAAGAATATGGGTTAAAGTCATTTATACCCTTGTTTGACTTTTTATAAGAGAAATCTTTCCGTCGTTTTCAAAACAAGGTCCTTTTGAACCTTTTCGACAGAATTAAGGTAAGAATGTTTTTTTAACTTATACGGCGAGTGCAGTTATTTTCTGCCGTTATAAAATCTTCAAAGTTTTCCTTACAAGCTTATAAGAATATTTTCAAGAAAATGTTTTATTTTATATGGATCTTAACTAATTTAAAAAATAGAAAGATATATTTCTCTAAAAAGTGTTTTGATTTCATCTATGTCAACATCCTTTGATGGATTTTACGCTTATTTGAAGTTGATTTATTATGATACAAAACTTCTATATTGTATTGAAGGTTTTGTGATATGTTTTACTGTGGATGTGCTATTTTTATACCATTCATAGTTTATGGTGAAATTATTGACATTTCGTATGCTATTTTTAATACGAATGATTATGTTATGTTTAAACCTTTTCATATGGGAATGCATTGGACTTAATATGTGATGGGTGGAGCCCACTATAGCTTCTCGATGCATCAGTAGGTATCATGAGACAAACTAGTGTCTTGGCACAAGGCCTTGACAAAATCTTATTTGTAGTCTTGGCACGAGGCCTTGGCTATGTGGTTATGATAGTCTGGCATTATGCATTCCAACATTATGAAAGTGGTTATTGATATTGCATGTGATTATTCGATTAGTAGAATATCCATGTGAACAAGTAAATGGCATTATTTCTTTTTTACCTTTTCCATACTATGTTGAAGTTCAAGTTTAAAAGGCTTTTGTTTTAGTTATACAAAGCCTTAAATGTTTATTCTTATTTATGAAAGTTTCCGGTATATTGTTATCCTTACTGGGCATTTGAGCTCACCCCTTTTCTATGATTTATTTTTCCCAGGAAGTGAAGAAGTAAATTATGAATGACCTGCAGGGATATTATGCGGGGATATGAGTGTGGTTTATGAGACAATATGTTGTTGTAGTAGTTTTTCATTTTATGATGTAATGTAAGACTTATGAATATATCTAGTGTTTCCAAGGCTACTAAACCAATCGGTCTTTCGAGATTTGATCTTTCTTGTGATCATGCCAATGTTATGTAATAATGCACCGACTCTGGGTAACTAGGGTCGGGGCGTTACAGTTGGTATCAGAGGAAGATTAGTACAAAACTTAGAAGCTAGATTTAGATAAACTCTGATTAGAGCACGTAGACCTAAGATGAACTTTGAGGATTAGTATAGAAGAACTTCATAGAATTTTGGTATTGTAGAGATTTTGTGAGTTTTCCGAGCAATACATCCCTGTCTGGATACGATCAGGTAGAGGCGGCTCTGGAACAAATGTACCTAGGGGTAAAACCCGAAAACACCGCTTTGAGCTAGACTCGAACGGGAACTGGTGCACGACAACGGGTCTTGCTGCACTCTTGGTTACGACACTCCCGGGGGATATGCTTAGGATAACTCTCATTTTCTTTACAAATCATTATGAAAGGTTTATGAGTATATACTTCCTCAAAGAAAACATTTTTATGATTATGGATTATATCCATAAATAGTTCAATTAATGTTAAGTGTTTTATAAGTATGGGATTATGTATTTTGATTCATAAACTGATCTAGTTTATGCCATTGTTTAGAAATGGCGCCTAGTGGAAGAAATGGAAACCGTATCAATGCATGCACTCCATGTAGGGATTTCCCTCCTGCTCAAGATAATTATAGTGGAGCTGGTGATGCAACTGGTGCCGATCAGCTAATCACCATACTGGGACAACTTACTCAGGTTATGAATAATAACCTTACCCGTATGGAGAACCCTGATCCACAGCATGGAGGATCAATGTTAGATCGATTCATGAGGCAACAACCACCAACGTTCAATGGGAGTACAAATCCCTTAGTAGGTGAGCAATGGATAAATTCCCTAGAGAAAATATTTCAGGCTTTCGGGAGCAGTGAAAGGGAAAAAGTTATCATGGCAGTTTACCGCCTCACTGGAGATGCTGATCAATGGTGGTCATTAATTCAAAATATGAAGGAAGATGATGAAGTATCAAATATGGAATGGAGGGAGTTCAAAGATCTGTTTTTAGAAAAATACTTTCCTCGCGACCATCGAGCAGATATGGAAAGACAATTTCTAAGTCTGAGACAGAAGGAGGATGAGAATGTCACAAAGTATGAGGCTAACTTTACAAGGATAGCAAGGTATGCTGGTGATTATATATATAAACCAAGAAGTAAGATTGATCGTTTCTTTGATGGGTTAAAACCATTTCTCCGTCGAGCATTAGTCTCACAATCCTTTTCGTCGTACGAAGACATTGTCTCATGTGCTATCAAGAACGAAAAGGAATTCTCTAAGTCTTATGACTTTAAAGAAAAGCAAGAGAAGAAGAGATCTGCTGATCAATCTGGGAATGGAAATAAGGGGAAGAATGGAAAGGTTGAATATCCATCTTGTGGTAAATGCGGGAGGAAACGTCCTGGTACTTGCTTTAAGGGAATGGGAGTCTGTTACAAGTGTGGTGAAAAAGGCCACCAAGCTCGTTATTGCAAGGGGAAGAAGGAATCTACCAACGTTCAGTGCTACAATTGCAGGGAGATGGGGCATTATGAAAATGCATGTCCTAAGCGTCAGGAGAACTTACCTCAGAAAAGGACAAGGGATCAAGGCCAGGCTTATGCTATCACTACTGCTTAGGTAGAAGCTCCGAAAGACGTGGTGGCAGGTAATTTAATGGTTTCTTCAAGTTTAGAAAATTCATTATTTGACTCTGGATCATCGCATTGTTTCATATCTTCCCAGTTTGCTAAGAAAATTAGATATTTCCAATTTGATTTAATAAGGGAATTGTCAGTTAAAACTCCTAAGGGAAGTATCATTGCAAGAAAGTTTTGTGAATCAGTCCCCATTAGAGCACATAAGTGTTCTTTATCTGCTGATCTCGTCGTCATACCTATGATTGAGTTTGATATAATCCTCGGTATGGACTAGATTTCGGACTATGATGCGAAGATTTATTGTAAGAAGAAAGAGGTTACGATTCTTGATGATAATGATAAGGAACACCTTATCTTTAGAGCAAAATCGTCACAACCTAATTCTTATTTAGATCCACCCCCAGTAGCTCAACTTAATTCAATTATTGGGGAGGAAGAGAATGAAATAACTGTCGGTGAGGAAAGGAATGTTCAAATAGAGGATGTACCTATTGTGAAAGAATTTGTAGATGTATTTCATGAAGATTTACCTGGACATCCTCCAGAACGAGAAGTTGAGTTTTCCGTTGATTTAATTCCTGGATCAAGGCCTATATCGAAGACCCCTTATAGAATGGCCACTATAGAGTTAGTCGAACTAAATAAACAACTAGAGGATTTGAGTAATAAGGGATTTATTCACCCTAGTGTTTCTCCATGGGGATCCCCTGTTCTTTTTGTTAAAAATAAAGATGGATCTATGAGGTTATGTATCGACTACAGGGATATCAATGCTATAACGATAAAGAACAAGTATCCCCTACCTCTTATTGATGATTTATTTGACCAACTACATGTAGATCAATACTTTTCAAAGATTGACCTTCGATCTGGATACCATCAGTTGTGTGTGAAGAAGGAAGAAATTCCGAAGACAGCATTTCGAACCAGGTACGGGCATTACGAGTTTACCATAATTCTGTTTGGATTGACTAATGCACCCTCTGTATTCATGGATCTAATGAATAGAGTTTTCACGGAGTATCTCGATGAATTTGTGGTGGTATTTATTGATGATATCTTGGTATACTCCAAAACCTACGAAGATCATGAAAATCACTTGCGCATTATCTTGAAGACTCTGAGGAGGCATGAATTATATGGGAAGTTTAGCAAGTGTGAATTCTGGCTTCAGGAGATTTCTTTTCTTGGCCATAGAGTCTCTAAATATGGAATCTCTGTTGATCCTTCTAAGACCAAGGCAATCCAAGAATGGCCAGCACCTACGAGTATAACTGAGCTACGTAGTTTTATTGGTTTGGAAGGTTATTATCGACGTTTCGTCCAGAATTTTTCCCGATTGGCTAACCCATTAACGAAGCTCACACGTAAAGGGGTTAAATTTGTTTGGAAAATAGAGTGTGAAGAATGTTTTGAAGAACTGAAGAGAAGATTAGTCAATGCTCCTATATTGACTCTACCATCGGGGAATGATGGGTTCGTTATTTATAGTGATGCATCAAAGAAAGGACTTGGTTGTGTCCTTATGCAGAATGATAGAGTTATTGCCTATGCATCACGACAGTTGAAAATTCATGAACAAAACTATCCTACTCAAGATCTCGAGTTAGCAGTTGTGATCTTTTCTTTGACGATATGGAGGCACTACCTCTATGGTGAAAAATGTGAGATTTATACTGATCACAAAAGTTTGAAGTATATTTTCTCACAAAAAGAACTCAACATGAGGCAAAGGAGATGACTTGAATTACTCAAGGATTATGATTGCACGATACACTACCACCCGGGGAAAGCAAACAAGGTGGAAAATTCTTTGAGTAGAAAAGATCATGGAGTTTTGAACAATATGAGAATTGAAAGGGATCCAATTTTCATGGATCTAGTGAAGATGGACATGGGAATAACCAGGGAAGGTGAAACATCAATAATTTTTCAAATGGTTGCCAAACCATCTTTACTAGAAAGGATTAAGAGTTCTCAGACCGATGATGAAGAATTTCAAAAGAAGATTAAAGCTGTGAATGATGGGAGATTGAGAGACTTTGTGTATGAAGATGGAATTTTGAAATTCGGGAAGAGACTTTGTGTTCCCGATTTACCTGATCTAAAAAGGGAATTATTGGATGATGCTCATAGTTCCAATTTCTCTATACACCCTGGGAGCACCAAAATGTATAGAGATTTGAAGGAACATTTTTGGTGGGACAACATGAAGAGGGAGTTTGCTGATTTTGTGTCAAGATGTATGGTTTGTCAACAAGTGAAAGTAGGAAGGCAATATCCTGGAGGAGTCATGCAACCTCTTCCCATACCGGAGTGGAAATGGGACAATATTACGATGGACTTTGTTATGGGGCTACCAAAGACTCCTAGAAGGAATGATTAAATATGGGTTATTGTTGATCGTCTTACCAAGTCAGCACATTTTCTTTCTTTAAGAGAAGATCTACCCCTGGAACGTCTAGCAAGACTATATATTAATGAAGTTGTGAGACTTCATGGAGTACCCCTATCGATTGTTTCTGATCGTGATCCCCGTTTTACTTCAAGATTTTAGAAAAGTCTTCAGAAATCCCTGGATACTGAACTTCATTTGAGCACTGTTTACCACCCTCAGACAGATGGACAATTAGAACGGACTATTCAGACCTTAGAAGACATGTTGAGATCTTGCTCACTTGACTTTCTGGGTATGTGGGATCAATATTTACCACTGGTAGAATTTTCCTATAACAATAGCTTCCATTCGAGTATTCAAATGCCACCATATGAAGCGTTATACAGAAAGAGATGTCGTACACCAACCTGTTGGGATGACGTTGGTGAAAGAAAAATTGTAGGCCCAGAACTGGTGGAGGAAACGGTGGAAAAGGTGAAGGTAATCCAAAATCACATCAAAGCAGCTCAAAGTTGGCAGAAGAGCTATGCCGATAATCGAAGGAAGGATTTGGAATTTCAAGTCGGTGGTCATGTTTTCCTGAAGGTATCTCCATGTAAGGGAGTCATACGTTTTGGTAAGAAAGGTAAATTGAGTCCCATGTACATCGGACCCTTCGAAGTTCTAGAACGAATTGGGGTTGTAGCTTACCGATTGGCAATGCCGCCAAGTCTCTCCAAAGTTCACGATGTGTTCCACGTATCTCTGTTGAGGAAATACATGCCTAACCCAATGCATGTACTCACCTATGAGGAATTAGATCTGGAACCCGATCTGTCTTATTTTGAAGAGCCTGTCAGGATTCTTGATACAAGAGAACAGGTACTGAGAAACCGGACGACGCGTCTGGTAAATGTTTTGTGGAGAAACCATAAGATGGAAGAGGCAACGTGGGAACCCGAGGAACTTATGATGAAGAACCACCCGAGTCTTTTCATGCGGTAGTATTCTAGAAATTTCGAGGACAAAATTATTTGAAGGAGGGGAGAATGTAACACCCCAAGCTTCTACGGTACGCTTCTCTTTGAATAATGTGATAGCGTGTGTTGTACGTAACACCGAGTTCTAACACACCATAACCAATCAAACTAGCCGTTATGAATAGTAGTACCTACTTTTCGAAATTATATATATTTTATATTTTAAAATGGACTTCATTTCTGGATTCGTAATATCGAATTTAGCCTAAGGTGAAATTTTTTGTACTTTTCGGATAACTTTCATATTTTGATGAATAGTGAAAATTACTAAATTTTAATTAAAAAAAACTTTTTTAATCAAAATAATTAATAGTGATAAATTATGAATTTGAGTGGTTTTAAAGTATATTTAGAATATATTTCTACCATTTAATATAATGTTGGTCATTGGATATAATTTTACAATTAAACCGAACATAAACAAGTGTCAATCTTTTGATAGTTATTATCTCTTAAAAACACGCTTTTTGTTTTGACAGCGGGAATTAATTTTAAATTAATTTCTGCCACTTCTATGTTTTTAATTTAGAAAAATGGATTCCATATTCGTAATCAGGATGTCCAAAGTGTGTAAATAGGTAACTTTTATTTTTAGACATTTTGAATAATTACTGTGGTAAATATTTTATTTACCATGGTTAAGGGTAAATCTGGTAAATAAGGGTTAAAAAATAATATTATAATAATAATAAATTACCCTAAAACGTGTCCTAGCCTTATTGGTTGATACATGTTCGACCATAGGCAACTTTGGGTCGATTTGGGGACCCCATGGTGCCACTTGTAGGTGATAGGGACACTTTATTTTAATTAAGTTAAAATGAATACAAAAATGACACAAGCATATTTGTTTTAGAAAAACAATGATTACATAGGGTTATAAATGTTGGATTTTAGATTATAAATATTCATTAGAAATATACAATGATTTCCTACATAATGATATTTTATTTATAATTTTTAGACATTAAATAATGTATTTTATTTATGACACAATGATGTTGCAGTAATTACTAAAATAGTGAAAAATTAAATTAATTGATATTATAAATAACCAAATAAATATAATATGAAACTTTTAATGAATTAAACTAATTTTCTAGGATAATATGATATATTATTACTGATTTAATTTACTTTTTTAGAAGTAATAAATCTGTTATGAGTTTCAAAAAAATCAACTATTGAATAGTGTCAAAATTAACATAAACGAGTTCTTAAAGAAAATATTATATTATTAATTAATATTAAATTCCTAAAAATCTACTGTTCGGCCAAGAGACTTATATCATGATAGTTTCATCATTTATGGACCACTTGGGGGTCGCTTGGATGTATATAGTAAGTTTATTAACCATATTATATAAAAATACAAAGAGACATTGTAAAAGTGAAACTAATTAACTTAGAGTTAATAATTAAAGATAAGGTTAATATAAGTACCCAAACCTATCTAAATTCTATTGGTTGAGTTGTTTTCGACCCATACCCACCTTAACCTTTGAATAGTCAACTTTGGATCCATTGGAAACCGAATATGAATTTATTATAAACTAATATCTCTAGCTTTTCCAAAGGTGCCCCTCACCCCTCTTATAAAAGGGCACTCCTCCTCATTTCTTCACACCTTCAAAGCCTTTTGGTTAGGCCAAACTCTGCCAAAATACTCTCCCAACTTCCCTCACTACAACATAGAGGCCTTAGTTTTATCAGAAAGCCAACCTAAGCAGCCCTTTTGATCAAATCAAAAGGAAGAACCCGAAGAAGAGGTAATGATTTCACCACCCTTTTTCCAAGTTCATTACTTCTTCCACTTCTTCTTCCTTTGTTGTTACCATTCTAAAATAATAACTACAGTATCATATATATACTGTGATGTTATTATAAATATTGTACAACCATATTCAGTATTCTATCCACCCTTTGAATAACATGTCACCATACGTGCGTACGTCCGGCTTACCGTCTCCACGTCGTGGTGTAATTGTTATTCAATATAATATTATTTGGATGGGTATAATAATGATGTGTAACTCATGTAAATAATAAATATAACATTTTAATGATTCATTATATATGATATACCATCCATTTATATATTATTTTAATATCAAAAGAATGATATTGTCGCTCGTTCGTACGTATGGACTACCGTCTCCACGAACGCGATGAGAATCATTCTCCATCGTATCCATTCAAGTATAATTATCATTTGATGATTTAAAAAATGATGTTTAAGGAGTTGATATCATTCTGGATATGAATAATATACAACCTATCCTTTACAAACATGTCTTACGTAACAAAACATATAAAATAAAATAAGTAAGTTAACACCCGAAACAATGATAATATTAAGATATTATTATCAAATCAATATTAAAAGATCATATATGATATCATATTAATGTATATGATTCTTTTATAATTTAATAACAATTATTTCACCATTATACAGGAGTTTAACCTACCCCAACCAAGGAAAAGTACAAGGTAAGGGTTATTTCACAATCTCTTCATTATCCGAGGTTGTTTATATGTAATAATCTACTGGGATCTCTTTATCATCCACATCCTTGTTTCTTCAAAATGTATTTCAAAACATTTTTATTATTTACAAGAATATGGGTTAAAGTAATTTATACCCTTGTTTGACTTTTTATAAGAGAAATATTTCCGTCGTTTTCAAAACAAGGTCCTTTTTAACCTTTTCGACTGAATTAAGGTAAGAATGTTTTTTAACTTATACGGCGAGTGCGGTTATTTTCTGCCATTATAAAATCTTCAAAGTTTTCCTTACAAGCTTATAAGAATATTTTCAAGAAAATGTTTTATTTTATATGGATCTTAAATGATTTTAAAAATAGAAAGAGATATTTCTCCAAAAAGTGTTTTGATTTCATCTATGTCAACATCCTTTGAGGGATTTTACGCTTATTTGAAGTTGATTTATTATGATACAAAACTTCTATATTGTATTGAAGGTTATGTGATATGTTTGACTGTGGATGTGCTATTTTTATACCATTCATAGTTTATGGTGAAATTATTGACATTTCGTATGCTATTTTTAATACGAATGTTTATGTTATGTTTAAACCTTTTCATATGGGAATGAATTGGACTTAATATGTAACGGGTGGAGCCCGATATAGCTCCTCGATGCATCGGTAGGTCTCATGAGACAAACTAGTGTCTTGGAAAAAGGCCTTGGCAAAATCTTATTTGTAGTCTTGGCACGAGGCCTTGGCTATGTGGTTATGATAGTCTGGCATTATGCATTCCAACATTATGAAAGTGGTTATTGATATTGCATGTGATTATTCGATTAGTAGAATATCCATGTGAACAAGTAAATGGCATTATTTCATTTTACATTTTCCATACTATGTTCAAGTTCAAGTTTAAAAGGCTTTTGTTTTAGTTATACATATCCTTAAATGTTTATTCTTATTTATGAAAGTTTCCGGAAT
Source organism: Viscum album (assembly GCA_963277665.1). Classification (NCBI taxonomy): domain Eukaryota; kingdom Viridiplantae; phylum Streptophyta; class Magnoliopsida; order Santalales; family Viscaceae; genus Viscum; species Viscum album. The sequence continues at coordinate 1,290,215,740 of OY728135.1, forward strand.
ATTGTTATCCTTACTGGGCATTTGAGCTCACCCCTTTTCTGTGTTTTATTTTTCCTAGGAAGTGAAGAAGTAAATTATGAATGACCTGCAGGGATATTATGTTGGGGATATGAGTGTGGTTTATGGAGACAATATGTTGTTGTAGTAGTTTTTCATTTTATGATGTAATGTTATACTTATGAATATATCTAGTGTTTCCAAGGCTACAAAACCAATCGGTCTTTTGAGATTTGATCTTTCTTGTGATCATGCCAATGTTATGTAATAATGCACCAACTCTGGGTAACTAGGGTCGGGGCGTTACAGTTTATAAGAACTAATACTTTTCTATGGGCTTCACTGGTAATTTTTTCCAATAATATGGATGCAACCCTTGATTTGTTTTGTAAATTTATTGAAATTTAACCATTTTGTTATTTGGAACTGCTATACCATTGATCATATATATGACATAATCAACCATAATTGAGGAGATAGTGTGTTCTCAATGATTCATCTTTGATATAGTTATCAATAAGAGAATGATATACTATAAGGAACTGACCTTAAACATTACACAATCTTGAATTCAATAAATAATTCACATTGAGGATCTTTTATTGTTTAGAGTTTTAGAGAATTAGGCCATAACTATTACATTACATCTCAAATCTTACACAGTATACACTTCTACTCTGTTTCAATTTTTTTCATAAAATAAAAACTCATGAAAAAAATATTCTTAACTAGTCCCATGTTTTAGACAGCCTTATTTTTCCTTGATCCCATCCTTGACCCTATTATTCTTTAGGTCCTATGAAAAAGATTTCAAAACATGGGATGAGCATAAAAAGCTTAGTAAGGGTTACAAAATAAAGAATGAAATAATTAGTTCATCAATACACACAAAACATAAACTCTTTAACATACCTCATGAAATCATAAGATTTATAAATAAAAAATTGAAATCATAAATTGATGAAGAGAATTCCGCCCATGGGAAATATTGGACGAAACCCTAATCCCACCAATCAAAAGGGGATCCTAGATGCCGGATCTTTCACTGAAGTAGCCGCGGGAAGTGAACATCTCATCGAATCAAAGGCCTCTGAAAGCATCGCTCCAAAAAAATATCATCATCGAGGTCTATCGGCGATTTATTTCTCCAAAGATGAGGTACACATTTTCTCTTAGGATCTACAGTTTGTTCTTGTGGGTATCTTTTTTCAGCATCATCCTTAACTCGTGTTTCTACACAAAACACTAGAATGCTTAGTTTTCATAAATTTTCACATCGGTCTGCTGAATTTGTGCCATGTTCTTTTTCGTTTTTCTTCATAGAATGATTTTTACCGTTTCTAGATCCGTGGTACTTATTTTTTCAGGGGTTCTTTTATGAAGGTTGTCAAATGGTCCCCGGACATTGATGTTGGGTTTAAACCTCCCATCATTCCGATCTGGATTGCTTTCCCAGGTTTACCCCTCCATCTCTTCAAGCAGAATGCTCTTTTTCCTATTGTTGAACTATTCAGACACAAAATCACGCTTGATGCTACCACCTTGAATCTGTCAAGACCTTCGGTTACTAGGATTTGTACCGAAGTTGATATATCTCAGGAATTTCCATTGCGTGTTTGGATACAAAACGGAGACAATGTCTTTTTACAGGATTTTGTCTTTAAAGAGGTACCTGCCTATTGTAAAATCTTCTCAAGAATTGGTCATTTTAAGGAAGAATGTGGGACTCCAAGGGATGCTCCCATCCCACAACATTTCAAGTTAGTTTTGGTGAAAAATAATGATACAAAGGAAAACACCAATGTTCAGCCAGATACATCTTTTCAGTGTGTCAAAATATTAAACTCCATCGATGTTCATAAGCCCTCCACGGAGCCACCAATTCAGGAAGACATTACAACTTCAAATGAGGGTTTTGAGGTGGCTCATATTGAGGATATTGAAACCTCTAATCACTCTATCCTATTGGAGGCTGACAAAATAGCCACTCATATTGAAGAATACTTCTTAAAATCAAGTTTAGAAAAGGGAAAAAACAAATGGTGGATGCTAATGGATTCATTACTCCCCATCCTAAGAAAACAAGGAAGCATAGGGACTATTCTCATCTTGAACAAACAATTTTTATGAGATCTCTTACTGCTTCTAAAAAGGAATACATTGAAATCACAAGAGCCTCTAGTAAGATACATATATAAATTGATGCTCAGCTTGAGGTTATCTCTTCCACTGTGCCTCCTAATGATAATCCAAATGAGGGATTCGATTGGGCCGTGAACCCTTTGAATCATATTGGGGAGGTGAGTGAAGATTTGGAGTCTCGAAGGGATCAACGGGTTAAATTAGCTTATCAAAAGCTCATAAATGGTGAAATTTCCGTGACCACTTATGTTGATATCAAACGGCAAGTGTTTATTTTGAGGTTGGATCTGGAGATAAAAAAACTCTCTAATTTCTAATGGACAGTGCTTTTTTTGTTCTCCAGTTTGATTTCACATTGTTTTCTTGCTGATGTTGTTTGTCTATGAATTGCACCATTGATCATGTATTCCCTTCAATACAGAGATGATGACATCTTTTTACACCTCGTGTTTTTAATGTAACTTTTTTTAATAAATTATCTTAGGGAATGAATAGGGTGACCAATTCATGTCTCCTCTTTCTCAAAAAAAAACATTAATATGATAAAGGTAACTTCTGGAATCTGTAAAGACCTGTAAATTTCAAGGAAATTGTTTTCTTAATTTTCTTGGAAATTTTACAAGAACGCAGTTTCTGACAGCACCTGATTCTCAGGCCCGGTTTGCCCGGAATCATTTTCCAAAGTTTAGCTCGGGTAAATTCGGTGAACGAACGAGCGGGTTTTCCTAACTTTTGAACCGGTGCTCGAAATCGAAATCCGAGAAAACGTATGGAATCGCATTGCTGGTAATTTCTTAGAAACACCATTTCCGGAGTTGCTTTTGCTCTGGTGTGGTTTTCAAATTTTGGGGTTAAGTAAAGGAATAAAATAAAAGTGGTGCAACCAATTCTATTTTATTTTTGTTTAACCTAAGCTTAGTGGATGAAGTGGGACCCACAATATTCTACCCCCAAGGTAGGATAATTTTGAGGTGGGACCCACATGAGCTCCACCATTTCTTTTTTCCTAAACCCCCCTCCTTTAATATGGTAACGCACCCGCACCCCCATTAATTGGAAGTCAAACCTTGCGTTTATCAGTTTATGAAACACCTCTATTAATTGGGCGGTTTAAACGTTTCAATTAATTAAATTAATTGTTTGATTTGTTTTTGAATTTCAAAATGCTTGGCTTGAGAAATAAAATAAGAAAAACTCTTATTTTATTAGAGTTGTTGGGTTGTGAGAGGATTGGGGTGAATTTTCTCATGTTCTTGAAGTTCTTCATTCTTCGTTGAAGGACGCAAAGAACGAACTGCCGCCAATGAAGAACGCCGAACTCCGACGCCGGACGACAGCGAGGGACACCTTCCTCAGAGATCAAATGCCAATTATCCTCTCCTTTCGCGATGCCTTCTTCCGCGACGGTTAATTCTGCGACGAACCCTCGCCCAACGTATTCGACGAGGTAGGGGATTTTTATTTTTGTTGTTTTTTTCATGAATTTTCTAACGTTCTTCGTAAATCTTAGCCACTTGATATCGATTAATGAGAGGGGTTCAGACCGCACAAACATGGATGACCCTCCTCCCTTAATTATGTTACATGACCTTGGTGTGGTTTGGAACGAAGATGGCGCGGTACCATCGCACCACGCGGGATCGTGCGACAAGGATGTGCGGCGTCATCGCGCCACGCCGATGAAGATGAACAAGGTCGCCGTGCCGTCGCGCCGTGCCGAAAAATCACGAAAACACCACGGCCGGAGCGGGGTCGTGGCACCGGACAGACCAAGGCCGCGGCTGAGGCCGTTGCGGAGCAGGGACCGGTGGTCGGTTCCAGGCCTCCGACATCGGAGCAGGGGGACCAGCCAGCGCCAGTCCCGTGGCAGCAGCAGCCGGCCGGCCGGTCAGGGGGCAGCGCCGGGGGTCATAACCCCCGGCTGGCTAGCAAGAGCGGCCCCCACATGGGGGCCACAGTTTCTCAATGCGGGGGGGGGGGGGGGGAGTGCTCCCCCCTCATTGCTCGGCAGTTACGGTCGAGCCACCAGGCCGGGCCGTGCCCCGCCAGCCGGGCCGGGCCACGCCCATGCAGGCCAGACCCTAACCTGGGTCGGTTCGACCCAGTTCGGGCCGACCCTGGGGGTATCGGGCCGGGTCAGACCGGGCCTGAACCCCCTAATTCCAGACCTCTATAGGTCTTTTGCCCATAACATGGGGTGGAGACCTCCGATCAATGCACCGTCTGCTGTGATGCGATCCATGGATCGAGATGGTCGTTTCGGTATATTACACTCAGTGTTTCAGAGAACTTTGAGTTCGGCCGGTTTGGTTCGTACACGAAACCAACCAGGCCCTCGGAGCGGAAACGCTTATAAGATGAGTTCCGGACGTCCGATTGATGTGTCGTCGACTTTGATGGATTCCTCTTAGTGAGACAGACCTTTTGGCTTACTCCGCTCGAGGTTTGGACGCAGTTGGAGTACTGTCGGGTTGGTTTTGACTTAAAAACCAACCGGGCCCCTGGGACGAAAAATCCAATAACTCTCAGATAAGGCGTCTGATTCACGCGCCATCTGTGACATTGAGTTCCTGTTGGTGATACGAAACTTTTGGATACATCAACTTTGGACTACGTGTCAGTTGATGTATCAGCCCCTCGGCTCGTGGAGCGGACCCTCCCGAATGAGCTTGCTGTGTGTGGGAACCCTAGAGCTGGCTGAGACTGCGACGACGATGATGACTGTACAGAAATCCTCCGTGGATTCGACGACGACGACTACAGAACTCAGCGATCCTACCTGGGTTAGTACTGCCGATCCAGTGTGGGTCAGATCTTGTGTGGGTCAGCCCTCAATTGTCCTGTGTGGGCCAGCGCCTACAGATCCTGTGTGGGTCTGATCCTGTGTGGGTCATTGTGGGGGTTAGTACCTATCGATCCTTTGTGGGCCATTACGGGGGTTAGTACCTATCGATCCTGTGTGGGTCTGACGACTTAGATGAATCAGTGGAAACACTTGATCATATCTATCATCTTACAAATAAATATACCTGTGTGATCTGAGTCCTGACTTTCAATCATTATCTTCTATAAGATTGAATTGATATCCGGTGTGGATTACTTTATTCTTCCTGTGTGGATGTGAGTTGTGTTTTCCTGTTTGGACTGGGATGTACTTGGGCTCGGATGCTGGAGTCGAACTGGAATTGATGACTTAGGTATATGTATGGGAATATACCTATGTAGTGACGGATGTTACTTCATGATTGTATCTTTCCTTTGTGGATTATACTTTGTGGATTATAGGAGACCTTCGGGGGTCTCAGGGTCCCTACTGAGTAGCTTATACTCACCCCTGCACAGGCTATGCCCGCACTACATTTTGTTGGTTGGAGACGATGGAAAAAACTGATCGTGGTTGGGGATTTCCAAGGAGGTCGGTACCTGGAGGTGGACCACTGGACGAGACGTACATGGAGCAGACGACTGGACCTGAGGAGCTGTGGAGGCTATCTGTACCCACCCTTCAGGTGGGACATCCAGTGGACGGCTAGACACCGCGGCTTTACTTTTCAGTTGTTGTACTCCCATTTTCAGTTGTACATTACTTTCAGTTGGGGTTTGTATTCTGGCCCACTTACATTTTTGCCCTTACTTTTGTACCCAGTTTTACTTAGTGTTTACTTCTTCTTTATTACTATGTGCGTTTGTTTACTTTACAAAGGCAATGCCTTCCCTTTTTATCGGGAATTACGCCTTGGTGCTAGTCGCCATCCCCTGGCCTATGGAAGGCGGGCTTGGGGTAGTCACGACACGGGCCCCGAGGACGGGTCATGACAAATTGGTATTAGAGGAGTTCGGTTCTACCGTAGAACTCAAGACTCTGATCTTTTTCTATGTGAAGCAATAGTGTTAAGAGTATTGAGTGTGGATATCAGTCCAGGGAGTCCAGTGTTGGTGTAGCGGCAGACATATCCGTACACCAGGACCCTGACTTCTGATTTCCGACTCAATGCATGAAAACATTGATTGCACGTGTGTTTCAAGTTTTATTTGTGATTTCTTTGTGTCAGCTCACCAGGAATACTGTTTGACCGTGGCACACCTGTTTCTTTTCAGGATGGCCAAATGCCGGTAGCCAGCTAGGGTTCCGAGTGTTGTGTGGGATGACAACCCACTGAGCGATGAGGCATCGGTACAGGGCCCTTTGACAGCAGAGGCACCGACGATACCTCTACCCACTGAGCCACCGATGCTACCAACCCCAACCGCTGATAGGGCACGTCGCCTTACTGCACTGCACGAGTTTCAATGTCAGCGACCACCCAGATTCCGCGTGGAGACGGACCCTCAGGCAGTCGAGGATTGTATGGAGGAAATTGTACGAGTTTTCAGTTTTGTAGGGACACCAGCAAACCTCATGGTGATCCTTGAAGCGAGTCTCCTACACGCGGCAGTAGGTAGATGGTGGATCTTTATGCTCCAGGTGCACGTCGAGGCATCACTCCTCTGGACGGACTTTGAGAGCCTCTTCCCCTAAGAGTTCGTCCCAGCCACCCTCTCTGCGGTGAGCATCTAGGAGCCTCTACAGCTGCAGCAGTGTAGCTTGTCGGTCGCCCAGTACTCGGCAAGATTTACCGATCTGTCACGCAATTCGACGGAGATGGTTCGGGACCCATTCTTCCAGGACCGGACCATCGAGCAGGGATTGAGGCATGAGATCAGGGCATCGCTGATCTCCCTCAGCATTCCGACATAGGCAGGGGTACTGGAGCGACCCCTTCTCATCAAGAGCTTCCTTGGGGAGCCTACACCAGCTGCGAGACCTACCGTAGGCCGGCACGTAGCAGAGTCTTCTGCAGCAGGCAGTGGACGGATGAAACATGGGTCCAGGCAGACTAGAACATCAGGAACATGACCTCAGGACACTAGCTCAGAGGTGCGGGGAACACAGCGCAGAGCCACTCTTTCGATAGGCAGACAATACTACACATGCGGCGGGCAGGGCCACATGGCTCGTGACTGCTCGACCCTCCGTACTGAGGAGTAGCAGACGATTGAGGGGCCACCCAAGCCGAGGTAGAGGGTCGACCGTGGGGGTCCGTCAGGAGCAAGCGGACGAGGCAGAGGAGCTGGCCAAGTGGCAGGTGGTGGGCGTCGCTTTGAGGCTCTACCACCCCCACCACCAGGAGGTCCACCCCGACCACAGGGAGCTGGGGGGAAGAGACAAGCACAGCTCCAGGCAGTGGAGACCTACGACCACGACACGCCCGAGATTATTTGAGGTACTATATATGTCTATTCCATCCTTGCTGCAGTTCTTATAGACACAAGAGAGAGTCATTATTTTATTTTCGCTGCCCTTGTTCGGAGCTCGGAGATTCCGACGGAGCCGTTGGCTCGATCCTTACGGATAGAGACTCCTACGGGAGCAGACTTGATGATTACACACTGGTGCCAGTAGTGTGAGCTTACTCTAGGAGGAGAGAGCTTCGGCTGAGATCTTCTTGTAGTGGCATCGAGGCCTTACGACATCATCTTGGTCATGGATTGGTTATCTACAGTCCATGCTCATATTGACTGTATTAGGCGCAAGGTGCGATGTGTACGCACTGACGGGAGAAGGTTAAACTTCACTGGCGAGAAGGGATCCTTTGCAGCACAGGATGGACTCACGCAGAGGAGAGGATAGCCGATCACTCATCAGTTGGCTAGCCTCATCCTTGGAGCAGTTGACGTGCGGAGTCCTGGTTTTCCTCCAGTGGTGGATCAGTATATGGATGTTTTCCCCGATGATGTCCCAGGGCTACTTCCTTACAGAGAGGTAGACTTTTATATTGACTTGTACCCCGGGAAAGACCCGATATCCACTCCAGCATATCGGATGGCCCCCGCTGATCTTGAAGAGATACTGGTACAGTTGGAGGACATACAGGGAATGCGATTCATTCAACCTAGTGTTTCACCCTGGGCATCCCCGATATTGTTCGCCAAGAAGGCAGACAGGAGCTTGCGACTTTGTGTCGATTACCATCTCCTGAACTAGGTGACCGTGAGGAATAAGTATCCGCTGCCGAGGATTGAAGACCTCTTTTATCAGCTTAAGGGAGAAAGGTGGTTCTCAAAGATAAACCTTCGGTCAGGCTATCATCAGCTCAAGGTTCGGGACGAGGACATGCAGAAGACGACCTTCAGATGTCAGTATGGCCACTATGAGTTCTTGGTTATGCCATATGGTATAACCAATGCTCCAGCAGTGTTCATGGGCCTCATGAACAGGATCTTTCAGCCTTACCTAAATCAATTTGTCATGGTCTTCATCGACGACATTTTGATATACTCGACGACTGAGGAGGATCACTCCTACCACTTGCGGGGTGAACTAGACACACTCCTAGAGCACCAGCTTTATGGTAAGCTCTCGAAGTGTCAGTTTTGGATATGTGAGGTCCACTTCTTGAGACAGGTCATCTCTGAGGCGGGAGTTGTAGTGGATCCTGCGAAGATCGAGGCAGTGCTAGCTTGGGAGCCACCTAGGAGCGTAATGGAAGTGCAGAGTTTATTTGGTCTAGCTGGGTACTACCGAAGATTCGTGCCAGACTTCTCTAGAGTTGCGGCACCACTCTCAGCTTTGAAGAAGAAAGGTAAACCCTTTTTGTGTTCAGGTAGATGTCTGCAGAGCTTCCAGGAGCTGAGAAAGAGATTGACCAGTGTGCCTATCTTGAGGTTGACGGAGGAGGGAGTAGGGTACGTAGTTTATTGCGATGCATCAGGGATCAGACTCGGATGTGTCCTGATGCAGGAGCGGGTAGTGGTCGCCTACGGATCACGTCAGTTGAGGCCGCATTAATAGAACTATGCTACTCATGACCTGGAGTTAGCAGTATTGGTCTTTCCTCTGAAGATGTGGCGGCACTATCTAATGGGAGAGTGCTTTACAGTCTATTCTGACCATTAGAGTCTCAGGTACATCTTCTCGCAGAAGGACCTGAACTTGAGACAACGGCGATGGATCGAGTTCCTGTAGTACTATGACTTTGAGATAGTCTATACTCCTAGAAAGGGGAACGTAGTAGCTGATGCCCTCAGTAGGAGGACGGGCATTCAGCTACTTAGGGAGGTGACAGAGCATCTAGCCGCTTTGCAGATATCCTTCGTGGATAGATATGGAGCAGCCTTTCTTCAGTCGCTCACAGTCACTCCTCCACTACTATAATAGGTAAGAGAGGCCCAGCGTGGGGACGCTGACTATGAGACGCAGCGTGTGTAGATATCCTCAAGACAAGAACCTGATGTATTCTCCGCGGATGGAGAGCACGATGTCCTTTTCAGAGGACGTACCATGGTACTATCTTCTTTACAGGAGGAGGTACTGAGAGAGTTTCACACTTCCCCTTTGGTGGTACATCCTGGAGTGGAGAAGATGTACCAGGATCTCAAACAACAACACTGTTGTCCGGGTATGATGAAGGCTGTGGCAGAGTTTGTTTCTCGATGCCTCACCTACCAGCAGGTGAAGGCAGATCACTAGGTACCGGCAGGCTCGGTATAACCCTTGGAGGTCCCAGAGTGGAAGTGGGATGGGATATCTATGGACTTCGTGACTGGACTTCCATGCTCTTCCAGAGGTCACGACTCCATATGGGTAATTGTCGACCAACTCACCAAGTTGGCACACTTCTTACCCATCAGAGAGCATGGCTCAGTGGAGATCATGGGACGTCTCTAAGTTCAGGAGATTGTACGGCTTCATGGTGTGCATTTATCTATCGTCTCCAATAGAGATGCTCGCTTTACCTCCCGGCTTTGGAAGGGGTTGTAGGAGGCGTTCAGAATGGAGCTACATCTGAGCACCGCCTTTCACCCTCAGACAGATGGTCAGACGGAGAGAACCATTCAGACTCTCGAGGATATGCTCTGTGCATGTGTCCTAGACATTGGTCATAGCTGGGAGGATCACCTACTCTTGGTGGAGTTCGCGTACAACAACAACTACCACTCCACCATCAGGATGGAACCATAAGAGGCATTGTACGGACAACTTTGCAGATCACCTCTGTGCTAGACAGACCCTGGGGAGTCAGCACTTATAGGACTGGAGATGGTCCAGGCCACGACGGTGAAGGTCCAGGTCATCTAGGAGCAGATGAGGAAAGCTCAGAGCAGGTAGAAGTCTTATGATGATAGGAGGCGGAGGCCACTAGAGATCGAGGATGGAGAACACGTCTTCTTGCGGGTCTCACCTCGATGTGGATTACAGAGATTTGGATGAGGCAGCAAGTTTCCTTCACGCTTCATCAGACCATTCCAGGTCCTCAGCAGGATCGGCGTGGTGGCTTATCGTCTGGATGTACCACCTCATATGCATCGGGTGCAGGACGTCTTCCACGTATCTAAGCTGAGGAGATACATGCACGACCTGATGCATATCATTGACCATGGGGAGCTGGACGTTGATGATGGGGTGACTTTTGCGGAGGTCCCAGTGGAGACTGAAGATCGACATGAGTGGGTCCTACGTGGACGATTGATTCCTCTAGTGCGTATCATATGGCAACACGAGAACCTCCAGGAGAGCACCTGGGAGCGGGAGGCTCAGATGCGTGCTCAGTATCCACATTTGTTTCCCTAGTTTATGATGTATCTTTACAGGGACATAAATCCCTAATGTGGGAGTGATGTAAAGACACGTAAAATTAAATGGAATTTTTTTCTTAATTTTCTTAGAAATTTTACAAGAATGCAGTTTCTGAAGGCACTTGATTCTGAGGCCCAGTTTTCCCTGAATCATTTTCCAAAGTTTATATCGGGTAAGTTAAGTGAACGGATGACCGAGTTTTCCAAACTTTTGAATCGATGCTCGGAATCGAAATCAGAGGACATCGATGGAATCGCAACGCCAGTAATTGCTTAGGAACACCTTTTCCGGAGTTGTGTTTTCTCAGGTGTGGTTTTTACATTTTGGGGTTAAGTAAAGGAATAAAATAAAAGTGGTGAAACCTATTTTATTTTATTTTTGTTTAACCTAAGCTAAGTGGATAAAGTGGGACCCACAATATCCTACCCACTAGGTAGGATAATTGTGAGGTGGGACCCACATGAGCCCCACTGTTTCTTTTTTCCTAAACCCCCCTCCTTTAATATAGTAACGCACCCACACCCCCATTAATTGGATGCCAAACCTTGCGTTTATCTGTTTATGAAACGCCTCAATTAATTGGGTGGTTTAAACGTTACAATTAATTCAATTAGTTATTTGATTCATTTTTAAATTTCAAAACGCTTGTCTTGAGAAATAAAATAAGACAAACTCTTATTTTATTAGGGTTGTTTGGTTGTGAGAGGATTGGGGAGAATTTCCTCAAGTTCATGAAGTTCTTCATTCTCCGTCGAAGAACGTGAAGAACGCACCACCGCCAACGAAGAATGCCGACCTCCGACGCCGGACGATGGCGAGGGATGCCTTCCTCGGAGATCAAACACCAACGATCCTCTCCTTCTGCAAAGCCTTCTTCCGCAACGGTTAATTCCATGACAAACCCTCGCCCAACGTATTCGACGAGGTAGGGGATTTTTATTGTTGTTGTTTTGTTCATGAATTTTTGAACGTTCTTCGTTAATCTTAGAAGCTTGCTATCGATTAATGGGAGGGGGCCGGACCACACAAACATGGCCGACCTTCCTCAATTCTATTGCATGACCTTGTTGTGGTTTGGAACAGAGATGGTGTGGTGCCGTCGCACCGCGCGGGATCATGAAACAAGGATGTGCGGTGCCATCACGTCGCGCTGATGAAGACGAACAAGGTCGCGGCGCCGTCGCGTCGCGCCGGAGAATCACGAAAACACCGCAGCCAGAGCGGGGACGCGGAGGAGGGGTGCGGCACCGTCGCACCATGCCTGATGGGCCAAGGCCGTGGCTTGTTCGTGGCAGAGCAGGGACCGGCGGCAGGTTCCAGGCCGCCGGTGTCGGAGCAGGGGGACCGACCAGCACCGGTCCCGTGGCAGCAGCAGCCGACCGGCCGGTGCGGGCCAACCGGTCAGGGGGAAGCGTCGGGGTTCATAACCCCGGGCTGGCCTGCAGGAGCGGCCCCTACATGGGGGCTGTAGATTCTCAACGCGGGGGGGGGGGGGGGGGGGGAGCGCCCCCGCTCATCACTCGACTATTACGGCCGAGCCGCCCCGCCAGGCTGAGACAGGCCGCGCCAGCCGGGCCGCGCCGCGCCAGTCAGGCCGGGCCATGACCAAGCAGGCCAGACCCAGACCCGGGTTGGGTTGACCCGGTTCGGGCCGACCCTGGGGGTATCGGGCCGGGTCGGACGGGGCCCGAACCCCATAATTCCAGACCTCTTTTGTTATTTTGCCCATAACATGGGCTACAGACCTCTGATTGACGCACCGTCAGCTGCGATGCAATCTTTAGATCCAGATGGTCGTCTAAGTATATTAAACTCAAGGTTTCAGAGAACTTTGGGTTTCGCCAAGTTCGTTCGTACATGAAACCAACCGGGCCCTCAGAGTGGAAACACTTATAACTTGATTTCCGAATGTCCCATTGATGTTCTGTCGGCTTTGATGGATTCCTCTTAGTGAGACAGAACTTTTGGCTTACTCCGCTCGAGGTTTGGACACAGTTGGAGTATGGTCAGGTTGGTTTTGACTTAAAAACCAACTAGGCCCCTAGAACGAAAAAGCCAATAACTCTTAGATCGGGCGTCCGATTGACGCGTCGTCATTGACGTTGAGTTTCTGTTAGAGATATGGAACTTTCAGATACATCAACTTCGGACTACATGTCAGTTGATGTATCAGCCCCTTGGCTCGTGGAGCGGACCATCCAGAATGAGCTTTCTTTGTGCGGAAACCCTAGGGCTGGCTACGACTGCGACAACGATGACGACTGTACAGAAATCCTTCGTGGATTCGACGGCGACGACTACAACACTCAGTGATGCTACGTGGGTCAGTGCTGCCGATCCTGTGTGGGTCAGATCCTATGTGGGTCAGCACTCAGCGGTCCTGTGTGGGCCAGGGCCTACAGATCCTGTGTGGGTCCGATCCTGTGTGGGTCATTGTAGGGGTTAGTACCTATCGATCCTTTGTGGGTCATTGTGGGGTTTAGTACCTATCGATCCTATGTGGGTCCAATAGATTAGATGAATCAGTGGCTACATCTGATCATCACTATCGTCTTACGAAGAAGTATACCTGTGTGAGATGAGTCTTGACTTTCAATCTTTATCTTCGATAATATTGACTTGATATCCTGTATGGATTACTTTATGCTTCCTGTGTGGATGTGAGTTGTGTTTTCCTATGTGGACTGGGTTGTACTTGGGCTCAGATGCTGGAGATGAACTAGAATTGATGACTTAGGTATATGTATGGGAATATACCTAAGTAGTGTCGGATGTTACTTCGTGATTGTATCTTTCCTATATGTATTATCCTTTGTGGATTCTAGGAGACCTTCGGGGCTCTCGAGGTCCCTTATAAGTATCTTATACTCACCCCTACACGGGCTATGCCCAAACTACATTGTGTTGGTTGCAGAAGACGGACAATGCTGATCGTGGTTGGGGCTTGCAGAGCTGGTCAGTTCTTGGAGGTGGACCACTGGACGAGACGTACACGGAGCGGACAGCTGGACCCGAGGAGTTGTGGAGGATATCTGTACCCACCCATCAGGTGGGACTTCCAGTGGATGGCTCAACGTTGCGGCTTTACTTTTCAGTTGATGTACTCCCTTTTTCAGTTGTACTTTACTTTCAGTTGGGGTTTGTAATCTGGCCCACTTACTTTTCCGCAATTTCTTTTCTACCTAGTTTTACTTAGTGTTTACTCTTTCTTTCTTACTCTGTGCGTTTATTTACTTTACAAAGGAAATTCCTTCCCATTTTATCGGGAATTACGTCTTGGTGCTAGTCGCCAGCCCCTGGCCTATGGAAGGCGGGCTTGGGGTAGACACGACACATGTCCCGAGGACGGGTCGTGACAGCATCCATATCATACATACATTTTATAATTCACATCTACGTAGGGAGTTACATTTGGAATACCGATCATCGTATATTCCCTAAGTCTCTTAGGAGAAACATTCACATTTACCTTCATCATGTTGCCCAATGCATTGTAGAGATATCTCGGGCTCACCCACCATAGGTTTATCACGGAACCACTAGTATACATAACAATGCCCAAGAACCATAACATATTCGTAACATAAAAAACAAACATAAATTAATGATAAAATTTCAAAATTTCAATCACAATAAATTATTAAAATATATTGACATAAAAAATCCATTATCAAACCATTTTCAATACCAAAATACATAAAAGAGTATATGGTATTTTATTTTCCTTCTAAAAACATTACGGCTTGTTATGGAATGCCAAGATCAAATAATACGCCCAACGACAGAAAGGTCGTTCTCACCACATACATTAAAAAGATACATTTTTGTCATTTAGTAAAATTCTTCGTAGAAAGAATATTCATTTTGAATGAAATGAAAATTAAAATGGGTTAATATATAATATAAAAGAAATTCATGTATTAAAAGAACATATGACTTAATGAAAGGAGATTGAGACGAAGTACCTTACCTTATGTCCGAAATGAATCGTTTGTTTATTAATCTACTAAATAATAAACTAAAGTTAATTTATACTTTCATAAAAACCTTTTTCAAGTTTGTTATTTCTTTTATATGACTTATTACCATGATATAAACATTATGTAATCATTTATGTTAATTACATTTGTTTTATTGATATTTGGTACTTCAGTCAAAAATTGACTTCTTATAATTAAATGTTGTTAAATGGTCAAAATTTTATTATATATAGAATTATATTCATGATTTAGATATAATATATATCATATATATCTATTATATTCATGTATTTATAATAGTACATAACATTTGGAGATAAGAAATGAAATGCAATGTTCATGGAGACGGTAAGTCGTACATATGCATGAACGCCACATTCATTTCTATTTCTTTTTTTAATGGAATTAAAACATAATTATAAATAAATATATTATAATTACAGT
The DNA here is from genome assembly GCA_963277665.1 of Viscum album. Taxonomy (NCBI): domain Eukaryota; kingdom Viridiplantae; phylum Streptophyta; class Magnoliopsida; order Santalales; family Viscaceae; genus Viscum; species Viscum album. The sequence continues at coordinate 1,290,230,920 of OY728135.1, forward strand.
ATAATATCATGTATAATATAATTAACTCCATCCTTTATACATACCACATATGAAATTAACGAGTCATATAACTTTGAGGGGGCGGTAGTCCACATTTCCTCAAATAAAATTATTGGGTTTACCCATAATGGAAACCATATAGGTATGATGTAAAAGAAACATACAGAAGAATAAATAATACATAAACATAATATATATCATATATAAATATATTGTTATCTTAATGGCCTCTATGAGAGGCTGTCAGAGATAATCAGACAATCATCGTTTCGCGAGATGTTAGTTTTCCATTCATAGAAACAGTATATTCTTCACCCATTAGATGGAGGTGTGTGTAATTTTAGGTCGAGTACATATCATAAAAACATCCTAGTAAATTGAGGATACTGGTCTTGTTATAAAATAAATGAATAAATTTTTAGGTGTTTTATATGTAAAATAAAATAAATGAATTTAAGAGAAACTATTACATTTAATTTGGGTAACTTTATTTGGTTTGATCCAAAAGGATATCTTGAAGTTCCTTCTGTGTAAGGTATGGCTTCTAGAAGGAGTAGAGGGATCTTGAGAGCTTATTTGGGTAGGTTTTGGATGAGCCAAGGGGCTTATGAGGTGTGAGGAATGGGTTAGAAGTGAGAGCATTTTATAAGGGGGAGGAGTGGCTCTTTAGGAAAGTTTGCAAATATTACATTATCATAAACCTATATTCGTTTTCTAAAGATCCATAACTCATTAAATATATATATACGAAGAATAAAGTTCGAAAAAATTCATCCAATAAGAATTGGACATGTTTAAGATATTTTTTTAATATTTATAATCTCATTTATTAATGAGGTTAATACAACATCATTATTGTGTCATAAATAATTTAATTTATTTCATATCTAAAAATTGTAAAATAAAAACCATAATGTAGGAAATCGTTTTAGATTTTAAATGTTTATTTATAGTTAAAACGATAACTTATATAATCCCACGTAAAAATTGATTTACTAAAAGATATTTGTTTATTTCTTTTTTGCATTTACTTTAAGTTAATTAAACTAAAGTGTCACTATCACTCCCAAGTTGCTCAATCGGGTCCCAAAATCGACCAAAAAATGCCCATGGTCGTAAATGACTCATCCAACAAGGTTAGGAAAAGTGTTATGGTAATTTTGTACTATTATAATATTATTTTTATGTTGAATTACCCTATTTAACTTTAACTATGGTAAATTAAAGTCAAAAGTCACTATTCGCCAAAAATTATTTTCATCTTATTAAACTAAATTTTATATACTAATAACAACCTTGTATGTAAATTTTTTGAAATTAAATCCACAAAAGTGGTAAAATTTCATTTAAATGAAAATGTCAAATTTTAACTACTACTTAGTGGTTTCACTATTCATAAAAAATTGATGTTTTTTAGAAAACTACAAAAAATTCATCCATATCTATATTTGATATTCCGAATTCGAAAATCATTTCTATTTTACCAAATTTAAAAAATATAATTTGAATTAATTAATTATAAATTAATTCTCGTTATCAAAACAAATAGCATGTTTTTAGGAAATAAAAAACTATCAAAAGATTGATATTTGTTTATGTCTAATTCCAAAGTGAAAATAATTTAAATGACCAAAATTGGATTAAATGGTAAAAACATAATATAATTATAATTTAAACCCAATTAAAAATATAATATAACCATATAAATAAATTATATTAAAATGCACTTTTGAATTAAAAATTCTGTATTTTCACTATTCATAAAAAATGAATTTTATTCGAAAAATACCAAAAAATTACCAAAAGTAAAATTTGATTTCCTGATTCTAAATAAGAATTTTATTTGGTTAAATAGAACATATAAATGTGACAAAACCTATATTTAAATAGGGTTCTCCATTAAAAGGCGGTAAATCATCCTTTTAAAGTAAATTATACTTAAAATTATATTAATTAACATTTTAAGCATCAAAATTTTATTCAATAAATGTAAAAAATTTAAAAAACAAGTATTATAATATTGTAGTTAGTTATTTTTATTCCCTCTAATTCAATGACTAGGCATTAACTACCATTTAAAATAATAATATTATATTATTAGTGTTCAATGTAAGATTTCAAAGAAACACTTTGTTGTGTATCAGGTACGCAATCGAGCATATCAACCCCTTTAAAGTAATGTAAATAATTAATTCAAAAATATGAATAATTATGAAAAATGTATTATTATTTATTTCCCTGGGGTGTTACGTAGACCATCAGATATAGAACATAAAACATTCGTTAATAGATCTAGAAAGTTATTGGTCATGTTTTTCGATCTCACAAACATGATAGTATTGTTCCTGGAACTGATGAATCTATTTTTCCATACTTATCTAGATTTTTTATGGTGTTATATGTTGATGATATCTATGAGTATTCTCACAATTAAAATGACCATTACAGTCATCTTGTGTTAATAATGTATTCAAGGAGTGATCATAAATTAGATGTTATGATCAGAAAGTTTCACTTTTGTATGGATAATATTCACTTACTGGTTTATATTATCGTAGTGATTGGAGTATTAGTTGACCATAAAATGTGTGAAATATATTTTAAGAGGATAATTACATGTAAACAATTGACATATAGAGTTTATAATTGATATATGGTTATAAAATGTGACTTATTTATTAATTCCCAGGCCAAGAATAACGACTCATGGGATTTAATTAGAATGAGGTAAACTTTCTATGGTAAGACGCCTAGGAGATAGCCTTTCAAGAGATAATAAGGGGACTGACATCAATACTGATGTTAATTATATCAAAGTTTGGAAAAAGCAAAAAATATATTTTGATGCATTAGGTATCATGTTAGGAGCAGTTTTCATATTGGAGGACAAAGTTGTTGTTTTCATGTCTCATTAGTTGAGGACATATGAGTGGATCTTACTAACACAAGATCTTGATTTAGCCATTATTATTAATTCCATGAATTTTTGGAAGTATTAGATACCATGATATAATTTTGGGTCATATAAATAAACAAAATAAACATTTATATCTTTATATAGAGTTGCTGAAATCTCATCTAATAATGGTGAGTGGAATACAGAAAATCTTTTGACTTCTAACTTCATTATAAGTACCCAACCTTAAACATTACATAATCCAAAAGTTTCAACTAGATTTAAATTATTTATATTCCCAAAGGACTTTTCAGTTTAGAGTTTTATGTCTTTAGGACATAGATTATACATATCAACCCACAAGCATACAATGTGGGTACCATTAAATCATTATCCATTTTTTCCAAAACATAATTTTTTTAACACAAAACCAAAACATGATTTCATTGAATTTTTTTGAATTATTTACTTCTCTTACACTTCCTTATAACTTGTGAAAGAAATTTAAAAATATGGTGTTAGGATAAAATGCTTAGTAAGAGGTATAAGAAGAGGGAAACAAACCATTGGTCCATGAACACTTCAAAACACCTGAAATCATTTTCACAAAGACAGAATTTTCACCCATATATACTTAATTTGTGGAACATGATATTTCCAAAAACATTAATGAAAATATATAAAACTATAAAGTCATAAATGGTCATTAATTAATTATATATTAACCCTTAAATCTATCTTACAATTTATAACCCTCATGGATACATTACAATGTTACCCACATGGATAACTTATGGTGAAACCATCAAAATAACACTTGGAGTAACCATACTACCAACCACAATCATAAACATACACAATGAATTGAATGGAGATATAGGTACTACGCTTCATAATAAAAAATGAACATGAACCAGAACATAATCATAAGACAAGACTAATTTCATAAAAACAACTCTTTTGATTTTTGTATAATATAATTTTAAGGAAAACTCAATTAGAAATATCATATAATTTAAGTGAGATTTAATATATTGGAAGTAACATGTATATAAACTATAAATACACATAATTAATCATTATATAACCAAAATTAATCTCACAAATAATTTTAATACCACATAATTAATGAAGTATAAGGTTAATCTATAGAATGGAAATTGGGATAAGAATTCCATTACATTGGGTTGTTCTTACTTCAAAATTGTTTCAAACTCTAGTATAATTGTTAAAATAGTGTAATTAATATAGTATTGAAACATTTCCATGTTTATAACACCTTATATGATCATTTTATGACATCATTTGACCCATTCACTAATATAATTTTTTTATTTCCATTGTTTCAGGTGCACGCTTCACATGATTTTCATGGTTGGTTCATAAAGGATTTTCTTGATGAATGGAAGCGAAACATCAAAATTGTAATGAAATGTTTTTAATATGTTTAAATAATATTAATTGATTCCATAAATCATTTTGTACATTTTTTATTAATATGATTCATTAGACAAATCATTCGTGATATTTTATAGATTGTTTTGGTGGTTATTCAATAATCACAAACTTATTTGATCATATACCATTAATATTATGCATATAAGTTAATTCTTGAACATAATAGTGGTAATATTATATAGTTTAAAATATATTTCAATAATTAAAATGGTTTTTCAACTAGAATTTAAGGATTTAAAGGAAATTGAAGACACAATGTCCATGATGTTAGTAAAACGACACATCACAGATGATGTTTTATTTTTAGAACAAGAGGAAGAGGACATGAAGAATGATGATTATTTTTTCAATAAAAATGATAAAAATATAAAATGTATATAATACATGAGATTTAATTTTTTTTGGGTTAATGGGAGGAGAAGAGAGTACAAGAAAATAAAATAATTGAAAAGAAAACACAAGAAAATGAATCATGATCTTCACCTCTTGATCTAATATCCTTGAGATCCTACTAATGGGATTTGGTTTTGGTCTTTTGGTGAGACCATATGGTATTGGAAGCAGTGAAGAGCCTTGGGAAGGGTATTGGGACAAATTTAATCAATTCACGAATCTTGAGAGATGTGAGTGGAGTAGTGGGGTGAGGGTGGTATTTATAGTGAATGTGTGGGAGTTTTTAATTAATTCTACAGGACACCTCATTAGTGTTATTAGAACAACCATTGGCTTTCACCTGGTTCTTCCTTCTATTCTGGATTAATTCTGTCCGACAAATATGGATAACCTGAAACCAAAAACGAAATATTGGAATCTCTTGCACCAACAACATCTGAGGAAAAATTTATCAGATCATTAATCCATGTCCTTTGTTCTACCCGTAAGATAGTTAATTATGCATGAAGTTTTTGACTCAAGGAATATTCCACATCATTTTTTTTCTTGGATGTTAATTGATCGTGAAATCATAATAATTTTTCAATTCTTTCCATCTTATCAGACTCATATTTAATTCATTCTGATTAAATATATACTTAATTATTTTATGGTCAATGTATATTTCACATTTGGCTCAATATAAATCATGCCTACAAATTATCAATGTAAAAACCCAATTCTCATAATTCAAAATCATATCTTGGATAATTTAACTCATGATGTTTTAGTTTCCTTGAAGCATAATTAATTACCTAGTAATTATATATCTTAAAACAACAATGTTTTCTTAATGAAGTATCACTATAGATGAAAAAATCCATATTTCTAGAAGGTAGGGTTAGAACTAGAGCATTCACATACAATATTTACAATTCTTGAATTAATTAATCACATTTTTTCCCCAACAAATTTAACTCCATTTCATGTTAATTTAGTCAGTGGACTATATAACCATGTAAATTCATCAACTAACATCTGATAATAGCCTACCACACCAAGAAAACTACGAATATATTTTATATTTGTGGTTATTTTCCATTATTCAACAAATACCATTTTATAAAGATCAGCAATTATGCCATCTTGATAAAAAAATGTGACCAAGGAATGAAATTTGTTGCATCCAAAATTCATAGTTGGTGAATTTTCTATATAATTTCTTTTCTTTTAAGGTTAAAAAAACCCTTAGTTGTTTTTAACGATCCTATTTACTTCTAGATAATACTATAATGTCATCAATAGAGAAAACCAAAAACATATCCAAGAACTCATGAAATATTCTACTCATAATATCCCTAAATATAATAGCTTAATTAGTTTACCCAAAATAAATAACAAAAACACTTAATGACCATATCTAGTTTATAAAGATGTTTTTGGAATGTCATCCTCCTTCAACTTCAGCTTATGGTACCCAGATATCATTTTAATCTTAGAAATATATAGAGCTCCCTAGACACGATTAAACATGTCATCAATGTGAGGGAAATAATACATATTCTTAATAGTATTTTTATTCTATGCTCTATAATCAATAAAATATCTCAATAAATCATATTTATTTTTAACAGACAAAATATATTCTACCAATGGTGAAGCACTTGGAATAATTAATCATTTATCAAAAAAATCATGAAATTAATTTTTTAATTGATGAATTTCCCTTTGAACCATTTCATAAGGGGGATTTGAAATTGTATTAGCATAAAAAACCAAGTCAATAGTGAGTTAAAATTCCCAATTAGATATAATCCCACATAACCCATTAATAAAAACATCAAGTTATTAATTTACTACTAACACATCATTAATATGAATAGTTCCCTTTTTTCAAAAATATGATCAAGACAACTTTAATTTCCATATTTCAATAGTTTCTTAGCTTACTGATATATTATCAATTTTATGGGTTTGTTATTATATAAAAACTGAATCTCTTTCTAAAAAATATTCTTTATCTCAACAATAAATCATAGAATGATAAATAGAAATCCAATCTATACCTTTAATGTCATTAAACTCTAATAAGGGAAAAACAACAAAGTTTTCAGGTAATGGCATTCCACATATAGTAATAAGAAGAATCTTATAATGCCTTTCTACTCTAACATTTCCCTCATAGTGTTTTAACAATAAGTTATTGTCTCACTTGTTGAGGTGATATTTTGAATTTACAAGAAAACTAATCAGAAATAAAGGAATGTGTAGACCCCGTATCAAACAAAACATTAGAAAATTTTTATTAAAATAATCAATATACTTGATACCACTTCATTATATGGCCCAAAAATTTCAGATATAGTCTCAAAGAATCTCACTACATCTTTTTTCAAGTATTTTGGTTTCTTTCCATCACATGGATCTTTCTTTCAACATGAATTTTCATAATAACTCATTTCACTACATTTGAAACACTTTAATGTTCTTTTATCAGTATTGATGTTTGGATCATTTTCATTAAAATCTTAGTCCAAATTTAGAAACTTACCACATTAATAAAGTATCTCAGTTTTAGTAAGGCATTCTACAGGGAGCATTTTACCACACATTTTAAAAACTAGAAGCTGAACATTCTTACTATTAAATTAAATGTATTTGTTTTTACCCATCACATTCTATATAGAGCTCTTCTAATTTTTTTTCTCAATGAACATTTGATCATTAGTGAACTCTATTTATTCCCTCTTGGAACATAAAAAAAGTTTCTCAAAAGTTTTGAATTATCAGTATTCCATTTCCATTTGATATCTTTGCTTCAATCTGTAGTAAAAATTGATGATTTTTTATCAAGATCCAGAATAAGATTTAGAACATACATTTCCAGTCAGCTACTGTTATCTTCATAAATAGACATGTAATAGACCTCTGATTCTCTAAATTCAAATAATTTTTTTACCATACTATGTTGAAACAACTAGGAAAATATTTTTCAAGGAAAACTATTTTAAATTCATCCCACTATAAGGCATCAATATCATCTCTATCCCTCGTATTATTGAAAATTGACCGCATTTAATCAACTTGACCTTCAAAATGATAAATGGTAAGACTAAAAATTTTATTTTACAAGAATCCCATAACATAGAATATATTTTCCAGGGATTTTTTCCTTCCATCATCCGTTGTTGGGTCAGAAGATCCACTGAAATCAGGAGGGTGTTGCCTCATCAAATCTTCCACTCTCATCATGTTTATTTTTGGTAGCTTTTATTGTTCCCATGAATGGATTACCCCACAATTTATTTCCTATTTATGATGACCCTTTACTGCTACAAATGTCTTGGTTTTAGATTCTATCATTCCGGGTTGTGGATTCAGAAAGATATTAGCCTCTTGTTTTCTTCCAACATCATTTTCCCTATTTCTTCTACAGAAAACCATTCCAAACAAACATTTCATAGATGATGAAACATTTTAATCATTAAACTCTAAATTATTTCAGAATTAAAAGAAGGTAAAAATAATTTATGGTATTCTCATTACATCAAAATAACACCTAAAGTTATCTAAACTGGGCTCTGATACCAACTATAAGAACCTGACCTTAATCATTACATAATCTAGCTATTTGAACTAGATATCACATCATTAACATCCCAATTATATTTTTGTTTTAGAGTTTTTGAAATTTAAGAAATAACATATACATATCAACCCACAAGAATTCAAAGTGGGAACTTCTAAATTAGTTTCCATTTCTTCCAAAACATAAATTTTTTAACACAAAATAAGAACATGATTTATTTGAAAAATATTGAATTATTTATTTCTCTTAAACATCCTTAAAAATTTTGAAAACATTTAAAAACATGGTATGAGCATAAAAATATTAGTAAGGCATATAAAAATAGGGAAATAATCCATTAGTCCATGAATACTTAAAAACATATGAAATATTTTTCACAATGACAAAATTCTCACCCATATATATTTACTTTGAAAAACATGATATTTCAATAAAATGTGAATGAATATATATATAAAACAATAATGTTTTATTTTGGAATTACATACTTATATTGTAACCCTTACAACTACATTATGATTTGTAAACCTCACATCTACCTAATAATGAAACCCTCAAGACTACCTTATGGTGTAACCATCGCAATTACACATGGAGTTACAATACGTCCAACCTCCAACATACACATAACAAATGCGTTGGAGGGATATACAGTTGAAACCATTAAACTTAAACAATTACCAAGAACTATCACATAATAATTAAACATGAATAATTTCATAAAAACATTTTTTTTTGAATTTTTTAAAATACAAGTTTAAAAGAAATTTTTTAATGAAAAGTCCCTCAAAAATATCATATAATTTATGTGAGAATTAATAGAGTAGACAGAACATGTATATACACTATTAATATAGATAATTCAACATAATATAAACAAAATTCAGCTCACATGTAATATTAATACCACATTACTAATGAAGTATAATGTTAACCCAATGAATAAAAATTGGGTTAAGAATTCCCTTACCCAAGGTTTGTCTTACATAAAACTTGTTTAAAACTACTTTATAATGGTAAAAAAAGTGTTATTAATATTTGAAATAAAAAAATTAATTCTTATAGCACCTTATGTGATCATATTATAATATTATTCCACCCATTTATAAAAATTATTTTGTTATTTCCATTTTTTCGGGTGCGTACTTGGCATGATTTTTATGATCGATTCATAAAGGATTTTCTTGTTGAATGGAAGAGAAAATCCAAAAGTGGAAAAAATGGTGTTAATAAGATTATTTAATATTAAATAATTCCATAAATCATTTTGGTTCTTTTTTATGAGTATTATTTATTAGATAAATTATTTGTGATATTTTTTTAGGTCAATTTAGCTATTCCTCATTAATCACGAACGTGTTATATCATATAACTTTAATATTATGCATATAAGTTAATTTCAGAACATAAGAGAGGTAATAGAATAAAAATTAAAATCTTTTTCAACCATTAAAATGGTTTTACTACCATATTTTAAGGGATTAATGTAAGTTGATGACACATCGTTCACAGTGTTTGTAAAAAGACACATCATAGATAGTGTTTTTATTTTTAGAAAAAGAAGAAGAGGAGATGAAGAACAATGATAAATTTCTTCATAAAAATGATAAAAATATAGAATATATACAATAATGGAGCTTTCATTCCTCCTGAATAAGGGTAGGATAAGAGAGTATAATAAAATAAAATAATTGAAATGTAAATACAAGGAAATGAAAGAGGATCTTTACATATTGATTGCTTCCCTTTGAGATCCTCCTTAAAGACATCAATTTTGGGATTTTGGTGAGACCATAAGGTATTGACCATGGGGAAGAGTCCGGGGAATGTTATTCATCAGAATTTAGACAATTCTAAAATCTTAAGAAGTGTTAGAGGAAGAGGGGGCGAGGATGGAATTTATAGTGAATGTGTGAAGTTTTTAATTAATTTCAAAGGAAACATCATGAGATGTATTTGAAAAACTTGGTATATACCTTGTGTAACTGCCATGGTATTGGACATGTGGGAAATCTCATATCATATTTTAATCATCAAGAGTCGACCCTAATTATTACATTATTATTACATCAATATGATGTCATCAAACACAGTGAACACTTAAAACTGTATTTTTACTATTCACTAAAAAATCTAATATCTTAGAAGAGAAAAAAAAATCCCTAGACATTTTTAGAAATGTAGAATTAAAAAATTAACTCCATTTTATCAAACTAATTTTCTAAATATGATAACATTAATTGTTAAATAAAATCATAATTTACTCAAAAAATAACAATTTTAAAACTATAACTGATTTTATGTCAACTTAAAAAATTAATCAGGATATGATTATTTTTTAACAATATGAAAATAAAATAGTAATATGATTTACTATTCATAATGGTCATATTAATATTCATATTTCTATTCATTAGGGTATTTTACTATTCAATAGAATACATGTTGGTTCTATATGACTCCAAATAACTTACTGATCAAAACTGTGGATTTCTGTTTTTTGGAATTCAAATCATTGAAGTAGAAAAATTAAGTTTAACAGCTATATTATAACATTCTCTTTAAAAAGGATTCATGATTTATATATTTATTGTTTCATGTATTTCATTTTATTTTCAAAACCTTGGGTTGTTACATTTATTATATGTCTGTAAAGGGAAATAGAGTTTCTGATGCCCTAAGAAGGAGGACTTGGACAAAGGACGTTCATGAGGCCAGTAACAGTTGTCTAGTTATGAAATTATTTATGTAGATGCACATGTAGGTTCATGATATCCTTGAGTCTAATTTTCACTAATTCTTGGCAGTGACTTCTACTCTATTGGATATAGTGAGGATGAGAGAAGTATGAGACTCTATGGTCATGGTCTCACAAGAGGGTGTCGTAGTTGAGAAACCCCCACATTGTTAGAAAATTTTATATGATGAAATTATACATATAATTGTTCATGTATGGTTTCCAACTGTCATCTGAGAAGATTAATTTTTTATAATTAAACTCCTCATCTTGGTCTATACATCTCATATTCAGAATGATGTATCATGTCCTACACATTCAATAAGGGTGTCAGGGGATGAAAAGAGATATATTTTGGTTCATTAGTCGGTGTAACACCTACTATTAAGTGAAGTGGAAGCCCTAGTGTCTAGCTACAATTTTACATCCGTTCAATATTCCTGAGTGTAAATGGGATGACATCATTGGATTTTGTGATGAGACTATCTAGATCACCTCGAGAAAGTGACTCTGTATAGGTGATTGTAAATTATTTGATAAAGTCCTACTATTTCCTACTAATATGGGATATTCTATCTATTGATTAGTATGGAAGGATATGCATTCATTAGTTTATATTCTTCGAAAAGGTTCCATATTCTATATTATTTGGCATAGGCAGTAATTTTTTGTCATGGTACATGGAGGGGATCGAAATGGAAATGATTTAATATGTATTGTTGAGTATAACATATCACCCACAAACAAATGGATATTCTGAGTGTATGATAAAGGTTTTATAAGACATTCTGTAATCTTAAGTCCTTGATTTTAGGGTTTTCTGGTAGAAACACATGCTTATCATTTAGTTACCTTATAATTACAACTTCTAGGTTACCATATAGATGGTTTTTTGTGATGCCCTATACGGTAGGACATTCCATTAAACCTAATATACTTAGAGGTAGTAGAGGTAGTGGTACTTTTTCCTCATGTCATTCAAGAGACTTAAAATAATGATAGTGTTATTATGAATCATATTTATACAACTCAATCTAGAATGAAGTCGTACACCAATAAATATTATAAAATAGTAGAGTTCAAGGTGGTGAGTTAGTTTTCTTTATTATTTTTTCTTAGATATTAGAATAGATAGATTCAGTTGAAATGAAGTTATCAACTCAATATATAAGGCATATTGATATTCAATAGTAATTGAAGATAGTATACTTTTAGTGTTTTTACATCAGAGTTACCAGGCCTTGCATGATGTCTTCCCTCTATCTCAACTTCATTGATATAATTATTATTTTTCATGTATTATTCCTCAACTGGATGTTTATTTATAGGTAGATACATCCTTTGATGATAATAGTATCAATATTATTGATCGATTTGGAAATTTTATATATGTTTGGCCCTATCCTCTAGTATGGGTGACAAGGAAGAAGGATCATGCATATGATTAAAATTGGGAGTGGGAAGCTGACATACATGCCTAGTGTCTAGAGTTATTATGATATTATGCCTTAACAACCTTGACTAAAAACTGAAGGATGAGTTTTTTTAAAGATTGATTACTCTAATGACCCATTTTACTACAAGAAGTAAGGAATATATTAATTTTTTATTAAACCCTTTTCATATTTCCCACTTCATATTTTACTATCCAATCCAAGACATAAAACAATTTCTTTGTTTTATAAATAATTAAACAATTATTTTATGTCTGGTTAGATGCCAAATAAAGTATGTGTATTTGGAATAAACAATGTGTATTGGAAACATGATGTGTAATGGAATTGGAAGGCCAATTCATGTTTTGTAATGAAGTTTTCCCAAAGGGGAGACCACAAGAATTACAAGACTCATAATGAATTAGCACTCCATATAATATGCATGATATTTTTAGGAGAATAACCCCATAAGTTTTCCATCTCTCATCACCCCTTTTCTCCCACATAGGATCTCTTTCTCTAAGAATCTTTCCTCAAGCATAATCTAGGAATTGGTTATCATTCCTCAGCTAACCTCTATTTTCAATGTTGTTCATAATGTTGTATCTACACCAATAAGAGATAATTTTTATTATATTCTTACATTCAGTTGTCTCTCTTTTGGAGATATTATTTTGGTGAAGAAATTTGTCCTCGTTTTTACTACTATATTTTTTTATTCCTTTTTCTCCTGATCGTTACCAAATTAGAGGTTGAGACTGCATGAATGTTCTTCTACAGTGTTATGGTAGGTGGTATATAACTTTTCCATTGATGTAATTTTTTTATATCATACCTCCATTCCTCCACATGGTAGATTGTATACTGTTTTTACTAATTTAATTTATCCTTGAGTTAAATGATAAACTAGTGTTTAATACATGTATTGGAACCCTTATATAAGGATGGAGGCTATTTACTTCCTCCCAAATCACTGATGTAGTTGGTTATACATTTTTACCTGGATTATTCCACTCTTGGGGTGTGATAAGTCTTCATTACATTATTTGGGTTTTTAGCTTAATTCAGATTATTTTTGAAGACTATAAAGAAACTTTTAAAACATTTTAATTTGTATATAAAAGATATAAAATTGATAACCTATTGTATTTTTATTATTTTAATGGGTTTATTTACATGATTAATCAAATTGTTTTTATAATAGTAATATATAGTTTTAATTATTATAATTGAGGGTTCATGATATGAAATTATTGACCAACTTAGATTCCATGGAAATATCTACTATATGGATCTGGATTGCATGGATGCTTTGAAAAATCCAACCCCATGGATCCAATTTACCTTACATGCTTTAAATAATTGATCATTTCTACTCATGGGATCCTATTTTATCAACATATAATGATTCCATGGAAATTATATATCTTTTTATCCAACCATGATATTAGGATTCCATGGAATTTTATACTCATAGGATCTATCTATCATATGATGATTTCATGGAAAATTCTTCTCCTTAGGCCATATAAACATATTAGGATTCCAAGGATATTTATAATTCATGGATAGACAACCATATTATATTCATTAGAAATTTTATCTGCTTATATCTAATGATTATATTAGGAGTCCTTGGTCTTTTACACTCCTTGGGGATGATTTAAATGATTTAAAAGAACTATTAGAAAGCATATGACATTTTTACTCTCTATTTATTATTTAAATAATTTACATAGATTATATGGTTTACTTGTAATTTTATAATCCATGGAAACTGCCCCATTTATTCTTGATACTTGATTATATGGTGTAGGAAGTTAATTTTTCTTAACATTATTTAGAAAAAGACCTTATATTTCTATTTTGTTATCAATATCAGACATGAAAAACTGACAGTATCATTTCAATTTTAATCATGTGTACTCCAAATATATGTTTTCTTTACTTCAGCTATTATACAAAAAATGTTTTTAGAGACACCATTTTTTGTGTCCTACTGAGTGTTTTATCATGCAATATTCGGGCTGTTTATGGGTACATAGATAGACATCATTGATGCCGGGATGGATAGGGGAAAGAACACACTTGCTAATTCTTGATTTATTATTTAATAGGAGAAGGGGATATAATAAATTGGATATAATTATAGATTCTATATGGGGATCGTTAATTTTTTTCATGTTTGTCATTTTATACATTTATATTACTATATGAATGATTCCATGTATTACATGTATTTTGAATAGAATTCCATGATTATCATTTATATATGAAACTAATGGATGTGATTACATGGTAATTTATATTATTGATGTTTTCATCATCTTCTCAGTAATTTCATATTATTCCTCTTATGATTGAAATGATTATGATATTTTGTTATAATCTGACCATGACAGTATAGTCTCCCCACTATCCCATTATAGAACCTCGCTGCAAGTCAGAAGCCTCTAACATATAGTGAGTGGTGCTTGATGCCATTATCCCAACCGAATATGGATATAATTGAATGGACATGGTCTAAGAAGGAATAATTAAAATCTAATAAAACAGGTTAATGACTAAATAATGGGTAATACATCATTTATTTGTATGATTCTAGTATATGATCCAGGATCAAATTTTTTAATCACCTCAATATAGTAAAATATGTAATACATTTAATCACACAGTAATAGTCATTTCAAATTTTATTTTGAGTAATTTGTATCTTAATATATAATTTTAGTGATATGAATCTCATGTTAGGGAAGATACACATAATTTTATACAAATAATTACTACATTTGACCTTATATTAATTATGATTCTAGAAGAAGACCACATATTAACATATTATATCCTTATTATTGGTAGAAATTGTAATGGAAATTCAAGGAAATAAATTGTAATTATGATTCATTTATTTCATCAATTTATATTATAGTATGGATAAAAAATGTTCCAAATTTTATTACCCCATAAAAATGATACAGACTTCTATGATATATCTTTTCTTCCATAGGAGACAATCCTTATAGATAAAGGTGGTATATTAAATACATCGATGAGTGAGAGGCTCAATATAAAAATTAAAGGGTACAAAAACAATATCTATAGGACACATATAATATTTTTATCTTATGTTATTTAATATACATATTTAAAAAACATATGTTAATGAAATTTTATTCTCTTTTCAACAAATAGAGTGCCTCATTATTTTTATTGATAAATAAATCCAGATTTAATAAATGGTGAGTAATGAGTTAAGAATATTATTTATTTCCATTAATTTTAAACTATAAAATTGATTCAATAAACCGAAAAAACAAATGGAAATTGGTTGAATAAAAAAATAGGGTATTATATTAAAAAATGTGTATTCATTAAAAAATTGTAACTATCTTGTAATGTTAAATTATATTAATTAATTTTTTCCAATGGAGTTTAGAAAATATTTTGAAATAAAATATAATAAATCTGTTTCACTATTTGTCAAGATAGATTTCATTAGAATTTTAATATGATTTAATACCTTTAATTTATGAGATTTGGTATATAACTATCAAAAATAATTTATTAATTAATAAAATAGTAGAAGATTACTTTATATAATAGTTAGAATTATTTTTGGACTTCCAAGGATGTTACTGTGGTATAAAATATATAGGTAACCATTTATGTCATTATAATTACACGAATATGATCACATTTTCATTTTAATAATTTTTCAATAAAATTATGATTCACTAAAAAACTATGATTTGTGTATGTACAAGAATTTATATAGTTTTTCATTGATGGTTTGTATATTTATATGAAATATTATAAAATATAAACCAATTTCTAGTCATATACATTGTAAATAATTATTCTAATAAGATATAATATATACTGGTACTTGGTGACATGGCCTAAATTAATAGATTGATGAACTATAGATATGGATTGATTATTATCCATGAACTTGTCCAAATTTTAAACAATTTCATGTTACTGAATGGTTGTAAGATAAGAAATAATAAATGGTGATTGGTACCTATGTAAAAGTTTCTAAATATCACTAAAATTATGTGCTTCCATACACATTATTATAAATAATTAATTCATACAATCCCATATTTTTAGGTGGATGAATTTATCACATTTGATATGGAATATAATAGTGTTTATATTTCACTTCTCATGACCATGAAAGGATGATATTAAAAAATATGGATCGAATACATAAAGAATACATAAAGACTAACATAAAATACCTAAGATGTGTGAGTAGAATGTTCGTAGATCATATATGAGATGATGAGTTAGTATTTAATTTCTAAAAATATTATTGTTTGAAATAAAATATATTGGTCATTTAAATTTTAATTTTTTCACTATTTTTTTCTTAAAAGTGATTCAATGTGTTATTGATTCTTTATGATATAGTCGGTCCCAATTATACATTTATTGTTGTATATGAAGTTTCTTATACTAAATTGAATGGAATACAATATACATATACTAAAATATTAGAGATCATGATATATTACCTAATAGTGCACATCTCATCACTCTTAATTGTGACAATACAACATGACTAGTGAATTTCAATTCACCAAGATTATTCAATCTAGTTGATATTATACTTTATTATTATCGTACCTTGACATATTTTACTCAACAACATGATGTTTATGTTTAAAAATTAACATATATTTATAATGTAAAAGACCAAACAAAAAAATATTTTTATATGAAAAATAATGTATGAATGGGTGGTTAAGAATTATTAGTGGTTCTATCAATACGTTGAGTTAGTGTATTGGTTTTTTTGAATTAGAATCCAAATTTTTTAAATTGGATTACTATATAGAATATTTAATTATATTTTAATCTATCATGTTGTTATTAAATATGTTCTTTCCATTTTATTATAATATATTAAAATTATGTCAGAGTATTTTAATTTCTTTTTGACAGAATGAAATTGTTAATGGTCTATATTTTATGTCAGCATTGATATAAAACCATTACAGAATAATGATATTGTTCATCCAGTGTTTTTAACTGTAAATAATATTTTTTAAATTTGTGAGATTTATAGGATTAAAATGAAGTGGTTTTTTGATTATTCTTAAAAATATGGTATTCTGTGTCGAACCCAAAAAATAATATTTTTTTCAAAAGAGTAGTTTGGACATCATAAGATTTTATTTGACACATTAGATTGTACAAAATGGAAAAAAATTTCTTCAAAAGAGACATTTTAGTGACCCTTACCCATGTATCCAAACGATAGTGTCCCCTTTTTTACATTTTAATAAGATATATGAAACCACCAACTAAAGGAAAAAATAGTTTTATAATCCTATAAACTTATAAACACCAATCAAATTGTCATTTTTATATAAAACATAAAATTGTCAACGGGTTTTCTTTGAAAATTTCATTATTACTCATAGTGTATCCATGCTTATCAATCACCAAAACACATCCTGATATCCTACGAGGAATGAAACATGAGAAAGGGGTGAGATAAAATGTGAAGTAAGGGTAATCGTACAAAATATTCTCTAAACAAACATGGAAAAATAATTATTGAATGTTATATAAGTAATACACATTCCATTAATAACTAACAAGAGAATAGTATGGATGTAATAAATTATGATCATATAATTCCATATAAATAATCACACGTGTCTGAAAACAAAACCATGGATATTCTTTATTACAAAATAATATCAGATAATATGAACCACTGAATTTATACATATGGAATTGATAATATTAGAAATCTTAAAAGTGTGTTTGAGGCTTTATAACAAGTTATCAAAATAAATGGGTAAGTCTACCCCAAAACACAAAGACATTTTCCCCTAAGACATACTAATTCCCTATGGGGATATATTAGGCCCCTCCAATCACATAAAAAGTTTAATTTATTACTCACATTCAAGGTTGGTAACATAATACACATAAACATTTTTATGTAAACATTCATATGAAATAAGAATTCTTACCCCAATTAATAAAAAAAATTATAAAACATCTTAATGAAATTGATGAATTGTAAGAAATTTTATATCCCTAATTAATGTGATCTTAAAAAATAAAAAGAAATAATAAGCGTGGTATCAATAAAACATTTCTTCAATGGTTATCTACTAGATGAATTATGTTTTTTGTGAATATAAATACAATGAAAAAATTTCTAAAAACATTTTTGTTAAAAATATCTGTTGCATTTTAAAAATCGCCATAAAAAGTGTCCAAATTGTCTTTTGAAATTAAGTTACACTGAAAATAAACATAAAAAACAATTAAAATTAGAATCTAAACATTTCTTAGGCTTGAAGGTGGAAAATTATCCCCATTTTGTACAAATTAACACAAAAAGTATCCCTTTCATTTTTTTTATAAAATCCAAACATGAATTGTTTTGAAAAAATCATGAATATTCATTTAAAAAAATGATATAAAATCATGAAATAGGATAAATTAATATAATAATTCGTTATTTATAGGTTGAAAAAAATTTATAACATTTTTTAGAAAAATTGTTTTTTAAGGCAATGATTTTCTGACCAAAAAGATAAATACTGTCAATTTTTCTTAAATTATTTTTGTCCTTAATTTCACGTACCAAATAGTTGAAAAAGTTACTATTTATTGGGAAATATAATGAATTAACCAAGGGAGAAAATAATTTTTAAAATTTATAAATATCATATAATTCCCCCAAGTATGTTGTAAATAAAAAAATTCTTAAATTATGAAGAGATTGTGAAATATAACCTTAAGACAATGTTAATGTTTGAATCACAATACTCATGAATGAAATTAATTAAAATGAAAAATACAATTACATGTAAGTAAATAGATTAATGATATATAATAAAAAAGGGTAATTATATATGCCACACAAAGGAATTATGTAGAGAATATGAAATATGTCTCATGGATGTGAAAGTGTGATGAGAAACCCTTACCTCATATATAACATTCTTTGTATGCGTCTATACCACATGAAAAATAGTTTCTATCATATTTTCAATTTCTAATAGAACCATAATGATATTTATAATGTTATATATTACCCTATTATTACATTCTATAAAACATTTATTAATGAAATATAATTATATCATTATTTTAGGTGTTTATTTCCTTGTTTTATCATATTCATTTTTTCAAGAAAGTTATATTTCATATTAATAGTATATGAATATATATATATATATAACTATATTTTTTAAAATATAATATTTAATATGTAGATACATATTTTTAATCACTATTACATTTTGGGAAAGCAAAATGACACACATCTCTTTAAGGAGATAGTAAGCCCTTGATGTGCACGAGTGGTGATATAATTAACATAAAAACCTAAAAGAAATGTAATTGGGTGATATAGTAATTTTAAATAATCAATATAATCTCAAATATACCACATATATTCTTATGTTTTACCCTTATTAAATTCTATTAATTTTATGCGAAAAAAGAATCACATCTCTTTATGTGGAAGTAGTATATATTACACACGCACGCCATTATCATATTTAAAGCAGAGTGGAACATTAAAAGAAATATTGGTTATTAAAATTATATAATTATAATAATGACATAAATAATACAAAAATATGGAAATCTATCATTACATCCATACTTGAATGGTGGTGATAGAAAACAAGTAACAACGGTTTGTGAGGAAGATGTACTCCATACATAGTACTTGATGATTTTGTTTCCAATATTATGTATGTTGATATAGAAAAATATTATTCCATAAACATATCAACATTATTTTATAAGTTAGATAATTTTTTATTATATTTCATCTGTCAATACATAATTTAATGTTTTAAAGAAGACAAAAAACATATTAGCATAGTGGAGACAATTACATTCTCTTAGAGAAACTTTTGTTTGATACTTTTCTAAAGGCCAAAGGGTTCAGGTTTTGGCATAAATAAATCTTTATAATATTTATAATTATTTTTAAAATGGATTTGGATATTTATTTTTTGGTCCGAATTGGTGTATATGTGTGAATATATGATGAGGGTGAGTAACAATTTATAATTTTTGAGGATTGAAATTTTTGTAAATACCCAAAAATATTCAATAAATGGAATTCATGATCACCACATGTGGATTAATAATTTATACATACATTAATGGATTGATTATATGGTTTAGATAAACCTCCAACACCAAAAAAAGATCTTCTAAATTGATTTTTCATTATCTAGAATGATTATTAAAATTTACTACTAT
Organism: Viscum album; assembly: GCA_963277665.1. Taxonomy (NCBI): domain Eukaryota; kingdom Viridiplantae; phylum Streptophyta; class Magnoliopsida; order Santalales; family Viscaceae; genus Viscum; species Viscum album. The sequence goes on from OY728135.1 coordinate 1,290,251,664, forward strand.
GAGTTTTCACTATGATTGAAAATATTTTTAACATAGTTGAATATTATTTTATGGGTAAAATAAAATTAGAATTATTATATAATTTGTAAATATTTATTCTAAAAAATAAATACTATATATGAAATATATCCAATGTTTGTTAAAATTTAATTTTATCAAAAGAACATGTTATGTATGAAAATTACATTTTTAATACATAATTATACTAACATAGTTTTTTACTATTTAGGTGTCAATATTCCCACTATAAGTGAATTACTAATATGTTAATGTGCAATTTTAGATATTTTATAAAATTAAAAATATTCATTAAAAATATATTATTTATAATAATTTTAAATCATTTAATAAAATAAAATTGTTTAAAAAATAATATAAATGTCAATTTTGAAATTATTCATTTAATTTGATTTAAAAGAAGTGATAGGATTATGTAATTGAAATATATTATTCTAAAAAACTACATGACATGAAATATTGTTATAAAAATTTAACATAATACATTAATCCATTCAATATATTTTATTTTTAATATTTTTATTATCATTAATTTTACTTTATATTACATGATTAATTATTTCATTGGTGTTTCATAATAACATAATGAAATTATGGACTATTTAAAATTAAAAAATTATACTAAAGAAATTTATTTAATTATACATGAAATTTCCATCAATATTATTTCGTATCATTATTTTGTAAATATGTGAAAAATAATAGATTTTTTTTAAAAGATGATGACATTTTTGTCTTTTCCTTTAGATAAATAATTATATAGGTCACATCCCTAGAAAATTGTCCCAAAATGTAATTATAATAGAATATAAAGTAAAAATGGTAGAAATATATTTTATCTAATGCATGTATGAAATGTTTTTAGTTTATTTTATTCCATATATTCTTAGTTTTACACGTCGATAAACCCATTTTAATCATAAAAAAAATAAATTTTTTCTTTTTTAGAAAGTCATTATAGTGAAAAATTAATTTGAACATATTATATAATATAAATTATTTTGATTAAAAATATTTAATTAAATTTACAAAAATCCATTCGCATAGTATAAATGTTTTTTACTGATAATTATTCACGCAAAAATGATGAGATAATCAGCTTTCAGAGAGTAAATATTCAAAAGTATACAATGTTTTTAAATAATTATTTAATAAGAAAATATTTCCAATGACCTAAGTTTAATTAATTGAAAAATTATAAAAGTATTGTAACTTTTAATCCTATTTAAAATATAATTAATCATTATAATGAGTATAAATTAATATTATCTTTTCAATTTATATCAGGTATTTTTTACTATTCATGAAGAAATTTATGATTTCAAAAAAATTATCAACAATTCAACCTAAGAAAATTTTAACATATTGATTTAAAAATTTATTTTTGAATTTTGACAGTAATTGTTTAAAATTTGTTAAAAGTTATTTATAAATTATGTATGTAATGTGCAAATAAACTGCCATTTAGAATTATACATTTTTTCTGAAAAGGAATTCATTTAATTTCAAATTATTTTTAATTAACATCTAATCAATAAATAACCATTGAATTTATTTTATACATGTGTAAAATATAAAATTTTTATAATTTTGATTAGGATTTTCATACCTGCCAATATTATAACATTGATATAATGGCCCTGTTCAAATAATAGTTTAAAAGAGTCTAATGATTCATTTAAACCCATTGTTGAGTTCATCAGAAGCTATCAATGAGATTGAATTTATTTAAAATTAAATGCATCATAATGTCTCATGATGTTATATTATCTTTTTAAATTGATGAATTATGATATACATTCTATCAAACATTTTTCACCAATTTTTTTTAATATGAGGGTCTGACATTCTACCCCCATTAATAATTTTTTTCCTTACAATCAATTTTGATCTTGCTAATTAGGGGAATGAAATTTGAAAATAATTTTATTGAAAACACTGTTCATCAAAATATTTAATACCACATTCCTTTTATATAATAGAAAGTGGAGTACATAGTTCATATGGAATAAAAAATAACTAGGATTCCATATAGTAGAAATTTTTGGCTAGTGAAGATGTAGGTATAGAAAAAAAGTATAAATAATTTTACAAATTGATGGATTAAATTTATCAAAACAAAGTGAATGGTTAATGGAATATTAAGGACACCAAAACCATAAACCCAGTGATGATTTAAAACAGCGTTGATTCAACATAAAAGTAGTTATAATGATACCATTATATTTTATGTATCCTTTTCCTATAGTTGGAAATTCATTTACCATATTTGTATAAAATATTTTAAAATATAATTACTAAAAAAATTTATATTTCAAAAGTTTTTTTTGTTTTTGATGTAATTTGATACTTTTCAACATAATTTCTTACTCTGATAAATGAATACCCAAGTTGATATTTTTATCTCTAGAGAAAAAAAATTATCTTTTAACGAATGACATAATCCATAAAAGAGGGAAAATTCATTCATCTATTAATAAAAATTTAAGGACACTAATATGGTTATTATATGTTTTCTAATATAATAAATTAATCTCTACACATTGACATAAAAACCACTGGTTAAAAAATAATATTTTAACATAAAATATTTTCAATAGAAACAATGAACGATTTATGAGTACATCATAGAGGTTTATAGTAGGTAATATATCCTTATCACCCTTAGATTATGGGTTCAAGCCCCGTGGACTTTTCGAATAAGGGTTGTTATCACGTGACATGTTGGTCATCCATTTTATAAAACCATTTTATAATAATTATTATTGTTTTCAAAAATTATAATAAACAAAAATTAAATAAAATTCATTGATTAAATAAACATTAAAGGTTACCAATACCATCATAAAAACCATTTTATCATTATTATCTTAACACCAGAAACATATTTAGGGTTATCATCCCTTAATTTTTATTTTTCTATGAAGTCCAACTTTCCACCGATTAACATTCCCTGATCATCAGTACGAGATAACATATTCTCTCAAATCATTAATGAAATAATTATATTGTGAAATCCTTATACATTTTATAATCATTATAACTTTAATATCCTTGATAAAATAATCTAAAAAATTATTTAATCCAAATAAAATAACTTTAATCATTCAACAATGTTGTAGGTAATTTTATAATCTTGACCATGATATCGTAGCATCTATTAAGATATATTTCCATGACCCTTGTAGAAATTAGTTAAATTAATTTTCATCTCCATATAGTTAAACCTTTGAACATTGTAGGTTTCTGTATTTCTCTTGAAATTATTACCTTGGTTTATTTTCTCTACACACATGAAACAAACTCCCATTCTCTTCATAAAACTAATAGGGGTTTTCTTTCCACAATTATTCCATGTGGGAAAATCCTTATTTCCATTAGTCACCTTGTAATTATTTATACTTTTTCCATATCTCCCCCGGTATCTATTAAAATCAACCATTATTCGATAATTCATTCTCTCACTATTTATAACAGGAAACAATATCTCTATAATATGATAATTTTTTTGATATTAGATCCCTAAGAAATATTATCTTAATCCAGTCAAATAAATTATCATCGATACACATTGGATTCCATGAATAGATATAAATACCCTTCCTTCCAGCATGATCTATTTATAAACAGCAGAATTCACTAGACTAGATCATCAAATTATGAAACATAATTTATTATGCATCAACTAGAAGAACAATGAACACAAATTGAAAATCATATCCCTATATAATCTCATAATTATAAACATCATTTCATTTTGGATATAATTTATTATCAACCCCTTCATAATGGTTTTGAAAGAAATTATGATTTATCAAAATTATATCCACCAAGAATTTCAATCATAGTACATAATAAGGTATGTTTTCATATACCAAGAGTCGATCAGGTTAATCCGAATGATCATTTTCAGAGCAATTACACCTGTGTAAATTTAATATATAACAAGGTAAAATTTTAATATCCTGACAAGGATGGATGTTTTATGAAAAAACCACATAAAACATTCCTTATAATTTTTTTACTTTATTCTATGCATATCTTGAAATAATTTATCAGTGTTTAATTCACTAATATATGTTTTACTGATTCATGTTTCTAATGATTCTACAAAACTAATTTTTAAGTAATCATAGTGAAATTAACATACTAACTTAGAGTAGATGTCTACATCATTACATTGACATATCATATAATGATTCACATCCTAAAGGGATAAATATCATAATAATCATAGAAAACTAAAAATGTAATATAAATTATCATTAAAATTGAAAAAATAAAATAAAAAAGTTTTTCCCTAGAAAAATTAATTTATTCATAAATTTTACCCCACCATATGAATAATAAAACACTTCTGGTATCCTAGGAGAATAAAAAATAAGAAACTAAGAGATTAGATACTCATTAATGGTAAGAATATAGTTGAGGGTGAGAGTAAATAATACATAATCAATATGTAAAATTATATTACATAAAAACATTCCATTTAATCAAAAAAATGCGAGAAATATGTCTGGAATAATTAATGATCAAATTATTTAATATAAACAATCATAATATTATGACAACGTAGTCAAAGATGTTGTATCTATAAAATTAATCACATGTAATATAAATAACTAAATTTATAATGAATTAATGGATAATTCTTGTCAAAAAATAATAATATCGATTCTTTATTCTAAGTCAACAAAATTAATTGGTATTACCATGTCAATGGCCCATTCTTATTTTTCTCATGAGACTTACTGATGTCTTGAGAGGATATTGCAGTCACCCTACGTCACATACTAATTCATATTGATTCTTCGTATGAAATACATGAAAAATAATCCACATATACATTCAAGTTTAAATTTTAATAATATATATATATATCCCAATGCACAAATATAACCATAAAAAATCCAATATAAAATTGAATAGTTCTAAAGTTATACATTAAAAATAAAACTAATGATAAACCATGGAAATAAATAATAATTATTGTAATAATTCAGCATATCCATAGTGTATCATAAGTAAAATAAAGGGTTAATATTATTCGTGAATATAAATTCCATCAAAATTTCCTTAAAATAATTTTTGAGAAACATGATATTTTCATTTTCAAAATAACATTTTAATAAATGTTCAGAAATGTTTTTAAAAGTAATATTCATTGAAAAATTATTTTTTATAATTTTAAAAGAAGAATTATAATATTTATTGGTCATGATGATGTAAAATTCCTTTGATTTCATGAATATTTAAGAAAATATTCTTTCTCCATTTTCAGTAAGACTAAATGAGCATTGTTTTGAAAAACGTCAATAATGTAATTTTTAAAACATTTTGAAAAAATAAAAAATAGAAAATTTTTCATATAAATTAGTTTTAAATGTTGATTTTTTTTAAAAATATTTTAATAAATCAGGGTTATTGATACAAAATTATTTTCAATTAAAAAGTGTAATAAATTTATATTTTATTAAATAAATGTTTATATTCATTTAATATAACAAAATGTGGTGAAATGATAATATTTTATAAACCATTTCTTTAATAACCATATAAGAAAAATATATATTGGTTATAATATTTAAATATCAAGTAATTACCCCAATAGATACTTTTAAAAAACAATATAGAATAATGATTTAATTAGGAAACAAATCCTTAGCTCTTTTGTAACTTCTGAATCATAAGACCCAAGAATGATACAATGTAAAGTAAAATGATTAATAACATAAATTGAAATATATTCATGATATATAATATTAAATACTTATTAAATCCACCATACAAATGAAATAAATGGTGAATATTTCATATTACACATGGAAGTAAAAGTCAGATGAAAAACCCATACATCATGTGTAATTTACTCCATACATGTACATAACTTCTTTATAATGTTATAATAATTTTATCATTGTATACCATAACCATAAATATATTAATAGTTTCATAAATAATCCTATTATAACATTTTATCACCCATTTTTTAAGAATATTTCATTATTTTCATTATTTAACGTGTTGATTACCTTGTTTTCTCATGGGTGTTTCTTCATTAATTCTCTTGTTATTATGAATATGGTACACACACACACATATATATATATATCATCTCTAGAATTATAATAATTTTTTAAATATCATATTTACGTAGTAGATATATTTTTATAACAACTCTTAATTGATGGGCATGGAAAATTAATCACAACCCTCCATGGGTACGGTAGGATATATGTATGCATAAGCGATGATATCATTCCTTTCACGAGTGAAAAGAGAAGTAATGTGGGGATATATTAATTATCTTGAATAAATATCATATAATATAAATCAAATATACGCATTAATTTAGTCCTTGTTAAATTCAATGTAAGGACTATGTGAAAAATGAATCAAATCACTACGCATTGCGGTAGGCCGCCACTCATGAGCGATATTATCCTACAAGAAATGGGATGGAACAGAAATAAGTATAATTAATATTATAATTAATTAATTATAATATAATAATAAATATCATTTAATTGATTTAAATATTTCATTATGTCCATCCATTAATGGTGGTTATGGATAATGAGATACATCTATTCATGAGGTAGTAGACCACCGTACAAACAAATTTATGATTTTGAATCCAATTTGATGGAGGTGGAGATGGATAAACATTATTACATCAACATAATAACTTATCAATAAATCTTATATATTTTTGTTGTTATAATAGATGACATAATAAAAAATTTATTCTTGTTCTAGAATAATGAAAAATAATGAGCTTAAAGAAGAAAATAAGCTTATCTTATGGAAAAATCTTTTTTATATCTTCTAAATAGAAATATTGGTGGTCATTATGTATGACTATAAGAAATAAAATGTGTTTAGTTGTTATTTATATGTTTTTAGGGATGTTAAATACCAATGGGTTGATAGTTGTGAATAATTTTTGGAGTGAGTTCCCTTTTGTAAATGAGTAGGTGTTTTATTTTTGTAAATACCCAAAACTATTCAATAATGGGAAGACACTATCACCCCATATGGTGTAAAAATTTATAAAAAATTTATGCATGTATTTTATGTTATTTTCAAACATCAATTATAAAAAATAAATCTTTTGGACATGTTGTTCCTTAAATTATATGTTTCCTTAATTTTACCATTTTGGGTTTTCACAACGGTAACTAGTTTATTTAATCTATGTAATTTGGAACTTCAAAATAAAAATAAAATGATAATTGTTATATAATATAGACATATATATTGTAAAAATAAAATCCAATTTATCATATAGAAATCCTATGTGTGTTGAAAATTAATTTCAACATAATAACATGTAACATGTAGAAACATAGTTTTAACATTAACAATGCTAATAGAGTATTTAACTATATAGAGGTCAATACAGTTTCAATAAAGAACAATAGGTCAATTTATTGATAATATTTTATATGTTTAAACATTTAAAACCACATAAAATAATATAGTTTATTAAATAATTTTAATTCAATTAACAAAATATATTTTATTTTAAAATTACATTAATGAAAATATTGACATTATAATTATGTTGAATTTTGTATATTATCATTTAAATAACGTAATTAATATATATCAAGTTAAAAAAATAATAACATTATATATATAGTTAAAAAATTAATGGATAACATTAATCCATTCAATGTATATATATTTATATATATTAATATTTCTTTTTTTATTTTATTTTATTTTTCCATTAATTAAATAATTACATCATATTCTTTTATTAGGATTTAATGTAATTATATGATTAAAAAAATTACAACAAGAATTAAATTTAATTATACTCAAAATTTCCTTCAATATTCATTGAAATAATTATTTTTTACCAAATTGGATGATAATTTTCATTTAAATAAATGTGGGTGAAATTTTGTGTTCGTATTTATAGAAAATATTATATTGGGTATATTCCTATAAAACTATCACAATGACTCATAAAAATAGATTCTAAGTTAGTAATGATATTGATATGGTCATCCAATGGGTGTGAGACAATATAGTAGGTCATTTTAACCCTTATAATATTATCTTAACCCATAGGTAAACCCATTTTCCACTTAGTCGTGATAAATAATGCTGACTATTTTTATTATTCATTATAGTAAAAATGTTATGCTAAAATTAATAAATGATTTAAATAATTTTGATTTAAATATTTAATCTATTTTTACTAATTACATTCATATTGGGGTAAAATATTGTTTTTAAACTAATCTTATATATGCAATGAAAAATTGGGTTTTAAATGAAATACTATTCAAAATACTACATAGTTTTTATATAATAATTGAATATGAAATTTTTTAAATAGACTAAATATGATTATTATATATAAAATTTTACTATTTTAACACTAATACTAATTATATATATAATATAACTTTATAAATAAATTTAATAAAATGGAAGTTTTCAATTAAAATCCCACATTTAGCACTACTCTATCCAATGACCTGAAGGCCTTAATTTTTTTTATTAATATAAGATAAAACACCATTTTAATTAATGAAGGGGTGAAACCCATGCAGACATCATAAACATAGGACAAATCACACTCAAAAGGTAGAAAAAATAAAACCAGAATGAAAACACGAGACTGCTCCTCCTTAGCATTTGATTGTGACACATTTAGTACTACTCATCAAAACCTTATTAGTTTCAAGAAATTATCAAAAAACATCCAAATATAATTTTTAAATACATATTTAAAATATATGATTATCTATTAAAATAAACTTTCTAAATGTGGTAAAAATTATGTATAAATAGTGTGATTAAATCAGGACTAACGAACCATTAAAAAATATTGTTTTTCAGAAAATATATATTTTTTACTTTGAAATGATTCTAATTTTAAACATGTTTAAAGAATAATTTTCTTTAAAATTAATTTAATAATATTCTTACACACCATCGTCATGGGAAATTTTTAATTTTCATTTAATGATATTTTTTTAATAGGATACCATGTTTTATTTAACCGCGGAGTTTTTTAGATCACAAGCTATCGAAGAATTGGAATTTATATAAAATTAAATTCATCATAATGTATCATGATTGTATAATATATTATAATGTCGGTATTGTGTGTTATTCACACTATAGAACATATTTATGAAATATTGAAAAAACCCAATGGCTGTTACTATGATGAATCACTTTTTAAGACTCCTTACTGAATTCAAGATGATAATTCACAAATCATAAGATTCATTTATACCTCAACAAAAGAAATTATTTAAATTGAAATAATTATTTTTGATTTTTTAAATTTAATTACACACATTGTTAGGGTTATTAGTTACCTCAATTGAGTAACTACAAAACAACGGAAGATAATATTTACTCTTCTAAAATATCACTTGAGTTTGATAATTTGATAAAACAAGACATAATATATTTCTTTTAATTAAATCATAATAAAAAATTTATTAAATTTTAATAGACATTCCTCATATCAAAAAAATAATTTTACTCATAAAAAATAAGATTATTTTAAAATATATAAAATTTATGGAAGAACATGTAATACTTCAAAAGTCAAATTTTGAGGATACTGGATTATAAAATTTATAGAATTTATAAATAGTGAAAATGGGAGTTATAAAATGATATATTTTGAGGTATATTAAATAATATGATGTTTTGATATTCTAAATACATGAAATATTATGTAAATCATGGTGTCATGATTGTAGATGAGTATTTTGAATATTGTGTCATAATCAATTGTTCCACTATGTGAATAAAATTATGATGATGCTAATAAAAGTTATTCTAGTGAAATAAAGAGGATATAATTATGAGAAAATGATAGATCTTTTAAATTTATATATTTATGAATTATTTTAAATGGTGATATCTTTTTATGAATTCCTAATGTTTTTATTAATTTATTGATAAGAAAATGACTTTATATGAGATTCAATGAAGTAAAATAAAATATACAAATCTGGAGTATTAAATTATTTAATACTAATAATTATATAATTATATAGTATTACATGAAAAAAGTATATATTCAAATGATTTTTTATAATGTGAGTATTCACCGATCTGATCATCTTGAATGCTTAAAGAAGAAGATCCACATTCATTCTAAATAATAATGAAGTTATAGTGATATGAATAATTTATTTTGTGTGTTATTAATGGACATGGGTGACCCTATATAAGCAAGAAACAAACCCCTCCATTGATAGTATATAATTTAATATATGGGTTTGTTATACCCATCCTATGGTTTCTTCTAGAATAAAATTTACTAGGAATAATGTTGAGTGGAAGATAATACATTCTAAAATCAAACTACAACCAATTATATACATTAGGGGTCAAAATGTGACTCTAACACATGTAGATCAAATCATGAAGAATGTTTAATATTGTGGGGATCATGAAAATAACAAATTATTTTTCCCAATACCTCTTAGTGATTATTTGGGATGGAATATATTTTAAAATTTTGGGTTTATAAAATAATAACAGATGACATATGATAATTTTAATATTAGAAAATATTAAAAGAATGAACAAATAGTTCAACACACTAAATCAATAGTTTAAATAATTCTTGTGGGAATTCAATTGGTATCAGAGAATATCCATGATCCATTTTTTAGATCCTTAATCACATCAAAATGTTATTAGTTTTTTCGAGCTATAATGTGTACCTATATTATTGATTATATTATTTATAAAAACATGAACTATTATATATATACAAAATTCATATTGAATAATGATGTATATTTTTATTTATTTATATTCAACAATATTCCTTAATATAACATCACTTGAATGACTTATGATGATATTTTGGTTATTATTTAATAGAGAAGAGGTACAAAATACATATAGTACATATATAAAAAATAATTTTTGTTTTGTATAATCCTCTTTATAGTAACCAATTAATCTATCCTAGGCCTTGTATCTACATTTGATTTCTTGGAGGCATATATCTATAAAAAATTATGAGGAAAAAAACCAATAAGGGATAAATAAATGAAATGAAATCTGAGTAATTACCATGGAAAAAATATAATGCCTAAAATAAGAGAACAATAATAAATATATGAGGCATACCATGGAAATTTTGGAACAATATAAAAATGATACATTCAGATGTGTAAGACCTTAGTTCATCTTCACTGTGTAATAAAACCTATAATCCAAGTTATCAACCTTGTTATAATGAATCATTATATATATGGGATTCTATTGTATCATAATTTTTTATATATTAATATTAATTCTTTACCAAATTCAATAGAGTGATTTTTTTTCTGCACTATTCAAATATCTAACATTTTGTATGCCATATAGATCATATATCATAAGAACATATTTTTTATTTGTAACCCATGAGTAGGGAAGGAGGATTACCTGGATGGATTTCCACAACCAGTGATGTAGGTTTATATCTACATTAACATACATGAATGTATGTAGTGTAGTGTTTTCAAAATATAGATATATGGAATGGAAAATCCCAAATTAAATTTACCTACGTAAAGGGTATACATAACATTTCACGGAATGTAGTAAATGAAAATAAAAGGGAGAATATAATTACTATGGAATCACCATTATAGTAAAATAAATATTATAAAAACATAAAAAATAGAAAAATAAAATTAAAATAGAATATTATAAAGATAATACATTAATAAAAGGAGATATGACGTTAATCCATCACCTTAATTATTGATTATTATTATTAGAGCGGATTTTTCTTCCTAGTAATCAAGATTCATAGAATTATATTAAGATATGATAAGAGTTGTATGGATGTGTTAGTGAAATTTTTTGTGAATTATATAATGTGGATATATGTGTTCTTATTGTAAAATGAGGACATTTTTCTATTATTTATTCAAATACACTTTGGAATTATATATTTATAAGACATATTTTAATTGGACCACCTATGGTTTTGGATCAAATATTATAAAAATAAAAAATGTTTCTTTGGAAATATTTTAGTTTAATTAACAAACATCAATTTTTATGATACATTTGACCAGGGAATATAATTTTTCCCCAAAATAATGTTTTTATATTTTTTATGGTAAACCATTTATTGGGAAATATAGGTATATGACTTCAATATCATTATAATTAAATAATATAAATTATATTAATTTAATACCATATATTTTGTGAGGTATGTACGTATATAAAATATTAAATACTTTTTATATAAATATAAAATACTAAAATTTAAGAGAATATCCAAAAAATGTTTTTATTAATTAAATAAATATAAAATATTTTAAGGAATCTAGATAACATCAACCTAATCAAATTTAAATATTCTGATTTAAAATCATATATTTTTTACGAAAAATAATTTTTCAAGTTTGATGAATTAATATTTTAATAAAAATTACATAAATTACATAATTTCTATAAAATATTCTGTTTAGAGGGAAACACATTATTTATTCAGATTAAAAAAGTAAATTTATATAATATTAGGAACATTAATTATAAAATTGTATATGGACTTATCAAAAAATATAGAAAAATAAAATTAATATATGTAAAGATTTTGAATTTATGTTTAAAATAGAATTTTACTATTCCATTAGGTTTTATATCTATTCAAATTCTCAAATAATGAACAAATTTCAATTTTCTTGTAATAGTGGGATCATAATGGCCGCATTTCCCATTACAAATTATATATACACTATAATTATGATACTTCCTCATTCACTAATCCAATTAAATAGGTTATTCACATCTCTTAATAATTTTACTTTTATACCCTAGAATTATCTTTAATGTTATATTCATTATGATAAGGGTGATCTTCATGGGAGTATAACTCCTACTAATATTTCCTTAGAGTTTTCACTATTATATTGTGGATCTCTCCCTATTATATTTTTTTTGTTGTTGTAGACATTTTTATTTCATGTTGTTAAATTCTCTTATGTAATAGTCTTTTTACGTGATTTTATATTAAAAATATCATTAAAAAGTATGATTTATTTGGGTAATTATACAAGTAAATTTTTGTTCGTTGCCTCACCAAACCCCAATCTCCTTGTTGGAATCAATCACGCTAAAAATATAAGTCTTGTCTCAAAATAAAAGGGAAAATGTTTCCTTCACCAATTCATTAGACACAAGAGTCACTTATTAAAACTTATAATTTCACCAAAATAGTTTTACGAGACATGTTGTAATGATCTTTATTACATATTCCATATCATCAGTGATATAGATAGGCTCTTATTCTAATAAAATTTATATTTCTAATTCCATACAAATTATATTACTAATTTTTTTAGTGACTCATTGACAAATTAATTATTTTATGTTTCATAATTACAGTATACAATATTTCATAACATAAATTTTTGGAGAATTTAATTTATTTTTTTATTTATTTTTATACAAAATATTTTATTAACATTTCATTAATTTTTAATTTTTAATTTTTATTAACCATTTGATTGTTTATATTTATTTTTGTTTGATTTTTCTGAATATTAAATTTTCTATTTATTTTATTTACTATTATATTTATTAAAGAAGTGTTTTTACCAATAAAAATTATTTGTAAACTTTATATTACCCTTATGGGATATAAATTGTAAAATTACATAGGGCTTAATTGTTTGATGTTACTATTACAAAGGTTTTATTTTTACCATTGTTAATCACCTGGATATTGGTTGTTCACCTTACACAATATATATAAAACATGTATTTACCCTTATGCATCATTGTCTTCACCATTATTTATTTTTCCATTTATCACTATACATCTCCTTAGTAACTTTAAGTAGTGTACGGAAAATAAAATATACTAGTTCTCAAGATGATTAAATTAAGTTCGACCCTTGTCCAACACATTTTTACCCTTATTCTTGTTGTTGAAAATTATTTACACCTTTACGTATCATAGTAATATTTCCTGTTACCATCATGCGTGAATGAGACATTACTTTAAATAAATCTATTTTTTAATGCTAGTATGTTTTGGGGATTTTTTAGTATATTTTTTATGATTTTAAAAAGTGTTAAAATTGTTTTAATAATTCTATAAATTCTTATTATTGATACAGAAGATGTTCAAATTGCATAGAAAATAATTTTTTCTTGTTTTTATATACATTTTTTCTATTCTTCATTTATACTCACTAATATATATATATACAATATGATTATAAATGAATATATTATATTATTTCGAGTTGATTTGTTAGTTATAATTATTAGTAAATTCCCGATAATATATTTCAAAATTATTAGAAATTGTTCTATTATTTTATATTATAAATCACTATAGTTTTATATCTAAAAATTATTAAAGTGGAATGATATTTTAAATTAAAATATTGAATATTTTATTTTTAATCTTTTTGATATTTATATTTTATTATTGAACTATTACTTTTTATTTATTTTAAACCCTCTAATCAGTAATTCTAAATTAGTTTCAGTTATCAAAATGGTTTTAAATAAATTTTATAATAATATTTATAATATATTTCTATTATTTTATCTCTATGATAATTAATGAATATTAATATTTATACTTTTAATTTTAATTACCAAATGATTTCAATTACTCTATTTAGTTAATTAAAAATTAAGAGATGGATTATGAATGAATAAATGACGGAAAAATAGACCAAAAATTGGATTCTTTGACATTAATCCCAATGTAGGATTCCTAAAAAAGTATGAAAGCATTTTGATCCTATAAAAAGTTAAATTTAGAGGACATTGAAAAAACAAAAAAATTCTAATCCAATCACAGTCATGATAAAATTCTCATCGATCTTCAAATATTTTAATTCTCTAAAACTTCCCAAAATATAAAATTTATTTCTTTTCTCACGAGTGTGTTTTTCGTGTTATATCTTAACGAGTCCCATTATTTTCTCAATTTATTATACTATTTAATCATATTTATTGGGCTAATTGAGACTGATATATAATGTACCTCTACAAACTCATTCTTATATTTTTGTTTCACAGTTTCAATAAATTATTTGACCATGGATTTCATTACATTTCCTTTAAAAAAGAATGTTACTAAATTATATTAAATTTTTAACTACACTATTAAATATCTATTTTATATTTTATCTTCATGGATAATATTACTTCCAATCAAATTGAAATTTATTATATATTAGAAACCAATAAATCCATATAAGTAATACATTAAATACTCAATTTACTGTGGTGGGAGTCATATTGTTTTTAGTACTATTTATATACTTATATAAGGAATATATTACCTTTCTTATTTTCTTTCATTTTCATGTATTTATTATTTTGAATCCTTATACTATTAATCATATTAATCCTAAAAATAGAACATAATAATTTTAATTTTTTTTTCAAATCATTTAATCCTATGAATCTTCATTTTATTCAATTGTTTATTTTATTCATGCTGAATATATTATTGTGACTGAAAATAATGATTATATTATTTTAATTTTCAATCGATTTTATTTCTTCGTTATTTTTTTAAAACATTTTAAAATTTTGATTTTTCTTTAATAGTTTTAGTGGAAAATTCACCCCCAACATCATACTATTAGAACTATCTAAGACCATCATTAGGTATAATAGAATGTAAAATATATCTATAATTTCATTTTTTCTTAAATTATGTTGATATTTATATTTTTAAAAACATTAATAAATTTAATAAAATGTTATATTTTTAAATATATTTTTCAATATCACATGGTTGCGTTGAATAAAAATCATTGGGTTAGTCTAATTTTTTTTGCACTAATTATACTTATTAGAAATCAATTTCTGATATTTTTGGATATATTGGTTATATAATTTATAAAATTAATATTAAGGGCTATACTCCTTCATTTGATAGAGATTTAAAATGTACCCAAGATGTTTTTCTAATTTAAATATAGTGGTATTGTTTTTAATGAATTCAATTTCAGTTTAGATTTTAATGAGATTAATATCAATCTTAATTAAAATGCCACATGAAATATATAAAATATTAGAATTTATGAACGATGTTATCAATAATATTTATCATACAAGACATCACACAGAAAGTCCCAACATTGAGAGTTTATTTAAAATTGTAATACAATTTTCACAACTTTGTTTAATACTTTTATTTGTATTTTTAAGGTCCAAAAATATATAGTTTAATATATTTATACACAAAATTTTTTCCATGAAAATGAACATAGATTTACAAATATGTTACGATTAAAAAGACACAATAATCATAGAATATGATTATGTGAATAACTATTTGACGAGGAACTAGTTGGTTATTTCGAAACAAATGATGCAATATTGAATAATAAATATGAAAAAGTTTTGATGGTGTTCAAGGAAAAAAATGTATAAATTCAATTATGAAAAAATGGCATCACATCTCATAGGAACATTTGAACTTCCATATTTACCCAAATGGTGTAAAATACAGAAAAAAGAAGAGATCCAATAGTCATATAAAATATTAAAATAAAAAATTTGAGGTAACATATTTTTATATAAAAAAGAATGGAAAGATGAATCTATATTGATCCTTGAAAATTAAAAAATAAAAAGATGTCAATAAAAGTAAGAAATATTTAATTTTTTTTAACTTTGAGTATAATCAAGGACCCAGCATCAGTATATAAATAATCACAAGAATGTATCAAGTGTCCTATAATATATATTGATGATCGAAATTTTCTTAGATCTAACAATTTTCTCTCTCATTATCATTCCTATTGTTATCCTTATTCATCTTATAAAAATTATTTAAATTATCATGATATTCAAAATCTTAACAACAAAACTCATAATGGGTTTTGAGACATTTTTTATAAATTAATGAACCTAAAAAATTCAAAACAATTCTATATCTAAAAATCTTCCTTATTTACATGAAAAAGTGTAATTGGTTTTAAATATAAAAGATCATACAAACATAAAAAAATTTAATTTTAAATTTAATATCATAAAAAATATTTATCATTTAAAAATGGGGGATAAAATATAAATAATATTTTCGGTTCTCAAAAACCAATTATAATTAACTTTGGTTTTGGATTTTTAGAATAATATGGTTTTCTCAATAATATATACAATATTTATTTTTTAATGATACTATAGAAAAAAAAGATTTTAATTATTTAATGATTTTTTTCAATTTCTGAATTTAATTTTAAAATTCAATAAATTTTAGACCTTGAATAATTTATCATTCTTCTCATATTTCATATGGATAAAGTCATCTCAAACATGTGTGGATTAAAAATATTTTAATTATCAATATATGTAGGTGTAAAATATGTGTATCAAAAAAAATAAATTCTAAATAATTTTTCAAAATAAATCAATTACCTAGAATATACTTTTCATATGGATTTATAATGCTCTAGGAATATGTCTTTTTCTCCTTATAAAATCAACCATCTCAATGATTTTGACGAACGACG
Organism: Viscum album; assembly: GCA_963277665.1. NCBI lineage: Eukaryota > Viridiplantae > Streptophyta > Magnoliopsida > Santalales > Viscaceae > Viscum > Viscum album. The sequence continues at coordinate 1,290,269,177 of OY728135.1, forward strand.
TGTCACTCTTAGTAATTATTCTAAACGAAAAATTACATTAATAAGTAAGATAATATTACCTAACTCTTCTCTTATTATGATTGTTTTATATTTCAAATTAATTATGCTTAACATAATACATATAAGTTAATTATGTGTTATATGTTTTAAAATTATTTTCACAATTTTTTTAATGTCTTAAAAATAAAATAAATTTATTTATTTACCAAATATAGTTTTCAAAATGTTTATATTATTGATTTAAAATCTCTATAAAGTAAATTTTTTGTGTTTATGTGAACATAATATTGATTCTTGGATTAATAATTAGATCTATGTTCACTCTAAAACTAAATTTATTATCAAACTCGATATTAACCAACTAGTATGAGATTTTTCAATGTTGTTTTTTAAAGACTACATTTTTAACTATATCATTTAGGAATCCAACAAAAGTATTCATTGATTCCCAAAATATTTACCTAATATAGAAACATATATAATTGCCATAATATTTTTAAAAAAAACTCATGGTTCTATCATTAGAGGTAAAAAATTACACCTTCTTAATTATATACTACTTTACTATATTTACATGGTTGTGCTTCATTACTAATAAGAATGATACCTTTAATTTATTTTAGAATATTTCATGAAAATACGAAAGAAATTGTTTTTATAAAATATTTTAACCTAGTAGTGTCCATGGATAATATTATCACAAAAAATGTTTTATGATTTTTTTCTTCATAACAATTTAAAAACTCAATTTCCTCTCTTAAAATTCCTCTAAATATTGTGGTTGAAAAAAATGAAATCAGACCATCCATGAAATTTTTAGGATTCCCCGTAATTATTTTTCAATTCTAAAATATTTTTCATATAAAGGTGTAAAAACATATTTAATTACCCTTAACAATGTCCTCAAAAAACCGATATTAGGAAATCCCAATTATGATCATTTTTCTTGACCCTAACCAAAGTAAACCAGAGCTAGTTACTTTTATTATTAAAATTTAATAAGAAATAAAGAATCCCAACTTAAAAGAATAAACAGATTAATATTAATTTTAATAAGGGGAAATTATTGATTCTAACATTAAATTTTATAATATATATTAAAAAATATTTTTTTTCAAGAATAAAATTATTTTTTCTATATCATATTTGAATATAAATCATAGTACATTTCATTGATTCATAGGAATAGGAAATAATATTGGTGAGATCAAATTCCATGTAAGGGTTATGTATAGAGGAAGGTATAATGATGGTATAATAGTTTTGAATACAAAAAGTTAAATAAGAATTGATCTTATTATATTTTTATTTTTTATCAATAATGGAGTGAGTGAATAATGAAATAAAATTTAAATGACCCTTATATAACATTACATATTTTTTGGGTAACATCTTTAGGATTCCAAAAATATTCATTGAATGTTTTATTTAAAAAAAACATTTAGGATGTGATGAGTGGTGTTGGGAAGTTATTTGGTTTGGTATTGGTTAAACTAAAATTTATGAAGGTGTGAATAATGGAGGAGAGGGGTGGCCTTTTATTTTTGATGTTATTGGAACACTTTTAGTTTATTGAAAATAAAATTGAAAACCCATATATGTTTCTTTCAAAAATGGTCCCAAATGGTGTTTTCACAAGAAAGAAACATTACACTATCAAAATTAAATCCATAAAACATATTTTAGAGCAATGATCAGGTTATTGAAGCCAATATATTTTTAGTTTTACCCATTAAATTTTTTTTACATTAACTATGGTATGTAATTTTTTTTATTTTTAATTTTCAGTATAGTTATAAAATATTTTATAAGTATTGGAAAAAAATAAATTATGATGATTAAAAATAATGAATAAAATTTTAAAAATTATATTCCTATAATTTGAAATTTTTTTTTTCTGCATACACAATGAGAATGTTGGGTTTCAAAGGGAAATATTTTCAAATATGTATAAGGTTTTTACATAAGAATTTAATATTTAAATTATTCCAATGACCTAAATTGGTTAAATTTATTTATAATTTAACTAATTTGACATTATATATAATTTAAAATATAATTCATCTTTATAAATAATTTAAACAAAAAATAAATCATTCAATTATAAATCGATCTTCACTATTCATAAAAAAATAAAACATTATAGTAAATTCAAAAATATTCACCCTAATTTAGTTTTTATATTATTATTTCAAAAAAATTCATTTTATAAAAAAAATTATATTAGTGGTAGAAATTAATTTTAATGTATGTGTGGAAACCACGATAGAACCATATTTTAAAAAAATACAGTTTTTTTGAAAAAATTTATATTTTAAATGATTATTAATTTTTTTTAAACAATTTATATCCTTAAATTTATCAGATTTGTTAGAAATATTAATATCTAAAAGAAAAAATGGCTAGGGTATAGTAGTAGAAAATATTATTGTTCATTTAGTCTCCGAGTTTCAGGTTTCACACTCTATTAGTGATATAAAATTTAAGACATTTATTTAATGAATTTCTTAAGATTATTATAATATGTCACATACAATATATAATAATATGTTAAAATTTTAAAATTTTAATGCTTTATAGAATAATAAAGGAAAACATCTAAGTGATAATAGACTCAGAATATTCAGGTGTAAATGATTTATCCTTAATACCATTAATTTTTTTGGAAATCCTTTTCCACAAGGAGGAAAAATGAATTTTTATAGGGTTATTTAACTCATGTAAATCCTTATGAGTATTCAATAATATAAAAAAGACTAAAAAATAAATTTAAATAAAATTTATAGATAATCTTATAAAATCACATCATGTATGTGATTATAATGCTGAAAATTCTAGTTCAATCCTTCACAAACATCAATAATCTAAAATAATTGAATATACACTATAGATTTTGTCCCCTATAATATGAAAGTCTTGGAATCTATGAAATTGAAATTATACTATATAATATTATCATAAAATAATAATTTATAAGTCATACTTGATTTTTGGTTCAAATAATGATTGTATTTTTCATTTTAAATATCATTCCCTCAATTAATTTATAAATGATAATAAAATATGCTACTTTATATGAAAAAGAATTTCAACAAATTTCAAATGATTTTTTTCACTATAGTGTAATTTCTAAAAAATTATATTACTATTGGTACCATTTGGGTTTTTTAAATCAACCCAAATGATCTATTAAATATTATTAATAACAAGGATTGACTTGTTTCTAAAGGCTATAATCAAGAATTAGGTATTAATTATAGTGAATTATTAGAACTTGTTTCTCAACAAGAATCAATTTTAATGTTTTTGTAAATCACCCACCATTTTAATTTCTATAATTTCAAAACCATATATCTAAGGGGAATTTTAAATGGTTTTATTTATTATTTTCATTTTATACCAACCACTTTTTTAAATCCCAAATTTCTTAATTCAATTTTCATGATAACCATCACTCTGATTGGTTTAAAATAAGAACCTCAAGATTTTTATAAGATGTTACTAAATTTTTTATCAAATAATAATGAAATGTGAAAATAATATTCCACCAATTTTGAAAAATCATTTTCAAAAGATTTATAAATCATTCAATTTATTGATGATTATATAATATTTGGCTCAAAAAGATATAAAATCTTTGTCATTATTTTTCTGACATACTGAAAGGAAAGTTTTAAATTAGTTTTATGGGAGAATATAAATTTATCTTTGAATTTATAATTTCCCAACATTCCCCTGGAACAATGTTTGAAAAAATTATATAATATAATTAATATGTAAGGATGTTTCGAATGATTCATTCTAATGAAATTAGACTTCCCTTGACAATGACATGTGTGATGACACTGGTTAAATCATGTACATAGGGTGGAAATAATCGTTATGAATGAATTATTATAAATAAAATTTACCATAATGAAGACAATCTGTAATCATGTTTAGTATATTCATTCCTTTCCAATTTCAATCCAATTTATAAAAATTGGATTTAAAAACCCTTAAAATAATTTTCGATATTTTTAATTAAACAAAAAAACAAGTATTATTTTATCCTAATGATTTATATTTTGTATTTTGATACTTTTTTGAAACTATTATTGGATGATTGAAGGTAGATAGGAAATGTTTGTTTGGAAAAACCATATAATAAAAAATATTTTACATTTGGAGTAGAAAAAACCAGTTATTAATTCTATAAATAATGTGGAATACATAGCCATTGGGAGTTGTTGTAAAAAATTGATATGATTGAAATATACTCTCTTAGACTATTTCATAACATATTGATACATTCTAATAAAATGTGAGAGAAATAAAATGATCAATATTCATAAAAAAAATACTCAATAATCTGGTATGACACACATTGAAAAAATAAAAAAATAGTTTGAGATCACAACCAAAATGGTGATAACATTTGTGATATTATTTGAAAAAAACTTCAACATAATGATATATTATGTAAACAAATTCTTATGGATCATTTGACATCATAAAATGTGAGTTTGGTATGATTATCCTATGATACTTAACTCTTTAACTTATAATGACTAATAATTTTTTTCAATATTAAAAATATAATTTTAAAAAAAAATCTGAAATGGTTTTAAAATTCAAAACATATTTTCCAATAACCTTCATTTTTTTTGAAATATGATATGAATATAACTCTATATCAATAAAATTGATTTTTTTATATATACTATTATATGTGGTTATGGTGAAAAGGTTCCTAGGTAATTAACTAAAAAAGGATTCATTAGGTTTGTTAATCCTTTATAGATGCAAGGAATTGGGAGTGGAATTTAATGAACACTAATTTTAATACTCCCTAAAACAATTTTATAAATTAGTAATAAAAACATTAAATATTAACAATAATAGAGTGTCGTATAAAAAATATACCTTCTATGTATTTCATTTTAATATAAACGTTTTATAATGCATATGATCCCATTTAACTATATTGACTCGTTAATTTAAGGGATATTGTATTTTTAAAACTGAAAGAATAATAGAATATGAATTAATTTTTTTAAAACCTATAATAATGTATTGATGTGAAATTTTAACTATGTTTTAATCAAAAAATTTTGCTTATAAAAAATTTAAATTTTTTAAATAATTTTCATAACAACTTCTTTTTATTCTCTCAAGATATTATTTATGATGATAACTTTAGGTCTAATTAGTATCACTTTATCCTATAATGGTTTTTTACATATTTTTGATCAATTCAAAATCGGAGAAGTATTGATTTTTTTTTAATTACTATATATGGGAATATTATGGGACTATTATCTTGCAACTATAAATATTTTATGTTCTGATAATTAACATATAATATACCTCATAACATTGTTTTTTGGATAATTATAATTTTATTGTTTATTGAATTTAATTGAATTGCTTTTTTTTGATTAATTGTTCCTTACTTCTTCATCATTTATTATTAAAATTTTAATTATTATTTGTAATTATTATTGATACAAATTTGGAAAAATTAATTTTCTATGAATGTTATTTATGTTTATGTTGCATGATCATGTTTACTAAAACCATTAAACATGATTTGTAATATTTTTGTCACTATTAAATTAGCTTTCTTATATCCTTATGTATCTATTATAAATTTTTTATTACATGTGAAAATGTTTTGGTATTACCATATCAATGTGCGTAGAAATTTCATTCTACCCTTATAAATAACATATAACTATTCAATTACCCTTATATATATATTTTTATTTATCATTTAAAAAGTTTCAATTTTCCATTACAAATCTCCTATATACCATTACACAGCATATATAAAATCTAACTAAATATTACAAAACATGATGAAATTATGTTCTACCCTTATGATGTGAATGATTAATCTTACACAAGGAATTAAAGATTCATTCTACCATTATGTATTTGAAAATCAATTCATGTTACTATTATGCATGCATAAATCATTCCATGAAAAAAATTTGGATTTCTTATTTACTATATTTTCAGGATTTTGTTGATATATTGATTTTCTTCATGTTTTAAAAAATTAAATGATTCAAATCATCTTATAAATTATTATTCATTCTATATAAACTATTATTAGTGTATATATATATTTATTATTATATTTTTATGAAGATTAATTATGTTCTTAATTTTTACACACACAAATATATATATGTATGGGATGAAACATAATTTTTTTATTTATATCAAGTTCATTTTTATGTTTTTAGTTTTTATAATTTTATGTTAAATTATGTCAAAGTAACTGAAATATTTTTAAATTTGATTAAAATATCTTTAAATTTTGATATCATCTCATGTTTAATATAAAAGGAAATTTAAATTTAAAATATTAAATATTTTTCATTGAATCTATGTGATAATTTTTTGTTTTATTTAACTAATTATTTTGGATTTGTTCATGATATTCAAACAAGTGATTTTAAATTATATTAAATTATTTAAATGGTTTTTAATTCAAATAAGGTTTATTATTTTTGATATATTTATGTCTATATCTATCTATACTAAAATTATGGAATATTATTAATACAATTTATAATTTCAATGGTTTAATGATTTCCTTGGTTTAATTGAGTTTATAATTTTTAAAGATATAATGATGGATCGAAAATATTATGGTAAAAATAACTCAAATATGGATATTGTTTTTGAGGAGGTATCACACTCATGATCATTTCTTATTTATTCAAACATACTTTCCAAAGTTTAGAGACCACTTGGATATACGAAATAAGTCATCTAGAAAAACAATTGTCCTTGAGGATAAGAGGCTGGGTTCATTTCACCCGTTTGGAAGAAACTGTTTTCTAGAACATTACTCTCCTACTGATTTAATATATATATTCATGAATCCATTAAGAAACAAAAACACAAGACGTGGTGCAACTATGTAAATAATCAATTATTTTAAATTTATTAGTTTTATAACAATGTCTATGTATCTAAGGATCTCCATTAAGAGTGAAATCTGTATGCATCATAGGATCTCTATTGATGCTTCCATTATTGTATATGAATAATATATTGTTATATCATTTAATTTTATGATTAATGTTTTATTCCATACGTTATGGAGATCTATTGGTTATCATCATCTAAGAAGACAAAGGTTATTACGATGGTCAGATAAGAACCATCTGATGGGCTTCCTACAAATCCATGTGAATATAATTAGATACCACATAGTTTATTAACACATAAAAATACATTTCATAACTTTTATGGTCAGGTGACGAGGAACAAATCATTTAGTTTAACATAATGTGGAAATGTAGACTATGTGGAAGGTGTATAGTCAAGGTTGGTGGTGGACTTATGTCAAAATGGCCAGAAATACTTGGAAGTGATATGGACTCCCCCATGCGGGAACAATCTTACATGTAATGTAGCCCAAAAATAATGGTAGTAAAATAGATCTGGAGGGAATGTGGAAGTCTGAGTTTAATGTGAAACAACTAAGGATATGGCCTCAAGAATATTAGGGTGTGTTTTGAGTCTTGGGATTAAACCTCATTGAAGCTTCCTATGTATCCTATTTGGAAATGAACCATATCCCCCATAATTCATAAGGATGTGACTTTCACCTATAGTGGATGACTCTACATGGAAATAGTTTTGGTCATTATAACGAATAGGAGGCTCATTGGTTGCTTCATATGGAATATATCCCTCACATGGTTTGTGTATGGTTTGGGTATTTTATCATGTAACAAGACTATAAGTGAAAGAAAGAGTAATATCCATAATGTAAATCCTATCTCGAGTCACGTATTTGATCGAGAAGATGTCAGGATGAATACTAACCTCTAATTCCATGTGATTCATTAATGGTGTGATAATCTTGATGTAGTAGAAGATCAGAAAAACCCTGCAATATCATTCATCCATTAGTGGATGAGGCCATGTCTATGGGTGAGAAAATGAGATTTTATGTCCCCATCTCTTATTTTATTTTAATATGTATATCATGGATAAGGGATAGATAATGGGATCTAGCGACCGTATCCTCTCTAGTTTTGATATCTAGGATATGTATTTATACATATTGGTGGATATATCCCTCAATAATTCCTAGGGGATTACTCTATGAGGGATTCCCTACTCATGATTTCAGAGAAGATGAGAGGGGGACGAAACACTATCCCTCATCAATGGGAAAATAATGTGGTTCCAATCACTGTATGAAATTTTTAGGACCCTAACACCTACTCCATGGTTTGGATTCTCATTTATGTAGTAATGTATTATCAAGAACATTCCTCGAATCCACCTTGTTTGGTAGGATACATTTATATCCTCCTTCACCATGGGAATGTATGATCAAGAGGGAATGCTTGTGTTCTTATTATTATGATCACACATAACTAGAGTCTTTTGTAGAGATATTGTCTTGAATATTCACAAAAGTAACCATTTGTGAATTATTTCTACATGGTATATGTTCGTAGAGAGGGTTTTTAAAAATTTTCTAAAGTGATTGAGAAAAGGATTAACACTATTTTGAAGGGTACTGAAACTGTAAAATCCCATCCCACATAATTCATTCCCTATAAAATGGTGGCCTATAATGAATTAATCTGCATATTGTTTAGAGAATATAGGTCTATAATAAAATCTTCTATGTGTGTGGTTGATAAAAATTTATTGATTACAATGAAGACCACATATTCTATATTGTCTAATTATTATTTCATTGTTTACATTTTTTTATGATGTAAAATATTACCAACTAAAATAACATTCTCATATTGTCTCTCTCTATTTCACAAATTGTTTATTGTACAACATGTCACCCATAATAAAATCAACCCCACCAATGGTCCTTGTGTGTCGATTTTATAGGGGTTATAATCTTACCATTATTACGAGTTCATTGAATGAAACATATAAATCATTCCCATGAATGATTTTTATTTTTCCTTATCCAAAATTCAATACATCACCACATAAGGGAATGTTTATTTAAATCGGGTAAAAATTCATTCCACACCCTACAAATTTAATTTTGATTATGGGGGTAATGAAAAATACATTCTCTGTAAATGAATATTTATTTCTTGATGTATTTAAAATGATGACTCTCCCATTAGAGAGATTTTTATTTTAGGAGGCTAAGAGATCATTCCTCATCTTGTAAAAGAATTGTTGTTTATGGGATGGTATATAGTGGAACTTTGGGAATTATAAATTTGAGTTTATCGTGTGATATGAGAAATCCAAGGATTCTATACAGATTCTGAGAAAATACCATTTTAATATTAATTATATTGGTAAAATTATTTTAATCGAGTAATTATATAACACATAAAATCCTTCAAATATTAAATGAAAACTTTTTAAGACCCAATAAAATACCTCTGATTGGAATAGGGACCAATTGACATAAATATGATTCTATTATAAAGATGAATTAATTTTACTTGAATTTTCTATAAGATTCTATGTGGGGTTCATGTTGACATGGAGAAAGGGAAAATGTTTTAAAAGTGGTAACTCCCAACTCATTTCTCACTTTTGGAATCAGGTTTTTTGCAGTCAGTCTGCGATTACTCATGTAGCATCCTTATTTTAATATAATTTTTATTTACATATGGCCTTTGAAATTTAGAAAAAAATATCATCCAAAAACTGGTGTCGTCTAAAAAACTATTATTCTATTTTAGTTAATTATTTTCGAATTTAGATAATGTATTCAATATAGCAACTAAACTCTTCCATGGACCGCATAATGGCTATGTGTTTCACTAGACATTTACACATGAGGTTCTTGATGAATCTAATATATATATTTTTTTGATTATTCTTTCCATTGAGATAAAATGGATACCATAAAATGGAAAATGTCTCGTTAGTTTAATGCTTTATCCATGATTTATAGAAGAATATACATTGGAGGGAACATTGAAACTAATCCTCAGCATCATATCATTCACCTGGAGGGAATTTTGAAGATTATTCAGTTTCTAGTGAATCATGATTATACATTAACTAATAAATTACCCTTTTATAACATTGAGAATCAAAATTATTATCCAATTCCATTGTCTGATCATACTCTTCATACTACTTTCATTGAGGTGTCCTGAAATTGTGTTCCATTTAAAATTTCCTTTTTGGGACACACTATTTTTTGAATCAGGTCAGTAGGATGTCTTCACTCTGAATGGTTCCTCATTTAATGATAATAACCATAATAATAATTAAGTATCCTTATAGTCTACAATTCAAGATTATACATCAAATTACAACTTCTCAGTATGGAAACCCAATGTAATATGGAGTTCCAAATGAGTTTTTTGTCCTAGAGGGACTTTTTCTAATGATTGTGCATGGGAATTCTAGGCGCATAAGAGCTATATGGAATTTTCTGAAAGGATATAGGCTATTAGAATATACTAATTATAGTGCATTTCCTAGAATAAATTATATTCACCAACTGAGATATTTCCTTATAAAATCATCCATTGGTATTTGAGAAAAGAAACTTTTTACCTTTCTCTTGTGGAAATCATGATCCGCATGGGGGTTATCTATAAATTAGGGAGAATTCCAAATCATGGTAACATAAATTATTAGTTCCTTCATATAGGTAACACCTAAGAAAACACTGAACTATTTTATCCCTTAGAAAAGGACCAACTTATTACAATAGTGAAGTTATTGGGTGAGCTCTTTCACACCCATTCACATATCCCATTTAATGACTATATAAAAATATTTTTGAATGATAGTGGGATGAGGTTGATTTTTTTGAACACTAGGAACCATTCAACTCAAAAATATCTTAATGTACCTGGTTCATAGTGGGCACTCTCATGGTAGGACAAAACACTATATGGGGATACCAAATCTGGAAATACATATCTCTATAAATTGGTTTTCTGTGATTTTCACCTTGTTTTTAGTAGATGGATCTTTCTATATCATGATTTTTATTTTAGTTTTAGTGTCTTCAACATGATTATTGTGGCCATAATTACAAATTTATATCCAATAAATATATTTTTACCCACCTTAGCACTCATTTAAAAGATTTTAGGTCATATACAAAGGGAATGACCCCAAATGACCATACCATACAATTTCATTTTTTATGTGTCCCTCTATCAGAACACATTCCATGTTATAAATAGCAGTATACCTCAATGATACCCCTTTCTACCTTACATCCCACTCTATTCAATAATGTTATCAGTCACCTTACATCCTTGGGTATCGATATTTCTTCTAAGTTGTTAATGTATCATGACTATTTTTTATTAATTATTTATCCAACATCTAATCTTTTGGTGATAAGTAATTTTGTTAGAACAATGGAGGAATTATTATATATCAACTCATTGTGATAATGGATTCTTACTGCTCATGTAGATACGGTGACCATTTAAGAGATTTTTACTCACTATAGGTTTACATTATTATTTGGATTAAAATAACATGTTTCTTATTTACCGCTCATTAGGACTAAAATTGAGTCACACTCAGTAATCCTTCTTAAACTGTGGATTATGATGATGTGAGAGGAAAATTGCATGAAAATTTATTTATGTTGTGGGAAAGTTCCAACTAACTTGTCATGAGGTTATAACAACAATTTTATGAATATTATTTAGATAGAATTTTGGGGAAACTAGCATGATGGGTTCTTAAATAATTGTCTTCTCAGAGTTCATTTCCATCGGTTATCTTCTCAATATTTTCTAATATATAATTGATAATGTCCCAATGTTCTATGAATTATGGGAAGGGTTCTTCTTCATTTTTCCTTTTTATTGGAAGTTTTGAGGACCTAAAATTTTTTATTGACACTATTGGTATATCCAATAACTTTGATCCTTGTAAAACTGTTATGGTCATTCCAATAATAAATTCCAAAACTGTCTCTTTAGTCACTGAAATTAAACATGTGGTTGTAATGTAGGACACTCCCCCTTCACTTTCAAAATTGTAAGCAAGTCTACTTGCAAAAAATGTGATCCCAGATTATATATTCTTATAATTAGATAGAAAATATCAGGTTCCTGGTGGTACCATTGAATATTGTTTTCATATCAAAATGGTATTAGTTCCAGGTATACACTATCATCACATAGGCTTCAATAGAAAGTATTTTTGGTAATGTGTAATGACTTCAACAACACTTACATACATAAGAATCAACAGGTTCTATTACTGAATGTATTATGACCGTATTCATCACGTCCTAATTTATTGGGAAGATCTAACATCTTGTTAATTATATTTATCTAGTTTAATGTTTCCAACAGTAATGTATATGATTTTATGGAAACTGATACTGAGATTCATCATTAAAATGTCAAGGAAACACAACATCATGGTCATATTACTATAAATATTATAGATATGTATGAATATGACACCATCTTAGATAGAATAATCGAGCATATATCATTGATAAATACATATCTAAAAGATATAATATAGAAAATTCAAGGTATATACACCATAATTTATAAAATTATTCCATTATAAAATTATAATGATGAGTAGAGAACCAATATCAAGAAATCCCTTAGAACCTATCCTCATATGTTAGCTGAAAATAATAGTAAATCAGATAAAATATCATTATATCCATTTAATTGGATTTCCATTTCTCAATAATTCCAAGGAGAGAGTTGAGGATATAGATGTTCCTCAAAATTTAATCCCATGAATAGAAAATTTGACATTCTCAATTTTCTATCTATTTTATACATCATTCCATTCAAATTTTAATATTCATATTAGAGTTGAAATATATTATATAACTTTCCATGCATTAGTGTATATAACATTAAATAGATTTAATAATAAATTAACTAAATTATGATTAGATAATTTGACCATATGAACTGAGACTCAACCTATACTCAAGTATCCCTTTTGAAGTATCAAACCAAATGATTTTTACATCAATGTAAATTAGAATTTTAGGGTAATACAAGACTAAACAATGCAATTTTTTAAAGTAGAATATATCTGAATAATATTTTTCTTATTAATATTCTCTAACTATCTTTTCATTCCATAAATATGAAAACAACCAACATAGTTCTTAATTTCTTGATGGGAGAAGATAATTTTATTCTCATCATGTGTCCATAAATTGAAAAAAATGCTTTAGATTTTTTTGTAGATAAAAAATATACATCGGAAATGGGTAATTAATATTCTGAGGAAAAAATTTATTTGGGGGCTAATGAATTATTCCTCAATCAAAATATAATGTTTAGGGAATATAGATTCCATAATAAATTTTTGATTTGAGTAGTTGTAATTTGTCCTTGACTGGAATGGATGTTTTATAGTTTATTGTTATTCCATGAAGGAATATTTACAATCATTAACAAATTAAAGATGCAACTAAATTGTGCTAGTCAAATTTACTCTCTAAGATAAATAAGCACACATGGTCATGCGTATTGTGAGAAACAAGGGAAAACTTGGTAAATCACCTGAATCTAGATAGGAGTGTATGGTAGGGAACATGTGTTGGCATTTTTTCCACAATCCGATCTCATGGAGGGACATGATTGGAGTAATTGAAAACCTATGGGTGGTCATGATACAATAACCAATGAATCATTGAGAAAGTATGGGACCTACATATAGATCAAACTATTAAATATGGGATGGTAATTTTAATACTTCATTCTGTTATGGGATTGGAATAATGTGAATCTTCTATACAAATACTAGATATTTTTTAAATATCAATCTATTATGTAAGTAACAGGTCATGAAAAATAAATATGTCCTATTTAGTTTAATGTCATTCTATTAGATATTTGAAATAATTTATAATGTTATGTGGTTGTATTTTTTTTTCTTAAATTTTAATATAGTGTGGGTTGGATGATACTATTAGATATTTTCTATCCCATGGTGATCCGAATGGAGAATGTTCCATCCGACATCAGTAATTAATAGGGAATATTTTAAGAAATAATAATGGACATCTTAGATCTGAAATATGATATGTGAAAAGTTTGAAAAGAATTCCAAAAAACCATGTTTGAAAAAATCATACTTGAAAAAAGTTGTTTGGACTTACTCAGATAATGGATCTCTCTGATGAGAAAAAATTTTCATCTATTTGACAATCCTGGTGTGAATTTTGAAAATTAAAATTGGAGAATATTATGAATTGTTGAAATAATTGTGTCTTAAAGAATCTGACATTATACCATCGATTTCCAGGGGAATCACATGGGGGATTAGATTTTCTAAGTCAAAATGTTTGAGTTGTGCAATAATGATCTTCAATATGAAAAGAGAATTTAGGTCAAAATCATCCAAGAATGTGGGAAAAAGATTCTTACTTAGGTCTAACCCATACACATGAAATGTAATTTTTATTATGAATGGTATTAAATAATAGGGTCTATGTGCTGAAATATTTTTTGTCGAAGAGGGAACCAAGCCAATTGTAATTCTTTAAAGGTTCCCCACAATAGTACAACTTTTCATTGGAGAGGGGAAATTGTTGTTTATTGAGTATAGAATCATAAAATGGGTGAACATTTATACCAGACACTCTTATTTAGTTCCAGATCATACATAGAAGAGTGAGGATATTTTCATATTTTGATATAGATTTACCATTATGAATGATATGGGATTCATTGGGTATCTCATCAAAGAGATAATAAAGGAACATGTGGTTTTTTGAAAGTGGGGTCGTTGGGGTGTTAATGCCAGACATAGAGGTCCTCTCAAGTATGGAAGGAAATGTTACGTAGTTTTACTTCATGTAATTAGGATGTTTACCATGATGTTTTATATTGTGAAATGAGGTCATTGACCAAGAAGTTTTACATAATATAATGAAAACATTGAAATGTTGTTGCATGACATGTATTGAGGTTGTTGATCATGTATTTTTCTATCGTTCAATGATGAAATTGACCCTGATGTTTTATATCATTCAATGAATACATTGATAATGCATTTTATCATTTTTGTACAAGGATTTTGAGTGTGAATTATTATTTCTTGAATATATGGCCACTGGATACCAGGAAATGAACCAAAATTCCTTGATCACATGGGAAAAATTTACTGAAACTCATAAGACCAAGTAAACTATGATTACTATGTGAAATGGGATTGGAACTACATTCATTCACCACACATAGGCTATTTAATGTAAGGACATTTGTTTTTGATTTTATGGTTGCTAGACTAAGATATAGTATTTGGGATTCCCTACATATCTTACATGAGTAATAATCGAGTCGTACATAGTTCATTGAAACTATTTAGTTTAATATCATGCAGAAAGAATGAAAACTATCAGGTGTCACTGAAAATAGGAGTGATACAAGGATTACTAGGTTATTGATGTCCTAACAAACTTCATATATGAGGAAGGAAATTATAAACCAAGATCATAGGGGTTATCGAATCACGAAAAGTGATATGGGACTAGTACACATGGAATGACCATAAACATGTTTGAAAATTGGTTTCCTATATTAATTATTAAGGTATTATAGAAGAATAATCTCTCTTTACTGGGATATAAAATTAATTTGGGTGAAAATATATTTAAGGGGGACTTATGTAGAAGACAAAACAGGGCATGTTATGAATAGTCAAAACAAAAGTTTCTACAAGAATATGACATTACATCACCATATTTCAACGAAATCATATGGTGATCTGATTTTTCCCAGCCTAGGGAGTATGATGTATGGAAGAAATGCATCCATGAAAAATGAAATCATTTTAACCTTCATTTTCCATAATGTGTGGCTTTTCCCTATAGAGATTTGATTCATATGTTGGGATGAGACCATTTATTGTTTTCATGATGGGATCCAAAATGGGGTGACCAAAATTGAGATTCTCTACAAGAATTTTGGGGGTATGTAGGAGAGTGGGTATTTTTAATATTTTTTGGTTTTCCCCTGGGAATAATGTCACAATATACATATGTATTCTATTAAAGTGAGAATCGTGTCACACATAGTTCTGGTATGAATGTTCCTTGTGTGGGATTGGACCACACAAAGTTAATGTCGGTATTTTTATCGTGTTGATGAATTCAATATTAGTGAAATGATCATTGGTTCATATCATTCTGATTTTATGAATATATCCACACATATTAATAAAATGGTGGTGTGGTGGGATACCAACACCATGGATCATGATCTACTTAAACATGGTTTAAAATGTATTGAATTTGATGTCATGTAATGAGGATTCCAACCATGCAGTATTATAGCATGTGGAAAATACATTTTTATTCAATTAAATATATTATCAATAGGAAATTTAACTATTTCATTTACATCAACACAATTCGGGCTATGGGGACTTATAGTTTTAGTTCACATGACTAGGACCACTTTTAGGTATTTGTACGAGGTTTTAATGATTTAACTAATATGAGGGTGAAAATATGTCCTCTCCTTCCCATAAGAATAATACCTATTTTATGAGAGGGCTCAATGAAAAAAGTATTGAAAAAATATCTTTTAATAGGTAAATTTGAGGTTGATATTATAATAGGAGATATAGTAATCACTTTGTATTCTTTGTAGATAGTAATAATGCAAAAAATTGTTCTGGGAAACATTGGTGTTTAACATAATATAGAAAAGAATAATGTTTTGTAGTTTGTAGTCATTGTGATAAGGACATATATTGTAGAGTTTAACGAAATTTTGTGGGGTTTGAATGGAATTTTTTTTATCATTGTTCACCAAGGATGGCATATATTCCTTATTAGGTGGTGCAAATAGGACCAATGACACTACATAGTTTATCTTCTTAAATCAATGACAAAATGAAACCATGAATTTTACTAAAATATGTCCTGGAATATTGTTCAAGGTATACACTTCTATATGAGGCCCATTAATTTATCACATGTTGTATTTATTGGTAAATATTGAATTGGTAGGGGGCCTAGTGCGTTACCCATCCATTTTTATTAATGATTAATCTCTATTGTAGTTAACCATGTGTATGGAATAAGGTCCCTCCTATTTTAGTTCATGATTTCAGGGTTTCATACCTACTATCCTCAAGGTATTGAGTACTAGTACAATATATCCTTGGAGGATCTATAGGAGGGGGAGCTTCTTGTTAAAATTTCATTATTTCATGTTTTTGTATATCTTCATGTGTTGTAGTGTAAAAAAGAATTTTTCATCAAGTAGCTCTAACTCATAATACTGATTCTGTGAATTTTCATTATCTTATAGTTTTTTAGAGATACTTCTTATGATAGAGGTAAATTATACCATAGTGGGTACCACTACATATGATTCATAAGCCAAAAAATGTGCGGTTTATAATTTTCATTTCAATTTGTGGTTTATTTGGACAACCATGCATGAATAATCTTTTACAGACACAATTTATTTTCATTATCCATTATGTTATGGAGATTGTTTGGATGTGTATTATTGAAATCCTATATATTTCAATTTTTTCTGAAGGATAGTAGGAATAATGGTTGTATTTTATTTTTCACTTCTTTTAAAACATCTTGAAACATGATGATTATAAGTTGGTGGAGTTTCCCATCAGTATTTTGTGAGGGACCCCAAATCTAGTGATGATGTTTTAAATCATGATTTTTTTATTATTTTATCCCCTTTATTCTTATGAGGTATTTCCTTTCCCTATTTAGAAAAGAATTTGGTAGTAGTATTGAGATAATTAAAATACTTTTCTATAGTTGGAGGGTATGATAGTGCAAAAACCATTAACCAAAAAATAGTAATTAAAAGTATGAAAAAACTAGGGGGTTATTTTATGATGATGGAATTAATATGGAATAATTATGACTCTCACAGATACTATGAAATAATATATCATCTAACGCGAGAAATATGCAATTCTCCCAATTTGGGGAGATAGCTTGTTTCCAGACTGATGATGACCTCATGTTCTATCAAATACTTCTTCCACCGTGGAAGTTGTCTAATATCCATATATTTATATGAATATATTTCTACTAAATCTTTGCATATAATGAATATTTTTATTACTAGGGTCTTAATAGAGTGATAAATTGGATACACAGCATTACATGTGTTCTTTTCTATACATTTCTAGTAGAATGGATCTAATTTAGAGATATTTTTTGTATGGGAATCATCCACTAATATATAGAAAAATCTGTTTCAAGGGTATAATTGATCTCATTGATATGTTCCATGGAACTTTGAACAAATAATAATACAATTTTTCGATATATGCTGATGAGAATATTTTCATCTCAATCTAGATTTTCCAATACTATAGAATTATTTTATAACTCATCCATAAGATCATTTTATGAAGGAAATAAATGCGTTATAATTGGTTTATGTTTTAATTCATCCATAAAACCTCTAAATCTACTATATATACTAATCCTGGCTTTTGGCACTAACATGTGTCACTCTAATATACTTCAACATCAGTTTTTATATTTGCGTCGCTCCATTATTGTTCCACATCGCTCCTCCGTGTGAGAAATAATCGGGTTTCTACCTATCGCTCCCACTCCCGCTCCCGCTTCGGTATTCACGCGGTGTGACCTGCACAATCCTCAAAGCCCATCCTCTGTCGTGTTGTCATTACTAGGAAAGATGTAGTCACTGAAGCTCTTCCTATGATGTATTTCTTCTCTAGGTTTTCACTGTATTCTCCACAATTTTCCTTCTCCCATTTACAGCTACAATCATTGCATAGTTGATTCTACTACTCCCAATTGGGATTTAGCAATTCGTTTACTAGGGTTCCCTAAATTTCTCGATGCCGGTGTCATCATTCTCCCAGACTCCTTACATTTCATCCTACTCATACTCCATCATCGTCCTTCAACCAATTTTACTTTACCACTTCTTCATGTTCAATATCCCACTGCCAAGTTTGTCCACCACTTTTCCAGATCATGATTCCCTTCAGAATCTACCCCACTACGTAAGGCTATTCCTCTACAAGCCTCCTTCCATACGTTCTACTAATAGTTAATCCCATCAAAGTTTCATGATTCTTCTGTAACTCCCTCTCTTTGTACCCCATACTGATTACAATTTCTTGCGGCTATTAAAGGGATTATTTAGTTTGGAATTTCAAGAGACACCACCTTCCCTTCCTGGAATTCTTCCTACCTCTTTTATTCCCTCTTGCATCATCTTTCAATTTCAGGTATGACATAAAATGCCTACTGGAAAATTGAAATTTTCTCCATTGCATTTTGGTATCAAATCACATCTATATACATTTGGTTAATTAACTGTGGTTTGAATTTTATTTAACTCATTAACATAATAAATATATACTATAGTTTGCTGTATAATTTTCCTTGAATCATAGTTTGAATTAAATTTGGTTTCTCATTTTCATATCCAACTACATATTTATTTGTCTGATTTTATATTTTCTGTTTGAAAAAAAAACATAAGGGAAATAATTTTGAAATTTCCTAACAACCTATTTAGACTACATTTTGGTTATGCATGCTTATAAAAAAACATAGATTCTACTGTCAAATTTTTCAATTCATGAATACAATAAATCATCTTATACTCTCTTATGTTATACCCTATTAGTTATTTTCCATCATAATGTAATTACATTCACTTTGTCATGTCCACTGTGCATTGTATGGTATCATTTCACACCATGACAATAAGAATAAAGAAAAAAATCAAGAATGAATTGCCCGTTGAACTCTAGAGATGCAAGGTTGTAGTGGAGGCTACATACGAAAAAACGACAGGTAGTTTGAACAAGAAAATTGGGAAATCAGACGGATATGTTTTTCTACAATGATGTGGTAAAAATATTTTTCAGGTATTTAATTAACTTTCATTCCTTTTTTTTGAAATCTACTGTTCAATAAATATAGTTTTTTAGTCTACACAGTACTATTACCTTATTAGAAGAAGTTTACTACTCAGTTTTATGGTTTTTTAATATTCGCATAACACATTTACTTTATACACTGGTTACATATTATCTTGCCTATTCTATGGGCCAACACCAATTCCCCCCAAATGAATGACTGTAGATAAAGTCATTAATATTAATTCATGTTTGAATATTTTGTATGTGCAGATTGTTGTATTTGGGATTCGTAATTGTGGACATTTCAGTATGGGTTTTCTACTATTTGATTATCAGTTTTTCATGCTGGTTGTTTTCATGCAATACATTTTTCAAGGTGGCCGGATTTATTTTCATGCTTTATGCTTTTCATGGTGGATGATTTTGTATTAGTTTTCATTTATGGATATTTTTCAATTAGTAGGATGAGACACATGCTATAGGAGAATAATGCTGGATGATTTTGATGCTCAATGTTTTTCTACAGATGGGTTCCCTTTGTTTATTCATTCTAGACATCATTATATACTAGGCGTTTTCCTGACATTGATGTTTTCAGATTTTCTGGATGGTTTTCATGCTAGGCATTACTCATTTAATCAAATTTTTTTCTCTTATATTAATCATTAATTTCTGAACTATATTTTTGTAGGACTCTCATTTTACTATAAGAAAAAACTGGTTCTATATGTGTTCAACAAGCAGGACAGTCTTCCAGCCTGTTATCATGCAGGTTTCTTTTGGTATTTCAAGCACATTTATGTTACAACCATTATTACTAACTCTAAATGTGTTTATATGTGGCCATGTTTTAATTCCATTTTATTTGGAGCTCAGAAAGGATATCATCCCTCAAAATGGATTGGTATGTGATCTAAAAGTTATATATATATATATTGAGTTGACTAACTGAGTTAGATGTTGCATATGCTGATTGTTGTTTGCAAACTCGCTTTCTCTAATTCTTTAAACAGTACATGTGTTCTATAACCCTCCCCCACCCACAGGCATGTCACCATCTTATTTTCAATACATATAAATACTTTTTTAGTACTGTATGAGAGGATAGATTGTTTATTATCATGGGAATATTTTATGAATCTTTTATATAAAATGTTATCTACATATTGTTTTATAATTTTTTTGACCCCTGTTTCCTATCCCATGTCAAAAAAAAGGAGTAAGGGAGAAATTTCATAATTTATCATCTATGGGTTCACTTGAGTTTCAAAATTTTCAGGTTCTGTTAGTTAGATTTTCAGTTACATGTTTATTTACTTTTTATGACCTTACATTTAGTTGATTTTGATGAACATTTATTTGAAACCATTTTGAGTTAACGCATTCATGCCTCCTACCAATTCACTTATTCAAAATAATATATCACATATCTAAATGACCCAAGTGTTGTCGTCGAGGTGGATGATGACATCAAGCAGCTCATATGCAAGATTGAGCTGCCACGTGACATGCATGACATAGAGTGATACCTGCTGAAGAATGGGATAAACTCTGCCAGCAAGAGGAACTACTGGTGAGAGGTCTTAATGGACATTGTATTGATTTCAATGAAGTTGAAGTTCAAAAGGCACTACAATAAATAATCAATAGTTTATGTGAGACATATCCCATTTAATGTGCTGGTTTCTCTAACAATACTCAATAATGTGTTATTTTACTATTTAATAACACTTCTTTTTGTTTTCTAGGCAGGAAAAAAGCTAGACAGCACCTCATGCAACTATTGAAGATCAAATCATACTATTGTAGGAAGTAAAATAAACATCCAGGTTCCTGTTTCTACTTAGTTTTCAATGTATTTGATGGTTTCAACCTTACTATTTAAAGTGCATGTGAGAAATTTCCCATTTAATGAGTTGTTTTATCTAGAATACATTTAATGTGCATGTTGCAGGTCACAAGTTATCCAAGATGTGATTTAGTGATCTATGTAATCTAAATTTCAGAGAATATTTAGGTAAATATATCCTTGTTTGGTTCACTCCATTACTATTTTTGTATTAATTAATTTCTTATTTATGGATAACATAACATTTATACTATACCCCCACTAACATTCTAGTCACCCTCTTAAATTCAATACATAGACATCCTTTTTTTTGTTTTTCCCCTAAAGATAGGATATATCCTACCACATTAAGATTCATTAATTCTTGGCTCCATTTTGAAGAATGCAGGGACATTATACAATATGTATGGATGTTGATTGAGGGTAATGTATTTCAAAGTACCAAGTTAAAGCTTAAATCTACCAAATCATCTCTTAGAATATGGTATAATGATAAATTCCTTAGACTGAATGATGGAATCAAGAAAGCTAAGGATGATATTTTTAAATGACAAAACAGTTTTGGTAAACTTGACTTCCACACATCTATGGAAGTTCAGTTACAATATATGATTAGCGAGCTCATTCCTACTAAATAAAGGATTATTAAAATGCAGTTATACTAATGATGGCTCAAAGTGGGTGATATAAGTACTCAATTTTCAACATCATGAACAAGGATAAAAGGATCCAATAATAGATATCTAGCATTAAGGTGAATGAATAGACTTCTAATGATGAGAGGATCATATCTCATTCCTTAGTTGATCAATTTGAATCTTTGTTTAACACTGAATATATGAGTGAAGACAATTCCTTGACTGTTGTGATCACATAGAATATTAATGACATGAATAAGGCGTTCTTTTACTATTTAATAACATTTTTTTGTGTTTTATGGGCATGAAAACTGCTGGAAAACACCTCACACACTTGTTGAATATCGAATCATACTGTTTTTGGAAGCAGAAACAAACATCCAGGTTCATTTTTTTGCTTCATTTTCAATGTATTTGATGGTTTCCACCTTCATCTTTAATGTTTAGGTGAGACATTTCCCATTTAATGTGAAGGTTTCTATAGAAGAAGTTTAATGTGCAGGTTTTAGGTCACTGTTATCCATGATGTAATTTAGTGATATCTGTAATGGTCATTTCAGGAACTATTTAGGTAAATATCTCCTTTCTTTGTGAACACCATACCTTTTTTTTGTATTAATTAAGTTCTTATTTATATATAACATAACATGTGTTATGTACCCCCCATCCACATGAAAGTCACCATATAGAATATTTGTTTCATTCCATTTATTTTCTGGGTCTTCTGTAAATAACCCTTTGCATTAGATTGATCTTTGTGATGGATTTTTCTTATTCTTTTAATTGTTATTGTTACCATCAATAGTAATTTTATGTCTATTCTTATTTATTGTGTGTGGATAACAGTGGACTGTTATGAGAATCCCTAGAGATTATCCTTTGAATTTTCAATCAATAACATTTGATGAGATATTCTTTACACGCAGAATATTATTTTTCCTATTTCAACAAGAGATCATAAATTTTTTGATGTGTTGTTTTTGGGATACCTGTCTAGCCATGCATATCATCATTATTTTCAAGATGGTTTTGGTTTCACCATTTCTATGCAGTGAAAAGTTTTCAACTAATTCTATGAGCCTCATTTCAAAGACGTGTGTTTAATGATCAATGTATATACTTTCACTGATGGTTATTTATGTATGTGTAGGTGAAAAATAAGAAAAATATGGTTTTATCTTAATTTCAAAGAGCATTGAGAATACAATTGGGTAAGAGTAGATGCAATACAAGATTATGTTTTCTTAAAATATGATGAATTTTTGTAACTTTGTGCATGTAACTGTAGCTTTTGGATTTTTATTTTTTCCACTTTAATTTCCATAATATGTTATTTGATATTTCATTATGATAGAATTTGTATTATAATATCCTATAAACTTATAAATCCATAAACCATGTTCTCTAGAAATGACAACATTCCTCTTGAACTGTGAGCAGGCATCTCTGAATGCTTAATTTTTACTTTCAATTATGAATTAATTGGATCTTTTTTTCAGTGAAACCCATGATCAAGGACCTGAATTTTTTTATGAAGGTATAGGTGACCAGGATGCTGACATAATGATGTTCTTAGATATGAATGACTTGACAAATGAATAAAACTGGAAAAGGTTTCCTTCAGTATTATTTAGCGATTAGAAGGGAAAACATTCCTATTGAAATGAGAGCATGCATCTTTAAATGCTTCATTTTTTCATTTAATTATGAATTAATTGAATCTTTATTCAGTTAAAACCATGATTAAGTACCTATATGTATTTTAACTTCTAATTATGGAAAAAGGATTATGGAACTAAAAACCATTTCGGATAGTTTCTAGTTTTGGGTTTAATTAGCTCTAGTTTTATTGATTGAAAAATTATTATTTTATAATATTATATCCATGATTAACCAGTGTTATATAAAGTGGTCTCTAATATGAAATTATATTATTATATAAAATATATAACATTTTTCAATATCATGAATATGGATGAAATTATATAATTTGTATTGTAATCAAACATGTTTCTTGTGAACTAATCCTGTTCAAAGAGAGTTTCTTTTTTCTATGGTATGGGGGTGATTATTTATTTGGTATCTTGAATATGTCTCATATCAACTTTGAGACTCTTGATCAGCAGAATTGGATAACTAGGGGATGTCCACCTACTAATGGGAGCCAACACATGGAAGTATTTTAGTTGATAGTACAAGATGTTTGGTACATTTCGTGAACTACGAGGTTTGTCATGGTTATGAACTGGAGTTGAGAGATTGCCTTTTCTTGCTTCTTATTTGTACATTTTGGAATGGGTAGTGTCTTCATGGTTGTTTTCATTTCCATTTTAACAATCTAATAATTTTCACGTAATCCATAGATATGCTCCTCGGTGATCACGGTTCACCCAGAGGTCCTTGACGGGAGGCCCAAGACAATGTTCATTCACTCATTCGTGGTGGACGTGCTGGCTGAGAACACCAAGGATGGGGCGTGCTACTTCATGATGGCACTTATCAAGTGGAACCACAAGTCACTGGACGATGTTTCTGAGGATTTAGCTTCACATAACATCATGGATCCCATTTATGGGATCCATTCTGGCTGCTGCAGTGGCTAAATGGTTATTTTTAGGAAATCATTGGACAAGGTTGGATGGTATAATAATATTTTCAATGAATTTAGGTCATTTTTTTATTTAGTTTTGTAGCTGTGGATGAATTTGGTCCACAGTGTGGATATAATTTATTAGTTTTGCAGGGAATTAAATGTAGTCTGGTATTGTTCGGATTTGACCTTGAATAAATTTTGTATTCTCCGACCTTAGTTACCCAAAGTCGGTGAATTATTACATAAATTGGCATGATAACAAGGAAATCATGTCTCAAAAGACCGATCAGTTTAGTATTAGTGGAAACAAGATTCATACATAAGTTCAACTTTACAACTTGAAAAGAAATACAATACAAATTTATTCCATTGGAAACATCCAAGCCTCCTAGATAATGCCTGCAAGTCACTCATAACTAACATCTTCATATCCTAGGAAAATGAATCATTAGAAAGGGGTGAGCTCAAATGCTATGTAAGGGTATGCAATACATCAGAAGGTTACATAAATATTAATAATGATTAATAATTGAAACCTAATGCCTTTACAAAAAATAAACAAGAATAATTTTATGGCAGGAATATGAGATGAGTAAATAATGGAATAATAAAACATAATCATGGGTATTCAACTAGTCGAATGACCACATGAACCATCAATATTATTTCCAAAATTAGGTAATGTACAATTACAGACATTCTGAAACATTTTATTAAGGCCTCGTCCAAGATTTCTAAAAATGATTAAGGCCTCGACCAAAACCATATATCAAAATTCGGAAAGGGTCTCGGCCAATTCCTCTTCTAGTTGTCTCATGAGACCTACCGATGCATCGAGGAGCTATAGCGGGCTCCACCCATCACTTACTAAGTCCAATACATTCCTCATATGTAAAGGTTTAAACATATCATAAACATTCATAATAAAACTATCATAAGAAATGTCAATACATTAACCATAAACCATGAAGGGTATAAAAATAGCACATCCAAATTCAAACATATCAGAAAACATTCAATACAAAATGGATGTTTTGAATCATAATAAATCAACTTCAATAAAAATTAAAATCCATCAAAGGATGTTGACATAGATGAAATGAAAACCCTTTTTAGAGAAATGTATCTTTCTATTTTTAAATGATTTAAGAGTCACATAATTATAAAGAAATCATTTATTTTGAAAATATTCTTATAAACATGTAAGGGAAGTTTTGATGATGTTATAATGGCAGAAAATAGCTGCACCCACCGTATAAGTTAAAAAAACATTCTTACCTTAAATTTGTCGAAAAAGTCAAAAAGTACCTTGTCTGGAAAATGATAGAAAAATCTATTTCAAAACACACAAGGGTATAAATGACATTAACCCATTATCTAGTAAATAATAAAAATGTTTTGAAATGCATTTTTATGAAACATGGATGTGGATGATAAAGAGGTCCCAGTAGATAATTATGTATAAACAACCTTGGATAATGAAGAGATTGCAGAATTAACCCTTACCTAGTACTTTTCCTTGGTCGATGGTAGTTTAACCTCCTATATAATGGTAAAATATTTTTTATTAAATTAAACAAGAATAATGTACATTAATATCATATCACATATGATCTTTTAACATTGCTTCGTTAATAATATCTTAGTATTATTGTAGTTTCGGGTGCTAACAGATTTGTTTTCCTTTATATTCATTGTTCTGTGAGTAATATTTGTTATGGATGGGATGTATCCTATTCATATCCAGAATGATATCAATTATTAATACATTATTTTTAATAATACAATGAAAATTAGTCTTGAATGGATACGATGGGGAATGAATATCATCGCGTTCGGGGAGATGGTAATCCATACGCACGCACGAGCGACAATATCATTCGTTTGATATTAAAATAATATATAATTGGATGGTATATAATATATAGAGAATAATTATCATTTTATATTTATTATTTACATTAATTACACATCATTATTATACCCATCCAAATAATAATGTGTTGAATAACAATTACACCAAAACATGGAGACGGTAAGCCATACGTACACATGTATGCTGACATGTTATTCAAAGGATGGATAGAATAATGAATTTGGTTATACCATATTTATAATAACATCAATTTATATAGAAGATACTTGAGTAATTATTTTATAATGGTAATAACAAATAAAGAAGAAGTGGAAGAAGAAAATAACTTGAAGAGGTGATGAAATATTTACATCTTCTTCATGTTCTTCCTTTTGATTTGACCAACATTACTCTTTAATATGGATTATGATTAAATTAAGGACTATAGGATGAAGTGAGGGAAGTTGATAGGATATTTGGTTAGGGTTTGGCCGAGATAAAGGGCTTTGAAGGTGTGAATTAGAGATATGGGGGACTACCCTTTTATAAGAGGGGTGAGGGGAACCTTAGGAAAAGCTGGAAATATTATTTTATAATAAAATCATTTTCAGTTTATAATGGCTCAGAAATATATTATTTAATGTCTAAGGTGGGGATTGGTCTAAAACCACTCAACCAATAGGTTTTAGACTGGTTTGGGTCACTATAGTAACAATATATTTTAGATTTAACTCTTGGTTAAATAGTTTGACATTTACCATGTTTCTTTGTATTTTATATTATATAGTTAATAAAAATAATATATACTTTTAAGAGAAACCCAAGTGGTTCATTAATGTTACCCCTATCATTATATAAGTCTTTTTGCTGAACCTTATATTTTTAGGAATAGAATATCAATTAATAATATAATATTTGTTTTAAAAACTCTTTTATGTCAATTTTAACACTATTTGGTATTTTCTTTTTTCTAAATTCATAACAGCATTATTACTTCAAAAAATATTCATATAACCAACGATAATATGTCATATTAACCTATAAATTTTTATAATTCATAAAAAGTCTCAAATTACATTTATTGGGATATTTATAATATGAATAATTTTAATATTTTATTAATTAGGTAATTACTGCATCACCATTGTGTCATAAATATATTAAAATATTTAATGTCTAAAAATTATAAATAAAATAACACTATGTAGGAAATATTATTATCTTTATAATGAATATTTATAATCTAATTTATATTCTGTATAACCCAAGGAGATGGGTAAATGACTGTGAAATGTTCAATAAACTTTTTATATATCTAAAATTATTAAAAACTAACTCCAATGAATTAAAATGAAAATATATAGGTATTATGTACCTAATTTGACCTAAAATAAATTTAAATAAAATAAATAATTATTTAAATAAAAATTCGTTTTTAAACTATAACTCAATGTTTTTCACTATTCATCAAAAGTTGAACGTTTTCAGAAAAATACCAAAATATTCACCCTAAGATAATTTTGGTATTCCGAATCAAAAATTAAAGTCAATTTTGAAAGATAAAATTTATAAAATTTCAAAAAGTGGTTATTACTATTCATAATGGCTAGTTTGATTAGTTGTGGTGTATTAGAACTCAAAGTTGCATATAACACACACTATTGTATTATTTAAAGAGAAACATACCGTGGAATATTGGGGTGTTACATTCTCCCCTCCTTCAAATATTTTTGTCCTCTAAATTTTTAGAGTATCATTTCATAAAAAGACTCGGGTGGTTCTTCATCATAAGTTCCTCAGGTTCCCACATTGTCTCTTCCATCTTATGGTTTCTCCATATAACTTTTTCCAGAAGAGTCATCCAGTTTCTCAATAATTGTTCTCTCGTATCAAGAATCCTGACAGGATCTTCGCAAAAAGGCAGATCAGGTTCCAGTTCAAATTCCTCATAGATGAGTACATGCGTTGAGTCAGGTATGTATTTCTCAACAGTGACATGTGGAACACATCGTGAACTTTGGAAAGATTTGGAGACATTTCAAAATGGTAAGGTACAACCCCAATTCATTCTAGAATTTCAAGAGGTTCGATGTACCTTGGACTCAATATTCCCTTCTTACCAAAACTTATAACACCCTTCCATGGATATACCTCAAGAAAACATGATTTCATACCTAAAATTCCAAATCCTTACTTCGGTTATCGGCATATCTCTTCTGCCGACTTTGAGCTGCTTTGATGTGGGTTTGGATTACCTTCACCTTCTCCATCGTTTTCTCCACAAGTTCTGGGCCTATGAGTTTTCTTTCACCAACATCATCCCAACAGGTTGGGGTGCAACATTCCTTATTGTATAATGCTTCATATGGTACCATCTCAATACTTGAATGGAAGCTGTTGTTATAGGGATATTCTACCAAAGGTAAATAGTGATCCCACAAATCTTGAAAGTCAACTGAACATGATCTCAACATGTATTTCAAGGTTTTAATAGTTTGTTCTGATTGTCCATTAGCTTTGGGGTGTGTTTCGCGATGATGTGTGGAAAAACATGCGCTGCCCGACAGATGATTAGAGAAGTTTGGATTCTGCTTAATCACTCATATTAGGTGCAATGTTTTCATTTTGAAACACCCACCTGTTCCATATCCAGCGACACATAGACCTGCTTTCCAAAGGCAGGAATTCACTAGGTGATTTGGCTAGCGATGCTTAAGAACTCACATTAGTTGAGAGGTTGGGAAGTCGGGCTCATCGTACCCTTTTATGGGGAATTCTTTCCAGTTCCAGGACTCTCTTATAGATTTAAGACGTATTATTATGTTCGCGAATCTTTGGTTTATACCCAATCATAGTATCGATGGATTACTCCTTGTTAGAAATGGTCAGCTGAACACAGGTATTCAGAATCATTATGCCCAAGGTTTACCATCCCTCATTGGATTAATTACTCCTAGGATTTTGGGCTCATTGAGATGGCACTGGTTTGAATCCCCATAACTGTGTTCTCTGGAGTTTATTGCCATCTAGGGGGGGAGAGAAAATGACTTGAGCATTTGGATCGAACCTATGATATGGGATTCCTACCTATCCACATGAGAGGAATCAGAATCCATGTAGTTCGGTTTTTGTTGGCGCTTACACCATGAGGTAGCCCAAGGTGGAATGGGGCTTACACTCTGAGGCGGACCAAGGTGTTGGTGAACCGACATGAAGGTGGTCGGAATGACCGATTGTTGGGCTTGAACCTCAGGGAGGCTTCTTACGTATCCCACCTAGGAGACAGGGATCAAAGTACACCTAGTTCGGGATGGTGAAATACAGTTTAACATCATGTGGGACGGGGGTGTTGTCATGGTCGATGCTTACTCTAAGCCCACGTGAGTCATTCTCGGTGTAAGAAACAAGAGGAAGTAGGGACATAACGATCACGTCGCGAAGGGTGCATCCGTGGGAAGTGAAATGGGGCTTACAGATGTCTAGAAGCCTGGGGAAATGGAGATTGGGACTTACACCAGGATGGAGGCCCGAATTGGTGACAAACCCCAATGGGAGAGGGATTTTGGACTGAAGAAATGAGGGGTGTAGGCACCAACTCCTGCAATAAGAACTAGGGGCTTACACCAGGATGGTTACACTGAAAGATTGGGACTTACTCCAGGATAGAGGCCCAAACACTCCCAGAAGAGGGGAGAAGTGATCACCGCTGGCGCCAAAAGGAAATGCAAGCGGGGTCTCCCAATCCTAGCCGGTGGAGAGGCAAAAAGGGGACTCTCGGGATCGAACCCTGCACTACCGTAGGCATGTGAACTCATGAATGTTTTGGGAACCTGCTCAAGGTCTGGAGTAACCCCTTTGTCCTCACCTACCATGGGTATGGGAACTCAAAGCAGCACACTGATACTCTTGGAGGTTACATCATACGGATCTGATGGATTTGGTAAATTCCTTGGCTCAAGGCTATTGAGTAGGCCAATGAGGGGATTGCAAAGGTTTAGGCTGGATTGGAAGGATTTTATTTGACTCGGGGAATGGGAACACTGAAGGAGTTGGTGGGCCACATCGGTGTATGAGGAGTGGTGACCTTCGCGTAGGGGGGCTATGCGGCTGGAGAGGCCGTCCGCATACCCTGGTGGTATGTGGAATGATACCATCCCACGTACCAGGGTGGTATGTGGCTTCGGGTTTGGCCTGCGTACCAGGTTGGTACGCAGGGGAGTCCACTCGAGCAGTGGCGGCCAGGGGCGACGCCGGTCAGGGGTTCGTCAGTCTGGGCTTCACCCATGTAGGAGGGTGCTACGCGGTGCGTAGGATCAAAAAATGGGCATAAACTTTCTGGTCCATGGGTAGTACATTTGTGGAGGAGCCCTAGCTCACAGTATTCTTTTTTTTTGTTATTTTAAGTTTGAGGTTCTCCAAGTAGTTATTAATTTTTCAGTTCCTTATTAATTCATTTCCAGTTTAATACCTGTCACGAATTGGAACTTCACTATTTGCGAAATCCTAATATCCTTCCTCTGAAATCCTCCCACCTGAGTCTAATCTCCTCCTCATTCTCTCTTCCCCGGGATGTCCTTTTATAGAGGGGTGAAAAAGATGTATCCATGGTTATGCGGCACGTTTTTCAAAGTACCTTTACCGAAGACCCGGTTTACAGATGACTTGGTCAATCCACAAATCATGGGGCATTGAATGCACCTCACTCGTGAACTAAATGGGTTGGGGGGGGGGGGGGGGGGGTGCTTCGCGACCGCTCAGGGCTCTGCCTCTGTTCCGCGAATGATGACATATGCGGTCCGGGCAGGTTGCCGCATCTTTCTGTTGGGCCAGTTCGTGATGGCATACCAGCCTGGTGCCCGTCCTGCTTCACGCCCACGGAGGGTCCCCACCTATGTTCTGTGAATGACAGTGGTCCGTGGGTTGGGGGGGCGACTTGCTAAACCGGCCATGTACCATCAATATTTGACCGGTACAAGTATCGATCATTCTTTTTCCAACCTATGATTATTCTCTACATTTCTTCCCAATTCCTCGAGGGATATTGGGTAGAATACTCTCTTGAATTAAGTGGATTCTCATTATCCTTTTTGGATTTTTCAGGACCCAACAAATTCCCCCCATCAGAATGGGGTCCGATCGGAACGAAGAGGAGACTATTTCAACATAGAGTGGTCCTGAAACTTGGATAGTTTGTAGTAGGGGAGTGGACCTGGTAGGGGACCACACCTATAAATAAAGAGTCCCATACCCTTTTTCTTTTACCGGATTCCTCGCGAACATGGAGATCTTACTTTTTGTCTCCGCGTGCTTTCTCCTTCGTGAAACTCCACGTCCGCGAACCAGCTTCCATTTCTACTAACCATTCCTTGTTCACACCTGCCTCCACATGAAAACCAATCTCCCACCCACTAAATAACACTTTTAATCAATTAAAATTTAATATACGATGATCCGTGTATGAAATCGCTACGTGGTTTTGATGGTCCATGGACCAGAAATATTCCAGACATTGAAAAATTCTTAAGCCTTCCAAACTTAAACATTTAAATTCAAGATTGAGATTCCGCGAAGCAGCCTGGTTCGCGGTTTTCTAGCCAATTCTCCGCGGTCCAGAGTGTCGTGGACTTCTTCTACGTAGGGTTGGTTCGTTGGATGCAGCCGTCATTAACCACCATTTGAGGCAGGCTCACAGACCTCTTCATGAAGGCTCCTTGACAGTGTCCTTTTCCAAATACTTGGTATTTGTGTCTAGATTTTATTATTCTGGACTAACCATTTGCCCGGTGTTTATAATCCAAGTAGAAAATATGGTTCCTCCTCGACCGACACACAGGCCTGATGACGAGCATCTTCTAATTTGTCCAGGGATATTTCTATATATGATCTATAGAGATGAGAGAATTAAAGAGGATCCTAGCCAACCAATCATTCCCGATGATGGTGTTTTGAATAACTTTCTCTCTCCCGAACTTCTAGGATATCTGTTATCGAATCGCCTTCCTCTTTATAGATTTTTCCCTCAAGAAAACTTCACTATCCCCACTATCTTCTCAGGTCTTCCATCCCCTTGTTTTGGAAGCGTTGCTGAAGTGCGCTCATGCGAACCTCGCCTAGTCAGGAGAGATGATCTTTGATTCTGATATAAAAGACACTTTTATTTTGAGAGTCTCCATTTGGAATCAAAGTGATCAGTACACTCGAGACTTCTCCCGAGAGGCCATCTTCAAGAGTTAT
Organism: Viscum album; assembly: GCA_963277665.1. Classification (NCBI taxonomy): domain Eukaryota; kingdom Viridiplantae; phylum Streptophyta; class Magnoliopsida; order Santalales; family Viscaceae; genus Viscum; species Viscum album. Next base: position 1,290,302,173 of record OY728135.1, read on the forward strand.
CCCTCCTTGATCAACCATGCCCAAGTGGATCCTGACGCGGGATGGATTCTCAGGTGGGATCTTCGGTCTGGTTGGATTTTCTCAAATGAATGGGCCTGGGCCTTCTGGGTCCATTACCATTACTGGGAATTTCCCGAGTCACTAGAAGCAGTAAATATTTACTCCACAATGTGGGCTTCCCAATTTTCTATTTACCCACCATCTTCGATCCTGTCTGACTTGATCAGTCTCTGGTGTTCAAGCACTAACACTTTAAACCTTTCCCATGGTGAAGTTGGTATTAGTTTATGGGACATATACCAACTGGGAGGACTTCTGATCATTGGTGAGATTTATGATGAGTTTCTGCCCACTCTTGACGCATGGGATGATATCAAACATGTGCCTTCATTGGCGATGGATCTTCTGGTTATGAAGTAGCGGTCACTGGGTCAGCCCTTGCGCGCTCGCTCTCTTATTTCCTATATAACCTAGATAAGGTTATTTCTAAAGACCACCAATCATGTGCCGAAGATCAAGAACCCCAGGACTAATCCTTCTCAACAATCACAGACTATCCCGGGTTCCTACTAGGCAGTTCTGGAGGCGGGCGACTATCTTTTATGGGGTTATGAGGTGCACCCCGGTGTGCCTCCTATGCTTAGGCTGGCCGGTATTTCCTCCATGTTTTTTAGCGGGTGGATATTCCCATCGTGGGATATCAACCCAGGTGTCAGGGCTTGCACCCTGATGATGACAACTGAACTGGCAGGAGGACACCTGGTGAATCTGGTCGTGCCCACTTTGGATCATATTTACGAGTTAATGAGCTGTATATAGGAGGGAGGGTCACCCTATCATTTGTGTGGGCCATTTCACTTTTTATATGGAATGGTAGTGGATAATTGTCGCTGTTATGAGTATCTTCATGACACAGTCATCCCACTTCCTACCCTCCGGCCTACCCTGCTTGATATAGCTGGAGATAGTCTGAAGTCCCTCAGCACTGACGAGGTCATCAAGCTTCTGTGTGACATTTCCCAGTTTGCTTTCACTCCTTACCCCACTCCTCCCGGCATCGTGGTTGATGACCGCAGGGGGAGCTTTGAAGAGCGTTCTTACATGATTTCACTTGGGTACGGGTTTTTATCCACACTGATTGATGGGGTTTCTCTGGGTGAGTTGTACTCCCCATATCATTTTTCTTTCTAGTTTGGATGCATGCAACTCCAGGTTTCCCATACCCATCCTTGGGCATGAGGTCTACATCTGGCAATACTCCATCAACTGAGGTTGATGTTGATGCGGGAGGGATCCGACACAAGGATTTCCTTGCCTGACATAGGAGCGGATTCCAGCCCATCCTTTGAGTATGCGAGAATGTGGATAAAGCATTATACAAATGGGATCTTGGGGAAGGCTATCTGGAAATTTCCCAAATCGGGGGTTGGTGCAGTTGATGTGCTTAATGCACCTTCCTCATTAGCTTTTAGTGTGGACCGATTGATGGCTTGTAGGTCGAAGTGGCTCAGGGCATCTTCCTCTTTCAACCCAACTACGGACAAAGTTCAGACAGATCCAATCCTTTTGGATATAAATGTGGATGATCCAGTGACTTAGGGCCCCCATAATGTAATTCCCGAAGCTTCACCTATCGATTCTAGACTTTTTAGCTCAACACCCAAGCTCGAACCAGGACTATATGCTTTTGACCCTCCAGTTTCGGGACCATCTCCTAGTGCACACATGTCTGTGCTGGCCGCAATGCCAGACTTCATTCCTGTGCTATCTAGCGAGGATACCAAAGCTCCTCATGTCATGGAAGACCAGTAAGCAGTAAAAAGGTGGGCCCGGCCCTGGATATATGAGATTGTTCCTGAAACTCCTCTAACTGGAATGGCGACTAAAACTGAAGCCCTTCGGAAAATCTTCCTAGGCTTGGGGTCAGGTGGGTTCGACTATCGCTAACTTCATTTCCTCGCCTTCCAGGTTGTCATTTCCTGTGGGGAGGTTTTCTCTAGTGAACACAAACTTTCTCACCTCACTGCCTCTCATTGTGGAACCTGAGCCTTTAAAGAAGCTATGATGAAGCTCCATTAGCTGATAGCACTAGAGGTGAGCTCTCAAGACCAGGTGACCGCCCTATCTACCGAGCTGCAAGAATGCGAAGGTCGAGCAGTGATGCTGAGGGATCAGTTTTCATCTCTGACTGGTGACCTTAAAGCTACTAGGAAAGGGATCAATGATATTCAAATGATAGTGAGGAATACTCATTCGGTGGTAGAAGTTGAGGCCAGGGAGAAGGCCATGCTGGATAAAACATGCAACAACATTCACTGCACAGTTGCTAATTTGATGGAGAGAGCAAGCCAGGCTCCTTTGTGATTACCAGAGCTATTTCAGTACATTCTGTTTTAACTCTTTTTTTGTGGCAAAGGAGAGGCTCCGGCGTGTGTACGTCCTCCCTTTTTGTCCAAATGGAATACAATATGTTGTCAATCAATCCTTTCTGGGAAATTTGATTGTTACTAGAACAAATATTGTATGAATAACAACTCACCGAATCAGAAGTAATCATAATTCGGGAAAATGATAAAATAAAAACGAGCTCTAAGTTTTTCCTGGATCATGGGATCCAACGAGCATAGTTTTAATATTTCTAGGGTTTCATAGAAAGACCCCAATTTTTTTTCTTTTTCATCCATACCCAAATTCTTGCCCGGGCCCATTTGGTGTGGACCCAACAGGTATATCCTGACTTTTTCTTAGGTCACCCTTCTCGGGTTTTCGGCCTAACAAGCTTTTGACCTATTTTTGTGAGCAGTTAAAAGTCCCACCGACAAGACTATCATTATTGATTTTTTAGGTTGAACATCTTTGACCAGATATGGTGGGGTGAGGGCCCTGACTATGTTTGGATGATTAAAAGTTTTCTCAATACCTTTCAGATGCACATTGGGAGAACATGATTATATTTGAATAATATTCAGGGCATGTCTCAAGGCATGGTAGCCGTATCATTGTGAAGAAGTAAGAAAGCATTACCTAAGGAGGACATGACGGCCATAGGTGATCAATATGTAGATCCGCTGAGTGCATGGTATGCATAGTCATGAAAATGTGTCCTTAAGTCAATGACTGCCCATTTCTGATGGCCTAAGGACTTCATGGAAGTCCGGATTATTGAAACCACCATGGGTGGATTGAATAATTATGAAAACCCACCAGTGGTGGCTCAAAGAGGGTATGTGACGTCTAAAAGGGTTTGGGAACATATACGTGAATCGAGAATGTGGATGAAGGTTCCTTGTCCTTAGAATTTATCTTGCGTGAAGAATTGTTGGATCTTGATGCAGTTTAAAGTCATGCAGCTGGGAAATTCCTCAAAATGGAACGGATTCTTCTGGTTCTCGATAATCTCATCAGACATGTTCCACCATATTCAGGTAGGGTTGTGAATGAGGTTGGTAATCTATAGATTAGAGGGTTTTCCAAATCTCGGGAAGGACATGGGGGCTGAGAGACCAAGAGGCGTACAAAGAGAAGCATTGCCTACAGAAATATTGCCCTTGGTAGATGGTCCAGGGGCGATCAATATGCAGAGCCGCTGAGGGCATGATATGCATAGTCATGAAAAGGTGTCCATAGGTCAATATTCTCCTGATATACAAGAAACTTCAAGGAAGCTAAGATTCGGGACCACCAGGGGTGGCTTACAAGGGTTCAGATCTCTCTGAGTATATAGTATGGTTTATGAAAAAAGGGTTTCTGAATGTGGGAGAAATATCTTGGATAAACTTCACTGGAATGGGTAAAGTCATCCCTTCTCACGCTGGTGTGAGGCAGTGGTTTGGGCAGGTCTAGCCAATGCAATGAGGGATAGAGGAAGACCTCTCTTCCTAATTGAACTCGTGAAGAATTTGACCACGTAGTTTCACGTCTTGCAGCATGGATGAAGGACATTTTTATTATTACTGAATTTGTGAAGATTAACGTCATGCAGTGAGGATGAAGGGAATTTTAAATTCCGTGCAGTTTAAAGTCATGCGGTAAGGACAACTTCTATACAGTTTAATTTCATGCGGTAAAGACGATAAGCCTCATTAAAGACATTGTGCAGTTTAACATAATGCAGCAAGGATGGGGTGTGTTTTTTTAAATCCTTTAAAATGCGTTTAGTGGGAGGAATTTACTTGGATGTTTAATTCTTGGTCTTTTCATCTTCACGCCAAGTGACAAATACATGTTCTTAGAATTTTTAATCATATTTCGGTAAGGATGTAGTTGCAAAGGCCACTGTTGATTATAATGTAACCAGGATCGAATATCGCGACATGTCCAAGACATGCAGAGGGGTTGATGGTGTAAATAAGGGTTCCAGGGCTTCTTGGATAAGGAGATATGATATGAGGGCTCTGAGGCCGGTAAGCGTACAGGGCTAAGAAGAGTATCGCCTGAGGAAATGTTTCCTTTAGAAGACGGTCCATGGGATATCAATATGTAGAGCCTCTGAGGGCATGGTATGAATAGTCATGCAATGGTGTCCATGGGTCGATGAATTCCCACTTCTGATGGCCATGAATGATTATAAGGATCCATGATTGTCCGGGCCACGAAGTCTTCCATTTGGTAATGAAATATCTGGACATGATGGGGATATTCATCCATGGTTGCTGTTAAAACTAGAAGAGTTCACTATGATAATTTATCTTACACATGGGGTGTACCTTTACTACATGCAGTTTAACATCGTCCGGTAAGGACAAAGTCCTATTAGTTTAACAATCATAGAGTTCGAACAATTGGGTGACTATTGCTACAATCACCCGGAGGGAAATTGAGTTAGGATGCTCTGGTATACTCTGAATAGGTGTAAGGGAATGGGGGTGTAAATTGTAACTCTAGGGTTTCCTGGATTAGGATATATGGTATGGGGGCTCTGAGGTCGGTAAGCGTATGAAGCTATGAAGAGTATCTCCTGAAGAATTATTACCTTTGGTAGATGGGCCAAGGGATATCAATATGCAGATCCACTTAGGGAATGGTATGAATAGTTATACAAAGGTGTCCACGGGTCGATGACCTTCTACTTCTGATGGCCATGGATGATTATGAAAATCTGGTATTTCTCATAGCATAGAGTTCGGCATATGGGGATAATGGTGTCCAAACATACAAGAAACATCTTCACCGCAATTGCCCGTTGAGTGAAAGTAACCCAGCCTTGGCTTGATGTTTGTAGATGCAGATTTTCATGTGAACCACGAGCAGATACATAGGCCAACCAGGTAAGGATACCCTGGAAACGTTTGGATATGAGAGGAGAATTAACTTGTAAACTACTACTCCATAAATTTCTGGATCGGGAGATATGATATGGGGGCTCTGAGGCTGGTAAGCGTACAGAGATAGAAAGAGTATCGCATGAGGAAATCATTCCTTTGGTAGATGGGATAGGGGTTATCAATATTGAGAGCCACTAAGGGCATGGTATACATAGTTGTTCAATGGTGTCTATGGGTTGATAACTTTCCACTTCTGATGGCCGTGAATGATTATGAAGATCCGCAATTATTTGGGTCGTAGAGTCTGATATATGGAGAAGATGCATCCAAATGTTCCAAGAGTACTCTCATTCTGTTTCGCTGTATATCTTGGGTGGGTCGCAATGCAGTCCATGTAGTTTAACGTCACGTGGTGGGTACAAAGTCCGTACAGTTTTAATTTCCTCTAGTGAGGACAAGGATGAACCGATGTGAGAAGGGGAATACATGAATTTTAACATCATGTGGTAAGGAGGAAGGGTATATATACCTATTTTTTCTTTTATTGGAAGCTGGACTAGGATATAAGATCCTGGCGTCACTACGTATCCTATGAGGGAAAGAATCCAGCCTCCCATAGTTCATTTGAGGGATACACCCCATGCGGGTCTGGTCCGTATGGGGGAAAAAGTATTTTTAGATTCATTTGGGGTGGCTGGGCCAGGATGTCGAATTATGGCATCCCTACGTATCCTGCGATGGAAGAAATGAATCCGTACATATTTCTTTAAAAGATAATACACCCCATATAGGTCTGGTCCATACATGATAGAAAGGGCATTTTCAATCTTTCTTATCCGTGCAGTTTAACGTCGAGCAGTAAGGACGAGGAATACACCCCGTCCAGGTCTGGTCCATACGCGGGGGAAGAGGGCATTTTTAATCTTCATTTGGGCTTGCTAGGCCAGGATGTGGAATTCTAGTGTTCTACGTATTCTGCGAGGGAAGGAATCTAGCCTCACGTAGTTCTTTATAAGGGTATACACCCCGTACAGGGTTGGTCCGTACATGAGGGAAAAGAAGGCACTTTTAAATTTATCCGAGGATGGCTGGGCCAGGATACAGAATCCTGGCATCACTACTTATCCTACAAGGGAAAGAATCAAGCCATACATAGTTCTCTAAAATACGTGCAGTTTAACGTTGTGCGGTGAGGATTCAATACTCTTAGTTTAGGTTCATGGAGTTTGGACCGTTGGGAATTGGCAGTTTAACATCCTGCAGCTCGGATGACATGCACTTGGCAGTTTCCTACAGCTCGGATGACAACTTCTTTTGGTTATGTGAAATACTTCTTCAGAAATTTCACATTCATAGGAGTAGTAGTGAACTGCCTGTCCATGAAGATCAGGGCATATGCTCTGTTGGAGTAGAATTTGTGTATAACATATGGTCCCTCCCACTTGGGATCCAGGTTTGGAGGTTTCTTTATGGGTATCATTAGGGTTGGGAGGAACAACACAAATTCTCCTTCTAAGAAATACCGAAGACGAACCATTTTATTGAACGCTCGAGCAATCCAGTCCTGATATACATCCAGATGGAGAAAAGTGTGAAATATCTTCTTATCTAGCTATTCCAATTCACCTACCGTTTTTCTGATAGCACATCGTTGGATAACTGATCACAAAATGTAACACCGAGTGAGGGAAATTAGAGCTCAATGGGCAAGAATGGTTCTGTTTCGTATAATAATGAGTATGTAGTAAGCCTGAGTAGAGGTGCAGATTTTGTTTCGATAATCCCACAATGCATGAAAGAGTTTATCCGACCATGATTTCTTATCTTTGTCCACCATTTTCTGGAGAATATTGGAAAGGGTCTTTTTGAAAGCCTCTATCTATCCGTTGGCCACTACATGGTTGTGGGATGAGTTGTTTTCCGTGATACCATATTCTAGGAATAGTTTATCTAATTCATTAAAGCAGAAATTGGTGCCGTTATCCGTCAGTATGGTATGAGTGGCACCAAATATGTTGATGATATTGTATTTCACAAAGCTGAAAATGTTTCTTTCCCCGACTTCCTTTAGGGGTAAATCTTATTCCCATTTGGAAAAGAAGTCGGTTGCTTTAAGGATATGCTTCTGTTGTTTGGTCGTGGTGGGAGGATATTGTCCCACGAAGTCCATTCCCTGGATGGAAAATGGCTAGGAGTACTTGGCCTGATGAAGTAACTCTCAGGGTTGGTGAATGAATTTGGCATGAATCTGGCAGGAGTGGCATTTTTCGGTAAAGTGCTTGCATTCTCATGCCATGGTGGGCCAATAGTACCCAAGCCTTATAACTTGATGGGTAATATTATACCTCAGATGATGTGCTCCACATACTCCGACATGTACTTCATTCATTATGACAACGGTTTCTTCTCCATCAATACATCTGAGGAGGATTCCATCTAGGCCTCGTATGTAGAGGACCTCTTGCTGACTTGTGCCCCCCATATAAGAAAAATATGATTTCCCTTCTCCATATTTTCTCACGTTCAGCCTTGTCTAATGTATGTTTTCCCCATTTATGGTAGTTTGCAATGGGGGTCATCCAGTCAGTGGTAGGAGCATATGGTTCAGGGACAAGACTGACTTCATTTATTTCTTCCTTCTTAGTCCAAAAAAACGGCAAGGCCATTCGACGATGAGCAATACTAATAGTTGTTTCATCCCGGTCTGGGTCAGCTAGGGCTGTGGCTGCATTAGCTAATGCATTGGCATGTTCATTTTGAGACCAGGGAATATAGGTCAATGTTCGTTCTGTGGAGAATTTTTCCATTAACCCTCGGACATGGTCAAACAGGGGAATCAACTCCTCCTTTTTAATATCATTGTCACCATTGACCTGGTTGATGACCACTTCTGAGTCAACTTTTACATTAAGATTCTGTACTTGTTCCTGGAGTGCGGGCTTCAGGCCTGAAATGAGGGCTTGATACTCCACCTCATTGTTTGTACATACTTTTGACAGAAGAAAGGAATATCGAAAGACAGCTTTTTCTGGGGGCATGAGTATTATCCCCAAACCCACCTTGTTAAATTTGGGATCCTCCATCCTCTTCCCGATTGGGCTTCAGGATGCGCCATCGAAGTACATTTCCCTTTTTGGGAAATCCTATTGAACCAATAAGATGTCTTAATCAGGTAGCTCGACGTCTAGTGTAGTGGTCCCTATCGAGGGGTGCTCTTCCAGAAAATTTGTTAAGTTCTAGCCTTTTATGGCCTTCTGAGGAACAAACCGGATGTCAAACTATTGCAGGATGACTCCCCATCGGGATAGGCACCTGGTCAGCATCAGGCGGCTGAGGATATATTTGAGAGGGTTACTACGTGAGACCAAATGGACTTCATGATGCTGCATATAATGTCTCAAATTTTGAACTACAAAGACAAAGGCTAAACAACTCTTGTCGATGTTTGAGTATTGAGTTTCAGCATCGATCATGGTTCGGCTGAGGTAATAGAGACTGTTTTTACTTCCGGTGTAATTTTTCTGTGTGAGGAAGGCCCCCAGTGACCGTTCGAGGGCCATCACGTATAGGATAAGGGGTCTCCCTTCGGCCGGGGGCATGAGAATAGGTGGTAATAAGAGGTACCTCTTTAGGATGTCCAATGAAATTTGGAAATAATTTTTCCATTAGTACCTAACCCCCTATTTCATTAACCTAGTGTAGGGAAAACATTTACCTGAAAATTTGGATATGAACCGCCTAATTTAGGCCAAGTGTCCTTGGAATCCTATCAACTCAGTGAGATTGCAGGGAGATGGTAAGACAAGGATTTCCTTTGTCATTTCAGGGCTGACTTCGATGCCACGATGGCGTACAACGAAGCCAAGTAATTTCCCCAAGCTAACCCCAAATGCGCATTTCAAGGGGTTCATCTTCATATTATGTTGTCAAATTTTGTTGAAGACGGTTTCAAGATCTGATAGGTGATCTAAGTGCTATCTTGATTTGAACACTAAGTCATCCACATAGAATTTGAAGAATTTCCCTACGAATGGTTTTGAGATACGATTCATGGAACGTTTATATGTACACCCGCATTCTTGAGACCAATGGGCATGACCCAGTAACACAATACTACTTGAGGGCCCCTGAAGGCAGCGGATTCTTCATCAACTCAGGCCATCCTAATTTGATTATACTCAGAATAGTCATCCATGAAGGTGAGAGCCTCATACCCGGTCGTTGCGTCAATTAATAACTCAGTGATTGGGAATGGGAAATCATCATTCCGGAAATTCCGATTGAGATCTCTGAAATCGATGCAGATGCAGATTTATCTATTCTTTTTCATGATGGGGACAATTTTGGCTAGCCATATAGGGTATTGGACCTTTCGTATGAATCTTTCTTTAATTAGCTTATCGACTTCAGCCTCTATGGACCCATGTGTGGGGTGCGTCATTCTAGCGGCTTGTTTATAGCCCCGGTGGTCTTGTAGCAGACCTAAGTGGTGTGTTGCCACATCGGGATCAAGTCCCGACATTTCTGTGTAATTCTAGGAAAAATAATCCTTATTTTTCTTCAGGAAAGTGGTATATACCTCGTGCTCCACGTGAGACATGGATGTACTAATGAGAGTGGGTCTCGGGTATTCCTTAGTACCCAGGTATATTTCAATGATCTCTTCCACAGTGTTGGAGATAACTTCCTCAAATTCGGGAGGTGAATCCTTGAGATCTTCCTCCTCTTCTTCCCCCACATTATCATCTTCTTGATATAATGGGGGTAGAGTTCTTGGCACGGGCTCTTGGGATTCCAGAGGTGAGGCATCATGGGCATCCCCACTCAAGTATTTGCCACCAAATTGAAGGTTAGCGGACATTTCCACATTATCACACTCTGCCGTTATGGATGAAGTCATGGGGACCACTGAGTGTGTGTATGGGCTTGAACCCCCACTCTCAACATGGTTGATGGGTAGTACATAATCTCTACCAAGCTATCTGAGGGGGTCATCAGGAACCATTTCCAGACCATTTAGAGTGGGGATCCAGTCAACTTCATCAACAGAAGGCTTCTTCTTATTTTCCTGATAAAACCTGGTGTCAATGTAGTGTGACTCAGAGAGATCTAAAGGGGCATTGTTAGTGTGAAATGTTCCTCTTTGTCCATTGACGAAATACTTAATACACTAGTGGTAGGATGAAGGAATGGCCATGTGCTTATGGAGCCATGACCTTCCCAGCAAGGCATTGAATGCTGTGTTATGCTAGACCCCCAGGAATTTCGAGTAGGCCACAAGGTCACCAAATTGGGTTTTTAGCTTGATTTTCTCCATTGGATTATGTTCACTCTTGTCGTAACCCAACAGAGTTGTGGCTGAGGGTATTAGATCATCCTCACTGTAACCCAAATTATGAAGTGTCTGTAGGGGAAGGTGGTTAACTCCAGAGTCGTTTTCAATAACGACTTTCCGTATCTCGACATCATTTAATGTACCCAACACATATAGTGGTTTCCTGTGTCCTTGCATGATGGAATATTCATCCTAATCAGTGAAGGAAGTCACCGCATTGGACTCAGCCGGGCTAGTCTCCGTCCAGTAAATCTCGGCAGCAGCTACCTTAGCTTGAAACTCCTGGGGGCTGATCAAGGCATTTACAAGAACCTCCCTGAGATCTACTGACAAACTCAGGGCTTCCAGGATTGAAATTTGGCTGGTACTGATGCCAGCAGCTTAAGGATATCATATTTCTGCTCTAACGGCCGATGCTTCTCCGTTGGTGGGAGAGTTTTAGCAGGCACATTAGGAGCTGGAGTACGTGACGAGGAGGGACCGACTGTGGGGTCGGAGGTCGACGGTGTTCCCACATTCTGGGGTCTTGTCCTAGCCGGTCTATTTCTATGCACTAGGCAGCTAGACGCTTGTTCCTTCCTTGATGGGTACCGTTGAATGACGGGGCCAGAGTGGCTGCTTGTGGAGGCAGAGAGATATTCTTTCTCCTGCTGAGTCTGTTGAAGGGCTCTCCCATGGGTTTCTGTGATATTAATGGTCTGGGCCAGGTTAAAACCATAGGGTTGGTTCTGTCTGTGACTGCGCCTCCCCTAGTATCCCCTTCTTATACGATTCCCCCTCCCAGCTCCTCGTGTTGTTAACTCGGTTTCATGACCATACCCTTCATCAGGGAATGACTCCATTAGATGGACGATGTTGATGGAACCATAGATTAGTTCCTCATCCTACGACCGATCAACCTAGTCAGTTGTCTCTGATGGTGCCGTTTGGTGGGTCGTTTCTAATGGCTCCACGTTTGGGGGCATAAAATCTGACAGTTTCATGGATAAATTTGGACTCATTGCAGACTGCTCCTCTTGCGCTTGTCTACTACCTTTTTGATTACACCCTGATGACTGGCTCGTGGAGGGTTTTGAGGCCAATATTGTTGGCTTTGCGGAATTAGGGGCAGTTAGCAGCAACACCGACTGTTGTAACTGATCTCGGAGTTTGCTCTAGGCTCGATTGACAGTCTTCAGAGTCATCCATCCATCAAATTTCAGCCCCTTCTTTCTGGTGACTTCCTGGAACCCCTCCCCTTTTTCGGATTCAGTGGTAGAAATATACATAACATGTGCTGGTGGTGGTCCCAACTCGACCATCATGGAGTCTACAATCCTTTACAGGATGTCTTTGAAGGCGAAGGATTTTCGAATATTGGGCCCCAACATTCGATGGTAGGGACAATAATCTAGCATTTTATCGTGGCCAACTTCTTTGGGCTTGCTTGGTTTGGAGAGGTGGGTAAAATTGAAATTCATGCCAGTGATTAAGTAGCCATGGACATGGTCCTCTCAGAATGAGTATACTTTGTGTCTTCATTCCTCACACTAGTTCGGCTTCGATCCTCTATGATCATCCTACTTCAGAGGAGGCGTCTGCTAATACATAGCGGCCCCTTGATGATTTAGTGGAGGCCTAAGTGATGGAGTAGGCATAGGGGCTGGCTTGAGCATGACAGAGGATGCTTCAACTCTAACTGTTCTCTTTGCAGGAGCCTGGGAGGCTATTTGGGGCATCAGATTAGTCTACTGTAGGGTGTCTTCAATTCTCTGGGAAATGGAATGTAGATTGCGGAAGCCAGTGGTGCACTCCACTGGTATGAGCGATGTTCGCAGCTCATCACGAAGGTTATCGATTAATATGGAAAGCATATCGTCTTGGTTCATTGGCCTATTCAGAGAGTAGGTTAGACCCTTCCATATGGTGAGGAAATTTGAGACCCTTTCGTTCTACCTCTGTTTTTAATTTATGAGGTCATTGACCGTTGTTTTAGGCATAATTGAGTTGAAGAGGAACAGAAACTACTGTCAAAGGACTTCCCATATTTTTATTGGTTGAGTTGGAAGATTTGTATACCAGATGAAGGCAGATCCTTGCAAGGTCTGAATGAAGAATCTGAGTTTCACTGCTTCTTGTTGTTCCAGAGATACCATCATAGGGTCGCAATAAGATGAGTAGTGCATCAAATGATGTTCCGGATCTCCAGATCCATTGAAAATTGGGAATAGAGGGTTCCCAAAATTTGATGGGGGGGGGGCATGTTACTCACTCAATCTGGGTAAGTCTTCTGTTCTAGCTGTATCAGAGCGCGTCGACCTTCCATTTCTTTTAATCGAGCTGTCAGTGCCTTGATGGTGTTAGTGAGACCCTGGTTCACATCCTATTGGGCCTAGTCTTGGGAAGGTGTAGCCCGAGGCATTGCATGGGATCCGGCTCGGCGGACACCAAGGTAACATATGTCATTTGTGGCACCTTCGTAGGGTTCATACACACTCACTCCGGTTACTTCCTGAGTGGAGGAAAGTCTTGTTATTCATCCGGATCCATATTCAGGTAGTTTGACGGGTCGAGTGCCTCATTGGTCGGGAGCCCTAACCGTGCTTCGTTTGCTAGGGAAAACCTTGTTCTTTGAGGTGAACTTACTGGGAGTACAGTGTGTGTCTCTTCTTTGGAAGCGCTATCAATAATACAGTTCCTCTGGAGTAGCTCGGCGTTAAGGTGACTCAATTCTTGCATTTCCTCTTCCTACCAAGAGAATCTCTCTTCGAGCATAAGTGGCTCATTTTTATTGAGAGAAGGGGAGATTTAAGGGTAACTGGTCCTTTATTCTTATCCTTTTTAGGATATCACAGGGTAAGAAGAGGAGGTTTAGCTGGAGGGGTGACCATATTTTGGGCGGCCCTCTGGTTCCGGGTGTACACACTTGGTGGTTCGTTGTGAGTCACAACCTAACTGGAACCATCGTCTATCGATCCATCCGGATTTGCATCATCTCTAATGTCACCCATGGGGTTAAACTCTATGACGTTTATGGATTCATATCATGGGGTGGAGGATATGTAATCGTCCAAACAGGAAGATAATCTCCTGTTCCTTTTACTGTTCCTCCCTTTCCTGTCTTGGGATGGATTTTGGACACCTTGATGAAGGGTGATGCAGTGAGTTCATTGATGCATCCTTACGGTATGGCTCCCTCATAAAGGGGATGATTATTCAAAGGATAGGATAGGCCTAGAACCTCCTCTCTTGGTTGTCCTCCCTAGGTGAGAGAATCTTGATTCTCGTGGGTGAGGTTGTTATTGAGGTGATAAAAAAAGCCCATAGCCCTGAGGGCTGGGGTTGGCTCCGTTCCTTGGATGTTGAGTCTCTTCTCGTTTGGCATTTTTTGTTAAAAATCCCTCCAACCCTGCAGGCTGTGGTTGACCCCGGATTGCGGCAGTGGCTGCTGTTATCACTACCTGCTTGATCTTACGTACCCCCATTCGGGGGTGAACTGGATTTGATGATGTGTTCACTTGCGAATTATTCCGCTCTGGGGAGGCAGGAAATGACTGCTGATTGGCCTCTCTTAGGTTAGATGCATATTTTATACTTTCGGTGTCCTGATTCAGGAGCTCTTGAATGTCTTGTTCCCATCGGGCCAGATGCTTCTAGGACTTACTCAAGGCCTGTCTCTGTTGGGTGTGTCACCTTTCCTGGATAGGGACCCCACTCGATTTCTTCCTTGATGTGATGACGTTGCCAGATATTATGCCGAACAAGTTCATCTGGGCAGGGAGCGGAGTGAAATGTAGAGCTCCAGGTTCTCCCCATCCTCTTATATGGACTCCCGTCGGAGCATTGCCAATGAGGTGGTGTAGCTGGTGTAGTGCGCGGAGGCAGGCTATCTCAATGTTTCCTTTACTCCTCTCGGGTCGCTGTTGTCGCGACGAAGGAAGAGTTTCCAGGTCGACGTGATGTAGGAGGTCTCCTATTGTTTTGACATGGTCTAATACCCATCTTAGGGTAGGAATATTGATTTCAGCCGGTAGAGGGTTGTCCATATATTGAAACGAATGACGTGCACACATTTTTCTAGAAACTTTCTGGGCATGTCGAATTGAGAGGTGGTCATGGGGAAAAACATAACCGGTACGTCATCTCTAGACATTCGTTTCCTCAGGTGCAACATGTTAGTATACTTCTACACTATTGATTCCTATACCTGGTTGGACCAACCGAGACACTTACCGATATTATGGTCAGAGGAAGTGGGGCTGGTAGGTATTGAATTATAATGTGCGTGATTCCGATGTGGTTTAGAAGATGAACGTGTCCCCGGACCATCTCTTGATTGAATAAGGGTGTCATTGGCGACTAGGTGAGAATCTGATATGCTCAATCCCATCCTTCTGAGTTCCTTGGCATATGAGGGATTTTCTGTGCTTGATTTGGTAGGGGGAGGACCTTCCTGTCAATATGATATGTCACTGCGGGGAGGACCTTCGCAATGGCGGCCGCAATGGTGGGGACTACCATTACAGCTACCTCAGGGAGAGAACCTATGGGGTACACCATGGCGAGGGCCTTCAGAATGTACTGCAACAAGGGGAGGGCCTTCTCGTGGATCTATGTCTACACGGAGTGGGCCTTCTCTATCCATGTTGTAATGGTGATGGCTACCATTACTACTTGATGTGTCAATGCATAAAGGACTTTTCCAGTGCATACCCTGGGGAGGAACTCCAAGGCATATCACAACGATGGGAGGACCTCCTGGCTGTGTAGCATTGTTACAGGGAGGGCCTTTGCAACAACTTCCATCATGGGGGAGATGACCATCATGGTTTGACATTTGATGTGTATCCTGGGGAGGACCTTCAAGACACACTAGGACAAGGGGAGGACCATCTTGTTTTTTGGGGTCATTGCCGGGAGGACCTTCGCAATGGCAGTTGTGGTGGTGAGGACTACCATTACAACTGCTGTAATGGTGAGGAATACAATCACAGCTGCCACAGGAAGAATATCTATATGGTACAACCTGGGGAGGGCCTTCATAACGTACCGCAACGAGGGTAGGGACTTCTCATTACATGATGTCTCTACAAGGAGGACCTCCGTTTTCAGGGGGCGAGGACTACCATCGTGATCTGATGCCCTGATACGTGGAGTGTCGTTGCAATGTAACCCATGGAATGGACCTTTAGGACAGAACATGACACGGGGAGGGCCTTCTTGTCATGATGAGACGTCACTATGGGGAGGGCCTCCGAGTTTGCGACTACGACAGCGAGGACTACAATCATAATATGTGGTCCCACTGCATGGAGAGTGTTTGCAGTGTATACCCTGGGGAGGACCTTCAGGGTATACCACAGAAAGTAGAGGGACTTCTTGCTGCTCAATATTCTGGTCACGCGGAGGGCATCCATGACTCACATCATAAGAGAAGATCTCGTGATCGATCGTTATATGCCTTAGGGGGAGTCCCCTGCAGGTGCTCTGGGGAGGAACTTCAGAGCTACTGGTAGCGATATTGGGGGGAGGAAATTCACAACTTCTACTGCCACTCCCATAATATGGTAATGGGTGGGCAGGGTTTTGAACCTTAGATATGTTCTTAGAGGTATTGGGAACCCCAGCTTCCAGCAGAGCGGAGTCGTGAACCCACTCTTTATTTTCTGGCTGCCTTTGGCGTGTTCGGGGTGCTTTATTGCGGGCAGTAGGGACTGTCTGCTGTTGATAACGGCTTTCACCTTTGGTACCCTTTCTAATTGGGTCCCGTTATGCTATTGGGATATGCGGATGAAAAACTTGAATTTTATCAGGGATATATGCCACTCTAGAGCATCCATCATGATGGACGGGTGTCCCCCAGTTGGAACGAGTGAAGCAGCTCGATCTGGTTGCCCTTGTCTCAGAGAATATGGTCGAAGAACCTCCTGGGTGGAAGTAGGGATGCTGATGTACTCTGAGGAGGATATCTCATCTCTTAGATTAGTCGCCTTAATTGGGGATATGGGCTCATGGGCCCGAGTCCTTGCTATTTCTGTTGATGCAATTACATTCAGGAAAGTCTGCAATATATGATCTAGGATCGATACCTGCTCCTCCATCATTTACAGGATATGCAGAGAGACATCTTTGGATGGAATGGGTATGAAGGCCCATTCTGGTATTGGAGTAGGAATATTCTACTCCATTACTCTGGTGGTCAGTGGGTACTAACAATTCTCTTTTGTCGGGGTAAGTGAATGATTCTTCCCCTGTGCCAGGATATTCCAGTTTATCTCTCTGTTCGCCACCACATCAAGATGGTGGACTTTACTTGAATCCACAAGGAGATGGCCCTACACATGTTGGTTTCCTATCGTATTGAGTTAGGGGCCTTTGTTGGCAGGGAGACGTGCCTGCCTATTAATTACCACCACATCTGGATAACGGGAATTATTGATCGCCACCATATCAGGATGGTAGGTGTCAGGAGAATCTGCTAGGATCTGGTCCTACAAGCGCCAGGTCACCACCATGTCTGGTTGGGGGGTTTCACGACCCTGGGCAGGGAGAGGTACCTAGAGGGTAGGTGCCGTCCTATGTGAGTGATGGGCGTGATGGAGCTCGGCGGGGATGCGCGCCTGCTCGTATGATGCTGCCATGTATGGATGGTGGGCTTTAGAGGAGTGAACATGTGTTTGTTCCTGCTCGCAATACGTCTCCATGACTGGGCAGTGGAGATCCTCCTCACGGACAAGGGTGATGACCGGTCCCTAGTTGTACGTTTCCCACCCTCGTCGGGTGGTCCGATGGGCCAGATCTCAGGAGTGTGGGCCTAGATCCTCAGGGCGACATCCTCCTTAGTGTGAGGATATTGAGTTGTAGCGTAACTGTGACGATGTATTCCAGTGGGGGCCTTATAGGGGAACCCCCGTTCAGAAGGGATGAAGTCCTCAGTGTCGACCTCATCCGCATCCCTAAGGTAAGGGAGGTACAAATTGTCTCATTCCAGGGATATAATCCCGAAATGATTTACGACGGCAACGGGATCCATCTGGGTCTGCTTTCGTGGCCGCTGTTGGGCAGGCGACTGGTGGGTCTTGGCAGATTGGGGGGTATGTATGGCCACCTCCACCATTGGGAGAGTACCATTTAAGTGGTACTCTTAGATCAACACATCTGATACCCAATGTTGAAGATGCTAGGTAGGTGACATGGTCCTTCGTTGGTGAGGATTTCCGGTCATTGCATTGTTTGATGTACGCGTCTGTGAGTTCCACTATTATTCCATTAGATCAAAGGGAGTTCTTAGTGGTACCTATAAAATATTTTAACAAATACAAACAAAAAACCCATAAAAGCATAATTTCATGATCCCATGCATAATTAATGACCTTTCATGGACCTCCTTGTGAGTATAAGGGGGTAATAGAGTGGGATTAGGTTAAATCAATCATACTTGGTTAAAGATTCATGTTGGATTCACCATTATTTGTTTCGCGACATTGTGGGGAAAAATGTGCGCTACCCGAAGGTTGATTAGAGAATGTTGGATTCTTCATAATCACTCATATCAGGTGCACCGTTTTCGTATTGAAACGCCCAACGGTTCTATATCCAGCGACAAGTGGAACTGCTTTCCAAAGGCATGCTTTCTCTAGGTGATTTGGCCAGCGATGCTTAAGAACACACATTGGTAAAGAGGATGGGAAGTCAGGCTCATCGCACACTTTTGGGGGGAATTATTTCCTATTTCAGGGCTCACTTATAGATTTAATACGTATTCATATGTTCCCAAATCTTTGGTTTATACCCCAGCATAGTATCCATGGATTACTCCATGTTGGAAATGGTTAGTTGAACGCAGGGATTCAGAATCATTTAGGCCTGAGGTTTACCATCTCTCAATGGATTAATGACTCCAAGGAGTTTGGACTCATTGAGACGGCACTGGTTTGAAGCCCCATAACTGGTCACTCTGGAGTTTATTATCATCCATGGGGGACAGATAACGACTTGAGAGTTTGGATCGAACCCGTGATACAGGCTTCCTACATATCCTTCCGAGAGGAATCAGAATCGATGTAGTTCGGTTTGGGTTGGGGCTTACACCCTGAGTTATCCCAAGGTGGTATGGGGCTTACACTCTGAGACGGCCCAAGGTATTGGTGAACCGACTTGAACGAGGAAGGAATGACCGGTTGTTGGGATTAAACCTTGGGGAGGCTTCCTACGAACCCCGCCTAGGAGACAGGGATCAAAGTCCATGTAATTCAGGATGGCGAAATATAGTTTAACCTCATGCGGTATGGGAGTGTTGTCATGGATGATGCTTACTCTTAGCCCATGTGAGTCATGCTCTGTGTGAGAAACAAGAGGAATCAGGGACCTGACGATTACGTCGCGAAGGGTGCATCTGTGGGAAGAGAAATGGGGCTTATGCATGGCTAGAAGCCCGAGGAAATGGAGATTAGGACTTACTCTAGAATGGAGGCCCGAATTGGTGACAAACCCAAATGGAAGAGGGATTTGGGACCGAAGAAAGGATGGGTGTAGGCACCACCTCATGCAATAAGAACTAGGGGCATACACCGGGATGGTTTGCTTGAGATATTGGGACTTACTCTAGGACAGATGCCCAGTTACTCCCAGAAGAGGGGAGAAGTGCTCACCGCTAGAATCAAAAGGAAACGCAAGTGGGGTCCCCAATCCTGATGGGTGGATAGGCAGTAAGGGGAATCCTGGGCACGGACCCTGCACTACAGTGGTTATGTGAATCCAAGAATGTTTCGGGAACCCGCTCAAGGGCCAGAGCAACCCCTTTGTCCATGCCTACTGTGGGTATGTGAACTCAAAGCGGTGCACTGATATGCCTGAAGGTTACATCATACAAATCTCGTGGCTTTGGTGAAGGTCTTGGCTCAGGGCTGATGAATAGGCCAATGAGGGGATTGCGAAGGATCAGGCTGGATTGGAAGGATTTTATCTGACTCGGGGAATGAGAATACCGAAGGAGTTGGCGGGCCACATGGGTGTATGAGGAGTGAAGTCCTTGGCGTAGGGGGTGGGGGGGGGGACTACATGGCTCGAGAGGCCGTCCGCATACCATGGTGGTACACCGACTGATAGGATTCCCACGTACCAGGGCAGTATGCGGCTTTGGGTTCAGCTCTCATACCGGGATGGTACGCGGGGGAGTCCACGCGAGCAGTGGAGGCTAGGGGAAACACCAATAGAGTGTTCGTCAGTCATGGCTACACCTGTGTATGAGGGTGCTACAGGGTGCGTAGGATCGATAAAGGGGAATAGACTCCCTGGTCCATGGGGAGTACATCTACAGAGGGGCCCTAACTCGCCGACTTCTTTTTTTTTTGTCATTTTAAGTTCCCCGTTCCCCAAGTTGTTATGCATTTTTCGGTTCCATTAAGTTTGTTTCCATTTTCATACCTATCAAGAATTGGAACATCACTATTTGCGAAATCCTAATCTCGTTTCTCTGAATTTCTCCCACCTGAGTCTGATCTCGTCCTCCTTCTTTCTTCCCCTGATTTCCTTTTATAGTGGGAGGAAAGAGATGTATCTGTGGTTATGAGGAACCTTTTGTGTTGGCCCATTACCAAAGAACCATTTTATGGATGACTTCATCAATCCGCAAATCATGGGGCATTGAATACACCTCACTCACGAACCAAATCGGTTCGAGGGGTGCTTCGCGGCCGCGCAGGGCTCCGCCTCTGTTCCGCGAACGAAGGCGTATGCGGTCTGGGCTGGTTGCCACATCTTACTATTGGGGCAGTTTGTGATGGCAGACCGGCCTGGTGCCCATCCTGCTTTGCGCCAGCGGAGGGTCCCCGCATCTATTTCATGAATGACAGCGGTCCGTGGATGGGGCGGCTTGCTGAAACAGTCGCGTACCGTCAATATTGGACCAGTACGTGGACCAATCCATATTTTTAAATCCTTTGAGTATTCTCCACATTTTCTCCCAATTCCTCGAGGGAAATTGGGTAGAATACACTCTTGAATTAAGGGGATTATCATTCTAATTTTCATATTTTTCAGGTTTCTACAGGGTGGTAGGCAGTGCTCAAAGGAAGTTTAGTATCCAAGGCCTTTTGAATACTCTTATAGAATCTTGATGTAAAATGTGGATCACGATCAGAATCAATTGATAGTGGTACTCCATGATGTCTCCCAACTTCCTTAATATATAGTCTTTCTGGACATTCATGTGGTCAATCTTCTCTTATAACAAGAAAATGTGTTGACTTGGTAAGACTATCAACAATAACCCATATTGTATCGTTCCTTCTAAGAGTCTTTGGTAGTACCACGAAAATTTTGATCGTAATATTATCTCATTTCCACTCTGGTATGGGAAGAGGATGCATGACTCCTCGAGGTTGTTTCCTTCCAGCTTTCACTGGTTGAAAAACCATACATCTTGACCCAAAATTAGCAATCTCCCTCTTCATGTTGTCCCACCTTAATTGTTCACTCAAATCATTATACATTTTGGTGCTCCCATGATGTATAGAGAAATTGGAACTATGAGAATCATCTAACAATTCCCTTTTTAAATCAGGTATATCAGGAACACAAAGTCTCTTCCCAAATTTCAAAATTCCATCTTCATACCCAAAGTCACTCAATCTCCCATCATTCACACCTTTAATCATATTTTGAAACACTTCATCACCGGTCTGAGAACTATTTACCCTTTCTGGTAAAGATGGTTTGGAAACCACTTGAAAATGTATTGTTGTTTCACCTTCCATGGTGATTCCCATATCTATATATAATATATCCATATATATAGGATATTTTTTAAACTCTCATCTTGTTCAAAACTCCATGATCCTTTCTACTGAAAAAATCTTCCACCTTATTTTCCTTTCCCTGGTGGTAGTGTATAGTGAAATCATAATCCTTGAGTAGTTCAAGCCATCTCCTTTGCCTCATGTTTAGTTCTTTTTCTTAGGAAATATACTTCAAACACTTGTGGTCAGAATAAATATCACAATTTTCTCCATAGAGATAGTGTCTATATATATTCAAAGAAAATATTACAGCTACTATCTCAAGATCATGAGTAGGATTTTTTTTCTACTAAATTTTTATCTTTCGTGATGCATAGGCAATAAACCTATCATTCTACATAAGGACACAACCAAGTCCTTTCTCTAAAGATTCACTATAAATAACAAACCCATAATTTTCCAATGGTAGAGTAAATATAAGATCATTGAATAATCTTCTCTTAGGTTCTTCAAAACATTCTACACACTCTTTTGTCCATACAAATTTAACCCCTTTTTGTGTGATCTTTGTTAATGGGTTAGCCAACTTGGAAAAATTCTGGAAGAAAAAACGATAATAACCTGGTAAACCAAAAAAACTGCGTACCTAAGTTATACTTCTTATTGTTGGTTATTCTTGGATTACTCTTGTATTAGAAGGATCAACAGATATTCCATCCTTAGAGGCAATATGGCCAAGAAAATAAATCTCTTGAATCCAAAATTCACACTTGATAAACATCCCGTATAATTCATGTCTTCTAAGAGTCTTTAGAATAATGCACAAGTTATTTTCATGATCCTCGTAGATTTTGGAGTATACTAAGATATCATCAATAAATACCACTACAAAGTCATCAAGATATTTTTTTGAGAACTCTGTTCATTAGATCAATGAAAATAGAGGGTACAATAGTTAGCCCAAAAGGAATTACTGTAAACTCGTAATGCCCGTACCTAGTTTGAAATGATGTCTTCAGAATTTCTTCCTTCTTCACACATAACTGATGGTATCCAGATCGAAGGTAAATCTTTAAAAAGTATTTAGATCCATACAGTTGGTAAAATAAATCATCAATGTGAGGTAGGGGATACTTGTTCTTTATTGTTATAGCATTGACATAACTGTAGTCAATATATAACCTCATAGGTCTATCTTTTTTCTTAACAAAAAGGACAGGGGCTCCCCATGGAGAAACACTAGGGAGAATAAATCCCTTGTTACTCAATTCCTCTAATTATTTCTTTAGTTCCAGTAAATCTACAGTGGACATTCTATAAGGGGTCTTCGATATGGGGCTTGATCCAGAAATTTAATCAATGGAAAAATAAATATCTCATTCTGGAGGATGTCCAGGTAAATCTCTAGGAGACACATCAACATATACTTTCACAATAGGTACATCCTCTAATTGAACATTCCTTTCTTCAACTACAATTATTTCATTCTCTTCCTCCCCAATAATTGAATTTAGTTGAGCTACTGGGGGTGGATCTAGATAAGAATTAGGTGGTGATGATTCTTCTCTAAAGAGAAGGTGATCCTTATCATCGTCATCAAAAATAGTAACCTCCTTCTTCTTATAATAAATTTTTGCATCATGGTCTAAAAGCCAATCCATACTGAGGATTATATCAAATTCGATGAAGGGTATGATGATTAGATCAGAAAATAAAGATCATTTATATGCCCTAATGGGAACTGATTCAACGAAATTTGTAGCAATGATACTTCCCTTAGGAGTTTTGACTGACAAATACCTTGTTAAATCAAATTGGAAATATCTAATTTTCTTGGAAAGCTGAGAAGATATGAAATAATGCGATGATACGGAATCAAATAAAGCATTGAATAAACTTGAAGAATCCATTAAATTACATGCCACCACGTCTTTCATAGCTTCAACCATAGCAGTAGTGATCACATAATCTTGGTCTTGATCCCTTGTCCTTTTCTGAGGTAATTTTATCTGACACTTAGGACATTCAATTACATAATGTCCCATCTCCCAGAAATTGTACCATTGAACATTGGTAGTGTATTTCTTTCCCTTACAATCACTAGCAAGATGGCCTTTCTGTCCACATTTGTAGCATACTCCGTTTCCTTTTAGACAGGCACCAGGGTACTTCCTTCCACAAATTTCACATGGTGAAAATTCAACTCTTCCCTTTTTCCCTATTACTTTATTTCCTTTCCCAGAGTGTTTAGAATATCTCTTCTTCTCTTTCTTTACTTTAAAGTCGTAAAACCTAGAGAATTCATTTTTCTGTCTTGATAGTACATGATACAATATCTTAGTATGACGAGAAGGATTACGATACTAAAGATCGAAGAAGAAATGGTTTAAACACATCAAAGAAAAAATCGATCTTACTTCTTAGGTTATGTATATAATCTTCATCATTCCTTGCTAACCTTGTAAAGTTAGCCTCGTACTTTGCAAAATTCGCATCCTCCTTTTTCCTTAGACCGAGAAATTGTCTTTACATATCCACTCGATGGTCATGAGGAAATTATTTTTCTAAGAAAATATCATTAAAATCCCTATATTCCATACTTGATACTTATTCATCCACCGTTGTGTTTTGAATCAACGACCAACATTGACCACCATCTTTAATGAGGCGATAAACTTCCATGACAACTTTTTCCCTTTCAATACTCCCCAAAGCCTTAAATATTTTCTCAAGGGGACATATCTATTTTTCATCTACCAATATATTTGTATTCCCATTGAATATTGTTGGTTGTTGCCTCATGGAGCGGTCTAACATTGATCATCCACGCTGTGGATCTGGGTGCTCCATACGGGTAAGGTTATTATTCATAACCTGAGTGATTTGTCCCAGTATAGTAAGAAGCTGATCAGAACCAGTTGCATTAGCATCTCTACTATAATTATTTTGAGTAGGAGGGAAATCCCTACATAGAGTGCGGGTATTGATATGGTTTCCATTCCTTCTACTAGGATCCATTTATAAACAATTTCATAAACTAGATTAGTTTATGAAACAAAATAAATAATTCCAAACATATAAAACACTTAAAATAATTTGAAATGTTTATAGATATTATCCATAATCATAAAAATGTTTTCTTTTAGTAAGTATATACTCATAAATCCTTCATAATGGTTTGTAAAGAAAATGATAATTATCCTAAGCATATCCCTTGGGAGTGTCGTAACCAAGAGTGCATGAAGGCCCGTTGTCATGAACCAGTTCCCATTTGAGTCAAGCTTAAAGCGGTGTTTTTGGGGTTTACCCCTAGGTACATCTGTGCTAGAGCCGACTCTACCTACATGTATCTAGACATGGATGTATTGCATGGAAAACTCACAAAATGTCTACAATACCAAAATTCTAGGAAGTTCTTCTATAATGATCCTCAAAGTCTATCTTAGGGAAATGTGATCTAATCTGAATTTATCTAAATCTAGCTTCCAATGTTTGTACTAAACTTCCTCTAATACCAACTATAATGCCCTGCCCCATAGTTACCCAAAGTCCATGAATTATTACATAACATTGGAATGATCACAAGGAAAACATGTCTCGAAAGACCGATCAATTTAGTATTATTGGAAAAAAGATTCATACATAAGTTCAACTTTACCACTTGAAAAGAAATACAACACGAATTTATTCCATTGGAAACATCCAAGCCTCCTAGATCATATCTGCAAGTCACTCATAAATAACTTATTCATATCCTGGTAAAATGAAACATTCGAAAGGGGTAAGATCAAATGATCAGTAAGGGTAAGAAATATAATGGAAGATAACATAAATATTAAGCATGATGAATAATTGAAAAATCATGCCTTTACCAATAATAAAGATGAATATTTTATGGAAGGAATATGAGATGAGTAAATAATTCCATAATACAACAAAATCATGGGTATTATACTAGTCTAATGACCACATGAACCATCAATATTATTTCCAAAATGAGGGAATGTATAATTCCAGACATTCTGAAACATTTTGTCAAGGCCTCAGCCAAGATGTCTAAAATTGATTAAGGCCTCAACCAAAACCATATATCACAATTGGGAAAGGTCCTCATCCAATTACATGTCTAGTTGTCTCGGGAGACCTACCAATGCATCAAGGAACTATAGTGGGCTCCACCCATCACTTACTAAGTCCATACATTTCTCATATAAAAAGGTTTAAACATATCATAAACATTCTTAATAAAACTAGTATACGAAATGTATATACTTTAACCATAAACCATGAATGGTATAAAAACAGAACATACACAGCCAAACATATCACAAATCCTTCAATACAATATGGAAGTTTTTTATCATAATAAATCAACATCAAATTAACTTAAAATCCATCAATGGATGTTGACATAGATGAAATCAAAAACCTTTTTAGAGAAATATCCCTTTCTATTTTGAAATCATTTAAGAGTGACATAATTATAAAGAAAAAATTTATTTTGAAAATATTCTTATAATCTTTTAAATGATGCTTTGATGATGTTATAATAGCGGAAAATAGCCGCACCCGCCGTATAAGTTAAAAAAACATTCTTACCTTAAGTTTGTCAAAAAGTTAAAAATGTACCTTGTTTAAAAAACAACGGAAATATTCCTTTCAAAACACATAAGGGTATAAATGAATTTAACCCATTGTCTTGTAAATAGTAATAATCTTTTGAAATACATTTTTAAGAAACATGGATGTGGATGATAAAGAGGTCCCAATAGGTAATTACGTATAAACAACCTCAGATAATGATGAGATTGTAGAATTAACCCTTAACTTCTACCTTTACTTGGCAGAGAGTAGGTTAAACCCTTTTATAATGGTTAAATAATTGTTACTAAAATATAGAAGAATCATATACATTAATATGATATCATATATTATCTTTTAACATTTCTTCTTTAATAATATCATAGTATTATCGTCATATTGGGTGTTAATGGATTCATTTTCCTTTATATTATTTGTTATGTAAGTCAATTTTTTATGGATGGGATGTATCTTATTCATATCCTGAATGATATCAAATATTTAAAAATTATTTTGAATCATATAATGAAAATTATTCTTTAATGGATATGATGAGGAATCAATCTCATCACGTTCGTGGAGACGGTAATCCGTACGTACGCACGAGCGACAATATCATTCTTTTGATATTAAAATAATATATAATTGGATTTTATATCATATATACATAATAATTATCATGTTATATTTATTATTTACATGAATTACACGTAATTATTATACCAATCCAAATAATAATGTATTGAATAAAAATTACACCATGACGTGGAGACAGTAAGCCGTACATATGCACGTATGGTGACATGCTATTCAAAGGATGGATAGAATAATGAATTTGGTTGTCCCATATTTATAATTAAATCACAGTATATAGAAGATATTGGATTTATTATTTTAGAAGGTTAATAACAAATAAAGAAGAAGTGGAAGAAGAAAAGTACATGAAAGGGGTGATGAAATATTTACCTCTTCTTCGGGTTCTTCCTTTTGATTTGATCAAAATGGATCTTTATGTTGTCTTTACAACTAAAGAAAGGAATATAGGATTAATAGAGGGAATTTTAGAGGATACTTAGTCTGGGGATGGTCGAGACAAATGAATTTGAAGGTGTGAATTAGAGATAAGGGGGAGTTCCCTTTTATAAGCGTGGTGAGGGGCACCATATGAAAAGCTAGAAATATTACTTTATAATAAAATAATTTTCAGTTTATTATGGATAAAAATAGATTATATAAAATATAAGGTGGGTATGGGTCGAAAAACACTCAACCAATAGGTTTTAGATAGGTTTGGGTCACTCTATTAACTTTATATTTTAGATTTAACTCTTAGTTAAATAGTTTGACATTTACTATGTCTCTTTTATTTTTATATTATATAGTTAATAAACATACTATATAATTCCAAGAGAACCCCATGAGGTTCATTAATATTACACCTATCATTATATAGGTCCTTAAACTATCCTTATATTTTTAAGAATAGAAAATAAATTAATAATATAATAGTTTTTTAAAAAACTACTTTATGTCAATTTTGACACTTTTTGGAATGTTGTTTTTGCTAAATTCATAACAGAATTATTACTTTTAAAAAGATTCATCTAACCAACCCTAATATGTCATATTAACTTATAAAATTAGTGGAATTCATAAAAAGTCTCAAATTACATTTATTTGGATATTTATAATATCAATTATTTTAATATTTTAGTAACTAAGTATTTACTGCATCACTATTGTGTCATAAGTAAATTAAAATATTTAATGTCTATAAATTATAAATAAAATACCATTATTTAGGAAATATTTTTATCATTATAATTAATATTTATAATTGAATTTATCTTCTTTATAACCCAATGTTAAAAATTTTGTAGTTATTAAACTTTGATTTTAACTCTTTTAACTCTTCTTTAAATTAAATAATAATAAATTTCCTAATCTAATCCATGTGGACCATATAGGTTCATATATTATTCATAAGGTTGTTTTTGGTCAAATCATACTTATCCAATAAAATTAGGACATGTGTTAGGGTAATAATAATATCATTTTACCCTTAATTACCCTTTTTTACTTTCAACCGTGGTAAATGAAAGTAAAATGTTACTATCCACCAAAAATTATTTTTATCTTATTGAAACACATTTTACTCCATGATATTAACTTGTCTATTTTATTATCTAAATTCTACTCCTAAAAGTGGTAAAAGTATGTTTTATGTGAATTTCCAAATTCTCCTAGGAGATGGGTAAAAGATGGTGAAAAGTTCAATAAAATTTTAATATATCTAAAATTGTTATAAACTGAGTCCAATGAATTACATTGATCATATATAGGTATTATGTATATAATTTGACCTAAAATAAATTTAAATAAAATAAATAATTATTTAAATAAAAATTCGATTTTAAACTATAACTAAGTGTTTTTCACTATTCATCCAAAATTTAATGTTTTCAGAAAAATACCAAAAATTCACCCTAAGATAATTTCTATATTCCGAATCCAAAAATGTAGTCCATTTTGAATGATAAAATTTATCAAATTTCAAAAAGTGGGTATTACTATTCATAATGGCTAGTTTGATTGGTTGTGGTGTGTTAGAACTTGAAGTTGCGTACAACATGCGCTATAGAATTATTTAAAGAGAAACGCAACATGGAAGCTTGGGGTGTGACACATTTACTTGAAAATTAATATGCATGTCCATATGATTCCTTCTGGTTTCTGCAGCTATGAAATCATTCTACGATGATGTGATATATATGGATTTAAAAAATTCATATTAATAGAAACCCATTCATGGATGTGTATAAGATATAATGTCTCTTATGGTTATAATGATTAATGTTGATCAAAGCATGGTTATCATTTGTTATAATGTGTCTTAAATCTGAAAAATCTGTGACAACATTCATACAAATAACAGTATAAAATCTATAATATTTTAATAATAATCTTTTATAATATCTAAAATCTCTATCTATAATGTGTCTATAACATGATTTATTTCTAAAATCTAGAATTTCTGCATGTTAATAGTGTGACCATTAATTTTATTTATTTTCATGTAATTCTCATGAAAAATATATTACGTCATTAGGATTTAGGTATTTCCATAAACTTATTTTTAACAACATTAACTGCATAATAGATCTTATTTATTTTTATTTTTCAATTAATGGGTCACACATATAATTAATTATTGTGATTTTTTATGCCACATTACTTTATTTTTTTCATTCAATTTACATTCACATCAATTTAGTAACAGCTATTTCATGTGTTTTCAATGTTGGGTGAGTTGTATAATATTAACACAATGATGAAAAAAGTACTACAAGATGAAAATCCATTTTACTGTTTTTCACATTCAATGCACTGTATATAGAAAATGGTCAGAGAAGGAAGAATTATAAAACTACAAATAAAATATACAATATAGATATGAAAGATGTCGGGAATACTTAAACATTCGATCTTTTCCAGTTGTTATGTTTTACTATTTCTATGAGTGACTTGTCATGAATTGTTTCTATCTTGATATACCTCTTAAAAAATTAATCATCTTATATCAATAATTTTATCTGTCTTTTTTTATTTATTTTATTCAATTGCATCTTCTGTTTCATCTTTTTCTATGATCTCTATGACCCTCATTCCATATACGTGATGAATAGTTTCACTTAGTTTTCTTTTTTTCCTGAACAACCCACTCATTCATTTTATTATTATTTCATTTATTTTAAAATTTCTCATTTTTATTATTACTACCACTATTTTATCTTCGATTTGTCTTTCAGTTTTTATTTCAGTGCTTGCATTATAGTTATTGTGATCGAAACTGAAAATGAATTCAAATGTGTTTTCTCAAAATTTAAATATTCATATACATTAACTCTATGCTTTTTCTTTGTCAAATATTCAAATGGTGTCTTCATATTATATGCACTCTTATTGCATCATCATACACCATTACTTTCTAATTAAAATTTATTCTACATTATTTTTTCTTCTCAACGTTAATAAATATTAATCTTTAATTAAAAGAAAACCCAATAATTAATTAAGCCGTGCAATAGCACAGGCGAGTACTAGTTAATTAATATGGGTGATCGTCACTTCTTTTCTATTGGTTCAATCTTGTTTTATCTACATAATTACCCACTCAGAATTGATTTTTATTATTAGGAAAGTGAAAAAGTATTTTCAATGTAATCTCATAATTGGAATTGAGGTCTTGGTATGTAATATTATTGTTTGTACATTATCATTAAATTTGAATAGAGTAAGTAAATCATCTATTATTTATTAAATGAGAGTAAGTCCCAACTATTCCTTTTTGAGAATTGGATTTTCTATAATATTTTTTAGTTTGTATTATGGATTCCCAATGAATTTAAATTTCACACATTTTGCTAGAGTACTAAAAAGAGTAAATTTATTAGTTTGGTAGTTTAATGCTCATCGACACCTCTTCTAAAGAGGCATGTTCATCCATGAATTATTATAAGGCATTCCCTTTTATGAGAATCATTGGTATGTGATGGATTTCAATATGCTGTAAAATGACCTCCCATGAAGCCTAACTTATAGTCACCAATTGAAGATTGAGTATATATATGTTCTGGTCAATTGAAGTGATAAAATGGACTATATTATGTTGCAAGTAATGCTTAAAATTTTAGAATTGTAAAAATCAACTCCAAAATGCTCTTCTATATCTATAATATTAACTCTCATTATCATGTATTGTGAGAATGCGATAATTAATGTTTTTTCACTACTAGAATTGTATTTATTAACAAATAAGTAACCCATCAACCATTCTACATCCTTCATATACATGTTCAGGGGCTATCATTAGACTATTTTCATAATCACTGGTGGGATAAAGAGAAACTAATTATGAAACATTAATTCTTATTGGAAGTCATAATTATACAAAAACTTGACCTCTTTGTTAACTAACAAGGTGATGGGAAAACATTTTCTTGAGAGTTTTTCATGGATGTAAGTAATGTATGCAATGAATCACTAAATTCATCTAAAATCTCTATGTTTTCTATAAGGTAACACATCCAAAAAAAAATTAGTGGATTTTCCACTATACTGTGTTGTTGGAGTTTATTGAAAATGATTCCAAACTATTAAAGGTGGTCCAAATGTTTACATGTAATTACTACAAAATCATTAATGTAATACTTGAATAATTTTACAACGATTTTAGGAATATGAAATAAATTGAATATTTATATTTATATTGATTAATTATCAAAAAAGGAATTTCCTAGTGGTATAATACTTTCTAGTGGGGATTTAGTTTCATATACTCTTTATATTTTGGATCCATCAATAGTTTATTATACCCTAAATATCCATCCAGGAAGAAAGTTAACTGATTGTAAACTGTTACATCAATTAGAAGATCAGTGATCAGATCCAGGAAGTCATATTCTTCACTATTACATTTGAGGTCTATTAAATCAATGGAAAAATGAAATTCCATTTTGATTTAATAAATGATAATTTTTTTTGTAGATCCATTTTTTATTGGAATTCTAAAATAATGATTGAATGTATAAGATTATCATGTTCATCTATGACCAAGGAGTAATGAATAAGATGATTCTTTTTAAGTGACTACTTGAAGCCCTAATGGACATTGCATAGATATAGATGATTTATAGACACTTTATTATCTAGGCATGGAAACACTTTTTAATTCAAAGAAAAAACATATTGATGATAATTTAGGAAGGATTTATGGGAATCTTATTCGCCAATGTGTGTTGTTGTATGGATCTATGTTGGATGTGGATCCTCCTCTCTACGAATATTTATATGTTGGATTTCATAGACTATGATATAGAATCATCCCTAGAATAATAGAGGACCATAATTGCAGATATTTTCTTACAATTCTTCGCTTTCATATTCCTATTCCTTCAAGTCCATGTTGGGATGGATGGTAGATAATATGGAATCACTTAGGATAGGGGAAAGTTTAGTTTTCTTATATCCTTCTTCAAATGGTGATATCATATCCTTTGTATGTTCAATGGTATATATGGTGGCCTATGTATGATACAAGGATATAGTTGGATCAATTAAATCCTAGATATCAATGCCAACATATGCGTCAATTATTTTTTCAATGCCCTCAGGTTCAGCTGATATGGACGATATCATGAAGACCAAGGATACCTTCTCTAAAAATGATGTGATATCATCGAAAAGACTTATTGGAAACATATATTCACCATCATGGTCTTTAAATGGGTTTATCTGGGTCATTTATAGACTATTTGGAGTGGTATCCATAGTGACTACATCATTAATGGGTTTCTTCCAATCTATTTAGTTGAATCATGAAACTATATACTAAGATTCACAAGATTGGAATAATGATTTCTCACCATAAAACACCCAGATGTGTTGATTGATAAATATTTTAATTAATTGATGCTATGATGCAATTATTATTACATAATTATGAAAACAAGGCTTTCCGATCATGGAATTGAAAAATTTACCTTTTCAGATTACCAATAACAGTGAATTAGACCCATGATCCCTTAACTAAGATCTTCTAATAATTCAAAAAAGGGTATATGTTCACTTTTATCATCACCATAAAAAATTTTATAGAAGGTAAAAAAATCATATTCAGTGCATCCATAATGGAGAAGAGTTTTGACTTGAATGTGGTTAAATCATGAGACATTCTCAATGAATGATCAAAGGATTTAAATGTCATATAATCTATCTGATTCATATTTGGTGATGATATTTCCATGTGTAACATTATTTATATCTTCATTGGTGATGGAGATAACTACATGAAATTACACAAGGTCGTCATCTACACGATATACATAGGAAAAAGTAAAATTTTCTTCAAACTCACAATGGTACAATAGAGCCCTTAGAAGAGCTTCTCGTAGATCCATTGATAGATTGATGGAATCTAGAATTGAATGCTTCAATAAATGGTTTGAAAATTTATTCAAGATAATATACATTTGGGTTTAGGGTCTACATTACCATGTTATGAACTATTCACTAAAAAACATTCAGAGAGCACATGCTCGTGTTAGATGAGTCAGGTAATTGAGCAGTTTTCTTGTTTTGAATTCATCATCCATGGCCTACCCACATGGATGTTCTGGTAAGGTTGTTTCTTAATCATCAATCATTCTTAAAAAAATTTATAATGAATGAGTTTTCACACATGCGTATGAATTTTACTACTATTCATGAGAATTTATAATGGATTCCCAATGGTTTTCATCATCATAGAAAGATCTATCATGGATCCAACTTGTATATTATATAAGGGTGTGGTTGTGCCCCATCTGCTTCATTAGATCCTATGACCTTGATTCTTGTATCCCCAATTTTGTGTTAGAAAAACTGGTTCATAATAAAAATCATCACATGATATGGGGTCTATTAATTGAAATTTATTAATGGATCCAAGGACAAATTCATCATCTAGTGATGACTTTGTTGGATGTGTGGGTGCCAGTTTTACCATTTGGATGGGTAGTACCCATTGCACTATTAGGTGGTGGTATGATCATTCTCTCAAAAATGGTGGAATGATGTCTTTTAGAGTCAATGATAAAATTTTCCTATATGTAGGGTCATCATCTTATGTTCTCTCTCCCCCAACATATGGCCATGAATTTCCATAGTATATTACACATCAAAGGGTTGTGGAGTTGAAGGGTTGAGTATAACTATAGTAGATATGACTGGTTTCCTAATTAGAAATTTGAAGTTTGACTTGAGGACGTCATGCATCCGGTTGATCATATTTTTTTCATCCAATCAATGAACATTTTTGAGTTATTAATATTTACATACATCTATTGACCCTATTCCACTAGAGATACAACGAAAACACATAATAATTGTTCCAAAATATTGTCACAATTCACATAACAAGAAGTAACCATCTTCTACAGGATATCATTTAAAACATGAAGTATTGGATTGTATGTCCCTTTATTTATTAAATGTGAAAATAATTTAGGTGATCAGTAGGGAATAGTATATTAAGTCTTATAGTATCTGGAAATATTACCCAGATGTTTTCCATATATGATAAAAAATAGCTTTAAACATGTTTATATAGTATGTAATGAACAATTATTTTACATTATTTAAAAAGGTCGAATCTCAACACGCTACTTTCATTCAAGTGAGTTTTTTCCTCCTTATATGGTGTTCTTCTGGATAAGGTTCATACCTCAAAGTAGGAATCAGTACCGAGCATTTTTTAAATGTGATAATTTTAGTTTCTCCTTTTCATGACCTTGTTCACAGGCTACTAGTATAATTCTAGATTTGGTACTAGTTCACAGTATAGAGTCATTAAATATTTGGGAAACAATAGTAATGTATGGTTATCCACACGTTTACTAGAATATAATGAGTGTTCTTCCAACTCATCATAGATGTTTTATATTAAATAATCCATAAAATATTCCTATGTAAATTGAAAATTTATGGAGTATGTTAGACCCTTCCACAAGGAAATTTTAAGGAACCAAAGTTTTTCAATTGAAATTTCCTTCTTATATTTATGTCATAAAATAACATGAAATCACAATATAGTGAACTACTAAGTGATAAGTGACCTTTAAACATAAGTTTTTTACTTCTGTGATAGGAATTTTGAAAATCCGACATACACGGTTGTGTTCAAGATGATTTTTGGAGTCTATTGAAACAAAAATATTTTTTGGCGAATAGTGACCTACCCTTATGAATAGTAACATACCCTTATGAATATTAATATGACCCTTATGAATAGTAAATCATTGAACATAAGAGTAACATTACCTATAGATAATTAAATAAAATTTAGTCATCTTAGAAAGTTACAATTTGACTTTAGTAAACATTTTGGTATTTTCTAAGTAATAAATAATTAATTGTAATTAATTAATTTGTTTTAAAGAATATTTATTTCCATATAATGTATTCATAATCAATGTCTTATAGTTTTTAGATAATTTTATAAGACCCTAAGTAATTTTTGGAAGCACTATAAAATCAGTTTATATCTTATAAACTGTTTTTAAAGTAAATTATGATTTAAAGTAAATATTAAATTAATAATATTTAGAAACTTATTTTTGAAAAATGGTTTTCATTTTTGGATTCTACACATTGAAAAATGATAGGGGTAAATTTTTGTGATTTTTCTGAAATACATCAATATTATGGTGAATAGTAAAAAAATATAGTTTTTTCGCATAATCGGTGTATACTAAATTGCATCATTAATGATGTAATGATGAAATAAACATTATAGAACTTTATTTTAAGCAAAATTTTATTAAATTTAATAAATGGTTCCTTAAAATACAATAAATCCAATTCTCAAACCTAAAAATAACTTTCCAAAGCCTAAAGTCAAAAGGTGATTTCTTAAAGTGTCTTTTTCTCTTTCTTTCACATTGCTTTTAATAAATTAATGAATTCGAATTATAAAGAAGAATTAAAGCCTAAAACTAATTATATTATATTAATATATGATTTAGGATTTCAAAAAACTACTATTACATGTCTGAATTTTGATATATTATTTTATTTAATATTTTATACCAAAAACACCTCCCTCCTCATGTATAAATAAGCTCTCCCCCTCCTCTTACCAAACAACACCTCTCAAGCTTAAATAATTGTCTAAGATCTACCCAATCATATCCCCTAGCCCCACCCACACTTCCAAGAGCTTCTAGTCTCATAAAAATACCAATCATAGGCCCTTAAGAAGGTTCCCATGGCAAGGATTCAAGAGGTAATTTCCCTCCCTCTTCTCCTTTAATTTCAATTCAAGTTCAAGTTCCTTTCTTGATCTCTCCCCACCTATATTCATACAAATTGTTTTTTAACTCCATTATTATACATATACTGTAATTATATGATTATAATGGGATATTATATCACCCACACCCATTCCCACTTCCTTTTATTTTTTTAAAGAGAACGTTGTTTAGGAGGTGTTAATTTATCACATTCAAAAATGACATGCTCTCTTCTTCCATATATACCTTCAGATCTGGTCATGAAACCATTTTAATGGTTGAAAATAAATATTTTATATGTATTATCTTATATTTTATGTTCTGGAAATAACCTATGGCCATATTACTAATTGAAAAGTTAAAACAAGTTCATTGTGATCCAAAAACCGCTCAAATTAACCCAAATAACCATCATTTAATTATTATCTAATGATTCATCCCCATGGATCTAATTTGATTAATTATAAAACCATTAAAGATCTTGTAATATCAATAATAAAATTTAATATCATTTCTAGATGTTTACCCATGTTCTACCTGAACTTCAATTTAATAATACAAGTGAACAACCCAGGAAAACCCATAAAAATGAACATCCCCAAACAATGTTTTTAAACTCTATAAGTCATCCAATGGATCATAATATGACATAATGAAACCATAATTAACCCTATTGATGTATAAAAGGTTCTATAATTTGTAATTAGTGAATATAATGTCATTATACAGGACATTAAAGAGAAGGAGGCATTCGAGTACAAGGTAAGGGGAAATTCTTGAACCCAACTCTCATCCTTCGGGTTCTACCTTTTTCACTCCATTTTTGATATGGTCACTCCATAAAGATCATTTTTTTCATCCATTTATTTCCTTTCCTGGGATATAAATGTTTTATAATGATGTTTATATCAATCCAAATGTTTTCCAAAAGAACTCTTCTCTTAATAACTCAACTTTTACCACTCGTTCAAGGTTGATGGTTCTTGTATCAAGTATGTTATTCCCTCTTTCTTTTGGAATCCCAAATCTTATTAATGTGTTCTTATGAGATGAAACCAATTCGATTTCATGGGTTAGTTATTTTCATTTATGTTATATGTTCATTGTGGCATGCATGATAAATGATAATGTTATGATGTGACGGGTGGGCCCAGAATTATATAGCGCAATATGAACGTCTAAATGTGAAGGGTGAGCCCGTAATTATATAGCGTTCCAACGCATTGGGTAAAGTGATGAATCTCATGAGTAAATGTGAAATTATGTGTTAGAATGATTCTAGCTTGGTTCACAAGTATGTGTGGTAGTTAACCAGTAATACATGTTCTTTCATTTTTATGCATTTCCACATTTCAAGTCTATTATTTATGCTCCTCTCAGGTTCATGATCTTTTGCCTATTTTATGATT
Organism: Viscum album; assembly: GCA_963277665.1. Classification (NCBI taxonomy): domain Eukaryota; kingdom Viridiplantae; phylum Streptophyta; class Magnoliopsida; order Santalales; family Viscaceae; genus Viscum; species Viscum album. The sequence continues at coordinate 1,290,339,310 of OY728135.1, forward strand.
ATGCTCAACCCAAGATATATTTTTCTTATCCATACAATTACTAGGATTTTATATCACCCCTTTTGATGTATATCCTTTGGTCTCTACATGTACTAAGGATAGGACAAGTGCCAATAAGAAGCTATAGAAGAAGAAATTAAATGAATGTTTATGATTGGTGTTTTATTTGTTATGTGTGGTCCTATTTTTACCAAGACACTAAACGATTGCATCCTCTATGTGTAATACTATTCTGTTGTTTTTCTTTGAAATGATATAATAGTAATTTAAGAAATGGCTGGGTCGCTATAGTTGGTATCAGAGGTATGGTTTAGTTAATTTGGGAATTAGGATTAGTGAACCCTAGAGAAAACCTCTAGTATGACATTAAGTACAAATTTGCACACAAGGGTATTTAATTAGGGATCCCATATGTAATGTTTTTTTTATAAATTGTTTAAATGAATAAGTTATTCATGAATTGTTTACTTATGTTTTGTTCTAACCTATTCTATTTTGTAAAATGGTGGGAACCAAGAGAAATCAGGCCAACAACTCTTTCGAGGGACAATGCAACAATTGCCTGAATGATATCCCCAATGATTTGGGAGGTGGAGTTTCAAACTTCATAGAGAATAATACCCAATTATCTCAGGTTATGAATAATAACCATAATAATGGGGAACATCCTCTTTCACCAAAGTGGAAGCAACTAGCTATAGAATGTTTTATTCAGCAACAACAACCGACGTTTTGTGGATCTTCCGATCCACTAGTTGCAGAACAGTGGGTCAACTCCATGGAGAAGATATTTTCTATGCTTCCCTATTCTGAGACGGAGAAGTTGACTCTAGCCGTTTATCGTCTAGATGGAGAATCCGATCAATGGTGGGCTTTGATTAAGAACACCAAGACAAGGGAGGAAATTTAAGAGATGGAATGGGATGACTTTAAGATAATGTTTCTTAGTAAGTACTTCCCACGAACTATTCACACAAAGATGGAGAGAGAATTCATAGAGCTCAAGAAAAAAAGAAGGATAATCTTTCACAACCTATGAAGCTAATTTCACAAGGCTATCAAGGTATGCTTCAGGTTTTGTTATCAATAATGATAGAAAAATTGATAGATTCTTTAGTGGATTAAAACCACACCTTTCAAAGGCTCTTTCAATTTGAGAATTTGGGAGTTATGAAGACGTTGTTCGGTGTGCTCTCAAAGTAGAGGTGGAGTTTGGAGAATGGTCCCATGGATATGGGGAAAAGAAACGATATATGGAGTTTCAAGCTGGTGGATCAAGTGATAAAAGTGGGAAGAAAAATCAGTGACCCACATGCCAAAAATGTGGGAAGTTTCACAATGGGAACTGCCTCAAAGGGACGGGGAAATGCTTCAAGTGTGGGAAAGAAGTACACCATGCTAAAGAGTGTCAAAAAGACATGAAAAGGAAGGATAATGTAGCCGTTGAACGGAGATAATCACTCGTGGTACAATGCTACAACTATAGGGAGCTAGGGCACTATGCATACCAGTGCACTAAACCTCGAGCTCTCGAGGGTAATCAGCATCAGCAACCATCAAAGCCAAATGAAAAAGGGAAGGATTATGCCATCACTACTACGGAGGTGGACCATGATAATGAGGTCATACAAGGTACACTTCCTATTCACTCAATAATGGAAAAATCCTTATTTGATTATGGTTCTATGCATTCCTTTATATCTTTTAAGTTTGCTAGAACTATAGAATCGAAGCCCCGAAACCTTGAAGTAGAGATATCTGTAAAAACACCAAGTGGTGCAATAATTGCAACCCAAGTATTTGACTTTTCTCATGTTGACGTATGTGGGAAGATTCTTCCAGTAAGTCTTGTGATACTTCCCTTGGTGGAATTCGTTGCTATAATTGGAATGGACTAGATCTCATTATATAGAGAACATATCAACTATCGGGATAAGGAAAAATCATTTCATATTCCAAACCATTCCATGTTCCTATAAAAATGCAAGGAAGATCATGAATCTCGTTTGAAAAACCCCTCAATGGTGTGGGTGTTGATTCCCTATGAGGAAGCATACCTTACCCAAATGGTTAAGTCGAAGGAATGTTCCAACCTTGAGGAAATGCCCATCGTGAGGGAATACGGTGATGTATTTCCTGAAGAGTTACCCGAAATTCCCCCAGATCATGAGGTAGAGTTCTCAATTGAACTCATACCTGGAGCTACTCCTATCATGAAATGTCCCTATAGGATGGATCCAATCAAACTGGAGGAGTTAAAGAAGCAGCTGCATGAGCATTTGGACAAAGGGTTCATACGCCCTAGTGCATCACCTTGTGGTGTGCCAGTGCACTTTTTGAAGAAGAATGATGGAACAATGTGGTTGTGTATCGATTATCGGGAACTCAACAAGATCACCATAAAGAACAAGAATCCTCTCCCAAGGATTAACGACACGTTCGACCAGTTAAGAGGAGCTCAATACTTCTCAAAGGTGGATATTCATTCTGGATATCATCAAGTAAAGGTGAAGAAGGAAGATATTCAGAAGACTGCCTTCCGTACAAGGTATGGGCACTTTGAGTTTTGGGTGATGCCCTTTGGACTTACTAATGCCCCTGAAATCTTCATGGATTTTATGAATAGAGTCTTTAGACATTACCTCGACAAATTTTTGGTAGTTTTTATCGATGATATTCTCATCTACTTCAACAGAAAGGAGGAACATGAAGAACATCTAAGACTTGTGTTGGTGACATTTAGAAATGAGAAGTTGTACACGAAGTTTAGAAAGTGAGAATTTTAGATGAATCAAGTCATGTTCTTGGAACATGTGATAACAAGTGAGGGAATTTATGTGGCTCCTTCAAAGAAAAAGGTGATTGAGGATGGCCCGGGCCCTCTAGTGTCACAGAAACTCGTAGTTTTATTGGATTAGCTGGGTAATACAGACGTTTTGTAAGAAACTTCGCATGATTGTCAAGCCTGCTAACTAAGTTAACAAGGAATGGGGTAAAGTATGTCTGGATGGAAGAATGTGAGGGAATATTCAAGGAGCTAAAGAGAAGGCTGATCACTGCACCTGTACTCACACTACCGAAAAGTGGAGAAAGTTTTGTGACATATAGTGATTCTTCAAAGAAAGTCTTGGGTTGTGTACTCATGCAAAATGATAATGTGATAACCTAAACCTCATGACAGTTGAAGATCCCTGAGAAGATGTACCCAACACATGATCTAGAGCTGACATGCGTGATTTTTCCCATGAAAATATGGCGGCACTACCTTTATGGTGAGAAGTGTGACATATACACCGACCACAAGAGCCTAATGTATATATTCACACAAAAGGAGCTCAACATGGGTCGAAGGAGATGGTTAGAGCTAATCAAGGATTACGATTGTTATATTCACTATCATCATGGAAAGGAAAACAAGGTAGCTGATGCTCTAAGAAGAAAAGAACCTGCTACTCTATCCATGTTGTGGATTGAGAAAGACCATATCTTCATGGACGTGCAAAGGATGGATTTGGGAATTGTAAGGGCAGGGGATACATCCTACCTTGCACAAATGATTGCACAACCATCCATCTAAGAGAAGATTAAGGAGCACAAATAGATGATGTGGAGATACAAAAGAGGGTGAATGCAGTAAAGGAAGGGAAGCTGCAAGAGTTCCATATCGATGATGATGGTTTGATTCGGTTTGGAACGCAGCTTTGTGTGCCTTAATCACCTGGGATAAAGAAGGAGCTATTGGATAATGCACATAGATCAACTTTCTCTTTTCATCCTGGGAGTACCAATATGTACCATGATCTCCGAGAACACCTCTCGTGGGTTAACATGAAGAAGGAGATTGTGGAATATATATCAAGGTGCTGGGTATGTCATCAAGTTAAAGCTGAGTGAAAAAAGTCCAATGGTATGATGCATCCATTGCCTATACCCATGTGGAAATGGGAAAATGTTACTATGGACTTTGTCACAGGCCACCCGAAGACATCAAAGGGAAATAAAGTGATATGGGTTTTGGTTGACCGACTCACCAAGACTGCCCATTTTATCGCTATTTGGGAAGACCTATCTCTTGAACAACTTGCAAGGATATATGTGAAGTGGTGAGACTGCATGGTGTTCCACTCTCAATTGTCTCTGACCGTGATCCAAGGTTCACATCTAAATTCTGGTGGAGCCTTTAACATGCTTTGAGTACTGAATTAAATTTCATCACAAACTATCACCCCCAAACTAATGGCCAGTCTAAAAGGAATATTCAGACACTTGAAGATATGCTAAGAGCCTGCTCTCTAGAATTCAAAGGTGGTTGGGATCATCATCTCTCATTGGCTGAGTTCTCATACAATAATAGCTTCCACTCGAGTATTCATATGGCTCCATATGAAGCTCTGTATGGAAAGCGATGTAGAACTCCAACCTGTTGTGATGAAGTTGGAGAAAGAAAGCTACTTGGGCCCGATCTTGTTCAGGAGATGACAGAGAAGGTTCAAGTCATCCAGAAATACATCAAAGCTGCTCAAAGTCGGCAAAAGATCTATACTTACAACTGTCGAAGGGACTTGGATTTTGACATTGGAGATAAAGTCATCCTTCGAATATCTCCATGGGAGAGATTCATGAGATTTGGGAAGAAAGGGAAGCTAAGCCCAAGGTATATTGGACCTTTGAGATCCTTGACTGCATAGGAGTTGTGGCCTATTGTCTATCACTTTCATCGAATATGGCTCAAGTTCATGATGTGTTTCACGTATCACTACTATGTAAGTACATACCAAACCCCTCACATGTACTAAACTCAGAGGTGGTGCAGTTGGAAGATGATCTCTCATATGAAGAGAAACCAGTAAAGATTCTGGACCAATGTGATAATATTCTATGAAACAAGAAAACCAATCATGTAAAAGTGTTTTGGAAGAACCATAAGTTTGAGGAAGCAACTTGGGAACCAGAAGAGGCAATGAAGGAGAAGTACCCTCACCTATTTTTATAAAGTGAAATTTCGGGGGTGAAATTTCTTAAGGGGGGAAGAATGTATCGACCCAAAATTTTTCAATGGAAATTCCATTCTTATATTTATGTCATAAAATAACATGAAATCACAATATAATGAACTACATAGTGATAAGTGACATTTATTCATAAGTTTTTTACTTCTGTGTTAGGAATTTTGAAAATCTGATATACACGGTTGTGTTCAAGATGAATTTTGGAGTCTATTGAAACACAAATATTTTTTTTAATAGTGACATACCCTTAAGAATATTAACATACCCTCTTGAATAGTAATATGACCCTTATGAATAGTAAATCATCGAACATAAGAGTAACATTACCTATAGATAATTAAATAAAATTTAGTCATCTTATAATGTTACAATTTGACCTTAGTAAACATTTTCGTATTTTATAAGTCATAAATAATTAATTATAATTAATTAATTAATTTAAAAGAATATTTATTTCCATAAAATGTAATCATAATCAATGTCTTATATATTTTAGATAATTTTATAAGACCCTACGTAATTTTTGGTAGCACTATAAAATCAGTTTTTATTTTAGAAACTTTTTTTAATGTAAATTATGATTTTAATTAAATATTAAATTAATAATATTTAGAAAATTATTTTTGAAAAATGGACTTCAATTTTGGATTCTACACGTTGAAAAATGGTAGGGTAATTGTTTTGGGTTTTTTCTGAAATACTTCAATTTTCGGGTGAATAATAAAAAATACAGTTTTTTAGCATAATCAGTGTATACTAAATTGCATCATTAATTATGTAATGATGAGATAAACATTCCAGAACATTAGTTTCGGCCAAATTATATTAAAGTTTTTAAATTTTTCCTTAAAATACAATAAATCCAATTCTCAAACCTAAAAAGAACTTTCCAAAGCCTAAAGTAAAAAAGGTGATTTCTTAAAGTGTCTTTTTCTCTTTCTTCCACTTTCCTTTTAATAAATTAATGATATCGAATTATAAAGAAGAATTAAATCCTAAAACGAATTATATTATATTAATATATGATTTAGAATGTCAAAAAACTACTATTACAAGTCTAACTCTTGATATATTGTTTTATTTAATATTTTATACCCAAAACACCTCCCTCCTCATGTATAAATAAGCCCTCCCTCTCCTCCTTCCAAACCACACCTCTCAAGCTTCAAGAATTTTCTAAGCTCTGCCAAATAATCTCCCCTATCCCCTCCACCACGTCCAATATCTTCTGGTCTCATCAAAAGATCATGCTTAGGCCCTTAAGGAGGTTCTCAAGAGAGGATTCAAGAGGTAATTTCCCCCCCTCTTCTCCTTTAATTTCCTTTCAAGTTCAAGTTCCTTTCTTGATCTCTCCCCACCTATATTCATCCAAATTGTTTTTTAACTCTAGTATTATACATATACTATAATTTTATGATTATAATTGGATATTATATCACCCCACACCCTTTCCCTCTTCCTTTTATTTTATTAAAGAGAACGATGTTCATGAGGTGTTAATTTATCACCTTCAAAAATGACATGCTCTATTATTCCATTTATACCTTCAAATACGTCATGAAACCATTTTTATGGTTGAAAAAATATATTATATATGTATTATATTATATTTTAAGTTATGGAAATAATCTATGTCCATATTACTAAGTGAAATGTTAAAACAAGTTCGTTGTGATCCAAAAACCGCTCAAATTAACCCAAATAACCATCATTTAATTTTTATCTAATGATTCATCCACATGGATATAATTTGATTCATTATAAAATCATTAAAGATCCTGTAATATTAATACTAACATTTAATTTCATTTCTGGATATTTACCCATGTTCTACCTAAACTTCAATTTAAGAATACAAGTGAACAACCCAAGAAAACCCATAAAAACGAACATCCCCAAACAATGTTTTTAAACTCTATAAGTCATCGAAAGGAACATAATATGACATAATGAAACCAGAATGAACCCTATTAATGTATAAAAGGTTCTTTAATTTATAACTAGTGAATATAATGTCATTATACAGTAAATTAAAGAGAAGGATGCATTCGAGTACAATTTAATGGGAAATTCTCGAACCCAACTCTCATCCTTCGGGTTCTACCTCTTTTACTCCATTTTTGATATGATCACTCCTTAAAGATCATTTTTTAATCATTTTATTTCCTTTCTTATGAAATACATGTTTTCTAATGATGTTTATATCAATCCAAATGCTTTCCAAAAGAACTCTTCTCTTAAGAACTCAACTTTTACCTCTCGTTCAAGGTTGATGGTTCTTGTATCAAGTATGTCATTCCCTATTTCTTTTGGAAACAAAAATTTTATGAATGTGTTCTTATGAGATAAAACCCATTCCTTTTCATGGGTTATTTATGTTCAATTATGTTATATTTTCATTATGCCATGCATGATAAATGATAATTTTATGATGTGACGGGTGCGCCCAGAATTATATAAGGCAATATGAATGTATAAATGTGACAGGTGCACCCGAAATTATATAGCGCTCCAATTCATTGGGTAAAGTGAAGAATCTCATGAGTAAATGTAAAATTATGTGTGAACAAGATTCTATCTTGGTTCAAAAGTATCTGTGGTAGTTAACCACTAAGACATGATGTTTCATTTTTATGCATTGCCACATTTCAAGTCTATTATTTATGCTCCACTCATGTTCATGATCTTTTTCCTATGTTATGATTATGCTCACCCCATGATATATTATTCTTATCAATCCTTTTACTAGTCTTTTAGCTCACCCCTTTTGATGTATATAATCAGGTGGCTACATGTACTAAGGTTCAGACAAGTGCCAATAAGAAGCTATAGAAGAAGAAATTAAATGAATGTTTATGCTTGATGTTGTATTTGTTATGTGTGGTCCTAGTTTTCCCAAGACACTAAACCTTTGGATCCTCTATGTGTAATACGATTATTTTGTTTATCTTTGAAATGATGTAATAGTAATGTAAGAAAAGGATGGGTCGCTATAGAAATGTTCCTTAGGACTCACTTTTTTATATATATATATATTTTTTGGAATTCGGTAATTATTGGGTTCTTTTCATTCATAGCATTGAGTTGAACTGATACTGAAGCTGTCAATAGAGGTATTCCCATATTTTCATCGACCCTGTAGGTAAACTGGTGAAATAAATGCGTTTTTTCCCCTACAATGATTTTATAAAGCACATAATCTTGGGGAATTCTATTTGTAATAATGATTTCATAATTAGGGCACACTGAGATACAGAATTCATCAGATGATGTTCAATATCTCCCAACCCAATTAATGTTTCCAAATGTTGGATCTCCAAAATTAACGGGGTTAATTTTTACATATATCCATTAAAGGGAAGGTTTTATAATTAATTTTAATGGAACTTGTTTTACCTCCATTGATTCTATCTAGGATATCAGTGATTAAATAGTGTCAACAATTTCTTATAGGGATGTTCAACTAAGTTGGAGCTGTACTAGGGGAATAACACGAGGTATTAGATGTTATGGGCCTCTCGGTACTTTTTCATCATCTTAATGGTTATAACTTGAATGAAATTTGTTTAGTTGATTGCCCAACAGAGGGAAATATCAGTATTTTCCTATCATTAGTTCCAAATAGATTGTTTTCTTTTCTAATTCTTTGAGCATACATTGGATATTTATTTTCAATAGTATGAAAACATCCACTTGATGAGGGACATTAGCTAGAGGATTGAAATGTGGTTCTATTAAGGGAACATATCATATGAGAATATGACCCTTGAGAAGTTCATCATTAAAACCTTTCAATTCTGTTATTTCAATCCTAAATATCATATTTATTTCCCCTATTTCCAGGGGTTTAACATCATCAGGTAGTGAGTGGGATTGAGATCTGTTACCATACCCTTTTCATTGTTTGATTTTTGTCGTAGTGGAAGTGGACCAATTATAAGAATACCAAAAAAATTTATGATCCCTTGATTTTGGGTACACACGCCTTCTTCATCTATTTTAGTGTGAACTATATTTTAAATGGATATATTTCCCCCTTCTTATCACATATTGACATGATTATTTGTAGTATTTTAAGATTGGTTATAATGTAATTTACAGATGCAAACTAAATTGTGAGCATTTCAACAGTCTCAGAATAGTGGTATAGTTGGATTATCTAGGGTAATATGACACAATATATCTGATTCTTAAGAGTGGTTGTGCTAATAAATTGTTTTTTCTACTTGGAAGTATCATGGGGGTTAATTTATAATTTTAGTGATCAATTTGGTGTCATATGATGAAGGATAACGTGATAGGAGACTCCATATAATTATTTTCCATGACCATGATGAATAATTTTCATTACATGATGGGATGAAGTGGGAAGATTCAATATGCATAAAATTTGAACATTTGGGGAAGATTAAATTTCACTGATTTTTAAGTAAAAATAACCCATCCATATGGTATTGGGGTTATATTTTCTTATTTGTGCAATGATTTTGGCCTGAATTAATCAAAAGTCATGGTAGAAATTTCCTCAACCCTACCGACTGGTATTTCTCATGTACTACTGTGGTGATAACTGCTACATATTCTATTATGATATTATGAACATTTGAATGAATGTAGATTTGGTGCATGGTATTAAATTTAAGTTATCCATATAATTTTTAATACAATTGTTCTATTTGATGATTAACATTCTATAATAGGAAGTATAGTTCGATATTTTAGACACATTATAAAATGTAATTTTTATCGATCACTCTCTTATAGACTGAGGAAATTGAGACTTGTTCCAGGAATGTTCAGGTTTAGAATACATTATATAGTAAGCCTAATCTATTTCTGGACCTTCCTTACAGCTATAACTTTACATGATGTCTCTAAGTGTGGGATTCATTGATCATATAGTGATGGGAAGTGAAACACCCCATGTTATCCATGATCAGTGACATGGACACCAGATGGGGAGTCATTTATAAATTAACATAGTTATTTTAGTACATTTATACATGTCTACTAAAGGTATCTGTATTATTTCCCCAATTTTAGGTAATATAAAGATTAGAGTGCATCCAGGTCTTTTCTATAGTGTATGTATTTTACTACATTGATGTTAATTGGTTTTTTATCTTATGGAAAATTTCTGATTTCAAAATGATTGGTCAATCTATTTAAAACGATTTCATGTACCCAATTATCATACAATGACTCGGAAATGGTGAAATTTGGAGTGGATAAAGGGAATGTTATTACTGATATGTAAACCTTTTTCAATTGTATCCTCGTGATAAATATTTCTACTACATCTTTGTAAGAGGTTCCTCAATAGATCTGACTAACTTGGATTCCATCGCATTAAATTATAGTAAAAAATGTGGTCTGTTGGTATTTCTTCTATTTAATTATAAAGAAGGTGATCTATGGATGGTTAATAGAATAACCATTTCCATGGTATGTCTTATTGTAGAGAAATTATATCACTTTTCAGTGATGAGGAATCAGTTATGAGTAGCCTAATTTTCAAAAGTTCTTCATGATAGGTTGTACTTGTCATAGTTACTTTTTTGATGGGAGGGTCTTCTTAATAAAATTATATATCAGTATAGGGATGACCTTCACAACTAATTACATTATGGGGAGGACCAACATTATATTTTTATTGACTCGTGCGTGGAGAAAATTTACAATGTATACCATGGATAATAAATTTAGTGCATACAATAGAAAGGGAAGGGCCTTCATAATATTTTACCTTCAAGTAAAATGGTTTTCTACCATGAAACTCATCCATATATGGTCGATCGAGATCAATATAATGCTAAACATGAAGTTATCCATTATCATCAGATATCCTTGTAGGACATACATAACTTTTGACAGCAATATTCTGAGGATGACCTTTGTGATTTCCACTACTATCATTTTAATTTTTAATGAAGCATTATGATATTGAGCTTCCAAAGATAGAAATATAAGGGCATCAAGAAAATGATAATTCCATAGAGAAGGGTTATTGAGAGACTCTTTAATTTCCAAAATCATTTGTTGAGGCTTCTTTGAAGATTTATTCCTTTGGATTATTGGAGACCAGAGTTATGGGATAAAAATTTTGTATATGGAAACATATTTGATTACCTCCCAGGTCAGTAATGATATTTTTTGACATGTCACTAGAATTTTGGTAGGGATATTCTCATTTCCTAGAATTTTCAATAGGATATACTGATGACTTAAAATTATAATGGGCATATTGTATTTATCCAATTTTCCATTTATCATGGGATGTCCCAGACCCTTCTGAATGGGATCTTGAATATATGTCTTATACATAGTTACTCTAAAATTATTTTTCTACTTCACATCATATAAAGAGGTGGCATTGTGTGGTTGACACATAACCCCTACTAATGTAATCATTATATCCTAAAAAAACAGTAGAACATGGAAATGAATATAAAACATTCCCACCATCATAAAGAGGATATAAGGATATATTTCTTCAGGTGTGACAATAATGTATTCCCATTTTTGAGCTTGAGTTGGGATGCATTAATTTTGTTTTCGTCCATTAATTTTTGAGATATTCTGATAATAATTATGTACCAATTCATAGATACGAGTTCACCATTATATATAGTATGGATATATGTATTTTTTTTCAATGTAAAATAATAATTTGATTATGGGATTGATGGATGTGGGAAGGTGTGTGCACGTACTCACAGTTTTATATAGTATCTGATTGGCAGCACTATCTAGATGAATATGAAAGAAAAATTTGCTGAAGGGGGTTTTTTTAGTTTAAGGGGTTTAGGGTTTTCTTAATTGGAAAAATGGGTGCCTTCAACACCACTTGAAGGGGCTCATTGTGTATAATCTCTTCATCGCCACTTCAAGTGGCGCTTAATGGGGTTTTTCCTTACATCCCAAACCCCTCGTATATATATAATATGTATCTTATATATATTTATATAATTATAATTTTAATTATATAAATATAATCAATTTATAATAATTATTTTAATAATTATAATAATTATATAATTATACAATGAATATAAATATAACACTCTAAATATTATAATAATTTAATTATAATAATTACAATAAATATATAAAATAAAGACATAATTAAAAATCTATATATTTTCTTATATATAAATATTTATATTAATATGAATGTAAATATATTTATAAATATATAATAATCAAAATATGGTTACATATATATTTAAAACTTATTTAAAAATAAGTATATATATATTTATAATAAATATATAATTATAAATTTTTATAAAAAAATATATAATTGTAATATAATTATAATTATAATAAATATATTTAATTAACTAAATATAATAAGTTTATAATAATAATTATAACAATTATACAACTATAATCAATATATATTAAGAATAATAATAATAATTATTATATAATTATATAATTACAATAATTATATAATTATATAATGAAAATAAATATATTATTATAAAAATATTAATTATATAATTATAATAAATATAATAATTTATAAAATAAATACATAATTAGAATTCATTTGATTTATTTTTATATAAATATTTATAATAATATGAATGTAAATATATTTATAAATATATATTTATTAAAATATGGTTACATATATATTTAAAATTTATTTATAAGTATGTAAACATATATTTATAATAAATATATAATTATAATTATTCCTAAGAAATAAGTAATTATAATTATATTTACAAATGTATTTAAAATTATATAATTATAAATCTATATTAATATAGTTATAAGTTTTTATTTATAAATAAATTTGAAATATTTTTAAACATTTAATAAATATATTTATTATATTTAGTTAGTTACGAAATATTTAAAAATTATTATATGTTTATAAATATTTTAAATTTATTTACAAATAAATAAATATTTATCGTTTAATATATTTTATATAAATATAAAAATATTCATAAATATATACGTAAAAAACATTATATGTTTTTAAATATTTAAAATTTTATTTATAAATAAATAAATATTTCTAAATGAATAATGTTAATTATATATTTATAAACATATTTATATTTATATAATTCTGAATATTTATTAATAATTTTATGATTTTAAACAAATTTATATTTATCTAGTTATAAATATTTATTTAGATAGAAACATATATAATTATATAATAATAAATAGAATCATTAAATTTAACATTTTAAATATATATTTATTATTCAATGCCACAAATTTAATTTAGATTGTATTCGTAATTTATAATTTATACGCTTATAAAGTCACATACATGGAACATAAAAATGTTACAATTACGATGCATTGAATTTCTTTTTAGTTTTCTAAATCTATAATTACATATAACATTGAATAATATTTTTAATATATACAACATGGAATATGAATTAATCAACATCGATGCCCCCCGGTACCACAACGTGGCATCTGAACCTCACGCCTACTACGTGTCCGACATCTGTGTCACTTTGGTGTCCTAGCTGGGGGTTCCTCCTCTTTTGGTGCCTCCTCATGGTGCTGTGTAGAGGACTGTCCAACATCACGTGTAAGGGACTACCCAAAATCATATGTAGAGCCATATGACCCCTAACCTCCTAAAAATAGAAAAAATGGGACATTGAAGAAGTCCACTTCGAGGGAGAGAGGGCCACATCAAGCTGGGTTACCATACATAGCTCGTAGTCCAAAGTAATCATCGGAGAAAACATATGTGGAATGTAAGTATCTCCCTGATGTGAAAGATCATCAGTCAGTTGGGCAGGATCATCTCTCTGCGGTGTGGCAGCATCTATAGAAGCTTCTCTTGTATGTCTATGTCATCTCCTCTAACCCTCCTGATGTACTCATCTCTATCTTCCGGCTGGTGGCGGTGGTGGTGGTGCATCATTATCAGCAGGTATAGAAGGAACATCATCATCCACAAGATCTTCAACACGAGGATATAGATCTGGATATACCTGTGGGACCTCATAAAAGAAACAATCATGTATGAACAGTAGAGTATCATTGAGAGCCAACACATCTTGTTGAACTACATCCCGCCTAATATATGCCTCCTCCTGAGGATTAGTGATATGTGCAAGACGAGCAATACCATCTCACTGCAAATGAAATAAGATTCAAATTAATACCAAAAGTGAGTTAAACATATATAATAAATCTTATTAAACATACCAATCCACTAACGTGTAAGGTGCATAATAGTGTGTCATCAGTACCAGTCTACAAAATCCCCCTGATTAGTTAACTGATTGCATGCTGTGGGATATGCATATGGAGAGATACCATATTGGGCACGCTTGTCCAAAAGCTTGATATAAGATGCATGATACTGCCACCAGTCTGTTATCTGTCTACCTATAAGAATAATCAAATGTAACTCGTCGTCTTGTCATGGTTTCATAGGGATATGCTATATATAACCAAACAGACGCATTAACCAATCCGACTGGTTCCACTCAATGATGTGGAAGTGGATGATTGGAACCTCTATAGTACGATCTCCAATCATAGCTGTGTTGTATGGTGGAAGTGATGCTTAGACAAAACCTGTATATGGAGTCCATGAAAACTGAATTGAAAACTCAAAAAATATGTCATATATTAAGGTGATAATGTTACTAATATTAGAATAAATAACCTAAGAAGGTAATAAAAAAATAAATTTGTCTACAAAAAAATATTGTTTAACTAAGATTAACTGGCACTATGGTTTCAAATATCTGTCGAAAATTGTGCACACTATGTCTCATAGGATGTGCATACTTTTGAGACTGAAACCACTTGGTTAGAAAAGATTAATATACACAGATTTTATTAAAAAAAATAACAAAGTACTCTATAACTGAAAGTAATAACGTAATCATACTAGCGTCTCTGAGGAAAGTCCCCAAATCTCTTTTATTCAAGTGGTGCGATAAATTGAGGAACGATACATGGAAAATTCTCCCAGGACCACATCTATAACAAAACCATATGAACTATAATATGTTTTACATCAGCATGAAAACTAGTACAAAGACATCTGTACAGTTTTGAAAATAAATCGGACCCCCAACTGTATGTAGTCGTCTGATCATGATCTTTTAGTAGTGTGGGGTATGTCATGTGTACCAAAGTGGTGGAGTAGTCGACACACAACATTCCTCCGAGATGTCATAAAATATATGAACGTGTGTACTGAAAAAGTGTCACCTCATCTACATCATCCGGAATGATGGATAAATGCTCATGAAGACACCTAATGCACACACACAAACCATGGAGGACACTTGGTATGCCGACGACATCAATGACTAATATACTCTCTATAAATGTAGACTAGTTGCCACTAGTGCCACCTGAAACTACCTATCCGTGGATGGGTAAACTGAGCATGTATGTGACATCCTCTAAAGTAATGGCCATCTCTTCATTTGGGAGATGAAATGTGTGTGTCTCTAGATACTATCTCTCAACAAATGCAGCAACCAAATGGGGATCGATGGTCTTGATGTCACAAATAACAACTCCATAAAATCCATCACATCTTTGGTATGGACAAGTAACTTCCGGGGGTGTATTGTGATGAACATGACGTGATCTACGAATAGTAAGTAGCCTAATAGGACGTCGCTCCAACACATCACATGACACTTGTGTCTCCTGAGTAGATAACAGAGGCTGCCCCATCTAAATGTATGAATAATAAAACATTAATTTTATGACTGATATGAAATTTATGTTGTAAGTTATGAAATTTATCAAGTAATGTATGAAAGAAGCCTAAACACATTGTCTTAGGTTTTTTCTCTTGTGTTTTGGTGAGGATGTTCAAATGATTTTTTTGAATGTGAACCATTAAATGGGTAGAATTTTAGGAATTAGTTTCCCTCCTTATATCGTACCCGTTTGGAGATGACTATTTTTATTGAAATCCATTTTTGTTCCTTGTGTGTGGGTTTATTTATTTTCCGTATTGTGGAAATTTTTGTAGTTGTTTCTACTGATGCAGTGAGTTGGAAGAATATTGATGTCCATTAGAAACCCTTTTAGATTTAATTTGGCTATCCATGTAAATCATGGATTTCTTGGTTATAGATTGGTGAAGATTACATGGTTCTAATCGGTTTGGTCAATTAGATTAAGATAAATCTTTAATTTATTCATCATATAATGGTGATGGCTCAAAGCTAGTACCAAAACCATAATTACCATCCCTGATGCCCTTTGGAGTTTTCAGTTGGTGAAAAAGTGTTTTTAAGAGGTTCACCTTAATTGGATCATCGAAATCTTGAGAAATAACGAAATATAGTACTGAGATATGTGGAGCCATTTGATTTTGATGATAATATGTGAAATGTGTCTTCTCATTTGGATTTTCTACCTCAACTTACATCGATTTTTAATATGTTCCACATGTCACAACTCATAATGTTTCTATCATAACCATCTCAAGTATTGAGCTAGTCGGACCACTATGTGCGTCTAGATTTATCTATGACTAAGTTTCTAGATTTGATTTTTTACTCTAAAACGAAGGTTTAACATAGAATGTTCACAGCTCTAATTCGAGTGATCTAATGACAAGATTATGATTCGCATGAGACATGGGAGAATAAGGCATTTATGATAAATTATTTACATCATCTAATTGAAATGAAATATTCCTCATAGGACTTATAGGGGTAGAAGGTGATTGATATTCATGGTATTCCCCTTTGATATTATATTCCATAGAATCTATATTATCAATTCCCATTTTGGTTGATTGCATGATCATGTAACTAACAGTATGTGGTTTAGTATGGTTTTCTATGTACATGAATGCCTAATTTCATAGTATATTTTAAATGAATTTCAATTGATTACTGGAATTTGATTTTAAAAAATTTATATTATTTTAAAACATTATATAATTATGAAACAAAACCCTTTTTCAAAGGCATTAATAAATTTGGTGGATTTTGAGAAAGGATGGATTGAAATGACAAAGATTTATTGAAATGGTTTTACAGTTTGGATTTTTGAATGTCGTTAAGAATTTGTATTTATGTAATCATGTAAACCAATGTTTGAAATGTTTAAAATATATAGGTTCATTTTCTAAAAGATACACTATATACAAATATAAACCAATATTTGTATTTTTTAAAACATACAATATATACTAATAAGGCAAATATGATTAAAATGAGGATAATGATAAAAATGATTGCATGTAAAAACTTCTACAGTTACTAATAGAGTACATGATTCATTTTAAGCATTAGATGATTTCTCTATGTGTCTAAGGAAATGTGTCCTTGTATGACCTTCCTAGCGTTATAAAATGCACATTCGTCCAGGTGCCCGTTCACCAGGACAATCCATCTCTATCTGAATACGAGTAGACTTGGCCCTAACTTTAGGTCGAAGCCATGTATTGTTGATTAGAAGTGGGGGTGTGCCATCAGAAATCCTAAAATTCTGATATTCATCGATTGGTATCCATGGAGTACTATTATATTCGTTGATACACTCAAGCCGATAAACCATATCGATGAACTGCTCCCAATATACGTGCATGTAGGAACATGATTCAATCACACGGTCGCAAGGATATCTAAATGCTTGAATTTTACCACTTTCAAAATAATGTTTAAAACAACTCTCACAAGATCATTAATAAAAGCCAAAACATCACTCAGATCAGAGACCACAAAACATTTCTCTAGATGACTAAATGCAGTTATAAGATAAGTTAAATCCTCCAGAATAACTCTTTCAAGATGACACAAAAAATGGATTCCACAGTGCATCCCTCTATTCAGGACCTCTTTAGCCTGCATTCTTCATTCCAGAAAAAACATTACACTACGAAAGATGGCCTCCTATACCGAACCTATAATTTTGATTTAAAATAATATACTAATATTATATTATAAATGTAGCTCTTCTGAATAAGAAATAGTCAAATATTATTATTTACCTATGATAAATAATTTCCAAAATCCATTAAAAACTCCATTTACACATTCAATGATGTTGGTTATCATATGCCCATATCTCCTCCCATCATCACATGACAACAACCATTTATGCATCGGTATTTGTATCATGTAATCATACACATTCAGATTTTCTCAATGAATATCATCAAAACAATCCTCCATCCTTTGTTGTTGAGGGTCATATGATATTAAAAAATAACTACTATGAACACATATGACATTAACTATGAAATTGATTTTTAAAATGAGAAAGCATATTCATTCCAGTTTTTACAATCACTTTCTTCATCGAAACATTCTTGAACTTCTTTTGCGAATTGCTGGCGATGTCTCAAATACAGTATCAATGATGGGCATAGAATGGTATCTAGGAAATACCCTCACACTATTCTACCTCCATGATTTAATTATGATGATCTGAAATAAGACAAATACCTTCTACATCTCCAAAAAAATCTCAAAGACATTCCACAAACCAGCTCCATGAGGAGAAGTTATCCTTCTCCGCAATTGAAAATTCCAACAATAATGGGGACCGATTTCCATCTTCTGTGGAGGAAATCAATAAAGTACCTATATACTTTACATACATAAATGTCCCATAAAAATGTATGAACTACTTGTAATGTATAAAAACGTACACACATCGTAAAAATGTCCAAAACAGTCTATCCAAAACAACCATCGACTGATCAACTTGGTTGTGTTGGTTAACATATTCAGTAGTGTGTAACTGATAAATCACTTGATTATTATGGGGTAAAATCTATATAAGTAGTGGTAAAACTCGATAAGAGTCATCCAAATCCCCATACACTTTGAAAATAACCATTTTTCATTCTTCCCATTCACTCCAATAAAATATATGATACCCAAATAGTTGTTTGATATTCTCTTTAAACAAAACGACATGAATATCTTAACATTCTCTAATGATTTCAACAATGATAGTTGAAACAAACTCAAAATCTATTAAAGAGTGTTCCGGTGACAAGCTTGGGTACACACATGTGTGTGTAGTAAATCTCATGATGCTCTAGTTGGGAAAAGTGTTATCAATTATAGCTCACAGATGTACTTGATAGTTCGAATCATATTAGTCAAAAAAATCACACAATAAGACCTCTTTGACTCTTCAACAACATTACAATAATGTCTTTAAATGCAATTTTGTTTTATCACATTTTTTATTACATATTTTCTTACAAAATATCTTCTAATATACATAACACCTTCATCCAAAACTCTATTTGTGCAACCATTTATTCTGGGAAATTCTATATGTGGAGTAATAACTAGCAATCAAATTCTATCAAGCGATTCGTGCCTTCAGTCAACCATGAAGCCAATGGGGGAGGATTGTTCAATGGTTGGTTGAACCTCACAAGAGTGGTAACATACTGTTCTTCTGAAATCTCTTATTCTTCTTCATGAACTTTCAATTCATCTTCTTCATCTAAAATGTCATCATCCTCAAATTCATCATCCAAAGCATCTAAAGTATTTGGAGGAATCTCCATTTAAACTATGGCTAAAATAAATAATGGAACAACTTCCATTACCAATGGACCTTCTTGATGTGTTATAGCAGGACCATAGGACATTGTCACATTAAGTTGTTATGGACCAACATCAAATATTGATGAAACCTCCATTGTAGCTATAGAAACATACAACTCTGTCATTTGATTATTAGGTTGATAAATAACCAATAAAAGTACATATTATCATTATTCTTCATCAGTTATTGGATATAAAACATGCCAAAACATGTCTATATATTCTAGTTGTCTGTATATGATTGATTATATCACTTGATTTCTAGGAAGTTTTAACATTCAATGAATTTTTCTTTGAAGAGATTCTAATGTTGTACAACCACCAATCATCATAAAACCTTCTAGATGTATACTATATCTATATCTTTGTTCTATCATAATTATTTGAAAATTTCAATAAATTGGGTAACCATATATTTTTATCAAAAAAAAAAATCATTATTATTAGAATACCGAAAGATTTTAAAAATTCCTGAGTTATGTATATATCATTCAATGATGTTATTAGTATTTAGGATTATAAAATTGTACAACACCTTCTAATACCATAAACTAAGATACTATTGTTTTTAGTACAATTTTTAACCTCCAAAATGTATTTCATTTTAGTTTATAAAGAAAATATGAATCATCTAAACCATATCTCCCAAGACAATTAAACCAGGAGTGCAGCAAGGCCCATTGCTGTGTACTAGGATACCCGGGGTCAAGCTCGAAACTCCATGTCGGGGTTTTGACTCCTAGGTACCTTCGTTCTAAAGCCACATCCACTTGTTTGTATCCAGATAGAGATTTTTTTTCTTATATAACCATATAATATTTATGCAATGAAAATTTTAGAATATTTTCTTATATCCTAAAATATGACACTAATCATTACTTAACCATTAACAAATCCTTACATAACCATTAGTTAATTATTACTTAACCATAAGTCACTCTGTACTTAACCATTAGTCACTCACTACTTAAAAATTTGTTACTCATTACTTAACCATTAGTTATTCACTACTTAACCATTAGTTACTCACTATTTAACCCTTTGTTATTAGTTCATCATCACTTATCAAATTAATATAACTGATTTGATAATTAATATAACAGATTCACTAATTTATATTACCACTTAACTAATTTATATAACTACTTCTCTATTTTATATAGCTGCTTCTTCAATTTATATAGCTTCTTTGATAATTTATATAGATGCTTTGCTAATTTATATAGCCTCTTCACTAATTTATATATCTTCTTTGCTAATTTAAACAACTGCTTCACTGATTTATTTAACCGACTCACTAATTCATACAACTACTTATCTAATTTTTACAACAACTTTTCTAATTAACAAACTACCTAGCTAGAGTTAATTAATTCCCTAATTAACATTAATTAATTTCCTAATTAACATTAATTACTCACCTAATTACCATTAATTAATCATCAAATTACTATTAATTAATCTCCTAAGTATAAATAATTTATCACCCAAGTAGAATTAATTAATCACCTAATTAAAATTAATTAATCACCTAATAATTAATTATTTAATCTCTTAATTATAATTAATTAATCACCTAAGTGGAATTAATTACCTTCCTAATTAGAATTAATTAATCAAAAAATTACCTTATATTAACCACCAAATTTGAATTAATTAATCACCAAATTATAATTACTTAATCAACTACTAATTATTATTTAATTACATTTAATTGAACACCTTATTAAAAATAATTAAACACTTAATTATAATGAAGTAAATTCCTAATTATAATTAATTAAACAACTTATTACAATTAATTAAACACCTAATTACAATTAATTAATTAGCTAATTACAAAAAATTAATTACCTAATTACAATTAATTAATCAGCTAGTAACAATTAAATAAACAATTAATTATAATTAATTAAACTCTTAATTACAATTAATTATATATTTAACAAAAATTAATTAAAATCCTAATTAAAATTAATTAACAACCTAATTACAATTAGTTAATTACATAATTAAAATTAATTAATTACATAATTAAAATTAATTAAACACATAATTACAATTAATTAATTAACTGTATACAATTAATTAAACACCTTATTACAATTTTGAAAACACTTAATTACAATTAATTAATTTCCTAATTACAATTAATTAATTAAACACTTAATTACATTTAAGTAAACACCTAATATCAATTACATAAACACCTAATTAGAGTTAAGTAAACAACTAATTACAATTAAGTAGACAGTTAATTATAATTAATTAAAAACCTAATTAAAATTAATTAAACACTTAATTACAATTAATTAACCTTCTAATTACAATTAATTAATTACCTAACTAAAATTAATTAAATACATAATTAAAATTAATTAAACACATAATTAAATTTAGTTAAAAACCTAATTACTTGAAATAAACTATAACTATTTTTAAATATATTAGATTAATTATGAACTAAAAAATTAAATAAATAAGTTAACATACTAAACAAGTTGAAAATTAGAATTACCTCAAATTTGTGGAAGGTGGGGATCTTCCGGAGCGTAATAGCTACACAATCAAAGAGAGGTAGACCACCAAGAGGAATTTATGAGAGAAGATCATAGAGAAGTTAGAGAGAGAGAGGTGATGTGGGAATGATGTGTGGGAATGGGATGTAGGGTGATCCCCCTTATATAGGGTTTTAAGATATAGGTGCCACTTGAAGTGGTGCTGATGGGGATAATTTTAAACCATCAGCACCACTTGATGTGGCGTTGTTTGTTTTTGGTTCAAATGGTCATCACCACATGAGGTTGTGACAAATAATTTTGACACATCAATGCCACATCATGTGGAGGTCAGGTGGTGAAAAACCTACAATTCCACTTGAAGTGGCGTTTTGGAAATTTTTACCCACAGGGCCACTGGAAGTGGCATTGTTCCAACCCAGTTTCCTAATTAAAAACAAAACAACCCCATAAAAATAATAAAATAAAATCCCCCGTATGCCAAATTGTCTACATATGAACTCTACTATACGTATTGGCTAGTGAAGGATGGTGTTTTTTAATACCAATGATTTTCTATTCAATTTTATTGGTTGGATTTTTGTGAGGGAATTCATGTGAGACCGTATTCCTTATGCTCTTGTAGTTTCCTTCAATTGTCTGGTCTTTATTGCCCAGTTCCAGGTGACATAATGAAGGACACATGAGGTCTACACACCCATCATGTTGAGTCTTGATTGAAGTATGACATTGGAAGAAAGTGGAATCTAGAATAAGATATTTGGAGGAACCCATGTGATCTCTGAATAAGGTTTTTAGTTACCATATGGTCTTCCTCACTATTATAAGGTAATAATTTTTTGATGCATTTTTGGATAACATCCCAAAATGATTTGACATGGAAATTTTTGATATTGGATTCTATGACACCCAAACATTATTGAATGGTTGGTTGACATGGATTCATGAGCTGGAGGGATTATCAAGATGCCTCCAGGGTTGGTATGTCACCATTTTGGTGGCACAACCAAAAAAGAACATTCCAAAACAAGTGTTGGAGAAGCTGGGGTAGAGTTAGTGTCCTTAGGTTCATTAAGAACCCTGATTTCTCCACAAAATATTCATTAGTGTGGATTGGTTGAAAGAATTTGTTGGGTTGGATTGTAGGGATTTCGATTTCAAAGGTCCCTGGATATATATGAAGAATACAAACAAGGAAACCCATCCAAGTATATTCTTAATAAATGAACACATGAATAATTAATATCGTTGGATCCCTGTGTTTCCACACATTCATTTTTTGAGAAGGGGGAATACATGTGGATGACATAATGTTATATTTTCTTTAGGGTTCAAATTTGGATTATAAAGTTTTGACATGTTTGCATTCCATGACTCATTTCAAGTCGATGGCAAACTATATTTCCACACTAGCGAAAAAGGTTTAACAGGTCAGCATTTTTCTGGCGGTTCTATATAACTGAAGTGAAAAGATATAATGATCTATATATCAGGATACACATTTTCTATCGGTTATTTTATAACCGACGTAAAATATACGATATAGCATTTTTACATCTGTTATTGTATAACCGACATGCAAATAGAATCTGGTGCGATTTATCCAAGTTAGTTATTTTATAACTGAAGTGATAAAGGAAAGATCCATGGTTTATCATGGAGGTTATTAAATACTGACGTGGTAAAGGAAAAATCACTACTTTACCATGTCAGTTACAAAAAAGACTGTCGTGATAAAGCCAATATCAGCAATTTATGATGTCGGAATGAAGCGGAATATATCACGTCAATCATAAAATAACCGAATTGATAAATTTTTTCTACGTAGGATATTAAAAAAACCGATGTCCTAAACCTTAAAAAATAGTTTATCATGGCGGTTATTAATAACCGACGTGATAAATCATTTAAATGATTTATCGCACACCGTATTCAGTCATTCTGGTTTCTTCGATCGGGCGACCTGTGACTCGTCTCTCTCGCACGGAAAACCTAGAATCGTTTTGTGGAAGTTGTTCCCCGCAGCCTCGTTTTTCCAACAACAATCATCATATTTATTATTTTCATATCTATCAGGTCAACTCACAACACTCAAGTAACCCTCACACGACTCTTTTTTCTGTTTTTTTCTGCGATGCCCTAAACAAATTTGTTGATATGTTATTTTTACATGTTCTTGAAATCATGGATAGTTTCATAGTGTTTATGTATACAATGAATTTTTTTTTTATTTTAAAATAATCCTATAGAAGGGATATCATGCATGTTTACGATAGTTGTGTGTTCTATCATGTGTGTGTGTGCATACAGGGGGTTTCTAAGCGGGTGGGGTGCTCTGCAAGTGGGGGGTGTCCAGGGGGGTTGGGTGGGCTATCTAGTTCGATTGGGGTGTCCATGGGGTGTCAAAGGGGGTGGGGGTGGTGTCTAGGGGGGTGTAGGGGCTGTCCAAGGGGGATGGGGGTATCCAAAGGGGGTGTGAGGGATGTCAAAGGGGGTGTGGGTGGTGTCCAGGGGGTAAGGGAAATACATAGGGTTCAGGGCGGGGCAGTCCAAGGGTGGGGGGGAGGGTCGATGGGGTGGGGGGGGGGGGGCTGTCCAAGGGTGTGGGGGGGCCTGTCCAGATGGTTTGGGTGTTGACCAGAGGGTTGGGGGTGTCCAATAGGGTAAAGTGTGGGGGTGGTGTCCTGGAGGGGTGGGGGTGTCCAGGGGGTGGGGGTTCCCAGAGGGGTGGGGGGTGGGGGGATTTCCAAGGGGGTTGTGGTGTCTATGGGGTGCCCAAGGGGGTGGGAGGTGGTGTCCAGAGGGTTCAGGGGGCTGTCCAGTGGGTTGGGGGTGTCCAGGGTGTCCATGGTGGTTGGTGCAGTCAAGGGGTGTGTCTGTGTGTTAGGGGTGGGGGGTCCAAGGGGGTGGGGGTTGTCCAAGGGGTTAGGTGGGGGGGGGGGGTGTCCAAAGGGGTGTGGGCCTATCCATAGGGTTTGGGGCTATCCGGGGGGCTGTCTGGGGGGTTGAGGGTGTCCAGGGGGGGTGTCCAGGAGGGGTGGGGGTGTCCAAGGGGGTGGGTCGGGGGGGGGGTGTGTCTAGGGGGTGGGGGTGTTCAGAGGGGTGCGGGTGGGGGCTGTCAAAGGGGGTGGTGGTGTCCATAGGGTTCGAGGGGCTGTCCAGAGGGTTGGAGGGTGTCCATGGTGGTGGTGGTGGGGGGGGGGGGTAGTCCAGCGGTGTGTGTGTGTGGGGGGGGGGGTCTAAGGGGGTGGGGGTGTTGAGGGGGGGGGGGATGTCCAAGGCAGTGGGGGCCTGTCTATAGGGTTTGGGGGGTTGTCCGGGGGGGGGGGGGGGTGGTGTTGAGAGGGTTGGGGGTGCCTAGAGGGTATCCAAGGGGGTACGAGGTGGGGGGGGGGGGGGGTGGTGTCCAAGAGGGTTGGGGGTGTCCAAGGGGGTGGGGGTGTCCAGGGGGGTCCAAAGTGGCGGGGGGTTTTCCAAGGGGGTGGTGGTGTCCAGGGGGTGTCCAAGGGGGTGGGGTGTGTTGTCCATGGGGTGGGGCCTATCCAAGGGGGTGGTGGTGTCTAGGGATGTCAAAGGGGGTGGGGGTGGTGTCCAAGGGGGTGGGGGATAGGTTTCAGTTGGGATTGACTATTTCATCGTTGTTTGTGAGATTATGACATGGCGATTGTATTTTTTCATGGATATTAGGCTATATTTTATAACTGTTATTTAAGGTGATGGGGGTGGTGTCAAAGGTGATGGGGGTGGTGTCCAAGGGGGTTGGTATAGTCTATTTTTGAGGTTTCTACTATGATTTTTATTGATTCGAGCATAATGAAAAGATGAGGGGTATTGCAATATTATTCTATTTAGTTATATATATTCTGATCCGTCATTGACTATGAGAAAATTATGGGTTATGGGGGAGACCATGTCGTGGTTTTTGATGATGCGTAGTTATCCTGACCCTATTGTGCCGTGATGATAGGCTTTACACTGTGATTTTCTCATTCTGAGTTTTTATTTTAAATTTGATTTGATTCTCAGGGTTACTCCATTTTCTGAAAATTTCTTATCAACCATTGGAGGCCCCATGGTTTTCTTGGATTTCATGGAATTTACAAAAATATGTTACTTATTCCATGTTCTTCTTCCTTTATTCTTTGTTTCTTTTTTTCTTCTTCGTCCACTTCTTCTTCTCCTTCATTCCTTATATTATTAGGGATGTTTGGTCATTTTTAAATTGACAGTTTAATAGTAATCAACGTGTTCTAGGGTTATTAGGAGGGGTGTGGGTGTCTAAGGGGATAGGGGCTGTCTAAAGGAGTGGGGAGCTATCTAGGGGGTGGGGGATGTCTAGAGGGGCGGGGGTGTCCAAGGGGGTGGGGGGGATTCCTAGAGGGGTGGTGGGCTGTCTAGCGGGGTGGGGGGGGGGGGAGGGGGGGCTGTCCAGGGGGGGGTGTCCAAGGGGGTGGTGGTGTCCAGGGGGTGTCCAAGGGGTAGGGGGTGGTGTCCATGGGGGTGGGGGTTGTCTAAGGGGGTGGAGGTGTCCAGGGGGTGTCCAAAGGGGTGGGGTGGGGGTGGTGTCAAGTTGGTGGGGTTGGTGTCCAAGGGGGTGGGGGTGTTGTACAAGGGGGTAGGGGTGTCCAGGGGGTGGGGGTGGTGTCCAACAGGGTAGGGGTGATGTCCAGGGGTGGGGGTGGTCTCCAGGTTGGTGGGGGGCTATCCACAGGGGTGGGGGTGGGGGCTGCCCAGATGTTTCAAATTGTGAGGATCTGTGTAATTTTCAGTAGTGAATGAATACATATTTTAATATTTATACTTCATAATTATTTTTTACAGAAGGGTGAATTTGGTATTCGGTTGACCCCGGATTTATTCATTGTGAACCTTAAGAAGAAAGGATCCAAGATGAATTTAAAACTGTTATATCTAACTATATTTTCTTTTTAAAATCATATTAAAGAATAATTTTTTACACACGCATAGATTTGTTTTATATTTCAAAATTTTTTTACCTTCAAATTATGACTTTTTCATATAAACATATATTTTTCTTATCATAAAAAGATGTATAATTTTAATATTTTTTATAGGTAATAATGAGTCGACATTTGATTACGGCACATCGAATGAGAATTTAATATGAGGAAGGTATAGATTCCTTTTTGGAATTTTCTAAACAAAATGTTCCAAATAGTGACATTTTATTATGTCCATTCATGAAATGTTTGAATATGAAGATGTTGAAAAGTTGAGAGATAAAATATCATCTGATTTGTCATGGTTTTAATCTGAGTTATAGCCTGTGGATTTGGCATTGTGAAACTAGACAGAATGTCACTGATGATGATGATTCGAAAGA
Source organism: Viscum album (assembly GCA_963277665.1). Taxonomy (NCBI): domain Eukaryota; kingdom Viridiplantae; phylum Streptophyta; class Magnoliopsida; order Santalales; family Viscaceae; genus Viscum; species Viscum album. Next base: position 1,290,366,740 of record OY728135.1, read on the forward strand.
TGGTGTCTCCGATGGAATTGAAGAATCGATTCGCAATATTGCAGCAGAACAATTTGAGATAGAACCGACAATTGCGTATCTATATGGTGATGCTGAAAAACCATTATATCTGGGTTGTATAGATTTTACGGGTATTCCAACAGTGTTAAGATTGATTAACAAGAAGGAAAAACATGGATGGAGTCACATAAGATTTACAGATATGCTACAATTGATGAAAGACATTCTCCCAAAAGATAATGATCTTCCAGATTCACATTATATGGCCAAGAAAATATTATGCCCGATAGGATTGGGATACAAGAAAATACATGCTTGTTCGAATGACTGTATGATATGTAGGAAAGAATATGAATTTTTGCCAGAGTGTCCTAAATATGGGACAACACGGTATAAGGTGAAAGAAAAATCATTGGCTGATGTTGAGATTACGAAGATCCCTTCAAAGGTATTTTGGTATCTTCTTATAATTCATCATTTCAAATGTTTATTTTCTAATTCACATGATGAAAAAAGGTTAATATGGAATGATGATGAGCAGTTATGTGATTGAAAAATACGTTATGAAACTGACTGTCCACAATAGAAGAAAATTGATGAGAAGTATCCTATATTTGGAAATGAAATTAGAAATCTTAGACTAGTGTTGTGCATAGATGGAATGAATCCATACTGAACCCTCAGTAGCACATATAGTTCATGGCCTGTTTTATTGGTAATTTACAACCTCTCTCCTAAAGTTTTTATGAAGCTTGAATATTTCATCTTGAGTATAATGATCACTGGTCCGAGGAAACCCGACAATGATATAAATGTTTTCTTCTCGCCATTGACTGATGATTTGAAACTTTTATAGGGGGATGGTATTAGGGTGTATGATTCTTATAAAATGAAAAATTTTCAACTAAATGCATTGCTTTTGTTCACTATAAATGACTTCCCAGCTTATGGAAATTTTTCTGGATATAGTGTTAAAGGGAATAATGCATGTCCAATTTGTGAACAACAGACGTCATATTGTCAATTGTATCAAGGGAGGAAAACAATGTATATGGGTCATCAAATTTTTTTGCCTATGGATCACTCTTATAGAAGACTAAAAAAGGAAATCAATGGCTCAAAAGAATTTGATATTGCTCCAAAACCTTTATCCTCTGATTTGTATTTTTAGAGGGTGAAAAACCTTGACGTGACATTGGGAAAGACATAGAAATCTGGTAATGATAGACATATTTGGATGAAAAGGTCAATATTTTTTGAGCTATTATATTGGAGAAATCATGAAGTTAAACATAATATTGATGTCATGTACATGGAGAAGAATATATGTGAAAGTTTTATTAGAAAATTGGTAGATATTAAAGGAAAGACAAAAGATAGGTTGAATTTCAGATTAGACTTACTATCAATGAGAATATATTTGGACTTATATCCCACTCCTAATAGAAGACAACAATTTCTTCCCCCGGCATGTCATACATTATAGTAGAGGGAGAAAATTAGCTTTTTTCAGTCCCTTCATGATATCAAAGTTCCTCAAGGTTATTCTTAGAATGTAAATTTTTTTGTCTCATTGAAGGACTTGAAGATGATAGGTATAAAATCTCATGATTGTCATTCCATAATGCAACAACTTCTACCATTTTCATTGCTTGGAATATTTCTCATCCGTGTTAGAAAGACTATAATGAAGTTCTGTTATTTTTTCAATTCAATTCATAATAAGGTGATTGATGTGAATTCTTTGAAAATTTTGGAAAAGGATGTAATTTGTATACTTTTTCAATTGGAAATGTATTTTCCTCCCACTTTTTTTTGATATAATGGAGCATTTACTGATTCATCTAGTTTGAAAAATAATTCTTTGTGGACCTGTATATCTTCATTGGATGTATCCTTTTGAAAGGTATATGAAAATATTGAAGGGGTATGTTAAGAATACATATCGACTTGAACCCTCCATTATTGAAAAGTATATTTCTGAGGAGGTTTCAACGTTTTGTATGAGCTACTTGGCTGTAGTGCAACACATAGGTTTGCCTCCATCTCGCCATGAACGAGTTAATAATGTGGGAAAGGGGATTCGTGGCTTGAAAGTCAAATCATTGTCAGCTGAACAGATAAAGATGTTAGAATCATACATATTGAATAACAGAGATGATTCTAAACCGTATATCACGTTTCTTATTAATGAGTTAAAAAAATGTCATCCTAAGAAGAAAGAAATGTGGATTTTGAATGATCACAAAAAAAAATTCATGGTTTAAAAAGGCCTTGATTTGTAGATTAGATGTATCAGAGACATTAAAATGGATGGTGGGTGGTCCATGTTTAAATGTGATAACATTGTCTGGTTATGACATTAATGGATATACATTTCATACGAAAGCTAAGGACAACAGAAGTGCAGTTTAGAGTAGTGGCGTACTGCTGTTTGCATAAGCAATGCATTTTTCGAGTGATAAGGAAAAAAACCCAATTTCTGCATCAAGTGAATATTATGGAGTGATTTAGGACATATGGGAGGTTTATTACATTAAAATTAAAGTTCTTGTTTTTTACTATAAATGGTTTATCGGTAACAACCGTGTCAAACATGATGAATTTGGAATGATAGTTATTACTCTCAATAGAATGGAAGACACAACAGATTATTTTATAATGGAAACACATGAAACACAAATTCTTTATGTAGTAGATCCATCAGATATGCAGTGGGATTTTGTATTACAAGGGATAAAACAATATATTGGGGAGGTTGAACTTGATGAAGATGCTGGTTTATGTGAGATCCCTACTTCCATAGAAAGATTAATAGAACATAATGATGAGCATGTTGATGACATGGTTTGTTCAATAAAGAACGATAACGTTGAATGAATTTGGGAAAACAATCCATATGTACATTCCTAAAATTATAGGTAACATTTTTTTATTTCTTGTTTACAGTTATTATTTTCATAAAATGTTATATATTGTATGTTTTTTCTTTATTAAAACATGTATTAATACAAAATAAGTATATGTTTTTGTTTGTTTTAATTTTGTTTAGTTTACTTTATCTTTTTTACCATTACATAAATTATATATCTATTATTTTTGTTCAGTGACAGTTACTTTACCATGTTTACTAGGTTTACCTTGTTTTAATTTGTTATAGTTTACTTTATCATGTTTACCATTACATAAATTATATATCTATTATTTTTGTTCAGTGACAATTACTTTACCATGCTTACCAAGTTTATTAGGTTTACCATGTTTACCATGTTTACCATCCTAACCATTTATACCATATTTACCATTGTTTAACATTCTTACCATATTAACCATGTTTACTATTACCTATCTTAGTATAAATTTCTATTTTCTGATTAAGGTATTAATAAAATATTTTAATTTGTATATTTGTGAACTAATGTTGGTTTTTTTGATTTAGAGGATAATGAAAGATCAATCAGTTGATCAACGACATGATTCTGGAGATGAGCATATTGGTCATACCTCTGGGGAGGAACATTCACATGCACCTCTTGATGTTCCCCAATCCTACTCATGTGCTCCTATTACGACAAAGAGTTCAAGAGTTGGTAAACATGGGTGCACAAATTTACCAAAATTTTCACTTTCCCTTATGTAGGATCAGAGGATACTTGTTGAGTTTTAGGAGTATGATATTCCTAGAGGTCCAAATGCAAAAGATTTTAAGAGTTTTGTATCAACTCAGGGTAAGAGAAAAGTAATCATTTTGTATGATGACTGGAGAAGTGTGGACAAATCGATAATATCTTAGTTGTGGGAGACGTTTTTGGTAAGATCTTTTTCTATTGTTTGCCTATTCTTTAAATGTCTCTAGTATATATAATATGTTTAACCTCTTCTTTATCAGATAAAATTTGATATTCCTGACACTGGAGGAGTTAAGAAGAAATTTTTATCGATGGCCGCCAGGAGATGGAGGGATTTCAAATCAACCCTCACATCTGATTTCATATTTGGTCATAGGAGTCATGACAATCCATTTTGTATATATAATTTCATAGATGAAGACACATGGAGATAGTTTGTTGAATGTAGAAGAAAAGATTCATTTTTGGTAAGGTCAGTGTAAACATTTATAAGCATTCTTAAATAAATGATCTTATTAATGTTTTTTTAATGATTTCTTATTCTTAATTTACAGGAAACAAGGAAATATCATTAGAAGATCCAATATAAAAATGTATACCCTCATAGTTTATCAGGGGGAGGGTATAAATTATTGGAATAAAAAATGATGGAGGAAAAATTACAAAAATTATGAGATGAGTCTTCATGCTCTAGAGAGGTGGCCCCTCCATCCCCTCCAACTAGACATGAAAAGTAGAAGAGAGCTCGGATGGGAAATATCTTTTGGATGATTCAAGAATCAGAGCTTAGAGGATTTTAAGATATCTATTTTATTTATTTAAGATAAATATTTTCTACAGATAATTTCAATCATTACAGAAATGTTAAATTAATTAATACAAGATTCACTCCAGTAGCAGAGCTCACAAGAGGTATTTACAGCTGTTGGGAGGTAAGATATTTTTCTGCAACATTGGGAAAGCCCAAACATCATGGTCGTGTGCGAGGATATCCAACATGTGTATCAGTAAGAAACATGTTTCCGTGTTCTTCAACTCCTTATGTTGAGGGTGTTAATAAAAAAATAGAATCATTGAAGGATGAAGTTCATAATATTAATGCGACAATGGAGAAAAAAATTAGAGCATCAGTGCAGTCTATGTTTTCAGACATGCAAAAACAGTTTCAGACTGTAGCTCCGACTCCTCCACCTCCCCCTACAGACCCCATTATTTATCCTCCACCTCCGCCAGCAGCTCCCACTCCCCCACCTCATCTTGAAGACCCCATTTTTTATTCCACTCATCCGTCATAGCTTTCTACTTATTGCGAGTTGTATGTTGATGATACTCAACATCACATAGTTTCATCTGGGTCAGTATATTTTATAGTAGATACAATTCATCATCAACAATTATAGGTAGAGAATCAGAGGGCCACTGTACAAGATATTATAGATATATCAGCTCGAGTACCATTACCTACAGATGAGGTGAATACAGTTGGACATTGTATCAACCATTTTTTAATTTGGCCATTCATACTTCTTCAACTCATTACCATAGAGGTATGTATGTTATATCTTATATTTCATTTTTTTAATAAAGTTGTTTTATCATTTGAAAACTAATATATTTTACTATTTCTTTTTACAGGAATATTCCAAAGGTAAATAAATACTTTATAAACAACAACAATGAAAAATGGCTATGCCATCAGATATAGATTCTAGTAGTTTTGAAATATTGTCAAGATATTCCAATTTGTTGGTGAATCATTATTCGTTTCCAATATAAGCTCGTGTTTGTGGACGTGAAATAACTGTGGGGATTTTGAAAACTGATATCATGGAGCTTGTTACTAGAGATAAGTTGGGCATCAACGTGGTGCAAATTTTTTCTATGTAAGACTTATCACCTTTTCCCTACGTTATATTTATTAAAAATGTATACTTATGTCTATCTTGTATTAGGTATCTTTATATCATTTGTGAGAAGAATGAGTGGATAGATGTATATGGGTTCATGGACCCACATTTGATTTCCCCTGAAGCATGTGCATTGGATGAGGAATAAAAAATGCTTTATATTATTGAAATACTTGAACAGAATATAGTCACACAATGTTGGATGATGCCTTTTTTTGAGAGGTATGAAAAACATCTATCTCAAATAGTTCATTATATTTTAACATAAAAAACCACTAACCTTAAGTTTTCTTTTATTAGTGTTCCTTGGATGTTATAGGTTTTTTTCCCAAGGGAGAAGACACTTTATTGGATATGCTCTGTCCATAGTGATGTGTCAGAAAGTTTTATGAAAAGGTTGGAAAATTAATTTTCAATTTCTCAATAGTTTTATATATTATAATTAATTTTAAATTTATCCCATTCATATTATTATCTAACAAGGGATGGGTCTACTTTCGAAAAAACACAAAGAAAAGGAGCGTGAAAATCAAATTTGTAAATGTAAAGGTAAATATCCATTTATAATTTGTTCTTTTTGATTTATTAAATAAAAATAATATATTGAATTTACACTCATTAAAACAGAATTTTTATGAACAACATGGCGTCATCGAATGAAGATATTATATGTTCATATTTATGTATGAAATAATAACAACTGGGACAATTGTGAACTTTGACCTGGTAATATTTCCATTTAATCATTTCCATAATATTTCATTTTATTAATTAATTATACATGTTAGCTACTATCCTTTTAATTTTTATCTATTTGATGACCCTAAACCCTATAGTGCTCAAGACTTCAAACACTTACAAGTGGAATGGTCAAATTATTTTACAGGTTTGATTGAATTTTAGTTATTTGTAGTGTAAAATGTAATTTTCAATATTGTCACTATAGTTGTGTATTTGGTAGTCTTTTAGGTTGGATTTAGTTTTTTTTAAGTTGAAATTGTATGTTTTTAATGTTATATATGTGAATGATTAATTTTGTTGTACTTATTGTTTTGGTCTTCTTAGGATGGTTTTTCTAGTATGGATTCTGGTCTTAGGGGGGAGGGTTACAAGGGTGGGGCGGTGTATCCAAGGGTGTGGGGGGGCTGTCCGGTGGGGTGGGGGTATCCTTGGTGTCCATGTGAGTGGGGGGAATTCCATGGGGTGGGAGCGTTTCCAGGAGGGTGGAAGAGCTGTCCAAGGGAGTGGGGGGATGTCCAGGGGTTGTCCAGGGGTGTGGGGGTGTCATGTGGGGTGCGGGGGGTTTTTAGGGGTGTGGGAGGGCTATCCAGTGGGGTGGGGTGTCCATTAGGGTGGGAGGGGGGGGGGTCCAGGGTGTCCATGGGGATGTGTGACAGTCTAGGGGGGTGGTAAAGGAGGTGTTTTCATCCCTCAGGGAGCTGAACACCACTGGAAGGTACTAATCACTCCCACATGTGAATTATTTTGAGAGATCAAGCTTTGCATGTGGGAGTGATAAGTACCTTCCAGCGGCGTGCCCCCCGGGGGATGGCGGCTCCTCCTATCCCAAAACCAGCTATCCAGGGGGTGGGAGGGGTGGTAGTTCAGGGGTGTATGGGGGGTGTCCAGGCTTGTGGTGGGGGATGTCTAGTGGTGGTGGTGGGGGGGGGGATTCAGGTCTGGGTTTGGTCGGGTTTTGGTCTGGGGGTGTCCTGTGAGGTTGGGGGTGTCCAGGGGTGTGGTGGGGGCTGTCCAGTGAGGTTGGAGGGTGTCCAGAAGGGTGGGAGGGATGTCTAGGCGAGTGGGGGAAGGGGGGTGGGGGTTGTCCAGGGGGTGTCTAGGGGTGTGTGGGGTAGTCCCGAGGGTGGGTGGATGTCCAGGGGTGTCTGTGTGTCTGTGTGTGGGGGGGGGGTCTAAGAGGGTGGGGGTCTAGGGGTATGGGGGTGTAGAGACCGAAATCTTGACATGATATTACATTACTTTTTCGGAATACTTAATACATGACAAAAACAGATGCCCAAAGACCATATTAGTTTAGTGTCTTTGGAATCTCAGAACATAATCTTCTAATCATTGTGAAATATCTTCAATATCTCCCATAAAGTTATTCCCCTTTGGTTTTGATTCCTAAAACCTTTCTTTATATCCTTGAAAAAATAAAACATAAAAAGGGTGAGATCAAATGCTTAGTATGTGTAAACATGGAGAACATAAAACAATACCTAAACATTTGAACATAAGAACATGAATATAAAATATCAAAATCATGAGTAATGACATAAATATTGGAAGTACATAAAGAATACACTACTGGGAATATAACCTTTCTCAACCCTTCTATACCAACGGTTTGTAAAAACTTTTGGTATAGGTCCCCTTTCCCAACAGTTTGGTCAAACCTTTGGGAAATCCCACTTTGAGGTCACTTTTCCAACCGGTTTGGCCAAACCATTTGGAAAGGGTATGGATTTCCCAACGGTTTGGCCAAACCATTTGGAAAATTCCACTTTGTGGCCACTTTTCCTAATGGTTTGGCCAAACCATTGGGAAAAGGTATGGATTTCCCAACGGTTTGGCCAAACCATTGGGAAAAGTCCACTTTGAGGCCACTTTTCCCAATGGTTTGGCAAAACCGTTGGGAAAGGCCTTTCCCAATGGTTTTGAGAACCTTTGGGATAGGTGCCCTTATTTTTTATGAGTACATTTGTCAAATATCATTACATAAATCAATATAAAAATTACATATATATATATATATCCAAATATATTCATAAAGGATACTATAGGATATTGGTATAGTCATTGATTTATAATGTGGAGGTTTTGGGTTCAAAACTCCACTGGAAAACTTTTTTATATATTTACCTATCCCATTGGTTTCCTCAAACTGTTGGGAAAGACCTATACCAACAGACTGAAAACCATTGGGATAAGTCTTTCCCAATGGTTTTCTCCAAACCGTTGGGATATTGCTTCATATGGTTGGTTTTACCAACGGTTTTGTGTAAACCAGTGGGAAAATCTTTCCCAATGCTTACCTACCAATGGTTTGTATAACCATTGGTATAAGATATACCAACGGTTCTGCAGGCTTTCCCAACTGTTCAGAACCGTTGGGAAATAGTCCATTTCCAGTAGTGATAGATCATAGAGGAACATTAATCCTGATAAAATAGCATGGGAATAAAACATGTAATTGTGGAAAACCGTTAAGAACATGTTATGATTTCCATACTAGACAAGGAATTGTTTCCAAGAACTTCATAGTGGAAAAAGTCCATTACTGAATCGGGTTTACTTGCCATTCCGACCCTCTATTACTGAACCAGATTCACTTGCAGTTCCAGCCATGTCTATCTCATGAGATATGAATCATTACCGAATGTATTGGAGGGAGATATAGGTCCCACCCATATCATATTAAAAACATTCATACTTCTGCCTGAAAATAAACATAAATCATTCATCATAACCCAAAGAATAAAATGGGTTTCATAAACATCATCCCATCATAACATAATCCATATAAAACAAATCTATATTTTTTCACAATAATAATAATCAAACCATGTAAATAATAGAGACATTATACTTGAAACATAATCATACTAAATAATTTCATCTTAGATGGAAAATAATTTTGACAAAACAATTGAAATGAATTCTTTAGAAAAAAATCCTTTCTTCTTCAAAATCATTTTTTTTTTCAGAAAATGCCACTCAATTTTGAAGGAAAGGATTTTTTTGAAAATAATCAAGAAATATTGTATAGGAATAATCATGAAAATTAGGTGTTATGAATCTATAGAAATCCGTTCATGCCGTATAAGTTAAAAAAACCTTCTCCTTGTACTTTTGCCGGAAAAGTCAAAAAGTTCATCGTATGTTAAACAAAAAAATGATTCCTTCCATTACACAATGTAAAAGTGAAAGAGGTGTGAACATGATTTTAAATATAAATGGATGAATATTAAACACTTTATGAAAAACATTTTTATGGACATGGATGAAAAATATAACCCCAGTAAATACTTACGTATAACCAATCTCAGATAAAAATGAGATTGCAAAATTATCCCTTACCATAGGTCCAATTTCTTTAATACGTGTATGAAACTCTTTTATAGTGGCTTTAAACATATTATTCACTTTTAATAGAACCATAATAATATTTATGATATCATATATGATTCACATATGACTTTATATTACACGTTCTTTTGTCAATTCATTGTTGAAGAAACGTTTTTGGGTAAAATCGTTTCATTTATCGTACGTGTTTCGACTTGTTGTTCTTGATATTATTACATATATCCAAATTTACATAATTCCAGAATGTAGTACATGATTTATATATAATATTTATTTAGCATATAAATATATATGATAGACCAAATAATAAAATAAAATACACGGTTCATGGAGACGGTAGGCCGTACGTACGCATGAACGCTGTTTTCGTTTCCTTATTGAATTGAATGGAAATAAGTAAATGAAAAATATATGTATATAAATCCAGTGTCATTTTTATGTCATATATTTCATGATTATCTATTATATATACTTTATAATCATACTTTAAATGTTAATCATGGAGAATGAATCTCATCGCGTCGTGGGGACGGTAATCCGTCCGTACGCACGAGTGATGATATCATTCCAATAATTATTGAATGGAATTGGAGTGGATGATATAATTTATCAGAATCAGTATGATGTTATAGTAATAATATATAGTTATTATTGAAAATATTTTACCCATCCAAGTAAGGTGGTGGTGGAAAACAGATTACACCATGGCGTGGAGACGGTATTCAATACGTACGGACGCACGGTGATTTCGTTTTCTGTAGGATGAATAGAAGGTAAAATAGGGTTGATTAAAATTTATAATAACATATCAGTATAATATTTATACTGATGTTATTACTTAATAATGAAACAAATAAATAAGAGGAAGTAAAAGAAGAATTTTTTTTTGAAAGAATCGGTAAAGGATATTACCACTTCTTCGACGATCCTCTTCTAAACCTCCTCTTAGGGAACTAAAGTTGGTATTTAAAGAAGACCAGGACCTCTAGTATGTTTCAAGGGAAGTTTAGAAGATAAATTGGTAGGGGTTGGCCGATCTTGAAGGCTCAAAATGGTGTGAGGAGGAGAGGGAGGAGGTTCCCTTTTATAAGGGAGGAGAGAGGCACCTTTGGAAACATAAAAAATATTAATTTATAATAAATTCAAAATCCACTTAAAAACCTCAAAAAATGACTAAAATCAGAATATTATATTATATAGGGTTGTAGTCTCATCATCTAATAAAATTTAGACATGTTGGGAAATTATTTTAAACCTTGTCAACTTGATTTATCCTTATTTAATCTATTTAATTTTAATTGTGGTAATAATATTCTAAATTATAAATTGTTATAAATAATTACTTATGTGTTGTGAATTGTCCATAAATTTATACATTATGACAGTTTCGACCAGATAAATTTCAATTTATAATTTTGAAATATTTTTGTGTTTTTTTAAAAAAATTATAATATGTTATTTTTATAAAATAACAATAGTGTCAATTTTGACACTATTCATTTATTTGAATTTAAATAAAATTCACACAGAATATATATTTAAAATAAAATATTTAATAGATTAATAAAATTTCATATTTATCTACAAAATTCGTGGATCACATTAAATAGTTCATATAATATTTATTTAAATATTTTATAAACCATTTATTTGATATTCCAATCAATAAAATAATTTCAACATCACTATTGTGTCATAGTTAATGATAATTATTTAACCCCTAAAATTTTTAAATAAATTCACATGATGTATATAAGTTTATTATATTTCTGGATACTATTAATTTTTTATGTTTTATGAATTTTATCACTAAATTAAAATTATTACACTTATAATATATAAGAGAGTGACATGTTGTCACTTTCATTGGTTTTAATAAAAATTATATAATTTTCATTGACAAAAGTCCATGAAATGAATCTATTCCTACCCTTATGTGACATGGGTTGACTTTTATTTATCAAATAGAAATTTGGCAGGTCTGAGGGTAATTTTATAGTCTTATTTTTACCGTTAATTACCCGATTTACCTTTAACTATAGTAAATAAAAATTACCGTAGTTACTATTCATAATATAAAAAAAATGTTAGATATTAACTAAATTTGGACCCAATGGATCCAAATATGGAATCCATTTTTCAAAATTCAAAACATAGAAGTTTCATTAATTTATTTAAAATTAATTCTTTTGTAAAGAAAATGAGTTTTAAATGTTAAAACGTTGCAAACGGTTGAAATGTTTTTACCTATGAATTCAGTGTAAAATTAATGATAATGACTTACATTATATTAAATAGTAAAAATATATTCTATTTATACATTAAAACCATTAAATATTATAATTTAACCATATAATTTATCTCGATGAAAAAAGTTGTTTTTTAATTAAAATTTAGCATATTTTTACTATTCATCAAAATATGAAAGTTAACTGAAAAATATAAAAACATTATCCAAAGTAAGTTTTTATATCCTTATTGTAATGAATAAGTATATTTTGTATAATTAAACTTATAAATGTGTCAAAAACTAGATTTAATGTGGGTGCGCCATCAAAAGTCGGTAAAACATCATTTTTTAAAAAATACTTATTTTACTTGAAAATTTTATTTTGTTCTCATACAATGTTCTAGAAAATGTTTAACATAAATAATATTTTTATAAAATTCAAAACTTAGTTAATAATATTCATAACGGCTAGTTCATAATAATATTATAACAATATATCATTGTTTAGTTAAACCCGGTATTGCGTACTACACACGCTATCGAGGAAGGTCGTGATTGCATGTAATGCAAGCCAAGTCAGGATTACGTGTAGTGAAAGATCCCTTTAGTGTTGTGTATAACATAATCAAAACTTATTTCATTTATTCATTAAACAAAATCTATACTTAATGTGGCGTAGATTAATTTCTATAAAAAGAACTTGAAATGGTGTGTAAAACGAGCCATGAATAGTGTTGTGTATACTACAAGCTAATACGGTGTTGCATATAGTACAAGATAATCATGGTGTAATGTACAATATAAGACATCAATGAAATTAAAAATAATATATCTCATAAAATCTTAGGGCGTTACATTCTACCCCCCTTAAAATGAATTTCACCCTCGTAATTCGGTGGGGTTATAAATGGTTTTCTACTTGAAAGTTTTTCTCATAGAAAACCACATCGTAAAAATGGAATACTAAAACATCATTTTAAAAAAGAATGTTAGAAACATAATGGATACCCAAGGTAACTCATCATTGGGTTTCCACATAGGATAATATAGGTGAAAATATGGATATGGAAGAGAAATCTAACCATCATGTTCTGATGGAGAGTGGTAGAGAACATGGCTATGAAAAATCCAATAATCACAAAGCCATAAATTTGTGATAATCTAAGGTACCATCTGACTAATCTGATATGAGGGCTCTAGGAAAACATTTTTGGTTTTCAAGATCATTTCTCTAATGTTGAATAATTTTTGAATTAAAATAAATACATACTTGATTTTGGTATAATCTCGTTGTTGTTTGTGCCTTGAACAATTTCCACTTCATCTCTTAAAGAAATCAAGTTGAATTTGTCTTCCGTGAAGTGTTAGAAAATCATGCACTAGAATGATAGGGCGTTCTATCTGTATCAAACATAATGTTAGAAAAAGATATATACATAAGTCTATCTTATGGTGAGATTAATTGTATATAGTTCAAAAATGGACTTATACATCATCTATCGTAACAGCTAAAAAAAACTAGTTTCTACTAACCATGGACTTCCTGTAGGCCATTGGTAGGCGATAAAGGCCTGTCGCACTTCGGTTTTGGGTTCAATTCCCACAACCTTTTCCGACTCGATGGGTTGTTGCCCGTCCTGCAAGTTTTCTTTTTACTCAAAGTACACTATTATAACATTCCAGAAATAATATCGACAAAACGTTCTAGCCTTAAACAATACTATATGATGTCCAAAATAATCCCTTCCAAATTTTAGGGTTATCCAAAATACATATGTCCAATCTCATAGTATAATGAAAATGATTACTTGAAAGGTCACATAACAAGAATGTGAATACCATCATTTATCCCCCATATATCATAAGATATATCTTGTTGATCGCATTTCAAACATGTGAATACCATAATCATGTATTCTCTTGAATCACAAATTACCATAAAACCATAGTGGAAACATGAATGTTGTAAAAAGTTAACTCTTTCCACATACCAAAATCCCATAATTTAGATATACTCAAACCATGACATCACTTTTTCCTTATATCAGTCATGAGCTCATGAATACTATCATACATATTTTTTCTTCTTATCCTTTCATTGTGCACATTTAATCTTCTTTCCAAAAATATTTCAATCACTTTTCATAATTACCGGTCCCATGTTCTTATGGAAACCACAATGGACCAATACATAGATATTCAATATACAATAAAAGTAACTCCAAAACATTATTCTTGAATACCAATACATAAACACTTCAATCGATTCGCTTCAAAGATTGTCATGGAATAAGTGATTCCTTGATTTTGAAGTAACCTCTTATGTCAGGGCATTGATTTGGGTAATGCCCAGGTTCACCATAGATATGACATTGAACTCCATAACTGTCTGTCACTCTATGACCCTTCTCTCCACATAGATAACATCTTCCCCTCCATTTTATGTATTCATCAAGGTTGTTCTTCCCATCTTTAGAAATCTCAATCTTCCTTTCTCAATGCTCCTCACCATGCGAACATGCATAAAAGTCCATCTTCCTCTTATTTGATGAATTAGGAATAGCACTAAAGTTCACCTTATTAAACAATTATCACGATGACTGATTCGGCATAATCACAATATCTTTATTTCTAGGCATTACACAATTTCTTTTTCTCATAGTCACTAATTTTTCCATTGGATTCAATGTTGACCCAATTCTTTCTTGTTCCCTCCATTGACTAAAACCAAAAACTATGGTGTAAAAAAAGTTAAAATAATGAGGAACCACATAATAATAAAAAATATAACTTATCAAAAATTCTTTAATCCATGACACCTTATGTTCACCCTAGGTTATTCATGATTGTCAACATAATTATAGGACTGTAACCTATAGTTATACTAAACCTTAGGAATATCCCTAGACATACCTTATAAATTTCTCTAGGGATTTCACTAATGTTTTCACATCCTAGTTTCCAAGGTTAACTAAACCTTCACTCTGATACCAACTGTGAAGACCCAAATATTGACGCACATAGACATTGCATTACTTTTTTAGAATTCATAATACATGACAAAAAACAGATTCCCAAAGACCGTATTAGTTTAGTTTCTTCGGAAACTTGGAACATAATCTTATAATTATGGTGAAAGATCTTCAACATCTCCCATAAAGATCTACCCCTTTGGTTTTCTTATCTAAAATCTTTCTTTATACCCTGGGGAAAAGAAAACATAAAAAGGGTGTGTTCAAATGCTCAGTAAGGGTAAACATGGATAATATGAAACAATCCCTAAAATTTGAATGTAAGAACACGAACATAAAACCTCAAAATAACGAGTAATGACATAAATCTTATCAGTACATAAGGCATAGATCATAAAGGAACATTAATCATGATAAAATATCATGGGAATAAAACATCTAATTGTGGAAAACCATTAATCACATGTTATTATTTCCATCGTAGCCAAGGCATCATTGCCAAGACCATCATAGTTGACAAAGTCCATTACTCAACCGGGTTTACTTGTCGTTCCAGCCTTGTATTATTGAACCGGATTCACTTGCCCTTCATGCCATGTCTATATCATGAGATATAATTCTTTACCCAATACATTGGAGGGAGATTTAGGTCCCACCCATCTCATATTTAAATCATTCATGCTTGTGCCACAAAATAAACATAAATCTTTCATCATAACCCAAATAATAAAATGGGTTTCATAAACATCATCACATCATAACATAATCCATATAATACAAATGGATATTATTTCATCATAATAAGAATCAAAATATGTAAATAATAGAGACATTATACTTGAAACCTAATCATACTAAATAATGTCATCATATATGGAAAAAATATTCGACAAAACACTTGAAATGAATTCTTGAGGAAAATATACTTTCTTCTTCAAAATAATTTTATTTTCACAAAATGCCATGCAATTTTAGAAGAAATGATTTTTGGAAAATAATCATGAAATATTATAGAGGATGTTTCATGAAAATTAGGCATTATAAAACCGTAAAAATCTGTTCATGATGTATAAGTTAAAAAAACATTCTCCTTGTACTTTTATCATAAAAGTCAAAAAGTTCCTCGTATGGTAAAAAAAGAATGATTCCTTCCATAACACAATGTAAAAGTCAAAGTGGGGTAAATATGACTTTAAAAAAACATGGAAGAATATTAAAAACTTTATGAAAAATAATTTTTAAGGACATGGATGAAAAATATAACCCCATTAAATACTTACGTATAAGCAATCTCAGATAAAAATGAGATTGCAAAATTATCCCTTACCTTAGGTCCAATTTCTTCCGTACGTGTCCGAAACTCCTGTATAGTGGGTTTAAACATATTATTAACTTGTAACCGAACCATAATAATATTTATGATATCATATATGATTCAATTAATACTTTATATTACATGTTCCTTTATCAATTTCATGTTAAATTAGCATTTTTGGTTAAAATCGTTTCATTTATCGTACATGTTTCAACTTGTTGTTCTGGATATTATTACCAATAACCAGATTTACTGAATTCAAGAATTTAAAACATTATTTATATATAATATATATTCATCATATAAATATATATGATAGATTGATAAATTAAATGAAATACACCGTTCATGGAGACAGTAGGCCATACGTACGCCTGAACGATGTTTTCGTTTCCTTATTTAATTAAATGGAATTAAGTAAATGAGAGATATATGTAAATAAATCAGGTATCATTATTATGACATATTATACATTATTATTTATTATATATAGTTTATAATAATACTTGAATGGTTAATCAAGGTGAATGAATCTCATTGCGTCGTGGAGATGGTAATTCGTACGTACGCACAAGCGATGATATCATTCCCATAATTATTGAATAGAATTGAAGTGGATGATATAACTTATCAGAAATAGTATAATGTTATAATAATCATATATAGTTATTATTTCCACCATTATACCCATCATAGTAAGGTTGTGGTGGAAAACAGATTACACCACGGCATGGAGACGGTATTCCGTACGTACGCACATGCGGTGATTTCATTTTCCGTAGGATGGATAGAAGATGAAATAGGGTTGTTTATTATTTATAATAACATATCATTATATGAGTTATAATTATGTTATTTCTTAATAATGAAATAAATAAATAAGAGTAAGTATAAGAAGAAATAAATTTGAAACAATCAGTAAAGGATATTACCTCTTCTTCGACGCGCCTCTTCTAAACCTCCTCTTTGGGCACTAATGTTGGTCTTTGAAGAAGACCAAGACCTCTAGTGTAACATCCCATGTAAGTAAATAATAATATATTTAAATATCTATATCTATTTATGAATTATATAGTGAATTAGATGCTTAAAATGAGAATGAATCCAATTTTATGCATAAATATTATAATATTTTCAAAGGATTGTTTTACCGCCATTTGATGACAACCCATTTTTAAATCTAAATTTTGACAATTTTATAATCTCTATTTGTAAACATAAACTTATTATTTAGAATTTTGACATTGAAATTTAATTTGGATAAGCTTTTGGTATTTTTCTGAAAATGTTCATTTTTAATGAATAGTAAAAGATACTGCATTTTACTTCAAAACTACTTTTCATCTAATTTAATTATATAGTTTTATTGTCAATTTAATTGTCTTTAAATTTTAATTAGAATATATTATTACAATTTAATTCAATGGTGATCATTTTAATTAATTTCACTTTGAAATTGGACATAAACAAGTGTCAATCTTTTGATAGATATTGTTTCTTAAAAACACGCTATTTGTTTTGACAACGAGAATTATTTTTAAATTAATTACTTTAATTTATATGTTTGGAATTTGGTAAAATGGATTACATATTTTGAATCATAAGGTCCAAATTATGTAATTAAGACTATTTTGTTTTTGGAAATTATGAATAGTAATGACGATGATTATCTTTAATTATCGTGATTAATTAGTAATCGGGAAGTTAGGGGTAATAAAATAATTTCATAACAATATAAAATGACCCCAAAATTTTCCCAAATAATTTTTTATGAGTCATGGCCGACCATGGGAATCTTTGTACCGAATGTGAGCGCCCATGGAGTCTCATAGGTGTAATAGTGACATTTATGACATTATTTTTGAAAAAGAAGTGAAATATAACAATGGTTTGTATATCCTAAGTAAAACAATTTTATTTTTGTTTAAATAAATGATCTATTTGAATATAAATAGTCATTGGTAATATAAAAATACTTCCTACATCTTTGTATTTATTTTATAATTTTTAGACATTAAATAAATAAATTTATTTATGACACCATAATGATGCAGTGATTATCTCATTAATGAACGATTTAAATAAAATGAAAAGATAAGGTAACCTATAAAATATAAACTTGTCAAAAATCTATTGGATGGGTGTATTTCGAACCCTTATCACCTTATACTCAAAATACATCATTTTGGGACCTTTAAAATTTGAAAATCATTTCATACTAAAGTAACATTTCAAGACTTTCCAAAAGTGACCCTCCTCCCTCTTATAAAAGGACCCCACCTCTACCCCCTTACCCACACCTCTCAAGCCCTTGTCTCGTCCAACCTCTACTCATATTATCTCTCCACATCCCTACCTTACTCTTAGAAGCCTCACTTTGGGAATAAGTCCTTCCAAGGAAGACTTTGGCTCAAATCCAAAAGAGTTTCCCGATTTAGAGGTAATGTCTTCTATCGAGATTCTACCTTTTACCTTCCTTCTTCATTCACCACTATCTTCTTATAATTGGATCCCATAATAACACCATAATCCTCAATAAACTAGGATTTTGTAATGATAAGTATTATTCCTACACTTACAACCACCTCCCTCTAATGGTTAAAGAATAAACTATTTCTGTGGGTGGAAAATTTTTTCCTCACGAAACTATGATTGTTCAATATTATTTTAACACCTTTCATGGTGGACATTATGATGTAAATGTATTTATATATGATATATATTGTATTTATTTATTTTATATTCTTCTGAATTTTATTTTTAAATCACATCGTTATGCTTTTCATGTTGTGGAACTACAATAATTTCATCTGAGGAAGTGTGGACTATCGCCCCCTCATGTGATGTGACTCATTCATACCAAACATTGAATTTATAAATAATTAAATTAATGAACTTATGTTACCTATATAACATATATATTATAATGGAATTATAATATATATATATATATATATATATATATGTCTCATTTAGTTTTAATTCCTTTAATATGAAAAGAAATGAAAGTAGCGTTCATGTGTACGTACGACCTACCATCTCAATGAATGATGAATTTCATTTTTTATCTCCAAATGTTATGGAATAGTTTAAAATGAATATATACTAGATATAAATGATATTTAAATAATTAAAACCATTCTGGATATGATTTACTTATAACTACATGGGCAATTCTTTTCAAACAATTTCATTTTTGACTCATGTATCGAACATCGACAAAACGTATGATATGAACACACATAATTAACTAATTATTATATCATGATAATATGTGACATGAATTGAATAATAATATTTAAAGGAAGTCCTTAATCAATTATAAATTGACCTATGTTTATTATTCAGGAATATAAATAAATGAACAAGACAAGTCATACTTGAGGTAAGGGACTTCGTCTCAATATCCTTTCATTGAGGCATAATTTGATTTATAAATGACATTATTTTATTCACTGTATAATAAACCCTTTATACTATAAATTAATTAAAAATGAATCTTTTTATATGAAGCATTTTACTAAATTACAAAAGTAATGTTTTTTTCTTACGTATGTGGTGGCAACGACTTCTCTACCACCATGACCATTATTTGGGTTTTAGCTTCCTCTACAAGCCATAACTTTTAAATGAAAAATAAATACCATGTTATAATTTTCTTTTATTTTGGCATTGAAAATGGTTTTTATAATGTTTTGATTATATCAATGTGTTGTATTGATATCTTGTGATTGAAATGTGGAAATGTTATATTTTCTTTACGCAAGTTTTATGTGATATGATTATGTTATGGTTATTGGGCATTGTTTATGAAGTCGTGTGGTTCTGTGATAAACTAAGGGTGGGTGAGCCTGAGATAGCTCTCCGATTCATTGTCTAACGCGAAGGAGATAAACGCTAAGGTTTCTCCGATGAGATTTAGGGAATATACTTTGACGGGTATTCCAAATGGAACCATGAGGGTTACTCCCTGCGTAAGAATGTTATGAATGCCTCATGTTACCTTTATGTTTTATGATTTCTATGAGTTTTTCATAAATCTTATGATTTCATGAGGTCTGTTAATGTGCTTATGGTTTACGAGTAGAGTATTATTTCATTTATTTTTATGTATACATGGGCTAATGTTTTCTTTCTGTTTTTTTCTTTCCCTTACTGAGCTTTTTATGCTCATCCCAAGTTTTTGAAATGTTTTTCAAAGGTCCAGGGAAAGGTACATGATGTGATGATAGTGTCGAGGAAGTTTCAAGAAAAAAAACCATGTTTTATTTTAAATATGGTTCCTTTTATGAAAAAAATGAATATTGTCTTTAATGAGACCTCCTTGTTTAAATGTGGAATGTAATGCATGATTTATGATCTAATTCTCTAAATCCTTAAACCTAAAAAGATCTTAGATGTGTATTCTTGAAATAAATCAAGATTATGTATTGATTAAGGTTGGGGCATTATAGTTGGTATCAAAGGGAGGTTTTGATAACTTCTAGAGTTAGAATTATATTAAATGATTATCAAAAAATATATTTTTTTACATTATGGTCAAATTGAAATGATATAGAATTTCAAGATTACCATGTTTCTTCATCTATGACATGTTTATTCAGAATGGTTTTCTAGAGAGGAAATAGGGAAGCAGTGCTAGGAAGGAATATAGAAGGAAATGACCTTCCAAATCAGCATCCTGAGATGGTCGGAATTTGAACTGAATAGTTTGTTGCAGTAATGGCACAGCTGACTCAAGCGATAAATGGTGGTGGTATCCATGCATGAGATCATCAGGAGAAACTGCAGAGGAACATGATAGAAGTGTAACATTTCATGAGAAAAACCCCCATCATTCAGAGGATAATTTGACCTTGTGCTATCTGAAATGTGGATTAATGCACTGGAGAAGATTTTCGATGACATGGGGTGTTTAGACAATCAAAAGGTTAGTCTTGTTGTTTACTATTTGGAGGGTGAAGTATATTAGTGGTGGTCGATGGTTAAAAATATCAGGGACACTGAAAAGATTGATGCTCCTGACTGGGATGAATTTAAAGGTATGTTTCTTGAGAAATATTTTCCTAAGGATGTTTGACTTAGGATAGAAAAACAATTCTTGTAATTGAGGCCAGAGGATGACTCTATGGATTCTTATGAATAAAATGTCACTCTATTGGAAAGGTATAATCTCAGAGACCTTGATAATAAAATCAATCATTTTTACTCAAGATTAAAGATAAAATATAAAAGGGCATTATCTTCTCATGATTTTAAAAGTCATGAAAAGCTTATTCGATGTGCTGAGAAGGTGGAAATGGAGTTTGCCGATGATCAAGAGTTCTATGAAAACCAATAGAATAAGAGACTGAGGTGGTAGGAGAAAGGGAAGAATCCTTCATATAGGTTTGATGGTAGGAAAACTAAGTTTGTAGTTTGTGATAAATGTGGTAAAAATCATGATGGGGAATTTCTTTTGAAATATTTAAAGTTATTACGAAGTGGTAAGATGGGATATAATGCTCGTGATTACACTGGAAAATATCAGGGTAATGGTAAGACTAATTTTTATTTATAGTTATTGAAACGTTTCAAGTGCAATGAGATGGGTCATTATACAAATGAGTGTTCGACAAAGTGCTCAAATGGTGGGAAGCAGTCAGACTACAAGCAGAAAGGTGTGGTGAAATCCTTTGCAACTACTTCAACTGATGGTGGGCCATCAAATGAAGTGGTATCAGTTATATTGTTTGTTTTTTTAGATTATTCCAATGTGTTTTTTGATTTAGGGTCTACACATTCTTTCATATTTTAAAAAGTTTCCAGTAAATTGGGAATTCCATCTCAAGAAATGACTCCTAAACTTGTGGTAAAAACACATGGGGGAAATTTTCAGGAAAAAAGAATTTATAATAATCTTCTTATACTTATCCGTGGGAAGAATCTACTTTCAAACCATATTGTTTTACCTCTTGTAGAGTTTGATGTTATCCTGGGTATGGATTGGCTCTCTATTTACCATGCTATTATTGACTGTAGAGCTAATGATGTTTCTTTTCAGAAATAATTTCAGTTTGTGTCCAAGAATGAATCCTTTCTATTGATAATAAATCATGAGGCTGAGAAACATATAACAGATGGAAATGAATGTTATCTTGCACATATTGTTGAAAACAAAGGAACCGTTCAGATTAATGATGTGCTAGTGGTAAATGAGTATCCTGATGTTTTTCTTGATGAGTTTCCAGGAATAATACCAGATTGTGAAGATGAATTTACTATTTACTTAGTTCCTGGTGCTAAGACAATTTCAAAACCCCCTTATAGAATGGCTCAAATTGAAATTTTAGAGTTGAAGGAGCAATTGTATGATTTATTATAGAAAGGTTTCATTCGACCTAGTACATCACCATGGTGTGATCCTGTCTTATTTGTTAAAGAGAAATATGGTTAAATTATACATTGCATTGATTATAGAGCCTTGAATAACATCACTATTGAGAAGAAATATTATTTGCCTCAAATTGATGATTTGTTTGATCAGCTCCATGGAGCTCAGTATTTTTCAAATATTGACTTGAGATCGGGGTACCATCATTTGAAGGTAAAGGAATTAGATATTCCAAATACCGCGTTTCAAACAAGATATGACCATTATGAATTTTTAGTTATGCCTCTTGGGTTAACCAATGCACCTCCTGTATTCATGGAACTTATGAATAGAATTTTCCATGAGTTCGGGGATAAATTTGTGGTAGTTTTCATTGATGATATTTTGGTGTTTTCTAAAAGTAAATAGGAGCATGCAAGTCATTTAAGGATTATTTTTCAAACCTCAAAAGAAAATAACTTGTATGGTATATTCAGCAAGAGTGAGTTTTGGTTGCAACAAATTTATTTCCTTGGTCACATTGTTTCTAAATATGGAATAACTGTTGATCCTGCAAAAACAAAGGTGGTTGAAAAATGGCCAAGACCAATAAATGTAAGCAAGATTCGTAGTTTTCATGGTTTGGATAGCTATTACCAAATTTTTGTTAAAACAATTTCACGGTTGTCCATCCCCTTGACTAATCTAACTCGGAATGGTGTTAAGTTTATCCTGACAAAATAATTTTATGATTGTTTTCAAAAATTGAAAATAATATAGGCGAACTCCAGTATTGGAACTACCTTCCAGGACTGGTGAGTTTTTTATCTAATGTGATGCTTCATTGAAAGGACTTGGTTGCTTCCTAATGCATAATGATCAGGTAATTTCTTTTGCTTCACATTAGTTGAAAACTCAGGGGATAAATTACCCTACACATGATTTGGAATTAGCTGCTGTTGTTTTCCCTTAAAAATTTTGGAGGAATCATTTGTATGGTGTAAAGTGTGAAATATATACTGATCAAAAAAGATTAAAGTATATATTCACTCAGAAAGAATTGAACATGACATATAGGAGATGGCTATAATTAATCAAGGATTATGATTGAACTATTCATTACCATCGGAAAAAGCAAATAAAGTGGCTGATGATTTGAGTCAAAAAAGTAATTCTTTATTAAAAATGTTACGTTTAGAACATGATCCTTTGGTTAAGGATTTGATGAATTTTGTATTGTAAGTTGTTGTTGTAGGAAGTTCTTCTATTTTGTTTCAGCTATCAGTGAAATCTTCTCTATCAGACAAAATTAAGCAAGCACAGAAGCAAGACAGTGAGTTGCAGAAAAAGGTAGAGTTGGTTCAGAAGGGTATGTTACCTGAATTCAACATTGATAATGATAGTTTTTTTAGATTTTGGACGAGATTTTTTGTGCCTTGTGATTCACAGTTGAAGATAGAGTTGTTATGTGAAGCTCATAGTTCTCCATTTTCAGTTCATCCAGGTAGTACTAAGATGCACATAGATCTTCGAGAGTATTACAGGTTGGATGGAATAAAAAGAGATCTTGTTTATTTTACTATGAAGTGTTTGACTTTTCAACAAGTTAAAGAAGAGAGAACGTTACTAAAATGGATGCTTCAGCCTTTACCAGTTCCATAGTGGAAATGGGAGAATATATCCATGGACTTCGTTGTGGGATTCCCAAAGACACATCGAGGTAATAATGAAATATGGCTTATTGTCGATCGTTTAACTAAATCTTCTCATTTCCTTGATATAAGAGATAATTTTTCCCTAGATTAACTTTCTTGATTGTATCTTAAAGATATAGTCAGGTTACACAGAGTTATACTCTCCATTGTATCTAATCATGATCCCTGGTTAACTTTAAAATTTTGGAAAGACCTTCAGAAGTCGTTCTCTACTGAATTAAATTTTAGTACACATTTTCATCCTCAATTGGATGGATAGTCAGAATGAAAAATTCATACTTTGGAGGATATTCTACGTGCTTGTCCGATGGATTATTAGGGAATTTGGGACCAACATCTTTCATTGGTTGAGTTTTCATTCTAGTATAAAGATGGAACCATTTGAGGCATTATATGGGAGGTGGTGTCGAACTCCATCTTTTTGGGATGAAGTGGGTGAATGGATGTTGCTGGGACTAGAATTGGTAAAATAGTTGGCAGAAAAAGTTCAGTTGATATAGAAACACATGAGAATAGCTCAGAACAGGAAAAAAGTTATGCAGACAACAAGAGGAAGGATCTCTCTTTTTAAGTGGGTGATCATGTCTTCCTCAAAGTTTCACCATGGAAAAGTGTGACGCGATTTGGTAAGAATGAAAAGTTGAGTCCAATGTTCATTGGAACCTATGAAATTCTGGAGAATGTTGAATTAGTTGCAAACCAAGTAGCTTTCCTCCAAGTTTGTCCCAGGTACATAATGTCTTTAATGATTCAATGTTCAGGAAGTACATGCCAGATCCATCTCATGTTTTGTGTCCAGAGGTAGTTCAGCTAGAAGAGAATTTATCTTATGAGTAACAACTGGTCTATATTCTTGACCACAGGGAGCAATTGTTGCAGAATAAGTTTATTCATCATGAAAATGTTCTATAAAAAAACCATATAGTTGAAGAGGCAACATGGGAATATGAAAATGCAATGAGCGATAAATACCCTCAATTATTCGATATGTAAATAAATTGCCAGGACACAATTTACTAAGGGGGGGAAGGATGTAACATCCCATTTAAGTAAATAATAATATATTTTCATATCTATATCTATTTATGAATTAGATAGTGCATTAGAAGCTTAAAATGAGAATGAATCTTATTTTAAGCATAAATATTCTAATATTTTTAAAAGATTGTTTTAACACCTTTTTATAAAAAAATATTTTTAAATATGACTTTTGACAATTTTATAATCTTCATTTGTCAAAATAAACTCATTATTTAGAATTGGGAAATTTAAATTTATGTTGGATTAATTTTTGGTATTTTTCTACAATGTTCATTTTTTAATAAATAGTGAAAAATACTGCATTTAACTTCAAAACTGATTTTTCATATAATTTAATTATATAGTTAGATTGACATTTTAATTGGTTTCAAAGTGTAATTAGAATATAGTTTTACCATTTAATTCAATGGTGGTAATTGAAATTAATTTCACTTTGAAATTGGACATAAACAAGTGTCAATCTTTTGATAGATATTGTTTCTTAAAAACACGCTCTTTGTTTTGACAATGGGAATTATTTTTAAATTAATTAGTGAAATTTTTGTGTTTGGAATTTTATAAAAATTATTCCATATTTATAATTATATGGTCCAAATTATGTAATTAAGGCTCTTTTTTTTAACATTAGGAATAGTAACGACGATAATTATCTTTAATTATCGTGATTAATTAGTAATAGTGTAGTTAGGGGTAATAGAATAATATCATAATAATATAAAATGACCACAACATGTGTCCAAGTCCTCTAGTTTTAGTCATGGACGACCATGTATATTGTTTTAATAAACATGAGGGCCCATGGAGTCACATGGGTGTAATAGTGATATTTATGACATTTTTTTTAAAAAAAGAAGATAAATATAACAAAGGTTTGTATATCCTAAGTAAAAAAATATTAATTTTGTTTACATAAATTATCTCTTAAACTAAAAATAGTAATTATAAAGCTAAAAATATTTCCTACATCATGTAATTTTTCTATAATTTATAGATATTAAATAAATAACTTTTTTATGACCCAATGATGATGCAGTGATTACCTCATTAATGAACGATTTAAATAATATGAAAAGATAAGGTAAAATATATGACATAAACTTGTCTAAAACCTATTGGATGGTTTTATTTCGAATCCTTATCACCTTATCCTCTAAATATATCATTGTGGTACCTTTAAAATCCTACAATCATTTTATAGTAAGGTAACATTTCATGACTTTGCAAAAGTGACCCTCCTCCCTCTTATAAAAGGCCCCCACCTCTACCCCTTACCCACACCTCTCAAGCCCTTGGATCATCCATCATCTTCTCATATTATCTTTCTAAATAATTCTATTACTCCTAGAAGCCAAACTTTGGGCATAAGTCTTTCCAAGGAAGCCTTTGGCTCAAATCAAAAAGGGTTACCTGATTTAGAGGTAATGTCTTCTCACGAGTTTCTTCCTTTTATTTTCCATCTTCACTCTCAACTATCTTCTTATTATTTGATCCCATAATAACACCGGTATCCTCAATATTCTAGGATTTTTTTTATGATATGGATTCTACCTACACTTACACACACCTCCGTCTAATAGTTTAAAGAACATATTGTTTATGTGGGTGGTGAATTACTGCCTCACGAAATGATGATTTTTTAATCTTCTTTTAACACCTTCATGGTGGACATTATGATGTAACTATATTTAAATATGATATATATGGTATTAATTTTTTTATATTCTTCTGAATTTTATTTTTAAATCACATCGTTATGCTTTTCATGTGGTGGAACTGCAATAATTTAACTTGGGGAAGTGTGGACTACCACCCGCTCAAGTGGTGTGACTCGTTTATGCCAAACATGGAATTTATAAACAATTTAATTAGTTAAACTATGTTACCTATATTACTTATATATTATAATGTAATTATAATATATATATATATATGTCTCATTATGTTTTTATTCCTTTAATATGACAAAGAAATGAATGTAGCGTTCATGCGTACGTACTGCCTACCATCTCCATGAATGGTGCATTTCATTTTTTATATAAAACTATTATGGAATAGTATAAAATAAATATATACTGGATATATCTGATATTTAAATCATTAATACCACACTGGAGATGATGCAATTATAACTACATGGGCAATTCTTTTCAAACAAGTTCATTTTTGACTCATGTACCGAACATCGACAAAACGTATGATATAAAGTCACATAATTAACTAATTATTATAACATGATAATATGTTATATGAATTGAATAATAATATTTAAATTCCTTATTAAAGTATAAATTGACCTAAGTTTATTATTCAGGAATATAAAGAAACGAACAAGACATGTCAGACTTGAGATAAGGGACTTCGTCTCAATCTCATTTCACTGAGGAATACGTTGATTTAAATATGACCTTATTTTATTCACTGTATAAAAAACCCTTTTGACTTTTAAATTCATTAAAAAGGAATCTTTTTATATGAATACTTTTACTAAACGTTTAAAGGAATGTTTTTGTCTTACGTATGAGGCAACAACGACTTCTCCTCCGCCGTGACCACTATTTGGGTTTCAACTTCCTCTACAAGCCATAAATTTTTAAATGAAAAATAAATAACATGTTTTAATTTTCATTTATTTTGGTATTAAAAATGGGTTTGATAATGTTTTTATTTTATCAGTGTGTTGAATTGATATCTTTTGATTGAAATGTGGAAATGTTATGTTTCCTTTACACATGTTTTAAGTGATATGATTATGTTATGGTTCATGGAAATGATTTATGAAGTAGGGTGGTTCCGTGATAAACTACTGGTGGGTGAGCCCGAGATAGCTCTCCAATGCATTGGGTAACGCGAAGGAGTTAAATGCTAAGGTTTCTCCATAGAGATTTAGGTAATATACTGTGATGGGTATTCCAAATGTAACCATGAGGGTTACTCCCTACGAAAGAAAGTTACGAATGCCTCAAGTTAACTTTATGGCTTATGATTTCAATGTGGTATTCATAAATTGTGTGATTTCATGAGGTATGTTAAAGTGCATTTTGTTTATGAGTAAAGTATGATTTCATTGATTCTTATGTATATATGGACTACTGTTTTCTTTCCGTATTTTTATATCCCTTACTGAGCATTTTATGCTCATCCCATGTTTTTGAAATGTTTTTCACAGGTCAAGGGAAAGGTACATGATGTGATGATAGTGTCGAGGAAGTGTCAAGTAAAAATCCATTTTTTATTTTAAATATGATTCCTTTGATGAAAAAAATAATACTGTCTTTGATATAACCACCTTGTTTAAATATGGAATGTAATGCATGATTTATTATCTAATTCTATAAAAATCTAGACCTGAAAATATCCTCAATGTGTATTCTTGAAATAACTCAAGATTAAGTAATGTTTAAGGCTAGGGCCTTATATTTGGTATCAATGGGAGGTTTAGATAACTTTAGGAGTTTGAATTATATTAAATGATTATCCAAAAATATTTTTTTTACAGTATGGTGAAATTGAAATGGTATAGAATTTGAAGAATACAATGTTACTTCATCAACGACAAGTTTTTTCAGAATTGTTTTCCATAAGAAACATAGAAGAAGTGCTTGGAAGGCATACAGAAGGAAATGACCTTCCAAATCAGTATCCTGAGATGGTTGGAATTGGAACTGAATAGTTTGTTGTAGTAATGGTAAAATTTACTCAAGCAATAAATGGTGGTGGTATCGTTGCATGAGATCAGCCAGAGCAATGACAAAGGAACATGTCAGTGGTGGAATATTTCATGAGGCAACATCTCCCATCATTTAGATGGTCATCTGACCCTGTTATAGATGAAGGGTGGTTTAGAGCACAAGAGAATATTTTTGATGTCATGGGATGTTCAGACAATCAAAATGTTAGTCTTGTTGTTTACCGTTTGGAGGGAGAACCAGACCAGTGGTGTTTGATGGTTGAAAATATCAGGGATGCTGATGAGATTGATGCTCTTGACTAGGATGAATTCAAAGGTATGTTTCTTGAGAAATATTTTCCTAAGGCTGTTCGACTTATGATGGAAAAAAAAATCTTGGAATTGAGGTAAGAGGACCAGTGGATGCTTATGAAGAAAAGTTCACTCGATTGGAAAGGTATGCTCCAAATTTTATCTAAGACCATGATAGTAAAATCAATCGTTTTTAGTCTGGATTAAATCAAAAATATTGAAGGTAATTAGATTCTCTTGAGTTAAAATGTTTTGAAAAGCTTGTTCAATGTGATAAGAATGTGGAAATGGAGTTTTCCGATTATCAAGTGTTCAATGACAACCAACAGAAGAAGAGTCCAAGGTGGCAGTAGAAAGGGAAGAATCCTTCAAAAAGGTTTGACGGTAAGAAAACTAAGTTTTAAGTTTGTGATAAATGTGGTAAAAAGCATGATGTGTAATGTATTTTGAATTTTGTATTGTGCTTTCGATGTGGTAAGACGGGACATAATGCTCGTGACTGCACTGGAAAAGATCAGGGTAATAGTAAGACCTAATTTGATTTAAAGTTAGTGAAATGATTCAAGTGCCATGAGATGGGTCATTATGAAAATGAGTGTTTGAAAAAGTACTCGAATGATGGGAAGCATTCAGACTACAAGAATAAAGTTGTGGTTAAATCCTTTGCAACTACTTCAGTAGATGTTGGGCCATCAAATGAAGTGGTATCAGGTACTTTGTTTGTTTCTTTAGATAATGACAATGTGTTGTTTGATTCAGGCTCTACACATTCTTTCATCACTAAAAAATTTATAGTAAATTAGAAATTCTATCTCAAGAAATGACTCCCGAACTTTAGAGAAAAACACCTAAGGAAATTTTGAGGCAAAAAGAATTTATAATAATCTTCCTATACTTATCCGTCGGAAGAATCTACTTGCAAACCTTATTGTTTTAACTATAGTAGAGTTTGATGTTATCCTGGGTATGGATTGGCTCTCTGTTTACCTTGATAAGATTGACTGTAGTGATAAATAAGTTTCTTTTCAGAATGAATTTCAGTTTGTGTTCAAGAATGAACCCTTACTATTGATAACATGTCATGAGGCTGAGAAACTTGTAAAAGATGGAAATGATTGTTTCTTTGCAAATATTGTTGAAAACAAAGGAACCATTCAGATTAATCATGTGCCAGTGGTAAATGAGTATCCTGATGTTTTTTCTAATGAGTTTCTTAGAATAATACCAGATCAAGAAGTTGAATTTAATGTTGACTTCGTTCTTGATGCTAAGCCAATTTCAATACCCCCTTATCGAATGGATCGAATTGAACTTTTAGAGTTGATGAAGCAATTGCAAGATTTATTATAGAAAGGTTTCATTTGACATTGCACATCACCATGGGGTGCTCTTATCTTATTTGTTAAAAATAAAGATGGTTCCATGAGACTTTTCATTGATTACAGATCCTTGAATAACATCACTGTTAAGAAAAAATATCCTTTGTATCATATCGATGATTTGTTTGATCACCTCCAGTGAGCTCAGTATTTTTCAAAGATTAACATGAGATAAGGGTACCATTAGTTGAAGGTAAAGGAATCAAATATTCCGAAGACCGTGTTTTGTACACGATATGGTCATTATGAATTTTTAGTTATGACTTTTGGGTTAATCAATGAACCTATTGTATTCATGGACATTATTAATAGAATTTTTGATGAGTTCTTGGATAAGTTTGTGGTTGTTTTCATTGATGATATTTTGGTGATTTTTAAAAGTAAAGAGGAGCATGAAAGTCATTTAAGGGTTATTTTTTAAACCTTAAAAGAAAAGAAATTGTATGGGAAATTCAGAAAGTGTGGGTTTTGGTTGAAACAAATTTCAATCCTTGGTCACATTTTTTCTAAAGATGAAATAACTGTTGATCTTGCAAAAATAAAGGTTTTTGAATAATGGCCAAGACCCAAAAATGTAACTTAGATTTGTAGTTTTCTTGGTTTGGGAGGCTATTACCTAAGGTTTGTTAAACATTTTTCACGGTTGTCCATCCCATTGACTAAGCGAACTCAGAAGGGTGATAAGTTTATCTAGATAAAATAAGTTGATGATTATTTTCAGGAATTGAAAAAAAGATTGGTGAATGCTCCAGTAATGTCACTACCTTCCAAGAAAGGTGAGTTTGTTATCTATAGTGATGCTTCATTGAAAAGACGTGGTTTGCTCCTAATATATAATTAACAGGTAATTTCTTATGCTTTAGGTCAGTTGAAAACTCATGAGATAAATTACCCTATACATGATTTGAAATTAGCAGCTATTGTTTTCACTTTAAAAATTTGGAGGTATCATTTTTATGGTGTAAAGTGTAAAATATATACTGATAACAAAATTTTAATGTATATATTCACTCAGAAAGAATTGAACATGAGATAGAGGATATGGCTAGAATTAATCAAGGATTTTGATTGTACTATTCATTACCATCCGAGAAAAGAAAATAAAGTGTCTGATGCTTTGAGTTGAAAAATTAATGCTTTATTAACCATGTTACGTTTGGAAGTTGATAATTTGGTTAAGGATTTGATGAATTTTGGCATGGATGTTGTGGTGCATGAAATTCTTCTATTTTGTTTCAGGTTTCAGTGAAATCTTCTCTATCAAACAGAATTAAGCAAGCACAGAAGCAAGATAGTGAGTTTCATAAAACGTTAGAGCTGGTTCAGAAGGGTATGTTACCTAAATAAAACCTTGATATTGATTGTGTTTTGAGATTTGGGAAGAGATTTTGTGTGCCTTGTGATTCAAATTTGTTGAGAGAGTTGTTATGTAAAGCTCATAGTTCTCCATTTTCAGTTCATCCGGGATGTACTAAGATGTACAGAGATCTTCGAGAGTATTATTGGTGGGATGGAATGAAAAGATATATTACTGATTTTACTATGAACTGTATGACTTGTCAATAGGTTAAAGCAGTGCGACATTTACCAAAAGGTATTCTTCTGCCTTTACCAGTGCCAGAGTGGAAATGGGAGAATATATCCATGGACTTTGTTGTGGGATTACTGAAGACACCTTGAGATAATAATGTAACTTGGGTTATTGTTGATTATTTTACTAAATCTGCTCATTTCCTTTCTATAACAGATACTTTTTACCTAGATTAACTTTCTCTATTGTATCTTATAGAGATATTCAGGTTACACGGAGTTCCACTATCCTTTGTATCTGATCGTGATCTCATGTTCACTTCTAACTTTTGGAAAGGCCTTCAGAAGTCGTTGGGTACTGAATTAAATTTTAGTTTAGATTTTCATCCTCAATCAGATGGGAAGTCAGAATGAAAAATACAGACATTGGAGGATATTCTACGTGCATTTTCAATGGATTATCCGGGAAGTTGGGACCAACATCTTTCATTGGTTGAGTTTTCTTATAATAAAATTTTTCAATGTAGTATAGAGATGGAACCATTTGAAGCACTATATGGGAAGCGGTTTCAAACTCCATATTTTTGTGGTGAAGTGGGTGAAAGAAGTTGATGGGACCATAATTTGTAGAAGAGTTGGCAGAAAAAGTTCAGCTGATACAAAAACACATGAGAATAGCTTAGAGTAGGAAGAAAAGTTATGCAGACAACAGGAGGAAGGATCTCTCTTTTGAAGTGGGTTATCATGTCTTCCTCAAAGATTCACCATGGAAAAGTGTGATGTGATTTGGTAAGAAAGGAAAGCTGAGTCCAAGGTTCATTGGACCCTATTAAATTCTGGAGAAAGTGGGATCAGTTGCAAACCAAATGGCTTTACCTCTAAGTTTTTCCTAGGTACATAATGATTTTCATGTTTCAATGTTAAGGAAGTATATGACAGATCCATCTCATGTTTTGAGTCCAGAGGTAGTTCAGCTAGAAGAGAATCTACCTTATGAGGAACAATTCGTCCAAACTCTTGACCACATGGAGCAAGTGTTGTGGAATAAGTTGATTCATCATGTAAAGGTTCTATGGAAAAACCATATAGTTGAATAGGAAACATGGCAATCTGAAAATTCCATGAGGGATAAATACCCCCACTTATTCGATAACTAAATAAATTGTAGGGATGCAATTTCCTAAAGGGGGAAGGATGTAACATCCCAAGTAATTATAAAATAATGGATTTTCATATCTATATCAATTTATGAATTACATTGTGCATTAGAGGCTTAAAATGAGAATTAATCAAATTTTAAGAATAAATATTCTAATATTTTAAAAAGATTGTTTTACCACTTTTTGATGACAACCCATTTATAAGTCTAAATTTTGACAATTTTATAAGAAATATTTTTTAAAATAAAATTATTAATTATAATTGGGACATTGAAATTTACATTGGATAAATTTTTGGAATTTTTCTGACAATGTTCATTTTTTAATGAATAGTGAAAAATACTGCATTTTACTTCAAAAATGCATTTTCGTCTATTCTAATTGGATAGTTAGATTTTCCTTATAATTCGTTTTACAGTTTAAATAGAATAAAGTTTTACCATTTAATTCAATGGTGGTCATTTTAATTAATTTCAATTTGAAATTGGACATAAACAAGTGTCAATATTTTTATAGATATTGTTTCTTAAAAACACGCTATTTGTTTTGACAAGGGAAATTATTTTGAAATTAATTACTGAAATTTTTGTGTTTGGAATTTGGAAAAATGGATTTCATATTTTTAATCATAATTTCCAAATTATGTAATTCATACTCTAGTTTTTGGACATTATGAATATTAACGACGATAATTATCTTTAATTATCGTGATTAATTTGTAATTGGGTTGTTAGAGGTAATAAAATAATATCATAATAATATAAAATGACCCCAAAATGTGTCCAAAACATCTTGTTTGATTCATGGCCGACCATGGTATGCTTTTTACCTAACATTAGGGCCCATGGAGTCACATGGGTGTAATAGTTACATTTATGACATTATTTTTAAAAAAGAAGAGAAATATAACAAACGTTTGTATATCTTAAGTAAACCAATTTTAATTTAGTTTACATAAATGATATCATAGAATATATTTAGTAATTTGACAGCTATACATATTTCCTACATCGTGGTATTTTTTTATAATTTTTATACATTAAATAAATAAATTTATTTATTACACCATGATGATGCCGTGATTAAATCAGTAATGAACGATTTAAATAAAATGAAAAGATATGGTAAAATCAAAGACATAAAATTTTCTAAAACCTATTAAATTGGTGGATTTATAATACTTATCAACCTATCCTCATAATATATCATTTTGGGACCTTTAAAATCAGATAATCATTTTATAATAAAGTAACATTTCAAGACTTCCCAAAAGTGACCATCATCCCTCTTATAAAAGGCCCCCACCTCTAACCCCATACCCACACATCTCATGCCCTTGTCTCATCCAACCTCTGCTCATATTATCTCTCCATATACCTCTCTTACTCCTAGAAGCCTCACATTATGCATAAGCCTTTCCAAGGAATCCTTTGGCACAAATTAAAAAGAGTTACCCGATTTATGGGTAATGTCTTCTCTAGAGTTTATTCCTTTTATTTTCTTTCTTAACTCACCACTATATTCTTATTATTTTATCTCATAATAACACCAGTATCCTCAATACAGTAGGATTTTTTATGATATGTTTTATACCTACACTTACACACACCTCCGAATAATGGTTAATGAACATACTATTTCTGTAGATGCCGAATTACTGCCTCACAAAATGATGATAGTTCAATCTTCTTTTAACACATTTCAAGGTGTCCATTATGATTTTTACTATATTTATATATGAAATATATGGTATTTATTTTTTATATATACATATGAATTATATTTTTAAATCACATAGTTATGCTTTTCAAGTTTTGGAACTGCGATAATTTAATTTGAGGAAGTGTGGACTACCGCCCCCTCAAGTGATGTGACTCATTCATGCAAAACATGGAATTTATAAAGAATGTAATTAATGAACTTATGTTACCTATATAACACATATATTATACTGAAATTATTATATATATATATATATATATATATATATGTTTGTGTCTCATTTAATATTAATTCCTTTAATATGATAAAGAAATGAAAGTAGCGTTCATGAATACGTATGACCTACCGTCTCCATGAAAGGTGAATTTAAATTTTTTTCTCCAAATGTTATGGATTAGTATAAAATAAATATATATATTGGATATATATGTTATTCAAATCATTAATACCAGTCTGGAGATGATGTACTTATAAATACATGGGCAATTTTTTTCAAACAAGTTCTTTTTTGACTCATGTACCAAACATCGAAAAAACGTATGATATGAAATCACATAATTAACTAATTATTATAACATGATAATGTGTTATTTTAATTGAATAATAAACTTTAAAGGAATTACATAAGAAATTATAAATTGACGTATGTTTATTATTCAGGAATATATAGAAATGAACAAGACAGTTCAGACTTGAGGTAAGGTACTTCGTCTCAATCTCCTTTCATTAAAGCATACATTGATTTATATATGACCTTATTTAATTCACAGTATAATAAACCCTTTTTACTTTTAAATTCATTTAAAATGAATTTTTTTATATTAATCATTTTACTAAACGACAAAAGGAATGTTTTTGTCTTACGTATGCAGCGACAATGACTTCTCTTCCGTTGTGACCATTATTTGGGTTTCGACTTACTCTAAAAGACATAAATTTTTAAATGAAAAACAAATACCATGTTTTAATTTTCATTTATTCTAGGTTTGAAAATGGTTTTGATAATGTTTTGATTATATCAATGTGGTGTATTTATATCTTGTGATTGAAATGTGGAAATGCTATGTTTCATTTACGCATGTTTTATATGATTCGATTATGTTATGGTTCTTGGAATTTGTTTATGATGTCAGGTGGTTCCATGATAAACTAAGGGCAGATGAGCCTGAGATAGATCTCCAATGCATTGGGTAACGTGAAGGAGTTAAACTCTAAGGTTTCTCTGAAAATATTTTGAGAATATACTGTGATGGGTATTCCAAACATAACCACGAGGGTTACTCCTTATGAATGAATGTTATGAATGCCTCAAGTTACCATTATATCTTATGATTTCTATGAGTTATTCATAAATCTTATGATTTCATGAGGTATGTTAAAGTTATTATGGTTTATGAGTAAAGTATTATTTCATTGATTCTTATGTACACATGGAATAATGTTTTCTTTCCATAAATTTATATCCCTTACTGAGCTTTTTATGCTCATCCCATGTTTTTGAAATGTTTTTCACAGGTCAAGGGAAAGGTTCATGATGTGATGATAGTGTCAAGGTTGTGTCAAGAAAAAATCAATGTTTTGTTTTAAATATGTTTCCTTTGATGAAAAAAATGAATACTGTCTTTTATGTAAGCACCTTTTTAAATTTGGAATGTAGTGCTTGATTTTTGATGTAATTCTCTAAAACTCTAATCCTGAAAAGATCCTCAATGTGTATTCTTTAAATAACTAAAGAATATGTAATGTTTAAGTCTAGGGACTTATAGTTGGTATCAAAGGGAGGTTTATATAACTTTAGGAGTTAGAATTCTATTAAATAATTATCCAAAAATATATTTTTTACATTATGGTCAAATTGAAATGATATATCATTTGAAGATTTCAATGTTGCTTCATCTAAGACATGTTTGTTCAGAATGGTTTTCCACAGAGGAAATAGGGAAGCAGTCCTAGGAAGGCATACAAAAGGAAATGACCTTCCAAATCAGCATCCTGAGATAGTGATAATTGGAACTGAGCAGTTTGTTGCAGTAATGGCGTAGTTGACTCAACCATTAAATGGTTGTGGTATCCATGCATGAGATTTTCCAAAGACACCGCAGAGGAACATGTCAGTAGTGGAACATTTCATAAGGCAATATCTCTCATCATTCAGAGGATCATCTGACATTGTGATAGATTAAGGGTGGATTAAAGAACTGGAGAGGATTTTCGATGTCATGGGGTGTTTCGACAATAAAAAGTTTAGTCTTGCTGTTTACCATTTGGAGGGTGACGCAGATCAGCGGTGGTCGATGGTTAAAATTATCAGGGATTCTGATGAGATTTATTCTCTTGACTGGGATGAATTCAAAGGAATGTTTCTTGAGAAATAATTTCCTAAGGCTGTTCAACTTAGAATGGAAAAAAATTCTTGGAACTGAGGCAAGACGACGACTCAATGGATGCTTATGAAGAAAAGTTCACTCGATTGGAAAGGGATGATCCAAATTTTGTCTGAGACCTCAATAGTAAAATCAATCGTTTTTACTCAAGATTAATTCCAAAATATCAAAGGGCATTATATTCTCATGACTTTAAAATTTATGAAAATCTTCTCCGATGTGCTGAGAAGGTGGAAATGGAGTTTTCTGATGATCAAGTGTTCTATGACAACCAACAAAAGAAGAGACCGAAGTGGCAGGAGAAAGGGAAGAATCCTTCAAAATGGTTTGATGGTAAGAAAACTAAGTTTGAAGTTTTTGATAAATGTGATAAAAATCATGTTGGAGAATGTATTTTGAATTCTTGAATGTGCTTCTAATGTGGTAAAATGGGACCTAAGAATGGTGATAGCACTGGAAAATATCAGGGTAACAGTAAGACGAAACTTGATATACAATTAGTGAAATGGTTCAAGTGCAATGAGGTGGGTCATTATGAAAACGAGTGTTTGACAAAGATATCGAATGATGGGAAGTAGTCATACTACAAGCAGAAAGGTGTGGTGAAATCCTTTGCAACTACTTCAGTATATGTTAGGCCATCAAATGAAGTGGTATCAGGTACTTTGTTTGTTTTTTCAAAGTATGCCAATGTGTTGTTTGATTCATGGTCTATACATAATTTCATATGTAAAATATTTTCTAGTAAATTGGGAATTCCATCTCAAGAAATGACTCCTGAACTTGTGGTAAAAACACCTTGGGGAAGTGTTGAGGCAATAAGAATTTATAAGAATCTTCCTATACTTTAAAAGATTGTTTTAGCACCTTTTGATGACAACACATTTTTAAATATAAATTTTCACAATTTTATATTCTCTATTTTTCAAAATAAACTTATTCTTTATAATTGGGACATTGAAATTTTCTTTAGATAATTTTTTGGTATTTTTCTAACAATTTTCATTTTTAATGAATTGTGAAAAATACTACATTTTACTTCAAAACATATTTTTCATCTAATTAAATTATATAGTTTGATTTTCCTTTTAATTTTTTTTAAATTTTAATTATAATTTATTTTTACTATTTAATTCAATGATGGTAATTGTAATTAATTTCACTTTGAAATTGGACATAAACAAGTGTCAATCTTTTGATAGATATTTTTTCTTAAAAACATGCTATTTGTTTTCACAACAAGAATTATTTTTAAATTAATTAATGCAATTTTTGTGTTTGGAATTGGGTAAAATGGATTTTATATTTTGAATTCGAAGGTCCCAATTATTTAGTAATGACTCTTTTGTTTGTGGACATTATTAATAGTAACGATGGTAATTCTTTTTAATTATCATGATTAATTAGTAATCGGGTAGTTATAGGTAATAAAATAAGATCATAATAATATAAAATGACCACAACATGTGTCCAAATCCTATTTTTTGAGTCATGGGCGACCATGGGAATCTTTTTACCTAACTTGAGGTCCCATGGAGTCACATGGATGTAATAGTGACACATATGACATTATTTTTAAAAAAGAAGAGAAATATAACATAGGTTTGTATCTCCTAATTAAAACAATTTTAATTTTGTATATATAAATTATCTCTTAGAATATAAATACTCATTGGAAATCTAAAAATATTTACTACATCATGGTATTTTTTTTATAATTTTTACACATTAAATAAATAAATTTATTTATGATACCATGATGATGCAGTGATTACCTCATTAATGAACGATTTAAATACAATGAAAAGATAAGGTAAAATCTACGACATACACTTGTCAAAAACCTATATAATGGGTGGTTTTTTAATCCTTATCACCTTATACGAAAAATATATCATTGTGGGACCTTCAAAATCCAAAAATTATTTTATAATAAAGTAACATTTTAAGACTTTCCAAAAGTGACCCTCCTCTATCTTATAAAAGGCCCCCACCTCTACCCTCTTACCCCCACCTCTCATGCCCTTGGATCGTCCAACATCTGCTAATATTATCTCTCCACATCTATATCTTACTCATAGAATCCTCAATTTGGGCAGAAGTCTTTCCAAGGAATCCTTTGGCCGAAATCAAAAAGAGTTACCCGATTTAAAGGTAATGTCTTCTCTCGAGTTTCTTCCTTTTATTTTACTTCTTCACTCACCAATATCTTGTTATTATTTGATCCCATAATAACATTAGTATCCTCAATATACTAGGATGTTTTTAGGATAAGTATTATACCTACACTTACACACACCTCCATCTAGCGGTTAAAGAACATACTGTTTCTGTGTGTGGCGAATTACTGCCTCACGAAACGATGATTGCTCAATATTTTTTTAACACCTTTTATGGTGACCATTATGATGTCACTGTATTTATATATGATATATGTGGTATTTAGTTTTTCTATAATCTTCTGAATTTTATTTTTAAATCACATCTTTATGATTTTCATGTTGTGGAACTACAATAATTTCATCTGAGGAAGTGTGGACTACCACTCCCTCAAGTGATGTGACTTGTTAATTTCAAACAAGGAATTTATAAAGAATGTAATTAATGAAATTATGTTACCTATATAAAAAATATATTATACTGGATTTATAATATATATATGTCTCATTTAGTTTTAATTCCTTTAATATGACAATGAAATTATAGTAGCATTCATGCACACGTACGGCCTACCGTCTCCATGAACGGTGCATTTCATTTTTTATCTCCAACTATTATAGAATAGTATAAAATGAATATATACCAGATATATATG
This sequence comes from Viscum album, assembly GCA_963277665.1. Taxonomy (NCBI): domain Eukaryota; kingdom Viridiplantae; phylum Streptophyta; class Magnoliopsida; order Santalales; family Viscaceae; genus Viscum; species Viscum album. Next base: position 1,290,406,962 of record OY728135.1, read on the forward strand.
ATATTTAAATCATTAATACCATTCTTTATATGATGTAATTATAACTACATGGACAATTATTTTCAAACAAGTTCATTTTTGACTCATGTACCGAATATCGAAAAAAACGTATGATATGAACTCACATAATTAACTAATTATTATAACATGATAATATGTGATATTAATTGAATAATAAACTTTAAATGAATTCCTTAAGAAATTATAAACTTACCTTATTTTATTATTCAGGAATATAAAGAAACGAACAAGACAGGTCAGACTTGAGGTAAGGGACTTCATATCAATCTTCTTTCATTGAGGCATACATTGATTTATATATGACCTTCTTTTATTCTCTGTATAATAAACCCTTTTGAATTTTAAATTCATTAAAAAGAAATCTTTTTATACTAAAATCTTTACTAAATGGAAAAATGAATGTTTTTGTCTTACGTATGTGGCGACAATGACTTTTCCGCCGCCGTGACCATTATTTGGGTTTCGGCTTCCTCTATAAGCCACAACTTTTAAAATGAAAAATAAATTCCAATATTTAATTTTTTTTGGTATTAAAAATGGTTTTGATAATGTTTTGATTATATCAATGTTCTGTATTGATATCTTGTGATTGAAATGTTGAAATGCTATGTTTCCTTTACGCATGTTTTATGTGATACGATTATGTTATGGTTCTTGGGAATTGTTTATGAAGTCGGGTGGTTCCGTGATAAAATAAGGGCAGGTGAGCCCAAGATAGCACTCCAATTCATTGGGTAACATGAAGGATTTAAATTCTAAGGTTTCTTCGAAGAGATTTAGGGAATATACTGTGATTGGTATTCCAAACATCACCATGAGGGTTACTCCCTACGTAAGAATGTTATGAATGCCTCCAGTTACCTTTATGTCTTATGATTTCTATGAATTATTCATAAATCTTATGATTTCATGAGGTAGGTTAAAGTGATTATGGTTTATGAGTAATTTATTATTTCATTGATTCTAATGTATACATGGACTAATTTTTCTTTCCGTATTTTCATATCCCTTACTGAGCTTTTTATGCTCATACCATGTTTTTGAAATGTTTTTCACAGGTCAAGGGAGAGGTACATGATGTGATGATAGTGTCGAGGAAGTGTCAAGAAAAAATCCATGTTTTATTTTAAATATGTTTCCTTGGATGAAAAAATGAATACTGTCTTTGATGTAACCTCCTTTTTTAAATGTGGAATGTAATGCAAGATTTATGATCTAATTATCTAAATCTCAAAACCTGAAAAGATCCTCAAAGTGTATTCTTGAAAGATTTCAAGATTATGTAATGTTTAAGGATGGGTAATTATATCTAGTATGTTTCTATGGAAGTGGAGAAGAGAAATTGTCAGTGTTTGGCCGAGCTTGAAGGCTCAAAGTGGTGTGAGAAGGAGATGGAGGAGGTGCCATTTTATAAGGGAGGAGAGGGGAACCTTTGGAAACATAAGAAATATTATTTTATAATAAATTCAAAAGCCACTTAAAACCCCCCCAAAATGACTCAAATCCTAAGATTAGTTGATATAGGGTTGTAATATCATTAACAAATAAAATTTAGACATGCTATAAAACTATTGTAAACCTTATCAACTTGATTTATCCTTATTTAATCTATTTAATTTTATTTTTGGTAATAATATACTAAATTTTAAATTGTTATAAATAATTACTTATGTGTTGTGAATTGTCCAAAATTGTATAATTTAATATATTTTAGACCATATAAATTCCAATTTATAATTTTTAAATATTTTTTGATTTTTAACCAATTTTATAATATGTTATTTTTATAAAATAACAATAGTGTCAATTTTGACACTATTCATTTATTTGAATTTAAATAATGTCCACACAGAAGATATGTAGAAACTAAAAGATTTAATATATTCATAACATGTCATATTTATCTAGAAAATTCGTGGATCTCATTAAATATTTCATGTAATATTTATTTTGATATTTTTAAAACCATTTATTTGATATTTCAGTCAATAAAATAATTTCAACATCACTATTGTGTCATAATTAATGATAATTATTTAACCCATAAAAATTAATAATAAATTCACATCATGTATATAATTTTATTAGATTTTTGGAGACTATTCATGTAACACCCTGAGATTCCACGATACGCTTCTCATTCAATAATGCAATAGCTTGCATTGTACGCAACTTCGAGTTCTAAAACACCGCGACTAATCAGAGTAGCCTTTATGAATAGTAATAACCACTTTTTAAAATTATAGAAATTTTATATTTCAAAATGGACTTCATTTCTGTATTCGTAATATCGAAATTATTCTAAGTTGAATTTTTTTGTAACTTTCTGAGAACTTCCAATTTTTTTATGAATAGTGAAAAATACTTAAAACAACTTTTTTAATCAAAATAATTTATTGTGATAAATTATACTATTTAGTGGTTTTAAAGTATAATTAGAATATATTTTTACCATTTTATCCAATGTTGGTCATTAGAATTAATTTAACATTGAAATTGGACATAAACAATTGCCAATCTTTTGAAATAAATTGTTTCACAAAAACACGCTATTTGTTGTGACAGCGGGAATTAATTATAAAATTAACTAATGTAACTTATATGTTTGGAATTTTTTAAAATAGACATCATTTTTTAATTTGGAATATCAATTATATCTTAGGGTGAAATTTTGGCATTGTTCTGAAAAACTTCAATTTTTGATGAATAGTGAAACCACTAAGTGGTAGTTAAATAACTGATTTTTCGTTTAAATGAAATATTACCACTTCTGTGATTTGATTTTCAAAAATCCGACATACATGGTTTTCATTAATAAGTAAAATGTGGTTCAATGAGATTAAAATAATTTTTTGGTGAATAGTAACTTTTAAGTTCTTAATCGCGATTAGAGGTAATTAGTGTAGTTTAAGGTAAAAACAATATTTTAATAATATGATATGAGCTTGAAACTTGTCCTACTCCTATTGGATGAGTCATGGCCGACCAAGAAAACCCATGGGTCAACTTGGGGACCCCATGGAGCCACTTTGGTTGGAAAATGACATTAATATATATTTATTTAATGTTAAAATTAAATTGACACAAACATGAGTTGTTTTACTAAAACAGTTTTAAAGTGGGGTTACACAAGTCCCAATTTTGATTATAAATATTCATTAGAAATCTAAAAAGATTTCCTACATCATAGTATTTGTTTTATAATTTTTAGACATTAAATAAATTAAATTATTTATGACATCATGATGATGCAGTGATGACCTCATTATTTAACGATTTAAATAAAATGGAAAGATAATATAAAATCCAAAGCGTACACTTGTCAAAAACCTATTTTATGAGTAGATTTCGAACCCTTATCATCTTATCCTAGAATTATATATGTGTGGGACCTCTAAAATCCGAAACTCATTTTATAATAAAGTGACTTTTCGTTACTTGCCAAGAGTGCCCCTCCTCTCCACTTATAAAAGGCCCCCACCTCTCCCACCTTATTCACACCTTCAAGCCATTTGGCTCGGCCAAACTCTGCCCAAATACTCTCCCAAATTCCCCATCTTACTCCTAGAAGCCTCACTTTGGGCAGAACTCTTCCCAAGGAAGCCTTTGGCTCAAATCAAAAAGAGTTACCCGATTTTGGGGTAATGTCTTCTCTAATGTTGTTTTGTTTTATTTTTATTCTTCAACCCCCTAAACTCTTTTTATTCATTTCTTTTGTAACAACACCAGTATCCTCAATATACTAGGAAGTTGTTATAAGAAGTATTCGAGCTAAACTTACACACACCTACATCTAATGGTTAAATAACATACGGTTTCTGTGGATGGCGAATTTCTGCCTCACGAAACGATGATTGTTCAACAATCATATAACACCTTCAAAGGTGGCCATTAAGATGTCACTATATTTATATATTATATAAAATATGTTTATGTTTTACTTATTCTTCTGTATTTATGGCATACTTTATGATTTCCATTATGGGTAAAATGCGATAATTTCATTTTAGGAAGTGCGGACTACCACCCCCTTAATGTGATTTGAATCGTTAATGCCATATGTGGGATGTATAAAGGATGGATTAAATGGTATTATACACTATATTATACTGTAATTATATTATAAATTTATATCATTATGATTTAATTCCATTAAATACGAAATAGAAATGAAAGTAGCGTTCATGCGTACGTACGGCTTACCGTCTCCATGAACGGTGCATTTCATTTCTTACCTCTAAATGTTACGTAATATTATAAATGAATGTATATACTGGATATATATGATATATATGAAATCTAAATCATGAATATAATTCTGGAGATAATGTATATTCTACCACATAAACAACTTGTAATTATAAGAAGTTTATTGTTGACTCAAGTACCAAAGATCGACAAAACGACCGTTATTAACTTAAATAATTACATAATGTTCATATCATTGTAATAAGTGATATAAAAAGGATAATGAAATTGAAAATGGTTCTTAATAAGGTATATATTAACTCTAGTTTATTATTCAGGAGGTTAAAGAATGGTTGAGTCAAGCCAGACATGAGGTAAGGGAACTTCTTAACCCAATTTATATTCTTTGGGTTAATCTCCTACTTTCAAATTATGACATGATATTATTATGTCCTTTTTTTATTTTTACGTTCCTTATGTTTACCTATAGTGAATACACATAATAGATCTATTTTATTTTAAAAATGATCTTTGTAAGGGACTTTGTCTCATTCTCCATTCATTGAGGCATATTTTGTTTTATACACAACTTTCTTTTATACGTTGTATAAACTCCTTTGACTTTTAAATTTATTCAAAAGGTTTTATTTTATAATTATGATATTTTTAAATTATTTCAAAAAAGAGATATTTATCTTAAATATATGGAAATCCAGTGCAAATGTATACATATTTAACGTAAGCTTAAACATGTTTTCAGAAAACCCGACTCTCGAGTGTGGTAGACAGGAAGGGATTTGGCATGGACCCATCATGGCCTGTAATTAGTCGAGAAGTCTCAGAATTAGTTATTTTGTTTTCAAAATCTTGCATAATTTTTTCAGAAAAACACTGGAGTATATTTGAGCAATTTTAAATGTAAGTATCTTCTAAAAAAATTGCATCGGCAGGTCTCATGAGACAAACTAGTGTCTTGGCACAAGGCCTTGACAAAATCTTATTTGTAGTCTTGGCACGAGGCCTTGGCTATGTGGTTATGATAGTCTGGCATTATGCATTCCAACATTATGAAAGTGGTTATTGATATTGCATGTGATTATTCGACCAGTAGAATATCCATGTGGAGAAGTGAATGGCATTATCTCATTTTACTTTTGACATATTATGTTGAAGTTCATGTTTAAAAGGCTTTTGTTTTAGTTATACATTGCCTTAAATGTTAATGTTTATTTATGAAAGCTTCTGCTATATTGTTAACCTTACTGAGCATATGATCTCACCCCTTTCAATGTTTTAATATTTCTCCAGGATGTGAAGAAGTATTTTATGAATGACCTGCAGGGGTAGTCAGAAAGGGATATGATTGTGGACTATGAAGACCATGTTATTGTAGTTTGTTTACCTTTTGATGTAATGAAAGACTTATGAATGTATCTAGTGTTTCCAAGGCTACTAAACTAATCGGTCTTTCGAGACTTGATATTTTGTGATCATGCCAATGTTACGAACTAATGCACCGACTCTGGGTAGCTGGGGTCGGGGCGTTACAGTTGGTATCAGAGGAAGTTTAGTACAAACCTTGGAAGCTAGATTTAGATAAACTCCGATTAGAGCACGTAGACCTAAGATGAACTTTCAGGATTAGTATAGAAGAACTTCCTAGAATAATGGTATTGTAGAGATTTTGTGAGTTTTTCGAGCAATACATCCCTGTCTGGATACGAGCAGGTAGAGGCGGCTCCGGCACAGATGTACCTAGGGGTAAAACCCGAAAACACCGCTTTGAGCTAGACTCGAACGGGAACTGGTGCACGACAACGGGCCTTGCTGCACTCTTTGTTACGACACTCCCGGGGGATATGCTTAGGATAACTCTCATTTTCTTTACAAATCATTATGAAGTGTTTATGAGTATATACTTACTCAAAGAAAACATTTTTTATGATTATGGATTATATCCATAAATAGTTCAATTTATGTTAAGTGTTTTATAAGTATGGGATTATGTATTTTGATTCATAAACTGATCTAGTTTATGCAATTGTATAGAAATGGCGCCTAGTGGAAGAAATGGAAACCGTATCAATGCACGCACTCCATGTAGGGATTTCCCTCCTGCTCTAGATAATTATAGTGGGGCTGGTGATGCAATTGGTGCCGATCAGCTAATCACCATACTGGGACAACTTACTCAGGTTATGAATAATAACCTTACCCGTATGGAGCACCCTGATCCACAACATGGAGGATCAATGTTAGATCGATTCATGAGGCAACAACCACCAACGTTCAATGGGAGTACAAATCCCTTAGTAGCCGAGCAATGGATAAATTCCCTAGAGAAAATATTTCAGGCTTTGGGGAGCAGTGAAAGGGAAAACGTTATCATGGCAGTTTACCGCCTCACTGGAGATGCTGATCAATGGTGGTCATTGATTCAAAACATGAAGGAAGATTATGATGTATCGAATATAGAATGGAGGGAGTTCAAAGAGCCTTTCATAGAAAAATACTTTCCTCGTGACCATCGAGCAGATATGGAAAGGCAATTTCTGAGTCTGAGGCAGAAAGAGGATGAGAATGTCACAAAGTACGAGGCTAACTTTACAAGGTTAGCGAGGCATGCTGCCAATTATATACGTAACCAAAGGAGTAAGATTGATCGTTTCTTTGATGGGTTAAAACCATTTCTCCGTCGAGCTTTAGTATCAAAATCCTTCTCATCATACGAAGATATTGTCTCGTGTGCTATCAAGACAGAAAAGGAATTCTCTAAGTCTTATGACAACAAAGTAAAGAAAGAGAAGAAGAGAATAGTGGAACAAGAGACAGATAAATGGAAAAAGGGAAAGAAGGATTTTCTATTATGTGATAATTGTGGGAAGAATCACCCTGGTATGTGCCTAAAAGGAATGGGAGTTTGTTATAAATGTGGAGAAAAGGGTCACCAGGCTCGTGATTGCAAGGGAAAGAAAGAGGCTGTCAAAGTTTAATGCTACAATTGTAGGGAAATGGGGCATTATGCAAATGAATGTCCTAAGCGTCAAGGAAACTTACCTCAAAAAAGGCCAAGGGATCAAGGCCAATCTTATGATGTGACTACAGTTGAAGCGGAATAATTAATGTATTGGTGCTTTTGGACTCAAGGATTATATTCTTGTTATAAGAATAATGTGATATATATAAAGATTGTACTGCAGTACTTTTTGATTAAGGTAATATGATTAAGGTAATCATATTTTTAGTATGTGACAATAAGAGAAACTTTTCTTTGTTTGGGGAATCTGATGTTACAATTGATTTTGGAATTTAGAGACCTTTTAGAGAAAGTCTGGACGGAGGTATTTTGGATAACTATTAAGGTTGGAATGGATTAAGTTGAACCATGGATAGTATTGTTTAAGGTTAAAGCATTTATGAAGATTATTTTTGGAATATTATGATACTATAGTTTTAGGAAAAGGACAACCTGCAGGGTGGGGAATAACCCGTTGCGTCGGACAAAGCTGCAGGAATCGAACCCGCAACCATAGTGCGACAAGCCTTTATTTCCTACCACTAGCCTACAGGAAGTCCCCAGTTATTACAAAATAATTTTACTAATCTAAATGGTATGTGTTAACATTTGGAACCTTATACAATTAGGACAAGTATAATATTTTTGAGTTCTATTATCTTTTTGAGTGAAAGATGAGTTGAAGGTTGAAACTCTAATTGTCAAGTATAAATATATATATACCTATCTCTTATTCAAAGAATAAATTAATTCTTAAACTTTAGTAAAGGGATATTAAAACAAAAAAAATGTGTTATCATAATACCTTATGTCTTGTTGAACTGATGATATTTTAAATCAACATAGATTGAAGGCTTTGAGGCCCTCAATTTGACAGTTGATTGTGATTGATGACCTCAATCACTCCCTACAAATATTTACGTTTTTCCTCCAATTATATGTCTCTAATTTCCACCAATGTTCTCCTAATTGAGATCATAATTGGGTGGTGACTTTTTCATTTCCCTTTCCCTCTTATTAAGGCTAAATTTTATTAATCTTATTTCCGATGTGGGTTTTCCTCAAAAGTATTTTCTCTTTTCAACCTTTTACTTTCAAAGAAAATTTTCAAATTGCGAGGACACAATTTATTGAAGGAGGGGAGAATGTAACACCCCGAGCTTCCACGATACGCTTCTCATTCAATAATGCAATAGCTTGCATTGTACGCAACTTCGAGTTCTAAAACACCGCGACTAATCAAAGTAGCCATTATGAATAGTAATAACCACTTTTTAAAATTATAGAAATTTTATATTTCAAAATGGACTTCATTTTTGTATTCGTAATATCGAAATTATCCTAAGTTGAATTTTTTGTAACTTTCTGAGAACTTCCAATTTTTTTATGAATAGTGAAAAATACTTAAAACAACTTTTTTAATCAAAATAATTTATTGTGATAAATTATACTATTTAGTGGTTTTAAAGTATAATTAGAATATATTTTTACCATTTTATCCAATGGTGGTCATTAGAATTAATTTAACATTGAAATTGGACATAAACAATTGGCAATCTTTTGATATAAATTGTTTCTTAAAAACACGCTATTTGTTGTGACAGAGGGAATTAATTATAAAATTAACTAATGCAACTTATATGTTTGGAATTATGTAAAATAGACATCATTTTTGAATTTGGAATATCAATTATAGCTTAGGGTGAAATTTTGGCATTGTTCTGAAAAACTTCAATTTTTGATAAATAGTGAAACCACTAAGTGGTAGTTAAATAACTGAATTTTCGTTTAAATGAAATATTATCACTTCTGTGATTTGATTTTCAAAAATCCGACATAAATTGTTGTCATTAAGAAGTAAAATGTGGTTCAATGTGATTAAAATAATTTTTTGGTGAATAGTAACTTTTAAGTTCTTAATCGCGATTAGAGGTAATTAGTGTAGTTTAAGGTAAAAACAATGTTTTAATAATATGATATGAGCTTGACACTTGTCCTACTCCTATTGGATGAGTCATGGCCGACCAAGACAACCCATGGGTCAACTTGGGGACCCCATGGAGCCACTTTGGTTGGAAAATAACATTAATATATATTTATTTAATGTTAAAATTAAATTGACACAAACATGAGTTGTTTTACTAAAACAGTTTTTAAGTGGGGTTACACAAGTCCAAATTTTGATTATAAATATTCATTATAAAGATAAAAAGATTTCCTACATCATATTAGTTTTTTTATAATTTTTAGACATTAAATAAATTAAATTATTTATGACATCATGATGATGCAGTGATGATCTCATTATTTAACGATTTAAATAAAATGGAAAGATAATGTAAAATCCAAAGCGTACACTTGTCAAAAACCTATTGGATGAGTAGATTTCTAACCCTTATCATCTTATCCTAGAATTATATAAGTTTGGGACCTCTAAAATCCGAAACTCATTTTATAATAAAGTGACTTTTTTTTACTTTCCAAGAGTGCCCCTCCTCTCCACTTATAAAAGGCCCCCACCTCTCCCACCATATTAACACCTTCAAGCCATTTGGCTCGGCCAAACTCTGCCCAAATACTCTCCCAACTTCCCCCTATTACTCCTAGAAGTGTCACTTTGGGCAGAACGTGTCCCAAGGAAGCCTTTGGATCAAATCAATAAGAGTTACCCGATTTTGAGGTAATGTCTTCTCTAATGTTGTTTTGTTTTATTTTTCTTCTTCAACCCCCTAAACTCTTTTTATTCATTTATTTTGTAACAACACCAGTATCCTCAATATACTAGGATGTTTTTATAAGAAGTATTCGAGCTACACTTACACACACCTACATCTAATGGTTAAAGAACATACGGTTTCTGTGGATGGAAAATTTCTGCCTCACGAAACGATGATTGTTCAACACTCATATAACACCTTCAAAGGTGGCCATTAAGATGTCACTATATTTATATATGATATAAAATATGTTTATTTTTTACTTATTCTCCTGTATTTATGGCATACTTTATGATTTCCATTATGGGTAAAATGCGATAATTTCATTTTAGGAAGTGCGGACTACCGCCCCCTCAAAGTGATTTGAATCGTTAATGCCATATGTGGGATGTATAAAGGATGGATTAAATGGTATTATACACTATATTATACTGTAATTATATTATAAATTTATATCATTATTATTTCATTCCATTAAATATGAAATAGAAATGAAAGTAGCGTTCATGCGTACGTACGGCTTACCGTCTCCATGAACGGTGCATTTCATTTCTTACCTCTAAATGTTACGTAAAATTATAAATGAATGTATACACTGGATATATATGATATATATGACATCTAGATCATGAATATAATTCTGGAGATAATGGATATTGTACCACATAAACAACTTGTAATTTTATGAAGTTTATTGTTGACTCAAGTACCAAAGATCGACAAAACGACCGTTATTAACTTAAATAATTACATAATGTTCATATCATTGTAATAAGTGATATAAAAAGGATAATGAAATTGAAAATGATTCTTAATAAGGTATATATTAACTCTAGTTTATTATTCAGGAGGTTAAAGAATGGTTGAGTCATGTCAGACACGAGGTAAGGGAACTTCTTAACCCAATTTCTATTCTTTGGGTTAATCTCCTACTTTCAAATTATGTCATGATATTATTATGTCCTTTTTTTATTTTTACGTTCTTTATCTATACCTATAGTGAATACACATAATAGATCTATTGTATTTTAAAAATGATCTTTGTAAGGGACTTTGTCTCAATCTCCATTCATTGAGGCATATTTTGTTTTATACACAACTTTCTTTTATACGTTGTATAAACTCCTTTGACTTTTACATTTATTCAAAAGGTTTTATTTTATAATTATGAGATTTTTAAATGATTTAAAAAAAGAGATATTTCTCTTAAATATATGGAAATCCAGTGAAAATGTATACATATTTAACGCAAGCTTAAACATGTTTTCAGAAAACCCGACTCTCGAGTGTGGTAGACAGGAAGGGATTTGGAATGGACCCATCATGGCCAGTAATTAGTCGAGCAGTCTCAGAATTAGTTATTTTGTTTTAAAAAGCTTTCATAATTTTTTCAGAAAAACACTGGAGTATATTTGAGCAATTTTAAATGTAAGTATCTTCTAAAAAAAATTGCATCGGCAGGTCTCATGAGACAAACTAGTGTCTTGGCACAAGTCCTTGACAAAATCTTATTTGTAGTCTTGGCACGAGGCCTTGGCTATGTGGTTATGATAGTCTGGAATTATGAATTCCAACATTATGAAAGTGGTTATTGATATTTCATGTGATTATTCGACCAGTAGAATATCCATGTGGAGAAGTGAATGGCATTATCTCATTTTACTTTTTCCATATTATGTTGAAGTTCATGTTTAAAAGGCTTTTGTTTTAGTTATACATTACCTTAAATGTTAATGTTTATTTATGAAAGCTTCCGCTATATTGTTAACCTTACTGAGCATCTGATCTCACCCCTTTCAATGTTTTAATATTTCTCCAGGATGTGAAGAAGTATTTTATGAATGACCTGCAGGGGTAGTCAGAAAGGGATATGATTATGGTCTATGAAGACCATGTTATTGTAGTTTGTTTACTTTTTGATGTAATGAAAGACTTTTGAATGTATCTAGTGTTTCCAAGGCTACTAAAGTAATCGGTATATCGAGGCTTGATCTTTTGTGATCATGCCAATGTTACAAACTAATGCACCAACTCTGGGTAGCTGGGGTTGGGGCGTTACAATTCATGTACGATGTTTTATGAATTTTATCACTAAATTAAAATTATTACACTTATAAAATATAAGAGAGTGACATGTTGTCACTTTTTTTGGAGTTTATTAATAATTATATGATATTCATGGTAAAAAGTCCTTGAAATCAATCTATTCCAACCCTTAAGTGATATGGGTTGACTTTTATTCATCCAATATAATTTTGGCAGTTCTAAGGGTAATTTTATAATTTTATTTTTACACTTAATTACTTGATTTACCTTTAACTGTAGGAAATAAAAATTATTGTAGTTACTATTAATAATATCAAAAAAATAAAAGTAACATGTTAACAGAATTTGGAGTCACTGATTCCAAATATGGAATCCATTTTTAAAAATTCAAAACACAGAAGTTGCTGTAATTAATTTAAAATTAATCTCATTGATAAGAAAATGGGTTTTAAAAGTTAAAACATTTCAAAGTTTCAAATGTTTTTACCTATGAATTTAGTCTAAAATTAATGCTAATGACTTAAATTATATTAAATAGTAAAAATATATTCTATTTATACTTTAAAAAAATTCAATATTATAATTTAACCATATAAATTATCTCGATGAAAAGAGTTGTTTTTAATAAAAAATTACCATATTTTTACTATTCATAAAAATATGAAAGTTAACAGAAAAATATAAAAAATTTATCCAAAGTAAATTTTTATATCTTTATTGAAATTAATAAGTTTATATTTCCTAATTGAACTTATAAACATGTCAAAAACTATATTTAATGTTGGTGCGCCATCAAAAGGTGGTAAAGCTGCATTTTTTTAAAAATATTTATTTTAGCCAATAAATTTATTTTGTTCTCATACCATGATCTAGAAATCAGTAAGATGAATAATAATGTTATAAAATTCAAAATTTATTTAATATTATTCATAACGGCTAGTTGATAATAATATTATAACAATATATCATTGTTTAGTTAAACCAAGTATTGCGTACTACACACGCTTTTGAGGAAGGTCACGATTGTGTATAATGCTAGCCAAGTCAGGTCTGTGTGTAGAGAAATCTTTCTTTGGTGCTGTGTATAACATAATAAATAATTATTTCATTTATAAAGTAAAAAAATCTATAATTAATGTTGTGTAGAATAATTTCTACAAAACGAACTTGAAATTGTGTGTAACACGAGCCAAAAAGAGTTTTGCGTATACTACAAACTAATACAGTGATGCATACAATACAAGCTAATCGTGGTGTAGTGTAAAATATAAGACATCAATTATATTAAAAAGAATATATCTCAAAAATTATCTGGGTGTTACATTCTACCCCTCTTAAAATTAATTTCTCCCTCGGAATTCATCAGGGTTATAAATGGTTTTCTACTTGAATGTTTCTCTCATAGAAACCCACATCGTAAAAAGGAATACTAAAAAATCTTTTTAAAAAGGAACGTTAAAAACATAGTGGATACCCAAAGTAACTCATCATTGGCTTTCCACATAAGAGAATGTAGGTGAAAATATGTATATGGAAGATAAATCTAACCATCATGATCTGATGGAGAGTGGTAGAGAACATGGCTTAGAAAAAGCCAACAATAACAAAGCCATAAATTTGTGATGATATAAGGTCCCACATGATTAATCAAATATGAGGGAACTAGGACACCATTTTTGGTTTTCATGATCGTTTCCCTAATGTTGACGAATTTTGGAATTAAAAGAAATACTTACATGATTTTGATATAATCTCACTATTTTTGGTGCCTTGAAGAATTTCCAATTCATCTCTTAAAGAAATCAAGTTGAATTTTTCTTCTGTGAAGTGTTAGAAAATCATGTGATAGAATGATAGGACATTCCATCAGTCTCAAACATTATGTCAGAAAAATTTATATACCCATGTCCATCTTATGGTGAGATTAATCATATATGGTTCAAAAATGGACTTATACTTCATCTATCATAACAGTTAATAAAATAAAACTACTTTCTACTAACCATGGACTTTTTGTAGGCCATTGGTTGGTGATAAAGTCCTGTCACACTTCAGTTGTGGGTTCGATTCCCGCAACCTTGTCCAACGCGACGAGTTGTCGCCCGTCCTGCAGGTTGTCCTTTTTCTAAATCTACACTATTATAACATTTCAAAAATAATATCTAAAAAAAGTTGTAGCCTTAAATAATACTATCTAATTTCCAACCTAATCCATTCCAATTTTTAGGCTTATCCAGAATACATCTGTCCAATCACATATTATAAAGAAAACAATTACTTGAAAGGTCACATAACAAGCACGTGAATACCATCATTTATCTCCCATGTATCATAACATATATCTTGTTGATCACATTTTAAACATGTGAATACCTTAACAATGTATTCTATTGAAACATGAATTACCATAGAACATTAGTGAAAACATGAATGCTGGCAGAAGTTAACACTTTCCACATACCAAAATACCAAAATTTTGATATACTCAAACCATGATATCACTTTGTCCTTATATTAGTCATGAGCTCATGAATACTATCATAAAAATTATTTTCTTCTTATCTCTTCATTATGCGCATTTCATCTTCTTTCCAAAAATATTTCAATCACTTTTCATGGTTACCGGTACCATATTCTTATGGAAAACCACAATGGACCAATAAATAGATATTCCAATATACCATAAAAGTAACTCAACAAAATTATTCTTGAATACCAATAAATAAACACTTAAATACATTCTCTTCAATGATTGTAATGTAATAAGTCCTTCCTTGATATAGAAGTAACCTCTTAGGTCAGGGCATTGAGTTGGGTAATTCCCATATTCTCCATAGATAAGAGATTGAACTCCATTACAGTCTATCACTCTATGAACCTTCTCCCCACACAGATAACATATTCCCCCCCATTTGATGTATTCATCTAGGTTATTCTTCCCTTCATTAGAAATATCAATCTTCCTTTTTCTATTCTCCCCACCATGTGAACTTTCATAAAAGTCCATCTTCCTATTATTTGATAAATTAGGAATACCACTAAAGTTCAAATTTTTAATCAAATATCACGATTACTGATTCAGAATAATCACTATCTCTAACTTTCTAGGCATTATGAAATTTCATTGCTCATAGTCGCCAATTTGTCCGTTGGATTTAATGTTGACCCAATTCCTTCTGGTTCCCTACATTGTGTAAAACCAAAAACTATGGTGTAATAAATAGTAAAAATAACGAGGAACCACATAATCATAAAAAGAATAACTTATCACAAATTCTTTAATCCATAAAACCTTAGGTTCACCCTAGGTTATTAATGATCGTCAACATAATTCTAGGACTACAACCTGTAGTTATACTAAAACTTAGGGACATCCCTAGACATACATTATAAATATCCCTAGGGATTTCACTAATATTTTTGCATCCTAGTTTCCAAAGGTTAACTAAACCTTCACTCTGATACCAACTGTAGAGACCCAAAGCTTGATGTACATAAAAATTACATTACTTATGCGGAATAATTAATACATGACAATAACAGATGCCAAAAGACCGTATTAGTTTATCTTTTTTGGAAACCCGGAACATAATCTTCTAATCATGGTGAAAGATCTTCAACATCTCTCATAAAGATCTTCCCCTTTGTATTTATTACCTAAATTTTTTATTTATATCCTTGTGAAAATAAACATAAAAAAGGTGAGATCAAATTCTCGGTAAGGGTAAACATGTAGAACATAAAACAATCCCTAAACATTTGAATGTAAGAACATGAACATAAAACATCAAAATCATGAGTAATGACATAAATCTAAGCAGTACATAAGGCATATATTATATAGGAACATTAATCATGATAAAATAGCCTGGGAATAAAACATGTAATTATGGAAAATCATTAAGCACATGTTATGATTTCCATTGTAGCCAAGGTATTGTTTCCAAGACCATCATAGTGGACAAAGTCCATTACTGAACCGGGTTTACTTGTCGTTCCACCCCTGTATTACTGAACTGGATTCACATACCATTCCAGCCATGTCTATATCATGAGATATAAATCTTTACCCAATTCATTGGAAGGAGATATAGGTCACACCCACATAATATTGAAATCATTCATACTTGTGCTACAAAATGAACATAAATCATTCATCATAACCGAATGAATAAAATGGGTTTTATAAACATCATCCAATCCTAACATAATCCATATAAAAATTGATATTATTTCATCATAAGAAGAATAAAACCATGTAAATAATATAGAAATTATACTTGAAACATAATCATTCTAAATAATGTCATCATAGATAGAAAATAGTTTTGACAAAACACTTGAAATGGATTCTTGAGGAAAATATCCTTTCTTCTTCAAAATCATTTTCTTTCCACAAAATGCCATGAAATTTAAAAAAAGTGATCTTTTTGAAAATAATCATGAAATCTTGTAGAGGAAGATTCCTGGAAATTAGGAGTTATGAATCAGTAAAAATCTGTTCATTCCGTATAAGTTAAAAAATAATTCTCCTTGTACTATTTCTAGAAAAGTCAAAAAGATCCTTGTATATTAAACAAAAGAATGATTTATTCCATAACATAATGTAAAACTCAAAGAGGGGTTAAAATGACTTAAAAAATAAATATAAGAATATTAAACACTTTTTTAAAAACATTTTTATGGACATAGATGAAAAATATAACCCCAGTAAATACTTACGTATAAGCAATCTCGAATAAAAATGAGATTGCAAAATTATCCCTTACCTTAGGTCCAATTTCATCCATACATGATCGAAACTCCTATATAGTGGGTTTAATAATATTATTAACATGTAATATAACCATAATAAGATTTATTATTTCATATATGATTCACATAGGACTTTATATAACCTGTTCTTTTGTCAATTCATTGTTAAAGTTTAGTTTTTGGGTAAAATCGTTTCATTTATCGAACGTGTTTCGACTTTTTGTTGTTGATATTATTACATATATCCAAATTTAAATAATTCCCGAATTTAAAACATGATTTATATATAATATATATTCAGCATGTAAATATATATGATAGACCGATAAATAAAATGAAATTCATCGTTCATGGAGACGGTAGGCCGTACGTACGTTGTACGCTGTTTTCGTTTCCTTATTGAACTGAATGGAATTAAGTAAATGAAACATATTTTTACATAAATATAGTATAATTATTATGTAATATATTTCATGATTAATTATTATATATACTTAATAATCATACTTGAATGGTTGGTCATAGAGAATGAATCTCATCACATCGTGGAGATGGTAATCCGTACGTACGCACAAGCGATGATATCAATCCAATAATTATTGAATGGAATTAGAGTAGATGATATAATTTATCAGAATCAGTATGATGTTATAATAATCATAAATAGTTATTATTTCCACCATTATAACCATCCATGTAATGTGGTGGTGGAAAACAGATTACACCATGGCGTAGAGACGGTATTCCGTACGTACGCACGTGCGGTGATTTCATTTTCTGTAGGATAGATGGATTGTGAAATAGGGTCGTTTTATATTTATAATAACATATTAGTATATGAGAGAAACTGATTTAATTACATAATAATGAAAAAAATAAGATGAAGTAGAAGAAGAAAGAAATTTGAACGAATCGGTAATGGATATTACCTCTTCTTCGACGCGCCTCTTCTAAACCTATTCTTATGGCACTAACTTTGGTGTTTGAAGAATACCAGGACCTATAGTATGTTTCTAGGGAAGTTTAAAAGAGGAATTTCTAGGTGTTTTCCGAGCTTGAAGGCTCAAAATGGTGTGAGGAGGAGAGGGAGTATGTGTCCTTTTATAAGGGAGGAGAGGGGGAAATTTGTAAACATAAGATATATTAATTTATAATAAATTCGAACCCCACTTAAAAACCTCCAAAAATGACTCAAATTAGAATATTTGATGAGATATGGTTGTAATCTCATCAACCAATAAAATTTATACATTCTTGGAAATTATTTTAAGACTTATCAACTTGATATATCCTTATTTAATCTATTTAATTTTATTTGTGGTAATAATATACTAAATTTTAAATTGTAAAAAATAATTATATATGTGTTGTTTATTGACCATAATTGTATAATTTATGACAGTTTAGACCATATAAATTTCAATTTATATTTTTTAAATATTTTTGTGATTTTTAAACAATTTTATAATATGTTATTTTTATAAAATAACAACAGTGTCAATTTTGACACTATAGTAGTTGGGGTTTGGCTTAGTGGTAAGCACCCATTAATTCTACATAAAAATGGGGGTTCAAAACCCATTTGGAATATTTTATTTTAGAAATACTGTAGCAAACTGTAGCAGCGGCGACACTATAGCAACGACGAGAACTATAGCGGCGGCAGAGTATTGTAGCAGCATGGGTACTGTAGTAGTACTATTCACAAAATGGGCTTTGAGCCATACAAATGGGCCTACGGGCCATAAAATAGGATAAATTTCTACTAGGCCTTTGGAATATGTAAGGGGTATCCCTCTACCCAATCAAAGAGGTGCTTGTATTGCTTTAATAATAAATGAGGCATTGACCCCGACCTTTTAAAATAAATTTGACACTATTCATTTATTTGAATTTAAATAAAATCCACACAGAAGATATGTTCGAACTAAAATATTAAATAGATTCATAACATGAAATATTTATCTAGAAAATTCGTGGAACATAATAAATAGTTCATATAATATTAATGTTAATATTTTTAAGACCCTTTATTTGATATTTCAGTCAACAAAATAATTTCAAGATCACTATTGTGTCAAAATTAACGATAATTATTTAACCCCTAAATTTTTTAAATAAATTTAATTGATGTAGATAATTTTATTATCTTTGTGGATACTATTAATGTTCAATGTTTTATGAAGTATATCACTAATGTAAAATTATTATACTTATAAGATATAAGGGAGTGATATGTTGTCACTTTCTTTGGTTTTAATAATAATTATATAATTTTCATGGTCAAAAGTCCATGAAATCAATATATTCTGACCCTTAAGTTATATGAGTGAAATTGTATTCATCCAATAGAATCATAGTAGGTCTATGGGTAGTTTTACAATCTTAATTTTACCCTTAATTACACGATTTACCTTTAACTATAGTAAATAAAAATTACCGTAGTTACTATTCATAATATCAAAAAAATAAAAGTAACCTATTAACATAATTTGGACACACTTAATAAAAATATGGAATCTATTTTTCAAAATTCAAAACACATAAGTTGCAGTAATTAATTTAAAATTATTCTCATTGTTAAGAAAATGGATTTTAAATGTTAAAATGTTGTAAAATATTGAAATGTTTTTACATATGAATTCAGTGTAAAATTAATGCTAATGAATTAAATTATATTAAATTGTAAAAATATATTCAATTAATACTTTAAAACCATTAGATATTATAATTGAACCATATAAATTATTTCGATGAAAAAAGTTGTTTTTAATTAAAATTTAACGTATTTTTACTATTCATCAAAATATGAAAGTTAACAGAAAAATATAAAAAATTTATCCAAAGTAAATTTTTATATCCTTATTTCAATGAATAAGTTTATTATCTATAATTTAACTTATAAACATTTTAAAAACTAGATTTAATGTGGGCGCGCCATCAAAAGGTGGTAAAGCAGCATTTTTTGGAAAAATACTTATTTTACCTGAAAAAATTATTTTGTTCTCATACCATGTTATAGAAAATGTGAAAGATGAATAATAATGTTATAAAATTCAAAATTTTGTTAATACTATTCATAACATCTAGTTAATAATAATATTATAAAAATATATCGTTGTTCAGTTGAACCGGGTATTGCGTACTACACACGCTATGGAGGAAGGTCGCGATTGCGTGTAATGCAAGCCAAGTCAAGGATGCGTGTAGTGAAAGCTCCCTATGGTGTTGCATATAACATAAAAAAACTTATTTCATTTATACATTAAAATAAATCTATACTTAATGTTGCGTAGAAATTTTTTTACAAAACGAACTTGAACTTGTGTGTTACACGAGCCAAGAATGGTGTTGCGTATACTGAAAGCAAATACGGTGTTGCGTATAGTTCAAGATAATCATGGTGTAGTGTATAATATAATAAATCAAAGAATAAAATATAATATATCTCATAAAATCTTGGGCCATTACATTCAGGCTGTCCAGGGGGGCAGTGTAAGGGTGTGGGGGGATGTCTAGGGGCTGTCGAAGAGAGTGGGGGGTAGTCCCGGGGGGGGGGGGGCTTCTAGTGGTGTGTGTGGGGTAGGGGGTGTCCAAAAGGATGGGGGTATGTCCAGGTCTGTGGGGGTTTGTCCCAGGGGTGGGTGGGGGAGGTTGTCCAGGGGTGGGGGGGTGGTGTCCAGGAGGGTGGGGGAAGTCCCTGGGGGGGGGGGGGGGGTTCCAGGGGTGTGGGGGGCTGTCCCTGGGGTGGGGTGCAGTCCAGGGGTGTGGGGGTGTCCAGGAGGGTGGGGGAAATCCCAGGTGTGGGGGTAGTCCAGAGGTGTGTGGGGGGGGGGGGGTCCAGGTGGGTGGGGGGTTGTCCGGGGGTGTGGGGGCTGTCTGGGGGGTGGGGGGTCCAGGAGTGTGGGGTGGGGGCAGTCCTGGGGTGTGGGGTGGTGTCCAAGAGGGTGGGGGTTTGTCCAGGGGTGTGGGGGGTTTCTAGGGTGCAGGGGGGGATTCCTGGGGTATTGGGGGGAGGGGGTGTCCAAGAGGGTGGGGGACAGTCTCTAGTGGGGGATGTCTAGGGGTGTTGGGGTGTCCAGGGGGTGGGGGTTGTCCAGAGGTATGGGGGGTGTCCAGGGGGTTGGGGTTGTCCCGGGGTGTGGGGGGCTGTCCAGGGGGTGGTGGGGCAGTCCGAGGGTGTTGTGGGGTGTCCAGGAGGGTGGGGGGGGGGGGGTTGTCCAGGGGTTTTGGGGTTATGGTATCTTTTTGGTAATTTTTTGGTTTGTTTCTGGGGTCTGGGAGGGATTTACATGGTTGTGGGAGTGCTTTTTAGGGGGTGGGGGTATACAAGATGGTGGGGGTTGTTTCAGGGGTGTGGGTTCTGTACAGGGGGTGGTGGGGATGTCCAGGGGTGTTGGGGGGAGGGGGGTTCTGGTCTATTTTTGGTAAGCTTTTGCTCTGTTTCAGGTGATCTGGCTAGGCATAGTAGTGGTTTAGGTTTATTTAAAAAAAATTTACATCGGTTATTTTATAACCGACCTAAAAAATACATTGGTATTTGTTATAATGTCGGTTATTTGGAACAGACGTAATTACTTCATGGGAAATGGTTTTTACATTAATTATTTCATAAATGATGTAATAAATTGAAATGGATAGTTTTTTTACATCGGTTATATAATAACCGATGTCATAGATATGTTTTTACGTTGGTTATTATATAACCAACGTTGAAAACCACTTGGCAGACAGGTTTATCACGTCGGTTAAAAAATAACCGAAGTGATAAACACTTTAGAAGAGTGATTTATGACGTCTGTTATATAATAACCAACATGAAAGGGTATATATCACTTCAGTTATTAAATAACTGACATAATAAAGCACTCCTCTGAAGTGTTTTCCAAGTCGGGTTTTAATCAACCGACGTGAAAAATGCTTCGGATTTGTGTTTTTTACATCGGTTGTAAAAGAAAAGACATAAAAACCTCTATTTATAACATCTCCTGTAATAACTTCTGAAAAAATATGACGCTAAAAATAAAAAATAACCGTTGTTAAAAACATTTTCTGCACTAGTACCAATGGTAGGATGCCATAAGGATTCTGCAATGGTACCATTAGAAATTTAATTAGCCAAATAGATTGGATTTTAGGCTCATTGCACCATTTTTTTGGAACTATGGAATACTTTATGAATCTATTGTTGATTTAATATATATTTCTAAATCATTTATTAAATCCAAAACACCAGATATGACACGGATATGTTTGAAATCAATTATTTAGCATGTATTTATATTTTAGCAAACTGTATCTATCAAAGGTTATTCATCAATTGAGACATCTATATGTATTTTAGGTTATCTATTGGCAGAACCCATTTTTTAAGTAGATTAGAGATTCTTATATCATTAATTATCCAAAGTCTTGTTTCAAGACTCGTGATTAGGATCTTTGGTGTTAATATTCATCCTAAAATACTAGTGTTGTTTTGATGGTTGGATCCGTCCAATGAGTCATGATTCATATATATTCTCATGAATTGAATTATAACCCAAATAGTTATGTGGGACATAGTCAGCCACATCATAATATTTAGGGTTATGTGAAGAGTACCAAACTATGTATTTTAAATTTCTGAAGAAAGGAAATCTAAATGAAAAAAATCATAGACATGGTTATTTTCTGAATTATATTGAAGTGACCTAAAGGACCTATAAGTGATATGACCTCCCATGTGGCGGAATGGTGTTACAAGTACTATTTCTCTATGAAGATTATAATTAAAGGGACCTGTAAGTTATATGTTCCTCTAAGATAGATTTGACCGTACTAGGGATATGGGCTAGAAATGATTAGGTCAAGTTTGGAGTTTTTGGTTTTAACCTCAAAGAGGATTCCTAAATATTCCTTTGGGATAGTACCCAAACCCCATGCAGTTTGAATGGATAGTACATATACCTTTGGAGAAGGCCCAAGGGGTTCTATGGTGTTAGTGATTTACCACATAGAATTCATATTGGTTTCTTCATTGATAATGTGTACCTTCCTATGGTGTATGTAATGTTTTTGTGATTACACCAAATAAGAGGACCAAAGGTGAAGGTGAGAAGATTTTCCATAAAGGAAATCTACTCTAAGCGCAGTTATTTTATCATAAAGATGTCATGAACATTACTAACCTATAATATCATGTGATTCATGGTTGGTGTGAGAAAATAGAACATGTCAAAGATCTAACAAAACATACAATATACATGACCCTCTAGTGGACATGACAAGGGGGATGGGAGGGGGCAATTGATTTTTTGTGCATATCGACTCTTTTATTCCCTTTACCAAGATGCAGATAAGGGAGAGAGAAAGGGACCTAGCACCCATATCCTCTATTTCGTTCATAATCAGGATATGCACATACTCATGATAGAGGATAAAGCCTGAAATAAAGACTGCGGGTTTGCTCAAGGATAGATGAACTAATCTTGATATTAAAGTATATGAGAGGAAGATATACCACAAGCCCACATCAAATGGAAAATAATGTGGTTCTCCTCACAGTCCAAAATGGGGAGGCCCCTAACACAACCTATATGTTGGGGATCCTCATTACCATAAGAATATATGATCCTGATCATTCCAAGGATACCCCTCATAAATTATGATAACTGTATAACCTCATTTACAATGAAAATATATTATTGAGAGGGTATGTAAGTGTTTCATGTACTTTAATAAAAAATATCATGGTAATTGGAAGAGGAAATCACATTATATTTCATTAAGGGTCAAATTTGGGTCATAGTGCTTCATGGAATATGATGATAGAGAGGGTTATTTGAACATTTACTAGATGGATTGAGATAAATATGAATGCTATATGGATGGGTAACGAGACTTAAGGACCCCATATAACATAATAAATGATTATTTTGGATGGGGGTCTGAAAAGATTTCATCTACATGTGGTTCATAGAAAGGTTGTCAAATTTTTTTTATATACAGATAGATCTCCATAAAATATTATTTGTTAGGAAGACCACCATTTTTCAACATATTTTGATTATTATTCCCTATTTTAGTTTATCATATTTGGTAATAGATTAAATTATAAAAATTCATGGTCATAATATCTCCCTTTATTTATATATTTCTTTACCTCACATAGTATCATGAACACGAAAATACACCCATTAATTGGTCTCTATGTGGGAATTTTACAAGAATATATATGTAACTTTTTTTCTAGGATGAATATAAGAAATGAAAAACTTCCACATGTGATGTATTTTGGTTTTTGAATGGCCAAAAGTTTATCTCTAACATCACAATAGAACATTATTTAGCGGGGGCTAAAATACCATGCCACATCCCGCAAACATATTTAAATTTTATAATAGAGTCAAAAAAGAAAATTATCCACACAAATAAAGGTTCATTTTTGGAAACCTTTTAATGATGCCTCACCTAATAAATTTATTTTCATCTTTGTGGGGATTGTAAATCATTACTCACTCCACAAAAAATTTTTCATTTGTGCGGTGCTATGCTGATGTGATATGTGAGGAAAAAAATCACATAACAATCATGAAATAAAGAATATAAGGATCCTTTGTTGATCCTTTCCATCTATTTGTACAATACCACTTTAATCATAATGATATGAATTAGATGATTTCAATCAAGTACTTCAAAAATGAATAAAAAAATTCAAGTCATCAATGTGAACTTTTCTAGACCTAGCAAAGGATAATAAATTTAAATCCCCCCAATGGATTCTAGAACATCAATAATGTTCTAATATCCCATAGTTATATTTATTTCAAGGACATAAAAAAACATTATTGTCCAAAGAAAATAAACTTAATTTATATTTAATATTCAAATAATTTGAAAATCTCAAATCAATATCTTTCTTTACTTATTTCTTCCCACAAGAGTGTGTGAAAATTTTTATATCATTCCCACTATCATTAACTTCAAAATATCCACCACTGTTTTACAAATTGTTTTGGGGTGATAATAGACTAAACATGAGTGACCATATTCATCCTTTTGTCATATATTTGTTGTTCATACTAGTAATAAGTTTAGGTTTTGGGGTTCTATTACCACTTCCATTAAAAATGAAATGGACTTAATAACTTGTGGTTCCATTATAAAAAGTTAAATAGATAATGTCTATTATATATCATATCTTACTATATCCAAAAATTCATGGGATAGTTTTGGATTCTTCACTACCATTAAATTCATGGTACTAATATATTTAATTCTCTTGCAATTTTTGTGGGATATTTTGGGGAACCATTGGATACTTTTTCCAAAAAACACTACCAAATATATTGTCGCATTTTTCCCATATTTATAATTATTTACATATTTAAATCACATAATTATTAAAAAAATTTAACAATCAATTAATAAATGATCATTTCAGTGTTATTATCAAATCATTTAATAAATGCTCTATTTGTTTTATAATTCCTAATATTTTGTAAAATTTAATTACATTGATACCCATTCAATATTTGACTATTTTATTTTTATATTGGAAATGTGATTTCATCATTATTTTATAAATAATATTTTAAAAATAAATTGGTTGCCATTAATTTTAAGGGTTATTTAAGATGCCCTTACCACATATTCCATTTTATTTATATATGACCTATAATATTTGTATTGTGAATCAAATATTCCTCCTTAGATGAAACACATGTAAAATATCATGGAAAATAGAAATATTTTTTTTGTAGAGATAACCGATACAAAACATCTCTAACACACTGAAGAATATCAAATTTTTGGATTCATCATTCACTCAGTTTTATAACATTTCTAAATCACAAGACTAATTTAAATGATGATATTTTAATGATTACATGATCCCCAAATTGAATCATTATTGATTTCAATCGATCAACTCTATACCTCTTTTCTCTATTTTTATTTGCATTGTAATTCATTTGGTTCACAATTATATTATCTATATTATCTATCACAATTGTTGGTCTCTAAATTTTATATCACCAATATCATCCCAAAATCTTAGAGTTATAAATATTTAACATTGATTTTTTCATATAGATCCATTGTAATACTTGAGTGAATTATATTATAATATGATAATTAAAAATTTGAATGATGTTTTTCCCATGTACCATGGAAATCATGTGAACTATCAAATAACACGTCTACCATTTTTTTATAGTTCTATTAATTATCTAATTATTTTGAGGATAACTGGTTGTGATTTATAATACATCAATATTCATATCATTTTTATCATTCCTCCAAATCATAGATTTAAATCATGGATCATAGTAGGAAATATTTTACAATGTTTTTCCTCAGTGTCTTACCACATTATTGATATACTGACAACCAAGGCTCTAATGGGATAAATCGTCTCATATTGAGATAAAATTGGAGGACATTGTTTATCTATACAAGATCACAATTATTGAATATTCTCAATTGGATATCTTTGGATGACTGGTAAAAAAGTAAAAAAATTAATGTTTTTCAACATCCATATGGATATGAGTTGTGTTTTTAGTATTCATTTTGGATGTAATTATTCAGTAACCACAAAACAAAATAGAT
Organism: Viscum album; assembly: GCA_963277665.1. Classification (NCBI taxonomy): domain Eukaryota; kingdom Viridiplantae; phylum Streptophyta; class Magnoliopsida; order Santalales; family Viscaceae; genus Viscum; species Viscum album. The sequence goes on from OY728135.1 coordinate 1,290,433,296, forward strand.
AATATTTTATATACAGTTATAAATATACCTCTTAATAAATTCACTTGAATACTAATCAAAAAAATATCTACGCCATTTGGTGAAATTATGATCTATTGAGAATGATGATATATAATCCCCATAAATCAACTCATTCTTTGAAAAACAATAATTGGGAGAAATTTACTTGAACCAATCCTTAGTACCCCCTCTGTATCAATATTTTACTCCTGAAACATCCAATTTTTATTGTTTTTATATTATATTTTATCATAGATCCATCACTTTGTCCATTTGTCGTTTAATTATTTTATCATTGATAATATATTATTTTAAAAAAATTATATTAGACCCCTTTCCTTATAAATTTCATGCCTATATTTTTCAAAACATTTCTAAATGTCCATGCCTTAGACACTGTCATTAAAAGAACTATTATTTATTTCTTACATAAGAAATAAAGACAATTGTTTACTTTTAAATGTGGATAAATAATGAAAATTTAATATTCTTTAAGAATCTCCCAAATTATCCATTTTATAATTAATGTTCCTTTTATGTGAACATATACTTCAAATTTGGATGGGTTATGTATATATCACTCTTCATACTTTATGGTAAATGTCTAAAAATAATTAATTAAATATTAACTACAACTAAAAAAATAATGGTTGGGATAATTAATCTATTAATACATCAACAGTAAAGATAAAAATGTAATAACCCTATAATTCCAAACTAATATGTATCAAAATACTTTTCAATATTCATTACTACTATCAATGATTTATTCTCCATCATTAGGTATAGTTAGAAGACGTTTATTAACAAACCTCTTCTTTATTTCAGGGAAACATTAATTACAATACATTTATTATCTGATCAAAACTCCATTTCAATTTAACATTGCTATTGTATTAGAATTCAATGAAAATTTTTCCACAAACCATCCCTTATATCTTCCCAGACCAAGAAAACTATAAATAAATGTTACTATTATTGGATGAGAGTAATCCTTTATACAATTTATCATAAATGGATCAATGATAATTCTCTCACCAGTTATAACCTCTCGAAACATTATTAGACTTATATCCCGAATAGCTATTAACAAGATTAATAAAAAATCATTTTATTACTTAATGTTTCTAATATGAACACAAAATTTTATTTAATCACCTTATGAATTTTAGAAAATATTATAATATCATTTATAAAAACCACTATGTAATGTCTCAAACCTCCCTGCTCCATTCCATTTATGAAAATATATTATTGAGGTGTTCTGGGAGGTCAAGGTGTCTTATCCCCATTACTTTGCTGAATTTCCATTTCGATGAACAGTTCCAACATTAGACAGTTTTGAATAGTGAATCGGTAACCATAGGTGAGCAGTTCCCACAGTAGACAGTTGTGACTAGTGCAATAGTGACATTATGTGAATAGTGACATCCTTGACCTTCTGTGAACAGTATAATAAAAACCTTATATGAATAGTGTCATTGGAAACCTTATGTAAACAATCCAAAGGTGACGTTCCAACATTGAAATTTTATTTCCATTTCTATATTTTGAATTATGTGAATAGTGTTTCCAGAATGGTGAGGTTCCAGCGACGAGGTTATTGAACAGTGCTTCCATAATGTTGAGGTTCTAATGGTTAGGTTCATGAATAGTGTTTCCAGAATGGTGAGGTTCCAACGGTGAGGTTTATGAACATTGTTTTCAGAACGGTGATGTTCCAACAGTGAGGTTTCAATAGTGAGGTTAATGAACATTGTTTCCAGAACGGCGAGGTTCCAACAATGAGGTTCATGAACAGTGCTTCTTGAACGGTGAGATTTTAATGGTGAGGATTAAGAACACTGTTTCCAGAACGGTGATGTTCCAATGTTGAGGTTCCAACGACAAGGTTAATGAACAGTTCTTCCATAATGGTGATGTTCCAATGGCGAGGTTTCAATGGTGAGGTTAAAGAATAGTGTTTACACCTTCCAACAGTTTCACCCCTTTAATGATTCCTTTGACATAAAATACATTTCAAGCCTTTTTTTAAGGACTCTATGGCCCTTTAAAAGGCCATAAATCAAATATTAATTATTCTTAAGTATCGGGATGTTTTTACTTACTCAAACCGCATGGTTTAATGAGATCTGATTTTAATGGGAAATCAAGCGTATCTTAAACCGTTGCTCCATTAAATCTTCAAAAGGGACAATATATCATCCTCCCTCATTATTCCTTAATATTTTCTGGTGTGAGACACTTAAACCATTCCTTCCTTTCCGAAGGAATCAGGATGTCAAACATTTCTCCATATATTGGTTTCCTCAATGTTCTTCCTACTGCATGTGCACCCCATGCTTTGGTGCAGGCGGTAAGGGTCGATCCATCATCAAAATAAGTTGTCACTAGAGGAGTTAATCATAATCCGTTGTGTGGAATGTTCTCATATAAAGAACTTCAAGAACCATTTGAGGTAGGGGATTCATCACTTATCTCTTCTTTTACATGTAACTGTATCATTAGCATGTTTTATCCCATTGGATGATAATGAAATTGACATAATAAATATTTAAACCCGATAAATAAATTGATATCGATTGTATGGTATTACCTCTTGTTTTTCTAGATAGTGTGATATATATACTTTCTTTGTTTATCCATTCATTCATGATGGAAATTGGTAATGAACGTAATCCACAATAAATTGATAATTATTTAGTTAAAAGATAAAGAGGAATGAAAATGAATCTTGTTCCCCTTTTTGTAATTTGATGTTAATCAACCTGAAATAGTAAGAATTTGTAATTATTTTTGATAGCTTATTTATTAGGTTTCCAAAATTTGGAACCTATGAATAATAAATATATGAATTCAAGATGGATGAAAGAACTGATTGTTTGATAATTCCACTAAGGGTTCTGAGTTACCCTCTTGATTGTTAAAGGTCCAAGGTCTCAATTGTTAGGATGTTTTTTTTTCATGCTTCTTGTGTTGTGTTATGATAATGTATGGCTGTTATGATATATGGGGGCATGGAGGCATATTTGGTTGTGGCATAAAATGACACCTAGAGTGTAAAGATGCATCTATTTATTCATATGGGTGTTAGGGAGGACACCATGAATGACGGAACATGATGGATGTGATTGTTGGATCCTAGCTGATTCTTATTGGTTGATTATCTGCTTTACTTTTCCCCAAAACTCAAGGCATCTGGTCTTATATACCCTTTTTCTGAAAGGGTCGAATACACGCGGGGTATTCCACATGATTTTCGTGTCTAGCTTCTCAGTGGAGGATGGGTCTATGCTATTTCTATAGGAGGAGAATACTCTATGGGTAGTACATCTACACATCTTGTTGATCCCCCTTGTGTTTAGTAGAATATATTGTTTTTCTAGAATGCCTGAGAATGTGGGAAAGTAATTATTTAATGAATAATTGAATAAATGATATTAACACATGGGGTTAAAGTTTGCTGGAACATAATGTTGTGGTTGTAATTTTAAAGGGACAATGGACTTTGGGTGTGATGCTAATGAAAATTAATTTGGAATTGTAAATGGTTAATTAATGTTTAATGAATTAATTAATGCAAAGTGTAAATGATAAAAAGGGAATGAAGTAAGGGAATACATATTTTTAGATGACTGTGTGCTTATAGGATACCTATTCATAGAAGTGGCAGCTGGGAGTCTGAGAGACATTAGCTGAAGTTGAGTCTAAGACTATGTTATGACCATAGTGCGGTTGCGAGCTATATTATATTATGTAATTTTTTTGTTTCTATACAATACTCCACCACATCAGTACGGGAAATTGACAACCCAATGATTTTGAGCCCAGGGGGTGTGTCTTCCCCAACATTCCGTTGGGAGGATGGATGTATGACTACCCCCTTTGGCCCCACTCTCTTCTCTTTGTAGATACTTATATTGGTAGGAACAATGGGTATTTTTCTCCATATATGTGTGTAGAGGGATGTAATGGCTTGTGGTAATTCACACACATATATTCTGGATATAGTATCCTATAGACTACTATAGGTGTAACGTGTATAATCTATGATGGTTTGAGGATCCTTACTCAGTGTATGGGCTGTAATGGCTTGAGGTATAATACCCAATATATGATACCCATTATGTGACCTGTGGTGGCTCCCATAAACTACCTGGTTATTATATTTTATGGGCGGGGTGGTTTTTTTGCATGAGTTGCATATTTTGGTGCTTCGCCCGGGTGTCTGGGAGAAAGCTTTATGTAGAGAGATGCATAGGACATGCAATGTTGGGGAAAAGCGGAAAACTAGTGGGGAAGTAGTAGTGGGGTACCATTGATAATTTTTATTATATTATACACTCGTTTATGTGTTACATGGTGAGAGTATCCATGGTGAGACTATGAACATATTATACCTGGTTAGATGATGATTTTGTTTCAGTTGTTGTTCATTGTGTTTTAGCATGCTTTATTTACTTTTTCATGAGAGGCTTTAAGGAGGATCCTATTGATTATACTGTTATAATCCCACTATGTATGTATAAGCTGTACTTTAGGTCACTTGGAGTAGGTTGAAGATCAAGCTGGATTCTACTAGCTTGGGGTTGTAGGAGCATTTAGGGCCTATGGTTGCTGTTGTTTTACTTTCATTTGGGTACTTGTATTTATGCCCTTCTAGTTGAAGTAAATTTTCATGACATTACATATGTGTACTTGAGATTTTATGTATACTGATGTATGAGATGGAGTTTGTTGGGGTCTATCTTATCTCTTTCTTCTACATGTGTTTACTGGAGGGTAATGCCTCCCATTTGTGTGTTATTATACCCTCGGTGCTAGTTGCCAACCTGGGACCTACTGGAGGCAGGACTCGGGGGTCATCATCTCCCTTCTCACATTGTCGTCCTAGGAGGGGTACACTTTGTGAGATGGTGTCATGACAGAGTGGTATCAGAGGTCTTGTTAAGGGATAGGATGAAGTTTGGAGTTAGGCACAAGTGAGGTTTCATGGTTCAGTAGGGAAACAATGTATTTCATGTTTAGTAAGTGATGTAAAAACTCATGACTAGATGAGACATAGGAATTTAAGGCCCCCAATGATCTGATGTACGAACCATTAAGTTTACAATGGATACTAAATGAGGTGATACTAGTTGCAGTGCAGAGACCTAGGAAAGCATCATGCATCATTCTTCTTTTTTCCTGTGTTTTAATGGGTTGACCTTGGGATAGGTTAATCTAAAATGAATAAAAAGAAAACAATTAATTAATTAATGTTGAGTTTTCATATTCCAGGTTTAGGATCCCTAACTATTTAATATTTTATAGGTATGGCTCTAGGTTGACATCGTGATCAGGATCGCATAGAAGATGTCCAGTAGGCTGTTCTAGAAGATCGCCGCTGGGAAGAGGCTGACGATGATTACACTTGGAGGAAGAAAATTCGAGAGTTTAAGCGCCGAAGTCTGCAGAACTATGTGGGCTCTATTTCAGATGCAGTCACAAAAGACTGCTTAGAGGAGGTTGAGATCAGCTTCAGTTCGATCCATGCTCAGAAGGAGCACTATGTGTCCTTGGATATGATGATGCTGCATGGAGTATCGAGGTAGTGGTCGTTATTATTCCTCAGTGATCACGAGGAGTCAATGATCTCATGGGAGGAGATCCGAGACAAGTTTAGAGTCGAGATTATTTCTTCAACCATGAAAGCATCCAGTCTCCATGATCTTCTTACCCTTCGACAGTGGATCTCCATTGTGCGATATTTTGGGATCCATTTCAGGAACATCTTACGATATGCTTCAGACCTATTTCCAGATGAGGAGGCTAGGGCAAGGCATTTCGAGGAGGATTTGCATCCAGAGATCCAACGGCATGTCACCCCACTTATGTTGAAGACATATCTTGAGGTGCTGGAAAGGGTAGAGGTTGTTGAGAAGAATTGGGATAGAACCGGATCATCCTGAGAGGGGATTCATCGTGATTCCTCATGAAGGAGATCTATGGTCCGAGGATCATGGTTTTCAGGGAAAAAGATTTTCTGTTCAGCCGGCTGTAGGTCCCAGCACTTCACATCTTGTTTTTCTGGATGTAGTAACTCTCAGGCCTATTCCAAGGGATCAGGCACTTGTTTTTTTAATGGTGGTTGAGGTCATCAGTAGTTGGAGTGCATGGCCTTTCAGAGCAGTCATCGTGTACTAGGTTCTCCGCTCTAGGTTCCTCTGTTAAGACAGTTCTATCTGAGGTAGTAGTATCATGTTGCACCAGCTTTAGATCAACACAGGGTATATGGGGAAGTCATAGGAAAACCCTGTGATGCTTTCCGTCCTAAGATAGTAGTGTGCAACTATGGTGGTGGTCGACATCAGGGTCAGAGAGGCTATGGAGGAGGTCGTGGTCAGCATCATGCTCTAGAATTGCTAGCTCTAGGTTAATTGGACATCGTTTGAGGTACCATTTTTATGTTTTATACCTTGGTTTATGCCTTGTTTTATATAAGAGTGACACGCTCTTTCATATCACCTACCCTTGTTCATGCTTTGGGACATGAGGTAGAGAGGCTTACAGTGCCCTTGGTGTTGACTATGCTAGTTGGAGGTCGAGCTGACTTTTTTGATGTTTGTAGAAACTGTGAGCTAGTGTTGGGGAAGCACCGCTCTGGGGTAGATTTCCTATTTTTACAAATACAACCATATGATTTCATCCTTCTCATGGATTGGTTGTATTCGGTGTAGGATATCTTTGATTGCTTCAGGAGGCAGGTTGCGTTCTTTGATGCGGATGGAGAGCTGGTGGTGTTCGTTGGTGAGCAAGACCTTCAAATGGGTCATAAGCGTGTTCCATACATATCATCCATGATTGCTTAGATGATTCTGAATTCTTAAGAGGTTCAGTCGTTGGCGTTTCCTAAGGTCGTAGAAGAGTACCCTGATGTCTTTCCCGAAGAGGTTGTAGCATTACCCCCTCGATGAGAGATTGAGTTTGGGATCGAGCTACAACCTGGAGAGTCTATTATATATATGTCCCCATATAGGATGGACCCTTATGATTTATGAAAGCTACATATACATCTTGATGGTTAGTTAGAGTGCAGTTTTGTTCGGCCAAGTGTGTCACCGTGGGGTGCACCAGTTTTGTTTGTGAAGAAGGCTGAGGACAGTTTTCGATTGTGTGTCGATTATCGTCTCTTAAACAAAGTTACAATGAAGAATATCTATCCTATTCATCATGTTGATGATTTATTCGATAAAATTAAGGGTGAAAGTTGGTTCTTGAAAATAGAATTACTGTAAGGATATCATCAAGTGCGTGTGAAGGATAAGGATATCCCAAAGAATGTTTTCAATTGTCATCATGGGCAGTTCGTTGAAATATCGTTTGGTTTGAAGAATGCTTCAGCTATGTCCATGTGATTGATAAACACTGTGTTCCGTGACTTCCTGGACAAGTTCGTGGTTGTTTTAATTAACGAAATCCTTGTGTACTCCACATCTGAGGAGGAGCATGCAGAGCATCTACACACAGTTTTGAGAGTTCTTCGTCAACATCAGTTTTTTGGGAAGTTGTAAAAGTGAAAATTTTGGGCTCTAGAAGTCTGTTTCATTGGGAATGTTGTGTCCCGATAGGGAGTAGCTATGGAACCATCAATGATAGAACCATTTGTGTCTTGGGCATCCCCCAAGATAATGTCAGATGTGCGATGTTTTCTTGGTCTCGTAGGCCACTACAGGAGGTTCGTAGCCAATTTATCATGAGTTTCGACTCCTTTTATAGCTTTGACCAGGAAGGATAAGATGTTCATATGGACTAATCTGTGTTAGGAAGCATTTGAGTATCTAAAGGAGAAGTTAGTAAGTGCTCTGGTTCTTTTTCTTCCAGCAAAGGGAGTTTAGTTTGATGTTTTCTGAGACGCTTCACATACGGGGTTAGGATGTGTTCTGATGTAGCAGAGATCAGTTCTTTCTTATGGGTCTCGGCTGTTGCATCCCCATGAACGTAAATATGCCACCCATGATCTTTATTTGGAAACTGTAGTGTTTTCTCTAAAGTTGTGAAGTCATTAACTCATTGGTGAGTGATTTGTGGTATTCAACGATCATAAGAGTTTGAGGTATATTTTCTCCCAGCGTGACTTGAACTTGTGTCTATGTCGATGGATGGAGTTATTACAGGAATAAGACTTTTCAATATCGTATACAACTATAAAGGGTAATGTTGTAGCTGATTCACTGAGTCGAAAGTCACGCAGTGATGCAGTGTGTGAATCTGGTGACTCTTGGTGAGTAATAGTAGAACTCTCAGCATTACATGTTGACATGAGAAAGATGGGGGTAGAGGTTGCTTTTTTCAGACGACGATGTAGTCTTATCTTGTGTAGTCAGTGTAAGAGTCCCAGTTTGGGGATCTTGAGGTGGAGGTCTGCAGAGACCAAGTTGTTTGGGATGAGGCCCTTGATAGTTGGTCGGAGGATGAACAACACCGAGTGTTATATCACATAAGGCTTTTTGTTCCTTTGACGTTGCACAAGATGGTTCTCAAAGTGTTCCATAGTTCTCCTTTAGTGGTGCATCCTGGAGTGAACAAGTTGTACTGAGCCTTGAAGAGTCAGTTTTGGTGACCTGGGCTGAAGCGTGCAGTTGCAGAGTTTGTGTCTCGATGATTAGTATACCAGAATGTCAAGGCTGAGCATTGCGTCCATGGTGGTTTGCTACAGCCATAAGATATTCCACTGTGGAAGTGTGAGGAAATCTCAATGGACAATTTTACTGGTTTAACTAGAGATCAAGGAGAACATGATGCTATTTGGGTGGTAGTGGATTGCTTAACAAAATTGGAACACATTATAGCACTCAAGGAGTTGAGCTCAGTGGGTGTTTTGTCAATGTAGTATCTAGAAGAGGTTATGAGACATTATGGTGTCTCAAGGACAATTATTTCTGATCGAGATCCTCACTTTACTTCTAGGGTATGAAGTGGTCTCCAGCATACTTTATGTTCTCAGCAATTCCTTAGCACTGATTTTCATCTTCAAACAGATGGTCAGACAGAGTGAACCATCCATACTCTTGAAGACATGTTACGCTCTTGTGTTTATGTTTTTGGAGGCTCGTGGATGAGGCACTTACCCTTAGTGGAGTTCGATTACAATAATAGTTTTGACTCCACCACCGGTATGACACCATTTGAAGCCTTGTATTGTCGAACTTTCCATTCTCCGTTGTGATGGACTGGGGTCAGAGAGTCAGCCAATCTCGGACCAATACTAGTGCAGAATACAACAGAGATGGTCCAGGTGATTCACGAGAGTATGAAGATTGTGAAATATCTTCATAAATCATATGTTGATCAAAGAAGGATTCCCTTAGATTTTACTGTTGGGGATCATTTTTTTCTGAAGGAGACTCCAATTCATGGGCAGCGAAGGTTTGGTCATGGGAGTAAGCTTCCTCCCTGATTTGTAGGACCTTTCGAGATGTTAGCTCATGTTTGAGCTGCGGTGTATCTAGTAACACATCCCCTATAGATGAGTCAGATACATGATTTTTCCATGTATCACAGCTCCATCATTATCTTCATGATGACTCTCACATCATCGATTGGCGAGAGATCGATGTTGATGATGATGTGACTTTTTCAGAGTGACCCGTGGGGAGCCAAGACAACAAAGAGATGGTGTTTCACAGGAATTATATCCCTTGGATCGTGTCTTTTGGTGACACGGTGGCCTGGATAAGAGTACCTAGGAACGTGAGTCATAGATATGTGCTCAGTACCCAGAGTTTTTTGATGTTTATGTCTATCCATGTAATGATTCCCCCTTTTGGTTTGACCTTTCTTGTTTAAAATATGGTTTTCTTTTATTGCTTCCCGTGGCTTGATCTCTTTTGAGAGGTATCTCGATGGGTGGTTGTTCAAACCCATTTCATTCTTTCCCCTTTAGGGGGGTTTTGAATTCTCAATGATGAGAAAGTATAGAGAGGTATCTGATGTAATGGGCCAGACCTCCCTGGTCTATTTCTTTGTGAAAATTTGGTGTTTGAGGTGTTCTGTGAGGTCAAGGTCACTTATCCACAATACTTTGACAAATTTCCATTTTGATGAACAGTTCCAATGGTATATAGTTGTGAACATTTAATTAGTAACCTTAGGTGAATAGTTCCAGTGGTAGATAGTTGTGAACAGTGCAACGGTGACCTTATGTGAACAGTGACATCCTTGACCTTCTGTGAACATTATAATGGTAACCTTATATGAACAATGTCACCGGTAACCTTAAGTAAACAATCCAAAGGTGATGTTCCAATGATGACCTTCCAACGGTGACCTTCTCTTTCCTTTTCCAAATTTTGAATTCTATGAATAGTGTTTCCAGAACGGCGAGGTTCCAACGGTGAGGTTCATAAACAGTGTTTCCAAAACGGTGAGGTTACGACACTGAAGTTTCAATAGTGAGCATAATGAACAGGGTTTCCAAAATGGTGAGGTTCTAGTGGTGAGTTTCATGAACAATGTTTCCAGAATTGTGAGGTTCCAACAGTGAGGTTCATGAACAATGTTTCCAGAATGGTGAGGTTCCAACGTTGAGGTTTCAACGGTGAGGTTAATGAACAATGCTTCCAGAATAGTGAGGTTCCAACAGTGAGGTTTCAATAGTGAGGTTAATGAACAATGTTTCTAGAATGGTGAGGTTACAATGATTATGTTTCAATGTTGAGGTTAATTAAAAGTGTATCCACCTTCCTATAGTTTCACCCCTTTAACGTTTTCTTTGACATAAAATGCAGTTAATGCCTTGTTTTAAGGACCCTATGGCCCAATCAAATGCCATAAATCCTATATTAATTATTCATAAGGCTCGAGATGTTTTTACTTGGTAAAAATGTGTGGTATAATGTGAACCACTTTTAATGGGAAATCATGCGTATCTTAAGCCGTTGCTCCGTTAAATAAATAAAATGGACAATATATATTCATCCCCTGTTATTCCTCCTTGTTCTCTAGTGTGGGATGCTCAAACCTTTCCTTCCTTCCCATAAGAATCGAGAGATCATACTTTTACCCATGGATTGGTTTCCTCAACATTCTTCCTACTACATGTGTGCCCCTGCTTTGGTGTGAGCGGCAAGTGTTGATCCTTCATCAAAATAAGTTGCCACAAGAGGAGGCGATCATAATCCGTTGTGTGGACTACTCTCATATAAAGAACGTTAAGAACCGTTTGAGGAAGGGGAATTTTTATTCTCTCTTCTTATCTAAGAAACTGTATCATTAGCATGTTTTATCCCACTGGATGAAAATGGAATTGACATAATAAATATTTTAACCAGATAAATAAATTTATATCGATCGTATTTTGTTGGCTCTTTTTTTTCTAGATAGCGTGATATCTATTCTTGCCTTGTTTAGATATTCGTTCTGGATGGAAATTGGTAATGATCATAAACCACAATTAATTGATAATAGTTTGGTCAAAATATAAAGAGGCATGTAAATGAATCTAGTTCTCCTTGTTATAATTTGATATTAATCAACCTGGCACAGTAAGCATGGTTAATTATTTACGATATCTTACTAATTAGGTTTTATGAATTTAGAACCTATGAATAATAAATCGGTTAATTAAAGATGGATCAAAAAACTGATTGTTTGATAATTCCTTGAAGGGTTCGGAGTTACCCTCTTGATTGTTAAAGGGACAAGAGCCCAATTTTTATGATGTTTTTTTATGCGTCTTGTGTTGTGGTGTGAGCATGGATGACTATTGTGTTATTTGGGGCCATGGAGGCCTATTTGGTTGTGGCAACAGATGACACCTATAGTGGCATGATGCATCGATTTTTGCATGTTGTTGTGATGGAGGACACTTAGAATGATGGAATAAGATAGATGTGATTGTTGGATTCTTGTCGATTCATATTGATCGATTATCTGATTTACCTTTCCCAACTGCTCAAGGGAGCAGGTCTAACTTACCCTTCATCCGAATGGGATATGTCATGTGCTTTCCTTGTTTATATTTTCAAGATTGGATGGGTCTACTCTCTTTCTATAGGCGACAAAGACACGACGACTAGTACATTTAATCACTGTGTTGATCCCCCTTGTGTTTAGTAGCATAAATTGTTTTTCTAGAATTACTGAGAATATGGGAAAGTAATATGGTAATGAATAATTGAATAAATTTTGATCACCCATGGGGTTGGAGTTTCCTGAAACATAATGATGTGGTTGTAATTTTAAATGGACAATGTACTTTGGGTGTGATGCTAATGAAATTTAATGTGGAATTGTAAATTGTTAATTAATGTTTAAATAATTAATTAACATAATGTGGATCTAATAAAAATGGAACGATGTAAATTAATAATGTTTTTTAAATGGTTGTGTGCTTATAGGATACAATGTCTTAGAAGTGGAAGATGGGAGTCCGAGAGACGTTAGTTGTACTTGAGTGGAAGACTAGGTTAGTTCCATAATGTGGTTGTGAGATATAGTATATTCTGTAATTTTTCTGTTTCTATTTGCTACTCGACACCATCAGTATGGGCAACTAACACCCCATGGATTTTTAGACCTAGGGCGTGTTTTCCCTAACACTCTGGTGGGAGGATGGATGGCTGACTACCCCCTTTGGCCCCGCTCTCTTCTCTTGGTAGATACTTGTGCGGGTAGGGACAGGGGTTAGTTTTTCCCATATATGTGTGTAGAGGGCCGTAAGGGCTTGTGGTAATTCATACACATATATTCTAGATATATTATTTTATGGACTACTATAGGTGTAACGTGTATAGGCTATGATGGCTCGAGGATCCTTACTCAGTGTATGGGCTGTAATGGCTTGAGGTATAATACCTAGCATTTGATACCCGTTATGCGAGTAGTTGTGGCTCCTAGAAACTACCTGGTTACATTCTTGTGTGAACATGGTGGTTGTTTTTCATGAGGTACATATTGTGGTGCTTTGCCCAGGTGTCTGTAGGCAAGCCATTTTTGGAGAGAGATGCTTAGGACGTGGGACGTTGGGACAAAGCAGCAAACCTATGGGGAAGGAGTTGGAGGGTACCCTTGATATTCATTATTATATTATATACTCTTGTATTCTTTACTTGGTGAGATTATCCATGGTGAGGCTTGGAACTTAGTATACCTGTTTAGATGATGAGTTAGTTTCACTTGTTATTCACTTTGCTTCAGAATTATTTACCTTCACACGAGAGGCTTTATGGAGGATCCTACTGAGTATACTGTTATAACCACCCTCTGTATATATAAACTATTTTGAGGTCACTTATAGAATGTTGGAGATCATGCTGGTTTCTACTAGCTTGGGTTGGAAGGAGTTGTTCGGGCTTGTAGTTGCTGCTGTTTAACATTCTTTTGGGTACTTGCAGTTTTCCCCTTCCTGTTGTAGTAGTTTTTAATTACATTACATATGTTTACTTGGGATTTTATCTATATTACTGTATGATATGGAGTTGGTTGGTGTCTATATTATCTCTCTCTTCCTCATGTGTTCTCTTATTGGGTAATTCCTCCAATTTGTTTGTTACTATACCCTCGGTGCAAGTCGCCAATCCGGGGCCAACTTGATGTGGGACTCGGGGGTCATCATCTCCTTTATCACATTGTCGGCCTATAAGGGGTAAACTTTGTGTGGAGGGGGTGGTGACACACTATAAAATTATCATGGTATTATATAAAGACATTATTCATCAAATCCACATGTATAGTTGTAGAATTAGTCAAGCCAGCAAGGATATTAAAAAAATCATAATTTAATTATGTTATTTGGAAAGTAGACAGTGGTCTATATTATTTACTCACCATTAACTCATGATATCCCAATTGGGGATGAATAACAGAGAATAATGTTATACCATAAAGCTATTTGAATAATTCTTCAATCCATGGGAGTGGGCATATTTTTATTTCTATTACTACATTATTTTTATATATTTAATATATGTCCACATTTATACATCATTCCTTATAAAAAGAAAACGTTATCCCAAATAAAATTACAATTGGATTTAGAAAATATTTCTCTCATATATTTTTCTATTTTTTCATAAATATATTTATTTCCAAACCTTTCATTCTATATGGGATCATCGTTATTGGTTAAAATTAAGATATTTGACCAATTTACAATTACACAAAATTTTGTGGGGAAATAAAAATAATTACCTAGGAAATACAACAATATATTTATCAAAAATGGGTTTAGTTACATAATTTATACATTCACATTCTTCCAAATCATCTCATGTCTGTCCCACAAATAAGGAGATATGATTCAATTCTTGATAAAACATCGAATATGATATATATCAAATGGAATTTTTTTGGTAATCCCTTTATGAGGAAAAAATACATTGGATTCAATATTTGACCAGTGCATTATCATTTTACTATCAATCAATCGAATTTATGTTTTTAAAATATACAATTGGATTGGACAGTATATTCTAAAATAGATTATACTTTCTAAAGTTAATATTAGAATCAGTATATACCCTTGATTCTTGAAAATCACCTCATGTAATATAACTAATAACACTACTTATAGTAGTAATGTGTTGAATTATATGTTCTTTTCAAACATAATAAATCCAAATAATGAGTTTAATTTGAATAAATTAATATAAACAATGACATTGATTGTGAAATGAGAAATAGCATGAAAATATTTTAAATTTGAGTTAAATAATAAAATTTTCTAATTAAATATTTACTTGAGATATATATCCATAATAATTAATTTTAATGAGTATGTGATTAAAAAAATATTATTTATCTTGAGTTTCCAACTAGGTGTGTTGATTGGACCACATGTTTTATATTTATTAAAAATCAATTAAATACTTATCCATCACTTTTAGTGTTATTGACACTAGTTGTATCTGTGCAAATTATTGTATACCATTATTAATACCAAGAATGGGATATCATTTCGAATAAAAACACTCTAATAAATAATATATTTTTATATTGTTTTTCTATAAATAGGCTTAACCCACGAGTTTTCACTATGATTTTCTAGACATAATCTATAAAAATAAAAAATCATTTCCTTGAGACAAACTATAGAAACCCTTATTTTTAACACATCATTTTTAACATAATTATATAAAAATATATTACATTAATTATTTACAATTAACTTTTTATATTTAATGAATTTTATATTAGGTATAGAAAAAAAAATATACATAAAACTGAAGAAAATTTTTTTTATTTATTTATCTTGAAGATACAACAGATTTACATTATATATAAATGATGAAAAAGGGTGAGCATAAATATGACTAATTGATAAATTAATGAAATAGAAAGTGAGTGAACATCATGGAAAAAAAATGAGGTAAATCATGGTATTATAATAATTTTTATATAGTACATAACATGGAAATTTCTATACTATATAATAACGATACATTAAGAAAATATCACTAAGGTTCATCAACAAGGTGTGATAAAAAAATACAACCATAGTTTTTCCAAAAGGTATGATAAAAAATTACAAAATAATTTCACTAATGTATCATAAAAATAGTATTTTTGGAGATTTAGTTTTTTAAACTCGATCCCACATAACCCTTTTTATTTAGAAAATAAAAAAAACTAGATTGGAAGGAATGCAGAGTTGGTTATTCATAATATAAAAGTATTATTTGGAATATAAAAACATAATTTATTTTTCATAATTTGTATACATAATAGTTTATGTATTTTTATAGATGAGAGATATATATTTTATCTTATTAATAGGGAATCATTTAGATAATAATAGAATAATTTTAAACAAAAGAAACATAAAAATTTCAATCCAAAGAGACTTATTTCTATGAAAGTACCAAAAACGTGGAGATAGGAAGGTAATACCATACAATTAGTATCACCTCAACATTATAGATGGGTGATTCTTGTAGATCATAGTGTATTATCTAGTAGAAATAAATAAATGATAAGACGGTGTGCATATGATAAAAAAAGTTGTAGTAAATGGAATGGGAGTACATGGGATTATATTTATAAACAAATGTGGATAATTTTAAGTGATTTTTAATATAGTTATACGAATTATAGGTTTTGGAAAATTAAAATTCCTAGGGACACACATGGTTTTGGATCTCGGTTTTTGACATTAATAAGGTGGGCTGTGACATAATTCAGTGTAAGAAATTAAAGATATTTGTTTATATTACTTTTGATATGGTAATATAATTTTTTATCAAACTAATAATTTAAAACATTAATTTAAATTTTAATCATTTTAATGCAATGTATTGGTTTGAAAAATAATTTTAGTTCCCCAAATTTTTTTATATTAATTAAATAAATTAAATTTTTAATGGATTAATTTATTGTAATTATAACATAATATTTATATAAATAGGATATCATATCATTTGATGAATAAACAATTCTATTTTTTTAATATTCATTGAAATAAGTTGTATTTAATACAATTATCATTTTCCCCAAAACCTAATTTACATGTGTTTACTTCAACTATAACGATTAATTTGTCTAAAAAATTCATATGTATAAGATTAAAAGTTTTAATTAATATAACAAAAATACTACAAAATACTATTTTAAAGGTAAATGAATAATTTTTTCACATTAAAGAATGATTAATTTTAATATCGTAAGTCTTAATTATAATAACCCATGTATTAATATAATAAATAATTTTTTTATAAATGTTAAAAAATGCAATAGTTTTATTAAAATCATAGAGACCCGAAGCTTGACGTACATAGACATTACATTACTTTTGCAGAATACTTAGTACATAAAAAAACACACACACAAGGACCATAATAGTTTAGTGTCTTTGGAAACTCGGAATATAATCTTCTAATCGTGGTGAAAGATCTTCAACATCTCCCATAAAGATCTTCCTTTTTTACCTAAAACCTTCCTTTATATCCTGGGGAAAAGAAAACATAAAAGGGTGAGCTCAAATGCTCAGTAAGGATAAACAAAATAAATATCAATCATATTATATTCATAAGAACATAACATTTTGGAAATCGTAACCTACAAAAGAGAGCATAATTTCATAACATGGGATAAATCATAGTAGTGAAATGAAATCCCAATAATCATAACTTAAAACATGAAAATTTGTGGCATACACACATAATCATAAAGAATCATATCTTATTAGTCAAGACTCATTCCCAAGACTATCTTAGTGGACAAAGTCCATTTCTAAACCGAGTCACCCTCGTTTCAGTCCTGTTTCACTGAACCGGTATAACCTACCGTTCCAGCCATGTCTATCTAATGATATATAAAATCTTTACCCAATGCATTGGAGGGAGATATAGGTCCCAACCATCTCATAATGATACCATTATTATGTGTGCCACAAAATCATAAATCATACATCATTACATAACCTATGTAATAAAAATGGGATTCTTAAACAACACGACATCATAAAAAAATTCATATAAGATAAAGGAATTCATAAAAATAATTCCATCACAACATAATCAAATAAATATAATAATATGGATAGAAACAGAACCCAATATTATCTTAGATGGAAAATAATTTTGATAAAACACTTGAACTCCATTCTTGAGGAAAATATCCTTTGTACATTAAAACCCTTTTTCATTTCTTAACATGTCATACAATTTTAAACTAAAAGAAGTTGATTAAAAATAAACATGAAAACTTGTAAAGGAAGCTTCTTGGAAATAATTTTTTAAAAATCCATTCATGACGTATATGTTAAAAAAACATTCTTCTCGTACTTTTGTCGGAAAAGTCAAAAAGTACCTCGTACGAAAAAAGACAAAAGATTCCTTTCATATCTTTTACTAAAAACTAACCGAAGGGTAAAATCGGATTTATTCCATTGTAGGTGGACGTAAATAATATTACATATTGAGGAAACATGGATGTGGATTATAAAATACACCCCAGTAAATGCCAAAGTAAAAACAATCTCGGATAAAAATGAGATTGTGATATTTCCCTTACCTTAGGTCCTATTTGCTTCGTATGTGTCCGAACTTCCTGTATAATGATTTAAATATTGTCATTGTCTTATTACAGAGTCATACATATTTTTATGATATCATATATGGTCATATTCTTAGCTTATTATTATTAATATTTCATTAATACTTGTTATTCGGGTGTTTATTACTTTTTGTTCTTAAGCGTGTTTTGTCGAATAATTTCGTATTCTTCTCTTTAGGTTATAGATACCTCATTTCCAGAATGGTATTAGTGTAATATATATCCTATTCATTCATTCAATTCATTTATATAATCATTATGAAATGAAGATCATGTAGAACGAGTCGCATCACATCGTGGAGACGGTATTCCGTACGTACGCACGAGTGATGATATCGTTCCTATGATCGTGGAATTTTATTGGAGTGTATGTATACTATTTAAGAATCAATATCACTTTATAATAGTCATATATAGTCATTATTTACACCATTATACCCATCCAAGTAAGGTGGTGGTGGAAAATAGATTACACCACGGTGTGGAGACGGTATTCCGTACGTACGCACGCGCGGTGATTTATTTTTCTGTAGGATGGATAGATGGTGAAATAGGGTAGTTTCATACTTATAATAATATATCAGTATATGAGTGATACTGATTTTATTACTTCATAATGAAACAACTAAAGAAGAAGAAGTGGAAGAAGAAATAAATATGAAAGAATCAGTAATGGACATTACCACTTCTTTGGAGTGCTTCTTTGAGACCTCCTTTTAGGGCACTAAAATAGGTCTTTGAAGAAAACCAGAACCTCTATGATGTTTCTAGAGAAGTTGAGAGAAGAAATTGGCAGGGGTTGGCCGAGCTTGAAGGCTCAATGTGGTGTGAGGAAGAGGGGGAGGAGGTGCCCTTTTATAAGGGAGGAGAGGGGCACCTCTGGAATAACTAAAAATATTATTTTATTATAAAGTCAAGTTCAGTTTTAAATAGCTCCAAATTGATTTATTTCGAGGCTAAGGTGGGGATGGTTCTAAATACTCTCATCCAATAGAATTTAGACAAGTTTAGGTCATTATATTAACTTTATCTTTTAGTTTTAACTCTTAGTTAATTAGATTGACATTTACCATGTCACTTTGTATGTTTATATTATATAGTTAATAAACTTACCATATACATCTATGAGACCCCCAAGTTGTGTTTTATTAATATATATAACCTTATATAAGTCATTTGGCCGAAACTTTGATTTTTAAGAATAAAATAACAATTAATAATATAATATTTGTTTTAAAAACTATTTTATGTAAATTTTCAAACTATTCAATAGTTGATTTTTTTGAAAATCATAACAGAATGATTACTTCGCCCAAAGTTAATTAAATTAATCCTAACATTCATATTAACCTAGAAAATTAGTTTAGTTCATAAAAAGTATCAAATTATATTTATTTGGGTATTTATTACATCAATTATGTCAATATTTCATTAATAAGATAATTACTGCATCATCGTTGTGTCATAAATAAATTACATTATTTAATATATAAAAATTACAAATAAACTACCATTATGTAGGAAATCTTTTTATCTTTCTAATGAATATTTATAGTCTAATTTATCGTAAGTATAACCCCATATTAAAAATTATTTATTTATTAAACTTTGATTTTAACTATTTTAACCCTTCTTTAAATAAATTAATAATAAATGTCCTAATCTAATCCAAGTGGGCCTAAATGGTCATATTTTATTCCTAAGGTTGTTTTTGGTCTAATTACACTTGTCCAATAGAATTAGGACATGTGTTAGGGTAATAATAATATCATTTTTACCCATAATTACCCTATTTACTTTTAACCGTGGTAAAAAAAAGTAAAAAGTTACTATTCACCAAAAAATTATTTTCATCTCATTGAACCACATTTTACTTACTAACATCAACTGTGTCTCTCAGATTTTCAAAATTCCACTCACAGAAGCGGTAAAATTATGTTTTATGAAAAATTCAGTTTTTTAACTACCACTTAGTGGTTTCACTATTCATCAAAAAAATGAAAGTTTCCAGAAAAATACCAAAAATTAGATCTAAGCTATATTTGATATTATGAATTCAAAAATGATGTCTATTTTATCAAATTCAAAACATATCAGTTTCATTAATTAATTTAAAAATTAATTCCCATCATCAAAACAAATAGCGTGTTCTTAAGAGATAATAACTATCAAAATATTGACACTTGTTTATGACTTGTTTAAATGTGAAATTACATCCAATGACCAACAATGTATTAAATTGTAAAAATATATTCTAAATATAATTTAAAACCACTTAAATTAATAATTTATCACTATTAATTATTTTGATTAAAAAAGTTGTTTTTAATTATAATTCAGTAATTTTCACTATTCTTCAGAATATGAAAGTTATCTGAAAAGTACCAAAACTTCATCTCAGGCTAAATTTGGTACTCCGAATCCAAAAATGAAGTCCATTTTGAGAGCTAAAATTTCTAAAATTTTAAAAGGTGGTTATTACTATTCATAACGGCTAGTTTTAATAATATTTTAATAGCATATTGTTGTTTAGTGAAACTCGTTATTGCGTACTACACACGCTATCGAGGAAGGTCGCGATTGCGTGTTGTGCAAGATCCTTTTGTTGTAGCATACAAAACAAGACATTAATGGAATTAAAAAGAAAATTTTTCATAAAATCTCGAGCTGTTACATTCTACCCCCCTTAAAATAAATTTCGCCCTCGAAATTCGTCGGGGTTATAAATGGTTTACTACTCGAAAGATTCTTTAATAGAAACCTACATCTTAAAAAGTAATACAAAAAATTGGATTTTAAAAACTAAAGTATGAAATGTAATTATTACCCAAATAAATTAATCACAGGGTTTCCATATAGGTGAAAATATGGATATGGAATAGAAATCTAACCATCATGTTCTGATGGAGAGTGGTAGAGAACATGGCTATGGAAAAGACAACAATCACAAAGCCATAAATTTGTGATGATCTAAGGTACCGTCTGATTCATCAGATATAAGAGCACTAGGACAACATTTTTGGTTTTCAAGATCATTTCCCTAAAGTTGATTAAATTAGAATTAGAAGAAATACTTTCGTGATTTTGGTATAGTCTCATCTTTTTTCGTTTTTTGGACAATTTCCACTTAATCTCTTAAAGAAATGAAGTTGAATTTGTCATTCGTCATGTGATAGAATGATAGGTCATTCCATCTGTCTCAAACAAAAGGTTAGAAAAGTTATCAAAAAATACATAAGTCCATCTATAGTGAGATTAATCATATATAGTTCCTAAAATGGACTTATACTTCATATATCATACTGCTTAATATAATAAAACTAGTTTCTACTAAACATGGACTTCCTGTAGGCCAGTGGTATGCAATAAAGGACAGTCGCACTTCGGTTGTGGGTTCGATTCCCACATCCTTGTCCGACGCGATGGGCTGTCGCCCGTCCTGCAGGTTGTCCTTTTTCAAAAACTACATTACTATAACATCAAAAAAATAATATCAAAAAAAGTTCTATCCTTAATCAATAATAACTTATGGTTAACATAATACATTCCAATCTTTAGGCTTATCTAAAATACTTCGGTCCAAGCTCATTGTATAAAGAAAACGATTACATGAAATGTCGTCAACCAAGCATGTGAATACCATCATTTATCCCCCATATATCTTGTTTGTCACATTCCAATCATGTTAATACCTTAATGATGTATTCTCTTGAAAAATGAATACCCATTAAACCTTAGTGAAAACACGAATGCAGTCAAAAGTTAACTCTTTCCACATACCAAAATCCAAAAATTCTATATACTCAAACCATGATATAACCTTCTCCTTATATCAGTCATGAGCTCATGAATACTATCAAACATATTAGATTCTCTTTATCCCTTCATTATGTGCATATCATATGCTTTCCATAAATATTTCAGTCACTTTTCATGGTTACCGATGCCATAAAATTATTGAAAACCACAATAGACCAAAACATAAATATTATAATATTCCACGATACTATATACAACATTATTGTGGAATCCCATTACATAAACACTTAATCATTCCACCACATCGTTTTCATATTCGACATCGCCAATGGTGATCACATGTGACTTCCCTTTGTACTTTTCCTTAAGTGGTTTCTCATGTCGATCATCACCAACCCTTGGATTAGGGAATTTATTAGCATAATGCCCCATTTCCTTGCACTTGAAGCATTGAAGTGTTGTTGGTGCGTTCTCTGTAGTCTTTTCTTTATTCACATCATTAGAAACCCTTTTTCCATTACTTCGACACTCAGCTGCTGGATGACCTTCTTTTCCACACTTAAAACATTTTCTAGTCCCTTTAAGACAATCTCCACTATGCTTCTATCCACACCTTGAGCTTAAGGAAACATTCATCTTCTTTTCACCATTATTCTGAGATTTCTCTTTAAACTCCATCTTTCATTTCTTGTCAAAACTATGAGATGGATAAGTAACACCAACTTCCATTTCTACCTTGATAGAACAAAGAACAATTTCTTCATAGCTACTGAAGTCTCTTATAGCTAATGCCCTTAGAAGACATGGTTTTAAGCCACTGAAAAATCGATCAACTTTACTTTCAGGTTGGATGATAATGCCAGATGCATACCTTGCAAGTCTTGTAAAATTCGATTCGTATATACCAACAAATTCATCATCCTTCTGCTTCAGATCAAGAAACTCCTTTTCCATCTTTGTTCAAAGAATACGTGGGAAGTACTTACTGAAAAACAAGTTCTTGAACTCGTCCCATTCCATGGACTCAATTTCATCTCTAGGCCTCGTATTCTTGATAAGATTCCACCATTTATCAGCTTCACCTTCCAAACGATATACTGCTAAGATGACATTATCATGTTCAGAACATTGAAGAACTAAAAATATCTTTTCAGTGGTACTGATCCATTGTTCAGCAACAAGTGGATCGGAAGACCCACTGAAAGAAGGTGGACGTTGCCTCATGAAGGACTCAATAGAATGTTGTTCCCTTCTCTTCTCATTTGGAAGTCCAGAATGATTCATATCTTGTGTAAGTATAGTAATAAGATTTTTCACTCCATCTCCCATAACATTTGTTTGTTCAGGAGGACATAATTGCATTGTCCATTTCATTGATCAACACGGTTCCTTCAGGATCCAGCTATCGTCTAAAACCCAAAAAGAATAGTGTGAGAGGCCAAAATCATAATAAAGGGGGAGTAACTTCAATATCTAACATCTTTGGTTTAATATAATATTGTTACCATAGTTCTAGGACTATATCCTATACTTATACTTATCCTTAGGGACATCCCTAGACATACCTTAGATATATCTCTAGGGATCTCACGAACGTTTTCGCATCCTAGTTTCCAAAGGTTGACTAAACGTTTCCTCTGATACCAACTGTAGAGG
Organism: Viscum album; assembly: GCA_963277665.1. NCBI lineage: Eukaryota > Viridiplantae > Streptophyta > Magnoliopsida > Santalales > Viscaceae > Viscum > Viscum album. The sequence goes on from OY728135.1 coordinate 1,290,456,744, forward strand.
TCTAGAATTACTTCCAGTGGAATATTATTGATACCTATCAGGGCACTCCATGGGCGGCTACACCCCCTGGGCGGGACACACCACCATCCCTAGTGGCAGCTATTTCCTCATGAAGCCCTTGGGCGGAGAGCCATGCTTCGTCCAACGCTCACATGTGAGAGTTCCCAAGGATCAGATACATTCCTACCTCCTTTCCCTCTGATACCAACTGTAGAGACCCGAATCTTGACGTACATAGAAATTACATTACCTTTGTAGAATACATAGTACATAACAAAAACACACACACAAGGACCATAATAGTTTAGTGTCTTTGGAAACTCAGAATATAATCTTCTAATCGTGGTGAATGATCTTCAACATCTCCCATAAAGATCTTCCTTTTTTTTACCTAAAACCTTTCTTTATATCCTGGGGAAAAGAAAACATAAAAGGGTGAGCTCAAATTCTCAGTAAGGGTAAACAAAAGAAATATCAATCACATTATATTCATAAGAACATAACATTTTGGAAATCATAACCTGCAAAAGAGAGAATAATTTAATAACATGGGATAAATCATAGTAGTGAAATGAAATCCCAATAATCATAACATAAAAAATGAAACTTTTTGGCATACACACATAATCATAGAGAATCATATCTTATTAGTCAAGACTCATTTCCAAGAATATCTTAGTGGACAAAGTCCATTTCTGAACCGAGTCACCCTCGTTTCAGTCATGTTTCACTGAACCGGTATAACCTACCGTTCCAGCCATGTCTATATCATGAGATATAAAATCTTTACCCAATAAATTGGAGGGAGATATAGGTCCCACCCATCTCATAATGATACCATTATTATGTGTGCCACAGAATCATAAATCATACATCATTACATAACCCATGTAATAAAAATGGGATTCTTAAACATCATGACATCATAAAACAATTCATATAAGATAAAGAAATTCATAAAAATAATTCCATCACAACATAATCAAATCAATGTAATAATATGGATAGAAACAGAACCCTATATTATCTTAGATGGAAAATAATTTTGATAAAACACTTGAACTCCATTCTTGAGGAAAATATCCTTTCTACTTTAAAACCCCTTTTCCTTTCTTAACATGTCATACAATGTTAAACTAAAAGAAGATGATTAAAAATAAACTTGAAAACTTGTAAAGGAATCTTCTGGGAAATAATGTTTTAAAAATCCATTCATGCAGTATAAGTTAAAAAAACATTCTTCTCGTACTTTTGTCGGAAAAGTCAAAAAGTACCTCGTACGAAAAACGACAAAAGATTCCTTTCATATCTTTTACTATAAACTCACCAAAGGGTAAAATTGGATTTAAAAAATTATAGGTGGATGGAAATAATATTACATATTGAGGAAACATGGATGTGGATTATAAAATACACCCCATTAAATGCCAAAGTAAAAATAATATCGGATAAAAATGAGATTGTGATATTTCCCTTACCTTAGGTCCGATTTGCTTCGTATGTGTCCAGACATCCTGTATAATGATTTAAATAATGTCATTTTCTTATTACATAATCATACGTATTTTTATGATATCATTCATGGTCATATTCTTAACTTATTATTAGTAATATTTCATTACTACTTGTTATTCGGGTGTTTATTACTTTTTGTTCTTATGCGTGTTTTGTCGAATAAATTCTTATTCTTCTCTTTAGGTTATAGATACCTCATTTCCAGAATGTTATTAGTGTAAAATATATCCTATTCATTAATTCAATTCATTTATATAATCATTATGAAATGAATATCATGTAGAACGTGTCGCATCACATCGTGGAGACGGTATTCCGTACGTACGCACAAGTGATGATATCATTCCTATGATCGTGGAATTGTATTAGAGTGTATGTATACTATTTCAGAATCAATATCACTTTATAATAGTCATATATAGTCATTATTTACACCATTATACCCATCCAAGTAAGGTGGTGGTGGAAAATAGATTACACCACGGCGTGGAGACGGTATTCCGTACGTATGCACGCACGGTGATTTCTTTTTCCGTAGGATGGATAGATGGTGAAATAGGGTTTTTTCATACATATAATAACATATCAGTATATGAGTGATACTGATGTTATTACTTCATAATTAAACAACTAAAGAAGAAGAAGTAGAAGAAGAAATAAAGATGAAAGAATCGGTGATGGACATTACCTCTTCTTTGAAGTGCTTCTTTGAGACCTCCTTTTAGGGCACTAAAATAGGTCTTTGAAGAATACCAGAACCTCAAGGACGTTTATAGGGTAGTGTAGAGAACCAATTGGCAGGGGTTGGACGAGCTTGAAGGCTCAAAGTGGTGTGAGGAAGAGGGGGAGGAGGTGCCCTTTTATAAAGGAGGAGAGGGGCACCTTTGGAATAACAAAAAATATTATTTTATTATAAAGTCAAGTTTGGTTTTAAATAGCTCAAAATTGATTTATTTCGAGGATATGGTGGGGATGGGTCGATATATTCTCATCCAATAGAATTTAGACATGTTTAGTTCATTATATTAACCTTATATTTCAGTTTTAACTCTTAGTTAATTAGATTGATATTTACCATGTCACTTTGTATTTTTATATTATATAGTTAATAAACATACCATAAACATACAAGAGACCACCAATTTGTGTTTTATTAATATATATAACCTTATTTAAGTCATTTGGCCGAACCTTAGATTTTTAGTAATAAAATAACAATTAATAATATAATATTTTTTAAAAAAAACTATTTTATGTCAATTTTGACACTATTCAATAGTTGATTTTTTTGAAACTCATAACAGAATTATTACTTCAAAAAAAGTTAATTACATTAATCATAACATGTCATATTATCCTAGAAAATTAGTTTAGTTCATAAAAAGTCTCAAATTATATTTATTTGGGTATTGATAACATCAATTATGTCAATATTTCATTAATAAGATAATTACTGCATCATCGTTGTGTCATAAATAAATTACATTATTTAATGTCTAAAAATTACAAATAAAATACCATTATGTATAAAATCGTTTTAGATTTCTAATGAATATTTATAGTTGAATTTAGCTTATGTATAACCCCATATGAAAAATGATTTACTTATTAAACTTTGATTTTAACTATTTTAACCCTTCTTTAAATAAATTAATAATAAATGTCCTAATCTAATCCAAGTGGGCCTAAATGGTCATATTTTATTCTTAAGGTTGTTTTTGGTAGAATTACACTTGTAAAATAGAATTAGGACATTTTTTAGGGTAATAATAATATCATTTTTACCCTTAATTACCCTATTTACTTTTAACCGTGGTAAAAAAAAGTAACAAGTTACTATTCACCAAAAAATTATTTTCATCTCATTCAACCACATTTTACTTACTGATATCAACCGTGTCTCTCGGATTTTTGAAATTCCACTCACAGAAGGGGTAAAATTATGTTTAATGAAAAATTCAGTTTTTTAACTACCACTTAGTGGTTTCACTATTCATCAAAAAAATGAAAGTTTCCAGAAAAATACCAAAAATTAGATCAAAGCTATATTTGATATTATGAATTCAAAAATGATGTCTATTTTATCAAATTCAAAACATATCCGTTGCATTAATTAATTTAAAAATTAATTCTCATCGTCAAAACAAATAGCGTGTTCTTAAGAGATAATAATTATCAAAAGATTGACACTTGTTTATAACTGGTTTAAATGTGAAATTACATCCAATGACCAACATTGTATTAAATTGTAAAAATATATTCTAAATATACTTTAAAACCACTTAAATTAATAATTTATCACTATTAATTATTTCAATTTAAAAAGTTGTTTTTAATTATAATTTAGTAATTTTCACTATTCATCAGAATATGAAAGTTATCCAAAAAGTACCAAAATTTCACCTTAGGATAAATTCGATACTCCGAATCCAAAAATGAAGTCCATTTTGAGAGCTAAAATTTCTAAAATTTTAAAATGTGGTTATTACTATTTATAATGGCTAGTTTTAATAATATTTTAATAGCATATTGTTGTTTAGTGAAACTCGTTATTGCGTACTACACACGCTATCGAGGAAGGTCGTGATTGCATGTTGTTCAAGCTCCTTTTGGTGTAGCGTACAACACAAGACATTAATGAAATTAAAAATAATATTTTTCATAAAATCTCGGGCTGTTACAAAAGTCTATTTTTAGTCTTCAGTTAAATGATTAATATTCAAATTATAGATTAAAAATTGGAAAAAATGGATAGATATTTTCAATACATAATTAAAAAAATATGTTACGATTAATTTTTTAAAATTTTCTCATTTTGTTTTCTATGAATAGAGAAAATAACTAATTTTTACTGAAAATTGTATCTTATTTTTTTATTATTTACATTATAAAATTTATATTATGTATTAATTTTAATATTTAATTTGTTAATTTTTATTTATAATAACAATATAATAAAATTTTAAAAATATTTTGAACTTCAATTTAGTATAAATTCATTTTAATCTTAACAAAAGCATTTTTTTTGAAAAGCAATATTTCACCTTTTTCAATTTTAATGATAATTTAAATTCATGAAACTATATCTTCTCATTTTTCAAACAAGTATTCTACATTTAAAATTAAGAGGTCAAATTTTTTAAATAATAACTTTTTATATATTGTCAATATTGATAATAATAGTAGTGTTTTTTATTTTCATAATAAATCCTAAATCAAGTTGTTGACGTTAAAAGTGAAATTATAATAACTAAAAAAATGAAAATAACACATTAATATATTCTATTTTATGTTCATATATCATCTTTATTAGTAAAAAACTACACTATACATCTTATTTTTACATTTTACGAAGATCATGATCTTTAGGGAATTTAAGAGAATATAAATCCAAAAATTTCACACACTTTCATTAATAAATTTTATTTTTTCCTATTGTGAATACATATATACTATGTTATGTTTTAATGATTTATTCGAAAAAAACTCCGCATCAGGTAAATATTTTTATAGATAATTGATAATTACATTAAAAACATATGCAATGCTGATGCAATAGTAATTCAATTAATAGAGAAATAAAATTTTGATTTAAGAAACTTTAAAAATATATGTTCAATGAATAATTTTGTTCCATGAATTTTTATGATATAAGTGAAATATTATAATGGTCTGTATGGATTATATTCTAATTTCAATTATATTTTTTTATTTTAAATGTCATAGTAAATAATTTTTTTTGAAAGTAACTATAATTATATTTTATGGGAAATGATATTTTATTTAGTGATTTGTAATTTTTTAAAAATATATTCCGCCTAGTCATGTATTTTTGTATAGTGGAAAAACTGGCCTGTTAATATATCATCTTTCATTGTATAGTGACATTATAAATCCATAAAGCATAGAGAACGATAAGATTTTGGTAGTTTTAAATAGGTTTTATAAAGGGAAAAAATAATATAAGGGTGAAAATTTTATTCATACTTGTCTAAATTTAATTTTATGATGTTATTTCGACTCATAATCATTTTATCTTCGACTATTATTGATTTTGATCGATTTCGATATCAAAAGTAACATATAATATTTTATTATTTTATAGAAATCCATAGTTACCCCTCTCATATCTTATAATAGGGAACCACTTCTTCTATTTTATTCACACATGAAAAATATTTTATATTAAACAATACAAAACAAAAAACATGAATATAATCCATCCATTCATTATATAGGTATTTTTTCATAATACCAACTATAGATGGATGAAGTCTTTAATTAAAGAGGACATTAAAATAAAGATGTATTGTTTCCAATATCATATTTTAGTTTTTGTTTGTTCTTACAACCCTTCAAATAGAATTAAACCTTTCTGTGAAAATTAAATAATTACCTAAAATATACATAACTGTTTTTATGTTAATTAAATAACCTATATCCTTCTTTATCCACTATCAAATGAGAAAGGAATCGATCATTTTTGTGTGTGGAAGACTACCACCTCATGAGCAAAGAAATTTGTTTTTCATCACGACCAAAAAAATATGGCTGTAAATAATTTATTAGAATTATAATAATAACATATTTATCTATATTATATTATAATATATCATATTTATTCTTACATATTCAGTCACATAAAAATGATAACTTTGTTCGTGCATACTTGGGGACTACCAAATATATGATGCGATGTGATTCATTTTCCATCATTACATACCAAGGATAAAATGTTTCAGTACATTTAAATTAATATATGGTATTTATGATAATAAGATAATAATGGAAATAATAACTAATACATATAATTTTATCATAATGATCATTGAATAATGTAAACGTTTCACATGCATGTGTACGAACTTCTATCTCAATGGTTGTATTGCAGCTAGTTATTCATAACAATCATCCAATGTTAGATATAAAAATATACTTGAAATATAAAAATGGATAATTATATTAGGAATAATATCTTATAAATTACGTACTATTTTTCTCTTTGACCATAGTCAACCCATAATTATAATTTTATATATATGAACCTAATGTAGTTCAAAAATCCGATATGAACTAAACTGATTTAGTAATTTATTATAACATGATAATATGATAAATAAAAAATATAGTAAAATTTAATTTATTATTAGGTATGTAAATAATTAAAATAATTTTATTATTCATAATCATATAGAATATATGTGTTGATTTGGACTCAGGTATGAGTGTTTCTTTTTAAATTAATATTTTTGTGATTCCATTTAAACTATTTTTCATCCATGTGCATAATTTTAGAAAAAAACACTAACAATTTTTATATGAAAATAATCTAATTTTAAAGGGTATTTTATGCCACTTTTAAATTTTCAATGGGATTAAAATGTAATATTTTTATTGGTTTGCGGAATTTCAACAAAAAAGCCAATAATAAATGTCATATTTTAAATGATACAACCAAAAAGACTTTTCATGGATCCCTAACTATTTTTTGAGTTTTCATTTATTTATAAGATTTTATTTATATCAACATGAAAAAACCCTATTACCCATTTTGGGGAACTTAGCTATTGAAAATATGGTTATAAGTCAAATTGTCTGTTAATATCCAAATGTGTTATAATATGGGTTGAAAAGAGATTTTCATAGGTTTTATGATTAAATGTTAAGTCATAAAATCTTTAATTTCTGAAATGGTAACTAAGAATTATACATGACATACAGTTCAGGCTTTCATTCATAATAGGAAAGGTTCACCCATTGAGTTTCCGGTGAGACAAATATAGAATATATGATGGGTGCGCCCTGATACCATCAGTTGAGCCATTTATAGCTTATAGGGTGTGTGTATCTATCTAGTGATCCAATGCATTGGGTAATACTCCTTTTCCTAATAGAAATTACTATTGGAGTTACTTAAGGGTTTTTCATATGGGTTTAAATAAGATCTATTTATTTATAATGTTACTTCAAAACAATTTATAAATGTGATAATCTAATTTTCCAAAAAATAATTATTTAAATTTTATGGTTTTGAAGGGTTTCATTGATATTTTTTTTGTTTTAATTCATTCCTTTGAAGTAGATATAGAATCTCCCCAGAATGGATAACTCTTTCATTTATATCCAACATCAACTGACTCAATACTGAAATAATTAAATCTGTTCAAATTAAAAAAATGGGATACTGATTTGAAAGGATATTTTCCACTAAGTTAATTTATACTACAATATCCATTTACCCTCTATAAGGAACTATTCTGAAAAAATACAGTTTATGGGAATAAAAATGTAATTTTAATATTATTTATAATTTTAACTTAACCATTATGTAAAATAATTTAATGGTATTCTATTGACAATATCTTAAAAACAAATTTTATCTAAAACATTACTCTAATACCAACTATATGGTCATTTGAGTAAACATTGAATAATGTTGTGTTTTATGTCATGAAATTATTCACATACATTTGATGATCTTTTTTAATTTATATATTTATATAATTCCATAATAAATATTATATAACAAACACATATTATAAAGTGTGGGAAATTCTAATAAATACACAATTTTATACATAATATAAAATGTTTAATACAAAACATGATTTATTTTCTTGAAAAGGCTTTGGGAAGTTAATCTTGGCTTCTCATTGATCATTTATAAGGTGTGTTTGGTCGATGGTGGTATTCAATTATTAATACCAGTATATATATGAGATATATTGAATAGAATCTGATACATTTAAGGGAATTTTTCTTGTGGAATATATCCTTATGGTTGTTATAATTAGGATGGAGAAGTAATTATTGAATCCCAGTGAACAATTTTATTATTTAGTGGTTTTATATGAATTTAACATTACGAGATTTTCTAAGTTTGTACTAGATTTTATTCAAGACTTTGTTAGTAAAATAAATAAATTTTAATAAGTATTAAAAATAAATTTAAAAAGATATTTAGAATGCCAAGAATTTAAGAGATGTATTAATTTTGTTCATTGTGATAAGAATGTTGATGTGATATTTTCTGAAACTTAGTTTCATTGAGATGATTGGAGTACCAAATTGTAATGACCCTTAAAACTCAAAGAATTTTTTTTTCTTAATTTTCTTTGGAATTTTACAAGAATGCAGTTTCTGACGGCACCTGATTCTGAGGCCCAGTGTGCCCGGAATTATTTTCCGAAGTTTGGCTCGGGTACATTCAGTGAATGAGCGAGTGGGTTTTCCTAACATTTGAACTGGTGCTCGGAATAAAATTCCAAGGGCACCGATGGAATCGCAACACCGCTAATTGCATAAGAACGCCTTTTCCGGAGTTGTGTTTGCTCGGGTGAGGTTTTTAAATTTTGGGGATAACTAAAGAGTAAAATAAAATAATCTGCAACAGATTTTATTTTTATTCTAAGTAGTGTTAAACTAGGCATGGTGGTTAGAGTGGGACACACTAATATCCTAACTCCTAGGTAGGATATTACTGAGGTGGGGCCCACACGAGCCGCACCCCATTTAATTTTCCTTTTACCTCCCACGTGTTTTTAATTTAGTAACTCACCCGCACCCCCTATTAAATGTAAAGTCAACTCTCGCGTTTAATAGAATTGTTAAACGCCTCATTAATTAGACAACACTAGATAATTAAAGCATCATTTGTTTTTGAATTTCAAAAACAGTTGGGGTGGGAAATAAAATAAGGCAAGGCCTTATTTTATTATAGTTGTTGTGTCGTGCGAAATATTTGGGAGAGGAATTACTCAAAGCCTTGAATCTTAATCTTTTTTCTTGGAGAACACAAAGAACGACGAAGAACGCCAGCCTCCGACGGAAGATGACGAAGAACGCTAGTTCCCCAGGGATCGACGACACGACGCTGTGTACCGCGATGCCGATGATCCTTCTTTCGCGATGCCGATGATCCTCTTCCGTGATGCCATCTCCCGCGACGTCCTTTCCCCCGACGTCCTTCATTAATCAGCACCTTGAGGTAGGGGTTTTTTAATTAAATCTAAGTAAATTATATCCTAGACATGTGTTTAATTGTCGGAAGTCGTTTAAACCGCTAACACTGTGGGTGCGGACCAACGAACAAGCCTGTACCCACCGTTTCTTTGTTCTTGGTGTGCGGATCGACGGGCGATGATGAGGCAGGCCACAAAGGAATTATGAGGACTTCGCAGTGACGAGTCAGTCCCTAGAGGACCGCTGGCGAAGACGACAGGTAGAACGAACCACCAGAGCGCGCCAGGTGGTCCGCGAAAGACCCCGACGGTGCGCCACATCGGCACGGCGGTGCAGGCGGCCAGCACCGGCCGACCGCCATGAGGCGGCGGTGCCCGGCGCGCCGCCGGAAAGGACCGCCGCGACTGAAGCAGCGGCGGCTGGCTGTTGGTCCCACAACCGTGCGAGACCGAGGGCGCCGTGGCGCCAGGCCGCGTCCACAGGCAAGGAGGCACCCCCACGCGGGGGCCATAGCTCCAATCAAGGGGTCAGCACACTCTTTGCGCGGCCGCTCGGCCAGCGCCGAGCTGACCCCTCTCGGCTAGCACCGAGCCGCCCCGGGCCGGGCCGCCCAGACAGGGCCAGGCAGCACCGACTGGGCCGGGCCTTTCCCCCTAGGCCGGGCCGCACCCCCCGGGCCAGGCCTCACCCAAATGGGCCGGACCTGGAACCAGTTTGGGTCGACCCGGTTCGGGCAAACCCAGGGGGGGTTGGGTCGGGTCGGTCCGGGCCCAGACCCCCTTTTTAAGACCACTTCCGATCTTTTGCCCATATCATGGGCTACGAATCTCCGATCGATGCACCGTCAGTTGAGATGCGATCCTTGGATTGAGAAGGTCATTTTGGCATTTTAAACTCAAGGTTTTGGAGAACTTTGGGTATGGAAGGGTTGGTTCGATCACGAAACTAACCGGGCCCTCGGAGTGGAAACACTTATAACTTGAGCTCCGGACATCCGATTGATGTGCCGTCGACTTTGTTGGATTCTTCTAAGTGAGACGAAACTTTTGGATTACTAATCTCGAGGATTGGATGTAGATGGTGTGCTTTTGGGTTTGTTTTGACATAAAAACCAATCGTGCCCCTAGAATGAAAAAGCAAATAACTCTCAGACCGGGCGTCCGATTGACACATCGACTGTCACGTTGAGTTCCTTTTGTCAATACAAAACATTGAGATACATCATCTCCGGACTATGTGTAAGTTTATGTATCGATCCCTTGGCTCGTGGAGCAGACCCAACCGAAAACGAGCATGCTGTGTGCAGGAACCCTAGAGCTGGCTGCGACTCTGACGACTACACTGAAATCCTATGTGGGTTCGGCAGCGATGAAGACCGTACTGAAATCCTATGTGGGTTCAACAGAGATGAATACTGTACTAAAATCCTATGTGGATTCAGCATCGATGAAGACCATACTGAAATCCTATGTGGGTTCGACAGAGATGAATACTTCACTGAAATCCTATGTGGGTTCGGCAGCAATGAAAACCGTACTGAAATCCTATGTGGGTTCGACGGTAATGACTACTGTTCTTGTATCCTACATGGGTCTGGCAGTGTGTGTCTCTGTTCTTGCTATCCTATGTGGGTCTGGAAGAGTAGTTGGTTTAGTATCCTACGTGGGTCCCAGCTTAGATAAATCAGTGGCTATATCTGGTCATCTCTATCACCGAAGAGGTATACCTGTGTGAGCTAAGTCTTGACTTTCAATCATTATCATTGATATGATTGACTTTATTTCCAATGTGGATTGTGTTGTACTATCTTGTGTGGACGTGATTGAACATGAGCTCGGGCATTAGAGCTGAACTGGAATTGATGACTTAAGTATATGTATGGGCATATACATAAGTAGTTTTGATTGTTACTTCGTGATTGTATTTTTCTTTTTTGGATTTTCCTTTGTAGATTCTAGGAGACCTTCGGGGGTCTCAGGGTCCCTACAGAGTAGCGTATACTCACCCCTGCACGGGCTATGCCCACACTACGTTGTGTTGGATGCAGACAATGGACAATGCTGATCATGTTAGAGGCTAGTGGAGCAGTCGGTACCTGGAGGTGGACCACTGGGTGGGACGTACACGAAGCGGACGGCTGGACCTGAGGATCTGAGGTGGCTATTTGTACCCACCCTTGAGGTGGGACTACCAGTGGACGGATCGACGTTGCTGCTTTACTTTCAATTGTTGTTCTATCTTTCCAGTTGTACTTTACTTTCAGTTTGGGTTTGTATTCTCGCCCATTTACTTTCTGCACTTACTTGTACTCAGTTTACTTACTGTTTACTTCTACTGGCTTACTCTGTGGTGTTTGTTTACTTTATAAAGGCAATAACTTCCCCTTTTTGTCAGGATTTACGCCCCGGTGCTAGTTGCCAGCCCCTAGCCTATGGGAGGCGGGCTTGGGGTAATCACGGCACGGGCCCCGAGGACGGGTCGTGACAAATTGGTATCAGATGTGTTTGGTTCTACCGTTGAACTCAGGACTCTGATTTTTTATTCTATGTGAAGAAATAGTGTTAAGGGTATTGAGTGTGGTTATCAGTCCAGGGAATCCAGTGTTAGTGCGGCGGACGACGTATCCATACACTAGGACCCTGACATTTGATTTCCAACTCAATGCATGAAAACATTGATTGCATGTGTGTTTCAAAAGTTTTATTTGTGATTACTTAGTGTCAGCTCACCAGGTATACTGTTTGACAGTGGCACACCTGTTTATTTTCAGGATGGCCCCACGATGGCTTCCATCTAGGGGTTCGAGAATTGTGCGAGACGACAACCCACCGAACGACGAGGCCTCGGTGCAGGGCCCTTTGATTGCGGAGGCACCGACGATACCTCTACCCGCCGAGCCACCGATGCTACCAGCACCTGCCGCTGATAGTGCACGACGCCTTAGTGTGCTGCATGAGTTTCAGCGTCAGAGACTGCCCAGGTACCACGGCGAGATGAACCCTCAGGTAGCCGAGGATTGGCTAGAGGCGGTTGTTCGGGTTTTCAGGTTAGTGGGGACACCAGATGACCTCATGGTGATCCTCGCACCGAGCCTCCTACACGCGGCAGCAGGCAGATGGTGGAGCCTGATGCTCCAGGTGCACGACGAGGCATCCCTCCTCTGGACGGACTTCGAGAGCCTCTTCCGCTCAGATTTTGTCCCAGCCACCCTCCGTGCGGTGCACATCAAGGAGCTTCTAAAGATGCAGCAGGGCAGCATGACAGTCACCCAGTACTCGGTGAGATTTACCGATCTCTCGTGCTATTCGACAGACATGGTACGAGACCCATTTTTCCGGGCCCAGACCTTCGAGTAGGGACTGAGGCATGAGATCAGGGCATCGATGATCTCACTCATCATTCTGACACAGGCGGGAGTATTGGAGCGAGCTCTTCTCATATAGAGTTTTCTTTCCAAGCCTACGCCAGCAGCGAGACCTATCGCAGGGCGACATGTAGCAGAGTCGTCTGCAGCTGGCAGTCGATAGATGTCACATGGGTCTCGGCGGATCGGACCATCAGGCAGACGACCTCAGGACACTGAGTCAGAGGTGTGGGGCACAGGACACAGAGCCAACCTTCCGAGGAGCAGACAGTGCTACGCATGCGTCGGGCATGGACACATGGCTCGTGACTGTCTCACCCGCCATGCAGAGGAGTAGCAGACGGTTGAGGGGCCCCCTAGGCAAGGGTAGAGGGTTGAACATGGCGGTCCTCTGAGAGCAGGCAGACGAGGAAGGGGAGCTGGCCAAGTGGCAGGTGGTGGGCGACGCTTTGAGGCTATACCACCACCACCTCCAGGAGGCCCACCCCGACCATAGGGAACTGGCGGGCTGAGACAGGCTCAGCTTTAGGCAGTGGAGGCCTATGACCACGGCACGCCAGAGATGAGTCGAGGTATGATCTGTGTCTACTCCACCCTTTCTGCAGTTCTTATAGACACAGGAGAGAGTCATTATTTTATTGTCACTGCCCTTTTTCGGAGCTCAGAGATTCCAACAGAGCCGTTGGCTCGATACTTACGGCTAGAGACTCCTACGAGAGCAGACTCGACGATTACGCACTGGTGCCGACAGTGTGAGCTTACTCTAGGAGGCAAGAGTTTCGGCTGGGATCTTCTTGTAGCGACATCGTGGCCTCACGATTTCATCTTGTGCATGGATTGGTTATCTATTGTCCATGCACAGATTGACTGTATTAGGTGCAATGTGCGGTGTGTACGCACCGACAGGAGCAGGTTCACCTTCACAGGCAAGAAGGGAGCCTTTGCCGCATAGGATGGACTCACGCAGAGGAGAGGACATCCCATCACTCATCAGTTGGCTAGCCTCATCCTAGGAGTAGTTGACGTGAAGTGTCTTAGTTTTCCTGTAGTGGTGGATCAGTATGCAGACGTTTTCCCTGACAACATTCCAGGACTACCTTCTCATAGAGAGGGAGTCTTTTATATTGACCTGTACCCCGAGATAGCCCCGATATCCACTCCAGCATATTAGATGGCCCCCGCTGATCTTTGAGATCTACAGGTACAGTTGAAGGACTTGCAGGGCAAGGGATTCATCCGACCCAGTGTTTCACCCTGGGCTTCCCCGATATTGTTCGCCAAGAAGGTGGACGAGAGCTTGCGATTTTGTGTCGAATATCTTCTCATAAACCAGGTGACCGTGAGGAACAAGTATCCACTACCGAGGATTTAAGACCTCTTCGATCAGCTCAAGGGAGAATGGTGGTTCTCAAAGATATACCTTAGATCAGGCTATCATCAGCTCAGAGTTCGAGACGAGTACGTGCAAAAGACGGCCTTCAGATGTCAGTATGGCCACAATGAGTTCTTGGTTAGGCCTTTCGGCATAACCAATGCTCCAGCAGTGTTCATGAGTTTCATGAACAGGATATTTCAGCCATACCTCGATCGATTTGTCGTGGACTTCATTGATGACATATTGATATACTCGACCACTGAGGAGGAGCATGCCTACCACTTGCGTGTTGTACTAGAAAAACTCCGAGAGCACCAGCATTATGGAAAGATCTCGAAGAGTCAGTTCTGGTTACGTGAGGTCCACTTCTTTGGATACGCCATCTCCGAGGTGGGAGTTGCGGTGTATCCTGCGAAGGTCGAGGAAGTGCTTACTTGGTAGCCACCCAGGAGCATGACGGAGGTGCGGAGTTTCCTGGGGCTAGCTGGGTACTACCAGAGATTTGTACCAGACTTTTCCAGAGTTGAGGCACCACTCTCATCTTTGATGAATAAGGGGAAACCCTTAGTGTGGTCAGACAGATGTCAGCAGAGCTTCCAGGAGATGAGACCGAGATTGACCAGCGCGCCTATCTTGAGGCTACCGGAGGAGGGAGTAGGGTACATAGTCTACTGTGATGCATCAGGGACCGGGCTCGGATGTTTCCTGATGTAGGAGCGGGCCATGATCGCCTATGGATCACGTCAGTTGAGGAAGCATAAGCAGAACTATGCTACCCATGACCTGGAGTTACCGGCAGAGGTATTCGCTCTAAAGATGTGGCGACACTGTCTGATGGGAGAGATCTTTACAGTCTACTATGACCACCAGAGTCTCAGGTACATCTTCTCTCAGAAGGACCTGAATCTGAGACAGCGACGATGTCTTGAGTTCTTCTAGGACTATGACTTTGAGATAGTATATACTCTTGGGAAGGGGAACGTAGTAGCTGATGCTCTCAGCAGGAGGACATGCATCCAGCTACTCGGGGAGGCGATGAAGCAGCTATCAGCCTTGCAGATATCCTTCATGGATAGAGATGGACCACCCTTTCATCAGTCACTCATAGTTACTCCTCCATTAATGAAGCATGTTAGAGAGGCACAACGTGGGGACGCTGACTGTGAGACGCGGCATGCGCAGATATCCTTAGGTCAGGCACCTGATGGATTCTCTATAGTAAGAAAACATGTCTTCCTTTTCAGAAGACTTTCCATGGTACCAGCTTCTTTATAGAAGGAGGTGTTGAGAGAGTTTCACAGTCCCCTTTAGCGGTATATCCAGGAGGGGCGAAGATGTACCAGGATCTCTAGTGATAGCACTCGTGGCCGAGTATGAAGAAGGCTGTGGCAGAGTTCGTTTCTCGATGCCTCACCTGCCAGTAGGTGAAGGCAGAGCACCAGGTACCAGCAGGATTGGTATAGCCCTTAGAGGTCCCCGAGTGGAAGTGGGAAGGGATATCTATGGATTTTGTGACTAGGATTCCATGTACTTCCAAAGGTCATGACTCCATTTAGGTGATTGTCGACCGACTCACCAAGTCAGCCCACTTCTTACCCATCAGAGAGCAGGGCTCAGTAGAGAGATTGGGACATCTCTATATTCAGAAGATTGTACTACTTAATGTTGTTCCATCATCTATCATCTCCGATCGATATTATTGTTTACTTCCTCGATTTGGAAGGGGTTACAGGAGGCATTTGGGACACAACTACGTCTGAGCACCGCCTTTCGCCCTCAAATGGATGGTCAGACAGAGAGGACCATTCAAACTCTCAAGGACATGCTCTGTGCATGTTTCATGGACTTTGGTCGCATCTGGGAGGACCACCTACCCTTGGTTTTGTTCACATAAAACAACAAATACCACTCCACCATCGGTATGGAACCATACGAGGCATTCTACGGCCGGCCTTGCAGATCACCTCTGTTCTGGACAGACCCTGGGGAGTCAGCACTTGTGGGACTAGATATGGTCTAGGCTATGATACAGAAGGTCCAGGTCATCCAGGAGTAGATGAGGACATCTCAGAGCCGGTAGAAGTCTTATGCTTACAGGAGGCGGAGGCCACTGGAGATCGAGAATGGCGACCATGTCTTCTTGCGGGTCTCACCTCGATGCGGATTACGGAGATTTGGTCAATGCGGCAAGTTATCTCTGCTCTTCATCGGACCATTCCAAGTCCTCAGCAGGATAGGCGGGGTGTCTTATCACCTGGCTCTACCACCTCATTTGCACCGAGTGCACGACGTCTTCCATGTATCTCAACTGAGGATATATGTGCACGACCCGATGCATATCATCGACCATGGGGAGCTAGACCTTAATGATGGGGCGACTTTTGCGGAGGTCTTGGTGGAGATCAAGGATCGATAGGAGTGGGTCCTACGTGGATGGTCCATACCTCTAGTGCAAATCAGATGGCAGCACATGAACCTCAAGGAGAGAACTTGGGAGCGGGAGGCTCAGATGCGTGCTCAGTACCCACATCTATTCCCCTAGATTACGATGTATATTTACGGGGACGTAAAGCCCTGAGGTTGGAGTAATTTAAAGACCCGTAAAATTAATGGAATATTTTTTTCTTAATTTTCAATTCAATTTTACAAGAACGCTGTTTCTGACGGCACCTGATTCTGAGGCCCGGTGTGCCCAGAATAATTTTCCGAAGTTTGGCTCGGGTACGTTCAGTGAACGAACGAGTGGGTTTTCCAAACTTTTGAACCGGTTCTCGGAATCAAATTCCAAGGAAACTGATGGAATTGCATCACTGGTAATTTCTTAAGAACCCCTTTTCTGGAGTTTCATTTTCTCGGGTGAGGTTTTTAAATTTTGGGGTTAACTAAAGAATAAAATAAAATAACGTGCAATAGAATTTATTTTTATTCTAAACAGTGTTAAAATAGGCATGGTGGTTGGAGTGGGACCCACTAATATTTTAACTCCTAGGTAGGATATTAGTGAGGTGGGGCCCAAACGAGCCCAACCCCCTTTAATTTTCCTTTTACCTCCCACATGCTTTTAATTAAGTAACTGATCTGCACCCCCTCTTAAAGGCCAAGTCAACTCTCACATTTAATGGAATTATTAAATGCCTCATTAATAGGACAATGCTTGATAATTAAAGTGTGATATCTTTTTGAATTTCAAAAACAGTTGGCATGGGTAATAAAATAAGGAAAGACCTTATTTTATTATAGATGTTGTGTCGTGCGAATGATTTGGGAGAGGAATTACTCAAAGACTTGAATATTCATCTTCTTCATTGGAGAACGTGAAGAACGATGAAGAACGCCGGCCTCTGATGGAAGACGACAAAGAATGATAGTTCCCCGGTGATCGATGACGCGACGCCGTGTACTACGACACCGACGATCCTCCTTCCGCGACGCCGAAAATCCTCTTCCGCGATTCCATCTCCCGTGATGTCTTTTCCTGCGATGAACACTGTTCATCAACACCTTGAGGTAGGGGGTTTTTGTTTAATTAAATCTATGTGAATTATATCCTTGACATGTGTTTAATTGTCAGATGTCGTTTGAACCGCTAATGCAGTGGGTGCGGACCAACGAATAAGTCTGAACACAGCGTTTATTTGTTATTGGTGTGCAGATCGACGGGCGATGACGAGGCAGGCCGCAAAGGCGTTATGTGGACTTTTCAATGAAGAGCCGGTCCCTGGAGGACCACTGGAGAAGATGGAAGGAAAAACGGACCACCAGATCACGTCCGGTGGTCCACAGAAGACCTCGCCGGCGTGCCGCGCCGGCACGGCGGTGCCGGCGGCCGGAGGCGGCAGCCAGCAACGTCCGGCCACCTGGAGGCGGCGGTGCCTGGCGCGCTGCCAGAAAGGATCTCCGCGGCTAAAGCGGCTGGTCCCGCGACCGCATGGGACCGAGGGCGACGCGGCACCAGGTCGCATCCGCGGGAAAGGAGCGGCCCCCAAACTGGGGGCCGTGGCTCCAATCAAGGGGGAATCTCCCCCTTTGCATGGCCGCTTGGCCAGTGCTGAGCCGACCCCACTCGGCCAGCGCCGAGCCTTCCCGAGCCGGGCCGGGCCGCCCAGACCGTGCAGCGCCGCGCCGGCTGGGCCGGGCCGCGCCGGATGGGTCGGGCCACACCCCCTGGTCTGGGCCGCTCCCACCGGGCCATGACACGCCCTAATGGGATGGACCTGGACCCGGTTCGGATCGAATCGGTTCGGGATGACCCGGGGGGGTTGGGCTGTGTCGGTCCGGGCCCAGACCCCCCTTTTTCAGACCACTTCCGGTCTTTTGCCCATATCATGGGCTACAAACCTCATATCGATGCACCGTCAGTTTTAATGAGATTCTTGGATTGAGTCGGTACTTTATGTATATTACACTCAAGTTTTCGGAGAAATTTGGGTACGGATGGGTTGGTTCGAACACAAAACCAACCAGGCTCTCAGAGTGGAAACACTTATAACTTGAGTTCCAGACGTCCGATTTCCGTGACTTCGACTTTGTTGGATTCCTCTAAGTGATACAGACCTTTTGGATTACTCCTCTTGAGGTTTGGAAGCAGTTGGAGTGTGGTCGGGTTAGTTTTGACTTAAAAACCAACCGTGCCCCTGGAACGAAAAAGCTAATAACTGTCAGAACGGGCATCCGATTGACCCGCCGTCTGTCACGTTGAGTTCCTCTTTTCAAGACGGAACTTTGTGATAAATCAAATTCGGACTATGTGTCAGTTGATGTATCGACCCCTTGGCTCGTGGAGCGTACCCTCCCAAAAACGAGCATGCAGTGTGCGGGAACCCTAGAGCTGGCTACGACTGTGACGACTGCAATGAAATCCTATGTGGGTTTGGTAGCGATGAAGACCGTACTGAAATCCTTTGTGGGTTCGACGTAGATGAAAACTGCACTGAAATCCTATGTGGGTTCGGCAGCGATGAAGACCGTACTGAAATCCTATGTGGGTTCGACGGAGATGAAGACTGCACTGAAATCTTATGTTGGTTCGACAGCGATGAAGACCGTAGTGAAATCCTACGTGGGTTCGACAGAGATGAAGACTGCACTGAAATCCTATGTCGGTTCGGTAGCAATGAAGACCGTACTAGAATCCTATGTGGGTTCGATGGAGATGAAGACTGCACTGAAATCCTATGCGGGTTCGGCAGCGATGAAGAACGTACTGAAATCCTATGTGGGTTTGACGACAAAGACTACTGTTCTTGTATCCTATGTGGGTCTGGCAGTGTCTGACTCTGTTCTTGCTATCCTATGTGGGTCTGGCAGAGTAGCTGGTTTAGTATCCTACGTGGGTCACAGCTTAGATGAATCAGTGGCTATATCGGGTCAAATCTATCACCGAAGAGGTATACCTGTGTGAGTTGAGTCTTGACTTTCAATCATTATCTTCGATATGATTGACTTGATTTCCCATGTGTATTGTGTTGTACTATCCTGGGTGGACGTGATCATACATGGGCTCGGGTGTTGGAGCCAAACTAGAATTGATGACTTAGGTATATGTATGGGCATATACCTAAGTCGTGTTGGTTGTTACTTTGTGATTGTATCTTTCTTTTTTGGATTATCCTTTGTGGATTCTAGGAGACATTCGGGGGTCTCAGGGTCCCTTCTGAGTAGTTTATACTCACCCCTGCACGGGCTATGCCTGCACTACGTTGTGTTGGATGCAAACGATGGACAACGCTGATCGTGGTAGTGGCTAGTGGGGCAGTCGGTACTTGATGGTGGACCAGTGGGCGGGATGTACACGTAGCGGACTGCTGGACCTGAGGAGCTGAGGTGTCTATCTGTACCCACCCTTCAGGTGGGACTACCAGTGGACGGCTCAACGTTGCTTCTTTACTTTCAGTTGTTGTACTTTATTTCAAGTTGTACATTACTTTCTGTTTGGGTTTGTATTCTATCCCATTTACTTTCCGCACTTACTTGTACTCTTTTTACTTAGTGTTTACTTCTGCTGGCTTACTCTGTGGTGTTTGTTTTACTTTATAAAGGCAATTCCTTCCCCTTTTTGTCAGGATTTACACCTTGGTGCTAGTCGCCGGGCCCTGTCCTATGAGAGGCGGGCTTGGGGTAGTCACAGAATGGACCCTGAGGAAGGGTCGTGACAAAAATGGTCAAGGTTGAAGTAAAAAGACAAATATCCAATTATGAACTATGTCGGTTAACCTTTGATATTTTCCATGCGTTATAAATTATATTTCAAGGAATGTTTTATTGGATATAAAATATTTTAATATTAAGGTTATCATTTTCATGGGGTTAGTTAATTTAAAGAAACGATACCTAATAAATCCAATAATGGGGTAACGGATATCCATCCAATGGGGAGATGATTTAGTTTTAAAGAGTTTTGTAATTATGTAGACATGTGTATGATGATTTTTACATAGGATAAAAATCAACTTGAATGTATATAGAATGGGGTTAAAACTCCATTTTCTACTACTATATTTGATGTTTTATATCAAATGAATTTAGAAAAATTATGATAATTTTTTATTCAAATTATTTAAATCCAATATTTCACCCAGATTTTTTTAATCCTTCATTTTTGAGAAATATTCTTTTAAAATTGTAACATCACGTCATTAAACGAATATAGAACATTTGATTTAAACACTTATTTGAAATATTAAAGCAAAAAAATATTTACATGAAATTTACCTATATTATTATTAGGATTTTATTTCTAATGAATCATGATGAACTACCCATTATATAGTTTGATATTATTTTGGGTGTTGCTTTTTATTTTAGTTTATCGTTCAATGATTAATTCAGATTCGAGAAAGTATTATTCATGGATTTCATAACACTAATAATATAATGCCTAAAACAGAAACATTACATTATATTTATTTCTTGTAATGAATTTACGTTCTATCATGTTGATTATCTTTTTCGGATTAAATTTGTAGATAACATGGGAATATCTAATACATAAAAAAATCATATAATACAATATGAACACTTCCAGACAATATCAATTCCCCCACCATATAAAAACTTTTCAAAAATAAATAATGACCCATTTTGTGAAAACTCATCACTTCTTTCATCTTAATCTATTCCAATGACGTATTCAATATTAAATCATGTGAGATACATTTAAAAATGTTTTATGAGTATAAAAACTTTAGTAATGTCATATAAAAGAAGGTACTCTTTAGACCCTTGATAATAAATTAGAATCATGAAACCCCCTTTATTGAAAACATAAAATTGTATCCAGAAATATAAATATCATTTCTTTGATAAATATAATTTACTTTTCCTTTTTGAAAAAAATTAATTTACATGAAACTCATAAGAAAAAATAACAAATTCATGTAGTTACCTCAGGAAATCATCACACTAAACCCTTATAAAACCCTTACATATTAAAATAACCATATGACCAACATAAAATATAATTATCTGAATAATATAAGAATTAATGAAAAAATTATGTTTATCATATTTAAAAACATCATATATGGAAAAGGAATCCAAAAATAAAATAATTTCCACAGAGGAGGGAAAGTCATTCTCCCTGTGGACATTAATAATTGAATATTCATTTTAATGTTTTCTAAAATATTCCATATAAAGCATATAAAAATATTACATTTTGAAAAAAAGTGAGTGAAATTAAACAAAGATAAAAAATTCCATTTATTATCCATTTATATTAGTAAACTTGTAAAATAATATTATGAATATTTACTTGGTGACAAATATATTAAAATTAAATCATTAAACATTAAAAGTGTCCCATAAAACATTGAATATTTAAATCGTTAGTCTTATTCTATATTATAATTTATCCAAAAATCAAGTAACAAGAAAAAAGTAAGATATGGATATATAATGAAAAAAGTTTTGTATATATAATATATAATATAATAATATTGTATATCATCATGAAATGTTTCAATGTAAGGAGACTAACATGAAATCCTTTGACATGAGTCTCACTTGTCATGTCTATATTTATCTTCCAGATTAATAAAAATATTTTATTTATATCATTTCATTAGAAACTATTTTTAGTTTATCATTAATTTAATTTAAATATTGTAAATTTTTAAATTACTACATGAACAATTAAGATTATGTTGGGTATTTTTACAATATTTTGTTGACGTTTCAACAACGACTTTGGTTGGTCAACTATAGTAAAAGGGGACATTATATAAACATATATAGAATAAGTAACATGAAATAATTATCAAATTTATACATAAATTTTACTTTTTAAACAAATAATGAATGATGGTAATTAAAATCAGACTTACATAAAAATAATGGAGATTATATGACATACATACGCATGAGTAATATTCCCATTTTTTAATGATCCTTATGAAAAGAAGGTAAGTATAGTTTATCATAAAATAATTATAATTATACTGTAAATACTATATTTTTTAATCATATGTGCTTATATATATAAGTCTTTGAAGGTAAAAGAAATAATATCTTGACAAGGAGGCGATAGTCCACACATCCACAAATGATGTTATCATTTTTTTAGTGTGTGTAAGGGTAATAAAGAAAATAATATATTTTCTATCTATAAATAAATTTTTCTAATTAATGTAATAATGATTTTATGTTCTTCACAGTGTTAAAATAAACCCATACTTAATATATTCTATGTAATGTGTGATTGTATAACATTTCATTGATGAGCTAGAAGTCTAGACTTCCACAAATGATGTTATAATATTTACAAAAAATTGAAATCATGATGTTATGTGTTATATATAAATTCTTGAAGTATTGGGGAATCCTAAATATCATATATATATAATAATAATAATAATAATAATAATAATAATAATAATATGTGCTTCATAATTACTAAACATGATAGATGGTAAACAAAAATTGAATGACATCATTCTGTGAGGCAGTCGTTCATTGTACATGAACGACAGTTTTGTAACCCCTTTGATGGATGTGTATGAATAGGTAGGTATAAACCTTAATATTAAAAAATATCAGTATAATTATGACACTAATGTTATTATATTATAACAGACTAATAAGAAATTAAAGGGTGGAAAATTTTTACATTAATGTTTTTTTGAAAAATTTAACATCTTTTTTGGGTAACTTTTTTTGGTTTTCAGCAATGGAATTCCATGGTTATTATTCTGAACAATTTATATAAAATAGGCTAATGTGGTTGATTTTTGGAGATTATTTGTTTATGTTTTGTATGATTTATATTTATTTGAATGTGTGATGATGTGGGGATGGTTAATGTATATTTATAGTGGATGGGGAGATTTTTTTATTGTAAATAGAAAACGGTAAACACTATTAGGAGGTCCCCTTACATAATGTGAAAATAATATTGATACCAATTCAATAGATTTTTGATATGGTAAAATCATGTCCATCTAATAAGTTTTGGGTGTGTTTTTATGTAATTTAGACTATTACTATTAATGTTTAACCACTAAGTAAATATGGTTTTACAATAATTGATCTAATTATTTTTAATTAATACCATTAATATTTTCAATTAAAAAAGTATTTGACCTTATTAAATATTAAAAATTACTATGACCTCAAATATAGAATCATTTTTTTAATTTCAAATAACATAAGTGGACAAAATCAATTTAAAATGAATCCCTCTGATAGGATGACAAAGAGGGTTTTTATACTCGGAAATCTTAGTTAGAGACAAGTCTATGAAAATTTATTAATATAAAATAATATGCATCATGAAAGTACAAAAAGGCAGTGAAGAAAAATAAATATCATAAAAATCATACCTGTTACTACATCCATTATAGATTTCTTACTCCCCAGTATTTTATTCCCACTATAATATTTCAAAGTTATTAATATCCTTTGTATATTTTCTTCTAAGATCCATCTTATCCAAATATAAAAAATCCATTAAGGACTGTATAGACCAAATTTCTTTCTTGACATTAGACTCTGTAGAAACTGGATTTGGTAGATAAGAATTGTCGTTCCCCGACCTTCGTTATGGTGGGGTAGTCATAGTATCCTCATTCTTGGGCACCTTCATCCTCCCACGGTGAACAAAATCAATGTATGAAGGGGTGACCACACCAATATCATTTTACTTGTCACTATCAGAGACGTGTCACCAATTTCAAGGGATGTGCACCTCTTGGTAACCCTCACTCAGTCCCCATTCCGACTGGACTTGATTATTAGAGTCAATCATGAAAAGACTATGTGATTTCTATACAATATTATGTATAACACCTTATCCAGTTGAAAAATCCTTAGATGAGAAACCAAGTTGCAAACTACCACCATTCTTCCTTTTAGTATCCTCCTATACTTGAGAGTTCTTCTCATTATTCAGTTCAGGAAAATGATTACACGTGGAGACTATTATTATCAAACCTCCATCATCATTATCCTTCCATTTCAACTATTCAGCACAGGCATCCACGGACCCCAACCCAGAAATAACTGAGTCCAAATGCTACTCAGTCACAGGCTTCGACTGCAAGGAAAAAACTTCCAAATAATTATCTAATTTAATTTCATTTTCAATACCAATATCTAACATTATGTGATCAAAGAACTATTGAACTGTCTAGTCATGTGGCCTAGTTTTCACCTCCATCTGAATATTACTATGCACTATGATCTTAAGACCAATATTCTTTATAGCCCAGACCACAGAAGCATGAGATTTCTTCTCATCCACTGCCTGTCCAGTGGAAGTCTCCAACTCTTGAAATCCTTCAATAGGATCATGACATGTTGGAGTACTCCTAGGAGGATACTTCAACAATAGAATAACTGAAGCTGAAGAATCACAACCACCAATAACCATTCTCAAAACTACCGGTGAAGCTCCAACCAAGCTTTTATTGTGACAAACCAATTACACATGCCTGAATCAGCCACAAGAAACACAATAGAGCATCCAAGATTCAAATATTATATCTTGCTTCCACCAGAACTCCATCAAATCCATGATCCAATCCCTGTTCCAAAGCTGAATCACAACATCAATCTCTAAACAATTCAGTGGACAGATGGGGTGATAAACCACCTCCGTCTGATGATCAGAACAAAAATAACGACTAATCATATTCCCAATGGCACCATAAAAAGAGGGATTTTAAAAGATAGATGAAGTATAGGGAGACTCACACATGTTTCCATCGTTGAGGGATCACACCTCATTTTAAAGTTGAGGCTCCATCGAAATAAATAAATGGTTTCTCCATTGCATCTTTGACTGGATCTAAACTAGGTGGAAATCATGTAATATTCTATATCAAACTGAATCATCAAATTTCACCTATCAATTAATCCAACTAGTGAACGCTCTTCAAGATCCCACAAATTGAAAAAAATGGTCAGACTTATCTACTGAAGGATGCTGATGATGAAACGAAGCCAGCAGTCTGAGATTGCATAGATTATTTGCACCATTAAGATCAATAATAGAATGTAAGAATTGAGGTGGTCCTTGCAATAGGTCAGAAACTTTGGGAGAGAGATTAATCCTTGTAAAGGAAGGAAGATTGTTGTGATTGGTGAATGATAAAACAATGGTACACCTTCCATGAGATTGAGATCGTAGACCACCCCCTCCAATAGAGAGGGGGAGCATGGATCTGAGTCATTAGTTTTAGGGAATTTTCATGAGATAAGGCATCACCGTATTAAGAGATTATCCATCACTCTTAAATAAAGTCATAGAGGGTTTTTAATGTAAAAATGTTCAATAGATTTCTTTTTTTTATATCCAAATGTAATGTTAAACTATCTCAAATGACCTAATTTTTTTTAAATGATATAAAATTCATCTAATTATAATTGAAAACTAATTTCAATCATAATTTTACTATATATATTAATTTTATAGAAAATTATTTTTGTACTCAAATTTAGTATTATCCACTATTCATAAAGAAATACAGTTCTAATAATTAAATAAAACTTCACCCAAGGTATATTTTGATATTTTTATTCCAAAATAAATGTTTATTTTTTCAAATAAATATTATAAAATATTGAAAATATAGTTTCAATGTATATTTCCCATTAAAAGGTGAAAAAATACCATATTAAATAATAATATTCATATTATATTATGGTTTGGTATAACTTAGCCTTTCATGCAATGAAATGTTTAAGTGGAAAATATTATTACACATTAGGTACGAAATTTTATATAGAATCCATTTTATGGTAAAATTACTCTCCCAATACTAAATATTAATAAATATGAAATTGAATTATTCTCTTATTACCTATGATTTTACATCCTTCCCCCTTTAATAAAATTCATCCTCAAAAATTTAATGACATGAAAATAATTAGGGATATTTTTCCCTAATATAATTTTTAGATTCCAATGATTACTCTAAAAACATTTGGATTTTCTATAAAACCATAACCTTATGGATCCGGTTATTCAGTAACACTTTCACTCTACAGTCAAGAAGATGAAATTTAAGTTCCTCATAAGAAAAATTGTATTCTAATTGAATTACTTCAGGTATAAAATCACGAGATGAATATAGGTCATACATAATTTACATTGAAACATGAAATACATTGTGTAAGTTTTATAAACTCAGATTTAATGCCACTCTCCATGAAAATGAAACTACATTATATAGGATATCATATGGTCCAATGAACTATTGACTCAAATTCAACATCCTTCCAATATCCATCCAATTTTTCCATGGAGAAACATTTACAATGATATTATCCCATACATTGAAAAAGTGATCTTTCCTCTTGTAATCTGCTTAACATTTCTTTCTTCTCCATTATTTCTTTATGAGTCACTGAATCATCAAAAATTTATTTTATTTTTTCTACTACCAACTCTCATCCCATGAACTTCTTTTTTTCTAAATCAACCCAAAATAATGGTTTATTAAATTTGATTATATATACTACCTAAAATAGTAATATTTTTATACTAGAATGTGAATTTTTTTTTGATAATTCAAAAATATATAAATATTGTCAGACCAGGTTCCATTTTAATTCACTGATCTATAATGTAGCATATATTCCAATTTTTGAATCATCCACTCATACATTACATTAGATTGAAGATGAAAATTTGTACTGAAATTTAATTCATAACTTAACAAATTTTGTAGTCCTTTCTAAACATTTGATATAAACAAGGGATCATGGTCTGGTATATTGGGGAGAGGAACTCCATATAACATGATACTCTCTTTTAGATACAGTCTAAAAGAATATATAAAGGCATCTTATCTCGAATGGGAAGAAAATTTTCAAATTTAGTGAATCAATCAACAGTAATCCAAATCAAATTATTTACTTGATATTTATTTAGAAATCCTACCTTGAAATGTATTGACATATTATCCCATTTACATTATGTAATTAAAAAATGTTTAAGAATACCGATGTGAAATAGTCATTCATATTTTACCTACTAACAAGTCAAAATATTCACTATAATGTGGTAAATTTGTTTTTTATTCCATCCCACCAATAATAATTCTATAATACTCTTTAATTCTTTTTTTTCTTCATGGGTTAACTGAAAAAAAGAGAACTATGAGAATTATACAACAACTCTTACCTCAATTGTGAATCAAAAGGAAAATAAAATAATCTTCCAAATTGTATTAAAAATTCTCCATCAACATTAAAATCAAGAAACCTAAAGTTCTTATCATATTTAACATTTTCATTAAATGATTGATCAGCCTTATGTGCCCTGATAAATCATTATTCATAGGTGAATGCACTGATACATGAAAAAAATATAGTATCTCCCTACTACCATAACTTCTAGGCCAAAATTCATAAAATCATTAACCAAAGGGTCACAACTAAAAATTACATGGTAAATATAGCTTTACAATATTTTACTTAAATCACTAAACATCAATTTTTTCTTTTCATGAATTGTAATGAATCATGAAATCATAATGCTAGATTAGTTCTAGCCACATTATTTGTCTCATGTTTAATTATATCTTAGTTAGTATATACTTTACAATTTTGTGATCAAAATATATATAACACATAACTCTATTAAAATTAGGCCTCTAAATTTTTAAATAGAAAACAGCACTAACTAATTCCTAATCATTTTGAGGGTGATTCAACTCATGAGGTTTCTACTAACATGATGCATACATAATTTCTTGATAATTGAACATTAGAAAAAAAACCATGTTCTATAAAAAATACTTAATTTATATGACTAATTAACTATTTCTGGAACCCAAGGCCAAAACTAAGGAATTCTCCAATGTTTTTTTCATTTTCCTAAAATAATCATCACATAATTCTCTATAGATAAACTTAACTCCATTAAGAGTTAACATAATTAGTGTGATATAAAAATGAGTATGGTTTTCATCAAGATTACACAAAAAACTAGAAAATCCAGAAAAACTATGAGTCTGGCTGATTTTTGTGGGTCCTATCCATTCATCATCAACATTAATTTTAGTAGGATCAAATTTATTCCATGTTTAGAAATAATGTGACCATGTAATGAAATATTTTGTATCCAAAATTCAACAGTTCAAAATTTCAGACACAATTTATCTTCTTTTCATGTTTTCGAAACCCTTAGATGACTTTCATGTTCCCCACGAAATATAAAAAATAATAAATAGTCATAAATAAAAACAACCACAAAATTATCAAATAACTCATGAAAATTTATATTCATATTATCCATGATTACAAATAGTCCACTACATAACAAAAATGGCCAAAATAATAATTTATAGTGTTAATATATAGTTTGAATTATAGAATTTTGAATTTAATCATCCATTACATTCAACAAATTGTATCTTGACCCTAGGTAAACCATTGATAAATAATATTATCCCTGGATATAATCAACCAAATAATCCATATGATACAAAGGATATTGTTTCATAATAGTGATGTTATTCAAGGCTCTACAATCAATTTAATGGTTCGTTGATCGATATTTATTTTTAACCAACAAGAACAGAGAAATCCATTTTGAATTTCTCGGTCTAATGAAACAATTATCTAAAGAATCCTACAATTTATTTTTCAACTCAAAAAGATATTCTTTTTCCACCTGATAAGGGTAGGCGTGGGGTAGAAATTGGAATATAATAGGGTACTAACTCAACTATAAACTCAACTAATAGACCATGAATAACTTAAGGAAAATCAAATGGAGAAATATCTATGTATTAATTTACTACTAGAAAATCACTAATTTGAATATTTTATTTGTTTTCAACCATGTGAGTGTGGTGAAATTCATTTTCATATCTAATTAATTTACCGGCTTCTTGGTAAGTTATCAAATTCATGAAATGATTTAACACAACTTTCCGAGAAGTAAAACCTATCATGGAATGATAAAACAAAATCCAATCCATATTAAGAATGTTATTATACTCTACTATAGCCATTTCAATATGATTTTGTAGGAAATAAAATCCCACTGATGGAAATATTAAGATTCTTATAAATCATGGATGATATAATACTACCACACAAAATTATTACCAAATATTACATCTTATTATCATGATGTGATATTTTTTATTTACATAAAATATCTTAGAATCTAATGAATTAGAATATCCATAGTTTAACTGTGTATTGGAATAATTTCAATACATATGTAACATCCATTACACCACATTATTGGAAATCTCAAAAATTTATTTTTAATAATCGAAAATGTCCAGACACAACTTTTCTATTTCTGAATATAAATATTTCCATCATACAAGAATAACATCAGACCAGAATTAGAATAATAATCCATATCATTGTAGATAAAATAAAATATCATAGGATGTCTATCAGTTACGATATTCATTGATTCCTCAGGTAAATGTTACATTATTTACACTCTATACGGATAAACTTTTGATATCGTTAACACTTACTAATAGCCATAATATATTCTATATGGTTCATTTTATAGCACTTTATATAAGATTGGAACTTCATTTTTTTACCTACAAATTTCATTGTTTCATTATTTCCATCACCTACCATCCTGGATTCATCCCACATTAACCATTATAAGGAACATAAAAGTAAAACAAATCCACCTCAACCTTTTTTTCACAATGGAAATATTTATCATAGATATTATATTTTCATGCTGAAAAAGATCTTCATAGACTAAGTTACAATCCTACGAAAAACATTTCAACTTTGATATAAGTGTCCCGAATAAAATTTGGCACATACATGACCAATAATGTGATGTTTCCATGAAAAAAAAAATTCTTCATCATTTTGTCTCAATTCAATTAATTTGTTTTCCATTTATATTTGAACAACCATATGGAAATATTGTTCAACTAAAGGTTCCTTGAATGTTTCTCATTCTTTGTCTTCATGACCATCTTTCTCTCTATTATTCATAACCAAAACCACCATCGGCCAGCTTCACCAGCAAAATTTCAAATGGAAAGAGTTACATTATTGATATTTTGAATATAACATCAATTTAAATATCTTTTTATAGAGTATTAATCCATCCTTTAGAAACCATAAGGTCAAATTATACAGAAAAAAGTGGGGTAATTTGACTCAGGAATTTATCATCAAAAGTCATATTTTATCATGGTATATCTGATTCCTATATATCATGGATACCAAACAATTTATCACTATATTTTATAGAGTATTCATTAAAACCAACTATTATATTATAATTCTAACCATCTCGGGGTGCTGATTTGGAAGGATATATCCCCCCTTCTTCATAATTATTATTTCTTCACTATTTCATTTACAAAAAACCATTTTGAATAGACATAATTTAGATGAAGAAACCTTGTAATCTTCAAATGCTATATCATTTTCACTTGAGTATAATATTAAATATTTCAGTGTTAGGTTTTTAATATTACCCCAAAAAATAAAGTTATATAAACTTCCCATTGATGGAAACTATATGGTCGTAAACACAAACATTCCTAATTAGGACGTGTAGTCACTAATTTACTCTATTTCACATTTAGGAACATGTTATGATTAATTTGTTTTGAGTTTTATTCCATATATATTACATAAAAATAATATATAATTAAAAGTTTACACTTCCTAGTAGTACACATTTTTTCTACCATATAAATATTTTAAAAAATTCAATCATTCTCTTTTCTAAAAACTCATTATGAATTCTAACATGACCTCTAACAATCTATTACATATAATTAGATACTATGAAAAAATTTAAAAAGATTTTATGATAATAAAATTACAATAAAGGGTTATAAAATGAAATAAATAATTACTTCATTGAGAAACATTATAACTCATGACAAACCCTTACATAATATTTTTTACAAAAAATTGAAATTTCATTCGTTAATAAATATAATTCATTTTTCCTAGTGAAAAAAATGTTTCCATTAAAACTCATTAGAAAACATAGAATATTAATGTATTTAACTTGGTATATCATCACATTAAACCATAATAGAAATCCTATAGAACCCTTATAAATTATAATAACCATATGTCTAACATTCAACATAATTATATAAAGAGTATAATCATTACAAAAACCTAAAAAATTATGTTTTTCAATTAATAAATAATGATGTCTCTTAAGGGAATATAAAAATAAAATAATATATTTGACAATGGAAAAATCTATAGTGTATGTTATGAATATAATATTCCTTTTTTAGTTTATCAAAACGTTCCATATGAAACACATAAAAATATTACTTTGTGAAAATGTTTGAATGAAATTATAAATAATCATAAAATTTCCATTATAATTCAATTAGAAAATAAACATGTAAAATAATATCAAGTATATTAACAAGGTGAATAATATTTGTTAATTAAATCATTAAACATTTATATTGCCTCATACAACATTTCATATTTAAATCATAAGACCCATGAAATACTAAAATTAAAGAAAATATTAAATAACATGGTAATAGTAAAAAATTGGATATATAATTTCATGCGAATTTTCTATAAACCTTATGAAAGAAAAAAGGTACACGCCAACAAGAAATGATTAAATGAAATGATGTT
This sequence comes from Viscum album, assembly GCA_963277665.1. Classification (NCBI taxonomy): domain Eukaryota; kingdom Viridiplantae; phylum Streptophyta; class Magnoliopsida; order Santalales; family Viscaceae; genus Viscum; species Viscum album. Next base: position 1,290,489,032 of record OY728135.1, read on the forward strand.
GTGGTGAAATCCATTCCCTTGATTCAACATGTTACATGCCTATTTATCTTAATAAATAATAATATTATGTTATTTATTTAAATAATTCATAACCTTTTTAATGTTCATTTTTTAATTAATTTATTTGTAATTATTTTTTACAATTTGTCAAACAATTATGTTTTTTGGGTGTTCTGAGTAGATTTAGTTTATATATATAAAAAAATTCTATATAAACTATTGCAAAAGGGGACAATATATACACATATCTATAATAATAATAATCATATAATTATCAAATTTGAAAATAAAATTTTTCTTTTGAAATGAATCAGGAACTATTATTATGATAAATGACAAATGATATATTCATGGAGATAGTCTGTCATGCATATGCATGATTTACATTCTAATATTTCAATGATCATTATAGAAAGAAGGTAACTAACATATACCATTCTAAGATGATTAATATATATATAATTACCTAATATTTAACAATATATACATATATAAATAATTCTTTTGATGTAAAAAAGAATCACATCGCATCGAGGATGGGGTATTCTACACGTCCACAAACAACATTATCACTTTTTCATTGTGTGAAAGGATAATAAAGAAATTGATATATTATAATCCCAAAAAATTATTATGTAATGAATATAATATAATTTTTATGTTGGGAAGATATTTTTAATTAAAATTATCCTTAATACATTACTTATAATTTTTTAACATATCACATTTCATTAAGGAGGCGGTAGTCCACACCTCCACGAAACGATGTTATTGTATTTACATAAAACAAATAATTAATGAAAGTGAAATATTAAAATTAATTTTTTTTGAAGGAAACATAAATATCATATAAAAATAGTTGGTACATCCATATTCCCAACCATGAGATGTGGTAATGGAAAAAATGGCATTGTTTCACAAGGTGGTAGTTAATCGTACTTGAATAGAAATATTTTCACCCATTTGGTTGAATTGTGTGTAGGGAAAGGCCAATACCTTAAAATAAATACATATTAGTTTATTGAGGATATTTATGTTTGTATATAATTTTATAATAATAGGAAATTAATGTTTGGACATAGAAATAAAACATAAATATACATTGAATATTGTTACCAATTTTTCGAGTTACTCCTTTTGGTATTATTTCCTATCTTAGGGCTCTAGGGTTAAAGATGATATTTTGGGTGATTATTTGGTAAGGTTTTTTATTATAGTTAGGTATTTAATGGTGTGAATAAGTTAAGAGATTTAGTTGTTTTTTAGTTTATGGTGAGTGACATTCTAGAAAATATAAAAGGGTATACACTATTGAGAGGTATCCCTTACAAAATGATCTGCCAATAATAATCCCAAATAAAAAAAGATGTGATATAGTCATATAATTTACATAAAATGGGATTTGGACTAGTTTCAAGGTCATTTAGACTATTATGATTATATTTTAACCACTATGTAATCAGATTTTTACCTTAGTTGCAGTAATTAATTATAATTGTTCAAATTAGAATTTCTGGACAAAAACTATGTTTAATTTATTTGAAATTAGAAATTATTTTGATTCTAAAAATATAATCCATTTTTAAAAATTAAAATATCATATGTGGCATATTTTAATTTAAAATTAATTTCATTAATGGGATGATAAAAAATATTTTTGAATGAATATTTTTGAAAATATTGTTATGTTTTTATATATTAATTAATTGTGAAATTGATTCTAATGAACTAAATTGGTTTAACCGATATGAAAATTATCTAATTATATTTCAAATACTATTATAATCATAATTTTACTATATAAATAATTTGGTCAAAAAATAGTTTTGAACAACAATTTAGTATTATTTTCTATTAATAAAAATATAAATGTTCTCAGAAAACTACAAAAAATTAACCCAATCTAAATTTTGATATGTATATTTTTTATAAAAATAACTTTTTCATATAAAAATTATAAATATGTAAATGTTTAGTTACAATGACACTCTTCCATTAAAAGATGTCAAACATAAATATTAAATAATATATTAAAAATATATTTTTCTATAATAAAACAGAGTATTGGTTCCAATGAAGGGTTTCAGAGAAAGTTATTGTTGCAAGTTAGGTTAAGGTATTGAACATTGCATCCCATTTAATGAAAAATTACTCCCTAGTACAAACGTATTATTAAATTTAAAAAATCATTAATCAATCATTACTTCAGATGTAATAGAAAATCTACCATGAACAGATAAGTTGAATAGGTATTGAAGTGAATGTATCCTTAATCATATTGGTGAAAATAAAGAAACCCTTAATGTAAGCGATTCTCTAGTAGTGAATGATATATTTATGTTATTCTAATTATGTATTACCAGGTATTTTATATGATCGAGAGGTTTATCTTAATGTTAACTAAGTTCATGGAAATTAGCCTATATGAAATCCAAATTCATGAATGGATCAAGTTGAAAATTTAGAACTGAAAAATAAATTAAAAAGTATTCAAAAAAAGATCTCATTTTAACTTAAAATTCACCTTTTAGAGATATTTTTTTTCAAAATAATTATTTTTTAATAACAGGTTTCATGTATTATACAGAGATGAATAATATCAAGGTTAAGAACAAGTATCATTTTCTTAACATCAATGAATTGTTTGATTATTTTTAAGGATTAATTTATTAATATTATAATGATCTATGGTTAGGAAATCATCATGAATTATGTAAGGCGGATTATATTCTGAATTTTTTTAGTATATATGATATTTATGATTCTCTACTTCTTCCCTTTCAGTTTCTAATGCACCAACCATATTTATAAATTAGGGGAATAGATAATTTAATTATTATGTGAATATGTTTTGGTTTGGTTTACATATGGAATATAATTATATTTCAATATACATTATAAGGGACTGACCTTAAACATTACATAATATTTAATTAAATGAATAATTCACATTGAGTATATTTTCTGGATTATGGTTTTAGTGAATTATTCCATAATTATTACATTACATCTCAAAAGTTACAAGGTAGACACTTCTACTCAGTTTCATTTTTTTCATAAAATAAAAACTCTTGAAAAAAGAGTCATGTCCTGTCCGTTGTTTTAGATAGAATATCTTTTCCTTGATCCCATCCTTGAACCTATTCATCTTTATGTCCTCTGAAAAACATTTCCAAACATCAGATGAGAATAAAAATATCAGTAAGGGTTATAAAAAAAGAAAGAAAACATTAGTTCAACATTTCATACATAACATTATCTCTTTAACATACCATATGAAATCACAAGATTTATGAATAACACATAGAAAACATAAATCATTAAGTTAACTTGTGGAATTCATATAATACTGACATTGTATCTGTTACAGCTTCATAGAGAGTTACATTTGGAATACCCATCATTGTATATTCCTTAAATCTCTTAGGAGAAACATTAAGTTTACTCTTTCATACTACCCAATGCATTGGAGAGCTATCTCGGACTCACCTACCCATGGTTTATCACAAAACCCACCGTATACGTAAACAATTCCCAAGAACCATAACACATAAAACAAGTATAACAGAAATATAGCATTTCAACATTTCAATCACAATATATCATTTCATGATATTTAAATAATAAATTATTTATCAAAAACATTTTCATTAAAAAAATACTTAAAAATGGTATAGATTATTTATTTTCCTTTAAAAAAAACACTATGACTTGTTAAGGAAACCAAAGATAAAAAAATACTCACGATGACGAAAAGGTTGTTGTCAGCACTTATGTTAAAAAGAAACATAATTTTTTATGTTAAGTAAAATGTGATGTAAAAAGGGACTCCATTTGAATTAAATTAAAAGTAAAATGTTTTTATACAACATATAAAATAAAGTTGTGTGTTAAAACAAAATATTCCTCAATGAAAGGCGATTGAGACGAAGTCCCTTACCTCATGTCTGAATTGACAAGTTCAGTCTTTAATCTCCTGAATAATAGTTTAAAGTTAATTTATACTTTCTTAAGAATCTTTTTCAAGTTTATTATTCCTTTTATATAAATTATTACCATGTTATAAACATTATGTAATCATTTTAGTTAATAACGTTTGTTTTTTCGATATTTGGTACTTGAGTCAAAAATAGAATTCTTATAATTACTGGTTGTTCACATGGACGGTATTTCATTATATACAGAATTATATTCATGATTTAGATATCATATATATCATATATATCCAGTATATACATGTATGTATAATAGAACATAACATTTGGAGGCAAGAAATGAAATGCATAGTTCCTGGAGATGGTAAGTCGTACGTACACATGAACGCTACATTCATTTCTATTTCTTATTTTAATGGAATTAAAACATAAGGTTACATAGGTATATTATAATTAAAGTATAATATCATATATTATATCATTAACACCATACTTTATACATCCCAAACATGGCAGTAACGAGTAATATCACTTTCAGGGAGCGGTAGTCCGCACCCCCCCCCAAATGAAATTTTCGCGTTTACCCATAATGGAAACTATAAAGGTACAAAATAAATGAAAAATACAAAAGCATAAATAAAAAATATAAAAAATATATATTATATATAAATATAGTGTAATTTTAATGTCCACCATTAGAGGCTTTATGAGATAATCAAACAATCATCATTTCGTGAGGCATTAGTTTTCCATCCACAGAAATAATATTTTTCCCCCATTAGATGGAGGTGGGTGTAAGTGTTGTTAAAATACATGTCATAAATACATCCTAATTAATGAAGGATATTGTTGTTATTTTAAAATAAAATAATAAAAAGATTTTATGGGTTGTATAAGTAAAATAAAAGAAAAGAAGTTAGGAGAAACTGTTACCTTTATTTTAGGTAACTCCATTGTGTTTGAACCGAAAATAATTCTTGAAGTGCCTTCTTCTTACGTTAATGCTTCTATGAGGTGGAGAGAGGTCTTGAAAGATTATTTGGGAATGTTTTTTATGAGCCAAAGGGCTTCAGAGGTGTTAGGAATGAGTTAGAATTGAAGGCTTTTTAAATGGGGGAGGAGGGGCCCTTTAAAAATGTTTGCAAATATTATTTTATAATAAACCAGTCATCAGTTTCTAAAGATCCAAACTCATTAAAGATGAATATATGATGACTCAGGTTCAAAATATAATCATCCAGATATAATTGGACAAGTTTTTGATATTTGTTTAATATTAATAATCTTATTTGTTGAAATCATTTATTAATGAGGTAAATATTGCATCATTATTGAGTCATAAATAATTTAATTTATTTGATGTCTAAAAACTATAAAATAAATAACATAATGTAGTAAATATTTTTATATTTCCAATGAAATTTATATTTGAAAAGATAAATTATACAGCCCATTTTAAAAATTCATTTACTAACATATATTTTTATATCATTTTTTCCTTTACTTTATGTTAATTAAAATGAAGTTTCATTATCACTCCCATGTGGATCCATGGGGTCCTAAAACCCACCCAAATATTCCCATGGTCGTAAATGACTCAAACAATAAGGTTAGGAAATGTATTAAGGTAATTTCTTATCATTATAATATAATTTTTACATTGAATTGCCCTATTTACCTTTAACCGCGGTAAATAAAAGGGAAAAGTTACAATTCCGAAAAAATTATATTTATCTTATTAAACAAAATTTTACTTATTATTAACAATCATGTATGTTGGAGATTCAAAATTCAATCCAAAGAAGTGGGAAAATTTCATTTAAATGAAAATGTCAGTTTGTAACTACTACTTAATGGTTTCACTATTCATAAAAAAATTGAGGTTTTTCAGAAAAATATCAAAAATTCAGCCTAAGATATATTAGATATTCTGAATTCAAATATGATGTCTATTTTAACGAATTCAAAACTTAAAATTTGCATTAATTAATTTAAAATTAATTCCTTTTATAAAAAAATAGTGTGTTTTTAAGAAATAATAACTATCAAAAGATTGATACTTGTTTATGTCCAATTTCAAAGTGAGATTAATTTAAATGAAAAACATTGGATTAAATGGTAAAAACATAATATAATTACACATAAAAACTAATTAAAAATAGAAACTATGAATATAAAAAAATTATATTAAAAGGAAATTTTGAATTAAAAATAATGTATTTTTCACTATTCATAAAAATGAATTTTATCAGAAAAATACCAAAAATTTGCCCAAAGTAAATATTAATGTCCGAAATCTAGAAAAAAAAAATTTATTCAGTCATATTCAACATATAAAAGTGATTATAACTAGATTTAAATAGGGTTTTCCATCAAAAGGTGGTAAATCAACCTTTTAAGGCAAATTACGCTTTAAATTAGATTCATTCACATTTTAAGCCTATAATATTTATTGGTTAAATGTAAAAAACATTTAACAAATATGTATAATCATATTTTAGTTAGGTATATTCATCCCCACAAATAAAATTTTTATGTGTTAACTAAAATTTAAAACAATATTATTATATTATTAGTGTGCAACGTAAGATTTCAAAGAAAGTCATTGTTACGTATCGAGGACGTCATCGAGCATATCAACCCCTTTGAAGTAAAAGTAATATTTAATTCACAAATCAAAATTAATATAGAAAATTTCTTATTCTTTATTTACTTGGGATGTCACATCCTTCCCCCCATTTGGGAAATGTTTCCTCCCAATTTTATTCATTTATCAAATATGTTGGGGTATTTATCGCACATAGCATTTTCAGATTCCCACGTTGGCTCTTCAATAATATGGGTTTTCCAAAAATCTTTTACCTATTGAATTACCTTATTTTGCAACACTTTCAATATACTATCATTAATTTGTACTAGTTGTTCCTCATAAGAGAGATTTCTTCCAACTGAACTACCTCTGGACATAAAACATTAGATGGATCTATAATATACATTATTAACAATGAAACATGAAAAACATTGTGTACCTTAGATAGATTTGGAGGTAAATCCACCATATAAGCAACTGATCCAACATTCTCTTGGATTTCATTGGGTCCAATGAACCTCAGACTCATCTTTATGTTCTTACCAAAACACATCACACTTTTCCATGGAGAAACATTGAGAAAGACTTGATCACCTACCTCAAAATAATGATCCTTCCTCTGAGTATCTATATAAATTTTCTACCTGCTCTGATCTGTTCTCATGTGCATTGAATCAACTAAACCATTTCTTCCATCTCTTCTACCAATTTTGGTACTGTCAGCTTCTTTTCAGATATTCATCCCAAAAAGCTGGAGTTCAACACCACATTCCATATACTCGCTCAAATGGATCTATTTGTATACTGGAATGAAAACTATTCTTATATGAAAATTCAATCAAACAAAAATGTTGGCCCCAACTTCCCTGGTAATCCTGTTAAAAAGCACGTAGTGTATCCTCCAGGGTCTGAATTGTTGGTTCTAACTACCCATATGATTGAGGATGAAAAGATGTACTAAAATTTTACTCAGTACCCAATAACTTCTGAAGGACTTTACAAATGTTAGAATTAAACCTGACATCATGATCCGATACAATGGAGAGGAGAACACCATTCAACCTGACTATCTCTTCAATATAAAATCGAGAAAGATGATCTAGAGACAAAGTATCTAAAATAAGAAGGAAAATATATGATTTAGTTAATATATCAATAATAACCTAGATTGAATTATTACCTCATGGTGTCTTCGATAATCTCACAAGGATGTCCATGTATATACTTTACCATTTCCACTTTGGCGCTGGTAAAGACTGAAGAAACCCTTTCGGTAATGACCTCTCTTCTTTAACCTGTTGCCTTGTCAAACACTACATAGTAAAATCAGAAATATATCTTTTCATTCCATCCCACCAGTAATACTCACAAATATCTCTGTATATCTTAGTACTTCTAGGATGAACTGAAAATGGAAAACTATGAGTTTCACATAAAAACTCATTCTTCAACTGTGAATCACAAGGCATACATAATCTCTTCCCGGACCTCAAAACACAATCATTATCAATGTTAAATTCATGAAAATTCCTATTCTGAACCAACACTACCTTTTTCATTAACTCACTGTCTTTCTTCTGCACTATCTTAATTCTGTTTGATATAGATGATTTTATTGACACCTGAAATAAAACATAAGAATATCCAGCACCAAAAAATTCTATGCCAATTTTTATCAAATAAAAAACCAAAGGATCTTGCTCCAAATTTAACATGGCTAATAAAGCATTACTTTTTCGACTCAAAGAATTACACACTTTATTTTCTTTTCCCTGATGGTAAAGGATTGTGAAATCATAATCCTTAATTAATTCAAGCCATGTCCTCGTCTCATGTTCAATTCTTTCTGAGTGAATATATACTTTAAACATTAGTGTTCAGTACATATTTCACATTTTACACCATATAAATGATGCATCCAAATTTTTAAATAAAAAACAATAGAAGCTAATTCCAAATCATGTGTATGGTAATTTAACTCATTAGGTTTCAACTGACGTGAAGCATAAGCAATTACATCATCATTCTGCATAGGGACAAAACCATGTCCTTTCAATGAGGAATCACTGTAAATAACAAACCCATCATTTTTGGAAAGTAGTGTTAAAACTGGATCAGTCAACAATCTTCTTTTCAATTCCTAAAAACCATCATCACATTCTCTTATCCAAATGAATTTAAAACCTTTTCAAGTTAACATAGTCATTGGTCTAGATAACCATTAAAAAATCTCAACAAAAATCCGGTAATAACCTTCCAAACCAATGAAACAACAAATCTTTTTTATATTTGTGGGTCTTGGCCATTCTTCAACCAATTTTGTTTTATCAGGATCAACTATTATTCCATTTTTCAAAATAATGTGACCAAGGAATGAAATTTGTTATAAGAAAAATTCACACTTGATAAACTTCCCAAAGAGTTTATTTTCATTTAACGTTTGAAAGACAACCCTTAAATGACCTTCATGATCCTCTTTTCGTTTAGAAAAAAACCAAAATATCATCAATGAACACAACCAAAATCTAATCCAAGTACTCCTGGAAAATTATATTCATAAGATCCATGAATACAATATGTGCATTGGTTATCCCAAAAGGCATAACTACAAATTCATAATGGCCATATCTAGTATGAAACACGGTCTTCAGAATGTGTGCTTAATTTACTTTCAAATGAAGGTACCCCGACCTCAAATAAATCTTCGAAAATACTGAGCTCCCTAGAGCTGATAAAACAAATCATCGATAAGAGGAAAATGATACTTGTTCTTAACTATGATGTTATTAAATGCTCTATAATCAATGCAAAGTCTCATTGAGAAATCTTTATTTTTATTACATAATACAAGAGCACCCCATGGTGACGTGCTAGGTCAAATGAATCCTTTATCTAATAACTCTTGTAATTGATTCATTAACACTAAAAGTTCAATTTGATCCATTCTATAAGGGGGTTATGAATATTTCGTGGCATCAGGAACTAAGTCAACAATATGTTCAACTTCCCGATCAGGTATAATACCAGGCAACTCATCAGGAAAAATATCAAGGTTCTCATTTAACATTGTAAAATTATAAATTTCAATAGTTTTTTTAATTTTCAAAAATATGTGAATGTTAACATTCATTTCCAAATTTTACTAGTTTCTCAGCTTCCTGATATATTATCAAAAGTAGGGGTTCATTCTTGTAAAAAAACTAAAAATATTTTTTAAAAGAAACCTCTTTAGATCTGCATTCAATCTTAGCATGATAAACAGAATGCCAATCCGTACCCAAAATAACATCAAACTGTACTAGAGGAAAAACAATTTGGTTTTTAGGTAGATTCTTTTGGCACACAACGAAAAGAAGTTTCTTATAATTTATTTTTGTCTCAACTTTTCCTCCCGGTGTTTTTACCATAAGTTCATGACTCACGTATTGATATGGAATTCCCAATTTACTAGAAAACTTCTCAAAAATGAATGAATGTGTAGACCTTTAATCAAACAACACATTGGCATAATCTGAAAAAATAAATAGTGATCCTGATACTACATCATTTGATGGCCCAATATCTTCTTAAGTAGTTGCAAAGGATTTCATCACCCCTTTCGGCTTGTAGTCAAGATGCTTCCCCTTAGTTGAGTTCTTTGTTGAAACTCATTTTCATAATGACCCATTTCATTACACAGAAAACATTTTACTGACTGTAAATCAGATTTTGTCTTACCAATAACATGATCTTTTTCAATGAAATTATGAGTCTTATGTCCCATTTTACCACATCGGTAGCACTTACAAGAATTGCAATGAAAATCCCAAAATGTTTTTTTACCACAATTTTCACAAACTGAAATATTACATTTCTTACCGTCATACTTTTTTGAAGAGTTCTTCCCATTCTTCTACCACCTCTACCAATTATTCAATTATTTGAAAAAGAAAACATGATCATTAGAAAACACGATTTCCACCTTCTCTGCACAATGAACATGTTATTCTTAACTTTTTAACTCACAAGAAGATAAATCCATTGGATAATTTGTCTTTAATCCTGATTAAAAAATGGTTTATTTTACTATCAAAATCTCATATAAAATTGGGATCATAACTTTCCAGTCAAGTGAATTTTGCATCATAGGCAGCCACTGAGTCATCCTCCTACCTCAATTATAGGAATTGTTTTTCTATCCTGTGACTAACCACCTTTGGAAAAAATTTCTCAAGAAACATACTTTTGAATTCATCCCAATCAAGAGCATGAATCTCCTCACTATCCCTGATATTTTACACCATCGACCACAACTGATCAGATTCTCCTTCAAAATGGTAAACAACAATATGAACATTTTGATGTTCTGAACACCGCATGACATCAAAAATTTTCTCCAGTGCATTAATCCAAATTTCTACTAGAACATGCTTAGAATATCCACTGAATGATGGGGGATGTTGCCTCATGGAATGCTTCACTACTAATATGTTCCTCTGTGGTTGATCTAGATGATCTTGTGCATGGATACCACAACCATTTATATCCAGAGTCAATTGTGCCATCACAAAAACAAATTGATCAGTTTCGATTCTGACCATATCAGGTTGCTGATTTAGAAGGTTGTCTTCCTCCTGATGTCATCCCAAAATAAATACCCTATTTCCACTATGGAAATACATTCTGAACATATAAATATCTTAGGTTTAGCAACATGGTAATCTGTAAATTCTATATCATTTCAATATTAACATAAATTAATTTATGGATATTAATTTAACAATACCTTAACTTATAAATTTATCTAAACTGACATATGATACCAACTATAAGGACCCAGCCTTAAACATTACATAATCTTGAATTAAATGAATAATTCACATTGAGAATATTTTCATGTTTTGAGTTTTAGAGAATTAGGCCATAACTATTACATTACATCTCAAAAGTTACAATGTAGACACTTCTACTGAGTTTCATTGTTTTCATAAAATAAAAACTCTTGAAAAAAAGATTCATGTCTAGTCCCATGATTTAGACAACATGACATTTCCTTGATCCCATCCTTGACCATATTCTTAATTAGGTCCAGTGAAAAACTTTTCAAAACTTGGGATGAGCATAAAAAGCACTGTAAGGGTTATAATACAAAGAGAGAAAACATTAGTTCATTATTTCATACATAACAGAAGTTCTTTAACATACCTCATGAAATCATATGATTTATGAATAACACATTGAAAACATAAATCATGAAGTTTACTTCTGGAATTCATATCATATTTACATTGTAGCTATCACAACTATGTTGGGAGTTAAATTTGGAATAAAAATCACAGTATAATCCCTAAATCCCTTAGGAGAAACATTCACGTTTACCTCTGTCATGTTACCCCATGGATTGGAGAGTTATCTCGGGCTCACCCACCCTAGGTTTATCACTGAACCACCCATATATGTAAATGATTCCCAATAACCAAAACACTTAAAACAATCATAACAAGAAGATAACATTTCAACATTTCAATCAAAATATATAATTTCAAGATATTGAAATAATCATTTAATTCTCAAAAACATTTTCAATACCAAAATACCTAAAAAGGTAATATAGTATTTATTTTCAATTAAAAAAACACTACGACTAGTTACGGAACCCAAAGATCAAATAATACTCGTGACAATGGAATGGTCATTATCACCACTTACGTTAAAACATTATTTTTTTCATTTAGTAAAAGGAATAATAGAAAAATATATCCATTTGAATGAAATTAAAAGTCAATATTGATTATATATCATACACAATAAAGTTGTGTATTAAAACAAAATATGCTTCAATGAAAGGAGATTGAGATACAGTCCTTTACCTCTTGTCCGACTAGACTCGTTTGTTCTTTAATCTTTTGAATAATTAACCAAAGATAATTTATACTTTCTTAATAACATTTTAATAGGTTATTATTCCTTTTATATCACTTATTACCTTGTTATGAACATTATTTAATCTTTTATGTCTATAACGTTAGATTTGTCGATATTTGGTACTTGAGTCAAAAATGGACTTCTTATAATTACAAGTTGTTCACAAGGTCAGAAGTTCATTATATCCAAAATGATATTCAAGATTTTGAAATCATATATATAATATATATCCAGTATATACATGTATTTATAATAGTACTTAACATTTGGAGGTATGAAATGAGATGCACTGTTCATGGAGACGGTAAGCTGTACGTACTCATGAACACTACTTTCACTTATATTTCATAATTTAATGGAATTAAAACATAATTATACATATGTATATTATAAATCCAGTATAATATCATATATAATATCATTAACTCCATCCTTTATGCATCCCACATATAGCATTAATGAGTCATATCACTTTGAGGGGGCAGTAGTCCGCACTTCCTGAAATGAAATTATCGTGTTTCCCCATAATAAAAACAATAAAGGTATTCTATAAAATAAAAATACAGAAGAATAAAGAAAACATAAACATAATATATATCATATATAAATATAGTGTCATCTTAATGGACGCCATGAGAGGAGGTAGAGGATAATCGAACAATCATCGTTTCGAGAGGCGTTAGTTTTCCATCCGCATAAATAGTATGTTCTTCACCCATGAAATAGAGGTGTGTGCCAGTTTTGTTTAAATACATATCATAAAAACATCATAGTATATTAAGGATAATGGTGTTTTTATAAAAAAATAATTAAAAGAATTTAGGGGTTCTATAAATAAAATAAAATAAAATATGTTAAGAGAAACTGTTACCTTTAATTTGGGTAACAACCTTTAATTTGAACCAAATGGACTTATTGAAGTACCTAATGCCTAAGGTAAGGATTATCGGAGGAGAATAGGGATGTTGATGAATTATTTTTGTAGTTTTTGGACGAGCCATGGGGCTTGGGAGGTGTGAGGAATGGTTTAGAAGTGATGGAATTTTATAAGGGGGAGGGGGGGCTCTTTAGGAATGTTTGAAAATATTATTTTATTATAAACCTATCTTCAGTTTCTAAAGATCCAAAACTCATTAAAGATAAATATACGATGAATCAAGTTCAAAATAAAATCACCCAGTAAGAATTGCAAAAGTTTTGGATTTTTTTTTTAAAATTTATAATCTTATTTATTTAAATCATTTATTAATGATATAGATACTACATGATTATTGTGTCATAAATAATTTAATTTATTTGATGTCTAAAAACTGTAAAATAAATACCATGATGTATGAAATCATTTTAGATTTATAATTAATATTTATAGTAAAAAATATATCTTATATAACCCCTTGTAAATATAAATTTACTAAAAAATATTTGTTAATGTCATTTTTCCCTTTACATTATGTTAATTAAAATAAAGTTCCATTATCACCTCCAAGTGGATCAATGGGGACCAAAAATCGACCCAAAGATACCCATGGTCATAAATGATGCAACAAATAAGGTTATGACAAGTGTTAAGGTAATTTTTTATTATTATAATACTCTTTTTAACTTCAATTACCCAATTTACCATTAACTGCGTTAAATAAAAGTCAAAAGTTACAATTCAGCAAAAATTATTTTCATCTTATTGAACCAAATTTTACTTACTAATTAGAAAAATGTTTGTCTCATTTTCAAAATTCAATCCATAGAAGCGGTAAAATTTTATTTAAATGAAAATGTCGGTTTTTAACTACTACTTAGTGGTTTCACAATTCATAAAGAATTGATGTATTTGAAAAAACTACCAAAAATTCATCCTAAGCTATATTAGATATTCTGAATTCAAAAATGATTTCTATTTTAATATATTCAAAATATAGATGGTTCATTAATTAATTTAAAAATAATTACCATTATCAAAACAAATAGCGTGTTTTTAAGAAACAATAACTATTAGAAGATTGATACTTGTTTATGTCCAATTTCAAAGTGAAATTAATTCAAATGACCAAAATTGGATTAAATGGTAAAAACATAATATAATTTCACTTTAAAAATAATTAAAATGTTAATCTAACAATTTAAATAAAATATATTAAAAGTCAGTTTTGAATTAAAAATAAATTATTTTTCACTATTCATAAAAAAGGAATTTTATTAGAAAAATACCAAAAATTTAATCAAAGTAAATTTTGATGTCCCGAATCTAAAAAAGAATTTTATTTTTTCAAACAAAACATATAAAAGTGACTATAACTTGATATAAAGAGGGTTCTCCATCAAAAGGCGGTAAATCAACCTTTTAAGGTAAATTATGTTTAAAATTACATTCATTCACATTTTATGCCTCTAAATTTTATTGGATAAATGTAAAAAAAATTATCAAACATGTGTAATCATATTTTAGTTAGTTATATTCATTCCCACAAATAAAATTTCAAGGCATTAACTACAATTTAAAACAATAATATTATATTATTCGTGTACTACGTCAGATTTCAAAGAAATCTATTGTTGCATATTTGGTACGCCATCGACCTTATCGACCACTTTAAAGTAAATGTAATATTTAATTCAAAAATATGAATAATTATGAAAATTTTGTTATTATTTATTTACTTGGGATGTTACATACATGAAGATCAATAATGGAACCATAAAATATTTATTGAGAACATAAATAAAATGATACTCTGGAAATATTTTTATGTATAATTTTTCTTGAAAAAAATTTATTATCATATATATATTATTTATAAATATGGAATAATTATTTCACCTAAAAAACTATATTTTTAGAGGAAAATATAGAACCTAAAAATGAAATTAAATTTTAAATTTTCTTATTTTAACAGGTCACTAACAATGTTTTGTTGGAAAAAAATTAGTTTTCTATCCCGTTAATTAATTAAATAAAAATTGTTTTGAAATATACTAGATGAAAGGATGTGGGGATTTTTTTGGAACCAAAAGTGGATGGGATAAATCTATATTTGTGGCCTTACATTCTAGAAATGATACTTTTTTCATCTACATCGACGATTCATTAAAAGTACATTATTGTTACTTAATCCATAATAATCCTGAAATTGCATATTCTTTACCACAACCTAAAAATCATAAGTTAAATTATCCAATACATGATCGATAAATATATTATTTTTTACTTGAAATAAATAGAGGCATCATTTACATGGATAATAGTGTGAAATATATACTGAAGAATATTTTTAATGAATATAATCACTCAAATAGTGTTTAACCTAGGACAGACATAATGAATGGAAGTTATTATGTATTAATATTATATAATTAATTCTCATTGCATAAAATAAAATAATGTTGGGGATTATTGGATTAAAAAAATATATGTTTTATTAACCATGTTTTAATCAGAACATTTCCGTTTGGTTAATGATTTCATGAATTTTAGACAATAACTTGTGCATACAAGAACAACCTAAATTTTTTCTAGTTTTATTAAAATATTCCCATTCAGAAATAATTAAGAAAACTCAAAAGGAATATCATGAGTTATTAAAAGTGGATTAATTTCTTAAAAATCTTATGTTGAATAAATTTAATGGTGATAATGACTGTGTTTTCATATTTTTAAAGCCATTTTATTTTTTTAGATTCCTAGTAGATGAATGATTTTTTAGTTAAGATCATCGTTCCCATATTTCAATAATTATTGTAGTAACATAATCTAAATAGAAAATTAGAATAATTAATTGTTTAATGGGATGAGAAAATATATTTTTAAATTTACCATGTAAATGTTTCATTGAAAATAGTTTAAAGATTCAAAAAAATAACTGAAGGGTAGGATTAATCATTTCCAGTAATTTATTTGATGTTGGAAAATATATCAATGGATATTATATTAGGAATTAAAAATACTTCTCCAGGTATTATTGTGATTTTGGTTATTTTGGAAAAATCAAATAAATGTATTCATTTCATTCCCATTATAAAAACTGGGTATTTATGTCAACATTTTCTATTTTATATCAAATAAATTGTCATGTTACATGGATTTACTCCCACAACTATATATAAAAGTCATCACAAGTTCACTTCTTATTCTTGGAATGGATTTAAAATGGTATTGGGTACATAATGTTATCATAGTATAACATTTCATCCATGATATAATGGATAGTATAAGAGAAGGATTCAATCCTTAAGGGACTAGATTTATGATTCTTTCAGTTTCACTATGGATGATTGTATCAATTAATTTCATTATTTTTTTATTCTGATAGAATTATTTATTCTATTATATAGATGTCACATTTGATGTATTATATGGGATGAAATGTATAAATCCACCTTTTTATTATTATATAAGAGAAAGGATTTTGGTAGGACAAATGGTGTTAATAGAAATTCATTAGTTGTTGCTTATTAATGAACAACATATGTGAATATCTCAGAGTAAGAATAAAATTTATGCATATAACTACATAATGGAATATTATTTTTAGACGGGTCATCATGTTTTTCTTAATGTATTTCTATGGAAAATAGTTATTCATATGGGGGAAAAAGGGAAATTATTTCCATGTATTATTAGAAAAAAATGAAATCATTCATCTATTTAGATCAGTTGCCAAATGAGTTTCCTAACCTCAATGATTATCCAAGGTAAAACTTGTTTATCATGTTTTGATGTTATGAAAATATGTTCCCGATTCATCTCATGTTTTTATTCCCAAAGTTTTGTAGTAGTAATAAAATAGTTCTTTTGAGGAACAATTTATTAATATTTTTGATAGTATAGATAATGTGTTCTATAAGACTGAAATTAACCATTTAATGTATTTATGAAAAAACCCATATGGTGGAATATGAGACTTGGGAATCTGAATACAATATGAGGGGATGTCACCACCCTTAAGAGGAGAATAAAATTTTGGGGAATAAATTTCCCAAATGGTTGAAGAATGTTACAAGCCATGTTATAATAGATTAATTATTATTCATGAGTATTATTATTCATAAATTTTATATTCATAATCACTATACACATAAAAAGTATATTTTAAAATTAAAAAGGAATTGATTTTATTAGCGTCTTATTATAATGATTTTAATTAAAGATGAATTATAAAATTATAAAATTTTAATTACAGCAAAGTATAAAACCAAGTCATTACAATATATTTCTTTTAGAGTAAATTTAAATTTATATGGCTTTATTTATATGAAACACCATGTTATGATAATCTATTCAAATTAATGTGTTGGCCTGTGTTGCATGAAAGACCGAGTTATATAACATTTTAGTGGAGAACCTATTTTAAAACTAACTATTTACAAATTTATAATTTTTTTCCAAAACAAATTTTATTTTGAAATGAGGAATGTAAAATTTAACATACTACGAATTTTTTTTACATCTCTATGAGGTTTTATTTTTTTGATGAATTGTGGAAAAGATTTCTTTTTAATTGAAAACATCATTTTTGTTTAAAAAAATTATTAATTGTAAATTATATATTTCATAGTTTTAATGTCAAAATAGATCAATTATAGATATTTTAATCCAATTTATGTAATTGGAACCATTTTTTTATTAAATTTTGATATACAAACTTAATAAACATTTGAAATTGTTTCTTTAAAAACCATATTTCTCAACACATCAGCGGGATTACCATTAAATTTAAATTTTACAGTAAAATAAATTTAATTTTTCTAAATGTATATACATATTTGGAATAAGTAATATATGTAAATTCTAATATGATAGAATAAAGTTTTCAACATAAGTATAAGTAAACGTAATAAATAATAATTCAAATTATTATTGTTTTTATTAGTTTACATAGAGTGCTAAAATTAATGTAAAGAGAAAAAATGAACATAACTCTTTTCCAAAACACATTGGATGATCATATTTTATACCTATATTCTATTTTTTAGTTTTATTTTATAGTGTTATACTGTTCTATGAACATTAACCATATAATAAGTTAAATACATTAATAGTCCAAAAAGAAACCGTCCATACCATTAATATTTACAAATCATCGAGATAGGGACAAAACCTTATATTTTGGGTTATAAAATTCATTTTAAAGATTAAATATGTACATTTAACATTATTATTTATTATTAATTTTAATATCTCAATTTTTAAATTAAAATTCTTATGAAACACCAAAGTAGTGAATATTAAGTCAATTATAAAATCAAATAAATGATACTAAAAATTAAAATTGAATAATGTTGAATAAATTATTGTGTTCAATTATATTTAAATTAATTTTAAATGTTTCATATTATTTAACTTATTATATTTTAATTCCAAAACTTTATTGATATTTCTAAATTTAAATTAATAATATAATGTAAAAAATTGATATTTATATTATATATTTAAAACATAATAACAATCCCATCTTCCAAAAAATTATTTTCAAATATTAATAAATTACAAATATAGTCCATTTATGGATTAGTTTATATTTTATAATGAACATATTAACCCCTAAATAGTTAAAACATTGTTAGAATGGTTCAGGATAAAACATTTTTTTGCGGGATACAAGCGTTTATGTTAAAAATATTTTTTAAAAATGAAATTATTATTTTATAAAATTTTATATAAAATATAAAATTCAGTGAATCTATATTTTCGTATAAATAATACATATATTTAGTCTTAATTGAAAAATTATTAGAATATAAAACAAGTTACATTCATAAAAACCATAATGATGAATGTGGGGAATCATATAAGCTAAGGAACAAAATTAATAAAAAATGAAGTTAAATTTGTTCGGTTGATATTTACATAAAAAATTCAATTTAATGAAATATTTTTAAATATTTTTTCACATTTGGTTAGGTACATCACCCAATAGTTTTTCTTTTTTATATTTATAAGAAGGTTAATCTTCCTCCGCTATAAAAAAGGCATTGACTCTTCCCCCTCCTCACACATCTCACGAAACTTTTTGTCATAAAAAAACTACCAAAATAAGCTCACAAAATATATTCCAATGTTTATTGAGGATGAATTAGGTATGAATTAAATCCATGTACTGCCTTTGGTGAAAATCAAGTGTAATTACCCTAGAAATAGGTAGTATTCTCTAATGATCACTTTTGTTTTATTTCATTCTAAACCCATTCAATTATTCTAATTATGTGATTATAAAACTAAAAAATTATTATAAATGTAATGAGATTTTAGTTTGTAATTTTTCCTACATACACCTAAAAACATCTATTAAACGGGTTACATACTTATATTTTATGTGTAAAGTGGACAAGTACCTCACTAAATGATGTTTTTTGAATATAATTTCCACATATCATGGTTTGGAATTATGATCGAAATAACATTTTTATATCATATATTTGATTTTCAGGGTGTCTTTATAATTATGTAATTTTTATATAATTCATAAATTCATGATTTCCATTTTATGTAAATATGATAACATCGTTTGGGGATGTGTGGACTACCACCTACTCAATGAGATGTGATATGTTCACATATTACATGGAATGAATTAAGGACGAGTTTAATTAAAAATATGTTACATAAATGAAATATACATGATATTCATGAAATAAATAACATTCTATAAATATGATATATCATTTTATTTATTACCCTTTCCACACAATACAAAATGTGAACACGTCATTTGTGGATGTGTGGACTACCTACATTGGCCATTGTCAACCTACTAATGTGGTTTTTAAGATATGAAACAAAATTCATCAAAACAACCAACATTAACATAATTGTTCAACTATATGTATAAAACATTGTAATATGTTATTTAAAAGTAATAATAAACACGGAAAGGTTTCTTATACGAGAAAATAATAAAAATAATTTTATTATCCATGATGATAAAGACACACAAGATATGTTAGTCTCAAACTAAGATATTTTCATACAAATCTTTAAATATGTGAGATATATGTCATATTCACTAACTACTTATTTTGTGTAGTGTATCTAATTTACCTTGTGATATATTATATCATTAGTTTCTTTGTAGTCATGAAATTTAAATATTTCATCTGTTGACTACTTCTTTTGGGATTTTTGATTCAGATACTACAATAGTTGTAAGGGATTATTTTTTCTCTTTTTATTATGTGATACATACACAATTTTCACAACTTATTTATTTTTTATAGTGTATATGCTTACCCTGTGAAACCCCAATATTTTAAAAATAAATTGAACTGCATGAATGAATAAATCTATAATTAAGAAATTTTTTTTAAAGGATATAGTTTTAAACTAGCTGTTAAACATATATTTTCTTCTTCTATTATTTCAATTTTAAAAAACATACATCTTATAGTTTTTATTAGTATGATATTTGGAATTTTATAGAACCAATAAGTTTTTTTGTGAATAGTAACATACCCTTATGAATATTAATATGACCCATATGAATAGTAAATCAAATTATTATTTTATTTTCTTAAGGTTATAAGATAATGAGATGATGATTAATTTTTCATGTTGATATAGAATGAGTTACAGTTTTAAAATTATTTTACCTAAATTAAATTATGATTTAATTTAAAATTAAATTAATAATATATAGAAACTTATTTTCAAAAAATGGAGTTCATTTTTTATTTCTATACATCATGAAATAGTTTAGGTAAATTATTGGGATCATGATGAGATACATGAATTTTTAGTTAATATTTAAAATATAGTTTTTTTTGTTTTTTATGACATTATAATGATATAATAATGATGTAATCATTTTGGTCGACTATTAGGGATTAAAATATGACATGATGTGTCCGATGTGGTCAATATCATGGTAAAAAAACCATGGGAAATCCCATTGGTTTTCAAATACCACTATTGTGGTGTCTTTTGAAATTAATTGAGAACTCCCTCGAATTCAATATAAATACCACCCTCACCCCCTCCCCCTCTTAGACCTATCGATATTTGAACATTGTATAAAATATTCCAAATTCTATTAAAAGGCTCTTCCCCATGTCCAATACCTAATGGTCTCACCGGAATCCAAAACCAATGCCCTTAAAGATGATCTCATGGAGAAGAGATCAAGAGGTAAATATCCTCTTTATTTTTCATCTGTTTTATTTTGAATTCTTTTAGTTTCTTATATTCAATTCCCTTTAAATTATTCAAGAGGAATTAAATCTCTAGTATTATATACATTATTAATTTTTATCTTGTTTATGAAAAAATTAATCATAATTCTTCCTCTCAACTTCCTCGTATTCTAAACAAACAACATCGTCCATGATGTGTCCATTTACAGACATCATGGATGGTGTGTCATCAATATAAATTCTCAAATATGGTTGTAAAAACTATTTTAATGGTTGATAAAGATTTCAATTTGAATTATATGGACTCTAATATAATCTAGAAATAACTTATTTTCTTAATGCTAATGTTATATGATGAATGAAGTTAATGATTATCAATAAACCACCAAATGATTTAAAAAATATCAGTAATTATTTAAATAATGACTCATTCTCAAACTAAATATCCAAAATGATTAGTGTAATCATCTAATATTATTTAAACATACTAAAACCCTTTCATTTTACTTCTATAGTTTCTCTTCCCTTCGATAAAAAAATAATTTACGAACCATCCATGGAAAACATGTGAATCACGCACCCGAAATATTGGAAATAAAAAAATAATATTTATAAATAGGATGAATGAAATTATAAAATGATTATTTAAGGGGTTATAAACCTGAATATGTTTATGTAAAATATTAATAACACTCTTTTAGCCATTATACATGAGGTATAAACTATTTTTAGGTAAGATGAACCTAATATAGTAGAATTCTCATCCCAATTTCCATTATTTAGGTTAACATTCAACATCATAAATTATGTTTTATTAAAATTATTTGTGAGATGATATTTGTTTATATTATATTTAATTTTTTGTATTTATTGTGTATATACACGTTCTATCAACTCTATTAATTCTCACGTCAATTAAATGATATTTTTAAGGGATTTTCTATTATGATTCTCTTTAAAAAATCTATCTAAGAAAATTCAAAAGGAATTTTTTTGTCATGACCTAACTCTCTAGGCCATGAACCTTGTCATCTAACCCCATTGTTCTCCTGTAATACCTTGGTTTCCTTCCTAGAACACCATAAGTTATTACTCACTAGGGTCGCTTATCAGACTAATGAATGTCTCCACAGGCCAACACATGTAATTTTATTGGGTTTTTTCCTCACTCACACATATCCTGGGAAGCATCCCAGAAGTTCTCCCATCCTGATTACTACTCCAGAAAAAACATGCTTAACTGTGGAGTTCCAATCATGTAGGCTCCCAAAAAGAAAGGTGCACCTTGTTGACATGGGTAGTAACATTTAGCCTTTTAAGTCTCACTTTTCCAAGGGTGTTACAGTTTTTATGTAGTTATTTTTGATTTGTGATTATTTTATATTTCTTGGGAATTTTTTATGATGACTTTTGGGACCTATATCTTCCTCCAATACATTGGGTAGGGGTATGTTGGAGGTCATCCGTAGGGTTAATCCAAGTGTAACTGTGATGGATGCACAATAAGGTAGTAGTGTGGGTTTCAACCCATATGGTAGACGTGGGGGTTACAATATAAATATGTAATAACCATTGATATATTAATGGTTTTATGATGATATATAATGTTTTATGGAAATATCATGTTTCTCAATGTATTTATATAAGTGTGAGATGTATGTTTTGTTAAAATGATGTCATATGCTTATATGTTTTCATAGAGTAAAGGTTTATTTCCATAATTTTATTTCCTATAACATGATTTTTAGGCTCACCCCAGGTTTTTAAATGCTTTTCAACAGTTATATGTATGTGTAGGAGAAATGAAAAAGTTGTTATTTTTCAAAGAAATCATGTCTTTGTTTGGTACTAAGAATTTTCTATTTAGGATATAATGGATATCGATATAATGGTATCCACATAATATGCATGCGGGTCGGTATATATATGTTATGTCATTAAATTTTAAAACTCTAAACCAAAAAAATCACTGGGAATGTAAAGAAATTAAATCTAGTAGAAATGGCGAGATTATGTAATTTTTAAGGACTTTTCTTTTTTTATATGCTATCAAAGAACGATTTAGATAACATTCGGAGTTAATAAGATGTTAATAGAATACCATAGATTATTTTTACTATCATTTTATGTAGAAATGATATAGAATTTAATGATTACCATGTTTCTTCATCTAGGATATGTTTATTCAGAATGGTTTTCTCTAGAAGAAACAATGAATCTGAAGTTATAAGGAATGAAGAGTTTCAAATAGTTCTGAATCTACAACCAGGAATGGTGTGAATTGGAACCGAGAAGTTTGTAATTATAATGGATCAACCAAGGCAAGAAAAAAATAGTGGAGGCATCAATGCAATAAAGAAACAAATGATTCAACAAAGAAACATAATGATAGTGTATCATTTTATGAGGCAACACTATACTAATTTCAGAGGATCTTCTGTCCCAATATCACATAAAGGATAGATCAAGGAACATTAAAAGATATTCGATGTTATGTGATGTTCATATACTCAAATGTTTATTCATGAAATTTTTCATTTTAAAGGTGAAGGTGATCGATTTTGTTCAATTTTAAAGAATATCATGAATAATGATATTATTTAATCCCTATAGTTGGATGGATTTAAAAATCATTCCATGAAAAATATTTTTCTATGGTGTTTTGACTAAGGATGGAGAAGAAATTCCTATAATTGTGGAAAAAGGATGAATATTTAGTGGTCGTGTTTGATGAAAAATTCACTCAACAAGTAAGGTATTCCCCAATTCTTATTTAGTATCTTGATAGAAAAATCAACCATTTTTACTCTGGATTGAAGCCATGATATCGAAGGGAATTGGCCCCCTTAGAATTAAACAATTATGATAAACTTTTACAATGTTTTGAGAGGGTAGAAATAGAGTGCACCAATGATCATGAGTACTTTGAGAATTAATAGAATATGTGGCCCAGATGGTAAAAGATGGGTAAGAATCTATCAAGAAAATATTATGGTAAGAATGTTCATTTTCGAATTTGTGGAATCTATGGTAAAAAGAACCATGGGGAATGCCTTACTAAAACCGAGATGTATTTTTGATGTGGTACATTTCGAAATATGACCCGATATTATAATGAAAATGATCCTATGATTAATCCTAATAAGAAAAATATAAAATATATCAAATTTGGTGAGATGGGTCATTATGGTGATGCCTTTCCAAAGAAAGATATGAGTGATCAAAAGCAAGAAGAATATAAGATGAAATGTGTAGTGGAATATTTTATGACTGAGTTAGTAGATTTTAGGCCATCCAATGATGTTATAACTAGTAAATTGTTTATTTTCTCATATTTTTCAAAATTCTTGTTTAGTAAGGGGTCTACACATTCCATTATTTCTCCAAAGGATTGTGGTAATTTGGAAATATCATCTCAAAAAATGATATTATAACATATTATTAAAACTCTGTGGGGAATTGTTACACCAAAAATGAATATGTAGAGCCTCCCTATTATTATTTTTTTAATGACATTACCTTTAAACCTTATTTTTATTCCCCTAGTAGAGTATGATTTCATTATGGGTAAGGACTGGATTTCTATTTTTAATACTAAGAGTGATTATAGAGCTGAAGAATATTTTTTCAGAAATATTTGTTTCTATTCAATAATAAACCCATAAAAATGATAATATATTAGGATGTTGAGAAACTGTTGAAATATCAAAATGAAAGTTATCTTGATCATATTGTGTAAAACAATGGATCTATTCATATTAATGATTTTTTAGTGTAAAATGAATACCGTGATGTTTTTCTGGATGATTTACCCAGTGTTATACCTGATTATGAAGTTGAATAGACAATTGACTTAGTTCCCAATGTTATTCCAATTTCAAAATACCTTTATTGAATGGCTCAAATGGAACTTCTTCAATTAAAAAATTAGTTGTAGGAGTTTGTTTATAAAGGATGCATTCGTCCTATAACATCAGCATGGGGAGATCCTATATTGTTTATTAAAAAGAAATATGGTTCCATGAGATTTTACAATGACTATATATATTTTAATAACATTTCAATTAAGAATATATATCGTTTTCATCACATCAATGACTTTTTTGATCAACTCAATGGAGCTCTGTATTTTTTCAAAATTGACTTGAGATTTATGTACAACCAGCTAAAGGTAAAGGAGGAAGTCATTCCAAAAATAGAATTTTGAACTAGATATGTTCATTATGGGTTTGTTGTATTTTTTGGGATAAATAATGGAACTGTTGAATTCAAGGGTCTAATGAATAGAATATTTATTGAGTTTTTAGTTAAGATTGTGGTTGTGATTGTTGATGAAATTTTAGTATACTATAGAATTAAAGAGGATCATGAATTAAATATAAGGGTTGTTTTGAAAACCATAAAAAAAATAAAGAGTATGGACTATTTTTTATGTGGGAATTTTGCTGGAAAAAAATTTTCTTTCGTGGTCACATTATTTCTAAAGATGGAATAACTAACGATCAATCTAAAATGAAAGTTGTTTAAGAATGGGAAAAACCCACAAATAAATTTGATAGTCATAGTTTCTTTGTTTAGAATGCTATCACAAGAGTTTAATTAAATACAATTCACAATTATCTATTCAAAAGAATAAGTTAACTCAGAAAGGAGTTAAATTTATCTGGCCAAAAAGAATGCGATGATTGTTTTCTGTAATTGAAAATAATATTGGTGAATTCTACAGTTTGGACCCAACCTTCCATAAATGGATATTTTTTCATCAATGGTGGTGTTTTATTAATGGAAATGTTTGTGTTCTGATGAAGAAATATTAGGTAATTTCTTATACTTCAAGATAACTAAAACCACATGAGTTATATTATACAATACATTATTTAGAATTATCATATGTAGTTTTTTTATTTTGGAATTTGGAGGAAGCATTTATGTGGAGCCAAATTTGAAATATAAGCTAACTATAAAAGTGTAAAGTATGTATTCACATAGATATAAATAAACATGAGGAAGAGAATATGACTTTAATTGATATTTTATTGTGATTGCATGATCAATTACCAAGCTGTAAAAGAAAACAATGCAGCAGTTCAATGAGTAGAAATCATCATGCATCATTAACTATGTTATGGCTGCAAAAAGACCCATTAAATAATTATTTTATAAATTATTTTTGGATGTTGTGGGTGTAGAAAATTATGCTTTTTTAGGTTTCTGTACATTTATCTTTTTCAGATAGAGTTAAGCAAGCACGATGGCGTATAGGGAGCTACAGAAAAACATAGAATTGGTTAAAACATTAATGTTTCTATAATTTAACAACTATAATGATTGTGTATTAAAAGTTGGAAAAATATTGTTTGTGACTTGTGACTCTCATATGAATAAAGGGTTTTTGTGAGAAGCTCATAGTTCTCTATTTTCAGTTCATCCTGGCTATAATAATATGTACAGATTCCTTTGATAGTATTACTAGTGGTATGTAATGAAAATTGATATTGAATATTTTACCATGCAATGTTTGAAATGTTAATTGGTTAAAGAAGAGTGCAAGTTTCCAAATGGGATGCAATAGCCTCTACCAATGCCAGAATGGAAATAAGAAAATATATCCATGGAATTGTTATGGGACTATGAATGAATTCGTGAGGTAATAATGTAATCTGGTTTATTGTTTACTGACTTACAAAATATGCTCATTTTATTCCTATTTGATATACTATGTCTTTGGATCAACATGTTTTAATGTACCTCAAAGATATTGTCATGGTACATGGGGTTCCTCATTCCATTGAATCTGATCATGATCCCAAATTCACATATAACATTTTAAATGGCCTTCTGAAGTCATTAGGAATAGAATTAAATTTTATTACAACTTTTCATCCTCAATCTTATGGGAAGTGAAAATGGTTGATTTATAGTTTAAAGGAGATTATTCGGGCTTGGTCAATGGATTAAAAAGGAAGTTGGGAACTACATATTCTAGTAGTTGAGTTTTCTAATAATAACATTTTTTATACCAGTATACAGATGAAACCTTTTTTGGTATTATATGGGAAGTTTTGTTGAACTCCAAATTTTGGGGGTAAAGTCATGGAAAAGAAGATGATGGGACCTGAATTTGTAGAGAAAGTGGTTATGAAAGTGAATGTAATCCTATCACAACCCTTCCCCCGGGGCCCATGCCATGACTACCCCAGCCCACCTTCCATATTCCAGGGGCGGGCGACTAGCACCGAGAGGCGTTTTCACTAAAACTAGGAAGTCATTACCTTTATAACATGTAACCTCATGCAAACAAGAACATAGTAAGATACGAACACACTGAAATTATATAACTAAAGAGTGTTGATAGTAAAGGGGCCGGAATACAATCCCAACAGTAAATGTACAAGTACAACTAAAATAAAAAACCAATGAAGAATGTTAATAGACATCTACCGGATTCTCCACAGTGGTTCCTACCTAAAGGTTATGTAAAAATCACCTAGTCAACACTCCACATCCACCAGTCTCCTCTGTCTGTGGACACACCGTATAGTCCACCTCCAGTACCATCTAGTCCTGGTTCTCTCACCCTCAGTCAGCGCTGTCCGACATTGGCATTCAACAGAACAAGGTGCAGGCATAGCCTGTGTAGGGGTGAGTATAACGTTACTTAGTAGGGACCCAGAGACCCTCAAGGTCTCACAAATCCCCAAAAAATAAACCAAAATGTTGGAAATAAACATATAACCATACATAAGTATATGCCCATACATATACCAATGTCATCAAGTAATCCATATCAAACATAAGGAAAACATATAGATACTGACTCAGCTCACACCAGGATTTATTCTAGGTGTAGTAACCAATAACATCTCCAGTCACATCGTCAAACACCTCAGCTGCTAGAGAACCCCTCCTCTATCGAGTATAGTGGGCCTGCCGCGTCCCACAGAGGCGCTTCCAAATATTCATGGACTACTAAGGTACTCTTCCTGTCGAGTACCATGGGTCTGCCGCGTCACCTAGACGTGCTCCCCACCGTGGGTATGTCGTGTCACACATAGGAGCTGCCCCTCGTGACATGTTGAGATACTCCTCCTGTCAAGTACCGTGGGTCTGCCACATCCCATAGAGGCTCTACCCATAGTGGCATACTGAGGTACCCCTCCTGTTGAGTTTCATGGGTCTACCGCGTCACACAGAGGCGCTCCCGCTGGGACTATCTAGTCACTCTGGGTCGAGAAGGTCAGTAGTCGTCAAGTCTCAGCTAGTTAATGGGTTCATGCACTATTCTTTCTCATATTAGTTTTGTTCCACTCCATGAGCTTCTGCTTGATACTCCAACTGCCACGAAATCCCATGAAGAAGTATTTCCAAGGTCTGCCACGTCATAGGGGTCTCAACGCAATAGAAGGTGCGTTAATCGGACGCCCGTTCTGTGAGTTATTAGCTTTTTAGTTCTGGGGGCCTGGTTGGATCTGTTCTCTATCCAAATTGACTGTTCCCATATTAATCCAAAACTACGGTGGAGTATACTCCAAGGGAGTGTCCTAATCCATGATTTCCATCACTGCTGACGATTCATCAAATGGATATTCGGTGCCAAAGTTATGGTCAAAAGTGTGTAAATGGGTCATAGTGGTCACTGGTCTAGTCCATCCCGGTCGGACGAACCCGACTAGGGATGACCCACTAGGTCCGTCCCGCAAGGCTTGTGATGGGCTTCGGTGACCGCGAAGGCCACGAGGGTGCGGAGGCCATGAGGGCGCTGCCGAGGGCCGCTGGAGGCTGCGGCGACATGACCGTCCGTCGAGTGGCTCTGTGAGGCCACGAGTCGGCTCGACTAGGGTGGCACGGTGAGGCCTCAACGGGAGTTCCGCTGGCGAAGTGCGGCAAGGCCATGATGGCTGTTCATCTGGGACAGTGCGGTGAGTCCGCGGTGGTGGTAGCTTGGAAGAAAACGGTGGTGGCTCGGTGGACAGTGGCGTCAGGTCGGCCCGGTCGGCGGCGGTGGTGTGGCTCTGACGTTGGCTGTGTGGTGGGGCCATGGGTGGCAGATCCATGAGGCACAATGGCCATGGGTGTCGTGGAGATGATCAGCCACGAGGGTTCAATGAGGGTGCGAAGGTCATTGTAACAGCCCAAGATTTTATAAAAAAATATTCTTTTTAATTTTATTAATGTCTTGTGTTGTACGCTACACCAAAAGGATCTTGCACAACACACATCCTTGACTTGTCTTGCATTACACGCAATCGCGACCTTCCTCGATAGCGTGTGTAGTACGCAATACCGAGTTTCACTAAACAACGATATGCTATTAAAATATTATTATAACTAGCCGTTATGAATAGTAATAACCACATTTTAAAATTTTAGAAATGTTAGCTCTCAAAATGAACTTTATTTTTGGATTCGGAGTATCGAATTTAGCCTAAGGTGAAATTTTGGTACTTTTCGGATAACTTTCATATTCTGATGAATAGTGAAAATTACTAAATTATAATTAAAAACAACTTTTTTAATCGAAATAATTAATAGTGATAAATCATTAATTTGAGTGGTTTTAAAGTATATTTAGAATATATTTTACAATTTAATACAATGTTGGTCATTGGATGTAATTTCACATTTAAACTAGACATAAACAAGTGTCAATCTTTTGATAGATATTGTTTCTTAAAAACACGCTATTTGTTTTAACAGCAGGATTTAATTATAAAATTAATTAATGCAACTTTTATGTTATGAATTTGGTAAAATAGACTTCATTTTTGAATTCGGAATATGAAATATAGCTTGGGATGAAATTTTGGCATTGTTCTGAAAAACATCAATTTTTGATGAATAGTGAAACTACTAAGTGGTAGGTTAAAAACTGAATTTTTGCATAAAACTTAATTTTACCGCTTCTGTGAATGGAATATCGAAAATTCGAGAGACACGGTTAATATCAAGGACTAAAATGTGGTTCAATGAGATGAAAACAATTTTTTGGTGAATAATAACTTTTTACTTTTTTTTACCACGGTTAATAGTAAATAGGGTAACTAAGGGTAAATATGATATTAATATTACCCTAACACATGTCCTAATTCTATTGGACAAGTTTAATTCGACCAAAAACAAACTTAGGAATAAAATATGACCATTTAGGCCCACTTGGATTAGATTAGGACATTTATTATTAATTTATTTAAAGAAGGGTTAAAATAGTTAAAATCAAAGTTTAATAAGTAAATCATTTTTAATATGGG
The DNA here is from genome assembly GCA_963277665.1 of Viscum album. Lineage (NCBI taxonomy): Eukaryota > Viridiplantae > Streptophyta > Magnoliopsida > Santalales > Viscaceae > Viscum > Viscum album. Next base: position 1,290,519,829 of record OY728135.1, read on the forward strand.
GTTATACATAAGATAAATTCGACTATAAATATTCATTAGAACTCTAAAAAGATTTCCTACATAATGGTATTTTATTTGTAAATTTTAGACATCAAATAATTTAATTAATTTATGACACAAAGATGATGCAGTAATTATCTTATTTATGAAATATTGACATAATTGATGTTATAAACACCAAAATAAATGTAATTTGAGAATTTTTATGAATTCCACTAATTTTATAGGTTACTATGATATATTAATGTTGATTTAATCAACTTGGTTCGAACATTTAATTCTGTTATGACTTTCACAAAAATCATATATCAAATAGTGTCAAAATTGACACAAAATAGTTTTTAAATAAAATATTATATTATTAATTGTTATTTTATTCCTAAAAATCTAAGGTTCGGCCAAATGACTTAGATAAGGATATATATATTAATAATAAACAATTTGGGGTTCGTTTGGCATTTTATAGTAAGTGTATTAACCATATAGTGAAATAAAACAAAAAGACACGGTAAAAGTCAAATTATTTAACTTAGAGTTAAATCTAATTGATAAGGTTTAAAATAAGATCCAAACATGTCTAAATTTGATTGGTTGATGAGATTACAACCCTATCTCATCTAAGCTTCGAATATGAGTCATTTTTGGAGGTTTTTAAGTGGGGTTAGATTTATTAAAAATTAATATTTTTAAGAATTCCTAAGGTGCCCCTCTCCTCCCTTATAAAAGGGCACCTCCTCCCTCTCTTCCTCACACAACTTTGAGCCTTCAAGCTCGGCCAACCCCTGCCAAAATCTCTTCTCCACTTCCCTAGAAACATCCTAGAGGTTCTGGTCTTCCTCAAAGACCAATTTTAGTGACCTAAGAGGAGGTCTCAAAGAGGCACTTCAAAGAAGAGGTAATTACCGTTACCAATTCTTTCATCTTTATTTCTTCTTACACTTCTTCTTCTTAGGTTGTTTCATTATGAAGTAATAACATCAGTATCACTAATATACTGATATGTTATTATAAGTATGAAACAACCCTATTTCACCATCTATCCATCCTACGGAAAATGAAATCACCGTGCGTGTGTACGTACGGAATACCGTCTCCACGCCGTGGTGTAATCTATTTTCCACCACCACCTTACATGGATGGGTATAATGGTGTAAAGAATAACTATACATAGTTATTACAACATCATATTGATTCTGATATATTGTATAATACACTCCAATTCAATTCAATATTTATAGAAATGATATCATCGCTCGTGCGTACGTACGGAATACCGTCTCCACGACGCGATGAGATTCATTCTCCATGTTAACCATTTAAGAATGATTATAATGTATATATAAGAAATAATAATGAAATATATGACATTATAAAGCTACTGGATTTATTTATATATATACATATGTATGTCATCTACTTACTTCCATTTCAAGACAATAAGGAAAGGAAAACAGCGTTCATGCGTACGTACGGACTACCGTCTCCATGAACGGTGTTTTTCATTTTATTTATCTACCTATTGTATATATATATATATACTGAATATATATGATATATAAATCATATTTTATATTCTGGAAGTAAGTAAATCATGATATAAGTAATAATGATGTCAAGAACAACAAGTCAAAACACCTACGATAAATGAAACGATTTTACCCAAAACGCTTCTTTAACATGGAATTTACAAAAGAACGAGTAATATAATGTCATAAGTGAACCATATATGATATCATAACAATGAATATGATTCTGTAATAAGTCAATAACATGATTTAAATCATTATACAGGAGGTTCGGACACTTACAAAGCAAGTCAGACCTAAGGTAAGGGAAATATCACAATCTCATTTTTATCCGAGATTGTTTATTCGTAAGTATTTACTGGGGTGTATTTTATCATCCACATCCATGTTCCCTCAATATGTAATATTATTTCCATCCACCTACAATTGTTTAAATCCAATTTTACCCTTCTATGAGTTTTTAGTAAAGGATATTAAAGGAATCTTTTTTCATTTTTCGTACGAGGTACTTTTTGACTTTTCCGACAAAAGTACGAAGAATGTTTTTTTTAACTTATACGGCACGAACGGATTTATACTGTTTTATAAAGCCATATTTTCATGAAGCTTACTCTAAAATATTTCATGACTATTTTCAATAAAATCTCTTTCTTTTAAAATTGCATGATGTTTTGTGAAAAGAAATTGATTTTGAAGAAGAAAGGATATTTTCCTCAAGAATTCAATTCAAGTGTTTTATCAAAATTATTTTCCATATAAGATAATAAAGGGTTCTGTTTCTATCCATATTTTTACATTGATTTGACTATGTTGTGATGAAATTATGTTTATGTATTCCTTTATCTTATATGAATGGTTTTATGATGTCATGTTGTTTAAGAATCCCATTTTTATTACATGGGTTATGCAATGATGTATGATTTATGATTTTGTGGCACACATAAGAAAGGATTCATTAAGAGATGGGTGTGACCTATATCTCCCTCCAATGCATTGGGTAATGATTTTATATCTCATGAGATAGACATGGCTGGAATGGTAGGTTATACCGGTTCAGTGAAACAGGACTGAAACGAGGATTACTCGATTCAGAAAGGGACTTTGTCCACTAAGATAGTCTTGGCAATGAGTCTTGACTAACAAGAAATGATTCTCTATGATTATGTGTGTATGCCACAATGAGTAATGTTTTAAGTTATGATTTCATTTTCACTTCTATGATTTATTCCATGTTAAGATATTATGATCTCTTTTGCAGGTTTTTATTTTCAAAAAGATATGATATGAATTTTATTTCCTTTATTTTCCCTTGCTGAGCATTTGAGCTCACCCTTTTATGTTTTCTTTTCCCCATGATATAAAGAAAGGTTTTAGGTAAAAAAAAAGGAAGATCTTTATGGGATATGTTGAAGATCTTTCACCACGATTAGAAGATTTTATTCCGAGTTTCCAAAGACACTAAACTATTACGATCCTTGTGTGTGTGTTTTTGTTATGTACTACATATTCCGCAAAAGTAATGTAATTTCAATGTACGTCAGGCTTCGGGTCTCTACAGTTGGTATCAGAGGAAAGGTTTAGTCAACCTTTGGAAACTAGGATGCGAAAACGTTAGTGAGATCCCTAGAGATATTTCTAAGGTATGTCTAGGGATGCCCCTAAGGATAAGTATACGTATAGGATATAGTTCTAGAACTATGGTAACGATATTAGATTAAACCAAAGATGATAGATATTTAAGTTACTCCCCCTTTATTACGATTTGTTCATCTAACACTATTCTGTTTGGGTTTTAGAAAATGGCTGGAAACAAGATGATTCACAATAATGGAGGATATGATGGACAATGGAATGATATTCTTCATGAGCAACCAAATGAAATGGGATTTGGATGTACAAACATCATTATTATGCCGAATCAGAAATCTCACAACATGATCAATAAAGTAAAATTTGGTAAGTTTCCTGACTCGACTAATAAGAGAAAGATGGAGTTCCATGATGATCATAGATGAAAGAAAGTTCAATTTCCCCTATGTAAATCATGTGGGAAGAGGCATCAAGGAGAATGTTTCAAGGGAACTGGAAGATGCTTTGGGTGTGGAAAAAAAGGACACAAATCAAGTAAGTGCAAAGGAAAAGGGTCGGTTAACACCATGGATGAGGATAATGGTATTGCTACGACATCAAAAATGGTTAAGTGTTTTAAATGTGGAATGTATGGGCATTATGAAAACAAATGCCCTAAGGGAAAGACTCATGAAGAGAATCAGTATGGTCATATGGGTAGTATTTATGTGGATGATGATGAAGAGACTACAAATGATATGTGAGATGAAAGAATTTTTGAAGCTCGGTCAATGGTTTGAGAATGTAGTGGCATGATTACATGTTTATCATGTGTAATTTTGGAATAAAGAGACATCTATGGATTGTTACACTGTTGTCTTTCCTTGTGTTTTGAAAGTATATGATTAATGTTACCAGTATCCATGAAAGGTTATTCAGATATTTTTGGAATGTAGATGATATGCGCATAATGAAGGGATAAGGAGAAAATTAAATGTTTAATAGTATTCATGAGCTCATGATTGATATAAGGACTAAGTGATATCATGGTTTGAGTATATAGAATTTTGAGGATTTTGGTATGTGGAAAGTGTTAACTTTTAACTGCACTCATGTTTTCACTAAGGTATTCAAGAGAATACACGATTAAGGACTTTGAATGTTTGGAATGTGACCAACAAGACATATCTTATGATATGTGGGGATCAACGACAGTATTAAATCTCTGGTAATCGTTGTCACTATATTATGAGAGTGGACTGCAGTATTATGTATAAGCCTAAAGATTAGACTGGATTATGTTGGACATAAGTTAGTATTGTTTAAGGATAGAAGATTTTCGATATTATTGATGGGATGTTATAGTAACGTAGTTTTAGAAAAAGGGACAACCTGCAGGACGGGCGACAACCCATTGCTTCGGACAAGGCTGTAGGAATCGAACCCACAACCAAAGTGCGACTGACCTTTATCGCCTACCACTGGCCTACAGGAAGTCCCTGTTTAGTAGAAACTAGTTTTATTATATTAAGCAGTATGATATATGAAGTATAATTCCATTTTAGGAACTATATATGATTAATCTCACTATAGAATGACTTATGTATATTTAATAACTTTTTCTAACCTTTTGTTTGAGACAGATGGAATGAACAGTCATTTTATCACATGATCTGCTAACACTTCACAAATAACAAATTAAACTTAATTTATTTAAGAGATGAAGTAGAAATTGTTCAAGGCACGAACAATAGTGAGATTGTACCAAAATAAAGTAAGTATTTATTCTAATTCAAATTTTCAACTTTAGGGAAATGATCTTGAAAACCAAAAATGTTGTCCTAGTGATCTTATACCTGATGAATCAGATGGTACCTTATATCATCACAAATCTATGGATTTGTGATTACTGGCTTTTCCATAGCCATGTTCTCTACCCCTCTCCATCAGAACATGATGGTTAGATTTCTCTTCCATATCCATATTTTTACCCAGCGATTAGTTTATTTGGGTAATCGTTACATTTCATACTTTAGTTTTTAAAGCCAAGTTTTTGTATTCCTTTTTAAGATGTGGGATTCTATTAAAGAATCTTTCGAATAGTAAACCATTTATAACCCCGACGAATTTTGAGGGCGAAATTCATTTTAAGGGGGGTAGAATGTAACAGCCCAAGATTTTATAAAAAAATATTCTTTTTAATTTTATTAATGTCTTGTGTTGTACGCTACACCAAAAGGATCTTGCACAACACACATCCTTGACTTGTCTTGCATTACACGCAATCGCGACCTTCCTCGATAGCGTGTGTAGTACGCAATACCGAGTTTCACTAAACAACGATATGCTATTAAAATATTATTATAACTAGCCGTTATGAATAGTAATAACCACATTTTAAAATTTTAGAAATGTTAGCTCTCAAAATGAACTTTATTTTTGGATTCGGAGTATCGAATTTAGCCTAAGGTGAAATTTTGGTACTTTTCGGATAACTTTCATATTCTGATGAATAGTGAAAATTACTAAATTATAATTAAAAACAACTTTTTTAATCGAAATAATTAATAGTGATAAATCATTAATTTGAGTGGTTTTAAAGTATATTTAGAATATATTTTACAATTTAATACAATGTTGGTCATTGGATGTAATTTCACATTTAAACTAGACATAAACAAGTGTCAATCTTTTGATAGATATTGTTTCTTAAAAACACGCTATTTGTTTTAACAGCAGGATTTAATTATAAAATTAATTAATGCAACTTTTATGTTATGAATTTGGTAAAATAGACTTCATTTTTGAATTCGGAATATGAAATATAGCTTGGGATGAAATTTTGGCATTGTTCTGAAAAACATCAATTTTTGATGAATAGTGAAACTACTAAGTGGTAGGTTAAAAACTGAATTTTTGCATAAAACTTAATTTTACCGCTTCTGTGAATGGAATATCGAAAATCCGAGAGACACGGTTAATATCAAGGACTAAAATGTGGTTCAATGAGATGAAAATAATTTTTTGGTGAATAATAACTTTTTACTTTTTTTTACCATGGTTAATAGTAAATAGGGTAACTAAGGGTAAATATGATATTAATATTACCCTAACACATGTCCTAATTCTATTGGACAAGTGTAATTCGACCAAAAACAAACTTAGGAATAAAATATGACCATTTAGGCCCACTTGGATTAGATTAGGACATTTATTATTAATTTATTTAAAGAAGGGTTAAAATAGTTAAAATCAAAGTTTAATAAGTAAATCATTTTTAATATGGGGTTATACATAAGATAAATTCGACTATAAATATTCATTAGAACTCTAAAAAGATTTCCTACATAATGGTATTTTATTTTTAAATTTTAGACATCAAATAATTTAATTAATTTATGACACAAAGATGATGCAGTAATTATCTTATTTATGAAATATTGACATAATTGATGTTATAAACACCAAAATAAATGTAATTTGAGAATTTTTATGAATTCCACTAATTTTATAGGTTACTATGATATATTAATGTTGATTTAATCAACTTGGTTCGAACATTTAATTCTGTTATGACTTTCACAAAAATCATATATCAAATAGTGTCAAAATTGACACAAAATAGTTTTTAAATAAAATATTATATTATTAATTGTTATTTTATTCCTAAAAATCTAAGGTTCGGCCAAATGACTTAGATAAGGATATATATATTAATAATAAACAATTTGGGGTTCGTTTGGCATGTTATAGTAAGTGTATTAACCATATAGTGAAATAAAACAAAAAGACACGGTAAAAGTCATATTATTTAACTTAGAGTTAAATCTAATTGATAAGGTTTAAAATAAGATCCAAACATGTCTAAATTTGATTGGTTGATGCGATTACAACCCTATCTCATCTAAGCTTCGAATATGAGTCATTTTTGGAGGTTTTTAAGTGGGGTTAGATTTATTAAAAATTAATATTTTTAAGAATTCCTAAGGTGCCCCTCTCCTCCCTTATAAAAGGGCACCTCCTCCCTCTCTTCCTCACACAACTTTGAGCCTTCAAGATCGGCCAACCCCTGCCAAAATCTCTTCTCCACTTCCCTAGAAACATCCTAGAGGTTCTGGTCTTCCTCAAAGACCAATTTTAGTGACCTAAGTGGAGGTCTCAAAGAGGCACTTCAAAGAAGAGGTAATTACCGTTACCAATTCTTTCATCTTTATTTCTTCTTCCACTTCTTCTTCTTAGGTTGTTTCATTATGAAGTAATAACATCAGTATCACTCATATACTGATATGTTATTATAAGTATGAAACAACCCTATTTCACCATCTATCCATCCTACGGAAAATGAAATCACCGCGCGTGTGTACGTACGGAATACCGTCTCCACGCCGTGGTGTAATCTATTTTCCACCACCACCTTACATGGATGGGTATAATGGTGTAAAGAATAACTATACATAGTTATTACAACATCATATTGATTCTGATATATTGTATAATACACTCCAATTCAATTCAATATTTATAGAAATGATATCATCGCTCGTGCGTACGTACGGAATACCGTCTCCACGACGCGATGAGATTCATTCTCCATGTTAACCATTTAAGAATGATTATAATGTATATATAAGAAATAATAATGAAAAATATGACATTATAAAGCTACTGGATTTATGTATATATATACATATGTATGTCATCTACATACTTCCATTTCAAGACAATAAGGAAAGGAAAACAGCGTTCATGCGTACGTACGGACTACCGTCTCCATGAACGGTGTTTTTCATTTTATTTATCTACCTATTGTATATATATATATATATACTGAATATATATGATATATAAATCATATTTTATATTCTGGAAGTAATTAAATAATGATATAAGTAATAATGATGTCAAGAACAACAAGTCAAAACACCTACGATAAATGAAACGATTTTACCCAAAACGCTTCTTTAACATGGAATTTACAAAAGAACGGGTAATATAATGTCATAAGTGAACCATATATGATATCATAACAATGAATATGATTCTGTAATAAGTCAATAACATGATTTAAATCATTATACAGGAGGTTCGGACACTTACAAAGCAAGTCGGACCTAAGGTAAGGGAAATATCACAATCTCATTTTTATCCGAGATTGTTTATTCGTAAGTATTTACTGGGGTGTATTTTATCATCCACATCCATGTTCCCTCAATATGTAATATTATTTCCATCCACCTACAATTGTTTAAATCCAATTTTACCCTTCTATGAGTTTTTAGTAAAGGATATTAAAGGAATCTTTTTTCGTTTTTCGTACGAGGTACTTTTTGACTTTTCCGACAAAAGTACGAAGAATGTTTTTTTTAACTTATACGGCACGAACGGATTTATACTGTTTTATAAAGCCCTATTTTCATGAAGCTTACTCTAAAATATTTCATGACTATTTTCAATAAAATCTCTTTCTTTTAAAATTGCATGATGTTTTGTGAAAAGAAATTGATTTTGAAGAAGAAAGGATATTTTCCTCAAGAATTCAATTCAAGTGTTTTATCAAAATTATTTTCCATATAAGATAATAAAGGGTTCTGTTTCTATCCATATTTTTACATTGATTTGACTATGTTGTGATGAAATTATGTTTATGTATTCCTTTATCTTATATGAATGGTTTTATGATGTCATGTTGTTTAAGAATCCCATTTTTATTACATGGGTTATGCAATGATGTATGATTTATGATTTTGTGGCACACATAAGAAAGGATTCATTAAGAGATGGGTGGGACCTATATCTCCCTCCAATGCATTGGGTAATGATTTTATATATCATGAGATAGACATGGCTGGAATGGTAGGTTATACCGGTTCAGTGAAACAGGACTGAAACGAGGATTACTCGATTCAGAAAGGGACTTTGTCCACTAAGATAGTCTTGGCAATGAGTCTTGACTAACAAGAAATGATTCTCTATGATTATGTGTGTATGCCACAATGAGTAATGTTTTAATATATGATTTCATTTTCACTTCTATGATTTATTCCATGTTAAGATATTATGATCTCTTTTGCAGGTTTTGATTTTCAAAAAGATATGATATGAATTTTATTTCCTTTATTTTCCCTTGCTGAGCATTTGAGCTCACCCTTTTATGTTTTCTTTTCCCCATGATATAAAGAAAGGTTTTAGGTAAAAAAAAGGAAGATCTTTATGGGATATGTTGAAGATCTTTCACCACGATTAGAAGATTTTATTCCGAGTTTCCAAAGACACTAAACTATTACGATCCTTGTGTGTGTGTTTTTGTTATGTACTACGTATTCCGCAAAAGTAATGTAATGTCAATGTACGTCAGGCTTCAGGTCTCTACAGTCATGAGGCGGTGGTGGCCACAGGGAAGTGTTGTTGCACAGTCGCCTTCATCGTGTTCAACACCACAAATCATCACAATATTTGGGGACCGGTCGGGCCATGTTTGTTAGTCCCATACCTTCCGTGTTAGGGTTGTAGCATATGAATCAACAAGAACATGAATAAGAACATCAAGTATTTCAACCTCCCACAACTATTTATTCCCTTTCCAGAAAAAAATTTCAATAGAAGAACATTGAAAATGTATTCATACACAAATAAACCCCAACCTCATTCGCTTGATGACAGTGACATGGTCACGAGGAAGAAGACGAAGATGGCGACACTTGTCTCCTCTACCATACACCTCTAATCCCAGTCTTGTGCATCAGTTCATCATAGTTGAAGACGTTTCTCCTTTGAGGGTGTCCTGAGGAAGTAGTCGAAGTTCTCGTTTTTCATCGGTGGAGCATTCTTCGTTTGAGTGATTTTCTCCCAAGGCTCTATCCTTTTCAAATTATTAATTTCCCTCAACCTGGCACCACGAAGAGATAGACAATATAATAAAATATGTTCTCATAATTTCAAAATGGAACATTTAATTAATTGATATGGCTTAATTAATTAAAGGGGAGGGGTTGGCATAATAAATATTGGAGGAGTTGAAGAGGTTCCCCCATATTTAACAGGATGTTTGATAGTTTGAAGCCTCAGGTAGTCCCCACCACCATAACACCTCATGGGAGGTTTTACTAGCTCGGGTTCTCTCCACCACCGAGCATTCAATTTGGAGAATAAAACTCCAGTGGTCCCCACCCCCACAATATCCACAAGTGGGTGGTTACAAAAAAATAGAATAAAATGTGTGATTATTTTATTTTTTTATTTCCACTAAAAACCCCAAAAATATATTTGACCCTCGACCAACTATCATCAATGTGAAACTCTACTTAAGATAATACTGACACGTTGAGTTCAACGATGTCCCCAGATTTAAATTCCGAGCACTGGTTCAAAAGAAACAAAAACCCACTTGCACGTTTGGTGAATGTACCAAAAATAATGTTCAGAAATTCATTCTGGGTACTCTAGGTCTCGAAATTATGCGCCGTCCATTTTCACAGACTCATAAAATTCCTATTTTTTAAAAATAATTACATATAAATTCCGGGTCTTTACATTCTCCACACCTCAGGGCCTTACGTCCATGTAAGCCACAACTCATAACTAGGTATACAAGTGGGGGTAATGAGTATGCATCTGAGCCTCCCGCTATCATGTGCTCTTCTAGAGGTTCTTTTGATTCTAGAAAACGTGCACCAGAGGTATCGACCATCCACGAAGGACCTACACTAGTCAATCCTCAATATCTACTGGAACCTCCGTAAAATTCGCCACATCGTCTACATCTAGATCGCCATGGTCGATGATGTGAGAAGGTTTGTGCACATATCTTCTTAGCTGGGATACGTGGAAGATTTCATACACCTAGTGCAACTAAGGTGGAAGAGATAAGTAGTATTCCACCTCTCAATCTCTATTGAGGACCTGTAATGTTTTGATGAACCTCGGAGATAACTGGCAGCCTTGGCCAAATCTCCGCAAAACTCATTGAGGTGAGACCTGTAGAAAGACGTGGCCACCACCCTCGAACTCCAAAGGTCTCTGTCTCCTATCATCATAAGACTTTTTCCTACTTTGTGCAATATTCATCCACTCCTGGATGATCTGCACCTTTTATGTGGTAGCCCAAACCATCACTGGTCCCACGAGTGCTGACTCCCTTGGGTAAGTCCAGCACAATGGTGATCTACAAGGATTCTCATATAACACCTTAAAAGGTTCCATCCCAATGGTGTATTGATAGCTATTGTTGTATGAAAACTCTAGCATTGGTATATGATCCTCTTATCAGCCATTGAAGTCAAATATGCAAGCATGCAACATGTCCTCGGGGGTCTGTATGGTCCGCTCAGTCTGACCATCCGTTTGAGGATGGACGACGGTGCTCAAACGAAGAAACATCCCGAAAGTCTCCTACAACCTCTTCCATAGCCGGGAAGGAAAATGTGCATCACGATCGGAGACAATAGTCAAGGTTATATTATGTACCCGTACAATCACCTACACATAGAGGTGTCCCAATCTCTCTACTAAACCCTTCTCTCTGATCGATAGGAAGTGGACCGACTTGGTGATTCAGTTGACAATCATCCAAATCGAGTCATGACCTATAGATGTACGTGGATGTCCTATCACTAAGAACATGGATATCTCATCCCATATCCACTTTGGGCCCTCTAAAGACTGATCCAAGCTTGCTGGTATCTGATTCTCCACCTTCACTTATAGACATGTGAGGCACTGAGAAACAAACTCTGTTAGTGCTTTCTTCATTCCCGGCCACCAGTGTTGTTGTCAGATATCCTGGTACTTCTTATCCCCTTATGGATGTACCAATAGTGGGGATGTGTGGAAGTCCCTCAACAATTCCTCCTGAAGTGACACTGTTACCATTGTACGTCCTCTTAAGAGGATGACATACTACCCACCTTTAGAAAATCCATCAGGTTTCTATCCTGTGTATATCTGAGCACATCGTGTATCACAGTTACCATCCCCACACTGTGCCTCCCCGACTCCCTGACGGAGTGGGGGAGTGACTATATGTGACGGAAGTAACACAACCCCATCTCTATCTAGAAAGGATATCTACAAAGAAGCTAGTTACTCTATTGCCTTTCCTAGTAGCTGTATACCTGATCTCCTACAGAGTGCATCTGCAACAATGTTCCCCTTCCCAGTTGTATAGACTATCTCGAAGTCATAGTTGTAGAAGAACTCATGACAACATCGCTATCTCAGGTTCATGTTCTTTTGAGGAATGGTATACCTAAGAATCTTGTGGTCAATGTACACTATAAAACGTTTTCCCACCATATAGTGCGACAACATCTTCCAGGAGAAGACCACTGCTGCAAACTCTAGGGCATGGGTACCATAGTTTTTCTCATGCTATCTCAGTTGTTGAGAACCATATTTGATCACTGCTCGCTCCTGCATCAGGACTCATCGGGGCCTGGTCCCTAATGTGTCGCAGTAGATTAAGTACCCTCTGCCTTCCTCCAGAAGTCTCATGAAGGGGGTACTATTCAGCCTCTACCTCAGCTCATTGAAAATCTGGTGGAATTTATCTTACCAAATGAAGGGTTTCCCCTTCTTCGTCAACACTGATATTGGTGATGAGAATCTGTATAAGTCTAGAACAAACATCCGGTAATATCCAGCCAGACTTAGGAAACTACATACCTCCGTCACACTCCTGGGTGTCTCCCAAGAATGTACCACCTCAATTTTCACTGGATCCACTGCAACTGCAGCCTCCGATATGACATGTCCCAGAAAGTGAACCTCTTGGATCCAGAACTGGAACTTCTGAAGTTTACCATAAATCTGGTGATCTCGGATTGTGTCCAGTACTAAATCAAAATGATAGGCATTCTCCTCCTCAGTAGTAGAGTAGATCAAAATGTTGTTGATGAAGACTAGTACAATGCAATAAAGTTATGGATGAAATATCTTATTCATGAGTCCCATGAACACTGCTAGAGGATTGGTCATACTGAATGGAAAAACCATGAACTCGTAATGGCCATACAGAATTCTAAATTACATCTCCACACATTCTCGTCTCGTACTCTGAGCAGGTGATAGCCTAATCTAAGGTCTATCGTTGAGATCCACCGTTCTCACTTTAGCTAATCAAAGAGGTCATCAATCCTTGGGAGTGGGTACACTTTCTTCACAGTCACTGGGTTCAGGCGCCAAAAGTCAACCTAAAGTCTAAAGTTATCATCTGCCTTATTGGCAAACAAAATCAGGGCTGCCTAAGAAGAAACACTGGGCAGAATGAATCCCTTCCCCTGCAAGTCCCCCAGATATACCCGCAGCTCACGAAGCTCTGCAGAAGCCATCCAATATGCTAGTGTAGATATCAGTGTCATCCCAGGGTACAAGTCAACGTAAAAGTCCTCCTCTCTATGAGGAGTTAGACCCGAAACATTATCATGTAAAACATCAGCATACTGATCCACCACTATAGGATAGCTCAGACTCTCCACATCAATATCTCCGAGGGTAAGGCTAGCCAACTGATGAGTGATCGGCTGCACTCTCCTCTGGGAAAGTCTATCCTGAACTGCAAAGGATCCCTTCTCACCGATGAAGATAAAATTTGTCCCATCTATGCAGACACACCGCACATTTCACCTAATACATTCTATCTATGAATGGAATGTAGATTATTATTCCATACCCAAGATGATGTCTTAAGGCCTCAACACTGCTACTAGGAGATGCCAACAGATGCTCTCGCCTCCTAGAGTAAGATTCCCTGCCAACACCAGTATGTAATCATCAAATCTGCTCCTGTAGAAGTCTCTAGCCGTAAGGATCGAGCCAATGACCCCATCAGAATCTTTGAGCTCCAAACGAGGGAAGTGGGAATAAAAGAATTTCTAGAACCGGTGTCTATAAGTACTGAAAATAAGATGGAGTAAACACATATCGTACCTTGTATCATCTTCGGAGAATAATGATCATAAGTCTCAGCTACCTAAAGATGAGCTCTCCCTTTTCCACCAACTCCCTATGGTTGGGGTGGACCTACTGGTGGTGGTTTGGGTAACATCTCTAATCGTCACCCATCGCGAGCTACATGACCAACTACTCTGCCACGTCCGCTTGCTCCCTATAGACCTCCTCATCCGAACATCTATCTCTGCCTGTACGGTACATCAAACATCTGCTGATCATCCGTATGGTGGATCGGACAGTCATGAGCCACATGACCCTACCCGCCACATGGGTAACACTGTATAATCCTTTCCTGGCTGGTTCTACCTCAGGTTCCCCACACAAACGATCCTCAGTCATGATGTTGTCCACCTATAGGTCTGGTCCTCTTAGACCTCTAGGACGTCTGTCTACTTCCAGCTACAGAAGGCTCCACTATGTGATGACTGGTAGTGGGTCTCACTGCTAGTGACTACTCAACAAGAAATATCTCCACCTAGAGGGCTCTCTCTAACACCCCCGCCTGCGTCGAGATATTGAGTGAGACCATCAAAGCCCTGATCTCCCTATTAAGCCCCGGTCAAAGGTCTGAGCCCTGAAGAATGGTCCTTGCACCATTTCATCAGAGTAGCGTGAGAGGGCAGTGAACCTCACAGAGTACTGAGCTACAATCATGTTACCCTGATGCAGAGGAAAAAGAACCTTTATGCGCACTACGAGAAGAGTCACTAGGACATACTCTACCCAAAACAGGATCTGGAAGTCTGCCCAGAGAAGCGTCACCTCATTGTGAACCTGGAGCATCAAGCTCCCCCATCTTCCTACTTCTACCTATAGACTGATGGAAACATAGATCACTGTTATATTGGTAGGTGACCCTACGAGAGAAAAGACTCTCACTAAAGCCTCAAACCAATTATAAGCCACCTATGGGTCCATATCTCCCCTGAAACTGGGTGGACTCTGGTACTGGAACTCATGAAATGCGCTCAAGTGGCATGCACTCTATGTTGCTAAAGCTGGTGGCATCGATGGACCAACGGTTAATGGTACTACTTGTGCCTCTGCAGGTGCCTCTACTGGAAAAGGGCCCTGCACCAAGGCCATGTCACTCTGTGGGATATCTGTGCAAACTACTCTTAGAACCCTAGTTGGATGTCTGTGTGGAGGTATACTAAATAGAAATAGGTGTGCCATAGTTAATAAGTTATACCTGGTGAGCTGACTCAATGAGGTCACAAAGAAAAATCTTGAATACACACATGCAATCAGTGTATTCGTGCACTGAGTCTGAAATCGTATGTGAGGGTCTTGGTGTATGGATATGTCGGTTTCCACAGCAACACTAGACTCCCTGAACTGAAAATCACACTCATTACACTTAACACTATTGCCTCATAGAAAATATCAGAGTATATGTTCTTCAGTAAAACAGACTCCTCTGATCCAAAATTTTCATGACCCGTCCCTCGGGGCCCATGCCGTGACTACCCCAAGAATGGATTCCGTATGCCAGGGGCTGGCGACTAGCACCGAAATACATTTTCCCTAAAATTGGGAAGGCATTTCCTTTATAACCTGTAACCTCACGCAACCAAGCACACATTAATATACAAACACAAGAAAACTATACTACCAAAAGGGTTCTAAAAGTATAGGGTACAAAATATAAGACCACCAGTAAAGGTATAAGTACAAATGAAATACAAAACAACTGAATAAAGATAATAGAAATCTACGGGATCTTCCACCGAGGTTCATACCAGAAGGGTAGGTACATATAAACTTTTCATCACTCCACATCCACCCGTCTCTTCTTCGTACCGACATGTCGTATGGTCCACCTCAGGGTACCATCGAGTCCTGGAACTCTTAGCCTCAGTTAGCATTGTCAATCGTCTGCATAAAAAAACAAGGTGCGGGCATAGTCCGTGCAAGGGTTAGTATAACGAAACTCAGTAGGGACCCCATGACCCTTATGGTCTCAAAAAACTACCAAGGTTAAACCAGAAAATATGAAATTAATAGATAAACCTACTTAGGTATATTCCCATACATATACCTAATTTGTCATGTAATCCATCTCAAACATGAGGCAAACACAGAGATACTAACTCATCTCACACTATGATTTTTTCTAGGGGTAGTAACAAGTAACATCTCTAGTCACATCGTCGAACACCTCGACTGCTAGGGAACCCATCCTCTATCAAGTATAGTGGGCATGCTACGTCCCACATAGGCACTTCCAATAAATATTAGACTGCTGAGGTACTCCTCTGGCAGAGTATCGTGGGTCTGCCACTTTACACATAGGTGCTCAGCACTATGGTTTTTCCGCTTCACATAAATGTGCTCAACCTCGTGACATGCTAAGATACACTTCCTGTCGAGTGTCGTCGGTCTGCCGCATATCATAGAGGCACTCCCCATAGTGGCCTACATAGGTACCCCTCCTATCGAATATTGTGGGTCTTCCGCGTCATGCAGAGGTTTTCCCCATTTTGGGTCTACAACATCACAAAGAGGAACACCCCACTGGGCATGTCTAGTCAGTCGGAGTCAAAAAGGTCAACAATCGTCAAGTCTCAGCCAGCTTCTTGGTTCCCGCAATATATTCGCTCGTCTCCAGGAGGGTCTTCTCCACAAGCTCCTATTCGATATTACAACTTTCAAAAAATCCCACGAGGAAGTATCTCAATGGTCCGACACGTCATAGGTGTCTCAAGACAATAGATGACATGTCAATCTTACGCCTGGTCTATGAGTTATTTGCCTTTTAGTCTCGGGGGCCCGGTTGGATTCGTACTGGATACAACCTTACCATTACCCATATTAATCCAAAACTCCAATGGGGTATACTCAAAGGGGACATCTTTCTCCATGATTTCCAGCACCAATGATGGTTTTTCAAACAGACGTAAAGTGCCAATGTTATGTCCAAAAGAATGTAAATGGGTCGTAGTGGGCCCATGTCCAGGCTGTCCCGGTTGGACCGACCCGACCCAACACGCCCATGGATAACCTGTTTCAGGTCACCCAGCCTGACCCACTAGGTCCCTCCCGGCCCATGCTGGGTTTCCCGGCCTGCTGGGTCCGGCCAGCGCCGCGCTGGGTGGGCTGGCCTGGTGGTGCGGTTCGCGAGGTCCGTAAGGGGACGCGGGGGTCGCGAAGTCCACGAGGGCATGGAGGTCACCAGGGAGCCGTGGAGGGCCACTGGAGGTTGCATCATTGTGGATTGGACGAGGCTTCTTAGTCTAGGTGGCGCGGGGAGGCCACAACGGCGGTTCATCCACGGTGGCATGGTGAGGCCACATCGACGATTCATTTGGGAGGTGTGGTAAGGCCGCGGCAGCGGCACTACTGGGGTGGCACGACAAGGATGAGACGAAAGTTTGGCCGGGGTGGCACAACGGGGCTGTAGAGGTAAATTCTCGGCGGATAGCGGCGATGACTCGACGGATGACGGTAGGGGATCGACCCGGTCGATGGTGGCGGCTCGACCCGGATTGCAGCGGCCGTGGGCGGTGCGGCAGGGCCATGGGTGAAGGAGCCGTGGGACACATTGGCCATGGGTTCCATAGAGTGGCTCGGACACGGAGGTGATGTGAGGGCGTGGAGGTCACGAGGCAACAACAGCCACGGGGCGGTGTCGTTGCGTTGTCTCCTTCGTCGCTTTCAACACCACAAATCTTCATAATATTTGTGGACGTGTCGTGCCATGTTTGTTTGGCCCATACCCTCCATGTTAGGGTGGTATCATATGGATCAAAGAAACATGAAGAAGAATGTCAAGATTTACAACATCCTGCAACAATTTATTCACAATATAAAAAAATAATTCAAGGGAATAACATGGAAAATGTATTCATACACAAATAAACTACTACCATGTTCACTTGATGACAACGATGAGGTCGTGAGGAAGGAGACGAAGTTGGCGACATTTTCCTCGTCTGCCACACACCTCCAATCCCGGGCTCAGGCATTAGTTCATCGTAGTCAAAGACGTTCCTCCATGGAGGGTTTCCTAAGGATGTAGATGAAGTCAACATTCATAATCGGTGGAGCGTTCTTCGTTGTATATCTTTTCTCTCAAGGCTCAATCCTTTTCAAATGTTTAATTTCCCCAAACCCCCAAAAAAGAAGAGATAGCCAATATATTAAAATATTTTGGCATAAATTTTAATTTGAACTTTTAATTAATTGAGATGTATTAATTAATTAATGGGGGAGGGTTGTCATAATAAAAGATGGAGGAGTTGAAGAGGTTCCCTGATATTTAATATTATGTTTGAGGCTTTCAAGCATCGGGTGGTCCCCACCACCCTAACCCCTCATGGGAGGTTTTAATAGCTCGGGTGGTCCCCTATACCAGGCATTCAATCTGGAGAATAAAACTCATATGGTCCCCACCTCCATAATATCTACAATTGGGTGGTTACAAAAAAATAAAATAAAATGACTGATTATTTTATTTTATTATTACCACAAAAAATGCAAAAAATATCTATCAGCATTGACCAACTGCCATTGAGGTAAAAGTCTCCTTAAGTGAATACTGACACTATGAGTTTAACAGTATCCTATGATTTCAATTCCGAGAACCAGTTCAAAATTTAGAAATACCCACTCTAACGTTTACTGAACGTACACGAAATAATGGTCCGAAATTCATTCTAGTCACTCTGGGTCTTGGAATTATACGCCATCAATTTTTGCGGACACATAAAATTCCCATTTATTAAAAAAAATTACATGTAAATTACGGGTCTTTAATGATCCAGCAACCTATGAGGAAAACTGAAATCAAGTAGAATATTTATGTAGATAATAGAAGGAAAAATTTTTATTTTGAGGTAGGTGATCATGTTTTTCTTATAATATCACCACGTAAAATTTTCATTTTTTTTGTAAGAAAGGAATGATATGAACAATGTTTATTAGACCTTAATAAATCTTGGAGAAAGTTAAACAAGTTACCTACTAAGAATATTTTCCTCTTATTTTATCTTAGGTACACAAGGTTTATCATGTTTCGATATTGAGAATGTATGTTCCATATTCATCTCTTTTTTGAAGCCCAGAAGTAGTTCAGTTGGAAGAGAACCATTTTTATGAAGAGAAACTTGTTCAGATTATTGATCAAAGAGAATATGTATTATTAAATAAGGTAATATACTAGGTAAAGGTTTTATACAAAAACCACATAGTTGATGATGAAACATGGGAATTTGAAAATTATATGATGAAAAGGTACCCTCACTTGTTTAATAAGTAAATAAAATTATGAGGATGCAATTTATAGAAGGTAGGGATAATGTAGCACCCCAAGGTTTTAAAAATAAATTTAAATGAATGAAACAATAAATCTATACATAATGAAAATTTTCGTAAGAAGATAGTGGTAATGTATCCGTTAAACATAAATTTTCTTATTCTATTTTTTGAATTTAGAAAATTGATATATATTGTTGTGATCAGTATGTTATTTGGAGCCTGATAGAACAAACTTGTTTTTAAGTGAATAGTAACATACCCTTATGAATAGAAATATAAATAGTAAAATGCACTTTATTTCTAGTAAATTATATTATTAGTTTATTTTCGAAAGGTTATAATTTTATGATATATTGATTAATTTTTCAAGGGGTTATAAAATGAGTTATAGTTTAAAAATTGTCATTTTTTAAATAAATTTGATTTTATTTAAAAATTAAATAAATCATATTTAGAAAATTATTTTCAAACAATAAATTTCATTTTTAACTTATTATCATATTAATTCGGTTAGGATGAATTTTTGGGCTTTTTAGGAGAAAGGTGATTTTTTTTCATGAATAGTAAAAAAATACAGTTTTATATTTTCGGTGTGTTTGAAGACATAATAATGATGTAATAATGATTTAGTAATGATGTAATCATTAAGGATGACTCTTGAGGATTAAAATATGATATTATATGTCCCAAGATTCCAATACCATGGGAAAATCTATGGGGAAGTCTAGGGTTTTTAAAATACTACTACTGAGGTGTCCTTTGAAATTAATTAAAAACTCCCTCACTTTCCTATAAATAAAACCCTCACCACCCAAATCTTCCTATCACACCACTAAAACATTTATCATTATCTAATTTTTTCCTAATAAAATTACTAAGTCTCCTCCCAATTTCCAACACCTTATGGTTTCACCAATAGGACAAAACCAAAGGCCTTAAGAAGGATCTCAAGGAGAAGTGTTCATGAGGTAAAGATCATCTTTCATTTTTTGGTGTTTTCTTTTCAATTATTTTGTTTTAATATAAAATATTATCATCCACCATTCTTAGTGGCATAAAATATATATTATTATATATATGATGTATTTTTATCATGTTTATAGAATCATTTATCATCTTTATTCATCACTACTTCCTCTTATTCTAAAAATTAAAACATCGTTCGTGATGTGTCAATTTACCAACATTGTAGATATTGTGTTTTAAATTTCCTATACATCTTTCAAAGATGCATATAAAACCATTTTATTGATTGAAATAGATTTTAATGTGTATGATATTACCTATCTTGTTTTATGGAACTAACTTATATAAATAATTTTAAAGGAATATCATGAAACAAGATCGTGATTATCAAATAACTAAAAAAAATCTCATTAAATTTCACTGATGGTTTATCTGAAGAATCCTCCACATAAAATAGGGAAATAATTATTTGAGGAATTAGTTAATATTATGGATACATGTTAAAAAAATTTCATTCAACTTCTGGGGTTTCTCTTATATTCGATAAGAAAATCCTTTACAAACAGATGATGTAAATCATGTAAATCACGCACACAAAAAAATATAAATAACAAAAAAATATTTATAAATGGTTTTAATTATGTAATATAATGAGCATTTGAGGTGTTATAATCATAAATATGTCTCCTTAAAATATTAATAATAGTATTTTCACCATTATAGAAAAATATGAAACAGGTTTGAAGTAAGAAAAACCCTAGGTAAGAGAATTCTTATCTCAATTTCCATCCTTTTTGTTAACCTTCTACATTATTAGTTATGTGGTATTAATATTAGTTTTTTAGATTAATTTTTATATATTATGATGAATTATGTTTATTTATAGTGTATATACCTTATCCATCTACTCAATCAATTCACACTTCAATTATATAATATTTCTATGGGACTTTTCTAAAACAATTATCATTTAAATATTTTTTTTACAAAATTCAAAATTAATGATTTTACACAATTAATCGTGTTTTATGATTATGTTTTGGTTCTTGAGAAATTTTTATGATGAATTGTGGGACCTATATCTACCTCTAATTCATTTATTATGTGTATTAGTGGGTCAGATATATCATTACTCCATGTATAACTATAATGGTTACACCATATGGTACACATGAGTGTTACATTGTAAAGTGGCTGTGAGGGTTTCAAATAATAATGTAGCCCCATGGGTTTAAATATAAGTATGTAATTTCCACATATAACTTCATGGTTTTATATATGTTCTCTAATGTTTTATGGAAATTTAATGTTTTATAAAGTATGTATATAAGGTTGATAAGTATGTTTTTATGAAATTGATTTCATATGGTTATAAGATTTCATGAACTAATGGTTTCATTCCATTTATTTATATACCTTATTGAGATTTTTATTCTCATCCTTTGTATTTTAAATTTTTTCATAGGTTATGAGGATGTGTAAAGGAAATAAATATATCAATATTTGTCAATGAAATCATGTTGTTGTTTTGTGTTAAAATTTTATGTTTTTGAAGAAATGGATATTGATATAATGTTACACAAATTGTATGCTTATGGGTTAACATGTATAGGTTATGTCTTAACATTATAAAAATATAAAATAAAAAGATACATTGTAGTGTAATGATTTGAAATATAGTATAAATAGCAATATTATGTAATGTGTCACGCCACATCCTTATAAACTATTTTTCATTTAATACTACGATTCAATCGTTTCTCATGGTACTCAATTAGTCAATTTGAAGTATGTCATCCAAGTGGGTTTCATTTAAAATTACCAAGTGGTAAAAATTTTATTTTCAATATCACTTTCTTTTTTTATTGTTCATTTTCTCTTGAAATAATCACTTCATTGGGATCATTTTTATTATAAATTAAATTTATCACATATATAAATATTCTAATTAATTTTATTTTTTTTATTTCTTGAAACACATATCATTTTTACATTCAATGTACACATTGAATTTTATATGATTTATTGGGAAAATTTTGGTAAAAATATATCCTTTACTGGATACATATATTCAATAAAGAAAATTTTCAATTATATATTTTGATATTTCAATATTTGTGTAATATTTAAAAATAATGTATACGGGTTAGGGACAGGTTAATACAAGCAAATTGATGAATCAGTAGTCTCTAGGGACCAAATCTATGGGAAAAAAACCATTTAAGTTTGTTTTTATTCATTTTTAAATTTTTAGAATTATAGATCTTAATTTAAATCTGATTAGTTTCAACCCAATTACATGAAAAATATTATGGATTGATATTTACAGTTACTATCTATGAGATATATATTTATCCTGAGTATGGTCAACATTATGCATTATATCATTTTTAATATTCGATGTTACTATTGGAAAGTAATAATATATGTGGTCATGTTTTAATATCACTTGATTATTTATATGGAATTACATGATCATATTTCATTCTTTAAAAAATAAATTCTCTTTATAAATTTTTTATATCTTATTCAATACTTTACCCTTACTAAGAATTTGAGCTCACCCTCATATTTTTCCATTCCCTAAGAAATGAATATGAATTATTTGACTGTGTTTCAAGGATGTTGGGAATTTTATTTTCTTATATATAATGTTATTTATCCCAATTTAAAATAGATTATGTTTATATAATCTAGTTGTCCAAAATATATAAAATAGATAACCCTTTAATATTTGATACCTTGTAATCATTCTAATGTAATAAATTAAGTCACCAACTCCAGGATTATATTATCTGGGTGTTACAATTGGTATGGATATAGAATTATTATTAACCATATAAACTAACATTTTAAAAACATAGATTACTAAACAATACCCCATGATATAATTTTATGAAACGTATAGAAGAAAATCACAAAGGACTGATGTTTACGATTATGAGGATTGATATGAATAAATTTTCCCATTTATGGTTACGTATTCCCCAAGTATTTTGATTGTAAATTATGTTTTATAATGATATGATCTAATCAAGTATGTGTCATATTTTATATATGGATCCGAACATATTTAATGTGAGCCTCAACAATTCATTTTATCTAAATAGAAATAATGAAATATTATTTAAATATATTCATAATATAATTCTATGGAAAATAGTATTCCAAGAGTCCACATCATATGAGAACATAGTATCATGAGATAACGATATAGTTAATGAATTATACATGTCATGTGTCATCGATGGGAAAAAATATAAGAATATGATGGATGATAAAAATATAGAAAAATTGAAGAAGGGAAAGAGGTTTTTTTTCCTTAAGTATTAATATTGGATATAATCATCCTAGTACATGCTTAAAAGTAATGGGATTTTTCTAAAATTGTATAGAGAAAGTCATATATTATTATGTTTGTATGGATGAAAAAAAGGCTCCCATTGTATAGTTATTTAACTATAAGAATATTGAAACTACACAAATCTATGTATAATGTTTCAACTGAATATACCAAAAAATATGATAATGGATTAGGTTTATGATATTTATACTACCATTGATGAATACGCAGAATTAATATATTTGTATTTTGATTCAATAATTAATTAATTTTATTATTTTATCATTAACGAACTATTCATGAGAATTATGAAATATATTAGGATTGTATAATAGTACTATTTTATTGACGATTAGGGATCATATGCTGAATGTTTCCATGAAAATCCATTTAGTATCTTGTTAATAATTGCAAAAAAAACCTTGTTGAGGGAAATATATCTATAAATAGGTTCTTAATGTAGAGATACTGATGCTTATATTATGATATGATTGATATGGATAATGTATATTTGATACAAATATCTTCCTTGGAAATAATGCTAATATTTTGAATTTGATTACTTGTAAGTGTCCTAAGTTTGACCTTTTATGAAATGGTTTATGTTGTTATTTGGATTAGGTTATATAGGTTGTCTTATTACATCATCAAATGATGAAGCATGTTCTATGAAATGAAGTATAAATAGTTTATGTAACAAGAAATGGATAATATTGTGTTCTTGAAATAGAAACCAATATTTACATATATTATGAGATAGTGAAACAATTCATCATCTATATGAAATATTTTGTTAAATAAATTCCCATTATCATCATTTATGATGTTACAAATGACCTTTTTCACACATTTGGAAATAGAATACCTATTTTTACACGCAAGTATATGTATTATATTCTTCAAATGGAATACCTATTTTAAATCTAAATTATGGATTTTTTTTTGAAAATAAAATTAAATTGGAAATGAGAAATGTTATACTTATCTGAGGGTTAATTTTCATTATATTTATTATACGTTTCATTTTTTTGTGAATAGTGAAAAATGAAACATTTTAGTGAAAAAATTCATTTTCGTTTAAATAATTATATTTGATAAATTATAAATGGAATTAATTTTAATGTCAAAATAGACCAATTATACTTCCATTAATGAGCTTTAATTCATTGTAATGATTTTCTTAAAAATTTAGATATAAAAACATAATGGGATTTTGAATATTTTCCCTTTAAAAACTCAGTTTCTCCCCACGTATGCAGGATTAACCTAAAATTACATTGTCCACTAATATGAATTGAATTTTGAAAAAAATTATATAAATAATTGCAAGAAATATATTGTATTTAGTCTAATAATATCAATATAGTTTTTGAAAAAGTATTGTCAAAATTATATAAAACTAATTACATTGATTAAGGTACTAATTAGTTTTGTTTGTAGTTAAAATTTAATATAATGGGAAAAATGACCTAGAAACATGTCCAAAATCTATTATATATCCCTTTATTGACCATATTCTATATTTGATCCTGTTATATGAGTTAATGTAGTAATACTCCTAGAATGTGACCCATATAACATGAAAAGCATTGAAAAAGGAACATAAGGAACCTTTCATACCATTAACATTTAGAAAGTATTAAGATATAAAAAAATCATATTTTCAAAATATCATATCATTTTTAAATATAAAATAATAAATTTTTTCATACTAATATACCATTAATTTTTAGAGAATGATGTATTATAAATTCCACCATAATGATTATTTAGTTAATTATTAAATAAAATAAATGACACTGAAAATATTAATATTGATGAAAATTGAATTAATAATTGAGTTAACTAATTTTTTATAATAATATTTGATGTAAAATAAATTTTAACATAATATATTGTAATTCCACCATTTTATTGAGTTTTAAAAATTTAAATTATTTAATAAATGTCAAAATGGACATTAATGCTATTTTATTATAAATGAGATTTTATTAAAAGAATATAAATTAATAACAGGAAAAATTATTTTAAAAATAAATATTTATATATTAAAAAATATAAAATGTGGTCTATTTATGTAATAATTTATCTTTTAAAATTACCATATTGACACCTAGATATTGAAAACATTATTTGGACAGCTCATGTTAATGATTTGTTTTTGGCATTATGTTTACTTCTGTTAAAATTAATTTCAAACACATATGAGATTTTTATTTTCAAATTTATATATCATCTTTATAATTCATTAAAAATATATTTTTTTATAAATATTATATTAATATATTTATGATGATAAAATTACTTAAATTTGGAAATTATTTACCCTAATAAAAATGATATTGCTAAAAGTGGTGAATTTTTGAGTTTATTAGAAAAAATTATAATAGTTCACATTATTTTGTGTGTTTGAGGTTTGGACCAACCAAAAATTGACATTACTCAATTAATTGTAAATTTTTAGGAAGAAGAGGTGCAATAACCCAAATTTTAACTATGTAACCCATCTTTTATGTTTTTAATTATATAATATGTTAGGATGAACATTGAGAGAGTTTGGATAAAGATTAAAATGAATTTGATGATTTTATAACGATGCAAAATTTGTGAATAGATTTTTAAATTCAAGAAAAACCTATAAGACTCATTTCATGAAGAGATAGCAGCTAAAGGGAATGTGCATTGGCAACAAATGGTTTGTCTAAACTGTACGGAATCCTAGGACAAACTCTGATATATTGAATAGTGGGATTTGGATAAATTTTCACACCGTTTGAAAATCGTGTGAGAAAACCCAATGAGGTTCATCCTTGCATTACTGGATGGTGCAGGGTTAGCGCATATTTTTCATAACCATGTGACTAACTGTGAACAAGATAAAAGTGAGATCCTAAAATTGTGAATCTCAAATGTTTTGATCTTTAACTCTATGTTTTACATTCTATGAAGACCCAAATTGAGATTATCTCCTCTCAAAGGATAAAGAATATTTTTTTATTAAACTATACATGATCTGAAGTATTTTCTTAGTGATTTTTAGTTGGATTATTAGGGTCATATTTTGTTCGTGGTTGTTCATGGTTAATTATTTGAAATCTAATTCTATGTCTCTTTTGTTTTCTTAGATCAATTTTCATTTTTTATATCTCTATGATTGTGGATTCCGAAGAGTGTAAAGTGGTACTAATACATAAAAATGTCATGGATAAACATACAAGAGGAAAATAAATGAGATTATATAACAATGGTCATATAATTTAATCAAATGGAAATACCTTTGAAATATCATTAAAATTATTCTTGCAAAGAATAATCTTTAACTATTCCAAAGAGTCTCCTACCAATTTGATAAATTTAAAATTATGATCCTCATAAAGTAATATAATTAAAATAATGTTTTAAATACCATGAAATTAAAAATATTAATTAAATAATATATCAATGGGACATTAGAGACACCAAACAATATTTGTTGAATATGACATGTATCTCATATATGTAAAAAAGAGAGGCGAGAATCCCATACCTTGAGTCCGAAATATTCTCATGTGTCTTTATATACCTGAATAATAATCCTATATTAAGTATTGACTTTTTTCACAACTTTATTCATGTTTATAATTATTTTTATTTCAATTATTACAATTATTTATACAACTACTTATAAAATTAGGTTCATGATGGGTGTTTTGAAAATATTTGATTTATTTGTCAAAAAGAACTTGGTAGGTAAAAATGGTTAAAGTGGTCACTATATAACATCACAAGAATGATAATCATGAAATAATTATCATATTTATATACCAATTATATTTTTTGAAACCAATTATAATATATTATTAGGAAAAATCAACCAATATAATAATTAGAGAGGATGGTAGGTTGTACGTATACATAGGTATTGTTCCATTTTTTTAATGATAATTAGGGAAAAATTCAAGTTACATTAATAATTATATAATGTTATTTATATCATTAATAAAATACTATTTAATCTTATAAAATTTTATATATAATTCAAGTGATGTTAAATTAATCACATCATGTCGAGGAGGCAGTAGTCCACACGTTCACGAATGACATTATCTCTTTTGATGTCTGTGAAAGGGTAATAAATAAAATGATATATTATATATTTCAAGAAATTTATTTATGTCATGTATATCATATAAATGTTATTTATTTCTCATATTTTTAATTTAAACCATCATTTATAAATTCTATGTATCATGTGAATGAATCACATCGCTTTTGGGAGATGATAGTCCTCACTTTCGCAAATAATGTTTTTTAATATACACACAATAGATATTGTAATAGAATATTCAATAAAATAATTAAATAAGTATAATGAAAGTAAATATAAAATATATAAAATACAAAAAAATATTTTATATTATAATTCTTAACCATGAAAAGTAGTAAAGTAAAAATGAACAATATTGTTTCATGAGGCTGTAGTTCACCCTACAATAAAATGATAAGTTTATTACCCCTTAATTGGAAGTGTGGGTAAGTTTAAATTGAAAAATTATGATAAAGAAATAATATAGTATTATTGATAATAATTTTAGTATAATATCATTTAATATGATTAGTTGAGTGGGTGGAGAATAGAAATTATACAAATGTGCTTTAGGGAAGACGTTACCTTTTATTAGGGTAACTACTTTTAGTTTACACCAAAGGGATTTCATAGATAGATTTTTGACAAAGATGAGGATTCTATGTTGCATTTAGTGATTTTTTATGATCTATTTTAGAATATTTTGTTCAATAAAAAATGGATTTTATGTTATGATTAAGTGGTAGGATATGAGATTTTTTATAATGTAAGAGGAGTGACACTGTAATAAATATTTAGAAGGTGAATTCCACCCTCATTTTCCACATTTCATGTGGATCTGATAATATTACAATTTATATAAAAGGTATAATAGGGTCTAAATATAAACATCCTATGGATTTTGGAAATGTTTATAGGTCATTTATGCCCATATGTTTATAGTTAGACCTTTTTTTAAACAAATTTTTTCCTTACATGTTGTAATTAATTTTTATAATTGTCATTAATATTTTTTATCAAAAACTATGTTGAATTTATTGGAAATTATAAATTAATATTATTTATAATATGAAATAATTTTTTCCCAATTACTGTTACATAAGTGGATGAAATTAATTTAAATTTATTACTACATACATAATGAAAATGTGGGTTTTTAATATACAAATGTTCAAATGATTGCTGTGTTTTTATAATGAGTTTCTAAGTGAAATTTATTATAATGACCTAAATTGGGTTTATTGATAAAAAATTATCTAATTAAATATTAAATCCAAATATAAATATAATATTTTATTATAAATATATGATACAAAAAATAAGTATTGTATTAATATTCATTAATTTTTACACTTTATCAAAAATAAATAAAATATCACAGAAATGTACCAAAAAATCACCATATAATAATTTTTATGTGATTAAGTAATGATTATATTTATTATTCAATATAAAATTTATAAAAAATATAATTTTATTTAAATAGGTTCTCCATTATAAGGCATTAAAAATACCTTAATAAATAAATTGGGTTTTATGTGTAATATTGGGTTTATTCTTATCTCATGTATATAAAATCTATTTCATGAATAGAAAAAATATTTAATTATATATATAAAAAATCTATTCCATTAATATCACCAAATAATTTTAATTAATTTGAATTATGATGCTTAAATAGTTTTTTATCATAAATATTCTTTTTATAAAAACTTTCCCTTTATATTCAATTACTTTTTATATACATTTCTTATATATTAGTAATAAATGAATTATTCTTATACTTTTGTAAAAATATATTTTAATAAGTATGATAATCCAATTAATATTTTCTAATTTAAATTCATGGCTATATCTTATTATATTGAATAATATTATTTTAATAATATATTATTAGTCTATAAAACATGTGTCTTCTATCTCAAGAAATCCATTGAATAAACTCTTTATTGTGTGATACATAAGATAACTCAGTTTTATGTTCATTGAAATTTATAAAAATTATTTAATTTATTTAAAATAATTAATATATTTTAAATTCTTATCATATTATGTTACATTGCATGTTTCTGGTTGCGTGTCATACATGTTATTAGATACTATATTCATACATTATAATTTTAGGGCGTTATATTTTAACCACATTAATTATAATGTATCTTTATAATTTAACCTCAATCTTGGTAATATATTGTTTGTTATTTTTTATTTTAAAATCCATCATCTAGAGAAGTGTTCATAATAAATCCTCTAGAAAATATAAAATGGGAAGTACAAAGATCACATGGAATAACCTACAACTAGGTCTCTATATATGGGAACAATAGTGACAAGTAGTGATACATACATATTGTAAAATAAAAGATATATTGAGTGAGTTATTTTTTACATATATTAGAAAACTATGGATTATCAATGGAGTTTTGAGGGCCTCAAATCTATAAATATCATATGATTTAGAAAACCATCGAAACAATAAAGATTTATGGTATTAAGACAACATTATTTTACGATAGTTTCATAATATTGAGTAATTATTTTACTATATAACAATATAAGGAGATTTTAGTACTAGATATGTTTCATTATGAACAATATCACATTTTTTGTGCTTCAATCAAATTTTAATTCATCCCATACTTAATAAAATTGATTTCCAAAAATTGACTTTAATGCCATACTCACTAAAATAAGCATTTAATGGATCACTATTACCATAAAAGGGTGATAATTCTAAGAATTCCCTCTAACTACAAAATAAGTTTGGTAAATAAATTAAATCAAAAAAGTAAAAATATTGGTTCATCATTAATAGGAATTCATAATTCATTTTATTAAAAACAGTGAAATTTTAACAAGGATATTTGGTAGGTATATCGTTAGCGTGAAACCCCTGTCGTCTTTTCCTCATGTGTTCATGTCTCGCGGCTTGCTAAACACAATTTTTTTCATCGACTATACATGTTTTCATTTTTTAAAAACATATTAATATAATTAACCAAATAAATAATACAGACAACATTGAAATTGAGTCATAAAATAGCTTAATGTTATTAATACAACCCTTATTCATAAATATGTCATCCATTTATTTCCATATAGGTCATTCATTGGTCTAAGGTTTATCCATAATATAATTTATATGATTTCTAAATAATGACACCTTATCTACAATCTATATAACCATAGGTTTAAACATGGTCATTCATTATCAAAATCATTCAAAATTTTTTGTAATGAAAATTTTAATTATCATGAGCATAACCCCTTTGTATGTGAAATCGGGGTCACATTAAGTTATTTTTTCTTGTACTACATTAGGTCGAGTCAGGCCACACACATATTTTGAAAGTTCAAACCCCTAAGAACATCTGTTCCAAACCCACATCAACTTTTATTATCGATATAGGTATATATTTATAGTAAAAACACATAATATATTTTTAACTAAAATATTAATATGTAGTAATATAATATTCCTCAAATAATACCATAGGTTTATGTTCTATAATCACTATTTTCAAAATCTAGTTCCCATGGTGGACAACAAAATGTATTTGATACAAAGTGTACAAACCCAACCCTAGAAACTGCAGAGTCATTATCTAATACCATTACATTGGCATGAAACAATGGAATCAAATATAGTATAACCAAATTTTTTAATAGTCTCAGGAAAACTAGATATATACAAGAGTCCTATATTACAAATAATACAATAATTACAATATAATTATTTTATTCTGGGTATAACTATATTCCAAATAGAATATCACAACATACCATCCAATGTAATCTTGTTGGATTCGTAGGGAAAGGGAAAAAATAAGGATGATATCAAATACCCCATAAGGGTATAGTATAATAGAAACAATAATTATTCAATTATAATAATAAT
Organism: Viscum album; assembly: GCA_963277665.1. Lineage (NCBI taxonomy): Eukaryota > Viridiplantae > Streptophyta > Magnoliopsida > Santalales > Viscaceae > Viscum > Viscum album. Next base: position 1,290,551,403 of record OY728135.1, read on the forward strand.
TATGGAATTGTAAATAATTGAACACAAATAAAATGTAATGTACAAACTGATAATGAAGTATATAAACAATATTTTACCTTAATAACATGAAACACATTCCATTAAAATATGTAGATAAGAAAAAAGCAATTTGGAAAGGTAAGAAACATTCCATTTAATAAATGATCTGAAAATTAAATAAATCCACAGATATGTTGATAAAAAATCTCATTTATAAATAATAAAAAAATAAAAAATAAATAAATTTTAAATTATGGGATATCATTTCTATGGCACATGAAAACCTATACTTCCAATATCTATCATTGGGCAGCTTAAAAAATTGAGAATAAAATTCACTATTCTTCTTGGAAACAAGCTGGTAGGGTTTTTCTCTAACTACTATTGTCTTATAGTCTATCATTGAATTGTGGGTATTTTATTAATCGGTCCCCAACCCATAAGTCTTGCCAAAATTATTTACCAACCTATGACTTTAATGTCCCACAACTTCCTCTTATCAAATTAACAATATGCCTTATCAATTATTTGAATTAAAAAATGTATAGAGATTTATAAACATTTCCCAAAATAATTATACAAATATAAAAGTAATGAAAATATAAAAAATGATATATGTTTCAAAAAATAATCATATCTATCAAAAATGAAAGTGACATTTAAGAAAATTCAATAGAAAATGATCATAGAAATTTAAATATTTCATGGGGAATTAAAGGAATCAAGAAAGTGAATATTAATACTGTCATTGAAAAAATCAATCATAAACCTTCCATATGAGGAATAATGATTGTTTTGAAAAAATATATCTTATGTGTAGTAAAACTAAAGGGTGTTTTTTTAATTGATGAATAAAAATTCTATATAAATACATATTAATATATTTTTGACGAAAATATCAATATATATTAGAAAAACTATATAGAGAAACCTTTTCTTTGAAAATCACATTCGAAAACATTTTTTTTAAAATATAACAATTAAAAATGAAATTTAAACTTTAAAAAAATATGGTTTTTATATCTTTACATATCATATGTTGTAAAAAGAATATTCCTTTTTCAAGGAAAAAACTTATAAAATATTCCATATTCAGAAATAGACAACATAATTCCCCTGAAATCATTCATAAAAGACAAAAAAAAAGATTTAATGTATTTTATAAGACATTTTAGAAAGGATTAAAACATTTTTAGAAAAAATTGAAAACATGGTTTTTAGAATAAAAATGTTTCACCGACTAAAGGGAGAAGTGAAGTCATGTTTTCTTAAAAAATTCTAAAAAATTTGTTATAGAAATGTGTCTAATAAAGGTAATAATAATTGAAAAACTCATTAACAATCAATGGATAGAAAAATTAAATGTATTATGAACCAATTATTAAATAAAAGTTTACAATGTAAATACCTTCGAAAGGCCATTAAAATTAATATTAATGAAAACTATCTTTAAACATTCTAAAGTGTCTCACACCACTTTAAAACATTTTAAATTATTATCCTCATAAAAAAATTAAATTTAATGATTTATTTAAATAACATGAATATAATGTTATTAATGATATAATATATCAAAAGGGGTATTATATAAAAAGTGGTCAATATGTCCTTTATCACGCAAATGTAAAAAGTGCGATGAAAATGACTTACCGTGAGTTAGAATTTTATCATATGTATTTATATTGAAGATTAATAACAATAAATTAATAATTTATCTTATTTAAAACCCTTATAATGTGTATAGTTTATTTAAATTCACATTTAACCATGTTGTATACAAGTACGTAAAAAATTAATTTTACGTCATTTGTTTTGACAAAATTCATTTTAGGAGTCAAAAAATGTTTATAGGTCAACAATAGTTAAAGGGTACTTTGTATAAAATTTAAATAATAATTATCGTGAAATAATTATCATGTTAATTCATCAATTATAAATTTAAAACCAATCATTAAATGTGGTTATGAAAAATTAACCAACATTACAATCATAGAGACGGTAGGTTATACGTATGCTTCAGTAAAATTCCTAATTTTCAATGATCATTTGCAAAAATGGTAAGTAAAAATATTATTTCATAATTATAATAATATAATAATTATGGTATTATTTACTCGTATGTACTTTTATATAGAATTATATTGATGTAAAATCAATAACAACATGTCTAGGAGGTCGTAGTCCACCCGTCCACGAATGACATTATATGTTTTTAAGTGTGTAAAAGGGTAATAATGAAATGATATAGATTATATGTAATGATAGGTTATTATTACATGAATATTACAGTTCTATTGTGTATGGTCACATGTGTTTAAATGAAACCATAACTAATTCATTTGATTTATCGTGTAAATCAATCATGTCACTTTTAAGAGGTTGTAGAGCACACATCCACAAACGATGTTATCATATATTCAAAACATGGTAAGCGTAAGGGTTTGTGTTATAAATAATTCCATAAGAATAAGGAAAATATAAATATAATATATAAAATATATAATAATATTTTACACCCTAATGACCAACCCAGAAATGTTGTAATGGAAAATGAACGACGTCGTTCTGAGGGGTGGTAGTTCACCATAAACATACAAGGTATGTTCAGTACCCATTAGATGTATTTGTGTGTAAGTGTAGGTAAAACCATTAATATAAAAACATCTCAATATATTTTTTTGAGGATTATTATATTATATTATTATAGAATAATAATATCTTAAGGGGTGGATAATGGAAATGAAACCAAATAGCTTTTGGAAAGATGTTACCTCTTCTTAGTGTATCTTTTTTGGTTTGCACCAAAGGGATTCCTTGGATAACATTATTAACATGTTCACTAATTTGTTTTAAGGGTAATGATTATTAGGATTTATTTATGAATATATTGGTTGACAGAAATCATATCGAGAGGTGTGAGGAAGTGGGAGTAGTGGAGACCATTTTATAGTGGAAGAGGATTGGCACTCTTGTAATGTTCTGGAAAGGGAATTCCACCAACATTTTTCCCATGACATGTAGACCCACTAATTGTTCAATTTTGATAAAAGGGAGGATATGGTCAATAAATGGACAGAAAATTTATTTTTTAAAATTTTGAAATTCATTTCAGATCATATTTATATGGATTAGTCTTTTTTTAAATTTATTTTTCACCTATTCATTATAAATAATTTTAATCACACTAACTAATATTTTTCTTCATAAATTAACATTATATTATTATAAATAAAAATTATACTGATTCCAAATATGGAATCATTTTTTCCATATTTGTATCACATAATACGAAAAAAATTATATTTAATCCCATAGACGGGATGACAATGCAGGGTTTTAGTGTAACAATGTTTAAAAGTTTTCTTTATTTTTATATTTATATTCAAAGTGAGATTGAATATAATGAGTTAAATTTGATTAATTGATAAAATATTTGAATAATTATAAATTTAAACCAATTTAAAATATAATTTAACATTATAAATAAATTAGATGAAAAATTAGTTTTGAATTAAAATTCAGTATTCCTCACTATTCATCAAAGAATAAAACTTCACAAAAAAATCCCCGTAACCTTATTTTTATGTTAATAATTCAAATATTAAATTTATTTTGACATTATATATTTTTAAAAGTGACATAAAAGTATATAAAATAGGAACTCTATTAAAATGCGATAAATGTGACATAATAAAAATATATGTTTTTAGGTGTAATTTTGTGTTTGTTCTTATCTTTTTAATATAGAATATATTTTATGAATATAAAAATTATTTTAATGAATATATAAAATAAATATTACTTTATATATCAACTTCTAATTTTAATTATTTATATTTATTCAGGTAAACCCACTTTGCGGGCATTAAATTGTTTTATTATAAAAACATTACATTTATATTCAATTGGTTCTTATATGAATTTATATTTAATTATTAACCAATGAATTAATATTTCATTTTCTACAACATATAAATTTGTAATTTTATTAATACAATTCAACACTTTTTGATAATGGGATATGTTATATCATTTAATATGAAATAATAATATTTTAATAATATTTTGTTTCTTGGTAAAACTCGGTCTTGCTTGTAATACAAGCCATTTAAGACACTACTTTTTCAATGCGGAATACAGTAATTTTGTTTCATGTTAACTTAATTATATAAAATATATTTAATTTATTTTAAATTATTTATATACTAAAAAATTTCATGAAATTATATTCTCTTACGAGCTTGTTATTGTTTGTGACACATGATATCAAATACAATGTTCATACTTCATATTTTCTGGGCAACACAATTTATAATCGTAATTTATATTATTAATTGTAATTAAACTAAAACTAGTAATATTTTTATCAATTATCCCATTTTAGGTAATTGAAATCATTTTTATATTAAATTTTGAAATAATATTTTTTAAAACATTTTAACATTTTCTAATTAAAACTCCTCTTTCTTGTCACATATGCTGGATTAATATTAAAATAAAAATTTCCCCTTAGATAAATGTAAAATTTAAAATTAATATGATATTTTCAATTAAAAAATTGAAATTATATAATTAGGTCGACCTAATTTCAGACTATAATATTTAATGAAAATCTTAAAAAATAATTATCGCAACTAATGTAAATTTTGATTTATTGGGGGGTTAAACAATAAATATTAGAGTAAAATGAGCTAATACAATACATAAAATCTATTTTTTTGTCACATTTAGAACTTTCATATTCTATTTCTAATAATAGACAATTTTTAATGTTTTTGGAATGATAAAAAAAGGCTGTGAAAGAATATTTTTAAAAAATTACTTGTTTTCCACTCGCCTCTATTATAGAAGGACACAACCTCTACAACACTAATCACACATTAAGACTATTTGTATTAGAAAATAAATAACTAAATAACATTATAAATTCAATTACCTTATCCAAGAATCGTTATTTTGGGCAGTGTGCTTGCCTTAGAAACATTTTTTTTACAATTCTATGGATGGTACCTGAAGAAGTGGAAAAGTTATTTAATGGGCATTTCTATTTTATTTCTTCCTCCATATCCCAAAAATAATATATAACCATGATAAAACAATAATATCATTATTAAAAAAATATTTAGATGTTTTTATCTTAGTTTATTGCCTGTAACCAGCTTTATTTCCATCAACTAGGTTATGAAATCATCATCCGTGTGTTTGGAAGACCACCACCTCACAAACCGATGAGGTTCTATTGTTCATTTCACTCACTAATGGTTAGGTATAATGTTGAATAATATTTATATATATTATTATAATAATATAATTATAATTTATTTTTCATTATATCTTATATTTCGTTCAATATTATATTCATTTTTTGACATGATAATGTCGCTTGTGTGTACGACGGACTACCACCTCAAAAATCCAGGTGATATGTTTTTCACTAACACTCTACTGTGAATGTAATTAAGATAAATTTAATTATTTTAAGATATATAAATCAAATAGTTATTATATTAATGACTTATTTATAAATATTAAAATGCAAAATATAAATATATATATCATTTTATTTCTTAAATTCTGACCCAATGGATGATTATAATTTTGTTTGTATACCTCTCGACTACCGGCTTCACAAAATGATGTGGATCTCTTTTCATAGCCACACCACATAGATGATATATATGTGTATTTAAATACATAATTTTTTATATATGATAATATGATTATTCATTAATGAAAAAATAATAGTTAACTCGTGTCCATAGTGATCACTGAGAAATGGAAATGTTACTCATTAGTACATATGCCCAACTGTCTCCATGATTGTAACACAATACATTTTTCATAACTATCAATAATTATTTTTTCAAACTATATTTTATATTAAATTATGATAATTATATCATTATTATTATTATTCTTTATTTTATAAATCAACATAATATTCACAAGAATAATATATTTCATAGATAAAATCATAGGAGAAAACAAGTTAATTAACATACAAAATAATGAATATAATTATTTTTTATTAATGAATGGGTGAAAAGACTTTATAAAGGGATAATTTATTAACATATAAATCTTATTATTTTTATTTACAATTTAGTAAATTTTTTATAAACATTATAAAGGAGTTTAATGATCATTAAATCCAATGAAAGTAGCGGGTAAGAGATTTTGAATGAATTTCCTTTCATTGGGGTAGATTTCTTTGTTTTTCACATATTTATATAATATGGTGTATATAATACACATTTAAAATATAATATACTAGAAAAATATTAATTCATTATATATTATTTTCCCATTTGAATTATTTTACGCATTTGTATTTCACTTGTATATTACAAGTGGTATGATATTTTATATCAATTTCTTATTTAATTAAGATTATTGTCATGTTATGCACCAAGTTTAATTTTTATATTTTATATAAATTTAATTTGACATGTAATATCATGAATAATTCATTAATCATTGTAATAAATTATTCCATTTTAATTATTTCATATATAGGTATTTGAGTTTTGTTTTACCAATATGTCAAGAGGTTTATAAATCGATTTATTTTCATTGGGATATATTATATCTTCATCATACATTATATTATTTGTTTACATATGAATGTATTTTTGATAATCTTATTTTCTATTTCAGAATATTCTATTTTTATTTACACATTATAAACATAATCAATTTAGTGAATAATTTACACATCAAAAATATGATAATGGTAATAGTTTATTTCACAATGTCATTCTCATCTAAATATTTTGTTTTTGAATTTCTACTGAAGAAAATTATGTGAAAAGTTTCAAATAAACTCATATTATTTTTTTCTCCTATGGTTACCCATGATAATTTTTTTATACTACCAATATTCCAATATTTTGAACATAAAACAATTGAGAAAATATTAGTATGAAAATCCAAATTAATTTTTCTAATCTCTAGAAAATATGTTTTCTCCCCAAAAGGATTTTTTTTCTAAATATATATTCCTGATGGATTTTGACAACACTGAAATGTTTTTTAACTTTTTTATCATTATTTACTTGTAAAATTTTTTTTTTAAAGGAATATTATTATCGTTTTTAGAATAAAGAACTTTTATATCCTTTCTGTAGTGAAAAAGGAATGTATTCCAACTAGGATGATAAGTATATAATTACCTAACTTCATGATCATAATTTATATGAAGCATCATTTTATGGTTTAAAAGGATATTTTAAATAAATTTGGTTTCCTAATATTTTGGAAATTAAATATTTTAAAGATTTATTTGCATGAAAAGTACATTAAAAATGTTCTATGTCCTAAAAAGTGAATTTTGAAATCAAAAGAATGTTTTCCTTTAGAATATTTTTGAATATATTTTTATGATATTTATATTCATCTACATTAAGAAAACTTTATTTTAAATATAATGAACATGTGATATTTTGTATTTCTATTATACATATTCCTCTTCTCGATAGGTTATGTTCATTTTGAGCAAAGAAAATATTTACAATCATTTTCATCATTTATTTCTATAGTCATTAACTCTCCCTTGAAATTTTCACATTCTAGTGATCATGGGACGTTAAATTTCGTATAGTTTTTCATATTATAGTTCAGGGATATGATTATTTATTAAACTGTATATCATATATACATATAGTGTTAGAAATTTTAATTAATTTTTTATATGAGTAGATATTGATAAACATATATTCTTTACATAATATTAATATTTGATGGTAAATAATTTTTTTCGAATATAATTGATTATTTGATATATGAGGAATGATTTGAACATTAAATACAAGGGTGGGTTGCATTTTCTATATATCCCTATGGTGAATTTATAGACTCAGGGAATGAATCAATTAGGTAACATTAGTTAAATAATTTTATAAAAATTAATTTTAAAATGTCTTAATTGAAGATAATAATGGTAAATTTATCATGTTTATGGGAAATATGTTATCCAATAATAAAGAATTTCATTCATTAAAAATTCAGATTTTATTATCCTTTATATTTTCACTCTGATATTATCTCTATAAGCATTTCATTATCAGTTATTTATTAAATATAATTTGTTTTCAATTATTTACCATTACATATTAATAAGAAAATATATAGATATAATATTAATGTCAATGATTAAATTAACTTTTATTAATATATTTATATATCCATGATGATTATTATACATGATATTTTCTCATTGATATTATCACTATATCCACTTCCCTATCTGATTATTTATTACATAACTGTAGTGTTAATTTATTTACCTATCCCTATTGATAATGATTTTTCTACTTTATGATTTCTTCCTCTATACTAAACCCTTCAAATTATTTTATCTCACTCTTATTTTTTATTCTTTTCTAAGGAATTCATGACTTTTACTAAGATTATTCTACAAGGATATTCTAAAGGGAATAATTGATTCTTTTAAAAATGTCTTAAAATAATTTGATTCTCAAATTTAATATGTGGATAATTTATGTATCTAATTTAAAAATAATAAAAAAATATTATTGATTTTTTTATGGGATTCCTTATATTTTATTCTATTGTAATAAAGTAGACACTGACACCGAGCTACTGGGGTTGGGGTGTCCACACTTTTTATATCAAATTTGGGATTAAAAATTGTTGTTAATATGATCCTCCCTATTTCAAAAAATCATTTATAATTTCATACTATGGGTTTTAATTTTTTTACTTTCAAAAAAATATTATGTTTTTATGTGGAAATTATTTATTTTATTCAATTAAATAACCTTGAGATAATGTGAAAAACTTTATTGGTTTTCATGATTTTCACTACAGTAATTGATTTCCCCTTTCTTATATTTATTACAGCTATTTTTTCCCTCATATTGTGTTTGAAAATTATTTTCATAGGGGTTGAGGATGTGTAATGGAAACCAATATGTCAACATGAATATGTTGATGACTGTTTCTAAAAATAAAATGTGTTTCAATTTAAAAAATTATATTATGAAAAAATCGATGCTGATTAGAAGACTTAAATTTGAAAATTATGCAGTTTTTTTGTAAGAGTTATGACCAAATTCTCTAAAAATATTAACCTGAAAAGGTAATAAAATTTAGGATATTGATTTCATGGTTTAAAAATAAATATTTTTTAACTGTTTATACCTGAATCCATATACTAAAATATATTTTATTAGAAAATATAATATCATATATTAAAAAAATTATTTTTAATATTCATTGATGTTTACTTTTAAAATGATTTATTACTATTATTTTTGATATTATTTCTATTCTAATTGAAATATAATAGTCACATTCCAAAATTTAGGTAATGGTCATGTGACTATAAAATCTTATTGGACACCATTACTTTTAAACCCTATATATAACACTATCATTCTCATAATTCTTCCTCCACTAAATCAATTCCAATTTTTCTAAACATACCATGAAATTTTTGTTCGTATTCCCAATGAATCTCTTGATTTATAAATTCAATATATAAAGACTGATATTCATGTTAGATTTTAGGAAAATGGAGTTTTACAATGTGTTTATACTATTATATAGTTTTTATATCATAAGTATATTAATTAAAAATATGGAAAATATTAATTTCCCCTATCCGAATTTGCCCGAAAGTCCCTAGTCTTCACAACTAAGCTCCTTCCCTGCCGCTTTCCTTACAGGAGTTCACGGAGGCTTCAGCGCTCCATGGGCTATCCCTGGTGGCTCGCTTTGGTCGGCACAGGCTGTCGCTCGAGAGTTTTGATTGTTTTTTCAACAACATATGGCCTATTCAAGGACGCATCATAGTCATCCTATTGGGTCTGCATCACTTTCTTCTATGTTTTTCCTCCAATGTTGACCTGGCCACAGTATTTGTCGAAGGGGAGCATATCCTGTGACGGTTTTCTCTTCTTCCTACTCAGTTGGAGCTATGAGTTTCACTGGAGATGGGATCTCCCCCTTGTAGTGATTTGGATCAGTTTCCCGGGTCTCCCTCTTCCTTTCGAAAACCCAGAAATTCTTCGGATGTTAGGTAATATCATCTGTATATTCCTAGCCTTTGACGAATACTCAGGATCCTTATGCCATCCCATTTCTCCCTGAATATGCGTGGAGGTGGACGTCTCGAAGCCTCTAGTTGAAGTTTTCTGGATTGAGGTTTGCAATGAACTGTGTTATCTTCAATATGTGGTTTTTGATAATTGGTTTGACTTTTTCCTATCCTGTCGATGTTTTGGACATCTTCAAAATGATTTTCAGGCTTATCACACCCCGGTTTCAGTCATCATTGCTCTAGGCTATACTTCCCCTCATTCGGAGGTGGGGTTGCATCAAGAGAGTGGCCAACCGATTGGGGAAGACCATTCTGCTCCTCAGGTGCAGTCTTTGGTTCCTCAGGTTAACCCATGTGTCTCCTAGATTTTTCATCATTTGAAATTTGATCTTGGTGTTGCAATAGAAAATGATACTGCACCTCTTAGTGAGGTATGTGATCAGGGAAGGGATGGACATGAAGTGAGGGGAAGCTATTGGATGTTTCTCATCCACTGCAACCAGCACCTCCAATCACTACCAATACTGTGAAGTTGGCTGAAGATGCCCGCACGGCTAAATCCACTAGTGAGGCTTCCCAGCTCTTGTCCTAGGAGGACATCCCTGCAGTTTTCCAATTTATGGGTCGAGGTATACATCAGACAGGAGCTTCAGGAAAACAAATGCAGGTCACCCATGAATGAATTTCATATACTGCAAAGCTCAAATCTGGGGTATCGAATGTGTCTTCTCAAAACTGATTTGCAGTGTTATGGGAAGAGGATGTGCATGTTAATTAAGGAGTAGGAGGAATAGATAATGGATAATATCCTCTGATGGATGAGGAAGTATTTTATGAAGAAGTGGATGAGGTCTCAGATTCCATTGAGTCCAAGGAACTAGTCATAGGGAAAGAGTACATTAGATCCTCCTCATGGAAGGGAAAGAACAATTTTTTTGATTCATACGGCTTCATTATGAATAATAGGAGGGACTGACATAGAAAGTATTACTCATATCTACCTAGTCCTCCAATTACTAGAGCTGTTTCTTTTAAGTGTAAGGTGCCTCTGATGACTCCTATGCCTGAAGGTAAGTACATCATGAACAGTCCGCATGTGGAGGATGACATCCCCAAAGACCCGGTGGAGGACGGATATGAGGCTGTGGTCCCTGACATTCCCATGGGGGTTATAGGGCTGTTTGACCCTGGGCAACATCATGAGGCAGGCTCTTCTGAAGACCCTTAGCAACATGTATCATTGGTTTTGGAACACCTCGATCCTCTTATGAGCTCAAATTAATATATTGAGGATTCACTAGGTTTCAAGGCTTCGATGAGGATGAGACTACTTCAGGTGACTACTTCTAAAGAACAAGGCAAGTGGATTGATAAGAAGACCCAAATCTTGGTTAGAGGACTCAATATGAAGAAGATTAGAAAGAAGGAATGCAAACAAGATTGGGAAAACATGACACATATTTATAAAGGCATCTTAAATGACTGTCCAGACTCTTAGGTACAATCTATCCCTTGGATTCTGTTTAGAGAGGTTGATTCCAAACAACTCAAATTGTTCTTCATTTATTCCATTGTATCATTTGGTGTTGAAATAGGTAATGTGTGATGGTTCTCACTTTCCCTTAAAAGTGTTTGAAAAGAAAAAAAATTTACGTTATGTAGAAACATTACTAAGGTAATTTCACTTATTAATATCCTTACGTTGTTAAAATATGGTTAAAACTGACAAGAGTAACTCTACATGTCTTATATATACTTGTTTGTCCATATATGAGATTTTTTGTGTTAATCATCATGCATATCTTCATTATTAATTTTTTACATGATTTATTTAATTATATTCATCAATAAAACAATAAAACATGGTATTGTTGAAATTTAAGTATCACTATATTTTTTATTTGGGATAAATCAAATTAAATGAATAATCCTTATTTGTTTTATACCTCTCTTGTTATGGATGAAGATGATTGTGTCCCATTTATTTATATAAATGATAGTCGATAATATATATTGGAATGAATATTATATGTTGGAATCATAAAAATATAAATGAATAATTTATAAATAATTTATCGTAATTAAAATTTTATTAAACCGATTTGACAAGATATATATTGGAAAATAGATAATATTACAAAATTACCTTCATATAAGGTTTAAATATGTATGGTAAGTAAATTTATTTCTATAGATATGATGTATTGATAGATACCTCTCAAGGTCATTGCGTATGAACCACTTCAACTATGAAAATCTGTTTTAAGGTGTCTATATCCTGAGAATCTTCAAGATCATTTGATTTAATAGAATACAATGTATAGATTATAATTTATCATAGATTTTATATAAATGAATATTTGAATCACACAAATAAAAAATTAATACTAAATTATTCAAGATAATTTGTTTTAATGTTATTTTATTTCAAATAATATTCAATAGATATTATATTTCAGATAAGTGATTATATGATATTTTATAAGGAATTCATAATAGGTTTGGGGTTTTAGGTTTAATAATTAATATTTAAAACCCAAGAAAAGTTAATAGACTTTTTCAATGAATTATTTTTTCGGTTTATCCCAATAAAATAAAATTTTAATGAATATATATTTTTATATATCACTTAAAATATTTATAATGTGATATTTGTAAATAATATGTAAAATTATACATTTTTGTTATTTAAAAAAAGGTATGTTGTGTTGTGAATTTAATATGAACTTAACAATCTATATAAGGGATGAATAAATTTCATGTATCCCTAGACAGCACTCCACATCCACCCGTCTCCTCTGTCTACGGACACACCGTATAGTCCACCTCCAGTACCATCTAGTCCTGGTACTCTCACCCTCAGTCAGCGCTGTCCGACATCAGGATTCAACAGAACAAGGTGCAGGCATAGCCTGTGTAGGGGTGAGTATAACGTTACTTAGTAGGGACCCATAGACCCTCAAGGTCTCACAAATCCCCAAAAAATAAACCAAAAAGTTGGAAATAAACATATAACCATACTTAAGTATATGCCCATACATATACCAATGTCATCAAGTAATCCATATCAAACATATGGAAAACATATAGATACTGACTCAGCTCACACCAGGACTTATTCTAGGTGTAGTAACCAATAACATCTCCAGTCACATCGTCAAACACCTCAGCTGCTAGAGAACCCCTCCTCTATCGAGTATAGTGGGCATGCCGCGTCCCACAGAGGCTCTTCCAACTATTCATGGACTACTAAGGTACTCTTCATGTCGAGTACCATGGGTCTGCCGTGTCACCTAGACGTGCTCCCCACCGTGGGTATGTCGTGTCACACATAGGAGCTGCCCCTCGTGACATGTTGAGATACTCCTCCTGTCGAGTACCGTGGGTCTGCCACATCCCATAGAGGCTCTCCCCATAGTGGCATACTGAGGTACCCCTCCTGTTGAGTATCATGGGTCTACCGTGTCACATAGAGGCGCTCCTGCTGGGCCTATCTAGTCACTCTGGGCCGAAAAGGTCAGTAGTCGTCAAGTCTCAGCCAGTTAATGGGTTCCTGCACTATTCTTTCTCATATTAGTGTGGGTCCACTCCATGAGCTTCTGCTTGATACTCCAACTGCCACGAAATCCCATGAAGAAGTATTTCCAAGGTCTGCCACGTCATAGGGGTCTCAACGCAATAGAAGGTGCGTTAATCGGACGCCTGTTCTGTGAGTTACTAGCTTTTTAGTTCTGGGGGCCTGGTTGGATCTGTTCTCTATCCAACTTGACTATTCCCATATTAATCCAAAACTACGGTGGAGTATACTCCAAGGGAGTGTCCTAATCCATGATTTCCATCACTGCTGACGATTCATCAAATGGATATTCGGTGCCAAAGTTATGGTCAAAAGTGTGTAAATGGGTCATAGTGGTCACAGGTCTAGTCCATCCCGGTCGGACGAACCCGACTAGGGATGACCCACTAGGTCCGGCCCGCAAGGCTTGTGATGGGATTCGGTGACCGCGAAGGCCATGAGGGTGCGGAGGCCATGAGGGCGCTGCCGAGGGCCGCTGGAGGCTGCAGCGGCATGACCGTCCGTCGAGTGGCTCTGTGAGGCCACAAGTCGGCTCGACTAGGGTGGCACGGTGAGGCCTCAACGGAAGTTCCGCTGGCGAAGTGCCGCAAGGCCATGATGGCTGTTCATCTGGGACAGTGCGGTGAGTCCCCGGTGGTGGTAGCTTGGAAGAAAACGGTAGTGGCTCAGTGGACAGTGGCGTCAGCTCGGCCCGGTCGGCGGCGGTGGCGTGGCTCTGACGTCGGCTGTGTGGTGGGGACATGGGTGGCGGATCCATGAGGCACAATGGCCATGGGTGTCGTGGAGCTGATCAGCCACGAGGGTGCAATGAGGGTGCGAAGGTCATGAGGCGGTGGTGGCCACAGGGCAGTGTTGTTGCACAGTCGCCTTCATCGTGTTCAACACCACAAATCATCACAATATTTGGGGACCAGTCGGGCCATGTTTGTTAGTCCCATACCTTCTGTGTTAGGGTTGTAGCATATGAATCAACAAGAACATGAAGAAGAACATAAAGTTTTTCAACCTCCCACAACTATATATTCCCTTTCCAGAAAACAATTTCAATAGAATAACATTGAAAATGTATTCATACACAAATAAACCCCAACCTCATTCGCTTGATGACAGTGACATGGTCACGAGGAAGAAGACGAAGATGACGACACTCGTCTCCTCTACCATACACCTCTAATCCCAGTCTTGTGCATCAGTTCATCATAGTTGAAGACGTTTCTCCTTTGAGGGTGTCCTGAGGAAGTAGTCGAAGTTCTCGTTTTTCATCGGTGGAGCATTCTTCGTTTGAGTGATTTTCTCCCAAGGCTCCATCCTTTTCAAATTATTATTTTCCCTCAACCCAGCACCACGAAGAGATAGACAATATAATAAAATATGTTCTCATAATTTCAAAATGGAACATTTAATTAATTGATATGGCTTAATTAATTAAAGGGGAGGGGTTGGCATAATAAATATTGGGGGAGTTGAAGAGGTTCCCCCATATTTAACAGGATGTTTGATGGTTTGAAGCCTCAGGTAGTCCCCACCACCATAACACCTCATGGGAGGTTTTACTAGCTCGGGTTCTCTCCACCACCGAGCATTCAATTTGGGGAATAAAACTCCAGTGGTCCCCACCCCCACAATATCCACAAGTGGGTGGTTACAACAAAATAGAACAAAATGTGTGATTATTTTATTTTATTATTTCCACTAAAAACCCAAAAAATATATTTGAACCTCGAACAACTATCATCAATGTGAAACTCTACTTAAGATAATACTGGCACGTTGAGTTCAACGGTGTCCTCAGATTTAAATTCCGAGCACTGGTTCAAAAGAAAAAAAACCCACTTGCACGTTTGGTGAATGTACCCAAAATAATGTTCAGAAATTCATTCTAGGTACTCTAGGTCTCGAAATTATGCGCCGTCAATTTTCACAGACTCATAAAATTCCCATTTTTTAAAAATAATTACATATAAATTCCGGGTTTTTACATTCTCCACACCTCAGGGCTTTACGTCCATGTAAGCCACAACTCATAACTAGGTATAAAAGTGGGGGTAATGAGTATGCATCTGAGCCTCCCGCTATCATGTGCTCTTCTAGAGGTTCCTATGATTCTAGAAAACGTGTACCAGAGGTATCGACCATCCACGAAGGACCTACTCTAGTCAATCCTAAATCTCTACTGGAACCTCCGTAAAATTCGCCACATCGTCTACATCTAGATCGCCATGGTCGATGTTGTGAGAAGGTTTGTGCACGTATCTTCTTAGCTGGGATACGTGGAAGATTTCACGCACCTAGTGCAACTAAGGTGGAAGAGATAAGCAGTATTCCACCTCTCAATCTCTATTGAGGACCTGTAATGTTTTGATGAACCTCGGAGATAACTGGCAGCCTTGGCCAAATCTCCGCAAACCTCATTGAGGTGAGACCTATAGAAAGACGTACCCACCACCCTCGAACTCCAGAGGTCTCTGTCTCTTATCGTCATAAGACTTTTTCCTACTTTGTGCAATATTCATCCACTCTTGGATGATCTGCACCTTTTATGTGGTAGCCAAAACCATCACTGGTCCCACGAGTACTGACTCCCTTGGGTAAGTCCAGCACAATGGTGATCTACAAGGATTCCCATAAAACACCTTAAAAGGTTCCATCCCAATGGTGTATTTATAGCTATTGTTTTATGAAAACTCTAGAATTGGTATATGATCCTCCTATCAGCCATTGAAGTAAAATATGCAAACACAACATGTCCTCGGGGGTTTGTATGGTCCGCTCAGTCTGACCATCCGTTTGAGGATGGACGACGGTGCTCAAACGAAGCAACATCCCGAAAGTCTCCTACAACCTCTTCGATAGCCAGGAAGTAAAATGTGCATCACAATCGGAGACAATAGTCTAGGTTATATTATGTACCCATACAATCACCTACACATAGAGGTGTCCCAATCTCTCTACTAAACCCTGCTCTCTGATCGATAGGAAGTGGACCGACTTGGTGATTCAGTTGACAATCATCCAAATCGAGTCATGACCTCTAGATGTACGTGGATGTCCTATCACTAAGTACATGGATATCTCATCCCATGTCCACTTTGGGCCCTCTAAAGACTGATCCAAGCTTGCTGGTATCTGATTCTCCACCTTCACTTATAGACATGTGAGGCATAGAGAAACAAACTCTGTTAGTGCTTTCTTCATTCCCGGCCACCAGTGTTGTCGTCAGATATCCTGGTACTTCTTATCCCCTTATGGATGTACCAATAGTGGGGATGTGTGGATGTCCCTCAACAATTCCTCCTGAAGTGACACTATTACCATTGTACGTCCTCTTAAGAGGATGACATAATACCCACCTTTAGAAAATCCATCAGGTTTCTATCCTGTGGATATCTGAGCACATCGTGTATCGCAGTTACCATCCCCACACTGTGCCTCCCCGACTCACTGACGGAGTGGGGGAGTGAC
Organism: Viscum album; assembly: GCA_963277665.1. Lineage (NCBI taxonomy): Eukaryota > Viridiplantae > Streptophyta > Magnoliopsida > Santalales > Viscaceae > Viscum > Viscum album. The sequence continues at coordinate 1,290,568,505 of OY728135.1, forward strand.
TATATGTGACGGAAGAAACATAACCCCATCTATATCTAGAAAGGATATCTACAAAGAAGCTAGTTACTCTATTTACTTTCCTAGTAGTTGTATACCTGATCTCCTACAGAGTGCATCTGCAACAATGTTCCCCTTCCCAGTTGTATAGACTATCTCGAAGTCATAGTCGTAGAGGAACTCAGGACAACATCACTATCTCAGGTTCATGTTCTTTTGAGGAATGGTATACCTAAGACTCTTGTGGTCAATGTACACTATAAAACATTTTCCCACCATATAGTGCCACCACATCTTCCAGGCGCAGACCACTGCTGCAAACTCTAGGGCATGGGTACCATAGTTTTTCTCATGCTATCTCAGTTGTTGAGAACCATATTTGATCACTGCTCTCTCCTGCATCAGGACTCATCGGGGCCTGGTCCCTAATGTGTCGTAGTAGATTATGTACCCTCCGCCTTCCTCCGGAAGTCTCATGAAGGGGGTACTATTCAGCCTATACCTCAGCTCATTGAAACTCTACTGGAATTTATCTTACCAAATGAAGGGTTTCCCCTTCTTCGTCAACACTGATATTGGTGATGAGAATCTGTATAAGTCTGGAACAAACATCCGGTAATATCCAGCCAGACTTAGGAAACTACATACCTCCGTCACACTCTTGGGTGTCTCCCAAGAATGTACCGCCTCAATTTTCACTGGATCCACTGCAACTACAGCCTCCGATACGACATGTCCCAAAAAGTGAACCTCTTGGATCCAGAACTGGAACTTCTGAAGTTTACCATAAATCTGGTGATCTCGGATTGTGTCCAGTACTAAATGAAAATGATAGGAATGCTCCTCCTCAGTAGTAGAGTAGATCAAAATGTTGTTGATGAAGACTAGTACAATGAAATAAAGTTATGGATGAAATATCTTATTCATGAGTCCCATGAAAACTGCTAGAGGATTGGTCATGTTGAATAGAAAAAACCATGAACTCGTAATGGCCATACAGAATTCTAAATGACATCTCCACACATTCTCGTCTCGTACTCTGAGCAGGTGATAGCCTAATCTAAGGTCTATCGTTGAGATCCACCGTTCTCACTTTAGCTAATCAAAGAGGTCATCAATCCTTGGGAGTGGGTACACTTTCTTCACAGTCACTGGGTTTAGGCGCCAAAAGTCAACCTAAAGTCTAAAGTTATCATCTGCCTTCTTGGAAAACAAAATCAGGGCTGCCTAAGAAGAAACACTGGGCAGAATGAATCCCTTCCCCTGCAAGTCCGGCAGATATACCCGCAGCTCACGAAGCTCTGCAGAAGCCATCCAATATGCTGGTGTAGATATCAGTGTCATCCCAGGGTACAAGTCAACGTAAAAGTCCTCCTCTCTATGAGGAGTTAGACCCGAAAAATTATCATGTAAAACATCAGCATACTGATCCACCACTATAGGATAGCTCAGACTCTCCACATCAATATCTCCGAGGGTAAGGCTAGCCAACTGATGAGTGATCGGCTGCACTCTCCTCTGGTTAAGTCTATCCTGAACTGCAAAGGATCCCTTCTCACCGATGAAGATAAAATTTGTCCCATCTATGCAGACACACCGCACATTTCACCTAATACATTCTATCTATGAATGGAATGTAGATTATTATTCCATACCCAAGATGATGTCTTAAGGCCTCGACACTGCTACTAGGAGATGCCAACAGATTCTCTCGCCTCCAGAGTAAGCTTCCCTGCCAACACCAGTATGTAATCATCAAATCTGCTCTCGTAGAAGTCTCTAGCCATAAGGATCGAGCCAATGACCCCATCAGAATCTTTGAGCTCCAAACGAGGGAAGTGGGAATAAAAGAATTTCTTGAACCTGTGTCTATAAGTACTAAAAATAAGATGGAGTAAACACAGATCATACCTTGTATCATCTTCGGAGAACAATGATCATAAGTCTCAGCTACCTAGAGATGAGCTCTCCCTTTTCCACCAACTCCCTATGGTTGGGGTGGACCTACTGGTGGTGGTTTGGGTAACATCTCTAATCGTCACCCATCGCGAGCTACATGACCAACTACTCTGCCACGTCCGCCTGCTCCCTATAGACCTCCTCATCCGAACATCTATCTCTGCCTGTACGGTACCTCAAACATCTGCTGATCATCCGTATGGTGGATCAGACAGTCATGAGCCACATGACCCTACCCGCCGCATGGGTAACACTGTATAATCCTTTCCTGGCTGGTTCTACCTCAGGTGCCCCACACAAATGATCCTCAGTCATGATGTTGTCCACCTATAGGTCTGGTCCTCTTAGAACTCTAGGATGTCTGTCTACTTCCAGCTACAGAAGACTCCACTATTTGATGACTGGTAGTGGGTCTCACTGCTAGTGACTACTCAACAAGAAAAATCTCCACCTAGAGGGCTCTCTCTAACACCCCCGCCTGCGTCGAGATATTGAGCGAGACCATCAAAGCCCTGATCTCCCTATTAAGCCTCGGTCAAAGGTCTGAGCCCTGAAGAATGGGCCCTGCACCATTTCATCGGAGTAGCGTGAGAGGGCAGTGAACCTCACAGAGTACTGAGCTAAAATCATGTTACCCTGATGTAGATGAAAAAGAACCTTTATGCGCACTACGAGAAGAGTCACTAGGACAAACTCTACCCAAAACAGGATCTCGAAGTCTGCCCAGAGAAGCGTCACCTCATTGTGAACCTGGAGCATCAAGCTCCCCCATATTCCTACTTCTGCCTATAGACTGATGGAAGCATAGATCACTGTTAGATTGGTAGGTGACCCTATGAGATAAAAGACTCTCACTAAATCCTCAAACCAATTATAAGCCACCTATGGGTCCATATCTCCCCTGAAACTGGGTGGACTCTAGTACCGGAACTCATGAAACGTGCTCAAGTGGCATGCACTCTATGTTTCTAAGGCTGGTGGCATCGATGGACCAACGGTTAATGGTACTGGTTGTGCCTCTGCAGGTGCCTCTACTGGAAAAGGGCCCTGCACCAAGGCTATGTCACTCTGTGGGATATCTGTGCAAAGTACTCCTAGAACCCCAGTTGGATGTCTGTGTGGAGGTATCCTAAATAGAAATACGTGTTCCATAGTTAATAAGTTATACCTGGTGAGCTGAATCAATGAGGTCACAATGAAAAATCTTGAATACACACATGCAATCAGTGTATTTGTGCACTGAGTCTGAAATCAGATGTGAGGGTCTTGGTGTATGGATATGTCGGTTTCCGCAGCAACACTAGACTCCCTGAACTGATAATCACACTCATTATACTTAACACTATTGCCTCATAGAAAATATCAGAGTCTATGTTCTTCAGTAAAACAGACTCCTCTGATCCAAAATTGTCATGACCCGTCCCTCGGGGCCCATGCCGTGACTACCCCAAGCATGGCTTCCATAGGCCAGGGGATGGCGACTAGCACCGAAATACGTTTTCCCTAAAATTGGGAAGGCATTTCCTTTATAACATGTAACCTCACGCAACCAAGCACACAGTAATATACAAACACAAGAAAACTATACTACCAAAAGGGTTCTAAAAGTATATGGTACAAAATATAAGACCACCAGTAAAGGTATAAGTACAACTGAAATACAAAACAACTGAATAAAGATAATAGACATCTATGGGATCTTCCACCGAGGTTCATACCATAAGGGTAGGTACATATCAACTTTTCATCACTCCACATCCACCCGTCTCTTCTTCGTACCGACATGTCGTATGGTCCACCTCAGGGTACCATCGAGTCCTGGAACTCTTAGCCTCAGTTAGCATTGTCAATCGTCTGCATTAAAAAAAGGTGCGGGCATAGCCCGTGCAAGGGTTAGTATAACGAAACTCAGTAGGGACCCCATGACCCTTATGGTCTCAAAAAACTACCAAGGTTAAACCAGAAAATATGAAATTAATAGATAACCCTACTTAGGTATATTCCCATACATATACCTAATTTGTCATGTAATCCATCTCAAACATGAGGCAAACACAAAGATACTAACTCATCTCACACTATGATTTTTTCTAGGGGTAGTAACAAGTAACATCTCTAGTCACATCGTCGAACACCTCGACTGCTAGGGAACCCATCATCTATCGAGTATAGTGGGCATGCTACGTCCCACATAGGCGCTTCCAATAAATATTAGACTGCTGAGGTACTCCTCTGGCAGAGTATCGTGGGTCTGCCACTTTACACATAGGTGCTCAGCACTATGGGTTTTCCGCTTCACATAAATGTGCTCAACCTCGTGACATGCTAAGATACACTTCCTGTCGAGTGTCGTCGGTCTGCCCCGTATCATAGAGGCACTCCCCATAGTGGCCTACATAGGTACCCCTCCTATCGAATATTGTGGGTCTGCCGCGTCATGCAGAGGTTTTCCCCATTTTGGGTCTACAACATCACACAGAGGAACACCCCACTGGGCATGTCTAGTCACTCTGAGTCAAAAAGGTCAACAATCGTCAAGTCTCAGCCAGCTTCTTGGTTCCCGCAATATATTCTCTCATCTCCAGGAGGGTCTTCTCCACAAGCTCCTATTCGATATTAGAACTTTCAAAAAATCCCACGAGGAAGTATCTCAATGGTCCGACCCGTCATAGGTGTCTCAAGACAATAGATGACATGTCAATATTACGCCTGGTCTATGAGTTATTTGCCTTTTAGTCTCGGGGGCCCGGTTGGATTCATGCTAGATACAACCTTACCATTACCCATATTAATCCAAAACTCCAATGGGGTATACTCAAAGGGGCCGTCTTTCTCCATGATTTCCAGCACCAATGATGGTTTTTCAAACAGACGTACAATGCCAATGTTATGTCCAAAAGAATGTAAATGGTTCATAGTGGGTCCATGTCCAACATGTCCCGGTTGGACTGACCAGACCCAACACGCCCATGGATAACCTGTTTCAGGTCACCCAGCATGACCCACTAGGTCCCTCCCGGCCCATGCTGGGTTTCCCGGCCTGCTGGGTCCGGCCAGCGCCGCGCTGGGTGGGCTGGCCTGGTGGTGCGGTTCGTGAGGTCCGTAAGGGGACGCGGGGGTCGCGAAGTCCACGAAGGCATGGAGGTCACCAGGGAGACGTGGAGGGCCACTGGAGGTTGCATCGTTGTGGATTGGATGAGGCGGCTTAGTCTATGTGGCGCGGGGAGGCCACAACGGCGGTTCATCCACGGTGGCATGGTGAGGCCACATCGACGGTTCATTGGGGAGGTGTGGTAAGGCCGCGGCAGCGGCACTACTGGGGTGGCACGACAAGGATGAGACGACAGTTTGGCCGGGGTGGCACAGCGGGGCTGTAGAGGTAAATGCTCGGCGGATAGCGGCGATGACTCGATGGATGACGGCAGGGGATCGACCCGGTCGATGGTGGCGGCTCGACCCAGATTGCAGCGGCCGTGGGCGGTGCGGTGGGGCCATGGGTGAAGCAGCCGTGGGACGTGTTGGCCATGGGTTCCATAGAGTGGCTCAGACACGGAGGTGCTGTGAGGGCATGGAGGTCACGAGGCAACAACAGCCACGGGGCTGTGTCGTTGCGTTTTCGCCTTCGTCGCTTTCAACACCACAAATCTTCATAATATTTGTGGACGGGTCGGGCCATGTTTGTTTGGCCCATACCCTCCGTGTTAGGGTGGTATCATATGGATCAAAGAAACATGAAGAAGAACGTCAAGATTTACAACATCCTGCAACAATTTATTCACAATCTCAAAAAAGAATTCAAGGGAAAAACATGGAAAATGTATTCATACACAAATAAACTAATACCATGTTCGCTTGATGACAAGGATGAGGTCGTGAGGTAGGAGACGAAGTTGGTGACATTTTCCTCGTCCGCCACACACCTCTAATCCCGGGCTCAGGAATTAGTTCGTCGTAGTCAAAGACGTTCCTCCTTGGAGGGTGTCCTAAGGATGTAGATGAAGTCAACATTCCTAATCGATGGATTGTTCTTCGTTGTAGATCTTTTCTCTCAAGGCTCCTTCATTTTCAAATGTTTAATTTCCCCAAACCCCCAAAAAAGAAGAGATAGCCAATATATTAAAATATTTTGGCATAAATTTTATTTCGAACTTTTAATTAATTGAGATGTATTAATTAATTAATGGGGGAGGGTTGTCATAATAAAAGATGTTGGAGTTGAAGAGGTTCCCTGATATTTAATATTATGTTTGAGGGTTTCAAGCATCGGGTGGTCCCCACCACCCGAACCCCTCATGGGAGGTTTTAATAGCTCGGGTGGTCCCCTCTACCAAGAATTCAATCTGGAGAATAAAACTCATATGGTCCCCACCTCCATAATATCTACAATTGGGTGGTTACAACAAAATAAAATAAAATGACTGATTATTTTATTTTATTATTACCACAAAAAATGCAAAAAATATCTATCAGCATCCACCAACTGCCATTGAGGTAAAAGTATCCTTAAGTGAATACTGACACTATGAGTTTAGCAATGTCCTAAGATTTCAATTCCGAGAACCAGTTCAAAATTTAGAAATACCCACTCTAACGTTTACTGAACGTACACGAAATAATGGTCCGAAATTCATTCTAGTCACTCTGGGTCTTGGAATTATACGCCGTCAATTTTTGCGGACACATAAAATTCCCATTTATTAAAAAAAATTACATGTAAATTACGGGTCTTTAATGATACAGCAACACTTGAGGAAAACTCAAATCAAGTAGAATATTTATGTAGATAATAGAAGGAAACACTTTTATTTTGAGGTAGGTGATCATGTTTTTCATATAACATCACCACGTAAAATTTTCATTTTTTTGTAAGAAAGGAATGATATGAACAATGTTTATTAGACCTTAATAAATCTTGGAGAAAGTTAAACAAGTTACCTACTAAGAATATTTTCCTCTTATTTTATCTTAGGTACACAATGTTTATCATGTTTCGATATTGAGAATGTATGTTCCATATTCATCTCTTTTTTGAAGCCCAAAAGTAGTTCAGTTGGAAGAGAACCATTTTTATGAAGAGAAACTTGTTCAGATTATTGATCAAAGAGAATATGTATTATAAAATAAGGTAATATACTAGGTAATGTTTTTATACAAAAACCACATAGTTGATGAAGAAACATGGGAATTTGAAAATTCTATGATGAAAAGGTACCCTCACTTGTTTAATAAGTAAATAAAATTATGAGGATGCAATTTATAGAAGGTTGGGATAATGTAGCACCCCAAGGTTTTAAAAATAAATTTAAATGAATGAAACAATAAATCTATACATAATGAAAATTTTCGTAAGAAGATAGTGGTAATGTATCCGTTAAACATAAATTTGCTTCTTCTATTTTTTGAATTTAGAAAATTGATATATATTGTTGTGATCAGTATGTTATTTGGAGCCAGATAGAACAAACTTGTTTTTAAGTGAATTGTAACATACCCTTATGAATAGAAATATAAATAGTAAAATGCACTTTATTTATAATAAATTATATTATTAGTTTATTTTCGAAAGGTTATAATTTTATGACATATTGATTAATTTTTCACGGGGTTATAAAATGAGTTATAGTTTAAAAATTGTCATTTTTAAATAAATTTGATTTTATTTAAAAATTAAATAAATCATATTTAGAAAATTATTTTCAAACAATAAATTTCAAAAAATAATCATATCTATCAAAAATGAAATTGATATTTAAGAAAATTCAATGGAAAATGATCATAGAAAATTAAATATTTCAGGGGGAATAAAAGGAATCAAGAAAGTGAATATTAATATTGTCATTGAAAAAATCAATCATAAACCTTCCATATGAGGAATAATGATTGTTTTGAAAAAATATATCTTATGTGTAGTAAAACTAAAGGGTGTTTTTTTAATTGATGAATAAAAATTCTATATAAATACATATTAATATATTTTTGACGAAAATATCAATATATATTAGAAAAACTATATAGAGAAACCTTTTCTTTGAAAATCACATTTGAAAACATTTTTTTTTAAATATAACAATTAAAAATGAAATGTAAACTTTAAAAAAATATGGTTTTTATATCTTTACATATCATATGTTGTAAAAAGAATATTCCTTTTTCAAGGAAAAAACTTATAAAATATTCCATATTCAGAAATAGACAACATAATTCCCCTGAAATCATTCATAAAAGACAAAAAAAAGTTTTAATGTATTTTATAATACATTTTCGAAAGGATTAAAACATTTTTAGAAAAAATTGAAAACATGGTTTTTAGAATAAAAATTTTTCACCGACTAAAGGGAGAAGTGAAGTCATGTTTTCTTAAAAAATTCTAAAAAATTTGTAGTACAAATGTGTCTAATAAAGGTACTAATAATTGAAAAACTCATTAAGAATCAATGGATAGAAAAATTAAATGTATTGTGAACCAATTATTAAATAAAAGTTTACAATGTAAATACCTTATAAAGGACATTAAAATTAATATTAATGAAAACTATCTTTAAACATTCTAAAGTGTCTCACAACACTTTAAAACATTTTAAATTATTATCCTCATAAAAAAATTAAATTTAATGAATTATTTAAATAACATGAATATAATGTTATTAATGATATAATATATCAAAAGGGGTATTATATAAAAAGTGGTCAATATGTCCTTTATCTCGCAAATGTAAAAAGTGCGATGAAAATGACTTACCGTGAGTTAGACTTTTATCATATGTATTTATATTGAAGATTAATAACAATAAATTAATAATTTATCTTATGTAAAACCCTTATAATGTGTATAGTTTATTTTAATTCACATTTAACCATGTTGTATACAACTACATAAAAAATTAATTTTACGTCTTTTGTTTTGACAAAATTCATTTTAGGTGTCAAAAAATGTTTATAGGTCAACAATAGTTAAAGGGTACTTTGTATAAAATTTAAATAATAATTATCGTGAAATAATTATCATGTTAATTAATCAATTATAAATTTAAAACCAATCATTAAATGTGGTCATGAAAAATTAACCAACATTACAATCATAGAGACGGTAGGTTATACGTACGCTTCAGTAAAATTCCTAATTTTCAATGATCATTTTCAAAAATGGTAAGTAAAAATATTATTTCATAATTATAATAATATAATAATTATGGTATTATTTACTCATATGTACTTTTATATAGAATTATTTTGATGTAAAATCAATAACAACATGTCTAGGAGGTCGTAGTCCACCCGTCCACGAATGACATTATAAGTTTTTAAGTGTGTAAAAGGGTAATAATTAAATGATATAGATTATATATAAAGATAGGTTATTATTACATGAATATTACAGTTCTATTGTGTATGGTCACATGAGTTTAAATGAAACCATAACTAATTCATTTGATTTATCGTGTAAATCAATCATGTCACTTTTAAGAGGTTGTAGTGCACACATCCACAAACGATGTTATCATATATTCAAAACATGGTAAGCGTAAGGGTTTGTGTTATAAATAATTCCATAAGAATAAGGAAAATATAAATATAATATATAAAATATATAATAAGATTTTACACCATAATGACCAACCCAGAAATGTTGTAATGGAAAATGAACGACGTCGTTCCGAGGGGTGGTAGTTCACCATAAACATACAAGGTATGTTCAGTACCCATTAGATGTATTTGTGTGTAAGTGTAGGTAAAACCATTATTATAAAAACATCTCAATATATTTTTTTGAGGATTATTATATTATATTATTATAGAATAATAATATTTTAAGGGGTGGATAATGGAAATGAAACCAAATAGCTTTTGGAAAGATGTTACCTCTTCTTAGTGTATCTTTTTTGGTTTGCACCAAAGGGATTCCTTGGATAACATTATTAACATGTTCACTAATTTGTTATAAGGGTAATGATTATTAGGATTTATTTAAGAATATATTGGTTGACAAAAATCATATCGAGAGGTGTGAGGAAGTGGGAGTAGTGGAGACCATTTTATAGTGGAAGAGGATTGGCACTCTTGTAATGTTCTGGAAATGGAATTCCACCAACATTTTTCCCATGACATGTAGACCCACTAATTGTTCAATTTTGATAAAAGGGAGGATATGGTCAATAAATGGACATAAAATTTATTTTTTAAAATTTTGAAATTCATTTCAGATCATATTTATATGGATTAGTCTTTTTTTAAATTTATTTTTCACCTATTCATTATAAATAAATTTAATCACACTAACTAATATTTTTTTTCATAAATTAATATTATATTATTATAAATAAAAATTATACTGATTCCAAATATGGAATCATTTTTTCCATATTTGTATCACATAATACGAAAAAAAATTATATTTAATCCCATAGACGGGATGACAATGCAGGGTTTTAGTGTAACAATGTTTAAAAGTTTTATTTATTTTTATATTTATATTCAAAGTGAGATTGAATATAATGAGTTAAATTTGATTAATTGATAAAATATTTGAATAATTATAAATTTAAACCAATTTAAAATATAATTTAACATTATAAATAAATTAGATGAAAAATTAGTTTTGAATTAAAATTCAGTATTCCTCACTATTCATCAAAGAATAAAACTTCACAAAAAAATCCCCGTAACCTTATTTTTATGTTAATAATTCAAATATTAAATTTATTTTGACATTACATATTTATAAAAGTGACATAAAAGTATATAAAATAGGAACTCTATTAAAATGCGATAAATGTGACATAATAAAAATATATGTTTTTAGGTGTAATTTTGTGTTTCTTCTTATCTTTTTAATATAGAATATATTGTATGAATATAAAAATTATTTGAATAAATATATAAAATAAGTATTACTTTAAATATCAACTTATAATTTTAATTATTTATATTTATTCAGGTAAACCCACTTTGCGGGCATTAAATTGTTTTATTATAAAAACATTACATTTATATTCAATTGGTTCTAATATGAATTTATATTTAATTATTAACCAATGAATTAATATTTTATTTTCTACAACATATAAATTTTTAATTTTATTAATACAATTCAAAACTTTTTGATAATGGGATATGTTATATCATTTAATATGAAATAATAATATTTTAATAATGTTTTGTTTCTTGGTAAAACTCGATCTTGCTTGTAATACAAGCCGTTTAAGACACTAATTTTTCAATGCGGAATACAGTAATTTTGTTTCTTGTTAACTTAATTATATAAAATATATTTAATTAATTTTAAATTATTAATATACTAAAAAATTTCATGAAATTATATTCTCTTACGAGCTTGTTATTGTTTGTGACACATGATATCAAATACAATGTTCATACTTCATATTTTCTGGACAACACAATTTATAATGGTAATTTATATTATTAATTTTAATTAAACTAAAACTAGTAATATTTTTATCAATTATCCCATTTTAGGTAATTGAAATCATTTTTATATTAAATTTTGAAATAATTTTTTTTAAAACATTTTAACATTTTCTAATTAAAACTCCTCTTTCTTGTCACATATGCTGGATTAATATTAAAATAAAAATTTCCCCTTATATAAATGGAAAATGTAAAATTAATATGATATTTTCAATTAAAAAAATTGAAATTATATAATTAGGTCGACCTAATTTCAGACTATAATATTTAATGAAAATCTTAAAAAATAATTATCGCAACTAATGTAAATTTTGATTTATTGGGGGGTTAAACTATAAATATTAGAGTAAAATAACCTAATGAAATACATAAAATCTATTTTTTTGTCACATTTAGAACTTTCATATTCTATTTCTAATAATAGACAATTTTTAATGGTTTTGGAATGATAAAAAAAGGCTGTGAAAGAATATTTTTAAAAAATTACTTGTTTTCCACTCGCCTCTATTATAGAAGGACACAACCTCTACAACACTAATCACACATTAAGACTATTTGTATTAGAAAATAAATAACCAAATAACATTATAAATTCAATTACCTTATCCAAGAATCGTTATTTTGGGCAGTGTGCTTGCCTTAGAAACATTTTTTTACAAATCTATGGATGGTACCTGAAGAAGTGGAAAAGTTATTTAACGGGCATTTCTATTTTATTTCTTCCTCCATATCCCAAAAATAATATATAACCATGATAAAATAATAATATAATTATTAAAAAAATATTTAGATGTTTTTATCTTAGTTCATGGCCTGTAACCAGCTTTATTTCCATCAACTAGGTTATGAAATCATCATTCTTGTGTTTGGAAGACCACCACCTCACAAACCGATGAGGTTCTTTTGTTCATTTCACTCACTAATGGTTAGGTATAATGTTGAATAATATTTATATATATTATTATAATAATTTAATTATAATTTATTTGTCATTATATCTTATATTTCCTTCAATATTATATTCATTTTTTGACATGATAATGTCGCTTGTGTGTACGACGGACTACCACCTCAAAAATCCAGGTGATATGTTTTTCACCAACACTCTACTGTGAATGTAATTAAGATAAATTTAATTATTTTAAGAGATATAAATCAAATAGTTATTATATTAGTGACTTATTTATAAATATTAAAATGAAAAATATAAATATATATATCATTTTATTTCTTAAATTCTCACCCAATGGATGATTATAATTTTGTTTGTATACCTCTCGACTACCGGCTTCACAAAATGATGTGGATCTCTTTTCATAGCCACACCACATAGATGATATATATATGTATTTAAATACATAATTTTTTATATATGATAATATGATTATTCATTAATGACAAAATAATAGTTAACTCGTGTCCATAGTGATCATTGAGAAATGGAAATGTTACTCATTCGTACATATGCCCAACTGTCTCCATGATTGTAACACAATACATTTTTCATAACTATCAATAATTATTTTTTCAAACTATATTTTATATTAAATTATGATAATTATATCATAATTATTATTATTCTTTATTTTATAAATCAACATAATATTCACAAGAATAATATATTTCATAGATAAAATCATAGGAGAAAACAAGTTAATTAACATACAAAATAATGAATATAATTATTTTTTATTAATGAATGGGTGAAAAGATTTTATAAAGGGATAATTTATTAACTTATAAATCTTATTATTTTTATTTACAATTTAGTAAATTTTTTATAAACATTATAAAGGAGGTTAATGATCATTAAATCCAATGAAAGTAGCGGGTAAGAGATTTTGAATGAATTTCCTTTCATTGGGGTAGATTTCTTTGTTTTTCACTTATTTATATAATATGGTGTATATAATACACATTTAAAATATAATATACTAGAAAAATATTAATTCATTATATATTATTTTCCCATTTGAATTATTTTACGCATTTGTATTTCACTTGTATATTACAAAGTGGTATGATATTTTATATAAATTTCTTATTTAATTAAGATTATTGTAATGTTATGCACCATGTTTAATTTTTATATTTTATATAAATTTAATTTGACATGTAATATCATGAATAATTCATTACTCATTGTAATAAATTATTCCATTTGAATTATTTCATATATAGGTATTTGAGTTTTGTTTTACCAATATGTCAAGAGGTTTATAAATCGATTTATTTTCATTGGGATATATTATATCTTCATCATACATTATATTATTTGTTTACATATGAATGTATTTTTGATAATCTTATTTTCTATTTCAGAATATTCTATTTTTATTTAAACATTATAAACATAGTCAATTTAGTGAATAATTTACACATCAAAAATATAATAATGGTAATAGTTTATTTCACAATGTCATTCACATCTAAATATTTTGTTATTGAATTTCTACTGAAGAAAATTATGTGAAAAGTTTCAAATAAACTCATATTATTTTTTTCTCCTATGGTTACCCATGATATTTTTTTTATACTACCAATATTCCAATATTTTGAACATAAAACAATTGAGAAAATATTAGTATGAAAATCCAAATTAATTTTTCTAATCTCTAGAAAATATGTTTTCTCCCCAAAATGATTTTTTTTCTAAATATATATTCCTGATGGATTTTGACAACACTGAAATGTTTTTTAACTTTTTTTATCATTATTTACTTGTATAAAAATGTTTTTAAAGGAATATTATTATCGTTTTTAGAATAAAGAACTTTTATATCCTTTCTGTAGTGAAAAAGGAATGTATTCCAAGTAGTATGATAAGTATATAATTACATAACTTCATGATCATAATTTATATGAAGCATCATTTTATGGATTAAAATGATATTTTAAATAAATTTGGTTTCCTAATATTTTTGAAATTAAATATTTTAAAAATTTATTTTCATGAAAAGTACATTAAAAATGTTCTATGTCCTAAAAAGTGAATTTTGAAATCAAAAGAATATTTTCCTTTAGAATATTTTTGAATATATTTTTATGATATTTATATTCATCTACATTAAGACAACTTTATTTTAAATATAATGAACATGTGATATTTTGTATTTCTATTATACATATTCCTCTTCTCGATAGGTTATGTTCATTTTGAGCAAAGAAAATATTTACAATCATTTTCATCATTTATTTCTATAGTCATTAACTCTCCCTTGAAATTTCCACATTCTAGTGATCATGGGATGTTAAATTTCGTATAGTTATTCATATTATAGTTCAGGGATATGATTATTTATTAAACTTTATATCATATATACATATAGTGTTAGAAATTTTAATTAATTTTTTATATGAGTAGATATTTATAAACATATATTCTTTACATAATATTAATATTTGATGGTAAAGAATTTTTTTCGAATATAATTGATTATTTGATATCTGAGGAATGAGTTGAACATTAAATACAAGGGTGGGTTGCATTTTCTATATATCCCTATGGTGAATTTATAGACTCAGGGAATGAATCAATTTGGTAACATTAGTTAAATAATTTTATAAAAATTAGTTTTAAAATGTCTTAATTAAAGATAATAATGGTAAATTTATCATGTTTATGGGAAATATGTTATCCAATAATAAAGAATTTCACTCATTAAAAATTCAGATTTTATTATCCTTTATATTTTCACTCTGATATTATCTCTATAAGCATTTCATTATCAGTTATTTATTAAATAGAATTTGTTTTCAATTATTTACCATTACATATTGATAAGAAAATATGTAGATATAATAGTAATGTCAATGATTAAATTAACATTTATTAATATATTTATATATCCATGATGATTATTATACATGATATTTTCTCATTGATATTATCACTAGATGCACTTCCCTATCTGATTATTTATTACATAACTGTAGTTTTAATTTATTTACCTATCCCTATTGATAATGATTTTTCTACTTTATTATTTCTTCCTCTATACTAAACCCTTCAAATTATTTTATCTCACTCTTATTTTTTATTCTTTTCAAAGGAATTCATGATTTTTACTAAGATTATTCTACAAGGATATTCTAAAGGGAATAATTGATTCTTTAAAAATGTCTTAAAATAATTTGATTCTCAAATTTAATATGTGGATAATTTATGTATCTAATTTAAAAATAATAAAAAACTATTATTGAATTTTTTATGGGATTCCTTATATTTTATTCTATTGTAATAAAGTAGACACCGACACTGAGCTACTGGGGTTGGGGTGTCCACACTTTTTATATAAATTTGGGATTAAAAATTGTTGTTAATATGATCCTCTCTATTTCAAAAAATCATTTATAATTTCATACTATGGGTTTTAATTTTTTTACTTTCAAAAAAATATTATGTTTTTATGTGGAAATTATTTATTTTATTCAATTAAATAACCTTGAGATAATGTGAAAAAGTTTATTTGTTTTCATGATTTTCACTACAGTAATTGATTTCCCCTTTCTTATATTTATTACAGCTATTTTTTCCCTCATATTGTGTTTGAAAATTATTTTCATAGGGGTTGAGGATGTGTAATGGAAACCAATATGTCAACATGAATATGTTGATGACTGTTTCTAAAAATAAAATGTGTTTCAATTTAAAAAATTATATTATGAAAAAATCGATGCTGATTAGAAGACTTAAATTTGAAAATTATGCAGTTTTTTTGTAAGAGTTATGACCAAATTCTCTAAAAATATTAACCTGAAAAGGTAATAAAATTTAGGATATTGATTTCATGGTTTAAAAATAAATATTTTTTAACTGTTTATACCTGAATCCATATACTAAAATATATTTTATTAGAAAATATAATATTATATATTAAAAAAATTATTTTTAATATTCATTGATGTTTACTTTTAAAATGATTTACTACTATTATTTTTGATATTATTTATATTCTAATTGAAATATAATAGTCACATTACAAAATTTAGGTAATGGTCATGTGACTATAAAATCTTATTGGACACCATTACTTTTAAACCCTATATATAACACTATCATTCTCATAATTCTTCCTCCACTAAATCAATTCCAATTTTTCTAAACATACCATGATCTTTTTGTTCGTATTCCCAATGCATCTCTTGATTTATAAATTCAATATATAAAGACTGATATTCATGTTATATTTTAGGCAAATGGAGTTTTACAATGTGTTTATACTATTCTATAGTTTTTATATCATAAGTATATTAATTAAAATTATGGAAAATATTAATTTCCCCCTATCCTAATTTGCCCGAAAGTCCCTAGTCTTCACAACTAAGCTCCTTCCCTACCGCTTTCCTTACAGGAGTTCACAGAGGCTTCAGCGCTCCATGGGCTATCCCTGGTGGCTCGCTTTGGTCGGCACAGGCTGTCGCTCGAGAGTTTTGATTTTTTTTTTCAACAACATATGGCCTATTCAAGGACGCATCGTAGTCATCCTATTGGGTCTGCATCACTTTCTTCTGTGTTTTTCCTCCAATGTTGACCTAGCCACAGTATGGTCGAAGGGGATCATATCCTGTGACGATTTTCTCTTCTTCATACTCAGTTGGAGCTATGAGTTTCACTAGAGATGGGATCTCCCCCTTGTAGTGATTTGGGTCAGTTTCCCGGGTCTCCCTCTTCCTTTCGAAAACCCAGCAATTCTTCGGATGTTAGGTAATCTCATCGGTAGATTCCTAGCCTTTGAAGAATACTCAGGATCCTTATGCCATCCCATTTCTCCCTGACTATGCGTGGAGGTGGACGTCTCGAAACCTCTAGTTGAATTTTTATGGATTGAGGTTTGCAATGAACTGTGTTATCTTCAATATGTGGTTTTTGATAATTGGTTCAACTTTTTCTTATCCTGTTGATGTTTTGGACATCTTCAAAATGATTTTCAGGCTTATCACACCCCGGTTTCATTCATCATTGCTCTAGACTATACTTCCCCTCATTCGGAGGTGGGGTTGCATCAAGAGAGTGGCCAACCGATCGGGGAAGACCATTCTGCTCCTCAGGTGCAGTCTTTGGTTCCTCAGGTTAACCCATGTGTCTCCTAGATTTTTCATCATTTGAAATTTGATCTTGGTGTTGCAATAGAAAATGATACTGCACCTCTTAGTGAGGTATGTGATCAGGGAAGGGATGGACATGATGTGAGGGGAAAATATTGGATGTTTCTCATCCACTGCAACCAGCACCTCCAATCACTACCAATACTGTGAAGTTGGCTGAGGATGCCCGCACGGCTAAATCCACTAGTGAGGCTTCCCAGCTCTTGTCCTAGGAGGACATCCCTACAGTTTTCCAATTTATGGGTCGAGGTCTACATCAGACAGGAGATTCAGGAAAACAAATGCAGGTCACCCATGAATGACTTTCCTATACTGCAAAGCTCAAATCTGGGGTATCGAATGTGTCTTCTCAAAACTGATTTGCAGTGTTATGGGAAGAGGATGTGCATGTTAATTAGGGAGTAGGAGGAATAGATAATGGATAGTATCCTCTGATGGATGAGGAAGTATTTCAAGAAGAAGTGGATGAGGTCTCAGATTCCATTGAGTCCAAGGAACTGGTCATAGGGAAAGACTACATTAGATCATACTCATGGAAGGGAAAGAACAAATTTATTGATTCATACGGCTTCATTATGAATAATAGGAGGGACTGACATAGAAAGTATTACTCCTATCTACCTAGTCCTCCAATTACTAGAGCTGTTTCTTTTAAGTGTAAGGTGCCTCTGATGACTCCTATGCCGGAAGGTAAGTCCATCATGAACAGTCCTCATGTGGAGGATGACATCCCCAAAGACCCGGTGGAGGACGGATATGAGGTCGTGGTCCCTGACATTCCCATGGGGGTTATAGGGGTGTTTGACCCTGGGCAACATCATGAGGCAGGCTCTTCTGAAGACCCTTAACAACATGTATCATTGGTTTTGGAACACCTAGATCCTCTTATGAGCTCAAATGAAAATATTGAGGATTCACTAGGTTTCAAGTCTTCGATGAGGATGAGACTACTTCAGGTGACTACTTCTAAAGAACAAGGCAAGTGGATTGATAAGAAGACCCAAATCTTGGTTAGAGGACTCAATATGAAGAATATTAGAAAGAAGGAATGCAAACAAGATTGGGAAAACATGACACATTTTTATAAAGGCATCTTAAATGACTGTCCAGACTCTTAGGTACAATCTATCCCATGGATTCTGTTTAGAGAGGTTGATTCCAAACAACTCAAATTGTTCTTCAATTATTCCATTGTATCATTTGGTGTTGAAATAGGTAATGTGTGATGGTTCTCACTTTCCCTTAAAAGTGTTTGAAAAGAAAAAAAATTTACGTTATGTAGAAACATTACTAAGGTAATTTCACTTATTAATATCCTTACGTTGTTAAAATATGGTTAAAACTGACAAGAGTAACTCTACATGTCTTATATATACTTGTTTGTCCATATATGAGATTTTTTTGTGTTAATCCTCATGCCTATCTTCATTATTAATTTTTTACATGATTTATTTAATTATATTCATCAATAAAACAATAAAACATGGTATTGTTGAAAATTAAGTATCACTATATTTTTTATTTGGGATAAATCAAATTAAATGAATAATCCTTATTTGTTTTATACCTCTCTTGTTATGGATGAAGAAGATTGTGTCCCATTTATTTATATAAATGATAGTCGATAATATATATTGGAATGAATATTATATGTTGGAATCATAAAAATATAAATGAATAATATATAAATAATTTATCATAATTAAAATTTTATTAAACCGATTTGACAAGATATATATTGGAAAATAGATAATATTATAGAATTACCTTCATATAAGGTTTAAATATGTATGGTAAGTAAGTTTATTTCTATAGATATGATGTATTGATAGATACCTCTCAAGGTCATTTCGTATGAACCACTTCAACTATGAAAATCTGTTTTAAGGTGTCTATATCCTGAGAATCTTCAAGATCATTTGATTTAATAGAATACAATGTATACATTATAATTTATCATAGATTTTTTATAAATGAATATTTGAATCACACAAATAAAAAATTAATACTAAATTATTCAAGATAATTTGTTTTAATTTTATTTTATTTCAAATAATATTCAATAGATATTATATTTCATATAAGTGATTATATGATATTTTATAAGGAATTCATAATAGGTTTGGGGTTTGAGGTTTAATAATTAATATTTAAAACCCAAGAAAAGTTAATAGACTTTTTCAATGAATTATTTTTCAGTTTATCCCAATAAAATAAAATTTCAACGAAATATATTTTTATATATCACTTAAAATATTTATGATGTGATATTTGTAAATAATATGTAAAATTATACATTTTTGTTATTTAAAAAAAGGTATGTTGTGTTGTGAATTTAATATGAACTTAACTATCTATATAAGGGATGAATAAATTTCATGTATCCCTAAATTTCTATTTATAATTAATTTATTGTATTTAATTGACTAGGGGTGATATATTGATAGGATCTTCCCACATTATATCAAATAATTTAGAGATGTTCAAAATAGATATACTGAAATTATTAACATCAAATTTTCTAATGTAATTAATATCATCATTCTTACACTTGAGAACTCATGTTTAATGTCATAAAATTCACGTGTTATGTATTATTTTTTATATAAAACCCATATATTAACTAATTAATGAAATTTAAATGCAATAATGTATATATATAAAACTAGAAAAAAATTATTTCTGGTTGTTAATTAAGAAATATTTATGTATAAATATGAGTGATGACAATATTTATTCTTCTAACTATTATTAGATTAAATATTATTTCTTATTCATTTATTTAGTTAATAATTGTAACAAATAAATTCTTCATGGGTATTTTTATTTTCTCAAATCCATTATGAATAGCCCCAATTTCATTCTCAAGCTGGTTTGAATTATAGAATCTTAAAAAGTAAACATTGTTCTGACATCTGTACCTCACTATGAATTTGAATATTTGGAATTCAGTTAGTGATTATGTAAATTTTTATTTGAAATGAATAAAAATAGAATTTAATTTATTAAAAATTTCTGAATTTATATTATAATAATTGTATAAATTGAAATAAATAATTTTTATTTGTTTTGGAATGATGATTTTTATTAATTATCAAAATAAAAATTAAAAAATGGCTTATTTTTATATCATTATTACTAAATTTTATAAAAAACAATTCCAATAATATTAGGGTTTTATTTAGTACATTTAATATAAATATACTAATAAAGGGTAAATTTATTACATTTAATAGAATTTCAAATGGTCAAAAATGATGACTGAGAAGTGGGGATTGAATATACATTAATTAATTCTAATAAAACTATGGACATTTTCCTTTTTTCATTGTTATAAAAATTGGAATTCATTGTTTTATAGTAGTGATTATAAATTTAGTAGTTGAATTTAATCTCATAGAAATATTTTGAATCTATATATGAAAAGATCCAATTAAATTTAATTTAATTTTATCTAAATTTGATATAAAAATATACCAATATATATTAAAAAAAATATATGGTTTCTTATCTATCCATCAAATGAGTTTTCATAGAAATTTCTCACAATAATATACATATCTTAAGTTATAACAATCTTTTATTCCCCCCATAGAGTGATAATAATATAATAATCCTTGATTTTTTGATGGAGTAAAATAGATGACCCAATAAATGAAGAGTTGATATAAAAATAATCATAAATCATTTTATGGGTCTAGATAAAAAACAACTATGATTGTTTGTATCTAATGAAAAAATTATCATTGTTAAAGGGGATATATATATTTAAACTATTATTATCCAATCCACTTGAATAATTGTTCCCCTCAGGATTATCTTCCAAGGAGGAATATTTTATAATATTCATCATCCATTGGATGGCATGCATGAAGTACATATTTTAGTAGTATATTGATATGTTTCCCTATTTGAATTTTATTTTGGGGAATACAAAAAAAAACATTTATGGTGAGATTAAATTGGATTGTATCATGGTATAAGTTAAGCTGCAACATTATAAATGATTTCATTGTTGATAAATGATCAATGTTCCAATGAGGGTATATATATTTATTTGGTTTAATTTTTATTATCCCACATAAAATAGAGGAGGTGAATTAATAAAACTATTTAGGGGGCATTGATACAGACTCCATCATGTGGAAATTCCATATAACACCATAATAATAATAAAATATTGATCTATGAAACCCAAATATTTATATTTCATTTTCTATCCAGTCTAGGTTATTACAATTAAATTAGGTTAAAGATGATATTATGATTTTTTTTAAAATTAATTACAATTATAACGGAATATATTGTGTGTCTTATGTATTATTATATATAATTTCATGGTTGATTTATTTTGATTAAAATATAGATAATTTTCAATGTTGTATCTTATCTACCCATCCCAATCTTAATTATTAAAATCTGATTTTTATATATCAAGATAATTAAAAATTATTAATGGTGGATCATCCTTCATTGGTGTGTAATGATAATATCATATAATAAAAAAAGAAGAAATTAAAAGGAATTAAAAAACTGATGATATTATTTTTATAATATTATAGAAGACCCTTTCAATGTTAATAATTTTTTTTAAACTAATATGTTATGATATAGTTTTGATGGTAACGAGGTTGAGATAGAATCTGAGTATATTTTAATTAAAAAATTTACCCTCAACACCATCCATTATTGGATTTTTATGCATGACAGAATACATACATTTAAATATATCTCTATCAATCTTAAATAAACCCCCATAAAAAATGATGTACCAAAAGTATCTTATATATAAATATGTGTATTGTATTTTTATATATATAATTGGACACATATAACAAAAATTTCCATAATGATGTAATATTTCTCAAAATTCCAAAATCATTCATTTTTCAGTCGATACATTTTTAAGAGATTATCCCATTGTTTTATGGGTCATTACCCTAAAAAGTGATTGAGGAAAAACTCATTACCCTCAAAAGAATGAATTTTTCTATTTCCAACCGCATTAATTTCATTAATTTTGTTATGATATATTTAAATATATTAATTTATATAAATGAAATTTCATATCTAGTAATCATGACCTATAACGCCCCGACCCCAGTTACCCAGAGTCGGTGCATTATTACATAACATATGCATGATCACAAAAAAGATAAAATCTCGAAAGACTGATTGGTTTAGTAGCCTTGGAAACACTAGATATATTCATAAGTTTTACATTACATCATAAAATGAAAAACTACAACAACAACATAATGTTTCCACAATCCACACTATTAACCCCTCATGAAATCCCTGCAGGTCATTCATAACTTACTTCTTCACATCCTGGGAAAAATAAAACATTGAAAAGGGGTGAGCTCAAATGCCCAGTAAGGATAACAATATAGCGGAAACTTTCATAAATAAGAATAAACATTTAAGGCAATGTATAACTAAAACAAAAGCCTTTTAAATATTAACTTTCAACATGGTATGACATAAATAAAATGAAATAATGCCATTTACTTATTCACATGGATATTCTACTAATCGAATAATCACATGCAAAAATCAATAACCACTTTCATAATGTTGGAATGCATAATGCCAGACTATCATAACCACGTAGCCAAGGCCTTGTGCCAAGACTACAAATAAGATTTTGTCAAGGCCTTGTTCCAAGACACTAGTTTGTCTCATGAGACCTACCGATGCATCGAGGAGCTATAGCGGGCTCCACCCGTCACATATTAAGTCCAATGCATTCCCATATGAAAAGGTTTAAACATATCATAAACATTCGTATTAAAACTAGCATACGAAATTTCAATAATTTCACCATAAACTATGAATGGTATAAAAATAGCACATCCACAGTCAAACATATAACAAAACCTTCAATACAATATAGAAGTTTTGTATCATAATAAATCAACTTCAAATAATCTTAAAATCCATCAAAGGATGTTGACATAGATGAAATCAAAATTCTTTTTAAAGAAATATCTCCTTTTATTTTGAAATAATTTAAGATCCATATAAAATAAAACATTTTCTTTGAAAATATTCTTATAAGCTTGTAAGGGAAGCTTTGAAGATTTTATAACGGCGGAAAATAGCCGCACCCGCCGTATAAGTTAAAAAAAACATTCTTACCTTAATTCTGTCGAAAAGGTTAAAATGGACCTTGTTTTGAAAACGACCAAAAGATTCCTTTATAAACCACTTATAAAAGTCAAAAAGGGTATAAATGACTTTAACTCATATTCTAGTAAATAGTAAAAATGTTTTGAAATGCATTTTTAAGAAACATGGATGTGGATGATAAAGAGATCCCAGTAGATTATTACGTATAAACAACCTTGGATAATGAAGAGGTTGTAAAGTAAACCCTTACCTTGTACTTTTCCTTGGTTGGGGTAGGTTAACCTCCTGTATAATGGTGAAATAGTTGTTATTAAATTATACAAGAATCATATATAATAATATGATATCATATATGATCTTTTAACATTGATTAATAATATCTTAGAATTATCGTCGTTTTGGGAGTTAACTTACTCATTTTCTTTTATATGTTTTGTTACATAAGCCATGGTTGTTGTATCTTATTCATATCCAGAATGATATCTATTCCTTAAACATCATTTTTAAATCATCAACTGATAATTATACTTGAATGGATACGATGGAGAATGAATCTCATCGCGTTCGTGGAGACGGTAGTCCGTACGTACGCACGAGCGACAATATCATTCTTTTGATATTAAAATAATATATAAATGGATGGTATATCATATATACAGAATCATTAACATGTTATATTTATTATTTACATGAGTTACACATCATTATTATACCCATCCAAATAATATTATATTGAATAACAATTACACCACGACGTGGAGACGGTAGTCCGTACGTACGCACGTATGGTGACATGTTATTGAAAGGGTGGATAGAATACTGAATATGGTTGTACCATATTTATAATAAAATCACAGTATATGTGAGATACTGGAGTTATTATTTTAGAATGGTAAGAACAAAGGAAGAAGAAGTGGAAGAAGAAATGAACTTGGAGAAGGGTGGTGAAATCATTACCTCTTCTTCGGGTTCTTCCTTTTGATTTGATCAAAAGGGCTCCATAGGTTGGCTTTCTGATCAAACTAAGGCCTCTAGGTTGTATGGAGGGATGTTGGGAGAGTATTTGGGCAGAGTTTGGCCGAACCAAAAGGCTTTGAAGGTGTGAAGAAATGAGAAGGAGGAGTTCCCTTTTATAAGAGGGGTGAGGGGCACCTTTGGAAAAGCTAGAAATATTAATTTATAATAAATTCATATTCGGTTTCTAATGGCTCCAAAGCTTATTATTCAAAGGTTAAGGTGGGGATAGGTCGAAAACCACTCAACCAATAGAATTTAGACAGGTTTGGGTACTTATATTAACCTTATCTTTAAGTATTAACTCTAAGTTAATTAGTTTCACTTTTACAATGTCTCTTTGTATTTTTATATAATATGGTTAATAAACTTACTATATACATCCAAGAGACCCCCAAGTGGTACATTAATGATTAAACTATCATGATATAAGTCTCTTGGCTGAACCTTAGATTTTTAGGAATTTAATATCAATTAATAATATAATATTTGTTTTAAGAACTCT
The DNA here is from genome assembly GCA_963277665.1 of Viscum album. NCBI lineage: Eukaryota > Viridiplantae > Streptophyta > Magnoliopsida > Santalales > Viscaceae > Viscum > Viscum album. Next base: position 1,290,593,646 of record OY728135.1, read on the forward strand.
TTTATGTCAATTTTAACACTATTCAATAGTTGATTTTTGTGAAGCTCATAACAGATTGATTACTTCGAAAAAAGTCAATTAAATCAATCCTAATATATCATATTATCCTAGAAAATTAGTTTAATTCATTAAAAGTTTCATATTATATTTATTTGGGTATTTATAATATCAATTATTTTAATTTTTCACTATTATAGTAATTACTGCATCATCATTGTGTCATAAATAAACTAATTATTTAATGTCTAAAAATTATAAATAAAATATCATTATGTAGGAAAGCTTTTTAGATTTCTAATGAATATTTATAATCTAAAATCCAACATATATAACCCTATGTAACAATTGTTTTTTTAAAAGATATATGCCTGTGTCATTTTTGTATTCATTTTAACTTAGTTAAAATAAAGTGTCATTATCACTTACAAGTGGATCCATGGGGTCCCAAAATAGACCCAAAGATTCCAATGGTCGACCATGTATCAAACAACAGGCTTAAGACACGTTTTAGGGTAATTTAGTATTATTATAATATTATTTTTTAACCCTTATTTACAGGATTTACCCTTAACCATGGTAAATAAAATATTTACCGCAGTAATTATTCAAAATGTCTAAAAATAAAAGTTACCTATTTACACAATTTGAACATCCTGATTCCAAATATGGAATCCATTTTCCTAAATGCAAAACACAGAAGTGGCAGAAATTAATTTAAAATTAATTCCCGCTGTCAAAACAAAAAGCGTGTTTTTAAGAGATAATAACTATCAAAAGATTGACACTCGTTTATGTTCGGTTTAATTGTAAAATTATGTCCAATGACCAACATTATATTAAATGGTAAAAATATATTTTAAATATACTTTAAAACCACTCAAATTCATAATTTATCACTATTAATTATTTTGATTAAAAAAGTTGTTTTTAATTAAAACTTAGTAATTTTCACTATTCATCAAAATATGAAAGTTATCCGAAATGTACCAAAATTTTACCTTAGGCTAAATTCGATATTCCGAATCCAAAAATGAAGTCCATTTTAAAATATAAAATATATATAATTTCAAAAAGTAGGTATTAGTATTCATAACGGCTAGTTTGATTGGTTGTGGTGTGTGTTAAAACTCAAGGTTGCGTACAACACACGCTACTGTATTATTCAAAGAAAGTGTACCGTGGAAGCTTGGGATGTTTCATTTTAAATTTTTGATGTCCCTATTTAGTCAAAAAGTTTAAAATATTGTATTTAAAAATGGTTCACTATTAAAAGTTGATAAAAGTGCAATACTGAAAATGAATTTGTTCTTGCATTATATCTAAGAAACTCATAATATGGATTCTAAAATTATAAGGATTATATAAAGTTTAAAATTTAGATAATACTATTCATAACCTCTTTTGAATGGATTTTTTTTTAAGTCATGGTGTGATTGAACTTGGTGTTGCGTGTAGTGCAAGTTATTGAATTATTTTGAAGAAATAACACACTATGAAATCTTGGGGTGTTACATTCTCTCCTCCTTCAATAAATTGCGTCCTCGCAATTTGAAATTGTTCTTCGAAAATAAAAGGTTGAAAGTAGAAAATATATTTGTGGGAAAACCCACATCAGAAATTGGGTTACTAAAATTTAGTCTTAATATGATGAAAAGAGAAATCAAAGGGTCACCACCAAATTATGATCTCGATTAGGAGAACATTGGTGGCAATTAGAGACATATAATTGGAGGAAAAACGTAAATATTTATAGGTAGTGATTGAGGTCATCAATCACAAACAAGTATAAAATTGAGGTCCTTAAATTCATCAATCTATGATGATTTGAAATACCATCGGTTCAACAAAACATAGGGTATTAGGATAACACATTTTTGACTTTTCAAAATATCCTAGTTGAAACCCCACATCGAAAAATGAATTAATGAGGCCTCTATTTAAAATAAAGAGTCGAAAGTATGAAGATTACCGAAAATAACACATAATAGGGTTCCATGTAGGAAAATATGGATATGGAAGAAAAATCTAACCATCAATTATCTGATGGAGAGTGGTAGTGAAATGGCTATGAAAAGGCCAACAATCCCAAAGCCATAAATTAGTGATGATTTAAGGTACCATCTAGGACAACATTTTTGTTCTAAGTTTCTTTTCTAAATGTTGAGGAATTTATTTATGAGATTGGATATGATCATAAGGAGATATACTTACTTTATAATTAGAGTTTTATCCATTAATAAATTTCTACCACAAAATCATCTTTCACTCTAAAAGATAATAGGATGTAAAAAAATTCTATTTTCACTATTTGTATAGGGTTCCAAAATAAACGAATATATAATTCATCAACAAGATCTTTTAATAAAAACTACATTATTTAATCCAGGACATCTCGTGGGCCAGTGGTAGGTGATACACCCTTGTCGCCCTTCGGTTGCGGGTTCAAGTCTTGCAGCCTTGCCGGACGCGACGGGTTGTCGCCCGACCTCCGGGTTGTCCTTTTATGGCAATCCAAAATAATCCAAACTAGAACTATCCAATATACTTCTGTCCAAACTCACAGTCCAACATTTATAAGTTAGGTAAACATAATGTAGAACCTTTTTACCCCGTAATAGCATATGAATACCTTCATCATGTATTCTTTTAATACAGTGAAACATCCTGAATTACCATATTCTTTATTGATTACATTCATGCTCCCTTATTCCATATAGAATGCTGGATATACTTCATTAATCCAAAAATGTTTTAAACCCCAACAATGATGGAATATACAAATCATTAATCAGTTCCAAGGTAGTCAAGAATATCCAATATAATTTATCCAAAACAATCACATATTATTCCAAAATCACTACCTCAGTATCAGAATTATATTATGATTTATCATTCTCTCAACCATATATTTTTCAAAAATTTATCCTGATATTGAGTCACTTTTCTTTGTTCCACACAATCTCAAGTCCTTAATGAAATAGTACTGCAGTACAATCCTTATATACTCCATAATTATTATAACAAATACATTGTTGATACAACACTCAATTGACATAATCAACATAAGAACTCTAATCATTCCTCTTCATCTGTGGTAGTATCATAACTTGATTATTATCCAATAACATCATTTGCGGCATAGTCTGATGACTGGGACATAGGTTCACGTAGTGTCCAAACTCCTTGCAAATGAAGCATTGTACATTTGAAACCATTTTCTTACCCTTGAAGTCATGTACTTTGTTCCCTTTTCCTCCACACTTATAACAAACTCCCATTCCTTTCAGGCAAGTTCCAGGGTGTTTCTTTCCACAGTTACCACATATGGGAAAATTCTTCTTTTCCCTCTTCCCTTTATCCATCTTTCTCTCTTCTATCCTTTTCTTCTCTTGCTTCCCTTCAAAGCCATAGGACTCAGTAAACTCTTTACTTATCTTATCAACCCATGATATTATTTCTTCATATGATGATAATACATGGGAGACTATTTCTCTTATAAATTCTAGCTTAAGACCATGAAAGATATGATCCTTCCTTCTCTTTGGATCATGTGCATTTCTGGAGTTCTCATTCCTTCTACTGGGCGCCATTTCTAAACAATGGCATACACTAGATCAGTTTATGAATCAAAATACATAATCCCATATTTATAAAACACTTAACATAAATTGAACTATTTATGGATATAATCCATAATCATAAGAATGTTTTCTTTGAGGAAGTATATACTCATAATCCCTTCAAAATGATTTGTAATGAAAATGAGAGTTATCCTAAGCATATCCCTCGGGAGTGTCGTAACCAAGAGTGCAGCAAGGCCCGTTGTCGTGCACCAGTTCCCGTTCGAGTCTAGCTCAAAGCGGTGTTTTCGGGTTTTACCCCTAGGTACATCTGTGCCAGAGCCGCCTCTACCTGCTCGTATCCAGACAGGGATGTATTGCTCGGAAAACTCACAAAATCTCTACAATACCAAAATTCTCGGAAGTTCTTTTATACTAATCCTCAAAGTTCATCTTAGGTCTACGTGCTCTAATCAGAGTTTATCTAAATCTAGCTTCCAAGGTTTGTACTAAACTTCCTCTGATACCAACTGTAACGCCCCGACCCCAGTTACCCAGAGTCGGTGCATTATTACATAACATTGGCATGATCACAAGAAAGATAAAATCTCGAAAGACTGATTGGTTTAGTAGCCTTGGAAACACTAGATATATTCATATGTTTTACATTACATCATAAAATGAAAAACTACTACAACAACATAATGTTTCCACAATCCACACTATTAACCCCTCATAAAATCCCTGCAGGTCATTCATAACTTACTTCTTCACATCCTGGGAAAAATAAAACATAGAAAAGGGGTGAGCTCAAATGCCCAGTAAGGATAACAATATAGCAGAAACTTTCATAAATAAGAATAAACATTTAAGGCAATGTATAACTAAAACAAAATCCTTTTAAATATTAACTTTCAACATGGTATGACATAAATAAAATGAAATAATGCCATTTACTTATTCACATGGATATTCTACTAATCGAATAATCACATGCAAAAATCAATAACCACTTTCATAATGTTGGAATGCATAATGCCAGACTATCATAACCACATAGCCAAGGCCTTGTGCCAAGACTACAAATAAGATTTTGTCAAGGCCTTGTGCCAAGACACTAGTTTGTCTCATGAGACCTACCGATGCATCGAGGAGCTATAGCGGGCTCCACCCGTCACATATTAAGTCCAATGCATTCCCATATGAAAAGGTTTAAACATATCATAAACATTCGTATTAAAACTAGCATACGAAATTTCAATAATTTCACCATAAACTATGAATGGTATAAAAATAGCACATCCACAGTCAAACATATCACAAAACCTTCAATACAATATAGAAGTTTTGTATCATAATAAATCAACTTCAAATAATCTTAAAATCCATCAAAGGATGTTGACATAGATAAAATCAAAATTCTTTTTAAAGAAATATCTCCTTTTATTTTGAAATAATTTAAGATCCATATAAAATAAAACATTTTCTTTGAAAATATTCTTATAAGCTTGTAAGGGAATCTTTGAAGATTTTATAACGGCGGAAAATAGCCGCACCCGCCGTATAAGTTAAAAAAAACATTCTTACCTTAATTCTGTCGAAAAGGTTAAAAAGGACCTTGTTTTGAAAACGACCAAAAGATTCCTTTATAAACCACTTATAAAAGTCAAAAAGGGTATAAATGACTTTAACTCATATTCTAGTAAATAGTAAAAATGTTTTGAAATGCATTTTTAAGAAACATGGATGTGGATGATAAAGAGATCCCAGTAGATTATTACGTATAAACAACCTTGGATAATGAAGAGGTTGTAAAGTAAACCCTTACCTTGTACTTTTCCTTGGTTGGGGTAGGTTAACCTCCTGTATAATGGTGAAATAGTTGTTATTAAATTATACAAGAATCATATATAATAATATGATATCATATATGATCTTTTAACATTGATTAATAATATCTTAGAATTATCGTCGTTTCGGGAGTTAACTTACTAATTTTCTTTTATATGTTTTGTTACATAAGCCATGGTTGTTGTATCTTATTCATATCCAGAATGATATCTAGTCCTTAAACATCATTTTTAAATCATCAAATGATAATTATACTTGAATGGATACGATGGAGAATGAATCTCATCGCGTTCGTGGAGACGGTAGTCCGTACGTACGCACGAGCGACAATATCATTATTTTGATATTAAATTAAAATATAAATGGATGGTATATCATATATACAGAATCATTAACATGTTATATTTATTATTTACATGAGTTACACATCATTATTATACCCATCCAAATAATATTATATTGAATAACAATTACACCACGACGTGGAGACGGTAGTCCGTACGTACGCACGTATGGTGACATGTTATTCAAAGGGTGGATAGAATACTGAATATGGTTGTACCATATTTATAATAAAATCACAGTATATGTGAAATACTGGAGTTATTATTTTAGAATGGTAAGAACAAAGGAAGAAGAATTGGAAGAAGAAATGAACTTGGAGAAGGGTGGTGAAATCATTATCTCTTCTTCGGGTTCTTCCTTTTGATTTGATCAACAGGGCTCCATAGGTTGGCTTTCTGATCAAACTAAGGCCTCTAGGTTGTAGTGAGGGATGTTGGGAGAGTATTTGGGCAGAGTTTGGCCGAACCAAAAGGCTTTGAAGGTGTGAAGAAATGAGAAGGAGGAGTGCCCTTTTATAAGAGGGGTGAGGGGAACCTTTGGAAAAGCTAGAAATATTAATTTATAATAAATTCATATTCGGTTTCTAATGGCTCCAAAGCTTATTATTAAAAGTTTAAGGTGGGGATAGGTCGAAAACCACTCAACCAATAGAATTTAGACAGGTTTGGGTACTTATATTAACCTTATCTTTAAGTATTAACTCTAAGTTAATTAGTTTCACTTTTACAATGTCTCTTTGTATTTTTATATAATATGGTTAATAAACTTACTATATACATCCAAAAGACCCCCAAGTGGTACATTAATGATGAACCTATCATGATATAAGTCTCTTGGCCGAACCTTAGATTTTTAGGAATTTAATATCAATTAATAATATAATATTTGTTTTAAGAACTCTTTTATGTCAATTTTGACACTATTCAATAGTTGATTTTTGTGAAACTCATAACAGATTGATTACTTAGAAAAAAGTCAATTAAATCAATCCTAATATATCATATTATCCTAGAAAATTCGTTTAATTCATTAAAAGTTTCATATTATATTTATTTGGGTATTTATAATATCAATTATTTTAATTTTTCACTATTATAGTAATTACTGCATCATCATTGTGTCATAAATAAAATACATTATTTAATGTCTAAAAATTATAAATAAAATCTCATTATGTAGGAAATCTTTTTATCTTTCTAATGAATATTTATAATCTAAAATCCAACATATATAACCCTATGTAACAATTGTTTTTCTAAAAGATATATGCTTGTGTCATTTTTGTATTCATTTTAACTTAATTAAAATAAAGTGTCATTATCACTTACAAGTGGATCCATGGGGTCCCAAAATAGACCCAAAGATTCCCATGGTCGACCATGTATCAAACAATAGGGTTAAGACACGTTTTAGGGTAATTTAGTATTATTATAATATTATTTTTTAACCCTTATTTACCGGATTTACCCTTAACCATGGTAAATAAAATATTTACCGCAGTAATTATTCAAAATGTCTAAAAATAAAAGTTACCTATTTACACAATTTAAACATCCTGATTACAAATATAGAATCCATTTTCCTAAATTCAAAACACAGAACTGGCAGAAATTAATTTAAAATTAATTCCCGCTGTCAAAACAAAAAGCGTGTTTTTAAGAGATAATAACTATCAAAAGATTGACACTCATTTATGTTCGGTTTAATTGTAAAATTATGTCCAATGACCAACATTATATTAAATGGTAAAAATATATTCTAAATATACTTTAAAACCACTCAAATTCATAATTTATCACTATTAATTATTTTGATTAAAAAAGTTGTTTTTAATTAAAACTTAGTAATTTTCACTATTCATCAAAATATGAAAGTTATCCGAAATGTACCAAAATCTTACCTTAGGCTAAATTCGATATTCCGAATCCAAAAATGAAGTCCATTTTAAAATATAAAATATATATAATTTCAAAAAGTAGGTATTATTATTCATAACGGCTAGTTTGATTGGTTGTGGTGTGTGTTAAAACTCAAGGTTGCGTACAACACACGCTACTGTATTATTCAAAGAAAGTGTACCGTGGAAGCTTGGGATGTTTCATTTTAAATTTTTGATGTCCCTATTTAGTCAAAAAGTTTAAAATATTGTATTTAAAAAGGGTTCACTATTAAAAGTTGATAAAAGTGCAATACTGAAAATGAATTTGTTCTTGCATTATATCTAAGAAACTCATAATATGGATTCTAAAATTATAAGGATTATATAAAGTTTAAAATTTAGATAATACTATTCATAACCTCTTTTGAATGGATTTTTTTTTAAGTCATGGTGTGATTGAACTCGGTGTTGCGTGTAGTGCAAGTTATTGAATTATTTTGAAGAAATAACACACTATGAAATCTTGGGGTGTTACATTCTCCCCTCCTTTAATAAATTGCGTCCTCGCAATTTGAAATTGTTCTTCGAAAATAAAAGGTTGAAAGTAGAAAATATATTTGTGGGAAAACCCACATCAGAAATTGGGTTACTAAAATTTAGTCTTAATATGATGAAAAGAGAAATCAAAGGGTCACCACCAAATTATGATCTCGATTAGGAGAACATTGGTGGCAATTAGAGACATATAATTGGAGGAAAAACGTAAATATTTATAGGTAGTGATTGAGGTCATCAATCACATACAAGTATAAAATTGAGGTCCTTAAATTCATCAATCTATGATGATTTGAAATACCATCGGTTCAACAAAACATAGGGTATTAGGATAACACATTTTTGACTTTTCAAAATATCCTAGTTGAAATCCCACATCGAAAAATGAATTAATGAGGCCTCTATTTAAAATAAAGAGTCGAAAGTATGAAGATTACCGAAAATAACACATACTAGGGTTCCATGTAGGAAAATATGGATATGGAAGAAAAATCTAACCATCAATTATCTGATGGAGAGTGGTAGAGAACATGGCTATGAAAAGGCCAACAATACCAAAGCCATAAATTAGTGATGATTTAAGGTACCATCTAGGACAACATTTTTGTTCTAAGTTTATTTTCTTAATGTTGAAGAATTTATTTATGAGATTGGATATGATCATAAGGAGATATACTTACTTTATAATTAGAGTTTTATCCATTAATAAATTTCTACCACAAACTCATCTTTCACTCTAAAAGATAATAGGATGTAAAAAAATTCTATTTAAACTATTCGTATAGGGTTCCAAAATAAACGAATTTATAATTCATCAACAAGATCTTTTAATAAAAACTACATTATTTAATCCAGGACATCTCGTGGGCCAGTGGTAGGTGATACACCCTTGTCGCCCTTCGGTTGCGGGTTCAAGTCTTGCAGCCTTGCCGGACGCGACGGGTTGTCGCCCGACCTCCGGGTTGTCCTTTTATGGAAATCCAAAATAATCCAAACTAGAACTATCCAATATACTTCTGTCCAAACTCACAGTCCAACATTTATAAGTTAGGTAAACATAATGTAGAACCTTTTTACCCCGTAATAGCATATGAATACCTTCATCATGTATTCTTTTAATAAACTGAAACATCCTGAATTACCATATTCCTTATTGATTACATTCATGCTCCCTTATTCCATATAGAATGCTGGATATACTTCATTAATCAAAAAATGTTTTAAACCCCTACAATGATGGAATATACAAATCATTAATCAGTTCCAAGGTAGTCAAGAATATCCAATATAATTTATCCAAAACAATCACATATTATTCCAAAATCACTACCTCAGTATCAGAATTATATTATGATTTATCATTCTCTCAACCATATATTTTCCAAAAATTTATCCTGCTATTGAGTCACTTTTCTTTGTTCCACACAATCTCAAGTCCTTAATGAAATAATACTGCAGTACAATCCTTATATACTCCATAATTATTATAACAAATACATTGTTGATACAACACTCAATTGACATAATCAACATAAGAACTCTAATCATTCCTCTTCATCTGTGGTAGTATCATAACTTGATTATTATCCAATAACATCATTTGCGGCATAGTCTGATGACTGGGACATAGGTTCACGTAGTGTCCAAACTCCTTGCAAATGAAGCATTGTACATTTGAAACCATTTTCTTACCCTTGAAGTCATGTACTTTGTGCCCTTTTCCTCCACACTTATAACAAACTCCCATTCCTTTCAGGCAAGTTCCAGGGTGTTTCTTTCCACAGTTACCACATATGGGAAAATTCTTCTTTTCCCTCTTCCCTTTATCCATCTTTCTCTCTTCTATCCTTTTCTTCTCTTGCTTTCCTTCAAAGCCATAGGACTCAGTAAACTCTTTACTTATCTTATCAACACATGATATTATTTCTTCATATGATGATAATACATGGGAGACTATTTCTCTTATAAATTCTAGCTTAAGACCATGAAAGATATGATCCTTCCTTCTCTTTGGATCATGTGCATTTCTGGAGTTCTCATTCCTTCTACTGGGTGCCATTTCTAAACAATGGAATACACTAGATCAATTTATGAATCAAAATACATAATCCCATATTTATAAAAAACTTAACATAAATTGAACTATTTATGGATATAATCCATAATCATAAGAATGTTTTCTTTGAGGAAGTATATACTCGTAATCCCTTCAAAATGATTTGTAAAGAAAATGAGAGTTATCCTAAGCATATCCCCCAGGAGTGTCGTAACCAAGAGTGCAGCAAGGCCCGTTGTCGTGCACTAGTTCCCGTTCGAGTCTAGATCAAAGCGGTGTTTTCGGGTTTTACCCCTAGGTACATCTGTGCCAGAGCCGCCTCTACCTGCTCGTATCCAGACAGGGATGTATTGCTCGGAAAACTCACAAAATCTCTACAATACCAAAATTCTCGGAAGTTCTTTTATACTAATCCTCAAAGTTCATCTTAGGTCTACGTGCTCTAATCAGAGTTTATCTAAATCTAGCTTCCAAGGTTTGTACTAAACTTCCTCTGATACCAACCGTAACGCCCCGACCCCAGTTACCCAGAGTCGGTGCATTATTACATAACATTGGAATGATCACAAGAAAGATAAAATCTCGAAAGACCGATTGGTTTTGTAGCCTTGGAAACACTAGATATATTCATAAGTTTTACATTACATCATAAAATGAAAAACTACTACAACAACATAATGTTTCCACAATCCACACTATTAACCCCTCATAAAATCCCTGCAGGTCATTCATAACTTACTTCTTCACATCCTGGGAAAAATAAAACATAGAAAAGGGGTGAGCTCAAATGCCCAGTAAGGATAACAATATAGCGGAAACTATCATAAATAAGAATAAACATTTAAGGCAATGTATAACTAAAACAAAAGCCTTTTAAATATTAACTTTCAACATGGTATGGCATAAATAAAATGAAATAATGCCATTTACTTATTCACATGGATATTCTACTAATCGAATAATCACATGCAAAAATCAATAACCACTTTCATAATGTTGGAATGCATAATGCCAGACTATCATAACCACATAGCCAAGGCCTTGTGCCAAGACTACAAATATGATTTTGTCAAGGCCTTGTGCCAAGACACTAGTTTGTCTCATGAGACCTACCGATGCATCGAGGAGCTATAGCGGGCTCCACCCGTCACATATTAAGTCCAATGCATTCCCATATGAAAAGGTTTAAACATATCATAAACATTCATATTAAAACTAGCATACGAAATTTCAATAATTTCACCATAAACTATGAATGGTATAAAAATAGCACATCCACAGTCAAACATATCACAAAACCTTCTATACAATATAGAAGTTTTGTATCATAATAAATCAACTTCAAATAATCTTAAAATCCATCAAAGGATGTTGACATAGATGAAATCAAAATTCTTTTTAAAGAAATATCTCCTTTTATTCTGAAATAATTTAAGATCCATATAAAATAAAACATTTTCTTTGAAAATATTCTTATAATCTTGTAAGGGAAGCTTTGAAGATTTTATAACGGCGGAAAATAGCCGCACCCGCCGTATAAGTTAAAAAAAACATTCTTACCTTAATTCTGTCGAAAAGGTTAAAATGGACCTTGTTTTGAAAACGACCAAAAGATTCCTTTATAAACCACTTATAAAAGTCAAAAAGGGTATAAATGACTTTAACTCATATTCTAGTAAATAGTGAAAATGTTTTGAAATGCATTTTTAAGAAACATGGATGTGGATGATAAAGAGATCCCAGTAGATTATTACGTATAAACAACCTTGGATAATGAAGAGGTTGTAAAGTAAACCCTTACCTTGTACTTTTCCTTGGTTGGGGTAGGTTAACCTCCTGTATAATGGTGAAATAGTTGTTATTAAATTATACAAGAATCATATATAATAATATGATATCATATATGATCTTTTAACATTGATTAATAATATCTTAGAATTATCGTCGTTTCGGGAGTTAACTTACTCATTTTCTTTTATATGTTTTGTTACATAAGCCATGGTTGTTGTATCTTATTCATATCCAGAATGATATCTAGTCCTTAAACATCATTTTTAAATCATCAAATGATAATTATACTTGAATGGATACGATGGAGAATGAATCTCATCGCGTTCGTGGAGACGGTAGTCCGTACGTACGCACGAACGACAATATCATTCTTTTGATATTAAAATAATATATAAATGGATGGTATATCATATATACAGAATAATTAACATGTTATATTTATTATTTACATGAGTTACACATCATTATTATACCCATCCAAATAATATTATATTGAATAACAATTACACCACGACGTGGAGACGGTAGTCCGTACGTACGCACGTATGGTGACATGTTATTCAAAGGGTGGATAGAATACTGAATATGGTTGTACCATATTTATAATAACATCATAGTATATGTGAGATACTGGAGTTATTATTTTAGAATGGTAAGAACAAAGGAAGAAGAAGTGGAAGAAGAAATGAACTTGGAGAAGGGTGGTGAAATCATTACCTCTTCTTCGGGTTCTTCCTTTTGATTTGATCAAAAGGGCTCCTTAGGTTGGCTTTCTGATCAAACTAAGGCCTCTAGGTTGTAGTGAGGGATGTTGGGAGAGTATGTGGGCAGAGGTTTGCCGAACCAAAAGGCTTTGAAGGTGTGAAGAAATGAGAAGGAGGAGTTCCCTTTTATAAGAGGGGTGAGGGGCACCTTTGGAAAAGATAGAAATATTAATTTATAATAAATTCATATTCGGTTTCTAATGGCTCCAAATCTTATTATTCAAAGGTTAAGGTGGGGCTAGGTCCAAAACCACTCAAAAAATAGAATTTAGACAGGTTTGGGTACTTATATTAACCTTATCTTTAAGTATTAACTCTAAGTTAATTAGTTTCACTTTTACAATGTCTCTTTGTATTTTTATATAATATGGTTAATAAACTTACTATATACATCCAAGAGACCCCCAAGTGGTACATTAATGATGAACCTATCATGATATAAGTCTCTTGGCCGAATCTTAGATTTTTAGGAATTTAATATCAATTAATAATATAATATTTGTTTTAAGAACTCTTTTATGTCAATTTTGACACTATTCAATAGTTGATTTTTGTGAAGCTCATAACAGATTGATTACGTAGAACAAAGTCAATTAATTCAATCCTAATATATCATATTATCCTAGAAAATTAGTTTAATTCATTAAAAGTTTCATATTATATTTATTTGGGTATTTATAATATCAATTATTTTAATTTTTCACTATTATAGTAATTACTCCATCATCATTCTGTCATAGATAAAATAACTTATTTAATGTCTAAAAATTATAAATAAAATATCATTATCTAGGAAAACTTTTTATCTTTCTAATGAATATTTATAATCTAAAATCCAACATATATAACCCTATGTAACAATTGTTTTTCTAAAAGATATATGCTTGTGTCATTTTTGTATTCATTTTAACTTAATTAAAATAAAGTGTCATTATCACTTACAAGTGGATCCATGGGGTCCCAAAATAGACCCAAAGATTCCCATGGTCGAACATGTATCAACCAATAGGGTTAAGACACGTTTTAGGGTAATTTAGTATTATTATAATATTATTTTTTAACCCTTATTTACCGGATTTACCCTTAACCATGGTAAATAAAATATTTACCGCAGTAATTATTCAAAATGTATAAAAATAAAAGTTACCTATTTACACAATTTGAACATCCTGATTCCAAATATGGAATCCATTTTCCTAAATGCAAAACACAGAAGTGGCAGAAATTAATTTAAAATTAATTCCCGCTGTCAAAACAAAAAGCGTGTTTTTAAGAGATAATAACTATCAAAAGATTGACACTCGTTTATGTTCGGTTTAATTGTAAAATTATGTCCAATGACCAACATTATATTAAATGGTAAAAATATATTTTAAATATACTTTAAAGCCACTCAAATTCATAATTTATCACTATTAATTATTTTGATTAAAAAAGTTGTTTTTAATTAAAACTTAGTAATTTTCACTATTCATCAAAATATGAAAGTTATCCGAAATGTACCAAAATTTTACCTTAGGCTAAATTCGATATTCCGAATCCAAAAATGAAGTCCATTTTAAAATATAAAATATATATAATTTCAAAAAGTAGGTATTAGTATTCATAACGGCTAGTTTGATTGGTTGTGGTGTGTGTTAAAACTCAAGGTTGCGTACAACACACGCTACTGTATTATTCAAAGAAAGTGTACCGTGGAAGCTTGGGATGTTTCATTTTAAATTTTTGATGTCCCTATTTAGTCAAAAAGTTTAAAATATTGTATTTAAAAAGGGTTCACTATTAAAAGTTGATAAAAGTGCAATACTGAAAATGAATTTGTTCTTGCATTATATCTAAGAAATTCATAATATGGATTCTAAAATTATAAGGATTATATAAAGTTTAAAATTTAGATAATACTATTCATAACCTCTTTTGAATGGATTTTTTTTAGTCATGGTGTGATTGAACTTGGTGTTGCGTGTAGTGCAAGTTATTGAATTATTTTGAAGAAATAACACACTATGAAATCTTGGGGTGTTACATTCTCCCCTCCTTCAATAAATTGCGTCCTCGCAATTTGAAATTTTTCTTCGAAAATAAAAGGTTGAAAGTAGAAAATATATTTGTGGGAAAACCCACATCAAAAATTGGGTTACTAAAATTTAGTCTTAATATAATGAAAAGAGAAATCAAAGGGTCACCACCAAATTATGATCTCGATTAGGAGAACATTGGTGGCAATTAGAGACATATAATTGGAGGAAAAACGTAAATATTTATAGGTAGTGATTGAGGTCATCAATCACAAACAAGTATAAAATTGAGGTCCTTAAATTCATCAATCTATGATGATTTGAAATACCATCGGTTCAACAAAACTTAGGGTATTAGGATAACACATTTTTGACTTTTCAAAATATCCTAGTTGAAATCCCACATCGAAAAATGAATTAATGAGGCCTCTATTTAAAATAAAGAGTCGAAAGTATGAAGATTACCGAAAATAACACATAATAGGGTTCCATGTAGGAAAATATGGATATGGAAGAAAAATAAAACCATCAATTATCTGATGGAGAGTGGTAGAGAAATGGCTATGAAAAGGCCAACAATCCCAAAGCCATAAATTAGTGATGATTTAAGGTACCATCTAGGACAACATTTTTGTTCTAAGTTTCTTTTCTTAATGTTGAGGAATTTATTTATGAGATTGGATATGATCATAAGGAGATATACTTACTTTATAATTAGAGTTTTATCCATTAATAAATTTCTACCACAAACTCATCTTTCACTCTAAAAGATAATAGGATGTAAAAAAATTCTACTTACACTATTTGTATAGGGTTCCAAAATAAACGAATATATAATTCATCAACAAGATCTTTTAATAAAAACTACATTATTTAATCCAGGACATCTCGTGGGCCAGTGGTAGGTGATACACCCTTGTCGCCCTTCGGTTGCGGGTTCAAGTCTTGCAGCCTTGCCGGACGCGATGGGTTGTCGCCCGACCTCCGGGTTGTCCTTTTATGGCAATCCAAAATAATCCAAACTAGAACTATCCAATATACTTCTGTCCAAACTCACAGTCCAACATTTATAAGTTAGGTAAACATAATGTAGAACCTTTTTACCCCGTAATAGCATATGAATACCTTCATCATGTATTCTTTTAATACACTGAAACATCCTGAATTACCATATTCCTTATTGATTACATTCATGATCCCTTATTCCATATAGAATGCTGGATATACTTCATTAATCCAAAAATGTTTTAAACCCCAACAATGATGGAATATACAAATCATTAATCAGTTCCAAGGTAGTCAAGAATATCCAATATAATTTATCCAAAACAATCACATATTATTCCAAAATCACTACCTCAGTATCAGAATTATATTATGATTTATCATTCTATCAACCATATATTTTCCAAAAATTTATCCTGCTATTGAGTCACTTTTCTTTGTTCCACACAATCTCAAGTCCTTAATGAAATAGTACTGCAGTACAATCCTTATATACTCCATAATTATTATAACAAATACATTGTTGATACAACACTCAATTGACATAATCAACATAAGAACTCTAATCATTCCTCTTCATCTGTGGTAGTATCATAACTTGATTATTATCCAATAACATCATTTGCGGCATAGTCTGATGACTGGGACATAGGTTCACGTAGTGTCCAAACTCCTTGCAAATGAAGCATTGTACATTTGAAACCATTTTCTTACCCTTGCAGTCATGTACTTTGTGCCCTTTTCCTCCACACTTATAACAAACTCCCATTCCTTTCAGGCAAGTTCCAGGGTGTTTCTTTCCCCAGTTACCACATATGGGAAAATTCTTATTTTCCCTCTTCCCTTTATCCATCTTTCTCTCTTCTATCCTTTTCTTCTCTTGCTTCCCTTCAAAGCCATAGGACTCAGTAAACTCTTTACTTATCTTATCAACACATGATATTATTTCTTCATATGATGATAATACATGGGAGACTATTTCTCTTATAAATTCTAGCTTAAGACCATGAAAGATATGATCCTTCCTTCTCTTTTGATCATGTGCATTTCTGGAGTTCTCATTCCTTCTACTGGGCGCCATTTCTAAACAATGGCATACACTAGATCAGTTTATGAATCAAAATACATAATCCCATATTTATAAAACACTTAACATAAATTGAACTATTTATGGATATAATCCATAATCATAAGAATGTTTTCTTTGAGGAAGTATATACTCATAATCCCTTCAAAATGATTTGTAACGAAAATGAGAGTTATCCTAAGCATATCCCTCAGGAGTGTCGTAACCAAGAGTGCAGCAAGGCCAGTTGTCGTGCACCAGTTCCCGTTCGAGTCTAGCTCAAAGCGGTGTTTTCGGGTTTTACCCCTAGGTACATCTGTGCCAGAGCCGCCTCTACCTGCACGTATCCAGACGGGGATGTATTGCTCGGAAAACTCACAAAATCTCTACAATACCAAAATTCTCGGAAGTTCTTTTATACTAATCCTCAAAGTTCATCTTAGGTCTACGTGCTCTAATCAGAGTTTATCTAAATCTAGCTTCCAAGGTTTGTACTAAACTTCCTCTGATACCAACTATAACGCCCGACCCCAGTTACCCAGAGTCGGTGCATTATTACATAACATATGCATGATCACAAGAAAGATAAAATCTCGAAAGACTGATTGGTTTAGTAGCCTTGGAAACACTAGATATATTCATAAGTTTTACATTACATCATAAAATGAAAAACTACTACAACAACATAATGTTTCCACAATCCACACTATTAACCCCTCATGAAATCCCTGCAGGTCATTCATAACTTACTTCTTCACATCCTGGGAAAAATAAAACATAGAAAAGGGGTGAGCTCAAATGCCCAGTAAGGATAACAATATAGCGGAAACTTTCATAAATAAGAATAAACATTTAAGGCAATGTATAACTAAAACAAAAGCCTTTTAAATATTAACTTTAAACATGGTATGGCATAAATAAAATGAAATAATGCCATTTACTTATTCACATGGATATTCTACTAATCGAATAATCACATGCAAAAATCAATAACCACTTTCATAATGTTGGAATGCATAATGCCAGACTATCATAACCACGTAGCCAAGGCCTTGTGCCAAGACTACAAATAAGATTTTGTCAAGGCCTTGTGCCAAGACACTAGTTTGTCTCATGAGACCTACCGATGCATCGAGGAGCTATAGCGGGCTCCACCCGTCACATATTAAGTCCAATGCATTCCCATATGAAAAGGTTTAAACATATCATAAACATTCGTATTAAAACTAGCATACGAAATTTCAATAATTTCACCATAAACTATGAATGGTATAAAAATAGAACATCCACAGTCAAACATATCACAAAACCTTCAATACAATATAGAAGTTTTGTATCATAATAAATCAACTTCAAATAATCTTAAAATCCATCAAAGGATGTTGACATAGATGAAATCAAAATTCTTTTTAAAGAAATATCTCCTTTTATTTTGAAATAATTTAAGATCCATATAAAATAAAACATTTTCTTTGAAAATATTCTTATAAGCTTGTAAGGGAATCTTTGAAGATTTTATAACGGCGGAAAATAGCCGCACCCGCCGTATAAGTTAAAAAAAACATTCTTACCTTAATTCTGTCGAAAAGGTTAAAAAGGACCTTGTTTTGAAAACGACCAAAATATTCCTTTATAAACCACTTATAAAAGTCAAAAAGGGTATAAATGACTTTAACTTATATTCTAGTAAATAGTAAAAATGTTTTGAAATGCATTTTTAAGAAACATGGATGTGGATGATAAAGAGATCCCAGTAGATTATTACGTATAAACAACCTTGGATAATGAAGAGGTTGTAAAGTAAACCCTTACCTTGTACTTTTCCTTGGTTGGGGTAGGTTAACCTCATGTATAATGGTGAAATAGTTTTTATTAAATTATACAAGAATCATATATAATAATATGATATCATATATGATCTTTTAACATTGATTAATAATATCTTAGAATTATCGTCGTTTCAGGAGTTAACTTACTAATTTTCTTTTATATGTTTTGTTACATAAGCCATGGTTGTTGTATCTTATTCATATCCAGAATGATATCTAGTCCTTAAACATCATTTTTAAATCATCAACTGATAATTATACTTGAATGGATACGATGGAGAATGAATCTCATCGCGTTCGTGGAGACGGTAGTCCGTACGTACGCACGAGCGACAATATCATTCTTTTGATATTAAAATAATATATAAATGGATGGTATATAATATATACAGAATCATTAACATATCATATTTATTATTTACATGAGTTACACATCATTATTATACCCATCCAAATAATATTATATTGAATAACAATTACACCACGACGTGGAGACGGTAGTCCGTACGTACGCACGTATGGTGACATGTTATTGAAAGGGTGGATAGAATACTGAATATGGTTGTACCATATTTATAATAAAATCACAGTATATGTGAGATACTGGAGTTATTATTTTAGAATGGTAAGAACAAAGGAAGAAGAAGTGGAAGAAGAAATGAACTTGGAGAAGGGTGGTGAAATCATTACCTCTTCTTCGGGTTCTTCCTTTTGATTTGATCAAAAGGGCTCCATAGGTTGGCTTTCTGATCAAACTAAGGCCTCTAGGTTGTATGGAGGGATGTTGGGAGAGTATTTGGGCAGAGTTTGGCCGAACCAAAAGGCTTTGAAGGTGTGAAGAAATGAGAAGGAGGAGTGCCCTTTTATAAGAGGGGTGAGGGGCACCTTTGGAAAAGCTAGAAATATTAATTTATAATAAATTCATATTCGGTTTCTAATGGCTCCAAAGCTTATTATTCAAAGTTTAAGGTGGGGATAGGTCGAAAACCACTCAACCAATAGAATTTAGACAGGTTTGGGTACTTATATTAACCTTATCTTTAAGTATTAACTCTAAGTTAATTAGTTTCACTTTTACAATGTCTCTTTGTATTTTTATATAATATGGTTAATAAACTTACTATATACATCCAAGCGACCCCCAAGTGGTACATTAATGATGAACCTATCATGATATAAGTCTCTTGGCCGAACCTTAGATTTTTAGGAATTTAATATCAATTAATAATATAATATTTGTTTTAAGAACTCTTTTATGTCAATTTTGACACTATTCAATAGTTGATTTTTTTGAAACTCATAACAGATTGATTACTTAGAAAAAAGTCAATTAAATAAATCCTAATATATCATATTATCCTATAAAATTAGTTTAATTCATTAAAAGTTTCATATTATATTTATTTGGGTATTTATAATATCAATTATTTTAATTTTTCACTATTATAGTAATTACTGCATCATCATTGTGTCATAAATAAAATAAATTATTTAATGTCTAAAAATTATAAATAAAATATCATTATGTAGGAAATCTTTTTATCTTTCTAATGAATATTTATAATCTAAAATCCAACATATATAACCCTATGTAACAATTGTTTTTCTAAAAGATATATGCTTGTGTCATTTTTGTATTCATTTTAACTTAATTAAAATAAAGTGTCATTATCACTTACAAGTGGATCCATGGGGTCCCAAAATAGACCCAAAGATTCCCATGGTCGACCATGTATCAACCAATAGGGTTAATACACGTTTTAGGGTAATTTAGTATTATTATAATATTATTTTTTAACCCTTATTTACCGGATTTACCCTTAACCATGGTAAATAAAATATTTACCGCAGTAATTATTCAAAATGTCTAAAAATAAAAGTTACCTATTTACACAATTTGAACATCCTGATTACAAATATAGAATCCATTTTCCTAAATTCAAAACACAGAAGTGGCAGAAATTAATTTAAAATTAATTCCCGCTGTCAAAACAAAAAGCGTGTTTTTAAGAGATAATAACTATCAAAAGATTGACACTCGTTTATGTTCGGTTTAATTGTAAAATTATGTCCAATGACCAACATTATATTAAATGGTAAAAATATATTCTAAATATACTTTAAAACCACTCAAATTCATAATTTATCACTATTAATTATTTTGATTAAAAAAGTTGTTTTTAATTAAAACATAGTAATTTTCACTATTCATCAAAATATGAAAGTTATCCGAAATGTACCAAAATTTTACCTTAGGCTAAATTCGATATTCCGAATCCAAAAATGAAGTCCATTTTAAAATATATAATATATATAATTTCAAAAAGTAGGTATTAGTATTCATAACGGCTAGTTTGATTGGTTGTGGTGTGTGTTAAAACTCAAGGTTGCGTACAACACACGCTACTGTATTATTCAAAGAAAGTGTACCGTGGAAGCTTGGGATGTTTCATTTTAAATTTTTGATGTCCCTATTTAGTCAAAAAGTTTAAAATATTGTATTTAAAAAGGGTTCACTATTAAAAGTTGATAAAAGTGCAATACTGAAAATGAATTTGTTCTTGCATTATATCTAAGAAACTCATAATATGGATTCTAAAATTATAAGGATTATATAAAGTTTAAAATTTAGATAATACTATTCATAACCTCTTTTGAATGGAATTTTTTTTAAGTCATGGTGTGATTGAACTCGGTGTTGCGTGTAGTGCAAGTTATTGAATTATTTTGAAGAAATAAAACTCTATGAAATCTTGGGGTGTTACATTCTCCCCTCCTTCAATAAATTGCGTCCTCGCAATTTGAAATTGTTCTTCGAAAATAAAAGGTTGAAAGTAGAAAATATATTTGTGGGAAAACCCACATCAGAAATTGGGTTACTAAAATTTAGTCTTAATATGATGAAAAGAGAAATCAAAGGGTCACCACCAAATTATGATCTCGATTAGGAGAACATTGGTGGCAATTAGAGACATATAATTGGAGGAAAAACGTAAATATTTATAGGTAGTGATTGAGGTCATCAATCACATACAAGTATAAAATTGAGGTCCTTAAATTCATCAATCTATGATGATTTGAAATACCATCGGTTCAACAAAACATAGGGTATTAGGATAACACATTTTTGACTTTTCAAAATATCCTAGTTGAAATCCCACATCGAAAAATGAATTAATGAGGCCTCTATTTAAAATAAAGAGTCGAAAGTATGAAGATTACCGAAAATAACACATACTAGGGTTCCATGTAGGAAAATATGGATATGGAAGAAAAATCTAACTATCAATTATCTGATGGAGAGTGGTAGAGAACATGGCTATGAAAAGGCCAACAATCCCAAAGCCATAAATTAGTGATGATTTAAGGTACCATCTAGGACAACATTTTTGTTCTAAGTTTCTTTTCTTAATGTTGAGGAATTTATTTATGAGATTGGATATGATCATAAGGAGATATACTTACTTTATAATTAGAGTTTTATCCATTAATAAATTTCTACCACAAACTCATCTTTCACTCTAAAAGATAATAGGATGTAAAAAAATTCTATTTACACTATTCGTATAGGGTTCCAAAATAAACGAATTTATAATTCATCAACAAGATCTTTTAATAAAAACTACATTATTTAATCCAGGACATCTCGTGGGCCAGTGGTAGGTGATACACCCTTGTCGCCCCTCGGTTGTGGGTTCAAGTCTTGCAGCCTTGCCGGACGCGACGGGTTGTCGCCCGACCTCCGGGTTGTCCTTTTATGGCAATCCAAAATAATCCAAACTAGAACTATCCAATATACTTCTGTCCAAACTCACAGTCCAGCATTTATAAGTTAGGTAAACATAATGTAGAACCTTTTTACCCCGTAATAGAATATGAATACCTTCATCATGTATTCTTTTAATACACTGAAACATCCTGAATTACCATATTCCTTATTGATTACATTCATGCTCCCTTATTCCATATAGAATGCTGGATATACTTCATTAATCCAAAAATGTTTTAAACCCCTACAATGATGGAATATACAAATCATTAATCAGTTCCAAGGTAGTCAAGAATATCCAATATAATTTATCCAAAACAATCACATATTATTACAAAATCACTACCTCAGTATCAGAATTATATTATGATTTATCATTCTCTCAACCATATATTTTCCAAAAATTTATCCTGCTATTGAGTCACTTTTCTTTGTTCCACACAATCTCAAGTCCTTAATGAAATAATACTGCAGTACAATCCTTATATACTCCATAATTATTATAACAAATACATTGTTGATACAACACTCAATTGACATAATCAACATAAGAACTCTAATCATTCCTCTTCATCTGTGGTAGTATCATAACTTGATTATTATCCAATAACATCATTTGCGGCATAGTCTGATGACTGGGACATAGGTTCACGTAGTGTCCAAACTCCTTGCAAATGAAGCATTGTACATTTGAAACCATTTTCTTACCCTTGCAGTCATGTACTTTGTGCCCTTTTCCTCCACACTTATAACAAACTCCCATTCCTTTCAGGCAAGTTTCAGGGTGTTTCTTTCCAAAGTTACCACATATGGGAAAATTCTTCTTTTCCCTCTTCCCTTTATCCATCTTTCTCTCTTCTATCCTTTTCTTCTCTTGCTTCCCTTCAAAGCCATAGGACTCAGTAAACTCTTTACTTATCTTATCAACACATGATATTATTTCTTCATATGATGATAATACATGGGAGACTATTTCTCTTATAAATTCTAGCTTAAGACCATGAAAGATATGATCCTTCCTTCTCTTTGGATCATGTGCATTTCTGGAGTTCTCATTCCTTCTACTGGGCGCCATTTCTAAACAATGGCATACACTAGATCAGTTTATGAATCAAAATACATAATCCCATATTTATAAAACACTTAACATAAATTGAACTATTTATGGATATAATCCATAATCATAAGAATGTTTTCTTTGAGGAAGTATATACTCGTAATCCCTTCAAAATTATTTGTAAAGAAAATGAGAGTTATCCTAAGCATATCCCCCAGGAGTGTCGTAACCAAGAGTGCAGCAAGGCCCATTGTCGTGCACCAGTTCCCGTTCGAGTCTAGCTCAAAGCGGTGTTTTCGGGTTTTACCCCTAGGTACATCTGTGCCAGAGCCGCCTCTACCTGCTCGTATCCAGACAGGGATGTATTGCTCGGAAAACTCACAAAATCTCTACAATACCAAAATTCTCGGAAGTTCTTTTATACTAATCATCAAAGTTCATCTTAGGTCTACGTGCTCTAATCAGAGTTTATCTAAATCTAGCTTCCAAGGTTTGTACTAAACTTCCTCTGATACCAACTGTAACGCCCCGACCCCAGTTACCCAGAGTCGGTGCATTATTACATAACATTGGCATGATCACAAGAAAGATAAAATCTCGAAAGACCGATTGGTTTAGTAGCATTGGAAACACTAGATATATTCATAAGTTTTACATTACATCATAAAATGAAAAACTACTACAACAACATAATGTTTCCACAATCCACACTATTAACCCCTCTTAAAATCCCTGCAGGTCATTCATAACTTACTTCTTCACATCCTGGGAAAAATAAAACATAGAAAAGGGGTGAGCTCAAATGCCCAGTAAGGATAACAATATAGCGGAAACTTTCATAAATAAGAATAAACATTTAAGGCAATGTATAACTAAAAAAAAGCCTTTTAAATATTAACTTTCAACATGGTATGGCATAAATAAAATGAAATAATGCCATTTACTTATTCACATGGATATTCTACTAATCGAATAATCACATGCAAAAATCAATAACCACTTTCATAATGTTGGAATGCATAATGCCAGACTATCATAACCACATAGCCAAGGCCTTGTGCCAAGACTACAAATAAGATTTTGTCAAGGCCTTGTGCCAAGACACTAGTTTGTCTCATGAGACCTACCGATGCATCGAGGAGCTATAGCAGGCTCCACCCGTCACATATTAAGTCCAATGCATTCCCATATGAAAAGGTTTAAACATATCATAAACATTCGTATTAAAACTAGCATACGAAATTTCAATAATTTCACCATAAACTATGAATGGTATAAAAATAGCACATCCACAGTCAAACATATCACAAAACCTTCAATACAATATAGAAGTTTTGTATCATAATAAATCAACTTCAAATAATCTTAAAATCCATCAAAGGATGTTGACATAGATGAAATCAAAATTCTTTTTAAAGAAATATCTCCTTTTATTTTGAAATAATTTAAGATCCATTTAAAATAAAACATTTTCTTTGAAAATATTCTTATAATCTTGTAAGGGAAGCTTTGAAGATTTTATAACGGCGTAAAATAGCCGCACCCGCCGTATAAGTTAAAAAAAACATTCTTACCTTAATTCTGTCGAAAAGGTTAAAAAGGACCTTGTTTTGAAAACGACCAAAAGATTCCTTTATAAACCACTTATAAAAGTCAAAAAGGGTATAAATGACTTTAACTCATATTCTAGTAAATAGTAAAAATGTTTTGAAATGCATTTTTAAGAAACATGGATGTGGATGATAAAGAGATCCCAGTAGATTATTATGTATAAACAACCTTGGATAATGAAGAGGTTGTAAAGTAAACCCTTACCTTGTACTTTTCCTTGGTTGGGGTAGGTTAACCTCCTGTATAATGGTGAAATAGTTGTTATTAAATTATACAAGAATCATATATAATAATATGATATCATATATGATCTTTTAACATTGATTAATAATATCTTAGAATTATCGTCGTTTCGGGAGTTAACTTACTCATTTTCTTTTATATGTTTTGTTACATAAGCCATGGTTGTTTTATCTTATTCATATCCAGAATGATATCTAGTCCTTAAACATCATTTTTAAATCATCAAATGATAATTATACTTGAATGGATACGATGGAGAATGAATCTCATCGCGTTCGTGGAGACGGTAGTCCGTACGTACGCATGAGCGACAATATCATTCTTTTGATATTAAAATAATATATAAATGGATGGTATATCATATATACAGAATCATTAACATGTTATATTTTTTATTTACATGAGTTACACATCATTATTATACCTATCCAAATAATATTATATTGAATAACAATTACACCACGACGTGGAGACGGTAGTCCGTACGTACGCACGTATGGTGACATGTTATTCAAAGGGTGGATAGAATACTGAATATGGTTGTACCATATTTATAATAACATCACAGTATATGTGAGATAATGGAGTTATTATTTTAGAATGGTAAGAACAAAGGAAGAAGAAGTGAAAGAAGAAATGAACTTGGAGAAGGGTGGTGAAATCATTACCTCTTCTTCGGGTTCTTCCTTTTGATTTGATCAAAAGGGCTCCTTAGGTTGGCTTTATGATCCAACTAAGGCCTCTAGGTTGTAGTGAGGGATGTTGGGAGAGTATTTGGGCAGAGTTTGGCCGAACCAAAAGGCTTTGAAGGTGTGAAGAAATGAGAAGGAGGAGTTCCCTTTTATAAGAGGGGTGAGGGGAACCTTTGGAAAAGCTAGAAATATTAATTTATAATAAATTAATATTCGGTTTCTAATGGCTCCAAAGGTTATTATTCAAAGGTTAAGGTGGGGATAGGTCTAAAACCACTCAACCAATAGAATTTAGACAGGTTTGGGTACTTATATTAACCTTATCTTTAAGTATTAACTCTAAGTTAATTAGTTTCACTTTTACAATGTCGCTTTGTATTTTTATATAATATGGTTAATAACCTTACTATATACATCCAAGAGACCCCCAAGTGGTACATTAATGATGAACCTATCATGATATAAGTCTCTTGGCCGAACCTTAGATTTTTAGGAATTTAATATCAATTAATAATATAATATTTGTTTTAAGAACTCTTTTATGTCAATTTTCACACTATTCAATAGTTGATTTTTGTGAAACTCATAACAGATTGATTACTTCGAAAAAAGTCAATTAAATCAATCCTAATATATAATATTATCCTAGAAAATTAGTTTAATTCATTAAAAGTTTCATATTATATTTATTTGGGTATTTATAATATCAATTATTTTAATTTTTCACTATTATAGTAATTACTGCATCATCATTGTGTCATAAATAAAATAAATTATTTAATGTCTAAAAATTATAAATAAAATATCATTATGTAGGAAATCTGTTTATATTTCTAATGAATATTTATAATCTAAAATCCAACATATATAACCCTATGTAACAATTGTTTTTCTAAAAGATATATGCTTGTGTCATTTTTGTATTCATTTTAACTTAATTAAAATAAAGTGTCATTATCACTTACAACTGGATCCATGGGGTCCCAAAATAGACCCAAAGATTCCCATGGTCGACCATGTATCAAAAAATAGGGTTAAGAAACGTTTTAGGGTAATTTAGTATTATTATAATATTATTTTGTAACCCTTATTTACCGGATTTACCCTTAACCACGGTAAATAAAATATTTACCGCAGTAATTATTCAAAATGTCTAAAAATAAAAGTTACCTATTTACACAATTTGAACATCCTGATTCCAAATATGGAATCCATTTTCCTAAATTCAAAACACATAAGTGGCAGAAATTAATTTAAAATTAATTTCCGCTGTCAAAACAAAAAGCGTGTTTTTAAGAGATAATAACTATCAAAAGATTGACACTCGTTTATGTTCGGTTTAATTGTAAAATTATGTCCAATGACCAAAATTATATTAAATGGTAAAAATATATTCTAAATATACTTTAAAACCACTCAAATTCATAATTTATCACTATTAATTATTTTGATTAAAAAATTTGTTTTTAATTAAAACTTAGTAATTTTCACTATTCATCAAAATATGAAAGTTATCCGAAATGTACCAAAATTTTACCTTAGGCTAAATTCGATATTCCGAATCCAAAAATGAATTCCATTTTAAAATATAAAATATATATAATTTCAAAAAGTAGGTATTAGTATTCATAACGGCTAGTTTGATTGGTTGTGGTGTGTGTTAAAACTCAAGGTTGCGTACAACACACGCTACTGTATTATTCAAAGAAAGTGTACCGTGGAAGCTTGGGATGTTTCATTTTAAATTTTTGATGTCCCTATTTAGCCAAAAAGTTTAAAATATTGTATTTAAAAAGGGTTCACTATTAAAAGTTGATAAAAGTGCAATACTGAAAATGAATTTGTTCTTGCATTATATCTAAGAAACTCATAATATGGATTCTAAAATTATAAGGATTATATAAAGTTTAAAATTTAGATAATACTATTCATAACCTCTTTTGAATGGATTTTTTTTAAGTCATGTTGTGATTGAACTCGGTGTTGCGTGTAGTGCAAGTTATTGAATTATTTTGAAGAAATAACACACTATGAAATCTTGGGGTGTTACATTCTCCCCTCCTTCAATAAATTGCGTCCTCGCAATTTGAAATTGTTCTTCGAAAATAAAAGGTTGAAAGTAGAAAATATATTTGTGGGAAAACCCACATCAGAAATTGGGTTACTAAAATTTAGTCTTAATATGATGAAAAGAGAAATCAAAGGGTCACCACCAAATTATGATCTCGATTAGGAGAACATTGGTGGCAATTAGAGACATATAATTGGAGTAAAAACGTAAATATTTATAGGTAGTGATTGAGGTCATCAATCACAAACAAGTATAAAATTGAGGTCCTTAAATTCATCAATCTATGATGATTTGAAATACCATCGATTCAACAAAACATAGGGTATTAGGATAACACATTTTTGACTTTTCAAAATATCCTAGTTGAAATCCCACATCGAAAAATGAATTAATGAGGCCTCTATTTAAAATAAAGAGTCGAAAGTATGAAGATTACCGAAAATAACACATACTAGGGTTCCATGTAGGAAAATATGGATATGGAAGAAAAATCTAACCATCAATTATCTGATGGAGAGTGGTAGAGAACATGGCTATGAAAAGGCCAACAATCCCAAAGCCATAAATTAGTGATGATTTAAGGTACCATCTAGGACAACATTTTTGTTCTAAGTTTCTTTTCTTAATGTTGAGGAATTTATTTATGAGATTGGATATGATCATAAGGAGATATACTTACTTTATAATTAGAGTTTTATCCATTAATAAATTTCTACCACAAACTCATCTTTCACTCTAAAAGATAATAGGATGTAAAAAAATTCTATTTACACTATTCGTATAGGGTTCCAAAATAAACGAATTTATAATTCATCAACAAGATCGTTTAATAAAAACTACATTATTTAATCTAGGACATCTCGTGGGCCAGTGGTAGGTGATACACCCTTGTCGCCCTTCGGTTGCGGGTTCAAGTCTTGCAGCCTTGCCGGACGCGACAGGTTGTCGCCCGACCTCCGGGTTGTCCTTTTATGGCAATCCAAAATAATCCAAACTAGAACTATCTAATATACTTCTGTCCAAACTGACAGTCCAACATTTATAAGTTAGGTAAACATAATGTAGAACCTTTTTACCCCGTAATAGCATATGAATACCTTCATCATGTATTCTTTTAATACACTGAAACATCCTGAATTACCATATTCCTTATTGATTACATTCATGCTCCCTTATTCCATATAGAATGCCGGATATACTTCATTAATCCAAAAATGTTTTAAACCCCAACAATGATGGAATATACAAATCATTAATCAGTTCCAAGGTAGTCAAGAATATCCAATATAATTTATCCAAAACAATCACATATTATTCCAAAATCACTACCTCAGTATCAGAATTATATAATGATTTATCATTCTCTCAACCATATATTTTCCAAAAATTTATCCTGCTATTGAGTCACATTTCTTTGTTCCACACAATCTCAAGTCCTTAATGAAATAGTACTGCAGTACAATCCTTATATACTCCATAATTATTATAAAAAATACATTGTTGATACAACACTCAATTGACATAATCAACATAAGAACTCTAATCATTCCTCTTCATCTGTGGTAGTATCATAACTTGATTATTATCCAATAACATCATTTTCGGCATAGTCTGATGACTGGGACATAGGTTCACGTAGTGTCCAAACTCCTTGTAAATGAAGCATTGTACATTTGAAACCATTTTCTTACCCTTGCAGTCATGTACTTTGTGCCATTTTCCTCCACACTTATAACAAACTCCCATTCCTTTCAGGCAAGTTCCAGGGTGTTTCTTTCCACAGTTACCACATATGGGAAAATTCTTCTTTTCCCTCTTCCCTTTATCCATCTTTCTCTCTTCTATCCTTTTCTTCTCTTGCTTCCCTTCAAAGCCATAGGACTCAGTAAACTCTTTACTTATCTTATCAACACATGATATTATTTCTTCATATGATGATAATACATGGGAGACTATTTCTCTTATAAATTCTAGCTTAAGACCATGAAAGATATGATCCTTCCTTCTCTTTGGATCATGTGCATTTCTGGAGTTCTCATTCCTTCTACTGGGCGCCATTTCTAAACAATGGCATACACTAGATCAGTTTATGAATCAAAATACATAATCCCATATTTATAAAACACTTAACATAAATTGAACTATTTATGGATATAATCCATAATCATAAGAATGTTTTCTTTGAGGAAGTATATACTCGTAATCCCTTCAAAATGATTTGTAAAGAAAATGAGAGTTATCCTAAGCATATCCCCCGGGAGTGTCGTAACCAAGAGTGCAACAAGGCCCGTTGTCGTGCACCAGTTCTTGTTCGAGTCTAGCTCAAAGCGGTGTTTTCAGGTTTTACCCCTAGGTACATCTGTGCCAGAGCCGCCTCTACCTGCTCGTATCCAGACAGGGATGTATTGCTCGGAAAACTCACAAAATCTCTACAATACCAAAATTCTCGGAAGTTCTTTTATACTAATCCTCAAAGTTCAACTTAGGTCTACGTGCTCTAATCAGAGTTTATCTAAATCTAGCTTCCAAGGTTTGTACTAAACTTCCTCTGATAACAACTGTAACGCCCCGACCCTAGTTACCCAGAGTCGGTGCATTATTACATAACATTGGCATGATCACAAGAAAGATAAAATCTCGAAAGACCAATTGGTTTAGTAGCCTTGGAAACACTAGATATATTCATAAGTTTTACATTACATCATAAAATGAAAAACTACTACAACAACATAATGTTTCCACAATCCACACTATTAACCCCTCATAAAATCCCTGCAGGTCATTCATAATTTACTTCTTCACATCCTGGGAAAAACAAAACATAGAAAAGGGGTGAGCTCAAATGCCCAGTAAGGATAACAATATAGCAGAAACTTTCATAAATAAGAATAAACATTTAAGGCAATGTATAACTAAAACAAAAGCCTTTTAAATATTAACTTTCAACATGGTATGACATAAATAAAATGAAATAATGCCATTTACTTATTCACATGGATATTCTACTAATCGAATAATCATATGCAAAAATCAATAACCACTTTCATAATGTTGGAATGCATAATGCCAGACTATCATAACCACATAGCCAAGGCCTTGTGCCAAGACTACAAATAAGATTTTGTCAAGGCCTTGTGCCAAGACACTAGTTTGTCTCATGAGACCTACCGATGCATCGAGGAGCTATAGCGGGCTCCACCCGTCACATATTAAGTCCAATGCATTCCCATATGAAAAGGTTTAAACATATCATAAACATTCGTATTAAAACTAGCATACGAAATATCAATAATTTCACCATAAACTATGAATGGTATAAAAATAGCACATCCACAGTCAAACATATCACAAAACCTTCAATATAATATAGAAGTTTTGTATCATAATAAATCAACATCAAATAATATTAAAATCCATCAAAGGATGTTGACATAGATGAAATCAAAATTCTTTTTAAAGAAATATCTCCTTTTATTTTGAAATAATTTAAGATCCATATAAAATAAAACATTTTCTTTGAAAATATTCTTATAAGCCTGTAAGGGAAGCTTTGAAGATTTTATAACGGCGGAAAATAGCCGCACCCGCCGTATAAGTTAAAAAAAAACATTCTTACCTTAATTCTGTCGAAAAGGTTAAAAAGGACCTTGTTTTGAAAACGACCAATAGATTCCTTTATAAACCACTTATAAAAGTCAAAAAGGGTATAAATGACTTTAACTCATATTCTAGTAAATAGTAAAAATGTTTTGAAATGCATTTTTAAGAAACATGGATGTGGATGATAAAGAGATCCCAGTAGATTATTACGTATAAACAACCTTGGATAATGAAGAGGTTGTAAAGTAAACCCTTACCTTGTACTTTTCCTTGGTTGGGGTAGGTTAACCTCCTGTATTATGGTGAAATAGTTGTTATTAAATTATACAAGAATCATATATAATAATATGATATCATATATGATCTTTTAACATTGATTAATAATATCTTAGAATTATCGTCGTTTCGGGAGTTAACTTACTCATTTTCTTTTATATGTTTTGTTACATAAGCCATGGTTGTTGTATCTTATTCATATCCAGAATGATATCTAGTCCTTAAACATCATTTTTAAATCATCAAATGATAATTATACATGAATGGATACGATGGAGAATGAATCTCATCGCGTTCGTGGAGACGGTAGTCCGTACGTACGCACGAGCGACAATATCATTCTTTTGATATTAAAATAATATATAAATGGATGGTATATCATATATACAGAATCATTAACATGTTATATTTATTATTTACATGAGTTACACATCATTATTATACCCATCCAAATAATATTATATTGAATAACAATTACACCACGACGTGGAGACGGTAGTCCGTACGTACGCACGTATGGTGACATGTTATTCAAAGGGTGGATAGAATACTGAATATGGTTGTACCATATTTATAATAACATCACAGTATATGTGAGATACTGGAGTTATTATTTTATAATGGTAAGAACAAAGGAAGAAGAAGTGGAAGAAGAAATGAACTTGGAGAAGGGTGGTGAAATCATTACCTCTTCTTCGGGTTCTTCCTTTTGATTTGATCAAAAGGGCTCCTTAGGTTGGCTTTCTGATCAAACTAAGGCCACTAGGTTGTAGTGAGGGATGTTGGGAGAGTATATGGGCAGAGTTTGGCCGAATCAAAATGCTTTGAAGGTGTGAATAAATGAGAAGGAGGAGTGCCCTTTTATAAGAGGGGTGAGGGGCACCTTTGGAAAAGCTAGAAATATTAATTTATAATAAATTCATATTCGGTTTCTAATGGCTCCAAAGCTTATTATTCAAAGGTTAAGGTGGGGATAGGTCGAAAACCACTCAACCAATAGAATTTAGACAGGTTTGGGTACTTATATTAACCTTATCTTTAAGTATTAACTCTAAGTTAATTAGTTTCACTTTTACAATGTCTCTTTGTATTTTTAAATAATATGGTTAATAAACTTACTATATACATCCAGGAGACCCCCAAGCAGTACATTAATGATGAACCTATCATGATATAAGTCTCTTGGCCGAACCTTAGATTTTTAGGAATTTAATATCAATTAATAATATAATATTTGTTTTTAAGAACTCTTTTATGTCAATTTTGACACTATTCAATAATTGATTTTTGTGAAACTCATAACAGATTGATTACTTCGAACAAAGTCAATTAAATCAATCCTAATATATCATATTATCCTATAAAATTAGTTTAATTCATTAAAAGTTTCATATTATATTTATTTGGGTATTTATAATATCAATTATTTTAATTTTTCACTATTATAGTAATTACTGCATCATCATTGTGTCATAAATAAAATAAATTATATAATGTCTAAAAATTATAAATAAAATATCATTATGTAGGAACTCTTTTTATCTTTCTAATGAATATTTATAATCTAAAATCCAACATATATAACCCTATGTAACAATAGTTTTTCTAAAAGATATATGCTTGTGTCATTTTTGTATTCATTTTAACTTAATCAAAATAAAGTGTCATTATCACTTACAAGTGGATCCATGGGGTCCCAAAATAGACCCAAAGATTCCCATGGTCTACCATGTATCTACCAATAGGGTTAAGACACGTTTTAGTGTAATTTAGTATTATTATAATATTATTTTTTAACCCTTATTTACCGGATTTACCCTTAACCATGGTAAATAAAATATTTACCGTAGTAATTATTCAAAATGTCTAAAAATAAAAGTTACCTATTTACACAATTTGAACATCCTGATTCCAAATATTGAATCCATTTTCCTAAATTCAAAACACAGAAGTGGCAGAAATTAATTTAAAATTAATTCCCGCTGTCAAAACAAAAAGCGTGTTTTTAAAGATAATAACTATCAAAAGATTGACACTCGTTTATGTTCGGTTTAATTGTAAAATTATGTCCAATGAACAACATTATATTAAATGGTAAAAATATATTCTAAATATACTTTAAAACCACTCAAATTCATAATTTATCACTATTAATTATTTTGATTAAAAAAGTTGTTTTTAATTAAAACTTAGTAATTTTCACTATTCATCAAAATATGAAAGTTATCCGAAATGTACCAAAATTTTACCTTAGGCTAAATTCGATATTCCGAATCCAAAAATGAAGTCCATTTTAAAATATAAAATATATATAATTTCAAAAATTAGGTATTAGTATTCATAACGGCTAGTTTGATTGGTTGTGGTGTGTGTTAAAACTCAAGGTTGCGTACAACACACACTACTGTATTATTCAAAGAAAGTGTACCGTGGAAGCTTGGGATGTTTCATTTTAAATTTTTGATGTCCCTATTTAGTCAAAAAGTTTAAAATATTGTATTTAAAAAGGGATCACTATTAAAAGTTGATAAAAGTGCAATACTGAAAATGAATTTGTTCTTGCATTATATCTAAGAAACTCATAATATGGATTCTAAAATTATAAGGATTATATAAAGTTTAAAATTTAGATAATACTATTCATAACCTCTTTTGAATGGATTTTTTTTTAAGTCATGGTGTGATTGAACTCGGTGTTGCGTGTAGTGCAAGTTATTGAATTATTTTGAAGAAATAACACACTATGAAATCTTGGGGTGTTACATGACCTCATAAAAATTTTATATATCGGATTCTCAAATGATTTGAGCCTTATTTTATTCTTTTTTTATCTATGGTGGATGAAATCATCACATTGTCAAAAGAGTTAGAACATTTTACTCCCAATAATAATTAAAATTAAAGTGTATCCATTAAAATTATTTAATACCAAAAATTGAATTAGCGTCATTAGGTTTTTCTGAATTAAATAAAGTTGAATAATATAATGAGAAAATTAAATCAAATCCCACTCATAAATTAAACCAAATATGATGTCAATACATTTTATTCCATCTCATTTATTCATTACTTTATTTTCTTTTTAAAGTTTTAACTTAATATTTTACGATCTAATTAAATACCTAGAATCATGGATTATATTTCCCTAAAACCATCAAGAGATGTATTACATCCATAATTATGTATAAAATTCCTTAATGTCTCCTATGATAATTTTTGTCACATCATAAGAAAATATTTATGTTTAAAATAATTAGTCCTTTATTTTTAAATAGAAATATATTTAGAAAAATATTAAAGACTATTATATTCCCATTTCATTCATAATGATAGAAAAATATCTTTTTTCAAAAATTATTTCTATTCCCATCAATCAAATCTTATTTCTCTAATTTAAATTAATTGGTTTTGTAAAAGACAGATATGTGATGTATGAGTAAATATTTTATTTTTTAAAGATCCATGATGTCATTGTTTAATAATGACATATTTTAAATAAAATAGTCAGGAAACATATCACGATGATTTACCATAAAATATATTTATAGTTTTAAATAAAATATCTCTATTGTTTTCTCTATCTTAAATGACCTTATGTAACACAAAATTGGTATTCAATTTTTTCTTAATTAATTTAGTCATAAAATATAAAAAACACTATTGATGTTTCCTTATAATATAAATAACTAAAATATATCAAAAATATAGTCTCCCTAAATTATATTTGGAGATAAATATATTAATATATTATACTATATAGCTCTTTCAATGATCTCATTTCACATTCCTCGTTTTTCACTATTTAATAATAAAAAAATTCTAAAAAATACTTTGAAAAATTATCATCTTATAAAAAAAATATGTATTTATATGATTATGTTAGTGTTACATATCAATAATAAATACCTATATGAGACTAGTTTTCATCCTATATAAGATCATATTGTTTATACATGGTATTTGGAATCTTGAATTTAATCTTAAATGAGCTATAGTTTACTCATACGTGTCCTTTGAAACATATATTTTAAACACACATAGATACTTCAATTTTTTTAAATATTTTTGAATCATATGTGGGATATAGGTAAATTATACATATATTTTATGAATACTTGGGTTATCATTGTTTTCCACATCCTTTTACAAAACACCATTCATATGTCTCCAATTGGACCTTCGTTTTATATCATACACCATCATTGAAAAAAATATTTTATTTATATGAATGTTAATGCATTTATAATGTTCTAGTCCCATATCCATGACTCTACACCTTCTATATAGTTGAATTAATCATTAATTTTAATACACATATCAATAAATAAATAACACCATACAAATATGGAATTAATTTTTTTCAAACATTCTGATATAAAAAAAGGGGTTCAAATAAACAAATTTCTATATTTTCTTTCGATTCAATGAAATCAATGATTCATCACAATTGATTTTTCCTAATCTCCACGTAGTTACTATAAGTTCATTAATTATTCTACATCTAATCATTCTTGAAACACAATTCATTTCTATAAATATTTTTTTCCATCATCATAAATTCTCAAACACTATTATATATGTCATTTCAATATATAAATATTCTCTATAAAATCCTATTTCAATATGCCCTAGAAAAGTATCCATATCATTTTTAGGTTCAATTCACCTTAAAAAACATTAATAATCCTCATTTTCACTCAATAAAACTCATGTCCCCATGATTCTAATACTCTCAAAAATTAATATAGTAAATCCCCATTAATATTTTAAATAATATGACTCAACAAAATTGATGATACAATACATCATTTTTTATTTGGTTCGATTATAAATATAAATATAACTCCCACAATAAAATATAACAATTTTATAGAATATCAAATATTTTCTCCACATTTTCCCTAAAATCAATAATATAATTTAAATTTGATGTATATTGCACTACATTTAATTATTTTTTAAATTATGAGAACATTTTCACGCACATTAGTTATGAATCAATTTATTTAACCACATATTGTAATTTTCTGGGGTTTGACGCATACGAATTTGGAATATTTCGGAATATATTTTTGAAGTTTGGTGATGAATCTGCGCTGTAAGCTGGGGCCAGAGGAGCCTTGGTGTAGTGAAATTAAAAATATTAAATATATTTTTTCATGCACGCACAATTTATCCTAATACACAAATAACTTCCATGTAGTGTCTCAGATCATATTTATGTAACCACTTTTGAGTTCAGAACGTCATGTTTACCTGAGGCATGACCTAACGGCATCCACATCGAGTGTTTGAATCAGAGGAATTCTTGTGACATGGTGTTGGAAGGGGAATTAATTCTTTTAAATTAATTAAAACTGATTCCTCCCCCCAAACCCTAAGCTAAATGAAACAACAAATGAGGAGCACATATTCTCTCTTCTCCTATCCTCCTCTCATTAGTTGATAGAAAAATACGAGCCAAATTGATGATGGATGGTGCTATCGATATTGGTTCATGACACAGATCTTCATCATATCAAGGTGACGCATGATCCATACATATTTCTTCATCCCATAAATTATAATTTCACTGATGTGGTAAGAGGAATTTAGTTTTGGTAATGATACCTTTCCTATGAAAATTGTTAATGTTCTAGAGCCAAAATATGAAGGATATTGATCTCTCCAAGGTAGAACTGTGAGTTTTGGAAAATAATAGGACACATTATGGTGTTCTGGAGGTTATTTCCACCTATAATCACCTTATACACATAGTGTAGTTCATTGATACATGTTGTGTAGATATTTTTCTTTAGGGTAGATGGACTATTGTGACTACACCCTATGTACTGGGGTTAAACACTGTGTATTTCCCTAAAACTGTGTGAGCATGCGACATGGAATGGGTGAGTAATGTGAAACTACATGATCGTGTTCAAACACATAGGGTATGGTACACATAGATAAAAAAACTACACTGGCATGTTCCCATTTATCTTAAACGCGTTGTGTAGTATGGGGTACATGACATGTAAGAGACACAGTTTTCTGATCTATGTATATGTATAACATGGCCACTAGCTAAGTGAATAGGGACACTGTGTGTACATCCTTTATGTGTCATGAACACCAAAAAGGGTTGGTAAAGGGTATAGGCAAGATACATTGCTAGGTTCTTGGGCATTCTCAAAAACTGTGTGTTCCC
Organism: Viscum album; assembly: GCA_963277665.1. Lineage (NCBI taxonomy): Eukaryota > Viridiplantae > Streptophyta > Magnoliopsida > Santalales > Viscaceae > Viscum > Viscum album. The sequence continues at coordinate 1,290,631,871 of OY728135.1, forward strand.
TAATGCATTCTGACTACTCCTATAATATTCTTAGGGGGGTCTTTCATCTTCTGTTTCTACTTATGCAAGACTCGAATTTATTCTTGTGAATATCCTATCCTGAGTGGTTTTCTGAGAAGAACATAATGGTGTCCTCTATTACGGTTTATGATATATGAGGTGGCATAAATCTAGAAAGATGCTTATGAATATACGTGGAGCTGATATTGGCGATTGGTGGGGTTCATGAAAAAAGAAAATGTGGCTAGTACTCCCCTAAATCTTCATGGAGTAGGTTTCACATAAATCTCTACTTATGTAAGAATGGGAATCTCCATATTGTAGGGATGAGTTCTTTACATTTTGTAAGATAACTCTTTGGGATTTACTACCTAGATGGACTAAGGTATGGGTTTCCACATGATTTTTATGAAGACAGATAATACTCTCCAGTTAGACTAGGGTGAGGGTCCACCATATATGATGTATAGATAGAGTGTGTACTCCACTACCTGGTTAGGGTGCAATTCCACTATTATAGGAGTTGGTAATATTTAGTCGTACCATGGCACAGGTCCTCCATAAGTATTATTATAAAAATTTAGGTACTCCACTGTCTTGCTAGGGAGTATGTCTTAAAACCTGGGGTCATTACTCCCATATCAATCCATGATGTAGGTCCCCCAAAGTAAAAGAGATGGAAAATTTAGTACTCCCCAATCTGATAGGGAGTTGGTACTCTATCCCCTGAGTGGGAGTCCTCTACTGAGTTAGGGTGCAGTTCCATGATCAAAGGAGTGGGACTCACCTGTCATAATAGGGTGAATGTATTCCAATCCTTGAGTGGTATTCCCATATTGGATTATGGAGTGGGTACTCTCTTATGGTGTGTTACTCACCCTGTCTTAGAGAAGCAGTGGGGAGTGTTTCGTCTATTGGAGTTAGACCTCCCTTATCTATGGGAGGTATCTATAAAGAGTGTTCCCCTCCACATGATATGAAAGATATCTAAGTTGGAGTTAGTTCTCCCTTGATGAACAGTGGTGTCAGACACTCTATAGAGGGGCAACATAGGTTTTGTGGGTTAGTATGAAGCATTACTCCCTCGACTCTATGCCAGTGGCGAGGTGTGGGTCCCTCCACTCTCTATTGTTATAGAAGATCCAGATAGTGCATACTATTGAGTAGTGATACCTCAACTGTGTGTAGTGGTTATGTGTGGGCCTGTACAATTGGGTTTCGTTGGCTTGTGTTGGGACTAAGGTGACGACAATTGGCTCTCTCGTGTTGGGCACTAGTATGTACCTATTAATATATTCCCAATGATGTATGTTCTCTTGGACATTCCATAAATCATGGTAGAGTTACTCAAGATGGATTGAATCTCTAGGGTGAGTATCATATAGGATGGTTGATATCATGGACGGTGTTCTCCTTATTTCATGTAACAATTGGAGAAATGATTACAATCCTGCTACTGGATACGATGATGGAACATCATGATACTTAGATTCTGATATGAGTATATCTAGGAGATTTTTTTGAGTAACTATGGTGCTGTAACATATCGAGGTTCAAACCATTTGTAGATTGAGCTGAATTTTAATGTACATCTAAGAATAGATCAACATCGTGTTTCTCTCTCGATTGGTGTTCCCTTTTTCTATGTCGAGCGGACTATAGCCTTTCAGTTGCTCTATTTTTTGGGGTTTTGGGCCATATATTGAGTATTTTTATACACACTCTTTCATGTTCCATTACTGCACATGTTTCTTGTCTTATATAGACCATATTCTCTTTGATAGGGTCTACAGAGGACCTGAGGCAGGTGGGGCTTAGTGAGATCGACATATCGAGGTGTTTACTAGTGTTGGGATGATGAGCTTTATCGCAGTGAAATTTGACAGTGATACCCTCCTTTTGAGATGGTTGGACACTTTTACATTTTTCATTTGTGGGTGTTGTGTCTCCCTTCATTCACGTTCAGTACTTCTGTTTTACTATGTTAGTGGGATATAGATGAATGCATTAATTATATAAATATTGATTTTTACATTTCAACAATTTGTGACCATGGAGATGTCTGTCTGTGTTTAGGTATATAAAAAATTCATCCCATGATAGTGATATGCCTACTCATTTCTAGTCTCCATCCATTATCCTATTGGAGGTGGGATTGGGGAGTTGAGGTAGAGGCCCCATCTAGATAGGTCATGATAGATTGGTATCAGAATAGCGGTCGATTCCACATTGGGACCGTAATATTGTGATCTTTTTTTGGGTTCCATAGAGATGGTGTTAGTATGTTTTGTTTTGGACAGTCGAGCCATATGTTATAGTGTTGGTGTGGTGGCTGATGTATCAATTCACCAGGACTCAAAAAACCTATGTTTCAACTTGGTATATTAGTACAATAGTTTCCAAGAAATAAATGGTAGATGCATCATATATGGCTGGGTTTTTGTTCTACATGTCTTTATTGAGTCTGGTCCCCATATTTACTCTTTTACAATAGAACTTCTTGATTATATTATAGGATTCTACCATGATGACATCTATACATAATTCCACATAATGATTTTGAAAACAATACACCACATGATGAGGCATAAGTGAAGGGCACCGGTTCTGAGTAGTTACCTATGTGTTGTCCACTGGTAGTTCCACTGCCTATTGAGCATCATGTTTTACGAGAAGTTCAGGCTAAGGATGCGTACAAGATGGGATCAGTACATTAGTTCCTTAGGAAAATACCTATGATGAATCAAGGTAAATCAGAACCCAATAGAGTATATTAGTATATCGAGGCATTCACAAAAGATTTCCACTTTGTGAGGAAACCTCTTGATCAGATGGTGGTCCTAGAGGTTATCCTTCATTAGTGATAAGCCTGACGATGATGGAGTGTTTTGATATAGACTCATGATGTGGTGACACTCACATTGGTAGAGTTCAATAGAATTTTTAGGGAAGAGTTTTACCTAGACACATTAGAATCAAGGAATATCTAGAAGCTTCTACTACTTCATTAGAGTAGAATGACAGTAGAAATGTTATTGGCATGTTCATAGACTTTTCACGATAATCCCTGGATATGGTTTAAGATCAATTTTATAGAGAATGGAAATTCAAGAAGGTACTTCATTGGGAGATCATGGTTTCTATGATTCTGTTGTGTGTTCCAATATATGATGGACATCTATTGTGATATATGCTGTTAGAGAGTTTCTCAGATGAGGAACTGGTGAATGTGACCCATAGTAGTGGTAACAAGGTTGAGGCATTGGAAAGACCTAGAATATGAAAAGTCACATGATCATGCCATAGGAGGCATACCAATGCATAGACTCCGGAAGGTGGGATTGTGGAATAAAATATGTACTGAGAATTAGGTCAACCATAGTAGAGGTGATGTTATTATTTTGACGGTTAGGGACATCTTAGTAGATATTTTTTGACCTACTATTCTGAAGAGAGGGATTCATATGATGAAATTCCTTGAAAGAGAAAGTAGTTGGATCCAAGAATTACGTATGGTGGAAGAGGAGGTTGAGGAGATGGTAGAGCAGTAAGTGGTAGATGAATGTTTGAGGTGATTACATCACCACCCTGAGGTGGTACATTCTAGGCTTATTGAGCCAGAGGGCACGAGTGATGATTGTTGGAGGCCATAGAGGCATTTGACAAAGAGGCTACAAGGACGAATAGAGGTACGCCATGTGTCCTCTATGTTTTCTATAGTATCTATTTCTCGACAATGATGTGGGTACTAGTATTCATTCCACATCTTCCATGGTGTTTAAATAATGTGATGTAGAAAATAGTTAGAACACCATGATAGTTTTTGTGACAGAGGGCCCAGTAATATCTATTCTGCATTTGGTAAACCCTTTGTTTCTCATTAGAATATCCATGTGTTTAGAATCATCTTTTTATGTGACATTCCCACAGAGGATGCGATGCAATTAGATGTAGCTTCGAAATCATGAGGAATGGGGACACTTTCTCCTCAGAGACATGTTTTTATGATGCATCCAAATTCATGTGGGTGAGGTAATTATTCCCAAAGAGGGAAATATTGTAGTGTGGTGGATACGTTCCATAGACACGGGTTTTCATGGAGAGGTTGTGTGATGTAGTGACAGAGAAATTCATGGCCTTTCAAGTGAAGTTTCCCCACTCAACCCCTTTATTTTGGAGGCCCTAGTAGAGGTAGATACATTCTTATAATCATTCTGGAGTTGTAGAGTTATACCCTACAATGTTTCTACATCGTGGATTTCTTTCCTACCATACTCATCTAGGATGCCACTAGTGTTTATGGAAGTGTTTATGTTTGGGAGAGTTGTGTTACAACTAGAGGTTTATAGATGTCGTACCTGGTAAGACCTAGTGTTTACTCTTGGGAAGTCTTATTTAGTTCATGAATACCCTAGCATGTTCATCATCAATCTTTAATGAAAAACTCTTTAGGAATCTATTGTACCATCCATCTAGTGGAGGTTCTAAAATGTAACTTTCATTAAATATCTTTGTCTTGTTATCAAGGTGGCCTACCGCTAGACCCCATGACTCTATAAGGACAGTGGTTCTTGGTGCTTTATGTCTCGTCATAGATAAAAAGAATTATACCCATTATTTTCACAGTGTTTTAATGGTAGTAGTAAAACGTGAGAATTTTTTAATCTTTGTGGTTCCTATGGGTTCATACTTTTAAGTAGCATTAAAACACTTTGGGAGCATGGTGGCATGAGATTCTAGTGGGAAGCACATTTTCATTCCCAGTACATTGGATTTTTCAGTGTGGTTATGAAAATACCTAAGTTGGGGAGAATGCAATGGCTTATTTTTTGACCCATCATACTTTTGAATATTCTAGAAATTGTTGTTGATGGTAGGCAGTGAGTCGGTATGGTAATCCATAGCCCACAGAGCCTCGATGTAGTGATATTAAATATATTAAATATACTTTGTCCAATGTTCAAGGTTTTGCATAAAATTTAAATAACTCCCATGATAAGTCTATTATCATATTTTCTAAGACAAAATTTGATTATGGAACTTAGTGTTTACCATAGGTGTGACTTAAGGGCGTCTATGTTGGGATTTTCGATCAGGGGCATTTTCATGATGTGGCATTCAAAGGGGAATTAATTGTATTAATTAATGAAAACCAATTCCTCCCACATACACTTAGGTAAATAGTATAATCCCCACATTAGGGGAAAGGGTTCATTAACTTTGGGTAGATTCTTATGTGGGTGTTATCCCCTAGTTGAACAAGGTACTTGTTTCCCTGTGATGTTGGTGAATATGGATAGTACTCCCCTATTGTATGAGGGAATGGGCCCTCCATATATGAAGTATAGATAAATATGGTACTCCACTAACATGGTTGGTTGTGGGTATTCTATTCTATAAGTCATTACATGGATGTTGGTACATGTTGATGTTTTTCCATAAGTATTATTCCAGCCATGTAAGTACTCCCCTATCAAGCTAGGGAGAGGGTCCCCTACCCTGGGGTCAGTAATCCCCTTCCATGTTACAGTGAAATTCCCCCATAGTGAATGAGCTGGAAGAGGTGGAACTCCCCTATCCTATAAGGTGGGGGTCCTCTAACCACAGAGTGGTGCTCCCCTACTAGGTTAGGATGGAGGACTGTGATCCATGGAGTGTTACTCCCTCTTCATATTAGGGTGAATATCCTTAATTATTTTAGTGGTACAACCCTGTTGGATTAGGGTAGAAGTCCTCCCTTATATAGAAATACTCTCCCGTCTCTATATACCAGGGGGAGATGTTCCTCAATTAGAGTTAGATATTCCCCAACTCTGGGATACAGTTTTGAGGAGCGGACCCCTCTACATGATATGAATGATACACAGATAGGGCTTATTTCTCCCTTGACAGACTGAGGTGTGGGCTACTCTATACAGAAGTGACTTAGGTTTTGTGGGTTAGATAGCACTACTGGAAAACTAACCTTTACCAACAGTTTGGAACCGTTGGTATAGGCCTCCAAACCGTTGGTATAGCCTATACCAACGGTTTGGAGAACCGTAGCCAAGTAAGCCGTTGGGATAGGTCTATACAAACGGTTTTCCAAAAACCATTGGTATAGACCTATACCAACAGTTTTGGAAACCGTTGGTATAGGTAATATGAAATCTATACCAATGGTAATGGAACTGTTGGTATATAAATTCCAAAAAAAAAACATCCTCTAGGATTTGATCCCAGGACCCCTCTTTTATCATTGAACGACTCAACCACTAACCTAATAAGACTTTTTTGATCATAATTACATAAATATATATATGTATTCTCATAAATATTTTAAATTTTGATATATATAATGTTCTCGGTACGAAGGTCCGATAAAAAATGAAAGTACCTATACCAACGGTTTTAACAACCGTTGGTATAGGTCTTTGGTTGTGATTTTCATTCTGAGGATGATGTTGAATTTTGGCCCACTTTTCCCAAGGGTTTGGACAAACCATTGAGAAAGGCAGACCTATCCCAACAGTTTGGAGAAAACGTTGGGAAAAGTGGCATATTTGGGGACCTTTCCCAACGGTTTGGCCAAACCGTTGGGAAAAGTGGTATATTTGGGGGGCCATTCCCAACGGTTTGGCCAAACTGTTGGGAATAGTGGCCAATTTGGGGGCCTTTCCCAACGGTTTGGCCAAACCATTGGGAAAGGGGACCTATACCAATGGTTTTTGCAAACCATTGGTATAGAAGCGTTGGGAAAGATCTAATTTCAAGTAGTGTAGGGGTAGTAATCCCATGACTATAGGGAAATTGGGATGTGTGAGTCCCTATATTTTATCGTATTATATAAGATGCACACAATGTATGGTCTTTATGATTGCTACATCAACTTTGTGAAGTGGTGAGGGGAAGGCCTCTTCCACTGGATTTCTATAGATTATGTTGTGTACATGGTGATGACAGCATGGACTTTGTTGATTATAATTAGATATAGACCTAGTAAAATGTGCCTAATAGATCATGTTTTCTCAAACATATTAATAAAAATGGTAGTTTCATTCTCGATGGAGTTCATCTATCAGATAGGTGAAATCTAGATTTCTGAGCTCATGGTGTGTGTTCTCAAAGTTTCTTGTTACAATTAGAGAAATGATGAGAATCCTACTACTGGATATGGTGTTGGAACCTCATGTGTCTTGGAGTCTGAGATGAGTATATCTAGATTATTTCTGAGAGTCATTGCGGTGTTGTTTCATATAGGGGAAGACACCACTTTTATGCAGATCTGCTTTTCTATTTACATCTAATGTTGGTTGGACATGATGTTTCTCTCTAGATTGGGTTCCCATTGGCTAGGTTGACCGAACTACAACCTTTACGTTACTCCATTTTATTGGGGTTTTTGGGGTTATTATAGATTAATTTAATACTGACAACTACAGAGGGCTTACCGAAAGATGTTTTCAATCTTCTGTAGACAACATGCCTTTCAATGAAGTGCATTGAGTACCTTAGGTAAGCGAAGATTAGTGATCTAGAATGAACAAGGTGTTTATCATAGATGGGCTGAAGAGATTTATAACAGCTTTATATGATAATGATCTCTTCCTTCTGAGAAAGTTGGATGCTTTTATAGTATTCTTTTTTTCGGAATTTTTTTATTCATCATTAACATTACATACTTCTATTGTACTATTAATGTGGTATATAGATGTATTCATGCATTGGTTACTTAGTGGTTTTTACATTTCATCATTTTGAGATATTGGAGATGTGTGTGTGTGTAGGGATATATTAAATACCTCTCGTGTTTGTGAAATTCCTTCCCAAAATCATTCACCAACCCTTATCTCATTAGAGGTGGGAAAGGGGATTATGTGCCTAAGCCTCGTCGCGTGGGGACACGATAGAGTGGAAGCAAAAGGGTGGTCATTCCACATGGGTCCTACAGTGTTATGTTCATGGTTTTGGTTTTATAGAGATAGTGTTAGGATGTTTTTAGTTCGGTTATCAAGTCAGAGGTTCCAGTGTTGGTGTGGTGGAATATGTATCCATTCACTAGTTCTCCAATATCATTCTTTTCAACATGGTACATTATGATATTAGTCAATTTGAAATAAATAGTACATGAATCATACCAGACTGGGTTTTCATTTTTTACAACCCTTCATGAGTAAGCTCCCTATCCTCCTTTACTATTGTATGTCTTTATTCTAATCCAAGAATCCATTGACATGAAATTCAAATAGGGTTCCAAGGAGTTATTATGATGAAAATACACCATGCAATGATGATTCAGTTTATATAACTTGTTCTGAGGTGTTACCTTCAGGTGGTCCGCCGGTAGTGCCACCGCAAATTGACCAGTAGGTTTTAACAGCAGTTCAAGACGAAGAAACATGCATGTTGAGTGTTATACACATGTTCTAGTGGAAGAGAAAAATGAAGTATTATGGTTATCTTGAACCCAAGTACTAGATGACATGCTCATGTTAGTCATGTGTGTTTTCCACCAAGTGAGGTCACCTCTAGATCAGATGATGGTCCTAACAGCGAGCCTTATACAGGGTTCATCAGGGAGAAGGTGGAGTCTAGTGATACAGAATAATAATGTGATGATGGTCACTTGTGTGGTGTTTGAGTGACTCTTCATGGAAGAGTTTTACAAAGCCACATTTATAAATATGTGTATCCATGATCTCTTGCAGCTTTGTAAGTGTTTCATGAAAATGATGGAGTTTTCAATGAGCTTCACAAACTTTCCACAATACTTCTAATACATGGTTTGAAATATTGTTTTCATAGAATAAACATTCGAATAGGGATTTCATAAAAATATCAGGACATATGTGACTCTTCTATACTTTCCCACCTTTTTTGGAGTGCAAGAGCGAGCTCTGGTGGTTGAGTGCTTAATAGGTGATTAACAGGTGGATGTGGTCCACTGTATTGATCATGAGGCTAAGGAATTTGTAGGAGCTAACATATTATAAGTGAACAGATTATAGAAGAAGTGGAATATAAATTCCTAGACATTGTCACATGGTCTTGTGGAACTAGATATGTGCCAATGATCTGGTCAACCGTAGGACAGGCAGGGTTGCGCATGATCCTCAACCCAGTTGGTGAGGACTCTCTAGGTGCATCCTAGAGACCTGATATCATATCCAAGTGGAGTCATATTTATGGGGGTACTATATCAGCACTATAGCATGAACTTTTCAGTACTATAGAAGCTAGAACTATTCATCCATCTGGGCCTTTGGGCCACCGGTTTGGTCATCGGGTCCTGGAAGGCTTTCGGGCCACCCAACGCCTTTGTGCCAGTTGTTTATCAAGGCCTTAAGGCCACCTTAAGTACTTATGGGACACCCCAAGGTCGTTGTGCCACATGAATGTAGGCCCTAGACACACTACAAAAAAGGAGCATCCCCAGAAGAGGATTCAGAGCAGGTGAACTCACCAGAGAAGAGACAAATGGATTGTCATAATGAGAGGGTATGGATTTTCCATTACTACCAGCCTGTGCTTGCATGGTAATCCTAGCCAGACGGTCATTCAAAGGCAGAGAGCTACTATCAGGATGCAGATTCTTGATAGGGGAAGTTCCTTGTAGATAGTCTGGTTGAATTCCATAAGACATTCGGCTCATGAAATCTTCTAAGCCAACGAGCATTGTAATCTCTGAGCCTACGAGCCTTGTAAGGGTTTCTCCTCATCCCTTGAAAGAGGGGTTATAAAAAATCAATAAAAAATGTAGGCCTTCGGTCCATTCAGGCGTAGAACATGCGGTGTGACACTTTTGATGACTGATGAAATCTCTCCATAGATTGTCTTGCTCACTATGAATATAAGATGGTATTGGATAATGATTAACCATGGAAGAGACATTTTTTTTGAGAAAGGTGTTCTATATGTTGGAAGATGAGTTAGAGGAGCTGGTAGAGCTGCTGGAGGTGGAAGATAGTTCTGGGTATTTCAACCACCACCTCCAAGTGGTCCACTCTATTCCCACGGAGATTGTGGAAAGGGTGAGGATAGCTATAGGAAATATAGAACATTGACCAAGAGGATCGATGGATTCATAGAGGTATATATTAATTACATTATAATTTCTACATTAGAAATTTTTTTACACTATGGTTTTCACTCTACTTCATTCCACTTCTCAATTTAGAATTAACCAGGGTGACATGAGGCGTCTATAGAACCCCTTGTTGGTAGTTACGACTGGGGACCTCGTAAGATCCATGGTAATTTTTGAAAACCCATTGTTTCTAATTAGTACCATCATGTGTTTGGATTCATCTTTTTATGTGAAATTATTGAGGATGATGTGATATAGGTTGACATATCTTTGAACTCATAAGGAAGGGGGGCCCTTTCCCCATCAAGACACTTTTTTGTGATGTGACCAAAAACATGTAGGCGAGTCAGTGCATCCAAAAGTGGAGAATATTTAGATTTGGGGGATTAGTTTATTATACTCACATGTTACATTTGGGTATCATTGATGGAGTGTTGGGGTTGGTTCTAGTCTTTCCAGAGTAGGTTCCGTGCTCGACCCCTTTAGCTTGGTGGCCCTAGGAATGGGAGAGTTGTGATTAGAATCGTTCCATAGTGATTGAGTTAGACCTTAAAATCTTTCCATAGTGTGGATTGGTTTTATACCATCCATACTAAACTAGGATTCCACAAGTGGGAGTGGATGTGTTTATGTATGGGTGAGTGATTTTACATAGGGTGGTTTCTAGATGATTGGCCGAGTAAGTCCTAGTGTTTACTCTTGGGTAGCCCTATTTTGTTCATGAATACCCTCAAATGATCTTCATAAAACGTGAATGAAAAATGAATGAAGATTCTATTTTATAATCCATCCAATAGTGTATGTGAACAATGGGGGTCCCATTAGTATTTGGGTCAGGTTTGAAAGTGGGTGTATTTCTAGACCCCATGGTGGTAGATGGACCATGGTGCTTGGTTCTTTCCCATCTGTGGTAGATAAGGATACATGTGCCCATTTTTTGAATGATACTGGACTTGTAAAAAATGCAAATGAGAGTGGGTTGATCATGGTAGTTCCTATATATTCATTATTATATCCAGTCAATCAACCATTTATGAGCTTGATGGAAAATTAATTTAGTGGGAATCTCAGTTTCATCCCTTGTTCTTAGGACTTCACTATTCAAAGATGAAAAACTCTAAGGTGAGGATAATTTAATGACTCTGGTTTTACACTATTATAAATTGGAATATTCCAAAAAATATTTCCTAATATGGGAACTAAGTTGGCGCAATAATCCGGGGCCCGAGGAGCCTCAGTGTGGTTAGATTAAAAATATCAACTATGTTTTGTCGCACATGCACAGTTTCTATTTAAACATAAATAAAACCTATGCTGAGGATCATATTATATTTATGAGACCATGGTTGATTCTGGAACATCTTGTTTACCATAGGCACAAGCTAAGGTCATCTGTACTAGGAGTTTGGATTAGGGGAATTTTTGTGATGTGGCGTTAAAAGGGGAATTATCTAGTTTTAATTCATTATAACTAATTAGTAAACCCAATGTAAGGAACACAACACAACAATGGAAGAGAATAAATACTCTCCTATCCTATCTTCCTATCGTTTCCCAATAGACAATAAGGCGTCAAATTGATGAATAATGGTGTTACCAATCTCCATTCTTGATGTATATTGTTATTAGATAGAAGAGAGGCATGATTTAGTCAATGTTATCAATCCAAAGCTTTGTCTTTTAAGCAATAATGTAGGAATATTTTATTTTTGCTCCTGGTCCCTTTTTTATACATTGTTCAAAGGCCCTAGAGTCCAAATACGAATGTTATAGATATTTTATAGGTAGATATGTGAGTTTTGTTAAAGAACAAGATGAATTAGTGTGTTTTGGAGGTGATTCAGGACTAGAACCACCATCTAAATTGAATTTAGTTCAGTGACACACTACATGTAGCTTTTTATGGTCAGGGAAGATGAAATTTTGGGACTACACGCTCTGTATTGGGGTCACACTCCATGTAGATTCCTTAACTACATGATCCAGGGATATGGCATGGGATAGTCATATGAAACTAGACGAACATATATTAACACACGAGGTCCAGTACATAGCCACATACAAACTACATGGGAAGGTGTTTGTTTAGCCAGAACACACTATGTAGTATGGGATACGTGGTGAATATGTGAAATAGTTGGACTGTCCATATAGAAGTGGAACTATTATAGGGGCTGAGTGAAGAGGGAAAGAACATGTACCTGCTTTACACACAATTCTACACAACATTGGTTTGTAAACCATGTAGGTTGGATAAAATTTAGGTACTCGGGTGGGTTAACATGCTGTGTGTGCAATGGTTTACATCGTGTACTCTTGGAAGACTCTCCTAGGATCTTCCATATTTTGTTTCTTCTTCTCCATGACATGGATTCATGCGTCTAAATAACATATCGTGAATGGTTTCCCATATAGAAAGTGATAGAAGCATCGACTACAGCTTATGAGATAGGTTTTGATGTAAATCATGCAAGAGTATTGTGAAGCTACACTGAGCTCATGTTGGTGTTCAGTAGGGTTCGTGAAGAGAGAAACTGAGCCTGGTACTCCCATTCATGATTAGGGCGTGGGTTTCCCTCACCTATATCCATTGGTATTTCTGGGACCCCCTACATTATGGGTAGAGATTCATTACCTTTTGGTTGTTTCCTACAGTTGTGTTACTCTTATGATGAACTAGGGTGAATGTTTCCAGTGATGATGGTGAATATGGATAGTATCCCCTGTTTTACTTTGGCGTGATTCCTCCAAATATGATATGTAGATAGAGTGGGAAATATCGTCTAGTGTTAGGTCACTATCCCTATATTCTTGGAGTCGGTACTTCATTGTTGTTCTTGTGTGAGGTTCCTCCATATGTGTTGTTCTGGAAGAGTCAGTACTCCCCTACCATGCTAGGGAGATAGTTATCTAGGATGGGGTCAGCACTCCCCTGCTATGTTGAGGTGTGGGTCCCCCATAGTGAATGACTAGAATGAGTCAATACTCCCCTCTAATTTTTGGTGTGGATTCTCTAGTAACTATGTGGTAGAACCGTAAGAGGTTAGAGTGTGGATCCTCAATCAACGGAGTGGTACTCCGATATTGTATAAGGGTGAAGGTCCTCCATTCTCTGAGTTGTACTCCCCAATTGGATATGGGTGATAGTCCTCCCTAATGGAGTATTACTCCCCCAAATATTAGTAAAAGTGGGAAGCATGTCCTCCATTGATGTTGGAGATACCTCTTCCATGGTATGTAGTTATGTGGAGCAGGACCCTAAACATGTTATGAAAAAAACCTAGTTATAAGTTAGTTATCCCTCAATAGAATGAGGTAAGGGCCACTCAAAATTTTATAAATAGTGGTTTCATGGGTTAGTTAAGAGATATAATACCTCGAATGTGGGGAAGTGGTAAGTTTAGGGTAATCCTTAGTGTCTTTTATTAGAAAGGATGCATGTGGTGAATAGTCTAAAGTAGTGATCCCTCAATTGTGCACAGCGTTGAGGGGAAGGTCACATCATTTGGTTTTCCATAGCTTGTTATGGCTGAACGGTGATGAAAATAAGACCTCTGGTGATAGGAACTAAAGATAGAGTTAGTAAGATGTTCCTGATAGAGTATGTTCTCTTGGGAGTACAAATATGAATGGTAAAGTTATTTTTGTTTGAGTTCATCTCTCAGACGACTGCCATTTGGGATGACTGAGCTCATGTAGTGTGTTCTCCTGGTTTTGTGTTATGATTAGAGAAAAAATAGATTCAAACTATTGACTTCGAGGTTGGAACCTCATGAGAAGTGGAGTTTGAGATGATTATATCCGGGTGATTTCTGAGAGTCCATGCATTGCTTTCACATCTTGGGTACGACACCCCTAATTGATCGAGCTTCCTTATCATGTACATCCAAGGATGGTAAAAAATAGAGTTTCACTCTCAATTGGCATTCTATATAGCTTGGTAGAGTTGATGTTTTCCTTTGAGTTGATCGCTTTTTCTTTTTAGACTTTTGGTGATCATACTGAGTATTTCTAGTCACCCATGAATGGGTCTTCCCTATACATGTTTTATGGCTTGTGTATACCACATGCCTTTCGATGGAGTCTACAGAGGAACAGATGAAGGTAGATCTAGTGACCTAGATAGAATAAAGTGTTTTCCAAAACTAGGATAAGGTTCTTTCCAGTAGTTATAGTTAAAAGTCATCCCCTCATTCTGAGAAGGTTGCACACTTGTACAGTTTTCTTTTATGGGCATTGCCTTTCCCATCTTTCCCTTTCATTAATTCAGTTGAACTCTGGTTATGGGATATTGATGAATGAAAGCATTTTATACTTAGTGGTTTTTATATTTGAGAATCTTATGAGCTTGGAGATGTGTTTGTATATATGTATATAATAAAATTCATCCGATGTTAGTTATATACCTACTCGGCATGAATCTCCATCCCCTGGCCGATTGGTGGTGGGCTTGTGTAGTTGTGGCATGGGGCTCGTCAGTTTGGGTCATCACATATATTGATTTATGGTCCACTACATCTATAAATATGCCAAAAATTTTAAATGATTATTATTCATGGGGTTTTTACTATGTTTTATCATCAATAATGTATAGTAATGAATTTACACTTTATGAAACTAATCTATAAATAAAATGATCTCAGTACTTATATTCATTACTTTTGGATATCTACACCAATATTATAGGATTAACATTACATATGATCCACTTTAAAATATTTATATCTGATTCCTTTGTCAATGATAATAATTCATCAGAAAACATTAATTAAAAAATAATGTATTTTCATGAAGAACTGCTACCTATAACCAAAAAACACTCAAAATGTGTATCATTATGTTATTTTCCCTATTATAAATATCTACTAAAATATTCTGTAATTATAAAATTTTAAACAAGATATTTAAAATAATTTAATAAAATAATTACATCAATTTTTTCCTTTACACTAACATAAATAAAATAATAAATACTATATAAACATTTTAATCCTTCATGAATAATATTATGATCACAATCAAAGTGATATATGAATGTTTGAAAATAAACAATAATTTATTAATTTTGTGTGGCATAATAAATAAAAATGACATCCCCATACATATAGTATAATCTCATTCAAAAAAGAAAATAAAAGATATAAAATATTTCTAACACGAAATGCCTCTTAATTTATTGGTACCAAAAATATATTTGCAATATAATCTTCATGGAATATTATTTTCCATTCTCTAATTTAGTAACCTAAAAATAACAAATTTTATAATTTAATTTCACAAGAATCAAACATTACACTTTCCTTGTTTATTTTTATGTGTACTATATCGATATATATTCTCCCATATTCAGGGACTAATTGTTGTTGGTATGTTCTTGATACCAATGAAGACTTTCCAAATTTTTCTAAAAGAATATTATTTTTTTAGAATTTTTTTCACAATATTAAAAACAAATCCTACATTATCTAATTGAATCAATAAATGTTTTAAATAAATGATTAATCTAATACTTTTAAAACACATAATCATTGATCATATATTCCCAGTATGAATCCAAACATCAAAATTTATTATTTAAATTTAATAAATTTGTATTATTTTAATTTCAAATATACCTTACAATGATTTTTTTATTATATAGGGATAAATAAACCCTGGAATCAATCTCATTTCCATATCTTAATTATGGTTACCTTTTGGGTTATATCACTTGTAAAAAAGTAATCAATGATATTTGTGTAAGCTTGTTCAATAATCCATTACATTATGTTTAAAACTATGGTACGATTCCTACAATATATTTGTGTATTCATCAAAAATATTCTATTACATTAAATTTAACACTATTATATTATTAATATAACTAACTCAAGATTTAATATATAATGCATCATCATTGAATAATTCACAAAAAAAAAATTTATTCCCTGTTATATCAACCGATCATGTCCTTGTATGTATACATGATGAAATATTATTACATTCATACTGTTACATAATGTTATTCTACACAATAAAATCAATTTAGCTGATATTATATTAAATAATCATTGTAGAATCATCATTTTTTAATTTGGATAATTTATTATATAGGGTGTAGAATTCTCATACATCATTAATTATTTTCTTAATCATGATCCATTATGGTTTAAAAAACTGTTATGTCATCGCATTAAAATGAAATATCATTTCAGAATCTCAATTTTTTTCATTAATTAAACTAATACATTTTAATGAGTAACTGATTTTTATTATATTTCAATTATCACATACATTGATATATGAGTGATTCAATTCCATTTAAAACCATAATAACCTCAATAAAAAAATATTTTCCTATATTTAAGGTTTAACCAAAAAAATAAACTCCTAGATAATGCATACCTCATACAATCCTTTCATGATTGATGTGATGAATTATATCATTATCCACTTTTTTGCTCTATGGATTAAGAAAATAAGTTCCAAATGAGTACAATGAATAAATGATAATAGATCCCTTTTATCAGAATTATGTGAAAATATATTTATTAATTTCATATGTATTAATTATTTAAGAAATATATATTCATAATTCTATATAATTCACTTCCTAAGGCTATTATTTAGGGATTCAATAATTTCAACTACTATTTTAAGGATTTAATGTTAAGTTTAGTATCAAATTTATTGATTTTATTAATCAATTTGTAAACCCATTCAAATGTATATGTCAATTTAATTTTATATATTTTATCATGTATTCATATTTTCTAAAGAGGGGTCACAATACCCCTTGAATTTAGCTTGTCTCTTATATCTAATAAATATTTCATTGATTATCTTTTATGAGATGAATCATGAATCACAGTTTATTTTCAATATAAAATATTTCAATTAATGTTAAAAATTAATAATTTATGAAAATTCTTTGTGAAACATAATTACGCAATTTAAAACAAGAATAAAAAATCATATAGAAATAAAGTAATAAACTAATTTTTAATAAAAAAACTTATATAATAATTATCAACATTTTTGTATTAATGTGATATCAATTCAATTTATAGATTAATTTTTTGAATAAAAATTAACAGAATGCATGAATAAATTATGAAAATATATGGAATGATAATTTTATGATTCACAATTAAATTTTTTTTTAAAACACTCGGGGTAATGTAAATTAAAATATTTCGTTGAAAAATAAATTTAAAATATATATAAATGAATTAAGATAAAATTTCCATCATTTTTTATTATTCATGAAAATAATTATCTTAGTTTTTTAGAAATGGGAGATTTTTAGGTTAATTTAGGAAATAGAAATTGTTACACATATCATAACATTTATGAAATTATTATTATATAATAATGAATTAGAAATATAAGTAATATTTTGAATAACTAGTGATTAATTTATGGAATAAAATAAATCATTTCAACTATTACATTGAATTTTTAGCCACATGAATTTATTTATGGAACCTATGATGTATTTATTTCAAAAAATTTAAAATTTTCCTTTTATTTGATTTTTGTATTCACATTTTATCATTATTTGTTTCATTGTTTATAATGACACATAACTTTTTTTCCTAAAATAATATATTTAATTGTCATTAATTCGGTATTTTAATTTTTTTTAAAAATAATTTTTATTATTAAAAATGAAATTTTGAAAAAAAAATCCTTATGTTTTTCGTATTTATATAATATTTTTTATACCACCTCTATATATTAAATATTTTAAATTGGATATCATATTTGGAATTATAATTTTAGAATTATAGAACCTTTTATATTTCGTTTTTATTTTAAATTTATGTTGTCGTAGTAAAGGATAGTCTCCACATAACATGTTAAATGGCTTAAAACATGTTAAAACTACCTGAAAATGTAACAAAGATCCCAAAATCGCATATCTAATTTGAATGGTTCTGTTTATTTTTACTATTAATATTCAATGTTATAATTTTGGTACCTTTAGATCAAATTTAACTTGATATATATATTTATATTATTTCAATGTTAAGAGTATTTGCAAGGGTTCCACTATTATCACTTTTAAAAAGAGACACTAAAGCTTCACCCTTTACTATTATGTAAAAATTGTAAATTATAAATCAACCAATATAAACTATAAAAACTACCCAAAATCCTTATCCATGAAATAAATTCTTAGGTATATCCAAAATTCATAGCTAAGAACAATCATGGATGGACCCAAATGAGGATACATAAAGAAGAATTAATTTTTTTCTCTGTTATTTCTAGAATATTATATATTAAACAAATTCAAAATCTTCTCTATACCTATTATAATTATTAAATATGTATTATATTTTAATTTAAATGTTATTAATTTAATATAACAATAATTATTTACATATATTCCATCAAATAGAAAAAAATGTCACTCGTGTGTACATGATGACAACCACTTCCATTAATGTCATTTTTCTTTTTTCATTACTGCCTAACATCGATAGTTACAAATATGGATTTAATGTTTTCTTTTATATTTATAATATTATTAATGCTATTGATTTATAATATCACTATTCTACTGTTAATATTAATAATAAAGGGGCATCGTAAAATTTATCCTACTAAAAGAAACTTTCCAAGACACTTCGTAGATAATAAATTCTTTCCAGTATTATTTTTTATCGTATCCATAAATATATTATAAAAAAAATAAACAATTTAATAACTTGATATTTTAATCATTGGGATTATGTAAATAATTAAATTATCGTATTCTTTCACATTCTTTCATTATAACAAAACACTCAATTAGGTCATTTTTACCTCATATATGAATGATGCTACAAAATTCTTGTAATGAGTGGACATGGATAGTAAAATATATAATATATTATATAGAGTTAATGAATTTAATATTTATTAATGATTAAATAAATAATATATATTTTTTTTTTCTATTTCATAATAGAAACTTTTATCTTTATAGAAAGGATATTTCTTAACTAATATTTCTTTCATTCTATAAAAAATATGACAATAAGTTCTAAGAAATAAATTTTTGTATACAAAACTATATCAATAATGTACTATACACATTAATGTGGTGATGAAATAACTATCAAAGACTTTTACCAGTTTTGATATATTTTATTTGTTGTTACTGATTATAAAAAATCATGATGTATCGGTGATGATTGATTTCATTATGTAAGGAATTTTAATTGGAATAATGAGATATTAGAAGCTATAAGATGATACTCATAATTATGATATGTATGTAAAAAATGTGTAAAATATTTGAAGTTATGTTGTGATGTTTATTGAAAATGTGTGGAGAATATAAAAAGAATATTATATTACCACAATGATGTTGGTTATGGTAATGAAGATATATTGATAAATGTGAAATGAAAATGGTAGAGAAATTTGTAGGGGTTGGGATACCTTGATAAGTTAATTTGAGAAGAATTTATATTAGAGTTAGCTAATAAATGTGAGTGATAATGTCCATCTAAACACAAATCTATCAAGAAACTCCCAAAGGAAATGCCTGTCCAAGATTAAATGCAACACTATGACCAGAAAATTTATTTTATTTTATTATTTCTCAATATTGTATTTTTTAATCGAGGTTTGTGTTGAGTGATAGTTTATATTTTTTGAATTTTTATAATTTTTATGGGTTTCAGGTGAGTGCACGAGTTCCATATAATTAGTGTCAACCGTGCGGTCGTCATATGTGACCTAGTGATTTTCCAAAATTTAAAATAAATAAAATATTGTGAAAAATAAAATAATGTAAATGTTTAATAAAAAATAATACGAATAATATTATTGTAAATAATAATTATATTTTTATTGAAATTGATATTGATATTAATATTATTTAAATTTTTATTAATAATATTATTATTCAAATTGTTATTATTTTTCTTAATGTTAAAATTGTTACTAATAATATTATTATTAAATTTTGATTAATATTATTATCACATAAAAATGAATTGAATATTTTTAATATTAAAATTAAATTTTTTTTTTTATTATCAATATAATTATTTATTTGGTTTTATTTTATTTTTTGGGAACCCATATATTGGTCATGACTCCCCCACCCTTTCCTCTTCTCCACACAGGGCTCAGCACTCCACATACCATGACTCCGGTGTGACCCACCTCATGCATGCTCCCTTAGCTCCGGCCATACCTCCCCTATCACCACCTCCCCCCTACGCACTCCCTCCCGCTGGAATCCCTCTTACATAGCCCTCCCTTCATCCGTGATCCCTCCCTACAACCACCCCTATCTCTAGCCCATAAACTGCCAACCGCCCTCTCCAGCACATGAACCTCCTCCGACCGACCACCTTCCCAAAACATGACCCCCCCTTTGGTAAGGACTCTTTAGTGTCTAAGTATTTCATGTGGGTCTCCCTTCTTGGAAAACCCCAAATGGTTGGGGTCTATAATTTTTTCATTTTTCAGGGATGCTAGGGTGTATGGTTATTTCTTCGAGGCTTCTCTTTCCTTATCCGAATGTTCCATTGTGTTCACACACAACTAAGGTATGCAATTAAATTTTTTCTCCATTTTGAAGAAAATATTTTTTTGTTTAAATTCTTTAATGAATTTTAAATTATCATTTGCAGCTTCACAGTCCACTAAATTAGTATATTATAGTTTTTTAAATGATTTTAATTTGTATAAAATATTTTTTCAGGAAATTATTGGTGTATACCTATATGTGTTTGTGATATTTTATTTAAATAGATGATAAATCCTGTTTTTATAATTTTAAAAATATGATTCACACCTCTATGGATCCCATGTTTAACTTAATCTAGAATTTCGGAATTGGTCTGAGTTGTTAAAAATTCATTTTCATATCAATTTTTGAAACATGACTATATTCATGCATACCTATAGTGTTTGTTAAAATACAAATTATTTTTAAAACTGAAACTGGGTATTTCAAGAAAGGTTTATTCTTAAATTTGTTTTGGTATCATGGTTGAAATGCCATTTTTACTTTTTATGTGTGTTTTGATATTCTTATGGCTTGAGGGTTGTGGTGAAATATTTTGTAATGGATATCATGGGTTTTAGAGTTATTTTTATGTTCATTGAATAGAGTGTGTTGTGGGGTTTGGTTTGAAAAAAATTGTCATTTTTATGAAAATTGGTTTTTTGTGTTTCTATGAAATTTAGTGTGTCTCAATGATTGTTGGCACATTCATGAGTGAACTAGGTGAAAACATAGATGCTCCCTCAAATGAAGATGGAACACCAATTGGGGTTTATCCCCAAACATGGGTTCTTTAAATGGTTTTTTGATTTGTAAATAATATTGGTTCCCTGATGTGATATATATATTTTTTAAATGATATATTAAGAGGTTTTTCCTGGATATCCTTTAAATGTGTCATGGTGAATGTTGGTGCAAAAAGGCTTGTTTGAACTTGAAAATATAAAGGCAGAGTTTGAGGTTTCTTTTTAATGAGTTTGAAAATATAATTATTAAATCCTTTTGGTCTCGTAGAGTAATGAAATATTTGGCTATATGTATATAGAACTAATGTTTGGGTTGGCTTTCGAAAATTTCGAGGTATGGAAAACATAAAATCTCAACTGACACAATTGAATATTTGAGGTATGTTTTAGAAGCAATGTGATGTGACCAACATATTGGAAACTCAATTTGTTTTATAATTTTTTTGATATTGATGTGATATGAGGGCATGGTTGGCACTTTAAATGAGTGAATTATATATGTATATGTATATAGTGGCCACACCTATGTTGTATTTCCCTTTATAGGATATCGTATATGAGATATCCATGTGGGGGGAAGGAAAGTGTAGTGGTGGATGTTATGGTGAGTCATGTGTTTGACGGACTCCCACTTAGACAATTTACATTTACCATGGGTTCCTCAGAATCTTTTAAGGGATTGAGTGATGGTTGCTTACCCACCCTATAAAATAGGATGGTATACCCTAGATATCAGATAGGCTAGCTGGGATGTTCCATGAGAATAGTCATTTTTGGGACCCAAGTGTTTATTGACATAGAATAATCACTATACGCTGGTAGGTGGTTATAGAAAGAGAACATCTAGGGGTCTTGACTGAAAATTATCTTTTTTTTATATTCAAAATGACCGCTTTGTGGCTGAGCGATAACTAAAAAAGCAAAGTCAAACCATCATGCGGGAACAATAGCATATAAAGCCAATTCAAAATAAAATTAAAAAAATTCACAAAACCCAAGGGGATCTAGAACCGAGATATGCCCACATCACCAAAGTTACATCTCTTGCCTCCCCAACGTCACCATAAAAACCATTGTTATCATCAGTGACTTTCTGTATCATCTCCAACTTCCATGATGAATTAATCGGACCTCATCCCACTGGATGAACACGAAGATGGAGAAAATGCCACTGCGAGACACCACCTGGAGCACGGACGACCGCTCGAACTCACAACCCAAAACACCGGAGAAACCATCGTGCATATCCAAATGGTGGAATCTCGGAGCAAGAATAGAGAAATCAGACTCAGGCCATGAGAGGGATCCTATCTCCATTACCACCCAATGCCAACAGCCTCCACAACATCTAGAAACAAGCATCACTAAAACCAGAAGAAAATATCTAAATCAACTCCACACAAGTAACATAGCTCGATCGCACCATGGCATCGTATCCAATTAATCTAGTAATAAACAAATCACCAAAACCAAAATCAAGAAAGAGTGCGTCATGGAAAAGAACAATCCATCAAATTACACCATCGAGAACCAAAAAAACAAACCATCGCCTTAAACATGAGGGTGAAAACTGAAAAACACAAACACAAACTAGCATCGAAGAGCCATGTCAAGAATGATGGTGGCCACCGAACCACACCTCCCAAAACAAGGTTGCGACCACTGCTCTGGCTCCAACCAGGAGAGGAGAAGGATAACATTATGTTAGAGCAGCGGTCGAACGACCAAGATCTCCAAATGATAGCAACGATAATGAGGAGATAACCGGGAGCAAACAAAACATGAGAAAGTGACCAGCAGCACCTTGAGATCCGTCAACAACCAAGCCGCACAACCCAAAACCACCTAGAACCACCACTCTATAACTGAACAGGAGAGGTGCAAGGGAATAAGAGGTCAGAGCATGGAAAGGGCGTCTGAAGGCCTCTACAGTAGACAACCAGCATCGGAACACCAGGACCTCCTTGTAGGAGAAGTCATCGATGCGAAGAAATGAACTATAGCACGCCGAAAGGGAAGAAAACCATGATGAGGAGGATGCGAAAGTGACAAAAACAGGCATATGAAAGGTGGAACCATCTCCAAAGGAGGATAAACCCTCAAAGAGGGAGCAGGAGAAACAATATCACAAAAAACAATAAGAAAAATAGGGGGAACCAATGCCGATTGAGAAGAAACTCTAATAGATGGTGAAAGAGACGCAAGAGCACCGAATGTGGAGAAATGAGGGAGACGTGAATGTTCCGAAAATAGGGAAAAGGGAGGGTGAACTATCCCTAATGTATGAGAAATCCGAGAAGAAGAATATGTAGATGCAAGAACACCGAAAACAATAATAGAAGAAGAGAGAACCATCGCCAAAGGAGAGGGAACCCTATGAGAGGGTGAAGGAGATATGAGAGTGCCAAAGACCAGGGGAGAACAGAGACATATCCGATGGAATCATCACATCTAGGGTCTTCTATGGTTGATTATGTTCAACCATGTTTAATTTTTATTTCTTCATGCTTGGTTTTATTTTTATGCACATACTGTTTATAGTATATTTTTAGATTATTTTCTTTTCTACATAACCTTGTATAGTCTATTTGGGGTTTTAGTTTTAAAATTTTATTGATTGTTGGAAATGGTAAGTATGTGTGATTTTTAAAAAAATTAATACCCTGTTTATTTATCTAAATACTGAAAAACATATTTTTATAATTTTATTATCAATCAGGCATTACTAAAATGTTTTTTGGAATGGAAAAGACAAGGATTCTGTGTTTCTTCATTGTCATTTCAATTGATAATTTTGGTGTGAATGAATACTTCATATTTTTGGATTCAGGTTATTCTATTGATGTATCACTATCAGAGCGAACATGTTTCTCAATTGGGTGGTATCATATGAGGTCATAATGAGGTATGGGCAGTTTTATTTCCATTTTTTTGTATGTTTTCATTTTCATCATCAATATTCATTAATTTGATTATATTTTCTGGGGCCAAATCTATCCCAGTGCTTTATTCTTGATTCCCGACATTTGTTTCCAGCCCGTGTGGATCAAAAACACAATTTGGTCGACACCGTTGACTGTCTCAGGTGACTGGTTCAGGGTTTACCCGGGCTGGTTCATAAAAAAATGGCCTAAGATTAAGGCCCTTGTTACTTGGGGTGTCTGGTAGATAGATATTAGGACCATGAAGACACAAGATTTTGGTTGTGGGTTGGTACATGTTCCACACTACTCAGGACATGACTTGATTTGCTAGGGGTAGTCTAAGAATTGAGTCTCTTGTCTCCATATTTGATTGAGGGATGAGAATATTGAAAAGATAGTGTTACATTGTAATTTCCTATGGATTACTAACCCATGTGAAGTTCACGTACATGGTCTAATCTCATAATAATTTTTTATTTTTACATGGTGTATGGATCACTACCATGTCACGAGGTTAAGAATGCATACTAGTTTCTCATTCAGAATGATTGGTTAAATTTGTGGTTCTCATTGGTTTTGGGTGGTGAAAGTGTGTTTTTTTAATGAAAAATTTGTTTTAGATTTTAAAATTATTTCCTTTAAATAGAATTAAATTGTTAATATGGAATTAAATATTTATATTGTTTTATCTTGAGAATTTTTAAAATGTTAGGACTTTGTAAAAAAATGGATTGGGTGTTACCCTTGGTACTCTTTATGGGAAGTCACATGTGTATAGGGTATGTTAATAATGTGTGTGGGGGAATATTTTTATGGATGATGTATGTGGAATTGGATAGACACACGTGTGGTGGTTTATTAGATGCCAACAATGTGTGTTTCAGATTAAAGGCTTATTCTTCTTTTTAGAAGATATTTGTTTAAAGGGGAAAACAATTTTAGAATACAATTTAATTTTTTTAATATCGATTTTGTTTTGTGAAAATGGGTTTCTATTTGGGAAGTGTCTTGAAATATTATGGTTTTAAAAATCAATATGGAATTATATATTTTGAAAATAGGAATTTTGGTTTTCATTGAATTTTTTTGGTATGCAGTTCTATTGATTTGTCTTCTGTTTTTTCTCTTGGTCAGGATTTGGTTTTATGTTATCTTTGGTTTTTGATTTAAATGTTGTTCTAAAAAATGCCACCAATATAGGTATCCAAAGTTTCCAATTATTCATGCCTAGTTTTAGGTCATTCCCAGACATCAAATGTTCTTCACAGTGATCAGGGTCCATTATAGGTAGTGATGTTGGTTGATGAGGTTGGTTATGTCTCCAAGATACTGTGAACTCTCGTATCTATCAGAGGGTATGCTGCTTTGGGTCTATTCAAAGGTCCGTATTTAGATGAATGGGAGATGTTCACCTTGATTTAATTGAAATTCAAGATGAAGTGGGATATTTTTTATTCTATCTTCATCTGATGGTTCATACCTGAGGAGGTTCAGACAAATTAAAGGGAAGAGCTCATGGGTTTTCAATAAAGCTATTGGTCGGTGAAGGCCTACAATGACCACAGTAAGTAACCGGTTTCCCCTCTAGATTTAAAGTCATAATTTTTCATGAATAATTCTTTATTTATTGTGGGTTTTTTTCCATAGAAAAAGGAGAGGGTCATCTCTTCTAAGGACAATCGTTTCTAGTATCTAATAGATAGATAGTTTATAGATTAGTTGATCTTCGGAATATATGGAGTTGGAAATCCATCATCTCTAGCTACACCTTACGGTTCCCCTTTTTAAAGAAGTATATGTTAGAAGAACCTACTTTTAAGGAGTCTCCTTGAGTTGTTTTGGTTTTCTTTTAATCGGATCATCATCGTGTGTGCCGCTAGTGTGGCCGATTTGGGAACTCGAAGTCGTCATGTCCCACCCCTCTTAAGACGTGCCATCATTGCGTCTATCTGGGTCATCCAGATATATTTTATAGAATTTTTCACTTGAGAAAGATGCTATAAACAAATGATAATATTGAATGACTATAAGGAAAGAGATGATTTAGTTATTACAGTGCCAGCCACATGACTTAGAGTGAAGTTGTGCCCAATCAGGCGTATTAGGGGTTGTGAATGTACGATATGAGTATTTTGTCCCATGTTGGGATTTAAGAATTTATAGACTATTAATTATTGTTTTCCAACATTTGAAAATTCATCCTTCATGGTAAAAGTGTAAAGTAATTGTTCCATTGTAATCCTACATGTTTTACCTATTTCATTGTTGTCCTTTGATATTTTTCGTTTTCCCTTAGTTTTTAAGTTGTTCTCAATTGGGAATATTTATGTTTTGTTGGATTGATGGAAAATGTTTCTAGTTCATCATTTTTTTGGTGTTTCTTTTAATGGTTTCCCCTATAATTGGTGGTTTTTGTGATGGAGTTGTTTTACTAGTGTGGAGAGGTTGTGTTTGTTCATGTGGTCCCAGTATTCGGGGTCCCCCAGTTGTGGGTTTCCCATTTATGTTCGGGTGGTGATTGGTTGGTTTTGATGATTTCATGTTAGTTGAGTCTTGGGGGTGGGGATACCCCCACCTCATGTTCTCCCATAACCCATATCGTGTGGTTTTGTCTATATCGGTGGGGTGTGACTTGGGGAATAAATAGTCACCCCTAAATTCATTGTATATTATGGATGTGTTTGGGAATGGAATCATATTTTGAATAGCTTGTGGCTTGCTGAACTTCTGTGGGAAGAAAGGTCTTTTAGTGGGGATAATTTTCACACAATAACTGTTAAAATTATTTCATATTATTATATATTTTCATTATATTTTATGGTAGAGGTACATATTGAGGGCTGGTTTAAAATTTTTATGTTTAGCAATTTTATTGGGTTTCCGACTAGTGAACGGGAATCGCACAGATCGCATTTACCGAGCTGGTGTCCCAGGTGACCGTAAAATTTCCCAGTATTTAAACAAAGTAGAATTTTATAAAAAATAAAATAATGGTAATTCATAAATCATAATAATAATACTATTATTGTTGTATATAACAATAAAACTATTATTAAAATTTCTACTAATAATATTGTTAGTAAAATTGTTTTTGAGGGAAACCTTAGAGGGTTCATGACTCCCCCATTTTCATATTCTCCATACACGAAGAACCACCTTCCCCTACCAAGCCTCATGCATGACCCACATATTGAAAGCTCCCATTTCTTCGGTCAGACCTCCTCCATTGTTGCCTCTCCCATGTACACCCACTCCAGTCGAGATCCCTCTATTGTATCCCTCCCACTATCCATGCTCCCTCCCTCTAGTTGGCATAACTCCATCCATCCCCATATTCGGTGCGACACCATCCCATCGACCTCGCCAGTACATGACCCTCCCCCGGCAGACCTCATTCCTAGCGCATGACTCCCCAACCCATAATGAATGTTTTTTCTATGTTTTTTTGTCCTAGGGGTTACTTCCTAGATACACCCTAATAATTTTATTATATGATTTGTGATTTTTTTCATGGATACTAGGGGTGTGGTTCAATATTCTGGTCATATCCTCCCCTCTCCAAAATATTCCTTGCCTTCATACACCACTGAGGTAAGTGATTCCATGTTATTCTCTTTTATGAAGATAATATTTTGATGCTTAAAGTTATTAATGAACATTTTATTATAATGAAGAAAATCACAGTACTCTAGATTAGTTTATTACAGTGTTCGTAATTTTTTTGAAACATGATAAAAATATTCTTTGAGTAAATTATTGGTTTTTTCCAATGTGTTTCTATGATAATGTGTTTGATTAGGTCCCAGAAATAGTTTTGATACTTTTAAAAATATTATTCACACCTATAAGGAAACCTTGTTTAAATAATATATCATTTTTTAATTGGTTCAATTTTTAAAAAAAATAGATTTTTAAAGTATTTTTGAAACATCTCTCGGTTCATGTGTACTTATGCTATTCATTAAAAGTCCTGGTATTCATGAAAGAGAAATTGTGTATCTTGGAAAATTTTTAACCATAAATGTATTTTGGTAGCATGGTGGAATGAAGAGTTTTACCTTTTATGTGTGATTAGGTAGTTTTGTGGCTCAAGGGTTGTATTAAATGTTTTCGAATAGTTCTCATGGTTTTTAGAGGGATTTGTTATGTTCTTTGAATAATATGTGTTATTGGATTTGGTTTGAAAGAAAATAATTATTTTTATGAAAATCGGGTTTTTGGTTTTCTTTAAATTTTAGAGTTTTTCATTTAATGTTGGAACATTCATTAGTGCACTAGGTGAACACATATATGTTCCCTCAAATTAATATGGCACTATATTTATTTTTTATCAACACATATGGGTTCCATAAATGGTTTTGGATTTCCAAATAATCTTGGTTCCCTGATGTGATTTTCAAAAATGATTTTAAATGAGATCATAATAGGTTTTTCCATTGTGGCCTTAAAAAATTCCTTGGTGAATGTTGGTGAAAAAATATCTGTTTGGAATTTACAATATAAAGGTAGCATTTGAGGCTTCTTTTGAAAGAGATTGAAAATAATTTTTTGTAAAATTCTTTAGTCCTGCAATGTAATGTATCATTTGGTGTTGTGTAGATATATATAATGTTTGTGTTGATTTTTAATAATGAAATCGTTTGAAAATTGTAAAATCCATGTTGAAATTTTTGAATGTATGATGTTTGTTTTAGAAGAAATCTGACATGATGACAAGGATGATAACTCATATTGTTTTATAAAATTGTTTTGATATTGATGTGATATGATTAACTGATTAACACTTTCAATGAGTGATGTATATACATATTTTTATATAGTGGTCACCCCTATCTAGGATTTCCCCATATGGGTTTTCTTATAGAAAATTTATATGTTTGGGTAAACAAGTTAGGTGGTGGTAGGTAAGTTCATTCACACATGCGAGGGCCTCCCACTTACATAGATTACATTGTCTATGAGTTTTTGGGAATCTTTTAGGGGATCAAGTGATGGCTACTAACTAACCCCAATTAGATAGGTTGGTACCCTCTGGACCATACATAGTATATGTGGGATTTCCCACAAATTGGTTAGTTTAGTCGGGATAATGTTTAATAACATAGGAGCTTTACCACATTCCAGTAGGTGGTTAAGAACCGAGTATACCCAGGGGTCTTCTAGGGATATTTAGGATCATCCATTATTACTTTCTATTTATTAATTCTTGTATGTATTTTTATGCACTTAGTTTATCCAGGTACTCTGTTATCTTGTTTACTATTCTTCATAACCATGTACGTCATATTTGGGGTTTTAGTTATAACATGGTATTTTGTATTAGAAATGTAAAATGTGTGTGCAATTTTTTAAAAAGGAATTAAATTGTATTTATTTATCTAAAATATTAAATACCTATTTTAATAATTGTATTTTCAAACTAGAATTAATAGAATGTTTTCAAGAAAGGGAAATTCCAAGATTCCATGATTCATATTTGGAATTCAGACATAGTGTTTTGATGCACACACCAACATTATCTATTCAGTTCCAGGTTCCTATAGTTTTGGATATATCCTTGAGAAAACATGTGTTTGAGTTGGATGGTGACCAATGATGTTACATGGCGGTATGTGTAGTTTTATTTTTTATCCAATGCATGATTATATTTTTAGTTTTAGTCTTTTTTTTTATTTTTTATTTTTTATTCATTTTCCAAATCATTTATAATTGTTTAATCTTGATTTCAAGAACTTGTTTCCAGCCCATTGCGATTTGAAATTCCCTTTAGTCCAAGTCGCATACCAGCCTAGGTTACTGGTTCACTGTCAACTTAGGTTGGATCGTAACATTAAATGTGTGATAGCTTTCCAAGAAAAGCATCTGAGGAGAGAATGATCATGTATGAGTTAAAACTATTGTTTTTATGAAGGTGTGGGTTGGTTTATATCCTCATAATTGTTGAAGGAAATTTAGATTGTGGGTGAGAAGAAAACCCCCTGATGATATCATTTTTAAATAATAAGAATAATTTGGGTAATTGTCATGTGCAACTATTAATTGAACACTTTAATGTTTTGGTATACTAAGTGTACTATACATCATTTAATATCATGGGTTATTACACTACATTCATTGAGACTACATCAATTTATATCATTTTTTCCCTTGGGAAACTCATAAAATCAATATTAGTAACACATCAAAAATGATTCACAATTTATGAATTCAATAACTCAAGCATCAACATGATGAATTACATGATAGATATCAAAAATATCAAATTGAAATCATTCTGAAACTAATAGTGACATTAAAATACATAATATACATGTATCATTGTTTTGTCACCTAAAATGATGAATGTGAACCAAAAAATTAAGGATTAGTATTATATTCATGAAAAGATAAGTTTTATTAAAAAATTATATAAATCATGATGAGATTTATCATGAATATTTCTTATTATAATGAAGAATAAGTTTTAAAGGTTCAATATTTTTATATGTATTAGTTTATTCAAAATTTTATCATATTATCATGACCAACTATTATGGTTGATCGAGTGATTATAGAAATGTAAATATTCTTATTTTTGCAGATGATTGATTGATATATTGTCATATAATCAATTCTATATCCTGAAAAGAATATTCAATATTTATAGTTGATTGTTAGTTTGAGTTGCGTAAAAGTTTTCCAAAATATATGTAACTGAAAATTAGAATTCATTGAGAAGTAATGAAGTATATATAGAATATCAAAATAATATTTCTATGTGGTCTATTGAGACAATGTTTATAATGTGTTTTATGAAAAAAAAACACTATGTAAAAATAAAGTGAAATGACCTAATTGTGTAAACCTAATGTATGTATTTATAATTACTACCAACGTCATTTTTGTTTTCATCAAGAATTGCAGGAATTTTTCATATTGGAGGATCTGGACACTAAAGTTCATTGATAAGATTTTATGATATATATTGAATTATTAAAATAGATACAAAAAATGATGATTATAAATATATATAAATATTATAATATTTTTTTCACAATATATGATTATTTTGAATATAGATGAAGGATCTCTTGATAGTCATGACCCCCAAAGGTAATATGTGAGATCAAAAATATTATTTTCATAAATACTATGCATATATTGTGTTTTAATATCATTTCTATATAGATGATTAATACATGCTCACAAAATATTAATATATATACTGATGGAAAATTAGTGGTGACATAGTAAGTCATGAATTCAGTCTATAAAAATATTTCAAATAGTATAGATGAATGAACAGATGGTTTTGAAGGGTGAAATAGTTCGAGGAAAGAAATATATGAACATGATTATATTTTTTATATATAACATTTTAATTTAATAACAAAATTTATATTATAAATAATATTACTGAAATGAATATAGAAGAAGAAACTTTTTTTTATTTTTTTTATATTCACATTGTATACTGAAAATAATTCTGATAGATTATTAAAGACTACAAATATAAAAGTAAAACCTTCTTCAAGAAAAATGAAGAACTTATATATCACCGAAATTATAAAAAACTAAATATCCAGTAAAATAATGATAATGATAAATAGTTCTAATATTAATTACCTACGAAATAAAAGAAGATCTATTATCATATCGTATACCAAAATAGTAAAAAATAATAATTGATAAAGGGAGAGATGTAGAATAATTTTACCTCTAGTTAATAATGGAAGATAGAAGAAATCATGTGGAGGAAAATACATTAATTCCTTTATGTATGAGAAGAATAAGGTTCTTTTATAAAAAAAATCATATAAGAAGAAAATGTGCTCTTTTATTTATGTTGGAATAACTTACCTTTAGTTGGAAAAGTGAAGAAGAATTTGAAGTATCTTATAGATGTTGTAAAGAATAATGATAGCATGTACTACTGTGAACTCAAAAAAATAATAAGGTTTAATTTCATGCAATAGTGATATCAAAATAATAGAATGAAATAGAGAGATCAATACTCTTTTCCATAATTGAACCATGTCTTATTATATTGTTGCATTATTTACTTTCTTCGAACATCATACAAATGATATGTAGAAAAAACTAAGATGTTGGAATGAAATGATCCATTTTATCGAGATAGTAAATGTATATATGAGAAAATTAGTTAAAAATATGACATCCTTGATTCACACCCCCACTTAGGGGTGAACATATCACAAAGATATCCAATAGCGGGTATGAAAAAATGTTCTATCCTGATTAGATTTAAATATATTAAGGTAGTTATATTACTGAATAATTTTTCTCCCTTTTAGAATTTCTAATTAAATTTTGTTTTCATGAATATGTATCCATTTCACATTAATGTACCAGCTATTCGAAAAGTACAAGGAACTAAAAAACAAGTGAGATGATAAAATTAATAAAGGAGTCCCTCTCATGACAAAATGAATGAGTTCCGGTTTCTCATTTACATAATGTGAATATTATTATTTGGGTTGATAAAGGAAGATATGGTGGTTTACCCAATCACCATGGAATTAGGCAAGTCTTCATCAAAAAATTATGCATGAAAATAATGTGATCATAAATTATGTATTGATTCGGGCATAAACTATCATGATGAATATCCAAGAATCAACAATAATTATCATATTTCATATGTTTTATCTATTTAGATTTTATATTAATTGAGGAATTGTTTTCTAATAGGCCATTTTGTTATATATTTTTTGGCTTATCAATTGTCAGTATAAAGTGGCCAGCATACATGAGAAGGAATTATTGAAAATGGGGATGTATTTTGAAGAGAATGTTATGTCCCCTATAAATCTATCCAAATAGATTAAAGAGAATAATATGATGTCTTTTGAAATTATTGAGAGGTTCTTATAGATTAAATATGAGTGGAGTAAAATAATAATATTATATCATGTCAACCTAAATGGATTTAAAGACAAAATCCATGAAATGGTTGTGAATCTAATAAATATAATTAATGTAACATTTGCATAGGTGGAGGTTAAAACTAAAAGTATTTATGAATTTTACTCATTAATCCATGATGAGTAAAAAATTCATAATGATAGACTTAAAATTTTTAATAAGAAATGTTAAAATAATGTTAAATCAATATTGGATGAGAAATTCCCACTCAATATAATGCTTATTTTTCTTGAAATTATAGTAGTCTACAAATATGTCATGCAATATAATCACATGATGTTTTGGAAAATATAATGTTTCAAGAAAATTTTTAGTGGTGTTCCACTATTTTAAAAATTATATAATTTTATGAATGATGAAACTGGGATTATCTTATAATTAATTCTCATAAATATAAAAGAATAATCTTCTATCAATTTCAAAATAAATTTTTCATGCTAAATCTATTTTCCAAAACTATGAAACAATAACATGAAAAATAATAAAATAATAAGTGAAGATATGTGATAAGAGTTATAACACCATCAACAGAGTGTTTTGAAGAAGAATTATGGGGGATGGATTCCTATAAGCCCCAATAAATAGATGAAAATGCCAAAAAATTGAATGACCCCCAATTTGTAAAAAATGAAAAATATGTGGTATATAATGGGAGATCTGTTTTTTATTATTATTGGTGTTTTAATTTGATTATCCATAACAAAATTTCAATTTTTAGAATACATAAACTCTATAAGTAAAATGGTTAAAAACTTATTTGGGGAGAAATCTATAAAATTTAAGAGAGCCACATATTATGAAGAATCTGTATAATGGAAACATATCTCATGTGAATGTAATTTCTATAAATTTTATAATGGTTATCATCATAGGGTTGGATAATGAAAATCATAGCATCCATCAAACTCAAAAGAAAAATATTTTATTACTATTAAATCTAATGAAATAAAGAAATACTTTAATGGTGATATAAATGGAAAAAAATTACAATTTATGGAAATACACAAAATAAAAAATATTCTTGATATATGTTCTAGAAGGGTAGAATGAGAACTATATAAAAAAATGTTTATGAGAAGAATAGAAGTCATAATTATCTCTGTGGACACATCATGAAAAATAAAAATGTACCCAATATTTGATTAATAATTTGGGAATTTTTTTTTAAGGTTGAACAAATATTGAAGAAGAAAATGAATGAAATTGTTATAAAGAGTAAGAGGAATCTCCATATAAGGAATTATAATTTTATGAGAGCTTTTCATAAAAATAAAACTCATGTGTTAATTCTGAATACAATGGGAGATTTTAAGATTCTAATCACAATTCAAATTCATGTCTAATAAATTTTTATGACAAGTGGAAGCCTTAAAATGAAGAAAGTTAATAAAATGAATTATGGATTGTAGGAAGTAAAGTACCACACATAATGAATTTGATGATCATAATTTTACCATCTAGGAAAAATAAAAAATAGATATGACATACTATTTTTAAATAAATAAATATAATATGAAATAGATAAATTTATTGATAAAATCCCCTAAATAAAGTTTTTTACAATGACCCACAAGAAGATCTACATATAAACTTATACATTTGTATTTTATTTGTGTGATTATAATTAAATGAATAAAATTGTAAGGATTCTCCCTAGTGTAGAACATGAGAAATAATGAATGAATTCTAACACAAATAAAAAAAATTATGTGGACAATATTTTGGATATAAAATACCATATATATATATATATAAATAAGACATAACCACCAAATATGTTAAAGTAGATGATGTAAAATCCAGCAAATCATGTGAAAAGTTATATTTTTGTGCATTATATATTTGAATCTTATATACATCTATATATAAAATATTTTCTCCCTTAGGATACCATGTGGACCCTCTTTTTGATGTTGATACGTGTGTGGTGGTAAGCAATAAGCTTCATGAATAATTATTACATGGAAATATAAATATTATGTAATATGATTAATCGATATTTGTAGAAAATGTTGTTTTCCTAATCTCACCTCCTTGGTAATAATGATTATAAAATGATTTAAATGAAACACATTTTCTTTAGTTAATGATAAAAATGGAATACAATAATGAAAATTTATATATTTTTTAGAAAAATCATTTAATATTGATTGATTTTGGTTTTTTATAGTATGTTTATGAAATTCAGGATGATATTTTGTAGGAATGTTTTATCATAATTTTAAATAACAACTAGGTTAACACCAAATTTTTTTATGTGACGGTCACTGTATTTGATATAGTATATGACACCGAACAAAAAGATTAAAAACAATAAAATATATTATTTCAAAAAATAAAATTAATATTATACATATTAATTTGGTAGAAATATATAGTAATAATTGATATATGATATTTACAATCATTACAAAAATTAAAATTATATTCATTTTATATAAATTGAGTAGATATGAAAATGAAATCATTTGAATGTAAAAGCAACATTTTTTTGAAAGACTATTTTTCCCAATGTTTTTGTCATAATAAATATGAATAAACACTATTGGATAATAATTTTAATAAAAAAAATTATGTATTAAATAAAATAATTTATCACTAATGTAATATTTTTTGGTATTACATAAGATTTAATCACATTTGTTTCATAAAAACAATATTTTTCTAAAAACTGATTTTCTCCCTCTTTATGTAGTTATTTTCAAATATATTTGAACAACCAACATATTTTTTTCAGAAAAAATGAATTTTATTTTTTAAATTATTATTTTGAAATTATCTGAGTGATATATTTGTTGTTCTTTATGAAATGATTAATATTTACATGGAGAGTGAAAAGTTATGATTTTTTATTCAAATCACTATTTATGTTTAAATAATTTAGATGTTTTTTATAAATAATAATGTTAATAAAGTAAAATAAGTTATAATAAAACATAATAAATAAAATTTAGTTCATTTTAATAGTTTTTATATTAAACTTTTATCAAAATCCATTTTATAATTTGAAAATATTTCTTTTTGGAAACTTTTTATATTACATATCCAAGTTGAATGATAAACTAAATTCATCCACATTTGCTAATTGAATTTGAAAAAATTAATTCCTTGTTTTAAATTATAATTATTAATTTTTTTTAAAATGAGAAACATAAATATTTTTCTAAATGGATAGTCAAAATTAAAAAATTAATTAGCATGTTTAATTTTAAAAGAGGGGTTTTAAGGGTTAAACTTTGGAGAAAAGGGTATAAATGACCTAAAAAATTATATAATTCCAAATTTATTGAAATATTTCCACAATAATTCATCGACGTTTATATAACGAGATATTTTTTTTCCTTTTTTTTAAATAAATAACTTGGGAATAATTTAATATTTTAAAAAATTCCTAGTATGCCATTTCCCACACTAATAAAAATCAACCCACAGTACCCTCCATCCATCACTTCTAATATACTTTGATTCAACCAATAAATTACCAAATCCCATATATAAATACCTAAACATGACATAAGGTCCACTATTCTAATAATAATACTATTTTATGAAGGGTTTATGTAATATCTAAAGAGGTTGTCTGTATAAGATATATAGTTCATAACCATGAAATTGTATTTTAATTCATCCTATAACAACATCAAATAATAATAAATTATAATAAAAAAGATACCATTTAAATATATTCTAAAATTTTAATGTAATAAATTACATCCCACTCATATTCAATCAAATTGGAATAAAAATCGATGATCATGTGTAGGGTGGACAACCACCTCCGTAACCGATATAAATCATTTTCCATAAATTTATATTAAGGAAGTATATAATGATGATTGTAATGTTGATATATTATTTTTATGAAGTAAATATACTTACGTATTTATAATTATATATTTACATTCTTACATTATAATATATAGGATAATGATAACTCTGCTCTTCCATACCAGTGGATTATCACCTCTAAATAGTGATGTGATATGTTTTTAATTTTAAATTGGCATGGATTGAAATAAAAACAATTCAATGAATGTAAATGTTATTTATGACATAATAATTATTATATATTTGTGAAATATTATATATTTTTATTTTTCATCATCCCTAAAAAAAAACCTCATTTATGCACAAATACGACCTACCATACCTTTGAATGATGTAATTCATTTTTTTATATATCTTTTATGGAGGACTATAATTATGTATAAAAATAATATATATGATATTTAAATCATAAGTAACATTATGTATATGAAATATCCATGATCAATTTTTATGTACAAAAACAAATGAACCACACCACATTAGAAAAACAAAGAACCTAGTACATGGAATAATAAATTTAATGATAATTGTTATCAAATGGGTATCAAAGGATTATAATTATATAATATAAGTTATTATAAATATGAGTATATTTATATAAAATAATTATAGAAAATATGTATTTATTATAAATGAGTTTTGGATATGTATGATATAAATTGGACCTAAGGTGAGGGACTTTGTAATAATTTTCTTTAATTGAGGCATATTTTAATCATATAGAACTAATTTATTTTTAATGGTTAATAAAATTCCCCTATTATATGATATTACAATAATACATCAAAATTAATGGTAGTTTATGATTCAATTCATATTATTTGAACAAAATTGATTTGAGATAAATGTTACTATGTGGTAAAGGATTTTGTATCATTTTCCATTCATTGGGGAATTTTGTAATGTCATGCACATAATTTCATTTATATGTGGCATATACATCCCCTTACACATTTTTAATCATAAATACTACATTATTAATGGTATTATACATTTCTATTTTATGTATTTGTTCCAAATGGGTTTGAAATGTTAGTTATCATTTGGTATAGAATGTCATATCTTAGTTTCTAATCATTAGGTTATATTATTTCTTTATTGTACTCGATATTATATTACTATGCCTGTAATATATTTTGGTAACGTTATAATTTATTTGAATTCATATATATTGATTTAAAATTTAATCATATAACCAGTCCCTTTTTTAATCATTTCTTCAATATTATGATCATTATAAGGGAAATCGTATCAATTTCCAATCCATTGAGAAATGTTTGAGACTGTGCAATAAATTAATTTATGATGTTTTTATTTGTTATAGTTTAAATTATATATAATTAATATTATAATATTACAGGATTTTGGGTTTTATTTTTTGTTATCCATTTCATAGGGGAAAAGTTTCAAAAGTCACAAGAATATTAATGAATTGTGCTTAAATCCTATATTAATCGAGATAATTTCTGATTGAATTTTCATTGAATGAAATGAATTTATAATTTTCAAATAAATTCTTTTCATTTTATTTCCTTTTGTTATATCATTTAAATTTTCAGGTAATTATTCCACTTTCTATCATTGGTAGTTAATTTGTTTATATTATGAATATATGAAAATTCAAATTTTGTTTATCTATTTGGTCAAAAATCATTTTTCATCCAAATACTTGTTTTATAAATATGGCATACATTTTTTTAGTATTCTACAATGATTGTTTAATTACATTTATAAAAATTAATTTCATTAAAGAAAAGAATCATCCTATCATTTCCCAATCAAGGTACTTTTTGAATATTCCTATTAATATGTAAAAGGAATTAATCCTTTCACATACATGGAATGAATAGAAAATTCCTGCAATCATATATGTCATGTATTTATTGATTAATTCAAAATTTTCAATTATTTTTTTCAATGTAATTTTCCATTGTATTCTGTAATATACTAGTTTTTTATTTTGATTTTTAATTTAATATTTTTGTTTCCAAAAAAGATCTTCTAAATAATTTATATGGTATTTCTATGAATAAATGACAATAAGAATTTTTTTTCATATAATCCACCATGGATGTATTGAAATTATTACATCCATATTCATTTTAAATATTGTATCTAATTTATTTAACTGTGGAAATTAATAAAATTAATATTATCAATAAAATTTGTATTTATTAACATTCCCTTGATAAATTAAATTTTATGTGATCATTATACACTACATTTTTCAAAAATACCAATATTTTCTGTATAATTTATATGATTATTTCTTAATTCATATAATATTTTTATATACAGTTAAGGATTATGAAATTTAGATAATTGAATTACAAAAAATTTATAAATATTTATACATTACTAAATAGGGATATTTGTTTAAATAAAATATTTTTCATGAATTTATTTGATCATTTAATATAGGTGGAATGTATTACATGTGTAGTAAAATGTGTAGTGAAAAATTATATGGCACCTAGGTTCATCAACAACACTCATGAGACAAAACAGTTTGTTAGGACTAAATGGTGAGATACCCATTACATCAATCTACCTTAGAAAAATGTGTTTATATTATTAACATCATGGCATTTGAGTTCATGGAATCCAATATAAATAAAATTCATCCTGATAATTCTATTATTATTAGTATTTATTACATTATTTCATTGATATTGATCATGGATTCTTTTTCTGATCAAGTTATTGATTAAACAAAATGTGGGTATAGTTATTCATCATTCAATATTGGATATTCCTCATATAATAATGATAGTATTGTTATTGATTAAATGAAATGTTATTTTAATTATTTACATTTCATATTGATTATGAATTCTTTATTACTAATTTCTATTGTTATACATAATCCTCGATCAGAATTTGATCTCACCATTATTGGTATTCCATTCCATATGATAAGTGTAACGAACCAATGTTTTTCAATGGAAATTCCATTCACATAAGTATGTCATAAAATCACATAAAAACAAAAAAAAATTAAATAATATGTTCTAAGTGACCGTTAAACATAAGTTTGACATTTCTTTTTTTTTGGAATTTCGAAAACTCCAGCATACAAGGTTGCAATCAGTATGTTATTTGGAGTTTGATAAGACAAACTTAATTTTTGGTGAATAGAAACCTACCCTAAAGAATAGTAACATAACCTTATGAATAGTGATATACCCTAATGAATATTAACTTAAAATATGGTAATATAATAATAGTATTCATGTTGGATGTAAGATATATCTATATTTTAGAATAAGTTAATGAATGTTTTAAAACTTGTTTTGATAATAAATTATTATTTTAATTTAATATTAAAATTAACATATTTAGAAAATTATTTTTGAAAAATGGACTTCATTTTTGGATTCTAGATGTATAAAAATGATTTGGGCGAATTTTTTGTGATTTTTCTG
The DNA here is from genome assembly GCA_963277665.1 of Viscum album. Classification (NCBI taxonomy): domain Eukaryota; kingdom Viridiplantae; phylum Streptophyta; class Magnoliopsida; order Santalales; family Viscaceae; genus Viscum; species Viscum album. Next base: position 1,290,672,280 of record OY728135.1, read on the forward strand.
TAATACTTGAATTTTTTGATGACTAGTAAAATATGAGAATTTACAATAAATGATAAAAAATGGATTTATCGAGTCATTGATGATGTTCTGATGATGTAAGCTCACATAGTTTGGTATGACATGATAAAATTACTATTCTTGGTCATGGAATAATTAATATTAATTTTCGTGTGATGAAATAATAAATTAATAATTATAATATTATGAAATCCCTCCTCCCCTCCACTATAAAACCCCCCTTTCACTCCCTCTTATCTTCACTCCTCTCAAGCCTTGTTCCTTACCATTATTCTACCCAAATATTTCCCTAAGATCCTCTCCCACATATAAAAGCTTTTTTCCTCCTCAAAATACCAAGACCTCTCCCCTCAAGAGGTTCTTAATGGAGAAAGTCTCAAGAGGTAAAATTCATCTACCCAATTTATTCTTTTCTTTTAAGTTCTTATCTTTTTAATTCTCTTCTCACCTCCCTTCACCCTCATAGAATGATATATTAAGTAACATACATGTAATATAATTTTATCATGCTAACGATATATTTCATTATGTTTTCTCCTTTCCCCATCATTTTATTTTAAAGAAATGAAATCACTGTTTGAGATGTGCTAATTTAGAACATTCAAGGATAAGTGATTATCAATTTCTATTATTATCATTAATTCTGGTCATGATACCATTTCTGTTATGGATGAAACAGATTATTATATATTTAATATATACTATTTTTGGACCGGTTATCCTTTTGTAAAAATGGTATTAAATTATAAAACATAACATTTTCTTTGTAATCAAATCCACTGATTATCAAAAACGTTTATCACTGTGGTTATATATATAAAAATTCAACTTCACATGAAGTAACCTAATTAACATTTAAACTATTTATTCTCTTGGATGATCCCTAAACAATATAACTTCATTTTTGGACAACCAATTTCATCTTTCATGTTTATCTGAACTAGAATATATGTGAACTGATCATTTAAAACCAAATAAACAAACGAGCCCGAACAATGAAATTGAACCTTGTAACTAATAAAAAAGACATGGAATGAACTAAAAAGGGTTATAATAAATCTATTACATTTTGAAGAGGTATTGGACTTATTAATTAATAATCCTAATTTGTTTATTCAGGTATTTAATAACATGTTGACAACACCAACAGATTTAAGGTAAGGGATCCTCTCCTTTTCACTCTTAATCAAGATTGTTCTCTTTGATTTGACTTTTTGTGTAATACCTATTTATGGGGTATATTTTCTCACCTCTCACATACTGACCAAATGTTTTTTAAGTTATGATACACCTCTTATCTCTCTCATCAATCCTTCTTAGTTACACCCGATACTATGTCGATAAACCGTAATGGATTCTACCCGAAATTTTTTTATTCCTTAATGTTTCTCAATAATTCCTTTTACCAAAATGTAGTTGTCTTTTATTCTTATGAAAAACTTTTACATTCTTTTTATATTCTCCAAATAAATGTTCCATGATCCATGTCTCACTCTCTTTCGGGTATACACATGCTTTTATGTGAATCCCTCCTCGATACTTCCCAATAAGCATAGTTGTTTTAAAGGAACATCCCGAAAATTTACCCAATTTCAAATGCACTATATCCTATGTTTTAAGACACCATTGTCTTTATAAAATCAGAATTTTATTATGAAAACCTTTTGGGTTAAATTATGGTTTTATATAAATGATTTTCCTTTTTTCAATTTGAAAATATCTATAGTATTTTCTTTTAAACTGCAAAAAAAATGTTTTAATGATAATGTATCTAAAATATATTTCTCATATGTTGTCACTTTTGATTGACACCACATCCCTTGTTATATGACTATTTTACCCTATGAATGTCCAAGAATTTTCTAATTCATTCCTTAGATGGACACTTTAATGATAATCACATTGGTTATGATTTATGTCATGATTGTGGTACCCAATTCATTCCATGGGTACCCTTATATTTTTGTATGGTTGAATATGTATGATTGTATATGTGGAATGAATATTTATGTGGAAAGAAAATTCATGAAATTGATGAGATGGGTGCACCCAGATAGCGCCCCTATGCATTAGGTAAGGTTATGTCTCATGAGATGAGATGTGAAACGGGATTTGCAGTAAGCCTTGACCCGTACTGAAATGGGAAACATGATTAGCAGTTAGCCTTGACCCGTACTAAAGAAATGTTTTATGATTCTACCAAATTTATACGATTCCATTTTCATGTGATCCAATGACTATATGATATTTTTTCATATGTTCTTTGTTTTGGATATCAATATGTCATTCCTCCTAACTCATGTGATTAAGATATATCTTTATGTTCATTCCCATATGGGGATTTTTAGCTCATCCCTTTGTTCATGTGTTCCCCAGGGTTCCCTATGCGGATGTAAGGGCTCAAAATAAGTTAAGAGCCCATTATAGAGATTAAATAATGAATTTTTAGCCACATTTTTTATGTTTTAAGTACCTAGTCATCCAAGAAACTAGACTTAAAGATCCTTGGTTGGTACTTTGATGATTAATTATGCATAAAATCATGAAATTATATATGTAAAAGGCTTGGGTCGCTATAGTTGGTATCAGAGGATCGTCTAGTTATTTTTAGAGATTAGGAATAGAGCACCTTAGTGAGAACCTTAAGGATGAGACCATTTATTAGAAAACATTCCAGAATTTTGGTGAGTATTAAGTAAGTGGTTTGTAAAGAAAATACATCTCTGTCTAGATATGAACAGGTAGAGGTGGCTCTAGCATAGATGTATCTAAAGTTAAATCCCGAAAACACTGCTTTGAGCTAGACTCGAACGGGAACTGGTGCATGAAAACGGGCGTTGCTGCACTCTTGGTTATGACAGTCATGAGAGATATGCTTTGGTAGATTTAGGAGCTTAGTACAGACTATTATTAAGGGACAAAAAGAATCTCATAAGAATATAAGTTAATAAATAGATCGAGGATAACCTAAATATAAACCTAAAGAATAACAAGTCAGGATATACTTCTTATTTATATATTTATACTATTATGTAAAAAGTTTACTTTTTATGCTCAATATTTATGTATTACTGACCTCTAATTATACAATCTTTGTCATAGTTAATGGCGGGAAATAGAAGAACACATCCCAACAACAATTGTGATAGGAAATGTGATGGTTTTCCTAATGATATGCCTGATGTGGTGAAAGCGGGTGCTGATAACTTCATGGAAGTACTTGCTCAGCTAGCTCGAGTTATGAATAATAACCTGAACTAGGTGGAATGTCCTCCTTTTATAAGGAATGATAATGTTTCCACATAATACTTCATGAGGAAAATTACTCCCTTATTTAGAGGATCTTATGATACCGTTTTTATAGAACAATGTTTTAACTCCATTGAAAAGATATTCTCTGTCCTCCATTGCTCAGAAGAAGGGAAAGTTGTACTGGCGGTCTATCGTTTTGCTGGGGAAGCTGATCAGTGGTAGACACTGATCAATAATACAATGTCCCAAGAAGAAATTGATTCCATAGATTAGGAGTAATTAAGGAAGATGTTTCTCAACAAATATTTTCCTCGATCCCTCCATCTCAAGATGGAAAGAGAGTTCCTCGAACTCATGTAGAAGTAATATGAGACAATTGGGGCACATGAAGTGAATTTTACAAATCATGCAAGGTATTCCTCTTGTATTGACATGAATAATGAAAGCAAGGTGGATCTCTTCTTTATCAGACTAATGGTGAGGCTACAAAAAGTGTTGGCTATTCGAAACATTGATAGTTATGAAGAGATTGTCTATTGTGCCTTCAAGGATGAAATGGAAATTTGAGACTCTCAATGGTCTCGTGGGCCTAGTGAAAAGAATTCGAAATTGGAGAACATCATGGGTGGTTCATCAAAAAAATCCCATAATGGAAAGATGCCTCACTTTTTCCTTTGCAAAAATTATGGGAAGAATCATTTTGGTGACTGTCTCAAGGGAAGCAAGAATTACTTCAAATGCAGAAAGTTTGATCATCAGGGGAAGAAATGCCATAGGGATATGAAAAATCCCACTAATGATGAAAAATAAAGGAATGTTCAGATAAAAACTCAACCTACAGTGAAGTGTTACATTGCATGGAGCTTGGGCATTATGAAAAAAATTTCCCTAAGCTATGGGTTGTCAAAAGAAATCAACAACAACCTCCATGGAAACAAGGAAGCGTTTATTCTCTCACTACTTCTGAGGTGGAGCCAGAAAATGATGTGGTGACAGGTATGCTTGTTATTCAATCAAGAATAGTGAACATACTATTTGATTTTGGTTCTATGTATTCATTCATATCTTCCATGTTTAATAGAACTATTCAAACACCACCTCAAAATTTGTAGGAAAAGTTATCTGTTAGAATAGTGAATGTGGAAATTATTGCATCCATGGTAAATACCTCCTCCCTGGTTAAATTTTGTGGATTGAACCTCCTAGAAAATTTCATCCTACTTCCATTAATGGAGTTTGACGCTATCATGGGCATGGATTGGCTATCTTTGTACAAGGCCAACATCAATTTTCGGGAAAGGGATATCACTTTTCACATACTAAAGCATCCTATGATTCATTACAAGTGTAAGAAGAAAGATGATTCTCCATTAGATTCTTCATCGCAAGTTTGGATACTTCTTCCCTGTGAGCAAGCATATCTAGCTTCAATGATTGGGGAAAAGGATATAATCATTCTTGAAGACATGCCCATCATGAGGGATTACACTAATTTATTCCTTGAAGATTTTCCTGGTCTTCCTCCTGACCAAGAGGTTGAGTTTTCAATTGAACGTATTCCTGAATCTCTACCATTGTCAAATAAACCTTACAAAATGGCCACTGTAGAGCTGGAAGAGATGAAGAAGCAATCACAGTAGAATATGGAGAAGGGTTTTGTATGCCTGAGTGAATCAGAGTGGGGTGCACCAGTCCTCTTCGTCAAGAAGAACGACAGATCAATGTGCCTCTGCATTTATTATCCTGAGTACAATAAAATCATGATAAAGAACGAGTATCCCCTTCCACGGATAGATGACATGTTCGATCAGCTTCATGGGGCCAGTTATTTGTCTAAGGTGGACCTTTGGTCAGGATATTACCAACTAAAGGTGAGGAAATAAGATATTCCAAAGACTACCTTCCGAATGTTGTATGGTCACTATGAGTTCGTAGAGATGCATTTCAGACTAACTAATGATACATAAATTTTCATGGATTTAATGAATATAGTCTTTAGAGATTACCCCAAAAAATTGTTGGAGGTCTTTATTGATGATATTCTGATATACACAAAGAGAAAGGAGGAACATGATGAGCATTTGAAAACTGTGTTAAAGACATTTCGAATGGATAATTTGTATGCAAAGTACAGTAAAGGTGAGTTATGTATGGAGAAAGTATCATTATTTGGGCATGTTATCACCCAGAAAAGGATATCTATAGACCCTTCCAAGATGATGGAAATTGAAGAGTGGATGAGGCTCTCTTCTGTAATGGAGATCTACGGCTTTTTGGGTCTAGCTAGGTATTATCAAAGATTCATGACGAACTTTTCATGATTTTCAATCCCAATGATCAAGCTATCATAGAAGGGATTAATGTTTTTCTGGACATAGGAATGTGAAGGCTCTTTCAAGGAGTTAAAAAAGAGACACATCACTATGCTCGTACTCACACTCCCTTCAAGTGGAAAAAACTTTATGGTGTATAGAGATGCTTCTAAGAAAGGCATTGGATGTGTGCTAGTTCAAAATGATAAAGTGATATCCTAAGCCTCAAGGCATCTAAAAATCCATGAGAAGAACTATCCTACACATGATATGGAGTTGGAGGCTGTGATATTTCCATTGAAAATCTTGAGGCATTATCTCTAAGGGAAAAATGTGAGATATATACTAACCACCAGATCCTCAAATATATATTTACACAGAAAGAGATTAATACGCCCCAGCAAAGATGGATAGAGCTCATCAAGGATTATGAACGCTCAATCCACTACCATCCCGTTAAGGCAAAAGAGGTGGCATATGCTCTATGTATAAAGGATTCTATATCTTTATCAATGTTGATAATTTGAATGGATACGATCATCATAGATTTGAAAAGGATGGTCATGGAAATCATTAAGGGAAGAACATCATCAATCCTTTATCAATTGATTTCTCAACCATCCCTCTTGGAGATAATAATGGATGCACAAAGAAAGAATTTTTAAATTCAGAAAAGGGTGGAAGCTTTTAAAAATGGGAAGTCCTCTGATTTCAAAATTGATGAAGAAGGAGATGTAAGATTTGGGTCACGGTCATGTGTACCATCCGATCCAGAGATAATGAAGGAGCTAATGAATGATGCTCATATCTTAACCTTTTATATCAACCTAGGGAGCAGAAAGATGTATCGAGATCTCCTTGAAAACTATTGGTGGGACAATATGAAAATGGAGATTACCGAATATACATCAAAGTGCCTCATATGTCAGCAAGTGATGGTTGAGAGACAAATGTACAAGGGGTTGATGAAACCTCTACCCATACCATTATAGAAGTGGGAGAAAATTACCATGGACATTATCAGTGGACTTCCAAAGAAATCTAGAGAAAAAAATGCTATATGGGTCACTATGGGTCATCTTACGAAGACATCTCACTTTATCGCGGTTCGAGAGGACATCTCATTGGATCAACATGCACGGATTTACATCAAAGAAGTGGTAAGGATGAATGGAGTACAACTATATATTGTATCCAATCGTGATATATGGTTCACCTCGATGTTCTGGAAAAGTATCCAATATTCTCTATTCACTGAACTGAACTTCTATACGGCCTATCATCCTTAAACTGATGGCCAATCTGAGCTAAATACTCAGACACTGGAAGAAATGTTGAGAGAGGTTTCTAAGGAATTCAAAGGATGATGGGACCAACATCTTCCACTGTTTTAAGTCTCATACAATAAAAGTTTCCATACGAGCATCCGAATGGAACCCTATGAAGCCCTTTATTGGTAAATCTATAGAACACAAGCATGTTGGGATGAAGTCGGTGAATGTAAGCTGCTAGGACCAGAAATCGATGAAGAAATGGTGGAGAAGGTGAAATCCATTCAGCGGCATATCAAGGCCACCCAAAGTCGACAGAAGAGTTATACAGATAACTGTCAATGATAGGTTTAGTTAAAAGTTGAAGACATGGTATTTCTATGCATATCCTTATGTGTGAAGGTCATGAGGATTGAGAAGAACGGGATGTTATGTCTGAGGTACATTGGCCACTTCAAGATCCTTGATTGAGTCAGAGCTGTGGCGTATCGAATGCAACTTCCACCTACCATGTAGAAAGTACATGATGTCTTTCATTATCCTTCATAAATGAGTACATACCTAACACTTCACATGTACTCTATTTATAGGTGGTACAGTCGGAGGATGATCTCTCTTACGAGGAGAAAACAGTGAATATATTTTCCCATAGTGACAAATTTCTACGCAACAGGACTACTCATCTAGTCAAGGTACTATGGAGAAACCATAAGTATGAAGAGGAAACTTGGGAACTGGAGGAAGCAAGGAAGGAAAAGTACCCACACCTGTTTTTTGTCTTAGAATTTAGAACGAAATTTTGAGGGCAAAATTTCGTAAGGGGGGAAGAATGTAACGACCCATTGTATTTCAATGGAAATTACCTTCCCATAAGTATGTCATAAAATCACATAAATACACAAGATAATGAACTACTAAGTGCTAAGTGACCATTAAACATATGTTTGGCACTTTTGTGTTTGGAATTTCAAAAAATCCGCCATACACGGTTGAAATCAGTAAGTTATTTGGAGTCATATAAGAAAAACTTATTTTTTGGTGAATAGTATCCTAACCGGATGAATAGGAACATACCTTTATGAATAGTGATATACTATAATAAATAGTAACCTCACCTATGTTAGTATAAAAATAATATTCAAGTTGGAAGTACGATATAACTATATTTTGGAAGAAGTTAATGAATGTTTTAAAACTGGTTTTGATAATAAATTATCATTTTAATTAAATATTTAAATAATTATATTTAAAAAAATATTTTTGAAAAATGAAATTTATTTTTGGATTATAGACGTCGAAAAATTATTAGGGTTAATTTTTGGGATTTTTCTAAAATAGTTGATTTTTTATATGAATATTAAAATACGAGAATTTACAATAACTTCTAAATAATTGATTCATTGAGTCGTTGATGATGTTCTATAGATGTAATCCAACTTGGTTCAGGACCACATAATAAAATTACTATTCTTAGTCATGGAATAATTACTATTCATTTTCTTGTGAGGAAATAATAAATTAATGATTATAATATTATGAAATTCCTCCTCTCCTCCACTATAAAAACCACCCCTCACTCACTCTTCTCTTCACTCCTCTCAAGCCTTGTTCCTTGCCATTATTATTCCCAAATAACTCCCCAAGATCCTCCCACACGTCCAAAGCTCCTAGCCTTTTAAAAATTCCAAGACCTATACCCTTAAGATGTTCTCAAAGGAGAATGTCTCAAGAGGTAAAATTCCTCTTCCCAATTTCTTCTTTTATTTTAAGTACATTTCTATTTATTTCTTTCCTCACGTCCCTTCACCATAATAGTATGATAAATCCCATAACATACATGTACTTGAATATTTTCATGCTAATGTTATATTTCATTATCTTCTCTCCTTTCCCCACCCTTTTATTTGAAAGAAATTAAAGCACCGTTTGAGATGTGCTAATTTAGCACTTTCAAGGAAAACCATTTTTCAATTTCTAATATTATATTTAATTATATTCATGAAAATATTTGGGTTATGGTTGAACCAGATTATTATTTATGTAATATATCCTATTTTTGGATCTATAATCTTTTTGTATGAATGGTATTCAATTATAAATAAAGACATATTATTTGTAATCAAATCCACCGATTAACAAAAACAGTTATCACTAAGGTTATATATATATAAATTCAACTTCACTCAAAGTAAACCACTTAAAATTAAAACCTTGTAATGTCCTAGATGTAAAATAAATAATATAACATAAATTATAGGCAACCAATTTTATCTTTCATGCTTATCCTAACATGAAAATAAATGAACCGATCCTTTAAAACCAAGTAAATAGACGAGCATGAACAATAAAATTGAACCATATAACTAATAAAAAAGGATTGGAATGAACTAAAAAGGGTTATAATAAATTAATTACGTATAAAAAAGATTCTGTACTTGTTAATTAATAAGTCTAATTTGTTTATTGAGGACTTTAATAACAAGTGGATAACACCAATGAATTTAATGTAAGGGATCTAGTCGTTTTCACTCTTAATCAAGATTATTCTATATGACATGCCTTTTTGTGTAATTCGAAGTGATGGGGTATATTTTCTGACCTCCCCTATGCTGACCTAGTGTTTTATAAGTGATTATAGACCTCTTATATCCCTCTTAAACCCCTCTTTGGTACACACGATACTATGCCGATAAACCGTAATGGATTCTACCCAGACATCCTTTATTCCTTCGGTGTTCTCCATATTTTTTTTACCAAAATGTAGTTATAATTTATTTTTATGTAAAACATATAAATTCTTTTTATATTCACCAATATCATGTTCCATTATCCTTATCTCATTCTCTTTTTGGGATATACAAGCTTTTATGTAAATCTTTCCTCGATAATTTCCAATAAGCACAATCATTTTAAAAGAACTTCCCAAACTTTTACCCAATTTCAAGTGAATTATATCCTCTATTTTAAGACACCATTGTCTTTATAAAATCAGTTTTTTATTATTAATTCCTTCTTGGATAAATTCTGTTTTTATATAAATGGTTTTCCTCTTTTCAATTGGAAAAGCTCTGTAGTACTTTCCTTAAAACCACACAAATATATTTTAATGCTGATGTTTCTAAAATACATTTTTTATATGTTTCCACTTCTGTTGGACACCACTTACAATGTTATATGCCTATTTTACACTATAAAAGTGCATGTATTTTCTAATTATTTCATTACATGGACACTTTCATGATACACACATTGGTTATGATTTATGTCATGATTGTGGTAACCAATTATTTCCATGGGTACCCTTATATTTATGTATGGTTTATTATATATGATTTTATATATCGTAAGAATACTTATGTGGAGAGAATAATCATGAAAATTTTGAGATCTGTGCACCCAGATAGTGCTCCAATGCATTGGGTAAGGTTATGTCTCATGATATGCGATGTGAAACGGGATTGGCTGTTAGCCTCGACCCATACAAAAATGGGAAACCAGATTGGTGGGTAGCATTGACTCGTATTAAAGAAATGTTGTGTGATTCTGCCACATTTATATGATTCCATTTTTATATGATCCCATTATTATATGATATTATTTCATATGTTCCATGTTTTCGATATCAACATGTCATGCCTCCTAACTCATGTGCTTAAGACGTATCCTTATGTTCATTCCCTTACTAGGATTTTCATCTCAACCCTTTGTTCATGTGTTCCCCAAGTCACCCTATGCCGATGTAAGGGATCAAAGGAAGTTAGGAGCTCAATATAGATATTAAATAAGGATGTTTTTTTTAACGTCATGTTTTATGTTTTATGTACCTAGTCTTGTAATACATAAGACTTCATGATCCTTGGCTTGTACTCTGCTAATTAATTATTCTTAAAATCATGAAATTTCATATGTAAAAGGCTTGGGTCGTTATAATAAAAATAATGAATATTTTAATGAGATTAGGGATATATGATTTTTTATGTTCACTTTGTTTTATTTTTACATTTCAAATGTAATAAAATATTGATGTATCTAAGTATATTACAAACACTACGAAACTATTCATTCAATTGGGTAATGAACACTTATATCTGGAACAAATTTAATAAAGTGTCCATCAAATCTAGGATATTTGGTTTGAGGACCATGCAGTTGTTAACTGATAAATTTTTTTTGAAAAATTCAGAACTACATTTATAAATTCACATCTCAAGGACATAAACCTATTATAGAATTTGTGGATAAGCATATAAGAAAATACTAATGTTTTACTAGGAAATACATTATATAATCATTCTAATAATTATTTCCTTATATGGATAATATATATTGACATGGTTCTTGAATATATATTCCTTGGGGTATTAAATCTAAATATGTAACATTTGTCTTTGACTCTTCCACCACCTTGTGCACAATAATGAGATTTATAGAACACCTATTTTGACACTCCCAATAGATGTGACTTGGTTAATGGTAGTTTATTAGTAGACGATTATGATGTATATAAAATTATATAGATTATTAATGTTCTAATTTAATCCATTTGTGTTTATTATTAAAAATAGGGTTTCATGATTTAGAAATCAAATAATTTTTTTAATTGTTTTCTCACTATTATTTTTATTTCTAAAACTATAATTTTTGGTATTATTAAATAGTTGGAACACAAAGGAATCATGTTAACATTGAATAGGATGGAACATTTTATGAATATGAGAAACGAAATAGGACAATAACTGGAATGAATGATGTTATTTTAATTCATAATAGGTTATACCAATATATAATTAACAGCCTATATCTTAACCAAATCTAGAAATCATGAATGAAAAGAAGGGTGGAGTCCACTAAGAGCTCAAGCGGGGGAGACCATGAAGGATATAAAGATAGATTTATGTCATCTCAGATATGTGGAATTATAATGATAGGATAATTTCTAATATGAAATGTATAATGTTATATTTTTGGATAATAATATATTATATCCGTGAAGTTTTGACGAAAAGAGGAGAGTTAAATTGAGATAATAAATTTCGTCCTAAAATCCATTTATATATATATTTTTTTCAAACATGGTGAACATGGGAATTTTAAAAACTAATTTCCACTTCTAAATAACAAATCTTAAACTATGGATTAACCCATCTCAAAGATAAATATTGATAGTATTTTTTTATTTGGGAATTAAGACTTACACTGTAAAAATATTTTTATTAATTGTATTGTGGTTATTAGAATCATGAAACATCTAAGTATTGTTTTAATTTATAGAATCATATATTTATTCAAGCATTAAAAGTTTTAGATTTATTAATACTATAATGGTTTTATTAGTTCTAGGATGATCATATGTTCAAAGTATTAGACAAACTTATTTATGTTTTCAGTGATGTTATTTGATGTGATTAATGATAATTTGGGAGAAACATTATTTTTTTGAGATATATGTAAATGTTATGTTCCACATCATATATTTTTTAGGAAGAATTATATCTTCTATTTTTATGGATTTTGATAACTTAATGTGTAAATGTTATCATTCATGTGTACATGTTATAATATAATTAAAATTAATTTATTTTATTGAAAAAATAATTCATATAGAAAATATCTTTTGTTAAAAAGTGATTTAATTACTATTTTTATTTATGTGTATGATCATTATATTTTTGTTAACATTTTGTGAATTATTTATATATATATTTTTTAAAAGGTACAAGCCAAACATCATGTAACAACTCATCACATCTGATATAGCTTTGGGAAATAAACCACAACTTAAGGGAAATAATGGTATGACACTAACCACTGGCTTACCTATTGATGTAGATAGTAAAAAACTATATTTCCATAAATAGTTTGACTAATATCATATTATTTAGTGGTTTATTATTAGTTTTTGGTTTTACAATTGATGATTTAGATATTTATGTACCATATTTTTTAAATTGATATAACCATTTTATTTTGAGAAAATATTTAGAGAATGAAAAATTACATGTAACACTTTTATGGAACTTAAAATCCATTAAAAGTTAATTTTAGTACCTCAAGAGTAAAATATTGATATGATATAGTCATTTTATCGAGTACGAAAGAAAGTGAAATTTTATCAATGAATAACTAAATAATGAATATTGTTTTTCAAAAAAAATATCAAATAGTTATGTTATCTAATTTTCACTATCATGGAATTAAAATAATACATAAACTCGAGGAAAAATATCTTCATAAAAAATAGTCATATTACTATCATATTCTAGGAATCAATGTCATTTTATCTCATTAATGAACTATTGTGTTTTGTTCATTTAATATTCCATTGATTATTCACTTTATATAGATCAATGATCTCCATTATAATTCATAATAAATTATATTTTTAATCCATGTAATTATTTTAATTTTTAAAAAATTATTTATTATTTAAAAAACTGATTATGTCCCATTCTATATGACAATCATAATTATTATAGTTTCATATTAGTTTAATGTTTTGTACACACTTTTTAGAATGATTGTTTTGATTTAAGTGTATTCAAAGGGAACAAAAATATTTTTTAGAAAAAAAAATATTTGAATGAGAAATTTTATTGTTTTTTTGTAATATGACACTAGAATACATTAAAATAATTACATTTTGCTTGATAGCATATGTGAAACACAAAACCGAGCATCAACAACTATTGAAATATATTATTTAAATAGACAACTATTGTAACAAATACAATAATTTTTTGATAAGAAAAATAAATATCTACATTTTATAAATTATATTGTTTAAAAAAAATATAAAATAAAATAATTTTTTATCAATTGATTATAAATGAAAATAAGAATCATTTAAATGTAAAAGAGGTATTTTTCTAGAATAACACTTCTTTCCACGAAATGTGTTTCACCATAATAAATTAAATTAATAATTATTGGTAAATAATTTTAAGGAAATTTTATATTATATATTCAATAAATTTTTTATCATTCATATAACATTATTTTTCACAAAAGATATGAATAAATATAGTTTTATTCATTAAAACAACATTTCCATAAAAAATGGTATTATCATTTTTTTCATATTTATTTTAGAATGTAATTTCACCATTTTAATAATATAGATTTTAAATTTTTCTTTTAAAAAATAATGAATTATAAATTGTATTACTTTGAATTTTTTAGATAATTTTATGAAATATAATTAATTTTCAATGAATTGTGAATAATAAGTTTTTATTAAAAATCACATTCCTACTAAAATAATATAAAACATATATATTTTTTATAAATTTTTTAGAAAATAATAGTATTTAAATAATATTATATTTAATTTAATACTGTTTATTGGATAAAATTATATATTTATACTTATTTAGAAAATATTTTTATAAATTTCAATCAAAAAGACTTTATAAATCCATTTTTCTTATCTTATATAGGGTTTAATTTAATATTAAATTATTCAAATCATAATAAATATTTGGAAAAGTGTATTAAATAATTTAAAACTGATTAATTAATATTTTTAATGAGGTCAGCATAATTTTATTATCATGAATAGTAAAAACAATAATAATTAATTAATTATTTTTTTGTCAGAACATATTTGTAAGTGGTTAAACCAAAATTAAAATGGTTAAATTGACATAAAAACCTATATTACTATGTTTTTATTGAAATATATCATCATTATATCATCTATTCTTCTATAATCATCCATTTTTTCCCTTTCTCTTATTAAAAACACGAGTTTTATTTATTCATCACAAAATTTCTCAACGTGTCTTCTAACCCATGTATAAATGATCACATCATCTCATCTCATACTCACCCATCCAATGTTATTTAGGTCAACCATAACCATAAAAAATACCAAAATTACATCCCTAACCAATACCTAAAGTAATTTTAATGATTCGAACACACTTTTTCAAATAATTTAGTTATAAACAAATATGTTTTGTCAAAAAAAGTGTTATAGTTATTAACCCCATATGCTTATTTTATTTCCTCATCTATCTCCTTAAAATATTATAAAAATGAATAAATAATAACAAAATTATCTATAATATACTGGGATTTTAATAATATATGGTGATAAAATATACCCATATCCTCTTCAATCAAATATGAAAAAATGGATGATCATTTTTTACATAGGACTACTCTCTAGTGGATCAATTTATCACATTTTCCATTAAGATCTCCACATATGCTTATAATGAGGTATTTATTTTTTATATAATAAATTTATATCATACATATTTATTTTTTATATATAATTACTCATATACATTCTTGCATTCCTCTCCATAGGAAAATGATAATATCAGTCATGCGTACGTGTGAAATAATGCCAACACAATGCGATGTGATGCATTTTCAATAAATTTTTATGTTCATTTTAATTTTGTTATAATTAATGATTACTAATTATACATATAATAAAATAATTATCTGGTAAATGTGATATATTATATACATTTATTTTAGTCCATCCTAAAAAAATAGAAACATCATTCATTTATATATAAGATCCAAATTCTCTATGACCGGGGTAAACCATTTTTTATCTATAACATTAATGGATGAATCTAACTAGGTATATAATAAAAATATATTAAATTTAAATAATACTTGAAATTATTGATATAATGAAACCATGATCATTGTTCAATGATAAAATATCTAAAATAAGACATAATGAAAAACAAAGAATTTGTTATCTAGAATAGTTATTTTGACAAAAATTGTAAATTAATAGGTAAGAAATGGTAATATGTAAATAATATATTCTATGGAATAATTAATAATTATGTTTTTTTTGAAATTTATTTCAAAAAATATAATACAATGTTTTTTGAATAAAATGTTATAATTTGGTAAGGTATTTTTTCTATGGTTTATTTTATTGATGAATATTATGTTTTTAGTAAAACCTAATTTTTGGTAGGCTGTATGTTCAAGGATATTTTTATTCATAATATTATGTAAATTAATAATTTTTAATATTGATTTAAAATATTAAAATTCAATTTTTCATAGATATATTTTTTATGATATTTTAATGTCATTTATCTTAATCATGAAAATATCTTTTAATTTTACTAATTCTCTATAGAGAATATTTTGTAAATATAACATCCTTATTAATTATTTGGATGGGTTGTTATCAATTTTAAAAAGGAATGTACTGATATACACTTTATATATTTTTTTATTCATTATCATTCCCATTAAACATTCACTTTCTTGTGATAATTATACATTAAATTTATATTAAATATCCATATTCATTGTATCTTTGATATGATTATTGAAATAATAATAAACCATTTCACCAATGGTGAATTATTATTAATTTTATTCAATTTATAAGTGAAATTTTTTGTAAATGTGAATTATTATAGATTACACATATGTGTTTATAAGGAATAATATGAATGAATCAAATAGATCATTCTACATATTGGGATTGTCTTGTACATGAAATGATGGGTGGTGACAAGAATTATATAGCTCCTCGATTAATTGATTGGTGTCATGTGAAAAATAAATAAGTAAGATCCCAATGGGGATTTAACATATTTTCATAATTTATTGTCTATAGTCATTGATTATATAGTTAACATGTTTTCTGAAATCATGAAATCTATTATTTATAATTTCCTCCATTTATAATTTTGTTATTATTATTATCCATGATACAATTTTTTCTGTACAGAAATATATTCACGGAACATTAGTAATATTTTATGCATTTTGTAATGGGTTTACTAAATTTATGTGAGAAATTTATTGAAGATTAAAATGAAAATGTCTTGAAATCCATGATAGAGACAGAAAGGAACACATTACCAACAAAGGATACTAAATATATGATTCACTACTCTACATAGATTTTCTTTATAGAACCAACATAGTGTTTCAAAAAACATTATTGTGTGGGTGAGGATTCTTCCTTTCCCTGCCACACCATAAAAATAAAAATTCACTTGCGTGGTGAGGCATCCCCCACCCCAAAAATGAATGTTTATTTATTGTCTGATGACTGTTTTTCAGCACCCCATACCCACATAATAGAAGACAACTTTTTAAAGGTGTGGAACCTTTTTTGGCCCCCTAGAAATGAATTTTACATTTGTGGGGTAATGTGGTTTCCCAAAAACTAAAATCCTTCATTAAAGGTGGATTAAAAGCTGAATACAAACCCCAATACAAAACCTCACAAAAGGAATGTATGAAGGAAGATTTTTTGTAGTGTAATTTTTATGTGAGAGATGTTGTGGGACAGATAGTCTGAGTGATCCTTCATAAGGAAATCATTTACAATATATCACAAATTAAAAGTGGTCTGCATATCATATGAAGTTGTCTGAATAAGAATGATTAAATTTTGGACTATCCATATACATATATAATCCCCTTTCGGTCCACCATTTTACAAACATAATGTGGATGATTTCTCTTTGGGGAACCAACTAAACCGAAAATACAATTCTAAATAGGGTCCTTCAGCATTCATTCTCTTTTATGTATCTGTTGAACTAAATATGTCCCCTTCATAAATTTTCCAATGAATCCGCTCTTCCATTCCTATTCATTAATATATAAGACCTAAATGTACCCTCATGTGAATCAACACGTCAATAATTCTAATAAATCTTTTGAATAAGTGTGATAAAAAATTAGAATAACATCATGTACTCCCAATAATACACTCCTATGATAAATGTGGTCATACTGGTATCTAACCTAAATGGGGAATCCTAATATTATTATTGATCATAAATTCCAATTTAAATTAGGATCCAAATATTTTATATAGTTTTAGGGGCCTCCACATTCCAGGCAGCATAGGGGTGGATCATGTATGCTTTTTCATTTGAGGGTTAGTGTATTTCCGCCTCTCTTATCTTTAATTATGATTAAGGGAATCACTCATCATATAAGCATGTAACATTTATGATGGTTTGTTTATAGATGAGTATCCAGATGTGACTATCATGGTTATTAAAACAACATAATAGATACGTGCATTCAAATACATTTTTCTCTCCCAACAATCTAGCCTCACCCATCAGTGAATGATGCAGATCACGGTTTTCCAAATATTTTTCCACCTTTTTCTAAGAAGGATCCTGACTCACATGTTATTTGATGTATTTTGTGATATTTCACACCCATGATAAATAATCTAGGAATGAAATTTTGTGTAAGACCCATCTGTACCAAGATATGGGCGTCATATTTGGTATATTCCCAAAAACTATGTCATTATCATCTCAAAGCGCTATATTCAACATGAGGGAAAAGTATATTGGAATCTTCTCAAGTTGTAAGTCCAAAAATTCCAATATAATTTCTATTTTCATTCCCTACAATGTGGGATACAAAGGAATCCCTATTCAGGTCTGACACATAACCCAAAAATCACCCCAAGGTTCCCTGGGATGCATCTCCATTATTATTATTTCCATCGTGAAGGACTATTATCAGTTTGAGTCTATTTAATCACCATAATTATTGGAATGTATTTCCAGTGAGATCATACCACCTCATGGGAGACTATACGTTTTCTGGTTTCTTTCATACCACTTCAGAAAAAGTTCCACACCATCCTTTCAAAAGGAACCCTTCACATAGATATCTTTATCTAAGATGCTAAATGAATTGTTTGGCCCTCATTACAAGACCATTAATGGTATGACATGTTCCGTTATGTGGAACTACATTACATGGGTCCTGGAACCTTCTGAATGTATATATAGGAAGCCCTTCACATGTTCTATATCCCTCTCTAATAAAAAATTATGTATTTTTGGATGATGTTAAATTCTTGACTATCCAGATTTTTGGATTTACAGCAGATTCATGATAATAAATTCTATAAGAATGTGCAGTGCATTTACAAGTGGTAACAATAAATGTATAACCAAATATACATATATATTTCTCTTTTTATAAATATCCTTGAATATATATATAAAATTAAAAAAATAACGCATGAAAATAATTGATTTTTCATAAAACGTTGACCCATCTAATGATTGGGATTCAATAAATGCTTAAATATTAACTCATAAATATAGAATAGTTCCTCAGAGTAAGATATACTTCCCAATAATATTGGGTTTTCGAGACTGAAATCCAATCCTGTAAGCCCATGTGCCTTCTAAGAGATGAATTGAGAAATCCATGTGACCACATTCCTTTCGAATGATGGTCCACATCAATAAGAAATTACCATGGGTGCGAAAGCATGTCAGGAACAAAAAATTGAAACTTGACATGGTTCAATTATCCCACCATCACACATCAAAAAAATTTATTTCATGTTGCACTTCAATAAAAAATGGTGAACCTAAAGTGATACATTAACACAAAGACGAATGTTTCTCCCATATGTCAGACCCCACACTAATAAAATTAATATTGTCTAAAAAAAGATCCATAAAAATCATTTATACCTGTTATTTTTTGTTGTGATGAATCTTTTAAGGGGTAGTATTATTTTAGTTAATCCTATATATCAATGAATTTTTATCGTGAACTTACTTGAATCAAATCCACTGACAACCATTCAACAAAATAAAACCTTTTAATCTTCTTCTAAGGCCTAAGATAATCATTAGACTGCATAATCAACCAAACATGTCCATAAATAGATCTCAATCATTTCTGTTCAAGGCTACAAAAATGGAACCATTCTAACCCTATAGGAAGATCAACAATCCCTCTTTTTCATGAGTTCCAACCATACATATCATAAATTATAGTGGGTGGTGTAGAAAAAAACAAGACTAGTTTCCTTGTTAAATATTTTTAGGATACAATCCATGAACATCTATAGAAAATTCATCCCATTTTTGTGGGATGCTAATAAATAGGTCATTTATGGACAAATATTGACAGAACAGGGGTCCCACCGACAGTCTTCTACTACCATGCTCTATCCTCAATGCCACGCTATGAAACAACCTCACCATGATATGGGTTCCTATCTCTGGATTATGGCCTTAGTAAAATAATCCCAGGAACCAAGGACTATTTTCTAAGGGTTGCATCAAGTTATCAGCAAGAATGGTCATTCCACTATTTACTCCAAAGAAGCCTTCAAGAAATATTTTTTGACCAATTAATCACATGTAAAAAACCTACCCTCACATGGCGAACCTATTGGTCTATTTTGGAAGCATCCATAGAAGTCATCCTGAAAAATTTGGTGGAAAATATATTGGTGACACACACATGTCCTCGTATCTTTCATCTTCTCAAATAGAGTTTGGAGGATCCCAATGAAGTATGTCAGATAATCTTGACTACAAATAGAGGGCATACCCATATCTCTTCCACCAAAAATAATTATTATTTTTGAATATCCCAAAAATATGAAGAGGACAATAGCAATAATATATTTCTATAATAGATTAATAATCATTTTATATTCATGTTCCACATGTGGAATACATTTTTATATCTTCTCAATGATGGTGGGACAATAATTCATTTTTACGAATATTCTACACATATTTTTTCACATAATGAAAGCATTGGTGGTGACTATGATTTGGGAAAATAAACACCACATGCATTTTAAGTGACATTATTGAATATTCTGAGAGTGACCAAATTGAATACATACACTCTTTTTCCTG
Organism: Viscum album; assembly: GCA_963277665.1. NCBI lineage: Eukaryota > Viridiplantae > Streptophyta > Magnoliopsida > Santalales > Viscaceae > Viscum > Viscum album. The sequence continues at coordinate 1,290,692,788 of OY728135.1, forward strand.
GCAAAGTGGTTTATGGTTATACCACAAAAATTGGAGAACCAGATATAGATCATAGTCTCATTACAACTGAAGGTAATTTATATATACCAGTGACCACTAAATTAATGTCCTATATCCCTTAAAATATACTAAAAATCTATCAAAAAATTATGATAACAACAAATTATGTAACTAAATTATTTTTTGTATTTGAAATTTGACACCGACAATGGCTGGAAGAAATCTGTTGGAGTACGACTTCTAAAAAATCCAAATCAAAGAAAATAAAAAAAATAATCATCCTATCAGTGACCCTACTCTACTAAATGATGATGTACTTACAGTTTTATAAATAATTACATGGTGACTCTGGTTCCTATTACTTTTTCTAAAAATTAAAGAGACGGTATAGATATTGTCAAGTTTGACCCCTAAATTTTGCTTCATGTAGTTTAAACGATCCTCTGCAAGCATCAAAAAATGAAGTTGTACATCATGTTAATAATATGATAAATATCAAGATAAAATATCTAATTATGTGTCATGGTATCCCTCTACATGTCAAGAAAATATAACATCAATAAGGACCTATACTTTTTATCATCATCCCTGTTGATCTTTTCTAGTGTATATGCCAAAGAATTTCTCCCTACAACAGGATATCCATACATGATGGTAGTCCTCCTAATGAAATATTTTTTTCTGATGAAACTCTCCATAATGAATCAAATCTGGGAAATAACACATAACTCATGAATCTCGAAATAATGATGTTATACATTCCTAATGACTATTTATATTATTTTGATTTGTTTTCTCAACCATATGATAACCATTGGATATTACTTTTCTCCAATCCTTCTTGGGATCTCTTTCAGTATAAAATAATAGAGGAAATATATTTGGACCATAATGTTTAATAAATTAGTAAGGAATTATCCACTTTTTCAGATATGGCTAAAGAATGTCTTTAAAAAGTCAAAGTAGAAATATTTTTTATGAGGAGATAATTGAAAAAAGGTTATATACTGGTAATTTGGTAGCCTTAAACCACTCCCAAATTTGGAAGTCCAGAGGCACTTTCAGATGATTATGGGAATGAAATATTACTAAACTTATAGAAGACTACTCTTCCATTGAAAATATTGTTTCATTATGATGAATACCCAAATCACTCAAACAATATTGAAGAGATTCACAACCAAAATTAATTGGTGTCCATAGTAGCTATATGAACCCTGAAATTAGGATACCAATAAATTGGCATTCAATATGAATTTCTTGAGTAATTTAATTGAATGCACTAGTTTAATAATTTCATGGGATGTGAAAACATTGTGTTTTTCATTTCACCGCCTGATAATAAAATCCCACTATATGTGATATCATGTAATTTAATTACCAAAATAAGGATTAAAGAAATAGACTATACTATCCATGGATGTTCTTCTCAACATGAAATGGCCCCCAATAATTCACAATGACACCATTCTAGAAGATATAAATACATAAAAATATCCATGTATAAACTAGCTGAGAATATGAAGAAATATCCCCACTTATGGTATGTATATAAACATATAGTCCAAATGTCAAAAATTTTGAAGAATGAATATGGGTCTTGTAGAAGTCATATAATAAACCCATCCCATGATCCAATAATTCTCTAGAGTGGTGGGATAATTTTTAAGACAAAAAATGATCCTATCAATGTCTAACAAAAACATTGAGAAAATAGAATTGGATAACCCTGAGTTTAGATGTCTTGTTGGATTTTTACGTCATCCATAGTGAAAACATGTTTTCTTTTGTTAGTAAAATTTAAACAAAGATAATATTTCTTCGTTATCCATTTTTGTCATGCTATTTTATCTTATGGTAGATGATCTTATAGAAACCATATCCCCCACTATTCTAATACTAATGAAATTATCCTGAACCATTTTACATTAGAAAAATTCATCAACACTTATGATAATTTTTTATAACACCATGAAATAGAGGGAGAAAAAAGAGATGATATATTCATTCACAATAATGTCTATTCCAGGATTGAAAAATAGGTTTTTCATAATATACATTAGATTATTTCACAAAATTTGGGTATTCCTCAAAATTCCCAAAAAAAATATTCCTCTATGGGAATTGGCCTAAAAATGTTAAGGTTATAGTTTAGTCCCACATTTTACCAAAGGGTGTAAATTCCATAATAATAAAGGACATGTTATGTTAGTATAATAAAAAAATTATATATTTTAAGTAACCTTATGTTAAACTACTCAACAGTTATATCCCCTCTATCTATGTCTTTCCAAAAAAACCACATTTTATTACTACAAATAGTGCCCATTAAAAAAAGATCACTTTATAATAGAGAAAATAAATTTTTTAGTTATTCACAACATATGATCAAAAAAAAATTCTATATTGAACAATTGATAGCTGATTACTAAGATTTACCTATATTGAAAAAATAACAAGACCAATGAAATTCATGTTACAACCCTTTCGTTCAAGAATTGGTCCATATATAACCTACACATCTAGTTTACCCAATTGTAACCCATTTACTTGCTCATTCTTAGTTGGCCATTCCCATCAATGATTCTGAAACTATTATGGAATTGAAATATGAAATAGACAATATTTACAGACTATGAGTGATACAGAAACATAAAGTAAAAATTTTCCATGAGTGGGTAGAATCTACCCTCCCCTGACTAATTTTGGAAATCATATATTTCCATTGTTAATGGAATTAGGGGATCTGAATAAGAATCAGAAAAGTTATTTATCGGAGTCTTTCCCTAGGATGGTAAAATTGTTTCAACAATAATATAATATACTCTTGTGTTTTATAAAGACCTTTTAGGCACCATCCATTATTTGACTCATCAATTTACCTACAGTATCAATCATAGTATGGGACAACATCAGACATAAATTTATTAACCTTTTTAGTTCAAAACTCTGAATGAAATTAGTTCTAAACTTTTAAAATTTTAATAAAAATCAAATGAGATAGTATAAAACATTATTTCCATTTATAAGGGTATAACTTCTTTAATTTTTAATTCCCACAAGTAGATTTTTTGGGTGTCTAAAAAGAGAACATTTATGATGAGTTTTGAACACCACTCACACCACTAAAGAATACTGGTTGTTTTAGAGACCATGTTCTTGTTATGAAAGTATTGGGAGACTCTATATTGTGAATCATATCCAATATATACATGTATCGATATAACAGGGAATTATGAAATGAAACAAATGAACCATAATAGGTACATTGAAAGAATCCCATGTACTAGATCATGTTCCAAGCCCTTAACTTTATCATAAAAAACCACACTATTGAGGGAAAAAAAGAAACTGAAAACTCACTGTGAATAATTGAGAGTGCTCAAATGTAGAAAATTTTATGAATAAAAGAACATGAACTATTCCAAATGAGATGAATAGTTTCATGGTTATTTTTTATTTTCCATCGAAAACAACATGCTATCGTATCCAGAACCCCAAAATACATATCAAGTTAGTATTGGATAGTTTCAAAATTAGTACCTCTTTCACTGAATGTAAAGTAACATCATTCAGGACTACTATATTTTTCAATATATCATACTAAAAATGGTTGATTCTAGGTAGGTGAATCATTCCAAACATCTGAAACAATTGGAATGTGTTTCCTCCAAAATTTTAAAATAAATGTGATTGATATGAAGTAACCAATATAAATCCATGGATTTTTTGTGATTAGATGTCTAAAAATATGATCAAATGAATAGATGTTATTCTATGAGAACATATTATGAAACCATTTGTGCCCCAATCCACGTTCGATGTGGTATAACCAAATATATCGACACCAATGTCCTCTATAGGAATGTCTTGTATGAAAAATCATGGATGGAATGGTATAAAATAGAAGAATAAAAAAATATATTGAGGAAACATCCAGCATTGAATCTCTCATAATTTATTATTTCATGCCCAAGAGAATGGGTTCTACCTTAAAAAATGGTAAAACGGGATCCTAACCCCCAAATAGAGTACACATTCGATGAATAGTGTATATTCTGATCCATTAATTGCATTCATTTTATTGATCTATTATATGATAATGGATGTTATTAATAACCTAATACTCACAAAAAACAATGGGGATAGATGAATCCAGGGTATATAAGTCAAAGAAACTGAGTGAGGCAAACATTAAAAGAAAAAAAATACTGGTCGTGTCCCTACATGACATATATATTATATTGAACCTGAATGGAAATCCCTTCGACCAGTATAATTGATGGAGTAAAATTCCTCCACACATGGGAAAATTTATTTGTAGAAATAATTTTGGAAGAATTATTGATGAGTATTAAACACCCTGATCAGTATAAGAAAGTGGGATGGCTAATATGTCATGACCCAAAAGCAGAAAAATTACCCTACACATCTTCTGAACAAGCTAACTAATCTATTACATGCATGTCATCTCTAAAAATTCCTCTAAATGAATGGTTCCTTATAAAAATCTGTGAACTTTATCATAGAAATATGACATCCATATGAAAATGGTTGTAGTTTTAATAAATATTTCAATTTTAGATTCCCTCAATCTAACAAATTATCTACAGGAAGAACAAGTTGAGTCTATGATATACCCTAAATACATTAAATATGAATCCATTACAATGAGGTATATCATTTAGAGTCCTATGCATTATAGTTTCATCGGGTTATATCTATAAATATAGAAGCTGTAAATAATGTTATATAAGGAATCATCATACCCATATACATGTCTGGAATATTAGATGACATTGGAATCCACCTTTAATTTATTAATAATGGATAGAAATTCAATATCATTCATATAAGAATGCTTCCCAAACTAAGATACCCTAATTCAAATCTATCCCCATCAACTCTAACACACAATGGGTAGGATAAATTTGAATGTAAACACCTTAGATTTATTATAATCAGAGATTATTTTAATTTTATACTATAGGATTATGTGTTCTTTGTCATCCAACAAGGTAAAAATTTCAATGTTTTGTCAGGAAGTACTTTGTAACAATAGCATGTATCAATACCTTCATCATATTATCAATTCCTAAAATACTATAGTAGTGGAAATATTGGGAAAATACATAGGAATTATAACCATTTGAATACTATGAATCTTTTTATATTGATGCATAATTATACAAAAGTGATGTGATGAAACCCATAACAGATGATTTCACTTGGGTTTCCACTTAAAATGTTCTGAAAATATCTTAAGCTAATCCATTAAGAAATCTTAATTATGAACTTCTTCTTCACATAATTTAGGTTAAATATATAATCATAGATTCAATGAAATGTTCAGTGACATTTATACTGTTAACTGTATAAGTTGAACTAAGGATGTGGAAGAAGTATTTTTTTTCATGTATTGGAATAAATATCTAAAATAGAAATTCTCTTACGTTATCTTTGGAACTACGTCAATCCACCACATTATCTTTTGAACCATAATATTTCATTATGCATCTATTAGAAGATATATCTTAGAACATATGGATATAAAATAACCATAGTGATTCCCCTTCTTCTCCTAGCTATCCAAACATGGGAATATTGGAGATGGAAGGGAAAAGTGATAAGAGGAATACGATTTATTTTAAAAAAATACTATCACATTTGAAGGAGTTTCGAAAACTATCACTAAAATGAAATAGATTAATCTAGGTATAGTGAATGATCTAAATAAAACATTTATTAGAGAATCTATACACAACGATGATGTAGAAGATTTCACATCTTTATTGAAGTAACATTGACTTGTGCTTTCTAAAAAAATAACTAGATTACAGTTCTACATCTGGATGTGGATGACCATAAATTGGTTCTACCAGAATATAAATGTGGTTATAACAAATTATCCATAAGGTCACATCAATGTCATCATTCTATGAAAGAAGCTAAAATTAAAATGACCATCATATTAAAAATTGTTTAGGATGTAAAATTGATGATATATATCATAAACATTGACCCAGTGAAGAAACGTAATGGGAAAATTAGGGTTTGGATCAATTTCATAGTCATATGTTTTTTTTATGAAAGATGTCTTCCTGGTTCCAATCACAAAACTCTCAATCGATAAAAACACATTATATCAACCACATTACTTCATGGATGGTTATTTAGGGTATAATAAAATTGGAATGGATTTCGGTGATGAGAAATCAAATTCCTTCAGGGCCGCATAAGAGTGTTTTTTAATCAAGTGATGCCCTCTGGATTTAAGAATGATGGCTCTAAATTTTAATATACCATGTATGAATTCATAAAATCATTCTTAAAAAATTATTTAGAGTATTACACTGGCAATTTAGTGGTAAAATCACAGAAACAATATTGTAAGATTTATAATTAAAAAATTATTTTTAAAAAACATCTAAAACAAATTATGTAGATAAATCCCCTAAACACACTTTCGATATTAATTCATTGAAATTTATAAACTATATAATATACTATCATTGAATTTAATTTTAACATTAGAAAACAATATAAATTATGGGTATGATACCTACTCATAATCTAAAATTATTGAGAGATTTTAGGGACACTTTTCTCCATTCAGTGTTTCTTTGAAATTATCGAAGGAAATTGTTTTCCCTCAACTAGGATAATTATGAAATGATTTTTTTTCAATAGAACAATGATACAAAGGATAATTTAGAATCCTCTTAAAATATCTATTGTTTCCACCAATCTTGATGAGTCTAGTTGAAGGAAATTGGACCATCTTATATGTTAAATATGAAGAACGATCTGGTGGTGCCTTCCTTCCTTAGAAAAATGTTAACGGTATTAAAAAGCATTAAATCTTTTTATCACTACTCGTGATACTGGGAATCAGTATCTAGATATTGATATGGAAATTTTTCAAATAATTTTACAGTTTAAGAAAAGCTGAATTAACTGCATCATCCTGAGATACATTAGATTTATTGAATTAACCAACTCAAATATACCCCCAATTTTCCCATGAAAAATAATCTTTTGGTATAGTGGGAAAACATTTTACAATTGTTTAACATATTATTTATAATAATGATAGTGATAAAAGGGGAATCCTTAAAAAATTTCCTAGATAAACATCCCTCTATGATATAAGTACAAATGATTACTCAACATCCATATTAGTAAATAATTTCTATTAAAGACTCTAAACTAATGTATGAAATTTACATTGGTGGTGAATATAGAAGCCCAACCAGAAATAGATGTGATGAACCCATGTTCAACAACGTTAGGTTGGGAATTATTCTCATTTCCCCAAAAATGTAGTTTTACCATTTTCCTTTAATATATGTGAAGAATGCAATAAAAATAAGGCTGAATACCAAAACCATAGTGCCTATTTAGAACTCACATTGAATATATCATCGACTCATTTAAAAATAAATGTTCCTTTTGAGTTGGTAAATCTGAAGATCAACAGGGATAAAACCTTTAAAAAGAAATATCGAATATTAAAGCTTAATTATTTTTGTGTTTTGATGGTATAACTCCCCTATGATCCTTCATTATATCATGTCACACATAAAAAAAATCTTAAGAAGATTGATTATCAAGTTCTATAGTAGCCTTGGAAGATTTGGATGAGGATGGAATTATTGTTTGCATCACATATCAAAATAGTATGTTTGTTTGTTCAATGTTCCATGGAAGAGATCAATAATATAGTTTCTACACATGATCCATATACTGATCCTAATAGGTGGGCGATTGGGATATTGAAATATCTCTAAAATTCGTTCCTTTTTCTAGATACAGATAGAAAAGAACAAATATAATGACATGAAGTTAATTTCACTATTTATAACATCCCTAATAATCTAAAGGTTATTTAGAAGAAAAGATTCGATGTAATTCTCATTAGATTCTTTGATGTAAAGTACAAAATTTCTAATATGGAATATGTTCTTGCATGCACATATTGTGAAAAATTCTCATCAACTAGTATTTCTCAGAAAATCTGAAGGCTATGATATTTATTTCCTCCAATGAGGCATGATTGTACAAAATATTTAATGATGTTTAATTCCTCACAAAATCATTCCATCTTTATCCACTAAACCCCCACTATTTTTATATTCAAGTAAATACTACATGTCATTTTTTATATGGGGGAAGGATGTTGCAGGGTTGTACCCTCTAGTTATCATCAATCAGTTAATGTTCATCCTTAATACTATATAATTCATCTACAATTAGGCTTAAAAAATATGTATAAATGAGTTGGGGACCAAAATTCTCATAATTTAATTAAAGTAAAACATAATCACCATATTTTTTCACTCACGAATTACTGACTAATAGTGGCATCATCTTCTATTCCTATGAAATGAAGATGTTTTAGCATGAGTACTACATAAAATGAAACAATTCATCCAAATATCAAATGAAATAAATTGTAATGATCAGGAATTTCAACAAAACTATATAAAAATAATCTAAGTAATAGTTGATACAAAAATAAGTCATAGACTAACAAGATTCTATAGGCATTGTAGGTCAGTTGAACAATAATGCACAGTACAACATAGGCAAACCAATATTCATCGTTTAACATAATTGACATCGTGCTACCATATAAGATAAATTATCCTCACTCATGATAGATATATATGAATATCATTAAAATAAATAACAATAAAAATGTGTTATGATTGGTTATAGAAAATATATGATAAAAGGTTGTATACAATGCATCATTTAGAAAAACAATATAATTGGATTACATGAGATTTTCAATAATCATGTTTTCCCCCAATTATTCCTCTATTGAGAGATGATACAAGTTATCAAACCCCAGTGAAACTAGGGAATGAATCCTCCAACAATTAAACAAAAGTGGGATAGAACTTATAGAATTCTGAAGTATGCTTTCAATGGAGCTTACTCATTATCCAAAATATATGGGGAACATAATAAACCCCTACCAATGAAATACTTCTCTTGAAATACTTTTTTCTGATAAAAAACGTTAATCCATGTCTATAGATGATAAACTGGATGACACTGACATCATTGAAATACGGTGATAAATTTCATAGACTCATTTTCCTAATTTTATAGCCTAAAAATATAAGACACCAATTTCATAGTTTTATAAAAATTACTATATAACCCATGGGAATCCACCTCTGCGTAAGTCCCTCCATTCCTCAAGCATTCAAACCGTTGTGAACCAATATATCATGGGAATATAATTCATTCTCATCAATCAAAATATATATACATATATAAATTGTTTAATTTTATATAATTTTGAATATTTTTAATCATTAAATTTTCCAATGTTAAAAAAAATCAATGTATAGAGATATAAAACAGTCAATGTACATATTCAATCATAATATGTTATTAGTATATTTTTTAATTACAGAATTATTTATTTATATGTTTATTTATGGTAGGAATAATTTATTTATGACATGTAATAAAAATAATATTTCCATTAGTTAACATACAAATTGTCCTAATGATGAGGATTTAGGGAAAATATGATTTTGATAATCTTTTATATGTTTAAAAATTAAATAACATAAGAATGGTTGTTTTTACTAATGGAATCTATCTATATTTGGCTTACCATATTAAATATTCTTTTTTTTGGAAATTTATCATAAATCTATATTAATTACCTCTTTAGATATTGGTTAAGGATATACATATCTATATGATTAATAAATTATAAAATATAAATAATATATATGTAATGGTTATGTTATTCTCACACCCTTTCCTTTTTTCTTGTAATGATTTATGTGCATCATGGTAGTTTATATATTTTTTAAAAGATTTTTTATAAATGTTTTAAAATATATAAATGAAATATATCTATATTGAACTGTTATTTTGTAAATTTCCATAATATTGGAAATAATTATAAATTATACGCATTATTATGTATATGCCTACATAGTTAACATATATTTTATTTTTTTATAATTTTAATTACACATATACAGGACCTACTACATCTCTTAAGGTTAGGAAATTTGTATAAGTGTAAATGTAAATTTTATAAATCAAGTAGGTATTAAAAACATATTGTATTCATCATAAATTCCTTTTTATTTTTAAATTCAATAAATAATTGTTAGGATTCATGTATCATTATTTTAAAATGTTTTTCCTTTACATGTGTTATGATCTATATTTATTTAAGGTCATATGCCTTTACATTATTTTTGATATGGATTTCTAGACTTTGTTTTATACTTCTTTAGATAAGGTGAAATAGTTTTTAAAATGAGGGTAACTTAATTAATCAAATAATTGTAGAGGGACCTCAAGTCATGGTTTATCTAATTATCAAGCCTTACTATAAAGGTTTCCAATCATATCCATCCTCATATTCGAGTAGTCTAATTTTCATGTGATTGTATCTCCCAAATACCATAAGCATAACCTACTATAAAAATGGTAATCTATATTACCCATATGTAGTAAACATTTCTCATGTTATGTTTATAATTTTGTTTTTCATAATTTACCAATATCCATTTTAATTTCATCTCAAACAAATTTTCACAAAATAAATAATTAAAATGAACATGATTAAAACTTATTTTGATGAAGATAAATATTATCACTTACCCCATAAAATAATTTAATTATTTTAGGGGATTGAAATACATCAGGTGTCTATGTAAAACAAAAAATTAATATAATATTAATTAAAAGGAATGTTTTGGGAATATTATTGAAATATCTGATTATTTTTTAATTTTTTATATGAAGTTAAATTCTCCCCTCTTTAATGTTTTTTTCTTTATTCAGTTTTGGAGATCCAATATTTGATATTCATTTTAAGAGAAAATATTTTAATTCCTTTGATACTTTCATTTTTTTTATGGATTTGGTAATTATTCATTCTTTATTATTTTTTGTTCATTATATTTTTAAATCAATAAAGATATTGGGGATGTGTTATATATCTTGATAATTTTAAAAAAAAAATTATTTTTTAAATCATAATTCTCGTAAGATTAATATATTTTATAAAATATAAAAAAGAAAATATTTTTAATCATGAAACAGAATTAATTTCACTAGAAGATATATTTTTTATAGATTCTTGGAAATTAATGAAGTAATAATGGACTCTAAATGTCAATATTACATTATCGTTAAATAAATGATTCAAATTAATAAGAATAAAATTATTTATTAATCACATGCCACAATTTAATATTTTTTATGGATTTAAAATAATATAATTCAAATAGAATTATTATTTAATGAATGAGATTGATATTTATTATTTTATAATAAGTAAATTAAATAAATATAAGTGAAAAAAGATAATATCTATTAAATTGGATTATATTTAATTATTTAATAAAAAATTCATATAAAATAATGTGGTTTCATTATCATTAAATTAAATGGAGTTGAATTATGTTATTACTTCTTGTTACTAAATATTATTGAAAATATAGAAATAAATTAAATAAAATGATATATTTATGTTCAATGTTTTAGTATTGATATTTTCATTATATATACCTAGTTAATATTGAAATATATTTATATTTTTTTAGATTCCTGATATTATTTTATGTATAGTGTAAATAACCCAACATTGATAACATAAAAAGGATTGATAATTATTTTGGATTTTATGATCATATATGTTTCTGTCCTTATTAATTTTATATTTGATTTATTTATTATTTTTTATCTAATTGATGTGATTTTTTTATTATTCAGTATATTTGATATAATGGACATTTATTAAACAATGTAACAATTTTATTACGACATTGTGGTTACTGAAAGAGGCATTGAAAAATATATTTACCCATAAAAGTTATGTAATATGTATTTCATTATTGATATATGTTTGTAATTATTTCCTTGTAATTAAGTAATGATATTTTATAGATTTATTACTATTGAAAATATGCATAATGAACTGGTCAACTTATGATGGAAATTAATTTTTTTTCTTTATAATAGTAATTAATATGCGATGTGTTAGACCAACATTGTTTTATTGTGTGGATTATAATTACTTAATGATTTAGAAGTATGATTGTTTAAAGATGAGTGTTGGACATAGATGTTTCCATGTATAAATTTTAACAAATATGATACTTGATATGAATTTTTTATAACATGATATCATTGAGACTGAATATTGAGAAACATGTGGTAAATTAGTAGGTATATAGGGGTTATTTATACTGGAGATTGTGGGATGGAATGTATTGTATGTGATAGTTTTATGGAAGATAATGTGGTGGTTGTAATGAGTTATGACTGAGGAATTCTATTTAATTATATACATTCTGACTAATTTTGACATATACTATATAGGTGGATTGGTAATTATTATTACCAACTTCTTGACATGATCATAATATAGGCACAACATATGAATCGTTCATATGGTATCTTTTTAAGAGTCATAGAGTATATAGAAATTATTAATGTATAAATAGATTAAAAAATAAACATGGATTGTTCTAGATGATTATATATGATGATTACATATTTGAAAAAATGAATTAAATTATAGTTCTTGGGGAACATATCAATGATGATTAAAGTATAATTCATGAAAATGGATATGGAATAATATTAATTATATTTTGGATAATTAAATAATAAATATTAAACATTATTTTGGTGTTTATTTTGGAGATATGGACACCAATAGTGTTAGTAGAATGTATTATGTTAATATATCTATAAATGACTTTAAAAATATAGATGTTTTACATAGTATGGCTATTTAATATATCACTTATATGTTATAACATCAGTAGATTATCTAACCTAGTAAATAAGGAATGTGATATTGGAATTTTTTTTGGGATCTTTTCTTCATTGTCATGGAAAACAAGGAATATATTGATGAATTCCCCCTCTATTCCACCCCATTCAGTGTAGTATTACTTTTGGTTATATACAAGTTATAATGGAGTATTTTATAGTTTATGTTCTCACATAGGTTTTGATGTATCTCATTTTTACTATATATTTATTTGTGGGCTGTAACAGATTGTGGTAAAAAAACTCACATGCATTTAGTACTGGGGTCTATAACTTCTCATGTCTGTAAACACATGGGATTTGATGAAATAAGGTGTACAACATGATACATGGGTTATAATGTCTTCTAGAGTACGACATGGTTATAAAAGAGATGATGTTTTTGATTTTGTTTTTGGATACATGGGATATATGATGGTTTTAATAAAATTACATCATTTTTATGATGATTCACGGGTGGGATGAACATATGGGGTGATAAAATTGGGTGTGATGTTGGATTTATGGTGTGGAAATAGATCTATAACATCTATCATATATATATATATGATTCCTATGTTCATTTCATACTTGTATTTTTTATTTGGTTTGTGAGGCCTTGTGAAGATGAGAATAAGGTTTTACGTGCTTATGTGATAATATGGATTTATTTTTTTATTCACATGGATTTAGTATTCATATTTGGAATATTTGAAAAGTGGATTTTGGGTATGATCAAATTTATTATACATGTTATAATAATCACACATATAGATAAACTAATGATGATATCCATAGGTTATTGTTGGGGAACACGAAGTGTGTTATAAAATTATTTACTTGTTAAGAATGTTTTTTAAATTCATGGTCACAACCAATTATTTATTTTGATATTTTGATATATTTTAATTTTATGAAATAAAACAATATATTGTGATCTTTCTCTAATTTTTTATTAGGTTGGTTTTCATATATCACAATATATATCATTCCAAAACATATATATATGGGTAATAGATACATTTTTATTGATTATATTAATCATTTTCTAATCTCCAAATCATGACCTATTGAGGGATGGATTCATAGGTCATTATATCCCTATCAAAAAAATCATTAAAACAAGGGTTCCTTTTGAGGGTTGGGAATATGATAGATTGTTATTAATGTGAATGGAAGAAATAATGGATGTAATTCTGAGATAGGAACTAGAGAGAATGCACAATGTAATAGATAAATAATGTAAAATGAAACTAGTACATGATCTTACCATGATATACCATATATAATATTAGATTTTATAGACTCTTATGATCTGATATGAGGATCCTCAAGTTTAATGACTATACAATTAATTATGACATTTCATACATGTAAAATACCTATGTAATGATCATGATGAATGATTTTCTATATTTTACAGTGAATGGGGTAGAAAATGAGTTATTATGTTTAAATGAATTATTTCATTATACTAAATAATATACTATCCTCTATTTATGAGTCCATCATTATTCACAATTATTGGAATTTATCTAGGTCAAAAAATTTATGTGGATAAATCCAAATACATTTAGGGGGATATTCCATCTTATTAACATAGACCAGTAGTTATATGTAATGAAAATTCAACTACGAAACTACAAGAGTCTCAGCGACCTAATATATATATATAGGTATGGGGGATCTATTTATAGATCAGGACATGTATATTTTTTTTGGATGAGCTGGATAAATCATTTGTTAGAATATTGGTATGGAATATTATTTTTTGTTTTGGTGATGATATTTCATTGGGAATCCATTAAAATAATGAATGTCAGAAATTTCATTGGGAAATTTCTTATATAAGATTTTGGTTGAGTTTCTTTCATTGGCCTCAACAGAAGCTTATCTGTAATAGATTCATTCAATTCATTTGGATATTTTTAGTGATTCGGAGTTCCATATACCAAATTAGAACCACATTCCTTTGGATTTGGAATATCTTCCAGTAAAGGAATCTTTGTAGAGTAATTTTAAGAATGTTTTGAATCCAAAGATTGAATACTATGTTAACCTATTTACGATAAATATATAACTTGAGGTACTTATATAAGATGTTCCAATTAAGAAGAAACTAGATAGAACTGAATCATCATATTAATTAATTCATCATGATTCTCTATTCAGTATAGGTAGGACATTTGTATGTCTATATTCTAGTTAGAATAATTTCTTTTTGAGTTAGTGTGGAGGAGGTTATGTCTTTATTTGGCCCAGTTTAGTAGTAATTTTTTAAATCCACACAAATATATACGTAGTGATTTTTTATTCTAGTATAGTTCTTGGAAATCATATATAATAGTTCCCATTTGGAATCTATAGTTATTAGGGTAATGGTCTCTCGATTTAGGGAAATATGAGGTAGTAGTAGCAACCCGATGATTAAAAAAATGATAAATAAATAGAAGAAATAGGAAACTAATGTAACATAACAAGTAAGTAATAGAAAAATATATTTTCATATATATTTATCAATTTATGAATTAGATAGTGCATTAGAGGCTTAAAATGAGGATGAATCCAATTTTAAGTATAAATATTCTAATATTTTTAAAATATTGTATTATTGCCTTTGGATGGAAACCCGTTTTTAAATATAACTTTTGACAATTTTTTAATCTCTATTTTTCAAAATAAATAATTTCTTTATAATTTGGACATTGAAATTTACTTTGGATAAATGTTTTATATTTTTCTGAAAATGTTCATTTTTAATGAATATTGAAAAATACTGCATTTTACTTCAAGACTGATTTTTTATCTAATTTAATTAAATAGTTAGATTGTCCTTTTAATTTGTTTTATAGTATAATTATAATATAATATTACCATTTAATCCAATGGTGGTCATAATAAATAACTTCACTTTGAAATTGGACATAAAATACTGTCAATCTTTTGATAAATATTGTTTCTTAAAAACACGCAATTTGTTTTGACAATGAGATTGATTTTCAAATTAATTACTAGAATTTATATGTTTGGAATTTGGTAAAATGGATTCTATATATTTAATAATAAGGTCCAAATTATTTAATTAAAACTGTTGTTTTTGGACATTATGAATAGTAATGACGGTGATTATCTTTAATTGTCGTGATTAATTAGTAATCAGGTAGTTATGTGTAATAAAATAATATCATAATGATATAAAATGACCCCAAAATGTGTCCAAATTCTCTTTTTTGAGTCATTTCCGACCATGGGATGATTTTTTCTGAACTTGAGGGCCCATGGAGTCACATGGGTGTAATAATGACATTTATGACATTATTTTTTTAAAGAAGAGAATTATTACAAAGGTTTGTATATCCAATGTAAATTTTTTTTTAAATTTTTATAAATAAATTATCTCTTATACTATATATAGTAATTGTAAATATAAGAATATTTTCTACATCATGGTATTTTTTTAAATTTTTAGACATTAAATAACTAAATTTATTTATGGCACAATGATGACGATGTGATTACCTCATTAATGAACGATTTAAATAAAATGAAAAGATAAGGTAAAATCTAAAACATAAACTTGTCTAAAACCTATTGGATGAGTGTATTTTTAACCCTTATCACCTTATCCTCAAAATATATCATTACAGGACCTTTAAAATCTGAAAATAATTTTATAATAAAGTAACATTTCAAGACTTTCCAAAAGTGACCATCCTCTCTCTTATAAAAGTTCCCCACCTCTACCACCTTAACCACACCTCTCAAGAACATGAATCGTCAAAACTCTACTCATATTATCTCTTCACATACCTCTATTACTCCCAGAAGACACACTTTTGTCAGAAGTCTTTCCAATGAATCCTTTTTTCAATTCAAAATGAGTTACCCGATTTAGAGGTAATGTCTTCTCTCGAGTTTCTTCCTTTTATTTTACTTATTCACTCACCAATATCTTTTAATTAATTGATACCATAATAAAAAACGTATCCTAAATATACTAGGATGTTTTTATGATAAGTATTCTACCGACACATACACACACCTCCGACTAATGGTTAAAGAACATACTATTTCTGTGGGTGGAAAATTACTGCCTTACAAAATGATGATTGTTCAATTGTCTATTAACACCTTTCATGTTGGCAATTTTGATGTCACTGTATTTATATATGATATATATGATATTTATTTTTTCTATATGCTTCTGAATTTTATTTTTAAATCACATCATTATGCTTTTCATGTTGTGGAACTACGATAAGTTCATCTGAGGAAGTGTAGACTACCGCCCCCTCAAGTGATGTGACTCGTTCATGCCATACAGGGAATTTATAAAGAATGTAATTAAAGAACTTATGTTACCTGTATAAAATATATATTATAGTTTAATTATAATATATCGAGGTCTCATTTAGTTTTAATTCCTTTAATATAACAAATAAATGAAATTAGCATTCATGGATACATACGGCCTACCGTCTCAATGAAAGTTGCATTTCATTTTTTATATCCAAATGTTATGGAATAGTATAAAATTAATATAAACTGGATATATATGAAATTTAAATTATTAATACCATTCTGGATATGATGTACTTATAACTACATGTGTGATTCTTTTCAAACAAGTTCATTTTTGACTCATGTACCGAACATCAACAAAACATATGATATGAACTCACTTAATTAACTAATTTTTAAAACATGATAATATGTGATATGAATTGAATAATAAACTTTAAATGAAGTCTTTATGTAATTATAAATTTTCCTATGTTTATTAATTAGGAATATAAAGAACGAACAAGAACAAGTCGGACTTGAGGTAAGGGACTTCGTCTTTATCTCCTTTCGATGAGGAATACATCAATTTATATACAACCTTATTTTATTAGTTGTAAAAAAAACTTTTGACTTTTAATTTCATTCAAAAGGCATCTTTTTACATGATTCGTTTTACTAAATGACAAAAGTACTGTTTTTGTCTTACGTATGCGGCGACAATGTCTTGTCCGCCGCCGTGAACATTATTTGAGTTTCGGCTTCCTCTACAAGCCATAATTTTTTTAAATGGAAAATAAATACCATGTTTTAATTTTATTTTGGTATTGAAAATGGTTTTGATAATTTTTTCATTATATCAATGTGTTGTATTGATATCTTGTGATTTAAATGTAGAAATTTTATGTTTCCTTTATGCATGTTTTATTTGATACGATTATGTTATGGTTCAAGGGAAATATTTATGAAGTCAAGTGATTCTGTGATAAACTAAGGTTGGGTGAGCCCTAGATAGCTCTCCAATGCATTGTGTAAAACGATGGAGTTAAAAACTAAGGTTTCTCCGAAGAGATTTAGAGAATATACAGTGATGGGTATTCCAAACGTAACCATGAGGGTTACTACCAACGTAATAATGTTATGAATGCCTCAAGTTACCTTTATGTAATATGAAAACTATGAGTTATTCATAAATCTTATGATTTCATGAGGTATGTTAATGTGATTATGGATTATGATTAAAGTATAATTTCATTGATTCTTATATGTACATGGACTAAGGTTTTCCTTCCGTATTTTTATATCCCTTACTGATCTTTTTAAGCTCATCCCTAGTTTTTGAAATTTTTTTCATAGGTTAAGGGAAAGTTACATGATGTGATGATAGTGATGAGGAATTGTTAAGAAAAAATCCATGTTTTATTTAAAATAAGATTCCTTTGATTAAAAAAATGAATACTATCATTGATGTAACCACCTTGTTAAAATATGGAATGTAATGCATGATATATGATCTAATTCTATAAAACTATGAACCTGAAAAGAGCCCCATTGTGTATTCCTGAAATAACTCAATATTAAGTAATGATTAAGGCTGGGTCCTTATAGTAGGTATCAGAGGTCATTTTAGATAACATTAAAAGTTAGAGTTCTATTAAATGATTATCCAAAAATATTTTTTTACACATTATGGTAAAATTGAAATGATATTGCATTTGAAGATTACCATGTTGATTTATCTAAGACATGTTTTTTCAGAATGGCTTTCCATAGAGGAAACATGGAAGAAGTACTATGAAGGTATACATAAAGAAATATCCTTCCAAATCAGCATCCTAAGATGGTTAGAATTGGAACTAAATAGTTTATTGCAGTAATGGTGCAGTTGACTCAAGCGATAAAAGGATGTGGTATCCATGCACAGGATCAGCCAGAGAAACCGCAGAGGAACAAGTCAGTGGTGGAACATTTCATGAGGAAAAATCCCTCATCATTCAGAGGATCATCTAACCTTGTGCCAGCTAAAGGGTGGATTAAATCACTTGAGAATATTTTTGATGTCATGGGGTGTTCAGACAATCAAATGGTTAGTCTTGTTGTTTACCGTTTGGAGGGTGAAGAAGATCAGTGGTGGTTGATGGTTAAAAATATCAGGGACACTGATGAGATTGATGATCTTGACTGGGATGAATTCAAAGGTATGTTTCTTGAGAAATATTTTCCGAAAGATGTTCGACATAGGATGGATAAATAATTCTGGTAATTGAGTAAGAGGATGACTCAGTGGATTCTTATAAAGAAAAGTTCACTCGATTGGCAAGGTATGCTCCAAATTTTATCAGAGACATTGATGGTAAAATCACTCATATTTACTCAAGATTAAATCCGAAAATATCGAAGGGCATTATCTACTCGTGAGTTTAAATTTTATGAAAAGCTTGATCAATGTACTGAGAAGGTGGAAATGGAGTTTTTCTATGATCAAGTGTTCTATGACAACCAATAGAAGAAGGGACCATGGTGGTAGGAGAAATGGAATAATCCTTCAAAATGTTTTGATGGTAAGAAAAATAAGTTTGTCGTTTGTGAAAAATGTGGTAAAAAACATTTTGGGGAATGTATTTTGAATTTTGGAAAGTGCTTCTGATGTGTTATAATGGGACATAAGGCTCATTACTGCACTGGAAATGATCAAGGTAATGGTAAGAACAAATTTGATTTACAGTTAGTGAAATGTTTCAAGGGAAACGAGATTGGTCATTATGCAAATGAGTGTTCAACAAAGATCTTGGATGATGGGAAGCGGTCAGACTACAAGCACAAAGGTGTGGTGGAATCCATTGTAATTACTTCAGCAGACATTGGTCCATCAAATTATCGGTTATCAGGTACCTTGTTTGTTTTTTCAGATTATGCCAATGTGTTGTTTGATTTAGGGTCTACTCATTCTTTCATTTCTTAAAAGTATTTTACTAAATTAAGAATTCCATCTCAAGATTTGAATCCTGAACATGTGGTAAAAACACATGGGGAGAAATTTTGAGGCAAAAAGAATTTATAAGAATCGTCCTATACTTATCGGTGGGAAGAAAATAGTTGCAAACGTTATAGTTTTGACTCTAGTATTGTTTGATGTTATCTTTGGTATGGATTCTCTCTCTGTTTACCATGCTATGATTGACTGTAGAGCTAAAGATGTTTCTTTTCAGAAATTATTTCAGTTTTTCTACTAGAATGAACCCTTACTATTGATAACATACCAAGAGGCTGAGAATCTTGTAAAAGATAGAAATGAATGTTATCTTGCACAAATTGTTGAGAATAAAGGAACTGTTGGGATTAATGATGTTCCAGTGGTAAATTAGTATCCGAATGTTTTTCCTGATGAGTTTCCTAGAATATTACTAGATCGGGATGTTTAATTTATTATTGACTTAGTTCATGATGCTAAGATAATTTCAAAACCCCCTTATCGAATGGCTCAAATTGAACTTTTAGAGTTAAAGAATCAATTGCAAGATTTATTAGAGAAAGGTTTCATTTTACCTAGCACATCACCATGGGGTGCTCCTGTCGTATTTTTTAAAAAGAAATATGGTTCCATGAGACTTTTAATTGATTATATAGAATTGAATAACATCACTATTAAGAACAAATATCCTTTTCCATATATCGATGAATTTTTTTATCAGCTCCAAGGAGCAATGTATTTTTTAATGATTTACGTGAGATCAGGGTACCATCAGTAGATGGTAAAAGAAATAGATATTCTGAAGACCACGTTTTGTATAAGATATATCCCTTATGAATTTCTAGTTATGAATTTTGGGTTAACCAATGCACCTGCTTTATTCATGGACCTTATGAATTGAATTTTCCATTAGTTCTTGGATATGTTTCTGGTTATTTTCATTGATGATATTTTGGTGTTTTCTAAAAGTAAATAGGAGCATGAAAGTCATTTAATGGTTATTTTACAAACCTTAAAAAGAGAAATTGTATTGGAAATTCAACAAATGTGAGTTTTGGTTGCAATAAATTTCTTTCTTTGGTCAAATTGTTTCTAAAGATGGAATAACTGTTGATCCTGCAAAAATAAAGGTATTTTAAGAATGGACAAGGCCCAACAATTTAACTGAGATACATATTTTTCTTGGTTTGGAAGGATATTACTGAAGGTTTGTTAAATAAATTTCATGGTTGTCCAATCCTTTGACTAAGCTAACTTGGAAGGGTATTATGTTTATCAAGACAAAATAATGTGATGACTGTTTTGAGGAAATTGAAAAGACTATTGGTGAATGCTCTAGTATTGGCACTACCTTCGAAGAATGGTGATCTTCTTATCATTAGTGATGCTTCATTGAAAGGTTCTAGTTGCATCCTAATGCAAAATGATCATGTAATTGCTTATGCTTCATGTCAGTTGAAAACTCATGAGATAAATTACCCTACACATGATTTAGAATTATCAACTATTGTATTAACTTTAAAAATTTGGAGGCATTATTTGTATGGTGTAAAGTGTGAAATATATACTGATCACAAAAGTTTAAAGTATATATTCACTCAGAAATAATAGATCATGAGACAGAGGAGATGGCTAGAATAAATCAAGGATTATGATTGCACAATTCACTACTACCCATTAAAAGCAAATAAAGAGGAAGATGCTTTGAGTAGAAAAAGTAATGATTCATTAACCATGTTACATTTGGAATGTGATCCTTTGGTTAAAGATTTGATTAATTTTGGCTTGGATGTTTTTGGTGTAGGAAATTCTTCAGTTTTGTTTTAGGTATCAGTGAAATCTTATCTATCAGATAGAATTAACAAGAACAAAAGCATGACGGTGAGTTCCAGAAAAAGGTAGAGATTGTTCAGAAGTGTATGTTACTTGAATTAAACATTGAAAATGATTGTGTTTTTTGATTTGGGAAGAGATTGTGTGTGCCTTGTGATTCACAGTTTAAGAGAGAGTTATTATGTGAAGCTCATAGTGCTCCATTTTCAGTTCATCTAGGTAGTACTAAGATGTACATATATCTTTGGGAGTATTACTAGTGGGATGGAATGAAAAGAGATATCACTGATTTTACTATGAAGTGTTTGACTTTTCAATAGTTAAAAGCAGAGAGACAGTTACCGAAAGGGATGCTTCAGCCTTAAGAAGTGCCAAAGTGGAAGTGAGAGAATATATCCATCGACATCATTGTGGGATTACTGAAGACACCTCGAGGTAATAATGCAATCTGGGTTATTGTTGATAGTTTGACTAAATCTTTTCATTTAAATTCCATACGAGATACTTATTCCCTAGAACAATTTTCTAGATTGTATCTCAAAGATATAGTCAGGTTACATGGAGTTCAACTCTCCATTGTATCTGATCATGACCCCAGATTCACTTCTAGCATTGGAAAGGCCTTCAGAAGTCGTTGGGTACTGAATTAAATTTTAGTACCGCTTTTCATCCTCAATCAGATGGGTAGTCAGAACGAACAATTTAGACATTGGAGGATATGCTACGTGCTTGTTCAATGGATTATCAAGGAAGTTAGGACAAACATCCCTCATTGGTTGAGTTTTCATATAATAACCATTTTCATTCCATTATACAGATGGAACCATTTGAGGCATTATATGGGATGTGGTGTCGATCTCCAGATTTTTGGGATTAAGTAGGTTATAAGAAGTTGATGGGACCATAATTGGTTGAAGGGATGGAAGATAAAGATCATCTGATAAAGAAACACATGCGAACAGCTCAGATCAGGAAGAAAAGTTATGCAGACAATAGGAGGAAGGATATCTCTTTTGAGGTAGGTGATCATGTCTTCTTCATAGTTTCACCATGGAAAAGTGTGATGTAATTTGGTAAGAAATGAAAGCTGATTCCACGGTTTATTGGAACATATGAAATTTTGGAGAGAGTTGTATCAGATTCATACTGAGATGCTTTACCTCCGAGTTTATCTCAGGTAAATAATTTTTTTCATGTTTTAAGGTTTAGGAAGTATATCCTAGATCCATCTCTTTTTTTGAGTCCAGAGGTAGTTCAGTTGGAAAAGAATATATCTTATGAGGAAAAACCTGACTAGAATCTTGACCACAGGGAGAAAGTGTTGCGGAATAAGGTGATTCATCAAGTAAAGTTTATATGGAAAAACCATATAGTTGAAGAGGTAACATTGGAATCCGAAAATGCAATGAGGGATAAATACCCACACTTATTCGATAAGTAAATAAATTGCTGGGACACAATTTCCTAATGGTGGGAAGGATGTAACATCCCAAGTGAAAGAATAATAGATTTTCATATCTATATCAATTTATGAATTATATAGTACATTAGAGTATTAAAATGAGAATGAATCCAATTTTAATCATAAATATTATAATATTTTTAAATGATTGTTTTACCGCATTTTGTTGGAAACCCGTTTTTAAATCTAAATTTTGAAAATTTTATAAGTTATATTTGTCAAAATAAACAATTTTTTTTTGATTTGGGACATTGAAATTTACTTTGGATAAATTTTTAGTATTTTTCTAACAATGTTCATTTTTAATGAATAGTGAAAATTACTACATTTTACTTCAAAAATGCATTTTCATCTAATTTAATTATATAGTTCTTTAAATGTACGGGGCCGAAGCCTCATTTTATTATAAAATAAAATCAAATACCTCTTTTAACTGGGTAGAAGGAGACCCATTACATATCTCGAAGGCCCATCGGGCTTGTATCCCATTACAGAGCCCATAGGCCCAAATTTTTGGCCCAATATTCATTCTGTGAAAAGTAACCTGGCTGCTACAGTACCCACACATTACCGCCGCTGCTACAGTGCCCTACCGCTGAATTATATAGTTTTATTATCCTTTTACTTAGTTTTAAATTTTAATTATAATATAATTTTACCATTTAATCCAATATTGGTAATTAAAATTAATTTCACTTTGAAATTGGACATAAATAAATGTCAATATTTTGATAGATATTTTTTTTTAAAAACACGCTATTTTTTTGACAAAGAGAATTATTTTTAAATTAATTACTGCAATTTATGTGTTCGGAATTTAGTAAAATTGATTACATATTTGGAAACAGAAGGTCCAAATTATGTAATTAAGAAACTTTTGTTTTTGGACATTATGAATAGTTACGATGATAATTATCTTTAATTTTCGTGATAAATTAGTAATTCGGTAGTTAACGGTAATAAAATAATTACATAATAATATAAAATGACCCCAACTTGTTTCGAAATCCTCTGTTTTGAGTCTTGGCCGACCATAGGAATCTTTTTTCCAAACATGAGGTCCCATGGAGTCACATGGGTGTAATCGTGCGATTTATGACATTATTTTTAAAAAGAAGAGAAATATAACGAAGGTTTTTATATCCTAAGTTAATCCATTTTAATTTTGTTTAAATAAATGATCTATTAGAATATAAATAGTCATTGGAAAGCTAAAAATATTTCCTACATCATTGTTTTTTTTTATATTTTTTATTCATTAAATAAATTTATTTATTTATGACATCTGGATGATGCAGTGATTACCTCATTAATGAACGATTTAAATAAAATGAAAAGATAATATAAAATATAAGACATAAACTTGTAAAAAACCTATTGGATGAGTGGATTTAGAAACCTTATCACATTATCCTCAAATTATATAATTTTTTGACCTTTAATATCTGAAAATCATTTTATAATAAAGTAACATTTCAAAACATTCCAAAACTGACCCTCCTCTCTCTTATAAAAGGACCCCACCTATACCCCCTTACCCACACCACTCAAGCCCTTGGATCATCCAAACTCTGCTCATATTATCTCTCCAAATCTGTCTCTTACTCATAGAATCCTCACTTTGGGAAGAATTCTTTCTAAGTAAGCATTTATTTCAAATCAAAAAGAGTTACCCGATTTAGAGGTAATGTCTTCTCTCGGGTTTCTTTCATTTATTTTACTGCTTCACTCATCAGTATATTCTTATTATTTGATCCCATAATAACACCAGTATCATAAATATTCTATTATGTTTTTATTATAATTATTATACCTACACTTACACACACTTCTGTCTAATGGTTAAAGAACATACTGTTTCTGTGGGTGACGAATTACTACCTCACGAAACAATGATTATTCAATCTTTTTTTATCACCTTTTATGGTGGCCATTATGATGTCACTATAGTTATATATGATATATATGGTATTTATTTTTTCTATATGCTTCTGATTTTTATTTTTAAATCACATTGTTATTCTTTTCATGTTGTGGAATTGCGATAATTTCATCTGAGGAAGTGTGGACTACTGCGCCCTCAAGTGATGTGACTCGTTCATGCCAAAAATGGAATTTATAAAGAATGTAATTAATAAAATTATGTTACCTATATAAAATATATATTATACTAGAATTATAATATACCTATGCCTAAATTAGTTTTAATTCCTTTAATATGGAAAAGAAATGAATGTAGTGTTCATGCGTACGTACGGCCTAGCGTCTCCATGAACAGTTCATTTCATTTTCTTATCTCAAAATGTTATAGAATAGTATAAAATGAATATATAATGGATATATATGATATTTAAATTATTATTACCATTTTGGAGATGATGTACTTATAACTACATGGGCAATTCTTTTCATACAAGTTCATCTTTGACTCATGTACCGCACATCGACCAAACATATGATATGAACTCCCATAATTGACTAATTATTTTAACATGATAATATGTGATATGAATTGAATAATAAATTTTAAAGTAAGTATTTATGCAAATATAAAATGACCTATGTTTATTATTCCAAAATATAAAGAACAAATGAGAACAAGTCAGACTTGAGGTAAGGGACTTTGTCTCAATCTCCTTTCGTTGAGGCATACATCAATTTATATAAGACATTCTTTTATTAGTTGTATAATAAACCCTTTTGAATTTTAATTTCATTCAAAAAGAAAATTTTTAAAAGAAGCATTTTAATTAATGATTAAAGGAATGTTTTTGTCTTATGTATGCGGTGACAACATCTTCTCCGCCGCTTTGACCATTATTTATGTTTCAGCTTCCTCTACAAGCTATAAAAAATTTTAAATGAAAAATAAATACCATTTTTTAATTTTCATTCATTTTGGTATTGAAAATTATTTTTATAATATTTTGGTTATATCAATGTGTTGTATTGATATCTTATAATTGAAATGTGGAAATGTTATATTTCCTTTATGCATGTCTTATGTGATATGACTATGTTATGGTTCATGGGCAATGTTTACGAAGTCGGGTGGTTACATGATAAACTAAGGGAGGGTGAGCCTGAGATATCACTCCAATGCATTGGTTAACACAAAGGAGTTAAACTCTAAGGTTTATCTGAATAGATTTAGGGAATATACTGTGATGGGGTTTCCAAAAATAACCATGATGATTAATCCCTATGTAAGAATGTTATGAATTCCTAAAGTAACCTTTATGTCTTATGATTTCTATGATTTGTTAACAAATCTTATGATTTCATGAGGTATGTTAAAGTACTTATGTTTGATGATTAATGTATAATTTCATTGATTCTTATGTATACATGGAATAATGTTTTGTTTGCATATTTGTATATCCCTTACTGAGCTTTTTTAGGCTCATCCCAAGTTTTTGAAATGTTTTTCACAGGTCAAGGGAAAGCAACATGATGTGATGAAAATGTCAAGGAAGTGTTAAGAATAAATCCTTGTTTTATTTTAAATTTGTTTCCTTTGATGATAAAAATGAATACTGTCTTTTATTTAAACAACTTGTTTAAATTTGGAATGTAATGCATGATTTATGATCTAATTTTCTAAGACTCTAAACCTAAAAAGATCCTCAATGTGTATTCTTTAAATAACTCAATATTAAGTAATGATTAAGGCTGGGGCCTTATAACTAAGGATAATCACCTTATTTTATTTTTCTTCAAATATGGTGTGATGAGTGAAAACATAGTTGGGGTATCCATCCAAGAAAGAGATTTCATGATTTTGTACATGGAAATATTAATTCAATAATTTTTATATTTATATGAGAAATGGACATAATCTATGGTATTTTCATCATGTATACTTCTCGGGGTTTTGACTTTTTTTATTTACAATATATACACTTTTTCATTAAACCCATCATAGTCCATAATTTAGGACACGAGGTGGAGAGTCTTCCAATCACCATGTAATTTTATAAAAAAAATTTAGGTTATGATAACTTATATATTATGTTCAGATATTATCAATTGTTTGTGGGGAAATACCACTCTTAAAGAGAATAGCAATCTTTGTGGATATATGCATACGACATCATAATCTACATGTATTTTAACTATTGATAATAGGATTCTATAGATTCGTTCTAGAGAACTGTAATATTATATGATGTTGATGGATATGAAGAGTTATTTTTTCAGGAGAAAGAAAATAACATTAGGGAGAGGTATAAAGATTCATTTTCTTTGATAATTGTATGGTAGATATTTATTCCTAATGAAGAATAGTTGATGATATTTCCTAGGGTGTTTATAGAATACACTGATAACATCCTAGAATACTTTTTAACCCTAACTACATACAAGATAGATCTAATTTGTGATAGACATACAACCATGTGTTTTTAATATATCAATCTCTTTAAATACAATAATTCATTCTAATATTCTAGATTTATGAAATTAAATCAATGAACTTTTATAGATATATCTTATTAGGGTAGCGTGTCTTAAAGAATAATTATTATTCTTTTTTCCATGATGTTTGATGAAAGAAAATGTTTTTTCAATTATCATCATTTAAATCATGTGATAGTGAGGAACATATATCCACAGAAAAATAATGATATTTTATTTTAACATTTTATTGGAGATAATTGGTTCTCAAAAATCTTCTCAAGGTCAGGATATCAAAAAAAACTTAGTAAAGAATGCTGATATTTCAAATAAAGACTTTAGATATTGTTATGTGCATTATGAGTTCATTTGGATGTTTTTAGGTGTGAAAATATCAACATTTATGTCCACAAGATTGATGAATTCCATATTTTTTGTGATTATAGGAAGGTGGATTTTGAGAATTATCAATGAAATAAATGTCAGAATTAGATTAATGGATGGACACATAGAGGGTCTATGATATGTGTGAGGATATATTTAGTGTCATCACATGTTCATTAAGATATCAATGTGTGAGTTATGGCCCTAAAAGGTCCACATCATTGGTAATTGAAGAGTAATTGGTCTTCCTTATTAATATTGTAATTTCAATTTCAACATCCTTATACTTGATACTAATGTGAAATTATATACCATGAAATAATTACACATGTTTCTAAACTGACCACTTCCTTGATGTAACTAGTTATTTTAAGTAAAATCTTCACAATGTTGTAGTTCATCATTTTTCTATGGGGGGAATTTTATTTTATAAATATGTAAACAATTCAAATGTTCAATTTCAATTATTTTATGGTAAAAAATTTCTATATTTAATAATGGTGTATGAATAATTGTTGAAGTTTGTGGAGGAGTCCTAATTAAAATATTTGGATGAGTATTTTTTCTTGATCATTTTTTTTATGTTGATACCCTTGATATATGGTTTGAAAATGGATCCCTTCATGTGTTTTTATGCACGATTTTTAGTTTATTGGTGATGCATGATATATTTCCCTAAGAGTTCTGAATTTCTTAAAAGATATTATATTCAAGTATGAAAAATATGATCACACTTTGAGTGGTAATATATTATGTTTTGGTATAATGAAATTTGTTTTAGATTTTGTATATTGGTGTATCGTTTTCCCAAAAAATAATGATGAGCACCATGTTCCTTTTGTTTGTCATCATCTTAATAATATTCTATAGTTTATGTATAAGAAAATCTCATTGAAATTATTCATAAATATTCCTAGATCATTGGGTGGATATTATTCTATATGTGTGGTCATGAAAATATTGAGGTTGTGAGCCTAATAATTTGATATTACGAATTAAAAATAAATGGATGATTATTCAAGGTAGTATATGTATTTGGACGTGCGACATAAAGGGTTTCTAATTTTGGTAAACAATTATTATGATTTTCATTTTGCATCCTTGGAATTGTGAAATCTCCATTATATCATTTTTCTAAGTTATGTTGTGTCACATTTGTTCTCGTATAGAAAAATGGTACTATAGGGAAAACTATTTTTTCATTGTACTACATGTTTAAAAAAATAAATATTGATTTTTTAGGATCATTGTTGAGGAACCAACCCTTGGTCGTTTTTTATGCGATAATTATTTATCACTCGACTATTCATCTGACTCAGTTTGGAGAACATTATAACTAGAAATTCATATCTATGTTATTTAAATCGATATAGGATTGTCATTTATTATTGTAAAATAATTAGTGTAAATAATGATTGATAAAATTCACTTGATATTTGAGTTAATGAACTATATGATCATTAATATTCCAATATTGATCCTGATATAAGGCCTCAAGATTTTGTTTCTATAGATCAAATGACTATTATAGTTCATCATAATTATTAATGGTGATGGTTTGACACATGGAATAATATTGAACCCTATTTCATTGAAACCATTCAATGTGTTGACACATAATGATGTTTTGGAATATTCATTATCACATCGCTTGAGGATATGTTGGATTCAAAATTTCTTCTATGTGTCTTAGATTATACAATAAATACATCACAATTCCAAAAACATTATTTGGGGTTGAATTTGATATATAATACTATGCAGACGTCATGTAGTGGAATTTCGGTATTTAGGACGGTAATGAGAATGTTTTTTTTAAGTTATGTTATTACATTGCTTATTACTTGTGGACACAGTGTTTTTTTGGAGGGAGTTTGGGGTAGGCAGACATAGTTTTTCACACTATACCTCATGTTATTATTATTTTACATATATTAATATTTAGGTTTTTGTCTTTATTGAGAATATTTTTTAACACTTCCTGATGTGAACTATTTCTAAATGTCATATTCCAGGCCATTTTTTGATATTGTTTATTTTCCTTGATGTATTCAGTATAGATTTATTTATATCTATCTCATTTTTATCTCCCATTGGTCTAAGATTTTATATGACATTTTCATGTTTTCATATTCTCTTTATTCACGTTTTGATGATTATGCTATCGATGTTACCCTTTTGTTTAGAGGTATATTATTAGGATGTTGTTTTCATCCCTTTCCCTTTCATTTATAGATATTATTTTAATTATATAGGATGATAATTTTTGAGAAATTTATTATAAAATGGATTAGATCTGTCCCAGGACTTCCCTTTTTCATTATGTTGTGTTTTAGGGATCAATAGATTTTATTTATTTCTAGAAAGCTATTCTAAAATGAGTTTACATGTTTAAAATTAATTTTAATGTTATTAATATTGATTTTTAAAAAATATTAATTTATAGAAATAATTATTCTTTCTACTGGGTAATATTTATTATTAATGATAATTTTAATTTATAATTTTTTTTATGTTTCCTAACTTGTTCACAGAAAACCCTACACAATGAAAGTGTATATGATTTTTTATTATGTAATAATGAATTTCATGTTTTATATAAGTAAGATGATAAATTTTTATATTTTTTAATCACTTGATTAGTTTCATATATTTTCAAAAAGGAAAGGTTCTCTAGTATGTAATATTAAAACACATTAAAATTACCATGTTATTAAAAATTTAATAGAATGAATATATACTATTATGTGAGTTGTAAAATATAATCATAGACTCAATAATATCTTTCTCAGATCATGGAAACCTAACATCTCCCATGAAAGAAATTTTATTTTTAACATAAGAATACATTGACCATGGTTTAGGGTTTTTATGAGTACCATTTCTTAAAATTATGGTATCCATTTTAACATAAATTGTGTCAGGGTAATGAAATTTTTGTGAGATGGTATCTCACTCCTCATATAAGGTAAACATTGTACATGTAGTTAAACTATATTACCCTAATACTGTGCATGCTTCTCATGTGGTGGTAACCTATTTTTTCCAATTTCACTATATATTCTATAATTCAATATTAAATGTTTATTAATTGAATATAAAATATTAATAATGAATTCAATACAATTTATGATGAAGGTAAACTCTATATTTTAATACATTAATTCATTATTTTATTATAGAACATTATAATAAATCATTCATTGAAAAAAATGAAATGAAATTTATTATAAACTAATGTGAAATTTTAATGAGATTATTGGAAATATCCTAGGATATTTCCACCTTTTATTCTAAAAAATATTTACTCCCTCACTAAAGATTATTTTTTTCTTCATCTTGTATAAGTGACCAAAAATTATCTAATCACGTATAGTGATTTAAATTAAATTCCCTTATGTGGTCCAATGATTTTTTGTTAATGTTCATTATAATCTATATTATATTTTTAGTGTTTTTAATTCGTGATGCTCATAGAAGGTAGGGGATCTATTACATCTCACTAATTTTTATTTTGATAATGTAATTTAATCATATATAATGTTCTCTAAGTAGATATTTGTGGTCAGTTTTATGTATTATAAAATATAAAAATAAAATTGAGGATATAATATCACATGTGGATAAATATTATTTCACTATCATTGAAATTAATGATGGGATAAAAAAATTAATTCATATGGAAAATTATCATTATATAATATTATAAAATTAGTCAACATAAAGGGGTTTTTAAATCACATGCTATAGATTGTTTTTATTTCATAATTTCAAAGAAAATTACTAAAATACAATTATTTCATGCTATATATTGAGGATTATTATCTATAACAAGGAATTTATTAAAATAAAATGAATATAAAGACAACATCACATGCGATAGATTATATTTACATCATTAATATGGAAATAATATATATTATAAAACATTATCTAGAAATTAAAGGAAGATAAGGAATTTTAGTTTTAATGTAGTTAAATATTATCCAAAATATATTACTAAAATAAAAATAATGGGATATTTTATTCACATGTTATAGTGTATATATTTTTATTGTTTTACACTATATGAAATTATGATTCTTATATAATTTTTCCCTAGTGTGATTTTATTCATATGAGTTGTTAATATAATTATGATATCATAATGGTGAATGACAATGAATTCTAAAATTTAGATTAAATCTATTTCATCCTTTTATTTTTACTCTTGATTTTATAAATATTTAAATATCCTTTGACTATTATTAGTATTTTTTATTATTATGATCAATATGCATGAAATTGTATTAAAAATTTAGTGTCGGAGTTTTGATGTTATAATGAATTAAAGGGGAATGAAAATTGATAATAATAATATCAAATAATTGATGGAATATTTATATTTTTCTAAAATACTATTGATAATTAGTCGATACATATTGGCTAACTATTGTATACAGGTTTCTAGTAGTTTAAAATATATTTAATGAACACGCAAATTAAAGACCGTAATTAAATTGTTGATTTCAATGTATTTTTATTTTGGGTTATGAAAACCCATCCTTATTGTTTATTGGAGGATATAATTTAATGATTATATTCCATTAGTTTTCTTTGAAATTTGTTGTTTGATATATGTGTGCTAATTAAATGACTCTCTTGGAAATTTTTTAATTAGTTTGAATTGTTGATATCTTTGTATGGCTCAGAACAACATGTGATCCCTTTGAAGGAATTTTCATAGATAATATTGATTGGGAATGTAATTGATAGAGGGATGGAATGAATTATGTATAATTGTTCCATGGATGAATTTGGAGTAGTAAGAATTATATAATTTATTGTGTATAACATTGAATATACACATGAATTTTTTATTTGATTATTGGTTCTTCAAATGGTATTTTTTATGGTTTCCATCTTATTGATAAAATTTTTATTTCTTCATCGAATGTGATAATTGATTTGGTATACTTTGATTGGTCACATATTACATAGAATTTATGAAATCAAATTATATTAATAAATGAATTTGGATAGATCATGATGATTATATGAGATATTTATATTCATTCATAAAATCAATAAATTATGGTGATACTTTAATTTGGATTAAATGAATAAAGTATTATTCCTGTAAATTAATATTGAATTATATTTACTTTTCCTTTTGTTATTAAAAAACATTAAACCAAATTATTTTTTACATTATTAATATACGGTCTAATGTATTGGTAGTCAAGTGTCTTGAATGGTGATAGAGGTTGATGTGTCTATGTCATGTTAGTTTTCTATAGTATTTAAATGTGATTAATATCACATATTTACCAATTTCATATGCATTAATACCTGTGTAGGTAGGGAATGTTACACCCTAATGTTCTTGGGTGATGTGCTTTAACCAACAACTACGATTGTGGTGGGATATATTGATTTCTTCTCCATCTACCATTCTCTCACTTTAGATGTTTTGTTGTGTGTTGTAAAATATATTTGTTGTTGGAATATATTATTTGTTATTGGATCACATAGTTAGTGATGGTTTTTTTACATTACAATTATTTTTATGTTGTAACAAATTTATGTATATCGTGTAATTGAATTTGGTCAAAGTGGATATAGCTACCCATTTGTGTACCAGCATAGGCTATGGTGGATTTTGTTATATTGAATCATACAATAGATAAAGTGAATTAAAAACTAAATTTTAGTAAACTTTGAGATCATTATTAATATTTTTATTAGGATACACATTATGTATAATGGATTAACTATGATTAAACAATGTGTAGTTTGAATGAAAGGAGGTGTGCGAGTAGGACACGAGTGATTGGTGTAAGAGGGTGACTGACAAGTCAGTATGTGGAAGATGGGTACCCTTTATATATATATATATATATATATATATATGGGTGTATGCGTCTTTCCAAAGTGGATAACTTACTTCTATGTGTTATTTATTTGACTAATCTATAGTGAGGATGGGAATATAGTTTTGTCTATATTGGTGACAATTCTGTTTCTTTTGTTTATTGCATGGACTTTTTTATGCTTCGTTCACATTTTTTGTTTGGTATTTCAAGGTGGATATTACATTTTGTATTTGGTATCCTAACACTTCACACAAATACATGCACACGCACACATATAATGATTTAACTCCACAAAAACATGTGAGTGTTTGAGTAGGTAATTATAATATCAATGAGTTATTTACGATATATTTGATCTTTAAAGTCATTACATGAATTTTTTTAATATTAAGTTGTTTCTAATGATTTTCAAGACATAATATTTAGGGATTTATTTAATATCTTTTCATGGTGATGGATGGTGATTTCTAATATGATCTTTTAATCATTATAATTATATATGAGGGTAATAAATTTCATTTTTAGGTTTTATATAATATTCTTCCTAATCCTAAACCCATAGACAATTATTTTTAGGATTTAAGGGAAATTATGACCCAATCCTTACAACTATACTAAGAGAAGTAGCATTATATGTTATGGATAATGATCATTAATCATTATTTGAAGCCACTCATTTATGGGGTAATTTTATTATGGAGGGAGGTGTAAATATATGTGATATATATGTACAAAATTGTTTTATATTGATTGATTCTAAAATTTGGAAAATTAGTTAATCTCATATGAATGGTATGTTATATAGAAGAAGTAAAAATGAAAAAAAAAATTTATCTATAGTTAATTGGTTATATAAAACCATTTTTCATGGTCAATAGAATAAAACATTGTTTTTTCAACTTCCCTTATAGATATCTTATTTTATATAATCCATTCAAAATAAATTGAAATAATTTTACAAATAGTAGAATTGAATAATATGGACATACAATAGTGTACTCATGTATTCATATAAAATTTACCATATTTTCATCAAATACCATTATTTTTGTAACGAAATAACCAAACAAAAATTTTATGGATTTAGGAGATGAAAAAATTTGATTAAAAATTATATCCTTTTTTACTTTTCTATATTGGATGTTTTTTTGGGGTCCATTAAATAATATATGTAATACATAATGAGATGAATTGTTTTGATAACATATTTTATACCATTTAAGAACAATATTCCATGAATAATTATAATAGAAAAAAAAATATATTTTTCTCCGTTGTTTTAAGAAATCCCAAACGTCGGTTATTTAATATTAAATTTTTATAAAATTTAGCTATATCCAATAATGTTATAAATTTATTTTGAAATTCATTTATTCTTCTATAATAGGATTACATATTATATGAAACTTGATGGATTTTTATCTAATTATTTTTATAAATGGTTCAATGATTGGGTAAATAATTGATGGTGTTCATATCCTAAAAAAATTATTAAAAAAAGTTATTCTTAAAGATAAATTTAACTCATCAATTTGGGGTATCATGACTAAAACATCAAGAAAAAAGATAAATTTATCTAGATAAAATAAAATATGATGTTTTTAATATAATTAATTAATTTTTTATATATTATTATGTAAATTTGAAAAAATAAATCATTATGTCTTATTTTCATCAATGAAACATTTAATATCTCATTTTTTTCATAAGTACTGTAATATAGAGGGTATGTCTAGATTTGATTGAGATACCCAAATTCAATTTTAATGATAAAAAATGATAAAAGAAGTCATGTAAAAAATAATAATCTGATTTATATATTGTAGAAGCATACATATAAGAGGAAATTTCAAATTTATTCTCGTATAATTTATTACATAAATTTCCATCATGTCATAACCAAATGGGTTGCAATAATTGAAATGTTGTTGTTTTATAGACCATTGATTATCAATATTTAATCATGATAATAATTTATTTGTTGATTATCATGAATTATTCTTATTAAATGATAAATAATAATAATTTCATATATATATGTTATACTAAATTTTGATGAAATAACACAATTTTTATTGTAAGAATAAATTTTTCCTATATTTTTTAAAATATGATATATATTTATAAATTTATTATTATTTTTTAATTATATATGAAGATTATATCTAAATTCAATAATCACGAATTTCCTCGATATGTCCTTATGATGTCAACACTGAAATACTCCCTACATATTTAAATTATTGTTAAGGTTAACCTTTTATGATCGAAAATATGATATAATTTTTTTTTAAAAATAACAATTATTAGTTATTTTTAATTATATCTACTACAACTAGAAAATAAAATTGATAATCACTTATGTGAAACATGAAACAAAAATTGATAGTTTATTATTGTGTCAATGATAATAAATAATAATTAATTACTAGTGTAAATAAACCATTTATTATTGAAAACCTAGCACATATTTTTTATTATGCAAATTACTATAATTATATGAGAGTTTTAGTATCTAGGTATATAAATTAAAAATCAAATATCACATCTATAAGTATATGAAATGCGATTTTCTTCATACTGAAATGAAAAATAAAATTTGGATTGATCTTTTTGAATAAATACATCTGTTACTCGATGAGATATAGATATCTATGAAAGACCCCATATTTAACAGATGATGGTGTTGATAATATTGATAATGAAACATGTGAATTTGAATAAATGATGGATGCTGGAATTTAATATTTTTGGAAGTTTATGATGTCAAAAAAGAATATGTAGATATTTTCCCTAATGAATATAAATATGAATATTATATATTATGTATTACAATATAATTATAGTAACAATATATATGTATTATCTACTTTGAAGAAATATTTATTTGGTTTGTGTATTTGATATTTATACTATATTAATTTGAACATAACATTATATTCGATCAGTTACTCTTATATTTTTTCGTATGAGTTTGATGACATGATAAATAAATTGATTAAAGAGAATCTACAAAGGGGTGAGCCTTACATTTCATAATTTATGTGTGTTTATATATATCAATCCAGTATGATAGTTCATCTAATTTTAAAAATTCTGTTTCTAAATCATATTCATTAGACTCTTTCATATCATAACATCAATTATTTTCTATTGTAGTATGTTTAAATAATAACTATAATTATTTTTCATTAAATTAATTTTATAAATACTTTTTTAGTATAATTATTCTTATTATAAATGATTTTCATTTCTAGTTGTTTGATATGTTATATATACTCTAATAATTTTTTTTTTCATTTCTAGGTGTCATTAAAATGGGTTCTTAGTGATGTCATTCATAACAGGTTTGATCAATGTATGTTATTTAAAAAATAATATTTTATTTTAAATGTAATGAATTATTAATTTACTATGTTATTAATTTTAAAAAAATTTATGGTCTCTTTATCATGGTAGAATGTGTCACTCTATTTTTGAGTGAATATCCCAAGGAATATTGACATATATTTTACATAAGTGCTGTATAGAGAGATATTGTGACTATCATAAATTTCTCTTTTATGTTTCATTTATAGGACTAGGTCTCCACCCAATATTTAATAGATTTTTTCTACTATGTTGGGGTTAAATTGAGGAGGATATCATATTCCAGTTGATAGATTAAGATGATATCATATGTGACATAGACTTTTTGGATTCATATTTTATGTAAGAATCATTAAAATTTGGTAAGTAATATAATTTGATAATTAAATAATAAATATTATTTAATACTATAATTATATGTTAAATTTTTATAGTATTGGGTTGAATTATACATTAATGAATTGTATTCATACAAAATAATGTACACAAATAATACTATAATGATGATTGTTGGTGTGAGAAATTAAAATATTATGGTTATTGTTTTATTTTTTGTTTTTGTTTTAAATATAATATAAATACATTTATTAATTTAATATTTTTTGAGATATGTGATATAATGATTTCATGGTAAAAATAGATTATGGTTGAGATTTGTAGTGGGCATGTGGCTTTGTGTGATTCACTTCTTGGTGAGTCATCATAGTTTTGTATAATATAATGTTTTATTATGAATAATCACACAATCAATTTTTTTCTTGATAAAATTTGGTGAGTTATTGTGGAAATGATGGTATATAATTACATAGATCAATGTAGGATAATTTTTATTTATCAAAATATTGTTTTATGTGAGGGGAGGGTACATGAGGATAATATTTAATGACAAATCACAGTGTAGAGAGAGTTTTGAATGTGCTTGGACAAGTAATATCAGATATAAGGGAAAAACTATTTCGATCAATAGAATCAATAAAATAAATTGATGTAGTATATATAGTGTGTTATAAGAAGATTTGGTATTGAGTTTTATCCACTTAATTGTGATAATACAAGACCCCATTATTGACATTATTATTGAGATCATTTTTATAATAAAAAAGTAATTATATGTTTTTTAATTTTAAAATAGTTTTTTCTTAATTTAAATCATTTTAAATATATTTTAATTTTTTATATTTATTAACTATTATTTTTAATAAAAGTAAA
This sequence comes from Viscum album, assembly GCA_963277665.1. Taxonomy (NCBI): domain Eukaryota; kingdom Viridiplantae; phylum Streptophyta; class Magnoliopsida; order Santalales; family Viscaceae; genus Viscum; species Viscum album. Next base: position 1,290,731,357 of record OY728135.1, read on the forward strand.
ATTTAGTCCCAATTTTTTTTACTAAAAAACATTAAATGTTTCTCAAATAATTTGGTAGAATACATTTTTTTATAGAATCAAACTTTTCTTTGTAAGTATTAATTTTTAAGGATTTATATAAATTTTATCAAGAGTATTTTGAATGAAATTTTTATTCCATTTAAAAAATACTAAATTTTTTGTGATGAGTGAAGAAAATATTTCATACATATTTTCTGTAATTAATATTTTTAATTCTATAAATTAGCCTTTAAATTTGTCACTTGACATAATTGTTTTTTATTTTATTTTTTTAATGGTGTAAATGTAATATGAGAAAAATAATATAGTATAAATTAATGATTATTGGTGATAATAAATTTTTTTGAATAAATGGGATGAAAAATATAATACTAAAGATAAAAATTGAGTCTATAACTATTTTGTAGAACAAATTATCTTCCTAGGACTAAGAGGAATCTTAAAAAACTCCACAATTAGAATTTCATAGTGGGGGCATATAAACAATGTGGTTCATCTCACAGTTCTACATAGAGGATAAACAAATCGATGCATGTTTTCAATATTGTAAATTGGAGTTACATACTAAAACATGTTAGTGCCTATGGTAATTATCATCCCACTCAGGTCCTTTTCTTATATATGTGGAAAATAAGAGATAAAATTATTTTAGATATTTGAAAAGGAATCCACGAGTTAAAATATTAATTTAAAAATGACACCTCTCTAAGTCATATTATTTATCAAATTCCTTATAAATTAAATTTACCATGTTTGAACCATAGTAAATGGTGTATACCATAAACCATATGTAATAAATTTCACAAAATAAATTCGAATAATCATGGAAAATATTATCTAAAATATCAAGATTACTATTTTATAACTACTAGAGCTCAGCCTAATGAACTAACATTGAGGATGAACATGAAAAAAATAATTATAAAATAATGGTGAAGTCACTACTAAAAACTAAATCCAATGATAGAGATGTTGAGGTAATGTTATTATAGAGGTTCACGTCATGATTTACTAAAATATTCCATAATAAGGGAGTTAAAATTTATATAGTGGAGTTATTATGAGTTTGATACAATACCAAAAAATGGGTAATAGATTTTTGACTTAATATGTTCCTCTCATGTGATAAAGCTAATATATAAAAAATATTTTTATTAGTGGATTATTCATATAGTTATTAAAGAGTTCATGTTTTTAATTGTAACGTAGTGTGGATTGTTTTTTTGAATTCTGGTCCACACTAAAACATAGTGTATTTTTATCATGATATTTTTTTTGTGGGAGATCATTATATTTTGGTTTGAATTAACAAAATTGAGATGGTTGGGTGTTTTTTGATCATATCATGTCCATATAAGCCAATTTTTATTAACATAAATCAATTAAATGATCTATTATTTTCATTTCAACTCTATAATCTAATGTTTTGTAATTATATGATTATGAAAATGAATCTTTAATAATTTTGGTGATATTTATAAAATTTTACTGTATGAATCTTGTATAGTGTTGAATGGTATATTTTAAAAGGGGTATTTTTGTCCCTTTTAGTTTTTTTCTACAAAAATGGACCATTTATTCCACTGTAGTGTGATTAGTAGATCCTAAAATTGAAGCAAGTGTCTGAATCTGGAAGATCCTATTGTGGGGAAAACTATTGCTAACTCATTCTTTATGGGCTCATTTTATTTAATTCTAAAACATGAATTATATGAAGGGCATGGTTCTCTTGTAATACATTATTAAAGGGTTGGGACTATGTCAGTGATGTTATTTTATAATTTTTTTCATGATTTTTTTCATTCACATTTTATTTAAATATTTTCTTCTTCATATTTCATTACTATTGTAAACGGAATTGGAAAATTTGTTTCAATTTTTCATCCAATTATCCAGAATCATTATTTTTTCTAAAAATTTAATTAAGTCATGTAATTGGTTAATAAACCAATTTAATTTGATATTTTTAGGTGGAAAGTTTGAGTTAGATATAAGATAACAAGACTAAAGATTATTATAGACTCAAATATAATGAAAACATGAATAATCAATCTTTTTATTTCTCTTCACTAGAAGAATTTTTTTTTGGAATTGTAAATCATGGATGTTATTCTAAATATTTTATTTTAGATTAACAATATTTTCAATAAATTTTTTTTAAATTTTCTAGAGTTTAATAAATTCTTTTTTTTTTGGACAACACACAAATATATAAAATGCTACACACATTGGATAAAAATTAGTTTAGGTTTTTTCAAATTAAAAAATTTATTTAATTTAGAGGATTTAAAGATTCCCTATAGTTATAAATTTATTAAATTAATAGGGAATTTATCTACTATGATTACAATAATTATTTGTTTTGAAATATACATTACACATATTCTTTCTTTTAATATACAAAATTCGTTTAGGTAGTGTGTTCAACTCTAATTTTTTTATAAATGGATTTTCTATAATGGGTAAATTAAATGGATTTCACAAATTTAATATTAAAAAATAAATCATTATATAGAGGTGATAGAACAAATGATAATATATTTTCTATGTATGAAGAGAACTATAAGCTATTTGGGGAGGTTCGTAATGAGAATTAAGGTAATATACACTCACAGATTATCTATGTATTTTATATGGGCTTGTATAACCTATTATATTAGTGACACTTGTATAATTTATTCACATTAAGATAAATATAGATCTAATTTAGGCGAAATAAAATTCAATTTAAGTTTCTATAATTCCACATGGGGATCTAAGCACTATCCTTGATAGTATTCTTCAATTACATGATATTTTTTTGTTCAATAATTTGCAATGAAATGATGAGAAATTAAGGTTGTTTATTAATTTTCATTAATAGTTGAACAATGATACTTCATTCTGTAGGTTTCCACTCAATAAATTTCAAAAGTTATGATATAGAAATAAATATCTTACCCTAATTCTTCATTCAGTCATAATAATTAAATATTTGAATTGAAAATGTTAGTTTTAAAATTTTGATTATGACTAACACTATAATATGTGGTAGAGGATAAATAATTTAATTGTAATTTTCCCATATAATGGAATTAAAATTTGTATATTAATTAAAACATTTTATTAGTTTTAATGAATGATTATTATAGTGACACAAGATGTAGTTTTTAGAAGGTCACTAATGAAGAAGTCAATAGAAAAAAATTATGAATTATTAAATGATATAATTACTGACATCATTCTATGTTAGTAAAAATTAGTTCAAAATATATGATTAAAAATGATGGACATAAAAAATCGATTAATTGTTTCTATAATAAAACACAGATTAAGAGTATGGTTGTGTAGATGGCTACTCACCAATGATAAGGTATATATATCAATAAATTAAATTATGGTTATTATAATTGATTAAATTATATTCATGGTTTGATATCATGAAAAATAGAATGTGATAAAAAAGTTCAATGGGATATCATGATCCTGAATTTTCTTATCTATATATTAAAATCAGTGTCATTGAGTAATCAATGGAAAAATTCATGAACAAAAGGGTGGATTCCATCAAGTAGCTGTAAGAAAAATCAAGGATCAAAGGGATTCTATGAATAATATAAAATACAGGATTCAAATATTTCAAACCATATCAGGAAAATGTCTCAAGTGATGTTACCATGTACAATTTAGTCCAATATATATAGATAATTACATTGATTTCCAATGGTTCTCATAATAAAATAATGAGAATCCCAAAACATTTCAGTATGTAGATAGATGAGAAAGCCTGAAAATAATATAAAAATGGGGAATTGGAGAAAGATAAAGGAAATAAACTGATATTGAAGTTATATTTGTATATACACAACTATATAAACCCCATATACAAATTCAATAAATTTCAATGAAATATAATTTATAGAAACAAATGGGTATGATTCAAGAATGTTTTATAATTATAAATAATAAAATTATTGAAATTGAATCTATAATGGAAATGTATACCTAAATTTTGTCTCAAAAAATAAAATATTTTTGGATATTTGAACCATCCTATTGATAAGTCAATGATTATATCTGATTTACGAAACTTTTCAAAATAACAAACAAAATCAATGTTTTTTCAATTACTATTATTATTGGGTTTAATGAATTTGGGTATTATTTTTGTGATTTTAGTGTCACTATGATAATTATTTATTATAAATAATTTAATATTATATTATTATACGTCATTAAGAATATATTATTATTTCTTAAATAAGTAGATTCAACATTGATATAATAATGAGGGTTGATGGATTATATCCAGGTTAACAAGAAAAGTTAGTTTTCCTGGTTAATTTCTATGTGATGGGAGTGGATGATGTGAGGGAACAACTTATTTTAAGAAGAATTGTTTTTTTCTAAAAAAGAAATGTTTGATGTAAAATGAATAGATATTTTATTTAGATTTATTGGTGAGTTTTTTATGTTTAATAATAACTATTATATGAAATAGTATATTGTATATGATGAAAAATATGATGAATAACTCATTTTAATATATAAATATTTTAATAAAATTAAGGGAATATAAGAATTAATACATTTAAAAAAAATTAAATAAATAACTGAAAATATAACCGATAGAATTATATAAGATATAATTGAATATTCCTTAAGGAATGCTATCCTAATAATATTTGAATAGGGATAATATTTTTTTGACAGTGAATTATAAAAACATTTATTTTTTAGGATTTACTAAACACTATTGGATTTCCCACAATTCCATTTTTGGTAATAATTTATGTACTTCACACTATCTCATAGTTTATTTTATTTATATGTTCATAATTATGTAAATAATAAGATAAATGCATGTATTTAACGTTAATGGAATGATAATTATTAGTTTAGGTTCATCGTGTCATTATTACACCCCTATATTAGCGTAATTAATGTGTTTGGTTTTCTAAAGAAAAAGTTTTCCCTACCATTGAATATTTTCTTAATGCTGATCCACGAGACAAAACATGATTAGTATAAACATCAACTGATGTTTTATAAATTTTTTAATATACATGAATGATTAAAATTTTGGAATTCATTAGTAAACACAACAAAGGGGAAATTTATTTAACAAAACCTGATTTAGGGAACTAATTAATTACTATATTGGAAATTATTATAATATTAGTCATGAATTTAATTTTTAAAGTTAATATTGTTTTTATTATAATAATTAGGAATTTTAGTGGGCCACATTCAATATTATAAATTCCATTTAAAATTATATTTACTAAAAAATGAAATATTAATTAATATTTATACTTAATGATAGACATTCAGATATATTTTACATCTAGAACATTAACTGAATATTATAAAGAAAAAAATGAATAATTCCATATTTAAAATAATTTAATAATTTTAATTACTAAAACTTATACATCATACCATCATTATTCCTTTGTAAAATTCATTTTATCCATTAAATTCCTTGAATGACACTATTATGAAGAGCCACAATACCAACACATTGTTTCCATGTGTCCTTTACAAATATTATTTTTAAATAATATTTAATATTTTATGTGTGGGATATATTACATATTATTAAAATGGTTGTTTTTTATTAATGAAAAGATTTGTGGTTTTATTATATTTTGGTTTTATAGGATGGTTACTGATTATTAAATAAATTTATTTGATTGTATCCTGTTATGGAATAAATGAAAATAAAATGAAAAAAGATGTCGTGTTAATAGAGGGTAAAAATCAACAATTATATCATCATATTCTAGTATTTTAATTATTAAAATTAGTGTTGTGAATAGATAATATATGAATTCATGGAGTAAATATTGATTTAAAAAAACTAATACATAATAAAAATTGAAAATTAAAAAATATAGAAAGAGAAATTGATTATTTCATTCATTTTATATTATTCAAATATTCTAAAGCCTTTATATTAAGTTTAAGAGGTAGGAATAATGATGTAAATAAAGTATATATATTATATAAAGTTTTAATTTTAATTTTTATACATAAAATATCGGTGTTTAACCTCATTTTTTGAGAATACCTATTTTTCTTATTATTTACCTTCCAACCCTAATCATGAGAGGCATTTCAATCATAATATGAACCCTCCTAATAATTTCGTCCCATTTTCATTTTATGATGACATTTGAGATGCCTTTAATTATTATTTTTAGAGGGAACCAAGGTTTTTGTGGCTCTGTCATTATTCATCATGACATTAACATATTAAAGATTATCTTTCTATATAATTAAAGGATAATGGTTGACCCATGTAAGATTTTTTCCCATGGTTTTGGACTGTTATCTAAGAATAATGTTATCCTTTTGGGGTTCTGTAAATTTTGAATAAAATATTAAATGAACATTCACTATCAATGAGATTCTAATATAACCCATCCCAAAAATACTTTCAGATTCCCCAAAATAGAAACTCCACCCTCAAGAAGCTACTTATAAGTAAGAATAACCTAGTTTTATCCTTCCTTCCAACCATATATATAATTATTCTATCATATCTATACACTCTCTATAGTGTGTGGTTAAATTCCTGAATTATTGTTTCTTTTATTCTCATTTATCTTTGTTTTCAATTTTATTACGTAAAATTTTTTACTTATAACACCTTACTTTTAAATTTTTTACATTTCAATTATATCTAGTAATATATATATTAGATAAATTCTTATTAATATAATTTATTATAAATGGATTTAAAAATTCCCTTTTTCATTTTTTTAATAGTTTAAGAAAAAAGTTCATGATGGTATACAAATTTTAAAATATAAATAAAATTGTGTGATTTTTTAAGTACAAGTTTTTATTTTTAAATGATTTAAATGGTTGTATATCTATAAAACCTTTGTAATTTTTGTACACTTAGTGAAGGTAATTTATGGGAAAAACATGTTATTTATTATCTCCATACGTAATTTCTGAAAAGTAGGAAATTTTTACCTTTTCAATAAAATGGAAGGTACATATATATTTGAAATAAGTTAAGTCTTTATTCCTATATGGAATTACTATATGTTCAATCCTTATTTAAAAAGTTTCATTACAATTGAATCTAATTATTTTTTTAAGGAATAAAATATAAATAATAAATAAATACAATAATAATAATAATAAAAAATTGTACACCCTATGTAGTATGAACAACAAAAGTTTTTAGTTCCAACATTTTATAAGTCAGTTGGTTTTGAATATTTTATATTAAATGGATTAAGAAAGGGTTTTTTTATAGAATAATGTAATGAGATTAATATTAGAATAACATATATTTGCCTACTTAAAATAGGGGAGATAAGAATGAAGTGGTTCAAACAAACACACTTGTGGATAATGTGTCATGTTTTACTCAAGGATTTCATTGTAGATAAAAATATCTTGTATCTTCTAGAATTTTTTCTGATATAAATTTTAATATTAATATATATGGACATAAAGATTATGTTAATTGTGTGGTACCATATTTTCTCACATTCTGAATATAAATTGAATTTATAATGAATATGAAATATTAATAAAATAGGTAACATCACTATATATAATTTTCATAAATGTTACTTCACCTAAGAGGGAAATGATATAGAGTGGGGGTGTGATCGTACAACGATTGATTATTATATTTCTCCAATTAAACACTGTGTTATAATAATTTTTTATATGATAAACTTTTTTAATAATCTAATGAAATACATGTTTGGTATAATTATATAATTTAATATACAATTGAAATGATATATTTCAAATGTATTTAGTTTTCACATTATAGGTGGAGGTGAATTGCAGAGCCCAATATAATGTAGGACCAAAATGGGAGAAACAGTATGGATGTTATAGAAGATATGTGAAGAGATTTGGAATTTTAGAAACACTATTTTCATACAATTGGTATAGAATGTTGTGTATATTTTTCTAAAACTAGGAATATAAATCTAAAGACAATATCGATGCCCAAAATGGACACCTTATTTCTCAAATGATGTTATTTATAATGGAAACATTATAAGTTAAATATAAAAATCAGGGTTCATTATTTGGATTATATCTCCCATTATAGACATTAAATACATTCTCTATTTTATAGGGATAAATTATATATGATGAAAAATATCTATTTTATATTCTCAAATGTAAAAAAAATTATTTTATACATCTAAAAATAATCCAATTTTTTTTCTAAAATATTCTTCAAAAATTATTCTTTCACATTTCTTTTAATAGAATACCTATTGTTCCTCATCTGAAGGATAAAATATGGGGAATTGTTATTTAATAATGAGTCTTAAAATAGTTCTCTATATATCCAATATATTCTGGAGGCCCCTATATTCCATTGTAGATTAAAAGTGAATTTAGAGTTTATATGTGTCTTCTCCTCCTCTAGATTATGAGATAAATAGTTAGTTAATTTTTTTTCGAAACTACATAAATTCTAAAGATGTTTTTACACATATATTATCTATTTTATTAGTATAATTTGGGTTCAAAACCATTTATTACATATATCATAAATTTTGTAATATTTGAATGATTTTATTGATAAATATAATTGTTATTATTCTAATTTATAATAAATAAGTTCAAGGTTGTGACTATTTGAGTTGTGTTAATTTTATAAGACAAGTGAATAATATTTTATAAAATAAAATATTTAGATTAGAATCATATTTGGATTATTTTTTTCTATGAATAATTTTTGTAGCATGGTTATGTGATTATATTCTCACCTTCTCATTCTACTTGCATTGATAATAATTATCGGACAACTATCAATATTCTGATTCATGTCAAAAAACGAACTACTCTAAATATAACGGGATGTTTAAACCATGAATATAACATATTTTATAGGAAATATTCAGTTATTTCCTTTTGTAATATTGTATATGAATAATATCTTTTCAAACTATTGAATTATTTAATTTATGTATTTTTATTTTTAGTTGTCTTCCAAAAAAAATGTTATGTGTTTTTTAAATGATTTCGGAAATTCATACTATAAACTACCATTTATCATTTCGAAATGAACATGTTTCTTTAAAATACTATAAAATTATCTTAAAATAAAAATCAAATTGATGCATCAAGACATTACATTTAATCCTTAGAATTATGGGAATAATAAATTTTTATATGTCATAAGTTTATTTTTCTATTTATTTAATGGAAATAAAATTTATTAATAAAAATTTAATGAAAGATACAAATTTTACTCACAAAAATTTACTAATTCATAAGTGTAATGTTAAAATGAAACATTATAAAATTATTTATTTCATAATATGGATAATTAATCAACATGGAAAAATAATTCAATTAAAATTGCATAAATCAATATATCATAATAGATAATAATAATTAAATATTACTGAACATAAAACCAATTGGATCATATTCAATATTCAGGATTAAAAATTTATCTATAGAACAAATTATGAGGAAAATCACCATGAATGGACAAATCATTGTTAGAGATAAAAAAGATTTGAAATATGTTTTGTTCATTTTGATGTGAGGTTGAAATGAATGAATGATATAGTAAGTTTATATATAGGAATGTCATCAAAAAGTTATTAAAATGGTTGTTGAAAATAAAGTTGTGTAAAAATTTTTCACAAGTCAAATATCAAATAGGCAAATGTGAGACATGATTTTTAATAAGTAAATATAATATAAAATGACATTCAACAAGACAAATTACATATTAAAATATTACATATATATATATTCACAGGTATTATGTATAAATAATAAAATTATTACTATTAAACCAAGGTTTGATATGAATTAAATATATTTTTATATCAAATGATTTGTAAAATTTATTCTTATAACATTATTAATTAGTTGTAATCATATTTATTAATATGTATTTAGTATAAATATATTTTTATTAACTAAATAATTTTTTTATATACTGAATATTTTATACTATCATATTAAATTAAATAAATTTACAATATTAACATATATTAACTATTATATTAATATTATTTAAATTATAAATTTATATAAAATAATATTTAGAATACTGGATTTTCAGAAACCTCAATTTATAAAAAAATAATATTTTTCCTAATATGGGTATTTTCATTTTAAAAATTTAAATTTTAAATTATCCATTGAAAAGATACAAATTTTTTTTAAGAATTTTAAAATTATTTTAGAATTATTTTTTTAAAAATATTCATTTATAAGTGAATAGTTAGAAATAAGGGTTTTAAAAACAACATGACCTTTATGAAATAATTTGTATACGAATATGAATTTAAAATTTATGAACTGTCTTTATAATTTTATATATGTATTTTAATTTTTAAATTATAATTTACAAAATTTTATTAATAATTTATTAACCCATATTTGATATATTTAGTCAGAAGATATAATTTTTCCAAAATAAATAATACATTAAAATTTTAGTATTCTAAAAGGTAATTTTATTGAATAATATTTTAATAATAAATGTATTTAAATTATGAATTCATTAGGCCCCAATTATATAATAAATATCATATTATTTTTTTTTGACAAAAAGTATAATTTAAATATATATAAAAATAAGTTACCATAGTGAAAACCATAATGGAAAAAATTACAAACCTAAGACATAGAGGAAAAACATGTCTAATATTTATCTATAGAGTTTTTTTGTGTTTATCCACATTATTTATTTTTATCTAAATTAATTCTCCATTTTTTACCCATAGAAATTGATAGTGACTTTCTATTCATAAAAACATTGTAGTTTCTAAAATAATTCACATTGTTTTGGCTTATAAAAGGGATAATCCACAAATCACCACCCCTAACACAAAAACCCCATCACTATTCCCCAAAATCAATCTTACCATATCTTTATCATGCATTGTACTATTAAATAGGTTCTAATATTCTGAAAAAAGAATAATCATATGTATTAAATCCCTTTTAATAATAGATAACCTATGTAGTGACATGTTGAATTCATACCACAGATTTCACATTTCATTTTCCTATTATGAATTTATTATTTAAAAACATTATTACATATAGATGAAAATTAAAAAAAATAAGTATCAGTATTATATTAGTTTTTCATTACTCCAATTGTACATCATTTCACCACCCATATGTTTTCCCATTAGAATAGAAAAAATAATAATTGTGTGTTTATGTACTACCACCTCAATCAAGCATCATGTTTTTCTTTCCCTATCACCAATTAAAAAAAATAATGCTGAATTTTATAATAATTGATTTTTTTATTTATTAACATTTATAAATGAATATAAAAGAGATTGATATTACTATGAAAGTATGTTGTTTTATATATCATTAATTTTATTTCTTGAAAAATTGGATAAACGATTTATTATATTATTGAAAAATTGCCTTATAACAATCTATTATGCGTGGAATGTTCTTGCACAGGTTGGTTTGATATCCTACTTGAATTATTCTATAAAATTATATAATAGATTATTTTTGAAATGTTATTAATATAATATGTATATATATTTATATATTTATGTAAATAATTATTTTTATGGTTTTTGTAAGTTACATCAATATTTATCCCCTTAATCAAAAAAATCCATTTGTACGATAAAATAAAAAAAATTCATTGTTAATTTAATCATATAGGATTAAGAAAAAATTTACAATGAAATGAAATTTAAAAATCATAAATAAATAAATTTTTTTATTAGATTAAAATTGATGAACATTAAAATATAATCATTTGGATATGAAGTAATAAAAATCACGTTATTATATAAATAGTTAAAAATGAACATGATTTCCCATAATAAAAAATATACTAAGTAATAAATAACCAAAATAAATAGTGAGAACCATTTGAAATTATGTTTATTAAATGGTATATATATGATAATGTTTTAGAAGTTATCTATTATAATATTTATGATTTTTTATATAGGATCTTAGAGTGAATTTGACTATGTTAAGAAATATGTTTAGGGTTTCTTTGCCTAAAATTTAATTTCAAGAGACTTATATTTTAATGTGTACCAAGTCACCATTAATATGATCGTATATATTTATAATTAATTTATTATTCAATATTTTTAGGTTGTTTTGAGACATTTCTTGTATATTAATTAAATATAAATTGAATAAAAAGATACCCAACCTGAAAGTGTTTTGGATTAGATAGTTTCTCAGACCATTAGGGTATAGTTCCCAATATAATTTTGAAATAAATATTTTTTTAATGATAATCCTTAAGGGTAATTTTTATATTGTTTAAAACATCTGAGGATTATATTAGAATATTCATGGGATATTATATATTCCATAAATATTACATTTCCTCTTTACACGTATTTTTCCCAATGTTTTTCTTATATGTGAAACTGACCCAGTCAATTATTTTTTTTGTTAGAAAGCTATATTTTTTCATGTACTAATTCATTGGATGGTTTTGAGGGATCATTCTAATAGATCACGGAATTGTTTTACTACATGGTCTAATTAAAAATTATGTTATGAAATTATTAACATTTTGTAAATGATGATTTTCATCATGGTGTAAAAGAATAAGCTTTTAATTATTTTTATAGAATCACATTATCCTTTAACAATTGTAAATTATTTCTAAACATTCTCAATAACTTTTCATGTTTTATAAAACAATAATTATTCGTTTTCCAAAAATTCCATAATCTCTCTTTTAAAATGATTTCAATAGTTTGGGGATATGTCTTATTTTGAAATAGTTTTTTTCTAAACTACTTAAAAGTAATATTAATTTAATTAATTACCATTTAACTTATATTATGACTTGTTATTTATGTTACTGAAATGTGATCATCCATCATAATTATCCAGATCAATGTTTTAATTTCATTCTTAATTGTATGAATGATAAACCACTTTTATTGTTTTTTATAATGGTTTTCTATATTGAATCCTATATTTTATTCAAAGTAAATTCCTCTATTATAACCCTAACTATTTATGATCTAATTCAATGGTGTTCACCTACATTCTATAAAAATATTGATTATAGAGAATCAGTTTCATAACGATACACCCTTTATCTATAATTTTAATGTACAATATGATTTATTATATATTTTGAATAGTATTTACTATTAGTGAAACATGTTTTCGTAGGACTCCAATTTACATTCTATGGATTTTTCATTTTATTATTGTTGATATAATTTTGAATTATTTTATTATGTGAATCAATTATAAAAAGATAGATAAAAATTTATATTTCCATGGGTTCTTATAATATGTTTAATGAATCCTATATTCCTTTCAGGTGGCCATTATGATAGAAAAAATGATGGATTTATTTGGGAGGAAAAATATATGGATGATTGAGGGTGCGGAAATATATCACCATTCAATGAATTAATTTAGAGTTAATATATAATTATTTGGGTATTCAAAAGTAAATTTTAGTTTCTCATAAGCATGGGAATTTATGGTGCGGCTCAAGATTGATACACTTCCTAAACAACTAAATATTCAACTTTTTGAATGAATTTTAATTATTTTATTCTTATTCCTGGGAAAAAGTATTTCTATCTTGAATATTTTTTATTCGCTCACCCTTTTGATTCACATATTATTTTTTGTCATAATTTATCACATGATTTATGACCTAATATTTATTGTAGATGATTTTATTTTTGACTTTATTATACCTTAATGGTCATAATAGTAACACTTATGATCTATGATTTTTATCAATTATGTTTAACCAATAAAATAATATAATATCACTAAATTATTATGATTCTATTTCCCCTTTTCAAATATATTAGAGAATAATATAATAACATTAATTGTTTATTATGTATATAATTGGTGGGAGATATTAATGATTCAATATTGAATAATGAATTTCTATCATAGTGGAAAAAATGTCTATTAGTTAAAATTGAATGGGTTTTGATATGAAATATTTTATCATTATCCAATAATACACTACTACTTAATGGTATTTTGAATGTATTATAAATATTTTTTAATATAATTTATAAAATCAATTATTATATATAATTTTTTGTTCTAAATAACCTTTTCGTAATACATTATATTTTCATGTCATTTGTTAGGTAAAATACGACCTTTTTGAATGTATAAAAAGGAGAGTATATTGTATCATTCACCTTGAGAATCATAGACCAATTCTTTTTTGAAGGACCTAGAATACCTTAACATTAATGTCAATACATCATATTAAAAAACAACATTCAATACTGATATATAATTGAGTAAAATGATGAAAATATATCATAATAAATTGAATATAAGAATAAAAATGTTGATATTTAGCATTTATATATTCCAATACATGATAATAAAGCATAATTTGAACTAAAATCTAATATAATTTGATTGTATCCATGATTTGATGGACTTTATAGAGATTAATAATATTTAAAATTCAACTAATTTCATACAATATTTTAAAAATAAAAACATAATAATGTAGATGAGGAACTTATAAAATATATGGTTCTTCCATTCTCAACTATTGAAGGAATGATGAAAAAATTCCAATGGGGTAATGCTATAATTAACCAGAACCACTTGAAAATGGGAAAACATCACCATGGAATTTTTCACACTACTTCTGAATGAATCCATGTGAAACAATTATGTATGGGTTGTTGTGGATCATCTTATAAAGGTGTCTCATTTTATCACAATTAGATAAGAATTATCACTAGATAAACTTTCACGAATATACATCCAAGAAGTGGTCAGGGTTTATGGAGCACCACTATCGATTGTATCTAATCGACATTTGAGAATCACCTCAATGTTTTTTAAAAGATTCCAAAATTATATAAACAATAATATAATTTTTTTTGTACGACCTATCATCATCAAACAGATATAAATATAAGTGGACTATTCAGACACTTGAAGAAATTTAATAGCGTGTATGTTGGATTTAAAGAGAGAATGATACCAACATATACATTATTTTGAGTTTTACTATGATAATAGTTTCCACTCCATAATCCAAATGGAACCATATGAAGCCCTTTATTGGAAAAGATACAGAACACCAGAATGATGGGATGAAGTCGGTGAATATAATCTTCTAGGAAACGAAATTTTTGAAGAAATTATAGAAATAGAGAAACTATTTAGCAACATAAAAAGGAAGCATAATTTATATAGGAGAGCTATGTATAAAATCATTGATGGGGCCTTTTTTAAGGTTAAAGAAACATTAATCCTCGACATAAATCCATGAAAGAGGACCACAAGATTTGGGAATAAAATGAATGTTGAGTCCCATGTAAATCGTCCCCTTTGAGATCCTTGATTGTGTTGGAGATGTGGCATATCGATGAACACATCCACCAACTATGTCTCAAGTACATGATGTATTCTAGGTATCCCTCTTGAGGAAGTTTATGCCAAATCTTCCAAATGAACTAAGTTATTTGGTGGTACATTGGACAATTTTCTCCCTTATGAGGGTCATCCATTGAGGATCCTGGATCATAGAGATAATGTTATGTGGAATATAAATATTTAAAAGGTAAAAGTATTATAAATGAACCATAATTATAAAGAGGTAACTTGGAACTAGAGGAAGGGATGCTGGAGAAATACCCTAACATATTTTCAACTAAGAAAGTAAAACAAAATTTTGGGGGATAAATTTTTTAAGGGGGAAGAATGTAATGAAACCCAATTTTATCAAGGGAAAATCCCTTCATATAATTAGTTCATATATTGTTATCACATAAAATCAAATTAATGACAGAATACAAACTTTTTAAATAATGAATGAATGAAATAAGAGTTATTACAAGAAGTTAAGGAACTAATGCTGATGAAATAGCGACTTGACCCATAGGAATAATAAATCAACCAATAAAATAGTAACCTAACCAATAAAATTAATATTAATGTTTAGGAATCCATGAAAGAAAATATGATGTATTTATTCTGTGAGATAAATAAATAAAGTTTTTAAAAAGGAAAACTTCCATATTTGTAGTTTCTGTATGTAATCATTATTTAATTTCAATTTTACGATTAATGAAATTAATTAAAATAAAAAAAATCAAAAAATATATTCATATATATTATTTTGGTTGACTATTTATTAGAATATAATTTCAAGATACCTTAATTAATTTTTCAATGATTTTTAAAATTAATTATAATTTTAACATTTATATTTCCCATTTAACTACTTTTTTTAATTTAAATATTATATTCCTCCTATTTAGGAAGTTATTTAAATTAAAGGTAGTCTATTTTTGAATTCAACAAATCAAAAATTGGTTCAGGGAATTTTTAGGATTTTTCTAAAATAGGTGAATTTTTTTGTTGAAAAGTGAAATAAAAAACAATTTTATTATAAGTAAATAAAGGAAATTCGGATTCAATATTCAGTCATGGATGATTAAAGCTTCCATTATTGTGAACCTCAATACACTAATTACTGTATTAAATCACAATATTCCACAATATTTATTATCATGGGAAAAATAAATAAGTAATGAATAAAATAATGAGAAAACACCCCTCAAATCCCTTATAAAATCCACCTGTCACCACCTCTTCTCCAAACACCTCTCATGATATGAGCCTCTCCCAATTTTTTTGAATCATTTTCCAAATATCATTCCCCATGTTCATGGGGATTTGGTCTCAAAATAATTCCAAACCCAATTTTCATATTGAGTGTCTCAAGGAGGATAATTCAACAGATACAATCATATTTCTGTTCATTTAATTTATTTAGAATTTCCTATATTTTCATATTCTATCTTACCCTAGAATTATCTAAGTGTCTTGTTAACTCAAATATATCAAATATAATATAAGTTTATGGGATAATTCATCATTATTTCTATCCCCTCCAACATTTTGTCTAAAAAATAAAACATCATCCATGACCTATTAATTTATCATATTAAAGTACAAAAAGTTTTAAATTTTCTTTTACCTCATTATAGGATGGCCTTAAAGACATTATTATTGTTTAGAAATATTGTAACATTTATTTTAATACGCTCTTTATGTTCTTTAATTAACATATATGCATAATACTAAATGATAAAATAAAATGAGTTCATTGTGATCGAAACCACCAAAATTCCCCTGACGATTATCATTAACTAATTATTTAATGATTCATACTCATAACAAACAACAAAATTATTTATAATATTATTTAATATTATTGATATTAATTAATATCATGTAATTTAAATTCATGAAAAATATTGTAATTTTAAATGATTTTCCATACAAGGATACAAGTAACCGATAATGAAAAATATGGAAATGAATTCTCCCGAACGATAAACTTTTATCATACAACCCATAAAGAAATGCATGGATGAACATAATTAAATTATAATAAATTTTATAAACATATAAAAGGTTCTTAATTTAATTTATTTATGGATTTAATATTATTATATAGGACATTATTTTCAAGTGAAGAATAGTTTCTTACATAAGGTAATGGATTCATTCTGAACATCTATTTTTCCTTCATGTTACTCTTTCATTATCTTTTTCCCAATGTAATTATTATTTAATTTTATGAAAAAAATAAAAATAATTTTAATATGTTCTGAAATCATGCATCCAATTTAGACAATACTTTTTTGATGGGTAAATAAATGTTTTATAAAGGTCCCCTTCTCAATTCATCTGGATAAGAAAACCCAATTCAAGGGAACATACTGATTTCATACCTATTTTCATGTGGTCTCAATTTTCTAATTTAAGACCCCATTATTTCTTTAAAATCATTCATTTCATCCTGAAAAATATATGTTGGTTCATTTATAGTTTTATACAATCAATTATTTTATGTACATTTTAAAGAATTTTTAAAATTTTCCTTAGACCGCTCTAAAATGTTTAATTTTTAATGTCTCATAAAAATAATTTTAATGTATTATCATTATCTTGGAATAAATTTTCATTATATATTCATATTTTAATTTATGATTTTCCATGTATTATTTAAATCCTTTCATTCCTGGATAGAATTGTTATATTCTATTATGTTATGTCTTTTTGGAATAATATTATACCTTATTATTACAATGGGAAGCCCTTATGATTATGTTTAGTTCCTTGTGTATGATTGTTCATGTGGAACACATATTCATAAACATATTATGATTGGTGTTATAGATAGTTCTATAATGCATTCGGTAACTTTTAGACTCATGAGACATCATATTTGGATAGAGAGTGAACCTGATTCCTTTATGGGTCATTTTCCACTATATGATATAGTCTGTTAATTTATCCTTGACACAAGTTTTGTGTCATGTTATATGATTTTCACACTATAATATGATGTTATGATTATATTTACCAATGTTGTACATGTTATACATCCTTAGGTTTATTCTATGTCCATGTCTTTTATGTTATCATGTTATCTCTCCTGGCCCAATTGATGTGTTTATTCTTATAATTATTACCTTACTGGGATTTTAGACCATCCATTTTACTCTGGTATTTCCAACTTTATCCTATGTATATGTAAGTGATTTGAGGTAGGTAAGAACACATTATGGAAATTAAATAAATGGTGTTTTTATTTTGATTTCATAATGCTTAATTATATACCTTATCATCAAAAGAAACTATACTTTAATATTCATGGATATATTTGATGGTAAAAAATGATTAAAATAATGTAATAATATGTATAAATGTGTATGTTCACATTCATTACATTTCTCGACAAAAATAAAATTTATGGACGTATATATTTTCCCCATAAACTCTATCCTCATTAATCTGATCCCATTTTGATATTTTCATTTTTGATAGTCATTTTTGGTAGTAAATCATTTTTTCATAATATAAATTGATTTGAAAAAATAAATTAAATTTCAAATATTTAATACTTCTTATACCATGGGTTTTTTGAAAATGTCAATGATTTTTAATAAGTATTCATATTCACTCTCCCACAAAGGAGATAATAAATGTGTAAATTGATATTATAAATTAGATTCTTCACCTTAATTCATTTACTTAGATTATGGACCCACCTTCTCTTGAATTTAATCCACGTACAAATTAAATAATGAATAAATTACTTTGGGTATGGACTATTTGTATATAATTAATTCTTGTAACCTTTATCTTGGATATTAAATATAATTTATTGAAATTATAAGAGAGTTTAAAAAAGAAAATTAAATAGATAGTGGATGATAGAAACACTATTTTCCCAAAAATTTGAATTAATATAATTTTCATTCTAATTGAGGCTACCCAAAATAAAAAACTACATTTAGTAAACCTCATTGTCCATGAAAATGATATAAATTTGGTAATAAAGTAGTTGGGATTAAATATCTTATATTCAATTTTAAAAGGAATTTCTAATCAATATTGTGAATAAAGTATCTCATATAAATATTTTTTATAGTGGAAAAAATTAATGACATCCCACATAAGTGAAATATTGTTATAAATGCATTATATACTAACTCATGAATTTAAATTTCACTCAAAATGGCCATTTTTTATTACAATATATTGGTCTACTTTATTATTTTTAGTAGGAATGTATTATTTTTATTTTATTAATGGAATATATAGATATATATAAATATAAATATCCACCAAGGATTAGAAAAACTAGATATTTATAAAATAATTTATAATATTTCCATATTAAAGGATGACATTTGTTATATTTAATTATTTTGTTACATTCTATCACAATATTGGTAATATTTTTATAGATTACGTAAAGTATTACATAGAGGTCTATATGTATTATATAAATTTTTATGGTTTAACATTTGGTTAATATTTTAATTATATCTGTTACATGGTTGAAAGATGAATTGAAATATATCTTCCTCTAAGCTATGGAAAATATAATTTCATAGTGGAATAGAGAATTATTTTCGATCATGTTGTACATTTGGAGGGTATCTAAGTATATAAATTAATATAATTATGTTACATCATCACTTATCATTAATCAGTGTGTTAGGTTAATGCATTTATTTTTATGGAATTGTTGGTTGTTACCATTTAATTATTAAAATTTAGTAAAAAAATACCAATCATTGTGTGCACCTTTTGAAAAGATCTAATTATTATTATGAAAATATTAGAATTAAATAATATCATTTGGAAATGTTATCAAAAAATAAACAATTACTATTGAGATATTACATATAGTCTACCATATACTTTAAAATTGACTAAAAGATCAATCAACTTGATGTGTTAGGGGATAAAATATTAAAGTTTGGGCTTATTCAAGAATCAAACTCAGGTTACTCATGTTGTAGCTGGGAATACTCATTCTGTTGGGATCCACCCAATTAATTCTTGAGTGTTTCCTATAAAATATATTTTTTGTATGTCATTCACATTTCATAGACAACACCTCACATATTATTAAATATTAATGTCACATTATAGGTTATAATAAAGTTAACTAAAAAACTACTATAATTTATTACATTTCTATAGTGTTCACATTTGATTATTTTCATTTATATCTATTTATAAATAATGTAGTATAATTTTTTAACATGAAACCAATAAATATTTAAAATATATGAATGATAATAAATTAATAATTATTTTATTGATTCTCATAATTTTAGATTTTAAACAAAATTAATGAAATAAATGGAAAATAAAATATAGTTGTAAACTATGTTATACATTTCCTTTTTGACCATTAGATCTATAAATATATAAATCCCCAAAGGTAAATTTTAAATTAATCAGTATAACATTTCCCATGTCTCATAAGAGAGATATATTTTTCTTTCACAATATCATTTCATGGATATTGTTTACACCATCGATAAAGACTTATGAGTGAGCCTAGGTATTATATTTAGGATTTCAATGTAGTTTTTAAATATATACAATTAATTTTAAAATAAATTTTGTATACCCGATCATGATTCCAAATATCCCATCAAATTATTCAACATTATATTTTGTGAGGTTCGTCTTGGTACCAAAAATAACTTCAACAAATTTCCATGATTCTTGTCCTTTATGTCCTAAAATATTTCTGGATTCTTATAAATTATGAATGTCCGGTGCGTGATTCTAATTTTAATTAAATGTATATAAGAGGAACATGGTACCCCAAAATATAATTCTGTTTTGTGATGTATATAATGATCAATGTATTTACTGAACTCAACAATTCATAGTTATTTGTTTCCATTGGGTATATTTAGCATGAATTTTATTTTATCTCAAAATGGGTGAAAGAAAATGAATCATTCGTTGATTACAATAGTGTGGTGGTCAAATTTTTTAAATATATAATTTACATCGTGTTTAATTAATAAAATATTATCATTATAGATTTGGGATCTAATTTATGTAATCTTACTAAAAACCACCATCCATATATATCAGGTTCTTTATAATGTTTCAACTACATATCACACCAAAAAAAATTAAATAGATGATATTTCAACTTGTAAAGTTCAGAAAATAATATACAAAAACATAAAACAAAATTGGAAATATTGGAGTACTCACATAATTATTTCACTATGAGTGAAACCTATATCTTTTAAAACACTTTTAAATATGTCACCTTATAGGATAATCAATGTAATATTTAATAAAATTCTTGTTGAGGTGGAGAACTATGAATAACTGGCCATCAAAATATGAAATATAAACACCTTAGATAATTTTTTAAATAAGAAATTAATGACTTAGATGTTGGAGGAAATACAAAGAGACTCTTATATAGGATAATGGATCTTATAAGATAGAACCTGAGAGTTAAGGATATCCCTATCCTTCAATTATAGTTACATACCAGGTATAAGGTATTCCATTACAATGAAAGGAATGGTTCAACAATATAAGAAAATGTACAATTGATTTTGACCAAACATTTTGACTAATATTAATTATATTGGGGGTTTCCTGGTTAAAAATGAAAAGGCCGACACATATTAATTTTTAATTTGTAGTTAGACAAGCACTTCAATTAATCCAATCAAGGGCCCCCGTGACAGAACTCCACCTTCATGAAGAAAATTCTCAATAAAAGAAATTTTTTTTATTATTTATTCATAAAATCTATAAAAAAATATTCAGTACAATCTAGAAACTATTTCTATGTATGGGGGGTGGGAGTGGTGGTTGATACATTCTTGAGTTTCATGTGGTGTTTTTTATACTAATTATTTTTCAGATTTTAACATTTTCAATGATATTTTTACTTATGAAAAATTTTATTTATTTTGTATCTTTAGTGTCATATTACTCACAATAAATGACCGACTATAGAATTGTTTGAAAATATACATGGAATTTCCCTTTTTAAATTTTTTTAATAATTAATGTAAATTTATTTAACTTATGGCATGTGATTATCATCTTATAAATAAAATTGAGTATTAGGGACTATACTTAAACATTACATACTAATTATTCTTATTCAATAATTCTAATATCTCTTATATTGATGATTCGTTCATGTTTAATGTTATACAATATTAGACCAGAACTCATATATACCAAAAAAATACAATATGGGAACCTTTTTTCAATATCCAGTTTTTCAATAACATAAAACATTTATAATAAAAATGAATAATTTTTATGGGAAATCTATACGACTTCCAAAATGACTATTTCTTTTCCCTTTCCATCAAAAAACATCGGGAATAAATTTATAAAAATTTGGGATGTAGAAAAAATTAGTAAGGGATATATAAATAAAGTAAACTTTTAGTCTGGTAAAAACATTAAAATTCTTATAATAATTACATTTTCCATCAATTTATTTTATCATATGAAAACAAAATTATCCCATGAAAAACAATTATCGATCTAAATAATTAAATCTCATATCATAAAATTCAAACCACTTATGTTGACTTAGAGAATAATATATGTAAAAACATTCTAAACCCATTTAATTGAAATAAGATTAATTTTGAATTCCATCATTATAATTACCAAATTCCTTGAAGATCTAAAATTGGTGTCACACTTTATATAAGCTATATTAGGATAACCCATTTCTCATGAACTATAATAGGGATCAACCCTTCCAAAAATTTGTATCATGATCACCTATGAGTTATAACATGGATCAACCCAAGTTATAAGATATATCAGGATCGCTCGTTTCATATAATTCTTATGTAGAATGTTAAGAGAAAAACACTTCCATAATAAAACCATTCTAAAACTCATTTTAAACCCTAATGAAACCAATATTAGATATAATAACCTTTTCTTTTGATAACCCATTCTCAAAAACAATACACCATTTTCATGGAAAATTTATCATGACCTAACCCACCGAGGTATGACATGATACTACCCCAAGATCTCCTCTAATAGGACAGTGGATAGTGACCAACACTGTGTAGTTATTTCCCACAAATGGTAGGCATTATCATAATGCACATGTACACATGAACAAATTTATAAGAAAAATCAATACAAAAATTTAAAACCACTTAAAAATTTTTTTAATATATCTAATATCTCACAACATCGTACAATATTAAAGTAAAGAATGTAGAAGAAGGGGCTAAATAATAGTCTGTTCAAAAACATTAAAGAGATGAACCTATTTCAATGTCATGGAATAAGTCAAATAAAATATCTAGGGAAAACTAGTTTTAAAATCTCCAGCTACGCTTCCCCCTCTCCCTCTCCTCCTTGGATGGTATCAAATGGTTCTTCACCTAAAAATAAGAATACACTTTCAAAAACATCACATGTAGGGGTTAATATAATAATAAACTGTAGGAATACACAAAAACACTAAACATGAATCATATATTATTTTCCCCTCAATATGAGATATAATAATAAATATATAACAAAAAGACCAAGATGTACTCAGAAAATAATCCCACCACTAAGTGGATATAACCAAAAACTATGGAGGTCAAAAATATTCGACTAAACATATATAGGGAAAAAGGATGATATCTGGCCCTAATCAAGTCTCAAAAAAGACACCCAAACTCTATCTGATAAATTTCTTTCATAGGAGAGTACAATCATGTGATGTGGATGTAATGAAACAATATACCATCTGGGGAAAGTAACTTGTCAAAAAAACTAAACTTATACTAGTCCAAAATATAGAATCTAAGAGCTACAAATATTCTTTAAGGTGGTAAACAGTTTTTAATATCAATACCAATGATAGCCCATGTGGAGAATAATCACACATCATGTACGTATCTAAATACATGTCATGTTGAAACAGTACATGGAATGTAGAGATAGAAGGTATCGTGGTCATGTCTCCTTGTTCTGACAATGAGTGGTGGTCGTGCTAGTGTACCCTTCCATGTATTCAATTTCATTTTGATATACAAATAAATGGGTTTCCATATAAATATATACTATCTCCCATGTCTATATTATCTCTAATTTACTTTCTAATCCTCACGGAAGGGGTCACACAATGTGTGTTAGACGTCACACGTCATGTGATCCTTATCATCATCCTAAAAC
This sequence comes from Viscum album, assembly GCA_963277665.1. Lineage (NCBI taxonomy): Eukaryota > Viridiplantae > Streptophyta > Magnoliopsida > Santalales > Viscaceae > Viscum > Viscum album. Next base: position 1,290,755,873 of record OY728135.1, read on the forward strand.
CCAAGACACCAATGAACGAGCCCCAAATGATGTGTATTTCCGATTTACACACCATATAGCATTTTTTTATTCATATAAATGGTTTATCTTCTATTTTTTCTTTCATCCCCCACCCTCATTGATTTTTTCTACAAATCACTCAGTAGATATCAAATCTATGTCAACTCAGTCTTGCTACCACTTGCTTACTGGAAATAGGGTCAAAACACATTGGGAAATCACCTACATTTTTTGAAATTTTGTGTACCTCCCAGGAAAAATAGTAAAAATCAATCTAGTATTATTCTACCTTGGATCCACCTATTATTTCAATATATCCTTGAATCGTAACCCCCATCGCATCTCGTACCGACAGTTTTTATTTGTTATGGAAACAATTGCTCAAGAAACAATCTGAAAACATGTATTTTATGAACTATTAGAAACATTAAATATAATAATGTCCTGAAAATGGAATTCAGATAAATTCATAATCCATAAAATTCTGATTAATGAACCTCATACATTGTTCCATTGGCATCTATTCTTTGTTATAAAAGAAGATGAATGAAAAGAGAGAAAATCTATAAAAATTTATAAAACTAAATCAAAATAAATCTCTTGATGATGTAAATATCAATTCAATTTGTTTAATTGATTCACATTCATATTATATATTGTAATGTGATGGATATTATATTGTGAAACATCATTTCTTGAATTTGGATCAATCATTGATTATGAACGGTTATATAATTTCATCGTTGATGAGATCAACAAACTCTGTTGGCATAGTGATCCATAGTCCATCATTGTTCTCCATGAATACACTCCAATAGTTACATGAATCAACAGGGCTTGGGTGGACAACCCTAAGGACATCATAAAACCATATACTTAATGGATAATTCAGTTGCTACATCAAAATAATCAAAATTTATTAATTATTTAATTTAATTTATCTAATTACTCCCATGAGTAATTTTTCCCACACAAACATCGTAGACAATAATAATTTCACACATAGGGTAAAACATGCATTATGTACATAATGGATCCCTCAAATTTCTAATCTAAACCCTTATTTGAGAGTTATCTAATTTTGCAAGAAATTTTTATTCTAGGGGCTATTTAATATATTTACAATATTTCAAAGAAATATTCTAGGCAACTTGTACCTCAAAATTTCATGTATTGTCATATCTTATTCCAAAAAATTCCACATAATATCCACAAATACTACACCGAATATCTATATAAATAAATTCCCACCACCTTATGTATTTTCATCTTGAAAAGAAGATGACTAAAAAAAGGGTTTATGGTACTTGACTCACATCTTGGTCTCCTATTCCAGGTTCTCTCTATAAGATTTACATGCTACCACAAGATACAGAGAAGGGGAAAAAAATCCCAAAAATTATCATTTCATTTCTATACTCGATATCCATTGGGTAATTTATATAGGTATCACCATCCTTTATTTCCATGTTTACTTAGTTGATAATTTGTGACAGGTCATGAATGCACTTCCAATGCTATAAAGCATAGATTTCACCATATACCCTTTCCAACTATGGATGTTGAGCTAAATCGTATTCCACCTAATTAATACTATGTAGTTTTTGAAAGGGATCAGTGAATATCATATTTGAATATCAACAATGGTCAAATATCTTCAATCCACATCGAGGTGAGACTCTTCATAACACATGGTGTCCCACCTTTAACACTTTAAGACTTATTTTTTCATCCATGTAACACATATGAAGTCTCTATGCAGTCCTCAATCTCTCATGTATGATCTATATCTTCTATGTAGTAGCTCACAAAAACTCCGGTCCCCTGAGTGTTGAAATTCTTGGATTAGTCCAACAAAGTGGTGACCTACATGGGTTCCCATACAAAACCACAAATAGTGCCATTACAATGTAGGAATGGAAGATGATGTTTTACAAGAACTCTACTCATGGTAAGTCATCCTCTCAAATATATCCAATTTATAACATAGAATCCTTCAACTTGTATACCAAGACATGAATGGTCAACACTATATAGTCATCATACTCGAGATGAAATATCATCCAAAAGTGTAACCAAGTCCCAAAGTCCTCCTACAATTCCCTTCATAAATCTGATGTGATTTGAGCATCATGATCATAGAAGATCATCGAGGTATCTCAATGGAGTTGGAAAATCGCTTTCATGTAGAGGAATTAAAATCTCTCTACTAAACTCAACTCTCAAATAGCTATTAATAAAGATGAAATGGTGAGTCATTATATGATCACACACATGGAGTTGTATACCATGGTGGTATATGGTATTCTCATCATGATTTACATATAAATCATATCCCACTTCCACTCTAGATCATTATGGGATTGGTCAAACCTTCTTGTATATGATGATTTTATATCACATGTTGACAAGTGATGCATTGGCAGACAAGCTCTACAACTCATATCTCCATGCCTAACCAAAAAAAATTGACATCAGATGCCCTATTAAATATTTTTCACATCTGGATGTAACAACAAAGGGGGTATATGAAACTCCCCCAACAACTCCAACTAAAACCTCCAATGTACAATCATATGTCTTCTAAAAGGATAACATTCACACCTCTTTCATAAACTCCCACAGAATCATGTTCAATGGATATCGTAGATTATATGTTCTCAATGTCAAAATCTCAACACTGAAGATACACAATAATTTGCAGATGTGTTGGGGGAACAACCATAGACTATAGATATAAAGAATTATCCTTCCCCCTGATGTAAAACTATCCCAAGGATAACTAATACAATTTCACAACCAAAAACTGATAAAACGATCCCCTGCAACGATCTTATGACACCACATTCCCCATATGTTGAGTTTATAAATTATTAAAGTCATTTTAAAAGATAAATTCTCTCCATAACCTCTATGTAATGTTAGTATCCTTCTATGAGAATATAAACATGAAATTATTATGGCCATAGTAAATGAAAATCCTTTCTCCCGTCATGTAGTCTCACCACATCTTCAATGAAAATACTTCCATTAATAATTAATGACTGTTGGTAATGTTGTTGTATTCATGATGCCACAACTCGCATGAATTAAAGAGAATATCTCTTTGAATCTAAATCAAATCCCAACCATGTCTCTATCATGATGCAATTTATAAGTATTAGTACTCAACACCCTAGGCAATCAGTCTCAAGATGGAAGATTTCATAATCATCTTCCACCAATATTGTATAAAATGATGGAATAATACCATCAACAAGAAAGGATTCCCATTTTGACTCAAAATAATTATTTGTGCTTATTCTATAGAGAAGTCAAGTACAAACCTCTGAGAATACCCTTAAAAGAATAAATAGATCGATCCACAGTAAAAATATTTGGTGGATCCCAAGAAAACACTTCCATTACCATTACTAGATCCACTATATATCTATCTTGTAATATTATTTTCTCCATAATGGGAAACTCTAGAATCCAAAAATAACACTTCAAAAGATTCCCATAATGTGGGATCTTTTAGATTGTGTCCAGCACAATCCTCAAGTGTATCGTGTGATTATCCTCTATTTTGGAATATAATATGATGTCATCAATGATTTTTACCATGAAATGATTCAAGAATGTATAAATGAACCAATTCATGAATTACATGAACAATTTAGGTTGTTCATAACACTAAATGAAATCACCATGAACTCATAGTGACCATAAGAACATATGATTTTCATCCTTGGTAAATCCTTGTCTCTTACTCGCAGCTGGTGACAGCCTGATCCACGGTAAATCTTAATGAACCACAACCCCCCCCCAAATAATTTAAGTTATCTCTAATACCTAGTAGTTGATACATGTTATTTACATTAAAATGAAACATTTTTAGTTAATCCACACATATTCTTTATCTCTCGTCCACCTTCATGGGGAAAACACTAGGGGTACCTGTCGGTAAATTTGGGGTCTCACATTTCCCTTATCCAATAAGTATTATAATTAAAACCTCATGTTTAACTCTTTAGGGGTGGTTTATGATATGTGGGTGCATATATCGGTTTCATATTGGTGTGAAATTCAATGAATAATCCTTGATCATGGTGGGGGTCAAACGATATATGTTCTTAGTAAATATGACCTCACACTCTGCCCTCATTGAAGGAAACTAATAGCACAAAGAATCAACTTCTCCAAGAGAGATGCTTGCCAAAATGGTGATTAATAGGTCACACTATATTATATTTTAGGTCATCCTACTCCTCATGGTTTTCCATTTCATCCAAAAAATAAAACATCATTCCATCTCTATGCATGTGTTGCATCCTCAGTCTATATTCTTCAATATGGGCATGAACTCTAATAGATAGACAGATCCTATGATTTTTTGGAATGAACACATTACCACAATGAATAAATCACATACAAAAGACTCACCTCCAAGCATCAGAGCACAATCCTAGAAGAAGTGCACAATCACTGAGTCACCACATGAAGAGTATCCAACTGCAAGGGTCGAGTCAAAATATTAACTAATATAACAATGTCTTGAAATAGAGAAGTATTAGTGTTGGAATGACGCACAACTGTGTCTATCATTATTTTATATAACATGGATAAGAAAAATGTTATACCTTGTATTATACTTGTATCCTTAGGGTCCTTATCCTCTATAAAATTTAATAGTCCTCATCTATATCCAGCAGCTCAACGACCCTTGAACGTAACACCTAGGGTTGGTGGCGACGATAGTTGGTAAAACCTATTACCCCCTCTTGATTCTCTACTGGTCCCTCTACCATGTCCTCCACCCTATAGACCACTCAACTCCTGCCTCTATTGCTATTTGGGAGGTCCCATGACTATCACATGATCAGTTTTATGACCAGTTGGATAATCAAAATCCATATTTCTCTTATCATCACAAGAGAGAAACTGATCTCTCGTTGCTAAATCGAACCACCTTAAGGGAACTGAACCACTTACCATGTGTACTGTGATGGTCACATGAAGTTTCTTGACGTGATTGGATCCCAGATACATCTATTTGTGCCTGCTTTTAAGGTCTCATCTAGTGGGTTCCCACTACCAACTTCGACTATAGTTTCCTTCTCTTCCAGAATTTGATCCACTTTTAGGTCCTGCTCAATCACCAAAACATAGCAGGATTTCAAAGGGATAAAACAAAATCCTTAATGTATATATTCATTCCCGGCTCAAAGATCCATGATCTGAATAATTTATCTCACACCATATCAATGGAGTAACTCCATAGATCAGTAAACCTCACTGATTATTCTATCACTGTTATACTTTTCTATCATAGATGCATACACTCCTTTTGTATATTGATCAAACCATGTATAGATATAAATACCTCAAAGAATGATTAGGGGAGAGTTATCTTGTCATGTGAATGAGACACTAATCTCCACAATATCCTAGAACATCCCTATATAAGGATCATCTTGAGGACCCCCTTATGATTTTTAGATGTCCTCATAAGGCATAATATTTGAGTGATAAACTCCAGCTAGTCCTCATTGTCCTATGAGTCTATAACACCCTGAAAAATTGGAGACCATATCCACTATAATCCTTTAAAACAATAATGTTGCCAAAAACCATAGTTAGTACTACTAGTTATAACTCTTTCTCCATAGGTAGTGGTTTTTCGGGTATGCCACCCGGAGGTACTGTCTCTAGTAAAGCCTACTGTTTCAATGCCTCACCACTATGAAGAACATCTTCATCATCACGAAGTTGAATCCGTGATAGGTGACATTGTGGAGGCATCTTGAAATAAAACAAGAACCATAATGGTCAAAATAGTATATCAAGGGAGCTAAATTTATAAGAACATGGAAAATAAAATTTTTCCTATATGATATATGTATAGAAAAACTATCATTAATCATATGTTTCCATTTACCGAGTTGAAATTCAGGTGATATTTGTCCTATTGTATGAATATGATGTCCACCGAACCACCCTTTGAATCACTGATCTGAAATCCAAATTCAAAACAAAAAAAATATTTCCCCGATACAAACTCACCAACTCTAGTCCTAAGGTAAAACTAACACCACTAAAACCATTATATCATGACTCAAACCATCTTGTTATGACCTTTTACAGCCACAAGCCTATGCCTAATATTCTAGGGGATGGAAACCACCACCGATTTGACATATCCCATCGATGGGAGGCATTATCCTAATATACAAATGAACACACCTAAATATGCAAGACAAAAAATCCCAAAATATAAATCCAAATAAATATTGAATTCATACTAGTACTATCTCATGGATTTGTACAACAATATAGTACAATTGTGAAATATAGGGCTATATACAAGATCCAAAAAACTATAAGGATTCTATCACACTCTATGGGATAGTACTATGTCAAATTCAAACTCTATATAAATTACACTAGTTTAAAAAGCTACAACTATGGTCCATCTACTTTCTATCCTCCCAGTACACCATTTAATGGGTAATTATCTACATAAAATGTGACAAGTACTGGAAATTCCCATGTAGGGATGAGTATAACAATACATATTAGGACACCCCAAAAATTCTAAAAATAAATGATAAATTATACACGTCTTAATTCAGTATAAAAAAAATTATATGATATTCCATGATATTGACACTGAAAATACACCACACCACCATGAAGTTATAACCAAATTCAATCCATAGGATTATTCTTGAATAAATGATAGTTAAGAGAAATTTAATGCCAAAAATAACACAATCATCAGAGACACTAAACCAATTATCCTTGCTTAACGAGTCCTTATTATGAATTCTCACTAGTCTAATAATACTATGATATCAAGATAGGGGCACAACCAAAACTGTTGGATAACTCCATAAACCCAATCTAGATCAAACCACCACTAAAGGGATCATAGGTCAATTATACAAAAACCATACTGATTTTTTTTGAAAGATGGATGATCAACTCCCTACTCAAGTATGTCACACGAATTTCACAAATACCACCTAGGGAACAATGGTCGATAGATTATTTCCCTCCAACCTCATGAAGGGACACCAAAACTCTATATATTACTCCGTATCTGGAGGAAATCAAAATCATATGATGTGGATGAAATTCCACAATATACCATTGATGAAAAAATACAGGGGACCCATTCTCCCTATTATGGCCCAATATAAGAAATTTGAGTACTAAAAACACTTTTGAAGGGGGTACACATCATGTAAAAGGTGGAAAATGGAATGTCAAGATATCCTTTTGAATGCATATGTAGAATCCCATCACATATCATGTAATTATTCATAAAAACAGCATGTATAAGAAGTACATGTCTTGTAGTGATTCATGGTTTCATGACCATATTTACTGTCATGGTATGTGTACAAGGTACGTGTTTGTGTATGTTGGCCATGTCTAGGTACCGACCCATGTTTTCCAATATGTGTTTGTTTCCATATACACATTGTTCAACTTCGAGAGGTACATTATCCCATGTACATGTACTCTCAAATTTATATGTTTTTCCACAATAGAAGGGTTCACATATTGTGTGATAATGGTGATATGTTGTTTAATTCTTATCTCAATCATAAAAACCTATCCACCACTGAAAGGGTCCCACATGGAATGTAATAATGATTTACATTATTTGTTCCATTGGATTTCCCAGATCCAGATTTTCCACTCTATTCTTCATTATGCACCTATTCCGCTTAGATATATGTCGGATATCACTACATAGATCTCATATCTATAGTGACTGAAGCTTACTGCCACATTGTCACCAAAATATGGGATAGAAACACACTGGAAAACCGCCTACATTTTTTGAAACTCTTTCTATCACATGAGAAGAATAAAATGCATCGAACTGGATGTATTCTCCCTCGATCTATTCATTATCATCATCTATCCTTGAATCATTCCCTCAATCGCATTTTGTACCCATAGTTTCAATCTGTTACACTAGAAAACAGTTCCATATTTATAATAAATATATTATTTGATGAATGATTATCCAAAATGAATACCATTAATGATCACACATATTAATTATAGAGAATTCAGTAATTTCTAAACATGTGAGAAAAAAACTCATATATTTTTTGTTTTTCCTTGATTATTTTTCTATATTGAGATAATATAAGAAGGGGGAACACGAAACATACTAATAAAATCCCATCCAAATAAATATTCCAATGATGCACGTATCGATTATATTTGTTGAATTTATTTGTGTCCATTGATGATAAAAAAAATGGGAGTAAATTTACATAAAAAATACCACACATGATGTGTGGATTGATTTCTTATTTATAATGGTTCTACATTGTCATAAATGATGAGATCCATAAACTCAATTGGTTCAAAGATACACGATCCACTGAAATTTTACTAGAAAGACCAATAATGGTTGTCTGAATCTCCTGGGTTTGAGAATCCAACCCTATGGAAATCCAAAAATCATATACGTAAAATATAATTCTGTTTATAATTGAAAACAAACAAAATAAATTATTTATTTTATTAAATTATTCCCATAATTTATTATTCACACACATCCATCTTCAAAAGTGATTATGTCACTCCTTGTGTAAATCCCACATTCAAAACACAGTGTTTCCCTATGATTTTAGATATGGTACCTTATTTTGGTGTTAATACAATTTTCCATTAAAAATCATCCTATATTAAATTTATTATATTTACTATATTTGAAACCATAATTTGGTACAGATCATGGCTCATAATTGAATTCCATGTCAATGCCTAGTCCCCAAAACATTCGTTATAATATTCAAAAATACTATATGAAAAATCAGAGTCATTTATAAAAAAAATTTCATTACCAAAATACGCCAAAATATAATGATTTATGGATATATGATATATTTCAATGGAATGAAAAAATAAAATAATGTCCAAAGATTCTTAAATTTTATTATCATTGTGTACATTTATAATAGAACATTCATATTGTAATTTTTAAAAATATTCTATAAAAAACTCAAAAAAAGGATTCCATTAGGAAATCATTGAATGAGATTTAAATCCAACCTAAAATTTCCATTATAATCCTTTTATATTCATATATATAATTTATTTTCTTTTATATATAATATTTACATAGAAAAAATATTTTAAAATTAAATATTTAATCATTCATAATTACCCATACCACTTTTAAAAATTATATCTCAATCCCCATTATAGAATAGAAACTATAAATGTTAATTAACATTAGATTTAATAAATTATTGATATGATATTTAAAAGGTTCTGTTTATATACCTCTTAAATGATGTTGGGTGTATAACATCAAAATATGACTTCTTGAAATGATATTAAGATAAAATATCTTACATTGAGCCTGACTTGTCACATGTGTCATTATATTTATGAATAAAAAATATTAAAATTATTTATTTAATTCATAGAGTTTTTTAGGTATATCATTACTTTTATTTTAAAAATTAAAATGTTTTATACTATAACCTAAACATTGATGTCTATGATGGGTGATTTGACATTATTCAGTTTAATTGCCAAATAAAATAAGGTTGGTCAACAATGGCCAATGAGGTAATTATATAAAAATATACAGAATACTAATCAAAAAATAATTATCTTATATTTACATCAATTATATTTTTATAACTAATCATAAAGTATGTTTATGAAAAATGAACCTACATTACAATAATAGAGATGATAGGTTGTATGTATGTATGAGTAACGTTCAATTTATCAAAGATCACAATTGAAATAAGTAAAATAATATTTATCCCTCGATAATGATTTTTTATTATATATAAAATATTACATAATCATATATACTTTCATATTAAATTCTTGTGTTGTAAAATGAATCACATCACTTTTATGAGGTGGTAGTCACAGGCCAATGAATGGCGTTATCACTTATTCGATGTTTGAAAAGGTAATAAAGAAAATAATTTATTTTATTTCAATAAATTTAATTATTTTATTAATATAAAATATATTTTATTTATATAAATTACTTTTATTAAACCAATAATAAATACTTTCAATTAAATCAATGAATGTGTCACATTGCTTTGATGATGCGGTACTCTACACATCCACAAACGATGTTACCATATTTTCAAATAATGGATATCATAAAGGTATTTGTTATATAATAATTAAAAAAGTATTAAGAAAACATATATGTAATATATATCATATATAAACAATAATTTCATAAAAATTCCCAACCATGATTTGTGTTAAATGAAAAAATAACGACATCGTTCACTGAGTCGGTAGTTCTATTTACACACGAATAGTAATTTGGTTACCCATTTGATGGAATTGTGTGTAGGTGTAGGTAAGAACCTCAATATAAAAACATGTATTTATATCTAGGATTATTATTTTATTACATTATCATGAAATAATAATAGTTTAATGGTATTATAATTATATAATCCAAAATTGATTACCTAAGAGGGTTCTTCATTTTCAATGAACTATATTTTGTTTTAACGAAATGAAATCCATTGATGGATTTATGAAAGAAATGATTTTTATAATATTATAGGATTGATTTTGTGAGTTTCCTTGATAAGGGTTTGTATTATCTTAATGTATTGAGAGGTGTTAATAGAGGAGAAGAATGAACATATTTTTGTAATGGAGGAGGAGTGAAATTTTTTTAAATACAAAATGTAGACACTATCTTGGAGTCTCAATTATATAAATGTGAATAAAAAATAAAAAATAACAGATTAATTTGAAATTATGGCTGATCCAATCTCATGAAAAACTGAAAGAAAATAATTTTTATCATTTTCCTTACTAATTATGCTTCATTGATTGATTTTCATTTTGTTTTTTAAATTCAGGTAGCTAGTTTAATAACCAATGTAATTCATCAATTAAGATGAAATTAAAGTGATAAATATTATTAAAATAATAGAAAATAATTATATTATAAAAAATATAATATATAAAATAAAAATTGTGCTTGTTTTGGAAATTATTTTTAACTGAAATGCATGTATCACACGAAGATGTATATTAACCATTATTGTGATAAGAAAGTATTTACTATTTATGGGTAAATATGTTCATTGCAAAAGATCAATAATCCTATGGATGTACCATTTTATATATTTATTAAACCTCTAAAATATTTTGAAAAAAGATAATATTGATAGTAATTTTAAATTATTTAATAAAATATCATTTATATTATATTACTATTAACTAAATAATCCATCAGTTGGGGTTTTATAAGAATTTACTATAATTATTTCATCTCTAAAAAGATAATATAAAATATTAGGATAATAATATTTGATATATATTTTAAAATAATATATATAACCAATCATATGTTGTTTCTTTCATACTCAAATGATTTATAAGTGTTAAATTCAAGGAAGGTTCCTTTTTTTGTCTTGTTTCGTACATTAATTTTTATATATATCACATTCATGTAATAGTATCTGAATAACACATAAAAAAGATCCAGTGGTGCTGGGAGTTGATAATATGTCATGATATTGGGTTTTGTGCAAGAGTTGGGTAATTTATACACCTAATAGTCTATGGTTAATCAAAAAGTAATCTTCTTATTACCTTTATCACAACTATTAATTTTAATTACATTCACCAATATGTTTCATCAAAAACTAATTTAAACTTACTAAAAAATATATATTTTTCTTATATAATATGTGAAATAAATTTTATTAAATTCCAATCATGTATGTGGAAAACATTAATTTAAAATTAATCTCAATAAAAGGATGAAACAACATGTTTTTCTGAAGAGATTATATTCGAAGGTTTGCTAATTTTTTATATTTATATTAAATATAAATAATGATCCCAATAACTTAAAATAGATTAATATATGTAAAATTGAACTAATTATACATGAAAATTAATTGAATACAAAATATAAATATATAAATAAATTATAATAAAATTAATTTTTATATTAATATTCATGATTTTTCAAAATTCATCAAAAATTAAACTACTCAAAAAACTACTAAAAACTCAAACAATGAAATTTTGGTTATTATTATTTAAAAAATATGGATTATTTTTTCATTTAAAAATTATAAAGGTCTCAAAAATTATATTTAAAATAAGTTATCCATTAAAAGGAGGTATAACATCTTTTAAAAAATATACAACCATTTAAGCATAAAACTGGTTTTATGCACATATTATGCTTATTAAATTTATTTTATGAATGTCAATAAATTTTATAACCATGTTTTACAAAAATAGAGTCATTATTATTAACATAATGTAATTTAACGACTATGGGTTAACATATAAATTAAATAATAATATCAACAATATATTTTTCTACATTAATACCGGACCTTGGATATAACACATGTTACAAAAGAAAATTGATGTCATAATAAATGACAGAGAAAATTGTGTTATGTATAACTTAATATAATTTTTTCATTTCATTTAACAAATGATATAAAATAATTTAATTAAAATTAAAATAATATATTTCATAAAATATTTGGATTTTAAATAAAACCCCCTTAAAAAATTGTGCCCTTGTAGATTGATATTTTTTCTCAATAAGAAATGGATGGATAAATGAAAATATACTTTATTAAAAAATAATATTCAAAATATTTTACAATTATTAAACTTTCTAGGAATATAATTTAATATACAAACATGATATATATCTATAAGAAAAATTTCTACCTCTTTACAATCCCAAAATATGATGAAAATCCATAATAATAACCTTTAACTTAAAATATCATATAAAACCTAAAGGATATTAACACAATAAAACTCATGTCCAAATTTAATGGAATACTTATCATTAATCTAAATACTAAATCATTATACCAAATAAAAATCCCCAAAATATTTCTTCATCACTTTATGATCACATCACTTAATACCCTAGAAGGAGTGTATAAAACCTATAAAATAGTGTTATACTTCAAAATATACTGAGATCCCTAGAGCCTCCATTAAATCATGATATATACCAACATAAATAGGAGTACAAAAAACATATTTTTCACAAAACATTATATTATTGATATTGGGTATTATAACATGAATTATTTAATATTAGAAGCATTTTATCATAATTTATTAACTCATTATAGCTAAAAAGTATTAATGTTGAAAATATATTGGTTATCATACTCAAGGATTATTGAGAATTATTCTATTTTTAGTGAATAACCACGTGACAAGACATTCTATACTGGTAACACATTACAAAAGCTAACAAACATTCACCAAAATTAATTTTACCACACTTGAAAAAGTTTTAGGTTTGCCTACATACCATTTAGTTGGTTTATTCTATATTTCCTTCCAGTTTGAATATTTCTTAATCCATTCATCTCGTGGATCATATATGTAAGAAAGAACCATTTCAAATTTTTTACAATATTGAACCACATTCCCATATATTTTATATTTTTTAGAGGACAAATATATTTATTTAATTGTTTTCAATCCTTAGTAAAATATATTACCACCACTATCATGGTCTCAAAAAATATAAAACATACCTATATAATCATTTAATATTTTTCCACCACCCATCTCGGTGGGGCCTATTTTAGGATCACCCGAAGCCAACCTATGATTGGATAGGGGATGTTGAATAATGCTGAGTAGATATATCTCATAAATGGGAGGCCATAGACTAATTACATGTACACACACATGCATCTCCCATCCCACAATGATAAAAAGGATGGGAAAACAACAACCATCATGCATAAAAACAACTAAACGTAAAAGTAATACAACCACCACGAAACCAAAAAATAAAGTGCAATACTACAAACCGGGATTAGAATTCAAGCCCTAATAAGAAGGAAAATACAATGAAGAACCGGCTAATTGGGGTAATGAAGCTATAGTAGAAAACTATTGGAACACATCAGTCCATCAAAACACACAAGGAACAGTCTAGTTCGGGCCATTGTCCTGCTCCACCATGAACTCTGTCAAATTGTTGGTTATATGAAAAAGACACAACTCAAGAAACAAATTAATGGAGTATTAATGCCCTAAACTAGGAGGTCATGTTAATACCCAAAGAACTCTATTCTGGGTGATAGAGTAATGATTTTTTCCCATGGTGGATTTACTACTCTAGTTGGGACTCTCATCACGAGGGGATTGTCATGCAATGTCATTCTGATCCCTCATGGAATGAACCAAGGGGTAACTCCTCACCTATGTTGGTATTTGTTAACAACCCAACAAGATGTACAAAATGGTATACCCCATCATGTGGGATCTATCTTCACAAATAGATCATCAATTAGAATTTCATTTTGAATGTTATAACAATTTTTATAATAAGGCGATGGTAGTGTTCGTGTCTAGTCCTATATGGTCAGGCCGACCCGACCCGATATTGGGTTTGCCGCCTTGACCCGATCTGGAGGATCAACCAATCAGGTTGACCTACCCAACTGGGCCATGCCCAGACTAGCTGGGTTTGGTCTGTTCCACTACATCATCTCGCCCTGAGGCCGGCCTACCCAATCAACCAATCCTGCAAGATTAGCCCAAACTGATCTTCCCAGGAGGTGGCAGCCACCACTTCCCACCCACAACTGCTATCGTGGGACACCCTCATGGTCCACCTGGATCGCTACCTCCATCCATTCCACCCTAACCTCTTCCAGTCATTCCCGATGGACACTATCTGCCACTCACAGCATATCCATGGTCCTCTTCTACAACAACATTGTGCCTCCACACGCACTGTGTCATACACCATCATGACCGTCAAGAATGACCCCCATTCACTTCCTACAACCACCTACCACACACCTCCACCACCACCAAGGCACACCACCATGCTCTCCACCTCTTTTATCATTGTGACCATCGAGTTGTGGCCCTCGTTGTGTGGATTGCGACCGCCTGACCCGGCTGTCCTCCGCTAACGGCATGTACTGCCCATGAATACTACCTCCCACTCCCTTATGGCCTTCAATCCACAGCCCTTGGTGTGCTACCCACGGTTCCCTCCAAGACCAAGAATTGTTTCCACTGTTGAGATCTTGGATTTATTTCTGAATTTTTTTGACAACGAAGATCAATTAATCAATGGAAGGGTAGGAAGAAAATAAACATGAACACCCAAGGAGGATGGATTGAGCCTTTTTCATTCCAGTCATGATCCGTCAACATTGTAATTTAATAATGGGGAAATGGTGGTAATTCTAACCATGGATAAATATAAACATGAATCAATATTATACATTAAAAAATCTTTTCATGAATCGATTCCCCATTATGATCCCATGACATAAATTCCAAACCAAATATGTGTATGATACGTGAATCAATCTATTATTTATTTATTCACATTTTTAATATGATAAATAATGATGACCAGTGATTGAAACAAATAAAATCACACACCATACTTCTCGGTTGGATTAGTCAATGAAGAAACTTCACGTTCTTCATTCATCAATCCATTGTAGGGAAATACCGATCATCAAATCCTCATTCATTTCTACCAAACTACTCCTCCCTTGATTTCAATGCCGAAGAGCTCTCAAAACAGATCCTAGGGATATGACATGTAACCCTAGACCCCTGCAACTAGTTTTAATAAAATTAGGAAATAGAATCTTCGTTACAATAATAGAAAAATATTTTTTATTAAAATATTTTTAATAATGGTTTTTTCAAATGAATAACTTTTCCATATAGCCCACACCTAATGATTTTAGTCACTGATAACGTATATCTATTTTTATGGACCCAACGGTGCCCTCATACATCTTATACGGTCACCTGTTTTGGAGTTATAAAAATTCACTGAAAGCGGAAGATCATTTTTAAATATTAATGCAAAACTTTATTTAAAAAATTTATTCTAGGAACACCAGACATAAAATTATCGCACCATCATAGCGTGTGGTCTTAGTATTTTCCCAATAAATTTATTATAATAAATTAGAGGAAAATATGTGTCATTAAATTATCCTTACCATAGGTATTGACATTCCCTAATGCCAAAACATAGGATAATAAACAAAAAGATGATGGGGTTGAGCAGACATCTGAGCCTCTCTCTCCCATGTTCTTTCCTAGCGGTTTGTGTGCTGAAATCAGACACATACTTGAGTAACTGAATACCCATGCTAGGTTTTATCTTATCAATCATCGATATCTACTAAGAACTCCACAAAATTTACCCCATCTTCAATGTCCAGCATGCCCAGTCGATTATGTGAGATGGATCATGGATGTACCTCCTCTGCTGCAACACATGAAAGATATCATGCACTCGGTGAAACTGTGGGTGCAGAGCTAGGTTGGAAGCCACCTTTTCGACTCTTGTATGAATCTTAAAGGGTTCGATTAACCTTGGGGAAAATTCACTATCCCTTCCAAATCACTAAAATCCCCATCGAGGTGAGAACCAAATAAAGACATGGTCTCCATCCTTGAACTCCAAGGGCCCCCATATTCTATCCATGTAAGAATTATTCCAGCACTGTGAAGTCCTCATCCGCTCCTAGATGTTCGGCACATTATTTTTGGTAGCCCGCACCTACTCTGGGCTGACAAGTGTTGACTCCCCTAGGTGAGTCCCGTATAAATTTAATCTACAAGGTCAACCACACAGGGCCTCAAACAGTGCCATGCCAATGGGGGAGTGGTAGCTATTGTTGTAATGAAACTCTACCAATGGTAGGTGGAGCTCCAAAATATGACTTAAGTCCAAGATAGAGGTAGGTAACATGTCCTCTAGGACCTGAAATGTTCTATTTGTTTGACCATCCGATTGGGGGTGAAAAGCTGTTGTAAACCACAACTGGGCCCCAAAAGCCTCCTCTAAACCCTTCCAAAACCAGGAATTTATATGAGCATCATAGTCTGAAACAAACATTGGAGGCACCCCATGAAGTAAATATATATCTTGGACATAGATTCAGATTATAATCTCCATGGATTTATGCTTCTAGATATTTATGATGTGGGTCTATTTGGCGAATCATCCAAAGTTCACTCAAATGGTATCATGTCCCATGAATGTGCGTGCTAAACCTACCACGAAGCCATTAATATCCCATCCCACTTCCACTCTAGAACCTCTACTGGCGAAATCAAGCTATCAAGACCATAATGCTTTGAAATAAGATGCTAACATGTGAGACACCAAGAAGAGAACTTCTCCAATACCTTCTTCATCCCAAGCCACTAACTTAGGCATCGAAGGTCAGGGTAAATTTTTTCCACTCCTAGATGTACAACCATGGGGGATGTGTAAAACTCGCTAAAGAACTCTTAAATGAACGCCAAAAATACAACCATGTTCCCTTTGAATAGATCAACATGTCCTCACCTATTGAATATACATTCGGGGCTTGATTTATTGGCTACTGATCACGTCGGGACTCACATTCGACATCAAAAAGTTGTGCCTCTGTAACTTGCTGATAGAGTGGAGGGGTGACAACTATTGGATAGAGATAAGTCATTCCACAATTTTACATGAGGATATCTACTTCATGGACAAATTCTCTGATAGATCACCCTAAAACGGAAATATGGAACTACTTCTTAGTGTGTATGCGACCCCGCTCCCCTTCCCAAGAGTATATACAATCTTGAAGTCATAATCATGGAGGAACTCTATCCATGACCTATGTCTCAAATAGAGATCCATCATGGTAATGAAATTATTGAGGTTCTTTTGGTGTTATTATATGCTAAACTTCCCCTCTATCAGGTAATGCCTCCAGATCATCAATGTGGTGACCACTGCTTCCATTTGAAGATCAAGGGTCAGATAGTTTTTCTCACACTGCCTCAGTTGTTGTGAACTATATGAAATCACTGCTTTGTCGTGCATCAAGACACATCCATGTCCAATCCAAGATATGTCGTAGAAGACCACATACTCAAAACCCTCGTTTAGTAGCCTCAATATGCGAGCGCTTCTCAACCTCATTCTCAGCTTCTGGAAACACTTCTTGAATTTTCTTAACAAACGAAGGTTTGTCCTTTCTAGGTCAAGGCTATCTGGGGTTCTTCATCCCTGTAAAATTCAAACACAAAAATCTGATAATACCTATCAAATACTAGGAAAATTCTTACCATTGTCACACTCTTGGGTAGAACCTTAGAAACAACCACCTAAATCAACGCTGGATCCACCGCAACCCCACCCTATGACATCACATGTCTAAGAAAATATACCTTCAGATTCCATAAATGAATCATGGATAGAATTACATAAATCTAGAAATATAGGAGTGTATGTAGGACTATCCTCAGGAGTATCATTTGTTCATTCTTAGTTACTGAGTACATTAAAATGTCATCAACAAAGACCATGAGGAATAGGTCAAGGTATGGTTGGAATATCATGTTCATGATTCTTATGAAAACGAATGGGGTGTTGGTTATGCCTAATGGAATAACCAAGTACTATTAGTGGTCGTATATACAAATGAAGGTTGTATTGGGTATATCCTCATCCATTACATGATTATTATTATTTCATGATCTACAGTCTATCTTTGAGATCCACCTCGCTCCCTTCAGTTGGTCAAAGAGGTTTTCAATTCACGGTAGTGGATAAATGTTTTTCATAGTCACTTGGTTCAAGTTCCTAATGTCCACACATATCCTCAAACTCAAATCTACATTTTTGATAATCAACATTGGGGTTTCCCATGTTGAGATGATGGTCCTCACAAAGCCCTTCCTCAGTAAATCATCCAACTATACCATGAACTCTCCAAGCTACATGGAAGCTATATGATATTCAGGCGTGGATATCGGTTTCGTCCTGGGGTCGAAATAATTGAATAAGTAAACCTCTATATTTAGATGTAATTTTGGATCATCCTTTAGAAAGTTGTTATCATACTCATTTACCACTACATAAAAATGGGGACTTCTCACCTCCACCGAAATTATGGTGAGGCAAGCCAACAGATGTGTGATTGACGACACCCTCTTCTGAGTAAGTCCCTCTAGTTTTTCATGTGTTACCTTTTCACTAATAAAAGAAAACTGGGTCCCATCAATATAGATACCACAAACTCTGTGAAAAAAATAGCCAATTTGAGCATATACTGTGGATAATAAGTCCATACCCAAAATGAAATCGTAAGGCCTTGACGTTGCTACTAGAATATTCCATCAAAATCAGTCACCTATAAGTGTACGCTTACACTGCTGTCACTTGGGTGTGATCATCGAATCCCCTCCTGTTAGAGCATCTAAATGTAATGAATGTGCCAACGACTCCACCAGAATCTCCGAGAATTGAACAGGGTTCGAAGCGAGGAAGGAGTGACTAAAGCCTTTGTCTAAAATAACTACATCTAGGGTGGAAAAGACACATATCATACATTTTATCATCTATCGAGTGTTGGGGTCATGAGACTCCATCACCTGAAGATGGGATCCCCCCTGTCCAACGGCTCACAAAACCCATGGTGGATAGCCTTGGGTGGTGGTTGTAATACCTCTAACTCCACCTACTAGTTGTGGCCCTACCTGTGCCCATGCGATATTCAACACCACCTTGAAATACACCCTTTTCAAACCGTTTTTTGACTTGGTGGTCCCTCGATCATTCAATGATCATTTGTACGGTGTGTCTAGAAATCCCAAGCCATGTGTCCCGAACCACCACACGTGAAACACATCCTATAGTTTTTTCCATCTCGCTATGCCTTGGGATACTCACACGGTTTATATCATATTGGGGGGTTTTCTCTTAAAGGACCTATCCCTATTGGGCCACTTTATCTGTTGTCATCTTTCCACCACCAAATACTCAACATCTGAGTGCCAAATAGTATCCCTACTACTGGCATGTGTTCCGCTAGAAATATCTCCATGAAGTGTGATCACTAAAGTACCTATCTTGAGTAGAGATGTTAAAGAAAACCAGGGATGACCAAATCTCCCAATACATTCCGTAATCAATATTAGGATCCCTAGTTATCCAATCTCGCACCATATCTGTGGTGTAGCGAGAAAGCTCGATGAATCTCACTGAGTACTCTCTTACTATCATGCTACCTAGCTGTAGTTGTAGAAGGTATTGTATACGCATAGGAAATAATGTTTCTATAATTAAATCCTCTCTAAAGAGGGACTAAATATCTATCCACATGAGAGTCACCTCATCATGCTTCTGGAACACTAAGATACACCTCTATCCTGGTGATCCATGTACAAGGATTTCGACTAGGAATGTCATCTTACCTAGCAGTGTCCTCCCAATGAAAAAAAGACACATTTAACTACCTACATCCAATAATTGGATATCTGTGGGTCTGTATCTCCTTAAAACAGGGAGGTCCTTACCTCTAGAATTCATCCAATGCACTGAGCCATTGTCCATCATGTACAGATAGTGTCTACCGCAACTACAACTCAATGGGGGGTTCTACCGCAGGAAGACCATCCCATGAGTGCCTTGTATGGCATAAGCCCCTCCACTGAGATCTCATAGATAATAGGATCTTCCTTCTCATTTCACATCAGGATCCTTACTGGCTATCTAGGTGGAGGAATCCTGAAACAGTTCAAGATGAACCATAATTAAAATATTATATCGGGAGAGTTGAATCAAGAAGTAAATGAAAAAACCATTACTATGTGATTCATTTGTTATTCACATACCTACAACTAATTTTTTTACTGCACCACATCAGAAATCCGGTTCCCAGAGACTTGGTGTATGGAAACGACGACCAATGAATCAACAATGGATTTTTTGGCATGAAATCCGAAATCAAAACACTTAACACTATTGAACAAAACATATATTATTGACTTTCAGTCCAATGTCAAACTAAAAATTCTATGATAAAACATTTTGATGACTAGTCATGGTGGGTCCTATTCCATGACCACCCCAATCCCACATTTGTTAGGCTAGAGGATGGAAACTAGCACCGAGTATGCATATCTCACAAATGGGAGGCCTTAGCCTAAGTTACAATACACACACACATGTCTCCCAACCCAAAATGTAAAACAGGAAAGAATAAATAAACCAATATGCAAGAAAAACACAATATGTAAACATAATAAAACCAGAGTTCAACCGGAACGTAATGTACAGTACTGAAAACTGGGGATAGAATAAAAGGCCAAAAAATAAATACAACTAAAAATATCGACCTATTAATGAGGGTACTAAAGATTTAGAAGAAAATTTATAGAACACCCCCATTTTTCCGATTTCACAAGGCCCCATCCAGTCCTAGCCCTCATTCTTCCCACCTAGAACAATGCCAAAGAGTTAGTCTTCTACCCAAGTCATATAACATGCTGGAAAATCCCATAGAGGGGTGAGTAAAACAATAATCAGTTAGACACACTAAAACCATAATGGAAATACACAAAATAAAATCACATTAATCTCTACATAGGTGTACTCTAATACATATACAACGTATTTCTAGATATAGTCATATGTAACCACAGGGGAAGAATGTGTATGTCAAAACCAAATTCAGTCATAAAACTCCGCCAACCTGGTCCCCATAAAATTATGAAGAAATGGTCATAGGTCATGATATACATATAAGGTATTATGAAGAATACTACGAACCAAATCTGTGTTACCCCAAAACTTAGGTGACTATAAGAGAATACCACAAACCCCATAGTGTGGCTCTTATTGTAGGGTATTTAGATGAATACCATGAACTATACGATATGACCGACAAGAATGAGGATTAACAAAAAGTGCTAAATGGTAACATCAATACTATACAACCTCCATATAGGGTGATAGTATAATGATCTCCTCCCAAGGAGGATTTAAAACTATATACCAAACTCCTCTATCAAGGGGATTTCCATGAAATGTCATATCGAACCCTCGAGGTAAGAACCAATGGGGTAACTAACAACTATACTGGTCTTTTCTAACAACCCAAGAAGCTGTCTAAAAATGCCCCCCAAACCACCATGGACCATTTTTGGTAGGCCCTTTCAGCAACCCATGGAATAGCTTTGGGCCTCTTCTGCCACTTCAGTGAACCGTTGTGTGCTCAAACTCCCACAACACCTCGACCGTAGAGCCATGGCCTCCCATGTGCAACCCACGACTTCTTACTCTAGACCTCCTATACCACTCCAGTTCCACACCCCCATGTTCCACCTTCTACGCCGCTATGACCATCAAGATGAGGCCCATCATTCACCACCCATGGCCTCCTTACGTTGTCTCCTCTTCTGCTACAACACACCACCCACACTAGGAGACATTCACTCTGCTGTGACCGTCGAGCCGTGGTCCCCCGTGCACCACCCACACATCCTGCCTGAAACATATATCACAATTTCCATTATGATCTTGATTTATTTCCAGATTATTATGGTGATGAAGATTAAGAAACAAAAGGATGAGGAGGAATAAAATTCCCCTGAACACCCGAGGTGGACAGATTGAGCCTTGTCCAAGTCGGACTTGATTCACATTCATTGTAAGAGAAAGAGTGAAGATAGAGGATATAAATAAATAAAATCACACACCTTACATTTTGGTTGGATGAGTCGATGAAGAACATTCATTTTTTTCATTGGTCAATCCATGGTCAAGCGATCCCAATCCTCGAATCCTCATTTTTTACTTTCCAACTGCTATTCCCATGATTCCATCACTCTAGAGATGTCATGAATGATCTTAAGGTTATGACTTGTAGAACATGACAATGAATCTGGGTTTAACAAAAAATGGAAACAAAATCATCACTGTTCCAAAAAAAATATAATTTTTTAAATATGTTTAATGAAAATTTGGTCTAAAATTTACCTTTTTTGTCCATACCACTCCAAAAAATTTAGGCCCTACATAAGGTAAAGTTGTAGTTTCCAAACAAACAGTTCCCTAAGATTTCTAATCTAGGAATCCATTTGGGAGTAATAAAAATTCAATGTTTGAAACATATAATTTTTAAATTTTAAAGACATAAATTATTTTAAAACATTATTCTTAGCACATTAGGTCGTAGAATATCATTTCATCTCATCACACGGTCTCAGTATTTTCCTAATTAATTTATTTTATTATATGAGAGAAAATCTAATTAGTTGCATGTTTTATTCATACAATGACATTGAATTTTCATCAATATACATTAATTAAAAGAATTTTATCTCCATCATAATCTGAACAACCTTAGGGAAATATTTTACAAATAATTGATTCTAAAATGTCTCTCGTTCCATGGTAGCAAGATTAAATTTCTCTATAAGATTTGTAACAAACGACCATTGTTTCATAGATTCAGATATATAATGATAAATGAAAAGTGTTCCCTTTTTTTACTATGGAATTCCAATGATTAAAACATTATTATTTATTGAATTGATCAATCATTCCATTACAACTAGTTAAAATGAACCATTGAATGATAGGGTATGTTGTCTCCTAAAAGTCATCAATATAGAAATATTCCTCTATTATAGATTGGATACCTCTTTATCATGGATACTGCCACTCGTAATAGAATGAGTAAACTAATACATCAATGAACTATAGACTTCTATTCCCATTATATCCATCTTGGAATAATGATTTAGAACAATATCTTCCTCTCATTTACATCCTACTACAACTTCCTTGTTTCTTTAGTGGAAAACTATAATTTGTAGAAATAATTTAGATGAAGCAACAATATAATCTGAAAATGATATAACATTTTTTATTGATCAGAAGGAAATATAATTCATGGGAATGTTATTAATATTACCTTATTATCTATGCTTATCAAAAATGAAAATTGATGCCAATTATAAGGACCTGACATTAAACATTAAATACTATTATGTTTTATTCCAAAAAATTATATTTCCTTCACATTGAAGATAATTTTAGGTTTATAGTTTTAAAGAATTAGTCTATAACTAATACATTATAGAATCATAAAATACAATCTGGACACTTTAATTCATTGTCTAATTTTTCATAATAAAAAATATTTAATGTAAATCATGGATTTATTTCATGTAAAATATCTACGACATCCAACTTGACATATTTTTTCCATTACTAGTTCTAAATCAATGTTAAATAATTTTAAAAACCTGGTAAGAGAAGAAAATTTCATTAAGAGGTTTAAAAATAAAGCAATACCTTTGGCCAATAAAAAAAATAAAAACTCATATAATTTTTAATTTTCTCTAAAATTTCTTTGATCATATGATATAAAATATTACAACAGAGAGAAACACAAATTTTTTTAAAGGATAATAATTAAATCCCACTGCCTGAAATTTAATCAATTTTGGTTACATAGAGAACCATATACATGAAAACATTCAAAACCCATTTCAAATGGAATAAATATATGGCCAACTTCCATTATTTCCATAAACCAATTCATTGGAAATCTATAATGTTGATCACCATACATGTAATTTATATCGATCTCACATATTTCTCATGAGGTATAATGGGTCTCATCCCTTAATATAAGCTATATCAGGCTCACCTGGGAGAAATCATTAGGATCAACCCTTAGAATAAGTTGAATCAAGCCAACCTGTTTCCTATAATTCCTATGTACCATATCAAGAATAAAACACTTTCATCATTTGAGTCTTTAAAAACTCTTTTTAAATAAATACAAAAACACATTCATATTAAAATTCCATTTTCTTTTAAAAACCCATTCTTAATATCAAAACACCATTTTCATTGAATCACCATTTTCATTATTAATATAACCAAAATGATTAAGATGTTAGGAAAAAATAAATCTAGAAAGCGAATATAAAAATAAAATAATGTATATGGAGGTAGCGAATCAATATCACTGTATACATTAAGAATAGATCATCTATTTTTTTTGTCAAAACATTATGTATAAAACGCGAAAAAAGATCTTTTAGAATAACATTGAATGAAATTAAAAATAGAGAAAAAATTTATTTTATTACACTTATATATATAATAATAAATACATATAATATTACCAAGAATATAGAAATGGATTAAATTATTTGAAAATTAAATCTTTCAACATTCATTATGTCACATAACACATTTTACAATTAAATTATAAGCCCCTAAAAGAAGCATATCTAAAAAAACAATAAATAACATGAGAGTAAATGAATTCATTATATGATATTTCAAATTGTATGTATGTATAAATTTTAAAAGAATCTGTATGTATAACATAAAAATATTTATCAATGAAACTAGACAGAGATGATATCCCATACCTTTAAAATGACATCACACATATGTATTTATCTTTATGAATAATAAAATTAGGTTAATAATCTACTTTATTGAGAACCATTTTCATTTTTATAATTAAATTTCATTATCATATTACAATGGTTTATAAAAATAATTAATTTTTTTTGTCAATGTCAGGTTATATGATCATATATTTAGGTGATAAAACAGATAATGTTTGTTGACTATGGTTAATGAGGCTATAATTCCCTGACCTCAGAATCCCAGAGAATGTTAATTATTGAAATAAATTGGAATTATTTAAATAAATAAAATATTGAAGTAAAAGAATGTTTTGATGTTTTGGAAAGCTAGATAATATATATGATAAAAATATTAAATTGGGGAAATAAAAAATAAAACATGATATATAATAAAATGAAATAAACCACATCCTTAAAATCTTATTGAATGATCATTTGAAAAATATGGCTAATAGAAAAAATTAAGGGTGAGAACAAATTATTAGTATGTGTATGTATAATGGAATAAACAATGAACTTATGGGAATAAATCAACATCCCAAGTTAAATAACTAATAACCCATGTCATTTAATTAATAAATTGAGAAATCAGTACATCCATAATAAATTTCAAAGCAATAATCTCATGAAGAAATAATAACTGAGTACAAATATATGCAATTATTAATTATTGGGCTCCATTCTTCTTAGGTACATGTTACATTTTCCATAAATACCATTAACGATATAGGTTAACATATCTTTTAGAATCCCAACAAAATGGGAAAACATATTCATCTCAATAGACTAACTGTGTAATCTGTGTCTACCCATAATAAGGCCCCACCTATGTTGTACCTGTACAAATAATTCATCATATAACATGTAATCAATTTAATTAATGAATAATGTTCTATATAAAATATCTTTGTTGAATAAAAGTTAATTATTTAAGAATAATTTCCATGTTAATTAAATAATTTTTAAATTTAATACCACATGTAAAATGGTATATGTTTTTAGATATAGGAATGTGCATTGTATGATAACATGGATATTTATGGAAAATTAAATTTACCATAAAAATTAAAATAAAAATTTTCTTTATTGAATTAAATGTTAACAACCACAATGTAATGTGAGATTTCAATGGTAATCCTTCAACGCATTCTTTTGGAATATAATTTTTAATCTTTCCAAATTGTCTCATACCAAAATTAATATTTTCAATCATAATAACCATAAAGTAATAGAGTTAAATGAATTTTTCTAATACCATGGTGATAAAATGTTTTATGAAATAATATATAAAACGAGGTAGTTGATACACCAAAAAATAAGTAAGAGTTCAATATTACATTTATCTGACATTTGTAAAAATATAGATAAAATATCTATTTCCTTACATTTTGTTTTCTGTGAAAAGAATATAACCATATAAATAATAGATTTAAGAGTGTTAATAAATTAATAATGATTAATATTTATGTTTATAATATCATATATAATCTTTTTTAAATATATTTTTTACAAGTTTGATAAAACTATTTTGTTATTTTCATTATTTATATGGTCAATTGCCAACTTTGTCTACTATGTTTTGACTTATTATCTATTGTTATAATTAAATTGTCCATGATTTAGTTATATAAAGAATAAATAACATGAATTTAATATCATTTATATTCATTATATATTTGTTTATAATAATCCATTATAGTTGGAGATAAGAAATGAAATACACCATTCACGGTGATGGTAGGGCGTACGTATGAATGGACGATGTTTCAATTTATTTTTCATGATTAAAATTATTGAAATTTAATGATAAATATATATATTATAATGAAATTATAATTTTAATTAATTTATTTAAATATTTTTTATTTAAAACTTCCTTAATTCGTTTAATGCAAAGCATTAAATAATCAAATCACTTTGAGGTGCCAGTTGTCAATACGTCCACAAATGATGTTATCCTATATGGAAAAATTAAAAGATTGAATATATGTGTTATATAAATATTGTATAATCATAAATACATAATAAATATAATATATATTAAATATTAATATCATTCCCATCATAATTCCCACCATGATAGGTGGTAAAGGAAAAATAAAAACAGTATCATTTTGTGTGGTGGATGTTCAACATACACTAAAAAAACGTTTGTTACAAATATGATATAAGATTGTATAAGTTTAGGTAGAGACCATAATATAAGAAAATATAAATATATTTAAGATACTAGTGTTATTATATAATGATTTAATAAGAATATTTGAGGGATTTGTGAAAAAATAAAACTAATTACCTTAAGGACATGTGTTATCTCTTCTTTGGGTAAGTCATTTTTTTTGCACCAAATGCCATCCTGGGATGAATTTATTAAAAATGAAAGGATTCCTGGATGAATTTATGCATTTTTATCCTAATTAGGATGATTATGGGAGGGAAAATGGTCTTTAGAGTTGTTAATAAGTTATAGGTTTTAGTTCCATTTAATAGTGGAAGAGAAGTGGCGTTTGTGTAAATTGTATAAAAAATAATTCCACCCTTGTATTACAATAATAGGTGGCTCCAAAACTGAAGTAAATTCAATAAAAATTAGGAAATGTTATGTATATGAATATAAATATTACTTTTGACAAGTATATAGGTTATTTTTTATCTTATTTTTTATGATTAGTTACTTGTTATGTAAATATTCTTCTTAATCACTGTAATATATTTTAATCGCATTCACTGATATTTTCATAATAATACTAATTTTACATTGTAATAAATTATAAATTATTATTATTAAAAATATGGAAGTCATTTAATAGAATACTGGTCAGATAAGTGGTATAAATTAATTTTAATTAATCTCGTTGACGGGACGCAAAATCTTGTTTTTAAATAAAAAACGTTCAATGGTTTGTTGATTTGTTATATAAAATTTCAATGTGAAATTTATTCCAATGAACTAAATTGGATTAATTAATTTATTATTTATCTACTTAAATATTAAGACCAATCCAAAATTTAATTTATCCTTATAAATAAATTTTCATAAAAATCTATTTAGAGATAAAATTGAATATTTATGAAAATATAATTTTTTTCCTACAACTGAATTTATTATTATCATATGATTATCAAAACTATTCGATGAACATAATAAATATTTTATTTAATATATAATATATATTTCATTAATATCATTCACTAATAGTTATTAATTTAATTAATTAGGATAAAAACCAATTGAACGATTAAAAATATTTCTTTTTATATTCAATGTTTTTATATTAATTTCTAATTAATTGATATGTTGTGAAATATTTATATTTTTTTATAAACCTTATATTTTTATATGAGAGATAATAATATTCATTACCTTTAATTTAATGGATATGTTTTTTCTTCTTATATTAAAGAATAATTTTTTATTAATAAAATGTTAAATTAAAAAACTTTATTGTAAAACACGATATGGTGTGTAACAAGATTCGTTGAAGAAATATGTTCTTGATTTTTCTATAAGATTGAAAAATATTTCATAAATTGAATTCTATATAATAGATTAAATATCTTTATAATATTAAATATTTTATAATTTCATGGGATATTATATTCTATTAAACTCTGTGTTTTGTCTCATATAAGCTATTGAATACAACATTCTTTCTTTAGACTTTTGGGGTGTTACATTATTCACACCATAATTATAACGAATCCATATAATTTAAACATGATCTTAGTAATTGAGGGGTTTATATTTTAAAATAACATTATTAAAATTACAACAGTAGAAATATGTTAAATAAACCATGTTATTAGGAAGAGAGACAAAGAAGTACAAAGGTCAAATAACAACGACGAAAAGTAGGATAACATATGGTTGAAATAAAAACATCAGTATGGAAGAAAAGTGTAAATTACTATTGTAATTGGTCGCATGAAATTACGGTATCAGTTGATTGTTAAGGTCCTCAAAACATAATTCTTTCATGATCTGAATTATAATTTGATTCCACATATTTGAATCCAAAAAGATTAATTTTTTATTTCGAGACCCCTTTTCTATAGTTATAGAATTTTTTAACCATCTACGAATATTGGTAATTACATGTTTCTATAAAATTAATCTTCTCAAATTATTATGCCTTGAACTATTTCTACGTCATCTCATAGAAAAATATTCTTTTTACAGTAATCATAGAAATTAAACCATTTCATAAATGCTCAAATTTTAAAAAAGTTTATAATGAAACACTTTATTATAATTTCCATGGTAGTTTGTAGTATCCAATTTAATTTATAAATTTCAATCATAAATATATACATATCAATAATATATAAAGAGATACCGTTCCCTCATTCATGTGTTTTAAAAAAAGTATAACATTCTACTTATTAACTTTTTTGGTACCATTCAATATGTGATCTAAAATCCTAATTTTAATAATAATTTCGTATAGTATAAAAATATTCAATAACACTTATAACCTGTAAATAATTTATAGAATTCTAAAATAACATATTTATTCAATACAAATACAATCCCATTAATCATTCAACTTTTTTAGTATCAATAAAATATGAATGAATTTTATCCCAACCCTTCTTTGGAGGTACATTCTATTAACACATTAGGAATTAGTTTACATAGTTCCCTATTTCAGTGTAGTTATAAAACTGAATAGTAGGCTTTTTATTCTTTATATTTTAATATTTTTCGGGATGAATTTTATATCCTAACTTATAATAAACTCACATTATGTTCAGGTATTTCACCAGGTAATTTATTCTATATTTATCAAATTTGGAGAAATTATTCATTACATTTCCCCCATATTTATTATTTGATATTCCTTTATGTTATTCACTTGATTCCCTTTAAATCCATATGACTTGGATAACTATTTCTATTTCTTTATATCACGTGAATTAATTTCATATTATGAGTATACATTTTGAGTAAATATTTCCCCTCATATACATAGATTAATACCCTAAATAGAATGGTCAATAATTCTCTCTATGTTACATATTAAATCCAAAAAAAACCTTTATAACCCTGTAAATTATGATTCATAATAAAAAAATATTCCTCCATTTTCATTGAACTATGTAACATTCAATTAATCTCATTTTGCTTCCCATGAGGGGAAAACTCATGGGAATTGAGTGCGGAATAGAATGTGGCTCTGGCCCCACCATGGAACCCTAGCTGCAAGTGGCGCCCTGTTCGGGCGGCAGCGATGGCCGTCCCACCCGACCCCTCTTTCTCCTCGCATCCATCCTTCTCCCCATTCACAAATCCAGATTGCCTCCCAGACTTTCCCCCAATTCACCTTTCACCGAAAGTCCCTGCATTCAATCGAGCTGTTCTTTACCTTCTTCTATCTTTATAAGAGTTTACAAATTCTTCATCTCTCCACGGATTATCCCTAGTTGCTCGTTTCGGTCGTCGAAGGCCATTACTAGATACTTTCGATAGGTTTGTTAACGACATCTGGCCCCTACCGGAACGAGTCATCGTCGGTCCTTTGGATCCACACAACTTTCTCTTACGCTTTTCTTTTGAGGAAGATCATGCTACATCATGGTCCAATGTATGTTGATCCTATGATGGTTCCCATTTCTTCCTTCTACGATGGAGCTATGAGATTCACTGGAAACGTTATCTTCCTGTTGTGGAGATTTTGGTATGTTTCCCAGGTTTTCCCCTTCCATTCCAAAACCCTTCTATTCTCGGGATGTTAGGTAATCTAGTCGGGATATTCCTAGCCTGGGATGAGAATTTGAGAACATTATTCCATCCAATTGATCCAAATATTTGCGTGGAAGTGGACATCTCGAATCCTATGGTTGAAGCTGTTTGGATTGAGGTTAGTGATGAATTGTGTTTCCTCCAATCTGTGGATTTTGAGAACTGGTTCGACTTTTTCTTATCTTGTCCTTGTCTTGGGCATCTGCATATGGTATTTCATACATCTCACAGCTCGTTCCTAAATTAGAGATTTTCTGGAGTTCTTCCCGGTCAAGCACTCTGTGCTGAGACCCCTTGGTTAGAGGCAGGGCCGTATTTTCCTGCCTCGATGGATGAGGTTTCTCCCAGCTATGGTTTTCATGGTGATCAAAAATCAGTTCCAAGGGAGGGGTGGCTCGTAATACGCCCTCCTTCTCTAAAATTGTGACAATTGGGGGGTGTGGACAACAAGTGGCTTCATCTGTCCGACCTCCCCCCATTGTGCTAGTAGAGAAAGCTGTTGAACAAAGCGTTGATAGTCCAGAAAATGAGAAGATAGTGAGCTGGATTCCGGAGGTTTAGTTTGATCCTAATAGGTGTTAAGGGGCAATTCATATGGGTATTTGAGAAGTAATTAATGTGGATCCCCAGGCAGAGGTAGGTTCTTTCGCTAGCAGGGCCAACGGCTATCAGGAGGGCTGGGTGAAGGTTTCAGGCAGGGTGTCTCCAAAGAGTTCTTCGCTACCCATTACTCTATCTAAACGCTTTGGAGACAAGCAGGATTCATGCCTGGCTGTGGAACCTAATGAACTAGTCTTGTAAACACCAATACAAGAGGATGATGACTAGCATTCCAGTCAATTCTCTATGGACAGTGTGGAGGGAACACGAGTTAGAGGACATCACCGTCCAAGGAAGAAGAAAGGACGAAAGAGGATCTGTGAAGCGGGGGGGGGGGATGCATTGTGATTAAAGGGAAGAAGGCAAATGATCGGAAAGACTATTACCAGCTTCCTAAGCCGATGGAAACAAGATCTGCAAAATTGGACAAGGAGATGTAAAGTGTATCTACAGTTCAAGACTAGAATCAAAAGAAGAGATCGGTTCTAAATAGTGGAAATGTTAAGGCAAGGTGTGAAACATATAAGGAACAAGGGATGGGTGATACGGCGAGAAAGGATGATTAGGGTAAAATGGCATACCTTGAACTTATTCTCCATTCTAAGATAGAGGTGCCAGAATGGGTTTTTTCAGATCAACACTTCAAAGGAGGATTTGATCATAATTTTAGAAAGAGTGGTTCAAAAAGATGTCAACAAGGAACAAAAGTCCTGGGTTGACCAACAAGATCAAATTTTTCAATGAGGCTTCAATTAAGGGAGTATAGATGCTGAAGAGTACATCTAGACTTTGGATAAACTGATTGGCCATTTTGATGATTTAATCAAGAAGGATCCACACACGAAGGTTAAGATACTTCAGTCGGACCTATACCAGGTATGTGAATCCAATAATCTTAGCCTTTTCTTCAATGATTTTGTGATTTCTTACTGGGCTCATAGATTCTGGATGTTGAACATGTGCAGTTTCCCACAATTCCATACAAGTTCTTTTGAAATAAAAATTTTAATTTTCAGGTCATGAGGGAAATATTTTTAAAATAATGCTACCTTTAAAAAATTACATTACAAGATTTCTATTTCCTCTTCCTCAATTTAATTACTGTTCAATAATAACAATTGATCAAAATATCCATTGAGAGAAACACTTCAAATGTTATCTATTCCTTTTTAACAAATCTCAATGCAATAAATATCATTTCCAAATATTTAATCTATTTTTATACCACAATTAGATTAGTAGTCCCACTATATAATTGGTTCTTTTCTTGAATATAGTGATCCAAAATCATTTTATCACGTTATAGAAATGGTTTTTTTATCTCGGTAAGTTTACATGATATAACCTAATCAATATTCCCTAATATATATTTATATGTAACGTTACTATTTCCAATTAAATGTATATTGGATTTCTTAGTTGGGAAACCTCCAAATTTTCCATGAATATATATGTCATTCATTATTCAATGATTCATTTCAAAATAATGTAATATACAGGATTAGATCACCACATTATATGATATAATCTATATCTCAAAAATTATAAAAGTAGTCGTCATAAATTGAAAAATTTTCAATAATTAATCTCAAAATGATAAAAATGGTATCTTTGGGGATATCTTTACGTTACAATAATTAATAATTATTTTTAAACAAAATATGAATAATCTTATGTGTATCCATTAGTAATGTCAAGCGCAGTGTGTAATAATGCATATTTTCGTTTGTCGGGTTACACTCAATTTAGGACTGACCGACCCTTTCAGATATGTTACCCCTATTTAAATTTATCCTATAACCAATTCTTCTTTTATTAAAAATTCATGGATATATTTATAGAAATACCCAATAACATATAAATTAAAAAATTTATAAAATATTTGTCAAAACATAACATCAAATTCTATCTGATGGTTATGTTCCCCAATCCGTGTTTTCCAAATCTACCTTCCAAGGTTTCTCATAAACTTTCTCAGACAACAAATATAATGGCCCAACCAAAGAATCTTTACCAGGTGTATTATTATTTTAACATTGGAATGATTACATGGAATCAAATATTGATGGAATAATTAGTTTAATTGTTTTGAAAAAACCATATTATGTACATGACACCTATATTACATCAGAAAAATAGAAAATAAAACATGATACATAATAAAATTAAATTAAAATTATCCATGAATTATTACTAAAATATTTATTCTTTAATACTAGTGTAATGAATGAAAAAACAGTGAGTTCAAATGATTATTGATGGGGTTTACAATGAATTAAATAAATAAATTATCAGAATAAATATACAGGTATTGTTAAATAACATGGAACACATGTTCTTTCATCAATAAACTCTGAATGATCTACATCCATAAAATGTTCAACAAAATAATCTTATGGATAAATAATAACTGAGCCTAAATAAAGTAATTTATTAATTATTGGATTCCATGTTATCGTGGTACATGGTTCCATTAACATTATGAATTTATACAACATGGTTTTGCATATTGGGTAAAACCCATACAATTTGTCCAAAGGATTCATATCATGAGACTACTAATGAATAAAGGGTCCATCTATAACTGAGTCCCACCAATGTGAAAAATATTCAAATAATTCCTCAAATTTCTAGTAATCTAACAGATTCATTAAAACTATCCTTATCATATATATTTATATTGAATACAACATTAATATTTATCAATAATTATCTAGTTAATCAAATAACTATAAAAGTGAACACCAAATTTAAAATTTAATATAGTTTAGACAATAGTAATATCCATTATCTAATAATATGGATATTTAAGAGAAAATTATTTTACTATAGAAATGACTATAATGAATGTTAGTGTTTTAATAGAAATTTAAATATCATAAAATAATGTTTTATTGAAATGATAATTATTAAAAATATTGTTGAGGAAAATAATTTTGAAAAATTCCAAAGTGTCACACACGACATTGAAACATTTGATTCGTAATCCCCATGAAGGAATACAATTAATTGAATGTGTTAAATACATTGATGATAAAACGATTCAGTATATTATATATCAAAATGGTCAGTGGATACACCAAAAAAATAAGAAAGTGGTGAATATGACATTTATCTCAACGATATAAACTATAGTATTAAAAATATGTTACCTTCCTTTTAATTTAGTGTAAAATGCATATAAACTAATGTATAATGGTTTTAATGGAGTTACTGTCTTATTATATAACCTTATTAATGTTTTTAGTATCATATATCATATTTTTTATAATACCTTAATTCCCATTTGATGATAATATTTCATTGCTCTCACTATTTCAGGTGTTAATTGCATAGTTTTTTGTGTATTTATTTACTTGAAATATGTTATTCCTATCAAATAGATCATGATTATATCATCTCCAGAATTTAAAACATGATTTAAATATCATATATATTATGTATATATATATATATTATAATCCACAATATTTTGACATTGTAAATAAAATGCACTGTTCATTGATATGGTATGCCATTTTTACGAATAAATTCTAATTACATTTTTTTCTTAATTAAAAGAATGATAACATACTTATAAATATGTATATTATAACTTTATTAACCTATTATTGTCATATATTTCAGTTTGGCTAATTAATATTATCCTTAATATGTTCCATGTATAGCGTGAATAAATCACATCGCTTTGAGGAGGTGGTAGTCCACACTTCCACAGATGATATTATCACATTTATATAAAATGAAATCATGAAGCTATGTGTTATATAAAAATTAAAGAACCATTAATAAATAATATATAAATATATAATATATATAAATATAATTTCTATCAGAATTACGACCTTAATATGATGTATAGGAAAACCAAACATTCATTGTTTCCCATTGTAGTAGTTCATCCTACACGGACATTATGTTTGTTACCCATTTGATGGATTTTTTTTATGTGTAGGTATAAAATATATATAACAATATATATAGATATTTAGGATACTTATGTTATTATGAAAGCGTGTAATAATAAATATTTAGGGGTGGTAAAATGAAAATTAATATATAGATCTTGAGGATGGATGTTACATCCTCATTGGTCTACTCATTTTAGTTTTCCCTAAATGGATTCCTCAGATAGATTTAATCCAAAATTAAAGATTATATTATCCATTTAAGGGTTTTAGGATATTTGTTTCCACTGATTTTGGAATAGAAAATGGGATTTAGATGTGTGAATAATTAAGAGGGGTGAGTGCCTTTATATAGTGGATGAGTAGTGTGATTATAGAAAATTTTGGAAAAGGGAACAACGCCCACGTTTTTCCAAAGAATGGTATCAGCAATAATGAAAAACAAAATTAGTAAAGGGAATATTTTTTCAAAATAGTAACATCTAATGGATTTTATAAATTATTCTAGGTCTTTTTTTCTCTTAAGTTTAAGGTTCAGTCTACTGTTAGCTAATTTTTCACTTTATCCCTATTATTAATTTTTTTCAACTTCAAAACGCATTCTGGTAGAAAACAAATTTCACCTTATTAGGAATTTTAAAATATTATTATTAAAAATGTAGAATCCATTTTTCAAAATTAAAATCAAAGATATGGAAGAATGTTATTTAAAATTAATCCCTTATATGGGATGACAAAAGAGGGTTTTAAAGTAAATATGATCAAATGTTTGTTAAGTTATATATATCTATTTAAAAGGGTAAAATGAACCTAATGATCAAAATTTAATTAATTTATTTATATTTGATCTAACTAATATTTAATATCAATCACTAATGTAATTTAAACTAATAAATAAATTAGATGAAAATGCTATTTAGTATTAAAATTCAGTATTATTCACTATTCATAAAAAAATGAAACAGCACAGATGGATACCAAAGAATCATCCTAATATAATTATAATAATTGGATTAAAAAAATAATTTTACATTGGAAAATAATTTTTATAAACTTAAAAATATTGGATTTAAAATCGTTTCACCATTTAATGGCGTTAAAATTGATTTTTTTGAACAATGCACTTTTAATGTATAAATGATCATTTATTCATATGTTATGAATATCAAACCTATTGGATGAATACATAAATTTTCTTATTTAATATTTATTATATTCATATTATTAATTTCATTCACTAAGATTAATTTCTATGATTTCTTATGATAAAACTCCACTGTAAGAATATGAAACATTTTCTATTATATTCAATTGGTTTGAATATTAATTTTTAAATAATTTGTAAACATTGAATTCAATATATATTTTTTTTAAATATATATTTTCATAAGATATTTGTTAGTATTGACAAATACTACTATAATTTCTAGTTTTTATCTTATTATATATAAATAATAATGTTTCATTAATTAATTGTTGTTTTGTAAAACTCGGTCTTGTGTGTAACAAAATTAATTGAAGATTATCATCTTTGGTTGCAGTGTAAGAATACTATGTATAACATTAATTGAAATAAATATCAAATATTTAATTTTTTAAAATTTTAAATATATTATATTTTCTTTAGATTTAATATTTCCCAATCTGTTTGATATTGCATGTCATATATGCCATTGACTACAATGTTCTTACATTAGAATTTTGGGGTGATAAAATCCCATTATTTAAACATATCTGTAATAATATTCTGGAAATAATTATCAAATTAATAAATAAATTATATATTTTCAATAAATTATAAATTATGGTAATGAAAAATGAACAAAAATTAAAATCATGGGGACAAAAGCATGGACATACATATAAGTAATGTTGTCATTTTTCAATGATCATTATGGAATGAATGCAAGTAATATTTTCCATTATATAAATAATATTATATAATATATAACATATTAATTAATCATATATATATATATATATAATTATTATGATTTAAAATGAACTACATTGCTATGAGGAGGCGACAGTCCACACATCCATGAACTTTGTATTTTCTTTTATAGTGTGTGGCAAGGTAATAATGAAAATAAAATATTATATTTATAGAATGTTAAATATGAAATTTATATAACATCTATTTCATTTATATCTTATATATTTATAATGAAAATATTTATTACATTCCATGTAATGTTTGAACATATCACATCGCTTTGTGGAGGTAGTAGTCTACACATACACAAATAATGTTTTCGTATTTTCAAAAAACAGTAAGAAAGAAGTCATTTTTAATATTAAAATTAAAAAATTATAAAAAAACAGAAAAAAATATTTTTATATTAAAATATTATGTTCATCAAAATTACCATTCATTATATGTGTTAATGTATAAATGAACGACCTCATTTCATGAGGTGGTTGTTTGATGTACACACGAACAATAATTATCATACCCATTTGATAGAAGTATAAGTTGGTGTAGATATATACTTTATCATAAAAACATATAATTATATTTATGATAATTATATTATTATTGTAGTCTGAAATAATAATAATTTAATGGTTTCAGAATTATATAAATTAGAAGTTATCATTGAAGAATGTTACCTCTTTTTCAGGTAACACATTTTTGTTTTCACCAAAGGTCTTCTATGGTAGGAATTATAAACCAATTGAGGAATCTAGAATAAGAGGAGTGTTTTGGGGAGTTTATATTTTTAGGTTATGGAAGATCATAAAGTCTTGATATCAGTGAATATAGGAGAATTGTAAAGTAATTTTTGTTGTGGAGGAGTGTTATTATTTTATATACCATAAGTAAACACTATTTGGAGATCTACCTTACCTCGTGTACCTAAAAAATGGAAAACAATATATTAAATTTTTTTATAGTATATATAAACACACATCAAATAAAAATAGAACACTTTTTATCTTTTGTTTCATAGTCTTTAAATTTCTTTATTTATTTTTCATTTTGGGTTTTCATTTAAGTGGCTCCTTTTATTACCTATTTAATTAATCGATTAATAAAAAAGGGGAAAATATTAGAGACATTAAATCCAGTTATTCTGAAATATTACATATTATATATAAAATAAATATCCCATATGAGTATTATATTAATTTTAATAGAATATCATGTAATGCACAAAAGACATGTTTTAACCATAACATCACTAACAAAGTTTTTACTTCATAAGGGTTAATTAGTTAATTATATAAGATAAATTAGAACATTATTGGACCATATTGTATATATACTAAAACAAAAGTATCATTTGGATGAATTTAATTTATTTAGTAATTTTAAATTATTTAATAAATTATCATTTATTTTATATAATTATTAACTAATTAAACCATGCATTTGTTTTCATAAGAAATCAATTTAATTGTATCATCTCAAAAATTAAATATACATTATTTTGGAAAAAATAACTAAATTTAATTCTAAATTAATATTATAACAAATATTTTTTGAGCTTCTTCCCTACTATAAAGTTTAATTAATGGTAAATGAGAGGTTCTTGTTTCCCTTACATTACATATTATATATCTATCATTAAAAAAATATTATCCCAATAAAACATTAAATTAAAGGCTATTGTGGTGAGGGTGGAAATAATTTTATAAAATAGATTTTTTACAAGTTTTGGAATATTTATACATCTTATATTATAAGATCAATCATTGAGTAGGTTTGTCTATAACTTAATCATTGTAGTTAATTTTAACCTCATTCACAAATATTTTTTAAAAAATTTTTATAAGCATATAAAATATATATAACTATTTTATATCATAATATAAAAATAAAATTTTTCCAATCAAAATCGTATATGTGGAAGAAATTAATTTCAAAATATTCGAATAGATTGGACAAAAAGTAGTTTTTTTAAGGGAATAGGTTAAAAATTTTGCTAGGTTTTAATACCTAATTTCAATATAAATTGATAAAAATTACCTTAACAAGATAAATATATGTAAAATTGAACTATTTATACTTTTAAACCAATTCAGAATATAATTTTTCAATATATATATCACATATGAAACTGTAGTTTTTAATTAAAATTCATTATTTTCACTATTCAACAAATCCAGAAACATCGTAGAAAAATACCAAAAATTCCCCCATAGTATATTTTGAAATTTTATTTATTAAAAATTATGTTTATTTTCATATAATAATTATAAAATATTGAAATATTAAATTTAAAATATGATATCCATTAAAAGCCGATAAAACTTCCTTTCAAAGATATAAAACTTTTTAATCATAAAACAATATTTCTTCTTATATCATGACATTAAAATATATTAGATGAATGTAAATGAAGTTATAATACTGTGTATGAACAATCTATATAGAATAATTAAAACCTAGAAATATAACAACATGGGGATTACTTCAATGTAAAATAAAAATATCTATTGTATATTATTGTTTGGTAAGACTCAACGATGGGGGTAACACATGATATTTAAAAAATTCGATGTTACATGCAATGAATGATAAAATTGTGTTACATATCATTAAATATAATATATTAATTTCCTATAAAAAAATATATATTTACTAATTTAAAAGAATTTAGAAGAATAAACTTCATAAAATCAATAAATGTTACATGGATTATTGATTTCAAGTTACTATTTTCATTTTCAGTGATATGAATGAATTTCTTTCTAAAAAACAGTTATATTCCAATACACTCATTGTGAGTTGATTCTGAAAAAATTATACAAATTAATGTTTCCAAACCTCATTGAACCCAACATGAAATTTTGAATCATTTGAACTTAATTAATTGTTTATAGAAGATATAAATAATTTTATTCATCTGTTGAAAATTATGTTTATATACATTAATTCATTATCTGATCAATTTCATTACTATACAGTTTTACTGGCACAAAAATATCCACTATAAAATAAGCCATTTTTGACAATGACTATTTAATTATTTTATAAAAAATAAAAAAATAAAATGACTTTGACATTTAACTACATATTATAAAATTTTATTGATAATATTATTTATAAATAGTACAGTGATATTAAAAAAGAACAATGTGAATCCTAATGTAAATGCCATAGAATATAATTCTCCAGTGCTGATCTCTCCTATAATAAAAAATAATAAAAAATATATATGACTTTTTACTATCATAGATAATATAATGAGTAGTTTACATGATTTGTAAGAAGAATTATGATTGTAAATGTATAATAATGGGGGAGTATATATATGTGTACATTGTGAATATTGACCATTATGATATGATTATGAGATAAAATTTGGTCAATATAGCCCTAGGAAATTTTCAAAAATATAAATAATGTTACAATTATAATTATAGTATATATAAGAAAATTAAAAAAATATAATTTTTTCCAAAAGGAGAAATGATTTCCTCAAATAATAGAATAGGGTCTTTGGAATCCCAAATATTTTGACATGGGTGAGATAAAATTTAATTGGCATTTTCACATGACTAAGTACCTGAAGAGATTTAAGAAGTATATTTCGAGGGAAATTTACTATATAAGATGTTATAATTAGTAGAGATCACCACTAGATCAATCTATATAATGAAAATATATGAATGTAACACCATCATGCACCATACACATGAGGTGTATTATGATGTAATAATGGTTATGTATCCAGACTGTAGTGTTATCAATGTGTAGTTATATTTTTATAAATGAAATATATTTTTCCTCAGTGCCATTTTTATGATCGTTTTATCTCAAAAAACACTTGAATATAAGATAAATATGATAAATTGATTTTTCATATAATGGAATCAATTTTTTCTAGAAAATATATAATAAAAATAATTTATTATTATAAATTTATTTATATGAAAATAATGTTACCCTCATGAAATTTAATTTCCTAGAAATAAATTTTGAATTATAAATGAAAATTAAATTTTGATGACATCAAAAGTCTTTTAATATGTGTTAAACTCTTTATTATTTCATAAAATGTTATATTTCAATAAATATGGAATTTAAAAAAATAATAATTAATTTATTTAATATATAATTTTTGAAAAAATAAATATAATACTTAAATTAAGCATGTTAAAATTATGATATGGTAGAATTTTTAGAATTACAAAAAATATTATTTTTTTCAATAATAATATAAGAAGTTCTGTGTATTTTAGAATTTTTTTCAATTCATAATCACGTAATAACTAATTAATAATTAATAATATATAATCCATAAAAAAATTATTTTATATATATATTTCATGTTAATAATTTAAATAAAATATAAAAATCTATATAAAAATAGCCTATATCAAAACTATAAATTCAGTTTCTTAATCCAATTATATAGTGGAATGTTTTTTCATTAAAATGTAATATTAAATATTAATGTATGGAACTAAATCCAAAATATCTCAAAAACAACCTTCCCACTATAAAAAATATGTTCAAGACCATGGTTATGTAATTTAATTCTCATTTGACACATCATTTACATCCATGGCCGATGAAATGAAATAAATAAATAATTTGAAAGTATTTAATATAAATATCCTTGTGTCCCACCCATTTCAATCACTAAAAATTAATTAATCATGAGGATCACAAACTTCACTTTGTATGGAACATTTATATGGGTTTTTAGATGTTTTATGGAGCTATCCCCATACTTAATGAGGATATCTTATAAATCAAGGGATTATATTCCTCTTGAATTCATCGCAGTACATCCTTTAGAATAATTCTATTAATTTAAAAGTAATTATCTTATTAGAAACATAAAATTAGTTGTTACTTTCCAAATATTTTCAATAAATGGTATACTTACATTCTATTTAATTAATCCAATTCCATTAGACAAATGGTATAACTGTTATACTATATAAAAAATTTTATGATTTCGTAAGACTCCCTTTTATATTATAAATACATGACCACATTTCATTATATCGGTACTCATATAGATGTAAAAATACATAATTTATATGGGATAACATGTATTTAACTTCCACAACCATATCATGGGTAACAAAAAATGATATTTTGATATCTTTAAATAGTTATGTACTCAATGATATTATATGAATCATACTTCTTTTCTGTAAATGGGTTATTGATGAAATGATTTATTATGATTTATATGGTGTGAATGACTAAATACATTTGAATGGTAAACCTTGATAGTACTCAAATAAATTAGGCAAATAATTAGTTTCTATATATGACATTTTCTCTGATACCATGGCGAATAACCATGGTACAACATTATATGAAACCTTATTTATGAACCATAGTGTCATGCTTATGAATGTTTCATTTTTATTTCAATTAATTATTTATATATTATGTATAATCTAATTAAGATTATTATTTAATTTCAGGACTCATGAATTATCCATGATTATATCTCGTGCGACATTAATTTAGAGTATACCTTACTAGGATTTATGATCACACATATAACTTGATTAATGTCCCTTGAAAATCGCTTTTAGTGATTTAAAATATTATATAATAATACGGGATTATTTCCATAGGATTAAATAAAAATTATTTTTATGTGTGATATAAAAAATTAAAATACCCTCCAATATTGTGATAATAATATTTTATTGGTTCTGTTTTGGCTTTCCTAGCACAGGTTGTCTCAGGCGTTCAAATCCCTACTCTACCGCCAAGCTCCAGTGCTCATATCCAAGTCAGATTGGGATTAGTGGATAATAAGTGGTTTTGGGATGTGGGATAGGATGGTATATGGGTTTCCATGAATGAGTGGATTCATTTTTATCCCATGAAGATTTTATTGTCTTATCCGTATTCATCTATGGTTAGATTTAGTTGTGGATTCAACTATGTAATTAAATCATTTTCATTAGGTTTTTTCGGATTATGTTCGTTGTTATACGGTGAAGATTTTTATTTTCTGGTTTTGTACTTTACAGTTGAAATGATGGAGTTCTAAGGCAATGTTAAATATTATTATGTCTTTCTCGATGATGATGTTGTTGAGGATTTCAGGTTTGTATTGAATTTTGAATTCTTCGGTCATCAGCAACCACATGAGGGGCTGCTGACAATTATTGTGTACTGAAGCTAGGATGGCGATTACAAGTGACATGTCTCATCCTGACGTGGTTTCCCTCAGATCGAGGCATAGGGTTTGGTGTTTGAGGGTTATTCTTTTCAAGGTGTGTGTCTTGAGATGCCTCTTCCAATAAGGCAACATGATGGTGTGTATTTGTTGTTTAAATTTTGAAACTTTTAACTCCTCTTCTTCTCAAGTAGGTGATTTTGGTTGTGGATGGAGATGGATTGAAGACAACATGGGTTTACCATCATGATTATTTTATGGGTTGATTGTAAATGATAATGGGATGTCTAATACTAGGTTGAAACTATTTTTTTGAATCTGTATTTTGTGTCTTACATCTAGTGAAGTTTGAAATTTTGATGTGTTGTAATTATTTACATTGCGATTACCACTAACCCATAAATCTGAAATTATAATTTTTTTAAAAAATAAATTTGGGTCTAGTGATGGTTTTGTAGAAACACTCCAACATGAAAAAATATGAAATTATTTAAATTTATTAAATTAGAATTTATGTGATAACAATGAAATAGATTTCACACCCACTCAGGAGGGGAGATCTTAGGTGAGTCATTCCATTGAATAATATGGATTATTCACATACATGTAATATTTATTCATGTTATTCCTCTATATGATGGGAAT
This sequence comes from Viscum album, assembly GCA_963277665.1. Lineage (NCBI taxonomy): Eukaryota > Viridiplantae > Streptophyta > Magnoliopsida > Santalales > Viscaceae > Viscum > Viscum album. The sequence continues at coordinate 1,290,800,122 of OY728135.1, forward strand.
TTGTATCTCCAATATTCATATTAAGTTATATTTATGTTTCTTGGAATATTTTTTGTTTTACATTCTTTGATGGGCATAGTTTCATAGTGGGAGAGGTGATCAGTATCCATTTTTTCATTCTGTTCAAATTCAATGTATGTTTAATCAATAGGGTAGAGATTCATTGATTCTCCATTGAATATTAATTGTATTTATAGTGTTATCCATATCTATTCAATTAGGTGATGGTGTATGTGAATTCAAAAAATCATACAACAGATAAATAAAATAAATGATGCAATATTGTAGATACTATATGTTTTCAACCATGATTACTATTTCTTCTTCTGGGTTTTCTCGATAGTGTATGGTCTAAATTATTTTTCTTTTAGTATGTTTTTATGATATTTTTATCATTTATATTTTATGTAAAGTGGATAATAAACATAAATCCACCAATAATTGGATGGATACATAATTTAATTGTAATTTTTAATTAAATAATTAATTCAGATAATTTGTTGGAAATAAAATGACATGTAATGAAAGTTAAATTTATTTATTCTTCCATGTTTATTTTGATATGGAGAAATAATATCATTCCTGAAATAAATATGGTTATTAATAATAAATGTTATTTTTAAATTATAAATATTAGGCATTTATGCATCTTTGAAACTGAATAATATTATAGTAATGTTTTTTTCAATGAATAATAGTATTTTATAGATTATTTCTTAGGATACCCATTGTAGTAAAATGTAATAAATGAATCGTTTAATACATGATATTAATTATTTTTGAATAGGATACATATTTTTGGTATAGATAGAACATATTCACATTTTAAAGATAATATAGACGTTTTTTGGGGGCTAGATTTCCCAATTGAATCAGTTTTTTGATTGTTGACTTATGTGTTTCTATGGACAAGAGTCTTTATTTGAAATGTGATGTGACTCTTGGATGCCTATTAAAGATGGAGAATGAGGCTTGATTTTGAGGAAATTTTTGGTACCTGTAAAGAAGATATTCATTTTGATAGACATGATGGATTCAGGGATGAAATAAAGATTTATGGAATGGATTGAAGCTATGCTAAATAATTTTTTATTTAAATATGGATTCAATATTTTTCATTATCTATTTAAACTCAATAGAAATTAATTTATGATTTACATCCATTTAATTCTCTACTTCATGAGTCCATTGGATTTCATTTATCATACTTATTTTATGGTAGCATATGATCATTACTAGTGTGTATTGAATTATGGAATAATAATGATTATTAAAATATTAACCCTTTGCTTTAATTCATGGAAAAATTTTTTTATTAATCTGGACAGAATGTGGACATGGTTGAATTATATCTGAATTCAATAAGAATCCTTTATATATTATAAACTATTTAATTGAATAATACCCACTAAATGTTAACGACTTACATAATGTGAAATAAAACGTTTCTAGAAAATAATTAGGCCCCTATATGTCATCCAAAATGTTTCTGTTCACATTTGATATCTAGTTCTTAGCGTTGGTAGTTGGGTGTCGTAGTGATGATTATTATAGTATATCATAAGTATATATTAATCCCCATAATGTTTATTTAGTCTATATTTTATCTTATTTATATTTTGATTTCATATAATTCCCCACCAATGTCTATAGGGAGACTATCACCAAAGGGAGTCTAAAAAGCTATTTAATCCCACATCAGGGTCGGAAAGGGAAGGATTGATGACTATCCCCTCTAGATTCACTCACTTATCCTAGTATAAATATTTGATGGAATACACATTGATTACCATTACAATATATATGTGTAGAAGGATATAATGTATTGTGGTAATTTCACACACATATATCTCCATATACAATATCAAATGGTTTAGTATAGTTATGTTGTTTATGGGTTGTGATTTCTTGAGGTACAACACAAAACATGATTTTTGATATGGGTTAACATTCCATAGCTTATATATCATTAAAAATATATGGTTTTCTGGGCTACCAGTGTCATGACCTATCCCTCGGGGCCCGTGTTGTGACTACCCAAACCCACCTTCCATGGGCCTGGGGTTAGCGGCTAGCACCAGAATGGTGTATCCTTAAAACGGGAAGGAATTTCCTTTAAAACTGTACACACACATACTAGGTACACAGAAAAAGTAAACCACATAGAAAAAATGCCGTAGTAAAAGTGTGACTGGAATGTAAGGGGGTAGTATACAAGCTCAACTAAAGAGATGATACACTCGAAAAAGAAAATATCTCTTGAGATCGTCTGTCAAAGATCCCACCTGAAGGGTAGGTACAACACGTCACTTCATCACTCTATGTCAACCAGTCACCTCATTGCACTATCTTGTTCTAGCTCCCAAACCTTTGTCAAGATATCAGTCATCTGTAAAAGACAAAATAAGGAGTTGGCAAAGCCCATGCATGGGTGAGTATAAAAATACACAGTAGGGACCCCGAGACCCATGAAAGTCTCTCATAATTCCTCAAATTAAAACCCCAAAATCATGATCTCAATCACAAAGCCAAGGAAATACTCATCTCAAACCAGGTATATAAATTAATGAATAGGAATAAAGATGATTAGTCACAAAGCTATAACATCTTATTCTTTCGAGAGGATTTTTCTACTACACCGCACAAGGTCGATAGGTGATGACACCCTGAGGATCTCTAGGTGCTGACCCACATAGGATCTCTAGGTACTGACCCACATATGATCTATAGATTCTATCCCACAAAGGATCACTAGGTGCGGACCCAAATAGGACCTATAGGATGTTACCCACCTATGATCCCTATGTGCTGACCCACATAGGTTCACTAGGTGGTGACCCAAAAGGATCTATAGGTACTGACCCACAGATGTTCTCTAGGTTTTGACCCAAATAGGATCTCTATGTGCTGAACCATAAAATATTTCTAGGTGATAACACACAGTGGATCGCTAGTTACTGGCCCACATAAGACCTGAAGCTGCTAACCCACTTAGAGGATAGCTATTATTCATTCATGTTATAGTAGGAAACTTGATTCCCACACATAGAATACTTAATTCCATAGGATCTTCTCCACAAGACATTGGTCGTATTTCAACCACCACGAAGTCCCACGAAGATATAAACCAATGAATCACCAAGTAATAAGTGTTCCAATGCAATTGATGTCACGTCTATCAGACACTAGATCTATAAGTTATAAGAACTTTAGTATTGATATCCTATTGGATTCAAGTCTGATTCAACCTATACATACTCCATATTTCTCTCAAACCTAGGTAGAGTGTCTCAAATGGACTGCGTCGACCTATGGGTTCTGTTTCTGTAGACGATTCATCAAAGAGATGTCTAGTTTAGGAGTTATTTCCCTTTAAGCTAAATTAGGTTGTTAGTGCATCCAGGTCTGGTACAACCCAGTCGAACTGACCCAACCCAGCCCATGGGGCTGGGTTTGGCCCGGTTTAGCTGGGCCCATCTCGGTTTGGCTGGGCCGGGCCTAGCCCACCCAACCTGGCGCAACCAGCTGGACCAACCTGTTCTGCTGGCATGGTGCGACCCGATAGTTGGGTGCATGGGTGACTCCCCTCCCAAACCGACATAGTCCGTTCAGGGATTTCAATTAGCAGTGCCAGTTGGGGCTGCCCAAACATGCTGGTGATTGTTGATCGGTCAACAACAGACTCGTGGGGGCGGGTCCGACCTCCAACATGGCTTAGATTCGTGGCCCTCCTCTGTGGAATGGAGCTGTGGCCATCCTCCACGAAAAATTACTGTCACCACAGTCAGTGTCTGCCGCCGCCCCTGTCTATCAGGGCGCCTTCAAGCACAACGACCTCCTTGTAGCAGGAGAGAGATAACCGCCAGATTCTCCGATCTCCGATGTCGACATGCCAGAGGAGATTCCTTGGGCTTCCAATGATGATCAGGAGGATTGTTACACTTATCTTCTGTTCCAAAGGCCTCCCAAGACACCTCTGAAACTGTGTGACCCTCTCTTTCTCTCGCCACTTCATTTCTCGGTCTCCCATGATGAATGAATCCAAACTATGATCGGTGAAGGGTCTGGTCTTTGTTCGTTCGGCCCGTCCCATGTGAATTTGTGTTATTAAATGGATGGAATTTCACATCTTTAAGGGTTCATGAATTCCTAAAACTCATAGATATAAATCAATACAAACCCCTAACATGAATTTGTTGGATGATGCTGCAGATGAGGAAGAAGGGTCTGTGTCTGAAGGTGTTCTTCGGTGTTCACCATCACCCGTCGATTACTCCAATGACCATCTCTCGATCATAGTTCTTTGTTGGAGTGGAATGTTTCTAGATTTTTTCTAGAGCCTCCTCTCATATCTCTACCAAAACCCATTATTGTGATTTGAATAAATAGGAGAAAAATCTCCCTTGTTGTGTTTAATATCATGTTTCATTAATTAACCATAATTAATGAGTCAATTAAACACACACACATTATTGTTTCTAAACCAAAGAAATGATAGGTTCACAACATTTAATTGTCTCTTAACTAATGATTGAGGTTGCACTATGGCCCCACCACCGTTTCTCTACGGATGCAAAGAAAAGCCCTTTTGATATTTTATTCTTTTTTTAAAGTACAAAAATTATCCTTTTTGTCCTACTTTTTCAGAACAATGTTAAAATTTCCATAATTGAATCTCATTGCTGAAAATTCAATGGTACCCTTATATTTTTGGTCAAATCACTAGTTCAAAATAAATAGATCATGTCTTTTATGTTTACTTAACGTAACATAAAAAAGTTCAAAATTTTGTTCCGGGCACTCAGGGCCTCAGCAACACGTGCTGTCAATTTTCGAAGACTCATAATAATTATAAATAATTTAAAAAAATATATGCCAATTTTGGGTTGTTACATTCTCCCCACCTGAGTTATTTTTGTCCCCAAAATCAAAAATAGAACTATAGATACAAATGGTGGTACTGAGCTTGAATTTGAGCATCCCGCACTAATGTACTCTCCTAGAGATTCTCGTGCTACCACTGAACTTGCACTAGAGGAACTTGCTACCAATGAAGGACCTGCTCATGTAGATCCTCTATCTCCACCGGAACTCTGAGAATGTCTCCCCATCATCAATTGTCAGCTCACCCCAGTCGATAATGTTCGATGGATCCTGAACATACCTCCTCATCTATGGAACATGGAAAACAATATACACTCGGTGCATTAATGGGGGAAGAGCTAAGAGGTATACCATTACGCCTATTGTATTATGATCTAGAAAATTCTGATGAATCTCAGAGATAGCTTGTCGGCCATCCAAATCATTACAGTACACATCGGGGTGAGACCCCAAGGAAGTCATGGTCTCTTTCCTCCAACATCAAGGGTCTCTGTCTCCTATCAGCATACAACTTCTGCCAGCTCTCTACAGTCTTCATTTTCTACTTGATTATCTTCACCTTCTTAGTGGTAGCTCGTACCAACTCTGGACCCATAAGTGCTGACTCCCCACAATCTATCCACAATAGAGGTGATCTACATGGTAACTTGTACAAGGCCTCGAATGGTGACATGCCGATGGTGGAGTGATAACTTTTGTTGTTTGAAAATTACACCAGTGGCAGGTGGTTTACCCAACTACATCAAAAATAAAGGACACAAGCATGAATCATGTACTCATGTGTCTATATGGTAATCTCTGTCTGACCATCTGTCTAAGGATGAAAGGCAGTGCTCAAGCATAGCTAAGTCCAGAACGTCTCCTACAATCCCATTCACTACCAAGATGTAAAAGGAGATTCATGATCTGAAACGATCGCCAATGGCACCCCATGAAGAAGTAAAATCTCATTTACATAGAGGCATCCCATGACCTCTACTAATCTATTCTCTCTGATGGGTAGAAAGTGGGCCAACATGGTGAGTCAGTCAATGATCACCCATATAGAATAATGGCCCTTGGATGTATGTGGTAGACCTATCATGAAGCACAGGTAGATTCCATCCCACATCCACTCCATCACCTAAATTAGCTGATTCGGGCCTACTGGAACCTGGTGCTCGACCTTCTCATGCTGACAAGTGAGGAATCATGAAACAAACTCTGCCACTTCCTTCTTCATTCCTGGCCTCCAATACTGATTCCGGTGGTCCAGGTATATCTTTAACACACCAAGATTTACCTCTAGATGGGATGTGTGAAACTGCCTCAACATCTCTTCTCATAGAATCACTGGTACCATGGTACATCCTATGAAAATGATGATTTGCTACCTGCCTTTAATTTTTTTTGTGGAGACCGTCCAGAGGATATTTGTGCATGTTGGGCCTTGCAGTAAACGTCTCCAAGCTATGCCTCTCTGAATCAATGAAATAGAAGGGAACTAACATTCATATATAAGAGGTTAGATGCTTTATCACTATATAGGAAGGATAACTATATCATGTCTAGCTACTCTATCTCCCCACATTGCAACTGTAAACTAGGCCTCCTCAAGAGTGCATCTACCACCACATTCCACTTTCTATGTGGGTAGACTATCTCAATGTAATAATCCTCGAGGAACTCCAGCCACCGCTGCTATCTCAGGTTTAGGTCATTATTTAATATGATATACCTATGACTCTTGTGATCAGAGTATATGGTAAAATATTCACCCATTAAATAGTGATTCCACATCTTCATGGAAAAAATCACTACAACTAATTCTAGGTCATGGGTAGTATAGTTCTGCTTTTGTTGCCTCAGTTTTCATGAGCTGTAGGGATCACCTCTAGTATCTGAATCATGACACATCCTAGGAAACTGTACTAGAATCTATTTTTTCCAAAATAAAGGTTGTCCATTCTTTTTCAATGCTGGAAAGTGTGATGGTACTCTAGAAAAGATAGGTACGATACTCTGATAGTACCCAACCAATACCATGAAACTCTGCACTTTGGTCACACTCCTGTGTGTCTCCTAATTAAGAACTACCTCTATCTTTTCTAGATCCACTGCAACTACAACAGCCATTATAACGTATCCTAGAAATTTGACTTCTTATGTCCAGAACTGTATCTTCGAGATCATTCTATAATGTCGGTTCTCTTGGAGTGTATCCATAAATATATACAAATGTGTAGAGTGTTCCTCCTACGATGCCGAGTATATCAAAAAAAATTCGAAGAAAACCACCACGAAGCAATCAAGGTATGGTGGGATGATCATTTTCATGTGTCCCATGAACACTTCTGGAGTGTTGGTCACACTGAAAGGCATAACTAGGAACTCATATTGGAAATATCGGCATTTGAAGGCCATTTTTGGTACATACTCATCTCGTACCCTAATCAGATGATAGCATGATCTGAGGTATATCATTGAAAACCACCATGCTCCTGTCATCTGGAGGAAGAGATCATCACTCCTCGAGAGTTGATACTTGTTCTTCATGGTCACTTGGTTCAGGCACTGATAGTCCACACAATGTCTCAAACATATGTCTGCCTACATGGAGAACAAAATCGGGGATACCCATGGAGAAAAATTGGGCCTTGTGAACCTATTTCCATGCAATTCCTCTGGCTACACCTTCAACTCATGAAGCTCCATGAGAGTTATTAAATGTGGAGATCCTCAACAACACGATTCAATGCATGCATGAAAAACTAGCTTTTGAAATACTTGAGGCACATACCCTCTGGGGGAAGTTAATAGAACACATGTGGCTGGGAAATTTGAAATCCATTTGATAAAAGATCTCTCCCTTCTCTACCAATATTCATCTGCCAATCCAAACTCTTCATCAACATTTAAGTTGGCTAATGGGGGAAGGTAACATCCTGTTCTGGTATCACAACTGGGAATGTTCTATTATCGGTTTTCCAAGATTCTCTCCCCCTCTAATTACCTTTAGGGAAGCAAGTATATACCCTCCATTCTGTCAAGAAATTATGAATGAGGAGAAGCGGGCCATTTTCAATTCAATTTTCATCTACTCAGAGCCTGATAATCTTATTTTCACTCCCTCTACATCAGGGACCTTTACCATTAAGGATATATAGTGGCTACAATATGAACAAAACTACCACATGAATTGGAATGATATTTTTGGTGTACCAAAATCCCTTCCAAATTCAATTTCCCAACATGGATATTAAGGCGTTATGTGGTGGAAAACGACGAAAACATAAAGAAAGTGGGTATCAACATGGCCTCCTTCCACAACTACTGTAGATTTCTGAAAGAGGAATGAACGTCTCACTTGTTTTTCTGAGGCGAGTGGGCTCAGGCAGTCTGGTCATCCTTTGGTGGCTTTGATATGTCCACATTCCATGCTAAGGATGGGGATTCCTTCCTAGACAGTAGGTTTTTGGGGTCAGCAGAGGAGATCCAAGGTCAGGCGGTGAGGTCTACTTTATTCAGTGTGACCTACTAGTGCCTATGGAAGGCTAGATTTCAAGACAGATATGAGAGCATCCGTCCAACTTCAAGGATCATCATGGTTAGGATCAAGAATCTACTGATCGACATGTACACCCTATTTAATGGAAGAAACTATGCTCCTCTGCATAGCATGCTCAAAATTCAAACCACGACAGCCCAGGTCTCCAGCAACAATGCAGTGGGACAATGGGTCTCCTGGCACCCCCCAAGAGATGGTTATAAACTTAACACAGATGGATCCTGGATCATGGGTATAATGAAAGGTGGGGGTGTGGTGCGGGACACTCGAGGGTATGTTATTCTTGCCTTCAATGTGGCGTACGGCAACAAATACCCACTCTCGAGAGAGGTGAATGCTATACTTACAGGTTTGTCCCTTTGTAACCAGAAGTACCTCGAGCTATCCCAAGTGGAGAACGACTCATTGACCCTCCATGATTATCTTCTTGAAAGAAATTCTCCCCCTTGGACCATATCATATATGGTCAGAATGTTCATAACTCTTTTTAACAGCAATATATACGTGGATCACACGTGGAGATGGGGGAACAAAGTTGTGGACTATTTCGCCTCCATGGCAGTTTCGGGGTTAAATATTTTCCCCAACACACATCCTATCAAACATGAGGGTGAAAATTTGATTAAAGGAGATGCTTTGGGTCTCCATTACTTTAGAAACCCATAGGATTTATTTAGTTTTTCTCAACCTTTGCTCTCTTCCTCTTTTGTATTGTTGGATTATCTTTAATAAAAATTTGATGTTGGATGGATGGATTTAAATTTCATTCTATGGTACATGTTGATGTAGAATTATACCACTCTATGAGCATTTAATCCTAAAACATCATCAGGATAGACATCAGCATATAGGTCCACCACTACCGGATAACTCAGACTCCTTCCATCCACTAATCTGAGGGTAAGGCTAGCAAACTAATGGGTGGTCAGTTGCACCCTCTTATGATAAATTATATGTTGAGATGCAAAGGTTTCCTTCACATCATTGTAGGATAACATGGTCCCATCCATGCAATCAAACAACACTTTTCACCATAAATAGTCAATATAATCATGGACCGGGGATAAATAGTCCATAACAATGATGAGATTGTAAAGCCTCAAAGTTGCTACATGGAGATTCCAGCCGAAGCTCTAGCCACCTAGAGTAAGGTCAGACTGCCGGAAGTTGTGTGTATTCATCAAATCCTCTTCTTTAGTAGTCACTAATTGTTAGGATTGAGACAATGGATGTACCAGAATATCAGATCTCCAAATGAGAGTTGTGGAAATAAAATAGTGATTAGAACATTTATATATAAGTACGATTGGTAGGGTGGAATAGACAGAGGTCATATATAGAATCTTATCTGGATCACTGTGGTTTTATTCCTCAACTAAATGATGTAGATCTCATCCCTGTAGACATTCTCCCTGAGGATGGGGTGGACCTCCTGGAGGTGGTGGCGGCTGAACCTCAAATCACCACCCACCGCTTGCTATTCAAGAAACATCCTTTACCACGTCTCCAACCCTACAAACCTACTTACTCACACCTATGTCACTATCTTGGTGGTACCTTGACCATTTTTTTATCATCCACGTGGTGAGTCAGACAGTCGTGAGCGATGTACCTTTGTCCGTCACAAGAGAAACAGACACTAGTCCCTATATGACCTCCACTACCTCGCGATCTTTGCAACTCCAACCCTAGGTCATGTGGTCATCCATAGTAAGGTATGGCCTTATTGGACTTATGCGTCATCTACTTACTTCCATATACTAATGAATCGACTACCTATCATCCAGTGGGGGCCCTCACCACCAGTTCCTATTCATCTTGGAATCCCTCCACCAACAGTGCTCGCTCATACACACAAGCTTGTGTCATGATATTGAGGAATATCATCGATGTCCTAATATCCTGTTGGAGACCCTACTTAAAGGTACATGCTCCAATGAAATTTTATCATACCTTGTTGGTGGAGCATCGAGATAGGTCAGTGAATCTCGTCGAGTACTGGGCTATTGTCAGGCTACCCTGCTGTTTGTGCAGTAGCTCTTGAATACACACAGAGTGTATTGTCTCTAGTACGAACTCCGACCTGAAGAGGAACTTGAATTCCAAATATGATAGTGTCACCTCCTCATGTTTCTGTAGTGGTGGGATCCAAAATCTCCAGGTTGTTCCCTAAGAGAGTTTAGCAGGTAGGATCACCTTCTGGTCTGCTGGTGTCTCGTCCAAATGAAAAACCCATGCCATAGCGTCCATCCAGGCTTCAGCTGATTGAAGTTTTTTCTCACCTAATAACCTCAGAGGCCTCTATCTCTATAACTCATAAAATGTGTTCAGTCAGTGTACACTATATGCTAGTGGGGCTAGTGGAATATACATCCCTATAGGTAGCGGTTCTTCTGGTATACAACCCGAAGGTTCTATCATCATAAGAGGGCCTAGAAACGATGCATCATCACTCGTTGGGCCGTCATCATGATCACTCACTAGAATACTAGATTGTTTTCTACATGGTGGCATCCTGAAATGAAATTTCTATGCAATAGTCAATCAGTTATACCAAGTAAGTGGACTCAAAAGAGATAAAAAAACATTTCAAAAACACACACAATCAATGTGTTCATGTATCAAGTCGAAAATCAGAACACATGGTCTTGGTGTATGGATATGTAGGCCGCTACATCAACACTAGACTCCCTAAATTGAAAATCGTAATAAAAACACTTAATAGTATTTCCATATTGAAAAGGTCAGAGTCTTTGTTCTTTGGTAGGACCAAATCTCTAATACAACTTTTCATTACCCATCCAACTGGGGCCCATGCCATGACATCCCAAATTTCACCTTCCATAGGCCTAGGGTTGGAAGCTAGAACTAGAATGGTGTATCCCTAAACTGGGAAGACATTTCCTTTAATTTATATGATACACATACTAGGTAAACAACAAAAGTAAACCACATAGTAAAACTTCCGAACTAAAAGTGTTACCTGAAAGTAAAGGCCCAATATACCATCCCAACTAAAAGAGAAAATACAAAAAAAAAGAAAACAACTCCTGAGATCTTCTGATAAGGATCCTACCTAAATGGTATGTACAGATCCTTACTACAGCTGTCTATGTCAATCGGTCACATCCATGCGCCATCTAGCCGTAGATTCCAAAACAATGTCAAAGATGTTCATCGTTTGCACAAGGCACAACATGGTGTGTTCAAAGACCATGAAAGGGTAAGTATAAAAATATCCATCAGGGACTCTGAGACCCCCAAAGGCCTCTCAGACTTCCAAAAATGAGAAACCAAGAGGCATGATCTCAATCACAAAGCAGAAGGAAAGACTCAGCTCAAACTAGCTATATAACTTAATGAACAAGAATAATGAATATTAGTTATAAATCCAAATCATCTTATTCAGATGAAAGGATTTTTCTACTAGATGAAAAAGGGTCTCTAGGTGTTAACTCATAGAGGATCACTAGGTTCTAACCCATAAGGGATCGCTAGGTGCTGACCCACAAAGGATCCCTAGGTGCTGACACACAGAGGATCCATAGGTGATGACCCACAAACGATCACTAGCTACTGGCCTAAAGAGGATATGTATGTGATCACCCAAAGAGGATTAGTAGGTGCAGAGCCACAAGGGATCGCTAGGTACTGACCCAGAGAGGATCTCTAGTTGTTGGCCCACAAATGATCGCTTGGCACTGACCCACAGAGAATCGCTAGGTGTTGACCCAAATAGGATTTTTAGGTGTGGACCCACTGATGATCACTCGGTTCTACCCCAATGGGATCTCTTGGTGCAGACCCACAGTGGATCCCTAGTTTCTCCACTATTCAGAGGGTCACTATACCTTATTCACGTCACAACCATCCACTGGATTCAAACACATAGTATGATTGATTTCGGAGGATCATTTCCACAATCCATCGACCGTATTACAACATCCACAAGGATCCAAGAATATGTAACCCAATGAACTACTATGTAATAAGGGTTCCAACAAAATTTATAGTGAATCAATCGGACGCCCAGTTTGTATGTTATATGCACCTTAGTGCCAAGGGCTTGGTTGGATTCATGTCTAATCTAACCTTGATGTACTCCAAGATTCTCTTAATCCCAAGTGGAGTATTTCAAAAGGACCTACTCGACCTAAGGGTTTCAAATCCATAGACATCTCCTCAAAAAAAATTCTTGTTTTGGAGATATATCCTTTTAAGCGAAGCTCTGCCATTAGTGGTACTGGGTCCGATCTGACCCGAGCTAGCCCGCTCGGCCAGGCCCGAAGGGTCTGGGCTTGACCCATTTCTTTTGGTAGTACCCCCCCCCCCCACTAGGTGTGGCTCACCGGGCCACTGGACCAACCCAGCCAGCTAGCTGGGAGAGACCCACTAGATGGGAATAGGGTTCAGATTCCTTCAGAAAAATACTTACTCCATTTTGGGTCTTCAATCATCAGTGCTGGTCAGTACCACTCTAGCTTCCCATTCTATGTGGACCAGTCAATAGCAACATCTCAGGCCAGGGTCCACCCTTCGTTGTGGCCTGGAGTCACGCCCGTCCAACACAACATGATACCATGACATGCCCCCTCCATAAACGTGGCCAGATGCACCTATCCACCGTGGATCCCCTTGTATCAACAACCTCTTCAAAGCCAGTGATAGCCGGCCGAGACTTCTTCTGATTGTCAAGGTCGCGATGGCGGTGGAACATCCATGGGGCTTCGGTGAAGCTCCAGAGGTTCGTTCCTATTCTTGTATGCTCCTACAGCCTCCTAGTATGCTGCATACACTGTGCGGCCCTCAGTTTCTCCTTGACACCATATTTCTCGGTCGCCCATGAGGAAGCCAACCAAATCTAGTTTCGTGGAGGGTCCGGGCCTTGTCCGTTCATCCTGTTCCCTCACCCTTTGCATTATTACATGGAATGAATTTAACATCATCAAGGGTAAATTAATTCATAAAACTCTTAGTTATAAAGCATGAAAACCCCCTACCTAGAATTCGTTGGAAGATGTTGCAGATGAGGAGGAAGGGCCTGCATTTGAAGGTGTTTGTAGGCATTATCCATCGGCTATGGATTCCTCCAACTTCCGTCGCCCGATCATCGATCTCCGTTGGAGTGGAAATTCATTGGCATTTCATCAGAGCCTCCTCTCATATATCTCCCAAAACTCATGCCCAAGCATTGACTAAATATTATAATAAACTACCGGGTTGTGTTTAATATTATAGATCATTAATTAATCATAATTAATGAGTCAATTAAATAGACAAACATTGTCACTTCTAAACCAACGAAATGAGATTTTAAAAAATTTTAAAAGTCAGTTAATTAATGTCAGACATTGTGCTTTGGTCCCACCATCATTACTCAATAGTTGGAGAAAGGAAACTAAAATAAACTGTTGTTATTTTATTATTTTTCAGAAACTCCATAAATTAAAATTTGCACTTGGCTTTTTCTGAATAAAAATATGCTCCCTTTAAAGAAATCATGGCACTGCGAATTCAACAGTTCCCTAAGATTATTTATCTGATCACCAGTTCAAATGATAGGAATCATCGAACAAACGTTTACTGAACATGGAATAAAAAAGTTCAAAATTCATTTTTAGGCTATTCGTGCCTCAGATCCACGTGACAACAATTTTTGAAGACTCCTAATAATCATAAATAATTTTTAAATAAAGTTATGGAAATTCATGGGTCATTAGAACTAGAAACTAATTAATTATTTTATGTATATGTGGATATGATGGTTAGATTAGGTGATTCATGATATTCATGTTATGATACCTGATCCCAGGATACACTGGCCTAGAATATTTGAGAGGGAAATGGATCCATAAGTACAAAATTTCTGTATAGTGGGAAACATGTGAGGAATAATTAGGGGAGTATACATATTTGTTACTATTATTAAAATACATCTTCTATAAAATAAATATCGAGAGATATCCACATTGACTCATGGAACATATTTAACCCATTTATTTTATTATTTAAATCCAATTTTTGTTAATTGGGAATTATCATTCATTTATTATATTTTCACAGGATTCTTCATGGAGGATCCGAATAATTATATCTTCTATTACCACCATATATTTATAAAAAATTTATTTTAGTAATAGATATTTGTTGACACTTTTTCTTATTATTATCTTGTGTTTTTTCATGATATATATTGGATTCATGGTCACCACTAATTTTATACTTTTGGAATTGTATTTTTTTGTGCTGAATTAGTTTCATATGAAATTATGTGACTATACTCAAAATATTTGTCTAGTCATTATATGAGTAGCAGTTTTCAATGTAATATTATTATCTCTTATAAATAATTTAAATTTAAAGGGTAATTCCTCCCACTTTTACCTATGAAATTACCTTAGAGATTGTTGCAAACCCATAGTACGATAGAGGTGGGATTTTGGATTCATTGTCTTTAATCAGCAATATTCATCATAGAAGGAAAACCTTGGGGGGAGGGGTTATGATAGAGTGAAATCAAGGGCTCAGGTTGAGTGATGGGATGAAATATGGAGTTAATAATAGACAATACTTCATGGTGTTGGTAGTTAATTGGTGTTTAGAAAGGCAATTTTGTAACAAAAACAGGGGATAACAACCAATCCATGTGAATTTAGGGTCATTGTGATCTGATTCACAAATATTTCAGTTTAGAAGGCCTTTTAAATGAAGTGATACTATTTTTGGGGGAGATACCGTGGAAT
The DNA here is from genome assembly GCA_963277665.1 of Viscum album. NCBI lineage: Eukaryota > Viridiplantae > Streptophyta > Magnoliopsida > Santalales > Viscaceae > Viscum > Viscum album. The sequence goes on from OY728135.1 coordinate 1,290,815,296, forward strand.
GGATCATGAATCCATATTATTTTCACATTCATATAAAATTGTTAGAAAATTGTATTTAATATTACTAGAATAAATAAATAAATAAATAATTAATTAATTAATATTATTAATTTCATATTCATTGTTTAGGTGTCCCTATATATTTTTTTTATGTATGGTCCTAGTTCGACATCCTCATCACGATCACACTATATATTTTAAGTATGATGTACTGGAATATCACTGTATGTTAGTGGTCGATGAAAAGAACTTTGAAGAGTGAACTCTTAGAGTATCAGTTTTAGAATCATCAGATGTATTAGGGATCCTTTTTGGACTCAGTGATAGCTGAGTGGTATGATTATTTGGAGAGAACCTATCATCATTCATCTTTATTAAGGAGAACATTGATTTTTTATTAGTCATGTTGTTACCTAGAGAAGTGACTTAGTTCACTATATTATTCCTTAGGAATTTGGATTATTTAGAGGTATCTTGGGAGATTTTTAGAGACATTTTATAAAATTTATTTTTATTCAACTATAAAGGAGACATGTCTCTGAGAATAATGCATTTCATGGAGACTTTTTATAAAGAGATTGAGAACCATGTAACCCCATTTATGTTGTTGACATATCTGTAAGGGCTTTTGAGAGTAGATAATGTTGAGAAAGTATAGTTCAAACCATATCATCACAATAAAGGGCATCATCAATGATCTAAAAAATGAAAATTTGGGGTCTTGTGTTCCCAATTTCCTAGATAGGCAATATTTCATAGAGTTGTGGGTATGTCTAAACCATCATCATCTCATGCAATATATGGTTTTGGGTCTCATGACATTTATATGGGATATTTAATGTGTTTCTATTTTATTGGATGAGGCCATTAGTGGTGAGAGTACCATTCCTTTCTGACAATACTACTTAGACAAGCTATTCTGATTTTGGTTCCTCTATTGGGGTAATTTTATTTTAGAGAGCTGCTATTGGATGCACTTTATAGGATATACTTGAGAAAAAATATTAAATATAGAGGGAATCCATGAGATTATATTCATCTTTATTTATTATAGAAATGCCATGGAGGTTGTAATCATCAAGGATGGTGGGGTCACAATCAGCTTCATGATCCATATTTACTAATACTAGGATAACCACACAAAGATTAAAATACTATTTTATTGTTTTATACTCAAATACATGCCTTGTTTGATTTAAGTGTTACACACTTAATCTTATCAAGATCCCTTTTTCAATATTTGGGAGATGATGTGAATATAAATCTAGTAATCTTCTCATTCAATAATATAGTATGAGGTCGATCCTATCTTTATGTTGTACATAGATTCAATTATCTATTGTTGTGATAGAATCACTTCTAGAGATAATTCCTAGGATTATTGATTTAGTTGTAAGAAGTCATCCAAATTAGGGATTGTCTATATTTTGCATAGGCCTTTATGGATTTATTATAGAGGAATGTTGTGTTCTATTATTTTGATGTTGTTCCTAAAATGTTTTTGTTGGGTAGGACCCTAAATTTTTTTGGAGATTTTTTATATCCTAGTATTTTATATTGGTCTATATAATTCATAGACATTAAATTAACATTAGATGGTGTATTCTAGGGTTTCATAAGAGTACCATATTAATTTTACAGAAGATTATTTTGGTATTTTCCCCTAGGAGAGAATGATAGCTTTTTATCATGATAAATATGGGTGTTTCTCTTATCTAAATGTCTCTGTAGACATTGTTTAGTTCTTAGTTTTGAGAGGTATGATTATAGGTTCAGGATTTTATCAGTTGAGGTACAGATCATCTAGGTTTGTCTCGTAGGGTTATTGTAGTTTTTGATCTGGAATGCGGACAACATAGTTTTCAATCATTTCCTTGATTTCGAACACTTGAATCTGGTGACTATTATGAAAACATAACCCCTTTCATGAAATGAATAACTATTTATCAGATTAAAATATATTTCTGATAACTGATGATCGATATGTAGTCAGGATGTGATAAGACCCAAGTGATATGTGAGGATGTTCTAAAAACACATTCAAATATTGATATATGCATGAATAGTTTGTTTTAATAAAATTTTTAGTGGGGAACACCCTATCCACATTCATTTCATTTATTAACATTGTGTTTTGATAAATCTAGTATTGAATCGTGGTGGTTTTTATCAAAGAAATTCTTGTATACATTATTTCATTAGATGTAATTGAACAGAATCCGCATTACATATAGTGACAAAAGATTTTTCATATATAGATATTACAAATTTTTTTGATGAAAATTCATTACATTACACAATCACATTCTGGATTTTTATAAAATTAAAATTCCATTTGAAATTTTAAAACATAAATAACTAGTTCATAGATGAATTAAACTATCTCAAATTATGTTCCTCATAGCTGGCACAATTATTAGACATATCATACATAATAAATTTCATCATAACCCTGGTAAATGAACCATGAGAAAGGGTGACCTTAGATGCTCAGTAAGGGTAAAAAGAGAGACACATAAGTATAAGATGAGTGAAAGGATTTTATAATAGAAGAATATAATTTGAAAAAAACACAATACATATCAATGATCATAATATTGTTAAACAGAATAATGATTTTTAGTTCATAACACATGAATGAAAATGAAATCAAAGATAATTATCCTTGAGAACATAACATTCGCATAAGACAAAAAAATTGTGTCATAAAAACAATACAGGAAAATTATTTTCATCGTTTTCAAGGGTCACTTCAATTTCCATCGCAGTGTAATTTTTTAACAACAAAAACTATTATAGAATTCAATGTTCACTCCTATGATAGTTATTTTTGAAATAAATCATGTCTGAAATGTCTTCACCTCATGATCGAGACCTATATATATAATATGATATATTTTTTGACCTAATTTCTTTTAGGGTGGTAACGGGCCCAACCATAAAAAATCATATTTATTTTTTCCATAATATCATAAAACATTAATCATATATTAAAACAAGAAATGAAATATGCTTCATAAACATTTTCTTACAAAATTACATTTGGAAAAGATATTGGTTTCAAAACTATATCATCATTTCATTATATTATAGCTGATGGAAAATGAAGTTTTCATTTCCATTTCCTCATCATTTGAATAATGAAAGATAATTTGGATAATAAAAATAATGAAATTACAAAAAAAAACATTTAGATAAAGAATTAGAATGATATCATGGATCATTTACTCAAAAGATTATAGGTAAAATAAATCGATACCATCATAGATGGAAAATTATTTTGAACTATAATTTAAAATATATCCTAATGAAAATATCCTCTTAACATTGAAACAATATTTTCAAACCATAAATATATTTTGAAAACCATTTCTTAAAAAAACATTTTGAAATTATAAATGAATCTTCAATTAATTGATTGGTATTGAAGGAAGATAATAAAATTCATGTTTTAAATGATAAATTTAAGGTTTTATTTAATTTTTGAGCTATAAACAAAAGGAATTATTTCAGAAACAAACAAAAGATACCATTATAAAATGTTTTAAAAAATTTAAAAATTGGTAATTTTTTTAATATTTATTTAGAGAATGTTATATAATGTATTTTAAATTCTTTTATAAAACATGCGGTTTGGAAGAAAAAAATGTTTATGATCGAAGATTGAAATAATGTCGATTTTAGAAAAATATTCTACTGATTTATTGAGTACATAATGAGAGGAAAAATAACTAAATTTTTTTATTGTAATGACATAATCATATGTGGTGAAAATTAATGAGTTTTCTAAAAATTATAACATAATATTTCATCATTAAAATTATAATCATTAATAAACATGATATACAATGTTTTTGTAACATAATATACATATAAATATGTTAAATTAGAATTACAATAACCAAGAGGGAATTAAAATAAATGAAACATCAAATATAATTGGAATAAATAAATTTGAGATGTTAAATTTATATAAGTTTTATATATACCCCATAATAGTATGTAAGTGCATAATATAACATATGTATCAAGGAATTAAAAATGGGGAAATAATAACTAACCAACACATTAATTTTTCAATCAAAACCCCTTTGAATAAGATTTTATTAAATTAAAATATAAATCATTATAATTTTAATTATAATCATTATAAAATACATTCATGGTAAATATTTTCACTCAATAAAAGAAATATGTGTTGAATATTTCTTATGTCTCATTAAAAATAAAATTTCAATGGAAATCCTTTAACAAATGTCTCAAATTTCATCATACATGTTGAAACAACATGAATAATAAATTTCTTCTTATTAAAAATATATAAAATAATTATTATTATATATATCACACCATATATATTTTCTTATGAACTTTTATTACCTATTTGTTAAAAAAACATGTTAAAGTCAGGTTTGGGGTAATACCAGATTTGTGTTTCATGTATGTTTGGATTTGTTATTTTTTCCATATTAAATTCATAATGATAGAATAATATAAAAACTGTTTAAATTTGTATCCATGTAATATATATTCATTATATAATTGATTATATTATTCCATAGTATATAGATATAGAAAATGAAAAACAACCTTCAAGGAGATGGTAGGTCATACTTACGCATGAACATTGTGTCCATTTTATCGATTAATTTAATAAAATAATGATAAATATTATTTGGGAATTATATAGTAATTAAAATTTCATATATATCACATATAATAATTAAAATAATTAATATTAAAATCCATTAATTAGTGGGAATGATTCACATCACTTTTCGTGGTGGTAATCCTCCATACAGAAGAGTGATGTTATCATATTCCCATAGAATCGAATGCATGAAAGTAAATTTTATATATTAAATGAATAAAAATAATTATATCATTAATAAAATTTATAAATAATTATTCCATAATTATATCAATCCTTTTTATTTGGTGATTGAAAATGAATAACATCATTTAAAGAGATGATACTATTCTACACACATAAATGATGATTTCATATCTAATTTCATAGAATATAAGGTGGTTATAAACCATAAAATTAACATAAAAATAATTTTATATATAATATATGTGTTATTTTATATATATATATGTTTAATTAATAATTTAATTAGGTGATGTAAAAAAAACTCCCATTTAGGGGTTTAACCTATTCTTCGGAAAAATTCATTTGGTTTTCACCAATATTCCTCCTATGAGGGTTTTGTAACAAAAATAAGGATTACATGGTTGAATATGGACTTTAAGGAGTTTATTAGGTCATCTATTTTCTCAAAAATTGGTTGGGAGGTATGAAGATGGTAGGAGAAGGGCCGACCTTTTAATAAGTGAGGCGAGTGGCACTGTTTTAATTTTTTGAAAAGAAAACTTTTGAAACACATTTTGTTCAGGCCAAAAGTCTTAAAATGGACCATTACTGATACAATATTATATAGATTAAATATATTTCAATTCAATGTCTCTTTTATGTGCTTCTAATTGTTTTCTATTGTTATCTTTTTAGTTTATCCCCCTCTAAATCCAATTTTACCTTAAACATATTAAATAATTATAATGTTTTTACTATTTATTATAGAAAAAACTTATTTTGACTGTGTTGTATAATATATAATATTATTATACCAAATATGTGAACAATTTTTATAAATTCTATTTAAATATTTTAAACATTTAATCTAATGATTTCCCAGAATCTACAATGACCAAACTATTTTCCAATGACAAAATGTTGAAATATATATATCATTTTTGTATAAACAAATAAATATTATAATGATTCTATTATCCTGAATTTTATTAATTGATATATATTGGGTGTACTTTTACTTTTATAACCATTTTTTTAAAGAAATAATATTTTAAATACTTTCAAATAAATGGAAAAATTCATTAAAACCCAGTCTTTTTCGTTATTAAATGTTAAATTAATCATTTTTTATAAAACCCAAAATTTCACCATAATGTAATTTTCTTATGATGATTAAAAAAATGATGCTTAATTTACCAAATTAAATTTGGAATATTTAAAAACAATTAATTAATTACCTATCACTAAAAAACAGTTTTTTAGAAATTTGAATTTTTGAAATGTATATTGCCTTACCTGAGGAATATGAAATTTTTAACCAATGTATTTTCTTTAAAAAATCCAATTAACGTAAAATTTAGTTTTTTTAATCCTATTCATAATTCCTAGTTTGAAATCTAAGAAATAATAGTCTTACATATATATATATATAATAATGTTGATTATATATTTTGGTTTCTTAAAACTCAGTATCGCACGTAATGAAGGTAAACTATGTGTTTTATGTAATATAAGATATCAAAGAAAATAAATTTATTGATAAAAATCATTAAAAAAATGTGAGTTAAATTATACCCACTATAAATTTAATTCATCCCCTCTATATTCCTGAATATGATATAATGTTTCTAACACTTTCGTCGGGGCGCGCACATCCATCTGTGGGGACATGCTGCTATTACACCACATTCTCGCTTTCCAATGGTGGGCGACAATCGCTCCTTATTCAGGGACGCTTTCTCCTTGATCGAAACATGATGATGGGATGTCGGTTCTTCCTTCCATGGATTCCTCCTTGGAACACGTTACCTAGTCCAGGTCTCTCCCACATAGATTTAATATGTGGTTCGTGAATCTCATTCCCGGTGCCATATCTTCATGGACCCCGGTTAATTACACAACATCCGTCAAGACATTCCCTGGGGTCTAGACATGATAGCAATGTTCGGTCGAAGTATATGAAAACAACAGGCATGTCAGGGAATCTCGGGGTGCGTGGACATAAGAACCTGATTTCTTCCTCATAAGAGGGCATATCAAGGGTGCATAACCCAAGGCATCCCACATCAAATGCAGGGAATAATATGCCATAGGAATGTCTCTGAGGTTTTCCTTAGCTTCCCATGTTGAACACATGGTATGTTGTGGGTTTAATGTCATGCAAAGAAGGTTACGCCAAAGGCGTGCCATCCGAGGTTTTCCTCAGGCATCTCATGTTTATCACGAGGTAGGCTATGAGTTTAACATCTTGCGGAGACAGAAAGAGAGTGATCATAACGTCCCATAGAGACAGATCAGATTGGTACATGCCAAGGAGGGAATACCTGGAAGGTTTACCATTGGTTGGGATTGAACCTCATGGAGGTATCATATGTACCCTGTCTAGAAGACATGGATCAGAACCCACATTGTTTGAAGGGGTGATGAATCGGGGTGTACACAGAGGACAACGACCCAGAGACATATTGGGTCTTACGCGTGGATAACGACCCATGTACTGCGAGGAGCAGGAAGGAGGGTGGATGACATGATCCCACTGAGATGTGGGGGCCTGGTTATGAATCATGATGGATTATGGATGGATGAATTAAGTATAGGGGGAATGAAATGGGACCATCCCAAGGGTGATAGTGAAGTTGGTATTGAGCCTTGAAGAGACCTCTTACGTATCCACGTGGCAGGGAATCAATGTCTGCATAGTTTTATTGGTGGGAAATGATGTGAAGGGGGTTGGACCGACCAATGGGTGGTGGGATTGATCCTCATAGAGGATTCCTACGTACCATGCCTTGATATGGATCAAAGTACTCGTAGTTCGGGTGGATGTTGGAGAACAGATGTGAAGATGGACCAGGGGTCCAATGGGTGTTGGGCTTGAACCTCGAGAGGTTTCCTACGTACTATGCCTTGAAATGGATCAAAGTCCTCATAGTTCGGGATTGGGAATGTCAGTGAACCGACGTGAAGAAGGACCTTGGTCTAGGTGGATGATAAGTTTGTACCTTGGGGAGGCTTCCTATGTACCATGCCTTGACATGGATCAAAGTCCTCGTAGTTCGGATGGTTGGTGTGCTGGTGAACTGATGTGAAGAAGGACCTTGGTCCGATGGGTGATGAGCTTGAACATTATGGAGGCATCCAATATACCATGCCTTGACATGGATCAAATTCCTCGAAGTTCACAATGGATGCCAGAGAACCAATGTAAAGATGGATCGGGGTCCAATGGGTGTTGGGCTTGAACCTTGGGAGGTTTCCTACATACCATGCCTTGACATGGGTCAAAGTCCTCATTGTTCAGGTTGTGGTGTCGAATAACCAACATGAATAAGGATCTTGGTCTAGGTGGGTGTTGATATTGAACCTCGTGTGGTTTCCTGCGTACCATGCCTTGACATTGATCAAAGTCCACGTAGTTCAGGAGTATAGTTTAGCATCATGCGGGATGAGGGTGAATGGATGTGAAGATGGTCGGAATGACTAGGTGGTGGGCATGAACATCTTGAGGCTTCCTACGTACCCTACCATGGCAAGGATCAAAGACCGTGTAGTTAAAAATGGTGTGGGGATTACACTCTAGGATTCCCATGTACTCTTGTAATGGTTTTTTCTTGCTCTAAGCCCACGTGAGTCATGCTCTGTGTGAGAAACAAGAGGCAGTGAGGACCTGACGATCATGGCGCAAGGGTGCGTCCGTGAAGGGTGGTGAATGGGATGGAACCATCATGAGGATGACAGCGGTTTCATGCTCATGACTTGAAGAGGCTTCTTATGTATCCCCATGGAAGGGAATCAAAGTCCACGTAGTTCTTCTAAACAAGGATTACCGCCGATTGGGGGTTTCAACGGCTTACCGCTAGATTGGGTCACAACAGCTTACCCTTGGATTGGGTCACAATGGCTTACCGTTGGATAGGATCAAACGGCTTACCGCTAGATAAGGATGTCAACAGCTTACCGTTGAATATGGTCGTAACAATTTATAGCAGGAAAAGGATGTCAATGGCATACCACTGAATGGGGTCTCAACAGCTTACCGCTGTATTGGGTTTCAACGGTGGATGGGGCTTATGCAAGGAAGTTTCCCGGGTGATGCTACGGATTGACAATGGTGAACAGGGCTTACTCAAGGATGATGCATGGGTGCCGTTACGGAGTGGAAATGGTGAATCGGCCTTATGCAAGGAAGCTACCCGGGTGCTGCTAAGGAGAGACAATGGTGAAAGGGGCTTATGCAAGGAAGCTACACGGGTACCGCTAAGGAGCGGCAATGGTGAATGGGGATTACGCAAAGAAGATACCTGAGTGCCGCTAAGGAGCAGCAATAGTGAATGGGGCTTACTCAATGAAGCTGTCCCGGTGCCGCTATGGAGTGACAATGGTGAACGGGGCTTATGCAAGGAAGATGTCCGGGTGCCGCTAAGGAGGGGAAATGGTGAACAGGGATTACACAAGGAAGCCTCTAGGTTGCTACAAAGGTATGAAAATGGTGAACGAGGATTACAGAAGGATGTTGCATGGGTCCCGGTATAGAGCGGCAATGGTTAACGGGGCTTATGCAAGGAAGATACCCGGGTGCCGCTATAGAGCGACAATAGTGAACAGGGATGACGCAAGCAAGCTACCCGTGTGCTGCTAAGGACTGGCAATGGTGAACGGGGCTCAGGAAAGGATGTTTCCTGGATGATGCTATAGAGCAGAAATGGTGAACGGGGCTTACGTAATGAAGCTTCCCAGGTGCTTCTATGAAGATGCAATGGTGAACAGGGGATACACATGGAAGTTTCATGTGATGTCTTCTTCATGTCTGGCGAAGAGGGAATCCCAACCCACTTCTGTATTGAGGCCTTCTCTTATGTGCTGGTGCACTAAAGGGATAATGCCAAGGGGTGTTGGAATCCATCCAAACAAATGAAGATGAAAGGTTTGAATCGCATGCAAAACATTCAGAACACAGTGATGGTGGCGTGATGATAGAGGATAACTGTTGACCATGTTCGAAACACAACATCCATATCGCGTTAGCCTGAAATAGGGACAAACAAATGAGGGTCGACTTTTGACCCTGTTCAAAACACATGACCAAACTAGAAGTGTTGTCCAATGTCTTCCGGGGCGTTTACCCAGGATGGTAGGTGAGATGATGTGGCATGGGACCAGGTCGTTAGGGGGTCCCTTCAGACATGGAAGTGGATGATAATCCGAATGAAGGACACACAAAGTGTGAGGTGGTGTGATGGAATATTTAAACAGATTCCAACGCTCTTGAAATTACGCCTATGAAATCATGTCCTGAGGCATCTTAGGCTTGTAGAGAAAGGAATCTCTTATTTAGTGCAAGAGGCATCCTATTGGAACATTAGATGATATATATCTTATAGTCATGCATATAGGAATATTGGCATCTTATTCTTGGAGCATAAGTCATCTCTTGTTTGGAGCAAGAGGCATCCTATGTTTTTCATATATGGTTCACTACAGTTTAAAGTCATGTAGATAGGACTGGTGGCAGCTCATGCTTGGAGCATAAGGAATATCTTGTTTAGAGTAAAAGGCATCATATGTTTGGATCCTAGGGATTACTACAGTTTAAATTCATGTAGATAGGACTGATGGAATCTCATGCATGGTTAATAAGGCATTTCTTATTTGGAGCAGTGGGAATCTTATGTTTGGAACAGAGGGATTACTACATTTTAAAGTCTTGTAGATATTATTGTTAGGCATAAGGTTCCAAGCAATGGTTGGTGTTGGGTCTTACACAAGGGTGGACCTTTCTAGTTCAAACTGGCATAGGAGCCAAGTGATAGGGTTTGGAAGAGTTTCCTAAGGAAAGGTTCAGCTCAAGGTACTTGGGGAATTGATGATGAGGATCTCAAATCACGACATGGGAAACCAACAAAGAGGAATATGTCGACTCAAGGTGTTTCATGGTGTGTAGAGGAGTATCTAAAACCATTGTATTCCATAGGTGGAAGGTGGGTGAGCATAAGGGTGCAATGGAAAATGTCGACTTCCCAGCCCTAAAAGTTCACCGAGTATGGACCCGCGGAGCATCGACTCGCAGAGCAGTGACGTGGAGCATGGGCTCGCGGTGCATCTTCTCAAGGAGCACCAATGTGAAGGATGCTACTTGCAGAGTAGGGACTCACGGAGAAGCAACGCGAAGGGGGCCGCTTGTGAATCATGGCCTCGCGGAGCTGCTTCGTGACGGAAAACAAAGCTCTGCGAACCGGGAGGTCAACCGCCCATGGGGCGGAGTCTCCAGCCGTAGAAGGGGGGGAGCTGGGTATTTATAGGCAAGGGGAGCCATGAAGAAAATCTCCCTTGGCGCAAATACGGAGCTTGCTCCATGGTGGAACACTAATGTCAAATGCAGTCTCGGAGCGTCCCACCTCCTTTCTTCAAGGAAGGTCTTCGTGACGCGTGGCGAACGTCAAACGTGTTCGCAGAGCCTCCCGCCTCCTTTCTTCACAACTGGTCTTCTCGGCTCCTGAAAAACGTCAAACATGTTCACATAGAGTCACACCTCCTTGCTTCGCGGCGGTGCTCCACGATCACGAAGGGGGGTTCGCGAACGGACTTCATGAACCAGTTTTCCCGCCCAACTTCAAATGCCCATAACTCCGAATTCGTAACTCCGTTCGGGCTGTACGACCTACCTACTCAAAGATTTCACAACGGGATATGATCTTGGATCATGTATGGAATCATCTGATAATTTTTGGGGATTCATTTCTTGGTGTCAGCATATAAAAACTGAGGATACATATGCCTCATCATTTCCCCATGTTCCTCTACAAATTCTTCAAAATGATGGTTTCACCATAAATTGTTGAAATGTGAAGATGTCTTATTTCATATAACACTGTACATGTGGTTGATAATATTCATTTTATATTTTTCATAATAATTTTTCTATTCTAGAATTAAAACCTCTGATTTCATTATATATTAATTTTATTGGGATTTCATTATCCAGTGGGATACCTTTAATATATAATGACATCGATGGAGGTTCAGTGAAATAAATAAATGATAGGATATTGTATTGATACGATCAAGAATCTAAAAGGTAATGATATAACTAGGGATTATTTTTCCTTTATTTACAAATGTCACTCCCTTCATCCCTAGATATTTTTTTTCAAACTCTAGGTCATAAAAATTAAATTATAGATCACTTTGAAAATTTTCAGCATAACATTACTATTCACACTAAGCTATCATGATGAGTTTCTAAGGGTTATATGATTATGTTCACCTTATTTAGTAATATTATAAATAAAATTCTTTTTTTATCTAAAAAAATTCCATGACATTATAGCTCTGAACATCAACCCATTGATGGATTTATAGTGAATGGTATTGTTGTATGAAAACCCAAATAATTGAATATATGGATCCCAACACCATTAAAATTCATATGAATATATATACACATATAATTTTTTAATTTATTTTATTATAATAGTTATTTTATGTTTATATTTATTGAAGAAACTTAACTCTATTCAAATATATTGCTGAATACATTCCTTTAACTTCAAGGAAAACATTACATCATGATCAGAATTAATTAAATGTGTTACAACGTAAAACCTTACCACTCAATTAATGTTCTTTATTAAAATATAATAAAGTTATTATGATTCACAACTGGAGATTAAGTGATCATAATTCTTATGTCCATTGAATATAACCCATATTTCATTATGTCATGTATATGTTTATGGGAGTCATGTGGAAAAATATATTGTGATTTTTTCTATTCCTATTTTGGTTTAAGTTATAGATGTGACATATCCATATACATTTTGATATAAATGTTAATATAATTAATTACCAATACCTATGTTAGAAAAAATATGATATATATCTTCATTATATCCTACAAAAATTATATTTTAATTCAAAATGCATATTCATACATCAAAGATAAATAAAGAATTATGATTTTTCATCTTTCTTAAAAAACACCGTAAAATACGAGATTGAATAATCAAAATAAGTATTACTATACCATATTATTACACTATAAATAATGTTAAAATCGAGATCATTTCTATCTTTTTTTCAGATTTACATCTTTTTTTTGCTTCACTAATCCTTACTTGGATAAATGACTAACCATTCAATTGGGTAAGATATGATTTCACTCCTCCATTTCATATTTTCATATCATTCCATAAAAAATAAAAATATATTTGATCTTTTTTATCCTCATCATCAATAAGAATTCATGTTACTTTCATCTCAAAGCATCATCTACTATGTTCAATTTCCCAGCGTGGGAATGTATAGTGTACTCATAATAATTAATGATTTGTTACTAAATTCTTTAAACATATTAAAATCCTTATGTATGAATATATGGAATAATATTTTTTATCTGTAAATATATATCATACATTACTCTATAATTATATTTCTTCCATATATCTTTTTGACAAAAAATTATAATATCTAAATCCAGATGATGATTAAAGTAATTTTCCTGATGAAAAATATATTTTTTAGATGAAAAATCATAATCGTGAAATAAATAATAATATTACATCTCAATTACTTCATGAATATTTAAATATATATTTGAAACCTTGATCTAATATATGGTAATGTAAAAATAAATTCACTAACTAGTCTTCCCTTTTGTTCTACAAAATTTTATTCTCCCAAATATATATAGAGGAACACAACTCCATTCCGAGTTAACATGGTTATTATATTAGATATATATGATAAATTATCAACAGACAATTTATAATGTTTAGATAAACCCAATATAATATGTATTAAATTAACCATCTTTTGTCTGGGGGAAAATTAAATATTCACAATCTTTGAGGGATCTACTGATATAGCCTATCGTGAGAAAAAAATACCAAAATATTTTAAAAAATAGAAATTGTGAATTTTTTAATTTTTAATAGTATTTATCCTCACATAGGTTCTATAGTAAAATTATATATTTATCTTCATTATGTTATTTTCTATTTAAATAGGTAATTATATCATCTATAAATAATACCAAAAAATGATCAAGGTATTCTCAATGGAATCTCTTCTTTTAATCCATGAAGATTGTTTTGGAATTGTTAAGACTGAATGGAATCACTATATATATTCATATTATCCATCATTTTATTAAATTCAATCTTGGGTATATAGTTATTATTTTACATCAATTGATGATACCCATAATGAATTTCAAAAAAGTAAAAGTACTGATCCTTATGCATTTGATCCTACTGGTCTTCAATACATAGTTGTGGAAACCTATTCTTGATTATGAACATTATCAACTCTTAATTATCAAAAAATATGTTCTTTGATCCATTATTATTGTTGAAAAAATAGATGTTTAAGGCTAAGGTGACACCCTTGGGTGAATGAGTACATTTGAATTATTCACATGGAGTTTCATTCTCAATTAATGAAACTGAATCTGTGACATTGTATAAGGTGTGTTTGGACTACATTTGGAACTAGTCATATATACAATTGATAAATTAACATCATTTTTTTGGTGGAAGGATTGGAAACTCTTTTAGAAATAATTTAATAAAATCATAAATAATAATAGTATCATCGATTTTGTGTTGCTCTCCAACCATCTCAAATAACTTTACCTCTTTAATAGGAATAAATATATATATAATGTAAGTGAATTACATAAAAATCACATATTTATCTTCACACTAATAAATGATCATATTTTAGTCTGTTATATTATATGATACTTACCTTTCTTATAAATTAACCTGGGATTTATGTATAAAATTAAATTCTATGATTTTCTTAGCATAAAATTCTACCAGAGGATGAATGAACTAATTTTTATGAAGAAAGTTATAATTAATATAAAATCGATAAAATCACAAACATAAGATGTGAATAATTTTTTTAGGAGTTATCACTGATAATTCTGTATCTAATAATATAGGTGGAATTTGATACCCTAAGAATATTTTTTATTTATGAATAAATGGGTAGATCCATTGAAAATAATGAATTTTTTGTTATACAGTGTATTGTAAGTGTATCTTTCACCATGTCATTATTTGAACCCTCTTTAGAAATAGTGACCACATGTGACTTATCGTTATATCATGTATTATTAGGTCAATGGTTTTGATCATTATCATTTTCCATTATATTAGGGGATTGCTAAGGATAATTCCCATACACATTTCATTTAAAACATTAAAGTGTGGGTGATGCATACTTTGGCGGATTGTCTCTTTGTGAATCATTAAAAATAATTATCCTATCAAATTTTCATTTTATTTCTTGATGATCTTACTTTCCACACATAATAAATTTATAATTCCCCATAATAAATATATGTACATTTTTCTTCCCACATTTTAAGGATAATGAAATGATGACAATCTCCTCTTGATGGTTTCTATATTTTACATTTAATTATATTTTCCTATTCTTATAAAAACCAGAAAATTGATCATATGATTTCGTATTCCAATTCCACAATGATAGTGCATCTAACAATCCATTAATTGGTATTTATTATTTTATAGATAATTACCTTATGAGAATTGGTTTTACTCCAGTGAATAGTTTATCAACGTTTCATTTAGGTAGGAAAAATATACAAGAATTTTACCTTACAGGTCTTGTAATGTTTTCATCATAGGTTCTAATTGATTCTTTGTTATTTTTATTCTTATTAGGGAACACATTTTACCTATTAATAGGAAGAATAAGATGAATGTAATTATTGAATAATAAGTTCCAGAACTCATCGCAATACATGAATTCAATTTTATCATGTTATCTTTTATTGTTAAAGATAGTCTACTATCGATCCACATTTCCTTGTATATATCCTATCTCCATTATAGCATATGTAACATGAACAAATGTTATCTTAGATAGAAAATGATTTTGATTTCTCATTTAAAAATTTTCTCTAAGAAAATATCATTTCCAATTTGAAAAAATTAAAACATAACCCATTTTTAGAAACATTTTCTTTTAATATAACCTTGGATGATTATAAGGAAAACCTCAATGAAATTATAAGTCATTTTTAATGAAAATTTAATTCATTACATTAACAATAAAACAGTAATTCTATTCATTTTTTTAAGACGTAATTTTTTTATTGAGAAAATGACATGAATATCCCATTCAAAATATATTTTAAAAAAATTCACTCATGGATAAATTATTTTTTATAAATCATTTGAATAATGTTAAATAATATTTGAAAATTAATTTAAAAAAATTATTTGTGAGATAAATGTGTTTTCAGCCAAAGAGAGAAATGCATTTTTTTTGAAAACATTATATTGAACTCTTAATTATATAAATAAAGAAAATAAATTCAATAAATATATTCTCATGAATTATAAATAATATAATAAAATTCATGTGTCACGTGGGTGTTATATCATAATATTTCATCAAGAGAGGCATAATCATAAATAATCCTGATAAACGATGGGATTGTATCAGAAAATGTTCACCACATTAGCAACATTGAATTGAAATAACAATGAAGGAAAAAATTTAAATTACACATAAAATATAATTATAACAAATAGTGTCATGAGATTAAATATCAGAAGTTATTTATATATAGCTAAAATTAATAATATTTGTACATAACATATGTATTAAAGAAAGAAAAATTGAAAAATATACCTTACTACTATTGTTTCATTTGAGCTATAAACCCACTAAAATATTAATCTGAAAATGCATATTTAAATCTCTAAAATTTCAAGGATATTACTTAGAAAATATATTTAAGGTCAGTATATACACCACATAAAAGTATCACAGTGTGAAAAAGTATAATTTCTCGCATAATGTAGAAGTTAAATAAAAAAAATTATTTTATGTCTAAACTACTAAATAAAAAATAAAAAAATATTATTGAATAAGAATTTATTATTAATAGTATATTAAAAAAATATTTATACATATATGAAAATATAGGATTTTATTAGGTCATTTTATTACATGTTTAATAATAATTCAATTTTAATGTCATGCTCCAAACAATAACTACACTATTTTCCATGTATGTTTTAATTTTTTCGTTTTGGCCCACTTAAATTGATCATGGTTCAATTGTATCTATAATATTAACCATTAAATAAATATATTACATATTATTTATATATTTTTTAATAGAAATATATAAAAAAATTAGATAGAAAATGAAATACACTATCCATTGAGACGATAGGTCATACACATTCCTGAATGATGATTCAATTATATCAATGGAAAAACTAAATAGATGTAAATAAAATATTAACATTAAAAAATGTTTTGATTCCATATAGTGCAATTATTTTATTTAAAATAATCCTTATTGACCTATTTAAATATTGAACGAGTCACATCGCTTTATGTGGCGGTAGTTTGTCACACACACGAGTGAGGTTATAATATTCAAACATAATGGAAGGTTTGGAGGTATATTGGAATGAATTATTCACTATGTATAATAATATCATAAATATATTATATAAATATTTCTTTGATAATTATATACATTCATGATAGGGGGGATGAAAAATGAATAACATTAGTTCATGAGGCAGTACCCCTCCATACAGAGGAATGATAAATTTTTATGCCATTTGATGGATTTGGAGATGGTTTTAGATTATTCAATAAACCTAACAATATCTCAATATATAGATGATACTAGGGATATTATATCATCATGAATTAATAATAATTTTTTTATGGTGGAGGGGGTAAAATAAATTAAATGATCACTTTGGGGTGTTACGTCTTTATCGAAACAATTCCATAAGTTTAAAAAAACACGGTTAATATATAATTATTAAGAATAATAAAGATTATAGTATAGGATGGGATAGTTGAATTAAAATAATTATTTGTTAATTTATTTTATGATCCAATGGGTGTTTAAATTTTTAATAGGAGAGGAGAAGGTGTACCCTTTTAAAAGTTTGGTGAGTGACACACCTACAATTATTTGAAATGAAATTAGTGTACCCACATTTGTTCCATGAAAATTGGCTCCATAAAAACCCCTTATTATGGATAGAAGAATTAGGACTAAAATATTGCAACAAAATGGACATTGGAAATGTTTTAGGCCATTTTTAACTCTTCTCATTTTAGTATAACCTCCAGGTAAACCCATTTTAATCTTAACAATTGCAAATAAAATTACGATTTTTACTCTTCATTATGGTAAAAAATTTAGAAAAACGTATTATATAAAATACATTTTGTGTAAAAGTATTTATTTCATTTTTGGAAATGAAATTAATATTAGAGAAAATTTAAAATTTAAAATTAAACCTGCAAATGCGTCGATAAAGCAGTTTTCTATTAATAAATGTTCAAACGATTAAGACATATTTAAATATAAATCAAATAAGAAAATTATTACAATGAAATAAATTAAATAGTTTATATATATTTGTTTAAAATTTAATTTTAGACCCATTTAGAAATAAAATAAAATTTAAAAATTCATTAAATAAATGGGAAACAGTCAATAAAAATTGATCTTATCACTATTCGTTAAAAAATTATATTTTTAAAAAGTTACCATAGAGTAATTTTATAATTTTTATTTAAAAAATTATTTGATTTTATAAAATTAGTTTATCAAATTTTGGAATTTTAATTTTAATATGATTCATAAATTAGAGTAAAATTTATTCGAGAAGAAATGATTTTTAAAAAATATAAAGCCTTTATAAAAAAATATGATTTTTTTTACTGATGTGTTTTATTTATTTAAAACCCTTAGAAATAATATATAAATTATATTTATTCATATTCATTCACCCATGGATAATATATTGGTAATAATGATATCACTTAAATAATAATATATATTATATATATATCATATTATTAAAACTCAGTGTCATGTGTAACATAAGAGAAATGAAGTGTTTTTTGTATCTCATGCCTTCAATGATATTAAATTTAAACAGAAAAAATAATTCCTAAAAACATGGTGTGTTACATACTGTGATGGGAGTTCTTTATCCTCTGAATTTGTTAGGCATGTTATCAAAGTGTGAGTTCTGGGCTAACGATCTTAATTTTTTATTGTATATCGTGCCCTAAGAAGGCATAACTATAGATCATTCAATATCACAACACCCTTTATCTAATGATAATACAATGAGTTGAGAGAGATAATGACCCATGTTTCCATCCTCTATTAGCCTCAATGTAAGAGTCTACCACTGAAGGTATAAAATTCTCATTTATGGGGGGGCATTACCGATTACAATGAAAATATTATTGACAGAAATAATGAATCATTCACAATAAACTGTATTAAATATTATAAAATAAATCCAAAACCATCCCAAATGAATGTATAAGTAAACCTGATTCACGTAAAAGTATCAAAAATTCATCTAAAATTATCAAAAAGAAAATAGAAAAATTCAATGATAAAGAAGTCACCCAACAACCATCCAATTGTGGGATCTACTTATTTCCTCCCTAGTCCATGTAAGAATCCTAATAACATGAAAATTATTTATATACCTTGGATGAGAATACAAGTATGACCATATGTGAAACTAATGTTTCTTATAAACATGAGAGAATAATACTAATTCATGCTTGAGAAAAAAGAAAAACTAAAAACCAATAAATAGGTGAACTATCCACCACAACCTCCCCATGGCATGATCACAAAATTAGGCAAGCCATATAATATAATGTATCAATATTAACAATGATAAGGGTACCCACACCATTTTCTTGATGGTATAACACTCTCGAAAACCAATTTCAACATCCTAGTACTACTATACCATCTGTATACAACACTTCCCCTTAATCATTGTAATACTACATCTCACCAGCAGAGTCATGGGCTCATAGCCCCATAATCATGAGCACATCACATATCACCCAATAACATCATGGCAAAAACCAGACTACTTCCATAACTAGTGAGTTATGGTATCATTAACGTGAAAGAGATCAACTTTGGGACCTCCTACAATGCACAACCCCCACCAAAAGTCATCCAAATGTCATTGCCATATTAAAACTCACCTGAAAACTCCGTGGAAACTACCCCACCTTAAAAATAATCCGACATAAAATGTTGAAGGTCATTGATCATGATTCATAGCCCTCACTCTAACACGTTCCCTTGACAAATAGAAAGATGTTACTATCTCTTACAAACTTTATATGTGATAAATGAAACTATTATTATAAATCCTATATTTAGGACCATAAAAAACATGTTCATCCCTCTCACCCGTATTGATCATTGAAAATTTACATGCATCTCTCTGCATATGATTCACTTCTTAAGGGCCTAGTATCCCACTATTACCGAATCAAACTGAAATTGATCTCGAGCTACTCCATCCAGTCATATCTCATGCAAATATGAATCACATGCCTCATACATACCCAAATAATTTCATTTTAAAGTATGTGTCATTTTATTAAATTCATCATCCTCCTCTTTCTGATTGACGCTATAGTTTCCTCCCAGATTAGCCTGATGAACCTAAAAATCCCTAGCCACATGAAAATGATGAACAAAATCTATAACTAAAATTATAACAAGAAATTAATATTATTAGATACTAGGATATTTTGTTATGATTAATTTTAATTAATTTTATTTATTTTAACTTTCTTAGAAAACCTAAATCAAAAAATAACACAAGTCATCATGACTCATGTACATGTCATAGGTCTATTCCGTGAAAGCAAGTCCGTTTAACTTTGTCATTCAATAATCTCGAATTCTATACCCTGGATCCTGGGGGCCCTAAAATCCTATTCCCTATCTGATAACACTAATCCCTGTCAAAAACCAATGCCAAATAACACTATTTCTATATCAATCCACGCAATCCATGTTGTCCCTAATTCCAAATTCCATCATATCTCTAAACCACTCATTAGAAAAGGAAATATCATGACCATATTCCTTTATATATATTCATTTATGTGAGATCCATAATGAACCTTGAGTCCTAGCTCTTGTATATCTCGGTTGGGGGACTAGAACTGATGGTCTAAAAATATCATGTATGGGAGGCCTTACCCTCTATAATGTAAATAAAATTGAGTGATAAGATGAATAATCCACAAAAACTCAATGAAATAATATAAATGTAATCCAAAACCATCCCATGTGAATGTAACAATTTAAAAAATATAAGTAAAAGCATCCAAATTCAAATACCGAAACATGATGGTAAAGCAACAATATATCAGCATTCTAATGTTCAATGTATAAACTTCCCTCACGATCAACATAATCCTTCACGAGACCAGAAAATATTATATATACTTAGGGTGAGATTACAAGTATACTAAGTAAGAAATCCAGAGTCTCTACTGGTCACTTGATATAAGAGAACAAATTCAATCGTCTAAAAATATAGGAACCAAAAAAGCCTAAACAGACAACTACCCACCCCATCCTCACCCTGGTAGGCTATAAAAATATCTCATTCCATGTAATATAATTTAATATGAATGAAATCGATAAAGGAAATACACACTAATTTTTTTCCAGTTTACTACTCTCTCATCCAAACATCGTACATCCTAGACCTCCCATGTATTCTGTATACCACACCACCCAAAAATAATAGTCACAACAACTCTCAACATTCACTACCCAACAAGCATGGACATATCACATCTCACCGGAAATTAGATTGGACGGAACTATACAAATTTTATTTCCATAGGGGTAGGGTATCATTAACATTCATGATATCAACATCATTCCCACCTCCAACCATCAATGACCCCCATCATAATATTTATTCAATGAATAATCGTATCAGAACTCACCCGAAGAGACATGGGAGGCCACCCAACAAGTATGCTAACATATATCCCGAGCACACAAGGGTTATCAAAACCAAAGTTTAATGTACTAAGAATCCTCCTACCACTACATCATATTTAATACCTACACATATTGGAAGATAGAGTGGTAATATGTGGATACCCAACCATTAAACCACCCCATCAGATGTCGGAAAAAACCACATGTATGATAATGTACATGTTAGCACATATTGCTGAATGTGGGTGGGATGAATATAGAAATAAAAAAATGTACATGAATATAAATGTTTCCCCACAAATAGTCCCAACCAATTGTTTCACAACCAAACCATAACCAACATCAACACTTTTTATCTCAAATTTTAATTCATTACACCAAACAAAAAACCATAATCCATATTTCACATTTCAAATTTTTAAACAAATATCCATTATCCTTCCTATTGATGTAATTATTTAGTACCAACCATATTTACCCACATATCCCATCTTTTTATTATTTTCTAGTTTTTTTAATCACATTTTCAAAACCAACCCATTAAAATTCATGAAATAATAACAAATTATTTATTCCAACACTTAACAGGAATCTACCAGAAGACAACCATACATCACAATATTCCCATCATTCCCATCACACCATGGCCTCACCACCCCAAAATCAGATCCAAATAATCCCCTCATCTCCAACCCAAATGCACAACTACACAACATCCATCTACCAATACTCAAATCTTTTCCCCACATCAAAACACATTAAGATCATTTTATAGAATTAAAATAGGTATTTTATCACATTTTACCTTATTTTAGGGGCTCTATCACTCAATCCATGGGCCTGGGGAAAATATTTCATTATCAAAATATAATTGGTTATCCAATTTTAAATTTATGGTGATATCACAATAATACAAATAGTCATAGTAGTGACATCACATATCAATAAGTCTAAAAAATCCCCCTCATGACCACAATTGTTGGTGGGGCATCAAGAGCGTTCAATCCATAATGTATAAATAATAAACAAATATGTAAAAAAAATTGAATCAAACTCCATTACCCATTCAATTTAAATTTAACCAATTATATATCTTGATTTAATCCAGTACAACCATAACCCATAGATAAAATTTACAAACTCCACAACTGTGATACATAATAACTTGAAAGAAGGAATTAAATCCCTTAATGATTCATTTCAGACTCTTTCTGCACCTCAAGGTGAGAAATAATTGTTTAAAACAACTAATACGAAATGGGAAACCATGTATTAAACAAATTACAAAAAATACTATAATAACACATCCCAAGAACACATCAAAAACTAAAAATCACAACTATAGTGAAAATTCCAAAAAGATGAATTTGGAAGAAACCAAGTCAAAGGAATTACATACCCTAGATTAGAAATGATGAAGCACCAAAGACAAAATATCAATAAAGGAGGAATAGGGTTTGAATAACTCCTTGGTGTGCCTAGGGATCTTCTAAAAAGAGAGATATGTGTTTTAATCCAATGAATGAAAATAATCTTTAGAATAGTATTTAAAACCTGATATTTAACCCTTTTCATGCCGTGTAATTATTATATGATGAGTAAGTCATGATATTAAAAAATTAAATAATTCATAAAAAAGTGGGACTATATTTATATGATCCAAAATAAATTTATGTTCTATAACAAATAGTGAACTTTCCTTCAACCGCCCTGAACCCAACATACACTACGTGTATTCTTTACACATCTTGTATTCACTATGAATCCAACATATAGTAGCCAAATTTCTTCAAGTGCACTATATATCTCATAAATTAACCTCAAAAACAATAACCAATAATGTAATGGGTTGGGAAGGCATGTATAATTATATTTGAATATTGAGACAATCAGTTTGGTGTTTATCCAAAATACAATTTCTTGGGTTTGAAGTTTCCTTGGTTGAAAAAGTTATTATAAAAAGTTCAAAGATAATTTATCTTTTTTTTATTCCTATTATAGTCTTATCTATAAAAGATAACATGTTCTTATTGAAATATCTATTTAATACATCATTAATGTACCTAACAAAAAATATTTTTATCAATATATTTTATTGTTTTTTTGAATATGGAGTTGAGATTGATTATTTCAGTAATGCCTCTGATCATGGTTGTATATGTGTTATGATACTATAATTTAGAAGTTTATATATATTTTATTAACTCATTAAGTGATACTTTTCATGTTTCTAGAGTTTCATGGAGATTTATAGAAAATATCATAGGGTTTCTTCTTGATATGGGAGGGTTTGGTGGAATTGTTTTCATTCATCAGATGGGAGTGCAGTCACTATAGGCATGATAATATAAGGAGTCCCATTTTAGAGATTCTTTGGTGTAGGTGTGTGTAAATTAGGATTTATTTGGCGATTCCCATAATGATTAGTCTATTTATGATCATACCTAGGTGTTGATTTATGGAAGGATTTTTGTCCCTTTGGTGATGTGTGATTTGATTATTTATGAGATTAGTAGCTCAGCCTTAGCTAAATAACCTATAATTAAAAATATTTTACACTATCTAAGAGTTAGGTTTAGTTGGACTTGTATAAAAAAATTAGTTATTGAAATTTTCCCTTGATTTTTGTTCTTCACAAAAGTGATGGTTGAATATTTTGTTCTATATGTTTTCCCCTAGCCGTTAGTTCATCCTCATTGGATGTGAATGAAAATTTCAATGGAATTCAGAATCAGGTTACCTTGAGGTCATATAGTATTTTCTTATATATGGTTTATAGTAGAATATTTTATAAGATCAAAAAGATTCATATTGATCATCGACTCTATATTAATGGAGTTTCTATCAATGTAACATATTAAGGTGGTGGTAATTAATTATAGATTTTATAGGATAATTTTATTTGATCTCAATCCTCATTTTACATCCAGGGTGTAGAGTTTCATCATTCCTCTTTTCGATATTATTTATTTCAAAAATCATATTTTCATCTCATAAATGATGATCATAAGTAGTTGACTATATAGACAATTTAAGATATGATACATTCCTGATTATTTCATTTTCAAGGTTATTGGATGTGGTGCCATAATATTCTTTAGTTTTCTTACATATTTTTTTTTCCATTCCATGATTTTAAGAAATGTGTTTCAATATTTTTATATTAATCAAATTTTTTATCCATTTTTTTAGACTTGGGAAAGCAATTGAAAAATTAGGAGGCTGAAACTAGTGACATTCACAGGATAGATGGTTTCTACGAATCACAAGATGATTGATATAGTGAATAATATTAAAAATTAATATGCCAATCATATAAGGATACATATATATTTTCAAATTAGATAATATATGTTCAAAATAGTGACTTCTTGTCATGTTAAATGAAGTATAATTCATGGGAGAATTTTTAATCACAGCTTTAATATGACATTTATTTATCTTTATCAGATTATAAATGTTGAAAATTAGATAGAACATCCTCCCATGATGGGTACGATACATAATATAATCCCTGTAGAATAGATATTTAATTACATTCATGTTTACAATAATTTCATTAATTACTGTGATATTGAAATTAATGTTCATAAAACCTCTTTTAAGGAACCAATAGAGATCCAATAATAGAACTATAATGGGTTCTTTGTGCATGGTTTTCAATTTTTCATTTCTTATAGTGATATAGTTATTAGGATGAGAGTAAATTTGATAATGAGTCAATGATATGCACTCATTATTATAAGATGTATAATTTAAACCACTTCTCCATTAGTTTATATTTATTTTTTGTTGTTACCCGTCATTTGGTTTATGTAATGGTTTCCTCCTCTTTAATGTTTTTATTTCCATTTTCATTATTTGAGAGGTATCATCATCTTGAATTTCTTTGGTATCTTATTATTAGTGTTTATTATCTTTTACTATGGTCCTTCTATGTGTGATGGTTATTCCCATATGATGGAACTATTATTCATAGGTGTCCAGTGGGGGGATATAACGATGACCCCTTTTTCCCTATTTCTCAATGATTTTTCATTAACATAATCATGAAAAAAGATTTTTTGAGATGTGTATGCAGTATGGTACCCAATATTATTATCATTTTTCATTAATTATTTTAAATCCCATTGTGATCGATAGAATCCTATAGTTGCATCAGAGGATATTTTTTTCTAGAATCTAGCTACACGTAGAATTCTTGACGTGAATTTAATGTAACATATTGTATATATGATTAATATATTTTTTTGTGACTTTTTTATTGATTTAGAAGAATTTTTAGGTCATGGGAGGGGGATTTATATGGTCTATTCCTGATTTTTATTGAATACATGACTTAAATTCAATTGTTTTTGTCATAGGGAGATTTGAACATGAAAAATCACATCACGAACACTGGATTCATAATGCTAATTAATTATAGGCCAACATTTTTGAGGTGGCGCATTTTTAAATGTGACATAAAACATGGCTAATTATCAATTTAAGTGGTGATTCAATTCTAGTTATTGTTACTATAAGTACTATGACACCTTGATCCTTATGAAATGTAATTATTATTCTCTGAGAAATCTATGTTGATATAATTGATTCCTAAATCAATTTTGGAATCAATTTGATAAGGTAAAATATATAGCTTCCCATGATTGATTTGTGGTTTTCTGAGATAATTTATCCCTCTATTTATTATTTTTTATTCATTGATCTATCGTGTTTCCACCCACTAGTACTTCCTATAAAAGAGATATTTTTATACACTGTGCACATAGAGTTCTTTTGATGTTTTTTTGCAGTTGTGGGATGATATTAATAGAGGGGTGTAGTTTCCTGGTGGGTGTGGTGATCAAGATCGATGTTTTAGTTCCTTTATCATTTGAATGACATTGATTTATTGAGTAATTGAAATTATTTATTCTTATTATTAATTATATAAAATATTAATGTTTTCATTATTTATTGAAATGGTAAACTGTTGAAATAAACATAATAATTGATAATCTAGTTTAAAAAATTAATTTTTTTTATTGTTTAAGATATAATATCCTTCCTTGCGAGATACTAGTTTCATTTTAATTTGGTAGATATTAGGTTGTATATATTAACCCTTAACAATCTTATTTGTTGTGGATGGGTTAGAATGCCAGTTTGATGGAAAATGGATAATGAATATAAATTTGAAAATAAATTGGTTTGACATTTAATTTGAAAATAATTTTTGATGAATTTAATCATTCATATAATTTTATATAAATTCAATGATCTATCATGCATGTTAAATTGAATTATTCTTCCAAGTGTATTATTAATTTTCTGATGAATAAGAAGTCATAACAGAATGTTGTTGATAATAATAAAGGGGCATGATAAATGTGAATTATTCTTCAATTATGTTTCATTGAAACATGATTATATAGTTTTAATAGTGTATTAAATAAATAATTTAATGTAATTGATGATTAATTTGGTTACCCATTGATGTAACCTATGATATTTAGACATGTTAATTTATGATAATAATTATACCATTTTTTTATAAATAAAATTATTAGCGATGAAGGAGGGAATATTAGCATGTGATGGATAGATTATTTACTTTTAAGGCCCATGATTCTATATTTACACTGTTTTTCGTTTCATTCTATATCTGGATCTTGTAAATTGATCCTTTCAATGAGTATTGATGTGATACTATGATGGTAATAAGTTACTAGTGGGGATGAAAAACTACTTCTCTATAGTTTAAACCAATGATTTTAAAATGATCAGTAATATGAATATAAATTTTAGGGATGGCACATGGATTGACAGAATGTTTTGAGGTTTGTACAACACACTATTTGTCTACAAGATTAATGATTTCATGTGTATAATTTTTTAAAAGGTTAGATAACCAAGTTACTTCATATCCAACATTCATTTACCACTATTTTATGTTATTCTATTTTGATGATTATGTGTCTTTTATGGTTCTGGAGATTGTTTCCTGGAGAGCTATAATTTTGAAATAGTAATAATTAATAAATTTCATAACCCATTGGATTTTTTATGGAATAAAAATGTTGACAATATTACTAAATAATGGTCTTATTTGGATTATTCTTGGAGGGCATGGGATTCTCATATAGTTACTAAATCATGGAATTGAATAATTTTAATTAATAGATATTCGATTTCTTAACATAATTAGAATTGTTAAGATAAATTTAATTATAAATATTATATTTATTATTTTGTTATAGTATATCTAGATCGTTGTGGTGGCAGTTGGGTGTCCAAGTGACGATGACTCCATATTATCCAAAGAATATATTAATAACCCTAATGTGTTTCTCATCCACATATTAAAATATATGTTTCGTGTTTTTGTATGTTACCTTACCCATGTTTGCATATAATCTAATGCCTACTATACTCTATACAGATATTTATTCCAATATCCAAGATGTTGAGGGATGGATTGTGGATGAACTTCTCTGGAGGTACACTCTTATCCCGATTGTATTATTTTTATTAGGAATGATTATTATCATTTAATTATATTTTTTATAGACATAAAATGTTCTATAGTTTTTTCACAAAGACATATCTATGGATGAAGATTCCAAATGGTCATTATAAAAATGTTGTGTATGGGTTGTGATGGATTAAGGAACAATACCTGATGTATGGGATTTTATGGAATGAGTTACAAATATCTATGTATAATACAAAATATACATATTGTGGCCTCTCTAGGAAGCTACTCGCTAACTATATAAAAATTTGGATGGGGTGATAAGAGTATGTATTGCATAGAATGCATGATATGGTACCATAGTCCTTGTGTCATCAGGAAGGGTACTTTTTGAGAGAGATGGATCAAGACACATGAAATTTTGGAAGAGAGACATCCTAATATGGAATATTTCTTATGGTAAACTAAATTATTTCATAGATTTATATAATCATTTATTTGTGATACATGGTGAGATTTAGAGATGGTGTGGTGGGGAATATAATATACCAATTTATGTGATGATTTAGTTTCAATTTTTGTTCACTAATAATTAAAATTAATTATTTATCTTTATAATTATTGGATATTGAAAGGATGCTACTATGTGTACCAGTTATTTTCACCTACAAATTTAAAAATTGTTTTTAGGTAAATATGAGAAAACTGGAGATCTGTCGTCAATTTTACAGTATAATGTTTTCATTTATTTAATATATCTTTTTGGCCACTACTGACTTTATCTTTCAAAATTTTAAGTTCCTTTACTCTTTTATTAGTTTTTCATAACATCATAATCATTTAATTATGAGGTTCCCTTTATCCATATCTGAGAAAGAGTTGTTTTATGTTGATGTCTTATGCCTCATTACACATTTTCATTTATTTTTTATTGCCTCTAATCGATATGTATGATATACCCTTTATGGTTATCACCAACTCATGTCCCACTAGAGGTGGGATTCCAGAATCAATATAGCTCACTTCTCATTAAAATTCAATTATAGGTACCTTAAGATGGATGGGGATATGATATAAGATATTTTATTATACTATTATTGTAAAATTTATTTAGATTTATTTTAAATTAAAATGGAATAACACTTTAAATACTAATTTTGGAGAAATTCCAATTTTATACACAAAATGTGTTTCTTCATATTCAACACCATGTATTAATAATTGGGTTATTCATAGTTTATAGTCATATATAGATATAATTATTATAATAAATCATTAATTATGATAAAATTAATTTACAATGATTAAATTATAAAACCTAGAGGAAAATAAGATTATAAAAAAATTATTATATACTATCATTAAATGATTTTATTGTCATCAATAACCAATTAGTATTTATTGTTTGAATGTAGATTATTTTTTTATATAATAATGTATTTCATTAAATTTAAAAATATGAATAAAATAAACACAAATTTAAATAATTGTATATTTTTTATTATGTATTATTGAAATAATTCTTCTAAATTTATAAATTTAAAATATATTAATAATTTATAAAAATTATATCATTAGTATGAAATGTATTATTTTAAATGAACTAAAATATCTCTAAAATAATAAAAGATAAATCAATTTATTTTAATTTAATTAATTATAATAAAAGTGCATGTTTTTATCTAAAATATATCTCTACTT
Organism: Viscum album; assembly: GCA_963277665.1. Classification (NCBI taxonomy): domain Eukaryota; kingdom Viridiplantae; phylum Streptophyta; class Magnoliopsida; order Santalales; family Viscaceae; genus Viscum; species Viscum album. The sequence continues at coordinate 1,290,845,095 of OY728135.1, forward strand.
ATCTCAACCATGTTATAGAAATTCTAAAAAGGTAATATTTTTATTCGTATTATTACGCATAACAATAGAAAATTTTCTTTTGGTCAAGTAAAAGCTATATTACACCAATAAAATTACATAAATTCATTACATAGATACTTCTAAAATAATATATTGAATTTCATTAATTTTCAAGTTATAAATTAAAACAATATTTCTCTTCTCTTTTTGGTTTTTATCAAATTATATTGTTATATAGAAACTATGTTTTTCAAGGGTAACTAATATTCCCAAGAATTACTATATCGATAAATATTATTATATTCCATTTATTATCACATATTAATTTATGTACTTTTAAGAGAGTTCATTAGGTAATGCATGTAATAATTAAACGTATGTACCACTTAGTAGCATTTACATTTATAGTAATATTCAATTCTGAGTGAATAATATATTATTTATATTATTAATATCTTAAAACATTAATTTATATCAATGTATCTGTTTATTAAAATGACTATTTTTTAAATATTATATATTGTAAAATAATTAAAAAAAATCAAGATCATACATTTTCTTGCTCCTAAAAAAGATCTTCCTTATAATCTGAATTTATTCTTCATGATAGAAAAATTATGGTATCTTTTAAAAAAATAACAAATATGTTTTATTAAAAACAATATAATAGTGTTAAATTTAATACAACGGAACTCCAATATTTTGTCATAAAAAGAATATATTAACATTTTAATTTTTCTCAACCATTTTTTCCAATGAAGGATCATTTCAAAGTTGATAATTTATTTTCATATGAATAAGTTTTTACAAATATATCATACCTAATATTTTTCTAATATAATTTTGAGTAATGAAAAAAAAATATTATAAAATATTGTAATATGGTATAAAACCATTATAAACTAGCATATGAATAAAAAATTTTATCTGATCCCATCAGTTCAAACAGTCACACATTTAGTTCAATAATAATAATTTTAGTTCAACCTATAACACTCTTAGTTAAAAATTAGATTCTATAGAGATGCTCCTCTACATATAAAATGACCATTTTTAGATAATATATTATTTTTATCCTGTAAAAGTGGAAACACCCCCAATCTAATACAGAAATATACTGTGTTAAAACAATTATTTCTCACATACTCCATTACGAACTAAAATAAACCAACTAATAATTCAGCATTTTAAAAATCATGAAAATATTAAAACACACACCCATGGCCCAATGTTTTATTTTCTATTGAGATTATCTATTTAATAATCATGTTATACATTATATATTTATAGTCTCCAATGAAATTATCCCTTCATAACTTCTTATAGGGAATATTCATCCTTGTAATTTCCACATAAAAATGGAAACTAATTGAGTTGTCTAAAAATATATAGGACAATGATACACAAATTTGTAACATTTATTTGATAATATATATATATATATATGTAAAGAGAGACCATGTTCATGGGATAAATTACCAATTTAAAAGAACATACCACCTTATAATTTGATAATATGGAATGAGAGAATTACATAGCCCTTAATATGGAAATATAAAGAAAAAATTATTATAATGAAAAAATAAGAAATATAATTTCATATGAATTGTGAAAATTGAGATAATGAAAATTATCCAGGGTGCATGACATAAACGTGTATCAGAAAAATAAACAAAGAATTCAACACCATGTTATCATTGATAAATGAAATATCATTATGCATAATGTTGTAATCCTATCTCTCATTAATCTTATCCACACATAATTTTGTGAACATAACTATCCCAAATCATATTTATGATTAACAAATTTAACACAAAAAACCACAATAATATCCATATATAATATCATTATCCCAAGAGATATAATGAATTACTTAATGCATTATAAGGAAATTTAAGACCAATCCAAAAAATATTTATAATATATGTCAGTGTGTTTCATGTGAAGTTAGTTGTTTTGTCTAAAAGGTTAAATACCCTTAAGGGGGTGAATTAGGGTATGAATGATTACACCAACTAATCTTTTAGATCATTTTCATTGTTAAATAAAAACAAATCTCTGTTTCCCTTATAGATTTGTATGAACATAAAGTAAATTATGCCCATGAAAAATCAATTTTTTACATCTTTCACCCACACTGGGATACATCCAAGGATCATACACTGGTGATGTGCCAATTGTAAAAAATTCACTATGGCTCACTTATAAAAATGATATTCGGGCTAGATCACTTCTATACCCAGGCTCACTGCCTTTATAGGTTTACATTCCTCTCACGTCATTTTCAAGGGTCACTCACATTGTCTCTTCATCCAACACACTCCTAGTGGTAAGGATCACCATTTTAACTTCCTTCGATCACTGCTCTTGGAAGGGACCCACACACAATTTATGGACTTGTATGTCCCTTAATTTAAATGAATGATCCATCATCAACTGTATATAGCTACTTTGTTGAGGTTTCAAATTCATCTATTTATGAATACCACAATACCACAGTGGTACTAGGAACAGTCAAATATTTCAACAAACCATTATTATTCCTTCTATACATGTTTTATTTCATAAAAACCCACTTCATACATGAAACCACCTCTTTAAGTGTAAAAAATAATACACACAACTTATTTAACTTGCGCACAACTCAAATCTTACATGAAGCTACCTTAACTTTCAAGAAACTCATATTCATTCTTGCAACTCTATTTTCTCACAATTCATACATGATCTAGATCACAGATTGTCTCTAAGTGTTGATCTACTTTGAATGAGGTGTTCACCTTTTATTTATAGGAATCAATAACCACTATATGAAAAACCCTGATGTTTCGCATAAAAATTTCTTCAACCACAGAATGAAAAATTTGATAACACATTAGGTGTGTAAGATACATTCACACAAACTCATATTTTATGAACATTCAAAATCTTTTACACACATCATTTATTTTCCATATTTCGACGTTCTCGTCCTAAAACATTCCTTGCATGCAACATCCCAAACCATCATTAATATTGCACACAATTATTTAGATTTCATTATTTTTATGTTCTAATCTTGAATCATTAATTCCACAAAACATTCCAAAATTTCTTTAATCATTAATGTAACTTACATTTCCTAAATCATCTTTCACTATTTTCTGATTTTGGGTCCCAAAAAGTTGGCAAGAAGTGAAAAAAGGTGCCACCTTGTATTAGTTCTTTTTAGTATGCCTCTAGGTTGTCCATTACTTTTTCATGGACCTTTTTAAATATTTATTGTCTACAATACCTCTTGAAATTGACAACTCACAATGGAAAATGTAGTGGTCACCAAACAAAATCAACCCAAAAATGCTTCAATGTTACCTTGAGTGATTTTTCCAAACACCAATCATATGCCAATTATTATTTAAAAAATTAAAGGAAATTGGATATATAACTCTTCAAATGTGATCACATAAAGAGAAACCAAGAACTAGATCAGTGGATATCCAAAATAGTATCAGATTAATGAAAAATAACATAATACATTATAGATTTAATCTCGTATAACATAATTCCATAAAACACATATATTCGAGAGATACATATGAAAATAGTAGTGGCGTAATACATATTTTTTTAAATAGTGTGTAATTTTGTTTTATAAATAATGTTTCATATCAAATTCTGAATTATTCTAGAAAAGAATACAGGAAGTAGTTTGGAATAATTATTTTATAATGAATCCCCAATAAATTATCAATGAAAAAATCATAATGTTAAAATAGATGAAATTTGGATTCATATAAAAAATATATTAATACAGTAATAGATTCAGTTTTAATAATTCATAATTTTTTTAAAGAAAACTATATTAAGAAAATAATTATAAAATATCCCCTCAAAAATAGACAAAGATAAAAATTAATTCATAAAATTATAATATTTATTTATCTTTAATAATAATTAATGATTTAATTTGTTTTAGGAACAAATAAGCGATGGGATGAGGAATATAAACTATATAAAGTATGATTAATATATAACAATGTCATATTTTAATCAAGTAATATTTAAATCAAATGAGATATGATTTTATGATTTTACATTCCCAAGAAGTAATTATATAATTTAATAAATAATAAAATAGTTTTAAAATATATGATGAATATAACAACATGTCCAATGGGGAAATATGATGAGTCACGTAAATGAATTTTGTGTAAATAAATTCCTTTTTTCTTTGGTTATATATGATTTGAATGAAAATGATAGATATATCATACAATGAAACATTAAATCTCATAAAACAAAATTTATTTTTTTTAGTATTATTAAATGGTGAATTTGATATATCATTAAAAAAATATGCATAATTTGAATTCATTCCATAAAATGTCAAATTTAGAAAACATTTTAGGAATTTTTCATGTATAAATCAAAAGACAATGATAGAGAGGAGTGTAGATTGAATTATAAATAAAATTCATCCAATATAGATTGTAATAAAATAGTTCATTAAAGAAATGTATACACCATATAAATGAATATAGGTGGAAAACATTTAACATATATCTGGGTTTGAAACTTCAGATGAGAATCCCTTATAATATCATATTACATAATTTTGCAATAAATTGAAATGAAGGTTATGATAATGAAATATAAATCACTAAAAATAAATTTTAAATATAATATTCTACAAGGATATAGTATAATAAAAATTAATAGAATAAAATTTTCAATGAAAATAATATTTAATAAATGAATAGACAATGAGTTAGAAAAATCCATTACCATGGATTCATGTCTTTTCAAACACAATCTAACCTCCAATATAAAAAAATTATACTCATCAATAACATATTTATTAATATTAATAATGTTTTAATAATTTTGAAAGAATATTTTATATCAATTTATTAGATTATTATTCATTATTTCTAGTCGATCTTGACCCTCAAATAATAACAATATAAATCTTCTTTGACTGTTTTTTTATAGAGTCTCGATCATGAATCATTATTCTTAAGAAAATAACATATTGAATAATATTGGTAGTACTATATATGTTTTTATATGAGTTATTTTTTATAGGTTCATTCACCGGAGTTATTGTGAATGATTCATAATAGAAAATTCCATAAAGATCTTATTCCAAAAATTGATAACAAGAAAGAGTTATTATATTAATAATGGGTAAAATATATGTATAAAAATTACAAAACATTAAAAATTAATTAATTATTACTAAAATAATTTCATAAATTAAATATTTTTTAAAAACCATCCATGATAAAAATTTAAGCATCAACCGTAGTTATGGAAAATCTATCTAATATGTCAACATGTTATAATCAATGGATGAGAATGAGAATTCCATAATATTAAATATTTTTTTAACACAAAAAAAGTATAAAAGAATAAAATTACATTCAATAACATATGTGAATCTTGAATATTTGATTAAAAAATATATTAATTATATTTTTTTTACATTTAACCTCTATGATAACATGTGTTGAATAGAAGACTGAGTTTCATAGAAACAAATACTGTATTAATATTATTATTTAATATGAAATTTATGCAATATACATTAGAATGTTGGGATTGGAAAAGTATAACTAAATTATTAGAAATTATATTTTACACATTTTTATTAGTTATATATTAATTATAATTAATATAAGTATCATTTAAATTTAAATTACATGTTTTATGAAATACTATACTTATTTTAAAAAAATTATTTTTGTCGCATTTTTATCACATAACGTAAAATTAATTTTTACCTCTTTTAAAAAATATACATGAATAGAAAAAATTGAAAACCTAATATCAATAATAATATATCGATAATGTTACAGTTTCATCTAGAAAAAATTTGTTTTTGATGGATAATGAAAAATAATAAATTTTAATTGAAAGCTACATTTTCGTTTAAATAATTTTTAATAATAAAATAAATACTGAATTATTTAAAATATAATATATTTAATTTTTATATCAATTAATTAAATTGAAGTCATTGAAATCATATTAATATTTAATTTCGAAATGTAATCATTTTAATCTTTTCTACATTCCAAATTAAAAACCCCAATTTTTTCACTATGTTTATCGGTATTGTGGGAAATTCAAATATAAAATATATTTGAATTCAATTTTAAAAAAAAATTCATATTTTGAACCACTAATTTTTTTAATTTATATTAAGCTCAAATAATCTTTTTTCCCAAAACTTGTACACAAAAAATATAAATTATTTATCATATTTAAGGTCAAAATGGATTAACCATGAGATTAAAATAAAAAGATAAATATAAAGAATGACCTACCAACTTATCTAACACCCATATTATCAAAATATTTCGAAAATATATATATGATTATTGATAATGAAATATTTCGGAAATTTTTTAATTATTAAAATGCGGATATGAATGAATCATTCAAAAATTTTACTTCTGTGCCAGTCACCTCACTTTTAAAAGGCCTCCCCATATCCTCTATTATTAGCTACCTAAATCCTATTTGGTTAATTCAGGAACTACCCAAATCATGTAAAAATATACCTCCCAAAATCAAATAATATTTATTATGGAAAAAATATACCATAGAAAATATTTTCATGATAACCTATGAATGTCATCTATCGAAGAGTTAATGGTTTTCAACGAGAGATTTTATTTTCTTTTTTCAACACCCACAAAATTCATATTTAACAAAGATGAAAAAATAATCTAGGTATATTTCATATACGTAAAGGTTTTTTTGTTATTAGAATAATCTAAAACATCATCCACCACCATCAACTATGTTACTAAATTATCATTTGTGTGTACGCTGGAAAGATTCCTTGCAAACAAATGTCATTCTTCACTCATTACCATATCTCATGGTTGGGTATAGAAATTGATAATATATACATATATATATATATATCATATTTATAATATTATTTTACATATTGATTTATAATATTATATAAACCATTTTACATTCCATTTTGTATGAAATTTGATTATGTCACTCATGTGTACGACGGACAAACACCTTGCGAAGATTTGTGATTCATTTTTCAGTGATGCTTTATATAGAAAGTGATAAGGATAAATTATTGAATATATGGGAAATAAATTAAATAATTATAAAAATAATTAATATTATGAAATTATTAGAAGAAAATATGTATCAAATTTATTTCTTACATTTTCACTAACTGAATGATGATAATGTCACTTGTTATTGTGTGGACTACTACCTTCTTCAAACGATGTAACACAATTTTAATCACCACAAAACATTGATGGTATATGTAAGTATATTTAATGAAATTATATTGTATTTATGATATTATGTTATTTCATTAATCTTATAATATTACATGCTTACTATATATAATGATCATTGAAAAATAGAAATGTTACTTATCCATGGCTATATGTTGTCATATCCATGATTATAACATAATTAATTTCAAAAAAACTACAATCGTGATTGGTCTTAAAAGTATAATTGGTGTATAAATATTATAACAATTTTATTACTCTTATTATTTATAATATAAAAATATATAATATGTGAAATTAATAGATCTTAAATGTAAAAACATGTATGAAAAAACCAGGAAATTAACAAATAAAATGAGGAAAATGACTAATGATTGTTATAAAATTGGTGAATATATGTTCTAAAATGGTAATTTATGATATTATAAATATTTATATGTATTTTTAATAAGTTAATAAAAAAATTTAAAACCAAAATAATTTATGTTAATACACATTAAATTACAAGGAAGAATTAGGTAATGGATTTAGTCTCAATTTAATTTAATTGTGAAATATTGCAATGTTATACAATTTGTTTCATTTATATGGGGTATATACATCCCTATTGATATGTAATATCATGAATAATTAATTATTAATTATATATTAATTTTCAATTTAAATTATTTTATAAAATCGGTGTTGAAATAATGGATAACACGTTATAAATAGTTTCATAACTAAAATTCCTTTCCTTTGGTTATATTACTTCCTAACCATCATTAATATTATATTATTACATTTGAAATTTATTTTTATTGAATTATGTATTATTTGAAATTTTTTTAAATTTATTTATAGTTTATTCACATACTAAATTTGTTGAATAATTTTAATTTCAATTTATGATCATTTTAAGAGTTTATTTCACGATCTCATTATCATCGAGATTATTTATCCATTAATTTCAGTTGAAAAAAGATATCTAAACATTGTATTATAAACATATAAAATTTTCTTCTATGTTGGTCATTAATGATAATCTAATATAGTATAACAATTTCCCACATAATTTTATTTAAAATAATATTAAATATGTTATTTAATAAATTCAACTTAATTTCTCTATTCAGTGGGAAATGTTTTATATACCAAAATCAATTTTTCTAAATACATTTTAAAAATTAATTTTATCCTCTTACATTTGAATAATAAGAAATAGTTTTATAATTTTTTAAATTTAAAATAATTTTCTAAAAGGAATATTCATTTCTTTTTTATAAGAAGAAACCTTTAAAACATTAATATCACTTAAATGGATGTTTTTTTCTCGAATGAAATGATTAAAAGTACCAACCACCAGGATATTTTTTTAATTAAATATTCCACTTAATTTATACAAGTATAAATTAAATGTAATTTCATTATTTATTATTCTATAAATTCATAGTTTTAAATGTTATTTAAAAAAAGGTTTTTCAAACAATTTTATGTTTTAATTTTTTTTCAAAATTAAAAGCATATATTCCTAAAAATTTATTTTAATGATGTTTTTAAACTATTTATATAAATCAACAACAATAATCCTTTATTTAACAAATTTTCCCCTCGAAAAATATTCTACTTTTACCATACCTTTCATTCCATTGGATATTTATGGTAATTTGTACCAAAGAAATTTTTTATATTAACTTTTAGGAATCATTATTGTAATCATTACCATTACAATGAAATTTTTACATGAGTATAATAATTTGGCATTATATTCATTCTAAATACCCATATTATTTATCAATGACATGTCTATTGATTACAAATATTTAATTTCTATATATAATGTTTTTCATTAGATGTCATTTTTTATCTAGGGATATATTTATCAAACCATAATATTTAGTCAAAATGGAAATTTGATGATAAGGTTCAAGGATTATGAATTAAATTTTTTATTGTATATATGAGGAATGATTTGGACTTGCAAGGCATTGGTGGGGCCTAGTAATATAATTCCCTTTGATGCATCAGCAATATCATATATGTTTCAGTTTTCTAGTAATGGTTAATTGGGTCTGTACCCATTAGTTTTAATTTTTCACAACTTCAGATAATTATGGTAATGGTATGGGGTTCATATGATACATGAAGTCCTATTATTAAATATTTATTTTATCTGAAATTAATTTATTATTATCCATTAAAGTTTCACAATTATATTATCTATATTTTCATTTTATTCGTAGTTATTAATTAGATGGATGTTTTAAGTTATTTACTTTTATATATTGATTATACCATATCCTGTTATGATAGTTGGGTTATTGAAAAAACCTTAAGTGATTTAAATTATTTACTAGTACATATTGATTAGTATATATGATATTTTCAACTTATTATTATCTCTGTATACACTTCATTATCAGCATAATGATTACATTCATTGGTTGTTCAATTAGTTACGTTTTCAAAGTTATTATCTATATTAGCTCCTGATTTATTTTGATGTACTTAACCCTTTTTTTAATGATTTTAGCTTAATATTATTTTGTTTCGTTTTTTCTTTGAGAAATGAAGTTTACTATGATTTTTATGCAAGTATATGATAGATGGAAGAAAATTTTTATAGAAAAATATTATTTTTAAATTGGGGGTTTCAAATATATTTTTCGAATCTTGTCTAGTCCTAATTTTCAGTGACTACTAAATTATTCAGTCCATAGGTATTTTACTAAAATTATCTTAAGCCAAATTAATAAATTTGACATAAAAATGTGATCGGGGGGTCAGGGCCACTAAAAAAATATCATTATTTCATATGTCCAATGAAATTATTATTATTATTTCAATAAGATAAAACGAAAATGTAATTTTTTTGTGGAAGAATACAATTGAGAAAAATGATTAATATTCAATAATTACAAACAATAAAATCATATATTATCTTTAAAGACTATATGGATTTGAAGTATTTGGGGATTCATCCTTAGTATCGGTAGTAAAAATTTAATATTTGATTCTTGGGGAAGAAAATATTTCTGATTATAGGGTAAAATTATAAATTTTTTATTTCTGAAAATAGGTTGGGATTGGGTTTATTTATAATTGAGGAGGACCGTCATTTACTTAAATATATATCCATTATTGTTGAAAGACAATATTTTTTAATTGAATGAAACTAAAAATATGTAACTGGAGAATGGTAGGTAGATAATATTTTCATCGATATAGATAACTGATAAATTGTTGATATATTATTAAAACATTACAAATTGTTTAAAATATTGATCTCAATTTACATATTCTCATTTTAAATAATTTTTTCCATAGAAACTTAATTCATAATTAAATAATGGAATTCATATTATTACAAAATTATGAAATTATAATTTCTAATTTTAAATCCAAAATATTTTATTCATTGCCTCAAATCCATTTAAAATAATTTTAAAATAAAACTTCATAACATATTAAATACATCTTTATAGTAATATATTTTTAGAAAAAATGAATTTATTATTTATCCATATAATATAAGAAAAATTAAATTTATAATAATTTATATATATCTATATTAAAATAATATTTAATTAAAATAATTATTTAATAATCATCAATTTAGTTATTTATTATTGAAACATGATAGGGTTGGTTCCCATTATTATAATAGAAAATGTACCTAGATAGAAGTGGATGGATCCAAAAAATATGATACCCTAAATAATTATTAAAAACCCATTAATATATATGAAAAAATCTTAAAGGTTCTCCTAAATACGTTTTCCATGAAAATCCAAATGATGTATATTGTTTTTTGTTCCCTTGTATCTAAGATTAATCGATATCCATATTGTTGTAAGCCCTATATGATGCATCCATGATGTTATAATCATTTCCATCATGTTTAATGTAACATCCCAAGTAAGTAATGAATAATAGATATTTTTATATAAGTCTATTTATGAAATATATAGTGTTTAGAGGCTTAAAATGAGAATAAATCCAATCTTAAGCATGGAATACACTAATATTTTTAAAAGATTGTTTTAATGCCTTTTGATGTCAAACCATTTTTAAATCTATCTTTTGACAATTCTATAATCACTATTTGTCAAAATAAACTTATTATTTATTATTGGGACATTGAAATTTACATTGGATAATTTTTTGGTATTTTTCTGACATTGTTCATTTTTTAATGAATAGTGAAAATACTGCATTTTACATCAAAACTGATTTTTCATCTAATTTAATTATATGTTTATATTATATTTTTAATTGGTATTAATGTTTAATTTGAATATATTTTTAAAATTTAATACAATGGTGGTAATTAGGTTTAATTTCCATTTGGAATTGGGCATAAACAAATGCCAAACATTTCATTGATATTGTTACAAAAAAACCCACTATTTATTTTGACATCGGGAATTATTTTTAAATTAATTATTGAAATTTATATGTTTGGAATTTGGTAAAATGTATTACATATTTGGAATCAGAAGGTACAAATTATTTAATCAAGAATATTTTGTTTTTTGACAATATGAATAGTAACAATGGTAATTATCTTTAATTATCTTGATTAATTAGTAATCAGGTAGTTAAGGATAATAAAATAATATCATAATAATAAAAAAATGACACCAACATGTGTCTTAATTCTACTGGTTGTCTCATGTAAGACCATGGGATTCCTTGGGCCAATCTTGGGGACACCATGGAATCACTTTTGTGGGAAATTGACTTTTTATCATTTTATTTTTTAAAAGAAGTAAATATAACAAAGAATGTATCACCTGAGTAACAATTTTTTAAGTTTGTCTACATAGATGATATTTTAGACTATAAATTTTTATTGGAAATGTAAAAATATTTCCTACATCATAGTATTTTTTTCATAATTTTTTATACATTAAATAAATTAAATTATTTTTGACATCATGATGATGCAGCGATTACCTCATTATTTAACGATTTAAATAAAATAAAAAGATAATGTAAAATCTAAGACCTAAACTTGTCAAAGACCTATTGTATGAGTATAGTTTAAACCCTTATCACCTTATCCTCAAAATACATCAATGTGGGACCTTTAAAATCCGAAACCCATTTGAAAATAAAGTAACATTTTGTAACTTTCCAGGAGTGCCCCCTCCTCTCCTCCTATAAAAGGCCCCAACCTATACCTCCTTACCCACACCTCTCAATCCTTTAGCTTGGACAAACCCTGATCATTGTGTCTCCCCACATACCTCTATTACTCCTTGAAGCCTCACATTGGACAGAAGTCTTCCCAAGGTAGCCTTTGAGCTCAAATCAAAAAGGGTTACCTGTTTTTATGGTAATGTCTTCACTTGTGTTCTTTTGTTTTATTTTGCTTCTCCAACCCACTAAACTCTTTTTATTCATTTATTTTGTAACAAAAACAGTAGATTACATATAATAGTATGTTGTTATAAGAATTATTTGAGCTACACTTACACACACCTACATCTAATGGTTAAAGAACATACTGTTTCCGTGGATGGCGAATTTCTACCTCACGAAACGATGATTGTTCAATATTCTTCTAACACCTTCAAAGGTGGCCATTAAGATGTCACTATATTTATATATGATATATAATATGTTTATTTTTACCTTATGCTTCTTTATTTTTCATTTATGGCCTACCTTTATGGCTTCCATTATGGGTATACGTGATATCTTTATTTTAGGAAGTGCGGACTACCGCCCCCTCAAAGTGATTTGATTCGTTAATGCAATATATGGGATGTATAAAGGACATAATTAATGATATTATATATTATATTATACTGGAATTATAATATAACTTTATATCATTATGATTCCATTCCATAAAATATGAAATAGAAATGAATGCAGCGTTCATGCGTACGTACGGCTTACCGTCTCCATGAATGGTGCATTTCATGTCTTACCTCTAAATGTTATGTAATATTATAAATGCATGAATATACTAGATATATATGATATATATTACATCTACATCCTGAATACAATTCTGGATATAATGTATATTTTACCTTATGAACAACTTGTAATTATAAAGAGTTTATTTTTGACTCAAGTACCAATGATTGTTAAAACGACCGATATTAACTTAAATAAAAACATAGTGTTCATGACATGGTAATAAGTGATATAAAATAAATAATGAACTTGAAAAAGGTTATTAAGAAAGTAAAAATTAACTCAAGTTTATTATTTAGGAGATTAAATAATGATCGAGTCAAGTCAGACCCGAGGTAAGGGACTTCGTCTCAATCTCCATTCATTGAGGCATATATTGTTTTATACACAACCTTCTTTTATACAGTGTATAAACCCCTTTGACTTTTATGATTATCCAAAATGAATCTTTTTTTATAAGAATCATTTTACTAAATGATAAAAGGGAATGTTTTTGTCATACGTATGCGGTGACAACGACTTCTCCACCGCCGTGACCATTATTTGAGTTTCAGCTTCCTCTATAAGACATACCTTTTTTTTAGAAGAAAAATAAATACCATGTTTTACTTTTCTTTTATTTTGGAATAGAAAATGGTTTTCAAAATGTTTTTATATCAATGCGTTGTAGTGATATCTTGTGATTGAAAGGTGGAAATGTTATGTTTCATTTATGCATGTTTTATGTGATATGATTATGTTGTCGTTTTTGGGCATTATTATGAAGACGGGTGGTTCCGTGATAAACTAAGGGTTGGTGAGCCCGATATAGCTCTCCAATGCATTGGGTAACGCGAATGAGTTAAACATTAAGTTTTCTCTGAAGAGATTTAGGGAATATACTGTGATGGGTATTCCAAACGTAACCAAGAGGGTTACTCCCTAAATAAGAATGTTATGAATGCCTCAAGTTACCTTTATGTCTTATGATTTCTATGATTTATTCATGATTTGATGAGGTATGTTAAAGTGATTATGTTTTATGAGTAGAGTATGATTTCATTCATTCTTATATATACATGTACTCATGTTTCCTTTCTATATTTTTAGATCCCTTACTGAGATTTTTATGCTCATCCCAAGTTTTTGATATGTTTTTCACAGGTCAAGGGAAAGGAACATGATTAGATGATAATGTCAAGGAAGTGTCAAGAAAGAATCCATGTTTTATTTTAAATATGTTTCTGTTGATGGAAAAAATGAGTACTATCTTTTATGTAACCGCTTTCTTTAAATGTGGAATGTAATGCATGTTTTATGATCTAATTCTCTAAAACTCTAAACCCGAAAAGATCCTCAAGGTGTTTTCTTGAAATATCTCAAGATTAAGTAGGGCTTAAGGCTGGGGCCTTATATTTGAGGCTAGATCCAAAGATACCCATTAACCTTAAAATGTTCCATAGTGAAAGAAACATCATCATCCAAAGTCACCTCATCATAAATATCATCTAGATCACTCCGAGAATTAGAAACCTACTCCCTGGATATATTCAAATATTCAAGTACCTAAAATAAAAATTTATATTAAAATATTTTACTCACAATTGTGTTTAAGCCCCTACCATACCATAAAGGATGAGTATCCACTGAACTAGTGACCTATTGAGAAATCTAACTCTATGTTTACTCATCGTCATATTTATGACTATAAGAGAAATGAAATGATAGGATAATCTAAAACCTCAATTTTTATATCATTTGTTCAAGGATTGGAATAGTTGATAACTTCAATATGCTTTCCATTTCCAAATATAGAGCTACCAACAAACCATTAAGTAAATAATTCCTAAAATTCATGTGAATCCATCTTTAAATTATTTCACAATAGATAAATAGCATGTTGATTATGTATTTCATTGTTATCCATTGATCTTATTATATATTACTATATGAGTATTCATTTTGGGGGATTTTTTGCATTTGTTTTATTTCTTTTTGATTCAGCCCTAGATATATCATAATGATCATCATCCCCAATAACTTTAAAATGGTGATCCTACAAAATCTCCCACCATGATTCATCTATATATTTTTTTATTTTTTCCCAAATCATCCATATGTGATGTGAAATTCACTTCAAGAACAACTAAATATCCGCCTATAAAAACACATTTAGTTGATATCCTCAAAGCCTGGAGTCTCTTTTTTATAGGATGTCATGAACCCTAATAAATAGAAATTAATAATGCAATTAGATTTTTTGAAACAACTATGTAGATATCTCACATACTAATCCCACTTTTCCCTAATTTAGAGGAGTATTAGCATGAATACTGATGATAAATACCACATCATTGTAATAACTATCCTTAATTCAAACTGAATAATTTTTCCCATGATTAGGATTATCACATTAACATTTTATCTATATTAATTATATGAATAAAATCATGTAGAAACAACTATTATGTACATCCAAAACAATTAGGGAGCCTCCTCAAAGTCTGATATAGAGTCCCAAATCTCAAACTATAGTAATTATAAGACCGAAGAGTTCCTTCTAGTTATTTCATGTGACCATGACCACAAGACCCGACAATAAAATTTCTTTACAAATAGTGTTAAATTAATTTTTCTAGTTCCCCTAAAAATCCAATTTTAAAAAATGCGTCAAATATTTCAACATTATAATTATTTTTCATCCACTGGTATGATGAAAATACATTCTTATTACATGAATATAATGATTTCACATTTATTTATAATAAATTAACATTAAATTTTAAAATTTTAATATAATTATATTTATTTAGAAAATACATTTTAAAATATTTTATAATCAAGATATGAGAAATTTAACATTCAAAATAAAATATATTATATATATTAAAAAGTATTCTTCTAAAAAAATTTCATTAACTCAGAATCATTTTATATTTTATTATTTATATTACCATTACAATTTTTTAGATGTTATTTACAAACATAACTACTCTTATATTCTAAATTTTCAATCGTATTTATTGATTCAATTATTTGAAATTAATAAAATTAATAATTTTTTTTAAACAACATCTTTGAAATTAAATGTTTTATAAAAAAAAGAACAACTGGTTCTTATTCTATTCCCATTTAATTTAATAAATTCAAATAAAATTTTTATATAAATAATATTGTTAACATCTAATTCGACTTTATTTATATGAAATACATAACAACAATTCCATATATTTAAAAATTTTATGTATTATACAAAAAATTATACACTCTTGGATAATAGTCAAAGACAAACTATTTGACCCTCATTAAATAGTTTACATTCATGTCATTAGAAATTATAAAATTTTAATTATCATTTAATTAATTCTCTATTAATAATTTCCCATTTTGTTTCTAGGATATTGATTTGTTTTTTAAATGTAGGATTAGTTCTATTGGTAGTAATTTTGGATGGTGAAGATTTTCAAATGGGTCATAATGTTGTAAATATATTATAATCTTTTATTTATTGTATCATTATATCTTAAATAATATTATCTAATGTAATATTCAATGGTAACAAACAATCAATTATTTGAAATACTTTTTTAAAATTTTTATTTTGTTCTATTCTATGTCAATAAATGGGCTTCTTTAATCACAACACATATATTTATTTTCTACATATGATTATATTTTTAAGAAAGAATAGATTAATTAACATAAGGAAACAAAACACATACTAAAAACTAGAATGCAGTAATTTATAACACCATTTTCACTGGATACATTATTTTTACTCTTGATCTCCATGATTATTCCATTTCATTATTGATAAAAATTCATTAGTATGTTAAAATTAATCCATCTGACAACAATTTTTTATTATAAATAAAAATAATTATATTATAATTTATAGAAATGAAACTGATATTATTCTTTAAACCAAAAAAGTGTTATAAAAAATTTAATTTTTTATTTTTCAAATATTAAATTTTCAAATAATTTTTATAAAAATTTTGATGAATAATTATTTTTTATTGGATGATGGATACATTAACTTTAATAGATATCAAATATCACTAAAATATGATGACCATTATCCCTTAAATTCATAGTGGAACCTCATTACCCATTTGTGGTGGACCAATAATTATGGTGGGGTAAGGGAATTTTATATCTCATTCGAAGTTTTAGTGTACCATAATTCACATATTTATCTGACATTGTAATTTGGTTATAATTTAACTATATGGATTACATCCATTGTGGTAGAAAGGTATTATTAAATATAGAGTTTCAAAATGTAATGTACGAATATCATAATTATATATAAAATGGATTGGTTAAATAAATTAAATTTTTAACACTAAATATAAAATAATATATTAAATTAATTTGAAAAAATAAAATTTTAATTTTAAATTTTCTATGGATTAGATATTCAAATAATTAATAAAAGATATAAACACATGTATATCCCATTAATTAAATATTTACCTATTTCTATGTTGTTTAATTAATCCATAATGATCATTTTTTCATTTCAGGATTGAAAAATTATATTCAAGATCATAATATTATAATTTAATATCATTTTTTAGAATATTATTTCTAATAAAATATAAATTAATTGATTTAAAATCATTTTTTCCATTATGTGCAAGGATTACATTGATGTTCAGGGAGAAAAATATATTTATCTTGTAGTAATTTGACTATTACTGAACTCAACACTCATTCCCATTTTGAAATTCATTATTTATGTCTATTAAATTTTAATAATTATTTATTTTAAGTATTATATTATTATTTCCATAACCACTATGAAATATTTTATTTTCTTATAGAATTATTATTTAATTTTTTCTATAATACATATGTTGTTATGATCCGGTGGGGACCCATGTTTTTATCAGTTGATATTATATTTTTTTATATAAAAAATTCATTAGATTTTTGAGGGATGTAGTGAAAAAAATTCATGTAAACTAAATGGGTACATTATATGTAATTTTTTTCTTAAATGAGTGCCAACGAGCCTGTTTCCAAGTGGTAAAGGCATCTGCATGGCATCAATAAGACCCAAGTTCGAATAGAGGCATGGATGAATTTCAAGGTACTGTAGTAGTGTTGTATTAAGGCACTGTAGAAGTAGCGCATTAGTTATTAAAATATAGCAGCCCGAGGTTGTAGCCGTACTATTCAACGTAGGGCCCTTTTGGCAAAAAATGGGCATTCAAGCCTTGTATTCAGGACACATGGCCTTAAAAATTTGGGCTATGTAATGGGTCTCCCTATATCCCGAAAAAAATATGTCTTTATATTAATAAGAAAATATGAGGCTTCAGACCCATCCTTTTATTTCATCATTAAAAGTCATTTAACAATTTATCATCATTTTCATGATTTTTTAATCAATGTAATGATATCAATTTTTTTCATATGTGTGGGTTCCAGGGATAAAAATGTCGGGGAATTATAAAAAATACATGATAAATTTAATTTTTAGTTAACATATAATATTGAATGTCTTATTATTAGTTTTTGAGAAATTTGTTTATAGGAAATATCAATGAATTTATATATTCTATAGAAACGGTAATGATATTTTTTTTAATATTTTAGTTATCTTTAATAGATTTAATTAATGATTTTTTTCAACAACTATATTTTATTGTTTAGTATATGGTATCCTATGTTCTTTTTGATTTCCACACATCTCATAAATTGATTCAATTTTTTTAACCTGTTTATTTAACACTATATTTATAATGTGAGTAAATTCCCATTTTATTATTTAGTTTAAACCTACATTATAATGAAATGTTGTAAGTGAGACATTACCATAAACTATAGAGTTTTACATTGGTCATGATGTTGAGAGGTCATGATTATCTCACCCACAGGGTGAAATTATTTTCATACTCCACGTCTAACTAATATATTTAAGATATATTCATGAATACATCATAGTAATAATTAAATACTGGTTACCATAATGAGATATATTTATTGGATGCACACAATGATTTCAACCTCAATATTAATTAGTGGATCTCCAATATTTTTTATTGTTATATAATATAATATTTTATTAAATAAAAAATAGGCTCTCAAACACATATCACTACCTTGGGAGACAATAGATGTTCTAGGGTTACGATTTGGTCTATTATAGGGGTTTCTATTATATCAATACAAGTGGGATTTAAATGAATATAGTGCTTGATGGGAAAAAATTTACCTTTTAGGGATTCTTGTTGATGGAAAATAATATTATTTTAATGTTGTATAACTATATCCTAGAAAATTTTCATTAATTTTCATGCATCCAATATCTGTACAATGTTTTTATTAAAAACCAATGATGTATCATTACAATCATGGCGAACAAATTAAAATTCAATTTAATTCAAGGTGTACAATTTATAGCCATATGATGGTACTAACCCTTTCCATTTTATATCATGCAGTATGGATGTTATCACATCATATTTAATTTCAAGAATATTGTACTAAAACTAATCAAGTTCATAGGGATGATCAATGGGATAACTATACATGAGATTTGTTTTATAGTTCATTATAGGAAATATGTATCAATGATGATGTATATTTCTTATGTAATTTGGCCTAGCGGGATTAGAATATTATATGTTAGGATTTAACCTCATAGAGGCATCCTATATATTAGGGTAAACAAGGATCAAATACCATATAGTTTTGGTGAAATTTTTTCTTTTTTACATGATAAGTCTTATTCATAATTTTTAACATCATACAATAAGGGTTTTTTCATAGGTAATACAAAAATTGAATGGAATTAGTACTCTTGGAATATATTTCATTGGGAAATGATTTTGAGATTGAACATGGGAGGCCCTTATATATGGGAAACCATATCACATGTATTAGTTATAATGACAAGAAAAATTATTTTACTCATAGGTAATTTGATGCAATGACTATGTAATTGGGGCTTGTACCGAACTAGTCGCCCATGTCCTAGAAAGGGAGATGGAAGTGTAGTGACTCCAAATTCTACACCCTGTAAAAAATAATGTTACGTAAATGACTTGAATTATATCCTACATAAAATATAAAATTATCACACCTATTGTAATAAAATTACTAATAAAATTATAATAATTATTAATATGGAAATGCATTATGAATTATTACATTTTGAAAATAATTAATAACTAATTGTTAATAATGAAAAATGATACTTTCGAAAATATCCATTTAATTTAAATTTAATATTTTATTTTACAATATACATCTAAAATCATGAAAATTTAAATTTTATAAAACAATCTTCATTATTTGAATTCCTTGCATCAAATATCACTTCTCGTGAATTTTTTTATTTTTCTGAAATATTTAATATTAAGTCAAAAATATTAATTTGTTAATATTAACTTTTTAATTTAATCATTATATAAGGGTATCATAGAAGTTTAGAAATTTATTTTATGTAGTAAATTTTTTATTAAAAATAATTAAACTTATAAATTTCAATATATTATATTATCATATAAATCTTTAATCGAATATTTTTTTGAGAAAAATTAATATGTTACTGTAACATCCCAAGTAATTAATGAATAATAGATAATTTTATCTATGTCTATTTATATATTAGATAATGTTTTAGAGGCATAAATTGAGAATAAATCTAATCTTAAGCATGGAATACACTAATATTTTTCAAAGATTGCTTTACTGCCTTTTGATGGAAAACCATTTTTAAATCAAAATTTTGACAATTTTATAAGATATATTTGTCAAAATAAACATATTCATTATTATTGGGACATTTAAATTTACATTGGATAATTTTTTGGTATCTTTCTGACAATGTTCATTTTTTAATGAATAGTGAAAAATACTGCTTTTTCATCTAATTTAATTATATTTATAGATTATATTTTTAATTGGTTTTAAAGTGTAAATAGAATATATTATTACCAAGTAATCAAATTGTGGTTATTTGAATTAATTTCACTTTGTAATTGGGAAAAAACAAGTGCCAAACCTTTCATAGATATTGTTTCAAAAAAACCCGCTAAATGTTTTGACAACGGGAATTATTTTTAAATTAATTATTTCAATTTCAGTGTTTGGAATTTGGTAAAATGGATTAAATATTTGTAATCAGAAGGTCCAAATTATGTAATCAATACTCTTTTGTTTTTGGACATTATGAATAGTAACGGTGGTAATTATCTTTAATCATCTTGATTAATGAGTAATCGGGTAGTTAAGGAAAACAAAATAATATCATAATAATAAAACATTACACCAACATGTTTCCTAATGATACTGGTTGTCTCATGGCCGACCATGGGATTCCTTTTTCCAAACTTGGGGACCCCATGTAATCACTTTTGTGGGAAAGTGACTTTTTATCTTTTTATTTTTTAAAGAAAGTAAATATAACAAAGAATGTATCACCTGAGTAAAACATTTTTAATATTGTCTACATAGATGATATTATAGACTATAAATATTAATTGGAAAAATAAAAATATTTTCTACATCATAGTATTTTTTCATAATTTTTATACATTAAATAAATTAAATTATTTATGACATCATGATGATGCAGCGATTACCTCATTATTAAACAATTTAAATAAAATGAAAAGGTAATGTAATATCTAAGACCTAAACATGTCAAAATACTATTGGATGAATATATTTCTAAATAATATCCCCTTATCCTCAAAATAAATCAACATGGTACCTTTAAAATCCGAAACCCATTTGAAAATAAAGTAACATTTTGTAACTTTCCAAGAGTGCCCCTCCTCTCTTCTTGTAAAAGGCCCCCACCTCTACCTCCATACCCACACCTCTCAAGCCTTTTTCTCAGCCAAACCCTACCCATTTTGTCTCTCCACACCCCTCTATAACTCTTAGAAGCCTCACTTTGGGCAGAAGTCTTCTCAAGGAAGCTTTTGAGCTCAAATCAAAAAGAGTTTCCCGATATAAAGGTAGTGTCTTTTCTTGTGTTCTTATGTTTTATTTTTCTTCTCCAACCCCCAAAACTCTTTTTATTCATTTATTTCGTAACAAAACCAGTATATTCAATATAGTATTGCATTTTTATAAGAAGTATTCTAGCTACACTTACACACACCTACATCTAATGGTTAAAAAACATACTGTTTCCATGGATGGCGAATTCCTGCCTCATGAAACGATGATTGTTCAATATTTTTTTAACACCTTCAAAGGTGGCCATTAAGATGACACTATATTTATATATGATATATAATATTATTATTATTTTATTAATATTCTGTATTTTTCATTTATGGCATACCTTTATGGTCACCATTATGGGTAAACGTGATATCTTCATTTTAGGAAGTGCGGACTACCGCCCCCTCAAAGTGATTTGAATCATTAATGCCATATGTGGGATGTATAAAGGATTTAATTAATGATATTATATATGATATTATACTTTAATTATAATATACCTTTATATAATAATGATTCCATTCCATAAAATACGAAATAGAAATGAAAGTAGCGTTCATGGGTACGTACGGATTACCGTCTCCATGAACGGTGCATTTCATTTATTACCTCTAAACGTATGTAATATTATAAATGCATGTATATACTAGATATATATGATATATATGATATCTACATATTGAATATAACTATGGATATAATTAATACATGAACAACTTGTAATTATAAAGAGTTTATTTTTTGACTCAAGTGCCAATGATCGTTAAAACGACCGTTATTAACTTAAATAATTACATAGTGTTCATGACATAGTAATAAGTGATATAAAAGGGAATAATGAACTTGAAAAAAGGTTCTTAAGAAAGTATAAATTAACTCAAGTTTATTATTCATGAGATTAAAGAGCAATCGAGTCACGTCGGACACGAGGTAAGGGAACTTCTAAACCTAATTTCCGTTCTTTGGGTTAATCTCCTACTTTCAAATTATGTCATGATATTATTATTTCCTATCTTGTATTTGTACTTTACATATGTGTACTTATAGTGAATACACATAATAGATCTATTTTATTTAAAAAATTATCCTTTTAAGGGAATTCATCTCAATCTCCATTCATTAAGGCATATTTTGTTTTATACACAACTTTCTTTTATACGGTGTATAAACCCCTTTGACTTTTATGATTATTCAACAAGAATATTTTTATATTAAGTGTTTACTAAACAAAAAAAATGGAATGTTTTTTTTGTCGTACGTATGCGGCGACAACAACTTCTCTACCGTCGTGACCATTATTTGTGTTTCAGCTTCCTCTATAATCCATAACCTTTTTTGAATGAAAAATAAATACCATGTTTTAGTTTTCTTTTATTTTGGTATGGAATATGGTTTTCATAATGTTTTTATATCAATGTGTTGTATTGATATCTTGTGTTTGAAAAGTGGAAATGTTATGTTTCCTTTATGCATGTTTTATGTGATAAAATTATGTTATGGTTCTTGGGCATTGTTATGAAGACGGGTGGTTCCATGATAAACTAAGGGAGGGTGAGCCCGATATAGCTCTCCAATGCATTGAGTAACATGAATGAGTTAAACGTTAAGGTTTCTCCGAAGATATTTAGGGAATATACTGTGATGGGTATTCCAAATGTAACCAAGAGGGTTACTCCCTACGTAATAATGCTATGAATGCCTCAAGTTACCTTTATGTCTTAAGATTTCTCTGATTTATTCATGACTTGTTGAGGTATGTGATTATATTTTATGAGTAAAGTATGATTTCATGCATGGACTAATTTTTTCAGTTCATATTTTTTTATATATATAACCCTTTCTGAGCTTATTATTCTCATTGAATGATTTTGAAATGTTTTTTCATAGGTCAAGGGAATGGTACATGATTAGTTGATAGTGTCTATGAAGTGTCAAGAAAGAATCCATGTTATATATTAAATATGTTTCTGTTGATGGGAAAAATGAATACTATCTTTTATATAACTACTTTGTTTAAATGTGGAATGTAATGCAAGTTTTATGATCTAATTCTATAAAACTCTACACCTAAAGAGATCCTCAATGTGTAATCTTGTAATAACTCAAGATTAAGTATGGTTTAAGGATGGGGAATTATAGTTTGTATCAGAGGTTAGTTTAGATAAATTTAGGAGTTAGAATTCTATTAAATTATTAACCAAAAATATTTTTTTATGGTCAAATTGAAATGATATAGAATTTGAAGATTACCATGATGCTTCATCTAAGACATGTTTGTTCAGAATGGTTTTCCATAGAGGAAACAGAGCAGATTTTCTAGGAAGGAATATAGATTATAATGACCTTTCAAATCAGCAACCAGAGATGGTCGGAATCAGAATTGAGCAGTTTACTGCACTGATAGCACAGTTGACTCAGGTGAAAAAATGTTGGTTGTTTTCATTGATGATATTTTGGTGTTTTCTAAAAGTAAAGTGGAGCATGATAGTCATTTAAGGGTTATCTTTCAAACCTTAAAAGAAAATAAACTATATGGGAAATTCAGAAAGTGTGAGTTTTGGTTACAAAATATTTCTTTCCTTGGTCACATTGTTTCAAAAATGGCATAACTGTTGATCCTGCTTAAACAAAAGTTGATGAAGAATAGCCAAGACCAACAAATGTAAAAAAGATCCGTAGTTTTCTTGGTTTGGAAGGTTACTACCAAGGGTTTGTTGAAAAAATTTCATAGTTAACTCGAAAGGTTGTTATGTTTATGTGGACAAAAGAATGTGATGATTGTTTTCAGGAACTGAAAAGACGATTGGTGAAAGCTCATATTTTGGAACTACCTTCCAGGAATGGTGAGTTTGTTATCTACAGTGATGCTTAATTGAATGAAATTGGTTGTGTCCTAATGTAGAATGATCAGGTAATTTCTTATTCTTCAAGTCAGTTGAAAACTCATGAGGTAAATTACCCTACACATGATTTGGAATTAGCTTTTATTGTTTTCACTTTAAAAATTTAGAGGCATCATTTGTATGGAGTAAAGTGTGAAATATACAACGATCACAAAAGTTTAAAGTATATATTTACTCAGAAATAATTGAACATGATACAGAAGAGATGTCTAGAATTAAACAAGGATTATGATTGTACAATTTATTACCATCCGGGAAAAGCACATAAAGTGGATGATGCTTTGAGTCGAAAAAGTAATGCTTCATTAACAATGTTGTGTTTGGAACATTATCCTTTGGTTAATGATTTGATGAAATTTGTCATAAAAGTTGTTGTTGTAGGATGTCCTTCTATTTTGTTTCAGGAATCAGGGAAATATTCTCTATCAGACAGAATCAAGGAAGCACAAAAGCAAGACAATGAGTTACATAAAAAGGTAGAGCTGGTTCAGAAGGGTAAGTTATATGAATTCAACATTGATAATGATTGTGTTTTGAGATTTGGGAGGAGATTGTGGGTGCCTTGTGATTCACAGTTGAAGAGATAGTTGTTATGTGAATCTCATAGTTCTCTATTTTTAGTTAATCCTAGCATTACTATGATGTACAGAGATCTGCGAGAGTATTATTGGTGGGATGGAATGAAAAGAGATATTGCTGATTTTACTATGAAGTGTTTGACTTTTTAGCAAGTTAAAGCTGAGAAGCAGTTACTGAAAGGGATGTTTCAACCTTTACCAGTGCCAGAGTGGAAATGGGAAAATATATCCATGGACTTCGTTGTGGGATTGCCGAAGAAACCTCGAGGTAATAATGTAATATGGGTTATTGTTGATCACTTGACTAAATCTGCTCATTTCCATGCAATACGAGATAATTTTTCCCTAGATCAACTTTCTTGTTTTTATATTAAAGAGATAGTCATGTTACATGGAGTTCCTCTCTCCATTGTATCTGATCGTGTTCCCAGGTTTACTTCTAACTTTCGGAAAGGCCTTTAGAAGTCATTGGGTACTGAATTAAATATTAGTACAGATTTTCATCCTCAATCAGATGGGAAGTCACAATGAACAATTCAGACTTTGGAAGATATGATATGTGCTTAGATTATCAGGGAAGTTGGGACCAACATCTTTCTTTGGTTGATTTTTCATATAATAACAGTTTTCATTCCAGTATACAGATGGCACCATTTGAGGCGTTATATGGGAAGCAGTGTTGAACTCCAGCTTTCTGGGATGAAGTGGGTGAAAGGAAGCTAATGGGACCAGAATTGGTAGAAGAGTTGGTAGAAAAATTTCAGCTAATACAAAAACACATGAGAATAGCATAGAGCAGGCAGAAGAGTTATGCGAATAACCGGAGGAAGGATCTATCTTTCAAGGAAGGTGATCTTGTTTTTTCAAAGTTTCACCATGGAAAAGTGTGATGCGATTTGGTAAGAAAGGAAATCTGATTCCAAGGTTTATTATACCATATGAAATTATAGAGAGATTTGGATCAGTTGCATACCGAGTGGCTTTACCTCCGAGTTTATCTCAGGTACATAATGTTTTTCATGTTTCGATGTTAAGAATGTATATGCCAGATCCATCTCATGTTTTGAGTCCAGAGGTAGTTCAGTTGGAAGAGAATCTTTCTTATGAGGAACAACCAGTTCAGATTCTTGATCTCAGGGAGTAATTGTTCTAGAATAAGGTGTTTCATCATGTAAAGGTTTTGTGGAAAAACCACATGATTGAAGAGGCAACATGGGAATCTAAAAATGCAATGAGGGATAAATACCCCCACTTATTCGATAAGTAAATAAATTGTAGGGACACAATTTTCTGAAGGGGGGAAGGATGTAACATCCCAAGAAATTAATTAATAATATATATTATTATCTATGTCTATTTATAGATTAGATAGTGTTTTAGAGTCTTAAAATGAGAATAAATCCAATCTTAAGCATGGAATACACTAATATTTTTAAAAGATTGTTTTACTGCCTTTTGATGGCAAACCATTTTTAAATCAAACTTTTGACAATTTTATAAGCTATATTTGTCAAAATAAACATATTATTTATTATTGGGACGTTGAAATTTACATTGGATAATTTTTTGGTATTTTTCTGACAATGTTCATTTTTTAAGGAATAGTGAAAAATACTGCATTTTACACCAAAACGTCTTTTTCATCTAATTTAATTATATTGTTATATTATCTTTTTAATTGGTTTTAAAGTGTAAATATAATATATTATTACCATTTAATCAAATGGTTGTCATTAAGATTAATTTCACTTTGGAATTGGGCATAAACAAGTGCCAATCTTTTCATTGATATTGTTTCAAAAAAACCCGTTATTTTTTTGACAAAGGGAATTATTTTTAAATTAATTATTGAAATTTATGTGTTTGAAATTTGGTAAGATGTATTAAATATTTGGAATCAGAGGGTCCAAATTATTTAATCAAGGCTCTTTTGTATTTGGACATTATGAATAGTAACGATGGTAAATTTCTTTAATCATCTTGATTAATGAGTAATCAGGTAGTTAAGGATAATAAAATAATATCATAATAATAAAAAATGACACCAACATGTGTCCTATTTCTAATGGTTGTCTCATTTCCGACCATAGGATGCCTTGTGACAAACTTGGGGAGCCCATGGAATCACTATTGTGGGAAAGTGACTTTTTATCTTTTTATTTATTTTAAAAAGTAAATATAACAAAGAATGTATCACCTGAGTAAAAAAAAATTAATTTTTTCTAAATAGATGATATTATGGACTATAAATATTCATTGGAAAGATAAAAATATTTCCAACATCATAGTAGTTTATTCATAATTTTTAGAAATTAAATAAATTATATTATTTATGACATCATGATGATGCATCGATTACCTCATTATTTAACGATTTAAATAAAATGAAAAGATAATGTAAACTCTAATACCTAAACATGTCAAAAACCTATTTTATGAGTATATTTAGAAGTAAAATAACCTTATCTTCCAAATACATCAAGTTGAGACCTTCAAAATCCTAAACCCATTTGAAAATAAAGTAACATTTTGTAACTTTCCAAGAGTGCCCCTCCTCTCCTCTTATAAAAGGCCCCCACCTCTACCTCCTTACCCACACCTCTCAAGCCTTTGGCTTGGCCAAACCCTGCCCATTTTTTTATCCACATCCCTCTATAACTCTTAGAAGCCTCACATTGAGCTGAAGTCTTCCCAAGGAAGCCTTTGAGCTCAAATCAAAAAGAGTTACCTGATTTAAAGGTAGTGTCTTCTCTTGTGTTCTTATGTTTTATTTTGCTTCTCCAACCCCCTATACTCTTTTTATTAATTTCTTTTGTAACAACACCAGTATCTTACATATACTAGGATGTTTTTATATGAATTATTCGAGCTACACTTACACACACATACATATAATGGTTAAAGAACATACTGTTTCCGTGGATGGAGAATTTCTGCCTCACGAAATCATGATTGTTTAATATTCTTTTAACACCTTCAAAGGTGGCCATTAAGACGACACTATATTTATATATGATATATTATATGTTTATGTTTTACATAATCTTTTGTATTTTTCATTTATGGAATACCTTTATGGTTACCATTATTTGTAAACGTGATATCTTCATTTTAGGAAGTGCGGACTATCGCCCCATCAAAGTGATTTGATTCGTTAATTACATATGTGGGATGTATAAATGATTTAATTAAAGATATTATATATGATATTATACTGGAATTATAATATTCCTTTATATAATTATTTTTACATTCCATAAAATATGAAATTGAAATGAAAGTAGCGTTCATGCGTACGTACGGTTTACCGTCTCCATGAACGGTGCATTTCTTTTTTTACCTCTAAATGTTATTTAATATTATAAATGCATGTATATACTGGATATATATGATATTTATGATATATACATAATTAATATATCTCTGGATATAATGAATACATGAAAAACTTGTAATTATAAAGAGTTTATTTTTGACTCAAGTACCAATGATCGTTAAAACGACCGTTATTAACTTAAATAATTACATAGTGTTTATGACATGGTAATAAGTGATATAAAATGTAATAATGAACTTGAAAAGGGTTTTTAAGAAAGTAGAAATTAACTCAAGTTTATTATTCAGGAGATTAAAGAGCAATCGTGTCACGTTGGACACGAGGTAAGGGAACTTGTAAACCCAATTTTCGTTCTTTGGGTTAATCTCATACTTTCAAATTATGTTTTGATATTATTATGTCTTATCTTGTATTTGTACTTTCCTTATGTGTACTTATAGTTAATACACATAATAGATCTATTTTATTTCAAAAAATGATCTTCGTAAGGGACTTCGTCTCAATCTCCATTCACTGAGGCATATTTTGTTTTATAGAAAACTTTCTTTTATACGGTGTATAAACCCCTTTGACTATTACGATTATTCAAAAGGAATATTTTTATATGAAGTGTTTACTAAACGAAAAAAGGGAATGTTTTTTTGTCGTACGTATGTGGTGACAACGACTTCTCTGCCAATGTGACCATTATTTGAGTTTCGGCTTCCTCTATAAGCCACAACCTTTTTTGAAAGAAAAATAAATACCATGTTTTAGTTTTGTTTTATTTTGGTATTGAAAATGGTTTTCATAATGTTTTTATATCAATGTGTTGTATTGATATCTTGTGGTTGAAAAGTGGAAATGTTATGTTTCCCTTATGAATGTTTTATGCGATACAATTATTTTATGGTTCTTGGGCATTGTTATGAAGACGGGTGGTTCCATGATAAACAAAGGGAAGGTGAGCCCGATATAGCTCTCCAATGCATTGGGTAATGTGATGGAGTTAAACGTTAAGGTTTCTCCGAAGAGATTTATAGAATATACTATGATGGGTATTCCAAACGTAACCAAGAGGGTTACTCCCTATGTAAGAATATTATGAATTCCTTAAGTTACCTTTATGTCTTATGATTTCTATGATTTATTCATGACTTGATGAGGTATGTGATTATGTTTATGAGTAAAGTATGATTTCATGCATGGACTAATGTTTTCAATTCATATTTTTTTATATATATATAACCCTTACTGAGCTTATTATTCTTATCCCAAGTTTTTGAAATGTTTTTTCATAGTTCAAGGGAATGGTACATGATATGATGATAGTGTCAAGGAAGTGTCAAGAAAGAATCCATGTTTTATTTTAAATATGTTTCCATTGATTGGAAAAATGAATACTATCTTTTATGTAACCACTTTGTTTAAATGTGGAATGTAATGCAAGTTTTTTGATCTAATTCTCTAAAACTCTAATCCTGAAAAGATCCTCAATGTGTAATCTTGTAATAACTCAAGATTAAGTAAGGTTTAAGGCTGGGGCCTTATAGTTACAGTCATAATAAATCTTGTGATAATTAGTTTCATTGAATTAATTTCAAAGAGAGATTCAATTTTGGATTTACATGAAATACTACTAAATTTTATTCTATTTATAGAAAGTAAATTTTCATCATTATAATAAGTATAATAAATAATATAATCTAATTAAAATATTTGTAGATGTAAATAAATATTTTTCCAATTACTATTGTTATGAGATTAAGTGTGTTTATTTTTAAATTAAAATTTAAAACATTAATAAAATTGAAATAATAAAATGAATTCAATATTTTAAAATAGAATTTTCAAATTATATAATGAGTTAAATTATATTAGTGATCATTAATATGAATTAGTATGGGAAAAATATAGTTACTCTGGAAAGAACTATAAATCTTAATATTCTTTTACTTAGGTGAAATGGAAATAATTTGTTGCACCATGTTTAAAAATGATTCCATAATGAAATGCTAAATTAAAAACCAATTTATACTCTTTATTATTTCATTTATTGTCTTTAACATGATTAGTAAATGTAATTCATTAAAAATGTATGGTTAAATTAAAAAAACTACACTATTACTCACTTACAGAAGGATGCCACATCCCCAAATTCAATACCCAACATAACGTGGAATTTACCAATGATAATGAACCATATTTACCATTATATATCCACCTATGACTTCCAAATTATTCTAGTAAAATTTTCTTTATACTACGTACTTCAGTTATATCATAATTCTAAGACAAAGTTATCATCCCTAGCATGAGTATCCCCATCGTGTTAGTGTTTCCTTACTAATTTTCAATATCCTAAAATTATATAACCATATTTATATAATGAAATTAGTATTATTAGTACAATTACATTTCCTTGTATGTGTTTTACAAATTTTATTCAATCTTTTACATTCATTATGAATACAAAATATCATCTATAGTGCGTACATGCAGATTACCACTTCCAAGAAGAGATATTTTTTTATTTCAATAGTGTATATCAAGTCCTATATCAAAAATATGTTTTGTGAATAAATATTTATTATATATAAAAGATATAATAATGAAATTATGATTTTTTATATTCCTGAATTGTTTACATTTATAGAGATATAGAATAATTAATCACACATATAGAAGATTACCTCCCCCATGAAAAAAACATTTCACCTCAACGACCCATCTAGGCGGGATATAAGTCTAGATTTATGTATTATATATAATAATTATTAAAATTTTAAGAATTGAAATATTTTTTATTTTTGTTCTCCAAATACTTTAACCTAATCATGATAATAAATAGAAAATATTATTTTATTTTTTGGTTTTACAACCCTCATGCATAAATGTTGTAATGTTTATGTAATAAATTATTTTGGGACACTATATAAAGATAATATAATTTAATATCAATTAATTTATGATTTATAAATATATTTATCTTATTTCATTTATATTATAAATAGTTATTAATTAACAACATTTCCACTTTTTGGCATGTCGAAGTTAGGTTATCATGATTCCCATTTGCGAAATCCATATTCATGATTTTTACATAATGAAATTATGTAGAAAAAAATAAATATAAAATAAATAATATTATATATTCAATAAATATGGATTTATAAACTTTAAAAACTTAGTAAAAATTTACCCAATTATCGTGATATTTTAACGAGATAGATTGCCAGATGTTCTAACATCAATTAGTGATAATTTATATTACAGACTAATATATATGTAATTAAGATAAGAAAAAAAATTATAAATGGATTTCAATATTAATAAATATATTATAATAGGTATTTAACTTTAATATGTTCATTATGTTTTAGGTTTTAATAATTATGAGTTTTTGGAAACATTATGTAAGTATTTATCATCTCAAATTCAACTCCTTAAAACATGTTTTCTCTTTTTCCCTTATTTTATATTTTTTGTGTATGTAATTCCTTTTTTAATCATGTGATACTATATATTTATATAAATTTTAGTAAAATTTATGTCTATATTTATGTTGGACCCACTATGATATGGTATTCTTTTCAAAATCACAATTAATGTCTGACTACATATTCTACCCATTCATGCTTTTTAATATCTCTAAGTAAATCAATTATATCATACTGAACAATATACATTAATAGAGAAATAACATACATTTATAAATACATATGTTTACAAGTGTATTATTACATGTATTTTTTGATGTCATATAGTCGTGTAAGGTTATGTATAAGATACACTCTAGATAGGATATTTAGAGTTCCTGGCCACGAACTAATGTTTGAAACACCTTTATTCGACACACCAATGTTCGACACAGGAATGTTTGACACACATTTTTTCGACACACTAATGTATGAAACATGGATATTCGACACACCAATGTTGGACACACCGATTTTTGACACACCAATGTTCGACACAACGATGTTCAACACGCTGATGATCTACCCACCGAAGATGACACACTGAAGATGACACACCAAAGATGACACACCAAAGATGACAATCGAATATTTCACACCGATGTTGACACAACAAAGATGACACACCGAAGATGAAACACCGAAGATGACACACCGAAGAGGACACACCAATGATGTGGCATAGAAGATGACACACCGATGACGATAGACTGATTGTAACAGACAGAAGAAGACGGACCAATGCAAATGACTCACCAATAGTGATGAATAACTACTTCATTTTTATTAATTCAAATTTATTTCAAATGGTCATATTTAGACAAATTAATGTTTTTGAAATTATTTAATGTTGTCTATATGACTATCTACAGACAGTACGAGTTACATGAATGTGTGGAGATCTTCATTCCTAGTAGACCTTGAAGCATAAAAGGACTTCAACCTCAACCTAAAAACAAGGGCTCAAAAAACACACTGAAAAATAGACTGAGCGAATATGAAATATTGAAAGTAGTTGTACTCGAAGCATAAGCTCACACGAATTCTAACAAGAAACAACCTACTGAATCTTGTTGAACATCATCAAAAAATAAGAGGTGAATCTTTTAACACCTGGAAGGAATATTGCAGAAACTGTGACACTCTTTTCTGAAGCTAACTTTCAGAAGAGGACTCAAATATCATTTTTCTCTACATTAATTGTGTCCAGAGCTTTACTGCATAACACACAGATATTTATAACCCCAATTATTCTT
This sequence comes from Viscum album, assembly GCA_963277665.1. Taxonomy (NCBI): domain Eukaryota; kingdom Viridiplantae; phylum Streptophyta; class Magnoliopsida; order Santalales; family Viscaceae; genus Viscum; species Viscum album. Next base: position 1,290,878,757 of record OY728135.1, read on the forward strand.
TCATAACTGAGATGTGATCTTGTGGTTACTATTTGAGTAGCGTGTATTTCTGTTTGTATCACACACACTCTCTCCTGAGAATAACTGCAGGATACCAAAATATCGTCACTCTCAAACCATTTTTACTCTTGTATCCCATATAGAACTATGCAAGAGATCCTTTATGATCTTGTTATTAGTTTTTACCATGAATAACATTGGTAAAGATCAAGTGTCACTTGGATAGCCCTATTTTCTATTTTTAACCCCGATCCATGGTGTAATCAAAATTATATTAATATAAACTGCATGGTGGTAGGAGATCACCATGTGAAGAGGAATAAGTCTCTTCTTGAGGAAAAACCTCTATTGTTAACCACTGTGTGGTTTATCTTATATTTTTATCTATTATGTATTACTCACATTAAGATAAACTAAAATTTTATAGTTACCTTACAAAGTGTTTATATCTGGTTTGAATCTATAGATTAGCTTAAAATATTTTTCAAATATTAGATTGGAAAAATTGTGAACTAATATATCTTTTGAGAATATAACTGAACATTCATGATTTTTATAAGTTCACAACAAACTAACTTTGGTTAATATTCTAATAATGGGTTTTTATTTTAAAGAACCAATTTTTAAGATAAATTTTTATAGATACTGAATTCACAACCTCCCTTAGGTCATCTACGCCGAACAATATTTTGAATCAGATGAGTTTTTTTATAGTTATTGTTAGTGTTTCAAATCTTGTCAACTGTGATTATATTTTTATTTGAAAGATCTCAAATTTTCAATTATTTCTAAATTTTCATCTCTATGACAATTTTTTATAGTCAATATCATGGAAAATAGACTAGAAGGGGTTGTTACCACCAGGCCACTGTTATTTAATGGAAATAATTATGCTCAATGTAAGAATAAAATGAAAATAAATGTAGAATGTATGGGATTTGAAATCTGGAAAACAATTGAAAGTAAATATGCAATTCCTAAAACTGCTTGAAACAGAGGGTATGAATCTACCAAGACTACCAATAACAATTATTTTAATGCAATGCAGGCTCTATACTGTGCACTAGGAGATGAAGAGTTTAACTATATCTCTGCTTTTAAAAGCACACATGATATTTTGGATGCTCTATCTGTTTCTCTTGAAGGAACATATAATGTTAAAGAAATTTGATGAAATACTTATATTATTAAATATAAAAACATTATAATGAAGCCCCATGAGTCAATTTTTGATATGTGTCTCAGGTTATATGAAATTGTGAATACCATGATTTCCTTAGGAAGAGAAGTAAAATCCAATTAAAAGATCATGCGGATTCGGTGATTCTTACCAGAATGATGGTGTGGAACGTCTGTGTCTATTATAGAATCATGTGATATTAATAATATTCTAGTGAAGGAATTGATTGGAAAATTAATGAAGTGTGAAGAGATATTAATGTTAATTCAAGAAGATGATGAAACAAAATGAATGTTTGTATCCTTCAAGACAATAACTTCTAAAAGTAAAGATAAGGAGAAATTTCAAGCTTCAATTGAAATCTCATGTAGCAATGATATAGCTATGGATATTGAAGAAGAAATGGCACAGTTGGATAGATGATTCAAAAACTTCTATTGGGAAATGAATTTTTTCAAAAATAACAATTATAAAGGAAATTATGATAACAAGGGAAATTGATAAAAGGATTGGAAGAAAAATGATAAATCAGAAGAGATCATTTGCTATGAATGAAAAATGAAAGTGCATATCAAGGATGAATCTCCAATGATGAAATAAAATAAAAAGTTTGAAAATAATGATAGACGGTTTAAGAATGAAATGAAGGCCACCTAGACTGCATCCAAGGACATCTCAAGTGAATCCAGCTCTTCTAAAGATGAGAAAGATGAAATAGGTTATATGTGTTTTATGACAAACACAACTGTGGTAAACATAGTCTCTTATCTACATAATTTTTATTATTCTGAAAGTGAGCCTATGAATATGAAAAATGATGAATTATTTGAATGCTGAAATATGTTAGAATAAACATGTAATGAGTTGAAAATTATGTACAAATATTTAAAGAAATATCACGCTTTTAGTGTGAAGGCTAGTTCCAAACTTATAACTCAAAAAGAAAAAAAATCCCAATAACTCAAGGATAACAATGAGTTAAATATGACTAAAGATAAATTAAAGAATGACATAGAAATGCATACTAATTGGAAAAATAATATTACCAAAATGCATAGTAAAAAAATAGCTCCAAAGTATACTTCTGGTAAAGGATATCAATATGGAAAAAATAATTTATACAAATAACGTTTTGTTACCGTATCTGGAAAATCTGCAACCATATTCGAAAACAAAAATTCTATAGAAAATTTCAGTTCCCGAAATTCTTTTATTGTATCCAATTCTTTAGGACTAAATAGTGTTTATTTTTCAAACACTATATATTATGTATATATGAAACCCATAAGACAATTGTGGGTAACTAATGCTTATATTACTAATGTATGTGGAACCAAAAAAATATGTGTACCAAATTCCTTTCATTGTTAAACTATTTTAGAGGTAAATTTCCTAAAGAGCTCCTATAAAAAGATATGGTACTTGGACAGTGGCTGTTTAAGACATATGATAGGGTATTTTTCTAGATTTAAATGTATTATAATGATTTATGGAGGACATGTCACATTTTGTGACAATGGTAAAAGAAAAATCATTATCCTATGATAGATTGGTAACCCTAACTCTATTTCAATTTATAAAGTTTTGTATGTTGATGGATTAAATTATAACATGATCAGCATATATCAATTTTGTGATGATGGATTTAATGCTAAATTTAAAAAAGATGCATGAAATGTTTTCGATGCCATGAACAATTTAGTATTTATTACTTTTAGAAATGATAATATATATGCTATATATCTAGACACACTAGCATCACAAAATGCCTCTTGTCTAAATTCCGTTCACAATGAGTCTTAGCTCTTACATGGAAGACTAGGACATTGCAACATACAATCTCTTAGAATGTTAACTAGAAAAATATTAGTTAGAGTCTTACAAAAAATAGTGTTTCCAGTCAGTAAAGAATACAATCCTTGTCAAAAAGGAAAGCAGCATAAAATCACTATCAAACCAAAAAAGAAGTAACTTCTTCTCAACCTCTAGAGTTGGATCACATGGACTTGTTTGGACCATCTAGAATTTCAAGTCTCAATGGGAATCACTATGTCTATGTTCTTGTAGCTGATTTCTCTAGGTACACCTGGACATTTTTCTGAGCTCATAAAATTGAAACTTGTTCACATTTTAAAAATTATGCTAGTTATGTACAAAACATCATTGGTTTTACGATTAAATAATTAAGAAGTGATCATGGTTGTGAGTTTGAAAATCATGATTTTGATACTTTTTGTTCTCAAAATTTCTATAGTAATAACATCTCAGCTCCTAGGGCACCTCAACAGAATGGTGTGATAGAAAGAGGAAATAGAAACTTACAAGAGATTTCTTGGACTATTCTAAATGAATATGATCTACCCATTTTTTTGGGTTGATGTTGTTCATATAGAATTTTACATAATAAATAGAGTCTTAATCAGACCCATCCTTACGAAAACTCTTTACGAGTTGTGGAAAATTAGAAAAACTGAAAGTAGGTTATTTTTATATATTTGGATGTAATGTTTATATTCTGAACACCAAAGATAATTTAGATAAATTTTCCTCCAAAAGTGAAGAATGAATATTTCATGGATATTCTACATCATGAAAATCCTATAAAGTATTTAATAAAAAAACCAAATGTGTGGAGGAATTTGTACACATCATGTTCGATGAAGCAGATACATATGAGCCTAAGACATCACAAGGAAATATTGAAGAGGATATGTCTAACATGTATATTAATGATAAAACCTAAAATCATCATTTTAATGAGTCTTTGAAAACATCAAGTTCTGGAAACTCTCTTGATCCTAAGAACATTGAACCTGATAAACCTGACCAATACGAAAAACCAACTTTTACCTTCTCTAGACCAACCAAGACCCTTAAGAATCATCCCTTAGATGATATTGTTGGAAATTTAGATAGAGGAACACAAATGAGAGCATCCCTAAGAAACCCGGTTGAACATAAAGCTTTATTGTCATGACTTGAACCAAAGAAATATCAATGGTGAAATCAATGATGCATTTTGGTTATTGGCCATGCAAGAAGAATATAATCAGATTAAAAGAAATATTGTCTAGAAACATGTAAATAGACCATAGGATACATTGACCATAAGAACCAAATGGGTGTTTAGAAATAATGTTTAAGAAGATGGAAATATAATTAGAAATAATTCTAGGCTTGTTGCACAAGGATATAATCAAAAAGTGGGAATTGATTATGAAGAAACCTTTGCACCAGTAGCTAGACGTGAGGCAATTAGGAACTTACTTGCCTATGCAGCACAAATGAATTTTAAAAATTATCAAATGGAGGTCAAAAGTGAATTCTTAAATGGTTATATAATTGAGGATTCATTAGTTGAAAAAGACCTAGTTTTTACAAATTCACATTTTCCAAATAATGTGTTCAAATTATCGAAAGCTTTATATGGTTTGAAACAAGCTCCAAGAGCTTGGTATGAAAGGTTGAGTAACTTTCTTATTTCTAAATTCTTTACAGAAGGACTCACAGATCCTACTTTATTTATTAAAAGAATTTTGAAAGAATTTTTAATATCCAAAATATATACAGATGATATTATCTTTCTATCATTTAAAAAATCATTATGCAATGATTTTTCAAACAAAATTCAAAGTGAGTTTAAAATGAGTTTAATGTGTGAACATAAATATTTTCTTGGATTTCAAATAGTTAAAAATAATGAAGGTATTATTTTAAACCAATTTATGTACACTAAAGATATTTTTAAGAGATGTGGATTTGTTAGAATTAAGATTGTTGAAACCCATATGAGTTCTACATGTAAGTTAGATGTAGATGAAAATGGAAAATCAGTAGAGCATACTTCTTACAGTGGAATGATTGGGAGTTTTCATTACTTAACTACAAGTGGGACAAATATTATGTTCAGTGTGTGTATGTGTGCGAGATTTCAAGAACGTCCAAAAGTGTCACATTTTGTTGTTGTTAAAAGAATTTTCAAATAACTCAAATATAAAACTAACTTAGGGATGTTCTATTCTAAAGGACAAAATTTTGATTTAGTTATCTATTCATATACTAATTTTAGTGGATGTAAGTTAGATTGAATGAGTACCTCGAGAACATGTCACATTTTCAGAAACTCACTAATATCATGGATTAGTTAAATTCAGAATTCAGTTGCATTATCAACTACTAAAGTAGAAAACATTACTGATGGTAGTTATTGTACATAAATTTTGTAGATGAAACACACCTTATTATACAATGGATTTCAATTCATATATATCCCCATAAACTGTGCCAACAAAAGTGCTATTAACATATATAATAATCCATTTTGTCATTGTTGAACCAAGAAAATTGATGTAACACATCACTTTTTTAGAGATCATTATAAAAAAAGGTGATATAACTCTTTAATTTATTAGGACTAAACATCATCTTGCAGATAAGTTCACTAAACCCTTAAATTATGAGGGAATGAATAACATCAGACATGAAATATGAAAGATCAATCAATAGGATCTCTTGAAACAAATCACCTGAAACCGTTCTCCAGAAACCGATATCCTGAAACCTAAATCCTGAAACCAATCTACTGAAACCAATCTCTTGAAAACAATCTCTTGAAACCGATCTCTTTAAACTGATCTCCTGAAACAAATATCCTGAAATAGATCTCCTGAAACAGATCTCCTGAAACTGATATCTTTAAAAAATGATCTTGTGAAATCGATCTCTTGAAACAGATCTCCTGGAAATGATTTCCTGACACTGATCTCTAGAAACTGATCACATGAAACATATCTCCTAAAACCAATCCCTAAAACAGATTCATTAATCTTGATGTATTTTAGGAATCTTTTGTAATTTGGTATGTATTAAATAAAACGACACTGTTTTGTATTCTTATTACCACGTTTAAATTTTATGTTTTATGATTTCCAATCCTTAAATGATATATTTAGGTCATTCCATTCTGACCATTCACCTTCCCACTAATAGATATCATTTTACACATTTTCACTCTACCTCTCAACCCTAGTCATTAATTCTTTTTGAATCTGATGCCTCAACATAGCAAGGACCAAGAGTGAAATGGAATATCCATGAAAATCAACTTCTGCTAATCGTCGTAATGGTGAGTCTAGTGGGATTGTAAAAGACCGATTAGAAATCTGAGTGGTCACCATTGAAAAATAAATGTATGCTGAGTGGATTCTGAAAATCAATTTGTTTTTATTAAAATTACTGGAATATCAAGGTTTGCTGAGCTGGTTTTCTAATAATGAATGACCTTATTATCCCTATATAGTGCATGAATTCTATCAAAATTTGATGATAATTATAGATGAAGGTGAGTTAGCAATAACGTAGTTAGTAATAAAGGGAAAGGAAGTATATTTTTCATCTAAGTAATGGGTTGAGTGCTTGGAGATGCCACATGAAGGGGTTTATACTGATTATCCAGGTAATATTCCACCATCCTCTGATTTGTTATCATATGAAATTTCTCTGAAAGAGATGACTGTAAATATAGAATCTTGGAGGACTATTTCATGTGAGTTTGAAGGTGGAATAAGATTATTGTTTATGTTTATTCAACATCAAATCATCCCAAGAAAGGCAGATTTATCTGATGTGATGTATTAGGATGTATTCCTGATATTTGTGTTGGAAAATGAGATACATGTAAACCTGTGTTGGTATCTAATGGTGAATGTCTATAATTTTATAAATCCATCCATGAAGGAAACATGTTTATACTATCCATGGAAGATCTCTACCATGTGGAAAAGGTTAGGTTGTATGAAAGATGGAGATGAAGTTATAAATACATGTAGTGGTTATTGTCTTCAAATTTTTTTTTTAAATGATGAAGATCTTCTAAAACCCATGGAAGAAATGTTGGGTAGGTGATTAAGAAATGTTGAATGAGGATTTCAATCTAGTTGACCATCCTACCAGACCAATGAATCAAGTTGTTCCAGGTGTAAAACCAGGAGGAGAACCCGTTTATTCTGATGAGGATGTTGAGCCTGAAGTGACAAGGGAAGAAGGATCTCTATTCAATGATATGAGTGATCCTGATATTTCTAAATGTCAAAAAGATATGTATTATGTACCTAACAGTGGTCCTTTAGACTTACCCTCAAGAGAGTCTTTATTAGGAGATGATGATAAGGAAGAGACTGAGGTTACTGGAGTTGAAGGATATGTTTGTACGTCAGGTGAGGAGTCTGATGATGATGACGATGATGACGGAGGAAATAATGAGCATATAAGTGATTATTTAAAAGTGGGAAAACAAGTGGTGGATAGATCTAGTAAAGAATCTATACATAGAGATGGTGATAGTGTTGACCATTTTGAACAAGAGTCTATTGGTCATAGAGTTGCTAAACATGAGGACAGATCACCCCATCCTAATGATGAAAATCAAGAAATCATTCAGGAATTGAATGAAATTATGGATGGTGTCCCTATGGAAGAAGATGAAGATAAAGTGCGTCAAATTGATGAAGTTCTTGGAGGAGTTAAAGTGGATATAGATCAAGGTATACCTGAAGTTTAGTTGGTTCTTGTACCTAGTAATATTGTTATGTCTAGAGGACAAGATTAAGAAGTTGATGAAGATGATTTTGTTCATGAGACTCATGGAAGAATGATTCAGATTTGTACTGTTTATCCAAGAGATTGGACCTATACTAGAGAGTGGAATAATGATCCAGGATACATTCTTTTTCTTTTGGAGTATGAATCATATGAGTAGAGGGTTCCACCTCCTCCGGTTCCACAATTCCAAGATGAACTTGAATGGGTTGCCCCTGCTCCACCAGTTTCACCTACAGCAGTAGAGACAGTAGCACAACATGTGCCCAATGACTATGTCAGAATGTTTGAGTTTGAACAATTCAAATATTATATATGTTAGTTTGTGATAGCCTCAGTTGTATCCAGAAGTGAATCCTCCACTTCAAAAGGTATTTCAGATACTAACACAAAGAAGATTGCAAGATTAGTGATCAAGTAGATTCAACCGAATCTCATTACCATAGTTGAAACAATTATTATGCACAATACATTGCTGAGAGAAGAAGTAAGAAAGATGATAAATGAGTTAAATTCTCTAACATCTTACTTCAATACCTCCTTAAGTGGTTTTTTGGATGTTTTAAAGAACTTAGTGACTCCTATACAAGGTGTGGTTCTAAAGAAGTTGAAAGAGGAGCTTGAAAAAATGTCAACTTACCCATCCAGTTTTGGATGTGGGAAAGGTGCTTTTGTTGATTTGGAGTCTCTCAAGGTTGTGAAGAGAGAAGAACTCCAACGTCTTCCAAGTGTTTCAGACAATTAATCTCTTGAAAAGGTTCCTCAAAATATAGAACTCATGTACAACATGATTAGCTAGTAGACCAATGAAGCCTCTACAGATCAAAAAGATATTAGAGAAATGGGGGATAAGTACTTTACTAATATTTATATGAAGAATTAACTCATAAATAGCTTCAAGTTTCTAGAAGATAATCTTAGAATACCTATTGTCACAAACGCTTTCAAGAAGAATGTCACTCAATTGAAATATTTTACCCCTTTATTGAATAAAATCATGGAGAATAAGGATGACTTCAAGAAAGCTACGCAATATAGTGGTGAAATCATTAATGATTTCATCATTCTCCTTTAGCCATATCTACATGTCCAGGTTGAAGCCATTGTAGTCCCTCCAACAGCTTCCATTCGTACTGCCTCTTGGCCTCCTGCTCTAATTACTGTATCTTAGGCTCTTTTTTAGATTCAACCTGTCATTATAGATTAATCTATTAGTCGTTTCTTGTCAGAAAGAAGGTCAAGCCTTGTAGAAAATGTACCAATAGGTGTTGTCTTGCATGGTGATATATTCATACCACCTCTGTCCTCTGCCATTCCCAAAACATCTTCTTCTCCTTCATATCCTATAGATAATGTAAAACCCCCTTAGAAGCCAATCATTTATTGATGGATTGTATTTTTGATAGGGATTTGATATTTTTTCCAAGATTGTGCTTTTCAGCATCTTAATTGAAATCTTTATGGTGACTTTCTTTTATGATATTTCTCCCCTTATTTTCTTCTTTTTTTCAAATCCCAAAAGGGAGAGAAATGGCATAAGTCATGAATTATTTGTCTATGGGGAATCATTTCTAGTATAGGACACATGGAATGTACTCATCACAATCCTTTTATGGAGGGGGAAATTTGTTTTAAAACATCCAACAAGGAAAGGATTTAGTTATATTCAATAATCTACTTCAATGTAGTATGTTATACCCACTTATTTTTGATTATTTATATTTGTATGTATCCCATAATTTGTGATTGTAAAAAAGGAGGAGATTGATGGACCCTCTATGATTTGGCATTTTTTCATAATCACAAAAAATTTCTTACTTCAGATTCTACTCTTTCATGCCATTTAATATCTCTATGTAAATCAATTGTATCATACTGAACAATATACTTCAATAAGGAAATTAGATAAATTTATAAATCCACATCATTACAAGGGTATTTTTAAATTTATTTTTGGAATTCACATAGTTGTGTAATGTTATGTGTTAGACAGACTCTTAATAGGATTTTTAGAGATACTGAAAACGAACTAATGTTTGACACATCGATGTTCAACCCACCAATGATCGACACACCAATGCTCGACCCACCGATGTTCGACGCGCCGGTGTTTGACACACCGATGTTCAATGCACCGTTGTTCGACCCACTGATGTTCGACAAACCGATGTTCAACACACTGATGTTCGATACACTAATGTTCGACGCACCGATTTTGACACACCGATGTTCGACGCACGGATGTTTGACCCACCGAGGATTGACCCACCAATGTTCGACACACCGAAGAGGACACACCAATGATGACACACCAAATATGACAGACCAATGATGACACACCAAAGTTCACACACTGAAGATGACATAGCAATGATGACACACTGAAGATGAAACACCGTAGATGACACACCAAAGTTGACAGACAGATGCTAATAGACTGAATAAGACATACTGATGAAAATGACTCACCGATTGTCATAAATAGATGTTTTGTTTTAATTAATTCATATTTATTTCTAAAAGTAATATTTAGAAAAATTAATGTTTCTGAAATTATTTAATTTTTTATGCAGGACTATCCAACAACAGTATGAGGTACATGCACGTTCAAAAATCTTCATTCCTAGTGGACCTTGAAGTATAAAATGACATCAACCTCAACCTAAAAATGAGAGCTCGGAAACCACCCTGAAAAACAGACTGAGCGAATACGCAATATTGAAAATAGATGAACTTGAAGCTTGAGCTCCCAAGAAGTTTTACAAGAAAAAACATACTGAAACTTTCTGAATTTTCTCTAAAAAGATGACCTGAACATTTTCACACCAGGAAGCAAGATTACAGAAACTGCGACACTCTGTTCTGAAGAAAACTTTCAGAAGTAGAATCCAATATTATTTTTCCCCACATTCAATGAGTCCAGTGCTTTACTGCACAACACACAATGATTTCTAAACCCTATTATTCCTTCATAAATTTTTTGTGATCTTGTGGTTACTATATTTGTAGTGTGTATATATATTTTTATCATACACTCTATCTTATGAGCATAACTAGAGGATACAAAAATATCCTCGCTCTTAATCCCATTTTACTTTTTTATCCTATGTGGACCTGTGGAACAAATCTTCTGTGATCTTTTTATTAGTTTTTCCCCGAATACCTATTCTAGATGTCAAGTGTGACCTAAACAACCCTATGTATTATTGTTTACCACGATCCAGGGTGTGGATAAAAAGTTTATTAAAATAAAATGCTAGGTGGCAGGTGATCACCAAGTGAATAGGACTATGTCTCAGCTTGAGACTGAACCTCTTTTTTTAACCGCTGTGCTGTTTGACTAATATTTTTATATGTTACATATTTCTTAAATTAATATAAATTGAACATTGATAGTTATTTTAGCAAGTATTTATAGCTGTTTGAAATGTTAGATTTTATTCAAAGTGTTTCTAATCATAGATTGGTAAAACAGAGAACTAATCAATCTTATGAGGAACTAATTGAACTTTTATGACTTTTATAAGTTCACTACAAACTGAATTTGGTAATTATTTTAATAGAGGGATTATATTTTAAAGAACCAATTTTTAACAGAAATTTTTATTGATACTCATTTCACCCCCCCCCCCCCCTATTGAGTCATCTACTCCGACCAACACTATATTTCAAGTGGGTTTTAGTGGAATTATCCTCAATGTGAAATGGATAAATTTTCTCATTTCCAAATCCATGACACGTGATTGATTTTTCATACAATTTGTTTATATGGTGTATTTTCAACCCTATTGTTTTCAATTATAATTAAAATATTTCATTTAATGATAGATGATTTTTGATTTCTTCGTAACCCTCTTACTATAACATAACCATTACTAAATGTGGTTTTTGAAAGTCAATTCACATTCATTGTGTTTGGATGGTAATTATAGAACTTTTTTCATATAAGATGGGTTGTTTAAATCAATTTGATTTCATTATGAGTTAAATATAATTTATAATTTTTTAGGATATGAATTTTTACAACAAAATCCATTTTAATTGTCCCTTTATTATTGATTTATTACCTCCATAGGGGATTTGGGTAACTCAAATTTCCATTTGTTGACTGAATTTTTTTTTCCTATAGAGTTATTCTTTTATGATAGACAAATGATTTTATTTCAAAATTCATAAGATATTTACTAATTTCCATCCGTTTAATATAGTGTTTTTTATTAAAATATTATTTATTGATTACTTTATTTCTCTTAAATGGGTTATTTTTTAATGAAAAAATATCACTCCCTTAAATATCGGTTTTCCTTATAAACAATGTTTAGTATTACTTAAAAACAATATTTACATAATTTGAATCCAAAATATACTATTATTAATTTTCAATAATTATTTCTATTTTATTCATTTAAAATTTACTTTTTTTCAATCTGTTTTATTATTTTTCTTTTTAATACATTTATTTCAGAATATTTAAATGAAATATCACCCATTAAATATAAATTAATTTTCGTTTGAATCGTAATTTTGATATAACTATTTTATTCTCTATAATATTATATCATATCCGTCTATTATAATTCATTGAAAAGTATTCAATTTAAAACTATATTTTTTTTAAACGTTTTTTGTTCTACATCATTAAAATAAATTATTAATAGGTTTTCCTTAATTTTTTTTATTTTTTGATCAATTTAAAATGTAAGGTTTATCATTAATGAAGCGAGGTTATGATTACCCAATACAAAATTTTTTGGTAAATATTATTTTTTAGAAGAATGTTATTTTCTATATTATATTATTTATTATTTTATTATTGTGTGATTCTTTTGTAATGGATTATGAATCACATTATTATTCCAAGGTTTCATTATGATGTGCTGAATGATTTATTTTAAGTGGAACTCTTATATATGTATTGTATAATTTGGGGACCTATATCTGTAAAATATTATTTTTTAGGGATTTATGAAAAATGATATGATTAAATATTGTATTAATGATTTATGGGAATATTTTTTCATATGACTGTTGTTTAAATGAGATTGAGGAATTATTTTTCATAGTATTATTCTATGAATTAGATATATGGTTTTTTGTTCTCATTTTTTCTATTTGAATAATATTTTGGATTATTTTTAATGTTTTATTTTATGCCTATTATACAAAAATATTTTATCACAATATTATCTATTCATATATTTCTTCCATATTTAATGGATGGAAAAAATTATATTTATTTTTATGAATATATTATACTCTCATGGATCATGTTTATTGAATCAGGCTACCACTATATTTTTTGGTATTATTTTATTCAAATATTTATTCTATTATTTATGATATTTAGTTTTTTTGGAATAACATTTTAGATTATACCCATATGTATATATTTTTCTCACTTTTGATATTTGATTTCCTATTATTATGTTTACCATTACATATCACATTTGCTAAAAATTTTCTTCTTTTTCTAACCACCAGGTTATAATGATTAGATATATATGAAATTTCTAGAATATTTTCTCATATATAGAATGTGTGTGTGATTTTTTATACACATGAAGTATTATGTGGTTCCACTGATATTGAAAAAATTAAATTTTTTAAATTTCCCTGAGTATTGTTAGTAAATGTTTTTAAAAATTCTCTAAAACACTAAACATAAAATGTCTTGGAAATGTACTATAATAAAAACATTTATTATTTTATATGATTTGGTGTTTTTTAGGTCGAGGATATAATAATAATGATACATTTTGTGTTTACACGTTCACTGCTACGATATTCTTAACATGGTCAGTGCATTTGAGGATGGTTGGTTTGGGGGAATACACATTATAGGATGAATTTAACATTTAGTTGGATCATTGATGGTAAAATAGTTTTCTATTGTATGCATAAGTTGATTACATGAGGGATATAAGGGAGAATATATAGAACGAACAAGATGTGGCTGTTTTCACTAATATCATTATCATTGGGACCCTAAATATTAAGGGAAGATTATATTGTGATCACCTTTAAGAATATAACATTTTGGAAGGAGAACCGGAGAAGAACCCAATTTTAAGGGAATAATTGACTTAAGGGGGGTAGACTAATATTAACAGCTGATCCTTTTAACTATTGATATTATAGAGGTTCAAAAATGTATAGGTGATTATATATATGGATTGGGTGAGAAGGGAAACTAGGCAAGAGACCTCGGTGGGGTTCACTCATCTATGAGATCTACGATAAATGGAAATTATTTTGTATATTTGGCTGGATGGTCACCCTAGTAAATTTCCTATAGGAATTTACAACCCATTTTAGAGATAAGATAGAAAATTCTCCCCGGTACAAGAGAAATTAGAAGGCTCTTTTTATTATACTGGTAGGGTGAAGGATCTCCCTATTTAATGGTAGGTAGAAGATTCTCCTATATTAGGGTTAATACAAAGGATCCCCATAACATGTGTTATGTTAGATAGTTTCCCTAGCGGGAGATTTTACAATGACATTGATGTGTAGTGTCCTTGCACAACACTCTTAAGGGGACCCGGGTGAGTGATTCCGAAATAAAATTCATAATAGATGGGGTACATATTCGTAGTCTATAACAAATATTTGGGAGTGTCTTTTATTTATTTATATATGTTAAATTCATTATATTAAACTGTTACCATAATTAATATTATTTCCCCAAGGTTTTTAATTAATTAGTCACGTATATATAGATGGAAGGCATGTCATTTTTGAGTTGGAAGACCATGTCACATGGAACACATTATTTATCACTTTTATTTTATAAAATGATATCAAAATGAATTGAATAGGGGTCTATTTTTAGATTAAGGGATAAAGGGGTGTACCACTTTATACAAGGAAACCGGGATGTAGAGTCCATCAATGAATGCAATTGATATAAGTAGAGTTGTTCATGTGAGTGGGGTAGAAAATAAGTTACTTGAAGAGGGTTATTTTCATGAGTAGGAAATGTATGTTTTTATGGTAGTTAGTGAATGTTATGATTACCATAATGGTACACATATTCAATGGATGCATTTTTGTAACTACATTATCACAGCCATGGGTTCATGAGTAGTAGTGTGAGACATAGATTCCATTTATGCTAATTCTTACTTGGCATTTCATCATCTAACAAAAGTCTCCACCATTCATAAAAAAGTGAAACATCCATCCCCTACAAAGAATTTTATCCCATGATCATGATATTTCCCACAATTTTTGGAAAATGTATCATTGGAATGAATACTACATCTACAGATTGATAATGGACTCTCGGATGAGGTTCAGTGAAATACGCATGTTCCAACCTGTTTGTCATACATTAGTCATAAAACCATGATAATGTATGTGAATCAATAAATAAATAGTTGTAAACAACCATATTTGTTTGCATCAACGGGTCTAGGGAATAACATGTATATATGTACAATTTTTCATTTAATTCTTGGTACACAAGGTATGTGTGTTACATCATTTAATCTGACCCCAATAAAGTAAATTAGTTATATTGAGTATAGATTATCACATTATCCTAGGTAATCTTGTTTGAGTGATGTTATAATTACATTATATTTGATTGAAGGTTTATAATAAATTATGTCTATTTGAAAACACTTTTAAATTTCTAATATAGCAAAAGAAACCTAGTTTAATTAAATGGTCAAATTTTAATTCATTTATATTTGGAATCCTCTCTATTACCTTTTAAATTTTAATACATTATTATTGTTTCAATCCATTGAACTAATATTTATGAAAAAAGATTCACTAATGATGAAATTTTACTTCACTTATATTTAGATTTATTAAATGTTTTTTGCTTCTCATTTTAATGATATAAGAAATGATATTGAGCTGAGTCCATTACAGCTCATCAAATAATGAATCTTAATACATGTTAGAATCATTGGTATGGATTTACTAAACATCCCTATATATTATAATAATACACTCAATGGGATTGGTATCCTCAATTATATATTCATCCAACATATATGCTCATAGAGTTTTATTGTATTAATCCAATTAGCATGTGATATCATCTTGGAAAACATCCCCATTGATGAAAATATTAACTATGAATATGCCAATTATAAATCATCATACACTATAAAATCCCTAAAATAAGTGATTGGTTACCCTATAAAATATTCAATCATCATGAAATATCATATATTGAATTAGCATCATGGATAAAATTTCTATAGATATCTTCTCCATGGGATAACAACATTGAAGATTGGTCTTGTTAGTAATTGGAAAATCATGATATGATGAGTAAAAATATTGGTTATGAGTGTGTAGGATTTATCATATGATTTTTTCTTCTCAGGTAATTGTTTAGAGAAATTGTGAGATTTTCCTATACTTGGCCATATACTTTTTCTGTGTGACTAACATCTTTCATCAACCATACTTTAAAGTGATCGTAAGTTGTTTAATAGTTATAAAGAACATGGAAGTCACTATTCCTAGAGAGATATATTATGATTTGCACCATTGATTAATGAATCCAAAGATATTACTTAGTTAACTCATTTTGTAGTGAGTCATTTTCTCATGTTAGTTAAGGATGAGTTGCGAAAAAAAACTCGTCACTCAGAAATCCATTCATAACATATATTTATATATTAATATATAAGTTTGTTATGAAATCAAGGGTACACAGATAGTGTTCCTATAAACCTAATTAATGGACAAAGTCTCTAAAAGCACATAGGTATATCATTTGAAACTATTAATACACATCATTGGGATTTGAATTCTTGTAATAGATGTGCCTAAATATTTAGTTGGTGGGTCTTATAACGGTGTTCCCTAGTTGGATGATGATTCAAATTGAAGACACTCATATAGATATTATATATATACCTGTATAGATATTGTTAAAAAGTTTTTATGTATGAAATCTTTATAAGAGTAGATGATTAAGGCGATTCTTAATTTTACAAGTTCCAATTTCACATTTAAAACATTTATCTAGGGTAATCTGACCATTATTGTCATATTCTACAAATATATCATTTAGTATTTTAACATGGAATTTAATTAAATTATACTATTTAGAATGGAATATAAATTTTTCATATAAGATTTTCACTGTTTTTTATAGATAAATGATCATTTCCTCATTTATTATATACATTCCAAGGATTCTATGTTATATTATTTTCATCAACAAAAGTGGAGTTGGAAAATTATTCTCTAGAATCCACTAGTTAATCCCACACCAATATAGTTTCTCATTGTGCTTATAATTGTCTAATTTCTATATGAAATAATGGAATATTAACAATAATTTTACATATTCTCCCCATGATATCCATTCATACCCTAAATCATTGTGGATCTATGACATCCTACAATATATATGAATGTATTATATTCATCTTATCTATAGAAGATAATCACATATTTATTGAATGATATATAATTACTAATAAGATATATATCATCAAACTATAATGTTGAATAATTTAATTTAAGAAACACATCAAGAATTTTTTGCATCATGGTCACTAAATTTTTTATATTTTAAAACATCATATTTATAATTTTTTCATTATATTCCATAACCTAATTATCTTAATGGATATTCAACCATAGAATCCCATTGTATATTAAAATAATAAATAAAATTTATTCATATTTATCATAGTTTTTCTATCACTTGGAATCATATTCCCCCGTATTCATCTTTATAATGATAAACCAGTGATAGAATTGTGATTGAAATCATCTTAATATTTAACATGAAAATATGGATAATCTAAATCCCTACAAGATTCTCAAATAATCTATTTTTATTATATATATATATATTTATTTTATTATATATAATAATTAGTGTGACCACTTAGGTAATGAACACATAAATCATTTTCTTATTTATTAATAATAATTACAAAGTAATATTAGTTAAGAAAATATTATTCAATTATTAAATAAAAAATGAAACAGTTTATACTAAAAAAAATTATTATAGGGTTTATTTTAATCGATTAATGTATAAATATTCTAATTTTAATTTTAAAAAATTAATATAGTTTCTAAATAATCATATCATAAGATACATTTTCTGAATGTTTAGGATATTTTGGAAAATATGGAATTTTATTGAATTGTGAAGAATATAGATATTTGTAAGAAGTATATTTTTTAAAAAATTAAGTAATTTTTTAATTAAAATATGTTTTTAATATTTATTATATTATCCAAATTATTATATATTTATATTTAATCCAAATTATTAATTTTATATCATTATTTTTGTATAGGTTTGTTTTATAGTTTAAGAAATTGTATTTTTAAATATTGTTTTAAAATAAAAAATGTTTCTCCATGTTTATTAATTTAAATATCATATAAAAAAGAATGTGTTAAATGAAATTTATATTTTATATTTTATTAAATAAGAAGTTTTTTTATGAAACGATTATAATAAATCATATAGTTAATATAGAATAATATATTCTGAATACAATATTTCTCTTTAAAACTTATTGTCTCGCCACGTATGTGGGATTAGTACTAAATTAAAACTATTACACATTAGTGAATTGAATTTTTAAAAATAGATTCCATATTATCAATTATATATATATATATATATATTATAATATTTCTGAATTGTTTTTTTGCCATAATTATTCGTGAAAAATGATAAAATTAACACATGTGATCGAGGTTAAAATGTGTTTACTTAGTCGTTAAAAATAGAAATAGATGTTTAAAAATATCCCAAAACGTTTCCAACCCCATTTTATATCCATATATATGCATTATACCCTATATACTTGATAATGGACCATTATTGGGGCCTAGTGACATGAATACAACATGTTTATAATCCACTCTTTAAAAATAGATTACTAGGGTTCCACCCACTATCAACCTCTATTCACACATTGTTATCCAACTAGTTTAAATTATTACTATAAAAATCACTTCTCTTCATCCCTATTACCACACTACAATCCTTACTTTGGGAAAAATACAACCGAGGAAGGCCTTTGGTTAAATGTTAAAGGAGATCACTATTGAAGAGGTAACTTTCTTAAATGAGTATTTATATTTCAATTTTTTATCCACTCCATTAAATTTTTATTATACAATTCTTATATAATTAACTGATACTCATCCATATACTAGGTTTTCTCATATTAAGGGCATGCCCATAAACAAAAAAAACTTACATAAATTTTTTTACAAAAACATAATTCATTTGTATGGAAATCTTCCACCTTACGAAGGAATGTCATTCAGTTTTACTTTACAACCATTAAAATTTCTATATGATGGTGAATATAAAGTGTATATATTTTATTTATAACATAATGATACCTATAATGTTATAATATCATATATAACCTTTTATTTTTCTATTCTTTAAGGGATACGATAATCTCACTCATGTGTAAGGTGGACAACTGTATCGTGAAGTGATATGATTCTTTTTTCACGAACGTGATATAAAAAAGATATGGAAGGTAATGATACTAAATATATGTGATATATATTAAATATTTATTATTTTCAAGAACTATTTATCATTTTTAAAATTATATATATATATATATATATATTTATTTATTTATTTATACCACTTCACTCACTACAATGACCGATTACATCATTTGTGCATGTGTGGAATACCACCTCCTCAATGTGAGGTGATTATGTTTCTAGTCACAACATCCCAAGAATGATATATATAATGAAATATAATTAAATTTAAGTTTATTTATAATATTATAATCATTCTATAAAGATAAATTTTACACAACCTATTTCAATAATGATCATTGAAAAATGGAAAATCTATTAATGCATACATACATCCAAGAATCACTATGATCAGAACAACAAGTAATTTTTCATAATCAAAATTCATGGTTTATAAAAAAACAATTATGTATATATATGATTCTTATTTCATTTTTTTTATTTTTTTTATTATTAAATAATGATAGCTTTGAATATATTCCACCTACTAACAATGTTTTTGACACTTGAATTTAATAATATCAATAAATATATCCAAAAAATATTTGATTGTGTAATTGTATAAAAATTGTAAATAAATGAAATAAAAGTAATAATTGACTTTTAGAATTTTCTCATTAAATTAAATAAATGATATATTGTTTTTATTTATAAATACAATGACACATGTGAAAATCCAGACATAATTTATGGTACATCATATCAATTTCCTTTAGTTGATGTATATTTTGATGTTCTTAACCTATATTATATAATAATGTATACCAACAAAAACATATAATTTCATATGATGAATTAAACCATTATCATGAATTTTAAGGTATTATTTCATTTTATTCCTTAATAACTCTTATGATTAAAATATTTCCTAGATGATAAGGGAACTTTTTGTAAAAAAAATTCTTTTAATGTTTTACTTTCAATCTAGCTTTATCTTCAATGTCCAGGTTTTAAAATTATTTTATGAACATATTTATATTAACAAAAATATTTAATAAATTATATATATAAGGCCCCAGCCTTAAACCTTACTTAATCTTGAGTTATTACAAGATTGCACGTTGAGGATCTTTTCAGGTTTAGAGATTTAGAGAATTAGATCATAAAACATGCATTACATTCCACATATAAACAAAGTGGTTACATAAATATAGTATTCTTCATTCACATCAATGGAAACACATTTAAAATAAAACATGGATTATTTCTTGACACTTACTTAACACTGTCATCATATCATGTACCTTTCCCTTGACCTGTGAAAAACATTTCAAAAAAACTTGGGATGAGCATAAAAAGCTCAGTATGGGTTATAAAAACATGGAATGGAAACATGGGTACATATATACATAAGAGTGAAATCATACTTTACCCATAAAACATAATCACATTAACATACCTCATCAAATCATGAGTAAATCATTGAAATCATAAGACATAAAGGTAACTTGAGGCATTCATAACATTCTTACGTAGGGAGTAACCCTCTTGGTTACGTTTGGAATACCCATCACAGTATATTCCCTAAATCTCTTCAGAGAAACCCTAACGTTTCACTCCTTCGCGTTACCCAATGCATTGGAGAGCTATATCGGGCTCACCCGCCCTTAGTTTATCACGGAACCACCCGTCTTCATAATAATGCCCAAGAACCATAACATAATCGTATCACATAAAACATGCATAAAGGAAACATAAAATTTCCACATTTCAATCACAAGATATCAATACAACACAAAAAACATTGTGAAAAACATTTTCAATACCAAAATAGAAGAAAAGTAAAACATGGTATTTATTTTTCTTTTAAAAAGAAGGTATGGCTTGTAGAGGAAGTTGAAACTCAAATAACGGTCACGACGGCGGAGAAGTCATTGTCGCCGCATACGTACGACAAAAAAATTCCCTTTTGTCGTTCAGTAAAAGCTTCGTATAAAAAAGATTCCTTTTGAATAAATGTAAAAGTCAAAGGGGTTTATACACCGTATAAAAGAAAGTTGTGTATAAAATAAAATATGCCTCAATGAAAGGAGATTGAGACGAAGTCCCATACCTCAGGTCCGACTTGACTAGATCATTCTTTAATGTCCTCAATAATAAACTTGAGTTAATTTCTAATTTCTTAAGAACCTTTTTCAAGTTCATTATTCCTTTTATACCATGTTATGAACATTATGTAATCATTTAAGTTAATAATGTTCATTTTGTCTGTATTTGTTTCTTAAGTCAAAAATAGACTTCTCACACTTACATGATGTAAATTTGGTCAAAGTTTCATTATATCCAGAATGATATAAATTATTTGGATAACATATATATCATATATATTCATCATATACATGTATTTATAATATTACATCACATTTAGAGGTAAGAAATGAAATGCACAGTTCATGGAGACGGTAAGTCGTACGTACGCATGAATGCTACTTCCATTTCTATTTCATATTTTCTGGAATGTAATCATAATGATATAAGAGTATATTATAATTACAGTATAATAACATATATAATATCATTATGTTTATCCTTTACACATCCCACATATGGTATTAATGAATCAAATCACTTCCAGGGGGCAGTAGTCTGCACTTCCTAAAATGAAGATATCGTGTCTACCCATAATGGAAACCATAAAGGTATGCCCAAAATGAAAAAGAAAAGAAGTTTAAGGAAAACATAAACATAATATATATCATATATAAAAATAGTTACATCATAATGGCGACCATTGAAGGTGTTAAATGAGTATTGAACAATCATCGTTTCGGGAGGCAGAATTTCGCCATCCACAGAAACCGTATGTTATTTAACAATTTGATGTAGTTTTGTGAGAGTTTAGCTCTAATAAATCTTATAACAACATCCTAGTATATTGAAGATATTGGTGTTTTTACAAAAGAAGTAAATAAAAAGAGTTTAGGGGGTTAGAGAAGAAAAATAAAACAAATGAACATGAGAGAATGAATTACCTTTAAAAGTGTAACTCCTTTTGATTTGAGCCTAATGGATTCCTTTTAAAGGATTATGCCCAATGGGAATCTTCTAGGATGAGGAGAGGGATGTGGAGAGAGTAAATGGGTAGGGTTTGGCCGAGCTAAAGGCTTGAGGAGTGTGTGAAATGTGGTAGAGGTGGGGGCCTTTTATGAGAGGAGAGGAGGGGCACTTTTGGAAAGTAAAGATAAGTTACTATATTTTAAAAAGAGTTTCGCTTTAAAAAGGTCCCACATTTCTATAATTCGAGGATAAGGTGATAAGGCTTCGAAATCCACTTATCCAATTGGTTTTTCCATGTGTAGGTTTTAGATTTTTCATTATCTTTCCATTTTATTTAAATCGTTAAATAATGAGGTCATCGCTGCATCATCATGATGTCATAAATAATTTAATTTATTTAAAGTCTAAAAATTATTAAAAAAATACTATGATGTAGGAAATATTTTTATCTTTCCAATTACTATTTATAATAAAAAATCTGATCTTTATAACCCCATGTAAAATTTGTTTTCGTAAAACATATTATGTTTGTGTCATTTTTACTTTTACATTAAATAAAAAGTTATTTATGTAATTTCCCAACCAAAGTGGATCCATGGGGACCCCAAGATTACCCATGGCTTTTCTTGGTCGGCCATGACACAACCAATGAGGGTAGGACATGTGTCAAGCTCATCTTATTTTATTAAAGCATTATTTTTACCTTAAACTACACTAATTACCACTAATCACGATTAAAACTTAATAAGTTACTATTCACCAAAAAATTATTTTAATCTCATTGAACCACATTTTACTTCTTAATGATAACCATGTATGTCGGATTTTTTAAATTCAAAATAGAATGATGGAAAAATTTCTTTTAAACAGAAATATCAGTTTTTATAAGTACCACTTAGTGGTTTCACTATTCATCAAAAATTGAAGTTTTTCAGAAAAATACCAAAAATCCACCCTATGCTATATTTGATATTCCGAATTCAAAAATGAAGTCTATTTTATAAAATTCAAAACATATAAGTCACATTAATTAATTTAATAATTAATTCTCGCTGTCAGAGCAAATAGCGTGTTTTTATAAAACGATAAGTATCAAAAGATTGACACCAATTTAAGTCTAATTTCAGAGTGAAATTGATTACAATGACCACCATTGGATTAAATGGTAAAAATATATTCAGATTACACATTAATACCAATTAAAAAGATAATCTAATCATATAAATAAATTAGATTAAGAAGCAGTTTTGATGTAAAATGCAGTATTTTTAACTATTCATTAAAAAATGAACATTGTCAGAAAAATACAAAAATTTCACACAAAGTAAATTTTGATGTCCCAATCATAAAGAATAAGTTTATTTTGAAAAACATAGTTTATAAAATTTTAAACAGATAGATTTAAAAAGGGTTTTCCATCATAAGGCAGTAAAACAATCTTTTAAAAATATTAGTGTATTCCATGCTTAAGATTGGATTTATTTTCATTTTTAAGCCTCTAAAACACTATCTTAATCATTAATAGACATAGATAAAAATATCTATTATTCATTACTTACTTGGGATGTTACATCATTCCCCCCTTTAGAAAATTTCGTCCCCGCAATTTATTTACTTATCGAATAAATAGGGGTATTTTCCCTCACTGCATTTTCAGATTCCCATGTTGCCTCTTCAATCATGTGGTTTTTCCACAAAACATTTACCTGGTGAATCACCTTATTCCGTAACACTTTCTCCCTATGGTTATGAATCTAGACCGGTTGTTCCTCATAAGATAGGTTCTCTTCCTGCTGAACTACCTCTGGACTCAAAACATTAGATGGATCTGGCATATACTTTCACAACATCGAAACATGAAAAACATTGTGTACTTGAGATAAACTCAGAGGTAAAGACACTCGGTATGCAACTGATCCAACTCTCTCCAGAATTTCGTATGGTCCAATGAACCTTGGACTCAACTTTCCTTTCTTACCAAATATCATCACACTTTTCCAAGGAGAAACCTTGAGAAAAACATGATCACCTACCTCAAAAGATAGATCCTTCCCTTGGTTGTATGCATAACTCGTCTGCCTGCTCTGAGTTGTTCTCATGTGTTTCTGAATCAGCTGAACTTTTTCTGCCATCTCTTCTACCAATTCTGGTCCCATCAACTTCCTTTCACCCACTTCATCCCAGAAAGCTGGAGTTCGACACCGCTTCCCATATAATTCCTGAAATGGTGCCATCTGTATACTGGAATGAAAACTGTTATTATATGAAAATTCAACCAAAGAAAGATGTTGGTCCCAACTTCCCTGATAATCTATAGAACAAGCTCGTAGCATATCCTCAAATGTCTGAATTGTTCATTATGACTGCCCATCTGATTGAGGATGAAAAGCTGTACTAAAATTTAATTTAGTACCCAACGACTTCTGAAGGCCTTTCCAAAAGTTAGAAGTAAACCTGGGATCACGATCCGATAAAATGGATAGAGGAACTCCATGTAACCTGATTATCTCTTTAAGATACAAACGGGAAAGTTGATCAAGAGAGAAAGTATCTCATATAGAAAGGAAATTAGCAGATTTGGTCAAGAGATCAACAATAACCCAGATTTCATTATTACCTCGAGATGTATTCGGTAATCCGACAACAAAGTCCATGGATATATTCTCCCATTTCCGCTCTGGCACTGGTAAAGGTTGTAGCATCCCTTTCGTTAATTGCCACTCTGCTTTAACCTGCTGACAAGTCAAACACTTCACAGTAAAATCAGCAATATCTCTTTTCATTCCATCCCACCAGTAATACTCCCACAGATCTCTGTACATCTTAGTACTACAAGGATAAACTAAAAACGGAGAACTATGAGCTTCACATAACAACTCTCTCTTCAACTGTGAATCATAAGGCACACACAATCTCTTCCCAAATCTCAAAACGCAATCATTATCAATGTTGAATTCAGGAAACTTACCTTTCTGAACCAGCTCTACCTTTTTCTTCAACTCACTGTCTCGCTTCTGTGCTTCCTTGATTCTGTCTGATAAAGAAGATTTTACTGATACCTGAAACAAAACAGAAGAACATCCTACACCAACAACTTCTATGCCAATGTTCATCAAATCCTTAACCAAAGGATCACGTTCCAAACGCAACATTGCTAATGAAGCATTACTTTTTCGACTCAAAGCATCAGCCACATTATTTGATTTTCTCGGATGTTAATGAATTGTACAATCATAATCCTTGATTAATTCTATCCATCTCCTCTGTCTCATGTTTAACTCTTTCTGAGTGAATATATACTTTAAACTTTTGTGATCGGTATATATTTCACACTTTACTCCATACAAATGATGCCTCCAAATTTTTAAAGAAAAAACAACAGCAGCTAATTCCAAATCATGTGTAGGGTAATTTACCTCATGAGTTTTCAACTGTCGTGAAGCATAAGCAATTACCAGATTGTTCTGCATTAGGATGCAACCAAGTCCTTTCAATGAAGCATCACTGTATATAACAAACTCACCATTCCTGGAAGGTAGTGACAAAACTGGAGCATTCACCAATCTTGTTTTCAATTCCTGAAAACAATCATCACATTCTTTTATCCAGACAAACTTAACACCCTTCCGAGTTATCTTAGTCATTAGACTAGATAACTGTGAAAAATTTATAACAAACCTTCAGTAATATCCCGCTAAACAAAGGAAGCTACGAATCTCGGTTACATTTGTGGGTCTTGTCCATTTTTTCACAACTTTTGTTTTTACAGGATCAATAGTTATTCCATCTTTAGAAACAATGTGACCAAGGAAAGAAATTTGTTACAACCAAAACTCACACTTTCTCAATTTCCCATACAGTTTCTTTTCTTTTAAGGTTTGAAAGATAACCCTTAAATGTATTTCATGCTCCTATTTACTTTTAGAAAACACCAAAATATAATCAATGAAAACCACCACAAACTTATCCAAGAACTCATGGAAAATTCTAATCATTAAGTCCATGAATACAGCAGGTGCATTGGTTAGCCCAAAAGGCATTACTACAAATTCATAATGACCATATGTCTTACGGAACGCGGTCTTCGGAATATCTACCTCCTTTACCTTCAGCTGATGGTACCCCGATCTCAGGTCAATCTTTGAAAAAAACTGAGCTCCCTGGAGCTGATCAAACAAATCATCGATATGGGGGAAAGCATATTTGTTCTTAATAGTGATATTATTCAAGGCTCTATAATCAATGCAAAGACTCATAAAACCATCTTTCTTTTTAACAAATAAAACAGGAGCACCCCATGGGGATGTGCTAGGCCTAATGAAACCTTTCTTTAATAAATCTTGCAATTGCTCCTTCAACTCTAAAAGTTCTATTTGTGCCATTCGATAAGGGGGTTTTGAAATTGGCTTAGCATCAGGAACTAAGTCAACAGTAAACTCAACTTCCCGATCTGGTATTATTCCAGGAAACTCATCAAGAAAAACATCAGGATACTCATTTACCACTGGCACATCATTAATCTGAACAGTTCCTTTATTTTCAACGACGTGTGCAAGGTAACATTCATTTCCATCTTTTACAAGTTTCTAGGCTTCTTGATATGTTATCAAAAGTAAGGGTTCATTCTTGTAAACAATTTAAAAGTATTTCTGAAAAGAAACTTCTTTAGCTCTACTGTCAATCATAGCATGGTAAATAGAGAGCCAATCCATACCCAGGAAAACATCAAACTCTACTAGAGGTAGAACAATAAGGTTTGCAAGTAGGTTCTTTCCATTGATAAGGATAGGAAGATTATTATAAATTATTTTTGCCTCAACATTTCCCCCAGGTGTTTTTACAAAAAGTTTATGAGTCATTTCTTGAGATGGTATTCCCATTTTACTAGAAAAGGTTTCAGAGATGAATGAATGTGTAGACCCCGAATCAAACAACACACTGGCATAATCTAAAGAAACAAAACAAAGTACCTGATACAACATCATTTGATGGCCCGACGTCTACTGAAGTAGTTGCAAAGGATTTCACCACCCCTTTCTGCTTGTAGTCTAACTGCTTCCCATCACTCAAGATCTTTGTCGGACACTCGTTTGCATAGTGACCCATCTCATTGCACTTATAAAATTTCACTAACTGTAAATAAAATTTGTTCTTACCTTCACCTTGATCCTTTTCAGTGCAATCAGAAGCCTTATATCCCATCTTACTACATCGGTAGCACTTTCCAGAATTCAGAAAACATTCCCCAGCATGCCTTTTGCCACATTTATCACAAACTAGAAACTTAGTTCTCTTACCATCAGACTTTTTTGAAGAATTCTTACCTTTCTCCTGCCACCTAGGTCTCTTCTTCTGCTAGTTGTTATAGAACACTTGGTCATCGGAAAACTCCATTTCCACCTTCTCAGCACATCGAACAAGATTTTCCTAACTTTTAAACTCACGAGAATCTAATGCCCTTCGATATTTTGGCTTTAATCCTGAGTAAAAATGATTGATTTTACTATCAAGGTCTCGGATAAAATTTGGAGCAGACTATGCCAATCGAGTGAACCTTTCTTCTTAGGCAGCCACTGAGTCTTCCTCTTGCCTCAATTCCAATAATTGTCTTTCCATCCTAAGTCGAATAGCCTTAGGAAAATACTTCTCAAGAAACATACCTTTGAATTCATCCCAGTCAAGAGAATCAATCTCATCAGCGTCCGTGATATTTTTAACCATAGACCACCACTGATCTGCTTCACCCTCCAAATGGTAAATAGCAAGACTAACCTTTTGATTGTCTGAACACCCCCTGACATCAAAAATATTATCCAGTGCTTTAATCCACCCTTCAGCTAGCACAGGGTCAGATGATCCTCTGAATGATGGTGGCTGTTGCCTCAAGAAATGTTCCACCACTGACATGTTCCTCTGCGGTTGATCTGGCTGATCTCGTGCATGGATACCACCACCATTTATCGCTTGATTCAACTGCGCCATTACTACAACAAACTGTTCAGTTCCAATTCCGACCATTTCTGGATGCTGATTCGGAAGGTTATTTCCTTCTGTATGGCTTCCTAGAACTGCTTCCCTGTTTCCTCTGCGGAAAACCATTCTGAACAAACAAGTCTTAGATGAAGCAACATGGTAATCTTCAAATTCTATATCATTTCAAAAAAAAAAATGGATAATCATTTAATAGAATTCTAACTCCTAATGTTATCTAAATCGGCCTTTGATACCAACTATAAGGCCCCATCCTTAAATCTTACTTAATCTTGAGTTATTACAAGATTACACGTTGAGGATCTTTTTAGGTTTAGAGTTTTAGAGAATTAGATCATAAAACTTTCATTACATTCCACATATAAACAAAGTGGTTCAATTAAGATAGTATTCTTCATTCCAATCAATGGAAACACATTTAAAATAAAACATGGATTATTTCTTGACACTTACTTGACACTATCATCATATCATGTACCTTTCCCTTGACCTGTGAAAAACATTTCAAAAAAACTTGGGATGAGCATAAAAAGCTCAGTATGGGTTATAAAAATATGGAAAGGAAACATGGGTACATATATACATAATAGTGAAATCATACTTTACCCAGAAAACATAAGAACATTAACATACCTCATCAAATCATGAGTAAATCATTGAAATCATAAGACATAAAGGTAACTTGAGGCATTCATAACATTCTTACGTAGGGAGTAACCCTCTTGGTTACGTTTGGAATACCCATCACAGTATATTCCCTAAATCTCTTCGGAGAAACCTTAACGTTTCACTCCTTCGCGTTACCCAATGCATTGGAGAGCTATATCGGGCTCACCCGCCCTTAGTTTATCACGGAACCACCCGTCTTCATAATAATGCCCAAGAACCATAACATAATCGTATCACATAAAACATGCATAAAGGAAACATAAAATTTCCACATTTCAATCCCAAGATATCAATACAACACAAAAAACATTGTGAAAACCATTTTCAATACCAAAATAAAATAAAAGTAAAACATGGTATTTATTTTTCTTTTAAAAAGAAGGTATGGCTTGTAAAGGAAGCCAAAACACAAATAACGGTCACGACGGAGGAGAAGTCATTGTCGCTGCATACGTACGACAAAAACATTCCTTTTTGTCGTTTAGTAAACGCTTCATATAAAAAATATTCCTTTTGAATAAATGTAAAAGTCAAAGGGTTTTATACACCGTATAAAAGAAAGTTCTGTATAAAATAAAATATGCCTCAATGAAAGGAGATTGAGACGAAGTCCCATACCTCGGGTCCGACTTGACTCGATCGTTCTTTAATGTCCTGAATAATAAACTTGAGTTAATTTATACTTGCTTAAGAACCTTTTTCAAGTTCATTATTCCTTTTATACCATGTTATTAACATCATGTAATCATTTAAGTTAATAATGTTCATTTTTTCGGTATTTGGTTCTAAAGTCAAAAATAGACTTCTTACACTTACATGTTTTTAATTTGGTCAAAGGTTTGTTATATATAGAATGATATTAATGATTTGGATAACATATATATCATATATATTCATCATATACATGTATTTATAATACTACATCACATTTAGAGGTATGAAATGAAATGCACCATTCATGGAGACAGTAAGCCGTACGTACACATGAACGCTACTTCCATTTATATTTCATATTTTCTGGAATGGAATCATAATTATATAAGAGTATATTATAATTCCAGTATAATAAAATATATAATATCATTATGTTTATCCTTTACACATCCCACATATGGTATTAACGAATCAAATCACTTTTAGGGGGCGGTAGTCCGCACTTCCTAAAATTAAGATATCGTGTTTACCCATAATGGAAACCATAAAGGTATGCCCAAAATGAAAAAAAACAGAAGTTTAAGGAAAACATAAACATATTATATATCATATATAAAAATAGTGACATCATAATGGCCACCTTTGAAGGTGTTAAATGAGTATTGAACAATCATCGTTCGGGAGGCAGAATTTCGCCATCCACGGAAACCGTATGAGCTTTTACCATTTGATGTAGTTGTGTGAGAGTGTAGCTCGAATAAATCTTGTAAAAACATCCTAGTATATGGAAGATACTGGTGTTGTTACAAAATAAGTAAATAAAAAGAGTTTAGGGGGTTGAAGATGAAAAATAAAACAAATGAACATGAGAGGATGAATTACCTTTAAAAGTGTAACTCCTTTTGATTTGAGCCTAAAGGCTTCCTTTGAAAGGATTCTGTCCAAAGGGAATCCTCTAGGATGAGGAGAGGGATGTGGAGATAGTAAATGGGCAGGTTTTGGCCGATCCAAAGGATTGAGGAGTGTGTGAAATGAGGTAGAGGTGGGGGCCTTTTATAAGAGGAGAGGAGGGGCACTTTTGGAAAGTAAAGATAAGTTACTTTTTTTTAAAAAGAGTTTCGGTTTCAAAAGGTCCCACATTGCTATAATTCGAGGATAAGGTGATAAGGCTTCGAAATCGACTCATCCAATTGGTTTTTTCCATGTGTAGGTTTTAGATTTTTCATTATCTTTCCATTTTTTTAAATCGTTAAATAATGAGGTCATCGTTGCATCATCATGATGTCATAAATAATTTAATTTATTTAAAGTCTAAAAATTATAAAAAAAATACAATGATGTAGGAAATCGTTTTATCTTTCCAATGACTATTTATAATCAAAAATCAGATCTTTATAACCCCATGTAAAATTTTTTTTGTAAAACATATTATGTTTTTGTCATTTTTACTTTTACATTAAATAAAAAGTTATTTATGTCATTTCCCAACCAAAGTGGATCCATGGGGTCCCCAAGTTGACCCATGGCTTGTCTTGGTCGGCCATGACACAACCAATGAGTGTAGGACATGTGTCAAGCTCATCTTATTTTATTAAAGCATTATTTTTACCTTAAACTACACTAATTACCACTAATCACGTTTAAAACTTAATAAGTTACTATTCACCAAAAATTATTTTAATCTCATTGAACCACATTTTACTTCTTAATGACAACCATGTATGTCAGATTTTTGAAATTCAAAACACAATGATGGCAATATTTCATTTAAACGGAAAAATCAGTTTTTATAAGTACCACTTAGTGGTTTCACTATTCATCAAAAATTGATGTTTTTCAGAAAATTACCAAAAATCCACCCTAAGCTATATTTGATATACTGAATTCCAAAATTAAGTCTATTTTACAAAATTCAAAACATATTAGTCGCATTAATTAATTTAATAATTAATTTCCACTGTCCGAGCAAATAGCGTGTTTTTATAAAACGATAAGTATTAAAAGATTGACACCAGTTTAAGTCTAATTTCAAAGTGAAATTGATTCCAATGACCACCATTGGATTAAATGGTAAAAATATATTCATATTACACATTAAGACCAATTAAAAAGATAATCTAATCATATAAATAAATTATATTAAGAAGCAGTTTTGATGTAAAATGCAGTATTTTTCACTATTCATTAAAAGAGTGAACATTGTCAGAAAAATACCAAAAATTCACAAAAAGTAAATTTTGATTTCCCAATCATAAAGAATAAGTTTATTTTGAGAAACATAGTTTATAAAATTGTCAAAAGATAGATTTAAAAAGGGTTTTCCATCATAAGGCAATAAAACAATCTTTTAAGAATATTAGTGTATTCCATGCTTAAGAATGGATTTATTTTCATTTTTAAGCCTCTAAAAAACTATCTTAATCATTAATAGACATAGATAAAAATATCTATTATTCATTACTTAATTGGTATGTTACAATATATTCTTCCTATTTTTAAATCATCTTCTCTGATTTCTTAAAGGAAATATTTTATGTGTTTTATATAGAACATTGTGATAAATGACTAACATAATGACTCAGTATTCATATACATAGAAAAAATTAATTTTAAACCATAATAAATTTTTTTCCTTGATTACATTGGAATCATTAATGATTACTTGAATGAAAAATGTTTTTATTTTTTATTTGGGTATTATGGTTTTGAAAATAGTGTTTCGAAATAGAATGGTAATCTTATATTTAAAATGAGAATTTAGAAAAAAAAGATATTTTGATATAAAAAATTAATTTTATCAATATATTAAATGACTTTTAAAATGTTTTATGATATAAAAGTACAAGAATAAATTTTTTCTAATGGTGATATTTTACATGACCATTATATATGAGATTTGGGTCAAAATAGATAGTGTCAGTTGATCCTGTAACATATTATATGATTGGGAAACACAAATAGCACTATGGGATACCATTATACCTTATACTATGTGATGTACTAGATAACATTGGGTGATCCCATTTTATATTAAATTATGATTACACATAGACAGATCTCCAAAGCATTGGGTAATTATTATATTGTATGTTGTCTGTATGGTTATTCCAATTGAAATTGTATTGAATGGTCTTTATGAATATGACTCACAAATTCATCTAAATGGGTTTTAATTTCTTCATATGTGTTTTAATGCTTTAATTTGAGCAAAGTGTTTTTTTCCTGTGATCGTTTTCATATTCTCAATAAACATAATGATAACTATAAACATTATATTATTTTTCATTTATTTTCATTGCACAAATTATTTCCTTTCATTTCATATCTATTACTGTGATGTTTTTATTCATTACATGTTTGTAAATATTTTTCGTAGGATGGTTTGGGATAGGATGAAGTCATGTTTAAAAGAGTAAATATTCTTCATGAAATGAAATTTTGTTCAATTTTAAAAGTTTTATATTATGAGAAAATTGGATATTGTATTTAATTGTAAACATTTTATTATATGGTTTTTTAATTTTATAATTATGAAATAATTTAACAAAACACGAAACCTAAAAATATTCTCAATGTAAAATATTGTAAATTCCTGACTAAAACAAAATATTATGTAATGTTTATTGTTGGTGTCTTATATTTATTATTAGTGTAAGGTTTTAGATAACATTATAGGTTAAAATAATGTTATTGAAACCCCCTAAATTAATTAACATTATTCTTGTGAATAAATGATATATAAATTAATGATTATAATGAAACATCACATAAATATTTTTAGAATGGTTTCATTTATAGGATAGTAGGATAAAATAGTGAGAAAGAACTGTGATGAAATTTTTATTCCAAACTAGCATCATGAGATTGTTTTAATTAAAAAAATATTTTCTATACAGATGGATCAATGGAAATAATATATAATGGGAAGTAGTGTCTATTCTATAGAGGATCCTAATCAACCATTAAAGAAATTTTTTTTGAATATTTTTTCATGAAGAAACATCTCCTCTCATTTAATGGTTCTTCTGGCCCTATAGAAGATGAAGGATTGATAAATTATCCGGAAATGATATTTAATGTTAAAGGATGTTCAGAATGTCAAAAGACAACTTTTATATTTATTTTTTGGAACATGATGGTGATAAAAGGTTGTAGTTGGATAAGAACAATACATGTAAATATGATCCAAATTCCTTGGGATAGAAAAAAATTCAAATATATTTTTATTGATAAAAATTTACCTATGTATGTTAATGTCAATATAGAAAAACAATTTCTATAATTGATAAAAAAATATAAGGATTCTATAGATTTATATAAAAAAACATCAAAAGGTTGACCAGGTATGTTTCAAATTTTATTTATGGAATTGATAGAAAAATCAATAGGTTTTAATCCGGGTCGAAGACAATTCAACAAATAGAATTAGCTAGAATATAATTTAATTTGGTTGTTAATGTGGTTCATTGTGATGAGAATGTTGAGATGGATTTTTGGACATGTTTATTCGTCAATATAAATATTTAATTAATGATCATGGTATTAGGA
The DNA here is from genome assembly GCA_963277665.1 of Viscum album. Taxonomy (NCBI): domain Eukaryota; kingdom Viridiplantae; phylum Streptophyta; class Magnoliopsida; order Santalales; family Viscaceae; genus Viscum; species Viscum album. Next base: position 1,290,912,910 of record OY728135.1, read on the forward strand.
AATAGATAAAAAGAAGATATAATGTCCATATTTAAAAGAAAAAAAACAATGATTACAAAATAAAACTCACATAATTATTAAGAGGATCTAAAATTCTTTTTAAATTTATTCAATTTAGTCACATGGCACATGACCTTGAAGAAAAGAGTAGAGAAAAAAATAATGATTGTGGTAGACAATATAATTCCAATGGTGTGGTATTTTAGTTGCAATATATTGGTTCCTTATGATACTTTATGTCTAATTTTAGCGTCACGGGATGTAAATCATCATTATTGGAATTAGAAATGTATAAGAAGTAATATTATACTGCTAGATTTATTGTCATACCGAGAACTAAAGTAGACATATGTATGTTACTTGTGTTTTTGAAATATCCAAATACCTATTTGTCTCTAGGCCATGACATTCTTTTATTTTTGTGAAATTTTTAAGCAAATTTAGAATATTATGTCATGAATATAATATATATCATTAAGATACACCTCTGTGTTTATGTATTAATAAATACCGATTTATAGGATTATCCCCATTTTATCATTTGGATGTTCAATCCTATATATAATGAAAATATTTCATATGAGTGTTTTATTTCCTTATTTTAATTATTTTATTTCATTTTATCAAGATATTATAGATTAAAATTCCATGAATCTTGTGTTCACGGATTTCATACCTTTGATAACCTACCAGGAAGATGAAAATTTGATAATAGGTGGAATAAAGATTTATCTACCTCATATGGTTGAAAATAATATAAGAATTCAAATTAGTGATGTTCCAGAAATAAATTAATGCATGAACATTTTTCAAATTACTATGCTGGTATTACACTTTATTACAAAGATGTGTTTTTTATATAGTTTGTAATTTATTAATATAATTTCTAAACTCCCTTATTTAATGAATCAAGTGGAACATTTAAAATTCTAAAATAAATTTTATGATTTACTAGATTAATGCTTAATCTGACTATGTACCTCACAAATGGGTGATCCTATTTTGTTTGTTATAATTAAATATTGCATTATGAGACTATTTATTGAATAGTGATCCATGAATAACACCATTATTAAAAAAAGTTTTACTTTTCCTCATATTGATGATATATTTGATCAACTCTAGGGAGATTAGTATTTTTTGATGTAAGTCCTGGGTTTTTGATACCATCAAATAAATTTAAAGGAAGAAGACAATGTAATGACAATGTTTTGGAATAGATATTGGGACTATATGTTTCTATTTATGTTGTTTATCTTATCTAATTATCCTCTTGAATTTATGAAAATTATAAATATAATTTTCTTTGAGGTCTTGGAAATGATTATGATTGTGTTAATTGAATATGTTTTGGTATATTATAAAATTATATAGAAACATGAAAGATAACTATGGGTTTCTTTTGAAAAACTATAATAAATGAAACTATATTCAAAAAAATAAAATGTGTGAATTTTTAATTTAAATGATTTATTTCCTTAAAAATATTGTTTTGAAACAAGGAATAACTATGGCTATATAAAATTATAGTTTTTGATTAATGAAAATTCCATAAAAATGTCATATAGTTTTATAGTTTACATTGATTAATCAGGCACTACATGAATTTTTTAAAAAATTTATATATTTTATATACCACTAACTATATTAACATGAAATGAAGTTAAATATATCTTGAAAAGGAATTTCATGATTTTATAGAAACTCATTAGAATATTAGGGAATTCTTCATTTTTGGGCATGCCTTCTAATAATGGAGAATTATTCATAGGAATTGATGCTTAATTAATTGGATGGGTTGGTGTCCTAATATAGAATGATCAGGTATATTCTTAAGTATTTTTTCAATTGAAACATAATGAGTTAAATTACCCACCACGATATTTCAAATTAAATGTTGTGTTTGTTTTTTCTAAAAATTTGGAATAAAAATATTTTCGGATTAACATTTGAAATATATAAGTTTTGATAATGATTAATATATATATTATCACAATAATAATTAATCATGATATATAAAATATGGATTGAACATATAAATTATTTTTATTATAAGATTAATTACCATCATGTAAAATAAAAAAAATGAGGTCAATGCATTGTGTCAAAAAAATAATTCTACATTAACCATGATACATTTGGAATGGGATTATCTAATGAATGATTTGATAATTTTTCCTCATTGATACTGATGCAGTGATATACATAGTTTTGTTTCAGTATTTAGTGATGTTAAGTTTTCTAGATAGAATTGTTTATGCTCAAAAGGAAAATCGTTCAATATTGAAAAAGGTTGATTTCATTAATAGGGGTTGGGTCTTGGAATTTAATATTGATGAAGAAGGGATTTAATTATTGTTATTAAAGTTGATGTGTCCCTTATTTTATCCAATTGAAATGACGTTATTAGGATAATCTAATTGATATCTATTTTCCATTAATTAGTGTTTCAAAAAGATATACGGAGACCTTCATGTGTATTATTAGTGGGACTATATAAAAATAGTTATATATAAATTCTATGAGAATTTTTTTTTTAATTCAGTGAATTAATTAAAATCACAATTATCTATGTCCATTTTCAACCTTTTATACTGTAAGAAAAGGAATGCGAAAATATATCCCAATAATTTATAGTGGGATTACATAGTATATTTGGAGATAAGATTGTGATTTGGGTTATTATTAATTGGATGACTAAATAATTACATTTCATTACCATTTTAGATATAATTTTTTTATATCTTGTTCATTGACATTATCTAATAGAGAAATATAGGTTATATGGAGTTCCACTCTCCATTGAATCTGAATGTGATTTAATGTTAAGAAAGAAAATTTGAAATGGATTTTACATGTTGTAGGGTAGTCAATTAAATTTCAATATAGATTTTCATCCGTAATATGATGGTAAATCCAAATAAAATATCATATCTGGTAATATATTCTTCATTATTGATCAATTAATTTATGTTATGTTTATATCAACATCTTTATTTTGTGGAATTTTCATATAATAACACATCTCATCCCAACATAATGATTCCCACATTTAAAGAAATATTTGGGAAGTAGTTTTGGACACCAGTATTCTAGAATGATGTAGGAAAAAAATAATTTTATGTGACCAATATTGGATTTGTAAATAGAAAATATAGTACAATTGATTCAACATGATATGAGAAACAATTAGAGTGTGTAGAAAAGTTTTATGAACATCCTAAAGAAAAATATTTCTTTTATGGTAGTAGATACTTTATTTCACAATGTTTCTCCATAAAAAAATTTTCTTCATTTTCCTAAAAATGGAATGATATGTATATGGTTCATTGAACCATATTAAATCATTGATAAAGCTATCCCATTCTCCTATAGGGTGTAGTTTCTACATATTTTATCACGCATACCCAATATATTTTATGTTTTAATGTTATGAAAATATGTTCCAAATTCAACTCAAGTTTTCATCCCTTTTGTAATTAAATTAGAATGTACTATTTAATACATGGGATATCTAATTTTGAATATTTAACTCAGATATAATGTTTTTAGGATATTATGATTTACCAACATTAGGTTTTTTGGAAAAACCATAGGGTTTAGAGGAGAGATGGGAATTTGGAAATGCTCTAAGGAAAATATATACCCACCTATTTAATAATTTAATTCAAATGTTAGGATGCAACTTCTAAGAGTAGGGAAGGAATAAATAAACGAGTTAATTATATAATAAATATTTTTTGAATATATTAATACGAATTATATAGTTATATTTGAAAAACAAAACACTACATAATGTTTAAATAAAAAATGAAATAGTTTAACGACACACTTCTCATATATGGATAAAATTATAATATTTAATTTATAAATTAATAAATTTTAAATTGAAAAATGAATATATATTTTTAAATAAACAAAAAAAAAGTCATTTTGGGAGAATGTTTTCGACTATATTTAATATATTGGTATTTTACTGAATTAAGGAAAATATATATTTTATAGAAAAACATTTATAATAAATAAATTATGTAATTTAAATTACTCAATATGATTTTAATTTTTGAAATGAAACCTATCTAATACTTAATAATATTTAATTGAAATGATTAATATTTAATTAAAAATAAATTTTTGTTTAGTATAAATTTTTTTCTCTTAGAAATATGTTTTTCTAAATACAGTTTTAAAATGACTAATGATTCTAATTTATAATTAATTAAAATAATACCGAATTTCTAATTTAGTAAATGAAATTTATATATTATATATCATTAAATTTTAATTTAGTCTTATAAAATTATTATCATTAGTTATAGAGTTAATAAAAAATCATCTTTTCTTAAAAAAGTACTCTTTTAAAACTCCTGATGTCTCATTGCATCTACGGGAATAATATAAAATTATATTTTGAAACATATTTGAATTGAATTTGGGAAAATATATAACATTTTTTAAATCATAATAATTTTTTATTTCCAAAAATTCTATCTCCTTATATCATAATGATTAGTGAAAATAGTAAAAACTAATCTCAAAGATTATGGTAAACCTTTTTTAATCAATAGCATAGAATATAAGGTTTAAAAATTACCCCAATATTGTAAAAACACAATTTCTATAAATATCTACAACAAATAACTTATAAGATTGATATTTTTCTATTATTTTGGCATGGAGACGTGAAAACAATATTGTATGAATTCAATCATTCAAAAATATTACAATTGTGCCACTCACTATACTAATAAATGGATACTCGTGATCCTCCTCTCTTCAAAAAGGAAAAAAAATAGTTTTTTTGGAAAATCCATAACCAAATAAATTCTACAAATCCATATTCTCTCCCAAGCCTCCTTATTTTGTGTATGAAGAAAACAATGGGAGGTCATTAGTTCAACCAAAATAATACACTGAAATAAGATGAAGAGATCATCAGGTAGAATTTTTGTTTTATTTATTTATTCATCTCATTCTAGTATTCTTATACCATGATGATATAATAACCTTTGTATATTTAATATATTTATATATTTTTTTTGTTTTTAAACACCTATTTTGACACATAATTCAATCAAATGGGTTACAAAGTCATCATTCATTTTTACGATGGACTACAACCTTACAAAATGACATCGTTCATTTTTTCATTACCACCAATCATTGTTCTTTACGAAAATGGATGTAATGTTTATATAAAATCATTATAAAGTAAATATACCTATTTATTCATTATATAATATATATCCTCTCTATTCTATTCTGTAAGAGAGATAATAATTCCACTCATTTCATTACGATTTACCACATCTGGAAGCGATGATATTCGGATTTCAGTAAATAAATTCATGGAAGTTAATATATAGAATTATAATAAGTATATGGTATATAATAGAAATAATTTTAATAATAATTAAATATTAATTTTTACAAAAATATAATATATTATTATTTTTTCCCCAAATCACTCATGGAAATAAGGTAATGTTGTTTGTGGATGTGTATACTACCACCACCTCGAAGTGATGTGATTCTTTTCTTCATCACCACATAACAATAATGGGATTATCCATATATATAATTATATAATATCAAATTTATGATATTAAGATAAATTTTCAAACTAAAAGTTTACTTATATTCTTTCCTTAAATATCATTGAACAATTGATACAATACTCATGTGTATGTATGGTCTAATATCTCTATAGTTATAATGTTATTTCATTTCTCATAAACATCATTCATGTTTGGTTTCAAAAGTATTATTAATTTATAAATATTATAATTTTCTCCATATTAATATTCTATATATTCTTAAATTTTGTGCCATTTGACCATAGTACCCTGACAAAATTATTTTTTAACACATTAACCTAACATGGTCATAGCTTCTAACATAAATATAATTTATTTATTAATTTTATATTACATGAAAATAAGAGAAATAATATTATTATTAAAATTTTAAATGGTTTTCAAGTATTTAAATAATTAAAATAATTTTTTTATTTAGGAAGTTAAACAAACATTTAATACATCTATCTGATTGTAGTGACTTCGTCTCAATTTCCTTTTGTTGAGTCGTATTTGGATGTTATGAACATATATTATTTTAATAGGTATATATAAAAGATTTTGACATTCTATATCATGGATTAATCTATTATCATACTTTATATAGTTTTTTAATGTTATTAATTCATGTGGATTATTATTAAAATATTTACAATGTGATAATAGACTTTTCATTACACAAAATTCCTCCTTTAATGTTTTCCATCCAACTCCCTTTATCTTCTGTGTCTATTTTTTTTAAAATGATTATATGAATATTTTTATCTATAAATAAATATATTTATAAAGTAAATTTTACATCTCTTTTTTACATTATTTTTAAATTTTTTCAAATGGAATATTTCTAGGTGTTTAATACGGACCATTTTGACAATATCAAAAAGAAATTCCTTATTCAAAACATACATGGTGACAATGAATTTTTTTCCACCATTACCATTATTTTTTTTACAAAAATTTATAATAATTCGAGTTTCCATTACTAAAAAACCATTTTAATATGTATCATTATATTTATGTATTGAAAAATGGTTTTAGAAATAAATAATACTTTTATATTAAAAATGAATTTAAAAAAAATGGTTATATTCATATCCAATGGTTATTTTCTTGTGAAATTAAAATAGTTTTAGAAATGTTTTATAATGGATATATGAAAGAATAAACATTTATTATCTATGATATGGTATATGAGAAGTAAGAAAATGAGAAACAGGTTCCCAAAGATAGTATTGGTTGATCCCATTAAAAATTATAAGATGGGAAAAATCAAATAGTTCCATGTGAGCCCGTAATTGCTTATATGATGGCCCAGTTGAGATAGCATAGATTGAGACTAATATAGTTTAAATGAATGGTTCCCATAGATATTTATTTAATCAGTTGAGTAATACTTATATTGAAATTATGTCATAAGTTAATTTAAAAAAAATGTTTTTTAAATGTGTTTTATAAATATCATTCTCGAAGTCACTAAAAATGGGTTTTTATTTCATATGTTAATTTATAATGATTTTCTTGAGAACATATTATGTGTAATTTTTATGTGATTTTTTTAATTTCATGTTCTAAATGATATTTGAAATAAATGGAAAAATTTATAAGATTTTTCATGTTTTCACTAGACTGATGTTTTCTTTCATTTTATTTCCATTATTGAGATGTTGGTGATTGTCCCATAATTTTAATTATATTATAAAGGATGCATAAGGTAAAGGATGATGTTATGCATGAAATCATGAAGTTTTTATATATAAATAAATCATGTTTTATTTTATAAGTACTATATATTTTAAAAACAGATTCTGTATGGATGTTTACACATTCAATTATATATTTTTTAATGTATGAAAAAATGAAATAATTCATAAAAAATATAAACATACAAATATATTAAAATGGAATGAATCTAAATTCATGAATAAAACTCATGAAAATTTAATGTTTAAGGATAGAACCATTTATTTAGTTTTATATAAACTTGTTAACACAATAAATACACAATATTTAATATTTTATTTCATATATTAGTCAATAGAAAATATGACACTCCATTTAGATATACATAGTACCCGTAGAAATATTTTTTAATGATCCCATTCATTTCCCCGCTTATTTTTGAATGTTGTACTTCTATATGATTCCTTATTCATTTTAGTTCCAATTTTAGTCTGTTTTAATATTATAAGAGTTCTCATAAATATTCCATTATCATTTATTTTCTATATTTATAATTTTATTTGGATAGATATATTAATTCATGAGTATTGTAATTTACTCTAGATTATTCCAGCATACCTGGTTTCTTCTTTAAAATTTACCTAAGGTCCCACTAAAAATATATCTTTAATTTTTTTCATATGGCTATATATAAACCTTATAAAAGACAAATATATGCCTTTTTCTTGTCTTCAATACTACAAGCATACAAAACTTCTTTAGTAAAATATCATAATATTATTATTAATTTATCATCAAAATATATATGAATCTATATGGATATATAATGAAGAAACATAAAATCTTATCCTTAGACAAAAATCATTCACTTTTTCTCTTCTATGAATATCGATATAGAAAATTAATTAATATCCACATTCAGATATCATCTCATCCTGACTCAGCATCCTTAATATTTATTCACATTAAATAATATTTTTCATTATTATATATAATTAAATTCAGATAAATTCATGAACCAACAAATTATAATAATTTATATTTTTTATAAATCATGAAGAAAAAAATAATAAGTAATTTATTTTTCATAAATTCTTCATGATCATTTATTATCTTTAAAACATCTTTATCAATGGATCATCATAACACCACAATGATCAGATCAGTAAGGAAGAATATAACCATCATATAAATTAATATTTTATCATGTTGGGGATTTCATTATTAAATAAAATTTCAAATAATTTAAAAATACGATATATGTTTATTCATTTTAAACATTATTATGTAGAAAATTATTAATTATAATTGTTTGAATTTCACATTGTAATACATATATAACAAATTAGGACATCATAACTACTATTATTATTGTAATAGATTATGATTTTAGATTATATTTATATTTATTAAATAAATTATAAAAATATATTTTGAATCAAGAAAACCAAAACAAATTATAATAATAATCAAATATTATAAAATGAAACCCCTTATATGGTATATTAATGAAATATAATTATTAAAGAAATATTGAATTGAGATATGAAATGTTACTAAAAATAATTACATATTTGTAAATATATTACTTATTAGAGTATTTATGTCATATATTACTATTTATAGTATTAATCATAAAGTGAATTATTTTATACACATTTTTAAATTTAATTAATTGGTTATAAATGATAGATAATACATTTAAATATAAACGATATGTTTCCCTAAAAATATACTTTATATGTGTAATGTAATTTTACCTAAATATAAATAAATAACCACTAATAATGAATTATTTTAATAATTTTATATAATATACTAAACTAAAATGTTTACATTCATATAATTTTTTTAATGGATATGTAATTTGATTAAATTTTGTTTTGTGCTAAAAAAGTTTTTAAATATATTACCTTGTCATGATTATTTTAAAATGAATACCATCAAAATAATGTAATTGATTTTGATAATGTTATTTCCAAATTCAAAATAACAATTTCAAAAACATTTAATGGCCCTGCATTAATTTTTTATAATAATAAATTGTTACCATGGTATAAACATTTAATTTTGGAATCAGTACAAACAGTTTAAGAGTATTTATACTAATGAGATATGATTTATAATGAAATAAAAAAATATCTAAATAAACATTTTCAAATTTATTTCGATGAAAAATTATCATATAATTTAATTTGTGTTTCCTTGGTCCCACATTCAGCATAATAGATGATTCTTCTATTTTACTATGTTATAAATTTATAAGAGATTTATCTACCACATTATTAATTTAAAAATTTCTCTTTAGTAATTAAGAACATTTTATGCATTTATTTTAGAAATTAAACGATGAAATATCTTCATTAATATCCCAAAAAATTCTTATACCATAATTTCATCCCAAGAACCGACATTTAAATGCTTTCGGTGTATGCCAAGTGTGTCATCCTAATGAATATGTAATTTTATTTACTGATTTATTTCAAATTTTATTATTCATTCTTCATATAAATATTATCTAGATATATTATCATGATTATTTTAGTCTCACTATGATACTAATGTGTTTCCCTCCTAATGATAATTTCATCTTTAACCTTATTTTAATCCTATGATAAATGATACTATCATTTAATTTTATGTATAGACTTCCACTTATATAAAGCATTATGATTCAATTTTAATGTAGACATTCTATTTCTAGTAACATATATAGATTTATTGGCTTTATATGATTTATAATATTTTATATTATTATGAAATTTAGGATTGTTATAATCATCTTTTATTTCCATTCATTGGACTAGTAAAACATTATCACACAAACATAATTACAATTGTCCCTATGATTTGATGTATTTTTTTTATTAACACCATCAATTAATTGTTATAAATGTTTATATAATTTATTAATATAATACATCCAAATTGAATAAAATTGTGTATATGATGAATCCATAATCATTATTAAGTTAATGGAACTATTAAACAAAAACAAGCACAAAAAAAGACCAATATTAACATAACTGTTGATTTATTGTATAATTTTTTACATGGGTTTAATTACATATTATATGTGTATTTTATATTGTATTATACATAATAATATGTAACAATTATAAATTAAAATGAAATATTTTTATTATAGTAGAACATAATATATCCTGTGAATAATGTTAGTACATAATGAAAGGGTTTATGTTACAATCCAATTTTTATTTGAAATTATTTATAATTGAATACACTCTTGGGAAATTGTATTCTATTACTAACATAAATCCTCATTTATTTTTATAATTTTCTAGTTATCCTTGTTTTTTAGGGTTTTTATTAATTCGCAACACATTGGTACTAAAATATATTGATTAAATATTATTTTAATAAAATATGACTTCATTTTCCCTTTAGTCGGTGTAATTTCAAATCTATATCCATATTAATTAAAATATAATCATGAGATATATTATACTTGATCCATTGTTTATTTAATTTAATTTCTAACCATATTTTACTTTCAATTCAGATGATTAAAATATTTATTTTTACAATGTTTTTTATATAATTTAATTTATGTGTTTTTACAAACACTATGAATGGAATAATTTCCTTCATGTTGTCAGTCAAGACATATTTTCCGACAATAATTACCATTAATTTCATTTAATATTTCCATAATTTATTCTATTATTATTTTAAGTACAATTAATTTATTAATATTATGGTATTTTTAATATAAAAATATATCAAAAGGTAGGAATAGTTTTCTTGTATTTAAATAATTCTGAGAGGATATTATTTTAGAGGTATTTTTAATATATATCACCATCCATTGATATTTCTTATTATTCATTAAAGATATAATATAATGACTCTATCTAGGTTTAATCACTATATGCCTTAACATATTGTGGTGTCAAAACCTTTATGAAAGATATTTATTTTCTATGGGCCGAGTTGTTATGAATTTATAAATGTTATTACGATCATGTGGAACACATATACATAGTTCGTATTATTAGAAGGAGGGACCAGTAAATCAAACAACTACATTAGTATTTATTGATATCTAATGAAACAATTTGGATTAATTTTTTTGAGTGAAATAAATAAAATAAATAACATTGTTAAAAATGTGATTATGGTCATAGAAATTATCATTAATTGATAAAATGATTTTCTATTATTCTGATAGTTCCACATTTCTGATAATTATTTTTATTTATTATTATATTCTCTTAGGGATCATGATTTATTAATGGTGGTTCCCCACTCATATGAATCTTATCATTAGAGTCGTTCTATATTTATTTCACAACTCATGATCTATTTTAAATTACTTACTCAGTATGAACATCATACTTTATGATCATAAAATCATTAAATTACTATTATATTATTATTTCATATGATCATTGATTGAACTATCTCATTCTTCCACATACACTGTTATAGATAATACCTTTTCATTTATTGTCATTCCTTTATATTACGAAGAATGGAATTATCCATGAAATGTATGTTAAGGGTATTGTTAGATAATTTAATTATTATATATATTATTAATCATTCATGAAATTAATTTTATTTTAGATATAAAATTCTAATTCAAGAAAACATAATGGTCTTGAGGCATGTATTATTGTGAAATGTATATAAAATTAATCTAAAATGATGAAATATTTAGGTTTTTTATATACTAGTAAACAAAATTTATTTTTGAGTATGTTCTAGTTATTTATTTATGTTTAGGTTATCTATTAAATTATGTTAAAATAGATGAAAAAATATGATGAAATGAATGTTATATATAGTGAACCTAAAAGACTCAGAGTTTGATAATATGGTGTCATAATTTAAGAAATATATGGAATTATTTTTGATAAAATATAATTAACCACTATGATTATTGTATATTTTTTCTTACACTATAATTTTTTATACCTAAAACTAGGATTAATCATGATAATGATGAATAATATAGACATTGAAATGACTGTACTCTTCAAAAGCTGAATTATGTAGAACCTAGAATATAAAATGTTATTCTTATGATCAGGTAGATCTCATATGCCATGATTCATGACATGATACTAAATAAGAAAGGTAGGTACTTTCATGCCATTGATTCATTCATGATAAAATAAGACACTTGTTTCTAATGGTCCTATTATACACTTGTGGTTGAGAAATTGATCGAGACCATAGAGAAGTTATTTTACATTATATAGTTCTCAGTGATTGAAAACATTCTCTTATTGGGGTTTTAATGGATAATTATCTAAATGGTGATATTTTTTTAATTTTATGAGGGAAGAATTTGAAATTTACTCGACGAAATTAGATAAATTTTAAAATTTATTTTGTTAATAATGAACTTTTTCTTAATTCATCACCTGAAAATGAAAATACAATTACAATAGTTTATGTATAAGGGTGATGAATCTATTTATACATATGATTCCAACTATAAGAGTCATGTGATACATGATTCCATTTTTTTCATTGATCCTCATAATAAAACTGATTAATTCATCAGTGTACTAAATCCATGTCTTTGGAATAAATTTAATATCGGCTACATTATAAGCTATGAAGAATTCATTTGATTTTTCCCAAGGAAGACATGAGATGGATGTTATAATTCTTATAATAGTTATTATTAGAAGATAAAGGTGGAAATTTTAATAAATTATATTAATAATATCAGTGAATGAAATAAATTGAGTGTCATGTGATGCTATTTCATTTGAAAGAATAGAGGGGAAAATTTCCTTACGAGGATTACTAAATGTATTTATTCATAAAACAAATAAAAAGATTTTGGTGAATGAAAATGAGATGAAAATATGAATGAAAATTTTATTAATGCCTGTAGGAAAAAAACATATTTCCCCTGAAATTGTTTTTTGTTTAAGATAAATATTCATTTGAAGGAGAAATTATTATAAGACTAGTGGAATATAAGAGAAATATATTATTATATATTTATCTTTAAAATATATATGTTTTAAATATATTGGGAATAATGAAATAATAATAATTTATGAATTATTATCATTCATTATAAATTATAGAATAGAATATGATATTTTTTTTCAATATATTCTTGGATAATTCCCCTTACAGTAAGACTAAAATGTGGAATGTATTTATTAAAAGGCTTTGATAGAGAAATCAATAAATGGACCATGGTCCTAGAAGAATAAAGGCGAGAACATGGTAAAAAAGACCCATAGATATTAAGGATCTGCAAAGACCCCTCAAGTAGGGAATGATATAAAGGACATGGATGAAACATGTTATATAGAAATCATCAGTCCAATTTATCGACACACTCTTTCACATTACATAAATAGTTGTGAGAATTTTCATTGAAATTTTATCACCCCACACCCTAATGAGATGTATGTTCTTCAACAGAAAAAAATGAGGTAGGTCACTCTAGAAGTCCAAATTATAGTGTTTTAGAGGACTGTAAACGGTTGTTAGTACTCATATCAGTCATTCACTCTGATCACATTATTAATCCTGAGAGGACACTAAAATTTCACCCATATTCTCCAGGAAATATTATATTGTATTTCTATGAAATATAATTTATTAAAGTAATTTCAAATTCCCATGAAAAATAATTTTGATCATAAATAGTTTATTTTAAATAAGTTTTTTTATAATTAAACATTTAAAATGTTTCTATTATGAGTATTAAAAATTATGCAATATATTTATTTCTTATTTATAACATGTTTTCAATTTTTAGAAATTCAAATGTAATGATTAGATGGTAAAAAATAGGTTTTTTTGAAGGTATGAATATAATGAATTTTTATATAAAATATTAAACTAATAACTAATGGTGATAGATTTATGTGATGTTTATGAATAACATACGAAATAAAATATGGTTAAAATCAAATATTGGTTTTTAGTCGTCATGAAATTAAATTCAATTCAATTTTATGCACCAATATAAATTATATATAAATTTTGTTTATTTTTGTTTTTCAATATTATTTTATAAAAAATTTATACAATTATTGTAAATTGTATTTGATAAATATAATTTTATATTTGGAATCACCATTTACACATCTGTTAATATCATCACATTCATTTTTTGTTATAATGAATTATAACTGTGGTAAAAACAATTCACTAAAATAATGGTTAACTAGGATAATTGGGGGGACAATATAAAGATATAATAGTTAAACTAACATAATAAAATGTCATCATAAAAATTAATGAAATTATTTCAACCAAAAAAAATTAATCAAATCTTTGTTATTATTGTTCCAAAAACAGTGGAATTTGATATTCTTTATTCCATTAATTATTTAAACGAGTCACAACCACTACACTGAGAAAAGGGAACCTACACACATCATGTATTCACATACATTGATCCTTATACAACACCCAATAAAAACCCAAATATCATCACATGTTCATAACTATCTCATAAAGAATATATAATTTTGAAAATGAGTTTTTTTCCTACAAGATTGGGTAAGGAGAGGGATCTCAATAAACTGGTAATTGTCATCACCTATCTATTTCAAGTTTTTTTCATTAATATCATCAAAATATTATTATGTAATCATAAAAAATAGATCAATAAAAATATATTTTATAACTAAATGATTTAATGTCAATATTATAGGCATTTTATATCCATTTTCCATCATATTGGATTTTTGTGTGTTTATCATGAAAACAACATCAATGAAGTGATGTGATTTTTCATCCATGTCCTCTATAAATGGCTTGTGAGATGGATGTATGAAACAATTATGTAAGACATTTATGATACAATTAGTATTTTGGATGCTTATAGTATTATATAGCCGTTATTATTTCTATTCATCTGAAAAAAGAAACACTACTCATATATACATATAGACTATCGTCCCCACAAGGTGATGTAAATAATTTTCCTTAACCACATTATATGAATTGTTATAGATGTATTTATAGTTAATAAATGTTAAACATATTATATTATTAATATTTTTGGGATGATTTATCTATGTATAGTCTACAAAGTCCTATATTGTCATACTAAAAGATGCATGGAAAACAAAAACAAATAGTATGAATGTTAATTATAAGGTCGAATTAGTGTTAAATAGTTAATTATAAATTTCAAATGAATATAATATAAAAATGAATTAATATATTCCGATTATAGATGCATGACAATAATAAATATTTTTTATATAGAAATAATTGTATATAAAATGATATTTAGGACATGTGGTAAGGGTTATTATTTCATTCACAATATTAATATGGATTATTTATACGTGAATTTCATTTGAGGCAATTATATTCCCTTTATATTGATAAAAAAAAAATTTATCATATATTTATTTTGGCTGATTTTCATGTTTATATTTCATTCTAGAAAAAATCAGAATATTTTATTTCATGAAAATCCAACTGTATTTCCAATTTGGTTGGCATGAATTTTATCTATGCCCATGTTCATTAATATTATTTTATAAATGTTAATGTATATATATGAATTTTATTGAATTTAATTTTTAACCATATTTGTCTATAAAATAAATCAATTAACAATTAATTTCCCAAATATTCTAAAAACATGTTATTTATGACTTATTATACGAAGTGTGAAAGTAATATTTATTTTACAATTTCCACATGAAAATATATTAATAATATAATAACATGTCATCTATATCACTATTAAATTTTATGTTTCCGTTTTTATTTTCAATTAAAATATTATTCTAAATTTTTTTTCTTGTTTTGAAAATGATATCAAAATAAAAGATATTTTTAAAAAATCTTGAAAGAATGGTTGGGATATTCCTTTATAATTATACTTCATAACTTACATTATCCATTTATGATTTTATTGATACAATTATAATGTCATATATTGATTTAATCAATGTTCTTTCCCTATATTTAATATGATTATGTTTTTCTGAGATCATTATGAAACCCCTGTCATTTCCACGCATTAGTCTATGATAAATTAATGAATTGTTTTTATAATCTTATGCCACACATATGTATGGTTTCTATTACATGAGATGTCTATCCATTAAATTGATACAATTAATTGGTTAGTTCTTTTTATTAAAAGATTAGAAAAAAGAAATATGTAAGGGTCTAGACAAATTAACTTTTGGGAAACTTTTCAATATTTTGTTGATGGTCCTACAATGATTAATGAGAAGTTAAATTATATGCAGTGCTAGTGATTCGGTAAATTTTTATTGATATAAAATATTTCTTATGATATAATCTCATTGAAATTTATTGGATAATAATTGTTCCTCACCCTTGTGACTCATAGTCGTTAAAATTCCAATGATTTATCATATTATTCAAGATTTATTTTCTATGGATGATTGGGTGTTAACTTTATAATTTTTGGACTGGATATCATAAAATCATTTTTATCTTACGTGTGTATATAATCATGTTTCGACATCTCCTAGGATTACCCTTATTAATTATGTTTTCCCACTCCTTCTAATGTTTTAATTTTCCTAGGATAGGAAAAAAATTAGGAAGAAATAAATTTATTATGATGGTCTTAAGGGAGAATAAAATTGTAGGAAATGTTGAATAAGATTTATGAAATAAAATTATTATTTATATTGTCTTTAAATAAACTAAACTATTACAGATATTGAGAGTGTAATATATGTCATGTATTTAATATTCATATAAAATGATGAAATAATTTTTTATATAATACTATTGTTTCATCTCTAAATAATATCTAAATTTCATTATATATTTTTTGGAAACTATTATTTTGGATAAAAGAAATGAATGTCAATCATCTGATTATTTAGATGAATAGGTATGTGAATTAACCATTTAATTAGTAGATTGTACGAGCATAAAAATAATTGATCGACCATGATGTATTGTATCAACCTAGTGAACTAGATCATCTATTTATTTTTTTGTTAGTTTTTTATTGTTTTTGTACAAGAACATCATATTTACACATATAATGAATGATGAGTATACAATCCCACACGATGTTATCATTGATGGAAAATAACATTTACAAAAGTGTGTGTGATTTTTTTGAAACTCTACATTAATGTGTTCACATCACATACATGACGGTTATATGTCTACAATAATATTTTTATACAACACTTAATATGCTCCAAATTCTTATGTACATATAGCTATTTCATCTCTAATCACCTTTTTTATTTTTTCATGAATCGTTAAAATAACTCAAATTAATTACTGGAAACATAAGTATTTTAATCACTCCAAAAAAATAACAATATTGTTGAGTTAAATACTTTTAAAAACAATCTTCACTTAAATATAAATAAAAATTTGAAAATAAATTTTTCTAAACTAATTTCATTAGACATTAGAAGATTAATACTAAAATGGACCTCTCTAATATCAAGGACCCTAATTTTTGTGATCAATAGTCCCTTTAAAATTGAGAATATTAGGTATTAAATACATTTAAAATATACATTACTCATTATTTTTCATATTATAGTATATGGTATTTGAGTTTCTCCCTGATCAATTTTCATGTTCACAATGAAGATGACTTAATAAAAAAATATAATTTCATGAGTTCTTTATAAAACCATCATCCCAAATTTTACAATCTAGTCTCCACTTACAAATTAATTTTTACAACATGTATTAATCATATTGTATTCCCAATAGATGATTCATTACTCATTATTTTAAAATAATATATAGGAAAAATATACATAGTGTATTATGTGTATACACATTCAATCATCCACACTTATCTATATAGGAAGAATTATAAATTGAGTAGTAATATGAAATATGATATCGACATCATTCAATCCAAAATAGAACTTCAATATCACCATTTTTTTGTTATCAATTCCTCTATAATACATCAATAAATTTTTATCTTCTCTATAATGATTAATAAAAAATTTAGTGATGTAAAAGGGTTTTCAACCCTTTATCATACTAGTTGAAATAAAATATGTTCAGGGGGTGGTCTTCCCAGGGAATATTCTTTTCCCCTTAGTCAACTTATTTCAAGAACAAACATCTCATAATTATTATTATATTGATTTTAAATATTGACAGAACCACAAAGTAAATAGAAAATTTTTATTGAGGATTTCATCTCTAGATCTAAATGGGAATGTCTGGTGTAGAATTAAAAGGTGATTTTTTTAAACAAAGAAATTATCCAGTAACAATTATATGTTTAGTACCATCTCTAATTTTATTCAAATTTATGTTGTACAAATATATTGTTTAAAATATATAATCACACACTAAAATTCATAAAAAAAAATCAAAACATTCAAATGATTCTTTGTTCATCCCTTTTTTGACAAAAAACTCCCCCTTGATGAGTAGAATACATATAATTTCTTCTATGGACATGAGAGTGAATATCATACCTCAACATCTAATTCTGTTATAGGGATATATATTAAATATTATTAGAATGATTAAAATCTCCAAGATCTATATCTTTTTAAATTTTTCCATTAATTAATGAATTTCATACTTTAACATCATGGATATATTTTTATAAAAAACTCCAAAAAGTTATAATATTAGTATAAAATATGATACCCATTAAAAATGTGTACATATTGGAATAGTCTCCATAAAAAAACATATAACCTAACTATAATAAATCATATACATTATTTGGTCCATTCATTTATCACATAAAATAACCTTTTGTATAATATATTTACAATAGATGTGGAAATTACATGGGTCATCTGTTACTCCTCACATGTATCATTAGGGCTGGGATTATTTCCTAAGTCATGGTTCAATTTTCAATGAATCTATAAAGTGTCTTTTCTTTATCATGGTTTCTTACTTATTAAATTTATTTTTTTCAATTTATTTATAATAATTTGTTACTCATTATTGTAATCTTAATAATTTTATCTAATTGGACTCTTTTATTTTTCTAGTAATTTAGTTTTTTATTCTTCTCTATCCACCATAATTCATCCAGATGATATTGACATTTAACCAATCTATAATTAGTCTCATGGACTACATTATCTTTTGGTGTGGATATTATCATTAGTGACTCATTCTAGATTTTATGTGTTATATGAGAAACGCCCCATATAATTAAAGCTTCTCATGATAAGGAAAATTAAACATATATCTAATATGCTATTGTCTTATTTGGTTTCCCTTTAATCACACCTTCATAAACCCCTTTGAGGAACCTTTTTGGGGTGAAATCTAAAAATTCATATATAATATTCCATCCACCATTAAATTTATATTATTCAACAACATGATTTACTTCTTGTTGATTTCCATATTTCCTCATTTTTCATTGGGGTCTGTGGATTGTTTTGCATGGCCTCTCATACCATAATAAAATCAAATTATTATACTATTAATGAATTTTTTTTATTTGATTTACTCAAGGGTGTAATACTATGCACGGATTTAGTACACATATAATATAAACATTCATTATTCACATTGTTCTTATTTTAGGATGATTTTATCATTCTATAGTGTATATTTAATTCATATCTGGATTGTACCAATATCCATTATAATACAGATCCCAATTTTTTCATATATCATGTAAACTATAAAGATATTATAATTTATTCCTTGTGCATATATTTTACATTAAATGTGATGTCTATTTCTATAATATAGGATTTCTCCTTTATATATTTATGATTCACCTTTTACAATCATCCACATTTAAATGATGACATGCGATGTAAAAAATCATTAGACATATTCTCAAATGACTAGATACACCAGTACTTTTACCTAACTCTATTTCCTATTATATTTGATTAAATATATCAACATTTTCATCTTTAAATTATTTTTTTAGTTTGGAACAAAAAATATATGATCTATAACTTTTATAAATGATTTTATTTTACATTATTAATACAACTATTTATAATTTAGTGGGATTACCAGTATTATGTTTCCATATTTATCCGAAAAATATTTTTTTATACCACTTATAGAAATAAAATCCTGGGAAATTTCATATTAATCTATGAAGTGGGATACCTTCTTCCATGAAGACGAGGTAGAGGATTCTAAACAAGCTTTCACACACACCTTACCACCAATCTAAGAACTTTCTATAGAATATTCAACTCTACGAATTGATTCTAAACACTTCATTTCTGATTATTTTTAATGATCCATATTATATTGATTTTTGATCATTGAACATTATCAAAATATATAAGAAATTGATTTTGAGTAAATATTTATATAACTCAACATTCTTCAATAGTTATTCAAACTTACTATTTAGATTTTGATTTGGATTCTCATATATATTTCTCATCTCATGAGGTGATCTTTAGAACTATTTTACTATTTTTTCATTAATATAAAGTTATAAATAACATAAATTCACATTATCCATATTTATATTTTCTAATTCATGTATAAACAAAATTAAAATACATCAGAAACACATCGTTCTAAAAGGATACGTTTATAATTTTATTCAATTAAATAAAAATTGTTAATTTCCAATAATATTCCTTCTAATCTATAATTCATATGTTTTAATAGGTTGTTTAATCTTCTAACCTATAAAATCATTGTATATTTTTATAAATTTTCATAGTTCACAAGCTATTAATTTTCATCGAGTAATCCCTTTAAATAAGTCATTATTTGTACAAAATCATTAATGAGAACCATTTTATGATACACTACCATTTATGATTAAAAACAACCAATTAATTTTTCATTTTAGTACAATTTTAATTCTATGTAGCCAAAAATAAATTCATATAAAAAAATTCTCTATATTTTATTGAAGTCTCTCCAACAAAAGAAAATTAAACTGAAACAAAATTTTTATTTTTCCAACATTCATTTATTTACTTATTTAAGTTTTTTTATTCATTTCCTATAATGTTTGGTGATTCTACCCACTTTTTAATAATTATAATAAATTTTAATTTTTCATTATTGGGATACTCGAACAAAACTAATATTATCATTATAAATATAAATAAATTTTGTTAGGTCTTAAAATAATTAAATTTTTGGGTATCATTTTGTTCAATTCACGTTGAAAATCACATTATGATTTTTTAGTCACATGAGTGTTCAGTAGGGTGGGGTGAATCAGATGATTCCAATTACTACCAATTAAAAATAAATCCAATTACAAGGTAAACTTCACATTGATTCATATTGAACCACAAAAAATTATTGTTCAATTAATGTGAGTGTGTGGGGGGTGAATCAGTTTCTTCAGATTTTTAATTATTAAAAATTCTACATAAATGTAACTCAATGAAATGAGACCATATTTATTAATATCCCTTACAACAGACATAATCCTTCAATTATGAAATATTACAAATTTTATATTATGTTATAGAAAAGCATATTCAAATAAATAATATAAAATAGATCATATTATTATCAATTTGTAGAATTTATCTAACTTTTGTATCCAATTGGATGATCATAACTCAATAATTGAAATGTGGGTTCCCAAAATATTTACAATTGTGGTAACAAATGTGTGAAAAACATTTGTTCAAGATGAACTAATTTCATTTTTTATTTCATAGAAATGGTAAAATATATATTAATTAATTATTAATGGGTACTTATTAAAACATAAAAGGAATACATGGTGTATAACATAAATATGTGTCCAAGAATTAATGTTTGTGATAAAAACAATTTCAAAATGAGATCCATTTAATTCAATACCCATTGAAATAGTGGAATTGTAATTAAACATAAAATACCATGATTAAAACTAAATTCATGGTATGATTTCTCAAATAGGTATTATATATACCCAAAAAAATGTACATCAATAAGGCTGAACATATCTCAAATAGATGAATTTGAGGTGAAAATACATACCTTGGTCCTTATTGTTTTTTCAATTTAAATAGTTTTTCTAAATAAGTAAAATAAATTTTTTAAATACATACCCATGATATATTTTTATAACTATATAAATTTATTCTCTTCATCTATAATGAATATATATATATATATATATTTTGTTTTTACTTATTTTCAATACTAGGTTTATTTAATCTTTATTTCATTCAACTCATTTCAAAAAATTCATCATTGTATCTATTATTCCAGTGAAATGTTAAAATATTACATAATATAATATATTTCAATATAAATTTGATGAAATTTTATAATTCTATAAATTCATTTGATGGCAGTTTTTATTACTAACAATGCAGAATAAATTAAAGATGATAATGATTCAATGGTTCTTAATAAATGGAAAATTATTCTATATTAGTGATTTTAATGTTGATATTACGTAAAAAACATTATTTAAATTTTTAGTTCTTATTACAATATTATATATTTTCTCATTTTAAAAATTGAAATAAATGTGTAGTATTATTGAAGTGGAAAGTTAAACTATCACAAAATTGATCCTACCATGATTAATGGATGAGAATGAGATGTTTTGGATGCAATATTATTATAATAGAATCATATAAGACATATTCACTATCTATTGCTACTATATATCATATTTTTAGTGAAATATAAATATATGATAAATTTTAAAATGGCACTACAAGGAAATAAGATATAAGTTTTCTCTCAGTTCACTAATGATAAAATATAGAATAAATTATAATCATTTTAAAAATATCCTTAATATGTTATCTAATTTCACATTAAAAATTCATAATGATGTACTAAAAATAACATATCATCATTTATGCATTTCTAGGAACAATTAATTTTTTTTGGAAAATTTATATTTGATGAGTATACTGGTTACGAAATACACGTAGACATGAAATACAACAATGAATAACATAAATTTTTGGATGGATGGATTAAATACTTAATTACATTAATATTTTAATAATAAATTACATAAATTATAATGATGTCCTTATATTAATATTTATATCGACTGTTTAAATGGTTATAATTTATAATTAATGTTATGTAGTTAAAAACAATCACTATAAATAATTGGCTCCCACTTTGGCGTCTCCATTAAAATGAATGAATTATGAAAAATAATTGTGGCCATTGTATTTGGTGATTTATTGAGGGATATTTGGGGTAAAATTTTTCATAGTTTAAATTTAATATTCTAATGTATAATGAGTCCTCATGTGGAGGAATGGTTACACATTTATAAGTTAATGGAATGTATTTTTTTGAAGTAACACTTATATTTTCAAAATATTAGAGTTATTATTCATTATTTAAAGGAAAGAAAAAAAGACTAAAGTGAAGGGTTATTTGATTATTGGTTTTTAATCACCTAAAATGCTTAATTTTTAAATCAACATTTTTTTAGGAATTTTGACATTAACCATTTATCTGATAACCTAATATAATTTTACCATCGTCAATAAATTAAAAACATGGTAATTATTTTTAATAAGTTTTTTGATCAGTATGATATATAATTTTAAAAATAATTTTTATAATAACATTTTTAAGGGTTTGTAATATAATTTTTAAATTGAAAAAACAAAAACATGAAAGATAATACTTGTTGAAAAATATCATTTATAATATTTAGATTTATATATAATATTTAATTGTCTTCAATACTAATATTAAGAGCATTAATTTATTTATTACAAAATAAATAAAAGGTACTATTATTTGATTGAAATCCAAAAATAAATATGTCAATGAGAATAATTTTTTAAAGAAATAATCAAATATAATTTTTATTAATGTAACATATGTAATTTTTTTTAAAAAAAGTGGTCAAGAGATTTATAATTTAATATAGCATTTTCAAAATCACTATATTAATCACTAAATAAATATAAAATTATAATAAATTTTTAATGTTCTAATTTATTTATATATTCAATCAATTTCATAATAGATGTGGTCTTATCCTAAATTTTTTTTCAACAATTCAAAAAATATCATTCATTTTCCAAAAATTCTAACATATTTAGCTAAACAAAATATAACTGTTATATATTTAATAATAATGATTATTTTGTGAAATGAAATCATAAAATTTTATAAAAAAAGATAAATAAAAATGTAAAATATAATGAAAATATAGTTTAAGAGAAAACATATTTTTAGGCTATTATTCTGTCTTCATTATACTTTTATTATTTAGTAATTAAATTAATATTATTTAATTATTCATATCGAAATTATTTTATAATAATTATTCACATGATTTTTGAAATATATTATTATATCACATTGAAATGAAATATTTTGAAAAAGACATTTCTAGAAATAAAATGATGATCTTGATTATTTTAAAAATATGAATTTAATTTCAATCAAATTAAAAAAATCATTTGATTACTGTAAATTTATATTTTATAAAGTGGTTACCCTTATTCATTCCTGCAAATTCAATTCCTATGTTATAAAGGCCATACAGAAATATTTATTTTTATATCTAAATATATAGAATTTTCATTTAGGATTGATTTAACGAGTAACCAATGGAATACATTTGGATCATTTAAGGAGAGTTATATAATAAATTATCAGTTATTTACATTATCCCACATATATAAATTTTTACATAAAAATTTGTTCCATTAGATCAATGTAACATACAGGGTAAATTATAATTAACTACATACTTCTAGATGATTATGTGTTTATTTTGGATGTGGGTTGATATTTTTATACATAAATAATTGATATATGTTATTTATAAAGGGATCTAACCAATTTCCAATTTTACATACAATTCAACATGGGTAAGAAGATCTAGATCCATAATGTATTACATTTTCTCAACCATGAAATTGATTACTATGATAATCATAAAAATATTTATCTTTATTTATATCTCAAAACATAATTCTTGGTAAAACATTCATGAAATAGATCACTATAAAATAGACTAGGAAAGCTCTTTATATGATTATCTAGTAGTAGTTTCATATGTGATTATTTATTTTCCTAGTTTTTGGCCGACTATCTCAATTTTTCCCATATATTTGGTTATTGAACTATATAATTCCACACTCTATGGAAATTATGGAATGTATTTTTTATGAATCTATAGAGCCAATTAAAATTTAATATTTATGACCTTCTTCTACTCATTTATAAAATTTACCAATCCATTTATGTCAATTACACACATGTTTCATCCCATATTTTTATCTTCTAAGAATTTCAATCTCTTTTCCATCATCATTTATGCCTCCAAAATTTATCATTGAATCTATAATTCTATTATTTGGTGTTTTTTAGATTTTAAATGTCTCTTTGTTATTACTCATAAATTATCATAGTCAATTTGTCATAATCCCCATATTTTTAACACCATCATGAATCCTTTTAGGTTATTCATTGAAAAGATCTAAAATTTTCCATAGTAAAATATCTTAACTTGGTTATATAGGGTTTAATTCCATAATATAACAAAAATAAATAAATTTAGAGAATATTATTATAATAAAAATTATAATAAATAATAATAGGGAAAAAATTCACTAAAGTGCATCAATTTAAAACACTGTCAAGTTGTCCAATAGTTCTTATAACTATATTTTTATGAGGCTGTGTTAAATATATATTACTAAAAATTCAACAAATATAATTATTTTTCAATCATACCTTAAATTAATTTTATGTTACCTCATACTTCAAAACCAAACTCTAACACTATGATTTCTTAAATGTAAACAATATTCGATAGTGTATATGACACGCATCCCTGAGCACAATGAATCTATGAAATACTATTATTAAAATATAACCATAATAACCTAACCATTACATTAGAGTGTAAGAATTATTTAAAAAAAATTATTAAATAAAAATAAATTTCTTATTAAATAATAATATTATGTTAACTTTATAGAATATACTTACATAATATTTAGTAAAACCCTTTTATTATATAAAACTATGTTTTCTTCCAAAAGAAATATTTATTTTTGTGATTGAATATGAAAATTAATATCTTTAACATTGATAATTTATTTTATAAATATTATAATGTTTTTAAAACCTTTATGTCAAAATTACCTTACTGATAAATGTTTGTATTTATTTTAAAAAATGGTTTTTATTGTGTTGAGAAAAATATTAATTTTTTGTAAAATTATAATTACAATTCCATATATAAAGTAATTTTATATCCCTATAAATATTTTAATTTTATTTTAAATTAACATAATTATTTATTAATAGAATATAAGAAATTAATTTATATTTGTATCACATTTATGTATGATTTCAGTATAAGCATAATTGTTGTGTTAAAAAATTCAAATTTATGTAAAATCAATTTTTTTTGAAATTTTATGGTGGAATTTAAAATTAAATCCCATAACATATCTGATTTGAATTTTCTAAAATTGGGTTCTTTATTTGAAATGATACTCACAAATACAAGTTAAAATTTTTCCCTAATTGTTAGTCAATAATGAAAATTAAAACATATACAAATGGTTTTCAACAATTATAGTTAATACATGTTTACCTAATATTGAAATAATATGAAAAGAGTTTAAATAACCTAAAAACATATGTAATTTATATTCTATAGAATTATTTCAAACATATATATGAAAAATATTAATGTCCTTTTTTGGTTAAATTATTTAATATGACATCGAAACATTTTATTCATTTCTAAAAATTAAATGGGTTTCCTCTCCCTGACAAAAATTTGACACCCCATATACTATCATCTCTAAATTTTGATATACAGTTTGATTAACAAATTATTACCAAAATAACCTAAATGAATCCATTACATTATTATAAATTCAGTGTTTATATCCTTATAGAATCTTAGGGTGTATATAGATATAATCCAAAATTGGTTTCCCGATAAAGATGTATAATTCATAACCATTCGTGTCTATTTTATTTATTATTCCTCCTACATCAGATATTAATCAACCGTGAAAAAAATTTAAAAAAAAATCACTAATATTATTATATTTTTTTATTTTAACGTCATAATATACAACCATATTCCCTTCAATTATATGGGAAATGAAACTATCATTCATGTACAGGACATACAAATGCATCATGAAGTTTTATAATTGTTTTTTATTAATACTATTCCCAGATAGGTAAAATAATGTATTTTATGTAAATATATTACTTTCATGACATATGTTTTTATAATTAATTCATTATATATTATCATACGATCCTATTCGTTGAAAATAATATTGTCTCCCATGCATACATGTGTTTTACCACGTCCCCAAAGCTATGTGATTCATAATTTCATTACAAATTCATGTGGATGGTATATATAATAATATTTACAGGAATAATATAATTTTTATGATATAATTATATTTATTTAAAATTAAAATAATACATTCATATTTTCTATAATGATCATTTAATAATGGATCTTTTGTATATATATGGTCTGTTGTCTCCATGATTTGTAACATAATTGAAATATTAAAATTATTTGATTGATGGGTTTAAAATAAAAGTTGATTAATAAATGTGATATTTATTTCGTGATTATTATTATAGTTATTTTTTAAGTAATATAAAATTTTAATGAATGAGATATTCATACTAATACATGCATGAAATCCCAAGAAATTTTCCTATAGAATAGTTACTTTAATAATGAATTGATAACTTACATGTTGTAAAATGAAATAATAAATAATGCTTGGTATAATATATCTCACTTTTTTTATGTATTAATTTATAATAACTTATTATTTATTATTATGGTGTTTCTAATTATTATGATAAAATATGAGACTTATGGTAAGGGATATCTCTGAACAAACCATTTTCATCAAGTTAAACACATTCCCTCTCTAAGTCATATTCTCGTTAATTAATTTTATATAGTTATTATAAATTATTTGTATATTTCTCACAAATGTATTCCTTGAATATTCTATACTCTATTTATTATTAAATTCATCCATATTAACATTTATCAAATTCCATTTGGAAGATATATATTTTGATTTGGATTCAAGGCATTATTATACATCCCATTTTCATTACATGGGAAATTATTATGTCTATGACATAGTGTTGATTTCATTTTTTCAGACCCATAATCATTAAATTTTAATTGTATTTGAACTGAAATATCACTCTAATTGTGTGTATAGATTTTTTCTCAAGAGACATTTTGTATGGTATTATAGATCAATCCTAATCTACTATGGGACTTTATCCCCCATGTGGTGTTGTGTTCTCAGTTTTCTTTTATATTTTGTTATTTTTCTTATTGTCTAGAAATTTCTTATGTTTCCATGATATTCTGATACCATGATCTATATATTATGGTACAATAATATTAATCATGATCCTACTCTATCATGATTTGAAGTTTCACCTTCGACTCAGGATTTACGTTCCCTTATAATGTTTATGCTCTTACTCGTTCATCTAACTTACCCCTTTGTAAATGTTTTTCAAATATTATCCCATTTACTTTAGGGATCTAAAATTTATTTTTTAGAAATATTTGGACATTAAAATCCATATGTTTTATTTTCACATTATGTTTTTTAACTCTAGCAGTTTAAATACACATAGCCTCTTTAATCCCCGTTTTGTATTGATTAATAATCTTTTAAAAGTAGTATAAACATATATGTAAAATGTATTGGGTCCCTATAGTTTGTATCATAGATTGGTAAGGTTATTTTTATCTCATAAGACAAGAATAAATATTTTAGAACTATTTTCATAATTCAATATATAGGAATGTTTCATGGAATTTTTGTGATGTATAAAGGATGTGGGTTCCAATAAATTCCATCCCACTCTTGATATTAATGGTAGATGCGGCTCATTTATTGTTTTCCCTCAGGATAATAAATTTTAAAGGTTACATTGGTAATTAAATCATTCACTACCTAGTGTATCAGAAATATAAATTTCATAACACCTATTATGATACTCATGTGGAATATTCTTTAGAAACAAAAAATAATATTATTAACCATTATATAGGATATAACCAAAATATTAGTTTAAAAAAATATTGGATATATTAACAAGGAAATACTTGATTGAAACCAAGATACTCATAATTTATAGAATAAATTTCATTTATAAGTTATTCTATCTATGTTTATATAATTCCCATTTTTATGTCTATTAGTTAAGGTATTCCCACCTTATTATTACTTTGGATAACAGTGGAAAATTAGACAAACTATACCAACATCAAATTTTATAGGAAATTTTATTATTTCATCAATGACATTAAAAAAATTATAGCAGTGGGAGATGAAAACATCATTGTATTATTGGAATAGTTACAAAATTATATGAATAACCACATCATTCAATCAAATATCATCCTATTAATAAAAAAAATATTTAATTGAATATTTTATATGATTAAAGAATCATACCATTAGTGTATTTTATAATAGACACATAAAAAATATTTAATTAAATATAAATAGATTATCTAAATAACCCTATAATGTTAAAAACATATTTTTTTTGTTGGAAATTTATCTCATAATGGGGGAAGATCATTCATGTTGGACACTTTTCATGAAAATGGATTCCTAGGTGTTTAATGATTCAATGTAATATAAATAATTAAAGGACCAATTATTCAATTTATATTTACCCAAATGTTATATCCAAAAATGGATAGGGGTTCGTTTTACTGATTATACATGAAAAGAATATATTGGATTATGTGAGGGAAACAACAGAATCCGTTCATAGTAAACCTATAACTTTGTCAATAACTCATAATTTAAAGTGAACCATATATTTCATTGATGATTAAAAATTTTATGATTAAATTTGTGATTCAAACGATTAACTTTATTGAGTAGATTATTTTTCACACCATCTTGTTCAGATAGATATTGGAGACTCTTAGTGGGCTCATTGACCTCAATATAATGATATTAATATAGATTTATAATTATAATGATCAATGTAAAAATACTACATTGTAATTAGAACCTAAAATCCCACATATACTAATTGTGGGTACAAGTATCATGGAAACTATTTAAAGGTAACTGAGGGGTGATTCATTTGTGAAAAAATAGGCTATCATGTTAATTAAAGAATATGAGAGGTATAAAAACCCAAAAATGTGATTGGATAAGAGAATGTTCAGATCATCACATAGCATGTGGTATAATTATTCTGCTACAAGTTTCATTTGGTATTATTTAAGCCTATCTAGAGAGCCAAGCGTGTTCAGAGACTATTAATGAAAACATCCTCAAAGTATTAGGGAGAAAGGAATGGTGTATGTTATCATGACTATCGAAGTGGATCTTAACAATGATGAAATGATATGTATGTTGGTAATTCAGTCATGAATAAAAAACATACATTTTTATTCTTGTTCATTTAATTCATTCATATAATTAAATATGATTATAATTATCCAACACTAACCCATAAATGGCAGTTGATATATCATTGAGAATAAAACATAGAAAATTTGTGGAATCCCAAGTATATAACTCCTCCCCAATAAATGTATGTGGATTTAATCATCTATAAAATAATTTCTAACTTCATGTAATGTATTTTTATTATATGTTTAATGTTTTTTGGATTTCCTTATATAAATATAACATCAACTATAATGAAAGGTAGTTCACAATTCACATTTCTAGTTATACTCTAATTTTATAGTAGTTATATTATGTGGATGAATGTTCGTTGTGATATTCAGATCATGTGTAGATATATTTCCATGTTATAAAGATTATATAGATCATATGACTGAGAAAAATGATTATTTCATGCCTGAATACTTAAAGTTTTTGAGTGAAAATTTTGATGGATTCCCCAAATAGATTCTTGTTTATCCACCTAGTTGAGAGGTTGATTTCATGGTTGAACCTATACTTGGATCTATACCTCTGTTACAGAAAACATATATAGTGTGCACCATTGATTAAGAAGATCCTAATATTTGTTAAATGTGAACCTATAAAATGGTTTTATATACATATGTTCTTCTAATTGGATTATCATAATGTCAATAAAATCATTTTATATTTACAAATTTGATGGGAAAAATAGACTTTCAATTGATTATCAAAATGTCAATAAAATCATAGAATTAAAAAATTATCCAAAAAAAGGTTTAGTTTAATGGTTTGATCTACAAAAAGGGTTCCATTATTTCCATAATTCAATCATTTGGACATGATATCAGTATTTAAGGGTGAAGAGGGTTGATATTCCCATAATTTCCTTTCAAAAAATTTATATATAATATAATATCATATTGATTCTTATTTACTAAATAATTTTATAGAAATCATTATAAAATTAATTTATACAATCATTATAGATTTTCTCAACAACTTTTTCCTAGTCTTCAAAGATGATATTATGTTATGCTCTAAAATCAACGATGAGTTGTAGGATAATATAAATGACATGTTAAATACATTGTGAAAAAATAATCTAAATTCAATGAACCATAAGTATGAGATTTAGATGATTTATGATTTATTCATATGGAATGATATTAGTAAAAAAAGTTCTATCTATATACCTTTCTAGGAAAAAGACCTTTTAGAAATGCACTAAATTGAATTCTAACATAGAGATTTATGGTCTTATTAGACTTGATAATCATTACTATTGAATTGTGATAAAATTATTATGAAGATAAAATCTACAAATTGGCTCACTATGAATGTGGTAATGTTTTTATTGAATACTAAAATCAAAAATAAGTTTATAGATTTTGAAAGAGTCATATCACAAAACTAGTCTATATGCTTCTATCATTTTGTAATATTTTAACAGTATAAATAAATTATTTAGTGAATGGATGAGGAAATATATTAATTTAAAATGATAAATAGATATCCAAAAACATAATATTTTTAAATTTTCATGAACAAATCTATCAAACATATGATATGGATTTAGATGAAATGATATTTTAATTGAAAACCTAATGATATTATATTTATGAAGAGAAAATTGAAAAATATATGAATAAAAAAAATCCAAAAATACATATTCAATAAGAAGGATCTTCATATGATCCGGTAAAATATGGCTACAACTATTTAAGGAATGTTATTGCTCAATCCATGAAAATCATGGGAATTCCATTAAAGTGGAAGATTGTCAATATAGAACTGATCTAGAAACCTTAACACTATTGATGCTTTTGTAGAATCCTATATTTGTAGACATTAAAAATATGGAGAAGATGATTTTTCTTGAAGTAACATCATAATTTCCTTCATGAATGATTTGTTGACCATCCCTTCCTTAGAAGATAATGGATACATAATTAGAAGATGTTGAAAATTACAAGAAAGTAGAAGATATATGTGAAGGATAATCCTAAAAGATAAAAATTGATGAAGGATTAGTTTTAATATTTTGTTCAAGACTATGATGGTAAAAAAATAAAATATAAAGAATATGATTTTTAATGATTTATATAGATTGACTTTCTCCATCCGATGTGGGAGAAAGTTGATGTATCAAGATCTATGAGATCATCATTGGTGGGAACATATAAATGATGATATTGTGGAATAAATATTAATGTATTTGTTATTGAAATATTCTTTAGATGGGATAAAAGGTCTAATAAGTTAATGAAACTGATAGACATACCTATATGGAAATATGATAACATCACCATAGAAATTTTCAAATTTCTGCCAAAGATATAAACATAAAATTATGATATATGAGGTGCGGTGGATCATGTTTATATGGATGCTCGGTTCTATTCAATTTAGGAGGGAATATCTCTCAATCATCCTTTTAGGATATACATCATATAAGTGTTGAGGTTATATCAAACATTGTTATCGATTATTTCTAATCAATAACCGAGATTTACCTCAATGTTTGAGAAGATTTTAATTACAGAGTTCAAATAAAGATCCACAAAACACCCCAATAGATATCAATTTTGAGCATACAAACTTGACTGTAGATAATATATTGAGACAATAATTTATAGATGATAAATAAGGATAGGTTCCACATCATTGTCTTGTTAATTTTTCATATAATAGTAGCTTACTATCAAGATTCAAAATGTATAAATATTAATACCCTTAATGTAAGAGTTGAAGAAAACCTATATTTTTTAGATTATTTTTTGAACACATGCCATTGGGACCTAAAATGTTTAAGGAAATGTTTAAAAAAATGAAGACCATTCAGAATCATATGAGGGCTACCGAGAGTTAACCGAGGTGTTCAGCTAAAAATAATCAATAAAAATTATAGTTTCAGTTAAAGGAAAAATTATATATCCATATATCCATAGATAATATTAGTATGATATTTTGGAAGAAGGGAAGTTATACCCCTGTAAAATAGTACCATTTTATATTCTTGTACTCTTTTGGCTATGAATTATAAACTATCATTGAAACAAACACTTTCTCGAGTACAAAACATCCTCCATATTTCCATATTGAGAATGTATATAATTTAAAACTAATATTTATTGAAATAAATGGTTACATAGTATGTAAATTAACTCTTTAATAGGATGTATGTCACAGCTCACCTTCACCCAGATGAGGGAAGGGAATAAAAACTTCCATATCCTACCTTCATCAAGTTAAAAGGAGAGTTAAGGATCCCCCCCTGAGTCCCACCTTCATTAGGCCACAGAGTAGAAACTAGAACCAACGGTGTAGAATATCTAACAAAATAGAAGGAATTGATCTTTTTATTTATTTTAAATCAGGAGAACGGACGATGAATCCCAACATCTCCAAATACTGAAATAAAAGAAAATCCCAAAATCAATTCCAATATCCATGCCAAAAATAAAGTGATACAAAGTACAATAAACTATTAAGGAAAGTATCAATGTAATGGAAAATAATAAATGTCAAGGCACACTCCCTAAATAATTCCTATTAAAGAAACTATCAACTCGACTTTACCAAGTCACACTCCCAAAACTATGAAAGTTAGGTTAAGTAATCGTAATTGTAATTGCACATCGATATTGGGGTACCCCTCACTACTTTCCCAATAGTAATTTAGGAAATCATACACATCAAACATCCCCCACCATTTCAACAATATTCCCACTTCATCCCCAACAAAAAACCTATGGGACATCACAACAACCCGTCTATCCTGATCAAAAACACTTAGGCCACCATAGCTACACAAAACCATGCCCATAGACAACTTGGGCACAATAACCACCACCAGGCCTACAGATATCTAGTCCAGAACAACCACTTCCAATCTTGAAGACACTTAGACTAGAACAACCAATTCCATGATGAAAGACACATGTGCCTCATCCCGAAAAACTTTTGAATTCAATCATATCGAACACACCTAGGACAACCCACCACAACACACCTTGCCCAAAGATTCATGGTCTAAAATGGACCTCAGACCATCATATCCTACCCGAAAATGATGGGCTACTTCGGACAGGTATAATAATGGAGCTAATAACTATCCACACATAGGAATGCTACCAAAAACACCCTCTCCCATGAAATGGGAGTGCTCGGCACAAAGTTAAAAACATGGGTTGGTTGTGTATAAAAAAATAAATAAATTTTATAAATACAGCTAATCAAGCAGTCATCCCGTTGTATGGGTCCCAAAACAAAAAAAAAATCGCCCACAGACAACCACTATTGATGATATCCCAAAATGCACAATTACAAAAAAACCACCCCCAAATCACAACCCATTTATGGACCATAGTTATCATTGTACCAGTTCTCATTATGATGTTCATGTGAATTCATTTCAAATATTCATTCACTAATGAGAAACTAATAGACATAACCATAATAAAAAAACAAAAACTGAAACAAAAAACCATCCAAATGTGTATGAATTCACTCCATATTCTCCTTTATAAAACCACATCCAAAGGGATCTGTGAGATCACTCAATGTTCATCAATCAGAACAAGCCCCAACATCCAAGGTCAAGATAAATTACCAGTAGCTTCACACATCCTCTGATCCACAACCAAAAACCCTCCATTCATATCACTAGAACAGAGGAAAGATGTTTTCATATTTAGCCAAAACCATTCATTAAGTTCTTTCTTTCCATTTGGTTAACTGATGTGATCACATAAGAGTTATTATTCATTTTACATCCATTTATTCAATGATGTATACGTGATTACTAATTTTCCATGTGATAGTTATTCATTAATAATATTATCTTCAAAAATAAGATTTATTAGTATGAAAAATGGGACCAACAGCAACAATGATTTTCGTTGTACATGTGCCCATAAAATTCGCAACATAAAAACAATGGTATAACACATAAAAATAATAAAATTCCCCATACTATCGTTTATTAAAATAAGTTTTATTATATACATTAAAATTCAATTAATCTATGTCCTGAGGGGACATAATCATCCCTACCCAAATGATGTACATTAAATAGAGATGAATGAAAACCTCATCCTGGATGATCAATGATTGATGTTTTCTAATTGCACAAAAAACTGGGGAAGCGCGACTGGAAACACCAAGGGGAATAGAACAGTAGGGGTCACATATACATGAATTGTATATAGAATATGGGATCCAAGCGCACAAAGGTAATGAAATAGACAAAGGTAATATAAGTCCTCAGTGTGATAAAATTCTCAATCCTAGAGTTACAAGAAGGTCAATATTTAAGTGCATAAAAAGAGGATCAGGGTTTGACCACATCGTAGAGAGGTTTTTCCCATTTTAATTAATTTGAATTTAATTATTCTCCTTAGAGATGGTGGAGATATATTTTAGTGCGGCTGTGAGTTGATATATTTCTTTCAAACATAGAGAATAAAAATGTAAAATGGGATTAACGGGAAAACATGTGAGGCTGAAAAATGCGGAAAAGGGTTTTTCATGCCACATGATTTCAAAATCGAGGGTCACCCATCTACTAGATGATTTTAGATATTTTTTATGGTATTTAAAATGGACATAAATTACTTTAACAGAATCATTTAAAACACTTACATAAATATATATGATAGGGGAGTGAAACTGGAAAATTTTGGGAGAAGATATAAATGACTCATCGATGCATGAGCCACCGACACCCTGGCACTATTTCATTAGAACTTTTACAATGGAAAAGTCTCCCTGGAACATTCACCCTTGATCTGATGTCCCTCAATAACACCGATGTCTGATCGGTACCACTGATGGCCGATGGGTTCCACCCATCGTCCTTCAGTTTCGTTGATGCCCATTTCTTCCATTGATGCCCTTCGGTGCCACCGATCTCAATCGGTTCCACTATTCATCCATCCTGAAATTTAGAAAACCCCTCAAGGAGTCCCCGATGGTCCCCATAATGCCTCAAAAAATAGGATTTGTAAATGTAACAAACTAATAGGTTCTAGGACATTTCAGAGTATCCCATGAGGATCATGGATTGTAAAGATAAATATTATTTCATTAATAAAAATAACCTTGTAAAACTAAAATTATAGAACCATAAATTAAATGAGGAATCTTGGATACTAGAGGAAGTGAATAATAATAAGTACACTAATTATTTTTTCCCATAGTATGTAATAATAATATTTTGGGGTAAATTTTATTAGGTTTGTAACAATGTTACTCTGCATTTTTTAATGAAAACGTCTTTCGACATAATATATGACAAGAAACACAATTCTTGTACCAACCATGAAATAGAATTATTTATTTTTAACCATAATAACATAGACATTAATTTGGAGAGTATGTATCAAATTAACCACATAATTAAATACTTATAATGTTCTTATAATATAAAAATATATTAACTTTATTTTACATATTTAATAAATTCTTAGTAATGATGTTTAACATTAAAAAGCACATTCTTCAAAATTGATTTTTATTTATCATTGCGAGTGAATATTATGAGTAAGTTATGGAAAATTTAGAAATTTATTTGTACAAAAAGAGTAATATTTTTTAAATAAAATTATCAAATTTATCATCTGTTGAATGTTTTTGGATTTTTTTAAAAAGATTTATTTTTTAGTGGATAATGATTTTTTTTGAAATTTGTTATCTGGGTTCAACAGTTAAATAAATTTATGATTCTCTTTAATCAAGGAATTTTTTTTAAAGTAACATATAAATTATTTTTCTATATACAATCAAATAATAATATTTTACTAATCATTAAAATTTATTTTTTAGGTGCATTTTTAGGGTGTCAAAAACACATTTTCTAAAAACCTGTTGTCTATCAAATTTTGAATATTTAATTTTGAATGAAATTATACGTTTTCAGGAAAATAAATTTTCCAAAATGGATTAAATATTTTTAATCATCATAATAATTTTTATGTAATAGGTTTAAAATGATTTTCTATTTAAATAATATTAAAAACATAAAAAATAATTTCCCATAGTTAAGGACAAAACATGTTTACCTTAGTATGAAATAAAAAAAAATAATGTTAAAATAAATTGAAAACATTGAAAATTTCAGTTTTTATATAAATATTTATAATGTATCACATAAAATATTTTTAAATTTTCAATTTTTTATCTATTTACTACAAATGAGATATTTATATATCATATACTTTTTCATGCTTCCATGTTTTTCGTCTCCCCCATATGACACACCAACTCAACTTCTATAAACACTAAAATATCTCATTGTCTTGGACTATACCTTCACAAATGCAATACATGAATTTTACCCCAATAATTAGTGACCATAATTTGATTAGAAAACAATCCTCAGAAGGGTTTCATCATATACATAAACTGTCTTTTTTTTTGAAGAAGATGTACAATTATTAATTTTCTGTTTTCATTGAATTTCACCATACACCACATTAAAATTTTCATCAAAAATATTGAACCATATAAACATGTTCTTATATATACTTAGATTTTATTATGTTAATGTAAAAAAATTTATCAATCCCCTCTTAAATAATATGAGAAAATAATCACTTGTTTGTGTGTGTGGCAGGCTACAACCTCACGAACCGATTTAATTTTTTTCAATAACCACCTATCATACCTTTATATAAAACATGAATATATATATATGATATTAAACATAAATTTATCATTAAAAAAATTAATATTTCATATATATTCTTACAATCCAGATGATTAAATTATAATAATTCCATTAATTCATGTGTGTAGTTTACAACAGCGAAGAAGTGAAGTATTTTTTTCATTATCTCATAACATGGATGGTATATATAAGTGTGTAAAAATTAATAATGTAGTATTTAGGATTTTATTGTATTTCTATAATGTGAAAATAATAATGAAATTATTTTTATAATTACTAATAAAGAATTTAAATCTCAACCATGTATACGTATGACCTATAGTCTCCATGATTATATTATTGTTTGATTTTCACAATTATATTTTATTATATGTTTTAATTTCATATTTTTTATATATATTGTATAGTTATATGATTATTAATTTTTTAGAGATGATTTTCCATTATCGATTTATAAGTAATGATATTGGAAAACCAAAATGTGTTTAAAAAATAATGCAGTTATCCCTTGAAATAATGATTTTAATAATGAATTAGTAATAGGAATGTTGTAAGATGTTAAAATAATATATAATGGGCTATAATATAAATTAGTAATGTTTTTAAATAAATTTAAAATTATTATATTATATTTTGTCACACAGATGAAGAAGTATGTTAATTGTATTAAGGAATCTCTTTAAACCACCTGTCTTCTTTAGGTTTTGACCATTCACTAACTAACTCACTTTACATATATATATTTAATTTTATTTAATACTTCCAAATTCCATATATACGTATCTCAAATGTTTCAATGTCTTATAATTTTAATATTTTATGGGGTAATACATGATTTATGTTCATTCTGAATGTTCATTCTTCAACAATACTCTTTTGATTATTTTTTGAGGTAAGATTATTCTACCTATTATCCTTACGATGTTGAATATAATGTTTATTAATTTTTATTGATTTCTTTATGTTTTCACACATAATCATAATAACTTTATTATGGGTTCACTAAGACTATTCTCCATGGCATTGAGTACATATTTATTCACATGAGGCAACTATTATTGGATTAGGGAGTAACCTAATTCAATATACGAATCTATCCACAAAGTTATGTATTCATAGAAGTTATACTTTTCTCATGATTATGTCATGTTAATTCATATTTACTAGGATTACATGATCATGTGATACCATATTCATTGCATTGTTCTCCTATGGGAATATTTGTGATCATTCCCTTTTATGATATCCTATTATACCTTTGACTAACACGTTTTGCATTATAGTTCTGTTTATTAACATACTATTCTATTTAGGTGATTCGTTTTGAATATGTATTCACTAGGCCATCCAATGTATATTTAATTATTTAATGGGATTTAAGAAGTTATTATAGGCATTAAAATATGGGGTCTATATATTCATATTTATTTTTTACAATCACTGTCTTCCTTATAATGTAGAAATATTGATCATTATTTTATATTAATGGATATGTATGTTAATAATCATGTAAAAATATGTTTATAAAGAATTGTTTTTCTTTACTAATACTCAAAAAAACGATCCAAAATTATCATAAATATAACTGAGATCATTGAAATCAATGCACATAAAGTCTGTCATACCATATATCTTCGAATGATAATATTGATAAATATGAACCTTAACTTATAAATAAATACATTTCCATCAATGATATCGTTTTTAAATTTCTTATGATGTTTTCTAATCATAAAAAATTTAAATCCATCATAATTATTCATATTAGGATTGTGAAATAACAAATCTATATCCCAAATGAGTGTCAAACCGGGTGTGAACTTATTCCACCTTTTGATAACTAGTTTATGTCCATGATAATAAAAAACCTTCCCTTATTAGGTTATTACCACTATGCACATAAATTCTAGAGCCTATATCAACTTTCATTATCAAAATAGAGATTTAATTTATAGGATAAATACAAAATTTATATTAAAAAAGATTTTGTATCTTATCATATATACAGACTTATCTGTTTGACATAACCCTAGGGATTTCATTAGAGTTTTATTATCGATATCCCAAAAATAAAATAGGAAATATTTTCTTAACTTTTAAATAAATTACTTTCCCAACCTGTTATTCATAACTATAAAATTATGATCAACCATAACTTATCCACAATTTAATTATCCTAAACAAATTTGTAAATATAAAATGATTTCAAAACCTGACTCAGGTACTAACT
Organism: Viscum album; assembly: GCA_963277665.1. NCBI lineage: Eukaryota > Viridiplantae > Streptophyta > Magnoliopsida > Santalales > Viscaceae > Viscum > Viscum album. The sequence continues at coordinate 1,290,953,368 of OY728135.1, forward strand.
TGTATAACCGAAACCCATGCCCTTAGATTCAGTGTTGAAAGCAAATACAATATATAAAATATGTTTTAAAAACAATAGATTCCCAAACATTACTATCAAATAATTGGATTCATTAATGAAAATTTTTCATAAAAAAAATTAAAAAGAACATTTAGGTTTAGAGATATATATAGTTATTGAAAATAATAACCTGATAATGCCCACATACTTATCAATAAACATAAATTTTTCATTATATATTTGAAGATACATGACTCATGATATGTTTCCAATATATCCCACAAATATTTCCACGTGTTTTATCATTAGAAACATGCCACATGTATTACATTTCATCAAAAATAAGATACCCGAAACATATGGTTTGGGTGATCTCAAATTCATGGTAAGAAAAACATATATCTAATTCTAAAAAACATTAAAATTAAGTACATAATATGGTATGAATAAATATTCCAAATATTTCCATAACTAAAAAAGAAATTACTTAATATCCATGAAAATAAATGATATCATGGATATCGATAATTTTTATTTCATACTGATAGAATGTATAATTTCATATATGAAAACCATGATTTCAATGCCTTATTCAAGGAAAATACAAATATTGGGAGAGTAATACCACAAATACCATGTTATTTCCCCATGATACATATTCATTAATCCGTGGGATATGAAATTATTAGGCCCACACATTACATGATTAATTCCATTGATTTCGTCATAAGTTTGATCATTATGATTAATACATTTACCTAAGGAAACCCTATATAAATCATAAAATATCTATCAATTTGAGTAATAATAAGGAATATCAACACATAATGAACTTAAATTAGTAGTTGATAATAATAAATAATGTTAATAAATTTCCCTATGTCAATAAATTGGTAACATTATTATAACACATCTAAATAATAAAGGGAGATGGTTAAGTAATATACAGAAAAATTTCCAATATTCATATATATTGGAAAAAACATATGGAATGAGAATATATTTCCCCATAAAAATAATAGTGATAACATGATCATAAACCATAAAGATGATGAATAATTATTGTTAAATAATACTTATTAAGCATGGAAATAATCATCCATATTGGAATAAAAATATAATTCCCAATGTTAATAGAATTTTCATTCAAGGTGATAATGATCAAATCAGAGTTACATAAAATGTTACATTCATATCATATAGATGAATAATTAAATAGAAAATTAATTACCATTGTAAAAACCCATAATACATCACGAGAAAGAATATGGTATTTTTTAAATAAAAAATCTTGAGTATTGTTGTGTAATCATAACATGGTGACGACAAAGTTGAAAAACTGCCTTTCAAAAGAATGATTCAATGATACAACCCATGACTTGATTACGAATTGGATTTTTTAACCATTATTACAATACCCAATGAGATAAATATATATTCAAATAGAAATAGTGAAAAATAATCCATATTAGGATAAATCATTTTCAAAAATAGATTTAGAAGGAAGTGAGAACTAAAATGATATTTTATAAAACATTTTTATCATTGATCTAAAATATGGTGTAACATAACACGTCAAAATAATTATTTTTTAAATTTGGGTGAAAAATAATTGAATTACATTTTATTTAATAATAATATTTATTCGTAAGGAACTAAAATCTAATATTTTCAATATTTGAGAAATGTAGGGTGTAGAAAAAGTTAATGAAATTTAAAGGAAAATACTATTCTGATATTAAAAAAAATATTTATCCAAACTCACTGTATAAAAATAATATGAAAAATATATTTTTTATCAATTCATATTTTTTAAAATATTATAATTTTTAATAACATAAAATCGAATATTATTTTTGTAGAAACAATGAATGGATGAATTATGTTAATGAAGATATAATATAACAATTGGAGAGAAAAACAGACTTCAATTTCCACTAAAAGCCATATATTTATAGTGGAGGTAGTATGATTTTATGCACGACCACCAATTTTATTAGTAATTTATTTTTTAGATGGATATAAAATTTTAGTTACTTAAATATAGTTACATTAATGTATATAAAAAATAATTATACTATTCTATTATTATTTTTGAAATAAATTTAATGAAGATAATTATGATGTAGTGGTAGTATGTTGATAATACTCACATTGGGTACTTGAATTATTCCATGCATGTTCTCTTATAAAATATGGCCTTGGTATAAGTAATTATTTCTAGATTCAATTGAATATTAAAAAAAGTTCAACGAAGAGTTAAGTATACGATTTTAAAGGATAAATACTATTGTAATTTTGTTCATGATTTTTTTTAACGGTTTCCAAATTATAAGTGAAATGAAGGGTGGTATTAGTGTAACCATTACATTTTAAATAATGTAAAGTTTTTAATCAAGGGTAAATGGACAAATAATAAAAGAACGAGGATATGAATTAGGAACCAGGTCGAAACTATTTTTAATTTTTTTGATTCAAAATTTTCCATATAACAAGTTTCTTCTTTCATCTTTTTAACTTTAATGAAATTTACTTTTACATTTGTAATAATATGTTACCCATAAAATCAAAATATTAAAAATAAAATAGTAAAAATTATTTAAAAAACAATTTACTAATGACTAAAAATTTAAATTTAAATTAAAAAAATAATATTACTAATTGTATGAAATTATCATTTTGAATTTGACATACTTATTTGTATAAAAAACATTTTTTGGAAATAATTTTTTATGAATTAAATTTTTATATAATGTACATTTTCATTGGATACTATTTTAAATGAAATAACTCCGCTTAGTAAATATAAATTAAATTTTATGAGGAAATCAAGGAAATCAGAAACAGAATCTTACATTGAAAACACATCATTCAAATAAAATACCAAATTTAGTTTTTAATAATAGAAAATATTAATTAGTTATGAAAATTTTTGAATATGATTTATAATTTTTATTAATATTCTAAATTGTATATTTTTTATTAATTAAATTAATATTTTTTAAACATTATTTACTTAATTTTTTATTTTATTCCTACATCCTAGTGATGTCATAAGAGTAATATCTCTAATAAATTCTATCTAATATATTCAAAAAAACATCATTGTAGAAAATTGAAAAAAAAATAAATCTAATGAAAATAGTACTTTGAGAAATAATAAATTAATTCATTTTTCTAAAAAAATTTATAACAAATTATAGAAACTTATCTTTTTACTAAAAAATCATTTAGGAAAAATTGTTTTTATAAATAATCTTTTTTAGAATATTGACCATTACAATTAATAATGTGTGTTATTTAATAATTAAATTAATATTAACCAATTATTCGTGATATATATATATAATCAACATGTATAACATATTTTTTCAAATGAGAACATATATCAAATATAAATAAAATGTTTTGGAAAATTTATATCTAAGTAAAATAATATTATATTAGTAATTTTTTCTATACCAAATGAATTCCATTAATATTATATATATCATGTATTGTCAATGAACATATATCTAAAAATTTGGTTCCTACTATTTATTATCTTTAAGTATACTGATAGGTTTCAATAATTATAAATATTTTTTTATATAGTTACAAAATATTTCATGATTTTCATTTTAGTTATTCATTACCTGTGGAGAATTATATTCTACACATTTAGGTAATTTAATGGATGTAACATGTTAAAATCACAAGGTGTTGTAGATTGTATGTGTTTTTAACATTACATTTGGTTGTCTTTATAATTTTATGATTGATTTTTCATGGGGAACTACTAGTATCATTAGAAGTATAAAAATTATGTTACAAATATAAAGTTAATATTGAGACATCATGAACATATATTCATTTGTTTGGAAATCATTTTGGTAAAAAATATATTATATAAATAAAATTTCTCTTAAAAATTTGAATCTTCTCCCTTTCAATGCCAAATTGAGTATAATAAAAAATATTTTCTTATTATGATGTTAAATTTTTATCAAATGTCTCATATAGAATGAAATACATTAAAAAATATTACTTTTTACATGAGGGGATTATTAGTTATCATTATGAAGTTTAATATATTAAGAATTACTATAGGGAATAGGTTCTCTTCTAAATTATGTGGATATAGTTCCTTTAAAAATATTAATGATTTATATTATTGATTTAAAAAGGGTCTCCCATGTATAATGTGGGAATTTACACTGAATCTATGTGTTTAAATTTACAAAACATAAAAAATATGTTGTGGAAACCATTAATTTAACTTATAAAAAAATTATTCAATATGTAAAATAGGTTTCATTGTGCTTTATTAGGCTAATTGGGTAATTATTATAAAAGTATAGGCTTATTACAAATGTATTTTTCTGTAGAAAATAAATGGATCATAATATGTAATGATGATCCTAGGAATAACATAAAATAAATGAATTGAAATTATTTAATAGTGAAAGGAATAATATTAGTTCATGGAAAGATTTATTTTAACTATATAAAATATTGAATAATATAGGAAACAAATCTTTTTAATTTAAATAGATATCCTTTTTAATATTCCTTTTGTTTGAAAACATATCCAATAATAATTGTGAAAACATTTTAATTAGAATCAGAAAATAATGTTTGAAAATGTTTTTATTGAAAATTCTAAGTTCCTTCTGAATTTATTTTTCTAATTTGACGTCATATATTTTTTTCCTGGTGAACTCATATGATATTTCAATGGAGGTTACATACTTCATTATTATATTGAGAGTAAATATGGTAAATATGTTATTGTCATCTATCATTTAAAATTCGTTGACATTCAATTAAAATCTCCCTCTTGTGATGGTATGTATCCTTTGAATGCAAGTATTGGAATTTCAGCTGGGATTATTTTACTATCCTATAATGAATTTGATTAATAAGAAGTTCTAAATGTTTGGATCTCTAATTATAAATTTTAGATTAATGTGTATTGTTTTAATTCCTAGTATGGGGGGTTTGTGTTCAATACCACTCTTATGTTGTGTGTCACTCACATTTTCATTCCCATTATCTCTAAAATTATATAATGGATTTGAATCTAATACACCATATAGATTCTTCCTTATACTTACAATACCACGGTTGAGTGGGCCCATTATGGTCATTATGGTACTCAACATGATCTGTTTATCTGTCACATTATCATCGAGGATAATTTCTTGTTAGTGAGGGATTACATCGGGAATTAAATTTTATCTGGTTAAGGATTTGAATCCTAATTGAATTATCATGGCTATGTGTTCCAGGACTAGCCTTGGGAAATATGTTTTGTGGGTAAAGATTTATTAATCTATATTTAGGATGGTTGTTTAACTATTATTTGTATTTAAATATTCTTTTCCATTCTGATGGAAATTGACTTTTGAGAAAAGTGGTATTTTTGTTTTTTGATGGATCTCTAATATGTGATCATTGATCCTTAAAGCATTCCTTATTTGGAAAAAATACTAAGATTATAGTTTTTTGTATATATTTGGGTTGGGAGGTTTTAAAAAGAATTAGTGATCAAACTCGTATAGTATTATCACTAATACACACAAAATAATGACCTTAATAGATATAGAATTGGATATATAATTATATTATTTTACATATAAATTGCATAAAATTTCAATTTGTACGGAATATTGGAAGATGTTTGAAATTAAGGTTCTACACTAAGATGTTTATATTTCAGAAAATTTATTGTATGTTATATTATTGATCATAATTATCTATATTATGATAATTAATTCTGGATATTTTTATCAACCTTTTTTCATTTATTTGATATTGGGGGGGAACAAAATTATTTACTCTACCCCAATATTTATATATAGTTTCTCCCAATGTTTACATTTTCCCAAAATTCTATTTTCTATATAATACAATTTTATTTGATTGTGTGAATTCTTATAGAAAAACTATTTTATAACTAATTGTAGGATAAAATCAATGATTAGATTGAATAAAAACAACCCTATACTCATACCATCATTGAATGAAATGAATTATATGAGTTTAATGTTTTCTACATAGACCTAAAAGTAATTCTTATTGAATATTAGATAAATAAATTCCTAATGGTGTTTGATTGTCTCATATGATATAATTCCACTGAATTTTGAATTTTTTCATACAAATTTTTTCTTGATTAAACTTTTTGGAATTTTAATTAGGGTTTTCAATGAAATTTTTTTGGTCTTCATAAGTTCAAGATATCCACTTAATTTTATTTATATAATACATGGTTTTTTCTGTTTCAACCATGTTACCCAAATATTTATTTGATGTTTCAATCTTATCATTTCTTGACTCTTCATTAATGAGATTAACACTATGGGATTTTAATATAATTCTAATGAAGAGAATAGAAGAACATGTGTTGTTAAATATAAGATATTAATTTAGTATAAAGTACTGTGAAATTATAATAACATAAAACAAATTAATTCAACATGTTAAAACTCCTTTTATGTTGTGCCATGTTTAAATATGTGATTTTCGCTGGATCCCTCTCAATAATACTATTACCTGAAACAAATATGGAAAAAATACCCATGGTTGTCTCCATATATGCTATTATTTTTTTCAATTTTTAATTATGATAACATTCTCTTTTTTGATGAATTTTTAATTTGGGATTTTATTTAGTCGCAATGTATTGATTTTGAAGGTAAATAAATTGGATGTTGGTACTAAAAATATGGAATTTAATATATATATATATATAAAGAATGTTTGAAAATATTATTTAAATTTAATAATAATGTGCTAGTTTTTATCCATAATAAACCCTCTTCAACAATTTATATGGAATTTCTAAGTAAATTCGCCAATGCCCATACATAATCATAATGTGAACACAAAATATATCATTGAAATTGTATTGGTTACTAGATTTAATTTTTATTCCTACTATGAATTTTACATGACAACCTAGGGAACACTAAGTAGTTGAACCTAAATGAAAAACTATACTTAATGGAGATAAAATGATAATGAAATTTAAATGGATATAAGATAAAAATTACTATAATATTTATTAGTAACCATATAGTACAAGTTATATTATAATAAAATCAATAGGTAATATTAATTTTAATATTAAGAAAAATTATATCCATGTGAATTCAAAAAATATTACAACATATAAAAATGAAACGAAGATTGTATTGTGGATCTCAACATACCATAGCTACTGGGGGTGTTTATAATCACATATAAAAATCAACTAATGGTTATTCCTCTATCTATCTCTAAATTACATAACAGTTAAAATTTAGTTTTCTTATGGGTGTATCCTAAATTATCTCTATTTGTTTCATTAATTTTCATGTCGTAATCATTCAAAATTATTTTATCTTTTGAATTAGTCAAACAATAATATTTCCCTTAGTAATATACTTTTCAATAATAAAAACTTATTAATGAAATTCAATTATCTAATAATAATTATGGTCCATTTTGAACTATATGATTCCTTATTTCAGACAAGGTGTTATCCACATTATTCATATAATTTAACTTTACGTATTTCTTTGACCAAAACTATTTGGATGCATGGATGTTGATGTAAAAACCTAATGAAATATATCAAAGTGAATCTAAATCTAAAATTCTAGTTAGAATGGGTTGTCATGAACAATTAATATTCATTTATCTACCTAATAGTGGACTACGTGGGTTTGCAACACTGCTAATAAAATTTGTTTTCTAAAATTTCCAAATGTATTCTCCAATGTATATGCAATTTATTTGTTGAAGAATTTGAATATATGGATGGATTAATATAGGTGAATTAAAATTGATATCTTAAATAAGGAAACATGTGATTTCTCTTGAAATTCAATTTCATTTATTATCACCTTCATTGATCATATGTAGTCTCATTCCAAGAGTTAGATAGATCACTACATGGTGGAATTCTCAAGTAACATCACCCAATCTGGTTCTCTATCATGTGGCCTGAAAGAGTTACTTATTATACCTCAATCATGCCTCCACGTACGCTAAATTTCATTGGCATGAATTGGTGGTGTGGATAATATAGTTGGGAGACTATACCCCCATGGTATGAATTGTAATTTCTGAAGAAAAAATTCATTATAAAACAGAAATAAATCATAGTGAAACAACACAAGAGAAAATAAAAAAAAACTAAATAGTCTAATAAATAAAAATAAATTTCTTAATTAAATGTTGAAATGTTACTATATTTCATTCTAGAACAATATGGAAAAAATACTAGCGGATCTAAATAAAAAATTCATGGTCATGGGTCCCTCTCCTAATGATGGTTTTATCTCAAAACTCTAGAACTAATATAAAACATGAATTCAAAATAATGATTATTTTCCCATATCCATTTCTACATCCACAATGTCTTGTCTGGTGCTAAATAGTGGCACGAATAGGGTGTCGGTAATACTCAATAGGTCAGAACCATTATATCTAAACGAAGCTAGTCTAATAATATGGGTATGCAATATAGAGATACACAACTTTATTTATTATTATAACAATTAAATGAATACAACAACCACATTTGGAGCCATGAAAGAATAAATCTAAGAGTGTATTACATCTAGTCCATCCATGACCATATAACGAAGGTAAATAAAAATCCTCATCACTATTCTATAATGTCTGTTATCATGTCTTAGAACTATACCAATACCACCATATAACAATGGTATATTCACAACAAAAAATCTATGTCAAATACCTATAATCATTATAGCATGGGACTGAGAATAGTCTAATCATTATATGAATTTTAGAGTTGAATTAGTTGTGTCCCCTCATTATCATCACTAAAGAATATATGTTTGAAAGTACCTGAGCCTAGCCCATTATATAAACATCTCATAATAAAACCAATACCAACAATACAACATGGATATAACAATATCAAATCATATATCTTAGTGTTTTATTTTGTGAATTACCATTCTTATTTCGTATTACACAAGAACATAAATTGGTAATTGATTAACAAGCATATCACTAAGAAATAAGCCATACATTACGGAATCTATAACAATAAATCACCATTGGTATAATTTTATTAAAAACACACCATAATCTATTAGTCAAATAAAAATCCATTTGAATCCAAAATCATTAAAAATATAAGCTAATTAAATCATCTAATTTTTATAGGTCATGCATAATGATGCAGTGATCACGATATTGCATAAACATGATTAAAATCAAACCAAATGAGTGAAATTTAAACCCCCTAACTTTATCTGAAGATAAAACTACGGTTCCAATAGTTAACTCCTGTATGGAAGAAGGTGATGATGATTACAATGAGGTTCTTATATCAAAATTTATCACAAAAAAAATCAATAATGCAATTGGGTAATTTATTTCACTTAAATGGGATAGAAAAGAATGACGATAAGGAAGAAATATAAATAAATGAATTTACAGATATTGATTACATTAATGGAATTCCCATAAGGGGATTTTCACTCAAAACGTGTCTACATAATGACATAAGTTTGAGAGGAGTGGAGCTACAGCAAATTGAAATGAAAATATGATGTTGATAAACATTAAAACAATTTTTCAGGCATTTAGTGGCATGTAATTCGGCTTCACATCGTTTAAATCATTTTCATGGTATCTGTTAAAATTTTTTCACCTCATATTTAATTTATTAAAATCCAAAAACAATTAAATTGTGTGTTGTCCCTTTAAACATTGTGTAGATGTTATATAGTTGATTTTTTCAGCCCATTATTCCCTTAAATGTTCTCAAACTACCAAGAACACATTTATCACATAATCCAATTTTTTACTCAGACTATGTTCATTAAAACAAGAATACTTATCCATGTGTTAGGTAGTTTTTTATGAAAAAGGATCTTCATATATGAACATGACATGTCCAACAATGGTCAAATGAAAATTGTAGCGAGAAACATACCTCAAAAATATTGGATCTCACAACCTACACTCTTTATAACAGCTCATCCCTGAGCTACTGCAAGCGTAACATTGAGTTGTAAGTGAATAGGTTTGGACACCATGTTCACATATCTAACACTCTTTTCCAAGAGTCCTCCTAATAATTTCCACCCTTTTACTTTACTCATTCCAATGGTATAGTTAGACCCCAGAAATATTTTCCTTTATAATTTGCATCCTGTTTAAGATGCTCTATGTTGAATGACCCTACATAAATCTCGACTTGAACTAATTCTACCATATGGGAACTATCTGGAAAATTTATTCGTAGTTGTGACATGTTTATCAAATTTATATTTTCACCATAACATTTTGTATGGGCTAGATTTTATGCTACTAAACCGACCCTTTCCATTATTTCAAACAACCTGAAAAACTTGTACATTATAATTATCTATCTGCTGATACATTTTTTTCAAAAATAGATGACACTGAAAAGAAAATATGATGACCGGCCTCAAATGCTATAGGTCATCTCCAATGGTTATCATATTATTTTGTTATTCTCTTTATGGTCACCAACGACATTATGATTAACTAAACCAAGACAAATGTATCCAAAAAAAGACAAATCCAAAGAAGTGTTGACTTATCTGCCTCTACCCAACAAAGAGTCAAATAACACAACCATTCATCCAAGTCCTCAACTGGTTCAATTTTGATATATGATTATATGCTATAATTATACGAATACTCCTTTCCATCCATAAGGTAATCCTATGAACAAATAAAATTGAAAATAGATGCTCATAAAAATCTTCCAGAACATGAATAGTAATTTATTATTGACCATCATTTTGTTAAAAATAGTTTATGCATGGAACAACTTTTGATCCCACATATTTATGAAGACCCTACCATAAACGAGATGTGGAACAAGGATCCATTTATTAAACACTACTCATTAGAAGACATTGGAACCAAACAACCATTAATGCATAATGGTTTTACATGTCTTCAAATGTGACGGGTTCTTTGATTATCCTGAAGCGTGATACCTTAGTCAGTAGAACCATAAAAACCCATAAAAATTATTCTTATTCTTCATCCTAGGTATTCCTTTAAAAAATTCAATCATGATATCTTCCCATTACCTATCAATTATGGGTAATTTTTTCAAACGACCCACTGGCCTATTATTTCCATCTTTCACTTGCTGGGAATTGAACAATCTATCCATGATTCCTTCCACCTCCTTCTTTATTCCAAAACACATGTATTTTAAATGGAGGACATGATTAATATTTTTAAACCATGATGTACCACCCATATAGAAGCATGATACTCCATCATCAACTCCTCACACAAGCCTATTGGAATCTAAACTCATCCATATAAAATAGGGAAATTCCAACTAGTGAGAAACCATCATAATGGCATTTCCCCACCATTAAATATGTCTCTTTGAACAAATCACGCTAGATTAGAAAACTGATCAGCCTTAATACAATCCAAATACTTCGGTATTACTAATGATGACATCATAGCAACACTCCCCTGAGATTCTAGATCATACAGATTCATTTCTACAAAGAGGTCCATTATCAACCACTAATCACAAGAATCTCATACTTTGAATATATATGTCATTTGGATCAAATTGTCAACAATGATATTTCCAATTCCCTATATATACTACAATTCAATATAGAATTATTATTGATACTCGATGCACCTCCTCTGACAAGGTAATGGTCTCACCATGAAAATTTGTACATGAGGATCATGAGATCTATGTATACCAACAATCTATCACCTATGAGATAATGTCACCAAAATCTTAGGGAATGCATCACTTGTGATAAAATCAGATCATGAGTAGGGTAATACCTCTTATATGATCTCAACTACATGTATCAATAAGAAACCACATGATCCTCTAACATAAAAACTACTCTGATTCCAACTCTTATTGTGTCATAGTGCATGGTATAAGATTTATCAACCATATGTAATGTGATTATAAGTGTGGAGTCCATCCATCATTTTAAATCATGGAATGATCTTTAGAAATAAATATTCAAAAAAAAATCAACTCCTTTATTGATTATCCCAAACATTAGAACTACTAAATGGGAGAAATCCAAGATAATACACCGGTAAAAACACGGTAATCCCCGAAAACACTGAATTTAAAATATGTTATTGAATTTATCTAAATATATCATTGTTAGAATTTTATATGGGTCCACTGAATGTACTTCTTATGAGATGACATGGACCAGGAATTACACATCATTTATCAAGAACATATATTTAGTTATCTTAGTGTTATGATAATACTCTCATAATGTACTCAAGATGATGTCAAGATGTTTTGCATAATATTTGTTTCTCTTAGAGTACACTAATATATCATTGTCATAAACCAAAACAAACCTATATAGAAGAGGATTAAAGATCATATTCATTAATTCCATAAATATATAATGTGAATTAGTTAACCCAAATGGCATCACTGGAAATTCATACAAGACATACCTACTCCTAAAACATGTTTGTGGTATGTACAGTAGTCTCACCATTAAATGATGAAATCCTGATCACAAAAAAACATGGAAATTATATTATCACCTCCAAAATGTGAGAAAATATCATAAATTCATGAAATGTGATATTTTTTTTAAATTTCATCAGGTTTAACCTCTTATAGTTCACGCATAATTACCAATATCCATAAAAAATTTTGTAGAAGATAACCGGAGAACCCCAAGTACATGTACTCGGCCTTATGAAGAAATTTTTATTCTAGAACATCCATAATAAAATTTAACTCTAGAATATGTTTGACTTCCATTTTGTATGGTGGGATTGAAATTTGTTTTGCTCCCATCACAAAATCAATTGTGAACTCTTCCTCTCACTATGGAGTAACCCATTTAAATCATTAGGGTAAACATCCAAAAAAAGTATACCACATCAGTAAAATAATCCTTATGCATTCCAATATTAGCTACTATAATATTTGAAATATGAGCATTCAGATAATCTAATATTCAATTAATTTGTTCCACATGACCAGATTAAAGATCCCACTCACACTGGTAAAAATTGACTATTTCTTCTGAAGATATGAAATTAAATATTCTCTAGTAACTTTTTATATGATCGTTGCATAGAACTAACCATTTTATACCTAGAATCATTTGAAATACTATAATCTATAGTAGGAATGATTCCCAAAACAAAATTTAACCATCAATTGCAAGAGAACACGCCTTACTATGTTTGATATTTCTAGACCGCACTCCAAATGGTGTGTCAATAGTTAAATCCATGTGTTTTATTTTCATATCCAAGCCCAAATGTTTTTCAAAAATACCCATTATATTTGAATGTGGTTTTTCTATATGAAAAATCAATATCAAATGTAGATGATACAAGAATCGTAATTATTTCAATATATGGTCTTGTATCCACATTAGATGAAGTTGTTTCCATAATGTACAACTGGCTTTCCATACTTCCATGGGATCATGTATGATTATTGTGAGATATTTACCTTTTTGGGTACGACTACACATTTAAAAGGGTATAACTTCCTCTTCATTAACATGAATGGCCTATATAACTCCATATACCATACTATTTAGGTGTTTAGGAGCCAACTCGTGGATCTCGTGCGTCTCCGAATCCTATAGAACTCGACTAAACTGGAATGATAAAAAATAACCACTTAACATGACCCAATTGATGATAGATATGACACTCACCTAAAATTTAAGAACATTATGGGCACTTTTGACAAAACATGTGACACTATATTCATTAAAACAGAATAAGATCATGAGGTAGTTTTTCAATTCCCTAACCTCTCTACCCACTACTTCTCTAGTATAAATTGTCATAATGACACTTTTCACTACTCAAAAAATAACTCCCATGTTTTCCTACTCAAATTCCTTGAATTCTGCTCAAATCATCTTTTATATTACCTCACATGATGATACCATGATTCATAACGTCTTAAAAGTGGATTAAACCTAAAACATATACATGTGACCTGATATCATATTGAACATCATCTAGGAAATGACATTCCCTAGAGATCTCCTCAGCTTCCAAAGATAGAGGAATGAATTGTTGGTCGGTAAAATTTACAACAAAGTGCTTTACTGTTAAAACTTACTATTAAATATGAATAAACTCACAAGATTATTAAGTCATCAAGTTTTTCTATATAAATAGCTCCATAAAATTGTATTAATGTCCTTCCTAGATAGCCTATATTTCATCCCATTTTTTCATAATAGCAGACTAATGTAATGCATGACCATGAAGCGTATATAGAGAAAAATTCATCCTCCATGCCTCGGTTCTCTCAAGATGCTTTATGATTTTCTTGACTAACTTAATCTAGAAGTAAATTTCCGGGGACCCCTTCTCTAGTACATGTAGGTAGATACGGATGTTGAAAATATCTTGTCAGTTCATTCGTCAAAGGAATGATATGAATAGTCTCCCTTTTCATGGACCTCATGAACCTCTAGATGATTTAATAGAATTGATTGTCCATATTCTCTTCAAGAACAATAGTAATGTTTAGTTCATTGGTGCTAGGGGTGCATTGATTTCTGCTCTTGACACTCGTGGTGAAGATGATGAAGAGTAATTTTCTCAATAAGTTAAATGCACACATTAGAGAACTATATAGTGAAATTATCCACTAAATAGGTTACACAAATAGAGAAATAGTAACTCATAGTCCCTTTAGAAATGTCATACAACTATTTTATAATAAGATCACAAATCATTTCATTTATCAAGTGAAACGAATATCTCATAATACAGTTTAGCAGGAAAGTATATATCACATTGAAAAAAAAGATATGTATATATCAAGAAAAATGAATGTAAATATAACCCAATATTCCAATTATGATGCATGTATTATTATTTCAAGACATACTATGCCATGAATAAAAATATCAAGAAACAATAACATCATAAAACAATAATCCCCACAGAACATGTAAATCACCCAAAGTGGAATAACATTACCTTTAACTAGCACACAACTCAAACAATAGTCACAACACTAGGTACTCATATTTTCATTCATATATGGGTTATATACTCACATGGACAAGCTCATTACCATGTCCTGAAAAATCCTTTCCCCCTTTATACATTTCCCAAATAGTAAATAAAAGATTAACAGAGAACTCTCATTGATGTGAATTTGTAACATCCCGCAATCCATAAGTCTCTCACATAGCCTAAAATGGTTGGTTATATGACCTCATGTGCACCTCCCCATATACTAGAGGCATCCAATTAGAATCAGTGTTGTGGATTGTTTAGTTGGGAGAATATACTATCTATTTATGATGTTTCATTTCTTAAGTAACAATTCATAATAAAATATAAAAAATCATATATAAACAATGATAAATGAAATAATTAAAACATTACTAATTAACCAATATATCATATGGAATAATGTCATGAATTTCTATAATGTAACTAAATTTCATGATATAATAATACAAGAAAAAGTCTAATATACTCAAATAAAAGACTCAATGTCACTGGTCCCAATTCAGTTATTAGTCCCATCTTCAAACTTCATCCTAAGAAAGAAAGAAATAAATAACATGGTTCATTATTATTGTTCAAGCCTGTATTCCCAATGTTTTCTTTTGTTCCAAACATCATCCTGAATAGGGTGTGCATAAAAATCAGTTGGTGGAAACCACCATGTATAAAATAAAAATTTGATTAGAACTTCTTTTCAATAAAGTGAAAAAGATATTTATTATTAAATTTATCAATTAAATAAATATATCAAACTACTTCAACAGTATGCCAAAATTTCCCTATGATTATCCTAAAACCATTCCAACTGTAACCATCTAACCATGGTAAATAACATTGTTCGGCCCCATGATAGAATTTATATGAGCATGTATCTTTACCATGAAACCAACACCATATAACAATGGTATAGTTATAATAAATATTCTTGGTCAAAGACCATAAGCATTACAATATGAGGTTGGGAATTGCCTACTCCCTACAAGAATTACATCATGGACTAGGACACGACTGCTCACTATCATCATTACAACATATATGTATGCATGGTCATGGACTCCCTTGTATATAAGCATATTAGTATAGATACAGATCCTCTCATACAACACGGATATCACAATATAACATCATATATCTCATTAGTTAATTATGAAAATTTCCATTTTTCTTTTCATATACCACATGAAATTAAATATACAATTGTTTAACTAGTATACCAATAATTAATAATCCAGAATTTAGGGATTTGATAACAAAAATTCACCCTACGTATCATTTTATTATTAACATAACATAAGATATTATTTAAGTCTATATGATTTTAAAACCAAAGGAATTGAATGGAACATATAATTCAGTCATTTAATTTGTTTTGGGTTCACATAATGATGGTGTGATAATGATATTTTATAAAAATTAAATTTATCATACCATAGAGTTGAGATTTAGACCCCCAATTGTTATCCAATGATCCATTATTGCTTCCAATTTCCAATTCCCATGAAGAAGAAGGTAATGATGGTTGCAGTGAGGTTCCAATATAAAAATTGATAATGCTCAAAACCAATAGCACAATCTGATAAATAATTTCACAGTAATATTTTTTAAAAGAATTAAGAGAAGGAAGGAAGCTGACCATTAGAACTCGCTAGGGAATAAACGCATGAATGATAACTATAGAAGAGGGTTACAAAGTACAAAATCAAATTGAAAATTCCCTATGGTTGGGATGAGATGAGGCGGAGAATATTTTAAAGAAAATTTGGTTCATAGAACCCTTAAAACTATTGGCCTTGATTTAATATTGTGTGTAATTAAATTATGCATCGTGTAAATTATTGTAATGGTATCCTCCAAAAAACCTATCACCTCAGATTTATTTTATTACAAGCCACAAACAATTAAACGAAGTTAATCCTTTTATACGATGTGTAAATGTTCTATAGTGGAGTTTTTCATTCCATTATCCTCTTAAAGAGTATCAACATACAAAGAACACATTTAACATGTAACCCCACTTATATCAGGGCACTATTAATTCAAACAAGAATACATACCCAAACATTAATTCTTCTTCACAAACAAAGGATCTCCATCTCAGAAAAATAATTATCCACTAAGGATCTATTGAAAAATATTGAGTGATACATTACTAGAAAAATATGGGATCTCACATCACCTATGTGGATAATTTATATACATAGATCCTAGAAATTTTCAAAATTTATTCATTTTATCATAAAAAATTCTAAATTCCCCATAATAAGAATTAGATTTGAGATGAAATTATCAATATAGGAATAATTAATTTTTTAAATAATTTGATTAAATCAAAAAATTGATATGAATATATAATGATCCTGAATTAAACCATATATTATCTTCTTGAAAAATATTTTTGAGATCCGTAAATAATGAAATTAATTTCAAAATAATTAAATTTTGGTTATTTATTAACTAAATTTCAGTTTAAATGTGGTGAGAATTCATTCTATACCAATAGATAATGTGGAAATAAAATAATGATACAAGTCATATTGATTTTGAGTCTTTTATAACAAAAGAAATGAAACAAATTAAAAAACACATAATGAGAGAAAACATAACAAAATCGTAAATATGTCTCTAGGATATCGAGTGATGAAATTATGATACTGTTTACTTGGTAATTGATAGATTTATATACAATAATACTTGATAATATAATTTAATGATTCAACAGTAATCAAGTGACACATCTCATGATTTGTTGGATAAAAAATAATTCCAAACAAACAAGACATATTCATAGATCTTTTTTTAATATCATTCTTATTATTGAATGTTACATTGTGTACAATTTATTTTTAGATGGATAAATGGATTCTATAATCTCTTCATATTTCATAATATCATTATTAATGAATGAAATGATCATCCAATACAACACATGTCTTTGAAATATATTTAAATTTTATTAATTCTATAAAAAATTAAAAAAAAATTTAAGAAAAATTAAATAATTTTTTTACATGATTAATTTTATTTATTTTATTAAATAATATGTAATTTAATATAAACCTATGAGTTTTAAAATAATAAAATAAAATCATCACAGTTTATAAAATAATTTATTCAATTCTGGCATTAGATTGTTTACATGTTTTTGGACTACTAAATGGATGTATATGGATATGTTTTCTTCAAAAATATTTATCACCCATGTCATCTATATTTTATATAAAAATATCATCATATTGGGATATTCATTAATCTTTTTATAGATTAATCATTATAGAAAAAATATTATCTCTGAAAATATATATAGAAAATAAATATACCAATTTTTCGAATAATTTTGGAAACTATAATGGAGAAATGGGAGAATTTGTTTTTTATCATTATTATATATTTATTCATCATACAACATAAAAATATGCACCACTTATAGGATGTTTTTCAGGATTATTAGTCAAATCATTTATGAAAATGGTTTCTTCTTGGAAAATTAATTCAATTAAGATTATTTAATTTCATACGTACATATTATTTAGTTCATTTTTAAAAGTGATCTCTTCATAGTTGGTTGAATGTATCCCAATAACTTAATCTACCCTCTTTCACAATTTCAGGCCAATATGAGATACATGGAAAAAGTAATGACATGATTACTATGGTGGAACACATACTGTCTGATCCACATTAGTGTTCACATCATTACCAAATATCACACATCAAAATCCTAGATCCAAATATCATTATCTAAAGGGGAATTCAATATATATATTTTTAGAATCTAAATAAATTAAAATATGATTGGAATAACAAAATTTTAGAAAAATACATATGTTTAAATGAAATGGAAAAAATTGAATTTCCATAAATTCTTAAATTTATTAATCATTATTGTTGATAAATATGTATTTGAGGAATATTTTAAATAAAATGGTTTACAGATGTATTTGATGACCTAAAATAGAATTAAAAACATTTAATGTCAACCAAAAATGATGAATATAATGCCACCCAAAATTTATTTCCATTAAAGTAATAAATAATCATTATTTTAAACTTAAATACCACTTACATTCAAGTATAAATACCCACCTCCTCTTATAATGCTCCCTAAAAATATTCTAGGATTAACTAATAATTTTCATCTAAAGGATTTTATTCCACTAAAATATCTTCAATGATTTGTAGATTTGATGCCTTGATGGTTTGTCTCTATTCCAAGATGCTCAATAGAGGTAACAGTTTCCCAAATTACCCCCATTTTTTATCAATTAAAATTTCTTTCATAAATTGACTTTTATTATTGGATTATATATGTTTATGAATCCATTTAATTAAATTTTAATACCATTCATTAAAATTATTCAAAATTATATATTACTAACTCCTTATTATTAGAGACATTGTTTATGTCATTATAATGCATGAACAACACCACAACAGTAAAACTATTTTAATAATTTTTTCATTTAATGACTTTTTGGTTTTCCTAGAAAAGATATGACACTACAGATTATACAATTTTTTGTTCCTAGGAAAATTTTTTACCTAGTAGTAATAAACCAAAAATGGGTTATTTTGGATTGATATTTATCTTCACCTAGTGCACGCTAATTGGACTCATATCATAACTGGTTTGAAATGCTCAGGGGATATTCATATATCACCACACAATACACAAAATTATTATAACTGATTTATTTTTCATTTCATTTGTATCAAAAATTTCAAAATTCATATATCCCTATTGATTACAGAATTTTGTAAAAATAAAATTATACCATATACTTTTTGTGACACCCTATGATTTCATAATCAGTTATCTCTTTAAAGTAATTCAATAAATTATGCTACACACAACACCATGTTCGAGCGCACCACGACATAACCAACTAGTCACTAAATAAGTTATTATAAATAGTATTAACTAATTTTTAAATTTCATATAATGAATATAATTTTATAATCCATATTATGTGTTTCATATACATAATATTTGAAGAAATTAATTTTTTTAGATAAATTAATTATTTTCTAAAAAATGGAATTATACTTCCATTTAATAGAAAAGTTTTATTAAAACCAATATATGACACATTAATATATTTGATAAAATAAATTAAAAAACTTTTTTAGAAGCGGGACATAAACATTTATTTTGGATAAAATTTAGGTACTTTTCAGATAACACTCATATTTTGATTAATAGTGGAAAATAATAAATTTTAATTAAAAACAAATTTTTTAATGAAAATAATTTATAGTGTTAAATTATGAATTTGGGTGGTTTGGAATAATAATTAGATTATATTTTTATCATCTGAATGAACGTATGTCATTATATGTAATTTAACATTTAAATTTGACATAAACACTGGTCAATTTTTTATAGTTTTTACTTTATAGAAACCCAATTTTTGGTTTTGACAAAGGGAATTAATTTTAACATAACTAATCTGAATACTATGTTTTCAAATTGGTAAAATAGAATTCATTTTTTAATTTGGAATGTCAATAATATCTTAGGCTAATTTTTTTTATTTTTCTGAAATCTTTCAATTTTTGATGAATAGTGAAAAACACTACTTTATTGTTTAAAATCAACTTTTTATTTAAATAATTATTTATTTTAATAAAATAAATTTTATGTGAACATAGATATATAATACATATATAAGTTCAATGTAATTCATTGAAGTAATTTTATAATAAAAATTGATGTATAAAATTTTATTGAGCCTTTTAACGTCTTTTACCCACCTTCTAGGCATATTTTCAAATTTGCATAAAACGTAATTTTACCACTTCTGTGAATCAAATTTAAAAAATCCAAGAGAAACTGTTGACATCAGGAAGTAAAATATGGTTCAATAAGATTAAAATAATTTTTTATAAATATTATCTTTTGACTTTTATTTACCATAGTTAAATGTAAATATGGTAATTGAAGGTAGAAATGATATTATAATTACCCTAACACATGTCCAAATTCTATTGGATAAGTGTATTTAGACCAAAACCAACCTTGTAAGTAAAATATGATATTTTTTTTCCACATGGATTTGATTAGGACATTTGTTATTATTTTACATAAAGAAGAGTTAAAAGTGTTAAATTCAATGTTTAATAACTAAACCATTTTTAATATTGGGTAATAAATATGATAAATTCAACTATAAATATTAATTAGAAATATAAAAATATTTCTGACATAATGGTATTATATTTATAATTTTTAGAGATTAAATAATTTTATTTATTTATCACATAATGATGATACAATAATTACATTATCAATGAAAGATTAAAAAAATTGATTATATAAATAAAAAAATAAATGTAAATTGTGGATTTCTGATGCCATCAACAAATTTTATAGGTTAATAAGACCTTTTATGGTTTATTAAATAATTTTTTTTCAAAGTGATATTGTTGTTATGACTTTAAAAAAAATACCAAATAGTGTCATAATAGAAATAAATGAGTTTTTAAAATAAATAAAATAATATTAATTTATATAATATTTCAAAAAAATCTAATTTTCAGAGAAAGGACTTTTTTAAGGATATATATGTCAATAATTAACTAAATTGTGATTATCTTGGCATTTAATTGTATGTTTATTAACCATTTAATATACTAATTCATGAGGACATGGTAAAAGTTAAACAATTTAACTAAGAGTTAAATCTAAGATATAGGGTTAATATGGTGACATAAACATGTCTAATACCTATTGGTTGAGAGAATTTCAACACATACCCACCTTAAATTAGTAATAAATCAATTTGGAGCCATTATAAAATGAGAATTATTTTATAATAAAATAATATTTCAAACATTTTTTAAGGTGACTCTCGCCTCTCTTATAAAAGGTTACGTCCCCTTCTCACAAAATCACACCTGAAATTCCATTTGGCTTGGCCAAAACCTTCCCAAATCTCCTCTCAAATTCCCCCAATTCAATCTTTAGGCCTTCCATTTAACAGAAATCCAACTTAGGAATCCATTTTGTTCAAATCTAAAGGAAACACCTTAACAAGAGGTAATTATTTTATCATCTATATCAATGTTCTTTTCCTCTTCCATTTTCAATTTCCTTGATATTTCAATACCAAAAAAATAACTCCAATACCTTTAACATACTATTCAGTTTTTATAAATATGTTACAACCATAATCATTATTCTATCCATCCTACGAATGATAATGTCACCATGCGTGCGTACGTACCAACTTTCCTCTCCACACCTTGGTGTAATTTGTTATTCAACAATATGTTATTTGGATAGATATAATGATGAGTAATATAAATATAAATAATGAAATAAACAAACTAATTTATCTGTACAATTAATATACCATCCAATTCCAGACCTTTTAATCATTATGGAAATGATATTGTTGCTCGTGTGTAAATACGATTTATCGTCTCCATGACATGATAAGATTCATTTTCAGGTTCACTATTCAATAAGGATAATAAAAATATATAGTATTAATAAGTATGTAATAAATGAAATAATATTGATATTGGAGCGATATATATATATATATATATATATATATATGTACATACATATATCTTATTCAGTAACTTCTGTTTAATATGATATGATACCAGAAATAGCGTTTATGCGTACGTACGGCCTAACATCTCCATAAATATTGTTTTAAATTTCATATATCTATCTATTATAAATATTTATATTATAAATATATATTATATATAAATCATTATTTATATTCACAATTTATTTAATTCATGATCTAAATGATATGATCAAGAATAACAAGTTAAAACATGTACGATGAAGAATGCGATTATTACCCAAAATGTTAATTTATCAAGGAAAGAATTATTAAATGGGTAGTATAAAGTCTTAAATGAATCATGAATGATATAATAAATATGAATATGGATCTGGTATAATTTAATAACATACTATGGTCTTTATACAATAGATTAAATGTACCCTTTACCAAAGGTCATTGCAATGTAAGGGTTTATTCTTCAATCTCATTATTATCAATGATTGTTTATATATAAGTATTTTTCAGGACATATTTAACATCAAAGTCCATGTTTCATAAAAGGTGTTTCAAAATGAATCTAATAAGGTACTCTTTAATTAAATCATCATTTTAAATGATTTTAAAATTTATTCTTCTATATCATTCTCTTTAATGTCCATGTTTTCGAAATGGCTTTATAGATAAATTTATATGGACATGATAGTTTTTAAAATGATAATTCCATTAAAATGTTTCAAAGTTGTATGGGACACTTTGAATCAAAAATAACTTCTAAATGACTTCCATTATAATTGAGTGACTTTTAAATGATTTCAAAAAAAGGATATTTCTCTCAAAAAGTTTTTCTGATAATTTTCAACTAGGTCAAAATTATTTACTAGATATTATTGTAAATTAAGGTTTATTTATTATAATAAAATATTCCATATTGTATCGAATGAGTTATGATATGTTTGACTGTGTAGTGGACTTAGTAAGTGATTTTTGGGGCCCACTATAGCCCCTTAACGCATCGGTAGGTCTCATTAGACAGACTATTGTTTTGTCACAAGTCCTTGACACAATTTTTATTTTTAGTCTTTGCACAAGGCCTTGACTATGTGGTAATGATGTCTGGTGTTATAAATTCCCTCATTATGAAATTAATTATTACATATGATAATTCGACTAGTAAAACATCCATGTTTATGTTAATATTGTAATGTATTATTTATTTGCTACATATATTGTTCATGTTTATGTTTAAAAGGCTGTATTTTTATTACAAAATTTGCCTTAAATATTTATAACTTCTACTAAATTATTTACCCTTACTGAGCATATGAGATCACCCAGTTCTAATGTTTTGTTTTCTAATGATTCCATGAAGTGAATTATGATTTATATGTTCGGTTAAGATAATGTAATAATGGAGTTTTCAATGTATTTTTTATGTTTTGTTATATGTTTGAATGTTTAATGTAATGTTCATGTACGTAATATATTTTCCAAAAATACTAAACTAATCAATATTTTGGGACACAATTCCTTGTAATCATTCCAATGTATTAAAATAATAAACCTGCTCTGGACTTTTGGGGTCGTGGTGTTACAAATGGTATCAGAGGAAGTTTAATACAAACATTGGAAAATTTATTTAGAAATAATCTGATTATAGAACATTACCCGAAGATTGACTATGAGGATTTGTATAAAATCACATCATAGAATTTCAGTAATGTATATATTTTGTGTAATTTCCATGTAATACATCCATGTATGGACACGAGCAGGTAGATGTGGCTCTGGAACAGATATAGCTATGAGTGAAAACTCAGACAAGGAGTTTTGGGCAGGACTTGAGGTATCCTAGTACATGACAACGGGCCTTTATGCACTATTGGTTTCGACACTTCCAAGGGATATGCTTAGGATAAATCACATTTTCTTTGAAAACAATTATAACAGATTTAAGAGTAAATAATTATTCATTGAAAACATTTTATAAGATTATATATTATATTAATAATTATTCTAATTTATGTTAGGTATTTTCCAAGTTTTTAATTATGCATTTCTATTCAAAAAAAACCTAGTGTTGGACATTGTTTAAAAATCACGCCTAGTAGAAGGAATGAGAACTCCATCAGTATGCATGATTCAAGGAGTAAGAAGGGTCATACCATTCATGTAATAAACCAACCATTTAGAAGGGAAATAGTCTCCCATTTATTCCCATCATATGAAGAAATAGTTTCACGTGTTAATAAGATATGTAATGAATTCTCTAAGTCCTATCAATTTTAATGGAATAAAGAGAAGCAAGGTATGGTTAAGAAAAAGATAGATAAAGGGTATATGGGAATGAATGATTTTCCCATATGTGATAAATGTGGAAAGAATCACCTTGGTAAATTCTTGAAGTGAAATGGAGTTTGTTATAAGTGTGCCGAAAAAGGACACCAATAACATGATTTCACGAGTAATAAAAAGGATTCAAATGTACACTGGTTCATCTGAAAATATTTGGAACACTACGCAAATAAATGTCCAAATCATCATAGAATGCATCAAATGATTCTATTGGATAATAATCATGTTATGATTTGACCACTGATGAAGAGGAATGAATATTTTTCTTATCTTGTTATTAAATAATTATTTAATTTGTCCATTGTATCAACGATGAACAAGTTATATGAATTATGTAAATAAATGAGGATTGTACTACATTACTATTACATTGAGGATTTAATATTATATAGTTCTAAAAAAAGTAACTCAATAACATGTTAAATTCATTGAAAAATACATGGTTGAAAGAAATCTAAACCTTAATATGGTTATAATACTGAGGTAATGATTTTGGAATAAGATATGATTAATTAGGATAAATTATATTAGATATTTTTTAATACATTAAAACTAATTAATTATTTTTTTATACCATTATTGTTGGAGTTTATAGCATTTTTTTACATATAAGTAGTATATCCAGTATAATATAAGGATTAAGGGAGCATTAAAGTAATCAATAAGGTTTTATGGTAATTTACGGTGTTAGCGTGTTTTAAAAGAATACATGATGAAGGTATTAACATGTTATTACAAGGAAAAAATATATTCATTGTATTTACCTTCCTTATAAATTTTGGACTTTGAGTTCGGAAAAAAGAATTTTGGAAAAGTATAATGTTTTGAATGGATTATGTTTGACATTTGATATTATTGTCGTGGTTAATGCATTTATTATTATTATTTTAGGGTTGTTATAAATAGAGAAACCCGGAAGTCAGGTGGCACCCCTTGCGTCTGGAAAGGCCGCGATACTTGAACCCACAATTGAAGGATGACACTTGTGCATCACTTACCACTGGCCTACGTGATGTCTTGGTCTGTATAATGTAGTATTTTTAAAATATCCTGATAAATTAATTAAAAATTCATTATTTTTGGAAACCTATATGATTTGGATAAATAGAATATTTTTGAATTCTATTATCTTTTGATGTGAAGGATGAGTTTGTTATAGGAATTAGTTGAAGGATGAGACTCAACATTTCACTTAAATTTTTTCCTCTCATTTTATGAATAAATTAATTAATTAAACTTATATAATGGATCATAAAACCCAAAAATTGTTATCATAATAACTTATATACTATTGAACTGATTATATTGTAAATCATCATAGATTGATGGATTTGAGAACCTCAATTATACACTTTTTGTGATTGATGACCCCAATCACTCCCGATAAATATTTATATTTTACTCTCATTATATGTCTCTAATTTCAACCAATGTTCTCATAACCGAGATCATAATTTTGTGTCGACTGTTTCATTTCCCTTTACCTCTTATTAAGACTAAATTTAATTAAATAATTTATAATGTGGGGTTCCCACAAAGGTGTTTTTATATTTTTAATGATTTATTTTCAATGAAAAATTTCAAATTTTGAGGAATCAATTTATTGAAGTATGGGAGAATGTAACACTCTGTGATTTCCTAGTACATTATCTCTTCAATGTAATTCAATAACATGGTCTACGCACAACACTGAGTTCGAGCGCACCATGACTTACTAAACTAGCTATTCAATAAGAGGTTATTTGTAGTATTAACTTAATTTTTAATTTCATATAATCCATATAATTTTATAATCCATAATATATGTTTCTTATAAATAATATAAGAACAAATTCCTTTTTTATTTAAATGAAATAATTTTTAAAAAAATACAATTTTACCACCTTTTAATGGAATTTTTTTTAAAAAAAATATTTGACTCTTTTATATATTAAATATAATAAAATTAAATTCTTCTTTATAAAGACATAAAATTTTAGATTTGATAAATTTTTTTTACTTTTCTATTAACTTTAATATTTAGATGAATAGTTTAAAATACTAAATTTTAATTGAAAACAATTTTTTTAATCAAAATAATATATATTGTTAAATTAGCTATTTTAATGTTTTGGAATTATAATTAGAATATATTTTTATCATTTAATATAATTTTGGTCATTATATGTAATTTTATATTTAAATTTGACATAAACACTTGTCATCCTTTTGATATTTTTTACTTTTTAAGAACACACTTTTTGGTTTTGACAACGGGAATTATTTTAATAATAATTAATGGAACATATATTTTTATCTTATGGTAAAAGAGAAATAATTTTTTAATTTTTATTGTCAAAATTATCTTAGGGTGAAGTTTTGGTATTTTTATGGAAACATTCAATTGTTGATGAATAGTAAAAAAACACTGCGTTATTGTTTAAAACTGACTTTTTATTTAAATAATTTTATATTTTATTGAAATTTAATTTAAGTAAAAATATATATATTTAACACCTATATAAGTTCAATGTTATTCATTGGTGTCTTTTTATAATAAAATTATATGTATAGAATTTTATTAAATAATTTAACGTATTTTTCCCACATTTTAGGGACATTTAAAAATTTGCATAAAACGTAATTTTACCACATCTGTGAATTGATTTTAAAAATTCATAGAGAAATAATTGACATCATTAAGTAAAATTGGGTTTAATAAGATTAAATTAATTTTTGGTGAATAGTTACATTTGACTTTTATTTAACACGTTTAAAAGAAAACAGCGTAATTATATTAAAAATGATATTATAATTACAGTAACACGTGTCCTAATTCTTTTGGATAAGTGTTTTTCGAACAAAACCAACCTTATGAATAAAATATGATACTTTTGTTCCACTTAGATAAGATTAGGAAATTTATTATTATTTTACTTAAAGAGGAGTTAAAAGAGTTAAATTCAAAGTTTAAAAAATAA
Source organism: Viscum album (assembly GCA_963277665.1). Lineage (NCBI taxonomy): Eukaryota > Viridiplantae > Streptophyta > Magnoliopsida > Santalales > Viscaceae > Viscum > Viscum album. Next base: position 1,290,981,230 of record OY728135.1, read on the forward strand.
ACCATATTTTATGTAGTGTTATACATAGATAAAATTGAAAATAAATATTCATTATAAATCTAAATGTTTTTCTAAATAATTCTATTTTATTTATAATTTTTAGATATTAAATAATTTAATTTATTTATTTTACAATGATGATTTAGTAATTGCTTTATCAATGAAAGATTAAAATAATTAATATTATAAATATAAAAATAAAAGTAAATTGAAGATTTTGATTCCCTACAATAATTATATAGGTCAATATGGCATGTTATTGCTGATTAAATAATTTTTTTTGAAGTAATAATTTTTGTATGACTTTAACATAAAAAAAATACCAAATAGTGTCAAAATTTACATAAATGAGTTTTTAAAACCAATAATATATTATTTATTGATAATATATTTCTCAAAATTTATGGTACATACAAAGGAAAAAGGTAAGGATAGATATATCTATAAAGAACCACTAGGGGTTCTCTTGACTTTTAATAGTAATTTGAGAAACCAATTATTTTATAAATATAGGAGGACATGGAAAAAGTAAAACTATTTTACTAAGAGTTAAATAAAAAAGTTAGGTTTAGTATAGTGACATAATCTTCTCTAAAACCTATTGGTTAAAAGGAATTCAATGCATCCCCACCATAACATATAAATAAGTCAATTTTTTTCCATTAAAAATAGATAATTATTTTATAGTAAAATAATATTTCAAACTTTTCTTAAAGTGACCCTAACCTCTCTTATAAAAGGGAACATTACTTCTCTCAAAATCACACCTCCAAATCCATTTGGATCATCCAATAACTATAAAAAATTCCTCTCAAATTAAGTCAATTCAAACTAGAGGCCTTACCTTGAACAGAAATCCATGTTTTGGAACCGTTTTGTTCAAATGAAAACAGAACACACAAAGAAGAGGTAATTATTTTATCACCTTTTTCAAAGTTCTGTTCATTTTCCACATTCTCATTCATTGTAATTTCCATAAAAAAACAATAAATCCATAAATGTATACAAATAGTGATATAATTATAAATATGGTACATCCATTATCATTATTCTATCCATCCTATGAATGATAATGTTACCATGTGTGCATACGTACAGCTTTCTGTCTCCAGGTCGTGGTGTAATTTTTTATTCAGCTCTATGTTATTGGAATGGATATAATGATGAGTAATATGTATATAAATAACTAAAATAACATTATTATTACTTTTTAAAATTAATATACCATCCAATAAAAAAACATTTAATCAATAATGAAATGATAATGTCGCTCTTGGGTACGTACATCTTACCATATCCACGACACAATGAGATTCATTTCTAGGTTCAATATTCAACGATGAATAAAAAATATATATTATTAATAAGTATGTGAGATATTATAAAATAATTCTACTGGATATATATATATATATATATATTAGTGTGTGTGTGTGTGTGTACTTACATATATCTTATTCACTTACTTCTGTTCAATATGATATACAAACAAAAACAACGTTTATGCATACGTACAACCTACAGTCTCCATAGACAGTGTTTTCCATTTCATATATATATCTATTATAAATATTTATATTCTAAATATATAATATATATATAAATCATTTTTTAGATTCTAGAATTATATCAATCAAGATCTAAATGATACGATCAAGAATAACAAGTAAAAACACATATGATAAAGAAATCAATTATTACACGTAATGTTAATTTCACATGAAAACTATTATTAACTAGGTAGTATAATTCCATAAATTAATAATTTTTGATATAATATATATGAATATGTTTTTGGTATAATTTAATAACATACTATGGTCAATATAAAAGAGGTTGAACATACCCTCGACCAAATGAAAGTGCTAGGCAAGAGTTAATTCCTCAATCTCTTAACTATCTGATATTATTTATGTGTAAGTATTTTATGGGACATATTTATTATCCTTTTACATTTTTCATTAAAATAATTTCAAAATGATTATTTTATGGTAATTTTAACTAAAACATCATTTTAAATGTTTTATATATTTATTCTTCTATTTCATTCTTATTAATGTCCATGTTTTCAAAATGGTTTAAGGATTTATTTATATAGACATGGTTGTTTTAAAATATTAACTCTATTTAAAAGTATCAAAGTTTTATGGTACTCTTAGAATCAAAAAATTCTTTAAAATGAATTACTTTATAAATTTATGACTTTTAAATGAATTCACAAAAAGGGATATTTATCTCAAAAAGTTTTACTGATAATTTTAAATTATGTGAGCATTCATTACTAGATATTATTCTTGATTAAGGTTGATTTATTATAGTACAATCTTTAATATTGTTAAGAATGTGTTATGATATGTTTGGCTGAAAATGTGATATTTTTATACCCTTCATGGTTTATGGTTTAAGCATTAACATTTTGTATTATAGTCTTATAACTAATGTTTATATTATGTTTCAACATTTTCATATGATGAATACAATGGACTTATTATGTGAAGGGTGGGGCCAAGTATATCCCCCTGATTCATAGGTAGGTCTAATGAGACAATCTAGTGTCTTTTCATAATGCCTTTATAGAAATTATATTGGTAGTCAGGACACGAGGCCTTGACTATGTGGTAATGATGTCCAGCGTTAGACATTCCCTCATTATGAAATCAATTATTAGAGGTGATTATTTGACTAGTAGAATATCCATGTGCATGTTTATATAGGGATTTTTGATTTTTTTACCTATTTTATGTTCATGTTTATGTTTATAAGGCTGTTTTTTATTACACATCTTGCCAAAAAAGATTATAACCTCTGCTAAATTATTTACTCTTACTGAGAATCTAAGCACACCCTTCCTTATGTTTTGTTTTCCCAGGATTCCAAGAAGTGTATTATGTTTGATATGAAGGGTTAATCTAGGGTAATAATGGTATTATAAAAGGATTTTTTATGTTGTGTTTTATGTTTCAATGTGTAAATATAATGTTCATGTGTGTAATATATTTTTCAATAATACTAAAACCATTATCCCTTAGGGAGTTGATTCCTTGAAATCATGCCATTGTATTAAAATAATTGACCATCTTTTGACTTTTGGGGTCGAGGTGTTACATTTTGTTTTTCTTTATGAGATTATCTTATAAGATATTCATTCCTAAAAAATGTGAAATATATCTATTCAACTCTGTATTTGAACATTAATCCATGTAATCTTTGGAAATGTGATGGAATGCATTATAAAATTATTAAATGGGAGTGGACATGAATTATATAGCCTCTAAATGCACAAGTTTGTGTCATTTGACAATTTAGATATGGTAATGGATGTATTGATACCCTTTATGTATGGTGTAGTATCACAAGACCGTGGATGTATATTTTATATGTCCAAAATTATGTCTTACCATTTCTTTTTGGAAGATTATTGTTATCTATTAATTTACTTTATCTTATGTTTGCTATGAATTTATTAATTCAATCAATTTATATGTATATCAAATAACTATGTTTTATTATTTATTTAATAATTTCTAATTTCTAATTTCTTCCACTATATGGGACCCCTATATATAGTTTTATGTAACGCCTTTTTATTTACATTATTTTTCCTATAAAACTAGTAAGAGTACCATGTATGATAAAATGATCCCAAGAAAAATAATAATGTTTTCATGTTTAATGATGTTTTATTCTAATTTTTCAATTTATTGTAAAACTATGTTATGTATCTAGTATTTATAACACTATTAATCTATATTATTAATGTATTATTACCCTTTTAAAAAATACACTATATCTAGGGTACATGGTTTGGTGTTTTTAATATTTGTATCAATTGAAAATTTAATAGAATCTATATTAACTAGATTATTTTTAGTCTAGTTATGAAATAGGTACTATATTAGAATCCTAAAATATATTTTATAAATATATCTACAAATGAAAATCATTGTGATGCTTAATAATCAACAGAGTATATTCTATCGTCAATAAATCGTTCATAATGTGTTAAAAATCAAAATGAATATAATGGTTTCCCTCCATATTAAGACAATGATTCAAGAATTGGATCTAATAAGATTATGAATATATTAACATAGTTAACCAAGTTTGTGGATAATAACCTTGCTCACTTGGGTAAAACTACTGCTCTATAGAATAACTCGTCAATATTGGACCCCTTTATAGGTAATCAACCTATATCTTTCAATGGGACCATAAACCCATTAATAGATGAAAAATTGGTCCAGCATTTTGAGATATATTCCATTTCATTGTTATATCCAAATAATTGAGGTTGGATTTATATTCAATAAATATATATTTTGCTTCCCATAAGATCTATCAGGATACAACCCTATCCATAATGGTCAGTTTAATATTGATATTATCCATAATAAAAAATCATTATTGAAGACTCTCTATATGATAGCCTTAGTGAATTTTGTGGATCCAAATAAATAACTACATTAATTTTGTGTCAAAGGGTTTGTGCACCAAAGTGTTCTATGTAGGGATGAATCTGTCATCTTTTTCAAGAAAAACGAGGCATATATGAGATTAAGTATTGAATCTATGGAAATAAATGGAATTCCAAATAAGAAAAAGCATCATTTATCTCTCATTTATGATTTATTTGATTAACAATAAGGTGACCAATAATTCTCATAGAGTTCTCTCTGTTACAGTAATCATCAATTGATATTTCAGATGAATTATATACCGAATAAGGATTAACAAACAAGGTATGGACATTGTGAGATCACTGTAATTTCATTTGTATTATGTAACTTAATGTCATTGTTTATATATATGATGAATATAATATTAATAGATCATCATTATAAATAATTTTTGAAATTATCAATGAAATAATGATATAATCAATGTCTATGATGAAGATGAATATTATTTTCCAATCACCATTTAGACAGTAACAGATAATAAAAATTATGGAAAATTTAATAAGTCTAATTTTTTTCTTAAGGAAACATCTTTCCATGGCCATAATTTCTTCAATGATACTATATCAACAGACCAAATTACTACAAATGTTGTTAGTTAATGGTCTGTAATAAAAACTTTAATATATATATGTTTTTAAATTACATTACATGGTTATTATCATTCATTTTTTTTGATTTTTTCCAATTTATCTAATCTCCTATCCAAGTTAACATGAAAACGGTTAAAATTTTCATAGTATGTTGAATCAAAATAAATATTTTGGGAACTAAATAAAATTATAATTAATACAGATATATTACTTTTACCTTAATTAAAAAATGATTTTTTATTAAAAAACTTATTCATAAAAAGTGGGTCGGGGTGTGTCCTCATAGTGATTGATAGAATTGTATATTATACATCATGAAAATTGAAATTCCATGACATGAACTACATAAATGATTGTCTTTATTATATATCTATATTCTTATCTTTGAATATTTAGGGGAAATTTGTTTATTTTCATTGATGCGACATATTTATTGATAAAAATATTTGATGTATATATTCACATAGAAAGTGTTTGGAATAAGGTGGCGGAGATAGATAAAACAACATAAAGGCAACAATGGTGCAATGTGCTACCAACATAGGAAGTCATATAATGTGTCAGAAACATTGAGTAAAAAAGTATTATGGGGTCATGTCTAGGATGAGGCATGACGATGATCCTATATCCATGGAGTTGGTAATGTTTGATATGAAAATTAAAAGGTAATATATGAACATTATTCTATATCCAACTAATTTTCATTCCATTCTTAATGGAGTTACAAATAAAGCATCAGAAATAGAAAAACGGTATATATAAAAATAAAACACATAAAATATAGGAAATTTGAAGGGTTTACATGTGAATTTGGTGAGTTAAAATTTGAATGAATATTACATATTCCATTATTACCTAAGATAAATAGGAAGTTACTATATTCTCCTACTAGCTCAAACCTCAATATTAAACTAGGTAGTGTGAATATATAATGATATCTACAGAGAACATATGGAATGAGAACATAAAGAAGGAAATTAATTATAATGTTTCCAAATTCCTAGTATTATAGCAGGTTAGGGATGGGAGTAAATGTCTAATGGGTATCATTCCACCCCTCCCTATAAAAACATTTAATTTGGACAATATAACAATGGATATATCATATGAGTTAACAAAATCATTAATGAAAAATGATATTATATGGGTTATTTTTGATAACCTTATCAAATATGAAAATTTTATAGAAATAAGGGTGTATCATCCAACCATAAAACATGATTTTATTTATCTCAATGATATTTTGAGACTACAGGTTGCATTGTTAACAATTTATTCTGATCATGATCCTGAGATAAAGTCAAAAAATTTCAACTTAATTGAAGTTGCATTAAAAACTTAGAAACTTTTTGAGAACTATTTATAATAATTGAATTGATGGGAAGTCTGAACTGATTATCCATATATTATATGATATGTTGATGTCATATTCACATGAATTCCAAGTAATGTGGGATCTATATATATATATTGTCAAATTTACATATAATAATATCTTCCATTTAAGAGTGCATATGGAACCCTATGTGGCCTTATACGGTGAAAGAGTTTATACTCCAACTTATAGGGATGAGGTTGGTAGAGGAATATAGTTAGTCCAAAACATGTTGAAGACACAAATGTGAGGGTGAGAGATATTATGAATCAAATAAAAAAACTCAAAACAACCATAAAAGGAATTCTGATAGTAGATATAATGACATAGACTTTCATATAGATGATCTTATATTCTTGAAACCATCATTGTGGAAAGGGTTTATAAGAAACGAGAAGAAATTAAAGTTATTTCTAATGTACATGTTTCAATTCGAGAATTATTGGATATTTTTAGGTATAACATATCATTTAGATTTTTAACCTGGCCACAATATGGATTATTCTGTCTTCTACATCTGATTGATATAGAAATAGTCCATAAATAACTCATATTCTCGACATAGATGACATAGATCTTGATCATAAATTTTACAATATTTAGTATAATTTCTATATTCTCCCTACTGGAAACAATGTATTGATGAAACCTGAAACCCTCCTCATGAAAATGTTATATTGAAATCAGATGTAAGATGATGAAAAATTATAAACCAAATAAGTAATGATGCAGATTCGCCCAATGTTTTTTTTTTCAATATGTGCTATGATACTATTATTCTTTGTTGATTTTCTATAAGGGGTGAAAATGTAAAAAACCAATTCTATAAAATATATTTCAATATTGTTTATCTAAGAAATAATTTATATTTTATAAATAATACATTATTATTTGTATTATATATTTTTATAAAATATGGTATTTATTTTAGTTGATACAAACTAATTTTTTAATAAATATGATTAATATATTAATAAAATTTATAATCAGTCAATAGAAGAATTTTCTCTTCAATTCATTATTATAATATATTTCCTGATTGTGGAAAAATAAATGTCTTCATCTAGATAATTTTTCTTTTGTAATGTTTTTCATCCATGTAATTTATTTTATCCCGAAATAAAATTGAATATTTTTAGGTAATGAAGAATTTATGGTTGAATCAATATAGAAAAAAATAACTCTATATAGAGATTCATGAATTTGTATACAAAATATCAATAAGTCTAGATATTACATAATTGAGAAATATTGGAATTTTTTATTTGGTTTAAATTATCTTCAATTTCATATACATAAACCATCATATTTACATCCATTTACATGATGTGTTGTAGTATTTGTGTTGAAATCGATAATTAAAATATTTCTATAATTTTATATTCATTATATTGAGATACATTATATCTTATGAATTATCGAAAATGATAAATTTTTACTAGATGTTCATCAATTTAGGTGAAATGATCAAAATAAACCCATCTAATATCTATCTATATATTATCCCTATCCAATATTGGAAAGAAATTATATGATTGAATTACAATAGTGGGACCCTACTAGTCAGATCAACAATTACATTGTCTTAGTATCCAGTTATCACCCCTGATTATATAGATACATAATAAATTATTTATATAAATATTTTGATATATTATATTATAATCCATATACAAATTAAAAGTAGGATGAAATATATTTGTTTATGAAAAATATAGAAGAAAAATGGAAGGGAAAAAAAATAATTCCCTTTAAAAAATTTATATTTTTAATCATTATTAATGATGAAATTATATTTAATATAAAAAATAAATTCAATTGATATATTTAATTTGCATATAACCTTAACCGGCGATAATAATATAAATTTTCAACTAAAATATTTATTGTTAACAGAACAAAAAATTTATTGTCCATGTTAGAATAATAATCAATCTTTAATCATATAACACCACCCATCCATATGTATAAATTCACACCACGTCATCCCATTCCACCACACAGAATATGAATTTCTCTCATAAGATATCTACCATGGAGATATTCCCACTCTCTCTCAAGATTCATGAACTTTTATTATTATGATGGTTCTTCTATAAGCCCAGAAACTCATGAGAGGTAAGGGTTTCTCTAATCATCCCATTTATCCTTCAATTCAAATTCCTTTTATATATTTAATTTTTGTACCTTTTCATAAAATTCATTATTTTTAATTACATTCAATTAACATCCATTATAATAATTCCAAATGAGAGTTTACATACTCCCTCTAAATAAAGCATTTTTCAAAGTAGTTATATTGCCCTAGCTATCATGTAACCATATAAACATTTTTTATGTAATGTTTTTTTGGTCACCAATAATGTCACGACCTATCCTCTTGGGCCCATGTCATGAAAACCCCAAGCCCACATTCTAAAGGCCATGGGATGGAGACTCGCACCGAAAGGGGTATTCCATAAAACCAGGTTGGCATTGCCAATATAGCCTGTAAACACACGCAACTAAGCCCCCAACAAGATATAGACAGATGTAAATTGTATAGTAAAAAGACTGTGTATAGTAAGAAAAAGCTTCTAGAATACAACCCCAACTAGAAAGTATAAGAACACTGAAAAGTACAAGTAAACTAAAATATCTCTTGTGAACACTCTCCAAGGATCCTACCTGAAGGGTATATACAGATCTTGAATGGTCGTCTCTATGGTACGCCTCGTATAATGTTCAACTATGAGATACTTCTAGTCCGGGTACTCTCTTCATCAGTCAGCGTTGTCTGTCGTCTGTACGAAACACAACAAGGTGCAGGCATAACCCATGCAGGGGTGAGTATAATGATACTCAGTAGGGACCCCAAGACCCTTAAAGGTCTCATAAAATCCCCCAAGGATAAAACAAAAAGCAAGAAAACAAGGACCACCCTACATAGGTATATTTCCATACATATACCAAATTTATAAAGCATACCCATCTCATCCATGAGGAAACACAAGGCACAAACCTTAGCCAAAGTACAACTAATCCACGAAGGAATGAATACCACGAAGGTAACACCACAAAGGTAAGTACCAAAAAGATACACCACACATAAGTTTACCATAATGGTAAGTACCAAAAATGTAATTCCACATAGAATAATACCACATAGGTATCCCCAAGAAGGTAAGTACCACAATGGAATGCCACACATAATATTACCACAAATGTAAAGACTCATCTCAAACAAGGTATAATTTAAGTATGGATTATCATATGATTAGTCGAAGGCTAGACCATCTTGTTATGTTAAGTGTCACTACTTATGACCCACACTAGATTGATTGTTATCTATCCCCCACTGACTGATATAGGATCTTACCCACACATTATTGATTTGCGATAACACACACAGGATTGTTAATCGCTGACCCACACAGGATCGAACCCACACATGATCGATATGCACTGACCCACACCGGATCACTGAGCACTGACTCACACAGGATCTAACCCATACAGGATCGATATGCTCTGACCCACAAAGGATTGCTGAGTGCTGAACCACACTAGATCTGATAGATGCTGACCCACACAGTATCGACGTTCTTTCATCACGTACAGCTAACCACAAGGTTCCCGCACTAATCTCCCTTGATTCTTGGAGGGTCCACTCCTCACGCAATAAGTCAATACTCAAACATCCATGAAGTCCCATGAATATGTATTCCAATGGTCCGCAGCATCTAAAGGGACCCAAAGCAACTTACGGTGCGTCAATCAGACGCTCGGTCTGTATGTTATTATTGTTTCTGCTCTGAGGGGCCAGTTGGATTCAGTGTTCCATCCAACCCAGCCATACTACAACATTATCCAAAACTCAAGTGTAGAATACCAAAAGGACTGTCTTAATCCAAGGTTTACGGAACTGTTGATGGTTTTTCAAACAGAGCCTCATAGTTCAAGATATGTCTATAAGAGCGAAAAGGGTCAATGCTGGTCCGGGTCCGGTCCGACCCGATCATATCGACCCGGCCCGACCCAGCCTAGGCCAAAACGGGGTCCGAACCTTGGTCCGGCCCGGCGCGCTGGGGTCGGCCCATCCCACTGGTTCCATCCCTGCCCCCCGGCGTGACCCGCCCCACTAGCGCGACTGGGCCTGCTGGGCACCCTGTGATGGCTCGCGGTGCGGAGGCCTGAGGTGGAACACAGTGTCGTGGCAGGCCAGTCAGCCATCCATCCTCAGCGCAGTGAGGTCGCACGAAGCACCTTGACCGGTGGCCAGCAGCGAGTCGGCCGCCCACCCCTCATTGTTGCCTCACAAATTCGCGGCTCTTCTCCTCTAGGCGGCGCGCACATGCATCGCCACCCCTTTGCACGGCCAGCTGTCGCCGACCACCACCATTTCTCCACCGCGGCCGACCGTCCGCAGCACTGCTCTAGCGGCGCGATCGCTCAACAGCCATATTCGCAGCCGAACATGGTATCATTCACCACTCTCGAGTCCCACTAGTGCCAATCGCCCTCACGGGTCACCGTCCTCCTCCATTTCCGAGATCACATCAAAAACATAAAGGTTTCATAGTTGTTGGGCCATGTTCGTTGGGCATGAACCATCTGTGTTAGAGCAGTTGCAAGCGTCATAGAAGTTCTTAATTCAATAATGATGTCATGAATGATATAAGGGGTTATAAATCAACAAAAAACGCTACCTCAAGTTTGTTGCAGATCATCCACGTTTGATGAAGTGTCGGTGTTCGTCGTCCCCACAACAAGCTTCCAACAACACCGCTCGAATGTCATTCTTCGATTCGGGGTTTGGGGTCTCTAGTCACTGCCTGCCGTAACCGGCTCCATCTTCCAATTGTTGGGTGTCATGTCACATTACCATTGTTTCTTCGCTTGGGGATATAGTTCCAATTCCTCCCCTATAAGCTCCATATAAATAGAAGAGGGGGAGGGTATGTAAAGATCGTGGAATTTATGAAGGTTCATTTAATATGAACATTTTTAAATTCCAACGACATTGTTACTTAGGTTTGGAAATTTCAAGCCAAATAATTTACATTGGTCCAATTAAAAGGCATAATTTAATTCCATTCCATTGGCAGAATTTAATTTCATTTATTTGGAATAATTAAATGAGAGGATTCCAAGAGACTTCCCCTGCATTAATGAGGGGTTCAGTGGTCCCCACCATTGAATTCTAATGGGGAGGATTAAAAAATAATAATTTTTGTTCTTTATTTTATTTTTATTTTTTTAACTCTCCAACAAAATTCAGGAAAACTAACATTCACCCATTAACTGCTACTGTCAAGCTTAAAGTCTCTTTAAGTGAATATTGGCATTGCGAGTTCTACGGTGCAATCAGATTTAAATTCCAAGCACCATTTCAAAAGTTATGTTACGCTGATCGCACATATAATAAAAGTACTCAAAAAAAGATCAGAATATTATAACAGTCACCCTTGACTCACGTCGGTCGAGGTTAAGCTCTTCTTGTGTGAAACACACCCAAAATAACTCAACGGTACTCTCGTATTTTCAATCTGACTTACTGTTTAAAAGATAAAATTTTTACAATAAAATAATTTTCACTTAATTATTTAATTTACAGCCAAAAACTAACATTCATTAGTGGCCTATACCGACCAATGTTAGTATCTTCCTAATGAAATAATACCCTCACATGTTCAGAGCTGGTCACATATATTCAATTATTATTACCACCTGTAAGTTATAAGCATTTGAAAAATAAAATAATTTATTTAGTTATTTTATTTACGAATATTCTATTTGTGTGTTTTCTCATAGGAGGCCCGCACCGAATAAACTTAATTCACTCCTAGGGTAAACCTATCATCCAGAATGCAAAGGTGGCATTAGATGATTGATCTGAGTTACAATTTTAGAGTTATTCCACTTTTTGAGGGAAATGCTTACATGGGCTAATTAAAACTCAACCAAACTTTGACGGATCATTCTGGGAACTTCGAACCTTGAAATCGCATGCCGTCAGATTTTTCGGTCTTGAGGTAATTTTATAAAATTAAAAAAATTATATGGAATTTCCGGGACATTACATATAAAATGAAATCACTATATAGATACTATATTTGGGTATGGTCTCAAATAGGTGAACATAGGGGTAATAAACCAAAAAAGGGTGTATTGATATTTAAATCAATCTTCACATGGTGAAAAACAATGAAACATTCTACATACATGGTTTTGAACTTCATAGTTATATGATTAGAAGATGAACATTATAATCAAAACCCATTATAAAAGAATTATAAAAGATTGAATTTGTATCATTCATTTTAAATTCTTATTAGGTTATTGATTCTTATATTTGAAGAAAATAATATCTTACCATCGAATCCATTTATATATATGATAAAAACATGAATGATATTTAACATTGAAAACTTATATATATATATATATATTATTTTCTATAAGGTTATTCCATGTATTCTTTTGATATATATGATTGAATACATTGGAATATTAATGTCTGTAACCCATTATTATATATACCCTCAGTGTATTAGTAGGTATAATTATTAAATTAAGATATGTTATTGTGATAATTGATCACCTTTATGTAATTTGTCTTAGTGCAAGGAGTTCAATATATGTTTAACAGGTTTGAAATTATATTTTCCCACCATTTTTTGACCAGTTATTATTATCTATGTTTTTTAATGGTTTTATTTATGCTTTCTATTTATTTTGATATGGAATAACCCAATTTAAATTTTCATTCCATAATTTATTCTTTATAAATTATTTTATTATGGACTACCCCTTTATGGGAAAAATATATCACCCCATTATATTATTTTTAATTTCCCCTATAGTAAAATAATAGTACTACATATGATAAATGGGTAACAAGGATTATAAAAAAGATTTAATGTTTGTAGGAGATATAATCTTCTTTATCAATATAATATATAATTAAGTAATGTATCTAGTTTTATAAAGGATATTAAAATATTGGATCCCCAATATTTTAAATTTTTTAAAAGAATATCCATAATCTATATGGAACTTGAGTGGGGTTTGTTTCATTGTAGTTTTTTGAATCAATGATTCTAAATATATATTCTCATCTATATCATTAATAAATAATATTCTACAATTCATAAGAATAGTAATATTATGAAAAACAGAATCCACATGAACTTTGTATGAGGAATTTTCAAATTAAATCTTAATATATTATAGCATGAGTAGATATTGGAATACAAATCAACATATTTTCTCCAAGACACATTCTATTTGAAATTTTTAGATCGTATGAATGTATACACCTATGTATAATCATTACATTCCTGGATGAATATATGAGACAATGGATATTTTATTTTCATCTACTCCAGGTCATATATACAAGATAATTATATATATTCTTGATTTAAAAGTGTATACATCAATAATGTGGGAAATGTATTCTTTACCTTGATATGATATATGGTCCCTTTGGGAGTCATGGTCAATAGTATTTATAGGTAGGTTGAATATGGTTTTTTACATACGATAGTATAATTTTTGGATAGTTCATATGGATATATGGAAATTAACAATCTATGTATCATGATAATAACTTGGAGTAAAAATTACAATAGAAAAAAGTGATCGAGTACCATTGGAATACCCCATCATTAATTTTGAATTGATCATCTAAACCAATGAGTGGGAATAACATGAGGGTTATATGATATCTTTAATGTTCAAGGGACCAAGATTTTATAACATGTCTTTTGAAAAATTCATATGGTAAACATCGCATGAGTTCTATCATTTTTTATTAGAACAAACATTTTCATATTCCCAACATTTTGGTGGTTTGCACGGAATGAACTAATTTTTTTCATAGTCCACCCTTCAGAAATTTTAAACCATATATGTTTTATCATTCACATAATTTTGAATTCAAATATTATTTCATAGGTTAGATGTGGTTCCTTTCTGTATACTAGGAAATTGAATTTTTACAATGATTCTATTTTTTAATATTTAGACATGGTGAGTTTAATGTATCTTTCCTTTTTTATTAATAGTCATTCATATTGGTCTACTAATTTCTAATGATTTTGTTGAAATATCTATAAATATTTTTAGTTATAGTTTTGAATAGAAATGGGGACATAGACTTACTATGAAGGTATTCTCAATTCAATGAACGTATAAATCATCAGGGGTATAAAAACGATGTTTAGGATTATAAATCACCATCTAAATGCTAATAATATTTTTTTTGAAATAGAATTGACCAAAGGGTTATATGGTTTATCAAATAAGATGGAGGTGGACCAAGATGTGAATAATTAACCCTATGAACATATAGAATATCTCATGAACTATTGTGCATTGTTTATGATCGTGGTTCTCATACCAATATGTTTTAAAATTTAGGTTGACATGAAAATGAATGTTAATTTTTCAGGGATAATATGTCATATACATTCACTAATGAATTACATGATTCCCAAATTAATAATATCATGATTATTATAATCAACTTGAATATTTGTAGTACATAACATTAAAAAATAGATATAGAAATTTTAATTATAAAATTGTTGAATTAAAAAAACTCATGGGATTACAATTTTGAAATATTAAATTATAGGTATCAATATAATTATTTTAATGAATATCGAGAGTGCATATCTATATCCACAAAATGAAATAAATCCTTTTTTTGGTAGTGATAAACATGGTGGCTTCATTTTTATACCTAAGATTATGTGTCTCCTAGTTCTGATTGTTCACAATATTGATTCAAAATAATAGTGGGTGATGTTTTAAATACCTGAGTAATTATTATATATCATGTTTAAATTTATGCTAAATATTAAATTGAGTAAATTAAGGGTTACACCATCATTCATTAAACTATTCCTTGTGGTTGAATGATATATTGTGATATTTCATAAACATGCTTGTGGGTCTTAGAGGATGATAGTCTACCCAGATGTTTTCCTACAATGGTGAGACTAGTGTGTATTGACAAAAATATATTGTTTAATATAGTGGGGCCTACAAGAATTGTTCCTTTCTATGTTTTCCCTATCTTATTCTTAATTAATGGAATTTCATGACATAGAATGTGGATACTTGACCTTTTTTATAATAGTCAATATATTTTTTCAAACAAGGAAGATAATTAAATCTCCCTCATTTAAATTATAAGGGTAAAAGAAAATGAATCATAAAGGTATTGAGATTAAGCACAAATATATTTTTAAAAAAAATATTGGGTTCTATTGTCACACATCATAACCCAAATATTTCTAGGTTTTATGTTAAAAATTATTTTACCCAATGTGTCAGTCGATAAATGTTACATTGAAGGGATAAAGTGATGGAAATGTGTAGCTAGTGGATAGTAAAAAATGGCTCAATGAGAAGGGGGAGAGATTAATGTTATATAAAATAGAGTAAAGATTATAATATTACATGAATCCATTTATTTTGTTTAATAGATAAGTGTTGTCAACACATTTTCAATATTTAATGATGATAATGTAATAAATCCTGACCTCTATTTTTTAAATTAATATGTAATGAAATTTAACCTGAATATTGATGCTAAAAACTACAAACTATTTAAATGTTCCCACTAAATTTTTTTTTTTACAGAAAATAGAAATTTTATGTAATCCTCCTCATTATAAAACTATTCTTCTTGTTAGTAGTGTACATAAAAGTGTAAAAATAACATTACTAATCAGAGGTGTCTACTAGAGATGAATGAAAATGTTACCAATGATAAGTTTCAATCTCCCTACCCATATTTCTCTAAATTTGGGGTAATTTATTAAAAATTTAATGTTTTACATGACATTACATTCTAATGACCACGGTTTAGTAGTCATGAAGTGATATATAGATTAACTTAAAATTGGATAAAATAGAATTAAAAAATGTATTCAAAACATATTTCATTATGTAGTCAAATTGTTTGGACATAAATACATTGGAAAATACAGAAAATGAGCAATGTTAGTGAAGTTAAATGACAAGTAAGTTGAAAACATAAAGAACAAACTAATAAATTATAAATATTTTATAAAAAAAATCATATTGACAATTAAATAAAACAATATTATTATATACTTTTAATCCTTAGAATTATTATACATGGATAATTAAATTTATCAAAAGATAAACTAAAATATTTAGTTTCATAATGTCAAACATCATAAGAATATCTCTAAGGAATAATTCGAGGAAATTATACATTAAGACAAAGGGAACTCCAATTACTCGATCATATTTGTACCAAGAGACCTAATATGAAAATATGGGGAAATATAATTCAAGGTCCCATATGTCACATAAAAGACCAATGGATTTAGTCACATTTGAAATGATTATAGGATATACATGGTAAAATTATCATGGATGAAAACATACAAATACATGGAACAAAAGTAGAACATTACATAACATAAACCTTCATTTTATATCGAACAACATATATTAGGTTCCATTAATAAATTTTCAAAGTTAATAAATTAATAATATAGTATCCATGAATTATCTCAACACATATATGGACTATTTAGTGACTTCGCTATTTTAAAAAAGAACCCACAATCAGTGATTTATAAAAACTTATAACTAAAATCTAATAATCAATTACGATTATTTTGAAAGCCTATAATAAATTAGGTTTTAAATGTTCAGAGCACAAATAATATCCTTAAATTAAACTAAAATATAAATTTTATGATTTTCTTTATAATGAGTATAATAATTATCCATAGTATGTCTTTCAAAAAAAATTATCCATAGTATGTCCTATAAAGAAAGAACTCGAACCTAATAGGAAACATCTGGGGGTAACAATATTATATTGGGACTAAATTCAATGAATCTAAACCCAAAGTACAGAATAGTTTAGTGTTTTTAGTAAACTAGATATATATTTGAATATCACATATCATTTAAAACCATTTAATCAGAAACATACTAATTTTTAACATTATAAATCCTTGAACTCGGTCAAATATTCCACCATCATATAATAGGTAGAAGAAACATAATAATAATGAAACCATATTATCAGTATGGGGTACTTACATTTGATTTTTACTGGTCCAAATAATTTATTATATATCGGGAAATGATAATAAATAAAATCACATACTCTTTGCCAATATATTGAGAAGAACAAATAATATTGTATGATTAAATGAAGATCAAATTATTCCATATAAATAATAACATATTCATGAAAAATATACATGGAATATATTCTAAATAATTGAATGGAAATTAGAAAAATAAATCAAAATGAATTAACGTGTAACACTGAATATCTTTAACATATAATCATGGAATTATTCAAAGATTGTTTAAACTATATGTAGGAATATTACCTAAACCCATTAAATACTTCTACGTTGCTTGTATATCTCAAGAGACCTACTTATTCCATTGTATAATATATGGTTATGGGCCCCACCTATCTCATAATATGTCTAATAAATTTAAAATACCAGTACAAAAAATAGCCTCATCAACATTCTTTAAAAAAATAACTATTTATATTTTAATATATAACATAAAAAATGTAAATAAATTCCATATAAAAAATGGTCATAGAAATCAATTAAAATATTTATTATGGTACATTTTGATTATCTAATAATTAATTAAAAAATTTAGTAATAGATATTTACATAGATGGAAATATATTTAAAATATAATTGAAATACTTCTGGTTAAAAATACCTCTTCTAACTTTTATATCACTAATTGTAAATATAAAAATATACCAAATGTTGAGGAATTATTTTTTCAAAAATATCCTTGTAAATATGAAATAAATTAACAAAAAATGATATATTTTCTTATTGGGAAATTAAATTCATTTCATATAGGAGAAAAATATTTATTTCACAGTTTTGTTAGAAAATTCAAAATTCCCTAATTAGTAAAAGAATCCATATATAAATATTTAGAGAATTATTTTACAAAAAAAATTTATAAAGGGTTAATTTATATATAACATGAAAATATAAAATAAAATTAGAATATAATAATTAAAATTATAGACCTCGAAGGAAGAGATTCTTGACTGAGTATTTAAAAAATATATGTTTTCTTTAAAAAATACTTCTATATCATCAGTAATTTTAAAAATTATAAAAATTGAAATATTTAAATTTCAGTAAATAATTATATGAGTAGACTATATTTTTGGATAATTGAGAAAATAAAATATTTCCCCAAAGAAAACATAAACACAAACTATCCTAAAAAATAATGTTATTGTGAAATAAACCAATATCACTTAGGTTACTTTTTAATCATAACACCAATGAAATATATAACATAAAATGAAATCTAAGATACTCAGAAAATAAAGGGTATAATAATATTTAATATTAAAGTAATAGTATCTAAAAAACATGAACAAAAAAGAAGCGATTATGTCAAATGAATCATTGAAATGAATGTGATATGGGAAAACATATACAATTATTTTATCATTATATTGAGAATTAGACAATGATGTTATTTTTTATGAAAGTTGTTACACAAAAAATTGGAAAAATACCTTGATAAAATAAATGGTTATTTCAAACATAATAATATTATTGCATAGTAAATTTGGTATAAATATAAGACTATAAATGGGGATCCAGCTTAGAAACTCATTACCATTGGTTTGACTTACATTATATGTGCTCGAAGATATAATAGAAAAAATATAGATAAGTTGTATGTATATACCTGATCCAAAAAAATATATAAAATACCATGTATTAATTTTTTAACCTATTTATAACCCATTTATTTATAATAATTTATTGATGTCACTCTTTAGGGTGATAACTACGGAGGTTTTCATTTATATTTTGGTTAGGGTTTTTTGGTCCATGTACCTTCATAATTATTACATAATTTATAAAATCCTAAAAATTATATAAATACCACATATATATATATATAATAATACATTCGTTTTATTTGTTGGAAAATTACTTAAACCATTAATGGAAGCTGTAGGATGTATGTATGGAAGAACGCTTTCTTTAATTTCGACAGATGATAAAAAATAATTGTAAATATAAATTCACTATTAAAAGATCATTTTCATTACATAAATATTATATATATATACATGAATTATAACTTAATTACCATCCTGGTAATGAATAAATAAATAATGGATAACATTTCCTAGTGGCAGTGTAGTCCACACATATGCATAAACATCATTAACATTTTCCAATCAATTGGATGATAAGAAAGAATATATGATATAATAATTTTAGAAAAGAAATTACTACATAAATATCATATATATTAATTACTAAAATATTTATAATCATCTATGCAATTATGTGATGTAAAATTAATTACACCTCAACGTGGAGAAGGTATGTTGTACATACATGCTAGTGATGCATATTGAATTCATTTGAATGGAATGAGATGAAAAATGTTGAAACATAATCATAATAAAGTATAATTATATTTCTGATAATGGAATAATTTTTTTGTGGTTCTAATATATTATTCAAATATTCATAAAAATTGATATTTGAAAGAGGCGGAAAAGATGATTACAATATCTTTGAAGTATATCCATATGATATTTTCTTAAGGAACAAAATATTACCCTCTTAGGAAGATTTAAACCTCAATAAAATGAATGAGGATATTGGGAATATTTTTTTTGAAAGATATGAGGATCTAGGTAATGAATATAAGATATGTGATGTTGTTTCTATTTATAAAAATGAATAGTCGCACATTGAATTTTTTAAAAAATTAAATACAATAAATTGATTTTCATGATAGATTTGGGCAATTTCAAAATTATTTTTAACATATAATATGATATGTTTGGAAATTCATCAACCATTAATATTTTGATAGGATTTTTGTGGTATTGTATGATTAGTCATATTCTCTACGCTGTTAGTTATACTACTTTATCCTTATTTTCAATAACATATTTTCAAATTATTAAATGGTTATTATTTTAAATATGATGTTATAAATAAACTTTAAATTGACAATATATGACATTTAGAAAATTATTTACCATAATTTTCCATGTTAAATATTTTTAAAATTTTAAATAAATTCATAAAATATTATTTATCATAAAATATCAATAATATAATTTTTAACAAAATAATTTAATATTTCAATAAGGATATAAACTAAAATATGTAATTTGGATAAAAAAATTAATATATATATTTTATTTCATATATATCAACAAAACCCATTCTTCATTGTAACTCACACAAAAAATATTACATTAATATTTATAAAAATAATTATATTTATTTTTCTATTAACTGAATATATAGTAAAGTGGCCTTCTTTAAGAATTTAAGGTAAATGTTTATACACTAAAAATTATAAATAAATAATCATGTAAAAATTATTAGTTTTTATTTTAAAATAAAAATATAAAATTGATCATTTATTATTTTTATCATTATGAAAATGATTTAGATTTATTATAATCAACATAGAGACATTTTGTATTTATTATATTTTTATATTAATTTAATGATCCTATACAAGGTAATTTAGAGCTAATTTTCCATATATTGGTGTAATATATGAACATGTAAAAATTGTACTAAATAAATATGATAAATTCAACTTTTACGGTCAATAGATAGTCCTTGTTAAAAAAACTCACTTTACTTACCCGATTTACCATCACCACTATGGAATTTATTTAAAATTGTTACTGTAACATCACAAGTAAGTAATGAATAATAGATATTTTAATCTATGTCTATTAATGAATTAGATAGTGTTTCAGAGGCTTAAAATGAAAAAAAAATCAAATCTTAACCATGGAATACACTAATATTCTTAAAAGATTGGTTTATTGCCTTTTGATGGAAAACCCTTTTTAAATCAAACTTTTAACAATTTTATAATCTATATTTTTCAAAATAAACATATTCCTTATTATTGGGACATTGAAATTTACATTGGATAAATTTTTGGTATTTTTCTGACAATGTTCATTTTTTAATGAATAGTGAAAAATACTGCATTTTACATCAAAACTTCTTTTTCATTTTTTTATTTATATGTTTAGATTATATTTTTAATTGGTATTAAAGTTTAATCTGAATATATTTTTACCATTTAATCCAATGGTGGTCATTATGATTAATTTCACTTTGAAATTGGTCATAAACTAATGCCAAACTTTTCATAGATATTGTTTCAAAAAAACCCGCTATTTGTTTTGACAACGGAAATTATTTTTAAATCAATTATTGCAATGTATGTGTTTGGAATTTGGTAAAATGGATTAGATATTTGGAATCATAATGACCAAATTATGTAATTAAGACTCTTTTGTTTTTGGACATTATGAATAGTAACGATGGTAATTATCTTTAATGATCTTGATTAATGAGTAATCGGGTAGTTAAGGATAATAAAATAATATCATAATAATACAAAATGACACCAAAATGTGTCCTAAGGATACTGGTTGTCTCATTTCCGACCTTGGGATTCCTTGTTCCAAACTTGGGGGCCCCATGAAATCACTTTTGTGAGAAAGTGACTTTTTAACTTTTTATTTTTTAAAGAATGTTAAATGTAACAAAGAATGTATCACCTAAGTAAAATATTTTTAATTTTGTCTACATAAATTATCTTTTGGACTATAAATAGTCATTGTAAATCTAAAAAATATTTTCTACATCATAGTATTTTTTTTATAATTCTTAGACATTAAATAAATTAAATTATTTATGACATCATGATGATGCAGCGATTACCTCATTAATAAAGGATTTAAATAAAATGAAATGATAATGTAACATATATGACTTACACATGTCCCAAACCTATTGGATTGGTGGATTTCTAACCCTTATCACCTTACCCTCGAATTATATCAATGTGGGACCTTTTGTATCCGCAAATCATTTTCAAATAAAGTAACATTTCTTTATTTCCAATAGTGCCCCTCCTCTCTTCTTATAAAAGGGCCCCACCTCTACCTCCTTACCCACACTCCCAAAGCCTTTGGCCCGGCCAAACCCTGCCCATATTGTCTCTACACTTCCCTCTCTTACTCCTTGAAGACTCACTTTGGGCAGAAGTCTTCCCAAGGAAGCCTTTGAGCTCAAACCAAAGGGAGTTACCCGATTTTAAGGTAATGTCTTCACTTGAGTCCTTTTGTTTTATTTTTATTCTCCAACCCCCTAAACTCTTTTTATTCATTTCTTTTTTAAAAACTCTAGTATCTTTAATATACTAGGATGTTTTTATAATAAGTATTCGAGCTACACTTACAGACACCTACATCTAATGGTTAAAGAACATACTGTTTCCGTGGATGGTGAATTTCTGCCTCGCGAAACGATGATTGTTCAACATTCTTTTAACACCTTAAAAGGTGTCCATTAAGATGAAACTATATTTATATATGATATATAATATGTTTATGTTTTCCTTAAGCTTCTTTATTTTTCATTTTGTTCATACCTTTATGGTTTCCATTATGGGTAAACGCGATATCTTCGTTTAAGGAAGTGCGGACTACCACCCCCTCACAGTGATTTGATTCGTTAATACCATATGTGGGACGTATAAAGGATGGAGTTATGATATTATATATGATATTACACTGGAATTATAATATACCTTTATATCAGTATGATTTCATTCTATAAAATAAGAAATAGAAATGAAAGTAGAGTTCATGCGTACGTACGGCTTACCGTCTCCATGAACGGTGCATTTCATTTCTTACCTCTAAATGATTAGGTAATATTATAAATGCATGAATGTACTGGATATATGACATATATGATATATACATCATGATTATAACTCTGGATATAATGGATACATGAACAACTTGTAATTATAAAGAGGATATTTTGACTCAAGTACCAATGATCGTTAAAACGACCGTTATTAACTAAAATAATTACACAATGTTCATAACGTGGTAATAAGTGATAAAAAAGGAATAATGAACTTGAAAAAGGTTCTTAAACAAGTAGAAATTAACTCAAGTTTATTATTCAGGAGATTAATGAACGACCGAGTCAAGTCGGACCGGACGTATGGGACTTCGTCTCAATCTCCTTTCATTGAAGCATATTTTGTTTTATACACAACCTTCTTTTATACGGTGTATAAACCCCTTTGACTTTTATGTTTATCCAAAAGGAATCTTTTTTATATGAAGCATTTTACTAAACGACAAAAGGGAATGTTTTTTTCGTATGTATGGGGCGACAAAGACTTCTTCGCCGCCGTGACAATTATTTGAGTTTCAGCTTCCTCTATAAGCCATACCTTCTTTTTAAAAGAAAAATAAATACCATGTTTTACTTTTCTTTTATTTTTGTATTGAAAATGGTTTTCATAATGTTTTTATATCAATGTGTTGTATTTAAATCTTGTGATTGAAAGGTGGAAATGTTATGTTTCTTTTATGCATGTTTTATGTGATACGATTATGTTATGGTTCTTGGGCATTATTTTGAAGACGGGTGGTTCCGTGGTAAACTAGGGGCGGGTGAGCCCGATATAGCTCTCCAATGCATTGGGTAACGCGAAGGAGTGAAACGTTAAGGTTTCCCCGAAGAGATTTAGGGAATATACCGTGATGGTTATTACAAATGTAACCAAGAGGGTTTCTCCCTATGTAAGAATGTTATGAATGCCTCAAGTTACCTTTATGTCTTATGATTTCTATGATTTATTCATGATTTGATGAGGTATGTTAAATTGCTTATGTTTTATGGGTAAAGTATGATTTCATTCTTATGTATACATGATCTTATGTTTCCTTTCTATATTTTTATAACCCATACTGAGCTTTTTATGCTCATCCCATGTCTTTTTGAAATGTTTTTCACAGGTCAGGGGAAAGGTACATGATATGAGGATAGTGTCACGGAAGTGTCAAGAATGAATCCATGTTTTATTTTAAATATGTTTCCATTGATGGGAAAAATGAATACTATCTTTATGTAACCACTTTTTTTATATGTGTAATGTAATAAAATTTTTATGTTTTAATTCTCTAAAACTCTAAACCCGAAAAGATCCTCAATGTGAAATCTTGTAATAACTCAAGATTAAGTAAGGTTTAAGGTTGGGGCCTTATAGTTGGTATCAAAGGTCGGTTTAGATAACTTTAGGAGTTATAATTCTATTAAATGTTTATCCAAAAATATATTTTTTTTTATGGTCAAATTGAAATGATATAGCATTTGAAGATTACCATCTTGCTTCATCTAAGACATGTTTGTTCAAAATGGTTTTCCGCAGAGTAAACAGGGAAGCAGTGATAGGAAGGCATATAGAATGAAATAACCTTCTGAATCTGCATCCTGAGATGGTCAGAATTGGAACTGAATAGTTTGTTGCAGTAATGGCATAGTTGACTCAAGTGATAAATTGTGGTGGTATCCATGCACGAGATAAGCCAGATCAACCGCAGAGGAACATGTTAGTGGTGGAACATTTCATGAGGAAAAATCCACCATCATTCAGAGGATCATTTGACATTGTGCTAGCTGAAGGGTGGATTAAAGCACTAGAGAATATTTTCGATGTCATGGGGTGTTCCGACAATCAAAAGGTTAATCTTTCCATTTACCATTTGGAGGGTGAAGCAGATCAGTGGTGGTCGATGGTTAAAAATATCAGGGACGCCGATGAAATTGATGCTCTTGACTGGGATGAATTCAAAGGTATGTTTCTTGAGAAGTATTTTCCTAAGGCTGTTCAACTTAGGATGGAAAAGAAATTCTTGGAATTGAGGCAAGAGGAAGACTCAGTGGGTGCCTATGAAGAAAGGTTCACTCGATTGGCAAGGTATTCTCCAAATTTTATCCGAGACCTTGATAGTAAAATCAATCGTTTTTACTCAGGATTAAAGCCAAAATATCGAAGGAAATTAGCTTCTCGTGAGTTTAAAAGTTATGAAAAGATTGTTCGATGTGCTGAGAAGGTGGAAATTGAGTTTTCTAATAATCAAGTGTTTTATGAAAACCAACAGAAGAAGAGACCGAGGTGGCAGGTGAAAGGGAAGTGTTATTAAAAAAAGTCTGATGGTAAGAGATCTAAGTTTCCAATTTGTGATAAATGTGGGAAAAAGCATGATGGGGAATGTCTTCTGAATTCTGTAAAGTGCTACTGATGTGGTAAGATGGGACATAAGGCTCATGATAGCACTAAAAAAGATCAGGTTGACGGTAAGACTAAATTTGATTTACAGTTAGTGAAATTTTTTAAGTGCAATGAGATGAGTCACTATGAAAACGATTGTCTGACAAAGAGCTTGAGTGATGGGAAGAAGTTAGATTACAAGAAGAAAGGTGTGGTGAAATCCTTTGCAACTAATTCAGTGGATGTCGGGCCATCAAATGAAGTTTTATCAGGTACATTGTTTGTTTTTTCAGATTATGCCAGTGCGTTCTTTGATTCAGGGTCTACACATTCCTTCATCTCTGAAAACTTTTCTAGAAAAATGGGAATACCATCTCAAGAAATGACTCCTGAACTTTTTGTAAAAACACCTGGGGGAAATGTTGAGGCAAAAATAATTTATAAGAATCTTCCTATACATATCTGTGGAAAGAACCTACTTGCAAAACTTACTGTTTTACCTCTAGTAGAGTTTGATGTTATCCTGGGAATGGATTGGCTCTCTATTTACCATGCTAATATTGACTGTATATCTAAAGAAGTTTCTTTTCAGAAAGACTTTCATTTTGTGTACAAGAATGAACCCTTACTGTTGATAACATATCAAGAGGTCGAGAAACTTGTAAAATATGGAAATGAATGTCACCTTGCACATGTTGTTGAAAACAAGGGAACTGTTCAGATTAATGATGTTCCAGGGGTAAACGAGTATCCTGATGTTTTTCCTGATGAGTTTCCTAGAATAATACAAGATCGGGATGTTTATTTTACTGTTGACTTAGTTCCTGATGCTAAGCCAATTTCAAAACCCCCTTATCGAATGGCTCAAATTGAACTTTTAGAGTTGAAGGAGAAATTGCAAGATTTATTAGAGAAAGGTTTCATTCGACCTAGCACGTCACCATGGCGTACTCCTGTTTTATTTGTTAAAAAGAAAGATGGTTCAATGAGACTTTGCATTGATTATAGATCCTTGAATAACATCACTGTAATGAACAAATATCATTTTCCACGTATCGATGATTTGTTTGATTACCTCCAGGGAGCTCATTATTTTTCAAATATTGACCTGAGATCGGGGTACCATCAGCTGGAGGTAAAGGAAGAAGATGTTCCAAAGACTACGTTTCGTACAAGATATGGCCATTATGAATTTGTAGTAATGCCTTTTGGGCTAACCAATGCACCTATTGTATTCATCGACTTAATGAATAGAATTTTCCATGAGTTCTTGGATAAGTTTGTGGTGGTTTTCATTGATGATATTTTGATGTTTTATAAAAGTAAAGAGGAGCATGAAAGACATTTAATGGTTATCTTGCAAACCTTAAAAGAAAAGAAACTGTATGGAAAATTCAGAAAGTGTGAGTTTTGGTTGCAACAAATTTCTTTCCTTGGTCACATTGTTTCTAAAGATGGGATAACCGTTGATCCTACAAAGACAAAGGTTGTTGAAGAATGGCCAAGACCCAAAAATGTAACAGATATTCGTAGCTTCCTTGGTTTGGCAGGCTATTACCAAAGGTTTGTTAGAAATTTTTCGCGGTTATCTATTCCAATGACTAAGCTAACTTAGAAAGGTGTTAAGTTTATCTGGACAAAAGAATGTGATGATTGTTTTCAATAATTGAAAAGAAGATTGGTGAATGCTCCAGTTTTGGCACTACCTTCCAGGAATGGTGAGTTTGTTATCTATATTGATGCTTCATTGAAAGGACTTGGTTGTTTCCTAATGCAGAATGATCAGGTAATTGCTTATGCTTCACGTCAGTTAAAAACTCATGAGGTAAATTACCCTACACATGATTTGGAATTAGCTGGTGTTGTTTTTGCTTTAAAAATTTAGAGGCAAAATTTGTATGGGGTAAAGTGTGAAATATATACCGATCACAAAAGTTTAAAGTATATATTCACTCAGAAAGAGTTAAACATGAGACAGAGGAGATGGCTGGAATTAATCAAGGATTATGATTGTACAATTAATTACCATCCAGGAAAATAAAATAAAGTGGCTGATGCTTTGAGTCGAAAAAGTAATGCTTCATTAGCAATGTTGTGTTTGGAACGTGATCCTTTAGTTAAGGATTTGATGAACTTTGGTATAGAATTTGTTGGTGCAGGATGTTCTTCTGTTTTGTTTCAGGTATCAGTGAGATCATCTCTATGAGATAGAATCAAGCAAGCACAGAAGCAGGACAGTGAGTTTCAGAAAAAGGTAGAGCTGGTTCAGAAAGGTAAGTTTCCTGAATTAAACATTGATAACGATTTCGTTTTGAGATTTGGGAAGAGATTGTGTGTGCCTTGTGATTCACAGTTGAAGAGAGAGTTGTTATGTGAAGATCATAGTTCTCTGTTTTCTGTTCATCCAGGTAGTACTAAGATGTATAGTGATATTCAGGAGTATTACTGGTGGGATGGAATGAAAAGAGATATTGCTGATTTTACTGTGAAGTGTTTGACTTGTCAACAGGTTAAAGCATAGTGGCAGTTACCGAAAGGGATACTTCAGCCTTTACTAGTTCCAGAGTGGAAACGAGAGAATATATCCATGGACTTTATTGTGGGATTACCAAAGACATCTCGAGGTAATAATGCAATCTAGGTTATTATTGATCGTTTGACTAAATCTGATCATTTCCCTGCTTTACGAGATACATTTTCCCTAGATCAACTTTCTCGTTTGTATCTTAAAGAGATAGTCAGGTTACATGGAGTTCCTCTCTCCATTGTATCTGATCGTGATCCCAGGTTCACTTCTTACTTTTGGAAAGGCCTTCAGAAGTCGTTGGGTACTGAATTAAATTTTAGTACAGCTTTTCATCCTCAATCAAATGGGCAGTCGGAATGAACAATCCAGACCTTGGAGGATATGCTACGAGCTTGTTCGATGGATTATCATGGAAATTGGGACCAACATCATTCTTTGGTTGAATTTTCATATAATAACAGTTTTCATTCCAGTATACAGATGGCACCATTTCAAGCATTATATTGGAAGCGGTGTCGAACTCCAGCTTTCTGGGATGAAGTGGGTGAAAGGAAGTTGATGGGACCAGAATTGGTAGAAGAGTTGGCAGAAAAATTTTAGCTGATACAAAAACACATGATAACAGCTCAGAGCTGGCAGAAAAGTTATGCGGAAAATAGGAGGAAGGATCTATCTTTTGGGGTAGGTGATCATGTTTTTTTCAAAGTCTCACCATGGAAAAGTGTGATGAGATTTGGTTAGAAAGGAAAGCTGAGTCCAAGGTTCATTGGACCATATGAAATTCTGGAGAGAGTTGGATCAGTTGCATACCGGGTGTCTTTACCTCTGTGTTTATCTCAGGTACACAATGTTTTTCACGTTTTGATGTTGAGAAAGTATATGCCAGATCCATCTCATGTTTTGAGTCCAGAGGTAGTTCAGCTGGAAGAGAACCAATCTTATGAGGAACAACCAGTCAAAATTCTTGACCACAGAAAGCAAGTGTTACGGAATAAGGTGATTAATCAGGTAAAGGTTTTGTGGAAAAAACACATGATGGAAGAGGCAACATGGGAATCTGAAAATGCAATGAGGGATAAGTACCCCCATTTATTTGATAAGTAAATAAATTGCGGGGACGCAATTTTCTAAAGGGGGGAAGGATGTAACATCCCAAGTAAGTAATGAATAATAGATATTTTTATCTATGTCTATTAAGGAATTAGATAGTGTTTTAGAGGCTTTAAATAAAAATAAATCCAATCTTATGCATGGAATACACTAATATTCTTAAAAGATTATTTTACTGCCTTTTGATGGAAAACACTTTTTAAATCAAACTTTTCACAATTTTATAATCTATATTTGTTAAAATAAACATATTCATTATTATTGGGACATTTAAATTTACATTGGATAAATATTTGGTATTTTTTTGACAATGTTCATTTTTTAATGAATAGTTAAAAATACTGCATTTTACATCAAAACTGCTTTTTCATTTAATTTATTTATATGGTTAGATTATATTTTTAATTGTTATTAAAGTGTAATATGAATATATTTTTACCATTTAATCTAATTTTGGTCATTAGTATTAATTTCACTTTGAAATTGGTCATAAACTAATGCCAAACTTTTCATAGATATTGTTTCAAAAAAGCCGGCTATTTGTTTTGACAACGGGAATTATTTTTAAATCAATTATTGCAATTTATGTGTTTGTAATTTGGTAAAATGGATTACGTATTTGGAATCAGAAGTTCCAAATTATTTAATTAAGACTCTTTTGTTTTTGGACATTATGAATAGTAACGACGGTAATTATCTTTAATTATCTAGATTAATGAGTAATCGGGTAGTTTAGTATAATAAAATAATATCATAATAATAAAAAATGACACCAAAATGTGTCCTAAGGCTACTGGGTGTCTCATTTCCGACCATGGGATGCATTTTGCCAATCGTGGGGTCCCCATGAAATCACTTTTGTGAGAAAGTGACTATTTATCTTTTTATTTTTTTTAAAATGTTAAATGTAACAAAAAATGTATCACCTAAGTAAAATATTTTTACTTTTCTATAAAAAAATGATCTTTTTAAATATAAATATTCATTGGAAAGATAAAAAGAGTTTCTACATCATAGTATTTTTTTATAATTTTTAGACATTAAATAAATTAAATTATTTATGACATCATGATGTTGCAGCGATTACCTCATTAATAAAGGATTTAAAAAAATGAAATGATAATGTAAAATATATGACCTACACATGTCCAAAACCTATAATATGGGTGGATTTAGAAACCTTATAACCATACACTATAATTATATCAATGTGGGACTTTTTGAATCTGAAAATAATTTTCAAATAAAGTAACATTTCTTTACTTTCCAAGAGTGCCCCTCCTCTCCTCTTATAAAAGGCCCCCACCTCTACCTCCTTACCCACACTCCCAAAGCCGTTGTCTCGGCCAACCCCTTCCCATTTTGTCTCTCCACTTCCCTCTCTTACTCCTTGAAGCCTCAATTTGGGCAGAAGTCTTCCCAAGGAAGCCTTTGAGCTCAAACCAAAGGGAGTTACCCGATTTTATAAGGTAATGTCTTCACTTGAGTCCTTTGGTTTTATTTTGCTTCTCCAACCCCCTAAAATCTTTTTATTAATTTCATTTGTAACAACTCCAGTATCTTCAATATACTAGGATATTGTTATAAGAAGGATTCTAGCTACACTTACACACACCTACATCTAATGGTTAAAGAACATAGTGTTTCTGTGGATGGCGAATTTCTGCCTCCCGAAGCGATGATTGTTCAACATTCTATTAACACCTTAAAAGGTAGACATTAAGATGACATTATATTTATATATGATATATAATATGTTTATGTTTTCCTTAAGCTTCTGTATTTTTCATTTTGGTCATACCTTTATGGTTTCCATTATGGTTAAACGCGATATCTTCATTTAAGGAAGTGCCGACTACTGCCCCCTCATAGTGATTTGATTCGTTAATACCATATGTGGGACGTATAAAGGATGGAGTTATGATATTATATATGATATTACACTGGAATTATAATATACCTTTATATCAGTATGATTCCATTCTATAAAATAAGAAATAGAAATGAAAGTAGCGTTCATGCGTACGTACGGCTTACCGTCTCCATGAACGGTGCATTTCATTTTTTACTTCTAAATAATTAGGTAATATTATAAATGCATTCATGTATTGGATATATGACATATATGATATATAAATCATGATTTTAACTCTGGATATAATGGATACATGAACAACTTGTAATTATAATGAGCATATTTTGACTCAAGTACCAATGATCGTTAAAACGACCGTTATTAACTCAAATAATTACATAATGTTCATAACATGGTAGTAAGTGATATAAAAGGAATAATGAACTTGAAAAAGTTTCTTAAAAAAGTAGAAATTAACTCAAGTTTATTATTCAGAGGATTAAATAATGACCGAGTCAAGTCGGACCTGAGGTATGGGACTTCGCCTCAATCTCCTTTCATTGTGGCATATTTTGTTTTATACACAACCTTCTTTTATACGGTGTATAAACCCATTTGACTTTTATGTTTATCCAAAAGGAATCTTTTTTATACGAAGCGTTTTACTAAATTACAAAAGGGAATGTTTTTGTCGTACGTATGCGGTGACAACGACTTCTCCACCGCCGTGACCATTATTTGAGTTCCATCTTCCTCTAAAGCCATAACTTATTTTTAAAAGAAAAATAAATACCATGTTTTACTTTTCTTTTACTTTGGTATTGAAAATGGTTTTAATAATGTTTTTATATCAATGTGTTGTATTGATATCTTGTGATTGAAAGATGGAAATGTTATGTTTCCTTTATGCAGGTTTTATGTGATACGATTTTGTTGAGGTTCTTGGGCGTTATTATGAAGACAGGTGGTTCCGTGATAAACTAAGGGCGGGTGAGCTCGATATATCTCTCCAATGCATTGGGTAATGTGAAGGATTGAAACTTTAAGGTTTCTCCGAATAGATTTAGGGAATATACTGTGATGGGTATTCCAAACGTAACCAAGAGGGTTACTCTCTACGTAAGAATGTTATGAATACCTCAAGTTACCTTTATATCTTATGATTTCTATGATTTATTCATGATTTGATTAGGTATGTTAAAGTGATTATGTTTTATGGGTAAAGTATGATTTAATTCTTATGTATATATGATCTTATGTTTCCTTTCCATATTTTTATAACCCATACTGAGCTTTTTATGCTCATCCCAAGTCTTTTTGAAATGTTTTTCACAGGTCAAGGGAAAGGTACATGATATGAGGATAGTGTCAAGGAAGTGTCAGGAATGAATCCATGTTTTATTTTAAATATGTTTCCATTAATGGGAAAAATGAATAATATCTTTATGTAACCACTTTGTTTATATGTGGAATGTAATGCAAGTTTTATGTTCTAATTCTCTAAAACTCTAAACCCGAAATGATCTTCAATGTGTAATCTTGTAATAACTCATGATTAATTAAGGTTTAAGGCTGGGGCCTTATAGTTATATTCATAAAAATTCAAAATAACAGGAAACTAAATTAAAAAACTTTATAATAATTCTAGATACTTTATAATATTGTAAGTATTTAGTTTTTATATGTGGAAAAATTAATTTTTCATTAATACACAAAACAAAATTATTTTTATCCCTAAAAATTAATGTTTCAGTAATATATTATTTCATAATAAATGGAATAAAAAATTCACTATAATAAACATAAAAATATTCTTTGATGTTAAAATATAAATTACTTAAAATTTAAAATATTTTATATAAATCCATAACATTTTAAATTATTTAAACAGAAATATAATTTTTAATGAAAAATAATATTTTTCACTACACATTAGAAAATAAATTATTTCTAAAAAATAATAAAAATAAAATACCATATAATAATTATAAAATACTAATTTAATAAATAAATTTCATTTTATAAAATATAATTTCAAAAAAATTAGATTTTAATTATAGTTCCCACACACAAAATAAAAAATAAAACCATTTTTTACATATGTTTTTTTCAAGTATAAAATTATTTTACTAAAAATTCAGTACTAATTAATAAATATTATATATAAAAACATTAGAAATATTTTCATAAAGTGGATAAATCTGTTCATTCCTTCCAATATAATTGAAATGTTATAATTTTCAAAATTAAATAATAATATTTTGTGTTTCATTAATGTTCGTTGTTTCATGGTTTATATGAAATTAAAGAAAATGTTCTCCCAAAATCTCAGGATCTTACATTCTCCCCAATTAAGTAATTAAAATAATTCTAATAAATAAATTTTAATAGTGACATGTGTTTTACATTTGAATATACCATTTTCGATAACCCATATAAAAAATGATTAATGAAACATGTTATTAAAATATGGGAAAGTGAAAAACAAAGGTAATCTGGAATAATAAAAAACTAGGTTTCAAAATATGAGAACATTATACCGATGCGAGATTATATACACGTTGGTTTAAACTGATGGACATGAACTAATACGACGTTATTTTTTTCATTATAAGGATAATGTTTCTGGGTACAATACCATCAATATTTTATATGTGAAAAGACAATCAATTCATTGGAAATGATAGTAATAAAATACATTTTTATGAATATTTTCTTAGAGTTGAAGAATTAATTTACCATTATTATATAGTCCATCAGAAAATTTACTTGAACACAATAATTCTTTGACATAAATTCGATTTCTTCCTTTATTGTGCTTCATTAACTTTCTACACCATCTCTAACTCCAAAAAATATATGTCAATGTTGAATTTTGTTATCCAAAATGAAAAAAATTAACTTTTTTAGATCATAATATCCAAATTAGAATGATATATACTAACTTATAACCCAAAATATACACACAACCTAGTATTTGTTTCATAATAAATTAATCTCTAAAATAACAATTTCCACAAAAACATTTTATCATAATCCAATCCCTATTTATTTTTTCTTAAAATATTTCTGTAATATGAATATCATAATTAAATATCCAAAAACTTGGAATGAAGGTTAATATAAAAAAAATTATTAATCCCTAGAAAAAAATAAAGTAACTCATAAGGTTATATAAGAAATATTTTAATACATTGTTTACTATCAAACATCAATTGATTTTTTCAATCTTTTTACAAATAATTATATAATTATTCCATAAATTAAATATTATATTTTCAACTATACCACATGAATATATTATTTGTATAAAATCCATAATAAAATAACTCTTCATTTAGTTGATGATAATTTTCAAGGTCTCAATATGATCAGATTTACATCATTAATATTAATCTTCTATTTATCAATGTTAAACATTATTTCTTCAACATCAAAAATATATTGCATTTTATCATTCCTTGAATCATGTGTTTTATATATAATTTAACCAACATCAAATTTATTTCTTATCTATACCATTCTATATATGTTTTGAAATATGTTAATAAATATAACTTAATATTAATCCTTATATTTTCATTATTATTATTACCAAAATATTATTTTTATAAAAATTCTATAAAATAATTCTCAAATATCAGTACATAAACACATCACTCATGAAAATTAATTGTTTGATAAGGAAAATGTATCATTGTTGTCTATGAGTTAACCCTTTGGATTAAGGATCTGACTCTGATAATTTTTGTGTCCTCCTACAATATTTAAATCAAAACCCCATTAATTATTTTCCCTATATCCTTTATATTACAATAGAAAGTATCCCCCCTTCATTTGAGTCATTCCCCCATGTGTCTATTACCACAATTCTAACATACATTAAATTATTACATCATTCATCCATTATCTCCACTACTACATCTCTATGAAAACAATATCATTATATTCTATATAGAATCTATGAATTTGTTAAGGTTTATTTTATTAATTACATATCATGAGTACTCATTAAGAATAATCACAATATCTTTTAGTCTAGTCATTAACCAATTTGTTTTGTCATAATCACAAAATTTTCTTTCAAAATCAATGTTTTTAAGGTTTCATCATATTCTATATATTACTTGAAACCTACAATCATAATATGATAAATAACAATCCTTATGTTAAATGGTGAAATATTTTTCATTAGATATCTAAATCATGACTCCTTTAGTTTATCCTAGGACATGCTTGGTTGTGTTTTATTCAAATCCATCATAATGGTACATAATTAAAATTTTATTTCACCTATGGAAATCCAAAAACTATGAAAAAATGACCACAATAAGGTTATACACATCACATTCCTGAATGATTAAAGGAATATCATCAACAAATAATTTTTTGGATTTTTACCCAAAAGATGTATCTATTACAAAAGCACATCCACTTTTATTATCCACAGAGGAATGCATTTCTTTGATAACCATATAATATATACAATAAAAAATTATGATGTTAGGTTATTCTTATACATATGTTAATTTTCAACCATTTAGTTGTATTCCTTAATTTATATTATCCAAAATCAATTTCCCAAGGTATATACTAAAAATCCTATAATACCAACTATAAATTCCTTAACTATAACACCCGAGGGTATATGGTCAAATTATTTATTTAATAATATTTATAATTAATTACATCCCAGATGAATGAATAATTTCTTCATCTTGGTAAATAAGATACATTAATTTAATCACACAATAAATTTGAAAACAAAAAAAATAGTAATTCTAATCATTTTGAATCCATTAACTCATTCATAGATACCTTCACACTATCATATGTAAATGAATAAAAAGAAGGTGAGGATATATTCTCAGTATGATATATATGAAAAATATTTTATAATTACTAAATAAATAATAATTTATATGGAAAGTTAAACAAGTAAAAGAAAATTCAATTTAATAAATAACATGATAATAAATATTATTATTGAAGGATAAAATGAAGATCAAATGATGTCAAATAAATAATCACATGATCATGAATTTTTTATGTTAATATTATTAAAAATAATTACTTTTAGAATAAAAAATTGATTTCATAGTGATTTTATGTATAATGTTGGACTTCTAATACATCCCTTCAAAGAATAGTGCCAAAATGGTTTAAACTATGGGTAAAAATATAAAAAAAAACCCATTTAATAAGGCTATCCAATATGTTTTTTAGTGATACCTACTAAAAAATCTAGGGGATATGTAATTTTATTCCCCTACCCTAACATAATATTTTTAATTCATTCATCCTTTGAATAAACTATAAAACTAAATAAACCCATAATAAAATCCAAAACTATATGTATTTAGCAGAACTATTATTTAATATTTCAAAACATTCTCTAGAAAACAAACCAAAAAATATTCATAAAAATATAATCCATCGAATTTTTGGATTATATCATAATAAAATAAAAATATTAAATAATTTATGTATAAATTGATTAAAATACATTAATGAAATAAATTTAATATTTATTGAGTAAAATACGAACTTCATCATTGAAATGAGTTATTAAAAATGACTGAATTTCAAAATTAATAATGAAATAATTTCCAATTAAATAACAAATCTAAACCTATAATTGATGATTAAAATAATTAATTAGTTATTATGAAGGGAAATTTGGTTCTTTCTATATATGTTACAAAACACTCCATTCACACTTTTTTAAGATAACTAAAAAAGTATTTCGTTTGGAAAACAACATGGAGATTCCTTTGGAACCATTTAAAAAAATTAAAAATGTGTAAAATATTATTTAATATGTCATTTTATATTGAGAGAAATATTTTTTATTTAATTATTCACAATATATTTTCATTTAAGAAAGTGATCTCTAATCAATTATAAAAACCAGGTCAATTTTCATTAAAACAGTATGTTGCTATCATGATCACATAAAGATATAAAATTAAAAGGAAAAAAATGAAATGAAAGGAATTACTATAGGAGAATAAATAGATATTCTCTTTAGGATATAAATATTAGATATTTATTTAGTGGTGATATGGACATAAATAATCTTGAATAATGATGAGATTGTAAAATAAACCCTTACCACTATAGAATCATTTTAATTATTAACCCCTCAAAATTAATAACTTCAAATTTAGAAATATATTTAGTCAATATTAATGGAATCGCGATACATCATATGAAAGGGTAACTTTATACAAAAGAATAATAAAAAAAATACTTCATATATAATATGTCCCATATAAATAATAGTGATATGAGAAGACCATTACATTGATCAAGTCATTGTAGTGAGAATTAATCAATCAATTGATTATGTGTAAGAATATATATATATATATATATATATTAAAGACTAAAAAATATAATCAATGTTAATTCAACCCATAATCAGGATATAAAACCGTTAATGATATAGATTGTTATCAATATAACTAGTGGATAAAACCTTTAACATCGTTTTTTTAAAATTCAACATGAGGGAAAATTTATTGTTA
The DNA here is from genome assembly GCA_963277665.1 of Viscum album. Taxonomy (NCBI): domain Eukaryota; kingdom Viridiplantae; phylum Streptophyta; class Magnoliopsida; order Santalales; family Viscaceae; genus Viscum; species Viscum album. The sequence goes on from OY728135.1 coordinate 1,291,018,820, forward strand.
ATATTAGATAAATTTTATATAGAACATTCCATTTAACTTTTAAAAAAACTACATTTAAAAAAATTATAAGGATAATTATAGTGGGATTTCTATATAGGATTTTCATAAAACTAGTATAGAAAGAATACAGGTATGGACTTCACTGTCAGTTTTATAAAACAGATGTCGAATGAATCATAGATTTATTTTGATGTCAGTATTATAAAAAAATATTTTATGAGATAATCCACTATATTTACTAAACCTAGGTGTACTCAGGCTGATGTGTCAAAGAACCAAAGAACCACATCACCCAAATTCTTTATCAATTTACCATTTTACCATCACCGTTCAACTAGAACTCCCCTTGTATCGTACAAGATTTGGTGAGACCCAACGCGTTGCTCCCCGATTAAGTTTCCTTCTCCCTGCTACATGATCCTGCAGCTCCCCGATTAGGGTTGCCTTCTCCTAGATTCTTCCTCCCTCATCTCACCTTCGACGATGGCCTTACCAACAACCATATTCTGGCATACAGTTTCCCTCTTCTGGAAACTACCACAGAGAACTGTCCAACGACATCCACCGTCTCCTTCACGGGACAGACTAACCCTACTACCCTTAGAACCCACACTTCACCGTCGTCTTCCTCCCGCCCTATTATCATTGTACATCTATTTATTATGATAGTAATGTCAAATTTCCAGTCATTATCTCAGCCAATTTTTCGTCGACATCGACTACCAGATTCTGAGTTCTACCACTCATCTGTAGAAAAATGATTTTCGATTTCGTCTACTGCATCGTCGTCTACTACAACCATCTGATACACCAAATACTACCAAAACCGGTAACCCTATTCCACTGTGTCTGCTGATGGAGGACCAAGGGCTATTGTAAATAAATGACTTTATATTATTACTCTTTTGGGTTAACATTTTTCTGACTATCACCCAAACTATGCAACCTACTACATTCAATTGACTATGTATTTTACATTACCCAATAACCTCACGAGGAATTTCTCCTGACAACGATTCATCTTCTTATTTTTATAACTACTGCTGCTGAAATTTACACTGTGAGTATTCATTGGATTATATTGGAACACATACCTTTTCCTGCATTGATATAATAGTATATTTTTTCACCTCTGACTAAAAAGTTCTCAGTACAATGTCTCTAATAGATGAAAGTATAGGCTATCTATTTACCATACACATAATCAAACCTTCCAACTGCTTTATGTAATACAATTTTATTGAAATGAAAACAAATACATAACATTACTACTTCCACTTAGCACAGTCTCAAGTATCTAAAACAACATATGTTAGTATACGGGCCTTGTATTCCTATCAATTAGGGTTTAAATTTCAATAAATATAAACTGCACCTTCCACTAAATCATACATTCAGATTTCATTTGTAACTTTTTATCAGTTTCATAAATCTACACACATACATCTTTAGCCATTTCTGTGTTTGCATTCACAATTTATACTACAATTTATTTAATTCTCACTTTGAATATAAATAATCCAATTCACACCTTGACATTAATATATAAAGATATAAAACCAAAAAATGCATTCCTCGATAACCTTTACAGATGCAGTGTTGCACAGAAGAGTGCTACAAAATGATCAATGCAACTGTGAGTTTACTATCACCTTAGTTTTAGACTTATTTATATTATAAGTTTTTTCCATCATTTTTATAAGCTACTGCTGTCACACTTGCAGTGTCAACATCTACTATAAATACGTTAATGAAAACTACAAATCTCTCTCCTACTCTAACAAGTGTACCACATTATACAAATGGTGGTGCAAATGGAGTCACATGGATGCCACTAACATCATTGTATATCAATGGTCTATTCTATTTACATTATGTTATCTAAATGCATACTTTTTTAATACATAACATTCTAACTGAAGAGATGCATTCTATAAAGGGGGGTGCAGATGGAGTCACAAGGACGCCACTAACAAAATTGTCTAGACCATGTCTATTTTATTTAAATTAAATTATCTAAATCCCCACTTTTTTAATACTTTTCATATTAACGGAATATATCCTTCTTTACCTACTTCGTTTTCAGTTCAAAAACAATCTAAAATAGGGAGAACATTTATCTCAAAGGCCAAACATTGGAAGAAAACATCGGATGCCTTCAAACGGTCTCTTATTCCTTTCTATAAGTATGGTGACAATAATCTACAAAGACCATACTGTACACTACACAACCAACCAACTCATCGCCTAACTATTTTTTGTTACTTTTAGTAGCAATCATAACTGATGAAAACATGCATTGCCCATCAACCTCTAAAGATGAAAGGTTTCAAAGAAGACTGTTGATGAAGGAACGACTCAATTTTGAGTTCACTAATACCTTCACATGAGACTTCTTTATGTTACATAATAATACTATTATTTTTATAACCAATTGATTACACACTACCAGTGTCAGCATTTACTATAAATCCCTCAATGACATCTACAAATGGAGGTGAAAATGTAGTCACACGCCCGCCATTACGACCACTATTTATCAATGGTCTTCTCTATTTACATTTTAGTATCTAAGTTCCTAAATTTATAAATATTATACATACTAACATAAGTTATTCATCATTAATTACTTCATCTATAGTGAAAAAAGAATCATCAAGTAGGACATCATTTATCGCAGGAGAAAACAAGCAAATTCAAAGAATGGGTTTCCTCATACAAACTCATATTCTGTATTGTATGTATGGTAACACATATCTCCAAAAACCACCCTGTACGCCACCCCGCCGAGCTATTCTTCATCTAACTATTTTAGGAATACTTTCGATAGTGATCATGAGTGACGATACCAATATTTCGGATTCATAGCCAACATCATTGAAAATGTAAGAACAAATTCTGCATTTAAATTTTAGTATGATAGTTAAGGGATCTTCAAATTTTCAAATTTACGTTCCCATTCGTTATAGAATGAGTCGACCTAATAACTCGGAATATAGTACTATATCATGTACAGGTTCAACGTCGTCTTTAAAAAAAATATACATCATCACACGCACACACACATCAATGATCACACATTTTAGTTATAATAGTGTTTTATTCAAATAATATTAGACCATAGGAAACAGCTATTTCATCGAGAAGCATCACATTCTAACAGTTCAGATACAAATTACTGCATCGATGGTGAAATACATAATACAAAAAATAGTACAAGTATGTTTACCAATATTCTTACATACAAACAGCAGTCAGTTCTAAATTATTTACTATTATTTCGGTAATGAACGGCTGGTTTCTACAGGTAAATATGTACAACAATAGATTTAAGATAAAATAGGTTAGTCTACTTATTATTTCATCATTATTGCTACTAAAATACCGGAGGTAAATACCCCGCACTAGATCTACCTTGTATGTACTGACTGCTATATTATTTTTATCAACCAGGATATTTATATATTGGATACCAATCATATATCTGTCAGTACTATCATGATATAATGTGGTTTGATGAAAGAAACAGAAAATGTAGCAACCGACAAAACTAGCGTTTTGCTGCTTGTTGTTATATGGGAAAGATTACTTTGAACTTAATACCAGCTTGTCTACAGTATCTAGAAATGTTTATCTTCAATACAAGTTCCACAAAAGCCAGAACATTCCATGAGAAAATGAATATTTACAACTCCATGTTTTCTTTCACTTAAATGGGTGGTAAGATTGATAGGCCTATCAACAAGGGTGGAGATCCATGTTTTTCAGATTGAATGGACAAAACTACCATCGTATAGGATGTTTATGTACACCAGATGGTCACCCACCCATATTCTCACAACTATACATGTATGACACAGCTCATGAATGTCAGAATAGGGTTCATCGGTTTAGGTATCTCTAAACCAATCTATTATGGACTATTTTTTCAATGTGGACTATTTTTGTATTAACATAACTTCTTCCTGTGGCTCGAAAAAACAAAATTTCTAAACTCGTATTGACTACAACATAGTGAAAAACCTGCAACAAGTTCTTCATGATAACAATGGTTTAGCTTGACAATTTATAAGTGTAGTGAATTTTCTTCAACATCAGGATGTGCCAAATTTGAAACTACCTCTACTGAAAAGAAGAGAAACAAATCCCAGTAAATATAACTTACCAAATAATTCTGAGATTACAATGCTTATTGATGGTGATGTCGAAGATCTCAACCAAGAGAATGATATAATCATTCACACCAAAAATAGTGATTTTCAACTAATTGATGAGCAGCACCCACTATATATTCCATTATAATATCCCTTGATTTTCACAGCTGGCGGTGATGGATATGTTGACAACATTATGCATTGCCCAACTCCTTTCAAAACAAGTCCAAAACTAAAGAAGGTTATCATGAGAGAGTACATATCCTTCAAATGGAAATTCTATGAAAATCAATCCTCAAAACTAATACATTCCAGAAGACCTTTGAAATAGTTTGTTGTGGATGGTTACATAATGATAGAGTCTCAGAGACTATAATTCATTCTCTTTAATCAAAAGAGATTGAGGGTAGATATATACAATGTATTGAAAGATGCATTTATAATAGGCGATAGAGAAGGTTCTTCATGCGGTGAACAGATCATTTTATACTTTCAAGAAATCATGCCTTACCCACACCAGGGTAATCCCTCAATACAAAGATCAGATTCTGTCTTGCAATCCCCACAAGCCCTCAACTATCAGGTAGTTGACACCTCTGTCTTCCTATCCCTAGAATCCCTTGATTGTATATAACAACAATCCATGTCGCACAAAACAAGTCTGCATGAATAAATGTTTGAACAAGTCGTTCAAACATTCTTCATGAAACTTGAGAGTTTGTAAGAGCCTCACTCTCTAGAAATCACTTCAACAGTATGTATGAACGGATGTCAAAGATGTTGTCAAGTCTTCTGCTCTTTTCAAATGATCCCATATCTATAGGCTAAGCTCCAACTATCGGCTCCCTCCACCAATGGTCATATTTTTCCTTGAATTTTGGAGGGACCTGTACAGGTGTCACTCAAACAACCATTAGTTGATAACTGAAGGCACAACATTGTATTATAATAGAACAAGTGTATGCAGAAATATGGTTACATAACCAATCTAAAATATTCGGAATATAAGCAAATAAACGTTTGGAGCCTAACCAAAAAATAAATTCAGAGTCTATAATACAAGGATATTCAAAATCAGTTTATCAGAAGAATTCAGATCTGAACTTCATACAAGTTCTTATCCATAATTCGTAATCGGAATTCACAATCAGAATTCATAATGAGAATTTTTAATTTGAATTTGTCATCTGAATTCGTAATGAGAATTCGTATTCAGAATTCACAATCAGAATTCATACTGAGTATTAGAATTCAGCATCAGAATTCATAATGAGAATTCGTATTCAGATTTCACCATCAGAATTCGTAATGATAATTTGTAATCAAAATTCATCATCAGAATTCGTAATGAGAATTCGTATTCCGAATTCACGATCTAAATTAATAATGAGAATTCGTAATCAGAATTCATCATAAGAATTTGTAATGAGAATTCATAATCAAAATTTTTAATGAGAATTCATAATTAGAATTCATCATCAGTATTCGTAATGAGAATTCGTAATCTGAATTCATCATCATAACTCGTAAGGAGAATTCGTAATCAGAATTCATCATCAGAATTCGTAATGATAATTCGTAATCAGAATTCATCATCAAAATTCATAATAATAATTCATAATTTTAATTCTTCCTCATAATTCATAGTTAGATCTCTATATTAGTTCGTAATAAGAATTCATATTTGAACTTCATAAAAGTTCGTAACAGGGAATTCGGAGTAGAACATCATAAATGTTCGTAATAAGAATTCGGATTCTAAAACAGAATGCTTCATACCTATGTTTTATATGATTCTTAGGATTTAGATATGAATCCGATTTTTATACTTACGAAAAATATTGATTTGAAAAATGATGTCTAGGTAAGGGTAGATTTCCTTGGGTAAGGTAATTTTCCTTATATAAGTAAAATATTGGGTAAAAACAAATTTTCTTAAGGATAATTTGTTTTTGATTTTCAGAACAATAAGGAATGGAAAAGTCATAATGAAAACCTTATTGAATCAACAATCTCCCCCTTTTTGGAAAGCACCAACATCCTTCCAAAAAATAATATAAGAACTTAGAATAAATTTATAGACTTTGAAATTAAGGTTTCTCTCCCTTTTTTTATGGATAATGATGAATATGACTAACTCCCTCTTAGGGTTTGAAACTATAATGATCATATTCTATATTTATGGAGTGAGAAATTTTATTTGAATGAAGAAATCTTCGTAATGAGAACTTACCCTTACTTAGGGATAGTTCTTTTTACTTAGAAACATTTCTTCTTTATTTTATAATTTTTTTTCCTTCTTCCCCTTTGTGATTTTCAAAAAGAGTTTGAGGGAATGGAAAATAATATGGTACCTAAAATATTAGTACAAATAGTAAAAACGACAAGTAACCAGAGTTTTCATTATGATTGAAAATATTTTTACAAGGAAAGTCATTGTAACAAAAGATCAGATTGGTCTACTTGTCTTCTTTTTCCTTGAGGATTAGCTTCTTCAGAATGGTTTTTAGCATCTTTAACACTTTTTTCCCTCCTAGGATTTCTTTTGTAAGGCTTTAACCCAATCATCTTGGGCCTTCAGAGCCTCAGACTGAGCCTTAAGAACTTCATCATACTTTACAAGCTTCTCTTCGATCTCAATCTGATGATCTCTTTCACCTTTCCAGTATCGAGAAACAGAGTTAAGCTTCCCATTCAGATCCTTCACCTAATGATTCGGAGTATTTTTCTCTAGGGTTATCTTTTCTTGAAAACTGTTTGTATAATCCTTGATCTTGGAATATTCGGTATCAAAATACTCTCTTACTTTATTTAGAAATTCATCAAGCTCTACTGTATCTTGTACTATATTCTTTGACCAAGTGGTCATTTTCTTGCAAGACATCCTGTGAGCTTCTTATCCTATAAGGAATTTTTTTAAATCTGATTCTATATTTATAGACTTTTCTACCACCATGGACACTGAATCCAACTTCTGGTTAATAGTGTGTCGGACCATCTGGCATCTATAATCTATGTTTGTAAAAGTATGAATGGAACCAACTAGCTTCTTCAAAGACTGCTCCACAAAATCACGACCAAGTGAATATGACTTTGAATCTGAGACATTACTTGGTGAAAGTGGTTTTTCAATCTCAACAAGATTCCTTTTTGAAGTTCCTAATTTCTCCTTCCTCTTCACTACAGATTTTCTTTAATAATCAACAACCACTTGCTTACCCTTATCAATATTCGGTATGACTTGATAATCAAGATATTTATGCACACTATCAGATAATTTAACAACTCTATCATCATAAGACTTCTCTTTTTCTTCTCCTTCCTCAAAAATATTCTTTTCATAACTTTATTCCTTACATAATTCATTTACATTTTGCTCTACCGTGTCTTCATCTTTCCTTCTATCTTTCTTTTCTTCTTTTCCAGGAGTGATAAGCTTTGAATACTTGGCCTCAGACATTCGGAGTGGTAATTTCTCGGATGTATTTGCCTTATCTTGATATTCTTCAACTAGTTTAATCAGATCATCTAAATCACTACTTTATTCTTCTTCCTCTTCTTCTTCTACTTCCTCCTCTTCCACTTATTAAATAATTTCTTTCTCTTCAGATGTTTCCCGAGTGAAGAAATTCTTCCCCGAAGTCTCAGGTAATGGCTCGACCATGAAAGTTTCCGGTACTGGACTATTCTCGGAAGCTACTTCTGTGGCTTTCAAAAGAGATTGTAAAACTTCAGCTTCATACATTTTCTTCTTCATCTTCTTCTCTTTTTCCTTCCTATCAAGGTATTCAACAGTCTTCTCCCTTAAATACATAGCTTTAGCAGGGTCCAAGCCGAACTGTGTCTCCCCTTCTTTCCCCTTTTTTTTGACTTCCCTCCATTTTGAAACCACCTTATCCTGATACGCTTTATGATTCTTCGGTTTAAGAGGTGTGGATTGGGATTCCATAGACTTAGGGGTTTTTTCTTCAACTTCTACTTCTTTCAAATTCCTTTTCCTACCAGCCTTTTTTTATGGTTCAGCTTTTTCATCATTTTTCGGACCGGCTTCTGCCTCTTCCTCTAGAAGATCATAAAACTCTTTTTTCTCCATAGAATAGAACATACTCATTTTTTCCAGGGTGTCATCACTAACAATCATAACTTTACAATTCCTAGACTTGTATTTACATGCAATATTGAATGATTCAAGTCACCGAACTGTTAGTTTTGATAGTAAGGTATGATACATGTTAATGTGGGCTCTTATATTTCCATTCCTGATGTTTTTTGAATTGTTACAAGAACATGCCTCTTCAAATTGATTTTTCGTAGATTTACCATGAAATCTAATAAATATATGTCACTCTTCATGAGGTTATCTTTGTCACATTTTCTCAGAACTAAAAAAACATGTACCCATAGCTGAAGGATCCAGTTGTTAGAGGATAAATGATCAATTTTTTCTGTCTTGACATCAGAAAGTCCAAGACATTGCAAGGATTTTACCTTAACGAAACTTCCTTGAACATCAGGTAGTTTTTGGGAGCAAAATTATGCCTCCCCTTCATATGATAATCCCACCAAGCTGGCTTCCATGGTATAAGAATGTATATAGGTTTTTCCATAAAATTTGAATGAAAATATTTCTCTATCATCTTCCTTAAGTAATCACACTGACTCGTAAAACTCTCTGAGTAAATCCGAATACACCATGTCTTAATCACCTGGCTTAAAAATGCAGACATCTTCCCATCCATTTCACTTGATATTCTTAGAGATTATAGAATCATACTTGAATAAGTTTGGATTCACCAAACTTTCTATGTATACTTTCCATTTTTAGATTGTCTTAGTGGTAGACATATCTTGAAGAGAGGCCTCTACAGACATTTGTACAGGGCAGTTCTGAAGAACTCAGAATGGACTTTTGTAGAGGAGGAGATCTTCAAGACGTGAGAGCTTAGAAACCGATGTTGGACAACCATCAGGGGTCCCCTTTATATAGCCAATTGAGGTGACCTTTCAACATCCAATTCTAATCTAATGGTTGAAGAACTCTATTTTTTGATCTGATAGTTGAAAATATGCCCACAAGGAATACTTTAATCTGATCTTTTGATGTTTAAAAAAAATTTGGATATAAGGAGAAACAAATCCGAAAAATTTAAAAACAAACAAAAATACTAACAAGTAAAATTGATTATGAAAACTTATATAAAGAAATCATACATTTCGGATATGTTATGAAGTTTATTCATAATAGGTGATATTCTTCTTAGAGAAACTTTGACTACGAAAATATCACTATGAAAATCTCTATTAAAAAATCTTAGTACAAAAATCTCAGTACAAAAATCTCAGTACGAAAATTTCATTACGAAAATCTCTTTATAAAAATCCAAAGATCAAAAATTTTTATTGAAAAAACATTGAGTATCAAAACTCGATTATGAAAATTATGTGTACAAAAAATCCCATTATGAAAATTTCCATTAAGAAAATTTCGATTAAGAAAAAGTCCATTACGAAAAATTTAATTAATAAAAAATTTATAAACTATTTATGAGAATTTTCATTACGTTAATTTAAAAAACTAACTACGAAAATTTTCAAAAACATCAAGAACAAATGTACTCCCCCTGTGAAAATGAGTTTATTAATGTAAGGAGATTGGTTTAACAAAAAGTTAATAGAGTAATATTACCTCATTGTTATCATTCCAAACTTTTGTATAATGTATTAGAATCTATCGGAGGGTAAGGATTTCTGTGAAAATATCTGTAAGTCTGTCTTGAGTTACGATAAATTGAAGAATGATATCACCTTTTTGTGTGTGATCCCTAAGAAAGTGATGCCTAATATCTATTTTTTTTTTTGAACTAGAGTGATGGGCAGGGTTTTTACTAAGGGAAATGGAACTTCTGTTATCACACAAAATTTTATTCTTAGTAAAACACAAGCCATAGTCTGTGAGTGTGTGTTGCATCCACAATGCATGAGCACAACAACTTCCAGCTGCTACATATTCAGCTTCAGCAGTGGAGAGTGATACAAAATGTTTATTCTTGTAAGAAGAAGAAACTAATGAATCTCCTATGAAATTACAAGTTCCGGATGTACTCTTTCTATCCATTCTACATCTACCAAAGTCAGCATCTAAAAAACTTTTTAGAACAAAATCATTTCCAGAAGTATAAAATATTCCTAAATCCATGGTTCCCTTTAAATAGAGAAAAAGTATATTCACTGCCTTTAAATGAGATTCTTTAGGATTGGATTGATATCTTGCACATAAGCATACTGAAAACAATAAGTCTAGATGACTAGCTATCATGTAAAGTAAACTTCCTATCATAGCTCTAAAAGATGTATGATCTACTGGTTTCCCAGCTTTATCAAGATCAGGTTTGTTTGAGGTACCAATAGGAGTACTTATACTCTTAGTGTTTTCATATCAATGATTTTTAAGAAGATCTTAAATATACTTATGTTGGGATATATAGATTCCTTCTGGTTTTTGTGAAATTTGAAAACCTATGAAAAATGTTAACTCACCCATCATACTCATTTCAAACACAGATTTCATTAGATCTGCAAACTAATTAGTTAAGTATTGTTGAGTTGAACCAAATATAATGTCATCAAAATAAATTTGAACTATAAAAACATTTGTCTTTTCTTTTTTTATAAAAAGGGTTAGATCCACATTTCCCTTAACATATGTATTTTGAAGAAAAAATCATGTAAGTCTATCATACTAATATTGAGAGGCTTGTTTAAGTCTATACAGAGATTTGGTAAGCCTAAAAACATAATCCGTGGTTTTCTATCTACAAATCTAGGAGGTTGTTCAACAAAAACATCCTCTTGAACATAACCATTAAGAAAAGCACATTTTTCATCCATTTGAAAAAGTTTGAAATTAATGAATGCTGCAAAGGCAGGTAAAATATGAATAGATTGACGTCTAGCTACTAGAGCATAGGCTTCCTCATAGTCTATTCCTTCTTGTTGATTATATCCTTTAGCAACAATTATCACTTTATTTCTAGAAATGATTTAATTTTCATCACACTTATTTTTGAAGTCCCATTTTACTCCAATGACATACGTTTCCTTAGTTCTTTCAACCAATGTCCAGAATTTATACCTTTCAAATTCATTTAGTTCATCTTGCATGGATTTGATCCAATCATCATCACCTAAATCTTCATCAGTGCTTTTTTGTTCTTATTGGGAATGGAATGCTAGATGTTCTACTTTATTTTTTTAAGTAAATTCTAGTCCCTACAGGTTTATTAACATCCACAATGATATTATCACTGGGATGATTCTTTAAAAATAACTTGTTTGGGTTTTATAAAACTTGTTCATTAACATAGGGTAGGAAATCCTCTAGGGTAAATGATTTAGTTGTATCTTCAAGAACATTTTCCTTATCAGAAGGATTTTATTTCAAAAGTTGATAATCAGTTTTTGAAAACACATCCAAGGATATAGGTTTGGGATGTATAAAAACAAAAGTATCTATTTCATCAAATTTACCATGTACTATTTCTTCGACAGTACAAGTATTTTTATTGAAAACCTTATATGCCTTAGAAGTTGTAGAGTAGCCTAGGAAAATTCCTTCATTAGATTTAGGTGAAAATTTATGTAGATTATCATTAGTATTCATAATAAATACCTTGCAAACAAAAACCTTAAATTAGGAAAGACTAGGTTTACTACCATTCTGCAACTCATAAGGAGTTTTATTAAGAAAAAGTATAATCAAAACACAATTTATAGTATAACAAGCAGTACTTACTACTTCGGCCAAAAAAAAATTGGCTACAGAATACTCACTCAACATGGTTCTAGTTATCTGTTGAAGAATTCTATTTCTTCTTTTGACAACACCATTATGTTGAGGTGTTCTAGGTGCTGGGAAGTTGTGAGTAATCCCTTTTTTACTACAAAAAGTTTCAAAATAAGAATTTTAACATTCTCCTCCATGATCACTATGGATATTTTTCAATGGAAGGTTTTTCTCAATTTTCACTTGTGCTCTAAAACATTTGAAATAAAAAAAATATTCAGACTTCTTTTCTTGAAAATAGACCCACATAAACCTAGTATAATCATCAACTAAGACTAATTCATAATATTGCCCCTAATGTTTCCAGATTTTATTGGACCAAAAAGATCCATATGCACTATCTATAATGCATCAGTAGTTGAGACTTCACGAACTGATTTAAAACTTGATTTATGTTTATTTTCATATTGACAAGGGTCACAAACTTTTGAAGAATCAAATCGAAGCTCTGGTAGATCCTTAACTAAACCGTTCTATGAAAGTTTTCACATGTTACTAAGGTTACAGTGACATAACCTTCTATTCCATAACCACGAATGATCTTCCAATTCACTCAGGAAAGGCAAGTATTGGCTCCTAAGGTCTTCCATGTTTTGTGTGTTGACATTATCTTGCCTATTAGTAGAATGAAAAAATTGATCCTTGGAATTGTGTACTAAGCACTTATCATTCCTAAAATTTACAAGGTAGCCTTCAGCACATAATTGACTTATGCTAATGAGGTTGTTCTTAACACCATTAAAAAATAAAAAATTTTAAATCAATGTTTTTATAAGAAGAATTATGTTACCTATACCAATAATTTCTCCCTAATCATTATCTCTAAAAGTTATTTTCCCCCTTTCGTTTTGATAATCTTTTCAAAATAGTTTTTGTTACCAGTCATATGCCAGGAACATCCACTATCCATGTACCATGTATTGTAGTTGATACCTTCTCTATTTTCCTGAAAATAAGAAAATGTTAGATTTTCAGAATCCAGACTTTCATGGATCTGGAAATATCAGAATGTAAAATTTTGGGAACCCACATCTTCTTAGAAAAATAAGATTTATGAAATACTAAATACTGGGTTTTGTTTAGAGAACAATTATTTTCCCAATGACCACTACATTGACACTTAGTGCAGAATGGGGAACCTTGAGGGACAAAGTAAAAGCTGCTAAAAATCGGCTTATAACTTGTTTAACCACAACCAGATGTATTCCTTCGAGGTCGGATTTGTGAAATAATTTTATCAATATTTTCCTTACCTAGGGTAAATTTTGAAAAACCCTTCCTCAAGGAAAATATTTCGGACTTGAGTTTTATAACTAAGTTCTTTTCTTCAAAAAAATTGAACTAGAGCTAGGATCAAAAAAAAATTCTTAGAAATTAAGTTTTCTAGATATTTAGAAATTTTATTCTTCTCAGAACGTACTTCCTCAAGATTTTTTAAAAGACATTGAAAAACATCATTTTTTATCAAGATCTTTAGAATGATTGGATATTTCTTTAGTAAGAATAACATTCCTAGAGTTTTCCTTATCATGTTTTTTCGTGAGTTTTGAATTCTCATTCTCAAGGAGATTGGAAAACCGAGAAACTTCTTATTAGGTGGGTAAAGTATTATATTCATCAGAAAGAGATTCTTTACCCGAAGAGTTATAATATTTACTATCATTACATTTAAGGAATCATTGGTCGTTTATTTAGCATTGTGTACCTTAGCCATCAAGAAATGATTATCAATAGGTAGCCTGGTTAAAAGAATAATATTCTCTTATCTAAAAAATTCATAATCCAATGATTCATCAGAAGAATCTCCACCACTTTCACTCCATGTGTCATTGGATTTCAACACTTTATTAGCTTTAGAATTTTAAAACTTCATTCTGTTTCTCTTTGAATGCCTTTCCTTTCATTCTTTTATCTCGAGCATAGGGTAGTCGGGTCTTATGTGTCCTGCTCTATTATATTCATAGCATGTTACTTCAGAATATTTCTTTCCTTTCATTTCCTTCATCTTATATCTAGATTGAAAGTTCCTCTCTCCATCTATCTTTTTCATCCTTCGAGAAATATTTACTAATCCTTTTTTTGAGGATTCACTTCCACTAGATTCGGAATAGAAAACAACTTTCATAGATCTGGATCTAGTGTCTCTCTCAGGAGTCTTGGATTTCATATGATTGGAAGTAGTAGTAAAAGATACACTGCCATTTCCATTATTCTTCTTCACAATACTAGAATCTCTCTTCATTCTAGTCTCATGATGAAGAATAGTTCCAAACTGCTCATCCAGGGTAATCTGAGTAACCTCCCTATTCTCATAAATTGCAGTCCTTTTAGATTGCCACTCATTTGGAATGATGTCAATGATCTTCTCAACAAGGGATTCATCATCCCATCATTTTTCACCCATTGATTATAGACTATTCACGATATTCATTAATCTCTGTTGCACCTTGCATATGGGTTCACCATAAGCATTACTAAAACCATGATATTCGGCTCTAATCATGGATCTTCTGGTCTCAATTACTTTGGAAGTTCCAAAGTGAGTAACTTAAAGTTTCTTCCATATAGAATTTTCTACTTCAAAAGATTAAATTTGGAAATATATATTTCTTTTCATTGAACAAAGTAAAGTATTTCATACCATATAATTAAGTTGATATTCACGCTTTTCTTGATTTGTAATGGAACTAACTTCTTTATCAATAATTTTGTATCCACCGGTGAGCATAACGAAAATTTCAACTTCAGTGTTGATAATGATAGTCTTCATGAGATCTCTCCAATATTCATAATCATTTACATAAAAAATATGAGGTCTGGTACGATTGAGATTGTCTATGGAACCAACATTTAAACCTTCCAATCTTAAGAAAATCATTGTCACACAAACTTGTTAGTAGTATACGTTTGTAAATAAGAGAAAATATTTCTAAGAAAAAAAATATTTCTAAGAAAATATGAATCTGAACTATAAGAGTCCAGAAAATGATTTCGAAAAGGTGAATCCAGAAAATGTCAATCCAAAAAATATGAATCCGGAAAATGAAATTCAAAATGTATAAGAAAATGAATTTTACTCTGAATCTAATCGTGAGATTAATTCAGATGTAACCATTGCACTAATACCAATTGTTATATGGTATGTAAGTTTGATATACTCTATAATACTAATTGTAGGATCGAATATATAAGTACGAGATGCTCAAATACAAGAGTGGGGGGGGGGTAAATTGTACATTTAAAATTCTCTAAGGAAATTTTGCATAACCAAAATTCGCAACACTTCTATGTTCAAAAGACTTTATTGATTCCAGAAAAGTGATTCCAGATATGAAACTAAACAAAAGTTCACACTAGCTATGCTTCCACATTAAAGCCTATAGAATCTTATTAAATTATAGTACAAGTAAGGAAGTATAAGAAAGTTATACTTTCCTTAACAATAAAAAATGCACTGTAGAAAAAAAAAGTAGTAACAGTACAAGTTATGAACAATAACTCTTTCAACCCAAAGAGAAGGGTTTCCAACAACCCTGGATAAGACGTCCCTTGATTTGTACATTCATGAGTGTTTTCCTTAACCAAATCAGGGTAATCCCTCGATATGAAGATCAGACTTTGTCTTGCTATCCATGCAAGCCTCAAATATCCGTTAGTCGGCACCTCTGTCTTCATATCCCTGGAAGCCCTCGATTGTATACGGCAACAATCGGAGTCGCACGAAGCATGTTTGCACGAACCAATGTTTGAACAAGCCATTCAATCTTTCTGCATGAATCTTGAGAGATTATAAGAGCCTCCCTCTCTAGAAATCACTTCAAAAACATGTAAGCACAATTGTTAAAGAGTTTGTCTAGTCTTCTGCTCTTTTCAAATGAGCCCCTATTTATAGGCTCAGCTCCAACGGTCAGCTTCCTCCTCCAACTGTCATATTTTTTAGTGAATTTTGGAGGGACCTGTACACGTTTCATTGAAACAATGGTTAGTTGACAACTGAAGGAATGAAATCATTTTATAATAGAACAAGTGTAGGCAGAATATGATTATATAACCAAACTCAAATATTCAGAATGTAAGCAAATAAAAGTTCAGAGTCTAACCAAAAATAAATTCATAGTCTATAATACAAGGATATTCCGAATCTGTTTATCAGAAGAATTCAGAGTCGAACTTCATACAATTTCGAATCCATAATGCATAATCAGAATTCACAATCGGAATTCGTAATAAGAATTCGTAATTAGAATTTTTCATCAGAATTCGTAATGAGAATTCGTATTTCGAATTCACAATCAGAATTCGTAATGATTAGTAGAATTCATCATCAGAATTCATAATGAGAATTCGTATTCATATTTCACTATCAGAATTTGTAATGAAAATTCGTAATCAGAATTTATCATCAGAATTCGTAATGAGAATTTTTATTCAGAATTCACCATCAGAATTCCTAATGAGAATTCGTAATCAGAATTCCTCATTATAATTCGTAATGTGAATTCTTAATTAGAATTCATCATCAGAATTCATAATGACAATTCGTAATCAGAATTCATCATCAATATTCTTAATGAGAATTAATAATCAGAATTCATCATCAGAATTTGTAATGAGAATTCGTAATCAGAATTCATCATCAGAATTTATAATGAGAATTCATAATCAGAATTCATCATCAGAATTCATAATGAGAATTTGTAATCAGAATCCGTCATCATAATTCATAGTTAGAACTCTATATAAGTTCTTAATGAGTCTGGTGTGGGTATGTTTACTCTGGTATTCTGAAAATTACTTCTTTGGGTTGAGTTTTCAAAGCAGGAAACAAACTTAAATGACAGTGATTATTTATTCTTATCAAATAATCCTCACTAAACATATGCAGTAATTATTATTTTTCAGTGTGTTTAAATCCATCATTATCATATTTCTCATATTTATGATTACAACAGCTGTATTATCTTTCATTGAGCTATCATTTTTTAGTGTCCGCTTTGGTGTTTTTATGATTTATCCATATAATGAATTCTCTTTTTCCATCATCAAATATGATAAATTCATACACTTTGAAAATATCATTATTTTGGTCACCACTTCAAATGGTGTCTCCAAATTCTATGCACTCATATTCCATAACAATACACCATTAATTTCTAATTAACATTTATTCAATATTGTTGTTTATTCTCACCATTTATAACTACTAATATCTAAATAAAAAAACACCACTAGTTGATTATGCCTTGAGAAATCACAAGAGAGTACTAGTTTACTAAAAATAATGGATTTCAATGATAGTTTTAAAAAATAATTCAATGTATAATTCCGTTATACAATGCTTAAAATGACTAATTTTAATAAAAATATCAATTTATGTTAAAAATATTTAAAATTAATTACAAATGAAAAAAATTAAAAAAAATAATAAACCAAAAAATAATATTAAAATTATTATAAGTAGAACAGGTTAATCAAAACTCATTTATAATATTTACAATTTTTTAAATTTACATATAGAAAAATTAATATCTAAGTTACTCAAACATACAGAATATTTTGGAAATAAATTTTGAAAGAATATTGTGTCAAAAGATGTATATGAAAAAACAATACCAAAAAAATTTGAAATTATGTGTTATGAATATAAAAAAAAATTTATATATTTTTAAAATAATAATTTTTTTTATGAAACTAATATTTTAAATTTCTGTTGTTTTTCTATCCATGATTATCTCATAGTTAAATTTAAAAAAATAATATCCACATTCAACTTTCCCTTCTTTATAAAGAAAATATATTAATTAATGAGTATTTTATAAATAAATATACTGTATATGTTATAAAAACCAAAAATCTCCATATATAAATGATATTCAACTTAACATTAATATAATATTTTTTTTGGATATTGGACAAAGATCCTAATTAAATCCAATACAAGACTAGATTAAATTTCAAATATGATTTATTAAATCCAATTTAAAATGAAGTAATTGATATTAATGAACTAATTTTATCTAATAATACATACTTCTTTAATATTTTCTTAAATATTTTTTTAACACCCACCAAAAATGACCATAACAAACATTGGTAACCTCTATTGGGACAAAATAAACATAATATCCAATGTACAGTAAAAAAATAAAATATTCACCCTGAATAATACAATTTTGAATAGTGGATCCTAAATATATATTGTTTCTTACTAATAATGGAATGGAAAAATCGAACATGTTATTCATATGTTTTTTAATAATTCAATTGATATTCAATTAAATTTTGTCTGATCAAATTTTTTACTTTGTTTAAAATTCCTTATTGGTTGATAATATGCTACAAAGAACTATAATCATATATTATGAAAATACTAAGGAGATAAAATATTATAAAAGTAATTAATTAACTCAATATAACATATTTTTACTTAATGAAAATATATTTTAAAAAATAAATTTATATACATGGAAAATAACTACAACACAAGTACATTGACTTGGTCACCCATTATAATATCATTAATTTCGGTTTTAAAATAATGTAATATATAATCCCTTCCAAAAATATCAAGTATAATAAAAAATTTATAATAACTTCCTATTATATGAAAATATTTTTCTTTCTTTTACCCATTCAGCATCCTTTGTAAAATAAAAAGGTAATCGAACCTACAATTTTTCATTACTTCAAAGTGATTCGCCCATGTTAGGTACTCTTATATAAGGTATTTTTAATAAAACATTACTGATAAATTTGAATTTAATGATAAATAAGAAATTAAAATAAACTCTTACCTCATAAGCTAGCGGATGACAATGCCTCTCTGACTAATGTGAAAAATCATCAATACTCTATCTAACTATGCACACCTCTTTAGTAGGAAGTGAAACTATAGTAGTTGGAACAATAATATCACCTACTGATACTATTACATGACATTATTAAATTAAATTATTATTAAAATAATCCTTTAAAATTTTTAAAATATTGTATTCTATAAAACATATATGGGGATCTATAGCATATAACTCAAAGTACACATTATGGTCTGAATGAGGAGGTAGAACATCTAGGAAGAAATACTGATAATGCCACATATATATCACTGAATCTACATGAATTGATTGTTCAGGTGAATTAATGATATCCTATATTGACTCGGTCATATATCAATATTCAGTTTTTAATAAATCTATTTCTTCCCTATATTTTCCCATATCATTGTCTCACTAGGGAACACCAAAAGAACATTTATTATTTTAATACCATCATTATGTGTCTTCGATATGGCCAGTGTATTCCCTATTTGGAAAATAATCTATAATAATATCATTCGTACCCATAAGGATTAAGGTGAACTGTGCCATTTTCTATGGAATTTTATTGTAAAGTAATATATTCATGTGTAATATTATTTAGATAAATTACAAAATATTAATTTTGATGAAAATTAATAATTAATTTCCTAAAATATCTTCTTTAAATTTATTTTAAAGATCAATAATATTAATTCATTTTTAGACATTATTCCAATTATCATTAGTTATGATAGCATGGAGGAGATAGAGCATAATTTGGAATATCATCAGAGCATCAACATTACCAGAAGCATAATTCTATTTATTTTTCAGAAAATATTAGTTCATCTAAAAATAGAAACACTCCATATTACATTATTTAGAGGTATAAATAATGATAGTATATCTATTTTTTATTTTTCTTATAGACCTATTAAAAAAGAAAAAAAATATGATATAATTTTATTAAAATTAATTAATATAATAAAAAAATTTACGAAAAAATACCATAAAATATTCCACCAACTTAATTGAGACAAACATTACCCTTTTCTCTCTCTATAAATCTATACATAAGTCATATATCCTTATTGTTTATACATAAAAAAACATGACATTCACATTATCTGAAAATGTCCCATTTTTATTTCCAAAAATGATAAAAAAATATTAAAAATTTATTGTCACTCTTTATATAAACGTATCTTATATAATTAAATAATCATTTTTTGAAATATTTAATATTTAGAATATTGAAAAAATTAGTAAATATGTTTATAAATATTACTATTAGGTACTCCATTAATTGATTATTCGTTGAGTAGTTGATGAACATGTAATTTTTGAAAAAACAATCTTATCATAAAAGTCATTGTATATCTATGTTTGATATAAAGTTTTTATAATTAGGCCTTGTTTGGAAGTTGTTGTAATTAAAGGTGATTATGATCCTTTGGTGTAAATATAAATGTAATTGTTTTGGTAATCATATAATACCAATCATATCATTATTAGGTTCCTTCTTCTCAAAAAAATAATAAGTTTAACAAATAATATTATGTTATAATTTTAAATTTCATTAAATAATATAATTAATAGTAATATATATTTAAATTAAAAATTGAAGATAAAATGGTTTCACTTCAATAGTGTCCATCATTTTTACAAATGATCTCTACCTCAAAATAAATATTTGGAACATTATTTATTTAAAATTATATTAAAAAAATATAATTATTTTATTTTTTAAAATAAAAAATAAATTATAAAATATTATATTTTTATCCAAAAAATTTGTAAACTAACAATTGTGTATAAAAACATCAACACTAACATGTCATAAATGTTTATCATCTAAAATTTCATAATGTTTTCACCAATATATGGTTATAAATTAATAAATATTGTAGGTAAAAATGTAATTATATGATAAAAATTATAAATATTTATTTAATAATAATATATACCTAAAATGAAGAATATAAATAAAATCTTCACCAAAAGAGGTTGGATCAAAAAAATTCAAAAAATATTTGACGTATTAATTTTATTTGTAGATAAAATATAACAAAAAACATATGGATTCAAATATTAAAATATATTATAATATCAATATTAATAAGAAATGCTTTAACCAATATCAGTATCCCCAAAAAATCAATTACCTAATTAAAAGGGATACTAATGTAGTGTTTTTTCATATCCCACATACATTATTAATTCATTCTTTATATGAAATTTCCATATTATAAACATTTTTTTAATAAGGTAATCATAGAAGAAATGGAAAAAATTTATGTATGTATTCAGAAACATTAATATTATCATTATCCAATTGATTTTTCCCCAGAATAATAATATACCATTAATGATTTGATGAGTTACAATGTAAATTATGTTTTAAATGGTTCTCAAGGATAAAGTATTCGTCCTTGTAACAAAATAATTTCAAATCATTAACTGTAAATTCATACATACCATATTTCATACAACTATTTTTTTTAATCCCAGTTACTTTTGAATATTAGTACTTTAAATTTATAAAAATAAATACACCATATATACTAATAACTCTAGAATATTATTTTGATGAAATAAGTTATGTTTTTATCCTGGGAAATAGAAAATGAAGTGCTTTAGTGAAAATCATAACTCTACAATAGTGAAGTCATAACCAGAGTTCCACACATTGGTTCCCTATGCCGGTTTGTTACATGACCTCAGACATTCCTACCCATACACCAGAGGATTCTTAATAGTAGTGATGGTCTAATATAACAACATTGAGAGACTATACCCTCATTATCAAGGAAACACAACTATGGAAATAACCAATAAAAACCAATAGATAATAACTAATATCAAGATTAATATAATAAAAAAATCAACTATTAACATATGATAACCAAAATGAAAAATAATATCCATAAAACACAATATATAAGTTATAGACCATAAGTGTTGATGGTAAAAACGAAAATAAAAAATAAATATAATGAAAAATATCTAAAGCACGTCCTGACACTAGTTTTGGATCCCTTATCCATGATCCATCCCAACTCATCCTTCTAATATATGGCACTTTCCATTGTCCTGTCTAGAGAATATGATGTCTATTTGGGTATTTATTTGGATTCCCGAGTATGGTGTGAGTAAAACATAGTAGGCCACCAGCAAGGGTGACTAAAAAATATTATATCAATGAACATTTGTTCGGTTGTATAAAGAATAAATTACAACACAAAATTTAAATAATTATCACATTTTAATTTTGTTTAATTGACTAAATAAATTTATGTTTTCATGGTTACATGCATACTATCAACACCAAAATTATCCCAATATAGATTTAGAACTATCCCCAAAGGGATGTCATATATCACAATACCATGATTATCATTTATCAGTTAATTTAAATTCGAATCACTGCCAATTGGAACCATAATCCAACACTAATCACATTGGAAAAAATAACATTTCCTCTACCATATGCGTATTTGGAACCAATTTATCTATCCCTCAACACAATTTCAGGTTGATATTTGGAGCCTATGTCCCAATCCCTCACTCTTTATAACATATTGTTATTTGGAGCCACATTTTGTGTCCCACACTCATTATCACATATGGGTATTTTGAGACTCACTACTTGTCACACACTAATTATCCCATGTGGGTCATGATGCCCATGTTAAGATCCCCATTGGTATTTAAAGAATCAACATATTTCCCAAAAATTATTTAACCATTAGTCACATATATTACATATATCACATTTTACATGGATAATCATTATTAACCCACTCATCAACATTTCACATTATGGTATACCATTTTCATTTACCAGATAATAATATATCAACAATTTAATCCCATTGAAATAATAAAAATAATTAAGTATTTAAACCATTTATGAATATTTATACACAAGACTCATTATCCTTACATTGTTAACCCAAAAAACCCTATAATCTACCTATTATTATATTAAATAACTCAATAGTTAGCTGATTACACAATCTAATATAATTGACCAAATCCACATTTATTGTAGCTACCCAAAAATTTATTAATTAAAATTCCACATGATTAATTTAAATGGATTATTATGTAAAATGGTAATATTAATTATATGTACTACCTTGTTTTAATGTTCATGTATTATAAAATACCATTAATAATTGTTACCTTTTCTAATGTAGTCATTGAACAATGACCACATGATGGGTATTAATATAGGGCATTAACAAATCCAATTTAATCCGAAACAAAAAGAAGCGATGGACTCATTAAGTAGAATTGCACCAAACAAAGCCTATTTTTCTGAGATCGGAAATGAGGTGGCATCACTAGGCTTCTCTCATAACCATTCCTAATATGAGGTTCAATAGGTTAATCATGAATGGAACTACCTACATGAGATGGAGAAGTTAATAGTGATTACTACCCAAGCGATGTTTTCTAAGCCTCACCAAGAGTTGGTCACCATCGTACACCATACCCTTTGGTATTATGAAGGTATTTTAGTGGGTTATGTTACAAGATGATAGCACTATGATTATGTTCATTATTTTTTATAGGTAATATACATTCTTTTTATTATTATCATATAATAAATAGTATTTAAAGCAAAAAAGTATTTTTTTATATGAAATTAAGAATTCTATTTTTTTATTTAATTATTTTTTGAATTTAAATAATATTATAATAAAATATTATTATTAATGTATTACTTTTATTAAATATAAATGACTTTATAATTTTTATTAATACAATTGTAATTTTTAATAATGTTTGAAAACTATTTTTTTCAAAACACAAAAATTTTCAATAAATATCAGTTTTTGTTTTAAAATTCTAAATTCAAATATTTATAAAATTATTTATATAAAATTAATATTAATTTTGATATAAGGGGGTCGAAATTTTACAATGGTGAATTTTTCATAATATTCTCGTACTGTCGAATTTTGGGGTTAAAATTCAATACTGTTTAAATGTATAATGTGTTATATAACATCATAATAACAAAATTGTGATGTAACAAAATACTATAAATTTTATATTTGGAAAATGTATGTTTTACCTTTAAAATAATGTGATTTTATATTTTTTGAATAATTTTATGGTTCTTTAGTGGACCCTCCATGTCTTATAAATCATTTTAACTATTAAAAATATATCATTGAGTGTGTGAATCACCTCCACAAAATCAATCCAAATATTTTAATATGTTCAACAATATTCCAAATAAAATAATGTTTTCCACTCCCCTTTTTAAGAAACCATGGGAAAAACCATGTGATGGTTTGTGGTTTTGATTATTTTAATTTGTAGTGTCCAAAACCTAAATAATATGGAATTCCCTCTATTTTTCTAAATAAACGCAACCATGATCCCACTTTTTATTCCCTCAAAACCTTTTTAGCTCAACCATCCTCTTCCCACCTATCTCTATAATCCTACCAAGGTTCCCATGCTCCCCCGAAGCCACTCTCACGACTCTCCCAAGCCATTGGATCACACTTCAATGTAACATATTTCCTTCATTATTCATTTTTTCCATGTTTATTTATATTGTTATTACCCTTTTCTCAATTAACAATGATGGGGTATTATTTTACACCTCACCCATACCTTCCTCATTATGTTTTAATTATGACATTTATCTTTCTCTCTCATTAATTCCTCCCATGTACACATGTTACCATGCTATAATTCCATAATGAATTTTCCCCTTCTCATTTACATTCAAAATATTATTTCATATTATGTTTTTAAATTCATTTATATAATTTTTAAATGTATCTATATAACCCCTTACTATAAATTTAATGTATATATGATGAAATACACATTTCTCTTTTATGAACCATTTTTTAGAATCCCTATGTCACACAGTTATGCTGCAGATATTGCACTACTATTTTCCAAGACAAAGTCATTTTATAGTGAATACCATGCCCAATTCTCTATAAATGGTATTGACCATTATGCACATTTAATAATTTATTGTATAGTTTCATTTATGAATTCTACATTCCTTAATTAAGGAATAAATGATAATGTTTAATGAATCAATGTTGTATGATATATGTGGAACACTTATTCATGAAATGAAATGATTAAGAAGGGTGTTCCATGATAATGGTCTAATGCATTGTGTAAATATTAGTATCATGATACATCAAGTAAAATGAGGTATTACTCATTCTAATTCATGTGAAATGTGTGTTCTATCATGATCGATGTGCAATGATCCTTGGCTAATGATAATATCATGTTAAATTTTGTTTCTACACTTCCACATTATGATAATCATGTTATATCTTAACATCATGTTCATGTTTCTTTTATGATTCATTGATAAGAATATTTCTTTAAATTTATTTAATTTATCATTTTATATGATTTTTTCTCCCTTATTGGGCTTCATAGCTAACCATTTTCTTATACATGACCTCAGGTTATCCCATGAAATATTAAGTATGAAGGAATGTAGTGGTCTGGGAAAATATGTTTTTAATAAAGATGTTTGGTTTTATGTTCTATGTTGTTATGAAATGTTCCTAATATCCCAAGACACTATACCTCTTGATCCTCAAAGTTATCATAATTTCAATTTTATGGTATAAATCATGTTTAATTTGGTATCAAATTATGGGGTTGATAGAGTTGGTATAAGAGGATAGGTTTAGTTCTTTTTGGGATTACGATTAGAAAACCCTAGTGAAATCCTTAAGCATAAGACTAAGTATAATAAAAATATCCCCGATTATTTTTATTATCTTTTTAATATCTTTTTTTCAAGAAAATATATCCCTTTCTCGATACGAGCAGGTATAGGAAGCTTTTCCATATATCTATCTAGGTGTAAAACATGAAAACACTACTTTGATCAAGACTCTAATGGAAAATGTTGCACAACTACGGGCCTTGCAGCACTTTTGGTTACTACACTCCCAAGAGATATGATTTAGTAAATCAATATACTCATTAATAATCATTATTAAAGGAATTAAGAAAGGCACCTATGAAAATATGTTTGTATGTAGATGATGGGTAACCTAGATAAGTTAACTAAATAATTGAAATTTATATGTTGCACCTTTTTTTTATTGGATTCCCCTTTCTGTGTTACCCTTAACATTTATTTTATTTTCTCCAATGGCCTGTAATAGGAGGAATCAGGCTAACAAACAATGTAAAGATCATTGTGATGACTGTTCTAATGAGATACCTAATCTAATGGGAGCGGGAATCGAAATAAGTGTCATGATAATCTCTCAGTTAACTCAAGATTTGAATAAAAATAAGGGTCAAGTGTAACATTCACCCCCCCCCCCAAGAAAGAACAATCCGCAATCAGGAGCTTTAAGGAGACAAAGGACTACTTTTAATGGATCATTTGATCCTTCAATTTATTAACAATGGATCATCATTATTGAGAAGATATTCTCCATCCATAAATGTACTAAATAATTGAATGTACTTCTATTTTCTTATCATATGAAGGGTAAATATGATCAATGGTGGACATTGATCAAAAAATATTAATCCTTATGAGGAAGTCGAGGCATTAGAATGGAATGATTTCTGAAAATTATTTTTTGTTAAATATTTTCCTTTCACCCTCCAACATAAGATAGAAAGTAAAGTCCTTTCCCTAAAAAATCAAGACAATGAATCCATCAGAGTGTATGAGGAAAAAAACACAAGGCTTTCATGATATGCCCCTGGCATTTTCGTTACCTTGGAATTCAAGGTTAACTACTTCTTTGGTGGGATAAAACTCATCCTACAAGAACTCCTAGAAATCCATTACTTCTAGAGCTTTTAATAAATGGTTTGATTTGCCTAAAAGTAGAAATAGAGATCATAAAATCTCAGGGGTATCATGGGGATCCAAATAATAAGCTGAAAATTTATTCTAGTGGACGGATGGATAAATCAAATGGTGCTAAAAAAATTCTTCCCCACACTTTCCAAAGGTTCATAAAGAAGTACCACGGAAATTTCTTAAAGGGGAATGGGAAATGCTTTTGGTGTGGAAGTGAAGGGAACATGGCCATTAAATATCGACAAGAAAAACCTATTTCTATGACAGAGGTGAGGAACACTCTATTTGACCCTAAAATTGTTGTTAATTTATTCAACTAAATAAACCAGGGTACTTTGCAAACTAGTTCCCTAATTCAAGGGTTTTCAGAGGCAACCAGCAGCCTCCAAGGAATCATTGGCATTCTTCTTCCATCACTACGGTCGAAGTGAACCCCAAAAATGATAGTTGATATGTAAGATAGTTATTCATTAAATAATGGAGAAAATAGTTTAGGATTCTGGTTCTACGCATTTTTTATATCTAGAATGATTAATATAACATTACTGACACCACCACAAATAATGGATGTAATGATTTTGGAGTGAATGAAAAATGGGGAAAACATTGAAACCCATGATTATAACTCCTCCAATTCCTAAATTTTTGATTTAAACTTCCCATCGAACCTTTTCATGTTCCCTATGGTGGAATTTGATTAAATTCGTGGCATGGATTAGATCTCCTTATATAGAGTTTTCTGTAAGAGTGAAATCACTATTTATATGGAGAATTGACCCTGGATTTGGTACAAGTGTAGGGAGGATGATAAATATTATTTAGCACCAACATCTTAAATGTGGATATTACTACCCTATGAGCATGCATATCTTTCTCAAATGATTTAGTATATGGAAGAAACCATCCTTCAGGATTTTCCAATTGTGATGGAATTTGTTGAAGTGTTTTCTTAGGAATTTCATGATCTTCTTCCAAGAGGAGATGTTGATTTATAAATTAATCTTATAGCTGGAGCATTTATAATATCCAAGACTTTGTATATAATTGTATTTGTTGAGCTAGAGGTGCTAAAGAAACAAGTACAAGAGAATCTGGATAAAGGGGTTATATGCCCAAGTGTTTCACTGTGAGGCACACGAGTCCTCTTCGTCAAGAAGAAGGATTGGTCAATGTTCCTTTTCATTGATTATCACAAGATCCAAAAAATCATTATAAATAACGATTATATTATTCGATGAATATATGTCACGTTCGATTAGCTATGTGGAACATAATATATCTCCATGGTGGATTTGTGGTCAGGATATTTCCAAGTAGGGGTGAATAAGGCGGGTATCCCAAGACTCCTTTTCATTAAATTTATAATAACAATGAATTCATAATAACGCCTTTCAGACTAACTAATTCATGAGTAATCATCATGAACATAATGAATAGAGTCATTATCTATACTCAGTAAATATTTCGTAGACTTTATAGAAGATATACTAATATACTCCAAAACCAAGGAGGAGCATAAGGATCATCTAAGCACTGTACTAGAGACCATGCGAAAGGATAAAATCCAGGAGAATTACAACATGTGTGAGTTCTTGTTGAAGAAAGTATAATTAATGGGTCATATAATCATAAGTAATGAGATATATGTGGATCCCTCCAAGATAGTTACAATTGATGGATGTCTGAGGCCAACATCAATAACAGATATCCATAGTTTCCTACGGTTAGTTGGATATTATTAGTGATTTGTGAGAAATTTCTCAAGATTATCCAAACCTATTACCAAGAAAACATGAAAGGGAGTGATTTTTTCATAAAGTGATGAATGCGAAGAGAACTTCACGGAGTTTAAATAGAGGCTTCTAATTGTAACCATACTCAGACTACGCTCATGTGAAGAAATTTTTCGGATATTTAGTTATGCTTCAAGGAAGGCTCTGTGTAGTGCATGGATGCCAAATGAAAAAGTAATTACCTATGATTCAAGGAAATTTAATATTAATGAGGAAAACGATCCATCACATGATCAAGAGTTAGCTGCAGTAATATTGTGTTTAAAAATTTTGCGACATTACCTCTTTTGGGATAAGTGTAAAATATATACAGATTACAAAATCCTCAAGAATATATTCACACAGAAAGAGTTGAAGATGAACCAATGAAGATGGTTAGAGCTAATTAAATACTATGAATGCTCAATCCTTTATGACCGAGGGAAATAAAACAAGGTGGAAGATGCTCTAGTTAGAAAGGCTTATGATTCTATCATTGATGATAATTGAAAAGGATCAATTCTTCTTAGCTTTGATGAATATCGAAATGGGAATCATAAATCAGGGAACAACATAAATATTTTCAAAATTGATTGTTCAACCTTATCATTGGTATTGTTTGAAGGATTCTAAAACAAATGATGTTGGAATTAAAAAGAATGTAGAAACTATCAATGAATGGAAATCATCAGAGTTCAGTGTTAATGAAGAAGTAATTGTGAGATCTAGGAAAAGACTATGTGTTTCATCAAATCTGTAGTTAATGAATGAACATCTAGATGATGCACATAATTCTAATTTCTCCATTCACCCAGGAATCATAGAGATGTATCAAGATCTATAAGATAATTATTTGTGGGATAACATAAGGAGGGTGATTGCTAGGTATACATTAATGTGCTAGGTATTTTAGCCAGTGATGGATGGGTGGATGAAGTCTAAGTGGATGAGGCAACAATTTCCCATAACCACATGGAAATAGAAGAACATTGCCATTGAATTTGTCATTAGACATTGAAAGAAATCCAAAAGAAACAATGATATCCTGGTTTTCCTGGATTGTCTTACAAAGACTGCACAATTAATTTCATTTCGCGAGGATTTTTAATTGAATCAACTAGCACAGATATACATCAAATAAGTGGTAAGGATCCCTGGAGTTCCACAATCAATTTTATTTGATCGAGATCTAATATTCACCAATATGTTCATGAAGAGTCATCCTCATTATATGAATACTATAGTGAACTTCAGTACAGTTTTTCATCCTAATACAAAGGACTAACTTGATTACACTATCCAATCACATGAGGAAATTTTGAGAGCATGCTCAATGGAATTCGAAGGAGGATTGGATCAATATCATCCTCTGGTTGAGTTCCTTTAAAATAATTGTTTCTACTCAGTAATTGAAATGGATCATTATAAATACCTTTATGGGAAGAGGATGAGAACACCACAATGTTGGGATAATGTTGGGGAGAAAAAGCACTGAGGGCTAGAGGTGGTTGAAAAAAGAGTGGAGTATGTAAGGACCATCCAACAGCACCGTAAAGCTTCTCAAATTTGATAAAATAGTTATACTTCTAATTATCAACTTAACCTATAGTTTGATGTTGGAGACATGATATTCCTCTGTATAACACTAGGGAAGTGAGTTATATGATTAGGGAAGATGGGAAAGATTAGTCCTAGGTACATCGGCCCTTTTGAGATCCTTGATCGCATTATAGTAGTGTCCAATCGATAAGAACTCCCACTAAACCTATCTCAAGTACTGGATGTATTCCTTGTATCACCTTTGAGGAATTATATACCTAACCCATCACATATACTCAATCCAAAGGTCATTCTATTGGATAATTACCTACTTTATGAAGATAAGCTATTTATGTTCTTGGATGGTATGGTAAAAGTTCTAGAAAAAATTACAATTCCCATCGTCAAAGTATTTTGGAGAAACCACTAGTTGGATGATCAAATGTGGGAACTAGAAAATGTGATGAAGTAGAGTAACCCTCATATGTTTTACTATGAGAAATGGGAATTTTGGTGGTGAATTTTCTTAAGGGGAGAAAATAGTAACAACACAAACTTTAATTAATGAAAATTACTCTTGATCTAATTAGATGAATTTTTATGTAAATTGGTTATATAAAACATATGCACTACATTGGTTTTAAGTTTTTGGATTTTAAAATTCTTTTACGAAATGTTACCATTACAAATGTATCCATTGAATACAGACCTCATGATTATTATAAATATAGGGCTTTATCTAATCCAATTTACTCATACAAAGGAATTTATTTCCTCATCCAGTAGAATTTTACTATACGAAGCCCAATTGTCAGGGATCAAAAAGGATGTGGCATTACTAGGATCTGTGCATGACCAAGAAAATGTTGGGCATCAACATGTTAAGTGTTAATGGAACCACCAATGGGAGATGTGGGAGTTAGTAGAGATTCACACCCGAGTGATGTTATATGAGCCTTTCCATGAGTCTGTCACTATCGCACACCAAACCCATAGGACTTATTCGGGTGTTTTAAGGGGTTATGTAACCAGACACTAGCACTATTGTTATGTTCATTATCTTTTTATAAATAATATATATTCATTTTATTATTATAAATTTTTAACTAGTTTTTAAAGCAAAATATTAATTTTTTAAATATTCAATTAATAAATATATTTTGAAAAATTAATGGATTTTTGGAATTATATAATATTTTAATAAAATTTTATTATTAATAAATTAATTTTATTAAATATTAATGATAATAACATTTTTATGAATACATTTGTAATTTTTTTAAGGTTTGAAAACAATTTTTTTCAAAACCCATGAATTTTCATTTAATGAGAATATTTATTTTAAAAATAAAAAATAAGATATTTAGAAAATTATTTAGATAAAATTAGTGTTATTTTTGGAATCAGGATGTCGAAGTTGTCCAATGGTGAAATTTGCATAATTTTCTATGACGGTTGGATTTTTGGATAAAAATTAAATACTATTTAATTATATAATGTGTTTTATGACATCATAATGACTTAATAGTGATGTAATAAAATAATATAAAATGTATGTTTGAACAATTTATGTTTTTCCTTTAAAATAATGTGATTTTAGATTTTTTGGATTGATTTTATGGTGCTCTAGTGGATCCTCATATACTTATAAAACATTTTAAATTTTAAAATGATTTCTCTGAGAGATTGACTCACCTTCAAAAACTAAATACTATTATTTTAATAATCCTAGCAATTTTGATTATAAAATATTTTTTTCCACACCCATTTGGAATAAATAATGGGTAGAAACCATTGTATTGATTGGGTTTTTAAATAGTTTAATGTGTAGTGTCCAGACCTAAATTGTAAATAATTCCCTCTCTTTTCCAGTATAAACCCACCCAAGCTCCCACTTCATCTTCTATAAAAACCTTTAGAGGTCGACCAAAACATTCCCTCTTATCTCTATAATCTTTCAAGGAGCCCTAAGCTCCTAGGTGGCATCTCTCAAGCCTCTCCCAAGCCTTTAGATCACACATCCAAGAATGGTATTTCCTTCTTTTCACATTTTGGTCCACGTTTCATTATGTTTTCATTCCATTTATTTCAATTAAAACTATTGGGTGAGGTTTTAGCACCGCCCTCATAATGACCAACTAATTTTTTTATGATTCTGTACATCTTTTTCTCTTATTAATTCCACCTATGTAAACCTGTTACAATGCCCAAATTCTGTTATCAATTTCTCTCCTCTCATTTACATTCAAGAAATTATTTTATATTATGCATATAGATTACATTAAATATGTTGTGACATGTATCTATATTACCCCATACTGTCCATTTATTTTACATATGATGAGATACCCAATTTATCTCTCATAATCTATTTTTTATTAGTCCTTATGTCATGATGTTATGCTGCCAAAATTGCACCATGATTTTCCAAGACAATGTCACTTTGTTGTGAATACCATGCCCATTTCCATATCCAGGGTATTCACTAGTATGCACATTTACATATTTATTATAGTGTATCATGTGTTAATTACAAATTCCATTATCATGGAATAAATGATAATGTTTAATGAATCCATGTGATATGATCTATGTGGCACGCATAAGCATGAAATAAATTGATTAAGAAGGGTGAGCCCTGAAAACACTCAAATGAATAGTGGAGGGATTAGAATCATGATAAATCTATTGAAATGAGGGTTTATTCATGTTAAATCAAGTGAAATGAGGGTTTACCCATTATCCATGTTCAATGAGCCTAAGATCAAGCTAATATCATAGTAAATGTAGTTTCCACATCTCCATGTTATGATATTCATGGTATATGATGCCTATATGTGCCCATTTCTTTTATGCTCCATTGATATGAATATTTCCTAACATATATTGTATTCTTCATGCTATGCCTTGTTTACTCCCCTAGCGGGATTTTTAGCTCACCATTATCTTATGCATGTCCTCAGGTTCTCCCATGCAATTCTATGTAAGAAGGAATGTTGTGGTCATGTAAAATAAGTTTTCATTAAAGATATTGTGCTTTATGTTTTAAGTTGTTAAGTAAGGTTACTAATTTCCTAAGAAACAAGACCTCTCAATATTTATATTTGTCTTAAGTAAATTTTATGTAATAAATCATGTTTTAGTGTGTATTAAAGAACATGGTTGTAATAGTTTGAATATCCCATAATTTCTATGATCACATAATTCCATTAATTAATTAACCATTTAGTTAATAGAATTCCACCAATTATAAAATTCCCCAAATTTCACCCATTCCATTATCACATAACAATTAAATTTAATCTAATTAAATTTGATATGAAATATCCCATTCATGGAAATTGTAATTTCACTATTATATAAATTTAATTAAATCAATACTATATGATTTTCAAATAAAAACACCAGCCTCAATATCCTTTACGAGAAATAACCAATTAAATATTCAATTGATGTGGAATGATTAAAAACACAACTAATTATGTGATCTACAATAAAAAACTAGATCTAAGATCATGAAAATTAGATCAATCAAGACGTAGATCCATTTTCATCAACAATTGTGTTATGAAAACCTACAAAACATGAGATAAAGATAGAAGAGAGGGTGGAAATCCATCTAGATGATATCTTTTACTATGAGAGTTATATATATATATATAATATATTCTATTCACCATGAACTAAGATAAAAAACACTTAGAATATATATGGTAGCTTATAAAAATGAGATAAATTTGTTAGAGTTCAGCCAGGGTGTTTTTTGATATAATATAAACATGCATATGTTTCTAAAAAATAATCAATAACATAAATAAAATTGTTATGTGCTTAAAATAAAATAAAAATTATTCAAATTTAATTATGGGGAAAATAAAAATAAAATAAAAAAGTTCATGAATAAAATTATTTCTACCAAGAACATATATAATGATAAAAAAAGTATAAATAAATAAAATTTAAATAAATATCTATTAAAAATAAAAACATTCAATAACAATAATTTGATAATTATAAAAACTTTATAACAATAAATATATTTGAACATAAAAAAGATTATTATTAAAAAACAATCCATACAAAAAATTAGTGGGTAAATAAAATTTATTAATAAATTTAAATTAATGCATCTTCAAAAAATAAAACAATTAACTTAAATAACATGGATTCAAATATATAATATTTTCAACTGAATGCACTTGAAGGAATTTATGACAAGTTAAATGCTATATTATTTAAGATATACATATATGAAAATATTAAATAGTTAATTTATTAAATCATAAATTTATAAAAAATAAATAATCTCAAAACACATTAAAAAAAAATCTAAACCATAATATTTCAATTAGAATTATGTATACCAAAAAATTATAAATAAAAAATGGAAAAATTTTAAACCACAAATAAATTATAATAAAATAAAATTTATAAATACCCAAAATTTTTAATTTAAAAAGGTTTATACATAAAAATACAATAAATAAATTTATAATCATTATAAATCAATGAAAATAATAAAAATATAAAAAATTAATTTATAATTGATAATAACATATATAAAACATGTAAATTGATAATTTGAATTTATAATAATTATATAATTGATTTATGATTAAAAATAAAACAATAACAAAATTAGGATTTGGATAATGTAAAATACATCCAACATTTTGATTAACATAGACAAATGTAGTGGAAACTGTGTGATGACTACATGATTAAAGAGAAACAATTTCCAAAATAATGTAGAAAAATGATAATGATAAATAATAAAAATTTTGATTTTGGGATGGATGGTATAGGGATTCAATGTAATAATTTTTTTAATATGATGAAATAAGGCTGAAGGATTGAATATTGAGAACAAACAAGGTTAAAATACAATTAAAATAAATAAAAATGAGTGATCTATGTTCGTTTTGTGCTTTTGGGTTCCATCGAAGGTGAAAAAAATGGGTTTGGTAAATTCTCATTAAAACGGAGTGTTTATATTCTTGATTTCTTTTCAAAAAATAAATTGACATCATTTTTATATGAAACCAATGTTAAATAAATTTATTACATGTATCATAAATTTTATATAGAAAGACATTAGAGGTAATTTTCAATGTCTTTTAACATCATTTTTCTTTAAAAATGTTGTTAATTTGTTTCGTCATCACCATTAACATTGTTTTAAAAAACTACTATAATTTTCCAATTATATTACATCTTTTTCTATTACTGATTAAATAGAAAGTGAGGTATGAAACCCCAAACCTTGGGCTGAAAATCCATCACATGTGTTGAAAACTAATGTATAATAATTATGTAATTATATAGATATATATATTCTAAAAACCGCAACCATGTAAATATCATATCGAATGTGATTTTTTTTATAAACATTTATCCCCCAATCACTAAAATTTCATTTTTAAACCATTATAACATGTGATAACTATTTAATTTTTCATATATGTATCTGTTTATATGGTTTGATTATTGTAAATTAATCATGGTTCAAAAATTAAATGAATTTTAAACTAAATATAAATATAATAAATATTAATTATATATATTTATATGTTTATTAATGGATATTCTTAAATGATAGACATATAAAATGAATTCCACATTTCATTGAGATGATAGGTCGTAAATATGAATAAATGATGTTTTCACTTTTAAACAGATGGAATGAATGAACGGAAAACAATAATTCGCCTTTATATAGTCATTGATTATCATATATATAATTTTTTTTTATTAAATCCATTTTTAATTCCTTATATTTTAACTATAAATGAATTAAGGATTATACCTATTTATGGTGATGGAAGTCCACATGATTTTTTTAGAAATATTATAATTTTACAATGGATTTGAAGGTAAGTATATGTATATAATATTATAGATATAGAATTATATTTAATTCCAAAATATCATATATAGTTTTGTGTTCTATATTTTTGTCAATCTATTCTATGTTGGGATGAAAAATGAATTGCATCACAAAATGGAAATGTAGATTTATACGTATAGAGAAGAGACATTTTTTCTTTTTTCTATATTGAAAATAGATGAAAAATGGTTATACCATAATCATAATATATTCATATTAAATTTATGATAATGGATTTATTATTTTATAAGGGTTGTAAAATATTTGTTTGATGTTGAAGAAAAATTAAATTTTGGGGAGTTGGTAATGATGGTTAACTATTCATTAATAGATATACATTAGATTTCTCTTTAGTTATATAGTATTGCACAACTAGGAAGAAAAAAACCACATGCACATGGATGAGGATGTTTATAATATGTTTTAGAGGTGTTAATTTTACTTTAGAGGCACTAGGCTGTGTAATGGATAGAGGTGAGGTGGCATATTTTTTTAGTGAATGAAAAAATAACATAAAATTATTAAAAAAATTTAAATATATTAATTTTATTTTCATATTAATTTGTCAAAATATGGTAATAATACCAAGGATAATATAGAATAAATTTTAAATATCATAATCTAATATATGTTTTATTTGAAAAAAAACCTTATCTTTTGGATGACACTATTAGTAAACATATCTTAATCTTAACCGTGTTAGAGTCCTTTTTAAACTCAAAGGGTTAAAATTTTACAAATAGTATAAAAAATGGAAGATAAATGTAATAGAGATATGATTTTCAACCATATATATTCCTATTTATCCACATGAAATATTTTTCTCTTGATTATAAATAATTTATTAATATATTATGTGTCATAAAATTTCTATGATGTCATTTTTTAAACTACTCATTTTATATAACATTAAGGACTTCATGAAATAAATTTAATTACAAAAAAAATTTAAGACATCTTTAATAATTTATATATAATTATAACAATCCTATGAATCTGTATATCAATAAAAATAATACAATTTTGTTTTCAAAATTATTTATTGATTTTTAATATTTGTTGATGAATTACAAAATCAGATATGCGCAAGCATTAAATTTAATTATATTATCACATACAATTAGAAATTAATTTCCATGATAAAATACTTTTTTGATTTAAAATAATTATTTTTGACAAAACAATTACTATTTTTCCCTAGTAATAAATATTAACATTTATTAAACTCAATAGAGTGACATTAGTTATTTATTATTTTCCTAAATTAATATAATGGACCTATTAGAAGTAATATTTCACCAAGAGATAATATATTTTGGAATTAAATATTAATGGATGATTTCTTCCCATTAAATATTATTAAATAGTGTTTTACAGTAACTTTTTAGTCATTATACTATTATTTTAAACAATAATTACTATATTTACCATTACTATGGTTAAAATTATATACATTGTTTACTATTTATAATAACCAATAATAAAATTGATCTTTTTTCCAAATTTTATATAACTAATCCCCAATATTGAATATTTTTTTCAAAATTCAATTCCAATAATTGGCATTAATTTATTTAAAATTTATTCACAAAATGAAATATATAAAAAAAATTGTAGATAAATTTATATTTATGTATAAAATTTTTCAATATTCAGCTAAATGATAATATTTATTATAATGATTTTAATTTTATTATTTATAATATAAGAGAACTAATTTCACATTAAATATTTTTGAAGATAATATTTTACATTGTAAATACATGGGAAATATACATTTTTTAAAAAACATCAATTTTCTCACTATTTACTAGAAAATTTATAATTTTATAAAAACAAAAAAATATAAACATAATGAAGTTTGGAATGTTTATTTTAAGAATTATATTAAATTTATAAGATAAAATTTTTAGAATTTGTAAACATTAATTATTATTCACATGCCCAATATTGAAATTGATTTAATTTTTTTTATGAAAGTGTATTTT
Organism: Viscum album; assembly: GCA_963277665.1. Classification (NCBI taxonomy): domain Eukaryota; kingdom Viridiplantae; phylum Streptophyta; class Magnoliopsida; order Santalales; family Viscaceae; genus Viscum; species Viscum album. The sequence continues at coordinate 1,291,056,640 of OY728135.1, forward strand.
TAAAATAAAAATTTATTTTCTCAAAAAATGTCTAGATATATATAAAAAATAAATAGAAATATTTATAAAATTTTCATAATGTGGTCTAACCTATTCATAAATTCCAATCCAATGTAAATTTTACAATGTCAAAGGTAAATAATAACATTATTGGGTTCGTTAAGGTTGATTTTTCATGTTGTATATACTGTAAGACCTACTTTTTTTTAAAATCGTAGGATGTTACACTATTAGATTTTTTATCCAGGTGTATAATAAGGACCTATTCACCATGCCCCAGGATGATGAATGATATATAGACAACCAACTGGAATCAGATTAATTACACTTGTACGCATTTATACCAAAACTACATCCACATGCATTATTCAAAAAGGGATGTATTTTCTTGGTAATCAAAAACATTATACGTAACAAGTGTATATTTTATTTGTGGATACTATTCTTTTAGGAATAATTATGAGATACAAATTAGTAATAATTTTATTGAATGTAATTCTATAAGAATTTATACATGTTAATAATGGATTATATAATGATATAAAAAATACTGGGATAACAAATTATAGATCAGACGGATATCACAAGGTTTTAATAAATTTTAATTTTAAATATATGGATAAAAAACACTCACAATATTAATGTAACTAGTTATAGAAAGATTATAAAGTATGTGGTATGGGTTATGTATCTTAGAAAATAGTTAATTATAGAGAACATAACATTGATACCTTTTTGGGAATCATTTAAAATGAAAAATAAAAAACGATTTCTTGTAAGGAAATAAAAATATAAAAAATATAGATACACATGATCACCCACCTCCCTTGTTCATCATATATTGAAAACACACATTATATATAAGCAAACATATAAATAATTTAGAGATATTAAGAGTTATACTCCATAATATGTTAATTTTTAGGTAACATATATTTTTTTGTATGATTTAGATTAAAGTAGGAATTTATGGATGTGGTGAGTGGATTTTCATGGAATAATTAATTTTTTTCAATATAAAACATTCCTTTAGTTTTCTGTTATAACCATTCTGCTTCACAACAACAATTAAATCACTAAAATTTGTTTTTTAGAAATGTTTTAAAAAGAACATCCTTGTTTGAAATGATTCATGATTACATTAATATGGGATCATATATACCACAATTAAAATACATCACCATATTCCATAGTTTTTATTTTATTTTTACACTTTAATAATGAAATATAAAATTCTCTGAAGCGGTAAATACAATATCCAAATTCCAAAATATTAATATATTTTATCATACTCACTATCTAATTACATATAGTGTACCTATTACCTTAGGATAATATAATCCAAATGAAATAATGTATAACTATATTATTCATATGAATTATTATCTAATTTATATTATAAAATACCTCACCCCAAAGAAAAATATCCATTCTTCACAACCTCATATAACCTATGTATAAGTTTTGAAATTGTGGTACTTCATAAGGGTTGATCCTCCAACATTGATCATGTCATTATTTTCATTACAATGAAATTATTCATCATTTGGTTCTACTCAAACAACACATAAATGTGTTATGATTAGGCAAGGTCAAGTGTGACCCCATGTTATGATACCCCCATACAATTCCATGATAATTTAATGACATAATGAATGTTAATACCAGCCAAAATCATATTTACTCCTCGTTTTATTATTAACATTCATCATTAAAATTAATATATTCAAATTTTAATGGCCTATTATTAATAAATATACCACTATTATTCATAATTCACAGTGGTCATTTTGTCCAAAACATAATTCTTGAGTGGTGATATTATCCAATGGTTATATTTCAGAATCCTCGTATTAACTAACAATCATAGTGATCCTTTTATATAAACCGGTATTCAAAACCATTTATAATAATATTTATGATTGTACACCTTGTAAAATAGAATTATTATTGAAATGTTCATAATTTTTATGTATCTTATATACAGATTATTACTTTATGAGTATGATCCCCTAGATTAAAATATTAGTGTTTTCCACATTATAACTGTGATTTTGATATTATTTGAATATACTTTTATTAATTTAATTAAATAGTATTTTTTGTATCAATATGTGATGTACTATTATTATGGGATAATTTAGTATGAATTATTAAAAAATAAAAAGTTGAATATTTTATTAGCTATTACATAATCAAGGTATTACATTCCCCCTGTATAAATTTTTTCCACCAGTACAGTTTCAAATTGAATCAAAAAAAAATTGGTAATAATTTATCATTGATCCTATTCCACCATTTTTTCCTATTATAGAAGACAATTCCTCCAAAAAAATTAACCATTTGATACAATATATTATTTATTACTTATTCCCTTATAGAAATAATTTCAATCACCCATTCCTCATATGATAATTCTAGATATATCTAAACATGATCCAATTTAGAAAATAGATATGGTCTAATATATACTTTCTTTACAATGATATTTTAAAGTCATCATGAACTTGGGATATGTTAGCAGAAAATTCCAAATGATATTCTATTTCTATTGTCCAAATTAATATATCATATTAAAAAATATATCTTTGACACATATTCCACTTCTCTAGAAATATCATTACCCCATTATATAGGGATATATTCATGAAGATATTAATCCCTCTAATAATTCATGACCCTTTAATTGATTTATTAAAATATTTATATCTACTTTGATATTCCAAGATATTATTTTAGATTCATATATCTTTCTATATTTTCTCTTAAACATGTTTTGTAACCCCTATATTCATTTCATTGACATCATCCTATAACATCATATTTCCAAATCTCTCTCCCTATAAGTCTTTATATGGTGAAATATTAAATTTAGAGTTTTAAATATTATTGTAGGATAACTTAATAACAGAAAAATATTGAACACAATTACTTTATAATTCAAAATAATATGAATTTATCTTTTCCTCCAATATGTGGAAAGTATATTCAGACTACAATTCACTTTGATAGTTATAATTCATTATTAGATTAATATATGGATTTAAATACTTCTTGTCACTCTTAAAAAATGCACATCATTCTTAGGTTTGGATGAATTTTTATCACCATGGGTGTTCCATGAAGTCACACAACATTATCGATATTTAACCCTGTAAGACTATCTTGAGAAAAATATTTTCAAACTATTATGAAATGTGAGAAATTTTTTAGATAGTAAGAAATTTCTTGTAGTTTTTTATTCCCATTATAAGTAATAGGAATCATAGTGATTAAATATATTGTAATAGTACCCCACATTCATTATAGTATAGGTAGAGGTATTATTAATCATTTTTGAATTTTTTTTTCACCATTCACACGGTGTCATTGTAAGTGTCTTTTAGTATAATAATCAATTTCTATCCTCAAAGTTTCTTACCCAATTTTAACTGAGATAACGCTAAATATATTGTTACAAATCATAGGAATTAGTTTGTTTGAGATATTATCCACATATGACATATATTTATTTAACTCAGGTACTGATGTAACACGTATCCTCTCTAGAAATCAAGAAAACATGGACATCACTAGTTATGATGTGTAATTATTTCCCATTAATCACATCACTCATCTTCTTATTTAGCCCTTTATAACCATGTTATTATTTCATAATAAATTCTAATAAATATGGTATGGTAGTTATATTTAATAACAATATTTCATACCCTATAATATTAATGAATATGTTCTTCCTTATTAGATTTTTTATAATTTAATATTTCATTACCATACACCTGGAATAGATGCAAAGTTATATTCTACTCTGTGTATCATCATCAATTTTTTATTTCCCAGAATGATAATGTAAAATACAATTAATATAACTGAGTAGTTCTAATCATTTTATTTTCCTCATCATCACACAAAATTATCCGAGAAATGAGTTTTTGGACCAACCAATAACAAAAAAATATTTTATAAATGAAAATTTAAATATAAATTATTACATGATGTGAAATGAATATACATCAACTAGAAAATGAAATAGAGGAAATACATAAATTCCACCACACACACAAAATTTAATAGTCTACTACTATAATATTTTTTGTTGTATGACATCTACGTCTGATTCAGGATAAATAAAAATAAATATAAAATTTATTTTATACTATATGGAAGATTAAAATATATAAAATTTACCAAAATAATCAATAAATATTAATAAATGTTCTCATATTATAGTTTAGATGTGAAAATAAACATATTATATCATAATTTTCATAGAGGATTATCAATGAGAGTAACTATTTAAGAAAAAAAAATTCATGGTATCCCACCAACCAAAGATAAAAATTTATTTGTATTCTATTGGTTCTTTATGTCCATTTTATGATAAGAATCAACATTTAAGGGTCAATTTAATTACTATAATTGGACACCATGTATATGAATATTAAAACATGTTTTTCACAACATTCACTTTTAGTGAGTTTATAATTTCACTATTTTTACCTCAGCACCTCAAAAAAATCATCGATGAGTACCATGACTAACTTAATTATTTGAGTATATAACAATTTAGAAAATAAATACCAATTATGGATTATCCTGGTACTATTTTAATAATTTTTTAATCATATCCACAATAAAATATGTATAATTTTTAATCCAAATGGAAATGATATGAACTCCTAATGAAAATACAAAAAACAAATTTTGGAATTTGAATATCATAATTATTATATTTTAAATTATTGTATCTAGAATGGAGATTAATATTTGAAAAGAATTGATCGTGTATAAGTAGGTTAAAGAGGTCATCAATATTTGGAAATATATTATTTTTTAATTAACATAATTCCCTTTATTTTCCTAATAAAATATACAAAATATCATTATCCCATAATTATTCTTCCCAAAAAATAACGTGTTCTCCCCATGGTAAAAAAAATAGGAAGATTAAATTTTTATCGTACAAGTCATGTATGTAATTTTAAAAATAATTTTATTGTACTAGATATATCATGAAAAGTTTCATCGATATTCGATTTATATTAGGGATGAGATCATTATCCAATTTAATTAAATGATCTAAGGTAAATTAGATCAATTTGTTTATAAATACATCAGTATATTCTCATAAAACGGGTAACTCATCTATTATATAAAAACTAATACCCAATAATGATTTAAAAATTTCTATATCATACCTTTGAATTTAGTTATGTTTTGTCAATGGGAGTGATTAAAGACAATAATCATCTAATAAAATTTAATGTAACACCCTTACCCTTATAATTGGTATTAGAAGAATATAGGTTATATTAAAAATACGGGACATCCTCAGGACAAAAAATGACGAAAATAAAATATAAGGTCATAGTAAAATGTTGGTGGAAAATTTTCCTTGATGAAATAAAGACCTTCTAAAATTTGTATTACATTGAAACTCAACAACGTGATTGATGAGTTAAAAATTTACATAACATAATGAAATAACAACAAAAAACCCTAATAATGACAAAAAAATATGACTAAAGATGCATCGATAAGAATCCAAATAGAATAAAATTGTTACCAATGATGATCCATCCCAATCTAAGATGAACACACTCCTCATATATAGATTTATCAATTAAATTTTAATGTCAAAGACCACCGCTAATTAATTATGAAACATGAATTATACATGTATCTTGGAATATGACATCTACGAACAAACCAAGTTCACAATAGGGGGTGATTATAAACATAGAAGTAATTCTCAATAGAATTACCAAAACTCCCTAAAAAGAAAATAACGGGTAATCAAATGTTTATATTAAATGATCAATAACAACATGAATATTTTGTATGAAAATAATAAAAATATTTATATAATAAAAAATTAAATAATTCATTAATTAATTTCTCATCATTTTCATAACCTCTATGTCAACACCCACATACCCTACTCATGAAACAATATACTCGCTATATTTTTGAGAGGTTAACAATACATTCACTAATAAACTGATTAGTTAACCCATTTAATGATGTAACTTTATCTCATAATCCATCTATGAAAACATATAAATGGTTCTAATTTATAACTTTATCCATTCACTATGAAAATGAATATATGCTAACACATTTTTTCTAAATTTCAAATGAACAATTATTTTAACCCAAAATGCAATAATTCAAAACAATCATTTATTAAGTAACATGAATCGTGTATTTTCTATTTCAATATCATAAGATATTTCCATCAAAATATAATATCAAATTATGAAAGATGATGAATACAAGTTATAAAATTATAAAGAGATAGAGAATCCACATAACATGATTAAGATAAGCACGTTTTATTTAAGATTATTACAAGTATCCTCATCTTCTTCTTGATCTGATTAAAATCCCCAAAAAATATCTTCTATTAAATTTCAAACCCACAGATCCAGTCATACACTATATTTTTGGATTATATTACAGACAACTCAAGAAGATCCAAGAGGTTAATTAAGGAATAGATCCTAAATTGTTTTCTAAAAAACCAATTGATCAATGTATATTTTTATTCGGATTATAGAGGTTAAATACCAACATAAATGACATTAAGAAACATTAGATGTCAATATTAATAGAATTGAGTCCGGATGATTAAAATATATTTATGTACTGGATAAGCATTTATTTGGAATAAGTAATTCAGAATATGTATTAGGATTTAACATTATGAATCCCTCTTGTGGCCTTTTACATTGATATTCACAATATCAAAGTGTAAATTTGTGGAAAATTTGATTTTACATCATGCATGATTTTTAATTTCATGTATTTCCCTAGTTTATCCCACTTAATCAATTATTTCTTTGAATAAAATGGAATGATTTATTATAATATTATTCATGAGGTGAAACCCTTATAAAATGAAATATTTTTGTATCCCAACCACGTGATTCATTATATTAAATATATGATGGATTTTAGAACATTATCAGACCCATTGTATTGAAAAAACTATGAAAAGCATAAAATGATGATGTTCATCAAATTAGGGGTTCGACAACCTCTCCATCATTGGTATATCCATTTTTTGGATGCTGGATATCAATTTTCCCATTTAAAAACTTATATTATTTCTTCTTCAGGAAAATATCCTTTTATATGTTTCATCATTAACATTACTATTCTATTATTACAATCATTCCCAGGATATGGATCACCACAAAAGGGTCGTTCCTTATATATCCAGAACAAGAACTAGTTTAGGAATGAATGTCAAATCTTTTTTGAGAGTAATATGATAAAAATTAATCACACATAACTGATCAGGATGATCATTTTTTAGTATTGAAACATTGAATATGTTATTATGAGAACACAATCTCAGCATTAAATTGAACTTGTTCACATTTTTTACAATCCATTCGATATCCTCAAATAGTCCCACATATAATTGTTCCAACATCCATTTCTTATATAATAGTTTGTTATAATGTTTTAGTGATACATTAAAAAAACATGTTCACTAACATCAAAAGAAAAAGGTTGGTGATGATTACCATCATATGAATTTTGTATGCTATGTTTCAAATTCATATAATTCCCTATCATTTTGGAAATCTCTAAAGTCACATATACAAATACTAGGTCCCAAAAAATAACATTATCATGTTTCCGCACAATATAATAGAGAATAACAAGGATTTATACGAAAAGATTCAAATGAAGAAATATATATTTCCACCTAAAAACTGTTGTTATTGCAGAATTTAGCCAAGTGTACATGACTATGAAAGGATCTATAATATTTTATGTTACACCATCTACGAATTTCATCCCTTGTTTGAATAGTGTGTTCCAACAGTGCATCATTCATTGGATTATATGCCATGCCCATATTAAATTAACTTACACATGTCATTTTCAATGATTATTAAATGCAAGAAGTAAAATGGGGGACCCATTCTAATACAATTAAAGATGGTATTCCATATTACATGACCATTTCTAAAGTATTAAATTTTCCCTATATTTTTTCTAGGTTAGATTATATGACATGGATAATTTTTATTGACTTGGTATGTTAGAAAACTAATACCTATATAACTTCATATTTCCATTACATTCTCAACAGGATAATGAAAAAATCAATCAAAAATTTCTACCACTTCTATAATGGTATACAAACAGTATTCATCATACCTGCTGGTCCATGTTGTTTTACATTTACCTACTGAAATTTTCCAAATTTAATATCATATTCTACATTGTTTTATTTCATACCTAAACCCCAAAAATTACTTTTATTCTCCTTTTACATTTTATGATCACCTCGATCAATAGAACATGTTTTTGTAGGAGTGATAAAATAACATGTTCTAGATAAAATTATGATACTATAGGTTGATTATGTACTTGTAAGAAAGATTTTTCATATTATTCCTATTCATCCATATTCTCCCTAATATTTAGGATTCATCTATTGATGATATAAATAGGATATGAGGACTCACATTCTCTAATAATATTTATAATCTATGGAATAAGTATTCCAGGATTGAAAACTAGGTTCCCAAACTATGAAAAATTATTTCAATACATATCATAGATCATTATCATCATCCTCCTTTGGTAATGAGATTCTCATACCACTTCACTATATGATTAGTAGGTCAATGAATATACAATATAATTCCTAATACCAAATGTGTATTCCATGATTAAATAAAAAATATATAGCTATGCCTTCCATATTCATTACCTAAATTTAAATTCTCATAAAATTTTATTATTTGAAACTCTTCTTGTTATTGAAACTGTGAACTGTTCTTTAAAAATATAATGTCTCCATCTCATTCTGGCATGAAAAACTATGTCCAGTTCTCAAACATGTGTATGATATTTCTTAAAATATAGGTGAAACAATCTCAATACATTGGACACATGAAGTTGTCCATGTATGAAAAAAGAACCAAGACTGAATACATAAGCATCGTAATGCACAACATTATTGTTACCTATTACTAGTAATATTTTGATAGATTCCAGGGTAGGGTGATTTTATGATAAAATAGAATTTTTGTTATTCCACATTCAATGTGAATAGAACACCATTCCACATCAAAGTTTCCATGGGAGAATAAATGATTGATAAATCTTATACAATATAGTTATAATATCCTACTAATCCTAGAAATCTTCATACCTAAAAAATCCTAGCTATCAACCATGGGAGTAAAAAATCTTTCATTCCAGGTTCAACTAGCATTATTTATACATAAATGGAATTCCCTGGTAGTCATGATTATTAAATAAATATGTTTCACATAAGAAACCTAGAATAAAAATTATTATTTATCAATTTAAATTTTAAAATATCTATTTTATCCTCATGGTATTTCTATTATTGATAGTGTACTATAATCTCATTCACAAATACCACAAAAAATAAGTCCTGATACCTATGAAAAGAAAGGTTCATCAACTACATAAAAACAAATAGCACATTAATTATACCAAAAATCAGGAAGGTGTATTTATAATCACCATAGCAACTATTAAATTTTCTTTTCAAGATATAAATTATTTATACACATTATTGATTATATCTTGATCGTAGATCGTTTCTCAAAAAAACGTTGAACCATTTAAAGGATCAAACATATCATCTATTGAATAAAGTGTATTAATATTTATAAAATTTTCATTATTTGACTTATGATAATCATCACATTGGTCAATGGTACCATCTTCAATCATTATGAATAAAACATTTTCATCCAAATGTGATGTAATAGGTCTGATAAAACCATTACTTTCAATCTATTCATGATGAACCATTAATTGATGTTACTCAGTTGGAGCCATTTTTTATAATGGTATCATAATATTTCATTTTCTCAGGTAAAGGTGGATAGTAAATTCAATTTCACATTCGATTGGTATGATATAGAAATAATTTCAGGAAATAAATAGAAATTTATCCACTATTCATGAAATTCTCCCATTACATATTTTTTCGATTGAAATCATTATTACTTTCAATGACAATGTTGATATTTCCCCTCCTGTTTTCACTAGGGATGATTAATTATTTTAATATATTCCTCAATCACCCATATAAATGTGAATGACTCCCACATTTGATATAAAACATTACTTATCATGAATAACAGTGTATATGGGCTTTCCCACCAAAAAAAGTCAAAAAATCCAAAACAATCATCCATATTATTATAAACACCCATAGAAACTACACTTACAAAATGTTAATATAAAATGGGAGGAATTTCTAACATTTTCACTCCTACAGTCCAATTGGTGTCTCAATACAAATGACATGAGTCATCATTTCCATGTGTAGTAATTTTTTTAAACCATAAGATGGTACAAAATAATTTGAAAACCAAATATCTTATAATACATTCATAAGAGTGGATTGTATAATAATGGTACCTTACACCATAGAGAGACATGAATTATTTTTAATTATTGAACATAATTCACCAAATAAGTTTTTCAATACTATTATAATAATTATTATACATCCCTATTGAGGTTTCTATTTAGAAACATATGTATTCATGGATGTGTCCTGGTTCACATGTATTTGTTGACATGAACTAGTTTGATGGCATTGTTCCGTTCGAGCATAAAAAAGACAAGGCTTAGTTGATCCTATTCCTCCAAATGATATCATAAGATTATGATAATTACTCTTGATATTGAATGTCCCACAAAAGTAGTGGAATTTATTTTTTGGTGAATTTCTTTTTTTGTTTATATTACCAGATTATGAGAATTATAAACATCGTTCTTCTCATTACAATATTCTCATAAAGATAACTGATTTTGAATTGTGGTTCTATCATTTTCCACCAAAATGAGAATATAAATCTATCTTCCTCTAATAACCATCAATATATTTACTAAATATTAATGTGGAAATAAAAATTGAAACTCTATTTGGATACCAAAAAGTATCTGTTTCTTCCACTTCTTCCCATCTATCCATCTTTATATAATCTAGAGGACAAATGAAAACATTATAAGATTGAATATATGGTCCCAATAACAAATGAATGAATCCAAAATTCTAGGATTAAAAATGATATTATTTTTTGGGTAAATCAACAATGGTCATTAACATAGCTATATACATTGTCAAATAGAGGTTTTCTTCCTTCATGTTGATGAAATTTGTTGTTAATGCTATTTTGAGTATGTGTGGATCTAAATTATTACTAATAAATTCCTAAAAATATAACCATATACACCCATGACCTAATATTTCATTAATAGCTAAATCCCACTAGTGGAATTAATGATCATATAACATATAGGTACCTAATATTATATTTATTTAAGCTGGCATTCCATGAAATTATAAGATTCTATTAATTCATTTTCTCCACTCTCTTGATTATTATGACTCATAATCCCCACAAAAAGAATATGAATTCTATTTATAAATATATAATTAATGATAAGTTTTACATAGATCATAATTTCAATACCAACTATCAACATCTTGAAAAGAATTCATAATACATTTTAAAAGCTCTTGCTTCACCTATGGATTTAGTAAAACCACATTTCCACCAATTATTCCTAATTCTATCTATGGAATCTTCCACGTACAATTTCTATATCCAATTCAATAACTATTTAGGCATCATTCCTTAGGAACTGATATCTTGATTTTTCAAAAAAAAATTAACAAAATTCTTTATAATTTCCATTTTCAAAAAAAAAATCAATTTTCAGCTTTAAATAAATCAATAAGGTATTGTTTTTCACACATCATTGAAGTAAAAATGAATAGTATTAGACTAGTGGGATTTCTCAAAATAAATTTATGATATGAAAGACAAAGTAAAAAAATGAACCATGATGATAAAACAAGTTTCCAAGAAGTTTATAATCAATTTGTTACCCAAACAACCATGTAAAAACAAGTACAGCATAAAAAGGTAATGAACTATTATGATATTTATATCAATTCTTGATATTCCTATATTATTTCCCAAAACCCAACTCAATGATTAAAAAAACCAGATAAATTTTTTTACATGCCACCCATCATCATTTCTTATGGCTGTAAAAATTTTAAAAATCACTGGTCATGTCCCCAGGACCCCAAATTCTAGTAATAAATATCAAGGGATTAGTAAACTATTGGTTTATGATTTCTTGGGAAAACCCACAACCCCTTAAAAAGGAAGAGTACAATAAAACTAAACTAAATTATTTGTGTATAAAAAAATATATAACTCAAAAGACTCCAATACAAAAAATATATGAGTTATAACAAATTATGGGAAATGGTGTGAGTTTAAGACTCAAAATAGAATGGTAGTGACATTAAAGGGAAACCATCATACACCAAGATGGAAACAATCCATGGATCCATCATTATAAAGATAATATTTTCATGGAAAACCACTAGAGTATTTTAACACATGAATCATCCATATATGTAGGTATATGTAATCTGTATAGGCACCTAGGCTCTCTATAAATTGATAAGTACAATGTCAGTTGAAATTATACAATTTCATCCCAAACACATTCCACTAGGATAATAATCAAGTATAAATTTTTTTAGAACAAGAGATATATAGATATTTTGTTCATATCAAAAGCCTACGTTTGTTTTATAAATGGAAATATCAAACAAGGATTTCATTCATTTCATAACATTGGAATAATATTTGTGTAAGATCTCAGATTTTTTATAAGGTATGTTTTACTTACAACTCAGTTTATGAACATTATTTTGGTCAATTACGTTCTTTCTAATGTCCTTAAGGGGTCTAGAGGGTGTTCTGAGGGTTTGGGACACAAAAATGGGAGAAAATTATTTTTCTTGGCGAGTGGCATGGTCAGCGCACAGTTAGTGCTAATAGTGAAGGTATCCTAGGTAATATGTGCAAGAAATAAATATTCAGACATTAGTTTCCACAAGGTTTGCACAAGATATGGAAAACCATGTGGGTAAACTATGTGAGGGGGCCCTTTAGGACAGAAGCATCCAAATGGATTGCACATGCTTTGCAAAATCGTGCGGGTAAACTAGGTGTCCCATAAACCTTTAGAAATTTACTAAAATTTCACTCTAAGATTTTATAACCCACTCGGGATTTTTGTTATCCTCCTCCCTTGAAACCCTAGGAAAGAAACAAAGGGACCAAGAGCTCCCAATGATCAATCTATTTCGATTCTATGTTTTTTGGAGCATCATCAATTGTGAATTGAAGATTCAGGTAAGGCTAAACTCCTACTTTCCTTTCTTTCTTGTTTAGGGTTTCTATTTCTTTCCCCTCTCCATACAAATCTCTTAAAGCCAAATTTTTCAGTGATTTTTTGGGTAAATCTTTTAGGTTTGGTTGAATCAAGATCTAATCCTTCAATTGGGAGTGTTTCCACTAATAGATTAAAGGTAGGTGGTCTGCAAATTATATCCCTTGGGATTTTTTAGATTTGTGCATATATGGATTTTGTTCTAGCTATCTTTTGATGTGTTCTTGGTGGTTGTTACTTAATATAGGTTAATGAGTGTCTAAATGGTTAAATTGTCCCCTCTTGATCCCCATGGGATGCAAGAAGGATGGATCGACAAATTTTGGGCCACCCATGCGATGTTCCGAAATATTCTAGACTTAGATTTAGCTATGTAATGTATGATAGTTTTGTAAGAACATATATCCCTTGGTGAAAACCTTAATATGCTTAAATGGATTGGTGGAAAATACCTGGTGACTAGATTATATTTGAATATGATTATTGAGATATGCCTGGGAAATGCAAATTTGGGCAAAATGGTTAAGTAATTAAAAATGATGAATGTGTTAATTGATTGGAGAAATAATGCCATTTTCTCATTTTTTTTAGATTATTGTGATGTTTTAAATGATGTTGGCTATGTTGTTATGATATGGTGATATGTGGTGAATCATAAATAATCATGTACACATATGTTTACTGAGTGGGGTATTTACTTGAGGTTCTACGTCCACGGGTTGAGTTGGACTATGGTTATTGCTCCTCCCTTAAATGAACAGGTTAGGGAAGGGGGAAATGTTTTATTGCCGTAAAAGTTGCATTCCACCTAAGATGAGGCTTCGATGTAAAGATATTAATAATTTTTGTGATATGATGCCTAGAGAGATAGGGCTAATTTTATTATCACATGTCAAAAACCTTTATCATGCCTAATCCATTGAACATACTAAAAGGGTGACCTGATAATGGAGTTGTCTTAGTAATTAACATGGGTCAAGTTGTTGGTTAACTAAATGGAAAATATGGAAAGATAGATTATTTAACATTTTACCTTAACATTACTTTATTTATAATTTTGATGCACTATCTATCTTGCTAGATATTATGTTGAAAATGTTGTTGGTGGCTTGCTGAGTTATACTCACACCCCTCTCGGGCCATCGTGGGATACCTGAGAATATTTAATGATTGTAGTTTAGGTCAACGGCAAGGGCCCTATGCTCGGGAGATGATTTGGACATGGGACATGTTTTTTTGAGGTACTATACTTGGAGTCCTGATCATATTGGGTATTCTAACATTTTTTTTTCTTTTGGCTGTTGATCACATGACATAGTAGAAAGACATGGCATATTTATAGTTGTTGTGATTGTACCCAGTTTTGGGATTTGGATGTTATGCATGTTATGTATATTTATCTTAAGTTTCTGGTATTTCAGTTACTATATTGTGCGGCTTACTTTGGTATTGATGGTATAGTATTCCCACATGACATATTGGAGCATCTCTCCTAGTCGGTATCCTCTAGTATATCGAGAGGTGCTCTTGAGGTCATGTAACTACCCGGCTCGAAGCACTATTTAGTGGCTCATGGGTTGAGGAAATTACAATGTGATATCAAAGGAGTTATTTTTTTCTTCCTTATAATTTGGGGATCATAAAAAGGAGATTATAAATGTGTTGGGCCTTCATAATGAGATTGTTCTTTGGAGTTTCTAACCCATGTACGAGGGAAAACCCAAGTCAAACTAGTAGGGGATTGCTGTTCTTGTAGTGTGATATTACATTTGATGATATTTCACTATTCGATGATGTACTTGTTGTGTGATTTCATGGTTTTGTGATATATCTCTTGTGGCTGGAAGTGTACAAGATTATGCATTCATTAATCATTCTAGGAACCTATGTAAGAAAGTGACATGCATCATGATAAGCACACACATAT
Source organism: Viscum album (assembly GCA_963277665.1). Taxonomy (NCBI): domain Eukaryota; kingdom Viridiplantae; phylum Streptophyta; class Magnoliopsida; order Santalales; family Viscaceae; genus Viscum; species Viscum album. Next base: position 1,291,071,845 of record OY728135.1, read on the forward strand.
GATGGGTGTGTGGGATGTAAAGGTTAGAATGCATATGTACTCTTACAAGAAATTAATTATTTCTAACAAGATGGTGTGAATTATTAAAAAGGGAATGTGAAAATATCTAGTGGTAATTAGAAATTTTTTTTGATAAATAAGTAAAAGTAGAATAATTTGTTATAGTGGTAAATTAGAATATGAAAATGGTATGGATTCTCACATATCCCTATATTTGTTTTCCCATGCATCCCACAAATTCACTAAAGGGGTATATATTTTTTTTCCCGACCCATCACATAAAAGTGTAACACATCGCAATACATTATTATAGATTATAGGATGGAGATATAAGAATCTTCATGTATGAAAAAATTTTATATTCATTTCACATTGTAAAAATGCAATGTGTCATAAATGATTTTACCATATGGAAAATTTGATTATATTTTTCATTAATAAAAATCCTCACACAATTAATTAATAATAACTTATAAGTGAATTACCTAAATAGATATAATGAATATATAGTGATTTATTATTATTAAAAAATACCCATAACATGTTTTTTGTATAAAGTAGTGGCTAATATGTACTTATCTAGAAAATAGAATTTAAATGTTTTTAGGAAATTGTATTTCAAATGGTAAGAGTCAAAAAAACAAAAAATATGCACCACTATATAAATTATATATTTTTTTATAAATAATACGATAATTCTCCAAATAATATCCCCAAGGAGTGTCAATCATGGTGCACAGTATGGGGCCATTCACCTTGCACCAGATTATTATTGGGATATACTAAAAATACTCTTTTTATGTATATTACCCCTACTTTAATCTATAAAAAATCCATGTACACATGAGATATCCATTTTGAGATGTATTTTATTGGAAAATTAAAAAATATTTACAGAAAATAATATTTCTATGGCTAAAAAAAGGATTATACATAGTAATGTCTACTAAATTGGGGATAATGTGATCAAATTGAATACTCATATGGGTGATATATATTATGAATGGTTCTTACAATCACATTAAATCAAAATTAATATAATAAAATCTATGTTACAATTATTTTGAAAAAATAAATTTAAATAAGAATTGTAAAGGGGGTGAGATTCAACCATTAAATTGACAAAATAATTGTTTTAACAAATGGTTTAATGTAATGGGTTTGGGTAACGAATCCATGATAATAATTCCATGGGAAGATATTAAAATTTATAAAATTAATGTTATAATTGAAAAAGAAAATTTATTGGATATTTCAAATATGAAAACCAAAATAGAAAATAAATAAATAGAAATACTAACCCTAACATATCATGATCTTATAAAGATGGAACTTGTCTTTTGATTAGACTAGACTCATTATGAATGAAGATACAAAATGTGGATCTATTCATATAGAGTAAAATAATGATTGGAATTCTAATTTAATGTATAAAAATAAGAAGGGGATAATGGAATTTATAGTTTCTGTGAGTTGAATTTCATTGAATAATTTAATAGTCATTTTATTATTCTATATTCTTTAATTTTCCTACTATAACCCTTATCCTACACTTCCACCCTTAATTTCCAAATATTTTTTTATTTAAAAAATAGTGAAATAAAAATTTCATGTTAGAAATGATGCATTCTAACCTAAATTCTAAGACATATGTGTATTGTTTTACCATATTTCATTTGTGTATGTTATATTACAATTTTACAAAAATTTCAATCTTTCCCCACTTTGATAATTTAAACAAAATAATTCTAAATACTTAATATTTTTTCATATAAATAATCTAATACAACATATTTTACCCTTTATTAATGTTTTAAATGTTCATAAAAAATAATGTATATACGTAAAGATCCTTATATTTACTTTAATTATTTACAACATATCCCAACTCAACTCCTTGATACAAAACCTCTAATCAATCTGAAATAACCCCTTTGTGTACTATGAAAAATGGTTGTACTTTCCACGCGGCATTTCGATAATATCCAATGGGTTGTGATCAATATTAACATAAACATCTATCACATATGGTTCCTCTGAATCTTTAGTTTTTGGAGTTCTTGTTGGGTATGGAAAATGGAGAACCCCTGATATGATTCCCTCATCCAAATAATTATTAAATGAACCTCAAAAATTGATGATCCTACATGCCAAATCCATATTTCCCCTCTTTTTTGGTAAATACCACTCACCATTAACCATAATACATACAAATCCAAGACATTTGTTCTTAAATGATATACCCCAAATGTCCATACTTCTCAATGGTCAAAATTTTCCAAAGTAATATTTTTAATTGATCATATTTCACAATTTTCATGTTACCCATCATTCATAATGATACTTTTATATACACTAAAATCTTAATCTGTTCAATTCTCTTAGAATATAAAATATTTCAATTCTATAGTTTAATGTTTTATTCTTAATTAAAATGAACCACATATACCTTATAATATTTTCCGAGTATGTTATTAAACTTTGATAGATTATGGTGTTAACATATATAGTGACATACATTATGGTATTTTCTCTATCTCTTTTATAAATTTAATTTAACAGTGATTTTGTTACATGAATATGATTCTTAATATTTTGATGAGTTAATAAAGTGTTCATTATTTTCCAATAAATAAAGGATGGGTATTTTACTATTACATAATCTCATTTATTACACTATGAATTGTTTGTGTTGATTTAAAAAACTCTATAGTAAAAATATATTCTATAGGTTAGGGATATTAAAATGTGATTGGGAAATTTCAGTATTGAAATAACTACAGTAATGTTGTCATGAATCATTATAAGGGAGTCAAAATTAGTAGAGGGTTTTTAATTGGTATGAATCATATAGTTTAGAAATAAATATATATTCTTTAATGATAGGAATCATTACATAATTTTTTTTATAAAACTACCATAATTTTATAGATCTATCTCTTTTACAGGAATCACTTAATTTCTATTAATGTATGTGATTTCAAATAGAAGATTCCTCTGAGATTATGCTAACTATAGGATATCCATATATGGATATATAAGTAATAAATTTAATCCATGTATGTGATTGTAGATAATATGAATATTTTAGGTTCTATTACATATATTTGCATCTCATATAGAGAAGTCAATTCTTCATGACTTTTCTACTCTATGATGTTTACGGTCATGTGTGGAAGACTATATGTCATTCAATATAATTTATTATTACATAGATATAATTTTCATTTAGTTTATGTGCATATGATGAGGACCCTTTTAAAAGGGAATTTGGTCAAATTTAAATCAAGTTTGTGATTATATAAACCATAATTGGTCACAAATAAGGTTATAATATAATGCAATTATAAAATAATAAAGGATAAAGTACCAAGACAACGTGGGTGTTTGATTTTTTTTTTTTTGGAATTATAAAAGTGTTCTATAATCAATATGTATCTCTTGAAGAATGGAAGCTAGTAAAATATAGTCATAATGATTTCCCCATATAATAGATATTAGTGAAAACAAGAAATTAATGAAAGTCCACATTCCTGTATTAAAATGTGTTTTAATTAGTGATAGTTTTTTTACCATTAAATGATAGAATATTAATGTATAACTATTTATACTATTTAGTTGTGATTCAAGATATTCATAGATGTTCAGTAATATATCTATATTACCAAATAAAGAACATGTATATGAAAATTAGGCAAAAATATATGGGTATCCTAGTGATAGAAGGAAGAATGAAATTCAATTTTAATTAGTGAAGGTCTTTTTATAAAGTAAAAAAATTGGAATCGAATAGGAATTTGTGTCCATTCTTTGGATTAGATATACAAGTGCCATTACATATCTTGAGGGGGTAGGAATCAATAGACATATTTTTTTCATAGGGAAACTATAGTAACATATTAGGTGAACCATGATGTTATGGCTGGATAGTATTGTCATTACCACTGAATATATACAACCTCAACTCTAGTAACCCATTACTGGTGTTTACATTATTAAAAATGTAAATGACATAAGATATTGAAACACAAATGAACAAGAAAATTATCTATCTTATGAGTATAGATACACACATGATTTCAATATTTTCATTATAAACATATTGAAAATATAATAAATATATTGAATACTTTCTTTTTCATTCTACTATATCTAGGACACCTTTGAAAGATGACTTTTTCACACCCTCGAGAAATGAAAACCTAATAAATGGTCATGTTTGATGATCCTTAAGTGGTATCATACAATGAATTATATCATGAAATGATATAAATTTACTAAATAAACATAATTACATATTAGCATTTATTTCATTTATACAATAACATGATAATGATATTCGTCCAATCATAATAACTAAATAACATAGGAGACACTAAAAAATTTCATAATGCATGAATATACTTTTCCTGAAATCTTAATCATTGAGATAATAAATCATTGTCTAATTATAAAGTCATCATTATTTGACATTATATTCTTATATGAATAGAATCAATCCAGTATATTGTGATCTAACCATCAATGCCTCTCAAAAATATAAATACATGGGATAGAATATACTAATTCATAAAAACTCTTATTTTTCTAATGAAACAATCCTTTTCATTGAAAGTCTATAATGGACCTCACCATCAATTACACAAGTCCAATTAGTACATTAAGTATTTTAAGAACGTTACCATTTATTATCCTTATTTATTGACAATAAAAAACTATACTAAATTATATTTATATAACATTAATAGTTACCTTTGAAAATAGAAATAGTTTTTATTCCATTATTTTTTCCCATATATACTAATGAATATATGGTTTAGTCAACATTTGAAGGAAGTATGATTGATTAATTATATTCAAACAATGTATTATGTTGTGTAATTAATGATATGAAATATCTAATAAGAATCTATGAGGAATTTCCAAATAGATGTATTTCATGGAAATATAATTCTTCAATTAGTTAATATATAGAAAATTCCAAACTAATCTTTTTCATGGTTATTTCCCCTTGGTGAGTCACTAATAGATACATTATCCATTTTTTTTATCTATACATTTTATCCATTTCTAGGAATCTTTCCCTCTTTAGTGTATAAGCTATTTTATTTATTGTTATAGATGAAACAAACCACTATAATTACATTAGGTATAAGATTTAAAAATAATTAATAAATTTTCATTCCTTTTATAATATTATTGAAACCTAAAAATAATAATAAAAAATTGAGTATGGATTTTTCTGAAATCCCAGTGAAATTAATCGAGGAAACATTAAAAATAATAATTTTAATTAGAGTGGGAAAATGTTGTTGAGGAAAAAAGGATAAAAAATATTCTTTTCATCCAATATTAGATGTATAAATTTACTCATTTTAAAAATGAAAAGAGGATTACATTGAAAGAATTGTTATTTCTTTAATGGCGGAGGCAGTGCCTCTAAAATTAAAATTCATCCAAAAGAGAGTGTCAAAAAAGATAGTAGAATGCTTTTCAAAGACCAAGGAATAAAACTATCAACCTATATTTTTTATTAATCTAGAAGTTAGATTTATCTATTATCCTTGAATTTCATGACATTATTCTCTTACATGACCCTAACCCCAACCTCTTTATATTCATATAGTATAAGGAAGTTCTTGTGGCGATTATAAATTTTCTCATCTTTGGTGCTGTCGTAATCAGAGTTGTCTTCTTGATCTTTTCGTTTTCCATGAGAAGAAACCCCCTCAACTGAAGTAGCCTATTAAAGGATCTCCTAAGTGTCATTATGAGACCCATGAGTGGTATCCTTCATCTCATAATCATCAACAAGATGTTTACCAAAGGAATGGTTACCTCTGGTAAATACAACTTAAGACTTTTCAGTCTTGTAAGAAACGTGTTGAATGCCTTCATTATCCATAGATGGTTTTGAAGAAGAGTGGACATGATTAGAAATGATGGGATAGTCAGTTTCTAATATATTCTTACCCATTCAGATATCTAAATCAACCATCCCATAATTCGAAGGTGGATGGTGAGCTTTTTTTTCAGGTGACATCATTAGACTCTTTTCCTTATCTGGAGTTTTCAAATTGCCTAACAATTGAGGAGACTAAGAAATTTGAATTTGATGAAAATCAACACTTTTTCAATGATATTGATTGTCACCATTTTTTAGATTATCATCTTCCTAAAACATTGAAGACAAGATTTTGAGTTGTTCTCATAAGTAAAGGTATATATGTGACCTTTCTCATCAATGGTAGTATAGAAAATATCCCCACGAACAACTCCATGTGCTTTTTTCATATCAATAGTAATGGTAGGTCCATAATCACCCTTAAAATCAGGATTCCAAACAATTTTACATTTAAACTTTTTAGGAAAAATGCTCATTTCATGTCCACATGAGGCATAATAGCTGAAAATAGTTTAATTCCTACATGTTGAGGAGTCATGTCCACTAATTCTATAATCATTGCCGAACATTGGAATTTTTTCAAAATTAATCTTCAATTCCATAATGTCATCATCAGTTTCAAGAATAAACTTATCATCCAGAGTTTATCCCAATTCAACCTCAACTAAGAATCGTGTGTAGTGACCAAGTCGAGCCACTTATGTTTCCTTGTCAGTTTTGATTGGAATCCCAATTGATAGAGCAATATCATACAATATTTTTGGTGAAAAATAATCTAATTATACCCCTGCACTCTTACCCAAATTTTTGTGGTGGTTTTACCAACCTCAAGTAGATAGAATTTTTTATCCCATTCTCAGAGGTGAACAATCCCTAGTTTGAGAGCAATAAAACCAAAGCCCCAACTTCTAATATTCATTTTCTCAATGGGTGTGAGAATTTGAAAGAATTTTCATCCTAGAGAGACACCTTTCTAGGATGTAAATACCTAAATCGACTAAATACAATTTTTATATTCATCAGTTTTTAATCGATGATATCCTTTAGCAATAAATAATCAGGCAAAGACCCAAAAATCACCCATTTTATGCTGCTCGAAAATAGAGTAGAGATACTCATTCATGTGTGCAATTTATTTCTTGAAATAATTTTAAAAATATATATGTGGAATAAAAATAGTCACAATTTAATAGATGAAATAGAGTCACTTTTTTATATAAAAAATCATTTTGAATTTTTGTGTTTCAATGCATTAGAAGTGGAAAAAATACTGGTAACCATTAAAAATAACGATAAGAGAAAAAATTGTTTTTAAAATAAATTGTTTTTAAAAATCCCTTATTGAAAATTTTAAAATAATATTTCTATATTAGAAAATGATATTTTAATTTTACAATAACAACTTTGGTCACTGTTGAATCAAAATAATTTGAAAGATAATAACTTACATGTAATCCTAAATAAAATTAATAAAAATTTATGTATGATAATTTATTTTAAAATGGAATTTAAATAATCTTTTTCCAAAATAACAGTTTTATAATATGAAACATGTTTATGAGAGAAAAGTTGGATATGATAAACCCTAAAAATGGGTTCCATTATGATTTGATGCCCTCTAAACACATATATAATATATTAATATTTATTATTTAGAATTATCAGAATTATTTTTAAATTTATAATAATACTTCATATTTATTAATTATTTATTTTTACGTATTTACTTATATGTTGTTATTGAAATCAATTATCTAGGTGGTAATTATTATGTTTATCTAACATGTTTTGATTCGGAGGTTCTGGTCCTTATACATTATTCATGGTTTTATCACCTCTATATTGTCAAACATGTAATTTATGTCATATTTATATATTAAATAATAATTTATTACAATACATGTAATTAGGTAATTAAACGAATAATAAATAGTTCTTGGAGGAAATAGTCTAGATGTACGCATTGGTAATGATTTTATTTTTGAATAAATGGAAATAATGGAAAAGAGACTATGATATATAACTATATAACCGTAATTAATTAATATATTATATATATATATATTAGTTAATTATATATATTATCATCAATTTATTTATTCGAGTATATATATAGGGGGTCTTTCCCTTTAAAAAATCATAGTATATGGAAAAATTAGGTTAAACTTTAAATAATATTGTTATGATAAATGGATTAAAATGAAGAAATTTTTTCAATGATAAATAATAAATTATACAAATATTAGATTTTTAATATCATTTTATATTAAGATAATTGGAATAATAGAAATGATCATATTGAATTTTTGAAATTATGTGTATAGTAATAGAATGATACAATATGATAATATAATTATAGAGAAAAAACAATATGAAAGGTCTTCAAAAATATATTTATGTGTTCCTAGATATCCCACCCATTACTAAAGGGTTCTATTTTATAAATCCCATGATCATGGTGGTTACCAATAAACTCATCCCTCACAATTTTTGTTTTTAGATCCCTCATTATCTTTTTATGTAGACAAGGATTCAATAAAATAATTTAAAAAAATTAGAACCTATTAAATATGGTGATCATAAGATAGAGGTTTTATTTTGGAAAACAAAAAACAATGAAAAAAATAATAAATTTTTTGTATGATTACATTTTGGGGTGGTAGAACTATGAAAAAGGGTAATAGACTTCGAGATACAGGGAAATGAGAGAAGATCATTGGGTAGATTTTGGGATTTCAAACATTTTAGGGTCGATATGATTCAACAACATTTTATGGAATATTATGTACCTCCTATGATACCAAGTATAAATTATATTTATTCCATGAGGTGAGGGGTCATTTTGATAATTTTTGGGGTTCATTAAATTTTTGGAAGACTCTCACAATGGCCTTAAAACAAAATAAAGGTCATCTTAAAGAAAATATCTGGAATCCAAAAATTACCTAGTAGATTACAGTAGGTAGATAGGGTCATACATAATCCCCTCTACTTATTAAAATCATTGAATGGCTAGACGGTGCACATATATTGCGAATCTAGTGAAATATTGAATATTTAAACCCCTTATTTCTCTACCGATATCAGGTTAGTGGGACTATACTAGCTTTATAATGGGTCTTTTACTCCCTAAGGGATATTGAAACATCGAATCTGCAAGCTTATTCCCTATAATGGTTATTTGGTTAAGACACTTTCTACCCATCATCAAATGTATATTCCTGAAATTATTTCGAATTCTCTAAATAGATATTCAATCAGGATGCAATGACAGGAAGATTGATAAGAAATAGAACTAAACCATTACCCAGACAACTAAATTTCATCATGAATTCATTGTTTTCAATCACTTAGTATTAAAAAACCAATATTTTAACCCACTCTAGTGAAATAGTTAAAAACACAGGTGAGTATTATTATATTCAAAAAATTATGAGAGTAATAGGTACAACAGTATCCATTTTTCAATAACTCTCCCTTTTAAATAAATAATGTATTAATATAATACATTTACCCATTCTGATAAAATAACTTCTCCCCTATCAAAAATGAAATTATAAAATTTATAGAAATTAATCATTTTGAGATAGAAGAATAAATTGTTTGGAATTTTCTCCAACTATTTTATTATTTAATGAAATGAGAGAAATTAATAATATAAAAGTGTATTGATGACAAACTCCATATATTTATTTATAACTACAAAAAATTATATATTTTAAGAGAGGGATATAAAGAGGGGAAGAAAATGGATGAGATAAATAATAAATACATATTTGGATAAGAAGAAATCAATGGAATAAGGTAAAAGATAAAGGGAAAATATATAGAAAGGAAAAAACAAGAAATGAAGAAATAAAATTAATTTGGAACATATTTTGTAAATATAATTATTTATATGAAAGGTAATAATTGATAATGTCGGTGGGTGGGTCACATTTTGATAATGTAGACTATCAAAAATTCCTATAATGGTCATTTATTACATTATCTTATTGGAATCATAAAACGATTGCTTACATGTTAATGTCATGGGAATATTATATTCCATAATATGATCCATAATGAATCATTTTAACAGTTCATTAGTTTCTTTTACACTATTTACCTAATTTAAATTATTTTATTAAAAAATTTGAGATCTAATAATGAATTTTAATTTAACTAAAAAATAAATTTCAAATTCATTTTAATTTAAATTAAAAAATTAATAAAATATTTGGTGAAGACCTAAATCACATCATCAATGACTTTTTGAATTAATAAGGATTACTTTTAGATGGTTTTTTAGAAATTTTATTTTTATCTTAATATATAATATTTATAAAATTTGATTAATAAAATAAAAAAGGCATTCAATCCATGAATTGAGGATAATTTTTACTTAAAAATAATTTTAGTTAATCTGAAAATGATTTCTAAAAAATTGGATTTCAAACATTCAATGGTTTTTTTTACAAAAATTAAATAATAATACTATTTAAAAAAATTAACATCAATTTGAATGATTTTGAAATGATTATGACATAATAATTGAATAAATATTCAAATATAGTCCATCCGAGAAATGAAATAAATGAATTTTCCATTGTTGATTCACTTTTCTCAATTATGACCTATATCTAGTATATGATATTTATTTATAGATATATTAACAAGCACATCTAACTTATTAATAAAATACAATTTATATATTATAATAGGATGATAAATCATTATTTTCATTCCATTACATACATCATTTAGATTGACTTGATTTGGTTCATATTTTATGACATGAACAAAATATTAAATTTTAAGTGAATCTGTAATGATTTTTTGGTTCTATGTATAAGGTAAGTGAAAACATTTCAACAATATTTATGTCCATCCTTCTGTAATTAGTTATCATATAAAATCTCTAATGAAATTTTCAAGGGTATTGAAATTATATTTTTTAATACATTATAAAAAAATTAAAATAGATTCGTATTTATCTTTATCATGTTTAGTTTCTAATTGTTTGTTAAATAATTTTTTTAACATATTTTTTGAAATTTATTTTGGAAAATAATCATCTAAATTAACATAGATCAATCACTCAACCATTTTCTCACTTTTATTAAAGACATAGAATGCCACATAAGATATGGAGTACTGTAAATTTTTTCCATAATATGACTTTGAATAAAATTTTCCATGATTAATATTATTGATGGAAATAATATATTTTTAAGCAAAAACATTGAAAAATACAACAGTGGGTTTTTTTTCATAAAAGTCCTTTTTGATACATTGTCATATGACATCAAGATTACTAAAAAAATCATGAAGTATTAATTTCCTCACCTAAAAAATTTTCAAAAAAATTTAATGTGAAAGAAAACATGAAATTTTAAGGATTAGTTGATTACTCAATTCCACTTTCTAGTTTTATTTTTGTGTTAAAGGTGTAGTGAAAAAATTAATATATAATTAAAATGATCATAAATCATCAAATTACTTATTATCATATTTTAATCCATGACCACTTAAAATTGAAAAAATTTAAATTTTTTCTCAATTTCCAGTTTTTAGAAAACATGATGATTGAATTTCAAGAATCCCTTTTAGGAGATATAAAAAATTCACAAGTCAATATTATAAAGTCATTATAAATTAAAATAGTAAATTATATACCTCCTAGTTATATCATTTGAGATGGTATGAATAAATGAAGATCTGGTTAATTTAAGATATTTTAAATAATAAATTCTATTATTAAATTTAAAAAAATTGAATTTTAGTTTTATAACATATTTTCTTATATCACACACATTGCAATATTTTCATGTTATTTTTTCTAATTCTCATAATATTTGTTAATGATACTATTTTAAAAGTGATAATGTGTTATAGTGACTAATGAATCTATGAAAAATACAAAAATATCTAACATTAAAACTAAAACATTTAAAATTTGGTCTACTGAGATATTTTAAATTAATTGAATACACATTTACAATATGTGATGTAGTAAATAAAAGGTTTATATTTTAATTGAAAACATTGGAAAAAAATTTGAATTTTTTTTCAAAATGACAAGAATAGAATTGAATAATTAATATAAAATTATTTATCATGTATTTTACAAGAAAAATATTTTTAGTTATTTTAGAGTTATAAATACCATTTTTAGATTCAATTTTTATATTAGACATTTAATCATCAATGAAGGTGACATAAACTAAAATTATTTTCTGAATTTGATTTAATTTAGAGGGGTCTCCACACATATTTCATGATAAACTACTTTCTAATTACTCTGTAGATTCTTGGATTTTAATAGTATGATACTATTAATATAAAATCAACTGACCAATAATTTTCATAACAAAAATATCATCGGTCCACTAATGTTATCAAATAGTGATTTGGGAATCCATAATTTTTTAAATGAGGTTTTCTTTCTGAAATATCGGTTAAAATAATAATTTATTTTTGGAAATCCATATCTTGAATTATTTAAATCTAAATCATAAATAAAATAACAATTTATTTTAAAATAATAGAAAATCATATTTTTTTTATCATTCTTAATCAAAAATTTAAAGAGAAATTCTTGAAGTATTTTCATGATTGGTGAAACCACTTCTAACACATTATTATACATGACTTAGAGAATACAAAATATTATTTATATTTTATTTACCTTGAGATAATTTAAAAAACAATTTCATTTTATTTAGGTTAGATTAGTGTATATTAACATCTTATTGGATCTTATGATTCAATGATTCTTCTCCATTTTTCATGAAGTGACAACCCTTTTTGTTGTAATGTTTTATTTTTCATCATGAACATGCTTTCGATTCATATCATGGTCATTATATAGTGTATTAATTTAATTAAAACAATTGTTGACTAGAAAATTAGAATATTTTATTGCCACATAATTTTGTGTACTATTGTGGTAAGATAAAGATGTCGAGGGAGAATTATAAGTTGATAAAGAGGAAGAGAAACTAGTCAAAAGAGTGGTACTAACAATTATGTATTCAAAAAAATGTGTCCAAATATAGTATGAGGAATCATGTGTGAATCTACTAATTTAATATTTGTTATTTTGGGTTAAAAATATGATTTGTTATGTTTTTTCGGTGGTTGATGGATAAGAGAGAACACCAGATAGCCTAGGGATGGAGCCAGCCAGCTAATGGTTTATGGAAAAACACATTATTGTATATTTGTTCCACTAACATGATAATCAAGGGCTTGGTAGTTCATGCTATCATCTTATATCCACAATCATAAAATATTTCATCCACTGAACAGTCGGGGGTAGGCCTATAGGTGCTGTACTTATTTCTGCACCAACTAGAATGTCGGTGGACCACTAGACAATGGATAAGGCCATGTTTCTAGTAGGTGAATTCATTGGTCCGGTGGTATAGTAAGGGTAAAAAATTTCATTCATCTAATAGATATGTGTAAATTAATTACCTATTACCCTTGAAACCTTCTTTATATTTTTCTCGTTTTGAGATATCCCTAGTGTTTCTTTTTTTATCTATATCTCGTCTTTTTTGAAATTCATCTTTCTATTTGGAATCTTGGATATCTGTTGTGATTAAAATTTTATGTTGGATCTGTTAAACCATATTTAAATCATTTACACTCCATGATTTTTATTCCAATGTATTAATGATCCCATGATCTAACATAGCTAGAGAAGACTGATTTTTTCACAAGTAACAAGGTTATCTTTGATCCGGTATCTTCCACCCTCACTGCCTATCAATCTAAAATTTTATTTTCATAATTATTTAGGATCTTATGTATTTATTTTGTTATATACATTATTAATCATAATTTATATAGTATTAATTATTATTATTTTATTTATTGGACATATTATTTAAATTTGAACTGTTCTTTAGTGGAAATAGAAAGTGTTCAAAAAGTGATTTTCCTGTGAAAAAATATTTATACACATTTTGAGTCTGATAAAATTAGGTAATATTGAAATTAATATGAATTATTTTTCAAGAATCAATGTATTTTGTAATATATATATATATATATGAAATTCATTATTAAAATGTTCTAATTGTTTTGAAATGGATTTTTCCTTGGAAAATTTTAATGAGACTTGATTTTATTCATTGAATGAAAACAAGATGTGACAACAACTTTCTAGATGATAGGATATGGGGTAAAGTTGAACATAATAAGGACCTTATTTAGTTTTCTATTAATATATGAGGGTCATATAATTCCATGTTTCTAGTGGGATTCCTTTATAATGATTCGACTTTCCCATAATTATTTATTCACTTATGTTGGATATGGTGTTTGGATTATCATAGTTTTTACACCATTGTTTCATGGATTTGATTTTAATATTTTTAGTAAAATTACATTAATGTATATTGATGTTTTAATTTTAAAAAATGATAAATATATGGATATTTATTCACGAGGAATATTTGTTTCATCTTTTTAAGCATCGTGGATATTTGTAACATCATATATTTTTTCATATAGATTATGGAATGTTTTTTGAATTCAAAACGAAATAATTTTCTTTTGTATAATTTTTTTTATTATGGAATTTTATAGAATATAATTTTAAAATGACCTAATTCATGCAATTTTTAAAAAATTTTAATGATTCCCTATGCTATCCTACTGAATTTTTTTGATCAAACCCTATTTTTCATTTGGGTATATGTATCTTTTTTATTAGAATTATTTAAAATTAAAAACATCATATAGGGGTTGTAGCTCCTAGATCATGTATCCATTTTTATTTTTGTTGGACAGTTTTTGAAATACGTTAAGAAGAAGCTTTACTAATGGGTTACATTGGGTTCCATTATTCATTATTCAGTTTTCTATCTAGACCTTGTTACCCAATTTTTTGGACGCAACTTTTTGGTTAGGATTTCCATGATGTATTTTTTGTCTTTTTATCTGTTTTTATTCTCATATTACTTATATATTATCAAATTTATATTGATATTAAAAAAATTACATGATTCATTATATGATTCTATGGTTTTTGTTTCCATCCCATTTATAATGTGGAAACACTTTGAGCTATGTTGTTATTCAATTGGAGTTAAATTATTTGTTTACCTTGGTTGGTATATTGAAAATTTAAATCAAAGACTAGTGTTACATTAAAACCATTGATTAGGACTTGGTCTCAACCTCTTGTGTTAGGGGGTTTTTAATAGAACATATATTGGACTTTTGGAACATGAGTTGTTGTGTGGGAGTGTGTGTGTTACAATCTCACATATATAATAAACCATGAGTTACCATAGACTTTCTAGGGTTACTTAATCATTTTAATAGTTTTTGATTTTTTATTCAATTTATAAATTCAGTTTATGATAATTTAATGTTATTTTTCAAATGGTTTTTAAAATTTATTTAAATATTTTAGATCCATCATAAAGAACATCTCTAAATGCCACACTAGAAGTTGCAATTTATAAACTGGAAGAGAATCCTCTATTTGACTCACCTTTGGTGGAAACACTAGTACGAATGATTAAATCCATGTGTAATGTCACCAATATTTAACTGAAATTGAGGTAGGACTCTTATTTTATGTTCACTAAACATCATACATTGATATTTAACAGTTTCTAAAGGTCCTGTGATTGGGAATAATGGATCATGTGGGTTGAGAGGGTTCTTCACGTCCTAAAAACTATATACGACTAATTTTTTTGTTTCTACCCTTATATACAAGATGTTAAAGGATAAATGATACAGAAATCCATTTTTTATGAAGTAATACATGAAGATATCAACTGGGAAACCATCATGAATCCTCCATCTAGTAGTTTTATCCAGAGATTATAAGAGAATGAAAGGCATGGATATTCATTTATTTAGAGCATGGAATGTATTTATTCATCAACCATGTTACATAGATTATTTAGTGTGTTCAATTCCCCCAAATATTTTTTGAAATGTATATCTCATGTCTATGATCACAAATATGTGTTTGAGGAAATATATTCAATATATGATAATTTTTTGTGCTATCAATCTTTCGATGATGTTATATAAAATGAATCTATTGTTGGAAAAACATATCTTATAAAAAAGGACTCGTTAGGGAATTAGTGATAGTAGGAGGTAGAAAAAGTTCAATTTTTAATCAATGAAGGAAGTTGGATGTCCATCACTGAGGTAGAAGAAGGATATTGCAATATACATTAGGTAATATTCAGCTAGTCTATTACCAATGTTGAAAAAAAGGACACATGAAACCTATTCATAAGTTATCCCTACTGGGTGTTATTTGTTTTTGGAAATATATTCATATTCATCCATTATTTGAGGAGGAATCCCATGGATGTATAGATAGGTCTACCTTTACCAATGGATGGTATATTAAACCTAATAAAACAAAAGGGGTTAGATTTAATCCTTATACCAATGTTGATTCTAAAGTGGTGAGTAAAGGGAACAATGAAGTTGGATACTTATAAGCAGTATAGTGTGTCCCTGGGTGTCTGAGATGGGTCCATCTACCTTGGGTGTTACAATTTGTTTCGATTATTATAATGGTATTTATTTCATAGAGTGTATTATTTATAATTCAATTATTTATTTTAGGATGAAAAATACATTAGGATTATATTCATATCTTATTCCATTACTTATTACAGTCTCTACTTATTGGAAATGAAATCGGAGTTGGGATTTAAAAGTCTCATCGATCAGGGGATGCTCATATAACAAAAAACCATACAAGAATTTATATTTCTTGATCATAAAATCATTAATCTTATAGTATTAATATATTTTAGTATAAAATTAAAATCCCAATATAGTTTTATCATATTCATTTTTTATTTTTTATTTCTTTTAGTGTTAACCATGCCTTCCTGGGTGAGTGTGATCTGAGATCAGTTATACTGGGTCATGATTATCTAAGTTAAATATCTATCTCATGTCATTTATTATAGTTTTTTATAAATTTTGTTGATGTATTAATTAATTTCTTCATTCCAATGTTTTTGAGTGAGTGTCCTAATGTTTTTATATAATATTTCCCAATAGAAATTCCTTATTTGGATGTTTAGGATAATAGACTTACTTATAGGGGGATCTCATTTCATTACCTTTATTATATATGGAACAGACCACATTGAATAAATTAATTGTTAATCGCGAGGCTAATTTATTTACACATCCTAGTGATTTACCAAATTGACTAAGAGTTATCTATTTAATGAATACATACTATTATATAAAACCTTTTTATGATTATAGGAAACAAAACGAGATGGAAGTATAGAATAAATATCCCCTTTTCATGATTGATGTCCTTTTTTATCATCTCAAGGGAACATTTTTTTAATATTGATTTGTTGTTGGGGAAACATTAGCTAAGGGTTAAATAGGATGATATCACAAAGAATGATTTCTAGAGGCATGATGGGAAATATCCATATTTGGTTATGATCTTGGGCATTACTTATACTATTATAGTAGTTATTGAATTTTTGAAATAAATCTTCAAATAGATTATACATTCATTTTTTGTTATATTTTTTTCTTATATTGTAGATAAAACTAAGATATATTTTTATTTTTTTTATGAATTAAAATATCATCATTGGAATTTAGAGAGATAATATTATGTATTGTAAGGTATCCAATTATTAGTTGTAGAACTGAAATTCATATACCACTTAATTTCTAAAAATGGTCTATTAATGGATCCTAAAAAGATTCATGTAATAATTTCATAGAAACGTCCACTTTATGTTTATGGGATTTATCATTTCATAATATTATCTACTTTCTAAGGGATCATTTTCAAACACTTCTCAAGCCGTCAACCCCTATGTAACAATTAACACATATTTCTGTACTGTTTTATATCAGATACTAGTTAAACTGGTTGTTTGAGGAGCTACATGTGATATTAACATTATATCTTGTCGTAATTCATCATTACATGATTTTGGGATATGAAATATTCAATGATCCCTTAAATATGGGTTTCAATTCACATCTATTATATAGAATATAAGTACCTGTATTTGTATCTCATCTAGACATCAATTCATGACATAAATTGTCCTGCGAATTATAATTTATTATATGTGACCATTGATTGGGGTTTGAAATATGTTCTAATATAATGGTGATATATAGTATATTAAATATCTATTTTTTGATCACCTCATGGGAAATGAAGTCCCTTTATATATATATAGTTGGAAAAATTGATTAGGGATCTTAATTTTTTTTCCAAAATCTCAATCAGATGTTGATTAAGTTATATTCACACCATTAATATTTTATATATATCTTAACTCTAAGGGGTCTAATATTTAGAAAAATAACATTGGTGGTGATCCATGAAACCATTTATTTAGATATTTCATACACCCATGTTCATTGTAATTTGACCACAATATCATGGATCATAAAATTTCTATCTTAAATAGGAAATTATTTTGTGGGCCAATGGTTCTATCTTATCTTTTTAACTAAGAAAAAGTTGGATAAATGGAGAGTTAATATATTGGTATTACAAGATTTTACTATGGATTATTTCCTTATATATGATCATATACAATTGGAAAGGTGGATTCTGTAGAATGTCATTTCGATATTATGATCTATTATTTTGGGAGACAATAGTTGAGTGATCTTAGCATCCAGATAGAGATTTTCACATCCTATAATGGAATGTTGTTCTCATTTTTATGGCAGGATTTGATGAATAATTGAAGTGATCATATTGGTTAGTACAACCTAGAGCTACAGGATGTTAAATGATATGATATGTCATTAATAGTGTCTGATACTGAGATAATGGACTATAGATTTTGGGTATCAGTGATGCAGATGTTAGAGAATTAATATGGAACATAAAAGGCATATTAGTTTTCATCAAAATTTACCCAATCAATTATGAAAAAGAGATGATATAGTAATTGACATTGTTATTTGGCTAGATTAAACTCTAAGTAGTGGGGAATTGATATGGGTGATTATTGACCAACTTATGAAGTTATTTAATTTTATACCAATCAACCGATTAAAAAATTCAGAGGATCATGTTTACATGTATAAGCGGGATATTTTCAAGAATCATGGAATTCCATCACCTATCATCTCTAATAAAGAATCCCACATCACAAACATGATTTTATAGTGGATTATATATCGATTTGGGTTTTTAGTTGATGATGATCATGGGTTATATCCCAGAGATGGATGTACAGACTAATAAATCCATATATTTTTTTAAAGACTTATTTTGAGAATGAATTCTTATCTTTAATTGATCTTTGGGGAAAAATCTTCATTAGTTTATTTTTTCTATAAAAATATTTATCATGCTTTGCTAAGGATGTATTTATTGTAGGCATTGAATGAGAGGCCTTGTAGATATCAAATTTATTGTGTAGATTTTGGAGAAGGATCCTTGGTGGAACAAAAAATAATTAAATATATAACGGATATCTTATAATTGATTTCAAATAGGTTAGGGGAGTCCCAATGTCTCCAAGATTCATATGTCAATATATGACATCGTCTATTATACAGTGATAGAGAAAATTGGGTATTTCATGGAGTATAATTTATATAGGAACATAGACATTTAGTGAACAAGGGTATGTTAGAACCTCAATATGTTTAACAATTTAATATTATGGAGGGAATAACTTATATTACGTATCTATTAGTCTAATATTTTTGTGTTAATTGTATAGGAGACGTGTTCTATAGATCCAAACTATCGAAGTATCATATAGATTCATCCTATGTTATTTAGTGAGAGTATGTTTATATTGAAACCATCACTATAGTGAACAAAACACCTATTCACATAGTGGATTAACATGGTAAGATTCTTGTTATAAAGAGAATTTCATTAGTTTGATTGAGATAGAATTTTGGAAGGTAATAACCTGATAAATGCTAGGTTAACTCCTTGATGATGCTATAATGGATTTATCACTTCTAGGTATCATGAGCCAGATCCTTTATGGGGATAGAATTATTTTAACATGAGGTTATTTTTCGTGATATAATAATAAAAACAATATATGGATGCCATTTTTATAACACTATGTCATCGATAAGTGGGGAGAAATTTTTTCTGTACTTGGTGGATGCTAGAGGGCATCCTATTTCCGGTTCAGGTAACTATATAAATCTTGTTATCTAGAATAAAATGTACATATCTACATGATCCATTTTCCAACTAGTGGATGGCCGGAATGTAAAAAAGCAACCCCGGTTACCCTCAATCCCGGAACCCAACCTGATCCTTCATATACCAAAAGGTTGTTCCTTATCCCCATAAGTTGTCAAAAATCACTCAGGCATCGAACAACAAATCCAAAGGAACGATTCTTCCAATACTAATCAACAACATGGAATATATATATATATATATATAATAAACAGTAGTAGAAACTGAAGATATATATTCCATAACTGTTAAAAAATAATAGATCTGAACAAATACAAAAGTAGCTAAAAACTCTAAGGCAAGTCCAACGTCAAAAGACTAAAACCAAATAGCTACATAAAATGATGGTAATGATGGACTCCCATATTCTCACTAACATCCACTGAACCAGCCGACACAAACCTCACCACCTCACTATAGTGCTTTTCCTTACCCTATATTGAAGACCATTAAAGGTTTGTGCACCACGTAATAGGTGTGAAGGGTTTGAGCTTACAGGCATAGTAGTATCCCACCCAGGTTCTCCATACCCAGTATCTATATAAAAATCTATGTATATTCATTTTAAATAAAAAATACGGCATGATAAGTAAAAAATTAGACTTATAGAAAACAAGGTAAACCTCTCCCTTTTTCATTAATCTAAAAAAATAAGGTATGTAAATTTCAAAGCACATTCTCTATGCGATTTTCTACCAGAATTAACATAGATATCAATGCTAACTCAAAAAGTCAAAAACTAAAAAATAGAATCATATGTATTGCAAAAATAAGGAAATTATAAAGGTCTAGGCTGCATATGTATTGTACAATAATCAATTAAGTGATCAAATTTTGATCCATGAACAACTAGACTAGGATGCAGAGGAAATCCCCATGAGTAAACCACACAATAATATCAGTATCAGTCTCTAGAATAATTGGAATAAGAAAGAGTGGAAATACCCAAGATAATCCTCCATGATAATCCGCAAACAACGGATGATGTCCCCAAGCTAGTCATTCCACCTAAGTACCCATGGTAACCTAGGATCTTTTTTTACACAATTAATTTAAATGATTTTAAAATACCTATTTTCTATCTATTTATCAATAAATTGGGAAAACCATCATTCACTAAATACCCTATTCAATACTCACAGAACAATCATTCCAATTTCTATACAATAATAGTGTATAAATAATTACAAGTAGGTTCATTAACATATGCTAAAGACAGAACCACATACCTCAAAATTCGGGTCACACACTCCCATAACAGAATACAAAATCAATTTAATCAAAAAATGTAAAATAAGGAAATAGAATAAAATACACATCAATATAGATTCAATTTATAAGACCAGGGGTTGGTGGAAAAGAATAAACCCACCTACCAGGAAGAATAATTCCCGCCACACAACAAATACTGGAAGAAAATGCCTCTAGAAAAATATCACATAATAAATCATGGAAGAAACCAAGAATAATCACCAACAAAGGTGAATGGATCCCAATACACTACACAATGATAGTACCCTGATCAAAAAAATGAATAAATAGGAAGATTACATAGGCTGAAAGATGCACCAAAACAGCAGTAGAGATCGAGTGTCGAACGGATCAATCATGAGGGGGTTGAGCATCTCAAAAATTCTATGAAAGTGCCTTTGGTTGAGATACATGAATAATAGATGATTGAATTGAAAAAAATATCCACACACAATCTGGAAAAACTATACATGGGCCATTACATTGTATGAAACCCATGTTCATTAGGTGTAATATTCATATACCACACACACCGAAAAACACGTCACCTCAGATTAAAAATCTACCATTTAAACCATAAATTACATGTAATCACCATTCATGATGTTACCTATTCATAGTGTTCTCTTTCCATTCACAACATACATCTATCACAAATTACATGAAGTGTAACATAGTTTGATGGTGTTTAACTACACTTCAGCCTATTGAAATGAATAGTTAATTGTGAAAGTCTAACAAATCATTGAAATCACCACTACAGGTATCCTCTCAATATCTATGTAGTGGAAAGTCACGATGAGGTAAATGGCGAACCTGATGAATCTATAAATAGATGTTACAAAATCCAAATTATATATTATTTTTCCCCCAAGAAGTTATGTGGAAGATGTAATCCCCGTAAAGAGGTGAGGCTACTACTCCATCAACAATGGTTCTCCTTCCCAGATATCATGGGAATATGATTCTTGTTTCCATAGAACTCTGTCTAATAGTATCATCTTAAAATGAAATAATTTCACTAGAGAGTAAATGATCTCAAATGGTTTCTAAAAATTAGAAGCATCTGGGTCCAAATCAATATCTTTTTATCTCATAACTTGAGTAGGATTAGGATGATATTTCCAGGGATTAGATATATAGAAAACCTCATGAATACCTATCAACTGAACCAAAAAATATAGTGGATAAGAATATTTTTCAAGCTACACAGTGATTTCAAATGGTCCAATATATCTCGAAATAAAATTTACCTCTGTTCCAAGTAGATGGTGAGAAAACTATAGTGAAACATTCAAGAAAACCCATTCACCTATAGAAAACTCCAAATCTCATCACTGCCGATCCTTGTTTGATTTCTTACAATTCTAGAATGTAGCAAGACTTCGATGTACCTCCGAAATAGTCATGTATTTCTGATCCAAACTTGTTCCAACAAAAGATATTTCACCCACATCATCATAACAAATAATATATCTACATATGAGACCATACAACACCTCTAAAAGATCCATTAGGATTGAAAATTGATAAATGTAGTTATAAACAATCGAAACCAGTCCCATATGACTATACCAGGATCCACTAATTTCCAAGACATAAGGATGAAGCATATCCTCTAGAATCTGAATTATACAGTCTTTATGACTCTCTATCTGTTGATGGTATGTTGTTCTCAACATTATCTGACATCCCATTTCCTCTTGAATATTCCTTGAGAATCACTAATTGAACCTAGGAGAACTACCTGAAACCTGGTAATAAGGACACCCATGTAACGTCACATTCTCTTGCACATACAGTTTAACCATATCATTAACCATAGGGTTATCCTTGATCGGAATAAAATGACCAGATATCATTACCTGATCAAAAACAACATAGATAGAACTCTTCACTTAGGGGTTCTATGGAAATCCAACGTCAAAATACATGGATTCCCCCATCTCATTTCTAGAATGCATCAATAGAGGCTAAAGCCACCAAGTAGGATTCAAGTGATCTTCCTTTATACATTGGTAGGTCTAACAACAAGAAAAAAAATCATGATGTCACACATCATACCCAATCACCAAAATCACTAATTTTCCTCATAATACATATTCATAGTGCCTATATGTATAGTTAATGATAATATATGACAATCAAACAAGACTAGAATCCTCATAGATGTTGGGATGATAGTCCTTTTCCTGAAGTGATGAATACAATGTGAAGAAAGAGACTGACCCAAAATGGTCTCCCCTACATAAAGTATATCTTGAGTTTTATGAAACTCATCATCCTATTCCAAAATCTACACGATAGACTCCGTGAGAGATGATTATAACTGGACATTGGCCAGAACCACGTTGTTAACATTATCATGATCATTTTGGTGAAACTGAGAAAAAATCCACATAAGGTTCCACTCCTCATTCAATTCCAGGACAACATGTGATGGTACTTTCCTTATATGAGTGTCTTCAACAACATTACCCTTTTCTTAGGGTGTATATGATATCAATTTAAAACATCTAAAGGTAATATACCAATCATATCTGTCTGATATTCAAGTCCTTCTTTGAAAAATATATAACTCATATTCTTATGATCATATAAAACCTTGAACCTTTCTCCAAAAATATAGTGCCTTCAATTATTCATCGCATGCATGAATATAGGAAGCTCTAAATAATGTGTAGAGTAATTATTTTCATGTGGTTGAAGCAGACGAGATCCATAATCTAATACTTGGTCAACAAGAATACGCATGAATCCAGAACCAGCACCTGAAGCTTTGCAAAACACCACATATCCATTACTAGGATCAATCAATATTAGAATAAGAGCATATATCAGAATCATTTTCAGTTCATTGAAATAAATATAACACTTTCCATCCCATGTAAATTTGACCACGTTTCCGGTAAGAGCAGTCAAAGAGTACACTAGTTTAGATATGTTCTTGACAAAGTGTCTATAGTATCAATCATGACCATGGAATCTTCGTATCTTAATGAAATTTGTGGTTCATTCTAGGAAAAAAGGCCTTTACCTTTTCTGGAACAACTGATAATCCATGCTCAAAAATTATGTTCCCCAAGACCATCACATCTTGAATCTAGAAACCATTGGAACCATAGCTATTCTATGAATTAAGTAGATCATGGTTTTTGTTTGTTCTCAATCCTCAGTGGATGTTCAAAATGTGTTCTAGTAAAGTGATCATACAGTTCAAGCAGACAAAGTATTAAAGGTGGCATTGTTTCCCAATCTTTTCCAAATTTTTGGGCCTCAAATTCGGAAAATTATGACATGGATTGTTGGTAAAATGAGGTGCGTAGAAAGAGGAAGTGGTGCACCAAAAATAAGGATTGAGTAGTGAAAAAATGCTGGGTTGTGCGAAAAAGGCCAAGCTACATGAAAAAAAGTGTTGCGCGTAAAGCTGTGCATAAAAGAGGTTGTTGTGCAAAATATTGTCTGCGTGAAAATCAACTATTTCGCACAAAAGTGAGATATTTCGCACAAAGGGTGTGAGTTGCACGAAATCTTCAGTATAACATGTTTTCACATTTTTTATTATCTGGATTAGTGGTTTACTATTTTCAAGAGCATAAACTCAAGACATCGATGCAAGCATGGTCTCGTGTTCAGTAGAGACAAAGTCTTCAATGCAAACATACTGAAGAGACCCTCATGTTTATAAACTAACTGAGACTTCACCAAAGGAAGTGATCCAGGGGGAGTCAACGGGAGTGACATGAGGGACGTAGTGAGATATCCCTAAAATTTTGTAAAGGTAGTGTGCTTAGGACAGAGTGACTGCACCAGAACATTGTAATCCATAGATAGTGAAGTTTAGTGGAATTATATATGACTGAAATCATGTCGGTATATGCTCCTTGGAAGTATCCCATTGTGGTGAACCAAGTAAAAGTGTTGTGTCAACTTCCTACTTTCATTTGTTTGATAGGTTTAATAAGTTCATACCAGTGTGGGAATAATATCCACAACTTTAAAATTTAATATATAACAACCGGATTCACTCCTCTACTCTCAGGGTGTTTCGGGGTCCTTCAAGTTGTATCGGAAGGAGTTTAACTAGTGTTTGATCTGTCATTTACCATTATGGACAATTCAACAAATGTCAGAGGAGTCTCTCTATTTGATGGAAGTATTTTCCAGATCTGTAAGAAAAAAATGAGGTCTCATCTAAGATCTCTAAGAATGGAAGTTCTTTTTTCTACTGTGCATGGAATACAAGTCACTAATCCAATAGGCCTGGCTATGACTGACACATACATGAAAATTCTTGATGTAGATGGTAAAGCACAAAATGCACTCACCGCAACCCTTTCTGATCAGATCTATCTGAAGGTGATGAGTTTCACATATGCAAAATCCATGTGGGACAAACTTGAAAATATTTCTAAAGGAGACGACAATATGATGGAGGAAAATTTACAAGTCCTACAAAATTAGTTCGATGATCTGAAGAAGCATCCAGACGATAATGCAGAATCAATCTTCAATCGAATTACTGAAGTGGTTGGAGCAATTAGGGGTATAGGAAAAGAAATAAAATACATTGATATTGTAAAGAAAATATTAAGAAGACTTCCACCCATGTACAATGAAAAGGTTTGAGACCTTGAGGAAATAGATATCTCAAAACTTTCTCTAGATGATATACTGAAAATCATGGTAGAATATGAAATGAGAGTCAAACTAGAAGATTCTATGACTCGTTGGAGTAAGGAAATGGAATTCAAGGCCATTGATAAACTGAAATTTTGAAAAGATAGTAGTGGTGAAGATGATGAGGTAAAAGAATTTCTTTCTCTCATTGCAAAGAAGTTCTAGAAAGGTAAAGGGAAATTCAAAGGGATGTTACCTCTCGCATGTTTTCATTGTGGAAAAGTTGGTCACATTGCCTCTCAGTGTTTAAGAAAGATCAATGATTAAGATAGTGAAGATGAAAACATAATGAAGCCTCGAAAAAGGTTTTTTAAAAATAGAGACATCAAATCTAGAAAGAAAATACAGAGGAAGAGTTTTGTTTTTGAAGATGAAGATGATGATACTAAATTTTGTGAAGAAGAAGAACCTAAATTTAAAAAAGGAAACCATGCTTCCCTGATGGCTACAATTGAAAATTCAAAACCCTCGATCAATAAAGGTATAGATAATCATATTAATCTCAATGGTGATTTTACGATTCAAATTAAGGATTCCATTTCCAAGCATGAGAATAAATTTAATAGATGAAATAATTTGAAGGAAATGGGGGAAGAATCATAAGAATATGTTGATGATCTTGAATCTGAAATTGAATGAATATAAGAACTAGTGAGTGTTTAGTCTTCAATCCGTTAAAGAATATATGTCGTTGTGGAACTAAAGAAAAGAATTGAAGAACAATCAATGGTCATAAATGACATTTCATACAGACTGGAAGAGAAGTCCTAGACTATTGAGGGACTTGAGGAAGAAGTTGTTATTCATAGGAGTAAAATTTAATGTCAATCAACCACAAATGAGGGTAAGAAGAAAATTTATTTCAGATGATTCACAGATACAGAATTACTGGAAAGAGTCAAGTGTGGTTCATATGGGGTTTGAAAAATCTTGAGTGATCAAAGACCCGCTTTAATGGGAAAGAGAGGAATAGGCTGTGAAGCTGAGACATCAACTGCTGTATGTGAAGAGAGACAATGGAAAGACAAGTTTAAAGTTAGACATTTTGAAACATTTCCTGAAGTGCTGAAAAAAAAACCCTCAATCCAAACTAAAAGAAGAACTGAAAATTATCCTCAAACTTTCAGAAATTGAAGGCAGTCCAACTATTCACCCAAGGAAAAAGGAATGAGGAGAAACTCATGTGAGAAGTCATTTCCTCTCAGAATGTGTCAGTTATGTGACTATCTAGGCCATACCATGTCATATTGCGAAGAGGTAAGGAGATATCTGAATTGGGAAGATCTAGGATTCCAACAAAAGAGAATGAATTTATATCCATTATCGTAGAATAAATAGTATATATGGACAATGTGTTCATTGTTCTAACTTTGGCCATAATGCTCTGTATTGCAGGTATAGATTTGATAGGAGAGATTCATACAACTCTCATAGAAGTGCCAATATTCACCCACCTGATGGTGTTGATATCACAAATGGGTTCTCTCCTATAGAAGAAGATTACGGGTATGAATAATCTGATTATGTGGAAGAAATAATTAGAAGGCCATCAATATATTATACTCAATCCAATATCTCTTGGAAATAATAGAAGAAGATAGAGAAATACAATATTGCAGAGGTTTCCCTCCAAGCTACAAAGATAAACATCACCTGGGTTCTAGATAGCAGTTGTTCATCTCATATGACATGTAATTTCTGCCTATTAACAAACATCAAAAGGAAGTTTTATGGTACAGTATGACTTTTTAATGATGGATCTCTAAAAATAAAAGGTAGTGGAAGTACCGAATTAGCTAATAGAGAACTAAAGAAGACTGAAGTCCTTTATATTGATGGACTACGTCATAATCTAATTAGTCTGAGTAAGATATGTGACTCGGGACTTATAGTTACTTTTAATCATAAAGGCTACACTATCAAGGGAAAGACAATAAATTCACTTATGAAGGGATGAAGAATAGAAGACAACTTGTATCAGGTTGATAGTAAAGAAAATGTTGGTTACAATATTGTTGAAGAAGAAAACATTTTATGGAATCAGAGACTCGGCCACGTAAATCAAAAAGAAAAGGATAAAATATCAATGTTGAGGATTGTCATAGACATTCCCAACCTAATGCAT
Organism: Viscum album; assembly: GCA_963277665.1. NCBI lineage: Eukaryota > Viridiplantae > Streptophyta > Magnoliopsida > Santalales > Viscaceae > Viscum > Viscum album. The sequence continues at coordinate 1,291,100,012 of OY728135.1, forward strand.
GATCATGAAATGTCTTGTGATGCTTTCATTCGTGGAAAGTTGGTCTGCAGTTCATATCAGCCAAAGAAGAAAAGGGCATATCATCTTCTTGATCTATTTCATACAGATGTATGCGGGCTGATAAATGTTTTCGGAACTCATGGAGTTAGGTACTCTATCGATTTCATAGATGATTATAGTAGAATGGCATGTGTAATAGTTATTTTAAGGAAACAACAATTTATTTACTGCATGAAAACATATCGGCGAATCACTGAGAATGATACTGGACGAACAATCAATGTGTTTCAATCTGACAATGGAGGGGAATACACATCTATTGAATTTGAAAATTACTTGGAGAAGCATGGAATACAACATGAGGTAGATGCTGTGTGAACTCCAAAAAAATGGAGTTGTTGAATGTAGGAATAGATAGGTGAACAATATGGCATGGACTATTCTGATTTAGAGTCGTATTCCACAACATTACTGGAAAAATTCTATTCAATCTGTATTATATATTCAAAATCAAACAAGACTTTATATGGGTGAGACAAAGACACCATATGAATTGTGTCATAGAAGGAATCTCTCTTTGGAATACTTTTGTGTTTTTGGAAGTAAATGCTTCATCAGGAACAAATAAGGAAATCAAGGGATGTATGGTGACAATGAAAATGAATGAATTTTCCTTGGATACTCAATGAACAAAAAATCCTACAAGTGTTTCAATAAGAGATTAGGAAGGATCGGGGAAATAAGTGATGTTAATATCATTGAAGAGAAAAGCACAAATTCTTCAAGGATTTCATATGATGATGTGATAGAAACTGAGGAAGAAAATGAACATGGATTATATCCAAATACAGGATTAGAGAATGGTGGAAATATCCCTCACCAGTTAAGTTATGATGTTGACTTAGAAGAAGAATCTGAATAGGAAAACTTGGATGGAGAGAATGCAACAAAAACTCACAAGAAAAATTGAAGATCTGAGATTGATTCATCTAACATAATTGGGGACATGAGTTCTCCCACACAAACAAGGAGGATGTGGAATAACACACAATTTGAATTTTTGTTAGTTGTGGAGCCATCCTCATTTTAAGAAGCTGCAAAGGATGAATCTGGGGTAAAAGCCATGAATGGAGATTTAGATCAGATTGACAAGAACTAGACATGAAATCTAGTGAGGAGACCCAAAGATCAAAATGTTATTTGTACAAAATGGATCTTCAAGAACAAGTTTTATGAGAATGGAAGTGTTTTTAGAAACAATGAATGACTGGTATGTAAACGATATACTTAGATTGAAGGTGTTGATATTGAAGAAACCACTACACCGGTGGCTAGACCGGATTCAATCATGCTTTTCCTTGACATGGCACTTCAAAGGGGATATAAAGTATATCAATTGGATGTCAAGACAACATTCATGAATGGTGTACTCGAAGAAGAAGTCTACATAGAAGAACCAGTGGGTTTTCTTCTTAGTACTGATGAAACAAAGGTTTGCAAACTAAAGAAAGCACTCTATGTCTTGAAATAGGCACCACGAGTGTGGTATTCCCGGCTAGACTCTTATCTCAAGAAGGTGGAATTCAAAAGAGTAGTAGATAACAACTTATATGTGAATAATTCTCCATAAGATCAGATCATGGTTCTAGTATATGTTGATGACATTATATTTGGTGGCAGCAGATAGAAATCAGTGGATGGATTTACCAATCACATGAAATCATAATTTGAAATGTCTATGATTGGGGACCTCGCATATTTATTGGGGCTGCTGGTGATTCAAAAGAAGGATTACACTTTCATTTCTCAGGAAAAGTATGCAAGATAGATGCTGAATAAGATTAATATGCATGACTCCAAACCGATTTTAACTCTGATTGGGTTTGGAAACAAACATGGATAGCATGAGGATGTGACCTATGTAGATCTCACCATGTAGTGGCGGACAATTGGGAGCCTACTGTACCTGACAGCGATACGCAGTAATATTATCTTTTCATCATTTCTAGAGAACCACATCCAAAGTAATCCAAAGGAGTAACATATTTCAGCTATAAAAAGAATCATGTGGTTATTTTATGTACTCACAATTGTGGCTTATACTTTACTTCAGGAAGGTACAGTGAATTATCAGCATTTTTTGATGCTGGCTGGGATGGTGATGTAGTGGATAGAAATTCCACCAGTGTTGGAGCATTCTATATTGGGAATAAATGTGTTGGCTGGTTGAGAAAGAAACAAGAAAGTACTTCTCTTATTACTGCTGAAGCTGAGTATATATCCTCTACAATGGCCTGAACTAAAATACTATAGATGAAGCAAAAGCTAACCAATATTGGTTATGAGGTGAATAAACCAATGGTAATTTACTATGATAACAAGTTCTCAATTAATCATATGAAGAATATTTTTCAGCATTCTCGTACCAAACATATTGAAATCAGGTATCACTTTATCAATGAAAAAGATGAGCAAGGCTTAATTAGAATGGATCATATGGGAACTGATGAGCATGTGGTTGATATCCTGACCAAACCATTGTCAATGGCTTTGTTTGAGAAGCATCGGTTGAACCTCGGTGTTCAACCACCTCCCAGTTCATAAAAAGGTTACACAATATCCCTCTCCCCAGTTATGTTGTGTTTTTTAACCTTTTTTTAAATATGTTTTAGGTTTATGGGGGAGATACTATCCAGGGGGTGTAATGTGATTTTCAATGGGAAAATACTGACCATTGGGTTTATTTCCAATGGGGTAGAAAGGAATAAATTCATGCTTTTCATGGACATGTAATGCTTTTGTGACACTGTATGAGATTTAATAAATTCCGTGTTTTCATGGACTTTTAATGCTTTTGTGACACTATAGGATATTTACTTGGGTTTCATTGAGAATTCCAAAACACAGGAAACCAATTCAAGATTCCTCTCTTTTTTTCTACACCGAGCATTGCCGACATAGACTTTGAGAGTTGGCTGAGTTGAATCTTGCATTTTTTTGTTTGCATGTCGATGGTGATCGATAGAATTTATATAGTGATTACCAAAAAACCCAAAGGGGGAGATTATTGGAACCATGGATATTTTATGCATAAAGTGGAGTATGGTTTGTGTTTTTTGACAATCCTTAGTGGAAGTTCAAAATGTGCGCAAAATTTTGGGTTGAGGTTTTTCGCGAAAATAGTTTTTCAGAATCAGAATGTCAAAAAATGGAAAACGAATGGGATGCGCAAAAAAATATGAAGAAGTGCATGAAAAACCGTACCTGTACGAAATATTACACACCAAATGAGAGGTTTTTTATGACAGATGGGGTTTTGCACACCTGGGTTTGAGATTCCTATAAATAAAAGGTGACACCCCTCATTACGTAAGTTTGATGACTTACAGAAGATCCGAGTGCTAATGCGTGTGAAATGTTCATGTAAAGGAAGTCGCGCGAAAAAGGCCACGTTGCATGAAAAAAAATGTTTGAGTTTCGTGAAAAAGGTTGGTTTGCACGAAAAATGCCATGATCCACGAAAAAAAGTGTAGCGTGTAAAGGATGTTGTTGTGCGTAAATGAGGTTTTTGCACGAAATATTTTTCGTGCGAAAGTCATGTATTTCACGCAAAAGTGAGATATTTCATGTAAAGGGTAGGAGTTGCGTGAAATCATCAGTATAACCTGGTTTTGTGTTTTTGATCATCCGGATCAGTGCTTCAGTGTGTTCAAGAGAATAAATTCAGGACTTCGATGTAATCAGTGTCTCATGTTGAGTAGCACCAATGACTTCAATGAAAATCTATTGAAGATACCCTCACACTTATAAACTGACTGAGACATAACCAAAGGCAGTGAGCTAGGGGGAGTCAACGGGAGTGACACAAGGTATACAGTGAGCTATCCCTGAACTTTTGTAAAGGAAGTTTACCTATGATAGAGTTACTGTACCAGAACATTCTAATCCATAGCTAGTGAAGTTTAGTGGAATTAGGTACGACCGAAAGCATGTCGGTGTATGCTCCTTGAATGTAGCCCATTTTGGAGAACTAAGTAAAAGTGTTCTATCAAATTCATACTTTCATTTGGTTGATAGGTTTAACAAGTTCCTACTAATGTCAGAACAAGAGCAACAAATTTAAAAATATAAAGTTAACACCCTAATTCTCCCCTCCCCTCTCAGGGTGTTCTGGGGTCCATCAGAAAATACATTTTGATAGCTTTCCATACAAAAGATGACATCTCAAAATTACCCGAAACAAATTCAGATGGTTCTCGTGATCACTCTCAGATTTTGAATAAACTATAATATCATCCATGAAAACTACCACAATAGATTCAAAATATTGATGGAAAATCTGATTCATCAATTCCATAAAAACTGCATAAGAATTAGTTAGACCAAAAGGAATCATAAGTTATTCATAATGGAAGTACCTGCTCTCGAAGGCTATCTTTGTTATATCAGACTCTTGAACTCTGACCTGATGATAACCTGACAAAAGGAAAATCATTGAAAACCACTTTCCTCCATTATCTTATCAAATAGATCTTCCACATGAGTAAAAGGATATTTATTCTTAGTTTTCCCATAGTTTTACCTTTTATAGTCCACACATAAAATAATAGAACCATCTTATTTCTTAGAAAATAACACAAGGGTTTCCCAAGGCAATACTCTAGGGAGAAAAAAAAACTTTTTCAAACTGGTCGTCCAATTGAATCTTGAGCTCTTTCATATATTCTAATGTCATATGATAATAAGTTATCAATAAAAGATGGGTACCTAATATCAAATCAATCATAAATAATACCTCTCTCTCTCACTTTAGTATGATTGGAGAAATCATCAAGGAAAAAATCATGATTGTCGTGAAAAAAATGGAAGATCATCAACAGAAGAAACATGATTTTTCTTAAATTAAACATCAACAAACAAACTCTTGAGCTCTGGGATGGAAGGTCATATACAATATAACCATAGGTCCCACTCCCCATGATACAAACAAGATCTCCCATTAACATCATGAAAGGAAACACACTGATGGTAAGAATATACCTCCACATGATGAACAATAAACCAATCCTAATGGATGAGGATGTCAAATAGATCTTAATCAAGAATGAGAAAATACCAGACCAACTCTATATCAGATATCATTAATGAACAAGAGGGACACATAAACACATGCTCTCTCCTTGTACCAACAGTTATTGGTAACTCCATTTTAAAGGAAATAAGTTACATTATATGTTTAATAACATAAACAAAACATCAATATATAAATGAGTTGGAGGCACCAAAACCAAAAAATGAAATTTCTACTAAATATGCAATTATGATAGTACATATCATAGTTTTCCGACTTTCATTAACATTTTCTAGACCCTCATATAATTCTTGATAATTCATCTCTTCTAAGGATTATAGAACGAGTCCCATAGTTATTATAGTTTCTGATTGCATCGTAGTTCCCTTTTGAGTTGACTAACTTTGACTATAACAAGGCATATTCATATTCGGGCAGAAGTGTTGTAAGTAAGAAAAACATCCAAAACTGATGCATTCCCCCTTGTGCATTGGAAATGAACTTATTATATGTCTTTAATTTCTAAACTAATCGCAAATCATGGGTACATTACCCACTATAATAGATGGTGTAAATGGGGCCCACTGCTATGATCCACCTCCACTACTTCTATGATGATCGTTCAACATCCCATTCTTCCTATTCACGCCACTGAAGCCTCCACCCAATTGAAGAGGATAAGTGAAAAATTCAACCATTCCTAAAATATTAATTTCTTTAATAATATATCTTTCTACCCACATCATATTGGTAGAAAGATTCCATATAAACACCTATGATCTGATATCCGGTAGGGAACCCTGCAGGTACTTCTAAGACATTAGCTAGTCATTATTCACCATATCCAGAGTAAAACAGACAACCCTAGAAAACTGATTGGGCTATACTGACATCGAACTCTATCCTTATTTTAATGATAAGAACTCCAGAGAGTTTTCTTGCCTCAGGGAAAATAGAAAAGACTATTAAAATAACAAGGTTTTGGAACCCTTCAAATCCCAGTCTATCTCTCTGTTTGCTTGGACCATAGAATATCACCATTTCATGATGATACCCTTGAGTGTGACCACTACAAACTTCTTATTGATGTTCTTAGATGTATCTATAATATTGATGATTTGATCTATCCTATCCAGTATTCCCTCTGCCTTTTGAGGTTTTTTAATTCCATTAAAGGACTGTGGCTTCTTGTATAAGAACTCCTATATTCATTCTCTCCCTCTCCACTAGATCCTAGTTGTTCCTCAACCAGTACGTTCAGAAAAGATGGTACACATTGATCAAAATCACATAGTTCAGAAATGATAATCATGATGAGATTCTAATCTATAGGTGTCTTCCATTGAAGGGCATCAGTTGTAATCCCCATAGAGACACATGGAAGGCATCTTCGAGGCATACTTCTACACACTAAAACATAAAAAGGATTAGAAAATAGATCAAATATCATATCACACTAGAAATACCATAATAAAAAACTCATATTTTTAAAACAACAAACAATACTAGTTACACACATCCCAACCTCCCATGGAATCATGAGTCTCCTTACGACAAGTGCTAGTTATACACATATCAAAACATACCTAAAATGAATGAAAAATAATATATTCAGTTTAGATGATGCCCTAAGACATGGAATATTAAGGTTAGACACCCTCTAAAGCAAAATTATAATGAACCGACCTGGGGTACCCACAAAATAGGAACCCGACCAGATCTGTCACATACTCAAAGGACATTCTTGATCCCCACAGGCAGTCGACATGCACTCGGGAATTAAAAAACAAAATAGAGGGAATGATTACTCTAAACCTGAATAACCATATTGAATATATATATATAGAGAGAGAAAGAGAACAACCTACAGATGATAAAGAAGATATATATTCCATAACATTAAGAAAATAGTGGAAACAAACAACTACAAATTTATCTAAAAACTCCAAGACAAGTCCAACTTAAAAGGACTAATAACTATATATTTACTATAAACGATGGTAGGTATGGAATACCATCACCTCACCACCTACTACCCAACCATCTAACATGATCCTTGTTGCCTCACTCCAACGACTTTTCATTCTAAACATTAGAAGGAAAATAATGGTTGATGCAGTATCGAATAGGTCCATACAGTGTGACCTAACAGGCTAAGTAAGATCCCACTCAAGTGCACCAAAACCAGTTTCTGTAAAAATATCCTAGAAATCGCATTTTAAAAAAACATGGAATGATAATGAGTAATGATTTTTTATAGAAAACATAGTTAACATTTCACTTTTTTGAGCTCTAAAAAAGTGTGTATATAAATTTTTAAACACAATTTTCCATTTCATTTTCCACAAGAACTAACTTTAATATCAAGGCTAACATAGAAATCCCTGAAATAGAAAAAAGAAAAACATGTATCACATCCCCAATGAATACTAAAATTCCAAGCCACAAAATATTCATACCACATTCAATCAAGTGAAAAAATTCTGATTTGAGAACAACTTGCCTATGAAATAGAGGAAACCGGCATGATAGACCTCATTAATAATCAGAAAATAATGCATGATGGCCTTAAGATAATCCATCCACCTATGAATCCAATGTAACCCACGTTCTTTTTTAAAAATTCATTTCATTTCATTGAAAATACCCATTTTATCTCTATTTATCAAAAACCAAGGGAATTTTTTTTCACGAAAACCCCTTTCAACACACACAATACAATCACACCTATTTGGATTTAAAAACTATTAATAATGAATAATAACCATGATTATTAATGTAGGCTAGAGATGGAATGATCTACCTTAGAACATGGGTCTCATATTCCCGTAAAGGAGTCAAAAATCAACAAAACCCAACAATGTCAACAAATACAATAGTATCAATTTCACATCAATAATGATTCAATTTAGCAGATAAGGGGTTGGTGGAAGATAGGAAACCCACATACCTCACAGAAAAATGCTATCCACAACACATATAATGAATGAAAAGGCCATCAGAATGAGATCCCAAAATAGATATAGGAAAAAACCAAGAAGAATCATCATTTGTAGACCAACGGATCCAAAAACACCACCAAATAGTAATACCTCAATCAAAAGAAAAAGAGAAATGGAATGGTGACTTACTCAGTGAGATGCACCAAAACTAGAATAGAGAACGAGTGTCAAAAAGTTTCATCTAGATGGGGAAGAGTCTCTCAAAAACACCCTAGAACTGCCTTAGTTCGAGATCCATGATGAACTAGAGAAATAATTGAAACAAAACAGCCGCAAATTTTCATTAAAAACTGTATGTTGGCCATTATATGGAAATAAAATCAGGTTCAAGATGTGTCACTACCATACCCCTCATATGATTAATACCCCATCAACCCGAATAAAAAATCCATCATTTAAACCGTACATGACATGTAATCCCCATTCACGACATGTTCCACTTCACAGCATGATATTTAATTTAATGACATACATAAATCACTCATTAAACGTTGTGAAACATAGTTACATGGCATGTACCTACTCTGCAACCTACAAAAATTAACACTTAGTAGTGAAAATATGAAAAATATTTTAATTCACCATTATAGGTATCCTTTTAATCTATAGGGAGAGGAAATTCATGATGAGGTTAAGGGCGTACCTGATTAATATGTAACAATATGTTACACTGGAGGTACAATCAGATTACATTTACCCACCATCCTTATTAGGGATTGGATTTAAGTTTATTACTTCTTCTTACATGTAATAAACATCTAGTGTGTGATCATTGACATATACTTGGACCAATGACAAACCCTTGAGGCCAATAGGCTCATTGGTGATGAAACAATGACTTGGGTTTAGTAAGCATCTAAATTTTCTTTTATCCTAAAATTATGTTTCATCCTATATAATATGACCATTAATACCTTAGTTTTATTTCCTTGTGTCCCAAAATTCTAAATGATGATTTCAGAAATCCGCCACATCATTTTTTATGTTCATGATGCCTACTATAATCATCATTTTCGGTAGGGTGTCATTTGTTATGGGAGATTATTTATAGAATATTTTCTTCAATTATTATAAATTTTTTATGAATATTTCTAATAAATCACTATATGTATCCTTAAAATTGAGGATTTAAATAATCTTCACTAGATCTGGGTTCTCTATGATATGATCTATTCCTCTATCATCATCAGTCAAGAAGAAAAAATTTATTTCATCATTCATAAGGTAGGTTTCTCAGTCCTATTTTCAATCCATTGCAGATGTTGTATTTTATTTTATTATTTGTTTTGGATATATTTTTCAAATTTGTTTTTAAAATTTGTTTTTTTACTAGTGAAACAATGTATTATTCCAATATTGATTTTTAAACCTTAATTTTTCAAATAAACTATTTGATAAAAATGATCAAATAAGAATTTGATATGAAATTGTTTTTAATCCTGTAATTAGTGTGAAATCATTATATAAAATGCATTGTGAAATTAAATTGAATATATTTGAAATTGATTATTCCATTTAATTTTTTTAAATTTATTTTTCATTTTGTTTAACATAATGAGGATGTAATGAAACCATATGCTAGAGGGGAAAATAGAAATATATTTAATGAGCTTCCATACATTGTTGGGTTTGTATGGGTAATGGTTATATTATAATTGTGTGTCCCAAACATTACTAACTACAACGGAGTAGTACATTAGAAGTATGAGTACAATTCTATGTGGAGGAAGATTTCCCTTATAAGGGATTACTGTCTTAAGACCCTTACATGAGTCCATTCAAATTACCTTTATTTTATTGTATTTTACTAAATATTTAGTAAGGATTGACTTCATGTAATTAAAGAGTTACTGGGATGAATTTCTCTTTAATGGAGAATGGATGACCCGAATTCTATTCTGGGTAGGTTTCTAAGGCTTAGGTTGTGATGTTAACGTCGTTCACTAGATGAAGTTGGTTAATCCACCATGTTCCACCTAAGAAGTAATGATTTTCTGATCGATAGATAGTAACAACCTAATAGCATTATGTTTGGCTACTTTAGAAGAAACTATTCTTGTCTATTGATCAAAACCTAGTCTAATATAATGTGGATAGGGTCTTCCATTTGAATATCTCATGGTAAGATATGTTCACATGAATTGGTTATACTTTTTTTATTTATTCTGATTACAAATCCATTAGGGTTCATGGTATTATAATTAAATATTATTTACGCAAGAAGATACATTTACTATTTACCCCTACCCCTAAGATTTTTATCTACACATAGCGGGTGTAAATGTAATCAAATAAATAAATAAATTCATTCTTGATAAGATATTTATGTTTAATAAATTAAAAATCATGAAAGCGTTCGGGTTTGAAATAGGGATGAGCATGAAATTGGGATTTAAAAAGATAAATCACAATTACTAAAAATTAAAAACTTGTAATTTAAGCAAAAAAATGAATCTAACATGTGTTATTGGTAATTGAAAATGAACAATAGAAAATGATGCAACATGAATTTGAATGCGTTGAAGAAAAATAGATCCACGGATCTTCAATTGATAATTAAATATAAACAATGATGAAATTTGTATTTTATGGATAATTAGGGAGAAGGAACTCAAAAATGATTAAAACAGAGGAGAATCCCATCTGGAAATTATTGTAAAATTATTTCCCACAACTCTATGTATATTGGTTAATTTGTTGATGACATATACTAGTGGTACACTTCATGTACCGTTGATCCGCATATATTTCCATGGATTTTGTATATCCCAGGATCCTCACTCGTATCAAGAGTATTTATGATGTTTGACTGACTAAAAGCCATGTGTAGAGTGTTCATGATATGTATTGGCCTCCAGCTATTCCTCTATGTGGATTTATCACTCAAATTCCTTCACTGGAATCACGACATGTACTGGTTGTATTTTCTGCTATCTTCACAGCTTGGCTAAGGACATAGTAATTATTTGAACTACCAGAACATGACGTGTGTCGACTTTTCAGGATGTGTATTTTCTAAAATCTAATTTTTTATAATTTCATATTTTCTTTAATATGGTGACTTATTTCAAAAACATTGATCATATACCATGTGCATAATCGTGAAAATAAATTAAAATACATAAAAACAACAGTAATAAGGGTATATAAATTCATCATATCACCCCGAGAAATACACTTGACTAATTAGTCGTCCATAGGGAAAAAGGAATCAATAATGACTTAAACAATAGATATTCCATTTTTAAAACAGAAAATATTCATTATTTTTATGTAATTAATGATAATTTTAAGCATAAAAAGATAGTCCTTCTGAGTTAGCTCAGTATAAATAATCTTTCATGCTACATAGTCTATCTTAAAAAATAAATCTATTTTTATTACAATATTTTTACTGTTCCTTGAGTCATACTCCCATTTATAGTTTACAACTAAATGAATTTCCTCTCTTCGCTCATGGTAAAATAAAATTGGAGTTATGTTCATACAATGAGTATATAAACCATAAGCTCTCATTGGATCTATCATCTTTACATAGTAAATACATGTACAAAATACATCTTGGGGGATTTAGTAGTAAGGATATAATGAATCTGAGGATGTGGGTAGGTGGGTATGAAGTGAAAATCAAGATCAAAATTAGGATATGCTCTAATGAATAATGCTTGAGTTTCAATACAGGTGTAATAGAAGTCATCCTTCCAACAAATCGTGTCTGTACTCTAGCATCTATGATTGAATAATATATGGAATGTATGTAAAAATTGACGATTCTATTCTTTTCCATTATCTTTTTCATTTCATATTTTTCAAATGTATTATCTATGACATATATCAAGTCCATCCCCTAACCACATATGATCCTTCAAGGGATTCATCGGGCTGTAAAATAGTGATTTTTGACCTTCTTAGTAGACAACTCACATGTATTTTTATTTTATTTTATATTTTTTCAATGGAAAAAAATAAAATGAATTTCTACGAAATAGATAATGATCACAACTCAATAGTCTGATGAGTACACAATACATCTCAATCCAGTAAAATCATCAGAGAAGTATGAATTCCTCCCCCAAACTTTTTCAAAAGTAGAATCATTTATTATTCAATGAGTAGGGTAGGAAGGGAAATATTATATGGTATATTCATTCTATAATTTCAGTCATGTAAACTATTGTCTAATCAATGGAAAAATGTCAGGTGGGTCTCCAGAAATAATGGCCGACAAAGGGTGCCTCATTCATTTTTAATTCTTACCTGTTCAGTCATTAATTCGATAAGATCTCAATTCATGTTCATATCGATAGAAATGTCCCAAGTATCTCTCAATAAATGTGCTCAGAAAATAATGTGAAACTATATGCTTATATTCCTCTCAGGTAATGAGAGTAAAATCATTTTTTGAAATTTAAATGGGCTTAAAACATAGTAAAGTTTCAATTGATCATAATTTCTAAAAATTTAAATCTGAATCAAATTTCAAAACACGTCAATTTTACTAAATTTATATTCAATGTCCAAAATATGTAATCTATAAATTTCTAAATTAAATTTTTTGATAATTTACATGGTCATAGTGTTCTTAAAGTTGTAAATAATGCATAAATTTTTATAAAATTATCTCTTATACAGGTGAGGGATAACAAAAAAATTAGGTATCTCCTCAAGGAAAACCATGAGAACACCCCCCCCCCCCCCCCCCCGCCCACACACACACACACATTTAGAAAGAGACAGTGTCTGCAATATCGAAGAAATATTTATGGAGTGGTATCGAAAGGAGAAAATAATGAATATGAAAGGAAATTTTTGACAAATGTAAATGATGGAATTGAGAGTTCCCTAAATAGGTGATGTTCCATGATGGAATTTGAGCTATCGTTATGACATGTTTATGTCACCTACATAATGGGTTAGACAACAAATCTTATTATAGAGTAAACTTTATAATGCATGTTTAATCATTATAATATAATATTAATAGGAAGGAGAATAGAGAAATAAGCAAAGATAACCATTATTATAAAAACAATTATTGTTTATAAAGTATTTCTATCAAAGACTATAAATGAAATAGGAAAACAAACCAATGAGGATGACTCTATATAGATAAACATTCAACTATGTGTTACCTTCCATAATGCACTAATAGATGTTTTCATCTAGATGGATGGACCGTTATTTTCTTTTGTGGGTCTCCCAACTCAGTTTCTTTGTATCCTATTAGGTCTGTTAGAGTTAATATATTTGGCTTCAATAAGTCTATTGGGAGGGTTTATTATATCTTGTGGTAAATTATGAGCATGAATTATGTGTGGTGTGAAATGGTTCATAGCTCTGGGTTATTATTTTTGTGCATGGTCTTCCATGGAATGTTCCTAATGTTGACGTGTGATGTCTCTGATGTGTTGGAGTTTTTTATTTTCCAAAATAGATGGTGTTACAAGACCAATGAGAAACATATAAGATTAATTGTAGATATACATTTATCTTTACCAAAATAAATAAATGATATTCAACCAAAAAAATAAGGTTAAAAAAATCCCATGTATAGATATAAAAAGTACGTACAAAATAAGGGATACAATTATGATAAAAATGAACTACCATCCTGATCGCAAAATATTCCCAAAAACCCATAAATGTATAAAACTAAAAGATATGGTTTCTAGGACGAATATCTCCCCTAGTCTCCTATCGTGGCCAAGGGTGAGGCCAACTGTCTCGTTAGGTTAGAATCTATAATAACCGCAGTCACCCATGGAACGGTGGCTACAATGGATAGTGTAGTTTCAGAGGTAGGTAGGTTGGGTAGGGTGGGTGGTGGATATTTATTAAACTATACATTGGTCAATTGTCTGGCTGTTGCTTCCACAAATTGTACCTCAGGTTGGAATTGGTTGCCAACCAATTTCCCCTCAATGCGTGTTATGCTAATAACTCCTACTGGGTAGTTGGGATTATAAGGTCTGGAGGCTAGTAAAGATGGACATCAGGGGGTGGGGGAATGGTGATATATGAGGTTATTTCTAGGTTGGGTGGTGTGGTGAACGATGTATGCTCAATTAATGAATGGTGGAGGGGTGTGGAAATGTAACATCCCAGGTAAATAAAGAAAATGAAATTTTTCAAATTTAATATTATTTTTGAATTAAATATTAATTCTACTTTAAAGGGGATGCTATGTTCGGTGGTGTTCCTGATACGAAACAATGGGTTTCTTTGAAATCCTATGTTGCACAATAACAACATAATATTATTATTTTAAATGGTAGTTAATACATAGTCATTTTATTGGAAGAAATTAATATAACGAACTAAAATATTATTATACATGTTTTTTGAATATTTTTACATTTATCCAATAAAATATAGAGGCTTACAATAAATAAGGAATTCGATTTTAAGCATAAATACTCTAATATTCACTAAAAGGTCGATTTACTGCATTTTAATGTTGAACAATATTTAAATAATGTTAATGTAACACTTATAAGATCTATTTGACAAAATAAAATTATTCTTAAATATCGGGACAACAAAATTTTCTCTGGATTAAATTTTTGTATTTTTCTAAAAGTGTTCATTTTTTTATTAATAGTGACAAATATTGTATTTTAATTCATATGTTCATTTTAATCTAATTTTTTTATATGTTCATATTGTCTTGTTAATTGGTTTTAAAGTGTAATTAGAATATAGTTTTACCATTTAATATAATATTGGTAATTGAAAATAATTTCATTTTGAAATTGGACATAAACCAATGTCAATCTTTTGATAGTTATTATTTCTCAAAAACACGATATTTGTTTTAAAAGTGGGAATTAATTTTAAATTAATTTCTGCCTATTTTGTGTTTTTAATTTGGAAAAATGGATTCCATATTTGGAATCATTAGTTCTAAATTATTTAAATAGGTAACTTTTATTTTTAGACATTTTAAATATTTAATTCAGTAAATATTTTATTTACAACGATTAAAAGGTAACAATAATAATTAAGTGTAAAATATAATATTATAATAATATTAAATTACCCTAAAATATTTCATAATTCTATTTTATGATACATATTAGACCATGGGCATCCATGGGATGAAATTGGGACCCCATGGGGCCACGTGGGAGTATTAATGACATTTTATATTAATTAATTTAAAGTAAAGACAAAAATGACAAAAACAAATAACATTTATTAAATAATTTCTTACATGGGGTTATATAAGTAGTCGTTTCGACTATGAATTTTATTTGGGAAGATAAAAGATTTCCAAAATCATGGTATTTTTTTATTATTTTTGGACTTCATATAAATTAAATTATTTATGACACAATAATGATACATTATTTACCTCATTAATAAAATATTTTAATAAACTAGATTATAAATATTAAAAAAATATCTGAAACCCATAAAATTATTATTGGATTATTTTATATAGAACATGAGTCTTATTAAGATTGATATTAATGAATATATCACCTTTTGAAACCGAATATGAGGTTATAATAAAATAATTTTTTCAAATATTACTAAAGAGCCCCTCCTCTCCCTTATAAAAGCCGTCAATTCCAACTCATTACTCACACTTCTCAAGAAATTGGATCATGCAACCTATGCTCCAATAATCTCCCAATATCTTTCTCTTCAACATTGAAGCCTTAGCATAGGCAGGAAAAACTTCAAGAAACCCTTTTGGTTCAATCCAAAGGGTGTTACCCGATGTAAAGGCAACATCTTCTCTTAAGTTCGTTTGTTTTATTTTACATCTCCAACCACCTAAACTCTCTTTATTCCTTTATTTTGTAACAAAACCAGTATCCTCAATATAAAAGGATGTTTTTATGAGATGTATTATAACTACAATAACACACACCTCCATCTAATGGGTAAAAAACATATTGTTTCTATAGATGGAAAACTAACGCCTCACGAAATGATGATTGCTCAATTATCTCCTACCTCCTCTCATGGTAGCCATTAAAATGGAACTTTGTTTTAATATGATATATATTCTATTTTTGTATCCTATATTCTTATGTATTTTCCATTTATATCATTATTTTATGGTTTTCATTATGGATAAATGTGATAATATCAATTGAGGAAATGCAAACTACCGCCCCATCAAAGTTATATGACTCGTTCATACCATACGTGGTACGTATAAAGGATAGAGTTAATTAAATTATATATGATATTATACTTTAATTATAATATAACTATGTATCATTATGTTTTAATTCCATTAAACTGTGAAATAGAAATGAATGTAGCGTTCATGCATAGGTAGGACTTACTGTCTCCATGAACGGTGCATTTCATTTCATTCCTCCAAATAGTACGTACTACTATAAATACATGTATATACAGGATATATATGAAATATATGATATTTTATTGATGAATATAATTCTAGTTATTATGAACTTTTGACCACATGAACAACATGTAATTATAAGAAGTCTATTTTCGACTCAAGTACAAAATATTGACAAAACAATCATTATTAATTTAAATGATTACATAATGTTTATAACATGGTAATAAGTTATATAAAAGGAATAATTAACCTTAAAAAGGTTATTAAGCAAGTAGAGATTAACTTTAGTTTATTATTCAAGAAATTAAAGAAATAACATGTCAAGTTAGACACAAGGTAAGGGATTTTTATCTCACTTTTTATTCCATGAGATTTCCATTATTCACCACATATTTATTACATGTGGTGTATTGTGAACTTTCATTTGGTATATATTATAATTTTTCTATTTATATTCATGGTATTATATGATTCATTTTGTGTTTATTAGCTTTTTCTAATATGAATCTAGTGATTACAACATTGTATGGTTTGTCATCTCAATTTTATTCCTGTGAGATTCATTCTATATTAGCCCATATTTCCTTTTGTGTGGTGGTTGTTGTCACGAACCACCTCCTCGGGCCATGAACCTTGTCATACGACCCCATGGGTCTCTTGTAATACCTTGGTTGCCTTCCCAGCACACCATAGGCTATTACTCACTAGGGTCGTTTATCAGACTAATGATTGTCCCCCTAGGCCAACACATGTTCTTTCAGTGTGTTTTGTCCTCACTCATAGGCACAATGGGAAACTTCCCAGAAGGTCACCTATCTTGATTACTACTCCAGGCCAAGCATGATTAACTGTGGAGTTCTAATCAGGTAGGCTTGACATGTGTTGTAATATTTAGCCTTTTAAGTCTCACTTTTCCAAGAGTGTTACATTATCCACCCCTTAAAAGCACAACGCCCTCATTGTGGACCCCAAGCTTCCAAACCAGGCAGTGCCTAATCACTTCTAGCTGGGTATTGACTCTGATACCATTTTTCATGAACCAACCCAGGTCGACCCTGAACCGATCATCCGAGAAGGTCCGCGACATAACTCGAGAGGCGTTCCCGATCCTCCCGGGCTGGTGACAAGCACATGGGCATCAACAGAGAGCAAGTGGGGACGATTTCGCCTAATAAAAATAAATGAAATAGCAGACAAGTATAATAATGTAAAGTAAATAAATAACTCGAAAATAAATAACAATCAACAACAACCAACTAACCTGACCACGACCAAAACTCATCGTGACTCCAAGAGTCGTTCACTAGTCCACAACCAACTTTCACCCACAGCGAGCGAGCTATAGCCAAACCTGCAGAAAAACTAAAAATAGGAAAACACTACAGCCATGAGTATTAAAACTCAGTAGGTAGGACCGACTAATTCTATTTCCAATGCACATACCATTAAATAAATAATTCACTAATTCAAGGTTTGAACTAAATTATATAAAATATGGGTTTCCACACACTTTCATTTCTAAAACAAGTATCAGTCCATTGACCTTTTTAATTTAAAAGAAAGTTTAATATTTTAAAGGAAAATGTACATTACAGTTTGATACATTTTTTGAAAAATTTAGAAATCCAAAAAAAATTGTTGATAGTCAAAAGGAAACTCACACACAACACACACTACAGGAAATGGAAAAAGTGGAACACATGGGCCATCAACCGAACTAGACCCCTCAATTATCCGCCACATACAAATAAACACCAAGGGAAAATTAGTTGAATCTAGGAGATTGTGAACAATCCGGAATGTAATATACATCTGACTCATCCTGAAAGCATGCTCCAACTCGATGACGTCATAACACCCTAACACTCTGCATTGACCTTCATGGACTAACCGAGGGGCCCAATCCCCATAGCAGCAATAACTCAGTATTCTCCTACTATGGGGCCACTAGCTAATGCGTAATCTAAACTACTACAGCAATCGTCTCATAAGATTCACTCACTATGCCAGTTTCCCATGTCAACACATACAATAAAAAGCGGTGCGTCCACAATGTAAATCAATCAGTCACAATCACAAATATCACACCCAACTCATGCAATAAATGAACAGCAAAGATCACCCCTTTCAAACCCCAAATTGAGATTTTCTAAAATAATTTATTTTATTAAAGTGCCAAACGGGCGTTCACCATCTTTAAAGAAAAACGTCATTTCTTAAGAAAACCTGAAACACTTTTTCAAATGAAACCATTTATCTTTAAAACCAGAACTTCATTTGAAATTCAGTGAAATATTTTTAATGGACAAACAGACATTCTTTCAATACTAGGTGACCGCTCGTCATGAAAATGTTTCAAGTGTTCGGTATAAAATAAATGGCTCTTTTCACACCAAATAATCATTTAGAAATTAATTATCTTATATTATTTCTCAATCATTATAATTTATAAAACATCAAGAAATTAATAAATTATAAATTTAAAGGTGAGTGAAATGGGATACCTTCCTCCACTTATAGCTTGAACAAGCTGGCGTGCCGCACCTCACACAGGCGTATAAGCATGCGCAAGCCAACGCCTGCAGAAATCACGTAAAAACCTCGCTTGTACGCTGCAACACCTTCAAAAATATGTAAAAACACAAAAACATTATTTAACAACAATATAATGAAGAAGGAACACAATTTCACCTCGTTGTGGAGACGCACTCGATCAGTGGAGTGGCGGGACTGTTAGAAAGGGGCGGTGAGGAAGTCAGAAGTGGCGTGGTCCAGTTGGGGGTCGCATGACCAGTTGGAGGGCACAGAATGGGTTGTAAGGCGTGCGACAAGAGGGAACAAGAAGTAAAGAGTATCTCTGCGGCCAGAAAGAGGTCCTGCAAGTCAGGTTCAGTGCACACGGGTTAGCCGGAGTAAAGAAAGGCGTCGGGATGTCACGACCGGTCAGGTGGGTGTCAGAGGGGGCTGTGGGAGACGCCAAGGGCGCTTCACTGCTACAAGATGGACGACGTGCCGGTTGGACATTGAATGCGGGAAGAGCATGGGGGAGGTCCTTCTCACACTGCAACAAGGGAGCTAGGGGGATCTCTGGGGGTCTGATCATCCAGTGGGATGGAGGGATGCAGACCGCCAATGTTGGCTAGTATGATGAGGCGTCGTAGATTGCTGATGTTGGCCTGAAGTCATGGCAAGTTCAGAGGTAGGAGGTGGGCTGGTGCAATGTGGGAGATCCAGGAAGGAGGCGGGTCGGTGCTGGTACATGCGGGCTGAGTAGGGCAGGGAGGCCGAAATGAGTAGGGGGTGGGGGCTAGCCAGCAGGAGGGCGCCAGACTTGGAGGATGATGCCAGGGGCATTGCAATGGGGTGCAAGAGGTGGAGGTCAGCAGCGCGAGGAGAGGGAGAACAAGGAGAGGGGACCGGAGGCTAGGTGTTGCAAAGAGGGTGGGGGTTCCTTGGTGCGGGTGAGCCGAATGCAAGAGCGGGGAGACTTGATGATGCCCGGGCGCACGGTGCCGGACAAGAGGGAGGCATAGGGAGGTCGGGGTGATGTGCGGTGAGTCGGTAGGGAGCAAGCTGGTCCAGTGAAAGGCACATGCGAGGCAAGGAGGACGTGTAGGAGATCTGGGGGCGCGCTGAGCTTCCGTGACAGGAGGAGGCGGATGTGGCCAGGCGGACAGTGAGCTGGGAAACTCCATTGAAGGAGGGCGACCGAGTAGCGAGGTCACTGAGGTGGATCACTGCAGAAAGGAGAGGAGAAGGATTCTGGTGGGTTGATGCGCTGAAGGAGGGCGGCATGCAGGGAGACAACGAGGCAGTCCAGATCCTGAAATAGGGGGAAGCCGCGTGGAAGAAAAACACAAAGAAAGAGAAAAAGGGAAGGAAGAAAGAAGGAAAGAATAAATATAAAGATAAAAATAAATATATAAAATGAAAATAAATAATATTAAAATAAAACTTAAATAAATGATAATAATAATAATTATTATTATTATAATGATAATCATTTTAATAATGAACAATATTATTATAATAATAATAATAAATTAAAATTATTAACCATAACAGCAATAAATTACAAACTTTATTCATTTTAATTTTTTTGTCCAAACACCGACGGACAGTGCCGTTGCACGGGCGAAGCCGCACGGGGTATCTGAAACGTGATCCACCCTTTCTCTCAACGACGAAAATTAAAAGACATGCATTTTTCGATAAAACTTAAAAATATTGTTCAGGGTTCAACCCTAACCTCGACATAATTATTTTTTAACCAAGAAAATAATAAAATAAAAATTACAAATAGGTCGGGGTGTGACAATTCTCCCCACCATAATGTTTTCTGTCCCTCGGAAGCCACAACAAGACCATGACCCTAGAAGAAACTCTTTACGTGTCACTCACCCCCAAAACCTTAAGTTCCTCCAGTTGATCGATCCAAACGAACACCAAACTCCCATAACACACAACTTATCCTCAAAACACGAACACCTTTAAACACCACCCAAAAGGAAACCCGAGATGAAACACTGATACTGACATAGGGAGACCCGAATAGACTCCCCACCATAGGAAACAAGACAACTGAATTCAATGAGACCCACAAGGGATCTCCTTCAGTGCAGCTGCTCAGCCCGCTATCTGCCTGGCCACATCTGCCTCCCCCTGTCGCGGCAGCTCAACGCACTCCCAGATCTCCCGCACACCCTCCCTGCCTCACCTGTGCATTCCGCCAGACCAGCCGGCTCCCAGCCGACTGGCCGCACGGTGCCCCGGCCTCCCTGTGCCTCCCTCTTGTCCTGCATCACGCGTCTGGTGGCCTCTAGCCGCCATGCTCCTACTTTCGGCTCACCCGCACAAAAGAACCCCCTCCCTCTTTGCAGCACCCAATCACCGGTCCCATCTCCATGTCCTCCCTCTACCCGTGCTGTTGACCTCCACCTCCTGCACCCCATTGCAGTGCCCCTGGCTTCAACCTCCATGTCTGGCACCCTCCTGCTAGCCAGGCCCCCCCTGCACGTTTCATCCTCCCTGCCCTACTTGTCCCACATGTACCAGCATCGACCCGCCTCCTCCCGGATCTCCCACGCTACCCCAGGCCACCTCCATACTCTACACTCACCATGACTTCCGGCCAACTTCATCAATCTGTGACGCCTCATCCGACTGGCCAGCATCGGCGGTCTGTATCCCTCCATCCTGTTGGATGACCAAACTCGCGGAGAGCCCCTAGCTCCCTTGTTGCAGCATGAGTAGGACCTCCCCTAGGCTCTCTCCATACGCCATCTCCAGTCGGCACGCCGTCCGACCTGTAGCAGCACAACACCCTTGGCACCTCCCTCCGTGCCCTCTAACCCCCACCTGACCGGCCGTGACATCCCGACCCCTTTCTTTACTCCGGCTAACTTGTGTGCACTTCTCCTGACCTGTGGGACATCTTTCTGGCCTCCGCGCAACTCCGACCACCTGGTTCCCTCTTGTTGCATGCCTTCCAACCTGTCGTGTTCCCTCCAACTGGTTGTGAGACCTCCCAACTAGACCACACCACTTCTGGCGTCTTCACCGCCCCTTTCTAGCAGTCGCACAACTCCACTGATTGAGCTCGTCTCTATGCCGATGTGACTTTGTGTTACATCTTTGTTGGATTGTTATTAAATATTGTTTTTGTGTTTTTACTTATTTTTGCAGGTGTTGCAGCGTATCATCGATGTTTTTCCGTGATTATTGCTGACGTTGGCTTGCGCATGCTTATGTGCATGTGCGAGGCGCAGCACACCAGTGTGTTTGAGATGTAAGTCGACGTAGGTCCCCCACTGCACTGACCTTTAAATTTAGAATTTATTAATTGCATGACGTTTTATATATTTTTAATGAATGATAAATAATATACGATAATTAATTTTTAAATAATTATTTGGTGTGAAAAGAGACATTTATTTTATACCTAACACTTAAGACATATTCTTAATGAGCGGAAACCCAGTATTGGAAGAATGTCTGTTTGGACTTTAAACATAATTCACGGAATATCAAATGAGGTTTTGGTTGTAAAGATAAATGGTTTCATTTGAATAGGTGTTTCAGGTTTTTTGAGAAATGAGAGTTTTCTTTAAAGTTGGTGAAGGCTCGTTTGGCACATTAATAAAATAAATTATTTTAGAAAAACTCACTTTGGGGTTAGTAAGGGGTGTTCTTTGGTGTGCATTTATTGCGTGAGTTGTGTGTGATATTTTTGCATCTTGACTGATTGATTTACATTGTGGACGCACCCCTTTTTATTTTATGTGTTGACATGGGAACCTGGCATAGTGAGTGAATCTTCTGAGAATGATTCCCGCACTAGATTAGATTACGCACTGACTAGTGGCTCCATAACAGGAGAATACTGAGTTATTGCGGCAATGGGGATTGGGCCCCTCGGTTAGGCCATGTATGGCTATACCGAGCGTTACGGCGTTATGACATCATCGAGTTAGTGCATGCTTTTAGGATGAGTCATATGTATAGTAAGTTCTGGATTGTTCACAATCTCCTAGGTTCGACCCATGTTTCTCTTGATGTTTATTTGTTTGTGGCGGATGATTGAGGGGTCTAGTTCAGTTGTTGGACCTTGTGTGCCACTTTTTCCATTGCCCGTAGTGTGTGTTGTGTGTTGTGTGTGACTTTCCATTTGACTACCCACAAAAAAATTTGGATTTATACATTGTTCACAAAAATGTTTTAAAATTAAATGTACATGTTCTTTTCAAATATTAAACTAGATTTTAAATTAGAACGGGCAATGGACTGATACTTGTTTTAGAAATGAAAGTGTGTGGAATCCCATATTTTATATAATTTAGTTCAAACCTGGAATTGGTGAATTCTCTATTTGATGGTATGTGCATTGGGATTAGAATTATTCGGGCCTACATACTGAGTTTTAATACTCACGCCTAGAGTGTTTTCCTGTTTTTAGTTATGCTGCAGGTTTGGCTCGAGATCGCTCGCTGTGGTCGAGAGTTGGTTGTGGATAGGTGAGCGACTCTTGGAGTCGCAAGGTGTTTTGTTCATGGTCAGGTTAATTTGTTGTTGTTGATCATTCTTTCTTTTCGGGTTATTTATTTACATTGAGTTATTATACTTGTCTGCTGTTTAATTTATTTTTATTGGGTGAAATCATTCCCACTTTCTCTCTGTTGATTCCCTGGTGCTTGTCGCCAGCCTGGGAGGATCGGGAATGCCTCTCCGGTCATGTCACGGACTAGCTTGGGTGATCGGTTCAGGGTCGACCCAGGGATAGTTCATGAAAAATTTTTATCAAAGCCAATAACCAGGAATAAGTGCCTAGGAACTGCCTGGGTTTGAGGCTTGGGGTCCATAATGAGGGTTTTGTGCTATAAAGGGGTGGATAATGTAACAACCCTGGAAACTAAGACTTAAAAGGCTAAATGTTACTACCCATGTCAACAAGGTGCAACTTTCTTTTCGGGACCCTACCAGATTAGAAATCCACAGTTAAGCATGCTTGGCCTGGAGTAGTAATCTGGATGGGTGACCTTCTCAGAAGTTTACCAGGTTGTGTGTGAGTGAGAACAAAACATACTGAAAGAAAATGTGTTGGCCTATGGGGACAATCATTATTCTGATAAGTGACCCTAGTGAGTAATAGCCTATGGTGTGCTGGGAAGGAAACCTATGTATTACAAGAGACCCATGGGGTCAGATCATAAGGTTCCTAGCACGGGGAGGCGGGTCATGACAAAATGGTATCAGAGAAGGTCGGCTCCTGAGTAGACCTTGTTTTTCAGAGCACCCATTGTTATTTTGGGGATGTGATTGTAGAATGAGTAGAATTATCGGGAGTCGAGTCGTATGGACAAGAACAATGTAATGAACCATTCTCGGTCCGATCCTCATGTTACCATGGGATGTTTAGTTTGTTGATGTCTTTTTATTCTTATGGATTGTTTCATATTAAAAGATGAAATTAGAGTTGGGGAAGTGACATCTGTGAGATAACATGGTTTGGCAAGCCATGTGGAGCCGAAGACATTACCCTAGAATACTCTCAGTGATGGTGGTGTGATTGGCCTATGGCTGCCAACCATATGACCGAGTCAACCATCATCATTAGTTTCCCCCTAGTGAATCATTTGGATTTTCCTTCATTCTAAAAATCATTTTGAAAAGTGTTATTTTGATATTTGAAATGACAATGACCATGTTTGACCAATTTTTTTGTTTTCTTGTTCCTTATTGTTTTCCCCCACAAAGGTTAGATGGATGCCCAAAGTGTAGCTTTGGGTGGTGCATCCTTAGAAAATCTTCAAGTTGATCATCCCAAGGACTATGTCCTTGAGTTTCAGAAGTTGAACCCTCCCCTCTTTTATGGGAAAGAAGATCCTCTTGAGGAAGAGGAGTGGTTATGGAAGATTGAGAAGAAATTCTGTTCTCTCACGCTGCCTTAGTCATTAAAATTAAATTTTTATACCTTTATGTTTGAAGGTCCAACCAAGAAGTGGTGGAAGTTCGTGTATCGAAGAAAGCCTCAAGAATATCTCACTAGGGAGTTCTTCAAGTCGTTGTTCATCCAGCAATATTTATATATGCTGACGAAGCTGAGGAAGAGGATGGAGTTGTGTGTTCTTCAGCATGGTGTTGGATTAGTGTTGGAATAATTTCATCATTTCTAGAATTTGGCGCCGTATGAACCCGGGTATGTTGGAAATGATCCTGTGAAATCTCGACATTTTGACCTCGAATTACATCCAGAGCTACAGTCGAAGGTGGGAGAGTTCAATGTAATCACTTTCCTGGACGTTGTGACTCGCCGATGTTGAGTTCGCTGGAGGACATGAGATGGAGAACCCTCCTTCAACGTTGGGAAGAAGTGTAGTAGATAGCGATAAGAAAAATGGGAAGTGACATGATGGTGGTGGAACTTGTAGAGGAATCAGGAGGCCTTCAGAACTTCAGTCATCTTCCTCACAGCACAATGCCTTGATCTGTCACCAGTACGGTAAGTGGGGGCACAAGAGGCCGATGTGCCCGAATACTCCGAAACCCTTCCACACCTATGGACATCTGGGCCACTTATATCAATTTTGTTGAGGTGTTTTCAAGAAGCACACTGACTCTAGACCTGGCTCATTGAGAGTCACCTCAACTCATCAGTAGGAGTAGGGTGATGTTTGTAGATCAGTTTGGAGTTTTTTGTAGTGTTCCATGGATTTAGTGTTCATCTCTTGTAGTGTTATGTGGTGTTTCTTTTCCATAAGTTGTAAGAAATGGTTTTTATCAAACCCCTTTTTAACCTCTATTCTAATGGATCAGTGTATGTTAAAATTCTAGTTCATATGTCATGTTTGGGAAATTTTGAAGCCTGACTGCGAGGCAGAAGTTTCTTCAATCAACATAGCTCCACCCATAGGCCCCGAAGTGAATCTGGTGCATAGTCAGGTGATCCCCATTGGTGAAGAAGTGTCTTGGTTTAATTTCCATCCTTAGAATGGGTAGTTTGTGTTCCTTTGAGAGTGTGACGTCGTTGGAGTGACAGTGACGGTAGTTTTGATGGTCATTTGGTTGGGCCATTCCCTATCTTACCATTATGGTGGGGGTTTTTTACCTTGTGGGAAGTTTTCAAACGTGGTCAATCTCCTCATTCCTTATGGTGGGTAGACCCATCGTCGGTCTCATTGAATTCAGTTGGCTTGTTTCCTATTGTTGGGAGTCCATTTGGGTCTCCCCGTGTCAGCATCAGAGTTTCATCTTTGGTTTCGTCTTGGATGCTGTTTAAAGGTGTTCGTGTTTGGAGGATACGTTGTGTGTCATGGGAGTTTGGTGTTCATTTGGATCGATCAACTGGAGGAACTTAAACATTTGGGGGTGAGTGAGACTTAAGGAGTTTCTTCTAGGGTCTGGGTCTTGTTGTGGCTTCCCAGGGATGGAAAGCATTATGGTGGGCAGAATTGTCACACCCCAACCTATCTGTAATTTTTATTTTATTATTTTCTTAGTTAAAAAAATTCTTTCGAGGTGCGGGTTGAATCTCGAACAATATTTTTATGTTTTATAAAAAATTGTGTGTCTTTTAATTGACATCGTTGAGTTAGAGAATGCTTTCAAGATGAGTTAGATGTATAGTACGTTCTAGATTGTTCACAATCTCCTATGTTTGACCCATGTTTCCCTTGGTGTTTCTTTGTATGTGGCAGATGATTAAGAGGTCTAGTTTTGTTTTCGGCCCTTGTGTGCCACTTTTTACATTGCCCATAGTGTTTTTTGTGTGTTGTGTGTGACTTTCCTTTTGACTAACAACAAAAAAATTGGATTTCTAAATTGTTCACAAAAATGTTTCAAAATGTAATGCACATGTTCCTTTGAAATATTAAACATGCTTTTAAATTAAAAAGGGGAACGAACTGATACTTGTTTTTGAAATGAAAGTGTGTGGAAACCCATATTTTATATATTTTAGCTCAAACTTGGAATAAGTGAATTATTTATTTAGTGGTATGTGCATTGGGAATATAATTAGTTAGGACTACCTACTGAGTTTTAATACTCACGCCTATTTTGTTTTCTTGTTTTTAGTTTTGCTGCAGGTTTGGCTCGAGCTCGCTCGCTCTGGGCAAGAGTTGGTTGTGGACTGGTGAGCGACTCTTGGAGTCGCGAGGACTTTTGGTCATTGTTAGGTAAGTTTGTTGTTATTGGTTGTTCTTTCTTTTCGTGTTATTTATTTACATTGTGTTATTATACTTGTCCTATTTTTCATTTATTTTTATTGGGTGAAATCATTCCTACTTTCCCTATGTTGATTCCATGGTTCTTTTCTCCATCGAGGGAGGATCGGGAACGCCTCTCGTGTCGTGTCGCGGACCGGCTTGGGTGATTGGTTCAGGGTCGACCCGGGTTGGTTCATGGCAGATATACTACCCATGATTCTATTATCTATGTAATATTCATTAATTTATTGGTATTTACATATTAATTGTGTGATTTTTAATTCATGGGGGGTATGTTCTGTAAGTCACCAAATCAGTAAGGGAACCTTTCACCCTCCTCTTTTTAAATGACTTCTTTGTGTTATGTCTTTTAATTTACATATTTTTATATTGGGATATGTTCTTCTGTATTCTTATTGATTTAAATTATATTTCCAAGTGATGAGATATATTTTTCTATCTCTTCAAATTATTTTATAAATTTTAATGTGACATCGTTAGGCCGTCGAATTACTGTAAAAAAACTTCTTAACCCAATTTCAATTTTTGGGTTAAACATCTACTTCTTGATTATGTCATTCTAGGAATATGTGTGAATAACCTCTGATTTTTTTACACATAATATCCACTTATATTTGGTGCATTTATATTTTTCACACATAATTTTGTAATTGATTTATCCTTAATCTAATGATATCATCTTTGTAAGGGATTTCGTCTCAATTTACCTTTCCATTAATACTTCATTGTTGATATGCATCAATTCACTATTATATTGTGTATATACTGTCTTTTATAATATTATATCATGAATAACATTATTCTCATGATATTATTTAGTTCTGATTAAATGATATTCTATAATTATTTTTATTCTAGGGTCTGTCATTTTTTAAAAAACTATTTATCTAAAATATTGTTTTAAATGTTTTAAAGGATCATTCTTTTAAATAAATCACATTAATTTACATGATTTAAAAATGGTTTTTAGGATTTATTCATATGGAAATTAATGCTTTGAAATTGAAATTTCATTCAAAATATTTAAAGTGGTTTGGGACACTTTGATTCAAAAATCTCGTTATTAAATATTCTAAATGGTTTTGAAAATAGTTTGATAAAAGATTTGATTTTTTTCAATGTCTTGAAATGATTTATTATGATTTTAATTGAAATGTTATTAGTGAAATGTTTGTATTTGCAATAATTTATGTGTTATGATTTTATTTTATGGGTGGTTACGTGATAAACCAAATGACGGGTGGTGCTGTGATAAACCCGGATGTGTGGTTACATTATAACCTCCAATGCATTGGGTATAGAAGTCGACTATATGGATATTCCATTTAGTGATATGTGTGGAAGTTGTCCATATGGTTATTCCATTTTTGTATGTTTATATCACAAGTTACCATTATATGTTATGTGTTCTTTGTATTTGTTTTATGGTAATATTTTGGTCACAAAAGGGTAAGTAATGATCTTTTATTCATTGAAGTGTATTTACTACTTCATAAATGTGAAAACTATTACTTATGAAAAAGTATTCATGGATTACTTGTTGTTTTAAAAAAATAACTTTCATTTTTCCTTCTTTGTGTATCCCTTACTGAGCATTTTTTCTCAACCCATGTTTTTGAAATGTTTTTCATATGACATAAATTGGAATAGGGTCAAGGATGGGATCATGGAAAAATCATGCTATATAAAACATGGAATTGACATGACTCTTTTTCTTCAAGAGTTATTATTTTATGAAAAAAATGGATTCTGAGTATAATTGTCTACATGTAATATTCATGTTGTTAAGAAAATGTTATGACCTAATTCTATAAAACTCTAAACCTGAAAGGATCTTTAATGTGAATTATCTATTTAATTCATGATTATGTAATGTTTAAGGCTGGGTCCTTTTAGTTGTTATAAGAGGTCGGTTTAAAAAACATTATAGATTATGATTTTTTGGTAAACACATTGTTAGTCCCAATGTCTATTATTTCAGTTAAATCCTTGTTTTATATCATTTTGCAGATCAAGGAAAGTATGTTACTAATGGAAGGAGGATGATCTCAAATGACATTCCTATCTCTTCCTAATGACCCCTTGCAATAATATTTGCAAAGTCAGGTTCGGATTATAGTTAAACTTTTTCTAACATACAACTCACTTACCAATAATTTTTTGAGATATCAAACACCTCCAGTATACCCCGATATCATCTTGGATCATGGGTTGTATTTAATAAAATCTTATTTTCATGATATTCTAATATTTTCAAAAAATATGTAAATATTCTCAAGGAATTTTCAAATGTTTTACCTTATAACAATATTTTTAAACAGATTATGATTTTGAAAAAGGTATTGAGGAAGGAGTATGTTACATAACCTATTTGTATTTTATCTTAAAATATAGTCTCTCATCACATACTTATTGTATTTTAAAAGGACCACTGATTGAAAGGTTCAACTCAAACTCAGTCTGACCGTTTTATAAAAATCAGGTTTTATAAGATGTTTTGAAATTATATGACATATATGATTATTTTCCAATAATATTTTTTTGTGAACACACATATTAACCGTGTAGTACAATGTGAATTTGTATGAAGGAATCAAATGATTTTAAAGAATCTCTAAATCATTTTTTCAATTCATGGACTATCTACCTTTGTGAACAAGATAACGATGAATCCAAGTGGACACCATGATCAATTTATGATGTTCTTTATTCTATGGATCATTTCATTTTATCATATGGTGGTGAAATTAAAAAGATGACAATATATATAAGACATAATGAATTAAGATGTGGAGATTATAATGATTTTTGATTAAAATGAGAGGTATAAGGAAACCATTGAGGTTAAAACATGTTATGGTTATTTTCAAGTTTTATAAAAAGGAAAACACGTAGAGCATGTGACAACCTGTCGCATCAGAAAAAGTTGCAAGAATCAATCCCACAACCAAAGTGAGATTGGGATTTATCGCCTACCACTAGAATACATGAAGTCCCTGGTTAGTATGACTTATTCTCTTAAGTTAAATGGTTTTAGGGATAAATAATAAGTTGATTTTGGGTGGTTATGTTTTATCAAATAGATATCCTCAGTATAGGAAAATGATCTGGTGATTAAGTGATAAAGGTTATTTTGGAGGACATTCTCTCTTTTGGGGAAACACTATATTCATAAAGAAAATAAAATACTCGGGGGTTTCATTTGTGGAATGGTGGTTGAAATTTTATTTTGGAGGAATTTATTTTTATGTATATTTGGGTTATTTATGGAAATAATTTACCTATCATAATGAATATGTGATTAGTTTAATTACACTATAGTATGAGACTTTAAGATTAATAGATGTTATTTGGAGATAAATGTTAATAATGTTTGTGGAAGACTATGTGATAAAAATCCTTCTGAGTTTTAGGTTTCATTATTAATTTGGATTATTTTGAATAATTTTATGGATAAGTGTTTATTTAATGATCTTTTTTGAACTTTGGGGAATTTTTTGAAAAATTTTAGAGAATAATAGTCGTTTTTCTTTTTGTAAAAGATTATGTTTTTTAGGTATTATATGATCTCTTATTAACCATTCTGGTTTGAGTTGATGTCTAAAGAGACGAGAAATATATAGTTCTTCTTTGTGGATTATGTGATTCTCTAGAATATGATTCTTTTCTTTTGATGTGACCAAGTATTTTTGAGTGCTCATTGTTTGGAAAAAAATATTTTTTTTGTTAGAAACATATTGAAGGATGAAACTTTATTTGAAGGTAAGTATATTTCTTTATGTTATTATTCATTGTAGTAAATTAATTCCTCAAAATTATGAAAAGGAACGTAAAACAAAAATGTTTATGGATATGTTTCATACTGGGAAATATAAGACTATTTCACACATCATAAGATTATGATTTTATGGTGGTTAACTTTCTCCTAATCATGTTTTCTATCACTCTCCATCAGAACTTTACCATTTGTTATCACTTATATATCCATGTTTTCTTACATGGAATCCGAGTATGGGTTATCTCAGGTGACCTTTGTAATTCTCTTTCATTCTGTTAAAGTGACACTTTTACTGACACTTTTTCCGATTTGGGACTTTTAATGAGGTTTCCAAGCCTAGTTTTAAAATTTTGAGGAGGAAATTCCTAAATGGGGGGAAGGATGTGACATCCCAGGTAAATAATCAACATTAAATTCTTCATATTTATTAATATTTGTGAATTAAATATTAATTCTACTTTAAAGGGGAAACTGTGTTTGATTGCGTACCTGATACGCAACAGTGGGTTTCTTTGAAATACTACATTGCACACTAATAATATAATATTATTATTTTAAATGGTAGTTAATGCCTAGTTGT
The DNA here is from genome assembly GCA_963277665.1 of Viscum album. Taxonomy (NCBI): domain Eukaryota; kingdom Viridiplantae; phylum Streptophyta; class Magnoliopsida; order Santalales; family Viscaceae; genus Viscum; species Viscum album. The sequence goes on from OY728135.1 coordinate 1,291,131,493, forward strand.
TGTATTGGTGTGAATGAATAGAACTAACTACAATATTATTATACTAGTTTGTTGAATATTTTTACATTTATCCAATAAAAGTTATAGGCTTCAAATAAGTAAAAAACTCAATACTAAGCATAAATACTCTAATATTCCCTAAATGGTATATTTACGGCCTTATAATAGCGAACCCTCATTAAATATAATTTTTTTCATTATTATATGTTCTATTTTAAAAATTAAAATTCTTTTTTATAATCGGGACATAAAAAATTTAATTTGGTTGAAATTTTGGTATTTTTCTGATAATGTTCATTTTTTAATTAATAGTGAAAAATACTATATTCTAGTTCAAAAATACATTTTTAATATAATTTATTTATATGGTTATATTGTATATTTAATTGTTTTAAATGTTTAACAATAATATAACTTCACTATTTAATTTAATGATTGTCATTGGAAGTCATTTCATTTTTAAATTGGATATAAACCAGTGTCAATCTTTTGATAGTTGTTATTTCTTAAAAACAAGCTATTTGTTTTAACAGCGGGAATTAATTTTAAATTAATTTCTATCACTTCTGGGTTTTGAATATGAAAAAATGGATTCCATATTTGGAATCAGTAGGTCTAAATTTTGTAATAAGGTAACTTTTATTTTTAGTCATTTTTAATATTTAGTTTAGTAAATATTTTATTTATCATGATTAAAATGTAAAAATAATAAATAAGTGTAAAATATAATATTATATTAATATATAATTGCTCTAAAATTTTCCCTAATACTATTGGATGATACATATCCGACCTTATTCATCTTTGGGTTGGATTTGGTACCCCATGGGGCCACGTGGGAGTAATAATGACATTTTATATTAATTAATTTAAAGTAATGGAAAAAAAGACAAAAACAAATATCTTTTAGTAAATAATTTATTAAATAAAGATATTTAATTTATCATTACGACTATAAATATTCCTTGTAAATCTAAAAGGATTTCCAAAATCATGTTAATTTTTTTATAATTTTCAAACATCAGATAAATTAAATTATTCAGGACATACTAATGATACAATATTTACCTCATTAATAAATGATTAAAATAAACAAGATTATAAATATTAGAACAATATCCAAATCCAATCGAATTCTTATTGGATTATTTTATTTCAACCATGAGTCATAATAAATTTGATATTAATGAATCTTTGACCTTTTGAAACCAAATATGAGGTTATAATAAAATAATTCTTTCAAACATTCCTAAAGAGCCCCTCCTCTCCCTTATAAAAAGTCCTCACTTATAACTCCCTCCACACACTTCTCAATCCTTTTGATCATGAAACATCTGCTAAAATAAGCTCCCAAGATCCCTATATAAAACCTAGAAGCCTAACCGTCTGCATAAATCACTTAAAGAAACCCTTTTGGTTCAATCCAAAGGGAGTAACTCGATTTAAAGGTAACATATCCTCTTAAGTTCTTTTGTTTTATTTTACTTATCAAACCCCTTAAACACTTTTTATTCCATTATTTTGTAAAAAAACAGTATCCTCAATATAGTAGGATGTTTTTATGAGATGTATTCGATATAAAATTACACAAACCTAAATCTAATGGGTAAATAACATACAGTTTCTGTGGATGGAGAACTAACGCCTCACGAAATGATGATTGTTCAATTATCTACGGACGCCTCTCATGGTGTCCATTAAGATGGAAATGTTTTTTATATGATATATAGTATGTTTATGTTTCTTTTACACTTATATATTTTACATATATATCATACCTTTATGGTTTCCATTATGGGTAAACGTGTTAATTTCATTTGAGAAAGTTTGGACTACCGCCCCCTCATAGTGATATGACTCGTTCATACCATAAGTGGTAAGTATAAAGGATATAGTTAATTATATTATATATGATACTATAATAGAAATATATTATAACATTGTATCATTATGATTTAATTCCATTAAAATATGAAACAGTAATAAAAGTAGCGTTAATACGTACGTACGGCTTATTATCTCCATGAACAGTGCATTTCATTTCTTATCTCCAAATATTACATACTACTATAAATACATGTATATAATGGATATATATGATATATATGATATATAAATCATGAATAACATTCTATATATAATGAAAGTTTTTCAACATGAACAACATGTAATTATAAGAAGTCTATTTTTGACTTACGTACCAAATATTGACAGAATGATCATTATTAACTTAAATGATTGCATAATGTTTATAACATCGTAATAAGTGATATAAAATTAATAATTAACTGGAAAACATTTCATAACCAATTATAAATTCACATTAGTTTATTATTCTCAAAATAAAAGAACGAACGGGTCATGTCATACACAAGGTAAGGGATTTCTTATTTCTACATTTAATTCCATGAGATTCCATTGTTCAACACTTATTTATTGCATGTGGTGTATTTTGTACTACCATTTGGTATATATTATCATGATTCTATTTATATTCATTGTATTATATGATTAATTTGGTGTTTATTAACTTTTTCTCATATTACTTGATTGATTACAACTTTGTATGGTTTTTCGTCTCACTTTTATTCCCGTGAGATTCATGCTATAATAGCCACTATTTCCATTTGTGTGGTGGATTTACTACCCATGATTGTATTTTTTGTGTAATATAATTTAATTTATCGGTATTTACATATTCATTGTATGATATTTCTTTCATGGGGTGTATGTTTCATATATTACAAAATCGGTAAGGGAACCTTTCACCCTCCTCTTTTTAAAAGACTTTTTTTGTTATGTCTTTTAATTTACATATTATTTTGTTGGGATATGTTATTATATATTTTTATTTATGTAATGTTTTTTTTCAAGTGATTAGATATCATTTTCACTATCATCAAATTATTTTATGAATTTTCAAGTGACGTAGTTAGGCTGTCGAATTTCTGTAAGAAAACTTCTTAACCCAATTTCAATTTTTGGGTTAAACATATACTTATTGATTATGTCGTTCTATAAATATGTTTTAATAAACTATGATTATTTTACACCTGATATCCAATTATATTCAGTCTATTTATATTTTTCCCATATAATTTTTTAATTTATTTACCCTTAATCTAAGGATACCATCATTATAAGGGATTTCATCTGAATTTACATTTCCATTGAGACTTCATTGTTGATATGAACCAATTCAAAGTTATTTGGTGTATATACATTCCTTTGGCATGTTATATCATGAATAAATTTAATCTCGTGATATTATTAAGTTCTGATTAAATGTCATTCCTCAATTATTTTTATTCAAGGGTCTCTCATTTTGTTAAAAACTCTAAAACTAAAATACCATTTTAAATGTTTTAAAGGTTTATTCTTTTAAATCATTCACATTAATATGCATGTTTTAAAAAAAAATTAAGGATTTATTCTTAAGGAATTGAATGTTTTGAAATTTAAATTTCTTTCAAAATATTCAAAGTAGTATGGGACACTATGATTCAAAAATCTATTTATTTAATATTTTAAATGGTTTTAAAAAAACTTTTTTTTTCAATGTCATGAAATGATTTCTTATGGTTGTAAATGAAAATTTATTATTTAAATGTTTTTATTTTCAATAATTTATGTGTTATGATTTTATTTTACTGGTGGTTACATGATAAACCAAATGACGTGTAGTGTCGTGATAAACCAGGACGGGTGGTTACGTTATATCCTCCAATGCAATGGCTACGGAATATGGTCATATGGCTATTTCATTTAGTGATATGTGTTGAAGTTGGCCATATGTTTATTCCATTGAAGTATTCTTATCTCCCATGTTACCTTTATATGTTATGTGTTCTTTTATGGTTTTTATGCTAATATTTTGGTTTCAAAAGGGAAAGAAATGATCTTTTATTCATTTAAGAGTATTTACTACTTCATAATGTTGAAAACTATTACTTATGATAAATTATTCATGGGTTACTTGTTTTTTTGAAAAACTAACAGTTTTCTTTCTTTCTGTATCCCATAATGTGCATTTTGTTCTCATCCCAAGTTTTTGAAATGTTTTTTATAGTAAATAAAGTGGAATGGGGTCATGTATGGGATCAAGGAAATGTCATGATGTTTAAAACATGGAAGTAGACATCGCTCTTTTTTTCAAGAGTTTTTATTTTATGAAAAAATGGATACTGTTTAGAATTTTCTACATGTAATATTCATGTTATTATGATAATGTTATGACCTAATTCCATAAAACACTAAACCTATAAAGATTCTCAATGTTAATTATCTATTTAATTCAAGATTATGTAATATTTAAGGCCGAATCCTTATGGTAAAATTTGTGTATGTTTACTATGATGTACTTTTGGTTCCCTATGATATCACATAGGGGGTGGGATGATTTAGGAAGGGTAAATAGGGAATTTGTAGAGGTGGGAGGAAGGATGGGGGTGTTGATGTGGAGGATGAATGTGGCTAGCCAGTTGGGACTTCTACTGCTACTGCTGACTCTTATGGTGTCAGATCCTAAACTCACGGTTCCCAAAAGTACACCTCATCCTCCCTCATTAATATCTTTATCTTATTTAGCATCATAATATCAATAATCTTGACATTTCCTAAGTAGGTGAGGGTCATTGAAGCATCAAACACATCAAGGTGTTGCGTAATTAATGATCCTCTAGTGAACCAACCACACTAACTCTTTAAGTACGCCATGTTGTAAGGGAAAACTAGGGAGCCTTGTTAATGGATGGACCACCCATGTATGTTGAATGAATCAAGACATCAACCTGGATAATACTACCATTAGTACCACCTTTAAAAAACCATCCATCTTCCATGGCTCTATGTTGGATAAGTAGTGTTGGACACTATCGTAGAGTAGACCACATGAGGTGAGGGTCATGGAGTGACTGGGGTTCGTGGGCTATGATCAAACACAACTGCAGAGAAACATAGTGATGTGGATGATGTTGATGAGTAGGTTAATTTTTGGAAATGTAAAAACCATTAATGTTGAAGCACAGTTCAACGCCAAATTCAGAAAAATATAGCTAACAAGGTCTTCCACCCAATTGAAAATTGAGTCAGTCATTGTCTATCTCAAAAGTGTCCAAAAATTCTATGAATAACTCCTGAAAATATTTTTTGGGGACCTCTATAATGTAGTTAATGTGAAACATCTCTAATAGGTTCCGGATAGTGTCATCAATATTCTACCTATCTAGAATGTGCATGTCCAGCGTCTTGTTGGTATGCATGTTCTTTTCCTGCAACTTAATAATATTGACCTAATGTTGTGAGTTAGTGAAACAAGTCATAGGGTGGAGTTGAAGGTTTTCCTCGCATTACATATAGGTTTTGTCTTCTTGGGGGAGTAGGGGCAGCACAACATGCACGTGGTGTAGAAAAGTTAAAAGGTGTTTTATGTGTTCACATGGTGACCGGTTTGTCTTCTGATGATGAGGATGACGACTTTGAGGAGTTGAAGGAGGAATATGAATGTTTGGGTCATTTTATGTACACTATAAAGGTAGGGGTGTAGTTGTCAAGGAGAGGGTAGATTGATGTTTGTGGGGGTTGGTTGAGGGAGGGGTGCGTAACTAGTATGAAGGCCTAGGAAGCATTCTAGAATAGAGTGGTTAAGAAGAGTGTGTGTTGGAATATGAAGAAGAGGAGGATAGTGAGACGAGGGGTAGGGCGGGTTGAAGGAGACAAATGTTGGTGGGGGGGTTATTCGGGTCGTGATCCACAGGTTCATGGCCTATGTTTTTAAAAAACATACCCGACCCAGTACACAATGAGTATGGTTGTTTCACATCATGAAAAGGTTAAATAAGAGTGATATTTAGAAAAAATAGGTACACGTTGTGAAACATAGGTGCACAATGTGTACTTAATTGTTTTTGTACAAAAGTTTCCCTCCTTTGCCTTCGTCTTGTTGCCACCCCAAACTCTTATAATATTATCCTACTCTAACCTAGTTTATGTCTACAGACCATGTGTTTCTTCCTAGTTAGCTCTTCCTTTTATGTTAGGAGCATGAATCCATTTAAGATTATATATATTTATTGTTGATGACATACCCTTCCTAGAAGGATTCTTGAAAATTTTCAAGCTATTAACTATTCACATTAAATGGAGGCCCACCTTCTCGATGAATCTAAATAGTTCTGTATGGGAAGACATGAACTAATTTGAATTGGATAGACCAAAGAGTCTTCAGCTTTCCCAGGGAAACTTTCATTATCAAGTTGAATAACATAAATATATTCATGGGTACAAAGATACACATTACAATATGATGATCATGCCATTTATTCATCCTTTTCTTCATACATTCATTCATTTTCATATGCATCACTTCTTATATATTCCAAAGAAGATAATTTCAATAACCTGGATTCCCCATCTTTCTCCAAACCTAGAATCATTTTCTTGATTTCCCAAAATGAATGATGCTCCAGCTCTACTGAAAGATGACATTGTTTCCCATAATCTAATCTGAATTGGGTGGTACCTTTAGTTTTCATGTAAAAATCTCGGCACACCAATAGTTTAACAATAGTCTTCATCCTGAAGTCACGTCTTCTTATATTCAGAGTCTTTTCAAAGATTTGTTTCACCTCTCTATTTGACAGCTCTACTTTTCCACTTGTTTGTTTAGGGTAGGGAGTTCTTGTATTATATCTAATGTCAAACCAATATATCATTCCTCTAACGTATTTTTTTTTAAATGTTTTTCTTGATCAATACAGAGTAGGATTTTGAATCCAAATCATGAAAACACATTTTTCCTTATAATGTTCATGATAAATAGTGTTGTTACATGTGTGAGAGCTTCAAAATCAACCCATTTTTATATGTAGTCAAATGTAACCAGATGACAGTTATCCCATGTGAAAAGGGAAACCATCACATTAAATCGATGCACTAAACATCGAAGACATAAACATCTATAATGAGTTTTTGTGGAATCTAATTCCTCTTTATTATATTTCTAGTCTGGTGGAATCTCTCACTTGTTTAGAAAAAACCCCTCATATCATGGTTCAGTGTGGGACAGAAAAAAACCACTTTGTAGGATTTTGGACATTGTACAATCAGGTCCATGATGTCTTCCAATTGGTGATTTGTGACACATATCAATTAAACTATCAGTTTCTTCTTCTAGGATAAAGCATCTCAATAATCCATCTACACAATTCTTGAATAATAGAGGCTCATCCCAATAGTAATTCTTTGAATTTGAAAAAATTATTTTTTCCTTCTGCTAAGAGAGCTCTTGATGTATGAATCTCGGGGATTGATATTTGGCCATATCTGAGAATAAAGGTTAATCATTCATACTAAACAGTGTTCCATCAATAAAATCCACTTCTATGTCAGCGTCCACATCTTATTTAATGATGTGTAGAGGATGTCTGAATAAATGATCCACAATGACATTATCTAACCCAATTTATATCCTTGATCACATTGTCAAATTTTTATAGTTGGTGGATACAACGTATTAGCCTAGATTTGGCATCCTTTTCTCTCATTTAGTACATATGTGTATCATTATTAGTGTGTACAATTACATTGGATAGAACAAGATATGAATAAAATTTCTCAAAAGCATATACAACTGCTAAGAGATTATTCTATGTAGTCATGTATTTTACATAAGCTTAATTCAATGGTGGAGTTTCATAATAAATGGGATATATGATGTTTCCAAATTTTTGTGTTATCAAAGAACCTATATCAAGGTTGGTGTCATCACACATTAATGAAAAATCTTTCAACTAATTATGTGTAATGATAACTGGAAACATTATCAAAATTCTCTATTGTACATAGATATATTGTATTCAGTCCTTATTAAATTTTAAAGGAAAATATTTTCACAAAAAATGTGTCAATGGAAGGGTTAGTTTAGTATAATAGTTCATAAATCATATGTAAAATACAACATGGACTAGAAAATGTTTTTATTCCCTCAAAAGTTGAGGGTTCAGGTAGATCTTTGATGACTTTGATTTTAGCCAGATCAACATCGATGCCTTACATGTAAATTTTGTGACCATGAAAAATTATCCCTTGTACCATAAAATGGTATTTCACTTAAAATAAGTACCTGTCATTTTTCTTCACAATGATAAATAACTAATTACTAGTTTCTTAAAAATACATCAAATTATCTCCTAATGTCTGAGAAATCATCCATAATAATTTTTACAAAATTTTCATCCATGTCATGAATAGTATTTTTCCTACATCTCTAGAATTTTTCTAGTGAATTTCACATTATGAACGACATTATTCTATCATCAAAGTTTACAAATTGGAATGTAAAGTGGTTTTTCGAAAATTAGTAGGGTCAAAAACAATTTAATTGTATCCAAAACTTTCATCCATGAAATAATAGAATTCATTTCTCTCTAGTATTTTTAGCATCATATCCATGAATGTTATGAGGAAAAAGATCATTTCTAGTTGCTAAATTCAAGCATCTATAGTCCACACAAACTCTCCATATAGTGATGGTGAATGTTGAAATTAATTCTATTTCATTAATTCTTTCTACTATGAGTCCCCTCATCTATAGCATTATTTTTAGGGGACTCACCCATTCACTATGTAGAATAGTAAAAATTATTTCTTCTTTAATGAGATTTATAACATTATTTTTAACAATTTTATTCATTGGGGATGTGAGCAACCGTTGAGTTTATCATTTCAACATTTTATTCTCCCCGAGTAGGATTATGTGAGTGCATTCAGGAGGGTTAAACCCTTTAATGTCTACCACTCTCCAATGAAATGATTGTTTATGTCTTTTTATAACATCAAAAATTTTATCTACCTATTCTAGAGACAGTTCAGAGTTGACAATGATTGGAGAAGAGGATTATACTCCATGGTGTAAGTAAATTACTATACTGGGAAAAGGATTTAATTCTTACATGGGTGGATGAAAAATGGAGGGAATGAGAGGTGGATAGTTTCTATTGTGAGTGTTTCACTGAAGCTTACTTCTTCAATATTATACTCTTATTTCTTCTCCATGATAAATTTTTTTCATTCTTCTTCAATGGCCATATACTCATCTCATTTTTGGGATAGAGGGATGGAATTAAAATCTACAGTATCATTTGAGTGTAGCGATGCTTTAATAAGGTAGAAATCTACCTATTATTCTTCAACATTGAATATCGTACATCTTTGATTTATGTCTATCAAACCCTTTCCTATGTAAAATAATGGTGTTCCAAGTATAATAGGGATGTCACCTTCTTATTCCATGTCCAATACTGGGAATTCTAAAGGAAATATGAATTTTATAACCATTACTAAAAAAACCTCTATGAAATTTCCTTAGGGGTACTTTAATAATTTATAGGCTTGCTACAATGATACTCTAGTTATTTTTTGTTCTTGGATTTTGATCTTGTGTAACTCATTAGTGTCATGTTAATTACGGTTCCATGATTGCACCAGGCTCTTTAATACTTTCATTCTCCTATAGCACAAGGAATTGAGAAGAAACCAAGATCACTCATCTTCAGGGAATTTCTTTGATGCACAATCGTAGAAGATTATTCATTTAACTAAATTACTACAAGATCTTTTATTTTGTTTTTTTCTATAGAAAATATTTGAAAATTTTGGAAAAAATGGGCATCTGGGAAATAGCATATGGAAATGGAATATTGATGTGGAGTTGCATAAAAATATATAGGAACTTCATATATTGTGACACATTTTAACCTTGCATCACCTTATCTATAAATGGAAGGGGGATTGTATGGATGTGGGGGAACATAAACATGTTTCTTTTTCTATTCTAATGTGTGGGTTTTCTTACCCGGATCTTTTTCTTGAGGTGAGAGGGGAATGGTTGTATCAACATCTCTGTCTACTGTTGGTTTCATCTTAGGCTCTTCATTCAGTCTATCTTCTTTTACACTAGATTTTTTAATGTATAAAACTTTCCCACTTTTTAGACTTACCTCCTTGGATTCCGCTCTTAGTATGTATCAATGTTACCAAGTAGAGTTCCTAGTAATCTATCTGACAAGGTCTATGATATTTGACCCATTTCAGTCATATGATTACTTAAAGAACCACTTTGGATCGTCTTTTTGGTTTCCTAAGTTGTCATTATATGGACTTATTCTTGAACATAAGTAGGATGGATATTCTTCGGGTTACATGGATGTGGTAGAGTTGGTTTATACGATCTTGGTAGATGTGGATGAAATTTTTTCTGAGGTCTTGGTTATTGGAAGGGTTGTTGTTGAACTTCTTGTTGTGGTCTGGTCACAGGGTTCATCAGTGGATACCCTGGTGGTCCTTGATTAAGAAATAATGCCTAACTATTTCAGGGTTGGAAATATCCTTGACTGTTCTTATGATACTCCTGAGAAAGCCTCTATTGGTAATATTATTTTTATTGAAACAGTTGGTTCTATGGATTTAAATTAACATAGTTACAATATTATTTTTATTTACATCCTTACTTGAAATCTTGGAAAATATGAAAGCCACCACACATCTCACATGATTTAATTTACATAACAAGATAAATAGGAGGTGGAGTTTGAGGTTGTGTATCTTGAATCTAAAAAGATTCAATCATTTTTTTTGAGTGCTTTCATTTGGCCTAATAATATGTTTCGATCATCATTTTTTTGGGCACCACATTGTGGTGGCCCACTATCACTTTTCTATATGTTGGAATTCTGTGACACATTATGGAGAATTGATCATCTAGCTTTGGGGGTCTTAATCATCAATCCTCTAACAGTGGTAGCATCAACTATAGTTTTTGTGGAGGGCCAGATTCATTGATAAAATGTTTGCAACTAATTCCATGTATTAATTACATGATGTGTAAACTTCCTTATATGCTCCTTAAATCCTTACCATGCTTCCCATGTATATTATCAATCTTCATGAGAAATTTTTGAATATCATTCCAAAGCATCAATGTTTGGATTGGTGGAAATAGTCTCTAAAAACATTTTGGAAGGGTCATCCATTGTCATCATTGACTCCAAAGCATGTATTTTAATCTAGTCCTTAGATTTATCTCATAGAAATACTGGGATGATGCATAGTCTTATGGAATCTTAAGAGACTCCCTAGTTGTGAAATGTTTCAAAAATATAAAGGAATTGGGAAATGTGTTCATGTGGGTATTTTCTCTTGATACCATTGAATTGTCTAATATTTTGGATCATGAGAATGAGACCAAACCAGATCTCGAAGGTGCGGGATTGAATGGGGGGATGATCAATTCTTGGGGTTGCACCGTTGATTGATGGTATGAAAAAATCGATGATTGAAATTTCAGGATGCATCTTGTGTTCTCCCAAAATTATTTGATGGAGGGTTCGTATGTTGGGTCCTACATTATTGCGTAGCTCAACCACTGCTGACCGGTGATGGTTCAATAGATACATTTCTTTCTTGGGATCAAAGGTTTAGTGTTCATTTGACACATGATTTTTTGAACAGGTCAAGGGACCTTGGTACATGAACATGTATAGATAACATATAAAAAGTTATGTCTTTATAAGAAAATAATTAAAGGGGTGAGGGAAAGTAAATCCTAGATCTTATACTAGAGTTATTAAAATTCCACGTACCTCCCTAGGAACGGTGCCAAAATTTGATGTTACTACACACTTCATTGGGTTCAAATGAGTAGTGGTCATATTAGAATTGTGTATCCCAAACATTAATAACTATAAGGGTGTAGTATAGTAGAAGTTTGATGATTATCCCACAAGGAGGAAGCTTTCTCTTATAGACCATAATGACATGAGACCCTTACAGGAGTCTATTCAAGTTACCTTGGTGTTTGGGAATTTTACTAAATCCAAAGAAGGGACTGAGTTTAATTAATTAAAAATTATTGGGGAAAAATTTTATGAATCTGGATAAAATATGACCATAATTATAATCATGGAAGGGTTTTAAGGCTTAGGCTTCAAAGAAAATGACAGTTGCTAGTTGAGTTCAGTCAAGCCACCTTGTTTTACCTTGGGATTGATTGTTGTATGATCAGGAGATAGTAACAACCTAAGCACATTATATTTATTTTTATTGGTAGAAATTATTCAAGGATAGTTATATTGGCCTAGTCATCTTTAATTAAGAAATTATCTATTGGTTGTATATCTTGAGGTCAGGGACATTTGTACAAATTGGATAAATTTTTTTACTTATCCTAATTAATAATCCATTAGGGTTTACAATATTATAATTAATGATTAGTTATGCATGAAGATAAATCTACTTTTGATCCCTAACTGTATAAGGATTACCTACTCATGGTGGGTGGAGATTCCATTAATTAAATAATAATATCCGTAGTTCACATTGTATTTATGTTTAATGGATTGAAAATCATACTAACATTTGGGTTTGATATAGGGATGATCATGTAATTGGGTTTTCAAAAGATAAATCCCAATAATAACAAACTGTTTTCTTGAAATAGAAGGGAAAAATGAATCTAACACATGATTTTGGTAATCTATGAAGAAAAATGAGAAATGTTGCAACATGATGTTGAAGGCATTGAAGAAAAATAGATCGACGACTCTTGAATTGAAAATAAATTATAAATAATAACGAAATATGTTTTTTAAGGATATGAGGGATGAAAGAACCTAAAAGGGATGAAAAAATAGGATAATACAAATTGGAAGTTGTTTTGAAATGCTCTTTGACTTTTCTATATATATAGGAAAATTTGGTCAAGATGTGTACTAGAGGTACACGTCGTGTACCATTGATCCGTGTATATTTCAACGTATTTTGGATCTCCAACGTTCTTTGAGATTTTCTGTGATATTTATGATGTTTTTTGACTAAATTTCATTTACATAGTGTTCATGACGTGTACTAGCCTCCAGATTTTTCTCTGGGGGATTTCATGCTCAACGTGTTTGACTGGCGTAACGATGTGTAATGGTGGTTTCTTTTACTGGCATTGCAGCCTGTTCGCCACATGGATCATGAATTGGGAATGTTATGCACTACTATTACATGACCTATATTGACTGGTCACAATGTGTACTATCTATAATATCCTTTTTTCAACATTTCTTCTGTGGAATATTGTGTAACATCATTCCTACAAAATTGAGCACATACTAAGTGCATTATCGAATAAATCAATGATAATAAATAAAGGATATTAAAAAGTGTATATAAATTCATATTATCAATTTTAAACCATCTAGGGTTAGTTACCACTATATAAAAATTACATGATTTAATTCTTCTAGAGTGTATCCTTTTTTTGGAACTGAGTTTCTTATAAAAATTGATTCACTTTTACAAGCTACTGGATTAGGTTTATTTTTTGTCACGAAACAGATCTGGAATCCTTCAAAACTGACAATCGACCCATTTCATGGAAAGAATCTAAGGGAGTTCTCGATCTCTATGGGATGGAACAAGTGAATCAGTATCATATATGAGTGTTTGGGAATGATTTATCTATGTTCAGAAATATAAGAGAACCATATTCATTAATTAAACTGAATCAGAAATTGTACCCCAAAAAAGACATTAATAAAAATAAAAAAATAGGAAGCTAAGATTTTTGAAATCCCAAATACTAAAAAATAATAATAAATCCAAAATGGGCACCCCAAGAACCACCTCAAGGCAAGGGGAAATCACCCTTTGGCTATCTCCACAATACCCCACCACAACGGACCACTAGAAACCTAGACCACCATTTATAAGAGCTTTAACCGAACCTCAAACAATCAATTCCATGAATTATAACACCCAACTGTGTAAGTATGGTGTGATCCAAATCCTAGTAGGATTCCACCAAAGAAATAATCTACATGATAATCATTATAGGATGAAAATATTGCATGTTTTGTAAACAAGAAATGCTAGAAAAAATCATTAGGAAGTGAAACTCTAATTAAAATATTTTTTCAAGTGGGATAGTTTAAAAAATAAATACTTTTAAATAAAATTCACAATATAAATAATTATTCCTTCCAAATGCACCATATTCTGATGACATGTGTAAAATTCCCAATGAGCACGAGCAATGGGAACACCGCTAGGAACTATGTCATTATGGGTCCCAGGTACCTCATATATCGGTGAAAGTGACCCTACAAATATCCATTCTCATGAAAACATTCCACTAATAGGGATCGTACCCATTACCTAGTGGTCCCTTATCATAGTAATCATTATTTTTTAGTTTACATTTTCCTCATCAAACATGCTACATGAAACAAGGGCCAAACCCTACGGGATCACTACCATACAAATATAAGTCCACCCACCTAGATTCGTGATATATCCCTCTTCTACTCAAACAAGTTAAAAAGACATGAAATTACATTTACACATTCAAATTCCATTTCGTCATCATAAAACCACCATAAACCCACACACAAGTCACATAATTTCCTTTTATAATTCAAATTCATTTTGAAACAATCGTCACACCAAAACAGCCCACAATGCATTTCAAATCTCATTCGCACTTCAATAAATACATTAAACAATATTACATAACATTTACCAGATATTACACCTCAAATAACATCCCGTTTAAATTAAAATGAACCATTTTAAAATTAAACTCCTACCAAAACATTTTACAACATTGTTTCACGTCTTACATAAACTAATAAACCATTTAAAACCTTCATAAAACAATTTCAAAAAGTGCAACCAAGCATTGCACATAAAATCCTTATAAAATATCTATTTTGAAAACCAATTCTTTCCAATATAACATAAAAATATATTTTTTATCCCTATAACAATTTAATAAAATTATTCATAAACCATAAAATAGACCCATGGGGTAAAACATGGAATAAAAAAGACAAACATGCATTTTTACTCAAAATGCTACTTTAAAATTCACCACAAATATAATGCTAACAAAAATAGTTTCCACACCACACACAACATATTAAAACATTATAAATAATTAAATCAATAAATCCAACACCTCAAGAAAATAGTACACATGGAATCACCAACCACAAATGCCCAAACATCAAATCCTTGTGCGAAAGTTCACTTACACCACCGTTGCACCACAAGGGAGTTAATAAAACCTAAAACCACAAGTTTAAGCCAATAATCCAAAGATAAAACCCTAGGTTCGAAAACATAATTTCTGACAATTAAGAAGTTCATGAAAATATTGGTGAACCCCTTTAGAAAAAGGAAGAAACCTGATGCAAATGGGAGAATGAAGGAAGGAAACCAACTTAGTTGAGGTATCTTGAATAAAACTACCCAAATACAATGTTAGATGAATTTTCAAATATCCAAAAATGAATGTGAGGTTACAAAAAGGATGATTAGGTAATGTGAGAATTAAAATGGAGGGAAAGGAGTAAAAATGTAAGGATTTTTAAAAGGAATAATTTTATTCTTCAAATATGGACATTTTGAGATACAGAGAAGTTTTTTCCCTAATTATAGATGAATATGAGCTCCAAAGTGGGGTAAAATAGTATGAGGGAATGCCTTGGATTAGTGGGCTCATATGGGAGTTGGAATCACCAAAAACCCTTGAAAATTGAATGATTTATTAAAGAATATCCATTTCAATGTATGAAATTGGATTATGGCCTAGCTCAATACCTTAATAAAAAAACCAAATCACTCATGATTAGGGATTTATATGGGTTTCAAATAGATATGGTGGTTTTAATTTACCAGGGGATGCCCATTGGGAAGTGGAATGGGTGTAAAATATTGATAAATGAAGGATTTATAAAAAAAATTGTTTTTAAAACATGAAATGGGCTCATGGTTTGTCACAAATCAAGAAAACACACCCTATCCACTAAAACAACAAGGGAACACCCCACCCAATAAATGAAAAATAGTAATTGAATGAAAAATTACATTAAAAGAAGTCATTTATGTGACAATTATCCCAACCATAAACCATTATACGCTTGGACTTCCACAACAAAGATAAAAGAAAAAAACCAACCCAACCGAAAGGCCAAAATTGATACTATTTAAATGTTTTTCTTTCCAGTAAATGGAAAAAACCCCTCCAATTGATAAATCATTGAAGGAATACTCTCATAAAAAAACACCACATCCTAAAATGATCAAGAACATTCAAAATGAATCCCAAATCAATATTCCTCAAACAAAATCCTACGAATACTCATCAACTTACCTAGAATGAACAATGAAAATGAACAAGGTCACTATAGTATTACATAAAAAAAACCATTGGTCACACTCCAATACCAATGTTTACTAAAGGATGAAGTTGGAGGATAAATAACACTTAATGAAACTACTTATTTCCATACCAACAGTAGGGACAAAACTTTGTTACTGATACATGGAGAAAAAATAGACTCCCCACCAGAAGGGGAAACTCAATTTTTTATGAGATAGAATCAGGACACTAACAAGGGACTCTCATCATAAGTGGTGGAATTTCATTAAACTCATCCAATAGAAATTACATGATACTCTTAGTTGGTCTCTCCACCATTATAACCAACCATCCTAACTGACCAACATTGGCCGACATGAAAAGACCCCTAAATTTAATGAGTTGGCATGACAGCACGGTTAGTCCACACAATTTGGGAAACTGTGTCCTAAATGTGTGGAGGATTCATTACAAAGGGAATTATACCCATGGTTACATGGTATGAGGTGAACGATCATGTGGAGACCATGCAGTAGCTACTGTCTCTTATTGCACAGTTTCCTAGGTTGGCACACACTAACTACTAACCATGCACAAACCGTGCTATTCAATAATCCTAGCATGAATATCATCCTTTTTTACTTAAAATTAAAATGAAACCCAAGGGAATAACATAAAATCTAGATATAACATGGAAACAAGGTCCTCCCACCACTACCACCAAATGAAAACAACAGGAACAAGATGACAACACCATTTTCATAAACAATTCTCATCATTTATAAGGAGGATAGGACTTTGACCAAAGTATTGAATGACCCTAGTATATCCCATGACTACGTACTAGCTTCACTCAGGGACCAATGGATGGAGCTCGGAAGATTGAATGATCTCCCGCCTCGTAGTCTGGGTTGAGAAACCCCTAAACAGAACTTCTTCTTATGTTCTAGAAACAATTACTCCGTGCTCTCAGATGGGCGAAATTAGACATGACCCAGTTAAAACTCACTTCTCCCTAACCCATAATTTTACCAAAACAAGGTCTTAGAGAATGTACACATGTCACTGATTTTTTTTCAGATTGGAAACAATTGAATGAAAGGAAACATAGATACACCTTCCTCTAGAATGTATGATTTCAGAATTACCTGAAGGGATACACACATCCAAAAAAACAAAGACTCTCAAATGATTTCCCAACATTCACCCTTACAGTCAAAGAAACTCATGAAATCGTAGGGCATCACTGAACTTGACCTTTGCCGATTATAAAAACACATGGAGAGGGACAATATTTTGAGTCCAAAACATCACATGATTCTTGCAAGAGGGCATAACAGCCACTATTGGACAGAATTTCAACACTAGTGTCAAATCATGAACTCTTTCTTCATTGAGACTAACAAAAGACTCAAAGGCCCTTTAAGACATCATTCAACACTGACAACACTGAACAACATTAACCATCAATGACTCAGGAAACATAAGAAACTGAGGTATATTTTAACCTTGAGAAAACACTCTCACTTTATAAGGGGATCCACATAACTGAAAAACAAGATGGGTGATGTCAATATCCAAATATCAAGAATAAAGTCCTTATGATGATTAACTGCATGATCATCTAGAAGAGAATCACCATGACCCACACATCAGTCATGCATTAACTCTTTAAAGTAGTGTACACCTAGCCAACAAAAAAACCCAAGGAACCAGCCAAGATGGTCATTTTTTCACAACATACTGCAAACTTGAAACATTAACATGAGGGGAGAAACCACATTGGCCTCTCAGACCTTTTTCTTAAAAGAGACCATTGACCAATGCTTCATTCCAACTTATCGATGAAACAAAAACCAAAAACATCATTTAAAAATGAGAGGTTCTTGAACTCCAAACACCCCACGATAACATTATACAAAACACATATGCCACACCTCCCAACCACGCATTATAAAAACACAAAAAATTACTTCAAAATAATTCTTAAAAAAATAGTGTTTTTCAGTGGCACATTTACTAATGTTATCTCATGAAACTCACACATGTATGATTACATGCCAAACTGAAAACCCACATCATATTCTTCCAAAAAACATCCATTTGTACCATTAACAAAAAATAAACCCATCTAAACCAATGCATGTGGTCACCAAGGAGAACACCAAAGACCAAAACCAAACCTTTCCACATTTTAAAATCAAAACATTTTTACAACACTTTCCCTTTCTCAAAACCACTGACCATAACATCAAAACAAAGTTTACATCTCATAAATTAATTTGAAAAAGAACCCACCATTCAATAAAAACCCACTTTCGTACCTTGCACAACCATTTTAGAACATTTCAACCCATTTCAAAAACACTAAAAATTTCTTGAAAAACTCCATTCCATAAATTTCCATTAAATTAATAACTCAACTCCTCTCATTTCAAACCAATGTACTAAACTTTCAACCAACATTTCCAACGCCCATTAGTTACAAGATAAAAAACCATCTTTATCCCCCACACATAAATTATAAAACACATTATTCCATTAAAAAATACAATACTTCAGAATACTTTATTTGAAATAGATTTTGAAAACCAACTTTAACATAATTTATGTTTTTAATGTTTTTGTAAACACACCATTTACCATTTCAAAAAAATTCCAAAATTTCACTTCCATGCTTTCTGAAATGAAACACTTCAAATTTATTATAAAATCATTTCACACAAATTTCTTGTTTCTGAAAACAAAGTCATTTTTATTTAAAACCCACATTTATAAGATTCCAAACCAAAATACCCAATACAATACGATATGAATCTAGTGTCAGTGGGTGACTAAGAAAAATGTTTGGCAGCCATGCGCCAATCACTTTACCATCATGGAGAGTGTTTTTTTATCAACAACCTTTGCTCCACATGGAATTCCAGGCCATACTAGCTCATTGGGAACATCAACCCAACTATTTTTTCATTTCCCTCCAATCATCAATGATCCGTGAGAAACAAGGAAGCCAAATAAAATACGACCTCCCATGGAGACTTGAATCTCATAATGAGGTGTGATGGCCATGTACCCAAATCATAATTATAATGTAATGTCCCAACAATCCTATCCCGGAACTGTCACGAATCTTCCCCAAACAACATGAACCAAGAAAGAAAACCTCCTTGGATACAGGCGACCAGTTTTGGTTCATGATAAAACCCTTTGGTCAATACCGATTTCCATTGGGTAGACCAGTTCTTAGGTATCATATATGAGTTTTTTGGAATTATTTTTCCAGGTTAAAAAATAGAATACAAGAAAATACAATAAATTATCTGAATCTGAAATTTTACCCAAAACCCTCTAATAAAAATCAGATTTGGGAAACATGGTTTATAAAAATTCCAACGACTACAAAAACAAAAGGAATCCAAAATGGATATCCTAATAACCTCCTCAAGGTAGGAGGGACCCCCTATAGAAATATCTATAATACCACACTATGAAGGACCTCTAGAATCCTAGACCACCAATTCTAAGAGCATTATCCAAACCTGCATTGAACATTACCATATCTAGTTACACGTAAAGGGGTTAGCATGGCAAGAGACAAAGCCTAGTAAGATGCCACCCAAATCTGATTCAATGTGATAATCATTATAATACAAAAGGCATGCAAGTTATGTAAATGTAAAATGCTAGTAAAAAGTTTTAGGAAATGAAACATTAAATAAAATATTTTTTTAGGTGGGATATTTTTAAAAATCAAGACATTAAAATAAAATGAACAAGCTACTAAATATTTACATCCAAGAACACTATGTACTAATGATGAGTGTAAAATTTCCAATGAGAACAAGTAATGGGGAACCCCTAGGAACTAGCTCGTTGTGAGTCCCAGGTACCTTGTGTCTCTGTTAAAGTAACCATAAAAATATATGTTATCATGCACATGAGCCACTATTATGGATCATACCCATAACATGTTTTCCACCCAACATCATAATCATCACAATTTAGTTAGTTTTATCATCTTCAAACATTATACATGAAATCGGGGAAAAACTCCACGGGGTCACTAGCATAATATTATAAATCCACCACCTAGATAACTGGGTTTTCCCTCTAATTCTCAACCCATTTCCAAAATCCATGGAATACCATTTTCACAATCAAATACCACTTCCAAATCAGGAACACACAAAACCGCCCACACACATGTCACATACTCTCATTTTTTGGTCAAATTCATTTTGACACCATAGTCTCAAAAAAACAACTTACAACACATTTCACCTCAATTTTACACATCAATAAATACATTAAACAATTTAATAAATCATTTTTAGGATAGTACACATCACATAACATCCCTGTAACATTAAAATGAACCATTTCCAAAGTACTCTCCAACCAAAACAGGTTTCCAATATAGTTTCACCTCTTACATAAATCAAGAACCCATTTAAAACATTCATAAAACAATTCCAAGGAGTGTTACCAAGATTTTCATATAAAATCCTTCTAAAATCACTATTATGAAACAAAATTCATGCCAATATAACATAATCCATGAATTAATAGCCCTATGACAATTTAATAAAACCATTTCATATAACATAAAATTTCCCCAAGTGCTACAACATTTAATATAGAAGAAAACCATCAATGTTTACACAAAAATGCTACTTTAAAATTTACCACACAAACAATGCTACAAAAAATTGTTTTCACCTCACAAAAAACAAATTAGAAACATCTTAAATTAACAAATCAAGTAATATAAATCATCATGAAATGATTTCACATTGAATCACAAACCACAAATGTCAGAATAGTTAATCCTTTAGAGAATGTTCACCCACCCCACCGCCACACCACAGGGGAGTTAAATAAAACCAAAAACAACAAGATTAGACTAGTAAACCCAAGATCAAACTTTTGGTTCAAATCCATACTTTCTAAATTTTAGGAACATCAAGAAAATATATATGAATCCCTATGAAAAAGGAAGAAATCCTGAGAAAATGGGAGAAGGAAGGAAGGAAACCGACTTATTTGAGATATCTTGAATAAAACTCCTCATATAGTCCAATAGCTGAATATCCAAACCGCAAAAATGTATGTGACGGTAGAATACGGCTGGGTAGGTCATGTGAGAAAAGAAATGAAGGGAAAAGTGTAAAAATCATAGTATTTAGGAAAGAAAAAATTTACTGCTTCAAATCTAAACGATTTGAGAAATCCAGAGAATTCATGCACTAATTCACGATGAATATGAGATCCAAAGAGGGAAAAAAAGAACATGGGGCATGACTTGGGAATGTGGGTTTAGGTGAGAGTTTGAATAACTGAAAAAATTAAAAATTGAAAAAGATATTAATAAATTAAAATTTTTAAATGTTGGAAATGGTCTTATGGGTTGACCCAATATAATAACAAAAAAAATCAAATCCATAATGATTATGGATTACTATGTGGTCCAAAAGGATATAGTGGCTTCAATGTAACAGGGGATTATATTTGGGATGTTGAATGTGTGTAAAATGTTGAAAAATGGAGGTGTTATAAAAACACCAATTTTTTTATTTAAAATGAAACGGGATCACAGTTTGAACCAAATCAGGAAAACACACCCTTTTTCCAAAATAACATTGGAAACCCCCACAAACAAATCTAGAATAGTAATCAAAAGAATAATAACTTTAAAAGTTCGGTATGTGACCATTTTAGTTCTGTACACATATATATTAGGGATTTCTTTGGTGTTATATTGATACATTTTGATACTATATATGAATATTATTATTTGACAACATGATATTAATATGGATATTTATACTTGAATATTGTTTATTTAATAGATTTATTCATAAAGAATATTTTTAATGTATGTTTTTTACATATGGAATATAATTTTTTTAAAAAAAAATAAAATTTATATTTATAATGAAAAATAATTTCGTTTTAATTGTTTTGGAAAATATTTTATTTCGAAAAATTGTGGATTCATATAGATAGAGATTACATACATTATTTTTCATATCCAGCTTCGTATTAGTTTACATAACAAAATTTTTAAGTCTTGAATTTTTAGCCATGGTTTTATAGGATAATCATAAATTGAACAATGACATGTAGATGAAATCTATAATGGAGCATGTTTTTTGGGTTATGATGGTGGTGATATAATCCCACATTGATATGGACCCATGGGTTTTTTCATGTTACTAATTGTTATTCATCAGTTTCTTATAATGAATTTTTGATCTATATTAATATATTGAAATTTAAGTATTGGTTGTTCTTAAAATATGAATAATATTTGGTTATATATATTTTTTCATTGATGGTTTCTATCTTATAATATGCATATTTAGTGTGAGAACATTCCCATGTTGCATAAATTGATACTTTAGTGCTTCACAGACATATGGTGATTGGGAATGCACTTTAAAGATTATGGTAAACTCATATGGGTGACATTATTAGATAAATAAGGTTGTTATATTTTGACATATTTTATATAGAATAGAACAATTCAGTCAATAGATGATGTTCAGAGTGTGAAGTGCATAAATTCTTTAGTTTGACAATACGTTGTAATATTGAAAAAATTCTTATTTTTTATCGATATTTGTTCTGTAAAAGGGTTATCCTAGTTGGATGTGACATTTTTTTTATATTAATATAATGAAAATTATTTTTTCCCTTTTTATATACATTTATGTATTAGTGGAAAATTTCTTATTCTTGATGAAATTGTTCTGTTCGTGTGGAGTTGACCAATATATTTAACTTTACCTCTGTAAGAGTCATCATTTGAATCATTGAACTTCACTATTATATTTATCTCATTGTATTCATTGTAAGAATTACTCATATGTCACAATATAGTTATATATTATCTTAATATGGATCTAATGAGTCATTTGATGACTATTTTTTCACATCATTATCTTCTCGTATGGTTGTGACTATTGGTGCATAATATCTTTATATGACCCATATTTTCTTTTCATTATGAGGATTTAATTTTTAAGTCATCTCTAAGAGAAATTAAATCATTTATAATATCAATGGAAAGAGTAAAGATACTACTAATGGAATTTTATGGATAAACAATGATATATAAACTAAAATGAAGAAAAATATAGATTCTAGTGACTTAATTGTTTGGATAATTTAGGAGTAAAATCATTAAATATTATTATTTAATATTTATTTTAACATGTAAAAACACGAACAAACTCATTTCAATAAATTCTTAAATGGAATGAATTCATATTTTTTATATTAATATCCATGTTTTCAGCCTCATTGGTAGTCGGTATATCTTCTGGTTCTTTTTTTAATATATTAAATTATTACCATTTTCCCAACATTTTAACAAATAATACCAGAATGTTCCATATGAAATTTTGTTTTATTGGAATAATTTTTTCTATCAAAAAATGATCTTATGAATCATAATTAGATAGCACAACAAAATAGTATATTTAAATTACTTACATTTAAAAAGAAAATTTGTTTAATAACTAAATAATAAAATAATTTTAAAACCATGGGTATATTATAATAAAAACTAAACAAAATATTGAAACAAAATTGTTGGTCAGAGTGAGTGGAAACATGGGATGTGAATGAACCATTAAAATTTTAATGCCAATTGAAATGAATTTATTATTTTAAAAAATATAAAAATGATAAAGTGTTAATATATAAGAAAATTATTGATAATTAAATGATAAATATAATATATATTAATAATTAAATATCAAAGAATATTAGGATACTATGAATAATGGAAAATATTATATACCATTTATGATATTTTAATAATGATCACTATTAATGTTATTTGACAAAGTGAAGAGTTTGAATATATAATATGATAAGGAGTTATGAAATACCTCAATATAATCCCTTATGTATCTAAACCATGACTTAATAGGTTAATATTGATAATACCATAACCTATTTCATGATTCATAAATCAATTTTAGATAATTTTTTGTTTTTTATTAACCTACTGAGATTTTCCAATAACAAAGGAAATCATCCCACTGTTTCATAGAGTTAGAACCCAATGATGAATATTATGAGAAGCATGTGATTTTCTCTTTAGAAAACCTTATTAAATCCTATCACAAATATAATGAATGGATGATTAAAATTGATGATGAGTGGTTTGAAATAAATTGATATATACTTTGATAAATTATTAAATGTGACTGAATCTTTGTGATTAATGTTAATTAAGTAGAGTTTTGAAGTCGATTCAATCGATGAATGTTATTTTGAATATTGTGCCTCTCCCAAGATGCCAATGGCCTCAATTTCTATTCTCCAGGTGGTTCAAGAAATCTCTTGAATGCAATATCCTCATTGAAGTTTATAAATACTTCAATTATGGCATCTTTTACCATATTAAATTTTATCCCATAGGTAATATCCTGACACTATTTGATATTCAGTATTCTCTACCTCAGAGTTGGTGATCAACCTAGAGCTAACTAATGTAACACATCACAGACTGACTAGCTGGTATACCTCCACATTTTATATTGTTATCAATTAAAAAATATAGAAAAATAACTCTTCAACAATAGTTATTCAGTGGGACCCCACTGACTATCATAGGGGACTCCACTCCTAATCTAATATATCTTCTTATCAAAATATCGTACTAATAAGTCACACCGACTAGTTGATGGATCAAAATATGAAGATATGCCACCTTTTGCTAGTCATAATCAAATTGATCCTCTTATAATTACATAAAATTCATTATATTGAACGTACAATATTATTCAATAGTCATAAAATATTAAGAGAGATTTAACAATGCCTTTACAAAGACATTACAATAACATTTAGATGAAATTGAATTTCGTCACATTGTATATCAAATAATCACTAAATCTCACACAAAAGAAATACATAGAAAAATAGGATAGTGGTTTTGATCATGAAAACATTGTGATATACACATATATATAGAGAGTAAAATTACCACATGAAGTAGTGGTGAGAAATCTACTATGCCTTTTCACTGTTGTAGTTTTCCCCACAAATAGAATATCGATGTTTTTATTAACCATTTGATTAAAAAGAGGTAAAAAATAGTTGTACCAATAATATAAAAGAATAAATTATAGTTATAATAGTAACGTAATTATATTGAAATATACATAGAATATATAAACAGTATTTAAATGAATGTTACATAAAAAAAATGGCAATAACATATAATTATTCAATGGACAATATCCATTGAGAACAATATAATGATTCTTGGTAGGGTATTTTGGGTTGACAGGTTCTCCTTGGACTTTTTTAATGGTGTTTAGATTGTATTTAGTAAAATAATTTTATAGATATGGTTTTCAATATGGGTTTAAAATTTCAAAGTAGTGGTTTCCTTTTAGAAGTTATTGTATTAGAAAAAATTGTAAATAAAGTTAATATAATTACATTTTTTTGGTAATGCAGAAAACATTGGAAATAATATTAGAATAGAGGTAATTTTTTTATTACCAACCAAACTAATAAAATTTATACATCTTTTACCGATATTTTAAATCTTTTCTCTATTTTATCTCTCACATTATCCCTTTTAACCCATACTAGGGTGTAATTTTATTGACATTAATCACATTTAAATATGACTAAAAATGAAATATGTTTTATTACATAGTTTAATATTATGATTCCAAATTTATAATCCTTATTATATGATATTATACATTTTTTGTGATAATTAATTTTATTATTTTTATGCACTTGTTTAAAATTATACAAAAATTATATTTTAGTGATAAAAAAATTAATACAAAATAATATATATAATTATTAACAAGGAATTTTATTTTTATAAATAAAAATATTTAATTTATTTTACAAAAAAATACATATCCAAATATAAAAATATATATACCATTTCAAATAAAATGCTGAAAATGGTTCCCATATATGATTAGTATATTAATAAGGTTATAAAATATAAATCATAGGTTAATAAATACAACATTCTATTTTTAAATTTTTTATTTCAGTTCACATATATATATATATTTTATAAAACTACTTTGAAAAAAATCATGATATTCTATTATAATAACATCTTTATAAAAGTGACAAAATTGGTAAAATCAGTATTTTTTCACTATTTACCAAAAAATTATCCTCTTAAAAATTTTCAAAAAGTTACAAAAAGATAATATTATCATTTAAAAATGAATAATTATTTATTGTAATCAAATTTACATAATAAAATGTATAAATTAATATTATAAAAATACATAATTTGTTAGAATTTATTTTTATAAATGAAAATTTTAAAATCTGCATGTTGTTAAAAATATTCAATATAAATTTACATTTTAATCAGTCAGTTAATATATTTACATATTACATAAAATAATTTTTTTTAACATGTCAATTTAATTTTTTTAAAATGGAATCCCCTTTAAAAATTATTATTTTAAAAATATCCCTTTTTAACAACGAATTATAATATCATATTAAAGAACTATTATGATATGACAATCTTAATTTGTTACTATATTTTTATTTATCATGGTATAATTCTCCTATATCAAATATGTTTTTGGGTTCAATGTTATTGTTATACAATATATATAATTTATTTATAAGAAATTATGTACTAAAATCCTTGGGTATTGTATTCTACAACATTTAAATAAATTCTTCCCTACCAATTTCATGGATTAGATACTAATGAAATTATTATCAACTTCTCAAACAATGATATGAAATGAGATAAAATTTATCTTATGATATCTACACCATCATATTTGGTAATGCTATTAAATATTTCAAAAATATTCATAAACTATATAAAGATATTTTTATGAACTACAATTTTGAATGTCATTTAGAATGTTCATAGTTGAGATATATATTTTTTATAATATATTTTTATGCAATTTAATTTAAGTAATATTACAAAAAAAATATTTATTCCTATATACTTTTTATTTTTAATTTTCTCTTAGATCATGTTTATTAATTGTTTTCCCTTTTTGAATTCTTATAACTAATGGATTAGAAGAATTTTTCATTCCTGAATCATAAACTATAACCTGTAATAGATTATATGATTAATAAAATAACTAAATGTTAGTCCTCCTATGTAAAACTAATGTTATTATCAAATTTTATGATAATACTCAATATAAATAAAAGATCATGATATTAAGTATTATATTAATTCATAAAAGTTGAATAATAACACCCAAAGAAATTTTATAGTTAATTTATCATCAAAATCATCAATAAAATCCATTAGTTAAACATTTATTTCATTATAAATCATTTAGTAAATATTCATTTCAAAATCCTAACAATAATGATTTTAGAAAAATTAACTATATGAATCACAACCATGTTTGCAACTATGGATGAGTTTTTAATATTTATATAAAAGTCACTATATGTTCACATTGTAAACAAATTCCTATAAGGTTTCTGTAATGAAAAATAATTCATTAGGGTTTCATTGGATGATTAAATATCAATGAAAATTACAAATTTTAACCTGAATAAAAATTCAATGGAATAATTTTATTATGGTCAAAGTAAGGGATATCACCGAATTATGGGATAGATGTTCTATGGTAGTAGGTATGTATGATTTTTTATTTTCTCATATACTATGATAAAGTAATTTTCATTTAATATTGTGGAATTGATTTGAATTGTTACCCATTTTATTATAGTTTAATCATAGGATATTGGTGGATTCTTTCTTTCCCTTGAATTCATTGGTCATATGGCCATTTTACAAGTACTATTAACAAACACTCATTCAATTTAACGAAGTCCCGTCGTGTGTCTCACAATAATAATAACATATTTTATTTTACTTCATTCAATTCATATTATTTCTTTTTTTATTATTCATTTTTCCTCAATTAATGTATTCTTCTCCTGATTTACATTGAAAATATACACGTTTGAAAATTATTTCTTTGTCCTGATGGAAGATGATCCTATATAGTCATATGATGAAATGTTTTATTATACTATTTTTATTTGGTTTATTGTCTTTTGATCAGCAATTAAATGGCCACTATTACATTAAATATTATATATGATGTCATAAAAATTCTTTAACTAGTCTTATTAAATTTTTCTTATGTTTGACAACATTATCATAATCATTTTTGTTAAATTTAGGAATTACATTTCGATATCTTTTCATTGTTATTGAGAAAAATGTTTCTTAAATAATACCACATTAAATATATTATGTCCCACTAAATATGTATCCTCTTACTTCCTTATATTTGGAATGAAATTACATCATTAATAGATATCTCCCTATAAACAATGTTCTTTAAAAATAACATTATCACTTTAAGGATTCATTAAAAAATTATCATTTCATGTGATTTGATCATTTTGTAACTATAAGTGGTATCATAATTATTTTAAATATTGTTTCTTCTACATGAATAATTCTAACATCATTTTTAATCACGTGATGTGATATTTTGTCCCATATAGGAAATGTTATTTGTTTTAACCTGATTCATTTTTTATAATGTAGTAGAAATAAACTCCACACACACAACATTCTTTTTTACTTCCTTTAGATGGAAAATACTACATTAATTTATATTGTTGATATGTGACATATTCCATCAACCTTATTCTGTTTAATAATAATTAAATTCACATAATTAGATCAAAATTAATATGAATATTGATCGGGAGCCTAAAAACACACATGATATTATATGTCCATTAGTATCCTAAAATGTTTAATATCATTCCATTTCTAATGATGTTTTTATAAAATCTAGTTCCCATGGTTCTAACTAAACATTATTTGATACCACTATAATATTCCCACACCAATAACCCATAGATTTGTCATAAATTATTATGTGTGAATATATCCCAAGGGATTGAGTATTTTAATATTGATATGAGACTATATATATACAATGTTTCAATATTGAATTGAAAAAATATATTTCAGATTATATATTTATTAAAAAAATTAGTATTCCATTAATTATAACTAGGATATCATTCAAATAACCCATCGTGATATCATTCAGAGAGTAAAACATAATAATATGTGATCCTAGATTCTCAAAATAGAAACCCATATAGGGGATTGTATCCTGAATATATAATATTTAATCAAAATGGAAAATTTTATAAAAATATACATATGTCATTTATTAAATTATATAATGATGAAATTAATCCTTATATAATAAAAAATGGCATCGAAGATAATAAATTATTTTATAACGATAGAATTGATAATGTATGGTATATTAATCCTTGACCCAATAGACCATGATATTACCCCCAAGGCCTCGTGCTATGACATCATCATAACACCATCATGGGATCATACCATGAAATATTGATGATACTATCAATGAATAATTCCATTGTATTTTTTTCATATCATCAAGGCCCCATGGAAGGAAATCTTGATCACACCATCAAGGCCTCATTACATGATATCATTATCTTACAATAAATGCATCTCAATATAAAAAATATATGGGCTTAAATATAATAAATGAAACCCCTATGGTTTATCTCATGAGTCATTTTAATTCATCATAGGTCTATAATAAACCCCACCAATCACTTATACATGTCAATATCCGTTCCTTATATACTAAATGAACCATAGTTTTCATTATTATTATTCATGTAAAATAAATAAACATTAGTTTTGAAAAAAGTATATTAATAAAAATATTTCCCAATTAAATTATATTACCATTTTTATAATAATAAAACAATTCCAACTATATATAATAAATATTTCATTTTTTATGATACAATAAGATGATGAGTAAAATAGAACATATATTCATTGATTATAGTTTGTATAGATTCATGGAAAATACCAAAATAATATCCCTCATAAGTGGAAAACTATGAGTAAATTTATTCCAAATAGTTGTAAAATGAGTAAATCATGTGTTAATTCACATCATTTAACTCCCAATAAATTTTTAGGTATTTATTTTTAAATATATTTTATATATTTGATAAATTTATTCACATGCAACCCAATGACTAAATGACCTCTGATATGGTAATCAATTATAATATAGTTCTTTAAAGATATCAAATTAATATTAATAACCACAATATGAAAAATATTTATATAGATTTTAAATAATGTATATTTATTGATTAATGCATAATAAATTGGTATATAATGATCAATAAAGCCATTTTGTGCTTTAAAAATATCTTTTAATAAATTTTGGTTTCAAATTATTTCAGTTCATATATATTTATATTAATTTTTTCCTTATTTATTGGGATAATTTTAATAAATTAATACAATTTGGGATATAATCATGCAAATATTTTCTTTTGGTTATTTCTTATAATTGTTCTAAAAATATTGAATTACTAATGAATATTGAAAAATTTATATATTTATACAAATAGTCATTTTAATTTGATTTTAATGAAGAATTATATTTTTTATTTGATCCTATAAAAATATAAGTCTAATATAATTTAAATAATTCAATTAATTACATAGGAATCATCATTAAACATGATTATCTTAAAGTATCATTTTTTTTATTAAAACACCATTTTCAAAATTGTTTTTATACGAACAATGTGTTTTTATCCTACTCAATCAGACAAGTCTTTGTGGATTATTAGTTTTAATGAAATTTATAGTGTATATATTTAATTAAATAATTTATTTTTTTATATTTTTATTACATTGAATGGAATGAATGTAATTTATGTTGCCTTCTTAAAAATAATTTTTTTAAAAATAATCTATCATTGTGTTTTGAAAACTAATTTAATAGATAAATTTGTATACAAATAATAATTAACTCAGGTAAAATGTATTATATATCTTTATTCTTAATATTTTAATTTATTTGGAATAAAATTAATTCTTGGTTATAAATAATAGTAGAAAAGGTAATAAAATTCCACTTAAAAGCATAAAACCTATTTATTGGGGGTTAAACCAGGTGATAATGGATGGAATGATATCCACACATTTATAATTATCATATTATAAAGAAAATTAAACCTTATATTATCCTAAGTAGAAAAGATTTTTATTTAGTTCCACATTAATAATAAATTGACCATATATCATTGAAATCTTTTATGAAATTCTATATTGGTACCTACCTCAAAAATAAAAGGGAACCTCTTATCCACACACATTCACACAATTTGACCATTATTTAATGAAAATATTTACACAAAAACATTCTTATAATCCATCAATTCTTACATTATCTTCTAGTATACATCAAAAACAAATCTTTTAAGGAAGAATGTGTATTCCAAATGATGTATCTCAATGAAGAGGTATAAATCATAACTGATATCAAAAAATTATATTTATTCTTACACATTCAATAAAATTCATGAGTCTAATAAAAAAATTATTATAGTTTCATAAATATACTAAAATTTTATTCATTTATAGACTAACCAATACTCACAACATCACGATCAAATTGGAGATGAATGAATTTCTCATGTATACTTACAAACTACCGTCTCTAGGTATTGAAGTAATTAATTTTTTATCAACAACTTTTATGGAATGTTATATATAATTATATATTTTATATTAAATTTATGTGTATAATAATTTTTTTTTCCATGTAGTTTTCATAAATTTTCATGTACTATAAATGTCATTCCAAAACATACAAGAAAAATAAAGCAGCTAACTCCTGAAATAATGATGATAATAAATTATTTTTAATGAATGGTTTGTTATATATTATAAATAATATATTCATCTTAATATAGATATGAATTTTTTTATAATATAATT
Organism: Viscum album; assembly: GCA_963277665.1. Taxonomy (NCBI): domain Eukaryota; kingdom Viridiplantae; phylum Streptophyta; class Magnoliopsida; order Santalales; family Viscaceae; genus Viscum; species Viscum album. Next base: position 1,291,163,508 of record OY728135.1, read on the forward strand.
ATTATAAATTATATTTTATAATATAGGATATTAGAGCACGTATGAGAAAACACATGCATGATGTAAGGGTTTTATGTTATAATCCCAATTTTATTATTTGTATTTCAGAATAAATTTCAAGTAATGATATTATATTTTAAATATTTCCCAAATTTAATATATATTTAATCATATTTTCAATTTTTGAGATTAAAATATTTTCTTTCATTTTCCAAGATTTATGAACTTATGATAATAATATAACATTTTCAATGAAACAGAGTTTACTTCTCTATTTAGTTAAGAATATTTTGATTCATATCCATATTTTCTATAACTTATATTGCATAATTTTATTTAATATTGAGAAAATATTTATTAAAATTCACTTTGACCATGTTTTACATTTTAAAATTATTAATCTAATATTCATGTCATTTTTTGATGGACCACTTTTTACTTTTTACCAAAAATAATAAAGGAACTATTTTCCACATACACCGCATGAAGAGTTTTATATTCCCACCATAAAACTATTATTTAAATTAATTATTAAAATAAATAAATATATAGTACATTATAGAGAAAATATTTTCATTAATATTTTATAAAAAAATATGTTAAATAATAATTTGAAAAACAGAAGTGGAGATTCATCAGTAATTTTTCTAGTTTCATTAAAATTTATCTTCATCAATTACAACATAGTTAAATGTTTCTTATGATTTAATAGAGATGTTATCAAATTTTTACTTATTTATTTTTTATATAAATGGTTTATGGCTACAGTGATAATATTATTATAAAACCCATTTATTTTATAAATTTTAATATATGAAGAAATGTGTATGTGAATTATATTCATTATAGGAGTTATGATATGATAATTTTATGAATATTTATTATCATGTGTAAAAATACATTTTGTTTTAATTATGTTATTGTGGGCCTATAGTTTTGTATCCTTCCACTACATTTGGAGAGGATTGAAAACGTTTGATATAATAAGGACAAGAATGGGTTGTGATCCTAGTTTAGTAATGTATATTTTCAACTTAAAAAGTATTTTGTGTGACCCTTGAATAAGGAAATTAATTAATGGGGATGAAACAAAGTTCTCTAAGGAAATTTTCATAAAATAAAATCATTGGGAGAACCTCAATGAATTAAATGGTGGAATGGGTAGTAAACCCAAACAACAATAGTAGTCTTGGAAGTGAGAATTGATTATGAAACTTATTTTCTCGGATTATGTGTACTCCAAACACTTATTCCTTATTATTATGTTTTGAACACATGGAAAATAATTTATTATTGATCATTATGAACTATTATGTCTTATTGAAAAGGTTTTTACTAGTACATATGTCTAGATTTATGAGTCAAATTCTATGAATGGATCTGTCTGAGTTTTTTACATTATGATATTTTTCAATTCCCTTATGATTTTAAAATACCCATTTGTGTTCATCGATTGATATTTATTATACTCTTATTTAATAAGGGAATGAAACGAACCCTTTGTTTTTTCCCTTAACAATGAGAGTAATATCATATCTATGTTTTTTATGCCCAATAATGGTTTAGGTTGTGAATAACTATGAGATAAATGATGTAGTCTTGCTATGTACCCGATGATTTCAAAACCATAATTGAAAAGACACCAATCCATAATGGTTTAAGAATTAATCTTGTTGATATATTATGGATATATAGGTAACATGCTAATAATTATTAAAACCGTTTGTTGAAATTAATGGAGTTTTTTTATTTTTTCCATTAAACACAAAACCATACTTAAACAAAACATGACTTACTATTAAAATGTTATAATTTTATATGATTGTTTTAAAACCAGAAGTTGGAATTCAGGGTATATATTGGATTAAATAAATTATGAAAATGTATTTTTTAAAAATTTAGATAAAATAAATTATTTAGTGACAAATTAATTAGAAATAAAAATATTAAATATTTGATAAATACCAGAAATCACTTTCTGAAAATGTATTTTTATGAAAAAACACATTAATATATAAAAAGCCACTTTTTTTAATAATTTTAATGAATTTTTTTTAATTAATATTCAAAATATATTTAATCATTATTCTTATTTATTATCTTGGAAGGGGATATGAATATATCCATTTTGACGGCTAAAAACTGTATTTTTCTAAAAGGTAGTTTTATCTCTCTTTTTCACACATTTGTTATAAATATTATTTTAAAAATTATGAAATTTATTTGAAAAAAAAATAAATTTAATTTTATAATTAATTATTTTAAAATTATCATAAATTTTATTTTTTTATAATTTCAATGAAGATAAATTCTAAAATGAATTGTGAAAATAATTATTTTTAATAAAAATCGTTATATATTTTAATGCTTTAAAACATACAATTTAATCTAATATGTTTTTAATAACTAATTTCGTTTTTCAATTATAATCCAATTAATCAAATTTATTAAATTTTAATATCCTTAATATTAATTTTTTAAATTAATACTTTTTAAACCATAGAATATTTTTACCAGAAAAAATGTATTATCTTCACATTTACACGAAAACATTTTCTTTATTGTTTTGTAAATCTGTGATTATTTTTTTCAATAATTTAAGAATTATTTTTAATAAAAAAATTATATTTTCTAATATTTTCAACCTAATTTCATATAAAATGAATTATAAAAAAATAAAGACAAATTACTATGGTAAAGGTAAAAATTGGTTTCTCAAGGGATAAACTAAAAAGACAAGGGTTAAAAATGGCCCACAAATTTTAGAAATAATATTTTGTTGACATATTTTTAATTTATCTATTTTATGTGACTTAATTAATCATTGTTTAACCTTTTGTGCAGTGAATGTCTTGGGTAAATTTTTTTATCTCAAATATTAGAAGTTTTCTACTCACCACACTTTAAAAATCCAACCCACTATCCTCTCATCTTCACAGATCATAATCCATTTTTATTAGAAAATACCTTCCCATTTCAAATATTTAATCCAATGTTCTCCTAAATTATTTATTCTTTTGGTAATAAGGACATCCTATGAATCCTTTTCTAGAAAACCAAATATAGGTTTCAAAAATATAGGTAACGCCCCTAACTATGCATTTTATGTAATTTCATACTCCACATACTTAAATTTTTTTTATAAACGACAAGTATAATAAAAAAATATTATTATATATAGTAATAGGATATTCTGTAAATTTATTAACCTATAACCTTATCCTCTTTCATCAAATCTTTTTAGAAAACATCATTCGCGTGTATGGAGGAAAAATACTTACGGGACGGTGTTATTCATTTTTATTGACCACCTCTCAAGAATTAATATAATGATGGATTAATTAGTTATATATTTTTTATGATATTATTATTATTTTGGAATCAAGATATCAAATTTTACTTCTTACCATCCATTATGTGGGAATATGATAACGTTTTTCACAAGTTTTAGTGGAATACTACCTTACAAAGTGATGTGATTTGTTCATGCTTTACATGGAAGGTAATAATGATAGATAAAATAAAATAATGAGATATTTATTGCATTAAAATGATTCTTCAATGCTTATAAATTTTTTTCATTTTTTTGTTTTTTTTTTCTCTCATGAAAATTGTAACACCATTCTTGTGTATGTTTGACCTACCGTCTCCATTAATGATGTGTTTCATTTTATATCTATATATTTTATACATCATTATAAATAAATAAATATATATATATATATAATATTTTACATTTTACGATTTTTAATAATAATATATTATCTATCCATGCTAAATAAAATATCATAAAAAATTATAAACTAAATCATACAATAAAAACATTGTGGTTATTTCCCAAAACCTGGCATAAACATGGAATGATTAACTAATGGGAAATAAAATGTCATAAAAACATATATGGTATGAAATATATATGTATATATATATATATTGTTTCATAATATATTTATAATAAATCCACTTACTTATACTGTTTTAAAATATTTATGTCATAATTCATGACTTAAATAAATAGATTTTAAGTTTCTCATTTTTTCCGGGAGACTTATGCCTTATTCACCAAAAGTTTATTTTTTGTTCTGTATATATTAACCCTAATATTTTTAATATCATGAATATAGTAAATTTTATTATTAAAAGTTAACATTTGGGTTATTATTTAATTAGGTTTATCAGTTATTATATTTCAGATTTGGTAATGTGTTTTTTCTCAATTTCTCGTTTTCCTGACATACATTATGTTATGTACTTATATTAATTTATGTAGTTTAAATAGAAACCCTTTTAAAATTATTTTCATTATTATATATATTTTTATTATTTTGTGTTTTTTTAATTTTATTCTTTTGTGGGGCTTACAATTCATAGTAACAAATGTGGTACGGATTTTATATTACAATTTAATCATTTATCATAATTTCACATGATTATTCTTCCAATTATGTAATAATATGATCTATCTCACAATAAAATCATTTAATTTATTATGATAAAGTTTATTTGGAAAAATATTGGTTTCCCTTTAATTTTAAACACTATATATCTTTGAGATCAAAATGATTTCTAAAAAAATTCTTAATTCTATCTTCGGAAAAAAACCCATTCTATTCCCTAAGATTTTTTACTAAAAATATATTAAAATTTTATTTAAACATTATCAAAAATAATTTTTTATTTTCTTTTTACCCAATTCTATTTTTTCTTAAAATGTGATATTATTCATCATTTCTTTTCTTCAGAAAACACCAGTTTGGTTTAAAAAAAATTAAAAGTAATTATTATTTTTAAAGTGTTTGGAATTTACTTCAACAATAACGACTCAATTTTTTAAAAAAATACTGTATATGTTTATCATTTTATATTAAATATTTTCTTTAAAATATTCGTGTTTTTTGTAATTTTATTAGAAATTGGAATGGTTGTTTTCTCTAGAAATGTAGTAAATGATTTTTGATAATTCTAAAAATATCTTTATTTGGATATTTCTTAGGAATTTTTTTTAAAATGTATTATTATTAAAAAAATCAGAGGGGGATGTACCTTTCCCCAAGAAAGGTTTTAAATGATAATTAATTTTCATTTTTTATGTATACAATGTTATATTCAATGAAGAGGATTTAAAAACGTTTTTATTAATTTTTTGTTGTAAAATATGATTTTCAATGAAATGATTTATTCCTTAAGAATATTTCCATGTGATATTTCAAAATAATCTTCCATATATTAGTATTTAAATTAATTTTTTTTATTTTGGAATAGTTTATGTTACGCCGATCCTAAATTTTTATAATGATAATAAATTCAATGAGTTCCACATTACAAAGAGTTTTTACAAGATTGGGAATGTGAAACACATTACATATCAGCTTCAACTAGAGATAAAAAATAGGAGATCAAAAGGGCCACATCATGTTTATCTCAACAATCTTCATCTTTAAATACTAATCTGCAACATTGTTGGATTCCTTGTTGGCATGAGAAAACCACCATCTGATTTGGTCCATATCATTGAAACAAGCAATCCAATGAAAAAAATATGCCATGGTGCATGTCTAGTACATTCCCTTTGCACATCAATAACCATCTTGGTGTCAGATTAAGTCCATAAATGATTCCAATTCTATTATAAATTTTGATTAAAATCATAAATTAAAACCCATAATTGAAACAAATATGTAGTATCTATCCAAAGTAATGATAGAAATACCCTTTCACCAAGCCAGAATCATTTAGCAAATCTCCACCACAATCGAACATACCCTAAGATCCAAAATAAGCTCCATAGACATTAAACCTATTCTAGGTACTGATTAGGGTTATCTATCTAATGAATCTAAAAAAACTTCTTATCATCGTGCCTTGCACACCTAAGAGTGTAAGTGCACAAAGATAAGAAATACAGTTATTCATCATTAAAATTTTTACCTTGGATGTTGAAAAAAATTTCACTATGAACCTTTAATATCCCATCATGAACTAAGGGCTTAACTTTATCAAAAAGGGTAGAATTTTGGTTTTCCATGTGAAAGAGACATCTGACAAAAAATAGAAAATAATAGAATTTTTAGCTATTTGTTACAGACAATATCTGCAATGAGTTTTGAAAACATCACAAAAAATGTTCCTCTCTTATCCATTTGGAATAGAAATAGCTCATAGATATAATCCCCAAAGATAAAATTTAACGATTAGTTAACAAGAATGTGTTACATAAACTAATTCACCCCCATACACAACTAATATGCAGATTCCATGGAGATTCCCACCCATGCAATTTCTCATTGGTGGAAAATAGTTTTTTCCCATATTTTAAAGAGTTGAATTTAATTATGAGGTTGTGTGAAAGGCATCCTGAATGAGAAAACATAAGTTAAGAAATTAAAACCTCTATCACTATTCATTTAATAATAATCTCTAATACTAAAACACCACTTTTCTTCTTGAACCAAACAATAATGTCTTTATCCACAATTAAGTATCCTAGAATTTTGAAAGAAATAAATCTAGGAAACATCATTACATGAAAATAGAAATTAGTTAGAATATAAATAATAGATAAGATCCTTCTATTAGATAAGATAAACATTAATTCACTAATGGAATTATCATGTTAATGGGTTGTCCAATAATTTTGGTTAGAATGCTAAGAAATAATCCACATTGAATCATGAATGAGTAGATTGAAGCATTTCATTATACCAGGACATGTGGATGAAACCATATAATGGGAGTATCTTCTCATTATATTGGAATAAATACTATAAGAAATAAACTCAATAGAGGGTTCATTGAGGGTAAAGATATTCTATGAGAACTAATGTGGTATGAAATCATTAAACATCTTGATGTCCATAATTCTAATGCCTTCTCTGTACTTGTATTTGATATAGAACTTCTATGAAACCGTATTGAGTTTTCTCTCATAAACTGAACCAGTCCAAATTAATATTATACATCATGCCTTTATGCTTCTTATTAATATAATGAAGCCATTAATAAATATAAATAGTATACACAAACTTTGATGTGACCACTGAATTGACCTATAATACACTTATTGCTCGAAAGATGGATTTCACATTCAACTTAGTCAAGTGATTTTGAATAATAGTAAAAGAATCCTCATGATGATATCTTCTAATTATCACCCAAAATAATTGAGCTTCATGATAAATAAAATGAATGAATCCCATTATAAGACCAATCATTCTATAAATTCTGATCTTTTATTCCCCCAAAATCCTCAAACAAAACCTAATTGTTGACATCTTCACTAGGTATATGATTCAGTGATACCATTATTATTCTTTATTTGGATGGTTTAAATTTGTGACCAATATATATTTATAAACTCATTTTCTATTCAATAGGTTATACCATGAAAATATTATTTTGAAATCAGATTCCTTTATGAAGTTATTCAATGTTGATATAATACAATGATTATAAAACAAATCTCTTTTACGTAGATTATGATAAAATATAATTTTTATGAAACTAATTTCATTTAATGTTATATAATAAGATGAATTTCTTAAAAACAAGTTGAACACATATATATGATATTTATTATTTTATTATAGGGACGTATATCTCACTCGGATTCACTGTGTAATGATTTAAAGTATATTAGATATAAAAGAGAAGGATATAGAGTGAACTTGGTTATGTAAGGGACATTGACCCCAATGATGGTCTTGGGCGTGAAAATTGACTACAATGAAGATATGGGGAATGAAATAATTCTATAGTAATATCCTTTGCAGTGATCATTGACAAATATAGTAAATATTTTCTACGCATATGAGTATACCAAAGTTTTGTATCGTAAGTTATTGATATGATATCATGTAAATTTCCATTGATTTCCTTATGATTTATGTTTTCTGTACAACCAATATTTATTCCCAGACTCACGATTATGATCATTGATATATAGTGTATGGTTTTCAAATTATATTATCATTTTATAATACCCGTATTCCCATGTTATGATTACATATCTTCCCATTTTATGCTCAATGGACATCTGAGATAACCATTTTTCCCTCCCTCATTTTTTGAATAATGGTGCATGTAGAGAATTCTTATGGGGAGTAATATGTGAGAAAATCATTGTGAGAGATGTTTAAGATATTTCATGAGAGAATAAAATTGTGTTTCTAGTCTCAATGTCGCAGATCTATTATATTCTTCAGCCATGTTTTTAGAAAATGTATTGAATATTTTTATCAAAATATTTAATATCAATAAATGATATGTTTAGGCTAGTATAGCTGATAACATCAGAAATGTTTAACTGGATTTTGGGAAGAAGGATGAGAAATATTTAGTGAGATCTGTATGGACATTATTTTAGGATATGTTTATGGATTTCACGAGATTTTTGTATTTGGATGATTCAAATTATAGTAAAATATAGTAGAGTTTTACTAATGGAGAATGAATGTGGTTTCTATTAAATTATATCCTTGTATACTTAATATAGGTAGATTATTCACTAAACAATATGTTCTATGGAAAATAAATCAATGTAAATAAAATTTATCTAGACTCGATCATAAACTGGACCAAGATAACATGCCATGTTGTCTATATAGTTTGACACTCTTAAGGGATATTCTTTAGAAATTCCTAGATTCTTTGACAACCATTATAAAGGATTTAAATAATGTCCAATATTGTACTAGGATAAACATAATTTTTTTAAGTTAAAAAATAATTTTTCATGATTTGGAGATCGTATATGAAATTTTTAATGATTATATAGTTCCCCACTATGAATTGTGTTGCTGGAACTATTCTATTATTAGTTAATAAGTGAAAAAAGGAACTTGTGAAGACATTAATGTGATAAAAAATTTGTTTATGAGTATCTAATATTGTTGATAATATAATTGAAGGATATTTTGATTTTGCCTAATGAGTTGTAATTATATATGATTAACAATTAGAACATTTTTCAACTCTCAAACTAACTGAATAAGAAAATGATAGATTTCATTGAGAGTGTGGGTGGGGGATACCATGGATAAAATAATGTTAAATTTCATATATATTGAGAATACGGGATGAAACACATAGGGATTAGATCATTAAAATTTGAAGATTAATTACGTGTGGAGAAGATTGGAACAAATTAAGATATTTATAATGTGAAATTAAATGTTCAGTTAATTAAGTAGATAAGAATAATGGATTACCTATTGAATCATAAATGGTATAATGTTGTAAATGAAGATATTATTGGAAATATATAAATCAATTTCAATGGGGGAATGATCATGAATAGAATCCTAATATTTTTATTAGTCAGCGATATACTGATATTGATTAATATACTACAAATAATATATGAATGAAAACCATTATTATTGTAGATGGTGAAAAATCCTAATTAATTGATTGAAATGAAAGTTGGATTATTAAAGTGTTTATCAATATCAATTCAGGAATTATGCTAAATTAAACATAAAATATTTAATGATTATTTAATATAATTTTTTCTTTAATTAAAATCAAGAATATATAGAATAGTTCTTATTACATTGAAATCAAATTTATGGAATGGTAATATCTTACAAAAATCATGATTATGTGAATATAACATATAATATGTTCTTGATGTTGCAGAAATGTATTTTATTTTTATATAAAGAGTTGATTAGTATGGATAAGGTAAATTAGATAGTATTTATTTCCCTAGAGCTGATAAAAGATTTGATAAAAATATGTTTTTTTTCAAAATTGTTGTATTTTACATCATTTTCATATTTTTGGATAAAAAATAATTAATCATTGAATTTATTTAATGAATGATGAATGAATTACTTTTTTAAACCATGCATATTTTCATTTTGGTTTTATTTAATTAAATATATTAATATGTTTTATGAGAGCATATGATCAATGTATTTATATATTTAGTATGTGACATTTAGAGATACATTATGTTGTTTGATAATTTGTCTTCATAAATTTCAAGGCCTTACTTATAATGTTTTTTATTTTAATTTTTTCCAATTATTTAATATTCTTACTATCAACTATTAATTGAATAAGCGATGTTAAACATTGGATGTTTTTGGATAACCAGTTCTATCAAAGTTGTTTATTATAATAAATATAGAAATAAAGAATTAAATATAGTTATTATGCATCATATGATCCCCTAATGATTCATTCATAAAACAATATTCATCTTTATTCCACTAAGTGAGAGATGAAGTAGAATTTCATAGAACCATAGCCAATGGATGATATTATGCATATAAAATCGAATGAAATTGATTTATTATATCTTCTCATGAAAATTAATCATCATTTTGAAAAGTATCATGAATTTAAATTTTATTCAATTACCTTAATTTTTCAAGAATTAATATTCCTTTCACCTTTCATAGATTTAATAATTTTTGGTCTTTAACGTTATCATATCCATGTTCTCTAAAATTCCCATCTGTATTTGGTTTTTTTTGCCACATTTATTGGAATATTCTTAATTCTCACATGTGTTCTCCTCTTTGTAAAAATGTTTTTTTAAATCCCATATGTGATTCACACATATCATTCTCTATATTAAAAAATATTTTTTATTAACTCGTTTTATGATGTTAGTTTCTAAAAATGGAATTTATATATGATTAGAACTTCTTTATTGAGAAAATTTTCAGTCGTTGAGGACACATTTTATTTTTGGGTGTGGTAGAATTTAACAACTACAGATGTTGGGGAATGATATTTTCCAAATTAATTTATTCTTTATGAAATTTTTCATTACACAGAACATTCATATTAAATGAAAAATGAAATATAATAAAAATATTATTATATTTATGATAATTTTATCCTATATATTATAATCATGAGTATCAACATGAATAACTAAATTATAAAAATATGTGGTTAAAAAATTTATTAAAATTCTTTTCTTGAGAGACCAATTAATTGAAAAAATAATAATGACAATTGGAAAATAACTACAATACTTAAAAAAGGTATTTTTTTGAAAAAAATTGTTTTTACAAAAAACAGTATTTAGTGAAATATTTCAATAAAAATTATACATTACTTTTTCAAATATATTATAAAAAAGTATATTAAATATTTTATAGGCTAGTAAAAATAATAAATAAAATTTTATAAATAAAAATCGTATTTAAAAAATGTTTTGTCACATTTTGTTCACAAATTTTAAATTTTTTTAAAATCTTATATAATTTATTTTTTAAATTATAATTTCAATATAATTATAGGGTTAATTTTTTATTACTTTTTTGGAATAAAATATTTTGGATAAATAATAAAAAATAGTTGTTTTATGAATAACTATGATTTATTTTTATGAATATAAAAATGTAAAAGTTATATTAATATGGTTTGAACATAAAATTAGTTCATTTATATATCTATTAATCTACTTCAAATTTCTAAAATATTTTTCAGTTTGAGTTTTCATATCAAAACATTTGAAAATTTCGAGCATTTTCTGTTTGAAAACTCATCTTCTCTAGTCTCATGTGGGAGTAATTTTAAAATAAACCTTTCAATTTATATAAAAAGAATATTCAAAAATGGTTTCTTGATTTATTATCATAATAATATATATTATTTAATTAATTTAACTTAATTTTTTCAATACTTATCATTAAAAATAGTTAGAAAAAAATTCATGATTAAGGTAAAAAAATATGTTTATCAGGGGATAAACTAAAGAGATAAGGGAAAAAATTACCCTAACCATATCAAAACCCAATTGTAAGGAAACAATTTGAACTTATATATTATAGGATCAAAAAATAAAATATTTGGGGACATTTTCTTGTGAATAACATTGGTACACATTTAAAAATTATAATATTCCACTCATATCACTTATAGAATTCACCCCCCCCCTCTCTTATCATTATCACACATAAAAAATCAATTTTATTGAACAAAAAATTCTAAATTCACATCTATAAATCCCTAATATCTTCCTAAATTCATTATTTTGATCATAAAACCATGTAATAATTATTTTTTTTCCAACTAAATGTAGTTTTATGAAGAAGATGTAAAATCCCAAACAAGGATGTTTATACTATTTCCACATCTATCTCATTAAATTGTTTTAAAATGTAATTATAAAATAACCTCAATATATTAAATATAATTAGATGTTATTATGTTAATGGAATTTCATACTTAATTTTCCACTTCCATTAAATGGATTACAAAATAATCAGTCTTCTGTATGATAGACTATTTCTTTGCTAACTAATATCCTACGTTTTCCTTCAAATACTCTCATGGATGGATAATTTGATTCATTTACTATTTATATAGTATATTGATTATTTTTTTCTTTTTTAATCCTTATTTCACATGTAACTTCTTATATTTAATTCCTTGGGAATATAATAATACTATTTGTGTGTACATTACACTAACCCCACATGAAGGGATGTGATTTGTTCAGACCGTACATTGGAGGTAATAAAAATGGGGTTAATGAAAATATGTGATATATATTTAATAAAAAAAATTATATAATCTAAATATATTATTTAACCTTATAATTTATTTTTCCGTAAGGAAATGTAAACAATGTTAATGCTTACATAGGTCATACTGTCTCAAGGAATGATGTATTTCATTTTCTATAAATATTACTAATTGATAAATAAAAATAACTATATAATGAATGTATATGGTGTTTATATCAATTTTAAAATTATTTATATGATTAAATGGTGATCAATTTAAGAGGACAAATAATATCAAATCAACACATGCATTAAAAAAAGTATTTACTGCCCGAAACAAGTCTTTAACATATAATTATTTACAACTATGTAAAAAAGGTCATATAAAAATCATATATGACATGGTATATATAACTTTTTTAAATAAATTTATATTAAATTTAAATTTTTATATAGGAGTATAGAATTTTTGTGAAGGAATTTAAGACTTTAGGTATGATATTTGTAGTGTCTCTTGTATTTCATGGATACTAATACCATATTCAATACTAGTTTATTTTTTGTGGTGTATATAATTCCTAATTGATATATTATATCAATACTAAAATTATATTTATGATATTTATTGTTTCATTTTAGTTTATTCATTAATGTGAATTATGATTCATGATATTGAAAAAGTAGTAATCTATTATTGTCTCATTTTTTATTCATTGGGATATACAATATATTATAAAATTATCTCCTTTTACAAGTTTTATATAAATCGTACATTAAATTTCATATCCTAAATTTAAATATTCTACTTCTAATATAATATTTATTAAATTTTCTTCTTTAGTAGATTTTATGATTCAATGATACCAATGTGGTAAGGGTTTTATGTTACAATCTAATTTTTTATCACAACATCTCATTATTATGCATAAAATGATGAAATATTATACTAAATATAACACTAATATATTTATTTTTCATATACTCTTGTTTTTTATTGATAAAACAAGTTTGGACATTATTTTCATCTATTTATGTCATCTATATTTCAAAATGTTTTTTTGAGAAAAATCTTATTTATTTCGCTCTTCATTATAAAAATCCATCCAAGAAGATGACTTCTAAAAAAAATTTAAAGAAGATTTCTTATTTTCCAAATGAAATATTAATGAAACAATTAAATATATTTTAATATATTAAATTAATCTTAATTTCATTTTCCAGAAAATTCATATTAGTATTTTAAATTTATTGATAAAGATGACCATATTTTTAATGTGTACGAAATGTACAACCATTATATGAACTCAAAGCTATAAATATTTATTTCAAATTTTTCAAAAAAAAATTATTACATATATTTTGATGATTTTTTTTGTTTTACCAATATAAATGTTCATGGAATATTTTCCTAATGAAATATTTTAAATGTTCATTAATGCTTCCATTATATATTTAAATGGTAAAATCCAATTAAAATTATTTATAAAAAGTTTTATATATTTATACAAATCCTACTATAAAGAATATTTTTTGGTAGAAATTTATTAAATTATTTTTAAATATTCTTTTATATTATTTCCCATGTATTTTATAAATACAATTATTTCCAATATTTTTAATAAATTGTTATCATTAAAAAATGATTTTAAAAAATGATATTTTTCTTAAGAATTTATAAATGAAATCTTTCAAAATAAATTTCAGTACATGATGACATACATTCATTCAAGATATGACCTAATGGGTATATAATAAAAGGATATCATTCTAACTCATTCACTTAATGGTTTATATTTATGTTGATATGATGTTTATGAAACCCATTTTTCTATCACAGTATATGCCATAATAAGAAAACATATAAAAACACATTATTTTCATAGGTTATATTATGATAAATTTTTTAAATTATTATGAATCCTATCTATTTTGAATATTTTATTATATGAAGATTTTTTTTGAAACCCACAGGATATCATAGGTTATGATAGGATTAATTCATTACACTCATGATACAGAAATATATATGGTTTTCATTATGTAATGGGTGGGGAAAATATCTTCCACCAATACAATGGGAAAATATTTATATATAATTAGATAAAAATTAATGTAATATAGTGTGATTCCAATTAATTAATGGACATTATCCTCTATGATGGTATTATGAGTGAACTATGACTACTATGTTGATTTATATAGTGAACCCATTCCACCATGATATCCTTGGAATGATCATTGACTAAAATGGATGTGAATTTATATTATTATGTGTATTTGAAAATTCAACGTCTTGCTCTAATCATATCATATCATGTATCATGTTCAATTATTTCATTATGATTAAATTCTTATGAACTTACAATCAATATTACATGGTACAGGATTATGATATGTAATATATATTGAATGTTTTTCAAATTTTATACTCATGTTATCATATTTTTATACTAATTTTGTACTTATGTATCATCTTTTCATACCCGTACTGAGCATCTGATCATAGACCTTTGTATGAATCTTTCTATAGGATATAATGAATTGTTTAGGTAGAGTATTCATCTTAGGTTGGAAGGTGATATTTTATATGGGGGATATGTTGAATATCATTTGTTAAATTTTAAAATTTTCTTCCAGACATTAAAGAAACTAAAATATGATAGTATTTAGTAATATTTTTATATAATGGAATGAATATTCATTTAAAAGAATTTCATATTTATGTAAAAATGAACTTGTCACTATAATTTTTATAATAATTTTTAATACCTTTGTATTAAATTTATGAATCACATTACCCGTAATCAGTAAAATAGATAGAAATTTTTTTAAAATAGTATCGCAAAGAAATATTAATAACCATTTGTATAATAATATTAATAAGAGAAGATCCAAAATTATATTAAAAGAGTTAGTGTGTATTTCAATTAAATTCATCCAAATCATGATATTACACATGGAATAGATTTGTATAGCATCCTGACCCCAGTAGCATGGATTTGGTGTCTAATTTATTATATTGGTGTAAGATACAAGGAACCACATCTTCAAAGACCAAATAGTTTAGTAGTTCTGGAAAACTAGAAACAGGCGTGGACTTCAGATAAACATTCCAATTAATTCCTCATATTATTGGTTTGAAACATAATGAGCACAATAATTCTTATTGAAAACATATATATGAAATATGAATATTTACCTCAATAAATAAACATAATCATAAAAAAATAATTGTAAAATAGTGAGTGGTAGTAATGTAGTAAATCTTCAATTAAACGGATCATATTTCATCCAAATAAAAATTAATGATGATAGAATTATAACATATCCCTAGTGTATCATATATAGATTAAAGGGTTTATATCATTTATGAATTGAAATACCATAAAAATAATATTATATAGTTATTGAGGAAAATATCCATTTTATTTTTTAGAATCACATTTTTTGTATAAATTTTCCAAAAATAGTTTTACAATAATTTTCATTTAAATTTTTTTTTTAAATTTAAATTTTGTTTTTAAAAATTTTATTAAGTATGATAGATAAAAATTTTGTACATTATTAGTACATTAAAATTATAATTCCTTTAATATTTTTTTTTAAAATTCAAAACGTGAATTATTATGAGAAAAATGAATATTCATTTAAAAATAATTTTTTAAAAAATAAAAATTGGTTAAAATATCATTAATAATTAAATTTTTTAAGGTTTAAAACAATTATGTAAACATTTCTAGAAAATGTATTATTTTATGGAAATAGATTCAATACTGGATAGAGTTATAATGTCAGATTTTCCTAAAGTCATTTCCATAATTTTTTTCTTTAAAAAAAGGTAAAAATGTAACTAATACTTTAATAAGATAATGACTAACCATATAATAAAAAAATATATTGATTTCAAAAATAAATATCAATTAATTCCACATTTGGATACTTAAAATACAATCATGAAAAATGACAATATAGTAAAATAAACCCTTAAAAATGTAGTATCTCTTGAATCTTAATCCCTGTGAATGAAAAAAAAAATTAAAATAAACTTTAAGTAACACTATTAAAAATATATTTATGTCATAACATACAAAAAGGTTGTATATAAACCAAATAAAATAAATAAGGTGTTAATATGTTTTATGTTACGTGGAAATAAAAGTGGGATGAGAAACACTTACCTTGACTCTTCTTCATCACACATTTTATTTATCATCTGGAATAATAAACTATTATTTATTATTTAATAAATTGAAAACATATTTCACATTTATAATTATTCTTATTTCGATTATTACCATATAATATATGATTAAATTGATAAATAATTTAATATTGGATGTTTCGATGAAATTTGTCTTATGTTTCGAAAATTACTTTGGTCAATTGAATACAGTAAAAGAGGATAATTTTTAAACCTTCAAATAATAATAATGAAATATTTTTATACTGATGAATAATTATACATTTAATAATAATCCTGAATGACAATTATTTATAATGAACTACATCATTATCATGTAGACGGTAGGCTGTAGGTATGTAAGAGTATCGTTTACATTTTTCACCAATCATTATGAAATGAAGGAAAATAATATTTTATCATTAAATAATTATCATAATATCATTTATAAAATAATATTTCATATAATATATATTTATATATCATATTTATTACGTGGTTATGAAAATAGAGTCACATCACTACTTGAAGGTAGAAGTGCGTACAAGCACAAATGTTGTTATCGTTTTTAGTATAATAATGAAAATTATATATTACATTTCCAGAAATATAAATATGATAGTAATATAATAATTTTTTAATTTATATCTCATATGATCACTAAAATAATCATTATCACCTTCCATGTTAATAAAAATTTAAAACAAATCACATCGCTTTGTGAGGTGGTAGTCCACCAATCAAATGAGTAGTGTTATCGTATCCCATTTGAAATGGAAATTAATATATATATATATATATATATTATAATGAATTAAATGATAAAATAATTTTATAATGTTTATATAAATAATTTATAACCATAATCAGTTCTAACTATGATAAGTTGTAATGGAAAAATTAATGGAATTAGTTTCTGAGGTGATATTCCTCTATATACATGAATGGTAATTCCTTAACAAAGTTGATAGAAGAGGGTATTTTTTGGTCATTAACATAACATAAAAAAATTTAACTACATTTAATATACTTATGTTATTATATGATATCATTTTAATAATATATGAATGTGTGGATGAGGAAATAAAACTATAAAACTAGTTTGAGAAACGTTTCCTCTTCATTGGGAATCCTCCTTAAGATTACACCAAATCCATCCTAGGTTGGATATATGAAAAAATGATTCTATCATGTGGTCTGAAATTTTGGGAAGTTATTCGGGTTTTTATTGTCCGAACATAATTGATAATATGGCTTTAATAATAAGGTATATGTGTAGCCTTTTGTTGGTTAGGTGAGTGAGACATTTGTAATTTTTGAGATGAATGAATTACCACCATGATTTTTTCATTTCACAAGGATCCAATAATGAACCATTCGAGGATCTATAATGTACATGGTCTATATATTTCTATAAAATATATTTTATACTAGTTGTTAGGTCATATTAACACTTATTTTTTTTGTTTAATCTCACGGTAAACACATTTTTTCATTTAACACAATAATTAATTTTTAGTGTTTTCAATATTATAAGTAGCAAAAAATTAATTGTACATTATTAGAAATTAGAAAGTATTATTTTTTCAAATATAGAATAAATTTATTCATATTAAATTTACAAGAGGGTAAGACTTATACTGAATACATATACCCTAGATGTGGTGACAAACTATTTTTATTTAGGAATAAATTCAAATGTTTTCCGATTTTTTATATAAAAATTCAGTATTTAGATGATTCCTCTAACATATATATGACAAATTTACATATATTTGAAAGATTTTTACATTGAAACCAATTAAAATTGGAATCTATTTTTATAAATAATTTATTCATAAAGGTAATTTTTAATTAGAATTCAGTATTTTTATCTATTCATAGAAAAATGAAACAATTCAAAAAACAATTAATACTTTAAAAATTTTGATAATATTATTTCAAAAAATAATTTTATTTTTTCGAATAATTTTTCAAAAATAGTAAAAAAATATATTATAAATTTTTTCCACAAAACACCACTAAACGGACTTATTAAAAATTTACATTATTTTGAAAACATTACATTTTATTTCAAATGGTTATAATTTTATTTATAATGAGTATATATCGATTAAATTTATTTTATACCTGTGTGAATAATATAATTTTCATAATTAATTTTGGGAAATTCTTACCCACCATTTGAAATTCAAGGTTATAATTGTAATTTTTAATTAATGATATTTTAATAATTTATCGTTCCGTGTTCAAACCTAGTATAGTGTACATTATAAAAAATCAAGTAGATTTAATTCATTTTAAAAAATATATATATCAGAAGGTTTTTGGGGTGTTATATTCCATAAAATTATTTGTGGTTCAGGTCATTCATGGTATCAAATATGCTTTTCATATTTTTAAACTATTGAGGTGTTACATCCCTTATAAATAAATTGAGTCCTCTAGATTTAATTTTAATGTCAAAAATAAATGTTTTGATATTTTAAAATTACATATTTGATAAAAAAACATCATTAAATGGTTTATAAAAAATTACTATTTTGAAGAGAGAATGGGATGTAAATTGTCCTATATAATAATACATAACATGGTTTATACTTAAGATAACATTAGGGTTATTTGATGATATGTACCTAGAATAAAAGAATAAATAATTACATGGAATGGTTGATTCCATTGATGACATGAAATTAAATTATCAATATAATGTTAGTGTTCTCAAAAAATTCAATTTGTGATGATTTAATGGACCATTTGATTCATGTTATTTAAATGAAATTAGAAAACAAATTAGTCATATTTATCATATAGTTTATGAATTATCTAATTTTCTATGAATACAAGGAAAAATACTTATTTAATAAGTTTCACATTCATAAGAACAATTTAATTATTTCATTGTTCTTTAATCATTTTCTAATTAATCACTTTATGAAATGAATATCCAAAAAAGAATATTTTATTCCTATTGCGCTAAAATTTACATTAAATGGATCATAATATCCCTAAAAGAGTGAAAATCATTATTTTTATATGTAACTATTTTTTCAGAGATATATTGTTAAAAAAATCTATCTAGTATAATACCTTAATCTATAAACATTAGTAGTAACACCACTAGTTCAACATTAGTATTTATCCACCTACTTGTTTAAGTAAATACAAAAACCTAAAAACCAGCACACCACGTAGGGTAATTATAGGACCTAAAACTTAATCATCCTGAGTTTATGGGTCCAATCACCACAGCCTTTCGGAATGTGATGAGTCATCACCTAACATGCCGATTGTTTATTTTATAAAACTATCTATATTTAATTCTTATATCAGTACCATGTTTTAATATCCCAAACCTCCATAATCACCATGATTAGATAAAGCATAAAGGTTACTAAAAAATTCATAAACACAACTTTATCATTATTATCTCAACACCAGGCATATAATAAGTGTAATCCTCTCTTAATAATGAGTTTTTTCAATATGTTAATCTTCTATATAAATCATCATTCTTTTTCATTAGTACAATTCAATATATTCTATCAAATCCTTAATGAAAAATTATTAATGTTCAATCCTAATGCATTTTATAATTATTATAACCAAAATACCATTGGTAAAATTACATATAAAAAATTATTCATGAATTTTATATAAAAATAAAATTAATCATTCCACTTTTTCTGTAGTAATAAAATATGATTGAACATTATCCCACATTGTATTTTAAGTATAATACCTAAACACATTGTGAGTATATTTTTGTAGTTCTCCGTCTTATTATTGTGGAATAATTAAACATGGTATGAATCATTCCTTCCATTTATGTCATGAGAATGATTTCCTTTTTATCCAAACAAGAATTAAAGTACTTTCCTTTTTTGAATTTACTAAGGTGTTTCATACCAAATGTAGAAAATGAATTAAAATATATCTTTACATTATTACATTTATCCATTTTGTATCTATCATTATATTCATTTCTTGATTAACATTGATAACATAAGACTTCAATAATTAATTATCTATCTTTATATGCCATGATAATATTTTATTATTATATAAGAATGTTTGGGGTACTTGGACCCCAGATAAGATTATCTTCAAATCATTAATGTAACGCTTAATATGACTCTATAGATTGAATATATGGTTAATAACATGAATTCCTATTATTGTAAAGTTATATTCATTCATAGAAACATTTTAGTCATCATTATTTCATAGACTAGAGAATTGTATATCCATATATTTTCATTGGTCACATGGAAAGTAATTTTCTAAGAATATTACCATGAAATCCTTCAACTCCACGATTACAATTTCCTCTTCATCTTTAGTATTTTGAAACAATGACAACCACAAAATATGCATATCCCTAGAGATGATAAGCAAACATGAATTCTCCAATTCATTACATCATAGAGATATAAATATATTCTCTATGTATCATATCTATTTCCCAGTTAATTTGTTTGACCCATTAAATGATGGAGGGTTTTTATGCATGAAATGGATTAGAATTGTTATACTATATGGTTGATCCTAAGGATTCTCCATATGGGAATATTTATTAATCCTTACTAATGTCAACTATGTGAATATTCTTATATGTCTATCAATTATACATATAGATCGATTTCTAGCTTCATTAAAATTCCCAAGTGGAAAATCACTACATATTTTATGTGATCTGATAAAGTTTTCATTCCTTCAGTTAGTCACCATTTCTATATAATGAAATACACAATATTATATCACAATATTTGGAATCATAATTTATTAAACATAGATAATTTAATCAGTTATCATAAATTGAACCTTTTATCCATATATAATGCCATAATATTGAAAATGGTTTCTTTAGTGATATTATTTTTCAAATCCTTAATAATGGTTCAAAATTGAAAATTTAATTATCTTAAACAAATCCCTGGTATTTTCAAAATATGTGTTTAATATGGAACATTATAATGCACCATGTAACAGTCAGGATAAGCCCAATCCACCCTTTTTAGAGTTATTTCCCACATGAACCTCTATTCCAAAACAAGGTCCACATATAGTTTCTACAATATGATTTATTTCATGGTAAAACTACATAATATCATCTATACCTAAAAATTATGATGTTAATCAACAAATAAGCTCACATTTTATCATATTTTTAGGTTCTTTATTCTTTTTACAAATGTTTGTTCATAGATATTCTTCTAAAAATTCTCTTAACCAAATTTTACGACCTATCCCTAGCAACCCAAATCAAATGTTTGCTTTACTACAAGGCCATATGGTAAAAAATATCTCATACATAAAGAAAAAAATGTGAATTAATATTGGTAAACTAAATAAAAACATGAAATTAAAATTATATTTGAAAAAATAAAATACACAATTAATTTTATTTAAGATTGAAATTATTCCCCATAATATTCCCCAAAATAACAATCAAATATACATCCTAGTATCATGTAAAAATATATGTTAAGAAATCAGTGACCTCAAATTCTCAATAAGGGTATGAATAAAACATATGAACTGAATAAATGATACACAATTAATATCAAACGGTAAATAACTTAAACAATTTCAATAAAATAAACAGTTTAAAAAATATAATGATGGAATAAAATATGATCCGTAAATTGCATAAAAATATTCAAATTACTTGAAAATTGACAATGGATATTCTAAATAATCAAATAATAACCTCAATTATCAAAAATAAATTCATAATGATGGAATGAATAATTATGGACATTAAAAATCAATCCTTTTAGGACTTGTTCTAATACATTTAATTCATCAATTCATTATTCCAAGACACACAATAAATGGGTAAGGCATCAGAGAAACCCATATCTAGTTTTCCTTATGAGATACCAATGCATCAAGGGGATATTAATGGACACACCCATTACATTAAAATAATAATGAATTCCTTATGTTGAAGGGTGAAATTTTATTAACATAGCTGTTTTTATTTAAAAAATACCATATAAAATGTTAATAGATCCCTAAATCAATAAATACTATCATAATCCATTCTTAATGAAATGGTAAATGGTAAAAACAATTAATCATTAATAAAACTATGAGTAATTCATCCAAAGAAAAATTTCGATTGATTTCAATACAATATTTCACAGGTGGATCATAATTAATGTAATTGGATGAAGTACTTGATTAATAAAAATACAATATAAATATCTTCAATAACATTTCTGGGGAAAATGACATTATAAAACTAAAAGTTCAGAAATTATTTTTAAAATATATTTTTTAGAAAAAAAAATTTAATATTATAAAATAACATTTAAGATATTGAATGGGAATGATGGATATAAATTCCATCCATACCTATTCCGATAAAACAAAGATTCATTTCACATTTTAAGTAAAAGAAAAACCAGAAATGTTATGAAAATGACATGATGATTCCTTTTAGAAATTATTTTAAAATGTAAAATTGGGAAAATGATAATTTATTAAATTATTTTTGAAGAGTTAAAAACGTTCATTAAAATAGTTTAAGACAAAATTGGTGTTCATAAAAATGGAAACCCACCAACAGAGATAAATAATGTTTTATTTTCTTAAAAAATAATCTTTACAATTTTAAGAATGTAAGATATAAAAAATGGTATTATTTCATGAAAAATATCATATATAATATGAGTATACTAAAATATACTGATTATGAGATATATATATATGTGTGTGTACGTCAAATAATTCCCCCAAGTTACATTTAATAAAAAATAATCCCAAATAAATATGAGATATTAAAAAACCTTTACAACTTCGGTAACATTTGATTCATAAGACATATAAACTAAATAATGTTAACTAAAAAATTATTTACCATGATGATATATTAATTCCCAAAATAAAAAAAGGAAGTAGGGACACCAGAAAAAACAAATAAATGGATATTATGGAGTATATCTCATGGAAGAAAAAGTTTAACGAGAAAACATTACCTTGGGTATGAATCATCACATTCATTCATTATCATCATGAATAAAAAAATTATGTTATTTATTTACATCCTTGGGTATATTTTTTTGTATTTTAAAGCTTTTTATTTCATTATTTATCATTTAAGATGTGATTTCCTTGATAATTATGTTAGCAATGAATATTTCAATGATATTTAGATTGCCTCTCAAAAATATCATTAGTAAGTTGAATATGGTCAAAGAGTTTATTATTTAAAAATATCATAAATAATATCCACGAAAATAAGAATCATATTTATAAATCAATTATACTCTTAAAACTCATCATTAAATATTGTGATGGATAATGAACTACATTACCATCTTGGAGATGGTAGGTTATACATATTCTTAAGTACCTCTTCCATTTTTCAATGACAATTATAAAAGGACGGTATGAAAAAAAAATCATTCCATAAAGTCAATAATATAATTTATTAAATATTATGTATTAAAATATACTTATATAACTCATCTGTGTGGTGTGTTGATGGAATTAGAGTCACATCTCTTCGTGATGGCAGTAGTATGGACATAAATGAATAATGATTTCATGTTTCAGTATAAGAATGAAAATATTATTGTATAATTTATGAATGATAAATAAATTATTAAAATCATAATTATACTACATATATTTTATATACTCATTAAAATTATACATATTACATTTTATGTCAGGCATTCGGGAAGGATGAATCACAATGCTTCACAACAAGGTAGTCCACTAAACACCAGAGTGACATTATAACATCCTATATAGAATGGAAAGTAACAGATATATATAATATAATGACTCAATTGTTATAATAATATTTTAAATATCCTATATAAACATTTAATACATCATCAAAACCGTCTTTGAGTGGTGGAAATGGAAAATATAATTACAGTGGTTCCCGAGGAAGTAATATGTCATACACAGAAATGATTATTTCATAAGATAGTTGACATAAGTAGGGATGGTGGAAAGTTAAAAACAATACACTATAAATAAAAAAATTACATATATTTTTTTAAATTATTTAGAATTATTAAATGTCTATAAAAAGAAGTGTCGCTTGATTCCGAGGCCTGGTGTTCCTGGAATGGAATTTTGAACTTTATTAAGGTATGTTCGGTAAACGTGTGGGTGGCATTTTATATCATTTCAACTAGTGCTTAGATAAAAACCCGGAGGGTATCATTGAATTTTTTGCATCGAGATTCTATTAATGTAGGCTTGACTTTGACCGCATTAGGTTAGGTGAAAAGTTATTTTTCGTGACTTTTAAATAAATAATAAGATAGCGTATAAATTGTTATATTATTTTTCCTTCCTCTTATTGAGAAGCGGGGGTAGGACCGATGGGTTTTCATGCCATTTAATGCCTTGACACTCATTTTTGGTAACTGTAACATTGATAATTTATAAGTTCATTCGTTAATGAACCTCATTAATTCTTCATTGCATTACACACCCTCCCCACTATTTAATTAGAGCTTGGGTTGGTGTTTTTGACATGAATTATTAAAGAAATAAGCCTCTATAAATGTACTGCGACATCTTCCACCAACGAAAAACTAAAGTATGGGCCTAAAAAATTAGGAATCGACGAACGTTGGTGGCTTCATCGAGTGAGTACTCTTCTCCCTCCACGACCGCTATGTTACCTTCATTTAAAACATATGAGTTTTTTTATTAAAATCATGTGCAATGTTTCATTATCTCGTTCTTGAAATGAATGGTGAATCATTAAAGTAATATACTTGTCAATATTGAATTAATTACCATGTTTGAAATATTTACAATGTCACGGGAAATGGCCAACATAATAAGGAACGAAACCTTCCCCACTTTTATCCACGATTTACTTCAGGGTAAGATTCTTCAACTCAACGGAAACTTGAATCCGGGAGGCACACATTGACGGTGGCATCTTGGGAGGCTTGTAGGTGATTTCAAAAAGGAAGACGGATCACTAGAGCTCACTTGGTGGCCTGCAAAAGTCCCACCAGTGTGGCAACATTAGCAATCGGCACTGAAGAAGAATGGGGTGGTCAGCACATGTCGTCTGTAGTAGAGGGTGTTTCCACTTGGCACTGCGGTAGACTACCAGGGGTGGTCGGCTCTCAGCCGACCACATAGGAAAAGGCAGTGTGCCACCACGTACTACGGATAAGGGAAATGAGGCTTCGAAGATGTGGTGAAGGGTAATGGTGTGGGTTGGGTCCCACTTCTAGTCAAGGTGACACCACATGGATCCACATCATAAAGATTCTAATGTATCTTTGAGAAGATCAGGAATGAGGGGCTGCACAACCCCTTGCACAGATCGTGTCATTTGATGTGATAGGCCAATCCGCTACCCAGTGGGCCGAGCCCACTATGGCCCAGCCCAGCCGGTTCGGGTCGGTCTGGTCTGTGGACCTAAAGGTTGGGCCCGCCGCATCCTAGTTGGTTCATGTTCGGCTGATCAGTGGCCCCACCTATTTGGACCCGAACAGGTTGGACAAGACAGAGACCCTCTTTGGCCTAAATACGCTTAAAAGGTTTTATCTCACAAAATAGAAGATTGTTGGAAAAACCATCTTTAGTACTGAAATCCATTGAATGAGATGGTCCTTTTGATATTTCTACCTTAGTTTTGGAGAATGTGGGAGTATGACTGAGTTAAATCGTACTCGAATTCCATCAGGCCCTCGTCACTTAAATGCCTATAACTCGATGACCGAGCGTCCGACTGATGCGTCGTTTATTGCGTTGGAACCCTTATGACACGAAGGATAATTGTGTTACTTTTTTGGGACTTCTTGTAGGTTTACATATGACCGATGTCTTGAGTAGTGGTTTCTCCAAGAATCATGAAATCCTTGGGTGTGAATCCAGTGGCTGGTTGTGAGGTGGATATTGGAGGTAGATCTTGCGGAATTTAGAACCAAGAGATCTTGTTTGGGTCATCACCATGGATCTTATGTTGGTCAACACCTACTGATCCATTGTGTGTCAGCAAGAATCCCATGTGGGTCAAATCTTGTGTGGGTCAGCGCTCAGCGATCCTGTGTTGGTCAGCGCATACTGATCCTTTGTGGCTCAGATCTTGTGTGGGTCAGCGCTCAATGATCATGTGTGGGCCAGTGCATATTGATACTGTGTGGTTTTGTAGGGGTTCGTACCTATCAATCTTTTGTGGGTCAATAGTAGTGGATTTTAATAGAATAAGATGACCTAGTCTTATGACTATTCATCTGTACTTCATTAAATAAGTTGTATCTGGTTTGTGATGAGTATTTTCTTTGTGTTTTTCATTGATATCATGTTTTTTTATTTCTTATTTTGTAATTTTGAGAGACTATCAGGGGTATAGGGGTCCCTTCTGGGTATTGTTATACTCATCACTGCATGGGCTTCACCCGCACCTTGTTGTATCTTTTGCAGACGACTGTCATCCTTAAGTGAGACTCAGAGAATTTGGACCTAACATTGGATGGAAATGACAATTGATGTGGAGAGCGTTGGAGACGATCTGTACCTACCCTTCTTATAGGATCCTTATCGGATGATCTAAGGAGTTGTTTTTTTATTGTATGCCATCTTTTAGTTGGGCTTGTATTCTGGCCCCTTTACATTCAGTACAAAATTTTACGTTAGCTATTTTACAACGTGGTTTAATTATTTTTTTTACCAAGTCTGTGTGTTTTTATAGGTTTAAAGGAAACCCCTTCGCATTTTAGGGATATACTTATCCGGTGCCAGTTTCCAAACCATGGCCTATGGATGGTGGGATTGGTGTAGTCATGACATGGGCCCTGAGGTACGGGTCAAGACAAAGTGGTATCAGAGGAGTCAGTTCTACCGAAGAACTAGGACACTGATATTTCCTATTGAGCAATAGTGTTAATTTTTTTGAGTGTGGTTTTGAGTTCGAGGAGTCTACTGTGGTTGTGGTGGTTGACGCAACCCTACACCAGGACCCAGAATTCTAATTTCCGACTCGGTGCACGAAAACCTTGATTATGTTTATTTTTGAAATTTTTTACTTTTAATTTCTTTAGAGTCTGCTTGCCATGTATAACTTATTGACCATAGAACACTTGTTCATTTTCAGGATGCTCCTGCATTGTCAACCTACTTGGATTCTAGAGAGCGTACATGATGATGGTCCACCAAGCAACAAGGCTTCAGTATAGGTCCCTCTTACTATGTTTGCACCTTAGGCTGGTGTACCAGCAGCCCCACCACTCGTAGGGTAGCAGTTCACCACCAACCCCACTAGAATATCATACACGCAGACTATGTGCATTACACGAGTTCCAGAGATAGAGGCATTTGATGTTTCAATGCGAGACAGATCCCCATGCAGCTAGGGTCTGGCTGGAGGTTGTGGCACGAGTGTTTCTCTTAGTTGAGATGCATGGAGATTAGATTGTGATCCTAGATGCTATCCTATTCTAGGGCACAACCAATAGATGGTGGATTCTGATAATTTAGACACGTGAGGAGGTGAAACTCTCCGGGTTGGACATAGATAGCCACTTTAAGGTGATATTTTTATCAATGACTTTACACTTAGTGTGTATCCAAGAGCTACTGCACTTACAGCTGGGTGGACAGTCAGTTTCCTAGTACTTTAAGAGATTCACTGACTTGTCATGCTACTCCGGCAATATGGTACAATACTCTTATCTTATGCCCCAGACATTTGAATAGGGTCTTTAACGGATGATCAGAGCATCAAGTATATTGCTGAATATCCAGACACAGGCTAGAGTTCTTGATCGAGCATTATTGGGGGAGAGTTTAATAGCTGAAAAGGCACCGATGGCGAGAGCCACCACCAGATGATATGTAGCGGAGTCCTCTATATCAGGTAGTAGGAAGATGATGCAGAGGTCCAGGAAGGCTTGAAATTATAGGGTACGACCCCAGGACGTAGGGTAAGAGGTGCACTTCTCAAGAGGTAGAGCAGGGTTGCAAAGGAACAAATTGTAATTCACATGTAGCGGGTAGGGCCACATGGCTCTCAATTGCCCGACCTGCCAAACCGATGATCAGTATATGATAGAGAGACCATTGAGTCAGCAGTTGAGGATCAAGTTAGGGGGTCCATATGGTGGAATATGTGGCAGAGGATTGGGTCATGTAGCATGTCGGGATGATGGTTTGAGGTTCTACCACTGCCACCCCTTGGTGGTGCACCCCGACCATAGGGGTAAGGTGGACAATGGCGAGCATAACTTCTTGCAGTAGAGGCCAATGACCACGTTGCTCTAAAAATTATTAGACGTATGATCTGTGTCTATTCCACCCAATAATAAATTCTTATAGACACAGTTTCTAATCACTCTTTTATTTCCACGAAACTTATTCAGATCTCATTGATACCAATGGATCCTTTGGCTCGATCCATATGATTAGATACTCCTGGGGGAGAAGATTAAACGATTACACACTATTTCAGATAGTGTGAGCTCACTCTAAGAGGCGAGATCTTCGACTGGGACCTCCTAGTAGTAGTTTTGGAGGCCTTACGACATCATCATTGTTATCGATTGGCTATCTAAAATCCATGATGAGATCAACTATTTTAGGAACAATGTACGATTTGTCCACAAGGATGGGATCATGAATACCTTCACCGGAGAGAAGGGATCCTTTTCAGCATATGATGGACTTACTCGGTGGGGGGTGCAGCCGATTACACATCAGTTGGCTTGAATTACCATCAGAGTAGTTGACATGAGGAGTCTGAGTTATACTATATTGGTAGACCAGTATATTGATGTCTTTTTGGATGATGTTCGGGGACTATATCCTTGTAAAGAAGTAAACATCTAAATAGACATGTACTCTGAGATGACACTGATATCTACACCAGCATATCGGATGGCCCCCGTGAAGCTTTGTGAGTTGTGGGAATAGTAGGAGGACTTGTAGTGGAAGGAGTTCATAAGGTCCAATGTATCTCTATGGGCATCCCTGATTTTGTTCCCCAATAAGGTTTCTTGGAGTCTAAGGATTTGTGTAGACTATCTTCAACTGAACTAGGTGACCGTGTAGAACAATTATCCACTCTTGGGGATTAATGATCTCTTCGACCATCTAATGGGAGCTCGATGGTTTTCAAAAGTAGGACTCAAATCTAGAAATAACCAGCTCAGGGTATGGGATGCGGACATAATCAAAATGTCCTTCAGTTGTTGGTATGGACACTATGAGTTCTTATAAATTCCTATC
This sequence comes from Viscum album, assembly GCA_963277665.1. Taxonomy (NCBI): domain Eukaryota; kingdom Viridiplantae; phylum Streptophyta; class Magnoliopsida; order Santalales; family Viscaceae; genus Viscum; species Viscum album. The sequence continues at coordinate 1,291,193,379 of OY728135.1, forward strand.
AGTATAACCAACACTCTGGTAGTGTTCATGGGGATCATGAGTAGGTTCTTATAGCATTACTTCAATCACATCATGCCAGAATTCATTGAAGACATCTTGGTATACTCGGCGTTGGAGGAGGAGCATGCTACGAACCTACAAAGAGATCTGGATACACTCTGAGAGAACCAGCTTTATGGTAATATCTCGATGTTCCATTTTTTGATACAAGAAGTCCACTTCTGGGGGAACACTATCTCAGAGTATGGACTTTCAATGGATCTAGTGTATATAGAGGTAGTTCTTGCTCGAATTCCACCAAAGAGAGTGACTGAGGTGAATAGTTTCCTATGATTTTCTTGGTACCATAAGAGATTCGTAAAATATTGTTATAGGGTTGTGGAACCCTTTTAAGCTTTAACAGAGAAGGGACAACCCATTGTGTGGAAAGAGAGATTCTAGCATAGTTTTTAGGAGCTAAGGAGGTGGATGATGAGTGCCCCCCAATTGAGGTTATCCAAAGAGGGTGTTGGGTATCTAGTCTACTATAACACATCAGGGACGGTTACACATTGTGTCTTGATGCAGGAGAGATTTGTGATCACCTGTGGCTCAAGGTAGTTGAGATAGAAAGACCAGAACTATGTTACCAATGACCTTGAGATAGAAATAATGGTCTTTTTGTTTAAGATTTTTAGGCACTACATGATAAGAAAACGTTTTACAGTGTACAGTAATCATAGGAGTCTCAAATATATCATCTCAAAAAAGTGCCTGAACCCTTGACAATGAGGATGGCCAGATATCCTCCAGGACTACGACTTTGAAATAGTATACTCTCAAAGAAAGTGGAACGTACTAGCAGCCGCACTCAGCCATAGGTCTAGTCTAGAATTCCTGATTGAGGTGACAGAGCAGCTAGCCACGTTGTAGTTATCCTTCATGGAAAGTGATGGATCAGATTACCTCTAGTCTATGATAGTTACTCCCACACTCCTTTAGCGAGTAAGTGAGGAAAAACATTGGGATATAGAATTTGAGGACTGGCTTGCTCAGATATCCTTAGGAAAGGATCATGATGGATTTTCTACAGGTGGAAATAATTTCATTATATTCAACGGATGCACCATGGTACTAGTGAGGTTATGAGAGGAGGTGTTGAGGGAGTTCGAGAAATCCCTATTGGTGTTACATCATGGAGTGGAAAAGAGGCATGAAGACCTCCGACATCAATACTGGTGCTCAAGGATGAAGAAATTAGTGGCAGAGTTCATATCATGATACCTCATTTGTCTGCAAGTGAAGGCCAAGAATCCAGTACCAGTAGGCTTAACTCAGCCACATGTTGTACGGGAGTGTAAGTCAAATGGTATCTCTATTGAATTCATGATAGGGCTACCACATACATCCAAGGGCCAAAATTCCATCTGTGTGATCATTAACCAACTCACCACATCGGCCCACTTCCAACCCATCTCATAGTAGGGATATGTAGAGATATTAGGATGCCTTTACGTATAGAAGATTGTACGACTTCACATGGTTTCATCGGTGATCTTCTCAAATTTTGGCACATATATTACATCCTATTTGTGGAAGGGATTTCAAGAGGCGTTCGGGGCATAGCTATGCATGAGCACCGCCATTCATCCTCAGATAGATGGTTACACAGAGTGGACCATTCAAACACATGACATCATGCTTCATGCATATGTCTTAGATTTTATCCATTGTTGGGAGGACCACCTACCACTGGAGGAGTTCACATAAAATAGTATTTATCACTCGACTATTGGAATGGATCCATTTGAGGCCCTATATTGGTGACATTGCAGGTCAAATCTTTGCTAGACATACATATGGGAGTCACACATATGGGTTGTAGTTCATATAGGCTACCACAGGGAAGGTGCAGATCATCCAAGAGCGGATTTAGACTACACAGAGTAGACATAAGTTGTATACTGACAGAAGACAGAGACCCTTTGAGTTTGAGGATAGAGACCATGTCTTCCTATGGGTCTCACCCTAACAAGGATTTCAGAAGTTTGACCGGGGTGACAAGCTATCTTCAAGGTTCATCGGACAATTCCATATCCTCAAAAGAAAAAGCGAGGTGGTATACCATCAAGATCTTCCCCCATAGATGCACAAGGTGCATATTACATCCCATTTGTCACAGATGAGGAGATACGTGCATGATCCATCACATGTTATCGACTAGGATGAAGTGGATATCAAGGATGTTGTGATTTTTGTCGAGTTCACTATAGAGATAGAGGTTCGACAATAGTATGTCCTTCGTGGGCGGTCGATTCATCTAGTACGAGTTCATTGGAAGCATAGAAACCTCCAGGAGATCACCTAGGTTTTGAAGGCTAAGATACGTGCTCAGTACCCCCATTTGATTCTCTAGTTTTGTTATCTATTTCAAGGATGAAAATCAATAAGGTTGGGAGAATGTAAAGACCTAAAAATTCTATGTATATATTTTTAAATTATTTGGGATTATTACGAGTTTGAGAAAATTTACGGTGCTCGATTCCAAGGCCTGATGTGCTTGGAACGGATTTTAGAAACTTTTTAAGGTAAATTCAGAAATCACGCATAGGATATTTTCTATAATTTTAAATGGTTCTTAGATTATATATATGAGGGAATTATTGAATCAACAACACCAAAAAAAACTTATGGTGGCTTAACTTTTACCTTAGAAGGTCATTTGATAAAGTTATATTTTGTGAATTTTAATGAAATAATAAAAGATCATAAAAATTGTTATTTTATTTTTGCTACCTATTGCTGAGTGGTGATGGTGGGACTGATGGGTTGTCCAGCCATTTAATGTCTTGAATCTCTTGTTTTTTAACCACACAATTGACAATAAAAATGTTCATGAATTAATGACCTCGTTAATTCCACGATGCATTACTCACCCTCCCCCGTTATTTAAATGGAGCTTAGGTTGGGGTTTTTGACAAAGATTCATCAAGAAGGGAACCTCTGGCATTGTACCGCATCACCTTCCACCAACGAAGAAAGAAATATTGGACCACAAAGATCTGATATTGACAAACGTTGGAGGCTTCATCGAGCCAGGACTCTTCTCCCTCCACGGCCATGACATTACGTCAATTTACAAGGTTTGGATTTTGTTATTAAATTCACGTGAAATGTTTCCTTCCCTCATTATTGAATTGAATGTATATTATTGGATGTAATATAGTTATAAATGTTGAATAAATTACCTCTAATGATAAAATGCTAATGCAAAGGGCGCGGTCCAAATGAACAAGGTCCTGAACCTTCGCAACATTATTTTTCATCTTTCTTCAGGGGTGGATTCTTTAACTCGAAGGAACCCTAAAACTGGGAGGCACGTAGAGATGACGGCATCTCGAGAGGCCCGTGGGAACTTTTGGAATGGAAAACAAAACACTAGAGCTCACCCTGTGGCCTAAAGATGTCCCACCGATGTGGCGGCACAAGCGAGAGGTGCTGGTGGTGATGGCAGCGGCCATTGCTCACTGGTCACAGAAAAGGGTGATGCTGCATGGAATCATGGTGAACCATCAGTGGTGGCTGGCCCCCGACCAGCCAAGTTAGCATAGGCGGCGCGCCATCGCGCACCGTAGAAAAGGGAGCTCCAACATCAATGCATCGACGAAGGGGACCTGAACCTTGTGGGTACCAATTCCAGTTGAGGGGGCGCCACATGGAGCCACCGGTAAAAGATCCGAACAACTATTTAGGACATTCTTGAATGAGGGGCCACATGACCCTTTGCGTGGGTCACTCTAGATCGAAATCCAGGTCAGTCCTCTGCCCAGTGGGCCGAGCCCATCATAGACTAGCTCAACCGGTGCTGGTTGAGCTGTGTCAGACCCGGATGGGGTTGGGTCGGCCCAGGCTGGGTTGGGTAGGGTCAGTCCGAACGGGTCAGACCAGACCCAGACCCTCTTCGGTCTCGTTACGCTTAAACGACTGTATCTCACAAACCAAATGACCATATTAAAAACCATCTGCATCTCTTAAATCATTAGAATGAGTTTGTCCTTTTAAGAAAAAACACCAGCGTTTTGGAAAAGATGGAGTATGGTCAGGTTGGATAGTACCTAAATCCAACCAGGCCCTCTTACTAAAATTCTTATAACCCATAGACTATGTGTCTGATTGACGTGATGTCTGTTACGTTGGAACCCTTGTGACAAAATGGATCATTTGGATACTTCAATGTTATACTTAGTTCTTCTTGAAATACAAATGAATTCTTGAGGATCAGTTTCTCCAGTAATCAAGTGTTCCTTGTTCGAGCATCTAGTGGCTGGCTATGGGGTGGAGATTGGAGGCATATATTGTGGAAGATAGTACTTAGAGATCCAGTGTGGGTCAGCAAAGAGCGATTTAGTGTGGGTCAACACATAACGATATTGTGCGCGTCAACACCGATGTTGTGTTGGTCAGATCTTCTCTAGGTCAATGATCAATGATCTTATGTCAGTCAGCGCATACCGATCCTATGTGGGTTAGATCCTATGTGGGCCAGTGCTCAGAGATCTTGTGTGGGTCAGTGGGGTTTAGTACCTATCAATCCTTGGTAGGCCAGATCGTGTGTGGGTTAGCGGGGGATAGTACCTATCGATCCTCTGGGGTCAGCAGCAGTGCCTCTTAACAGAATAAGATGATCTGGTCTTATGACAAATCATATGTACTTCTGTACTTAAGTTATATCTGGTATGAGATGAGTCCTTGAAATTTGTTTTTGATTGAGATAATGCTTTTTGGTTTTCATATGTGTAATTATGAGAGACCTGCAAGGGTCTCGGGGTCCTTACTGGGCATTGTTATACTCAACCCTGCACAGGCTTTGCCCGTACCTTGTTGTGTCTTGTGCAGATGATGGGTAGCCTTGGCTGAGACACAGGGAGCAAGGCCCTGATGGTGGACATCGATGATGGTTGACATGGAGAGCTATGGAGACAATCTGTACTTACCCTTCAGGTAGGATCCTTAGAAGATGATCTCAGGAGTTGTTTTCTTTTTTTTCTGTTGTATTGTATCTTTCAGTGGGGCTTATATGCCGACCCCTTTACTTTTAGTAAGCACTTTTAACACAGCTATTTTACTAAATGGTTTTATTATTTCATCTACCTAGTCTGTATGTTTTTATTGGCTTAACGGCAACTCCTTCATGTTTTAGGGATACACCTTTTCGGTGTTAGTCACTGACCACTGGCCTATGGAAGGCGGGTTTGGGGTAGTCCCAGCACGAGGCCCGAGGGGTGGGTGGTGACATACAGAAAAAATATTTTTATATGTAATATAATAATTTTATTATATAATAATGTTTTAATATAATTTCATGGAGGTGGAGGAGGAAATAAAATAGAAACTCCAAATGAAGAACGGTTCTGATTTTTTGAGTATTGAAGTTAGGATTTCACCAAAGCCTTATAATGTTGGATGTATAACAAATATAAAATTCTAGGATGATGTAATATAATTTTGGAAGTTATATGTTCAGGTCTTTAGTGAAAAATATTATTCTTATGGTGTAAAGAAGAGGGGTGATGAGTGGATTTTTTATGTGATGTGAGTGTCACACTTTTAATTTTTTAGAAGAATATATTCCACCAACATTATTTCATGTCACAAGGAAAAATAATGAACTAGTAACTATAATATAATTTCATAGGTAAAAATAAGGGTGAAAATTAAATTTTATACAATTTTTTTACCTTATGAACCTAACATTTTAGTTAAACACCATGGTAAATTAACTTTTTTTATAATCTTAGTAAATTATTTTTTCAGTTTTGACTATTATTTTTTAAACAAAAAATATATTGAACATATTAGAAAATATAAATTAATTTTATTGAATATATGAAACAAATTATTATAAATTCAATTCATTAATTTAGCCTAATTTAATTAAAATTTCATCCTTCAAACATGATGAGAATGTTTTTTTCTAAAGATAAAATGTTCAAAATATTACAAAGTTTTTATATAATTGAAAATTATTGCAAGGACATAAGTGGTATTAATATATCTATAATTGAACTATTTTTTCATATAAAAAAATTCAAAATATAATTTATCATTATATACAAATAAAATTAAATAGCAGTTTTGAATAATAATTCTGTATTTTTCTCAATAAATATAAAACATAAAAAAATTGTAAAAATTTACCCTAAAATAATTTAAATTTGATGATTTAAAATATTGTTTTTATTTTATCAAACAAATTTTATAAAAGTTTTAAATATTGATTATAAAATATTTTTACAAAGCATGACTAAACTGTATTATAAAAATATACATTTTTCTCTAATAAGCATTTACTTTTATTTCATATGGTTTTGATTATTATTTATTAATAGATAGGTATAAATTATTTTTATACATGTTTGAATTATATAATTTCCATAATTTAGTTATTACAATTCATACCTTCCAATTTAATTTAAATTTTTATAAGTGTGTTGTTTAAATAGTTATATTTTAATGAAGTATCATGTTTCATTTATACCATGTGTTGTGTGATTTGAACACTATAAATGAGAATGAATTTAATTCAAAACATTATAATATATAAAATTAATGGGGTGATATATTCACTTTGATGATTAGTCTTTTAGTATATACACATTATCTAATATGTTTTTTATATTTTAAAAGTGCTAGGGTTTTACATTATTACCCCCATTAAATTAGTTGTGTCATTTTAATTTAAGATAGATCTCAATAATCAAGGTTTCATATTTTCAAATAACATTATTAAAAACCTAAATTTTAGAAAGGGTTAATTAAAAAATTGATTTGATATAATGTTATTTATATAGTTTATATGTGATAATACATAACTAGGTTTCTATGTATTTTAAAAATGTAGGAATGTGATGATATGGATATGGAAGAAAATTTAAAAAATTATTATGAATAAAAGAGTCTATTTATCATAAGAATGAAAATACCCAATGGAATGTTAAGATACTCAAAAAAAATAGATCTACTATTTATAAAGGGAAATATGATTCATCGTAAATGAATGTAATAATATTTCCTTTTTTATTCAATAAAATTTTCTAATATTTTATAATTATTTTAATATCTAAGAATATATGTAAATTTAAAAAACATGATATTCTTTTGGAACCACAATCACGTTATTTTGTTCTTATTCAATCAATTTCCAATTCATCACATAATATATTAAAATAAAATAATAAATAATAAATATGTACTGATAATATTTGACATATCATAATATAAATAAAATATTTAAAATTATATCTATTGACCCTTAATTATTTTAAAAAATAAATATGTTGATACTATTTATTTAATATAATAAATTAATGTCAAAATTTACAATAACACCACTGGTTCAATATTAATAATTATCCATAAAAAGTTTAACTAAAAACAATGTCATATTAAATAGGACATCAAATAAGTTCATGGTATGTGGTAAACCATTATCACCCTTATATTTTGGATCGATCATCAAAACCATGCTGTATGAAATTGGTTTTCATGTAGGATGCACGTTTTCCCTTTCCTAGACATATATTAATTATATTCTTATGACGATATAAAATATTAATATCCATCAACCATATTATATTAACATTAATGGTTATTAATACATATAAAAACAACTTTTTCATTATTATCAAAACATCAAGTCCAATTAAGGTTTTATTATGATCCTCAATAATTCCACTTTTGATTTAGTAATATCATGATCCTTAACATGATCCCTCATTTTATTTTGAGGTATATTCTCGTGGACCATAGGTAATTCAATATCTAAGTTCCTAGTAACTTTATAGTGGATTCATTTAGAATTGGAATATTCTATATTTCCCTAGAAATAAATAGCATGGTGTATATTGATTCCATACAAGAATAAAACTGCAATTTAATTTAGGCATATACATTGGATTATCCTTTAAAAATTATCTCGTTATAAAATTATTCATTACCTTCTTCCAATTATTAGTTTTCTCCCATTCTTTCTCCTTTTTGTATTCCTACCATTCGAATCCATAAGACATGAAGAATTAATAATATTTTTTGATATCAAAATATAAAATGTCCTTATATGGTTAGAATGATTGGGATACTACTTCCCATTATATGATTAACACATGTCGATCAATGAAAAGCTGAATCATTCCTTTTTAATTATGTATATATGTTTTGTAGCATGCTTTGATATCCTTTTAAGCCTATATTCATAATTAAGAAACATTTTTCTATTCTTTATGACTAGGACTGGAAAACTAATATTCCATATCTTCTCATTTTTTATGAGGAAAATATTTTCCCAAGGATATTTCCTTGAAATGATTCCACTACATGATTTCTATTTACCCCCTATCTTTATTGTATTGAATCAATTACCACAATTTTTCAACATTTCATGAGATACAATTAATTGAAATGAAAAAAAATCATTTAATTAAATAATATGGAAATAAATATATTCAATAAAGAACATATCCATTTCATAGCTAAATTGGATTTTTATTCCTGTTGAATGGTTGAGATTCATAATGTATTAATTGGTCTAAAATGGTTAAATAGCATAGTGGATCATCTGTATTCTCTATATATGAATGTTTTATACTCATAACTTGTCTCATATTCCCAAATATATTAATTATTTTATCAATTATATATGCATCTCTTATTCTAGATTTATTATAATTCTAATGAGTGAAATCCCAACATAGAGCACATTCATTGAAATAGAGTCCATTACATCTGTAATTCCTCATTTCAATAAAATAGTACACACAAGATTAGATCATAAAATTATAAGACAAAATTTGTTATCATAAAAGAAGTGGAAAAGTTAAAATAAATTAAAAAAACATACCTAATCTCATAATCATAACAATGGATTTCTTTGAGATATATTTATTTTGAAATAATTCATTAGGATTTGTAAATAAAATTTGATTTTTAGTAACCATATCCCCTAGGAGTGTCAAAACAATGTGAACAGTAAGGCCCATTTCATGGACCAAGTGATGGCCATGATATGAAAAGCAACGCCATTTCAGAGTTCTAACCCCTAGTTACATATTCTCTAAAACCATGTCCACTTATATAATCCATATTGATATTTATTATATTGAATACCCATATAACCACTTCCTAAAAAACAATAGGATTTTTTATATAAAAATATTAAATGATAATTATATGATTATATTCTATTTTTGTTTATATATATATATATATATCCAAAGTTTTATACTATCATTTCTATGATAAAAACTATAGATTCTCGAAAAGAGTATCCTTGAGAAAGTGTTTATATTATTACATTTTAATATAATACATGGAATGAAATCCCAAAATCAGAAATAGTTTATTAGTCTTTCTAAATGAAATACATACTTGAAATTTACATAAAAAATTTAATAAATAAAATGCACAAAGAATTTTTCTTTCAGATAATGATCTTATTTTAATTAATTTAACCCTAAATATCAATTAGAAAGACAACATGGCATCATGGAGAAGATAATATAAAATAAAATGTTCATATTTTATGATCAATAATGGTAAGTGTAAATTTAGATCTATTAATAAATGTAGAATAGTAAATATTTAATAGAAAATAACTGAAAAAAATCCAATTAATAAATAAATTTAGAATAATAGTGAAGGAATAAAATATTATCAAGTAATTATAAATAAAAAATACCATGACCTTGAAACTAGACCATTGATATAATAACTAATTGAATAATCTCATGGAATATCAATTACCAAATTCATAATGATAGAATGTATATTTTGTTAAATAAATGAAACATTAAGGCCTTTTTACATGAAATATAATACTCTTAGGGTTGGGATCCAATATATCAAATAAATAGATAATTTAATATCCAAAAACATATGTAGTTTTTCACATCATACCTATCAATGGTTTGAGAGGTTGTAATAGGAGATGACCATCACATAAAGATTTCAATTCATTCCTCATATGAATTGGGTGAAACATAATCAATATAAATATTAATAATACAAAACTAAAGTACAAAATTTTTATAGATAACACAAGAAATACACATAAGCATACTCTACTCAATGTATAATGGTGAGTTTAATAAAATTATACATATTCAATTAAACAAATGAATAATTATATAATGATTAAATGATGATTATTTCAATAAAATAAATCCAATGTGTATCATATTTAAATTAAATGGATGATGTCATTGATGAATATGAATACCATATAAAAATCATTAAACAATTATAAGAAAAATAACCTTTTCATTTTGAAAATCAAATTTCAAAATATAGTTTCGAATAATATTTTGAAAACATTTTTATTAGAAAAAAATATTTTAAACTATAATTTCGTTTTAATATTATTATATGGAATAAGGGATGTAAATCCTATATAAACCGATTATATTAAAAAAATTGTTCACTTTTATTTGTAAAAAACAAAATAGCATTTTTTTTTATGAAAAACATAAACATTTCATTCAAAAAATTACTTAAAAAGTATATAATGGGTAAAAATAACATTAATAACTGATTTTTAAATGGATAAAAATTTAATTTTTATTTAATACTTATGTTTTTATGAAAATATTTTTTCAACCAAATATGGTACTAAATTAGGATTCTATTTAATACAGTTTCTGGAAACTTTTATGCACCAATTAGATGAAAAATGATACTATTGAATGAAAGGGTTCATTAATAATCATAGGTTAACACGAAATATTGATTTTAAGAGATATATATATATATAATAATAATTATCCAATGGGAGACTTCAAAAAGAAATATTGAATAATGATATTATTTTAAAATAAACTCCTTCCACTTTCCAAACATTTGAGTAATTAGAACCATGAAAGAAAATACAATAAGTTAATCAATAAATACATTGAAGAAAAATTATGTCGTCAAATAACATTATAATGATTAGTCAAAACACCACACAAATGAAATTAGTTGTGAATAAAGAGTATGTCTCACAATAGTAAAAGGTAGATGTGAAAACATTATCTTCAGTTAGGCTTATTATGTACAATATTTACCATATTTAATAATAATAAAAACATAAATATTTACTTGATAGGGAAATTTTTTCAAGTTAATAATTATTTTTATTTCACATATTACAATGTTAAATATGATTACTTAGCCATTTACTATTACATCAAATGTTTCAATGATATTTAAAAATTAGACAAAAAATTACTTTGGTAGGTTGATTGGGGATAATCATGTTATTATTTAAACATATCCTAATTAATAAAAATGAAATTATTAACATATTAATTTGTTAATTATTCTTTTAAATAAATAATAATATTTTGTGAGGAAAAATGAACTATGACTCAATTATGAAGATGGTAGGTCGTACGCACTAATGAGAAATGATTCCATTTTTCAGTGATCATTATTGAATAAATATAGGTAATATTTTTTTATTATTGTCTGATAATAATAATATTTAAAATAATTATTTGTTAAAATATACTTATATATATCATCTGTGGGGTCTAGTCCGGAAAAATAGTCACATCACTTTTTAAAGGCGATAGTCCACACATATATGAATGATGTTATCATTTTTCAGTGTAAGAATAAAAATGATATATTATCTTTTAATAATGATAAACAATTAATTATTATCATTATTATTTAATTTATATCACATATAATCCATATTTTTATCCTTATCACCTTCAATGAGAAGAATTAGTGAAATATGAATCACATCGATTTTTGAGTAAGTTGCCCATCATACACACATGTGATGTTATTCTACCTCTTATATAATGAAAAGTGATAATGAATATAGAGGTGTAATTATGTTATAAATTTCACATAGATTTATATATATTAAATCATCATTACAAACTATGAGTGTAGAGACCCAACCCCATAAGGATTGCAACTGTTGTCTAATACTATTACATTGACCTGATTATAAGGAATCAAAACCCAAAGGACAGAAGAGTTGAGTTGTTTTGGTAAACTAGATTCAAAAATTTATCTTGTATTACAAATTAATAATACAACTACAATATATTTTATTAGTATTTCAATAATAATAATTGATCTTCTTCTATCATAACCTTGCATATATTTCTTAGTACACTTCTTTGATTCCATGGAAAGGGGAGAAAAATAAGGGCTAGCTCAAATGATTAGTAAGGATCCAGTATAGCGGCAACAATAATGAGTTAATAATATATGTAAATATTAAAATCTAATGTCTAAGACACATGACATGTAATCAACATACCAAGAAAGAAATGCGTAAAAAATATATAAATGTTAATAATTTAACACACCAACCATTAATGAAAAAAATGAGAATCAAAGAGAGTCCATATATAATGTCAAAGAAATTTACTCATGGATAATAATAATAGAAAAATTATCAATAAAAGAAATGATTAGTTATTGGGACTCAGTATTTCCAGGCACATGATACCTTTATTATCCAGATCTATTCCCCAGACAATTTAATTTTATTGGTTGAAACATGTTTATTCTTTTTGGATATAAACTCCATGTGTTTGTTACGAAGTAATATTGTATCATGAAACTATCATTGAATATTGGGGATTACATTTAATAGTCCCCAAACCACAGGTATATTATTAACTAACCCCCAACCACTGAGGCTGGCATTAAGCTTTCAAAAAAACATATAGTACATTTCCAGAAAATTCTTCATATATCAAATAATCTATTAAAATGAACAACATACCTTATAAAATATCCATATTGAGTAAAGGATACTGATTTAACAATATTTACTATATCAATTAAATAACATTCAAAATAAAAACATTTTTGGAAGAAAAATATATGGTTTAGGAAATCCAAGATAAATTAAATGGATATTTAGGGGAAATTTAATGATTAATTTACATACAAAATTAAATATTTTAAGGGTGCTAAGTGGAATTGAGGTAGTGAAGATTAATACTAACATTTATTAATGGAATCATAAAAAATATATAGTAATAATAATGATGGTATGAATATAAAATGTCCCAAGTGTAGAAAGGATGAATGGGGGTTTTCATAAATTGATTAAAATACTATATGTTAATCTTTAAAAACCATTATTGATGAAAAAATCCTCTTTATTTTGAAAAAAATTGAAAATATTTTTTCATTAAAAAAAACTTTTGAAAAAATTATATTTAAAAATAAATTTTTTACCTTCTAGAGGATTATTCAAATAAGAAATGGAAGGTAAATCATTAAAATTCATAATAGTTTAAAAGAACAGTCATTTTCTATAGTAAAATATTAAAAAATAACTTTATTGAAAATAGAAAAGAATATTCCTTTGAAAGTTTTTTTAATAAAAAAAATAGTAAAAATGACTATAAGAAATCATTTTTGTAAGGATAAATTTTTTTGAAAACCATTTATTAAAAAAATTTGGTTTTATAATAACACAAGTTCTCTAACTAAATAAATAAATAAAGCAATGTTTTATGAGAAACAATTTTAAAATATTATGAGTACCAATGAGTGGTAAATAGTAATAATACAACAAAAAAATATATTAATAACCAATTTAGAATACAATTAATGTTTTTAATAGACAATCATTATATAATTCCCTTGAATAGACATTGAAGTGTAATCAATCCGAAATAAAATGAGATAGTGACGTAAAACCTTGAAAAGACCATAACTTTCAAGTGAGACTCATCTAATAAATAGATTATAATTGTAAAATTCAAATCCACATTGAAAATTTGTAAATAAAAAATATATAATAAATTTTTTTTAAAAACATAACTTCATACTATTAACGAAAACGATGTTGTAATATTACCCAAATGAATGAAATTGGGTTTTGAAATTATTTTCCACATCATAACTCTCAATTATAGACCATAACTCAAGCATGTGAATAATGTTTTTGAATATGGACTAATGCTATAAATACCCATATAGTGAGGGACAAATAATAATTCTCCATGTATAAACTGGGTGCTAGACAGGACATACTATTCCCATGAGATTCTAATTAGACTATGGATCCTAGTGGTCATGTTATGAATTTATATGAAATGGATAATGAAATTCCATGATTTATACATAATTGTAAATTTAATATTGATACGTTTCAATATCCTCCATTAGAAGAGGAGTGTATTGGATGGTTAAGGTTTCCATGGAAACCGTGGGATGTTATGTGGTTAAATGAAGAGTATTTGAATAAATTTAAATTCTTTACATTATTACTTTTACATATTCTATATAAAATCTCATACACTATTATTGACTAGATATTGTTTTAGACACTATTGGTGGTGGCCCCCTGAGTTCTACTCACACACTACTTAAGATATAGAATCGGTACCCGAATAAATTTCATGGTTTCATGTTAGGTTAAGGCCAATGTCCTTATATCAGATGGATGTTTTGGTATAGAGAATAGATAAGGGAACTAAATGTAATTTGGGATGCTCATGGGAGTTTTTAGAGTCAATTTATTTTAGGGCCTTCAAATTGGCACATGGAACATACATGGCATGACATATCTATACTTTAGATTGGATAATGCATTCATATTTTACCCATCATATGATATTGGTTATTTTTTGTTATTGGATTAATATTTCATATTTTCCTTATTTACTGCCACTATTTACCAAAATTGAAATATATTTTATAATCTCCCAATGATCTATATTAGACCCAAGCTACTAGCCAAAACCCTCTGGACTGCGGTGTAGTGCGCCTGATTCTAGGTTGCGAAGCAGGTCGGGGTACCATCGTCTGGAACTCGGGTCAAGAACATACAATGCTACACATAGGTATATCAGTATTTTTAAACTATTAATCATATGATAATGGTTTATTATCAATTATGACTTCCTAAAAATATCTTCTTATTCAAGATATATTCAATGCATCTCTCTAGAGGAAGTATACATATGATCCATCACATGAACTGAATGTCGAAGTCAAACATCTAGTGAATGATAAATCTTATGAAGTACAATTGGGAGAGATTTTGTATCCTATAGAGAATTTTCTATTATAAAATACCACTTTCCTAGTCAGAGTCTTCATGGGAGACTACAAATTAGTGGAAGCTACATGCGAACCTAAGGATGTGATGATGAAAAATGATAATCCCCTTTTTTTATCTGGGTGAGGAATTTAAAGGTATTAATCAATGTTATGGGTAGTAGAACCTAACATGCAATGAATTTTATTAAAATTGTACTTTATTTAATATTATTTCATTGATATATTTGTGTCACATTTAGCATGGATTTTAACATAACTGATTAATAATATTAAAATTTAATGTAAACATTTTCACATTGTAGTTAGATTGGTTAATATATATAGTAATAAATAAATAGTTAAACATTTCTACTCCTAAAATTTATAAATTGAATTTAATATTTATCAAATGAGTAAAATTTAAAACAAATATTATTTTAATATCAAGATGAATTTTTTATATATTTATGAATTTTTATATTATTAAATTAAATTAATTGTTTTTGGTGAACTATTTTAATGAAATATATATATTTGTTACCAAATCAAATGACTCTGACAATCAAAAAATATTTTCAGCTCATAGTAAAAGAATAAATCATATTTTATGATTAAAAATTTATTTCTACATAATCAATTTTGACGCATTTTATGTAAATAAATCAAAATTAATCTCTATAATTCATAGTAATGGAATTATATTAACTGAATTAATTATTTTTAATTATAAGGTTCATATGTTTGCTAAAACCCCTTTTATTTATTGTAAACATGATGAGTAAGAATGGTAAAATATATCATCACGGTAATGATTAAATCAAGACATTCTTGGTTAAAAAATATGTTATAAAGCCATAATTATTCATCCTAACTTGTTTTCTGATGAAAATTTTACACATATCACCTTATGCTCCTATTTTATTAGTTTAATAGATGCATCATATTAAAATGACGAATATATTCAATAAATTTAAAAAATGTCACTCTCTTAGTTCTAAATATCTTTGTGTGTTCACATCAGGACAAAAAACTAGTTTAAGATGAATCATAACATTTAATTTTTTGAATAATTAATTTATATTCTTTATAATATTTTATTTTTTAATTTTTTGAATTTTTAAAATTAACATTAATACATATAAAACATTAATACTAAATGTATTCAATTAATTTATAAATGGATTTTATGATTTTAGAAAAGTTAAATTTAATATAACTTGAGTAATATGTTATATTTCAAAAAAAATTAAAGGTATATATAGGAAAAAAGTTATTTCCGTATATTTTTTTAAATCAAAGTCATTCTTAGGTCGTTGAACTCAAATTTAGGGAATAAAGTCAAAATTGAAAATAAATTTATTTCATAAAAAATATATATAATTAAATGTATTAAAAATAATCATGATATGGAAATAGTAAATTTCAATGATGATATGGTCAAAAATTTCGTTAATCTTATAGTAATGGTCAAATTTCCTCTTTATAATTTTAAATTACAACTGTTAATATTGAAAATAATATTACATTAGTAAAATTTCAAATGGTTTTACTAATAGGTAATAAAATTTGAAATGTATACAATGAAAAAAAATTTATAATGGCTAATTGGAATACAACCATATACTACATTTTATTCAAATCACTATAAATTTTCATGAATTTACAAGAAAATGAATTTATTATAATTTATTTCTTTTGTATTCCAAAAGTGATAATCAACTCAATTCTAAAAGAGGACATCTTCCTCACATCATTTCCCCACATTGAGCTTTAAGGATAACGCAAATTATATATAATTATCTTCTAAACATATTATTCCATATTATAGAGGTTTTTTCTTATTTAACTACTAACCCAAGTTCTATATAGAGGATATCTAAAGGAATCATTTCAATGTATAGTTATTTACCTTAACTGATAACTTTATTTTATACTCTCCTTTAACTACTCGATATCGACAGTATTTATAACAAAATAATATCATGTGTGTCCTTAATGTTATTAATTTTAATTATGATACTTAAAAACCATTATAATCCCTCTTTACAATCAATCGATAAGTGAAAATAATTCACATGTTTACGTATGAATTACCGTATCTAGGTAGCAATACAATTCATTTTTTATTACCATTATTTATGTGTGAGTACTATGAAGGGTTTCTGTTTTATTTATTATATACATGAAATAGTTAAACTTATTTTAATATACTATCATTTTATTATTATTACCATTAAATAAATTATGAAATGATAATGTCACTTGGGTGTACATGTGGACTACCAATTTCATGAAATGATGTGACATTATTCATTTATATTTTAGTTGGATAGTAATTAGATTTCATTTTATTAATATATATGATAAATATGGTAAAATAATGATATTATAAATTTTAGTTGATATTTAATATTATTCTTTTCAATCCATTGAACAACTAAAATAGTGTACTTGCATGTGCATGTCTTAACGTCTATATGAATGGTGTAATATGTTTTTCATTATAAAACTGTTATTAATATCTATAAATAATTATATAATGATTATAATACATATTTATATAATTATTAATATTCTTTAGGTGATTTAATTGAGATAAATATACATGGACACGAAACAATAGACAAAAATAGTCATGATAAATGAAACAAATGAGACCCAGGAATAAATAATTTAATATGTAATTGTTGATAAAAGGTGGTGTTGAGATTTTATAATAGGGTAATATATATGTTATTATAACTATTAAAATTTATGCGGTATAAAATTCCTATAAATTTTTATTTATTATAGTGTAGGTTAGAGTGATTTCGAATATAGCCAAACATGAGGTAAGGGTTTTATATAGCAATCTCAATTTTTTTTTGAATTGATTAGGACTATGCCTATGATGATGAAATATATTGATATAGAACTCCAGAATGATTTATATATTATTATAATATGTATATTTCATTAAATAACATTGTTCCCTATATTTTTTCTCACCTTATATACTCAAGAAATCAAAATTATATTATTAAGGAAATCATCTTAATTTTTCTTTTAAGTCAAAAACATTTTCCTTCAATGTTCATGATTTCTAAAAATGTTATAAAGAAATGTTTTTATTGGAAAATGCTTTATTTAATTCAATTTTAACCATAATTGATTTTTTTTTTTATTTTTTGATAATAAACATCTTTTAATTTTCCAAATGTACTTTTTAATTTTTTTCAACATCCTGAAAAATTATTTTTAATATGTATGGTTTGAATATATTTTTACATTAACATGATTAATAATTTTATAAATGATTCCATTACATATATACAATGTTTGTTCAAATAAAATTTTTTACCTTCTAATTATGATTTACATTTAAGTAAGACATTACAAAAAATATTAACGTTTTTTTATGTATTGATATTCTGATTTCTATTAAAATTATTTTCAATCTATCAAAGAGAAAAAACATGGAATTGAAAAAAACAACATTTTTTAAACACACTTTTGATGAAAAAGTTGGAACCCAAAACATGTCCAAAAAAATTTATTCACCAAATTTTATCCCAATGTAAAGAAAAACAATAATAAGAATATTTATACCAATAACACTATATATACTACAATTAAAAGTGGTTACCTTTTTATCTGAGGGATTCTTTTAAAGGTATTCAATTTAATCATCTATCTTACCCAAGGAATGTGGATATTTATGTACATTGATCATTATTTTGTTGAAACCTTGTGCCAATATACAGTCATGTTTTTTGATCCATACCCTTTTCTATTCCATGAGAGAAACAATAGTCATGCTCTCATATATTATTTTGAAAGTATCTTTTGTAGAATTTTTTTAAATGATTCCTCTAATATTTCCTCCTTTGAGCCTAAAACATATTTCAAACATTTTGTATTACTCTATTCCACTATTCCTAGCATCTTATTTGATTAATAAACTAAAATTGAATCAAAATTATCCACATTTACCTCGTCCAACACTAACTCCTAGACATTCTCCATGGTTCCTCATTTAGGTGAATTTATATCTGCAATTAGATATAAATTTTCGAAGAAAATATTCCCAACATCAAACAATGTTGGCGTCCCCAATTTGACATCTTCCCTATTACTCCCATCATTCCTTAGATATCCCATTACTATTTTTTGGGGAGTGTTCAAATAATCATTACGAAGTCGGGCTTACCTTCCCCCCCCCCATGTGGACAATGAAATTTCCAAAAAGAATGATGCATTTCTTCTACTACCTTATGCCAGAGCCAACCATAGATGGTCCTTGGTAGTCTTCATAATCCATTATTGTTTTAGAATCCACATTCATATCACTTTTCTCATCATATTTGGAAGACCAAATCCCATCCTTCTTTTGTTTCCATCTTTGAATATAATTTATCCATCCATCAGGATCTTAATTTTCATTTCCATCATAGTTAAAGGTGGATTTTAAATTTTGGAAAACAATTTTTGTTGAAGCTCACATTGATCTGGTAACCCATGAACAAGGGACCCTACCACATTCTTTTCGGAAGGGTTTTGAATATCTGAAATCTCCCATTTCCTCAGTATAGATTCAATGACCACTGAAAACATGAGGTTGTTTAATATTATACCCACTAACAAATACTCTATCCTTGAATGTATCAACAAATGAGGGGACCTTTTATGGTATAAGTCTCCCCTAAGTCCAGATATTCCCACTTGAGATCACCAATGACACCTTTATACTATGAAACTATATCCAAAACTCATTGGTTATGATTCACTTCATGCAGATTAACAAAAGGTGGATCCAAATTGATATAATGTTTGAAATCCTTATAGACCATTGGAAGAAGGGAAGTAATTGGTTCAACCAATATAAATGTAATAGAGACACCTTGGTGTTTCCTACACCCCTATTAACTAGAAGAAACATAGTGACCCAAAGTCTTATATGAAGAATAGACTTTTTTCCATGATTCGAAGAAAACCATTTGATTCCAATGGAATACGCCACCAAATGAAATCAAAACCCAATTAATCAATGGTTTGAAAACGTCCACAACAACACATAACTATGGATATATCTTATAGAACATATATTTTTTCTAAATTCCATGAATAAAAAACGTTTGACCATGTTTTCCTATATAAAAATGATATATGGGTTTTGAAAATGAAGGGGACCTCTGGAAAACTAACTGATAACACCATCGTCAGAGCATATATCTTCATATGAAAATAATATTACCATTAGAAGAATATGAAAATAGAACCATTATAAAATCAGGGATCTCTAGGCCAATCCGAAATTAGTTCATCCTCCATCAAAAACCTTATCATAATGTGGTGTTGTTCAGAACACCAATGATCACCGAATAATAAATCCCAAATATATGAACATAAATCTAGAAAGAATTTCTACAGAGTCTTGATTTTTTAGAATTAAAAACAACAATATTTATAATAAGGGTCAAATAATATGAGAACTCTTTTGATGAAATCAAGAGTTGTGGGACTCTGTCGAAAAGATCGACCACTTTTGGGATGAGATTGATAGTAGGGAATTATTGGAGGGAATCAACGATAGGAATGAGGATGAAGGGAGGAGGAAGAGAACTAAAGGAATGCTTTGATATTCTGTCTCACTCAAATGGGGTTGATATTATGGGAATAACATCGCCACATATGGACTCTCTAGGGTCACCGAAGAGCGATGTGAAGATAGCTCGTCCATTTGTCCCACCCCATTAACAATGATTTCACTTATAATTTACTAGAGATATATTATAACGATATCATCCTTAATATTTCTCTAGATGGATGATTTTTATTATTATAATATTCTTATTAGACTTGTTTATTTATAACAGTTTATGGTATGATTAAATGATGAAATGTTTATGAACCCCATTTATTTTACATGGGTAATGTAATGGGAAGTGTTTATGAAACCCATTTATTTTCACATTTTCCGATTTTGTGAATTATTATTGATTTAGTTTAAATAATATTTAATATATATTTTTATGTGATGGGAGGGTATTATATCTCTTTCTACTATATTTGGTAATTATGTATATCTAAGAAGATAAATATGAATGAAATAGAGAGTGACCCCAGTTAATTAATGTACATTACCCACTATGATTTTTATTATAGTTATCTTTTATAACTAAGATAATCTAAAGAGGGAACCAATTACACTCTTATAGTCTTTCAATAGTTCATTGGATAATTTTGAAATGATTTTATATTCATATTTTTATGCCACAATTCCTTGACCTATTACAATGTTATTACATTATGGTGAACATTCATTAATTTCATTGTCATTAAAGCCTTATGAACTACCAAGAATCATTATATGACTAAATATTATGATATTTGAAATTAAGATTATGTTTTTAATATTATGTTATTATACGTATCTTCTCATATTATTCTTTATTGGTAATTGGTATTCATATCTTTACCCCTGCGGAGCATCGAATCTCACACTTTTCTTTTGTTTTATTTCCCAGGGATATTAAAAAGGTTTTAAGTATGATATGAATAATATAGGCTCTAGTTGGGAAAAAAAATTGAGATGTTGTAGAACTTTTTTGAAACAGAAGTTTATGTTTCCATGTTTTTATAGATATAATAATTAAATGATTCTGTCTTGGATCAAAATGTAATGTAATGAATACTCATCTATTAAGATGTAATATCTATATTTGAAAATATCATGCCACATTATATGGTAAGAATATTAATATAAAAATTATTAAAAACTACAATAAATTATTTAACTGATTAACATTTATTGATTAATTTATAATAAATATGGACCCAATGTTCAGTAAATACATTTTTTCATTAAATCATATGTCTTTATCCAATTTGGTTATAATTGGATTTATTCAAAATCTAATATAATTTATTTATCCCATATTTAAAAAAATATGATGAAACTAATATCATTTTTGAAATCATCTTTTCTACATTAGTTTATATGTAATTTTTAGAATATTTATATATTATACATTTTTTTATGAATATTGATGAAAATAATTTTTATAAACATCTCTATTCATTTCAAGTAATATTAAAATTATGTTTTTAATATTATATTGTATTTTAAAAAATACCTACAAAATATAAATATATATTTTAAAAAATTGAAATCAATATTACATTTCATTTTTCAATAAATACATTTTTTGGTCTAATTCACATCTTTTTATAAATTTTTTTACCTAAAATGTGTTAATATTTAAATAAATATAATTTTCATATATTGATTATTTTAATGTATATAATTTAAATATTTATTATGAAATTTAACGTTTGTATAGTAATTTTATGGTTTTACAAGGTATATAATGGATGAAAGTTAGATTTTTTGAAAACAATCCCCTTTATAAAACATGTTTTCATTGTATTTTGGATTCATGTTTAAAAGTAAAATTAAACAACATATTGAAAATGAATATGTATCAATGGATAAAATATATTAAATCAATATAAATAATATTATTTAATAGGTTAATATTAATTTTATTATAATGAATAGTAAACATAGTAATCTTATGTATAATGGACCTAGCCATTTACACATACTATTACATGATTTTAAGCATAAATCAACCTTAAATATATACCAGCGATCATATATTGTATGTTTATTTATAGGTTTAGGTACATAAAACTGAAAACACAATACCAAAATTAAAATCAAATTTATTTAAACTCTATAATGATCTCTTAACTTCCATGAGATTAAACATATACATAAGGTTACCTGGGGAATACATGAACAAAAAGATAATATATAAATCCTAGTATAGGAATAAAAATAAGAATAAATCATAGACCATGGGGTAAAAAGAATAAGTTGAATACATAACAAGAATAAAAATATGGAATCATAACATGCATAACATGGGATCATATAATAATGGAAACTCAGTAATGTGGTAGTGATAACTTTATTTTGTATACATAATTTGATGTTTTTATATGTGTTTTCATTGACTATTGATTAATATAATATAATATTTTATCTATATATTAATGTTTTCTAAATTCTTAGGAAATATTTACAATTGGATCCCTACAAAGGAAAACATAGAAATTGAGGGACAACATTTATCTTCATGCTACGAGCGAATTGAAGCGGCACGACACCAGATTTCTATGGATGATCATGGAACACATCCAAGGAACAAAACTAAAGAATACAGAAAAATAGAGCATTCAATGCTAGAATTTTAGGTTACGTGTCATGTAAATATTACATGATGTGAAAATTCCTTCACATTATACATCATGTAAAAAATTTCCGACATGATATTTCCCATGAATATTGTGAATATGGAGATTCCATCATATATTCAACATGATTTTCTATCTTTGGCCACATTAAATGGCCATTGTAACAAGGATTTGTCCCATTAAACCTAAGAGAAATCCATTGTGGCTATATATATTGTTTTTTTAAGGATAAAGGGAATTCCATTTATATGTGAATATGATCAACTACTGCAGGTTGTCATAAGGATCTGACCATTATTTCTTTTTAGGTGTTTTTTTGGTTTAGGCATCTATTTTATTTCTTTCATGAAATCATTGTATTCTTTATAGATTTAATTTTAATCTATTTTTTATTCATTATATTACAATTAATTCTTTTCTAATCTCTCTCATATATATTTGGGTATAATAATATTTAGAGATCATCAGACGATAGTTTTCTAAAACCCATAAGGGAGAGCAGAATTAGTTAAAGGGGTTGCAACCCAAAAAGCCTGATTTTCCTTTACTCGTAAATATAATTTTATTTGATAGTATCATGTTGTACATGTGAGTCTATTCTATTCTGTATTGAATATTTGATGACATTTTTTTTCAATAAAGAAGAAATCCCAATATGATTTAGATCATTTATTCAGGACCATTGAATTGAATTACTCTTCTAATTTGTGAAATCTAATCATAATTAAATTTATCTATTTGGATTCAGTATACTATGATGAAATATAATTCTAGGGTATTTTTATAAGGAATTACCAATTCTTCTATCCTTGAAACTATATGGCTACTCAACAATTTGATATAATTATTTTGTGAATATAGTAGAATTAATTTAATTAACAAAATCGCCCCTAAAAACTGATATATATACCTATAGTTTCTCTATATGAACTTAGTTATTTCATGTTCATATTTATTTTATTATAATAAAACTATATTTAGAGCAAGATAACCATTTTTCTAGAGTTTTAATCACTCTTTTTCATGTTCTCTATTGGTTTGATGATGCACTTCAATTATATTATGCCTTTGTGGTTAGTACAGTTTGAGAAAACATAAATTTGTAATTTGCTCCATGCTTGGAGAAATTGATAATGACTCTTGGAAAATTTTAAAGAAATAAAAAAATTGAAATAATAATGATTCAAGGAACATTTCTTATAAAGGATCACAAGTCAATGCTAGCCCCCAAGACTGTTGCATGTGGAGCACGAGTCTAGGGTAGCCACCAAGACCATTGAGCATGACGTCTCTAGAAACTAGACATTACACAATGCATTGGATATCTACCTAGGTGAACCCTTAGTAACATTTCCATGATTATGTGTTCCACATGGAGAATCATATATAAGGAATCAATCCTAATCATAATAGGATCCCATGAAAACAATTGGGTATCATAATAATTCCAAAAGGCATAAAAATAGAATATCATAATGGTTTCCCTAAAATAAAAGATTTAAATAACACCAGGAAATTTATATGTGAATATTGGTATTGATCTTGATAAGTGATTTAAAAATTAATCAAAAACATGTAAAAATGTATTTTTTTTATAAACTATATAAATAAAACATTTTAGTGTTGTTGAAGGGAAATTTTTCAAGAAACATTGAAATAGAGAATGATTAATTGTTTATATAAAACCAAAAATGAACTAGGATATATCCTTAGGTAAAAAATTTTGAATTTTGAAAACAAATGTTGGCTCAAAATTGATTATGGAGTACACTTGATAATGGTAATGAAATCTGGAAGTCCCTTTTAATCGGGCTTCTTTAACGGAAAAAATTGAGAAGAGAACCTCATAAAACATGTATCTACCATCAAAATAAGGATGTAATTATAGAGATACATGAGTTTGGAACCAATAAAAATTTATTTAATAGAAATATATATAATTATATAATAGTTACAGTAGGTTAAGTATATATAATGAGTAATTGGATAGAAAATATAAATTATGGAATCTATTTTTTTAAAATAAATTTTCTTATAAATTGTTATAATAATTAAAAATTTATAGTAATCGTCTACGCATTATAAAATTTTCAACACTTAAATAATAATTTCTAAAACATTTATTTACTTATACATTGATATAATTATCTCATGTTTTCATTTAGAAGATTCAAACATTCTATATATACTTTCATGGGTGGGGGTAATATTCTCTTGGTTGGATTACTATTAATAAGGATCATATTACTATTCTAAAGGTCATGTTACTATTCCATTATCAAAGGTTTCTTATTTCAGAAATATATTTTCTTTATGTCATTATTCATTTATAAAGATTATATAGGGTTTTTATATGATTTTATGAGGATTATAGTATATAAAATAATTATAAGAAAATAATTTTCACTGATATAATTTTGGGTCTTTACATTACCCCCATGATATTTCACCCTTGAAATTTAGTTTTACATACTAAATAGGTGAGGGTACTTATTCTTTATTAATTTATCTAGTTCCCATGTTTCTTCTACATACATTTTGTTCCACCATAGTACACTGACCAGGTGTGTAGTATTATTTCATAGAACTTTATAACTACAGTACATGTTCTTTATAGGATAGTCCTTGTAAGACAGATCACATTCAAACTGTACCACCACTGGATTTAGTACATGTTAGGGATATGGTATATACATCTTGAATTGGTATAAAACAAATACATTGTGTACTTGTGACATTTTCAGTGGATGTGATAGATGATAGGATACCACTCAAACATGATCAAGAATCTTGAAGATACCAATGTACCTGGGACTCATCTTTCCTTTTATCCCAAATCTCATGACCTTATTATAAACTGATATGTGTAGGAATACCATGTATCCAACCATAAACTCTATTTCTCATCAACCATAATCTAAAATACTCTTTTGTCAACATTGGGATACCTGGAATTACAATTGAATTGTTTTTACCTTTATTATTATTTCTTTGACCATTTCAGGTCATATCATTTACATTCTCAAACATCATCTGATCATGTTGGTGTTGTTTACCTTTTACCATAAATGGATTAATATGGAGCCATTTGTATGCTCTAGTAGTAACTATTGTTAGAAGGGAACTCTCCTAGACGAATATGTTTGTCACATCATCCATTTATTTTCATAGAACACAGTCACAACATGCCTTCTAATGTCTGAATAGTTTGTTTAGATAGGCCATCAGTGTGATTGTGAAAGGATGAATGAAGCTCATCATAGTGTTAAGATCGTGTTAAATACTTTTCATGAAATAGGTGGATAATCACATATCTCAATAGGATATAATCAATAGTTCTACTAAATACAACCTATCCACTTCTATAATGTATATATTTACAAGTTGATCTAGTGAGAAGTCTTATTGTATTGTGATATATTGAGACTCCTTTGTGAGATGATCCATAATAACCCAAATAGAGTTATTTCTTTTGTATGTCTTTGTATGTATTGTGAATAAATACATAGTGAAATTTTCCCATTTCCATGATTGTATGGGAAATGGTTACATCATCATCTTGGACAATTTCTTTCTAAATTCACTTATTGACATACCATGTACTATGATGTATATTCAGCGAAACATTTTCATATTATACAAAATATATATTTTCAGGGATATGTAGATATATCTTTATTCTCCCTGGGTGAATAAAAATGGTTGAGCTTTGTGTGTCATTAAAAAATACTTTCATTATATCAGGAATGGATGGTACACATTGTAATGACCCAAATCCCATGAATCATTACTCGTCCATTTGGATCACCGAGGATTTCCCATTTCCATTTTATTTAGACATTAATTGAATTTACAGATCATTTATTTTATAATCCATTATTTTTTCAGTGTGGTATCATTGAGAAATGATTTGAGAATATAATGATGAGATCCCTTCTATAATGATTCCCATTAAAATTCTTTGAAAAATCTATAAAGATTTAGTCCTTCTCAATTCGCATAATAGATAGAGTGGTTTGATTATTTCTACATAGAGCATCTCCCACATTATTTTAAATACCATGATTATAGTGGAATGATAATTCATAATAATTTGTGAGCTTTAAACATATTCAATATGATTATGAATCTTCTTCAATGTGAATATACATTTGATTGTCTTATGATTTGTATATATCTCACACTTCTCCCCATATTAATAATACAACCATATTTTCAACAAAAAGATCACAACTCCCAACTAGAAATCATGTATGGGATAGTTTTTCATGAATTTTTAACTTCCTTAATGTGTAGGATATGACATAATCATTTATCAACAGTATAAAGCCTAATAAATTCTTAGAAGAATTGTTTCATACCATATATATTTTCCCTCTTATCGGATGTGTGAGTTCTGGTTAAGTGATAAACAAACTTTTAAGATCCCTAAATAATTCCTTGCATTGAATCATCTAGAAATAAATTACCCCCTTATGAATTAACTTGGGTAGTGGGTTTGAAAATTTTGATATGTTCATTAAAAATTTTCATTAGTACCCATCTAGACCAAGGAAACTGTAGATCTCCGTTATAAATGTTGTTCCAGGCCACCCTTCGATTTACTTTGTCCTGGATAGGACCATAGACATCCCTTTTCTAAAGATCTCACACAAAGATTTTCATTTTCATCCTTTGTTTCGAAATATATTTTAATTTTTTGTTTTTCTATCACGATCCATGTGATCCAGATATAAAATTTCATGTTTCATGTGTTCTTGATTCCCAATATTTGTCATTGATGTTTTGGGTGATATCTAGCCCCATTAATTTTAAGTGTGAATGTATGGGGATGAAATATATTGAGTGATTGTTAGTGAAACCCCTAATGTCACTTCTTTATGGGGTGTGTTTGATTAATGGATTATCTACTTGAGTTAGATGAGTTTTTGGGAGAAAAGGGTGATGTTATGTTCCTTTTCCCTAGGATGCATAGTTTAGGTTCATAGTTATTTTACACATTAATCCTACATATGTATGGGTTTCATGGTTATTTTTCATAATATTTGTAACAATGATTTATATGTGTATATCCCATACAACACAAGACAATGTGTAATTGAATGGTTTTCCCAAGGATTGTTAAATAGTGTGAGATAACCGTAAAACACACTCTGGGAAATATAATTTGAGATTTTTCCCCTTATTTTTATGTGCAGTTTTATCTCTTCTCCTCCCCCATTTGAACCCATTGACCACGAAAACTCTCGTGGTTGTTTTAGGCTCCTCTATGACCTTATATGTGGTATTTTTGGTCGTTTCTCGGTGATTCTTCACCCACATTAAAACATTTGGTGTCACCTTATCGTCTCTTTTGGTTTTCATCCATTTTCTCTTTCTCCTATAAACCTATTTACCATGTTTTGATGATTTGAGTAACTTAGGTGGTGAAAAATTGGGGTTTTTACGCTCTTAAGGTTCCTCTTAGGCATTCTCGTGACATTAAACCTTCATTAAGCCGTTTAGTGTCAACATAATTGAAGATCATCTGATTTGAGGTAGGTTACCCTTTTAACATGCTTTTATAATTTAATATTAATTAGTTTCCCTATCATAACACATTCATTATATTCTAAATATTTATGTTTGATCTTTGGATTATTTTTTTGGTGTACCAAGTGGTTATTTATTTTCTTGTTTTATATTAAATAGAATTGTTTGTAAAATTCCCCACATCAAGTGTTCAAAAAATGACTAGTTAGATTTTGTAATAATTTCTTTATGTACAGTGCATGATTTATATTTTTTTATTGAAATGCTGACACGTGAAATGATTATTGGGGTTTCTTGAATGAGTTTCCATGTGGGTTAGTAAAAATAAATTGTGTATTTGGATTTTGGATGTGGTTTTCCATGTGATAGTGGATAGCGGCCCATTTTTCATTTTGAGGAAAATGGTTTTGAATTATAAATGTGGTATGAGATATTTATGGAAAATTTATTATAAATTATTGTGAAATTTTAATTTGTGTGTTTTCTTCTTTTTAAAAATCTTGTTTATTTTCAATTAAAATTGATGGTTATGTGAAGTGTGCATGTGTCCTACATAGTACATTTATAAATGTAATGAAAATG
The DNA here is from genome assembly GCA_963277665.1 of Viscum album. NCBI lineage: Eukaryota > Viridiplantae > Streptophyta > Magnoliopsida > Santalales > Viscaceae > Viscum > Viscum album. The sequence goes on from OY728135.1 coordinate 1,291,222,773, forward strand.
TTTATCACTAAAACCATAATTTGATAATAATGTTTCCTTATTTATATTGAATGGGTGGGATGTCCTTATTGTGGAATCCTCATGACCCATTTTCCTTGTGCAGAATAGGAGATCCACGGAGTGCACTCCTTTGAGATCTATTATTCATGGAAATAGATTGATCCTATGGGAGAATTATGGTTGTGTTAGTTGTGTGAATTGTTATATTTGATATATTTGATTGTGATTAGATGCTTAGTTGGAATCATTTCATACACCCACCTTTCAACTTGACATGGGATCCGGTCATTGTGAATAAATTTTTAAAGAATTGTTGATTCACTAAAATATGTTACGAATTGAATTGTGGCCCATAGAACATGCATATATTGTGTTTTATTAACATGGAAAATCTCTCCTCTATCTTTACTAGGTAGGGTGTGGAATGGATTCAATGTGTTATTGATTTCATTAAGTAAAGACTTCTTTCTGGGATGATTCAACATGAATCAGTCTTCTCTATATTATTCACAATCTCATAGGTTCATTATGTATCACTAATTTACATGAGTAGATATAAATATTTATATAATTTTTATATATTATATTTATATCATTATGAAAAAAAATTTGATGAATCAACAAATATAAATGATATACTACGTTAACTAGAAAACAAAATAATACCTGAAAATACTATACTTAACTGCCGAAATGACAATAATAATGAAATATTGTTTATGAACATTTGATAAGATATTATGTGTAATCCATGTATGGTATTATATGTAAGAATATGGTTTTTTGTAGAATTAAATCAAATTTAAATTTATTATTCATGAGTTTAGAGTTCGTAAGAGGCATGATATACTAGGGGTTATGGTTTTGAGTTATGATCTTATATATACAGTGATTGATTACGAAAAATATTTGCAGTGATGGTATTTTATAATCTATATCTATAAAATATTATTTTTTCCTCCAATGATTATTTTTAATGATTATGTAATTTTTATTATTTTTAAGAACATTAAATACTTGTTATATGGAACAAATTTTCTGGTATAAACTAACTTATTCCTCTCCTCGAGAAAAACTGTAAACATCTATATTATAATTTATAAATTGGCAAAATTTTATGATTTTTTTTAAAAAAATTATTTTATTTATTTGATATCATCTAAAATCATGATTTAGTATAAAAAATTTATAAAATTGATGTTGGATTAGATGGTATAAATATAACTAACGAATTTATGAATTTTTTAACAATGTATACTATCAGTTAAATTCTAATCAATTATTTAGAAATAAAATAAAATTCTTTTGAAAATAAAGAAGATGCTTTGCAGAAAACAGTTTTTTTGTGAAAAATGTATTTTTACCCAAGATAATTAAACTGAACTTTATTGGTGAATGGTTTTAATTAATATATAAATTTAATATTTACTAATATCTTTTAACATTGATATAAATATTTTTATGGATATGTACTAATAATTACAGTTATATTCATAAAAATTTCTTATTCAAAAAACTGTCTATAATAGAATTTTTTTCAATACTATAAAAACAATTTCCAGGATTTATAGTTATTTAATTAGATATATAGAATTAAAATTTTATAATCCCGAGGTATACATTTTTTTAATAACAGCCTTCTAGTTTTGGTCAATATGACTATGGTAAAATTTATCACCACAGTAAAGGGTAAATAAGATGAATTTAGGATAAACATATGTTTTAAGGTCATAAATATCAAAAATAATTCTTATTATATTATGGTAAATTGAATCTTATCAAAATAGGCTCTATTTTTATTATTTTAATGGTCAATTTTCCTTGAAAATGACCTATATAATATTTATATCAGTGAAAGATACAAAATGAAACTCTCTTTGTTTTTGATATCTCATACGTGTCAAAATAGTGAAAATAGATGTTATAAAAAAAATATAAGTATCAATATTGATCATAATAAATTAATTTCCTGATAAAAAATTGTTAATAATTTTTAGTAATTGCATTAAGACATTAATTTAATATAAATACCCAATGTAGTATTTTTCGGTTTAAAAAATATTAAATTATTTTAAATATATCCACTGATATAATTTGAATTAGATATAATTCCCCACACATTTTATTGATATATATGACATATTAGGCATATATTATATCATTATATTAAAATTATTACTATTTCACTATTTATATAAATTAAAATTATTTAAATAGTAGTAGAAGTGAAATTAACTATATTTGTAATAAAATTATTTTTTAAATGATATAAAATTCATAAAGATATTATATTTGGAATATGAAATGGGATATTATTTCAAAAAATATTAATTATACATGTATTGGTCTTTTTTCATTTTATAGCATCATTATTGACCATTAATAAGAAAAAAATTAATATGATGAAAATTTTCAAGAGGATTATCTAGTGTTTAAAAACATATATTGTTAAAAATTCAATAAAAACATGTAAAATGATTATTGGATGATTTTATTTAGAACTATACTAATAATTGACTCTAACACAATCAATTTCAAGGAAATTGAATTTAAAAATTAATTTATAGAAATTTCATATTTTTTAAATTTAAAAAGTACATCTCTCCACAATTATAGAACATATCCCATCCTTTCTCTTCACTACACCACATTTACCCTTCTATCTTAGCCAAAAATTGAAAATTTTACTTCTAAAATTTCCTATCCCCATCCTAAATTTATTCATCTTTAATTAATACCAATTATATCGATCTAAATAGTAGATATAATAGACTTCTTTCAAAGAAGAAGTAATCTTTTTAATTTCAAATATTCATGTCTATTTTGATTTTACCTCTTCAGAAAATTTTAAATTCCTCAAAAATTAATTTTTTATTTATTATAAATAGATTGAAATGTTATTATGATCATTAAAACCACATTACATTCCTTCATTCCATCAAATTTTATCTAGAAGTATTGTTCATGCATATGTACGGCTTACTGCCTCCTCATATAGATAAAATTGAGTTTTCATCACCATATTTTACATATGTGTACTATGATGGGTTTAATCTTTATATATTATATTAATGAAACTATTATAATATTGTAATTATAATATATTGGTAACCTTCTTACAATCCAATCCTTTGAGAATTGATAACGTTTCACATCTGTATCTGTGTACAACAACATCCAAGAAGCGGTATGATTTTGTTTACATTTCTATATTACATATATTATAATTTAGACGAATTTGGTAAAAATATATGATATATATGATATAATAATTATATTTTTATGGTTATATGATATTTGCCTTTTTCTTTTTCGATACGACATAATATTAAAACAACAATCAGGCATTTGTACGACTTACTGTCTCCATGAATGGTTTATATAGTTTTTTATCTCTATATTTTTGTGATTATATGTTTATTTATATATATATAACATAATATATTATATTAATACCATGATTAAAAATTTGTAAATTTTTGAACTATGCTTTATGTATAAGCACTAATACTACCAAACCAAAACCTATATGAAAATTGAAGTAGTTATCACCATGAGAAGTGATTATAGTAGTAAAATTTTAATAAAAATGTGATAAGAGGATAAAATTAAATTAGTTATAGTTTATAACAGCATTTTTTTAATATCATATTTAATAGACCTATATTTATTATACTGGATGTTTGAAAATTTATGTAGGAAGTTGGACTTGAGGATTGGAGTTTGATTAATCAATATAACCATTTATTTGGATTTTTTATGATTACATTATCATGATGGAATATTATGATCATCATCTCAAGATACACTTGGATTATGTTATAATATAGTTATTTATGTAAAATATATGAGTTTCTTTATTTTTAATCACATTATATACCTGAGAAATCAAAAATCAGTTTTTAAATAAAATCGAATTCATTTCCCTATTCGGTATAATTTTTCATTCATCTATATCATTTTTTATCAAAATATTTAGAGAATGTTTATAATATTATCCTATTATGGTTTAAAATCATTTTTACCCATGATTTATTTTTTAATCAATGAATTAAATAGATTATACGTTTCAATTTTTATATAAGTTACACTGTCAATTTTTTATCAAATGCATATAAGAAATGTCTTTTATTGTAAATATAATGAAATTAATTTTCCACCATAATAGAAGCTAATGATTTAAATATTATTATATATGTTTATAGGGTTTTTTAAAATTTAAATATTTTCTAAAATAATTTTGGGAATTAATTTATTTTCAAAAATAGATTTCAAAATATAATGTTTATTTATTTCAACTATATTATAATGATATTATGATTCACCAATAACTACAGAGATCATTGGTTGTTATGTTTTAATGTAAATATGATCCAACAATAGGGTCTTTATTTTTTTTAATGCTCATGAAGTCTTGGTTGTTATGAAACCCATTACACATCAATGTGTTATTTAATGAAGGAATGTATATGAAACCCATTTAATTTTTTGGGTACCAACTTGATGAAAGGTTAATGATCATTTGGTAGAAATATGAATGATTTTAATTATTTTATTTTTTTGACCTCTATCTCTCTCATATGTATTTGATAAAGACTGATATCCTATGATATAAATGAAAATTTAATGGGTAGTAAACCCAATTAAGTGTATGGTATTTTCCACTATTATTGTCATGTTAGGGAATCCTTTCTTATATAATGATTTGTGGAGTCAAACCATTCTACACTTCTAGAAAATGGACTTATACCCACTGTTTTGGAAAAAGGTGGGTATAGGTCACCCTATCCCCATGGTTTTGAGAAAACTATGGGTATAGGCATTTTTTGATAGCATATGCCCACAGTTTCCCCAATCTGAGGGCATAGGGTACCTATACCCACCGTTTTCTCCAAACAGTGGGTATAGGGTATCAAAAAATGCATATACCCACAGTTTTCCCAAAACCATGGGAATAGGGTGACCTATACACATAGTATTCCCCATAAACTGTAGGTATAGTCTTCGGAAAAAAACATATATCCATGGTTTTGAAAAACTATTGGTCTATTTTCCTGCGTGTTCCCTGGAAATTTATTTTTTCTAAGGGATCAAAAAAAAATTGGTGGGAGTTATATACCCATGGTTTACTCCACTATACCCATAGTTTAAATAAATATATTTAATAATATATATATATATACATACATACATGTATGCGGTGATGGGGTAGGGGTAAGGCTGCTCGTGAAGGGATATGTGGTCACGAGATCGAATTTCGTAGGCCGCTATTTTGTAAAATATGATATACACATGGGTTCCAAATCATTGTTATAGAGTTATGACACGGTGAAAAAACATATACCCAGGGTTTTTATAAACCATTGGTATAGGTCATGGACCTATACCGACACCACCAGTGACCATGGTTCTCCAAAACGTGGGTATATCCTACACCCACAGTTTTGGGGTCTATACAGATGGTTTTGGACTATGGGTATAGGATAATTTTCCAGTAGTGCCAGTATGATAGTCTTAGAACATGGCCTTCAAAAATATTGAAATAATTTTATACTATTTTGTTTCATCCAAAATTCCATGTCTTATGACATTATTATGATCCCATGGCTCGTTTTCATTGATCTCTTAATTATTCATGTCTTTTAAACTATAATGATTATTTCCAGGTCATATGATTGTTCTCTATGATATGCGGGGTATGGTTTTAAAATGATTATCCCATTTTCTTATTACATTTTTATCATGTTAAAATTATATGATCATTGATAACATCCATTATTACACTTTCTGATTATCATAGCCCACCAATTAAGGTGTCTAATTTTTTACTTTAGGATGAAAGGTTATATGTTTGATATTTTTAAGAAGGGTGATAGTTATGAAGCCCAATGTGTGAGATGATGAGGACATTTTATTATTTTTTAGTGTTTCAATGTTTTTACAGACAATTGACCTATATGATTCATGAATTTATAATTATTTTATGTTAATAATATTCATCAATATAGATGAAATATTTAGCTATGAAATGTTTATTTATTTTTAGCTTTTATTAGATAATGGATTATTTAACCTTCTAAAATAGGATGAGAAATCTTTTGTGAGAACCATGGGAATTAGTGTAGGTGTAGCATAAAATCCTAATATTTTTTAAAAGGGAATAACTTACATATGATAACATTATGATTGACATAAATTATGGTATCATGATTTATAAATACTGCAATTTTTTTCATGATTATGTTGTTTTTTTGTTTGATTACTTTTACTCACACAATGATTTTAGTGTTTTTAGTGGATGAGACCTAAATGAATCGTGTGAATATTGAATATGAAAAACAATGCATCAATTTTCCTTATAAAAAATAATATTTTATGGATGCCAGAATGTATAATAATGTTTTTATATTCATAAAATTATCATGAAATGAATCATCGTAATCTTCAAAATGAGAAAAGGTGGGAATAATGATCACACTTCTTGAAAAATGGTTATTAACGTCAAAAATATGGCATCATTTTCATATAAACTGACAGAAAATATGTTCTTAGATTCTTATTTCCATCAATTTTTTAAAATAGATGCAAAAAAAATACCCACCTATATCATTTTTCTATCGGTTTTGAAAATAAGTAGTGTGAAAAATGAAAAAAAATTGTGTCTGTTTTTAAATAAACTGATTCCAAAATTTTAAACACATGTTTTTTCACATCAGTTTTTAGAAAGACTAATGATATTAATTAAATGTTTTCACCGTGTTTTAGTTAATTTACTAATCTTTGAGTTTACTAGTCATAGAACCAAAATGACGTTACATATTAAAAGTTGTTGATGTTGGAATTTTAATTTCACTAAGAGAAGTTATAAGGATGTCCAACATTCATTGGCCATATCATTTAATCTATAACTCTATTTCTGCTCTATGACCAGTCAAATCGAAGCATCTAGAAAATATAAAACGTTATATGAAAATATATTTATTTTTTGGTGTTAGTATTTTTAAAAACAAAATTCAAAAATAATGTTTTTTTCCTTTTTCCATTGGGTTTTTTACACCAACAACAAAAATAAATTATTTTCTTTTTTTGGGACCTCTTTTTAAGAAATAGACTCCAAAATCAAATTTACATACTCTTTTTCATCGGTTTCAATCAAAATTGATGCTAAAATGTATCTGCAAATATGAGAGATCAATATTTCAATATTTTTCAATGCACACTTTACTTTTTCAAATACTGCCAAAATTTTAATTCATAACCATTTAAAAAAAAATTATATATAAATCCATTTTCACTTTTTTTTTATCATTTTCAACCTCTCCAATTCAATCGTGTTTTGAAGTAGGCTTCAATCAATGATTTAAACATGGTATCAATTCTGATCATATAATTTATTTATTATTATTTTCCTTCATTATTAATAATCGTAGTAATATTTTTTTCAGGGTTGATTTATTATTATTATTAAGTTACAAATATAAAACATTAAGATCAGATTTACCAACCACGGTGAAAAATTCAGTTTCGATCACCATTTTCAGTGTCACATGACTTCTACCCTTAATCTAAGAGAAATAATGACAAACAACATAACAGTTTGATGAAAACACTAAAAATTATTGAAATATTTTTGAATCCATATGTTTATTTTATTTCATTTGGTGTAGGTAATTTTCATTCATGTTTCTCATGTTTTCTTTGAACTAAATCATTTTAGAAAAAATAATATTATAGGGGTTGGTTTTTTTAAAAAATTATAAACAAAAAGTACCTTTATTTTTATTTTTACCATCGGTTCTATAAAAAACCAATGAAAAAAATATATTTGAATTCTTTTTTGCCCTGGTTTACAAATACTGACCTCAAAAGTCAAATATTTTACATCAGTAGATTCAACATCAGTTTTTATCTGACATTAAAGACCATTTTGTAATAATGTATGTTGTGTAATTAATGGGTAACCTTCCTCCATATTTTAGTGGTTCCTATAATCTATTAGTCCTTGAGTATTGGATCAATTCCACTAAAAATATTTTATCAATTAACGATTGTTTAGGTCATGATCATGTTATTATGGTTACGTATGTGTTTGATGGAAGAGTAAATATTTTATGTACCTCAATCAATAACACAATAAAACATCATGTAATTTACCATATGGAGTGGGAAGATTTCAAAAGTATATTTATTAAAAATTATTATCTACATATTATTTATCCAAAAATTTAGACAGAATTTCTTTAGTTGAATTAGAAAGATGGTAAAAATGTTGTTACATATTAGTAAACTTTTACACAGAATGTGAAGAATGATTCATGTATTATCATCCTTCCAGAAATTATTTTTCATAGATTATTTATTTGATTAATAATAATACTATATAATAAGTTTTCTTTATGGTAGTTTAGCATCTAAAAATGAACAGATTGATGTTCTATTAGGTGCTAATGGAGGTTGGGGATACCCCTCAATCTCAGGTCTTGGACAGAAATTTAAATTTTTATTCAATGAAAAATAAAAAAAATCTTTGAGGGAATAATTTGATATTTAATTTATCAACAAAATTTGGAAGGAATCATGGGGAAATCTATATAAGGGTATTATTAAATGATTATACTATTGAAATTAAGGTCATCAAGAAATAAAATACAGATATGATCATAAGATGTATGATATTGATTAGAATATAGATGACGCCCCATATAATTAACTAAAAACTCTATTTTTTAATTCAAAGTGTATGTGAATTATTTCAATGAGTGCCCAAATCCCTTGTTTAATGATTATGATCAATGTAAAACCCCACTAAATCCAATAGGGGAAGGGAAGTCTCATTTTATCATTTCATTGTTGATTGTGACATTAATGACATAGTTAATGGTACACATACCATTAATCATAAAAAACTAATGACTTATAAGATTATTTATCCACTAACAAGTTTATATCTAAAAAAATTTATAACTATATCAGAGTACCCCCCCAAGATATATTTTGATTTAGTAATAAAAACCCCTTCTTTAATCATGATTAAACCCAATGGTTATGATTCTTATCTTATTTATGTTAATGGGGATATGATTCGTTCAATTCTTATCACTATTCCTCTTATTTAATTAAATTTAATTATTTCATGGGTTAGTTATATCTATATAATTCCTATATCAATTTTATGAGGAAGGGAAAACATGTAAGAAATGATGAACCAAGATAAAAAATTTATCGACATTGTGATAAAAATTGATATCCTATTAGGATTAATTCCATCTTATAGATTATTATTCATTTTCAAAATAGTAATTTCTCTCATATTGTTCCATAGAAAATAAACATTGATTGTATACCTATTTTTGGTAGTTTATTGATGTATTTCTAGATAAATTTCATGATATTCCACTCAATAGAGATGTTGTGTTTTCAATAAAACTCATAAATGGTGTTACACTTATATTAAAGACTCCATTTATAATGGACCTTGGTGAGTTGAAATAAATTGTGAAGAAACTATAAGAAAATATTCACAAGGGATTCAATCATCTATGTTAATCACCATGGGTTTTACCTATTATTTATGTAATTATGATGGGTTAATGAAATATTGAATTTATTATTGATAAATTAAGAATATCATTATCAAGAACAAGAATCATATACATCATAATAATTATTTTTATAAACAATTAATTACATCAAAATACATTTCCAATAATGATATTAATTTTGGATATGATTAATTGAGGGTCAAGGATGAGTATATACCAATGAAAATATGCCACACAAGGTATGAACAATATGAATTTATAGTGTTTCCATTTGGAATTACTAATTACCATGTTATCTTTATGGATATTATGAATAGAGTCTTCATATTATACCATGATCAGTTGGTGGTACTATTTATTGGTGAGGTTATTTTATGTTTAAATAAAAAGGATGTTAATGAAGATAATTTACTGTTTTTTATTGATTCCCATAAAGAAGTATAACCATTATTAAATCATTAACATATATGCATTTTGTCATTAGATATTTCCCTTAGTGGGTCATATAATCAGGTAAAGAAGTATATTAGTATAATTTTAAAATAATAAAGGTATGGTATGTTGGCAAAGACCAACCATTGTGATTGAGATCCACATTTCTTTTGGTTTTACTGTATATTGTGGGCACTTTTTTAATTATATTCAGGAATATCTAATCCACCCACTAAGATACCTTAGAAGGGGCCCAAGATCCTTTGGATGGATAAATGTGTGGAATGTTATATGGAACTAATGATAATAATAATATGTGTGCCTAATAATTCACTAATCTATAGGGTATTAGTTTTTTATTATATAGTTATGGGAAATTAATGGAATGGGAGACGTCCTCGTGTATAATATAATAATTATAGATAATTCGTTATAAATATTTATGGCCAATGAGAAGAATTACCACAATATATATTTGGAGCTAGAAATGGAATTTTTTCATTACAGATATGGATTCAAAATATATATGTTGAATTTTATGAAAAATATAATAATTAATAATATTTAAGTAATATTTTCAATCAAAAAGAGCTGAACATCGGAAAAAAAATTATTTGGACCAAAATAATGATTATAAATTGTCAATACATTACAACCATGGGAGAGTAAAAAATCATGTTTGTACTGTAAGTTGATAAGATATTTCTACCATATATATGACGAATATTCCAATAGATATGATATTTCTATACATAAAAAACGATGGATCTTGAAATCTTCAAGTAAGGGGATATATATTATCGTTCTAAAATGAGTGTTCCAACATATATTAAAATGAATATTAACGAGTGGTAAAAGGATGATGTATAGCTGCAAATGAATGTGTGAAATGATCCAAAGTCAAGAATCTATTCTGAAGGGAAATGGGGTTAGGAACCATGTATTCTTCCCTTGGATACCAGATTTTAAGGATTTGTTGTATAATGATAATAGTTTATTATATTCGATTCACCCTAGAAGTACGAAGAATGTCTATAATTGAAATGATAATACATAAAATGGAATGAAGAGATATATTTCAGTTTATGTTTCTTTGATCATGGTGTTTCAAAATATTATGGTTGAGATAAATATTTTGAAGTTGATATTTCAACCATTAACCAAAAAATAATCTAAATAATAAACAATCACCATGTATTTTTTGATTAGAATCTAAAAAACAACTAATAGACATAATTCTATATTGTTTATAGTGGACGTCCTTATGATTTTATCACAATATTTTTTCATTATAAAATATTCCTTGCTTTATAAACATACTCAATTATACATTATGGATGTTGCAATATTTCATGGTGAACCACTATCAATTTTACCAGATTTGGACCAGATTTTTCACTTGATGTTTTTGAGAAGTCTTATGTATACTATAGATAAAATGGTATATTTATACATTACAAATCATCATTAAGTTGATGGTCTATCTATGAGTAAAATTCAATGTTATGAATATATTTTTGGGACTTTTTATATGGATTTATTTTATTTGGGATCAATGCCTCTTATTGATGGGATTTTATTATAATAATAGATTTCAATCCAGCATTCAAATAAACCATTGTGAAAACCTCTATAGAAGTAAGTATAATAAAGTAACCTGATTAAATGAATTTGGAGAATGAAATCAATTGGTACCCAATATAGATATTTAAAATCTATATAGGTATATAACAATTCAATAGAATATAAGATATCCTCAATGTTGGCTAAAATGTATCTATAAAAATCATCAAAAAGATATATTGTAAGAATTAATAGAGAAGGTATTCCTATTATAATATCACTTGAATGGGTTAATGTGATTTGGAAATAAGGTCAATCTAAGAAAAAGTTATATTAATTATTTTTTAATTCATGATAATATCGGTTTCATAGATTTTCTATCGAAGCTCCCACCAAATCTCGCTTCAGTGCATGATGGGTTTTGTGTCTCTCGGCTAATGATGTAGATACATGGGCCTTCATAAGCACTAAACTAATTGGAGGTACTAGTAGATAAAGATCAATTAAATGATGATAAATAGATGGAGTATATATATGTTATAAATAATGTTATATGAAACTTGACCACTAACATATTCAATGTTTCATGGAAAAGAACCAATTTAAGAAAGCTGGGTGGGAACCTAAGGATAATTTGTGTCATAATAATCCTGATATTTTTTAAGTATGATTAATATAATTTTTTTGTTTAATTATTTTAATGGGGTATAATTTAACACCATGATACTTGAAGAAATATTATTTCTCTAATTAATTTAATTTCATTGATAGATTGAGAAATATTTATATAATAAACAAATATTATTATCATCTAGTTTTTGTATTGTCATTAATGAATATGAATAAATAGATAATTAAAACAGAGTATTTACACATGTATAAAAATAATTCAATAGGTATTAATTAATTCAAAATATAAATAAATATTCATTTGAAATTAAAAAAGATATCTGATTTCAATAAAAACGATCCTAATTGGTGTAATGTAATTTTGTTTTAATTAACAAAATTAATCTATATTGGTGAATGATATTATTGAAATTTATATTCAATATATTTAATTATTTTTCTTAATTTAACTAATATTTTTTTATTACGTATATGATAATAATAAATACAATTTTATTATTCAAATGTTTATTTATAAAAAAAGATGTTTTCTGCACATCTTCAACAGTTAATTTAAATTTATTTTTTATTCAATATGTATGGAAATAGATAAAATTAGTTACATATTTATAAACATTATGTTAAAATTTTTTAAATAGTCCCCTTTTATTTTTGGTCAATTTCAATGGTTACCATGGTAAACTTTATCACATTGGTAAATCGTAGATCTGGTAAATCTATGTTAAAACTAAACATTATCTCTATAAAATTTAATCCTAATTGTATTTTAATTATATTAACATGAATCATATCACCATAGGCTTGAAATTAATTATTTTAATGTAAATTTTTCTATGAAAATAACCATTATAAAATTTAAATCAATGTAACAAAATATCACTATCATCATTATTAATATTAGTTATGTTTCCATATTGGGTCAAAATAATGTTTTGGATGAATCTAAGTCTAAATATTTAGATTAATGAATTAATTTTGTAAATAATTGTTTTATATTTTTTTTATTATAAAATAAATTTATGTTTTCTGGAATCAAAGATATAGTATTTCTCAATTTTATAAAAATATATAATAAATTACATTAAATATATTAAATGTTCTATAATATGATTGATTTATTTTTTCACAAAGATTTTATTGATCTATATGACATATTTTGGAGGTGTGAAACAATAATAATTTAATTACACATTTTGATTGATGTATTTAATGATAAATTAACTAAATAGTGTTAAATATGAAAATATTGATATTTAACAAAAAATATTATTTTATTGAATGACATAAAATTCATAAAAAGAAAATATTAATTAAAACTAAAGGTATATCATTTTAAATAATGAAAAAGGAATATTTTTAATCCATTATTAATTTTCTAGTATCATTTCGATTCGAAAAATGATAGAAACGTTAATATTACAGTAATTGTAAAAATCGTTAGGGAGGGGGTAAAACAAAAAAAATAAGGACAATAATATGATCCAAACTAATAAAAATATTTTATATTTGATGATAGCAGGTAATAATCATTTTTATTTATAATATTATACATTTTAACTGAATTGTAATTTTAAACTAATATATATTTATTTAATATTTTTATTAATTTCAATATTTCTCGTCCCCTCAATTATAAAAGGGAACCCATCATTCAATTCATCACAACACATTGGGACTTCATGATCCACCAATCTAAAGGAAATTATCTTAAAAACATACCTAATAATTTCCTAGATGATATTTTTTTCCTAAATACAAATTATATATTAATTTATATAATATCTAAAAGTTTTTTTTGAATAAGATATAATTTTTGTAAATAATTAGTTTACATTTGAATTTTCTTTTACCTCTTATAAATTTTTTATATTCGCTACAAAATTATTTCATAACTATCCGTAATATAAAATAATATTATTGTGGACATGAAAAAATAATTATACACCCTTTATACAACAAATTAAAAAATCATCGCTTGTGCATAAGTATAGCATACCATATCAACATAGTGATGCAATTGATTTTTTGTAACCATATTTTATGGATGGGTATTATGATGGGTTAAAATTTTTATAAAATATTTATCACCAAATTATACTTATATAATTATAATATCATGTATACCTTCTTAGAATCCAATGCACTGGTAAACGACAATGTTCCTTTTACATGTGTGTGAACTACCTCTATGAGGTGATGGGATTTGTTCTCTATTAATATATTACTTTTAAGGTAATGAGTATAAATTTTATAAATCATAATGATAAATATGATATAATTTTGATAATTTATTAGTGAAATAATATTTACATTTCTTGCATTCAATCCATAAAAATAACGAAGTCATTATTCATGTGTACATACGTCTTACTGAAACTATGAATGCTGCAATTTATTTTTCTATACCTAAATATTATTGATAATAATTATTATATTTAAAATCATTATATATGATAATTATACTATTATTAAAATTATATAAATTATGGATCTATAATCAAATGAAAATTACCAAAACTACCAAACCAAAACATAAATGATAAATGATGAAATTATCACCAGGAATATCAATTTCAATAATGAATGGTTAAAAATAAAGTGAAATTTTGTTAAAAGATAATATAATTTTATTTATGTGAGTGTTTTTTTAATTATATAAAATATTACAATACTTATATTATAATTTGTTTTAATTTTAATGAAGGAATTCATACCTGAGGTAAGGGGTTTTCTATTATAGTCTAGTTATTTATCATGTATATTAATGGTTAAATTTTAATGTATAAAGGTTTTGATAAACCTATGGAGATAATCATTAGTTTTATTATAACCAATTAATTTCATTAAAATACATGTTTCAATAACATTTTACACACCTAAAATATTTAACTAAATAAAAATAAGTTTTTATAGAAAATAATCTTCTTTTCTCTCATCATTTAAAAATTCTTTGTATTTTAAATGTTGTATGCTGAGGATTTTCAGAAGAACAAATGGAAGGAAAGTTTTCTAACATATAAAAAATGAATGGAATTCATCACCTTCTTGTATAATAAATTTATTTAATATTCCATTTCAATTTACCATTGTTATGTGTAATTCAAATTTCATCCATAATATTTTGGATATTTTTCATTTTAAAGATGTGATTTTAAAATTAGAAAGATATTTTCCAAAACATTATTTTAATGATATTTTTATTAATCAACAATAAAAAAAAATCAATAGTAATTTTTACATATGATGAATATTATCCAATTATAGCATCCTTATTAATTGTAACATCCAATGATTTTTTATGAAGACCATGTTTGATCATGTACAAAATACATCGCATCAAGCTTAAATGAAACATAAAATATAATTAATTAAATGTTACTATTTTTAAAATAACATTTAATTAAAGGGACTGAATGAGATTACATATTTTTTAAAATATATGAATATCAACTTTCAAAACAATACAAATTTACTGACTAATTCATTCAAAAAAAGCACTATATATTTAATAAATAAATTTTTTTCTTCAAATATATATTTTATTAAAAAATGGTTCCTTACATTATTTTTTGAGAAAATGATATAAATAATTCTAGAAATTTTAGATCTAATATTTAATATTATAAATATAATTTTTAGTTGGAATAAATAATTATCTTATGTGTAAATAATTATATTTTTTTCAATTTTTTGATTTTTTTACTTAATAATGAAAAATAATGAAATTTAATGAACACTTTTTTCATTTTAAGTGTTGAGGAAGTAAAAATATATTTTTAATTATATTTAAAATAAATCACTATATTTTTATTTTAAATAATAAAAATTTGGGTTTTAAAATAAATTTTATATCGGAAATTAATAGGAAAACAATTTTTATTTTAAAAAGGAAGGCCTTATGAAATACCCTTTCCATCATAATTTATAGAATTATGATTAAATTAAAATTTTCTTATTATGTATTCTGAATCCTAAAAAATGGAACCCATATTTGTAATTTTTAGATTCATTTTTGATAAATAGATTTTTGTATTTTAATTATTATTAATAGTGATCATAGTTATTTTTTACATTGATAAAGGGTACATCTGGTAATTAATAGTTAAAATAAATATGATAAATGTCCACAAATGACACTAAATGATGGATAAATTATATTATATATGTTAATATCATCTGTTTTAATTTTTTATCTTATTATATTTTCATTTTTTCAATTAAGATGAGATTATAATCTTTTAAATATTCTTTTTAATGAGAATTAAAAATTTTCAAATGCTTGTTCTTTATTGCTACAATATTTTTATCAATTGGAAAACCAGAGGTAATTTTCTATTATAAATATTAGTTTTAAAACTAAATTATTTATCTTCATCATGGTAATTTATTTATAATTATTTTTAGATAAATTATTACATTAAATATTTACACAATTAAGACGCTGTAATTATTCAAATAAAGAAAAAATATAATAAATGATATTAAATTTTTTTAAAGTTATTAAATTTGAAATATTTAATTTCATCAACTAATATTATATATTATCATGAAATTATAAAGATTTATTAAAATATTTCTTTTTATTTTTACTTGTTACCATGATTTTAAATCAATATAAAGACTTGTTCAAATAATTGACATTAATAGTATATTATATGAAATAATATTTTATTAAAAGAAATAAAATTCATAAAAATAATAAATTTGGAAATAGATTTGGGAATGATGGAATATATCATACATGGTTTATTTCTTATACTATTCAAATATTATAGTAGTTATTTTGAGATTGAATGTGTGAAAAACATATTGGTCACATAATTTGAGAATGGGGTTAATGAGGGGATAAAACCAATAAGGGTAATCATTTGATCAGAAAAATAGAATATTGATTGTGTGATTATATTTTAAATTAATAGTAACTGTAAAATATAAATTAATTAGTTATGTGCCATATGGAATTGAAATTTATTTATTTAATTTAAATATTTAGAGAAATTATAAGTGTGTCCCTCACCTCAATTAAAAATGTTATTTCTTCTTCCCATTACATCACTAAACATAACCCATTTTTTTGACAATACCTTATGAAATTAATTTATAGAACATGTTAAACAATTATATAAGACTTCTCTAGGGAAAAATATCAACCTTATAGGGGTTCATCTATTAATAAATGAGTCATTCCTAAGAAGTAGTGTTGATTTCAACCATATGATTTAGTATAATTTGTTCTTTCACGAACAAAATTTTTTTCATAGACAAGATTCTATAATAGAAAAATCAATTTTCATATATATTTTTTATGTTAATTTTACAACCTATATCTATCTATTCTTGCATCTAATGTGATATAATGTTGTATATTATTTTTATGGCAGACAACCACCTCATGAAATGATGTAATTAATTTCCCATCCTCATCTATACAGGCTATACATAATGATTGATTAAATGTATATATATTAAGTTCATGAAATAGTTATCATCTTAAAATTTATTATATCAAATAATTTCATACCATTTCTTACACTAAAAATTGATAATGTCATTCGTGTATACGTCTAGACTACAACCTATAAAATGAAATGTGATTTGTTTTTTCTGACCATGTCACGTGGATGATATATATAAGTATAATTAATGAAATAATATTACAATTCATATTCAATTATCATCATGGATGTAAATCATTACACTTAATTTATTTCCATAACCATCATTGAAAAATGGAATCGTTAAACATGTTTATGTATGGCCTTCCATTTCTATTATTATAACATATTTCCTTAATCATAATCATATTTCATTATTGGTTTTTAATATACAATTTATGTAATAAAATAATTATTATTCAATGAGAATTATTTATTATAAGTTATAAAAATTAACTCTTTCACCATAGTCATGCAACCAAATTAATTTTTGACTTATGAACTAAATATCATCAACTCATCGAATTTGAGAATTAATGATTATTTAATTTTTATAAAATGGTAATATATAAGTTTAAAGAAATAAAAAATAGAAATTTTTTTCTCAATAATGTAAATAATTATCACATGATTATAATTTAATAATATATAGAATGTATGTCATGACCCCACTACTGCAGATATTACCTTCCAGGGATAGCAATAACGAAATGGAGATAATGACCCATGAGTCAGACCTACAGTAGGACTTAGGGTAGATACTAGAACCAAGGGTACAAAGATTTCACAATATGGGAGTCATTACCCTTTATAAGTAAAAAAGTTGTGATATAAGATGCATCAACCTCAAAAAAACTATAATACATATAAAAAATAAATCCAAAATCTATCCCATAGTCATTTTAAAAAATAAAACATTTATACATACAATAAAACATCAATGTAATTAACAACTATAAAACTAAGTTGTAACACAGAAACCATCCTTAATGAACAAGATATAGATGCTAGGCATAGTCCATAGAGTCCTCTTTGAAACCTGAAAGTAGATTTATATATCTAGGGTGAGCATACAAGAATAATTTTTAGGAAATCGAATATCTCGCATTCGTAAGTAGGGGAAGCATACTAATTCTATTACACAAAAATAGAAGAACCCAACAACACCTAAAAAGGTATACTAGCCACCCCAACCTCACTAAGAAACACACCCCTAAATAACATAAGTCAAGTAATATACAATAAGTCACATCGATAGTAGGGTACCCCACACCACTTTCCCACAAATTAGCCGCACTCACACCCTATCATCAAACATCTGAACACTTCCACCTATTTCGAATATACCATACCACAACCCACCCACACACACATTTTTCTTACAGCTAGTCCTGTTACTGGGGAAAATGAATTTTTTTAAATCCCACCTATAGTCACTTGTGTCACATTCCACATCACATCTCGCCCACAAAATCCTAGATCACAAACAACACCTCATATTGAAGACAGTTGGGAAAGCACAACACATCTCATCCCAAATACACATGGGAATATCAACTCTCTATCACACACCATGTACACACAAACCACATCCTTCCCAATTAATCATGTGATATCTCCACTTGAAAGAGGGGGAAGGGAAGAGAGTATGGACATCTATCCATCCTCCCTCCAAGATGTATGAGAAAGACACTCTCCACTGTGATAATGGTGGTGTTCGGCATATATTGATCAACTAGGGTGGGGTGCATATAGAAATAAAAATAACATACAATGCATGTGTATATATATATATTATCAAGAACTCTATTTCAACCTATTGGTTCTCAAGAAAACAAAATCACACAACACTGCCAACCTTACTGAATCATTTAAATTCAAAACCATACAACAATTCACAAATCATATCATAGTTCCATCCAATTCATTTAAAAATTATAATTATTTATTAAAAATTTTATTTATTCCATTATATCTAGGAAACATCCAAGAAAAACACCAAAAACGACACACAAAAACATTCAAAAACGTCAAACAGAGGAAAAATAATCACCATAAAGTAACCCACTCTACATATTCTCTCTATTTAACACTCAATCATGTCATAACAAAACCAATACTGATACATATAGTGAATCTTTGAGCATACTACACATGGAGAAACTCAAGGAGAATTACCATATCAACTATTCCATTCATCATTATTCAATGTCCCACCACCTAATCTTACATATCCCTAGAAAAAACCCCTAAATTATAACCACAACTAGAAACACATCACAACACACCCATTAACAGATAACCACAAAGCCTGATCTCAACACTTGTGTAAAAAAATTCCATTTAGTTTTCCCAAAAACCTGAAACACATAGAAAACCACGCATAACAACCATAACACAATATATTTAGTTTTCCCAAAAGGGGAGCTACTGTTCAACTTCCACTTGTTAACTTAAGGGTGTGATTATAAAGACATAATATCCTAGTGAATCAGTTTATTTAAATTAAACATACCTGATTAACATATTGAATTAATTTTTTTAAATGAGATGCAGAAAAACCTGAATTCAGAAAAAATATGTACGTATCAAAGGACTTACAACATCCAAACTTTTTAGTAGGAATAAAGCCCATACAATTCAAACATCAATAGATAAATTAAAAAAATAAACTCATTTCCTATCCTTGCTGGTTGATATGAAACCAGTTAAATTATATTTATGTATTTGATAAATTTCTATCTACACAATAAAAACATTAATACACCTACCCCGCATGATAAAAAATTAAATAGATATGAAGGAATACCAACCTCGAAGAATAGATTATCACCACATCCTTAATGTGTCAAAAAGGGGGTTGCACATACAGCAGGAAAATATTCCAGGGAAAACTAAATCCAAAGATATAGCACAATGCATGATGCCTTAAGAAAAATAGTTCTAGTCTCCTCATTAAGAGAAAAGGGAAACACACAAGGAAAAAAATAATATCTCCACTTTAGAAATCCCAAATACTAAATCAATTGGAGAAACGGTTTTTTAAATCCATTTTAGGGAGATCATGGAAAAGAACATGAGTTTTAGAAGTCAAATGATGATTTAGGTTTTGGGAAGATATATATGATTCAAACCAGCTATAAAAATAATTAAATATGAAATTTATCTCATTTAATGTCAAATAAAATGTTAATTGGGTGATAATATTGGAAACTATAAAACCTAGATAAATAAAAAATGGTTGGAAATTTCTAACTATTAGTTGAGTCTTCAGTGTGAGTCAATGGTGTGAATCACCAGTGTTAGTCATCAGTGTGATTCACCGGTGTGAGTAACTGGTCAGTGAGTTACTAGTGTGAGATATCATCGTGAGTCACTGTTCTGACTCACTGCTGCGACCCATCGTTGCTGGATACCCCTAAAAATTGCTAGTGTGAGCCACCACTGTGTTCCATAATTGTTATTCATCAGTGTGAGATACTAGTATGATTCATTGGTGCAAGCCACTATTCTAACACACTATCCAGAATCTCCATTCTATCTCACTAATAATAAACTTTAATTTTTGATAAATCATGAAATGAGTCACTATGGCCTCCCAAAACACATCCAACATCATAATTTAACAAGTTAATAGATCGGGGTGTTATAGGACATTAATCAAATACCATGCAAATAATTCTCCCCTTCAAGAATTCTAAACCAACCCCTAATGAAAAACTGTTCTGAAAAACCACCCTGCATGATCCCTCTTAAGGATTCTTCCACACTTGAAACACCAATATTAACCAATCTAATGAAAGTTCCATGATAAAGCACCTTGTGTTTTTGGTGAGATAGAGTAAAAAATCTGCATCTATGAACACCTCCTCTAAAATCTATTATCCCAACCGACCAAAAGACACACAACACATGAACAACTACCACATTGTGTGTATACAAAAACTAGGGAATTCCATTATCCATTTTAAGATATTATCCTCTCTGGGCGGCATTGACTCAACCACATGGGTTTAAATTACATCTCAATTAATGTGTCTCGGTTAGGAATCAGGTCCTACCCTCCTCTTGTTTCAGAACTTCATCACACATTACTGAACCTGAAAAAACTCATATAATAACAATTAATGTTAAAATATTAAATAAAAAGGGAAAACAAAACAAGGAAAACAAAAAAGACCCTAGGTACTCGGAATGTATCTCTGTTTCTCACTCCCAAGTACTCTCCTCCCTGCCACCATTCCAATACAACATGTGAACCAAAGGAATGTTCTGTCGATGTATCACTTTCTCCCAAAGATCTTGGATCTCTATTGATTGTTCCATGAATTCCACATCATCTTCGATATCCAACTCTCCCTAGTCAATTACATGGGATTCTTTGTGAAGATACTGATAGAGTTGAAAGATGTCAAAGATGTTGTGGATCCTTTCCAGCTACGGTGGTAGTGCTGACTAGTATTCCTCCTTTTTAACTCACCCCATCACCTTGAAGGGTTTTATGAACCTGGTAGAAAGTATACTCCTCATCTGAAACTCCACTAACCACATCAAGGGTAAACCTTAAAAAACATGTGGTCCCAACCCTAAAACTCCAAGGGCCTCCTCCTGTGATCGGCATACGACTTCTTCCAGTATTGCACAAATTTTTTCAACTCATGAAATAGATGAACATTCTATGTCATTATGTACTAAAACATGTGCTTAACGACAACATTCTCCCCAAACTTTATCCAAAACTAAGGTATACAACATGGTCATCCATATAAAGATTCAAACAGACCCATTCCAATATAATAGTGATAGCTATTATTTTAAAAAAACTCTACCAAGGTAAAGCATCATACCCAATATTCTATAATGCCCAATATACATTCTGGAACATGTCTTCCAGTTTTGGTAGGTCCATTCTATATGCCCATCTATCTGAGGGTGGAATGCAGTGCTGAGGCATAATGAGTTTCAAAATCATACCTCAATACCCTACAGAGTTTTAGTGTAAAATTTTTGTCCCGATCCATGAAAATAGATCTTTTAACTCCATGAAATCACACCACCTCATTAAGATATCTATTTTTTAAGGCCTCAACTTCACCTGACTCTATTATAACTAATAAGTGAGACAATATCCTCAAACGATACACTACTATCCAAATAGCATCATAGCCTCCTTGAGCCCTAGTTAATCATGTGATATAATCAACTGAAATGTCAAACCACTTCAACGTAGAGACTTCTAAGGGCTGGAAAAACCCACCAAGAACATGGTGCATAGCCTTCACCTACTGGCACACTTAACTCTTCGTTACAAATTCTACCACTTCCCATTTCTTCCCAGGCCACCAAAAATGCATCCCCAATCCATGGTAAATTTTAGAAAATCAGGGTTTTACATCTAAGGGTGATCAATGGAACTTATAGAGGATCCATTTGCATATCTCTACTACAAAAATGACCCTCCATGAAACAACATTTGATTCTGACCATCCTCTGATCGTCCCTCTAGAGCATCCCCATATTCAACGTGATTGCGCATCACCCCTACCTCAAAGTATCACCACTTAAAATTCCCCATCTACCACATCAGAGAAGACTAAATCATCATCTAAAACAAATATCCTATATACTCATCCATTCCTATATCTATGCTCTGGGCGGCTAACTCCTCCATCACTTTCCATGTGCATGTAGATTCTTGAACTACCTCCTCCTATGATATGCTTCTTAAGGAATCATACAAAAAATTTGCATTGCATGAGGTGTAGGATATATCAATATAATAGTCATGAAAAAACATATCCATGTCTATTGTCACATGTTTATATCAAAATGGTAAAAGAAATCCCTCAAGCTCTTATGATTTATGAAGACCATAAAGCGCTCTCCATTGAGGTAATGTCGCCACTACATCAGCACAAACACGACCGTTGGTAGCTCCAGATCATTGATGGAATAGTTATGTTCACAGGGACACACCATCCAAGACACATAACATATCACTTTTTGTTTCTATAACATGATGCATCCCAAACGTAGACGGGAAGCATAAAAAACACCTTAAACATCACACCCTTCGCTGGGAATTGGAGCACAAGATAACCGATCGACTTCCCCGTCAGATAGACAAACACTACCTGGAAATGCACACACCATGAAAAAGATTAGTCTTTTCTTATTAGGGTTGTCAATAGAGCTGCAACTTGAGAGAAATCGTATACAAATCTCTGATAATATCCCGCCAGATGGAGAAAAATGAGAAACTTCCAACATTCATGGGAGATTACCAAGAAGAAACTCCCAAGAACATTGATGGGTCCATTGCTACACTGTAATAACCCGAGATTTTATGAGAATTATTATTTTTAATTTCCCTGATGTCTTGTGTTGTATGTTACACCAAAATTATCTTGTGCTATACACAACACCGTATTATCTTGCAGTATACACAACACTATTCTTGGCTCGTCTTACACATAATTTCATGTTCTTTTTGTAGAAATTATTTTGTGCAACATTAAGTATAGATTTTGATTAATGTATAAATGAAATGTGTTTTGATTATGTTATATGCAACACCAAACGGAGCTTTCACTGCACGCAGCCCTGACTTGGCTTGCATTACACACAATCAAGAACTTCCTCGATAGCTTGTGTAGTACGCAATACTGAGTTTCACTAAACGAGATATTATTATAATATTATTATGAACTAGCCATTATGAATAGTAATACCCTCCTTTTGAAATTTTATAAATTTTATCTTTCCAAATGGACTTCATTTTTGGATTCGGAATATTGAAATTAGCCTAGGGTTATTTTTTTGTATTTTTCTGAAAACATTCAATTTTTGATGAATAGTGAAAACACTAGGTTACTATTTAAAAACCGACTTTTTATTTAAATAATTATTTATTTTATTTAAATTTATTTTAGGTAAAAATTTATTTATAATACCTATATAAGTTCAATTTAATTCATTGATGTCATTTTATAATAATTTTAGATATATAAAAATTTTATTGAACTTTTCACCGTCTTTTACCCACCTCCTAAGAGTATTTGAAAATTTATATAAAACTTAATTTTACCACTTCTGTGAGTGAAATTTCGAAAATCTGAGAGACAAGATTAATATCAAGGAGTAAAATGTGGTTTAATAAGATAAAAATAATTTTTCATGAATAGTAATTTGTTACTTATATTTACCACGATAAAAAGTAAATCGGGTAATTAAGTGTAAAAAATGATATTATTTATACCCTAACACATGTCCTAATTCGATTAGATAATTTTAATTCGACCAAAAAAAACCTTAAGAATAAAATATTACCCTTTAGGTCCACCTGGATTAGATTAGGAAGATTATAATTATTTTATTTAAAGAAGAGTTAAAAGAGTTCAAATAAATGTTTAATAACTAAAACATTTTTAATATACGGTTATACATAAGAAATATTCGACTATAAATATTCATTAGAAATATAAAAATATTCCCTACATAATGGTATTTTATTCATAATTTTTAGACCTTAAATAATTTAATTTATTTATGACATAATGATGATGAAGTAATTACCATTTTAATGAAATAATAACATAATTAGGTTATAAATACCCAAATAAATGTAATTTGAGACTTTATATGAATTCCAATAATTTTATAGGTTAATATGATATGTTATTATCGATTTAATTAACGTTTTTAGAACTAATCATGTTGTTATGAGTTTTTCAAATATCAATTACCAAATAGTGTCAAAATTGACATAAAATTGTTTTTAAAACAAATATTATATTATTAATTGTTATTCTATTCCTAAAAATCTAAGACTCCTCCACATGACATAGATAATGTTATATATATTAATAATGAACCACTTAGGGTTCTTATAGCTTGTTATAGTATGTTTATTAACCATATAGTGTAAGAAAACAAGAATTCACGGTAAAAGTTAAATTACTTAACTTAGAGTTAAATCTAAATGATAAGGTTAAAATAGTAACCTAAACTTGTCTAAAACATATTGGTTAATATTATTTAGACCCATACCCACTTTAACTTTGAAATTAAACAATTTGGAGCTATTATAAACCGAATATGACTTTATTATGAAATAATATTTTAAGTTTTTCCTAAGGTGCCCCTCTCCTCCCATATAAAAGGGAACCTCCTCCCTCTTAACTTTACACAATTTTGAGCTTTCAATCTCGGACAAACCCTAAAAATTTCCCTTCTAAACTTCCCTAGAAACATTATAGAGGTTCTGGTCTCCTCAAAATACCAACTCTAGTTCCTTAAGAGGAAGCTCAAAAGAGGTGCGTCGAAAAGAGGTAATCTCTTCTACCAATTCTTTCAAGTTTTCTTTCTTTGCCAACTTCTTATTATTTAGTTGTTTCATTATAATGTAATAACATAAGTATCATTAAAATACTGATATGTTATTATAAATATTACACAACCCCATTTCACCTTCTATCCATCCTACGGAAAATGAAATCATTGCGCGTGCGTACGTATGGAATACCGTCTCCACGCCGTGGTGTAATCTGTTTTTCCACCACCACCTTACATGGATGTGTATAATGGTGTAAAGAATAACTATATATTATTATTATAAAATAATACTAATTCTATGATATTATATCATTCACTCCAATTCCATTCAATAAATCTGGGAACGATATCTTCACTCGTGCGTACGTACGGTTTACCATCTCCACGATGCGGTGAGATTCATTTTCCTTGTAAAAATTCAAGAATGATTATAAAGTATATATAAAGAATAATAATGAAATATATTACATGATAAATATACTGGATATATATATATAATCTACTTATTTCCTTTCAAGTAAATAAGTAAAGGAAAACAACGTTCATGCATACGTACGGCTTACCGTCTCCATGAACGGTGTATTTCATTTCATTTATCTATCTATTATATATATATATATAATTAGATATATATATATATAATGAATATATATGATATATAAATCTTGATTTACATTCTTGAATTAATTAAATCATGATATAATTAATAATAATATCAATAACAACAAGTCCAAACACGTACGACAAATAAAACGGTTTTACCCAAAACGCTGCTTTAACATGGAATTTACAAAAGAACGGGTAATATAAAGTCATAAGTGAACCATATATGATATCATAACAAAAAATATGATTCTGTAATAAGTCAATGAAATTATTTAAATCATTTTACGGGAGGATTGGATATGTACGAAGCATATCAGACCAAAGGTATGGGATAATTATTCCAATCTCATTCTTATCCGAGATTGTTTATTCGTAAGTATTTATAGGGGTTATATTTATCATACAAGTCCATGTTTTCTAAAAATGGTTTCATTTATATTTAAAGTTCTTTTTATCAATTTTTTACTTTTACTACATGGTATGTATGGAATCTTTCTTTTTTTACGTTAAGAGTTACTTTTTTTACTTTTCCGACAAAAGTACGAGAAGAATGTTTTTTTAACTTATACGACATGAATGGATTTTTACAGTTTCATAATTCCTTATTATAATTAAGCCTAATCTAACAAATTTTGTAAGTATTTTCAGAAAAATCCTTTTCTTTGAAAACTTCCTGGCATTTTGTGAAAAGAAAATGATTTTGAAGAAGAAAGGATATTTTCTTCCAGAATTCATTTCAGGTGTTTTATTGAAACTAGTTTCCATCTAAGATGATATTATTTCATATGTGTATATTCCAAGTATAATATATCTAATATTTACATGGTTTCACTTTTCTTATGATGAAATGAATCCATTTGTTTTTTATGGATTATGCTATGATGGGATGATGTTTAGGAAACCCATTTTTATTCTTTAGGTTATAATGAATGATTTATGTTTATGTTGTGGCACAAGTAAAATGATTTCAATATTATATGGGTGGGACCTATATCTCCCTCCAATGAATTGGGTAAATATTTATATCTCATAAGATATACATGGATGGAACGGAAATTTAATCCAGTTCGGTGATACAGGACTAGAACGAGGAGTGAACTCGGTTCAATAAGGGACTTTGTCCACTAAGATGGTCTTAGCAACAATTCCTTGGATACTATGGAAATCATATCATGTAATTAATGGTTTTCCACAATTATATGATTTATTTCCATGTTATTTTATGATGATTTATGTTCCATTATGATCTATGCCTTACGTACTGCCATGTTTTATGTCATTTCTCATGATTTTGATGTTTAGACATTATGTTCATGTTTTTAAGTTCAAATGTATATGGTTTGTTTTATTATCTCCATACATACCCTTACTGATCATTTTAGCTCACCCTTTATATGTTTTATTTTCCCCAGGATATAAAGTAAGGTTTTAGGTAAGAAAACAAAAGGGGAATATCTTTATGGGAGATGTTGAAGATCTTTCACAATGATTAGAACATTATGTTCCGAGTTTTCAAGACACTAAACTATTATGGTAATTGTGTCTTGGTTTTTTTTATGTTTTAAGTATTTGGAAAAGATAATGTAATGTCCATATACATCCAGTGTGGTTCTCTACAGTTTGTATCAGAGAATGTTTTAGTTAACCTTTGGAAACTTGGATGTGAAATATTTAGTGAGATCTCTATAGATATTTCTAAGGTTTGTCTAGGGATGTCTCTACAGTTAAGTATATATATATTTTATAGTCCTATAATTACGGTAACGTTCTTAGAATTAAACCTAAGATGTTATATATTGATGGTACTCCCCCTTTATTATGTTGTCTTCTTAGCATGATTTTTGCCTCTAACACTATTCTTTTTGGGTTTTAGATGATGGCTGGAACCTAATGCAACCATGTTGATAAATGTAATGGTAAATGAAGTGATTGTCCTCCTGAAAAAACCAATGTTATGGGAGATGGAGTGAAAAATCTCATTACTATACTTACACAAGATATGAATCATTCTGGACTTCTGAATAAGCAGAGAAGGGAACAATATTCTATTGAGTCCTTCATGAGGCAATGTCCACCTTCTTCCAGTGGGTCTCCTAATCCAGTTTTTATTGAACAATGGATCAGTACCATTGAAAATATATTTTCCATTCTTCAATGTTAAGAACATGAAAAAGTCATTCTAGATTTTTACTTTTTAGATAGTGAAGCAGACCTGTGGTGGAATCTAATTATGAATATAAGGCCCCAAGGTGAAATTGACTCCATGGAATGGGATGAGTCCAAGAACTTATTTTTCAATAAGTACTTCCCTCGTATTCTTCAAAAAAATATGGAAAATTAGTTCCTTGAGCTTAAGAAAAAGGATGATGAATTAGTTGGTTTATACAATGAATATTTTACAAGGCTTGCAAGGTATGCATCTGGATTTATCATCCAACATGAAAGTAAAGTTGATCGATTCGTCAGTGGCTTAAAACCAAGTCTTCGATGGGAATTGGCTATAAGATACTTCAGTAGCTATGTAGAAATTGTGCATTGAGCTATCAAGGTAGAAATGAAAGTTGGTATTACGTATCCATCTCATGGTTTTGACAAGAAATGAAAGACGGAGTTCAAGGAGAAATCTCAGAACAATGTTGAAAAGAAGATGAATGTTTCTTTATGGTCAAATTGTGGAAAGAAGCATGGTGGAGATTGCCTACAAGGTACTAAAAATGTTTTATGTGTGGAAAATATGGTCATCGAGCAGTAAAGTGTCGAAGTAATGGAAAAAAGGTAGCTAATGATGTTAATAGAGAAACGACTACAGAGAATTCTCCACCGACACACCAATTCTTTAAGTGAAAGGAAATGGAGCATTATGCTAATCAATACCCTAATCCAAGGGTTAATGATGATTGACATGAGCAACCACTTAAGGAAAATGAAAAAGGGAAGTCACGTGCGATCACTATTGGCGATGTTGAATATGACAACGATGTGGTGGAACGATTAAGTGTTTATGTAATGGGATTCCAAAATAATGTTGTATATAGCATCATGGAATATTGAAATTTTTATGTATTGATCTATTGTGGTTTTCAATAAATTTATGGTACCGGTAACCATGGAAAGTGATTGAGATATTTTTTGAAAGAAGATGATACGCGCATAATGAAGGGATAAGGAGAAAATTAAATGGTTGACAACATTCATGAGCTCATGACTGATATAAGGATAAAGTTATATCATGGTTTGAGTATATAGAATTTTTGGATTTTGGTATGTGGAACTTTTGAGAGCATTCATGTTTTCACTACGGTTCAATGGGTATTCATTTTTCAAGAGAATACATGATTAAGGTATTCACATGTTTGGAATGTGATCAACAAGATATATCTTGTGATATATGAGGGATAAATGATGGTATTCACGTGCTTGTTATATGACCTTTTTAGTAATCATTATCTTTATAGTATGAGTTTGGAAAGAAGTATTTTGGATAAGCCTAAAGATTGGAATGGATCATGTTGAACAAAAGTTAGTATTTTTTAAATCTATATATTTTTATCGATATTATTGATAGAATGTTATAATAGTGTAGTTTATGAAAAGGGACAACCTACTGAATGGGCGACAACCCATCGTGTCAGACGAGGCTATGGGAATCGAACCCACAACTAAAGTGTGACAGGCCTTTATCGCCTACCACTAGTCTATAGGAAGTCCCTGGTTAGTAGAAACTAGCTATATTTTATTAAGCGGTATGATAGATGAAGTATAAGTCCATTTCTGGAACCATATACGATTAATCTCACTATATATAGACTTATGTATATAACTTTTCATAACCTTATGTTTGAGATAGATGGAATGACCTATCATTCTATCACATGATCTGCTAACACTTCACATAAGACAAAGTCAACTTCATTTCTTTAAGAGATGAAGTGGAAATTGTTCAAGGCACAAACAACAGTGAGATTGTACCAAAATCAAGTGATTATTTCTTCTAATTCAAAATATTCAAATTTAGGGAATGGATATTGAAAACCAAAAATGTTGTCTTAGTGATCTTATATCTGATGAATTAGATGGTACCTTAGATCATCACAAACTTATGGAATTGTGATTGTTAGCTTTCTCAAACCCATGTTCCCTACAACTCTCCATTAGAACATGATGGTTAGATTTCTCTTCCATATCTATATTTTTACCTATGTTCTCTTATGTGGAAGCCTAGTGATGAGTTAATTTGGGTAACCATTATGTTTCTTACATTACTTTTTAAAATTAAGTTTTAGTATTCATTTTTACGATGTGGGATTCTATGAAAAAAACATTCAAGTAGTAATCCATTTATAACCCCGACGAATTTCAAGGGTGAAATTCATTTTAAGGGGGGTAGAATGTAACAACCCGAGATTTTATGAGAATTATTTTTTTTATTTTCATTTATGTCATGGGTTGTATGCTACACCAAAATTATCTTGTGATATACGCAACACCTAATTAGATTGCAGTATATGCAACACTATTCTTGCCTCGTGTTACACACAATTTCAAGTTCGTTTTATAGAAATTATTCTATGAAACATTAAGAATAGATTTTATTTAATGTATAAATGAAATACATTTTTCTTATGTTATAAACAACACCAAACAGAGCTTTCACTATACACATCCCTAACTTGGCTTTCATTACACGCAATCAAGAACTTCTTCAATAGCGTGTGTAGTATGCAATACCGAATTTCACTAAACGTGATGTTATTATAAAATTATTATAAAATAGCCATTATGAATAGTAATACCCACTTTTTGAAATTTTAAAAAATTTATCATTTGAAATTGACTTCATTTTTGGATTCGGAACATCGAAATTACCCTTGGGTGAATTTTTGGTATTTTTCTAAAAACTTTCAATTTTTGATAAATAGTGAAAACACTGGGTTACTATTTAAAAACCGACTTTTTATTTAAATAATTATTTATTTTATTTAAATTTTTTTGGTAAAAATTGATAATAATACCTATATAAGTTCAATTAAATTCATTGGAGACATTTTATAATAATTTTAGATATATAAAAATTTTATTGAACTTTTCACTGTCTTTTACCCACCTCCTAGTAGAATTTGAAAATTTACATAAAACACAATTTTACCACTTCTATGAGTGGAATTTAAAAAATTATAGAGACACGGTTAATATCAATTAGTAAAATGTAGTTCAATAATATAAAAATAATTTTTTGTGAATAATAACTTTTTTACTTTAATTTACCATGGTAAAAAGTAAATAGGGTAATTAAGGGTAAAAAATGATATTATTATTACCCTAACACAAGTCCTAATTATATTAGATAATTGTAATTCGACCAAAAACAACCTTAGGAATAAAATATTACCCTTTAGGTCCACATGGATTAGATTAGGACACTTATTATTATTTTATTTAAGGACGAGTTAAAAGAGTTAAAATCAAAGGTTAATAACTAAAAAAAATTTACTATAGGGTTATAAACAAGATAAATTCTACTATAAATATTAATTGGAAAGATAAATCTATTTCCTACATAATGGTATTTTATTTATAATTTTTCGACATTAAATAATTTATTTTATTTATGACACAATGATGATGTAGTAATTACCTTTTAAATGAAATATTAACATAATTGATGTTATAAATACCCAAATAAATGTAATTTGAGACTTTTTATGACTTAAACTATTTTTCTAGGTTAGTATGACATGTTAGTATTTATTTAATTAACTTTTTTAGAACTAATAATGATGTTATGATTTTCACAAAAATCAATTACAAAATACTGTCAAAATTGACATAAAATAGTTTTTTAAAAAAATATTATATTATTAATTGTTATTCTTTTCTTAAAATTTTATGTTCTGCCTAATGACTTATATAAGGTTATATATATTAATAATTATCCACTTGTAGTTCGTTTGGCTTGTTATAGTAAGTTTATTAACCATAAAGTGTAAGAAAACAAGAATACAAGGTAAAAGTTAAATTATTTAACTTAGAGTTAAATCTAAATAATTATATTAAAATAGTAACCTAATCATGTCTAAAACCTATTGGTTAAGATTATTTTGTCCCATCCCCACTTCACTTCAAAATAAATCAATTTGGGGCTATTATAAACCGAATATTACTTTATTATAAAATAATATTTTAAGTTTTTTCAAAGGTTCCCCTCTCCTCCCTAATAAAAGGGAACCTCCTCCCTCTTCACTTTACACAATTTTGAGCTTTCAAGATATTCCAAACCCTGACCATTTCACTTTTCATCTTCCCTAGAAACATTATAGAGGTTCTGGTCTCCTCAAAAGACCCACTCTAGTGCCTTAAGAGGGAGCTTAAAAGAGGTGCGTCGAAGAAGAGGTAATCTCTTCTACCAATTCTTTCAAGTTTTCATTCTTCCTCAATTTCTTCTTATTTAGTTGTTTCATTATAAAGTAATAACATCAGTATCACTAAAATTATTATATTTTATTATAAATATGAAACAACCCCATTTCACCTTTGATCTATCCTACAGAAAATGAAGTCATCGCGCGTGCGTACGTGCGGAATACCGTCTCCACATTGTGGTGTAATCTATTTTTCCACCAACACCTTACATGGAAGGGTATAATTGTGTAAATAATGACTATATATGACTATTATAACATCATAATAATTCTAATATATAATATCATCCACTCCTATTCCATTCAATAAATATGTTAACAATATCATCGCTCGTGCGTACGTACGGATTACCGTCTCCACGATTCGTTGATATTCATTTTCCATGTTAACAATTAAAGAATGATTATAATGTTTATATAATAAATAATAATTAAATATATGACATGATAAATCTACTGGATATATATATATATATCATCTACTTACTTCCATTCATTTAAATAAGGATAGTAAAACATCGTTCATGCGTACATATGGCCTACCATCTCCATGAAAGATGTATTTCATTTCATTTATCTATATAATATATATATATATATATATACTGAATATATATGACATATAAATCATTATTTAAATTCTAGAAGTAATTAAATCCTGATATAAGTAATAATAATATCAAGAACAACAAGTCAAAACACGTACGATAAATAAAACGATTTTACCCAAAACATTGCTTTAACATGGAATTTACAAAAGAACGGGTAATATAAAGTCATAAGTGAACCATATATGAAATCATATCAATAAATATGATTCTTTAATAAGTCAATGAAATTATTTAAATCATTATACATGAGTTTTGGATACATACAAAGCATATCGGACCTATGTTAAGGGATAATTATTCCAATCACATTCTTATCCGAGATTGTTTATTTGTAAGTATTTACTAGGGTTATATTTATCATCCATGTCCCTATTTTCTAAAAATGGTTTCATTTATGTTTAAATTCATTTTTACCCACATTTTACTTTTACTACATGGTATAAATGGAATCTTTCTTTTGTTTACGTTATAAGGTACTTTTTTGACTTTTCCGGTAAAAGTACAAGAAGAATATTTTTTTAACTTATATGGCATGGATGGATTTTTACGGTTTCATAATGACTTATTTTCATGAATCATACTCTACAATATTTCATATGTATTTTCAAAAAAAAATTCTTTTAAAATTGCATGGAATTTTGTGAAAAAAAATGATTTTGAAGAAGAAAGGATATTTTCCTCAAGAATTAATTTCAAGTGTTTTATCAAAACCATTTTCCATCTAAGATGATATTATTTCATATTTGTATGTTTCAAGTATAATATCTCTATGATTTACAAGGTTTTACTTTTCTTATGATGAAATAATATCTATTTGTTTTATATATATTACGTTATGATGGGATGATGTTTATGAAACCCATTTTTATTCTTTGGGTTATGATGAATGGTTTATGTTTATGTTGTGGCACAAGTAAAATGATTTCATTATGATATGGGTGGGACCTATATCTCACTATAATAAATTGGGTAAAGATTTATATCTCATGAGATAGACATGTTTGGAACGACAGGTTAATCTGGTTCAGTGATACAAGACTGGAATGAGGAGTGAACTCGGTTCAGTAAGGGACTTTGTCCACTAATATGGTCTTGGCAGCAATTCCTTGGCTACTATGGAAATAATATCATTTTCTTAATGGTTTTCCACAATTATATGATTTATTCCCAAGATATTTTATGATAATTTATGTTCTATTATGATCTACTCCTTACGTACTACAATGTTTTATGTCATTTCTCAAGATTTTGATGTTTAAACATTATGTTCATGTTTTTAAGTTAAAATGTATATGGTTTGTTTTATTTTATCCATACATACCCTTACTAAGCATTTTATCTCACCCTTTATATGTTTTATTTTCCCCAGGATATAAATAAAGGTTTTAGGTAAGAAAACAAAAGGGAAAGATATTTATGAGAGATGTTGAAGATCTTTCACCATGATTAGAAGATTATGTTCCGAGTTTCCAAAGACACTAAACTATTACGGTCCTTATGTGTTGGTTTTTGTTATGTATTAAGTATTCTGCAAAAGTAATGTAATGTCTAGGTACGTCATGTATGGTTCTCTACATACACCCAGATATGACACCACATTTCCATGGAAATGCACCTCTCGTGTCCATAATATTAACTTGGATAGCTTTTTGTAGAGATAGTGGGGTTGAAGGACCTGCAATATAGTCCTGAGATGCTCAGTACCCTCCTCTTCTGACTTTGAGTTGATCAATATTTCATTGATGGATATGATAAAGAACCAATATAGGAACACTCAGAAGAAATATTTTCTAATTCCCGTGAACATGGTTGATGGTTTTGTAACACTAAAAACATGAATATGAACATTAAGTGACCATAACTACATCTGAAAATGTCATTGGGATATCACCCTCATTCACCCTCAACTGGTGATATCTAAACCACAGATTGATCTTTAAAAACCAACATTCTCATATCAACTGGTTGAGAAGATGTTCTCTTATCAGGAGAGGGTAATGGTTCTTAAAAATCACCTTATTCAACCTGTGGTAGTCTATAAATATCCTCATAACACCATCCATATTTGTTGTGAGAAAACACCTAAAGATCCCACAACGAAAAACTGTTCTGGATTAATCCATTCTTCATTGGGTCTTCAATATTCATCCTCAACTCCCACAACTCATGACGTGACATATGATATGGATCCGTCAAAATCTGACAAGCATCAGGTTGTATGTATATCTCGAACACAATGTCATATGAACATGGTAGATTCGCATCCCCCTTGGGGAAAACATCAATGAAATGACCAAATACTATAGTAACCTCCACCAACTCATCATCAACATATCCTACTGAGAAATTGTCCAATTATGAAAGAAGAGGCTCTAGACACTGAATAATTTCTTTGAATCTTTACTCACCAATGAAAGCCACACGCCGACTATTACGTCTGAAAACACATCCATTCTCTATAGGAATATGATAATGGAATCCAAAAAATACAACCACTTGATGCTGACAGTAACACCATATGACTTTATACGTAGCAAGAAAAGATTCACACTAGACTAATGCAGTGCCATTATAAATCTAAATCCCCTGCACACATCAAACAAGTTAGTCTAACCTCCGAATGGCGTACTCAAAAACAGAAGAACATGAAGACTCTCTATGTCTAGTCACTCAGAAAGGGTTATACATGGTGAAAAAAAAGGAGTGAGATGCTCCTAACTCAAACAAAGAGTAATAAATAGTACAGAACAAAGTGGTTATACCTGTAACAATCTCTGACCCTACTGGAACTATTGCCTCAACGGTGTGTAACTAACCACAACCACCTCCTCTACCCATTTATTAATAGCTGTCTCCCTAACCACACATGGGTTGAGGCCCTGTGGAATTCCATGAGATTGGACTCTACATACTCTGTCTCCCCTTGGTGGAGCAAGATCCTGGTGTCCTTGCTGCTGAAATGACCTCATCGAAAACTACTATTAAGGTGGGTTGTGAAACTATCCACCTCCACCATACAAAGATCGAATGGATATTGGTCAGTAGTCTTGATGATTCCCAAGGACTGCACAGATGGAAAAAATTTGCCCCAAACCCACATAAAAATAACGAGGTTAATAAGGTCAAAACTGAAACTGCTGAGGTCAAGTCCCCACTGGTCAGAACCACAAAGTTCTGGGCTCCTTAGACCTGCTACTACAAGTAACCATTCCCTTTGAATACTTAAAATGGCTCCCCTCTTGCAGTGGACATCATTATGAATGTATCCTTTAAATTACCTAATCATTTTTCTATACCTCAAAGTACATTTACAATTTAAAGTGAGTAACCATATACCAGATAAAAGGATGATGTGCCTTCTCTAGGCACCCTGCACGAGACACCTCATCTCAAAAGAAACCTATAGAAAAAGGAAGGGGATCCTCGAACATAATCACCAAATCCCATACTAAAATACTCCCCTACTAGAGGGTGACTAACTCCTATACCTGAGTTGTATGAAATTTTATTCATGATTCATTTTACTCATTTAAATCATTATTTTTTTAAATTCCCCATAAAACCCAATTCATATAGGAATACTAGTCATTATGAATCGTGTACCTTTCCTAGGGTCTCTACCCTACAAATGGTGTAGCATCACATTATTATTCATTAGGCTCAGAGTCCTTTCATTAGATCATATGTGACCTAAAATTTCATGTTCTAGATAGTCTTCCTTGATCGATGTCACTCGCCAAGGTCATCTAATAAGTGTTCCCTATCAACCAATGCAATCCTCATGGTAAGTAAATCAAAAATACACCCTATTTCTCCACCATTACCTACCTTTAATACCATTATGTCACTACCCACTCCCTCCCAAGAGGCCCCTCCAATGTTTTCAATGAATAAAGGGAGATAATGACCCCAAGTCCCAACTCCAGTAAGGCTTGGGGTGGGGACTAGCACCTAAGGTACAAAGATATCACTATATGTGAGGCATTATCCTTTATAAGAAAACCAGATCGGTTGGTAATATGTATCAACCAAAAAAGAAATCCACATCATATATTAAAGAAAGAAAAAACACATCTTACATGAATGTTTAAAAATAAAATAGTTATAAATTCAATAAAACAACAAATTATGTACACAAAGTAATACTAAGTAGCGGCACAACAACATTCCCAAATGCTTGAGGTATTGACACCCAAAACGGTCTACATAGTCCTCCTAGAAAACTGAAAACTAATTTATATACATCGTTCGATAGTACATGTATGCTTAGTTGATAAAACAAAATTATCTCATGAACACGTAGAGGAAGTATAATAATTTCCTTATGAGGAAATAACATAAACCAATATCACCTAACAATATATACTAGCCACCCCAACCTCACTAAGTCATGATAACCAAATAATGAAATTCAGGTAATATATTATAATTCACATTGATAATATGGTACCCCCGTACAACTTTTCCACTAATTAGACATTCTAAGACCCTAATAGAAAATTTCTCGGTGGTCCCACATCTTCGGAACATACCACACAACAACCCACAAGCACACACTTGGGCCTCACTACTAGCCCCATCACCTGGGAAAACACAAATTCTTACATCCGGCCCATAGACACCTAGGCCACACACCAGATCACATCCTTCCCACAAATACCTAGGCCACAAACCACACCTAATATGTAATATACCTCAGAAATCCCAACATATCTCATCCTGAAGAATACTAGGAATCACAACTCAGTCACACACACCAGGGCCTCCAAAACCACAACATGTAAGAAGAATTGTGGGTTATCACCTCATGGAAGAGGGAGTATGGAAGAGCGGGTGACCAGTAATCCATCCTACCGATGAGATTTTTGGGAAAGACACCCTCCCCATGATGATGAGGGTGTTCAACACATAGTGATGAACTAGGTTGGGGTGAGTATATAAATCACATTAACATACATTATTTGTGTTTATATATAGTATTAAGAACTCAATCCTATCTTATGG
The DNA here is from genome assembly GCA_963277665.1 of Viscum album. Classification (NCBI taxonomy): domain Eukaryota; kingdom Viridiplantae; phylum Streptophyta; class Magnoliopsida; order Santalales; family Viscaceae; genus Viscum; species Viscum album. The sequence continues at coordinate 1,291,261,349 of OY728135.1, forward strand.
GTACCAAAAACCATCTCAGAACACTACCAACCATTCTGTAACATCTAAATGCACAACAACCCAACAATTCACAACTGTAACCATCCCCCAACCAATTCATTTAACAAATTCTATTTATTTATTAAAGAATTCATTTATTCAACTTCTATCTGAGCAATTACCATGTACAGAACACAACAAGACAAAAAGAAAAGGTGGAAAAGGTCACACAGAAGTAGTTGAAACCTAGTAAATTAACCAACAATTCATTTCTTCTCTATTTAACACCGATTAATTTCCTAAAAAATTGATCCCGAGACATGGAGTGAATCATTGGAAATAATACTCATGGAGAAACTTGGGATGAATTAACCATTCAAAAAAATCTAATCATCATTCCTAAAATTCATTTTGCCCAATCCATCCTCTCATCAGAACAAACCCTGAAAATAATTCCACAATTAATAACACATCACATCAAAACCATTCTTGAAAACCACACTACACAACCAAATCACTTCCATCAACACATAACCACATAACCTGATCACAACCATGGAGTCTAACACATCAATACATTTTTTCACAGAACCGGAGTCCCACAGTAAACTACATAGCATAGCCATAACACAAAATATTTTTTTTCCGAAGGGGGGGGGGTATTGTTCAATTTCCATCTCATAAATTAATGGTTTGATCATAGAATCCATAAGATCCTGGCGGCAGAAATTTATTTTTACTGAACATACAAGATTAATAGATTTCATGCATTCTTTTAACAATAATCAGACAAATGTGCATTGTGAAACATTATATGTGCATCCAAATACCAACAATGACCACAATTTTTAGTTGACATATAGCCTATAAAATTCACAAAATCAATAGATATCAGTGGAGAATAAATGTCACTTTTCTCAACCCCGCATGTTGATATTAAGTCGATTCAATTTTCTTTTTTTATTTTGTATTTTTTTATCTTCACAAGGGATAAATTCATAAACTCACCCCACATGATACAAAAATAAAATAGAGATAATGTAATCCCTACCTCGAAGAACTGGGGATCATATCATCCATATTATGCCAAACCAGGGGGTATGCATGAAACCGGAAAATCTTATAAGGAAAACTAGATCCAAATGATACAACATAATGCATAACTCTTTAGGTAAGAATGGATACCAAAACCTCATCAAGTGAAAATTGATACACACAAAAAAGATAAGATCTTCAATTTAGAAATCCTAGATCCTAAATCAATAGGAGAAACAATTTTTAAAATCCATTAATGGTAGATCATGACCCAGACAATGCAGTTTAGAATTAATATGAATCTTCGGGTTTTTAGAAGATAGATATGATTCAAAATGGCTCAAAAACAATTAAATATGGTATTTAAATCCTTTTACATAAAATAATATTTTAAATGGGTGAAATTTTAGAAAACATGTAAAATATAAAGGCAAAAAACAATTGGAAATGACTCGCCAATAGGGGAGTCACTTGTGTGAGTCACCGGTGGGAGTCATTATTGTGACTCACCAGTGTGAGTCACCGGTGTGAGTCCCCAGTTTGAGTCACCAGTGTGAGTCACTAGTCTGTGAGCTATCGGTGTGAGCTACTATCACGAGTCACAGTTCTAACTAACTAGTGTGACCCGCCATTACCTGCTACCACTACGACTCACCAGTGTGAGTCACAGTTATGACTCACCATCACAATCCATAGATGCAAGACACAGGTGCATGCTACCAATGAAAGTCATTAGTGTGAGCCACCAGTCTGACTCACTAATCATCACTCACCATTCTGGCTCACTGATGGAAAATTTGAAATTTTGAAAACTCTTGAAATTAGTCATTGTGACCACCCAGAACACTTCAAACACCATATATGAACAATGTAATTGACCATTGAGGTCTGAACCATTACAATGTACATGTAGTGTCAGACTCAATGCTGGAGACATTCTTTTTAAAATGTTCTTTTTTTGGTTCCCTTAAAAACTACCATTTCTTCAATTTCGATATTTTTAAAATAATTTTTTGGAACATTTTACATGGTTATAAATGAAATATAAAAGAAATTTTATACAAATTTCCATATAATTCAATCGTTTTGGAAATAAATATTTTCTATATAATTTTTGAAATTCATTGAAAATTAACAAAATTAATGCTATATTTAAACATATAGTTTGAAAACATCTTGTCTGGTTTTAATAACAATTATTTGATAATTGGATTCCTATAAATTATTTGATGTTTTCACCAATGAAGACCATCTTTCCCTTATACTAGTTATTTTGGAATAGAAAATGTATTTCTATGAAAAATTGTGTTTTAATATATAAAATGTGTTTTCACATGGTTTTAAATGAGAATTTCATGTATTTTATTCATTACATTGTTGTTGGTCATTTTTTATGAATGATTGACCAAAATTATATCTCACCGGAGATCAAAATATTTCATATATGATGAGTACTTCCTGATAGGGCTCCAATTCATTGGGTAATGATATTATTATAGGGAATTATATTATACATCTACTCAATAATAATTATAATTATAAGGGTTCTTATAATGGTTTTTTATTGATATTATTATAATTACTTCAAAAAAAAACTATAGGAATTTTCTATTCTTGATGATGAATTTTCATGTTAATCATTATAATACAAAATCAAATATCATAATTTTTTTAGGAAAACATAACTTTATTTTCCAAATTTTTTTCTTTTTTATGATATTATTTTTATCCGCTTTCATTTTCATCATAGTACTAACCTATTTTTTTCCTTGTTATTGTTTTTTAGATTTTTTACCTAGTCTGTTGTTTTTAAATTTAAATAACACAAATTTTTTATTTTTAGGGAAATGGAAGAAGTCATGTTAAATTTTAGGAATATTTTTCAGAAAATGATATGACATAATCAATTGAATGTTTTATGTTGTGAAGAAAATAATACTAAGTTGAAGTGTCCTGTTTGTAATATGTGGTATTAATATTTAAGATTTATGAACTAAATTTATCAAATTATAAACCTATAATATCAATGTGGAATTATGAATTTAAAATAATGTTTAAAGAAAATACAGTAAGTAGTGTATAATTACAGGTTCATACTTTTTGTATTATATCATTGTTTATAAATAATTGGAGAATATAATGTTTTCATTTGTGGGGTTCTATAGAGTTATTATTTTATCATGGGTTTACAAGTTTAATTGTGATAATTAGTTGAAAATCTTTGACCGCCATTTTTTGGTTTTAGGATATGGATTTTTAGTTGATTAATGATATTTGGGTGATTGGATTAAGATTGGTAGTCGACTTAGGTATATTGGATTATAACGATAATGTATTATCAAAATTATTATGGTATTTATATTCAAAAAATATTATCATTTAATAATGTTATATTTCATTTCATGTTTTAATATTATTACTTTATAAATAATAAGTATCTTTTTAAAAAATATAAAAAATGATATAATTCACATCCTACATATTCTTTCAAGATAATTTTATTAAGTCAATTATTCGAAAAATCTCATTCTAATGACTTTAGAATCGTAATGAGAATTTAAATCACCTTACTGATACAATTTTATCTATCTAATAACTTTTCTTTTATCTAAAATATCACTGTATCATGTTTTATCTTTTCTTTTATTTCATAATATCAGTTTATCCATCACATTTGGCATGAGAAATACTATCAATGATTTAAATATTTCTTTTCTATATATATAGAATTAATGGTGAAAGTGAAAGTGTATATAAAAAATATAAGAAAATAACCCAGATATCTATATTTAGGTTTATAGTTTTTTTCTTGTGTTCAAAATATGAGACAAGATTCAGTTTTACTTAATAAATCCTAAGGACACATTACATATTCATAGATTATAGAAATAATAAAATTAGGAAAGAGGGAAAGTAAAATTATAAATAATTTAATGATATTTTTATGAATATATGTTTTAGAAATCTAAAATAGTTTCATTTTATCAATATTAAGAAATTCATGAACCACATATTGATTAATCTATTAAATATTATGATTTAAAAAAATTAAAATTATTTTAAATATAATTTAGATGTTTAGAAGATGGTGTAGTGAAAATATTATAGTCATTGGTAGTAATTTATTGTGTTTTTATAAACGAATGAGGAATATGTATCCTTTAAGATTAACAATATGAAAATTTTAATTTGAGTAATAATTACATTATTGTTTTTGTAAATTTTTTTAATTGTATTTTTTTTACTGTATGGTTTATATGATAATGATTTGGTTTCAATTATGGTCTATAAATATTTTTTGACATATGTTCTCTTGTATGGATAACTAGGGTATTCCAAATTAAGATTTTTCTTATGTTTATTAATGTTATTCCTAATGAATATCACTTTAGTGTTAGGAAACATATAGAGTAATGGTAAATAATTTATTATGGGATTTGATTTTACAAATAATGGTTTTTTGATATTTTCAAAAATATATTATTTTATTTTTGATTTATGTTGATTTATGATAACTATGGAAAATGATATCATGTCGTATAGGATATATTGTTATGAAATATAAATTTTTTGTATGATACATTAAGACTGATTGATGATATTCTGAGATAAATGATAAATATATCATGGATGAATATGTGATCAAGTCATTTTAATATTTTTGTTTCAATCATTTTATGGATTATTTGGATGAATTTTGTGAATTATTTTTTATTTAATGATCTATGATAGTCATTAGGTGTTATTTTTTTGGATTTTGTGATTAATGTAGTATTTCTTGATATGAAGATTTCTTCATTTTTATTTTTATTGTACCTTGTGATAAATATTTTTTGGGTAATTTCCAATTATTGGAGTTATAAGATGTTATCATTTTATGAATTTTTGATTAATTATATGTTTATTATAATTCTAATTATAGGAAAATATCATCTTCAATACTCATCATTTGGAAAAATTGATCACATTAAGTTATGAAAATTGATAACATAATGAAATTAAGCATTTCCTGTACATATATATACATATTACTTTTGTGAAGTTGAAAAATGAATTCCAAAAATCTAAGAAAATGATCTTTAAAAATATTTTTATACTTTTATTTTAATGAAATCAATGGATGTCTTTCAATCATATTGTTACATATTTTTGATGGTTAACTTTCACATAACCATGTTCTCAATGGTTCTCTACCAATATATGGGTGTTGGTTGTAACATCCATGATGATTTTTTTACATCCCACCAATGTTTTCCATCATGGAATCCATGTTATGTGTTATATGATATGAACATACTATTTATATTTCTTTCTTTTCATATGGAATTTTAATCCACCTTTTTTACAATATTTTATTTTAACAAAGGTATTTTGAAAACCCAATACAATAGTTTTTTATTCAGTCATAAAATTTAAAGGATTCATTTTCATAAATTGATTCAGAAACATTTAATATCCTAAAATTTTATTTAATAAAAATGAGTTTTATAATATAAAAATAGGCAACACATTACATAAAATAACCATAAAATATTATTACTTAAGAGTTACCATTTTAGCATTTACATTAAATATGAAATAATGAACAAGAATAAAAAAATATAACATATTTACAGATAAGAATTCTAATAAATATAGGTTTTTTGATTAATTATTATAAAATATGAAATAAATTTTTAGTAATGTAATTTTATCATTCAAATATGTTTTTTAAAAAAATGGTTTTATTGTTCATTGTGAGAAATTTAAGTAATTAATTTCAATTAAATTTTAAAATATTATTTTATAAAGGAAATTTATTTATATAAGTCAACATAATAAAATAATATTATGGTGTTGTTATGAATTATTTTTTTAAATGTCTCATTTCTCAATAAATAGTGAAAAAATAATTTTTATTTAAACTTCTCTTCCTGTAAAATATGTTGAGAAATAAAATTATATTTTTAATTTCTTATAAAAATTAAATAACTATATTTTATTTATAATAACAGAATATTGAGTTTCCAATGACTTTTTTAAATTAATTTTTTATAATAATCATGTATATTTAAAATGACATTTTTATAAAAAGGATTTTTCAACTAATTTTCCCCAATTAATATTACATTAAATTATAAAAGTTGTTTTTTTAATCATGAATAATGGATTCCATATTTCTGAATAGGTTGTCCAAATTTTCTAAATATGCTTTATTAAATTTTAATCATGATTATTAGTAAAAAAAGTAATTTTTTCTCCATGGTAAATACTAAATCATGTAATAAATGGTTTAATATGATATCATATGGAATATAAAATGACACTAAAACACAACTTAACACTATTATATGATTCAAATTTATCCAAATAATTAAATATTTGGTTTTATCTCTTTATTCGTTCAAATGGGATGTGATTATTACCATTATAGTTACTTATTTCAATAAATGTCAAAAAAAATGTCACAATTCTATTTAATAACTCAAATTTATTTACATTGGGTTATTTATTGGATATGTTAGTTTATAAATTTATTTTTTAACTACCAATAATCTATCTTCACCTTGTATTTTTTTTGGTTTCTTTACAAAATAAATAATTTCCTTCTATATTTACACAACTCAAATGGAGTAATTATTTAGTGAGTGGAAAGGCGAAAATAAATTATACCAAAAAAATTTTATAAGGCCCCAGCCTTAAACCTTACTTAATCTTGAGTTATTACAAGATTACACATTGAGGATCTTTTCATGTTTAGAGTTTTAGAGAATTAGATCATGAAACTTGCATTACATTCCACATTTAAACAAAGTGGTTACATAAAAGACAGTATTCATTCTTCCCATCAACAGAAACATATTTAAAATAAAACATGGATTCTTTCTTGACACATCCTTGACACTATCATCACATCATGTACCCTTCCCTTGACCTATGAAAAACATTTCAAAAACTTGGGATGAGCATAAAAAGCTCAGTAAGGGATATATAGATATGGAAAGGAAACATGAGTACATGTATACATAAGAATGAAATCATACTTTACCCATAAAACATAGGCATATCAAATCATGAATAAATCATAGAAATCATAAGACATAAAGGTAACTTGAGGCATTCATAACATTCTTATATAGGGAGTAACCCTCTTGGTTACGTTTGGAATACCCATCACAGTATATTCCCTAAATCTCTTCGGAGAAACCTTAACGTTTCACTCCTTCGTGTTACCCAATGCATTGGAGAGCTATATCGGGCTCACCCGCCCTTAGTTTATCACGGAACCACCCGTTCTTCATAACAATGCCCAAGAACCATAACATAATCGTATCACATAAACACGAATAAAGGAAACATAACATTTCCACATTTCAATCACAATATAACATTTTATGATATTGAAATAATGAATCCATTCAAAAAGAAACCATTTCCAAAACCATTTAAAACATTTAATAAAGAGATTTTTGAATCAAAGTGTCCCATACCACCTTGAAGATTTTAACATTTTAAACCATTAATATCCATATAAAGAAATCCTTAAAACCATTTTGAAAACATGGATATTAATAAGAACAAATAATTAAAACATTTAAAAAGATATTTTGGTTAAAGGGGTTTTACCAAAATTAGAGACACTTGAACACAATAATCGAGGAATAACATTTATTCAGAACTTTATAATATTATGAGAATAAAAGGATTCATGATATAATACTCCAAAGGACAGTATATACACCATATAAGAGTGAATTGGTGCATAACAACAATGAACCCTCAATAGAAATGCCAAATGTGATGAAATCCCTTATAAAGAAGGTATCCTTAAATTAAGGACAAATAAATCTCAAAAATATGTGTGACTAATATATATACACCCAATATAAGTGGATATTAAGTGTAAAACAATAAAAGGTCATTCACACATATTCAATGGATGACATATTCAATGACTACAAGTTGAACCCAAAGAAATCGAAATTGGGTTAAAAAGTTCCCTTGACAGCCTAACGGCATCACATCAAAATGAGTTTATGAGAGATAAAAAGTGTATCTCATCACTTGGACATAAAATTTACATCAATAAGGATGTATGAGAACATATCCCAACATAAAAATATGTAAATTAAAAGACCCAATAAAAGAAGTCTTTTAAAAAAGAGGAGGGTGAAAGGTTCCCTTACCGACTTGGGTATCTTTCAAAACATACACCCCATGAAAGAAATACAATAGGTCATTGATGTAAATACTCATAAACGAAAGTATATTACACAAAGAGTAGAATAATGGTCAGTACATACACCACTCAATGGAATTTGTGGCAAATGTAGCATAAATCTCACGGGAATAAAAGTGAGATGAAAAATCCCTTACGAAAACTCGGCAGCCTAACGGCGCCACATAAAACTTCCGAATATGGATTGATGAGATAAAATAGGGTATCTCATTACAATAAAATGTACAGAAAGAGGAATATAAAAGAACATACCCCAACATTACAAAGAGGAGCTTAAAAGAATTGACATAAAGGAGAGTACTTAAAAGAAAGAGAGAGGTTAGATCTCTTACGAAAGTTCGGCAGCCTAACGGCGCCACTCAAAACATCCAAAATGGATTGATGAGAGAGAATAGGGTCTCTCATCACATGAACATAAAAATTAAAGTAGGAGTAATATAAAATATCATCCCAATAACAAGAAATATGAGCTTTAAAAGGAATGACATAAAAGAGTGTACTTAAAAAGAAAGAGAGGTGTAGGATCCCTTACCTCGGGTCCGACTTGACTCGATCGTTCTTTAATCTCCTGAATAATAAACATGAGTTAATTTCTAATTCTTTAAGAACCTTTTTCAAGTTCATTATTACTTTTATACCACTTATTACCATGTCATACACATTATGTAATCATTTAAGTTAATAATATTTGTTTTGCCGATATTTGGTTCTTAAGTCGAAAGTGGACTTCTTACAATTACACGTTGCTCGTGTGGCCAAATGTTTATTATATCCAGAATTTTATTCATTATGTAGATATCATATATGTCATATATATCCAGTACATTCATGCATTTATAACATTACATAATCATTTAGAGGTAATAAATGAAATGCACCGTTCATGGAGACGGTAAGCCGTACGTACGCATGAACGCTACTTTCATTTCTATTTCGTATTTTATAGAATGGAATAATAATGATATAAAGGTATATTATAATTCCATTATAATATCATATATAATATAATATTTCCATCCTTTATACATCCCACATATGGTATTTAACGAATCAAATCACTTTGAGGGGGCGGTAGTCCGCACTTCCTTAAATGAAGATATCGCGTTTACCCATAATGGAAACCATAAAGGTATTCCAAAAATGAAAAAACAGAAGCTTAAGGAAAAAATAAACATATTATATATCATATAAAAAAATAGTGACATCATAATGGCCACCTTTGAAGGTGTTAAAAGAATGTTGAACAATCATCGTTTCGGGAGGCAGAAATTCGCCATCCACGGAAACTGTATGTTCTTTAACCATTTGATGTAGTTGTGTGAGAGTGTAGCTCGAATAAATATTATAACAACATCCTAGTATATTGAAGATACTGGTTCTGTTACAAAAGAAATAAATAAAAAGAGTTTAGGGGGTTGGAGAAGCAAAATAAAACAAATGAACATGAGAGAATGAATTACCTTTAAAAGTGTAACTCCTTTTGATTTGAGCCTAAAGGCTTCCTTTGAAAGGATTATGCACAAAGGGAATATTCTATGATGAGGGGAGGTATGTGGAGAGAGTAAATGGGCAGGGGTTGTCCGATACAAAGGCTTGAGGGCTATGTGAAATGAGGTAGAGGTGGGGGCCTTTTATAAGAGGAGAGGAGGGGCACTTTTGGAAAGTAAAGAAATATTACTTTATTTGAAAATGTGTTTCGGTTTCAAAAGGTCCCACATTGATATAATTAGTTTAAAGGTGATAAGGCTTCGAAATCCACTCATCCAATAAGTTTTGGACATGTTTAGGTTGTAGATTTTTCATTGTCCTTCCATTTTAATTAAATCATCAAATAATGATGTCATCGCTGTATCATTATTATGTCATAAATAATTTAATTTATTTAATGTCTAAAAATTATAAAAAAACTACTATGATATAGGAAATCGTTTTATATTTCCAATGACTATTTATAATCAAAATTTGGACTTGTATAACCCCACTTAAAAAATGTTTTCGTAAAACATATTATGTTTGTGTCATTTTCACTTTAACATTAAATAAAAAGTAATTTATGTCATTTCCCAACAAAAGTGGATCCATGGGGTCCCCAAGTTGACCCATGGCTTGTCATGGTCGTCCATGACACAACCAATGAGGTTGGGACATGTATCAAGTTCATTTAATTTATTAAAGTATTATTTTTACCTTAAACTACACTAATTACCACTAAACGCGATTAAAAACATAATAAGTTACTATTCACCAAAAAAATTATTATAATCTCATTGAACCACATTTTACTTCTTAATGACAACCATGTATGTTGGATTTTTGAAATTCAAAACACAATGATGGAAAAATTTCATTTAAACGGAAAATCAGCTTTTATAAGTACCACTTAGTGGTTTCACTATTCATCAAAAATTGATGTTTTTCAGAAAAATCCCAAAAATTCACCCTGAGCTATATTTGATATTCCGAATTCAAAAATGAAGTTCGTTTTAAAAAATTCAAAACATATTAGTCACATTAATTAATTTAATAATTAATTCCCGCTGTCAGAGCAAATAGCGTGTTTTTATAAAACAATAAGTATCAAAAGATTGACACTAGTTTAAGTCTGATTTCAAAGTGAAATTAATTCCAACGACCACTATTGGATTTAATGGTAAAAATATTTTCTAATTTAACTTTAAAACTAATTCAAAATATAATCTAATCATATAAATAAATTAGATTAAAAAGAGGTTTTGAATTAAAACACAACATTTTACACTATTCATTAAAAATGAACTTTATCGGAAAAATACCAAAACATTACACAAAGTAAAATTTGATGTCCCGATTCTTAATAAGAGTTTCATTTGGTCCAAAAGAATTTTTAAGAGTGAACAAAACTTTATTTAATGACAGTTCTCCATTAAAAGGCGATAAGTGAATCTTTAGTGAAAACTAAGGCATATACGCCTAAAATTGAATTATTTCCGTATTTTAAGCCTTTAGCTTTTATTGGATAAATGTAAAAACATTTAAAAAACATATATAATCATAATTTAGTTATTTCTATCCATTACCGCCAATACAACGGCTACATGTTAACTACCATTTGAATTAATATTATTTTATTATTAGAGTGCAACGTAAGATTCCCAAGAAACTCATTGTTGCGTGTTGGGTACGCCATCGAGCATAGCATCCCCTTTAAAGTCATATTAATATTTTATTCACAAATATGGATAAATATGAAATGTCATATTCTTTATTTTCCTGGGGTGTTACATCCTTCCCCCCTTTTGGGAATTGCGTCCTCGCAATTTTAAAATTGCGCTTGGAAACATCCTTTAAAGTCCCACATCGGAACAAAAGTTGGTAAAACAAACACGTTAAAATAAAGAAAGATAAGCACAGAGGTCACCCGAGTTAACCCATAATAGGATTCCATGTATGAAAATATGGACATGGAGGAAAAAACAAAGGGTCATGTTCTGATGGAGAGTGATAGAAAACACGTTTAGGAGAAAGTTAACCACGAGAAAATCACAAACTTGTGATGGGTTAAACGGTATTCGATTCCCCAATAGGAAAAGTTAATAGAAAACATTTTTGTTTTAAGTTACTTTTTATTGAGGAATTTATTCATAAGGAAACATAATCACTTATCATGTTGACTTTCAACTTTTACTAGATTCCTTAATCAAACTCATATTTTTTTTCCAAAAGACGAGTATTTAGGGAGACTTGTTCGCACTAAGAGTACTATAATCAACTTCTAGAGAATCACCTAATCCACAAAATAGAACTATATACTTCCCATGTCTTTAGACTTTAACCAAATCCAAAACCAAAAAGGCTAGTACAAGATCAGATAATCCAGAAAAGGATAACCCTTTATAAAAAAAAATCTATTCTTAATCTCCAAAATTTGTCCAACAAAACCCAAAGTTCAACGAGGACCATTCTATAATCAATTTGTCCATAAAATTCTTCAAAGTAAACCAATATAATATTGAAACCCAAATATTTGAAGGATTTAGTCGCATAGTCTTCCAAGATAAATCGTAACATTTATCTCCAAACAATATCAGTTGCTCCTAAAGTCTCGTATTGAAAGGTAATTAACCTAATCACATATCCTCCATGATAGGTTAATCATTTTCATAAATAACCCAAAATCAACTTACTCTTAATTCATAAAATCATATAACTAGAATGAATCAGTCAAAATAACCAGGGACTTCACGTAGTCCAGTGGTAGGCGATAAATACCAGTCGCACATTGGTTGTGGGTTCGATTCCCGCAGCTTTGTCCGACACGACGGGATGTCACACGGTCTGCGTGTTGTCCTTTTTCCAAAACTATATAATTCTTAAAACAATCCCCGAAATGAGATAAAATCATCAAAGATGATCATAACATATTTTAACCTCAAGTTTATCTCATGCCTTTCATTTTCCATCATAACAAATAATAATCCATAATTACCTCAAAAGTAAGGATCATATAAACCCTAATGGTTACCTTAATAATTATTACCTGAATTTCCACATCGAGTTGGCCATCTCGTACATGATGCATTAGAGAACTCACCAAGGATGAAGTGGTTGATCATGACTCCTTGATAGTTGGTTTAGAACAACCGTGAGATTCCTCATTGAATCCCCCATCTCACCCAGTCTCTTAATCAGAGAACCACCACAGTTTCCTTCAAACCCATTGTCACATTGGTGCCTGCTAGATCCAGCCATTTACAAAAACCAAAAAGGTCAGTGTGAGTATATCAAAATAACCATCATGTACAAATGAGTAAGATAAACACTAATATATACTTTCTCATTCACTTTATCTAAAACTAGAACTCTTTCTGAAATCCTAACCATTATGGTAATGTCACTTGTGCTTAGAGAATACCCTAACCTCTAAAGTTATCTAAACCGACCTCTGATACCAACTATAAGGCCCCAGCCTTAAACCTTACTTAATCTTGAGTTATTACAAGATTACACATTGAGGATCTTTTCAGGTTTAGAGTTTTAGAGAATTAGATCATGAAACTTGCATTACATTCCACATTTAAACAAAGTGGTTACATAAAAGACAGTATTCATTCTTCCCATCAACAGAAACATATTTAAAATAAAACATGGATTCTTTCTTGACACATCCTTGACACTATCATCACATCATGTACCCTTCCCTTGACCTGTGAAAAACATTTCAAAAACTTGGGATGAGCATAAAAATCTCAGTAAGGGATATATAGATATGGAAAGGAAACATGAGTACATGTATACATAAGAATGAAATCATACTTTACCCATAAAACATAGGCATATCAAATCATGAATAATTCATAGAAATCATAAGACATAAAGGTAACTTGAGGCATTCATAACATTCTTACATAGGGAGTAACCCTCTTGGTTACGTTTGGAATACCCATCATAGTATATTCCCTAAATCTCTTCGGAGAAACCTTAACGTTTCACTCCTTCGCGTTACCCAATGCATTGGAGAGCTATATCGGGCTCACCCGCCCTTAGTTTATCACGGAACCACCCGTTCTTCATAACAATGCCCAAGAACCATAACATAATCGTATCACATAAACACGAATAAAGGAAACATAACATTTCCACATTTCAATCACAATATAACATTTTATGATGTTGAAATAATGAATCCATTCAAAAAGAAACCATTTCCAAAACCATTTAAAACATTTAATAAAGAGATTTTTGAATCAAAGTGTCCCATACCACCTTGAAGCTTTTAACATTTTAAACCATTAATATCCATATAAATAAATCCTTAAAACCATTTTGAAAACATGGATATTAATAAGAACAAATAATTAAAACATTTAAAACGATATTTTGGTTAAAGGGGTTTTACCAAAATTAGAGACACTTGAACACAATAATCGAGGAATAACATTTAGTCAAAACTTTATAATATCATGAGAATAAAAGGATTCATGATATAATACTCCAAAGGACAGTATATACACCATATAAGAGTGAATTGGTGCATAACAACAATGAACCCTCAATAGAAATGCCAAATGTGATGAAATCCCTTATAAAGAAGGTATCCTTAAATTAAGGACAAATAAATCTCAAAAATATGTGTGACTAATATATATACACCCAATATAAGTGGATATTATGTGTAAAACAATAAAAGGTCATTCACACATATTCAATGGATGACATATTCAATGACTACAAGTTGAACCCAAAGAAATCGAAATTGGGTTAAAAATTTCCCTTGACAGCCTAACAGCATCACATCAAAATGATTTGATGAGAGATAAAAAGTGTATCTCATCACTTGGACATAAAATTTACATTAATAAGGATGTATGAGAACATATCCCAACATAAAAATATGTAAATTAAAAGACCCAATAAAAGAAGTCTTTTAAAAAAGAGGAGGGTGAAAGGTTCCCTTACCGACTTGAGTATCTTTCAAAACATACACCCCATGAAAGGAAGACAATAGGTCATTGATGTAAATACTCATAAACGAAAGTATATTACACAAAGAGTAGATTAATGGTCAGTACATACACCACTCAATGGAATTTGTGGCAAATGTAGCATAAATCTCACGGGAATAAAAGTGAGATGAAAAATCCCTTACGAAAACTCGGCAGCCTAACGGCGCCACATAAAACTTCCGAATATGGATTGATGAGATCAAATAGGGTATCTCATTACAATAAAATGTACAGAAAGAGGAATATAAAAGAACATACCCCAACATTACAAAGAGGATCTTAAAATAATTGACATAAAGGAGAGTACTTAAAAGAAAGAGAGAGGTTAGATCTCTTACGAAAGTTCGGCAGCCTAACGGCGCCACTCAAAACATCCAAAATGGATTGATGAGAGAGAATAGGGTCTCTCATCACATGAACATAAAAATTACAGTAGGAGTAATATAAAATATCATCCCAATAACAAGAAATATGAGCTTTAAAAGGAATGACATAAAAGAGTGTACTTAAAAAGAAAGAGAGGTGTAGGATCCCTTACCTCGGGTCCGACTTGACTCGATCGTTCTTTAATCTCCTGAATAATAAACTTGAGTTAATTTCTAATTCCTTAAGAACCTTTTTCAAGTTAATTATTACTTTTATACCACTTATTACCATGTCATACACATTATGTAATCATTTAAGTTAATAATATTTGTTTTTCCGATATTTGGTTCTTAAGTCGAAAGTGGACTTCTTACAATTACACGTTGTTCGTGTGGCCAAATGTTTATTATATCCAGAATTGTATTCATTATTTAGATATCATATATGTCATATATATCCAGTACATGCATGCATTTATAACATTACATAATCATTTAGAGGTAAGAAATGAAATGCACCGTTCATGGAGACGGTAAGCCGTACGTACGCATGAACGCTACTTTCATTTCTATTTCGTATTTTATAGAATGGAATAATAATGATATAAAGGTATATTATAATTCTAGTATAATATCATATATAGTATAATATTTCCATCCTTTATACATCCCACATGTGGTATTTAACGAATCAAATCACTTTGAGGGGGCGGTAGTCCGCACTTCCTTAAATGAAGATATCGCGTTTACCCATAATGGAAACCATAAAGGTATGCCCAAAATGAAAAAAACAGAAGCTTAAGGAAAACATAAACATATTATATATCATATAAAAAATAGTGACATCATAATGGCCACCTTTGAAGGTGTTAAAAGAATGTTGAACAATCATCGTTTCGGGAGGTAGAAATTCGCCATCCACGGAAACTGTATGTTCTTTAACCATTTGATGTAGTTGTGTGAGAGTGTATCTCGAATAAATCTTATAACAACATCCTAGTATATTGAAGATACTGGTTATGTCACAAAAGAAATAAATAAAAAGAGTTTAGGGGGTTTGAGAAGCAAAATAAAACAAATGAACATGAGAGAATGAATTACCTTTAAAAGTGTAACTCCTTTTGATTTGAGCCTAAAGGCTTCCTTTGAAAGGATTCTGCACAAAGGGAATCTTCTAGGATGAGGGGAGGGATGTGGAGAGAGTAAATGGGCAGGGGTTGGCCGAGCCAAAGGCTTGAGGGGTGTGTGAAATGAGGTAGAGGTGGGGGCCTTTTATAAGAGGAGAGGAGGGGCACTTTTGGAAAGTAAAGAAATATTACTTTATTTGAAAATGTGTTTCGGTTTCAAAAGGTCCCACATTGATATAATTCGTGGATAAGGTGATACGGCTTCTAAATACACTCATCCAATAAGTTTTGGACATGTGTAGGTTGTAGATTTTTCATTATCTTTCCATTTTAATTAAATCGTCAAATAATGATGTCATCGCTGCATCATTATTATGTCATAAATAATTTAATCTGTTTAATGTCTAAAAATTATAAAACAAATACTATGATATAGGAAATCTTTATAGCTTTCCAATGACTATTTATAATAAAAATTTGGACTTGTATAACCCCACTTAAAAAATAGTTTCGTAAAACATATTATGTTTGTGTCATTTTCACTTTAACATTAAATAAAAAGTAATTTATGTCATTTCCCAACAAAAGTGGATCCATGGGGTCCCCAAGTTGACCCATGGCTTGTCATGGTCGGCCATGACACAACCAATGAGGTTGGGACATGTTTCAAGTTCATTTCATTTATTAAAGTATTATTTTTACCTTAAACTACACTAATTACCACTAAACGCGATTAAAAACATAATAAGTTACTATTCACCAAAAAAAATTATTATAATCTCATTGAACCACATTTTACTTCTTAATGACAACCATGTATGTTGGATTTTTGAAATTCAAAACACAATGATGGCAAAATTTCATTTAAACGGAAAATCAGCTTTTATAAGTACCACTTAGTGGTTTCACTATTCATCAAAAATTGAAGTTTTTCAGAAAAATCCCAAAAATTCACCCTGAGCTATATTTGATATTCCGAATTCAAAAATGAAGTCCGTTTTACAAAATTCAAAACATATTAGTCACATTAATTAATTTAATTATTAATTCCCGCTGTCAGAGCAAATTGCGTGTTTTTATAAAACAATAAGTATCAAAAGACTGACACTTGTTTAAGTCTGATTTCAAAGTGAAATTAATTCCAACGACCACTATTGGATTTAATGGTAAAAATATTTTCTAATTTCACTTTAAAACTAATTCAAAATATAATCTAATCATATAAATAAATTAGATTAAAAAGAGGTTTTGAATTAAAACACAACATTTTACACTATTCATTAAAAATGAACTTTATCGGAAAAATACCAAAAAATTACACAAAGTAAAATTTGATGTCCCGATTCTTAATAAGAGTTTTATTTGGTCCAAAAGAATTTTTAAGAGTGAACAAAACTATATTTAATGACAGTTCTCCATTAAAAGGCGATAAGTGAATCTTTAGTGAAAACTAAGGCATATACGCCTAAAATTGAATTCTTTCCGTATTTTAAGCCTTTAGCTTTTATTGGATAAATGTAAAAACATTTAAAAAACATATATAATCATAATTTAGTTATTTCTATCCATTCCCGCCAATACAACGACTACATGTTAACTACCATTTGAATTAATATTATTTTATTATTAGAGTGCAATGTAAGATTCCCAAGAAACTCATTGTTGCGTGTTGGGTACGCCATCGAGCATAGCATCCCCTTTAAAGTCATATTAATATTTTATTCAAAAATATGGATAAATATGAAATTTCATATTCTTTATTTACCTGGGGTGTTACAAATTTAATGTAAAATAATTTTAGATAATTAATGTTGTACATGAAATTTATAGAATTGGCTGAAATTTTAGGTATTTATTGAAATATATTTTTACATTTATCATGTTTTATTGATGTCAATAATATCAATGTAATCTAAATTTCTAAATAATAAATTAATTATATATTAAAATAAATAATATTAAATAAAATTATATTTAATTTATAAAAATATAATTTCACAAAATTTTATTAAAATATGGTTTATAAAATAAAACATTGTCTATTTTTAGTGTTTTTTCCTTTTATATTTACTATATTGAACTATAGTGTGTTAAAATAATTTGGTTCATACTAAGTGTAAAAATGGGATAATGAGTGGATTAAAAATGTACGTGTAATCATGTGATCAAAATTTGAAAATTTTACATTATATGAGAGGATATAGATATATCCATTACCTAATGGAAATATAGATTATTTTATATCTATTTGAAATTGAACAATTATATATATTGATTATATGTTTTTAAAAATTCCATAACTTACACTCTCTATTATTAAAAAATGGAAATTTATCATCCAATTATATAAAATTTAAAAACAATTTTGGTTTGTCCAGTACATACATTAATATCTTCCTCTAATCCCTTCTATATTTCATGTGGTCCTTTTTATGTAGAATACCGACCCAATATGGAATAATTTGTTCATCATTATAGACATTCCAAATATGAGGTATAATTTTTAACAACATCATTTAGATTTATATCTTTATCCAAATAATTAAAATATACCACAAATATTATTATATAGTCATAGAAGTTTATTATATACACAATTGTGTTTTTATGTAATTTTTTCATCTTTTACTCGTCACCTCTTCCATTAGATGATAAATGAACCCATCGTTCACGAGAAGATAGACTACTGTCTCGCGAGAAGATGAAATTTGTTTTCCATAACCGTATATCAAGAAGGGTTATAATAACGGTTTAAAATTATATATATTAAACTAATAAAACATTCATAATCATTAGAATATAATATATAATGAACCTTATTATAATTCCATTCACTAAATAATGATAATGGTGTTCGTGTCTACATGTAAAATACCACCTCCAATAAGTGATGTGATTAATTTATCATCACCACATCACATGGATGATATATATTTTCATAAAAAAACATTAATAATTTTTCATATATGACATCATATTAATTTTGTACTTATTAAATGATACTTACCTTCTGATAATTTTGATAGTCTAAAAATGGAACCTTTACTCATACATACATATAACCTATGGTCTACATGACTGTAATATAATTCATTTCTCATATCCTAATTTCAATATTGGATTTAAAAGTAAAATTGTTGTAGAAAAAAATAATTATTTTATTACCCTAATTCCATTGATGATGGAATAATGACATCATTACCCCTATTCAAAGAAGCAAATTAATTTCGAAATTTGAACTGAATATTATCTAATCATGAAAAATGATCTTAAACCATAAACTAATTATTATCACATGATAATAACTGAGAGAAAAAGAATGAAAAACTGGAAAATAGTTAAAAATAATGTATTTAATTAACAAATGTTTTTAATTCATGAATATAAATAACATACATGATGAGACAAACCTATGTTAAGGGGTATTAATTTTAAAAATACACATTTAAAGTTTCTCTTTAATACACATTTTTTATTCCATATGAATTTTTTTAAAATTTATTTATTTATTTATTTTTACGGATATAAGTTAAACATATTGTAAATTTTATAAATCTATTTTTTTCAATATATTTCTAATGAAATCATTTTATGTAATGTATTTATTTTTTAAAGACCGAATTAATGTAATATTATAACATATTCGACAACAATGATTTCCCTCTCTAAAAAAATAGTTATCTGATATAGGGATTCCTCAAATATGTTACATTTTCTCTTGAAATAAAAACCGAAATTCATTTTTCTAGATGTTTTGATTTTGAAAATAGGAATTTAATAAGAAAGGGTATTTTTATATCCAAAATATTTTGCACAAGTGTTTAATTTCCCATTTCAAGTTTCTTATTCATGATATTATCAATGGAAATTGTTTATGAGGGGTTTACTACCATTATAAACCATAAGTGATCCAAATATAGCTTATATTATATTTACACCCAAATAGAACACATATTCACTAGTTAATGATTATCTTCTATGAATAATTATATTATATGAAATCTATATTGATATTCCAATTGTAGGTGCACATGTAACAATTTAGTAGGTGTTTTTTGATTATGATGTCTCAATGAACCTATGTAAATTATCTATCTGTGGTAATGTGATTTTATAGAAATAATTTGAATTCATAATGTAAGATAATGAAATTTTAAATTGAAATATAATTGATTTTTTTAAACAAATGTATTATTTTACAAAATTTTTTATAATGGATTTATTGATTTTTCTCTGGGAAAATATATTCCTTATTCTTATGTCCCTTACTGATATATTTATGCTCATTCTATGTTTCAAAAAAAATCAAAGGTATTAATAATGGTAAATTTCTAGGAAGACGTCAAATTTAATAATGCAGATATTGTTAATTAAATGAAATAAAGTTTTCCATTGAAATATATAGATATATATATAATGGATTCTGATTAGAGGATTCATCTATGAAATAAATAATATTATAATGTAAGAGTTATGACCTAACACTATAAAATTGAAAACAAAAGTGATATTTGGGAATGAAATCTATTCAAATTTCACTAAATTAATTAATTTAAATGGATATATTAATATATTATTTAAATGTGTAGTTTATTTTGATTATGTAATTATTGTTATGAAACATGTTCCATTTCTATGAGTTATACTATTATGAATTGTTTATGAGTCCTATTTATTTTCTTATGAATTGATTTGAGGAATTGTTTACTATTATGAGGAAAATATATGTCTGATTTACCAAATGTGATTGTTGTGACCTATATCTCTAACCAATTTATTTGTTAATGATTGAAATGACATGTCATTAACGTGAATAAGTTGGGGATTGAACTTCTTTCTTTTAGGGAGGTTTTCTAATATGGTATTCATTGGATTGAACAATGATTATGATTATTCTTTGGGGGTTAACTAAATATACAATGACAGTATTTGAAAAGGTACTTGAATACTATATAAATGATTCTATACTCAAATGTGTACAAAAAAACATCATATCTTAAGTCATTATTATGATCTTATGGATCATTTACATTGATACAATTTTGTTTCACGTCTTATAAACTATAATAATTTTTTTCATGTCTCAATATTATGAAATATTTTATGCATGGTATTGTTTAAAAATGTTATTTTCATATTCTCATTCAACTTTTCACTTATTATAATTTTATTATTTTTGATATCTCCCTGGTTTACCCTTTTTGGGAATCATATGTCACATTTTATTATTTTTCATTTCCTTGGATATGAAGACTATTTGTTTGCATGATATCTCTAAGAATGATAATATTTATAAATATCTATTTCAGAAACAATTTAGAACTATTATGAAATAATTGTTTATTCATTCATCATTACTAATATAATAGACCTATATAATTAGGGCATGAATTATTATTCACTGAAACGAGTATTCATCTATAATGATGTTGTATATATGAATGTAATTTTCAATTAACTATAATATTTTCTATCAAATTATTTCAGTAATGATTATACAATTATAGTGAGATTTGAAATATTTATTTTAACCAATTTTACCTTCATATAAAACAGATTTTATGGAATCTTCTCCTTATTTTATAATGTAGTAACATTAAACATTATATTAAAAATGTGAATGGAATTTTTAAATTAATATAATCCATATGAAATATTTATTTTCCTACCCCAATGAAATTTTTGTATGTTGATTCTATCTTTGTATGTTTAGATAGTTAATTTCAAATAAATTGTTTTTTATAATATTTTGTTTTTTTACTCTTTAAATTTTATTTTATGTTTTTATGTTTATTTTCCAAAAGAAATGTTCCATTAAAAATTTTAATTCATTTTCATCTATAATAAAATAATTTATGTTTTATATTTTTTCAGTACATATAATCTAATGTTCGAATCATTAGTATTTCTTTTGATGTTACATTATTAGAATAATGAGATATTTTTGACATTCATTTCTTTTCCAATGGTTGTAGCATAATGAAATACTTAGGAAAAAAAATCCTATTCATGGATTATGATATGTTAATGTGATGAATATTTTGTGATTCTTTATGATACATATGTATGGTTTAAATTATGTGATTAGTATCCCCATAATTGTATTTACCTCAAATTCATTAGTTACTGATGCCAAAATAATGAGATAATAAGTACTTTAATAACAAGTGGTGTTAATTCATTAATATACATTTCCTAATTAGACAGTCAAGGGAGTGAACCTTGACTATGGAAATGATGAAATTTGTAGTGTTACTGATTCAGTAAGGTACTTTTTCATATAAGATTGTTATTGTATTTTTTCATTAATAAAGAGATATCGGAATGGGGAGTGAACCTGATCCACTATGATAGTAATTGTAGTGATATATTTATAAAGAAATTATTTTAATACCAATGTTCATGATTAAAATATAGGGATCTATCTCCTAATGGCTGGAGGTGTTGTCTATTTTCATTACATTTGAATGATTATAAGGAATCAAATCCCAATGGATCGAAGTGTTTATTATTTATGGAAAACTAGATACATATATGAGTCTTGTATTACAAATCAATAAACTAATTACAACATAATTTTTTTCGAATGTAAAATTATTCCATTTGCTATATCCTTTTATATATTTCATAGAACACTTCTTTGAATACTGGGGAATAGAAATAAAATAATTTTTATCTCAAAATCTTAGTAATGGTTATGTATAATAGAATAACTAATGATTCAATGATCATAGTAAATTTGGGAAAGAAAATAACTGGTCATACAATCCATATGATCAATAAACTAAATGGATAAAAAAATATATAAATATAATAACTGATATCCCATGGCATTAAAATTAATAGATAAGGCATAATAAATATTATAATGGAAATAAATGGAACACACATCATTTAATAAACAAACATATAATGAAATACATTCATATATATGATGTCACAAAGTCTCTAGGATATATAAAAACTGAATCAAAATGAAGGAAATGATTAATTGTCTTATGTCATGTTTCATTTGTACATGGTACCTTTAGGATCAATACCTTCACATGATATTTTATAACATAAGGGGTAAAAAATAACCTAGGTTATCCTAATGATTCAACCCATGAGACTATTGATGAATAAAGGGGATATATATAACCTATACCCACTTGTGTCTTACCAGTCCAAAAAATTCCACATATATTGGGAAGTCTATTAAACCCATGAACAATTTTCCTTATAAAATATCAGTATTTAATTACAGATTTAGAATTTTCAATAATTTTCTAGTTAACTGAATAACTATCCATGTGAACATCATCTGAAAATGGTATACGAAATTGTTAATAATTATTTCCATGAAAAATGATATGGAAATTTAGGATAAATTTATTGTTCAATAATTATAGTAATTTGAATATTTCAAGGTGGATAATAATTAAATCATTGTAGTGAATTTCAGTATTATCCATGGTGAAAGGAATCATAAACCATCCAAAAGAAGAATAAGTATTATATTAATTCAAAATATCCCATGGGGAGTAAGGATAAATGGTTGTTGTCATTACTAAATGAAAATACACTAAATATACATTTTTTAAAAAATACATTATGCACTATGTGACTAGAATATTACTTTTGTAACATTCATAAAAGAAATAAAGGATAAATATTTCATTAATAAATCTATTTTTAATGGTGAAATAATGTTGGAAGACCTTTTTAGAAAATTGGTTTTTTAAAAGATAATGGGTTCTCTGACTAAGGAGATAAATAATGTGGTTGTTTTTTAACATTTTCTAAATATCTTGAGAAACAAATATTTGAATCTTCTAGTATTACTTGGAATAGTTGACAAACATACATAGGAAAAATAAAATAATTATTTATTAAAAAAATATCCAATAATTCCCTCTCATAGAAATTCACATGGAAAAAATCCCGAAAAAATGAGATTGAGATATCAACACGTAAAATGACCATAACATTGATGTGAAAATAAATAAACAAACAAAAAATATCTGCCAAATTTAAAACCACATAAAATAAGTCAAAATATTAAAATAGATAGTAAATCATATTACACACATCATCTTATAATATTAACTAAAATGAAGAAGTGACATAACCAATAGAAAAGAAAATAGGTAATGAAATTCTTTTCCACTTGGAAACACATAATTAAAATCCCCACAAATGAAACTATTTGAATTGAAAATGAAAATTTCACAAATATTTCATGAATCAAGATATCACCTATCTATGTGTCAGTTTGTATACAATATATATATGAAATTAGGTCCAAAAAATTAAATGATGTCTCAGGGAATTGAAACTGAGACGAAGTCCCTTGCTACTTATTAACGTTTGATTTATAAGCCCCATGAAGAAGATAATTTAAAATTAAAATTTAACTACAATTAAGATAAACTAATTCAAGGTATATTTTATCAAATTGGACAGCAGATACACTAAACAAATAAATTAACTGGTGGAAATGGTGTATGCCTCCCTGAATGAAAAGTGAGACAAGACTCCCTTACCAAGTGTTTTGTTTTGGGTGAACATCCATTAACAACCTTTATAATGGTTTAAAATTTTAAATAAATTATTCCAAGACCATAATTATATTTATAATGTTATAGTTTATCCACTTATATTATCTTATTACTTATTTGTTAATATTCATTCATTATTACCATTAATCCGTGTTTTAATTGCCCTGTTTTTCGAGCATGTTTTAATTTGTTACTTTTCCATATTACTTTGATCATGATTTCCTCATATAAATAATTAAAATGATTATTTATATTTAATATATATTCATTATATTTGTGTTTATATTAATACATAATATTTTTATATAGTAAATGAAAACATTGTTCATGGAGACGGTATATTGTATATACATATGAATGCTACATTTATTTATTTATAAAATTTAAAATAATGAAGAGTAAATTCTATATATGTAAATGTATATTATTTTTAAAATGTAATATTTATTTCTTATATGTCACATAGTATTATTAAATTTGTCCTTTATATATTCCATGTACTGAATGAATGAATCACATTGTTTTGAGGAGGAGGCAGTCCACACTTCCACAAATGATGTTATCATATTTAATAAATGGAAAACATGATTGTATGCGTATATAAAATTCCGTAAATGTGAAGAAAAAATAAATATAAAAAATATCATATAAAAATATTATGTCCCTTATAATTCTCACCATGGGAGGTTGTAAAATAAGAATAGACAATCATCATTTCAAAAGGGAGAACTTCTCCAAACACAAACAGTATGTTCTTTACCCATTTTATAGAATTTTGTGTAGGTATACATAAAAACCATATCATAAAAACATATCAGTATATTTAGAAAGTTTTTTATTATATAATAATGTAATAATAAGATTCAAGAGGTTGGATATAGAGATAAAATGAAAGTGATCATTGAGGAAGGTTACACCTTATTTTGGTAACACCTTTTCATTTTCACCGAAGGACATAATTGGATACCTACTTTCATTATTTGAGACCTCTAGGTTGAGGAATGTTATGTGGGGATATTATTTTATCAGAAATTTTTCAATACAAAATGATTGGGTGGTTTGAATAAGTAGAATATATGAGTGCATATTTATTTGGAGGAGGAGTAGTATTCTTGTTAAAATTTTACAACTGAATTCCATCCCTATTTTCCCACATAAGGTGGCTCAAATTAAATAATAAATTCAATAAAAGGGCTTAAAAGGTCGAAATTTGAACAAAAAATGTATTTTGGAGTAGTTTTTATTTCATTCTAGCCTGTAAGATTATGGTTTAGTACATTATTTGGCTAATATTAATCTTAATCATTTCAATTATTTTTAATCACTTTTACTTATACATTTTGTAAAAAAACTATGTTCTTTAAATAAAAATTAATAATTATTATAATTCCAAATATTCATTCCATTAAATCAAATTCAAATTAGATTAGTGGAAAGAATTAATTTAAATTTAATCTCATAGACGGTATGACAAAGATGGTTTTTAATGTTAGATGTTCAAAAGATATCTATGTTTTTATAATCATGTTTAAAGTGAAATTGATTCCAATGAACTAAATTAGAATAGTTTTTATAAAATTTATCTACTAAAAAAATAAATTAATTAATTTATCCTTTTAAATAGATTAGATTATAAAGATTTATTCAATTGAAATTCACTATTTTTCAAAATTCATTAAAAATGAAATTTCACATAAAATTTCAAAAATTCACCCTAAGATGATTTTGTGTTTTGATTTCAAAAATAAAGTTTATATTGATATTTAAAATTTATAGAATCTCCAAAAATAATATTTATAATAAGTTCTACGTTAAAAGGTTATATTAGGTTCCTTTTAAAAATAAGATCTTTTATGGGTAAAATTGAATTAGTTATTGTCTTATGCCTATCAAATCTATTAGAGGAATATTACAAAATATTATTCAATAAATAAAAAATATATTTAATTAATATAATCAAATAATATTAATTAATTTAATTTATTATGATAAAAACCCTTTGTGATTTAAAACATTTCATTTATTTTAAATTAGTTTTAATATTCATTTGTAATTAATTTATAACCAATGAATTAATTTTATATATTTATAAATCATATATTTTCATAATATTGTAAATAATGTTTGTAACTAACAAATTAATGGCTATTTTATATATAATTATAATAAATATTAATTTTTTATTCATATATTTATTTTTTGGTAAAATACGGTCTTTTATGTTACAAAAGTCATCGAATCATGTCCTTTGTAAAGACCCATAAATTCCAAGGGATTTTTTTTTCTTAATATTCTTTGGAATTTTACAAGAATGCAGTTTCTGGCGGTGCCTGATTCCGAGGCCCGGTGTGCCCGGAATCAATTTCCGAAGTTTGGCTCGGGTACATTCAGTGAACGGACGAGCGGATTTTTCTAACTTTTGAACTGGTGCCCGGAATCGAATTCTGAGGGCACCGATGAAATCACAGCACCGGTATTCTCTTAGAAATGCCTCTTCCGGAGTTGCGTTTGCTCGGGTGTGGCTTTTAAAATTTCGGGCTTAAGGTTAAGAAATAAAATAATTTTTCGACAAATTTATTTTATTTCACTTAAGCCACTTAGAAGCCACTTGAAGCCACTTAAAAGCAGCTTAAACTGAGTTGAACCAGATAGGGTACTATCCAGAAATATCCTACCCTCTTGGTAGGATATTTGTGAGGTGGGGCCCGCACGAGCCCCGCCATTTCTTTCCGCTAAGTAACGCACACGTGAAAACCCGTCATTATGAAATTCAACTAACGCGTTTTCTTAAATTTTTAACAGACCATTTAATTGGGCGGTTTATTTCATAAATTAAATGAGCTGTTTCTTAAGTTGAATTAATTCTACGAATTAATGGTTCATTTCTTATCTTTTGAAATTCAAATGTTTAGTTGTGTAAATAAAATAAGGCTTAAGCTTATTTTATTTTGGGTTGGTCTCCTTTGCCACCTTGAGAGATTTTGAGAAGCTCTCTCCATCTTCTTCAACCGTGACAAAGAACATGAAGAACACTTAAGCTCCGACGAAGAATTCCGCTTCTCTTCTTCGTAGCCAGTGTGTTTCCGAAGATCGACAACGCCGCTTCTTCGATCTTCTTCCCGTGTCAACGAAAGGAGACGCCGTTTCTTCCTCGGACTATCTCTGTCATCTTACGAAGCTTCTCCAGCAATGTACCTCTTCGGACGCACCTCGACGTCAACGGAAACGACGTTCGATTTCCGCGACGCCCGACCTCCGCAACGCTAGTCTTCCACGGCTTGATTGGCATGCTCCGCTCTTGAAACCGAGGTAGGGGATTGTTGATATTTTATTTATTTATTTTCCATTCTTGATTCAAAAATGTTAAATTTCGAGGATAAAGGATTAAATGTAATTGTTTAACGAGAGGGGGGCCCGGACCGCACCAACACGGCCGAACCCCCCTCCTATGTTCATAATTGTTTCCTTGCGGATGGAACGGGATGGCGTGGTGCCGTCGCACCACGCGGGAATCGCACGGCAATTATTGTGTGGCGTCGTCGCGCCGCACCGTGGAAAGAAATTCAAGAACGTGATGCCGTCGCGCCACGTCAAAAGAAATCAAAGGCGCAGCGGCCAGAGCGGGGCCACGGCGGAGGGGCACGGTGCTGTCGCACCGCGCCGTACGATAAGGGTCGTGGACGGTTCCGGGCCGCGGCGGACCTTGGTGACCGGCGGCCAGCTGGGCTGCCGGTGTCGGAGCCGGAAAGGGACCGGCCACTGCCGGTCCAGTTGAGGAGGAGCCGGTCGGCCAGGTCGGGCCGGCCGGAAGGAGGAAAAACCGGGGGAATTTAATTCCCCCGGCCAGCCAAAAGCCCCCCCCCCCCCCCCCCATAATGGGGGGGTCGTGGTTCACAAAGCAGAGGGGGGGCTTTGCCCCCGCGCGCGGCGCGCATGCGGCGCCCAGGCCGCGCCGCCGCGCCGGACCGCGCCGCCGGCCGGGCCTGATTTTCCGAGCCGGGCCAGGTCGTCGGGCCGGGTCGCCGCCCGGGCCGGGTCGACCCGGTTCGGCCGACCCAGGGGGGTCGGGCCGGGCCCAGACCCCCTGTTTCGGACCACTTTCGGTCAAATGCCTGTATCTTGGGCTACGGGCTTCCAAACGACTCGTCGTTAGCGGCAACGCGATCCTTGGATCGAGACGGTCATTTCGATATACTATACTCAAGGTGCATCTTCCTTTTTGGGAGCCTACGTAGTTAAAACTCCATAGTTAAGCGTGCTTGGCCTAGAGTAGTGATCAGGATGGGTGACCTCCTGGGAAGTTCCCCAGGGTGGGTGTGAGACGAAAAACCAATAACTCACAGACCGGGCGTCCGATTGACGCGCCGTCTATTTCGTTGAATTCCTCTTGATGAGACGGAACTTTTTTCATACTTCGCCTGAGTTTTGGATATGGTTGGTAGTGACCGGGTTGGATCGCACCCGAAATCCAACCGGGCCCTTGGAACGGAAAAGCTGTTATCTTTCAGACCAGACGTCCGTTTGACGAACCGTCAGCGGAGTTGGTGATCACATTGATAAACGGTCCCTATGAGAATACCCTATGAGAGTTCGAGGTACAGTTGAGATACGGACGGGGTTGGTTCGCTCACGAAACCAACCAGGCCCCTGGGACGTAAAGGCTTATAACTCACAGACCGGGCGTCCGATTGACGCGTCGTCTGTTGCGTTGAGACCCCTATGACGAGGCAGTCCTTTGTGATACTTCTTTGTGGGAATTTGAGATACTTGGAGTATCGACTTGTAGCTCGTGGAGCGGACCCTCCCAGAGACGAGCATACGGAGTTCGGAGACCGTGTAGCCGGCAGAGACCTGAAGACTGCTTGTCCGATTCGATTCGGAGTGACTTACGTAGCCCAGTGGGGAGAACTACTTTGTGAGGTGGCAGACCCACAGCGGAGGTGCACTACTATGTGAGGTGGCAGACCCGCGATACTCGACAGGAGGAGTACCTCTGTAGGCTATGAGGGGGGAGCACTACTGTGTTGGGTGGCAGACCCCGGCGGGAAGCACTACTGTGTGAGGTGGCAGGCCCGCGGTACTCGACAGGAGGAGTACCTCAGCAGTCTTAGGTTAGTGAGCAGTACCCCGGAGTTGTGACAGGACCACTGTACACTCTAGAGACAGGGTTCTTCGGCAGTTACGGTTTCGATAACGAAAATCCTGGTTTGATCTGAGACTTTTGACCTTCGTGTTTACGTCATGATTGAGATGCGAGACATGATAACTTAGGTATATGTATGGGCATATACCTGGGTAGTGGTTATCCGTTGATTTCAGGATCCTCGTGTTTCCTCATGATTTAGATGGGTTACTTGATAACTTAGGTATATGTATGAGCATATATCTAAGTGGAGGTTATCTGTTGAGATCTTCTTGTGGTTATCCTTGTTGTTTTAGTGAGACCTTGAGGGTCTCGGGGTCCCTACTGAGTATCGTTATACTCACCTCTGCACGAGCTATGCCAACACCTCGTTGTGTTGGTTGCAGACGACGGGCAGTGCTGACGGAGGCCGAGTGTTCGAGGACTGGATGGTACCCGGAGGTGGACTACATGACGAGTCAGTACCCGGAGGTGGACTACACGACGTGACGACTCACAGAGGAGGTTGACGGATGAGATCATGGAGGAGGCTATTTGTACCTACCCTTCAGGTAGGATCCGTGGTGGACGACCAGGAGCTGCGTTATCTGTACCTACCCTTCAGGTAGGACCCGAGGAGGACGACCCCGGAGCTTCTTCCCTCTTCCAGCTGTTTGTCTCTTGTTGTTGTACCTTGTTCAGTTGTAGTTGTACTTTCTTTTGGGTTTTCATTCTGGCCCATTTACTTTTCAGCTTTTCTTTTGTACTTAGTGTTTTTTTTCTGCTTGTACTCTGTGGTGCTTGTTTCTTTTATAAAGGCAATGCCTTCCCAGTTATCGGGATTTTACGCCTTTGGTGCTTGTCGCCAGCCCCTGGCCTATCGAACGCGGGCTTGGGGTAGTCATGGCACGGGCCCCGAGGACGGGTCATGAAAAATTGGTATCAGAGGAGTTCGGTTCTACCGCAGAACATATAACTCTGATGTTTCTTCTATGAAGCAATAGTGTTGATAGTACCGAGTGTGGTTTTCAGTTCATGGAGTCCAGTGTTGGTGCGGGCGGTCGACGTATCTATACACCAGGACCCTGACAACTGATTTCCGACATTGTGCACGAAAACACTGATTGCGTGTGTGTTTTCAAAGGTTTCCCCTTAAAACATCTCAAACCAGGTCAGCTCACCAGGTATAATCGTTTGACCGTGTTACGTTGTTGCTTTCAGGATGCCTTTTCTCGGACGACCAACTAGAGCCCAGAGAGGTGTGTGCTGACAGCCTGTAGAGTGACGAGACTTCCATACAGGGCCCTCTTGCAGTTGAGGCACTAGCGGAGGCACCATCGGTACTACTACCCGTTGGGCCACCGATTCCACCAGCCCTAGTAGCAGTGTATGCACGTCGCTTGAGCGCACTGTATGAGTTCTAGCGCCAGAGGCCACCCAGGTTTCAGGGAGGGACGGACCCGCAGGTGGCTGAGGATTGGCTGTAGGCCGTGGTGAGAGTCTTGAGGCTAGTGGGGACGCCGACAGATTTCATGGTGATCTTTGCTGCCAGCCTTCTTCAGGCAGTATCAGGCAGGTGGTGGAGCCACTTGTTCTAGTTTTGCGATGGGATGTCCTTCACATGGGAAGACTTCGAGACCTTCTTCAGGGTGGAGTTTGTGCCAGTAGCTCTACACCCTGAGAGTGTATAGGAGCTTCTGCCCTTGCCGTAGGGTTTTCGATCAGTTGCCGAGTCATCTGTGGGCAGTAGACAGATGATGCAGAGGTCCAGGAGGACCAGACCAGCAGTTGGACGATCTCGGGTTTTAGGATCAGTGGTGCGGGGCACCCGGGGTGGGGTCAGAGCAAGGCGGGCCATAAATGGACAGTGTTTCTCCTGCGGCAGGAAGCGTCACTTGGAACGTGACGGTACGACCCCCCGCACGGTTGATCAGCAGGTGTTGGAGGAGCCACCGAGATAGAAGCAGCAGCGGGTTCTTGAGAAACAGCCGAGCAGTGGACAAGGCAGTAGAGCTCCGGGAGTAGGTGGACAGGAGCGGAACTAGTGGATATGTCCTTTTTACTTCTAGTTCCATGTTTCTTTTGTATTCGTGTCTTTGTATTATGAGCTGCAATAATAAAAAGACACTTATCTTGTGATGTTTGCTTTCCTGTCCTTTTTGTTTGGTTGATACTGAGTGGTTCTGGTTAAACTGTTGACTTGAACCTCACTTTTGAGATTTCAACTGGAGGAGACCCAGTGACCTCACATTGATGCCTACAGTGTGACTCGACCCTTGGAGGCAAGAGTGACAGTTGGATCTCTTAGTAGTTACGTCGAGGCCTTACGACGTCATCCATGGCATGAATGCATCATTCATGTCAGGATTGACTGTATTAGGAAACGAATGTGGTTCATCTAGGGGATGAGACTGGGTTTCTCTTATCGGAAAATAAGAAATCATAGCATCTCTTGTGAGACTAAAGGAGGTCCAGGTCATCCAAAAGCGGGTGAAGACTGCACAGTGCAGTAAGAAACAGGAAACCGGTGCCAGTCTTAGAGACTCGGGTGTGTTAAATGTTAAAGAAGAGGAAGCTTAAAGGAGAGATGAGTCTAAGAAACAGTAGACGTGGAGGCAGATCTAGGAGAGCAGCATGAGGTGGTGTATATCCTAACATGGTACAATCACCCACCTTAGTTATTCTCACCAGGCTCGGGGAGATGGAGGGCGAAGGAAGAGTGTGGCTGCTTGCGGTCAAGGAGTGTGACCCAATGGCTCTAGAAATGATTCAAGGGATAGTCTTTGTCCACTACAAGATGCTGTAGTAACAGACGTCGATATGAATCATTCTTTGCTTTCAAAAATCTTGTTCCAGACCTAGAGTTTCCGGTAAGCTGTGGACATGACCCTCACTTCTGAAGATACCTTGAGAGGAGACTCGATAATCACACTTACGTCGACGGTGTGGTCAGACCCTCGAGGAGAGAGTTCCAGTTGGAATCTCTTGGTGGAAGCATCGAGGCCTTACGACGTTAGTTTGAGTATGGAATGGGAAATAAATGTTCATACTCAAATTGACGGTTTTAGGAAAATGTCAGGATGGGTTTTCCTTGGTCGGTGGAAAAGGAAACCCCAGGCAGCGCAGGGTAACTCTTGCACAGGAGGGTGCGACCAATCACTCTTGAGTCGGTCAACCTTACCCTTGTAGCAGTAGTCGTTTTGAGTTTTAGTTCTAACAGAATTTGGAGACCTCTAGAGTTCGAGGATGACGACCACGTCTTCTTACGGGTCTCACCTCGACGAGGTTTACAGAGATGTGGCCAGGGAGGCAAGTTATCTCCGAAGTTCAACGGACCTTTCTAGGTCCTCAGCTGGGTAGGCGAGGTGGTTTACCGCTTGGCCCATCCACTTCAGTTGCACTAGGTGCACGACGTTTTCCACGTATCCCAACTGAGGAGATACGTGCTCGACCCCTTTGCATATCATCGACCATGAGGAGATGGACGGTGGCGATGAGGTGACTTCTATGGAGGTTCATATGGGGATCGAGGATCGACAGGAGTGGATCCTAGGAGGATGGTCAATTCCTCTTGTGCACTTTCTTTGGCAGCGCAGGAACCTCCAGGTGAGCACATGGGAGCGGAAGGCTCAGATGCATGCTCAGTACCGCTTTGTTTCCCTAAGTTTGTGGTGAAGCTTTACAGGGACGTAAAGCCCTGTGGTGGGAGTAATATAAATACCCGTAAATTAAAAGGAAATTTTTTTTTTCTTAATATTCTTTGGAATTTTACAAGAACGCAGTTTCTGACGGTGCCTGATTCCGAGGCCCGGTGTGCCCGGAATCAATTTCCGAAGTTTGGCACGGGTACGTTCAGTGAACAGACGAGCAGATTTTTCTAACTTTTGAACCGGTGCCCGGAATCGAATTCTGAGGGCACCGATGAAATCACAGCGCCGGTATTCGCTTAGAAACTCCTCTTCCGGAGTTGCGTTTGCTCGGGTGTGGTTTTTAAAATTTTGGGCTTAAGGTTAAGAAATAAAATAATTTTTCGACAACTTTATTTTATTTCACTTAAGCCACTTGAAGCCACTTAAAAGCGGCTTAAACTGAGTTGAACCGGATAGGGTACTATCCAGAAATATCCTACCCTCTTGGTAAGATATTTGTGAGGTGGGGCCCACACGAGCCCCGCCGTTTCTTTCCGCTAAGTAACGCACCCGTGAAAACCCATCATTATGAAAGTCAACTGATGCGTTTTCTTAAATTCTTAACAGACCATTTAATTGGGCGGTTTATTTCGTAAATTAAATGATCTGTTTCTTACGTTGAATTAATTCTACGAATTAATGGTTTGTTTCTTATCTTTTGAAATTCAAATGTTTAGTTGTGTAAATAAAATAAGGCTTAAGATTATTTTATTTTGGGTTGGTCTCCTTTGCCACCTTGAGATATTTTGAGAAGCTCTCTCCATCTTCTTCAACCCTGATGAATTACACGAAGAACACTTAAGCTCCGACGAAGAACGCCGCTTCTCTTCTTCGTAGCAAGTGTGTTTCCGAAGATCGACAACGCCGCTTCTTCGATCTTCTTCCCATGTCAACGAAAGGAGACGTCGTTTCTTCCTCGGACTATCTCTGTCAGCTTACTAAGCTTCTCCATCAACGTACCTCTTCGGACGCACCTCGACGTCAACGGAAACGACGTTCGATTTCCGCGACGCCCGACCTCCGTGACGCTAGTCTTCCACGGCTTGATTGGCATGCTCCGCTCTTGAAACCAAGGTAGGGGATTGTTGATATTTTATTTATTTATTTTCCATTCTTGATTCTAGAATGTTGAACTTCGAGGATAAAGGATTAAATGTAATTGTTTAACAAGAGGGGGGCTCGGACCGCACCAACACGGCCGAACCCCCCTCTTATGTTCATAATTGTTTCCTTACGGATGGAACGGGATGGCGTGGTGTCGTCGCACCATGCGGGAATCGCACGACAATTATTGTGCGGCACCGTCGCGCTGCGCCGTGGAAAGAAATTCAAGAACGCAACGCAGTCGCGCCATGTCAAAAGAAATCAAAGGCGCAGCTGCCGGAGTGGGGCCACGGAGGAGGGGCGCGGTGTCGTTGCACCGCGCCGGACGATAAGGGCCGTGGCCGGTTCCGGGCCGCAGCGGAGCTTGGTGACCGGCGGCCAGCCGGGCCGCCGGTGTCGGAGCCGAATAGGGACCGGCCACTACCGGTCCCGTTGAGGAGGAGCTGGCCGGCCAGGTCGGGCCGGCCGGAAGGAGGAAAAACCGGGGGAATTTAATTCCCCCGGCCAGCCAAAAGGGCCCCCCCATAATGGGGGGGGGGCGTGGTTCACAAAGCGGGGGGGATTTTCCCCCGCGCGCGGCGCGCATGCGGCGCCCAGGCCGCGCCGCCGCGCCGGACCGCGCCGCCGCACCGCCGGCTGGGCCGGATTTTCCGACCCGGGCCAGGTCGTCGGGCCGGGTCGCCGCCCGGGCCGGGTCGACCCGGTTCGGCCGACCCAGGGGGGGTCGGGCCGGGCCCAGACCCCCAGTTTCGGACCACTTTCGGCCAAATGCCTGTATCTTGGGCTACGGGCTTCCAAACAACTCGCCGTTAGTGGCAACACGATCCTTGGATCGAGACGGTCGTTTCGGTATACTATACTCAATGTGCACCTTCCTTTTTGGGAGCCTACGTAGTTAAAACTCCATAGTTAAATGTGTTTGGCCTAGAGTAGTGATCAGGATGGGTGACCTCCTGAGAAGTTCCCCAGGGTGGGTGTGTGACGAAAAAACCAATAACTCACAGACCGGGCGTCCGATTGACGCGCTGTCTGTTTCGTTGAATTCCTCTTGATGAGATGGAAATTTTGGAATACTTCGCCCGAGTTTTGGATATGGTTGGTAGTGACCGGGTTGGATCACACCCGAAATCCAACCAGGCCCTTGGAACGGAAAAGTTGTTATCTTTCAGACCAGACATCCGTTTGATGAACCGTCAGCGGCGTTGGAGATCACGTTGAGAAACGGTCCCTATGAGCATACCCTATGAGAGTTCGGGGTACAGTTGAGATACGGTCAGGGTTGGTTCGCTCACAAAGCCAACCGGGCCCCTGGGACGTAAAGGCTAATAACTCAGAGACCGGGCGTCCGATTGACGCGTCGTCTGTTGCGTTGAGACCCCTATGACGAGGCAGTCCTTTGTGATAATTCTTCGTGGGACTTTGAGATACTTAGAGTATCGACTTGTAGCTCGTGGAGAGGACCCTCCCAGAGACGAGCGTACGGAGTTCAGAGACCGTGTATCCGGCAGAGACCTGAAGACTACTTGTCCGATTCGATTCGGAGTGACTTACGTAGCCCAGTGGGGAGAACTACTTTGTGAGGTGGAAGACCCACAGCGGAGGTGAACTACTATGTGAGGTGGCAGACCCGTGGTACTCGACAGGAGGAGTACCTCTGTAGGATATGAGGGGGGAGCACTACTGTGTTGGGTGGCAGACCCCGGCGGGAAGCACTACTGTGTGAGCTGGCAGGCCCGCGGTACATGACAGGAGGAGTACCTCAGCAGTCTTAGGTTAGTGAGCAGTACCCCAGAGTTGTGACAGGACTACTGTACACTCTAGAGACAGGGTTATTCGGCAGTTGTGGTTTCGATAACGAAAATCCTGGTTTGATCTGAGACTTTTTACCTTCGTGTTTACCTCATGATTGAGATGGGTTACTTGATAACATAGGTATATGTATGGGAATAT
Organism: Viscum album; assembly: GCA_963277665.1. NCBI lineage: Eukaryota > Viridiplantae > Streptophyta > Magnoliopsida > Santalales > Viscaceae > Viscum > Viscum album. The sequence continues at coordinate 1,291,297,961 of OY728135.1, forward strand.
ACTTGGGTAGTGGTTATCCGTTGATTTCATGATCCTTGTGTTTCCTCATGATTGAGATAGGTTACATGATAACTTAGGTATATGTATGGGCATATATCTAAGTGGAGGTTATCTGTTGAGATCTTCTTATGGTTATCCTTGCTGGTTTAGTGAGACCTTGAGGGTCTCGGGGTCCCTTCTGAGTATCGTTATAATCACCCCTGCACGGGCTATGCCCACACCTCGTTTTGTTGGTTGCAGACGACGGGCAGTGCTGACGGAGGCCGAGTGTTTGAGGACTGGATGGTACCCGGAGGTGGACTACACGACGAGTCAGTACCCGGAGGTGGACTACACGACGTGACGACTCACAGAGGTGGTTGACGGACGAGAGCATGGAGGAGGATATATGTACCTACCCTTCAGGTAGGATCCGTGGTGGACGACCAGGAGCTGCGCTATCTGTACCTACCCTTCAGGTAGGACCCGAGGAGGATGACCCAGGAGCTTCTTCCCTCTTCCAGCTGTTTGTCTATTGTTGATGTACCCTGTTCAGTTGTAGTTGTACTTTCTTTTGGGTTTTCATTCTGGCCCATTTACTTTTCATCTTTTCTTTTGTACTTAGTGTTTTGTTTCCGCTTGTACTCTATGGAGCTTGTTTCTTTTATAAAGGCAATGCCTTCCCAGTTATTGGGATTTTACGCCTTTGGTGCTAGTCGCCAGCCCCTGGCCTATCGAAGGCGGGCATGGGGTAGTCACGGCATGGGCCCCGAGGACGGGTCGTGAATTCCTTATTTCGTGCGATAAAAGGTAACTCAATATTGAATTATTATCAAGTTTCATCATATATTTATTTTAAATAAAATAGTAAATACACTATATAGTATCATTATATTACATTCCCATATGTGCTTGGTGTTTCCTTTCACACACTCTATTTTAAAAAATGTTCTTACTTTTGAATTTCAGGGCGTTACATTCTCCCTACCGTGAAATAATTATGTAATAACAATTTAAACATGATATTGGTAATATATTATTATATATTTACGATGTATAAATCCCACATCAGATGAAGGGTAGTTAAAACATACTCTCTAAAAGATATAATGGTAATTAAAATGGTCACATGGATAAACATATAACTAGGTCTTTATATAAGAGAAAATTAGTGGAATGTAAAAATATAGACATAGAAGAACAGATTAAATATTTGCAATGAGTGATTTAGGTCATCAGTCACAAAAAAATGACTGACCGATGGAATGTTAATGGGCTCAAAGCCATAAATTTATGATGATTTAAAATACCATCTGTTGAACATAAATTATTCCATTAGAAAAACAATTTTGTTTTAAGATAAAATTTATATAACTAATTGATTCTTTTATTAACAAATAATTTAATGAAATATATTTACTTAATAGGTTCAAATTTAAAATGAACGATTCAATTTTTATTATGCTTAGATCAAATTATAATTCCCCCCAAACTCCATGAAATGAATATCCTACAATGAATATATTTTAAATTACTAGGCACTACAGTACACTATTAATGGATAGTAAAAAACCATAAAATAGTGACATGTCTTCCCATTTTTCTCTAACTATAATAAAAATCCAATATTTTTAATAAATTAATCACTAATCCTTAAAAGTAACACTATCATTTCACCAATAATATATTTGTAAATTTCTTAACATCAAAGAGTATAAAATTAATTTATACATCACATATTCTAGTGGTAGGCACAAAACCTTTATCATCCTTACGTCATAGGTTCAATCACCACCACCCAACACTATTTGATGTTTTGTCACCTAAAATAAAAGTTTTTATTTTCTAAACATTATTAATGTAATTCTTATTATGTTCCAAAAAAATTAAGCACTCTATTGAAATAATATTAATCACTAATTATCATTTTTCCCATGATATTCAATACCTCCTCAATATATAAATACTTCATCTATTTTATTTCAACAAAATTCAATCCACTGTCTAATTTATATAATTTTAAATACATTTTAATTCTCTACTCAAATTATTCATTATAGTTTGTAACAATAATATGAATTATCCTATGAATATCCCTCGGGAGTTTCAAACCATGGGCACCATAAGGCCCATTGTCATGTACTGGGTTATTATCAAGTCAAACTCGACACACCAAATTTGATTTCTTACCCCTAGGTACATTTATGACAGAGCAACATCAACTTGCAGTGTCCAAATATTAATATATTTCTATGATGACCCTCCTAATATCTGTATTATCAAAATTATAGTATGTTTCTCTCTTTTTATCCTCATTTTGTACCTAAGGGATATATTCTATAATCTATATTTTCCTTTATCTAGTTCCCAAAGTTGCTACTAAACTTCCTATGATACCAACTATAGTGACATGACCATCGAATCCCAGATTCAATTTCTACAAATATTACAATGTAATCATTATATGTAATCAAATTCCTAAGCCCTAAAAATTTTATTTGACTAGGTAAACCAGATACATACATGAGTCTAGTATTACAATTGACTAAACTAATTATAGCATATTTTTTTGTTGGAGGGTATCTTTATTCTATCTATGATAACCTTCAATATCATTATTTTAAAACATCATGGATTCCTTGGAAAAGGAAATAAAAAAAGGGTGATCTCAAATTATCACTAAGGGTTAAAAATAGATTATGATATAATGAATCAATGATCATAATCCATATGGAATGATAATAACTAAACACACATGGCAAATTATCATTGAATTGGGAATAAAATCCATCCATAGATATGTCAATGTTATATCTCATGGATAAATAATTAATGAAAAAAATTTAGTGAAATTCATAATTATTGGATTCCATGTTTCTTATGAACATGGTAAATTTACTATCAGGGACTTTAATAAGACGTTTCATAACATATTGGGTGAAAACCCCATTATCAAAGAATATTCCAATAATTCATCCCATGAGAAAACTGATGCATTGAGGAGATATCTATAATAGGGCCCCACCTGTGTCGTACTTATCCAAATCATTCCTCATATATCAAGTAATCGATTTAACTCATGAACTCTATGCCTTATCAAATATCGGTATTAAATTAGAGATAGAGATTAATCAATAATTTCCTAGTAAATTCAATAACTGGAAAAGTAAAAACAATTTCAAAAAATGGTATACATATTAAGAAATATTCATTTCCATGATAAATGATGTGGATATTTAGGGGATATTTAATGTTCAATGATTATAGGAAACTGAATATTTAAGGTGAATATTAATGAAATAAAGGTAAAAAATGGTAAATCTATCCTTGTCCAAAGGGATCATAAAACAGACAAAGTAAAAATTGGTATAGCATCAATTCATAATATCCCTTGTGAATTTAGGATAAAGGTTTGTTTTCATTAATTAATGAAAATACTATAAATAGATATTTTAAACCATTATTGTAGAAATACTGATTTATTTAGAAAACCATTTTCAAAATAATTATAATTTAATATCAATTTAGAAAACATTTTATTTAAAAATAAAATTTTATTCATTAAATAGAATCTTCTATGAAGTGATGAAGGGTAAATCTTTACATGCCTTACAAGGTAAAGAGAACTTTTTTTAGGGTAGAAGTTTATTAAAACCATTTTTTAAATATATAAGAGTATTACTTCAAAAAAATATAATAGAATCAAATGAAAAACTTATATTTACTATATCATTATTTAATGGATAAAAACATTAAAGTAATTAATTTTAAAAAACAAGTATTTCAGAAGAAAATAGGTTCATCGACTAAAGAGAGACACAATGTCGAGATTTATTAATATCATTTTCTAAAACATTTTGACTACCAAAGAGTGGAAAATGGTACTATTAAATGAATAAGATCATTAATAACCTGAGGAAAATAATATTAAATGATTTATTATACAATTATATGATAATTTCCTCTAATGTAAATCCATTTATAAAAAACCCCGAATAAAATGATATTGTTTAGTAAACCCTTGAAATGACTATAACATTGATGTGAGATACAATCCACAAATAGAAAATATATGTAAAACATAAATCCAAAAAAAATCATCTATAAATACTAATATATATATATATTAATGACCCAAAAAATTGTATACTATTAATTATAATTAGGAAGTATTATAACCCAATTAAAATAAACAATGTTATAAAATTTGTTTCCACTTGGAATCACTAAATTCAAATACACATAGATGAAATAATTAAAACTGTAACTAATAATTTAATAAATATGTAATTAATTATGGTATTACATGTAATGGTGGATTTATGAACACCATACGTTACATATTCAATCTACAATAGAACAAAATATCTCAAATAATGGAAGTTGAGATGAAGTCTCTTAATACTTAATTAGATCAGAATCATAGTCCCCATGAAAGAGATACATTAATATGAAACATTAAATATGATGAATACTAAATAATTCATAAAATAATATATCAAAAATATGTAGTATATACATGACACAAAGTATGATTTTGGTGAAAATGGTGTATAGCCCACATAAAGAAAATTGAGACTTGAATCAATTACCTTGTACTTCCATTCCAGTGAGTGTTCCTTAAAATCTTGTATAACGATTTTAAACATGCCACAAAATTATATTAGAATCATAATTATATTTATAATATCATATATTATCTTCTTATAATATCTTATTACATTTTTGTTAATAGTCATTCCTTATTTTTACTATTTCATGTCTTAATTTCTTAGTTTTTCAGGTATGTTTTAACTAGTAATTTTTTCCTATTACTTATATCATAATTCATTCATAACAAATATTTACATTGTGATATAAATGATATATATATATATTCATCATATAGGTAATATAGTAATCAATAATATTTTAATATAATAAATGAAATGCATTGTTCATGGAGACGGTAGGTTGTACCCATGCATAAACGCTACTTGCATTTCTTTGAAAAATTTATAATAATAAAAAGTATATTATATATATATATGTATATCTATATTATAATTCAATTTTAATATTTATTTCATATATGTTATATAGGTTTATAAAAACCATCTTTTATAAATTCCTTATATATCGTGAACGGATCCCATCGCTTTGGGGATGCGGTAGTCCACACTTCAACTAATGATGTTACCATATTAAAAAATGGAAACCTTGAATGTATGTGTTTCATTCAAATTAAATAAGTATTAATATGACAAAAATATCATATATATAATATAAAATATTATTTCTATCATTATTCCCACCATGAGATTTGGTAATGTAAGAACGAACGATCATCATTTCCTAAGGCGATAGTTTGTTGTACATTAATGGTAAGTTCAATACACATTTGATGAAAGTGTGTATAGGTGTAGATAGAAACCTTAAAATTAAAACATATCATTAAATATAAGATAATATTTTTATTATATTATAATATAATAACTATATTTTCGTGGGTGGACAATGAAATAAAATGAATGTGATAATTAATGATAGTTAACTCTTATTCCTGTAACTCTATTTGTTCTTAGACAAAGGACATATGTAGATCCCTTTTCAAAAACTGATAGGACTATAGAATTAATTATTGGATTTCGGTATCTTTGTTAAGAATTTTTTTTGCAAGAAAAAGAACATTATAGGGGTAAATATATTGATGGGTGAGTTACTTTTTATGGAAGAGGAGGGGTGACATTATTGTAGAATTATGAAAAGGGAATTCCACCCATTACATCCACAAGTAATTTGGCATGAATAATATAAACAATTTGACAACTGAGTATAAGGTCAATATAAGAACATAAATCACATTTTTTTCAAGTTTCTAGGTTATTATATCCTTTATGTTTATGGTTTAACCCCTTGGTAATCTAATTTTTCTCTTAATCAGTGTAATTATTTTCTATCACATTGGCTTATGTTTTTTTAAAAATAAATTTGTTGGAATTATCATAAAATATAAATATTTCTTATTCCAAATATTTATTCTATTTTTTCAAATTACATTCACAATAATTGTTGAAATTAATTGAAATTCAATCACAAACATGGAACCACAACGAAGTTTTTTTTGTAGGATGTTCAAAATAATTTTATGTTTTTATAATCAATTTTAAATTGAAATTCATTCCAACGACATAAATTTGATTAATTGATATAAAATATATGTAAATGAACATTAAAACAAAATTTTTTTTTACATTATCAATATATTAGAAAAAAACATGTTTTGAAGTAAAATTCAATATTTTTCATTATTCGTTAAAAAATGTAACATGACATAAAAATACCAAAAATTAACCCTAAGATAATTTGTATATTATACTTTATAAATAGAATTTTTTATATGTAACATTAATAATTGTTAAAAATTCGTATTTGAAAAAGCTTATCCATTAAAAGGTGATAAACATGCGTTTATAAAATGTAGGTTTTTATTTGTGAAATTAAATATATTTTTTTATTGAGCCCATAAAATAAATTGGATGAATATAAAAAATATTTGAATAAATAAATAACATATATATTTCATTACTATCATCAACTAATATTAATTAATTTTAATTACTAAAAAAATTGGGAGAATAAAAACATTTCCTTTATTTTCAATTAAATTTTTAATTTCAAATTATTTAGAAAGCAATGAAATCATTTTATATTTTTATAAACCAGAAATTTAAATATTTTAGTTAAAAATATTCCTAACTACTATTTTATTAACTATTATATATCTTATTTTATTAAATAAAATTTTTTATGAATATATTATTGTTCTGTAAAACTCAATCTTGAATATAACCAAGCCATTGAAGAATGTCTTTGTTACATGGGATACAATGTAACCCAGGATTTCATGTATTGAAATATATATAATATATTTAATTTATTAAATATTTTATATATATTAATACTTCGTGGGATATTCTTTTCCCTTATAGAATTTGTGTTGGGTGTCAAACAAGCTATTCAATATAATGTTTTAATGATAGAATTTCACGTTTTTAAAAAAACATATATAATTATCTGTTAATTTCTAATTCCATATATATTGTTGTTGTTGAATCTATATACTCATACCTAATTTTATATATCATAAAAAATTATTTTTCCATGATTCCTGATTAAATATCCATGAATGATTTGGTTTAAGTTTTTAATGTTCTGATCAGGTTGTTATACACATATTTTTTCCTTATTCTCATTTATGATCACAAATTTATATATATTATGATTACTATTACTTGGAATTTCATTTTACACCATTTTTATGTTTCCTTTTACAAGGTTAATAAGAATGTTTTATGTATTCAACGTTTAATAAGGGTGCTAGTTGTGAACAAATGTTGGGGAAATGATGAAGATATTATATTATATAGATTTTTATGTATACCAGACTCCAAAAAAACTAATCATTCTATTTTCTTATTTTGATTGTGTTGATTTATATTGGTCACTCAACTAATAAAATGTAATAATTACGTCTGATAAGTATGGGTCACTACACATCAGGCCTTTTTATAGATGATTACCCATAAGTGCATCTATACTATAGCCTACCTCCAGATTTTTAAATCCAAATATGTATTTTAATTATAAGAAATCATTACTTTTTACATTTACAATATTTTTTGTTATTATCATAGATTAAAAGTGCCTTTATATAGAATGTAGGAATTTTATTTTAAAAAAAGTAGAATTATAATTTTATTTTGGAAATTTTGATGAATAAATAAAAAATATTAAAATAGAAGGTATATTTTTTTCATTGAAAACTGTAATTAATATTTTAATAAATAATATAAATGAATAATAGTTTTGGTGGAATAAAAATGTCATGATGTAGTTAATGATAAGAAACATTCTTTTTTAATGTCTATAAAAATTTAACTCTCAACCATATTTAAAATTTAAGGAATATTCATTATAATATTTTAAAAAGAAACTAAAATATACTTTAAAATTAATATATAAAAAGTTTAAAAATTAAATAATAAAATTATTTCCTTAATTTAGAGAATTTTGACACATTTGTGATTGATTATTGACCAAAAAGGTGAAATAAGGGAATTATTTCTAAATAAATATTTCTTTAAATATTTTTTAATACATAAAAGACAGAAAATGAAAAGGCTACTTAAACCCCCAAAAAAATAGATATAAAAAATGGAGTTTAATAGATAAATTTCATACAATAAACCCCATTAAAATTTAAAAATAATGATTATAGAGTAAATAAAGGTATTTAATATCAGTACATTTATATTATTTTATCTTTTCAATGAATATAATTTTAAGGATAGAACATGAAATGAAAAATTAATTACCATGAATTCAAATGTAATTATAACATAATATTCCCAATAGATACTTCTTAAAACATAAAAAAAATGGTTCAAAATTTGGGATATGTCTCAAAGAAGGATATTCAAGAAGATAATCCATTACCTTGGATTCTTCTAGGTCATGTACATTCTATCCTACTTTATAAAATATTAATATTAATTATTAATATCCATATGAGGTGAATATTTTTTATATTTATTTATATAACTTATTCATATATTTTTTCCATTTACTCGCAATAAATTGATTAAATGGATTGTTTAGTTCTAATCTATTCCATTTCTTATTCATGTTTTGATTTGGCGATACAATTCCTTAAAACATTTCCATGATTTAATCATCTTTGGTATGTTAATCGTTTCATACAAATATCATATTTATTTATTAAATAATATTTTATAACCATCCATGAAATACCTAGTATTTTTTATAGCATATAAAAACTATATCCCTAGACCATTGTCAAATGAATATCTTATTATTCAATCATTATAATTAAAATAGTACATGTTTATATTTATAAGTAAAATTATTAAATTAAATTTTTAAAAATGTATGTCAATTTTTAGTTCATAAGGTAGAATTTATCATAGGATGAATTTTTGTCATTTTTAAAAAAAATTGTATTCTCATTGGTGAATATAGAAAAATATTGGTTTTTGTAAACCTATTATTACATTTCATTAAATTAGGTAACTTACATTTACCATTTTTTTATTATTTTAATGTAAACTAAGAGCCCTATTAATAAAAATTATATAATTATTTCAATATAATTATTTATTTTCTTTTACTTTTTCTTTAAATAAAATAATATTCATAAAAATACATTGTTATTCCAAAAAACACTTTTACATTGTGTATTATTAAAAAATATTTAAATTAATTTCTTTCACATAAAAATTAAAAAATGAAAAATTATTTTCTAAATTGGAATCATGAGGGAAAATTTTATTTACGAGTTTAATTTCAATTATTTTATTATGTATAGTATCCTTGGTAAAATTATTGTCAACTTGGTAAAGGGGTATAATAGGTTATTTAAGGTTTAAAATTTGTTATCTGGTCACCATATCTCATATTAATTTCTATTTTATATGGTAATTTCTATACACATGATCTTATCATAGAAACTATATTTTCCTAGAGACACAAGACTGTGAATAAGACAATTTAAATAGTTAAATGATATGAAAAATAAAATTTGTTCTACTATCATCAGATATATAAGTAAGCCACCTCTCCTTACATATTCACATACTTTGATCATACTAGATCATTCATGACACTCCCAAATTCCTTCCTAATTTCAATCCTAATTTCACAGTGGACCGTGTATCTCTAAAATACTAATATAAGATGTCATAAGTTGTTTTATAAATGAGGTTTTCCAATTAATATGCATGACTCTTAAATTAGTTCATTCTTAATAATTCCTTCCTCAACTACCTAAAACATATCATAATAATTCTGGTCTAAAAACATTATAATCTATAATATATTATAATTTTATTGATTTTATGTTACTAACCTTTTTCATCACTTTTACAACTATATTGTAAACTAAAAAATTGCATGAGTATTATTGTGGAATACCACCTCTACGAAGCGATATATTACATTTTTCATCATAACTTTGCAAGTATTATTATAAATACACAATTAATTTCTATATAATATTTTCATGTTATTATTATTGGATATATTTTTTATAATATACCTACATATTCATCAATCTATTGAATAATAAAAACATCACTAGTGTGTATGTGTAGACAGCCAAACCCATAAATAGATGTGATACATTTTTCATTTCACCGTACAATGATAGTCATATTATTCCATTTAATAAATATATATCATTTTTTGATTTTTATTAGGATTAATTAGAGTTAATAAATTGCCTAATTTGTTATGTTTTAGCAATTATAATAATTGAAAAGTCTCACACGCATATGTACACTACCATCTCTTTGCAATGATGTATTTCTTTTATAAATAATGCTTTTAATGGATAGTTATATAAGTTTATTATTTTTAAAAACTTGTTAATTATAGTATGTTAAAAATATTTTATATTATGAAATAAAGAAAATGATAGTCTTCCAGATATGATAAAATGAAACTTTTATTGAAAATGAAACTCTAAAAAGGAAAATATTATTACCAAAATCATTATTAGTGTATAAAAATAAGATATAAATGAATAATAACTAGTATGATAAATCCAAACATAGTTTTGAATTATATTTATAATAGGTACAAATTTATTATATTTGAGATTAAATAATGTTCTTTCGAGATAAAGATTTAGGTAACAGTTTATTTCACAATCTTGTTCAAATTCAGGATTTTTTATGTTTGTGTTAGAATTGAAAAAATTATATGATCATTACATATAGGAGCCAATTTATTTTATTCTTGTTTATATAAATATTTTTCTTGTATTATATCAATTTTATCTCTTTTTGGAACTCAAAACCACCATAAAAATTCTAATAAGAAAATGACACAATATAGTATTTTTGTTCATAAATATTTATCTTCCATATCCATATTCGTTAATTTGTAAAGGATGTTAATTTCTATAATTAAATGATTTGTTAAATTCAATTTTATTTTTCATTTAGGTTCGATTCATTTTCATATGTTCTATACACTTTATCATTTACTTTAAATGGATGTTTAATAATAAAATATTTTAATGTTTACCACAAAAAAACCTTTCCCCTCTGTCATATTAATCAATCAACATTAACCATTACTAAAAAGATAAAATATGTTCTAAAATAAAAAAAAAATCCATTAATATTTAATTTTTTAATTATTTTTTATAGGGAATGATTTTTCTTTTTCCATTTCCAATTTAATTTAAAATATATTTTCCCTCCTTTTTATTATCATTAAAGGAATATTATGGTTCACCAGGGAGATAATCTAATGATACTATATACCTTAACACAATATATATATTGTGATATTTTTAATCAATTTTTTTGAGAAATGAATATATTGAAATTTCATTTTATATATTATAATATGAATTTTAAAGTTTTTTATGTGTCATATTATAAATCATTTATTTCCATATGATGAATGAATTAAAAATATTAAGTAATATGAGGTTTATAATATTAAATATCTCGTTAATAAATCATTGTGTCCTATAAGACAATTATTCATGGGGGTTTGGAAAAATTCGTTACCTATATTTGAATTATTTATTTGAATGACGATTTCAAAGTAAAATTATGATATATAGCATTATTCCACTTATAATAATGATTAAAATTATTTATTATTCAATTTTTTTATTAAATGATATATTTTGTTATAGAATTACTTTAATGACCATTTGAGCCCACCGTTTATTATGTTTCCTTTCCCCATTGTATCATGATGTGAAATTTGAATGAATTCAAGGATATACAATAAGAGATCATCATGTAATGAAGGTAATTATATATTTTCTTTCATGTTTTCAAATTACATTTGGGAATCTTTTTTTCATGTGTAATCTCATGAATAGTAAACTATTTAATCAATTTGGATGTGTTATCTTTTAAATTTCATCAATATAGGATGATAACCTATGGTTCCAGGTTAATAATTCAAGGGTTCTAAAATCTATATTAATTTGAGGATTAGTATGATCATTGAGATGTAAATCATAAAGAATATAATTGAACATAATGATAAAAATATGATAATACATTAAAATATAGAAGAAAATCATATACAATATTGTTTTTACAATGGAATCATATTTTATGATTCAATATTCATGATGTTGTGAGAAAGTACAGTATATTTCATTTTTTGGAAAAATATAGCTGAGGATGGAAGAAAATATATATAAAAGACTATAACCTAAAAGGTATTTTTATCATGATTAATTCAATGATTTCTAGAATTATTCTTTTTTATATAGGAATATTATAAAAATATTGTATCAATTGAGTCGATACATGACTTATAATTTGTCTCATATAGAGCTCTTTTTTTTGTTATCGAACAAGGTACAACAACATTGGTTATATTCAATGTGACAAAAAACATAATAATTACATTGAACTACTAATCAATTAGTAGTGGGTAAATGGATCACGTCTCCTAAAAATATATATATCTCTCTAGGATGTAGTGAAAAGGATAAAGGTAGTTTATCATCTAGAGGAAATAATTATTATAAGTGGTAATTGGTTCAAAATAGTAAGGATTCAGAGGTAATATTGTAATAGAAAAAATATATTGTGAAATTGTGTTATTTATTATATTTGAAGTTCTTAATTTCATTCTTAATATACTACACAATGTTTAAATGAACCACAACATACTATTGACCCATTATTTCTTACTAAGATACAAATTATCAACATGTTTTATTAGATGTTATGAATAGTGTTAAATAATTTATTTAAAAAAATATTGATTAAATATCTATCAAATGATACCATTGGTTTTATATTGGTTAAAATTTGACATAAAATTATTTTTTGGTATAAAAAGTGTCATTTTTTAAAAAGTTGTAGTTATTTTCTTAAGGAGGTTTTTTCACAATAAATTAAATAAATCGTTATTGATTGATTTGAAGAAATATATCGATTATATAATCAATAAAATATGTCTTCACTGATTTAATTATTTTTACTAGAAATTATAAAAAAAAAATAAGGACATTTATGCTTAAAAAATACATATTCATGAAATAAGGGTTTTAAAGTATTTTGATAATTAATGTTAAAATTAATATCTACCAATTTTTTAGATTTTATTTTATAAAAATTATATCAGTTTTTATATATTCATATCAATATAATCAGAAATGGTAGATTTTTTTTTATTTCTAGAAAAAATATTTTTTTACGTGGATAGTTATAGAATGCATATTTTATAAAAATAATATTATTCTTGTCATGTTTTTAAAAATTAAAATGTTTCAAAAATATATTTTAAAATTAAATCATTCTAATTTAATAAAAAAATAAAAAAAATTCCATTTTATTCATATGTATATATATGATTTCTCTAAATACATGTTCATACTTAAAAATTCATTTTTTGAGAAATTTGTTTTATTCTTGTTGTTTTATCTTATTTAAAGTAAAAAGTTTGGAAAATAATATATATTAAATTTTATAATTTTTCATAAATATTTTTTATCATCAATTTTTTCTTATTAAAAAACATTTTGGGAATAAAATAGTCTGATAAAGGGATGTTAAGTCTAACGTCTTTAACCATTGAAAGGGATGATATAATTAACTACTTTCACATTGGGTTATACATTTTTTTATTCTTAAAAATGGTTAAAAAAATATTATGGGGGAATGGAATATCTAGAATTTTTAACTAGTGATGGGGTTGAAATAATAAAATGAAATCATGTCCGGTTAATCATTTTTTGCAGAAAACATCTCAAAAAGCACTATTTTGAATGATAATTGATTGTGGGTGATTTTGATTCAATCCAATCATCTATGTCAAGTTCAAAACCATTTTACTTAACTAAATCTCCTAATTACAACCACATATATAGTTGATTGTAGAAAAATTTTCCAAATGCATGGGGTCAATTGGGGTTTCAGACACTATAGTCTTGGATAGTCACATTGTTCGACTAGATGGGAGTTCAGGCTCATAAAACCCTTTTAGTTGGATTTATTGAAAACTATATGAATCCATTATAGATTTAAGATATGTTCAACAAGTATTTTTGAGGGAATGATACAAGAATAGTTACCACTATGTCAATAACATTATTAATATAATGTTTTGACGGGAACAATAGTGTGCATCAACGGTTCTCCATCATTCCATTGTAAATTTGTGATTTTTTAGTTTATATATATTTTTGAAATATATGGGTTTTATTAATATCTAGGGAGGTGGTTGGTTTCATGGATATGGGATTAAGCCTTTGTGATGAATCCTACATATCCTATAATAAGATGAATCAAAACCAATATAGTGCATCTAACATAGTTTATGGTCATCTAACTTAACAGATCGATGTAGTTTAACTTGATATGGTACAGAATTATATATATGGTTTGTGCTTCCAAGTGTAATCCTAATAATCTAGTTAACATGGGGACAAGATTATACCAATCTCATGTATGTGTCATAAAATATAATAAAACTAATACACTATGTGGGACAAATTTATATAAGGTTACACTGAATTGCCACATTAGGAGTATGGACCTTTTTGTGAATATGATATGTAATTAAAAAACATATTAATTAATGGATGGAAATAGGGGAATCCTCAACATATTATTTTTATAATCAGCAGTTTTCCTCAAGACCATCTGAGTAATCCTTGTTGTTAGAGACAAGAGATAATTGAAGATCAGACACATAAAATGAGATAATATTTACATAGGAAATACAAATAAATGTCTTCCTTTGGGAGTTATGATAATCAGTCTTAGGGATGATATTATATAGTTCCTAATCCTTAATAATATTTCCTACATATTTTTTTGTAATAGGTATCATATTCTTTCTATTATTTCCTCCCTTAACCCGTTGATGAGTTGGGTTGGGTTATCACAGATAGAGATTCTATTATTATCTATGAGGTTTCAAAAAATAGTAGGCTTAGATATTTATGGATTCACATATTCATATTAATTATCATTACTATAATAGATAAAGAGTTATGATGACCATGAAAGGTATTTGCGATATTTTTGGTATGGCACAAAGTGCCTGTCTGAGAAAATGACATGATCATGGCCCTGTTATTGTGTATCCATAATGCATATTCAGGATACACCCCCTATATAGGGGGAGTGTGGATGAGGTTTCTTGGTTTTGGGTTAATATTTTATATTCTTCATTGTTTCTTCAATATTCCATTAAAATGTCATGAAGGATCTACCCAGAATGTCCTAGTTGTCTTCTAGATAGTTATAGCGTGTCTATATCGCATGGAAGTCACGCCCAAGGATTTCTTCTCGGCTTGTTTCTATTGACTTCCCGACATGGTCAATGTGACCGCCTTTCAAGGAATACTAATCTATATCCTTCTACCTAAAATGATGAAGATCCTTCCTATAATTGAATTAAAAATATCTAATATGCTTCACATAATTGATTTTTTCATGTCCGTGAACAATTTTTTTATCATACACATGTCTTAGATTACATCGTATGATCACAGTTTTCATATCAAGGGGTTTTTTCATGATTAATTTACTTTTCCAGGATGTCTTCACTTGATCAAGGATGATGTGGGCATGATATATTGTATGATAAAATGAATTTTCTAGGATTTAGTCACCTGATCAAATTACATTGTCTAGGATGTATTAGAATGATTGATGAACATTTTCTAAGATGTATACAAAAGATCAATGTGGATATCTACTATGCATTTCACATGAAAA
The DNA here is from genome assembly GCA_963277665.1 of Viscum album. Lineage (NCBI taxonomy): Eukaryota > Viridiplantae > Streptophyta > Magnoliopsida > Santalales > Viscaceae > Viscum > Viscum album. The sequence goes on from OY728135.1 coordinate 1,291,313,713, forward strand.
TTCGGACATGTCCATGGTTTATTCTCATGATTGACTAACATTCCCAAAATTTCTTTTCATGATAAAAGTTATTTATCCAAAGATTATCTCATGATTCATATGAGTTTTCAATGGCCATTATTATTCTTAATGAAACTTGTCTGTGGACTATATTGTAACCAAATTTAAATTTCCATGTATTCCCAAGTAGATCATAAGACCCAAGGATGTTCTTACAATCACATGATCATAAATGAGTTATGTAGTTGGGTCTCACAAAAATATCCAGGATCACGCACATATCTATGTACTAAACATGGATATCCAAATTGATCATTCCTCAAGGCTACATGGAAAATATATTCATTGGGTGTGGTGTTAATTTCTTTTGTTTTATTATAATATTGCATGTCCCTATGATTTTAATGTGAGAGGTGTCTTTTAATTGGGAAAAAATTCATTATATTCCCTACTATGTGGTTAGTAGATCTCACATGATGAAGTTACATGAATCGATTTTCATAATGTGATTCACATTACCTCAAAGTATGTCATGTAATGGGTTTTCAGATCATTCATGTGGATATATATATCGAATTCTCTCTATTGATGTATGAGGGTACCTAGATAAGGACTTCCATCTCACATTCTTATATGGGGTGCATTTCCACGGTATTAATTTTGAATTTATTTGTATATATTGGTGTGTTAAATTTTGAAGGAATCCATGTAGAGTGAAACATGTTAACATCCTGAGAACTAAAGGTTCTTGGGGTAATAAGATTAAATACTTTCATGATTTCTTCTTCAATATTTTCTCCAAGTATTACTTGTCCACTGTTGTATGTTAGAGAACATCAAGAGGTGTATCCTACATGTCTGATGGCCTACATTCGGTGGTCGAATATGGGTAAGAAATGACTATGGGATATTATTGTATATAAACCCTTCAGTGAAACACAACTCATATCTGATCCATACACCCAATGCATAACATGGACCACACTACTGTATCATGAGATATTCAATAATTCATATGATTGGGTCACCAAAAGGGGATCTTGCAAGAGGCTTTGAGATCATGTGAAGATGGAAAACCCCATGGACATATTCAAGGAGGAATATATTCATGATATATGGGATTCGTATCCAAATTTAATGTTGAACGTTTCTTATGATCATTAAAGCATCATGTTCAGAGAGGGTTGTTCATGATATAAGTATGCATGTACATTTATTTTAATGGTTGAGAAGAGGAATCTCTTTATATAGGGATTTCATGTTATTATTTATTCTTCATGTGACCACATGATCATAAGGTGATCATATTCTATATTTTTATGGAATAAAATCATGCTTGTTTCATGTAATGTGATCTTCAATATTACCTAGAGATGATCTCAGAAGGTGACAACTAGTTTCCCCTTCTTGTTTTCACTAATTTTATTTTCTACCATTCATTTGAAGTTAGGTCTAGTTTTTATGGGATGTATGGTTTATATAATTTATTGTTAACCATGGTTTATTCCAGATTTCATGAGGAATGTGACACAATCCTTGGATGAATGTGATAGAGTATTCATAAGGGTCACATATTTTCACCATGAGATGGCTTAACATGAAAGAATTTATTTCCATATCTGTGGATTATCATGGTTGTTTTTGGGGCCATTCATGAACAATTTTTATTATCTCGATGGATTCCAAGATATCATATTCTCGATTCATGTGATCTCTAGTGGAGTACCATGATCTACCTTCTTTATTTTCATGATGATAGAGATGACTGGAGGTTCTTACGATGAGAGTTGTGTTTTTCTTCTTCTGAATCCAACAATTCCCACATTGATTCATTTACTCATCATTTTCTCATCATGTGATCTTTATAAACACTCACAATTTGATTCATAAAGTCAAAGGATAGCACACAGTGTTCAGATGATGGATCTAATGATCATCGACATGGCTGTTATATAATTCTATACTATCTCATGATGGGTTGATGATCAAATCTATTCTATCACATGATCAATAATGCATCTTATAAAGGATTCCCATTATTTTCTAACAGTATTCATGTGATTTTCATGCATGTAAAGTGTATCACATGATTTATTAGTGGGGACATATTTTATGGTGGTTTTCATGTTCTATGGTAGAGTGAATAGTTGGTATGGATCTTTGTGTTGAACCAGGGGTGAAAGTTGTGGAAGAGCACAAGAAGAGGGTGAAGATGACGAGGCTAGGAGACCAGATGTTTGGGATCATCTTGATCATAATACTATATTTTAATACCTATTTTTTACATATGAAAAATTCACATTCCATGAGAATTATCCCACCTCAGTCTCTCAATTTGAAGTAGATTTCTCAATAAAAGATTTTGTGGTAGCATCACCTCAAGACGACAACCGGTTTTACACCTACAACACCTGCACCACACATTAAAAATTCACACCCTTCCATTGAATGTCCCACCAAGTCACAACTGTGCGAACCTCTTGTATGAAATTTATGATCAATTCTCTCCCATTATTTCCCATATTATAGCTGGTGGGATCCCAGGGTATAGTTGTGTTGACTTCCAAATGTTATATTCATTGTTTTGGCCAGTTGGTTATACATCTAAGAAAATGTTTTGGGAAAGTGAAACCATAATAATAATCTATGTAAAATGGGTTAAAATAGTGGAAAAAAAATATTCCCTCATAAAGAAAACAACAATATGCTTCCTCCAAAATATTATTTCAGTTTCATTAAAGAAAATTACATAAATATTTTTTGTGGTATTCATACATTCTGAAATCATATATAATAAATTAAATGGGAAACAATTATGTGATCCTAAAAAATGTCCCATATAACAATTTGATTCATTAGGGAGGAAAATAATATGATTTTATGATAAATTTTTATCAAATGCTCATATATCTCATCATATGATGGCCATTTAATATTATATATCTTAGGGCATTCATCAAAAGTTTTTTGACTAAGAAATTGTATGTTCTAACAATAGGAGACTTGAGGCCAGGATTTATTGGATAAATCAAATATATGGAGTATCCTTTGCTTGGGGAACAAAAATCTTGATAATGGAATGTGTATGAATTATATTATGTAAAGTTGATCATGTTGAATTTAACATGTGTATGGATTTTATGATAGTTACATGGACGTCATTAAATATCTCATGAAAATGGGAATAAATAAGTACATAGTTCTATAATATAGTGCTAAGAAGATCAAACTCATGCAGAGGAAAAATAAGTTCACATTTAAGGAAAATTATGATAAATATCATTATATAGATCTAGAACCTATATAGGAATGAAATATCACGGATTTAGGGTGAAAATAAAAGTAGATACTCTTTTTTTGTTAGATATATTCCATTAATCATCAATGATACTCATCCTTTTTGTACTATGATATATACAAAAAACAAATGAATTTAATTTCTTATCCGAGAAGATATTTTTCATCATAAATGCTTATGAATTCCCATTGACATGAGATTAATTATTGATGTACATGATCTATTTTTCTTTAGATCACTAGATTTATAGTGATAATTTGGGTTAGATATAAATCCTTAATGAAGAATGATATAATTTCTACCTATGTCAGTGTACTTTGAGGGAACAATATGATTTTCTATAGGGACATGTATGGATCCCTATAAGCAATAAATATTTTTACTTTATATATCCTTAACTTCTACCTATGAATAAATAGTGATATACTTTTTTGCATGGAATTGAATTTTACATGGGCCTCCCTATTACTATTTGCAAACATGACATATTTGGTTACTTGAATACTAAATGAGTGCCCAATTTTTTCAATAGAATGCAATATTCATGCCTAGTGAGTAGATAATATAATTATTCATATGATTGAATTTTAAATTTTTAACATAGAAACAATTTTTCCTCATTTATATGGATATTTATGAGTCTGGAAAAATAAACTAGTGGTGTTTTTTTGTTTAAGTTGTTACAACATGGACCATCTACTTTTTGTGATTTATGGTATTCTGTCTTCGACCTTCTATTATTGTAGTTTACGGTCTTTTATCTCATAACATATATTTTCATATTTTTTATTCTATTAGAACAAGCCTTTTATTAATATATTTTAGTGTTTAATGTCTTAAACTTTCTCTTTTTATAATTTAGAGTATTCTGGATTAAACATAATATTATTTTAGTATAGGGTCTTCTCAAATAGGCCATCTATTTCTATAGTTTAGTTATTTTTTCTCATTCCTAATATTATTTTATAATAGAATCTTTTTTCTTGGGTATTATTTTTGAGTTGGATGATTTGTACTCATAATGGTAATGAGAACCCTTCATCCTTGATGGGACTATAAATAAAGACTCTCCACGTAGGGTTGTGATATCAAAAATTCATAGTTGATATTATGATAAATGAATGTTCATGAAGGGTTCTGGGACCCTATGTTTTTATAGAAACCATGAGGTATTATTATTCATGATGGTTCATGACCCCCTTCATCCCTAATAATATTATTTTTTATTTACGGGGAAATATATTGAAATTTGAGTCCACTTATATTGTGAGAAGATGGGTTATGTAAGTCATAGGTCTAAGAGCTTGAATCAATGAACATGGAATAGGGAAGACATACCAGGGATATACCAAGGAAACATAATGTGTTGATTTATTTTGTGTTACCATTTGGGATCATGATGATCATATTTTCATACAATATAGGAGGATATTCCACGAGTTCCATGTTCAGATGACCATATGAATGAGCACATAGTTCTTACATGAATGGTGAAATAAAAGTGACTCCTACCATATTCTAAGTGTTATAAAGGATTTTTGAAGAATCAAAATTCATGACATTGATGTGGGGCATGGATAAAATGACTATCTAGGAAATGTTCTTGAACCATAGTGATATTTAACATTTTGGTTTGGAGGCTCGAGCCTGACACAATGTAATTTTAATTCACATTTTGTGCTCCATCAAAAGGTTTTGGACTAGAGTGTTGGATTCCTTATTTGTGGAATGATTAAATACCTCGTGAAGTAACGTCGATGATTTAGAATCCCCTTGAATTGTTTTGTAATTAGAATTGAAAATCATATTTGATAAATGCTTGATTTTACTGTAGGTTTGAATCAGTGGGTTCATGTCCAACATTGATGATGGTCAGAGCCTATAATGCTCCAAACGATGAAGATAATAATTATTAGACTTAGTGGAGAAATCATAAGATCCATGGGTTCATTCGGATGAGAAATTCCTTGTTACTAGTTTTCTATTGGTAAGTGGCAAGGAAATTGAATAACATGGTTCATGGAATTCCAATAGAATGATATAAACTCAGGGATTTGGTTTTTTTATCTTATAAACCAATTGAATAAAGGGGTTTATGAAAAATGTAACATTAAATAAGTGATTTTTCATCAAAACTTTTTTGTTATCTCCTAATGAAATCATTATCATGGTGAGATTATATAAAAAATAATCACTCTAACTATTTCCTCTATAAGGGAGTCTAGGGAGCATGGGATGGATTTTACTAGGGAAACAAAGTATTCCCTATGATATTTACTCCTCTTTAATTCCTGCTATAACATTTTATTGAACTCTTGAGATGAATATTTTAGTGATAAGATATATGGAATTATCTCAAACCATCCTTTTTGATTTTTCATCTTTACATGTTTTATGTCTCATTTACAACCATTTTTAGGGTCTGGTTATTTTCACTGTAAAATGATAAAGTTTAAGGTCATATAATTTTGACCACAATGCATCGATTTCATGGTCATGATGTACATGGAACTCATATAAGGGTAAGGGTACACAATATTCTATCTAGGATACCCAGGGTTAATAGTGATCCAACATACTTCTAGGTGGGAGATGATAATTTTATAAATCATTTTTCAATGATGCAACATCGTGAGTAATGATATGTAAAAATCATAAAATGTGTATATCATAATGCCCTCGGGAGATATGATATGTAGTTGTGACATAAGGTACACTAGGATCAAAAATCCCATCATTTTTTTTCTTGATTCATGTAGTTTGAATGTCTAAGAACTTATGAATCACTAGCAGGGTAAAATAGAGAGATCTCATTTCCATTACAAGTTCAATGTAAGGTCTTTGGTAACCTAATTACATCAAGACATGAAGTGTTATTTAAGTTATGAGGAACTTAAAAGATGATGTAATCACCCCATAGTCTAGTTGATCAAGGTTAGACTCCCATGATCATTTTTTAAGGAGGGATAATGGGTGATTGTCTTTATATTTTTACATCAAGTTGTAGAGATATATAAATGATGATTTTTATTAATGTCAAGTTACTAGGAAATTTTATATGGATTTCATTTTTACTTCATGTGGTAATGATATGGTAACCGATGTAAAAATAGTGAAAGATATCCTATGTTAAACATTGCATTTGTCATGGGAATTTATAATTATGTGGAATCTTTTCTCCATTAGAATTTTTCATTGGTGGGTAGCCATATACATGATCAATTATTTTGTAGAACAATCACACTCGCATTGAAGTTATATACGTATATATCTAACTCATCTATATGCATAACAGGCTCTTTTAACTAGTTCCGCCATTAAAAAATATATATGGTTATTTTATAGTAAATTTAATGTAAAAAATAATTTCTTACAGTCTAAAGTAATATAGCATGTACATGGTCCCCGGTCTAAGTTATGTTTTGATCATGTCGGCTAGTTCATCTTGTTAGGTTCCCAAATCTCACATGATTGATAATTCTCATGATAAATATGGGAAAACTGGGTAGTTGACTGAAAAATGTGAGAGTAGGTCTCAGACACCTCACTGCATAGGTACATCCTATATACTGTTAGGGATTCATTTTTATTATTTTATATGTTGTTTCTAAACCCATTATTGGTTATCTTTTTATCTCCACATATCATGTCATAAATGGAATCAATTAACACATAGTTCTTGTATAAAAGATACATGTGTAGGATTAACGTGTATGTGGGAAGGGGGATTGTTTTGGTGGATGGATCTAGGTTGAGATATTTGTGCACCACTACTATTATATAATAACAGAAAGAATCCCATGCATAGTTATTGAATGTTACACTATACATGTAGCTTTAAACCACACATATAGGGGGAATTAATCTAATTTATTGTTGTCATTGGACCCATTATTTGAGATCTAGGCATTACTACATATCCTAGTATGATTGGAATCCAGCCTTATAGGGTTCGTGAATGGGAAATTCTCGATGCATGTATGTAGCATAAATAGAGGGTTGATTGAAATCTTGGATGGTTATTCTTGCACCTTGGATTGGTGATCTGTGCATCCCTGCATATCCTATGATGACAATAATAAAATAAACTTTAGTACTTTGATTGAGAAATTGACATGCTCATCTTACCCTTATAAAGTAATGGTATTTTTTCCATCGATTGATGCATCTAGGTCTAGGATTGGACATTTGAGCATTAATATGTTTCCAAGTATCACATAAAGCATGAAATCGAATCTTTTTAAATGAGAAACTCTTTAATTATGTCTGGCTCATATGAAGAGTACATAATTATTCCGGTTGATGGTTTTAGATGGAGTTATGATTACAGGTCAAAAAATATTACATATCCATTGATGGTAGAAATTAATCCAAATATTTTTATTCAAAACCATACTCCTCAACCTAATGACGAATGGAAACAAGTTTCCACATGTAGAATCGGAAATATTCATCTTGACTAATAAATAGAGATCAGGGTGTAACTACATATTCTAATGTGGCATGAATGAAGCCACACATAGTTATTGAATGGAGGTGTGGTGGGATTTAAACAACAAGGGTAGTTTTCCTCTCTGAAGAGGCCCATGGCAATCCATAAATTTATGTCCTGAAAGTTACATCAACAGCGTATTTAATCATTTTTTAACAAGGAAGTGTTTCGGTCCTTATATTATTCTACATCTAAGACCATTCTAACCATATAATAAAATAATAGGTATTGAACATTTAGGTAATTCTATACCGAAGAACCCAATTCCACATTATCTATGCTTGGTGTAAGGAACATGAAATGGAAACGGTCTCATTCACCAAATAGAGGTGATTATATAAAGGATAAGATAATTTTGTATCATCTGATGGTTAGGCCAAGTTATAGGATCATGGAGCTTATATGTATATTTTTGGAGTCATAATAAAGACATAAATAGTTATAAAAAATTGTTTAGATTATTTTCATGTGGCAAAGACATCATCCATGGACTTTAACATCATGTGGTGAGGATGAATGACATTGAACATGAAATAGGAAATATTGTGGCTCGAACCAATAATAGTGATCTAGGAATCACTATATATCCTATAATTGAAGTAATAAATCCACACATAGTTCATAAATATCCATGAAGTTTAAGATCATGACATAATTATTTAATCCATCCGTTATAATGTCTTGTGGTAATGATGATGGTTACCTAATGTGAAAAAACAACTCTTGAACATTGTCAAGAAATCTGATGTCATTTGACAGGGTCGAAGTTATTTTGTCCAAACCCATGATTTGGGATATGGGCGTCACTACATATAATGTGATTGTATTAATCAAGACATATGAAGTACATGGATGGGGAGATTCCATATGTAGATCGTACTCTCAGACCAGGATAGGGGCACTTCAATCTCTTCTTCATAGATCTAGATTGTGTGTATTGAATTGTTAGGGATATTATTCATAAAATAAAGATTGTATTAAGGCAGTGAGGACATATTTAATGTATTTTAATGTCATATGATAACCACATATCATGAATTTTAACATCATGAGAAATGGAAGGACAATGAAACTGTTCAAATCCATGTTGTTAGGTCTTTTTCTATATCGTTTGACATCATTGGGTTAGGAAGGATCAAACAGTTTAATGTCATGTGACCCAGACATTTTCATGATATCTGGTTTAGAGTCTTTCTCTATGGAATTCTTCTATACAACTTATAATCATGTTGTTAGGATATGTGGGTAATATTAACGCCATGTGACCTATACATAGTATCATGAGAGTGGTGTATTCTCACAACATTCTTCAAGAAACTTCAATGGTCATCCATTAAAACAGGGTGATAAATAGTCACATTATTTTTCAAAATGTAAATTTCCATGTAACTCCAAGTAAAAAATAATCTATGTTGATTTTGAATTGAAATATATCTCTCCTTCTCCATGAGGGTCATAGAAGCAGCAATCAATGTGGGTCACAGTACTAATTTTATTCCCATATTTACCAACATAAGAACATTTGTGGTGGTAAAGACTCCTTCCACAAATAGAATAGATAATTCCTTAGGCCGTCCAAGTTTTCTTACACCCCTTGGTTTGAAAAGTTGTTATTAGTAATTCTAGATAACTAGGGGTGTCGCAGATTTTTTCCAGGTTAGAGAGGCCCTGTGAAGAGACAATTCCATCATAAACTACCAGATTTATTGTAGAGTGATTGTAGAGATGATTAATTTCAATTATGATCTCGCTATGGATAAGAGGATTGTGGATATATTTTATTTATTCTATGACATACATTTGAATTCTATGTAACACATAGTCATTATCAACCATTCTATAGGAATTTATAGGGGTTGTGAAAAATCCAATGTGTATTACAATCATCATATCTTATTTCATAATTTTTTTTATCCATCCCTTTTATAGAAAAATTATATAGAATCTATGTATTCGTAATACTCAAAGGGGGAACCATCACCATGTAAGACCACAACATTTCCATTGATGGTTTATTTCTAGGAGTGATGATATTTTTAAGGCACCACTTTATGGAAATGAATCCAAGTACATCCAAATAATAAATTATATAATATTCCAAGATGGATAACCATGAACTAAATGTTTGGTGTGAGATCCTAATCATGACATTTGACAAGAATATTCATAAGATTTATTTTCTCTATCTAATCGTTTCCTTAAAAGGATATATTTTTTGTAGATAAATCCCCCTATATATATCCTAATCATGGGTGGTTTCAAATGTAGATGATGTTTAGCTCAAAAATATTTTCAAATAAATCCCTCTAGATGATTATATAATCATTCTTTCCCAGAAATAGTAGAAAATTGATATTTATTGGTATGACTTTTTCTTTACCTTTATTTGTGAATGAGATGGGGACATGGTATTCGGATGGAATAGTCTGTACTTTATAAACCTCAACTATGGATAATTTCTTCACAAGATATTATGTGATCAAGAGGGACTTTTGGAGGGTGTCATTTTGTTTTATTGAAATGTGGAAATCATCCAGGAGTATAAAACACCCACCAGATGATTTTCAAATATTCTGGAGATTAAGATGTTTAATAGTTCAATTTATTGTGATTGGGATGTGTTCTGTTATAAGGACCCATCCTTAAACCTTACTTAATCTTGAGTTATTACAATATTACACATTGAGTATCTTTTTGGGTTTATAGTTTTAGAGAATTAGATCATAAAACATGAATTACATTCCATATTTAAACAAAGTGGTTACATAAAGATCGTATTCATTTTTTTCCATCAATGAAAACATATTTAAAATAAAACATGGATTCTTTATTGACACTTCCTTTACACTATCATTATATCTTGTACCTTTCCCTTGACCTATGAAAAACATTTCAAAAAACTTGGGATGAGAATAAAAAACTCAGTAAGGGATATAAAATTATGGAAAGGAAACATGAGTACATATATACATAAGAATGAAATCATATTTTACCCATAAAACGTAATCACTTTAACATACCTCATCAAATCATGAATAAATCATAAAAATCATAAGACATAAAGTTAACTTGAGGTATTCATAACATTCTTACATAGGGAGTAACCCTCTTGGTTATGTTTGGAATACCCATCACAGTATATTCCCTAAATCTCTTCTGAGAAACATTAACGTTTAACTCCTTCATGTTACCCAATGCATTGGAGAGCTATATCGGGCCCACCCGCCCTTAGTTTATCACGGAACCACTCATCTTCATAATAATGCCCAAGAACCACAACATAATCGTATCATATAAAACATGCATAAAGGGAACAAAACATTTCCACCTTTCACTCACAAGATATCAATTCAACACATTGATATAAAAACATTATGAAAACCATTTTGAATACCAAAATAAAAGAAAAGTAAAACATGGTATTTATTTTTCTTTTAAAAAAAGTATGGCTTGTAGAGGAAGCCGAAACTCAAATAATGGTCACGGCGGCAGAGAAGTCGTTGTCGCCGCATACGTACGACAAAAACAGTCCCTTTTGTCGTTTAGTAAAACGATTCGTATAAAAAAGATTCCTTTTGGATAAATGTAAAAGTAAAAGGGGTTTATACACCGTATAAATTAAGGTTGTGTATAAAACAAAATATGCCTCAATGAATGGAGATTGAGACGAAGTCCCTTACCTCGGGTCCGACTTGACTCGATCGTTCTTTAATCTCCTTAAAATGGGTAACCCTTTTTTATTTGAGCTCAAAGGCTTCCTTGGGAAGACATCTGCCCAAAGTGAGGATTATAAGAGTTAGAGAGGGATGTGGAGAGAAAAAATGGGTAGTGGTTGTCCAAGAAAAAGGCTTTGTAAGTGTGGGTAAGGTGGTAGAGGTGGGGGTCTTTTATAAGAGGAGAGGAGGGGCACTCTTTGAAAGTAAAGAAATGTTACTTTATTTTAAAATGAGTTTTGGATTTAAGAGGTCCCACATTGATATAATTCTAGGATAATGTGATAAGGGTTCTAAATATACCCATATAATAGGTTTTTCACAAGTGTAGGTCTTAGAGTTTACATTATCTTTTCATTTTATTTAAATCGTTAAATAATGAGGTAATCATTGCATCATCATGATGTCACAAATAATTTAATTTATTTAATGTCTAAAAATTATAAAGAAAATACTATTATGTAGGAAATCTTTTTATCTTTCAATTGACTATTTATAGTAAAAAAATATCACTTGTATAACCCCATTTAAAAATTGTTTTAGTAAAACAACTCATGTTTGTATCATTTTTACTTTTACATTAAATAAAAAGATATTAATGTCATTTTCCTTCCAAAGTGGCTCCATGGGGTCCCCCAAGTTGACCCATGGATTTTCTTGGATGGCCATGACACATCAAATAAGTGTAGTACATGTTTCAAGCTTATCTCATATTATTAAAACATTATTTTTACCTTAAACTACACTAATTACCTCTAATCGCGATTAAAAACTTAAAAGTTATTATTCACCAAAAAATTATTTTAATCCCATTGAACCACATTTTAATTCTTAATGAAAACCATGTATGTTGGATTTTTGAAATTGAAAACACAAAAGTGTTAAATTTTCATTTAAACGAATAATTAGTTTTTTTTAAGTACCACTTAGTGGTTTCACTATTCATCAAAAAATGATGTTTTTCAGAAAAATACCAAAACTTCACCCTAAGATAAATTTGATATTCTGAATTCAAAAATGATGTCTATTTTACAAAATTAAAAACATATAAGTTACATTAATTAATTTAATAATTAATTCCCGATGTCTTAGCAAATTGCCTGTTTTTTTTGAAACAATAGGTAGCAAAAGATTGACACTAGTTTAAGTCCAATTTTAAAGTGAAATTAATTCCAATGACCACTATGGAATTAAATGGTAAAAATATATTCTAATTGAACATTAAAACCAATTCAAAAGATAATATAACCATATAATTTAATTAGATGAAAAAGTAGTTTTGATGTAAAATACAGTATTTTTTCACTATTCATAATGAAATGAACATTGTCAGAAAAATACCAAAAATTTATCCAATGTAAATTTAAATGTCCCAATGATATAGAATATGTTTATTTTTACAAATAGATATTATAAAATTGTCAAAAGTTTTATTTAAAAATGGTTTTCCATCAAAAGGCAGTAAAACAATCTTTTAAAAATATTAGTGTATTCCATGCTTAAGATTGGATTTATTCTCATTTTAAGCCTCTAAAACCCTATCTAATTCATAAATAGACATAGATAAAAATATTTATTATTCATTACTTACATGGGATGTTACATCCTTCCCCCCTTTATAAAATTGCGTCCCCACAATTTATTTACTTATCGAATAAGTGGGGGTATTTAGCCCTCATTGCATTTTCAGATTCCCATGTTGCCTCTTCAATCATGTTATTTTTTCCACAAAACCTTTACCTGATGAATCACCTTATTTCATAAAACCTGCTCCCTGTGGTCAAGAATCTGTACCGGTTGTTCCTCAAAAGATAGGTTCTCTTCCAGCTGAACTACCTCTGGACTCAAAACATGGGATGGATCTGGCATATACTTTCTCAACATCGAAACATGAAAAACATTGTGTACCTGAGATAAACTCGGAGGTAAAGCCACTTGGTATGAAACTGATCCAACTCTCTCCATAATTTCATATGGTCAAATGAACCTTGGACTCATCTTTCCTTTCTTACCAAATCGCATCACACTTTTCCATGGTGATACTTTGAGAATAACATGATCTCCTACCTTAAAAGAGAGATCCTTCTTCCTATTGTCTGCATAACTCTTCTTCCTGCTCTGAGTTGTTCTCATGTGTTTCTGTATCAGCTGAACATTTTCTACTAACTCTTCTACCAATTCTGGTCCCATCAGCTTCCTTTCACCCACTTCATCCCAGAAAGCTGGAGTTTGACACCGCTTCCCATATAACACCTCTAATGGTGCCATCTGTATACTGGAATGAAAACTGTTATTATATGAAAATTCAACCAAGGAAAGATGTTGGTCCCAACTTCCCTGATAATCCATCGAACAAGCACGTAGCATATCCTCCAATGTCTGAATTTTTCACTCTGACTGCCCATCTGACTGAGGATGAAAAGTTGTACTAAAATTTAATTCAGTACCCAACAACTTCTGAAGTCCTTTCCAAGAGTTAGAAGTAAACATGGGATCACGATCAGATACAATGGAGAGAGGAACTCCATGTAACCTGAATATCTCTTTAAGATACAAACGGGAAAGTTGATCTAGGGAAAAATTCTCTCGTATAGGAAGGAAATGAGCAGATTTAGTCACGCGATCAACAATAACCCAGATTGCATTATTACCTCGAGATGTATTCGGTAATCCCACAACAAATTCCATAAATATATTCTCTCATTTCTATTCTAGCACTGGTAAAGGCTGAAGCATCCCTTTCGGTAACTTCCGCTCTGCTTTAACCTGCTGACAAGTCAAACACTTCCTAGTAAAATCATCAATATCTCTTTTAATTCCATCCCACCAGTAATACACCCTCAGATCTCTGTACATCATAGTACTGTCATGATGAAATGAAAACGGATAACTATGAGCTTCACATAACAACTCTCTCTTCAACTGTAAATCACAAGGCAAACACAATCACTTCCCAAATCTCAAAACACAATTGTTATCAATGTTGAATTGAGACAACTTACCCTTCTGAACCAGCACTACCTTTTTCTGCAACTCACTGTCTTGCTTCTATTCTTTCTTGATTCTATCTGATAGAGAAGATTTCATTGATACCCAAAACAAAACAGGAGACCATCCTGCACCAAAAACTTCTATGCCAAAGTTCATCAAATCCTTAACCAAAGGATCACATTCTAAACGCAACATTGTTAATGAAGTATTACTTTTTCGACTCAAAGCATCAGCCACTTTATTTTCTTTTCCCGGATGGTAATGAATTGTACAATCATAATCCTTGATTAATTCCAGCCATCTCCTCTATCTCATGTTCAATTATTTCTGAGTGAATATATACTTTAACCTTTTATGATTGGTTTATATTTCACACTTTACTCCATACAAATGTTTCCTCAAAATTTTTAAAGCGAAAACAACAGAAGCTAATTCCAAATCATGAGTAGGGTAATTTACCTCATGAGTTTTCAACTGTCGTGAAGCATAAGTAATTACCTGATCATTCTGCATTAGGACACAACCAAGTCCTTTCAATGAATCATCATTTTAGATAAAAAACTTACCATTCTTGGAAGGTAGTGCCAAAACTGGAGCATTCACCAATCTTCTTTTTAGTTCCTGAAAACAATCATCACATTCTTTTGTCCAGATAAACTTAACACCCTTCCGAGTTAGCTTAGTCATTGGACTAGATAACAATGAAAAATTTCTAGCAAACCTTCAGTAATAGCCTTCCAATCCAAGGAAGCTACGAATCTCAGTTACATTTGTGGGACTTGGCCATTCATCAACAACCTTTGTTTTTGCAGGATCAACAGTTATCCCATCTTTAGAAACAATGTGACCATGGAAAGAAATTTTTTGCAACCAAAACTCACACTTGCTGAATTTCCCATACAATTTCTTTTCTTTTAAGGTTTGAAAAATAACCCTTAAATGTCTTTCATGATCCTATTTACTTTTAGAAAACACCAAAATATCATCAATGAAAACAACCACAAACTTATCCAAGAACTCATGGAAAAATCTATTCATTATGTCGATGAATACATTAGGTGCATTGGTTAGCCCAAAAGGCATTACTACAAATTCATAATGGCCATATCTTGTATGAAACGTGGTCTTTGGAATATCTGCTTCCTTTACCTTCAACTGATGGTACCCCAATCTTAGGTCAATCTTTGAAAAATACTGATCTCCCTGGAGCTGATCAAACAAATCATCAATATGAGTCAAAGGATATTTGTTCTTAACAGTGATGTTATTCAAGGCTCTATAATCAATGAAAAGTCTCATAGAACCATCTTTCTTTTTAACAAATAAAACAGGAGCACCCCATAGTGATGTGCTAGGTCGAATGAAACCTTTCCCAAATAAATATTTCTATTTCTATTTCAACTCTAAAAGATTAATTTGATCCATTCGATAAGGGGGTTTTGAAATTGTCTTAGCATAATGAACTAAGTCAACCGTAAATTCAACTTCTCGATCTGGTATTATTCCAGGCAACTCATCAGGAAAAACATCAGGGTACTCATTTACCACTGGAACATCATTAATCTGAACAGTTCCTTTGTTTTCAAAAATGTTTGCAAGGTAACATTCATTTACATCGTTTACAAGTTTCTCAGTCTCTTGATAAGTTATCAATAGTAAGGGTTCATTATTGTACACAAACTTAAAGTCTTTCTGAAAAGAAAATTCTTTAGATCTACAGTCAATCTTAGCATTGTAAATAGAGAGCCAATCCATACCCAGCATAACATCAAACTCTACTAGAGGTAAAACAATAAGGTTTGCAAGTAGCTTCTTTCCACGGATAAGGATGGGAAGATTATTATAAATTCTATTTGCCTCAACATTTCCACCAGGTGTTTTTACCAAAAGTTCAGGAGTCATTTCTCGGGATGGTATTCCCATTTTACTAGAAAAGGTTCTAGATATGAAAGAATGTGTAGACCCCGAATCAAACAACACACTAGTATAATATGAAAAAACAAACAAAGTACCTGATACAACTTCATTTTATGGCCCGACATCTACCAAAGTAGTTGCAAAGGATTTCACCACCCCTTTCTTCTTGTAGTCTAACTACTTCCCATCACTCAAGCTCTTTTTCGGAAACTCGTTTTCATAGTGACCCATCTCCTTGCACTTAAAACATTTCACTAACTATAAATCAAATTTGGTCTTACCATCACCCTGATCTTTTTCAGTGCAATCACGAGCCTTATGTCCCATCTTAACACATAGGTAGCACTTTCTAGAATTCAGAAGACATTCCCCAGCATGCCTTTTAGCACATTTATCACAAACTGAAAACTTAGTTTTCTTACCATCAGACCTTTTTAAAAAATTCTTTCCTTCCTCTTGCCACTTCGGTCTCTTCTTCTGCTGGTTGTTATAGAACACTTGATCATCGGAAAACTCCATTTCCACCTTCTCAGCACATCGAACAAGCTTTTCATAACTTTTAAACTCACGAGTATCCAATGCCCTTCGATATTTTGGCTTTAATCCTGAGTAAAAATGATTGATTTTACTATCAAGGTCTCTGATAAAATTTGGAGTATACCTTTCCAATCGAGTGAACCTTTCTTCATAGGCAGCCACTGAGTCTTCCTCTTCCCTCAATTCTAGGAATTGTTTTTCCATCCTAATTCAGATATCCTTAGGAAAATACTTCTCAAGAAACATACCTTTGAATTCATCCCAGTCGAGAGCATCAATCTCATCAGCGTCCCTGATATTTTTAACCATCGACCACCACTGATCTGATTCACCCTCCAAATGGTAAATAGAAAGACTAACCTTTTGATTGTATGAACACCCCATGAAATCCAAAATCTTCTCCAGTTCTTTAATCCACCCTTCAGCTAGCACAGGGTCAGATGATCCTCTGAATGATGGGGGATTTTGCCTCATGAAATGTTCCACCTCTGACATGTTCCCCTGCAGTTGATCTGGCTGATCTCGTGTATGGATACTGCCACCATTTATCGCTTGAGTCAACTGTGCCATTACTGTAACAAATTGTATAGTTCCAATTCTGACCATCTTAGGATGCTGATTCAGAAGGTTATTTCCTTCTGTATGCCTTCCTAGCACTGCTTCCTTATTTCCACTGCGGAAAACCATTCTGAACAAACATGTCTTAGATGAAGCAACATGGTAATCTTCAAATGCTATATCATTTCAATTTGTCCATATAATAATAAAAATAAAATTGGATAATCATTTAATAAAATTCTAACTCCTAATGTTATCTAAACCGACCTTTGATACCAACTATAAGGCCCCAGCCTTAAAACTTACTTAATATTGAGTTATTAAAAGATTACACATTAAGGATCTTTTTGGGTTTAGTGTTTTAGAGAATTAGATCATAAAACTTGCATTACATTCCACATTTAAACAAAGTGGTTACATAAAGATAGTATTCATTTTTTTTCCATCAACGACAACATATTTAAAATAAAACATGGATTATTTCTTGACACTTCCTTAACACTATCATCATATCATGTACCTTTACCTTGACTTGTGAGAAAACATTTCAAAAAACTTGGGATGAGCATAAAAATATCAGTAAGGGATATAAAAATATGGAAAGGAAACATGAGTACATATATACATAAGAATTAAATCATACATTACCCATAAAACATAAGCACTTTAATATACCTCATTAAATCATGAATATATCATAGAAATCATAAGACATAAAGGTAACTTGAGTCATTTATAACATTCTTACGTAGGTAGTAACCCTCTTGGTTACGTTTGGAATACCCATCACAGTATATTTCCTAAATCACTTCGGAGAAACCTTAACGTTTAACTCCTTCAAGTTACCCAATGCATTGAAGAGCTATATCGGGCTCACTCGCCCTTAGTTTATCACGGAACCACCTGTCTTCATAATAATGCCCAGGAACCACAACATAATCATATCACATAAAACATGCATAAAGGAAACATAAAATTTCCACCTTTCAATCATAAGATATCAATACAACACATTGATATAAAAACATTATAAAAACCATTTTCAATACAAAAATAAAAGAAAAGTAAAACATGTTATTTATTTTTCATTTAAAGAAATTATGGCTTGTAGAGGAAGCCGAAACTCAAATAATGGTCATGGCAGCGGAGAAGTCATTGTCGCCGCATACGCACGACAAAAACATTCCCTTTTGTCATTTAGTAAAACGCTTCGTATAAAAAAGATTCCTTTTGGATAAACATAAAATTCAAAGGGTTATATACACCGTATAAAAGAAGGTTGTTTATAAAACAAAATATGCCTCAATGAATGGATATTGAGATGAAGTCCCTTACCTCGGGTCCGACTTGACTCGATCGTTCTTTAATAACCTTAAAACGGGCAACCCTTTTTGATTTGAGATCAAAGGCTTCCTTGGGAAGACTTCTGTCCAAAGTGAGGCTTCTACGAGTTATAGAGGGATGTGGAGAGACAAAATGGGCAGGGTTTGGCCTAGATAAAGGCTTAGGAAGTGTGGGTAAGGTGGTAGAGGTGGGGGCCTTTTATAGGAGGAGAGGAGGGGCACTCTTGGAGAGTAAAGAAATGTTACTTTATTTAAAAATGAGTTTCGGATTTAAAAGGTCCCACATTGATATAATTCGAGGATAAGGTGATAAGGGTTCGAAATATATCATACAATAGGTTTTTGACAAGTGTAGGCCTTAGATTTTACATTATCTTTTCATTTTATTTAAATCGTTAAATAATGAGGTAATCGATGCATCATAATGATGTCATAAAAAATTTATTTATTTAATGTTTAAAAATTATAAAAAAATACTATGATGTAGGAAATCGTTTTATCTTTCCAACGACTATTTATAGTCAAAAATATGACTTTTATAACCCCATTTAAAAATTTGTTTAGTAAAAAAACTCATGTTTGTGTCATTTTTACTTTTACAATAAATAAAAAGATATTATTGTCATTTTCCTTCCAAAGTGGCTCCATGGGGTCCCCCATGTTGACCCCTGGATTTTCTTGGTCGGCCATGACACATCCAATAAGGGTAAAACATGTGTCAAGCTCGTCCCATATTATTAAAACATTATTTATTACCTTAAACTACACTAATTACCTCTAATCGCAATTACAAACTTAAAAGTTACTATTCACCAAAAAATTATTTTAATCCCATTGAACCACATTTTACTTCTTAATTACAACCATGTATTTCAGATTTTTTAAATTCAAAACACAAAAGTGGTAAAGTTTCATTTAAACAAAAAATCAGTTTTTTTAAGTACGACTTTGTGGTTTCACTATTCATCAAAAATTGATGTTTTTCAGAAAAATACCAAAACATCACCCTAAGATATATTTGATATTCCGAATTCAAAAATGATGTCTATTTTAAAAAATTCAAAACATATAATTTACATTAATTAATTTAATAATTAATTCCCGCTGTCTGAGCAAATAGCGTGTTTTTTTGAAACAATAGGTAACAAAAGATTGACACTAGTTTAAGTCCAATTTCAAAGTGAAATTAATTCCAATGACCACTATTGAATTAAATGGTAAAAATATATTATAATTGAACATTAAAACTAATTCAAAATATAATCTAACCATATAATTTAATTAGATGAAAAAGGAGTTTTGATGTAAAATGCGGTATTTTTTCACTATTCATTAAAAAATGAACATTGTCAGAAAAATACCAAAAATTTATCCAATGTAAATTTAAATGTACCGATCATAAAGAATATGTTTATTTTGACAAATAGAGATTATAATATTTTCAAAAGTTTGATTTAAAAATGGTTTGTCATCAAAAGGCAGTAAAAAAATCTTTTAAAAATGTTAGTGTATTCCATGCTTAAGATTGGATTTATTCTCATTTTAAGCCTCTAAAACACTATCATATTCATAAATAGACATAGATAAAAATATCTATTATTCATTACTTACTTGGGATGTTACATCTGTACTATTTAACATCTTTTGGATAATATATTTATGAAAACTTTAATATCATGACACTATGATAAGTAATGAAACATAACCTCATGAAATAAGGTTTTTATTTTTCAGTTTAACATCATGAAATATGGATGTATAGTGAATTTTATTGTCGCATAACATATATGTGTTCCTTGTATTTAACCATTGTGTGAAAAGTATGTGTCATGTTGAAACCTATTTGGTGGGTGAAATCATCTTCATTGATAGAGTTTGGATAACAATTATAAATATTTCATGAGTTTTAATATCCTCTAACTCTTTCTAGACTTCATTTATGTGTTTCTATAACCATCACATATAATTAATGATACTCTCAATTGTGTGTTTATGACATTGGTGGTAGGTCAAGAAATTTACTTTTCCTATTAACCCACCTCATGTAGATTCTTTATCACCAAAAGTGTTATCCAATAATTATCCATTTCATACATAAACAACATAGTGATATGATCGTTGGGAATGAAAATACTTTTTTATTTTTATGATAATTTTAGGAATGACCACACAGCTTCTCCCATGTGTTACACATACCTTTTTTGGTGACAGAAATCTGTTGAGTATGTAATACAGTTTGTATAACCCTGGTATTCATTTTTTTGGGGTTAGGTGATGAGGAATTTTGGGTCTTAGATGATTCATATTATCCTCACTAAATAATGAAACCCAAATCTCTTAGAGGATTTGTGAAAATGAAAGAGGTCAGAAGATTTTTGTAATACAGATAATAAGGAGGTGGAATATATAGAAATTTCCAAAGTCTTTTGGGATAGGGTTAGGTGGAACAATATCAATATTTAAGCATGCGAGGGTATGAAAAATATAAAAAATATTATAACTCTATGGGTTGGGGTACTTCACTGGAAGGAAGAATTCCATAGGAATGAGTTGGTACCTCCTTCCAAGGAAGAGATCTAAGGACCATTCCTAAATTTATTTCCCAAATATTCTTATTCTCTCATTAGAGAAGAAAGATCAATTCCTCCATACAAATTTTCTTCTTATCCTCTTGGGGATGACTAAAATGAGACATGAAAACACCCTTTCCTATGTCAATGGATGGTTTAATGGAATATGATTTGATTCATAACGTGTTCCCTAAATACTGAACCCTTTAAATCCACTTTCCATATGTTCCATCAACGATTCCCATTGAAATTAGATCATAGTAAGTAAATCATTCTGTAGATGTATGAGAGATACCGCAAAGATATTATTTTATTAATTCAAATGTAGAAGGTAGGAATCCTCTCTATAAATCATATGATTTTTTCAACTTATGGTTATAATTATCATTAATAAAATCATGTGGATCTGATGAGAAGTCATTACAATCAGATGATATCATATTGATTGAGAAATTAATGATTTGATGATCCTCCTTATTATAGTATCTCATTTGAAGTGTTAGAGCTGTGTATAAAATATGGTGGGATGGTTACCATGTTACCAATTAGGGTTTTGGTGACTGTATTATCATTTGGGGGTTTTTTCCAATAATATAATTTGGTATGTCCGCTCTGGCGTTCATTTACTGTAGTACCCTTTCGGGGGTTACTGATCATAGTTCCATGGGGGGGTGACCATATTGAAAATGATTCCAAGCAAAAAATGAAAAACATTCCCATATTCTATTAGTGGTACATAAAATATGTTTTAGGTAATAGAGATATAATCCTTATCCAAATATACAATATTTGGAATCCATATCTGGGATCTCATGCAAGATTCTCCTATATGGATGGTTAGGGTAGGTAAAACATACTCTACAGATGCTTTGATAATTATAGTCACATATCAATGACCAATATCGGTTCCACTTAGAAAGATATTGGGTAGTTTATTTTCAATGGTTATTGACATTCTCCTCACCAATGACGTATGGTAGGTATATAGTGTTTCACTCAGGGGATAATATCACAAAGTAGGTTAATGGATAAATAATGGCCATATACTATTCTACATCCCACAATGGGAAGTTCATCCAGTTAGGATTCGTCATCCAAAAGATTCCATGAGATGATTCCACATTCCATATGGACCTATTCATATGGTACTCCCAAACAAATTTTTTTACCAATTGGAGATATATGTGTTTTGTTGGTGAGATAATACATTGGGGCCTGTGGGCGGATGCATCTTGTCCAGTGGTCTCAGATTGTTTGGGAACATTTGATGATTTCTTTTTGATTATTGGAATCTGGGAAGTCCAATAGAGGAAAAAAGTCACATTATTAGCACATTATCATATATACTAGTTCATGCTGATCAATTACTTTCATAGTTAAAGGATAAATAGTTTTTCCTCCATTTATGAATGGTTTAACACAGTTAAAAGAATATGTTATGTTTACTATTTTGTTTGTGAAAACTATGAAACAAAACTGTTTGATTGGAACTTGGAGTTCAATCATTTTAATCATGTTAAATTATTGATACATTTTTTAACATTCCACATCAAGTTCACCATTTTTGGTTCCAATTAAATGAAAATAACTGAGTGGGAACAAAATAATCTAACAAGTGCATAAAAAGCCATTCGTTTTTAACATGTGGAACAAATGAAATAATTAAATTATTTCACACCATATTCACTATTTTTTCCTTGGAAACATAACACATCACATTGTGAACCAAATTAAATGATGATGTGATGGGAAGTCTATCTTTATGACATATAAAGGGGAGACATAATTTAATTCTTTAGAATCAAGTTCCCCAATTTTTCAAATGAAAATAAATCACGCACTATTTTGACAATTAGTTGATTGTGGGGGTTATAATGTCTATACCATAATCTATGATTGTGTCCCCACATTAAACTTTAATATAAAATCACAATAGGTCCAACATCCAATACATAGTACTTACTTACTTTGTATAGGCATGTAGTCAACTAGGGTTTCATATCCAATGGACCTTCTGCAATTACATTGTTTGCTATGATGGGAGGTTTGGAATATCACACAGTATTAGGGGGAATTATCTCCTACTATGGTACTCTATTATAAATTTATTATATGTTTGTGGAATCATTCCTAGGACCTAAAATAGGACTTGTTAATCCCATGTCCACAACACGACTGATACCATGTTTTTTAATGAACAACTTTGCGTATCACATGTTCTTTATCATTGCATTCATTTATTTATAATGCTTTAGTTTATATCAATGTTCACATTCTCTAGAGTATATTACAACATAGAGAGGTATTTGGTTTTATAAAGATTAGATTCAACCTCATTGAAAAAACCAAAATATCCTATTAGAATATGTGTCAAAACACACATTGTTCATCTAACATGGTTTATCATATTGTGAATAGATTGATCCAGGTATTTTAACATCATGTGGAAAGGATGTAAATATATTTCTTAGGCCAAGAAGAAGAATCATATGTATCCTATTAATACATTAATCATATTCTTTTTAGTGCATTTATGTCTTATAAATGATGTTCCAAAATAGGCATTAGGTTGTAATGATTCATATAAGTCTACCCATAAATTCTTTAATGGTAGTTTGGACCATTGAGTAAATATAAAATGTAATCAAAAATACATTCCAATGAAGGGACCGCCCATATGGAATCCTCATTATGTTATTGGTATTATCATCTCTAATCCCAAATCCCACAGGGGTATTTTTTTGTGTGAGAAACAAGAGTTAAAGAAATATCTAACACATCACATGAGAGAATACATACAAAAGTCTTACAAATCAATGATTCTATTTTATATTTATTATAACTAGCCTACCAAATGATATTTTTTAGAGGTAGATACTTAATATTAAATCCTATGTATCCCATTTATGAAAAAATTTGGATTCACTATTTTTCAGTCTCCCCCTAACCCACTGATTATTCAGATTGGGTGATCATAATTGAAGAAATTATTAATATCCCCAAGGTTCTGGAAAACTAGGGGATAACACCTCGATAGATTCCCATATTTTCTATTCATTATCTATACTCAGACAGATAACGAGATATAATGACCATGAAAGGCCTATAAAATATTCAAGGTATGACATAGTGGGCCTTCCCAAGAGTTTGATACGAATAGCATTACATGATTCTGTAACCCTAACCCATATTAAATAAAATTCCTTTATAAAGGTGTTGTGCATGTGAGGTTACCTATCCAAGGGTCCACATGGTATAAGTTTGAGTGTTTCTGTCGAACTAAGTTGACATGTCCATGGGGATTTGTCTATTTTTTCATTTTTCAATAGACTTATCTATCATGTAATTCTAGAAAGGAAAATATATCCAAGGTTGTCTTCCATACCTATTTTTATTCACTTTACAACATGATGATGATGTTGAGTTGTCATGGAAGACATGTAAATGGGTAATTTATTTTCATGTTCATGATGCTTAATATAAAGAAAGTTTAAATACCTGGTATTCTTAATATAATCTATGTTGACTTGACCGTGATATTTAATATGATTATATGTCTTGACTGAGACATCGTTATATGATCATTGAGTACATTTCAATAGTCATTTGAATTATCAATTTAATTTTCCTAGAAATATTTGCATGATCAATGTTTATGTGTACCATATCCTTCACATGGTTAGCTGACTTGTGGTGGATTTTATAGTATAATTAAGATTAGTTGTTTGGTATTTCATTGTATGTTCAAATCACATAGTATTAGATGTCTTCAAATGATCCAAGTGGATATGTTTAGCAATTTTTTTAAAAAAATTATTCCTTTTTTAGGGTGTATTCTCATAACAAACCTACCTTTCACTGGATGTCTCTGTACAATCAAAGTGCATTGTCTATAGACTGTTTCATGAACAAACTTAATTGTACATGGCCCATTGCATGATCAAAGTGTCTTTTATATGATATATTTTGTGATCAATGTGACACATGCAAGTACACCTAATGGTATCATGAGGATAGTGGCCATTATTTGAATCATGTGATCTCAAAATTCCAACGCAGGAGGGTCTCACAAACATATCTCAGATCATGAACATGATTTAGTGTTGATGGAGCATGTCTAAATGTATTATGTCTCAATAATACATGGACATTATTTTTATGGTAATATCATTCCATGGATTAGGTTTTATGAAATAACTAAAAAACCCTATGATTTCCATATGAGAATGGGGACCTGTGTGGGGGTTCATATGAATTATAAGGCCTCATACCAGCCAATGAGTGCCCACATTATTGATTCTAATGAATCTCCATTGGACATGTTATTTGAATAAAATTAAAAGAGGTGTTGTGGTAGGTTATGGGATCCTGAAGGGGATCCATATTAGATTCACTATGTTTATGGATAAAGGTAAATAACCAAGGATTTTTAACTTCTTGATTTTATGGGGAGCTTTTCCATGACTTTCCCTTGGTATGGTCGAGGATATGTGGGGGTTCCATACGTGAATGAATGCATGTAGAGGGTTGAATTTCAGAATATCAAGAGATGAAGGTTTAAAGAATTGTGAGATTGGAGGTTCATGTGAACCATGGTTCAATAATATATGTATGAATTACATGTCCACTGGTGTATCTTCACAAAC
Source organism: Viscum album (assembly GCA_963277665.1). Classification (NCBI taxonomy): domain Eukaryota; kingdom Viridiplantae; phylum Streptophyta; class Magnoliopsida; order Santalales; family Viscaceae; genus Viscum; species Viscum album. Next base: position 1,291,339,778 of record OY728135.1, read on the forward strand.
ACCAACATGTGTGTCATCCATCTCTGAGGGCCTACACTGGGAGGCTAAATAATGAATTCTCTCCAAAAAGTGGTATTGTTGTCTGCAAACATTATATGTATATGTAGATACTATCTGATCCTTATATAAGAATTTAGTTATTGTATCTTTCACTATATCATCACATGGTCATCAAATATTCATGTAATTTGATGACTTAAATGGGTTCTTGCAAGAGGATTTGTGAGAATTAATAGGGGGAACACATAAATGTTTCATGCATGGATAATGTTTCACATGTCATATGGGGTTGATGGATGAATTTAATGTTTACTGGTTCTTATGATCATCAATGATGCATGTTAAGGGATGGGTGTTCACATTATAGGGATGAATATAAATTTATATTTATGGCCAACCATAGGTGCCTCATTATAGAGGGTTAGCAATTTATGAATTTTTTTCTTATGATCACATGATCTTAATGCAATCACAAGATATATTTTTTAGAGGAACTCTGTCGATGGTTCTTGTGATGGGTGCCTCATGATTACCTAGATATGATCTCCAATGGTTGATGTTAGATTCACATTCTCTATTTAACTTCTCCACTTTACAACCAATTCATTCCCCTCAAGTGTGTTTTTATGGGATAGAGGGTTTATATTAGCTATGCTCGGACCTGGTTGATGCCACATTTCATAGGGTATGTTACATGTGCTCTAGACGATGGTGGTGTAGGATTCATGTGAATCAAATCATGAAACCATAAGATGGATTCACATGATGACATGCTTGAATTTCATCATGATTTTTCCAAGTTGTTTTAAGGGCCTCACATAGTCAATTTTTATTGATGGGATAGATTCAAAGACATCCTTTTTAAGATTCACATGATCTCCGAAAACTTCATATTATCTGAAATATGATATCATATGTTGTTGTGGATAATGAAATATTCTTCTGATGGGAGTTATGTTATTCTTATTGTACTGCATGTGATGCACTCACTTATTTATATGATCATAACCATATCATCATGTGATCTTCATAATATACTTTTATTGGATTCAAAAGGTTGTAGGATAGTGAATATTTTTCATGTGATGGGTGTGGTGATAACCAACATAGATCTTATACAATGTTTTATTTTATTGTGATGTATCTGTGATCATAACCATTTTATCGCATGATCCATCAAACATAAAATGATGGTTTCTTATGATGAATTGATTGAGTTAATACGATTTTCATGAATTTGAATAAAATGTTCTTCCATATTGGAGGAGATATATATAATGGTGTTCATCGAGCTCCATAGATGAGAGGATAATGGTTGTAGATCTCGGTGTCTAGCCAGGGGAGTCCTTTGGGGAAATAGATATGATTAGGTTAACGATGATTCAAATGAGTGGTCAGAGGGTGGGTATCATTTTAATGGGGTTTCCATCCATCTATCAATATTTTTAATGTTTGATTAGTGTGCATGTTTTAGGTGTTATCCCAAATCGATTTTTCACTCTGATTGGGAGTGCTTAATATGCAATTCTGTGGCTACATCACTCGGAGCAAGAAGCTTGGTCGGCACCTGCAACCCCTGCATCACACCCACACTGAAAACACCTACCAAATTTGAGGATCTTCTTTTCACACCCATAGGAACCTTGTGCATGATTCATGTGATCAATTATCACACACTCTCGCTACTGGGGTGGTTGGCATGCTAAATGGTTCACTGGATCCAAGGGAATGATTGAGGTGACTTCCGCAAGAGCCATTATTTAACCTATATGGTTAGCCATCCTGGAAAGAATGTTTTTATGAAGATGGAACCCATAAAACTAAGCAAAATGATCTAAGATGATTGGGTGGAAATAAGGTCTAACATATATAACCTTATAATGCAAAGCGCAAAACCCATAATCAAGAATACTATTTTTTTTGGTCATTCATGCAAAATATATCACTATTTCGCATGGTATTCACACATTATGAACTCCTACATGGAAAATTACATGGATAAAAATTATGGTTACCTAAAATATTTAATATTATATAATATGTTCAAATTAATTTTTATCGTAAGGAATTGTAATTGAGGTAGAATTTTATTATTATGGTAAGTTTTTAAAGGGTATAATGTGAGGTTTAACTAAATGGATAAGGGTTGAAATGAACTAAAAACTTGACTAAATAATATTTAGTGAATACATATTACTAATTGATAATATATATTTTTATATTTATAAAAATTAGAATCATTATTATTTATTAATACATTTTAATAATTTAAAACATTCTAATTGTATACTCTCCCCCCTATAAAATGGACACCCACTATCCGATGATCCAAACACTTCATGATCCTCTTAAAATTTTCAATATATAACAAAATATTTTCAAAACAACTCTATCCATGTGCTAGAATTTATTTTTTTATAATAACTACAACCTTTTATTGATTATATTGTATCACAATGTAAGTTTCTCAACAAATTGGCATAACAATTAACTGATTACATTCAATTTTATTTCTTCTTCCACTACCAATATTCATTTTTTACCAAAAATAACACGATGAATCCAATATATTTTCTATATTTATTGGATATTTTTTTCTTTTATAAAAATTATTCAAAACAATTTCTATAAAATGTTAAGAAAAAAGCATCACTTATATGTATATGCAGTGTAATGACTCATAAAGTGATGTATTTATTTGTTCATAACCATCATTCATGGGTTGTTAATTTGATGGAAATTATATATATATATATGATATTTATGAAATATTTAGTATGATTTAATTATAATATTATATCTACCTTATTATCCTTCTATCCATTGTAAAATGTTAGTTCACTTGTGCGTGCATGTGGACTACCACCTCCATGATGTGACATGATTTTTTAGACATTTCATCATTTCATGGATGAAAATAAAATTATATTTAACAAATATATATGATATTAATTATATAATAATTAACATGTATGTTTGAATTATTATAAACCATTCTATTAATCCATCCATCAAAAAGTGGTAACATCACTCAAGCGTAGGTATAAACAACCATCTTAACAATGAAATGTAATTTATTTGACTTCATCCATTATATATGAATTATTATGAAATTTTTCATTTTTAAGAAATATTATAATTATTTCAGGATTTTTAATTTTTAAATTAGTAAAACCTATCCTTGGTTTTGATAATACGGTCATCGAACTGAAATATGGATTGAAATTTACAAGTTTCCTCATAAAAGATCATTTATTTGATATACTTTTTTTATAAAAGGATATTTAGATGTTATAAAGGAATGAAACATAATATTTTATGCATGAATATAGTTCTAGAATATATATGTATATATATATATATTTATTTATTTATTTTAAATGTGTTTTAATGTTTACTATGAATGATGGGAGTTTATTTAAGGGACTTCTACTGTAATATCATTTCATTTCAAGATGGTCTATAATAATGTTCCACCAATGGAAATTATATGTATAATTTCTTTTAAAATATATCTATTTTATTATATTTTTATATTAATAGATATTTTTTACTACCACCTTCCTCTTTTATTATATTAGATGAACGATGAAATGATCTTAATGGAAATTCTATGTTATTATCTTTTTGGATGTTTATATTTTTGTTATACTTCTATGACATTTAAAAATGTTTTATATATGTTCTCACATATGCATTAAATATTATTAAATGTTCATTTTAATTAATTAATAATTTATTTTCATTGTTTTTATATGAATCATTTTAAATAAATGTTTTTGGTACAATTTAATTTTTACTTTTTTCAAAATTTTGAAAATATTATTATCTTTTAACATAAATTATATGAATATATTTTACCACCAACATAACTATTATTATCAATGAATCTTATTTTACACGTTTAAATAGTTATTTTTAATGAAAATATTTCTCACAATATTTTATGAATACTTAGGCATAATTATATCTAATGAAAATGATATTTTCCTATGTTATAAAAGAATGGATTAATGGTTATTTTATTATTGTTTTTACTTATTTCAACATACATTATTTTTTATAAATATTAACATTATTAATAAACATATGGGGTGTGATATTAGGATTCCAAACACATTATTTCTCTAGATCTTTGATGATTATGACTTAATAATTATTCTATTAAAATTTTTTATTTCCCATAATTTCACTATGAAATGTTGAAAACAATATGAGACCCATTTCTCACACATGGATTAGTCTTTCATTAATTGATGAAATATTCAGGAAACCTATTTCATTTCTATGTGTTATTATATTATTCTATGATATTGGTTTTTTATATCTAATGACACATATATATGGATTTCATTGTCATTTGGGTGGCCCTGAATTACAAATCCCTCGAATACATTGTCTAATGATAGATAAATAGAGAAAAAATAAGAAATATAATAGGGTGTTATAACATTACAATAAGGGACTCTATCCAACAAGATACTCTTATGAGTGTCCCATGATTAGGTATATCATTTAATAGGGATCAAACCTAGTCAAATATGATTATCTAATAAGTTATTCATGACTATATAAATTATCAATATTCTTATTTTAAATCCACAATCTTATATATTATTCATATAAAATGTAATTATGGGTCCTGATTGATTATTTATTATTCAACACACTTATGAGTTATTTATTTTATTATATAAAAACATATTACATGAAATATGATTAATGATATTTTATTATTGGATTTGATTTTAATATGTTATGATAATTTTCTCAACTATTAGGCTTATATTATAATCAAATATAATCATTTATTAAAATCTCTTATTTTAACCTTAATAATTATTTGATATAAAATTTCATATTTTTTTCACCATGTAATAAAGATTGGTCTTAAATGTTTTTATACAATGATTAATTTAGTCTGAAAATATAATTCTGTGAGTTATTGCGGATCATACATGAAATAAAAATATTAATTATATTGTATATAAATATTCTAAAACTACACAATCAAAGGCCATATATAATTTTAATGTGTAAAGAATATTAACTATTTTATTTTAATTTTTATGTATGAAATAATCATTTGACCATAGTTGGTGTATGAAACGGTCTTGGTTTTTTTTGGAAATTTGGATTAGAGATCTTCGTTGAACATGTTGGGGAAAATTCCAAGTATTTGATAACATTTTACATCTCTAATAATGTATGTATGGATTTTATTTCCTAGTAAATAAATCCTTGAATGGGTTTTTGAAAGTGGATGTTGATATATTTCATATTAATCTAGAGGTAATACCTCTGAAATGGGTGTATTTTGTATTAAATCGACCACCATTACTGCATGTTTGGTTGGCCAAAGTCTATACACCTAACTAGACACCCCCATGGGATATTCATTGGAGGGATTAATTTTTTTTGGAACAATTATAAACTATTTTATAAGATGGTGATAATGAATTATATTGGTTATACCAAACATGTCAATAATTGAAAAGAAGGTGTCCTGATTAAGGTATCATTCTAAGGAATTTCATGATTACATGATTTCTCACTATAATTATTTTGTTTCAAACTAATTTCTTTTTGTTTTAGTCGTTGGATGTGACCAAGAGGAAATTATTTTGCAGTGATTATAATGTAAAATTAAATGATTTCCCAGATGAGTATCCAAATGAGATGGGATATGTAAAGTAAAACATTGTATTTATTCCCAAGTACATATGACATTGAATGATTAACATCCTCAATGAGGGTGAGTTTCCTATCAAATATAAATAGAAAAGAAAATAAGTTTATTAATTTAGTTGATTAATTCCATGAATGAATGAATATTTATCTTCTTGTATTTTAGGAATGTGGGATGATGTAATAAGGTAAATGTCCCAAAATTAATGATATGATGTATTATTTGAAGAGAATAATGGTATAAATAAATTAGTTTTCAAAGAAAAATTCGATGTTTTATAGAATGATGGAAATTAAATCTAAATTATAATTAATTTTTACATGTCATATATATATATATATGAAGAACATGGGAGTTATCTATGTCAATACCGAAATCTATGTTCTATCTCCTAGACTAAGGAAGGGCCTGAAATATTCCAATTTTAAAAGGGAATGATGATAGATAAGGAACAAAAAATTATTAACACCATAGTAAGTGATTTTATGTTTTTTTTATAATAATATGTATTATAAAAATGTTATTGATCGTCCTTTTCATGAATTTAATTTGATTTTGAACATTAATTTTATACCTCCACATAAGTCCCTTATAAATTCCTAAAATAAGGAAATTAATTTTGATTATCTAAATAAACCGTTAATAGTATTTTATTGAAAGTATTAATGTGATAATATTATAGAAATTACATCATTTATAGGTTTATTAATGACATTTCAAGATTTTTATTATTTCAAATTATTGGGAAGAACACAACATTGAATATAAGAATAATTTTAGATACTATGAAAAAATATTTCCTGATGATTATTCCAGAAAATCATGAAGGCAAGTTTTCAATAGAACCTATAATTAGTGTTACACCTATTCAATATCCACCATATATAATTACACTGATTGTGTTGAAATAATTTAAGAATAAACTCCAAGATTTGTTTGATAATGAATTAATATTTATTATTGTATCACTATGTTTCTCACCAAATTATTTTGTAAATATTAAAGTGGTTACTCTTTTTCATCTATTGACTACCAAGATCAATATAATTTCACAATCATGAACAAGTTTCCACTTTTATATATTGATGAATTGATTAATTAACAATGTGGATATCAGTAATTTTCAACGACTGATCATCATTCTATATATCATCATTTGAGGGTCTTTAAGAGAGATAATATAAATTCAACCATTCATATAATGTATGGTAATATTGAAATTGTAGGGATTCTATTTGTACATATTGATTCCAAATATATCTTCAATTATCTAGTTGATAGAGACTTTAGATATAACAATTATCATTTCATTGTAGTATTAATAGATTATATTATTGTATATTATAAGAGTAATGAATGTTAAAATGATCATTTGATGATTGTGGTGATGATCCTATGATAAAATACATTATATCCAAAATTAATAGTGTGTGAATTCCATTTAAAAATAGTTTCATTCATGGGTTATAAAATATTAGGAATGGTTATATTAAGAGATACTTCAAAGAAAGATTTTATTGATAAATTTCATAGACATAACATGGAAAATAAAATCATTAGTTCTCCAGGTTTTTCTAGATACTACTGAATATATGGTATGGATGTTCATTTATAACAAATTAGATGACAATGATTAATTGTTCTGGATTTAATTTAAATTGGGATGATGAATTTGAGAAAACATTCAAGGGTCTAAAAAAGTTTCAGTTAATAAACATGTTCTTACAATACCCTTCAATTAATGGGGGTTCTAAATTTATTATTATTAATTGAAAAAATGACTATGTTTTATCCAAATTTGAAATGATTGGATGATATATTTTTAATTATATAAATTTAAAATTCATGATATAAATTAATGGAATCATGATTTTAATTGTGAAGTTGTGTTTTATTAATTTCTAATATTTGTGAAATTATATTTATGGATAATTATTTCATATATTTACCAATTATAAAATCATTATTTATATATAATAATTGTGTAATAGGTTGGTTATTTTTCATTGGAGATGGTTACAAATGATTACTAGTTATGACTTATCAACACATGATCACCCAGGGAAGTCAAAGAAGATTTCTGATGCTATGAGTCAAAAATGACATGCTAGATTATCCTAGATAAGGATTGAAATAGATCATATTTTATTTATAAATTTATAATATATATCATTATATCATTTATAATATATAAATATGATATCTCTCTTAGAAAAGTTTTCAACCATCCTATAATGTTCGGATTACTAAGGAATAATATAATGATATATAACTAAATAATTTACTAAGAAATGTTGTTGAGTAAAATGTTTATTTTCATATAATGGTAATATTTTGTAACTAATTATGTTATACCATAAATACTAGAAATTAAATAATAATTGGTTGAAACTCAAAGTTCACTATTCTTTATTCATCCTAAATTTATGATGATTAACAGTGATCTGAAAGGGTATTTTATATGGGTTAACATGTAATGGGTTATTGTAGTGTATATATCACAATTCCTATTATGTCAAAATATTATGTTTTGGGGTATAATAAATAAGGTATTTTAGAGCCATTTCATATACTAAAATGGAAATGAAAAATAATTCATTTTATTTGATCTTCAGTCTCTTTGGGTCATCTAAAGGGAACAATCCAATTTTATTTGTAGTTGATAACCTTAATAAACTATCATATTTCATTTAGATTTTATAATATATATCTCTTTATAATCATTCCATGATATAAATTAATTATGTGGTAAGGCTTCATGGAGTTCTGCACACTACGGTATCTTATTGGGATTCACGGGTCCCATCAATGTTACTGATAAATATTCAACAATATTAGAATATATAGATTTAATTTATCCCTTAAAGTAAACCTAGTAAAGATAGTATTTATAAGAGTATAATTAATACCATATTGTGTTCACTATGAGCAGGTTTTATGGTTTTAAAAGATGTTTGGGATCATCACCTGCCATTGGTAGAATTGTTTTAAAATAATACATTTCAATTAAACATTTCGATAGATCCTTATTATTCTATATATGGATGGAAGTGAATAAATCTATTATTTTTATATGAATTGAAAAAAATAACACAATTTTAGATTTACGTAATTAATGAAATGGAATATAATATCTAAATCAATCATCAACATATCCATGTATCTCCGAGTGAAAAACATATGATTACAATCATTAATGAGATCTAGAGTGTGATGTTGGTCACTAGGTCTTCCAAAAAACATATATTTAGAATAAGTTTATTATATTTGTAAATATGTGAATATAATCCCAACATATATTTTTCATTTCAAAATTAATTATTGTATTGATAAATTTTCTTATTAGTTGAAGCATCCCATTAATCTATGTCATGTTTATTATGTGTTCCATGTATCTCTTTTAAAGAAGTATATATTGAATCATTCACCAATATTAAACTCAAGGGGCATACCACTTGATTTATCACTGCCATATGATGAAAAAATATAATTGAATCTATATTTAATAGTTACTTTAATGTGAATCTAGAAATCTCACCTGGTTAATATTTTGTGGTGAGACAATAAATTTAAGGAACATGTGTTGTCAAAAAAAATTGGATTTTATTGATGAATCCTTATATTTATTAATCTATGTGGAAAATTTTAAAGCGATAAATTATTAAGTAGGGTAAATGGGAAACCCTATAATTTTATTATATATTTCTCTTTAATAAATAATTTTTATCGGATAGAATTCTTTAAATGAAAAAACGAGTTTAAAGGAACTACAGTACACAATTGACTTATTATTTTTTTATATAATAGTTTTCATATAGATTTTTATTTTTATGTTTCTAATATGATTAAATATATTATAATAGTGTAATTATTTCATTGGTATAAATTTAAATCCTTGTCTTTAAATTAGAATTAAATTAATTCAATATCATTTTATGTTAAAAAATATTACATTTTCATAAAACTATTTTTTCTTTCAAAATTTTTTTTTAACAAATTAATTATATAAAAAAATATTGATAAATTGTTTTAATTAATTATATTGATTATTTATTGAATAAAATATTTAATATTCATGGATTTATGGTGATTCATTAATTAATGAGAATATTGTAATTTTATGCTTCAAAATTAATTCTTCTCCAAATAGAGTTAATATTTCATTTTCTATGCGTTTAATATACTAAATTTATACCACATTTGGAAATTTTATTTTATAAACAAATTTTTTTTAATAATCATATAGAAATTATATTTCGGTGAAATTTTGGTATTTTTTCGAAGTTATTTGTTTTTCATTGAATAGTTAAAAATTGATGATTTTAAATAAAACTTCTTTTTCTATACACGTGTTTACAAAATCCCATTTTTAAAATTAATTTTAAAATATCCTTGGTCATTTTTATATATAATTATATTATTAATTTATTTTAAATTTTAATATTTATTAAATTTTTTATTAAATAATTTTTACACTGAAAGACCCATTTTTCTAGAGAACTATTTTTCATCATCTATTTCAATATTATTTCAAAATTAATTGTCTCCAATTATAATGAATGAAACTATTAAAATAATAATCATAAAAAATTATATTATAAAATAATATTATTATATTTGTTTTCGTTTTTACATGTATGCTTGGAAGAAATTAATTGCAACGGTAATAGATAAACTATGTTAATGAGGCTTTATATGAAATTGATAAAAATAAATTGACCTAATAAAAAGTAAAAATTATCTTTCATAAATATATTTATGCTTTATAGAGTCTTATATTCATAAGAGATCCAAATTTATCACCCTTTCATGGGTAATAAATTAATATATTATGATCATTTTAAATATACTAGGTGTTACTTATCTATCCGTTTTAAAAGTAGAAAACATATCCTCTCTTCTTAAAACATGATGAACCTAATATCTAGGCCAACACCCCCCAACTACATTATAAATACCAGTTCATACATTTTAGAGTGTGTATTTTTTATCTTTACAGAATCCATTCATAGCCTAATCTAAAAGCCAAAAGTTTTTTTCTCAATTAATAAGTATAACCCATAACCGAGTGCTATCTATTTAATTTATTCTTCGAACCTATATAAACAGATTTTATCCATAATAAAATTATTAATATAGTATAGTAAATATACTTAGATTTCATTATTTCTATTTTCAAAACCGTTATTCATAAAATTCTTCATCCAATAGGAAAAAAATATACGATACATGTGTACGTGCAGACAACAACACCGAACTATGATGTATTTCATTTTAATACGTATCAATATTGTTTTGTTTTTATGGTGTATTTAATTTTTTTATTATATAATAAGGATATAATTATAATTATATAAATTATAATAAATTATCTACATTCTAATTTCAAATTCATTCGAAAATGATAACATTTCTCATTTTCATGTATGGACTAACACCTCAATGATAACATGTGATTCATTTTTCATTTCCCCTCTACTTTGAGGAAAAAGAAGAATCATTTCATTAATATATACTACATTTTAAATAATTAATATTTTGGAATGGTTAATTGTTTTTTCACATTGTTTTTTCTTTCCATCGTAATGTTGATGCATTAATCGTGTGTACATACACACTACTGTCTCCACAAAGTCTTGTCTTTCAATTTTCTTCCCCGATTTATATGACTTTTTATAAAATTGATTATGATGAAAAATATGATAATTTATTCATTATGAATAAATTGGACAAGTTTAAAAAATTAAAATAATTAATGTACTAAATCTAATTAACTGAATCATGGATGAAAAATATATAAGTTTTCACACAGACTGTTCGTTTTAATGATGAATATTATAATAAAATCATAATAAGAAATTATAAATGTAATGATACATAGTATGTTGTGTATAATTATAATTTTATAATACATTTATAATAAATCGATACACATTATACATGATATTTTAATGTGTACAAACCAAGATGATACTTGAGGTATGGGATCTTTTTTACAATGTCATTTATTTTTGAGATTGTCTTGCTAAATTTTCATTAAAGAATAAATATATATATATATAACCCTTTAATGACAATGTTTTTTTTTGTACCAATTTTTATTCCTTGAAATTTTATTTTTTATTATTATTCCCCTACCAATGGTACTTAATATTAATGATAAATGTTTCTGGATGAGAATTTGACCATATTTTCTTTTTTGGACCAAGAATTTTTTTGTTCATGGAGATTGTTTTCAAAAATATTTTATGGTTGATTTTATCTACATGATAAATTATATATAATCTTCATTTTTATTACCTTTTACAATATATAAAATGGTTAACTTGAAGTAATTTATATTATTATTTTTTTGAATAAGTCATTTGAAAAACAAATCAAAATATTGAAAATATGTTCTATTTTATATAAAAAAGTTTTACCTAATTTTCCTAGTATACATACCATTTATTTCATTGAATATTACATTAAATATTTCCATTTTTTATTTAAAAAAATATCGATATTATATTAATTTAGTGTAAAATTTTGTCTAAGGAAAAGATTATTTTAATAATATTTTTTAAAAATATATTTAATATTATTTAAATATATCCTTCATCAATATTAACAACATATAATGATGAATATTCTTCACTAGAGATATAATATTATGATACCATCAACTTACATTTTCATGACAGAATATTATTTTAATTATTTAAGGATGATTAAATTAAAAAATTTGATGCCCTAAAAAACTAAAGTAAGAACCATATATTCGATAGCATGTATGGCACAGAATAGCAAGCACGTATAGTAATATAATAACTGGATACATTAGAATATATTTAAAATATATTTTATGGATTTCACTACATGAAACACTGAGTTAGCATGTCTAACAAACAAAACCAACCCTCCTTGATTTATTTTGTCACATGAAAGATAAACCTTCCTCGAAATCTTGTGTTATGCACAAGACCCCATTTCAACAAACAATTATATATTATTAAAATTTTATTATAATAAGTTATATAATTTTTTTATGAATATTATTAACCAATATTTTGAATTATATGGTTTATAATAAAAAAATATTAGTTCATTGGTTTTAAATAAATTTAAAACGAATATAGGAACCAATTTAATATAAATAGAGTGTTTTTATATAAACCCATTTTTAGGCTCACGATTATATTTTTTCGATATAAATTATGTTACATCAAATTAGTTTATTATTATAATGAAATATATATTTTATATATTCAATCAAATATTATTTATATTCATCCATTAGGTTGGATATGCATTAGATAATAACAAACAAAATTTTACATATAAAAACCAATATTTTTATTAAGGTATTTTTACCACCATTATTGGAGAACCCATTTTAAATCTATATTTTTATACATTAATTGATTTAATATGTCCTAATTAAAATATTATTTTAATTAAAAACATTATAATTAGGGTTGGTTGAATTTATAATATTTTTCTGAAACATTACATTTTTTACCGAATATTTAAAAATATTGAATTTTAGTTCAAAACTACTTATTGATATAATTTATTTATATTGAAAAATTATTGTTTTAATTTTTTTTAAATATTTATTTGGTTATATTTTTATATATTAATATAATTTAAGTTATTGTAATAAATTTTTCATTAATGTGACTTTAAAAACATAGCCAACTTTCATACATTTACTTTAAAACCTCTATTATCATCTTGTCTTCGTGATTAATTTTAATTTAGTTTATGAAATTTATAAGATTGGGTGTTTAAGTAATGGATTAAATATTATTTATAAGAATAATTTATAATTTATAATAATTCCAAATTAGTTTTTGATAAACCAAATTAGTGAAAGTTATTAAAATTAATTAAAATTATTAAGTCTAAATTGACCTTAATAATGGACTAAAACTTTATCTTAAGTGACCAAATAAACTAGCCACATATCCAACCACAATTAGATGGTAGTAATTAGTCCTTTTACCTTAATTTGATGAGAATTTTTGTTTTTTAGGAATTTTTTTAGGTAAGAACATGTGCACACATAACTTGATTCCAAAAATTCCATGTGAGTCCTTTTCCTTCTCTATAAAAGGCAACCACATCTCCCAATTCATCACACATCTCTATCCTCAAAAGAGTGGAAAATTTCTACCCAAATAGTCTCCCAAAATACCTTACCTAGACCTAGAATTCATCTATTTTTAATAAATAAATTCAAATAATATTTTGGTTCAAACCAAAAGAAGTTACCATATTAAAAGGTAACACCTTCCCTCAAGCTCTCTAGTTTAATTTTCATTCTACACCCCCTAAAATATCCTTTTTTCTATTATTGTACAACAAAAACAATATCCTAAATATATTAGGACGTATTTATGATTATATATTTACCTACACTTACACACACCTCCATATAATGGATGAAAACCTAATGTTTCTATGTATGGTGAATTACTGCCTCATAAAACGACGATTGTTCAATTCTCCTTAACTCTCATGGTGGAAATCATGAAGGAAGGTATATTTATATATGTCATATATTATATTTATTATGTCTTTAGACTCCATTAAATCTTTTATAACATGTAAATATAATACATTCAAATTTACATTAATATTATAACATAGTTTGAGGAATTGTGGACTACATCACCCTCAAAGTGATGTGATTCATTCACACGATATGTGGATTGTATAAATAAATGTTTATAATTAAGAATAAGTGACATTAACATCATCAATAATATATTCATGAAATAATTATCTATTGGTAAATATAATATATGTGTATATATATCATCTCTTTTATTACCCTTTCACACACTTCAAAAGAGATAACATTGTATGTGAACGTGTGGACTACCGCCTACTTGGAATGATGTGATTCATTTTAAATAATAGTATTCTATATATTGGTATATATTATCTAATAATATGTTATTTTTTATATAATTTTAATTATGTATTTATTTTATTTACTTTCCTTCTTTCCACATTGATCATTTAAAAATGGGAATGTTACTCAGGTGCACATACAGCATACCGTCTCCATGATTGAAACATTGGATAAATTTCATAACCATATTTAATGATTGGTTTTAGAAGTATAATTGGTTTATAAATATTATAATTATTTTATTTTGTTTATTTTAAAGAAGTAATATAATGTCCCCTTTGACAATATTTGACCAACAATAGTTCTTCAGACACGAAAATCAAATTTTCTTTAAAAAACCTAACATAAGATTAATTATTTAATTAGTGTGCATAAAATGGTTATAGTTGAATGAAAAGTAATTATAAATATATAAAAGATGGAAGAAAGTATAAATTTAACATTAATTTATCATACATGAAGATAATAGGCATCCAATTGAAAGAACAACATAGTGTAGCGATTCTCATCTCACTATTTATTCCTGTGAGATAAATTTCAGGTTCACCAATTACATCTTATGTGTTGTGTATCTACATCCCCATTTATTATATTACAATATTAATTCATTTAACATAATGTTATTTTAAACATTAATTTAAATTTTTTCTTTCACACGGTTTGTAATATAAAAAGTTTCATAGTGATATGGCACACTTTGGAATGTTTAATGATTTTTTTCCTTAAGACTAATCCTAATGATATTTTAATATATAATTTTCATTATATTAAATTATATAAAAATTATTAAATTAACACATTCATTAATATCTAGCTATTCATGACCATTTGCATCTATTAATACCAATTTAAAATTATTTTGTACTCAAAAGGTCCTGTAAAATGTTTTCAAAAAACCTGACGTGATTTTCCCTTTAGTCGGAGAACCATTTTTCTTCTAAAAAAAATGTTTATAAAAAAAATTGATTAGTTGGTACATACATTTTTTACATTTCTACCCTTTTACCAATGTTTTCAACATATCTTCTTTTCTCTTTCTAAACCAGTAATTTTCTAACCATTTTTTAAAATAAATGAATATTTTTTATTTACCTCATATGACATGTACAGATCCATTCATAGTTATTTTGTTGAATCCTCCTTCTCAAGCTTAAAAGGGTAATATTTAAAGAAAAATATTTTCAAATGGTTTTTCAATAGCAAAGGATATTTTTCTGAAGAATGTTTTTAAAAGTTAATCTTTTATTACAACAATTAAAACAATCCTATATTTTACTCCATATGGTTTTTTGTATTGATATCATCATTATTCTACCTCTCTATGGTTTATTATTGATTATTATAAGGATAGTATTCAGGGTAGCTACACCTATTTATTATTTAGGTCCCATGAAAATATTTAACATCATCTGTTCACTGATAATTGAATTTCTCCTAATTATCCATAAAATTTATCATGCACATTACTATTACCTAAATCATATAACATTATACATATAGTGCCTACATTGACAGTTCTTTAATATATTTATTAATTAATGAAAGATCTATATTCCTTAATCAATATGGTTATTTGATAAGGAATATTTTAGTTATTCAATATGAGTAATGATTTGTGCTGGAAAAGATAGGTAGATTCGGACCTAATAATGCTCTTCGATGAATCAACGAGTTCTAATGAGATGAATAATTACCCAAATGGGTTTTTACAGTTAGTTATAAATTGTATTGTGAATGGACTTGATGTCAATAGGTCTTCTGTGCCTTAGACATGATATCTTTTAAGAAATTATTTCCATCATAGCAGTTTCAATAGGTCTTCTGTCATTGTTCTGGTGGAGGTTATTTTGCAATTTCTGTTTTTTTGCACATATTGTTCTGTGCTGGATGGATTTCATGATGGCGTTTCAATCCGGCGATGTGGCGAAGTCGTCTCCTTCTTGCTAACTCGCTTGATGTATATGAAGTTTCTGTGTGTTTATGGATGGAAATGGCTTGGGGTTTATCGGTGTTTGGATTTGAATCTCTATGATGTTTTGGTTTTACTGGTGGTGCAATGGCTTGTTTCTTGATCTCGCGGTGCTGCCGGAGGGGGTCTCGCCGGCGACGAACAGTCTGGTTGGTGATGGTGACGTGTTTGGGTCTGAGGCCCGAGGATGATTGGGAAGATGTGCGGTGATGGCGTGTGGATCGAGGAAAGCAGGATGGTCTTGGATTTAGAAATTTGAATGTGGTTTTTGAATTTTTTGTCGCGGGGATGTTTTGTAATGGGTACCGGCACCCCTTAAACCGGCTCGTTTTCTCTTTTTTAATAATATTTGGTCAGAGGGTTTCCCCCTCTGACGGCTTTTCTGGTATCTATCGATACATTACATCGTCAGATATTGGATGGCATGTGTTTCTGTTTCTTACCTTGGTATATAGATTATACTTATATAGTTATTTGAATGATATATATCTCTAGTTGTTAAATTTCCATATTATTTACTTAGTTCCATTAGGTTTCTTGATTACATGTGGAATTACTTGGATTTTTTTCGGATTTATTTTAATAAATTAATTGGGAAAATACTGAGATCGCGCTCTATGACATCGCAACATTTCGAAACCTAGTGTCTATGGAATAAATTTTTTAAACAAGTTATGTTTTTAAATTAAAAAATCTTGGCCGTTTACATTGAATTTTTATAACTCCGAAATAGGTTCCAGGATAAAAAATATGTGGGCATATTTTTGTCCAGAATAATGGATTTACCTTATCGAGGGAAAACCATCATCCGACGTTGGCTAGAAAAAATGTTACATTTTGGGCATTACTCTCATTAAAATTATTTTAATAAAAATCTTTTGTTAGTTTAGTGATGATTATATTTCATTTTTTATTAAACCCATAGTTAGGGGTCTATGGTTACTTTTCATAAATCTATGATATCTATTGAGAGCTTTATAGAGAGGAAAGGTTGGGAGTTTTATTAGAAACAAGTGAAAAAGGATTCTAAGATCGGGATGACTTAATAAAAGATCGAAAAAAGAAAAAAATGATCTTCATCGACCAATCAAACCCATATTTAGGGTTTTTTCTTGATTCAATCTCTATTTCCCATTTTATAATCACCACAACAAACGTGAATCAACTGTAAAATGGACTGATTTGAAGATATTGTGCATTATTGTGGGATGGGTTTTATTTTTGGTTAATCAATGGTAAATTGGATATATGCTTAACCTATGATTAGAATTTATTTTTGTTTAGCCACTCTGAAAATATAACATGGATGGATCAATGACGTCAAGAACCAGACTTGATCTGTCGAACTTAGATGTTCATGAGAATTTCTATCTCCCCCTTTCATTTGATTTCTCGATCATCATCACCACAAAAATCAGGAATGGAATCCAATATCGAAATGGTGGTAGCTATATGTCATACAGGCGAGGACCGCGGTGGTGAGTAGAGGCCGCGGCCAGGCAAGCCATGGTTGTGGCAAACGGATCCCGCTGAAGTAGTCTATAGTGGAATAGGGTCACTTCTCAATGGCCACAGTAGTGCACGCTGGTGGTTCCCCGCAACGATGGAGGAGGGTCTTGGCCATAGTCAGTTCATGGTGTAACCCCCCAGGCCTCTATGGTACACTTCCCTTTGAATAATACAATAGTTTGTGTTGTACGTAGCTTTGAGTTCTAGCACACCATTATCTCGCCATTTAAAATATAGTTCTCAATAGTAATACCTACTTTTTGAAATTTTATATATTTTATTTTTCAAAATGGAATTCATTTTTTAGATTCAAAATTTCAAAATTACCTTAGCATGAGTTTTTTTTATTTTTCTGAAAACATTCTATTTTTGATTAATAGTGAGAAACACTACATTATTATTTAAACCTGGCTTTTTTATTTAACTATTATTCTTATTTAAATTATTATAAAGTCCAAATAGGTACATAGTACCTATATTAGTCCAATTTAATTCATTTGAGTTGTTTTATAATATGATTAGATAGATAAAATTTCATTAAACATTTTAACGTCTTTTACCCACCTTCTAGTAACTTTTAAAAATTAAGATAAAATGTAATTTTACTGCTTTTGTGGATTTAATTTAAAAAATCTGAAAACACTATTGTAATCAGCGAGTAAAATGTGGTACAGTATGATGATAATTATTTTTCATGTATAGTACCTTTGGAATTTTATTTATAACAGTTATAAGTAAATAGGTAAATCAAATGTAAAAATGATATTAAAAATACCCTAACATGTGCCCTGATTCAATTAAAAACGTGTTTCCAACCAAAATCATCCTTAGAAAAAATATAATATCTTTTTTATCCATTTTTATTATATTATGAAATTTATTATATTTTATTTAAAGAAGTATTGAAAGTGTTAAATTACAATTTTATTAACTAAACCATTTTTAATATAGAGTTATATATAAGATAAATTATACTTTAAATATTCATTAATAATATAAAATGTTTTCCTACATCATGGTATTTGTTTTATAATTTTTAGTCATTAAATAATTAAATTTATTTATGACACAATGATGATGTAGTAATTACAATATTAATTAATGATTAATATAATTGATGTTATAAATATTAAAATAAATTTGAATAATAAATTTTTATTCCATACATGAATTTTATAGGTGAATATGACATATTAGTGTTGATTAAATGTTTTTCCTAAGTAATCATGTTGTTATGTCTTTTAAAAAAACCAAATACTAAATAGTGTGAAAATTGAAATAAATGATTTTTTTAAAACAAATACTATTTTGTTAAATGATATAATATTCCAAAAAAATATAACCCCAGTAACTTGTACATACTATTATATTATTATAAATATGGTACAACCGTTTTCATTATTCTATATTCCCTATGAATGATATAGTCACTATACGTCCGTATGTACGACCTACAGTCTCTACGTTGTGGTGTAGTTTGTTATTCAACACTTTATTATTTGTATGGGAATAATAATGAGTATAATTCACATAAAAAATAAATATAACTATTTAATTAATTTGTATATATAATATACCATCCTATTATATATGATTTCACCATCAATAGAGTGGTATTGACACTCGTACATATGTATGGATTACCATCTCCGAGATGTGAGGAGAATTCATTCCCCATCATAATCGATCAGAAATTATTTTGATTTTATGATTAAAAAAAGGTTAAATAACATAATGTCATTCTAAAAATGAGTCAAATGCATCTTAACCATGGAAACCATGAATTACATAAGAAAAAAAATAATGGAAAACAAATCAGTTAACACCCGAAACAATGATACTACGGAAATATTTTTAACAAAGCTATATTTACAAATCATATTTGATATCATATTTATGTATGTGGTTTTTTTATAATTTAATAACAATTATTTTATCATTAAACATGAGTTTAAGGTACCCTCGACAAGGTAATGTTACAAGGTAAGGGTTAATTTTAAAATTTGTTCATTATCCGAGGTTTATTATTTTTAAGTATCTACATGATCTTATTTATCATCCACATATGTTTTTAGTAAAAATGTATTTCAAAAAAAATTACTACTTCCTAGACCAACATTTAGTTACATTTATAACCTTGATTAACTTTTTATAAAATATTTTAAATGAAATATTTCTGTCATTTTCTAAACAATGTAATTTGTAACCTTTTTACTAAATTAAGGAAATAATTCTTTTTTACATATATGGAGGATGTGGCTATTTTCCACTGTTATAACACATTCGAATCTTCTCTTATAATATTATTTTAATTTTTTCAAAATAATTTTTTTCTTTTATAATTATGAGACTTTTAATTGATTACAATGTAGAATGATATATTTCTCCTCAATTGTTTTTGGATTGATTTCATCTATGTCGACATCTATTGTTGTAGTTTATGTTTAATTGCATGTGATTTATTATGATATAGTATTTCAAATAGTATTTATATTTTTATGATATTTTTTATTATGGATGTGATATTTTTATGTCATTCAAAGTTTATGGTTAAATTATTAACATTTTGTATGTTTGATAACTACAATTTTTTTTGTTATGCTTCACCTTTTTCATATGAGGAATTAATTGGACGTAGTAAGTGATGTGTGGGTCCCCCTATATCCCCTTGATGCATCGGTATGAGACAAACTAGTGTCTTTGCACAAGTCTTTGATAAAAATTTACAGTAATCATCTTGGCACGAGGCCATGACACTATGGTTAAGATATCCATCATTATGCATTCCATCATTATGAGATTATCTATTGATATTACATGTGATTATTCGTCTAGTATAATATCCATGTGAATAAGTAAATGAAAATATTTTATTTATCTTTTCAATATTCTGTGCATGTTTGTGTTTAAAAGGCTTGTGTTTTAGTCTTATAACGTAAATGTTTATGCTTATTTATGAATATTTACTCTATATTTTTATCCTTACTGATAATCTAATCTCACCTCATTATTAGGTTTTATTATTCTCGGTAGTGAAAAAGTATATTATGATTGACCAACAGGGATAGGATAAGGGATATGAGTGTGTTTAAAATCAACACAATATTGTTTTTTCATTTCATAATGTAATATAAAACCTATGTTTGTATCTAGTACTTTTAATGATACTAAACTGATCCGCCTTTTTGAAATTGATCTCTTGTGATCATATCAATGTTATGTAATAATACACTAACTCTGGGAAACTGGGTTTAGGGAATTACTGTTGGTATCAGTGTAATTTTATAACAATCCTAGGAAACACTATTTAGAAAGAAACTCTGGTTAGATAACATTGCCTTATGATACACATTCAGGATTAGTATAGAATAAAATCCATATATTTTTGTAATTTAGATATTATGTTGGTTTTCCAAGCGATACATCCATGTATGGATACTACAAGTGGACATGGTTTAGGAAAATATGTACATAAGAGTGAAAATTTTGATAAAGGGTTTTGGGATTGAACGAGGGTATTCTGGTACATGACAATGAGGCTTATTGTGCACCTTGTTTGACACTCCTTAGGTATATTCTTAGAATAATTCACATTTTCCTTACAAACCATTATGAATGATTTATTGGTAAATAATTCCCCAATTGAAAAAATTTTAGGATTAGGGGTTATATTCATAAAAATTTCAATTAATGTTAATTATTTTATAAGTTTAGAATTATGCTTTGTGATTCATAAAATAATCTCGTGAATGCCAATGTTTAAACATAGAGCCTAGTGGAAGGAATGGAAAATGAATCAACCCACATAATCAATAGAGGGATTTCCCTCGTATTCAAGATAATTATATTGGATCTGTTAATGCAATTGGTACTGAATATATTATAACCATACTAGGAGAAGTCACTCCGGTTATAAATAATAACCTTACCCATATTGAGCACCCTAATCCACAATCTAGAGGATCAATGTTAGAACTCTTCAGGATGAGTCAACCACCAACATTCAATGGGACTACTTATCCAATTGTATCTGACCAATGGATAAGTTCCATAGAGTAAATATTTCATGCCTTAGAGAGTCGCGAATGGGAAAAGGTTGTCATGACAATTTATCACCTATTAGAAGATTCATATATATGGTGGTCATTAATTAAATACACAATGGAGGGTGAATAAGTATAATATATGGAACATGGTGAGATTAAAGAGAGTGTCATAGAATAATACATTCCTCGTGAACATTTAGGTGATAGGGAATGTCAATTTATGAATCTGAGGTGAAAACAGGATGAGATTACCGCAAAGTATGAGATGAACATCACAAGGTTAGCAAGGCATGATGCATATTATTAATGTAACCTAAGAATTAAGATTTATTTATTCACTGATGGGTTAAAACCATTTCTCTATCAATCATTAGTCTAACAATCATTGTCATCATATGATGATATAGACTCATGAGCACTCATTATAGAAAATATATTCTCTATGTCTTATGACTTCAATGTGAATCAAGAGAAGAAGAGATCTACTGAACAGTCTGGAAAATGAAATATTGGGAATAAGGGAAAAGTTGAATTTCTATCCTATTGTAATTGTGGAAACAAACACTCTAGTACATTCCTAAAGGTGATGGGAGTTTTTTACAAGTATAGGGGAAAAGGCCACCAAGCTCATGACTTTCTGGGGAAGAAAGAGGTTTTCTATGTTCAATGATACAATTGTAAAGAAATGGGGCCTTATGAAATTGAATGCTCTACGAATCAAGAAAACATACAATAAAAAAGGCCAAGGGAGAAATTACAAGCTTATGTGATCACAACTACTGAGGTTGAAGCTCCGAATACATGGTGGTCAGTACTTCAGTGGTTTCCTCAAAATTATCGAATGCTTTATTTTATTTTGGATCATCACATTCATTCATATCTACCCATTTTTTCATGAAAATTAGATATTTGCAATTTTACTTAACGAGGGATTTGTCAGTAAAAGATCCAAAGGGATGTGTCATATAAACAAACTTAGTTAATCAGTTATCATTATGGCATATAGACTTTCTTTATATGTTAATTTTATTGTCATACCCAATATGGAATTTTATATAATCCTAAATATTGATTGGCTTTCAAATCGTGATGGAAAAATTTATTATAAGAAGATGGAGGATACAATTTTTTATGATTATAATTAATCACCTATCATTATAGTAGAAACATCACCATATTATTCAAATCTAGATCCTCCCCCGGTAGCTCTACTAAATTTAGATATTGGGGAGGAAGGGAGGGAAGTAACTATGGGTGAGGTAATGAATGGAAAAATTGTGTATGTACCTATTATGAAAGAATATGTTGATGTTTTTTTAGAGGATTTACCTAGATATCCTCCAAAAAAATAAATTGAGATTTTCATTGACATAATTCCTAGTTCAAAGCCCATATAGAAGACCCCTTATAGAGTGGCTTGTGAGGAAGTAGTGGAACTAAAGAAAAAACTATAGGAATTGATTAATAAACGATTTGTTTGACCTTGTGTTTATCCTTGGGGATCTCATGTTTTTTTAAAGAAGATAGATAGATCTACGATGTTGTGTATTGACTAAAAAAATATAAATTCTATAAGAATAAATAACAAGAATCCCTTACCTCACATTGATGATTTATTTGATAAACTTCATGAACCTCAATATTTTTCAACAAATTACCAACAATACGGATACCATCAGTTGTGTGTGAATAAGGAAAACATTCAAAAAACAGTATTTCGAACCAGGTATAAGCATTATGAGTTTACAATAATGCCTTTTGGACTAATTAATTGACTCTATTTTTTATGGATTTAATCAATATAGTTTTCAAGGAACATATTGGTTAATTTTTTGTGGTATTTATTGATGAAATCTTGGAAAACTACAATCGTTTTGACGATCATGAAAATCACATGCACGCTATTTTGATATCTCTTAGATGAAATAAAATGTAAGGGATATTTTGAAATTGGGATTTCAAGCTTCATTAGATTTATTTTCCTGGCCATATTGTCTCTAAGGACATAATCTCCATTGATCCTTCAAATAAAAATGAAATCCATGAATGGCTAACATCGATGAGTATATCTGAGATACACAGTATTATTGGTTTAGCAGGTTACTATCAGCGTTTTGTTCAGAATTTTGCCTGATTGGCTAACCCATTAACCAAGATCACACATAAAGGGGTAAAATTTGTCTTTTATTTATAGTGATGATTCAATGAAAGCACTTTTTTTTTACTTATGAAAAATGATAGATTTATTGCATATGCATCAAAGTAGTTAATGATTCATTAACAAAACTATCCCATTCATGATCTTGAGTTAGCAGCTTTAATATTTTCTCCGAATATAAGGATACACGATCTCTAAGGTAAAAATGTGAGATATATACTAATCACAAGATTTTAAAGTATATTTTCTCCCTGAAAGAACACAACATGAGGAAATAGTGATAGCTCAAACTACTCAAGGAGTATGATAGCAAAATACAATACAATTCGGGGAAGGAAAATAATGAGATAAATGCTTTGAATGGAAAGGATTAGGGACTTCAGAACAATATGACAGTTGAAATGGATCCTATGTTCATGGATCTAGTAATGATTTATATTGGAATAATCATTTAAGGTGAAATTTAAATACTTTTTAGAATGGTTTCCTAACAATATTTATTAGAAAGGATAAAAAGTTATCATACTGATGATGGGGAGTTTCAAAAAAAATTAAAGACAGGAATGATAGGTGATTGGTTGACATTTTACATGAAAATGGAATTTTGAAATTTGGTAAGAGGATTTTTGTTCTCGATATACCTGATCTAAAAAGGGAATTATCAGATGATGACCAGAGTTCTAATTTCCTTATACACCCTTATATCACTAAGATGTTAAGTGATTTGGGGGAACATTATTTGTGGGAAAACATGAAGAGGGAGTTTAATGATTCGGTGTCAAGATTCATGGTTTTTCGATAGGTGAAGGCTGGATGAAAACAATCTATTGGAATCATGTAAGAACTTCCCATACCTGAGTAAAAATGGGATGATATTACAATAGACGTTTTCATGGGGCTATGAAAGACTCTTAGAAAGAATGATGAAATATTGTTCATTGATGATCATCTTACCAAGTCATCACATTTTCATTCTATAAGATATGATTTACCAATTTAACATTTAGAATGACTATATATTAATGGTGTTCTAAGGATTCATGATGTACCCCTATTGATTGATTCTAATTTTCATACCCATTATACATCATGACTCTGGAAAGTATTTAGAAATGCCTAGATACTTAACTTTGTTTGATCACAGCCTACCACCCCCAAACTGATGGACAATCAGAATGGACTATTTAAACAATAAAAGACTTTTTGAGATCTTGCTCACTTGATTTTCAAGGTATGCGGGATCAGCATTTAGCTATGTTAGATTTTTTCTATAACAGTTGATTCCATTCAAGAATTCAAATGGCACCATATTAATAATTATAGGGAATGCGATGTCGCACACCAAAATTTTGGGATGATGTTAGTGAAAAAAAACTCGTAGGCCCTAAACTAGTTGATGAAATAATGGAAATGGTGAAAATTATCCAAACCCGCATCAAAGAACCTCAAAGTAGGCAGAAGAGATAGTCTGATAACCGAAAGAAGGATTTGGTCTTTCAAGTAGGAGATCATGTTTTCATCAAGGTATCTTTATGTTAGAGTGTTATACGATTCGGTAAGATGGGGTAATTAAGTCATAGTTACATCAGACCTTTCGACATTCTAGAATGAATTAGAGTTTTAGAATACCATTGGGCAATATTGCCATGTATCTCCAAAGTTCATGATGTGTTCCATGTACCACGTTTGAGAAAATACATGCAAGACCCAATGCATGTAGCCACCTATGATGTAATAGGATTGGACCCTGATCTGTCTTATTGTGAAGAGCCTATCAGAATTCTTGATACCGTAAAACTGTTGTTGTGAAACCAGACAACTCGTGTGCTAAAAGTTATTTAGAGAAACCATAAAATGGAAGAGGCAATGTGGGAACCTGAGGAACATGTGATGAAGAACCACCAAAAGCTTTTTATGCAGTAATATTCTAGAAATATAGAGAATGAACTTAGTTTAAGAAGGGAAAAATGTTAACCCCCGAGATTCCACGGTACACTTCTCTTTGAATAATACAATAACTCATGTTGTACGTAACTCTGAGATCTAGCACACACCGATCTAGCCATTTAAAAAGTAGTCTTAAAAATTAATACACACTTTTTTAAAATTTATATATTTAATTTTTCAAAATGGATTTCATTTTTGGATTCGGAATATAAAAATTACCTTAGTGTAAATATTTGGTATTTTTCTAAAAACTTTCTATTTTTGATGAATAGTGAAAAACACTATGTTATTGTTTAAAATAGAATTTTAATTTATCTAATCATTATTTTCAATTTAAATTTATTATGAAGTCAAAATAGATACATTATAACTAAATTAGTCCAATGTAATACAATGAAGACATTTTATAAAATGATTAGATGTATAAAATTTTATTTAACATTTTAACATCTTTTACCCACCGTCTAAAAACATTTGTAAATTTGCATAAAATATAATTTTATCGCTTTTTGAATTGAATTTGAAAATTTTGACAGACACTGTTGTCATCAGTATGTAAAATGTGGTTCAATATGATGAAATTTTTTTGGTGAATAGTGTCTTTTGAATTTTTTACTACTGTTAAAAGTAAAGAGGGTAATTAAATGTTATTTAATTACCCTAACACATGTCATAATTCTATTAGACATGTTATTTTATAGAAAAATAAACCTTAGGAAAAAACTAATATCCTTTTTGATCCATTTAGATTAGATGTGTAAATTTATCATATTTTATTTAAACAAGTGTTAAAAGTGTTATATTAAAATTTTATTAAAAAAATCATTTTTAATATAAATTTATACATTAGATAAATTCTACTATAAAAAATCATTAAAAATATATAATTATTTTTACATCATGTTATTTTATTTTTAATTTTTAGACATTATATAACTAAATTTTTTTATGAAATAATGATGATATTGTAATTACCTTATTAATGAAATATTAAAATAATTGATGTTATAAATATTAAAATAAATTTAAATTGAAACTCACGATGCCATACATGAATTTTATAGGTGAATGTGAAATTTTAACTTTGATTAAATTTATTTTTTTAGAATTAATAGTGGGTATGACATTAAAAAACCAAATACAAAATAGTGTCAAAATTGACATAAATGAGTTTTTTAAACGAATATTATTTTATTAGATGATATAATATTCCTAAAAATTAAAAATTCTTCCAAAGGACATAGATAATTTTGAAATATGTTATTAATGAGAATTTTTATGTTATCTTGGCATTTTATAGTAAATATATTAAACATTTTGTATAAAAATACATGAAACCTGGTAAGCGTTAAACTATTTAAATAAAGGTTAAATATAAACAATAAGGTTAATATGTTGACATAAACATGTTTAAAACCTATTTTTCGATAGGATTTGGACTCATACCCACATTATCCTCGAATAAAACCCATTTGGAGCTATTATAAATAGGAAATTATTCTATAATAAATTGGAACTTAAGGCATTTCCTAAAGAGACCCTCGCCTCTTTTATAAAAGGGTACTTCCCCTTTTCATAAATTCATAACTCCTAACCATTTTTTATCATCCAAACCCTTCTCAAATATATTAAAAAATACTCTAAAATCGTTCTACATGACTTAATTTTATCATAAATCCAATCTAAGAAGCCCTTTTGTACAAATCAATAGGAAGCACCTGAAGAAGAGAAAATTATTTCATCACCGCTTTCAATGTTCTTTGTTTCTTCCACTTCCTATTTCATTAATGTTTCCATAACTAAACACAAAATCCAATAAATTATACATATTGTGATATTATTATGAATATGATACAACCATATTCATTAATCTATCCATCTTATGAATGACAAAGTCACCATATGTGCGTATGTACGACTTACCATCTCCATATTGTGGTGTACTGTGTTATTCTAGACATCATTATTTTGATAGGTATAATAGAGTATAATTTAAATAAATAATAAAAATAAATTTTTAATAATTATTTATATATAATATACCATCCAATTATATATGATTTCAGCATCAATTGAATGTTATTATTGCTCGTGCGTACGTACAGCTTACCGCCTCCACGACGTGATGAGATTTAATTCCCCATCATATCCATTCAAATGTAATTATCATTTGATGATTAAAAAAAATTAACAACATAATATCATAATGGATATGAATCAAATACAACCTATCCATAACATACATTACTTACATAAGAAAACATATAAAGGAAAACGAAGCAGTTAACACCCGAGACAATGATGCTACTGAAATATTATTAACAATGCAATATTAGAAGAGCATATATGATATCATATTTTCGTATGTTGTTCATGAATAAGTTAATAAAAATTATTTTATCATTATATTGACGTTTAATGTACCCTTTACTAAGGAAAATTACAAGTAAAGGGTTAATTTTACCATATCTTCATTATCTGATGTCATTTATACATATGTTTCTATAGGGACTTCTTTATCATCCACATATGTGTTTCTTAAAAATTTATTTCAAATTTTTTTTAATATTTCCTACACAATGGGTTAAAGTCATTTATACCATTGTTTAACTTTTTATAAAATTTCTTGAAAGATCTTTCTGTTGTTTTCAGAATTAGTTTCTTTGAGAACATTTTGACAAATTAAAGAAAATATGTTTTATAACTTATATAGTGGATGTGGTTAATTTTAGTTGTCATAAAACCTTAAAACCTTCCCTTAAATTATTATATAAATAATTTTTCAAAATAAATGTTTATTTATAATTATGTGTATTTTAAACGATTTCAATGTAAAAAGAGATATTTCTCTCAAATAGTTTTTGGATTGAAATCATCTATGTCAACATATATTGTGGGATTTTATGAATAATTGATGTAGATTTGTTATGAAACTATAATCAATATTATATTGATAGTATTATGATATTTTTTATCGTGGATGTGAATTGTTTTCCTTCCCATTTTATGGTTAGAGTATTATCATTTCGTAAGTTAGTTTACTACGATTTTTTATGTTATGTTTCACCCTTTTAAAATGAGGAATGTATTGGACATAGTATGTGAAGGTAGAGGCGCACTATAGCCCCTTTGTTCAATATAAGGACTCCTGAGACACACAAGTGTCTTAGCACAAGACCTTGAAAAAAATGTATAGTTAGGGTCTTGGAACAAGGCCTTGACTTTGTGGTTAAGATGTCTGACATTATGCATTCCATCATTATGAGATTATCTATTGCTATTACATGTGATTATTCATCTAGTAGAATAACCATGTGAATATATATATATATTATTATTTGATTTATCTTTTTCATATTATTCTGGTTTTTATGTTTAAAAGGCTTGTGAAATATTCTTATACATTAGAATAAATGTTTTTGATTATTTATGAAAGATTATGCTATTTTTTTATCCTTACTGAGCATCAATGAACACCCCTTTCATATGAATTATTTTTCCTAGGATGCGATGAAGTATATTATAATTGACATATAAGAATAGGATAAGGGATATGGGTGTATTCAAAAGACACTCAATGTTGTTATATTTCATTTCATAATATAATTTAAAAAACTTATATGTGTATCTAGAACATCAAAAGCTACTAAAATGGTCAATATTTTGGGACTAGATCTCTTGTGATCATGCCAATGTTATGTAATAATGCATGAACTTTGGGTACCTATGGTAAGGGCATTATAGATGCGAGTTCATGTTTCAATGGCCCCAATGATGCTGAAGGCGGAGGTATGTCGCAGTGGAGCAAGAAGGTCATGGATATTCTTGGAGAATTAGACATGGGCCATCGGTAATGGTCCACAATGGAATTGGATTTCTACTGATTCAAGAAGCTAGAGATTGATGTCCAGATAAATCATGACAGAGGGCCCTGAGGCGACTCACAGTGGCGGACCCCGTAGTGACACGCGGGGGTGGAACCCACAGCAACCTTTGGTGATGGAACTCGTGGAGACCTGCGGGGTGGATCAGAGACCTGACACCCACCGCGTCTTAGTGGGAACAGAAGGGCCCACTCCAGCTGGTCAGGTTGGGTTGGCAGGCCGGCCTCGGTCATGGTCCAACACATTGGCCAAAGCCTAGTGTCTCAGGTGGGGCCCAGTGCAGTGGATTGGGCCCGACCCAGCCGTTATGGATCGAGCCTAGCAGTCCATGTCGACCCAGTGGGTCGGATCGGACCTGGTGGACCGGGTCGGGTCGGACCAACCTAGTCACGCCAAGGCCGAACACAGTCGGTGACTTTTTAAAAATATTCCCCATAACATTCACATTGTAAGTCTATTTGATGAGCAGTATACAGTGTTGGTACGCTTGTGATGTGGAGGTCCTTTTAAAATTGCTTTTTGGTGTTCTTAGTGAGGACCAGTATAGGTGTAAATCTCCCCCTTGGTTTTCTTCATGACGGTTTGATACATCATTGTATGGAAATCCCCTCGAAAAACTGATACCAAGATAGAGTTACAGAATCCTCATTATTAATGGTGTGATACTCTATTAACCCTCAAAGAGTTTGTTGGGTATTAATGTGACCTATAGGCGAAGGGTGTTAATCCACTATCTAGTGGGCTGTATCGGAATGGTTTGTGGTATTCATTGGTATCCCCTACATTATGAGCCGCATCGTATGGTTTGTGGTAATCTCTGAGAATCCCCTACATTGTGGTGTAATACTGATTTTGTTTGAGGTATTCTCTAAGGATAACCCACTATCTATATATTATGACCCTTGAAAATAGTTTTCTCTTTGGGGGGGCATGTTAGCGGATTATTAGGGTAGAAGTGGCTATGACTTATTCTTCTACCATGTGGTAGATATTTGAGTATATCAGGATTTCCTTGGTATATGTATGGGTGTATACCTTGTGTATAGATGGTTATGATTTATTTTGTGGTACTTCCTTTGTGTTTTAAGGGTGTCCTACTGTGTACAGTGTTACTCACCCCTACACAGGCTTTGCACGCATGTGTCGTGCCTTGTGAAGATGACCAATGTATCAGCAAAATCCTAGGTTGAACAGGACTAGGTCCAGGACTGGATGGTGCATTGTGATATCTGATAGGCTGAGGAATTCCCAAGATCTTTCTTCATGAGCTTTGGTATCCTCATTAGTAGGTTGGTCTTTGTATCTGTCTTCTTTTTGGGCTTGTATTTGGGCCTTGTTTTCATTGCTACACACTTTTAAATTTAGTGGTTTTAATTCATGGTGGTTGATGATTCACATTACTTTTAGATTTTTGGTATAGATATGTTTTCATGTGTACAGTTACTTTACTTACGGACTCCCATTTATGAGATATGCATATTCTTCACTAGTTGCCAGCCTCTAGATTATCAGAGGCCGGCTTGGGGTGGTCATGGAATGGGCCCCACTGATATGGGTAGTCATAGAGTGGTATCATAGGGGTAGGTTCGTTTCCACTTTGGGACGATTGAGCGAGATTTGTTTGGGGTGATAATGTTAAGTTATTTGATTTCAGATTTCTGGTCAGGGGATTTAGTAATGGTGGGGTGGCTAACATATCGATACACTATGACTCTTGGATCCTAATTTCAGACTCGATGCATTAAAACACTGTTTGTAGTGAAATTAATGGAACATGAATCATATTGGAATGGTTTTTGTTTTCCATGTCATTCTTGAGTCATCTCTCCAGAAATACACTTTTTCCAATGGTTCATCTTGACATATTTTAGGATCCCTCCACACAGATAGTTAGCTAAGATCCTAATGTTCTATCATGAGTAAGATCCAATTAGCGATGAGGCATCAATGAAGCGGCCAATGCTAGACATGGAAACCCCTGGTGGTTTTCCAACTTCAGTGCCACCCGTTGAGAAGCAGTTGCTATCTGCACTATCAATAGAGGTTGGACACAGGCTCAGCGCATTTCATGAATTACAGAGGCAGCAACCTCCCAGTTTCATGGGTGAGACATACCCATAGATACCCAAGGATTGGTTGCTGGTGGTTACAAATGTCTTCTTCCTTGTGAGGACACTACCCATTCAGGTGTAAGTCATAGCTGTGATCCCTCTACAAGGCACAACAAGTCGGTGGTGGAGCATAGTGATCCAGACGCATGATGAGACAGCCCTCACTTGGACATAATATGAGTACCGCTTCAAGTAGAAGTTCATTCCAGAAATGATACTCTATACGCGTATACAGGATTTACATCACCTAAAGTGGGGTAGTATAAAATAGAAGATTACTAAGCATGAATCATCGATCCTTCCAGACACTCCATAGACATTGTGTGAAACTCAATATTCATGGATTGGGATTTTTATAAGGGACTACATTAGGATTTTTGGGTGTCCATGGTGTCTCTTATAATCCCTAGTCAGGCTAGAGTACTAGAGAGATACATACTCAGGGAGAGGATTTTGGGGGAGAAGATACAAGAATTATGAGCTACCAGAAGGCACTAGGTAGCTGAGTTTTTGGTGGTGGGAAGCCGATAGCAGAAAAAGGGTCCTAAGTATGCCAGGTCCTTTAAAATAAAGCCCCATTATACGAAATCATGAGTGCAAGGCTCCTAGGGAAGAGTGGGATAGCTGATGTATAGACTTTTTTTCACATGCAACATTCAAGGGAACTTAGCTCGTGATTTCCCAACATGCATTCTGGATACCCAAAGGGTGGTCAAGGTAATACTGAGGCTGAGACAAAGGTTTTAGAGGGGTGGTATTTAGGGAGGTGTATATGGAAGGGTAAAATGTATAGCTTCCAGTGGTGGTCATAGGTTAGAGGTTCTACCACCACTACCCCGGGTGGTTCACCATGGGATTCAAGTTCCAATAGATAGGGGAGAGTCGAGCTTTTGGGGATGGAGTCTTTTGATCATGGCACTCCAGAGATGATTATATGTAAGATAAATGTCTTTCCCACTCTAGATAAAATTCTTATATATATATATAGGGTCTACTCACTCTTTCATTGATACAAACCTTATTCGGATATCGAAGGTTCTGGTTGAGACTTTGGGTCGATCTTTATGTTTAAAGACTCCTACATGAGGGGATATAATGATCACACACTAGTGTCGATAGCATGAACATACACTTGGAGGTGAGACATTTTATTGGGATCTTTCAGTAGAGGTTTCGAGGCCTTATGACATCATTTTGGGTATGGACTGGTAATCCACAATCCATGCTCAGATTGATTCTTTTAGGCGTAGTGTGTGGTGTTTCCGTAGTAATGGGACCCTATTTCCCTTCACTAGTGATAAGGAAATGCATGTATCACATGAGGTAAATTCTTAGAGGAGGGTGCAGTAGATCACTCACAAGTTGGATAGCCTCTCCATCGGTGTGGTGGAGGAGGGATGTCCCTAGTTTTCTGCAATGGCGAAAGAGTATGGGTACATATTCCCCAAGTATCTTCCAGGAGTGTCTCCTCACAATGAGGTTGACTTCTATCTTGACATCTCCCCTATGAAACACAGATATCTACACCCACATATCGGATGGCACCTGTAGTGCTTCATAAGTTAAGGGTATACCTAGAGGATCTATAGAAAAAGGGCTTCATGATGCCTATTGTTTCACCTTGGGCCGCCCCAATTTTGTTTTCCAAAAAGGAAAATGGAGGCTTGAGGCAGTTTTCTTCCTCCAATGGTTGAACCAGGTGACTGTGATGAACAAATATTCCCTGTTGAGAATCAATTACCTATTAAATCAATTAAAGGGAGTGAGGTGGTTCTTGAAGATAGACCATTGATCTGGGTGTCATCATCTTCATCTATGGGATGTAGATGTAATGAAGTCAACCTTCAGTTGTCGTTATGTCCGATACAAGTACATGGTTATTCTGTAACGAATAACCAACTCCTCATCCTTGTCCATGGGACTCAAGGATAAGATCTTCCACCCATACCTTTATCATTTCATCATGGCCTTCATTGATGACATTATGTTGTACTCAGCGTCCGAGGAGGAGCGTGAGATACACTTGAGGATGGTCCGCGACACACTTTGAAATAAAAAACAAAATAAAAATCTCTCAAAGTATTAGTTCTAGATTCGAGAAGTCAACTCTAACGACCCAAATATTTGAATAATTTTTGTTTCCTAAATTTGTGTGTTATTTTATACTCAACAAAAACGATATCCTTTAATTAATGAATTCAATATAATTAAATCAGACTGTTGGGTTTTGACTCTTATGTGACCTTTTGTCAATATGACCACTAGAAACTAAACTATTAATGTTAGAATTATTTTTTATAAATACAAGTGATAATGGGAAATTAATACAGAAAGAACAGTTGGTGGCCTCATCTAGTAGGCCCGGGCCGTATGAAGCCCCTCTTTCAGAGCGTGGGAAGAAGGTAGCATCTCTGGGCTTTTCTCTGGACCAAGCCCAAGATGTCCTTCAACATGTGAAGCTTGAACGGAATCACTTAAATGAGAAGTTCAAGCTGATTGAAATCACCACTCGAGCAATGTTATTTAATATGCCACAAGATTATATCATCATACCACACCTTACACTTATGTCATGTGTATGATTTATAAGGGGTAATGTAACGCACCTTAGTTACTTGTGTAATCCTTTTGTATATGTAAAATTTTTATATCTTATTATAGAAATTTTGTAAAATTTAAAATATCCAGGTAAATGTAGGATGAATTTATAGTTCCATATAACTAATGAATTTTTTAAAAAATGAAATTTTAAAATATTAATGTAAAGTTCAAATAATTAATAATATGAAATAAATTTCAAAAAATGGTCTTCTACGGTTGTGATCATTAAGATATTTAGAGTCAAATAAGATCAACTTGATTTTTATTGTATAATAATGTATGAATAGTAACATACCGTTATGAATTTAAATGAATAGTAAATTGGCCAAAAAATAGAAACATCACCCATGAATATATAAATACAATTTAGAAATCTTAAAAGTAAAAAATTCACATAGTAGAAGTTTTGATATTTTTTATGTCATAAATATTTTATTTATAATTTCATAATTAATTTAATAATTTAAAATGAAATTGTGTTTTCATAAATTTTTATCATAAATTTTTACTATAATTTTTTATGGTTATACAATAATTTTATTGGACCTTGATTGCATTTTTATGGTGTTACAAAACAAGTTATAGTTTGGGAGTTATTTCTTGAATAAATAATGATTTTATTTATATATTAAATTAATAACATTTAGAAGTATATTTTCATAAAATGTAGTTCATTTTTGAATTCAGATCATCGATATTTTTTAGGGTGATTTTTTGGAATTTTTCTGAAATAGTTAAGTTTTCAGTGAATAGTAAAAATACAGTTATGAGTTTCAAGTGTTTAATGACATCATTGACAATCTAATGATTATATAATATATTTTATCGACTTTTGAATAGTAATATATGTTATGTGGTGTTCCAAGGGGATAATAATATGGGTAAATACAATGGGAAAGCCCATGGTTTTGCAAATACCACTGAGGCGGTGTCCCATGGAAATTAATTAAATATTCCATCAATTTTGCTATAAATACCAAGTCATTCCATCATTCCATTAATTCCAAAATCCTCCTAAACTATTCAATAGCCTATTACCTCCCATGGGTTCCTCCCAATGTGCCCTCAAGCTCCCCAAGGTCCAAACCTTCGAGCTTTCAAAGTCACTCTTCATGGTAAGAGAACCTTACACCCTCCTCTTTTTAAGTCTTGACTTTTTTTATATTATGTCTTCTAGTTTCCATCTACTTATGTTTGGTCATGTTCTTATATATCATTATTACTGGAAATTTTATTTTCAAAATGATTATATACATTCTACACTCCCATCAATTGATTTTATGATTTTTTATGTGACGTTGTTATGATGCATAATTTTCAAAAAAGAAAATGCATTTTCTCTATTCGTTCATGTTTTCATTTTCATGTGGTATGTCATTAAAATATACACACCATGATCTTATTTAAATTTTATTATATCCCTATACTTTAAAATGATTCATTTTTTTATGCTATTCCCTTGTCCTCCCACATTTTTTTGTTTTCAGATACCATTTTATGTATCTGTTATGATGTAGAAATTTTGTCTCAAAATATCTCTCTCTTTTTCTCAAAAGATTATCTTGTTTTATTTATCTGAATACACAAATATATTTTCATTTGTTGAGGAGTTCATCAAGAAATAAAATTTATCTATTTTATTCTAGAATTTTCATACAATAACACATTTTTTCTTTTCTATGGGTTAAAAAACACATAACGATGCATTTTCAAAGCACTTTTAAAACATCACGATTTTGAAATGAAACCCAATTCTTTTATTCTAGTTGAATTATTTAGGAAATTTTTGATATATATCTATGTGGATAATATGAAAGTATATATATATTAATGGTGTGCCCTGATATCACTCCAATTCATTGGGTAAAAAATTTAATTTCTAGAGATGACAAGTTTCACGATAACTTGGTGAATAACCATGGTTATTTTTCTAACACCTTTGGGATGAAACATAGGGAAATGTTCATGAATGTATAAATTAAATATTATAGCCACAAATTCATGTTATGGGTCAATATATTTTTATTATGAAATTCCTCTACTTCTATTTATCATGTCTTTATGTTTTTCATCAAGTTCTTATTTATATCAAAATTAAACAGATTTCCTTGCTTTCCTTATGGGGATTTCTGCTCACCCTTTCCTTTGAAGTATGTCTCTAGGTTATGGGATGTAGAAGTTGTAAATAGGGTCAACTTTTCAAGAAAATTTTCATTGTTATTTAAATAAATGTTTTATTTTTTCATGTATTTTCTTCCTGATATCCAAGACAGAAGACATTAACGGTCCTTTGTTTGTAAAATGTAATGAAAAGATATGTTAAAATGGTGGGATGCTATAATTGGTATTAGAGTATAGTTTAGATATTTATGGATATTAGGCTATGAAAAAATTATGAAGACCATGAGAGAAAATTTTAAATATAGGAAAACTTCTTCATATTTTTTTGAATTGAGTAAGTGGTTTATCAAGCCAATAAATCACTGCCTATATATGAGAAGGTAGTGGTGGCTCGGGCGCATAAGTACCTATGAGTAAAAACTATGAAAAGGGGATTTAGGCTTGACCTAGGGTATCCTAGTACATGACAATCGGCCTTTCTACTCTCTTGGTAACGACACACTCAGGTGATATGTTTGGTTAATCATATGTTTTTTATTAATCATTATGGTAGATTTATAGAGAAATGAAATAGTTTAAAGAACGAGGTTTAAAGACATAAAATCCATTATAGTTAAAAGATTTATTAATGAAATAATATTATTACTAAGGTTTTATTCTTTTAGAAAATGGTGGGAAATATGAGGAATCGTGAAAATGGTGCCCGCAATGGACCTTGTGCTGACGGTCCTCTCATGGAAGCCGAAATGGATACATTTATGTGAATCATGACCCAACTGACACATGTTATGGGAAATAACATGAATCAAGATGAGAGGCCTATCACACCATGATGTGAACAAATTTCTATTTAATCATTTATGCGCTAATGACCACCAACCATCGGTGGATCTACCGAACCATTTATTTCTGAACAGTGGATTAGCTCTATGAAGAAGATATTTTTAGTGCTCCTTTATTCTAAATAAGAGAAGGTTACCTTGTCTATTTATCACTTAGTGGTAGAAGCTGATCAGTGGTGGGAACTAAATAAAAACATAAGTACCAGAGTGGATGTTGAAGATATAGAGTGGGAAGAGTTTAGAGGGATATTCTTCAAATTGTATTTCCCTCGATCGATGAGAACATGATTGTATGAGTTTCATGAGCTGAAGTAGAAGGAAAATGAATCTATCATAAGCTACGAGATCAAATTCACAAGGCGGCTTTTACGTTTTAGCTCTAGCTTTGTCATTGGTCCAAATGGTAAGGTTTATATATTCTTCGGTGGACTGAGACCTCATTTACGGATGAATCTGGACAATTTATATTATGATAGTTATGAATAGATCGTGCGATGTGTGATGAAAGTCTAACTAGTGTTTGGTGACGTACAATTGTATCATAAATCCATTGATAAGAAAAATATTTGGATTCAAAAATAGGGAGGAGCGTCGATCATGTAATAGTAGGCAAGAACGTACAACGTCCAACGTGTAATAAATTTGGGAAAAAGCATTCAGGGAACTTCCTACTCAGGAGGGGTAAGAGCTACATGTGTGGTAGAGATGGCCACATAACGTGAAATTGTTGTAGTGGGGTAAAGACAAAAATTACAAACACTAACGACAAGGGGAAGATGGTGCAGGCCCTACCTAATGTCCAATGTTATAATTGTATCCAACTTGGACACTTTTCTAATCACTTTCAAAATCTGAGGACTGTAGAGGAAAATCACTATCATCCTCAGCAAAGACTACGGGAATAAGGTCATACTTTTTCAATCACTATGGCTAACAATGAATCACTATATGATGTAGTGGTAGGTACTCATGTTGTTCTCTCGAATCTAGAAAGTACATTGTTTGATTCTGGTTCTATATATACTTTTTTTCCACCATGTTCACAATGAATTTAGAATCAACCCCCAATTTGATAAATTTATAGTAATCTATTAAGACTCCTGATGGGATTACCCAAGAATCTCTAGTGTTTAGAAACTCTAGTATTTATATTAGTGAGCATAATCTTATCACAATTATAGTAGTCAATCCCATGCAGGAATTCAACATTATACTAGGTATGGACAGGATCTCAATGTATAATGCTATGATCAAATGAAAAAGTAAGGAAATCTTAGTAGTCTTGAATGGAAAACTGTCAGTTATCTTCCAAGGAAGGATATATCAACCAGATCTTTGTCGAGAAGAACCTCATATATCCTTATTTATGGAATTTATTGGAGAAGAAGAAGAAGAAGGAAATGATATATTGAGGATAGAAAATGTCCCCATCATCCTAGAAAATGTTGTGTTATTTCTGGAGGAGTTACCCGAACCTCCCCCAGAAAGAGAGGTATAGTTCTCTATTGAACTCATATCTGGATCCCATCCAATATTGAAGAACCCATATAGTATGGATATTGTGGAGCTGAATAAGTTAAAGGAATAACTCCAAGATCTTTAGGAGTATGATTTTAACTGACCGAGTGTGTCTCCATGGAAAGCACATATTCTCTTTGTGAAGTAGAAGAATGGATCAATGCAAATATGCATCGATTATATAGAACTGAATGAGATCACAGTGAAGAACAAATACCCTCTTCCAAGAATGGATGAATTATTTGACCAACTTTATGGGGATCAATTCTTATCTAAGATTGATCTTCAGTCTTGTTATCATCAATTGAGGGTGAAAAAAGAAGATATTCCAAAAACTGACTTCTGATCAAAATATAGGCAATATGAGTTTGTTGTTATGCCCTTAGGATGGAATAATGCACCTACTATTATTATGGATTTTATCAATAGTGTCTTTAAGGATTACCTTGATAAATTTTTGGTAGTTTTTATTGATGATGTTATCATATATTTAAAAAGTTGTGAGGAGCATGATGATCATCTAAGGGATATTTTGTAATCTCTTAAAAGGAGTGGATTTTTGGGAAGTTCAGAAAATTTTAATTCTGGTTACAGAAAATTGCATTCTAGGGGCACATTATAACCCATGATGGAGTCACTGTTGACCCTGAGAAGACAATAGTTGTAGAGTAGTGGCCTCAGCCTACAACAACAACTGAGATTCATAGTTTCCATGGATTATCAAGATATTATAGGAGGTTTGTGAAAAACGTTTCATGAATTTCTAATCCTTTAATCAATTTAACTTGAAAAGGTTTTAAGTTCATCTAGGGAAAAGTGTGTGACAAAAATTTTCAAGAGTTGAAGAAAATATTGGTTACTGAAACTATGTTAACTTTTCCCTCAATTTGATAATGATTCGTTGTTTTTAGTTATGCATCAATGAAAGGTCTTGGGTGAGTCCTCATGGAAAATGAAAAGGTCATTGCTTATGCATCTCAATAGTTGAAGACTCATGAGCATAACTATCCTATGCATGATCTGGAGCTGGCTGTTGTCGTTTTTTCTCTAAAGATACAAGGGCACTATCATTATGGGAAAAATGTGATATATACACAAACAATCATTGTTTGAAGTATATTTTCAAACAAAAATAATTCAACATTAGACAAAGGTGATGGTTGGAACTTTATAAATACTATTATTGTTCAATTCATTATCATCCCATAAGATCAAACAAAGTCGTTGATGCATTAAGCAGGAAAGACACAGTTATTCTTCCCATTATGAGGATTCAAAGAGATCCTTTAATCAATGACCTAGTAAAGCTGGACTTTGTAATTATAAAGAAAAGGACATCATCAACACTAACCAAAATGATTTCTCAACTGCCATTACTATATAAAAACAATAAATCTCATAAAGAAGATCCTTTTTTACAGAAGAAGTCTGAGGGTGCGAAGGATGGAATGTTTCTTGTGTTCAATATCTATCAAGAAGGTGTACGGAAATTTTCTACAAGACTATGTTTTCCATATATTACGGAAATAAAGGAGTAGATGGATGAATCTTATAGCTCTACTTTCTCTATACATCATAGAATCACGAAAATGTATAGGGAACTTCGTGATCATTATTGGTGGGATAATATAAAAATGGAGATTCTTAACTGCACTTAAAGGTTCCAAGTATGTCAGTAAGTGAAGGTAGAGAGTCAACTTCCGAAAGGGGTATTGAAACCAATTCCCATACCAGAATGGAAGTGGGAAAATATCACTATGGACTCTATCACTGGTCACCAAAGAACATCCAAAGGAAACAATGCGATATGGGTTATTTTGGACCATCTCACCAAGAAGTCCCATTTTATCTCTATTCAGGAAGATTTATCTCTTGATCAACTAGAAAGGATTTACGCAACGGAAGTGGTAAAGATACATGGAGTTCCACATTCTATTGTATCTAATTGTGATTTAAAGTTCAAATCAAAATTCATGAGAAGTATTCAACATGCTCTGAGTTCTAAATTGAGTTTCATTATGGCCTATCACCCCCAAAATGATGTCTAATCTGAAAGGAATATTCAAACACTCAAGTACATGGTGAGAATATGATTAAAGGAATATAAGGGTGGAGGGGATCAACATCTCCATTTAGTTGAGTTCTCTTACAACAATAGCTTCCACTCAATCATTCAAATAAAACCCTATGAAGCTCTATAGGGTAAGTGATGTAGAACTCCTACTTTTTTTACATGAAGTTAGTTAGAGAAAGATTCTTGGGCCTAATATTGTGTGACATATTATAGAAAATGTCCATGCCATCCAGTAAAAATTTAAGGCTGCTCAGAGTCAGAAAAAGTGCTATGCTGACAACTGTCAAAGGGACATGGAATTTTATGTTGGTGACATGGTCTTTCTTCAAATTTTACAATGGAATAGAGTCATGAGGTCTGGGAAGAAAGAGAAGCACAACCCTAGGTACATTTTCCTAGATCAATTTCTTGATTGCGTGGGTACAGTGGCTAATCATATTGAAAATATTCCAAATCTTTCATGAGTTCATTATGTCTTCCACGTATCCCTCTTGAGAATGTAAATATTTCACCCTTAACATGTATTAAATCCAGAGGTTTTACTACTGAAACATGACCTCCCTTATGAAGAGAAGCCTGGGGAGACCTTGAATCGTAGAGTCAAGGTTCTACGCAACAAGACTACCCACCATGTTAAGGTGTTGTGGAGGAACCACAAATGTGAAGAAGCCACGTGGGAACCAGAGGAGTCTATGAGGCTGATGTACCCACACCTTTTATCTTCTCAGGGTATGAGTTAATATTTTGGGGATGAAATTTTCATAAGGGGGGAAGAATATAACGACCCAAACTTTTGAATAATTTTTTTCCCTAAATTTGTGTGTTATTTTATTATAAAAAAACTATATCTTTTAATTAATGAAGTGTGTTTAATTAAATGGTATTATTGGGTTTTGACTTGACCATTGGTCAATATGAAAGTTGGAAAATAAGCTCTTAACATTACAATTATTATTTATAAATACAATTGATCATGATTAATTAATTCAGAATGAAGATTCGATGGCCTCATCTAGATGACTCGGGCCATATAAATCCCATCTGTCAGAGCTTGGGAAGGAGGTAGAGTCTCTGGGCTTTGCTCTGGACCAATCCCAAGTTGATCTTCAACATGTGAAGCATGAACAGAATTGCCTAAGGGAGAAATTCAAGCTGATTGATATCAACACTTGGGAAATGTTGTCTGAGCCTCGCCAAGATTCTATCACCATAGCACAACTTACACTTAATACCTATGCAGGTGTAATGAGGGGCTATGCAACGCGGCCGTAGTTACATGTCTAAAACATTTTTATAAGTAAAATTGTTATTTCTTTTTATTGGAATGTTGGTGAATTTCAAATATCCAGATAAATGTAGGATGAATTTATTGTTCTATGTTACTAATAAATTTTGAAAAAAATGTTTTTTAAAATATAAATGTAATCATTTAGTAATTAATAATGTGAAATGATTTCTGAAAAATGGTCTTCTACAGTTTTGATCAGTAAGAAATTTAGAGTTTAAAAAGATCAAGTTGATAATTAGTGAATATTAAAGTATGAATTGTAACATACCCTTATGAATAGTAATGAATATTTCATCAGCAAAAAAATAGACACTTCATCCATGAATGTATAAATACAATTTAGACATTTTAAAAGTGAAAAAACAATCATAGTATATGTTTTGATATTTTTTTATGCCATAAATATTTTATTTACAATTTTCTAATTAATTTAATAATATAAAAAGAAAATTTATTTTCCTAAAATGAAATCATAAATTGTTACATTATTTTATTATGGTTATGTGATAATTTTATGGGACCAGGATTACTTTTTCAATGTGTTACAAAACATATTATAGTTTTAGTGTTTTTTTTTAATAAATAATTATTTTAATTTAAAATAAAATTAAAAATATTTAGAAAATTATTTTCATAAAATGAAGTCTATATTTTAATTTAGAGCATAGGTATTAGGTTATGATGAATTTTTGGGATCTTTCTGAAATAGTTGAATTTCTGATGAATAGTAAAAATATAGTTTTGAGTTTCTAGTGTTCAATGACATCATTGATAATGTAATAATGTTGTAATAAATTTGTTCATCTTTTTAATAGTAATATATGTTATGAGATTTTTAAAGTGGACAATAACATGGGAAAATACCATGGGAAAGCCCATGGTTTTGCAAATACCACCAATG
Organism: Viscum album; assembly: GCA_963277665.1. Classification (NCBI taxonomy): domain Eukaryota; kingdom Viridiplantae; phylum Streptophyta; class Magnoliopsida; order Santalales; family Viscaceae; genus Viscum; species Viscum album. Next base: position 1,291,383,338 of record OY728135.1, read on the forward strand.
AGGTGTCCCATGGAAATCAATTAAATATTCCATTACTTTTTCAATAAATACCAAGACATTACCTCATTCAATTCATTCCAAAATCATCTTCAACTAAGATATTGTCTGTTAACCTCCAAATGAGGCCTCCTAAGGTGCCCACAGGCCCCCCAAGGTCCCATCCTTCAACTTTTCTAAGTCACTCTTCAAGGTAAGGGAACCTTACACCCTCCTCTTTTAAGTCATTACTTCCTTTATGTTATGTCTTCATGTTTCCATATTTGTAGGTGAGGGTATGTTCTAATATATCTTTATTATTGTCCATCTCATTTTCAAATGATTATATATCCTCTCCACTCTCATTAATTTATTTTTTTTATTTTTAACCGATGATGTTAGGCTGCATAATTTTCGTAAAAGAAATCGCATTTTCTCTTGTCTTTCAAGTTTTCTTTTCAGGTGGTATGTCATTCAAATATCCACAACATGGTCTTATTTAAATTTTATTCTATCCCACTACTTAAAAATTATTCAGTTATGGATGGGATACTCTTTTCCCTTCTAATTTTATTGTTTTCTAATACCTTGTTATATAGCTGTTGTGCTGTATAAATTTTGTCTCAAAATATCTCTCTATTTTTCTCAAGAAATTATCCTATTTTATTTATCTTCATACCCAAATGTATTTTCATTTCAAGAGGTATTAATCAAGAAATAAAAATGATCTATATTATTTTTGAATTGACATACAATAAACCATCTTTCCTTTTCCAAGGATTATAAAAGACAACGATAATGTTTCAATGCACTTTTAAAACATCACAATATTGAAATGAAACACATACCTTTAATTCCATTTGGGTTATTTATGAAATTTTTTATTTTTATTTATGTGGATCACATGAATTTAAATGCATATTAAGGGTATTCCCTCATATATATCAAATGAATTGGGTAAAAAATTTAATCTCTTTAGATGAAAAGTTTCAAGTCACCTTGGTGAGTAACCTTGGTAATTTTTATAACACCTTGGGAATAAACCCTGGTGATATGTTCATGAATTTATAAATTAAATTTTGTATCCACATATTCATGTTATAGTTCAGTTAATTTTCACAATGAAATTACTCTACTTCTATTGCTCATGTATTTATTTTTTTCATCAATTTAATATTTATATCACAAGTAAACTGAATCCCTTGCTTTCCTTACTGGGATTTTTTCTCACCCTTTCCTTTGATGTATGTCTCCAGGTTATGAGATTTATTATTTATACATAGGATAAACTTTTAAAGAGGATTTTCAAAGTGATTTAAAATAATGTTTTTTGTTTTTAGGTAATTTGTTCTTGATTTTCAAGACAAAAGACTCATCTGTTTGTTAAATTTAATGTAAATTTATGTTAAAAAGAAGGGATGTTATATCCAAATTCTAGTAAATGTCATATCTCGGGCTGAAGTTATGGTGGATCTGACAAACGTTGAGGTGTTGCTCCCTTCGGATCCACTTAGGAGTCTGACCGAGGTAAGATGTTTCTATGTTTTGGCTGGGTACTATAGGAGGTTCGTGCCTAACTTTTTCTGGGTAGCAGCACACTTAAAGGATTTAACATGGATAGGAAAACCCATAAAGTGGATAGAAAAATACCAAGACTATTTCTATGAGCTGATACAGAGGTTTATGAGCTCTCTCATCTTGAGGTTTCCTAAAGATGGTGTTGGGTACTTGGTATTCTTCGACGCATCACATACTAGACTCGGATGTGTCCTCATGAAAGGGAAAGATTTTATTTCCTATGGTTCACACCATTTGATGCGTCATGAGCAGAACTACCTGTCTCGTGATCTTGAACTGGTAGTAGTGGTCTTCTCATTGAAAAGTTTCCAGTATAACATGAGGGTAAGGTTTTTACCATATACATAGAGCAGAAGATCTTAAAGTATATATTTTCTCATATAGAACTTAATTTGAGATAGTGGTGGTGGATATAGTTCCTCTAGGATTTCATCATCGAGATTTTCTATACTCAGGGGAATGGTAATGTGGTCGGGGATGAGCTCACCAAGCGGTCCAGCTTGTAGTTTCTGAGTGAGGTGTCAGAATAGTTGGTTGTTCTACAAATATCCTTTATAGATGATGGTGGAATATCTTATCCATAGTTGATGGTTTTTACCCATTCACACATGAGGAGAGTCAGATAGGCTCATCTTGGTGATATATTATATGAGTCCTAATGAGCTCAGTTGTCCACATGGAATTCCCATGATGGATATTCGATAGGTGGGGAGAACATCTATCTCATCATAAGTCAGATGGTTCTGTCGATGGTGCTGGAGGAGGAGGTTCTGAGGGAGTTTCACTCATACCCCTTGGTGGTACATCTGGGAGTGGAAAATATGTACCAGGACCTCTGATTCCATTTATGGTGGCCATGGATAAAGAATGAAGTGGCATAGTATGTTTCTCGATGCCTCACTTATTATCCACAGAATGTAGAGCACCAGGTTCTGGCGAGATTGACTAATCCAATTGAGGTATAGGAGTGGAAGTGGGATGGGATATAAATGGACTTTATGATGGGTTTATCATGTACATCCATGGGACATGATACAATCTTGGTGATCATTGACCGACTCACATAGTTTTCCCACTCCCTACCTATCTGGGTGAAGTGTTCCGTAAAGAGCATGGGACACCTCTAAAACAAGAAGATAGTTAGACATCACAGGGTTCCTTCGATGATCGTTTAAGATTGTGATGCTCATTTCACATTTCTGCTATGGAAGGGTTTTCTAGAGGCTTTTGGGATGTGGTTTTGGCTGAGGAAAACTTTTCATCCCCAGACATATGGTCAGATAGAGAGGACCATCAAGGTGCTAAATGAAAGGCTAAGTTCATTCATCTTGGACTTCAGTAACAGTTGGGAGAACAACCTACCTCTAAAGGATTTTTAATACAAATACATCTACCACTTCAATATTGGCATGGCACTATTTGAGAAATTGTATGGGTGACTTTAGAGATCACGGTTATGCTGGAATGACCCAGGAGAGTCAGCACTTGTGGGACAAGTGTTATTTCAATCTACCACTGCTAAGGTACATATCATCATGGAGCGGATGAGGATTGCACATAGCCAGTATAATTCTTATGTAGATATGTTACAAATCCCCTTGTAGTTAGTGGAGGGATACCGTGTCTTTTTCTAGGTCTCACCTCGATGGTGCTTCTAGTTATTTGGTCAGGACACCAAGTTATATCTGAGGATAATCGACCCCTTTCAAATTCTGAGTAGAGTTGGTGAGGTAGAGTAATACCTAGCTCTACACCCATAGTAGCACAATGTTAATAATAAATTCCATGTGTCGCAGCTAAGGAGGTACCTGCATGATGCATCGCACGTTATCGACTTTGGTGAGCTAGATGTAACGTCCCGGTTCTGGGTGCCACTCAACGGGTGCCCCGAACCCGGTTTTCCATGTGACCTTAAGCGCATTTCCCCAAATGCCAGAGGCTTCCAACTAGCAGCAAGGGTCCAGGTCTGATAGTGGGGAAACTATGCCCTCATTTTTCAAAGTGTAGTGCAGCAGAATACATAATAAACATACAACAAACAGTGGAAGCAGTAAATCATACACAGCTGAAATAAAAAACAGCAGTGGATATAACCAACAGTATATAAATGATGATGCTACAAGTCTCATGTTCTAAGAAAACAGCCAGAACATGTTATACATCAATACAGTACAACCAAAAGCAGAGTACATCAAAACAAAGCAAAATAGCTGGCAGCGGCATCGTGAGCCTAGGCTCTGTCCCATACCCTCCTACTCCTCAGCAGCAATCATATACCTATATAGGGACTCTTTCACCTATCCACACCTGCAGCAATGTAATCTGTTTGGGCCAAAAATCTTGACCCAAACAGGGTGTGAGAAATAAATTCACAGTAGGTACCCACCAAAGGCCCATGGCCAACTACGTGTAAGCATGAAACAACAGTGTGCAATAGAAAATTTAAATAAAGCAGTAATGAAAGTAACTAACTTAATAATTAAATTGTCATTTTATTATTCATTTAATCCATTAAATATTAGAAATCACCACAGTGCATTCCTAAGTAAACAGTCCACGTCCTCAGACAAACAAAACCTTACCCTCAGGTAAGCAGAATCCTACCCTCAGGTATAGCCCTCATGCGTAATAGAATTTTCCCTCAGTCATAGAAAGTGTGGCCCTCAGGCACAGAAGTCAAGCCCTCAGGCACGAAAGGTTGCTTTCAGGCGAAATAACTACAACCCTCAGGCTAAACAGTGCAGTGGCCTCAGGCTAATCACAACAACGACCTCAGGCTAAACAGGTAACCGGTTCATGCCAAATAGGTAAACAAGCAGTAGCAAGCAATTACTCTCAAGTCAATTCTACAATTACTACTTTAATGGCATACCCTCAGGTATCCTGGACAAACGGCTAAACAGTGGAACACACCCCTGGGGTGGTTCTGGATCCATGCAATAATCCCAAACCAGCATTTTATTATGAAAATTTAATCACCTATGCAATTCTAGGCATTAAATATATCAACGTCCTCAGCCACACGACACCCCAACATGGGTTCGTGGCACAAAAATGCACAAAACACACGGCAGTTGGAAAACTAAACACCAAGCCACCTACCTTAAATTCCAACGAACGTTATACCCGAACACCGACTCCTGAAACACCCAAGAACGGCGTAGATCTGAAAAAGAAAAAAACCCATTAAAACTTAAATAACTTTCACTCAGAAAATAATTAGTAAGAATGGCTTATAAAGAAGAAATCGCTTACCCGCACGGTTCCAATGAGATCGTCCGAAGAGGAATCGGATTCCAGATGAACACCTAGCGGATCTTCAAAGGTCTGGACTCCTCCTTTGGCTCCAAAACGGCTCAAATTCCTCCTCTGCCAAATGAGGAGACTACTGCTTGTTTTAAGCCGAAAAAACAAATTACACGGTGTGTACTTCCAACTACACGGTGTGTACTCATTTCATTTAACTGTTCCTCTGGCGGGTTCCCGCCAGTGCGAAACTGTTTGCCTGCCGACATGAGTACACGGCATATACTCTTGAGTACACGGCGTGTACTACCGCCCAGCTAGCGGCTACTCCACCACCTTACTGTTTTGGCCTACCGAATGAATACACGGCATGTAAAAGACCACTATACGGCGTGTAGTAGGTTCCTACACCCTTTGTCGCCGACATGGATACACGCCCTATGTACTCATCCCAACACGGCCAGAAGTACACGGTGTGTGGAAAAGTACACGGTGTGTAGTTCCAAAATTTAGGCTTTTTCCCCATTTTCCATATTTTATTAAAAACACTTAAGGAAAAGAGAAAAGAGGAAGCCCGTACCTCAAAGAGAATATCTGGGATCTTACAAACATCCCCCCTTTTAGAAATTCGTCCCTGAATTTCTCTTCCAAGGGTGGAGAAGATTTAGCCGTGAACAACTCCGGCCACTGAGCACGTACGTCACCCTCCTGCTCCCAGGTCTCATCCTTCACTCGGCCATTCTGCCATAGAAACTGTACGAGAGGTACTGACCGGCCTCGGAGAACCTTCATTCTCCTGTAAACAATATGAATCGGATACTCCTCAAAGGACGCATTTGTTTCCATCTCAACCTCCTTGGGAGGAAAAACGTGAGACGGGTCTAAATAATAGCGATGCAACTGAGATATGTGGAAGACGTCGTGCATGGATCGGTACCGCTGCGGTAACCGCAACTGATAAGCAACCATCCCGACTCTCTCCAGAATCTTGAATGGCCCCATATACCTCGGTGAAATCTTACCCTGTCTCCTGATCCGCTTGTGTCCCAGCCTCGGTGAAACACACAAGAAAACATGATCCCCGACCACGAACTCCAAAGGTCGTCTGCGGAGATCAGCATATGACTTCTGATGAGACTGTGTGGTAGCCATCCGCTTTTGAATCAACTGGACCAGCTCATAAGTCTCCTGCACGAGACGTGGTCCTAGAAAAGTGCCTCACCTGCCTCTAACCAGCACAAAGGTGATCAGAACGGCCTACTGTATAACGCCTCATATGGGGCCATCTCAATAGTCACCTGAAATCTATTGTTATAAGAGAACTCGGCCAAGGGTATATGCTTCTCCCAAGAGCCCCAAAAGTCTAGGACACATGCTCGCAGCATGTCCTCTAGCACCTGTATCGTACGCTCTGACTGGCCATCTGTCTGAGGGTGGTATGTTGTGCTCAGAAGCACCTGTGTACCCAGTGCCCTCTGAAAACTCTGTCATAAATGAGATGTAAAGCAGGCATCCCTATATGAAACGATAGAACAAGGGACCCCCTGAAGATGTACGACCTCTCGGATATACATCCTTCTGAGCTCATCAACACTGAAAGTCTCCTTGATCGGAAAGAACTGAGATACCTTTGTGAGTCTGTCCAAAACAAACCACACGGCATCGTTGCCACGAGGTGACCTCGACAACCCAGTCACGAAATCCATCACGACATCAACCCATTTCCACTCTGGAATGGGTAACTACTGTAACAGTCCAGCTGGTCTCTGATACTCTGCCTTCACCTGCTGACAGGTGGAACATCTCATAACAAAACTAGCTACATCTCTCTTCATACCCGGCCACCAGTACTGACATCTCAAGTCACGGTACATCTTGGTAACCCCAGGATGAACTGCCCAAGCTGAAGCATGAAACTCTCGCATCATCTCCTTGCGTATATCCCCTGGAACCCATACTTGTCCATGGAAATGAAAAACCTCATCATCGCATATCATCCAACCAGGAGGAGGGTCATCACATGCCACCAACTCCCATAGAACTAGGCCTTCTGGATCTGATAGCTGCCTCATCCTCACTCTGTTTAGGAGGGTAGAAGTAACAGCTAAATATAAAAGATTAGTCTGCCCCTGACTGTCGTGCACCATCAGATGCATCTCAGAGAACAAGGCCATGAGCTCCCACTCACCACTTGCCTCCTACACTGCCTGTATCTGAGTCTTCATGCTCAGTGCATCAGCTACTACAATACCTTTACCAGGTGTATAGGCAAGCTCAAAATCGAAGGATTGTAGGTACTCGACCCACCTTTGTTGCCTCATATTCAGGTCATGCTGTGTAAATATATACTTAAGGCTTTTGTGGTCAGTGAAAACCACAAAATGCTCCCCAATAGATAATGTCTCCAATAGCGCAACACATGAACAACTGTTGGAAACTCATGATCATACGTCGGGTAATTCCTCTCATGTGGCCCCAACTGCCGAGACCCGTACGCAACAAATCGATCACCCTGCATCAACACTGCTCTCAGCCAAATACCTGATGCGTCACAGTAAACTATATAGCTCTTCCCCTGCTCTGGGAATATTAGGACTGGTGCTGATGTCAACCTTCCTTTCAAGTCCTAAAAAGTTGTCTCGCAAGCTTCTGACCAGACAAACTTCACACCCTTCTTAGTCAGACCTGTCAAAGGTGCTGCTAAGCAGGAGAAGTCCTGCATGAAGTGTCTATAGTAACCATTCATCCCTAAGAAACTCTACATCTCAAACACATTCTTAGGCTGCTCCTAGGAAACTACTGCTCTCACCTTCTCTAGGTCTACTAAAACTTCTTCCCCAGAGATGATATGACCCAGGAAGTGAATCTGGTCCATCCAAAAGTGGCACTTTGAGAGCTTAGCATATAGATGATGCTCTCTCAGTGTACTCAATATGATCTCATAATGGGTTGAATGGTCGTGTCGAGTGTGAGAGTACACCAATATGTCGTCCACAAATACTACCAAAAAAGAATCCAGATACGTATGGAACACATGATTCATCAGATCCATGAAAATCGTTGGCGCGTTCATGAGTCCGAATGGCATAACCGTATACTAATATAGACCATAACTAGTCTTGAAATCCGTGAGAGGTATATCAGATGGTCTCACGCGTAGCTGATGATATCCTGATCTCAGGTCAATCTTCGAGAACACTCGTGCTCCACGAAGCTGATCAAAAAGATCATCAATCCTTGGTAAAGGGATATCGGTTCTTAACTATCAACTGGTTCAGCTTCCGATAATCTACACAAAGTCTAAGGGTACCGTCTGCCTTCTTCGCAAAATGGACCGGCGAACCCCACAGAGAAGTACTGGGTCGGATAAAGACCTTTTCTTGCAACTCCTCCAACTACCTCTTGAGCTCCTGAAACTCTGGTGTAGCCATCCTATAAGAAGGAATGGACACCGGTGCTCCTCCTAGCATAAGCTCAATGGAGAAATCCACCTCTCTCTTCAGAGGTAAACCCGAAAAGTCATCCGAGAAGACATCCCAGAAACGATCAAGAATATGAGTTAAATCCGTCTGAAAAGTCCCCTAGTCATCCAGATATAAACTCACAATCTGGGATGTGACTCCACCTCACCCACGATGCTCTGATCCAGCTCAACTCGCCTGAACATCCCATTCACCCTTGTATAGAAACTCTCTGCTCTCTGGTGACGTGAAACGCACCCTGCGACGATATCAGTCTACAAAGGCTCAAAAGGGAACCAACCAGTCCTTCCCGATAATGAAATCATAGATTGTCATCTATAGTACATAGAGGTCCCAAAGGATGTTATACCCACCAACCTCAAGGGGGCACTCCTTGCACTGACGCACACCAGTTGTTCTAGTCTCCAACAGAGTGTCTAGTGTCATGATAACAGAAGATGAAGAAACACGGAGCTCAGGGCTCTCCACAATGGATACAGATATGAATCTATGTGTAGCACCCATATCAAAAAGTACTAAAGATAAGACAGAAGCTACTAGAATAGTACATATGACTGTAGAAGGTCTGGGATCCTACTCCTGCTGGGTCTTTTGTACCGCATACGTCTGCCCAGAGCCGTGGCCCTGCGACACAGCCTGGCTACCCTGAGTTGTCCCGCCCTATTGCTTCTGAGGTCCGGGTGTCCGACTACCATGGCCACGACCACCATCTCTGCCTGCACGCCCAGACATATTCCAGTTCCCAGGCTGGTAAGAGGCTACTTGTCCTATTCCTGCACATGGATTCTACACAGAACCCCTCTCACTAGCCACCGGTTGAAACGCCCCACAGAAGCGCTGCAGATGACCCATCTTGTCGCAAGCTCGGCACTCCACTGGGTTGCATGGACACTGCGGTCTCTTCTACCCCACTCTACCACACTGGTAGCACCTGACCGGGCCACCTGAAGAAGTTGCATGGCTGGTACTGCCAACCAGAGAGAAGTCCATATGTATTTTCCTCTTGCCGGTATAAAAAGTACCAGTAACTGGTGCTAAACCGCCCTGGTCCATACCTCTAGATTCTCAGAGGTTCCTATCTGTGATCAATTCCTGGTTCACAATAGCGTGTACAGTAGGAAACCTGAAGACATTCACCAGTGCACGAATGTCATTCCAAAGACCATCCTCAAAACATCTAGCTCTCAACGTCTCGTCACCCACCAGAACGGGTGCAAAGCACTGAATCTCCGTAAAATGAGAAAAATAGTTCATCAGTGACATAGCTCCCTATTGCAGATTCATGAACTCTTGAGGTCTATCTTCCCTCAGTGTCTCCAGGAAGAAAAATTCATATAATACTACTTGAAAGTATTCCCACGCCATGTCTCTTTGATGCTCTGACTGGGTGGTAACATCCCACTACCTCTTGGAGGAATCACGCAGCATGTATGTCGCGAGCTTGACCCTCTGCCCTGGAGGCATCTCAAGATGCTCAAAAATAGTCTGCATTGACCCCATCCAAGACTCTATAGCCTGTGGTCCACCATCCCCAGAGAACATAGGCGGATGCTGCTGCTGGAAGATACGTGTTAGCTCGGCCATGGATGTGGCAGCCTGTGGTGCTCCCTGAAAGGTTTGCATGAACCGCAATAAGCCTTCACGGAACTGCGCCTTCGCGCCTGTGTTAGGTATAGCAGCTGGTGTCTCATCTGGGTCTACTGGAGGATCATCTGGTAGCCCGTGGCCCACCATCTCAGGATTATACTCATTGCCTCTCTCCTGGTGAAAAACATGTGGTCGTCTAGGCAGCATGGCACTACAAGGTCAAAAACACGCCTTAGAACAAGATTCATCAAAGACCGAAAGCGAAAAACTCAAAATGGTACAGGAGGAATAAGTCATTCAAAATTTTAAAAACAAGACTACACAGCGTGTACACTGACTACACTGCGTGTACTTGACTTCCCTTCCCCTTCCCTGGTCCGTCTGCACGGCTAAGCCACATGGCTCCTGTTTGAACAAACTACATGGAGTGTATATAATATACACGGTGTGTATGGTGTCATTTTCCAACTTCCCATGTCATTTGTGACATGGACGACTACCCAGCTTGAAACTACACGGTGTGTTACACCCGCACACGGTGTGTACACTAACCAGTTTCCCCAGTCACACAGCTAAGTCCACATGGTCTGTCCTCAGACAAGACTACACGGCGTGTCCCCAAAGGTGCACGGTGTGTTCAAGGGATGGTGACATTGACCTGTGTTGTTAGTTACATGGATGATTCCCCATGCCACACTACACAGTGTGTTCATAACTGACACGGCATGTTCTGTGAAGTAGTTCACCGACCCGTGTTGTTAGTTACACGGCCATACTCCATTTCAAAACAACATGGCGTGTGTATCTGGTACACGGCATGTTTTTCCCAAGCACATCCCTACCCTGTGTCACCGCCCACACAGTTTGAGACACTGGAAGAGACTATACGGCATGTACTCAGAGTACACGGCGTGTACTTAAAAAGTTCATTTTCTTCCCGAATAGAATGCCATACATGGCATGTGGAAAAATACTACACGGCGTGTATACTGGGTTTCCAAACAGTATACCTCAGAAACTTCTCCGGAACCCAGAAAATACCGAAAACCAACAACTAAGTGTCAAATTCCGACCCGTGAGGGCCCATACTCCCCATGAATCAATGTTTGACATCTTATCTATTCTATAACCAATAAAAAGTCAATAATCCACCAAATTCCGGTCAAAGGGGGCCCATACTCCCCAAAAACCAAAGTTTAGCATCCATTCAATTAACAGGCTTACACAAAAATTACCCTATCAAATAGCAGGTATTTTTATCAGTGCAGCTATCACAACAGCATGATTTTCTAGCACAACTACTATCACAACAACTTGCAATTTTCTAATGCCCTACATGGCATAGAAACTATGCATGGAATGTGATTCTAGCATGTGCCTACATGATGCATGAGATGGCATACCCTCATCTCATCAGGTTGCAACTAAATAGTACCCATAGCTAAACTATAAACAGCATAATACAAGTGCGTCACCCAACGGTAAAATCATATCAACTATAAAATTTGTAAAATCATAAGAATTGAAAAAGACGAGGTAGACTGGTTTTTCCTTGTACATGGGTTAGCTACGCCCGGGCACAGCTTATTACCAGCTACCATTCGTCCTATCCCTGACTACAGCTCCAAATAGTAAGTCAAAGAAAAGAAACCCTATGATACCAGTTTGTAATGTCCTGGTTTTGGGTTCCACTCAACGGGTTCCCCAAACCTGGTTCTCCGTGTGACCTCAAGTGCATTTCCCCAAATGCCAGAGCCTACCGACTAGCAGCAAGGGCCTAGGTCTGATAGTGGGGAAACTATTCCCTCATTTGTCAAAGTGTAGCGCAGCGGAATACACAATAAACATACAACAAACAGCGGAAGAAATAAATCATACACAACTGAAATAAACAACACCATCGGATATAACCAACAGTATATACATGATGATGCTACAAGTCTCAAGTTCTAAGAAAATTGCCAGAACATGTTATACATCAATACAGTACAACCAAAAGCAGAGTACATCAAAACAAAGAAAAACAGCTGGCAGCGGCATTGCGAGCCTAGGATCGGTCCCATGCCTTCTTACTCCTTAGCAGTAATAATGTACCTATATAGGGACTCTTGCCCCTATCCACACCTACAACAACGTAATTTGTTTGGGCCGAAAAGCATGACCCAAACTGGGTGTGAGAAATAAATTCCCATTAGGTACCCACCAATGGCTCATGCCCAACTGCGTGTAAGCATGCAACAATAGTGTGCAATAGAAAAATTCAATAAAGTAATCCGTACTAAAAGTACCTAACTTAAAAATTAAATTTCCATTTTATTATTCATTTAATCCATTAAATATTAGAAATCACCACAGTGTATTCCTAAGTAAACAATCTATGTCCTTAGACAAAAAAACCTTACCCTCAGGTAAGCAGAATCCTACCCTCAGGTTTAGCCCTCAGGATTAATAGAATTTTCCCTCAAGAGTAGAATGTGTCACCCTCAGGCATAGAAGTCAATCCCTAAGGCACGAAAGGTTGTCCTCAGGCGAAATAACTACAGCCATCAGGCTAAACAGTGCAGTTCCCTCAGGTTAATCACAACAACGCCCTCCGGCTAAACAGGTAACTAGTCCATGCCCAATAGGTAAACAATCAGTAACAAGAAATTCACCTCAATTCAATTCTACAAAATACTACTTTAAAGTCATACCCTTGGGTATCCTATCCAAACAACTAAATAGTGGAACACACCCCCAGGGTGGTTCTGGATCCAAGCAACGATCCCAACCAGCATTTTATTATCAAAATTTAATCACCTATGAAATTATAGGCATTAAATATATCAATGGCCTCAGCCACACGACACCCCAACATGGGTTCGTGGTACAAAAACGCACAAAACACACGGCAGTTGGAAAAATAAACACCAAGACACCTACCTTAATGCCAACGAACGTTATACCCGAACACCGACTCCAGAAACACCCAAGAACTGCGTAGATCTGATGAAGAACAAAACCCATTCAAACGTAAATAAATTTCCCTCAGGAATGAATTGGTAACAATGGCTTAAGGAGAAGAAAGGGATTACCCACGTAGTTCCAACGATATCGTCCAAAGAGGAATCAGATTCCATATGAACAATCGGTGGATCTTTAAAGGTCTAACCTCCTCTTTTGGCTCCAAAACGGCTCAAATGCCTCCTCATCCAAATGAGGAGGCTACTGACTATTTTAAGATGAAACAACAAAGTACACGACATGTACTCCTTTCATTTAACTATTCCTCTGGTAGCTTCTTGCCAGCGCGGCACTATTCGCCTTCCGACATGATTACACGGCATGTACTCTTAAGTACACGGCATGTACTGCTGCCCAGCTGGTAGCTACTCTACCGCTTTATTGTTTTGGCCTGCCGACTGACTACACGGCGTGTAAAAGACCACTACATGGCGTGTAATCAGTTCCTACACCCTTTGTCGTTGACATGGCTACACGCCCTATCTACTCACCTCAACACGGCCAGAAGTACACAGCCTGTTGAAAAGTACACGGCGTGTAGTTCCAAAATTTAGGATTTTTCCCCATTTTCCATATTTTATTAAAAACACTTATGGAAAATAGAAAAGAGGATGCCTGTACCTCAAAGATAAGAACTGGGTTCTTACACTGGACATTGATGATGGGGTGACATTTGCAGAGTTCTCGATGGAGATCGATGATCGACAGGAGTGGACACTTCATGGGAGGATTATTCCTCAAGTATGTTTTTAGTGGCAGCATGGGAACCTCTATGAAAGCACTTAGGATAGTGAGGATCAAGTTCATGCTTAGCACCCTCATCTTTTTGTGGTGTAGAACTAATTTTTTCATTTGGGGACATACATACCTAATGTGGGGAAACTCTAATGACTTGTATTTCTCATCGACTGATTTAATAAATTAATTGGGAAAATACTAAGACCGTATGATGAGATTTCATGAGATTCAAAGGTTTGGTGTTCCCTGAAAAAAAAAATTAAGGTTCATTTTTAAATTATAAATGCTCGGAATCTAGCTTTTAATTATTAAAAATCCCAAACAGGTTCCCGGATGAAAAATACGAGGGCAATGTTGCATCCAAAACAATGGTTTTCCCATAGGTAGGGCATATAATAATCTGACACGGTCCTGAAGAAAAAAATAGATTTTAGACATGACCATCAATAAAAATATTTTAATAAAAAAATTGGTATAGAGAAGATTATATTTCCTTTAATTATTAATCCCAGAACTAGGGGTCCATTGTTACATTTCATATCCCTGAGATCTTTCTTGAGAGATATGGGGAGAGAAATTTTGGGAGGAGATGTTGACAAGCAAAGAATGAGGATTTGATGATAGGGATTGCACGATGACGGATCGACGAATGATGAATGTGAACTCTATTCATTGACTGGTCCAACTCAATGGTATGGATTTTTCTAGATTCAATTTCTATTTCCTAATTTTTAAATGTCCACGATGAACGTGAATCAATCGAAAAATTGATTGATTCACAGATCTAGTATACAATTTCTAGATGTGTTTTTTTCTAGGATAATCATTTGAAAATTTAATCTATGTTGAACCTAGGATTATTATTAATTTTTGAATATTTTTTCTTAAACTCTAAGATGTTTGGATCATTCTCGAAATGAACAAGGCCCGATCTATCCACCTTGGGTGTTCAAATTAATTTCTCCCTCCATCTTTCATTTGATTTCTCGATCATCATCACCACCACAATTCGAAAATAAATCCAACAGCACAATAGCGGAGGAAATCCGAGATCCATGCGAGGACCAGAGAGGTGAGCAGAGGTCATGGCTAGGCAGGTCACGGCAGTGGAGAATGAATGCCGGAGCAGGATACCGTGGTTGTAGAGGGCTATGACTCGACGTCGGCGATGACAGGTAATGGTGGTGTGCTTCGACAGTAGAGGAGGACAGTGGTTAGAGGTTGTGGGTGGTTCACAAGGGGGTCACAGATTGACTGTTGCCACGATGTGATAGGGGGGACACGCATTTGCATGTTGCAGTGGTGGAAGAGGTAGCCAATGGTCTTCGGAAAACGTAGCTAGAGATCACAGTAATGTTGGACCGCAGCTATAGACTACATGCTGACCTGCAGGGTGGATCTGAGATGTGCCGCCAACCGCCTCTCAAGCAGAACAGACCGACCCACTCCAGTAGGCCAGGTTGGATAGGCGGACAAGCCTCGAGTCAGGATTACACAACTGATCGGGCCAGAACCAGCTGGTCTATGATGTTTTGGACCTAGGGGACTGGTTCGGGTCGGTGGACGAGGTCAGGTCAGCGGACCCTAAATTGGATCTGGTTGGGTTGATCCTCCCCTGTCAGACCCAGCCCGGACACAGCCAAACCCTTTTTACAAAAAGCCCCATAACTTTCAATCCTTAAGTTTATTTGATGAGACATCTATGGTATTGGTAACCTTGGTATGAGAAGATACTTTTTATAAGACTTTGTTGGTTTTTAGTAAGGGCCAATATAGGTTCTTATCTACCACTTGGTAATTTTTTTGAGGGTTCGGTATGACATTGCATGTAAATACACTCAAGAGATAGAGTTCCGGATATAGTTATGGAATCCTCTTTAGGAAATAGTGATACTCTATCAATCCTCATGGAGTTCATTTGATATTAATGTGACCTCCGAGTGAAGGGTATTCATCCTCCATATAATGGGCTATATTGTTTGGGTTCATGATATTCTCTGAAATCCCCTATGTTAAAAGTCGTGCCTTTGGGTTCGTAGAATTCTCTTATAATCCCCTAAATTGTAGAATAATACAGTTGGGGTACAATGTATTCTCCAAGGAGAATCCCTTATATATATATTGTTACCGTTAACAAAAGTTTACTTTTTGGGAGGCCCCATGATAGTAAAATCTTGTGGCAGAAGTGGTTGTGGGTTATCCTTCTACCATGTGGCTGGTATTTGAGTATATATGGTTATACTTGGTATATGTGTGGGAATATAGCTAGGTAGAGATGACTAAACATTCTTTTATGGTACGTCTCTTTTGGTTTTTGGGTTTCCTACTGAGTATTGTGTTACTAACCCCTTCATAGGATTTTCCCACACGTGTTGTCTCTTGTGCAGAAGACTAACATTATGACGAAGTCCTAAGTGAAGCAAGACTAGGGGAGGACCACACTGTGCACTGGGAGATCAGACTGGCCAAGGCGTTCCCATAAACATTCTATTACATCTTTATTACCCTTGTTAGCAGGTCGGTATTTTTAGTTGTCTGATCTTGGGCATTTATTCTGGCCTGGTTTGCAGTACTTCACTATACATTCCGGTTTCAATCTTGTTCTATTACTTTTACATTTAGTGGTTTGCATGCATGGTTGTATATGATTCCCCTTCTTTTTAGATTTTTTGGCATAGAGACACGCGTGTGTGTATAGGTACTTATGCTAAGGTCTCCCATTTGTGAGATATTTTTACTCTGTGCTAGTTTTCGAGTATTTTTAATTAAAATAAACATTATAAAAAATTATTATGGGCACACCATGACTCAAAAATATCGTTCCTTCTCAGCACGCGGTCTCTATATTATTATAATTGATTTATTAAAATAATCGGAGAAAAAACAGATCCATTACAATGTGGGATGACTGTTTGGTTATTTACCTTACCATATTTTCTATTTTCATTGATTCTTTATTGGTTCTTCAATAGTTTTTCATTACTGTTCATTTGAGCTCACCCTTATTATGTGTCATTCCCCCAGAATTTAGAAGCATACTATGAATGATATTCGGTGATTTACTAGATGGTTTAGAGTTATCCTCGATGTTTTTTATTTGATTATTTAGAAACAAGATGTTGTAATTATTGAAGTCTTTTTTAATAAAAGACTCATTTGTATATCTTGTTATCCAAAACTACTAAATTTATTCATCCTCCAGCACCAATTCCTTGTAATAATTCAAACATAATTAATAACAAAAACTTTCTCTACACTATCTGGGGAAAGGTCACAACTAGAAATATCTTATCCAAATTATTATTTTGTTATGAATAAAATATTATAAAGCCCAACCCTTTTCTAGAAATAATTCATTGATGAAAAGATGAAATGTTTAAGAAAAGTTTCCCTTTTCCAGGGTTATGATATTATTTTATGATGAATGTATTATGAACATGGAAAACATATATTTAGTTCTCATAATGTGTTGGGTAGTCCTTGACATATATATCCCTCTAACGAGTTCCATAAATATAGATCTCTAATAAGATTATTGAGACTTGAATAGAGGGTTTCACATTTTAGTAAGGGGCTATGTCCAATATGATAGTATTGTGAGTGAACCCTGGCAATGAAAATAATTGAATGTAGAGTGGTTTTATTCTACTATGATAGCATTGGAATGGTTCCTTGACTATGGATATTATATTTTATTCATTATTGTATTCCTAAAAGCAATGTATTATGCTTATGATATGTTATCATCTATCATGATTGTTTATTGATTAATACAAAACATATGTATTTTGTTTTATAAAATATTGATTCATTATGATATGATATATCATTTAAGATAATTATCTATAACATCATTACCCTCCACATTAGTTTGATACAAGGAGGAATTGTAACATTTCCATACGGAAAACCCCTAAGACATGAAAGGGTTAATATAAATGCCATTGGAATCAGTAGGCATAATGTCTGATTTTACCTTTGAAAATAAAACAACAACTACTAACCAAAAAAAATATAATTCATGATATAAATTTAATACAAGTCAAGGAAATACCAAATGACAACAATACCAAACTACACCATAATAAACATCTGAGTACCCAATTGAATGACTAAAAAACAAAACTCAACATTTCCAGATAAATCAACATAAAAACTCAAAACATTATCTAATATCCTAATAAACCATCCATTAAAATATTTTAAAAATATAAAATAATGAAATTTAATACTTTCCCATTATATGTTTCCTGATAAATGATATATGAAAATGCACCAAAGTAGCCAAGAAGGTGGTGATTAATGAAACACTATATGTTTTCCCCAAAATACTTACATACTAACACAACAAGGATAGAGCATGTTAGAAATTTTTTGTTGAACAATATATATATTTATATAATAAAATAGCTTATATCCAATATAAACTATTCTATGTAAAATAATGTTCATACAAAAATAGTTTTCTAATCCAAATCAATTAATATAGTAATAAACTAAACAATTCATTCAATAATTTACTAATGCATATTTCCCATAACTGATTCCACTTAACATAACCAAACACTCACACACTCATCGACAAATTCTTAGGGATCACATTAATGTGGAGCTTATTTTCCATAACCTGTCACATTGATGGTGGTACATCACTACCCTTATCCATCACATCCAACTCATGTTTAAACATTTAAGATAATAATCTTACCAAAAAAATATTTTCTAAACTGTTTCAATAAAACAATAAATTTATTGAAAAAACATTCCAACCAATTTAACATGAATCAATACTAACAAATCATTTGAAATATTTCATTTTAAATTAACTATACAACTTTGAATTTCCTCAAGAACACCCTATTTCAATAATTCATTAAACTATCACTAAGGAAGATTTCAATTTAGCACTTCACAAAAATTACATAATAAATTTTCAAGAAAAATATTAAATTTGTAATCAATCCATAAATATTTAACATGAGGAGTATATGGTGAATCCACCTACCTCATAAATTATGGGGAAAATGAAGAACGACATGAATTATTTAGAAGAAATTTGGTTGAATATCAAAAACCCATCATTAGATCTTGTTCCCTCATAGAATCGCTACCAAATATCAACATTACTATATTCATTTATCAAAGAAATATCCCTAGTATATCATATCTATAAATACAATATCGTCATGAAGAGTATATTTAAGAAAACCCTCCATGAATGGATATGAAACCTGACATTCAATGCCCAATGATTACACAATGTATTTCTCTTGGATCCAAGGGGAAGGTCTCTACAACCTTTGGGATAATTAAAACATGAGTCAGGGACTAAATAACATTAAAACTGATTGGTTTATGTTTAAAAACAAGGGATATAAAATTCTTTAGGATTCCTCTTTTAACCATGTGTGGTTGGGTCGCACGGTTATAAAACATGTGCACTAACCTTACACCAGCCACAACCACCCAACACCCTTTTCATGGTTGGATCACACATTTAAAAAAACAACTCAACCTTGTTATTCCCACTATTCCACTTTTCATGGTTTCTTGTAAGAGTTTCAAGGATTATATTAACCATTCCAAAAACACGAACCTCTAGAAATTCCCCCAAAACATGGAAAATTTTCTCCAAACCTTCTAAAACAATACCCAAACACTATAAATAATTTAAATACATAGTAAATGGGTTACTTAATGGAAACCATGGGTGATAAAATATTTCCGCCATTGTCATTTCCATCCATTCACATTAGAAAATCATTGTTATCCAGAAAGATTTTGTGGCATTGCTCGATCATTTCATTCTATCATTATAATGTTTCATCCTAAATCCAACCATGTTTACAAAAAACCCACACTATTCTGATTATTTTCCCATGTATGAATTTATCTTTTCTATCAACAATTTGTACAGGTATATGGACCCATGATGTATCTAGATCTAGGTCAATGTGATCTTATCCAATCACATGTTTTGGATCAGACTGATACATTTTCAACTGAGATACATGGAACAAATAATACAATGCACTAAATCATGGTGGTGAATCTAAAAAATATTCCACCTCCCCAACAAATTAATTATCTCAAAAGGTGCAATGATTCTATGAGATATCATTCCATTATTTCTAAAATGATGATACCCAATCATTAGAGATAATATCAAGACCACCTTATCAGTCACCTCGATTGAAATCGTCCATCGGTGATGATCTGCATATGACTTCAGACAATATTTAGTCTTCCCCTTTTTCTTCCTGATCAACTGAATCGTCATCGCTTCCTCCTTGAGAAGGCATGTCCCAACCATTGAAGTCTCATATTACTTCACCAAAAAATGTTTATAATGATAAATATTCCCATTTAATGCTACAAAATGAGACATATTTATAGATTCTTGATAAATGTTTTTATATGAGAAATCCACTACTGTGCATTCTCCTCCCATTATTCCCCAATGTCCATTAAAAAAAGAATTAAATTTATTCCAAATTTAATATCATACTTTCATATTTTATTTCCATCTAATAATGTTATTCCCTATTCATTGTAAACTTGACCCCAAGGTATTGTTGTAAGGATTTATATAATTTATATTTAAACCATGGATATATGTATAACACTATCAAAACATGTACTCCATGCCTTTACCACTTATGGGATATATATGTTAGATATTCCCTCAACCATATATGATATATGTATAGGAATTATGTTATCTGACTTTGTAAGAACATCCAATTTCACTCACAAGTATTATTTTCTCCAAACCATACTTGGGATAGCTATTGAAAAATCAGTGGCTATCATATCCCATTCCCAAAAAATAATAGGTAACAAATTCAACATACCTACAGGTTCTCGAAGCTCTTCCTTAACATATAGATAGTTAAGGAAACTAAAAAAAACTCATCCAACCTCATTTTAAGGTCAATCCACCTTAACTATGATTTTAATAAATTTTACCTTTTTTGAATTCAAATATGAGTAGCCAATATCAAATGGTTGTATGCATGATAATGTTTTTTCTGAGAAGACATAGGTATGTACATCCGATTTTGATACCAAAAAACAAAACACCCATCTAGTATCCATCCCACAATGGTTTACCCACCTTTAGTTTTGAACTCATTGAAACACATTCAAAACCATATTTAGGTTCCACATTAACCATCTCCACCAGTTAAAGAACCAATGAAACTATAAATAAAACTATAAGACAACCTCTATCTTCAAAATCTATGTGCATATTGGCAATCACCAACCTCAATAACCACTAATCCAAAGAATATTTTTCCAACTCAAAATTTAACTTTATTATCAATTAATCTACCACTGAATTACCTTTACCCAATGTATGCATCTCATCAATGATGAAAATTGTTATATATTGTATCCATAATCTTTGACTCAAATTCAAATCCTTTTGAGAATATATTTTTCATGGTCTTATGATACGTAAACACAATTAATTTCTCACTAATGAGATAATAACCCCATGCCTTCAAAGCATGGACTATGGTATCCAACTCCGAATAATTATTTGGTTATTTATTTTCATGAATGTGTAATTATTTTTATTTATAATAGAAATAGGATCTTTTTATATAAGTACACCTCAAAACACAGATCCAAGAGTGTAAGATTACACCATGTTTCATTTTACTGATTCTAGAAATATAAAGATCAGTGTTGATGTAAGTTGAACTTTATTCCCTTTAAAAGACTTCTAGAATTACTATTTCAACATCCGTGGAACTTTATTCCATGTTAAATAAATATTTGGTGAGGATAATCATGAAAAACAAGAAAAATGTATAATTAATAACCAACTAGACTATGTAAACTATGTTTCTCAAAGACATTCTTTTGTAGTTTACAATTGGTAAAAGCCTATAAATTTTATCGATCCACAATAAACCCATCTTTTAGATATTATAGTTTCATGGAAAACATGCCACATTTTTTCAAGAAACACACTTTTAATGATTGGCATATAATTGATGATCCCATAATATTCCTAACACTATCGTAAAATGGTTTTCATGGTCATCCCATGTCCTAAAATACAATATTAGGTCATCTATAAACACCACCACAAATGAATACATATATATTAGAAACATTTTATTCATAAATTCCATAATGATTGATATTGAATTGATAAGTCCAAAATTCCTAACTATATAGTAGTAAGGAATATATCTACTATTAAAAGCTATATTTATAATATAGACATTCCAAACCAACAAATGGTGATACATGAGCATAAGTCAGTTATAGAGAACTACTGAACTTTATACAATTGATCGAATATTTCATCAAATCATGGAATTAAAAACTAATTCTTTGTTATATATTGGTTACAAATACAATTATACACACACAACTAAAGAGTTACATCTGAATTTTTTAAAAAATGACCGGTTCCTTCCATAAAGACATGCTTGGCCAAATGAACCATTTTCATTCTAGATAATCAAATTATATATTCAATTATTTTAATTCTATTGGTACCATTCGATTTGGCGGGGGGAAGATATGAATATTCTATAGAAGGATAATGATCACAGACTCCACTTATCATGATGGTGTAAATCCTGATAATGATTCCAAAAAAACATCCGCTAACAATTCAAAAGCCATGAGAAAACATGTATTCTATCTCTCTTCCATTGATGAAAATATGAATGCTAAAAACTAGTATAATATCTTTAAACTAACGGTACCAACTAGTCTTATTCACCAGTGTTTATATTCTAGTATCATTTCTATAAATTCACATCACCATATGCAGTCGTTAAACATATCATTCATATATAAAAAACAATTTGAACATTGAACATTGTAAACAAATCGATACCCAAGATTATGTCATAAACATTCATCCCAAGAATAGATATGTCCCATATCAAATTATCTCTATAAACAGATATAGAACATTTTCTACACATAAAGGATCAATATTTTATTTGACCTAGAGGATATTAAAGTTTAAAATTGAAGGTGTCATCTCGAAATGGAAGTCAACGAAATCAATAGAACGAGAATCAATAAATGAATGTTGTGAACTTTTATAAAGAGAATATTTCATAAAAGTATAATCCAAAATAATTTTACCTCTCAATTTTGATGTATAAGATTCATCATCGACACTCACCTGATCAGCTATATACAACTAATTACACATTAGAATTTGTTATTTAGATCCTTGTTGAGATTCCCCTTGTGGAGGAGTCATGGTACTCTTAGAATAACCATGTATATATTGATTATACTAATGAGATGTTTTTTTCCATCATACCATTGATGAATGTGATTCCTTCATCACATGAGAAGTTTCATACACATGCGACCTCAGAGTATTTCCAAAATAGGGATGAATATGGCCTATCTAGTTACAATTGTGGCATGCTCTGGATGGTGTAATAGATTCTCGCTTCATGTGGTCAAAATAACCACATTGTAAATATCCATCATTTCTCTTATTTTTTGGAAGAATATTCATTGATCCATCCATGTTATTCTATGACACTTCACTAACTAGAAAACATGTTCTACTCTTCCAGTTTCTCAAAAAATTAGAGTTCCCACCCTTTCACATAGGTGTCATCAGGATCCATCCACCTGTATGTATTGAGATTTACCTTTATACAATCCCATTTATATTTACCACATATTCATAATATATTATAAAAATCATAAAAATCATAGAGAGAATCTCCAGACTCACCCCCAAATTAAGAAGTTGTGCAATTAAGGACAGACATGCCACAACATCAGGTACAATGAGAACATATTTCATATGTTTAGAATAATACTCTATCGTTGAGAGATTATACTGCATCATGATGATAAATTAATCCATTCATACAATATTTAATATATTAGAATAGAATTTTTTATTTAAAAAATATTCAATATCCTCTCATGATAATACACGGTCCAATTTAAACTAATATACTAAAAACCCCCACTAGAATTCTGGATACCACAGCATATACAACACTAAATTAACATTCATATTTGCTACTATGTGAAGGAAATCCAATATTTGATACATCATATTCAGACACACCTCTTCCCCACAATTTCCATATTTCCCTAAATGATCGGTTGATTATAATTTTAAACTGAATGGAATGATCCACTTTCCTTGGACCATCCCTTTGGTTCGATTTATCCACATCATCAAAATATCAGAAAATTCTTTGAAATAGTTGTTAGTTCACGTGTGGATTAAGTGAAACCACATTCTCATGAACCTCTTCTAGTTGGTTTCTATGATCCCTACTATGTTCCATTTTCTATTATAATAATAAACACCATAATTCTCTCACTATAGAAACTAAATTATTAACCATTTGAAATTCTATCATATCAAAACTATCGAAACAAGTCTTTCCCAAAATTCCATATTTTCCATTTTCAATACATTTTTTAAAAGGTCAATACAATTTCTAAAATTGATATTTTTTCAAAATACAACTATATAGTCATTTTAAAAATATGATATTTGAATTTTTTTAGAACATTTTCATAAATCAAAACTTTTTCAGCAAATAATAAATTAGTACTCAAAATGAAATTTTACCTCCTGGTGGGTTGTCATTTAAATCAACACATGCCATGCACTTTTTATTGGTTAATACAATGACAATGAGGTAAATATAATATAATGTTTTTCCAAAATAAAAGATACCAAATGCCATATTCACACTAATTTATGAATAAATAGGTTAGACATTAATTTTTAAGCTATAAATATCTTGTTCTTACAATCATCCATCTTTCATATATCCCAACTGAAGAACAAAATCAGAATGAATTTTAACTCCGTGTGTGGAAACTGATACTATTTGAATGTCATGGAATGAACAAGTTTATACCACTTGTTCCAAAATATATTTATAATGGTCATGATATATACCACATGTAACACCCCACGCCTCTTCATTGTCATTAGATGAGGTATAATTTATGCATTCTTTAAGAAACATCCCCATGATTCCATAAGAAGGAAATAAATTCCAAGGGTTAAATTACAAATGGGGGATGATTCTTCCTTTAAAGATAAAACAAACATAACCTATTTTACAATACCCAAACAATAATTGTATGTTTCATGATAACAATGTAATTCAACTCAAGTTAATGCCAACAAAAAAATGTCTAACTCAACCATAACCAACATCAGTGTACCAAAGTGGAAGACTAAACCAAAGAAATCAAATAATCCAAAAACATAAACATAGAAACTCCCAACATGCTCCAATCATGAACTCCACCATCCATTCCCATGTATCACGAAGGATCACAGATGAAATGTGATACTATCCCTTTACCTATATCATAGTAACCAATATATGCAGATTTACCATAGTGACCATGCAGGGGTGAGTAATGAAATATAGTTGGTTTTCCCTAAAAAATTACCTACTCATTCCACTATGATTGATCATTTTAGTAATTTTATATAATTTTAAAAAAAAATCAAAAAAATATTATCGAACGTAAACCATTTCAATGTAAAATAGTTTTCATAGAAAAAAATATTTTGAAACTAAATCCATTTACAAAGAAAAACATACAAAAAATTCATTTAACCATTTCTAATGATACTTTTGAATAAACCATTCTATTTCACATATCTGTACACAATAACAGATACACAAGCTTGGTGTAACCATTAATGTTGGAACATCACATCAATAACATGTCTCGTTGATGGTTGTACATCATGACCTTTATCAATCCCATCAAACTAATGATAAACAGTTTAATACAAGAATGATTCTAATTTATTTCAATAAAACAATAATTTTTTAAAAAAATATTTATAGAAAAATTTCCATTCATCAAAACCAAAAAACAATTTTAAATGTTCCATTTTGAAATCATTTTACCACTTTCACATTCCTCCAAAACACCCCCATTCCACAAATCCATAAACTACAACCAAATATGTAATCCATCAACAATTTTTGGAATATTTATATTAAATTTAAATAAAAAATATAATTTTTAAACAATGAATTAATTTTCTAATAAGTGGAGTCATGTATGAAGCCACATAGGATAGAAATTATGGGGTAAATGAAAAACATCACAAATTATTTAACAAAACCAGGTTGAATTTCCTAAAACACTACATATGTATAGTTACCTAACCTAAAAAACAAAATATCAAAGATATTGGAATCAAATATCATAGATCTATCCATAAATGATTATATATACAAATACATGATATGAAAGAATACAAGATCTATGAAAAACCCCTCATAAACAGAGACTTACCAAGCTATCTGGCCTTAACACATCATGATTTTCCAATGGATCACTCCCAGGTGGAAGGGGAAGGACTCAATAGCCTTTATGAGGTTTAAAAACTGAGTATGTTTGTAAATAATATAAAAATACAGTGTAAGGGGTAATATCAAGTGTCACTCTTTTTTAGTAATTATATTTTAATTCTGTATAGTTGTGTTTCGTGGTTTTTAAAAATCATGCACCAACCATGCGCTAGCCACATCCTCTAAACGAAAAACTCATGGTTTGATAGAATTTTTAGACAAACCATGATCCAACCATTTTCCCCAAATTTTCCACATTTCATAGTTTTAAATACATTTTTACCAGTTTTTACAAACTATGATCAAAACATGCACCTCTAGAAAATACCCAAAACTAAAAAAATGTATTCCAAACCCTCCCAAACCTAAAAAAATAATATACATAAATAAAAGGGTTATTACATGAAATAGGGATTCTACACTTACTAATTAGGTATTAAATTTTTCTATGATCATGTTCCCATAAAATAAAGAAACTATTATACTTACATATAATCATTGATTGACATCTCCTATGTTTACAATAGATGATTGTATGATCCAAATCTTTCATATTTCTCTTATACCCATGATTAGTATAATGTTATTAAATATAGTATTTCTATGAGTGGTACTACATGATAAAATAATTTTAGGAGATGTTTTTTTATTCCCCATATAATTAGATTATTATTTATTTCATCTCCAAATCCACTATGTTTTTACGATCCATACAAATTTATTATTATAATGTGTATTGAATATTAAACTCTTATTTTTTAATATTAATGTATAAAATTATAAGTTAACCTAAGATATCAAATATATAATAGTATAGTTTGATAAATATATTATTCATATAAATATATTCATAATAAGAAATGATAATATGTGGAAATTAAAATCCTTAATCTAAAGAAAAATAAGAGGCAAATGTTATTGAATAAAAATATAAATCTACTGGGATTGTAATATATGATGTGGATTATGTACATAATAAAAAATATATAAAATTTATTACATATTTTACTAGATAAATAAAATCCTCATAATAGAATAAGTCTCATAATTATTTTTAGTATTCGAGGATATATTATCACATTTCAGAAAGATAATTAAAAATTTTTCTATTATTTATGTTTTATATTGAAATCAGGTAAATTTAAATTTGGATCAATGCTCAATTAAAATTAAGGTTGATAAATAGAATAAGTAAATAGTGAAATTTATAAAAACTAATAGTTTTGAAAAGAATCCTTATGAAAGATTAATGAATAGAATTAGATTTTTATGTCTAATGTTGAGATAAAGGTGGTCAGGATCAAAATAACATGACAATGAAAACCCCATCAATATACAATGCTTTAACTACATGTATTTTTTGAACTACACAGATTAAATCAACAAGGTTCAATTTTATATACCTAAAAATTTAGAATGGAATATGTTAAATATTATTCGATATCAACAGCTAAGGTTGAAGTCAATAATGATGTGAAAATAGTTACTCTGATCATACCTCTATGTTATCTAATGAAATTTCACATTATATATCTATAAACTATATTCAATTATTAATATTTTCAAATGTAATTAAATCATACACTAATACTCTGAATAAATTATTATCAATAAATTCACATAAGGGAAATATTACTGAAACCAATATATCTCTATCACATTATATTAATATATATAATAATTTCAGAATTCCCTAGTTTATTATATTGAAAATTCATGACCATATCATAATCCTTGGAATGGTTTGGTATTCAAATTATTATTCATTATTTTATTCCTAAAGGAATTATATTACTGAGAATCCCATTTTCGTAAATGAGAAAATTCAATATCTTAATATTTTACAAATCCAAATCATGTAGCTCACCTTGATGAAAATATAGGGGAAGGGGAAAGGAATGAATAATCATTGGGTAGGGAATATTTAGAAATGATGTAGTATTTGAAAATTGTTAATAAAAAAAAAAAAAAAATCTACAGTATTTAATATTACATTCATCAACATGTGACATTTTTATTTCTATTGAATACATACCAGAATCATAAATTATATCTTATCCTCACTATAAATGAATACATTGAAGATAGTTCAGTTTGAGAGAAAACTATATGAGTTATGTGATAGACTGTTTATCTACCCTAGTGTTTCAACTTGGGGTGAACTTGTCATAGTTGTGAAAAAATATGGTACTATGTGGATATATATTAAATATACTACCATCAATTCCATCACTCAAAATAATATATAACATTTTTATGCATTTATTACTTATACGATAACCTTAATGTTGATTTTTTTTAGTAGATATCTTTACTATGGTAATTTTTAAATAATTAAAAAAATATAATATATCAATGGGTCTATACTCCCCTATCCTTCAACGCTCTTGCATATACCTCAACCTCTTTTATGGATTCTCCTATTTTGGTGATTTTTCTCCCAAAAAAATATCGATCTCATCGCTTGTTCCTTCTCGAGACGGGTGGCTTTCTCATCTATCCCACCTTGAGTTCCTCCTATTTTTGTTTCTTTAAAGTCAAATATCATTTGTCCCTCTTACTCTTATTTTTAAATAATTACTATCATTCTTGTACTTATATTGGTACCATTGGGTGGTGCCGAAGCCGGCATATGATTGTTGTGGAAGAGTATGGTTTTTTTCTTTTTTTTCTTTGGTTTTTGGGTTTCGGTTTTTTTTTGTTTTTTCACCATCGGTGATCCCATTAGTAATTTTTGGATGAAATTCCTCTTGATTTCATTTTATAAACGATAGATTCCCTATTTTCTCAAGCTTCAGATTCCGTTGACCATTTCCGAGTTAGTCTGTTGTGGTCGTTTGAAGTATGTTTTTGGATTTTATATTTTAGTAGACGAAGGTGTTCAAGGCCCCTCACCATTTCTACCTCTTTCCCTTGGGTTATTTTAAGTGATGGTTATCTGGTTCTGGTCCCCTAGAGTGGCGTTATCCCTTTCTCTTCTTCATATCTCATCTGACCTGTCCCAGCTTGAAAGTGTTGAATTTGGTCTACATTTTGGTTCTTCATGATGGTTTGGGTTTATGCGAGGATTTTTGGTAGGTTTCAAGGTCGGTCCGGTTTCGTTGGGCTGGTGGTTTTGAGCAATGTTGGTTGTTTATGGATGGTCTGTGTGAGGATCTTCTCTCATAATGATTTCTTCATTCTCTAGTGACTATGATGGTGGTGTTTTTTATAACTACACATTGGTGAGAGAGATTGTATTGTAGATAAACTTTTCCTAGAGTTCTTATGATTTTCTATGGTTATTTGGTGTCTAATAGCATTTGAAAGGGATTTTGGTGGATGGTTCTCACTGGTGATGGTGAGACCGACATGTATGGATAGTCATGGTGTGTAGTGTGTGGTCGCTCATTTATTGATGATGTATGGTGATGATTGATTGAAATTTAAAATTTAAAAATTTTACATTTTAAATGTTTTCTCAATATGTGGAAGATATAACAAGGTGAATATGATGGTTATGGTTAGATGACAATGACAATACTTTTCCGATGAATCATGAGGGGATCTTGTTTTATTTCAATAGTTCAATGTGTTTTATGTCTATTGAAGATTATTATTTTTATATTTTTATTTTTATGTATTTTAATTTTTATATTTGATGTTACTACTAAACCATAATGTGGCTTTTAAAAAATTAAAAAATAGATTTGTAGAAAAGGATGATAAATCAAATATAAATTTTTATATGATTTTTGATCATTATGTGTATATTTAAATTCAATTAGGACTAAATAATACTCCTTTTTATGGATACAATGAATACATTATTAGAGGATTATATCGATTACTTTATAGTTACATTCATTAATTATTCCTTAATATAATCTGAAATTCATGAAATGTCTGAGAATCAATTTTTTAACTATTGAATATCTTAGAGAAAAGTATTTATACATGTGATTTTTGGGTAAATAATGTTTCTATTCACAGCCATATTGTCTCCAATAATGGATTAATAGTTGATCCCTCAATGAAAATTGTATTAAAATAATGGAACACAACAATGAATATAATTATGATACATAGATCCATTGATTGAAAAGTTACTGTAGGTGGATTGTTCAAAATAGTTTTAAATTGGACAACCAGTAAACTAAGATGTCTTGAAAATGTGATAAATTCACATAATTAATGAAATGTGGAAAGTGTTTTCAGTTTCTAAATAAGGTTCTGGTCAATTTATCAGTATTAAAACTACTATATGGTATGAATGGTTTTATAATACATAGTTATTAGATAATGAAAGGATGGGGATATTTGATTACGTGGAATGAAGTGGTGGTTTCATATTCATAAATAAAATATATTATTTATAGGATGATCTTTCCAAAACCAGATATTGACATAGAATATACAGTCACTTCCATGAGGATATATTGGAAATATAAATATGTCATAAGTTATTATATATATAGATCAATCTATCATGGAAATTTAATGTATGAATTTATTCATACTTTGATAAACATGATGAAAGGAGTATCGTTATAACTTTACAAGGTCTACGATTCCTAGATACTCTTACACTCTATAAAGGGAAAAAAGTTTGAAGATAAATTGTGTTTGAGGTAAAAAGGAATAATAACTATGATGAGAAATAAAAATCATCATATATTCAGATATTTTTTAATTTTTGATATCATGATTGAACAGTAAATTGAAATATCCTTCCACATCTATGAAATGTTTAGCCCCTCATCACTATAAAATAGAGAGAAGTCCCAAAAGGATGATAAGGGATTACAACTAAAGATAAATGTAGTGAATGTTGGGTTATTGATATATTATTTGTATGATGACTAGGTGTTATTTTTTTTAAGAGGTTACGTCTTCCATCTATTCCAAAAATAAAAATTGAGATATTATATGATGCACATTGATTATCTTACTCAATAAATAATTATATAAACATGATGAATAAGAAATTTGATGATAATATATTGTGGACAGATATGTTGTTAAAAATTTCATAGTATGTGTCTAGATTTGGGGATTTCAAGAAGTTACAAGATGAGGGAAAATATTATAAGGTAGTGATCCAACCTCTTCCACTTAAGCTATATAAATGGTATAATGTTTCAATGTCCTTCTTCATTGTAATTCAGAAGACTACTTGGATTAATGCTTCTATATGGGAAATAGTTTATCACCATATGATGTTTGAAAGATTCCTAAATGATGGGAATGATCTATCCCTTGATAATTGATCCTATATATATAATAATTATGTTTATAAAATTCATGGTGTAACTCTATCAATTGTATGGATCGTGACACTCGATTGAGATCTAAAAATTGGAGCAGTCTTCCGGAGGATCTCAATACTACGATACTGCTGAGTACTAACAATCATCCTCAATATGATGTGTAGTATAAAAAGACTATTCTGACACAATAAAACTTGTTTATATATTTATAACAAAATAATTAATTTATTTTGAATTGTTATCTTCCTATAAAATAATTTCTATATAAAATTGATTTCGTCCATGATTTTAGACCACATCATATAATGAATTGTATAGTAAAATGTTTAGTAAAATTATTTATTATGATAAAGATGGAGAATTAAATATACTAGTACTATAACATATATAGGAGATACCTCTGAATGTATAGGTTATTCATAATCTTATCAACATAGATCAAAGAAGATAAAAGAGTTAATATTATAATGAATGGAGGATATTAAATTTTTAGTGGGGTCATGTTTTTAAAATACTTTATCAATGTAAATGGGTAAACTTTTTTCAAAAAAATGTTTAGTTAATCCTTGTGTATGTTCAATCCTTTGAAATTGTAGAGAGAAATAGTGTTTGGTAATATTGATTAATAATCCCCCATGTCCTGTAAAAATTACATGATGTCTTCAATATTTCTTTATAGAGGAAACACATACCAGATGCAATGCATGTACTCACCTCAAAAGGAATTTATTTGGAAAAAAAATTTATTGAATATTATTTCTATATTATTTTCATTATAGATTACATATTTTGGAATCAAAAAACTTTGTTACAGAATATTCTTTTATTAAATCACAAAATTGATAAGGAACCATGGAGTTATGAATAATATATAAATTAGGATTACAACAATTTTAAATAAATTAAACATAACAACATTTCATTGATGAAATTATTTAATGTGTGGATAATATAATACATATGATCATCATATAAAAGGTTAATAGTATATCCCTTAATTATTTACCATTGAAAAATTTATTATTTTATAATTATTTTAAAATAAAACATATATATATTTAAATGTTATATTTATAAGATTAATTAGATAAAAAAATATCGTTTTTTATTTTATAAGGTTGACTTTATTTTAGGTTGATATGTTTTTATTTTTCATAAATAGTTGACTATTGGATAAATAATGAAATATGTCAGTTTTTTAAAAACTTTACATTCCTTTATTTTAAATCAATTTATTTTAAATAATTATTAGTATATCTATTTATACTATAACATATAATAATATCTCATTTTTCAACATATTCATGTTTATTTCATATGAACCTACTTCCTATTTTGTTTTCATATATGCTTCTTTTTATACAAAAAAATACATTTTTTCTAAAAAAAAATTCTCAAAATATTTTAAAAACATATAATAGAATTATTTTTTTATAACATCTATAAGCTGAATCACAAAAAATAGATTTAATATTTTTAATTAGGTGTTTCATATAAATTAATTACATTTTTATCTTTGGGTAATTATGAATAAAAAACATAGAAAATATATTGTGTTAATAGTAAAGAGGTAAACATGCTTAATTAACATTTCAAAATAACGATAATGTCATAAAATATAATATAAATTATTATTTTATGAGTATATTTAAAACATCACCCAGTAATCATTGAATTTTATTTTTTTAAAATCAATAGTATATGAGTATGTCATTCATAAATTTTAAAATTTTATAAAAATTATAGTTGTGTCACTTCCAAATTATAGAAAAGGCAACCACTTATCCAAATATATTCATATACAATTATATCTATATATTTTTTAAATTCCATATAAAATACTCTCTTCACTGTATTTCCCACATAGTATAGGTCTTTGTTTAACAAATATACTATCCAAAAATACTTAATTTATACGCCAAATGATTTTACCCACAAAAAATGTATAACTCTTAACAAAGTTTTTTTTTTATATTTTTTCTTATACCTAAATAAATAATTTAAAAAACAAGAAAATATAATAAAATATTTATCTAAAATATTTTGAAATGGTATTTTATTTTATGTGTAACCCTTTATAACTCAATTTTCATCCAAACTGGAATGAAAACGTTACTCGTGAGTCTTTGTGGATAACAATATTCACATAATGGTGTATTTCATTTTTTGTCACCAACTCATATGGTTGTTTATATATATTTATTAAATTAACAAATAATATTTTTTTCTAAATTATTATGAATCTTGAAATATATGATTTTATCTACATTCTAACCCTCACTTCTATTGAAAAATCATATCATCACACATTTGTATGTGGGGATTAACACCTCCAAAATGTGATAGAATTCTATATTCATTTCACCCCAACATGGATATTCATACGTTTTGAATTAATTAATAAATTACATATTTATTTTATGATTATTATTTATTAAATATAACTATTCATCTACTTTATTTACTTTTACGAATTAGAAAATTTAATAAATTGCTAATGTTTATGTACGCACTACCATCACCATGAAATGATGTATGTCATTTTTCGTGATGGTAATTAGTTGATGGATCAAATTTTTTATTATTTCATAATCATAGATATTATAACAATTTTAATACAGTGAAGATTATAAAATCATGACCATTGTTCAAGTACCAGAACCGTTGAACTAACATGTATAGAAAATTATATACATAAAACTAAAATATTGATTTAAATATTAAATTATTAATGAATATATTAGTTTAAATTATTAATAAAAATTTATAGCTACATAAATCTATTTATTTTAATTCTAAAGATGTATAATAAGTCTTAATTTATTATACATGAAAGTATATCATGTATAGAAAAATAAGTCTTACAATCAGGATTATTTTGGGATCTCATTCAATTCAGAATGTTTTTTCATTGTGTTTTCATTGGGGTAATTATCACTTAATAAATGTACATATTTATTTAACCTAGATTATAATATGGTTATCTTGTATTAATTACATTTAATTTCTTTATGGTACTCGGATCCGGAAATTGAATATTTACAGTAAAAAATTGTGTTATTATTTGTCTTTGATTTTTCATTTTCATTACTTTAATGATTAATGAATGAAAAATTTTATTTAGTATTAACGTTCTTATCAATATTTTAAATGGAATATATTTAATGTGTATGGTACAAGTCATTTTTTAGTTTTTTTCAAATGTTGTGAATTAATGTTTTTAAATATTTACTACATGCCCTCATTTACTATATTTAATACAAGTTATTCATTACCAATATTCCAAAACATATATCAATTATTTTTTGAAGAAAAAATATTCCCAATATTCTAGGATTTATTTTTTAATGTTTTTAATATAATTGTATATTTAATTTTCCATTTATAATTTATTTATAAAAAATAATCAATATCAATTTTCATTAATTATTCATATGCTTTACTATGGAAATAATCATATGATACCATACACAATTTTCTATGTGTGGAAAATGATGTCGTTATTCAATTGTTGAATGCGGGAAATATTTAAATTTCATATGATTGTTTTCCAATATTCTAGTTGATGTTTATTTTGAATATTAATTTTTTCATATAATGAATGTGATATATATAGATAGTGATGGTTGGGACATAATTGTAGTTATACCCATGATGCATCAGTTTGACTCATAATGAAATCTATATTTTTTATTTATATAATTACATATATATTTATGTATGATGTCTTGGAATGATACCATTATGCTATGATTAGGATGTCTTTCATTATGTATTGTACATTAAAAACACAATTAGTGTTAAGCATTTTATTCTTTATGTTATCATTATATCCATGGATATATTTTAATATTATAATATTAATTATCTAAAATATTTGGTTATTATTTATCGCGTACATATTATTAACATTTTATTTATTCCATGATACACTCTAATGTACTATTTTCTAAACTATCATATGAACTCACACTTTATTAATTTTTATTTCAACTAGGGTACCAAGAATATAACATTGACTGATTAATGTGATATACTAGAGAATTATTCTCTCAAGAATATTACATTTTATATAATTTTTTCAAATTCAATGTGAGAATCATGTTTGTATATTTTCTATTGAGAATAATTATCTTTTTGATCATATTGGATTTCATTAATTCTATTACCTATAAATTTGTAATGTTTATCGTAGGACCAATGATACTAGAGTGAGGATACTATGATAAACTTATGGATGTTATGAAAACTAAAATTTATCTATTATTGAGGTGGTTGTCACTATATACTAATGGGTGACATTTTAATTTTTATGTAGATCAGATAGAAGGAATGTTTAAAATTATTTATATTTTATATAACCTTATTTATGAATTATTAATCTTATATGCTAATTAAACCCATATATATATCAATCTATATGAATTGGGTATGAAAATTATATACATTGTGTCTTGGGTATGATAGTCTTAATGTACACATGTGTGATGTTTTTTAATTTCTCTTAGATTGGAAGAAGATGGAAATTGGTTTTCCATTAACATAAAACCATTATTTATAATAATTAATCTTATTTAATTATGTTAGGATAGTTATTGAATATTTTTTAGATGTACAATAAGAACTAATATTTAAAAATATTAATTAGAACATATTAATCTTCCTTGGACAATGTCACCATCTATTTTTTCATCATTTGTACTAGATTATCATTTGGCTCTTAGTTATTAATCCATGATCCATGTGTTCCATATTTAAATATTCTATTTTGGAGGTTTTGAGGGTATTTTTTAACCTATTATTGGTTAGCATGTAAGGTATGAGGAGGTGGTGGCTTTTAAAATAAGTTTGTAACACTCCTACTAGAACCTTTTTATGTGGTCTGTTTTTTGAGTAGTTCACCACTTGAGTTAGATGCGTTTGGTGTCAGAAGGGCATTTTTTGGGGATTTTTTCCAGGTTTCATGGTTACGGTGCATGCTTTGTTTTACCGTGTAGTATGTGTGTTGGGGGTTTCATGGTTTTTTCATTATTAAGCTAACCATGTAGGAAAAGTGTACAACCCAAGCTATTGTAGATAGGGTTGGATTGCACAGTTTGCTCATAGTTTTTTAAACCGTGAGACTTAACCATGCAACCCACTCAAGAAAGGGAATTTTCGTATTTTATAATTCTTATTACGTGGGGTTTTTTCCCTTAGAAAGCCTACCTGAAATACCCAAACATGGACACCTCCCATGGAGCATCTTGGCTCCTCCAAGCTCCTCCAATGTGATATTTATGTGGTTTCTTGATGATTCTTCACCGAAATCAAAAGGTTAAGGATTATTTATCCTTCTATTTTGATTTTATTCCATTTTACCTTCTTCCTCTTACAATAGTGGCCATGTTTAATTTATTTGGTTATCTACGGTGGTGCAAAATTTGGGTTATTGTTCAACTAGAGTTCCACATGATAGATCTTTGGTTTTGGAACCCTCAGTGATTGATTTCACGTGTGTATTTCCATTCCACCATGTATTTTAGGTCTTTGATTCCATTCTAAACCATTATGGAAACATTTATTATGCTTTCATGTAATTTTTTAGGTTCTATAATTAATTTTTGAGGTGCTACAGTATTTTTTGGAATATTTTGATGCGCATTTGGTTTGAAAATGATTTTTATTTTTTAAAGTGTGCATAGTTTGTCTGTATAGTTTTTTGTGCTAATTTTAAGTGTTTTATAAATTTCATAATTACTTAATTAAATTATATAAATTGTTTTAATCATGTTTTGGAAATGTTGTGATGTGTAGTTGGTTTTAATATGGGATTTCTATAAGAAATCACGTATATTTTTGTGTAATTTTTTTGTTTCTCTATTTGTGAATGTTTTATAAATTTTTCAAATGGTTTATTATTATTTTTTTGTAGAAATAAAGTGGAATTTGGTATGATTGAGTATGAATTTAATTTTTAATGTTGTAGTTTAATGTGAAATTATATATTTTTCATGTACAAACCCTTATGTGCCATCATTTTTCACTTTATGAAGCAAAAAAATTTTGAATTAAAAAATGTGTGGTATGAAAATTTTTCATTGATATAGAATTGATGTGTGGTTTATTTTTAAATAGGGTTATCAGTTTACTTTTGGTTTAAAATAATTGGGGAGTTTATTGAAGTAATTTTATAAATTGTAATGATGGTTTATTAAATTATTTAAATGGTGTGAATCATATTTGGGAAATGTTTTGGTGAGCATATGTTTTCCAAAATGGATTTTTGTTGTGAAATGTTGGATTGGGATATGTGAAGCTTGGATCAGTTTTTGTAATGTTGAAGTGGTATGATATGTGGCATGTGAAACTTGATTGATCAGAAAAAGTGAAACTCAGGTATCTAGGTGGAAAGACTAGGACTAGTATGGTAGTGATTCTTAAGGGTACTTGTCCCAGTTTCTCATAGGATGATTGAAGATTACAATAATAAAAAAATATGAATGATGATTTGATACCATTATA
Organism: Viscum album; assembly: GCA_963277665.1. Classification (NCBI taxonomy): domain Eukaryota; kingdom Viridiplantae; phylum Streptophyta; class Magnoliopsida; order Santalales; family Viscaceae; genus Viscum; species Viscum album. The sequence goes on from OY728135.1 coordinate 1,291,421,060, forward strand.
TTTTTGGATGTTTGTCTTATCTAGTGTATCATGCACATTAATGTTGTTGTTTGTTGTTTCTATAACTAATTCCACTACGATACGAGGTACCTAGGGCCCCACCATTAGTTAGGGCCTAAGATTTTTTCCCATGACTAGTGCTCAATGATTAAATGTAACATAAATTAGGCATATGGTATGTTGGGTTAGTAATTTTAAAAGCAAATGCATTTCCATATAATGTTAATTTATTTAAAACTTCATTCCATTTAATGTTGTATTTATTCAAATTTGTTTTGTTTCAAATTTATTTTTATTAAAATTGCTTTATCATTTATTTTATTATAAAACATGATGGTTTATTTGACATTTAATTTTTAGCACATAAAATCTTTCATTTGGTTGGAATCCTACTAGGCTTTGGATCACACCCTTCAGGAACCTTTTGGTGTATGCATACCCTATTGTCTATTTTTTTCAGGTTAAGGAAAGTCGGGTAGTTTTAGCTGATTGGGTTTATAGTGGTTCTTGTTGTGTAATTATTTATGGTGGCTTGAAGATGATTCTCCTCATATTTCATGAAGGTTTGGATAAATTTTTTAGTTTCCCTTTGTGTGTTATTCTTTGTTAGTTTTGATTTATTTGTAAACATAAAATCTATTAGTTGTTAAATGAAATATTTTTTGGATTTTTTAGATCTAGGTTTTTTTTTATTGGTTATATTAATATTATTAGTTTGGTTGAATCATTCCCTCTAATTTTTTTTGATACCAGGGCACCTATTTCAGCCCATGGGGATTAGGAACTCCCTTTTGGTCATGTCATTAATCTATTCAGGTGGTGGTACGGATGACATCCTAGATTGGTTCATGAAAAAATGTTATCATAGAAGGTCCGATCTTTAATAGAACTTTCTTTTTATAGTTCCCATTATTACAAAGGGATATCGAGGTGGAAAGAGTATAATTTTAGGGGACCGAGATTTTCGAATGGGAAGGGCATCATGAACCCTTTCTCATTCCAAACCTAAGGTTACCATTCGATGTCTGGGTTTACTAGTGACTTTTTTTCTTGTGGATTGGATGGTGTTGGTAAATGAAAAGGGAGTAGGAAAAGAATTATTTATGAGCTTATTGAGCATAGAAAGTCATGTTGAGTCGAGGGAATAGTACCAAATAACTCATCATGATGGTACTGTGATTGGAATATGGCCACTAACCATATGGAAAACTCACCCATCGAAACTGGTTTCCCCTTGTGTGTTGTTTTGGGTCGTCCTTGATTCTTAAATTTATTTTTAAAAATTAAGGTTTTTAAATTGAGAAAATTTGAGTTTAATATGGTGAAGACATTGTTTTGGAAAGTGGAAAATTGTTCTTCATAACTCACATTAGAAAAGGATAATAATGGTGAGATTTTGTAAAATGTCTTACTTGTAGTGAAATATAACTAGATTTATGGGATTTGATCATTATAACATAAATATGGACTTTATTTAAACAATTTGTCTGTAAAAGTAGAAATTTCTTTTGAAAATAGTGTAGGAATTTATGGAAGTTATGTAAATGTTTTTATAGAGATGGATTTGTTTTATTATGATTCATTATTTCATTCTTGTATTATTTTTTTCTTTTTGGGTGAATCATATTTAATTATTATGTTTTTGGGTGTTGCCATAAACACATGGTTTGGGAAAACTGTGCATCTTACTCTATGTAATTGTGCTATATTTGGTTTGATTTTGGTTATGGTTGCATGTCTTATGCATAGTAAGTCAATCCATGTATAAATTGTGAGGGAAGCCACTGCCTTGGGGTATAACCATATCTCTTGGTTGATGCATGTTTTTCTAAATCATAAGTATAAACCATGAAAGTGTATAGGTTTTCCATTAAGGGGATCACATTTGAAGCACAGTTTGGTAAACTGTGCGGAAAAACCATGCACAATGCCCATGTGTTTTAAAAAATTGAAAACACGGTTTTTATGGAAATATTTAGTTTGAAAGTATCTTTTTTGGATTTTTTTTAAATGAAATTAAGTGGGATTTTTTAAAATAATTTTTTATGAAATGGAATTTTATGAGTTACTAATAAATGTTTTCAATGAGATGAAAGTATTTTGAGATGGAAAATAATAAGATTTTGTTTTTTAGTATGATGCAATGGTTTGTAATGTGGAAATTAAAAATGGTTCTAGACATGGAAGTTAATAAGATGTTTGGAATGTTTTATAAATATTGAGATGTGATGTGGGTTGGGGATGTTAAAATGTGGGTGGAATGTTTTTTTTTGAATGAAAATATGTTTTGTTTCTACCTTTGGTACTTAATTCAGAACTCACATGCATATATATTTGTGGAGAGTGGATGCATGATGTTATGGGGGGATGATTTCCTAGTGAGGCATTGTTGATGGGTTCTTAGGGTGGCACGAGAATGTGCATGTGAGTCACACTCTACAGAATACCATTCGTGAGTATGATAATCCACCACGTTTGATTTATTTTTCAAAATTGTTTTTAAAATGGAAATTGTAGTATTTTAGAAACCCAGTTGTCATGTTCCTTATTTTTCTATGCTTTGTATGTGTTTTTTATTTGGGGTGTATCCTCTTTATTTGAAGGTGATGTTTATGTTGTGTTTTGATATTGAATTGTTTTTCGAATTTTGTTCTTGAATTATTGTTTAGTGGATCTTTAGAGAGGTTTTGAGAATCTTTAAGAAAATTTCCCTTTTTTTTAGTGTTTTTATGTGATTTTCTATGAGCTATTTTTTAAAAGAGATCTTTTTTCCCTTTTCCATGTGTTTTCCTACATGTTTCCCCACATTATAAATCATTATATTTTATCAACCTAAATATTTTTTTTTTGAGTTTAGAAAGTTAAATCATCATTTTCAAAGGATACCCCATCTTTTTTTTTATTAGAGAGAATTTTGAGATCGATATAAAGTGCATTCATGTTGTAGAGATTCAATTGGTTATAGAATTTGTTCTTGAGGGTTTTTTGTGTGTTTCCTTCAGTTTCTAGTTCATTATATTCTTTGTTTTGAGTGAAAAAGAATGATGTGTGCATCTTCCAAGTCCCTATTTTGGGAAAAAATTTATTATTTGAGGATGTTACTTTCTTATTATGTCTTAATCATTATTTTTGGAGTGTCTTGTGGATTCCTGTGGAAAAAAATAAAGAGTTCCAATTAGAGATTTGAATCTCATAATTATAAGGCAATGGATGCTTTAAACATCAAGGCTCTTGGAAAAGGCCTCAAAGTGAAGTTGGCACATATTCAATAATCATGGGGGTTGAGGAGTATGGTTGTTCTCTTTTTTCCACTGTTATAAGGAAGCAGTTTCTATGTTTATATTATGGTCTCTCTATTGATAATCATTCTTTATTATTGTTTGATGTGTGATGGAAAAATCCATCATGTAATGTCTGTGATTATGCCTTCTTTGATGTAAATTTCGTATTGTTGTCCTTGCATGGGCATCCCATGTGAATCAACTATATCTTAATCTTCAAGCCATCTGGAGGTGACAATTCTTGGGTATCTTTCAATTGTGGTTTTATTGTTCCAACCATTGGGTCCTACCATGCCCTCCCCTTATGGTGGAGTATTTTGGTTCATGTGGGGATGTTTTCATTTTTGGTTAATCTCATACATTCTTAATGTTGGGGAGACCCACTATGGGTCTTGTTTAATGTTAATCTCTATGAAATCAGAACATGATTACTTCCAATGGTGGGGATTCCATTCGGGCCTCCCCCTATTGGTGATCTTTTTTCTTTTGTTTTTTGTATTAGTATGGTTGATTTATCTTTTTTCTCATATTTTCTGATTTCTGAGTTTCATTTTTGGTCTATGTAAACGATGGGTTTTTCAGTGTGTTCCCAATGCTGCTTTTAGAAGTATGGTTGTGAAGGTTACGGATATGATTTCTCGATTGGTTATGTTGGAGTGGTTCTTGTTTGTTGGTCTATTTTGGGAAGGGGTAATATGTTTTGTTTTACTTTATTGGGACGCTTTTAGAAAAAGGGGTTTGATCTGGTGGTTTTTAGAATCCTTAGTCATTTATGGATCCACTGGAAAATGTTGTGGCTTTTTGGGGGTGTAAAGCATTAATGGTGGGAATAATTTTCACACCTTGATATTTTGCCCTTTTGTACTAGGTTTTCATTTGCTTCATAGTTTTTTTATTTGAGTTTGGGGTTTTTGAGATTTAAATTAACTATTTTGGATGATTTGGGTTCTCTTTGATAGACCAATTCAGGGTTTGTATGAAATGTACGGGAAATAGGTTTCTAGTAAAAAAGAGTTTGTAACACTCCTAGTAGATTCTTTTATGGGTTTTGTTTGTTGGGTGGTTTACCCCATGGAGTTAGATGTGTATTGGGGTGAAAAGGGTGTTTTTAGGGACTTTTCCTCGGTTGCATGGTTAAGGTTCAAGGTTTGTTTAATGGCGATGTAAGTGTATAGGGGGTCACATGGTTTTAATATGGTTTAGCTAACCATGAACCCAAATTGGTCATCCCAACCAATGCTAGAAAATGGTGGATTTTATAGTTTGTGCATTTTTTGAAAAATCATATGACTAAACCATGTAAACCACTTGGGAAATTTTATTTTGGGATTTTATCCCTATTGATTAGTAATAATTCTTCCCTCAAACACCCAAATATAAATCCCCTAATATGGACACCTCTCTTAGAACATTTTGGTTCCTCCAAACTCCAATAATGTGATTTTTAGGTGGTTTCTTGATGATTCTTCACCCTAATCGAAAGGTTATGGATCCTCTCTCCATATCCTTTTATTTTCTTCCATATTACTTTCCTCCTTGAACAATTTTTTCATGTTGGACGATTTTTGAATCTTGGAGTCATGCAAAATTGGGGGTTTTGTTTATCTATGGTTCCACATGATAGATATTGGCCTTTTGAACCCTCAGTGAGTTAGTTCGATTTTCTGTTGCAATTAATCCTTGAATTTGAGGTAGTTTATTCCATACATAACCATTATTAAAAAAATAATTATTCTTTCTTCTATTTTTTATGTTCTATAATTTATGGGTGACGTGCGAGAGTGGTTTATGGTGAGTTTTGATGCGCATTTGGTTTGAAAATTGGTTTTCCAGGTTAAAGTGAGCATAGTTTGTGTATAAAGTTTTTCTTACTAATTGGATGTGTTCTATAAATTATTTAATTAATTTAATAAATTATATAAACGTGTTGAGTCATGTTTTTTCACGGTTGTGATGTTCGTTTGGATTTAAATTTGTTTTTTGATAACGAATCGGGTGTGTTTTTATGTAAAATTTTGTTGCGCCACATGTGAATTTTTTATAAATTATTCAAATTGTTTATTAAATTATTTTTGCAGTGAGAATGCGGTATTTGGTATGATTGAGTATGAAATAAATTTTTAATCTGGCAGTTTTATGTGAAATTTGGTATTTTTGTATTCAAACCCTTATGTTCCATTTGATATCCATTTTAAAGCATCCAACCGGTTTATTAAACTGTATATGGGATGAATATTATACATTGACATAACATTGATGCATGGTTTATTTTTATAGAGGGTTTCGAGTGTACTTTTTGTGTAATAGAATTGGGGTGTTTATTGAAGTTGTTTTATAAATTGTTATAATGGCTTATTAAATTATTTAAAAATAGTGAGGCATATATCATATTTTTTTGGTGTCCATTTATTTTCAAAAATGGATTTTTTGTGTGCATCATAGGATTGGGATATGTGATGCTTGGTTTAGTTGATGTAATTTATAAGTGGTGTGATATATGGTAAGTGAAACATTATTGGGCACAAAAAAGGGAATCCTTGGTATCTAGGAGGGAAGACTAGTACTAGTATACTAGTGATTCAGAAGTGGATTTTTCTTGATTTCACATAGCAGGATTAATGATGACAACACTAACTAAATAAGAATAAATATTTGAGACCACTACAATATTGGACGTTTCTTTTCTCCAGTGTCATGTGCATGAGAATGATGTTGGTCATGGTTTTTGTACCACATTCCACCAAGATACGAGGTACATAGGGCCCCACTTTTAGCTAGTTCCTAGGGATGTTTCTCTTTACTAGTTCTCAATGATTATAATGGACATAATATAGACATAAGGTTTGTGGGGATGGAAATTTTAAAATAAATGGTATTTAAATTTAAATTTATTTCCCTTAAAATTGCTTTCTCTTTGAAGTTTCATTTATTCAATGTTTTTTTTGTTTCAAAATTATATTAATTAAAATTGGTCTAGAATTTATTTATTATAAATCATGAATATTTATTTTTCATTATATTTTTAGTGAAATATATCTTTTATCTGGGTAGAATATTACTGGAAACTAGCTCACACCATGCATACACCTTTAGGTGTATGCAGACCCTATTTTCTAAAATATTATATTCCTTTTAACTTTTTTAAAAAGAGTATAAACAGGAATATAAAAGAGGGGTTCTAAAAGAAAGTACCATTACACTTTAAAAACATACCCACTAGGAAATAATAATTTTAGAAAAAAATTAAAATCGTGGTAATAGATAATTTCATGATATAACTTGGTAAATGGGTTTTATATATAGCTCATTAATGAATATTGTGTCATGACATCATAATATACCTCAATAAAAGGAAATTAAGAAAATTACTTTACCTTAACTCCAAATCTTTATGTACATTATATATATTCATGAATAATAAAAAAGGTAAATTATTTAACTTATTTAAATAATTTTACATTTTTATTATTTGTTTCATTATATTTCTTTTTTTATTTAATTATTTAAATTCATGTCGAACATTTTCACAATCTATGGCACATAGGTCTAAAATGACTAGGGTAGGTATAATATGGAAAATAGGTCATTATTTATACATAAATAGAATATTAAATATTGAATATTTATATTTTTTATTCACAAATTGAAATTTTAAATCAAAATTCAAAAATATGTTTATGAAAAATTTTCTTATATTACAGTCATGGAGACGGTAGGTCGTACGTATGCATGAGTAATGTTTCAATTTATCAACGATCATTAAAGAATGATGTTAAGTATTATTTTATTCTTATATAATGATCCCAATATCATAAATATGATATTGATTCATTAAATATACTTATATATATCATCTATTTGATTTGGTGGTGGAAACTGAATCACATCACTTTATAGAGGTGGTAGTCAACCTGAACATGAGAATGACATTATAAATTAATAGTGCATGGAAAAATAAGATGTAAAATGATATGATATATTTTTATAATGAAAACTATTAATTTAATGTCTTATATAAACATTAATTCCATTGTTATAATATCTTTTGAGAGATTGTGTTGGAAAAATATTTTCATCAGTTTGATATGTAGAAGTTCTCCGTACAAAATATTTTACGAGGTCATTTCCTATTATTATGGAATAGGAGAAGGATATAGGTCATAAAATTACCATAAAAATATCTATTTATATATAGGATACTATTTTTATTTTATCGTTGTTTTAGAAGATTTTTGGAAATTTTGAGAAGAAAAACAACATGTAGTTGAAAACTATACCTCTTCATTATAGAAACTCTTTTTCATAGAACCTTATGTCCTATGAGATTAGAATTATTAATAAAATCATATAGAAAATTTTTTGTTATATAGTTTTTTATTTAAATAGGTATTGGATAAAAATATGTTTTGATGTTGGAAGGATTGATAATAAGAGTTACCCTTTTACAATTGATGGGAGTGGAACTCTTATAATAACTGAAAATATTAAGTTAATATAAATTAGACTATGATTTAAATGAAATATAATTAATTTATACACTATATATTACTATTATGGGTTGATAAATTGTGATAAAATAAAAATAATATAAGTTTTTACAATTTTTTTACCCTTACCATTTTGATCTAACACCTTATTAACCATTTTTAAACATATAATGAAAACAATATTTTTTACTATTTGAGTGTCTATATATTTACATTAAATTTAATAAATACTACTAAAAGGACAATGGATGATATTATCAACCATTTATTGTAAAATTTAATCATTTAATATTTTTATATATTTTATATCATTAAATAAAATATTATTAATTTTAAAATAGCATTAATATAAATTTTTAAAACTATTCATTACATTGAATTTAATATTATTTAATTAATATAAATAATTAGAACCAAATATTTTATTTTATCCCTTATATTCAATGATATTCAAAAAAGTTTCTTTTTAAAACTAATTTTCTCAAATTAAATTACCTTTAATACTTCAAATATCATATATTTGATTTTTCCATTAATTGAATAATTATTACATGAACATCTTGTAAGAGTCTATTGAATATATTTACTTAAATGAAATAAAATATAAACTACCATGAAAAAGATAATTTTTTTATATTTAAAAATATTATTATTATTTTAAATTATCCTCTAGATTACTATATATGAAGTATATTATAAATTTGTAGACAAGTGTGTGTTGTGTTTTAATTTTATTGAAATAAAATACTATAAATGTAATAATATCATCCAAATAGATAGAAAATTTCATATAACAAAATATGAGATAATTATTGAATTAATGGACTACTAAAATAAAATTATTTTAACTGTTAGGGATATTTTATTTTCCTGATCATATTTTTTTCTTTATTTACTCAATTTAAACTTTATTGTGGTAAAAAAATTACTATGGTTACTTATCATATTATCAAAAAATATAATATATTTATATACTAAATTATGATATATTGAAACTGAATATAGAATCCTTTTTCAAATTTCATAACACAAAAGTGGATATATTTAATTTAAATTTACACCCGTAAAACAAAACAAAAAAGATTTCAATTTTCTTGGAATTTTTTTTTACCGAAAAAAATATACTTATACTGAAGTTTGTTATAATAGTGATAAAAATGTAATTTATTTTAATATATCAATATAAGGAGTACTTATATATCATTAAAACAAAATATGGACTTTTCAATATTAGGAAAATTATAGTATTATAAAAATATATAATTTTCACTGTTCATTGAAAAATAAAACTTTTCAAAAAATTATCAAAAATTAAAAATAAGATAACTCTGACATGATGAATTCCAAAATGAAATTAATTTCACAAAATATGATTTAAATTGTTTTTATTAATTCATTATTATATTTATTACAAAATACCCATTTTTTATAAAATGTATTTTTGAGAAATAACAATGATATACTATAATTTATGGGATTATTATATAATAATTTACCAATAAATTTATATTTATTAGATCATTTATATTTATTTCATAAACTAATTAATCATATTTAAACCCACAAATTAAAAGGCTAGGTTAAAATAGTAAAATTTATATTATAAAATTTTATTGTTTATTTGAGCATAGTGGTGAATATATTGTATGTTATCGAACATAGTGTTTATTTTTTAAAATAGTGCAATGTAAAATTATTTGCCACTTCCCTTTAAATAAATTTAATTCACAAAAAATTAACATCATATTTGTAATGAGGGTTTGATTTTTGATAATACCATGGTTGAAATACAAATTCATAAAATTGGTCAAGAAAATATTATATTTAAAAAAAAGAATATGTTTGTATGAAGGATATATGAAAAAATACATTACAGTGTTTAAATGTAGGAACACCGTGGTGAGATGTTGAAACACATCTATAAATTTGAAAACATACTCCCACGGATTGATAGAGATTGATTGAGAACATGGTTACCAGAATGAAATGAATTCAAAAATCAGAAATTTGTGATTGGTTTAAACTCGATCGATTTCAAGGAAAAAATGAATCAATAATATTTTTATTTTAAAATAATTTTCCAAGATTTTATGAATTAATTTCCTATCTAGACTAAGAAAATAATCAAATATTTTTTCTTGATAATTATAATATCATCCTTTGATAAATTTCCAACACAATATTATCTTATTCACCAAATGACGACTATTAAAGATAAAACTTTCCAGCCCAAATCCATAGATTCAACTTCTATGGATCAAAAAAACGGAAAAAACTTTATATTCCTCCTTCATTTAACAATTTATGATGCCCATATTTTTAATGTTAATTTACATTAAAAAATTATTACACCATTAATCAAAGAAAAACATACTTTGTATCTACAATTAAATAGTAACGCCCAATGTTCATAATATATTATTCAACAAATCAGTATTCCTAAAATTCCTCAATAATATTTCAGACTTATATTGGAACCAAAAAATCATATGGATTTGATCACATAGTCTTCCCATATTAATGGTGAAGTTTATATCAAAATTCAATGATTGAAGTTTAATATATCATACAAAAATACACCTTCCTTAAACATATATTCTCTTTAATATTATATACATTTTAATAAAAACATAAATTAGAATATAGATATAAGAAAATAACATGTCGTTCAAAATTATAATACATCCATTATTTATCAAATCAAATCCCATTGTATTTCGTTTATCATAATCATGTAATCCTCTCAAAAATAATAGTGATATTCTTCCCAAATAACAATAATTACACAATCACAAAAACAATTTCCAATCCCATGGTTATATATATGAAAAAATATATATTAAAAAATGAACATTTCCTTATTTATCAGATTTTTTATGTAAATAAATTTAAAATAATGATATCTAGGAGATTGTGTTGTCCAGTGGTAGGTGATGAACCCTTGTCATCATTCATTTGTAGTTTCATAACTCATGGAATTTCTAGAAGTGACTTGTTCTCACCCAGCCTGTGATTTTTCATTTTTCTAAAATTATAGTCCTTAATAAATTATAGAAATATAAAAAGCACACAAAACACTGTCATGTTATTTTTAAAATATAATTAATTTTTTAAACTCAAAGAAAAACCCAAAACATTCATTGAAAAAATAAAATAATAACTTGATAATCTATAATTACCTCAAAATAAAATATTATATAACACCTTATGTTTAACACCCCGAAACATCATAGTATATTATCTCACTAAAGTAATTCAATAGCTTGCGCTATACCCGACAATGAGTTCGAGCGCACCACAACTTACTAATCTAACCATTCGAAAAGCAGTTATGAATATTATAACCTAAATTTTTAATATTATATAATCTATATAATTTTTACATCCATATAATGTTTTTCTTAGACATAATATAAGAACAAATTCATTTTTTAGATAAAAGAAGTATTTTTCAAAAAATTCAATTGTATTACCTTCTAATAGCAATCCCTAATTAAAACCAATATTTGACACTTTTATATATTAAATTTAATGAAATTACATTTCTTTTGTAGAATTAAGACATAAAAATTTAGTTTGGGTAAAATTGTGGTTCTTTTTAGATAACTTTCATATTTTGATGAAAAGTGAAAAATACTATGTTTTAATTGAAAAAAAACACTTTTAATAGAAATAATTTATGGTGATAAATTATTTATTTTAATGGTTTTTAAGTATAATTATATTATATTTTTATCATTAAATACAATTTATGTCATTAAATTTAATTTCAAAATTTAATTGGACATAAACACAAGTCAATCTTTTGATAGTTCTCACATTTTAAAAACCCGATTTTTGGTTTTGACAACGAGAATTAATTTTAAATTAATAAATGAAATATATATGTTTTTAATTTGGTAAAAGAGACTTAATTTGTAAATTCCAAATATAAAAATTATATTTGGGTTAATTTTTGGGTATTTTTTTGAAAACATTCATTTTTTGATGAATAGTGAAAAACACTACGTTATTGTTTATAACTGACTTTTTATTTATGTAATTAGTTATTTTATTTTAATTTTTTTGATGAAAATAGATATTTAATACCTATATAAGTTCAAATTAATTCATTTTAGTAATTTTATATATGTTTGGATATATAAAATTTTAGAAAACATTTTATCGTCTTTTACCCACTTCCAAGGAGCATTTTCAAATTTGCATAAAACATAATTTTACCGTTCCTTTGACTTGAATTTCAAAATTCCAAGAAACATGGTTAACCTCAATAAGGAAAATGTGGTTCAATAAGAGGAAAATAATTTTTGGTGATTAGTAACTTTTGACTTTTATTTACCATTGTTAAAAGTAAATAGGGTATTTAAGGGAAAAATGATATTATAATTACCCTAAGACATATCTTAATTCTATTGGATACTTTTAATTCGACAAAAAACTACCTTATAAATAAAATATGATCTCTTAGGTCCACATGGATTAGATTATGACATTTATTATTATTTAATTTAAAAAAGTGTTAAAAGTGTTAAATTCAAATTTTCATAACTAAAAAAATTTTAATATAGGTTAATACATAGGAAAAATTAGACTATAAATATTCATTAAAAATACAAAAATACTTCCTACATATTTTTATTTTATTTAAAAAAATTTGAAATTAAATAATTAAATTTACTAATGACACAATGATGATGTAGTAATTACCTTATTATTGAAAATTAAAATAATTGATATTATAAATACACAAATAAATATAATTCGAGACTTATAATTAATTAAACTAATTTTATAGTTTAATATGACATTTTAGGGTTGATTCAATAAATTTTTTTAGGAGAAATCATGCTATTATTATTTTAACAAAAAAACAAATACCCAATAGTGTCAAAAATGACATAAGATATTTTTTCAAACAAAAAATATATTATTGGTTGATATAATATTCCAATAAATATATGGTTTTTCCAAAGGGATTAAATAATATTATATATGTCTTTAATGAACCACTTGAGGTCCTCTTGTATGTTTAGAGTAATTTTATTAACCATATAGTGTAAGATTATAAGAAGACACTGTAAAAGTTAAACTATTTAACTATGAGTTAAATATAAAATATATGGTTAAAATGGTAAACTAAACTTTACTAAAACCTATTAGTTAAAATTACTTTGACCCTTAAACATATTAGGCTTTAAATACATTATTTTAGAGCCACAAAAAACCTAAATTGAGTTTATTATAAAATAATATTTCAAACTTTTCTTAAAGAGACCCTCACCTCTCTTATAAAAAGGAACATCCACTTCTCTTAATTTCACACCTCCAAAGCCATTTGGATCAGCCATACCCTACCCAAATATCCTTTAAACATTCCTCCCTTAATCATATAGGACTTTCTTTGTTCATAAAACCAACCTATGGATCCTTTTTGATCAAATCAAAAGGAAGTACCCGAAAAAGAGGTAAATATTTCATCACATTTTTCAAGTTCTTTTCTTCTTCCACTTCATCTATCTTTGTTGATTCCATTATAAAATAATAATTTCATTATCGTATATATACATTGATGTTATTATAAAAATGGTACATCCACATTCATTAATCTATCCGTCCTATAAATGAAAATTTCACCATATGTGCGTACGTACGGATTACCGTCTCCATGTCGTGGTGTAGATTTTTATTCAAACACATCATTATTTGGATGGGTATAAACATGAGTATAATTGATTTAAATAATAAATATAAAAATATATATATTCTTTATATATTATATACCATCCAATTACATATGATTTCTCCATCAATATAATGATATTTTCGCTCGTGCGTAGGTATGGATTATCATCTCCACGACGTGATGAGATTCATTTCCACGTTCACCATTCAAAGAAGATTATAAAATATATATCATTAATAAGTATGTATTATATGACATAATAATTCTACTATATATATATATATATCTATATTTACTTATATATTTCTTAATCACTTAGTTCCGTTCAATACGATATGAAAATGGAAAGAGCGTTTATGTGTATGTACGGACTACCGTCTCCCTAAATGGTGTTTTACATTTCATATATATGTCTTTTATACGTATTTATATTATAAATTTATATGATATATAAATCATGTTTTATATTCTGGAAGTATTTTAATCGTGACCTAAGTGATACAATCAAGAGTAACAAGTAAAACCACTTACAAAAAAGAAAGCGATTATTACCTAAAATGTTAATTTAAAATGGAAATTATTATTAAATGGGTAGTATAAATTCATAAATAAATAATGTATGATATCATAAGTATTACTATGGTTCTTTTATAATTTAATAACATACTACAGTCATTATACAGGGTGTTAAACATACCCTCTACTAAATGAAAGTGAAAGGTAAGGGTTAATTTCACAATCTCTTTATTATCTGAGGTTGTTTTTACATAAGTATCTAATGGGACATATTTATTATCCATATCCATGTTTCATAAAATAGTTTTCAAAGAGATTATTTTTAAGGTAATTTATACTAAAATATCTTTTTTAATTTTTTAATGATTTATTCATCTAAACCTTTCTCATTAATGTTCATGCTTTCAAAATGGTTTAAAGGATTTATGTATATAGACATGAATGCTTTAAAATGATAATTACTTTCAAAAGGTTCAATGTGGAATGTGACTCTTTGATTCAAATTTATATTTTAAATGACTTTGTTTATTTGACTTTTAAATAATTTCATGAAAAGGGATATTTGTCTCAAAGATTTTTAATGATCATCTTCAACTATGTTAACATCCTTTACGGGATATTATTCTTGATCGAGGTTGATTTATTATGATACAAATCTTCCATATTGTATTGAAGTTTTTTCAATATTTTGACTATGGTTGTGTTATTTTTATACCATTCATGCTTTATGGATAAATTATTGACATTTTATATTCTTGTTTTAATATGAATTATTATGTTATGTTTAAACCTTTTCATCTGAGAAATGCATTGGACATAGTAAGTGACGGGTGGATCCCGATATAGCTCCTAGATGCATCGTAATGTCTCATGAAAAAAACTAGTGTCTTGGCACAAGCCCATGACAAAATCTTATTTTTAGTCTTAGAACAAGGCGTTGACTATGTTGTTTTGAATTCTAGCATTATGTATTCCATCATTATGAATGTGGCTATTGATATTGCATGTTATTATTCGACTAGTAGAATATCAATGTGAATAAGTAAATAGAATTATTTGATTTTATCTTTGCCACATTATGCTAAAGTTCATGTTTTAAAAGATTTTTTTTAGTCTTATATATTGCCTTAAATGTTTTTGATTATTTATGAAAGATTCAGATATATTGTTATCCTTACTGAGAATCTGAGCTCACCACTTTCTATGTTTTATATTTCCCAGGATGCGAATAAGTATATTATGACTGATCTGTAGGGATTTTCTAAGGGATATGAGTGTAGCCTATATGGAATATTTTGTTGTAGTTTTTCATTTTATAATGTAATGTAAAACATATGAATGTATCTAGTATTTTAAAGGATACAAAACGAATAGTTTTTTTGAGACTTCATCTTTTGTGATCATGCAAATATTATGTAATAATTCACCGACTCTGGGTAACTAGGGTCAAGGGGTTACATTATTGTTATCCATAACATTATAAATATATCTAAAAAATTAAATTATAATTCTTCCTTAAATATATTTTTCACATTATACACTTAAGAGTTACATATACCTCAAACATATATATAAACTCATGAAAAGACTCCCAAATTACTCCCATTATCAAAAGTGTAATAATGATTTTAGACATATGATCATAATTAAATATACATTAATATCATAAATCGGTAATATGGATAGAAATAATATTCCTAATACCTTAAACATGCTTTCCCATATTTTTCATTAATATATCTAAAATAAAAAATATATGAACGGTAAGATTTGACAATGTTAATTAATAATCCATTAAATAATCTATATCATTCTTATATTATATTTATTTTCCATATATTTAACTTTAATGTAATTAGTTATTGGTAAATACCCATCTACATTTTCTTGTTAATCAAATTTACCAACCTTCATCATAGGATATCGATGTGAATTTTGGACATTATCCCCACATTTGAATCATTCAACTGCCCCCTTAGTTAGAGATTTTTTCTCATTCCTGGAGTTAACTGATTTTTTTCCTCCTAGGTATATTATTTTTTTATAACCTCATTTACCAAAAATAAAACAAATTGTATTACTTTTAAGGAATTTTTCTTAATTCTTTATTCAAAATTCATAACAAATATGTCATTTAATATGTTCAAAATTATGAACCTTATCAACTAAATATCCATGGGGCTTCAGTTTTATTAAATTATGAAACTCTCTTTAGTTTATGTTACTAATCATTACTCTTGATAGATAGTCCATAATAAAAATAAGATCATAATTATCCCTATTAATGGATTTTTTAGAAATGATAACTCAATTTGTGTTTATTGATTTTGGTTGATGATGTGATGCTTGGATAATTATTGTGGAATATTTTTATTGATTTAAACATCATGCTTTAAAAATTATACATGCAAAACACTAACTATTGATGAAGTAATCATAACTGATTAGAAAATGTTCCTACAGATTTTTCATAATTCTTCATGGAGTGAAGAAGTAATGAAGGCCACACCAAAAATAAATTATTACTTCCTGATGAAGTGTTTTATTTACTGATTTTGTTTTATGAAAATTTCAATTTGGTGGGATTTGTATTATATTATATAATTACAATTAGACATGGTATTTTTTTAGTCTTACATTTAATAAATAGGACATCCCATGGGTAGAAAATTCCTTGTATCGACCGAGGAAACATGTGTGACTAAAGATAATGATGCACAAGGTATCATCCTTAGGAAATTAAGGGGTAAAATTTGAGAATGAACCCACATAGAGCATATAGAATCAGTATTGATAACACAGTTTGGGTTGAATAGTGTCATGGGGACCGAGATTGGGATGTGCTAGTAGGGCTTCAAGAAATATATTAAGATGATGGTGGATGTTGAGAAATATACTGATATGGATCCACATGGGATGTTTTATGTGGGACAGGAGAATCACACACTATTGATATTCCAATACAAATGAAGTACATAATTTTTGTCATCTAATCTCTTTCATAAGGACTATTTGATCAAACATGTGATCATTTACTTCATCCACTATGATTGTTGGCTCTACATAAAGTGATATATCTACCATTTTCATGCCATGAAGATCAGGATATAGTTCATGATTTTTATGATATATACACATAAATGTAAATAATTTAGGAGAGATCCATGAAACTGTTGTAAACATGTTTCATTCATGGAAATGCATAAACATAGGAAACTTCAATCCTTGGGGATATTTGGGTTATGTATAACCTTCTTGAAGATTTTTTGTTGATATATTTTCACATGTTCAATTTAAATGAGGCATTCTTGTATCTCCACATTTAATTCCAGAAAATTGAATGAATATTTAGAACGTGATGAGGTTGTGTGAATTCTAGTCATAGGTATTAAAAATTAATACTCAACATTATGATATAATAACCCCAACCAAGTAGGTGTTTAGTATATGAGTACAGATAGAATAATAATTTCTGATAATATATGGTTCTAAATGATGTGTTCCATTTTTATTTACAGTGTGATGAAAAACTAAATCCCAAGACTCCTAGTATTGATAATGATATATAGAGGCTACCACCCACCTGAGAACATGATAACATAGTCTCTTAGGGATATCAAAATAAGGAGATGCGTGCATTTTGGAGATCCATGTGTGATCATTTACCCATGTGATGATGTATTAATTAAATTCTCAAATAGTTATTTCATACATTTAAAAACTATTCATTCAGGTATTTAATAGTCATTTTTGTTGAAAAATATTACCCCTAGTTTGTGGGGTATTCATAATGAGCGATATTAATACCCATATAAAAATGTGGGATTTAAAATGATAAAGGAATAAATTTATTACCCATAAATAATGGGGTATTCAATTTTGATAGAATAAATATAATTCCATTTTCCATTTTGGTATTGTTATTTGAAGAAGTAAATTTATTGTTACTAATTTCTAACAAATTTTATTTACAATTTAAATGATAGAATTTATATCATGTTATTTCGTATTCTTTATGCATCATATTTTTTTCATTTAATTTTTTTAATGTATTTGATTTTATTTTTATACTAAATGGAAAGATAATTTTGATAATCTTGGCATCCATTATGAAAGAAATATTTTTAGAGTGTTTTATAGATGGGTAATTCTTCATGAAGGTGGTGTCATGTACATAGTAATTTGAAGAAGGATAATTCAGATCATTGATGATATGAATGTATCTTTGATGCCACCAATGTTAAACAATTCATGTGTTTATGACCTTGATTATTTTTTAAAAAAGTATTGTAAATAAATCTTTATTTAAGATTATGACTATCTCTGATGAATATATTTTGAGCATTGGATAATTTGAAGAGGAATCCAATTGTTGGGGTGTCAAAATGGAAACTCTAATCTCTAGATTGGGTTTTCTAAAAAATCTGAGAAGTAGTGAAATTGGGGTGTTTGATGAACTTTTGGAAAAGAAATTGGGTTGTCCAACCAATTTTGGAACAAGGGTGTCTAACCAGTTGAATTCACTTGTGGATGTAGTGAAGATAATCCTTATTTTGGTGTCCAACCAACATAAAAATAGTACGCCTTTCATTTATGGTTCTTTTAAATACGCTATTCTACCCACAATTATTTATTTACTTCCAAAAGGGTGATTATGATAAAAAAAATTTGGATTGAGAACATTATATATTTTAAGAGGTATAATTTAAAAGGAAGGAATTCACAAAAAGTGTACCACTAATTCACCTCACCCTCTCAGTAGAAACTAACTAGTCATTAGGAACTACAAGTTTTTACTACATCTACCATTCTGATTTATTTCCCATTCATAAAAATACTCAATTTAAATTTATATCCATTGTTTCATAATTTCATACTATATATAACCGTTTAATAATTCCAAAGTGTTTAGTATAGGCAAATAATAAAATTATAATAAACTATATAGTCAGGTGGATAAACAGTATGATATCCTTATGTATTTATTGTCATGATCATTCAATTCATCATAAAAATCTATGATTCTCCCTAACATAATAATAATTGTGGTTATAATAACATTTAACATATGATAAAATAAAATCCAAATCACTTGTTTTATATAAAACCTCCTATTATAAAATAATATAAGGTCACGACCTTAATGATCATGTAATATACTTTCTTTAAACTACAATTCACAATATTTTGTTCCTAATGATATTATAGTTTTAGTTTATTAGAAAGTTAGGAAAAAACCCTTAAAAAACAAACCCATATTTATAAAAAAATGGAATTATCTATACCAGTATACATTTTTTCACAACATGAAACATTAACACTACTACAAATCTGAGCTATATCCACGGACCTATAGCCATGGTTTTATAGGTCTGAGGATATATCTTTTATACTGCCATGGTTAATTATTTCATCCGTGGCTATATCCAGCAGCCTCGTTTTTTTTTCAAACCCATCGGGATCCTTCTCCTCCCCCTTGCGATTCCTCCTCCTCACCGCTCCCTCCCCCTCCCCGACACCTCCATGTCGACGCCTCCTCCACGCCGCGCCCTCCTCGCCGCACCCTCCTCGCCGCGCCCTCCTCGTCGCTCCCTCCTCCTCGCCGCGCCCTCCTCGTCGCGCCCTCCTCCTCGCCGCGCCCTCCTCCCCGACGCCTCCTCGTCATGCCCTCCTTCCCGACGCCTCCTCGCTGACGCCTCCTCCGCGTCGCGCCCTCCTCGCCACGCCCTCCTCACTGCACCCTCCGCGCCGCACCCTCCTCTCCATGGTGTTAGTGAGCATTACTAGGTTATGGAACTAAAGAATATGGATGAGGGTGGTCCCAATAATACCTCCGTTTTCTCATTTTCAACAAGCGGAAATGTATCAGAATAGGTTTAAGGGAGTGAGTCCACATTCATGAAGAGTTCTACAGAAGTGGGAGGTATTGTGATGGATAACCATTTTGATCTTTTGTCATATGATGAACTAGTCCAGAATTTTGAACAATACCTGGTCAGAACCGTTGGAGAGGAGCAGGTCCCTGAAAATTGGTCATGTGATGAATGTTCTTTCCACTTTTTAGGTGATTTAGAGGATGAGGTTTAGGATTAAATGTATCCATGTATGAGAAGAGTAAGATAGGGAGGGTCAACTAGAAAGATAAAAGGGATTACTCATATTTTTCTCTACCAATGGGGACTAGGTCTATGAATATGTCAAAGGAAAAATAGAAGGAATGTAACCCACCTCTCTAAGGTGGTCTTTTAGTAGTGGGATATTCCTGATAATCCTTTCAAAATTCTTGTGAAATCATAAGATGATGAACCAATTAAAGATATCATTTCCTTTACTTTGAAAAATTATAAAATTGAGGATTTTTGTTTTGATAAGAGGTTGGAGGAGGTTGAATAAATCACTTATAACTTAGAAACACTACTAGGATCACCGTTTTTTCTTTAAAAAGAGAAAGATGTTCAAATTAATGAAGTTTTTTATTTAATTGAACAAGCTTTTCTTTTATATTATTGTGATTTTTTGTATGATTTTGATTTATCTTCTCCCTATATATGTTGTGTAGATTCAAGTGAACTTCATGATTTACTAGAGGTACATGAGAAGGTTATTAATACACCTGATGAGAAACTTTTGAAACTCAAAAAATCTAATTGTAATTAAAAGTTTGGGAGTGGTCGAAGAGAAAGAGGATATTTCAAAGTTGCGCACTAATGAAAAAGTGGATATTGATACATATGTGGTTTTTAATAATGAATTTATATAAGATATTGAATCGGATGAAAAATCACATCCAAGAATTGAATTTTTACTATTTATGCACATCCCTCCTCAAGTTGAAGAAGATGGAATATACCCCCTTTTCCCCCCTTACACTACTCCTAGGAAGTTATAATTTCAAAGTGGTGAAATTAAAAGTATATGAAAATGTGGTGTTAAAAAAACTATTTGAGTTTATTACTATAGATATAAAAAAGATTTTAAGCTAGTTCTTAAGTAAGAAGACACATCCTCCATCTAATTGGGGTTGAATCAATGATTTTTCAACTGTGAGAAATCTAAATATAGAACCCCTTGGGGGATAAACCCAAGATTATCTTGTTACTTTTTTTAGTTTTTTATTTGACCTTATTTAATAAAGTTTTTTTGATTGAGGTCTTTTTTATAGGAAGTTAGGTGGGTCACTTCACATGGCAGCCCATTTTCAGTAACTTCTTTCACTCTAAGAAAATTTTCAGGTTGTTTCCTTCCAACCTTAAATTTTTAAGAGTTTAAATTCTTATTATATACTTCAAATTAAGTGTAAGGTAAGGGTACACAATTTGTTTCTAATCCTAAATTTTATAATACTAAATCATTGTTTAAACATTCCTTTTTATTGATTTTTATTAAAAAAAATTATGTTATTCACATAGAATAAGTGAATGTACGTTATAATTTCTATTTTTTTAGTAATTTTGTGAGAATAATTTCACATCCTATTGAAGTATAGATTCAACGATTTTTATAGATCTAGAGAAGTTATATTTCATAGTAACTTTGAACCAATCTACCTTAGTTTTTACTCTAGTTTTGTTTTGTTTTGAACTTTAAATTTTATAAATTAATGTATATGTTTACACTTATATGAGATGAAATTTTGGAAACCAAAGTTATTTATTCAACAAGAAAAGAAGGAAAATTTTTTCCAATGATCTCAAATGAATAGAGCATCTACACCATGGGATTAATAGTTTAAATTCTGTGTTTTTTATACTTAATCTTGAAAATTCACTTCTTTTTTTTAGTTGAAATAAATGGTTGGAAGTTGCCTTTTAATAAATTTTGTATGCTGAAATCATCTTGTTAAATCTTTTGGTTGTTGCTTCCTTTTTTACTACCTTTTTGTATTGAAATTCTGGTCTGTATTCTTATTTTAATGTTTTACTAAAAATCATTTTTGAACATCAAATTTTAACATGCATCTACATTAAAATCCATGAATATGTGTTGAAGTTGTTAATATAGTAACTAGTGGGTATCATTCATGCATTTTGTGTGATTTTTTAAACTCTATGTTCTTCATTTATTTTTTTTAATATATTAGTTATATGCTTGGTTTTTAATTAGATAAAAAAAATCTTTATTGTTACAAATTGATGCATATATCTAATTAATCATTTCTACCATAGGACGAGGTGGTTGGTGTTGGTTCAAATGCGGGCACGTTGGCATGCAACCGACAAGCAAGGGGGAACATCCATTCTTGGTATTGGGCATCTATGTGAACTTCACTTCTCAGTTATTGGTTTTTATTAGAGTGATATTAACATATTATTTTGTTCCCATGTAGTTTTACAAACATAAAATAAAAATTTAATCATAGTTTTATGGTTCCAATTCTAAAATCTTTTTTATGAGCTGAATTCTGTGGTACTCAATTGTTGTGCTCGATATGATTGTATCACATTCTTTCCTCCATAAACCTTTTATAGTTTGATGAAGATAGGGTGCAACTGGTGATGAAATTTTTGAAGATCTAATTTCAAATAGTTGAACTTTTCAAAACAAAACATTTTCCTCTCAAGTAAGCTTTGATTTGTGGTTCTTTCATCTACTATTTTTGCAGGATATATGTTTGTATTCAGGTACATAAACACAAATATATTTCTAATCAATTATTTATTCTCTACATAATTACTTCTGATTTATTTTGATCTTTTTTTCTTTTTTTCTTGTAGGTAAAATATAGTCTTAGTGTGAAAAAGAAATATGCACCCAAAGTACTCATAAGGCACCATTTTTTATGATGGTAACATTTTGGTAAGTTCATTTATTTCTTTTTACCATACTACATCATGTATGTTGAGAGGGGTATTTGATTTGTGGTTCTTGCATCATATATTTTGGCCTTTTGTTATATTTGTTGAAAATATTCATTTTATGTCTTGAAGTGTTTTTGATAATATATTCGGGATGTATTGAAGTATGATAGGGGGCTGGGTGGAGGGGGGCAGGGGGCAGGGTGGAGGGGTGCAGGGGGGGCAGGGTGGAGGGGGGTAGGGGGCAGGGGGAAGGGGGCAGGGGGCAGGGGAAGGGGGTAGGGTGGAGGGAGCAGGGGGAAGGGAGGGTATAGGGGGGGTGCAGGGGGGTGTTGTGCAGGCTAAGGGGATGGGTGGAGGGGGGCAGGGGGTAGGGGGTAGGGTGCAGGATGGAGGAGGGCAGGGGGGGTAGGGGGAGGGGGCAGGGGCAGGGGGCAGTTTCTCCATACCATTACTCCAATTATTTTTCTTGTTCTTTAATTTTGGGTTACTACCCATGCCTTTATCATACTTGTATTTAGCTTTTGGATATTCATCTTCATTTACCATATTGGATGTGATGATAACCTTCTAACTGATTGAAATTTCCTCATCATCATCATGCCATAATAAACGATTTAAGTGTGTAAATTTATCCATATACTATGTAGGATAATATTGTGACTCTATGGAGGCCTTATTCTTAGTAATCATTGCAGCAGGTACTTTCGTGAAACCCCATATTGATCATTATTTTTAGTAGGTAAGGGATTCTGCTGTAACTTATTTTTGATGATCCTTGGGTGTACTCATATTCAGTGAACCTGGTGAGGTTTCCTTCCTGGCTTGTTCCAAGATAGCTATGTATGAAACATGCATGAGGGGTACCTCAGAATGTGTCATCATCAATTAATGATAGGTAAGAACCTGCAAGAATTTTTTCCCATTTTTCACCACTTTAGAACCATTAGATGCAATCAGGTTAGGTAAATCATCCTAAAAGAAACACCTATGTGTAGGCATGCCATCAAATGTTTCCTCATTTGAAGTACTCTCTTCAAGACCAGCTACATTTGGATAGAGGTCCACATTGACTTTCTGCCTATTTTTCCCATTCGTGAGTATTTACATTAGGCTTTCCTACAAAGTTGCAAATACCTACAGTCCCTTGGATCTGTAAAAAACATCAGGGAAAGGTTCCCCCAAAATACATGCCCCTCGAACTAGATGTTCTATCCAATGTTTATCTCTCTATCAGGAAGGGGTACATTGTCCTCCTTCAAGGATTTTCCTGGGGGTGGGCCCTCTAGAGTAAATACAACACACTAATAATAATCCATGTTTTTTTTCATTATAATGACCATCCTAAGGTGATTTTGAAGTGATTAAGTCTGTAGTTTTCCCAGTATCCTTCTACACTGATATAACCCCTATCTTATCCACATTATAAGGGACAGTAGTGTATTTTCTCTCCAAGTCATAGATTGGAATATTCATCTTACCGTACCAACTTTTATAGTTAGAGACAATATTCCCCTTAATATTGTAAAAAGATCACTCCTTGTCCCTATTACATTCTGGAGAATGATGGAAAAAACATATAATTCATGTAGAATTGTGGTTTCCTTTCGTATTGGATCAGAAAGTCTATACATTCATCTAGTTAGTTAAGAATACTTCTTCTAAAATCATTATATACATGTCCACATTCACATGGGTTATCAAATAGTGTCCAAACCTTGGGTTATCGGGATGTATATCCAACCAAATTGAGTTCCCCACGACTGAGAAAATTTCCCAAAAAATGTGTGCGTACCAATAGAGCTATCAAGGTAGGGGGAGGGGTGTCCGGCAGGGGGAGGGGTGTCCGGCAGGGGGGAGGGGTGTCCGGCAGGGGGGTGGGCTGTCCAGGCAGGGGGAGGGGCGTCCAGCAGGGGGAGGGGTGTCCAGCAGGGGGGAGGGTTGTCCAGGCAGGGGGAGGGGCTGTCCGGCAGGGGGGAGGGATGTCCAACCGGGGTGAGGGCTGTCCAATAGGGGGGAGGGGTGTCCGGTAGGGGGGAGGGGTGTCCGGAAGGGGGGATGGGCTGTCCAGGCAGGGGGAGGGGTGTCCAGAAGGGGGAGGGGTGTCCAGCCGGGGGAGGGGTGTCCAGCTGGGGGGAGGGGTGTCCAGGCAGGGGGAGGGGTTGTCCAGCAGGGGGGAGGGGTGTCCAGGCACGGGGAGGGGCTGTCCAGTAGGGGGAGGGCTGTACAGCAGGGGGGAGGGGTGTCTAACCGGGGGGAGGGGTGTCCGGCAGGGGGAGGGGTGTCCGGTAGGGGGGCGGGCTGTCCAGCAGGGGGCGGGGCTGTCCAGCAGGGGGCGGGGCTGTCCAGCAGGGGGAGGGTTGTCCAGCAGGGGGGAGGGATGTCCAGCAGGGGGGAGGGCTGTCCAGCAGGGGGAGGGGTGTCCAGTAGTGGGGAGGGGTGTCCAGGCAGGGGGTGGGGCTGTCCAGTAGGGGGTGGGTTGTCCAGTAGGGGGTGGGCTGTCTGGCAGGGGGGGCGGGCTATCCGGCCGGGGGGAGGGGTGTCCGGCAGGGGGGAGGGGTGTCCATCAAGGGGAAGGGGTGTCCAGCAGGGGGAGGGGCTATCTGGAAGGGGCAGTGTTGTCCAGCAGGGGGAGGGCTGTCCAGCAAGGGGGGAGGGTTGTCTAGCACGGGGGGAGGGTTGTCCAGCAGGGGGGAGGGGTGTCCAGCAGGGGGGAGGGGTGTCCAACAGGGGGGAGGGGTGTCCAGGAAGAGGGAGGGGTTGTCCAGGCAGGGGGAGGGGCTATCCAGCAGGGGGGAGGGGCTGTCCAGGTAGGGGGAGGGGCTATCCAGGCAGGGGGTGTGGCTGTCCAGTAGGGGGAGGGGCTATCCTGCAGGGGGGAGGGGTGTCCAGTAGGGGGGAGGGCTGTCCAGCAGGGGGAGGGGTGTCCAGCAGGGGGGAGGGGTGTCCAGGAAGAGGGAGGGGTTGTCCAGCAGGGGGGAGGGGCTGTCCTTGAGGAATGTCTAGCTGAGAAGGAGCATGAATAGGTTGTAACAATAGGTAGAGTAAAATTTGTCATCCCTATTAGTATATTTCACGTGTAACCAATAGGGTGAGGTCTGTAATGATGGTCCTAGACATGTTCTGGTTGTTTAAAAAATGTTGGGAACAATCTATTTTATATTTCTTGATTCATGTATGTTGGTTGTTGGTACCCCAGGTGACCTCTTTTTAACCTTCTTTGTATTTTTTTCTAACATAGTGTTTGGTTTTAATATTTTTCCCTTTCATAGCATCTTTCAACGAAGTATTAATAGAGGATGGCTTGCAGAATTTCTGTACAATTATGCACTTATCAGTGGCATGGGGGGGTGTCCAGCAGGGGGAGGGGTGTCTGGTACGGGGGGTGTCCAGTAGTGGGAGGGGTGTTTAGGGGGTGTAGGGGGTGTACAATGGGGCTGTCCAGTTGGGGCATGGGGGCTGTCTAGTGGGGTGCAGGGGGTAGGGGGTAGGGGGAAGGGGGCAGGGGGCAGGGGGCAGGGGGCAGGGGGTAGGGGCATGGGGGTAGGGGCATGGGGCAGGGGCAGGGGGCAGGGGCAAGGGTGTCCAGCAGGGGGAGGGGTGTCCAACAGGGGGAGGGGCTGTCCAGCCAGGGGGGAGGGGTGTCCAGGGTCTGGGGGGGACTAGCAGGGGTGTCCAGGGTCTGGGGGGGGACTGGCAGGGGTGTCCAGGGCTTGGGTTCTTTATATTTTTGTTGTGTGTTTTGGATTTCATTGAGGTGGATTCGAATCGCCGTTGACGAAGGCTTACATGTGTATGCATAGGTAGGAATATGCATATATAAGTTCCCCCTTTATATATATTCACTCATGGCAGTATGAATATATATATTGGGGTTAGGTGTGCTTATATATAGATATGAAAAATGCATACGTGTGTAAGTATAAAGGGGTACATTCAAGTATAAACATATATCTAAGGCCCCCCTTGTGCATATTTGGCCATGAAAATATGTACATAGGGGCTAGGTGTCCTTAAATATATGTTAAGTTGCATATGCATGCAAGCGGAAAAAAGGAAGATTCGAGTTGTCGTCGTCAAAAGCAAATGCACCTTGAGGTTGAGGTAGGTTCCCTCTCCTAGCCCATTTAATTTGAGAATGTTTTAAATTGAATTTAGTTTCCTTCTTAATTTTTCATGTTTATATTAAATTGAAATTCTTGAATAAGTGTTAGTTCAGATAATTGTTTCGTTTGATAAATAAATCCTGGTTTTGTGATAAAACCCCTCCAACAGAGGTGCGTTGTCTGCGAAAACTCACAATGGTATACCTTTCTTAACATTATTACATTGATGTTTTCCTTATACTTGATGTCATTGTTAGTCATAAATCACACATCGTACTTGACCCTTTTTATATTCCTGTAGAGGGTTTACCTCTTTTTATTAAAACTATTGTTTGAACCAAGACAATCATTAAGTGCCGTTAGACTTTTAAGATGGGTCCCATGTTGTGTGACCATGTCACATGGCATGTGATATTTAAATCCAACCAAAAGCCCAGTTTCACAGCCCTGGGGTCCTACAGTACCAGTAATGTCAGATTACATGTTATGTAACCTGTGATTTTCCTGATCCCATGGGGTATTCCTCTAGGTATTCCTACACATTTCTAGATCTCCAAACCTCACCGAATTAGGTATATGAGGGGTCATCCAATCCTCTAGTCATCACAGATTAGCATTCATTTCTTTAAATATTCTAAGAAAACATCCTCTCATGCCATCCATATCATACTATTTGAAACTAAGTGGAATATGTTGCCCCGTAGATGTCGCTAGACCGGGCCAACACGTTGTGGTCACACCGCGGTCACGCCGCGGTCACGCCGCGGTCACGCCGCCGTCACGCCGCGGTCACGCCGTGATTTGGCCCTGCTCTAGGATGACACCCTGCGGCGGTTACTCCTCCAGGACGACACCCTGTGGCGGTCACGCCGTGGTCACGCCCTGATTTGGCCCTGCTCCAGGACGACACCCTTCGGCATTTACTCCTCCAGGATGACACCCTGTGGCGGTCACGCCGCGGTCACGCCGTGGTCACGCCGCGGTCACGCCGCGGTCACGCCGTGGTCACGCCGCGGTCACGCCGCGGTCATGCCGCGGTCACGTCGCCGTCACGCCGCGGTCACGCCATGATTTGGCCCTGCTCCAGGATGACACCCTGCGGTGGTTACTCCTCCAGGACGACACCCTGCGGTGGTCATGCCGCGGTCACGCCGCGGTCACACCGCGGTCACGCCGCGGTCACGCCGCGGTCACGCCGCGATTTGGACCTGCTCCAGGACGACACCCTGCGGCGGTTACTCCTCCTTAGAGAAACATTGAATGGTTAGCTCTATAATTTTTCGTATTTCCTCATTCCTAAACTATATCTCCTCTCAGCACTGCCTCTCATCCATCTTTCCACAAAACGTGCATAGCAGGTGGTACAAAGGCTCAATTCAACAGAAAACATTGGTTTGGAATTGTCTGGAATATTTTATTGTACATGTATCACATAATATTTGTTCGGTAATTCTTCTTTTTCCTCATCCTCTTCACATGTTGTCTGAACGAGATCATCCTCATCCTCTGCACATGTCGTCTGAACCGGATCATCCTGTTGTGATGGAAATTCAATGTCTGCTTTTGGCTGTTTTAGATGAAATTCCTTCCATAATTCCCTCTTCTCATGTAGCACTCATTAGGGGGGTCTGCCGGAGGTGTCTACGGGGGTGTCTGGGGGGTGTCCAGGGTGTGTCCAGGAGGTGTCCAGGGGGTGTCCAGGGTATGTCCAGGGTGTGTCCAGGGGGTGTCCCGGGTGTGTCCAGGGGGTGTTCAGGGGTGTCGAGGGGGTGTCCAGGGGGGTGTCCAAAGGCGTGTCCAGGGGGTGTCCAGGGGGTGTCCAGGGGGGTGTCCAGGGGGGTGTCTAGGGGGTGTCCAGGGGGTATTTTTTATGGATTTGGACACCCTATAGCCACGGTTCTAAACCGTGGATATTAGTTTATTGCCACGGTTTTTAACCGTGGATATAGACATAATACCACGGTTTTAAACCGTGGAAATATATTCTGTCTGGCCTTTAGTATAGCCACGGTTTGAACCGTGGATATAGGTATACAGCCAGGGTTTGGAATCGTGGCTATAGGTCTAGGCCTATAGCCACGCCAAACTTAGCCACGGTTCGAGGAACCGTGGCTATTACCTATAGCCACGTTCTGAGGGCCTATAGCCACGGTTTAGAACCGTGGCTATAACCCAAATTTCCAGTAGTGTAACAATAATTTATACTTAAACTTCATGAAAAATGATCACAACTTTCATCTTGAAAACATTGTTTCTCTTACAAATCCCTAAATAATGTGAAAAATATATTTAAACATGATATGAAAATGATAAACATATTAAGAGACCTAAAAATAAATAAAAACATTTTTGGTGAAATAATTAAAACACGCGATAATCCTTTTCTTAAAAACATGCATTTTCATCAGAAAAAAGAATCAATATTACATTAAAAATATAATTATCCATTCTTTTGAAATCAAAATAAAATACATGAAAATTCATTAAAAAGTATAAAAAAGTTAAAATGGATCCTTTTGATGTCATCATCATATAGTCCTTACAGATCCCTTAAAATAACCCTTATAAAATGGATTTAACATGTGGTATACATCAAATCTTATTGTCGATAGAACAAAATCAATACACAATGAATTAGAGTATATCTAGCCACACCCATCTTATAAGCTATATGGGTCTGAACCATAGCCAATAATGGGGATCAAATATTGTTAAAAAATATCCACAGAACATATAATTAAAAAAACCCCAGAAAAATATTTTAATCCCATGTGAAAATAACAGTCATGTATTTAAAACCCCATTTTATGAAAAATCATGTTTAAAATATATAAAACTATACACATAAAAATGAAACCACTTTCATTAAAAATATATATTAAAACAAGTAAATTAAAAATAAAATTATTGATGAGTTCAGATAATGGTAAAATATTCTCATTCCATAAGGGTTAAAAAAGAGATTCATTTTTACTTTTTTAAAAATTATTTCAAAGAGAAACCTTAAAAGATGGTTTTCAAAAGAAGGACTCTTACCACATTAAAATTATATAAATCATAAAACAAATGAAAAAATATATTTTTAAACAAAATAATAAATATAATGTGAATATATATATTCATTTTTTATCATTTAAAATGGGATGTGTATACAAATCATAAAATAATATAGGTGTATAAAAAAATATTCCTCAGTGAATGGAAATTGAGATGAAGTCCCTTTCCTTGAGTCTGACTCATCATATACAATTTTTATCCTCTATAATATTAAATATTGGTTGATTATTTACATACTAATAACCTTTTTCTTTTATAATATTCCAATTTTAATTATTTAAATCTAATTATTTAATTATATAAATTTTTATATTAATTTTTGAATAAATTTGGCACAGAAGTCCTAATAACATTGGAATATTGAGTTTGGTCAAAAATTGTGATTACTACATAATAACCCAAATAATAATAATTACATAATTATAATTAATTTAAATCAATTATACATTTAATCACTACCATTAAATATGTTCATAACAAATGTTCTATGTTATAGTTATAGAGACTATAGGTCGTTTATATGCATGAGTAACAGTTCCATTTTTTCAAGATCATTACAAAAAGAAGATAAGTGTTATTTTATATTTCTAGAATAATAAAAATCTCATTAATATAATTTTAATTATTTAATATGCATATATTTATCTTCCATGTTTTGTAGTGATTTAAATATGAATCACATTGCATCATAGAGATGTTATTTCCCACAAAAACACAAACGATGTTATCATTTTCCAATATAGGTAAAGGATGAGAGGAAAATGATAAATTAAAATTTTTTAATGATAAATATCTCATTAATATCATTTATAAACATTAATTCTATAATAATTTCTCTTAAGTACTGAAAATTTCACAAGGGGAAAAAAAATACTACCACATATTTGATAAAGGATCCAACTAAAGATTTTACGACTCATGTCATATGAGTGAATTATGGAAAAGAAAAACTAGGAATATAAAACAATAAATCCCTTCATTGGCCTCTTCTTAGTATACAAGTTTGTGGCTTTGAAAAACCACTATGACCCAAATGGCTCGATGGATAGAGGAAACAAATTCCTCCCTACAAACAACATTAGTGGAGTAATAGAGGTGGGTATTTATACCTCTGCATAAAATCCCTAAAAACTACTTCGTTGGTGAAATAGAGGTGGACAATTTCTCCCTAGAATACGCTCCCCATAAACTACGTCTTTGGATAAATATAGGTGGAGAATTCCACCCCCACATACCATCCCCACGAACTAAACGGTTCACAGATGAGGTGAAGTCGGTGGTATCCCACAAGTGAGAAGAGGTCATTCTCAGGATTGTGGAAATTATCTTCACCTCCACGAACCTTATTCCTTAGTTTACCGAGTCATCAACAAGACTACTTATTTATCATGGGATTTCGACAAAGTTGTTGTGAAATCCATAGATCCTGCTTCCCCAAAATTCTATAAAAAGAACCTAAGGGGACCCGAGGGAGGGACCCTAAATCAGAGGATTGGACAGAATTTTGAGATGGATTTCTAAAGAGATTGATCTATGAGGCATGAACATCTTCTAAAAAATTGTCATTGGAATAAACTCATCATACAGTGAAAAAATAAAGGTGACTATAACAACCCTTCTTTTTATTACTCACTTAAAAATGATTTATTACATAAAATATTCACTTCATTCAACATTGAAGATCAAGAGGTCCAGTGTCTTTGGGGATTAGTAATATTACATAATAGCTTAGAACATAAAACACACAACATATTTATTGAAAAATTTCTTTACATGACCACTACATTCCCTCGTATTTATCATTGCATGGGATAACCTGAGGACATGCATAAGAAAAGGGTAAGCTATAAATTCCAGTAAGGGAATAAACATTTAATAACATGAGGAATACAATAAAAGTTAGAAAATTGTCATATAAATGGAGAAAAAGATAAACATGAACATAAATTCATGATAAAGCATGATAAATATAACATGGAAATGTGGTAATAACACTTAACATGGCATTAGCATGAGCCAAGGATCATTGCACATGGAGCATGAGAAAACCCTCATTGCACATGTAGCACGAGTAAAACCTTGTTGCACTTGAATTATCATGATTCAACACTAATTAAACATGACATATCATGATACTATACTTTACCCAATGCATTGAGGCGCTATCAGAGCCCACCTTTCTTAAACATTTCATTTCATGCATAAGTGTGCCACATGGATCATATAATATGGAATCAATCATCATCAAAAGTTATTCAATGAATAAGTAATGTCGAATAAATAAATTAATTTATCATTAAATATGTATATGTTTATAAACGTGAATACCCTTGATAGAGACATGGGTATGGTATTCACTACACAATGATCTGGGTTTCAAAAAATGTGGTGTAATTTCCACAGCATAACGGCATGACATAACGATTCATGAAAATGGTTGAGGAGAAAAATATTTGTGCCTCATCATATGTATATTAAATGGACACTATGGGGGGCATATAGATACATGTCTCAAAAAACCTAATGGAATTTATATGCATAATAGAAATGAATTACTTGGATTTAAAAGAGGAGAGAGAAATCCCTCACGAAATTTCAGCATGATAACAAATGTACATGGGAGCCACTAATGAGAGCTAAAGGGGTATAACATCATCCAAAAATAAAGAGGGAAATATGGGAAGGTTTGAAATCATACCCCAAGATTTATAATTAAAAAATAAAAGGGCATAACAATATTAAGAAACTTGGATTAAAAGAGAAAGGTAAGAATCCCTTACATGGATGTGTGATCCCAATGGTTTGGGAGTGGCTTGAGAGAGGCTTATTGGGAGCTTGAGACACCTTGGGAGGATTATAGAGAGATTAGGGAGGGAGTTGGTCAAACATCAATGGATTTTAGTGAAGATTAAGTGGGATCTTGGGTGGGTTTATATGAGAAAGGAGATCTAATTCTTTATTATTTAGGTTTGGGACAACTCACATTAATCTAATCAAAACCACAACCCAGCCCATTGTTTTTTCTATATATTTTTACAAAGGGGATGGGAAAACAATATTTTATAATTTTAATGGCCGAAACTCTTAAAATAATTGGGTTGCTAATGTGGAGGTGATTCACACACTCAAGGAAAGCATTTTAGAAAGACAAAATGTTTTATAAGTAATGGAGGGTCCACAAAATCTTTATAAAATAAATAAAACAAATCTAAAATGAAATTATTTAAATTTTAAAACATAAATTGGCCGAAGATACTGTTTATAGTATTTTATGACAGTAGTACTGGGTCATTATGTTGTCATAAAACACATTATATATTTAAACGGTATTTAATTTTTACCCAAAAATTCGACTGTCTCAGAAAATTATGAAAAATTTTCCATTGGATAATTTCGACATCCTGATTCCTAAAACAATATTCATTTTATCTAAATAGTTTTATAAATATGATAATTTTTACTTTTAAAATAAAAATTGATATTTACTTAAATTTCATGGGTTCTGATAAAAAAAATTTAAACTATAACATAAATTAGAATTGCATTCAGAAAATCATATGATATTTTATATTTAAAAGCATGTTAGTTAATAATATTATTTTATTGAAATATTATTTAAATAAAAAATCATTTAATTCATCAAAATAGATTTCTTAGTTGAATATTAAATTAAAATATTATTTGTGCTTCAAAAACAATTTACAAATTAACAATAATAAAATGATTTCACATTCTTTATACAAAATTAATATACATAGTCGTAGTGCTAGGTTCATGTTACATAACCCCTTATAACACCCACATAATACCAAAGGGTAAGGTGTGCGATGGTTATACACTCTTTGGGTGGCTCGGATAACATTTCTTGGGTTGTAATCTCTATTAACCTCCACTTCTCTCGTAGTCAGTTTTTGCTCAAGCTTAACATATTCAAGCTCCTCTTTGGCTTTTTCAAGAGTGAATACCAATGATTCCATCTCCTTTCCATGCTCTGACAAATGGGAATCTTACGAGGCATGTCTACTGTATTAGGCCATCGCTTACTTTGTCTAAGTGAATTGGATTTGTTAACGACCTATTTTTATACTAATCATGTGATCACTGTTCAACGACTATATTAGCAACGGTCATAATTTATAACGATGTTTTAAAATATATAAACATAAAACCAATGAAGTTCATATTTTATATAACCATAATAATACATTTAATTAGGTCAAGAGGAAGTTTTATTAATGAACGTTTGGGTCGTTATAATCTCCCCCCACCCTTAAGAAATTTCACCCATGAAATTTCCTTTTCCCACACTAAAACAGATGTGGGTAACCCACCTTCATCACTTCCTCCAATTCCCACATCACATCTTCAAACTTTATATTTTTCCACAACACCTTGACAAGGGGAATTGCATTATTTTGTAGAACTTTTTAACTAAGATCTAGGATCTAGACTGGTAGCTCCTCATAAGAAAGATCATCCTCTAGGTGTACTACCTCTGAAGAGAGTACATGTGAAGGGTCTGGTATGTACTTCCATAAAAGGGATACATTAAATACATCATGTACTTTAGCCATGGTAGGTGTAACTGATAGTCTATAGGCCACATACCCAACATGATCAAGAATATCTAAGGGGATGACGTACCGAGGACCTAACTTCCCTTTCTTTCCAAACCTAATGACCTTCTTCTATGGAGATATGCATAGAAATACCATGTCCCCAACATTAAACTCAATCTCTTATCAACGTTTATCTGCATAACTCTTCAATCAACTCTGGGATGCCTTGATATGTTGCGGTATGGTTTTCACCTTATCCACCATTTCTTCGACCATTTCTAGTCCTAGCATCATACGCTCACCGACTTCATCCCAACACACCGGTGTTCTGCACCTCTTCACAAAGAGGGATTTATAAGGTGCCATTCAGATGCTCGATTGGAAAATATTATTGTAAGATAATTCAACCAGTGGAAGATGTTGGTCACATCCTCCTCTGAATCCAATAGAAGATGATCTTAACATATCGTCTAGTGTTTGAATATTTCCCTTAGATTGGCCATTAGTTTGAGGATGATAGGTCATACTGATTTTCATCTCATTATGCAGAGCATGTTGAAGACTCTTCCAAAACATAGAGTTGAATCTGGGATCTCCATCAGATACAATAGTTAGTGTTACACCATGTAGCCTTACTACTTCTCTGATGTATATCTGTGCCAGTTGATCCAATGAGAAATCTTCTAGAATTTTAATGAAGTTAGCAGACATTGTAAAAATATCCACAAAAACCCAAGTGGCATTGTTTCCTTTGGATGTCTTTGGATGTCCGGTAACAAAGTCCATCATGAGGTTCTCCCACTTCAATGCTAGTATGGGAAATAGTTTTATCATCCCCTTAGACTTCTTCCTATCTTCCTTCACATGATGACACACCATGATATTTTATATATAATCAATGATCTCCTTATTTATATTATCTCACCAATATTTCTCTCATATTTCTTGATATATATTTGTGTTTTCTGGGTGAATAGAAAAATTTGAACTATGTACATCATAACAAAGTTCCTTCTTTAGCTATGGAGTTGATGGAACACATATCCATTTTCCAAATCTCACAAATCATTCTTCATTAACATTAAACTCTAAGGATTTCCATTTTCTGATAGCTTCTACTTTCATCTGAATTCCCACATCATCCTTTTGAGCATCCTTTAAACTTTTTAAAAGAGTCGGTTGAGAAATAATTTGTGAAAGGATTGATGATGTTCCATTATGTATCAATTCTAATAAGATTGGATCCTTCTTAATTATCATCAATGATAGAATTGTAGGGTCATTTCTACATATAGAAAACACCACTTTGTTCACTTTCCCATGGTTGTAATGGATTGAGCAGTCATCATCATTGATTAGCTCAAACCATCTTCGTTGGTGCATGTTCAACTCTTTCTGGGAG
This sequence comes from Viscum album, assembly GCA_963277665.1. NCBI lineage: Eukaryota > Viridiplantae > Streptophyta > Magnoliopsida > Santalales > Viscaceae > Viscum > Viscum album. The sequence continues at coordinate 1,291,456,946 of OY728135.1, forward strand.
AATATATACTTGAGGAATTTGTGGTCCATATATATTTCACACTTCTCCCCAAAGAGATAATGCTACCAAAATTTTTAAAGCAAAGATCACCATAACCAACTCCAAATCATGTGTTGGATAATTCTACTTATGAACATTCAATTCCCTTGAAGAATTTTCCATGACTTTGTCATTTTTCATCAACCCACATCTGAGGCCCTTTTCTAAGCATCACTAAATACAAAAAAAAAGTTAGCCACTTGTGGGTAAAGTGAGAACGGGCGTAGAGATTAGCCTCGTTTTTAACTCTTTGAAGCTTTATTCACTTTCATCAATCCAAGAAAACATTACTCTCTTCCGAGTAAGCTTGTTAGAGGGTTGGACAATCGTGAGAATTTTATCACATATAGTCGATAATATCAAGCTAAACCCAAGAAGCTACGGATATCTGTTACTGATGTTGGCCTTGACCATCCCTCAATTTCAATTTATTTGGATAGATCCATAGATATCCCATTTCTTGTAATTATATGGCCTAAGAATGAGACCTCCTTCAACCAGAACTCACACTTGCTGTACTTTTCATAGGGATTCTCCTTTTGCAAGGTCTCTATTACAGTTCTTAGATTCTCCTCATGATCCTCCTTGGTTTTAGATTATATCAGAATAAAAACTATAAAGACTACCAAAACATTGTCAAGGTAATCCCTAATGACTCTATTCATCAAGTCCATGAAGATTTCTGGAGAATAAGTGAGTCAGAATGACATTACTATGAATTCATAGTGCATGTATCTTGTGCAAAAAGTAGTCTTGGGGATATCTTCCTTCTTCACCCTTACATGATAATTTCCTGAACACCAATCCACCTTGTAGAAGTATTTTTCTCCACGTAGCTGATCAGATAATTCATTGATTCATGGTAGAGGATACTTTTTCTTTATCGTGATTTTGATAAGCTCATGATAATAGAGGCGAAGGTGCGCTGACCCATATTTCTTCTTGACGAAGAGGACTGGTTCAACCATGGTGAAGCAATTAGGCATATGAAACTTTTATCCAAATTCTCTAGCTGATGTTTTTTCACCTCCTCAAGCTAAACAACAACCATTCTATATTGGGTATTAGATATTGGTAATTCCCAAGGTATAAAATAAATTGATAATTTCGCATATCATCTAGGAGGAAGACCAAGGAATTCCACTTCAGTGAATTCCCCCACAATAGGCATGTATCCAAGGGTGGTTGCCTACTTAGACTCAATCAATTGAGCCAGATACGTGTGCTCATAGGGAAGAAATATCCACGTTGGAGATGATTGAACTAAAGAATATTCATCTTCCTCTTTGAACTTTTATAGAATTGGGTATCGATTCTTCATATGAAGAGTGATTTCACTCTCATAGAAATTTATGAAGGCTCTATATAAGGAAAGCCAATCCATGCCAATAATTGCATAAAATTCCACTAGAGGGAGTATGGTGAGGTTAATAGGGAAATTCAATCCATAGATTATGACGGAGGAGGAGTTATATTCATGAGAAGCAATGATTTCCCCATTTTCCATACTCACCTACTTATTTACTTCCATGATTTTTGGTGGTGGTGGGATTTTTCTACTAAACATTTGGTATATAAAAGAATGTGTAGAACCTAAATCAAAAAGTATGTTCACTATTCTTGATTGAATAACTATCGTACCTCTCACCACTTCGTTTTCGGGCTTCACTTAGGCAGTAGTGATGGAAAAATTTCTACCTTGATGCCTTGGAAGTTTTTGGTTTACTTTGGAAACCCTTGTCTTAGGGAACTTATTTGCAAGATGACCTGGTTCTTTGCAGTTATAGTAATGAACTATGTGTTGAGGATAGAACTGAGTGTTCCTATCCTATGTTGTAGTTCCGGGTTTTTCTTATCAACATTTAACAGCTAGGTGCCCTTTTCTTCCACACCTAAAGAATTTCCTCGTCCCCATCTGGCAATATCTGAGGAGCTTCTTTCTGCACCTTTGGTAAGTGGGGTGCTGGATATTTTTATCACTATTGGATTTATCCATCGGACTGCCAAAATTGAAGTCTACCTTACGCTTATTATCCCCATGATACCCCTGAGATTTTCCGATCTCTATTTTGACCTTAGGGGCCCTTTAGACAATTTCATCATAATGGTCAAAGTCACGGATCACCAGCGCTTTCCGTAAGCTAGGTTTTAGCCAACCAAAATAAGTAGTCAACCTTACATCCAGGGGTAACGACAAAGCCATAGGGGTATCATTCAAGCCTTGTGAAGTTTTCCTCATTCGCTCCGACAGATTCTTCATCTTTTTTCTTGAGGAAAAGTATGTCTCTAAGCATCTTAAGTCGGAGGGTGTGCGAATAATATTAATCAAAAAACATAGTACAGAAATTCTTCCATTCCAATGCCTCGATCTCTTCTTCAAGATTCTTATTTTTTATCAATTTCCACCATTGATCAGCTTCACCATCCAAATGATAAGCAGTCAGGAGAACATTCTCTTGTTCAAAACATTCAAGGTTGTAGAAGATCATTTCAATGGAGTTTATCCATTGTTTGTTGATTGAGGGATCAAATGATCTATTAAAATTAGGAGTCCTTTGTCTTATGATGCTCTCAATAGAGACTTGTTCTTTCATAGGGGGGTTTGAACGTTCCTCTTGACCAAAGATTCTATTCAATTCTGGAGGTAACTGAGAGAGAAGCGTGAAAATGTTTGTGAATCCCTCTCCCATTGGATTGGGCATATCATTAGCATAGTCATCACATTGATCATTACATTAGTTGTAATCATGAGTCCTTCAATTACTGGACATTGGATGGAATTAAAAAATGTTAGGGGTAACACATAAAGGGTAATCCAAGGACAAAATGGATGACTTATAAATAACTTTTATTTTTCCTAACTTATGAATCCAAGGACTTCAATCTATGATATTAATGATCTACTTTCTATCATATATTCTTAGAGGTATTTTTTTAATTCTCTTAATAATGGTTCATAAAAATCTTGTTAATTTAAAAAATCATATCCCCCCGGAGTGTCGTAACCAAGAGTGAAACAAGGCCCGCAGTTTGGCACCAGTTCCCATTCGAGTCTAGCTCAAAGCGGTGTTTTCGTGTTTTACCCCTAGAATACATCTGTTCCATAACCACCTCTACCTGCTCATATCAAGACAGAGATATATTTGTTTGATAAACAACTGAATCTATACTCACCAATACATAGGGATGTTTTTATTATACTTATTATTTTCTTTAAGCCTTCACTACTATTTTCTAATCTGAATCCCAAAAATAATTAAGCCTATCCTCTAATACAAAGTATAATAACCCGGATTTTTATTACACGCTTAACCATGATTTATTACATAAAATCATCACTATATAGAACATAGAAGATCGATAGGTCTAGTGACTTTGTGGATTGGTAACATTACATAACAGTTTAGAACAAAAAAAACATACAATATTTTTATTGAAAACATCCTTTACATGACCACCACATTCACTCATACTTAGCATTGCAAGGGATAACCAGAGGAAAAGCATAAGAAAAGGTAGAGATATGAAGCACAGTATGGGAATAAACATGTAATAACATGAGGAATACAATTCATGTTAGACAATAGGCATATCAATGGAGCACAAGAGAAACATGAACATAACAACATGATAATTCATGATAATCGTATCATAGAAATGTGACAACAACACTTAACATAGAATTAGAATGACCCAAGGCTCATTGCCCAAGGATCATGAGTAAACCCTCAATACACATTACAAATGCATAAAACCTCATTGCACTTTAATTAGCAGGAGTCAACACCCATTGCACATGATGTTTCATGATATTATACTTTACCAACTTCATTAGAGCGCTATTTGGGTGCACCCTACTTATACATTTCATTTAATGCATTAGTGTGCCACATGGATCATATAACATGGAATCAATCAACATCATAAGTTATTCCAGGATTAAGTAATTTAATATAAATACACAAACGTACCATTAAATATGTATATGTGAATAAAGTTGAATACCCTTGATAGAGACATGGGTATGTTATTCACTACATAATGATCTTGGCTTGTAAAAATACCATGCAATTTCGGCAGCATAACGGAGTGACATAAGGATTCATGAAAATGGTTTAAGAGAGGTAAATGGGTGTCTTATCATAATATAATAGGTTTTCTTATGTGGAGGTGAGTCACACTCTCAAGGAAAACAATTTCAAAAGACAAAATGTTTTATAAGTCTTGGAGGGTCCGCAAAAGTTGTGTAAATTAAATAAAACAAATATAAAATCTCTTTATATTAATTCTAAAAAATATATTACCTGAGCATAATGGTAATAGTATTTTATTACATCACTATTGGGTCATTATGATGTCATAAAACACATTATATATTTAAATGGTATTAAATTTTTACCCAAAAATTCGACTATCACAGAAAATTAAAAAAGACTCACTAATGGATAATTTCGACATCCTGATTCAAAAAAATAAAAATCATTTTATCTAAATAATTATTTAAATATGTGAATTTTTACTTTTAAAATAAAAACCGTCATTTACCAAAAATTCATGGGTTTTGAAAAAAACAGTTTTCAAACCATAATAAAAATTATAATTGCATTCATAATATTATATGTTCATTTATATTTAATAAAAAGTTAGTAAATAATAATATTTTAATTAAATATTATATTATTCAAAATTCCATTAATTCATCAAAATAGATTTATTAGTTGAATATTAACTAAAAAACCATTTGTTCTTTAATAACAATTTACAATGTAACAATAATAAAATGAATGCGCATTCTTTATACATAAATAATGTACATAATCATAGTGATAGGTTCCTATTACATAACCCATTATAATAGCCGCATAAGACCAAAGGGTAAGGTGTGCGATGGTGACATACTCTTAGTGTGGCTCACATAACATTGCTCAGGTGGTAATCTCTATTAACTTCCACTTCTCTCGTAGTCAGTTCCGCTTAAGAATAACGTGTTCAAACATGGCTTGGTCTTGGTCAAGAGTGAATCCCAATGATGCCACCTCCTTTCCAAGATCATACAAATGGGCTTAGTATGGGGAAATTCTACTAGATGATTTCATCACTTCCTTTGAGTAAATTATATTTTTAAATCCTTATATTTATACTAATCATGTGATCATTGTTCAATGGCTATATTTGCAATGGTCACACTTCCTAATGGTATTTTAAAATCTAGAAACACAAAACCAATGAAGTTCAAATTTTATATAACAATAATAATACATTTAATTAGATCAAGAGGAATTATCATTAATGAATGTTTGGGTCATTACAAGGATATAATAATTGGAAGATTGTGAACCGTATCATCTTCACGCATGAAATTCTTAAAAGGTGATGAATTAATTCCCCTTATTTACTCTAGCTCCCCTCATTGAACAATGTTACATTGGTGTAAACCTGCTCCATGTATCACCTTGCCACATGTACATAACTCAGTTTCACGTAACATCATGCTACGCTACTAGAACCTAGACCCGTATAGCAAATCACTACGCAGATAAAATACAGGTCTGTGTACCATCATTGTATATTGATGATCCCTCTATCCCCATAACAACACACTATGCAGGGAGGCCACCATCCCACATGAAAAAATGGTATGTAGAATTTTTTACCCTTGTATGTTTCACCAATCATCTTTGACCATATCCTTTCCTTTCCACCATACCATGAATAGCCCCTATACAAACTAGTCCAATGGAATTAGGCAAAAGCCCCTTCCAAAGCCAACAGACCCATATGATTGAACTATTAGGTGCATCTGCTCCCCCTTTTGAGTTTACATTCCCTTGGTAAGCGGAGTAAGGTAGGTAATCCCCATAACGTGCAGACCCTCAGAATACCCATAATTTTACATTCCCCTTTAATCCAAGGTCCATCCCTGGGATACTAACTCGAACCTCCCTATTCTAGGGGTCAAGGGTAGTCACCGTCCATACCCTTCAATGAGTATAAATGATAAAAAAATCATACTTTATTTTCCTTTTAACGAGAAGCAACATTCCTCTCCTTTCCTAGAAAAAATTTCCTAGAACTTCCACTGATGTAAGCCCCTAGATTTTGTTACATGACGACGCAATAGTGCTCAACTATGCCTCCACCCAGAGAATACTAGGATAGGATAATATTAATAACTAGGGTATGAAAAAAATGGAGGGGTATTGGCACGTTCAAGTCCCTCTCTCTCTCTTCCTACCTTTGGGATCTAGTACAATCTATTATAAAATTATTTGAGATTTTTGATCATTTGATCCACTACCTCCTCTTGTTTTTTAACACTGATCTTGACTCTCATTGGATTGGAGGATGGAGACGATCATGAAATCTGCATAAACCCAAAGCATGGGCCTCCTAGAAGGTGTAATTATCAATGGCCTTGAAATATAAGAACTCTTATTCCTGTTCTGATCGGGATTCATAGGATATCTACCAGAGACCTAAGATCAAGGAAAATTCTCCTTGAAAGTCATATCCAGCAAATATCCCCCCCCCCCAAAACCTATATATTCCTATTTAGGAATAAGCCACAATTTAATTATTTAAAATAGGGTATCCTCTATGGTATAAGCCCCAACATAATCTGAACTATGGGGGATTTGATTCCCAACTAACTGTGATATGAAGAAAGCCTCCCAGAGTTCCAATCTTGACACCCAAGTCACCCTAGTGTTCTCTGGGTCATAAGCCTGGCAGGACCATATCCACCAAGGAGAACAATCCTATTATGATCATCTTAGTCCATCTTACAATAAGTCTCACACCAAATCTTGACTAAGAAGCTTCCGCCTAAAAATACTCACCACATGATATTAAATGACATGGATGGGTCCCTGTCACATGACCTTAAAAGTTGATCCGTCTGGTAAAGTGACATCAAACTACATGGAATATAATTTCTCTCAAGATGATATATAGGATTCTCATATTATGGCTTCGATCCAGACATCAAAACAATATTTATCCACCATGGTGGATGATATAATCCATAACACCTCATCAAATGACTTAAATCATCGTTGTCTAAATGAAAAACCTAATAATCCCTAATGTGTCCATAAAAGGGTAACATCGATGGATAACCTAGGATACATAATGATGATTCTAAACATGTTTATACCTTCGATAGATTTTTCCACCCTAGGGTTTCACTATGGACACATGATTGGGAACAGAACTAGGATTCATGATCATGTACACATTTCATAAATATATAAGAGAGTTTCAGAGTATACAATAACCCCCCCCCCCCCCCTTCTAAAAGGGTGTGATGGGCTTGTCCTTCCATCCTCTTGGATGATGGAGTCTGTAACAGTGATTTTCCAAATCATCTATTGAGCATGTTCCTTTGGAAAGAAGGTCCCAGGTTCTTGAATAAATGGGACATTGGGTGTTTATGGATTTGTGAATAAACTCATTGAAGACCATTCTAGGACAACGTACCCGACATGGAAGGATTTCCCACACATTTAACCCCATAAAATCACCCTATAGGACAACTCAATCATGGAACCGCATTCATAATACAAGAAGGATATAATTACCAATCCCAATGAAACCATCTCGTGCAACCAAAAGTATCACGATGTGAATTGGACAAAAATTTAAATGGTGAACCCTGTATGAATCCTTATCCAATGTGGTGGGTTACCTTCGCAAGTAACATTCCCATCGAAAATGAAGAGTCACATGAAAAAATGAAAAATTATGCATGTCATCAAGTGATGATACTATGATGGGGTCTTTATTGTCTTTGATTATTAATTATATTGAATGTCTCCAAAGAAACCTTCGATCCAATGGAATTCTCAATGTTCTCACATACACGTATGGTGATCGACGCTCCTGTTAATTCCACTATAAGTCAGATGAATCAATATACTATCCAGCAACTTCAACGCTAGGTTTTGAACCCGTTGATTTGAGAATACCACAAGCAGGGTACTCTCCTCATTATTGAGGCTGAAATGTATCCCCTCCAATATGTAAAATCACAATAATTTCCTCTTCCACCGTGGCCAGCATCTCAACAAAAGGTGGCCCCACTGTTTGTATCCAATCACATTAGGAGCCTATCCTCAGAGTGAGATAATTAGTACGTCACTTTTTTAGGGAGGGGGGTGAAGAAATCACCATCATCATCATCCCTATTGTACATGATCCCTGCTCGAGGTCCCCCACCAGAGAACGTCGCCACCAGTGCCATGTAACATAAAATCCACACTCTGAAGAGGATTTATTTTTAATGAATAATATTGATGACCAAAAAACACATGCCCCTCAGATAGCCCGTAGAGGACGAGGAACATATCATCAAGAACTGGTCACCACTCTTACACCTGAGGAGGAGATCTAGTGAAATATAACAGTGCAAGACTATGGGAAGGTATATATCTATATCTCATCCTCGGAAGTCCTCCACATAAATATAGATAAAACCTATGAACAAACACATATCCCTACACTCTCTAATGCATCCCACCATGTAAACAAGGTGGAAGATTATGAAAAAATGCTTATTTTTTCTAACGCTTTCTAGTCCCACTATGAAATTAAGGAGGAAAAGTTTTGGTAGATGGAAATATTTATCGATGCACATAAAACCCATAATCCAAATTGGGAAAAGACCAACTTAAATCATAGAAAAATTCCTATAGAAACATACCTAGCCTAACATCTGAATAGGGTTAAAACCTATGTGCAGTTGTACAATACAGTCAATGCATATGAACTCTACTAGTCGAATACGATGGAAATAAACTAAAAGATTCAAGTTCCTGCCATTCGATATCATTCCCAATAGTCTTATATGGTGTCAAGATAATATTAGTAGAGTCAAATTCATGAGTATGCACATCAATCCTCTGAGAAAAATACAACAACACATGAGTATATGAAAATTCATACTTGAAAATAAAAATCCCACCTATCAAATACAATAACAATCGAATAAAGTAGTTGGTGTACCCAAGCTATAAGTCAAGGGAAGACTCGTTCCTCAACCCCGAAATAGGAGAACTATCAATATCCACTAGAGAGTCGTGGATGAATGGAGTAGGCACCAAATATTTCTCTAACATCGGAATGTGAATTTATACTCATTCAAGAAAAATACTTATCTCAGAACATCCTTGAATTGATGGAGTATCAAACATCGATCCTAGAAAAAATCATCCAATCCTATCAAGACGTCATCATGTCTACAGAAAAATCTAGGAGTCCGAACTATGATCCCATCTAGCTGAGTGTGGTGATTCATCCAAAAAATAAGATTGTTGATCTAGAAAAAAACAGGCTTCCCTACTATGGTCCTGGTGGGTTGATGGCTATATTCTGCAATATAAGGACAATCATATTGGGAAGAAACATCTGTTCGAAAGGGGGGACACCTGCCCAATGTGGTGTCCACTCATGGGAAGTCATATATCCCTTCCAGAACTCAAGATGTTCATCATCATATCTTGGCAACATTGATGGAACCTAAAAAATAGGGACCCATATATAAAGGTCATTAACAACTTAAGGAGCAGCAGTTTCCCATAAGACAATTCCCAAAAATGAAATGTGCCAAAGGAAACTAGAAAATGAAGAGCATACTTAGGATTCTACTCTACTGGAAGCTGATGTTCTTGATTCAGTAAGATATATATCAATAGAGGATCTAGATCATTTCAATCCATTACCAAATTAAGGAATTGATAGTAGAAGTTGAAAAGGTCCTCCCCACCATGTATCTACCAGAAACTATGAAGGTCCTCCCTAGATAACACATGGGAAATTACTTCATATGCATGAAATGAATGATCAAGAGAGTATATCACATGATGAGTGTCATGGTATCCCTCACTCTGACATAAAGATTTAACATCATGAAGGTCCTCACCTTTATGTCGTCCTTCCTGATAGTCCTATCCATGGTATATGTTATAGATATTATTTTAAATATAGTTAGACATCAATATATGATAGTAGTCCTTGCCATGGTGGCAGTCGCTGCGAAGGCCATCCCCTTAGTGACATCAAAAAGTGAAAAATCCATCCCCCTCTTACAGTACATCCTTAAGGTCCTTTCCAAATTGTATACTACTGATATTCTCCCTACATTCAAACATAAATCCATAATTGTAGCCCTCGATATGATTGCATTCATTACAGAGGTCCTTCCTACAATGACAACAAATAGCAAGAAGGGCCTCCCCTTGTTGCGGTCTTCCCTGATGGTCATCGCCATGGAACACACCATAGAAAATATCACTAAGGTAATATGATAAGATGTTATGGTTATTATCTCCATCCTAGACGTTCCTATAAGGGTCCTCTATGTAGCCAAAATTCATACCATCATGAAGGTCCTCCCCCATTTATCCAAATATGAATTGCAACATGCTCCATCTTCCGGAGCCGAAGAGGGAAAATTATGTAGGTCTTCACGACCAGCAATATTATTGTCCCTTCAACCGAATATTAGGTCACATCATTCAAGAATGCTTCATCCTCAAATAAATATTGAAAAAAATCATAGATTCTAGACATTTCAAGCTGTGACCACCTCCTGTGCAATTGGTATATGTTTTTCTAGTCACCCAGATGAAAGAGGGAAGTGGAAAAAAGATGTTAACAAGAAAAAGAAAAAGATTGATATTTTGATGACTAGAAAAACAATCAAACGAGTCCATGGAATCCTCAAAGAATATTTAATGAAACTGAATATTCCTCTAATAGCTCCTGATAAAACACAAAGAGTAACCTCAGCCCAATGATCCCTCAAGGGATCTGACAGTCAAGTTAAAGGTTCTGAATCTACACCAAGGAAAAATTTATCTTTGACACTCTCAGATTTCATGCCAACAGATCTGAAGATATGGGCACAACCCTACCAAACAACACAATAGTAACTACCCTGCCAAATGACATAATGAGAACTTCCCTACCAAATAGCACCACCAGAGCTAGATGATGATGTATAGACATCATTAAAGAAAGATATGATTTTTTGATCTGTCAATGCCAACCACTTAGTGGATCTTTTATCTGATGATGAATATGGTTTACAAATATTATTCCCCACACAAAATTAGGGGTTTTGAGGAAGAAGAATCATATGTCAGGGAAATCCAAGGGAGATGCTGTCATGGTAGAAATCAAGATTATGGCCTCATCCACACTCAATATCTAAATGTTTCAAAACCCCATGGAAGGAACCTATAGTAGATTCAAAAGGGAAAATAAAATTCTCTAACCCCAACAAGAAGACACCCTGGTCTAATAATTCTATATTATCCATAATTGTAAGATCATGGGACTAATTACCAAAGGTAGGAAATCATACCTTCCCATCTAAATCCACAAAGGATGGATGCTTCTTCGACTGTGATCCCAATGGTTGACCCATCATTATCAAGTTATCAAGCCCTAAAGTGCCAATGAAATAGCATCCCCGATATAGGAAGTGTCGACCTATAGATTAGAAATATGATATTATAATGTATTTATCTTTAGTATTAGCTAAGCTATCAATCGTGGATGCACTGAATCAATCATAAGATCTTAGGGAATCAAACTTTGATGCATTTCTAAGTCCCCGTGAATTTGAAGCTAAGGTAGAGCCACTAAACTCTACAGGATAGAGACTAATCCTAAAAAATTCCACCTATTATATCCATCATGAATCAAGACTTATACTTCATCATGAAATGACATATCAAACCCTTATATGTATATTGCGGGATAAATGGGGTTGATATCCAAAAATTCTTCATTGATAATGCCTCTGGAGTTAATGTATTCCCAATACGGACACTTCGTTAGCTGGGCTATAATGAAGATGATCTGAAAACCTACAACGAAACATTGATGGGATATGACCAAAAAAATAAATTATGTTAAGCCAAATTAAGTTCGAAAACCAATATAATGACCCATAGATCACCCAGAATTTTTGGGGACCAAAATAATACGGCCATCAATGCCCTACTAGGAATTCCCTGGCAGCATCCACGCACAAAACACAGCTCAGCTTACCATCAGTGCCTCAAATATAGAATAATGGTCATTCAGGGACATTTCATGCAAATAAGGCCCCATTCAACCTCCATAAATAACACTATATTGATGGGGGTTTCCATAAACTAAAGGGAAAAACATTTGGTTGATGGTGTTGATAGGATTACCACCAAAAATGGTTTAGAAATTGTCTCCTCTTATCCCCTAAAGATGGTTGGGGATTAATACATAATTCCCATCAATTATATTGAATGAACAAGTCTAAATACATATTTTTATTCAATAGTCCTCATGATTTCGATCGGGGACACTAAGCCTGATAGTGTTTAAAAGCTAACTGACTCCCAACATAATGGTGGGGGTTCATATACAAATTCATCCAAACCATCATCAAAACTTCATAAAATCACTTAATCACCACCTAATGCAGTAATAAGTGTCTTTTTACTCTAATAAGATGATGAAATACTTTTACCCCTCACTACATCTTATCCAGAGAATCCCCCACTGATGATCGTTGTCGATGAGGTGTCCTGACAACCCAAACACCAAAATTGAAACTCTTACCTAAAATATGGATGGATCTTTTCACAAATTGTTTCCCCATAAGAAGATGAAGGGGAATATGGTGTGGTTTTAGGGAAGGATGAAATAAGACCTAAGGAATGCCCCTCCAACATTTGAGGAAGGCATCTCTACAACCATTGATGAAATCAATGAAATATTCTTTTTTGTAGAAGAAGACCTGCGACCCACTATGATTAGTGTGGCCATGCCTTACGAAGGCAAGTAGGTGTATAATTATTTCCTGAACTAGAATTAAGATTTTCCAACCTGAAACTATATATAAATTCTATGCCTCATTCCCAAGGTGGCCACTCACCACCTAGTCCTACTGGAAAACAATCATGGTTACAAGAAACCCACCAGATGGACTCACCTAACACATGCAATCAAAATAAGGGTTTAATATGACAATCGCATCGTAGATATCTTCATTCAGGAGGTCCTATATCCCATATAACTTGAGAAAATAGTTCATATTATAAAGAAATAATGGAAAATCAGAGTCTGGATCAATTTTAGGGATCTCAATCTTCCCTACACAAAAGATGACTTCTCAGTCCCAAGCTCATAACTATTGATCGATGAAACTTCCTGATATGAGGATCTCCCTTTCATGGATTTATATTTAGGTTTTAATATAATTTGAATAACCATAGAAGATGAAGAATTAACATCCCTTAGGGGTCCCCAGGGAGTATTTTTCTATAAAGTAATGCCTTTCAGTTTAAAAAATGATGGTGCCACATATCAGCACACCATGAATAAAATTTTAAAATCATTCCAAGGAAATTCATTAAAATACTATGTTGATGATATGGTGGTTAAATCCTAAAAATACTTAGACCACTGAGAAGATCTTGAAACCATCATCAATAAACTATGAAAACACAATCTGAAAATAAACCCTCAAATGTGTGGTTTTAGTGTTACCTCAAGAAAATTCCTTGCCTTATTATACACCACCATGGAATCAATGATGACCATGAGAAGAAAAATGCCATAAATGTAATGTCACCACCTCACAAACTAATTGAGTTGAGAGGAGATCAAGGATATCTTTCCTACATTCATCTCTTTATAGAAAACCTTACAGGCAAGTGTTATCCATTCACAAGGGCAATGAAAAAAGTTTTCTTCAATCAATCGACACAAGAATGTCAGGAATCATTCGAAAATATCACGAATACCTCTCGATAACCTATGTTTCAATGAAATATATCTAAGAAAGACCACATATTATTTATGTGACTGCCTTGGTGAAATCAATGGGTTCCTTCCATGCACATAAAAATGATGATGGTATTGATAATAGCCTATATTATATTAGTTGAACTGTGATTGATGCTGAGACTAGTTATTAAAATATTGAGAGAAGAGTTATCTCACCCTAATATTTGAAGTCCATAATATAAGACACTATGTGCAGAACCATGAGGTCCATTTGATCTCTTGTAGAAAAATATTCAAGTACATTCTTAACCCTCTGATGGTGACTGGATTCTTTTCATGAAGGGTGATCATTGGTTAGGAGTTTTACATATGGTTTGTTCTTTATAAATCCATCAAAGGCTAAGTATTAGAGGAATTTCTAGTAAAGAATGTATCAAGAGAAATGACTTCATTGGATGTTGAACTACCTGATAAAGAGGTATTCTCTGTTCAATAGGACTCCTAGACAAGGGAGATGTATTTTGATGGCGCATCTATATGTATGATAGGGAAAATTATGGAAGACCCCAAGTTGAAAAAAGTGTGTCTATGATACACACATATATCTCGGGAAAAGGTAGTAATGTCTTAAGCCTTCGTACTATCATAAGGATACACAAACAACGAAGTAGAGTACCACACTCTCATTGCAGACCTATAGTTATCACTTCAAGAACAAGAATATAATTTGAAGATAAATGGTGACACAGAACTAGTCATCAATAAATTCAATGGTGACTATGCTATCAAAAAAGAGGAGTAAATCCCTTTTGATTGGCCACTTATGAGAATTGAATGTAGAATTTATAATCAAGAAAGTATCAACTCCTATTCTCTGGTAACAAAATGCACAAGACATTGAGTTAAAAATTCCAGCAACATCTTTGGCCAACCTTGATCGAGATGAGACAGTTATCATCATTCCCCACTGTCAGATGGTCCTACCATTTGTTCAAACCAAGATGGGGGAAATCAATGAAATTAATTCCATCACAGAAGCTTATGGTCATACCTCTAGCTGGATGACTCCATTTGAAAAAAAACACTCAAAGGGGAGAAATCCTGCAAGATAAGTTTGTAAGGGAGAAAATCTGGAGATGGGAAATCATTTTCATAATGTACGAAGACACCAATGGGAAATAGGTACTTTATAGTTGAGGACATGACAAGATCCTCTTAAAGTGAATGGATGGGGAAGAGATGACTTCCATCATGAATGATGTATATGTAGGAAATTTTAGAGCACATCAATTAGCATCTAAACTCTATCATCACATTTGAAGGCTTAGGTACTACAGGTTCAATGTAACTTAGGATTGTGCCGAATTCACAAAAAAAAAGTGTCATTGTTGTAAAGTTCATGTTAATTTCATCCACCAACCCCTAGAGTTACTTTACACAGACAATTAATCCTATCCATTTTCTATATGGGGAATGGACATCATGGGATCATAACCTCCTATTGAAGCATGGAAATTTTTATATATTCTCATAGAGGCCGAATTTTTTTCCAAATGAGTAGAAGCCACACCCCTCAAAGAAGTAGAAGAATAAATTATTGTCAACATTGTCAAATCCAACATCATCACAACATTTCAAGTCCCTCATACAATACTGACATACAATGTAACTGATTTTTGCTCTATTGAATTAGATAGGCTATATCAGGAGTACAACATCAAAGTCAACCATTCATCTAGATATCATGCAACAACCAATGGTTATATAGAGTCCTTCAATAATACCATATCTAACATTCTCTATAAAAATGTAGAAAAATATAATAAATCATTGTTGGAAATCCTCTTCCATGCTCTATGGACAAACCAAACCATGACACACACTACCACAAAAACAAACCCATACACATAAGTATACAAGGTAGTGGGGGTCCTACCCATTAAAGATAAATGATAATCATTATGTAAACCCATCTGTTATCATTTATCCATAGATGAGCAGTCCCAGAAATGGTTTGACAAGATGGAGTAGTCAAGTGAGATAATATTTCACACTATGCACTATTTAGAAGTTTACCTGAACTAGATTCCATGAGAATTCAATAAAAAGTTTCATCATAGGTCTTTCCTCGAAAGAGAAATGGTGTTGGTCCTCAGAACTCCAATGATACATGGAAAAAACAACAAAAATTTGAGCCAAAATGGGAAGGATCATATGTTTTACATAAGATACACTCCAATGGAGCATAGTCCTTAATTTCTATAGATGGAAAAATTTCCAAGGCTCCCACCAATGTGTGGTTCATGACGAAGTACTTTATGTTATCATATAAAGTCTTTCTTAAATGTAAGACATAAACTGCACATCACCATATACGTCCAAGATGTACGACATAAAACTGCTTATCATATTCGTCATTACTACATGAAATTAAAATAACTAATGATCATTAGGTCCTGAACAATGATTCATTCTACATGAGTTAGATCTGTGTAAGAGAAACACAATGTTCCCATATACCTATGCAAGAGTTAGATCCACATGGGAACTCTTTTTCTCCAAATCTACGTGTGGATTATTTATTACCCATGCAGGACACATAGTGACACCCTAGTAATTCATCTAGGTCCAGCCATAATTCTAAAAAATAGTGTTCACCCCTTATGTATGTGTCAGACCAGTGTAGGAGGAATTCAATAACTACATATGGATTGATTCATACCCTCATATGATATGTAGAGACACATCGACCATAATTATTTTTCAAACCACCACATGATACAAATACCCCCTCTCTTTTCTTAGGCCAAACTATCATAGAGAGTTTTGAAGAACTACATTTGGCATGATTCTTACCCTAGGATGATACGTACGGATTCCCGGATCCTTCATCCTTGTCCATCCACCATTAAATGATAAAATTTTCCCCCACTACATGGGTTTTATCTGTACAAATAACTTGTTATTAGAACTACATGGATATTTATTCCCATAAAACATGGATACATAGGAAACCTCCCAAAGGTTCATGTCAGATACTTCACCCACCTCATCCTTTTCACGTCTGTTTAGTCTTGTCCTTACTGTATAATGCTAATCTATATGGGATACTAGAATCACATGTGGCTTGATTCCTATCATCATAGGATATGTAGTTACACCTGGATTTTATATTTTGGCGTAGTCTATACTCAAAAATAAAATGACCCAACTTACACTGATTAGACTAATATAGGGGACATGGTTTTATAACTATGTGTGGCTTGATTCCTACTGGTCCAAGGAAATCTCAACCCCATGACATTAAACTATATGGAATCTCATGAACTATGTGTGAATTGATTCTTTGTATGAAGAGATATGTAGTGACACCTGGACCTTCTTAAGTCCAGTCGCATGGAAAACTAAATTCCTCCACTTCTGAATTGAGAATGTCAATCTATGGGGATGATTCTAAACATTGATCATCACAATAAGGATTAGTATAAAGACCCTTCCCCCAGATATTAATTAGATCTATGTAAAAGATATCGTTCCTCATAACTAATCATAACATGGATGTTTCTCACATACCCAGATATCCCATTTTCATAAATCAATCTCTATACCTCGGGAAATCTCAAATCCCCATAATCACCTATGAATATCGAAAATGGATGGTTTGTGTCCTACATATACCTTTTTTTGACTATGAACACAATTTCCCAGTGGTTCCGCATATTTTTTCCAAAAATGGCATGTTAACAAAAGGTAAATCCATCCTCAAGAGAGTCATTCCCTACATTTAGACACCAATTGGATCCCAATCCTTACATAATCCCTCCTAATTCGATGTCTCTTAGAATCATTGTTTACACATTCTACCCCCACTCACATCTGTGGTAATCCAATGATATCCTGGTCATATTATCCCATACTTACGCATGATTCCATTGATATTTTGTCCCATAAACCTAACGTTAAACTATATTATCAACATTCTTTCAGAAATACATAAATCTAGATGACCCACAATAGTTATATTATTCATGTTGAGTCACTGATATCTTCACTGCCTGTAAATAAAATGGATGGACCAAAAATTCTCCCTCCATCGAACCTTTCATCCCAAGGTGGTATAGTGAAACCCTTGGGGGACCATGTTTCTCACCCAAATAATAACTCATGTGGTATTAGTAACATCAGTGGGGATTTCCCCATATAGCCAGGGAAAATCAATCCACAATGAATGATCTTGCTAGTAAGACATTACAAGAAATATTAGAGTTTTCCACTCGAGGTTGGGAAACCTAAAGTCCCAACTATATGTCATTAAACTAAAAGGTACCCCAAATATAGAAAACATTCTCTACTCCCTATATATTGGACAAACTTGTGTAGTGATCCTAATTTTGGGATACTCGAATCATCATAATTGGGCCCCGCTCCCGCAAGGGAATCAAAATACCACACCCTACGTGCGAGATATATCTATGTAGGAGAGTTCCAAAATCTATAGGTGATCACGACTGGAACATTTCTAACATTTCAAGATACATTTTTTTCATCTATCTAACTCTACGCTTCGATAAATTTTGGATGCTCATATATATCCCAATACATCGTATATGGGAGGCCAGTGTCCTGTAGATGCCTTTGTTTGAGAAAGCACACAATTCCTTTGAGGCTATACATATGTTTCTCAGAAAATGGCCTTTCAACCAAAGGAAAATTTATAATCATGGGAGTCTATTCCTATTTTTGTTATCTTAATGGCTTCCAAGAGAAATATCATTTCTCCTAATCCATGATCCCTTGAAACCATGACTTTTAAATTCCTCCAAATTCACATCACCAAAATGATAGAAAACTGTGGACATGACATAATCTAGTAATTTAGGGCTTCTAAATCAATTTTATAAACATGTGACATTAAAACAAGACGATTCTCAATAATAAATGATCAATCTTGGGCCCCAACACACAAACTAATTTCCTCCCACATGTTCTTATGAATGAAATGAGTATGCATAGGAACGTTCAATGTGGGTCCCACATCATTGTTAACCATGTGTGAAAACAAAAAAAAGTTCCCCATTCATATGCATGAAATAGATTCACATATGGATAAAACATAACATAAATACAAGTAGATTTATTAATATCATCATAGGACACGTAGTGACACTTGAGTCTTGTATTTCGGGTATATCTAAGAAATATTATTGTCTCATTCATTCACATAGAAGGTTCATACAGATGTGGGGATCCTACTCACACCTGTATAAGAAGAACATCATCACATATTCTCAACAAAGTTTGGCCTACAATGCCCCATTTTCATGTTCCTTAACCCCTCTATAGGCACCATACTTTGTGTATAGAAAGGTCTTAACCCCCATACATATTTATGGCCATAAGAAATGGAGAGATAGTGTCCTTAAAAACATTTTTTAGACAATGAACACAATTACTTCGAGGCTCTGCACATTTTTTCCAAAACAATTCCGGAAAATCGAAATAAATTAATCCTCATGAGAATAATTTCCTGCCTCTATACACCCCTATAATTTCTGCCTCTCACCTCATTACCTGGTTTCAGAAACCACATAAATTAATGTTTACATATATCTCCCCTTTCATTCCAAAATATGATAGAAGATTCTCGGTCAGGCCACCATAAGAATAGTGGATCATTTATCCCCTGGTTAGAGAAAAACTAATTCACATCATATCTCTTGAAGGTCACATTTGTACAACATTAAACTGTATCATGCTCTCACCCTCCTTTACACAAGTCAAATTCATGTTGGAGATGCTTCAATATCATAACCAATATAGATTCCACTATTACTTATAGACATCATTTCCCCAACATGCCTCCCACTTTTTCCTTACAAACATATAAAAAGTCTAAATTTTTGTTAAACCTCTTCATTGTTTGATATGGAAGGATACTTTCATCTGGACACCTTTGATTGACTATGAACAAAATTCCCCAGTGGATCTGCATATGTTTCCCATAAAGTAGCATGTCAACCAAAGGAAAATTCATCCTCAGGAGATGTTTTTTCTATCTCAATACACGCCATGGCTTTCATACTGCATGTCATATCTCATTCCCCATAAAACACATGTCAGGGTCCAGAAATGTCTCTTATCCATGTATAAATTTTTCCTGGACATTCCCGATTATTGAGTCCTAAATTGGGTTACTCTCCCTTCAAATCATGGTCAAAATTTTCAACCTAAATAATTAGTCACGATAAAAGTTGTTCATCCAAATAAATCAGTCAAAGTAAAATGTTTTCGACCTAAAAGATCAGTAATGGTAGTCTTGTTGGAAGGACATTAAACTGAACAAGAAAAAAATCAAAAAAAATCAAGAGGTAGAATTCTTGTTATGTCAAAAACCAGAAAAGGGAGGTCAAAGAAAAGTTATCTTATACCTGCTTATTCCACACCATAACGGGTTTAGGAAAAAATTTGGATTATAATAGAATCGATGCAATGTTTATGGGGTTTTACATGAAATCCTAGCAACAGTCGAACACAAATCACTAAGCCCCTTGGTTCAGTAAAAAATTAGAGCATGACTTGATTATTTACATTATCTTTCATTGTGATATACATTGATATCTAGTTGCGATTATTGTTTAAAATACAGTTGATCATGATTGATTGACATTGGAGGGAAAAAATGGAGGAGGGGAATTGGAGATAAAAACATCCCCATTCCATTATATTATTATACAACAGACATCCAAAACATGGAGACTGTCTCTGATGTCAACGAAAATGAAATAATATCACAAGATAATAAAAAGTATTAAAATGATTCTTGATTATATATTTCTAGTAGATCTATAATTGTATAAAAGGGGCCATCAAGTGCTTGTTCTAAAGTAGTCATATAGACAACATTAGCTTTAACCACTGGACATACATTTTTCATAATGGATCTAAGATCTCATCACTTCTTCATAATAGAATCAAAAGGTTGTTTATGCGAGTTGTGACTTCAACATGGCTGCTCGGGATTTTCACTCTCATGGTTCTTCTATGTGGATAATCACTTGGTCATGAAAATTTTCTTATTCAGTTGTTAGGTGGTGAATCTCTTGAGTAAGATCATTAAAGGACATTTTTTGGTAGTTCAGTGCATTGAAATGAGAAATGTTTTCTTCAAGAAAATATATATTCTCTCGAGCTATGAAAATATGGTACATAAGTTGGTGCATATGTCAGTAGTCGAAGCCGCCAAAACCCAATTAGGTAAATAGCCGCGGAAGGGTGTCCTCCCCATTAGAAAACTCTGGAAGAGGATTATAAGAAATAAAATATTTTAAATTCAAATCCAAGACCATCTTCCCATGGTTCTATTTCTCTTGATTGATTTGGTACCCTAACATTGTTCCTTTTCCGCAACACGTATGTTGTTAGGAAATGGAACTACGACAGATGGAGCACCCCTAGGATGGGTTACCAAAGCGGGGGATCCATTCCTTTCTATAGGCTATTCTATATCTGCAACCATGTTCATAGGGTTGACCATGACATCTATGGTGCCCAGTTATGTTGCACATGAGACAACTTCTGTAGGACCATGAATCATATCCCCCATAGATAGAGGGTATGATACTCTCTCCTTAGATATAGGTTTTGTAGAGTAATCCCCTCTGAACTCATGTGACAATGGATAGGGATCCTTGGGAAACATGAATTGAGGGAGATGGAACATTTGTCACTTGTAAAATATGACTGGATGTAGTTAAGGGTCTTTTCTCCCATTGGACTAGCCTAACCAGTATTTCATTAGGATAGCATGATACTTGTTGTTGGTAAAACTAAAATGATCGGTATGTAGAGGATGATATGTGAGGAACAAAGATATTCATAGAAGTGTAATCCCACATCATAATCAACCATAATTGATGAAGCATAGTAAGGTGATATTCCCTCTTAACTAGGGTAACTGGGAGGAATGAAACTTGCTACAGACATCTGAACTCCCTAGAAAACCGATAGAGCTCATAGGGTTCTCAGATAGTGATCCTGTCTATACAAGAAGTTAAGATTCCATCCAGAAGTGTGATGAGGTATGAAAGTTCTTTTCATGAGCCCCTTCCATTATCTGTTATTATTCTGTAAGTCATGAGTTGTGGTGAACAAATAAAATATGAAGGAACATTCAGTAATTGAATGACGTTTTCACCACTCAAGGACTCGGGATGGAAAACAAAAATATTATATATTTCTTGATGCAATTTGGATTGGGGGACCATTTATGTGTGATAATACTCACTGTTGGGTAAATATTCTGCTATAAACTCAAACAAATGTTGAAATAGCCCACTATGATGATGTGGAAGACTCTTCTCCTGTATTTTACCCAATAACTCATAAATGTAGTCAAGGGTTGGGAAAATATCAGTGATGGTATACCCCTATGTTAGAATGGATTCCATCATTATAGTTCAGACCTGAATTTTAGTATAATTATAATGGGAAGGAAAGATCCCCCCTTAGGAACAAAGAAAAAAACCTTCTAGACTATGGTCAGGAGATACGTCTGTTCAGACCTCATAACCTCATGTGGTGTAATCACATGCCTCGAGGGTAGAAAAATAAGATCCATGAATGAGCCATGAAAACTATTTCAAATGGGTTTGGATACAGAGAACCCTCATCCTTGGCTAGTTATCCTCTATGAATAGTGTATTCCAATCCTAAAATGAAATAAGCGAGTGAGTATGAAGAGACTGACTGAGTATCCTCTCCATTATAGTTATCAATTTCCCTGCCAATGGGGATACTTTCTAAACATTCCTCCAATAATTATCCATTGGTAAAAAACATTTTTCATGTCACCATGGATAGAAAGTCAAGCTATCTATTAGAAACCCCATAAAATGCTCCCCAGATCACTGTGGGACATATGAAAGGTGTTGCTGCTCGAACACCAGCAGCTGAACAGGACACATAGTATCGTGATAGGTAAATAGATGCCAAATTGGGAGACCCACACTTCATGGTATAGGTTGACAGATTCTATTGGAAAAATGGCTTCCAAGCAGTTTTGATGAACCCATAATGCCATGGACCACTAGTCCTGAATGAACCCTCCATATCCAAATACCATTTGGATCTCCACTTGTCGTTGGGGTTGATACGTGACAAGATAACAACAGTCAAGTAGTCCTGGAGGACTGATTCAGAAGATGTATTACAGAGTCATTTATTTCAATGTGTCCACATAGATCCATTCATAACAAATATATCATCTTGGCTCAAAGATGTAGTGATCTCCCCCATGTAATGAATATACATCTGGGCATACTCTTGAGACATCTCTAGGTGAATAGTGAATTTGTTAGGGTCATTTGGTGGAATATGGGCATCACCTTAGAGACTAAAGCAGAAGAGTGGTAACTAATTTGATTACGGGTATGCCATGAGCTCATGTGATAGAAGTTCTTTAAGAATACCATCTTGAGGAATGACAAAATAATGGATTTTGTCTTCAATATTTTCAACTATTGATTCCCTTCTTTTTATTACATCTACTAAAAGTTAGGGTAAGATCCATTTTCATTACTTCATCAAAATACTATAAAAACGTCATTCCAACACAATTTGGAAAAGGACTCAATGTGGATCATGTACTAAATTTCAAAAACGGTTCGCAGAAGACACCAACCATGAAACATCAGTTTGCAGCATCCTTTGAGGTGCTGACCCGCAAAGCATTTGCTAGCGAACTGAACAGTTAGTGGAAAAAGAAATATGCACACCAACCCTCACTATGTGGAATTATGAATTCAAATTTTGGAAATATTAATTAATGTTCCCAAATATATAATTAAGTTTGTAGATGGATGTTACCACATACTACCCTCACTATGTGGATGCTCAAACTCACCATTCGACGGTTCAAAACCTCATTTGTGGAATGCAAAGAGTTGTTCCTGGGTGAAGGTGACTACCAAGAAGATGGGTCATAGAATCAAGAGAGAAAGATAAAATCGAGATAACTGAGATCTCTAAGAAATATTTTAAATGAAAAATTACATGCCCCCCCCCCACATAAATAGGCATGGTCCTCCACATGGGTCTACTTTTCTACCACAAACTAGTACAAGTTAGGACCGCTTTCTACTTCGAATAGCCACATCTTCATCACGATCATAACCCAATTTAGTTGGGGCATTTTTTGGGTCAAGAAATATTTTCAAGAGGAAAAAAACTCTCATAAGTTTGTTAAAGTATTATACTGCTGATTTTAAGATGGATATTGAAGGAGACAATTTTGGTAATGGAAAATGAGGCACTAGTAACGATAAATCCATTCATGGTCCACCGCTTCGCATGGAGGATCGTGGCTTCAAAAAATTTATGTGAACCAAATGGTTCTCCAGAAAGTGGTTAATAAACCATCCCCATGAACTATGTCACTAGAGGAATAAAGGTGGAAAATTATTCCCCTGCATACCATTACTGAGAACCACCTCATTCGCGACATAGAGGAACATAATTCCTCCCCCACATACCTCCCCCCCCCCCCCCGAACCAAGTCACTAGCAAAATAGATGAATAAAATTCCTCCCCCTGCATAGTGTCCCTATAAACTAGAAGGTTTTTATAAAATGTGAATCTAGTAGCATCCCATGAGCAAGACAAGGTCATTCGTGAAATTGAGGTGGTTATTTACACCACTATAAACCATAGTCCTTTATTGATTGAGTCGTCCATGGGACTGGTTATTTATGTGGGATTCTAAAAAAGGTGTTGGGTGATCCATATATCTTGATTCCCCATCACTCTATAAAAGGACCCCTATGGGCGCCGAGGGATGAACTTGAATTCCGATGATAGGATTTCTTTTTGAGATAGATTTTTGAATATATTGATCGACGAGGTGCGGACCAATTCTTATGAATTCCAACAGGTATATTCTCTCTACATAGAGAAAATAAATAAAGAATGAGATATAATAATTGGTAGATAGTGAATCGTATCTCCTTCGCGGATGAAATTCCCACAACACACTGAACCAATGACCTTTTTCACTTTGGCGCCCCATTTAGCACCATACTTAGAAGATAGAACTCGGTGCCGCCTACCATCATGATACCTAGCTGGAAGTCAACCCTGTGTAGAAAAGCGCTATGTGGACCACATATAGGTTCATATACCATAATGGTAGGTTGATATTCCCTCCAAACACATAGAAACATGCTTTTCAGGGTGGCCCCATCCCTCAAGAGGAAATGGTATGTAGAATGGGTACCCTCATATGTTCCAACCTTTAGAATTTACGAACTCTGTCAATTTCTTTCATACCCTCCATACCCCCTCTCCAAACCAGTCTAATGTCATTAGTCCAAATCCCATTCCAAAGAAACAAGAGCTATATGATAGAACTATCAGGTGCATCAGCACTCCATTTTGAGTTTATATACCAATGGTAAGTGGAATCATGTTGGTAATACCCATAACGGTCCATCCACCCAAAATATCCTATTACAAAACCATGGTAACCAGGGGTCAAACCTTGGTATACAAACATAAACCACCCCATTCTAGCAGTCAATGGTAGTCGTTGTCATTTCCCTTCAACGAGGGTCGGTGATTCAAAATTAAAATTAGGGATGACTTTCATTTTAATAAGAATCAACATTCCTCCGAATTCCTAGAACAAATTTTAGGGATCTCACACTGAGGAGACCATGCCTCTTCAGAGCACACTAGTTTTCTCTAGGCCATATCACCAATATAGTCACATCCCCTAGGAAATCATGCATCTTCTGAGCATCTTAGGCGACCTCAGCATAAGTACCACACCAAATCATGTCTAGTAACCTTTCTCCTACATGTCATTGTCGCATGACAATCAGCTACATGGATCGGTCCCTAACACACAACCTTAAAAAGTGATGTGTTTAGTAAAGCGACACCAAACTTCGTGGAATCTTAATCCACTTCTAGGGATACATAGGAATCCCAACTTATGGGTTTGATACTAAAATCAAAACAATCAAGGTACCCCTTAGATGACAATAATCTCCATATCACCTCATCATATGGAATAAATAATCATTGTCTTGATGAAATACTGATGAATCACTAATGTTTCCACAAAATTGTAACATCGATGAAGAACCTAGGATATATACCAATGATTCTAAAACCATGAATACCTATGAATTATTTTCCCAACCTATGGGTACACCAAAATAACATTATCAGGAATTAATAAATGATTCACAATCATATTAACATTTCATAAATCTTAAATGGAGTCCCATAATTGACAATAATTTCCCTCTATGGTGTGATGAGACCGAACTACCATCATATTGACTAATATAGTACTTATGTTTCATTGTCCAAATCATCCAAAGAGTTAATTTATTGGAAATATGGTTCATGAATCAGGGATAATATAGTTGTTGGGTGTTTCTGGCAGTGTGAATAAACCCATTGGAGACCATATGAGAACATCTAACCCAATGTGGGTTGATTTCACAAACACTGAAACCCCTACAATCACACACCAGGACCACTCAACTGTGGAGCCAACTTCATAATACAAGATACAATTACTTCTGTGTCCTCATGTGACCATATCTCCCACCAAAAAGGATCATGAGGTGAATTGGGTCAAAATAATATCCATTCTTACTCGATGGTGATGAAAACTGAATCACATAACTTCATGATGCAGTAGTCCACTATACAAATGAATAATGGTTTTGTATCCCATTTTGTGAAAGAATATATTGATATAGGTTGTTATATTGAAATTACCAAATATTATTATATTTTGTATAGTGGTGTTGGTATTTAAATGTGTTTGAGTAATACTTTGATGATGTGGTTGTGGAAACAAAATAAATACATGATGTTGAAAACAATACCAACTCTTTGGTAACCCATTATTGATTAATACCATAATAATTATAATATTTGTATTATTCTTATAAAATTTTCCATATACATAGATGTGGATTCTAGTAAGGAATTTCTTGTGGTATTAGACAAACCAAAAGTAATTTATGTTATAAGTATTGAGAATAAAAGGTTTTATTTTTTAAAAGAGGGGATGTATACTCCTGGAATTTCAAAAAACATTAAATTAATATAAAATAATAATCAATTCCATGTGAAAGAAATTAAATTTATAATATTATATGAGTATGGTTCTAAAGAATATCATCCAATAAAAATTAGATAATGTTTCACTATGTCTTTATCCCTATATTTCTGTTTTAACCTCTCATTAACCCTTTTTAAACATTCTGGGAAAATAAAGATATTTCTAATACAAGGATGAATATATTTACATTAAAAAAGGCATAAAAATGGACCATTGATGACATTATATACCAATATAGTAATAAATTTTTATTGTATATGTTTTTTATCATTCAATATCATTTCATTAAATGTTATTAATTTTTAAGTTTAATGAATGTCATTTTTTAAAATTATTCATTAAATTAACATTAATAATATCAAGATAACACTTATAATTCTAACATAATATTTTATTATATCTCCAAATAGTCAAGGTATTGTAAAACCTAATTTATTACATTAATTATACCAAATTATATTATATTTATTATTTATAATATCATTTATATGATCTTTCATTTAATTAAACAATTCTTACATCAACATTATGTAAAACATTAAAGTAATTATTTTTCTCTAAAATTAAAAACATTATATAAAATATGAATATAGATATTTTATCTTTACAAATACTATTTTCAGTCTAAAATCTTTTCTACACAACCCCATACTTTGAATATTATATTATTAAATTTGATATTGTAGTATGTTTGACTTTTCATGAAATAAAATACTACAAATGTAACCATCTCAACCAAATGGAGTGAAAATGTCATTTAACTAAATCATGAATTATTATTATTGAAATTTAATAATAAAATAAAATTTTATCAAGTATTATGGTAATTTTCGTGTGCATAAAATTTTATAATAATTTTAATAACGTCATTTTTTCATTACTGTGGTAAAAAAATTAGTAAACTTACTACTCATGTTGGCGAAAAATAAAAGCATATAATTTAATAATTTTTTTCATATTTTTTAAAAATAATTGATCCATTTTTAAAAACTCATAACACATTTATCATGAAATATAGTTTAAAATTAATCCCCTACAATGAAATGAAAAAAAAATTCATGAAAATGATTTTTTATGCCCAAAATGATCTTATAAAAAATTGGTCATAATGATGATTAATATTTACATAAATAGACAGTATATAAATACATATTACTTATGTAACTTTGATTCGAAATTAAAATAATTAATGGACTCTTAAATATAAATAAAATGATAATTTAATAATTATTATTATTTTCACTATTCACATAAAAAATCTTTATATAATATTATCAATAATTAATCCCAATATAGTATTTACAAAAATAATCCAAAAATAAAATTATTTTTATAAAATTATTTTTTTAATATTTCTAGAAGGTAATTATTATATTTACTAAAAATGATATGACTACCCTTTTGATAAAAATGTATTTTTGATGAATAAAATTACTTTACTAGTATTTAATAGATAATTTTCTATGTATTTACTAGTTATTTTATATAAATTAGGTCCATTATATTTATTAAAATGTAATTTAATACTATTCAAACCCAAAAATTTAATAGTTAGGTTTAATGGTCATATTGAAATAAAAATATTTCATTCTTTATTTAAGATCAATCTTGAAAATATTTTATTCAACTGAACAACTTATTTCTTTTTTAAATCATACAATGTTACAATATAATGTATTTTTCATGATTTTGTGGTGCCCACTCTGATTATTGTTTCTTGCACATTTATTTTTTGTTTTATTAAATGTTCGGGACCAAATTTAATCATGTTAATGCTACATTTTAGGGACAATTCAATGAGTTTCCTCCTAAGAAGCCAAATGGAACTGGAAAAAAATGAATGATAATAAGTATATTATCATACAACTATTTCTAGATATGAATCACGATGATATTTGAAGCTATTAGATGAGGAATCTATGATATATATACTGCTTGATGAGTCAACATCTATATTCTTTAAGTGGTTCTTCTGATCCACTAAATGATGAGAAAAGGATTAGTACCACTAAAAAGATATTTTCCATTATCAAGTTTTTAGAGTAATATATCATTGGGAAGATGAACATGATCAATGATGGAAATTAATCATCAATATAATGCAAAATTATGAAACTAGGACCATAAACTGGGATGATTTTATGAACTTATTTTTCAATATGTACTTTACTCATATTAATCACATTAAAATAGAGAAAAAATTCCTTAAGATAAATAAAAGCCATGTCGAATCTGTTGGTACATATGCGTAAAATATTACAATGATTATTAAGAAATCTTCAATTATTATCATATAATTTGACTGTAAGATTAGTTAACTCTTCAATTGATCAAACCCAATTCTTGAATCTAATTGTACATAAGTAACTTCAATAAATATTATGAAATATTTCATTGGTATGTCAGGGTAGAAATGAACATTTGGGTTTCCCATCAACCACATAGTTCTGAAATGAAAATGATGAAAGAATTCAAAATAAATCTATAAAAAAGGATAAATAAATATTAGGTTTCCTACCTACTCAATGTGAGCCTAGAAATAAGGTGAAATTTTCCTTAATTGTAATGGAAATTTTATTTGGTTTCATATGGACCTCAACCGAGAAATTCATTTCAAATGTGATGGAAATAATTGATAGTATACTAAAAATAGGGATAAATATTTATATAATTCCCCACATACACTCTACAGTTTCAAATATAGGAAATACAATGTTTATGAGAATCAATGTCCCAAAAAATTTGTTAATGGGTATGAAAGGCCACACCATCTTCTATAGTCAAAGGATATAGAGAAATATGACACAATAAAAATGGTTGAATTGAGTCATGATAATTAGGGAACACCTATCCTCTACTCTCTAATTGGGAATTTAATGTCTGCTTTTTTTTTAATGATCACTATAAAAATCATATTTTTCATCCTTTGGTATATATTAATGATATTATGAGCATTGATTATGTCCCTATACATAGATCATAGAATAATGGAATCATAATTAATATTTTATCATCACAATGTTAAACCAAAGAATCCAATTAAAATGATTTGGTATAATATAAGAGCTTATTTATGGAATTAATGGTGAATTATCTTTTAAAAAATATATGTCTCCAGGTATGAAAAACTTCACTGTTATGGATACCATCATGGTTTTATGAACGAATGGGTTTTCATAAGTTCAGTGTTATTAACACCCATTTTGAGATTATGGGTGATGATAGTTTGTCAATATTAATGATATTTTATGATATATTTATTTCAATAAAAGTCATAGGTTTTGTATATGATTTTGTGAAAAAGTTATTTTATAAGGAATTCATTTGCACTTTTTTGGATATATGAATAAGGTAAGACTAACTTTTAGTGTTGATCTTATCTTTTATGTTGACGTAATAATGGTGTATAGTTAATCCCCTTAAAAATTATGCATGCTTCATTTCTATCAGATACTATTTCTCACTATATTAACTTGAAATAATTTAAATTATTGAAGTGGTAAGGTTTCATAGAGTACCACATTAAATTGTATCAAATTAGGATTTGATGAATACATAAAATTATTGGTGATGTCTTCGACAAAATATTGATACTAAAATGTGTCTCACTAATATGTATCATTCTCATATTGATGGTCAATCATATAGGACAATTCAAACCTAACAATATTTAAAAATAACCACTTCAATTGATTTAAAATATGGTTTGGAATGATATTGAACTCTAGTTAGGTTTTCATAAAAATAATATCTCACCCGAGCATTCCGTTGGATTCCTATTATTATCATTATTAAAAGAAGTATAGAACTCTAATATACTGAAGTGATATTATGGAAGAGAATCAATTAAGAAATGATCTAGATGATAAAATGGAAAAATGGTTAGAGCCATTCAGTAACATGTAAGGGCATGAAAACGTACGTTGAAATGTTATTCTAATAACCATCGATGAAATCTATAATTAAATTTTATTGAAATGGTGTTTCTATTAATGTTTATATTGATGCATAACTAAAACCTAGCTATATTAGTCTATTTGAAATGTTTGATTATAGCTGTACCATAGCATCATCAAACCTCTCTTATGTTCACTATGTGTTACCTGAATCTCACTTGAGAATGTAGATACCTAATATATCACATATACTGATATCAAATTTCTTACCAATGGAACACACTCATTCATATGAGGAACAACCTATTTTCAATCCTGATGATATAAATAATTTTCTCTGAAACAAGTCAATTCAACTAGGAAATGTATTTTCGGTTAAACTACAAGCTTGATAAGTTATATGTGAACTTGAGAATGTATTGAGGTATATCTATCCTTAGTTTGTGGTTATAATGCAATAACATTGGAGGGAGAAATTCAATATATGTTTATAATGTTACACCTTATGATTTTTTGAAAAATTTATTTTTCAAATAAATTAAATCTTTTTGAAAACATTTGTTACATGAATCATTTAGTTTATTCTGAGTTACACGCAACAGTAAGTTTATCATGTGTTACATAGAAAACCATCTTTAAACAAAACATTACATAATATTGAAATATTATTATATAATATGATTTTTATCACCAAGACATCAGATAGACTAATATGAATAGGAATAACTAAATAAATAAAATATACGATGGATTCTTTGGTGACCAATTAATTCAAAATAAAAACAAAAGACATTGAAAAAAATATTTTTTATGAAAATATATGTTTATGATCACAATCAAATTTACAAGAATAAATTAAATAAATAATTTTTTCCAATTATTTATTTAAATTAATTTTATTATACATTTAATCAAATATTTTATCTTTTATCATATTTTTTTAATGGACATGTGATAATAATAATTCCACTTTTTTACATATAAATGTATTTATAAAAAAATCATATTTCTCATGCTTAACTTAAATATAATATTTTGAAAGTTCATAAAATTTATCATAAAAATTTATATTCATGTCAACATTATATTTATTCATATGTTTTAGAATTTTATAGGAAGATAAATTTTTAGATGAATATTGAAAAATACTAGTTTTATTAAGAATTTATATTTATATCGAAGCAATTAAAAATATAAAAATTATATTAACATAGTTTCAAAAGTATTTTTACATCAATTATATATATATTAATCTAATATATTCTATTTTAATCGAATTAATATTTGATTTTATATTAAAACTTCTTCAACATTTTCTCATTTTCTCATTGAAAACCGTATTTCCATCCCATTTATGTGATTAATTTTAAATTACATTTTTAAACATCTGTTAAGGGAATAAAAAAATTACATATTTATAATAAGAATAATTTATATTTTTTAATATATTCTATGATATTTCTTCAACTTTTAAAATCAATAAATATTATTACAGCGATTTAGGTAAAAAATGATTTACGAGGGGGTTAAACAAAAATGATATCGGTTAGAAATAATTTTTTTTTAAAATTCCAATTTCATGTACATTTGAATACCTTGTATCTTCTATGTTATATAATGGATCATTTTGGATCCACTTTTCATGTAAAATATCAATATAATTTTTTCTAAAAAATTTACATGTGTGCCACTCACCACACTTATGCATAACCACCTACACTCCTATCCACATCACACATTCAATGCCCTTTATATCAGCCCTTAATGACCCAAATATATTTTATAATTCCATAATATGTCCCTATAATAATTTTGTAATCATAATTCCATCCTAGATATTCATTCCATGGAAACCATATGTAGTTGTTCAATGAAGTGGTAACATCCCTAACTGATCATTTTATTATATTTCTTCCTCCACCTCATTCAATTATCATTAAATAATGAGGATTTTATAAAAGAGGTCCAAATATGACATTATATGTATTAATGATAAACTGAATTACTTATATAAATCTCATCTTATATCAAATGGTACATGAAATTGTCATTAATGTGAAAAATGGACAACCGCCCTGCGAATAGATGTAATTCATTTTCCCTCACCACCTCTCATAGATAGATATAATTATGTATTTAATATTTATATATACTATTTATGATATTATTATACACCTATAATTATAATAAAACATTTACCTCTTTTTCATAAAACTGACTGAGTAAATAATAACATTTTACCTCTGTATAAAGGACTTCCTCCTCACAGAATGATGTGACGTGTTTTTCTTTTTTGATTTAAATGGAATATAATAATGAAATATTAAATTAATAAATATGGTATTAGAATCATAGTTATACTTCATAAATAATCATATCTGATATAACTTCTTACTTTCTTTTCTTTTTGAGATATAAAAACACAGTTTGTGTGTATTGCGGAGTACTAAATCACAAAGAGATGTGATTCATTCATGATTTTCAAGGAGGGTAATTTTGAAGAACGGTCCCAGGGGTGCTCAGGACAAAAATCCACATGAACTTTTCCAATATTCCTAGGGTTAGTGATTATTTTTGTGTTGTAATATTAGTAACATGGAAGGCATTTTTTAAGTACTTGTACACACTCACACATCTCCTAGCCCACAAAATTATGAAATATAAAAATAAACAAATGAAAAATGAATGAATAAACCAATATCCTACCAACAGAGTATGATATGAAGTAGATAATGTCAATGGAACCAAATACAAGCCCACCATATGGTGTCTGTAAGAGAATTCTAGAATGAAAGTACAGGTACTGGGAAAACCATCTGAATGACATTGGAACACAACTTGGTCTGTCCGGTGTCTCTAAGAAACATTTGGTCCCAGTTCCCCATGGACTCTGTAAAAAGGTCAATCATCTTCACAGGACATGACACATGAAGTAAAATACCATATAGGGGTGAGTATAATAATATCCCATAGGACATCCTAAATACCCAAAATCATATAAAAATGAAATACAGTCAGCTCTATATTTGTATATGTCTACAACACCTATGAAAAGAACATGTAGATATACTCTACTGTGAAATAGAGTCTTTAGGTAGGACACAACATTATTATACTACGCATTGATTTTTTCTTGAAGATTCAATGAAGCAATCATCCAGAAAAACACACTCCCAAGTCAGATATAATTGATGACATTCTTCCACGAGGTACTTCTCGTCAGGTCTCATCATGATAAAGAATATGTTGAATGATCTAATGATAATATGATACATAAAAGATAATCACTAGTAGGTCCATGGGTTAATACCACAAACATAATCTGGATAAACCCAACTAAGTATAGTATTGGTTAACATGTAGTTTTTTTTGCGTTAATACCAATAAATCTACCTAATAAACAAAGATGAGTAGAGGATTCCAATTAGGGCCTCTCGGGGGGGGGGGGGGGGGGGGGACTCCAACAACTCTATCCAGGATTTCTTCCTGAAGGGATCATAGTCTTAAGAGTCAGATAAAATTGTTATCAACCATCAAGAAAATGAAAAGGGGAACAAACCCAATGATACATGTCCAATATACCGTGGTAAAAATTCCATAGAGTCGTATGTAAGAGTACATGTCATGTCCCTTGACCCTGGGACCTTCCCATAAAAATAGATTGTTTTATTCAAAACCATGTTCTTGTAGGGGAGTACAAGCCCAGTAGGATGGTTGTGTAGTCCACCATTCATAGATGTACATCATGAGGTACACTCTAAGTATCCAAGGAGGGATGACATGTTTTGTGATAGGGGTTATAGTATATTTGATAGGGGTTACACTCTGTGTGACACATGACTCTCTCAAAATCCTAGTTGCGGCCTAGGGGACCCACATGTTGGGTTATCTTGGATTACACACTGCGGATATTAGGATTTTCCAAAAACCATGGGTTTTCATCACTCTTTTTTATGCACTTCCGTTATATTTGATTTTTTTTCAATTACACTGGTAGTATAGGATTTTATCGATCGAGCCATGCCATCACTTGAACAAATGATTCTGGTGTCTAATCAGTTTGGAAAAAGAGATCTATTGATTGTTCTTCATTCCATGCCAATGAACACTTAAGAATGTGAAATCTGGAATAATCGAACATCCAAATTGACTTTTCACCATCACTACACCTCTATCATGTTGTACACATCTCGGATATAATATTTACTATCGTTGTGCTAAGAAACGGGTTTATAGTGATCGATTGTTTAAGATTGGTTAAGCTAAGGGACAAAAGAAAAACACCAATTATGAATGATGAATGGGGGATGAATCACAAATAAATCTAGAGTAAAAAACCTTGAATGATGTTTGTGTTGATCATAGGTCATTTCATTTAGAACAAAAAATAGAATTTATCAAAAAGTAATAACAATGATAAATTTTCCCGGTAAACCCTGAAAATTAATCCCATATTTTAATACGCACGATCTGTGAATCAATCCCTATTCAATTGATTCATGTTCAACATAAAAATAAATAATTGGGAAGAAATAAAAATAAAACACATACCCCACATCAATTTAGTTTATTTTCTGATGAAGAATGATACATCATCATATTTGTTTGGAATGATATGTTGAATCGATGGTGCTTTGATATTTGATTCGCAAATCCATCATCATTCGCTAGAGAATATTCTACAAGGGTCATTAAAATGAAACTCATAGGGATCCAAGTTTATGAAGCTATCCTAGGGGATTCTCCATAGTCACTTATTTTAATACATAACAATAGATGTGTTAACAATTCAAAATAAAATAAAGTAATTTAATTATTTAATTCATTTCCACACCCATGATGAAGTTTCCACAAATGACCTGTGCCAAGTATTTTTAAGTCATGAAGTCATAAAAAATCATTCTTTCAGTTCAATGGTGCCCACGTATAAAGGATTTAGGAAACTGTTTACATGTTATTAAACTTTTTTAGTAAAATCAAACACACATTTTATTTATTATATTTAAGATATTTCAAAAAAAGGTTCACTACAAAAAATATCTTATACCAATAGAAACATAGTGACAGATAAAACCTATGTTGGTACAAACAAGTAATTCCAACAGAAATAATTTTCTTGTTAAAATTAGTTTTAATTTTCAACTACTATTTTTACCAACAAATGAATATGTTGATATTAAATGTTTAATGACAAAAAATATTTTTTACATATAGTTTGATATGATACTTCATCGAGATAATACCAACATTTTTTTCTAACCAATAAATTTGTAATAATCACCCATGAAATTCTTCATTTTTAATAATTTTATATTTTGAATAATTGTTATGAACATAAATTTAATTAAATAGACATTAAATATACAATACAAAACTTTACTCCCTCTACCCATGCAAACAATATTTTATATCGAATAAACCACATACTTTTTTGTCGGGTTTGACTGGTGTCCTCTACTTCTTCAGGTAACTGTTCATCACCCATCAGTTCATCACCACTCATTATGTCACCACATGTTCAATGATGGGAAACTCATTACCAGGTATCTTTCCCTTCACTAGCCACCCCTTCGGTTCGCCGGTGTTGTTTCTTCACCATCATTTGTTCATTTCATCGCATTTGGAAGGAAATATTTATTTCTATGATAATTTTTGTCAACTACAATCACAATATTGATGATTCAAGGGATGATTTTAATTTTGTGTAAAATGTAAATCAATAAGTTTGTGAAGAACTCATTAGAGGAAAAAAATGAAATTTATATCACTATTTCACGATTTTTTGCTCTAAATATTTAGTGAATACCTCTAATGTACATTTCATTATTTATGGATTAAAGAACTACCTCTCTAATCATAAAATTAAAGAACCCCTTCTTGAAATTAGTTACTAAGTAGTTAATTCAATCATGTTATCCCTAATACCCTGTTTATATTGAACATAACATAACCCTTTTCCCTTGAATGTTACTTTTTACATTTCTACTTTGATTTTGAACAAAGCCAAGGGACCTATGATGATAAATGGTATTTTTTTTTGAAATAAAGATTGACCAAACTCCTTAGCTAGTCTCATTCCAGGTATAAGTTTCATTTTAAATGAACTATAAAGTTTATATTATATGTAATATCATAGAATATAAAATTCACATAAAAATTTACACATTATATTGGAGGAGATTGAATGTTTTACATATCAATTAACATCCAATTATATAAAATCCATGTACATCAGGTCACAATACTCATGGCATGAACACATGGATTTTCACTAATCCATTCCATGTACAGAACTATTCATCCATGCCTTTACAAGACTATACATGTCTTGTCACTGAGTGATGTCCTATACAAAACATTCATGAATTATCACTGAGCTATGTACACCATGTTTAGAACTATCATGGAATGTCACTAGGATAATTCTATATAAGCCATGTACAGAACGAACAGAACAGTCATGGCATGTCACTAAGTTGTGGGATATACAAAACTATCATGGCTTGTACTAAGAAATTTCTTGTCAATATTCCATGGCTTGTAGACACATCAGGTCCTATCATATGGTCCTTATAGACATGAACATCATTTCACATTACTCATGGCCATGTATTCAATTCTGTATTGGCCATGTGTTCAAGTATCCATGGCTTGAACACATGTCCTATACAATTCTATACAATTTATAACATTCACCTAATTCATGTCCTGTATAGGCTATGTGTTCAATCCCAATGTATAATTATTCACTCAACCATGTTTTATAGTAATTATCTTCAAATTTTACTAGAACATATTCAGTTATAAGAAATGTTCCTTGATTTCAATGCATTGAACATATTTCTTGACAAGGAATTCAAACCAAATCTCTTTGACTTTATTCATTCCATGATTGGTCCAACCTGGAATAGGACCCATCTTTCTACAATGGTAATGGGTACCTATAGATATTTTGATCCTGAGTATGCATGAGCTGGGTAGTTGCTTACAATGTCACATGATACAAATTTGGTTTCATATCCATGGAGATAATTACTCGATGGTAGGTTATTGATATTAATAAGAACACTAACTAAAATAATAGGACATAATTTCAATATTTGTAACACCCCAATCTTCCACGGTACGCTTCTCTTTGAATAATACAATAGCGTGTGTTGTACGCAACTTCGAGTTCTAACACACCACAACAATTCAAAAGAGCCGTTATGAATATTAATAACAAATTTTTGAAATTTTATAAAATTTATCTTTCAAAATAGACTTTATTTTTTAATTTGGAGTATCAAAATTAGCTTTGGGTGAATATTTGGTATTTTTCTGAAAACATTCAATTTTTGATGAATATTAAAAAACACTGAGTTATTGTTCAAAACCGAATTTCTATTTAAATAATTATTTATTTTATTTAAATTTATTTTAGGTAAAAATAGATACATAATAACTATATAGGTTCAATGTAATACATTGAAGTAAATTTATAATAATTTTAGATATAGAAAAATTTTATTGAAATTTTTACTGTCTTTTACCCACCTCCTAGGAGCATTTGCAAATTTACATAAAACATAATTTTACCGCTTCTGTGAGTTGAATTTCAAGAATACGAGAGACTAGGTTGATATCACTAAGTAAAATTTGTTTCAATAAGATGAAAAGAATTTTTGGTCAATAGTAACTTTTTCCTTTTATTTTCCACAGTTAAAAGTAAATACGATAATTAAGCGTAAAATGATATTATTATTACCCTAACACATGTCCTAAATCTATTGGATAAATGTAATTTGACAAAAAATAAACTTAGGAATAAAATATTATCATTTAGGTCCACTTGGATTAGATTAGGATATTTATTATTATTTAATTCAAATAAGAGTTAAAAGTGTTAAATTCAATTTTAAATAAAACCCCATTTTTAATATAAGGTTGCACATAATATAAATTCAACAATAAATATTAATTGGAAATATAAAAATATTTCATACATAATGGTATTTTATTTATAATTTTTAGACATTAAATAATTAAATTTATTTATGACACAATGATGATGCAGTAATTACCTAATTAATGAAATATTAAAATTATTGATATTATAAATATCCAAATAAATATAATTAGAGACTTTTTATGAATTAAACTAATTATATAGGTTAATATGACATTTTAGGGATGGATAAATTAATTTTTTTTGATGTAATAATGCTGTTATTAATTTATCAAAAACAAAATACCAAATAGTGTATAAATTGTCATAAAAGAGTTTTTAAAACACATATTATATTATTAATTGATATTATATTCCTAGAAATCTAAGGTTCGGACAAAATACTTCCATAATTATAGGTGTATCATTAATGAAACACTTGGGGTTCTCTTGGATGCATATGGTATGTTTATTAACCATATAATATAAAAATACAAAGAGACATGGTAAATGTCAAACTATTTAACTAAGAGTTAAATCTAAAAGATAAGGTTAATATAGTAACCTATTCCTATATAAAACTTATTGGTTGAGTGGATTTCAATGCATCCCAACCTTATCCTTTAAATAATTCATTTTTGATCCATTAGAAACTGAAAATGGTGTTATTATAAAATAATATTTCTAGCTTTTCCTAAGGTGCGACTCACCCCTCTTATAACATGGCACACCCCCTTCCCTCATATTCACACATTCAAAGTATTTTTGCTCAAAAAACCTCTACTGAAATACCCTCTAAACTATCCCCCCTTCATTCTAGGGGACTTACTTTAGTCATAAGGCCATCCTATGGATCCCTTTTTATCAAATCAAAAGGAAGAACCCAAAGAAGAGGTAAATATTTTGTCAACTCTTTCAAGTTCCTTTCTTCTTCCACTTCCTCTTTCTCTGTTGATTACACTCTAAAATAATAACTCCAGTATCTCTTATATACTTTTATGTCATTATAAATATGGTACAACCATATTCATTATTCTATTCATCCTTTAAATTACATGTCACCATACATGCGTACATACGACTTACCATCTCCACATCAAGGTGTAATTTTAATTCAATACATTATTATTTGGATTGGTATAATAATGATGTTTCAAGGAGGTAAATAATAAATATAACATGATTGGGATTCTATATATATGATATAACATTAAATTATCTGTTATTTTAATATCAAAAGAAAGATATTGTTTCTCGTGCGTACGTACAGATTATCGTCTCCAAGAACACGATGAGATTCATTCACCATCATATCCATTAAAGACTAGTTCTCATTAGATGATTAAAAATAAGGTTTAAAGACTTAATATAATTCTGAATATGAATAAGATATATCATATCCATAACAGACATTACTTACATAACAAAGCATATAAAGGAAAACGACTCAATTAACACCCGAAACAACGATAATATTAAAATATTATTAACTAAGAAATAATAAAAGATCATATATGATATCATAATAATGTATATTATTATTTTTATAATTTAATAACTATTATTTCACCATTATACAGGAGGTTAACTGACCCTTGACCAAGTAAAAGTACAATTTATGGGTTAATTTTACAATAACATTATTATCTGAGGTTGTTCATACATAAGTATCTACTGGGAAATATTTATTATCCATGTCCATGATTCATGAAAGAGTTTTCAAAGGGATTCCTGTAAGGGAATTTTTACTAAAACATCTTTTTAAATGTTTTAAATATTTATTGTTCTAAATCATTCTCAATAGTGTCCATGTTTTCAAAATAGTTTTTAAATATTTATTTATATGGACATGATTTTTTTTAAAATATTAATTCCTTTCAAATGATTCAAAGTGGTATGGGACACATTGATTCAAAAATGATTTTAAATTTCTTCCTTTATAAATTGTGTGACTTTTAAATTTTGTTATTAAAAAGGAATATTTCACTCAATGATTTTTACAAATCCTTTTCATCTATATCAATTTCCCTTGATGAATTTCAAAATTGTTTGAAGTTGATTTATTATTATACAAATCTTCCATATTGTATTGAAGGTTTTGTGATATGTTTGACTGTGGATGTGTTATTTTTATACCATTCATGGTTTATGGATAAAATATTGACATTTCGTATTGTGGTTTTAATATTAATGTTTATGTTATGTTTAAACCTTTTCATATGAGGAATGCATTGGACTTAGTAAGTGACGGGTGGAGCCTACCATAGCTCCTCGTTGCATCAGTAGGCCTTATGAGATAAACTAGTGTCTTGAAACAAGGCCTTAACTAAATCTTATTTTTAGTCTTGGAACAAGGCCTGGACTATGTCATTATAAAATTCAGGAATTATGCCTTCCAACATTATGAAAGTGGCTATTGATATTGCATGTGTTTATTTGATTAGTAGAATATCCATGTGAATAAGTAAATGAAATTATTTGATTTTAACTTTTCCATGTTATATTGATGTTCATGTTTAAAATGATTTTTATTTTGTCTTATACATTGCCTTAAGTGTTTATGCTTATTTATGAAAGATTCTGCTATATTGTTATCCTTACTGACCATCTGAGATCTCCCCTTTTTATGTTTTATTTTTACCTGGATGTGAATAAGTATATTATGACTAACGTTTAGGGATATTCTATGGGATCTCAGTGTTGTCTATGGAAAAAATTTTGTTGTAGTTTTCCATTTTATGATGTAATGTAAACTTTATGAATGTATCTAGTACTTCCAAGTCAACAAAAATAATAAGTCTTTCGAGAAATAATATTTTGTGATCATGCCAATGATACGTAATAATGTACCGACTCTGGGATTCTGGGGTCGGGCCATTATAGTTTCTATCAGATGATGTTTAGTAAAATCCTGGGAAACTAGATTTTGATAAACACTGATTAGAGAACATATCCCTAAAATAGACTTGGAGGATTTCTTTTAAGAAATTCCTAGAATTATGGTATTGAAGAGATTTTGTGAGTTTTCCAAGAAATACATCTCTGTTTAGATATGAGCAGGTAGATGCAGCTCTAGAATAGATGTACCTAGGGGTAAAACCTGAAAACACTGCTTTGAGCTAGATTTGAACGGGAACAGGTGCATGACAATGGGACTTACTGCACTCTTGGTTATGACATTCCTGAGGGATATGCTTAGGATAATTCTAATTTTCTTTACAAACCATTATGAAGGGTTTATGAGTATATACTTACTCAATGAAAACATTTTTATGATTATATATTATATCCATAAACTGTTCAGTTTATGTTAAGTGATTTAAATTTTTGGAATTATGTATTTCGACTCATAAACTAATATAGTTTATGACATTATTTAGAAATGGTTCCTAGTGGAAGGAATGGAAACTGTATCAATGCACGTAATCCAGGTAGACATTTCCCTCCTACTCAAGATAATTATAGTAGAGTTGGCAATGCAACTGGTGCTGATGAGCGTATCACCATACTGGGACAACTCCCTCAGGTTATGAATAATAACCTTACCCATATGGAGCACCCTGATCCACAGCATGGAGGATCAATTATTGATCGATTCATGAGGCAAAAACCCCCAAAATTTAGTGGGAGTAAAAATTCACTAATAGCCGAGAAATGAATAGATTCCTTAGAGAAAATATTCCATTCCTTGGGGAGTTGCGAAAGGGAAAAAGTTGTCATGGAAGTTTACTGCCTCACTAGAGATGCTGATCAATGGTGGTCGTAGATTCAAAACACAAAGGAAGATGATGAAGTATCAAATAAGGAATATATGGGGTTTAAATAACATTTCTAAGAAAAAAAATACATTCCTCATGACCATAGAGCAGATATGGAATGGTAATTTCTGAGTCTGAGGCAAAAGGAGGATGAGAATTTCATAAAGTATAAAGATAACTTTACAAGGTTAGCGAGGCATGCTGCAGATTATATACGTAACCCAAGAAGTAAGATTGATCATTTCTTTTATGGTTTAAAACCATTTCTTCGTCGAGAATTAGTCTCACAATCCTTCTCATCATATGTAGTTATTGTCTCATGTACTATCAAGACAGAAAAATAATTCTCTAAGTCTTACAGCTTTAAAGCACTGAAATAGAATAAGAGATCTTTCGAACACACTGTAAATAAAAATAAGGGGAAGAAGAGAAAAGTTGAATATGCATCCTGTAGTAAATGTGGGAAGAAACACCCTGGTACTTTCCTGAAGGGAATGGGAGTCTGTTACAAGTGTGGTGAAAAAGGCCACCAAGCTCATGATTGGAAAGGGAAAAAAGAGGATGTCACTCTTGAATGCTACAATTGTAGAGAAAAGGGGAATTATTAAGATTAATATACAAAGTGCCAATGGAACATACCTCAGAAAAGGACAAGGGATCATGGACAAGATTATGCTATCACTACAGTTGAGGTTGATGCTCCAAAATACCTGGTGGGAGGTAATTTAATGGTTTCCTCAAGTTAAGAAAATGCTTTATTTGATTATAGATCATAAAATTGTTTCATATCTTCCCATTTTCCTAAGAAAATTAGATATTTTCTATTTGATTTAACAAGGGATTTTTCAGTCGAAACTCCTAAGGGAAGTATCATTACAATAATGTTTCATGAATCAGTCCCTATTAAGGCATAAAAATGTTCTTTATCTGCGGATCTCATCATCATACCCCTGATTGAATTTGATATAATTATCAGTATGGATAAGCTTTCAGACCATGATGCATAAATTTATTTTAAGAAGAATGAGGATTCAATTTTTTATGACGATGATAAGGAAAACCTTATCTTTAGAAAAGAATCATCACCACATGATTCTTATCTAGATCCACCCCCAATAGCTCAACTAAATTCAATTATTAGGGAGGAAGTGAATGAAATAATTGTGGGTGAGGAAAAGAATGTTCAAATAGAAGATGTGCCTATTATAAAAGAATATGTTTATGTGTTTCCAAAAGATTTACTTGGACATCCTCCACAACGATAAATTGAGTTCTCCATTGATTTAATTTTTCCTCTGAGGACCATATCGAAGACACCTTATATAATAGCCAAAATTGTATTAGTGGGACTAAAGAAACAACTAGAGGAATAGTGTAACAAGGGATTTATTTTCCCTGGTGTTTCTCCATGGGGAGCCCATGTTCTTTTTGTTAAGAAGAAATATGGATCTATGAGGTTGTGCATTGACTACACGGAGATCAATGCTATAAAAATAAAGAACAAGTATCCCCTTTCTCACATTAATGATTTATTTGACCAACTTCATGGAGCTCAATACTTTTCAAATATTGACCTTCGATCTAGATATCATCAGTTGTGAATGAAGAAGGAAGACATTCCGAAGACAACATTTCGAACCAGGTACGGGCATTATGAGTTTATAGTAATGCCTTTTGGATTGACTAATGCACCCTCTATCATCATGGATATAATAAAAAGGGTTCTCAAGGAATATATTGATGAATTTGTAGTGGTATTTATTGATGATATCTTGGTATTCTCTAAAATCTATGAAGATTGTAAAAATCACTTGTGCATTATCCTGAAGACTCTTAGAAGACATGAGTTATATGGTATGTTTATCATGTATGATTTATGGCCTCAACAGATTTCTTTTCTTTCCCATATCGTCTCTAAGGATTGAATCACTGTTGATCCTTCAAATACCAATGTAATCCAAGAATGGCCAGCACCGATGAGTATAACTACAGTACACAGTTTTATTGGTC
Organism: Viscum album; assembly: GCA_963277665.1. Classification (NCBI taxonomy): domain Eukaryota; kingdom Viridiplantae; phylum Streptophyta; class Magnoliopsida; order Santalales; family Viscaceae; genus Viscum; species Viscum album. The sequence continues at coordinate 1,291,501,490 of OY728135.1, forward strand.
TAGTATGATATTATTGGTGTTTCATCCATAATTTTTCACGAATGGATAACCCATTAACCAAGATCACACATAAAGTGGTTAAACATTTTTGGAAAAAATATTGTGAAATTTTTTTCAAGAATTGAAGAGAAGATTAGTCAATGCTCTTATCTTGACTCCACTATCGGGGAATAATGGGTTTGTTATTTATAGTGATGCATCAATGAAAGGACTTGGTTGTGTCGTTATGAAGAATGATAGGGTTATTTCCTATACATCACAACAACTAATAATTAATGAGAAAAACTATCCTACTCATGATCTTGAGTTAGAATCTATAATATTTTCTTTGTAGATACGGAGACATTATCTCTATGGTGAAAAATGTGAGATATATACCGATCACAAGTGATTGAAGTATATTTTCTCATAGAAAGAACCAATCATGAGGGAAAGGTGGTGGCTTGAACTCTCATGGATTATGATTGCACCATACACTACCACTTGGGGAAGGCAAATAAGGGGGAAGATTCTTTGAGCAGAAAGGATTATTGAGTTTTGAACAATATGAGAGTTAAAAGGTATCCTATTTTCATTGATCTAGTAATGATGGATATGAGAATAACCATGGAAGGTGAAACATCAATCCCTTTTCAAATGGTTTCCAAACCATATTTACTAGAAATCATAAAAATTTCTCAAGCAGATGATGAGGAATTTCAAAATAAGATAAAAGTTGTGAAAGATTGGAGATTGTGTGACTTTGTTTATGAAGATGGAATATTGAAATTTGGGAAGAGGCTTTGTGTTCCCGATATAACTGATCTAAAAAAGGAATTTTTGGATGATGCTTATAGTTCCTATTTCTGTATACACCCTGGTAGCACTAATATGTATATATACATGAAGGAACATTTTTGCTGGGACAACATGAATTGGGAGATTGATGATTTTTTATCAATATTTATGGTTTTTCAACAAGTGAAAGATGGAAGACAACAGCCTAGAAGATACATGAAACCTATTCCCATACTTGAGTGTAAATGGGATAATATTACGATGGACATTCTCATGGGACTACCAAATACTCCTACAAGGAATGATGCAATATGGGTCATTGTTGATCTCCTTACCTAGTCAGCACAATTTCATACTATAAGAGAATATTTACCACTGGAACATTTTGATAGAATATATATTAATGAAGTTATAAGACTCTATGGAATAACACTATCAATTGTTTCTGATCGTGATACCCATTTTACGTCATGTTTCTGGAAAAGTCTTCAGAATGACATGGATACTGAACTCTGTTTGAGCGCTGCCTACCACCCTTAAACTGATGGAAAATCAGAACAGATTATTGAAACCTTAGAAGACAGGTTGAGATCTTTCTCACTTGACTTTCAAGGTATGAGGGATCAATATTAACCTCTGGTAGTATTTTCTGATAACAATAAATTCCATTCAAGTATTCATATGGCACCATATAAAGCGTTATATGGAAAGAGATATCACACACCAACCCGTTGGTATGATGTTGATGAAAGAAAACTCATGGGCCCAAAATGTGTTGAGGAAACAATGAAAAAGGTGAAGGTAATCCAAACCCACATCAAAGCATCTCAAAGTAGGAAGAAGAGTTATGCCGATAACCGAAGGAATGATTTGGAATTTCAGGTAGGAGATCATTTTTTTTTTGAAGGTATCTCCATGGAAGGGTGTTATAAAATACTAATAAAAAATAAATATAAACTAAACAAACTAGCATTAGGAAAATAACAAATCTATGAAATGAAATATACCTCAAGTGACCTCGTGGGTCACCCCCAAAAACAAAAATAGTATCACTTCATGAGTGATCCAAAACTAGAGAAATTTGAAATAGAAAAGATAGAATAGATTTGAGCACTAAGATTCTCAGTATGATTGCCAAGGATAATCAATAACCTCTACCCTCTATCTTTAAAAATAAACCCAAAACATTCTATTTTTAAAATAAGACATAATAAAATAATTTTTATCATTATTTTTTTATTCAAGTAACAATTTTTCTATTACAAGAAAATCATTCCTCTTACACTAAATTTTCAAGATAGAATCCATGAATTAAATAACATTTCGCAATGTAAGGAAAATTATTTATACTAAAATTCAGTTTTCACAAAAAAGAGGTCAAGCATGATACATAGGAAATAGAAATCACATCACAATAACCGAGTCATTAGTGGGAACCATGGTTAATCCATATTGGTAACTAGCACTATTGAACCCTAGAAACCCCATACCTCGATGAAACGTGTCTTATAAACCATGACTAAAAGAATTCTCATGCATGAGCCAAAAGTTGGGGGTACCCCCACAACCTAGTGGTCTCCAATCATCATCTATGTTTAGTTAGTGTTGTAAAAATCAATACAGTTAAACAAAATCAGGATAAACCACTTTTATGTCATCTAGTGTACTTTTCTTAGTCCACCCACCTAGATACCAAGGGATTCCCATGTGTTCTATTTGAAGTGGTGGTGAATTTTTATCAAACTGACAAACAAGAACATATAATTTTTTTATTTAAACTCACATTCATCCTCTCACCATTGATCTCAATCCTTGAAAACATCCCCCCTTTTCCATCACAAAAAAATTCAAAAGCTTATTTTCAAGTAAAACATCACAATTCCAACATTCAAAGTTCACATAATTTTTATAAAACAAGGGCTAATGCCTCAAGAGGGTTTATCCTTTTTCACAACACATTCTTAAAGTGCCAAACATGCCTAAATACATTCCAAGGAATATTTAAAATTTAGAAAACCATAATCACCCCAAATTTTAAAAACCTTTTGAATGAACAATTAAACAAACAAGGATCCACACTTTTTTAAAACTACCTTGTAACCATTTTCTAATTAACAAAAACCATTAATAAAGGGAAAAATACCAATTAATATCAAATTAATTCCAAAACCCATGTATTTTCTCAAATTAACTAAAACATGATATTTTCCATTTTTAAAATCACACACTGACTCATATTTATTCAATTAAACTTCCACAACTAATATGAACAGTTTAAGCATCATATGAAATTCCAACTACACTCCCAAAAACATTTTAGAAAATTTTATTTGGTATTTAAAGTGTAAATAATTCTAATGAAATATTTGAATCAAACATAAATGAAGACTACACGTTTCAAAACATAAAAGTAAACCATGAAAAATAAAGAAAATTCCAACACTAAGCATCTCCATCACTTTGAAAATCACATATATACAATTTAATTTTTATAGAAATTTTTAAAACACCCATGAAATTATGGAGTTAAAATTAATGGCATATGAATAGGTTACCTACCTCAAGGGGGAATAAAATGGAACTATCATCTATTTGATCTTTCTAACTAGAATATAATGCTCCCCAACCCAGAATATGCACCTACACACACATATATTGACTCATTTCCACAGAGAACACATCCACATGCCCATGAACATTATCAAGGGGATCCTAACATATATTATTATATACATCAACTATTCTCTACTCACCTACACATGAATATTTAATCTACTAGTCTCCAATCACCTTCATCATGTCGTACCGATCCTAGATCTATGATTTTAGATCATTACTCTATAAAAAAGTTGTGCAATGATTGATTGATAGTGATTAGTCATGCTACGGGCCAAATGAAGAATGCCCGCATCAAATGATGAAAGGGGGGAGAAAAGAAGAAATCAATCAAGAGGAATGGACCTAGATCGATGTCTATTTTCATAATGGTTCATATCCATTTGAACAATAATCAAAATTATAAAAAAATTATCAAAAAAGTAAATTCTCCCAATAAACATTCCAAAAAAACCCATTCCACAACACACATGATCCATGAATCAATATGTTAGTTTATTGATTCTTCTTCATTATATAAATATAGAATGGGGAAGAAATCCAAATATTACACACGCCCTACCTCATTTTTATTCAATCTATGATGAATAATGATGTGTTCACATCGTCTTTTGTCTTGATCCAACAAATTTGAGGTTCGTCAATCTTTGATTCACAAATATGTTGTGTTTCACCTAAGCAGGTTCTCCAAGGCTCTCCACAAGGATCCTCCAAAGTCTCCATGGTTATTCAGCTAACCCTGGTGATTCTTTATAATTGATTATTTAAATACATAACAATCACAGAATCAACAATCAAAAATAAAATAATTTTATTTAATAATTTTATTTTTTTATGCACACATTATGACGTTTCCAAAGATAATCTGCATCGACTAATGTATAGTCAATCCTAGGGTAAGGCTCACGATTTGAGTTCAATAGTTCCCTCTACATGCATATTTGGGAACCCGTTTAGAATTTATTCAACTTTTTTTATGAAAATTGTGATCGTGTGATATATAATATATATAATATATTTAAAAAATTTATTTCAGGAATACAAGGATTCAGAATTTCATTTCATCTCACCGCCTAGTCTCGAAATTAATCCATATAATATCTAAAAATAAAATACCAAAACTCTGAGACATTGCAGTAATAAAGATCGGATTAATTAAATTTCTTCATATATATGAAATAACAGTGATTCTTGAATGATAATATATTATTTTCCTTTAATTATTTCAGTACTTTATGAAAATGGAAACAACATTCATAAGTATATAAAACCTACCCTCACCATTAACAGTGTATTTCATTTTATATCTCTAACATTTGTTGATTAAAATAAATAAATACAAAATGAATATATATTTTATATGTATCAAGTATAAAATTATAGATATTAGGTAATCAAGATCATTATATTAGGACATAAAATACCAATTAAAAAGCATACATGAAAAATGAAATAGTTATAAACAAATACAAAATTTTGAAAAGGAATTGTTAATAAATGGGAAATAAAGGTTCATAAGTATAATATATATGGTATGATATATATATAAATATGGTTATTTAATATATTTATAGTCATATTATAATTATTATATCAGAGGATTGAATGCATGAAATAGAATTCACCATTAAAGGTAAGGGTTTTTTTCTACCTTTTTACTTCTGTGAGACACATTCCATATTGACAACATATTTCATTTCTATGGTGTATATATATCTCATAGATTTATTTTATATATAATATCCTTAATATTATTTTTATTTAAAAATACATCTCAGGATCTCTATTTCATGGGGTTTATGGTTCAAAAGGTAAGAAATTGGAAGGTGAATGTTTCCCTATTTTTATTTCTTTGAGATAGATGTTATGTTTTTCAGCAATATTCTTTTATTTTGTCTTTATACTTTCCCTTTTTCGTTAATATAATGAATTAATGTATTCAAAATATATTCTATGATTCATTTAATTTTATTCATTCATGGGGATTATGATTCAATGTAAACAAAGTGGTATGGGTTTTCGGCCATAATCTCATCGTTTACCGAGATAGTTTTTATTGTGATTTAAATGATGAAATATTATGATATTATTCACATAAAATTATGGAATTTTATTCTCCTATAGTAGTGATATGATATTAAATTCTCCAATTAATTTTTCTCTATTTATTTTTTCAAGAGATGGTAATAATTTATTTATTAGAATCTGACTTTATTTCAAACTTGGGTGGAAAATACTTTTTCTTGGAAAAAAAATTTTTCTAAAAACTATTCCACTTTTTTAAATTATAGAAATGATTTTATAATGCAATTTTTTTCATTGATTTAAAATTTACAATTTTTTTGAAAGGAATCCTCATGTATTCTTCCAAACATGGGATATTTGGATTTTATAAAAAATATTAATGAAATATTTGTTTTAAAGTTAATTTAATAAGTTGTATTTCCACAATCATAGATAGTCAATTTTTTAAAAATTCCTTTATAATTTAAAAAAGTTACTTTCAATGAAAATTATTTTAAATTTGTTTTATATTTTAAATGATATTTTCAGAATGTAATTGTTATGTTCTTCATGAAAATTTTCATTTAATTTATAAAAATCATTTTCCATCTAATATATAATCATAATTTGTAACCTATGATGTACTAAAGATATATTCCAGGTAAACGAATCTCATTATTTATATTAATGTAATGTGTATATTATTTTAATATATTTAAAAGACCGTTTTTCTTCCACGATTTAAAGAATGATAAAATTATTATTAGAACCACTTATTTTAATATGGGTTGTGATATGATGAAATGATGAAATAATTACAAAAGTAGTTTCCCAAAAAAAAGTTTATTCTATGATAAAATGTTTCTAAAAACAATTTCATTTCAAGTGTTCTATTATGATATAATTTTTATCAATACCATTTAATTTTATGAGTTCAGATGTGATGAATTAGTTATTATCTTATAGAAAAAAATTGTACACTTTCCCTTTTGTGATCATTGGTACCTATATCTCCCACCATTTCATTGGATAAGGATTTCATATATCATTAGAATAACATTATTTAATTAGGATTAAAACATTCTTAGTAATGGATGAAATCCACTATTATTGTCTTGGGAGTAAAACATAAATACTATAATGGTTTGGGGAGGGAAATCACTCCACTATGATAGTTTTGGCATTGAACATTGACTAACAATGAAACTATTTTACATGATTATTTGAATGAAAAAATTCCATGTCTCTCCCCATTTTAATTATTTCATTATTTTTGTAATTTCATTCCCTTATGTTTTATCTCTTTTTAACAGTAACTCATTTTAAAATTCCCAATATTATGATATTTGATATGAAGGGTATAGTTTTCAATAGTTTTTATTATGTTCTCAAATCCTTCTAGTTATGTTATTTTTATATATCTCCCTTGTTTACCCTTATTAAGAATTTGATATAAACATTTCTTATATATTCCTCCCTCATGTTAAGAATAAATGTTTTGAGAATGATTTATCAATAAATGTTTCTAGTTATAAATAACTTTGTGGGAGAATATGTAGTTCATCTATGAACCATTTAGTTTTTCTTGTTTTTAATAGATCTATATATTTATAATCATTAGTCATCTGTTTAATTAATGTAATGAATATTCACGAAAAAAATATCCTATATATATATGTATGATATGTTAAGGTGATTGAATCTCAATACAATTTAATTTCTTATGGAATAGAATTCAATTGTTGACATTTAGGATCATTTGATAAGGACACAATGGGTCCATTGTTTCTTAGTGTAGGCATTTTTTTGATTTTTAACAATATTTTAGTTATCCTTGTATTAATGTGGATGATATGATGTGAATATATGTATCCATTAATTTTCAAATTTATGCACACTGATCTATTATAGGATAATAACCAATCTAAGAAATATAATTTCAATTTATAAGGTCTCATTTGTCGTCAATTAATGTTGTGAAACGGATAGAATTTAATATGAATAATATAGCTAAAAATAGAATTTTTAAATTAATGTGATGTAAAGAAAAGTAAAGCAATATAATCCATACATTGGGGGTGGTATTGATGGCTCTTTATAAATCCTAGCCAATGTGTATGATTCATTGATGTAGACCCAATTTATGGCTTATGGGTTTTCCCATATCAGGTCTAGATTTAGTCATTTCTCCCATGTATCATATTAGACTCAAATATAGAACCTATTATCCTTTGATTAATGATACGAATAGATAATTATTATTGAATCCTCTTGCGACTCTCTCATGAATTATTTTAATGTTAGTCAATGTTAATAACCTTTCACTTCAATTATATCTAACTTATCTAGTTTGGTTGGAGACTTATCATCTTAATAAATTGATTGATGAAATAAAAGTGATGTAAGGGTAGTTGATCCTGAATAGAAAATTATTACAATATCCCATGTGAAATAAAACATGAGGTCTCATTAGATTAATAATGGTTTCTTGTGAGATGATACCATAAATCATATATTACAATGTTAGAACATGATTTATTGTCTACCATTGAAATATTTGGATTTATATTAGACAGATTTTTTATTATACAATGAATCATTCATTTATCCACTAAATAATATCTATATGATTTTTTATACAAGATATATAATCTTTATAAACTCTATTTATCTTAAAATATCATAGATTTGGGAAATTTTTCTGTCAATATCGAGTAAGAGACAGATAATTCAATGAATTTATTGACGTTCAAAACGTAGATAATTATCTTTCACCTAAAATCTATGAAGAATTTTAACCCATGAAACTTTGATTAGATTTAAATATCATTACATATATACTTGAAATTTATAATTTTTGATAGAGGATATTTCCCCAAGACATGTATTACTCTTTAGGAAAATGGCCAATTGTATTTTTTTTCTTGTATAAATTTTCATTATTATATATATATATACATATATATAGATTGCTTGTATCTAAAATACGATGCACTCCATTGTCAAAAATGCACAGTATTTCATCATTACTATAAACATGTATCAATGTATCTTGACGTGATAGATGATCTCATATCATGATTTCTTGTGCCATTGGTGCCTAGATAAAATTTCTCCAAAATATTTATGGTATATCCTTTATTAATATTTCTGAGGATATTTCAATCAAATCCTCACCAATTGAGAAATATCTATTTATTTTGGGATTTATATGGGAGAAATTTTTATTCGCAGCAAAGGATATCATTTTTATTATACTAATCAATTATGAGACATCTATCTTATTATAGTGTCATTAAATAATGAAAATGGATCCCCTATGTCAAGGGTAATTCTGATTTCAACGATCTTATTTGAATTATTTTTTATTAATAGTGATACCACCCTCATATATTTTAAGTGAAATTTCATTATATCTTAATATGGATCATCCATAGTTTTTGCTTCATATTCTAGTACATCAACATGGGCATTCAATTAGCGTGGTTTTTGTGGAAGTATTGGATCATAGAGGGATCTATAAATCATATCTCAGTCATAATCAATGATAGGAATTACCTCTTTATACATCATGGAATATTTTCTATTATTTTTTTAATTACTAGTTTTGAATCACCATATATATTTAATCATTATATTGGTTTGTACAAGTATAATTAAATTCATGTAATTATGCATTCTCATTCTACCACATTTTTTTAGCATTTAGACTATATGAATTTTGAAGGCATTAATTTTTTTATACAGATTCATATAAATTCTCATGAAATCCATGTTATTCTATCTGGTTTCTATCATTTTCCCATAAGTCTCCCAAAGGTTTCATTAATGTATATCTCGCAAATATGAGGAGTATAATTGATCTAAATTCTTCTTGAACTGATAGTTTTATGATCAATAACATCATTCCTAATATTGGGTAGAATATAATTAAATTATAATATGAAATAAAGTTTTTCACCTTTTGATTATAAAACTAGATATCATACTATAATAAATGGATACCATCCATATTGAGTGACCATTTTCTGACCACAAATAGAAGATATAATTTGGTGGCTCGACAGATAAAATATTTTAGAACTCAGGATACCATAGATAATGATTTTTCTTATATACCATGAGGATTAGATTATGGATATTATTTTTCATATTATAGTATTGGGTATTTGTATCTAGTATATGTTTCCCTTATCCCATTAATTTTGGATTCCCCCTTTCCTCACTAAGAATTAAAGTATGATTTATATATCACATTTTCATGGCCTTATTGGGATCAAAAATGATACCATTATGGTGTACCATATATCTATGAAATTAAATATATTTTACCCCAAAAATACATTTCAATGGGTTCATCTTACTTATTTTTTGCAGTTTATTGAAAAATATCTTAAGGCATGTAATATAATTACAATATTTATAATATTTTATCAAAATATATTTATTTTATAATTTTATATTCCTTATATGAAAGTGAATAATGATATTATTTATGGAAAATTTATATGTAACTCCATTAGTTGTTATTCCAGGGGAGTTAAATAATAGAAAAATACCCCTTGAGGTTCCATAACTGTGGTGGTATCCTCTTCATGTGGAGACATTATGATTTTTTGATATCATGAATATCTATCATGAAAGAATATTTCCTTCAAAAAATCCAACACATTAATTTGTAGTCATATAATCAAGACTATAATTGTGGCTTTCAAAAAATACACCATAAGATCTTTAAAGTTGATGGAGGCATGAAATTGAATATTCTTTTTCCTAACAAGAACAATATGTACAAACCATTTAGAGTGTATAAAATCCCATTGTAATTTCTCTTTGATGTGTTTATTATATTCAACTTCCACAATGGTCACATGTGTTAGATTTATTCTCCATTTTCTATATTCCTAACCATGGTTGGCTTATAGTAAAACACAAATGATTGTTAAGAACCACATGATACAATGTGGGTATTTTATTATAGTCATAGTTTAATACATATATGTTTAATGTAAGAAATGTGATATACCTCTCCTATCATAAAAACTATATGGAAGCACTAAAACATATATTTTAGGAATAATTTTCTCATCCAATATTAAAAAACCTTTTATTATTAAAGATTGTGTAGAAACATTCAATGAATAGTATAAGGGAATTTCTGAGATCTTTTTCTGAGTCATCATCAACATCATATTCATCTTAGAAATTATTATTTTCTTAATAATAATGGTATAACATCATGGGATATCATCATCATTATCATAATTTATTTATTGTAAGGAGGAAATATTTCAAGTAAAACTACAAAAGGAAAGAAGAAATAAACATAACAAAAACACATTTAAGGTGGAGTGTAGTGATAAAGGCCAAGCGAATACCCTTTAATATTACCCCCCATGTGAAACATTCATCTCACATAGATAGTGTGTAATGAGAAACTTGTTATTGGATACTGATGCAGGATAATTTTCCTCATCGTTTCCTTCACACAAGTATATTGAATTTTTTTTGGTTGCATATAAGTTTTCTAAATCATTTAAAAATACAAGCTATTGACCAATGAGGCTTCAAATGTATTTTCTAGGGAGATTTGATGAATAATATATTCTATATCCACTTCCATTAATTAAACAATAGGTCATCTTCATATGATGAGGCCCATGAGAATGACCATGGATTCCACTTTGAGGGAATGACCATCCCTAATATATGATGAATATCAAAATATGAAATTATTCTAGGGTTCATGAACCACTCCCCAACCATGTATGAACCTCATGGAACAAGATTCATCAGTATTGAGCATGAAGACCGAACCATCCAGACTCTGACATACCCAATGACCCTGAGAGACACCACAAACCAGGAGGGAAGGATATGTAAATTCTTGAATTGGCCTCAATGTTGGAGTGCATATATTGTTCTTCACAATACATGTCATGTCAAAGAGATTTGGTTTCTTATCATTAGTTTCTTTCATAGCATATACCAACCTCAAAGAGAAAAATGCTCATTATACCATAAACACTAACATCTTGTAATGAGCATAAGTTATTTTTCAAACTGCTCAGGAATCGCTTGTTCCACTCCATGGAACCATATGTTGAGGAATGGCATGTACAGGTTGTCATTAGAATGGATACCTTTTAAATATCAAAACTATTTTCAGACTATAAGAGCCCAGTCTCATTTAAAAAATGTTATGCGTTATTTCATCCTACTGCTCCTCCCAACATGTGAATTTGGATTCTATGTTTATAAAAATTATTTTAATATTTTAATATTTGGATTCAGAAAATTTCTTACTACCCAATAAAAATAATTAAAATTTAAAGTACCTATTTCAATCATAAAATATCTCCCACTGAATCCAGTTGGTTTGATGTTGTTAGCAACTTGTGGTAGTCTCTCTAATAAAAATTTCCTAAAGAAGTATTCGTAAAAATATAATTATCTGATTCATCTTTGATATCAATGAGATCAAATGTTTCTCTCTGTTCATTACCAATAAAAACTTTAATTAATATTTGGTATTGAATCACCTACATGAAGGTAATATCCTTCACCTGACAGCCCCAAAAACCAAGCATGTATCCAACTATGATTTGGTTCTATAAGGATATCCCTCCCCTTCCCACTATTCATTGACCATAATGCATAATATTTGAGTAGTGAGGATGGAAAATGTTCCTGATAAACCCTCCCACTTTTACCCTCTCCCCCTGAAAAAACACCACCATTTCTAGACCCTATAGTGATATAACATCAACCACATACCATGTGAGATTCGCATACATTCCATGCAAGGTATGCAGAATTTTCACTACATTGATAGCACCAGCCTGTGTTGGTTATTCCAATCTCTAATAGGATGCCCAATTATATTTCCCATCTGCATTATCATCCTAAATGAAGGTTTTAAGGATCTTATTAATAATAGAGGTGATAACCTAAATAACTCTGATCCTCGATAGAGTGTGAATAAGAATATATGTGAGCACATTGTTAACTAATGTTATCCTCCCTCGAAAGATAAATATCAATTATTGAAATTCATTATGCGTCACATATTCCTCTCCACAATGAGATCAATATAATGTATGTGCATCATACATGAATATATAGGGGGGCTGATGTAAGTCATGGAAAAATTTCATCGTTGGATCACCATAATACTACCCAAATCAATTATCCTTATTTATAGTCATTGATGATATATAAAAAGGCTTCTTTTCATCCAATTTATTTCCTAACCACTCCATTACCATTAGATTTCACGAATCCAGTTCATACTTCCAACTGATCTCTTGCTAGAATTTAAAAAAATAATTAAATCAACCGCAAACATGAAATTTGAGATGCCTATAGAGAGAGTTTAGTGACCAGGAGTAGAGTTACCATTGGAGATTATTTTTTTAATGCTAATTCTAAGGACATCTTGAGATAGAATAAATATGGTTGGGGATAATGGATCCCCTTGACATAGCCCATGCTTTTTTTTGAAGAATACATAGTTCTTCCCCAAAAAGGATATTTCCATCCCTGATAAACTAAAGAATCTTAATATGATGTCAATAACCCATATCAAAAATCCTATCATTATCAAAATATTTATTATTAAATTCAATTATATTCGATCTTAAGACTTATTCAGGTCGATCATTACAGTCATATATGATCCAAGGACCTTATTGTTGATGTTATTATGAAATTCTTGTGTTGTTGCAATGGCTCATAAGATTATCCTAACATTCACAAATCCATGTTGTTCCTCAAAAATCCAATTAGGAATATGATATAAGATTCTCTATATAATGATGATAACAAGTACATTGTAGGGGATATTACACATACTAATGGGTCTGTAATGATGTAAAGAGGTGGGATCTTTTATCATAGGAATGAGGAAATCTGTGGTGGCACAAGATAAATAGGGTATACCCCCTCTAATGAAAAATTCTTTCATAGCCAAAGCCATATCATGATTAACCACTTCCCAGGATTCACTATAAATAAAACCTGAAAATCCATCTAGACCAAGTAAACTATCCATGTTTAGACACCACATCACCTCACTAATTTCTTTCTCCTATGATGTTGCATCCAAATGTTCTTTTAATGCAACAAAAATCGGGGTAGGGATTGTATCATGTAGATTATTTCACCCCTTGATATCCTCCAGTAATGTTGGGGTCGGGGACTTCTAAATGAAATTAAAAATGAGATTCTTCTAAGTGGCCCGCAACATCCCTATCATCTTTGTAATTACCATCTTTCAAAAAAATATTCGGTCACTGAAATCTCCACTTGAAATTTATTTAGGAATTTAAAAAATCCATATTCTTGTCACCTTAATGAATCTATATGATATTTTATTGTTCCTAATCATGTTGTTCGTTTCTTATTACCATGTTAGCTAGGATTCCCTTTTTGTTTGAAATATCACTGAAAAAATGTCACTCTAGTAGTTCCCGAGCCTGAGCTCTATCTATTCAATTTCCTTCTTAATTTCATATTTATCTTGGTATCATGGTGGATAATTTCTAATCCAAGATATAAGGTTTGATTTGATGTGCCTATGATTATAATGTGTACTAATCCGTGAAGATTCCTTTATCTGTCATTCTATGAATCGCAAACCACTTTTTTATAACTCAATATGTCCTTCCATGACATAGATAAGTTTAAAAGAACATTGTTATCATGGATAAGTGCAAGAAGGATCAGATTTAGTGAATAATCATTGAGTCTATGAACCAGTTGAGCGACCTTTTATATTTAGAACCAAGTATATTCTATGATCGTTCTCTAGACACCTTTCAAAGAAGCACCATGAGTGGGAACAAAATTTTTTATTGTTTCGCCACATAAATTGATTACCTAAAAACTCCATATCCAAGAAGCGGTAGTTTTCTATTCACTGTATGAACTCCCTGCTAGATCTATGATGTAACTTATCGAATCCCACTATTTTACTACATAACTTTTTATTAGATTTTACAACCAGAGAATCTTTAAAGTCTATTGTCTTTGTAATCAGAATCATGAAACATGAAAACATAAAGAATTCTTTTAATCCAATTTTAGGGATTCATCATAATTTTTTCCTAAGTAAAATTATTACATCTCATAACTAGGAGACATGGTCAAAAGAAAGGGTGAGTTGAAGAACCAGTAAAGAAAACAAGGGAGTTAGTTTACATGTGAAATCGATAAGAACATGATAAAAACACAAAGGCATGAGAAATGGAAGTAGAGGAATTTAATAATGAAAATAATATGAATCGTAACATTAATATGTGTCTAAAACAATTAATTTATACATTCATGAACATATCACCATGGTTCATCCCCATGGTGTCATAAAACTTTCCAAGGTTATTCACCAAGGTATTGTGAAACTTGTCATCTCTAGTGATTAGATTCTTTACCCAATGCATTGGATAACTATCAGGGCACACCCACAATATGTCTTTATTTTCATGTGAACAACATAGGTCATAATCAAACATTTAATAAATAACCCATAGATTATAAAATAAATCACTTTCATTTCCAAATCGTGACAATTTAAAAGTTCATGAAGACTTGATCGTTATGTCATTTATAACCAATGGAAAGGTAGTGAGGGTTATATGTATGTCAATTACAGAATAAAATAATTCAATTTTATGTATTTATTAATTCCACTATAAATGAAAATAGTATTGGGTATTCACTTAAACAATACAATAGAATTTCTTGAGAAAAAGAGAGAGATTTTGAGGTGACAATTCTACAACATAACAGCAATACAACATGGTTTTATAAAACAGAAAAAAGAGAGGTGAAAAGAGTCACCCACTCACAAATGACTCATAATAAATTATGGGAATAGAATAAAAATAAATAAGATCATGGTATAGATATTTGATGGAAATTCCATATGAAAATGAAACTCGATGGAAAAATGAAGATTTGATTTCTTTTACAAAAAAACGGCATCCTAACGGAATCACTTAAAAATTTATGAAATCATTTGATGAGAGGGGAAAGGGTCTCTCATTAATTGAAAATTAAGTGGATATTAAAAATGATATAGATGAATATACACCAACTGAATCAAATAGAAACTATAAGTACTAATATAAAAGAAGTCATGAGGTAAAAGAGGAGGGTGAAAGGTTCCCTTACCTTGAAGAGTAACTTCGAAAGATTGAAGGTTGGGGCTATGGGATCATAAGGGCACCATGGGAGGACTCATTGGGAGGTAAAAAGACTAGATCTTAGTTGAGGAGTATTTTGGAATGAAATGAATGAGTGTTTTCCTTGGTATTTATAGAAAAGTGAGGGAATATTTAACTAATTTCCAAGGGACACCTCATCGGTGGTATTTGAAAAAACATGGGATTTACCATCGTATTGGATGGGACACCTCATAGCATATCATACTATTAACAAGTCGACCAGAATGATTACATCATTATTACATAATTAATGATGTCATCAAACACCCGAAACTCAAAATTGTATTTTCACTATTCACCGAAAAACAGAACATTTTTTAAAAATCTCATAAATTCACCCTAAACTAAAATCGATACTATGAATTCAAAAATGAACTCCATTTTATAAAAATAATTTTCTAAATTTTATAATTTAATTTTTAATTAAAATAATTATTTATTTCAAAAAAACAGCTTTAAATCTATAACTCAATTTTTAACACCTTGAGAAAGTAATCAAGGTCCCATAAAATTTTCGTATAATCGTAATATAATAATGTAAAAATTTATTATTATGTTTTAATAAAATAAATTGTCATTTAAAATTATTAAATTAATTATAAAATTGAAAATAAAATATTTATGATATACAAAAATATAAAAACTTATACTATGATCAATTTTTCACTTTTAAGATGTCTAAATTGTATTTATATATTCATTGGAAAAGTTTCTATTTTTGGATGATTTACTATTGATTACTATTCATAATGCAATGTTACAATTCATACATTACTATTCACTAAAAATCAAGTTGATCTTATTAGACTCAAAATTTATTACTGATCACAACTGTAAAAGACCATTTTTTTTAAAAATCATTTAACATTACTAATTATTTAAAGTATACAAAAATATTTTAAAATCCCCATTTTTCCAAAATTCTTCAATAATATGGAACTTCATCGTACATTTATCTAGAAATTTAAAAAACACAAAATTTACCATAATAATAAATAACTATTTTATTTATACCAAGGGATTACAAAAAGTATTTAATGCCTCGTTACATTTCCCCTTATAGCACCTACATGGTACCTAAGTGTAAGGTGTTATATGGTGATAGAATCTTGCGGTGGCTCAGAAAACATTGCCCAATTGGAAATTTCTATCATCTTGAACCTGTCCCTTAGGAAATTCTATTCAAGCTTCACATATTGGAGTTCGTCTTGGTCATGGTCCATAGCATAGCCCAGTGAGGCCACCTCATTCCCAAGCTCTGACAGATGGGCTTCATAAGGCCCTAGTCTACTAGTTGAGGCCATCGACTTGTCTTTCTGTATTTAAAAATATTACATGTATTTATAAAAAATATTATTAACGTAAATAGTTTAGTTTCCAACGGTCATATTGACCAAAAGTCATATAACAGTTGAAACCCCACTGTCTCATTTAATTACACCCATTTCATTAATTAAAGGATATTGTTTTGTGGAGTATAAAATGAAATAAGACAAAAATTTAAGAAATAAATATTATTCTAAATGTTCATGTCATTAAAAAACTGACCCCCCCCCCCCCCCGTTATTCTCCTATAGATATGCTACTATATTCAAGTCACACCCTATGATCCAAGTCAGAGAACCCAAATCAAAGGATTCCATGTCTTTCCATAAAGTTTTCCTTACCTGCAGGTCCCAACTACCATAGATAAAAGAAGAAGAAAAAATGTGATGCCCTAATGTTACCTTCCCAGTAAACAATTTTCCTAATGTAGAAACAAAATTAACTATGAAGTGTATATTTCAAAATATCCAGATATGGGAATTATATAGATTATAATTCATGCATTCTGACCCAATGCACATACTCTGAGAGTTTGTCATAATTTTTCAAGGTTCATGAATAGAAACTAGAGACAATCCATATTTCTGGATTTTTGTAGAGTTGAAAGTGGTTTTTCCCAACATACTAGTCCATTTTAATTCTTCAATATCATTGGAATGATAATTACCTTGCATTGGCCCAAGGCAGCATGGCCCCTTCTTTCCTATAATGCAAACTCGCCTATATGATTCTGGACTGAGATCTAGTGTGAATCCCACTGGACAACCGAGAAGACTACGTAGAAGAAGATAGATTCACAAGTTAGGACTGATATATGGGCATCCTCTTCTTGGTTTGAACTCTTTCCACGATAGAGGAAAAATAAATAGATTTGGAAATGGGAATTGATCGTGTATCCGTCAATTCTAGATCATTGGGGGATTCACACTATTAATTAGTCTTGAAAGAGGGTGGGGCTGAAGGACAAACCATGAGAGGCTGAGGCTCCTGCATGGGTTATGTAATTCCTCGACCCCAGAAACCCCGAGTCGGTGAATTATTACATATCATTGGTATGATCACAAAATATCAAGTCTCGAAAGACCGATTAGATTACTAGCTTTGGAAGTAATAGATACATTCATAAGGTTTACATTACATCATAAAAGGGAAAACTACAACACAATAATTTCCATAGACAACACTAAGATCCAATAGACTATCTCTGCAGGTCAGTCATAATATACTTCTTCGCATCCTAGAAAAAATAAAACCTAGAAAGGGGTGAGCTCATATGCCCAATAAGGATAACAATATATCAGAATCTTTCATAAATAAGCATAAACATTTAAGGCGATGTATAAGACTAAAACAAAAGCTTTTTAAACTTGAACATCAGCATAATATCACAAAGATAAAATCAAATAATGAAATTTACTTAGACACATGGATATTCTACTAGTCAAATAATCACATACAATATCAATACCCACATTCATAATTATGCAATGCATAATTCCAAACTTTCATAACCACATAGTGAAGGACTTGTGCCAAGACTACAAATAAGATTTTTTCAAGGCTTTGTGCCAAGACACTAGTTTGTCTAATGACTCCTAATGATGCATCGAGAAGCTATAGTGTGCTCCACCCATCACTTACTAAGTCCAATTCATTCCTCATATGAAAAGTTTGAAACATAATCTGAACATTTGTATTAAAACTTGAATACGAAATGACAATATTATAACTACAAACCATGAATGGTATAAAAATAAAACATCCACAGTCAAACATGACTCATTAAATACAATATAGAAGAATGTATTATAATAGATCAACCTCAATTGAGTTTAATTAATTATATTTACATAGATGAAAATAATCATCAAAACTATTTGAAATAAATATCCCCCTTTTTTCGTAAAAACATTGAAAAGTATCACTATTTATCAAGAAGCTGTTTAAAATAGATTTTTGTATCAAAGACTCCCATACCACGTTGAAAATTTCAAATGGAATTTTAATTTTAAAACTTTAATGTCCATATAAATAAATCCTTAAAAACATTTTTAAAACATGGACATTAATGGGAAAGATTTAGAATAATAAATCGTTAAATCATTTTAAAATGTTATTTTAGTTAGATTTTCAAAACAAAAGAGATACACTTGAATACAAGTAATTGAGGAAATAAACACTTTATAATTTCATGTGAAAAATGGGATTCATGATATACTATGTCATAGTACATTATATACACCATATAAAAGTGAATTGGTGTATAACAACAAAAAAGTCTCAATGAAATTTAAATTGAGATGAAATATCTTATAAATACTGCATCATTAGGTTAATGATAAATCAAATACATAATTATGTGTGAAAAATATAAATACACTCAATAAGATTGGATATTTAGGGTATATCAATTAGAGTATATTCCCATATATTCTTGTAAAAACAACACCAAGGAATTGGATGTTTAACTCGATAATTGGAGATTGAGGTAAAATTACTCTTATTAACTTCATATCAATGAATTGAGAATTTATAAATGGAGTGATTATGGGTATAAAAATTATATCCATATAAAGGGGAGTGGAAATTACTACAAAAATAATAAAAAGTGATTCCACACATAATCATGGAGTAAAATAATCAATGAAGTATGCGTAAAGCCGAATGAGTGGAAATTGAAATTTGAAATTCCCTTACCAATTTCATAACATAAAAAAAATACATCCCATGAAATAAGGATAATAAAATGAAGATGTAATTGCTAATAAATTAAGTTCTGTTATACAAAAAATACAATCATTGGGTAGTACATACACCACACAAAAGTAAATAGTGGCAGTATCGAATGAATCTCACGGAAATAGGAAGTGAGATAAAAACCCTTACTTTGTTATAATCAATTGAGTCGTATGGCCAAAAGTTATTATAAACCAAATGAATCATAGAATACCATGAATATAAAGATAATAATGATAATATATATATCAAATAAAAGTACACAATACACCAAATTTAATAAATAAGTGGCAAACAATGAAAATATCCCGGAATTAAATGTGACATAAGAAACCCTTTACTTTGTACTTTTCCTTGGTCAAGGGTAGTTTAACCTCTTGTATAATAGTGAAATAATTGTTATTAAATTATATAATAATAATATATATTAATATGATATCATATATGATCTTTTAATATTGCTTTGTTAATAATATTTTAGTATTATCGTCGTTTCGGGTGTTAACAGGTTCATTTTCATTTATATGCTTTGTTTTGTAAGTAATGTTTGTTATGAATAGGATGTATCTTATTCATATTCAGATTTATATCAAGTATTTAAACATTAGTTTTAATCATCTAATGAAAATTAGTCTTGAATGGATTATAATGGGGAATGAATCTCATCGCGTTCTTGGAGACGAAAATCCGTACGTACGCACAAGCGACAATATCATTCTTTTGATATTAAAATAATATATAATTGGATGGTACATGTCACAACCCCCTCCCACCAAAGATGCCCCTTCTGAGATGGTAATGGTGAAAGGGAGATAATGACCCCCGAGTCCCACCTCCAGTAGGCCCCAGAGTGGCGACTAGCACCAAGGGTATGAGTTTTCACAAATATGGGAGGCATTACACTTTTTATTATTTAAGATCGGAAAATAGGATGAGTCAAACACCAAGAGAAAAAGGAACAAGTAAATGAAAAGAAACCCAAACCAATGAAACATGCATGTTTAAACAATTCTGAAACAAAGTAAAAGTATAAGAAAAACTCAATAGTACAATACCGAAAGAAAACAAGAGTACAACAAACTACAACAACTCCAACAGTCTCGACTAGTAGGGTCCTGCACGGCCCTGGTTGTCCTCCTGGAAACCTGAAAGTAAACGTAGGGTGAGAATACAAGTATACTCAGTAGGGAAACCTAAAGCTCTCATGCATATATAGTGAGACGTCCTAATGTCCCGTGAGAACAACAGAATAAACCAAAACCTATAAAGGAATTCTATACACCCAAAATCACCATCCACGCTCACCAAAAACACAAAACAACAGGTATTAGTATATAAGAACAAGAGTATTGGGTACCCCACACCATTTCCCCCAACTAGATAGCTGCTCTTCCTAACGGCGAACGTCCTGACGCTACCACACTCTTCCTGCCCGCAAACACCTGGGACTCAAGAACCACATCTCCCACCTACACACACTTGGGCCTCACAACCATATATCCTGCCCGCACACACCTGGGACTCACAAACCACCATCACATCCCCACCCAAACATACTTGGGCCTCATCCCAAATATTCTTTGGAATAGTAAACCTGCCCGAAGAGTCTTGGGATATGAATCACACTAATTGAAACCTACACGAAGAGTCTTAGGTGTAAGGTCACCTCAAGCCATCACAGCCTATGGAAGAAGGAGCACGAAGGACCTAGAAACTAAAGGGATAACACCCTCTCTCATGAAATGGGAGTGTTCGACACTAAGAGATCAACATGGGTGGGGTGTGACAAAACACAAAGACAAATATATATATATATGTATACCAAAGACACAGCCCAACCTGTGGCTTCTAAATAGAGAAACTGAGCATGTGCCTCAGCACTGCTACTACGAATCATGCATAGAACAAATAATCCCATCCCTATTTAGGTTTTCATGTTTCAACAGTATAAGTTTATGAGTTCTTTTACTACTGGAAAATTATCAAACCAGATCAAGCGTTTTGTAGAAAATCTCTGCCAACCACAAATCAAGATAGATAAAACACAAGAAACATAAAACCAACCCTATATATCATCAAACCATCCCCATTGATTTTTCCCGCGTTTAATTCATTATCATTCCCCATAGTTCATTTATCAACATTCCACTTTTTTTTAATATCACGACCCATTACTACAGCCTTTATGCCACTAAACCACATCACCACAACCATATAACAAAACCAGGCTTGTGCCAAATCATTGCCTCTTTAATATCATTTACCGTAGCCCTACTGCCCATCCTATTTGTAACAACTCAAGATTCACCCCCCATTTTCACACAACACATAACCAAACCAACACCCACATGTTCATTATTCCATTTTGTTCAATTGAGGTGATCACACAAGTGTTCCGGATATTCATTTAATCATCCAACTTTACGTGATTAACCAATTTCCATATTCCACAAAGTTCTCATCCACAAAATGGTCTAGAAAGATAGGGAAACATTTAATTGCACAAAAAAGGCCCCCAAAGACCGTGATTTTTAGTAGGCATAATCCTATTCAATTCACAACATAACAATAGGATAAACGAGGATAAAAATAAAAACTTCTCCATCCCTGTACTTTAAGATAGTTATTATCTTCATTAAACTGGTTCAACTATGTCTTGTGAAAGCAAGAGGACACCCATCCTGCGTGATCCAAAAAACAGTGAGACGAAGGTAAGATCCCTACCTCAACAGGTTCTGATCACAATGCTCCCCCGGATCAACTTTAGAAGTCGTTCGTCGACGTCTGTCACTTCTAACAAAAACCTGAAAAAACATCCTCGGGTGGATGCTGGGAAGGAAAGGCCGAAGGGAAAGCAACAGATCCAAGCTCATAAGTTCTGCCTCATCATTACGATCTCGCGGCCGCTGACAGATCATAAATCGAAGCTTGGACAAAGAAGTTATGGAAGAAAGGAGCTTAGGAGTCTCTCGGGAGAGCTCTGCTCGAAGGAAAGGGGGGGAGAGGAATGATTTGAAAAGGAGGAGAGGCCCCCTCCTTTTATAGATGAGAAAATCTAAAGTACACGGCGTGTATTTCCTAGTACATGGCGTGTACTAGGCCATTTCACACGGTCGCCACGCGGCTTCCAACTCGGCATTCAACGCGGCACACGTCTATTGACTGGCCAACACACGGTTTGAGGGAAACGTATACACGGGGAGAAACTACACAGCGTTTAGGATGGGCTATAGGACATGTAATTATTTATTTCATGTGGCAAGGACACGTCTTCAACCTGGTACATGGCCGTTGACTGGTGAACACAATGTTTGAGGGTAACACATACGCGGGGAGAGACTACACGGCGTGTAGGATGGACTACACGGTGTGTACTTATTTATTTCACATGGCAAGGACATGGCTTCAACATGAGGTATACTCGTAAAGGGGGTACATGACGTTTACTCACACTACAGGGTGTGTTGTAACAAAATTCTGAAAATTGTGGGAAATGTCCATTCTACCCTCTAGAACACTTCATGACCTTCTTTTCGACAAAGGAAAAGGGCCGGAGAGGTCCGGGCCATTACATCATATACCTCTTAAAACATTATCGTCCCCAAGAATTCAAAAACCGACCCAGAGGAACCCAACAAGATACCTCTTAGGGCTCTCGTTATAACAGGAACCCTACCAACAATCCTAATCATATGTGTTAGGAATTCCTTCTCCTGTGTCGAGATATTATCCGCTTTAGGCGGCACTGACTCGCCTTCACGGGGTTAATCATATCCACATTAATGCGTCTCGATAAAGAATTGGGTATTCCCACTTCCATACATTAGGATTTTCAACTTAGTCTGCCCCCATCACCATACAACCAACAAACTACCAGAACACGTGGATTGGGGAAATTCCTTCTCCAATGTTGAGATATTATTCGCTTTAGGTGGCACTGACTCCCCCATACATGTTCAATCACATCCGAATTAATGCGTCTCGATTAAGGATCAAGTTTTTTCCTTTCCCCACACATCCGGACATGTTACACACTTCTAGAGAACAAGGAAACAAAAAATCTCACAACCGACAAGCCAAGAATTCAATATATAAAAGGTACAGAGCATAACATCAGAACAAAGCTCACAAGAATAAGGCAAAACAAAATTCAAAACAACTCTTGGTACAGAGCGTGCATTAGGGCCTCCCGCTCCCATGTTCTCTCCTCGAGGCTGACATGCCTCCACAACACACGAACCAAGGCGATGGTTCATCCACGGAGAACCTTCTCTTTACAATCCTTGAGTCTGACTGGTCATTCCTCGAAGGTTTCATAGTCTCCCATATCTAACTCTCCCCAATCTATAACGTGAGAGTCTTCATGTAAGTTCTGACGATGTTGGGAGACGTGGAAGACGTCATGAACCTTATCCAACTGAGGTGGAAGGGCCAGCTAATATGCCACCTCGTCGACTCACCTCAGCACCTCGAAATGTTCGATGAACCTATGGAAGAGCTTACTCCCCTTCACAAACCTCTATTACCCCCATCGAGGGGAAACCTTCAAGAACACATGATCTCCCACCTCTAACTTCAAGGGCCTCCTCTGACGATCAGCATATGACTTCTGTCAGTCCTGAGCCGCTTTCATCCTCTCACGCACAAGATAAACTTTCGCTATGGTGCTCTGCACTACCTATGGTCCAAGAGCACCTATCTCACCAACCTCTGCCCAGCAAATGGGTGAACGACATGATCTTCCATACAAATCCTCAAACGGTGCCATGTTAATAGTGGTGTGGAAGCTTTTGTTGTAGGAAAACTCTACTAAAGGCAAGTGTCGCACCCATTATCCTCTAAAATCTAGAACGCATGCTTGTATCATGTCCTCCAACGCCGGGATAGTCCACTATATCTGCTCATTGGTCTGGGGGTGGAAAGAAGTGCTAAGGCATAGCTGGGTGCCAAAAGCATGCTGTAACCCCCTCAAGACTCATGAGGTAAACTGAGTATCCCGATATGAGACGATAGTATTTGGAATTCCATGAAAACGCACCACCTCATCTATGTACCTCTTTACTAAGGTACTCACCGGGCTCGACTCCTTAATTGATAAGAAGTGAGATAATTTCGTCAGTTGATCCACCACTACCCAGATAGCATCATAACCACCCTGAGCTCTGGGTAGTCATGTGACGAAGTCCATTGAGATGTCATCCCACTTCCACTCGGGGACATCTAAGGGATGAAACAAACCACTGGGAACACGGTGTTCAGCCTTTACTTGCTGACACACTAGGCACTTAGCCACACACTCCGCCACTACCTGTTTCACCCTAGGCCACCAAAACTATTCCCTCAGGCCTTGGTACAATTTTAAAACTCCCTGATGTACCACCAAGCCTGATCTATGAAACTCATGGAAAACTCCCTCACGCATCGCCTCCGGAACAAACACCCTTCCATGAAAAATCATCTGAGGTCAGCTGTCCTTTGTCCATACTTCTAGAGCATTTCCATGGTCGATACGATCCCGCATTACTTCTGCCTCAGATTCTCCCCACTGAGACTCTTCCACCTGCTGCAACAAGGAGGATTGCACCGTCATCTGAAACAAACAGCCTCTAACACCCTCTACCCTTGCATCCAAGTGCAAGGAATCCAACTCTCCCATCGCTTTCCAAGCATTAGTGTATTCTTGAACCACTTCCTTATGCGACTTCCTGTTCAGGGAATCAGCCAAAAAGTTTCCCTTACCTTCAGTGTAAGAGATATCGAAGTCATAGTCTTGGAGAAACTCAACCCATCTCCGCTGTCATAAGTTCAGGCCATGCTGGGAGAAGATATAACGTAAGCTCTTTTGATCTGAGAAGACCACAAAGCGCTCTGAAAAGAGGTAATGTATCCACAATGTCAGTGAAAACACTACTTCTGCAAGCTCTAGGTCATGGGTGGCATAGTTATGCTCGTGAGGGCACAACTGCCTAGACACATAACAGATCACACCCTTCTACTGCATCATTATGCACCCCAATCCAATGCCATAAGAATCAAAAAACACCTCATACAACAACCATTCCTCTGAAAAACAGAGTACTAGAGAACTGACAAACTTCTCCTTCAGTTATTTGAACAATTTTTTGAACTACTCGCTCCATAGGAAGACCTGGTTCATCCCAGTCAAAACTGTCAATGGAGCAGCAACTTGAGATAAGTCCAAAACGAACCTCTGGTAATAAGATGCCAACCCCAGGAAACTACGAACTTCTGCTATTCTCTTGGAATCCCCCCAAGAAACAAGTTCCTCCACCTTCAATGGGTCCAATTAAACTCCATGACGAGACACCACGTTCCCATGGAAGTGTACTTCTTGCGTCAAGAAATTACACATCGACAATTTCCCATAAAGATGGTGGTGTCGAAGGACTTCCAAGACTGCCCTGAGATTTTCAACGTGCTCCTCCTCTGATCTAGAGTAGATCAGGATTTCATCAATAAACACAATGATGAACTGGTCCAAAAACTCTCAGAAGACAAAATTCATAAGTCCAATGAACACAGCTGGTGCATTCGTAACTCCAAACAACAGCACTACAAACTCGAAGTGCCCATACCTGCACCTGAAAGTCATCTTCAAGAGGTCATTGTCCTTTACCCTCAGCTGATGATATCCAGATCGTAGATCAATCTTAGAAAACCAGCCTGCTCCCCTCAACTGGTTGAATTGATCATCTATCCTTGGAAGGGGGTAACAGTTATTGACTGTTACCTAATTCAACCTTCGGTAGTCTATGCATAGCCTGAGACCACCATCTTCATTCTTCATGAAAAAAACTGGAGCACCCCATGGCGACATGCTGGGTCGAACAATACCCTTCTCCATCAGATCATCAATCTGAATCCACAACTCTCGCAACTCTGATGGTGCCATCCGATAAGGGTCCATCGAAATCATATGGGCACCAGGCTGTAAGTCTATCTCGAACTCAACGTCACGTCAGGGGGGGGGGGGGGGGTAGAGTCACAACCTCCTCAGGAAAAACATCGAGGAACTCCCAAACAACCTCTGGAACATCCATCATCTCTATAATAATTGAAACCACTGATAACTTGACTAACAAGAAAAGGAGAGGTTTCACATGCCGGCTTCCCAACTGATAGCTCCTCTCGCCAACAAAAGCTACACGATGCACATCCATGTCGTAGAACATGACTCTTCTTCGAAATCAGTCGATAACGGCACTAACAGAAAATAACCATTTAATTCCTAGGATGACATTGTATGGCTGCATCTGTAGCAAAATAAGATCCCCACTAGATCGATGTGGTCCCAACATCATCCCACATCCCCGGCAAACACGATTTACACTGGTCTGACCTCCAACTGGTGTACTTAGCACCAGAGGTACGGAAAGTCTCTCTACGTCTATACCCAAAGCATGGGCTAGACTGGGAGAAAAAAAGGAGTGTGAATCTCCCGAATCAAACAAAGAAGAAACGAGAGTGCTGAACAAAAAAATCATACCTTGCACAACATCTAGTTCTACCGAAGATGCCAACTCTGCTGCGTGTAACTGTCCATGCCCAACTCCTCTACCTCTCCGATGTCGACCACCTCCCCGACCTCACCCTGGTCGAGGTCCTTGAGGAGCACCCTAAGGTCGGCCTCCTCTTGCAAAGTCTTCCCTTAGAGGAGCAGGGTCCTGCTGCTACTGGAAGGGCCTCGTCGGTAACTCGTGCTGCTGAGGCGGGCACTGAACCAGCCCACCTACAATGTACTGAGCTCGGGTCGGGCACCGACTCCGATGGTGCCCGATAACTCTGAAAGATAAACACTTCGGTCCTGGGCTCGTGAAAAAGGGACGAGGACCCGAAGATCTGAACTGGAAATGCTGGGGCCTGCTCCCTATTGGACTGAATCTGGATGGTCATGTCGTAGGAGACCTGTTTCTGACTGACTTCCCCTTCGACGAACCTGGCTGGATCCCCTCTCGTAGTGCCCCTCCCTACAAGTGCATCCTCTCTACAACCTCTACCTTCTTTTGTACTGCCATGTACGTCGGAAGGGTGAAGGGGGTGACATCATACTGGAGCAAAGAATGAAGCCCCTCCTCCAAACATCTCGCCCGAGACTCCTCATCCAGAAAGAGATCTGGAGAAAAGTGTAGGAGACCCTTGAACTTGATACCCAATTCTTGTACTGACATATTCCCCTATTGTAGGTAGAGTAACTCCTACTGCTTCTCTACCTTGATCATGGAAGAAAGGAATTCCTCTCAGAACTCCTTCTCAAAGTCAACCCACGGAACCTATGCCTCTGACCTCTCCCTGAGGTAGAGCATCCACCACTGACGTGTTGCACCTCTCAACTGACAGACTGCTAGGGGAACCCAGTACTCCCTCTGAGCACGGATCAAAGTAAAAGCAATCCCTAGCTCCTCAAGCCACCACTTCGTCTCCATATCTGATGTACTACCCTCGTACTTCTTGAGGGTTTGTCGCTAGAAAGAACGGAGAGAATTCGGCCACTAATCATCTTCATCCTCTCGGTCAACCCTCAACTGATCGACCGCCTGAATCTGCTGGGCCTCGGCTGTCTGAGTCACCCAGGGATGATGTTCCGGTGCCATAGCTGTACGGAAAACAAAGATCTCCTAATCCCAAGTAGCAAGAAAAATTTTCAATGTTTCATTTTATCACTTTTATTTCAATTCCTTTCCCAGAACACCCAAATCAAGTACAACACAAACATGATGATGCATGTACCTTCCCTAGGGTATCTACCATACAATCAATGTAGTCTCACTTGTTCGTTCGGTTGGCTCAGATTCCTTGCATCGGATCATAGGGGGCCCTAATATACCGTTTTCTAGACGGTGTTCCCTGGCCTATGTCACCCACCAAGATCACCTAACACTATTTCCCTACCATCCCATGCAATCCTTACTGTGTCTAACTCCCGACTTCATCCTATCTCTCAAACATCGGCTCTGATACCATTCTTTCATGAACCCCTCCCACCAAAGATGATCCATATGAGCTGGAAATGGTGAAAGGGAGATAATGACCCCCGAGTCCCTCCTCCAGTAGGCCCCGGAGTGGAGACTAGCACCAAGGGTATGAGTTTTCAAAAATATGGGAGGCATTACCCTTTTTATTATTTAATATCGAAAAATAGGATGAGTCAAACACCAAGAGAAAAAGGATCAATTAAATGAAAATAAACCCAAACCAATTCCACATGCATGTTTAAACAATTCTGAAACAATGTACAAGTACAAGGAAAACTCAAAAGTACAATACCGAAATAAAACAAGAGTACAAAAAACTGCAACAAAGCCAACTATCCCGACTATTAGGGTCCCGCACGGGCCTGGTAGTCCTCCTAGAAACATGAAAGTAAATGTTGGGTGAGAATACAAGTATACTCAGTAGGGAAACCTAATGCTCTCGTGCACAGGTGGAGAGACATCCTAATGTCCCGTGAGAACAACAGAAGAAACCAAAACCTAGTAAGGAATTCTATCCACCCAAAGTCACTAGTCACACTCACCAAAAACACAAAACAATAGTTAGTAGTATATAAGAACAAGATTATTGGGTACCCCACACCATTTCCCCCCACTAGCTAGCTGCTCTTCCTAACGGTGAACGTCCTGACGCTACCACACTCTTCCAACCCGCACACACCTGGGCCTCAAGAACCACATATCCCACCTGCACACACCTGGGCCTCACAACCACATATCCCGCCTGCACACACCTGGGCCTTAAAAACCACCATCACATCCCTGCCCGAACACACCTGGGCCTTATCCCAAAGATTCTTGGGAACAGTAAACCTGCCCGAAGAGTCTTGGGCTAAGAATCACACCAATCAAAACCTACCTGAAGAGTCTTGGGTGTAAGGTCACCTCAATCCATCACAGCCTATGGAAGAAGGGGAACGAAGGAGATAGTAACTAAGGGGAATACACCCTCTCCCATGAAATGAGAGTGTTCGTCACTAAGTGCTCAACATGGGTGGGGTGCGACAAAACACAAAGATACAGATATATATATGTATACCAAACACACAGCCCAACCTATGGCTTCTAAATAGAGAAAATGAGCACATGTCTCGGCACTACTACTACGAAGCATGCATACAAAAAACAATCCCAAACCCATTTAGTTTTTCATGTTTCAACAGTATTAGTTTATTAGTTCCTTTACTATGGGGAAATTATTAAACTAGATCAAGTGTTTCGTAGAAAAACCCTGCCAACCACAAATCAAGATAGATAAAACACAAGCAACACAAAAACAACCCTTTATATCCTCAAACCATCCCCATTGATTGTTCCTGCGTTTAATTCATTGTCGTTCCCCACAGTTCATTTATTAACTTTCCACTTTATTTTAATATCACAACCCATTACTATAGCCCTACTGCCACTAAACCACATCTCCACAACCGTATCACAAAACTAGGCTCATTCCACATCATTGCCTCTTTAATATTATTTACCGCAGCCCCGTTGCCCATCCTATTCGTAACAACTGAGGATTCACCCCCCCCCCCCCCCCTTTCACACCCCACGTAACCAAACCAACACCCACATGTTCATTATTCCATTTTTTTCAACCTGGGTGATCACACAAGGGTTCTGAATAGTCATTTAATCATCCAACTTTACATGATTAACCAATTTCCATATTCCATGAAGTTTCCATCCAAAAAACAGTATAGAAAGATAGGGAAACATTTAATTATGCAAGAAAAGTCCCCCAAAGACCGTGATTTTCAGTAGGCATAAGCCTATTCAATTCACAACATAACAATTTTATAAACAAGAATAAACATAACAACTTCCACATCCCCATTCTTTAATCTAGTTATTATCTTCATTAAACTGGTTCAACTATGTCTTGCGAAAGCAAGAGGACACCCATCCCGCATGATACACAAAAGATATGGACAAAGGTAAGATCCCTACCTCAATAGGTTCTAATCACAACGCTCCCCCAGATCAACTTTAGAAGACGTCTGTCAGCGTCCATCGCTTCTGAAAAAACCCGGCCAAAACCTCCTAGGGTGGAAGCTGGGAAGGAAAGGCCGAAGGGAAAGCAACATATCCAAGCTCAGAAGTTCCACCTCATCGTTACTATCTCATGGCCACTGACGGATCGTAAATCGGATCTCGGACAAAGAAGTTATGGAAGAAATGATCTTTGGAGTCTCTCGGGAGAGCTCTGCTTGAAGGAAAGGGGAGGAGAGAAATGATTTGAAAAGGAGGAGATGCCCCCTCTTTTTATAGGTGAGAAAAACTAAAGTACACAGCGTGTACTTCATAGTACATGGCGTGTACTAGGACATTTCACACGGTCGCCACACAGCTTCCAACTCTGCATTTAACGCGGCACACGGCTGTTGACTGGCCAACACACAGTTTGAGGGTAATGCGTACAGGGGGAGAAACTACACAGAGTGTAGGATGGGATTCATGGCGTGTACTTATTTATTTCACGCGGCAAGGACACGGCTTCAACACGACACATGTCCATTGACTAGTAAACACACGGTTTGAGGGTAATGCGTACATGGGGAGAAACTACACAGTGTTTAGGATGGGCTACACGGTGTGTAGGATGGGCTACATGGTGTGTAGGATGGGCTACACGGCGTGTACTTATTTATTTCACGCGGAAAGGACACGTCTTCAACACGGGGTATACTCGGCAAGGTGGTACATAGTGTGTACTCACACTACACGGCGTGTAGTCACAAAATTCCGAAAAGTGTGGGAAAAGTCCATTCTACCCTCCAGAACACTTCATGACCTTCTTTTCGACAGAGGAAAAGGGCAGGAGAGGTCCGGTCCATTACAGTACATCATATATATAGAATCATTATCATGTTATATTTATTATTTACATCAATTACACATAATT
This sequence comes from Viscum album, assembly GCA_963277665.1. Taxonomy (NCBI): domain Eukaryota; kingdom Viridiplantae; phylum Streptophyta; class Magnoliopsida; order Santalales; family Viscaceae; genus Viscum; species Viscum album. Next base: position 1,291,533,091 of record OY728135.1, read on the forward strand.
ATTATATCCATACAAATAATAATTTTTTGAATAACAATTACACCACGACGTGGAGACAGTAAAGCGTACGTATGCACGTATGATGACATGTCATTCAAAGGATGGATATAATAATGAATATAGTTGTACCATATTTATAATAACATCGCATTTTATAGATGATACTGGATTAATTATTTTAGAATGGAAGAAACAAAGAAAGAGGAAGTGGAAGAAGAAAACAACTTGAAAGAGGTGATGAAATATTTACCTCTTCTTCGGGTTCTACCTTTTGATTTGATCAAAATGGATCCATATGATGGATTTATGACTAAATTAAGGCCTCTTGGATGAAGGGATGATGGTTTAGAAGGTATTTGAGAAGATTTTGGCCGAGCCAAAAGGATTTGATAGTGTGAATTTGAGGGAAGGGGGAGTGCCCTTTTATAAGAGGGGTGAGGGGCACCTTAGGAAAAGCTATAAATATTATTTTATAGTAAAATAATTTTCGGTTTCTAATGGATCCAAAATAAATTATTTAAAGTCTTCGATGGGGATGGGTCAAAAACTACACAACCAATTGGTTTTAGACTGGTTTGAGTAACTATATTAACCTTATAATTTAGATTTAACTCTTAGTTAAATAGATTGACATTTACCATGTCTCTTTGTATTTTTATATTATATGGTTAATAAATATACTATATACTTCCAAGATAACTCCAAGTTGTTCAATAATAAAATAAATATCATTATATATGTCTTTTAGCCAAACCATATATTTTTAGGAATATAATATCAATTAATAATATAATATTTTTTTTAAAAAGTCTTTTATGTCAATTTTGACACTATTTGGTATTTTGTTTTTTCTAAATCCATACTAGCATTATTACTTAGAAAAAAATTCATCTCACTAACCTGAACATGTCATATTAACCTATAAAATTAGTGTAATTCATAAAAAGTGTCAAATTACATTTATTTGGATATTTATAATATCAAATATGTTAATATTTCATTAATTAGGTAATTATTGCATCATCATTGTGTCATTAATAAATTAAATTATATAATGTTTAAAAAATATAAATAAATCAAAAATATGTAGGAAATATTTTATTCTTTCTAATAAATATTTATAATCGAATTTATCTTATGTTTAACCCTATATTAAAAATGGTTTAGTTGTTAAGCATTGCATTTAACACTTTTAACTCTTCTTTGAATTAAATAATAATAAATGTCCTAATCTAATCCAAGTGGACCTAAAGGATTATATTTTATTCCTAAGGTTGTTTTTTGTCGAATTACACTTATCCAATATAATTAGTAAATGTGTTAGGGTAATAATAATATCATTTGTACCCTTAATTACCTTATTTACTTTTAACCATGGTAAATAAAAGTCAATAGTTTCTATTCACCAAAAATTATTTTTATATTATTGAACCACATTTTACTTAATGATATCAACCATGTCTCTTGGATTTTTGAAATTAAATTCATAGAAGTGTTAAATTTTAGTTTTATTCAAATTTGAAAATGCTCCTAGGAGGTGGGTAAAAGATGGTTAAAAAGTTCAATACATTTTTTATATATCTAAAATTTTTATAAACTGACTAAAATGAAATAAATTGAAGTTTTATAGGTATTTTGTATCTATTTTTTACCTTAAATAAGTTTCACTAAATAATTTTTTAAAAAAATTCGGTTTTAAACTATAACTAAGTGTTTTTCACTATTCATCAAAAATTGAATGTTTTTAGAAAAATACCAAAAATTCACCCTAAGCTAATTTCAATATTATGGATCCAAAGATGAAGTCCATTTTGAAAGATAAAATTCATAAAATTTCAAAAAGTGGGTATTATTAATCATAACGGCTAGTTTTATTGGTCGCAAAGTGTTAGAATCTCGAAGTTGCGTACAATGCAAGCTATTACATTATTCAAAGCGAAACGTACCGTGTATTCTTGGTGTGTGACATTATTCCCCCCTTTTCAAAATTGAGTCCTCGCAATTTTTAAAATTGGTCTTGAGAACATAATTTAAAGTCCCACATCTGAAAAAGTGTCAAAAAACAATCACTTAAAAACAAAGAAAGAGAAGTACAAAGGTCACCCAAGATAACCTATACTAGGATTCCATTTAGAAAAACATGGATATGGATGATAAATTATATGTCATGTTTTGATGGAGATGGATAAAAAACATGATCAAGAGAAAGTTAACAACAAGAATCCCACAAACTTGTGATGGGACAAACTGTCATTAGTTTCCCGGTAGGAAGAGTAAACTGGCAATGTTTTGTTTTGTTTTAAGTTTCATTTTATAAAGATAAGGGATTTATTTATGATAATTACTAAGAACATAAAGATATATACTTACTTTTTAAGTAGATTTTCATTCTATAATAAATTTCTACCACTAACTCATTTTTTCAAACGATGAGTATTCAAGATGACTTGGTCACACCAGAAGAGCTAGAATAAACTTCTAGAGACCACATGATCCACAAAGGATAAACTATATATTTACCTTATCTTTAGAGATTAATCAAAATGAAAATGGTTATTACATGATCAAATGGTCCCCCAGAAGGATATTCATTCAGTGAAAGAAACACTAATATTAATTTCTAAATTTAAACCAACAATACCCCAAATTTAAATAAATAACATTCAATAAACAATTTTCCTTAAAATCCTTCAATATAATCCAAACTAATATTGAAACCCAAAACATAGAATAATTTGGTTATGTAGTCTTCCACGTTAAATTGTACCTCCAAATGACATCGACTACTCTTAATGTCACATACTTAAAATTAATTAACCTAATCACATGTTCTCTATTATAGGTTAATAATTTCCATAAATAACCCAAATCACTATAAATCCATAATAAAAACATAGATAAAAATACACCATTACTCCTCAAATGAAATCACAAAGTATTTTATTTTTTTAGGCATATAGTGTTACCTATAGAGATAATGTCTTCCAAAATAACATTTATCACTGAATCTCCAAATCATTTTCCTATACTAAGGGAACTCATTTGAAAATACATAAGATCTAAAATCTACTTATTATTGATCAATAAAATCATTTAACTAAAAATAATTAGTCACACTAACCAGGGACATCGCATAGTCCAGTGGTAGGCAATAAATCCCAATCGCACTCTAGTTGAGCATTCGATTCCAATAGCTTTGTCTGACGCGACGGGTTGTCACATGGTCTGCAGGTTATCCTTTTTCAAAAACAATATTTTATAACATTACCAAAATAGGATAAATTCTGTAAAGCAACCATAACATAATTTAACCACAAATGTTATCTCATACCTTTCATTTTCATCCCAAAATATAATAACTTGAAATTTCCTCAACCCAAATGATCATATAAAACAAAATGGTTATTTATAACTATATCCACAAGAGAAAAGATAATTCTTACTCAAATATCATTTTCACATGACAAACATCAGGGTTATAAATACAAGAGAAAATTATTCCAATATAATCCCATCAACAAGGATCCCTAATACTTATAAACATTTCTCCAAACATTTATTTGCACATAGCTTTTTCTTTGACCAAGAAAATATCCTATAGAATAGGGCATTCACTCGGGTAATGGCCAGGTCCCCTATATTAACGGAAAATGACTGTAAATGGATTATTGGGACCATTTTTATTTTCTTCCATATTACTCTACATTTTTCCTCAGCAATTTCTTACTTTATGTCTTTCTTTCCCACACGTTTTTCATTTCTTTGTTCCATTGATACTCTGTCTTGGGCATCTCCTTCCACATTTCCTGCATGATTGAAAATAAGGATTCGTTTCTAAATGGTCGCCACTGCTAGAGCACTTATCATTCATCACTTTTCTATTCTTTTTTTTGTCCGGGAGTTGGTTAATATATACGTTATTGATCATATTTTTGGAAAACTGATTTGGAATGAATTCTATATCTTTTACCCATATCAACATTCCATTTTTGTTTCTCATTTCCACCATTGTTCCAACCTTGTACATCATGCTCAAAGTTACTATGACTTCATTGGAATCCATACATTGACTAAAACCAGAAAGCATTGGGTGATTAATAGTAGTCATAAAATCATTTAGAGAATATCATGACACCATATTTCCAATTTGAAACACCTTAGGATTAACCAAAGACATTTATTCGCATATTATATTAAAAACCTTCAAATCGGTTTGTAAAGAAAATCTAAATTGTCCTTAGCATATCCCCCCTGGGAGTTTTGTAACCAAGAGTGAAGCAAGTCCCGTTGTCGTCCACCAGTTCTCATTCAAGTCTAGCTCAAAGCGGTGTTTTTAGGTTTTACCCCTAGGTACATCTATGCCAGAGCCGCCTCTACTTTCTCGTATCCAGACAGGGATGTATTGCTTGGAAAACTCACAAAATCACTACAATACCAAAATTTTAGGAAGTTCTTCTTTACTAATCCTTAATGTTTATCTTAAGGATATGTGCTCTAGTTAGAGATTATCAAAATCTAGTTTCCACGGTTTCTACTAAACTTCCTCCTATACCAACTGTAATGCCCCGAACCCAAAAATCCATATTTGGTGCATTATTAAGTATCATTGGCATGATCACAAAAGTTCAAGTCTAGAAATACCGTTTAGTTTATTAGCCTTGGGAGTACTAAATACATTTATAAGGTTTTCATTACATGATAATATGGAAAACTAAAACAACATTATTTCCATAGACAACACCGAGATCCCATAGACTATCCCTGATGGTCAGTCATAATATAATTTATCGAATCCTAGGAAAAATAATACATAGAAAAGGGTGATCTCAGATTCTAAATAAGGATAACAATATAGCAAAAACTTTCATAAATAAGTATAAAAATTTAATGAAATGTATAACACTAAAATAGAAGACTTTTAAACTTGAACTTCATCATAATATGGAAAAGATAAAATCAAATAATTCCATTTACGTAGTCACATGGATATTATACTAGTAGAATAATAACATTCAATATCAATGGCCACATTCATAATGATGGAATGCATAATGCCAAACTTTCATAACCACGTATTCAAGGCCTTGTGTCAAGACAACAAATAAGATTTTGTCAAAGCCTTGTGCCAAGACACTAGTTTGTATCATTAGACCAACCGATGCATCTAGGATCTATAGAGGGCTCCAAACGTTACTTAATAAGTCCAATTCATTCTTTATATGAAAAGTTTGAAATATAATCTGAACATTCATATTAAAACTAGCATACAAAATGTCAATATTATAACCACAAACCATGAATGGTATAAACATACCACATCCATAGTCAAACATAACCCATTAAATACAATATAGAAGATTTTATTATAATAGATCAACCTCAATTTAGAATAATTAATGACACTGACATAGATGAAAATAATCATCAAAACTATTTGAGAGAAATATCCCCCTTTTTCTTGAAAACATTTAAAAGTATCACTATTTATCAAGAAGCCGTTTAAAATATATTTTTGAATCAATTATTTTCATACCACTTTGAAACTTTTAAAAAGAATTTTAATTTTGAAACTTTAATGTCAAAATAAATAAATCCTTAAAACCATTTTTAAAACATGGACATTAATGAGAATGATTTAGAATAATAAATAATTAAACCATTTTAAAATGATATTTTAGTTGGAGTTCTTAACCAAAATAGAGACACTTGAATACAAATAATTGATGAAATAAAAAAATTATAATATCATGAGAATAAAAGGATTTAGGATATACTATGTCAAAGTATATTATATAAACCATATAAAAGTGAATTAGTGTATAACAACAATGAAGTCTCAATGGAATGTAAATTGAGATGAAATCAATTATAAATACCATATCTTTAGGTTAAGGATAAATCAATCACATAATTATGGGTGAAAAATATAAATAAAATCAATATTATTGGATATTTAGTGTATATAAATCAAAGTACATTCACACATATTCTTTTAAAAACAACACCAATGAATTGGATGTTCAACTCAATAAATGAAGATTGATTTAAAATTACTCTTATCAAGTTCATATCGATGACTTGAGAATTTATCAATGGATTTATTATGTGTATCAAAATTATATCCACCGAAATAATAGTGGAAATTAGTACACAAATAATAAATAGTTATTCCACACATAATCATGGTCTAAAATAATCAATGAAGTATGCGTAAAGCCGAAGGAGTGGAAATTGAAATTTGAAATTCCCTTACCAATTCGGTAACATAAAAAACATACATCCCATGAAAGAAGGATCATAAAATTAAGATTTAAATACTCATAAATTAAATTATATTACATAAATAATACAATCATTGGGCAGTACATACACCACACAAAAGTAAATAGTGGCAGTACAGCATGAATCTCACGGAAATACGATGTGAGATGAAAACCATTAATTTGTTGTAATCTTTTGAGTCATATGACCAAAAGTTAATTGTAACGCCCCGACCCCAGTTACCCAGAGTTGGTGCATTATTACATAACATTGGCATGATCACAAGAAAGATCAAATCTCGAAAGACCGATTGGTTTAGTAGCCTTGGAAACACTAGATATATTCATATGTTTTACATTACATCATAAAATGAAAAACTACTACAACAACATAATGTTTCCACAATCCACACTATTAACCCCTCATAAAATCCCTGCAGGTCATTCATAACTTACTTCTTCACATCCTGGGAAAAATAAAACATAGAAAAGGGGTGAGCTCAAATGCCCAGTAAGGATAACAATATAGCGGAAACTTTCATAAATAAGAATAAACATTTAAGGCAATGTATAACTAAAACAAAAGCCTTTTAAATATGAACTTTCAACATGGTATGGCATAAATAAAATGAAATAATTCCATTTACTTATTCACATGGATATTCTACTAATCGAATAATCACATGAAAAAATCAATAACCACTTTCATAATGTTGGAATGCATAATGCCAGACTATCATAACCACATAGCCAAGGCCTCGTGCCAAGACTACAAATAAGATTTTGTCAAGGCCTTGTGCCAAGACACTAGTTTGTCTCATGAGACCTACCGATGCATCGAGGAGCTATAGCGGGCTCCACCCGTCACATATTAAGTCCAATGCATTCCCATATGAAAAGGTTTAAACATAACATAAACATTCATATTAAAACTAGCATATGAAATGTCAATACTTTCACCATAAACTATGAATGGTATAAAAATAGAACATCCACAGTCAAACATATCACAAAACCTTCAATACAATATAGAAGTTTTGTATCATAATAAATCAACTTCAAATAATCTTAAAATCCATCAAAGGATGTTGACATAGATGAAATCAAAATTCTTTTTAAAGAAATATCTCCTTTTATTTTGAAATAATTTAAGATCCATATAAAATAAAACATATTCTTTGAAAATATTCTTATAAGCTTGTAAGGGAAGCTTTGAAGATTTTATAACGGCGGAAAATAGCCGCACCCGCCGTATAAGTTAAAAAAACATTCTTACCTTAATTCTGTCGAAAAGGTTAAAAAGGACCTTGTTTTGAAAACGACCGAAAGATTCCTTTATAAACCACTTATAAAAGTAAAAAAGGGTATAAATGACTTTAACTCATATTCTAGTAAATAGTAAAAATGTTTTGAAATGCATTTTTAAGAAACATGGATGTGGATGATAAAGAGATCCCAGTAGATTATTACGTATAAACAACCTTGGATAATGAAGAGGTTGTAAAGTAAACCCTTACCTTGTACTTTTCCTTGGTTGGGGTAGGTTAACCTCCTGTATAATTGTGAAATAGTTGTTATTAAATTATACAAGAATCATATATAATAATATGATATCATATATGATCTTTTAACATTGATTTGTTAATAATATCTTAGAATTATCGTCGTTTCGGGAGTTAACTTACTCATTTTCTTTTATATGTTTTGTTACATAAGCCATGGTTGTTGTATTTTATTCATATCCAGAATGATATCTAGTCCTTAAACATCATTTTTAAATCATCAAATGATAATTATACTTGAATGGATACGATGGAGAATGAATCTCATCGCGTTCGTGGAGACGGTAGTCCGTACGTACGCACGAGCGACAATATCATTCTTTTGATATTAAAATAATATATAAATGGATGGTATATCATATATACAGAATCATTAACATGTTATATTTATTATTTACATGAGTTACACATCATTATTATACCCATCCAAATAATATTATATTGAATAACAATTACACCACGACGTGGAGACGGTAGTCCGTACGTACGCACGTATGGTGACATGTTATTCAAAGGGTGGATAGAATACTGAATATGGTTGTACCATATTTATAATAACATCACAGTATATGTGAGATACTGGAGTTATTATTTTATAATGGTAAGAACAAAGGAAGAAGAAGTGGAAGAAGAAATGAACTTGGAGAAGGGTGGTGAAATCATTACCTCTTCTTCGGGTTCTTCCTTTTGATTTGATCAAAAGGGATCCTTAGGTTGGCTTTCTGATCAAACTAAGGCCTCTAGGTTGTAGTGAGGGATGTTGGGAGAGTATTTGGGCAGAGTTTGGCCGAACCAAAAGGCTTTGAAGGTGTGAAGAAATGAGAAGGAGGAGTGCCCTTTTATAAGAGGGGTGAGGGGCACCTTTGGAAAAGCTAGAAATATTAATTTATAATAAATTCATATTCGGTTTCTAATGGCTCCAAAGCTTATTATTAAAAGGTAAAGGTGGGGATAGGTCGAAAACCACTCAACCAATAGAATTTAGACAGGTTTGGGTACTTATATTAACCTTATCTTTAAGTATTAATTCTAAGTTAATTAGTTTCACTTTTACAATGTCTCTTTGTATTTTTATATAATATGGTTAATAAAATTACTATATACATCCAAGAGACCCCCAAGTGGTACATTAATGATGAACCTATCATGATATAAGTCTCTTGGCCGAACCTTAGATTTTTAGGAATTTAATATCAATTAATAATATAATATTTGTTTTAAGAACTCTTTTATGTCAATTTTGACACTATTCAATGGTTGATTTTTGTGAAACTTATAACAGATTGATTACTTCGAACAAAGTCAATTAAATCAATCCTAATATATCATATTATCCTAGAAAATTAGTTTAATTCACTAAAAGTTTCATATTATATTTATTTGGGTATTTATAATATCAATTATTTTAATTTTTCACTATTATAGTAATTACTGCATCATCATTGTGTCATAAATAAAATAAATTATATAATGTCTAAAAATTATAAATAAAATATCATTATGTAGGAAATCGTTTTAGCTTTCTAATTAATATTTATAATCTAAAATCCAACATATATAACTTTATGTAACAATTGTTTTTCTAAAAGATATATGCTTGTGTCATTTTTGTATTCATTTTAACTTAATTAAAATAAAGTGTCATTATCACTTACAAGTGGATCCATGGGGTCCCAAAATAGACCCAAAGATTCCCATGGTCGACCATGTATCAACCAATAGGGTTAAGACGCGTTTTAGGGTAATTTAGTATTATTATAATATTATTTTTTAACCCTTATTTACCGGATTTACCCTTAACCATGGTAAATAAAATATTTACCGCAGTAATTATTCAAAATGTCTAAAAATAAAAGTTACCTATTTACACAATTTGAACATACTGATTCCAAATATGGAATCCATTTTCCTAAATTCAAAACACAGAAGTGGCAGAAATTAATTTAAAATTAATTCCCGCTGTCAAAACAAAAAGCGTGTTTTTAAGAGATAATAACTATCAAAAGATTGACACTCGTTTATGTTCGGTTTAATTGTAAAATTATGTCCAATGACCAACATTATATTAAATGGTAAAAATATATTCTAAATATACTTTAAAACCACTGAAATTCATAATTTATCACTATTAATTATTTTGATTAAAAAAGTTGTTTTTAATTAAAACTTAGTAATTTTCACTATTCATCAAAATATGAAAGTTATCTGAAATGTACCAAAATTTTACCTTAGGCTAAATTCGATATTCCGAATCCAAAAATGAAGTCCATTTTAAAATATAAAATATATATAATTTCAAAAAGTAGGTATTAGTATTCATAACGGCTAGTTTGATTGGTTGTGGTGTGTGTTAAAACTCAAGGTTGCATACAACACACGCTACTGTATTATTCAAAGAAAGTGTACCGTGGAAGCTTGGGATGTTTCATTTTAAATTTTTGATGTCCCTATTTAGTCAAAAAGTTTAAAATATTGTATTTAAAAAGGGTTCACTATTAAAAGTTGATAAAAGTGCAATACTGAAAATGAATTTGTTCTTGCATTATATCTAAGAAACTCATAATATGGATTCTAAAATTATAAGGATTATATAAAGTTTAAAATTTAGATAATACTATTCATAACCTCTTTTGAATGGATTTTTTTTTTGTAAGTCATGGTGTGATTGAACTCGGTGTTGTGTGTAGTGCAAGTTATTGAATTATTTTGAAGAAATAACACACTATGAAATCTTGGGGTGTTACATTCTCCCCTCCTTCAATAAATTGCGTCCTCGCAATTTGAAATTGTTCTTCGAAAATAAAAGGTTGAAAGTAGAAAATATATTTGTGGGAAAACCCACATCAGAAATTGGGTTACTAAAATTTAGTCTTAATATGATGAAAAGAGAAATCAAAGGGTCACCACCAAATTATGATCTCGATTAGGAGAACATTGGTGGCAATTAGAGACATATAATTGGAGGGAAAACGTAAATATTTATAGGTAGTGATTGAGGTCATCAATCACAAACAAGTATAAAATTGAGGTCCTTAAATTCATCAATCTATGATGATTTGAAATACCATCGGTTCAACAAAACATAGGGTATTAGGATAACACATTTTTGACTTTTCAAAATATCCTAGTTGAAATCCCACATCGAAAAATGAATTAATGAGGCCTCTATTTAAAATAAAGAGTCGAAAGTATGAAGATTACCGAAAATAACACATACTAGGGTTCCATGTAGGAAAATATGGATATGGAAGAAAAATCTAACCATCAATTATCTGATGGAGAGTGGTAGAGAACATGGCTATGAAAAGGCCAACAATCCCAAAGCCATAAATTAGTGATGATTTAAGGTACCATCTAGGACAACATTTTTGTTCTAAGTTTATTTTCTTAATGTTGAGGAATTTATTTATGAGATTGGATATGATCATAAGGAGATATACTTACTTTATAATTAGAGTTTTATCCATTAATAAATTTCTACCACAAACTCATCTTTCACTCTAAAAGATAATAGGATGTAAAAAAATTCTATTTACACTATTCGTATAGGGTTCCAAAATAAACGAATTTATAATTCATCAACAAGATCTTTTAATAAAAACTACATTATTTAATCCAGGACATCTCGTGGGCCAGTGGTAGGTGATACACCCTTATCGCCCTTCGGTTGCGGGTTCAAGTCTTGCAGCCTTGCCGGACGCGACGGGTTGTCGCCCGACCTCCGGGTTGTCCTTTTATGGCAATCCAAAATAATCCAAACTAGAACTATCCAATATACTTCTGTCCAAACTCACAGTCCAACATTTATAAGTTAGGTAAACATAATGTAGAACCTTTTTACCCCATAATAGCATATGAATACCTTCATCATGTATTCTTTTAATACACTGAAACATCCTGAATTACCATATTCCTTATTGATTACATTCATGCTCCCTTATTCCATATAGAATGCTGGATATACTTCATTAATCCAAAAATGTTTTAAACCCCAACAATGATGGAATATACAAATCATTAATCAGTTCCAAGGTAGTCAAGAATATCCAATATAATTTATCCAAAACAATCACATATTATTCCAAAATCACTACCTCAGTATCAGAATTATATTATGATTTATCATTCTCTCAACCATATATTTTCCAAAAATTTATCCTGCTATTGAGTCACTTTTCTTTGTTCCACACAATCTCAAGTCCTTAATGAAATAGTACTGCAGTACAATCCTTATATACTCCATAATTATTATAACAAATACATTGTTGATACAACACTCAATTGACATAATCAACATAAGAACTCTAATCATTCCTCTTCATCTGTGGTAGTATCATAACTTGATTATTATCCAATAACATCATTTGCGGCATAGTCTGATGACTGGGACATAGGTTCGCGTAGTGTCCAAACTCCTTGCAAATGAAGCATTGTACATTTGAAACCATTTTCTTACCCTTGCAGTCATGTACTTTGTGCCCTTTTCCTCCACACTTATAACAAACTCCCATTCCTTTCAGGCAAGTTCCAGGGTGTTTCTTTCCACAGTTACCACATATGGGAAAATTCTTCTTTTCCCTCTTCCCTTTATCCATCTTTCTCTCTTCTATCCTTTTCTTCTCTTGCTTCCCTTCAAAGCCATAGGACTCAGTAAACTCTTTACTTATCTTATCAACACATGATATTATTTCTTCATATGATGATAATACATGGGAGACTATTTCTCTTATAAATTCTAGCTTAAGACCATGAAAGATATGATCCTTCCTTCTCTTTGGATCATGTGCATTTCTGGAGTTCTCATTCCTTCTACTGGGCGCCATTTCTAAACAATGGCATACACTAGATCAGTTTATGAATCAAAATACATAATCCCATATTTATAAAACACTTAACATAAATTGAACTATTTATGGATATAATCCATAATCATAAGAATGTTTTCTTTGAGGAAGTATATACTCGTAATCCCTTCAAAATGATTTGTAAAGAAAATGAGAGTTATCCTAAGAATATCCCCCGGGAGTGTCGTAACCAAGAGTGCAGCAAGGCCCGTTGTCGTGCACCAGTTCCCGTTCGAGTCTAGCTCAAAGCGGTGTTTTCGGGTTTTACCCCTAGGTACATCTGTGCCAGAGCCGCCTCTACCTGCTCGTATCCAGACAGGGATGTATTGCTCGGAAAACTCACAAAATCTCTACAATACCAAAATTCTCGGAAGTTCTTTTATACTAATCCTCAAAGTTCATCTTAGGTCTACGTGCTCTAATCAGAGTTTATCTAAATCTAGCTTCCAAGATTTGTACTAAACTTCCTCTGATACCAACTGTAACGCCCCGACCCCAGTTACCCAGAGTCGGTGCATTATTACATAACATTGGCATGATCACAAGAAAGATCAAATCTCGAAAGACCGATTGGTTTAGTAGCCTTGGAAACACTAGATATATTCATAAGTTTTACATTACATCATAAAATGAAAAACTACTACAACAACATAATGTTTCCACAATCCACACTATTAACCCCTCATAAAATCCCTGCAGGTCATTCATAACTTACTTCTTCACATCCTGGGAAAAATAAAACATAGAAAAGGGGTGAGCTCAAATGCCCAGTAAGGATAACAATATAGCGGAAACTTTCATAAATAAGAATAAACATTTAAGGCAATGTATAACTAAAACAAAAGCCTTTTAAATATGAACTTTCAACATGGTATGGCATAAATAAAATGAAATAATGTCATTTACTTATTCACATGGATATTCTACTAATCGAATAATCACATGCAAAAATCAATAACCACTTTCATAATGTTGGAATGCATAATGCCAGACTATCATAACCACATAGACAAGGCCTCGTGCCAAGACTACAAATAAGATTTTGTCAAGGCCTTGTGCCAAGACACTAGTTTGTCTCATGAGACCTACCGATGCATTGAGGAGCTATAGCGGGCTCCACCTGTCACATATTAAGTCCAATGCATTCCCATATGAAAAGGTTTAAACATAACATAAACATTCATATTAAAACTAGCATATGAAATGTCAATAATTTCACCATAAAATATGAATGGTATAAAAATAGCACATCCACAGTCAAACATATCACAAAACCTTCAATACAATATAGAAGTTTTGTATCATAATAAATCAACTTAAAATAATCTTAAAATCCATCAAAGGATGTTGACATAGATGAAATCAAAATTCTTTTTAAAGAAATATCTCCTTTTATTTTGAAATAATTTAAGATCCATATAAAATAAAACATTTTCTTTGAAAATATTCTTATAAGCTTGTAAGGGAAGCTTTGAAGATTTTATAACAGCGGAAAATAGCCGCACCCGCCGTATAAGTTAAAAAAACATTCTTACCTTAATTCTGTCGAAAAGGTTAAAAAGGACCTTGTTTTGAAAACGACCGAAAGATTCCTTTATAAACCACTTATAAAAGTCAAAAAGGGTATAAATGACTTTAACTCATATTCTAGTAAATAGTAAAAATGTTTTGAAATGCATTTTTAAGAAACATGGATGTGGATGATAAAGAGATCCCAGTAGATTATTACGTATAAACAACCTTGGATAATGAAGAGGTTGTAAAGTAAACCCTTACCTTGTACTTTTCCTTGGTTGGGGTAGGTTAACCTCTTGTATAATGGTGAAATAGTTGTTATTAAATTATACAAGAATCATATATAATAATATGATATCATATATGATCTTTTAACATTGATTTGTTAATAATATCTTAGAATTATCGTCGTTTCGGGAGTTAACTTACTCATTTTCTTTTATATGTTTTGTTACATAATCCATGGTTGTTGTATTTTATTCATATCCAGAATGATATCTAGTCCTTAAACATCATTTTTAAATCATCAAATGATAATTATACTTGAATGGATACGATGGAGAATGAATCTCATCGCGTTCGTGGAGACGGTAGTCCGTACGTACGCACGAGCGACAATATCATTCTTTTGATATTAAAATAATATATAAATGGATGGTATATCATATATACAGAATCATTAACATGTTATATTTATTATTTACATGAGTTACACATCATTATTATACCCATCCAAATAATATTATATTGAATAACAATTACACCACGACGTGGAGACGGTAGTCCGTACGTACGCACGTATGGTGACATGTTATTCAAAGGGTGGATAGAATACTGAATATGGTTGTACCATATTTATAATAACATCACAGTATATGTGAGATACTGGAGTTATTATTTTAGAATGGTAATAACAAAGGAAGAAGAAGTGGAAGAAGAAATGAACTTGGAGAAGGGTGGTGAAATCATTACCTCTTCTTCGGGTTCTTCCTTTTGATTTGATCAAAAGGGCTCCTTAGGTTGGCTTTCTGATCAAACTAAGGCCTCTAGGTTGTAGTGAGGGATGTTGGGAGAGTATGTGGGTAGAGTTTGGCCGAACCAAAAGGCTTTGAAGGTGTGAAGAAATGAGAAGGAGGAGTGCCCTTTTATAAGAGGGGTGAGGGGCACCTTTGGAAAACCTAGAAATATTAATTTATAATAAATTCATATTCGGTTTCTAATGGCTCCAAAGCTTATTATTAAAAGTTCAAGGTGGGGATAGGTCGAAAACCACTCAACCAATAGAATTTATACAGGTTTGGGTACTTATATTAACCTTATCTTTAAGTATTAATTCTAAGTTAATTAGTTTCACTTTTACAATGTCTCTTTGTATTTTTATATAATATGGTTAATAAAATTACTATATACATCCAAGCGACCCCCAAGTGGTACATTAATGATGAACCTATCATGATATAAGTCTCTTGGCCGTACCTTAGATTTTTAGGAATTTAATATCAATTAATAATATAATATTTGTTTTAAGAACTCTTTTATGTCAATTTTGACACTATTCAATAGTTTATTTTTGTGAAACTTATAAAAGATTGATTACTTCGAACAAAGTCAATTAAATCAATCCTAATATATCATATTATCCTAGAAAATTAGTTTAATTCATTAAAAGTTTCATATTATATTTATTTGGGTATTTATAATATCAATTATTTTAATTTTTCACTATTATAGTAATTACTGCATCATCATTGTGTCATAAATAAAATAAATTATATAATGTCTAAAAATTATAAATAAAATATCATTATATAGTAAATAGTTTTATCTTTCTAATTAATATTTATAATCTAAAATCAAACATATATAACCCTATGTAACAATTGTTTTTCTAAAAGATATATGCTTGTGTCATTTTTGTATTCATTTTAACTTAATTAAAATAAAGTGTCATTATCACTTACAAGTGGATCCATGGGGTCCCAAAATAGACCCAAAGATTCCCATGGTCGACCACGTATCAACCAATAGGGTTAAGACACGTTTTAGGGTAATTTAGTATTATTATAATATTATTTTTTAACCCTTATTTACCGGATTTACCCTTAACCATGGTAAATAAAATATTTACCGCAGTAATTATTCAAAATGTCTAAAAATAAAAGTTACCTATTTACACAATTTGAACATCCTGATTCCAAATATGGAATCCATTTTCCTAAATTCAAAACACAGAAGTGGCATAAATTAATTTAAAATTAATTCCCGCTGTCAAAACAAAAAGCGTGTTTTTAAGAGATAATAACTATCAAAAGATTGACACTCGTTTATGTTCGGTTTAATTGTAAAATTATGTCCAATGACCAACATTATATTAAATGGTAAAAATATATTCTAAATATACTTTAAAACCACTGAAATTCATAATTTATCACTATTAATTATTTTGATTAAAAAAGTTGTTTTTAATTAAAACTTAGTAATTTTCACTATTCATCAAAATATGAAAGTTATCTGAAATGTACCAAAATTTTACCTTAGGCTAAATTCGATATTCCGAATCCAAAAATGAAGTCCATTTTAAAATATAAAATATATATAATTTCAAAAAGTAGGTATTAGTATTCATAACGGCTAGTTTGATTGGTTGTGGTGTGTGTTAAAACTCAAGGTTGCGTACAACACACGCTACTGTATTATTCAAAGAAAGTGTACCGTGGAAGCTTGGTATGTTTCATTTTAAATTTTTGATGTCCCTATTTAGTCAAAAAGTTTAAAATATTGTATTTAAAAAGGGTTCACTATTAAAAGTTGATAAAAGTGCAATACTGAAAATGAATTTGTTCTTGCATTATATCTAAGAAACTCATAATATGGATTCTAAAATTATAAGGATTATATAAAGTTTAAAATTTAGATAATAATATTCATAACCTCTTTTGAATGGATTTTTTTTTTGTAAGTCATGGTGTGATTGAACTCGGTGTTGCGTGTAGTGCAAGTTATTGAATTATTTTGAAGAAATAACACACTATGAAATCTTGGGGTGTTACATTAATAACAACCAAATTAATCACAGAATACCATTAATATAAATAGAATCATGATAATATATATATAAAATGATAGTACACAATATACCACATTTAATAAATAATTGGAAAACAATGGAAATCTCCAGGAATTAAAATTGAGATAAGAAACCCCTTACAGTGTACTTTTCCTTGGTCGAGGGTAGGTTAACCACATGTATAATGGGAAAATAATTGTTATTAAATTATAAAAGAATCATATACATTAATATTATGTCATATATGATCTTTTAATATTTCATTGTTAATAATATTTTAGTATTATCGTCATTTCATGTGTTAACTGATTCATTTTCCTTTATATGATTTGTTTCATAAGTAGTGTTTGTTATGAATAAGATGTATCTTATTCATATTCATAATGATATTATGTCTTTAATAATTATTTTTAATCATATAATGAAAATTAGTCTTGAATGGATTACGATGGGGAATGAATCTCATCGCATTCATAGAGATGGTAATCAGTACGTACGCACAAGGGACAATATCATTATTTTGATATTAAAATAATATATAATTGGATGGTATATCATATATACAGAATAATTATCATGTTATATTTTTCATTTAAATCAATTAAACATCATTATTATAATCATCCAAATGATTATGTATTGAATAAAAATTGCACCACGACATGGAGACGGTAAGCCGTATGTATGCACATATGGTGACATGTCATTCAAAGAATAGA
Organism: Viscum album; assembly: GCA_963277665.1. NCBI lineage: Eukaryota > Viridiplantae > Streptophyta > Magnoliopsida > Santalales > Viscaceae > Viscum > Viscum album. Next base: position 1,291,551,058 of record OY728135.1, read on the forward strand.
TAGAATAATGAATTTAGTTGTACCATATTTATAATAACATCATAGTATATAGAATATACTAGTGTTATTATTTTATAATGGAAACAAAAAAGAAATAAGAAGTGGAAGAAGAAAGGAACATGATAGAGGTGATCAAATATTTACCTCTTTCTTGGGTTCTTCTTTTTGATTTGATCAAAAGGGATCCTTAATATTTCTTTCCTACTAAAGTAAGGCCTCTAGGATGAATGGAGGACGGTTGAGAGGATATTTAGGCAGAGGATGGCTAAGACAAAATTCATTGAAGGTGTGAATGTGAGGGATGTGGGGTGCCCTTTTATAAGAGGGGTGAGGGGAACCTTATGAAAAACTTGAAATATTATTTTATAAAAAATAATTTTCGATTTATAATGGATCTAAAATAAATTATTTAAACAATAAGGTTGGTATGAGTCAACACAATCTCAACAAATAGGTTTATACAGGTTTTGGTCACCATATTAACCTTATTTTTTATATTTAACTCTTAGTTAAATAGTTTGACATTTACCATGTCTCCTTTAATGTTTATATTATATGGTTAATAAACATATTATATACATCCAAGAGAACCCCAAGTGGTTAATTAATGATACTATTATCATTATATATGTCCTTTGGCCAAAAATTATATTTTTAGGAATATAATATCAATTGATAATATAATATTTGTTTTAAAAACACTTTTAGGTCAATTTTGACACTATTTGGTATTTTGTTTTTTCGAAATTCATAACAGCATTATTACTTCATATAAAATTAATCTAACCAACCATAACAATTCATATTAACCTATATAATGAGTGGAATTCATAAAATGTGTCACATTACATTTATTTGGTTATTTATAATATCAAATATTTTAATATTTCATTAATAATGTAATTACTGCATCATCATTGTGTAATAAATAAATTAAATTATTTAATGTCTAAAAAATATATATATAATACAATTATGTGGGATATATTTTTATATTTCTAATGAATATTTATAATTGAATTTATTTTATGTATAACCAAATATTAAAAATGTTTTAGTTATTAAACATTGAATTTAACACTTTTAACTCTTCTTTGAATTAAATAATAATAAATGTCCTAATCTAATGCAAGTGGACCTAAAGGATCATATTTTATTCCTAAGGTTGTTTTCGGTTGAATTAAACGTATCCAATTGAATTAGGAAATGTGTTAGTGTAATAAGAATATCATTTTTACTCTTGATTACCTTATTTACTTTTAACCGTGGTAAATAAAAGTCAAAAGATACTATTCGTCAAAAATTATTTTTATCTTATTGAACCAAATTTTACATACTCATATCAACCATGTCTCTCAGATTTTTGAAATACAATTCACAGAAGCAGTAAAATTATGTTTTATTCTAATTTGCAAATGCTCCAAGGAGATGGGTAAAAGACAGTTAAAAAGTTCAGTAAAATTTTTATATGTCTATCATTATTATAAACTGACTCCAATGAATTAAATTGAAATTATATATGTAATATGTATCAATTTTTTGACTTAAAATAATTTTAAATAAATAATTATTTAAATAGAAATTTGGTTTTAATCCATAACTAAGTGTTTTTCACTATTCATCAAAAATTGAAAGTTTTCAGAAAAATACCAAAAATTCACCCTAAGCTAATTTAGATATTATAAATTCAAAAATGAAGTCCATTTTGAAAAGAAAAAATTTATAAAATTTCAAAAGTGGGTATTACTATTCATAACGGCTAGTTTGATTGGTTGCGGTTTGTTAGAATCTCAAAGATGCGTACAATGAAAGCTACTACATTATTTAAAGGGAAACATACTGTGGAATCTTGGGGTGTTATAGGTTAGGTATACTATATATGAGGAAAATCTAAGAAATAATCTTTTATGGAAGGGCTCGTATAGCGAATAGTATCAAACAGTGTAGAATAGTAGTGGGTGATTACCTTGCCTCGCAAATTTTTTAGCGGAAAAACTATCTCAACATGTAGAAATATGAGACAAAGAGGGGAGGACAATGATATTAGGAGAGAAAAAATATTATTCTAGGAGAAATGCCTATAACCAATAGTTGAAAATTAGAAAAATCCACTAGGTCCACTTGATCAAAAACAGTAGAACCAGTATACTCAAGATCTGAGCCTATCACTTTTCTTCTAAAATAATGTGTTGGAATATGTTATTTTCCTACTACAGTGGTAGGTGGATGGTTCACCAACCCAACCAGCACCTTGGAAACATCAATATTGGTTTCTTCGTAGGCATCCATGGTTGAATGTACGTGGGTGCTACAGAAGAAGTCTATGGTTAGTGGGTGTTGGTGGGGGATTAGAGGGAGTTGGGTCAAACTTGACAACTCACACCATGCCAATATATAAAGAATCCATGGGTAGCTTCCATTAGTAGATTAGAGAGACATCATAGATATTCCATTCAAGTGAGTTGGGAGATCCCTATGTGTGATAGTAGAGGTGTAGTGAGGGAGTTTTTGTAAATGCTTTGTTCTTAGTAAAATAAAGGATGTTTTATCCCTATATTATTCTCTCCTTGTAGTTTGAGAACCACAACAAGCAGTATCAGAGTGTGTTCCAGTGAAATAGAGGTGGGTAGTGAAAAGTTTCTAGTGACTGGATAATTCATGTTTCCAAGAATTGTGTTTTGAAGGGATATTTTAAAATCCTATGTTTAAATGATTCCAACAGTGAAAACGACACCAAAAATAGAGCTTAAAAGAGCTTCCAAGGCCCATTCAATGATGGGTCAAACATTGGGTGTTACAGTACTAGCTTTTCAGAGAAGAAGGTACAGTTCTGATGCATGCGAATTTTCTAGCTAGTTTTTAGCAGCTGCTCTAGCATGCCACCTAATCACCACATTATCGACATATCATCTCCATGTCATTAGATTATCTCATCTATTGATATTGTTTTGATCCAATCATAAACCATTGGTATCTGATTTTGAAGATCTTGAAGTTGATTCCCCAATTTATGAATATTACCGACGCAACGGTGAGCTCAATTTTTCTACATTCGTCACTAATTTTATCTTAATTGAAATCCAATGGTGGGATAATCCAAGGGAGGTATGGTCATGTTGACTTCTTCAAACTACTCCATTTGGAATTCTAGAATGTAAGATCTCCTCAATGATAATGATATTTTTGACCTGATTGAGAATGAGGGAGTCAACCCTGATACCACCAAGGAAGAGGAGTTAAAAAATCTAAACAAGAAGATGATTGGTCAAATCTGCCAATGGATCTATCACAGGGTTTACCACCATGTTTCTCAATAGACTGGTGAGTATGAACTTTGGAAAAATTTGGACAATACATACTAAAAAAAGACCTCTCAAAACCATATACTCTTGTTGAAGTTGTTGAGGAATATTCGACTAATGTGTGGAAGCTCAAAAGCTGAACACACCAGTGTGTTCCAATGCCTTGTGAACTAGTTAGTAGTTTTCGGTAAGTAATTAAATGGTGATGTTCATGTGAACCATTTAGTCTGCACACTTCCCGATAGCTAGGATATGCTTGTCATCTCACTCAGAAACTTGGTTCCTGAAGGTATACTCATCATGTAGATGGTGAAGGATGCATTGTTCGACGAGGAGGCCCAAAGGAAGGATGCAAGTTACAACCAGATCCATGATCTCATTCTAGAGATGCGAGGGAGACAAAAAGGAGAAGGTTGTGGGGAAAGAACAAGAGGTCGATGCAAGAACAGGGGAAGGTACACTGATGGCAAGAGGCCAACATAAAAATTCAACCATTATGGCATAGAGGGATAGAGGATGAAGAACTACTGAATGTCGTTAAAAGAAAAGTGTCAAAGTAGCAACCAGTAAAGAAGAAATGAAGACTGCATGTGAGCATCACCGGAGAATTTATTATTTGATCCAAAGATGATGAATATATATGTTTTCATACATCAGGACAAGACATAGAATGGGTGTTCGATACTACAACATCATACCATGTCTTTCCGCATCGTGAGTATTTCATGATTTATCAAGCTGGTGACATTGGTGCAGTCAAGATGGGGAATACATGTTTCGGTAGATATTTTTGGCATGGGTGATATCCATCTCATTAAGAACATTAGATAAAAAATCTTCTTAATGTATGTTGGTCATCTTCCAAGTATTTGACTAAACATGTTATTAGGTATATCCTTCTAATGTAAAGGCTATGATAACATCTTCAACCATGGTGCATGGAAGATGAAAAAAGGATCTGTCATCGTCGCCCAAGGACACATATGTGGTACGTTGTACAAAACTCATTTGAATATATATGTAAATATCCCCAACAAGGTAGATAGAGAGATGTCATCAAATATATGGCTTATAAGGCTCAACCACATGAGTGGAAAAGGGTTATCTACCCTAATGAAAAAAGAAGTACATCAGTATTTAAAAGGTTTCATAACTTGATCCTTGTAAATAATTATTGTATGGGTAACAACATAGAGTCTAATTTAATACTACATCATCATGGAAATTAGTGTTTTTAGATCTGGAGTACTCTGATGTATGTGGACCCATACAGGTGGATTCACTAAGTGGAAATAAATATTTAATATCCTTTATTATGGATGCATCTCAAAGGGTGTGGGTGTTCTTATTGAGGGCAAAAGAGAATTTATTGGACTAGTTCAAGATGTTCTATGCTATAGTGGAGCATGAAACTGGAAGGAAGATGAAGTTTCTTCCTTCTAAAAATGGAGGAGATTTGACATCCATGGAATTTGATGCCTATTGCAGGAGTCTGGTCATCTGACATGAGAGGAATGTCCCACACACCCCACAACACAACGGAGTTGCACAAAGGATGAATAGAACCATCATGGATAAGGGTAGAAGAATGATGAGTTTGGATAATCAATCTAATCAATTTTTTGGAGAAGTTGTTCAAGTTTCATTCTAACTCATCAACCGATAACCATCTGTCCCACTAAATTTTGCGATTCAACAGAAAATATGGATGGATAAACATCTATATTACTCTCATTTACCAACATTTAAGTGTTTTTATTTTTCACAAGTATCCATGGATCTCAGAAAGAAGCTATATGGGATAACTACTCTATGAATCACCACCATCTATGGAGATGAAGAGTTCAAATATAATCATTGGGACTAGAAGGAGAAGAATGTGATCAGAAATAGAGATGTCATGTTCCATGAGAACCATATGATCAAGGACATTCAAAATCATAGAATGTATAGAAGGGAAAGTGTTGAGGACTCAATTTATGATCCAACACATAAACCAGCACCACCTTTCCTTGAAGAAGAAGAGTTACAAGAAGACTCATATGCAGCAGACTTGGAGGCGGTGGAGAATTATATTGAGTAGGGGGTACCCAATCCTCTCCCCAAAAGTAGCAGCACGAACACCTGATATTGGTGATGTTGTTCCTACCAAATCCAACATTTCACATGTACAAAGATCATCATGGAGAATGATTATGGTAACAAAATATTCAGAATCACAATACCTATTTTTGAATGATGAGGGGGATCCTGAAGGATTTCATGAAGCATATCGACATTCATTATCATTGTATATGCAAAGTGATGGATCAAAAACTATTGTTACTTATGAATATCCCCATGAATGAGAACCTAGTGGATATACTTGGAAAGGGGGTTTTTCGAGATAATTAGAGCCTTTATTGATGCTCCAATAGATTACAGTTGGAGGGGGAGAATTGTTGGAATGTTTTCATTTCATGCTGTTATGGTTGGTGGCTAGTGAACCCACCCCACCAGAACCGTGGAAGCTTCAATATTGGATGTTTTGTTGGTGTCCACGGTTAAATGTAGGTGGAATCCATGGAATAAGTCTATGGTTGGTGGCTGTTGGGGGGGATTGGGGATTAGTGTCATTCATGAAACCTTTGACCATTCCTGTGTATAAGGCAGCCGTGTAGAGCTTCCATCATTAGATCAGAGTGCCATGAGAGCTCTACCTTTCAAGAGATCCATGAGAGCTCTGTGTGTGAGAGGAAAAGTGTATTTAGGGAGTTTTTTCCAATGGTTTTTTCTCAGGGAAATAGAGGTTGGTTTCTCCCTATATTTTTCTATCATAGTGGTCATCGAACCACAGCAGACGGTTGATGCTACTTTTAAGTGGAATGTTTGGAAATTGGGGGGGATAATGTTTTTCCTCGAATCACCTGAATAATGTTTCTTGATAAAGATATTCAGGATACCTCTAAGGGAGAATCCCAACAAGAATTAAAATCTATATCCCAGTGGAAATGATTGAAACGTCATCACTCAATAGAATGTGGTGCCTTGCACCATTCTTTCCTGAAATCATCTTGCATATGAAGGACCATGAAGAAAGCTCATTGATTCCGAGTAAAAATGATTAGCGGATTGACTAAATCCCACAAATCCAAAAAATGATATAAAACGAAGAAGGGGAGGTTTTTCAGCACTGAATTTCCCCACAAGACTCCACATCAAAAGATATAATGCCTCTTCTATGTCACTGAGAAGACAATTTTCCACCAGTTGGTCATCATCAAAAATAGTAGGGTGAACCAATTAAGAACCCTTTGGACAATGCTGAGAAACCAAATCCACCTTGGATTCCCATAATGCTTCCTTGAAGGAAAAACCCTACAAGAGATCTAATATGGGAGAGCGAGGCGGCGTGGGAAGTGGCAGAGAGGGGGAATCATTCATCATAGGGAGGGATGCATCATTAAGCCGAGCAAGGGGTGTAGCGACCATAGAAGGAACCTACATAGAATAAATGGTTTTCGAAATATTGAAATTGAATCCGCATGTCAAGCACATTCTTTTTCCAGAGAGGGATTTTCATTTTTCTCATTCAAGAATATTGAATGTATATATAACATAATGGGATATGGTATATAATTTGGGGAAGTTTTTATCTATAAAATTAAATCATTCCTTTTAATAATGGGGATTATCCAACATAACTAATACCATGAGAATGTTGGGGAATGTACATCTATCCCATTATTTTCTTCTTGAGTATTCGTATAAAAATCGTTAAAGATTACTTCATAAATTAACAATGAATGAAGACCATTCATACCCTCATAGTGGTAATTTTTTTGGGGGCATATTGACTCTCCAAGGAAGTGAAACAACCATTTCATTACTGGGTGGTGGTTGTTTCATAGGGATATACATGCATTTGAAAGAATTTAGATCAGATCCATAGTATCATTATAAAAAAAACCTATGTGAACCCATGATATATCATATCTATTATTGTCTCCTCAATTAATTTTATGGGAAATAAATAGTCATCACTATGTTCACTCCATAGATTGATTTGTATTGAATCTACTCCATTGGTGGAATTAATTCTGATGGAGTTATCTACTATCTTCATCTTACAATCCTTTTTATATGACCCAACAACTATATATAGGGTCTTTCAAGGGTTAGTTATCACAATATTGTTCCCCAACATGTTAATTGAAAATGTAATTGTGTCCTAGATAGTAAGAAGAAATCACTTTCATGTGTATATAGATATATAAATAACCTAATAGAGTATTGAATGTCATATCATAGTGAAAAACTATGAATTCAGAGCTAGAAATGATTTTTCAAAATTGGGATCTATTTTTGATAATGTAATGTCTTGAATTTTTTGGTATTATTTTTAGATAGTGTATGTATTGATTTCAGGAACAAAAATTGAGACAACATGTAATTCTGAGGCTCGGTGTGCATTGAAATATTTTGTGAAAATTATTAAAATATCAAATATCACACACACACATTATTCTCAAAAAACAAAATAACTCCAAAACATTTGTCTAGATAAAAAATTGGAGGGTTCCGTTTATTTTAGAATGGATATTTTATCCAATTTTAGAATTAAGAACTTAACATTGGTCAGTATGATTCATCTATGAAAAATATATCGGGGTCATGAAATAGATAAAATAAATTAAAAGAAACATTTATTTTATTTTTCTTCAGTGAAGAAACCAGCAACCTCTATAAGTCTGTAGCTAAGACTTCCATCTAAATTTTGGTTGCTAAACCCTGGAGACATAGACTATATTCAAGGAGATCACTCATGGAATATGGTAAGAAATCAAGATCAAATCATGGTTAGTCATGCTATTGGAGTTGGAGGATCTCATTAATGGCGACAATGCAATCGTTCCTCTTTGATGATCGATCACAAATTGAGGTAGGGTGTTTGGTTTTGAGAATTTCATCCTTTTCTTAATCCCATATTAATGAGGTTCAATTCAATGTAATAGAATTGAATCACACTTCATCATTATATTTAATCAGATAGAATTGTTACATTTCTAGTTCATTGATTATCCCTCTACGTTCTTCTAATCCATGATAACGAATCATGCCCAAAAAAACAATGTCCATGTTTCATTACTCACTAGAAACGTTTATGTATTTCTCCCCAAATTCCATTGTGTGTTCATCATTGGTATTCCTCTAGAAAATATTTTGACAAATACTAGGTTCCATATCATTGCACAATCATTATTTGGTTCAACGGATCCAGACTATTGGTATGAATCATGACGGTGGTTGTAGATTAATCATCGATGGTGGTGGAAGATAGATCAGGGAAGATAAAGAATGGATCTTGCGTTATACAAAGTTCATGGACAGAACGTGACAAATAGACATCAGAGATGAGTTCTCAATGTTTTTCTAGGACAAAGTATGGCAAGCTTTCCGTGACAAGGCATGATCGATGTAGATCCTTGAACTATTGATCAATTTAAGGTAGAAATTGAAGCAATAATGAAACATGAGGAAGAACGGATAATAACATCAGATCTGTAAAATCCTAAGCAAACATGATATGTAACTCAGTACTAAATGTAGTGTGGGGCCCCTACCATTGTGGGTAGGGTTTCTGGAAGGAGATGATGATCACACTACATGTGAACCTCCCTAGAAGACTTTGCATGTTCTCTATAGAGTACACATACATAAGTTATAGTACACAGGAAGATAGAATGTTGTCTACCTATACATAGACACATCTTGGTATACACTTATCTGTACATGGACATATCTTGATTACACATAAACGGCAAGGAGACATGGGCCAAGAACTATGTGTCTCTACATTCCATGTATTTTGAGACTGCATGTCATGTGAGGTTTTCCACACAGACATGTCTTGGGATAAAAGAACATGTCATGTACCCCATGGGACATGCCATTTACTATAATCATGAGTACTTGAGGATGTTTTATTTCTTAGTTTGGAATAGTTTTAGTTGAGTGTGTTCCTTTTTTCCTTTCTTAGAGGGTATTGTGCGGAATTGCATCCTCAACGTTGCATTATAATCTGTTCTAGTGGTCGATTCTTAGATAGAGTTGTGGTGTCCCTCCGAGAGATGTGATTAAGATCCTCTATCATCCATAATAAAGTATTTGGAATCAGTGTGACCTCCCTGGGTAGGAAGTTAATCCTCTATCTAGAGGAAAACTTCAATATGGTTTGTGGAATCATTAGCATAAGACCCCCTATATAGCAGGTTGACCATATTAAATTTTTGGAATCCCCCACCAGTTTTAGGCGTGACCCCTTATCTGTGTACCAAGATTGATTCAGATCGATTTCGTGCTATCCCCTAGCAGTCCTGGGGATGACCCCTATCTATGTATTATAGTCTTCTTATGCCAACACATTCTCTTTGGGTGGGGTTTAAATGACTTATAAGTCTTTATTTAGTGTCTCTGATGATAGCATCACTCAGGGAGTGAGTTCTTCTAGAATGAACATTGCTTCGAGCAGAATCATATGTATGGTCATTGGTTATGATCTCTTTAAAGAATGGTGACATTCCTGAGTATATCTAGTGTTTCCTTCTTGTATACAATACAACTTTTATTGATCTTTCAATAATTGGTTCCTCATGATTCGTGTTTTCTAGTTATCATGGTGACTTTTTTATACTCACCCCTATACTAGCTCTGCCCACACATGTCTTGTATTGTGATATGAAATACCAATTAACGGTATCATATGATGATAGGGAGAGAGTATAGAATAGATAGAGCTAGGAAGACTGAGTTATTTTTTGAGAGAATACCATTGACATAGTCCTCACCCATGGAGATGGTTGGTCTCTTTATAGTTACATTTTGTCTTGTGTACATAGTATTTATGGTGGGATTGTATTTGGACCTATTTACTATTCATTTATATCATTTTGTACTCTGTTTCTAGGATCTTATTTTATGTATTCATTCTTTTAGTTTTTTACATTTCATCATTGTGTGTTCATCAATATTTGTGTCTGTGTAATGTTATATTAAGATAATACCACCAATTTGTGGGATATTCCTACTCGGTACAAGTGTCCTTCCCATGGCCTTTTGGAGGTGGGATTGGGGTATTGACGGGTAAGACCTTGATGGGTGGGGACATGATAATGTGCTAACAAAGACGGTTGGTTCTACTTTAGGACTGAAAGTCTGTGAATTGTTTTGGGGAAATAGTGTTTACTGTTTCGAGTTCGGCATTAAGTCCAGTGACTCTAGTGCTAGTTCGGCGGTTGACGTATCCATTCACCAGGATTTTGATCACCTGTTTTTCAACTCCGTACATGGGGAAAATGTATTCCATCAAAAAATGGTACTTGCATCATATAATAATGGTTTTTTCTTCAATCCCATTCTAGATTAATCTCCCTAGATATACTTTGTTAACCATGGAACATCTTGTTTTAAATTAAGATATCTCCGCTTTAATATCCATCTAGGATTCCACCGCATGATCATTGGGTTGATTCGCCCTGTAATGAGGCATTAATATAGGGTAATGTACCCTAGATAGCGCATTCGGGAGGTGTACCTGCTATACCATGACCCTTCAAGCACCTTCTACTACCATTACTACCAGCTAAGGATGCACATAATTTGAGTCCATTACATGAGTTTCGGAGGCAGTGACATCCTAGGTTTTGGGGTAAGCTAGATGACCAGATAGCTGAGTATTTTTTAGATACAGTCATCCATGTGTTTCTCCAAGTGAGGACTCCTACTGATCGTATGTCAGTCTATGTCGTGAGTCTTTATCCAGGATCTATGGGTAGATGGTGGAGCTTGGTGACTTGGTCATAGGATGAGACAACTCTTGCCTATTAAAACAAATAGTGTCTCTTCATATAAGAGTTCAATCTGATCACAGTTTTATAAGTACGTATACAAGAGCTTTTGTATCTACAGAAAGTTAGTATGAACATGGGAGAGTATTCAAAAAACATTAATGATCTCTCAAGCTTCTCATTGGATATTTTATGAAACTAGTTATTCAAGTCTCAGACCTTTGAGTAGCGCATGCGCTGTGACATTATGGAATCAGTTGTGTCCCTTAGCAATTCTACATATGTTGGAGTAATTGAGTGCTCTATATTGGTAGAATGTTTTCTAGAAAAGTAGACACCCGTCCTGGGAGCTAATAATGGGTACTCCGTAGCTAAGACCTTGGAAGTTTGTAGCCAATGATTTTCACAGAGATCCAAGATGGTCAGGTGCTTTAAGAGGCAATCCCAGGACCCAGGGATAGTGGTCCAAGGTTCCTAGGGTGGCTCAAATAAACCAAGAGACATGCATTTTTTCTCTGGAAATAATCAGGTACATCAGGAACAATATTACCTAACTCATATTATAACATATTAGGATAAATTCAAGGGACCAATGAAACTGAGACAGAGAATGGAGTAGGGTGGTATGTAGGGTGGTATGTAGGGTGGTGGAAATTTCATAGGTGGAGGAAGGAAATTAAGAGGCTGTTAGAGGAATGAAATATTTCCTCCACCACCCCAAGTAGTCCATGCATGGCTCATGGTGATAGTGGGAAGGGATGAGTCTAAACATTGGCTATAGAATCCTATAACCCAGAGGATCTAATGATGATACAAGGTATGATCTATATATTTTATACTATAGTTTCATTTTGTTATAAACATCTTCCTGTCATTCATTTCTTTCCATGAATCTTGTTAGAGACTTAAAGATTCTGATTGAACTATTTACTCGACCCATATTCTTGGAAACTATTAATAGTGGAGACTATATGATCACACATTGGTGATGATAGTGTGACCTTACTCTTGGAGGTGCGAGTTTTAGTTGAGATCTCATGGTAGTGGCGTCGAGGCTATATGATGTATTTCATGGTATGTACTGGATATCCATAGTTCAAGATCATATTAACTGTCTTATGTAAAGAGTGACATGTGTCAGTAGAGATGGGAGTATTTTTCCATATTTTTGGGAAAGGTTAATCCAAACAGTGCATTAAGATCTCCCACACAATAAGGTGCAGCCGTTTACTCATCATTTAGATATTATAACCCCCAGTTCGATGTATGTTATGAGTCCTTAGTTTCCTATAGTGGTGAAAGAGTATCATGACACATTTCTAAAAGTTGTTATAGGTTTACCTCCCAGAAGGAAGATAAACGTATTCATTGATCTACAGTATGGGAGAAACAAATAAAAACACAATAATATCGGATGTCTCTCATAGAGCTGCATTAGCTGACCGTGCATTTAAAGGACTTATCAAAAAAGGGCTTCGTGAGAACTAGTGCTTCACCCTAGGAATCCCCAGTGTTGTTTTCCAGGAAGGAAGACAATATCATGAGTTTATGTGTGGATTTATATTTCATGAATGAGGTGACCGTGATGAATATGTATCCCCTAACAAGGATCAATAATATTTTTTAATAGAGGATGGGTGCACGAGGGTTCTCAAAAGATTGACCTTAGATCATGCTATCACCAGATACGGTTACAGGATGAGGATATCCCGAAGAATGCCTTCATATTTCTTTACAGTCACTATGACTACTTGGTGATGTGGTTTGTAATAAATAACTGCCTAGTAGTGTTCATGGGAGTCCTGAACTAGATATTCCATCATTTATTAGTCTGGTTCGTGGTAGTCTTCATTGAAGACATCCTAGTGTATTTGACATTGGAGAAAGAGCTTCTGAGACACTTGAAGAGGTTCCTATACACAATCCAAGACAACTAACTTTACTGGAAGCTCTTTAAGTACTAGTTTTAGATTTAAGATGTCCATTTTATGGGATTCATCATCTTAGAGGCTGGATTTTTAGTGGATCCAATGAAGGTTGAGGGAGTGCATTCTTAGGACACACACGAGAATGTTACCAAGATACAAAAAATCCTATTAATGGTAGGGTAATATAAGATATTTGTAACTGACTTCTACATAGTGGTAGAATAGTAGACAACGTTGACTTAGAAAGGGAAGCCTTTAATGTGGATGGAAATGTTCCAGAAGTTTTTTTAGGAGCTGAGGCAGAGGTGGACGAGAACTCCCATCATGATGTTACCGGAGGATGGTGTCAAGTATGTGGTATTCTGTGTTGCATCCGAAACCAGGCCTGGTTGTGTCCTAATGTAGATTAAAGTGATGATTTCTTACAATTCACACCACTTGAGAACACATGTGTAGAATTATGTGACACATGCTCTTGAGTTAGCAGTGTTAGTCTAAAATTTGAAGATGTGGCGACACTACCTGAGGGGAAAGTGGGTTTTTGTCTATGCTTACCATAATAGTATCCAGTATATCTTATCTTATAAGTATCTGGACAAGAGATATAAGTTATGGATATAGTTACTCTTGGAGTATGGCTTAAAATATTGTTTATACACCTGGGAATGAGAACATGGTGGCAGATGCACTCAACTGATGATATAGTTCCTACTTGCTGAAAGAGGTGTCAGAGTAGTTGGCCTTGTTGTAGTTATTATTTTCGAATGGTGATCGATTAGTTTACCTCAAGTTTATTGTTTTTCCCCTAAAGTATTTTAGCTGGTGAAGGAGGCAGAACTTGGGGATCCTGACTATGAGAATCTACAGGCTCAAATGTCCATAGGGTATACTCTTGATGAATATTGAAAAGGTGGGGAGAACATCACTCTTTTTAGAGGACACATTGTAGTCACAGTGACATAGTGGGAAGCAGTTTTGATGGAGTTTTAGACATCCCCTTTGGTGGTACATCTAGGTGTGTGAACATGTACCAGGACCTCAGAGGTCAACTTTGGTGGCTAAGGATGAAGAATATAGTTGTAGAATTTCTCTCCCAATGCCTTACTTGTTAGCATGTGAAGTCTAAGAACTAGGTTCCAGTGGGTTTACCAAAACCCATTGAGGTGTCAGAATTGAAGTGGAATGAGATATCGGTGGACTTCGTGATGGGTTTACCATGTATTTCCAGGGGACGTGATTTTATCTAGGCTATTGTTTGACAGAATCACCATGATGACCAAATTCATAGCTATCCAGGACCAGATTTCAGTAGAGATATAAGGAATCATTTATGTTCAGAAGATAGTTTGACTCTATGGAATTAAAACTATGATAATTTATGATCATGATTCACACTTTACTTACTTTTTATGTAAGGGATTAGAAGAGGCATTTGAGAACCAATTACGATTTAGCATAGCGTTCCCCCTACAAATGGATGGCCATAATGAGGGATCCATTTAGGTTCTGGAGAACTTGCTATAATTTTCAAGTTAAACATTGACCATTATTTGGAGGACCAAAATCCACTATTATATTTTTCATACAACAACATCTACAATTCCAAAATTGGTATGGAACTATTTGAGGCTTTGAATAGGCAACCCTAACAGCCACCCCTTTATTGGACTGACCCAGGAGACTCATCAGTCATCGTCTCATTGATGGGGTGAGATACTATAGAGAATGTGTAGATCATCCAAAATACAATTAATACTACACATATCCATCGTATTTTTATGTTTAAAGGTGATAGAATCCTTTGGAGTTCTATGAAGGAGACCATGTGTTCTTTCAATTTTCAAATTGTCTTGGATTATAGACATTTGGGTGGGGGAAATAAGTTATATTTAAGGTTAATCATCCCTTTACAGATACTACATAGAGTTGGTGAGGTTGCATACCACATAGAACTCTATTCATAGTTTGACTGAGTACATTATGTCTTTTAGTTTTCACAACTAAGAAGGTATAAACATGAACCATCACAAGATATTAATTAGGGAAAGCTGGACATTGAGGATAGAGAGACCATTGTTGAGTACCTAGTTGAGATCAAGGATCTTTAGGAGCGGATACTTTAGAGGAAATGAATTCATTTGGTGTTCTTTTAGTGGAGGAATGAGAATTTGTAGGAGAGAAAATTGGAGTGGGATGCTCATATTCATGTTCAATACCATCATCTATTTTAGTTTCCCTTGTTTTGGCTTTGCAGGACATAAATCCCCAAGGTGGGGAGAATTTAAAATCTCCAATCTTCCTCATATAATTTTTATATAATATATGGATTGATTTCAAGACTAGGTGCTAATACGGAATCCAATTCTAAGGATTTGGATGCCTGGAACAAATATCTAAAAAATATTAACATATTAAATAGCACATGTTCATAGTTTTCTGGAAAAATAGTAATAATTCCTAAATGGGAGCCCAGATCAAAAATCCAATGCTACTGTTGAGTTTAGAATGGAATATTTATACTAGGAGTGACTTAACATTGGTCGGTGCAGGTCTTCGGTGAAAAATTTTATCCGGGGTGTGAAATCCATAAAATAAATTAAAAGAATAAGTTATTTTAGTTTTCATTAGTGAAGAGACCAACTATCCTTAAAATTTCATAGATAATGATTTTCTCTAAGGGTTGGATGCTAAACATTGGAGACCTATATTCCATTAGAGATGTGAATTCATTGCAGACGACAATGGATTATTATCGGATCATGGATCACCGTGCTTGTGGAGTTGGAGGATCACATCACCAACAACAGCGCAACCGTTCATCATCGAAAATCGATCCAAAATCATGAAGGGTTTTGGATTTGGTTAATTTTATGAAATTCTTAATACTAGAAGAGTGAGGGTTTATTAAATACTATGAATTGATCTGCCCATCATCGATAGATTTTATCAGATAGATTTATTAAAGTTTAGGTTCATTAATTAAACCTCCTTATTCATATCTTCTAAGAAAATGTATCGATTCCCAATGAATAATGTATAATGGAAATTAATCTCTTGTATTTTTTATGAATTTCTCCCCAAATTTCTTTGTTCGATCATCATTAATAATCTATTGTCAAAAGTTTTGAAAATACCCAGTTTTAGATCAATGAAGAATTGTTATTTGCCGCTAAAAAATGCAATCATCATTAGTAATCACTTGGACCATGGTTTAAAAAATTCCTACTTTTGGTTTGTTTTATAACCATTATTCATTCTAAAAACTATAGATACGGAATTTGATGGGGTTTATGGATTGATTATAGACTCTGACATAAGACATATCAGTGATGAATGACAACAGATATAGGGTTCCACCCCATTATCGGGTGGTTCATGGAAAACTGATGTCAGAGGTGAGTTCCTGATGCATTTTGAGTCTATATTTTTATGAGAAACTGATAGAAAGGTGAGGTCGACTTAGATCTGAGATCAATAGATCCATTTTAGGTAGAAATTAAGGTGAAATTACTTCCCATGTAAGAAAATATAATAACTTCATATCTATAAAATCTGGAGAAACATGGCTTGTAAATTTGTACTATATGCTATTTGGATCCCCTTCAGCAGTAGCTTGGGTTTCAGCAAGGGGATGATGATCACACGATGTGTGACCCTTATCACATAGCAAGTGACCCTCCCCAAATGACTAAACATGTACTCTGAAGTGTAAAATAAAATAGGTAACCATACATATCCAAATGGCACGACTTGAAATTTGAAATGTACATAACATGGAAGACCCACACCGGTACACAGACATGACTTTAGTACACAAACATAAACATGTGGCATAGGTATAGAACCATGTGCCTATACACGTTGTGTACCCATCCTAAACATCATTTATATATATAATACACTTATTGTGAGGTTTTCTACATCTAAAAGACATGTTATAGAAGAACACACTGTGTACCCCGGGGGACACTCTATGAACTGTCATCAAGAGTGCTTGAGTCTCCTAGTTTTACTAGTCTGGACCAGTATAGTTTGAGTGAATTCACTTGTCCTTTTCTTAAGGGTAGTTTATTTCATTGCCTTTACATCATTGAATTGTAATTCCCTATATGGTTCGAGTCTTGTATAGTGTTTCGGTGTCTGTTTGAGAGACTAGAGTTTGATCCATAACATCCCTAGTTGAGTTTTTAGAATCAGTGTGACCTCCCAGATTAGAATGTTGATCCTCAATTTAGCATTCCAAATTTTTAAGGTTTGTGGAATTGTTATAATATGATATATGATGTACCAGGTATATCCAGATTAAATTCATTGCGGCCCTAGTGGTTCTGGGCATGACCCCCTATCTTTGTATCATGTTTGATACAGATCGGGTTCATGGTGTCCCCCAGTAGTCCTAAACAAAACAGAATATTTGTGTCTCATAGTCTTCTTAGACCAACATGTTCTATTTGGGGAGGGGTAAAAATGAGTTAGGCCTCTTCTTTGAATGACCCCAATGATAGCATGGATTGTGAAGTGTGTTCTCCTTGAATGAGTGTTGCTTTGAGATGAATCTGATGGCTTGTAGTTGGTTATGACCACCTAATGACGGTTTATTTCCTGACTATATCTTGGTTTTTTATCTTGAATCTATTAAATATGGAATAGATATGACTATACAAGTTTCCTCATTTTAGTGTTATAAGGTTATCCTAATGAGAATTTTATACTCACCCATACCTAAGATCTTCCAACTTTTGTCATATATTCTGAAGACGGTGGCCCTTTTGATGGTATCCGAGGAGGGTGGGGAGTGGGTGGAGCATTGTGGGGGTTGGGTAGACAGAGGTGTTTTCCAAGATCATACCTTTGACTAGTCCACTCCTTTGGTGCATGTTGGTCTTTTTACAATTTCATTCAGTCTTATGTACACACACTCTTTGTGCTGGGATTTTGTTTATCATTGTTTACTCGTCCTTTGCTTCATGTTTTACTCTTGTTACAAGATATTAGTTGTATGAATTCATTCTTTTATATGTTTAAATTTGATCATTGTGTGGGGTTGTAGATGTGCATGTGTACATGTAATTTAGGCAAATGCCTCCCATTTGTGAGTTATGCATACTCGATGCTAGTCACCGGCCCAGACATATTGGAGGTGGGATTAGGGTAGTCACGGGTCGGGTCTTGATAGATAAAACCCTTAGTTTTCTATTATCTCTAATAATACTACTAAATTATTCACTTGTAAAGAGACTTATTGGACTCACTATAGACCATGTGGTGGAGGGTCTCTACTAGTATGTGACTAATCAAACAAACCTTATCAATTAAATACTAATAGATTTCAATTTTATCCATCATAAAAAATATATAGAAGTGATTGATATTACCATGTATGGAAACTTCTGGATCTTATCATGTGAAGGAAATAATTTCCTGCAATTAAACAGAACAACCCTCAATATGAGACACCTTTAATAAAACAATACCTACATCAGACTCTTGATGAATTAATGTGAATTCAATAATAGATTCTCTAAGTGTTGTTGATAGTTTAATGGAATCTAGGATATAGCTCTTTTTTAAAATGATTGTGAGGTTATCAAGATGTAATTTTTGATGCTCCTTTCCTTCATAGAATCTAACAACTGACAAAGGGAAATACCTTAGCACAAAGTGATTCATCCTTTAAAGAAACATCAAAAATCGGTAAAGGCATGAACATGGATTTCTTTAAGCATGGGACGTGAAAGTTCCAAGATGGTCACACAGGTATACCTACGCGCCACATATTGGGCACGCAGGTGACCTACGTGCCCTATTTGATTTTCACCCAAGTTCTTCAACAGCCTATAAATACCCATTGTGGGCCCCCCATTTCAGGGACTGAAAAATTCCAAAAGTCATATTTGAGCATCTGGTGCCCTAGTCTCTTCATGAAGTCTTATGAACACTTATAAGGTAATTTTTACATATAATGGAAGATCTAAAGATGGGGAACAAGGAGAAAGTGTTGAAATTCACCAAAACTTGCGCGCCTAAGTGTCTAACCCTTAAGGGAAGTAGTCACACCTACGCGCCACCTTTCCCTTTCAATAGAACCTACATGCCACCCTTTTGTAAGCCATTAGGGATAATACTAAGGGATTGAGCCAAGGCTCACCCATGTATTACCCTATGGGTTGACCGGTGCACAGGTACACCTATGCTGTGCAAGTACACTTACGCTACCAGGACATGCGCGCCCAAACAAAACCTACGTGCCTGCCTCTTTTTTGGGTGCCCCTTCTGCCTATTCAGTTCTTTTCTTAAAATCCACCTCTCCTCTTCAAGATTTATCCTTCAAAACCCTCTTCAAATCCATTTTTGGGATGGTTACTTTTTTGGCTTCCTTATCTGAAAGGAATTCTGTGGAACATCTCGTAAAACCTAGTGATTTACATATCTTTACGTCACAAGGGTTAAAGATTTCAATCATTCACCATTATCCTTTAATATGAGAGTATCTTTAACCTGGGCCTCCTTTTCCGGAGTAAGCCCCAGTCTTAATTTCCTTATCTTGGGTATCCTCTTTATGAGTAATCCCGAATTACCCTCTTTATGGGCCTCCTTATCATGAATAATCCCCAATAATAAGCTTCTTTAATTTGGGCATCCTATTTAGGAGTAATCCCCAAGTCCCAACCTGGGCCACCTTTTCAGGAGTAATCCCCAGTCTTCATTTTTCCTTAATTTTGGGTATCCTCTTTAGGAGTAAGCCCCATGTTCCCAAATTTAGGGCCTCCTTCCCAGGAGTAAGTCCCAAATTACAAGTTCCTTAACCTAGGTCTCCTTTTCAGGAGTAAACCCCAGTCATAAATTCCCCTTAACCTGGGCATCCTTATTAGGAGCAAGCCCCAGTTTTAATTTACTTTCGATTTGGGCTTCCTTATCAGGAATAAAACTCAATCATAAGTCCCCTCTAATTTGGGCATCCTTCTCAGGATTAAGTCCTAAGTTAAGTATCCAAATCTCCAGAAATCACATATACCTTTATTTACCTTATTCCTGGGTTTCTTCCCTAAATTAAATCCCAATCCTCATCTATATGGGTAGTCATACATACATAAGCCCCCAATTATTTCTTACTATTGCATCTTTCATGGCACAATTGTCAGGTTTTACCAAAACTCTTTGTTTATCACACCGAGCATGACCCACGTGAGTTGAGAGCGTAAAAGTAAATATGACATCTTTTTTTGAGCCATTAACCATGCATAACCCTCATAATTCTTTACTCAAACTACATAGGTTCTGATTCCTTTTCTAAACAAGGATAAAAAGGTAGCCCATCTGCAGGTACGATCCCAACTCTGAAATAATCCATGTCCTTCTGAATGATAATAAACTTCATGTGCCCCACTGAGTGGCTTTAAAACCAGTATGGTTATCATAATGACCAAGAGATCTCTATATAATGTATTGAAGGATACCATTGAATAAGAATCTCTAACAAATACAGATGATTCTCTATCAATGAAGAACCTCAAAAACATATAAAAGATTCTCTAAATATCATACATATCAATCATTGATTATCAGATCTAAAGGAAATCTAATTTTTATACTTTGTAATTTAATAAGGATTCACGAACATAACTTAAGTCTATAAAGAGAGTCTGATAGTAGACAATAATTCCCCCCAAAAAGGTGTGATGAGCCCGACCTCCCATCCTCTCGACCAATGCAAATTCTTAAGCCTCATCGGTTCACAACTAATGAGCACCTACCTTTGGAAAGTATGTCCAAATGGATATAGAATCATTGGATGTTCCTGGTTCTACGAACAAACCCATTTGAAACCAATTGGAATGTTTGAACCCTAATCAAATGAGGTCATCCCCAATTATATAGGGAAAAAAATGGTGAACCCTACATGAATCCTTAACCAAGTTAAAATTATGTTTTACTTATTTTTTAGGCCCCTATTTAAACTCAATAAGAGGGAAAACAAAAAAATCAATAACATATGTGCTCATTAAAAAGATTTAGTGGCCGAAAATATCTTGATTATGTCTGTTATATCAAACAGACACTCTTTTCCAGGATCTTCTTCATTACAGAAATGGATTCTCTAAAGTTCACACCTGTGAATAACTCTGCTGTGAATACTTCTGTTGTTACTCATGCTAGATCTTCGTCCGCTCTGAGGACGACAACAACTACTCAGTGTCTTCAACGCTGGGTATCAAATGCCCTGGTTATGTAATACTATAAGAATGGTACCATTCCGACTCTAGAGGCCGCTCGACAAGACCTCCAAGTCAATAATTCACCATGGTTGTCCAGACAGTGACGACCAGTGATCAATAAGAAGGTGGTTCCAACCACCGTCTCCAACCATTTCGGGTCGTTATCCCCGGAACTCAATCACCAGTCCCTACCATATTATGAAGATGTGAATGAGAAGGTCACATAAGGCTTCCATTCAAGGATTCAGGAGTCCCTCCTAAGGACTCACACCAACAGTCGTCGCAAGACTCGTGTGGTAGTGCACCCTCAACATGATGAGGGTTTCATATCCAGGAGTTCGGCTTAGGTTCCTTGAACCCGAGCTGGCAAGACGAACCACCAGAGGCTACGACCGGTCAATAGTGAGTAGGTTCTTATCTCTGCCATTTCCAGAGAGGTACACCAACCTAACATGGTGGAAAGCAACGAGTGGGAACACACACCCGTCCGTTTTAATTCTGCTGTCCAGCTGACTCATCTGGCGGAAACACGCCATTCCCTCCAGGAAATTTTGGCAGCGTACTATAGATAGAAACATACACCAATTTATAAATCATTAGATAGTCAGTATTCTCTTCTGACTACATATGATGAAGCCCGCCAACCCAATTTGTTGACAAATGGTAAACAAACACATACACCTACTTACACTCATCAATCCTGCCAGCAGCCTCATATTCCAGTATTGAAGGAAGTTCATCAACCACGTTCGGTGGAGTGAAATCATCAGGAATATACACCTGCTAGTATTGATCAAGCCTACAAATAGTCTTGTTTGGTGGCACCCAGAGAAGTTAATTGGAAATCCCCAATGAAAACCAAGAGGCAGACTCAACTCTCTTCCCCCACACATGAGTACTGTAAGAATCTACAGATAGGAAAAGGGTGACATAAGCAGGCACATAAACCTACTCCAGACACATAATGGACGTATATCCCCATTCTGATTGCTGAAGTCACCAAGCATATTCTGTCAATGGTGAAAGTGCAAAAGAAAATCCGTTCTCATATTCTAGATGCCTGTCAGAATATTATAACATCTTCAACATCATCACAGGGAATGAAATGGAAATCTATCTCTTCCAGTGGAGTGACACATAAATATATCACTTCTGAACAGACACACAACTTTGTTCCAGCCCAAGAGGTTTGTGGGGCATACTCCCCCATGTCATTCAGACAAACAATTCAGGCACATACACCTGATTTGAGTGGAGATAATCAGCCAAACCTGACTATTTCTCTTGATCAGGCATATACATCGGCCCATAATAACCAATTTTGTCAACAAGTGGTTTCTAAAGTGAGTAAGAAGTTGTCTACAAAGAAGACTCATCCAGAACAGTCAAGAAATCAAGAGTCGATCTGTAATAAGGCCTTGCTCGATGCTGGAGTTCTTGAAGCCCTCAGACAATTATCTATTGGAATTAAAGATTCTACTCTCTCATTTCCCAATAGTGGGAATATTTATTCCAAAGTTCTTCATCAGACACTTCCTCATGAAGGCTTTCTTCATGACAGTTCGGTTGATCTCGAAGTTTCATCTTTAGATGAGAGTCACAAGAACCCTCTATGTGGCCCGAATATCAAGGAGCAAAAGGTTTTATCTTTTGTTTTAACCCACCATGGTGGTCCTCCCCATGATGATGAATATAGTTGTGAAAGTCCTCTCCACTCTATTAATTCACATTTCCTGGAAAAGGCTCCAATAGACAATGTAGTGATGAGAATTCCCTCTTATCCTGAGGAACTTGCAAATGTGAAGCCAGTAATGTATGATGCATTACCGCTAGCAGGTGAAATACTTTCTCAATCAGAAGATAACCTGGGGTGTATATCATTCTCTGAACCACACCTGGGTCATTCATCTTCTAGTCTGACAAGTGAATTCTCTACCAATATTGTTGAATCTGATGAAGCAACTTGGAATCACCAGCTCTGGTCTAATCAGGTAGAAGTATCTTCATTGAATGATAAATAGGAAGTGCTAAATATGAGAAAACAACTGGTTAAAGGTGAAGTGCCAGTCATGTTTTGGCCTTTGGCTGAATCTCATTATGACATTCCAAAAATGTTGACAGATGATTGTATTCCTGATATTCGTCTTAACATGTAGAGAAATATTTGTCAAATGAAAAATAAAATATTATCTTATGATGACTATGAAAATCATGTCAAGATAATAGAAGGGTTACAATGCTAAATTGATTTGGCCTCTCTCTCAGTTTCTCGTTATCCGAAGGCAGAAAATAAGCAGAGAGCCCTTCAAAGTTCATGCCTTGGTGAACTAAAAAGATTTCGCCAGTTAATTGGCAATGCCCCATCTGGTATTCATATCAGGGGATGGGGTGTTCAGGGAGCACTGCATTTCACTGTACTCTCTAGTCAACAAAGCCTTCCGAAAATGGTCTCATGCAATGTTATAGCCTATGGCCGGCTATAGCCAATTTGCATTGTTTGTAATCAAAGGCTTGCTCAAGAACATGCCTCAAATAGTTCTTCCCAAAGTCAGGCTTACAAAGAACAAGTTGTCGAATTAATTTTTCATCAAGAAAATGAGAATATTGAACATGCTTCTCATTTAGAGAGAGTGCATAATCAGGTGAAAAAAGTGTCAGAAATCATCCAGGGTTTATTTGATCCAAGTTATTTGAGTGGTTGAAGGTTGATGCATCAAGACAATTTACGGACTAAAGTCCGCAAGATCAGAAGAGATTTTAAGAAAGTCTCATATGTAGCAGCTCAAGAACCACCCCATATTTCTAGACTGGGGACTCTTTTAAATCAACCCTTAGAATCAACAAATATGATTCGAGGAGTTGAGCAGAAACAGATGGAATGGGCCCAATCCTCCGGACTGGGGACTTTTTCAAATCCTCAATATCTTCCTCAGAGAAAGTCAGTCTTTTATCGATTAGGGATGAAGCCCCAAGAGGAATGAAGAGCCGAATTATCAGGAGATTCCCTCCAAATTATGGTTCTTCAAGAAGTTCCTGAGGGATCAACTCAACAAAAGGAAATGTTTTATCAGGGACCTAGAAAAATAAAGTTTCGCCGAAATGTTGATAGAAGTGATGCTATGAATTATGCATCAATAAATGTCATCAGTTCCGTTGTTGCTGATCCTCTAGAACATGAGGCTCATTCAAAAGGATCATATGAAGAATTTCATGCTGAAGAAGTTGTACACACAAACACAAATGAAGAAGGTTTGCTTACATGAAATCAAATAATTACACAGATTCTGGGTATTACTTCAAATAATAAACTTCCCCCTCTCCGAAAGGTGTCCAACAAGGGGAAAGGAAAGAATCAGGTTACATACCCTTCCTCTAGAGAAGGCCAATCAATCTCACTTGAGAAAAGGTTCTCACAACAAGAGGATGAAATGAAGTAATTGAAGAGGATGAATGCAGAACTTCTTTAAGGTAGTCTTCCTCCTAAGCGTGCTGGAGTCAGTCAGTCAAGGGAATTTGTTGCGGATACTGAGATGGATCAAGAATATCCTCCTTTATTAGTACACTCTCACAGTTCTAGTCCTATGGGTTATATGCAACAACAATTGGTGGTGCTACCATTAGTTGCAGTACCAGCCACCACACCTATCCAAGATCCACTTATTTCACCTGCATTGTTCCAAGCTCAATTAGGAGTTTCTCAAAATTTAATAACTACTATTGAGTTATTAACAGCTCGGTTGGAAGCTATGGAGGGAAAATGTGTAAAAATTCAACCAGAAAAGAGAGCTTATCTTGAATGGGTTGATGCAATTACTCCCCCATAAAATTTTTCAAGTACCATATTCCCAATCTTTAATGGTTCGGGAGACCCAGAGAAACACTTAACACATTTTTTTTCTCTTTGTGATCCTATGATGGGAACCCCTCAGCAATAGGAATCAATTAAGCTCAGGTGTTTTGTATATTCATTACAGGGGCCTGCTTTTCATTTGGTATACAAGCTTGCAATCCTGGTAAATTATCGGATGTGAGGATCTATACCAAAGATTCCTTCTTCAATTCAATTCAACGTTTCCAAAGACAATAGTTTTTTATCTTACAAATTATATGCAAAGGGAGAATTAAATGGTTTCTGATTTCATTGCTCGCTGGATGGGATAAACATATTCCCTAATCCTATCACTCCCTCAAGAGTAATAGTTTCCAAACTATGTGGAAAATTTGTGTGATGAATTATTTACACCGTTGATCCCTGTGAAATACACAGAAGGGTTTTGAGACCTTAATTCAATCGCTCAACAGATTGAAGACTCTCTTACGAAGACTAAGGATAAAACTTGTATTATTCCATCAGCTCCGAGAAGGATAATGGGTAGAGCATAGACTGCCACAATTATGCTTAAACAAGAACATGTACCTGCTTCCACTTCAAAACCATCATGTTATTGAAGGGATCCACCTCTTGAGTGTCAAAAATAGAGGCCATTTCATCAAGATGATCAAAGAAATCAAAGACCGAAACAATTTGAGGATTTAAAGAGCAAAGTTTATTCTTTCCGAAATGAAAAAGTTCCTGATTACTTCATTTTGGATCTGGAAAATAATTTGGTCCAATTGCCAAGACCCAAAAGGCCGAATAAGGAAGGAGATGAAGACCCTACCAACTATTTCCCATTTCATCAGATGTTGGGGCATCCCATTCAGGAGTGATTTGTCTTCAAAGACCTCCTGAAAAAAATGGTGGACTCGGGACAAGTCAAATTAAAAGGTTCTTCAGCTCAGGTAGCATGTGTTACTGTTACAGATCCAGAGGAAGAAGGAGATTGGAAACAAGTCAAAAGAAAAAATGCGCAGAACTATAATGATTGGATGGTCAGAAAAATGATCAACCGAACTAATGCCATTTTACGAATGCAATTGAAGAAACTAATTGTGTCTTCTTATATGAATGAAACTGCAAAGACCCCTTCATTAGAGGGAAAATCCTCAAAGAAACGGCATAATTCAAAGAAATAGGAGTTGTCAGAAGAAGATGAGTTCGTGTCAATGCCTATGTTGTCTTTGACTCTGGCTGATTTTATGTCATCTACTTCAAAGACACGGGCACCATCCCACTAAACGGAACATCCTAAATTGGCCAATTAGGTAGAGTCTTCATCAAATGACGATTTTATCTTTGGTTCTATTAACATGATTCACCTAATAGATCCTTAGCTAGGCACATTTTCGATCTTGATGAACCTGAGTTCCATGTATCAAACAGAGGAATTATATGGAGTTCCAGAGGTATGGGATACAGAGGAAGATGTGGATATCCCAAAATACACTATTCCAATTCTACCCCTGCTAGAACTGTCTATGCAGCAGAAACTCATGGCAGAGCCCTTAAGCGAGCTCAACAAGAACAAGAAAGTTCTTCCATGCATGGAAGATTCAGTTCTGGCACAATTATTCTGGAGGATTGGTTGGAGGTTAAACCTTCTTCCTCTCAGTAGGTAAATAGACCTATTCGGTCTAGTCTTCCAAATCCAGGAGTATTTCCAACTCCTACCCTGAAACAAGACGCATCTACTTCCAAAGCATCAACTTTTAAGGAACCTGTGAAACCACGTGTTCCTATTGGGAAACACAGACCTTTAGATCAAAAATATGATGTATTGAAATATTTGTCCAAAGTAGTGGACATGTTATCAATTATGGATGCTTTAAATCTATCAAAGGATCATTAGGAGGCACTCATTGAGGATTTGTCAAGTCCTTAGGAATTTGAAACTGAAATTGTTGCGGCTGAAGTCTACCATGTAGAGAATAATCTTGCATAATGCCATGCAGTGATATCTTTCATAGATGAAGATTAAGATGGTGTTGTTCATGGACATATTAGGCCTTTTTATTTATCTATAAAGTTCTATGATGTAGAAATATGAAGATATTTCATTGATAATGGTTCAGGAGTCAACCTCATCCCCATTCGTACACTTCATTCATTGGGCCTCACCAAATCTGATTTATCTCCTTCTAATCTGATGTTGCAAGGATATGATAAAAATGAACAAGAACCTCTGGGCGGGACCACACTTAGAACTCAGTTTGGAGATCTTGTATCCAATTCAGAATTCATGGTTGTTCGTCCGAACACAGCTTTCAACTTTTTTCTTGGAAGGCCTTGGCTACATCAACATGAGGTTATCCCTTTATCATACCATCATTATCTCAAATATTGTTTCAATGGTCAAATTGGGAAATTATATGGTGATAAATCCCTATTTGAAACATGTGAATCTCAATACATTGAGGCGGAATTCTATCACATAGAAGGTAAGGAGAAATCCAAAACAAGGGAGGTTACCAAAGTTAAAGCTCCATATGGTTTGGAAAAGATTCTATTAAACCCATTCATACATGTGAGTATGGATTATGTGTTTCCTATTAGTAAAATTAACAGGATAGACCCAAATCCAAATACTCTTATGGAAACTTCCATAATTTCAATTACGGTAATCAAGCCCAAAAACAAGGGAGAAAGTGGTGATTCACCTGGAAATGATGAAAGCTCAAATGGAGATGTCTTCATTTCATCCTCTGAAATCCAACAAGTCTATACTTCACCAATTAGGCCAGAAGAAGTTATAGAGTTGTCAAAGGTAAACGATGATGTCAATTCACAATACATCATCTCCTCTTTATTCTCAAGGAAGACCCTTCATCATCAATAGGGTCAGAAATGGTATCTTCTTCTTCAAGATGTTCAAATTTTAACATCTCTCTTGATCCTGGAAATTCTGCTTCATCATCTAATAAGCAAGTAGAAACAGAAGAAATAACACGTGTTGAAGAAGAAGAAGAAGATCCTAGGGATGCTCCTATAGCTTTTGAAGAGGGTATATCTACCACTATGGATGAACTCAGAGAAAAAAATCTGGGTACAAAAGAAGATCCACACTCCACTTTAATTAGTGCATCCATGACTCTTGAAGAGCAAGAAATGTATATTTCATTTTTGAAGAAAAATTGAGATATTTTTTTTTTGAAACTATACAAAAATTTCTGGGCTTGATCCTGATATTGCTACTCATCATTTGGGTTTGCTAGAATAATATCGAGGATTTAATCAAGTCGCAAGAAGAACACTCCCAATTTATGCTTCCAAAATTGAATTTTAAGTGGATAAGATTATCAAAGCTAACTTCATCAGAGATGTTAAATATCCCAAATGGTTGGAAAATATTTCCCTATGAAAAAGAAGAATGGACAAATTAGATTTTTCATTGATTTCAGAGATCTTAATTGGCATTGTCTCCAGGATGATTTTCCAGTTATGATCATAGAACTCTTAATTGATGCAACAGCTAGCTATGAAGCACTTTCCTCCATGGATGGATATTTAGGGTATAATCAAATCTAAATGGATCTATAAGATGAAGAATCTATAGTATTCATAACCCTCAGGGTGTGTTTTTCTATCAGGTAATGCCCTTTGGCTTGAAGAATGCAGGCGCAACATATCAGCATACCGTGCACCATATCTTAACACCCTTTTTAGGAAGTTTGTTGAATGTTATGTGGATGATTTTTTGGTTAAATCCAGGAAACGTTCTAATAACTAGGCTGATTTGGAAGTCATATTCTACAAACTTCGGCAACATAATTTGAAGATGAACCCCTTAAAATACGCTTTTGGGGTAGCCTCAGAAAAATTTCTCGGCTTTGTTGTATGCTATTGTGGCATCGAAGTTGATCCTGAGAAGACAAAGTCTGTCCTTGGTATGTCACCTCCTCGAAATTTAAAAGAATTTAGAGGACTTCAATGATACTTAGCCTATATTCGGCGTTTCATCGCCAATTTGGCAGGAAAAAGTTTACCCTTCACCAAATTGATGATGAAGAAGGTTACTTACCAGTGGACTGAGGAATGTCACAAAGAATTCAATATTCTCATGAAATATCTCTTGAGTCCACCGGTATTAATGGCACCTGTTGAAGGAAGGCCACTTATTCTTTATGTGATAGCTTTAGAGTGATCATTGGGTGCCTTCCTTTTATAGAAGAATGATGTTGGGAATGAAAACAACCTCTACTATCTCAGTCGGACTATGCTTGAAGCAGAAACCCGATATTCAAGTATTGAAAAGTGAAGCCTCGTATTAATCTTTGCAGTTTAGAAGTTGATAAACTACTTGCAACATCATGAGGTCCAATTGGTATCTCGCAATAATTCACTCAAATTCATCCTTAGTTGTCCAATTCTTACAGGACGTCTGGCAAGGTGGGAAGTTATTTTACAGCAATTTGATATCTAGTATGTGTCTCAAAAGGCAATAATGGGCAAAGCTCTGGCTGATTTACTTGCGGAACATCCTTCAGTAGAAGATACATATTTAGATATTGAACTTCCTGATGTGGAAGTATTTTCTATTCAAGATAATCTACAAACATGGGAAATGTACTTTTATGGTGCTTCCAGATGTCCAACTGGAAAAAAAATGGAAGATCCTAAATTCAACAAAGTTGGGTTAGGAATTGTACTTATTTCCCTTAAAAGGAAGTTTTACCTTATTCCTTCTTATTGTGGGAAGGTGGTACAAATAATGAAGCAGGATATCAAGCTCTCATCGCAGGATTGTAGTTGGCGCTTCAAGAACAAGTGAATCACATAAAGGTGAAAGGTGATTCAGACCTGGTAATCAAACATGTTAATGGGGATTATGCCATCAGAAAAGAAGATATAATCCCTTTGTAAGATTACATCAGATAGTTAATGGCGGAATTTCTTACGGAACCGACATTTTCTTATGTCCCGCGATCACAAAATGCTTAAGCTGATGCACTAGCTAATATAGCCGCAGCTCTGGCATATCCAAATCGAGACGACAAAATCATTAGTATTGCCCACTGTCATACAATTTCACCTTATTTTCAAACCAGAATAGAGGAAATCAATGAAATTATTCCCATTTCTAAACCATATGGTCATACTACAGGATGGATGCCACCTATCAGGGAATACTTTCAAAATGGAACACTTCTACCTGATAGAGCCGAGAAAGAACAAATTCAGCGACGTATGGTCAATTTTACTCTTTATGACTGGCAAGATCACCTAGAAAAAATTATCTATAAAAGAGGTTTTGATGGAGTCCTCTTCAGATGCATTGATGGTGAGGAGAAAATGGTTATCATGAAAGAAGTACATGCAGGAGTATGTGGTGCCCACCAGTCTGGACATAGACTATCTAATCAAATTCGAAGGCTTGGATACTTTTGGCCTTCAATGATACAAGATTGTGCTGATTTCACGAAGAAGTGTCATTCATGCATAGTATGTTCCAATTTCATTCATCAACCCCCAGATTTGATTCATACACCTAAATAATTGTGGCCGTTTTCCACATGGGGAATGGATGTAGTGGGACCTTACCCTTCAGCTACAGCCAAGCAGTTTAAGTATATTCTTACTTCTACTGAATTATTTCCCGAATGGGTAGAGGAAAAACATCTCAGGGAAGTTAGTTCTAAAAGAATTGTTAGCTTCATCATGTTTAACATCATTGCCAGATTTGGTGTCCCTCATACCATATTGACGGACAGTGGCACCAACTTCTGTTCATCCTAGGTAAGGAAGTTGTATCAAGAATACAACATCAAATCCAATCATTCATCTCGGTATCATGCAGCATCCAATGGCCAAATAGAATCCTTCAACAAGACTCTTTCAAATATACTGCAAAATATAGTGGATAAATATAAAAATCCGTGGCCTAATAAACTTTTTCATGCTTTATGGGATTGTCGAACCACCACCAAGACTACAACGTGGTAAACTCCATTTTCATTGGTATATGGAATAGAAGCAGTATAGCCCAATGAAATTCAATTACCTTCGCTCAGAGTAGCCATTTGTGATCGGTCATCTAAAGATGAAAAATCTCAAAAGTGATTGGATGAATTTGAACGATTAGATGAGAAAAGATTGTGCACCCTACATCACTTAGAAGTCTATCAAAATCAAATAGCATGAGCTTTCAACAAAAAAGTTCATATTCGTTCATTCATTCAGGGAGAATTGGTTTTGGTTCTCCGAAATCCAATGATACCAGGAACGAAACCTCCCAAGCTTGAGCCAAAGTGGGAAGGACCTTACTCAATACATAAGGTCTACTCCAATGAAGCTTATTATTGAATCTCAATGGATGCATAACTCACCACAACTCCAACCAATGCAAGATTCTTGAAGATGTATTTTGTGTAACACAAATACCATTTCGTCTAACATGACGTTAAACTATGTTGTCCTTGCTGCAAGACTTTAAACTGCACAGTCCCTTATACGTCCAACATGACGTTAAATTGTGGCATCCTAGATACATGATGCTAAACTATACATAAGTCCCTTACATCCTACAAGATGATAAACAAAATAACCATCGTCCTAGCTATATGACATTAAATTGGGCACCTATTCATCCCACATGACGTTAAACTGTGAAACATTTCCTACTACGTCCTAGCTACATGGAACTAAACTGTACAACACTCTATCGTCTAATATGAAATTAAACTGTATTGTCCCTTTTTTTTCCACTATGACGTTAAACTATGTTGTCCTTACTACATGACATTAAACTGCACAGTCCCCAAAGTCCTTACTTCAATAATTTAAACTTCATAATCTTCTCTTTTGTCCTAGCTATATTACGTTAAACTATACAGCCCCCCTCTTTTTTCTTTACTGCATGACATTAAACTACATAGTCCCCCATTGTCCAATATGAAGATAAACTGTGTTCATACCCTTATACATCCAACATGACATTAAACTATGCATCTTTAGGGTGGTTGATACCTCTTGTTTCTCACACCGAGTATGAATCACGTGATCTTAGAGTAACTTCAACCATAACACCCTCTCTGGGCTGCTAACCATGTGTAAGTCCCAACACCATTTTTTAGGTCATTGTCCACAAAGAACAACTTGATCACCAATTCATTCTTCAATTGAACTACACAGACTTTGATTGTTGCCTTCTAGGATGGGTACATAGGCAACCTCCTGAGGTTCAATCCCCAACCAGTCTCTTCACATCGGTTCGCCTCCATCTTATATGATGTTAATTCGTAAAGCCACCCCCAAAATCAATATCATTACATTGGTTCACCTTTGTCCTTGCTATATGACATTAAACTATACATCAATTTTGTCCTATATGACAATAAACTACAACATTCTTAAACACCCTCACCTGAGAGGGATTCATTATTTACATTGACCTCCAATCATGTTTTATTTTAAAGACTACGTGCATACATGGAAATTCCTGAACCTTTTATCTTGAGTCAAACCATCATTGCACTAAAGTCCCCTTTCACCCTTCATATGTACAAATCAAATCATTATAGAGGGTATCTCAAGAATTAAGAATGACCTGATTCCCATCCTTATGGGATACGTAGGAATGTTCAATCATCCCTCAAATCCATCCCCAAGTCTTTGGGCCTAACACCAAATTCCACTTTCAGTCCCTTGGCTGAAAAGTCCCCTTGTGAAAACATGAATGTGGTATGAAAACCCTGGTCTTCATTCACGTCAGGTTTATAACAAACACACTCTACGTATTACTTATAATGGTCTGAGCTCTATGACCCTAAAATAAGATCTCCTACACTCTCTTCCCACATGACGTTAAACTGTATTTCAATGACTACGTATGGCATGATTTCCATTCTTATGGGATACGTAGTCAAGTCTAGGACCTCAATTCAGGACCCAACTACAACATGATTATGGTTAGAATTGTTTTTTGTATCTCTGCATACATGGAATAATGTCCATTTTGATGTATCATGCTCCTAAACTTAAATACTTATAGATCTCCATAACCCTTTTCTTAACTTCTGGTTATAAAATGTCTGATACCTGAGAATTATTTTTCCTGAGTATGCAACACGTGCCCTTAGGTGGCCTTGCATAAGTAGTCTACATAACATACCTGTTAGCCAAAAGATGTTATTATTGACTATGCATCTAATGCCCTTAGGTGGCCCTGCATAATTCAACCCCTAACGGGTTTTTCAAATAATGGCAACTTCATTCTTGGGAGAAAAACCTCTTTTTGTCCTTATTCGTCTTAATGAAAATATGTAGGGATCTGAAAAAATAACCATCCTTAACATATTTGTCCCATACTCTTTTTCATGATCTGAAAGTATTCAAGTCTATGGTTTATATTTCCCTACCCTATGTTTGGGTCAGACCTTCGTAAGAGTGATATTCATCCAATTCTTTGAAAATATGGATTGGAAATATCCTCTCCATATTCAAGTACCTCTCTCCATATAGAAAACTCTATGCTTTGGAAAATTTTAATCTCTATAAACATCCACTGGATTTATTGCAATAGAAAAGTAAATTTCTGAGAGTTATTTTGCCTGACTATGCAGCGCGTGCCCTTAGGTGGCCTTGCAAAAGTAGTCTACATAACAGACATGTAAGCCAAAAGATGCTATTATTTTACTATGCAGCCAATTCCCTTAAGTGGCCCTGCATAATTCAACCCCCTAATGGGTTTGTTAAATAGTGGTAACTTCATTCTTGGGAAATACTTCATCTAATGCCTTTTAGACCTTTTTCGTATCATTCCTCATATTCAAAATTTCTTAAGTCATAGTTTACATGTTTTCCCCCATACATGTGTGAGGTAACATGTTTTTAGAAAAATTATCAAGGAATTGATTCAATTTTTATCCATTCGGTCAAAGCTATTTCGACCTTAAACATTAGCCTTTTTTATGTCCGATGTGTATGAAATTAAACTGCCCTCAAAAGACAAGAGAATTCTAAACAAAATTCAAGTCCCAGGTCACTAAACATACATTTTTTATGATTTAGGTAATATTGTGAAAATAAAAAGATTCAAATTTTTTAGGGTTATTTATAATATTCCTAGCAAAAAAATAAAACTATGCTTACTAGGCCCATTAGCTTAGGTAAAAATTTAGTAGGTAGCAAGAAAATGCAGGCACAAATGATTGAAGATGAAAGTATTCTTCATTAATGCACAAGAGTTATAAGGACATCCACAGACTAGAGTCTCTTATCTTTTCCATGAATTTCTGAAGGATGTCAACATAAATCTTCATTTGACTTACAGTATCCCGAGCTTCATCAGCAGCCACTTGAACCTCATGCACTCGACCAAATTCACACTTTTCAACATGATGGAGTGTTTTTATTGGCATCTACAATGGATTTCATACCATTCATTTGGAATCCTTCCAGTGAATTATTAAGTTGTTCAAGTTCCCCAGTAAAAACATCTAACTGTTGCTGAAGGTTCATCTGTTGGACGAATTTCTCTTTGATCTTATGCTTCAGCTTCTTTAACTTGGCAGCATGATCAGCCTCAGCTCGAGATACCGCAGCCTCAAATTCAATGATATTAGATGACAGCCTGACCCTGGTCAGGTCTTGACGGTACCTCTGCACCTTCTCCCTCCTTAAAATGACTTATTTCACCATGGCATGGATCTCTTGATATCCAAAACCGCCAAGTCCCAACATGACGAACAGGGATAACAGTCACAGGATCTTCAAAGATATCTATTCTAGAGGCACTTCTGATATGATCTTACATATGTTCTGCCATGCCTTGAGTCGTGAAAATTGGAGCGCCTTTTGTACCTCCGGGTCTGACTCAACATCACTATCAAATGGGGGAATATAATCCAAGATTAATTCACTTAGGGAAGTTCCCTATTCTTCTCATTCCCCCCTGACCTGTGTTACTTTACGTTCTATTACCATTGGGGCGGAGGCTAAGGCTTCACCTCCAGATCTATCCACTGAAATTGATGTCCCTACATAATCAATTTAAATATTTAGATAGTTTCAAAAGATAACAAAAGTTGATTGGTTGTCTTGAAAATTAAGTATAGTCGCAAATATTGTTATCCCTTACCCAATGGCAGTTTAGAAACATGATAAGGCTCTTCCCCATATTTCCTAGCTTCAACAAGATTTTCAGGACGAGTTTCAGGAAGCTCTACCAGGTTAAGCTCCACATGAGCAAGTGTCTCTGCAATAGTAGGGTTGTCTGTACCCCCTTCAGGAATTGGCAGTTCGGCAGCTTGTTCAGATGGAACTGTACAGTTGACCCAATCATGGTCAAAGATGTAATAATAATTTATTTTAGCTGGACGAAGGATAACACTCACGTCCAAAATCTTATTAATTACATGGTAATTTAACATGATCTAAAAAATCATCAAAAGATGCGCCAAGTTCCATCATTTCATCCAATGTTATCTTAGATTCTTGGTTAGTCTCACCAGTGGAAGCATTCGATAAATCTTCTTGGTGACCCTCATTCTGTGGCCTCTAACCCCAGACATCTTCTTCAGATAAAATTGCATCATCAGTTGTAGTGACCGCTAAATGTTCTGGTCCTGGGGTTGAACATATAGTATCACAGAATGGAAGTCAGTTTATGTTTTCATTCAACATCATATGAAGAATTGTTAATTTACCACAAACATGATCTTATCTTCTTGCAGCAGCATAAAGAGTGGTTCTGGGAACATATATTGGTTCTTCTTCTGGAACAGCCAAGCCAGCATGAACTTGTGATTGTTCTCCAGCACCCTCAGTTGTTCTTAGAGGAGGGCCAGTCCTCTCCCTCAATGGGGAAACTGAAGAAGCCCTTACAATCCCAAGAATTATGAGCAACCTCTTCATGGTTTTAGACTCATGACTATATGAAGGACTTAGCACTACTGGTGAAACATTTAACTGTGGACTTACTCCTTCAATGCTTTTGCTTCTTTGTCTTTTTGGGAGTGTTGACTTTGTCCTCTCTAAATACAAGTATTGGAGAGTGAAAAGACATATCTAACTCATCGCCCATGGCTTGCTGGCCTGGAGATATATCACCCAGCTCACGAGGAGATTAATTAGCCCTGATGGTAGTACCACCAGGGCTATACTGTGGTGAAATAACCTCAGCAGTTCCTTTCTTTGCAAGCTGCATGATGAAGAAAATAATTTCCTTGAGTAAAAAAGCTTTAACTGTAATCAAGTTACAAATAAAATAAGGAAAGAGACTTACATCTTCAATAGCCATGTAATCATTCCACTCCTCATCTCTGGAACCACCAGTCCCCTTAGTGGTGCCATGATCTATCATTTCCTTCACCCGCTTGGTGACAAGAATGGAATCGTTGATGGAATATATGAGAATCTCCATCTCTCTGATGTAAGACCGCACTTCATAGGGATTATCCTTGAAACAGATATCAATAGAAGCCTGAAGATTCCCTATTCCAGGGATGTGTAGCCCTTCCCATAAATCCAACCAGGTGGATTCAGTATTGTAATATAAACTCTTCCATGTCTAGACAGCCTCTGATCAAAAATATTCAGGATGAGTACCAGAAGGATGCGAGGAGGGTCCTACAATCTTAGACTTCAGCTTCTTCCCAGCTCCTGAAACTACAGATAGAGAATAATAAAATGAAACTTGTTGCTTTATAAAGTAATGGCGATTAAATTTCCTAAATGAAGTAACTCACTAGGAGTCGATGGAGTGGGTCTCTTGATTCTGACATGAGGATTATATCTGGAACGGGGTTGCTTTGTCGCATGTTGTGCCTCATCATCCCCATCTTGGGAATCCTGTGAGTCAACACTAGGTGAGGAACCTGGTGAATCAGCTCCAGGTGGGGAAGCGTTACCTTCCCGATGAAGGGTTTCCTTCTCTAAAGTTCTTTTCCTTTTCCCCACCTGACGAACCAAACGATTCAACACCCCTTCAGGGTGTGATGCTATCTAGTTATCGGCATACCATGTAGTAATGTTACTCACCTATTTATCAACTGGTAGATCAAAAACTGCCCTGGTCTTCTCCATATATGTCATCAACTATAGTTTTTGGGAAACAATCGGATGCTGCTCTAACCTGACATGCATAAGAGTGGAAACAATAGTCTGCTGTAGACACTTGAATTGGCGTGCAAATCTGTATAGAGCATAGGCCTCGCATATAATCTATTTGTCAATCCTAGTGGCTAGTACAACATCTCTGCAAGCCAGCATTGACGACCTCAATTCTAGACCGGTTGTTCCATCATCAACAAATCGCCCGGTTGGCGGGTTTCCATAAGGAAATAAATTGAATTCCTTGTACATTATCAACCTCACCATCATATCATAGTTGTTGAGAGCTGATGGAGAAATTCCAGAAAATTCCTACACTCATGGTCTGAAAGAGATTCCAGGAATCTATACTCTGTTCTTTACAGCATATGTCCTGAAATGAGTGGTGATCCATCCCCACAATACTTGGAATGGTCCCACTATTCTCAAAGGAGAGTTACCCATAACGAAATGGAGTAAGCTCCTGTTAATCTTTTCCGAAATGTGGGTGGCCAACCCAACCATTTTATTCTCATCCAACTTGGCTGCCACAATGAAGGTCCCTGGCCTGACGCCTCCCTTAGAATCCCTGACTGGAAGAAGATAAACACTGCTTCACAAGGATAAAAAGCCCGCCAGATGGGTCTTTTTTGGATTCTCTGATCCATTCTGCACCCCCACTTATCAAATTCTCCTACTTATAGAGTTGTCCAGAATGTGCCAGAAGCACCCCTCTTCTCTATTATGGGTAAAATATTAGGACAAGTACAGTTGGGCCACTCCCCCACATTTCGTGTAAGAAACATATCCATCCACTCCTCTTGATTAATATCCTTTGTGGAATGAGTTTTGCAGGTCTTGGAATTCTTATGCTTATAGAAGATTTTCAATAATTTCTAAGCCAAAGCTGGATTCTTCTCTGAATCCTTCCAATTAGCCTTAGGGGGGATGAATTCATCATACATATCACCTAGAATTGGATCCCCTGAGATATGGTAGACATCCCACAAACTGATGCATACTTCTCCATGGGTCAGATGGAATGAATTGGTTTCTGGACTCCAATGGCTGATTATCTCTGGCACAAAGTCATCATTCCTGTAGAGATATGTCTTCCCATCCCATATGACTTCATATATCGCAGCTCCTTTCAAATCCTTGAAAATATCTAAACAGGTTTTTCGCACCTAATATGCACATATCCAAGTTGGCTTCACACCTCCTCTATGATAGAAGTCCCAACTCTTCTTCTAGCCTTTGGATTGATCCATCTGAGAATTTTGGAAGACTGAAGGATAACAATGGGGTGCAGATCAGGCTTGTAAGGTTTCAGATCTGGGGCACAAGGGCTATGATTCATTATATAGGCCTTCTCCACTGTTATAGTATTAACAAATTCTCCTCCACTTGAGATATTTTCTGAAGTAAAATTGGTGTAATTCTGAAACCAAGAATGTGGGAGATAATTCTTTTCCTCTAGTATATTTACTTCCTGTAGATGA
Source organism: Viscum album (assembly GCA_963277665.1). Lineage (NCBI taxonomy): Eukaryota > Viridiplantae > Streptophyta > Magnoliopsida > Santalales > Viscaceae > Viscum > Viscum album. The sequence goes on from OY728135.1 coordinate 1,291,589,739, forward strand.
CCATGCCCATATAGAGGCAAGTAGATGCTCTGTGGAAAATTAAGTTGATACTTCTTCAAGTACTTGGCCAAATCTGGGAGACTGTTATCGTAGATAACATAGTAATCATGGCCAAAAATGTTCATCATAACATCAATTCGCTTGCTCACCAGTTCATAAGCCATTCCAATTCTTCTAGGAGCCATTGCATCTGCACAAAGGTCGAATAATTAACTCTTATGTGAGTTGATTTTTCATAAAAATTGTGAACAAAAGTAAAAAAAATGTATACAGAATTAAGGCACGCAATTCCAATGTTGACGCGCAAGTGTAACTGTGTCACGCAGGTTTTGGCACGAAGGTATCACCATGCAGGTCAAAATACCACTGCAGCAGTGTGACTCGAACAGAAGCAACAAAACAACAGAAAATCAGCAACCTGTGTGCCAAGCACAACTTGCGTGGAGAGATCTCAGAAGAATTCAAATCTAGGTACATTGCATGAGAAGGAGGCACATATTTATAGGCCAGGCCACACCCCTGCGCGCCGAAGTCTGCGCCCCTCTCACCTGCGTGACACTATCTACACGCTCAAAACTTATGTGTTGTCCTTCCTTGTTTTTCATCTTTCCTCGGAGTCGCATCCTCATTCCCTTCGGATCAAACTCTGGGGGGGAATTTTTTGACACTCCTTTCTGTCACAGAATCTAATGACTGAAAATGGGAAATACCTTAGCACAAAGTGATTCATCCTTTGAAGAAACATAAAAAATCGACAAAGTCATGAACATGGATTTCTTTAAGTATGGGCCGCGCAAGTTCCAAGATGGTCACACAGGTAAACATGTGCGCCACATATTGCGCATGCAGGTGACCTGTGATCCCTATTTCATTTTCACCCATGGTCTTCATTAGCCTATAAATACACCTTATGGGCCCCCCATTTTAGGGACTGAAAAATTCCAAAAGTCAGATTTGAGCTCCTGGCGTCCTAGTCTCTTCATGAAGTCTTCTAAACACTTCTAAGGTAATTTATTACCTATAATGGAAGATCTAAAGAGGGGGAACAAGGCCTAAGTGTTGAAATTCACCAACACTTGTGCGCCTAAATGTATAACCCTTAAGGGAAATGGTCACACCTGCGTGCCACCATACCCTTTCAAGAGAACCTGTACGCCACCCTTTTGTAAGACTTTAGGGACAATATTAAGGGATTGATCCAAGACTCACCCATGTATTACCCTATGGGTTTACCGGCATGCAGGTACACCTATGCCGTGAAAGTACACTTGCATGCCCAGGACCTGTGCGCCCAAACATAACTTGTGGACCTGCCTCTTTTTTGGGTGCCCCTCAAGCCTATTCAGTTCTTTTCTTCAAATCCACCTCTCCACATCAAGATTTTTCCTTCAAACCCCTCTTCAAAGACATTTTTGGAATGGTTCAATTGTTGGATTCCTTATCTGAAAGGAATTATGTGGAACATCTCTTAAAACCTAGTGATTTACATATCTTTAAGTCACTAAGGTTATAGATTTCATTCATTCTCCCTTATCCTTTAATATGAGAGGATCTTTAACCTGGGCCACCTTTTCAGGAGTAAGCCCCAGTCTTAATTTTCTTAGCTTGGGCATCCTCCTTAGGAGTAATCCCCAAGTCCCCTCTTCATGGGGCTCCTTCTCAGGAATAAGCCCCAATCATAAGCTTCTTTAATATGGGAATCCTCTTTAAGAGTAAGCCCCAAGTCCCCTAACCAGGGCCTCCTTTTCAGGAGTAAGCCCCAGTCTTCAAGTTCCCTTAATTTTGGGTATCCTCTTTAGGATTAAGCCCCAAGTTCCCAAATTTAGGGCCTCCATATCTAGAATAAGTCCCAAATTCCATGTTCCTCAACCTGGGCCTGCTTTTTAGGAGTAATCCTCAGTCATAAATTCCCCTTAACCTGGACATCCTCCTTAGGAGCAAGCCCCGGTATTAATTTACTTTCAATTTGTGCTTCCTTCTCAAGAATAAAACCCAATAATAAGTCCCCTATAATTTGGGCATCCTTCTCTGAATTAAGTCCTTAGTTATGTATCCAAATATCTATAAATCACATATACCTTTATGGACCTTGTTCCCGGATTTCTTCCATGAAGTAAATCCCAATCCACATCTATCTGGGCAGTCATACATATATAAGCCCCATATTAATTATTACAATTGCATATTTCATGTCACAATTTTCAGGTTTTACCAATACCTATTGTTTCTCACACCAACCATGATTCACGTGAGCTTAGAGCATAAATGTAATTATGACATCTTTCTTTGAGCCATTAACCATGCATAAACCTCATACTTCTTTACTCGAACTGCGTGGGTTCTGATTCCTTTTCTAAACAAGGATTTGTAGGTAGCCCATCTATAGGTATGATCCCAAATATGAAATAATCCATGTCGTTCTGAACGACAATAAACATCAAGTGCCCCACTGAGTGGATTTAAAACCAGTATGGTTATCATAATGACCAAGATATATATATATATATATATATATATATATATATATAATGTATTGAAGGATACCATTGAATAAGAATCTCTAACAAATACAGATGCTTCTCTATCAATGAAGAACCCAAAATACATATAAAATATTCTCTAAATCTCATACATATCAATCAATTATTTTCATATCTAAAGGAAAGCTCATTTTCATACTTGGTAATTTAATAAGGATTCACAAACATAACATAAATCTATAAAGAGAGTCCCTAAGTAGACAATAATTCCTCCCAAAAGCTATGATGAGTCTGACCTCCCATCCTCTCGACCAATGAAAATTCTTAAGCCTCATCGGTTCACCACTAATGAGAACCTACCTTTTGAAAGTAGGTCCAAATGGATATAGAATCATTGTATGTTTCTGGTTCTACAAAGAAATCCGTTAGAAATCGATTGGAATATTTGAACCTTAAACAAATGAGGTCATCCCAAATTCTAGAGGGAAACAATAATATTATTTGGTCAAATCTATATAGAACCTATATTTATGGTACTCCTTGACCTGAGGCCTAAAATATGAATGTATTTTTTGTAGTGTATCAATCACTTTATAATAACTAGGAATCATATTTTTGCCTAAATTGTTTGGGATTAGATGTTGAAACTCCTCGACACCAGTTACCCAGAGTCAGTGCATTATTACATAATATTGGTATGATACAAGGAATCATGTCCCAAAATACCGATCAGTTTAGTAGCCTTGGAAGTATTAGATACATTCTTAAGTTTTACATTACATCATGAAATAAAAACATCAACAAAATTTTGTCCCAATTTGAACACACTTATATCCTTAGCCTATCCCTGTAGGTCAACCATAAAATACTTCTTCACATCCTGAAAAAATAATAATACATAGAAAGGGGTGAGCTCAAATGCTCATTAAGGATATCAATATAGCGGAAAATTTTATAAATAAGGATAAACATTTATGGTAATGTATATAACAAAAACAGAAGACTTTTAAACATAAAATTCAGCATAATATGAAAAAGTTAAAATCTTATAATGCCATTTACTAATTGACATGGCTATTCTACTAGTTTAATAATCACATGGAATATCAATAGCCACTTTCATAATGATGGAATGCATAATTCTAGACTTTATAACCACATAGTCAAGACCATGTTCCAAGACTACATATAATATTTTGTCAAGGCCTTGTTCCAATAAACTACTTTGTCTCATGATACCTAATGATGCATCAAGGATCTATAGCAGGATCCACCTTTCAATTACTAAGTCCAGTGCATTCCTCATATGAAAATCATTAAACATAACATAAACATTCGTATTAAAACTAGCATACGAAATGTAAATACTTTATCTATAAACTATAAAAGGTGAAAAAATAACACATCCACATTCAAACATATCCAAAAACCTATAATATAATATGGAAGCTTTGTATCATAAAAAATTAACATCAAAAAAGCTTAAAATCCATCAAAGGATGTTTACATAGATGGAATCAAAAATTTTGAGAGAAATATCTCTTTCCTTTTGGAAATCATTTAGAAGTCATGTAATAATAAAATAAAATATTTATTTTGAGATTTTTTTTTATAATCTTGTAAGGGAATCTTCGATGATGTAATAACTGCAGAAAATAGTTGCACCTTCCATATAAGTTAAAAAACAATCTTACCTTAATTTTGTCAAAAAGTTCATAAAATACCTTGTTTGGAAAATGACGGAAATATTCATTTCAAAACATATAATGTCAAATAAGGGTATAAATTACAATAACTCATAGTATAGTAAATGATAAAAATGTTTTAAAATATATTTTTAAGAAAACATGGATGTGGATGATAATGAGTTCGCAGTAGATACTTACGTAAAAACAACCTCGAATAATAAAGAGATAGTGAAAATAAACCTTACTTTGTAATTTCCCTTAGTCGATGGTATTTTAACCTCATATATAATAGTTAAAACATTGTAATTAAATTATACATGAACTATAAATGAAATTATGATATCATATATGATCTTATAATATTGCTTTGTTAATAATATTATTGTAGTATCATCGTTTTGGGTGTTTACTGATTCATTTTACTCTAAATTCTAGGTTTTGAAAGACATATTTATTATGGATAGGATGTATTTGATTCATATACAGAATGATATTATGTTCCTAAACTATATTTTTAATCATAAAATGAAAATTATTCATGAATTATTTCGATGGGGAGTGAATCTCATTGCGTTTGTGGAGACAGTAATTCGTACGTACGCACGAGCGACAATATCATTAAATTGATGGAGAAATTATATGTAATACGATGGTATAACATATATAAATAATAATTAGCATGTTATATTTATTATTTATATCAGTTATAAAAATTATTATACCCAACTAAAAAATGATATGTTTGAATAATAAACTACACCACGACGTGGAGACGGTAATTCTTACGCACACACGAATAGTGACTTTTTCATTTATAGGATTGATAGAATAATTAATATGGTTGTAACATTCATATAATAACATATAATTATATAGAATATACTGTATTTATTATTTTAGAATGGAAACAAAAAATTAAGAGGAAGTGGAATATGAAAAGAACATTAAAGTGGTGATAAATATTTACCTCTTCTTCGGGTTCTAGATTTAGATTTGATCAAAAGGGATCCTTAAGTAGGATTTATGACCAACAGAAGGCCTATAGGATGAATAGAGGAAAGTTGGGAGGATATTTTGGCAGGTTTTGGCTGAGCCAAAAGGCTTTGGAGCTCTGATATTACAAGAAGGGGAAGTTCCCTTTTATAAGAGTGGTGAGGGTCACTTTGGAAAAGCTTGAAATATTATTTTATAATAAAATCATTTTCAGTTTCTAATGGCTAAAAAATGAATTATTTAAAGGATAAGGTGGGTTTGGTACTAAAACCACTCAAAAAATAGGTTTTAGATAGGTTTAGGTTATCATATAAATCTTATATTTTAGATTTAACTCTTAGATAAATAGTTTGACAGTTTCCACACCTCTTTGTATTTTTATATTATATGGTTAATGAACTTACTATAAAAAGCCAATAGAACCCCATGTGGTTCATTATTAATATAAATAACCTTATATAAGTCCTTTGGTACAAAAATATATTTTTAGGAACATTATATAAATTTATAATATAATATTTGTTTTAAAAACTCAATCATGTCAATTTTGACACTATTTAGTATTTGATTTTTTTTGAAAGCCATAAAAACTTTATCAATTAGAATAAAATCCATTTAACCAACCATAACAACAAATATTAACCATGAATGTTAGTTTCATTCATCAAAAGTATGAAATTACATTTATTTGGATATTTATAATATCAATTATTTTAATCATTCATTAATAAGGTAATTAATGCCCCATCATTGTGCTATAAATAAAATAAATTATTTAATGTCTAGAAATTATAAATAAAATAAAATTATGTAGGAAATTTTTATAGTTTTATAATAAATATTTATATTATAATTTATCTTATGTAATACTCTATTTAAAAAAAAAATTAGTTATTAAACATTGAATTTAACTCTTTTAACTCTTATTTAAATAAAATAATAATAAATGTCTGAATCTTATCCAATTGGACCAAAGGGGGTTATATATTATTTCTAAGGTTGTGTTTTGTCAAATTATACTTATCTTATAGAATTAGAACTTGTGTTATGGTAATTAAAATTTCACTTTTACCCTTAATTAACCTATTTTCTTTTAATTGTGGTAAATAAAAGTAAAAATTCACTATTCACCAAAAATTATTTTCATCTTATTGAACCAAATTTTACATAAAAATGACAATTGTGTCTCTCACATTTATGAAATTAAACTCATAGAAGTGGTAAAATTAATTTTTATGCAAATTTGTAAATTCTCATAGAAAGTTGGTAAAAGACGATAAAATATTCAATAAATATGTATATATTTATATAAACATAATATAAAATGACTCCAATGAATTATATTGAAAAAATATAGGTATTATGTATCTATTTTGAAATAAAATAAATTAATATAAAATAATTAATTATTTAAATAAAAAGTTGGTTTTATATAATAAGAAAGTGTTTTCACTATTCATTAAAAATTAAGAGTTTTCAGAAAAATGCTGAAAATTTAACCGAAGATAATTATGATATTATGAATTCAAAAATGTAGTCAATTTTACCAAATTAAAAACATAAAGGTTGAATTTATTAATTTAAAATAAATTCTCATTGTCAAAACCAAAAAGCGGGTTTTTAAAAAGTAAAAACTATCAAAAGATTGACATGTTTTTATGTCAAATTAAAATGTGAAATTACATATAATGACCTGAATTGAATTTAATGATAAAAATATGATCTAATTATACTTTTAAACCATTTAGATGAATAACATATCACTATAAATTATTTCGATTAAAAATGTTTTTTTCAATTACAACATAGTATTTTTCACTATTCATAAAAAATAAAAGTTATCAAAAAAGTACCAAAAAATTATCTAAACAAACATTTTATGTCCTGTTTCTAAAGAAAAATTTAATTTTATTAATTGAATATATAAAAATATTAAATATTGTTTTTATAAAGGATTCTTCATTAAAAGGCGATAAAATTGCATTTTTTGAAAAATACTTATTTTATCCGAAAAAATGAATTAGTTCATATATTATATCTAAGAAACACATAATATAGATGTTAAAATTATATAGATTATATAAGATTCAAAATACTGTTAATACTATACATAACCGCTTTTTTAATGGTTAGTTTAGTAAGTTGTTGTGCGCTCGAACTCGGTGTTGCATGTAGCACAAACTATTGAATTACTTTAATGAGATAACATACTATGAAATGTAATGGTGTCACATTCTCCCCACCTTCAATAAATTGTGTCCTCACAATTTAAAATTGTTCTTCGAAAAGGTTAAAAATCGAAAAATGCCTTTTTGGAAAACTCACATCGAAAATTGGTTTAATAAAATATACTTTTAATAAGAGGGAATGGGAAATGAAAAAGTCACCACCAAATTATGATATCGATTAGGGTAACATTGGTGGAAATTAGAGACACATAATTGAAGTAAAAACTTAAATATTTATAGGGAGCGATTGAGGTCATCAATCACAAACAAGTGTAAAATTGAGGGCCTCAAAGCCATCAGTCTAAGATGATGTAAAATATCATCGGTTCAAAAAACATAAGGTGTTAGGATAACACAGTTTTGATTTTTTAGATCCATTACATAAAGTTTAAGAAATAATTTATTGATAGAATAAGAGGACAAAATTATACTTGACATGTAGAGTTTCATCCTTCAACCAATTCGAACCACAAACTCATCTTTCACTTCAAATGATAATAGAATTAAAAAATATTCTACTTATCCTCGTCGTATAGGGTTAAAAAATGAATTAATATTCCTTTGTCAGCCTATTTAAAAAAAATAAATTTTACAAACTAGGATATCACATAGGCCAGTAGTAGCTGATGAACCTTTGTCGCCCTTTGGTTGTGGGTTTGAGTTTTGCGGCCTTCCCGGACACAACGAGTTATCACCCAACCTCCAGGATGTCCTTTTTATGAAAATACAAAAATAATCTCATGAAATGATTTAACCTCAAAAATAGTATCCAATTTAAAACTTAATCGACTCCATCCTTTAGACTTATCCAAAATAAATCTGTCCAAACTCATAGTCCAAAATTTATAAGGAAGGTAAACACAATGAAGACCATTTTTCCACATAATAACATGTGAATACCTTCATCATGTATTCTTTTAAAACATTATAACTTCCTAAATTACCATATAACTATATTGATTACATTCATGATCCCTTATTCCTTATAGAATACTGGATATTCTCCTTATATCCAAAAATGTTGTAAACTCCAACAATGATGGAAAAAACAAACCATTAACCAATTCCAAGGATGTCAATAATATCCAATATAATTTATCCAAATCAATCATCTGTTATTCCAAAATCAATACCTTAGTATCATGACCATATTAAACGTTTGTTTTTCCATAAACCATATATTTTCCAGAAAATATTAACTTATTATTTAGTCACTTTTCATGGTTCCACATAATCTCAAGTCCTTAATGAAACAGTACTGCAGTACAATCCTTATATATTCTATAATTATTATAACATGTACATCATTAATACATTACTCAAATGACACAATACTTTAATAACAACAAAATAATTCTTAATCATTCATCATTATCTTTGGTAGTATCATAACCTGATTATTATCCAATAGTAGCATTTGGAGTATACTCTGATGATTTAGACATTGATTCGCGTAGTGTCCCAACTCCTTGTAGATGAATCATTTTATATTTGAATCCATTTTCTTACCCTTTCAATCACATAATTGGTGCCCTTTTTCCCCACAATTATAATAAACTCTAATTTCATTCAAGCATTTACCATGCGGATTCTTTCCACAGTTATCACATATGGTAAAATCCTTCTTTCACTTATTCCCTTTATCCATATTTATCTCTACCACCCTTTTCTTCTCTGGCTTCCCTTCAAAGCCATAGGACATAGAAAATTCATTACATATCTTATTAGCACATGATACTCTTTCTTCATATGATGATATTATGTGGGAGAGTATTTACATTCTATATCATTTCTTAATACCATGAAATATATAATCATTTTTACTCTTTGGATCATTGCGTATTACTGGAGGTCTCACTCGATCTACTGGACGCCATTTCTAAACAATGACATACACTATGTTAGTTTATGAATCTCAATACATAATTAAAAATATGTAAAATTTTTAACATAAACTGATGAGTTTATAGATATAATCCATAAGCATAAAAATGTTTTCTTTTAGTAAGTATATACTCATAAACCCTTCATATTGGTTTATAAACAAAACAAGAATTATCCTAAGCATATCCCCCAGGAGTGTCGTAACCAAGAGTGAAACAAGTCTCATTGTTCTGCACTAGATCTCGTTCGAGTATAGCTTAAAGTAGTGTTTTCGGGTTTTACCCCTAGGTAGATCTCTGCCAGAATTACCTCTACCTACTCGTATCAATACGGGGATATATTTCTTTAAAAAATCACAAAATATCTATATTACCAAAATTCTAGGAAGTTCTTCTATACTAATCCCCAATGTCTATCTTAGGGTAATGTACTCTAATGAGAGTTTTTATAAATCTAGCTTCCAATGTTTTTAAAAAACATCCTATGATACCAACTGTAATTCCCTGACCCCATTTACACATTGTCAGTGCATTATTACATAACCTTGACAAGATACAAGGAATCATGTCCGGAAAGACTGATCAGTTTAGTAGCGTTGGTGGTACTAGATATAGTAATAAGTTTTACATTACATCAAGAAATAAAAACATCAGTAAAAAATTTCCCCCTTTTTAACACAGTTATTACTTAGCCCATCCCTATAGTCCAACCATAAAATACTTATTCACCTCATGGGAAAAATAAAACATAGAAAGGGGTTATCTCAAATTCTCAGTAAGGATAACAATATAGCGTAAACTCTTATAAATAAGCATAAACATTTAAGGAAATGTAGAAGAAAAAAATCAAAGCCTTTTAAACATAAACGTCAGCATAATATGGAAAAGATAAAATTAAATAATGTCATTTACTAATTCACATGGATATTCTACTAGTCTAAAAATCACATGGAATATCAATAGCCACTTTCATAATTATGGTATGCATAATGCCAGACTTTATAACCACATAGTAAAGGCCTTGTTCCAAGAATACAAATAAGATTTTTTCAAGGCCTAGTGCCAAGACAGTAGTTTGTGTCATTTGACCTATCGATGCATCGAGGAGCTATAGCAGGCTCCACTCTTCACTTACTATGTCTAATGCATTCCTCATATGAAAAGGTTAAAACATAACACAAAAATTTGTATTAAAAATAGCATATGAAATGTCAATACATTATCTATAAACCATTAATGGTGTAAAAATAACACATCCACAGTCAAACATATCACAAAACCTTCAATACAATATGGAAGTTTTGTATCATAATTAAACAACTTCAAACAAGCTTAAAATCCATTAAAGGATGTTGACATAGATGAAATCAAAAAATTTTGAGAGAAATATATCCCTCTATTTTGAAATAATTTAGAAGTCGTGTAATTATAATAGAAAACTTGTATTTTGAAAATATTCTTATAATCATGTAAGAGAATCATCAATGATGTTATAATGGTGTAAAATAGCCACACCCGCCATATAAGTAAAAAATCATACCTTAATTTTGTCAAAAAGTTCATAAATTACATAGTTTAGAAAACGACGGAAAGATTCCTTTCAAAAAATATATGGTCAAATAAGGGTATAAATGACATTAACCTATAGTATAGTAAATGATAAAAATGTTTTCAAATACATTTTTATGAAATCACAGATGTGGATGATAAAGAGGTCCCAATAGATACTTACTTAAAAATAACCTCGAATAATAAAGAGATTGTGAAATTAACCATTACCTAGTACTTTTATTTAGTAGATGATATGTTAACATCCTGTATAATAGTTAAATCATTGTTATTCAGTTATAAAAGAACTATATACATAAATATGATATCATATGTGTTCTTATAATATTGCTTTGTTAATAATATTTTAGTAGTATCATCATTTCGGGTGTTAACTGATCCGTTTTCTTATATATACATGTTTACGTAAGCCATGTTTTTTATGTATAATATGTATTTGATTCATATAAATAATGATATTATAATCAGAAACATAATTTTTAATCATAAAATGAAAATTACTCATGACTGATTACGATGTGGAATGAATCTCATCGCGTTCGTGGAGATGGTAATCTGTACGTACCCACGCACGACAATATCATTATATTGATGGAGAATCATATGTAATTGGATCATATATCATATATACAGAATCATTAACATGTAATATATATTATTTACATATGTTATTCCCATTATTATACTCATCCAAATAATAAAGAGTTTGAATAACAAACTACACCACGACGTGGAGACGGTAATTCATACGTACACACGTATGGTGACTTTGCCATTTATAGGATGAATAGAATAATGAATATGGTTCTACTATTTTTATAATAACATAATACTATATATAAGATACTGGAGTTATAATTTTATAATTGAAACAACAAATAAAGAGTAAGTGTAAGAAGAAAATAACATGAAAGAGATCATGAAATATTTACATATACGTAGGGTTCTTCCTTTTGATTTGATCAAAAAAATCTCTTTAGGTTGACTTTATGACCAATGTAAGGCCTCTAGGGTGAAGGAAGGAAATTTGGGAAGATATTAGGGTAGGGTTAGGCCAATACAAAAGGATCTTGAGGTGTGAAATTAAGATAATGGGAAGTGCCCTTTTATAAGATATGTGAGGGTCAATTTAGGAAAATCAAGAAATATTATTTTATAATAAATTTATTTTCAGTTTCTAATGGCTATAAAATTAATTATTTAAATTTTAAGGTGGGTATTGTTAGAAAAACTCTTGGAAAATAGGTTTTAGATAGGTTTAGGTCATCATATTAACCTCCTCTTTTAGATTTAACTCTTACAAAAATAGTTTGACATTAACCATGTCTCTTTGTATTTTTATATTATAAGGTTAATAAACTCACTATAACAAGACAAGAGATCCCCATGTAGTCCATTAGTAATGTATATAACCTTATCTAAGTCCTATGTCCTAACCATAAATTTTTAAGAATATGATATCAATTAATAATATAATATTTGTTTTAAAAACTCAATTATGTCAATTTTGACACAATTTAGTATTTTATTTTTTTTAAAGCCATAAATAATTTATCACATAGAATAAAATTTATTTAACCAATATTAACATGTAATAGTATCCTATAAAAAAATTTAAATCAAGGTAAGTCTCAAATTAAATTTATTTTGATATTTATAAAATCAATTATTTTAATCATTCATTAATAAGTTAATTACTGCATCGTCATTGTGTCATATTTAAAATAAATTATTTAAGGTCTAAAATTTATTAATAATATACCATTATATAGTATATTATGTTATCTTTCTAATGAATATTTATAGTCAAATTTATCTTACATATAACCCTTTATTAAAAATGGTTTAGTTATTTTACATTGAATTTAACTCTTTTAACTCTTCTTTAAATAAAATAATTATAAATGTCCTAATCTTAACCAAGTAGACCAAATGGGGTCATATTTTATTCCCAAGGTTTTTTATGGTCGAATTATCCTTATAAAATAGAATTAGATCATGTGTTAGGGTAATTATAATATCATTTTTACCCTTAATTTCCCTATTAACTTTTAACAGTGGTAAATAAAAGTCAACAGTTATTATTCACAAACAATATTTTTCATCTTATTGAACCACATTCTATATATATATAAACATATTATAAAATTACTCCAATGAATTACGTTGAACATATATAGGTATTATGTATCTATTTTTATGTAAATTAAATTAAAATAAAATAACTAATTATTTAAATAAAAAGTCAGTTTTATATATTAACGTAGTGTTTTTTACTATTCATCTAAAATTGAATGTTTTCAGAAAAATATAAAAAATTTACCCTATATAATTTTGATATTATGAATTAAAAAATGAATTCTATTTATCCAAATTAAAAACATATAATTTTCATTTATTAGATTAAAATTAATTCTCATTGTCAAAACCAAAAAACGAGTTTTTAAAAAGTTAAATAAAACTATCAAATGTTTGACATGTGTTTATATCAAATTTAAATGTGAAATTACTTATAATGACCTACATTGTATTAAATAATAAAAATATAATCTAATTATACTTCCAAAACATTAAAATGAATAACTTATCACTATAAATTATTTTGATTAAAAAAGTTGTTTTCAATTAAAACATAGTATTTTTCACTATTCATTAAAATATGAAAGTTATCAGAGAAGTAGAAAAAAATTATCTAAAATATTTTTTTATGTCCTAATTCTAAATAAAAATTTAATTTCATAAATTTAAATATATAAAACTGTGAAATATTGGTTTTAAAAAGGGTTCTCCATTAAAAGGTGGTACAATTGCATTTTTTAATAATACTTATTTTATTCAAAAAAAATGAATTTGTACTCATATTTTGTATAAGAATCACATAATATGGATCTTATAATTATATATAGTATATATGATTCAAAATTCAGTTAATATTATTCATAACCGCTTTTTGAACGGTTAGATTAGTAAGTTTGGGTACGCTCGAACTCGGTGTTGCGTGTAGTGAAAGCTGTTGAATTACATTAATGAGATAACGTACTGTGAAATATTGGGGTGTAACAGTTGTTCTTCCCATGATATAATGTTTTTTTGGATATTTATTATTTTTTATTCAATCTCCTTGTATTACTTATCCTAATGAACCATGAATTATTTTAAATTGGATGATTGTTCATCTTGATAATGTTTACTTCCCATTTTTTATATTTTATAGTATATATGGATTTAGAAGAAATAGTTCCACAATATATATTTTGTCAATGACAACATCTATACTAGACTCCTCAACATTTCTGAACTCTTCCATGATTACAATTGGGAATTTTCCTGTCATATACCTAAACCTCATATGTGATTTGGAAGGCCAGGTTGATGATGTTGATTGGGATGTATTATGTCTATTTCTATGACACTAATATTATATGATGGACTAGTTATAATCATAATAGTTATGGTAGTGATATATTTTGGAGGTTCTATACCATATTTTGAATCTATAAGTGGCAATCTACATATTAAAAGATTCATCGATGATAATTGCACTTAATCTTAGATGACAGTGATGAAGAATTTTCCCCAAAAGTATCATAATGGTCGATAGGGAGTCAAATGGTTGGTTTAATTCATATATGCGTATATTGTGTTTATATATAATTAATTTATATATAATAATATGATGTAATTTCTATACATGACACTTTATAACATTAATTCACCCCCCTTATTTTTCTGGTGGGGTGGAAAAAATTCATGACCCTTACGCAATGGTTTTTCCCATAGGTAACTTTTTAAACAAGAACTAATCAAAAATATATCCATAAATACAATTTATTATTAGATATTATTCCCCAATATCTTAAATAAGGTTTAGTAATCAATTTGTTATTTAAATTTACTTTATTGGGTATATTCATTTTTAGAAAATTCTATAGGATGTTCATAATGGATGGGATGAAATAACCTGAGACCTAATATCTTAGTAAATAATATGCTTTATACTTCAAAAATTATAATTTTTTATAATGATACTCCATTCATCCCCTGATGAAGGATAATTTGTTATAGTTTTAGATCAGGGCATGGCATAATGTTGAGTTTTGTTGAATTATCTACTATTTGTGGTATCAATGTCTTCTTTAGTTTCATTGTATAGATATCTTATATACCAAGATTCTTCCCATATACAGATTATCATTTCAAATAAATTGACTTAGTATTCTAAATTAAATCTCCCCATAAACATGTGATCACTATAACATATTTCAAAATGATGGTTATTTTAATTGGATTAGCGATGCATTAAAAATTTTCATTAAATAATTTATATTATCCTCTCTATAAAATTTTATTTAGTTATGGTTAAATTTATTCTAGTACCACATGATGAAAAATCTATAGTCCTTTTATTTTTACTATATTTATAGTTTCTGATGTCAACAAATTTAATGTTTTCAAATATCAAACATAATTTTTAGAGGAACAATCACTAAATGTCTTCCCATATAGTGATAAATCTGGTAGGAATATAATTATAAAAGATTAGTATTTGTCCTAATAATATATGTAAGAAACATATAATGATAATTTAATGTTATTGATTGAATTTACCTATCATGGGGCCACAGTAAGAAATGATGTGCAGTAGATACTACTTTGGAACCATGTCATTGAAAATTATGAAGAAGGAATTCCAAAAATTGGGTGGATGAGGATTTATATCCACCCAATCTGGATAGGTATTTCACTTTTTTATAAACTTGGAACCATCACCCATCCATGGAATGCATTAAAGTGTAATGAGACTCAAAAGAATGAAATTATTCATATGGGATAGTTGGCTTGGAATATTCTTTAGTAAATACATTGGGTATGCCATTTTATGTTCAATGAATGTTTACTTACATCTAATATGTTGTATTTATTGGATTAGGTAGATCACGTGACATGAAAGATATTACATACCAATGGGAGGAATTACATGATGACAATTAGTCATCTACATTAAATAAACTTGTTTTACCGACCTAGATTATGGTTAATGGAGGGATCATGATTTGATTTTCATAGAATAATATTATTGTGGTATATTAACTATAGGGGAAACAATGGAATCTATTTGGGAGTTATACATATTTTTAATGTTCACTCTATATAGTTCAATGTTTAGTTCGTTCCTCAGAGGAAAATAAATTTCTTATTTTGTTATTTTATTCTTAGTTGAATGTGGATCATCTTTCTTGTGTGTTGTGTTGGGTATAAGTATTCCCTTTCAATTATATTTCCCTGAAGACCACTGAGTTGGTGGTACATTAATATTTAGAGAGTCTCTCTTATATTGAGTCAACCTTGGATGTTATGTGTAATACCACATGGCATAATAGTAATTCAAAAATGATATAGAACATGAATTTAGAATTAGTGATGGGTCCAGATTTTCAATTGGAAATTGAGATGAGGTTCTAGAGAATAGAACATTTCAATCATGTGTTTTTACACATGAAATGGGGATGAAGAGGTTGTTTTGATGACTTGATTGAGTGTTAAAGGATTTCATAGTGTATATATCCTATATAAAATAAAATAAAGGCCCACCAGTTACCCAATGGACAAGGTAGTTTCCATGATATCTATTTAGATCATGGGATGTCAGGTAAGACAACCCCCACTATTTTGTGGAATACTAGCTCAATGGTGGCGTCATGTATCATTTTTTATTACTTTAGGAGGAAAAGTTCAATTACCCCATTTTTCTGATCATCCCATCCACATGATATTTTCGGCACTAAATGTGCTGGTGGAAGCCTTAGAGTCAATATTCCACCTCTTCTTACTCCATGTGATATCTCCTCTAAATCATTATCATAGTAGATACTAATTGGTGTGACCTAGAGCGTACAATAAGGATAAACAAACCCTTAGATATTTTTCATAAATTATATTATTTTTTATAGTTCTCCTAATGTTTTATTTAACAAAAAATTGTTCATAGGTGTTTGTATGCTTAATCACTTTCTTCTAACTCAAGAGAAATCATTGGTTGATATAAAACATGTGGATTTTTTTTGTAATTGGTTAGGTAGTCTAAAATTCCTACACATATTCTTTCAATATTTAGATGTGATATAATTTAATGGTCATGCCTGTCATTATTTTGTCTCTATAGTAATTATCATAGAATTTTGAGTTATAGTTGGTGTTTGAATTCCATTTTAATAAGTTTTGAACATTAAAAAATCCATAGTTCCTTTTTTTTAAAATCATGTAGCATTAATGATAAAGATCATCAGAAGTACATGCACGAAGCCATGAAGGGAAATTTTCTAGCCAGAGCTGGTTAGTGCCGAATGGGCCTGAGTACGCTAGCTGATGGGCCGCATTGTTCCCTTCCCTTTTGGTGAAAGAGAAGGTGCACAATGAGAAACATTGGCTGAATGAGAGAATTCTCTTGACAATGGCACCAAACTACTGGAGTCTGCCATCGTTGTGATTGATAGCGTCGATAACGTAAAGACAGTCAGAATCAATAATGATGTCGCCCCATCCACATTCAATAGTGAGCATCATACCAGCAAAGATGGCCATGGCTTCAGTGACCACCGGTTCCCAGAATTTTTGATGTGGTTCATACTTAGCAGCAAGTATTTTCCCCAGATGATTTCGGGCAAGGAGGCCGAGGTAAACAATACCATCTTTTGGAAGCGACGCGTCCACATTGATCTTGATAATCCCTTCCATTGGGGGATTCTATGGAATAGGAGGAGGGGGCACCTATTATAGAACATCTGTTGTGGCCTTCCCAACCTTCAATCCAAGAGGTAGCACGATCAATCCAGAATTTGGGGGGTCTGTAGGAATGATGAAAAATAGCGTCGTTGCACCGGACCCAAATAATCCTGGCCAGAGTGCAGAGTGAACCAACATCAGTCGGGGAGAGAGAGGAGTACCAACGCATCAGAAGATCGGGAAGGTCAGAGGCCAATGCCAGTGAAGCAGAAGAAGTCGAGCCCCATAGATTCCAGATTTCCTTAGCTCCCAGGCAGAGAATGATAGTGTGCAGAGGGGTTTCAGGAGAGTTCGGGCAGAAAGGGAAAGAGGCGGTACATGCCATATGTCAAAAAACGATAAGGCTCATTGTTGGGAGAGTACTCGTACAAACCTTCCACCAGAAATGACGAACTTTTGTGGGGATGTTGAGAAACCAGATCGATTTCTAATGACCCTCGTCCCTACCAACTGGGTGGATTCCAAGATGAAGTCTGTAGCTGGATCTCACCGTGTAAATGCTCGAAATGTCATTGATCTAGAAGCGACGGTCAGGGCCTGCATCAAGTACCCAGGGGATGCTGAGGATAATTATTTGATCTCTTTTGTTAAACCATTCAAGGATCTTATCCAAACACCACCCTTGTCCCCGGTCAGAAAGGAGGTAGCTGACAGTGGCATCTTCCAGACCTGGTTGGGCAGGTGATGTAGCCTGTAAACCATCCTTATCAACAAGCCAGGGATAAGACCAAATTTTGACAGATGATCCAGTCCAAATTCTCCAACCCAATCCTTTATCCAGGAGCTTTTCTCCCCCAGATGCTTCTCCAGAGGAAGCTGGGACGAGGACCAAGAGAGGAAGCATGAAAGTCCGTGTAGGGAAAATACATAGCTAGTAAAACTCGCACACAAAGACATGAAGTGTGGTCAATAAGGCACCATCCTTGCTTGTCCAAAAGCGTGTCGTTTAAGAGAGGAAGATTCTAAAACCCCATCCCACCCTCTGATTTGGGTTTGCAGAGTTTTTCCCAGGCCATCCAATGGGGTTGATTCCTTCCATAGTGCTTCCCCAACCAGAAATTAGTAGTACGTGTGTGGATATGATCGGTGATGGCCACCGGGAGCTTAAAAAGGGACATAGAGTAGCTAGGGACTGATTGGATTACAGCTTTGATGAGAGTCTCTTTGCTAGCTTTCGAAATTCTTTTAGGGGTCCAGCCTTGGATTTTAGCCTCAATCCTGTCCACGATGGATGCAAAGAATTTTTTTAGACTGTCCAATCACCGTGGGGAGCCCGAGATACTTCTGATGTTTAACAGCCATATGGATGCCAGCTGAAGCGCAAAGATCATTCCTCTTAGACAGAGGCACCCTTGCACTGAAGGAAATTTCATATTTACCATGATTGATTGTTTGGACAGACGCCCTCTCATACTGGAGGATCGCCCGGAAGATCACCCGGCATTCATTAATTGTTTCTCTAGAAAAAAGGAGGCAGTCATCAGTGAAGAAGAGATGCGACACTGGAGGGATAACTAGACAAACTTTTTTCCCATGAATAGACTTAGAAGAAGCAGCCCTGGAAATAAGATTAGAAAACATGTCATCCACCAGGATGAAGAGGAAGGGGGATATAGGGTCTCCCTGGAGAAGGCCTCGAGAAGGGGTGAAATCTCTGGTAAACTCCCCATTGACCTTGATTTTAAATGAGATAGTCGAGACACAGTTCATGACCATATCTATCCATTTAGCGCAAAAACCCATCTTCTGCATAACAGCTCTAAGGAAGTGCCATTCAACTCTATCGTAGGCCTTGGACATATCCAATTTCCAGGCCATGGTTCCTCTCTTCGACGTGGAGCATGATTTCATAGAGTAGAACACTTCATGCGCCACAATCGCATTATTAGTGATCAGTCTCTTGGCCACGAATGCGCTCTGATTTTCAGATATAATATCTAGTATCCAAGGTTGCAGCCGATTGACAAGGATCTTTGAGAAGATCTTGTAAGAGAAATTACAGAGGCTGATAGGTCGAAATTCAGGGATCACCACAGGTTTTTTTGATTTTGGGGATTAGGATGAGGATAGTTTCATTTATGGCCACAATACTGGTGTTGCCAGCCCAGATATTTTTAATCAAATTGCAGATGTCAGGACCGATAATGTGCCAGTATTTCTTGAAAAAAAGGGCGTGGAACCCATCTTTTCCTGGAACCTTGGTGGGATGAAGATGTTTCAAAGCCAGGCATATCTCGTCATCTGTCACCTCTTTAGAGAGCTTCCTATTGATCTCTTCTGTGATCACAGGTCTGATACATTCTTCCACCTCAACAGACATGAAAGGGGTTCCTGTAGAGAAGATTTTCTGGTAAAATCCATTCAAGGCCTCATGGATACCATTGGTGTCAGAAACTTTTCTTCTATTAGGCTTTGATAAGCAGGTAGTGGAGTTTTTCCGACTCCTAGCGGAAGATTTCTGATGAAAATACTGGGTGTTAGCATCCCCTTCTTTGACATGGTTTTCCCGCATGCGCATAGCCCAAAAACTTTCCTTGATACGTAAAGTCGTGTCCAGCTCTCTTTGTATAGTGCCAATCTTAGAGAGATTGCAATTGGATGTGGGTTGTTTGAGGAGATGGTTCAGTCTCTTTACAAGGGCGCCGGAGTACCGGTGAGGGTGTCGGAATTTCTTATTGCTCGACGACCTCAGATCGGATGCGACCTGTTGGAGGTTCAGTCAAACATCCTCGTGAGTACATTTACAGCTTGATTGGATCACCTCTTCACATTCCTGATCTTTTGACCAGAAGATCTCAAATCGAAAGGGTCTGGAAAAATCTCTAGTACGTTCACCACGGGTACAGTCAATAAGGATTGGATAGTGGTCTGAGCAGTTGAGGGCCATGTGTTCGATATGAAACATGTTGAACATGTTAATCCAATCAAAAGAGCTCAGAAATCTGTCAAGATGCTCAGCGATACGGGTGCCTTCTGAGTTTCCATAGAACCAAGTAAACAGATTTATTGAGTACACCAGATCGACCAGGTCCGCCCTGGAAACTCCATCCTTGAAGCATGACATCGAAAATGAAGGTCGGATGGTTCCACCCCTCTTTTCCTTATGGAACATAATCTCATTGAAGTCTCCACCGAACATAATAGGGTTCTATAAGTCAACTCATAGCTTGCATAGAAGATCCCATGACTTCACCTTGTCATTATGGGATGGCCAGCCGTAGAAACCCACAAAAGTCTAGGGTGGGTGAAGGTCCATCTGAATAGTCATTGCCACATGGTGCGGGGAGTGGGACAAAATTTTGACATTGATATTTTCCTTCCAAAGGAGATAGAGTCCCCCATAGTGGCCTTGTCTAGGCACCGGGAAATAGCCTTGGAAGCCGCACTTCAGAGCAATACCATTGGTGTCCTTGCATTCCAGTATGGTTTCGGACAGGAAAACCATATCGGGGTGACTTTGAGTGAAATTGCACTGAAGCATGCGAACCGTTCAGGGGTTTCCAAGCCCATGACAGTTCCAACATAAGACAATCATTGCTCTAGGTGGGGCTGGGACTCTCCCGCTGCCGCTTCTGGTATCTTCGATCTTACTTCTCCATCTGTCGTTTTCCATCTTTTGGTGAGGTTCCTTCCTAATTGACATGTTTCATTTTTCCTCTTCCTCACCCTGAGTTTTGGGTCTTCTGTGTTCCCATCACTCTCGCCTCGTTGCCACCTTTTCCATGTTCAACAGGTGATTAAACCCATTAGTGAAGGTCCCGACATACCAAGGTCCTTCATCGTAAGAGTGATAGTTGTGGTAAAAGGTGAGTCAGGGTCCGGATCTGGAGGTTAGACATGCATCAGCATCGGCTTTGAGCAATATGACGGGGAATTTTTTTGCATCATCATCAACATTGTCGGTGTTGGAGAATTGTCCCTCAGGATTTTTGGCTGAACTCCAGCTTCTCTCTGAGTACTAGCTTCTCCCTGAGTGGGAGGGCCATCCTTTATGGAATTCATTGGCCGAGGCATTAAGGCTTTTTCTGGTATGGGGTTTGTCGGACTAGAATGTGCCAAATTGAGACGGTCACGGTCTTTTTTCTTTTCCATCTCCAGGATGAAAGCATGTTTATTCGGTTTGGCACGAAGCCAGGGGTCGTACTGGAGGATAGCGTTACCCGCATCACTCTTATGTTTAGTGGTGCACGTTCTTTCCAGACGGCCAAGGCGAACATAGTGAAAGTAGAAGATTGGGAGTTTCTCAAACTTGAATGGTATCCAAGTATTGGTATCTTCAATCTTTAAGAACATTCCCCTCATCAGTGGCTCTGACACATCGAACTCCACCTTAATTCAAACCTCGGGACCCCATTGTATTGGGTCTGAGCTTTCCCACTCAAGAAAGTTCCCAAAACAATCTCCAATTCCCCTCATTGTACATTCCGTTCTTGCATGGAAGGGGATTCCTTTAATTTGAATCCAGAAGGGGGAACGAGTTAAAATCACTCACTGGATATCCCCCCCCCCCATTTTAAATCTTCCATGAGAAGGAGTTGATTATTGAAGGACCATGGTCTTCCAGGTAAGATTTTATCTCTATCTTTCTTTTTAAAGAACTCAAAGACCAAGCAGTTTACCCCCGCTTCCCAAATAGTCACTCCTGCCTCAAGTTTCCAGATATTCTGTAGAATGTTCTTGAGCACCCCTTGATTAACCGATATGTTTTCCACAAACTTTCCCACCACGAGCAAAGACAAGCGCTTTTCTATGAATGTGTCTTCATTTCGTTGTGCCTCTATTGATGCCTTTTCTTTGTCCGTCGGGGAAAAACTCTTCCATTGATTAACCAACTCCTCATCCATGATGCAGAAAATATTACAGAGACTCCAAAGGGCCAGTGTCTTTGTTGCCACACGGCCCTCACTTTGGTCAAATCCCGGTGCCACAGAGGCCTCCCTAGGTCGTATGCCTCAAGGCCGCCTCCTACCACGAATCACACCCCTGGCCAGGCTGCACGACCAATACAGTCAAAAGTGTCTATTGGTTGGCCGTATCCAAGAAACTCTCACCGAAACACACCCCACTCTTCGCAGGGCAAGACCCCTGACGGACCTTCGGGCTTCCCAGCACAACAAGTGCTTTGCGGAGATACATTGCACACCAGGCCCACATCACGCCACTTCGCATCTGAGCTTCACAGCAACAACAAACCCCTGCCAAACGGAACAAACCCCCACAACTAGATCAGCACAACAGACACTTCGCGAGCATACACTTCACGAACAAACAAAGCGGACGAACCTCGCGAGAGGAACTTCACGAGGCAGACCACACCGCGATAGCCGCTTCACGGTCTCTCAGCGAAGTGAATCGTCGCGGAAGGAGCTTCGTGATTCCATACCAGTTCTTGGCGGAGACTTCGTGAATCAAGGAGAACGAAACTGGCAGCAGAGCAGTGCTCACGTCACGAGCCCGAACCCCTTCGCGGTAGACACTTCACGAGGCTGGGAGAAAGGAGACCTACAACAGTGCAGAGTCCACTCCACGGTAGCAGGAAAAAGAGAAGGAGAGGGGAAAAAGAGGAATCCTCGAATTTAAGATTGCCTCGAGACTCTAGGTGCAAGAATCTGGCTCCGAAAGGGGACTTGCAGAAGGGATGGGGTTCCGCAAGAAGATGGTGAAGTCAGGAGCTGAGGGAGCACAGATCAAGAGTGTTGGTGATGAAAGAGGATGGGGAGATGGCGACGTGTTCCCTCATGCAAATCTGGTGTCGGAGAGGGGGGTGGTGACGGACGGAGCTTCAGGGAACCATGGGAGGCTTGATCCAATGCCTGAGTCAAAGACGAGCAGATGAGGGAGAACTAGTTCCTTCCAGAGCACAGACGATGGGAACCGAGAGCCGGAAAAGGAGAAGGGAGGCAGATCGTGAGATCCCGCAGCGATGAGATGGGAAAAGACAAAGGAAGGAGGTGAACCAGAGACACCGAAGCTGGGGACAAGTGAATAGCACAGATCTCAGGTGGGGTACACGGAGGGAGACGGCACCGCTGGAACCCTAGCAGACAAAGAAACTGAAACCCTGGGAATTCCTAGGAGGGAGCTCTCACGCATGAGATAATTGATTCATAGTTCCTTATGGGTTTACTATATTGGAGTTTTGAAAATTAATGGGATTGGTGGGGATAATGTTTAATAAAATTTATGTTTATAATGAGAAATTATGGAATGAATTATATTTTGTGAACTAAAATTTCAGAAATATTTATTATTTCGAATAGATTAATTATATATATATGAACTATTTGGATTATTTACAATGAATTGTAAAATCAAATATTGGATATTTTTATAAATATATATTGATAATTCCAATTTATAACATGTAATTAAATTACAAATAGATACATTTTTATTTTTATTTGATTGGTTTCTTGAGAAAATAATTATTTTTTTATGAAATGATAATTTATATAATATAACTACTTGGACATAAATGATAGTAATGGATATAATTATTGGTATATAAAAAAATGTTAAATAGGGAAATCTAATTTGTACGGTATTTCTTGAGTTAAGTATTCTAATCTTTTTAGTTTTCATAATAGTCGATTGTAATTAATGGCATCGGGTGTAATTGATTTTATTACCTGATGTAATTATGTTTTCTAGATAAATATCTCTTGTTTGGAATATAAGGAATTGTAAATTTATTTCATTTACATAATAATGTTTTTACTTTCTTTTATTATATACCTTGGATTTATTTATGAATATGTAATGGTTATAATTCATTTCATAACAATGGATTCCATTAGGTGAATCACATGAATTCAATTAGATAATTCCTCCTAGGATTAATGGATGTACAGTGCTAGTGATCTCCCTAACAAGTCTTTGATTCATCATTGATACGTAATTATGGATTCATTATAGTGGGTCATCTGTAGATTAATTGGAAGACTTAAATGTCAAATGACATTTACTATTTACATATATTCCCTTGAAGGACCATTTGAAGGTTACGGCAGAAGCTCCTCAGATTCCTATTGATTATATATGAAAAAATTCCTTTGGTATGGTATATGATTACTATCAATACTATCACTCTGAATACCATGGACACATTCATATATGGATTTATATTATATAATTCTAAGTGTGTATTCTATTTATTCACTTCCTATATATAGAGATGAATTCAATCGATTATTTTTATGGATTATTGAAGAAATTAGGAGAATGGAATTCCCTATAGAGACCCTATAAATTTTCATTTATTTTCATGGTTTTGGTTTACTTTCTTATACATGATGGAACTGATATTAGTTATGAGATCCATCACCATGATTAGAGATACACAAACTCTGGCTTATAAAACCCCAGTACCATTCTATCAGGTATGCTTTATCCTCTGTTTTGGATTTCCTTTTTCATTTGTTTAGTAATAAAAAGAATGAATTGGGAGGATACCTATAATGGTAAATTCATGGATTTGATAGAATATTCATCATAAAACCAGTTTTTTTATTATGTTGTAGATTTACCCACCATGTAATGGGGTTACATGATGTGTAAGCATCTCAAGGAGGATGATGTTAAATGGGTGCACTGTATGGAAAATTGCATTCCATGTAAAGATTTTACAATTTTTATATATTAATAATAATAATTTTTAATAGAATTCAATGGGGTTTTCATTGTATCAAGGACTCAACAATTACATAATGTAAAATTCGGTTAGACCCCCTATTAAAAAATTTGTGTTTGTTTTATGCAGGATGTTAAGGTGAAATTAACATTTATTTCATAAAAGATTCCTTTATCTCAACATAGAGGCTCCTACTTGGTGATTTTTGTGATATAAAATCCCTCTTAATGATCTTTTATGTGATTGATTGACATGTTTGTTTTGGGAAATCTCTCTAGGTAAGCATTATTCTTATCTCATCTATCTCCCACCCTCTCTTCATTGTTGTTTGATATACCTTATTTGGATATATGGATCTAAACTTTATGTTAATGACTCTGGATTATATTTTGTGTTCATAGATATTCCAAGGAATTATTTTCTATTTTACAGTCTTATTTATGGTGTTCCATTCCATTATTAATGCTATGTGATTCAGTTTGAATTTGGCCATATAATTTAACATTAATTTAATGATTTGATTTATATTTATTTCAGTTTAACTATTAAACCCCAATTTTATTTGAATTGGAGTTGGAATTTAATTGGTATGGATGTTTTGAAAAACCCTCAATTCAAATGAAATTGGATGTTGGGGCGTAATTTGTAATTGTTGAAATTTTTAATTGATTTGATAAATTATTTTTAAAAAATGGTAGAAAATAATTTGATTAAAACCAAATATTGGTTTTATTTTAAAAAGTAATCAATTGATGAAAAATACATATTTTGGTTTTGAAATTGAATTTTAAATTTAATAGGAAATGTAGGAAATTGAATTGTGACTACTGGTTGATTTGAAATGAAATTATTTATCATTATTCAATTGATTAATTTTTTAAGAAAATGGGATCTTTTGTTGCTATTGTTTTATTTGGAATAATGTCACTAATATTTTAATTACATTGATATGTATTGATGATTGTAAATCTAAAAAAACCTAAATATAAAGATGTTATCCCTAATGGGATATTGATGAGCCCCATTTGGAAAGATACTAAGTGATCTGTGTACATATATTTACATGGTCAAGGATATAAATTGAGTTGAGATCCAATAACTAAAAACCATCATACCATATAGAATATTACCATGTATCTTATTATGAAAACATTGATTATAAAAACTACATTACTCATTACTAGTGATTTATAAAAACTGTTCTATATAAAATGATTATTTAATCCATTTTGACATTCTTTTCCATCATTCTAAAATGAATCAAGTTTTTGTAAATATAAAAACGTAATGCCATTATATTTTTGATTAAAATTGAAATCATGTTTTCTTTATTATTCTGAAATCTTATTGCAGAATATCTGGTGGGATCCAAAGGGTCATATAAGCTCACACCATGCCATTTCCATTAAGAATTGTTAGATTTTCTCCTTCCAGGTCAGAGTATAGGGAAATAACATATTGCATTAGGTGAATCATCTTAAACCCTTTATGATTTTAATGAGGTGTCCTTTGGGATGTTGATTTTTTATTTTCATATATTGAGTAGTTTAAGGATGTACTTTCTTTGTTTTTGATTTACTTGTTGGGTGTCTAGTCCTATCTTTTTTTTCATTTTTGAGCATAGTAATATGTATCTTTATCATCGATAGTTATGAGGAAATATTTTTACACGTATATATTGTATGATTACAAGTGATAGTCACAAACATGATGGAATACGAAATTTTATTTGATTCATGTCTTGATCTGATCAGTTATCATGGTACAAGTGTATTCAATCCGGTTCGATTCAAAGGGGTATCATAGGTGTATGTTGAGCATATTTCCTTGATGTCAATTTGATGTTGGGAATATCCTACCGGTTCATAGGATGTAGTTGTGAGTGAGTGCCTAGATAACACTCATATCAGTGATACTTAAGATACAATAGGTCTTTTGGGAGATGAATCCTAAGAATTTGTTTTAGAAATTTCCTTACTTTTTATTTGGATAGGTTGAAATCGAAATCTTGATTGTCTATCTGATGTGATTAATTTTCATTGTTATCTTATGGGTTTTGTTGATCTAAGTAATATTCTTATGTCATCAATTCTATTTTATAATATCATGTAACATCATGCCTATGTGAGGCATGTGAATAAAATCCAAGAAGAATTTGATGCTGACCCATAATGACAAAATCCTCCCATGTACCAAATTATATTTGAGGTTGTTTTCCATGTTGTCCATAATATGGGACAGGCACCTGCACCCATTCTTGTTCAAGGGATAGCTTTATAATCATTGATGGATAAATTCTATTGTAGTTAATAGGTTTTATTTTTCTAAAATAAACCCTCATTCTAAGGTTTTAATGATCATGAATTGGATGAGGATTTGATTTGAAAGATAAATATTTTTTAGTTCATATAAATGTATTTGTTAATCCTGTGGAAATGTTCCACCATTAAGTTGTAAGGGACTAGTAATAGATGGTGGGACGTAATTTTTATGAAAAAGAAGAAAGATTGTTTAGAGTGTTAATATGTCAGCGTTATTTTGACTAATTAGTTATATCCATAACCTATATTTTTGTCTTACGCTATGATTTTTTTAAAAATCCAACAAGATGATATGATCATGAAAAATATATGCAAACTGCTTTGTCAAGTATATACAGTTTCCACCACTAAATGTATAAAATTATAAGATGAAGACTTGATGTTTTGCTAAGGTAGTTCAATATGATATTCATTATTAGGTCTTTGTTCTGAATCTCTATTTTAATTTTGATGTGTTGGATGGTGTGTTGATGGTTGAAAATGATCTTGTTGGAAATTCTGGGTCGTGGGGAGTTCCTTTTTCTTCTAGTGTATGTTCTATGAGGTCCCATGTTGGGAAGAGAACTTGTGATGAGTCTCATGGTGGATTTAGACAGTAATTATTTCCCAGACCTACTGTAGTACTTGGAAGAGTCCCTTTGAGTTTCTTTTATTGTGGAATACCTTGGCATTCTAAATGAGTTTGATCTCAAGAACCAATGATATGTTGTTCCTATGGTCACTTTGGACACTTGAAAATCTTCTATGATATCTTTTCTACCCCACACAATGGAATATTCTCACTAGAAGAAAAACTAATATGGTGAAATTGTATATTTTTTAGATCTATGGGTTTCCTTCCATACGAATCTATAATTAATCTTCTTCACATAGTTTAAGAGTTTCCAAGTTAAGTAGATACATTTCTAGTGATTATGATAGGTATAATCACTATAGATTATCCTTTAGTGATTTCTTTATTTGATACTAATGAATATCACTTATTTATGTCAACACATGGTTTGAATATGCTCAATCATTCTACATAGGTTTTATCATATGTAATGAATATTAATAAACCCATCAGAATGAAGAGAGATAAGGATATATTATGTCCTTGTGTGTTCTCTTTATGAAAAATTGATCTTACTTTGGATATTATGGTTATAGAGATAAAAAATCTTGATGCAACATTAGATATATATTGGTTCACTGATAAAAAGACTGATTTGATTGTTATCTTCAATGGTCTCATTTTCTATTCCTAATGGGTTGTGTTTTATATTTTAAGAAGAATGGGGCAATAGTTAGAGTAGAGAAAATGCATTTTATCTTGAGTTGGATATTGTGATATTTTTGTTCTCTTTTGACCTAGATCAATAATCTTTGAGTGATGAAGTCTCTCTATTTTTCATTGATATTCCAGATGTTTTTCCTTATAACTTATATAGAGTTACACTTATATGGAATATAGGGTATCCTATTGATTTAGTGTTTAGTTCTAAATAATATATATTACTTCATACCACATGGAACCAGCTAAATTGAATGATTTGAAAACTCAGTTGGTTGATTTGATAGATGACGTATTTATATGACCATGTGTGTCACCATAAGAGGAGACTATTATATTTTCTATGAAATTTGAGGTAACAAATATCCTATTTGTTAAATATCGAAAACTCAACCAAGTTATGGTAAATAACTTGTATCTGTATCTAGGATTTGATGATCTATTTGACCAGTTCAAATTAGAAATTTGGCTATAGATTATTGATCTTCTATATGGTTATCAACAATTGAGAATAATGAAATTTGATGTTTAGAAACCCACCTTTTAATGTTGGTATGTAAATTATAAGTTCTTTTTATTTCCATTTGGTTAAAATGATGATATTAATGTATTTATGAATTTGATGAAAAATATATTCAATGAGTATCTTGATATAAACATGGTGGTCTTTATGGATAACATCATAGTTTACTCTATGTCCAATGAGGATCATGTGTTTAATTTGAGTGAAATTCTATAATTTTTTAGAAATCAATGAGTTTGTCTCAAACTATTGAAATGTTATTTTAGGATTCAAGAAGGGTTTCTCTCAGGACACATGGTATTAGAAAATGATATTTTAATTAAACCTATAAAAGTTACATATGTTACAAAATTAGAGAAACAATGTAATTTTTTCATGAATAGGAGATTCCTGGATTTAGATGGATATTATCACCAGTTAGAAATGAATTTCCCAATGTTTTTATTTTCCGATAGACACTATAACTCGAAAGGGTAAATGTTCAATTTGGATGAGAAATTTCAGATTTATTTTATTGATATAAGACATTAGTTTTACATAAGTGATGATGTTAACTCTTCCAAATGACGATCATGGCATTGTGGTCATCTATGAAACATTAGGTTTAGTTTTGGGCAATGTTATTAAGTAGGGTGATTATATATTTTCTTGTGGATCTTGGAATCATTTTACACATGAGAAGAAATGCTCAACCCCTGAACATGATCATGTAGCTATGGTTCATGCACTTCAAATTTGGGGACAATGCATTTTTGGATAATGGAATACCTAATATTATGACCTTGAGATATTGAGTTATATATTCTGTCCAAAATACTTGAATTTCCACCAAAGGAGGTGGGTAGATTACTTGGAATCTTTCGATTTTTACATCACCTATACCTTGAGGAAAGGAAATGTAATTCTTGATTAGTTGTTCAGAAAAATCAAAACCTAGTCGATGAATGAATTATAAGATGTGTGTACTTGAAGGATCCTTTCGAACAATTGCATATTAGAGTTTGAAAATCATTTATTGATGTATTTATTTTCTAGTGTTTTTTTTCTTCCTCTCTTATCGATAAGTGATATTAGGGAAAACACATGGATAATGATATCAATAGTATTATAGACTATATTTATGGTGGGGAGATTTTGTATGAGTGTTCATTTTCTACATAGGGTATTCTATTTAATAAAAGTAAATGGTATTTGTTGGGAATTTATTTTCTCATCAATACTCTGTGAATCTTATTGATTTTGATGCTCACAAATAACCAGGTTTGGTTTACTAGTCATTATATGTTAAAAAAATTAGGGAAATATTTTTTTTATAATTATGATTTTGAAATTATATGAAAGTATTTATATCATTTGAAATATTCTTCAATGTTTTCAAAACACTCTAAAACATATTTTGGAAACAATATTCACTATTTTATGTTTTCTAGAATAATTGTTCATTCTATATGATGAAAAAACATATTGTAAGGAACATACAAGACCTTTGTATTAAATCTTATTGTAATAGATGAGAAAAAGTGTTTAATCAACATTACGTTGGATGAAACATTTGGATAAAAAAAATTATGTTTGAATGAAACCATACATTTTTCAAAGGTAAAAACTATGGTTGAAGAACACCATGCAATTATGGTACCATACATTTGATAAGATTATATATGGATCATCAACCATACATTTGTGATCAACCATATATTATCAATCCTACATTTGAAAAAGTTGAATGTATTAATAATGAATACAACATTCATAATTTAATTCTGACAAGGATGAAGGTATGGATCATTATCCCTACGTTACATATTTGAACCCTATGTTTTTTGTTTTTTCATTTTATGAAGGAACCATATGTTTGCCTATTCAGTGCTGGAAATTATAATTTACTGTTTTTATCAGAGTTTTATATAACAGTTTATGCAGAATATAAGGATTATTTAAAGCAAGATTTTGATCGATTCGTACCTCGTTATAATTTTTTTAAAGTATCATATTTAGATAATATTTTATTTCTAATTATTAAGTGAAGTTATAACTAATCTGAGCTATATTTTTTGAATTTGAATTTCCCTGATTTATCAATTATTTTTAAGGATATAAAATATTGATGCGAGATATATCATTATATATCATTCTATGTCGGATGTGTGGATCTCTCTGAGCTATATTCATAATTTTTATTCATTATGTTCTGTTGTGTAAATTAATTTAAAGTGCTATAGTAATCGTGCATCTTATAATTGAGGACTGCATTTTGGA
The DNA here is from genome assembly GCA_963277665.1 of Viscum album. Lineage (NCBI taxonomy): Eukaryota > Viridiplantae > Streptophyta > Magnoliopsida > Santalales > Viscaceae > Viscum > Viscum album. The sequence goes on from OY728135.1 coordinate 1,291,621,369, forward strand.
GATATACATTTTCAATCATAGAAGGGTCATTCCATTTTTTTCTTTCTATTCTAAAATTGATGAAATTTTGTGAAATCAGATCTCTTTAGAAATATTTTAAAGATTATTATTCTTATGACGTCAAAGATCCATCTTCAGTTAGTTTCCTTCTACTGCAACAGTGATGTTTATTTTGTTTTATCAAATCAGCCTCTATGGATTGTTTTGAGTATTAGCTACTTGGTTTGAGTCGTGTTAGAGTTTCATCTTCTCATGAAAAGGTATGGATATTTTGGTTCTCTATAAAAGAACATGAAGGCTTTGTTTTTATGCCTTATTTTTTAGGGTGAAAGATTAATTCACTTGGTTATGGATCAGTCTTACGATACAAGGACCGTACTAGTGAAATTAACCAATCCTATAGTGAAGGTGATTGGTGGAGTGGACAAGTGGATATAAATTCCCTAAACCACTATAAACATCCATAATCTATTTTTTGTCTTTTATCCGCTTCTTATTTTTCATACATAAACACCGCTCAATCAACTCTTACTATTAAGTGACAGAATTGTGAAAATTGTAAAAGGATGCAATTTACCCCACTCTTGTGTCATTTTCATAGCCATTTTGACCTATCATTTTGTATCAAAGGATGTTATTTTCAAAAAATCAATAAGAAGATAAAAGATTAATATCAATAAAATGGAGGAAGTGACTGAACCAAGGGATGAAATGTCAACGGTTCATGCTCTATATTACGAGAGAGAAAATTATGGATAATGGAAATCAAGGATGATAATTTATCTAAAATATCATGGATATATAGTTTATCAAAAAACATTATCTCTATATCAGATTCTTAAGAAACCAGAAACTTGGGATGTTGCAACTGAAGCTGAATATGATATGAACACAAAAGCTATGGACACTATCATCTGTGGTATTGGAAAAGACGAATTTAATCATGTATCACAATGTCCAATAGTTTATGAAATGTGATAGACATTTTCAGTTTCCAAGGAAGGTATGGGAAATGAAAGACAACTGAGATTTGTGACAACAAAATATAAGTTTGATACATTCAAATTTTCTTATGGAGATAGCATCACTCAAGTGAAAAGAAGGATTAATGGAACTATTAACAATATTACATCTCTGGGTGAGACTATCAATCAATCAGATCATGCATTAAAAGTAAGGAGAGAAATTCTTACAAAATGAAATGGTATATCAGCTTCTATTCGATAATCTTCACTGATAAAAAATATGACAATGAAAGAACCCATTGGGTCATTAATGATGTATGAATATTAAATGAAAGAATAAGGTGAAGATCATAGAGTTATTGTGAAAAAGTAAAATACTACTTTAATGTTGACATGTCATAATTAAAATAAAAAAATGAACAAAGATGTAAAAGAATAGAGGAATTAAGACTCTTCTATCATTGAAGTAGATCTGTCTCAATTATCAAGAAAATTTAGCATGGATTCCATGAATAAAAGAGGATTCTAAAATCCTTAAAAAGGTTGAGAAATAAGGAAGGGAATATAGATTTTATGAATACAAAAAAATGGGTCATATAAGACACGATTGTCGTCAAATTAAATGATAGAAGAGAAAGATAAAGAAAATGTATTAGAAAAATGCAGATTAAGAAAATAAAAAAAATTGAGAAATTAGGGCTACATGGAGTGTTTTTTAAGACAATAGCGGCTCATATATTTCCGATTCAGAGAAGGAACAGTCAAATCTGAAAGAAAATATGTGCTTCAGGGATGAACAAGATAAGGTAACAAGTCATGGAAAAGAAAAATCTATATATAACATGGACAGTGGATGCTCCATAAATATGAGTGGAAATACACAAAACATCAACACACTAACTCAAATAGATAGAGGCCTAGTAACCATCAGTGATAATACCAACGGAAAGATAATAGAAATCGGAATATTTTGAGATACAAAGACGGTCTCAATTAACATTGTACTGTATCTAGAAGGACTGAATAATAATGAGATAAGTATATATCAACTCTATGATGATGGATATTGTATTATTTTTTCTAATAATTCTTGTTCAATATTCAAAGATAAATTACTTTAGTCTAGATCACCTAGAACAGATGATTCTTACACTCTAGATTTTAATTCCTTATGTAAATAGAAAGTGAATTGTTTAACTACTAAGATAAATGAGTCATGGATTTCTCATAGACAACATGGCTATTGAAATATTTATATTTTACATAAATTAACTATGAAATAGTTAGTTACAAACCTAACTAGTCTTAAATTTTATAGGGATATATTTTGTGATGCATGTCTAATCAAAAAACAACACAAATCCTCCTTTAAATATATTAACAAAATTGCTACATCAAATCCCCTAAAACATATTCATATGGATCATTTAGGACCCTCAAGAGTAGCAATTTTGGCAGGGATGTTATATGTATATGATTTAGTTAATTATTATTATAGATTTCCATTCGTCTATTTTATAAAACTCAAAAATCAAGCTTTTACTATTTTTTAAAGGTTTTGTAAAATTGTTCAAATTTTAAGACGTTTTAAGATACTTTCATTAAGAAGTGATCATGGATGAGAATTTGAGAATAAATAATTGTAGAAATAAAAAATAGAATTTTTTAAGAAATGGCTATGAATATGGTGAATGAATACAACATTAGAACCTACTTGTGGGTAGAATATATAATCACGCCGTACTATATTATAAGTACTGTTTTTATTTAGCCTATTTTCAAGAAGAATATTTATAAACATTGGAATAACAAAAAGACTAAGGAAAAATACTTTAATGTTTTTGGATGTAAGGTGTATATCCTTAACACCAATAATAATCTTGGTATGATCGATCAAAAAGCTAATGAAGGAATTTTTTGTGTATTTTTGTAACATGGAATACTAACAGATTATTTAATAAAATTTCATTGATTATTGAAGAATTAGTTCATGTGATGTTTGATGAAAATGTCAATTTTAATAAAGTGAATGTTCAAACTGATGAAATGGATGACTCCTCTGATAAAATGAGACTTGAATTCCTGAAAAATGATTTTGAAAATATAAATAAATATCAGTCAGGTTCAGAAGAACATGATACTGATGAACCTATATATGTTTTACCTAGACAGTCTATAATTATAAAGGATATTTCTTTAAAAACTTTTATAGGAAACCTATATATAGGATTTAAAACCAGAAGAAGTGTAGGAGACATAGTTGAATTCTCAACCTTTATATCACAATTAGAACCTAAATATTTTCATGAATATCATGAAGATGAGAGTTAGATGTTAGCAATGCAAGAAGAGTTAAACCAATTTCAATGGAATAATGTTTGAAAATTAGTTGAAATTACAAAAAATTATCCTGTCATAGAAATAAAATTGGTATTTAGAAATTAACAAGATGATCAAGGGATTATAACTAGAAATAAAGACATGTTATTATGAAAGGATATAATCAAGAAGAAGTTGTACATTATGAGGATACAATTTCCCCCGTAGCAAGGCTAGAAGAAAAAAAGAATTATTTTAGCCTATGAATCTCATATAAATGTTAAATTATATCATATAGATGTTAAATTTGGATTTTTAAAATGGTTATTTAATGGAGGATGTTTATGTGGAGAAACTTACTGGTTTTAAACATTATCAAAAACCAGATTCTGTTTTCCGACATACTAAATATCTCTATGGACTTAAACAAGCACCAAAAAATTGTTATGAATGATTACGTTCTTTTCTTTTTAAAAATTATTTTACTGTTGGTTTGGAAGATCCATCCTTTTTTAAGAAAATATTTTTTTTTCTAATTTTCTATTAGTAAAAATCAATATTTGTGTTGTTATTTTTTGATCAACAAATAAAAATCATTGAAATGCTTTTTCATAACTCATCCAAAAATAATTTGAAAATATCATGATGGGAGAATTAAAATTTTTTTATGAATTAAAATATATCAAAAAGATTATAGAAATGTATTAATCTAAAGTAAATATATTACTGATTTATTGAAAAAATTGTTCATGAAAATATCAAGGCATATACAACTATCATGTGTACTAATATAAAACTTGATTTGGAGGAATCCTAAAAACTAGTGGACAATAAGTTGTATAGTGGTATGATTGGTAGCTTATTATATCTTATTTCAAGATGACCTGATATTATGTTTTATGTATTACTTTGTGCTAGATGTAAAAAATAATAAATAATCTCATCTTATTACTGTTAAAAAAATAAGATATTTGAAAGGAACTAACTTTCAATCTCTTCTTTACCCAAAAACATATGATTTTAAGTCAAAATCATATTCAGATGATGATTTTGGAGGTTTTAGATTAGATAAATAATGTTCCTCCAGAACCTGTCACATTTTAGGAAAATCTATTGTATCTTGGTGGAGTAAGAAGAAAAAATCAGTTGCCTTTTCAATAGCCAAAGAAGAATATGTATCAGAAGGTAGTTGTTGTACAAAAAGGTTATGGATAAAAAAGACACTAATGAATTTTAGACTAAATTTTAATAACACACCTATTTTATGTGATAATAGTAGTTCTATAAATATTTCAAAAAATACCATAAGTCATTCTAGAACTAAACATATTGATATTAGACATCATTTTAAAAGAGATAATGTTCTTAAAAATGATATATATTTATATTTTGTTAATAATAAATAATAATTAGCAGATATCTTTACTAAGAACCATTCCACTGCGAGTTTTGATTTTATGAAGGGGTGTTAGGTTTATTTAAATTTTTTTAGTTATTTTATTTTATTTTATTTATCACTTTTTATTGTAAATATAATTTATTTTTATCATTATATTTATTTTAGTTAATTTACCCTTAAATAATTTACACAGTGTGACTATTCCAATTTTTTTTCATAATTACTCTATAACATGGGAAATGAGGATACATGTCATCTGTCAGAAACATTTAAACCACCAACCCCTTCGTTTACCAAATCCTTTTGCCTTTCCTGAAACCTCCATTCATCTTTCAAACCCTATAAGATGAAAAATCTCATACATTTAGTTTTTTATAAATAGAGGAAACCAAGCGAGTCAATGAGGGTGAAGCCACTTAACCGAAGCGACAACGCGTTTCTGGATGAAATATTCATCAAGGAAAATCAATGTATTTTGAATGGTTTTACCAAAAGGATTTTCTTTCGAAACATGAATTATATTATCAAGGACTGGAGACTACCTTCAATGAATTAAATTCCAAATTTCATTATGAGGTACAGATGGACTCATTTAATAAAATTGTATAGTTTAGTTTTGATGATTTTGAAGATCTGATTTTAGAAAGTATAGAAGATATGGACATTTCTATTTCATCCACTGTAGTTTCAAAAAAATTTACTTTCCCGCATTTAGGAGTCTTATACTTTTATATTTGGTCTATTATAGATAAGGATCATTATTTTTAAAAAATTATGTATTTTCTTGTAAAAAAAATTAAATTTGGAAAAATTTTGTTAAGGATCACGCGGCAGCTCATAAAATTTTGGTTAAATTTATTCAGAATGGAATTGTGCTACAGATGACTAAGAGTAAATAGATTTTGTACCCTGGTATGTATATCAAGTTTTTATTTTTGAGTGATTTCAAGATTTACTTCGGTTGATATTTGTTTTGATATTTTATTACTGCTATCAACCAGATGCTATGATGAATTTTTATCATTATGGATGGATAATATATCGAATCCTATTTAAAAAGGGTATGATATGGTTAATTTATTCAAGAGTTAAGTGCCAAAAAATTAATATTCTTAATTAAGAAACTCTATAGAATATATGAATTTATGTTTTCATACAATCAAAGGGAAACATTTACCGATTAGTGCTGAGGAAGAACAGAGCTCAAGAGATTTTTCTCTTAGGGAGAAAGGAGGTTTAAGCATGGGAGTTGTAGCTGAATCTAGAACTGATGGAATTTTTCAACCAACTCATAGGAGGATTCAGTATGATACAGATGGAAAAACAGAGGATGAATAATTTTAGGAGGTACTTTTCCTCAAAACTAGGACTAGACCAATTCAAAAAATTGAAGAACATGTGTTGGGTTATGGAGAGGAAAACAATTTGGTTCATCATAATGAACCAATTATTAAATAAGAGTCCCAGGCAGTTTTTCATGAAATAAAGATTCTTGTTGCACCTATGATCTATGATCAAGTACCAGTGAATATTCAAGAGTAGGTGAATATTCAAGAAGAAACTATTTAGAAGGAAACTAATCAATAAGAAAAAATTGTATTGAAATCAGTAACTTAAGTTATAGATGTGGTTGTGAATAAAACTATAGAATATCTAGGTCATGTTTCTATAGGAAAGATTGAAGTTCGTGATAATAATTCTTATTCATCAAAACGTCTATAGAGAAATAAAAGGAAAATCTTTTTCCTCTTGTTGTAGTTTTTCAACCATCAAATTTAGAAGAAGGAGCATCTAATTCTTGGTCTCATCATATGGACTAGATTGTTGTTATGTTTAAGAAATCTCAATAATAAAATGATTATATGTGAAAAAAGGATGATTTTTCAAGGAAAAAGATCAAATAAATTCATGATACTACTATTCCAAGAAGGTATTTTGATGCTTTTAAGCGGGATATGTTGAATGAGATTGGAAGAGTCAAGCCTGATGATATTTCAATGTCAGTTTTTTAGATCTCAAGTGGTGTTTGGGAAGTCAGTTTGAATCAATCAAATGCAGTGTTGGTCATACTACTATATCCACTTCTACTCCTGCTACCAGTCCAGATTTGATTAGAAGATTTAGGCCCTTACATCTGTTATGTAAGACATGAACATTCTTCTAGTAAACCTTCAAAGAAAAAGTGCTCCTCATTCAATTTTTTCTACAATAAATAGTATTTTGTTGATTAGTTTACTGAAGGAGAACCTAGTATCAGATTTTTTTCTTAACTAGTTAACAGAGATGTTAGAATAGATTATTATGCAATAAGAGAGTTTTCATGACTTTTTAAAAGTCAATATTGCAGAGAATCTACATATCAGTCAAGATTCCATAATTTATATTATGTAATTGGGTGTTAGTTTGATGAATATATCGCGATTTCATATGGATAAGATAAAGGAAATGATTAAATCTACTCATAATCATTAGATCCTTATCCAATCCAAATCCCACCAAATATTTTTCTTTCCCCAACCATTTCAGTTGACTAAACATGTTTCCCATTCAATCTAATTATTTTGTTTATACAAAATCTGATTCTAAAAAGGGAAATTGAATTTTGGAAATTGAATTTGGGTTGAAAAGTGGACATGGAATTTAGAAAGTGTCCCTGAAATAAGGTGGTATTGAAATCTAAAATGAAAAACAGTTTGTTGTCAAAAAAAAGAATTTTAAATTGTGGTTATATTTTTTTGAATTTTGAACTGATTGTTTTTGGATGATGGTGCTTTCAATCATGTTTCTTTGGATTGATATTGGTTATGGATTTTTGTTCTATATGTTGTATAGAAAATTCCACCTATAAAGGTCCCCATGGTTTCTAATAAGTCATGCCCAGTTTTTGGTCCTTCTTGGACATTATGTATCATTCATGGTGAATGGGGTCCGTTAGAAGTAGTATATTTTTTTGAATGGGTCAAATGAATCATAAGGGTATTGGGAACTCCCAAGGTATCAGGGTTTGTGCTTTTTTGGGTCTTTTTGAAGGTATGGCTCTAGAATATTGGTAGTTGTTCTCCTTGCCATCAGTTCATGATGGCATGATGTGGGATGTCTTTAAATCTGTCTTCGTCTGATGGTTGTTACCTAAAGAGGTGAAGACAATGAAAATAGAAGTGATTAAATGAATTCCAAAAGGCCAACATACATTGAAGGCATATATGGACCATTTCAAGGATCTTGTGTCCTTTTCTCTGGAGGTAGAATCACAAGATTTGATGAAGACATATCTCTTTATCTGTGGTCTTCATCTAGAGATCATGGAGGGGATCTTCCTTTCTAAAGACCATAATTTTGAGAAGCATGTGGATGAGGTGTTTCTAGATGATTTGGTCTCCAGAGATCAGGTACTTTCCAATCCAGCGAATCCAGTTTCTCATGAAGCTTTACCATCTGGGGAGCAGGTTGTGCTAGAGGGACTGGTTTCTAAAGTGTCATCTATAATGGTTCGGGCTTCCACTTTTTTAGACCATTCAGTGGTGTGCCACCAATGAGGCCGGTTCAGACATGTGAAGTCATCATGTCGCATCCCTTCGAAGATGTTTTGTCATTGAGGGTGTCTGGGTCACTTGGAAAAGTTTTGAAAGAAGCGTCACCTAAATAAGACATTATGATAGAGGAGTTTTAGTAACTGACTGTGAGGAAAGGGATGCTTCAGAAATTAGATCCCCAGCCACACCTCTTGGGGTGAAGATCGCACGCAGTTAGAAGTTTCCAGGTGTGTGAATCCTAAGTTTAGGTTTTGTGTTCCATGATTACGGTGGAACATTTTAATTCTTTTCGTTCTTGTTTTTCTGCTTTAAATGTTTTGACATCGTTGGAAGTTCATTATTTTTTCGTGATGTTATATTAGAATCATTTTAGTATAATCCATGTAGTATTTTTGGTATTGATGTGGTTTTCAGAATCATGTGTGTTGGTCAGAGTAGATAACTCGAGAGGGGGTGTGTGAATTGAGTCTCTATAAAAATTTATATTAAAGAGGTTCTTTACAAAATAATATCCCACTATAAAAATCAACAAAAATTATGTTTGTAGTGAATTTATAAAACTCTTGAAGGTTGAATTCGATTATGAGAAGACTGATTAGTTCTCAGTTTTACTAATCTATCGATTAAAAAACATTCAATGAAAACCTACTTATTCAAAATAGATGTAAACACTTGCTAAACTAACTATCAAAGTTCAAGTTATCTTAATGAAGGGAATATATATCACAAAAGAAATATAAGATAATCAACATAATGGATAAAAAAAGAGGTTCAGTCTCAAGCAGAGTCTTAGTCCTCTCCACTTGGTGATCACCTACCACCAAGATGTTTATATTAAAAAACTTTTGATCCACACCCAGGATCGGGGTTCACAACAGCACACTCAATTGTCCAGGTCACACTTGACCTCTACCACAGTTATTCATGGGAAATAAAAAATAAACATATCATAAGGAATCTCTTCCACAGTTCTACTTGGGATAGCAGTGTATGAAGTGATTGAGTATAAGGATAGTTTGATATCCTCCAATTATGCTCAGGAGATAGGGTGTGTGATACAAAAAAATATACAAACTACTTAATTAGTGAAGATAAAACACGATAGAGATAAGAATGAGAATAGAGTTAAAAATTATCTGTGTGTTGCGAAGTAATGCTCTATACTCAATGGATGTTGAGAAAATGGTATTTGAGTATTATTCTGGATGATTTCTTCAGAACAGATTATCATATTTTCTGTAATCCAAATTCATGGAGTGAAAATGTTCATCTCTTTAATGTCTCGATGTACACTGAGCTTTTTGGAGAATTTTTCTTGTTACAATCTTCTTGTAATCTCAAGTGCTTAGTTCCTCTCTTTTCGTATTTGCACAGTCTGTGTCTCAACGGGTCTCAGCTAATACTACTTCAACTTTAACGAAAAAGATATGGTCTTTTTATACCCCAAGATCCTCTAGGCTTAAAGATCTCTGCATGTGCATGTACTTCATACTATCTCTGGATATTCTTACAGACAAAATTAAATAATTTCAGAAACATTAATTAGTCTAAATATGACAGTTAGAAATAAATTTGAATTAATGAAATGGAAATAGTAATTTATGACTATCGGCTAGTCATCTTCAGTCCGTTGTCTTTGGTTTGGTAACATCGGTCTATCGTCTTTGGTGTGTCATCTTTGGTCTTTCGACCTTTGATCTATCAACTTTGGTGTGTCATCTTCGGTGTGTCTACTTCGGTCTGTCAATCTTCAGTCTGTCAACTTCAGTGTGTCGTCTTCAGTGTGTCGACATCACTCTCTTGAACTTCGGGGTGACAACTTCGGTGTGTCAAACTTCAGTCTGTCGATTTCAGTGTGTCGATATTCAGTGTGTTGAACTTTGGTGTGTCAAACTTTGGTCTGTCGAACTTCAGTATGATGAATTCAGTGTGTCAAACTTTGGTTTGTCGATTTAGTTGGGTTGAACTTCGGTTTGTAAAACTTTGGTGTGTCGAACATCGGTGTGCCAACATCGGTGTGTCAAACATCGGTCTGTCGAACATACCATCAGTGCCATGGAATCTAGAAAGATTGAGAAGTGTTTGTCTTACTAGAATAAGTGTTATGAAAAATTTTATGTATAAATACATTTGTAAACATATTTATTCATGAATATAAGATGTTGAATTATTAAATTATATGGTTTTTTTTACATAATTGATTCTCATAGAGATATTAAAATTGCATGAAAGAGTAGAATCTTTATATTAAAATTATTTGTGATTATAAAAACTACATCATCAAAGAGGGTCCAACAATCTCCCCTTTTTTAATTATCACAAATTATGGCGTACATGAATATATATAGAATAATTATTTCTAAAGTCTTTCGGTGTTTTAAAATGTAAAAAAAATCTCCCCCTTACTAAATGGATTATGTTGAGTATATGCCAGGTGCCCTAAACCAGAAAAACCCCCCCTTAGATAAATATGATATTCTTAAATCTGAAGTATGCATCTTATTTTTCTCCCCCTTTCGGGAATAGAAAAAAGAGAAAAGAACAACACCATAAGGATTTGTATTAAAAAGGTACAATATTACAACGAAAACAAAAAGATCAAATCCCTATCAAAAGAACCATCCGTCATTAAGGGTTTTGATGCTGAGGATCTTTGCCTTTGTTTGAAAGATCCAATGGGGAGGGAGAAGGTTTGTGAGTGGGCAATGGTAGAGGTGGTCTGAGGATAACACCAGACAGAGCAACACCTATAGGAATAGTAGCTGCAAGGTGAGGCCGCCTTTCTGACAACACTCGGCTTGGAGTCTACTCTGTTAGGATCGGTCAAAACTGAGTAAGAGCTTGAAAGACAGTCATTTGAGCAGGAGGCTAAGAGGCAGTACCAAGAAAATTAGCTGGAGGGAAAATAATAGCCTAGGCCTAAACATGCAAATAAGGTTTGAGGATGTTTATAAAGTATTTAAATGATTTCACCACCACATTGCATGGATTTCTCACAGTCATCCTTATTTTCCATAAATTTACTTAGTAGTTTGGTAAAATCATTCAGTTTGAGAACTTGCTTTTTGAATGCTACTATGACTGGAGGAATTCTAATATTTTCTGCGAGCAATATGAAGATATTGATGAGATCATTCTTGGTTTATATATTAGTGAAATACTTATCCACCTTGTCCAGAATTTCATTTTTATGTGCCGAGGCTTCATTTGTGCACTGTCTGACCATATTGTACACAAGATTGGCATTTCGATGAAATTAGTCAAGAGATTATTTTTCTGAAGCACTATAATGTTTTTTAATTTCCTCTCCCATTAAAACCTTGAGAGACTCCAAATTGGTAACAACACTTATCCCACTCCTAGAACAGGATGGGATTGTCAACATTTTTCCAAGATTTTCATTCAACTTTTTCAGATCTACAATTTGTAAATGAGTTACCAAGTTCCTAAGAACTTCAAGAACAACACTAAAGGAGGTATTGAAGTTATCGGTTAAGGAATTAAACTCATTGATCATCTTTCATACTCCTTCTCTCAGTAAGGTGTTGTGTCTAATAATGGTTTATACTACAGTAATAAGATTCGGTTGAATCTCTTGATTCACCATTCATACAATATTTGATGCATCATCATCTGAGATAATTATGGAGGTTGAGGATTCTCTCCTGGATCCAAATGAGGCTATTACAAACTCAAAAATATCAATTTTGAATTGTTCCAAATCAGCCTTAGTGATGTAGTTACTGGACACTGCCTGAGCTATTGGGTCTACTGCTGGAGATGTAACTATTGGAATAAGTGCAACAGGTTCTCGGTCATCTTGGACGTGTAGAGTAGAAGTGGAAGACACACTTTCTTTATCCAAGACATATTCCAACCCAAAAAGAATATATCTTGGATCACTATTAACCTCACTAGTACAGGTCCAGTCTCTTGGTTCAACAGTATCAATTCTTACCCTTCTTCCCAGAGGCTCAGAAATAACATCAATATCATCAACTACTTCATCCTGGTCTCTGGTCATAAAAACTTGTCTGGGAACTAGAACCAATTAAACATCAGGTTATTCTAGAGCTCCAGCTACTTCAGCTTCATGTGGTACTTCCTCAATTTGAGGAATTGTAACCACATCTTCTTCTTCCCGGATAGCAACCATAAGATCATTAAATTTCTGAATGATATCTTGGTTTTCAGCATTAGGATGGTGTGGTCAGTCCTCATGTTTAGCATCTCTATTACCATTAGCCTGTTGATTAACATGCTCAACACCATCACCAGCCCCGTGTACAAATTCCTCACTGGATCTATCAACCACCTATTGTCCCACTTTAAGAGAGTCACACACATGCTCAACACTTCCTCCATAATCACCATCATCACCACCACCACCACGATCATCATCAGATTCATCATCTGATTTTCAAACATAACCTTCAATTCTAGTAACTTAAGTTTTTTCCTCATCTTCATCACTTAATAAAGATTCTCTTGAGGGAAATTCCATAGGTGGACTAGCAGGTCCATAAGTCATATCCTTGGGACATTCAGCAAAATCAGTGTCACTCCTATCATCAAAATGAGAGCCTTCTTACCTAGGCACTTCAACCATAGCTTCTCATTAGAATAAACTGTAACTTCTCCTAGTTTGAGACCTGGACCAAATTGTTACTTTGGTCTAGAAGGATGGTCAACCGGATTGAAATCCTCAAACAAAATTTCCACTTCTCCTACACAACATCTCTTCCATGGGTTCCATAAGATTTTTATCCTCTTATAAATGTCTTTCTAAAGACAGAAACAACTACAGGAACTTTTCACTTTATCTCCAATTTCTAGAAAATATAATTTTTTAACCATAGCAGAAATCATCCTCAGATAATATAAACAGGTTGCCTTCTTGGATGGCATAATCAAATCAGAGATGTGTACCATATGATATCTGTATAGATTCAATTTTATTCTATGTTTCAACAAAAAGATCAAGAAAACTCCTTGATATTTCACAGTAGAGAAATCTACATTCCTTAGGTAGATTTTATATTGTATGAAATTAAAAAAAGTCTTACTTCTCCTTCAAATTTTTTTGAAACTGTCATCTTGGATTCTTCATTTCTAGTCATCTCTTTGATATCATATTCATAGGAAATAAAAATTTTAAAAAGGTGGAATATTACCAGGATAGTCAGCATTGACACCTTCACGAGGCACGTCTAAGCATTCAACCCAATCCTTAGATGAAAAACCCACTTTCTTTCCCTCTACAATAGATTTCATCTTTGCTTCCTCACCTTCACCCAGTGATATACTCAAATGCTGATAGAATTCATGCAGAAACTGGGGATAATAAGGTCTTTTGTTTTTTGTGAACCAACTGAGCCATCCTTGAGATTCCAGCACTTTTAACAGAAAATATTTTCTAGACAGAAGCCGCTCAACAGACACCTCCTTTTGAGATGTAACTACTCGACTTTTTATTCTCGGTTTCACAGCCCCACGGGACTCATCTTTTTGACACTCAGTAGAAGGAGATTTTCTAGGTTCTTCCATTGTGTGCTTATTCTTTTTCATGACTAAGATTCTAATTCCAATTGTGTTCGGAGGTCGAGAGTCGAGAGAGAGTGCGAAAAAAGATAGAAGGATTTACAGTAGTGGAGAAGGTGAAAGGTTGGAATGGATTGGACATAATACATCACTTAGGTATTACAAAAATTTAGAACATAATAATTTAAACATGGTAAAATGAAAAATTCAAAATAACATTGTTTTATTTAAAGGAGACGAGATTTAAAAAACAGTCTTTAAATTTATCGGTGTCAAAGGGTCAATTTCAAGAAGATCGGTTTCATAAGAGATCGGTTTCAAGAAGACCGGTTTGAAAACATCGGTTTAAAAAAGATCAGTTTGAAATGATCGGTTTCAAGAAGACTGGTTTGAAAGGATCAGATTCAAGAAGATCGGTTTGACATGATTGGTTTCAAGAAGATTGGTTTGAAAAGATCTGTTTCAAGAAGATCAGATTGACAGGATCAGTTTAAAGAAGATTGGTTTGACAGGATTGGTTTTAAGAAGATCGGTTACTGATTTATCATTCCTATTTCATGTATGATGTAATTCATTCTCACGAAATTAATGAGTTTAGTGAATATATCATCAAGATGATGTTCAGTCCCAATAAACTCAAGAGTTATATCACCTTTTTATAATAATATCTAAAAAAAGTGATGTCTTACATCAATATTATTTGTTCTAGAATGAGATATTGGATTTCTAGAAATGTTAATAGCACTTGTATTATCACAGTTAATGGGGATATGTCTGAATTAAAATTCATAGTCAAATAAGGTGTGTTTCATCCACAAAATTGGTGGATAACAACTACCAGCGGCAATGTATTCTGCTTCAACAGTTGATAATGAAACTGAATTTTACTTTTTACTACACCATGATATTAATGAATTTCACAAAAAGGGACATGTTCCAGAGGTAATCATTCTATCTAATTTACATCCACCAAAATCAGCATCTGAATAGATAACTAAATCAAAAGGTTGTCCTTTTGAATAGAATAATCCTAAAGTATTTGTATACTTGAGGTATTTCAAAATCCTTTTAACAATATTTAGATGTGACTCCTTTGGGTTTTCTTGAAATCTCAAACACATACACACACTGAACATAATATTTTTCCTACTAGCTGTTAAGTGCAACAAACTCCCTATCATTCCTCTATAAGTAGTTTGATAAACTAATTTTCCACTTTCATCAAGATCCAACTTACATATAGAACTCATATGAGTTTCACTACTCTTAATTCTATCAAATCCATATCTTTTCAAAATATCTTTTGTATACATACATTGATTTATGATAATACCTTCTTTATTTTGAAATATTTGTAATCCAAGAAAATATTTATTTTCACCCATTAAACTCATTTCAAACTCTCTTTGCATTATGTTTGAAAAATCATTACATAATGAATTTTTAGAAGATCCAAAAATATTATCATCTACATATATTTGGACTATTAATACTTATTTAGAAACATTTTTTATAAATAATATAGTATATACAAGTTCATTTCAAAAAACATTAAAAATAAGATAATTACCTAACATTTCATACCAAGATCTTGGAGCTTGTTTCAAGCCATACAAAGCTTCTGATAATTTGAATACATGATTTGGAAAAAATGAATTTATAAAACCTGGGGGTTGTTCCACAAAAACATTCTCAATTATATAACCTTTTAGGAAGGCACCTTTGACATCCATTTGATAATGTTTAAAATCCAGGTGTGCTGCATAGGCAAGTAAGATCCTAATTTCCTCAGGTCTAGCTACATGAGAAAAAGTATCTTCGTAATCAATTACATCTTCTTGATTATATCATTATGCAACTAGTCTAGATTTGTTTCTAACTATATTTCCACATTCATCTACCTTATTTCTAAACACCAATTTGGTTGATATGGTCAAAGTATCCTTAGGTATGTCTATACACTTTCAAACTTTATTTTTTTCAAACTTTATTTCTTTCAAACTGATTATGTTCTTCTAGCATGTCCCTTACCAAAAATTCATCATTGAGAGCATCCTTGGTATGTTTAGGTTAAATTTGTGAAAGAAATCATTTTGTTCAACCTGGTTTCTCAAGGAAGCTATGGTTTGTGTTCCTTTATCTAAATCTCCAATAATAGCATCTAAGGGGTGATTTTTAAGGGTTTTGTAGGTCTAGATAAAGTAGGACTCTATTTTTTCAAGTTGGTCAGGTTGATCTTCTTCACTACGGTAAAGGTTAGGAGAAATTTCAGGACTGGATGTTTTCACAGATTCCTTCTCATGATGATTTATTATTTTAACAATAATGTCCAGATTGGACATATCCTCTTCAATATTTTCTATTGGGGTTTTGGGCTCATGTGGATCTGCTTCATCAAACATGGTGTTTACAGATTACCCCACACATTTGGTTTTCATGTTAAAGACTCTATAGGCTTTTCTTGATGTAGAATATCCAAGAAATATTACTTCATCAATTTTGTAAAAAAAATTATCTAAATTATCTTTAGTATTCAAAATATAAACATTACATCCAAACACTTTAAAATAACCTACTTTGGGTTTCCTATTATTCCACAACTCGTAAAGAGTTTTCTTAAGAATGGGTCTAATTAAGACTCTATTTATTATGTATAAAGTTGAATTAACTGATTAAGCCCAAATATAAATGGGTAGATCATATTCATTGAGCATAGTCCAGGAAATTTCTTATATGGTTATACTCCTTCTTTATACCACACCATTCTGTTGAGGTAATCTAGGTGCCGAGAAGTGATGGTTATAGCCATTTTGTGAATAGAAGGCTTCAAAATCATGATTCTCAAACTCACGACCATGATCACTTCAAAAGGATTTAATCTTAAATCCACTAATATTTTCTACAGTCCTAGCATACTTGGTAAAGTGAGAACATTCCTCACTTTTATGAGCTAAGAATATGGTCCATGTGTACCTAGATAAATCATCTACAAGAACATAAACATAGTGCATTCCATTGATACTCGAAACTCTAGATGGTCTAAACAAGTCCATGTGAACCAACTGGAGAGGTTGAGAAGTAGTTACTTCTTTCTTTGGTTTAAAATAGATTTTTTGTTTCTTTCCTTTTTGACAAGGATTACATACCTTATTGTCTAGAAAGTCTAATTTGGGTAAGTCTCTGACTAAGAGTTTTGTAGCTAACTTCCTAAGATAATGTATATTACAATTTCATAATATTCAATGCCAGAACCATGACTCTTTGTGAAAGGCATTTAGAAAAGATACATTCTATGAGGCTAGAGTTTCTAGATTTATAGCATATACATTATCATTTCTAAAGGCAGTAAATACTAAGTTATTCTTGGCCTCAAAAACATCACCTGAATAATTTTTGAATTAAACATTAAATCCATCATTACTAAGTTAAGATATTCTGAGCTTATTATACTTTAGTCTATCAACATATAGTACTTTTGAAATTAAAATTGAGTTAGGGTTACCAATATGGCATAGATTGATGATTTTTCATTTACCATTGACACTGAATGTTACATTTCCTCCATAGATCTTGATAAGACTTTTAAGCATGAAAAATCCCCAGTCATATGTCTTGAACATACACTATCCATGTACCACAGCTTTTATAGGAACTCTTTAGGCATTTTACCTATAAAACAGTTTAACCATTAAATGACTTTGGTACGCCTATTTTTCTAGCTCCACAAACATTAGTAATATAAGATTTAAGAACCCACAACTTTCTTATGGGTTTCCTATATGAAGAGTATATAGTATTTGAATAATAAAATTTATTTGGTCTGGTGGAATTGGATACAGTTAATGAATTTGAGGAGCTGGAACTTGCAGTACAATTCTGGTTTTTGAAAATAGTAGCTGATTTTCTAGGTTTGGATTCAAAATATGATTTAGATACATTTTTTTGAACTGGTTGATATCCAATATCATAATTATACTTAAGTTCTATTTGATTACCAATCATTTTAGTAAGAGTATTTTTCCCATTAATAAACTTTTCTATGTCTTTCATCAAATGTTCATAAGTCATTTTTAGCTCATTATTCTCTTTAAGCAGTTGAGCATTTTTCTCTTTTTTAGTTGTAAGTTAAGATTTAGAAGTCACACTAAGATCACATTGTTTCTTCAAAGATTTATATTTATCTATTAATTCATTACAGGTTTCCTCCAACATGTAGCAGTATTCAGAAAATTCAACATTTGTCATATTTTTAGACTCACTTTCAGAATAATTAGAATCATGTACAAGAGAGTTTATGGTTACCTCGGTAGTGTTTTTCATGAAACACATATTGGCCATATCATCTTTCTCATTTTGAGAATATCTAGATTCGCTTTATATGATCTCAGAAGCACTCAAAGTGGCATTCATTGATTTCTTATATCTTATATCCTTATTTTCATACTTTTTCTTGTATTTCATCTTTTGGCAGTAAGCATTGACATGTCCTTTCCTTTACATTCATAGCAGATTATCTCTTATAATTTATCATATTTCTTCAAGTCCTTTTTCCAATTTCCCTTATTATCATACATTCCTCTATAATTGGGCTTTTTAAAGAACTTCTTTTTTCTAAAGAATTCCTTGAATCGTCTAGCCAACTGGGCCATTTCTATGTCACTATCTGAAGCGACTTCATCACTACATGAGCTTTCGATAGAAGCTTGAACATTCACTTTATCTTTACTTTTGGATGAAGATGTCCTAAAGGATACAGACTATCATTTTGGTTCATCATCCTCTTGATTTACCTTCAATTCTTCATCATACATCATTAATTTTTCAATCAATTCCTTCACTAATCATTTTATCAATGTCGCACGCTTCCCTAATAAACATAGATATTCCACACCATCATTCTGGTAGACATCACAGAATCTGTATGATCTTCTCTTTGACAGATACTTCTCATCCTAATTAAATCTTGGTATTCATAATTTCATTGAACATGAGATACATATCAGAATTCGACTCATCAGACTTCATTCGAAAAATGACATATTTAATAGTATAAGTGTTTAATTGAATTTCCTTAATATTAGATGTTCCTTCATGTGAAACATATACAGTATCCCAGATTTAATGTGCAGTTTTACAGGAAGATATATGGTTAAACTCTGCATCTCCTAGTGCATAGTATAAATCATTCAATGGTTTACAATTATTGTTATAGTCTGATTTGATATATTCATCCTAAGTGCTTCTAGAAGTTTTAGGTATTGTATATTTACTTTCAATAGAAGTCAAGATTTCAAATCCCATACTTTCCAGATGTATCTTCATTTTATGTTTCCTCTGAACATAGTTAGTTCCATTAAAGAAAGGTGGTCTATTCTTAGCAGCCCCTTTTAATCTATTTTTCATGATAAAGGTTGTAAAATAATTTCAAAGTGATAAAAATTTAGAAATAACAGAAATTTGGTGATCTTTGAAACACAACTATAATCACAGTTGGTATGATAAAAAAACATTCAAATCCTATGATACCAAATATTGATCAGATTAGATAACTCTAGAGGGGGTGATTTGAGTCTCTATAAAAAAATTTCTAAAGAGGTTTTTTACAAAATAAGACCCCCCCTATAAAAATAAACAAAAATTTAGTTTGTAGTGAATTTATAAAATTCTTGAAGGTTCAATTTTATTTTCATAAGATTGATTAGTTCTCAGTTTTACTAACCTATCAATTAACAAAACTTTCTAGTAAAACCTACTGATTCAAACAGATGTAAATATTTTCTAAACTAACTATCAAGTTTTAGGTTATCTTAATGTAGGAAATATATATATCACATATGAAATATATGATAATCAACACAGCTGATAAAACAATAGGATCAATCTCAAGAAGAGACATAGTCCTCTCCACATGGGGATCACCTGCCACCAAGATATTTATATTAATAAACATTTGATATACACCCTGGATTGGGGTTCACAATAGCACATCCAGCTATCTAGGTCACACATGAAATCTACCACAGTTATACATGAGAAATAAAAAATAAATATATCATAAGGAATTTCTTCCACAGTTCTATATGGGATACATGTGTAAGAAGTGATTGAGTATGAGGATAGTTTGATATCCTTCATTTATGCTCAGGAGACAGTGTGTATGATACAAAAAAAATATATACACTACTCAATTAGTGAAGATAAAACACAACAGAGTTAAGAAAGCGAATTGAGTTAAGAATTCTCTCTATGTTGTGAAGTAATGCTCTGGACTCAATTGATGTGAATAAAATGGTATTTTAGTCTTCTTCTGGAAGTTGTCTTCAGAATAGAGTTTCATAGTTTCTGTAATCCAGCTTCAAGGATTGAAAAGGTTCAGCTCTTTAATTTCTCAATGTACACTGAGATTTTTGGAGAAATTTTCTTATTACAATCTTCATGTAATCTCAAGCGCGTAGTTCCTCTCTTTTCGTATTCACTCGGTCTGTGTCTCAGCATGTCCTAGCGTGTACTAATACTCCTTTAATGTGAAAGATGAGGTCCTTTTATACTCTAGGATCCTCTAGCCATAAATATATCCACATGTTCATGTACCTCATACTATGTACGGATATTTCTACAAACAACATTAAATAACATCAGAAACATTAAATTGTCTAAATATGACCGTTAGAAATAAATTTGAATGAATTAAATGGAAGTAGTTATTTATGACTATCGGTGGGTCATCTTCAGCATGTTTTCTTTGGTTTAGTAACATCGGTATGTCATCTTCAGTGTGTCATCTTCGGTCTTTCAAACTTTGGTCTATCGACTTTGATGTGTCATCTTCGGTGTGTCGATTTCAGTGTGTCGAACTTTGGTCTGTCGACATAGAATTGTCATCTTTGGTGTGTCAACTTCAGTCTATCAAACTTTGATGTGACGACTTCGGTGTGCCAACCTCCAGTCTTTCGATTTCGGTGTGTTGAACTTCGGTCTGTCGAACTTCAGTGTGTCGAACTTCGGTCTGTCGAACATCGGTGAGACGACTTCGGTGTGTCAAACTTCGGTCTGCCGATTTCGTTGTGTCGATGTTTGGTCTGTCGAACATTTGTTTATTGAACTTCATTGTGTCAAATTCGGTGTGTCAAACTTCTGTCTTTCAAACATACCATCAGTTCCATGGAGTCTAGAAAGATTGTGAAGTTTATGTCTTAACAGACTAAGTGTTATACACATGTTTATGTATAAATACATTTGTAAAAATATTTATTCATGTATATAATCTATTGACTTATTAAAGTATATGGTTCTGTAGGAAATAATTGATTCTAATTGATATATTAAAATTGACTGAAAGAGTAGAATCTGTATATTGAAATTATTTGTGATTATGAAAACTACATTATCATAGAGGGTCCAATAGGGCGTTTTTTTCTTAAAAGTGTGTTTGAACCTTTTGTGGGTTAATCTCAGCTTGGTTTTGTTTGTTCTGAGATTTAATTATCTCTGGAGGAATTGATGTTTATGGTTATGCTCATATTCATTGTTTTTGTTACGTTTTTCTTGGAGGTTTTTCTCTAGGGTCGGGGGTTTTCGGTGAAGGTCGAAGGATTTAGGCTTCAGCAGAGGTGTTGTTCGCTCCTTCTATAAAGGTAAGTTTGGATCAGTTGGGAGGTCCCACGACTCCCCCCCTTCCCAGGGTGGAATGTTTTGGTGTTATATTTTTGCATGAGTTCAGTTATTGTGGTGTGGATAACCCTCTCATGTTATCCCATACTCTTGTGTTGTGGTTTCTTTCGGTTTCAATCGGGCTTAAATTCTAATTTTGTCGATTCATCAACTCGGCGACTTTCTAGGGGTAGAAAGTGTCTGTGGTGGGTAGAATAGTGATAGCCACATTTTTAAACTAATTCTTATTTTATTTTTTCTTCGCTCTGGGTCCTCGCACCAATTTCAGTGATGGGTCATTGTTTTAATTTTTTATCGTTTAATAATTTATTGGGGTTTTTACATTTGTGAGGTCACCGCACGGTGGGTGGTATCCGGACGGTCAGGTTGGGTGCCACACAAACATCAAATAATTAAAATAAATAAATATTTATGAAAATAAGGTGAGTTAAATGTTTAAATTATAATAATAATAATATTATTCTTATGTTATTAACAATATAATTATAAATGAGGTGTTATTATTGTTATTATTTTTACTTTTAATATTTTAATTATTATTATTTTTTATTATAACACATATTATTATTATCATTATTATTTTTATTTTTATTATTATCTCTGGTATTATTATTATTTTTATTTTATTTTTTCATTATTATTATCATTTTTGGTTTTATTGTTATTATTATCATTGTTATCATCATCATCATCATTATGATTATTATTTGTATTTCAATTTATTATAATAATATTTTGATAAATATAATAAAATGAAAAAAATAGCATAACCATAATTCTACCCAGGCATGCCCCTTAGTTTTTCACGCTGCGTGATCCCCCAACCCCCTTCCTACCTTCTCACCTCATGCGGACATACTGACTCCACTACCCTGGCCTCCAAACTACCCTTGGTCGGCGCCCCCTGAGCAGATCCTTTCCAACCTTCTGCTTGCGCCCCCAACCTCCGCACCACCACTCTGAAATCCGGTCACCCGCGGACCACCACTCCGACCACCTCCGGCCACCCCAACCCCAAAATGACGCCATCCCACCCCGGTCATGCCCTCGTGCACCAGCGCCAGCCTCATCACCCTCCTACATCCAAGGCCACCTCACCCTCGTTGTCTCCTACCACCCGTGCTCCATCAATGACGTTTTCCCTAGCGAACCTAGCCTTTGATGATCTCCATTTCCTGCACATGCCCCTGATCACGACCCAGAGCAAAGGTTTAATCGATTTTCATTCCTCTTTGGGTTTATTTCTTCAAATTAATGAATCCTTAGTGTTTGAGTTCTGTGTCATGCATTTTTATGGTTGTTTTATGGTGTCCAAGTGGTCTTAGAGGATCTGTTCTACCTTCCACAAAATTGGCTTCACGTTTTCTTGCCTTTGTGGTAGAACAATCCTAAATCTTCCTCAGTAATGAATTCCTTTAGTTCTTGGTTCTTCCAATTGTTATTATTCTTATTTTTTTATTTTATTTTCATCATCACGATATAACTAATTTGTCTATAATGAATTTATATGTTTTTAGAGTTTGTTGAAATGAATGGATTTTGATGAAATCCATTAGTTGTGTCTTTATATTGTTAAATTTAGTATGTTTTTTAATGTATATGTGTGGCCATGCTGAATTTGTTTATTGAGGTGTAAAATATTGTTCTTAATGTCATTAGAATATGATTCATGCCTCCATAGTCCATGCAATTACTTTGTTATGGTGTTTTCCCTATTATTGAAAATATGAAAATTATGTTTTAATGATGTTCATACATAAAGTTTAGGATTTTGGCACCTAGGTTGTTCGTTTAAATTGAAAAGGTTTCTTTAAAGCGGGTTAAGGGGTTCTTATGCAATGATTAGCACTCAAGTTATTGTAAAAATGTATATTTGGCTATAAATTTTGTTAAGAGTATATAGTTTTAAAATGGTATGGTTGTTAAATGGGTTAAAATATTTTTGGAAATATTTTAATGATTGATAAGGAGATGGTTTAATGTTTTCTGAATTAGGTGGGTAGTTGAACATTGTTCTTAATGAAATGGGTGATTTATGGAAAATGGTTTAAAGGGTGTTATTATTTTTTATGTGTGTATCACATTGTGTTAGCGCATCCATGGTTGAACTAGGTGCATGTATGGATATGTCAAAAAATTATGGTGATGCCTTTAGTTGGGGTTGTTTTTAAAAATTGTTTTATAAATGGTTCTTATTTTTCAAAATGAGGTTGAGAATTTTTTGTGGGGTCTAAAAATGTATTTCATGTTGTTCCTCAAGTATGGTTCGGTTGGCCTTAAAGCATAATTTGGTGTGAGATATAAGAGTAAAGGCTGTTTGTAAAGCAAATGTAAAAATGGTGTTTCTTTAATAGTTTGATACTGTGTTTGGACAAGTCGGCTCAATGCCCCGTATGGCACATTTAATTCAAAAGTGATGTTTGTGTGGGAATGATTTTACCTTGAAAAGTGAGGGTGCCCAATTGGAAACTCAAAATTTTTTATGATGTATTTGAATGATTATACGGTTTAGTGGCCCGATTTTCACCTTTTATGATATGATGTTTATATATATATGAGGCACCTCTATAGGGTGGATATCCCTTTCTAGGTTATCGTATAGAGTTTCCATGTTTGGGGTACAAAAGGGTGGTGAGATGAGTCATGTGTGCGATGGCATCCCACTTATATAGTATTATTATAACCATTATGGGTTCCTGGGTGTCTTTTAGATGATCGAGCGATGGATGATGATCAACCCTGATTAGATGGGTTAGTACCCCCTAGATTTGTTGTCAGGGTAGGTAGGTTTTTCCACTAGATTGGTTAATTTTATGGATGCGAGTTTGTTATAGACTTAGGAGCTTCATCATATACCAAAAGGTGGTTTCAAAACCATGTATGGCATGGGTCCTCTAGGGATGTTTAGGATCTCTCATGGTTACTTAACTATCTTCATTTTTTGTTTAATTTATATCAAAATAGTTTATCTCCAACTTTCTCTATTTACATGTTTTACTTTATCCTGGTTTTGGTATCAATTATTTTGGTTTTACATTTGGAAATGGTAGTCGTATTTGAAAATGATTTTCCATTGTTTTTTATTTTTATATGAATAAAATATATGTCACTTATTTTATTATCTGAAAACCATACATTTATAATTATATTTCAATCTAGTGAAATTGGTTTATTGGGGAATGGAAGGGCTTGGATTCAGTGGTTTATTCTTCACATCCCTAATGAGAATTTTAAATGCTCACGCCAACATTATTATTTCAGTTGTTGGTTTCCTTTTCTTGGGTTTCTCTCAACTGAGTTGCTCATTATTAGAGCATGATCATCTCTTGGTTGGGAGGTGACATGGATGGTCACATTGATGTATGTTGAGATGTTCTGTTTATTTTCTTTTTCAGCTGCTCAAGTCCCATTTTATTATTCTATTAATTCAGAGTTATTGATTTATCTTCTTTTGGAAAAATCATTCTCATGGATTAGGTTTTGATTCCCACCACTAGTTTCCAGCTCGTGGAGATCTAGAATGCCCCTCAGTCCATGTCGCTGCCCGGCTCGGGTGACCGGTTCAGGGTTGACCCAGGTTAGTTCATGAAAGACGGTGATTTTGTGAATAGTACAGGCTAAACTTATGGATAAAAAACATTACCATTGGTGGTACTTACTTTCATAGTTATTATATTTGGTAAAATTCAACTTTCTTATAACATATTTTGAATGGTTAATTTAAAAATCATCAATGCAATGTGGGTTTTCATCATGGTGTAATATAAATATTGTAATTCCTTGAAACTTATGAACATAAGTGGATGCAATGTATTTTAGTGGTGTTATTAGAAAAATATTTTGTTTATTATATTAAATTATGAAACAGTTTAATATATCTTTTTACTGTATAATAATATGTGGAAAGATTAGTCTATAAAAAAATTAAGATATAGTAATATTTGAAGAATTTTATTAATCATGAATCCCAAATTTAGAATTTTGTTAAAGAAGTAGAGAATGAATTGGAGGATACAATATTCATGAAATGTATTGTAAAATGGGGATCCTATCTACTATAAGAAATAAAATATCAATATCTATGAAAATTATAATGGTAATATAGATAATTCAATTTATATGTAAGAGTTTTTCATGTAATGGTAATACTGGCCACACCCTAAGGGTAATGTGTATGATTTATTCATGTCGTTGGAAGTTTATACATTTTTTGAAGTGGATAAGGAATAACTTGGTGGTTCTACCTACTTTGTTATTTTCATGCCTTATAGGAAATCTTGGTATGAATGATTGTGTATACTTCATGTCCAGCTGAACACACTATGAAAGATAAAGTTGTGATGTCCTGATCTAGTAAAAGGATAATTATAAGATACTCCACATAACATGTCTTTTTTGTGTGCGCTATGAAATTTTGAGGTTAATAAATACAATCTATAAAAATGAGTATCACACCATGTAGTAGATTAAGATTGAGCCTCTGGTTTCCGAAGAGAATGACATTCATATGGTGATGGAAATTTTTATTCCCAAAAGTATTAATGTGAATATATGTAACAACCTAACATAGGTCAACATGAAATGTCACCAAATATGGCTTGGTACAAGGCGTGAATCCCATTCCAGATCACTGTGGGTTGGCTATAACCAAATGGGTATCGACATACATAACTATGGTAATGATTTCACCCTAAAAGATAAAAACCGAAATCACATAAAAGAAAGGATGAAAATAAGGAATAAAACACCTAGAAATTCAGATTCCATTACAATCCCCCCTATAAGAACATATCATCCCTAAAAAGTGTCTCTAGTGGTCTTTCTCGACTATCTTGGGCCACTGATCCTACGCATTGGACTCCTGATTCCAATAATCTTCTTGAATATTCCCATGATTCAAAAAACTAAAATGTTACGCATCTTCTTCTGTCTCTATAAATTTTTATTCCAATAAATAATTCATAGTATATGTTTCTCAAATTATTTATAAATAAACCATGTTTTCTTAATTTTCATGTTGTATATGTATAAATAAAACATCATTTTTATTTGTCACATGATTCAACCCATGAAATAAGTGAAAACCCATACTTGATCCCATCACCATGTTCCCCTAACAACCCAATCCCCTCTCTATAGGTTGACATTGTTGATTCATTATTGATATACTCTAATCGATACCCTTACTTGAGTATCTATCATATACAAGTGTCACTCAGCCACTTATGCGCACACACAAAACCAAACACCTATACCTACGGGATAAGTTCACATACACACCATGCCAATTATGCACTATGAAATTACATCACTACCAAAATGTAAAAATGAACATATATCATTTTTTGCTGAATATTGACATTGAAAATCAATGCCAACAACTCCCATACATGATCACATCATAGAACCCAACAGAATAACTCAAGGACTCATCCACATTCCTAGACACGACACTCCCAATTTGACTCTCCACAGCCACACATAGTTGATCTTGTATGTGATAAAAAAATTATAGAATTTTTAAGAACCATAACTAATCATTATTCAAATTGAAAACTATCATGCTGAGATAACAACGACAATGAATTTCCAAACATGCATTTCATCACCACACTACTCATCCCTTGATACGTCAAAGAGCGTTCCCCAAACAAACTGATTATCTCCCACACCTACAACAACATGACTTAGGGGTCATCTATTTACCACATTAAAGATCCCTTTCCCCATGAATAAATTATGTCTTTTTTAAGAATGAATTATTAATAATTCTGTTAAAAGTAAACATTTTTCAATTATTTTCACTTCTCATTTTAATTTTTTTATATTTAATTAGTTTTTATTGGGAACTATTTATAACAAATGTTATTGATAGTAATCTATTTCCCCCTAAAAATATTAAATATAATTTTACCTTCAATGTTTTAAAAAATTGTTGTGAGGAGAATTTTTATTTTTACACATATTTATAATATTATGATTGTTTTTTATATTGTGATATTTTAGTCACAATTTATATTTTTTTAAGATATGATTTTTCTTAGAAAATGAGAATTATAATATTCTATTATTTCTTATGTTCTTGTTATGGTATTTTTTAAATTATTTATGTAAACAATTTTTTTTTAATTTCAATCATTTATACCACTCTTTCTTATTTATTTACCCCATACCTCTTCCTTGCCCTATTTCCAACAGGTTTTTACTTCTCCCAGTAACTGAAATTCATTTTTCATGAGGATCTATGAATTTAGGATTTTTGAGTGTTTTATATGGAAGGTGACATGCTGTATATTTGTTTTCATTAGGTTTAAAGTTGGTATTTCTTTCCCCTTTATTTATTTTAAAATTCAAGGATGGTGTATACTTTAAAATTTTATTTTTAAATAATGTATAGTAATGTATGGGTTCTTGGATGAAATTATAAATTTGTTTCTAAATACTAGGCTAGTCATAGAGGGTTTTTCAAAGTAATTTCATATACTATTTTTAAATTAGATTAATTCTCATGAACATAATATTTTAAAAGGGTTATATGGCCATTTAAATGCTTTTCATAGAAAATTTTGGGCTTATTCCATTTTTGGTTTTTCAATGGAATTTTCCATGTGCTTAGAGAATGTTTTGGAAGGAAAAAAGGTATTTTCTCAAGTGCTTCCAAAATAAATGAAATAATGAGACATTAAAGAAGGGGAGGGAGACTCTACACACTGTGTTGGTTTTCATGTGAAGACCCATTTTTAAAATTTTAATGTAAATGGTTTATTTCTCATGTGACCATTATTGATTTCCAGAATACTTTCATCACTAGTTATGGGTTATTGATTATTTATATGATGGACTAACGATTTAAACAAATGAATGTTATATGTGATGGTGTTGGAGTTGTGGTGTGAGAATTTTCTTTGGTAATTATCTTGATTTCATTCTCACATCTAAGGTTGTTTATTCCCGGAATCTTAGGTATATAGGTGAGAGGTATTGATTAATGATATCTTAGTTTGTAGACACACTTATATGGTCCCCCTACCCATTTTATGATAAAGCTAGTGGGAATGTTCCATTTGGAAGAGTTATGTATGGATTATTTTGTTAGATCATGTTATTGTTGGATGAAACATATATTAGATGTTAGTCCATGTTGTTATAGCACTGTTTTGGATCATCGCACACTAATACCTATGGTGTATCCCATGAAACTTTATTCCTTGATCGATGGTTTTATATAGAGGTTTAAATTATTATATAGATTACACCCCCATCATGCTTGATCGGTGGTTGGCCAGTCCATAAGGTTGATGGGAGGAAAATGGAAAACTAATGATTAGAGCTAGATAGGGGGTTTCATGGGGAATATAATGCGTACGACCATCAATGATTTTCATTGGCTAGATAGAGGGAAGTGAAAATGAACTCTAGTGATTTTGTTAGTGGTTCACTTTTAAAACTATTCATGTGTTTTGAAATGTTTCTTAAAAAATTATAGGTGTTCAACATACCCTTTTTGGTTTTAAATTACATTAACATGGTATAAATAAACAATTGGGGTTTGGAGAAAGGATGTTTCGAACTAATTGGTGATTTTTAAAAAGGTTTTCATATTTTAAAGAGTAATTTGGGTAGATGGTTTGTTTTTTAATTGTATTCCAACTATGATTTTATAAATTGTTTTCAAATTATATTTAAAGTCTATATATTTTTTGCATTAGTTAATTTTTATATCAACTTTTTTATATTTATTTTGTTAAATATTAATATCACTGAATAAAATAGGTTGGATATGAATAATGAATGGATTGATGTCAATCGTCAAACAAAAGTGTATAAAGAAGTTGTGCATGTGTACATAATGTTTTCATAAGATTATGTATATGATCCTTCTCAAATCATTTGTCTATTTTTATGCGGTTGTTATTCAAGACATGTTAGTTCAGAGGAGTTGTAATAACACTTGATCTTTCACAAAATATATAGAAGTTATAAATGATGTAATAAACACAGGGAAAAGCGAATGTAGCTGGTGACTGTGATAACACAATGTTTTATGGATCATTTTATATGATTAGAAGTGTGGAAAATGAATAAGACTATATCAAGAACATGGTTACATATGTTCATGATGATGAAGATCATTATAAGGAAATGATTGGGATAGTTGAAGATGAACATCGTGATTTCCCAAAATTGTTTGAATAGTTGAAGAGTTGTGAAAAGATTCCACTGTAAAATTGTTACACTAAATATACAACATTGTAAACCACACTAGAAATTGATTTATTTTAAAACAAGAAATGGATAGAGTGATACTAGTTTTAAAGAATTACATTCTCTCTGGAATGACATCCCCCAAAAGATAATGATCTTCCGAGTGGAACTTATAATGCCAAATGAATGCTATGCTCGATGGGTATGTTCTATAAAAGAATACATTTTTTCTTGATTGGTTCTATACTGTTTCTCAAGGACCAAAAATCCCTTATAGAATTACAAATGTGTGGTGCATCCTGATACAGAAAATATGAATGTGGTCAGATGAAATAGTCATAGCACTTTCTAATCATTCCTAGGTTTTGGAACCTATATGGATGTGAGGATACACCGGAGAGATTAACATGGCATGCAGACTATAGAAATAAAGATGCAAAACTATGACATTCAGAAGACTCTCCTTAGTGGAAGAGAAATGATCCGGAGTATCTTGACATTGGAAAGGAGCTGATAAACCTTTGTCTGGAGAAATCTATAGTTAGAGTGAATCCTTTTGGTTTTCAAAGATGAAATCATAGTACATGGTCGGTTATGTTGGTAAATTATAACTTTCCATCATGGATATGCATGATACCAAAAGACATGTTGTTATCTATGCTTATATGAGGACCAAATACAATTGGGTAATTATATTGATATTTATTTGGCTCTATTGATCGAGAATTTCAGATTATGGTGGGATTTAGTTGTAACGATGTTTGATTTTTATAGAAATGAAGATTTCACCTTGAGATCCATTTTGAACGGGACGATAAATAAATTTCCTTCTTATAGAAATTTTTTTGGATATATCCTTAAAGGAACTCAAGGGTATCACTTCAGTGAACAAGGTACACAGTCAATTAGGTTGAAACATTCCTCAAAAACAGTGTTTCTAAGACATTGTAGATTTATACCCCGATGACATAAGTAAAGATCTTGGATTACATCATTCTATAAGAAGTTTATAAAAAATTACACCTCTATCTCCACTAACAGGTGATCAACTTTTTATGAAAGCTAACGATATGGAAACTGCTTTTGTAGTCCATTTTTTAAAAACCTTACAAAAATCTATTGGAAAAAGAAATTTGTTTTTTTGAATTACCATACTGAAATTTTCTGTCCGTCAGAAATTTTTTTGACATTATGCCTGTTTGAAAAAAAAAATGTATGTGATAGTATCATCATCACATTACTAAATACACCCAATAAAACAATGTATGAAATTAAGACTGGGATGGACATGGTCAATAGGGGAATATGAGAAGAGTTGGTACAAGTGAAGGGTTAAAATGAACATTTCTTCCACCTACAACTTACATTATTTCTAGGCTAGATGGATATTAGGTTTTCAACTTTTTTAATGACATAAAGGTTGTAGAAGGGTATTCATCAAATATTAAGAACATCTTGTTAATGAATTATTTAATGTTAAAAGTTCTGAAATCATATGAATTCCCTATTTTGATGCAAGATCTAATTCCAATAGTTTTATGTTTCATTTTCCCCAAAAATTTCCATTACACATTAATGAATCCCTATTTCTTCATCAAATCTATATGTACAAAGTTATAGACCCCGTGAAATTACTGTCAATTGAAATATAATTTTTCATCATATATGTAAATTGGAAAAAAAATTACATCCGAAATTATTTTATATGATGGTTCATTTGATGGTTCACTTGGTGAGAGAGATTCAGTTATGGGTCTTGTGTACTGTAGAATGATCTATTCAATTG
Source organism: Viscum album (assembly GCA_963277665.1). NCBI lineage: Eukaryota > Viridiplantae > Streptophyta > Magnoliopsida > Santalales > Viscaceae > Viscum > Viscum album. The sequence continues at coordinate 1,291,652,788 of OY728135.1, forward strand.
AATGGTATATAAAGATTTTGAAAGGGTATGTAAAAAATCAAAGTCAACCAGAGGTTTGTATTGCGGAGAAATATATTGTTGAGGAAGATATTGAATTATATACAAAATACTTGTCTGGTGATAAAATAATTTGTCTAATCAAATCTCGTCACATTGGGAAACTTGTGGGTGAAGGAATTAATAGAAAGAAGGTCGTTATAATCAATATTATAGACCGTGAGGAGGACCACCTTTATTTTTTTATAATAGTTTGTATGTTGACCCATATGTTGAAACCCACAATGAAATTCATAGGTATTCGAATCCATCAAAGGCTGAAAAATGGATATCAACTAAACATAATCATCGTTTTATAGGATAGTTTTAGCTCCATGTTTTTTAGGATTGAAATGAAAATCGAGAATCAATTTTAGAACGACATTAATGGATAGCTAGATAAACATTTCTGTACGTATTAACATATAATGGTTATGTAATTAATGGTTATACATTCTATACAAACGAACATGATGATGAAAGTTCCAGACATAATAGTGGAGTTACACTTGTGGCTTAAGAGATGCATGTATTTTGTGCTAATAATAGAAATACAATTTACATGAATATGTCATATTTTGGAATCATCAATCAATTATGGGAGTTGTATTATAACACATTCGGAGTGCCAATTATTCAATGAAAGTGGGTTGAAAATATATGTGATATTCAATTAGATGTGTTTTGATTTGTGAGAGTTTATTTTAGTAAGGAAGGGTGAAATGATGAACTATTTATAATGACCACACATGTAGTTCGTGTATTTTATATTCCAGATCCTATAAACCAAAACTGGTCAATTGTATTATCATCGACAAGAACCAGAGAATAGGTTGATGAAAATTCAATGGAGAGTGACACTTTCATTAGGAAATCACAGTCATTTCGCTACAGTTCTAGTGTAGATGGATTTTTTTATGTTAGTGGATACCATAATGAGGGGATTTGGATAGTTGATAGTGGGGTCAAATCCCATCAACTATAAAAAAAGATAATTCAATAATCATGTTATATTTTTTTTCTAATATTCATTGTGTTACTTTATGTTAATATTTGATCAATGTTTATTTTATGTTATCTGAATTAAATGTTAAACCACATTTCCAGATAATGAATTCTCCATGTAATGATGCTCCTATTACCCAGGTACAACTGGCTTCTCAACCAACTGTTGCTCGTAGGGCAGACAAAAAACTATTTTCTCATCCTATTGCCTTATGTTAATATTTGTTCATTTCTGCTTTTATATAATCTAAATGAAATTTAAACAAAATATGAATAATGTATTATACATGGGATTATTCTCCCAATCCCCAGGAACAATAGGTTTCTCAACCTTCTACTGCTCATAGTGAAGACGGACAACAGGTTTCTCAACTTGTTGTTTCTCCTAGTGTAGAGGTACAACCACCATTCGCCCATGCTGATGCTATCCCTCTAGATATGGAGGAACGTATTGATGATGGTGGATCCGAGGAAATTTATTTCTAAAAATTTATGATGATTCAAAAAAATAGAATCATCATAGTTTGATGGTTTTAGAAAAAAAAAATTGTTATGGCTATAGAGAAAGGCATGATATTCGAGATATGATGGAAAAGTGGGGCCAACATGTTAACCCCAACAACGTGGCGTTTAGTAGTTACGTTAGAATCATTACTTAGCAATGCTTGGTGATTGAGGTAAATTCATGGAACCATTTTGTGGCTTAAATTAAGACACTGATGTGGGATGATATTACGGTAACATTATGATGTCATTTTTTTAATTTACTAAAAATTAAATAATGAAACCTTGAAAAACACTTCATCATCTCTTGTAGAGTGATTTTATAGTAGATGACTCACACATAGACTATGTAATAATGGTTTAGGGAAGGTTTTATATGGGTCTTCATAGTGTTTTAACAAAATATCATCTTAATGGAGCTGAAGGGATAATAAAACCACACTGCCCTCTTATTTATGAACACTTGAAAACACATGAATCGTGGGATGCATTTTTAGTCATCGTATGAAGCAACAGTTTAAAATAAATTGTTTCTAGTAATAGGTTTTGTGATGGTTTGTGTGTTAATAACTTTAATTGACAATGAATTATTTATGAAAAAACAACTGAGTACTGAAAATAAAAAACGAGCATCAAAACCTGTGTACCCCTACCATAATGAAAGGATGGGGTAGGCATCACTTGAAAACAATTTGAAACATATTTTAGATCTAACATAATACATTTATGTTATATATAACAAAAAAATAACAATGATATTTTATTTTTATGCCTCATAAAGAGTCCAAATCCATAGCCACTTCCATCCCACATGATGTTTTATGGACTGAGTCATTTGTAACAAAATATGGAAAATTAAAAGATGAAAATGCACAAAACATGTGATAAAAATTTCTACATATGACATAATAAATATTTTTTGGCTTGAAATAGCTATTATATAACAATAATCACTTATTTTATTATATTTTCTATCAAAAATTATCACAAGAATCAACAACACCCACACTAGATTGGGATATAATTTCAGTGGCCTTAAAGAATCCATAAAAGTATGGTCGCATCAGAGCTGTGGGTTTTGGGGTGACACCCCGAACATATTTTGAGAAAAAAACAAGCAGAGGATCAAATAGAGGAAATAAAAAATATGATAGAAAAATTAGCTATGTTTTAGGAAAAATTACAATACTAAAGAGTGATAATAGAAAGCTTGATGGGAGGGAGGCAAAGAGAATAAAGAACTCATGAAAAATACGCGCGTGAAGATCCTACCCCACCACCCACTAGTTTTGATGTGACCCATTCTCCTAAAAACAATTCTTAATTATGGTAGTCAATTTTATAATAATTGTTTCTATGAAATGTGAATAAGATAGATACTAGACACTACTAACTTTCATGTATTAATATTCTACAGTGTGAAAATGATTTTGATTTATTTCTATCTACACCACCCATCACCTTGTAGTGAGGGATACAATGTTCAATATTCAGAATGACATGTTACACAAAGACCATTTCTGACAGATCATGTCAGAGTGTCATTTATTGTATGATGAGAGTTGAGCACTGAGCTACATGTTCTAATTAATGATGTAGATATTCTTACTGTTGAACAATCTCAAGGAACCTTCATTGCGTGGACAAATCATCTTGTAAAAAACATGTCGACAATGATGTATTCATTTCCAATTTAATTTTAAAGATAATCCTTAAGCATTGAATAAAAAAATTCTAAACCGATGCAATTATTATAGATGGATAATAGGAAGGGAAGAAATGAAATACTTGTTTAAAACTATATAAAAGATCAACCAACAGATAAAAAAGATATACCCAAACCACCTTAACCCCCTGTTCTATATCCACATTTATTATCATTGAAGGATCATGTGGATACAAAGTGAGAAGATTTTGGTAACCACAGAATTGATTTTGAATCAAATTTGTACATAGGGGACGATCTAGACATCATTTATGTTGATAGTGAAACTAAAATCCTAGACTATGATTTGTTAGGTGGAATGGTTTTCTATGTATACATGAGGTTGTTTTCATGATTTGATTTTTCAAAAGATGATAGACTATGATAATTACAACTTAATACATTTCATATTTTTTGCAGGCATATATATGATATACAATTGAATGGATTTACCCAAGAAAAAAAAAGTTGGACTCATTATTCCTCACGTGATGTCTATAGAATATGAAGACATAACTTCCAAGAAAGTGGATGAAATAGTGGCATGACTGCTCGAATCGTATAATATAAAAATTACAGATGACAGTCTCTTTATAATACCAACAATGTAGGGGGAAAAATCTAAAATTTAATCATATCAAATATATTTTCATTTATTGTATTACATTTTATTTTTTGTGTTCTTAGGTAGCATGGGATGCTCAATACTATCAATTTGGATACTACAAAGATTTATTATCTTGATTCAATGTAAGGATATCCAATATACTGACAAAAAATGATGGAATTTTTCAATTAGTAATACACTACATCCATCTTTTTAGAACTAATCAACCAGTTATAAAATTAATATTATCTATTAATGAGGATTCTATTATAATAGGGTGGTGGGTGAATATCGTCTACATCATGGAATGAGACCAGGGGAAAAGGATAAGATACATGACAAGTAATAAGACTGGATACCGATCATGGAATATATAATAATATTTCCCTATAAAAACACATAAAAAATTACTTAATTTATTTAATGTTTTTGCAGTGCCTGAAACAAACAAATGATAATGACAATGGTTATTATGTTTGTAAATTTATGAACGAGATCATATTCCATGAACAACCTGGAATCCCTAAATAGGTACTTTCAAAGATAATTTATATTTCATTTAAAATACATATTTATTCATTTTGTATTTATATTCTTTCAATACTACCATGACTTCCGAAAATAGGCATATTCGCGAGACGATATAGATATTCTTAGATATTAATGGGAATCATAATTGAAAGATGAATTTACAAATATAGAATGAATATGATAAACTTCTGAAATAATGTCTATTTTACTAATCTTGTATGACTTATCTTTCGGTTTTTTTATGGTAATGTTGTGATTTGTACAGGCTATACACCCAGCTAAAAATCATTTCCATCAGTGGTCCTTGTTTTCACACTAAATGAATTACAGGTTGTTTTGTTTTTAAAAGAATTTGGTTGTCCTCATTTACCGGGTATGTGTGTTGTTGATAGAACACAAAAGAAAATGTGTTTCTAGAAGGGGTTTCCAAATCCCTTGGGTTTGTTATGACATCTTGAGACATAACAGGCAAAAGAGCTTACTCCACTCAATAGTATACCTGGTGAAGAAACAACTATCATATATTAATTTGGAGGTCCTGAATATATGAATGTTGTTTCTTCAGTGGGTTGATTATAGTTATTATGTAGAAGGAGAATGTTATCTGTGTCTTCTATATGGGGATCAAATAAGTCACAACAAACTCTAGGAATGGGGAAACCCCTTTATGGATACTCATTATTTTTTGTGTTCTATCCACAAAAAAGATAACCTATAAATGATGACCACCAATCTCTTTTAAAACCCCATTCAACATGCAATTAAATTATTTAAAAAAAAGTGATATACTAAAAACTAAGGAAATTAATTTTGATGGTTTTGATACTTTAGGACCCATATATATCAGTAATTTGTTATCTGTAAAAATCAACTGCGCCACACTCTGTGCATGGTGCCATTGGTATGGCTCAAACTGCATCTTTTTATTTAAAATTGACATTAATTCAATTAAAAAAACAACTGGATTATTGAAAACTAATAAAACACATTCAGATTGTCTTGATACATTTCAAAAATTATCCATGAGTCAGTTGTGACGTGTAGAAATCATACCACCTAAATCCAATGAATGGTGTGGCCAATGTGTCTAAAAGTGTCTGCTATTAGTTTGAAATTGTTATTTTAGTTCAAAATGTGTCACTCTCTAAAAAAATAAAATGCAATCGAATTTTCTTCCAAATTAAGGACATAGATTTGTATTTCAGTTGTGACATGTATGATACAGTCTCATGTCAAACCGATGCACGATATGATTGGTATGACTCAAATGATATGTTTTTAGTTTGAAATGACATTTTTTTTAAAACCAGACTTACATAATGAAAAAAAAAATTCAATCTGATTGTTTCGATACATTGTGAAAATGACCCATCATTCATTAGAGACATGTAGGAATCAACCGCACCTCAATCTGACATATGGTGTCCCCGGTATGACTCTAAATGTGTTTTGTTATTTAAAAGTGACATTAATTCAAGTGAAAAAACATAGTCAGCATACAAAATCCATGAAAATAAATTTTTATTGGTTTGATGCTTTAGAAAAATGATCTATGTGTCATTTGTGATGTGTAGGAATGATCCCCACCTAAATATGACGAACAGTGTGACCAGTATGACTAAAAGTTTCCAATATCAGTCTAAAATTAAAATGTTATCTCAAAAAATGTATCACTCACTGTAAAAAAATAAATCAAAGTCCAATTTTCTTTCAAATTAATGAAAAAAATATGTAACTCCGTTGTTATTTTTATAAAGGAGTCTCACATCCAACAGATACACGATATGATCGATATGACTCAAATTTCATGTTTTCATTTTGAAACGACATTTTAGAAAAACAAAACCAAACTAACATACTAAAAACCATGGAAATGCATTCTAATTGTTTTGATACTTTAGGAAAAAGATTTATCATTAATATGTGACGTCTTGGAATCAACCAATCCTCAATCTGATGCATGGTGTCACCGGTATGACTCAGAATGTGTCATGTTTTTTTAATATTGACATTATTTCAAGTAAAAAACCAAAAATGACATACTGAAAACTGATAAAATGCATTCATATTGTGTTTAATATTTATTAAAACGATCCATGAGTCAGTTGTGATATGTAAGAATTAACCCCACCTCAATACAATGAATGTTGTGATCAGTATGACTAAAATGTCTAAAATCATTTTAAAAATAATAGTTTAACTGAAAATGTGGAAATTACTAAAAACCAAAAAAATGTGATCTGATTACCCTCCAAATTATAGATAGTGATTTTTAAGTCCTTTGTGAGGTGTATGATGTAGTGTCATATCAAACCTATGCCCTATGAGACTAATGTGACTCAAATTACATGTTTTCTATTTTAAATGACATTTTAGTCAAAAAAACACAACTAACATACTAAAAACCATTAAAATGAATTCCGATTGTTTTCATACTTTAAGAAAATTATCCATTAATCATTTTTGACATGTAGGAATCAACAATACCTCAATATTACACATGGTCTCACCATAATTACTCAAAATGTATCTTGTTATTTAAAAGTGACATTAATTCAAGTAAAAAACACAACTGACAAACTTAAAATTTAGAAAACGCATTTTCATTGTTTTGATACTTTAGGAAAATGATCCATGAGTTAGTTGTGACATGTAGGAATCATCCCACCTCAATATGATGAATGATGTGACAGGTATGAATAAATATGTCCACTAGCAATTTAAAATTGACATTTTAACTCAAAGCATGTCACTCACTGAAATCCGTGAAAAATCACCCTAATTGTCATCAAAATTATGGGTAGCTATTCATATGTCCATTCTGATGTGAATCAAGGAATCTCACATTAGACTACACCATGATGCGACTGGTTTGACTCAAATTGTATGTTTTCAGTTTGAAATGACATTTTAGTAAAAAAACACTACTAACATACTGAAAACCAAGGAAATGCATTCAGAATATTTTGATACATTAGTAAAATGATCAATCATACCTTTGTGACATGTATTAATTAAACCCACATTTATAAGACAGACAATGTCACCGGTATGACTCAAAATGTATCACTTTTATTAAAAATTTATAATTTTTAATGTATTCTTTAGATTAATATTTAATTTATTTCTATATAGTTTTAGAAATGAAATATGTGTTTTCTTATACAGGTGGATCATTTTTCTCGAGTTGGGATCATTTTCTCGGTGACTATTACCATCAGAGCACATTTTTTAGAGGGGACCACAAATGTAAAAAGAGAAAACATTAATGTTTTTAACTGTTTGTAGGATATTTTTAAATTAAATTTAATATAATGTTGTTCAAAATGTATACAGAAGTATTTCTTTGGTATATACCATGAGTGAGTATTTTTTTTATTCATGATGTCAATTAAATGTATATTGCATTTTTTTACAAACATTTGTTTGTGCTACTTTTATTTCATAATCAGTATTGATTATGTGGTTCTTTTGTATATATATATACTATGAGTGGTTCTTTTCAAGCATGTTTTGGATGGGTTGTATAGGTTATTTTTAATTGTTTGATTATTTTGGTTGGCTGTTTTCTTTTGTAGGTTGATGGTTGTGCTATTATATAAATAGCTTCCCCAGACATGGATTCCATTATCAATGCTAGTTTAAGTGATGATAATTGGGGACATTTTATGTGATAAAAATACCGCTAACAAAGGGTTCTGTCACGACCCGCCTTCACCAAAAGGAGAGAAGGGTCGGCAGATTGTCAGGCCCTTCCTTCTTTAAGTTGAAGGAGAGATAATGACCCCTGAAACCCACCTTCAATAGGTCACGGAGTGGCGACTAGCACCAAGGGTATAGAATCACATACTAAATGGAAGGAATTACCCTTTTTCTTTTAATAGGATCGGGAGATAATATGGTAAATCCCAACAACACCAAAAGCAGAAAGTAAAAGTAAAGCCAAGAACCTTTCCCAATGCACGTTACAAAAGTAAAAAAAACCACAAGGTACAAAGTGACTACAAGGGTGAAGTACTAAATAAAGAAAAACAGCAATTGCAACTGCCCCAAAGGTCCAAGCTAGTATGGTCCCGTGTGATCCCCGAAGTCCTCCTAGAAACCTGAAAGCAGTTTTATATATGTAGGGTGAGCATACGAGTACACTCATTAGGGAAAACCAAAGACTCTCATGCAAAAGTGGGGGAACGTGCTAAAGTCCCATGAGAAGCAGACAACCAACACTATCAAGGAGTTTATTCATCCCACTCACCGACCACACTCACCAAATAATGCAAGCAAGTAATATATATAATAAGAGCACATTGATATTTGGGTACCCCGCGGCACTTTCCCACTGGTTATTGAAGACATCCTATGCATCGAACCAATCCCGCCATTTTGTCACCGCAGTCCCACTGCCAAACCCCGCCCGCACACACCTGGGCCACAACCTCACACGTAACCATGCCTACAAACACCTAGGCCAGAACAACCACTGCCACGCCCGAAGACACCTGGGCTATAAGATCCACTTCCATGCCTGAAGACACATGGGCCTCATCCCGAAGACACTTGGGAAACTACCTGCCCGCACACACCTGGGCCAACCACCACACTACCCTACCCGAAGGTTCTTGGAATAATAATGGACTTCAGGCCATCACAGCCTGCCCGAAGATACTTGGGCTATCCGGGAAAGGGAGCATAAAGGAGCTAATAACCATCCATTAATATAAGTTTTGGGAAAAACACCCTCCCCCATGAAATGGGGGTGTTTAGAAATAAGTGCCCAACTTGGGTGGGGTGCGAATAAGAAACACAAAAACTACATGTATATATATAGGTAACAAGCACTCTCCCAAGTTTAGGTTTTTCTTCAGCCAGCCTAAAGAACACAAACAGCACTCATGTCCGAGTCACAACTCTCGCCAACAAAACCCATTTGTCCCATTTGTTTTCATATTCAGTAATGATGTTTAACTAAGTTCTGCACCTACTTGGGCAACTATCAAGCATAAGCACAAGACAAGTAAAGCAAACAGTCAAACATTAACTACGACATCCACACCCAGTTCTCTCGTAAATCCACAACAACCAAAGAAAACCCCAAGATACAGCCCCATGTCCAACAACCAGGAGCCAAAATGGTTTCTCAACAATAGAGGATCCCACACCAATTCATGATATAAACAGGGTAACCACCCGGTCTTAAAATTCACTACCACTGAATCCATATAAATGGGGGATCCCATCCCTACCCACATCACCCAGCAAACGTCCCATGAAGGAAAACTACCAAACCACCACCAACACAAAGAGGCCCATGCTGGTCTTTTCAGATTTATAAGATTTAACACACTCCATGATTTAAATTTTTGTGCCTTAACTGGGGTTATCACAGAAGGGGTTGATCCTGGTGCTTTCATTTATTTAGTCGGATATACATGATTTACCAAATTCCTTTTCACAGCACGGGTTCACAACTAAAAAACAATCCATTTAAAACATCACCAGGGGTTCATTAGTGCACAGAGAAAGACCACCAATGACCATGACTTTTAGTAGGCGGAAGCCCGCAATATTCAGAAAAAAAATATCATAAAACAAGGCAACATCATCAATCACATCCCCCCTTAGTTTTTTATAGGATCCGTTCATTATCTTTATTTAGTTTTGGTTCATCCAATTCTACAGAATCAAAAGCAATCCCACCCTGCATGATACACAAAAAGGGAGAGACGAAGGAGAAATTCCCTACTTGTTGATCAATGATCGACGCTATGCCTGGGTGTGGAATTCCACGGATAGCAATGCAGATTGTCTGAATGAAAGGTACTCCTAGCATAGGGTGATCGAGAAAAGAAACCTAGGGAGAAACCTTTAGGTTATAAAGGGTGAGATACAGCACACCCCGGGCTGTTAAGATATGGAGAAAAAGAACAAGGAACCGCGTAAGGCGTGAGTTCGTGGGTTACCATGCGGTTGAGACACCCCACACATCATTAGTGTTTCCCCTTGGTTTAAACCAACACACTCCAGGATAATTCATTAAATATTTAATTAAGAGTCGTGTATGGGCGTTATCGGGCTTTAAAACAGCTTAAAGGGGTCAAAATAGGGTTTAAAACCCAATTCGCGCAAACAGGAGCACTATTGGAAAGACCCTGTGGGGGTAGGTGAGAGCCACCAGTAGACCGAGATACTGGTAAGTTGCAGTGATGGTAGAACGAGCTACCGGTAGACCGAGCTACCGGTAGACAGAACTACCCATAGGCTGCAGCTACCAGTAGACCGTGCTACCGGTAGGCCTGCTACCAGTAGGCTAAGTCTACCGGTAGGCCTACCGTTAGGCCAAACATCATTGAGATTCCCATACCAGAAAACCCAACATGAGATTTTCACAAAGTAATGGACCCCAATAACCAGGGCCATTACAGGATCCTTCCTTTAATAGTTACTAGATTAACAATTATTTTTAGAGTTGATAAAGACATTTTTTAGCACTGATAAAATTCTTTTTGTGGTAGTGTATTTTCTATCCTTGAATAATTATATATATATCTATTGGTTTATGTATTTAAATTCACCCATTAATGTTGATTTATTCATTTAGGATTTGTAAGAAAGGTGTGAGATTTAAAATATGTTGTTGGGAATGAATCATAATAAACATATGGAAGAGTTCATTTTTAGTTTTATTTTTTTTTTAATATTCATTATGTGTGATCCTCTAATTGGGGATCTATTTTAGAATATATGAAATACATACTTATTATAAAATTTTGATATTTCAGTTTTTAGTGGACCTTTCATGTTTTTTCTAGGATGGTTATTTAATCTAATAATCTTACTGGTAAATTTTTACTACTATTGTGACTTTTATAAGAGATTATATTCCCCTAAGGGTATTATTATAGAACCTTATCGATAGTTGGAAGCCATGGGAATATTAATTTTCCCAAAATATTTCATGTATCATACACCGTTATAGTACTAGTTATTTTACATGGGATGTAGGGTGTTACAAAATGCCATCAGATTTTATTTTCTATTATCTTAGTATTTGGGTATGGTAGAAAGGATACAAGGAATGTGTTAGAACATAGTATTTAGCTCCTTCGTAGGATTTATCATCCCACATAAGTATGATAAATCATATTTTAATACATTTTATTTCATGATTTATAAGAGATTGGTAAACTTAATACAACCCAAAAAGATCATGATTCCTAGTGTCTTTAGGGGATTAGATAAATAGTAAATCAACCTAAACTAAGGGAAAAATAAATATTAAAAAATTGAAACATTTCCGCATATTCCTCAGATCTTGGAAAACTATAAGAAGGAACCTGATGACATACATAATAAATGGGTGATCTATAATGAACAAATTGGAAATTAAATAATATATAATATGGTAAAGAAGAACATGTTTGTTAAGTATCATATCAAGGAAATATATGATGGGGGAGAATCATATTCTTCATCAATGATGCATTATATAAAAGGAAAACATAATGGAAACATACTAATGTAGAAACAATATAAACTATGACCTCAAATACATAAGACAAGGCTAACTACCAATAAATAATAATATAATAAGCTTATGATAACCTCATATGCACTATACATGGAATATCCTGAGATAAAAACATTTCCCAATGCATTAAATGGATATATATTTTTGGGACCACCCAGGACTTTTCTATAATATTCATACATAAGTTTTCCACATATATCATATAAAATATAAATGAATTTAATCAATTCAAACCCTATTAGTAAGGGGAGAAGGTTAAATACCTATAAATCCCTAATAAATTAATTATTTGTACAACTATGTGAATATCCTTGAGTGGATATGGAGATTGGTATTCACTTTAAAAATGTTTGGTATAGAAAGTTTTAGGATAATTTCAATAACATAAAGGGTATACATAATGGTTCTTAGAAGTTGTGAATAAGAAAAAATTATTCTTCCATTACATTGTAATAATATTTATAGTAATTTCTATGATTAAAAAATCCCAAATTTAATTACATTAATTCAAAATACAAGACATAAAAAAGGTTATGTGATAAGGTGGACATGAAGAGGATCCCTTAATTCAGAATCGTAACTACATCGATAAAGGTTATAATGAGAGGGTATACATGAACTATTATTCCAAGAATGAAAATTTTATAGGAAATATATATCTATAAAGGCATGATAACATAACCAATTTGGAATTAAATGGACATATTCAAAAAAAGTTCTTGAATGGAAAATAAAAGAGAGATGTATTTCCATAAGAGGGTGCATATTAAATTCTTTGGGGGAGATTCTTATGGGAATTGGGATACCATGGGAGGTCTATAGATACAGAGGGGAAAAGAAACTTCATGCTTGATGAGGATTGAGTGAAGATAAATTGGAGTAGTGGTGGGTTTTTATAGAGTAATAATAGATAATTATTCATTAATTTCATGATATAGGTTTCAGACACTATATGATAATGTAATAAAAACCAAAATCCATCCCATAGTTTTTCCCATTTTTTTGTGAAAAAGTGGTGGTTTTAATTATTTTATAATGATTAAATTCAAAGATATTAAAATAATTTCCTTTCTGATGTGGATGTTGGAAATCCTTATAAATAAATGAATTTAAAATCATAAAATATAATATATGTTTTTATGATTATTTATTGATTTTTATATTTATAAAATTATTATAAAAAATATATTTTAAAGTTGAATCCTGTTTTTTATGGGTATTATTTACAGTATTTATTACATTATTTCAAGAATTTATGATATCATAATATAGAACATATAACTATACCATATTTATTTTTTACAATTTTTTTTACTATCATAAAAATTTATGAAAAAATAACCATTGGATTATTTAGACCTGATATTTGAAAATATATTTATTTTATAATAATTATTCTCAAAATATTATAGTTTACACTTTTGAATAAAAAATACCCATTCATTTAAAAAACCACTTTAATTGATAATAATAGCTTTATAAATATTATAATTAACCATATTCAAAAGGATATATATAACTTGGTGGTTCAATAATCATTATTTTTGTTTTGATCTCGATGAGCTTCATACACTCCCATAAACTATATTATTCATATTTTAGTTTTGGAATATCAATTGAGGCTCAGTAAAGAGTAAAACACGTATATGTTAAATCCCTAGGTATCTCAGATAAATGGGCTTCATTGGGAAGTTCTTACATGATGAGGATATTTATTACTTTGTCTGTTTCAAATAGAAATTATCACAAACCTTTATATAATGATCATTTTAGTTACTTCATAATGGATATATTATCAATATTTTGGTTTGTCAATGGGTTTTTAAATTTGAAAACCATATAATGGTCCAAAATAACCAAGGTAGTGCATGATTTTTATCCAATGAAAACATTTTATACTAATATATTTACACAGTTAAGGAAGTAATTTCATTTATAATATATTGGGTTGTTACATTATCATCTGATCAAAAATTTCATCTTCAATATTTTTATTTCAAACACCAAAACTGATGGGGGAAATTTTGTATCATCACCTCATGTAGTTTCCATGGCCCTTCTGTTGATTTATGGTTCTTCGATTAAACTTTGAATAGGTAATTTTTCTTATATCCTACAAATTTTTTTATATGATATAATATTTTCACAGACTACTCCCTAGATAAATAATCATTCTCAAAGATACACCCTATGGATTTGGTACATGTGGGGGATCTGGAATGAACTTATGTATTAGGGATAGATGGGACACTTCATGATCACTGGATAGGTTTTGTGGGAGTGGAAGGAAATAGGAGACCAATCTAATGCATTAAAGGATCTCAATGGGGATGTTGTATCTTGAAGTAATATCTCCTTTCTTCCCAAACAACATTATCAAAACATTATGATGTTTGAAAATATTTCCATATATACCCTCATATTTGAATACTAAAATTAAATTTTTTGTTATATGATAACACAAATATAAGATGGTGCTATTTCCAACATCCTTGGAAATTCATTTAAGATGATCTCAACATTTCCTTCTGTTTATTAATGGTTATTTATGACTAAATATCGATTTAAAGATGATAATTAATGAGAAAAATTAGTTATGTTTCCAACATCATCTAATGGATTCTATAAAACCTTGATGTTATTCATTGATCTGAACTGGATAAAATAGATAGTGTAACTAGACATATTCATACCATATACTATATTTAAATCATGGTGAATTATTATATAGTGAACTCATAAATTATAGTAATGAATTGCACTGACTTGGTAAGTCGATGGACTGCCAAGTAGATTTCATTATTACATTTATGGTTTCTGAAGGAGGGGGGAATATGATTAAATTCATGGTTATTATTTTTTCCCATACCCTTATAGGAAATGTTTTCATCACAAAACTATATTTTTTTATTCATCCATTAATTTTGGTAATATCGTGAATCGAGATAGAATTCTATATAGTATCCATCTTCATTTTTTCCAACTATTTTTTTTCATAAAATATATATACATTTCATTTATTATTCAACAAATAGAGAAATATGATATATGAATATCATCCAAATATTCTATAATAATTTATAGTATTTATGGGATGCATATCTAGGGTCCAAACCATATATCTCCATCTTATGGAAAGTAAATCTCTAAAATATTCACTAATTTCATCAGTGGTAAAACATTCTATGTCATGCACTCCTAGATCCTTTCAAGAATATATGGTCTTGATGATAATTTAGAAATTAATGATTAATATCATTTTATTATTACCATTCCTACCATTTTCATGTCCAAGATGGCTGGATACATTTCCATCATCATCATGTATATAGTTTTTAGATCCATTCAACTCAGATAATCTAGCACTATATTTTCCTTCCCTTGATTGTAATGGATTAAAAAATCATAATCAGTGATCATATATAAATGTCGCCAAAAATATTTCATGAATTGGATATTATTTATCATGAATTGTCAATTTATGATAGTAATCGGCTATAAATATGTCATCAGGTGTTATTTGAAATTCCAAGATGTTTTTGGACACATAAATTCTTATCATTAATCATTTATCACTAGTGTGTAGTTTGAGAATAGGTGCAGTGACTAGCTTCTTAATAAACTCTTTAATTATTTTTTCACGTCCATCAGTCTAGTAAATCATGAATAACATTCAAATAATCTAGGTTGGTGGGCCAAAAAATTGTGAAATGTATCTAAAACAACCAGGCCAGTAACCAATTAGTATAAGTAAACTAATTTTGTTTATCATATATATTGGTTTTGGCCAACATTTGATTGCCTCTATTTTTAAAGGATCTATCGATAAACTTTTTGGTTATAACATATCATAGGAATGTTCTAGTATAAATCCATAACTCTCATCTATGGTACAGCAGATAGACCAATACCTTTAAAAAATTATTTTTTATGACATCCAAAAGATCATCATTTTCATACTTGCTTTTAGAGAATATAAGAATAACATCAAGAAATGTGAAAACAAATTTGTTAAGTTAATTCCTATAGAACATATTCATTAGGAAAAAAAATTCGGAAGAATTAGTGAGTATAAATGGAATCCCAATGAATTCATAGTGATTTTTCCTTATCAGAAAAGATGACTTTCAGATATCCTCATTCTTCACACTGACTTGATAATATCCAAAACAACATTCTACCTTAGTGATGTATTGTGCTTCATATAGCAGACCAAACATGTAATAAACCCATTGAAGAGTACAATAGTTATTTATCATTCTCTTATTGAGATAATGGTAACCAATTAATTGGAACATTGACCCAATATTAATCTTCGAAAAAAGGTATGGGGTACCCCATACATATGAACCTGACCATATAAATCCTTGAACCACATTCTCCATTATTTGTTTCTTACGCTCCTCATATTCAACAATGACCATTATATATGGACTCATTGATATTGGAATGGATATTAGTATAAGATCAATTGATAATTTATCCTCTCAACATAGAGGAAGACCATGATATTATTTTTGGAAGTATATCAGTGAATTACCATACAATGGGAATTCCATCAAATATAATATTTCCATTGGAATCAATAATTTGAGATATATAATATTTCTTGAAAGTAAATAACATATACACATGATATGTTGGTATTATAAAACAATTTTCCTTTTCCTTTCCCTAATATATAATAAAAGTGTAATTATTTATATAAAATAGGATATCGTTGTCTTAGAAATTTTTGTTGACCCTATACAATAATTACAATCCATTCCATGAGTGGAATTTAATTCTACTACGGTGAATATTAGTAGGCTCGTTGGTAAATTCGTCACACAAATACGTACAAGGCGTGAATTTGAACAATTATTCATCTTCACTAATAATGAAACTTTATTTTTTGGTGGTGTTTGTATAGTTATACTAAACATGTTTGATACAAAAAAAAATTATATGTTCATATAAACATAGGGTATATGATTATCATGAATAGATGATAAGACTTACATTAATAATATGATTCTAGTTATAATTATTTACTTCCTATACATATGGATGTGAAATTTCAAACTATTTAAAATATGAAAGATAAACTATAAACATTGAATAGATAACTAATAAATAAAATATATTCCTTAACTTATGAATTTATTTGTTTCAATCAAAATCCTCTATTTTCGATTTCCAAACATAATACCATATGTGAAATTTTCCCCATAATAATGGTTTGTAATGAACATGAGGATTTATTGAAAAAAATCCATTAGGAGTTTCAAACTAGGTGAGTAGGAAGGCCCATTATCATTCACAAGGTGTCATTCGAGCCCATCTCAATTAAACCTTTTTAAGGTTATTACCCCTATGAATATATTTTTGAGATTCAAATCAACTTGTACTATCAATACAGATATATAAATTCTTTGAAACCGCATACTCTATACATTAACAAAATTTTAGTATAGTTTCCGATTATTAGTATTATCTATAAGGATTTTACAATAGTTTTCTAATTATAATCCCTAAAAATAAATAGTCTTTTATCATATACCAATTATGATAAGACATACTTTATTAAACATTTATTCATTATTTATTTCATTAATATACAATTAATGCAACCCAAAATCATCGTGAGTCCACTTTTATTTTTGAAATTATTTAAATAGAATATTAACAAGAGAATATGTACAACAAAATTATTTAAAAACTCTAAAATAATCATTTATATTCCATGGATCTTGAAACAAATCGCGTGATAACGTGGGGGTGTACATATGAATAGGGTGAGCTATAAAGCCTATTATAGGAATATGAAATACATAGTATAAATTATACTTGTTCATGTCATCCAAGAGTCATATCAGTGTAACATAAGATGGGTATGAATCATAATATTGAACAATTTTGTCTCATATAACATGCAACATAAATGAAAAAAATATGAATGTGGAAATAACAGAAAACATGACATCATAAATATATTTTCATGATAACCACCAGGATATCATGACATAGCTTTTTGAGAATAACCTTCCACACACCATAAATGGAATCTGAAGAGATAACAACCCTACAGAATCCATTGGAAGATTATATAATTCTGGAATCACCCATCATAGTCATTTAATGCACATGAATAAGTGAGAAATATATACCATAAAATATAAGGATGTATTTCATCAATTTTAACCCTATAATTATGGTTTGTTGGTAATGAACATATAAATACCAAATAAATTACGTATAGGTACAACTAGGTTAGTAACCTTCGTTTGAAATTGACATGGGTATTCACAACACAAATGTTTTGAATAGAAACTCACCGGATAATTTCAATAACATAAGAGGTGTAGCTAAATATTTATTGAAGGGATGAAATAAATAAAATATGTTATCTCGTTATATTTGAATCATTTGAACAGTAAGATTAATTTTTAATAACATATCTAGACTTGAAAATGTTGAAATGAGAATTCATGAAGTAGAGAATGATCTAGAAGAATGAGAACAATTAGAGGATACTTTACTTCACCATGGAAACATATTTGGTAAAGTAAATAAATATATGGGATAAATGAACACCCATTATTAGGATAATATATTGACCATAAATGTATATTTATAATGAAATTATAATATAATCAATTGATATTAAATTGGGTAAATGAAAATATGGTTCTTGAAAGGAAAAGAAGATAGAGGTATCCCTTACATTGTGTGGGTGTTTCATAATTCTTGGGAGGATCTTCTTAAGATCATATAGAATCATTGGGATGGATATAGATATGGAAGGGCATAATAAATTCATAATAAAATAGATTTGAGTGAAGTGGAATGGGTTGGTTGGTTTTATATAGAAAAAATAGAAAAATTATTTATTTTTTTAATCTTCTGTTGTGTACTCTATATGATAAATTAATCACTCCTATCAACAATCTCATGGTGTTTCCAATGGTTTTGGCCAAAATAGAGTGGTCTTAATTATTTTAAAATGATATTCAAGAAACATATTAAAATAATTCATCTGTGATATGTTATTTATTCTTGTTTAGAAGTAATTGATTTTAAAACTATATAATAAAAAAGATGGTTGGTTGATTCATTATAGGTTTATAAATTTATTAAAATAATAGAAAAAAAGTATTATAAAAAGAAAAAAATATGTGTTCATGGATTCTCCTTCTAATATTTATTACATAAATTTTGTCATTGAGTATGTCAGAATACATAATGTATAAATACTCTACTATTAATATTTAAAAAATATTATAATATTTTAGAAAATTATTATTAATTCACTATTGGATAATTTTAAATTGATTATTTAATTAATTTTTTAAATATATTAATTTAAATTTTTTAATATATGTTCCTCATTTATTTAAAAACATTATTCTTTGACAATTACAATAATCTGATCCTGGAAAACAAAAATTTGACTATGTAAAATTATATCATGACATATATTTAATATATATTATTTAATATTTATATTTTAATATATTATAATTTTATTCATAAATTATATGATTCTCTAATAGTGGTTTTTTTTACACTACATATTTACAAAAAAAAATCCAATTTTTTTAATAACATCTAATTTTTATCAAAACCGTGACATACTATTTTAATAAATAATATAAAAATATAAATTATAATCAATTATTTTTTAAAAATATAATATAAAAAATCATTCTACAGGTGGTTGGATACAAATAACTTTATTACGCCCTTGAATTTAATAAGGTTCTGGTTTGGGATAGTGAGATTTTCAAACTATGGTTTAAAGAAAATGGTTTGGGCAATGATCTGGAAAATCTTGAACTTCTCCATCGTCCACCTCTTCATACTCCATGTGATGTCTCGTCTAAATCATGATCATAGTAGATACTACTTGGTGTGACCTAGAGCGTACAATAAGGATAAACAAACCCTTCGATCTTTTTATAAATTCTACAATTTTTTAATAGTTCTCCTCACGTTTTATTTTACATAAAATTGTTCATAGGTGTTTGTATGCTTTATCACATTCTTATCACTCAATAGAAATCATTGGTCGATATAATACATGTGGAATTTTTTAGGAATTGGTTAGGTAGTCTAAAATTCTTACACATATTCATTCAATATTTAGATGTGATAAAATTGTTTATTCGTGTCTGTCATCATTTTGTCTCTATAGTAATTATCTTATTATTTTGAGTCATAGTTGTCATTTTAATCCACTTTTAATAAGCATTGAACATTAAAAAATTCATAGTTCTTTATGGGTTTACCTTAGTGGAGTTGTTAACATTAATGGGATTGGCGGGGATAATGGTTAATGAAATTTATGTTTATAATGAGAAATTATCGAATGAATAGTTTTTCATGAACTATAATTTCAGAAATATTTATTATTTTTCATAGATTAATTCCCTACATAGGACCTATTTTTATTTTTTATATTGATTCATAAAATCAAATATTGGCAGTTTTTGACAATTAAATATAAGTAATTCTAATTTATAACATGTAAATTAAATCACGATTAGAAAAATTATTATTTTTATTTGATTGGATTCTTGAGAAAATGATTATTATTGTATGAAATTATAATTTATATAATATAATAACTTGGACATAAATGATGGTAATGGATATTATTATTGGTAAATAATGAAATGTTAAATAGGTAAATGTAATTGTTATGGTATTTGATGAAATATGTATTATAATATCTTTAGTTTTTATAATAGTCGATTTTAATTGATGGCGTCATGTGAAATTGATTTTATTACATGATGTAATTATGTTTTCTAGATAAATGTCTCTTGTTTGGAATATAATGAATTGTTAATTTATTTTATTTACTTAATAATGTTTTCAATTCCTTTGGTTTCATACCTTGGATTTATTTATGAATATTTAATGGTTTTAATTCATTTCATAAGCATGGATTCCATTAGGGGAGTAACATGAATTCAATTAGATAATTCCTCCTTGGATTCAAGGATGTACAGTGCTAGAAAATTCCAGGACAAGTCTTTGATTGATCATTGATACATAACTGTGAATTCATTAGAATGGGTCCTCCGTAGATTAATTCGAGGTCTTAAATGTCAAATGATAATGACTATTTACCTATAATACCTTGGGGGACTGTTTGAAGGTTAAGATAGAATCTCCCCATATTCATATTGATTAAATAAGAAAAAATTTGATAGGAGTGGTATATGATTACTACTAATACTATCACTCTGAATACCATGGACACATTCATATATGGATTTAGATTATATAATTCCATGTATGTATCATATTGATTTACTTCCTATATATAGATATGAATTTCATCGATTATATTTATGGATTACTGATGAAATTATGAGAATGGAATTTCCTATAGAGACCCTATAAATTTTATTTTATCTTCATGGTTTTTGTATACATTATTATACATGATGGAACTGATATTAGTTATATGATCAATCACCATGATTAGGGATACACAAACTCTGGCTTATAAAACCCCATTACCATTCTATCAGGTATGTTTTATCCTTTGTTTTGGAATTCCTTTTTCATTTGTTTAGTAAAAAAATGAATTATTAGGATACTTATAATGGTAAATTCATGGATTTGATAAAATTTTTATCATAAAACCAGTTGTTTTTTTTATTCTGTTGCAAATTTACCCACTATGTAATGGGGTTAGATGACGTGTAAGAATCACAATGAAGATGATGTTAAATGGGTACACCTTATGGAAAATTGCATGCCATGTAAAAATTTCAAAAAATTTATATATTAATAATAATTTTTTTGAATATAATTCAATTGTTTATTCATTGTATCTTGGACTCAACAATTACAAAATGTGAAATTCGGTTAGACCCCCTATAAAAAAATTAGTGTTTGTTTTATGCAGGATGTTTAGACAAAATTAACATTTATTTCATAAAATATTCCTTTATCTCAACATAGAGGCTCTTACTTGGTGATTTTTGTAATATCTAATCCCTATTAATGATCCTTTAGGTGATTTATTGTCATGTTTGTTTTGGGGAATGTCTCTAGGTAAGCGGTATTCTTGTATCATCCATCACCCTCTCTTTTCTCCTTATTGTTTGATATACCTTCTTGGGATATGTGGATCTAATCTCAATCTTAATGAATCTAGATTATATTGTGTGTTCATAGATATTCCAAGGAATTATTTTCTATTTTAGAGTCTTATTTATGGTGTTCCATTCCATGATTTATACTAGGTGATTCAGTTTGAGTTTGGCCATATATGTTAATAGTAATTTTAATCATTTGATTTAAATTTATTTCAATTTAACTTTTAAAACCCAATTTTATTTGAATTTGAATTGGAATATAATTGGGATGGATGTTTTAAAAAACCCTCAATTCAAATGAAATTAGATTTTGGGGCGTAATTTGTAATTACTCAAATTTTTTATTTATTTGATAATTTATTTTTTTTAAATGCTAAAAAATAATTGGATGAAACCCAATTATTGGATTTATATTAAAAAGTCATCAACTAATGAAAAATAACTAATTTGGTTCTGAAATTGAATTTTAAATTGAATATGAAATGTGGGAAATTGAATTATGACTGATGGTTGATTTGAAATGAAATTATTTATCATTATTCAATTTATTAATTTATTAAGAAAATGGGATCTTTTGTTGCAATTGTTTTATTAGGCATAATGACACTAAAATGTAAATTCCATTGAAAAGTATTGATGATTATAAATATAAAAGAAACCTAAATATAAAGATGTTATCCCTAAAGGGATATTGATGAGTCCCATTTGGAATGATTATAATAGATGTGTGTACATATATTTACATGATCAGGGATATGAATTGAGTTAGGATCCAATAACTAAAAACCATCATACCATAAGGAATATGACCATGTTACTTATTATGACTACATTGATTTTAAAAACTACTTTACTCATTCCTAGTGATTTATAAAAACTATTTTATATAAAATAATTATTTAATCCATTTTGACATTATTTTCTATCATTCTAAAATGAATCATGTTTTTGAAAATATAAAAATGTTCTTCCATTCTATTTTTGATTAAAACTGAACTCATTTTTTCTTTATTATTCTAAAATATTATTGTTTAATAGTTGGTGAGAGCATAATGGTCTTCTTAGCTCACACCATACCTTTTCTATTAAGAATTTTCATATTTTCTCCTTCCATGTCATATTAAAGGGAAATAATCTATTGCATAAGGTGAATCATCTTAAACCCTTTATGCTTCTAATGATGATTCCTTTGGGATGTTGATTTTTTATTTTCATACATTGAGTAATTTATTGAAGTACTATCTTGGTTTTTGATATACATGTTTGGTTTCAAGTCCTATCTCCTTTTTTCATTTTTGAGCATAGTAATATGTATCTTTATGATCGATAGTTATGAGGAAATATTTTTCCACTTCTATATTGTACGATTATAAGTGATAGTCCCAAACATGAGGGAATAAGAAATTTTATTTGATTAGTGTTTTTTCTGATTGGTGATCATGGTATAAAGGTATTCAAACTGGTTTGATTAAAAGGGCTATCATAGGTTTATGCTGAGCATATTTCCTTGATGTCAGTATGAAGTTTGGAATATCCTATCGGTTCATAGGATGTAGTTGTGAGTGAGTTCCTAGATAACACTCATATCAGTGATACTTAATATACAATGAGTGTTTTGGGAAACAAATCCTGATAATTGTTTATAGAAATTTCCTTACTTTTTATTTGGATAGTTTGAAATCCAAATCTTGTTTATCTATCTGGTGTGATAAATTTTCAATGTTATCTTGCCTGATTTGTTGATCTAAGTAATATTCTTATGTCATCAATTATATTTTATAATATCATGTAACATCATGCCTATGTGAGATATGTGAATAAGATCCAATATTAATTTTATGTTGACCCATAAAGATAAAATCCTCCTGTGTACCAGAATATATTTGAGGTTGTTTTGCATGTTGTCCATAATATGGGACAGGCACCTACACCCATTCTCGTTCACGGTCTAGCTTTATAATCATAGATGGATAAATCCTGTTGTAGTTAATAGGTTTTCCTTTTCTAATATCAACCAGCATTCCAAGGTTTTAATGATCATCAATTGGATGAGGATTTGATTTGTAAGATAGATCTTTATTTTGTGTTCATAGAAATGTCTCAGTTAATCAATGGAAAATGTTCCACCTTTAAGCTGAAATAGCCTAGCAATAGATGGTGGGACCAAATTTTGATAAAAAAGAAGAAAGAGTTTTTAGATTTTTAATATGTTATAGTTATTTTGACTAATTAGTTATATCCATTACATATATTTTTGAATTACAATATGATGTTTTTAAAAATCACACAAGATGATATGATCGTTAAAAATTTATGCAATCTGCTTTGTCGAGTATGTTCAGTTTCAAAAACTAATTGTATAAAATGAGAAGATTATGACTTGATGTTTTGATATGGGGATTAAACATGATATTCATTATTAGGTTTTCTTTTTGAATCGATATTTTTATTTTTATGTGTTGGATTGTGTGTTGATTGTTGAAAATAACCTTGCTGGTAATTTTGGGTCAAAGGGAGTTGCTTTTTCTTCTAGTAGATGTTCTATGAGTTCACATATCGGGAAGAGAACTTGTGATGAGTCTCATGGTGGATTTAGACAATATGGTTTTTCCATACCTACTATAGAACATGGAAGAGGCCCTTTGAATTTATTTTAGTGTGGAAAACATGGGCATTCTAACTGAGTTTGATATGAGGAACCAAAGATATGTTGTTCTTATAGTCACTTAGGACGCTTGAAGAACTTCTATGATATCTTTTCTACCCCACGCAATGGAATATTATCATCAGAATAAAAACTAATATTGTGAAATCATATATTTTATAGACTTATGGGTTTCCTACCATAGAAATACAGAATGAAGCTTCTTCACATAGTTGAAGAGTTTCCAAGTGAAGTAGATACATGTCCAGTGATTATGATAGGTACAATCACAATAGGTTATCCTTTATTGATTGCATTGTTTGATACTTATGAATATCACTTATTTATTTCAACACATGGTTGGAATATTATAAATCATCCTACATAGGTTTTATCATATGTTATGTATATTAATACACCCATCAGAATAAACTGAGACAAGGCTATATTATATACTTCTTGTGTGTTCTATTTAGGAAAAATTTAACTTACCTTGGATATTATGGTTCTAGAGATAGAAACTCTTGATACAACATTTGAGATAGATTGGATCACTGATGAAAAAGACTTATTGGAATGTTATCTTCAATGTTATCATTTATTGTTCCTAATGGGTTGTGTTTTATCTTTTAAGAAAAATGGGACATGATTTCGAGCAGGGACACAACATTTTATCTTGAGTTTGGTAAAGTGATATATTTTTTCACTTTGGACCTAGTTCAGGAATCTTTGAGTGCTGAAATATCTATATTTTTCATTTAAATTTCAAATGTTTCCCCTTATATCTTATATAGTGTTCCACTTATATGACATGTAAAGTTTTCTATTAATTTTTTGTTTGGTTCTCAACAAATATCTTCTACTTCCTACAACTTTGAACCAGCTAAATTGAATGATTTGAAAACTTAGTTGATTGATCTGATAGATGATGGATTTTTATGACCAAGTTTGTCACAATAGGAGGAGACTATTATATTATATATGAAATTTGAGGTAACAAATATCCTATGTGTTGATTATCAAAAACTCAACTAAGTTACTTTAAATAACATGTATCTGTATCCAAGATTTGATGATCTATTTGACCAGTTCATATTGGAAATTTGGTTATCAATTATTGATCTTCTATATGGTTATCACCAATTAAGAATAATGAAATTTGATGTTTATAAACCCACATTCTAGGATTGGAATGTAAATTATGAGTACCTTTTCTTTCTATTTAGTTTAAATGAAGATATGAAAGTCTTTAGGAATTTGATGAAAAATATATTCAATGTGTATCTTGATTTGAACATGGTTTTATTTATGGATAACATCATAGTTTACTCTATGTCCAATGAGGATCATGAGTTTTATTTGAGTTAATGTCTATAACTTTATAGAAATCACTGAGTTTATCACAAACTATTGAAATGATTTTTCAGGATTCATGAAGGGTTTCTCTAAGTACATATGGTATTAGAAAATGATATATCAATTAAACCTATAAAGGTGAAATCTGTTACAAAAATAGAGAAACCATGTAATTATTTCATGAATCAGAGATTCTTGGATTTATATGGATATTGTCACCAGTTAGTAATGTATTTCTCAATGTTTTTAGTCTCTGCTAGCCACTATAACTCGAAAGGGTAAATGTTAAATTTGGATGATAAATTTAAGAGTTATTTTATTTATATAAGAAATATTTTTTACATGTGTGATGGTGTTCACTCTTCGAAATGATGATTAAGCCATTGGGGTCATCTATGAAAAATTTGGTTTAGTTTTAGTCTATGTTCATAAGTAGGGTGATCATGTCTTTTCTTGTGGATCTTGGAAGCATAGTCCACTGGAGAAGAAATGCTCAACCGATGAACATGATCTTCCAGCTATGATTCATGCTCTTTATATTTGGAGACATTACATTTTTGGATAAAGGTATACCCAATATTATGACCAAAAGATATTGAGTAATATATTCTGACAAAAATACTTGAATCTCCACCAGAGGAGTTGGGTGGATTACTTTTTGATTTTGAAATCACCTCTACCATGAGGAAAGGAAATGTAATTATTGATTAGTTGTTCAGGAAAATCGCAACCTAGTCGATGAATGAAATATAATATGTGTGTACTTGATGGATCCTTTTGAAAAATTACATATTGGAGTTTGTGAAAAAGCTATTGATGTTTTTCTTTTCTACTGTTTTGTTTTCTTCCACTCTTATCAATTAGTGTCATTAGAGAAAACATATGGATAAGGAAATCTATATTATTACAGACTATATTTATGGTGAGAAGATTTTTTATGAGTGGTCATTCTCTATAGAGGTTATTATAATTATTAAAAGGAGATGGTATTTTTTGGGCCTTAATTGTCTCATCAACACTCTACAAATCTTATTGATTGTGATGCTCACAAATAACTAGGATTGTTTTACTAGTGATTTTACATTAAAATATTTTAGGGAATTATTTTTTTTATAATTATTATTTTGGAATGATATGCAAGTATTTATTTCATGGTACATATTCCTCAAAGTGTTCGGAACACTCTAAAACATATATTGGAAACAATATTCACTATTTGTTGTTTTCTAGAATCACTATTCATTCTTTATGCTGAAAAATGTAATGTAAGAAACATACACAACCATTTTATTAATTCTTATTGTAATGGATGAGCACGGATGTTTAATCGACCTTACGTTGGATGAAACTTATGGATAAAGAAAATTATGTTTGAATGAAACCATACATTTTTCAAAGATAAATACTACAGTTGAAGAACACCATGTATGTATGGTACCAGAAATTTAAGAATAATACAAATGGATCACCAACCTTACATTTGTGATCAACCTTACATTGTCAACCCTATGTATAGATAAGGTGAACATATGGATAATAAATGAAACATTCATAATTTAATTCTGACAAGGATGACAGAATGGATCATTATCCCTACATTACATAGTTGAACCCTAGATTTTTTTCATTTTATAAAGGAACCACACGTTTTCCTATTCAGTGTTGGAAATTTAAATTTATCATTTTTATCAGAGTTTTCTGTAACAATATTTTTCGAATATCATGGTGATTTAAATCATGATTTTGATCAATTCGCAGCTTTTTATAATTTTTTTAAAGAATCATATTTAGAGAAGATTTTATCTCCAATTATTAAGGGATGTTAGGACTAATCTGAGCTATATTTTTGGAATTTGAATTCCCCCGTTTTGTTAATAGTATTTTGAAGATCAAAAATCTTGATGCGAGATATATCATTATATATCATTCTAAGTCAGATGTGTGGATCTCTTTGAGCTATATTGATAATTTTTATTCTTTGAGTTTTTTTGTGAAAACTAATTTACAGTGCTACAGTGATCGAGCATCTTTGAATCGAGGACTACATTTTGGAGATATACATTTTCAATTCAAGAAGGGTGATTCCATGTTTTTTTATGTTCTTAAAATTGAATAACTTTTGTGAAATTAGATATCTTTAGACATATTTTAAAGATTATTATTCTTCTGATGTCGAAGATCCATCTCTGTCAGTTTCCTTATACTGTAACAGTGATGTTTATCTTGTTTTATAAAATCAATCTCTATGTATTCTTTTGAGTATTTGATACTTGGTTTCATTCGTGGTAGAGTTTTAGATTCTCATGCAAAGCTATGGATATTTTGGTTCTCTGTTAAAGAACCTGAAGGCTTTGTTTTTATGCCTTATTTGTAAGGTTGAAAAATACCTTTACTCAGTTATGGATCAGTCTTACGATACGAGGACCTTACTAGTGAAATTAATTGATCTTGTAGAGAAGGTGATTAGGGGAGTGGACAAGAGGATATAAATTTTGAGAACTGCTATAAAAATCCATGATCTATTTTTATTCTTTTATTTGCTTCTAATTTTCATACATAAACACCGCTCAATCGACTCTTACTATTATGCGACAGAATTGTGAACATTGTAGAAGGACACAATTTACCCCCTATTGTGTCATTTTCATATCCATTGTGACCAATCATTTTGTATCAATGATTGATATTTTCAACAAATCAATAAGAAGATAAAAGATTAATATCAATAAAACGATGGAAATGATTGATCAAAGGGAAGGAATTTCAATGGTTCGTGATCCATATTATGATAGAGAAAATTATGGATGATGGTAATCAAGGATGATTATTTATCTAAAAAATCTTGGATATAGAGTTTATCCCCAAACAATATCTCCCTATCCAATTCTGGAGAAACTAGAAACATGGGATGCTGCAACTAGAGTTGAATATGATACGAACTCAAAAGCTATGAACACTATCATCTGTGGTCTTATAAGAGATGAATTTAATCATGTATCACAATTTCCAATATCTTATAAAATGTGAGATACATTTGTAGTTTCCTTGGAACCTATGGGCAATGAAGGAAAAATGAGATTTGTAACAACAAAATTGAAGTTTGATACATTCCAAATTTTTTATGGAGATAAAATAACTCAAGTGTAAGGAAGGATTAAAGGAACTATTAACAATATTACATCTTAGGGTGAGCCTATCAATCAATCAGATCATGCTTTAAAAGTACTGAGAGTACTGCCTACAAAATGGAATGGTATATCAGCTTCTAATTGACAAATCATATCCTATAAAAAATATGACAATGAATGAATCCATTGGGACATTAATGATGTATGAAGATGAAATGAAAGAAGAAGTCTAAGATCATAGAATTATTGTGAAAAATTAAAATACTACTTTAAAGTTGACATGTAATAAAAATAATAGAAAAAATGAAACAAGATGTCAAAGAAGAGAGGAATTCAAACTCATCTAACATTAAATTATAGCTATATCAATTATCCAGAAAATTTTTCATGTTTTCAAAGAATAGAAGAGGATTATAAAATCCTTAAAAATGATGACAAACAATGAATAGAAGTTAGATTCTATGAATACAAAAAGTTGGGTCATATAAGACATGATTGTCCTCAAATTAAATGATGGAATAGAAAGATAAAAAATATGTATTAGAAAAATGAAGATTAAGAAAAATAAATAAATTGAGAAATTAAGGCTACTTGGAGTGTTTCGGAAGACAATAGCATCTCATATATTTCTGATTCAGAGAGGGAATAGTCAAATCTGAAAGAAAATATGTTCTTCAGGGTTGAATAAGATAATGTAAAAAGTCACAGAAAAGAAAAATCTATATAGAACATGGAAAGTGGATGCTCCATAAATATTAGTGGAAATATATAAAACATCAACAAACTAACTCAAATAGACGGAGGCCTAGTAACCATCAGTGGTAATACCAAAAGAATGATAATAGAACTCGAAATAGTTTGAGATACAGAGACAGTCTTAATTAACAATGTACTGTATCTAGAAGGATTGAATCATAATCTGATAATTATATCTCAACTCTGTGACGATGGATATTGTATTGGTTTTTCTAATAATTCATGTTCTATATTCAAAGATAAATTGCTTAAGTTTATATCACCCAGAACAGATAATTCTTACACTCTATATTTAAATTCCTTATTTAAATAGAAAGTTAATTGTTTAACTACTAAGATAAATGAGTCATGGATTTCTCATAGAAAACATGGCTACTGAAATCTTTATATTTTATATAAATTAACTAAGAAATAGGTAGTTTCTAACTTAACTAGTCTTAAATTTTATTGTGATATATTTTTTGATGCATGTCAAATCATAAAGCAACTCAAACCGTACTTCAAATATATTTACAAAATTCCTACATCAAATCCCCTAGAACATATTCGTATGGATCTTTTCGGACCCTCAAGAGTAGAAATTTTGGTCGGAATCTTATATTTAAATGATTCAGTTGAATATTATTTTAGATTTCCATGGGTCTATTTTATAAAACTCCAAAATCAATCTTTTACTGTTTTTAATGTTTTTGTAAAATTATTCAAATTGAAAAAGGTTTTAAGATTATTTCATTATGGAGTGATCATGGTTGATAATTTTAGAATAAATAATTTAATTCATTTTCTCATATATAGTTATTATAAAAAACTTATATGCACAAATAACACCTCAAAAATGGAATTATAGAAATAAGAAATTGAACTTTTTAAGAAATGGCTATGACTATGGTGAATGAATAAAACATTAGAACCAACGTGTGGGTAGAATATGTAAGCACAAAAACCTATATTATAAATACTATTTAAATGTATCCTATTTTTAAAAATAATCTTTCTAAACATTAGAGTAACAAAAAGTCTAATGTAATGTACTTTAATGTTTTTGGATGTAAGGTGTATATCTTTAACACCAATGATAATATTTGTATGTTCAATCCAAAATAAAATGAAGGAATAT
Source organism: Viscum album (assembly GCA_963277665.1). Lineage (NCBI taxonomy): Eukaryota > Viridiplantae > Streptophyta > Magnoliopsida > Santalales > Viscaceae > Viscum > Viscum album. The sequence continues at coordinate 1,291,683,799 of OY728135.1, forward strand.
TTTTAGTGTATTTTGAAATATCAAATTCTTATAGATTATTTAATAAAATGTCATGGAATATTAAAGATTCAGTTCATGTGAAGATTGATGATATTGGCCCTTTTAATAAAGTGAAAGATAAAACTGATGAAATGGTTGACTCCTCTGATACCATGATACTTGAAAACCTGAAAAATGATTTTGATAATATAAGTAAAGTTCAGTCAGGTTCAAAATAACATGATACTAATGAACATGGATGTGTTTTACCTAGATAGTCTAGAATTATAATAGATATTACTTTAGAAACTTTTATAGGAAATCGAGATATAGGATTTAAAACCAGAAGGATTGCAGGATAACTAGTTGAATTATCTACCTTTATATCATAATTAGAACCTAAATATTTTCATGAATCCTTAGAAGATTATATTTGGATGTTAACAAAGAAAGAAGAGTTAAACCAATTTAAATGGAATAATATTTGATAATTAGTTGAAAGTCCAAAAAATTATCCAGTCATAGGAATAAAATGGGTATTTAGAAATAAACAAGATGATCAAGTGATTATAACTACAAATAATGATAGGTTAGTATAAAAGGATATAATCAAGAAAAAGGTATACATTATGAGGAGACATTTTCCCCCGTAGCTAGACTAGATGCAATAAGGATTATTTTAGCCTATGCATGTCATATGAATGTTAAATTATATCATATTGATTTAAAATCTTCCTTTTTAAAATAGTTATTTAATGGAGGATGTTTATGTGGAGAAACCTATTAGTTTTGAACATTATCAAAAACCAGATTATGTTTTCAAATATACTAAATCTCTCTACGGACTTAAACTAGCACCAAGAGATTGTTACGAAATATTATGCTCTTTTCTTTTAAAAATGATTTTACTGTTGGTTTAGAAGATCCATATTTTTTTAAAAAAAAATTCAAATTTTCTATTAGTAAAAATAAATATTTGTTTAGTTATTTTTGGATCAAAAAATTAAAATCATTATAATTATTTTTTAGAACACATGCTAAAAGAATTTGAAATGATCATGATGGTAGAATTAAATTTATTTTTATGAATTCAAATATATCAAAAAGATTATAGAAATATATGAATCTAAAGTAAATATATAACTGATTTATTCAAAAAATTGGTCTTGAAAATATCAAGACTTATACAAATCTCATGTGTACTAATATAAAACTTGATTTGGATGAATCCGGAAAACCAGTGGACAATAAGAGTGTATATAGGTATGATTGGTAGTTTATTATATCTTATATCTAGAAGACCTGATATTATGTTTTATAAATTACTTTATGGTAGATATAAAAAAATCCTACAGAATCTCATCTTTTTCATGTTAAAAGTATTTTTAGATATTTGAAAGGAACTAATTTTCAATATCTTCTTTACCCATAAATATCTGATTTTAATTTAAATTCATATTCATATGATGATTTTGGAGGTTTTAGATTAGGTAAAAAAAATTCCTCAGGAACCTATAACTTATTAAGAAAATCTATAGTATCTTGGTGGAGTGATAAGAAAAAATTAGTTTCCTTTTAAATAGACAAAGATGAAAAAGTATTGGTTGGTAGTTGTTGTTCCCAAGGGTTGTTGATAAAAAACACACTAATGGATTTTAGACTATGTTTTAATAATACACCTATTTTATGTGATAATAAAAGTGCTACAAATATTTCATAAAATACCATAAGTCATTGTAGAGCTAAACATATTGATATTAGACATCATTTTATAAGAGACCAGGTTCTTAAAAATGATATTAATTTATATTTTTAAAATACTAAATAACAATTTTCAGATATTTTAACTAAGGACCTTCCCACTACGAGTTTTGATTTTATTAAGGGGGAGTTAGGTTTATTTAATTTTTAATTTAATTATATTTTTTTTATCACATGTTTATTGTAAATCTAATTTATTTTTATCATTATATATATATATATATTAGTTGATTTATATTAAAATTATTAACACTATGTTACTATTCCAATTTGTTTCATAATCACACTATAACATGGGGAAACGAGATTATATGTCGTCTGCCAGAAACATTTTGACCACCAAACCCTTCACTTACCCAATCCTTTCTCCTTTCCCAAAACTGACATCCTTCTTTCAAACCCTATAAGATGCGAAATCACAAACTTTTAGATTTTTAGAAATGGGGGAAACCAAGCAAGTGAAAGAGGGTGAAGCCAGTTAACTGAAGAGACAACTTTTTTTTGAATGAAAGATTCATCAAGGAAAATCTGTGGATTTTGAATGGTTGTACCAAATTTATTTTCTTCTGAAATATGAATTATATTTTCATAGACTGGAGACTACCTTCAATGAATTAAATTCCAAAATTTCATTATGAGATATTGATGAACTCATTTTATAAAATTGTAAGGTTTAGTTTTGATTATTCTGATGATCAAATATTCACAAGTATAGATGATATGGACTTTTCTATTTCATCTACTAAAGTTTCAAAATTATTGAATTTCCCACATGTAGGAGTCTTATATTTTGATATTTTATCTATGTATATCATGTTTTTATTTTTCAGTGATTTCAATCTGAACATTGGTCGATATTAGTTTTGTTATCTTTATTACTACTATCAACCAGATGTTAGGATGGATTTTTATCTTTATGGATGGATAATATATCGAATCATGCTTAAAAACGGTATGATTTGGTTAGTTGATTCAATATTAATGTACCAATAAAGTAATGTTCTTAATTATGGAACTCTATGGAATCTCATAATTTTTTTCTTATTACAATAAAAGGGAAACATTCACCGATTAGTGCTAAGGAAAAGTAGAGCTCAGTAGATTTTGATCAGGGGGGGAAAGGGGGATTTAGAATTTGAGGTGTAGCTGAATCTAGAATTGATGGAATTTTTCAACCAACTCAGAGAAGGATTTAGTATGATACAGAAAGAGAAAGAGAGGATGAACAATTTTCAGAGGGACTTTTCCTCAAAAAAATGACTAGACCTATTCAAAAAATTAAAGAACTTGTGTTGGGTTATGGAGATGCAACCTATTTGGTTCATCTTAAGGAACCAATTCTTAAATAAGAGATCCAGGTAGTTTTTCATCCAATATAGATTTTTTTGTACCTATGATTAGTGATCAAGTAAAAGAGAATATTCAAGAGTAGGTGAATATTCAAGAAGAAAATATTTAGAAAAGAAACTGATCAATAAGAAATAATTGTATAGAAATTAGTAACTGAAGTTATAGATGTGGTTGTGAATCAAACTATGGAATAGTCAGGTCATGTTTCTGGAGTAGAGATTGAATTTCTTGATAATAATTCTTATTCATCTAAAAAATATTTGGATAAATAAGGGGAAAATCTTTTTCCTCTTGTTGTTGTTGATCAAACATCAAATTTAGAAGAAGTATAATCTAATTCTTTGTGTCATCATATAGACTATATTTTTTTTATGTTTACAAAATATCAAGAATAAAATGATAATATGTGAAAAGATCATGATTTTTTGACGAACAAGATCAAAGAACAGCATGATACTACTATTACAAGAAGGTATTTTTATGCTTTTAAGCGGGATATGTTGAATGAGATTGGAAGATTCATGTTTGATGATATTTCTATGTCAGTTTTTTTAGATCTCAAGTGGTATTTGGGAATTGATTTTGAATCAATAAAATGCAATGTTGTTCATACTACTATATCCACTTCTACTCCTACTACCAGTCCAGATTTGATTAGAAGATTTTAGGCCATTACATCTGTTATGGAAGACATGACTGTTCTTAAAAAAAACCTGTAATGCAAAAGTTGTCCTCTTTCAATTATTTTTGACAATAAAAATATCTTGTTGATTAGTTGACTTAAGGAGAACCTAGTATCAGATTTTTTTCTTAACTAGTTAACAGAGAAGTTGGAATAGATTATGAAGCAATAAGAGAGTTTTCATGATTTTTTGAAAGTCAATATTGCTGAGAATCTTCATATCAGTCACGATTATAGAATTTTAATTATGCAACTGGGTGATTGTTTGATGAAGATATAGTGGTTGTCGATGGCTATGATGATGTAAATGGTTAAAGCTGCTCAAAATCATTAGATCCTTATCCAATCCAAATCCCACCGAATATTTTTTTACACCATCCATTTCAGTTTACTAAACTTGTTTCCCAATCAAACTAATTATTTTGTTTATAAAAATTTTGAATTTAAAAGGGGAAAATGATTTTTGGAAATTGAATTTGGATTGAAAAGTGGACATGATATTTGGTAAGTGTCCTTGAAAGAAGGTGGTTTTAAAATCTAAAATGAAAAGTAGTTTTTTTTTAAGTAATTTTTGGATTGTGTTTTTATTTGTTTGGTTTGTGAAGTGTCTGTTTTTGGATGATGGTGATTTCAATTATATTGCTTCTTCTTGATATTGGTTATGGCTTTGTGTTTTATATGTTGTACAGAAAATGCCATCTAAAAAGGTCCCAAAAGACTCTAATAATTCATACCCAATTTTTTGTTCTTCTTGGACATTGTGTATCCATCATGGTGAATAGGGACCATTATAAGCAACTGATTAGATTAAAGAGGTTGAACGAATCATAAGGGTATTGGGATCTCCTAAAGCTATCAGAGTGTGTGCAATTTTGGGTCTGTTTGAAGGTCTAGATCTTGAAGAATGGTAGTTGTTCTCCCCACCACTAGTTTAAGTTGGGATGACGTGGAATGTCTTTAAATTTGTCTTCATCTGATGGTTTTTACCTAAATAGGTGAAGACAATGAAAATAGAAGAGATTAGGCATATTCGACAAAGCCAACAGACATTGAAGGCATATGTGGACCATTTCAAGGAGCTTGTGCCCTTTCCTCTTGAGGTTGCATCATAGGATTTAATGAATACATATCTCTTTATCTATGGTCTTCATCAAGATATTATGGAGGGGGTCCTCTTTTCTAGATACCATCATTTTGAGAAGCAGGTGGATGAGGTGTTTCTATATTATTTGGTCTCCGAAGAGAAGGTGCTTGGAAATCTAGCGAATCCAGTTGTTCGTGAAGCTTCCCCATCTGGCGAGCAGGTAGTTCCAGAGGGACCTGTTTATAAAGAGTCCTCTATAATGGTTCGGGCTTCTAGTTTGTTGGATTGTTCAGTGGTGTACCACCAGTACGGCCCGTTCGGACATGTGAAGTCATCATGTCGCATCCCTTCGAAGATGTGTTGTCATTGAGGGTGTCTAGGTAACTTGGAAAAGATTTGCAAGAAGTGTCACCTGAAAAAGACATTGTGACCATGGAGTTCTAGTACCTGACTATGAGGAATGGGATGCTTCAACTATCAGATCCCAATCCACACCACTCAGTGTGAAGCTCGAAATAGTTAGGAGTTACCGGGTGTGTGAGGCCTCGGTTTAGGTTTTGTCTTCCATGATGATGGTGGACCATTTGAAGGCTTTTCGTTCTTGTTTTTCTGTAGTAAATGTTTTGACATCGTTGGAAGTTCATTGTTTTGTCGTGATGTTATGATGGAATCATTTTAGTATTATCCATGTAGTCATTTTGGTGTGGATTTTCTTATCAAAATTGTACATTTTTTCTTAAATGTCTTTTTGAACCTTGTGTGGGTTAATCTCGGCTTGGCTGTGTTCATTTGGAGATTTATGTGTCTATAGAGTAATCGATGTTTTTGGTTATGCACAGATTCATTGTTTGTGTTAAGTTTTTCTCGGTGGTTTTTATCTAGTGTTGGGGGTTTTTGGTGTAGGTCGAGAGTTTCGGGCTTGGGAGAAGGTGCTGTTCGCTCATGCTATAAAAGTAAGTTTGGATCGGTTGGGAGGTCCCATGTCGCCCCCCCCCCCCACCTCCAGGGGTGGTATGTTTGGGTGTATAATTTTCTCACTAGTTGAGTTCTTGTGGCAGGGAGAACACTCTCGTGTTATCCGGTACACTTGTGTTGTGGTTTATTTCAGTTTCAATCAGGCATAAATTCTTATTTTGTCTATTCTTCAACTGTGCAACTTTCTGGGGGTAAAAAGTGTTTGTAGTGGGAAGAATAGTCACACCCACCTTTTTAAATTAATTTTTATTTTATTATTTCTTCACTCTGGGTCCTCACACCAATTTTCATGCTGGGTCATGGTTTTAATTTTTTATCGTTTAATTATTTTAGTGGGTTTTTCACCTGTGTGTTGTCACTACATGGTGAGCGGTAGCCGGGCGGTAAACTTGGCTATCGCAAAAATGTCTAATAATTAAAATAAATAAATATTTATGTAAATAAGGTGAGTTAATGTTAAAATTGTAATAATAATATTATTATTTTTTTAATAATAACATAATTATTAATGAGGTGTTATTATTGTTTATATTTTAACTTTTATTATTTCAATTATTATTATTTTATAACACTTATAATTATTATCTTTATTATTTTTTTATTATTTTTTTGGTATTATAATAATTATTATTGTTGTTGTTGTTGTTTCTTTGTTATGATCATTTTTTATTATTATTATTATTATTATTATCATTATTATTATTATTAGTATTATTATTTCAATTTATATTGAGAATATTGTGATAAATATAATAAAATGAAGAAATTAACCTAACCCTAATTCTACCAAAGTGTGCCCCTTAACTATTTACGTTGCATGAGCCCCCGACCCCCCTCCTGCCTTCTCCGCTCACGTGGTCATACTGGCTCCGCTGCCCAAGCCTCGTAACCGCCCTTTGTCATTGCCCCCTGAGCGCACTCCAACCGACCTCCCGCTCACGCCCCCAGCCTATGTACCACCACTCTGAACTCCAGTCACCCGTGGACCACCGCTCTGGCCACCTCCGGCCACTCTAACCCCAATAGGCATCCATCCCGCCCCGGTCATGCCCTCGTGAGCCAGCGCCATCCTCATCACCCTCCTGCAACGAAGGCCGCCTCACCGTCCCTGTCTCCTGCCACCTCTACTGCAGCCATGACATTGTCCCCGGCAAACCCGACCATTCGACAATCTCCCATTCCATCGCATGCCCCAGATCATGACCCAGATCAATGGTTTTTTCGATTTCCATTCCTCTTTGGGTTGTTTTTTTCTTCAAATTAATTATATCATAGTTTATGAGTTAAGTGTCATACATTTTTCATGTTTTTTTAAGGTGTGAAATGGGTCCACAAAGATCTATTCTACCTTCCACAAAAGAGGTGTCACGATTGCACACCTTTGAGGTAGGCCCATCCTAAATCTTCTTTTCCAATGAATTTCTTTGGTGCCTGGTTCTTCTGATTATTATTATTCATATTTTGTTATTTGATTTTCAACGTCACGATATACCTAATTAGTATATAATGAATTTATATGTTTTTAGATTTTGTTAAAAAGAATGGATTTTGATGCAATCATTTAGTTATGCCTTTTTTTGTTTAAATTTAGTATGTTTTGTTAATGTATATTTGTGTCCATACTGAATTTTTTTATTTAGGTTCCAAATCTTGTTCTTAAAGTCTTTATAATATGATTCACACCTCCATAGTGCATGAAATTAGTTTGTTATGGTGTTTTCTAGATGATTTAATTTATTAAAAGTATGTTTTAATGAGGTCCATACATAATGCATAGGATTTTGGCACCTAGGTTGTTCTATTTAATTGACAGTGTTTTTTTAAAGCGGGTAAAGCGGTTCTTATGAAATGATTAGCACTCATGTTTTCGTGAAAATGTATATTTGGATATAAATTTGGTCTAGCTTATATATTTTTGAAATGGTATGGTTGTTAAATGTGTTAAAATGTTTTTGTGAAAATTTAATGATTCATTAGGATATGGTTTTATGTTTTCAAAATAAGGTGGGTGGTTGGACATGGTTCTTAATGAAATGGGTGTTTTATAGAAAATGTTTTAAAGGGTGTTATTTTTTTTGGGTGTATCACTTGGTGTTAGTGAATCCATGGTTGCACTAAGTGCACGTATGGATGTGTCAAAAAATGATGGAGATTCATTAAGTTGGGTTTATATTGAAATATTGTTTTATAAATGGTTCTTATTTTTAAAAATGAGGTTGAGTATTTAGTGTGGGATCTAAAAATGGATTTCATGTTGTTCTTCAAGTATGGATCAGTTGGTACTAAAGCCTAATTTGGCATCAGATAAAAGAGTAAAGGTTGTTTGGCTTGCAAATATAAAAGTGGGGTTTCTTTAATAGTTTGATAGTGTGTTTGGACAATTCGACTCAAAGGCCCGTATGGCACATTCAATTCAAAAGTGATGTTTGTGTGGGAATGGTTTTACCTTGAAAAGTGAGTGTGGTCGATTGAAAACTCAAAATGTTTTATGAAGTATTTGAATGATTATACAGTTCAGCAGCCTGGTTGGCACCTTTGATGATATGATGTATATATGTACATGGGGCACCTCTATAGGGTGGATATCCCTTTCTGGGTAATTGTATAGAGTGTCCATGTTTGGGGTACGGATGTGCGGTGAGATGAGTCATGCGTGCGACGGTCTCCCACATACATAGTATTATTATAACCACTATGGGTTCCTGGACATCTTTTTTATGATTGAGTGACGGTTGTTGATAAACTGCGATTAGATGGGTTGGTACCCCCTAGATTTGTTGTTAGGCTATTTGGGTTTTTCCACTGGATTGGTTAGTTTTAGCGTAGCCAGTTTGTTATATACTTAGGAGCTTCACCATATGTCGACATGTGGTTTCAAAACCAAGTACGTCTAGCAGTCTTCTAGGGATGTTTAGTATCTCCCATTGTTACTTACCTATCTTCATTATTTTTTTACTATTGGTCATAATAGTTTATCTCCAGCTTTATCTATTTACATGTTTTACTTTAGCCTAGTTTTGGCATCACTTGTTTTGGGTTTTCATAAGGAAATGGTAGTTGGTTTTGAAAATAATTTTCCATTATGTTTTATTTTCAAATGAATAAAAGAAATGTCACTTATTTTAATATGTGAAAGCCCTACATTTATAATTATATTTCAAACTAGTGCAATTGGGTTGTTGGGGAATGGAAGGACATGGATTCAGTGGTTTATTCTTGGCATCCCTAATGAGCATATTAAATGCTCAAGCTACCTTTATCATTTCGGTTGTAGGATTCCTTTTCTCGGGCTTCTCTCAGCTTAGTTGCTCATTATTGGAGCATGGTATTCCTTTGGTTGGGAGGTGACATGGAAGGTCACATGGAGGTATATTGAGTTGTTCTGTTTATTTCTTTTTTTGGCTACTTGAGTTCCATTTATTTATTCTGTTTATTCTGGGTTTTTTTTCTTATTTTGGACAAATCATTCCCAGGGATTAGGTTTTGATGCTAGTATTAGTTTTTATCCGGTGGGGATCGAGAACTCCCCTTGATCCATGTCGTTTCCCAGCTCGGGTGACCAGTTCAAGGTTGACCCAGGTTCGTTCATGAAATATGGTGATTTCTGAAAAGTACATGCTAAACTTCTCACTGAAAATCATTGTTGTTGGTGGTCCTTGTTTTAGCTGTAGTTATATTTGGTAAAATTAAATTTTTTATACCATATTTTGAATTGGTTAATTTAAAAATCTTTAATGCAATATGGTTTTTCATCATGGTATTATATAAATATTGAAATTTCTTGAAACTTATGAATTTAAGTGGATGAAATGTATTTTAGTGGTGTTATTAGCCAAAAATTTTGTTTCTTATATTATATTATGACCCAGTTGAATATATTTTTTTATTGTATAATTATATGTGGAAATATTACTCCAGAAAAATATTTTAGGATTTCGTAATATTAGAATAATTTTATAAATCTTGAAACTCAAATTTAGAATTTTGTTAAATAATTATAAATTGAGTTGGAAAATACAGTATTCATGAAATGTATTTTAAAAGGGGGAGCCTATCCACTATGGGAGATGAAATATCAATATCTAGGAACTTTTTAAATTCAATATAGATAATTCAATTTATATATATATGAGTTGTTCATGTAATGGTAATAATGGCCACACTACGAGGAGAATGTGTATGATTTATTCTTGTCGTGTGGAGTTTATACATTTTGTTAAGTAGATAGGGAATACCTTGGTGGTTCTACCTACTTTGTTATTTCCATTCCATGTGGGACATCATGGTATGAATGATTAATTGTACGTCAAGTAAACATGGACACACTATGATAGAGAAAGGTGTGTTTCCATGATCTAGTAAAAGAATTTATGAGATATTATACATAACATGTTTTTTCTTTGTGCGCTATGAAATTTTGAGGTTAATAAATACAATCTATAAAAAAATGTATCACACCATGTAGTAGATTAAGATTGAGCCTCTAGTTTCAGAAGAGAATGAGATTCATATGGTGATGGAAATTTTCATTCCAAAAATTATTAATGTGAGTATATGTAACAACCTTACACGGGTCAACATGACATGTCACCAAAGATGTCTTGGTACAATGCTTGAATCCCATTCTAGACATGACTCTTACAATTTGACTCTCTACATCCACACATGGTCTTGTTAGTGACCCAAAACTTATATGTTTTTTAAGAACCACAACTACTCGTTACTCAAATTAAAAACTATCATGTGAGATAACAACGACAATGAATTTCCAAAAATGAATTTCATCACCACAATACTCATCCCTTGATATGTCAAAGATTGTTCTCTAAAAAACAGCTTGTCTCATACACCTACAACTACATGACTTAGGGGTATTCTATTTACCACATTAAAGATCCATTTCCCCCTTAATACATTATGTATTTTTTAAAATTGAATTGTTAAGGATTCTATTAAAAGTAAACATTTTAAAATTATTTTCACTTCTCATTTTAATTTTATTTTCTATTTAAGATGTTTTTATTGGAAACTATTTACAACAAATGTTTTCAATAATAATCTATTTCCCTCTAAAAAAATTAAATATAAATTTCCCTTCCATGTTTTAATACATTATTGGGAGGAGATTTTTATTTTCAAACATATTATAATCTTATGATTTTTTTCTATATTGCGATATTTTAGTCACAATTTATATTTTATTTTTATGTGATTTATTTAGGTTAATGATAATTATAATATTCTAGGATTTATTATGTTATTCATATGTGATTTTTTGAATTATTTATGAAAAAAAATTCTTCAATTTCAAGAATTCTTACCACTCTTTCACATTTATCTACACCACACCTATTCTCTCTTCTATTTCCAATAGGATTCTCCTTATCTCAGTAACTGAAATTTTTTTTCATGAGGATCTATGAATTTAGGTTTTTTGTGGGTTGTACATGGAAGGTGACATGTTGTGTATTGGTTTCCATTAGGTTTTAAGTGGGATTTTCTTTTCCATTCATTTATTTTATAATTCATGGATTGTGTATACTTTATAAATTTATTTTTAATTAATGTATAATAATGTATGGGTTCTTGGCTGAAATTATAAATTTATTTCTAAATCCTAGGCTAGTCATAAGTGTATTTTTCATAATAATTTCATATACTATTTTTAAATTAGATTAATTCTCATGAAAAGAATATTTCAAAAGGTTCGAGTGGCCATTTAAATTTTTTTAATAGAAAATGTGGGGGTAATTCCTTTTTTTGTTTTTCGAAGGAATTTTCTATGTTCTTAGAGAATTTTTTAGAAGGAAAAAAGGTATTATTTCAAGTTATTCCAAAATAAATGAAATAATGAGATATTAAAGAAGGTGAGTGAGACTCTACATACTGTGTTGGTTTTCATGTGAATACCAGTTTTTATATTTATATGTAAATGATTTATTTGTCATGCGACCATCACTGATTTATCATATACATGCTTCATTAGTTATGGGTTATTGATTATTTATATGATAAATTTATTATGTGAAAAAGTAATTTTATTTGTGATGGTGTTGGAGGTGTGGTGCGATAAATTGTTTTGGTAATTATCTAGACTTCTATCTCACCTCCATGTTTGTTTTTTCCTGGTAACTTTGGTGTCTAGGTGGGAGGACTTGATTCATGGTACCCTAGTTCGTACACACACTTCTATGGTCCCCCTAGTCTTGTTTAAGATAAGGCTAGTGGGAATGTTGCATTTTGATGAGTTAAGTATGGATTATTTTGGTGTATCATGTTATTGTTGGATGAAACATATATTAGATGTTGGTCCATGTTGTTATAGCTCTGTTTTGGATTGTCGCACAATAATACCTATTATATATCCCATGAAATTTTGTTCCGTGATTGGTGGTTCTATATAGAGATTTAAATTATTATATTATAGTGCAAAAATCCCTCAAAGTATCATTGAAGCATTTTTGAGATGATTGTGTTTGTTGAAAATGCAGGGTTTCATGTTGTGTTTGTTGACAAAGTGAGTCTCAATGACTCAAACTCTTGACAAAAAGAGTTTTCTTGTAGAATGGAGAAAAGTGTTTTTGGAAAAGGGAGTTGTGCTCTTGTGTTATGGAGTTTTATAATGTTGTACGCTAGGATTTTTTTCAAATTCAGAACATAAAAAATTTGGCAAAGGAAAGGTTTTGGTGCACAAGTCCTCAAAATTCCTATAAATAGACCTCTACCCTCCTCATTTCTCAATGATCTCAACACTTAGAGAAAATCCGAGCTCTGAGCGTGCAAGTGGATGTTTTAGCGAGCAAGTTTTGGCCCGCAGGTTTTGGCACGCAGGTTGTGCTGCACAGGTTTTGATGCGGAGGTTTTGACACACAGGTTTTGGGGTGCAGGTTTTGGCGCCCAGGTTTTGGCTCGTAGGTTTTGACGTGCAGGTTTTGGCATGTAGGTTTTGACGTGCATGTTTTGACGCGCATGTTTTGGCATGAAGGCTGGTGTTTCTGCTATGAATGCAGAGGCTGGGCACTGGTTAAAGGGGCACACAAGTCACCCTAGGGTTGCATGAAAGTTAGAATTTGCCCATAACATTTGTGGTAAAGAGGTATTCATCAGTGGATGAACATTGAACTTCAATAGAACATCTATCAATAGTTGAGGATGCATTATTTCATGCAAATGAAGAGACCTACAAGTTTATAAACATTGAGTGGATCTTCTGAAAAAATAGTGAGCACACTTCCGTTGAGAGAGCAGTGAGCTTTCATATTGTGAGTGGTTGTAAACTAGGAGGGATAGTGAGTCCGCTCCGAACTTGTAAACAACAGTGCGCTTTATAGTGAAATTGGTGAATCATCATACTGCCAGTGTATACTCCTTGGACATAGCCCAGTGAGGGTGAACCTAGTAAAAATCGATGTTTCATGTTCATGCTTTATGTTTTATTCATACTCTACTTTAGGAAGGAGAGAGAAGATAGTTTTTTCTAATAGCAAAATAAGATCATAAGGGCCAATTGTTTTAATCTGCAATACCCTGATTCACCCACCCTCTCAGGATATCTAGCCTATTGGACCTAACAATTGGTATAAGAGGTAGGTTGATATCAGTGTTTCTCTCTCAAATGGAGGTCACTAATCATTAAGGGATTCTAATCTTCGACAGGAACAATTTTCAGCTATGGAAGAATCGGATGCAACACTACTTCCGATATTTGGTAATGGATGTGTTTACAGTAGCAATTCATGGTATCACAGCTGATATTAATAGGGTTACTTTATCAGAAGCTGATCGAAGAGAATTGGATGCTGATGCAAAGGGAATCAATGCTCTAGGGGGAGACCTTCACAATTCTATTTATACAAAGGTGAGGTCATTCATAGCATCACATTCTATGTTGAAAAATATGTTGAACATATATGAAGGTGATACAAAGGTCAGAGGAGCGAAGTTTCAAGTGTTGTGGGGCAAGTATGAAGATCTGAGGATGAACCCGAATGAATCTGTTGATGCATTATTTGATAGGTTAAATGTTGTTGTTGAGGATATGCGAGGTCTCGGTGAAGTTATTGAAGACATAAATATTGTGAAACATATCTTGAGGAAACATCCACCTCGATTCAATCTGAAAGTTTCAGTTTTGGAAGATAAAGACCTGGAAGAGCTGACAATGGATAACCTGCATAGCACACTTGTTACATATGAAATGAGAAATGATGATAATGATGCTGTGGAAAAGGGGATATCAAAATAAGTGGCATTCAAGGCTATGAAGAAGATCACCATTGACTATTCTCAAGAAGAATATGAGACAGACAAAGTGATGTCATTCCTTTCTTCAAATCTGCAAATAGAAAAAGGAAATTTTAAAGGGAAACATCCCCTAGCATGATTTATATGTGGAAATCTTGGTCATCTTTTGGCAATATGCCCCAAGAAGTTTCAAGATAACTATAATGATGACGATGAAGTCGAAATTCCCAAGAAGAAGTCTTCAGTGTTTGTTAAAGGGAAGAAAAAAATCAAGAGAAATTTCTTCAAGAAAAAAATATTCTTTGACAAGAATTTGAATGTTCAGATGAGTCTGAGGATGAAGAGGATAAGGAGATTGAAAACTGCAAAGATCGTGTGGAAAATTCTATGGTGGCAGTTTTCGGTAGTGTTCAGAAGAAGGAAGAAACAGACATTGATGAAGAAGAAGAAGTTTAAGGAAGAGTTGATTTGCAAGCTGAGTTAGAAGCTGCTCTTGAGGAGATATATGTTTGGAGAGCCAAAACAAAGAAAGCTAACAAAGTTGTTCATGAAACCAAACTTTATATGTAGCATATGGAAGAAGAAAAGTCTGAGTTGATGGATGAAATTGAGAAACTCAAGTCATCAACACCAGAGAACTCAGAATCAGTTAGTGAGTATAAAATCAAGATTGAAGAACAGAAAAAAGAGATCGTTGGCTTGAAAAGAACAAGGAAGGTTCACGTCAAGTGTATCGAAGAGCTTGAAGAGGAAGTTGGCAGTCTGCGGAGTAAAGTTAAAGACCAGGAAAACCCATTGATTCCAACAAATTATTTGGAAATAATGTCATTCCGAAGACATAAAAGATGAAAGAGGAGCCAAGTAGTTCTGTAGGAAAGAAGCGGCAATTGAGCTCAGATGTTAAGGCTGATTTAGGGCTTGACCGAAAACAAAAATCTGTGAAATTTGAGGTCAGACAGCAATCACCCACTCCATGATTGAAGGTTGATTTGGGAATAAGGAAGAATGATAATATTCAAAGATCCCAAGGGGAAACTCATAGTGCAGAAGTCACTCAAATGAATGTACCTTAAATAGGTTTTATTGTTGTGGAAAGATGAAACATTCAAAGTATGTGTGTTTTATAGCCAAGAGATATCGAAGGGCACAAGAACAAATGTGTCATCCAAACAGATAATGGTTCCCTAAAACATATTTTTAAGGACACTATTTTTGGTGCGGAGGATTTGGGAACTTGGCTAGGTAATGCACTTGGACCCTATAGAGGAATTTTTCAAAATAGAATCAAGATGTCCACAAGCAGCAGATCAATGAACCAATAGGTGAGTTAAAAATGCAAAACAGATTTGTAGCCTTGTAAGCTGAAGCAGGTCCATCTTACTCTGAGAAATATCATATGTCTCAATCTATGTCAAGTATGATGGAAAAAATATAGACCAAGAAGAGAAAGAATGAGAAGGAAGTGGTGGAATAAATTTCTCTTAAAGCATCAGATTGCTCTGGTGTGTGGATCCTTGATAGTGGTTGTGCATCTCACATGATAGGTAATAAGGATCGTGTTACAGGCGTAAAATATGACAAAGAATAAGTTTTCAAGTTTTTAAATGATGAAGGCCTGAATATTATTGTCTTATTAAAGTCCATGTTTGGGGGCAAAGAGATGAGACATGCTGATGTCTTAGTAGTAGAAGGCCTCAGTCACAATTTGCTCAGTGTAAGTCAATTATGTGACTCAGGACATTCTATAAGGTTCACTAAGAAGATGTGTGTCATCAAAGGAAGAGATGGGGAAGTAGTTCTATAGGGAAAAAGAACAAAGGGAAATCTCTACCTGGTAAGTAGAGAAGAAGGTGTGTGTTTTCTGTCCAAAGAGGAAGAAAACAAGTTATGGCATAAATGACTTGGTCATCTTTTCCAACCATCCTTGGAAGAACTAGTGAAGTGTGATGCAGCAAGAGACCTCCCTAAGCTATCACGTGATCGTACTCACATGTGCGATGCATGCCAATAAGGGAATCTTATTAGAAATACATATAAGGAAAAGGAAAATAAGTCAATAAGAGTGCTCGAATTGGTTCATGCTGATGTTTGTGGTCTTATCACACCAAGTGAAATTGATAGAAAGATGTACTATGTTCTTTTCATTGATGACTATAGTAGAATGGCATGCGTATTTTTTATTAACCATGAGTCGGATGTGTTCATCTGCTTAAAACAGTACTAGAGGTAGTGTGAAAGGATACTTGGACAAAAAATTCAAAGCTTCATACTGACAATGGTACAGAATTGACAAAAAATCAGGTGTAAGGCTATCTTGAGAAACAAAGGATAATGAAAAAATTTTCTTCAGTAAGAACTCCCCAACAAAATGGAGTGGTTGAAAGAAGAAATCAGATCATCAATAACATGTTCATGACAATACTCACTGAAAAATACCTACAAGAATTTTTTTGGAAGGAAGCAGTTTTGACATCGGTCTACATTTCTACCAGGGCTTTGTTGTGTCCAAAGGAAGGAAATACTCCATAAGAGATGTGGTATGGAAAGAATCCAATAGTGAAATACTTTCGAATATTTGGAAGTAAGTTTTTTATCCTCAACAAGGAAAAACTTAGGAAATATGAATCATGAGGAGATGAGGGGATATTCCTTGGATACTCAGGAAAAATCAAGGCATATAAATGCTTTAACAAAAGGCTGGGAAAAAAGTAGTTAAGAGAAATGATTTCACTATAGTGGAGAATGAGGAGATCATTCAACAGTGTAGTGAACAATTTCCTAATGAGAGTGATGAGGAAGAAAGCAACGTAGGGGAAGCAGGAGTGGATGATGTGGATTTAGAAAAAGATACTGATGATGAGCATGAGAAAGTAAAATATTTATCTACTCAAAATCCAAAGAGTCGACCTGATATTGACAGGCATAATATCATTGGTGATCAGTCAGCTCCAGTTCAGACAATAATAATGAAGTCACTACAGAAAACATCTTTCCTATCTCAGGTTGAGCCGAAATTCTTTGCTGATGCAGCTGAAGATGAAAACTGGATTCGGGATATGAATGAAGAGTTAGACCAAATTGAGAAGAATTAGACATGGGAGATTTTTTTGAGGCCAGTAGACAAGAATGTCATTGGGACTAAATGGGTCTAACACAACAAGATTAATGAATATGGAACAATGATTTAGAACAAAGCACGACTAGTGTGAAAGGGGTACTCCTAGATCGAGGTAATAGATGTTGATGAGACATTTGCACTGGTTGCAAGGCTGGAGACAATTAGATTATTCCTAGCCATTGCAGTGCAACAGAAGTTCAAAGTGTTCCATATGGATGTCAAATCTGCATTTCGTAAAGGGTTTCTAGAGTAATAGGTGTATATTGAGAAGCCATATGGTTTTCTCATTCATGAGGATGAGAAAAAGGTTTGCAAACTAAAGAAGGCATTGTATTGCCTGAAACAAGAACAAAGAGCATGGTACTCAAGGCTTGATCAGTACATGAAGAAGCATGGTTACCAGCGTGGGGGAGTTGATTACAATCTCTATTTCAACAACAACAGTAATAAAAGGATTATGGTGCTGGTTTATGTAGATGACATAATATTTTGTGGATCAGATGAATCTCAGTGCAAATAGTTTTCTGAATTCATGAAAACTGAGTTTGAAATGTCAATGATCGGTGAGCTGACATTTCTCCTTGGATTACAGGTGACACAAGGAAGTAATGACACTTTCATTTATCAATAAAAATACGCCAAGGAGGTTCTGAGAAGGTTTGGAATGGATAATTCTGAAGAGATGAAGACTCTGTTTGTAACCCGGATGAAATTATCAAAAGATGATCATGGAAGGGCAGTAAATATAACTGAATACAGGTAGATTATCACCAGTTTAGTGTACTTAACAGCAACAAGACCTGATATTTTTTTTGCCACATGCCAAGAAGCATGTTACCAAAGCAATCCAAAGGAAAGCCACATGCTCTCAGTAAAAAAGAATACTTCGGTATATCAAAGGGACCATTGATTTAGGTCGGATGTATAATGAAAAATCTTTGCCAGAGTTATTGGGATATACAGATGTAGATTGGGCTAGATCAGTAGACGACAAAAAATCAACATCAGGAGGTGCATTTTATCTTGGTAAATTGTGAATTTTTTGTCTAAGAAAGAAAAAATATTGCATTTATCTGAGCACCATAGAGGCTGAGTATATTGCAGCCACTCAAGCATGCACACAATAATTGTGGATGAAGCAGTAGGTTGATGATATGGGAGTTGAAGTAAAGTCTCTGATCAGAATCCAGTGTGATAACTCAAGTGCTATCAATCTTAGAAAAAATAAAGTTCATCAATAAAGGAAAAATAATATTGAGATCAAATATCATTTCATAAAGGAGAAGGTGGAGCAAGGTTTTGTGAAGTTGGAGTTTGTGCCTACAGAGCTACAGATTGCAGATATTCTAAAATAGGCCTTACCCAAAGAAGCTTTTGAGAGGCATCGATTGGCTCTGGGAGTCTATTCAACTCCCCACACTTGAAAAGTGTGAATGTGGGACCTCTCCCCTCTACCTGAGGTATGTTGTGTTTTCCCTAATGAACTAATATGAGTTTTTACCCAGTTACAGACTGCAAAAGAGTGCTATTTGGGTTCATTGGAAAAGGGGGAGAAAATAGTGATTATTCAAGGGGGAGACAAGTGATTGTTCAAGGGAGAGACAATGTGGCTACTTGATAAATCATGATTGATATGGGGAGAAGCTGGTGGAGCCGCGAGATAGGGGGAAATTAAATCAGATGATGCTATACATAATTGATCAAAGAATAGATATCATGACAGCTGAGGAGCGTGATAAAAGTAGAAGTGTGGTTGATATCAGGTTGGTATGAAAATTTCAATTGGAATTAGGTTAGTATCAATAGTGTAATCCAAAACGAATTGACTAATAGATGAACTTTTCATGATACTCTTGTTTCTCATGCCGAGCATTGCTCATGTGGGGTTAGAGTATGTGTTGAGTAAATCTTTGATCTCTATCTATATCGCAAGAGGCAAATGGTGGCTAAAGATGAATGAAGCATTAATGAGGTATCAAAGAATGTAGATTTTTTTTGGGAAGATTTGTCAACAAACCCAAAGGGGGAGATTGTTGGGAAAAAATCCCTCAAGGTATCATTGAAGAATTTTTTAGATGATTTTGTTTGTTGAAAATGTAGGGCTCCATGTTGTGTTTGTTGAAAGAGCGAGTCTCAATAACTCAAACTATTTACAAAGGGAGTTTTCTTGGAGAATGGGGAAAAGTGTTTTTGGAAAAGGGAGTTTTGCTATTATGTTAAGGAGGTTTCTAATGTTGTACGCCCAGAATTTTTTCAAATTCAGAACATCAAAAAATTGGAAATAGAAAGGTTTTGGCATGGATGTCCTCAAAATTCCTATAAATAGACGACTAACCTCCTCATTTCTCAACGAGCTCAACAATTAGAGAAAATCAGAGCTCTCAGCATGCAAGTGGAAGTTTTGATGTGCAAGTTTTGGCGCACAGGTTTTGGCGCGCAGGTTTTGGTGCACAGGTTTTGGCGCGCAGGATTTGACGCGCAGGTTTTGGCGCCCAGGTTTTGACGTGCAGATTTTGACGCACAGGTTTTGGTGCGCAGGTTGGTTTCTCCGCAATGAAGGTAGAGGCTGGTCACTGGTTAAAGGGGTGCAAAAGTCACCCTAGGGTTGTGTGAAAGTTATAATTTTCCCAGAACATATGTGGTAAAGCAGTATTCATCAGTGGATGAACATTGAACATCAACAGAGCATCTATCAACAGTTGAGGATGCATTATTTCATGCAAATGAAGAGACCTACAGGTCTATAAACTGTGAGTGGATCTTTTGAAGAAGTAGTGATCACACTTCAGTTGAGAGAGCAGTGAGCTTTCATATTGTGAGTGGTTGTAAACCAATAGGGACAGTGAGTCCGCTCTGAACATGTAAATAGTAGTGCGCTTTATAGTGAAATTGGTACATTGGTATAATGCCAATGTATGCTTCTTGGACATAGCCCAGTGAGAGTGAAACAAGTAAAAATCATTTTGTCCTATGCATGCTTTATGTTTTATTCATACTCTTCATCGGGAAGTAGAGAGAAGAGAGTTTTTTCTAACAGAAAAACAAGATCCGAAGGGGCAGTTGTTTAAATCTTTCATACCCCGATTCACCCCCCCTCTCAGTGTATTTAGCCTATTGGACCTAACATATATAGATTGCATCATCTCATGACTGATCGGTGGTTGGATGGTCTATAAGTTTGATGGGGTGGAAACTGAAAACTAGTGATCAGAGCTAGATAGGGGGTGTCAAGAGACATATAATGCATGTGGCCATCAATTATATTCATTGGCTAGCTAGAGGGAAGTGAAAATGAACTCTAGTGATTCTATTAGTGGTTCACTTTTAATATTATTAATGTTTTTTGAAATGTTTCATAAAAAATTACAGGCATTCAACATACCCTTTTTTGGTTTTAAATTACATAAACATGGTATAAAAAAAGAATTGGGGTTTTTTGAGAAAGGATTTTTTGAACTAATTGGTTTATTTTAAATAGGGTTTGTTATTTTATAGAAGAATTTGGGTAAATGGTTGGTTTTTTAATTGGATTCCAACTGTGATTTTCTAAATTTTTTTTGAAATAGATTTAAATTCTATAACCTTTTTAACAGTGATTAATTTTTATATCTACATTTTTATATTTATTTTTTAAAATATTAATATCACTGAATCAAATAGTATGAATATGAATAATGAATGGATGGATGTCAATCGTCCCACAAAAGAGTATAAAGATGGTGTGAAAGGGTTCATAATGTTTTCAAAAGATCGTACATATGATCCTTCTCAAATCCTTTGTCTATTTTTATGTGGTTGTTATTCAAGACATGTAAGTCCAGAAGATTTGGAAGAACACTTGATCAATCATGGAATATATAAAATTTATAAATGTTGTGATAATCATGGGGAACAAATGAATGTAGTTTGTGATTGGGATAACATAATGTTTTATTGATCATTTTATATTATTATAAGTGTGGACAATGAATAAGAACATATCAAGGACATGGTTACAGATGTGCATGATGGTATAGATCGTATTAAGAAAATGACAAGGATAGTTGAAGATGATCTTCATGATTTCCAAAAATTGTTTGATCATTTTAAGAGTTGTAAAAATATTCCATTGTAAAACGGTTACACTAAATATACAGCATTGTCAACCATACTAAAACTGAATAATTTTAAAATAGGAAATGGATAGAGTGACACTAGTTTTAATGTATTAAATTATCTCTGGAATGACTTTCTTCTAAAAGATAATGAGCTTTCGAGCAGAACATACAATTCCAAACAAATGCTACAATCGATGGGTATGATCTCTGAAAGAATACATGCTTTCTCAATTGGTTGTATACTTTTTCTCAAGGGAAAAAAATCACTTATATAATTCCCAATGTGTTGTGCTTCTCGATACAAAAAATATTAATGTGGTCTGATGAAAGGGTCATAGCACTTTCCAGTCATTCTGAGGTTTAGGCACCTATATAGAAGTGAGGAGACTTTAGAGAGATTGACTAGGCATGAAGACTGTAGAAATAAAGATGGAAAACTACGACATTCAGAAGACTCTCCTCAGTGGAAGAAAAATGATCATGAGTTTCTTGACATTGGAAAGGAGCTGAGAAAATTTTTTCTGGAGTTATATACAGTTAGAGTGAATCCTTTTAGTTTTCAAATAATAAATCATAGTACATGGCTGGTTATGTTGGTAAATTATAACTTTCCACCATGGATATGCATTATTCCAAAACACATCTTGTTATCTATGCTTATATGAGGACCAAAAACAATTTGTTAATTATATTGATGTTTATTTGGCTCCATTGATCGAGGATTTGAAATTATTGTGGGATTTAGTTGTTACAATGTATGAT
The DNA here is from genome assembly GCA_963277665.1 of Viscum album. Classification (NCBI taxonomy): domain Eukaryota; kingdom Viridiplantae; phylum Streptophyta; class Magnoliopsida; order Santalales; family Viscaceae; genus Viscum; species Viscum album. Next base: position 1,291,705,851 of record OY728135.1, read on the forward strand.
GCTTGAAGATTTCACAATGAGATCCATTTTGTATGGGATGATAATTGACTTTCCTGGTTATGGAAATTTGATATGATATAGCCTTAAAAGAACCCAAGGGTATCACATCTGCGAACAAGGTACACAATCAATTAGGTTGAAACATTCATTGAAAACTATATTTTTAGGATATTGTATATTTATACCCCAAAAACATATATAATGATCTTGGATGACATAATTCTATGGAGGTTAAGAAGAACATACACCTCCATCTCCACTATCATGTGATCAACTATTTCTGAAAGCTAAAGATATAGAAACTTCTTCTGGTAAACTGTTTTCAAAATACATACTAAAACCTGTTGGAAAAAGAAATCTTTTTTTTAATTACCATACTAAAATTGTTTGTACGTCCAATTTTTTTTGACGTTATGCCTGTTTAAAAGAAATAATTGTGATAGTGTCATCATCACATTAATAAATGCACCCGATAAAACAAAGGATGATATTAAAGCTGGTTTGGACATGGTCAACAGGGGAATACGAGTAGAGATGGCATAGGTGAAGGGTAAAAAATAAACATTTCTTCCACCTGCTGCTTAAATTATTTACAGGATGGATAGATACTGGGTTTTCAACTTATTGAAAGGAATAAAGGTTATAGAGAGGTATTCATACAATATTATGAACATCTTGTTAATGAATGATTTAATGTTAAAAAGTCTAAAATCAGATGAATTCCATATTTTGATGAAATATCTAGTTCCTACAGGTTTATGATGCATTTTCCCCAATAATGTCTATCATACATTAATGAAGCCTTATTTATTATTCAAAGCTATACATAAAAAGTTATAGGCCCCGTGAAATTGATATCATTTGGAAGAGATATTTTCATCATATTATGTGAACTGGAAATGTTTTTACCTCCGAAATTCTTTAATATGATGGTTCATTTGATGGTTCACTTGGTGAGAGAGATTAATCTATGTGTCCTCTGTACTATAGAAGGATGTATCCAATGGAATGATATATGAAGATTTTGAAAGGGTATGTCCAAAATTAAAGTCAACCAGAGGATTGTATTGCAGATAAATATTTTGTTGAGAAAGCCATTGAATTATATACTAAATAATTTTCTGGTGCAAAAATAATTAGTCTAATTAAATATCATCACACTGGGAAACTTGCGGGTGAAGGAATTACTAGAAAGAAGGTCGTTAGAATCAATATTATAGATCAGGAGGAGGCCCACCTTTATGTTTTTTTAAAAAAGTTTGGATGTTGACCAATATGTTGAAACCCATAATGAAATTAATATGTATTCAAATCCATCAAGGGATGGAAAATGGATATCAACTAAACATAATCATCATTTTAATCGATGGTTTTAGCTCCATATTTTTTAGGATTCAAATGGAAATCCAGAATCAATTTCAGAACAAAATTGATGGATATCCAGATGACCATGTTTGTATGTATTAACATATAATGGTTATGTAATTAACAGTTATACATTCTATACTAATGAACATGATGGAGACAATACCAGACATAATAGTGGAGTTACACTTGTGGCTGAAGAGATTCAAGTTTTTCATGATAATAATTGAAATACAATTTACATGAATATGTCATATGTTGGAATCATCAAACAATTATGGGAGTGGAATTATAAAACATTTGGAGTGCTGATTATTCAATGAAAGTGGGTTGAAAATAGAAGTTCTATTAAAATAGATGAGTTTTGATTTGTGAGGGTTTATTTCAGTATGGAAGGGTAAAAGGATGAACTATTTATAATGGCATCACATGTAGTACAAGTAATTTATTTTCCAAATCTTGAAAACCAAAACTGGTCCATTGTACTGTTATCGACCAAAACCACTGAAGAGGTAGATGAAATTCAATGGAGAGTGACACTTTCATTAGGACATCAATATCATTTCTCTATAGTTCTATTGTAGATGGTGTTTTTTTGTTAGTGGAGACCCCAATGAGTGGATTTGGATAGTTGATAGTGGGATCAAATCTCTTCAACCATAAAAAAAGAGAATTAAATAACCAGGTTATATTTTTTTCTAATATTGATTGTGTTTCTTTATGTTAATATTTGTTCAATGCTTATTTTATGTTATCTAAATTAAATATTAAACCACATTCCTAGATAATGACTTATTCACGTAATGATGCTCCCATTCCCAAGGCATAACAGGTTTCTCAACCTACTGTTGCTCGCAGGGTAGATGAAAACCGATTTCTCATCTTATTGCCTTATGTTAATATTTTTTTGTTGCTTCTTTTATGTTATCTAAATGAAATTTTAAAAAACAATTATATGAATAATGGATTATATGTGTGATGATTCTCCCAATCCGAAAAAACAACAGGTTTCTCAACCTACTACTGCTCAAAGTGAAGACAAACAATAGGTTTCTCAACATGTTGTTGCTCCTAGTGCATAGGTACAACCACCATCTACACATGATGATGCTAGCCCTCCAGAGCAGGAAGAATGTATTGATGGTTGTGTATCTGAGGAAATGTATATCTAAAAAACTATGACGATGCATAAAAAATAGGAGCATCAGAGTTTGACTGTTTTAGAAGAAACCATTTTGGCTATAGAGAAAGGCATCAAATTCGAGATTGGAGGGAAAAGCGGGGCCAACATGTTAACCCAAACAAGTCCATGTTCATTAGTTACATTATAATCTTCACTCAGCAACACATGGTTATTGATGTAACTTTATGGAACCATGTTGTGTCTAAGATTAAGACACAGATATGGGAATATATTATGGTAACATTATGATATAATTTTTTTTAATTTAATAAAAATTGACTAATGAAACATTGACGTACACTTCATCATCTCTTGTAGAGTGCTTTTATAGTAGATGACTCGCACAGAGACTATATATTAAGAGTTTCAGGAAGGATTCATAGGGGTTTTCAGTCACCTTTAACAAAATATCAACTTAATGATGTTGAAGGGATAATAAAACCATACTAACCTTTTATTTATGAACACTTGATAACACAAGCATCGTGGGATGCATTTTCTGGTCATCGTGTGAAGAAGTTTTTTCAGGTACATTTTGTCTGGTAATAGGTTGTGTGATGGTAAGTGTATTAATAACTTTAATTGACAATGAATTATTTATGAAAAAACATTTGAGTGCTGAAAATAAAAAACGAGCCTCAAAATCGACGTACCCCTACCGTAAAGCAAGGATAGGGTATGCATCACTTGAAAACAATTTCGTACATATTTTAAATCTAACATAATACTTTATGTGACATATAAAAAACAATAACAATGTTCTTTTATTTTTATGCCTCATAAAGAGTCAAAATCCATAGCCACTTCTATCCAACTCCATGTGTTATGGACGGAGGCATTTCTAACAAAATATTGAAAATTAAAAGATGAAAGCACACAAAAAGTGTGGGAAACATGTCTTTGTATGACATAATAAATATTTTTTGGCTTGAAGTAGCTATTATATAAAAATAATAACTAATTTTACAATAATTTCTATCTAACATAAGAATAAACAAAACCCACACCAAATGGAGATATAATTTCAGTGGCCTTGAAGCATCTAGAAAATTATGGTCGCATCAGAGGTACAGGTTTTGGGGTGACACCCTGAACATATTTTGAGAAAAAAACAATCAGTGGATCAAACTTAAGAAATAAAAAAGATGAGAGAAAAATTATCTATGTTTCAAGAAAAATTACAATACCAGAGAGAGCTAATAGAAAGATTGATGGGAGAGAGGTAAAGAGAATAAAGAACTCCTGAATAACCTGCACATAAAGATCCTTCCCCACCACCCACTAGTTTTGAGGTGACCAATTCTCCTAAAAAATTCTTAATTGCAGTAGTCAATTATCTAATAATTGTTTCTATGAAATGTGAATAAGATAGATACTAGACACTACTACCTTTCATGTATTGATATTCTACGGTGTGAAAAATATTGTGATTTATTTTCATCTACATCACCCATCACCTTGTAGTGAGGGATACAATGTTCAATATCCAAAATGGAATGCTACACAATAGACCACTTCTGACAGATCATGTCAGAGTGTCATTTATTGTATCCCTAGAGTTGAGCACCGAGCAACATGTTCCAATTGATGATGTGTAGATTCTTACATTTGAACAAGCTCAAGGAACAATCATCTCATGGACATCACATCTTGTAAAAAAACATATCAACAATGAGATATTCATTTCCAATTAAATTTTAAAGCTAAACCATAAAAATTTAATAAAAATCGTATGAATCGATGCAATTTTTATTGATGGAAAATGGGAAGGGTAGAAATGAAAGACTGGTTTAAAACCATATAAAGGATCAACCAACTGATAAAAATGATATACCCAAACCACCTTAACCCTCCGTTCTATATCCACATTTATTATCATTGAAGGATCATGTGGATACGAATTTGGAAGAATTTGGTAACCACAGAATTGATTTTGATTCAAATATGTACTGAGGGGAAGATATAGACATCATTTCTGTTGAGAGTGCAACTGAAATACTATTATATGATTGGTTATGTGGAATGGTTGTAAATGTTTACATGAGGTTTGTTTTCATGATTTGATTTCCCAAAAGATGATATACTCTGATCATTATGAAAAAATAACTTTCATAATTTTCTCGTGCCTATATATGAAATACAATTGAAGGGATTTACCCAGGAATAAAAAGTTGGACTCATTAGTCCTCATGAATCCTCTACAAAATATGAAGACATAACTTCTAAGAATGTTGGAAAAATAGGGGCATGACTGCTCAAATCATATAATAGAAAAATTACAGATGAAAGACTCTTTATAATACCAACAATGCTGGGGAAAAACTCTAAAATTTAATCATATCAAATATATTTTAATTTATTTCATTATGTATTCATTTTTGTGTTCTTAGGTAGCATGGGATGCTCAATAATATCAATTTGGATACTGTAAAGATTTATTTTCTCAATTCAATGCAAGGATAACCAATATTCTAACCACAAATGATGGAATTTTTTATTTAGTAATACACTACATCCAACATTTTAGAACTAAACATGCAGTTATATAATTTATATTATCTTTTAATGAGGATTCTATTATGATAGGGTGGTGGGTGATTATTGTCTACATCGTGAAATGAATCCAGGGGAAGAGGATAAGATACCTGATAGGTACTACGATTGGATAAAAATCAGGGAATATATATTAATATTTCCCTACACAAACACATAAAAATTACTTATTTTATTCAATGTTTTTTTCAGTGCCTGAAACAAACAAATGATAAAGTCTATGGTTATTATGTTTGTAAATTTATGAAATAGATCATACTCCATGAACAAACTGGCATCCTTGAATAGGTACTTTCAAATATAATCTCCATTTAATTTCAAATACATTTTAATCTATTTTGTATTTATATTTTTCAGTACTACGATGAATGACGAAAATAGGCATATTCACAAGACGATATAGATATTCTTAGATTTGAATGGGAATCATAATTGAGGGAATAATGTACAAATATAGAATTAATATGGTAAACTTATCAAATAATTTCTATTTTTCTAATCTTGTATGACTTATCTTTCTCTTTGTTTGATGGTAATGTTGTGATTTGTATAGGCTTACACCCTGCTGAAAATCATTGCCATTGGTGGTCTTGGTTTACACACAAAATGAATTACATGTTGTTCAGTTTTTAAAATAAATTGGTGGTCCTCATTTAAAGGTTATGTGTGTAGTTCATAGGCCACAAAAGATAACGAGTATCTTGAAGGGGTTTCCAAATCCCTTCGGTTTGTTATGACATCTTGAGACACAACGAGCACAAGATCTTACTCCAATATATAGTTGACCTAGTGAAGAACCAACTATCATATATTAATTTGGAGGTCTTGAATATATGAATGTTGTTTCTTCAGTGGGTCGTTTCAAGCTATGATATAGAAGGAGGATGTTATCTGTTTCATCTGTATAGGGATCAAATAAGTCACAACAAACTCTAGGGATGGGGACACCCCTTATAGATACTCATTATCTTTTGTGTACAATCTTCAAAAAACATACCCTATAAATGATGACCACCAATTTCTTTTAAAACCCCAATCCACATGAAATTCATTTATTTAATAAAACTGATATACTGAAATATAAGGAAATTCATTTCTAATGGTTTTGCTACTTTAGGAACATGATATATCAGTCATTTTTGATGTGTAGAAATCAACTGCACCACACTATGATGCATGGTGCCACTAGTATGGCTCCAAATGTGTCTTTTTATTTAAAATTGACATTAACTCAAGTAAAAAAACAATTGAAATACTAAAAACTAAGAAAATTCATTCAGATGTTCTTTATACATTAAGAAAATGATCCACGAGTCAGTTGTGATGTGTAGAAATAATCCCTCCTCAATCAGATGAACTGTGTGACCTATTTGTTTGAAAGTGTCTGATATCATTTTAAAATTGTCATTTTAGATCAAAACATTTCACTCACTAAAAAAATAAAATGCAATTGAATTATCCTTCAAATTAAGTACATTGATTTTTTATGTCAATTGTGATGGGAATGATGTAGTCTCACATCAAACCAATGCATGATATGATTGGTATGACCCAAATTGCATGTTTTCAGTTTGAAATGACATTTAAAAAAAACAAACTAACATAATTTAAAAAATTAAATTCATTCGGATTATTTTGATACATTAGGAAAATGATCCATTAGTCATTTGCGACATGTTGGAATCATATGCACCTCAATCCGACATACGATGTCCTCGGTATAACTCCCAATGTGTCTTGTTTATTTAAAGTGACAGTAATTCATGTAAATAACATTACAGACATACTAAATCCATGAAAATAAATTTTTATTGCTTTCATACTTTAGGAAAATGATCCATGTGTCATTTCTGATGTGTAGGAATGATCCCCACCTCAATACGACGAACAGTGTGATCAGTATGACTAAAAGTGACCGTTATGAGTATAAAATAAAAAATTTATCTCAAAACATGTCACCCACTATAAAAAAATAAATCACCCTCATATTTTCTTCCAAATTAATGAAAAAAATTTGTAATCCCATTGTTATAGTTACAAAGAAGTCTCATATCCAACTAATACCCGATATGACCGGTATGACTCAAATTGGATGTTTTCAGTTTGAAATGACATTTTAGAAAAAAAAAACAAAAATGACATACTAAAAACCATGTAAATGCATTCCGATTGTTTTGATACTTTAGGAAAAAGTTTCGTCACTCATATGTGACGTGTAGAAATCAACTAAACCTCAATATGGCGCATGGGGTCACTGGTATGAGTCAAAATGTGTCTTGTTTTTTAACCTTGAAATTAATTCAAGTAAAAAACAAAAAATGACATACTAAAAATGGATAAAATGCATTCATATTGTTTTGATACTTTATTACAATAATTCATGAGTCAGTTGTGACATGTAGGAATCAACCCCACCTCAATAAAATGAATGGTGTGATCGGTGTCATTAAAAGTGTTCGCAATATTTTTAAAAATAACAGTTCAACTGAAAACGTGGCACTTACTGAAATCCAAAAAAAAATGTTATCTGATTACCCTCTAAATTATGCATACTGATTATTAATTCCTTTGTGATGTATATGATGAAGTGTCACATCAAACCTATGCACTATGAGACTAGTATGACTCAAATTACACGTTTTCTATTTGAAATGACATTTTAGTAAAAAAAAATACAACTGACATACTGAAACCAATAAAATGCATTTTGATTGTTTTCACACATTAAGAGAATGATCCATCAATCATTTTTGACATTTAAGAATCAACTATAACTCAATAAGACACATGGTGTCACCATAATTACTCCAAATGTGTCTTGTTATTTAAAAGTGATATTAATTCAAGTTGAAAAACACAACTGACACACTTAAAATTTAGAAAATGAATTTGGATTGTGTTGATACGTTAGGAAAATGATCCATGAGTTAGTTATGATGTGTAATAATCAACACACCTCAATCAAATGAATTGTGTGACTGGTATGAATAAATTTATCCACTAGTAATTTAAAATTGAAATTTTAAATCAAAACATATCACTCACTGAAATCCATGAAAAATCACCCTGATTGTCATTAAAATTATGGGTACCGATTTTTATGTCTATTATGATGTTTATCAAGTAGTCTCACGTCAAACTATTCCATGATGCGATTGGTATGACTCAAATTGCATGTTTTCTCTTTGTTTTGACATTTTAGTAAAAAAACACTACTAACATACTGAAAATATATGAATTGCATTCCGACTATTTTGATACATTATGAAAATGATCCATCAGTCATTTGTGACATGTATTAATTAACCCCACCTTTATACAACAAACAATGTGACCGGTATAACTCCACATGTGTCATTATTATTAAAAATTAATATTTTTTAATGTATTCTTCATACTGATGTTTAATTTATTTATATATATAATTAGTAACGTAATATATGTTTTCTTATATAGGTGGAACCTTTTTCTCGAAATGGGATTATTTGTTCAGTGACTATTACCATCAAAGGACATTTTTAGAGGGGACAACAAATGTCAAAAGTGAAAACATTAATGTTTTTAACTATTTTTAGGATATTTTTAAATGTAATTTTCTAAAATATTGTTCAAAATGTATATAGAATTGTTTCTTTGGTATATACCATGAGTGAATATTTTTGTATTCATGATGTTAATTAAATGTATATAGCATTGTTTTCCAATCATTTGTGTGTGTTTCTTGTTTTCTCATTATCTGTATCTTTTATGTGGTTCTTTTGTATATATATACTATGAGAAGTTAATTTTTAGCAGGTTTTGGCTGGTTTTTGTAGGTTATTTTTTCTTGTTTGATTATTTTGGTCAGTTTTTTACTTTTTTTATAGGTTGCTGGTTGTTCTATTATTTAAATAGAGAGCCCGGACAGGGAACCAATTATCAATGCTAATTTAAGTTCTGATAGTTGGGGATATTATAAGTGCTAAAAATACCACTAATAAAGGGTTCCTTCCTTTAACAGTTACTCGATGAAAAATTATTTTTAGAGTTGATAAAGTCCTTTTTTAGCACTGAAAAAATCCTTTTATGGTAGTGTATTATCTATCCAAGAATAATTATATATATTTATTGGTTTATGTAGTGAAATTCACCCATTAATGTTTATTTCTTCATTTAGGATTAGTATGAAAGGTGTGAGATTTAAAATTTGTTATTGGGAATGAATCAGAATAAACATATGTCAGAGTTCATTTTTAGTTTCATTTTTTATTTAATAATAATTATGTGTGATTCTCTAATGGTGGATCTATGTTTTAATATATGAAATATATCCTTGTTATAAAATTTTGATATTTTTGTTTTTAGTGTCCCTTTTATGGTTTTTCAAGGTTGGTTATTTGGACTAAAATTCTTACTGGTAAATTTTCACTACTATTGTGACTTTTATAAGAGATTATAGTCCCCTAATTGTATTACTGTAGAACCTCATCGATAGTCATAATCCATAGGAATATTAATTGCCTAAAAATATTCCATGTATCAAACACCATTATAGTAACAATTAAATTACATGGGAGGTAAGTTGTTACAAAATGCCATCAGATCATATTGTCTATTATCATAGTATTTGGGCATGATAGAAAGGATACTAGGAATGTGTTAGAACATAGTTTTTAGCTCATTCCTATGAGTTATCATCCTACATAAGTATGATAAATCATATTTTAAAACATTTTATTTCATGATTTATTAGATAATGGTAAACTCAATACATCCCAGAAAGATCATGAGTCCTAGTGTCTTTAGTGGATTAGATATATATTAAATTAACCTAAACTAAGGGTAAAATAAATATTAAAAAATTTCTAACATTTCCTCATATTCCTTAGATCCTGGAAAACTACAAGTAATAACCTAGGTACATACATAATAAATTGGTGATCTATAATGAACAAATAGGAAATTAAATAATATGGAATATGGTAAAGAATAACATGTGTGATAAGTATCATATCAAGGCAATATATGATGGGGTAGAATCATAGTCTACATCAATGATGCATTATATAACAAGAAAACATAATGGAAACATAATAATGTAGAAACAATATAAACCATGACCACAAAAACATAAGACAAGGCTAACTACCAAGAAATAATAATATAATATTCTTAGGATAGCCTGATATGCACTAAACATGGAATACCCTAAGATAAAAGCATTTCCCAATGCATTAGATGGACATATAATTTTGGGACCACCAATGAATTTTCTATCATGTTCATACATAAGTTTTCAAAATATATCATACAAAAAAATTAATTAAATCAATTCTAATCCTCTTATTAAAGAGTGAAGGTGAAATAAATATAAATCCCTAATAAATTAATTATCTGTACAACTAGGTTAATACCCTTGAGTAGAAATGGAGATTGGTATTCACTTCAAAATTGTTTGGTATATAAAATTGTAGGATAATTTCAATAACATAAAGGGTATACATAATGGTTTTTAGAAGTTGTGAATGAGAACGAAATTAATATCACATTACATTTTAATAATATTTATATTAATTTCTATGTTTAAAAACAATCCCAAATTTAATTACATTAAATCAAAATACAAGACATAAAGAAGGTTTTGTGATATGGTGGACATGAAGCGGATCCCTTAATTCAGCATCATAACTACATCGATAATGGTTATAATGAGAGGGTATACAAAAACTATTATTCATAGAATGAAATTTTGATAGGAAATATATATTTATAAAGGCACAATAACATAACCAATTTGGATATAAATGGATAAATAAAAAAAAGGTTCTTGAATGGAAAGTAAAAAAAGAGATGCATTTCCATAAGAGGGTTCATATTAAATACTTCGGGGAGATTCTTATGGGAATTTTGATACCATGGGACGTCTATAGAGATAGAGGGGAAAATAAAATTCATGCTCCAAGAGGATCGAGTGAAGATAAATTGGAGTTTTAGTGGGTTTTTATAGAGAAATAATAGATAATTCTTTATTAATTTCAGGATATAGGTTTAGTCACTATGTGATAATGTAACAAAAACCAAAATCCTTCCAATTTTTTTCCAATATTTTTTTGTGAAAGAGTTGTGGTTTTAATTATTTTATAATTATTAGAATCTAAGATATTGAAATAATTTCCTTTCTAATTTGGATGTGGGAAATGCTTAGAAATAAATGAATTTAAAATCATACAATATAATATATGTTTTTATTATTATTTATTGATTTATATATTAATAAAATTAGAATAAAAATGAATGTTTTAAATATGAAAACTATTTTTAGGGGTATTATTTATAGTATTTATTACATTATTTCAAGGATTTATGATATCATAATACATAACGTATAACTACACCGAATTTATTTTTTACAATCTTTTTTTACAATCATAAAAATTTATGAAAAAATCACCATTGGATTATTTAGACTTTATATTTAAAAATATATTTATTTTATAATAATTATTCTCTAAATATTATAGTTTACACTTTTCAATAAAAAATTACCATTCATTAAAAAAATCACTTTAACTGACAATAATAGTTTTATTAAAATTATAATTAACCCTATTCTAATGGTCAGATATCACTTGGTTGTTCAATAATCATTATTTTTGTTTTGATCTCGATGAGATTGATGATATCCCATAAACTATATTATTCATATTTTAGTAATTGAATATCAGTTGAGGGTTAGTAAAGAGTAAGTCACATAGATGTTAAATCCCTATGAATCTCAGATAAATTGGCTTCATTTGAAATTTCCTACATGATGAGTATATTTATTACATTGTCAGTGTCAAATGGAAATTATCACAACCCTTGTTATAATGATCATTTTAGTCACATCACAATGGATATATTGTTAATTTTTTGGTTGGTCAATGGTTTTTTAAATTTGAAAAACCAAATAATGGTCCTAAATAACCAATGTAGTGCATGATTTTTATTCCATGACAACATTTTATAATAATACATTTTAACATTTAATGAATTAATTGGATTTATAATGTCTTGGGTTATTAAATTATCAACATATAAAATATTTCATTATCAATATTTTTATTTCATACACCAAAACTGAAGGGGGACTTTTGCACCAACACCTCATGTAATTCCCATGGCCCTTCCGTAGATTTATGGTTCCTCGATAATAATTTTAATAGGTTATTTTTCTTATGTCATAGAAATTTTTTTATATGATATAATATTTTCACAGACTACTCCCTAGATAAATAATCATTCTCAATGATACACCCTAAAGATTTGGTTCCTTTGGGGGATCTGGAATGAACATATGTATTAGGAATATATGGGACACTTCATGATCCATGGATAGGTTTTGTGGGTGTGGAAGGACATAGGAGACCACTATAATGCATTCAAGTATCTCAATGGGGATGATGTATCTCAAACTAAGGTATCCCTTCTTACTAAACAACATTATCAAAACATTCTGATGTTTGAAAATCCTTACATATATTCTATCATAAGAATTCATTTCAATACTAAAATTAAATTTTTTTTTATATGATAACTCAAATTTAGGATGGTGATGTTCCCAACAACCTTATAAATCCCTTAAATATGATCTCACCATATCCTTATGTGTATTAATGGTTATTTATGACTAACCATCCATTTAAAGGAGATAATTAATGAGAAAAATTAGTTATGTGTCCAATGTCATCTGAAGGATTCTCTAAAACCTAGATGTAATACTTTGATCTATATTAGATAAAATAGATAGTGTAACTACTATGATTTTTTTATTCATCCATTAATTTTTGTAGAACCATGAATTGAGATACAATGCTCCACAATATCCATTTTAAATTTTTACAACTATTTTTTCCATAAAATATATATAAATCTCAGTTATTATTCGAAGAATAGTGAAGGATGATCTACAAATATCATCAAAATATTCTACATTAATTTATAGTTTTTATAGGACACATATCTGGGTTCCAAACCATATATCTCCATCTTATGGAAAGTAAATCTCTAGAATATTCACTACTTTCTTCAATGGTAAAACATTTTATTTCATACCGTCCTTGATCCATTAAAGAATATATGGTCTTGGGGATAATTTAGAAGTGTATGATCAATATAATATTATTATTACCATGCCTACCATTTTCATGTCTGAGATGGTTGGATACATTTCAATCATCATCTTGTGTAGGGTTGTCAGATCCATTCAACTCAGAGAATCTAGCACTATGTTTTCCTTCCCTTAATTGTAATGTATTAAAAAATCATAATCAATTATCATATATAACCACATTCATTGGGTAATGTTAAGACTTTTTTTGGATATATATTTCAGGCTCTTATGATACATATATATGTCACACATTTTTCTCTATGAAAATTGTCACCTAATATTCAATTAAAATATCACCGATGCCAAATATATTTCATGAATTGGATATTACATATCATGGATTGTAAATTATTTATAGTAATTGGCTATAAAATTGACATCATGTGTTATTTGAAATTTCATGATGTTTTTGGACACATAAATGCAGATCATTAATCATTTACCACTAGTGTGTAGTATAAGAATAGGTGAAGTGACTAGCTTCTTAATCACCTCTTTAAATCATTCCCCACATCCATCAGTATAGGAAATCATGAATAACATTCAATTAATCTTTGTTGGTGAGCCAAAAAATTGTGAAACGTATCTAAAAATTCAATGACAGTTCCCAATTAATACATGGATACTATTTCTTTTTATCATATATATTGGTTATGGCCATCATTTGATTGCCTATTTTTTGAAGGATCCTTCGATACACTTTTTGGTTATAATATACCATAGGAATGTTCTAGTATCAACCCATGACTCTCATCTATGGTACACCAGATAGACCATTAACTTTAAAAAATTATTTTGCATGACATCTAAATGATCATCAATTTCATAATTGCTTTTTGACAATAAAAGAATAACATCTACAAAATGTGACACAAAATTTGTTATCTTAATACATATAGAATCTATTTATTGGAAATAAAAATATTTCAGAATAATTAGTGAGTATAAATAGAATCCCTATTAATTCATAGTTCCTTTTCCATATAAGAAATGATGTCTTTCAGATATCCTCATACTTCACACTTACTTGATAATATCCAAAACAACGATCTACCTTAGTGAAGTATTGTGCTTCATGTAGCTGACCAAACATGTAATAAACCCATGTAAGAGGATAATAATTATTTATTTTTCTCTTATTGAGATCATGGTAACCAATTAAGTGGAACATTGACCCAATATTAATCTTGTAAAAAAGGTATAGGGTACCCCTACATATGAACCTGACCATATAAATCCTTTAACCACATTCTCCATTAATTTTTTATTATGCTCCTCATGTTCAAAAATGACAATTCTGTATGGACTCATTGATATTATAAATGATATTAGTATAAGATTCATTTATAATTCAACCTCTCAACATAGAGGAAGACCAAGATATTATTTTTGTAAGCATATCAATGATTTACCATACAATGGGCATGCCATCAAGTATAATATTTCCATTAGAATCAATAATTTGAGATATATACTCTTTTTTGAAAGAAAATAACATATACACAAGATATGTAGGTATTATAAAACATTTTTCCTTTCCTTATACCTTATATATAATAAAAGAATAATTATTTATATAAAGGAGGATATCGTTTTCTTAGAAATTTTTGTTGACTCTATACAACAATTACAATCCATTCCAAGAATGTAATTGAATTCTCGTAAGGTGAGTATCAGTAGTTTTGTTGGTAAATTCATCCCACAAATATGTACAAGGCCTGAGTTATCTGCTTCAGGTACAAAATTTGAACCATTATTCTTATTCACTAATAATTAATCTTTATTTTTTTATGGTGTTGGTATAGTTATACTAAACATGTTTCATATAGAAAAATTTATGGGTTCATATAAACATAGGGTATATAATTTTCATGAATGAATGATAAGACGTCCATTCATAATACGATTCAAGTTTTATTTATATACTTCCTGTACATATGGATGTGAATTTTCAAACTATTTAACATATGAAAGATAAACTATTAATATTGAATAGATAACTCATAAATAACATATATTCCTTAACTTATAAATTTATATGTTTCAATCAAAATCCTCTACTATCGATTTCCAAACTTAATGCAATATGAGAATTTTTCCCCTTAATAATGGTTTATAATGAGCATGAGAATTAATTAACACATATCCCTTAGGATTTTAAAACTAGTTGAGTAGGAAGGCTCATTATCATTCACAAGGTGTCATTCAAGCCCATCTCAATTCAAAAAAAATTAGGTTATTACCCCTATGAATTTATGTTCCAGATTCAAATCCACATGTACTATATATACAGAGATATAAATTCTTAGAAACTGCATAATCTGTACATTACCAAAATTTTGGTATTATTTCCAATTATTATTATTATATATAAGTATTTTACAATAGATTTCGGATCATAATCCCTAAAAATAAATAGTCATTTATCATATACCAATCATGATAAGTCATATTTTATTAAACATTTATTCATTAGTTATTTCATTAATATACAATTAATGTAACCCAAAATCATCATGAGTCATATTTAATTTTTTAAATTATGTAAATAGAATATTAAAAAGTGAATATGTACAACAACATTATTTAAAAACTCCAAAATAAGCATTTATATTCCATGGATCATGAATCAAATCACGGGATAACGTGGGGATGTACATATGAATAGGGTGAGATATAAATCCTATTAAAGAAATATGAAATACATGGTATAATGTATACTTGTTAATGTCATCCAAGAGTCATATAAGTGTAATATAATAGGGGTATGAATCATAATATTGAACAATTGTTTCTCATATAACAGACAATATAAATTGAATAATATGAATGTGGAAATGACATAAAACATGAAATCATAAATATATTTTGGTGATAACCACCAGGATATCATAACATAGCATGTTGAGAATAACCTTCTATACTCCATAAATAGAATCAGAAGAGATAACAATACTACATAATCCATTAGAAGAATATATAATTTTGGGATCACCCATCATAGTCATTTCATGTAATGAATAATTGATAAATATATACCATAAAATATAAGGATGTATTTCATCAATTTTAACCCCATAATTATGGATTGTTTATATTTAATAAATACATAACCAATAAATTAAGTATATGTATAACTAGGTTAATAACCTTCGGTTGAAATAGAAATGGGTATTCACTACACAAATGATTTGAATAGAAACTCACAAGATAATTTCAACAACATAATAGGTGTAGAAAAATTTTTATTGAAGGGATGAAATAAATAAATATGGAATCCCATTACATGTGAATCAAATGAATAGTAAGAGTCATATTTAATAACATATCTTAACTTGAAAAAGTTCAAATGAGAATTCATGACGTAGAGAATGATCTTGAAAAATGAGAACAATGAGAGGATACTTTACTTCAGCATGGTAACATCTTTGGTAAGGAAATAAAGATATGGGATAAATGAACACCCATTATTAGGAAAATAGATTGGAAATAAATGTATATTTATAATTTCATTATAAAATAGTCCATTGATATTAAATTGGATAAATGAAAATATGGTTCTTGAAAGGAAAAGCAGAGAGAGGTATCCATTACATTGTGTGGGTGTTTCATAATGCTTGGGAGGATCTTCTTAAGATCATAGATAAACATTGGGATGGATATAGATAGGTAAAGGGATAATAAATTCATAATAAAATAGTTTTGATTGAAGTAGAATGGGTTGGGTGGGTTTATATAGAAAAAATAGGAAAATTATTTATTATTTTGTGAACGTATGTCTTGTACTCAATATGATAAATTAATCACTCCCACAAACAATCTTATGGTGTTTCCATTATTTTAGGCCAAAATTGAGTGGGTTTAATTATTTTATAATGATATTCATCAAACTGATTAAAATAATGCATCAGTGATATGAAATTTATTCTTATTTATAAGTAATTGATTTTATAAATATATAATAAAATATAGGTTTGGTTGATTCATTATATGTTTATAAAATTATTAAAATAATAGAAAAAAAAGTATTATAAAAAGAAAAAAATTGTTCATGGATTCTCCTTCCAATAATTATTACATAAATTTTGTCTTTGAGTGTGTCATAATACAAAATTTATAAATAAAACTCTATTAATTTTTAAAAAAGATTATAATATTTTCGAAAATTATGATCAAATCACCATTGGATAATTTTAAATAGATGATTTAATTTTTTTGTAAATATATTATTTTAAAATATTTAATATATGTTCCTTGTTTATTGAAAACCTTGATTCTTTGACAATAATAGTTATTTGATCCTTGAAAACATAAATTTGACTATGTAAAATTATATCATGAAATATATTTAATATTAATATTTTAATAGATTATAATTTTTTCCATAAATTATATGATTCCCAAATAGTGGTTTCATTGTTGAAACTATATATTTATGTAAAAATAAAACTCTAGTTTCTTTTTAATAACATCTAATTTTTTAAACAACTAGTGACATAATATTTTAAAAATTAATATAAAAAGTATAATTATAATAAATTAATTTTTAAAATGAAAATATAAAAAATAATTCTACTAGTGTCCAGATACAAAGTTATTTATTACGCCCTTGAATTCCATAAGGTTGTGGTTTGGGATGGTGAGATTTTCATACTACGGTTTGGAGAAAATGGTTTGCGCAATGATTTGTATGGTCTTGAACTTCTCCATCTTCCGCCTATTCCTACTCCATGTGATATATCCTCTAAATCATGATCATAGTAGATGTTGTAACAACCCGAGATTTTATGATAAGTATTATTTTTAATGTCATGTTTTTTATGCTACTACAAGATTATCTTGTGCTATACGCAACACAGTATTATCTTGTAGTATACGCAACACTATTCATCGATTGTGTTACCCACAATTTCAAGTTCATTTTATAATAGTCATTCTATGCAACATTGAGTGTATATAGATATATATATTCAATGTATAAATGAAATATGGTTGTATTATGTTGTAAAAAACAACGAAGGATTAGTGCACAACACGCAACCTTGACTTGGCTTGCATTACACACAATCGCGACTTTCCTCGATAGCGTGTGTTGTACGCAATATCAGGTTTCACTAAACAATGATATATGGTTATAATATTATTATGAACTAGCCTTTATGAATAGTATTAACTAAATTTTGAATTTTATAACATTATTATTTCATCTTACACATTTTCTAGAACATGTTATGTTAACAAAATAAATTTCTCAGGTAAAATAAGTATTTTTCAAAAAATACAGTTTTGCCGCCTTTTAATGGCACACCAACATTAAATATAGTTTTTGACATGTTTATAAGTTCAATTTTACAAAATAAACTTCTTCTTTTGAATCAGGATATAAAAATTTACATTGGATAAAGTTTTGATATTTTTCTGATAACTTTCATATTTTTATAAATAGTAAATCCACGCTATATTTTAATTAAAAACAACTTTTTCCATCGTAATAATTTATGTGGTTAAATTATAATATTGAATGGTTTTAAAGTATAAATAGAATATATTATTACCATTTAATATAATTTATGTCATTATCATTGATTTTACATTGAATTCGTAGGTTAAATAAATTCAATCTTTTGCAATGTTTTAAACAAAAACCCATTTTCTTTCGACAATGGGATTAATTTTAATTTAATTTCTGCAACTTCTGTGTATTGAATTTGGAAAAATGGATTCCATATTTGGAATCAGTGGGTCCAAATTATATTAATAGACTACTTTTTATTTTTGGGCTTTATGAATAGTACCAACGGTAAATTTTATTTACCATAGTAAAAAGTAAATTCGGTAATTAACGGTAAATATAATATTATAAAATTATCCTAACACTTGTCTTAATACAATTGGATGATTATATTTCATCCTAAGTTATATTTGGGTCGAAATGGAATCCATTAGAACTCACTTGGAGGTGATTAAGACCTTTAGTTTATTTTATTTAAAGGAAAGTGAAATATGTCTCACTCAACTTTAATAATTAAAGTATTTTTAATATAAGTTTATACAGAATATAAATTTGTTTATAAATAATAATTTGAAAGATAAAATGTTTTTATTTATCAGGGTAATTTATCTGTAATTTTTATAAGTTATTTAATTACCTTATTATCTTATACATTAATGATGCAGAAATTATTTATTTAGTGAAAAATCAATAATATAGTTTTCATTAAAATAGTAATACATATCAGAATGCCCAAAAATATGCACAAAACTTATTAGTAGTGTATATATAAACCCTAATCATCCACTGTCTGAATTTTTGACCATTTGTATCCTTATTAAGTCAATTATGACACTTATAATATTTTATTTTAAATGATTCCAAATTTGTCACCTTCATAATTTAATAAAGATAACAATTTACATGTTGTTATTTTAAGATGATAAATTCTAGTAAAATTATTATTATAAAATATTTGATATTTATCTTCATCAAAGTATTTTATTTTTAATTTTTATGCAAAAAATATGTATATTAAATAATTATACAAAATTGTTGTATTAATTATTTTATTAAGAGATATACCAAATAAATGGTTTTAAAAATATTAAAATAAATATTATATGAACTATTTAATGTGCTCCACTAATTTTATAGATACATATGATATTTTATAAATCTATTAAAGCTTTTATTTTGAACATATATTTTGTATATATTTTATTTAAATTCAAATAAATAAATAGTGTCAAAATTGACACTATTGTTATTTTATAAAAATAACATATTATAAAATTGTTTAAAAATCACAAAAATATTTAACAATTATAAATTAAAATTTATATGGTATAAAATTTCATAAAGTGTCAAATTATGGAAAATTCACAACATTTATGTAATTATTTATAATAATTTAAAATTTAGAATATTATTACCACAAATAAAATTAAATTGATAAATAAGGATAAATCAAGTTGATAATGTTTAAAATAAATTCCTAACATGTCTAAATTTTATTGGTTGATGATATTACAACCCTATATCATTGAACATTCGTATTTGAGTCATTTTGGAAGTTTTTAGGTGGGGTTGGGATTTAATATAAATTAATATTTTCTTATATTTCCAAAGGTGCCCCTCTCATCCCTTATAAAAGGGAACCTCCTCCCTCTTCTCCTCACACAATTTGGAGCCTTTAATCTCGGCCAAACCCTGCCCATTTCCCTTCTCAACTTCCCTAGAAACATACTAGAGGTCCTGGTCTTCTTCAAAGACCAATTTTAGTACCCTAAGAGGAGGTTTTAAAGAGGTGTGTCAAAGAAGAGGTAATATCCGTTACCGATTCATTCAATTTTCTTTATTCTTCAACTTATTCTTATTTAATTGTTTAATTATATTATAATAACATCAGTATCAATAATATACTTATATGTTATTATAAATATGAATCAACCCCATTTCACCTTCTATCCATCCTACGGAAAATGAAATCACTGCGCGTGCATACGTACGGAATACCGTCTCCACGCCGTGGTGTAATCTGTTTTTCCACCACCACCTTACTTGGATGGGTATAATGGTATAAAGAATAAATAAATATGATTATTATAACATCATAATGATTCTAAGATATTAGATCATTCACTCCAATTTGATTCAATAAATATGGGAACGATATCATCGCTCGTGCGTACGTACGGATTATCGTCTCCATGACGTGATGAGATTCATTTTCCATGTTAACATTTCAAGAATGATTATAAAGTATATATAATAATTAATCATGAAATATATGACATAATAATTCTACTGGATTTATGTATATATATATATATATATGTATGTCATATACTTAATTCCATTCAACTTAATAAGGAAATGAAAACAGAGTTCATGCGTACGTACGACCTACCGTCTCCATGAACGGTGTATTTATTTCCATTTATCGATCTATTATATATATGTATATTCTGAATATATATTATATAAAAATCATTTTTTATATTCTTTAATTAAGTAATCATGATCTATGTAATCATATGAATAATTACAAGTCAAAACACGGACGACAAATGAAACGATTTTACCCAAAACGCTCTTTAACATGGAATTTACAAAAGAACGGGTAATATAAAGTCATAAGTGAACCATATATGATATCATAACAATGAATATGATTCTATAATAAGTCAATGACATTATTTAAATCATTATACAAAAGGTTCGGATACGTATGAAGCATATCGGACCTAAGGTAAGGGTTAATTTTGCAAATCTCATTTTTATCCGAGATTGCTTATTCATAAGTATTTCCTGGGGTTATTTCTATCATCCATGTCCGTGTTTTATAAAAGTGTTTTCATGTATTTTTAAAGTCCTTTTTACCCATTTTTTACTTTTACTATATGGTATGTAAGGAATCTTTCTTTTGTTTACCATACGAGGTACTTTTTGACTTTTCTGAAAAATGTACGAGGAGAATGTTATTTTTATCTTATACGGCGTGAACAGATTTTTACGGTTTCATAACGCCTCATTTTCATGAAGCGTCCTATACAAGATTGCATGATTGTTTTCAAAAAAACTATTTTCTTTTAAAATTGCATGGAATTTTGTGAAAAGAAAATGATTTTGAAGAAGAAAGGATATTTTCCTCAATAATTATTTTAAAGTGTTTTATCAAAGCCATTTTCCATCTAAGATGACATTATTTAGTATGATTATGTTTCAAGTATAAAGTCTCTATTATTTACATGGTTTGATTCTTCATATTATGAAATTATATCCATTTGTTTTATATGGATTACGTTATGATGGGATGATGTTTATGAAACCCATTTTATTATTTGGGTTGTGATGAATGATTTATGTTTATTTTGTGGCACAAGTAATAATGATTTCAATATGAGATGGGTGGGACCTATATCTCCCTCCAATGCATTGGGTAAAGATTTATATCTCATGAGATAGACATGGCTGGAATGGTAAGTTAATCTGGTTCAGTGTTACAGGACTAAAACGAGGAGTGAACTCGATTCAGAAAGGGACTTTGTCCACTAAGATGGTCTTGGCAGCAATGCCTTGGCTACTATGGAAATCATAACATATGCTGAATGGTTGCCACAATTACATGTTTTATTTCCATTATATTTTATCATGGTTGATGTTCCATTATGATATATGCCTTACGTACTTCCATGATTTATGTCTTTACTCAAGATTTTGATGTTTAAATTTCATGTTCATGTTTTTGCTTTCAAATGTTTATGGATTGTTTTATATTCTCTATGTTTGCCCTTACTGAGCATTTGAGCTCACCCTTTTTATTTTTTATTTTCCCCAGGAAATAAATAAAGGTTTTAGGTAAGGAAACAAAAAGGGGAAGATCATTATGGGAGTTGTTGAAGATATTTCAACATGATTAGAAGTTTATATACCAAGTTACCAAAGACACTAAACTATTACGATCCTTGTGTGTCTGTTTTTGTTATGTATTAAGTATTCCATAAAAGTAATGTAATTTCCATGTACGTGAAGCTTCGGGTCTCTACAGATGCTACTTGGTGTGACCTAGAGCGTACAATAAGGATAAACAAACCCATCGATCTTTTTATAAATTCTATTATTTTTTAATAGTTATCCTCAAGTATTATATAACATTAAATTGTTCATAGTTGTTTGTATGCTTTTTCACTTTCTTCTTAATCAAAATAAATCATTGGTCGATACAATACATGTGGAATTTTTTAGTAATTGGTTAGGTAGTCTAAAATTCCTACACATATTCATTGAATATTTAGATGTGATATAATTTTATGGTCATGCCTATCATTATTTGGTCTATATATTAATTATCATAGAATTATGAGTTATAGTTGGGTTTTGAATCCTCTTTTAATAATCATTAAACATTAAAAAATTCATAGTTATTTATGGATTTACCTTAGTAGAGTTCTGAAAATTAATGGGATTGGTGGGGATAATGGTTAACTAAATTTATGTTTATAATGAGAAATTATGGAATGAATAGTTTTTGTAAACTATAATTTCAGAAGTATTTATTATTTTGAATAGATTAATTCCATATATAGTACCTATTAAGATTGTTTACATTGAATTGTAAAATAAAATATTGGCTATTTTTAATAAAGAAATACGGAGAATTCCAATTTATAAGATGTAATTTAAATCACGAATGGATAAATTATTATTTTTATTTGATTGGTTTCCTGAGAAAATGATTATTGTTGTATGAAATGATAATTTATATAATATAACAACTTGGACATAAATAATAGTAATGTATATTATTATTGGTAAATAAAGGAATGTTAAATAGAAAAATGTAATTGTTATGGTATTTCTTGAGATAACTATTCTAATCTTTTTAATTTTTATAATAGTCTATTATAATTGATGGAATAATGTGTAATTGATTTTATTACATGATGTAATTATGTTTTCTAGATAAATGTCTCCAATTTGGAATATAATGAATTGTTAATTTATTTCATTGACACAATAAGGTTTTTAATTCCTTTGGATCCATACCTCAGATTTATTTATGAATATATTATGGTTCTAATTCATTTCAAAAGCATGGATTCCATTAGGCGAATCACATTAATTCAATTAGATAATTCCTCCATGGATTCGTGTATGTACAATTCTAGAAATTTCCATGACAGGTCTTTGATTTATCATTGATACATACCTATGGATTCATTAGAGTGGGTCCTCCGTAGATTAATTTGAGGTCTTAAATGTCAGATGACATTGACTATTTACATTTATTTTCTTTGGGGACCGTTTGATGGTTACGACAGAAGCTCCCCAGATTCATATTGATTAAATAAGACAAATTTCCTTTGGAGTGGTATATGATTACTGTCAATACTATCACTCTGAATACCATGGACACATTTATATATGAATTTAGATTATATAATTCCATGTATGTATTCTATTGATTCACTTCCTATATATGTATATGAATTCCATCGATTATTTTTATGGATTATTGAATAAATTATGTGAATGGAATTCCCGATAGATACCCTATGAATTTTCTTTTATTTTCATGGTTTGGGTTTACTTTCTTATAAATGATGGCACTAATATCAGTTATGGGATCCATCAACACTATTATGGATTCACAAAGGTCTAGCTTATAAAACCCCATTAACATTCTATCTGGTTTTTTTTATCCTTTGTTTTGGATTTCATTTTTCATATTTTTAGTAATAACAAGAATGCATTGGGAGGATACTTATAATGGTAAATTCATGGATTAGATAGAATTTTCATCCTAAAACTAGTTGTTTTTTATTCTGTTTTAGATATACCCACCATGTAATGGGGTTAGATGATGTGTAATCATTACAAGGAAGATGATGTTAAATGGTTACACCGTATGGAAAATTGCATGCCATGTAAAAATTTCACAATTTTTATATACTAATAATAATTTTTTTGAATAGAAGTCAATGGTTTCTCATTTTATCTAGGACTCAACAATTAAAAATTGTAAAATTCGGTTAAACCCCCGATTAAAACATTAGTATATGTCTTATATAGGATATTTCGATGAATTTAACATTTAATTAAAAAAAATATTCATTTATCTCAACATAAAGGCTCTTACATGGTGATTTTTGTGATATCTAATCCCTCTTAATGATTCTTTAGGTGATTGATTATCATGTTTTTTTGGGGAATCTCTCTAGGTAAGTGGTATTCTTGTCTTATCCATATCCCTCTCTATCCTCCTTGTTGTTTGATATACCTTCTTGTGATATATGGATCTGAACACGTTGTTAATGAATCTGGATTATATTTTGTTTTCATAGATATTCCAAGGTATTATATTCTATTTTAGAGCCTTATTTATGGTGTTCCATTACATTATTAAGGCTAGGTGATTCCATTTGAGTTTTTCCAAATTATTTAACAGTAATTTTAATGATTTGACTTAAATTTATTTCAATTTAACTATTAAAACCCAATTTTATTGGAATTGGAATTGGAATTGAATTGGGATGGATGTTTTGAAAAACCCTCAATTCAAATGAAATTGGATATTGGGGCGTAATTTGTAATTGATGAAATTTTTAATTGATTTGATAATGTATTTATGAAAAATGGTATAAAATAATTGGATGAAAACCAATTATTGTTTTTATTTTAAAAAGCCATGAATTGATGAAAAATACCGATTTTGGTTTAGAAATTGAATTTTAAATTGAATAGGAAATGTGGGAAATTGAATTGTAACTGATGGTTGATTTGAAATGAAATTATTTATCATTATTCAATTGATCAATTTATTAAGAAAATGGTGTCATTTGTTGCTATTATTTTATTTGGAATAATGAAACTAAGATGTTAATTCCATTGAAAAGTATTGATGATTGTAAATCTAAAAAAACCTAAATATAAATATGTTATCCCTAATGGGATATTTATGAGTCCCATTTGGAAACATGATATGGGATATGTGTACATATATATACATGATCATGGATATGAATTGTGTCAAGATCCAATAACTAAAAACCATCATACCATAAGGAATATTACCATGTTACTTATTATGACTACATCAATTATTAAAACTACATTTCTCATTCCTAGTGATTTATGAAAACTTTTTTATATGAAATGATTATTTAATCAATTTTGAAATTCTTTTCAATCATTCTAAAATGAATCATGTTTTTTAAAATATAATAATGTTATGCCATTCTATTTTTGATTAAAATTGAAATAATTTTTTCTTTGTTATTCTGAAATATTATTGTAGTATAGTTGGTGTGAGCCTAATGGGATTCTTAGCTAAGACCATACCTTTTTCATTAAGCATTATCATATTTTCTCCATCCAGGTCAGAGTAAAGGTAAATAACATATTGCATGAGGTGAATCATCTTAAACCCTTTATTATTTTAATGATGTGTCCTTTGGGATGTTGATTTTGTATTTTCATACATTGAGTAATTTAATGAAGTAATATCTTGGATTTTGATATAAATGTTTGGTTTCAAGTCCTCTCTCCTTTTTTTATTTTTGAGCATAGTAATATGTATCTTTATCATCGATAGTTGTGAGGAAATATTTTTCAACTTCTAGATTGTACGATTATAAGTAATAGTCACAAACATGTGGGAATACGAAATTTTATTTGATTCATGTCTTGATCTGATCATTTATCATGGTACAAGGGTATTCAAGCCGGTTCGATTCAAAGGGGTATCATAGGTGTATGATGAGCATATTTCCTTGATGTCAGTATGAATTTTGGAATATCTTATTGGTTAATAGGATGTAGTTGTGAGTGAGTGCCTAAATAACACTCATATAAGTGATACTTAAGATAAAAGGGTTGTTTTGGGAAGCTAATCCTAAGAATTTTTTATAGAAATTTCCTTACTTTTTATTTGGATAGGTTAAAAAACAAATCTTGTTCATATATGTGATGTGATTAATTTTCAATTTTTTCTTGTTTGATTTGTTGATCTAAGTAATATTCTTATGTCATCAATTCTATTTTCTAATATCATGTAACACCATTCCTATATGAGACATGTGAATAATATTCAAGAAGAATTTGATGTTGACCCATAATGATAAAATCCTCCCATGTACCAGAATATATTTGAGGTTGTTGTGCATGTTTTCCATAATGTGGGACATGCACCTACACCCATTCTCATTCAAGGGCTAGCTTTATAATCATAGATGGATAAATTCCATTATAGTTAATAGGTTCTCCTTTTATAATATCAAACATTGTTCCAAGGTTTTAATGATCATCAATTGGATGAGGATTTGATTTGTAAGATAGATCATTTTTTTGAGTTCGTAGATATGTCTTTGTTAATCATGAAGAAATGTTCCACCATTAAGCTGGAAGGGCCTAACAATAGATGGTGGGACCTAATTTTGATGAAAAATAAAAAATAGTGTTTAGAGTGTTAATATGTTAAAGTTATTTTAACTAATTAGTTATATCCATAACCTATATTTTTGAATTACACTATGATGTTTTTAAAAATCACACAAGATTATATGATCGGGAAAAATATTTACAAACTTCTTTATCGAGTATGTTCAGTTTCCACCACTAATTGTATAAAATGAGAAGATAAAGACTTGATGTTTTGATATGTGGATTCAACATGATATTCATTATTAGGTTTTCTTTCTGAATCTATAATTTTTTGATTTGTTGGATGGCGTTTTGATGGTTGAAAATGATCTTGCTGGTAATTTAGGGTTGAAGGGAGTTCTTTTTTCTTCTAGTGGATAATCTATGAGTTCCCATGTGGGGAGGATAACTTCTGATGAGTCTCATGGTGGATTTAGACCATAAGGCTTTCCCATACCTACTATAGTACTTGGAAGAGTCCCTTTGAATTTCTTTTAGTGTGGAAAACATGGGAATTCTAAATGAGTTTGATCTGAGGAACCATAGATATGTTGTTCCTATAGTCACTTAGGACACTTGAAGAACTTATACGATATCTTTTCTACCCCACACAATGGAATATTCTCATCAGAATAAAAACTAATATGGTGAAGTCATATATTTTATAGATTAGTTGGTTTCCTGCCATAGGAATCCCGAATTAAGCTTCTTAACAAAGTTGAATAGATTCCAAGTGAAGTAGATACATGTCCAATGATTATGATAGGATCAATAACTATAGATTATCCTTTATTTATTTCATTATTTGATACTTATGAATATCACTTATTTATGTCAACACATGGTTGGAATATGATAAATCATCCTACATAGGTTTTATCATATTGTATGTATATTAATACACCCATCATAATAAAGAGAAATAAGGCTCTATTATATCCTTCGTGTGTGTTCTCTTTATGAAAAATTGATCTTACTTTTGATATTTTGGTGATAGAGATAAAAACTCTTGATGAAACATTAGTGATAGATTGGATCACTAATGAAAAAGACTAATTGGATTGTTATCTTCAATGGTCTCCTTTATTATTCCTAATGGGTTGTGTTTTATATTTTAAGAAGAATGGGACATGAGTTTGAGTAGAGACATAGCATTTTATCTTGAGTTGGGTAAAGTGATATACTTTTTCCCTTTTGACCTAGATCAATAATCTTTCAGTGCTAAAATATCTCTATTTTTCATTGAAATTCTAGATGTTTTTTCTTATAAATTATATAGTGTTCCACTTATTTGGCATGTAGAGTATTCTATTGATTTTGTGTTTGGTTCTCAAATAATATCTATTACTTCATACCACTTAGAACCAGCTAATTTGAATGATTTGAAAACTTAGTTGGTTTATTTGATAGATGATGGATTTATATGACCAAGTGTGCCACCATAGGAGGAGACTATTATATTATCTATGAAATTTGAGGTAACAAATATCCTATGTGTTGATTATCGAAAACTCAACTGAGTTACTATAAATAACATGTATCTGTATCCAGGATTTGATGATATATTTGACCAGTTCAAATTGGAAATTTGGTTATCAATTATTGATCTTCTATATGGTTATCACCAATTGAGAATAATGAAATTTGATGTTTAGAAACCCACCTTCTAGAGTTCGTGTGTAAATTATGAGTACCTTTTCTTTCCATTTGGTTTAAACAATGATATGAATGTCTTTATAAATTTGATGAAAAATATATTCAATGAGTATCTTGATATGAACACGGTTCTATTTATGGATAACATCATAGTTTACCCTATGTCCAATGAGGATCATGAGTTTAATTTGAGTGAAATTATATATTTTGGTGAAATCACTGAGTTTATCTCAAATTATTGAAATGATATTTCAGGATTCATGAAGGGTTTCTCTAAGTCCACGTGGTATTAGAAAATGATATATCAATTAAACCTATAAAGGTGAAAGCTCTTACAAAATTAGAGAAACCATTTAATTTTTTCATGAATCAGATATTCTTCGATTTAAATAGATATTATCACCAGTTAGTAATGGATTTCTCGATGTTTTTATTCTCTGATAGCCACTATAACTCGAAAGGGTAAATGTTCAATTTGTATGATAAATTTAACATTTATTTTATTAATATAAGACATATTTTTACATATATGGTGGTGTTAACTCTTCCAAATGACGATCATGGCATTGTGGTAACCTATGAAACATTATGTTTAGTTTTGGTCTATGTTCTTAAGTAGGGTGATCATGTCATTTCTTTTGGATCTTGGAAGCATAGTCCACCAGAGAAGAAATTCTCAACCCATGAACATGATCTTCCAGCTGTGATTCATGCAATTTGGATTTGGAGACAATACATTTTTTATAATGGTATACCCAATATTATGACTAGGAGATATTGTATTATAAATTCTGTCAAAAATAATTGAATCTCCACCAGAGGAGTTGGGTGGATTACTTTTCAATTTTGAAATCACATATACCTTGAATAAAGGGAATTTAATTATTGATTAGTTGTTCAAGATAATCCCAACCTTGTTGATGAATGAATTATAAGATGTGTGTACTTGATGGATCCTTTTGAACAATTAGATATTGGAGTTTTCAAAACAGTTATTAATGTTTTTCTTTTCCTGGGTTTTGTTTTCATCCAGTTTTATCAATTAGTGTCATTAGAGAAAACATGTGATTAATGAAATCTATAGTATTATACACTATATTTATGGTGGAAAGATTGTTGATGAGTGGTCATTCTCCAAATATGTAATGCCCTGACCCCAGTTACCCAGAGTCGGTGCATTATTTTAATACATTGGCATGATTACAAGGAATCAAGTCCCGAAGGACCGATCGGTTTAGCAGTCTTGGAAAATATATTACATACATGAATGTTAAATTTCACTTCATAACATACAAAACAACATAAATAATCCTTCACAAATGACATTATTCCCTTGTCCTAACCCTATATATCATTAACAATACACTTCTTGAAATCTTGGGAAAAATAAAACATAGAAAGGGGTGAGCTTAGATGCTCAGTAAGGATAACAATACAGCAGAAACTTTTATAAATAAACATAAAAATTTAAGGCAGTGTATAACTAAAACAAAAGCCTTTTAAACTTGAACTTTAGTATAATATGGAAACAATAAAATGAAGTAATTCCATTTACTTATTCACATGGATATTCTAATCGTCGAATAATCACATGCAATATCACTAACCACATTCCTAATGATGGAATGCATAATGTCAGACTATCATAACAATGTAGTCAAGGCCTCGTGCCAAGACTACAAATAAGATTTTGTCAAGGCCTTGTTCCAAGACACTAGGTTGTCTCATGAGACCTAACGATGCATAAAGGAGCTATAGTAGGCTCTACCCATCACTTATTAAGTCCAATTCATTCCTCATATGAATAGGTTTAAACATAACATAAACATTCGTATTAAAACTAGCATATGAAATGTCAATACTTTCTCCATAAACCATGAATGGTATAAAAATAACACATCCACAGTCAAACATATCACAAAACCTTCAATAAAATATATAAGTTTTGTATCATAATAAATCAACTTCAAATAAACCTAAAATTCATCAAAGGATGTTGACATAGATGAAATCAAAACTATTTGAGAGAAATTTCTCTTTTTTGATATCATTTAAAAGTCACATAATTATAAAATAAAACATTTACTTTTAAGAATATTCTTATAATCTTGTAAGGGAAACTTTGATGATTTTATAACGGCAGAAAGTAGCCGCACCCGCCGTATAAGTTAAAAAGACATTCTTAATTTAATTTTGTTGAAAAGGTTAAAAAGGATCGTGTTTGAAAAATGAAAGAAAGATTCCTTTATAAAATTATTATAAAAAGTAAAACAAGGGTATAAATTACTTTAACCCATATTTTGTAAAATATTAATAATGTTTTGAAATAAATTTTTAAGAAATATGGATGTGGATGATAAAGAGGTCCCAGTAGATAATCACGTATAAACAACCTCGGATAATGAAGAGATTGTGAAATAAACCCTTACCTTGTACATTTATTTGGTTGAAGGTAGGTTAACATCCACTATAAAGGTGAAATAATTGTTATTAAATTATACAAGAATCATATACATTAATATGATATCATATATGATCTTTTAACATTGCTTTGTTAGTAATATTTTTTGTATTATCGTTGTTTCGGGTGTTAACTGATTCGTTTTCCTTTATATGGTTTGTTACGTAAGTCATGTTTGTTATGGATAGGTTGTATCTTGTTCATATCCAGAATTATATTACATCTTTATACATTATTTTTAACCATCAAATGAAAATTATTCTTGAATGGATACGATGGGGAATGAATCTCATCGCGTTCGTGGAGACGGTAGTCTGTACGTACGCACGAGTGAAAATATCATTCTTTTGATATTAAAATAACATATAATTGGTTAGTATATCATATATAAAGAATTATTATCATGTTATATTTATTATTTACATGAATTACACATCATTATTATATCCATCCAAATAATAATGTATTGAATAACAATTACACCACGACTTGGAGACGGTAAGTCGTACGTACGCACGTACGATGACATGTCAATCAAGGGATGGATAGAATACTGAATACGGTTGTACCATATTTATAATAACATCATAGTATATAGGAGATACTGGAGTTATTATTTTAGAATTGAAATAACAAATAAACAAGAAGTTGATGAAGAAAGGAACTTGATAGAGGGTGGTGAAAACATTACCTCTTCTTCGGGTTCTCCCTTTTGATTTGATCAAAAGGGCTCCTTAGGTTGGATTTATGATCAAACTAAGTCCTATATGATGTAGTGAGGGAAGTTGAGAGAATATTTGGGCAGGTTTTCGCCGAACCAAAATGCTTTAAAGGTGTGAAGAATTGGTTATATATGGTGTCCTTTTATAAGGGGGGGAGGGGCTCTTTCGGAAAAACATAAATTATTAATTTATAATAAATTCATATTCGGTTTCTAATGTCTCCAATGTAGATTATTCAAATTCTAAGGTGTGGATGGGTATAAATCATTTCAACCAATAGATTTTAGATAGGGTGGGTCATTATATTAACATTATCTTTTAGTTTTAACTCTTAGTTAATTAGATTAACATTTACCATGTCACATTGTATTTTTATATTATATAGTTAATAAACATAAAATATATATCCAAGAGACCCCCAAGTGATAAATTAATGATATACCTATCATGATATAAGTGATTTGGGCGAACCTTAGAATTTTAAGAATATAATATCAATTAATAATATAATATTTGTTTTAAAAACTCATTTATTTCAATTTTTGACACTATTCAATAATTGATTTTTGGTAGACTTAATAACATTATTAATTTGAAAAAAAATTATTTAATCCATACTAACATGTCATATTAACCAATAAAATTATTTTAATTCATTAAAAGTGTCAAATTATATTTATTTGGGTATTTATAATATCAATTATTTTAATATTTCATTAATAAGGTAATTACTGCATCATCATTATGTCATAAATAACCTAATTTATATTATGTATAAAAATTATAAACAAAATACTATGATGTAGGAAATTGTTTTATCTTTCCAATTAATATTTATAGTCGAAAATATTACTTATATAACCCCATCTAAAAATTAATTTACTAAAAGATATTTGTATGTGTCATTTTTGTCTTTACTTTAAATTAATTGATCTAAAGAGACATTATCACTCTCAAGTAAATCCATGGGGTCCCAAAATCTACCCAAGTATTCCCATGGTCGGTCATGACTCATACAATAAGGTTAGGACATGAGTTAAGGAAATTTTGTATTATTATAATATACTTTTTATCTTGAATTACCCTATTTACCTTTAACCGCGGTAAATAAAAGTCAAAAGTTACTATTCAAAAAAATTATTTTTATCTTATTGAACCAAATTTTACTCCTTGATATTAACCGAGTCTCTAAGATTTTTGAAATTCCACTCACAGAAGCGGTAAAATTAAATTTTGTGTGAATTTGCAAATTCTCCTAGGAGGTGGGTAAAGGACGGTGAAAAGTTCAATAAAAATTTTATATATGTAAAATTATTATTAACTGACTCCAATGAATTACAATGAACTTATTTATGTTTTATGTGTCTATTTTGACATAAATTAATTTCAATAAAATAAATAATTATTTAAATAAAAAAATCGGTTTTAACCAATAACTAAGTGTTTTTTACTATTCATCAACAATTGATGTTTCTCATAAAAATACCAAAAATTAGGCCTAAGCTATATTTGATATTATGAATTCAAAAAAGATGTCTATTTTACCGAATTCAAAACATATAAGTTGCATTAATTAATTTAAATTAATCCTCATTGTCAAAAAAATAGCATGTTTTTAAGAAATAATAACTATCAAAAGATTGACACTTGCTTATGTCCATTTTAAATGTGAAATTATGTCCAATGACACGCATTGAATTAAATGGTAAAAATATAATATAATTATACTTTAAAATCACTCAAATTCATAATTTATCACGATTATTTATTTCGATTAAAAAATTTGGTTTTAATTAAAATTTAGTAATTTCCACTATTCATCAAAATATAAAAGTTATCAGAGAAGTACAAAAAATTCACCCTAAACTAATTTCGATATTTTGAATCCAAAAATAAATTTCATTTTTAAAGTTAAAATGTATAAAATTTCAAAAGGTGGGTATTACTATTCTTAACGGCTAGTATGATTGGTTGTGGTGTGTTTAAACTCGAAGTTGCGTATAACACACGTTATTGTATTATTCAAAGAGAATCGTACCATGAAATCTTGGGGTGTTACATTCTCCCCTCCTTCAATAAATTGCGTCCTCACAATTTATGCTAGGTATTGGAAACTTGTGGTAGAAATTTCAAAATATCATTGTTGAATTCCAACATCGAAAAATGGATTAATGAGGCCTCTATTTAAAATAAAGAGTGGTAAGTATGAAGGTTACCGAAAATAACACACACTAGGGTCCCATGTAGGGAAACATGAATATGGAAGGGAAATCTAACCATCAATATCTGATGGAGAGTGGTAGAGAACATGGCTATGAAAAGTCAACAATCACAAAGCCATAAATTTGTGATGATCTAAGGTACCATATAGGACAACATTTTTGTTCTAAGTTCCTTTTCTTATTATTGAGGAATTTATTTATGATATTGGATAAGATCATAAGGAGATATACTTACTTTCTAATTTTAGATTTATCCATTAATAAATTTCTACCACAAACTCATCTTTCACTACAAAACATAATACAACTCAAAAATACTCTATTTATCCTAATCGTACAAGGTTCCAAATATTAACACATACCATTTATATTAGGAAAAATATTTCGTAATAACCATGGACTTTTTGTAGGCTAGTGGTAGGTAATAAAGGCATGTTGCACTATGGTTGTGGGTTCGATTCCTGCAGCTTTGTCTGACGCAACGGGTTATCCCCCAACCTACAGGTTGTCCTTTTCCTAAAACTATAGTATTATAATATTCCAAAAATAATCTTCAGAAATGTTTTAACCTTAAACAATACTATCCAAAGTTCAACTTAATCCATTCCAACCTTTATAGTTATCCAAAATACCTCTGTCTATACTTTCCTTAAAAGGTCTCTAAATTCCAAAATCAATTGTAACATCAGATTCCCCAAACAAAGTAAAGTTTCTCTTATTGTCACATACTAAAAATATGATTACCTTCATCATATTAAAACCTTAATGAAAGAAATAAGTACTGCATTACAATCCTTATATATATCACATTATTCTTATAACAATAATATAGTTCTTGTGTCCAGAAACACAAATACAATAATTATTCAACTTCATCTGTAGTAAAAACATAAGCTTGGCCTTGCTCCCTTGGCCATTTCTGAGTTAAGTTTCCTGGGAGCTTAGGTCCTTCATTTTCATAATGCCGCATTTCTCTACAATTGTAGCATTCAACATTGACAGCATCTTTCTTTTCCTTACAATCATGAGTCTGGTGACCTTTTTCTCTACATATGTAACAAACTCTCATTCCTTTTAGGCAAGTACCGGGGTGTTTCTTACCACAGTTATCACATAATGGAAAATACTTCTTTCCCTTTTTCTCTTTATCCATCTCTTGCTCTATCGTTCTCTTCTTCTATTGCTTTACTTTGTTGTCATGAGACTTAGAGAATTTTTTTCTATCTTGATAGCATACGAGACAATATCTTCGTACGATGAGAAGGATTGTGATACTAAAGCTCGATGGAAAAATGATTTTAACCCATCAAAGAAATTATCAATATTACTTCTTGAGTTATGTATATAATCTGAAGCATGCCTCGCTAACCTTGTAAAGTTAGACCCATACTTTGCAACATTCTCATCCTCCTTTTGCCTCAGACTCAGAAATTGTTTTTCCATATCCGCTCGATGGTCATGAGGAAAGTATTTTTCTAAAACAAATATCTTTAAACTCTCTCCATTCCATACTTGATACTTCTTTATCTTCCTTTTTATTTTGAATCAGTGACCACCATTGATCAGCATCTCTAGTGAGGCAGTAAACTGCCATGACAACTTTTTCCCTTTCACTACTCCCAAATGCCTGAAATATTTTCTCTAGGGAATTTATTTATTGCTCAGCTACTAATGGATTTTTACCCCCATTAAATGTTGGTGGTTATTGCCTCATGAAGCGATCTAACATTGATCCTCCATGCTGCAGATCAGGGTGCTCCATATGGGTAAGGTTATTATTCATAACCTGAGTGAGTTGTCCCATTATGATGATTAACTGTTCAGTTCTAGTTGCATCACCAGCTCCACTATAATTATCTTGAGCAGGAGGGAAATCCCTCCATGGAGTGCTTCATTGATACACTTTCCATTCCTTCCACTAGGCGCCATTTCTAAACAATGGAATAAACTAGATCAGTTTATGAATCAAAATACATAATTCCATACTTGTAAAACACTTAACATAAATTGAACTATTTATGGATATAATCCATAATCATAAAAAAATGTTTTCTTTGACATAGTATATACTCATAAACCCTTCATAATGGATTTAAAATAAAATGAAAATTATCCTAAGCATATCCCCTAGGAGTGTCGTAACCAACAGTGCAGTAAGGACCGTTGTTGTGCACCAGTTCTCGTTTGAGTCTAGCTCAAAGCGGTGTTTTCAGGTTTTACCCCTAGGTACATCTGTGTCAGAGCCTCCTCTACCTGCTCGTATCCAGACAGGGATGTATTTCTCAGAAAACTCACAAAATCTCTACAATACCAAAATTCTAGGAAGTTCTTCAATACTATTCCTCAAAGTCTATCTTAGGTCTATGTTCTCTAATAAGAGTTTATCTAAATCTAGATTCCAAGGTTATTGCTAAACTTCCACTGATACCAACTGTAACGCCCCGAACCATTTTACCCAGAGTCGGTGCATTATTTTAATACATTGGCATGATTACAAGGAATCATGTCCCGAAGGACCGATCGGTTTTGCAATCCTGGAAAATAGATTACATACATGAATGTTACATTTCACTTCATAACATACTAAAGAACATAAATAATCCTTCACGAACCCCATTATTCCCTTGGCTTAACCCTGTATGTCAATCACAATACACTTCTTGGAATATTGGGAAAAATAAAACATAGAAAGGGGTGAGCTCAGATTCTCAGCAAGGATAACAATACAGCAGAAACTTTCATAAATAATCATAAACATTTAAGGCAATGTATAACTAAAACAAAAGCCTTTTAAACTTGAACTTCAATATAATATGGCAACAATAAAATTAAGTAATTCCATTTAATTATTCACATGTATATTCTACTAGTTGAATAATCACATTCAATATCACTAACCACATTCATAATGATAGAATGCATAATGACAGACTATCATAACAATATAGCCAAGGCCTCGTACCAAGACTACAAAAAAGATTTGGTCAAGGCCTCGTACCAAGACACTAGTTTGTCTCATGAGACCTACCAATGTATCGAGGAGCTATAGTGGGATCCACCTGTCACTTATTAAGTCAAATGCATTCGTCATATGAATAGGTTTTAAACATAACATAAAAATTCGTATTAAAACAAGCATAAGAAATGCCAATACTTTCTCCATAAACCATGAATGGTATAAAAATAACACATCCACAGTAAAACATATCAAAAAACCTTCAATACAATATGGAATTTTTTTATCATAATAAATCAACTTCAAATAAACTAAAAATCCATCAAAGGATGTTGACATAGATGAAATTAAAACGATTTGAGAGAAATTTATCTTTTTTGAAATCATTTAAAAGTAACATAATTATAAAATAAAACATTTACTTTTAAAAATATTCTTATAAGCTTGTAATAAAAACTTCTATGATTTTATAACGGTGGAAAGTAGCTGCACCTGCCGTATAAGTTAAAAATACATTCTTACCTTAATTTTGTCGAAAAGGTTAAAAAGGACATTGTTTTGAAAATGGTGGAAATATTCCTTTATAAAATTCATATAAAAAGTTAAACAAGAGTATAAATTACTTTAACCCATATTCTGTAAAATAGTAAGAATGTTTTGAAATAAATTTTTAAGAAACATGGATGTGGATGATAAAGAGGTTCCAGTAGATAATCACGTATAAAAAACCTCAGATAATGAAGAGATTGTGAAATAAACCATTACCTTGTACTTTTCCTTGGTTGAGGGTATGTTAACATCTTGTATAATGGTGAAATAATTGTTATTAAATTATACAAGAATAATATACATTAATATGATATCATATATGATCTTTTAACATTTCTTTTTTAGTAATAGATTTGTATTATCGTCGTTTCGGGTGTTAACTAATTCCTTTTCCTTTATATGCTTTGTTACGTAAGCCATGTTTGTTATGAATATGTAGTATATTATTCATATACAAAATTATATTAAGTCTTTATACATTATTTTTGACAATCAAATGAAAATTATTCTTGAATGGATACGATGGGGAATGAATCTCATCGCGTTCGTGGAGACGGTAGTCCGTACATTCGCACGAGCGACAATATCATTCTTTTGATATTAAAATAATATAAAATTGGGTTTTATATCATATATACAGAATCATTATCATGTTATATTTATTATTTACATGAATTACATATCATTATTATACTCATCTAAATAATAATGTATTGAATAACAATTACACCACGACGTGGAGACGGTAAGCCTTACATACGCACGTTTGGTGACATGTCATTCAAGGGATGGATAGAATACTGAATATGGTTGTACCATATTTATAATAACATCACAGTTTATAGAATATACTGGATTTATTATTTTAGAATTGAAATAACAATGAAAGAAGAAGTTGAAGAAGAAAGGAACTTCAAAGAGGGTCGTGAAAACATTACCTCTTCTTCGGGTTCTTCCTTTTGATTTGATCAAAAGGGCTCCTTAGGTTGGATTTATGATCAAAATAAGGCATATAGGTTGGAGTGAGGGAATTTTAGAGAATATTTGGGCATGTTTTGACCGAACCAAAAGGCTTTTATGGTGTTAATAATTGGTTATAATTGGTTTCCTTTTATAAGGGTGAGGAGGGGCTCTTTAGAAAAAACTTAAATTAATAATTTATAATAAATACACATTAGGGGTCTAATGGATAAAAAGTATATTATTCAAATTATTATGTGGGGATGGGTATAAATCCTTTAAACCAGTTTATTTTAGAGAGGCTGGGTCATTATATTAACCTTATCTTTTAGTTTTAACTCTTAGTTAATTAGATTGACATTTACCATGTCACTTTGTATTTTTATATTATATAGTTACTAAAAATACTATATACTTCCATGAGACCCCCCAAGTGGTCCATTAATAATACCCCTATCATGATATAAGTCATTTGGATGAACCTTAGAATTTTAGGAATATAATATCAATTAATAATATAATATTTGTTTTAAAAACTCATTTATGTCAATTTTGACACTATTCAATAATTGATTTTGGTAAAGTCTTAGTAACATTATTAATTCAAACCAAATTTATTTAATCAATCCTAACATGTCATATTAACCAATAAAATTCTTGGAATTCATTAAAATTGTCAAATTATATTTATTTGGGTATTTATAATATCAATTTGTTTAATATTTCATTAATAAGGTAATTACTGCATCATCATTATGTCATAAATAACCTAATATATTTTATGTCTAAAAATTATTAAACAAATTCCATGATGTAGGAAATCGTTTTATCTATCCAATGAATATTTATAGTTTAAAATATAACTTATATAACCCCATGTAAAAATTAATTTACTAAAAGATATTTGTTTGTGTCATTTTTGTCTTTACATTAAATTAATTAATCTAAAGAGTCATTATCACTCTCAAGTGGCTCCATGGGGTCCCAAAATAGACCCAAGGATTCTCATGGTTGGCCATGACTCATCTAATAAGGTTATGACAAGTGTTAAGGTAATTTGGTATTATTATAATATACTTTTTATCTTGAATTACCCTATTTACCTTTAACCGGCGTAAATAAAAGTCAAAAGATACTATTCCCCAAAAATTATTTTTATCTTATTGAACCACATTTTACTCCTTGATATTAACCGTGTCTCTCGGAGTTTCGAAATTCCACTCACAAAAGCGGTTAAATTTATGTTTTATGTGAATTTGCAAATTCTCCTAGGAGGTGGGTAAAAGACGGTGAAAAGTTCAATAAAATTTTTATATATCTAAAATTATTATAAATTGACTCCAATGAATTACAATGAACATATATAAGTATTATGTATCTATTTTGAGATAAATTAATTTAAATATAATAAATAATTATTTAAATAAAAAAATCGATTTTAACCAATAACAAAGTGTTTTTCACTATTCATCAAAAATTGATGTTTCTCAGAAAAATGCCAAAAATTTGGCCTAAGCTATATTTGATATTATGAATTCAAAAATGATGTCTATTTTACCAAATTCAAAACATATATGTTGCATTTATTAATTTAAATTAATTCTCGTTGTCAAAACAAATAGCGTGTTTTTAAGAAATAATAACTATCAAAAGATTGGCAATTGCTTATGTCCAGTTTAAATGTGAAATTATGTCCAATGACCCACATTGGATTAAATGGTAAAAATATAATATAATTATACTTTAAAATCAC
Organism: Viscum album; assembly: GCA_963277665.1. Taxonomy (NCBI): domain Eukaryota; kingdom Viridiplantae; phylum Streptophyta; class Magnoliopsida; order Santalales; family Viscaceae; genus Viscum; species Viscum album. Next base: position 1,291,746,280 of record OY728135.1, read on the forward strand.
TAAAATTATTTATTTATCACAATTAATTATTTCGATTAAAAAGGATGTTTTTAATTAAAATTTAGTAATTTTCACTATTCATCAAAATATAAAAGTTATCAGAGAATTATGAAAAATTCACCCTAAGCTAATTTCGATATTTTGAATCCAAAAATAAATTTGATTTTGAAAGATAAAATGTATAAAATTTCAAAAAAGTGAGTATTACTATTCTTAACAGCTAGTATGATTGGTTGTGGTGTGTTAAAACTCGAAGTTGCGTATAACACACGCTATTGTATTATTCAAAGAGAAGCGTACTGTGAAATCTTGAGGTGTTAAAAATATGGTATTACATTTAATAAAAGGAAATGGTATTTGTTGGTCATTTATTGTCTCATCAATACTCTATAAATCTTATTGATTTTGATGGTCACAAATAACCAGGTTTGTTTTACTAGTGATTTTACATTAAAAATATATTAGGGAATTAAAAAAAATTAAATTATTATTTTTGGAATGATATGCAAGTATTTATTTCATGAGAAATATTCTTAAATGTGTTTGGAACACTATAAAACATATTTTGGAAACACTATTCACTGGTTTTCATTTTCTAGAATCATTATTCATTCTTTATGCTGAAAAATGTAAAGTAAGGAACATAAACATCCATTGTATTAAATCTTATGGTAATGGATGAGCACTAATGTTTAATCAATCCTATGTTGGATGAAACTTATGGATAAAATAAATTATGTTTGAATGAAACCATACATTTTTCAAGGATTAAAACTATGGTTTAAGAATAACATGTATGTATGGTACCAGACATTTGATAAGCATACATATGGATCATCAACCTTACATTTGTGATCAACCTTACGTTGTCAACATGGCATTTAGAAAAGTTGAATGTATGGATAATCAATGCAACATTCATAATTTAATTATGACGAGGAAGAAGTTATGGATCATTATCCCTACGTTACATAGTTGACACATATGTTTTTGGTTTATTCATTTTATGAAGAAACCATATGTTTTCTTATTCAGTGTTGGAAATTTGAATTTACCATTTTTATCGGAGTTTTCTGTATCAATTTATACGGAATATCTGGGTGATTTAAAGCACGATTTTGATCGATTCGCAACTCATTAAAATGTTTATAAAGTGTCATATTCATAGAAGATTTTATCTCTAATTATTAAGGGAAGTTATGCCAAATCAGAGCTATATTTTTTGAATTTAAATTTCCTCGATTTATCAATTGTCTTCTGATGATCTAAAATCTTGATGCAAGATATATCATTATATATCATTCTATTTCAGATGGGTGGATCATTCTAAGCTATATAGATAATTTTTATTCTTTTCGTTTTGTGGTGAAAATTAATTTATAGTGCTATAGTGATCGAGCATCTTAGAATCAAGGACTACATTTTAGAGATATACATTTTCAATCCTATAAGGGTGATTACATGTTTTTCTTGATGTTCTTAAGATTGAATAACTTTGGTGAAATCATATCTCTTTAGACATATCTAAAATATTATTATTCTTTTGACGTCGAAGATCCATCTTCTGTCAGTTTCCTTATACTTCAACAGTAATGTTTATCTTGTTTTATCAAATCAATCTCTAGGGATTCTTTTGTATATTAGCTACTTGGTTTTAGTCATATTAGAGTTTCAGCTTCTCTTGAAAAGCAATGGATATTTCTATTCTCTGTAAAAGAACCCGAAGGATTTTTTTTTATGCTTTATTTGTAAGGGTGAAAAATGCCTTCACTCAATTATGGATCGGTCTTACGATACGAGGACCTAACCAGTGAAATTCCCCAATCCTATAGAGAAGGTGATTGGTTGAGTGGACAAGAGAATATAAATTACCTGAACCATTATAAACATCCATGATCTATTTTTCTGTTTTTATCTGCAAATTATTTTTCATAAAGAAATACCGCTCAATCGACTCTTATTTTTAAGCGACAGAATTGTGAAAATTGTAAAAGGATACAATTTACCCCCCTCTTGTGTCATCTTCATATCCATTTTGACCTATCATTTTGTATCAAAGGTTGATATTCTCAACAAATAAATAAGAAGATAAAATATTAATATCTATACAAAGATGGAAATGACTGTTCTGAGGGAAGGAATGTCAATGGTTCGTGCTCCATGTTACGATAGAGAAAATTATGGATGATGGAAATAAAGGATGGTGATTTATCTAAAAAATCATGGATATAGAGTTTATCCAAAAAAAATTATCTCCCTATCAGATTTTTGATAAACCAGAATCATGGGATACTGCAACTAAAGCTGAATATGGTATGAACTCAAAAACTATGAACACTATCATCTGTGGTCTGGGAACAAACGAATTTAATCATGTATCAAAATGTCCAATAGCTTATGAAATGTGATAGACATCTGTAGTTTCCTATTAAGGTATAGAAAATGAAAGAAAAATGATATTTGTAACAACAAAATTGAATATTGATATATTCATAATTTTGTATGGAGATAGCATCGCTCAAGGGAAAAAAGGATTGAAGGAACTATTAAAAATATTAAATCTTCAGGTGAGCATATCAATCAGTCAGATCATGCTTTAAAAGTACTGAGAGTACTTCCTATAAAATGGAATGGTATATCAACTTCTATTCAAAAATCATCTCCAATAAAAAATTTAACAATGAAAGAACCCGTTGATACATTAATGATGTATGAAGATGAGATGAAAGAAGATGGTGAAGATCATAGAATTATTGTGAAAAATTAATATACTAATTTAAAGTTGACATGTGATAATAAAAATAGAAAAAATGAAACAAGATGTCAAATAAAAGAGGAATTCAGACTCATCTAGCATTGAAGTAGATCTGTCTCAATATTCTAGAAAATTTAGCATATTTTTCCAGAATACAAGAGGATTCTTAAATCCTTAAAAAGGTTGAGGAAAAATGAAGGTATGTTAGATGCTATAAATACAAAAAAATGGGTCATATAAGACATGGTTGTTATTAAATTAAATGATTGAAGAGAAAGATAAAAATGATGTATTAGAATAATGCAGATTAAGAAAATAAAAAAATGAGAAATTAAGGATACTTGGAGTGTTTGTGAATACAATAGCAGCTCATATATTTCTGATTCATATAAGGAATAGTAAAATCTGAAAGAAAATATGTGCTTCACAGATGAACAAGATAAGGTAACAATTCTGAGAAAAGAAAAATCTATATAGAACATGGACATTGGATGCGTCATAAATTTGAGTGAAAATATATAAAACATCAACACACTAACTCAAATTGATGGAGGCCTAGAAACCATCAGTGATAATACCAAAGGAAAGATAATATAACTCGGAATAGTTTGAGATACAAAGACAGTCTCAATTAACAATGTTCTGTATCTAGAAGGATTGAATCAAAATCTGATAAGTATATCTAAACTCTGTAATGATGGATATTGAATTGTTTTTTCTTATAATTCATGTTCTATATTCAAAGATAAATTTCTTTAGTTTAGATCACCTAGAATAGATAATGATTACACTCTATATATAAATTCCTTATGTAAATTCAAAGTGAATTGTTTAACTACTAAGATAAATGAGTCATGGATTTCGCATAGACAAAATAGCTATAGTAATATTTGTATTTTAGATAAATTAACTATGAAACAGCTAGTTTCTGACTTAATTAGTCATAAATTTTATAGTGATTGATTTTGTGATGCATGTCAAATTAGAAAGCAACAAAAATCATCCTTTAAATATATTAACAAAATTGCTACATAAAATCCCCTAGAACATATTCATATGAATCTTTTAGAACCCTCAAGAGTATCACTTTTTGATAGAATGTTATATGTATATGTTTTAGTTGATTATTATTCTAGATTTCCATGGGTCTATTTTATAAAATTAAAAAATCAATCTTTTACTCTTTTTGAAACTTTTTATAAAATTGTTCAAATTGAAAAAAGTTTTAAGATAATTTCTTTCAGAATTGATCATGGTTGATAATTTGACAATAAATAATTTATTTCTCTTTCTCAAATATAGGTATTAGAAAAACCTTATATGCACCTATAACACCTAGAAAATAAGGAAATGTAGAAAGAAGAAATAAGACTGTTTAATAAATGGATATGACTATGGTGAATGAATACAACATTAGAACCTACTTATGGGTAGAACATGTAAGCACAACTTTCTATATTATAAATAATATTTTAATTTATCCTATTTTCAAAAATAAACCTTATAAACATTGGAATAACAAAAATACTATGGTAAAGTTCTGTAATGTTTTTGGATGTAAGGTGTATATCCTTAACACCAATGATAATATTGGTATGTTTGATCCAAAAGCTAATGAAGGAATATTTTTAGTGTATTTCTATAACATAAAATGATTATATATTATTTAATAAAATGTAATCGATTATTGAATAATCTGTTCATGTGATGTTTGATGAAACTGGTCATTTTAATAAATTGAAAGATCAGACTGATGAAATGGTTAACTCCTTTGATAAAATGAGACATGAAATATTGAGAATGGATTTTGAAAATATAAATAAAGTTCAGTCAGGTTCAAAAGAACATGATACCGAAGAACCTAGAAGTGTTTTACCTAGACAGTATAGAATTATAAAAGATATTCCTTTAGAAAATTATATAGGAAACCTAGATATAGGATTTAAACCCCAAATAAGTGTATGAGACCAAGTTAAATTCCCTACCTTTATATCACAATTAGAACATAAATACTTTCATTTATCCTTAGAATATGGGAGTTGGATATTAGCAATGCAGGAAGAGTTAAACCAATTTAAATGGAATAATGTTTGAAAATTTGTTGAAAGTATAACAAATTATCTAGTCATTGGAATAAAATGGGTATTTAGAAATAAAAAAGATGAACGAGAGATTATAACTAGAAATAAATATTGTTTAGTATCAAAGGATATAATCAAGAAGAAGGTATACATTATGAGGAGACCTTTTCCCCCGTAGCTAGACTAGAAGCAATAAGAATTATTTTAAACTAGGCATATCATAGGAACGTTAAATTATATCATATAGATATTTAATCTTCCTTTATAAAATTGTTATTTAATTGAGGATGTTCATGTGGAAAAACCTAGAAGTTTAGAACATTATCAAAAATCGGATTATGTTTTCAAACATACTAAAGCTTTATATAGACATAAAAAAGCACAAAGAGATTGTTATGTAATATTATATTCTTTTCTTTTGAAAAATTATTTTACTATTGGTTTGGAAGATCCGACCTTTTTTAAGAAAATATTTTTTTTCGAATTTTCTATTATTAAAAATCAATATTTGTGTTGTTATTTTTGGATCAACAAATAATAATCGTTGTAATGATTTTTTAGAACTCATGAAAAAAGAATTGGAAATGATCATGATGGGATAATTAAAATTATTTTTATTAATTCAAGTATATAAAAAATATTATAAAAATGTATTAATATAAAGTAAATATATTACAGATTTATTGAATAAAAATTGGTCTTGAAAATATCAAGACATATTCAACTCTCATGTATACAAATATAAAACTTGATTTGGATGAAGCCAGAAAACCAATGGAAAATTAGTTGTATAGAGGTATGATAGGTACTTTATTATATCTTATTGATATAAGAACTAATATTATGTTTTATATATTACTTTGTTCTAGATGTAAAAAAATACTAAAGAATCTCATCTTATTGTTGTTAAAATAATTTTTAGATATTTGAACGGAACTAATTTTCAATCTCTGCTTTAACCAAAAACATCTGATTTTAATTTAAAATCATATTCAGATGATGATTTTGGATGTTTTAGATTTGATAAAAAGTGATCCTCAAGAACCTGTCACTTTTTAGGAAAATCTATAGTATTATGGTTGATTAAGAAGAAAAAATCAGTTTTCTTTTCAACAACCAAAGCAGAATATGTATATGCAGGTAGTTTTTGTGCCCAAGGGTTATGGATTAAAAACACACTGATGGATTTTAGAATAAATTTTAATAATACACCTATTTTATGTGATAATAAAAGTGCTATTAATATTGAAAAAAATACCATAAGTCATTCTAAAAAATAAACATATTGATATCATAAATAATTTTATAAGAGATCATGTTCTTAAAAATGATATATATTTAGATTTTGTTAATACTAAATAACAATTATTAGATATTTTTACTAATCACCTTCCCACTGGGAGTTTTTTTTATTAATAGGGATTTAGGTTTATTTACTTTTTAATTTAGTTATTTTTTTCACTTGTTTAATGTAAATCTAATTTATTTTTATCATTATATATATTTTAGTTAATTTATTTTAAAATTATTTACACCATGTGACTATTCCAATTTTTTCATAATTACTCTATAACATTGGAAACGAGGAAATATGTCGTGTGTTAGAAACATTTCGACTACCAAACCCTTCGTTTACCAAATCATTTCTCCTTTCCTGAAACCTCTATCCTTATTTCAAACCCTATAAGATGAAAAATCTCAAAATTTTATATTTTTATAAATGGAGGAAACCAAGAGTCAAAGAGGGTGAAGCCGGTTTACCAAAGTGACAATGTGTTTCTGGATGAAAGATTCATCAAGGAAAATCAGTGATTTTGAATGGTTGTACCAAATGGATTTTCTTTAGAAACATGAATTATATTTTCCATAACTGGAGACTGCCTTCAATGAAATAAATTCCAAATTTCATTATGAGGTATAGATTAACTCATTTTATAAAATTGTATTGTTTAGTTTTGATGATTTTGAATATCTGAATTTGGAATGTATGGAAGATATGGACATTTCTTTTTCATCCACCGAAGATTCAAATTTTTTGAATTTCCACATGTAGGAGTCTTCTATTTTGATATTTGATATATTATAGATAAGGATCATTCTTTAAAATAAATTATGTATTTTATTATTAATACAAATAAAATAGAGAAAAAAAATTAGGATCTCGAGTTAAATAATATAATTTTGGTTAAGGTTTTTCAGAATGGAATTGCACTATGAATGGCTGAGAGCGAATAGATTTTGTACATAGACATGTATATCATGTTTTTATTTTTGAGTGATTTGATGCTGATCTTCGGCCGATATTTGTTTATATATCTTTATTACAACTATCAACCAGATGCTTGGATGAATTTTTATCTTTATGGGTGGATAGTATATCGAATCTTGTTTAAAAAGGGTATGATTTGGTTAGTTGATTCAAGAGTTAAGTGTCAAAATAGTAATGTGCTTCATTACTGAACTCTATGGAATCTCAGAATTTATTTTCTAGTACAATCAAAGGGAATTATTTACTGATTAGTGCTGAGGAAGAACAGATCTCATGAGATTTTTCATAGGGGGAGAAAGGAGGATTGAGATAGGGAGGTGTAGCTAAATCTAGAACTGATGGAATTTTTCAACCAACTCAGAGGAGGATTCAGTATGATACATTAGGATAAAGAGAGGATGAATAGTTTTAGGAGGGACTTTTTCTCAAAATTAGGACGAGACCTATTCAAAAAATTGAAGAACTTGTGTTAGGTTATGGAGAGGCAACCTATTTGGTTCATTTTAAGGAACCAATTTTTAAATAAGAGACCCAGGCAGTTTGTCATGAAATAGAGCTTCTTGTTTTACCTATGATCAGTGATCAAGTACATGTAAATATTCAAGAGTAGGTGAATATTCAAGAAAAAACTATTCAAAAATAAACTGATCAATAAGAAAAAATTGTATAGAAATTAGTAACTGAAGTTATAGATGTTCTTGTGAATCAAACTACGGAATAGTCAGGTCATGTTTCTGGAGGAAAAATTTAAGTTCTTTATAATAATTCTTATTCATCTAAAAATCTATGGAGAAATAATGGGGAAATCATTTTCCTATAATTGTTGTTGATCAACCATCATATTTAAAAGGAGCATCTAATATTTTGTCTCATCATATAGACTATATTGTTGTTATGTTTAATAAATTTCAAAAATAAAATGATAATATGTGAAAATGGAATGATTGTTCAAGGAACACGATCAAAGAATGTCATGATACTAATATTACAAGAAGGTATTTTGATGCTTTTATGCAGGATATGTTGAATGGGATTGGAAGAGACATGTCTGGTGATATTTCTATGTCTGATTTTTAGATCTGAAGTGGTATTTGGGAATTCAGTTTCAATCAATCAAATGCAGTGTTGGTCATACTAGTATATCCACTTATACTCCTGTAAAAAGTCTAGATTTGATTAGAATATTTTAGTCCATTAAATATATTATGGAAGATATGAATATTATTCTAGAGAACCTTCAATGCAAATGTGCTCCTCTTACAATTATTTTGGACAATAAAAAATATCTTGTAGATTAGTTGACTGAAGGAGAACCTAGTATCTGATTTTTTCATAACCAGTTAACAGAGAAGTTGGAACAGATTATGAATCAGTAAGAGAGTTTTCATGACATTTTAAAATTCAATATTGCTGAGAATTTTCATATCTGTCATGATTCCAGAATTTTAATTATGCAACTGGGTGATACTTTTATGAAGATATCATGGTTGCAGATGGCTGAGATGAAGGAAATGATTGAAGCTTCTCAGAATCATTAGATCCTTATCTAATCCAAATACCACCCAATATTTTTTTACCCCAACCATTTCAGTTGACTAAACTTGTTTCCCAATCAAACTGATAATTTTTTTTATACAAGTTATGATTTTAAAAAGGGGAAATGATTTTTAGAAAATGAATTTGGATTGAAAAGTGAACATGGTATTTGGAATGTGGCCTTGAAAGAATGTGGTTTTGAAAACTAAAATGAAAATTAGTTTTTTAAGGGAAATTTGTATTGTGGTTACATTTTTTTGGTTTTTTTAACTAGTTGTTTTTTGATGATGGTGCTTTCAATGATTTTGCTTCGTCTTGATATTGGTTATGGCATTGTGTTTTATATGTTGTACAGAAAATTCCACCAATAAGGGTCCCCATGGTTTCTTATAAGCCATGCCTAGTTTTTGGTCCTTATTTGACATTGTGTATCCTTCATGGTGAACAGGGTCCTTTTGAAGAATCAGATTTTCTTGAAGAGGTCGAACAGGGTCCTTTTGAAGAATCAGATTGTGTGCTATTTTGGGTATGTTTGAAGGTCTGGATCTGGAAGAATGGTAGTTGTTCTCCCTGCCATCAATACAAGTTGGGATGATGTGGGATGTCTTTAATTTAGTCTTAGTCTGAAGTTTTTTACCTAAAGAGGTGAAGATGATGAAAATAGAGGAGATTAGGTGTACTCGACAAGGCCAATAGACATTGAAGGCATATGTGAACCATTTCAAAGAGCTTGTGTCATTTTCTCTGGAGGTAGCATCGCAGGATTTGATGAAGACATATATCTTTATCGGTGGTCTCTATTCAGAGATCATGGAGGGGGTTCTCCTTTCTAAAGACCAACATTTTGAGAAGCAGGTGGATGAGGTGTTCCTTGATGATTTGGTCTCCAGAGAGCAGGTGATTAGCAATCCAGTGAATCCAGTTGCTCGTGAAGACTCCCCATCTAGTGAGCAGGTTGTGCCATAGGGACCTATTTCTAAAGAGTCCTTTATAAAGGTTTGGGCTTCCACTTTGTTAGAACATTCAAGGGTGTGCCACCAGTGATGTCGGTCCGGACATGTTAAGTTGTCACGTCGCATCCCTCTGATGTTGTGTTGTCGTTGAGGGATTCTGGGTCACTTGGAAAAGTTTTTCAATAATTATCGCCTGAAATAGTCTCTGTGACTGAGGAGTTCAAGTACCTGACTGCGAGTAAGGGGATGCTTCAGCAATCAGATCCCTAGCCACACCTCTCATAGTGAATCTCACATGTAGTCAGGAGTTACCAGGTGTGTGAAGCCTCAGTTTAGGATTTTTTGTTCCATGATGGTGGTGGAACATTTGAAGTCTTTTCGTTATTGTTTTTCTACTGTAAATGTTTTGACATCATTGTAAGTTCATTTTTTTGTCATGAAGTTATGATGGAATCATTTTAGTATAATCCATGTGGTCTTTTTGGTGTGGATGTGGTTTTTAGAATTGTGCATTTTTTCTTAAAAGTGTGTTTGGACCTTGTGTTGGTGAATCTCGGCTTGGTTGTGTTTGTTTGGAGATTTATGTTTCTGTGGAGGAATCGATGTTTCTGGTTATCCTCTGATTCATCATTTGTGTTAATTTTTTCTCGGAGGTTTTTCTCTAGTGTTGGGGGTTTTTGGTGCAGGTTGAGGGTTTCAGGCTTCAGTGGAGGTGTTGTTTTCTTGTTCTATAAAAGTATGTTTGGATCGGTTGGGAGGTACCACGTCACCCCCCCCCCCTTCCCGGGGTGGTATGTTTGGATGTTAACTTTACTCAATAGTTGAGTTCTTTTGGTGGGTAGAACCCTCTCGCGCTATCCCGTACTCTTGTGTTGTGGTTTATTTCTATTTCAATAGGGCATAAATTCTTATTTTGTTTATTATTCAACTATGAGACTTTCTGGGGGTAGAAAGTGTTTTTACTGGGGATAATATTTACACCATCCTTTTAAACTAATTTTTATTTTATTATCTCTTCACTCTGGGTCCTCACGCCAATGTGTGGGTTGGGTCATGGTTTTAATTTTTTATCGTTTAATAATTTTAGTGGGTTTTTCACCTGTGTGCAGTTACCGCACGGTGGGAAGTAGCTGGACAGTCAACTTGGGGGGCCACACAAACATTTAATAATTAAAATAAATAAATAATTATGAAAATAAGGTGAGTTAAAAGTTTAAATTGTAATAATAATATTATTATTATGTTATTAATAATATAATTATTAATGAGGTGTTATTATTGTTATTATTTTTACTTTTATTATTTTAATTATGATTATTTTTAATTATAACACTAATTATTATTATCTTTATTATTATTATTTTTTATTTATGGTATTATTATTATTATTAGTTTTGTTTCTTTATTATAATCATTTTATGTTTTATTATTATTATTATTGTTGTTATCATCATTATTATTATATTATTATTATTATTATTGAAATTTATAATAATAATATTGTGAAAAATATAATAAAATGAAAAAAATAACCTAACCCTAATTCTACCCAGGTGTGCCCCTTAACTGTTCGCGTTGTGCAAGCTGTCAACCCCCCTCCTGCCTTCTCCCCTAACGCGGCCATATTGGCTTCATTACCCCGAACTCTGAACCACCTTTTGTCGGCGCCCAGTGAGCGCACCCTAACCAGCCTCCCGCTCTATCCCCCATCCTCTACACCACCGCTCTAACCTCCAGCCACCCACAGACCACCGCTCTTGCAGCCTCTGGCCACTCCGACCTCAACAGGCCGCCATCCCGCCCCGTTCATGCCCTCATGCACCAGCGCTAGACTCATCACCCCCCTATATTCAAGGCCACCTCACACTTTTTATCTCCCGCCACCCATTCTCCAGCCACAATGTTGTCCCCGGAGAACCTAACATTTTGACGATCTCCCTTTCCATCACATGATGCTGCTCACGACCTAGAGCAAAGGTTTATTCGATTTCACTTCCCCATTGGGTTGTTTATTTCTTCAAATTAATTAAACACTAGTGTCTAAGTTATGTTTCATGCATTTTTCTTGTTGTTTTAAGGTGTGCAAGGGGTCTGGTAGGATCTGTTCTACCTTCCAAAAAAGCGGTATCACGTTTGCATGCCTTTGATGTAGGCTAATCCTAAATCTTCCTTTCCAATGAAGTCCTTTGGCGCATGGTTCTTCCAACTATAATTATTCTTATTTTGTTATTTTATTTTCATCATCACAATATACCTAATAAGTCTATTATGAATTTATAGGTTTTTAGAGTTTGTTAAAAAGAATGGATTTTGATACAATCCTTTAGTTGTGCCTTTGTATTGTTAAATTTAGTATGTTTTTTTAAATGTATATTTTTTTCCATACTGAATTTGTTTATTTTGGTGCCAAATATTTTTCTTAATGTATTTAAAATATGATTCACACATCCATAGTGCATGCAATTAGTTTGTTATGATGTTTTATAAACAATTCATACATATTGTTTAGGATATTGGCACCTAGGTTGTTCTTTTTAATTGATTGTGTTTCTTTAAAGTGGGTTAAGGGGTTCTTATGAAATGATTATCACTCACGTTGTTGTGAAAATGTATATTTGGGTATAAATTTGGTCTAGGGTATATAGTTTGGAAATGGTAAGGTTGTTAAATGTGTAAAAATGTTTTTAGGAAAATTTTAATGATTCATATGGAGATGGTTTTATGTTTTCTGAATAAGTTGGGTGGTTGAACATGATTCTTAATGAAATGGGTGTTTTATGGAAAATGGTTTAACGGGTGTTATTGTTTTTTTGTGTGTATCACATGGTGTTAGCGCATCCCTTGTTGCACTAGGTGCACGTATGGATGTGTCAAAAAAATGAAGGCGATGCCTTAAGTTGGGGTTGTCTTGAAATATTGTTTTATAAGGGGTTCTTATTTTTCTAATTAAGGTTGAGTATTTTGTGTGGGATGTAAAAATGTATTTCATGTTGTTACTCAAGTATGTCTCGGTTGGCCTTAGAGCATAATTTGGCGTGAGATAAAAGAGTAACGGGTGTTTTCATTGCAAATGTAAAAGTGGTGTTTCTTTAATAGTTTGATAGTGTGTTTGGAAAAGTCGACTCAAAGGCCTGAGTAGCACTTTAAATTAAAAATTGATGTTTGTGTGGGAATGATTTTACCTTGAAAAGTGAGTGTTCCTGATTGGAATCCTGAAATGTTTTATGAAGTTTTGGAATGATTATATAGTTTAGCGGCCCGATTGTATCCTTTAATGATATGATGTATATATATATGGGGCACCACTATAGGGTGGGTATTCCTTTCAGGGTTATCATATAGAGTGTCCATTTTTGGGGTATCAATGTCCGGTGAGATCAGTCATGTGTTCGGCAGCCTCCCACTTACACAGTATTATTATAACCACCATGGGTTCCAGGGCATCATTTAGATGATCGAGTGATGGTTGCTAATCAACCCTAATTAGATGGGTTGGTACCCCCTGGTTTTGTTGTTAGGATAGGTGAGTTTTGCCACTGGATTGGTTAATTATAGGGTAGCCGGTTTGTTATAGACTTAGAAGCTTCACCATATGCCGATAACTGTATTCAAAACCATTTATGTGTAGGGGTCTCCTAGGGATGTTTAGGATCTCCCGTGGTTACTTAACTATCTTCATTGTTTGTTTACTTTCTGTCATAATAGGTTATCTTTGAATTTCTCTATTTACATGTTTTACATTAGCCAGGTTTTGGTATCACTTGTTTTGGTTTTCCATTAGTAAATGGTAGTGGGTTTTGAAAATTATTTTCCATTGTGTATTATTTTCAAATTTATAAAAAACATTTTGCTTATTTTAATATGTGAAAACCCTATATTTATAATTTTATTTCGAACTACTGTAATTGGATTTTTGTGGAATGGAAGGACTTGGATTCAGTGGTTTATTCTTTGCATCCCTAATGAGTGTCTGAAATGCTCAAGCCAACTTTATCATTTCAGTTGTAGGTTTCCTTTTCTCGGGTTTCTCTCAGCTGAGTTGTTCATTATTGGAGCATGGTCTTCCTTTGGTTGGGAGGTGATATGGAAGGTCGCATGGAGGTATGTTGATATATTATGATTAATTTCTTTTTCATCTACTCGAGTTCTATTTTATTATTCTGTTTATTCAGGGTTGATGATAAATGCGCCCGTAAGGAGCTACGTGATGCTAGGGTTTTCCCCTTGTCGCTGCCTTCACCTTCTCCGTCTCAGGCCGGCAGTGTTCTCCCCTCAGCTTTCCAACTTGGCAGCTCGTGTCGTGCGGCTCGTGGCATAGTGGGCTCGATCTTTTCGATGGTCTCCTTGCTCTATCCCCAAACCTGATAGGGCTTTTTCTCGGCGACGTGGTGAAGGTTCATGGTCAAGTCCCTTTTAATTGAGTTACAGACTCATTTCAGTGGGGTGGGCGCATTGGGAGATTCATTGTGGGCTTCGAGTGAGGTTTTGGAGGCGGAGATAGGATTTTGGGTTTGGATTGCGGTGGGACCATCTTTCAGGTGTGTTGGCATTCAGGTGGCTGGATAAGGTGATGGATTTCAACCCTTGTGATCTTGAATCGAGTTAAGGTTTTTGATGTGAATCTCTAAGAGTCTTGAGGTGTGATGCGTGATTCCCCTGTTTTAAATCTGCACCTTGAATCTGTTATGTTCGTGTTTTCATTCTGTTTGAAGTGGGTATTGTGCATCTGTATACTTTGATTTGGTTGGTCTGTGTTTGGGTGATTGTTTTGTGGTTCTTGATTATTTTTCTTGGATGATGACATTGGCTCTTACCCGACGAGTTTCTATATGGGCAAGAATAAGGGATTGCAATGGAACGACAACGATGCACTATGGCTTATTCTCTGGCTATATATGATGATGGTGATGGATGGACGGTGATGTCGTTGAAGGTCATAATGTTGGAAGGCAACCAGATGTGATGTAGGTAGCTGTGGGTACTCATGACTTGAGGTCTCTTGGATGTTGTGTATTTTGAATTTTGAATTTTGAATTTTGAACTCTGTTTTTGGATTCTTTGAATCTGTAACCCGTGTTTGATGTTCTAGTTAACGCTCATCCATAAAGCGGTCTATTTGAAAATCAAAAAAGAAATTTTCATCGTTTATTCAGTGTTATTTATTTATCTTCATTTTTCCAAATCAATCCCAGGTATTATTTTTGGATGCCCAGAACTTGTTGTCATCCCATGGGGATCGAGAATGCCCCTCAGTCCAGGTCACAGCCCAGCTTGGGTGACCAGTTCATGGTTGACCCGGTTTGGTTCATGAAAGATGGTGATTTGTGAATAGTACAAGCTAAAATTCGTGTAGACAATCATTGTCGTTGTTGCTCCTTGTTTTCTCACTAGTAATATTTGGTAAAGTTGAATTTTTTTATATAATATTTTGAATTGGTTAATTTAAAAATATTCAATGTAATGTGGGTTTTCATCATGGTATAATAAAAATATTGTAATGGCTTGAAACTTGTGAATTTAAGTGGATTCTATGTATTTTAGTGGTGTTATGAGCCTAATATTTTGTTTCTTATATTATATTATGACTGTTTCCCTCTAAAATTGGGGATGAACTCATTGATTGAAGGTTTAAACATTCCAATCGGTTTCTGACGGGTTTGTTCGTAGAACCGGAAACATCTAATGATTCCATATCCATTTGTACCTACATTCCAAAGGTAGGTGCTCATTAGTTGTGGACTGATGAGGCTTAGGAATTTTCATTGGGCGAGAGGATGGGAGGTCGGAATCATCACACCATTTTGAGTGGAATTATTGTCTACTCCGGGACTCTCTTTATAGATTTAAGTTATGTACGTGAATCCTTATTACATTACCAGGTATAAAATGTGATTTCCTTTAAATCTGACAATCAATGATTGATATGAAGAAAATTTAGAGAATCTTTTATATGTACTCGAGGTTCTTCATCAATAGAGAATAATCTATATTTGCTAGAGATTCTTAGTTGATGGTATCCTTAAATACATAAAACTCTCTTGGTCATTATGATGACCATACTGGTTTTAAAGCCACTCAATGAGGCACTTGAAGATTATTTTCATTCAGGAGGACATGGATTATTTCATAGTTGGGATGGTACCCACTGATGGGATACCTACATATCCTTTATTTTGGAAAAGGAATCAGAACCCACATAGATCGAGTAAGGGAGTATGGTGTTTATGCATGATTGATGGCTCAAAGAAAGATGTCATGATTACTTTTATACTCTAAGCTCACGTGAGTCATGCTCAGTGTGAGAAACAAGAGGTATTGGTGAAACCAGAGAATTGTGCCATGAAAGATGCAATGATGTGGGGATTATGTGTGTATGACTACCCAAATAGATGAGGATTAAGATTTACTTTATGGAATAAATCCATGAACAGGGTCCATAAAGGTATATGTGTTTCATGAAGATTTGTATACTCTAATCTTGGGGCTTACTCCTAAGGAAGATTCCCATGTTAGGAGGGGACTTATGATTGGGTTTTACTCCTAAGAAGGAAGCCCAGATCAAAAGGAATTATGACTGGTTAAAAGAAAATAAGACTGGGGATTATTCCTAAGGAGGAGGCCCAGGTTAAAGGGATTTGAAAATTAAGAGACTTGGGGATTACTCCTAATGAGGATGCCCATATTTGAGACCAGGGCTTATTCCTGAAAAGAAAACCTAGGTTAAAGGATTTAAGGTTTGGGTCTTACTCCTGAGGTGGATGCCCATATTTGGGGAATTATGACTGGGGATTATTCCTGAAAAGGAGGCCCAGGTTAGAGGACTTGGGACTTACTCCTAAAGAGGATGCCCAAATTAATGAGGATTTGGACAGGGGCTTACTCTTGAAAAGGAGGCCCAGGTTAAGGAATTATGGTTGGGGCTTACTCCTAAGGAGGATGCCCATATTTGGGAATTTTAAGACTGGGTCTTAATCCTGAAAAGGAGGCCCAGGTTAATGACGATTTGGACTGGGGCTTACTCCTGAAAAGGAGGCCCATGTTAAGGATTCTCTCATTTTAAAGGATGAGGTTGAATAAATGAACTCTCTAACTTTAGTGACATAAAGATGTAAAAATCACTAAGTTTTGAGAGATGTTCCACGGAGCTCCTTTCAGATAAGGAAGTCAATCAAGAAAACATGTCATAAATGTCTTTGAAGAGTGTATTGAATACTGAATCCTGAATAGGAGAGGTGGAATGACATAAGAGGGGTGAAATGGGTTGGAAAGGCACCCAAAAAGATAGGTGTGCACAAGTCCTATCAGGCACGCAAGTACTGAGTGGGCGAGCAAGTATTGGCCGCGCATGTATACCTGTGTGGTACATGGGTACTTGCGCGATTTTAATCCCTTAGAGTAATATTTGGGCGATCCTTGATCAAATCCTTTAGAATTATCCCTAGAGGCTTTCCAGAAGATAGCGCGCAAGTTATGGTGAAGAAGTAGGGCGGCGCGCAAGTGTGTCCATTTCCCTTAAGTGTAAAACACTTATGCGCACAAGTGTTAGTGAATTATAACACTTAGACCTTACTCCTCTTGTTTAGACCTTCCATTCTAGGTAAAGAATTACCTTAGAAGTGTTCGAAAGACCAGAAGAAGAGACTTGGGCGTTTAGAGCTCTCTATCTGAATTCTCGAAAAATTCCTCTCGAAATGGGGGGCCCACAGGGTCTATTTATAGGCTTCTGAAGACCCTGGGCGGTTATCACTTAGGGCGTGCAAGTCACTTGCGCGACCATTAGGCGGTGCGCAAGTATACTTGCACGACAGTAAGGGAACTTGCGCAACCCTAAGTCCTTTGACTCCTTTTTCATTCCTTTGTTGATTTTTGATGTTTTCTTCAAAGGATGAATCACTTTGGGCGAAGTCATTTCCCTTTCCATTCCATTAGAAAATGTGACGAAAAGGAGCATCAAAAAAAGTCCCCCTGAGAGTTGGATCATGAAGAATAAGGATGTGACTCTGAGGAAAAGAAGAAAACCAAAGGAAAAGGGGCGCGCAGGTGTTCATTGCGTAGCTGTCATCGCGCAGGTGTGAGGCGCGCAGGGCTAGAGCGTGCTGGATGGAGCGCGCTGGCTGTAGGCCCACAGGTGGGCAGCCTAGCCTATAAATATGCCATCATTTGCCGCACATAGCACCTGATTTCCGGATTTTCGAGCTCTCTCCGCGCAGGTCACCTTCGCCGCACAAGTTGCTCATTTTCCGCTATTTCTTCGTTGTCATGCTGCTGTCAAGGTATTTGTACATGCACGATTATAGTTGTATGCCAAAAACTTGAGCGGCACATTAACACTTGCGTGATACATCCATACTTTCACGCCAAGTTTAGATTTGCGCGCCACAATGCCTTTGCCATTTTTCTGAATTCCTTCACAAATTTTATGAAAAATAAACTCATTTAAGAGTTGATTTATTCAACTTTTGATCAGATTCAATGGCTCCAAGAAGAATTAGAACGGCTGATGAACTGGAAAGAAAAAGAATTAATGAAATGATGGATATCATTGGCCACGATTATTATACCGTATGTGATAGCACTCTTCCGGATTTGGCCATGTATCTGAAAAAATGTCATCTTACTTTCCCACAGAGCATCTACCTGCCTCTGTATAGCCATGGCCATCTGTAAGGAGTTACCATTCCAGAGGAAAAGAACTATATGCCTGAGATGCAGCTGCACTGCTACTCCTCTATTTCGGTTATGTTGTGCATTAAGAGAAACAACAATGGTGTGAAATTTCAAATTTTTCCTCCATACCATTTCCTTGCAGATATGAAAATGGCAAACCCATGGGCTGAAATGTTTTCTGCTGCTGGTTGGTGGAGAGAAGATTATCATGTCATTGGAACAATATCTGAAAAGTTTACTCTCTCTAAATTTCTCTTTACATCCAATGCTCCATTCTAAAATCCATGTATCCATCTTCCAAGTCTTTTGGATAGAAACAGAGTCACTGTTTGATCAGCAGAAAATTCTCTCAAACCGCACTCAAGAACATTCTTCTATAATTGTTCCAAGAAGTGCTGGTATCACTGCATCTCTTATTGTATCCAGTTGAATGAATGAATTCCAGGTGACTACTGATGATTCTTGGGATGCTGTAAATCAAATGAAGAGTTATGTTGAAAGCCTTTTGTAATTCTTGAAAAAGAGAAGAGACTCCAATATGTGGATGTCCTTCTAACTCTTGTGCATCAATGAAAAACACTTTCGTCTTCAATCATTTGTTCACGTATTTTCCTACTGCCTTCTTTAAATTTTACCTAAGCCAATGGGCCTAGTAAGCATAGTTTGATTTTAATTAGGATTAATGAAAATAACTCGACAAACTTTAAATCTTTAATTGCTCAATATTACCTAAATCATACAAAATTTTTGTTTAGTGAGCTGGAACTTGACTTTTATTATTACCTAAATCATACAAAATTTTTGTTTAGTGAGCTGGAACTTGACTTTTATTCAGAGTTCCTTTGTCTTTTGTGGGCAGTTTAAAGTCATGCACGTCGGATATACAGAGTCTAATGTTTAAGGTCGAAATAGCTTTGACCAAATGAATTATAATTGACTTGATTCCTTGAAAATTTATCTGAAAACACATTACCATACTCAATTATGAGGGAAAATATGTAAACTATGACTTAATAATATTTGAATCTGAGGAATGATATGAAAAAGAGCTAAAAGGAATTAGAAGAAGTAGTTTCCAAGAATGAAGTTACCATTATTTAACAAACCCGTTAGGGGGTTGAATTATGCAGTGCCACCTAAGGGAATTGGCTGCATAGTCAAATAAATAGCATCTTTTGGCTAACAAGTCTTTTATGTAGACTGTTTATGCAAGGTCACCTAAGGGCACGTGCTGCATATTCAGGCAAAATAACTCTTAGAAATTTACTTTCTTAGTGCTAAAAAGCCAGTGAAAGTTTATGAATATTCAAATTTCCAAATTATAGAGTTTTCTGTATGAAAAGAGGTACTTGAATATGGAGAAGATATTTCCAAACAAGATTATCGAAGAACTAGATGAATATCACTCCTACGAAGGTCTGACCCAAATGTTGGGAGTGAGAATATAAACCATAGACTTGAATTCTTTCAGATCATGAGAAAGGATATGGGACAAGTATGTTAAGGATGGCTTTTTTTGTGAATCCCTACATAATTTCATTAAGAAAAATAAGGACAAAAGAAGCTTTCTTACCAATAATGAAGTTACCAGTATTTAAAAAACCTGTTAGGGGGTTGAATTATACAGGGCCACCTAAGGGAATTGACTGCATAGTCAAATAATAGCATATTTTGGCTAACAGGTCTGTTATGTGGACTGTTTATGCAAGGCCACCTAAGGGCATGTGCTACATGGTCAAGCAAAAGAACTCCCAGAATTTTAGGCCTTCTGTGATTATTATTCAAGAAAAGGGTTATAAAGATCTAGAAGTATTCAAGATTAGGATTATGACACATAAATATGGGTATTTTTTAATGCATGCAGAGATGCACGGATCAATGTTAACCATAATCATGTTGTGGCTGGATCTGTAATTGAAATGTTGGACTTCACTACGTATCCCATAAGGATGGGAATCAAGCCATACGTAGTTCTTGAACTACAGTTTAACGTCATGTGGGACAAAAGGATTAAAGATCTTAGTTTAGGGTCATAGAGCTTGGGCCATTATAAGAAATACACAGTGTGTGTTTTCATGGGGACTTTTCAGCCAGGGGACTGAAATAGGATTTTGGGGTTAGGCCCAAAAGACTTGAGGCTGGATTCGAGGGACACTCGAACGTTCCTACGTATCCCATAAGAATGGGAATCAAGCCCACTTAGTTCTATAACTATCCTCTATAAAAATTTGGTTCGTACATGTGAAGTGTGAAAGGGGACTATAGTGCAATGATGATTTAACCCAAGATAAAAGGTTCGGGCATTGCCATGTATGCACGTAGACTTTGAAATGAAACATGCTTGAAAAATCAATGTAAATAATGGTTCCCTCTCAGGTGAGGGTATCAAAGAATATTGTAGTTTATTGTCGTATAGGACAAAAAGTGTTGTACAGTTTAACGTCATATAGCAAGGACGAAAGTTAACCAATATAAAGAAATTGATTCTGGGGACGGTTTCATGAATCAACATTGTATGAGATGGAGGTGAATCGATGTGAAGATATTGGTTTTGGGCTTGAACCTTGGGAGGTTGCCTATGTACCTATCCTGGAAGGCAAGGATCAAAGTTTGTGTAGTTCAATTAAATAATGAATTAATGATCAAGTTGTTCTTGGGGACAACGACCTAAAAATGATGCTGTAACTTATGCTTGGTTAGTGGCCCATAGAGGGTGTTATGGTTGAAATTTTCTCTAAGCTCACGTGAGTCATACTCGGTGTGAGAAACAAGAGGTAACAAAAACCTTAACGATGCACAGTTTAATGTCATGTAGGACATATAGAGGGACTATGAAGTTTAAAGTCTTGCAGTTAGGATTATTGGTGTTGTATAGTTTAGTGTCATGTAGCAGGGACAAAGTATAGTTTAATCTCATGTAGGATGTATCAAAGGACTTTCTGTAAAGTTTAGCGTCATGTAGTTAGGACAATGGGGACAACACAATTTAATGTCATGTTGGACAAAAAGAGGATTGTGCAGTTTAATGTCATGCAGTAAGGAAAAAATAGAACACATTTTAACGTCATGTTGGATGTATTAAGGACTTTTTCATAGTTTAACATCATGTTGGATGAAAAAGGGACGATACGGTTTAGCGTCATGTTGGACGAAAGTGCGAATAGTTTACGGTCATATGCAAGGACCGTTGGTTATGCAGTTTAACGTCATGTTGGACAAAAGGGACTTGCAAATAGTTTAGGGTCATATGCATGGACTTTTTCTATATACTTTAATGTAATATAGCAAGGATGATGAAGGGGACACATTTTAGCGTCATGTTGGAAGAATTAGAGAACTTTTTCACAGTTTAACATCATGTGGGACGAAAGTAATACAAATAGTTTAAGTTCATATGTATGGATCGTGGATGATGCAGTTTAACGTCGTGCTGGACGTAAGGGACTTTTATACAGTTTAGCATCATGTAGTTAGGATGTCACAGTTTAACATCTTGTGGGATGAAAGTAATACAAATAGTTTAAGGTCATATGTATGGACCGTGGATGATGCAGTTTAACGTCGTGCTGGACGTAAGGGACTTTTATACAGTTTAGCTTCATGTAGTTAGGACGTCATAGTTTAATGTCATGTGGGACGAAAGTAATACAAATAGTTTAAGGTCATATGTATGGACCGTGGATGATGCAGTTTAATGTCGTTCTGGACGTAAGGGACTTTTATATAGTTTAGCGTCATGTAGTTAGTACGTCACAGGTTAACTTCGTGTGGGACGAAAGTAATACAAATAGTTTAAGGTCATATGTATCGACCATGGATGATGCATTTTAACGTCGTGCTGGACATAAGGGACGTGAAAATATTTTCAGGTCATATGCATGGACCGTTGCTGTATTTTGTGTTCACACAAAATATTTCTTCAGAAATCTAGAATTTTTTGGAGTAGTGATGAGTTCTTCATCCATTGAGATTAAAGAATAAGCTCCATTGGAGTAGACCTTATGTATTGAGTAATGTCCTTCCCATTTTGGCTCACATTTGGGAGGTTTCTTTCCTGGTATCATTGGAGTTCTGAGAACTAATACAAATTCTCCCTGAACGAATGAATAAAGGCAAACTTTTTTGTTGAAAGCTCGTGCTATTCGATTCTGATAGACTTCCAAGTGGTGTAAAGTTCACAATCTTTTCTCATCTAACTATTCCAATTCATTCAATCGCTTTAGAGATTGTTCATCTGTAGATGACTGATCACAAATGGATACTCTGAGCGAGGGTAGTTGAACTTCACTGGGCATGATGGCTTCTGTTCCATATACCAGTGAATATGGAGTTGACTGAGTTGTAGTGCGGGTGGTAGTCCGATAAGCCTATAAACCATGAAAGAGTTTATCAGGCCATGATTTCTTATCTTTATCCACCATCTTTTGCAGTATATTTGAAAGAGTTCCGTTGAAAGCTTCTATCTGGCCATTGGCCCCTGCATGATATCGAGATGAATGATTGGATTTGATGTTGTATTCTTGATACAACTTTTTCACATCGGATGAACAGAAGTTGGTGCCATAGTCCGTCAATATGGTATGAGGGACACCAAATCTGGTAATGATGTTAGACTTTATGAAGCTAACAATGCTTTTAGAACTGACTTCCTTGAGAGGTACTGGCTCTGCCCATTTGGAAAAGAAATAAGTAGTAGTAAGAATATACATAAACTTCTTGGTCGTAGCTGAAGGGTAAGGTCCCACCACATCCATTCCCCATGTGGAAAATGGCCACGAGTATTTAGCTGTATGAAGCAACTCTGGAGGTTGATGAATGATGTTGGCATGTACTTGGCATGAATGACACTTCTTTGTGAAATCAACATAATCTTGTATCATTGAAGGCCAAAAGTATCCAAGACTTCGAATCTGATCAGACAATCTATGTCCAGACTAGTGGGCACCACAGACTCCTACATGTACTTATTTCATGACAGCCATTGTCTATTCACCATCAATGCATCTGAAGAGAACTCCATCAAAACCATGCTTGTAGAGAATTTTCTCTAGGTGATCTGGGCTATCATAAAGAGTAAAGTTGACCACACGTCGCCAGATTTGTTCTTTCCCGGCTCTATCAGGTGGAAGTATTCCATTTTGAAGGTATTCCCTGATAGGTGTCATCCATCCCGTAGTGTGACCATATGGTTCAGAGATGGGACTAATTTTATTGATTTCCTCTGTTCTGGAACGAACATAAGGTGAAATTGTACGACGGTGGGCAATACTGATGGTTGTCTTGTCAAGATTTGGATCTGCCAGAGCTGTGGCTATATTAGCCAGTGCATTAGCTTGGGCATTTTGTGATCTTGGGACATAAGAAAATGTCAGTTTCGAAGAAAACTCTGCCATTAACTCTCTGATGTAATCATACAAAGGGATTAGTTCTTCTTTTCTGATGGCATAATCTCCATTGACTTGTTTGATTACCAGGTCTGAATCACCTTGCACCTTTAAGTGGTTCACTTGTGCTTTTAGCGCCAACTTCAATCCTGCAATGATAACTTGGTATTCTGCTTCATTATTTGTACCACCTTCCCAAAATAAGAAGGAATAGGGTAACACTACCTTTTCTAGATAAATGAGTACAATCCCTAAGCTAACTTTGTTGAATTTAGGATTTTCCATTTTTCTCCTTGTTGGACTTCTGGAAGCACCATCAAAGTACATTTCCCATTCCTGAGGACTTTCTTGAATAGAGAAGACTTCCTCATCAGGGAGTTCAATATCTGAAGATGTGTCTTCCACTAAAGGGTGTTCAACTATGAAATCAGCAAGATCTTGGCCCTTTATTGCCTTTTGAGACACATACTGAATGTCGAATTGCTGCAAAATAACTGCCCACCTTGTCAGATGTCCTGTAAGTATTGGATGACTAAGGATGAATTTGAACGGGTTATTGTGAGATACCAATTAGACCTCATGATGTCGCAGGTAGTGTCTCAACTTCTGAACTGCAAAGATTAATGTCAGGAAGCACTTCTCAATACTTGAATATCGGGTTTCTACTTCAAGCATAGTACAAATGAGATAGTAGAGGCTGTTTTCATTCCCAGCATCATTTTTCTGAGCAAGAAAGTCACCCAAGGATCGCTCTAGAGCTGTCACATAGAGGATAAGTGGTCTTCCTTCAACAGATGGCATAAGTACCGATGGACTCAAGAGATATTTGTTGAGAATATCGAATGCTTCTTGACATTCTTCAGTCCACTGGTAAGTGACTCCCTTCTTCATCAATTTGGTGAAGGGTAAACTTTTGTCTTCCAAATTGCGATGAAACTCCGAATATAGGCTAAGTGTTATTGAATTCCTCTCAATTCTCTTAAATTTAGAGTATGTGATATGCTAAGGATTGACTTTGCCTCCTCAAGATCGACCTCGATACCACGATGGCGTACGACGAAGCCAAGAAATTTCCCCGAGGTTACCCCAAAAGCACATTTTAAGGGGTTCATCTTCAAATTATGTTGTCGAAGCTTGCGGAATATGACTTCTAAATCAGATAAGTGATTAGAACTTTGTTTTTATTTGACCACCAAATTGTCCACATAGCATTCAAAAAACTTCCCTAAAAAGGGTTTGAAGATACGATGCATGGCACGCTGATATGTTGCACTAGCATTCTTTAAGCCAAAGGGAATTACCCAGTAGAAAAACACACCCTGAGGGGCTCTGAAGGCCGTAGATTCTTCATCTTCTGGATCCATCCAGATTTGATTATATCCAGAATATTCATTCATGAAGGAAAGTACTTCATAGCCAGCTATTGCATCAATCAAGAGTTCTGTAATCGGAACTGGAAAATCATCCTTAGGACAATGCCGATTAAGATCTCTGAAATCAATGCAAACTCTAATTTGCCCATTCTTATTTTTTACTAGGACAACATTATCCAACCACTTGGGATATTGAACTTCTCTAACAATGTTAGCTTTGATGAACTTATCCACTTCAGCCTCAATTTTGGAAGTATAGGTTGGGTATGTTCTTCTCGCAGCTTGCTTAATTCCTCAATGTTCTTCGGGAAACCCCAGATGATGATTAAAAACATCAGGATCAAGCCCTGGAATCTCTATATAGTTCCAAGCAAATATATCTTGATTTTTCTTTAAAAAGAAAATATACATCTCTTACTCTTCAAGAGTCATGACTGTACTGATTAAAGTGGGGGCGTGGATCTTCTTTTCACCCAAATTGATTTCTCTGAGTTCATCCACAGTGGTAGAGATGCCCTCTTCAAATACCGGGGGATTATTCCTGAGATCTTCATCTTCTTCTTCAACATGTTTTATTTCCTCTATTTCCACTTGCATAGTAGATGATGAAGCAGAATTTTCATGATCAGAAGAGAATTCAAAATTTGCACATCTTGAAGAAGAAGATTCCATTTCCGACCCGATTGATGATGAAGGATCTTCTTTGGGTAATAAAGAGGAGATGATGGATTGATAATAAACATCATCATTTACCTCTGACATTTCTATTGCTTACTCTGGCCTGATTGGCGAAGTATAGACTTGCTGGATTTCAGCAGATGAAATGAAGACATCTCCATTTGTGCTTTCATCATTTCTTGGTGAATCACCAATTTCTCCCATGTTCTCTGGATCGATTGTCGTAATTTACATTATGGATCATTCCATAAGATTATTTTGATTTGGGTCAATCCTATCAATTTGACTGATAGGGAACACATAATCTGTTCTCACATGTGCTAATGGTTTTACTGGAATCTTTTCCCAACCATACAGAGCATTAACTTTCTTAATCTCCTTTGTTGTGGATTCATCATTTCCCTTCATGTGGTAGAATTCCGCCTCAATGTATTGAGATTCACATGTCTTGAACGGGGCCTTATCACCATATAATGTCCCAACTTGACCATCGAAACAAAAATTGAGACATTGATGGTATGAAGAATGGATAGTCGCATGCCGATATAGACAAGGTCTTCCAAGCAAGATGTTGAAGGCTGAGTCTTGATCGACAACCATGAAATATGAATTGGACACAAGATCTCCAAACTGAGTTCTGAGTGTAATCTCACTCAGTGGTTCTTGTTCATTTTTATCATATCCTTTTAACATCAAAGTAGAAGGAGATAAATCAGATTCCATGAGGCTCAATCAACGAAGTGTACGAATGGGCATGAGGTTGACTCCTAAACCATTATCAATGAAAACTCTTCGGATGTCTATGCCATTGACCTTTCCAGATAAGTAAAAAGGTATAATATATCCATGCATGACATCATCTTCATCTTCATCAGTAAAAGATATTACTGCATGGAATTCTGCAGGATTATTCTCTACATGGTAGACTTCAACTGCAACAATTTTGGTTTCAAACTCCTAAGGACTTGACAAAGCCTCAATGAGTGCCTCCCGAAGATCCTTTGATAAATTCAAGGCATCCATAATTGATAACTTGGCTGGTACTTGGGTCAGGTGTTTCAATATATCATACTTTTGATCCAAAGGTCTGTGTTTCTCAACAAGAACATGTGGTTTAGCAGGTGCCTTGGAATTTGATGCATCATGTACCGGGATAGGAGTTGGTAATACTCCTGCCTTTGGAAGATTAGACCGATTAGGTCTATTTACTTGATGAGAGGAAGAAGAAGGAACCTTCAACCGATCTTCCAGAATAATTGTACTAGGGATAAGTCTGCCTTGTGTGGAAGAACTTCCTTGTTTTTTTTTGAGCTCGTTGAAGGGCTCTACCATGAGTTTCTACAGCATTCATGGTTCTAGTAGGGGTAGAATTAGAGTAGTGGCCTCTGAAAGATCCACGTATTCCCCTATATCCTAAGCCTCTGGAACTTCCTTTTATTCCTCTATTTGATATAAGGAATTCGGGCTCCTCAAAATTGAAACTGTGACTGGCATATGGATTTGTTAATTGAATCATATTAACAGAACCGAAAATCAACTCTTCATCTGATGAAGACTCTGCCTGATTAGCCTGTTTAGGTTGTTCTGTTTGGTGGGGTGGTGCCCATGAATTTGAAGTAGATGGAATGAAGTCTGCCAGAGTCAAAGATAACTTAGGATTTAACACATACTCATCTTCTTCTGATCCTTTTTATTTCTTTGAATCATGCTGTTTCTTTGAGCATTTTCGCTCTAATGAAGAGGGTTTTGCTGTGAAATTCATGGAAGAAGGCACAATTGGTTTCTTCAATTGCGTTCGCAAAATAGCATGAGTTCGTTTGATCGTCTTTCTGACCATCCAATCATCATATTTTTTTGCATTTTTGTTCTTAACTTCTTAACACTCGCCTTCCTCCTCTGGAACTATAGCAGTAACACATGCTACCTAAGCTGAAGAACCTTTTAATTTGACTTGTCTCGAGTCGACTATCTTTTACAGGAGGTATTTGAAGACAAAACACTCCTGGATGGGATGCCCCAACATTTGATGAAATGAGAAATAATTGGGATGCTCTTCATCTCCTTCTTTGTTTGGCCTTTTGGGCCTTGGAAACTGAACAAAATTATTTTCCAGAGCCGAAATGAAGTAACCAGTAACATGTTCATTTTGGAAAGAGTATGTTTTCCTTTTCAGATCCTAAAATTGTTTTTGTCTTTGATCTCTTTGATCGTCTTGACGAAACAGCCTTTTTTGTTGGCGCTTAGGAGGTGGAGCCCTTCGAGAAGATGAAGGTTTTGAAGTAGAAGCAGGTACAGGTGCTTGTTTAAGCATAACTGTAGCAGTCTCTGCTTTACCCATTCTACTTCCTGGAGCTGATGGAATTATACGAGCCTTATCCTTAGTCTTTATAAGAGAATATTAAATTTGTTGAGCGATTGAAGTAAGGTCTCAAAACCCCCCTATATATTTCATAGGGATCAACGACGTACGTAATTCGTCATGCAGATTTTCCACACAGATTGGCAACAGTTCTTCCTAAGGGAGTGCTAAGATTAGGGAATATGATAATCTTTTCCAGCGAGCAATGAAATATGAGACCCTTTCATTCTCCCTTTGCTTATAGTTTTTAAGATCAAAAACTGTTGTTTTTGGCAATGTTGTGCTAAACTGAAGAAGGAATTTTTGGTGAAGATCTTCCCACACGGTAATTGACCGAGATTTCAAGCTTGTGTACCAAACAAAAGTTGGTCCTTGCAAGGTTCACACGAAGCATCTGAGTTTCACTGCTTCTTGTTGTTCCAAAGTTCCCATCATAGGATCACAACAAGACACGTAATGCGTCAAATTCTGTTCAAGATCTCCTGTTCCATTGAAAATAGGGAATACAGGGTTCCCAAAACATGATGGGGGAAGGATTGAATCAACCCATTCAGGGTAAGCTCTCTTTTTTGGTTGAACCTACGCATGCTTCCCTTCCATAGTCTCTAACTGAGCTGTTAATGACTCAATGGTAGTTATTAACTTTTTAGAAACATCTGTTTGAACTTGGACTTGGGTAGGTGCAATAACTGGAGCTGGTACAGATGTGGTGGTTGGTACTGCAACTGATGGTAGCACCGCCAATTGTTGTTGCACTTGACCCGTAGGATTAGACCTGTGAGGGTGCACTGATAGAGGAGGATATTCTTGATCCAACTCTGTAACTACAATAAACTCCCTTGAATGACTGACTCCAGCACACTTAGGAGGAAGACTACCTTGAAGTAATTCTACATTCATCCTCCTCAATTCCTTCATTTCATCCTCTTGTTGTGCAAATATTTTCTCTAGTGAGAGCGACTGGCCTTCTCCAGAGGAAGGGTATGTAACCTGATTCTTTCTCTTCCCCTTGTTTGATCCCTTTAGGAGAGGGGGAAGTGGGTTATTTGAAGGAAAACCCAGATTTTGGGTAAACCTTTGATTTTGTGTATTCACACCTTCTTCATTTGTGTCTGTGCGTACAACTTCTTGAACAGGAACCTCTTCATCTGATCCCTCTGAGTGAGCCTCATCTGGTGGATCAACAACAATGGCATTGATGAAATTAATTGATGCATAATGCATCACATCTCTCCTATCAGCATTTCTGTGATATTGTCTTCTTCCATGTATCTAATGAGATATTGCCTTTAATTGATTAGATCCCTCAAGAACTTCTTGGCGAACCGTAATTTGGAGAGAGTCTCCTGATAATTTGGTTCTTCGATCCTCTTAGGGCTTCTTCCCTAATCGAGAGAAGACTGAATTTCTTTGAGTGAGGGATTGAGGATTTGAAAAAGTCCCTAGTCCGGTGGACTGGGGTTGTTCCTGCTATTCCTGCTCAACTCCTCGAATCCTATTTGTTGATTCTGAGGGTTGGTTTAAAAGAGTCCACAGTCTGGCAAGCTGGGGTGGATCTTGACATGCTATGTTTGAGACTTTCTTAAAATCTCTCCTGATCTTGCGGACCTTGGTCTGGAAATTAGCTGGATGCATCAATCGATATCCACTTTTATCACCTGGTTCAAAAGACCATTGGATGATCTCTGACACTTCTGTCACTTGGTGATGTGCTTTCTCCATACGAGAGGCATGTTCAATATTCTTATTTTCTTGATGCAGGAGTAATTCAACAACTTTTTCTTTGTATTCTTGATTTTGAGAGGAACTATTTGAAGCATGTTCTTGGAAAAGCCTTTGATTACAAACAAAGACAGTTGATTGTGGCCGACTATGGGCAATAACATTGCATGAGACCATTTTCGGCGGGCTTTGCTAACTGGAGAGCACAGTGAAATGAAGTGCTCCATGAACACCCCATCTTATGACATGAATACCTGATGGGGCATTGAAAATTAACTGTCGCAATCTTTTTAGTGTGTCAAGGCATGAATGTTGAAGGGGTCTCTGCTGCTTTTCAGCCTTCGGATATCGAGAGACTGATAGAGATGCCAAATCAATCTGACGTTGTAACCCTTCTATTATCTTAAGATGATTTTCATATTCATCATAAGATAATACTTTCTTTTTCAACTGACAAATAGTATTCCATATGTTAATACGAATATCATGAATTTCATATTCCGTCAACATCTCTGGAATGTCATACTGAGAGTCAGCCAGAGGCCAAAACATTACTGGCACTTCACCCTTTTCCAGTTGTTTTCTCATGTTCAACATTTCCTCTTTATCATTCAATGAAGATTCTTCTACATGATTTGACCTGAGTTGGTGTTTCCTTGTTGCTTTGTCAAATTCAACAAGATTGGTAGAGAAATCACTGATCAAACTAGAAGATGCATGACTAAGGGGTGGTTCGGAGAACGAACTACACCTTGGGATGTCTTCTTGTTGAGAAAGTATTTCACCTGCTAGCGATGAAGTATCAGACATGACTGGTTTTACATTTTCAAGTTCCTCAAGATAAGAGGGCTTCCTCAGCACTACATTGTCCACTGGAGCATTTTCTGGGAAATGTGCATCACTACTGCGGAGAGGACATTTGTAGCGAAATTAATCATCATGGGAGGACCACCATGGTAGGTTACAGAAAAAGATGAGATCTCTTGCTCCTTGGTCTTCTGGCCACACAGAGGGTTATTGTAGCTCTCATCTGAAGATGAAACTTCAAGATCGACCGAATTGTCATGAAGCAAGGCTTCATGAGGAAGTGTCTGTTGAAGACCTTCGGAACTAATTTTCCCATTATTGGGTAATGAGGGAGTAGAATCTTGGATTCCAACAGATAATTGTCTGAGGGATTCAAGAACTCTAGCATCGAGAAAGGCCTTGTTACATATTAGCTCTTGATCTCTTGAGTGTGTTTGGTGGGTCTTCTTCTTAGACACCTATTTACTCACCTTGGAAACCACTTGTTGACGAAAGTGGCTGCTCTGAGCAGGTGTATGTGCCTGATCAGGAGAGATGGCCAGATTAGGCTGACGATCTCTACTCAAATCATGTGTATGTGCCTGACTTGGTTGTCCATATGATATGGGGGAGTATGCCCCACAACCCTCTTGGACTGGAACAAATATGTGTGTCTGTTCTGAAGTGAACTGTTGATTTGTCACGCCACTGGTAGGGATAGATTTATGTGTCTTTCCCTGAGATTTTGTTGAAGCTGTTATAATATCCTGGCAAGCATCCAGAATATGAGCAGGGATTTGATTATGCTCTTTCACCATTGATAAAATATGCTTGGTGACTTCAGCTGCCAGAACAGGGATATACGTCGATTCTGTGCTTGGAGTAGGTGTATGTGCCTGCTCCTATCCTCCTTTTCCTGTCAGTGAATCCTGAGAAAGTTGAGTCTGCCTCCTGTTTGTCACCGGAGCTTTCCGACTGACTTATCCGTGTGCTACCAAGCGATACTGTTGGTAGGCTTGATCAATACTAACAGGTGTATGTGCCTGCTGATTACACTTCGCTGAACGTGGTTGATGAGCTCCATCATATGTAGTCCGACGATCCTGCTGACTAGCTGATGATGTATAAACAGGTGTATGTTTCTGCCTATAGTACTCTACCGGAATTGCCTTACGGGATTGGTGTGATGCTGCCAGACAAGTCTTCGGGATAGAGGAATTAAAACGGATGGGTGTATGTGCCCGCTCATTGTTTTCCACCAAGTTAGGTTGGTGGACTTCTCCGGAGATAGCAGAGATGAGAACCTGCTCACTGTTGACCGGATTTTGCCTCTGGTGATTCGTCTTTCCTGATCGAGTTTGAGGAACCTGAGCCGAACGCCTGGAGTCGATACCCTCATTATGTTGAGGGCGCACTGTCGCATGAGTCTAGCTATGATTATTGATGGGATCTCTCAGGAAGGAATCCCGCTTCCTTGAATTAAGGCCCTAAGGGACCTGCTCATTCACCTCCCTAGAATATGGGAGTGAATGGTGACTGCGTTTCAGAGATAATGACCCGAAACGGTTGGAGACGGTAGTTAGCACCGCCTGCTTCTTGATCGCTGGTTGCCGCTGTCCAGACGACCAGGGTGAATTGTTCACTTGGAGGGCTTGTCGATCAGCCTCCAGAGTTGGAATCGTACCGTGTTGACGGTACTCTTTAACCAGCGCATTTGATACCCAGCATTGAAGACGCTGAGTAGGTGATGCCATCCTCAGAGCGGACGATGATCCAACAGGAGTAGCGGTAGTGGCATTCACAGCAGCAGTATTCACAGGTGTGAACTTGAGAGCAGCCATTTCTTAGAATGCAGAAAATCTTGGAAAAGAGTTCCTATTTGATATAATAGATGTAATCAAGATAAATTCATCCACTCAATCTTTAGGATGATCACATATGTCAATGATTGTTTTTGTTGGCCCTCTCATTGAGTTTTAAATAGGGGCCTAAAAAATAAGTAAAACATCATTTTAACTTGGTTAAGGATTCACGTCGGGTTCACCATTTTTTGTTTCCCTCTGGACTTGGGAATGACCTCGTTGATTGAAGGTTCAAACATTCCTATCATTTTCTAACGATTTTTTTCGTAGAACTGGAAACATCCAATGATTCCATATCCATTTGGACCTACTTACCAAAGGTAGGCGCTCATTAGTTGTGGACTGATTAGGCTTAGAAATTTGCATTGGTCAAGAGGATGGGAGGTCGGACTCATCACACCTTTTTTAGGGGAATTATTGTCTACTTTGGGACTCTATTTATAGATTTAAGTTATGTTCATGCATCCTTATTACATTACTAGGTATAAAATGTGATTTCCTTTAAATATTACAATCAATGATTGATATGAAGAAAATTTAGAGAATCTTTTATATGTATTTGATGTTCTTCATTGATAGAGAATCATATGTATTTGTTAGAGATTATTAGTTGATGGTATCCTTAAATACACAAAAGTCTCTTGGTCATTATTATGACCATAATGGTTTTAAAGCCACTCAATGGGGCACTTGAAGTTTATTGTCATTCAGGAGGACATGGATTATTTCAGAGTTGGGATCGTACCCGCTGATGGGCTACCTACATATCCTTTGTTTTGGAAAAGGAATCAGAACCCACGTAGTTCGATTAAGGAAGTATGATGTTTATGCCTGATTGATGGCTCAAAGAAAGATGTCATGATTAATTTTATACTCTAAGATCACGTGAGTCATGCTCAGTGTGAGAAACAAAAGGTATTGGTGAAACCAGACAATTGTGCCATGAAAGATGCAATGATGTGGGGCTTATGTGTGTATGATTGCCCAAATAGATGAGGATTAAGATTTACTTCAGGGAAGAAATCCATGAACAGGGTCCATAAAGGTATATGTGCTTCATGGAGATTTGGATACTCTAATCTTGGGGCTTACTCCTAAGGAAGATGCCCAAGTTAGGAGGAGACTTATGATTGGGTTTTACTTCTAAAAAGGAATCCCATATCAAAAGGAATTTTGACAGGTTAAGAGAATAGAAGAATGGGGATTATTACAAAGGAGGAGGCCCAGGTTAAATGGATCTGAAAATTAAGGGACTTGGGGATCACTCCTAAAGAGGATGCTCATATTTGAGACTGGGGCTTATTCCTGAAAAGGAAACCCAGGTTAAAGGATTTAAGGTTTGGGGATTACTCTTGAGGAGGATGCCCATATTTGGGGAATTATGACTGGGGCTTATTCTTGAGAAGGAGGCCCAGGTTAGAGGACTTGGGGCTTACTCCTAAGAAGGATTCCCAAATTAAGGGGGATTTGGAATGGGTCTTACTCTTGAAAAGGAGGCCTAGGTTAAGGAATTATGGTTGGGGCTTACTCTTAAGGAGGATGCCCATATTTGGGAATTTTAAGACTGGAGCTTACTCCTGAAAAGGAGGCCGAGGTTAATGAGGATTTGGACTGGGGCTTACTCCTGAAAAGGAGGCCCAGGTTAAGGATTCTCTCATCTTAAAGTATGAGGTTTAATGAATGAACTCTCTAACTTTAGTGAGATAAAGATGTGAAAATCACAATGTTTTGAGAGATGTTCCACGGAGCTCCTTTCAGATAAGGAATTCAATCAAGAAAACATGCCACAAATGGCTTTGAAGAGTGTCTTGAATACTGAATCTTGAATAGGATAGGTGGAATGTCATAATAGGGGTGAAATGGGCAGGAAAGGCACCCAAAACGATAGGGGCGCGCAAGTCCTGGAAGGCGCATAGGTACTGAGTGGGCGTGCAAGTATTGGTCACGTAGGTATACCTACGCGGCACATGGGTACTTGCGCAATTTTCAGCCCTTAGAGTAATATTTAGGAGATCATTGATCAAATCCTTTAGAATTATCCATAGAGACTTTCCAGAAGATGGCGCGCAAGTTATGGTGAAGAAGTAGGGTGGCGCACAAGTGTGTCCATTTCCCTTAAGGGTAAAACACTTAGGTGCGCAAGTGTTAGTGAATTCTAACACTTAGACCTTACTCCTCTTGTTTAGGCCTTCCATTATAGGTAAATAATTACCTTAGAAGTCTTTGGAAGACCTGAATAAGAGACTTGGTCATTCAGATCTCTCTATCTGAATTCTGGAAAAATTCCTCTTGAAATGGGGGGCCCACAGGGTATATTTATAGGCTTCTGAAGACCTTGGGCGGTTATCACTTAGGGCGTACAAGTCACTTGCACGACCATTAGGTGGCGCACAAGTATACTTGTGCGACAGTAAGGTAACTTGCGCGACCCTAAGTCCTTTGACTCCTTTTTCATTCCTTTGTCGATTTTTTATGTTTTCTTCAAAGGATGAATCACTTTGGGCGATGTCATTTCCCTTTCCATTCCATTAGACAATGTGACGAAAAGAAGCGTCATCAAAGACACAGTTGTGGACTAATGAGGTTTAGGAATTTGCATTGGTCGAGAGGATGGAAGGTCCACTCATCACACCTTTTTGAGGGAAATTATTGTCTACTTTGGGACTCTCTTTATAG
Organism: Viscum album; assembly: GCA_963277665.1. Taxonomy (NCBI): domain Eukaryota; kingdom Viridiplantae; phylum Streptophyta; class Magnoliopsida; order Santalales; family Viscaceae; genus Viscum; species Viscum album. The sequence continues at coordinate 1,291,781,381 of OY728135.1, forward strand.
ATTTAAGTTATGTTCGTGAATCCTTATTACATTACCAGGTATAAAATGTGCTTTCCTTTAAATCTGACAATCAATGATTGATATGAAGAAAATTTAGAGAATCTTTTATATGTATTTGAGGTTCTTCATCGATAGAGAATCATCTGTATTTGTTAGAGATTCTTAGTTGATGGTATCCTTAAATACATAAAAGTCTATTGGTCATTATGATGCTCATACTGGTTTTAAAGCCACTCAATGGGGCACTTTATGTTTATTGTCATTCAGAAGGACATGGATTATTTCAGAGTTGGGATTGTACCCGCTGATGGGCTACCTACGTATCCTTTGTTTTGGAAAAGGAATCAGAACCCACATAGTTAGAGTAAGAGAGTATGATGTTTATGCATGATTGATGTCTCAAAGAAAGACGTCATGATTACTTTTACACTCTAAGAGCTCACGTGAGTCATGCTCGGTGTGAGAAACAAGAGGTATTGGTGAAACGAGACAGTTGTGACATGCAATGATGTGGGGCTTATGTATGTATGACTGCCCAAATAGATGAGGATTGAGATTTACTTCAGGGAAGAAATCCATGAACAGGGTCCATAAAGGTATATGTTCTTTATAGAGATTTGGATACTCTAATCTTGGGGGTTACTCCTAAGTAAGATGCCCAAGTTAAAAGGGGACTTATGATTGGGTTTTTCTCCTAAGAAAGAAGCCCAGATCAAAAGGAATTATGACTGGTTAAGAGAAAATAAGACTGAGACTTATTCCTAAGGAGGAGGCCCAGGTTAAATGGATTTGAAAATTAAGGGACTTGGGGCTTACTCCTAAAGAGGATTCCCATATTTGGTACTGGGGATTATTTCTGAAAAGTAAACCCAGGTTTAAGGATTTAAGGATTGGGGCTTACTCCTGAGGAGGATGCTCATATTTGGGGAATTATGACTGGGGCTTATTCCTGAAAAGGAGGCCCATGTTAGAGGACTTGGGGCCTACTCTTAAAGAGGATTCCCAAATTAATGAGGATTTTGACTGGGGCTTACTCTTGAAAAGGAGGCCCATGTTAAGGAATTATGGTTGGGGCTTACTCCTAAGGAGGATGCCCATATTTGGTAATTTTAAGACTGGGGCTTACTTCTGAAAAGGAAACCTAGGTTAAAGGATTTAAGGTTTGGGGCTTAATCCTAAGGAGGATGCCCATATTTGGGAATTTTAAGACTGGGGCTTACTCCAGAAAACGAGGCCCAGGTTAGAGGACATGGGGCTTACTCCTAAGAAGGATGCCCACATTTGGGAGTTTTATTACTAGGGATTACTCCCGAAAAGGAGGCCCAGGTTAATGAGGACTTGGGGCTTACTCCTATGGAAGATGCCCAAATTAATGAGGATTTGGACTGGGGGTTACTTCGGAAAAGGAGGCACAGGTTAAGGATTCTCTCATCTTAAAGGATGAGGTTGAATGAATGAACTCTCTAAATTTAGTGACATAAAGATGTGAAAATCACTATATTTTGAGAGATGTTCCACGGAGCTCCTTTCAGATAAGGAATTCAACCAAGAAAACATGTCATAAATGGATTTGAAGAGTGTCTTGAAGATTGAATCTTGAATAAGAGAGTTGGAATGGCATAAGAGGGGTAAAATGGGCAGGAAAGGCTCCCAAAAAGATAGGGGCGCGCAAGTCCTGGTATGCGCGTAGGTAATGCATGGGCGCACAAGTATTGGTCACGTAGGTATACCTGCACGGCACATGGGTACTTGTGCGATTTTCAGCCCTTAGAGTAATATATGGGTGATCCTTGATCAAAGCCTTTAGAATTATCCATAGAGGGTTTCTAGAAGATGGCGCGCAAGTTATGGTGAAGAAGTAGGGCGGCGCGCAAGTGTGTCCTTTTCCCTTAAGGGTAAAACACTTAGGCACGCAAGTGTTAGTGAATTATAACACTTAGACCTTACTTCTCTTGTTTAGACCATCCATTCTAGGTAAAGAATTACCTTATAAGTGTTCGGAAGACCTGAAAAAAGAGACTTGGGCGTTCATAGATCTCTATCTGAATTCTGGAAAAATTCCCCTCGAAATGGGGGGCCCACCGGGGGTATTTATAGGATGGAGAAGACCCCAGGCGATTATCACTTAGGTCGCGCAAGTCACTTGCGCGACCATTAGGCAGCGCGCAAGTATACTTGCGCTACAGTAATGGAACTTGTGGGACCCTAAGTCCTTTGACTCCTTTTTCATTCCTTTGTCGATTTTTGATATTTTCTTCAAAGGATGAATCACTTTGGGAGAAGTCATTTCCCTTTCCATTCCTTTAGACAATGTGATGAAAAGGAGCGTCAACAAAAGTTCCCCCTCAGAGTTGGATCCGAAAGAATAAGGATGTGACTCTGAGGAAAAGAAGAAAACTAAAGGGAAAGAGGCACGAAGGTGATCACCTTCGCCGTGCAAGTTGCTCGTTTTCCACTATTTCTTCACTGTCGCGCTGCTGTCAAGGTATTTGGACTTGCACGGTTATACTTGAGTGCCAAAACCTTGTGCGGCATAATAAAACTTACGCGACACATCCATACTTGCGCGCCGAGTTTAGACTTGCTTGACTTAATGCCTTTTCATTTTTCTTAATTCCTTCACAAATTTTATGAAAAAAAAAGCCCTTTTAAGAGTTAATTTATTCAACTTTTTTGCAGATTCAATGGCTCCAAGAAGAATTGGAACAACTGATGAACTGGCAAGCAAAAGAATTGATGAAATGAGGGATATCGTTGGCCACGATTATTATACCGTCTGTGATAACACTCTTCCGGATTTGGCCACGTATCTGAAGAAATATCATCTTACTTTCCCACAGAGCATCTACCTGCCTCTGTATAGCCATGGTCATCTTCAAGGAGTTACCATTCCAGAGGCAAAGAACTATATGACTGAGATGCATCTACACTGCTACTCCTCTATTTCGGTTATGCTGTGAATTAAGAGCAACAACAATGGTGTGAACTTTCAAATTTTTCCTCCATTCCAATTCCTTGCAGATATGAAAATGGAAAACTCATGGGCTGAAATGTTTTCCGCTACTGGTTGGTGGAGAGACGATTATCACGGCATTGGAACAATATCTGAAAAGAGTACTCTTTCCAAATGGCTCTTTACTTCCAATGCTCCATTCTCAAATGCATGTATCCATCTTCTAAGTCTTTTGGACAGAAACAGAGTCGTTGTTTGATCAGCAGAAAATGTTCTCAAACCACACTCAAGAACATTCTTCTAGAATTGTTCCAAGAAGAGATGGTATCACTGCATCTCTTATTTTATCTAGTTGAATGAATGAATTCCAGGTGACTGCTGATGATACTTTGGATGACGTAAATCAAATGAAGAGTTATGTTGAAAGCCTTTTGTAATCCTTGAAAAAGAGAAGAGACTCCAATCTATGGATGTCCTTCTAAATCTTGTGCATCAATGAAAAACACTTTCATCTTCAATCATTTTTCCACGTATTTTCCTACTACCTACTTTAAATTTTACCTAAGCCAATGGGACTAGTAAGCATAGTTTGATTTTTACTAGGATTAATGTAAATAACCCTCCAAACTTTGAATCTTTTAAATGGTCAATATTACCTAAATCGTACAAAATGTATGTTTAGTGAGTTGGAACTTGACTTTTATTCAGAGTTCCTTTGTCCTTTGTGGGCAGTTTAAAGTCATGCACGTCAGACATATAGAGGCTAATGTTTAAGGTCGAAATAGCTTTGACCGGATGAATTAAAATTGACTCAATTCCTTGAAAATTTCTCTGAAAACACATTACCATACTCAAGTATGAGGGAAAATATGTAAACTATGACTTAAGAATATTTGAATCTAAGGAATGATATGAAAAAGAGCTAAAAGGCGTTAGAAAAAGTAGTTTCCAAGAATGAAGTTACTATTATTTAACAAACCCGTTAGGGGGTTGAATTATGCAGGGCCACCTAAGGGCATTGGCTGCATAGTCAAATAAATAGCATATTTTGGCTAACAAGTCTGCTATATAGACTGTTTATGCAAGGCCGCCTAAGGGCACGTGATGCATAGTCAGGCAAAAGAACTCTCAGAAATTTACATTCCTAGTGAAAAAAAGCCAGTGAAAGTTTATGAAGATTCAAATTTTCCAAAGTATAGAGTTTGCTGTATGGAAAGAGGTACTTGATTATGGGAAAGATATTTCCAAACAAGATTATCAAATAATTGGATGAATATCACTCATACGAAGGTTTGACCCAAACGTAGGGAAGGAGAATATAAACCATAGACTTGAATACTTTCAGATCATGAGAAAGGATATGAGACAAGTATGTTAAGGTTGGCTATTTTTGTGAATCCCTACATATTGTCATTAAGACAAATAAGGACAAAAGAATCTTTATTCCCAAGAATGAAGTTACCAGTATTTAACAAACCCATTAGGGGGTTCAATTATGCAGGGCCACCGAAGGGCATTGACTGCATAGTCAAATAATAGCATCTTTTGTCTGACAGGTCCCTTATGTAGACTGTTTATGCAAGGCCACCTAAGGGCATGTGCTGCATGGTCAAGCAAAATAAATCTCAGAATTTCAGGCCTTTTGTGATTAGATGTCAAGAAAATGGTGATGAAGATCTAGAAGTATTCAAGATTAGGATTATGACACATAAAGATGGGTATTGTCCAATGTATGCAGAGATACACAGATGAATGATAACCATAATCATGTTTTGGTTGGATCCTTAATTGAAATGTTGGACTTCACTACGTATCCCATAAGGATGGGAATCAATCCATATGTAGTTCTTGAACTATAGTTTAACGTAGTGTGGGACAAAAGGATTGGAGATCTTAGTTTAGGGTCATAGAGCTTGGACCATTATAAGAAATACAAAGTGTGTGTTTTCATAGGTACTTTTCAGCCAGGGGACTGAAAGAGGAATTTGGGGTTAGGCCCAAAAGACTTGTGGCTAGATTCGAGGGACACTCGAACGTTCCTATGTATCCCATAAGGATGGGAATCAAGCCCACATAGTTCTAGAACTATCCTCTGTACAAATTCGGTTCGTACATGTGAAGGGTGAAATGGGACTTTAGTGAAATAATGATTTAACCCAAGATAAAAGGTTCGGGGATTTCCATGTATGCACGTAGTCTTTGGAATGAAATATGATTGAAAAATCAATGTAAATAATGGTTCCCTCTCAGGTGAGGGTATCAAAGAATATTGTAGTTTATTGTCGTACAGGACAAAAAGTGTTGTACAGTTTAACGTCATATAGAAAGGAAGAAAGTGAACCAATGTAAAGATATTGATTCTAGGGATGGTTTCACGAATCAACATCGTATGAGATAGAGGTGAAACGATGTGAAGAGATTGGTTTTGGGCTTGAACCTCAGGAGGTTGCCTACGTACCCAGCCTGGAAGGAAAGGATCAAAGTCCGTGTAGTTCAATTAAATACTAAATTAATGATCAAGTTGTTCTTGGGGACAACAACCTAAAAAATGATGTTGGGACTTATGCATGGTTAGTGACTCAGAGAGGGTGTTATGGTTGAAATTTTCTCTAAGCTCACATGAGTCATACTCGGTGTGAGAAACAAGAGGTAACAACAACATTAACGATGCATTGTTTAATGTCATGTAGGACATATCAAAGTACTTTCTATACAGTTTAGTGTCATGTAGTTAGGACGATGGGGACAACACAGTTTAATGTCATGTTGGACAAAAAGTTAACTGTGCAGTTTAATGTCATGCAGTAAGGACAAAAGAGAACACATTTGAGGATGACCTCGTTGATTGAAGGTTTAAACATTCCAATCGGTTTCTAACGGGTTTTTTTGTAGAACCGAAAACATCCAATGATTCCATATCCATTTGGACCTACTTTCCAAAGGTAGGCACTCATTAGTTGTGGACTGATGAGGCTTAGGAATTTGCATTGGTCGAGAGGATGGGGGTCGGACTCATCACACCTTTTTTAGGAGAATTATTGTCTACTCCGAGACTCTCTTTATAGATTTAAGTTATGTTCGTGAATCCTTATTACATTACCAGTTACAAAATGTGATTTCCTTTAAATATGATAATCAATGATTGAAATGAAGAAAATTTAGAGAATCATTTATATGTATTCGAGGTTTTTCATCGATAGAGAATCATCTGTATTTGTTAAAGATTCTTAGTTGATGGTATCCTTAAATACATAAAAGTCACTTGGTCATTATGATGACCATACTGGTTTTAAAGTCACTCAATGGGTCACTTGAATTTTATTGTCATTCAGGAGGACATGGATTATTTCAGAGTTGGGATCATACCCACTGATGAGCTACCTATGTATCCTTTGTTTTGGAAAAGGAATCAGAACCCACGTAGTTCAAGTAAGGGAGTATGATGTTTATGCATGATTGATGGCTCAAATAAAGACGTCATGATTAATTTTACACTCTAAGCTCATGTGAGTCATGCTCGGTGTGAGAATCAAGAGGTATTGGTGAAACCAGACAATTGTGCCATGTAATGATGTGGGGATTATGTATGTATGACTGCCCAAATAGATAAGGATTAAGATTTACTTTAGGGAAGAAATCCATGAACATCTTCCATAAAGGTATATGTGCTTCATAGAGATTTGGATACTATAATCTTGGGGCTTACCATTAAGGAATATTCCCAAGTTAGGAGGGGACATATGATTGGGTTTTACTCCTGAGAAGGAAGCCCAGATCAAAAGGAATTATGACTCGTTAAGAGAAAATAAGACTGGGGCTTATTCCTAAGGAGGAGGCCCAGGTTAAAGGGATTTGAAAATTAAGGGACTTGGGGCTTACTCCTAAAGAGGATGCCCATATATTATACTGGGTCTTATTCCTAAAAAGGAAACCCAAGTTATAAGATTTAAGGCTTGGGGCTTACTTCTGAGGAGGATGCCCATATTTGGGGAATTATGACTGGGGATTATTCCTGAAAAGGAGGCCCAGGTTAGATGACTTGGGGCTTAATCCTAAGGAGGATGCCCAAATTAATGTGGATTTGGATTGGGGCTTACTCTTGAAAAGGAGGCTCGGGTTAAGGAATTATGGTTGGGGCTTACTCCTAAGGAGGATGCCCATATTTGGGAATTTTAAGACTGAGGCTTACTCTTGAAAAGGAGGAACAGGTTAATGAGCATTTGGACTGGGGCTTACTCCTGAAAAGGAGGACCAGGTTAAGTATTCTCTCATCTTAAATGATGAGGTTGAATGAATTAACTCTCTAACTTTAGTGACATAAAGATGTGAAATCACTAAGTTTTGAGAGATGTTCCACGGTGCTCCTTTCATATAAGGAAGTCAATCAAGAAAACATTCCATAAATGGATTTGAAGAGTGTCCTGAAGACTGAATCATGAATAGGAGAGGTGGAATGGCATTAGAGGGGTGAAATGGGCAGGAAAGGCACCCAAAACGACAGGGGCGTGCAAGTCCTGGCAGGCGCGCAGGTACAGCGTGGGCGCGCAAGTATTGGGCGCGCAGGTATACCTGCGCGGCTCATGGGTACTTGCGTGATCTTTACCCAGTAGAGTAATACTTGGGAGATTCTTGACCAAAGCCTTTAGAATCATCCTGAGGTACTTCCAGAAGAGTGGCGCGCATGTTTCAATGAATAGGTAAGGAGGCGCACAAGTGTGTCTATTTCCCTTATGGGTAAAAACACTTAGGTGTGCAAGTGTTAGTAAATTTTAACACTTAGACCTTATTCCTCTTGTTTAGACCTTCCATTCTAGGTAAATAATTACCTTAGAAGTGTTCGGAAGACTTGAAGAAGAGACATGGGCATTCAGAGATCTCTATCTTAATTCTGGAAAAATTCCTCTAGAAATGTGGGGCCTACCGGGGGTATTTATAGGCTAAAGAATACCTCGGGCGGTTATCACTTAGGGAGTGCAAGTCACTTGCGCGACCATTAGGTAGCACGCAAGTATACTTGCGCGATAGTAAAGGAACTTGCGCGACCCTAAGTCTTTTGACTCCTTTTTCATTTCTTTGTCGATTTTTTATGTTTTCTTCAAAGGATGAATCACTTTGGGTGAAGTCACTTCCCTTTCCATTCCTTTAGACAATGTGACGAAAAGGAGCATCAACAAAACTCCCCCCTCAGATTTGGATCTGAAAGAATAAGGATGTGACTCTGAGGAAAAGAAGAAAACTAAAGGGAAAGAAGCGCGCAGGTGATCATTGCGCAACTGTCATCACGCAGGTGAGAGTCGAGCAGGGCTGGAGCGTGCTGGATGTAGGCACGCAGGTGGGCAGCCTAGCCTATAAATATGTGATCATTTGTTGTGCATAGCACTGATTTCCAGATTTTCAATCTCTCGCCGCGCAGGCCACCTTCGCCACGCAAGTTGCTTGTTTTCCGTTGTTTCTTCGTTGTTGCGCTACTGTCAAGGTATTTGGACTTGCGCGGTTATACTTGCATGACAAAAACTTGCAAGGCACATTAACACTTGTGCAACACATCCATACTTGAGCACAAAGTTTAAACTTGCACACCTTAATTCCTTTGCCATTTTTCTGAATTCCTTCACAAATTTTATGAAAAACAATTCCATTTAAGAGTTAATTTATTCAACTTTTGTGCAGATTCAATGGCTCCAAAAAGAATTGGAACGGCTGATGAACTAGCAAGCAAAGGAATTGATGAAATTATGGATATCGTTGTCCACGATTATTATACCGTCTGTGATAGCACTCTTCTGGATTTGGCCATGTATCTGAAGAAATATCATCTTACTTTCCCACAGAGCATCTACCTGCCTCCTTATAGCCATGGTCATCTGCAAGGCGTTACCATTCCAGAGGCAAAGAACTGTATTCTTGAGATGCATCTGCACTGCTACTCCTTTATTTCGGTTATGTTGTTCATTAAGAGCAACAAAAATGGTGTGAACTTTCAAATTTTTCCTCCATGTCATTTCCTTGCAGATATGAAAATGGAAAACCCATGGGCTGAAAAGTTTTCCGCTGCTGGTTGGTGGAGAGAATATTATCATGGCATTGGAACAATATCTGAAAAGAGTACTCTCTCCAAATGGCTCTTTACTTCCACTGCTCCATTCTCAAATCCATGTATCCATCTTCCAAGTCTTTTGGACAGAAACAGAGTCACTGTTTGATCAGCAGAAAATTTTCTCAAACCGCACTCAAGAACATTCTTCTACAATTGTTCCAAGAAGAGTTGGTATCATTGCATATCTTATTGTATCCAGTTGAATGAATGAATTCCAGGTAACTGCTGATGATTCTTGGGATTCCGTAAATCAAATGAAGAGTTATGTTGAAAGCCTTTTGTAATTCTTGAAAAGGAGAAGAGACTCCAATCTGTGGATGTTCTTCTAACTCTTGTGCATAAATGAAAAACACTTTCTTCTTCAATCATTTGTGCAAGTATTTTACTTCTACCTGCTTTAAATTTTACCTAAGCTAATGGACCAAGTAAGCATAGTTTGATTTTTACTAAGATTAATGTAAATAACCCTACAAACTTTGAATCTTTTAATTGCTCAATATTACCTAATCATAGAAAATGTATGTTTAGTGATCTGGAACTTGACTTTTATTCAGAGTTCCTTTGTCTTTTGTGGGCAGTTTAAAGTCATTCACATCGGACATAGAGAGGCTAATGTTTAAGTTTGAAATAGTTGTGACTGAATGAATTAGAATTGAGTCAATTCCTTGAAAATTTATCTGAAAAAACATTACCACACTCAAGTATGAGGGAAAATATGTAAACTATGACTTAAGAATATTTGAGTCTGAGGAATGATATGAAAAAGAGCTAAAAGGCATTAGAAGAAGTAGTTTCCAAGAATGAATTTACCATTATTTAACAAACCCGTTAGGGGGTTGAATTATGCAGGGCCACCTAAGGGAATTGGCTGCATAGTCAAATAAATAGCATCTTTTGGCTAACAAGTCTGTTATGTAGACTATTTATGCAAGGCCGCCTAAGGGCATGTTCTGCATAGTCAGGAAAAAGAACTCTCAGAAATTTACTTTCCTAGTGCTAAAAAGCCAGTGAACGTTTATGAAGATTCAAATTTTTCAAAGTATAGAGTTTGTTGTATGGAAAGAGGTACTTGAATATGGAGAAGATATTTCCATACAAGATTATCGAAGAACTGGATGAATATCACTCCTACGAAGGTCTGACCCAAACGTAGGGAAGGAGAATATAAACCATAGACCTGAATACTTTCAGATCATGAGAAAGGATATGGGACAAGTGTGTTAAGGATGTCTATTTTTGTGGATCCCTACATATTGTCATTAAGACAAATAAGGATAAAAGAAGCTTTCTTCCCTAGAATGAAGTTACCAGTATTTAAAAAACCCGTTAGGGGGTTGAATTATATAGGGCCACCTAAGGGCATTGACTGCATAGTCAAATAATAGCATCTTTTGGCTGACAGGTCGGTTATATAGACTATTTATGCAAGGCCGCCTAAGGGAACGTGCTGCATGGTCAGGAAAAAGAACTCTCAGAATTTCAAGCCTTTTTGTGATTAGAAGTCAAGAAAAGGGTTATGAATATCTAGAAGTATTCAAGATTATGATTATGACACCTAAAGATAGGTATTGTCCAATGTATGCAGAGATACACGGATCAATGATAAACATAATCATGTTGTGGCTGGATCCTTAATTGAAATGTTGGACATCACTACGTATCCCATAAGGATGGGAATCAAGATATACGTAGTTCTTGAACTACAGTTTAACGTCATGTGGGACAAAAGGATTGGAGATCTTAGTTTAGGGTCATAGAGCTTGGACCATTATAAGATATACACAGTGTGTGTTTTCATGGGGACTTTTCAGCCAGGGGACTAAAAGAGGAATTTGGGGTTAGGCCCAAAAGAATTGGAGATGGATTCGAGGGACACTTGAAAGTTACTATGTATCCCATAAGGATGGGAATCAAGACCACGTAGTTATAGAACTACCCTCTGTACAAATTTGGTTCGTACATGTGAAGGGTGAAAGGGGACTTTAGTGCAATGATGATTTAACCCAAGATAAAAGGTTCGGGCATTGCCAAGTATGCATGTAGTCTTCGGAATGAAACACGATTGAAAAATCAATGAAAATAATGGTTCCCTCTCAATTGAGGGTATCAAAGAATATTGTAGTTTATTTTCGTACAGGACAAAAAGTGATGTACAGTTTAACATCATATAGCAAGGACGAAAGTGAACCAATGTAATGATATTGATTCTGGGGATGGTTTCATGAATCAACATCGTATGAGAAGGAGGTAAACCGATGTGAAGAGATTGGTTTTAGGCTTGAACCTTGGGAGGTTGCCTACGTACCCAGCCTGGAAGGCAAGGATCAAAGTCTGCATAGTTCAATTAAAGAATGAATTAATGATCAAGTTGTTCTTGGGGACAACGACCTAAAAAATGATGTTGCGACTTATGCGTGGTTAGCGGACCAAAGAGGGTGTTATGGTTGAAATTTTCACTAAGCTCACGTGAGTCATACTCGGTGTGAGAAACAAGAGGTAACAAAAACCTTAACGATGCACAGTTTAATGTCATGTAGGACATATAAAGGGACTATGCAGTTTAAAGTCGTGCAGTTAGGACTATTGGTACTGCACAGTTTAGTGTCATGTAGCAGGGACAAAGTACAGTTTAATGTCATGTAGGATGTATCAAAGGACTTACTGTACAGTTTTGCGTCATGTAGTTAGGACGATGGGGACAACACAGTTTAATGTCATGTTGGACAAAAAGAGGATTGTGCATTTTAATGTCATGCAATAAGGACAAAAGAGAACACATTTTAACGTCATGTTGGACGTATTGAGGAGTTTTTCATAGTTTAACGTCATGTTAAATGAAAAAGGGACGATACAGTTTAGCGTCATGTTGGACGAAACTGCGAATAGTTTATGGTCATATGCATGGACCATTGGTTATGCAGTTTAACATCATGTTGGATGAAAGGGACTTGCAAATAGTTTAGGGTCATATGCATGGACCGTTGCTATATAGTTTAATGTCATATAGCAAGGACGATGAAGGGGACACATTTTAACATCATGTTGGATGAATTAGGGAAATTTTTCACAGTTTAACGTCGTTTGGGATGGATGTAATACAAATAGTTTAAGGTCATATGTATGGACCGTGGATGATGCAGTTTAATGTCGTGCTGGACGTAAGGGACTTTTATACAGTTTAGCGTCATGTAGTCAGGACGTCACAGTTTAACGTCGTGTGGGACAAAAGTAATGCAAATAGTTTAAAGTCATATGCATGGACTCTGGATGGTGCAGTTTAAAGTCATGCTAGACGTAAGAGACTTTTATACAGTTTAGCGTCATATAGTTAGGACGTCATAGTTTAACCTCGTGTGGGACGAAAGTAATACAAATAGTTTAAGGTCATATGTATGGATCGTGGATGATGCAGTTTAATGTCGTGCTGGACGTAAGGGACTCTTATACAGTTTAGCGTCATGTAGTTAGGACGTCATAGTTTAACGTCGTGTGGGACGAAATAATACAAATAGTTTAAGGTCATATGTATGGACCTTGGATGATGCAGTTTAATGTCATACTGGACGTAAGGGACGTGCAAATAGTTTAAGGTCGTATGCATGGACCGTTGCTGTATTTTTTGTTTATACAAAATATTTCTTCAGAAATCTAGCAATAGTTGGAGTAGTTATGAGTTCTCCATCCATTGATATTAAAGAATAAGCTCCATTGGAGTAGACCTTATGTATTGAGTAAGGTCCTTCCCATTTTGGCTCAAGCTTGAGAGGTTTCTTTCCTGGTATCATTGAAGTTCTGAGAACTAATACCAATTCTCCCTGAACAAATGAACGAAGATGAAATTTTTTGTTGAAAGCTCATGTTATTCGATTCTGATAGACTTCCAAGTGGTGCAAAGTGCACAATCTTCTCTCATCTAACTATTCCAATTCATTCAATCGCTTTTGAGATTGTTCATCTGTAGATGACTGATCACAAATGGATACTCTGAGCGAGGGTAGTTGAACATCAATTGTCAAGACAACTTCTGTTCCATATACCAGTGAATATGGAGTTGACCGAGTTGCAGTGTGGATGGTAGTCCGATAAGCCCATAAAGCATGAAAGAGTTTATCAGGCCATGATTTCTTATCTTTATCCCCCATCTTTTGTAGTATATTTGACAGAGTCTTGTTGAAAGCTTCTATCTGGCCATTGGCCGCTGCATGATATCGAGATGAATGATTGGATTTGATGTTGTATTCTTGATACAAATTATTCACCTTGGATGAACAGAAGTTGGTGCCATTGTCCGTCGAGGGACACCAAATCTGGTAATGATGTTAGACTTGATGAAGCTAACAATGCTTTTAGAACTCACTTCTTTGAGAGGTACTGCCTCTGCCCATTTGGAAAAGAAATCAGTAGCAGTAAGAATATACTTAAACTGCTTGGTCGTAGTTGAAGGGTAAGGCCCCACCACATCCATTCCCCATGTGGCAAATGGCCACGAGTATTTAGCTGTATGAAGCAACTCTGGAGGTTGATGAATGATGTTGGCATGTACTTGGCATGAATGACACTTCTTTGTGAAATCAACACAATCTTGTATCATTGAAGGCCAAAAGTATCCAAGCCTTCGAATCTGATCAGACAGTCTATGTCGAGACTGGTGGGCACCACAGACTCATGCATGCACATCTTTCATGACAACCATTGTCTCTTCACCATCAATGCATCTGAAGAGAACTCCATCAAAACTGTGCTTGTAGAGAATTTTCCCTAGGTGATCTGGGCTATCATAAAGAGTAAAATTGAACACACGTCGCCAGATTTGTTCTTTCCCGGCTCTATCAGGTGGAAGTATTCCATTTTGAAGGTATTCCCTGATAGGTGTCATCCATCCTGTAGTATGACCATACGGTTCAGGAATGGGACTAATTTCATTAATTTCCTCTGTTCTGATTCGAACGTAAGGTGAAAATGCACGACGGTGTGCCATACTGATGGTTTTCTCGTCCCGATTTGGATCTTCCAGAGTTGTGGCTATATTAGCCAGTGCATCAGCTTGGGCATTTTGTGATCTTGGGAAATAAGAAAATGTCGGTTCCGAAGGAAAATATTCCATTAACTCTCTGACGTAATCATACAGAGGGATTAGTTCTTATTTTCTGATGGCATAATCCCCATTGACTTGTTTGATTACCAGGTCTGAATCACCTTTCACCTTTAAGTGATTCACTTGTGCTTGAAGCGCCAATTCCAATCCTACAATGAGAGCTTGGTATTCCACTTCATTATTAGTACCACCTTCCCATAATAAGAAGGAATAGGGTAACACTGCCTTTTCTGGAGAAATGAGTACAATCCCTAAGCCAACTTTGTTGAATTTAGGATTTCCCATTTTTCTCCCTGTTGGACTTCTAGAAGAACCATCAAAATACATTTCCCATGCATGAGGACTTTCTTTAATAGAGAAGACTTCCTCATCAGGGAGTTCAATATCTGAAGATGTGTCTTCCACTGAAGGGTGTTCAGCTAGGAAATCAGCCAGATTTGGGCCCTTTATCACCTTTTGAGACACATATTGAATGTCGAATTGCTGCAAAATAACTGCCCACCTTGCCAGACGTCCTGTAAGCATTAGACGACTATGGATGAATTTGAGCGGGTTATTGCGAGATACCAATTGGACCTCGTGATGTTTCATGTAGTGTCTCAACATCTTAAATGAAAATATTAATATCAAGAAGCACTTCTCAATACTTGAATACCGGGTTTATGCTTCAAGCATAGTCCGACTGAGATAGTAGAGGCTGTTTTCATTCCCAGCATCAATCTTATGAGAAAGAAAGGCACCCAATGATTGCTCTAAATCTGTCACATAGAGGATAAGTGACCTTCCTTCAACAGGTGGCATAAGTACCGGTGGAATCAAGAGATATTTCTTGATAATATCGAATGCTTCTTGACATTCTTCAGTCCACTGGTAAGTGACTCCCTTCTTCATCAATTTGCTGAAGGGTAAGATTTTGCCTGCCAAATTGGTGATGAAACACCGAATATAGGCTAAGTTTCCTTGAAGTCCTCTCAATTCTCTTAAATTTAGAGGAGGTGACATACTAAGGATTGACTTTTTCTTCTTAGAATCGACTTCAATACCATAATGGAATACAACAAAGCCGAGAAATTTCCCCGAGGTTACCCCAAAAGAACATTTTATGGGTTTCATCTTCAAATTATGTTCCCGAAGCTTGCGGAATATGAATTCTAAATCAGCCAAGTGATTAGAACATTTCTTGTATTTGACCACCAAATCATCCACATAACATTCAACAAAAATTCCGAGAAAGGGTTTGAAGATACGATACATGACACACTGATATGTTGCACCTGCATTCTTTAGGCCAAAGGGCATTACTCGATAGCAAAACGCACCCTGAGGGGATCTGAAGTCCATAGATTCTTCATCATGTGGAGCCATCCAGATTTGATTATATCTAGAATAGTCATCCATGAAGGAAAGCACTTCATAGCTAGCTGTCACATCAATCAAGAGTTCTGTAATCGGAACAGGAAAATCATCCTTAGGACAATGCCGGTTAAGATCTCTAAAATCAATGCAAACTCTAATTTTCTCATTCTTCTTTTTCACTGGGACAATATTAGAAAACCACATGGAATATTGAACTTCTCTGAAAAATTTAGCTTTCATGAGCTTATCCACTTCAGCCTCAATTTTGGAAGCATAGGTTGGGAGTGTTCTTCTCGCGGCTTGCTTAAATCCTTGATGTTCTTCTAGAAAACCCAAATGATGAGTGGAAACATCAGGATCAAGCCCTGACATCTCTGTATAGTTCCAAGAAAATATATCTCTATTTTTCTTTAAAAAGGAAATATACATCTCTTTCTCTTCAAGAGTCATGGCCGCACTGATTAAAGTGGGGCGTGGATCTTCTTTGTACCTAGATTGATTTCTCTGAGTTCATCCACAGTGGTAGATATACCCTCTTCAAATGCTGGAGGATCATCCCTAAGATCTTCCTCTTCTTCTTCAACATGTTTTATTTCCTCGGTTTCCACTTGCATAATAGATGATGAAGCATAATTTTCATGATCAGAAGAGATGTCAAAATTTGCACATCTTGAAGAAGAAGCTTCCATTTCCGACCTGATTGATGATGAAGGGTCTTCTTTATGTAATAACGAGGAGATGATGGATTGAGAATCGAAATCATCGTTTACCTCTAACATTGCAATAACTTTCCCTGGCCTGATTGGCGAAGTATAGACTTGCTGGATTTCAGCAGATGAAATGAAAACATCTCCATTTGAGCTTTCATCATTGCTTGGTGGATCACCAATTTCTCCCATGTTGTCTGGCTCGATTTCCGTAATTGACATTATGGATCTTTCCATAAGAGTATTTTGATTTGGGTCTATCCTCTCAATTTGACTGATAGGCAACACATAATCTGTACTCACATGTGCTAATGGGTTTACTGGAATCTTTTCCAAACCATACGGAGCATTAACTTTGGTAATCTCCTTTGTTGTGGATTCCTCTGTTCCCTTCATGTGGTAGAATTCTACCTCAATATATTGAGATTCACATGTCTTGAATAGGGCCTTATCACCATATACTGTCCCAACTTGACCATCGAAAACTAACATGAGACATTGATGGTATGATGAAGGGATAGCCGCATGCCGATGTAGCCAGGGTCTTCCAAGCAAGATGTTGAAGGATGAGTCTGGATCAAAAACCATGAAATCTGAATTGGACACAAGATCTCCAAACTGAGTTCTGAGTGTAATCTCTCCCAGTGGTTCTTGTTCATTTTTATCATATCCTTGTAACATCAAAGTAGAATGAGATAAATCAGATTTTGTGAGGCTCAATCGATGAAGTGTATGAATGGGCATGAGGTTGACTCCTGAACCATTATTAATGAAAACTCATCGGATGTTTATGCCATTGACCTTTCCAGATAAGTACAAAGGTATAATATGTCCATGCATGACATCATCTTCATCTTCATCAATAAAAGATATTACTGCATGGAATTCTGCAGGATTATTCTCTACATGGTAGACTTCAGCTGCAGCAATTTCAGTTTCAAACTCCTGAGGACTTGACAAAGCCTCAATGAGTGCATCTCGAAGATCCTTTGATAAATTCAAGGTATTCAGAATTGATAACTTGGTCGGTACATGGGCCAGGTGTTTCAATATATCATACTTTTGATCCAAAGGTATGTGTTTCCAAACAGGAACATGTGGTTTAGCAGGTGCCCTGAAAGTTGATGCCTTGGAATTTGATGCATCTTGTACCGGGATAGGAGTTGGTAATACTCCTGGCTTTGGAAGATTAGACCGATTAGGTCTATTTACTTGATTAGAGGAAGAATATGGAACCTTCAACTGATCTTCCAGAATAATTGTACTAGGGATAAGTCTGTCTTGTGTGGAAGAACTTGCTTGTTCTTGTTGAGCTCCTTGAAGGGCTCTACCACGAGTTTCTGCCGCATACACAGTTCTAGCAGGGGTAGAATTAGAGTAGTGGCCTCTAAAAGATCCACATCTTCCCCTGTATCCTGAGCCTCTGGAACTTCCTATGATTCCTCTATTTGATATAGGGAATTCGGGCTCATCAAAATCAAAACTATGACTAGCATATGGATCTGTTAATTGAATCATATTAACAGAACCGAAAATCAACTCTTCATCCGATAAAGACTCTGCCTGATTAGCCTGTTTAGGCTATGCCGTTTGGTGGGGCGGTGCCTGTGAATTTGAAGTAAATGGCATAAAGTTTTCCAGAGTCAAAGACAACTTTGGCTTTGACACATACTCATATTCTTCTGATTCTTTTTCTTTATTTGAATCATGTCGTTTCTTTGAGGATTTTCCCTCTGATGAAGAGGGTTTTGCTGCGGCATTCATGGAAAAAGGCACAATTGGTTTCTTCAATTGCGTTCACAAAATAGCATGAGTTCGGTTGATCATTTTTCTAACCATCCAATCATCATATTTTTTTGCATTTTTGTTCTTAACTTCTTACCACTCGCCTTCCTCCTCTGGAACTGTAGTAGTAACACATGCTACCTGAGCTGAAGAACCTTTTAATTTGACTTGTCCTGAGTCGACCATCTTTTGCAGGAGGTCTTTGAAGACAAAACAATCTTGGATGGGATGCCCCAACATTTGATGAAAGGGGAAATTATTGGGACAGTCTTCATCTCCTTCCTTGTTTAGACTTTTGGGTCTTGGCAACTGAACCAAATTATTTTCCAGAGCCGAAATGAAGTAACTAGGAACTTGTTCATTTCGGAAAGAGTATGTTTTTCTCTTCAGATCCTCAAATTGTTTTTGTCTTTGATCTCTTTGATCATCTTGACGAAATGGCCTTTGTTGTTGGCGCTCAGGAGGTGGTGCCCTTCAAGAAGATGAAGGTTTTAAAGTAGAAGCAGGTACAGGTGCTTGTTTAAGCATAACTGTAACAGTCTCTGCTTTACCCATTCTCTTTCCTAGAGCTGACGGAATTATATGAGCCTTATCCATAGCCTTTATAAGAGAATCTCTAATCTGTTGAGCGATTGAAGTAAGGTCTCGAAACCCTCCTGTATATTTCACAGGGATCAACAGCGTGCGTAATTCGTCACGCAGATTTGCCACACAGATTGCCAGTAGTTCTTCCTGAGGGAATGCTAAGGTTAGAGAATATGTTAATCCTTTCCAGCGAGCAATGAAATCTGAGACCCTTTCATTGTCCCTTTGCTTACAGTTTGTAAGATCAAAACTGTTGTCTTTGGCAACATTAAGCTAAACTGAAGAAGTAATTTTTGGCGAAGATCTTCCCACCTGACAATTGACTGAGATTGCAAGCTTGTGTACTGAACAAAAGCTAGTCCTTGCAAGGTTCGCACGAAGCATCTGAGCTTCACTGCTTCTTGTTGTTCCGGAGTTCCCATCATAGGATCGCAACAAGACACGTAATGCATCAAATGCTGTTTAGGATTGCCTGATCCATTGAAAATAGGGAATACAGGGTTCCCAAAACTTGATGGGGGAAGGATTGAATCTAACCATTCAGGGTAAGCTCTCTTTTCTGGTTGAACATGCGCACGCTTACCTTCCATAGTCTCTAACTGAGATTTTAATGACTCAATGGTAGTTATTAACTTTTGAGAAACATCCGGTTGAACATGGACTTAGGCAGGTGCAATAACTGGAGCTGGTACAGATGTGGTGGCTGGTACTGCAACTAATGGTAGCACCACCAATTGTTGTTTCACTTGACTCGTAGGATTAGACCTGTGAGGGTGTACTGATGGAGGAGGATATTCTTGATCAATCTCAGTAACTGCAACAAACTCCCTTGACTGACTGACTCCAGTACGCTTAGGAGGAAGACTACCTTGAAGTAATTCTACATTCATCCTTCTCAATTCCTTCATTTCTTCCTCTTGTTGCGCAAATATTTGCTCTAGTGAGAGAGATTGGCCTTCTCCAGAGGAAGGATATGTAACCTGATTCTTTCCCTTCCCCTTGTTTAATCCCTTTCAGAGAGGGGGAAGTGGGTTATTTGAAGGAACACCCAGATTTTGGGTAAACCTTTGATTTTGTGTACGCACACCTTCTTCATTTGTGTCTATTCGTACAACTTCTTGAATAAGAACCTCTTCATCTGATCCCTCTGAGTGAGCCTCATTTGGTGGATCAGAAATAACATAATTGATGACATTAATTGATGCATAATGCATTGCATCCATTATATTATCATTTATGTGATATTGTCTTCTTCCATGTCTCTGATGAGACATTGCCTTTCGTTGATTCGATCCCTCAGGAACTTCTTGGCGAATCGTAATTTGGAGAGTCTCCTGATAATTTGGCTCTTCGTTCCTCTTGGGGCTTCGTCCCTAATCGATAGAAGACTGACTTTCTTTGAGGGAGGGATTGAGGATTTGAAAAAGTCCCCAATCAGGTGGACTGGGGCTGTTCCTGTTGTTCCCGCTCAACTCCTCGAATCCTATTTGTTGATTCTGAGGGTTGGTTTAAAAGAGTCCCCAGTCTGGCAAGCTGGGGTGGCTCTTGATATGTTATGTCTAAGACTTTCTTAAAAGCTCTCCTGATCTTGCAGACCTTGGTCCGGAAATTAGCTGGATGCATCAATCGATATCCACTTTTATCACCCGGCTCAAAAGACTGTTGGATGATTTCTGACACTTCTATCACATGATGATGTGCTTTCTCCATACGAAAGGTATGTTCAATATTCTTGTTTGCTTGATGCAGGAGTAATTCAACAACATGTTCTTTGTATTCTTGATTTTGAGAGGAACTAGTTGAAGCATGTTCTTGGGAAGCCTTTGATTACAAACAAAGCCAGTTGATTGTGGCCAGCCACGAGCAATAACATTGCATGAGACCATTTTCTGTGTGCTTTGCTGACTGGAGTGCACAGTGAAATGTAGTGCTCCATGAACACCTCATCCTCTGACATGAATACCAGATGGGGAATTGGCAATTAACTGGCGCAATCTTCTTAGTGCGCCAAGGCATGAACGTTGAAGGGCTCTCTGCTACTTTTTAGCCTTCGGATATCGAGAGACTGATAGAGATGCCAAATCAATATGACGTTGTAACCCTTCTATTATCATAAGATGATTTTCATATTCACCATAAGATAATAAATTCTTTTTCAACTGACAAAGAGTTTTCCATATGTTAAGATGAATATCATGAATTCCATCTTCCGTCAACACCTCTGGAATGTCATACTGAGAGTCATCCAGAGGCCAAAACATGACTGGCACTTCACCCTTCGCCAGTTGTTTTCTCATGTTCAGCATTTCCTCTTTATCATTCAATGAAGATTCTTCTACCTGATTTGACCAGAGCTGGTGTTTCCTTGTTTCTTTGTCGGATTCAACGAGATTAGTAGAGAAATCACTGATCAAACTAGAAGATGAATGACTTAGGGGTGGTTTGGGGAACGACCAACACCCTGGGCTATCTTCTTGTTGAGAAATTATTTCACCTGCTAGCGATGAAGCATCAGACATGACTGGTTTTTCATTTGCAAGTGCCTCAAGATAAGAGGGCTTTCTCAGCACTACATTGTCTACTAGAGCATTTTCCGGGCAATGTGCATCACTACTGTGGAGAGGACTTTCGCAGAGAAATTCATCATCATGGGGAGGACCACCATGGTGTGTTACAACAAAAGATAAGATCTCTTTCTCCTTGGTCTTCTGGCCACACAGAGGGTTATTATAGCTCTCATCTAAAGATGAAACATCAAGATCGACCGAACTGTCATGAAGCAAGCCTTCATGAGGAAGTGTCTGTTGAAGACCTTCTGAATTAATGTTCCCACTATTGGGAAATGAGGGTAGAATCTTGGATTCCAACAGATAATTTTCTGAGGGCTTCAAGAATTCCAGCATCGAGCAAGGCCTTGTTACAGATTGGATCTTGATCTCTTTACTGTGTTGGGTGGGTCTTCTTCTTAGATGCCTTCTTACTCGCCTTGGAAACCACTTGTTGACGAAAGTGGATACTATGAGCAGGTCTATGTGCCTGATCAGGAGAAATGGCCAGGTTAGGATGATAATCTCTACTCAAATCAGGTGTATGACTTGGTTGTCCATATGATATGGGGGAATACGCCCCACAACCCTCTTAGACTGGAACAGATGTGTATGTTTGTTTTAAGGTGAACTGTTGATTTTTCACTCCACTGGTAGGGATAGATTTATGTGTCTTTCCCTGAGATGCTGCTGAAGCTGTTATAATATCATGACAAGCATCCAAAATATGAGCAGAGATTTTTTTATACTCTTTCACCATTGATAGAATATGTTTGGTGACTTCAGCTGCCGGAATGGGGATATATGTCCATTCTGTGATTTGAGTAGGTGTGTGTACCTGCTCTTGTCCTCCTTTTCCTATTAGTGAATCCTGATAGTACTCAAATGTGGGGGCAGAGAGTTGAGTCTGCCTCCTATTTGTCGCCTGAGCTTTCCGACTGACTTCTCCGAGTGCTACCAAGCGACACTGTTGGAAGGCTTGATCAATACTAGATGGTAGATGTGCCTGCTGATTGTACTTAGCCGAACATGGTTGACGAGATCCATCATATGTAGTCAGACGAGCCTGCTGACTAGCTGACGACATATAAACAGGTGTATGTTCCTGCCTATAGTACTCCACCGGAATTGTCTGGCGGGATTGGCGTGATGTTTCCTGACGAGTCTGCTGGACAGCGGAATTAAAACGGACGGGTGTATGTGTCCTCTCGTTGTTTGCCACCAAGTTAGGTTTGGTGGATTTCTCTGGAGATAGCAGAGATGAGAACCTGCTCACTGTTGACCGAATTTCGCCTCTGGCGATTCGTCTTTCTTGCTCAGGTTCGAGGAACCTGAGCCGAACGGATGGAGTCGATACCCTCATCATGTTTAGGGCGCACTGCCGCATGATTCTAGCGGCGATTGTTGATGGGAGCCCTCGGGAAGGATTCCTGCTTCCTTGAATTAAGGCCCTGAGGGACCTGTTCATTCCCCTCCCCAGAATATGGGAGTGAATGGTGATTGCGTTCTGGGGATAATGACCTGAAACGGTTGGAGACGGTAGTTAGTACCGTCTGCTTTTTGATCGCTGGTCGTCGCTGTCCGGACAACCACGGTGAATTGTTTACTTGGAGGGCTTGTCGAGCAGCCTCTAGAGTTGGAATGGTACCGTGTTGACGGTACTCCTTAACCAGCGCATTTGATACCCAGCGTTGAAGATGCAGTGTAGGTGATATCTTCCTCAGAGCGGATGATGATCCAGCAGGAGTAGCAGTAGTGGTACGTAGGAAACCTCACGTGGTTCAAGCCCACCACCAGTGGACCCACAGGTTCACCTCCACGTCAGTTCGCTGACAAAAACCACCACCTAAACTACGAGGTCTTTGATCCATGTCAAGGCATGGTACGTAGGAAGCTTTCATGAGGTTCAAGCCCATCACCCGGTCATTCCGACCTCATTCATGTCGGTCCACCCCCGTCCCGCATGACGTTAAACTGTATTCCACATCTCATTTGAACTACGAGTACTTTGATCAGTGTCAAGGCATGGTATGTAGGAAGCCTTCCTTAGGTTCAAGCCCAACAATCATTGGCCCAGACCGTCTCCTTGTCGGTGTGTCAAGCCCCCATTTTCTTTTAAACTATGAGGACTTTGATCCATGTTAAGACATGGTATGTAGGAAGTCTTCCTGAGGTGAAAGTCCACTGCATGTTGGTCATTCCGACTTCATTCACGTCGGTCCACTAAAACCTGGGCAGCCTAGTGTGTAAGCCCCACACCATTTGGACTCCAAGTCCTCATTCACGTCGGGTTCACCATTTTTTGTTTCCCTCTAGAATTGGGGATGACCTCGTTGTTGAGACCCAAGACACCCTGAAAGGGGGGGTGAATCAGGGTGTTGAACAAATTAAACTTTTTCTCTTTAACGCTTCAGGATCTTGTTCCCTTGTTAAAAGGAACAACCATTCAACCTGTTATGTTCTCAGACACACACCATATCACACATCAAGCATATAGGAAGAAAGTAAATATCCAAGGACAATACATTTTTATTTGGTTCACCCAAATGGGTTACTCCAAGGAGCACACACCAATGATGTGTTGGTGTGCCCAAAAGCAATACTACCCACGTTCGTATTACAAAGGATTTGGAAGGGCTCACTGCCAATCCAGGGTCACTCCCTCTTCTCCACTCCACACACTGCTTTTGTGAAGGAAAAAAATCAGTTTATAGACTTGATGGTCCATTCATGATCTTCATGGTATGAATTGGTTGCACCCTTGATTCCAAATAGATGCACCTTGATCTTCCAATATGCTGAACTCCTTCACACCCGATGTACTCAACTCTTCATGGGTGTGAGTTGTGTCTTTCCTTGAACTCCCTAGAGTCTTTTCAGAACCTGTCAACAACAATTCTAACCAGGTCTTCAATTTACGCAAGTACTGGACACCATTCTTCTTCAAAACCTCCTGGTATGTCAATGCTTCCTTCCTGACATTTGAACCTGATCTATCATCTTGATGCAAACCTACTCCATGCTTCTGCCGTATATAAAGAATGCGTGCAACCTACTTATCCTCTATTTTGAACCAGATCTTCAGATTTTGCACAAGCCTCACGCCTCTCTTTTTGAAACCAGATATGCAGAATATATGCTGGGCCTTCTAAAAAACAGATTTAGAAAAGTTCTACCTCTTTCCGGTACTGCACCATAGAGCATATATATATATATAGGAACGTATATCCATCCAATGATGCAGATCACCAAAATCCCTCTTCCCTGTACTCCATGATCTTTTTTTTCCAGCAATGGGTTCTCTGTTGGAGTATTTAGATGTGTCGTTTAAGAGCAGCCTCCTTCTCCTTCCTGGACCAGGTCATTCTATTACCCCTTCTCTTCCTTTCATTTTTCTTGATGTCACACTTCAGCGCTGGAATTCCTCCCTTTCTTTTTTATTCAATGCCACCATAAAGAGTCAAATATGACTCTTAAATATATCCTCAATATCCGGTTTGTTTCCCCGATATTCTAGTATAATCAATTTTCATATTTCATCCGCTGTCATCATCGAATCTGTTTCCATATTTTGTTTTCATCCTCCGGTTCTTCAGGCGTGAAAACACAGTCAATATTTGATCCATATAATCCGTCAAATCTTCATTCAAACTCCCTGATTTATAGCAGCATAAAATCTATGCCAATCACATCAGTGGGTCTCCATAAAATTCCCCAGAATATCAGCGCACTAACTTTTCATTCAAAGACATTCATTTCAAACCTTCTGAAATTATGTACTGCTTCAAGTCATAAGATTCGGACAATTGTTAGAGGCAGTAAACAGCAGATTCAGCATTTTATCCGGTTAACTTATATTTAGATAATTCCATAAGCTTTCTGACGGATCAAATATCACCTAATTCTGATTTCTGTAGCTCAGGATATTGATGAAAAACAGTTGCAAAAATATTCTGAGAAACTGCAGCATGACGGGAAAAATTGCAGGGACTTCAGTCAGATTTTAAAGAACCCAAACGATCATTTCAGCCTTCCATGTAGGTATATTAAATGTAGATAAATCTCTTATCCATCCATTGCATCCAGAATCTCACAATTCTGAGGTATCTAACTCTTGTTATGATTGAAAAACCAGAAGAAATTATATTCTGGAATTTGTTGATTCAATGCAACGTATCAGCCTATCAACTTCCATATAAAGAATATAAGTACATCATTCAATGTCCATATAACCATGAAATTCCAAACAAGTCATACAATCTTCCCTGTATCACCATGATTCCATGCACCCTTCATTAATTCTATCCTTTATTGGAAAAAGAGGTGCTCAACACATATAATGCACTTCCAAGGGATACCTTATATATTGTCACCAAATCCAACCAATAAACTCTCGGTTGCAATAATCTCCCCCTTTGGATTTTGGTGACAATATTTCGTAATTCTTCCTCCCCCTTTGTCAATAAAATTCAATGGGTCCTTGTCTCCTTTGTTGGGAGAAAATCATTACCAAATTTGAAGAATTCTTCTCATTCACACTCCCTCATTTTGCACAAATGTATTTCAAGAGGAAATCATCATCTCATCATAATTGTAAGAATTCCAGAATATGGAACATACTCCCCCTTAATATTTGCCAAAGAAACCATATGGCATCATGAAACCTGTAGCATCATACAATTCTGAATCATTCCTTCAACATCCATTTCATTTCCATATCATCACTGCATTTTTCCATTAAATTCCTAATGAGGGAATAACCGCTTAGAAATGGCTTGTTAACAAATCTCCTAAGCCTACTAAGCCGGAGCTCGGTGTAGGAAACAAGGGTCAAGGTTAACAAAGTCAATGTTGTACATAATCACTCACTGGATATTCCTAACATTCATTGCATCTTGAGTAATCAAATATTCCTGTCATCTTAAACAACATCTCACCAAATTGTTAGTATATAAACATTAAAGAACATGGGTGAGGAACATACCACATGATGTCACCGGTTAAAACCAATTCATGTAATGAAACTTGAATTCATATCTTCCGATCTTGTTTAGACTAGATGATGATGATCTTTTCTTCAAACCATCTTCAGAGTATCCTTGAAAACTACTCTGATGATACCAAATGGTTAGAATGAAACAGATATTCAGGAAATGTTAAATATTGATGCATCGTAACCATGTTGTCCATTCTTTCATTCAAGGACTACCATCATCTGATACAGCCTAGAATCACTTTGTGAGGCTTCCCAATCCTTCTTGAGGCCATGTTAAAAACCAAATATGGCATTGACACCTGATTACCTTCAATAACGCCTTGATATCCACTGTTTTGTAAGATTTCCGCATATAGAGTCAACTCCCAGCATATTCACACAAATGAAGGCATGAATTATTCAAGATGACATGTTAATCCCATGGAATATTTTAATTAAAGAACCTTCTTTAACAGGCTCATCATTTACTTCTCCTGCATCTCCCATCATCAATTAAGAATTTAATCCATTTTGAATGATTTCCAACACAGTTGAGAGGTCTTGGTGCTGGGCTTTGCTACATGGATCACCTCAAGGCACGACATATCCCAATTCTGCACTGATCATTAAAAAAAAGAACATAAACATACTGATTTTCATAACTCCTGATTTCAGAAAATATGATCAAATCCAGCTTGACTTCTTCAAGATTATAGCTCAGTGCACACAGCAGGTCAGATTCCTTCTAAACACTTCATTCGACATTTAGATTCCTTCTTAACACTTCATTCGACATTTCATTCCACATGGAGCATAACCAGATTTGGATTTGAGGTTTCATGTAAGGATGTAAACACACATACCATCATGAATGAGCAGACTTCTGCCTGAATGCTCAGGTTCTAGCTCAAATCTTCCGTTTGACAGATTAATCAACACATCTCCTCCGCCTTGACACCACTTTTCATATCAAAACAAGTATTCTACTTCATCAAATGAGTTTTGTTACCAGCAATACTGCTTTGAGCAGTTACCGATAAGTCTCGAACCATGCGTGCATGGTGCAGCTCTCCCATGGATTGTGTCTCCCCCTACAAAGACTTCATATATTAGTTTTATCACTAAAGAACAAGGGGAGAGGGGTTGTACCTCCATCCTCCTCAAGTTGAGTAGGGTGGTTGGCCTTTATTGGCCAACAAATTATTTCGAGTCTTCGTCCAGGTCATCAATGTGTTGAGCTTGTGCATGGCACCAATAATACAATCCTTCTTCTGAATGATTTCCTTTGAATTCATCAAAACTTTTTGCATGAATTTCACTTCAGGAGTATTGCTCATCCCACTAGTACTTATTTCTTCCATTAGTACAACATTGTCGCAAATTCTTCTTCCATTATTCTTTCTCCATGCAATAGATCCTAAATCATCTTTATATTCTTGCTTTGTTGTGGTATAAGTGGACCCACACAAACATCCCTCTTGTTTTTCTTTCACAGCTGTCACAAGGGAAATATCTTCTTCTTTCTTTACTCTCCAAAACAGCTTCCTCACATTCCATGTAGACTATAGTGAATAAGCCATAGGAAACATCTTCGGCACATTCTTTTGCTTCTGAATTTCACCATCATTCAAAAAATAGGGTCTGATTCTGGGTGAACCAGTTCGAGCATCCTTCCCCTCATGTCTTCTTCTAGTTGGAGGAATTTGGGGACTTCTCTTGATAATTTTTGAGTATCTATTCCTGTTGAATCTTAGCATAAAACCAGTGTTAGTATAGATATAACATTTCTTACCAGAATTACACCTTGAATGCGGCTGTCTCTGTTGAGATCTATTAGCAGCAAATTTTTCTCTACGGTTGAAACATACAGCTTCCATAAACACGCTCAATGTGTCCAACTCTTCCACAAAAATGGCATCGAATTTTTTCTCTTCTAGGAGAGTCATTCGCATCAATTTTACCTGGATCATATCACCTCTTATAAGATTCCAGATTCATGTTATTCATGTTAACAATTGAAGTTTCCCCACATGACAACTCAGAATTTGACTTGTCTTTCACAATATGAATCTCATCCTCATGTTCTTTAATTATGAGATTCATCACCTTCAGTTGACCTTCCATGTTCATTATCTGCGAGTTCATTTCAGCATGAGATGTCTTCAATTGCTTTTCACGCTGCTCAATAAAGGCAGATGTGGATTCCTTATGGATCTTCTCCCTTTCCAAGATTGATTCTACTTTTTGGCCAAGTTCTGCAATTATATCAGTTTGAACCTTCATATCCTTGCTCATTCTTGTAATAATTTCTTTTGATGCGACTCCTTCCAGCATAAACTTCTTATTTGTTTCTTCTAAATCATTCATGATATCACAATTCTTATTGCCTTCATCCTTCAAAGATTGAATTTCAATTTTCAGGGCTTGAATCTCCTTTAGTTGGAAGCACCAACATCCTATGGATTTACAACATGATGTGGTTTCTTCCTTCTCAGGATATTTAGATGATTGGAGAGCTGCGTCTTTAGTCTCCCAAGGAACATCTTCTAGAGGGTTAGATTCAGATTTACATAAAGAGTTACTTTTTCTTACCTGGAGAGGAGTATCCATCTTCTCTGTGGCCTTCTTCTTTATTTTCTTCCATTGACTTTTTGAAAGATTTTATTCTTCATTAATTGAATGAAAATCATTAGGAACATCTTGGATTCCCTTCTTCAAGACAGATTTTTCACCAAACAGGTCTTCCAACATCAACCACATGTCTTTGGATAGCTTGCAGTGAACTACCCTTTTGAATATATAATCTTCCATGGCATCCTTTAAAGCCCTTTTAGCACAATCATCAATCCTCAAATTTCGTTGATTCAACTCATACAATATTCCAGGATGAGTTCTTAATAAGATTCCATCAGTCAACACATGTCTTGGAATACCAACATATATTTCAAAGTATATCAAGAATTCCTTCTTCCATTGAGTGAAACGAGTTCCATCAAACACGGGTGCCCTCATAATTGATTCCATAATTTCCAAAGCTTCTTAAATTAGAAAGGAAAGGTTGAATATTTGAATAACCATAGAATCTTTAGGCTCTGATACCACTTGTTGGGACCCAAGACACCCTGAGAGGGGGGTGAATTTGGGTGTTGAACAAATTAAACTTTTTCTCTTTAATGCTTCAGGATCTTGTTCCCTTGTTAGAAGGAACAACCATTCAACCTGTTATGTTCTCAGACACACACCATATCACACATCAAGCATATAGGAAGAAAGTATATATGCAAGGACAATAGATTTTTACTTGGTTCACCCAAATGGGTTACTCCAAGGAGCACACACCAATGATGTGTTGGTGTGCCAAAAAGCAATACTACTCGCGTTCGTATTACAAAGGATTTGGAAGGGCTCACTGCCAATCCAGGGTCACTCCCTCTTCTTCACTCTACACACTGCTTTTGTGAAGGAAAAAAAATCAGTTTATAGACTTGATGGTCCATTCATGATCATCATGGTATGAATTGGTTGCACCCTTGATTCCAAATAGATGCACCTTGATCTTCCAATATGCTGAACTCCTTCACACCCGATGTACTCAACTCTTCATGGGTGTGAGTTGTGTCTTTCCTTGAACTCCCTAGAGTCTTTTCAGAATCTGTCAACAACAATTCCGACCAGGTCTTCAATTTACGCAAGTACTGGACACCATTCTTCTTCAAAACCTCCTGGTATGTCAATGCTTCCCTCCTGACATTTGAACCTGATCTATCATCTTGACGCAAACCTACTCCATGCTTCTGCCGTATATAAAGAATGCGTGCAACCTACCTATCCTCTATTTTGAACCAGATCTTTAGATTTTGCACAAGCCTCACGCCTCTCTTTTTGAAACCAGATATGCAGAATATATGTTGGGTCTTCTAAAAAACATATTTAGAAAAGTTCTACCGCTTTCCCATAATGCACCATAGAGAATATATATATATATATATAGGAACGTATATCCATCCAATGATGCAGATCACCAAAATCCCCCTTCCCTGTACTCCATGATCTTTTTTTTCCAGCAATGGGTTCTCTGTTGGAGTATTTAGATGTGTCGTTTAAGCGTAGCCTCTGTTGCGGGGAGCGCCCCTACGCGAGAGGCATTCCCCACGAAATAGCCCGGATCTATTGGGTGTTTTGGTTCGTTAAAATCCGAAATGCAAAAACGATGTTTATTAACAGTTTATAACATGCAAACTGAAAAAGATAAACCATAAAGTTCGCATTGCAATCAGAACATCAAATGAAATATTCAAATGAATTCAGCATCAGTGAATAACACACTGATAGGCAGTGACATTTACAACAACATATTAAATTCAAAACTGACATATTTGAATTAATATTCAGAAGCAGCGAATACATTCAGCAATTTACAAGTCGAACAAAAGCGGAAATGAAAAGCAGTAAAAGGGACACCAAGGATTTTACGTGCTTCGAACCTCTTTTGGTCCTACGTGCACGGCAAGAACACCACCCGACCCACGCGTTTTACTATGCTCAACATAAAACAATTACAGGATGCATGCCAAATAACAGACACATCCCTAACAAAACACAAAATCCGAAATAACTCAATACAATAAGAGTTTAAAAAACTATAACTGAGTCTGCTTACCACAAACCCGTGTACCTCATTTCGAAGACTCTGTCCTGCGACATGTTAGACGCTGATTCCAGAAATGCACAGACAAGGCACTGGGACAAGGCCTGAAAACACGCACTAACGACCTCCTGCATTCTGGCTAGCCACCGGATAGGGATGGTCCTCTGCGTCTGCACTGGAATTCCACCAGAACTCAAATCCCTGAATCTGGTCTTGTTCCCGAACTCCAGCAGATCGGAATCCGTCTAAGAAAAAAAATCCACGAACAGCCAGCTGGTAATGGCGCACCTCTCAGCATGAATGAAAAACACTCAACACCTCCATGCTTGCTCAGATCTCCACCGGAACCCCAATGGAAACTGGATCTGCAATCGCACGCAAGAACAGCGTGCACCCCTCCCTGGATTTCTCCACCAGATTTGGAAGGCGAGCAACCCAAGGCTTGGAGACCAAGAACCAGTGCTCTCATACGTTGTAGACGGATCTTGGATAACCACATATCTTGGAGCCCTGCCAAGAATGCCGATGTTACCAATTCAAATCCAAATCCGAAACTGCCGAGAATCGACGAATGACCCAAGATCCATTGAAAACACCCAATCTGCGCCTCTGTGATGGGGTGCCCGATGTCGCGCCAACCGAGCTCAAGCGCTCTCTCTTGAGGAGATGACCGGAGAAGCCTGACTCGCCAGGAGAGAGTACCCTCGTGACCTGCTGATCAGATCTGGAAGACAACCGTCGATGAGCGTGATGGAATTCTTGTACGCAGCTCGGGGTGCGCTCGAACTCGTCACCCTGGTGATGCAAAATGAGGAGATCCTGTGGGCTGCGATCTTGGCGTCGTCGGGTAGCCTCACAGGAAGACACCTGAGGTCTCCTAAAAAACAATTCTTACCCCAAAAAAAAAGTAACAACAAAGATCTCCCAAAACAGATGGAGAAAGGTGAACCATCCACGTGGATGGTTGAGAATATAAAAAAAAAACAAATAACGCGTGAGAGAAAAAAAACAATTTAATATGGAAATAAAAAATTCACAAATCTCCACCATTTTCATATAAAAAAGGCGGTGTTCTTGCACCTACTACCATCAATATGAGCATCACATCCTAAACAAGAAACCACTACAGGGAACGACACAAACTGTCTCCCAACATGTATCACAGTGATACATGGCGCCCAAATTGAATGATATCTAAAACTACTGCTAAACATGCTAAAAAAACTACTCTAAACATAAACAGAGCACATACTTGTACTTACCTGAGTCGCACTCTGAGACGATGCCAACGAGGAAGACGGGACCAGCAAATCACATGCTAACAAGCACCCGAATCATCTCACCTGTGCCTGCAGAACACAAATAAACAGAGCCGTATCCAACCTCACACAAAACATGTCAAAACAAAGCTCAGAGAAATTCATATAGAATGCAACTTTGAAATAAAACAGGTCATAGCAAACAAGCAACAAAAGACACAAAGCTCAAAGGCAAGCCAATCGTTCACACAACCTGAATCTAAAACAGACTCAGAAACTCTCCACCTGAGGAGAAGACACTGCCTAGAACCCAGCCAACAAGAGAGGTTCCTCAACAACAAGGTTGCACTGCAAATCTCATGTAGTCCCAAGAGTCCTAAGGGAAACTCTAGACCCATGAGAACACCGGCGATCCAAGGGTAGCACGCTACCGACCAAGAAAACTCATCTCAGTCTAGCTTCCTAACTATATCTAGGAACCGCCTAATATCACTATAGAGATCCCGACAGAACCGCCATGAAGCCTGATCGTCACCGAACCTATTCACATGACACTGTCACTCTAAACACTGCTCAGGCACAATCACCACTCGTAACGGGTCACGGCCTAGAGAAACCAGCCCACAACCAGGACAAACAGAGAAACAAACCTAGAGCAAATTATCAGCTCACTCTCCTAAGGCTATAGGCAGCAACAGGAGCAACACGGAGAGGGGAAGCATACATAGTAAGTGAAACATCCCAAAAGAGTCTCCACCTGAACCCACAAAAACATATCAGGACCAAAGGACCAAGAACCGTCAGCTTTAAAACCAAGACACGCCGCCTGGACTTTCGACGCAAGGCAACATAAGATCCTCAACCGAATGGATTCAGAATCTCCACTATAGGAGACGACCGCCTAAACAAAAGTCAAAAGGAGACATCCTCATACAAAGGGGAAACTGCAAGGACACATGGAAGCAGTCCCAAAGTCCTAAGGCAGCTCAAATATGAGAGAACAAAGGCTGGGAGCCAGCTAGAAACTAGGAGAAAACAAGCCACTAAAAGGCCACACATCCTAGTCTAGACTTACTAACGGCACGCGGTTCCCAGGAAACCAGACAAAGCCGCTAAACAGGGTCGAACAGTAAACAAAGAAGCTTGGTGGCCAACCAAGCGACACTGCACCCACAAGCTACCCAAACCTGAACACCGAATTCGCAACAGGACCATACCCGGAGCAAACAGTCCTAAAGGATGTGGATGAACATAGCAGAGCTAACATAAGCTCATCTCCTAGGCAAAAGGCGGACACTGGAGACACAAGATCCGACCAAACCCTTACTGTTAACCAGCTCTCAAACATAGGAAAACCTCACAAATTACTCATTCCTACCCCGAAACCATAGACACACATAGGTAGAAACTACCAAGAGGCATCTTTGAGGCTCAGACAGGTAAAGGAAAATGGAAAGAAAACAACGAGGAATCAAACTACCAGCAACAGAATGAAATTACAACCCAAGAGAGATAACGACCTAGCTGAACGAAACAACAAAGCATGCTACAACATGTAAAATCCACTAACAAAACATTTGAAAGCAATTAACATTAGATTTCAAATTTTAACAAAGAAAAACTTAAACCCAATTAGGCTCTGATACCACTTTGTTGCGGAGAGCGCCCCTGCGCGAGAGGCAGTCCCCACGAAATAGCCCGGATCTATTGGGTGTATTGGTTCATTAAAATCAGAAATTCAAAAACGATGTTTATTAATAGTTTATAACATGCAAACTGAAAAAGATAAACCATAAAGTTCGCATTGCAATCAGAACATCAAACGAAATATTCAAATGAATTCAGCATCAGTGAACGACACACTGATAGGCAGTGACATTTACAACAACATATTAAATTCAAAACTGACATATTTGAATTAATATTCAGAAGCAGCGAATACATTCAGCAATTTACAAGTCGAACAAAAGTGGAAATGAAAAGAAGTAAAAGGGACACCAAGGATTTAACGTGCTTCGGACCCACTACTGGAAATTAGATCTTTCCCAACACTTCTATACCAACGGTTTGCAAAAACTGTTGGTATAGGTCCCCTTTCCCAACGGTTTGGCCAAACCGTTGGGAAATGCCCCCAAATTGGCCACTTTTCCCAACAGTTTGGCCAAACCGTTGGGAAAGACCCCCAAATTGGACACTTTTCCCAACGGTTTGGACAAACCGTTGGGCCCAACGGTTTGGCCAAACCGTTGGGGAAGGTCCCCAAATATACCACTTTTCCCAACGGTTTGGCCAAACCGTTGGGAAAGGTCCCCAAATA
Organism: Viscum album; assembly: GCA_963277665.1. NCBI lineage: Eukaryota > Viridiplantae > Streptophyta > Magnoliopsida > Santalales > Viscaceae > Viscum > Viscum album. The sequence continues at coordinate 1,291,815,704 of OY728135.1, forward strand.
TGCCACTTTTCCCAACGGTATACCAACGGTTTTAACAACCGTTGGTATAGGTAATTTCATTTTTTATCGGACCTTCGTACCGAGAACATTATATAAATCAAAATTTAAAATATTTATGAGAATACATATATATATTTATGTAATTATGATCACAAAAGTCATGTTAGGTTAGTGGTTGAGTCGTTCAATGATAAAAGAGGGGTCCGAGGATCAAATCCCAGCGGATGTTTTATTTTTGGAATTTATATACCAACGATTCCATTACCGTTGGTATAGATTTCATATTACCTATAGCAACGGTTTTTGGAAAACCGTTGGTATAGACCTATCCCAACGGCTTACTTGGCTACGGTTCTCCAAACCGTTGGTATAGGCTATACCAACGTTTCCAAACCGTTGGTAAATGTTAGTTTTCCAGTAGTGACCTCTTTTGGTCCTACGTGCACGGCAAGAACACCACCCGACTCACGTGTTTTATTATGCTCAACATAAAACAATTACAGGATGCATGCCAAATACCAGACACATCCCTAACAAAACACAGAATCCGAAATAACTCAATACATAAGAGTTTAAAAAACTGTAACTGAGTCTGCTTACCACAAACCTGTGTACCTCATTTCGAAGACTCTGTCCTGCAACATGTTAGACGCTGATTCCAGAAATGCACAGACAAGGCGCTGGGACAAGGCCTGAAAACACGCACTAATGACCTCATACATTCTGGCTAGCCACCGGATAGGGATAGTCCTCTGCGTCTGCACTGGAACTCCACCAGAACTCAAATCCCTGAATCTGCTCTTGTTCCCGAACTCCAGCAGATCGGAATCCGTCTAAGAAAAAAATGCACGAATAGCCAGCTGGTAATGGCGCACCTCTCGGCATGAACGAAAAACACTCAACACCTCCATGCTTGCTCAGATCACCACCGGAACCCCAATGGCAACCGGATTTGCAATCGCATGCAAGAACAACGTGCACACCTCCCTGGATTTTTCCACCAGATCTGGAAGGCGAGCAACCCAAGGCTTGGAGACCAAGAACCAGTGCTCGCATACGTTGTAGACGGATCTTGGATAACCACATATCTTGGAGCCCTGCCAAGAACGCCGATGTTACCAATTCAAATCCAAATCCGAAACCGCCGAGAATCGACGAACGACCCAAGATCCATTGAGAACACCCAATATGCGCCTCTGTGATGGTGTGCCCGATGTCTCGCCAACCGAGCTCAAGCGCGCTCGCTTGAGGAGATGACCGGAGAAGCCCGACTCGCCAGGAGAGAGGACCCTCGTGACCTGCTGATCAGATCTGGAAGACAACCGTCGATGAGCGTGATGGAATTCCTGTACGCAGCTCGGGGTGCGCTCGAACTCGTTGCCCTGGTCAGGCGAAATAAGGAGATCCTGTGGGCTGCGATCTTGGCGTCGCTGGGCAGCCTCACGGGAAGACACCTGAGGTCTCCTAAAAAATAATGCTTACCCCAAAAAAAAAGTAACAACAAAGATATCCCAAAACAGATGGAGAAAGGTGAACCGTCCACGTGGATGGTTGAGAATATAAAAAAAACAAATAACGCGTGGGAGAAAAAAAAAACAATTTTATATGGAAATAAAAAATTCACAGCCTCCTTCTCCTTCCTGAACCAGGTCATTCTTTTACCCCTTCCCTTCCTTCCCTTTTTCTTGATGTCACACTTCAGCCCTGGAATTCCTCCCTTTCTTTTTTATTCAATGCCACCATAAAGAGTCAAATATGACTCTTAAATATATCCTCAATATCCGGTTTGTTTCCTCGATATTCCAGTATAATTAATTTTCATATTTCATCCGCTGTCATCATCGAATTTGTTTCCATATTTTGTTTTCATCCTCCGATTCTTCAGGCGTGAAAACACAGTCAATATTTGATCCATATAATCCGTCAAAAATCTTCATTCAAACTCCCTGATTTATAGCAGCATAAAATCTATGCCAATCACGTCAGTGGGTCTCCATAAAATTTCCCAGAATATCAGCGCACTAACATTTCATTCAAAGACATTCATTTCAAACCTTCTGAAATTCTATACTGCTTCAAGTCATAAGATTCGGACAATTGTTAGAGGCAGTAAAGAGCAGATTCAGCATTTTATCAGGATATTGATGAAAAACAGTGGCAAAAATATTCTGAGAAACTGCAGCATGACGGGAAAAATTGCAGGGACTTCAGTCAGATTTTAGAGAACCCAAACGATCATTTCAGCCTTCCATGTAGGTATATTAAATGTAGATAAATCTCTTATCTATCCATTGCATCCAGAATCTCACAATTCTGAGGTATCTAACTCTTGTTATGATTGAAAAACCAGAAGAAATTATATTCTGGAATTTGTTGATTCAATCCAACGTATCAGCCTATCAACTTCCATATAAAGAATATAAGGACATCATTCAATGTCCATATAACCATGAAATTCCAAACAAGTCATACAATCTTCCATATATCACAATGATTCCATGCACCCTTCATTAATTCTATCCTTTATTGGGAAAAGAGGTGCTCAACACATATAATGCACTTCCAAGGGATACCTTATATATTGTCACCAAATCCAATCAATAAACTCTTGGTTGCAATACTCATTGATTGAAGGTTCAAACATTCCAATCGGTTTATAACAGGTTTGTTTATAGAACCGGAAACATCCAATGATTCCATATCCATTTGGACCTACATTCCAAAGGTAGGCACTCATTAATTGTGGACTGATGAGGCTTAGGAATTTCCATTGATCGAGAGGATGAGAGCTCCGAATCATCACACCTTTTGAGGGGAATTATTGTCTACTTCGTGACTCTCTTTATAGATTTAAGTTATGTTCGTGAATCCTTATTACATTACTAGGTATAAAATGTGCTTTCCTTTAAATCTGACAATGAATGATTGATATGAAGAAAATTTAGAGAATCTTTTATATGTATTCGAGGTTCTTCATTGATAGAGAATCATCTGTATTTGTTAGAGATTCTTAGTTGATGGTATCCTTAAATACATAAAAGTCTCTTGGTCATTATGATGACTATACTAGTTTTAATGTCACTCAGTGGGGCACTTGAAGTTTATTGTCATTCAGGAGGACATGGATTATTTCAGAGTTGGGATCGTACCCGCTGATGGGCTACCTATGTATCCATTGTTTTGAAAAAGGAATCAGAACCCACGTAGTTTGAGTAAGGGAGTATGATGTTTATGCATGATTGATGGCTCAAAGAAAGATGTCATGATTACTTTTACACTCTAAGCTCACATGAGTCTCGCTCGGTGTGAGAAACAAGAGGTATTGGTGAAACCAGACAATTGTACCATGCAATGATGTGGGGATTATGTATGTATGACTGCCGAAATAGATGAGGATTAAGATTTACTTTAGGGAAGAAATCGATGAACAGAGTCGATAAAGGTATATGTGCTTCATGGAGATTTGGATACTCTGATCTTGGGGCTTACTCCTAAGGAAGATTCCCAAGTTAGGAGGGGACATATGATTGGGTTTTACTCCTAAGAAGGAAGCCCATATCAAAAGGACTTATGACTGGTTAAGAGAAAATAAGACTGAGGCTTATTCCTAAGGAGGAGGCCCAGGTTAAAGGGATTTGAAAATAAAGGGACTTGGGGCTTACTCCTAAAGAGTATGCCCATATTTGAGACTGGTGATTCTTCCTGAAAAAAAAACCCAGGTTAAAAGAATTAAGGTTTGGGGCTTACTCCTGAGAAGGATGCCCATATTTGGGGAATTATGATTGGGGCTTATTCCTGAAAAGGAGGCCCAGGTTAGAGGACTTGGGGCTTACTCCTAATGAAGATGCCCAAATTAATGAAGATTTGAACTGGGGCTTACTCCTGAAAAGGAGGCCCAGGTTAAGGAATTATGGTTGGGGATTACTCTTAAGGAGGATGCCCATATTTGGGAATTTTAAGACTGAGGCTTACTCTTGAAAAGGAGGCCCAGGTTAATGAGGACTTGAGGCTTACTCCTAAGGAAGATTCCCAAATTAATGAGGATTTGGACTGGGGCTTACTCTTGAAAAGAAGGCTCAGGTTAAGGATTCTCTCATCTTAAAGGATGAGGTTGAATGAATGAACTCTCTAACTTTAGTGACATAAACATGTGAAAATAACTAAGTTTTGAGAGATGCTCTATGGAGCTCCTTTCAGATAAGGAATTCAACCAACAAAACATGCTATAAATGGCTTTGAAGAGTGTCTTGAAGACTGAATCTTGAATAGGAGAGGTGGAATGACATAAAAGGGGTGAAATGGGCAGGAAAGACACCCAAAAAGATAGGGGGGCGCAAGTCCTGGAAGGCGCGCATGTACTGCGTGGGCGCGCAAGTATTGGTCACGCAGGTATACCTGCACGAACCATGGGTACTTGTGTTATTTTCAGCCCTTAGAGTAATATTTGGGCGATCCTTGATCAAAGCCTTTAGAATTATTCCTAGTGGCTTTCCAGAAGATGGCGCACAAGTTATAGTGAAGAAGTAGGGTGGCATGGAAGTGTGTCCATTTATCTTAAGGGTAAAACACTTAGGCGCACAAGTGTTAGTGAATTCTAACACTTACACCTTACTCCTCTTGTTTAGACCTTTCATTCTAGGTAAAGAATTACCTTAGAAGTGTTCAGAAGACCCGAAGAAGAGACTTGGGTGTTCAGAGATCTCTATCTGAATTCTAGAAAAATTCCTCTCGAAATGGGGGGCCCACAAGGGGTATTTATAGGCTGGAGAAGACCCCAGGCGGTTATCACTTAGGGCACGCAAGTCACTTGGGCTACCATTAGGCGGCGCACAAGTATACTTGCGCGACAGTAAGGGAACTTGCGCGACCCTAAGTCCTTTGACTCCTTTTTCATTCCTTTGTTGATTTTTGATGTTTTATTCAAATGATGAATCACTCTGGGTGAAGTCATTTCCCTTTCCATTCCTTTAGACAATGTGATGAAAAGGAGCGTCAACAAAAGTCCCCACTCAGAGTTGGATATGAAAGAATAAGGATGTGACTCTGAGGAAAAGAAGAAAACTAAAGGGAAAGAGGCACGCAGGTTATCACCGCGCAACTGTCATCGCGCAGGTGAGAGTCACGCAGGGCTGGAGCACGCTGGATGGAGCGCGCTGGCTGTAGGTGCGTAGGTGGGTAGCCTGGCCTATAAATATGCGATCATTTGTCGCGCATAGCCCTGATTTCCGGATTTTCGAGCTCTTGCCGCGCAGGTCACCTTCGCCACGCAAGTTGCTCGTTTTCCGCTGTTTCTTCATTGTCGCGCTGCTGTCAAGGTACGTGGACTTGCGCGATTATATTTTTGCGCCAAAAACTTGTGCGGCACATTAACACTTGCGCGACACATCCATACTTGCGTGCCAAGTTTAGACTTGCTTGCCTTAATGCCTTTGCCATTTTTCTGAATTCCTTCACAAATTTTATGAAAAAAACCCATTTAAGAGTTAATTTATTCAACTTTTGTGCAGATTCAATGGCTCCAAGAAGAATTGGAACGACTGATGAACTGGAAAGAAAAAGAATTGATGAAATGAAGGATATCGTTGGCCACGATTATTATACCGTCTGTAATAGCACTCTTCCGGATTTGGCCATGTATTTGAAGAAATATCATCTTACTTTCCCACAAAGCATCTGCCTACCTCTGTATAGCCATGGACATCTCCAAGGAGTTACCATTCCAGATGTAATGACCCGGACCTCTCTGGTCCATTACTTTGTGAAAATGTGGTGTTGGAGGTGTTCTGGGAGGTCAAGGTGACTTATCCCCAACACTACGCCAAATTTCCAGTTCTGTGAACAATGTTTCTAGTTTTATGAATAGTATCAGTAGGTGAACAATGCTTCTATCGGTGAGGTTCAGTGAACAGTGTTTCTATCGGTGTGCTTCTAACGGTGGACTTGAACAGTGTTTCCAGAATGGTAACCTTCTAACGGTGACCTTATAACGGTAGACTTGAACAGTGTTTCCAGAACGGTAACCTTCTAACGGTGACCTTATAACGGTAGATTTGAACAGTGTTTCCAGAACGGTAACCTTCTAACGGTGACCTTATAACGGTAGACTTGAACAGTGTTTCCAGAACGGTAACCTTCTAATGGTGGACTTGAACAGTGTTTCCAGAATGGTAACCTTCTAACGGTGACCTTATAACGGTAGACTTGAACAGTGTTTCCAGAATGGTAACCTTCTAACGGTGACCTTATAACGGTAGACTTGAACAATGTTTCCAGAATGGTAACCTTCTAACGGTGACCTTATAACAGTAGACTTGAACAGTGTTTCCAAAACGGTAACCTTCTAACGGTGACCTTATAACGGTAGACTTGAACAGTGTTTCCAGAACGGTGACCTTTTCTTTCCTTTGCCACATTTTGAGTATGTGAACAGTGTTTCGAGCTTCCTACAGTTTCGGCCCTTTGACATTTCCTTTGATGTAAAATACATTTAAATCCTTATTTTAAGGACTCTTAAGGCCGATTAAAATTCCATAAATTTTATATTAATTATTCCTATGGCTCGGGATGTTTTACTTGGTCAAACCGCATGGGTTAATGTGATCCGTTTTTAATGGAGAATTAACCGGATCTTAAACCGTCACCTCGTTAAATCTTCAAAAAGGAACCAGATATCATTCTCCCTTGTTCTTCCCCTTTATTCTCAGCTAAGAGACACTATAACCTTTCAATCATTCCAGTAGGAGTTTCACAATCAACCCTTAATCCTCCGATTGGTTTCGCTCTATTTTGGATGCAATCGAGCTGTGTCGGTCAATCTTCCCAATAAAGTTGTCGTGAGAGGAGAATTGTGACCCATTGTGTGGATAAAGGACATTAATAACTCTTCGAGGTAGGGGATTCATGGCTTCTCTAATTTTATATGTGCAATTTTAGAATTAGCATGATTTATCCCTTTGGATCACAATGAAATTGACCTAATTAAATACTTGAACCAGATTAAAAGAATTGGTTGATCGCATGTTGTTGCTTTGTACCGTGATAACGGTTTGCCTCATGTTTTGCTAGATAGAGTAATATCTATGTTTTCATTGATTAGTTGTTCGTTCTTGATGGAAATTGATAATGAATGTAAAGCCGGAATTAATTGTTAATTAATTGGCTAAAGATAAAAAGGCATGTAAATGAATCTGGTTGATGCCATTGTTGTAGTTGTTCTAATTTGAGGTTAATCAAATTAGGGAAGTAAACATGGTTATTTAATTGTGATAGATTACTGATTAGGTCTCCCGTAATTGGAACCTACGAATAACAAATCTGCTAATTCAATATGGATTAAAGAGCAGATTGTGTGAGAATTTCTTAAAGGGGTTCTGAGTTACCCTCTTTATTGTTAAAGGGCCAAGAGCCCATTGATGTGATGTTTGTTTTCCTGTTTCTTGTGATGTAATGTGAGCCTGGATGGCTGTTGTGATATTTAGAGGCATGAGGACTTGTGTTTGTGGCAGTGGATGATGCCTAGGGTGGCGAGATGCATCAGCTTATGCATGTGGGTGTCAGGGAGGACACCAAGGATGATGGTATAGGATGAATGTGATGGATGGATGTTGGTGGTTTTGTTTGGTTGTTTATCTGATTTAATTTTCCCCACTGCTCAAGGCAGCTAGTCTTGCTTACCCTCCTTCTAAAGGAGGCAAATACACGCGGGGTATGCCACGTTCTTTCCGTGTTTATCCTCTCAAGGGAGAATGGGTCTATGCTCTTGCTATAGGCGGCAAAGACTCGACGGGTAGTATATCTACTCACCATGTTGAGCCCCCTTTGTGTTTAGTAGCATAGGATGCCTTTCTAGAATGCATGGGAATATGGGAAAGTAATTCTGTAATGAAAGTTTGATTAAATGGTGATAATACATGGGGAGGGAGATACTGGAATTTAAAGGTGATGCGAATCTTAAAAGGAGCAGTTGATTTTGAATGTGATGGCAATTCAGTTTAATGTGGAATTGTTCATGGTTAATTAATGTTTTAAGAATTAATTAACGTATAGTGGAACTGATAAAATGAGAATGGAGTAATCTAATAAAGCTCTTCAAATGTTTGTGTGCTTATAGGATACCTATTCTTAGAAGTAATAGCCTGGAGTCTGAGAGACGTTAGATGTAGTTGTATCTAAGACTAGGTAATGCCCATAGTGTGGGTGTGAGTTATATATATATTCTGTACTTTTTGTGTTTTTATACGCTACTCCACCCTGTGGGTAAGGGAAACTGACACCCCGGGGATTCTGAGCCCTGGGGGTGTTTTCCCCAACATTCTGATGGGAGGTCGAATGGCTGACTACCCCCTTTGGCCCCGCTCTCTTCTCTTGGTAGATATATGTGCCAACAGGCACAACAGTTAGTTTCCCCATATATGTGTGCAGAGGTATGTAATGGCTTGTGGTTATTTCACACACAAATTTTCTGGATATAGTATCCTTTGGACTACTATAGGTGTAACGTGTATAGGCTGTGATGGCTTGAGGATCCCTACTCGGTGTATGGGCTATAATGGCTTGAGGTATAATACCCGATGTATGATGCACGTTATGCGGGCTGTGGTGGCTCCCAGAACATACTTGGTTACTTTTGGTTGTGAGGATGGTGTGGTGCTTCGCCCAGGTGTTTGTGGGAAAGCCTTTGTAGTGCACGAGGTATAGATTTTGGAGCTTAGCCCAGGTGTCTGCAGGCAAGCCTTTGGAGAGAGATGCACAGGACGTATGTCGTTGGGGAAAAGAGGCAAACCAGTGGGGAAGTAGTAGTGGGGTACCCTTGATATTTTTCATTATATTCTATATTCTTGTATGCGTTACTTGGAGAGAGTGGCCATGGTGAGTTTGGGAAGTTAGTATACCTGTTTAGGTGACGAGTTAGTTTCACTTGTTGTTCACTAGGCTTTAGCATGCTTTCATTACTTTTGCACAAGAGGCTTGGGGAGGATCCTACTGAGTATACTGTTATACTCACCCTATGTATATATAAACTATTTTTCAGGCCACTTGGAGCAGGTTGGAGATCAAGCTGGTTACTACTAGCTTGTGGTTGGAGGAGCTGTTCGGGCTTATGGTCGCTGCCGTTTTACTTTCTTTTGGGTACTTTTGGTTTTCCCTTTCAGTTGTAGTAATTTTTCATGACATTTCACATATGTAATTGGGTTTATTTTATATTTTAGTTCTAAGTTGGAGTTGATTGGTTTCTATCTTATCTCTCTCTTCCGCATGTGTTCCCTTAGAGGGTAATGCCTCCCATTTGTGTGTTTACTATACCCTCGGTTCTAGTCGCCAACCCGGGGCCTACAGGAGGCGGGACTCGGGGGTCATTATCTTCTTTCTCACATTGCCGGCCCTGGAGGGGTACACTTTGTGGGGAGGGGGTCATGATAGAGTGGTATCATAGGTCTGGTTGAGGGATAAGATGGAGTTTGGAGTTAGGCACATGTGAGGTTGCATAGGATGGTAGGGCAACAGAGTCATTCATCTTTAGCAAGTGGGGTAAACACTGGAGACTGGTAGAGACATAGGCGTTTAGGGCCCCCTATGATCCGTTGCACGAACCTTTAAGTTTACGATGGCTACTAAACAAATTGATACTAGTTGTAGGGTAGAGACCCAGGAAAGGATCATGCATCATTCTTCTTTGCGCCCGTGTTTGAATGGGTAGACCTTGGGATAGGTTAACCTAAAATTAATAAAATAACACAATTAATTTATTAATGTTGAGTATTCCATATTCCAGGATTAGGAGCTCTAACAGTTGTTATTTTACAGGTATGGATCCAAGTCGACGTCCTCATCAGGTTTGCGCAGAAGATTTCCAGCAGGTTTTTCCAGCAGATCGCCGCCGGGTAGAGGTTGACGACGATGAAACTTGGAGGAAGACACTTCGAGAGTTTCAGTGCCAGAGTCTACAGAAGTACGAGGGCTCCGTTTCAGATGAAGTCACAGAAGACTGGTTGGAGGAAGTCGAGATAGGATTCAGTTCGATTCGTGCTCGGAAGGAACACTGGGTGTCCTTGGTTGTGACGATGCTGCGTGGAGCAGTGAGGCAGTGGTGGTTCTTGTTCCTCGGGGATCGTGAGGAGTCAGCGATCTCATGGGAGGAGTTTCGAGATAGGTTTAGAGTTGAGTTTCTTTCATCAACTTCAAAGGCGTCTAGTCACCAGGAGCTTCTTACCCTTCGATAGGGGACCTCTAATGTTCGAGAGTTTGGAATCCATTTTAGGAACCTTCTACGATATGCTTCTGACCTGTTACCAGATGAGGAGGCCAGGGTGAGGCATTTCGAGGAGGCTTTGCGTCCAGAGATCCAGCACCAGGTCACCCCATTTATGCTGAAGAGATATCTTGAGGTGCTGGTGAGGGCAGAGGTTGTTGAGAGGACTTTGGATAGGACCGGATCGTCACGAGAGGGGAATCGTCATGATTCCTCACGAAGCAGAGCTGTGGTTCGGGGTTCCCGGTTTTCAGGGTAGAATAGTTTCCGTTCACCTGGGGGTAGGTCGCAGCCCTTCCCATATCGTTTCTCCGGAGGCAGCAACTCTCAGGCCTATGCCAAGGGATCAGGTACTTGTTTTTCTTGTGGTGGTCATGGTCATCAGCAGCGGGAGTGTCCAACTTTTCAGAGCAGCCATTGTGCACCGGGCGCTCCGCTCCAGGTTCCTCCGTGCAGGCAGTTCCATCCGAGGCAACAAGAGTAGGTTACACCAGCTTTAGATCACCAGAGGGTAGATGGAGCAGGCAGATGATAGCCCCATGATGCTCCCCGTCCTTAGAGAGCAGAGCATGGTCATGGTGGTGGTCGTCATTAGGGTCAGAGAGGTCGTGGAGGAGGTCGTGGTCAGCTTCATGCTCTAGCGTTGCCAGCCCCAGGCGAGCCAGATGTCGTTCGAGGTACCCTTTTCTTTTTTTATACCTTGGTGTTTGCCTTGTTTGATTCATGAGCAACACACTCCTTCATATCACCTACCCTTGTCCATACTTTGGGACTTGAGGTAGAAAGGCTTCCAGTGCCCTTGGCATTGACTACGCCAGTTGGAGGTCGAGCCGACTTGTTTGAAGTATGTAGAGACTGTGAGCTAGTGTTGGGGAAACACCGCTCTTAGGGAGATTTACTATGTATATCAATACAACCATATGATGTCATACTAGGCATGGATTGGTTGTATTCGGTGAAGGCTATTGTGGATTGCTACAGGAAGAAGGTCATCTTCTTTGATGTAGATGGAGAAAAAGTGGTGATTGTTGGTAAGCGAGATCCTCGGATGGGTCATAGAAGAGTTCCATCCTTATCATCCATGATGGCTGAGATGGTGCTGAGTTCTTCAAAGGTTCATCAGTTGGCATTTCCTAGGGTCGTAGAGGAGTACCCTGACGTCTTTCTAGAAGAGGTTGTAGCCTTACCCCCTCGATGAGAGATCGAGTTTGGGATTGAGCTACAACCAGGAGCGTCTCCTATATCTATGTATCCATATAGGATGACCCCTTCTGAGTTACGAGAGCTACATATTCAACTTGATGGTCTATTGCGGTGCGGTTTTGTTCGTCCAAGTGTGTCACCGTGGGGTGTGCTAGTTTTGTTTGTGAAAAAGGCTGACGGAAGTTTGCGGTTGTGCGTCGATTAAACAAAGTGACAATAAAGAACCGCTATCCTCTCCTGCGGATTGATGACTTATTCGATCAACTGAAGGGTGCAAGTTGGTTCTCAAAGATCGACTTGCGGTCGGGATATCATCAGATGCGTGTAAAGGATGAGGATATCCCGAAGACTGCTTTCCATTGTCGTTATGGGCATTATGAGTTTGTTGTAATTCCATTCGGCGTGACGAATGATCCAGCTGTTTTCATGGGGTTGATGAATGCTGTGTTCCGTGAATTCATCGACATGTTTGTTGTGGTTTTCATTGATGACATCCTTGTGTACTCCACATCTGAATAGGAGCATGCAGAGCATCTACGAGCCGTTTTGGGAGTTCTTCACCAACATCAGTTGTTTGGGAAGTTGTAGAAGTGTGAGTTTTGGGCTCGAGAAGTTCGTTTCATAGGGCATGTTGTATCCCAACAGGGAGTAGCTATGGATCCGTCGATGATAGAAGCAGTGGGGTCTTGGTCATCCCCCAAGACTGTGTCAGAGGTGCGAAGTTTCCTTGGTCTCGTAGGCTATTATAGGAGGTTTGTAGCCAATTTCTCCCGAGTTGCGACTCCTCTGACAGCTTTGACCAGGAAGGATTGAGCGTTCATATGGACTGATCAGTGTCAGGCAGCTTTCGAGTATCTAAAGGAGAAGTTGGTAAGTGCTCCAGTCCTTTGTCTTCCAGCGGAGGGAGTCCAGTTTGATGTTTTTTGTGATGCTTCACATCTGGGGCTAGGCTGTGTTCTCATGTAGCAGAGGTCAATTGTTTCTTATGGGTCTCGGCAGTTGCGTCCCAATGAACGCAACTATGCCACCCATGATCTTTGAGTTGGCATCCGTGGTGTTTGCGATGAAGTTGTGGAGACATTACCTCATTGGTGAGCACTTTGTGGTTTTCACTGATCATAAGATTTTGAGGTATGTTTTCTCCCAATGTAACTTGAACTTGAGGCAGCGTTGGTGGATGGAGTTCTTGCAGGAATATGACTTTGAAATATCGTATACACCTAGAAAATAGAATGTTGTAGCTGATTCACTGATCCAAAAGTCACGTAATGATGTTGTGCGTGAATCTGGTGATTCCTAGAGAATTATGGAAGAGCTATCAGCTTTGCATCTTGATATGGTAGAATTTGGGGGTAGAGGTTGTCTTTTCCAGATGACGGTGCAGTCATACCTGATACATAAGGTGGAAGAGTCTCAGTTGGGTGATCTAGAGGTGGAAGTTTTAAGAGATAGAGTTGTTTGTGGTGAGGCCCCTGATGGTTGGTTGGAGGATGAACAACACCGAGTGTTGTATCATGGTAGGCTTTTTGTTCCCTTGGCGATGCATGAGACGGTTCTCTGAGAGTTCCATAGATCTCCCTTGGCAGTACATCCTGGTGTGAAAAAGATGTACCAATCCTTGAGGAGTCAGTTTTGGTGGCCTGGGATGAAGCGTGTGGTTGCAGAGTGTGTGTCTCGATGTTTAGTCTGCCAGAAGGTGAAGGCCGAACACCGTGTTCCTAGCGGTCTTCTCCAGCAATTAGAGATTCCTCAGTGGAAGTGGGAGGACATCTCAATGGACTTTGTTACAGGTTTACCTCGAGCTCCGAGAGGACATGATGCTATATGAGTGGTAGTGGATCGTTTAACAAAATCGGTCCACTTCATAGTGATCAAGGAGTCGAGATCAGTGGAAGTTTTGTTGAGGCAGTATCTGGAGGAGGTGGTGAGACTTCATGGAGTCCCTAGGACAATCATTTATGATCGAGATCTATGTTTTACCTCCAGGGTGTGGAGGGGTCTCCAATATGCTTTTGGTTCTCAGCTATGCCTCAACACTACTTTCATCATCAAATGGATGGTCAAACAGAGCGAACCATCCAGACTCTTGAAGAAATGTTGCACTCTTGTGTTCTTGATTTTGGAGGTTCATGGATGAACCACTTACCCTTGGTAGAGTTTTCTTACAAGAATAGTTTTCACTCTACCATTGGTATGGCGCTGTTTGAAGCCCTGTATGGTCGGCCTTTCCATTCTTTGTTGTGCTGGACTGGGTTCGGAGAGTCAGCAATCCTTGGACCGGAACTAGTGCAGAATACAACAGAGATGATTCAGGTGATTCGTGAGAGGATGAAGACAGCGCGATATCATCAGAAATCATATGCTGATCAAAGAAGGAGACCCTTAAAGTTTAATGTTGGGGATCATGTGTTTCTGAAGGTGACTCCCCTTCGTGGGCAATGAAGGTTTGGTCGTGGAAGAAAGCTTTCTCCCCGGTTTGTTGGGCCTTTCGAGGTGTTAGCTCATGTTGGAGCTGTGGCGTATCGAGTAGCACTTCCCCCTCAGATGAGTCGGATACATGATGTTTTCCATGATGTTTTCCATGTATCATAGCTCTGTCGTTATCTTCATGATGAATCTCATGTTATCGATTGGGGAGAGATCGATATTGATGATGATGCAACCTTCGAGGAGTGACCTATGGAGATCAAAGACAGCAAGGAGAAGGTGTTGCGTGGGCGTTCTATCCCCTTAGTTCGTGTCTTGTGGCGACACGGTGGCATGGAGGAGAGTACCTGGGAGCGTGAGTCAAAGATACGTGCTCAGTACCCATAGTTGTTTAATGTTTAACTATTTCATGTAATGATGTTTCCTTTGTGGTTAGACCTTTCATGTTTTATTTATGAACTTCTTTTATTCCTTTTTGTGGCTTGCTCTATTTTGAGAGGTATCTCGATGGGTGGTTGTTTGGGCCCCGTTTCTTTTTTTTTTCTTTAGGTTGGTTTTGAATTCTCGAGGACAAGAATGTTTTGAGAGGTATCTGATGTAATGGCCCAGACCTCTCTGGTCCATTACTTTGTGAAAATGTGGTGTTGGAGGTGTTTCAGGAGGTCAAGGTGACATATCCCCAACACTTCACCAAATTTCCATTTCTGTGAACAGTGTTTCTAGTTTTATGAACAGTATCTGTAGGTGAACAGTGCTTCTATCGGTGAGGTTCAGTGAATAGTGTTTCTATCGGTGTGCTTCTAACGGTGGACTTGAACAGTGTTTCCAGAATGGTAACCTTCTAATGGTGACCTTATAATGGTAGACTTGAACAGTGTTTCCAGAACGGTAACCTTCTAACGGTGGACTTGAACAGTGTTTCAAAAACGGTAACCTTCTAACGGTGACCTTATAACGGTAGATTTGAACAGTGTTTCCAGAACGGTAACCTTCTAACGGTGAGCTTATAACGGTAGACATGAATAGTGTTTCCAGAACGGTAACCTTCTAACGGTGGACTTGAACAGTGTTTCCAGAACGGTAACCTTCTAACGGTGACCTTATAACGGTAGACTTGAACAGTGTTTCCAGAACGGTAACCTTCTAACGGTGACCTTATAACCGTAGACTTGAATAGTGTTTCTAGAATGGTAACCTTCTAACGGTGACCTTATAACGGTAGACTTGAAAAGTGTTTCCAGAACGGTGAGGTCTAACGGTGACCTTTTCTTTCCTTTTCCAAATTTTGAGTATGTGAACAGTGTTTCCAGCTTCTTATAGTTTCGCCCCTTTGACATTTCCTTTGACGTAAAATACATTTAAAGCCTTATTTTAAGGACTCTTAAGGTCGATTCAAATTCCATAAATCCTATATTAATTATTCCTATGGCTCGGGATGTTTTAATTGGTCAAACCGCGTGGGTTAATGCGATAGGTTTTTAATGGAGAATTAACCGGATCTTAAACCGCCGCCTCA
This sequence comes from Viscum album, assembly GCA_963277665.1. Classification (NCBI taxonomy): domain Eukaryota; kingdom Viridiplantae; phylum Streptophyta; class Magnoliopsida; order Santalales; family Viscaceae; genus Viscum; species Viscum album. The sequence continues at coordinate 1,291,831,099 of OY728135.1, forward strand.
TTAAATCTTCAAAAAGGAACCAGATATCATTCTCCCTTGTTCTTCCCCTTTGTTCTCAGCTAAGAGATAGTAGAACCTTTCAATCATTCCCGCAGGAGTTTCACAATCAACCCCTAATCCTCCAATTGGTTTCGCTCTATTTTGGATGCAACCGAGCTGTGTCGGTCAATCTTCCCAATAAAGTTGTCGTGAGAGGAGAATTGTGACCCATTGTGTGGATAAAGGACGTCAAGAACTCTTCAAGGTAGGGGATTCATGGCTTCTCTAATTTTATATCTGTAGTCATAGAATTAGCATGATTTAGCCCTTTGGATCACAATGAAATTGACCTAATTAAATACTTGAACCGGATTAAAAGAATTGGTTGATCGCATGTTGTTGCTTTGTACCGTGATAACAGTTTGCCTCATGTTTTTCTAGATAGACTAATATCTGTGTTTTCTTTGATTAGTTGTTCGTTCTTGATGGAAATTGATAATTATAGTAAACCCGAAATTAATTGTTAATTAATTGGCTAAATATAAAGAGGCATGTAAATGAATCTGGTTGATGCCATTGTTGTAGTTGTTCTAATTTGAGGTTAATCAAATTAGGGAAGTAAACATGGTTATTTAATTGTGATAGCTTACTGATTAGGTCTCCCATAATTGGAACCTATGAATCACAAATATGCTAATTCAATATGGATTAAAGAACAGATTGTGTGAGCATTTCTTAAAGGGGTTTTGAGTTACCCTCTTGATTGTTAAAGGGCCAATATCCCATTGATGTGATGTTTGTTTTCCTACTGCTTGTGATGTGATGTGAGCCTGGATGGCTGTTGTGATATGTGGAGGCATGGGGACTTGTGTTTGTGGCAGTGGATGATGCCTAGGGTGGCGAGATGCATCAGCTTATGCACGTGGGTGTCGGGGAGGACACCAAAGATGATGGTATGGGATGAATGTGATGGATGGATGTTGGTGGTTTTGTTTGGTTGTTTATCTGCTTTACTTTCCCCCATTGCTCAAGGCAGCTGGTCTTACTTACCCTCCTTACGAAGGAGGCGAAGACACGCGGGGTATGCCACGTGCTTTCCGTGTTTAGCCTCTCGAGGGAGAATGGGTCTATGCTCTTGATATAGGCGGAAAAGACTCGATGAGTAGTATATCTACTCATCGTGTTGTTCCCCCTTTGTGTTTAGTAGCATAGGATGCCTTTCTAGAATGCCTGGGAATATGGAAAAGTAATTCCATAATGAATGTTTTATTAAATGGTGATAATCCATGGGGAGGGAGATACTGGAATTTAAAGGTGATGTGAATCTTAAAAGGAGCAGTTGATTTTGAATGTGATGCCAATTCAGTTTAATGTGGAATTGTTCATGGTTAATTAATGTTTAAAGAATTAATTAACATACAATGGAACTGATAAAATGAGAATGGAGTAATCTAATAAAGCTCTTCAAATTTTTGTGTGCTTATAGGATACCTAATCTTAGAAGTAGCAGCCTGGAGTCTGAGAGACATTAGCTGCAGTTGTATCTAATACTTGGTAATGCCCATAGTGTGGATGTGAGTTATATTTATATTCTGTACTTTTTGTGTTTCTATATGCTACTCCACCCTTTCGGTAAGGGCAACTGACACCCCGGGGATTCTGAGCCCTGGGTGGGTGTTTTCCCCAACATTCTGATGGGAGGTCGAATGGCTGACTACCTCCTTTGGCCCCGCTCTCTTCTCTTGGCAGATACATGTGCCAACAGGCACAACAGTTAGTTTCCCCATATATGTGTGTAGAGGGTTGTAATGGCTTGTGGTTATTTCACACACATATATTCTGGATATAGTATCCTTTGGACTACTCTAGGTGTAACGTGTATAGGTTGTGATGGCTTGAAGATCCCTACTTGGTGTATGGGCTATAATGGCTTGAGGTATAATACCCGATGTATGATGCACGTTATGCGGGCTGTGGTGGCTCTCGAAACAAACCTGGTTACTTTTGGTTGTGAGGATGGTGTGGTGCTTCGCCCAGGTTTCTGTGGGCAAGCCTTTGTGGTGTACGAGGTGCATATTTTAGAGCTTAGCACAGGTGTCTGCGGGCAAGACTTTGGAGAGAGATGCACAGGACGTATGTCGTTGGGGAAAAGAGGCAAAACAGTGGGGAAGTAGTAGTGGGGTACCCATGATATTTTTCATTATATTCTATATTCTTGTATGCGTTACTTAGAGAGAGTGGCCATGGTGAGGTTGGGAACTTAGTATACCTATTTAGGTGATGAGTTAGTTTCACTTGTTGTTCACTAGGCTTTAGCATGATTTCATTACTTTTGCATGAGAGGCTTGGGGAGGATCCTACTGAGTATACTGTTATACTCAACCTATGTATATATAAACTATTTTTCAGGTCACTTGGAGCAGGTTGGAGATCAAGCTGGTTATTACTAGCTTGTGGTTGGAGGAGCTGTTCGGGCTTGTGGTCGCTGCCGTTTTACTTTCTTTTGGGTACTTTTGGTTTTCCCTTTTAGTTGTAGTAATTTTGCATGAAATTTCATATATGTACTTGGGTTTCTTTTATATTTCAGTTCTAAGTTGGAGTTGATTGGTGTCTATCTTATCTCTCTCTTCCACATGTGTTCTCTTAGAGGGTAATGCCTCCCATTTGTGTTTTTACTACACCCTCGGTGCTAGTCTCCAACCCGGGGCCTACTGGAGGTGGGACTCGGGGGGTCATTATCTTCCTCCTCACATTTCCAGCCCCAGAGGGGTACACTTTGTGGGGAGGGGGTCATGACACCATAGGCAAATAACTATATGCCTGAGATGCAGCTACACTGCTACTCCTCTATTTCGGTTATGATGTGCATTAAGAGAAACAACAATGGTGTGAACTTTCAAATTTTTCCTCCATGCCATTTCCTTGCAGATATGAAAATGGTAAACCCATGGGCTGAATTTTTTTCCGCTGCTGGTTGGTGGAGAGAAGATTATCATGGAATTGGAACAATATCTAAAAAGAGTACTCTCTCCAAATGGCTCTTTACTTCCAATGCTCCATTCTCAAATCCATGTATCCATCTTCCAAGTCTTTTGGATAGAAACAGAGTCACTGTTTTATCAGCAGAAAATTTTCTCAAACCGCACTCAAGAACATTCTTCTACAATTGTTCCAAGAAGAGATGGTATCACTGCATCTCTTATTGTATCCAGTTGAATGAATTAATTCCAGGTGACTGCTGATGATGCTTGGGATGCCGTAAATCAAATGAAGATTATGTTTATAGCCTTTTGTAATTCTTGAAAAAGAGAAGAGACTCCAATCTGTGGATGTCCTTCTAACTCTTGTGCATCAATGAAAAACACTTTCATCTTCAATCATTTGTGCATGTATTTTCCTGCTACCTGCTTTAAATTTTACCTAAGCCAATGGTCCTAGTAAGCATAGTTTGATTTTTACTAGGATTAATGTAAATAACCCTATAAAATTTGAATCTTTTAATTGATCAATATTACCTAAATCATAAAAAATGTATGTTTATTGAGCTGGAACTTGACTTTTATTTAGAGTTCCTTTTTCTTTTGTGGGATGTTTAAAGTCATGCATGTCAGACATACAGAGGCTAATGTTTAAGGTCGAAATAGCTTTGACTGAATGAATTAGAATTGACTCAATTACTTGAAAATTTATCTGAAAACACATTACCACACTCAAGTATGATGGAAAATATGTAAACTATGACTTAAGAATATTTGAATCTGAGAAATGATATGAAAAAGAGTTAAAAGGCATTAGAAGAAGTAGTTTCCAAGAATGAAGTTACCATTATTTAACAAACCCGTTAGGGGGTTTAATTATACAGGGCCACCTAAGGGCATTGGCTGCATAGTCAAATAAATAGCATATTTTTCTAACAAGTCTGTTATGTAGACTATTTATGAAAGGCCGCCTAAGGGCACATGCTGCATAGTCAGGAAAAAGAACTCTCAGAAATTTACATTCCTAGTGCTAAAAAGCGAGTGAAAGTTTATGAAGATTCAAAATTTCCAAAGTATAAGGTTTGCTGTATGGAAAGAGGTACTTGAATATGGAGAAGATATTTCCAAACATGATTATCGAAGAACTAGATGAATATCACTCCTACGAAGGTCTGACCCAAATGTAGGGAAGGAGAATATAAACCATTGACTTAAATACTTTCAGATCATGAGAAATGATATGGGACAAGTATGTTAAGGATGGATATTTTTGAGAATCCCTACATATTTTCATTAAGACAAATAAGGACAAAAGAATCTTTCTTCCCAAGAATGAAGTTACCAGTATATAACAAACCCGTTAGGGGGTAGAATTATGCAGGGCCACCTAAGGGCATTGACTGCATAGTCAAATAATAGCATCTTTTGGTTGACAGGTCCATTATGTAGACTGTTTATGCAAGGCCTCCTAAGGGAACATGCTTCATGGTCAGGCAAAAGGACTCTTAGAATTTTAGGCCTTTTGTGATTAGAAGTCAAGAAAAGGGTTATGAAGATCTAGAAGTATTCAATATTAGGATTATGACACATAAATATGGGTATTGTCCAATGTATGCAGAGATACACGGATCAATGATAACCATAATCATGTTGTGGTTGGATCCTTAATTGAAATGTTGGACTTCACTACGTATCCCATAAGGATGGGAATCAATCCATACGTAGTTCTTGAACTATAGTTTAATGTCGTGTGGGACAAAAGGATTGGAGATCTTAGTTTAGGGTCACAGAGCTTGGACCATTATAAGAAATACACAGTGTGTGTTTTCCTAGGGACTTTTCAGCCAGGGGACTGAAGGAGGAATTTGGGGTTAGGCCCAAAAGACTTGGGACTATATTTGAGGGACACTCGAACATTCCTACATATCCCATAAGGATGGGAATCAAGCCCACATAGTTATATAACTATACTCTATACAAATTTGGTTCGTACATGTGAAGGGTGAAAGGGGACTTTAGTGCAATGATGATTTAACCCAAGATAAAAGGTTTGGGCATTGCCATGTATGCACGTAGTCTTTGGAATGAAACATGATTGAAAAATCAATGTAAATAATGGTTCCCTCTCAGGTGAGGGTATCAAAGAATATTGTAGTTTATTGTCATACAGGATAAAAAGTTTTGTACATTTTAAAGTCATATAGCAAGGACGAAAGTGAACCAATGTAAAGATATTGATTCTGGGGACGGTTTCACGAATCAACATCGTATAAGATGGAGGTGAACCGATGTGAAGATATTGGTTTTGGGCTTGAACCTTGGGTGGTTTCCTACGTACCCAGCCTAGAAGGCAAGGATCAAAGTTTGCGTAGTTCAATTAAAGAATGAATTAATGATCAAGTTGTTCTTGGGGACAACGACCTAAAAAATGATGTTGGGACTTATGCGTGGTTAGTGGCCCAGAGAGGGTGTTATGGTTGAAATTTTCTCTAAGCTCACGTGATTCATACTCGGTGTCAGAAACAAGAGGCAACAATAACCTTAATGATTCACAGTTTAATGTCATGTAGGACATATAAAGGGACTGTGCAGTTTAAAGTCTTGCAGTTAGGACTATTGGTGCTGCACAGTTTAGTGTCATGTAGCAGGGAAAAATTACAGTTTAATGTCATGTAGGACGTATCAAAGGACTTTGTATATAGTTTAGCATCATGTAGTTAGGACGATGGGTACAACATAGTTTAATGTCATGTTGGACAAAAAGAGGACTGTGCAGTTTAATGTCATGCAGTAAGGACAAAAGAGAACACATTTTAACATCATGTTGGATGTATTATGGAATTTTTCATAGTTTAACATCATGTTGGATGAAAAAGGGATGATACAGTTTAGCATCATGTTGGACGAAAGTGCGAATAGTTTAAGGTCATATGCATGGACTGTTGGTTGTGCACTTTAACGTCATGTTGGACAAAAGGGAATTGAAAATAGTTTAGGGTCATATGTATGGATTGTTGTCGTATAGTTTAATGTTATATATCAAGGACGATGAAGGGGACACATTTTAACGTCACGTTGGACGAATTAGGGAACTTTTTCACAGTTTAACGTCGTGTGGGATGAAAGTAATAAAAATAGTTTAAGGTCATATGTATGGACCATGGATGATGCAGTTTAACGTCTCGCTGGACGTAAGGGACTTTTATACAGTTTAGCGTCATGTAGTTAGGACATCACAGTTTAACGTCGTGTGGGATGAAAGTAATACAAATAGTTTAAGGTCATATGTATGGACCGTGGATGATGCAGTTTAACATTGTGCTGGATGTAAGGGACTTCTATACTGTTTAGCTTCATGTTTTTAGGACATCATAGTTTAACATCATGTGGGACGAAAGTAATACAAATAGTTTAAGGTCATATGTATTTACCGTGGATGATGCAATTTAATGTCGTGCTGGACGTAAGGGACTTTTATACAGTTTAGCGTCATTTAGTTAGGACATCACAATTGAACGTCGTGTGAGACAAAAGTAATACAAATAGTTTAAGGTCATATGTTTGGACCGTGGATGATGCAATTTAAAGTCATACTGAACGTAAGGGACGTGCAAATAGTTTAAGGTCGTATGCATGGACCGTTACTGTATTTTGTGTTCATACAAAATATTTCTTCAGAAATCTAGCATTGGTTGGATTAGTGATGAGTTATCCATCCATTGATATTAAAGAATAAGCTCCATTGGAGCAGACCTTATGTATTGAGTAAGGTCCTTCCCATTTTGGCTCAAGCTTGGGAGGTTTCTTTCCTGGTATCATTGGAGTTCTAAGAACTAATACCAATTCTCCCTGAACGAATGAACGAAGATGAATTTTTTTTTGAAAGCTCGTGCTATTCGATTCTGATAAACTTACAAGTGGTGAAAAGTGCACAATCTTTTCTCATCTAACCGTTCCAATTCATTAAACCGCTTTTGTGATTGTTCATCTGTAGATGACTGATCACAAATGGTTACTTTGCGTGAGGGTAGTTAAAATTCAATGGAAAAGACAACTTCCATTCCATATACTAGTGAATATGGAGTTGACCGAGTTGTAGTGCGGGTGGTAGTCCGATAAGCCCATAAATCATGAAATAGTTTATCAGGCCATGATTTCTTATCGTTATCCACCATATTTTATAGTATATTTGACAGAGTCTTGTTGAAAGTTTCTATCTGGCCATTGGCCGCTGTATGATATCGAGATGAATGATTGGATTTGATGTTGTATTCTTGATACAAATTCTTCACCTCGGATGAACAAAAGTTGGTTCCATTGTTCGTCAATATGGTATGAGGGACAAAAAATCTGGTAATGATGTTAGACTTGATGAAGCTAACAATGCTTTTAGAACTGACTTCCTTGAGAGGTACTGCCTCTGACCATTTGGAAAATAAATCAGTAGCAGTAAGAATATACTTAAACTACTTGGTCGTAGCTGAAGGGTAAGGTCCCCCCACATCCATTCCCCATGTGGAAAATGGCCATGAGTATTTAGCTGTATGAAGCAACTCTGGAGGTTGATGAATGAAGTTGGCATGTACATGGCATGAATGAAACTTCTTTGTAAAATCAACACAATCTTGTATCATTGAAGGCCAAAAGTATCCAAGCTTTTGAATATGATCAAACAGTCTATGTCCAGACTGGTGGGCACCACAGACTCCTACATGAACTTCTTTCATGACAGCCATTGTCTCTTTACCATCAATGCATCTAAAGAGAACTCCATCAAAACCACGCTTGTAGAGAATTTTCTCTGGGTGATCTAGGCTATCATAAAGAGTAAAGTTGACCACACGTCGCTAGATTTGTTCTTTCCCAGCTCTATCAGGTAGAAGTATTCCATTTTGAAGGTATTCCCTGATAGGTTCCATCCATCCCATAGTGTGACCATATGGTTTAGAGATGGGACTAATTTCATTGATTTCCTCTGTTCTGGCTCAAACATAAGGTGAAATTGTACGACGGTGGGCAATACTGATAGTTGTATCATCCCGATTTGGATCTTCTAGAGCTGTGGCTATATTAGCCAGTGCATTAGCATGGGCATTTTGTGATCTTGGGACATAAGAAATTGTCGGTTTCGAAGGAAACTCTGCCATTAAATCTCTGACGTAATCATACAAAGGGATTAGTTCTTATTTTCTGATGGCATAATCTCCGTTGACTTGTTTGATTACCAGGTCTGAATCGCCTTTCACCTTTAAGTTATTCACTTGTTCTTGAAGCGCCAACTCCAATCCTGCAATGAGAGCTTGGTATTCCACTTATTTATTTGTACCACCTTCCCACATTAAGAAAGAATAAGGTAACAATGACTTTTTTGGAGAAATGAGTACATTCCCTAATCCAACTTTGTTGAATTTAGGATTTTCCATTTTCCTCTTTGTTGGACTTCTGGAAGCACCATCAAAGTACATTTACCATGCCTGAGGATGTTCTTGAATAGAGAAGACCTCCTTATCAGAGAGTTCAATATCTGAAGATGTGTCCTCCACTGAAGGGTGTTCAGCCAGGAAATCAGCCATAGCTTGGCCCTTTATTGCCTTTTTAGACACATACTGAATGTAGAATTGCTGCAAAATAGCTTCCCACCTTTCCAGAAGTCCTGTAAGCATTGGACGACTAAGGATGAATTTGAGTGGGTTATTGCGAGATACCAATTCGACCTCATGATGTTACAGGTAGTGTCTCAACTTCTGAACTGCAAATATTAATGCCAGGCATCACTTCTCAATACATGAATATCGGGTTTCTACTTCAAGCATAGTCCGACTGAGATAGTAGAGACTGTTTTCATTCCCAGCATCATTCTTCTGAGCAAGAAAGGCACCCAATGATCTCTCTAGAGCTATCACATAGAGGATAAGTGGTCTTCCTTCAACAGGAGGCATAAGTGCCGGTGGACTCAAGAGATATTTCTTGAGAATATCGAATGCCTCTTGACATTCTTCAGTCCACTGGTAAGTGACTCCATTCTTCATCAATTTGGTGAAGGGTAAGCTTTTGCCTGCCAAATTGGCGATGAAACGACGAATATAGGCTAAGTGTCCTTGAAGTCCTCTAAATTCTCTTAAATTTCGAGGAGGTGACATGCAAAGGATTTAATTTTTCTTCTCAAGATCGACTTCAATACCACGATGGCATACAACAAAGCCGAGAAATTTTCCTGAGGTTACCCCAAAAGCACATTTTAGGGGGTTCATCTTCAAATTATTTTGTCGATGCTTGCGGAATATGACTTTTAAATCAGCCAAGTTATTATAACATTGTTTGGATTTGATAATAAAATCGTCCACATAACATTCAACAAACTTTCCCAGAAAGGGTTTGAAGATATGATGCATGGCACGCTGATATGTTACGCCTGCATTCTTTAGGCCAAAGGGCATTACTCGATAGCAAAACACACCCTGAGGGGCTCTGAAGGCCGTATATTCTTCATCTTCTAGAGCCATCCAGATTCGATTATATCCAGAATATCCATCCATGAAGGAAAGTTCTTCATAGCTATCCACCGCATCAATCAAGAGTTCTGTAATCGGAACTGGAAAATCATCCTTAGGACAATGCCGATTAAGGTCTCTGAAATCAATGCAAACTCTAATTTTCCCATTATTCTTTTTCACTGGGACAATATTATCCAACCACTTGGGATATTAAACTTCTCTGATGAAGTTAGATTTGATGAGCTTATCCACTTCAGCCTCAATTTTGGAAGCATAGGTTGGGTGTGTTCTTCTTACAGCTTGCTTAAATCCTCGATGTTCTTCTGGAAAACCCAAATGATGAGTGGCAATATCAGGATCAATCCCTGGCATCTCTTTATAGTTCCAAGCAAGTATATCTCTATTTTTCTTTAAAAAGGAAATATACATCTCTTTCTCTCCAAGAGTCATGGCCGCACTGATTAAAGTGGGGTGTGGATCTTCTTTTGTACACATATTGATTTCTCTGAGTTCATCCACAGTGGTAGAGATACCTTCTTCAAATGCTGGAGGAGCATCCCTGAGATCTTCCTCTTCTTCTTCAACAAATTTTATTTCCTCTATTTCCACTTGCATAGTAGATGATGAAGCAAAATTTTCATTATCAGAAGAGATGTCAAAATTTTCTCATCTTGAAGAAGAAGCTTCTATTTCCGACCCAATTGATGATGAAGGGTCTTCTTTGGGTAATAAAGAGGAGATGATGGATTGAGAATCAACATCATCATTTACCTCTAACATTTCTATAACTTTCCCTTGCATGATTGGCGAAGTATAGACTTGCTGGATTTCAGCAGATGAAATGAAGACATCTCCATTTGAGCCTTCATCATTGCTTGGTGAATCATCTATTTCTCCCATGCTGTCTGGATCGATTGCCGTAATTGACATTATGGATCTTTCTATAAGAGTATTTTGATTTTGGTCTATCTTGTCAATTTGACTGATAGACAACACATAATCTGTACTCACATGTGTAAATGGATTTACTGGAATCTTCTCCAAACCATATGGAACATTAACTTTTGTAATCTCCTTTGTTGTGGATTTCTCCCTTACCTTCATGTGATAGAATTCTGCCTCAATTTATTGAGATTCACATGTCTTGAACGGGTCCTTATCACCATATAATGTCCCAACTTGACCATCGAAACAAAACTTGAGACATTGATGGTATGACGAAGGGATAGCTGCATGCTGATGTAGCCAGGGTCTTCCAAGCAAGATGTTGAAGGCTAAGTCTTGATCAACAACCTTGAAATCTGAATTGGACACAAGATCTCCAAACTGAGTTCTGAGTGTAATCTCACCCAGTGGTTCTTGTTCATTTTTATCATATCCTTGTAACATCAATGTAGAAGGAGATAAATCAGATTCTGTGAGGCCTAATCGATGAAGTGTACGAATGGGCATGAGGTTGACTCCTGAACCATAATCAATGAAAACTCTTCGGATGTCTATCCCATTGACCTTTCCAGATAAGTACAAAGGTCTAATATGTCCATGCACGACATCATCTTCATCTTCATCAGTAAAAGATATTACTACATGGCATTCTGCAGGATTATTCTCTACATGGTAGACATCACCTGCAGCAATTTCAGTTTCAAACTCCTGAATACTTGACAAAGCCTCAATGAGTGCCTCCCGAAGATCCTTTGATAAATTCAAGGCATCCAGAATTGATAACTTGGCCGGTACTTGGGCCAGGTGTTTCAATATATCATACTTTTGATCCAAAGGTCTGCATTTCCCAACAAGAACATGTGGTTTATCAGGTTCCTTGAAAGTTGATGCCTTGGAATTTGATGCATCTTGTACCGAGATAGGAGTTGGTAATAATCCTGGATTTGGAAGATTAGACCGATTAGGTCTATTTACATTCCGAGAGGAAGAAGATGGAACCTTCAACTGATCTTCCAGAATAATTGTACTAGGGCTAAGTCTGCCTTGTGTGGAAGAACTTGATTGTTCTTATTGAGCTCGTTGAAGGGCTCTACCATGAGTTTCTACCGCATACATGGTTCTAGCAGGTGTAGAATTGGAATAGTGGCCTCTAAAAGATCCACGTCTTCCCCTGTATCCTGATCCTCTGGAACTTCCTATGATTCCTTTATTTGATATAGGGAATTTGGGCTCATTAAAATCAAAACTGCGACTGGAATACAGATCTGTTAATTGAATCATATTAACAGAACTGAAAATCAACTCTTCATCTGATGAAGACTCTGCTTGATTAGCCTGTTTAGGCTGTACTGTTTGGTGGGGTGGTGCCTGTGAATTTGAAGTAGATGGCATGAAGTCTGCCAAAGTCAAAGACAACCTAGGCTTTGACACATACTCATCTTCATCTGATTCTTTTTCTTTCATTGAATCATTCCATTTTTTGAGGATTTTCCCTCTGATGAAGAGGGTTTTTCTATGGAATTCATGGAAAAAGTAACAATTGGTTTCTTCAATTGCGTTTGAAAAATAGCATGAGTTTGGTTGATCATCTTTCTAACCATCCAATGATCATATTTTTGTGCATTTTTTTTCTTAACTTCTTTCCACTGGCCTTCCTCCTCTGGAACTGTAGCAGTAACACATGATACCTGAGATGAAGAACCTTTTAATTTGACTTGTCCCGAGTCGATCATCTTTTGCAGGAGGTCTTTAAAGAAAAAACACTCTTGGATGGGATTCCCCAACATTTGATGAAAGGGGCAATAATTGGGATGATCTTTATCTCCTTTATTGTTTGTCCTTTTGGGCCTTGGAAACTGAAACAAATTATTTTCCAGAGCCGAAATGAAGTAACCAGGAACTTGTTCATTTCAGAAAGAGTATGTTTTTCTCTTCAGATCCTCAAATTGTTTCCATCTTTGATCTCATTGATCATCTTGATGAAACGACCTTTGTTGTTAGCGCTCAAGAGGTGGATCCCTTTGAGAAGATGAAGGTTTTGAAGTAGAATCAGGTACATGTGCTTGTTTAAGCATAACTGTATCATTCTCTGCTTTACCCATTCTCTTTCCTGGAGCTGATGGAATTATACGAGCGTTATCCTTAGTCTTTATAAGAGAATCATCAATTTGTTGAGCGATTTAAGTAAGGTCTCGAAACCCACCTGTATATTTCACAGGGATCAACGACATGCATAATTCGTCACACAGATTTTCCATACAGATTGACAACAATTCTTCCTGAGGGAGTGCTAAGCTTAGGGAATATGTTAATACCTTCCAACGAGCAATGAAATCTGAGATCCTTTCATTCTCCCTTTGCTTACAGTTTGTAAGATCAAAAACTATTGTCTTTGGCAACATTGAGCTAAACTGAAGAAGGAATTTTTGGCGAAGATCTTCCCACCCGGTAATTGACCGAGATTGCAAGCTTGTGTACCAAACAAAAGCTGGTCCTTGCAAGGTTCACACAAAGAATTTGAGTTTCACTGGTTCTTGCTATTCCAGAGTTCCCATCATAGGATCCCAACAAGACACGTAATGCATCAAATGCTATTCAGGATCGCCTGATCCATTGAAAATAGGGAATACAGGGTTCCCAAAAATTAATGGGGGAAGGATTGAATCTATCCATTCAGGGTAAGATCTCTTTTCTAGTTGAACCTGTGCGCGCTTCCCTTACATAGTCTCTAACCGAGCTGTTAATGACTCAATGGTATTTATTAACTTTTTAGAAACATCCAGTTGAACTTGGACTTGGGCAGGTGCAATAACTGGAGCTGGTACATATGTGGTGGATGGTACTGCAACTGATGGTAGTACCTCCAATTGTTGTTGCACTTGACCCGTAGGATTAGACCTGTGAGGGTGTACTGATAGAGGAGGATATTCTTGATCCATATTAGTAACTGCAAAAAACTCTCTTGACTGACTGACTCCAGAACGCTTAGGAGGAAGACTACCTTGAAGTAATTCTGCATTCATCCTCCTCAATTCCTTCATTTCTTCCTCTTGTTGCGCAAATAATTGCTTTAGTGAGAGTGATTGGCCTTATCCAGAGGAAGGATATGTAACCTGATTCTTTCCCTTCCCCTTGTTTAATCCCTTTTGGAGAGGGGGAGGTGGGTTATTTGAAGGAACACCCAGATTTTGGGTAAACCTTTGATTTTATGTATGCACACCTTCTTTATTTGTGTCTGTGCGTACAACTTCTTGAATAAGAACCTCTTCATCTGACCCCTCTGAGTGAGCCTCATATGGTGGATCATCAACAACGGCATTGATGACATTAATTGATGCATAATGCATTGCATCCCTTCTATCAGCATTTCTGTGATATTTTCTTCTTCCATGTCTCTGATGAGACATTTCCTTTCATTGATTCGATCCCTCAGGAACTTCATAGAAAACTGTAATTTGGAGAGAGTCTCATGATAATTTGACTCTTCTTTCCTCTTGTGGCTTCTTCCCCAATCGATAAAAGACCGAATTTCACTGAGGAGGGGATTGATGATTTGAAAAAGTCCCCAGTTCGGTGGAATGGGGCTGTTCCTGTTACCTTTGCTCAAATCCTCGAATCCTATTTGTTGATTCTGAGGGTTGGGTTAAAAGATTCCCTAGTCTAGCAAGCTGGGGTGGCTCTTGACATGCTATGTGTGAGTATTTATTAAAATATCTCCTAATCTTGCAGACCTTAGCACAGAAATTAGCTGGATGCATCAATCCAAATCCACTTTTATCACCCGGTTCAAAAGACCGTTGGATGATTTCTGACACTTCTGTCACTTGATGATGTGCTTACTTCATACGAGAGGCCTGTTCAATATTCTCGTTTTCTTGATGCAGGAGTAATTCAACAACTTGTTCTCCGTATTCTTTATTTTGAGAGGAACTAGTTAAAGCCTATTCTTGATCATGTTTTTGATTACAAAAAAAAACCCATTGACTGTGGCCGGCCATGAGCAATAACATTGCATGAGACCATTTTCGGCGGGCTTTGCTGACTGGAGAGCATAATGAAATGTAGTGCTCCATGAACACCCCATCCTCTAACATGAATAACAGATGGGGAATTCGAAATTAACTATCACAATCTTCTTAGTGCGCCAAGGGAGGAACGTTGAAGGGCTCTTTGCTGCTTTTCAGCCTTCAGATATCGAGAGACTGATAGAGATGCCAAATCAATCTGATGTTGTAACCCTTCTATTATCTTAAGATTATTTTCATATTCATCATACAATAATACTTTATTTTTCAACTAACAAAGAGTTTTCCATATGTTAAGACACATATCTTGAATTATATCTTTCGTCAACATCTCTGGAATGTCATACTGAGAGTCATCCAGAAGACAAAACATGACTGGAACTTCACCCTTCGCTAGTTGTTTTCTCATGTTCAACATTTACTATTTATCATTCAATGAATATTCTTCTACCTGATTTGACCAGATCTAGTGTTTACTTGTTGCTTTGTTGGATTCAACAAGATTGGTAGAGAAATCACTGATCAAACTAGAAGATGCATTACTTAGGGGTGGTTCGGAGAATGACCTACACCCTGGGATATCTTCTTGTTGAGAAAGTATTTCACCTACTAGTGATGAAGCATTAGACATGATTGGTTTCACATTTGCAAGTGCCTCAAGATAAGAGGGCTTTCTCGGCACTACATTGTCCACTGGAGCATTTTCCGGGAAATGTGCATCACTACTACAGAGAGGACTTTTGAAGCAAAATTCATCATCATGGGGAGGACCACCATGGTGGGTTACAGCAAAAGATGAGATCTCTTGATCCTCGGTCTTCTGGCCACATAGAGGGTTATTGTAGCTCTTATCTGAAGATGAAACTTCAAGATCGACTGAATTATCATGAATCAAGCCTTCATGAGGAATTTTCCATTGAAGACCTTCGGAATTAATGTTCCCACTATTGGGAAATGAGGGAGTAGAATCTTGGATTCCAACAGATAATTGTCTGAGGGCTTCAAGACCTCTATCATCGAGCAAGGCCTTGTTATATATTGTCTCTTGATCTCTTGACTATGCTGGGCGGGTCTTATTCTTAGACGCCTTCGTACTCACCTTTGAAACCACTTGTTGACGAAAGATGCTGCTCTGAGTAGGTGTATGTGCCTGATCAGGAGATATGGCCAGGTTAGGCTGACGATCTCTACTCAAATCAGGTGTATGTGCCTGACTTGGTTGTCCGTATGATATGGGGGAGTATGCCCCACAACCCTCTTGGAGTGGAACAGATGTGTGTGTCTGTTCTGGAGTGAACTGTTGATTTGTCACTCCACTGGTAGGGATAGGTTATGTGTCTTTCCCTGAGATATTGTTGAAACTATTATAATATCCTGGCAAGCATCCAGAATATGAGCAGGGATTTTCTTCTGCTCTTTCACCATTGATAAAATATTCTTGGTGACTTCAGCTGCCGGAATTGGGATATACGTCCATTCTGTGCTTGGAGTAGGTGTATGTGCATGATCCTGTCCTCCTTTTACTGTCAGTGAATCCTGACAGTACTCAACTGTGGGGACAGAAAGTTGATTCTGCCCCCTATTTGTCACCAGAGCTTTCCTACTGACTTCTCCGTGTGCTACCAAGCGAGACTGTTGGTAGGCTTGATCAATACTAACAGGTGTATGTGCCTGCGGATTGCAATTCACCGAACATGGTTGACGAGCTCCATCATATGTAGTCATATGAGCCTGCTGACTAGCTAATGATGTATAAATATGTGTATGTTCCTACCTATAGTACTCCACCGGAATTGCTTGGTGGGATTGGCGTGATGCTTCCAGACAAGTCTGCTGGACAGTGGAATTAAAACGGATGGGTGTATGTGCTCGCTCGTTGTTTTCCACCAAGTTAGGTTTGTGGACTTCTCTGGAGATAGTAGAGATGAGAGCCTGCACACTGTTGACCGGATTTCACCTCTGGCGATTCTTATTGCCCGCTCAGGTTTGAGGAACCTAAGCCGAATTCCTGGAGTCGACACCCTCATCATGTTGAGGGTACACTGCTGCATGAGTCTGGCGACGATTGTTGATGGGAGCCCTCAGGAAGGACTCCTGCTTCCTTGAAAGGCCTTGAGGAAACTGTTCATTCTCCTCCCCAGAATATGGGAGTGAATGGTGATTGCGTTCCGGGGATAATGACTCGAAACGGTTGGAGACGGTAGTTAGCACCATATGCTTCTTGATCACTGGTCGTCACTGTCCGGACGACCAGGGTGAATTGTTCACTTGGAGGGCTTGTCGAGTAGCCTCCAGACAATGTGATGAAAAGGAGCGTCAACAATGACACAGTTGAATATATATTTTTATTGTATAATTATATGTCTAAATATTACTCCATAAAAATATTTTATGATTTAGTAATATTATAAGAATTTTATTTATCTTTAAAATCAAATTTTTAATTTTGTTAAATAAATGGAGAATGAGTTGGAAGATACAATATTCATGAAATGTATTGTAAAATGGGGAGCCTATCCACTATGAGAGATGAAATATCAATATATAGGAACTTTTTAATGGTAATATAGATAATTCTATTTATATATAGGATTTGTTAATGTAATGGTAATAATGGACACACTACGAGGGGAATGTGTATGATTTATTCATATTGTGGGGAGTTTATACATTTTGTGAAGTGGAAGAAGAATACCTTGGTGGTTCTACCGACTTTGTGATTTCCATGCCATATAGGACATCTTGGTATGAATGATTAAGTATACTTCAAGTACACATTAACACACTATGATAGAGAAAGTTGTGTTGTCATGATCTAGTAAAAGGATAATTATGAGATATTCTACATAGCATATTTTTTCTCTGTGCGCTTTGAAATAAATAAAATCTATAAAAAAGAGTATCACACCATGTTGTAGATTAATATTGATCCTCTGGTTTCAGAATATAATGAGATTCATATGGTGATGGAATTTTTCATTCCCATAACTATTAATGTGAATATATGTAACAACCTAACATGGGCCAACAAGAAATGTCAACAATGATGTCTTGGTACAAGGCATGAATCCCATTCCATATCACAGTGGGTTGGTGATAACCAAATGGGTATCACCATACACAACTATGGTAATGATATAACCCTAAAAGATAAAAACTAAAATAACATAAAAGAAAGGCTGAAAATAAGGAATAAAACACCTAGAAAGTCTGAGTCCATTTCAATATCCCCCTATAAGAACATATCATCTCAAAGAAGTGTCTCTAGTGGTCTTTCTTGACAATCTTGGCCACTAATCCTATGCATCGGACTCCTGATTCCAATAATCTTCAAGAATATTCCCACGATTCAAAAAACTCCAATGTTACGCACCATCTTCCTTCTCAATAAATTTTCATTCCAATCAATAATTAATAGTATATGTTTCTCAAACGATGTCTAAATATTCCATTTTTCCTTAATTTTTGAGTTGTAGATCTATAAATAAAACATCATTACAATTTTTCACATGATTCAACCCATGAATTAAGTGAAAAACCATAGTAGATCCCATCACCATGTTCCCATAGAAACCCAATCCCCTCTATACAGGTTGATATAGTTGATTTATTCTTGATGTACTCTAATCGATACCCTTACTTGACTATCTATCATATACAAGTGTAACTCAACCACTTATGCGCACACACAAAACCAACCACCTATACCTACGGGACATGATCACATACACACCACTCCAATTGTGCACTATGAAATTCCATCACTACCAAAACCTATGAATAATCATATCTCATTTTCTTCGGAATATTGACATTGACAATCATTTCCAACAACTCCCATACACGCTCACATCACTAAACCCAATAGAATAACTCAAGGACCCATCCACTTACCTAGACATGACTCTTACAATTTGACTCTCTACATCCACACATGGTATTGTTAGTGACCAAACAATTATAGGATTTTTAAGAACCACAACTAATCATTACTCAAATTAAAAACTATCATGATGAGATAACAACGACAATGACTTTCCAAACATGAAATTAATCACCACACTACTCATCCCTTGATACATCAACGATCATTCCCCAAACAAACTGATTGTCTCACACACCTAGAACAATATGACTTAGGGGTCTTCAACATACCACATTAAAGACCTCTTTCCCCATGAATACATTAAGTATTTTTTAAGATTGAGTTATTAAGGATTCTATAAAAGGTAAACCATTTAAAATTATCTTCTCTTCTCATTTTAATTTTTTTTCTATTTAATAAGTTTTTTTGGGAACTATTTAAAATAAATCTTATCGATAGTAATCTATTTCCCTCTATAAAAGTTAAATATAATACTCCCATCAATGTTTTAAAAAATTGTTATGAGGAGATTTTTATTTTCACTCATATTTATAATCTTATTATTGTTTTCTATATAGTGATATTTTAGTCAGAATTTATATTTTATTATTATATGATTTATTTTTGAAAATGAGAATTATAATATTCTAGGATTTTTTATGTTCTCATTATGTGATTTTTGGTGAATTATTTGTGATTTTTTTTCAATTTCAATCATTCTTACCACTCTTTCTCATTTATCTACCCCATAACTCTCCTTTTCTCTTTTTCCAATAGGTTTCTCCTTCTCCCAGTAACTGAAATTTGTTTTTCATGAGGATCAATGAATTTAGGTTTTAGATCATTTTACATGGAATGAGACATGTTGTGTATTGTTTTCCATTAGTTTTAAAGTAGGTGTTCTTTTCCCTTCATTTATTTTATAATTCAGGGATTGTATATACTTTATAAATTTAATTTTATTTAATGTATATTAAGGTATGGGTTCTCAGCTGTAATTATAAATTTATTTCTAAATCCTACTCTAGTAAGAAGGGGGTTTTCATAATAATTTCATATACTATTATAAAATTAGATTAATTATCATGAAAAGAATATTTTCTAAGGTTTATATGGTCATTTAAATGTTTTTAATATAAAATTTGTGGCTTAGCCTTTTTTGGGTTTTCAAAGAAATTTTCCATGTTCTTAGAGAATGTTTTGGAAGGAAAAAGGTATTTTTTCAAGTTCTTCCAAAATAAATGAAATAATGAGACATTAATGAAGGGCAGTGAGACTCAACATACTATTTGGGTTTTCATGTGAAGACCCATTTATAAATTTTTAAGGTAAATGGTTTCTTTCTCATGCGACCATCAATGAATTCCTACATACTTGCTTCAATAGTTATGGCTTATTGATTATTTATATGTTGGACATATGATGTGAAAATGGAATGTTATATATGATGGTGTTGGAGGTGTGGTGCGAGATTTTTTTTGGTAATTATCTTTATTTCATTCTCACCTCCATGGTTGTTTGTTCCTGGTAACTTGGATGTCTAGGTGGGAGGTATTGATTCATGGTAACCTATTTCGTACATGCACTTCTATGGTCCCCCTAGCTGTTTTTAAGATAAGGATAGTGAGAATGTTTCATTTTGATGAGTTAAGTATGGATTATTTTGGTGGATCAAGTTATTATTCGATGCAACATATATCAGATGTTGGTCCATTATGTTATAGCACCATTTTGGATCGTCGCACTCTAATACCTATGGTATATCCCATGAAATTTTGTTCCCTGATCAGTGGTTATATTTAGATGTTTAAATTATTATATAGATTATATCCCCCTCATGCTTCATCAGTGGTTGGATAGTCTATAATATTGATGTGAGGAAAAGTGAAAACAAGTGATCAGAGAAAGATAGGGGGTGTCATGAGATATATACTGTGTGTGGCCATCAATTATTTTCATTGGATAATTAGACATAAGTGAAAATGAAATCTAGTGATTTTGTTAGTGGTTCACTCTTAATATTATTCAAGTGTTTTGAAATGTTTCTTCAAAAATTATAGGCATTCAACATAACCTTTTTGGGTTTTAAATTACTTTAACATGGTATAAAAAGGAATTGGGTTTTTGAGAAAGGATGTTTCGAACAAATTGGTTTATTTTAAAAAGGGTTTGTTCTTTTAAGGAGGAATATGGGTAAAAGGTTAGTTTTTTAATTGGATTTCAACTGTGATTTTATAAATTGTTTTCAAATTATATTTAAATTCTCTAATTTTTTTAGCATTGGTTATTTTTTATAGCAACATTTTTATATTTATTTTTAAAAAATATTAATATCAATGAATCAAATAGGGTGGATATGAATAATGAATGTATGGATGTCAATCGTCCCACAAAAGAGTATAAAGATGGTGTGAAAGTGTTCATAATGTTTTCAAAAGATCATGCATATGATCCTTCTCAAATCCTTTGTTAGTTTTTATGCGATTTTTATTAAAGACATGTTAGTCTAGAGAATTTATAAGAACACTTGATTTGTAATGGAATATATAGAATTATAAATGTTCTAATAAATATGGGGAAAAGGCGAATGTAGCTAGTGACTAGGATAAAAAAATGTTTTATGGATCATTTTATTTGATTAGAAGTATGGAAAATGAATAAGACTGTATCAAAGACATGGTTATAGATGTTCATGATGATGGAGATCATATTAATGAAATGACAAGGACATTTGAAGAGGAACATCGTGATTGCCCAAAATTATTTGAGCAGTTTAAGAGTTGTGCAATGATGCCATTGTAAAATGGTTACACTATATATACAGTATAATCAACCATACTAAAACTGAATAATTTTAAAACAGGAAATCGGTAGAGTGACACCATTTTAAAATATTTACATTCCCTCTAGAATGACATGATCCCAAAATATAATGAGCTTCCGAGCGGAACATACAATGCCAAATTGATGATATGCTCGATGGGTATGATCTCTGAAAGAATATATGCTTTCTCGATTGGTTTTATACTTTTTCTCAAGGACCAAAAATCACTTATAGAATTCCTAATGTGTGTTTCTTCTTGATACAAAAAATATGAATGTGGTCCGATGAATGATTCATAGCACTTTCCAATAATTTCTATGTTTAGGTGCCTATATGGAAGTGAGGAGACTTTCAAGAGATTGACTTGGCATACAGACTATAAAAATAAAGATGGAAAACTACAACATTGAGAAGAATCTCCTCAGTGGAAGAGAAATGATCATGAGTATCTTGACTTTGGAAAGGAGACGAGAATCCTTTTTCTGGAGTTATCTACAGTTGGAGTGAATTATTTTGGTTTTCAAAGAATAAATCATAGTACATGTCTGGTTATGTTGGTAAATTATAACTGTCCACCATGGATATGCATGATACCAAAACAAATATTTTTATCAATGTTTATATGAGGACCCAAAAAAATTGGGTAATTATATTGATGTTTATTTGGCTCCATTGATCAAGGATTTGAAATTATTATGGGATTTAGTTGTTACGATGTATGATGATTACATAAATAAAGATTTCACATTAAGATCCATTTTGTGTGGGATGTTAAATGACTTTCCTGCTTATAGAAATTTGTTAGGATATAGCCTTAAAGTAAGTCAAGGGTATCATATCTGCGAACAAGGTACACAATCAATTAGGTTGAGACATTCATCGAAAACTTTGTTTCTAGGACATTGTAGATTTATACCCTGACGACATAAGTAATGATCTTGGATGAAATCATACTATGTATGTTCAGAAGAACATACACCTCCATCTCCACTAACAGGTTATCAACTATTTATGAAAGCTAATGATATGGAAACTACTTTTGGTAAACCATTTTTGAAAAACCGTACAAAAACCCATTGGAAAAAGGAATCTGTTTTTTTTAATTACCATACTGAAATTGTCTGTACATCGGGAAATTTTTTGACATTATGCCTCTTGGAAAAAAAATGTATGTGATAGTGTCATCGAAACGTTACTAAATGCACCCTATAAAACAAAATATGAAATTAAGGCTGGGTTGGACATGGTCGACATGGGAATACAAGAAGAGTTGGAATAAGTGAAGGGTGAAAAATGAACATTTCTTCCACCTACTGTTTACATTATTTCAAGGCTAGATGGATAATGGGTTTTCAACTTATTGAATGACATAAAGGTTGTAGAGTGGTATTCATCAAATACTAAGAACATCGTGTTAATGAATAATTTAATTTTAAAAGTCCTAAAATAAGATGAATTCCATATTTTGATGCAAGATATAATTCTTATAGGTTTATATTGTATTTTCCCAAAGAATGTCTATCATACATTAATGAAGCCCTATTTCTTCTTCAAAGCTATATGTACAAAGTAATAGACCCTGTGAAATTGTTTTCAGTTGAACGAGAAATTGTCATCATATTATGTGAATTGGAAATGTTTTTACCTCCTAAATTCTTTGATATGATGGTTCGTTTGATGGTTCACTTGGTGAGAGTGATTTAGCTATGGGTATTGTGTACTATAGAAGGATGTATCCAATTGAACAGTATATGAACATTTTGAATGGGTATGTCAAAAATAAAAGTCAATTATAGGGTTGTATTGCAGAGAAATATATTGTTGACGAAGCCATTCAATTATATACTAAATTCTTGTCTGGTGTGAAAATAATTTCTCTATCGAAATATCATCACACTGGACAACTTGCTGGTGAAGGAATTACTAGAATGAAGGTCATCAGAATCAACATTACAGATCGGGAGGAGGCCCACTATTATGTTTTTTATAAAACATTGGACGTTGAACCATATGTTGAAACCCACAGTGAAATTCATATGTATTCAAAACCATCAAGGGAAAAAAATTGATTTCAACTAAACATAATCATCATTTTATAGGATAGTTTCAGATCTATATTTTTTAGGATTCAAATGATAATCCAGAATCAATTTCACAATGACAATTATAGATAGCTAGACAAACATGTGTGTAAGTATTAACATACAATGGTTATGTAATTAATGGTTATACATTCTTTACTAATGAACATGATGAAGACAGTACCAGACATAATAGTGGAGTTATACTTGTGGCTGATGAGATGGAAGTTTTTTGTGCTAATAATAGAAATACAATTTATGTGAGTATGTCATATTTTGGAATCATCAAACAATTATGAGAGTTGGATTATAAAACATTCTCAGTTCCGATTATTCAATGCAAGTGGGTTGAAAATTGATGTGTTATTAAAATAGATGAGTTTTGATTTGTGAGATTTGATTTCAGTAAGGAAGGTTAAAATAATGAACTATTTATAATGGAATAAAAAGTAATACAAGAATTTTATGTTCCAGATCCAGAAAACCAAAACTGGTCAATTGTAATGTTATCGACCAAAACCACTGAAGAGGTAGATGAAAATTCAATGGAGAGTGACACTTTCATTAAGACTTCACAATCATTTCACTACAGTTCTAGTGTAGATGGAATTTTTTATGTTAGTGGAGACCCTAATGAGGAGATTGGGATAGTCGATAGAGGGATCAAATCCCTTCAACCATAATAAAAGAGAATTCAATAATCAGGTTATATATTTTTTCTAATATTCATTGTGTTTCTTTAAGTTAATATTTGTTCAATGATTCTTGTATGTTTTATAAATTAAATGTTAAACCACATTCTCAGATAATTACTTCTATACATAATGATTCTCCCATTCCCCAGGTACAATAAGTATCTCAACCTACTGTTGGTCACAGGGCAGATGAAAAACTGGTTTCTCATCCTGCTGCCTTATGTTAATATTTTTTCGTTGTTGCTTTTATGTTATCTAAATAATATTTTAAATAAATTATATGAAAAATTAATTATACATGCGATGAATCTCCCAATACCTAAGAACAACAAGTTTCTCAACCTTCTACTACTCACAGTGAAGTAAAAAAAATGGTTTCTCCACTTGTTGCTCCTCCTAGTGTAGAGGTACAACCACCATATGCACATGCTGATGCTAGCCCTCCCAAGATGGAGGAATGTATTGATGATGGTGGATCAGAGGAAATGTATGTCTACAAAACTATAACAATGCTGAAAAACTAGGAGCATCATAGTTTGACATTTTTAGCAAAAATCATTATGTCTATAGATAAAGGCATCAAATTCGAGATTGGATTGAAAAGCAGGGCCAACTTGTTAACCCCAACAAGGCCATGTTCAGTAGTTACATTAGAATCATAACTCAACAACGCATGGTGGTTGATTTAACCTCATGGAACCATGTTGTGGCTGAGATTAATAAATTGATGTGAGAAGATATAATGGTATCATTTTGATGTCATTTTTTTAATTTACAATACATTAAATAACGAAACACTGACACACACTTCATCATCTCTTGTAGAGTGATTTTATATTAGATGACACACAAAAAAGACTATGTCGTAAGGGTTTCGGGAAGGATTCATAGGGGTGTTAACACACTTTTAACAAAATATCAACTTAATTATTCTAAAGGGATAATAAAACCACACCAACCTATTATTTATGAACACCTGATAACACAAGCATCGTGGGATGCATTTTCTGGCCGTCGTGTAAAGAAGCCGTTTCAGGTACATTGAGTCTAGTAATAGGTTTTGTGATGGTATGTGTATTCATAACATTAATTGACAATGAATTATTTATGAAAAAACAATTGAGTGATGAAAATAAACCAAAAGAATTAGAACCAGCATACCCCTACCATAAAGAAAGGATGGGTTACACATCACTTAAAAACAATTTGATACATATTTTAAATCAAACATAATACTTTTATGAGACATATAAAAAAACAATAACACTTTTCTTGTGTTTTTATTCCTCATAAAGTGTCCAAATCCATATCTACTTCGATCCCACTAAAACTGCTATGGACGAAGGCATTCGTAACAAAATATGGAAAATTAAAAGATGAAAACACACAAAAAGTGTGGGAAACATGTGTATATATGGCATAATAAATATTTTTTTGGCTTGAAATAGCTATTATATTACAATGATCACTCATTATCCTATATTTTCTATCTAACATAGTCATATGAATCAAAAACATCCACAAAAAATGGAGATATAATTTTAGTGGCCTTGAAGCATCTAGAAAAGTATGGTCGCATCAGAGGTGCAGGTTTTGGGGTGACACACCGAACATATTTTGAGAAAAAAACAAGCAGAGGATCAAACTGATGAAATAAAAAAAAGATGAGAGAAAAATTAGCTATGTTTCAAGAAAAATTAGAATACCAGAGAGAGCTAATAGAAATCTTGATGGGATGGAGGCAAAGAGAATAAAAACTCATGAACAACCCGCGCGTGAAGTTCCTGCCCCACCACCCACTAGTTTTGAGGTGACTCATTCTCCTAAAAAAAAACTCATAATTGCAGTAATAGATTTTATAATAATTTTTTTTGTGAAATGTGAATAAGATAGATAAAAGACACTATTACCATTATTTTATTTATATTCTACAATGTCAAAATGATTGTGATTTATTTCTATCTACACCACACATCACCTTGTAGTGAGGGATACAATGTTCAATATCCAAAATGACATGCTACACAATAGACCACTTCTGACAGATCATGTCAGAGTGTAAGTTATTGAATCCCTAGAGCTTAGGACTGAGCTACATGTTCCATTTTATGATGTATATATTATTATAGTCGAACGATCTCAAGGAACATTCATCGCGTGGGCATCACATATTGTAATTAAAACATTTCGACAATGAGATATTCATTTACAATTTAATTTTAAAGCTAAACCTTAAACATTTAATAAAAAAGGTCTGAACCAATGCAATTTTTATAGATGGATAATTGGAAGGGGAGTATTGAAATACTGGTTTAAAACCATCTAATGGATCAACCATATGATAAAAATGATATACCCAAACCACCATAACCCCTCGTTCTGTATCCACATTTATTATCATTAAAGGATCATGTGGATAGGATTTTGGAAGATTTTGGTAACCACATAATTGATTTTGAATCAAATATGTACAGAGGGGAAGATCTTGACATCATTTCTATAAAGAGTGCAACTAAAATCCAAGACAATTATGGGTTAGGTGGAATGGTTGTAAAGGTTTACATGAGGTTTGTTTCATGATTTGATTTCCCAAAAGATGATATACTATGAAAATTATGACTAAATACATTTCATATTTTTCGCGGGCATATATATGAAATAAAATTGAAGGGATTTACCCCTGAACAAAAATTTGGACTCGTTAGTCATCACATGACCTATAAAGAATATGAAGACATAACTTCTAAGAAAGTGGGTGAAATAGTGGCATGACTGCTCGAATCATATAATAGAAAAATTACAGATGAAAGGCTATTTATAATTCAGACAATGCAGGTTAAAACTCTAAAATTTAATCATATCAAATATATTTTAATTTATTTCAATACGTATTCTTTTTTGTGTTCTTAGGTAGCATGGGATGCTCAATAATTTCAATTTGGATACTCTAAAAAATTATTTTCTGTATTCAATGCAAGGTTATAAAATATACCGACCAAAAATGATGGAATTTTTTAATTAGTAATACACTACATCCAACATTTTAGTACTAAACACACATTTATATAATTTATATTATCTTTTAATGAGTATTCTATTATAATAGGGTGGTGGGTGAATATCGTCTACATCATGGAATGTGTCCCGAAGAAAAGGATAAGAGACTTGACAAGTACTACGACTGGATACCAATCAAATAATATATAATAATATTTCCATATGCAAACACATAAAAAAATTACTTATTTTTTTCAATGTTTGTGCAGTGCCTGAAACAAAAAAACGATAAAGTCTATGGTTATTATGTATGTAAATTTATGAAAGAGATCATATTCCATGAACAACTTGGTATCCCAGAATATGTACTTTCAAATATAATTTCTATTTCATTTAAAATACATATTTATCTATTTTGTATTTATATTTTTTCTGTACTATCGTGACTGCCAAAAATAGGCTTATTCACCAGACTATATAGATATTATTAGATCTGAATGGGAATCATAATTGAGGGAATAATGTAAAAATATAGAATGAATTTGGAAAACTACTCAAATACTTTATATTTTAATAATCTTGTATGACTTATCTTTCTCTTTGTTTGATGGTAATGTTGTGATTTGTACAGGCTATACACCCTTCTGAAAATCATTGCCATTCATGGCCCTTGTTTGAAAACTAAATGAATTATAGGTTGTTTAGTTTTTAAAAGAAATTGGTGGTCCTCATTTAAAGGATATGTGTGTTGTTGATAGACCACAAAATATAACGAGTATCTAGCAGGGGTTTCCAAATCCCTTGGGTTTGTAATGACATCTTGAGAAATAACCGACACAAGAGCTTACTCCACTCTATAGTAGACCTAGTGAAGAACCAGCTGTCATATATTAATTTTAAGGCCCTAAATATATGAATGTTGTTTCTTTAGTGGGCCAATTAAATCTATGATGTAGAAGGAGGATGTTATCTGTATCAACTGTATAGGGATCAAAGAAGTCACAACAAACTATAGGGATGGGGATACCCCTTAAGGATACTCATTATATTTTGTGTTCTATCTACAAAAAACATACCCTATAAATGATGACCACCAATTTCTTTTAAAAACTCAATCAACATGAAATTAATTTATTTAAAAAAATGATATACTGAAAACTAATGAAATTAATTCTGATGGTTTTGATACTTTAAGACCATGATATATCAGTCATTTGTGATGTGTAGAAATCAACAGCACCCCACTCTGACACATGGTGGAACTGGTATGGCTCCAAATGTGTCTTTTTATGTAAAATTGACTATAATTCAAGTAAAAAAACAACTGACATACTAAAAACTATGAAAATGCATTCGGAATGTCTTGATACATTATGAAAATTATCCATGAGACAGTTGTGATGTGTAGAAATCATCACACCTCAATCTGAAAAACGGTGTGACCGGTGTGTCTGAAAGTGTCTGCTATCTGTTTAAAATTATCATTTTTGTTCAAAACGTTTCAGTTACTAAAAAATAAAATGCAATCAAATTTTCTTTGAAATTAAGGACATCAATTTGTAAGTCAGTTTTGAAGTGTATTATGAAGTCTCACATCAAACTGACGCACGATACAATTAGTACGACTCAAATTGCATGTTTTCAGTTTGAAATGATTTTTTTTAAAAAACCCAAAGTAACATAATTAAAGAAACAAAAATTAATTCCAATTGTTTTGATACATTATGAAAATGATCCATCAGTCATTTTCTACACGTAGGAATAAACCGTACCTCAATTGGACATACAGTGTCCCTGGTATGACTCCAAATGTGTCTTGTTATTTAAAAGTGACATTAATTCAAATAAAAAACATAGGTGGAATACTAAATCCAAGGAAATTAATTTTTATTGTTTTGATACTTTAGAAAAATTATCCATGTGTAATTTGTGATGTGTAAGAATGATACCTACCTCAATACGATGAACAGTGTGACCGGTATTACTAAAAGTGTCTACCATCAGTATAAAATTATAATTTTATCTCAAAATATGTCACTCAATATAAAAAAATCAATCACACGATACTTTTCTTGCAAATTAATGACAAAAATTTGTATGCCCTTTTGATAGTTACAAAGTAATCTCACATCCAACTGATACACGATATGACCGGTATGACTAAAATTGTGTGTTTTAAATTTGAAATGACATTATAGAAAAACAAAACAAAAATGATATACTAGGAACCATGGAAATGCATTCCAATTGTTTTGATACTTTAAGAAAAAGTTTCATCAGTCATATGTGACATGTAGGAATCAAAAAAACCTCAATATGACGCATGGTGTCACTGGTATGACTCAAATAGTGCATAGTTTTTTAACATTGACATTAATTCATGTAAAAAACCAAAAATGACATACCAAAAAGTGATAAAAAGAATTCATATTGATTTGATACTTTATTAAAATGATCCATGAGTCAGTTGTGACATGTAGGAATTAACCCCACCTCAATACAAGGAATGGTGTGATCGGTATCACCAAAAGTGTCCACAATCATTTTAAAAATAACAATTTAACTGAAAAAATGGTACTTACTGAAAAACAACAAAACGAGATCTGATTACCCTCCAAATTATGTATTGTTATTCGTAAGTCCTTTGTGATGTGTATTATGTAGTTTTACATCAAACCTATGCACTATGAGACCAGTATGACTCAAATTACATGTTTTCTATTTGAACTGTCATTTTAGTCAAAAAAACACAACTGACATACTAAAAACCATTAAAAAGCATTCTAATTGTTTTCATACTTTAATAAAATGATCCATCAATCATTGTTGACATGTAGGAATCAACCATACCTCAATCTGACACATGGTGTCAACATAATGACTCTAAATGTGTCTTGTTATTTAAAAGTGACACTAATTCAAGTAAAAAACACAACTGACAAACTTATAATTTAGCAAAAGCATTTAGATTGTTTTGATACTTTAGGAAAACGATCCATGAGTTAGTTGTGACGTGTAGGAATCAACCCACCTCAATCTGATGAATGATGTGACCGGTATGAATAAATGTTTCCACTTGCAATTTAAAATTGACATTTTAACTCAAAACATGTAACTCGCTGAAATCCATGAAAAATCACCTTGATTTTCATCAAAATTATGGGTAGCGATTCGTATGTCCATTATGACATGTTTCAAGTATTCTCACATCAAACTACTTCATGATGCGACTGATATGACTCAAATTGCATGTTTTCTATTTGAAATGACATTTTAGTTAAAAAACACTACTAACATACTGAAAACCGAGGAAATACATTCCGAATGTTTTAATACATTAGGAAAATGATCCATATATCATTTGTGACATGTATTAATTAACCTCACCATTATAAGACAAACAATGTCACCGGTATGACTCCAAAAGTGTCATTTTAATAAAAAATTGACATTTTTTAATGTATTCTTCAGATTAATGGTTAACTTCTTTCTATATAGTATTAGTAACGTAATATATATTTTCTTATATAGGTGGAACCTTTTTCTAGATTTGGGATCCTTTTTTAGGTGACTATTACCATTAGAGGAAATTTTTTAGAGGGGACCACATATGTCAAAAGAGAAAACATTAATGTTTTTAACTGTTTGTAGGATATTTTTAAATGTAATTTTATAAAACATTATTCAAAATGAATATAGAAGTGTTTCTTTGGTATATTCCACGAGAGAATATTTTTGTATTCAAGATGTCAATTAAATGTATATAGCATTGTATTCCAAACATTTGCGTGTGTTTCTTTTTTTTCATCATCTGCATCGTTTATGTGGTTCTTCTATATATATATATACTATGAGTGGTTATTTTTTAGCTAGTTTTGGCTGGTTTGTGTAGGTTATTTTTGGTTGATTGATTATTTTGGTCGGCTGTTTAATTTTTTTGCTAGGCTGGTTGTGCTATTATATAAAGAGCATGCCAAGACAGGGAATCCATTATGAATTCTAGTTTATGTACGGATACTTGGGGACATTATAAGTGATAAAAATACCACTAATAAAGGGTTCCTTCCTTTAATAGTTACTCGATTAACAATTCTTTTTAGATTTGATAAAGTCCTTTTTTAGCACTGATAAAATCCTTTTTGTGGTAATTTATTTTCTATCAAAGAAGAATTATATATATTTATTAGTTTATGTATTTAAATTCACCCATTAATGTTTATTTCTTAATTTAGGATTAGTAATAAAGGTGTGTGATTTAGAATATGTTATTGGGAATGAATCAGAATAAACATATCGTAGAGTTCATTTTTTGTTTCATTTTTTCATTAATATTTAATATGTGTGATCCTCTAATGGGGGATCTATTTTTGAATATATGAAATATATCCTTATTAAATTTTTTTGATATTTTAGTTTTTAGTGGCCCTTAAATAGTTTTTCTTGTATGGTTATTTGGATTAATATTCTTACTGGTAAATTTTCACTACTATTGTGACTTTTATTAGAGATTATTGTCCCCTAATGGTATTATTATAGAACCTCATCGATAGTAAGAAGCCATATAAATATTAATTATCTCAAAATATTCCATGTATCAGACACTATTATAGTACTAGTTGAATTACATGGGTGGTAGGGTGTTACAAAATTCCATCATATCTTATTTTCGTTTATCTTAGTATTTGGGTATGGTAGAAAGGATTCTAGGAATGTGTTAGAACATAGAATTTAGCTCATTCCTAGGAGTTATCATCCCACATAAGTATGATAGATCATATTTTAATACATTTTATTTCATGATTTATTAGATAATGATTGACTTAATACAACCCAAAAAGTTCATGAGTCCTAGTGTCTTTAGGGGATTAGATACATAGTAAATTAACCTAAACTAAGGGTAAAATAGTTATTAAAAAATTGAAACTTTTCCTTAAATTCCTTGGATCTTGGAAAACTACAAGAAAGAACCTAGGGACATACATATGAAATGGGTGATCTATAATGAACCAATAGGAAAGTAAATAATATTGAATTTTGTAAAGTATAACATGTTTCATAAGTATCATATCAAGCCAATATATAATGGGGGAGAATCATAGTCTTCATCAATGATGCATTTTATAACAAGAAAACATAATGGAAACATAGTAATGTAGAAACAATATAAACCATGACCTCAAAAACATAAGACAATGCTAACTACTAAGAAATAATTGTATAATAGGCTTAGGATAACCTCATATGCACTATACATGGAATATCCTGAGATAAAAGCATTTCCCAATGCATTATATGGATGTATAATTTTGGGACCACCCATGAATTTTCTATCATGTTCATACATATGTTTTCCACATATATCATACAAAATATAAAGGAATTTAATCAATTAAAACCCTATTATTAAGGTGTGAAGGTTAAATACATATAAATCCCTAATAAATTAATTATTTTTACAACTAGGGGAATAACCTTGAGTGGAAATGGAGATGGGTACCCCTGCAAAAATTTTTGGTATATAAAATTGTAGGATAATTTCAATAGCATAAAGGGTATATATAATGGTTTTTAGAAGTTGTTAATGAGAACAAAAGCTATCTCACATTACATTGTAATAATAGTTATAGTAATTTCTATGTTTAAAAACAACCCCAAATTTAATTACATTAAATCAAAATACAAGACATAAAGAAGGTTATGTGATAAGGTGGACATGAAGGGGATCCATTAATTTAGCATTGTAACTACATCGGTAAAGGTTATAATGAGAGGGTATTCATGAAATATTATTTCTAGAATGGAAATTTTATAGGAAATATATATTTATAAAGGCATGATAACATAACCGATTTGGATTTAAATGGATAAATTCAAAAAAGGTACTTGAAAGGAAAATAAAAGAGAGATGCTTTTCTATAAGAGGGTGAATATTAAATACTTTTTGGATATTCTTATGGGAATTGGGAAACCATGGGAGGTCTATAGAGGTAGAGGGGAAAATAAAATTCATGGTCCAAGTGTTTCGAGTGAAGAAAAATTAGGGTTGTGGTGGTTTTTTATTGAGAAATAACAGATAATTATTTATTAATTTCAACATATCGGTTTAATACAATATATGATAATGTAATAAAGACCAAAATCCATCTCAGAGTTTTTCCCATTTTTTTGTGAAAGAGTTGTGGTTTTAATTATTTTATAATGATTAGAATATAAGATATTAAAATAATTTCCTTTCATATGTGGATGTGGGTAATGCTTAGAAATAAATGAATTTAAAATCATGCAATATAATATATGTTTTTATGATTATTTATTTATTTATATATTAAAAAAATAAAATAAAAAACAATATTTTGAAGTTGAATCCTATTTTTTATGGGTATTATTTACAGTATTTATTACATTATTTCATGAATTTATGATATCATAATACAGAACGTATAACTATACCGTTTTTATTTTTTAAATTTTTTTTAAATATCATAAATATTTATGAAAAAATCACCATTGGATTATTTCAAATAGATATTTGAACATGTATTTATTTTGAAATAAGTATTCTCTAAATATTATAGTTTACACTTTTGAATAAAAAATCTCCATTCATATAAAAAAACCACTTTAAGTGACAATAATAGTTTTATAAATATTATAATTAACCCTACTCTAATGGTTAGATATCACATAGTGGTTCAATAATCAATGTTTATGTTTTGATCTCAATGAGCTTGATACTCTCCCATAAACTATATTATTCATATTTTAGTTGTTGAATATCAGTTGAGGCCTAATAAAGAGTAAATCCCACAGATCAAAAATCCCTATGAATCTAAGATAAATGGGATTCATTGGGAAGTTTATACATGATGAGAACATTTATTACATTGTCCATGTCAAATCGAAATTATCACAACCCTTGATATAATGATCATTGTAGTTACTTTACAGTGGATACATTATCAATTTTTTGGTTTGATAATGGGTTTTTAAATTTGAAAAACCATATAATGGTCCTAAATAACCAAAACAGTGAATGATTTTTATTCTTTGACAACATTTTATAATAATACATTTACACATTTAATGAAGGCATTTTATTTATAATGTCTTGGGTTGTTTCATTATAAACCAATCAAAAATTTCATCTTCAATATTTTTATTTCATACACCAAAACTGATGGGGGGACTTTTTTACCATCGCCTCATGTAGTCCCCATGACCCTTCCCTAGATTTATGGTTCCTCGATAATACTTTGAATAGGTTATTTTTATTATGTCATATAAATTTTTTATATGATATAATATTTTCAAAGACTACTCCCCAAATAAATAATCATTCTAAATGATACATTCTAAGGATTTGGTACATGTGGGGGATCTGGAATGAACATATGTATTAGGGTTAGATGGGACACTTCAGGATCCATGGATAGGTTTTGTGGCTGTGGAAGGAAATAGGTGACCACTCTAATGTGTTCAAGGATATCAATGGGGATGATGTATCTCAGACTGAGATCTCCCTTCTTATCAAACAACATTATCAAAACATTTTTATTTTTGAAAATCTTTCCATATATACCATCATAAGAATCCATTTGAATACTAAAATTAATTTTTTTTATATGATACCTCAAATATAGTATGGTTATGTTCCCACCATCCTTGTAAATCCTTTGAAGATGATCTCAACATATCCTTCTATGTATTAATGTTTATTTATGACTAACCATCCATTTAAACGTGATAATTAATGAGACAAATTAGTTCTATATCCAACCTAATCTGATGGATTCTCTAAAACCTTGATATAATACTTTGATATGAATTAGAAAAAATAGATATTGTAACTACACACATTCTTACCATATACTATATTTAAATCATGGTGAATTGTTCAATAGTGAATTCAAGAATTATAGTAATGAAGTGCCATGACATGGTATCTTGATAGACTGCCAAGTATATTTCATTATTTCATTTAGGGTTTCTTGAGGGAAGGGGGGAGGGGGAATATGATTCAATTAACGGTTATTATTTTTTCCCATACCCTTATAAGAAATGGTTGCATCACAAAACTATAATTTTTTATATTCATCCATTAATTTTTATAATACCCTAAAATGAGATACAATGATCTACAATATCTATCTTCATTTTTTCCAACCATTTTTTCCCATAAAATATATATAAATTTCAGTTATTATTCGACAAATAGAGAAGGATGATCTATAAATATCATCCAAATATTCTATATTAATTTATAGTTTTTATGGGACCCATATCTAATTTCCAAACCATATATCTCCATCTTATGGAATGTAAATCTCTAGAATATTTACTACTATCATCAATGATAAAAAATTCTATTTCATACCCTCCTTGATCCTTTCAAGAATATATTGACTTGGGGATAATTTAGAAATGTATGATCAATATCATTTTATTATTCCTATGCCTACCATTTTCATGTCCAAGATGGTTGGATACATTTCAATCATCATCATGTATAGGGTTGTTAGATCCATTCAACTCAAAGAATCTACAACTATGTTTTCCTTCCCTTAATTGTAATGGATTAAAAAATCATAATCAATGATCATATACTAAAGGACCCCGGGACACCCTGAGAGGGGAGGGGTGAATCAGGGTGACAACTTTTTCTTCTTAAAGTTGTGGATCTTGTTCCCACGTTGGTAGGAACTTGTTGAACCTCTATGATGAAAAAGATCAGAGAGAAAAAATGCACATACACAGAGAAGACATAGCCCTTTTTACTTGGTTCACCACTAAGGGCTACGTCCAAGGAGCATACACCGAAAAGTTTTCGGTCGTACCAAAAACCACTATGCTTCACTAGCTGGAGATTACAAAATTTCAGGCACAGTCACTCTGTCCCAGGCTCACTGCCTTTACAAAGGTTCTGAGATAGCTCACTGCTTCCCTCGGGTCACTCCCGCTGACTCCCCCTGGCTCACTACCGTTGGTGAAGTCACACTCAGTTTATAGATGTGAAGGTCTCTTCAATTGATAGTCATGAAGTTCATTGTCTCCTGTTCAGCATGAGACTTTCCTTGCATCAGATTCCTGAGTTAATGCTCTGTTAAGATCCAAATTCCAACCAATGATGAATACCCCCTTTTCCCTTGTCCACAGGGTAAACAACCTTTGGAAAAGGCCTTCTCAAAGTACCTTACTTCGCAAGGTTCCCAATTTTGCAAAGCTCAAACAAGACTTCACGGAGCCCCTGCCATTTCGCGAAGCTCAATCGCGAAGCACTCTCGCGATGCTCCAACCTTCGCATTGCTTGGCTATCGTGAAGCTCCTGACTCTTCGCGAAGATCACTGAGCCAACGTGGGGCACACGTTTTTCGCAGCGCTAGAATAGCCGCCGCGAAGCTCCTCTTTCGCAAAGCACACTGCCTTCGCGAGAGACCTTTGCGAACCGAGAGCAAAGGACTTTCTCTGAAATTATCTCTGCTTCTCTTGAGGGGGTCAGCCTCTATTTATAGGCGATTACACCGACCCTCGACCCTTCCGCGCGAAGTCAGCGTCACGTTAGCTCAAATCACGAAGCTCCAAAGTTTTCGCCGGAATTCTGTCCAAATCGCGAAGCACCACGGAAAATTTCCGTTTGCGGAGCTTGACGTAATCACGAAGAATCACCATCAACATTCCTTCGTGCCTTCTCCGCGAAGCTCCCTCGCAAAGCCCTTCTCCTCCGTGATGCACTTCACCCTCTGTCGTTCGCAAAGCTTGACGTAATCGCGAAGACTCACCGCCTCCATTCTTCTGGACTTCGCAATTTCCAAACCATGAATCCTATCTTTGCTAAATTCATGCCTTTGCCATATTAAATCATGATCTTCATGGAAATCCTATTTTCGCGATGCTAACCAAATTCCAATTTTTGGACCCCAAAAATTTGGCAAACATTAGGAAATGACGCCACCTTCAATACTGTTGTCTGATTGAACGGTATGATTTCTTTGCTGGTACACAATTCAAACTTCCATAGATGATTGAAAACAAACAGAAACCAGAATCCAAATCATGCATAGAAGACCATGGTTCCAACAATCTCCCCCTTTGGGTTTGTTGGGAATCAGAAGAAAAATTCAATAGATCTCCATCAATGTGAAAACCAAAAAATGAAGGAATCAACCCAGCCAACACTCTAAGTCTACGTGAGCAATGCTCGGTGTAGAAAACAAGAGAGGAGTCTTGAATTTGGTTCCACTGTTTTCCTTCTCATTCTTCTCATCACAGAATTTTCCTGAATTTATTCCTTCTCCTTTCTCCCCCATTGACAATAAATCCAAAGACAAGTAAATTTTTCACATTCAGCTAAAACAATACTCCCCCTGGATAGTATCTCCCCCATAAACCTGCATCATATCCATAAACAGATTAAAACAATTAAAAAAAATGGGGAGAGGTGAATTTCGGAGCCTCCTTATGCAGTAGGAGGAGGTTGAACACCGAGGTTCAACCGATGCTTCTCAAACATAGCCGCTGACAGTGGGTTTGTCAGGATATCAGCCACTTGCTCATCTGTTCCCACATGATCCAATCTAATCACGCTTTGCTAAACTTTCTCTTTGATAAAGTGATACCTGATTTCAATGTGTTTTGTATGAGAATGTTGAATAGGATTCTTCGTAAGATCAATTGCGCTCTTATTGTCACAGTAAATCACCATTGGTTGCGTCACCTCATCGCCAATGTCAGTTAATTGCTGCTTCATCCATAACAGTTGAGTGCATGCCTTTGTGGTGGAGATATACTCAACTTCAGCAGTACTAAGAGAAGTACTTTCTTGTTTCTTGCTCAACCATCCAACACATTTCTGCCCAATATAGAAAGATCCACCACTAGTGGACTTTCTGTCTACTACATCACCAGCCTAGTCAGCATCAGAAAATGCTGATAATTCACTGTCCCTGCCTGCAACAAAAAGTAACTCAAAGTTATGTGTACCTTGAATGTACCTCATGATTCTTTTTACTGCTGCCATATGTTCCTCCTTTGGATTACTCTGAAAGCGGGCTGCAAGGCATGTCGCAAAGACAATATCTGGACTTGTCGCTGTCAGGTATAGTAGGCTTCCAATGATCCTCCTATACATGGTGGGATCAACAGAGTTCCCATCCTCATGCTTTTCCAAGTTTAGTTCCAACTGCAATCGGAGTTGACATTGGTTTGGAGTCTTGCATATTGAACTTCTTCAGCAGCTCTCTTGCATATTTTTCCTGAGAAATGAAAGTGTATTCCTTATTTTGAATCACTTGCAGCCCCAAGAAATATGTGAGCTCCCCAATCATAGACATTACAAATTCTGATTTCATGTGGTTGGAAAATTCATCCACTGATTTCTGCCTGCTGCCACCAAATATGATATCATCAATGTAGACAAGAACCATGAATTGATCTTTTGGAGAATTCTTCACATAGAGATTGTGATAAACTCCTCCTCTTTTGAATTCCAACTTCTTGAGATATGATTCCAGCCGTGAGTACCATGCCCGTGGTTCCTGCTTCAAACCATATAGAGCTTTCTTTAGTTTGCAGACCTTTGTTTCATCAGTACCCAAAACAAAGCCCACTAGTTGTTCGATGTAGACTTCTTATTCGAGTACACCATTCAAGAATGCTGTCTTGACATCCATTTGATATACTTTATATCCTCTTTAGAGTGCCATGGAAAGGAAAATCCTGATTGACTCTAGTCTATCCACTGGAGCAAAGGTTTCTTCAACATCAATGCCTTCAATCTGGGAGTATCCTTTACATACCAGTCATGCCTTGTTTCTGATAACACTTCCATGCTCATCAAACTTATTTTTGAAGATCCATTTGGTACCAATCACATTGTGACCTTCGGGTCTCTGGAAAAGATACCATGTCTGATTCTTGACAATCTGATCTAATTCATCATTCATGGCTTTCACCCAAGATTTATCTTTTGAAGCTTCTTCGAATTAGGATGGCCCTACAACCGATAGAAATGCAGATTGCGTGGTATTCCTCATCCTTCTTGTTTGAGTGGGTGCACTCCTATCCCCAATTATGTTGGATAGATCAATCTCAGCTCTTCGATTTCTCCTGCGAGGTTCAATAGTATTCCCTTCAGCCATAGTTTCTTCTTCAGATTCTTCTTCTGAGTCAACATCATGATGTGACTTCTGAGTGTTTTGAACAACTTCCTCTATTTCTACATTTGTATTTTCTTCACGTTCACATTCTTACTGACTTTCTATCACATCAGCATATGACGTCCTTGAATCATTTGTGG
The DNA here is from genome assembly GCA_963277665.1 of Viscum album. Lineage (NCBI taxonomy): Eukaryota > Viridiplantae > Streptophyta > Magnoliopsida > Santalales > Viscaceae > Viscum > Viscum album. The sequence continues at coordinate 1,291,870,274 of OY728135.1, forward strand.
TTTCTCTTCAATTATCTTAACATCACTGTTTTCCACAATCCTTCCCAAATGCTTGTTGAAACATTTGTAGGCTTTGATGTTCATTGAGTAACCGAGGAAAATTCCTTCATCTGCATTGTCTCCATATTTCCCTTGATTTCCTTCTTTGTTCCTGATGAAGCATTTACTTCCAAAGACATGAAAGTATTTTAGAGAAGGCTTCCGTCCATGCCACAATTCATATGTTGTCTTCGTCTCACCCATATAAAGTCTTGTTCGATTCTGAATGTACACTGCAGCTTGAACAACCTATTTCCAGTAATGTCTTGGAATATGACTCTCAATCAGCATAGTTCGTGTCATGTTGTTCACCTGTCGATTCCTACATTAAACAACTCCATTTTGTTGTGGAGTTCTCACGGCAGCTACCTCATGCTGTATCCCATGATTCTCCAGATAATTCTAAAATTCAATGGACGTGTATTCTCCTCCATTGTCAGATCGCAACACTTTGATTGTTCGTCCAATATCATTCTCGGCGATTCACCGATATGTTTTCATGAAGTCAAGGACTTGTCGTTTCCTGTGAATAACCATCACACATGCCATTCTACTGTAATAATCTATGAAATGGACAAAGTACCTTTCTCCATGAGTTCTGAAAACATTTATTGGCCCACAAACATCTGTATGAATCATATCAAGAAGGTGAGACACTCTTTTCTTCTTTGGCCGATATGAACTGCAGACCAGCTTCCCACGAATACAAGCATCACAAGATTTTTCACTCTCACGCTTCAAGTTGGGAATGTCCATGACAATTCTCAATTTTGATATCTTCTCCATGTCTTGTTGATTGATGTGTCCTAGTCTCCAATTCCACAAATTGTTTTTTTCTTCAACAGTCATGTAACATACATTTTCTTCACTATCAACCTGATACAAGTTGCCTTCTGTTATGCATCCCTTTATAAGTGAATTGCCAGTCTTTCCCTTGATAGTGCAGCCTTTCTGATTAAACGTGACTATAAGTCCTGAGTCACAGAGTTGACTCACGCTGAGGAGATTATGAAGTAGGCTATCTACGTAAAGGACTTCAGTCTTCTTTAATTCTCCATTATCTAATTTGGTACTTCCACTCCCTTTTATTTTCAGGGCCCCATCATTACCAAATCTTACTATAGCATCGACATTCCTTATGATATTCGTTAGTAGGCCGACATTACCTGTCATATGAGATGAACAACCGCTATCCAGAATCCAGGTACTGTTGTTCTTTGTAGCTTTGAGGGCCACCTCTGCAAGGTTGGATTTCTCAATCTTCTTCCTTTCCTTCTATGAGACATTAGATAGAGTATAAAGAACTGATGGTCTTTCAATTATCTCTTCCTCATACCTAGGTTCTTTATAGTCAAAGTCTTATTTGAGAGGTGAAAACCTGTTTGAAAGAGAAACACTGTCTTGCTGACAAGACTTGACCTGTCTTGAACTTTGGTATGAGGTGTACATTTCCCTTCTCTGCCTGCAATTAGCGGCCTTATGACAAAAGTTAGAACAACAAAAACAATATCCATAGAAATTATTTCTTCTATAAGAATTAGGATATGAAATTGTTCTCCTTTTTTGAGCTTCTATATCTTCTCCATTCAGATAGCTTCTTGCCTCTTCACAAAATGACATGGTATGGCCCAAATAGCCACATAACTGACACTTCATGAGAGGAAATATCTTCTCACTTGAGTTTCTCCTCATACCTTATTCCTTGGGAGAATAGTAAGACTGTCTGTCATTTTTGAATGTTTGAGGATAATTTTTAGGTCTCATTTTAGTTTGGATTGAGGGTTCCTTTTTCGACACTCTAGGCAACGTTTCAACATGTTCAACTTTCATCTTATCTTTCTTTTGGATCTTTTCACTTCCTGCAGTTGATGTCTCATCCTCATAGCCAATTCCACTCTTTCCCATGCAAGCGGGTCTTTGATCACTCAAGATTTTTCCAACCCCATCTGAACCACACTTAGCTCTTGCTAGTAATTCTGCATCTGAGAATCTTCCAAACTTTATTTTCTTCCTCGATTCTTTTGGAACTGATTCAGTCTCCAGTTTACTCCTTAGAGTAACTACTTCCTCCTCAAGACCATCAGCAGTCTTGGATTTTTCATCCAGTCTGGAGGTGAGGTCATTTATGACCTTTGCATGCTCTTCAATTCTCAGCTTCAGATCTACTACATCATCATTACTTTCAATTATTTTAGACTGTACCTTCACAAATTCTTCTAGTCGTTAAATTTCAGCTTCAAGTTGATCAACTTATTCAGTTGATTCTTCTACAATTGATTTCCACTTATTGCAGCTCTTACATTTAATCTTGAGCTTACTAACCACATCCTTAAGTTGCATCTCAGGATCTACACAAGTTCTCAGTTGTTTTTCTCCTTCAGTATCTTCTGGCTTTTCAACAGTGGCCATCATAGAATCATGGTTCCCAGTTTTGAATTCTGGTTCTTCTTCATCACATAATTCATTATCATCTTCTTCCTCTTCACAGACAAAACTCTTACTTTTCATTTTCTTACCATATTTGAAGTCTCCCTTTTTGAACAACCTTCTCTGAGGATTCTTGAAGTTTTCATCCTCACTATCTTCATCATTGATCATTTTTAAACACTGAGAGGCAATGTGCCCAACTTTTCCACAATGGAAACACGCGAGAGGTAACTTCCCTTTGAATTTTCCTTTCCCCTTATGGAACTTCTTTGCAATGAGAGAAAGAATTTATTTTTCTTCTTCATCTTCACTGCTACTATCCTTTGATATTTTCAGTTTACCCATGGCCTTGAATGCCATTTTTTTGCTCACCCGAGTCGTAGCATCTTCAGGTTTGACTCTCATTTCATATGCTACCAAACTGCTCAGTAGATCATCTAGAGAAAGTTTGGAAAGATCTCTTTCCTCAAGGGATGACACCTTTTCATTATACAGAGGTGGAAGTCTTCTCAATATTTTCTTTACAATATCAATGTCTTTGATTTATTCTCCTAGACCCCAAATAGCTCCAACCACTTTAGTAATTTGATTGAAGAAAGAGTCTTCATTCTCGTCTGGATGCATCTTCAGATCGTCAAACCGATTGTGCAACACTTATAGTTTCGCCTCCTTCACTTTGCTATCACCTTCATAAATATTCTCAAGTTTATCCCACATGGATTTTTCTGAGGTGCAATTCATCACCTTTAGGTAGATCTGATCAGAAAGGGCTGCAGTGAGTGCATTCTGTGCTTTAGCATCTGCATCAAGAAGTTTCCTGTCTATTTCAGTCATAGCAAGGCCTGTTGGATCAGTGACTTGTATTCCTTGCATAGTAGAAAAGAGAACTTCCATTCTAAGAGATCTCAGATGAGATCTCAGTATGTTCTTCCAGATCTGGAAATTGCTTCCATCGAAGGGAGGGACTCCCCTGACATTGACCGCGTTTTCCATGAAGAAAAAGTTCAGATTCAACACCAGCAACCTGCCTCTGATACCACTTGAAGGACCCCAGGACACCCTGAGAGGGGAGGGGTGAATCAGGGTGACAAATTTTTCTTCTTAAAGTTGTGGATCTTGTTCCCACGTTGGTAGGAACTTGTTGAACCTGTATGATGAAAAAGATCAGAGAGCAAACATGCACATACACAGAGAAGACATAGCCCTTTTTACTTGGTTCACCACTAAGGGATACGTCCAAGGAGCATACACCGACAAGTTTTCGGTCATACCAAAAACCACTATGCTTCACTAGCTGGAGATTACAAAATTTCAGGCACAGTCACTCTATCCCAGACTCACTGCCTTTATAAAGGTTCTGAGATAGCTTACTACTTCCCTCAGGTCACTCCCGCTGACTCCCCCTGGCTCACTACCGTTGGTGAAGTCACACTCAGTTTATAGACGTGGAGGTCTCTTCAATTGAGAGTCATGAAGTTCATTTTCTCCTGTTCAGCATGAGACTTTTCTTGCATCAGAGTCCTGAGTTAATGCTATGTTAAGATCCAAATTCCAACCACTGATGAATACCCCCTTTTCCCGTGTCCACAGGGAAAACAACCTTTGGAAAAGGCCTTCGCAAAGTACCTTACTTCGCAAGGCTCCCAATTTTGCAAAGCTCAAACAAGCCTTCACGGAGCCCCTGCCATTTCGCGAAGCTCAATTGCAAATCACTCTCGCGATGCTCTAGCCTTCGCAATGCTTGGCTATCGCGAAGCTCTTGCCTCTTCGCGAAGCTCACTGAGCCAACGCAGGGCGCACGTTTTTCGCGGAGCTAGAATAGCCGCCGTGAAGCTCCTCTTTCACGAAGCACACTGCCTTCATGAGAGACCTTTGCGAACCAAGATCAAAGGAATTTCTCTGAAATTCTCTCTGCTTCTCTTGAGGGGGTCGACCTCTATTTATAGGTGATTCCACCGACCCTCGACCCTTCTGCGTGAAGTCAGCGCCACGTCAGCTCAAATCGCGAAGCTCCAAAGTTTTCGCCGGAATTCTGTCCAAATCACGAAGCACCACGACAAATTTCTGTTTGCGGAGCCTGACATAATCACGAAGAATCACCGTCAACATTCCTTCGTGCCTTTGCCGCGAAGCTCCCTCACAAAGCCCTTCTCCGCCGCGATACACTTCACCCTCTGCCGTTCGCGAAGCTTGACGTAATCGCAAAGACTCACTGCCTCCATTCTTCTAGACTTCGCGATTTCCAAACCATGAATCCTATCTTCGTGAAATTCATGCCTTTGCCATATTAAATCATGATCTTCATGGAAATCCTATTTTCGCAATGCTCACCAAATTCCAAAATTTGGACCCCAAAAATTTGGCAAATACTGGGAAACGGTGCCATCTTCAATACTATTGTCTGATTGAACGGTATGATCTCTTTGCTGGTACACGATATGAACTTACATAGATGATTGACAACAAACACAAACCAGACTCCAAATCATGCATAGAAGACCATGGTTCCAACATATACAACCACATTCACTCGGTCATGTTAATACCTTTTTTTGATATATAGTTGAGGCGCATATGATACATATATATGTCACACATTTCTCTGTAGGAAAAATGTCACCAAATATTCAATTGAAATATCACTAACGCAAAATATATATAATTAATTGGATATTATTTGTCATGGATTGTTAATTTTTGATAGTAATTGGCTATAAATTTTTCATCAAGTGTTATTTGAAATTCCAAGATGTTTTGGACACATAAATGCTAATCACTATTCATTAACCACTAGCATGTAGTTTGAGAATATGTGCAGTGACTAGCTTTATTATAACCACATTAAATATTACTTCACATCCATAAGTCTAGGAAATCATGACTAACATTCAATTAATATTGTATGGTGGGCTAAAAATTGTGAAAAGTATCTAAAAATTCAATGACAGTACCCAATTAATACAAGGAAACTATTTCTGTTTATCATATATATTGGTTTTGGCAATCATTGGATTTCCTTTCTTTGAAGGATCCATCGGTACACTTTTTGTTTCTAACATACCATATAAATGTTCCAGTATCAATCCATAACTCTCATCTATGGTACACCAGATAGACCATTACCTTTAAAGAATTATTTTGTATGACATCCAAATGATTATCATTTTCATACTTTCTTTTAGAGAATATAATAATAACATCAACAAATGCAACAAAAAATTTGTTAAGTTAATACCTATATAATCTATTCATTAGTAATAAAAATAATTTTGAAGAATTTGTGAGTATAAATGGAATCCCTATGAATTTATAGTGCCTTTTACATATAATAAAAGATGTGTTTTTGATATCCTCATACTTATCACTTACTTGATAATATCCAATACAAATATCTACCTTAGTGAAGTATTGTGCTTCATGTAGCTGACCAAACATGTAATAAACCCATTAAATACTATAATAGTTATTTATCTTTCTATTATTGTGATCATGGTAACCAATTAAGTGGAACATTGACCCAATATTAATCTTAGAAAAAATGTATGGGGTACCCCCTACATATGAAACTGACCATATAAATCCTCTAACTACATTCTCCTTTAATTGTTTCTTATGCTCCTCATGTTCAACAATGACTATTCTATATGGACTCATTGATATTGGAAAGGATATTAGTATAATATCTATTGATAATTCATCCTCTCAACTTAGAGGAAGACCAGAATATTATTTTTGGAAACATATCATGGAATTACCATACAATAGGCATGCCATCAAGTATAATATTTCCATTAGAATCAATAATTTGAGATATATACTCTTTCTTGAAAGGAAATAAAATATACACATGATATGAATTTATTATAATTTTTTTTCCTTTTCCTTTCCCTTATATATAATAAAAGCATAATTATTTATATAAAGGAGGATATCATTATCTTAGAATTTTTTTTGACTTTATACAATAATTACAATACATTTCAAAAATGGCATTTAATTCTGCTAAGGTGAGTATTTGTAGTTTCGTTGGTAAATTCATTCCACAAATATGTACAAGGCATGAGTTATATTCTTCAGATACAAAATTTTAACCATTATTCATCTTCAATAATATTGCAACTTTATTTTTTGGTGGTGTTTGTATAGTTTTACTAAACATGTTTGATATTGAAAAATTTATAGGTTCATATAAATATAGGGTATATGATTTTTATTAATGGATGATAATACTTCTATTCATAATAATATTTTAGTTCTAATTATATACTTCCTATATATATGGATGTGAATTTTCAAACTATTTAACATATGAAATATTAACTATAAACATTTAATATATTACTCATAAATAACATATATTCCTTAACTTATGAATTTCTTTGTTTCAACCAAAATACTCTCTTATCGATTTCCAAAAATAATTCCATATGAGAATTTTCCCCCCTTAATAATGGGTTTTAATGAGCATGGGAATTTATTGACACATATCCTTTAGGATTTTCAAACTAGGTGAGTAGGAAGGCTCATTATCATTCACAAGGTGACATTAGAGCCCATATCAATTCAACCTTCTTACGGTTATTACCCCTATGAATATGTGTTCCAGATTCAAATTCACTTGTACTATCTATACAGAGACATAAATACTTGGAAACCGCATACTCTATACATTACCAAAATTTCGGTATAGTTTCCAATTATTAGTATTGTCTATCAGGATTTTACAATCGTTTTCTAATCATAATCCCTAAAAATAAATAGTCATTTATCATATACAAACTAGGATAAGACATATTTTATTAAACATTTATTCATTATTTATTTCATTAATATACAATTAATGCAACCAAAAATCATCATGAGTCCTATTTTATTTTTGAAATTATTTAAATAGAATATTAACAAGAGAATATGTACAACAACAATATTTAAAAACTCTAAAATAAGCATTTATATTCCATGGATCTGGAAAAAAATTATGGGAAAACGTGGGGATGTACATATGAATAGGGTGATCTATAAAGCCTATTATAAGAATATGAAATACATAGTATAATGAATACTTGTTAATGTCATCCGAGAGTCATATCCGTGTAATATAAGATTGGTATGAATCATAATATTGAACAATTTTATCTCATATAACATGCAATATAAATGAAAAAATATGAATGTGGAAATGACATAAAACATGACATCATAAATATATTTTGGTGATAACCACCAGGATATCATAACATAGCATGTTGAAAATAACTTTCTACACACCATAAATAGAATCTGAAGAGATAAAAATACTATATAATCCATTGGAAGAATATATAATGTTGGGATCACCCATCATAGTCATTTCATGTACATGAATTAGTGATAAATATATACCATAAAATATAAGGATGTATTTCATCAATTTGAACCCAATAATTATGGATTGTATGTAATTAACATATAAATACCCAATAAATTACGTATAGGTACAACTAGGTTAATAACCTTCGGTTGAAATGGCCATGGGTATTCACTACACAAATGTTTTGAATAGAAACTCACATGATAATTTAAAAAACATAATAGGTGTAGAGAAATGTTTACGGAATGGATGAAATAAAGAAAATATGGCATCTCATTACATGTCAATCATATAAATAGTAAGAGTAATTTTTAATAACATATCTTAACTTGAAAAGGTTGAAATGAGAATTCATGACGTTGGAATTGATCTTAAATATTGAGAACAGTGAGAGGATACTTTACTTCGGCATGGTAACATCTTTGGTGAAGGAAATAAAGATATGGGATAATTGAACACCCATTATTAGGAAAATAGATTGACCATAAATGTATATTTATAATGTCATTATAACATAATCAATTGATATTAAATTGGATAAATAAAAATATGTTTCTTGAAAAGAAAAGAAGATAGGGGTATACCTTACATTGTGATGGTGTTTTATAATGCTTGGTAGGATATTTTTAAGATCTTAGAGAATCATTGGAATGGATATATATCGGTAATGGCATAATAAATTCATAATAAAATAGTTTTTATTGAAGTGGAATGGGATGGGTGGGTTTATATAGAAAAAATAGGAAAATAATATTTTTTTTGAAATTATTATATATACTCGATATGATAAACTAATCACTCCCAAAAACAATCACATGGTGTTTCTATTGGTTTAGGCCAAAATGGAGTGGGTTTAATTATTTTATAATGATATTCAACAAACAGATTAAAATAATGCATTAGTGATATGGAATTTATTCTTGTTTATAAGTAATTGATTTTAAAACTATATAATAAAATATAGGGTTGGTTGATTCATTATAGTTTTATATAATTATTAAAATAATAGAAAAAATTACTATAGAAAGAAAAAAATATGTTTATGGATTCTCCTTCTGATATTTATTACATAATTTTTTTCTTTGAGTTTTTCATAATACATAATGTATAGATACACTGCTATTAATTTTTAAAGAAGATTATAATATTTCAAAAAATTATGATTAATTCACCATTGGATAATTTTAAATTGATGATTTAATTTTTTTGTAAATATATTATTTTAAAATATTTAATATATGTTCCACATTTATTGAAAAGCATGATTCTTTGACAATAACTATTATCTGATCCATGAAAACATAAATTTAACTATGTAAAATTATATCATGACATATATTAAATATATATTATTTAATATTAATATTTTAATAGATTATAATTTTATTCATAAATTATAATATTCCCAAATAGTGGTTTCTCTGTTGACACTATATATTTACAAAAAAATAAAATTCTAGTTTCTTTTTAATAGCATCTAATTTTTATCAAACTCGTGACATAATATTTTAAAAAATAATATAAAAATTATAATTATAATCAATTATTTTTTAAAAAGAAAATATAAAAAATCATTCTATTGGTGTCCAGATACAAATACCGTTATTACACCCTTGAATTCATTAAGGGTGTGGTTTGGGATGGTGAGATTTTCAAACTACAGTTTGGAGAAAATGGTTTGGGCCATGATCTGGATGATCTTGAACTTCTCTATTAAACAATTTCATTTGTGATTTAGTTGTTTAATATTAGATTTTTTCTATTCCAGAGAACATGCTAGTGATGTTATCTCTCATATATGATCAGATATATGGGATTCATAGGGAATGATTATGTAGGTCAAGGAAATCACTTCCTTAGACAATGTTATATATACTTTGTCATATCTTGTAATAAAATAAATATAATAGTGATTAAACAATGGATATATTATCGATGGTTATAATGAATAATGTTTTTTAAATATTATTTAGAATATATCTATCCAAAATAACCAATATAGTGAATGTATTTTTGAAAACATCAATTCATAAAAGGTATTTACAAATTTAATGAAATAATTTCTTTAATTAATTCTTGAGTAATAGTAATAATTATAAAAATGCATTCAAAGAGATGAGATGTTCTTATTTTTGGTATTCTATTATAATAATTGATTTGAATTAATGTTAACTAATTCACTTGATTTGTGATGTAATGATTTATGTTATTTCTTATCATTACCCATTATGGAAAGAGAGGGCGTGTGGGTTTTTGAATCATGCTAGGAACCTAAAATTCAGATATGATCTATATATTGTCTATGATTGATATTTTTGTTTCATAAGGATTATACTAGAATAATTGTTTTGGTATATATATGTCCATTTTTATCATTATTTATGGGTAAAAAGTTGGATTGGTATTAATATTATCAATACATCCTTATATATATGTCTTCCCATATATGGTTACTAAGGAAACTAACATTTCCAATTCCCCAGGGGATTTCACTGGAAAATATAAAGATAAAAATAATATGTCAAATGATTCACTTTATTAAATAATATATAGGAATGTAATTTTTCTTTTTTCTTGACAAATAAATTATGAATTAACCATTTTTTGTCATGCCTTGGGGATCATGGAATGTTGTTGAATCTTGGAAAAAATCAACGTTTTTCTCCTAGAAATATATAAGATAATGGTTAAAAATGGTTTTAGTTAAATATAGTTTTAGAAATAAATATATATGTTATTTTATTTTATAGCTTTTTAGTGACACCATTTTTATTAAATCAATGGAAATGTTTGAATCATGATCTATAGAAGAAGGACCTTTTTTAAAACATAAAATTTGAAGATCAAGAATAATGTTTATCCTATCAAATCTATATCATATGAGATAATTTAAATTCCACGGGAATAAAGAAAAATATTATTTATAATGGTTCTTGAAAATATATATTTATATATATCTTAATATGTGTAAAGGTGATGGGTTTTTGGAAGATAACTAGATACCAGATCTGTGTTAGATATTTTGAGATACACGTAATGTGGGTGGAGTGACTATATAATGTTCTTGTGATAAAAAATATTGAGTGTTATTAGGCTATAAATAAATCAAAAGAATATAAAAAACACATGTGATGATGGTGAAATTCCTTCAAGATGTTGTCATTAATGAGGGGGGTTATAAGAGGGTTGACCTGATCATAGAGAAAAGCATTATATTTTTAAATCATGAGTAGATTAATCATCATATATGAATGGTTTATTTTTTGTGTTGTCACATTTTTTTGTCATTATGGATAAATACATGGAGTGTTTTTGTCTTATATATATTCTAGTTTAGAGGAGAATTATCATTTTTATGTAGAATCTTGCTCTTTTCAGTGCATTATTTATAACTGGTTTATGCATAGTTACCTATCATGGGTTCCGTAAATAACTCTTATGTCGACTTGTGGTCATGAGCCTAACCTTTAAACTATATTTTCAATCCTATTATAATATATCATCAATGATACAAAGATTAGTTATAGTGACAGGGTGGTTGAATGTTAAGCTTCTTGATCAAGGGTGTGAGTCTAATATTAGTGTCGCTCAATAGAAGTAATTATTTGATGGGTATTGTGAATTAACATCAACAAGGAAATACGATATTGGTTTTTAGTAAGATTTAGTGGTGTTATAGTGAGGGCTATTGTTTTATAGTAAAATAAAAATGGTACTTACTAATCTTAATGGGATTGGATTGGTGAAATATGACGGTTGTGGTTCTATTCGGAGTCACTTGGGTTTATGAAAAATACGATCTATCTAGTAGTGATAGTAAAATAAAAATCAAAGGTTCATGAATGATTATAATATAGAATGTGAGCCCATATGGTTTTAATAGTTAGGACACTCTTGCGGTGAGGTGAAAAATAATTTGTGAGTGATTACTGGTTTAAAACATGAATCATTTGATATTAATTATGAGACAATACTGATAAGGGATGATGTTAATAGAGCAGTTACAGATGTTCAACTTTAGTTTTGGGATTCATGTCTATTTTGGTTTAAAACCCCTTGTTCTGAAATGATTTTCAGTGTGTGGGAAAATTATTTTGATGTATTCAAGGGAAAATGATACCAGTGTGATTTAGGTTAATTATTATGTTGTGATTTTGGAAAATGAGAACTTGTTTTAGTCTTTAGATGAGTGAAATAATCTATGCCTGGTTTAGTTTGGTGGGTCAATTGTTCTAATGTATAGAAATGGTGATTAGTGATTGTTTTTAGTGGTTGGACAATGGAATTACACTATGACATTGGGGTCAAACCTTAGTGTATTTTGGGAATGATCATGGGATATCATTAGGGATAATGGTTTTGCACTTTTGATTTTTAAAAAACAACATATTGGATAAAGATTATTTCTTTTGTGAATGGATGGTCGGAAGTTGTTTGACATTATAATTTCATATAATTAGATTTAGTGAGTTAGTAAACATATCATGTATGTTTTATTTGAAATAATTGGGGATGGATTATGAAATTGGGTGAGGATTTTATATTAGGGGTCAACATTCACATGATATGATTGGATGGTGAAATAATATCAATTTTTACATTATAATAAGGAATTGGAAGTTGTAACTGGAATTTTTATAATTCTCTCACATTTATCTTGGGATGTTTTGTTAGGAACTATGTCATGTTGGTCGGTGGAACATGATAATGTGTTGTAGATAGAAATTATTATTTTGATGGAATTAGTAGAAAAAGGGATGTTAAATGGTTGGTATGTGATGATTTAAGGGGTTCATTGAAAAATGTCTTAATGTCTCTATAGCAAATTGAAGCATTGGAGGGTGATGGAGTGGATTTTTTTAGTATTTTAATTTCACTAAAGGGGGTTATTGAGCATTAAGTGAAGGAATAAAACTATGGGGTGATTAAATAATAACCCCAAAATGTTTGGTTGTTTGTTTAAATGACCACAAATACTTCATGGGGATGTGATTTTATATGGTGAGGTGTTTTCAATTCTAAGTTAAAATGAGGGTAATTCAAATTTTGTTGGGAACAAGAATTTAAATTTAATATAGGATTAATTTTCAATTTGATATTAGAATTAGTTTCTATTTGATAGAAATATTCAAACATGATTTCTTAGTAATTAAATTGGGATCAATTGGTTTCTTAGAAGTATCAGTTAAGAATCAGAGTATCTAAGGGTGGTCATAGAATGAATTATGAATACTATTATGCCACTAGAAAGGGGGTACATGAATATTTAATATTCAATGTACATGGAAATATCCCTTATGTTTTGTTGGACTCACCATCTAATCAATGATTCATCATATTCATATTGGTGGCCTCCTAGGTAGTTTTTATAAATTTTGTATTGGGGGATAGAATTTGACATATGTTTTACCATTATACCACCCTCTAAGGATTTTGGTCGATAAATAAACTAGATGAATCCATGTGGAATCTCTTCTTCTTCCTCCTCCTCCTTGAGAGATCCCCTTGGATTCTTTTGAACTAGTATTTCCCCTTGGGGTGATCAAGGGGATATTTTATGTCTACACATCTTATACCCTCATTTAATCTATTCCTATATTTTTTAGTTATCTCCCTAAAAATTTATCTAATATTACCTAATTTGGGTGTTTATATTATTTCTTATTTTATATAAATTCAGGAGGAACAAATGGTCGATACTCAACCTGTGGAATTGATTAGGAATAAGGTATATTACCCTAATTCCTAATAAATTTTATGGATATTTTCCAATGTGACATAATTGTGTATCAAATCCCTTATTTTTGGGAATTTAGATAATCATCAAATTAAATATTGATTGATGCTTTATTAGGTTTGGAACCTCATTTAATATTACATGAACCTTATAAATGTATTACAACATGTGGGTTGACCTTAATTGAGTTTTGACCTAGAATGGTATTTTTGAGGAAAATGTTTAAGTATGATTATAAATTAAACAAAAAACTATGAAATAAATCAGTGGTTATGAAAACTTATTTTATAATACTTGACAATTGTTAATTGATTTTACCATTGGATTAGAACAGTTGGAATATGAACAATGAATTTTAAAAGGATATTATGGGAGACAACATAGTGTTAATAAAATGTGTGTGAGAATTCAAATATATAACCTAGATTGAAATATTTAAAGGAATTAAGAAAATTTTGAATTAATTAGTTTCTTAGGGAACATTATTAACCATTTATGAATTGGAAATTAAAATATATAATGACATGGAAAAAAACAATGGAAATGGAAACAATTATTATTAAATGTGGAATTATGAAATTTTGAATCATGAATGGGATGGTATTTCATGGGATGAACATTCCAATGATTTAAATATATTTTATTTCGTATTGTGTGTTATTAATGTGATACCTTTAGATAATGTATTTAGTTTGTATATATGTTTATTTTAGGGTTACTAAAGGATTTTCAATTGAGATTCTATGTTATAATAATGGGTTAAATTCCAAGTAAATAGATATTAGAATTTGAGACATAAATATTATATATTTTTTTATGAATATTCAATACATTTCTAAAATACATGCATGAGGGCCATACATGATTAGTGCCTTATAAAAGTTTATACACAATTATTCAATTTCATGAATTTTATTTAGTATCTCCCATAAAATTATTCACACATAGTAATCCTAACATACATACCCTAAATAATGATTTCGTCATATCATGGAAAGGAAACCTAAGAAACAGTTAGCTTAGATTCACAGAAACGGTATACATGGGTGTTATGAATTGATGATCATATAATGGAATATGTTAGGAATAAGAGATTGAGTTAATGAATATAATATACAATTTTTATACCTGACCTATCATGGATCATGCAAATGATCCATAGAATAAATCATTATAATTTAAAAAGACATGAACCATAACTGTGTAAGATCTTCATAGATTAGTCTTGCATCAGAAATCCATGTAATATAATTATGAAAACAAAATACGTATAGAAATCATTTAATATATCATGTATAACTATTGAGAACATCAAATAAAAATTCAATATGAATACAAAACAACCCATATCATAATACGACATGATTAATTGAATTTTTTCCATAGATTACAAAGCACATCAGCATGTTTCTCCAAGTGTTTGAAGCACATTGAATTATTTTCCATAATTAAAATATATGATATAAAATACACCCAATTAATTAACGGGTTTTATAATTTATAACCAGCTATCCTGAACATGTGTTCCAAATGTTCAAGAAATCATAATCACATAATAATATCACAACCCATGATAATAAAATGTGATTATAAATCATTTTAAAATTTCAACATAGCATATCCCAGAGAAAATAAGTGGGTTACTTAAATATGTCATCCTAAAAATAATTAACTATCCAAATAAATAATTATAATAGTATTATTAGACCATATCCCTAAAATTATATTATTTTCATCAATATATGTTATCATTAATAATAATTTCTCTAAAAATATTAGTGGAATATCTTTTTAGGAAAATAAATAGTTCACTTTGAAATCACTTATTTAAAATATAAAACATTCCCAAATATTATGGCTAATATTTACATTGAAAATATCATTATGAATGTAATGTAATGTTGAAAACATTTATGTGCATTTATGGAGGGGAATTATGTTTATTTTGTATATGATAAAACATAACATTCATTTCATGATTTCATAAATGTAAAAATAAACTCATTCAAAAAATTACAAGTTGATTATGTTTATATCATTTTTAAAAACATGAATTAGGCATCAGAATGAAATTAATAATAATTTGGGAATAATTATAAAATTGTTGAGTTTTTTTCAAAACATGGGCATGGATGAAAAATTATTTTTGAGAAAATAGAGAAATAAATTGTGTTTTTTGTAAAAACATTCCTTCAATATATTGGGTACTTTTAGTGAAGAAAATGATTGGAAGAAATGTATTCCTAAAAAATAACTAGTTTAGAATATAAATTGACAGTTTTTACGAAAAAAAAAGAAACATATAATTTCTTCAATATAAATTCAAGAATAAATAATCTGGGTTAAATATAATATTGAAACAAAATCCCTTACCTCAAAAATTGTCTTTCATCAAACATGGTAAAAAATCCTCTATAATATATATATATATATATATATATATATATTATAATTTTATTAAATAATAATAAAATTATTTAAAATATGATGTATTATTCAATATTGAAATATAACCACACTTTTATTATCAATTGTTTTATTAAAATAAATATTTTCGGTGACAAATTCTTCATTTTTCACACATGTTTCGGTTCGGTATTCATGATCCTTATATATTAACAATGTCCCCATTAACACAAGGCTGTTAATAATGACATAAATATTATATATATTAATTATATATATTTATATATTTATAGTCACTAATAATTGGTAGATATAGAAGAAGTAATTACACCTTTTATATACATAGTTGGCAATACATACGAATGAATGTTGTTTCAATTTGTCGACCGATGGAACAAAATGAAGGTAAACATTTATTCACACTTGATAAATAAATATAATATAATATATATCATATAAATCCATTAACTCTATCCTAATTATAGTAAAATTAAAATTTAATTGAGGAAAAAATAACATCTCTCAATGAGGGTGGTATTCCACACATACACATGAGAGATGTAATCATTTTTTAATAATTTGGGATGTAAGAAGGTAGACATGATATTTTAATTATATAAGTATAATTATGTCATAGATAAAATATATAGAATATTTACTCATCAAAATTATCATCCAGATATGTTGGTGAATAGAACATATGTGTATCACTATGTGGATTTGGTAATACACATATATTCTTGAGTGATGCATTCACTTCCCTTTTGATTTGATAGATAGTGTATAATAATGTTTTTATAATAAAAATAACATATAATTATACATTGGATAATTAAGTTATTTTTAATGAAAAATTACCTCGAATATTAGGTTCTAAATGGACAAGAGAAAAAGAAAGGTTTTGGAAAAGGAGACTACAACATCTTTGTAAGAACTCTATATATCATATTATAGATCCTAGGGTTTGTATATGAGGATAACACCCAAAAAATGTGGACAATGAGGTTAATAAGATAATTCTTTATGAATTAGCTGATCTTAAGGCTCATGGGGCTTTAATTAAGGGAAATTAGGGGTATTAATTTATATGGGAGGGAGAGGGAACACATGTATTTCCATAAAATTGAAAAATTTCATGAACTCTTTCAAAATAAAAATTCATCCATGTAGATATGAATTTAAATAAAGTTGAATAGGGATGATATGACAACATTCAATGAAATCTATATATGTTTTATTATTATTTTAATCATTATCATTTTTAATTTACCCCTACGTTAATCTATTTTCACCTTAACCATAGAATCCACTATTTTAATCTTAAAGGATTTAGAATTTTAGAATAAATGGATAAATGCATCATTAATGGACCGTGGTTAATATTTAAACCCATATTCTAATAATATAGTTTGTAATAATTTTTTTTTGTGAATTTTGATTCGTAAAATAATAATTTATTTTTTATAAAATATCATTAATATCAAATTCAGAACTATTAATTTAATTTTACATTAGACACATCCATAAAATTAAAAAATTAAAGTATAATATTTTCACATATTAAAATTTTTTTATATGTATATAAATATTTTTCGAATAGTATTACTCACTCAATCTTTTTTATTTTTAATACTTTTAAATCATTTTTTTTCTTTTCTATTGAATGAAGACATATAGTGTGAGAATTGTGTACAAATTTTAGGCATTTTTATAATTACAAAAAATTAAAAATAAATTATAATCAAAGATAAAATATTCTTCTTCTCAAAATAATAATTTATATTAGTTTTTAAATTATTTTAGTTTTTATGCTAAAACATAATATATATTTAATAGTAATAGAGTAATTTTTTTAATTTTTTATAAAATTTATATATATTCCATATTTAATGAAATATGGATCAATGTTCTATATATTCGAATAATTGATGTGAATATCTAAAATACACTAATAAAATATGGAAAAGGAAAATGGCATTGAAATTTTAAATCCTTACAAAAACATTTTAAACCTATTTTATCTGTTTACAGCTACTGTGAGTTTAAAATTTTAATAGAATTACAATTACTATTTACCAAAAATGACTATTTCCATAATTTGATTCTAATAATTCCAAATATTTAATTAGTTATTCAATATTTAATTTTAATATATTTCATAAATACATTTTATAATATCTATTCATTACAAGATGAAAACCACTCTTCATAAAATTTCATTTTTAATCATATCCCTGTATTTATTATTATCCCACATCTAGAAAAAAATATCATGAAATGGTAAAAACAATTATTGAATATATAATATAATAAATAAATTAAAAAATTTCACCAATATCGATAAATTTTATTAATAACTATAACCCATAATTTCATGAATAAAAATATATTTTCATTAAACATCTCTATTATATTCAATTGATTTTAATGTTCATTTCAAAATAATTTAAATTTACTGATTTCATTTTATATATTGTTAAAACTGGTATTTCATTAATTTATCTTCATCTATTCATATTCAAATATAAAATTGTTATGCTATAACACTACCATAATATATTAAAATTTTATAAGGATTTATTGAAACATCATGTTATTTATAATTTCAGCTGTTGAAAAAATTAAATTTCATTGAAAATGAAATATTATATATAATCTTGGGGTGTTATATTCTATCCTCAATAAAAAATCACATTTTATTTTAGATAATTTAAAAAGAAACAAATAAGGATATTTTTGTTTCGTTATATCCTTGGGATCCCATGTGGATTCCAAGTACATATGATTACTCCCACAAACATTAACCACAAGATTAGTATTGTCATTATAAAATTACATCTACAATACATGATTTTTATTAGTTATTCATCATATAAAATATCATTACCTATATGTATGGATTCTATGATTTGTACATTGGACGTATTAGGTATTCACATCCTCTAGAATGATACATGGAAAACATAATGATATTGAAAGATGTTTGGTGGAATTTCCAAGAGATATGCTACCATCCCTACATGATCCAAAGTCGTGAGGGGTACAATATACATAGGGATCATTATTCAATTATTTCTAAATCTAATAATATTATTCCAGGGAACAATTTAAAAAAGTAAACATTTCTCAATCATCGAACCCTATATCACATTGGCGGCTCTTGGAAAACGTTTTATGTTCACTATAGGCTACAATAATGTATTGCTGAATGAATATAATATTTAATTCCATTTCATCATATAGAATATTTTTTATGGGTAACATTATCTAATTATATCTCATCACATTTAATTTATTTTCATCCTACCATAGCGGGCTTAAAAAGGATCTATCTTAAATCTAGAGTGAAATCTAGTTTTTTTAAGAAAAAATCAACTAGAAGAAGGTATTGATCACAAGAAACATTTGATTGTTTATAAATTTATCAAAACAATCCTATATAATTTAAATGATTCTACAATACTAATCGCCCATTTGAGTATTAGATTATGTTTTGAAATAAAAACCCTTATGTAATACCCCAGGTAAATAAAGAATATGACATTTTTATATTTATCCATATTTGTGAATAGAATATTAATATTACTTTAAATGGAATTCTATGCTTGATGGCGTACCAGATACGCGACAACGAGTTCCTTTGATATCTTACGTTGCACTCTAATAATAAAATAATTTTATTTTAAATGGTAGTTAACACTTATCTGTTTTAATGAAGGGAATGAATAGAACTAACTACAAAATGATTATATATGTTTGTCAAATATTTTTACTTTTTACAACAAATGTTAGAGGATTAAAAATGCAAATGAATCCAATTTCAAGCATAAATCTTCTTATATTCTTTAAAAGGTCGATTAACTGCCTTTTGATGGAGAACCCTTTTTAAATAAAATTTTGACAATTTTATATTTTGTATTTGACAAAATAAAATTATTATTTAGAATCGGGACATCAAAATTTACTTTGTGTAAGTTTTTGGTATTTTTCTGATAAAGTTTATTTTTTAATGAATAGTGAAAAATGTTGTATTTTAATTCAAATCCTATTTTTAATATAATTTATTTATATTATTATATTATCTTTTGAATTGGTTTTAAATTGAAATTAGAATATATTTTTACCATTTAATCCAATAGTGGTCATTGTAATTAATTTCACTTTTTAATTGGACTTAAACTAGTGTCAATCTTCTGATATATATTGTTTCATAAAAACACGCTATTTGTTCTGACAACGGGAATGAATTATTAAATTAATTAATGTAACTTATATTTTTTGAATTTTGTAAAATATACATCATTTTTGAATTTGGAATATCAAATATAGTTTAGGGTGATTTTTTGGTATTTTTCAGAAAAATTTCAATTTTTGATGAATAGTGAAACCACTAAGTGGTACTTAAAAAAACAGATTTTTCGTTTAAATGAAATTTTACCACCTCTGTGTTTTGAATTTAAAAAATCCGACATACATGGTTTTAATTAGGAAGTAAAATGTGGTTCAATGAGATTAAAATAATTTTTTGGTGAATAGTAACTTTTAAGTTTTTAATCACGATTAGAGGTAATTAGTGTAATTTAAGGTAAAAATAATGTTTTAATAATATGAAATGACCTTGAAACATGTCCTACCCTTATTGGATGTGTCATGGCCGACCAAGAAAATCCATGGGTCAACTTGGGGACCCCATGGAGCCACTTTGGTAGGAAAATGACATTAAAAACGTTTTCTTTAATGTTAAAATAAAAATGTCACAAACATGTGTTGTTTTACTAAAACAAATTTTAAATGGGGTTATACAAGTAATATTTTTGACTATAAATATTCATTAGAAATATAAAACGATTTCCTACATCATGATATTTTTTTTATAATTTTTTGACATTAAATAAATTAAATTATTTATGACACCATGATGATGCAATGATTACCTCATTATTTAACGATTTAAATAAAATGAAAAGATAATGTAAAATATAAGACCTACACTTGTAAAAAACCTATTGGATCGATGTATTTACAACTATTATCACCTTATCCTCGAAATATATAATTTTGGGACCTTTAAAATCCGAAAATCAATTTATAATAAAGTTAAAGTTTATAACTTTCCAAGAGTTCCCCTCCTATCCTCTTATAAAAGGCCCCCACCTCTACCAACTTACCCACACCTCTCAAGACTTTGTCTCAACCAAACCCTACCCATTTCATCTCTCCACATCTCTATATTCATCATTGAAGCTCACCTTGGGAAGAATCCTTTCTAAGGAATCCTTTGAGCTCAAATCAAAAAGAGTTACCCGATTTAAAGGTAATGTCTTCCCTTGTGTTCTTTTGTTTTATTTTGCTTCTCCAACCCTCTAAACTCTTTTTGTTCCTTTATTTTGTAAAAAAAACATTATCTTAAATATACTAGGATTTTGTTATGTGAAGGACTCGAGTTACACTTACACACACCTTCATCTAATGGTTAAAGAACATACTGTTTCTGTGGATGGAGAATTTCTGCCTCACGAAATGATGATTGTTCAATCTTCTCTTAACACATTTCATGGTGGCCATTATGATGTCACTATATTTTATATATGATATATATGGTATTTATGTTTTCTATATACTTCTGAATTTTATATTTAAAACAAGCCTTTATGCTTTTCATGTTGTGAAAATGCGATAATTTCATACGAGGAAGTGTGGACTACCGCCCCCTCAAGTGTTGTGACTCGTTCATGCAATACATGAAATGTATAAAGAATAAAATTAATGAACATATGTGACATATATAAAATATATATTATACTGGAATTATAATATATATATCTCTCAATTATTTTTAATTCCATTAGTATGACAAAGAAATGAAAGTAGCGTTCATGCGTACGTACGGCCTACCGTCTCCATGAACGGTGCATTTCATTTATTTTTATCTCCAAATGTTATAGAGTAGTATAAAATGAATATGTACTGGATATATATGATATTTAAATCATTAATACTATTTTGGTGATGATTTACTTATAACTACATGGACAATCATTTTCAAACAAGTTCATTTTTGACTCATGTACCAAACATCAACAAAAACGTCTGATATGAACTCACATTATTAACCAATTATTATAACATTATAATATGTGATATTAACTGAATAATAATCATTAAAATAGGTCCTTATTCAATTATAAATTTACCAAAGTTTATTATTTATGAATATAAAGAAACGAACATGACAAGTCAAACTTGAGGTAAGGGATCCAACCTCTCTCTTACTTTTTAAGTACTCTCTTTTATGTAATTTCTTTTAAGCTCATATTTATTATGTTTGGGGATGTTATTTTATATTACTCATACTGTAATTTTTATGTTCATATTATTAGAGACCCTATTTTATCTCATAAATCCATTTTTGGAAGTTTTAAGTGGCGCCGTTAGGCTGCCGAGTTTTCATAAGGGATTTTTCATCTCACTTTTATTCCCGTGACATTTATGCCATTTTTGCCACTATTTCCTTTGATTGGTGTATATACTGCCCATTATTATACAATTTGTGTATTATAATTTCATTTATGGGTATTTACATCTTCATTGTATGACCCTTCTTCCATGGGGTGTACATTTCGAAAGTTACCCAACTCGGTAAGGGGACCTTTCACCCTCCTATTTTTAAGACTTATTTTGTTATATATTTTAATTCACATAATATTATGTTGGGATATGTTCATCCATATCCTTATTTATGTAAATTTTATGTCCAAGTGATAAGATACCATTTTCTCTCTCATCAACTCATTTTATGAATTTTAAAGTGACGTCGTTAGGCTGTCGGATTTCCGTAAGGGAACTTCTTATCCCACTTTCAATTATTTGGGTTAAACCTCTACTTCTTGATTTTATTATGCCAAGATTATGTGTGGAATCTCTAGGTTGTAATTTCCAAAAACCTTTGTGTGGATATACTATTTCTACACATAATCATCTCATTGATAAATTCTTACGAACTTGTATGGGAAATCATAAACCAATGTCATTTCATTGAGTTAAATATCTATGTCATTGGTTTTGTTTTTCCAAGATTATGTGTGAATGACCTATGATTGTTTCACACGTAATATCCACTTATATTGGGTGTATTTATATTTCTCACAAATAATTATGTGATATATTTATCCTTAATTTAAGGATACCATCTTTATAATGGATTTCATCTCAATTTACATTTCCATTGAGACTTCATTGTTGTTATGCACCAATTCACTCTTATATGGTGTGTATACTTTCCTTTGACATATTATATCATGAATCCCTTTATTCTAATGATATTATAAAGTTCTTATTAAATGTTATTCTACAATTATTTTTATTCAAGAGTCTCTCATTTTGTTAAAAACTATTTAACAAAAATATCATTTTAAATGTTTTAAAGATTCATTATTCTAAATCTTTATCTTTAATGTCCATGTTTTCAAAATGGTTTTCAGTATTTATTTATATGGAAATTAATGTTTTAAAATTATAATTCCATTAAAAGCTTCAAAGTGGTATGGGACACTTTGATTCAAAAATCTCTTTTAAATGATTTTTGCAAATGGATTGATTAATTCAATATCTTGGAATTACTTATTGTGATTGCAAATGAAATTTTGTTATTGAAATGTTTATATTTTCAATATTTTATGTGTAATGATGGTACTTGGACATTTTACAGGTGGTTACATGATAAACCATATTATGGGTGGTGCCGTGAATACCAGGACGAGTTGTTCTGTTATAACCTCCAATGCATTGGGTATGGAAGTCGACCATATGACTATTACATTAAGTATGTGTGGAAGTTGACCGTATGGTTATTCCATTTAAGTATGTTTATGTCCGAAGTTACCTTTATATGTTATGTGTTCTTTATATGGGTTTTATGGTAATCTTTTGCTTACAAAAGGGTAAGTAATGGTCTTTTATTCAGTGAAGAGTTTTTACTACTTCATAAAAGTGAAAAGTATTACTTTGGTAAAGTACTCATGGTTTACTTGTTATTTTGAAAAACTAACAGTTTTCCTTCTTTGTGTATCCTTTACTAGTCTTTTTATGCTCATCCCAAGTTTTTGAAATGTTTTCAATAGGACTTAAAGATGAATAGGGTCAAGGATTGGATCAAGGAAAGACATTCTATCTAAAAACATGGAACTAGACATGTTTCTTTTTAAGTATTTTTTTTATTTTATGGAAACTTATTTGAAGTTTCTACTATGTAATCTTTTGAGATGTAATAGTTATGACCTAATTCTCTAAAACTCTAAACCTGAAAAGATCCTCTATGTGAATTATTCATTTAAATCATTATTAAGTAATGTTTAAGGTCGGGGCCTTATAACTTATCAATAACATTCGAAAGTATACACCCAAACTTCAAGGTAAACCACAGATCCCAATCAGAAGCAATAAAATGTGGTGCTACATCAAACTACATAAATTTATTAATGTATATTCGTGGAATATGACAACAGATAAATAAACTCATGTATCATTAATTTTTATTAACTTTGTAAAAATATTAAATTCATCCAAAATAATATTATTTTATATAGTTGTTTTGGCGATCGAGAAAGAAATATTTGTGATGTGGTTTTCCAATTTATATTTTCATTTTGGGTAGTGGTTGTAACATCCACTCAGGATTTTGTATCTTGAAATTAAAATTCATATATACCATGATACATGACACATATTCCCCAATATTGGTTTCCTTGTAATACTGCTATAAAAATGATTTTAAATATCTATTAATATTTTTACTTTACTGAGGAATAAATAATGGTGAACTAAAATCTTCATCCCATAGAACCATATTTGAGTATGGTATGAATGGTATATATACGTGATTCAGGAACCTTATCATTCCATCATAATCAAGGTTGAACCTGGGGATTATTGTGAACATTTTTTTTAGCTCAACATTTTTCGTGTGTGGATCTTTAATCGTTATATGGAAATATGGTTAAACACTCATTTGATAAATATGAGATTTCTAACCTCCCATCATGATTTATAGAAGTATGATTTTTAAATCTAGAAAATAATTCTACATTTTTTATCCAAAATATTGATAATCTCAATAGATCCTTCTGACATAGAGCATCTTCATCCATGTTTTTCTTCCTAGGGTGGTAGGATACTGAGCAGTCATAAACATAAATTAGCTCCAACCATATTCTATAACATATATTCAACAATTTTTTAGTGAATATATATATTAATA
The DNA here is from genome assembly GCA_963277665.1 of Viscum album. Classification (NCBI taxonomy): domain Eukaryota; kingdom Viridiplantae; phylum Streptophyta; class Magnoliopsida; order Santalales; family Viscaceae; genus Viscum; species Viscum album. The sequence goes on from OY728135.1 coordinate 1,291,895,489, forward strand.
TTTTTTTGATATATATGTCACATATTTCTCCAAATTGATAATTCCCCTATGTCATTAATGAAAAATATAGAACAAATAACTCTAAATAATGTGTTGGGTAAAATTTGAAATGGTCAACTAATTGTAATGAGGTATAAGATATAACTATTTCATTCTAAATGATAATTCAACCCATTTCCTTCTTCAATGCATCAATATAGTTTTCAAAAACATCTCTACCATAGGGTAATGTAATCATAGATGTTTTTTCTAACATTCTCTTCAGTTACATGATTTTTTTATAACATTCATTCTTCTAATGGAACATGGATTCCTTCCTAGTTAACATGATTTTTTTATTATAAATCAATGAGAATTTCTCTGAAAAACAAAAAAATATCAAAAAATTACATAAAAAATATAGATCTAAATAACTTTGGTTTCTCTAGTATATTTCTAAATAAAATCTATATTTGAAGGATCCACTAAAATACCCTTACATAAGATTATATGAACCAAAAATGAAACATTCATAATCCAAAAATCAGAATTGGTAAAATTTTCATACAACTTCTTCTTTAGATGGTCCTTCCTTAAAATAAACCTCTGATCTATGTTCTCCACCTTTATCATTGAATATATAAGAATATAGTGTATAAATAAAACCGAAAATAGATCAAGGTCAATTATAAAGACTCTATGAATTAAATTCATAAATATATCAGGTTTATTAGTAAGATTCCATTATGTCGATATATATTCACTATGCCCATACCATGTATGATAAGGTTTCATGGTCATGCTATCAGTTTAATCACTCATCTTATTATACCCTGATCAAATATAAATCATGTAATACTTCTAATATTTCCATCATTTATAAAAAAATCATCAATATTGGGTAGTGGATACTTGTTCTTGACAGTGAACTTATTATGATATCGATAATCTATGTAAATTCACATTGTGCCATCTTTATTCTTAATAAACATAGAAGGTGCCCCACAAGGTGATTCCCTTATCTGAATAAATACATAATCAAAATTATCTAAGAGTGGGTTTTCAAAATCATTCAAATAAATTGGGATCATATTATAAGGATACATAACAATATTTGATCCATAGTGTATGAGTTCAGTTGAAAAATATACTTAATTACTCAGATAAAGATCATGAATTTATTTTAGAATGAAATCATCAAAAAATAAAAAAATAGTCTGATCATCACTATTTAGTTTCTATCTAAAAATATGTGATAGACATAATAGGTCAATGTTTTTTACCCACATGATATATGTAATTATAAAAGGGAATTTGTATTCATCGTGACATTGGTAAATGTTTATAGGTTAATTTAGAATAAAAAAATTGACTTCCCTTCCATGTAAATTTATATGATGTCATGACCCATCCCTTGGGGCCCATTTGTGACTACCTCAAGAATACCTTCCATAGGCTAGGGGTTGGAGACCTGCACCAGAAAGGCATATCCCTAAAACATGAAGGTGTAGAATTTAAACTTGTACAAACACATAGTCCAAGACCAAAACAAGATGCAACCATGAAGTAAACTATAGTAGTAAAAGAGTGTATTGAAAGTAAGGGGCCGGAATACATTCCCAACATAAAAAATAAAACTATAAAAGAAAACATAAAACAACTCCAGAGATTGTACATTGGAATTATTACCGGAAGGGTAGGTACATCTCATCTCCATAGCTCTCCATGTTAACCAGTCACCTTCGTGTACTACCTGGTCCAAGATCCCGAGTCTCAGCTAAACTACTGGTCATCTATACAAGACACAAATAGGTGAGGGCGAAGCCAGTGCAACTATAGCGACCCAAAATTTTCATAAATTTCTATTAAATCATTTTAATGATAAACAAAAAAATATTATTACACATATATGATCCAACGGTTTAGTGTCTTGGGCAAACTAGGACCATACATAACAATTACAACATCAAGCATAAACCTTTTTGTTCATTTCTTCTTCTATAGCTTCTTATTGGAACTTGACCTCTCATTAGTACATGTAGACACCTGAGGATATAAATCAAAAAAGGTAATCTAGAGGCCCCTTAATAGGATAGATAAGAACAATATAGCATGGGGTGAGCATATTCATAACATAGGCAAAGAATAATGAGAGGAAGCATTAATAAGGGACTTGAAATGTGGCAATGCATAAAAATGTAACATCATGTATTTTTGGTTAACTACCACACATGATTGTGAACAAAGCTAGAATCTTGTTCACAAATCATTTCACATTTACTCACAAGATTCGTTACTTTACCCAATGCATTGGAGTGATGTATAATTCCCGGCACACCCGTCACATTTAAACATTCATATTGTGCTATATAATTCTAGGCGCACCCGTCACATCATAACATTATCATTTATCATCCATGACACAATTAAAATATAAAATAAATGAACATAAATAACCCATGAAAAGGAATGAGTTTTATCTCATAGGAACACATTCAGAAACACTGAGTTCCCAAAAGAAAGAGGGAATAACATACATTTTACAAGAACCATCAATCTTGAATGAGAAGTAAAAGGTGTGTTCTTGAAAGAAGAGTTATTTTAGAATACATTTGTTTTGTCATTAATACTAGTTAAAAACATTTATATCCCATAAAAGGAAATACAATGATGAAAAAATGATTTTTAAGGAGTAACCATATCAAAAAAGAGTGAAAGAGGGAGACCCTGAAGGATGAAAGTTGGGTTCGAGAATTTCCCCTTACCTTGTATCCGAATGCTTACTTCGCTTTAATGTCTTGTATCATTAATTAGAAATTCTATAACCTTATATACATTAATAGGGTTAATTTTGGTTTCATTATGTTATTTTATGGGCATTTTTATGTTTTATAGGGTTTAAAACCATTATTTGTGAATGTTCATTTTTATGGTTTTCTTGAGCGTTTCACATGTATTCATGAATTGAAGTTTCTATAGAACATTGGTAAACATAAAGATAATATATTAAATGTTATTAATGATATTATAGAAGATAAAAGTATATTTTAATTAATTACATTGTAAACCATGTGGATGAATCATTAGATAGGAATTTAATGACGATCATTTGGGTTAGTTTGGGCGGTTTTTCGACCTTAACAAACTTGTTTTGTTTAATCATCTTGTAATATTTACATAATTTAGTTATAGAACATAAAATAGGACATAATACATATATAATATTCTGGTTCAACCATAAAAATGGATTCATTACCATATCTATAAGTAGAAATGAAAAAGAAAACATGTAGTTCAAGGTGATAGATTAACACCTTACGAACAACGTTTTTTATAAAATAAAAGGAAGAGGAGAAGGGGGTTGGATGGTATAATATCCCATTAATATCATAACATACAAGTATATGTATGATAATTGAGTTACCATACCATCTGGATAAATATAGGTTGGGAGAGAATAAAAAAAGGACTTGAAATTGAAAGAGAATTAAAGGAAAGGGGAAGATAAATTACCTCTTGAATCCTCTTCTTGAGATCCACATTAAGGGACCTAAACTTGGTCTTTCAATGAGAACAGAATCTCTTGGACGTGGGGGAGGGGATAGGGATGATTCTTTGGTAGATTTTAGAAAATTATTGAAGCTTGTGTTGTGTGGTTTGGAAAGGGGAGAGGGAGGGGTAATTTATACATGAGGGGGAGGTGTTTTTAGTATAAAATATTAAATAAAATAATATATCAAAAGTTAGACTTGTAATAGTAGTTTTTTGACATCATAAATCATATATTGACATAATATAATTTTTTAGGCATTAAACCATCTTTATAATTCGAATTCATTAATTTATTAAAATGAAAGTGAAAGAAAGAGAAAATTACACTTAAAGAAATCACCTTTTGACTTTTTGCTATGGAAAAATTCTTTTTAGCTTTGAAAATTGAGTTTATTGTATTTTAAGGAACCATTTATTAAATTTAATATAATTTGGACGAAAATAAAGTTCTATAATGTTTATTTCATCATTAAATCATTAATGATGCAATTTAGGATACACCGGTTATGTGAAAAACTGTATTTTTACTATTCACCTAAAAATTGCAGTATTTCAGAGAAATCCCAAAACTTCACCCTAACCATTTTTCAACGTGTAGAATCCCAAAATGAATTAAATTTTTCAAAAATAATTATCTAAGTATGATTAATTTAATATTTAATGAAAATCCCAATTTACTTAAAAAATACAGTTTTTAAAATTAAAACTGATTCTCTAATGACTTTAAAAATTATGTAGTGTCTTAAACAATTATCTGAAAAATACAGTTTTGATGAAATATTTTTAAGATGGGAATTTCTATTGAAATAATTAGGGTTGTTACAATAGATGTGAGTATAAAAATACCCTTTAGGGACACTGAGACCCACAAAGGTCTCTCAGAATTCCACAAATGAAAACAAAAAATCATGCTCTCAATCATAAAGCACAATGAAAAAGACTCAACTCAAACCTAGTATACAACTTGGAGTTTAGGAATTAAGATGGTTAGTCATAAGAAATATCATTTTATTCTATTAATAAGTTTCAACAACAGAAACATGAAAAAGTTGTTCCATTATTGAAACACACCGGGTCATACATTGCTGATCCATGATGGGCTGCTCTAGGGCTGGTCCTCATAGGGTTGCGCACTGCTGATCCACACAGGGTCACTATTATGTTGATCCTCACAGGTTTGTAATAATGATGATCCACACCGGGTTGATATAATGTGGATCCACACAGGTTCGCTATAATGTTGATTCACATAGGGTCCCAATAATGCTGATCCATATTGGGTCTCTATAATACTGATCCACACATGGTTTCTATAATACTAATGCATATAGGGTCAATATAATGTTGATCCAAATAGTTTCTCTATGATACTGATCCAAACATGGTCTCTAGGATACTGATCGACAGAGGGTCTCTCGGTAATTGACAACCAACCATAGGATTACCCGCTTTGGGTGCGCTTGAGTTCCGTAGTATCTTCTCCTCAAGATATCGGTTGTCCCTCAACTACCATGACATTCCACAAAGTAGTAACCCAAAGGAATGCCTTGTCATAATGGTTCTAACACGATAGATAGTGCATCAATTGGATGCAAGATCTGTGACTTATAAGAATTTTAGTGTCGAGGGCCTGGTAGAATTCAAGTTCAATCCAATATATCTGTACATCATCTTTCTCTAAAACTCAGTCGAATAATATCAAAAGGACCATATCGTTCTAAGGATCCAAGCACTGCAGACAGTTCATAAAACGAACATCTAGTTTGTGAGATACGGCCTTTTAAGCGTATGTGGGCCAAAAGGGTCCAGGTCTGGACCGACCCAGTCAGACTGACCCGACCCGCCCCAGCCTGGGTAGACCTGCCCCATTATGGCTCAAACCAGATGGTCCTGCCTGAGTGGGATGGGTCATGGGCTTGGACCACCTCAGTTGGTCGCGGCCCAGGGGCTGGTGCGGTCCGCCACCTGTGTGACCCACTCGGAGGGGGGGGGGGGGGGGGTGCTCCACCTTCTCAAATGGATAAAAATCTATTCGGTTTTTAAAATGGGGGATCCATGAAGTTCTGACTCCCATCCAGTAGGTACCATAGGGAATGGCTTCTGTTTTCCTTCATCGTGTCCTCGTCTTAGCGGCGCTCCGCCTTCCCCCAACACGGATGACAGAAAGACATAAACCGTTTTTCCACTGTGGCTAGATCTCATGGATCCCCACCACAGTAAAAATTGGAACTCCCCCCACTTCCACAGCGGCCTGCCGATGCCAGTTCCACTCGTCAGCACTACCACACCGATGCAGCACCTACAGATCTTCTATGGGCTACCGAGTGAGCTCTGGTCGTACGTTTTCTACTCTAAATACACCTAAGGGCCTCCCCGGTTTCTTTTGTCACTACATGGCGTCCATATTCATGTTGATGCCATGTCGTAAATTCCTCCATGAAAAACAAGAAAAATACTGATGCGGTGGAGGGTTCGGGACATATTTGTTTCGTCCACGCCCTCCACTTTAGCATTATAACAAGAAGGATTAATTGATACATCACATAAGAAAATGTTAAACCTCATTCAACAACACTGTTATTTTTCATGCTTCAATAACATGGAAAAGAAACACATCACAAGAATTTAAATATAAATGACCCCAAACTCCCAATTGATGGGGAAGTCATGTTTGTGGGGGATGAATCCATGCTTGATTAATCCACCGACGTTCGTCAATCCTTGATCGATTCCTCCATCGTTGCCCCCCAAGAATTCATTCTTTATCGGTGGAATATACCAGTTCACTTTGTCAGAGGTTCCTCACTTCCATGTCAAAAACCCAAGACCAAGACTCATTCAAATAGAGGTGAAATGTGATTAACTCAACGAGAGTTAAATAAGGTTCATTAAGGAATGATCCTCCTAATTCCCAACAGTTTTGTTACAAAACAGGATAGTCAATCCAATAAATGGATTGGAAACTTAGTGGTCCCACCACCACTTCTCAACTTGGTTTAAAAAATAAAATATCAATTTAATATTATATTATTTTTCTTTAAATAGTATAAAAAACTATCCTTTTCTCCCGACCTACTATGTTCAATGTTATTTTTCCCTAGAGAAAATCATGGTGCTGTGGATTCAACAGTTCCCACATATTTTTAATCCGAACAGCGGTTCAAAAGATAGAGAATGCTGCTTTCACATTTACAGAAGAAAACATAAAAAAGCTCAATAATCTATTCTGGGATAACTAGGGCTCAGAATCAGGTGCCGTCAATTTTTTCAGACACATAATAATCCCAAATATTTAAAAAAAAATTGAATATTTGGGTTATTACATTCCCCCCACCTTAGGTATTTTCATCTAGAAAATCTACAACAAATCTAAATGGTTGTACTGAGCATGTATCTGAGCCTCCCGCTCCCATGTTCTCTCCGAGAGATTCCCTTACTTCCAACGAACTCAAACCAGAAGAATTGTCCTCCCTTAATGGACCTGATCCTGTCGATCCTCTATCTCCATCGTGAAATCTACAAACATCACCCCATCATCGATTTCTAGCTCACCCCAGTCGATAACGTGTGATGGATCATTGACATACCTCATCAGATGCAACACATGGAAACATTATGAACTCGGTGCATCTGTGGGAGAAGATCTAGATGGTACAACACTTTTATTACATTGTTGAGGATATGGAAAGGTCCAATGAACCACGAAGATAGCTTACCGCCCCGACCAAACCTATATAATCCTCATCGGGGTGAGACCCATAAGAAGACATGGTCTTCTTCATCAAACTCCATCGGTGTCCATCTCCTATCATCATAAGACATCTACTGGCTTTGTGCAATCTTCATCATCTCCTGGTTGATGTGCACCTTCTCTGTGGTAGCCTCTACTAACTCTGGACCCATATGTACTGACTCCCCTAGGTCTGTCCAAAATTGTGGTAATTTGCTTAGTCTCCCATACAGGGACTCAAACAGTCCCATTCCGATGGAGGATTTATAATTGTTGTTCTATACGAACTCTGTCAATGGTAGGTGGTCCTCCAAACTACGCCCAAAATCAGACACACAAGCACAAAGCATTTCCTCGAGTGTCTATATTTTCCACTACGTAAGACCATCTGTCTGAGGATGGAAGGCCATGATCAAGCATAGCTAAGTCTCAAATACCTCTTGTGTTCCCTCCCACATGTGGGGTGTAGCATGAGTCTCTCCATTTTACATGATCGCATATGGAACCCCATGAAGCTGAAAAATCTCTTGTATGTAGAGACATTACAAAAACTCTAGTTATCACTACTCTCGGATGGATAGGAAGTGTGCCGACTTGGTGAGTCTGTCAAGAATCACCCAGATAGAATCATGGAAACTAGACGTGTGTGGTATCCATGTCCCAAGGGCCATGGAGATACCATACTACTTCCACTCTGGTACCTCCAGTGGCTGAGCTAAACCTAATAGAAGTTTATGCTTGTCCTTCACTTGATGAAAAGTGATGCACCATGATACGAACTATGCCATAGCATTCATTATACAATGCCACCAATACTAAAACTGGAGGTACTAGTACAACTTTTCCACAATAGGATGTACCGCCAAAGGGGATTTATGGAACTACCTTAACACCTCCCATCCTAGAATCACCGGTACCATGGAGCGTCCTCTAAAGATAATGACATGCTCCACACCATCATTAAATCCATCAGGAGCCAGTCCTGATGATATCTGAGAAAGTCAGGCCTCGCTCTCTACTTCCCCAATCTTTGCCTCTCTGACTCGTTGATGGAGTGGGGGAGTAACTATCATAAACTGGAGGTAAGATTCTCTATCACTATGCATGAAGGATAACTATAATACAGCTGGTTCCTCTATCACATCACTCCTCAACTATAGAACAGACCACCTGCTGAGTGTGTTTGCTATTACGTTTCCTTTTCCAAGAGTGTATATTATCTAAAAGATGTAGCCCTGGAGGATCTCTATCCATTGTCTCCATCTTAGGATCAGGTCCTTTTGTGAGAAGATATACCTGATACTCTTGTGATTAGAGTAGACTGTAAAACAATCTTCCATCAAGAATAGCCACAATATATTTACTAAAAAGACCACTACAATGAACTCCAGGTCCTAGGTATCATTGTTTTTCTCATCATATCTCAACTACTAAGATCTATAGGAGATCAATGCCCGCTACTACATCAGGACACAACCTAGTCTATTCCTTGATGTGTTACAGTCAACTACATACCCAACACTCTCTTCTGGTAGCCTCATGATGGTGGCACTCATCTTTCTTTTCCTAAACTCCTGAAAACTCCATGAGAATCTCTTTGTCCATGCGATGGGATGTCCCTTATATTTCAATGCTGAAAAGGGTGTGACAACTCTAGAAATGTCAGGTACAAATCTACGGTAGTACCTAGCCAATCCCAGGTAACTCCTCACCTAAGTCACACTCCTGGGTGGATCCTAAGCAAGAACCACATCTATATTTACTGGATCCACTATTATACAAGCCTCTAAGATAATGTTCCCTAGGAACTGGACATCTCGTATCTAGAACTGGAACATCGAGAGCTATCCAAAAATTTGGTGCTCTAAGAGTGTATCATGAACTACATGTAGGTGCGTGGCGTGCTCCTACTCTAATTCCGAGTATATCAAGATGTCGTTAATGAATACTACCATGAAGTGATTGAGGTATGCTTTAAAATCTTGTCATTGAGACTTATAAATATTTGAGGAATCTTTGGTTACACTAAAGGGAATTACAAAGAACTCATAATGGCCATTCTGACATCTGAAGGTTGTCTTCGGTACGTCATTGTCCCGTACCCTGAGCTGATGATAGCCCGGTCAGAGGTCTATCAGGGAAAACCATCGAGCACCCTTCATCTGTTTAAATCGATCATCGATATTCGAGAGTGGATACTTGTTTTTCCCAATCACATATCTTAGGTGATGATAGTCCACACAGAGACACAGAATCCCATATTCCTTCTTGGAGAAAAATATTAGGGATTCCTATAGAGAAATACCAGGCCCCATGAACCCCTTCCTCTACGAGTCGTCCATCTATAACTGCAACTCATGAAACTCCACAGGAGCCATATGATATGCTAGAGTAGATATTGTTATTGACCAGCGGTACAGGTCGATGTATATGTCTACCACTCTGTGAGGAGGTAGTCACAGAACATCAATAGGAAAGACATCAGTTTACTGTTAAACTACTATTGGATAACTCGAACTCCTCATGTAAACTGCTCTGGGTGTAAGTCTAGCCAACTGATGAGTGATTGGTTGTACCCTCCTATGAGTTAGTCCATCATGTTCTACAAAGGTTCCCTTCTAACTGGTGAACTAAAACCTGGTCACATCCTTGTCGACACATCATACTTTGTAACTAAAAGAGTCAATCTAAACATAGACCATGGATAACCAGTCCATTCCCAAGAATAAATCCTATGGGCATGATGTTGCTTCTAGGAGATCCTAGCCAAAGATCTCGCCTCCTAGAGTAAGCTCACACTGACAGAACCAGTGTGTATTTGTCGAATCCACTCCAAGAGAAGAATCAAATCATTAGGATCGAGCCAGTGGCCCTAAAAAAATATCTGAGCTCTAAACAAGAGTCATGGAATTGAAAGAGTGATAGTAACCTGTGTATATATTTACTGTAGCTAGGGTTGAGTAGATACAGATCATTCCTCCAGTCACCTCTAGAGCAATGTTTGTCATAGGACTCAGATGACTCAAGATGTGCTCGTCCCTATCTGTCTGCTCCCTGAGGTCGGGGTGGACTACCTTGAGGTAGTGGTGGCCGAACCTCATATTGTCACCCACCGCCTACCACCAGGCCCGCTCATCTATCATGTTCACCACCCTAAGAACCTCCTCACTTGAATCTATGCCTCTTCCTATACATTCCCTCTATCGTCTGATGATCATCGGTATGGCTGGTCGGGCAGTCATGAGTCATGTGGCCATGCCTGCTACATGTGAAGAATAGTTTTATCCTCCGCTATCCTGCTCTACCTCATGAGCTCCGCACCTCAGACCCTATGTCCCAGGTTCATCCTATGGATATTATGGCCCACATTGACCTCTGCATCATCTTCCTACTTCCTATTACCAATGACTCGGCTGCCTACCATCTGGTGGTGGATCTCACCGTCGGTGCCTGGTCAGCTAAGAAATTCCCCACCAATAATGCTCGCTAAAACACTCCAGCCTACGTCAGGATATTGAGTGACATCATTGATGCTTTAATATCCCTCCAGATACCCTACTCAGTAGTCAGATCCCTGAAGAAAGGTCTCATACCAGGTCGGTGGAGTTTTGCGATAGGTCAGTGAATATCGCTGTGTACTGGGATACTATCATGGTGCCCTCTAGTAAGTGAAAGAGATCCTGAATATGCACAAATCATTGTATCACTGGAACAAATTCTTCCCTGAAGAGGCTCTCCATGTCTGTCTAGGTGGGGGTCACCTCATCATGTAATTGGAGTATCAGGATCCACTATCTTCTTTCTATTCACAGAAAAAAGAATAGAATCTAGGATCACCATCAACTCTTCTAATGTCCCAAATTGATGAAAAAATATATCCATAGCCCCCAGCCAGTCCTCAGCTACTTGGGGATCTATCTCGCATCAAAACCTCGGAGGCCTATGCCATTGGAACTCATGAAACAAAAATAGTTGGTGTGCACCGTCCACTAGTGGGGATGGTGGAAACAGATTCCCAAGGGGTTATGGTGCTACATGCACACCAATTAAATGTGCTATCGCTGTAAGAGGGCCTTGTACCGAAACCTCATCGCTCGGTGGTCCATCATCATGAACTCTATCTGGAATCCTGGATGGCTGTCTATACGGAAGAATCCTAAAAAGAAAATAGTGAACCACAGTAAAAAAGTTACACCTGGGGAGCTGAATCAAAATAGATCAAAAGTAAAACATTTTAAAAATCACATGCAATCAGTGTTTTGGTGCACCAATTTGGAAATCAAAATTCAGGGTCCTGGTGTATGGATACGTCAGCCACCGTACCAACACTGGACTCCCTGAACTGATAACCACACTCAAATAATGTAACAATATTACTCTATTGGAAATATCAGAGTCATAGTTCTTCGGTAGACCTGACTCCTATGATATAACTTTTTCACGACCCATCCCTCAGGGCCCATGCTGTGACGAACCCAATCCCACCTTTCATATGTGAGGGGTTGACGACTAGCACTGGAGAGGTATATCCCCAAAACGGGAAGGAATTGCTGTTAAAAATGTACAAACACACAGTCTATGAACCCAACAAGATGCATCCATATTGTAAAACAGTAGTAGTAAAAGTGTGTGTTAAAATTAAGGGGCCAAAATACAAGCATAACTGAAAAGATACAACTAAAACAGAAAACAAAATACAACTCTTGAGATTGTCCACCAAGGTCCCTAACTGAGGGGTAGGTACATATCGTCTCCATAACCATCCATGTCAACCAGTCACTTCCGTGTAACTCATGGTACTGGCTCTTGAGTCTCAGCCATGTAGCTCGTCGTCTACATGAGACACAACAAGGTGCGGGGGAAGCCCGTGCAGGGGTGAGTCTAATAATACCTAGTAATGACCCCGAACCACCAAATGATCTCACAAAATTCCACAAAAATTACCACAAAGAGTGATCTCAATCATAAATCACAATGAAAAAGATTCAGCTCAAACCAAGAATACAAATCAAAGTTCATGAATAAAGATTACAAGTCATAAGATGTATCATTTTATCTATTATAATGTTTCCCCTATTGAACCACGAAGGAGTTGTTCCATTATCGATCCACACAGGGCTGTATGTCGGTGATCCATGACTGCTCGCTCAAGGGTTGGTCCTCATTGAGTCGTGCACCGCTGATCCACATAGGGTCTCTAAAATGATGATCCAAACATGGTCGCTATGATGCTGATTTAGACTAGGTCTCTATAATGTTGATCCATAGAGGGGAACTATAATGATGATCCAAATAGGGTCTCTATAATGCTTATCCACATAGGATCGCAATTATGCTAATCCACATAGGGTTTCTATAACGCTAATCCACACAAGGGTCGCTATAAGGATTATCCACACAAGGTCTCTATAATGTTGATCCACACAAAGTATCTATAATGGTGATACACACAGGGTCTATATGTTGCTGATTCACATAGGGATGCTATGATTTTGATCCACACATTGTCGCCCTACAATTCACAGCCAGCCACAGGATCCCCTACACCCCGTGCACTTGAGTTCCGTAGTATCCTCTCCACAAGATATCGATCATTTTCCAACTTCATTGAAGTCCAAAAAAGGAGTAACCAAAAATACCTCCATGTTGTGAAGGTTTTAACATGATAGATGGTGCATCAATCGGATGCCCAGTATATGAGTTATAGGAATTTTAGTGCCGAGGGCCTAGTTGTATTCAGGTTTGATCCAACTCGTCTATACTCCAACATTCCCCATAACTCATTTGGATTATATCAAATAGATTGTCTCATTCGAAGGATGCAAGTTCCATAGACTGTTCGTCAAATGGATGTTTGTTTTGTGAGATACCACCATTTTAAGTGTATCTGGGCCGAAAGGGGCCGGGTCCGGTCCAACCCTTCTGGACCGACCCACCCCTTCCTGTTCCGACCCGACCCAATTCAGGTTGACCCAAACCGATTTGGGTTTGAACCAGACCATCCCGATCAAGCTGGGCCATGGAATTGGACCACTAGACCGCGGACCAGCCGTGCCTGCCTCGGCTGGACACGGCCCACCCAGGTGACCAGACCCTATGGCTGGTGAGGTTCGCTAGCCAGGTGAGACAATCAGAGGGGGTTCTTCCACTTATCGAAAGGCTTGAAATCTATTTATCTTTTGAAATGGTTGTGCCATGTGGCAGCTCTTTCTTACCAGCGAGACAAGTGGGGTGCGGGTCCCTGACGCATGCCTGTCGCGGGGCGTGAAAAAAAAAACAATTATATTTTTCCTAGTGCAGCATAGTGGCTGACCAGGGTCATCTCTCTTGATGAGACTTCTCAATGTGGTTCACTTACGTTATTCTATATCACTTAATCTATCTCATTTTTTTGTTTTGTATTTAAATGAATGCGATGACAATATTTTTTGTGTTTTTGATAGGAAAAATATAATCTATCATGTAATTCAAACAAAATGAGTTGATAAAGAAAGAACTTGGTATTTGGGGTTCATTCTTGGATTAAGTCATTATTTTCCTTTATGTGTCGGATTTTAGTTTGATAATCCAAACATGAAATCTCATGTTTGAATCATTATTCATTTCCAGAATAAAAATAGTTTGAGTTTCATCTCATTGGGGACCATTTCCCAATCGGGGACCTTCACCTCACTAATTAATGCAACTCAAATCTACCAGAAACTTAAAATAATGTTTAATGAAAATTCAATAAGACTTTGACCTCCCCTCGAGCCAAGTCTCAGGGTTAGCCTCTCTTTTCTGAGAGTAGAAGATCACAATGGTGGATGGATGAGAAGAGAGGGAGAGAGAGAGGAGAGAGAGAAAGGATAATAAATAATTTATTATGGTTGTTAAAATTATAATAATATTATTATTAATTAATATTATTATTATTATAATTAAGACAATAGTTTTTGAAAACAGAGAGGGAGAAAATAAAATAGCTTTAAAATTTAAATTTTATAATTATAATAATGATAATTAAAATAATATTAATATTAATAATAATATTATTATTAATATTAATAATAATAATAACAATAATAATACATAATATTAAAATAAGAAAATTAAGAATAAGAATTGTGGGATGGATAGAGAAACATGAATGCATGGATTAATAAAACTTAAATTTGAATTACAATTGAAATTAAACTAAGAAAAAACTAAAATAAAAAAAGAAAAAAAAATAAATGAGGTTGTAAGAGATGAGAAGCAGCAGCTCATGCCCCAGTGGGATCTCACTTTGGCTTTTAGTGTCGAGATGATGATTTGAGAAGGAGAAGAGGGCCTCCTTTTATAGGGAGATTTATGTCCCCTATAATATTGCATGTTGTTGAACCATTAAATGGCCAATGAATGGGTGGATTCCTTATTCAATGTTGTTCCTCTATATGTTATACATACACCCTCCAATGTTCAGTGCATTTGGACCCCGGATGAAGGCGTTATGAATTTTTCATTGGAGGTTTATGTTTCTGGATGAAGCTTCTAAGAAGGTTCTTTCAAAAGTATGTCATTCAATGGCCGCCCTAATGACTTCAAAACACCCCCAAATTTGGTGTAGAGATGTCCCTATCTATCCTTGTAATATCCCTAGTATAAACACATAATTTGAATGTGTTTAGGATGAGTTTGGTTTCTGTTAATGTGGTGGGGTCCACACTATCCGCCCGAAAAACATTCCAACTTCAATGAATTTTTAGGCCTTTTTTATGGCTGGATTAGGCCTTGGTTCAGAAGAAAACATTGGAGTAAATAAAATCAGTATTCTAAAAAAAATTAATCACAATTTTTGGACATATATTTTATGATAAATGAAAAAAATACCCTTGTGGTCAAAATCTGTCCAAAATCCAGAATTATGCACTTTTCTCTATTATGTTCATTTGCATTATTAAATTAAAATTACCCATTATTTTAATAAAACCTGTAAATACATTGGGTTTATCATTGAAAAAATGTAATAAATACTAATTATTTGATAAAAATATGCATGTAAATTTCTTCTTTCAAATACCCCCACACTTAAACCATGCTTTCCCTCAAGCATAAAATCCCAACATGGAAATCAAATGACACCAATGTTACCAATATTCAAATTCCAATGCAATAAAATAAATCAATTTTCAATGTAAAATAAAACATTCAAAAATCTATATAAAATACCAATTTAATTTCCCATTTTTCATTGAAACAAATAATTCACACATTTTACTTTCCCCCTTTGAAAATTGATGAAACATCTCCTTTCATTCATTCAAGCTCCTTGATTCATATTTATAAAACATGAAAAGTCATTATTTACCTCAATTTTGATTCTTTTCTCTCATCACTCATGATAAAATTCAATTAGAGTTATGATCATTTCATAAAAACATGCTCCTTATCTATAGGACTGTGAATCAACTACTTTCTCCACTTTGTAAAGACAAAATACACATAAAATCATGAGGACATGCAATAAAAGTTCAAATGACTATGAGGCTATAAGGTTGGTAGGATTTTATGCTTTTAAAATTAAGGACCAAGGAGGTGGATAATATCTTAAGTACAATGCATGATATCAAAAGTAAAAGTGTAATGAAATCATCTCCTTCAATGTAGCAACTCCCACTTCCAAAAACCCAAAGTAAGGTCATGATCAAATTATGCATAATGAATTATTTGTGCACCCTTTTGAATATTGTTTTTCTTTTTTACATTAATTCGTTTTTCAAAAGTTATGATTAGATCAAACCTCACATCCTTCACCTAACCACATAAAATCATAAGATCGTTGGTCTGAAGAATGGTGATTTTTGGTTCTCCCAAATCAAAACCCATTTTTCTATTTTTTGGATCTTTTTTTCATTTTTTGGAATTTTTTTAATTCAAGAGGGGAAAATAATATAATATAATGAATGATTTCACAACCTTTTATAATTCCCAAAATAACATCCCCAAACTTCTTTTTTACAATGTATATCATCTAGTCCACCATGATTCCCATTACCTCAACACTTCAGTTTTAAAATATCTTGCAAATACCAAGAGTAGGTTTGGAATGGATAATAATGGCTTGAAACATGGCTCATCCCTATTAAGGTAATTCATGGTCTCTATGGTATAAATGAAGGATTGGTTTAAATGTTGTATTTTAAGGAAAAGTAGCTTTTCAAAGGATGTGTCAATCATTTTAAATGTGTTTTTGCACATTCATAGCTTTGACATGTTTCAATACATGTTCTGGATGGTTACTTGTCCCAACATCACTCAAGAAATATGATGAAGAATTAATATGAAGTACATGGTCTAGAAATCCTCTCGGGAAGGAGAAATATAACATTGGACACTCACGATGGAATGACTAATAATAACAAATCAATTCACATAAATTTCAAAAATTCATAGCATGAATGATGGTATGGAAATTTCCTTTTCATGAATTGATTAATTCCTTAAAATCATGAGTCATTATTTCAATATCCATTCTTCATTTTAAAAATTCAACTCTTCCTTTCAATCATTTAATCATATCAATATTGAAATCTAAAACCTGGAATCAAAGGATTCCTAAGAAACTCATGTCTCCTAGATAAGTCGAGTAAAACATGAATTCAAGTGTGGGTGGGTAATTTTATCTCTTAAATCTTGAAAAATGTTGTGGACTAAAATGCGGAGAGTTTAAAAGTTAATACACTAAAACTGAACTCCATTTTTATGTGAAAATTTTTCCTTCCCCTTCACTATCCGGGGCTTCCTATTATAAACCTATAAAATAAAAAAACTCAATCAAGCTCAAGGATCATGTTATTAAAGATTAAAAATATAGGAGAGAGGGTGCCACATGTTAGAATAATTCCTAATACTAAATTTGAAATCTGAATTCCTAGAAAGAATGTAAGGATAAATCATGGTACAATCCCCCAAGTGGGCCCTGAATTTTTACTACCTCCAGAGGGAAGTACCAGCTGTTATACAAAATATGATGGAGGATGATGCTTCTTTAATTTGAACCACCACATGTGGATTTTTCCAGATTGTTCTTCATCCTTCTTGGTGAGTAATGATCCATGGATAGAGTACATCATATCCCCCCATTCACAATGAGGTATAGTTTGTATGGTGGGTAGGATGAATTATAGACCATCCCCTTCCTTGTTATCTACTTGTGCAAACTTATTCACTTACAGTGGTTCCTCAAGGTCTGCTGCATCAAAAGAATAATCAATGGGAAACTCAGAGTATAATTCTATTTGAATAAAATTAATACATAAAGTATTAAGATGAAATTATTCCCCATAAAAGTAAGAAATTTTTGTCATGGTTTCTTTAGGAAAATCCACTATCATATCCTCATGATGTTCCTTGAAAAAATATTCAACATGTCCAGGGATCTCTATATATTCCTCAACAGGTGCACATCCAGGTTCTTCGTCATCCTCCATGGCCTAGCTGATATTGTCTGATTCTATATAATGTAAACTACAAAGAGTGATGTAGATTTGGATTTAATGAAATTAGAAAAGATAGAGTCAAATAATGGTTCAACTCCCTGAGTCAGTTCAGCTTCAATCTTTGCCTCTGTGGTAAGGGAATCATGGAGTAGACTCTTAGAAGATAGAGGCAAGTAGTTGGTCTCCTCCATCTTGACATCAAATTCCAACACTTGGGTGGTTTCTTCCTTCAGTGGTGTCGGCTCTTCTTCATTGTATTGTATGAGGAGATTAGGTAATTCCTCACAATTAATTATTAATTCATCCAATCTTCATTGATCTCCTACATTTGGATCAACAAGAAAGTTATCATCCTTTTCCACCTCAGGTTCTTGATCCTTCTCAGGGTTGGGTTTCTCCATTAATGCCTGAACATAGTCAAATTCTCTTTTAGGTTTTCTTGTCAGTTGTTCAATAAATTCTCTATGTTCTTCCACCTGAGTACTTCTAAAATATTCTTCTTATTGTTGTTTTTGATGCACCTGTGAGTTATTTATCCATGCATAATAATCTGAATTTGAATCCATCATGAATGTTTCTTCGGTTTTTTTTTAAAAATTCAAATCTACCTAAGATGTGAAAATATAAAAAATAAATGAACTAATGATTGGATCCTTGGCAATGGCACAAGTTTTGACACACGCTTGACGTGGGGCATGGACAAAATCAATTTTATTTTTCCTAGTGCAGCACAGTGACTGAACAGAGTCGTTTCTCTTGAGGGGCCTTCTCAATGTGGTTCACTTACTTTATTCCATATCACTTAATCTATCTATTTTTGTTGTTTTGTATTTAAATGAAAGTGATAAAAATATTTTTTGTGTTTTTGATATGAAAAATCTAAACTCTCATGTAATTCAAACAAAATGTGTTGATGAAGAATGAACTTGGTTTTGGGGTTCAGTCTTGGAATCAATCATTATTTTCCTTTATGTGTTTGATTTTAGTTTGATAATACAAACATGAAATCTCATGTTTAAATCACTATTATTTTCCAGAATATAAATAGTTTGATTTTTAATACATTGGGGACCATCACCCAATCAAGGAAATTATCCTCACCAATGAATGCTACTCAAATCTACCACAAACATAAAATAAACATTAAAGAAAATTCAAGAACACCTTGACCTCCCCCAAGCCAAGTCTCAAGGTTATCCTCTCTTTTCCGAGAGTAGAAGATCACATTGGTGGATGGATGAGAAGATACAGTGAGAGAGGATAGAGAGAAAGGATAATAAATAATTTATAATGGTTATTAAAAATATAATAGTAATATTATTAATTAATAATAATATTATTATAATTAAGACAATAGTTTTTGAAAATAGAGAGGGAGAAAAAAAATAGCTTTAAAATAAGAATTTTATAATTATAATAATGGTAATTAAAATAATATTAATATTAATAATAATGTTATTGTTAATATTAATACAAATAATAATGATAATAATACTTACTATTAAAATAATAAAATTAAGATTATGAATTGTGGGATGGATGGAGAAACAAGAAGGCATGGATTAATAAAACTGAAATTTTAATTACAATTGAAATTAAACTAAAACAAAACTAAAATAAAAATAAAATTAAAAAAATATGGGGGAAAAGAGGACCAGCAACGGCCTATGCCCAGGTGGGATCCCTGCTTGGCTTTGGCTGTCGAGCTGATGATTTGAGAAGAAGGAGAGGGCCTCCTTTTATAAGCAGATTTCTGTCCCCCAAAAGTTGGTGTGTTGTTGAACAATTAAATGGAAGAATCAGAGGTTTTCCCATTCTTCCATATTGTTGTTTAATGTTTTGGAAATTTACCCTCTGAAATTCCGCACATTTGGACCCCAGATGAAGGCATTATTAATTTTTCATTGTAGGTTTATGTTTCGAGACGAAGCTTCCAAGAAGGTTCCACCAAAAGTATGTCATTCATTGGAAACCTTAATGACTTAAAAAATCAACTAAATTTTTTGTAGAGACGCCCATATCTATCTGAAGGATATAAAAGGTGGAAACAGATCAATTGGATGTGTTTAGGACGAGTTTGGGTTCTGTTACAGTGGTGGGGTCCAAGCTGTCCGCCCCAAAAACATTCCAAATTCACTGAATTTTTAGGTCCTTTATATGGCCAAATAAACTCCAGGTCCAAAGGAAAAACGTGGATGAAATAACATCAGTAATATAACAAAATTTTAATCACATATTTGTGACATATAATTTATGAGAATTCTCAAAAATACAGTTGTGGTCAAAATCTGTCCATAATCCAGAATTTTGCACTTTTCTCTACTATGCTCATTTTCATTATAAAAATCAAATTACCCATTATTTTAATAGAACATGTAAATAAATGGGGGTTTATCATTGAAAAAAAGTAAAAAATACTCATTATTTGATAAAAAAATATTCATGTAAATTTGCTTGGTCAGTCCCCTTTGCCTCAGTTGCGATATTGAAGTCGTGACCTCCTCCCCGCAGCACACGGAGACACACCGCCTTACACCAATGCAGTTGGCCATGAGACGGATACCCTATTTTCACTACAGTAATATGTTGACGATCCCCTACGGGGTGCTCGATGACGCGCCGTTTGCTTCCACTTCGTTTGGCTAATGTTAGACGCTGACGACGCTTCTATGGGCCTCTAAGTGAGTTCTGGTGGTCTGTTTTCCCTTCCAAATGCACTTATGGGCCTCCCAGGTTATTACTGTCACTGTGTGGCTACCAGATTTTGGATCCTGCCAAGTTGGATATTTTTCCATTAGGAATGAGACCAATCTAGAAGTTGTCGAGGGTTCTGGAATTGTTCATTTGGCCCACACCCTTTGCATAAGAATTATAACAAGCGGGATTAATTAATAAATCACGTAACAATAATGATAAACCTCATTAAACACTCATGTGATTCGTCAAGCTTTAAGAATGCGGACAAAAACATTTCTCATGTAATTAAATATAAAAAATCCCTACCTTAGAATCCATGGTGACGTCGCAGTTGTGGAAAAAGAATCCACACTTGATAAAGCCACTGACGTTCATGAATGTCAGATAGATTCCTCCAATGTTGTCATCCAAGATTCTGTTCTTTATTAGTAAAATATGTGGTGACACTTTTTTAGAGGTTCTTCCCTACCATGTCAAAAACCGAAGCCCGAGACTCATTTAAAAAGAGTGGAAATGTTATTAACACAATGAGAGATTAATGAGGTTCATTAATGAATGAACCTCTTAATTCCTAATGGTGAGGTTACAAAATAAGATAGTTAATCACTTAAATTTCTTGACAACTTAGTAGTCCCGACACCGCTGCTAAACTTGGTAGATAAAAATAACAATTTAATGTTATTTTATTATTCTTTAAAATGTCCATAAAACTATCTTTTTCTCTCGACCTACTACAGTCAATGTTAAGCCTCCCATATTTGAATCTAGGGGATATGGATTCAATGATTCCCACAGATTTTTAATCAAAGCACTGATTCCAAAGATATAAAATACTACCCGCACGTTTACTGAAAGTACTCTAAAAAAAATTCAAAAATCTATTCTGGGCATGCCAGTCCTCATAATCAATCACCTTCAATTTTCACAGGCCCGTAATAATCCCAAATAATATTAAAAAATATAGGGAATTTCAGGGTCTTTACATTCTATCCACCTTAGGGATTTTCATTCTTGACAGCTACAAAAACATTAGGGAAACAAATGGAGGTACTTAGAATATATCTTATCCTCCCGCTCCTATGTTCTCTCCTGTAGATTCCCATGGTTCCAACAAACTCGCACCAGAGGAATCGACTGCCCAAGAAGGACCTTCTCCTCTCGATCCTCTATCTCCACTGGGATCTCTGCAAATATCACCACCTCATCGATGTCCTCCTCCCCCTAGTTGATAACGTTTGATGGATCTTGTATGTACCTCATCATTTGTGACACATGGAAAACATTACGCTCCTAATGCATATATGGGAGAAGAGCTATATGGTATGCCACCTCACTTAATCTATTGAGGATATGTAAAGGTCATATGAGCCTCATAGATAGTTTTTCATCCCGGGAAACCTCTGTAATCCATGTTGAGCTGATACTCAAAAGAAGGCATGGTGTCCCTCCCCAAACTCTAGGGGTATTCGTCACCTGTCTACATAAGACTTCTATCAGCTACATGCAGTCTTCATCTTCTTTTAGATGATCTGCACCTTCTCCATGGAATCCTATACCAACTCTGGACACTTATGTGCTGACTACCCTAGGTTTGTCCAGCATAGTGGAAATCTGCAAGGTCACTAGTTGAGTGCCTAAAATGGTGACATGCCATTGGTGGAGTGTTAGATGTTGTTGTATGCGAACTCCACAAGTGGTAGGTGGTCCCCCCATCTACGGCCAAAATTCATGCCAGAAGCACAAATCATATACTTGAGTGTCTATATGGTCAGCTCTGTCTAACCATAGATTTGAGGATGGATGGAAGTTCACAATAGTAGCTATGTCTAGAATGTCTCCCAAAATCCCTTCCACATGTGGGAAGTAAAATGAGAATCGTGATCTGAGATGATCGTCGATATAACCCCGTGAAGCTGTATAATCTCACGTACGTAGAGACCTCCCAAGATTTCTACTGATCCCTGCTCTAGGATGAGTAGGAAGTGGGCTAAAATGGTGGGTAGGTCCATGATCACCTAGATGGAATCGTTGACCATGGACATACATGGTAGCCCTGTCACGAAATCCATGGAGATACCATCCCACTTCCACTCTGGTACCTCAAGTGGCTGAGCTAAGATTGCTGGTACTTGATGCTCATCCATCACTTGCATACATGTGAGGCATCTCTATACAAAATATTCCACTTCTTTCTTCATCTCTGGCCACTAGTACTAACATCGTAGGTCCTACTTCATATTTTCCACACAAATATGTACCAGCAAAGTGGATGTAAAAAACTCCCTCAAAACCTTCTCACGTAGCATTCCCGGTACCATGGTGTATCCTCTGAGGAAGATGGAATTCTCCCCACATTTATAAAATCCATCAGAAGCCTGAAATGATGATATCTGATCTCATCGGCCCTCGTAGTTTACATCCCCCAGATGTGCCTCCTTGACTAACCGGAGGAGTGGGGGAGTATTTGTCATAGAATGGAGGTAAAATACTCCATCAATATCCATGAAGGATAACTACAACGCGGCTAGCTAATCTATCGCCTCACTCAGCAACTATAGACTATACCACCAACTGAGTACATCTGCTACTATGTCTCCCTTCACAAGAGTGTAGACTATCTTGAAGTATAGTCCTGAGAGAACTCTAGCCATCATCGATGTGTCAGGTTTAGGTTCTTTTGTGAGAAGATATACCTGTGAATCTGGTGATCAAAGTAAACTATAAAACATTCTCCCATCAAGTAGTGTCTCCACATCTTCAGTGTAAAGACCACTACTCGTAACTTTAGGTCATGGTTATCATAGTTCTTCTCATGTTTTCTCAACTACCATGAGCTATATGCGATCACCACTCGCTTTTACATCAGGAAACAACCTAGTACAGTCCCTGATTCATCATAGTAGACTATATACCCTATTCCCACATCAGGTAGCCTCAAGATGGGGGCACTCATCTGTCTCTAACTTGGCTCCTGAAAACTCTTTTGGAATCAATCCATCCACATGAAGGGGTGTCCCTTCCTTGTAAAAGATTTCAAGAGTGTAAAAACTCTTGAAAAGTCCAGTATGAATCTATGGTAGTACCTAGCCAATCCTAGAAAAATCCAGACCTCGGTCACACTCATGGATGGCTTGCAAGAAAGAACTACATCTATCATTGTCGGATACACTGAAACTCCAGCCTATGCGAAAACATTCCCCAGGAAGTGAACATCACGTATCCAAAACTATCCCTTTAAGTGATTTTCATAAAGCTGGTGGTCTTGGTGTGTATCCCGAACTATATGTAGGAGTGTGGCATGCTTCTCCTCCAATGCCAAATATATCATGATCTCATCAATGAAGACTACCCCGAAGTGATAGATGTTGTACCCCACAGTCTTTGATTTTCATGATCACAATCACTTTCATATGTGTTTAACATTGTTTTAAGTGTTTTTGTTTTATAGGCAAAAGATTGCCAAGGAAATGGGCCATGAAGCACATCAAGTGGACTGAAATTCAGTCCACCGGCCAACCGGTGTGATAGCACCGGCCAGCCGGTGGACCTGGCAGAGGCATTGCCCACTGCCAGGTTCCACCGGTCAGCCGGTGGCTTGACCACCGGCCAGCCGGTGGCATCCAGTCAACAGTGCCAGCTACTGTCTCCCCACCGGCCAGCCGGTGGCTCCTCCACCGGTCAGCCGGTGGAGCCTGGACCAAAACTCTTCCCCTCTGCCAAGGCACCGGCCAGCCGGTGGAGCTGTACCGGCCAGCCGGTAGCCCAGTCAAACTAGCCGTTGGCTTTGACCAGTCAACCCTCTTTTGGCCTCCAATGGCTCCGAAGACCTCTCCAACGGCTCCGAAGGCCCCCAATGGGTTCCATTCCTATAAATAAAGGCTGAGGAAGCCCCGGACACCAACCGAATCATATACCAAGCGCTCAGACATATTGTTGAACATTTGGCGAACCTCCGGCGCTCCACCTTCAAGGATCCTCAAGTGCTCCAACCAATTTACAATCCAAGGAGCACCTCAAGAAGCTTGGGAGAGCACGCTACATCAACTCCATCATACTTTGGCGCCCAAGTCTTCCTCAATTACGGTTTTTCTTGCTTTATTTATTTTGAGCTTAAAATTGGGTTTGTGACTACAAACCCCAAACTCTTTCTCATCCCTCTTTATTTTGGGTTTCACATCACCACTAAGGTGTGAAGAGGTTTCGTTAAGCCTTTCCTTTTAAAAGGCTTGAGTCACCGGTGAGCTAGCCTTCACCCGTTAAAAAGGCTAGTGGGTTCTTACTCAACCATTAAAAGTAAGTGGGTTCTTGCTCAACCAATAAAAGCAAGCTGTAATAGGTCCTAGTGCTACCTCAAAGCCTAGTGGGTTTCTTGCTAAAACCATTGAAAAGCAAGCGGTAGGAATCTCTCAACGGTTGAGTTGGGAGTGGAGACGTAGGCCGGGTTTTTGGCCGAACTCCGTTATCAATTTCTTGTGTCTTGCCTCTTTTATTTCCGCTGCATTCTTTACTTTGATTTTAATTTGTTAATCTTTTTTTTAAAAGGCAATTCACCCCCCCTCTTGCCATCATTCCGTTTTTCTCCGACCTAACAATTGGTATCAAAGGGTGGTTGGTCTCGGGACCGGTGTGGGCTTGGGGGGGGGATGTTGTGTCCTGGGCCCAGGATTGTTGGGCCCCCGCAAGGATTGTTGGTGCCTGTGCCCCGGTAACCAATCCCACATCGGTTGTGGAGGGAGATTGGTGGGTGCTTGAAATTCCCGTGCCTACCTTCCGATGAGTTCTATAGGAGAAGACCCGCCATGAAACAAATTTGGATTGAAAAATCCCTTTTGGCGAGTCTCTCCGGGCCAAAAATAGTTTCGTTTCCCCGATGATCTTTTGTTTTATTTAGGGGGAGAAATTTTCTTAAATTTAAAAATCTCTTTTGATTCATTTTTCAATTTAAATTTTCAATTCATTTTTGATTCAAAACTCTCAATTTCAAAAATTTCATTTAATTTCAAATTTTAATTGGTTTTTTGATTCAAAACTTTCAATTCAAACTGTTATTCAAATTTTCATTTCAATTTCAAAAATCTCAATTGATCTTTCAATTCTCATTTCTAGTTTTTCAAACCCTTTCCCTCAATCAAGTTTTATGCCCCATTCTATTTTGATAATCACAAAGGGGGAGAAATTTCTTGATTGATTGGGGGAGAATATTTTCTCTCATGCTTAGTATTTATTTTAAATTTATCATTTAAAGCATGCCTTTCATTTAAGTTTTTACATTGCTTAGATAAGTGATTGTGATCATCAAAATAGGGGGAGATTGTTGTACCCCACAGTCTTTGATTTTCATGATCACAATCACTTTCATATGTGTTTAACATTGTTTTAAGTGTTTTTGTTTTATAGGCAAAAGATTGCCAAGGAAATGGGCCATGAAGCACATCAAGTGGACTGAAATTCAGTCCACCGGCCAACCGGTGTGATAGCACCGGCCAGCCGGTGGACCTGGCAGAGGCATTGCCCACTGCCAGGTTCCACCGGTCAGCCGGTGGCTTGACCACCGGCCAGCCGGTGGCATCCAGTCAACAGTGCCAGCTACTGTCTCCCCACCGGCCAGCCGGTGGCTCCTCCACCGGTCAGCCGGTGGAGCCTGGACCAAAACTCTTCCCCTCTGCCAAGGCACCGGCCAACCGGTGGAGCTGTACCGGCCAACCGGTAGCCCAGTCAAACTAGCCGTTGGCTTTGACCAGTCAACCCTCTTTTGGCCTCCAACGGCTCCGAAGACCTCTCCAACGGCTCCGAAGGCCCCCAATGGGTTCCATGCCTATAAATAAAGGCTGAGGAAGCCCCAGACACCAACCGGATCATATACCAAGCGCTCATACATATTGTTGAACATTTGGCGAACCTCCGGCGCTCCACCTTCAAGGATCCTCAAGTGCTCCAACCAATTTCCAATCCAAGGAGCACCTCAAGAAGCTTGGGAGAGCACGCTACATCAACTCCATCATACTTTGGCGCCCAAGTCTTCCTCAATTACGGTTTTTCTTGCTTTATTTATTTTGAGCTTAAAATTGGGTTTGTGACTACAAACCCCAAACTCTTTCTCATCCCTCTTTCTTTTGGGTTTCACATCACCACTAAGGTGTGAAGAGGTTTCGTCAAGCCTTTCCTTTTAAAAGGCTTGAGTCACCGGTGAGCTAGCCTTCACCCGTTAAAAAGGCTAGTGGGTTCTTACTCAACCATTAAAAGTAAGTGGGTTCTTGCTCAACCAATAAAAGCAAGCTGTAATAGGTCCTAGTGCTACCTCAAAGCCTAGTGGGTTTCTTGCTAAAACCATTGAAAAGAAAGCGGTAGGAATCTCTCAACGGTTGAGTTGGGAGCGGAGACGTAGGCCGGGTTTTTGGCCGAACTCCGTTATCAATTTCTTGTGTCTTGCCTCTTTTATTTCCGCTGCATTCTTTACTTTGATTTTAATTTGTTAATCTTTTTTTTAAAAGGCAATTCACCCCCCCTCTTGCCATCATTCCGTTTTTCTCCGACCTAACGATAGAGGTAAGGCTAGAAGATATTTTTTTGGTGTGGTCTTACTACTTGTTGACTCACATAGAGGGGGGCTCTTCCCCTTGCAGAATGGCTAAAAATCCATTCATATTTTGAAATGCTGGTTCCTCATACAGTCACATCCCTGCTAGAGAAACTCGCGGGGTGCGGGTACCATTCACCTCTGTCACTACTTAGAAGCCGTGACCTCCTCCCCACAGTGCATGATAGTGTACCACCTTCTGCCAACATGGATGTCCAAGAGACAACCCCCTATTGTTACAGTGGAAAGATGTCACAGCGCACGACGGCGTGCTGCCCGCTGAAACCGCAGTTGGCTGATGTCAGCCACCACTACACCAGTACCGCACCTGCAGATCTCCCGTAGGCCACCAGGTGAGATCTTGTGGTCTGTTTTTCCCTTTGAATGTGCCAACGGGCTTCCTGGAATGCGGTCGTCACTGCATGGATCTTGGATTCAGCTTTCCGACAATTCAGAAATTTATCCTAGAAGAATGAGACAAATATTGAAGCTGAGGAGGGTTTGGGCCTTTTTCATTTGTCCCACTCCCTTCAAGTTAGCATTATAACAAGAGTTAGTAATTAATACATCACATAAAAATAATGTTAAACCACATTCAACACTCCCAATATTCATCGTGCTTCAAGAATGAGGAAAGGAATCAATTCTCATGAATTTAATTATAAACAACCTCTACGTCAAAATTGATGGTGATGTCGCAGTTGTGGAGAAATAATCCATTCATGATGATGCCACAAATATTCATTAATCTCGGTTGGATTCCTCAAACATTTTCATCCATGATTCTGTTGTTTTTCAGCAGAAGATGTCGCGACACTTTGACATAGATTCCTTACTTCCATTTGAAATACCCAAGATAGAGACTCATTTAAATAGTGGGGGAAAGGTGATTAATGCACCAAGTGATTGATGAGGTTCACTAATTAATGAATATCTTATTTTCCAATGGTGCAGTTACAAAAAAAGAGATTTAATCTACTAAATGTCTTGAAAACTCAGTGGTCGCACCACCGCCTCTTAACTTGGTAGAAAAAATTAAAATAACAATTTAAAGTTTTTTATCTATCTATAAAAGTCCAAAAAAATAACTTTTCATCCTGACCTAATACGGTCAAAGTTAATCCTCCCTTAAGAAAATCTTGGTACTTCTTTTTCAGCGGTTCCCTCTAATTTTTAATCCGAGTACCGGGTCAAACGATAGAAAATTATTCCTTCACATTTACTGAATGTAACTTAAAAAATGTTCAAAAATATATTCCGGGCACATTAGGCCTTAGAATCAAGCACTGTTAATTTTTTCAAACTCGTAATAATCCCAAATAATTAAAATATATATATTTGGAATTTCCCGTACTTTACAAATGTAATCCATATAAATAAATTCAATCCAGGCCTAAAATATAATAAATTTCATCTAATTACTGAAAAACAAAAAATGTAGGAAGAAAATTCCAAAAAATATTCATTAGTGAGGAAATATAGTCATGATATATAACCATCATACCCAAATTATATGTCACCACTTACTAAATACCTAATTATTATTCTAGTAATTTGATATTATTTTTTAGTTCCAAATATATTAAAGGGTGAGGTAAAAAGAATAAAATAACACATTAATTATTCTAGATTATATGATCTTTGTAACTTTCAACACGTCATTATTGTATCCCACAATAGATTTTTTGATCATATGTTATTTTTCATTTTTAATTGATCTTAATAGTTTTTTTTTCTGTTGATCATCATATAAACCATTGGATTCATGCACTGGTTGGAATAATTCTCTTACTAAATTAATTTGATTAATCAATGGGTGGGTGGTGAATTAGTTTTCACCATATTCTACCCTATTAAATTAATCATCCCATTCAAAATATTTTGACATTCATGGAATATGCTACCATCCTTTACAAATTTAAAACACCACTGAGGTCCATTATCTAGATTCCTATTATTTTTCTTCCCATATTTATTTCATGTAGATGGATGGAATTTATTTCCACTATGTTATGTATTCCAATTTTCATGATACCTGATATTCTGTTTCATATCAAAAGAATTATAATAGTGGGAAACAACAACTTATATTTCACCATTCACCACTCATAAAATGATTTAATCATATATATTAAAGTATCATTTAAAAAACATTTTTTATTTATATATTTAATCCATTAATTATTATATTTTTTATAATAATTATAGTATTGTAAAATATTCTTCATTTATACCAATGTATTTGAAACAATTTTTCTTAATCATAAAAAAATCAGTCCACAACGTTTTATGTAGAATATATGGGAAGAACTATTGGAATATATATTATTAAACTTATCCCACTACATGAAATCAATTACATCCACATAACTCATATTCATTATAAGGTTCCACTATTGATCGACTTATCCATCCAAATGATAAATGACCAATAATAAAATTTCATATTACAAGTGTTTAAGAATATAAAATATATTCTCAGTGAAGATGATCCATCACTAATCAACTAGTAGATCAAAATAACCACTAAATGAAGTTTTATTTTTCCTCAAAAAAACTCAACAATATGTTAATCCCTCCATTTAACTTTTGTAATATCACCATGATTCATTTAATGAGAATCTATCATGAGTATAAAAACATGATTATAAATTATATATCATATAGTATTTGGTTTACAAGGTGAAATGTAGTTACATTCTCCATTATATTAATTGTTAAGATATTGTATTTTTTATCAATCCCTTTACTTAATCCAGCAAGGAATAATTAATAAAATCTAATAATGTTGGTAAGTAATATAATCATGAAATATTCATAGGATATCTACATCATGGAACCTTTTTTTCATCCTATGACACCTTTGGTTCATCCATGGTCATCCAAGGTCATAATTTATTCAAATCCTTTATATTTATTTATATAGAAAAAATTTAAAGTAACCAAATCATATATCATAGGTGTGTCAAACCATGGGATTAGTATGAGAAAATTCATCAAGCACCAAATTGATTTTTGAGAAATAGTAAACCAACTAATTTTAAGGATATAACACCTATATTCATCTATGAGAAAACCATATCCTTTTGTAGTGTATATATTGGTATGAATTTTTAAAAATCCAAATAATTTCTTTTATGTCCAAATGTTTAGATGTTGTCCTATATTTAGAATTATCCACAATGATTTCACAAATGATTTCAATAATAATATCAAATGATAGGATAAATAAATATTTAGATTCTAAGTAAATACCCTAATGATTTTCATACACAAATAATTCATATTTTTAGATGAGAATTCAATAAATTTCACAAATACAGGAATGAGGACCCTAATAGCTTAGTATCTTCTGTGAATACATACAAAATAATCTAATTTAAAAAATAAAATAAACATATACCTTAATGATATTAATACATATTTCTCATTATATATATACCATACCTAAATATTTAATCATATCCTTGGGAATGGAAACATAACAAATTGTGAGCTCAGATGCTCAGTAATGGTAAAAATGTGAGAAAACAATATATGATCATATGAAAGAATAAGATAAGAATATGTGTATGAAACCATGATGTAATATAAAATGTTGATAATCAAAATAAAATTTATCATAAAAAAAACTCCTGGAATAAATCATTACCATTTAAAAATGCGTGAATCATAATTTTGAGAAATAATCATAGATCAATAGTAAGCCATAATTTCATGTCATATAAGTGTGTCAATATTAAAATTGTAGAAACAATTTCATATTTAAAGGCTTATATAAAACATAATAAAATCATAATGTATTAGTAAAAAAATGTTTCCTTTTCATAAATGTCTAGGAGTAATCATTGATTTCCCATTGTTGATCAATAACAACAACTTCATTCCCATATTGGATAAAGAACATTGATTTGGTTCCCATAATTATATCATTAGATATAAAATTACCAAACAATTATCATATAATATAATTTACATAACAACATTAATATAATTAAATCCATACATTTTTTTCCACAATATCATAAAACATTCATCATATCATCACATAATAACGCATGTATTGAAAATCAGTTTAAAATAAATTTGTAATTCTAATATATTTGAACCCTTATAAAATAAAAAGGTTATATAGATATATCAAAATCAAAATCATAAACCATATAAGGAATAAATATTTGTGGTTTCATTAGATCATATCCACAGTAAACCATAATTAACATAGAGTGATGTTATCATAGATGAAAATACCTTTAGAAGAAGCCCATGGATATTTACAATATAAATTCATTTTCTAAAATTGAAATCACTTATATTAAATTAAAATAATTTAAAATTAAAATGAAAAAAAAATTAATTGGTTATTCAAAAAGATAATGTATGATTCAAAAAATTTAGTGGTAAATATGGAAGGAAATTTGGTTAATGTTGTATAATTTAAAATAAAATATTCATTTCAATCTTTTGTAAAAATTTTAAAGCTATGATATTAAGAAAATGATAAAAAACAATTTTAACCAATTGTTTAAAAGTTAATAGAAACTAAATATGAATTAAAATGTTTTTGAGAATAGTTAAAAATATTAAAAAACATTGTTACCAAATATGGGAATTAAAGAAAAAAAGCTTTTCAGCTATGGAGAAAAATAATGAATGATTCCATTAAAAATATTATTTCAATATCAATTGTAGTTAAGGTGATTAAAATGAGTAAAAAATATGAATTATTCATAAACAACATGATGTTATGAATAATTAATATAAATTATCAAATAATGATCATATAATTTTCTCAACTTATATTCCATTATAAATAATCGACAATAAAAACGTGATTGAAACATAAATCCCTTACCTTTAGTATTTTATTTATCCTTATACATTAAAATCATATATATATTAAATATATATATATATATATATTATAAATTAATCATATAAATATAATCATATCCATAATTACAAATTTTATTTAATTATGACATACAATCACCAATTTCATAACAATTGGTTAACAATATTAATGATCATAGTAATAACTACATGGTTTCTTAAGGTGGATCTAGTTCACAAATCATGATCCTTTTACATTTATAATGGTACTGTAGTCTATATATTTTTAATAATGATATCAATATCTTATATATCCATTATATAAAGAGATAGAGTTATTCTAAAATTGCAGATATTGGAAAATTTATTAAACTGCTCATTGAGACGGTAGGTCAAACGTGAACAAGAACGATGTTTTAATTTTTTTTATTTATGAATGAAATAAAAGAAAATAATTTAACACTATAGTAACATTATTATATCATATATATTAAATAAATTTATTAAATATATCCTTATTACCATTTATTTATAATATTAAAAAATCACATCACTTCTCTCATGTGGTATTCCCGAAGTATGCAGGAGAAACGTTATTGTTTTCCAATATATTGTAATGTATGATGGTAGATATTATATTATAATAAGAAAATTATAAAAATTAAATTAATATCACATATAAATATTACAACCATTAAAATATCAACACATAAAATATGGTGATGAAAATCAATGGTATCACTACGTGGATACAGTTTGTTGTAAATACGCCCCAGTGATACATTCACATTCAATTTGATTGGATTGAAGGTATTTATTGATGTTTTCATAATACTAATAACATTTATCTATATTTAGGATACATATTTTATTATTTTATGAAAAATAAAAGAGATTTATAGGAGGTAAAATTGGAAATAAAAAAAGAAAGTGGTCAGTTAAAGAGATTACCTCTTCATTAAATTAAATCCATCAGATATCCTATGAAGAAACCATGGGGAGTTATTTTATGGATAATATAAAATCACAAACATAGATGGTGAATTATATAATAATATCTTATAGGTTTTGGTCAGGCTATAAGTCAAAATTTGGTGTGATTTAGAGGAATAAAGGGTGACCATTTATAATGGAGGGAGGAAACAGACTAGGAATTTCTTATGATATGAAAATAGAAAAATTTAATGAATATGAAAAAATTATTACAATTTGTAATGAATTGTATTAAAAATATTGTGTTGTCCCAACAATATCATGAAATAAAATTTATATAGGTTCTTTTCATTTTATACCTTATCAATTTTATTCTTACATTCAATAATGATTTTTAACTAAATCATGATAAAAACTATTTCAATATTAGACGGTTAATAATGCTAACAAAAATGAAAAAATGACTCAACAATGGACCATGCATGATATTTTCAAAAATATTCAATTCACTGGTATATCTAAAAGAATTAATTAATTTAAAATCATTTAATTAAATTATATTAATTTTAAAATATTACTAATTAAAATTATCAAAGTATTCATTTATTATAACATTAATAAAGCCAAGAGAAATACTAAATTATAATATAATAATTTTAAAAATACCTTATATATCATATGTATCTATAGAATTCATTGTATAATATAACACACTAAAATTATATTAATTTTTTTATGTCTAAATTAATTAATTTTATTTACATATTAATGAAATAGTTATTATGTTCGTGTTGTGTAATAATTTAAGGTTACTGTATTATTTCTAAAAATTATAATCAAAGTAACATTCTGAAAATAGTTTTTTAATGCTCATAAAATATATTAATATCCATTCACAAATTTTTTTGTCCCTCTGCGGATATATAATTGAAATTGAAATATAATTGAGTGAATTTTCTATTTTTCCTTTACAAAAATAAATAATAAGATATTTTTTAATGAAATATGGAATTAAGATTCGATATAATTTTTATTTTATGTTAATTTATAGAAGAAATAATACAATATGATATTGTTAAGTGTCAGTTAAAATTTAAAACTTTATCCAAAATATTTATGCATGTTTTAGGTATTTTAGCCTTACTGAGGGGAAACAAAATACTATGATTACAATTCATATTGAAAAAAATAAAGGGTACATATTTAAAAAAATTATCCTGGTGATTCAAAATATTGAAAAAAAATAAATAATAAATTTTAATAAGTGGAATGCATATATTTTAAAATATTTTCCTAACATGTGATGAAAAATATATTTTTAAAAAATAAATTTGTGAGCATAATAATGGATTTATTATTTTTCCACACCTTAAGAAAATTATAGATTAATGTTTAAAGAGTTCATTGTATATATAATTAATAAATTTCATTAAAATCACATCCAATGGTTATTAAAATAAATTATTATGAAATACCCACATTTCAAACACAAAAAGAGTTTATTATAAAAAATTCTATTATTTTCTGTAGATTTTAATTTTAATTTATAATTAATTGATAAATGTTGATTTTTTATAATTGTGTAAAAAATAAATTATCATAATTTAGTTAGTATTATTCATTTCAACCAATAAAATTGTTATGCAATTACCGTAATAAACTATTTGAATTTGATACTGTTGTTTGTTTAAAAATTATGTTGTCTGTAATGAAATCTATGAAATAAATTAAATTTATTAGAATCAAATATTTAAAAAATATCACAAGGTGTTAAACCATGAATTTAATAAATTTTATTCAGTTATATATATAAAATAGTTGAACATCCTTATGTAAATGTTTATTCTGTTAGGTGAATCACTTAAATATCATTGGATGATTCCTCCTTCGATTCATGGTTTCCAAGTGAAATATAATTACATTGTATGAATGTGATTTTTCACAATATATTTACTATGATATCATTAGAGTGTCTTTTCTATGAATATGGGCGATGTAATGGATTTTACTTCCACATATTAATATAATGGATCTCCTTGGAATAACCATATAATTATTTTAGATGGGCTCCTTGTATTTGGTTTGATTATAATAGTTGAAATTATTTATTTTTTGGACTTGATTTTGGTAAATCATGTTACTCTAGATTCTTTTATCATGTGGTTCCTTGGGTTTAGTTTATAGAAATCTGTGTATTTATTCCTCGAATTCTCATGGTACATCCAATGTATAATTCCATCGATTAATTTAAAAGATTATTAATTAGATGGTGAGATATAAATACTTTGTTTAGTCCTTTATATTATATAATATTTTCATGATTTTGGTTTCCATGGATTAAAACATTGTAATGGACATTAATTTCATGATCCTTTAACTTGATCATAGATACACTTACAATAAAGGAAGTGTTCTGGTCTAACCATAGATGTCATATAAAATCTAGGGTTTAAATTTATTGAAATTTATATATATTTATTCTAAACTATCCTATAATCCTTTACACTTCTACATGAACATATTATATGGTTTGGTTATTTTAAGAACATCCATGGTGGTGGTCTATTGATTTTTTATCAGACCATACTTATTCCTCTATAGTTCTTGGATTCTTGATAATAGTACTAGCTATTTTTTGGATCAATTATGGTGAATTACACATTTTTTTAATGATTTCCCCAGTTTTTAGGGGCATTCTTGGAGTTGTGTTTAGAGGATGTGAATAGAATTGACATGAAAATATATTAGGGTGTTGTTTTTTTTATTATTTATTCCTTTATTATTTATTTTCCTTGATATACTAATTGGATATTAGTATTATAATGTATTATGTTTACTTATGTTACAATGTTTTGATATTTTTGTTATTTTTTGCAAAATTATGACATTTTTATTACGGTTATTTGTCCTGATTTGTTTGATTTATTTTTATTTATCAATTGTTTTGAATTTAAAAATAAGTATTAATTAGCCCACTATTTTATCAAGGACCCTCTCTGTAATCTAGTATCATATGGATTGTGCAGATGTGCATATAAAACTATTTTTTGATTGCTGGTATAATACTAATAAGGGGTGTGGGGAGGCTGGGAATTATATATGGTTTGAAATCCTCATAGAAATCATTGTTTACAATATTTTTACCATATTTAAGTTTATTTCTTCTTTTACATTTATTTCATGATTTACATTATCTATCAGATTCATGGTGATGTAATTTTTCAAAAACAATCCCAGTGTGGGGATCATATACTCAGTATAGTGCTTATGGTGGGTGTTTATCCTTTAAATAATTTCTATGAGATTAATAAAAATTCCACAAGATATTTTCCTTCATGAATGTACATTTTGGTGTATAAATACAATATGTATTCTTATTATCTCTTTATTCTTCTCTAAAAATAATATTTTCTATAGTGATACTAAGGTATTATATAACATCATTCATTAAGAACAATCCTAACAAGATAGATGGATTGTGCAGTTGATGCAATTGAGTGTCTTGTTCCAAAAATTTATCCTCCTCTATAGAAGAGAAAATTTCTTTGAGGAGAATCATAGAGTTTCCAATATTATACCAATGATTTCGGGAGGTGTTAAATCCATTCCGATACCATTATGTATTTTACCCGGTATAGATTTAATGATTTTAGGGGTGTCAATGGTGGTAAAAATTCCCCAAACTAATGTAATGGGGTAGTTCCTATAATTTTTTAAAAGCACATTTTATCATAACATTTTTAATTGTTGAATACACAATTTATGAGTTATATGGTTGGATTATAATTTTTAATCAAGATTTTCTTTCCATTTAGGGTTTCTCAATTATAATAATCTTTTATATCCTCAGATGGGAGGTCTCTTTGATCATCATATAATCTAGATATAAGCTTTTTCCTATTCCTTAATCTCATTGAGTATTCTAAAACTAGTATTTAAAGAAATCAGTATTTTTATCAAAACAATATCGTATATATAGAAATTAGTAATATGTCTCATCCCGAGGGTAAAACATTTCATGTATCCCTTATTAGAGGACTTTTGAAGACATTGAGTGGAGTAATGTACAATGATCCATAGTCACCCCATGATCAATATTACAACTAATATGAGTAATTTGTGATCATATTATTGAGCACCATAATTCCATTATGTCTAGTTTGTTGGAGGAAATTGAATGAATTCTCCACCTTATTGTTTAAGGAAACTAATAAGATAGTTAAATCAATATAATTGTACATCAAAACCAATTCCTATATATTGTTAGAAAAATTGTTAAATGATATTTTTATTTCCTTTATATGGTTTGTATTTTCCAAAATTTTATAGCATAGATAATTTTTACATTCATATTTTATAAATTCTACAGTATAATAGAAAGGATTTTCCATAGTCCAGAAAAATGGTTGTATATTTTTCTTGTAGAGTTCATTACACATGAACATGGATTTTCATTTATCATGGTAGAGGTATTCTACTACTTTTTCAAAATATAATGATCATTTTTATGATACATTTTTAAGAGGATCACCATGAACTGCGGTCTCAATAGATTCATTAGGGGGGTATCATCTGAGAGAGTTATGGATGATGGAAATCATTATAAACAATTTTTTTGGACATGATATGACATTATTTTTAAGTGATGAGGTTCTAGGATTAGTTGTATTGAAACTTTTTAATTACTTGTGGTATAAGGGAAACATCATAGTGGTTTTTATGTGGTTGACTCTACATATCACCATGATAAATGATTGTAGGAAAGTTCCCATAATGATAACAATGGGAAATAAATTCATATAAAAATTATTATCATTCATATGTATTTCCTCCATAATTATTAAATGTTAATGTGTTGTAATGGGGAGAGATATCTTACCAATCAATATTCATATTTATATAATGATGGCCATCATAGAGTGTACTATGGTATGGATCTCAAGAGATTATGATCATGGAACCACCAGGAGGACTTCAAAGTTATTATCTAACTTATCATGTTGGTGAGGAGTTCACGAATTCTTGAGATACATTCAAATGTTATTGAAGGGATTCAGGATATGTTCATTGATTTGTGAATAAATTAGATGAACTGATTGGGTAATATAATACCCTTGAATATAAATTCTATATATTCATGGATAGGAAAATGGGTTGGTTACCTTGATCATGATTGGGTTCACAATTTGTTGGAAAAATCCTATTTATATGATCCCTCATAGGAGGCCCCCTTATTGCTGGAATAATTTAATGACAACTTACTTTAATTGTTCTTAAAGTGTGTCAGTGTTCTTTGAATGTATTAAATGATATGGAATCATGATTTTTATACTAATCTACCGTCAAAATAAAAATATATAGACACATTTCTTTGTTATGGGTCGAAATATGGGTTTTCTATTAAATGATTTCCACTATGATATGTTGAAATTATTCATACATATGTTATTGTATATAATCCGACGCCTACTTTGTTTCCAAAACACACATTGAATCTTTTCTTATGGCTGTTATCATTGGAGGAAGTGAATAAGTGAATATTATGATATGTTAATAAAATCCTATAGTGGGGTTAGGGATATAAGCCATTACCTGAGTGATTTGTATGATTTGTGAGAAAACCCCTTTATTTAGGGTAGGGAATTTACCCTATTCCTTAGTATCAATTGGAATATGAATATAATATAATATAGGTATGGGTATATATAACGTACCATGGTCATAATTATTATTATTTTGGATACATCTCTCATCTAACATAAGAGGAGAAAGTATATAACACACTCTTGAGTATCCACTAGGACGCATCAAAGATATACCTTAATGTTCATGGGAGCATGAATATGGGCCTACCTTAGGTGGATATTGAAATATGTCGATGAGTGTCTTCTATCAATAACATTTTATTATTTTTCTTGGTTGGTGTGAGTAATGATTTGGTGAATATATTTAGATGATGATAGAATATATGAAAGGGAATTTTTGTTGTTGATGTTGGGATATGCTGCTAGGAATGGTGGGAGAATGTAGAGATAAGAGCCTTATTATTATAACATATACATAATTTTCTGATGAGTATCAATGTTATCAATAGGGGTATAATACATCTCCTATTAGAAAAATATAACTGGGATATGAACATAGGATTTATATTTTGGAGTGGAAATACCATATATATCCTTATTTACCAATTTAATAATTTATGGGATTTCATTGATGAGAATGATGATGTGGTTTAGTACCATGATTTTGGTTTCCAATCACCCCTAGTGAGACCACATTTTACATTCTGTATCCTAGGCTATTATGAATGATATCTCTTTGGAGGAATCCTTTATATGTTTTTGATGGGTTTGAACCATGATTTATTAACAGAAATATAAACTAGTAGGATTCCACCTTGGAGTCTCCATGAATACTATAGGGATATAGTCATTGTATTCTTATATCTATTTATGTTATAAAATTATTTAAATGGTCCATAGATAATATATCAAAGTGGATTAATGTTTGGATGTTAGCATTAGACTTATATATATATATATTCTCGGTGGGATGGTCTTTGAGGTGTCATAACCTATAGGATTTCTACAGATCCTTCCACGTTTAGAATAACTCTTTTGTGGTGGTAGCCTAATAAATGGGGGTTTAACGACATTTATTATAGTCTCTGTGTTCACAAAAACATTTTATTAGGATTTTTATCTTTTAAATTCGTCATAACCGAGGGGTACTTCAGTCAAGGGAATTAGATGTTTTCAATTATTTATATAATGTTCAATTTCAATTGAAAGGGTGGATTGATAGTGGACCTATAGTGAAAAGGATAAAAAACCAAAAATAATTATCTAATTAATGAATAATAAAATATAAATTCATTATTGGCTGAGCACCTACAAAAACAATGGATTAACATATGGTTCATGATTCTATTCTCAGCATGCTTTATTTTGAGCTAGTATGGACAAAAATTCCAAATGTAGGTAGTCGTTGCAGATTTACTTTTAATTCATGGGCAACTCATTAGTTGAGAGTATAGGTGGTATGACTGATGTCACAATTTTTGGGTGAATTATTCTATATTATAGGACTCTATTATAAATTTAAGGAATATTTTTGAATCCTTTAAAATAATTTTATTACAATTAAAATCCACCATCTAAATAATTTATCAAAATCACAGATCAACATGAAAATATCTATTTATTAGATGTCCTTCATGATATTTTACTGGTTTATTTTGATGTAGGTTATATATGAATATAAATTATGTAATTTATCCCCATGCATGGTGTTAATAAGAGTTATGGAGTTATTATTGAGTCAAATAGATGGGATTCTTTTGCATCCCAATAAAGGAAATCAAAACCAATATGGGTTATATCCTCATAACATGAAAATTAATACCATTTATTTTAGTGTTATAAAGACCTATTTGGTGTATTATAAGGTCATATAACCCTAAATAAATTAAATAAATTTTGTGGACTTGCAACCCAGACCTATTGGGTGTTTGGATTGAACCCAAGAGAGACATCTTATACATCATTGTTTAATATCAAAGGCCACATATTTTTGTGGTATAATTTATAATCATGTGATGAGACCTATCTTTATAGTATAGTGTCATATAGTTGGATAATTATGTAATAAAATTTAAATTCATGTATTTAGTAATACTATGTAAATGTTTTTTATTAATTTTTTCAGTGGGACTTATGAATGAGAATCAATGTAGAATTCATCCTTGGAAATATACCATAATAAAGATGTGGGTATAAAAAATAAATTTTTCTATCGATTATAATATGTTTGATGATGGGTTTCATCCATCGATATATTTCCTAGGTATTTAGGATAATCAAAATAAAATCTCTAATTATTCATGTTATATTGTTAATACTCATAAGATATGACAAGTCTGTATAGTTTTAGATGATGTAGTAAAGTTATGTGTTATGAAATGGGTAATGATAAGAGATTGAGTGGGGATTATTAATGATAGGTAAATACATGTTGATTTTATAGAGATTTTTCCCACTAAGGTAGAAACCTAGAGGGAATTGTGCCCATAAAAGTAATGATTATGGTATTAAACATAGGAGGCACTTAGATATAGAAATATACATCTTCCCCTTTACTACCAGTACAAATGAAGGTATATTTCTTTGGATTATTTCTGTGATTCCTAGAGTTTCATGAGCAGATAGATGACTCTTACAAAGTATGATATTTGGGATTAAACCTAGTAATTGGCTCTTGGCATGTCTCTAGCATGTTAAGTGGAAACAATTTTTTCAATATATCCTTATACTGACTGAATAATGGATTTGTGAAATAAAATATTATACTCATGACCTTATGGAGGTTTCTATGGTATCCTCATGAAAAATAATCATTTTATCAATGTAATAAATGTTTCTAAATTCCATGAGCATCCAATAGGAATTGGAGGAAAATCCAGGATGAACCCATTATAAAAGGAATACATGATCGAAGTGTTAAATGTTTTTGTTTATAACCCATTAACGGATATATGAAATCTAAATAGGGGGTCTAAATAGATATTAACATGTGTATATGTCAAGATAATAGAATTATTTTAATTAAGAGTCTTTATAGAGGGTACACTAGAGAATATATGAAAGCGTTAATTTACACTCTACCTAGAGGTTCAGTTACAAAATTTCCTTAATAAATTTATTTTGTGAATTATATCCTTATGATAGGGAGACTAGATAACCATAACCTTGTTTTATGGGTAGAGGGATGGATCTCCCTATTATAATGGATGGGATAATGGTCTCCCTTCAATAGGGTAGGGGATGTTCCTCCCAATACTAGGTTATTGTTCATGGATCACACTAGAATGATGTATAACAATGTGCCACCACTAATAGAACATCCTGTGTGACTTCAGAATGTGGTGAAATATTACTTATATTCAAGGTAATAGTTTTGATTAGATCACTACATTAATTTATAAATGATTGGTTCATTAAATATTGGAAATAAAGATTTTAGTGGGAAGTAGTATTTTATTAATATTTGTGAATTAATATCATCCAATAGTTGAATTGTTTCTATTCAATGTTAAATTCCATTGATATTGGAATTATTAGTAAGATGAATGGATCTAGAGGTATATAGAATGTGGATTAGTAAGACCATGTAATATAAGGATATTTTGTTTTCTGGAATATTTTCTAAAATACCCTCAAATTATTTTCTAAGGGTGTTCATTTATAATCCATGGGGTATGAGGTTGAGATGATTTAGAGAAGGAAGTTTTGGCACAAAGGTCATGTCGGATTTTTTTTTCATAAAGGTTATTTATTCAAGTGATCTTAGTGAACATGTTTTATTCAATGAAGTGTAATAAACAAGATCCTAGAATACATGTTTTGTTGAATTTATTCTTTTAATGATTGATGAACTCATGAAAATACCTTAGAAAACACGTGGGAACCTAGTAATGGGAGAAATACATAGGAACTATTGATTCTTATATTCATTGGGAATTTCTTAATTTGATCAAATTATCCACCATTTATAAATGGGTTCTATAATGAATGATACTTCCAACCCACAAGTATTAATTAAAAGATACATTATATAATATAAAACTTAATTTTACCTATTTCGACTTAAATTTTTATTTTTTATGAAGAATTGTATTAATATTTAAAAAATATATTAGATGAGGTTAGTGACATTTAATTAATAAAAAATAAAAAAGAATTATCAGGATGTGTTGTCACTAAATTAGTTTATTAGAAAATATAAAAAAATTATAAATGATTAGAATTATTAATCATTTTATGCCATTAATTTATATTTCTAATCATTTTTCTTCAATTTTACATTATTTTTCATCATGAAAGATTTAATAATTTATTTTCCACGATCTTTTTTTATTAAACATGATGATCATTCCATCAAATGTAAATTTTATTTTCATTTCTATTTTAATTATATGAGGATTTCTTCACCTATTTCATGTTAAATGAGATTTGATTGATAGTTTTTACTTAAATAAAAATGAATTTATATTTATAATGATTCAAAAAATTTCCCATCATTTAAAATGAGACCTCAATTACATTTTCAAAAAATATATCAATAATAATTTTTTTTGTATTATTTTGTTTCAATATATTATTCCATTGGACTTCTATATATAATAAATTTTTTAATGATTCCAGAATAGTATAATTTTATGTTAATTATGAATTAAAAATGTATCAATTTTTTTTGAATTCTACCATATATATATATATATTATAGTTTTTAATGGATTAGAGTTCAATTTACAATATCTATTTTTCAACATTATATATGGATTTCAATGGGAAATCATTGATAAT
The DNA here is from genome assembly GCA_963277665.1 of Viscum album. Classification (NCBI taxonomy): domain Eukaryota; kingdom Viridiplantae; phylum Streptophyta; class Magnoliopsida; order Santalales; family Viscaceae; genus Viscum; species Viscum album. The sequence goes on from OY728135.1 coordinate 1,291,938,617, forward strand.
TTTCACTTATATTTCATTTCATAATAACATAATAAATTTTTTAAAAATCCATTATATAACTAATCACTGGGGGTTGTGGTAAAATATTATGAAACTTAAAAATGAATGCAAATGTTTCACACAAATCATATAATATATGACAAAAGTTTTTTGGTATTATTCTTTATTATACAAGGTGTTTTATAATGTTATTTTTTTATGAGTTGAATCAACTAGAATGATTATAAAATGTTATATTGAATAAAGTTAATTATTATTTTATTGAACTAGTATGTCTATTTAATGTTTATGAGACCTATAAAATACCAACAATCTCTACCTATTTAAAAAATATCTATTTGAATTATGTCTTTCATATACAACAATTTCTTAATGTTTTCTAATAATGTTAGAGATTAATTATATATATTATTTTAATTTAAATTATCTTAATGTTACATTATATCTAATATATATGTAATTAATCATTAAAATATTTATATTCATATTTATATAAAAAAATTTATATCTATTATCAATAATAAAAATGGTATTAATTTTTTTAACTATCAAAAAATAAAATATTACATACATATTATCCTTAGATTCTAAAAGACGATTATGTTCGATGGATAACAAGACATGCAACATTGATCTTTAAGGACCACATATTATTATTATTCATATCTAACATGCATAATACAATGGTTGAATTCTTTGATTTGAATTGGAAATTTGAATTATAGAATATTTATAAAATTTTCTCACTCAATATATATGAATTTATTACTTCTTATAAAAACATCATCCAAATTTATGTAATGTTATTTTGTTATTCAAAAGTACACTTTCATCAAAAATTTTTTTTGATTCCTTTTTTAAGTGAATATTATAATTAATTTTTACCACTTATAGAAATTTGTTTTCATAAAATTTTAAATTTTTTGAATAGTCATATATAAAATCATATTTGGATAAAAATACAATATTATTCTATGAAGTTAATTTTTTTATAAGTGATTAAAATTTATCATTTATAGAAAACTATATTATTCATTAAAGTAACTAAAAAGCCTAAATTTGTTTTAAATTTATTTAATTAGATAACTAGTGAATTTTAAATAAACATAATGAAATTAATTTCATTCGAATCAATGTTATGGTAAATTTTTCTTTCAATTTTCATTATACTTAAAGATAAAATTCCCAAAAAGCTATAATTTTCATATTTTCAAAGTTTGTTATAAGATTAATTTCTAACACCTTTAAGAATTTAATCTTAGAAAGTTTATTTAATATTTCAAATCATCATGTACACGATTATTCAATAGTTTACATTTATTTTTTACATATTGAATAATAACCATGGTAAAAGTGTTGTCCATTAGTAAGGGTATATTTAGTAAATATGGTTAAAAATAATATGATATGGATATAAAAATATATATCAAGACTACAAAATTTCAATTGGAATAGTCTATTTCAAAAAAATTCATCCAGTATATGATTATATTAGAAATATAGGAAATTATACATTTATAATTACTATAATATTATTTTCATAACGAATAAATACAGAATTTCTGTTTCTTTTTTTAATATCATTATTTTTTTCATAGAGATAATAAGTGGTTCAGTTTAGTTAAAAATATTTATTTCAAATATTAATTATTTTTTTATCATGTTAATTTATTTATAATTTTATTTGCTGGATTAATTACCTAAAAATCTGAGGCAATGCTAACATAATGCTTTTGGAAGCAGTAGAAAATTCAAGATACTGATTTTGAAAACATTTAATGAAATATTTATTTATTGAGTTATTATGTACCAAAAATATTATAGATAATCATATTGTATTGTTAATGCTTCAAATTTTATATTTGAATTACAATACTATCACATAATTTTGTGCAACGTCCCAGATCTGGGTGTACACAATGGGTGCCCTCAACCCGGTTGGTCGCATGACCTCAAGAGCATTTCCCCAAAGGGAATAGGCTGCCGACTAGAAGAGAGGGCCTTGGACTGGTATTGGGGAATATATGCCCTCATTTTGTCAAAGTTTAGCGCAGCGGAAAAAAATATAAACATACCAAAGAGGAAGCGGTAAACAATATAGACCTGAAATAGACAACAGAACCGAAGTAAAAGATAATGAACAGTCATATATATATGATGATGAAACCTATCTCTAATCTAAGAAAGCAGCCAAAACAGGATACAATGCAATCTAATATAATACACCACAAGGAACAAGGTACAACAAAACAAAACTAAAGCATTACAATAGGAACTCAGCAGCATCACAAGCTTAAGCTTGGTCCCAGGCTCTCTTACCCCTCTGCAACAATCATGTACCTGTGTAGGGAACCTTTCCCTTATCAACACATGCAAAAATATAATATATTTGGGCCCAATACATGACCCAAATAGGGTGTGAGAAATAAATCCCTGTAGGCTACCACCAAATTCCCATGCCCAACTGTCAGTGAAAATGTACAATAGTAGTGTGCAATAATAAAATGTAGTAAACTAGGAAGTACTCCAAAGTAACTATTCCTACCATTTTTATTTCCAATTTAATAATTATTTAACAATTCAATATAATTGAATTATGAGTTCCCAAGACTCAGTCTCGACCGAAAATCTCTTATACAGTGCCATAGCAGAAACCACAACAAACACTCTAACAGGTAAAACATAATAATAATACCAGGCCTGTGGTTTAGCTTGGTAAGTACAACATAAGAAATCACCATAGTGAATATTAAAAATAAAAATTGTCCTCCGACATTCAAATCCTTACCCTTAGGACAATAGAAATGAAACCCTCAAGTGACTTCCCTTAGGCATAACAAATATTTCCCTCAAGAATATGAGATATCACCCCCAGGCACGGAAGCTACTGCCCTCAGGCATAAGAAAAGTTACCCTCAAGCTAAACAAAACATTTCCTTCAGGCCATAAAAAACAGAGACCTCATACATTCCATATGAAAATCATGTAACCCACCTGATCCCAACGCATAAGAAATCAATTTATATATGTTTCCTTTCAGGAAAACTCATAACATTCTACAATCACGGCATACCCACAGGTATCTTGGCCAAACGACTAAACAAGGGAAACACACCCTCGGGGTGGCCCTAGATCAAAGCAACAATATCATACAGCAGTTTGTACTTATTCATTATATTACCTATTCATTTATAAGAATCTAAACAATAAAGGCCTCAGTATTATGACACCTAGAACTTGGTGCTTGGCACAATGATACACAAAATCAACCCAACAGTTGGAATTAAACACAAGAACACCTACCTCGATCTCCTCTGATCGATATATGTGAAAGGCGCCTCCCGAAAAGACCAAGAACAAAGTAGATCTAAGATGAAAAATTACCCGTTCAAACCTAAATAACTTCCCTTAAGGAAATAATTGGAAGGAAATATTCAAGAGGAAGGAAGACCTTACCCGCACGGTTCAAACGAGATCGACGACCAAAGAGTCGGAGTCTCGATGGGTGATCGAGAGCTCCTACAAGTCTCGGCCTCCTCTCCTGTAGCTCCTGGTGAGTCCCCTTCCTCCTCTGCCGAATGAGGGGGCTATTTCCTATTTTTAATGAAAAAACATAACTACACGGTGTGTACTTCTCAAGTACATGATGTGTACTTTACGTTTTAAACCTCTCCTCTAGCGGCTACACTCCACCGCCTCACTATTCATCTGCCGACTTGATTACACAGAATGTATTACTAAGTACTTGGTGTGTACTATCGTTCCTCTGGTAGCTACTCCCATCGCCTTACTATTCACCTACCAAATGATTACATGACATGTATTACTAAGTATACAACGTGTAGTAAGTTTTTTACACCCTTAATAATTGACAAGCCTACACACCCTGTATTCTCATCCCACACGGCCAAAGTACATGACGTGTGTCCAAAGGTATACAGCATGTGCCCATAAAATTGGGATTTTTCCTACATTACCCTTGTTTTCTAAAAAAAATGTAAGTAAATGGAAAAGAGAAACTCGTGCCTCAAGAATAAGAACCGGGTTCTTACAAACTCCCCCTTAAAGAAATTCCTCCCTGAATTTCCCTTCCAAGGGCGGTGAAGATAAGGCTGAGAACAATTCCAGCCACTGAGAAAGTACGTCGGTATCCTGCTCCCTGATTTCATCCTACACTCAACCATGCTTCCATAGAACCTGTACAAGAGGAACAAACCAGCCTCGGATAACCTTCGTGCTCCTATTAGCAATACGAATCAAATTATCCTCAAAGGATGCATTAACCTACAGTTCAACCTCCTCGGGCTGAAAAATGTGATACAATTCTGATTGATAACTGTGCTACTGAGATATATGGAAGATATCGTGCATGTCCCGGTACCTCTATGGTGACTGCAACTGATAGGAAACTGTCCCGACTCTCTCTTGAATCTCAAATGGCCCCACATACCCCGGTGAATGTTTACCCTATCTTCTGATCTTCTTGTGTCCCAACTGTTGGAACCAGGGTCTTCAAAGCATGATTTGGCGTATGGTTTGTGTTTTTTGTCAATCCTCAGTGGAAGTTCAGGATGTGTACGAACAAAGAGATCATATCGTTCAAGCAGAAAACAGTAGTGAAGGTGGCGTCATTTCCCAGTGTTTGCCAAATTTTTGGGCCTGAAAATCCGCCAATAAAGTAAAGTGTTTTTGGAAAAGGTACTTGCGCGCCGAGCTCTTGGAGGATAAAAGACTTGCGCGCCATATGTTTTTGAGGATCAGAACATCAAAATTTGTCTAAGGAAATAATGTCGCGCATGTGTTGGTTGGGTCGCGCAAGTGAGTTGCGCGACAGAGGTTATTGAAGACAAGACTTGCACGTCGTCGAGGGACTTGAGCGCCGACGCACAGGGGGTCCAGTTTGCCTATAAATAATGGACCACCCCTCCTCATTTCTTATGGAGTTCAAGGCTGAGAGATTGTTCAAGATCTCGTCGCACAGGTGGTTGAGTCGCGCAGGTGGTAGTTTGGTCGCGCAAGTAGAGCTTGCACGCTGGTTGTCTGCAGTGCGCCCATGGTGGTTTGGGAGTGAAAGGAAGTGAACCGCGCAAGTTTGTTGTCGAGGAAGGAAGCGTCGCTCAGGTGCATTGGTGACACTTGCGCGCCAGTTTGGACTTGCGCGCCGTATTGGGACTTGCGCGTCCATCTTGGAGAAGCGCGCCAGGTTTTGCTGAAGCCCGCCGGCCTGTTTGGAGCTGCACGAAAGCCAGGAGACTACCTGATACATTCGAGGAAAAGTGATATTATGCTTCTGGTGAGAATCAGAGTTCAATAGAGCATCTACATACAACTGAAGATGCATTCTCTTGAAAATGATGAAGAGACCTTCACGTCTATAAACTGAGTGGGACTTCACCAACGGCAGTGAGCCAGGGGGAGTCAACGGGAGTGACCCGAGGGGAGCAGTGGGCTATCCCTGAAACTTTGTAAAGGCAGTGAGCCTGGGACAGAGTAACTGTACCCGAACTTTTGTAATCTACCGCTAGTGAAGCATAGTGGATTTTGGTACGACCGATAACCTGTTGGCGTATGCTCCTTGGACGTAGCCCTTAGTGGTGAACCAAGTAAAAAGGCCTGTGTCTTCTCTATGCATGTGAATGTTTGCTTTCTGATGATCATAATCATCATACAGGTTCAACAAGTTCCTGCCAACGTGGGAACAAGATCCATCACATTAAAAGAAAAAGTGGTCACCCTGATTCACCCCTCCCCTCTCAGGGTGTCCCGGGGTCCTTCAAGTGGTATCAGAGGGTAAAGGTTGCTGGTGTTGAATCTGACCTTCTTCATCGTGGAAAACGCGGTCAATGTCAGGGGAGTCCCTCACTTCGATGGAAGCAATTTCCAGATCTGGAAGAACATAATGATATCTCATCTAAGAACTCTTGGAATGGAAGTTCTTTTTTCTACTGTGCAAGGAATACAAGTCACTGATCGAACAAGTATGGCTATGACTGAAACAGATAGGAAAATTCTTGATGTAGATGCTAAAGCACAAAATGCTCTCACTGCAGCCCTTTCTGATCAGATCTACCTGAAGGTGATGAATTTCACCTCAGCAAAATCCATGTGGGATAAACTTGAGAATATTTATGAAGGAGATAGCAAAGTGAAGGAGGCGAAACTACAAGTGCTACACAATCGGTTTGAGGATCTGAAGATGCATCCAGACGAGAATGCAGACTCTTTCTTCAATCGAATTACTGAAGTGGTTGGAGCAATTAGGGGTCTAGGCGAAGAAATCAAAGACATTGATATTGTAAAGAAAATATTAAGAAGACTTCCACCTCTATATAATGCAAAGGTGTCAGCTCTTGAGGAAAGAGATCTTTCCAAACTTTCTCTAGATGACTTATTGAGCAGTTTGGTAGCATATGAAATGAGAGTCAAACCAGAAGATGCTACGACTCTGGTGAGAAAGGAAATGGCATTCAAGGCCATGGATAAATTGAAAATCTCAAAGGATAGTAGCGGTGATGATGACTAAGAGAAATAAATTATTTCTCTCATTGCAATGAAGTTCCAGAAGGGGAAAGGGAAATTCAAAGGGAAGTTACCTCTCACATGTTTCCGTTGTGGAAAAGTTGGGCATATTGCCTCTCAGTGCTTGAAGAATATCAATGATGATGATAGTGAAGATGAAAACTTCAAGAATCCTCAGAGAAGGTTCTTCAAAAAGGGATACTTCAAATCTGGTAAGAAAATGCAAAGGAATAGTTTTGTCTGTGAAGAGGAAGAAGATGTCAATGAATTCTGTGATGAAGAAGAACCAGAATTCAAAACTGGGAACCATGCTTCTATGATGGCCACTGTCGAAAAGTCAGAAGATACTGATGGAGAAAAACAACTGAGAACTTGTGTAGATCCTGAGGTGCAACTTAAGGATGCAATTAGTAAGCTTAAGATTAAATGTAAGAGCTGCAATAAGTGGAAATCAATTGTAGAAGAATCAATTGAATATGCTGATGAACTTGAATCTGAAATTGAACGACTGGAAGAATTTGTGAAGGTACAGTCTAAAATAATTGAAAGCAATGATGATGCAGTTGATCTGAAGCTGAGAATTGAAGAGAAGGAAAAGGTCATCAATGACCTCACATCCAGACTGGATGAAAAATCCAAGACTGCTGAGGGTCTTGAGGAGGAAGTAGTTACTCTAAGGAGTAAACTGGAGACTGAATCAGTTCCAAAAGAATCGAGGAAGAAAATAAAGTTCGGAAGATTCTCAGATGCAGAATTACTTGCAAGAGCCAAGTGTGGTTCAGATGGGGTTGGAAAAATCTTGAGTGATCAAAGACCCGCTTGCATGGGAAAGAGTGGAATTGGCTGTGAGGCTGAGTCATCAACTGCTGGAAGTGAAAAGATCCAAAAGAAAGAAAAGATTAAAGTTGAACATGATGAAATGTTACCTAGTGTGCTAAAAAAGGAACCCTCAATCCAAACTAAAAGGAGACCCGAAAATTATCCTCAAACTTTCAAAAATGACAGACAGTCTTACTATTCTCCCAAGGAAGAAGGTATAAGGAGAAATTCAAGTGAGAAGACATTTCCTCTCATGAAGTGTCAGTTATGTGGCTATCTGGGCCATACCATGTCTTATTGTGAAGAGGCAAGAAGCTATCTGAATGGAGAAGATATAGATGCTCAACAATGGAGAACAATCTCATATCCTAAATCTCATAGAAGAAATAATTTCTATGGATATTGTTTTCGTTGTTCTAACTTTGGTCATAAGGCCGTTAATTGTAGGTAGAGAGGAGACATAGACACCTCATACCGAAGTTCTAGACAAGTCAAGTCTCGTCAGCAAGACAGTGTTGCTCTTTCAAACAGGTTCTCACCTCTCACAGAAGAATTTGACTATGAAGAACCTGGGTATGTGGAAGATATAGTTGAAAGGCCATCAGTTCTATATACTCAATCTAATGTCTCATGGAAGGAAAGGAAGAAGATTGAGAAATCGAACCTTGCATAGGTAGCCCTCAAAGCTACAAAGAACAACAGTACCTGGATTCTGGATAGCGGTTGTTCATCTCATATGACGGGTAATGCTGTCCTACTAACGAATATCATAAAGAATGTTGATGGTACAGTAAGATTTGGTAATGATGGGGCTCTGAAAATCAAAGGGAGTGGAATTACCCAATTAGCTAATGGAGAACTAAAGAATACTGAAGCCCTTTACATATATGGCCTACGTCATAATCTCCTTAGCGTGAGTCAACTCTGTGACTCAGGACTTATAGTTACTTTTAATCAGAAAGGATGCACCATCAAGGGAAAAACCGGCAATTCACTTATGAAAGGATACAGAACAGAAGGCAACTTGTATCAGGTTGATAGTGAATAAAATGTATGTTACATGACTGTTGAAGAAGAAATCAATTTGTGGCATTGGAGATTGGGACACATAAATCAACAAGATATGGAGAAAATATCAAAATTGAGAATTGTCATGGACATCCCCAACCTGAAGCATGAGCGTGAAAAATCATGTGATGCTTGTATTCGTGGGAAGCTGGTCTGCAGTTCATATCGACCAAAGAAGAAAAAGGCATCTCACCTTCTTGATCTGATTCATACAGATGTTTGTGGTCTAATAAATGTTTCTGGAACTCATAGAGAAAGGTACTTTGTCCTTTTCATAGATGATTACAGTCGAATGGCATGTGTGATGGTCATTCACAGGAAACGACAAGTCCTTGACTTCATGAAAACATATCGGCGAATCGACGAGAATGATACTGGACGAACAATCAAAGTGTTGCGATCTAACAATGGAAGAGAATACACGTCCATTGAATTTGAAAATTATCTGGAGAAGCATGGGATACAACATGAGGTAGCTTCTGTGATAACTCCACAACAAAATGGAGTTGTTGAACGAAGGAATCGATAGGTGAACAACATGGCACGAACTATGCTGATTGAGAGTCGTATTCCACGACATTACTGGAAAGAGGCTGTTCAAGCTGCAGTGTACATTCAGAATCGAACAGGACTTTATATGGGTGAGACGAAGACACCATATGAATTGTGGCATGGACGGAAGCCTTCTCTAAAATACTTTCATGTCTTTGGAAGTAAGTGATTCATCAGGAACAAAGAAGGAAATCAAGGGAAATATGGAGACAACGCAGATGAAGGAATCTTCCTCGGTTACTCAATGAACAACAAAGCCTACAAATGTTTCAACAAGCGTTTGGGAAGGATTGTGGAAAGCAATGATGTTAAGACAATTGAAGAGAAAACCACAAATGCTTCACGGACGTCATATGCTGATGTGATAGAAAGTCATGAAGAATGTGAACATGAAGAAAATACAAATGCAGAAATAGAGGAAGCTATTCAAAACACTCATCAATCACATAATGATGTTGACTCAGAAGAAGAATATGAAGAAGAAAATATGGCTGAAGAGAATACTACTGAACCTCGCAGGAGAAATCGAAGAGCTGAGATTGATCCATCCAACATAATTGGGGATAGGAGTGCACCCACTCAAACCAGAAGGATGAGGAATACCACGCAATCTGCATTTCTATCAGTTGTAGAGCCATCCTCATTCGAAGAAGCTGCAAAAGATAAATCTTGGGTGAAAGCCTTGAATGATGAATTAGATCAGATTGAAAAGAATCAGACATGGGATCTTGTCCAGAGACCCAAAGGTCACAATGTGATTGGTACCAAATGGATCTTCAAAAATAAGTTTGATGAGCATGGAAGTGTTATCAGAAACAAGGCACGACTGGTATGTAAAGGATACTCCCATATTGAAGGTATTGATGTTGAAGAATCCTTTGCTCCAGTTGCTAGACTGGAATCAATCAGGATTTTCCTTTCCATGGAACTCCAAAGAGGATATAAAGTATATCAAATGGATGTTAAGACAACATTCTTGAATGGTATACTCGAAGAAGAAGTCTACATTGAACAACCGGTGGGCTTTGACTTGGGTACCGATGAAACAAAGGTCTGCAAACTAAAGAAAGCTCTATATGGTTTGAAGCAGGCACCACGGGCATGGTATTCACGGCTAGATTCATATCTCAAGAAGTTGGAATTCAAAAGAGGAGGAGTTGATCACAATCTCTATGTGAAGAATTCTCCAAAAGATCAATTCATGGTTCTTGTCTACGTTGATGATATCATATTTGGTGGCAGCAAGCAGAAATCAGTGGATGAATTTTCCAACCACATGAAATCAGAATTTGAAATGTCTATGATTGGGGAGCTCACATATTTCTTGGGGCTGCAAGTGATTCAAAATAATGAATACACATTCATTTCTCAGGAAAAATATGCAAGAGAGCTGTTGAATAAGTTCAATATGCAAGACTCCAAACCAATTTCAACTCCGATTGCAGTTGGAACTAAACTTGGAAAGCATGAGGATAGGAACTCTGTTGATCCCACCATGTGTAGGAGGATCATTGGAAGCCTACTGTACCTGACAGTGACAAGGCCATATATTGTCTTTGCAACATGCCTTGCGGCCCTCTTTCAGAGTAATCCAAAAGGGGAACATATGGAATCAGTAAAAAGAATCATGAGATACATTCACAGTACACATAACTTCGGGTTATTTTTTGCTGAAGGCAGGGATAGTGAATTATCCGCATTTTCAGATACTGACTGGGCTGGTGATGTGGTAGACAGAAAGTCCACTAGTGGTGGAGCTTTCTATATTGGGAAGAAATGTGTTGGCTGGTTGAGCAAGAAACAAGAAAGTACTTCTCTTAGTTCGGCTGAAGCTGAGTATATCTTTGTGACAAAAGCATGCACTAAACTTCTTTGGATGAAGCAGCAACTAACAGATATTGGTGATAAGGTGCAGCAACCAATGGTGATTTATTGTGATAACAAAAGTGAAATTGATCTTACAAAGAATCCGGTTCAGCATTTTCGTACAAAACATATTGAAATACGATATCATTTTATCAAAGAAAAGGTTGAACAAGGCGTGATTAAAATGGATCATGTTGGAACTAATGAGCAAGTGGCTGATATCCTAACCAAGCCATTGTCCGCGACTGTGTTTGAGAAGCATCGGTTGAACCTCGGTGTTCAACCACCTCCTACTGCATAAGGAGGCTCCGGAAATCCCCTCTCCCCGTTTGTTTTAACTGTTTTTATCTGCTTATGGCTGTGATGTAGGATTATGGGGGAGATACTATTCAGGGGGAGTATGGATTGAGCTGAACGTTGAACAACTTATCGGTCTTTGGTTTTATTGTCAATGGGGGAGCAAGGAATAAATTCAAGGCACAAAATTCTTATGTGATGAGAAGTATAAGATTGCGATGAGAAGTATAAGAAGGATAACATCAGGCTTTATGGAGAATTTCAAAACACCGGAACCCAATTCAAGCCTCCCCTCTTGTTTTTTACACCGAGCATTGCTCACATAGACTTAGAGTGTTGGATGAGTTGATTCTTGCATTTTGGGTTTGCTCATGGTTGGAGATCTATTGAATTTATTCTGATTGCCAACAAACCCAAAGGGGGAGATTGTTGGAACCAGGGTCTTCAAAGCATGATTTGGCGTATGGTTTGTGTTTGTTGTCAATCCTCAGTGGAAGTTCAGGATGTGTACCAACAAAGAGATCATACCGTTCAAGCAGAAAATAGTAGTGAAGGTGGCGCTGTTTCCCAATGTTTTCCAAATTTTTGGGCCTGAAAATCTTCCAATAAAGTAAAGTGTTTTTGGAAAAGGTACTTGCACGCCGAGCTCTTGGAGGATAAAAGACTTGCGCGCCATATGTTTTTGAGGATCAGAACATCAAAATTTGGCAAAGGAAAGAAGGTCGCGCAAGTGTTGGTTGGGTCGCGCAAGTGAGTTGCGCGACAGAGGTTATTGAAGACAAGACTTGCGCGCCGTCGAGGGACTTGCGTGCCGATGCGCAGGGGGTCCAGTTTGCCTATAAATACTGGACCAACCTTCCTCATTTCTTACGGAGTTCAAGGCTGAGAGATTGTTCGAGCTCTCATCACACAGGTGGTTGAGTCACGCATGTGGTAGTTTGGTCGCGCAAGTAGAGATTGCGCGCCGGTTGTCTGCAGTGCGCCCAAGGAGGTTTGGGAGTGAAAGGAAGTGAACCGCGCAAGTTTGTTGTAGAGGAAGGAAGCGTCGTGCAGGTGCATTGGTGACACTTGCGTGCCAGTTTGGACTTGCACGCCGTATTGGGACTTGCGCGTCCGGCATAGAGAAGCGCACCAGGTTTTGCTGAAGCCCGCCGACCTGTTTGGAGCTGCACGAAAGACAGGAGACTACCTGATACATTCGAGGAAAAGTGATATTCTGCTTCTGGTGAGAATCGGACTTCAATAGAGCATATACATACAATTGAAGATGCATTCTCTTGAAAATGATGAAGAGACCTTCACATATATAAAATGAGTGGGACTTCACCAACGACAGTGAGCCAGGGGGAGTCAATGGGAGTGACCCGAGGGGAGCAGTGGGCTATCCCTGAAACTTTGTAAAGGCAGTGAGCCTGGGACAGAGTAACTGTACCCGAACTTTTGTAATCTACCGCTAGTGAAGCATAGTGGATTTTGGTATGACCGACAACCTGTTGGCATATGCTCCTTGGACGTAGCCCTTAGTGGTGAACCAAGTAAAAAGGGATGTGTCTTCTCTGTGCATGTGAATGTTTTCTTTCTGATGATCATAATCATCATACAGGTTCAACAAGTTCCTGCCAACGTGGGAACAAGATCCATCACATTAAAAGAAAAAGTGGTCACCCTGATTCACCCCTCCCCTCTCAGGGTGTCCCGGGGTCCTTCACCAACTTCTCCGAAACACATAAGAAAACTTGGTCCTCAAACATGAACTCTAAGGTTCATCTGCGGCGATCAACATAAGATTTCAGAAGTGACTGTGCAGTAGCCATCCGCTTCTAAATCAACTAGACCTGCTCTAAATTCTCTTACACGAGACGTGTTCCCAGTAAATATGTCTCACTTACCTCCAATTAGCATAGGGGTGATCAACATGGCATACCATATAAAACCTCGTAAGGTTCCATCTCAATAGTTTCCTAAAAACTATTATTGTAGGCAACCTCGACCAGGAGTATGTTCTTATCCCTAGATACCCAAAAGTCTAGGATGCATGCATGCATCATGTCCTCTAGAACCTATATTGTATGCTCTGACTGGCCATCGGTCTAAGGGTGGGAAGTTTTGCTCAGAACCACCTGTGTGCCCTGTGCCCTCTGAAAACTCTGCCAGAAATGAGACATAAAATGGGCATCCCTATCTAAATCTATAGAAAAAGAGACCCCATGAATACGTACTACCTCTCGAATATACAACATCCCAATATCGTCAACACCGAAGGTCTCCTTGATCGGCAAAAAGTGAGCCACCTTCATAAGTCTATCCTCAACCAGCCATACAACATCATTACCTTGAGGCGACCTTGGAAACCCGGTCACAAAGTCCATCGTGAAATTATCCCATTTCCATTACAGAATGGTTAACTATTGTTACAATCTGGCTGGCCTCTGATGCTCCACCTTCACCTGTTGATAGGTGGAACATCTTGTAAGAAAACCAGCTACCTCTCTTTTCATACTCGGTGACCAATACTGATGTCTCATGTCACGGTACATTTTGGTAACTCCAGGATGCACTACCCAAGATGATGCATGAAATTCCCACATCAAATCCTCGTGTATACCCCCTAGAACCCACACTCATCCATGGATATGTAGTACCTCATCATAGCCTATCGTCTAACCGGGTGGAGGGTCCTCACTTGCCATAGACTCCCGTAGAACTATGCCTTCTGCATCAGATAGTTGTCTCACCCTCACTCTATCAAATAGGATAGAAGTCATCGCTAAGGATAAAAGATATGCTCACCCCTGACTACTATTCACCTCCAAATGAATCTTAGAAAACAAATCCAAAATCCATCACTCACCACTGGCCTCTTGCACTGCTTGTATCTGAGTCCTCCTACTCAGTGCATCAGCCCCTGTGTTACCCTTACCAAGTGTTTAGGCAAGCTCAATGTCAAAGGACTGAAGGTATTCAACCCACCTTCATTGTCTCAAATTATAGTCATGATGGGAAAAGATGTATTAAAGATATTTTTTGTTCGTAAACACCCCCAAATGTTCTCCCCAGAGATAATGTCTCCAACAATGTAACACATGAACAACTTCAACCAACTTGTGATCATGTGTCGGGTAATTCCTATCATGTGGCCTCAACTACTGATACTTATACACAACTACTCAATCTCCCTACATTAACACTTCTCCCAGCCTCATACCTAATGCATCACAGTAAACTGTATAGCTCTTCCCTTTCTCTGGATATATCAGGACTGGTGTTGATGTAAACTTTCCCTTCAACTCCTGAAAGGTTGTCTCGCAAGCTTCTGACCAAAAGAACTTAAAAACCTTCTTAGTCAAACCTATCAACGGTGATACTAATCAGGAGAATTCATGTATAAAGCGCCTGTAGTAACCAGCCATCCTAATTAAACTCCGTATTTCAAACACGTTCTTTTCCTTCTCTGAGGAAACTACTACTCTCACTTTCTCTGGATTTACCAAAACTTTTTCCTCAGAGATAATATGACCTAGGAAGTGAATCTAGTCCATCCTAAAGTGGCACTTTGAGAGCTTATCATATAGCTGATTCTCTCTCAGTGTACTCAGCACGATCTCAAGATTGATGGCATGTTTGTGTCGAGTGTGAGCATACACCAAGATATCATCCACGAAGGTTACAATAATATAATTCAGATATGGGTGGAACACACGATTCATCAGATCCATGAAAACTACTAGCGCATTAGTGAGTCCAAACGACATGAACAAGTACTTGTACATACCATATCTTCTTCGAAAAGATGAAAGCGGTTTGTCCGATGGTCTAATGTGCAACTGATGATATCCAAATCTCATGTCAATCTTTATGAACACTCATGCTTCTAAATTTTTATCAAAAATATCATCAATACTCAGCACGGGATATAGGTTCTTGACCGTCTACTAGTTCAGCTTTTGATAATCCTTGTAGAGTCAGAGGGTACTGTCCTCCTTCTTCACAAACATGATAGGCGAACCCCAAGGAGAAGTACGGGGTCAGATGAAACCCTTTTCCTACAAATCCTCCAACGGCTTATTCATCACTTTTAAATATGGTGTTTCCATCCTTTAAAAAGTAATGGACACTAGTGCCTCTCCTGGAACATGCTCAGAAGATAAATAAACCTCTCGCTCTAGAGGTGGACCTGAAAAGTCGTTTGGGAAGACATCCCTGAAACGATTCAAAACTAGTGGGAAATCCTTCTGAAAAATTCTGTGGTCATCCAAATATAAACTCGCAATCTGGGATATCACTCCCCTTCGCCCATGATGCTCGAGTCCAGCTTGGCTCAAAGGGACATCCCATTCGCCCTTGTATATAAACTCTTTGACCTCTGTTGATGTGAAACTCACCCTACGATGATAGTAATATACAAATGCTTGAAAGGGTACCAACCAGTCCATCCCTATAATTACATCATAGGTTGTCATAGAGGTCCCATGGAATGTGACACCCAACAACCTCTAGGGGAACTCCTTGTACTGACGCACACATGACATTATAATTCCGAACGGAGTGTCTAGAATCATGATATCAGAATAAGAAGAAACATAGATCCAAAGGCTCTCCACAACGGGCACTAATTTAAAGATATATATAACACCGGTATCGAAATGTATAAAAGATAAAACAAAAGCAACTAGAATAGTACCTCTGATAGTGGATGGTCCAGGATCTTGCTCCATCTAGCTCTGTTGCACTGCATATGCCTACCCAGTGCCGCGGCCCTGTGACACAGCCTGGATACTCTGATCTGACCCCCCTGCTGTCTTTGAGATCCTGGTGTATGGATACCACGACCACGACCACCACCTCAGCCAAAATGCCCTGACATATTCTAATTCTCTGACTAGTATGGAGAATTTGTCCCTTCTCTTGCATGCTGAGTCTGCACATGACCCCTATCACTAGTCACTGGTGGAAACAACCTAAAAAAACACTAAAGATGACACATCTTTCCGCAAACTTATCACTCCACTAGGTCACATGGACACTGAGGTCTCTTTTTCCCCTCTTTACCATACTAGTAGCACATTACCTGGCCACCTGAAGAATTTTTCTGGCTAGTACTTCCACTATGAGGGAAATCTATCTGCCTCTTCCTCTTGCCTATAAAAATAGTACCAAAGACCAGTACTGAACCAACCTAGTTTGCACCACTAGCTTCTCGCAGGTTCTGCTCTATAATCAACACATAGATCACAATAGCATGCACTATATGCAACATGAAAACATTCACCAGAGCACAGATGTCATATCGAAGACCATCCTCGAAGCATCTATCCCTTAGCGTCTCATCACCCACCAGAATAGGTAGAAAATGGTGTAGCTGAGTGAGTCAGGCAGAATAGTCCATCACTGACATGGATCCCTGTTGCAGATTCATGAAATCTTGAGTTCAATCTCCCCTTAGCGTCTCTGAGAATAAATACTCATAGAAGATTGCATGAAAATCTTCCCATGCCATGTCTCAGTGATGCTCAGTCGGGGTGGTAACATCCCACCATCTCTTTGTAGAATCACAAATCATGTAAGTAGCGAGGTTGACCCTCCTCCTAGGAGGAGTCCCCAGATGCTCGAAGATCGTCTGCATAGAACCCAGCCATGACTCCGCAGCATGTGGCCAGCCATCCGCTAAAAATGTAGGTGGATGATGATGCTAGAATATATGTGTCATCTTTTCCATAGATGTGGCAACCGGTGGTGCTCCCTGGAAGGTATGAATGAACCACATAAAGCCTTCATAGGACTGCACATCCACGCTGGTGTCTGCTGTAATGGATGACACCATATCTGGAACTCCTGGAGGATCTATTGGTAGCCCATGTCCTACCATATATGGAGTATAATGATCGCCACTTTCTTGGTGAAAAACATGTTTTTGTCTCGGTGGAATTACTCTACAAGGTAAAACACATGCCTCAGGTTAAGATCATCAAGGGCTACGAACTGGAAGTGTAATAAGGAAATAAGAGAAAGAAAACATTCAAGTTTTACAAAACAAGACTATACAGTGTGTATAATAACTACACAACATGTTCCCTTATGTCTTTCACATGGGCAAGTACTTCTTCCAGAACTTGTTGTGTTACACCCCAATCATATGGCATGTTGTCCTTACACAGGATGTGTACATGAATTTTCTTCCCATGCCTGAGACCTTATACACGAATAAGCCACACGGTTCTCGTTTAAACGAGACTACACAGTGTGTTTGCTCCAGATATGGCATGTACTAGGCGAACTTCACTGACCTGTGTTGTTAGCTACATGGTCGGATACACATCTCACACTACACCGTGTGTTCCAGAAGGACACGACGTGTACTTAAAAATATAACACTGACCTGTGTTGTTATATACATGACAAGATATCAATATTACCCTTCATGGTGTGCTCAGCAATGAAATGGTGTGTATAAGCTAAGATTTCTCCATCCGTGTTATTATTCAGGCAGGCGGACCCAGGGACACGACGACACGGCATGTACATCTGGTACACGGTGTGTTCCCACAAGAGTTTCCTTATCCCGTGTTTCTTCCCTAGGTACACAGTGTGTTACACCCGCCCACGGTGTGTACACCATCCTGTTTCCCTAGCCACATGGCTATTTCTACACAGTCTTTAACTGGTAAAGACTACACGGCGTGTCCCATTGGTACACGATGTGTCCTTAGTTAAATATAAAAGACCTGTGTTCCCTCCCACATGGGTGGTTACACGACCTTATACTACACGACGTGTACCTATAAGTACATGTTGTGTACTTAGAAATTCATTCTTTTCTTCCCGAAAAGAAGTGTACATGACATGTGTTCAAAACTACACGGCGTGTATTCTAGGTTTTTCTAGACAGTTAGCCTCATAAATTACTCTAGAGTCCCTTTTCTTTAAATTCAAGTGTCGATATGCCAAATTCAGACCCGGGGGGGGGGGGGGGGGGGGATACCCCCCCAAACCAAAGTTTATCCCCTGAACTTTCACACTATATTACAAAATGCAACAAAAGTTTTGACCATGATCCACTAAATTCCAGTCCAAGAGATCCCATACTTCTTAGGAACCAAAGTTTAGCATCCATAAACTCAACCATAACATGTACCAATACCCTATAAACAGTAGGAATCTCTATCAAGGTACCAATCACAACAACATGAATTTTCTATCACAATATATATCACAAAAATATGCAATTTCTAATGCACCTACATGGCATGGAAACTATACATGACATTTGATTCTAACATGTGCCTAAATGATGCATGAGATGGCATACCCTCATCTCATTGGGTTGAAACTAAATAGAACCAAAGTATAAAAATATAAATAGCACACCACAAGCATGTCACCCAACGAGCGCCCCAAACCCAAGTATAACGTCCCAGATCCTGGGGCCATACAATGGGTGCCCCGAACCTGGTTGGTCACATGACCTCAAGTGAATTTCCCCAAATGCTTGAGGCTCCCGACTAGCAGTGAGGGCCTAGGACTGATAGTGGGGAAACAATGCCCTCATTTTTCAAAGTGTAGCATAGTGGATCAAAATATAAAAATACAAAAGCGGAAGGTGTAAACAATATAGACCTGAAATAGACAACAAAACCGATGTAAAAGATAACCAACAGTCATATATATATGATGATGCAACATGTGTCTAATCTAAGAAAGCATCCAAAACTGGATACACTATAATCTAATATAATACAGAACATAGTAAAAGATACAGCAAAGAAAAACCAAAGTAGTGAAATTGGTACACTACAGCATCACAAACCTATGCTCTCCTACACCTCTGCAACAATCATGTACCTATGTTGGGACCCTTTCACTTATCGATACCAGTAGCAATATAATCTGTTTCGGACCAAGACATGACCCAAACAGGGTGTGACAAATAAATCCCAGTAGGCAATGACCAAAGTCTTGTTCCCAAGTGACTATGAAAATGTGCAACAGTAGTGTGCAATAATGAAATGCAGTAAGCTAGGAATTACTCAAAATTAACAATTCCTACCAGTTATATTTTGAATTTAATAATTGTTTAACAATTCAATATAATTGAATTCTGAGTTCCTGAGACTCAGCCTCGACCGAAAATTTATTATAAAGTTCCACAACAGAAACCACAATAGGCTATCTAATAGGTAATAGATAATAATAATACCAAGAATGTGCTTTATCTTGGCAGGTACAACATTAGAAATCACCTCTGTGAATATTCAAAATAAACATTGTCATCAGACATTCAAATCTTTACCCTCCGGAAAATAAAAACAAAACCCTCAGGTGATTTACCTCAAGCATAAAGAATATTTCCCTCAGGAATACGAGATATCTACCTCAGGCATGGAAGCTACTGCACTCAGGAATAAGAAACGTTACCCTCAGGCTAAACAAAACCTTTCCCTCATGCTAAACCAAACACAACCCTCAGGTATTCTATAGGAAAATGAAGTAATCAGGATGAACCCAACATATAAGAAAGCAATTTATATATGTTTCCTCTCAAGAAAACTCAAATCATGCTACAATCACGGCATACCCATAGGTATCCTGGCCAAACGTCTAAACAAGGGAAACACACCCTCGGGGTGGCCCTCGTTCAATGCAACGATATGAAACAGTAGTTTATACTAATTCATTATAATACCTATGCAATTATAGGCATCTAAACAGTCAAGGCCTCAGCCATAAGACACCCTAAACATGGCATGTGGCACAATGGTACACAAAATCAACTCAACAGTTGGAATTAAACACAATACCACCTAACTTGTTCTCCTCTGGTCGCTATTTGTGAAAGGCTCCTCCCAAAACGACCATGAACAATGTATATCTGAGATGAAAAATTACCCGTTCAAACCTAAATAACTTCCCTTAGGGAAATAATTGGATGGAAAGATTCATGAAAAAGGAATTGCATACCTGCGCGGTTCAAATTAGATCGACAGTAGAATAATTAGAGTCTTGGCGAGTGATCAAGAGCTCATACAAGTCTCAGCCTCCCCTCTCATATCTCCTGGTGAGTCCCCTGCCTCCTCTGCCGAATGAGGAGGCTACTGCCTATTTTTAATGAAAACACATAACTACACAGTGTGTACTTCTCAAGTACACATCGTGTACATTCCTTTTTGAACCGCTCCTCTGGCGGCTACTCTCCACCGCCTCACTGTTTATCTGCCGACTTTATTACACGACGTGTATTACTAAGTACACAACATGTACTATAATTCCTTTGGCGGCTAATCCCACCGCTTTATTTTTCACCTAACAACTGATTAAACATCGTGTATTACTAAGTACATGGCATGTAGTTAGTTTTTTACACCCTTAATCGCTGACTAGTATACATTCCCTATATTATCATCCCATACTGCCAACATACATGACGTGTGTCCAAAAGTATATGGAATATACCCATATATTTGGGAATTTTCCCCACATTACCCATGTTTTCTAAAAAAACATAAGGAAAAGAAAAAGAGAAACATGTACCTCATGAATAAGAATCAGGTTCTTATATTTTGTAAGATCAAATTTTGTGATTTCTCATTATAATGAATAAAATACTATTTTATGTTATATAATATTTACTTATATGATTTAAAATTACTAAAATTATTATATTAAAATTTTTAATGTTATATATTCAATGATATCAAAAAATTTCTTTTTTACTAATCACATTTCCATTTATAATAACATTCAACCAAATTAATGAGTAGGAAACGTTGATATCATGGTAGACGAGTATATGGTTTATGGGGGTTAATACTAAGAGATATAGACTAAAATATCATGTAGTCATTTATAAATTTTCTTCAATGAGAGTTTTTTATATTCAAACACATACTATCTTATAAATATGTCATTTTATTTTATCTTGCCCTGAAATATTATTTTATATTCATTTAAAACATTTAGTAATATCCTAGGTTACCCTTCAATTATTTACAATAGAAAACCTATTCTTTCTTTCTTGAATATTTGGAGAACTCTATCTCCACAAATACCTTCCCAAATCATAATCCAAACATCACCTACATGACCTACTTTTTTTTTCTCATAAAAAATCATTCCATGAACTATCAATGTGTATGTTAATTATGGTTTTCTAATGAAGAGGTAAAACTCATAATGTTTCTATTTTCATTGTCCTTATTTATTATCCTTCTTAAAATATTTTTAAATAATGAGGATATTATAACATTAGTTAATAATATATACTAAAATAATATTATTAATATGATAAAACTTTATTTCATTTAATTTTCTATCTAATAATGGAATGAAACATTGTTTATGTATGCATTTGGACTACAACCTAAACGAACTAACAAGTCTAAATTTATTTAACCACCTAACATTCCTTTTTATAATGATGCATTTAATTCATATAAATGATATTCCTAAAACAATTATCATCCAAGAAATATAATATATCATATATTTTATTAAAATTTCATCCAGGGGAAAATGACATTGTCGTTTGCACGTATGTGGAGATCACTACCTCCCTGAAGCCATGTGATTCATATTTCATGAAATAATTTCATGCATTGCCCTAAAATTTTATTCAATTAATAAAAAAATAATTATTTAATGATTAATTATTTAAAATTAAGATATTTTTTTCTCTGACCATGGTCAACATACTAATGTTTCTTTTGAATTTTTAGTCAAACATCCTCAAAAACACTTGATATGGATTTAACTAATTAATTAAAAATTATGTCATTAAAAATATGATATTAAAAATTTAATGACAATTTAAAAAACATTAAATGTTTCCAAATAAATTAATATATTAAAATATGTTTTTTATGTAGAATTTAATAGACATTCTTAGAAAGTTTATACATGAGATACAAGGTTTTTTAACACAGTTTTTATTCATTGGTTTATACATATACTTCATTGAAAATGTTATGAAATGTTTATTTATGAAAGGAAATTTTATTACATTATTTTTGTATCCATTTATTGTATGTGGTTGTATAATTTTGACACCCAATCCTCTTAATGAATAAATTCTCACATAGTTAATACAATCATTGTAAGGATTAGGTGTCTCAATATTGATTTTTTGTGACATATTTTGTATTATCGACATAACTCATTTTATAATGTTTATAGTTTTACTATGGTGATATTATATCATGAAAGATTCCTTGATAAATATATTTAATTTTTATTATTATTTCATTTTCCATGATATTTTTATATGAAGTTTAAAAAATTGGAATGGGGTTTCAAAAATAATGTTTCATTTAATTTAGTGATAATTCATGTTATTCACCATACATTTTTTAAATGATACACTTAATTCCCAATTGGATTGATTAATAAATTTATTTGAAGTAAATTTTTGGGTTTCCAAAATCTTGTTTTGTTCCATTATTAAATGGATTTTTCATTTAATAGTTTATAATGTTGCAAGGGATTATAGTTTCAAACATTATTTAGATATAATTTGATTGATACACTAGTATTAATTTATTGGGAGAATAAACTGACTATTGGAATACAATATCATTAATTATTTTTTATTATTTGAATTTTATCATCCTTCTCATGTTTTTAAATTTAAAAATATTCTTTCTTAAAATTACTTTAATGTTTTTTTCATAACAACATTATTCTGAACCATTAATAAACATTTGACAAAACCGTTATTCATTTTACTTTATCTTATTTCAGTAATTTTATTTTAAAAACATAAGTCATTTAATATCTATATTTCCAAAGAACATATACATTATTTTAATAGTTTTGAAAATTAAATTTCATAACTTTTTCTATATGGGTTTTTTTTCACACTATTAACAAAATTTTAAGAAGAATGATTATTTTTACCATTTATAAATTGATTTTTTTTTCAATGTCATTAAATTTCATTACTTTTATCTTTTATATATATTATTCCTAGATTTTTTTAGTAAAGTGATATTATAAAATATTGTATAAACTTTTACTAATTATTATCAAAAGAACCATTTAAGTTTCATTATTTTCAATGAATATTTTTAAATGTTCTACTAAGGTATTTTCTTGTATATAAATATCCTTTGATGATTAAAATGACACTATAATAATATGATATTATTATATAGTGAATTTAATTTATATGGATGTTTTATGATGAAAGGTTTAAAGAGAATATAAAGAAACCTATTTATTTTAAATAGATTAACTGTGATATAATTGAAATATTGTTATTTGAAAGGGTGTTATGATGAAAATTGAATAATTAAAAATGTTTTACTTATAAAAAATACTTATAAATAATTTATGATGATGGGTTATATCGATATAGATTTGATTATGTGTGAACTCGATATATATATTCAATTAATTGGGTAGTGTCCCTAATATAAAATAGGGAATGATAGAGTAAACCTGGGAGGTTTCACCAATAGTTTTAACTAAGAATCAATTGTTTATAATATAAGTTAATATCATTTTAGAAGATAATCTTCCTAGATATAAATATGTTTCCTCTATTATTAAAATGATTTTATGGTGGTTCCATTTATCATATATCGCATCAAAGAGATAATTATTATTTTATCTTATTAGTCATTCCTTTGTTAATTTATTATTCCATGTAATATGTATAATAATATATGTTTCTATTTGTTATGAATCCCCCTTTTTAATTCCCATCATCATTTCATATTTTATCACAAACTTCTTCTCAACTTGTTCGCTATAAAGATATTCAATTAATTAAATCACTGTTTAAACTTACTGATCATTTGATCTCAAACTTGATATGTTTATTTTCAACTTTTCATATTGAATTATGTTATGTATGATATTTTTATAAGGGCTTCATAAGTAATAGTATAAATTAAAAATTTGGAAAATGAAATTCTTGATGTATTACAAAATGATCCCACATAAATACTTGGTTTTTTTTTGTAATATGTTGTTGTAATTCTCTAAACATTTTAAAATATAGGATCCATGGTTATGGAAGGGAACCAATATTTACATTTTATTTTTTATGTTTTATATGGATAAAATTGGGACATATTTATCCATATTACATATTTTAATATAATGATTATTTTTTTAATATAATCATTGAGAGCTGTTTTATGTTTGTATAGTTGGTTTCTGGTAATGATTATATAACATGAGATTTAATTATATTTTCATGTGAGGTTAATATTAGAGTTATAGATACCATCCTAGGTTTATATTTTTATGGTTTATTGTATGTTAATTTTAATATAATCCCCTTTATAGGTTTTATGTATTTGGATCTTTGAGTTTATTATTTCTTTTTTGGAGAGACATTTTTTATGTTGATGTGTTTGAAACACTTATGTCTAATATAAACAATTATTCCTAAATATTGAAATTTAATATTTTGGAATGTCATGTAAATGTTATGAGAAAAACAATGATGTCGAACCTTCATTAATTGTGTGCATACTATTATTAATAGGTATAGAGAGTTATTTACTTTTAAAATCATCTATATTGATCCTTTGGTGTTACTGTTGAATTGTTTAGATTTATTTATTATTCTTCATATGAATGCTAAATTATTTTGGGTATTATCAAATAATATGCAAACAATTTTGGTTTTAATAATGATATGAATCGTTTCATTACATTCTTACATATTACATATGGCCAACCTACTAATTATTATAATTCATTATTCATTAAATATTCAGACCCATCATTTTTTATTAAAAATGATATAATGTTAGAAAATAATAGAATCATGTAACCAAAGGATAAAATTTTGTTAATTGTTTCGGAGAAAAACATGAAACAAAATTTCATTATGATCATAATATTTATGAAAATGTAATTTCTCAGCCATTGAAAACATACCTTTGAAGAAATGTTTATCCTAATACCTTCAATTCTAATGAGTCAATGTTACTTTTTATCCCTTATTTATGTAATGTTTGGTTTTTAATAAATTTCACATGATCGTATTATCTTTCACTCTCCACCATTTTTTAAACTTTAAATTTTTTAAAAATACCCATACTATAAAATCCCACTAATGTTATAATATTAGGATATCTAGTTATGTGTTTTTTCAAATGAACTTCATATTTCCATTTCTATATTTTTAATACATATATTTATTAATGTGATTTGCGATGTTAGATTTCAAAAAATGTTTTACCAATTTTTTAACTTTTGATTTAAAAGATAAATATTAAATTTTTAGTTTGAGAATTTTAAGTTGGTAGACTTTAATATAATTATATTTTAAAATAATTATTATTTCAACAATATACAAGCCACACTACATTGTGCTATAATGACCCTGAAATATAATTATCTAAATATGACTATCATAGTATAGACATTGAACTAGATGTTTTTAATACATTTAACCATATTATGATATATATATATATATATATTATAACAAAAAAAACTTATTGATTATTTCTATGGAAAGAAGAACAATATTTTTAGTATATACATTTTATGATTAAAATTTTGTTATTCTTAAAAAATGGTTATTATTAATTTATTTGAGTGAAAACTATATTTAATTTATATATATTATAGAAATATTTGTTTATAATAATGTTTTTATATTTCAAATAATAATTTAAAAAATAATATTTTGGTCAAATTTTTGTTATTTTAATAATTGATTAATTTTTCAGTTATTTGTGATCAAATAACTATTTAATAAAAAAATTTCATTTCCGTTAAAGTATTTAAATGACCCATTATTTTAAAATGTAATTTATTTGTTTGTTTATTAATATAGATATAGATATATATAATATAATATATTTAATATCATAATAATCATTATTATTGACAATTTTTCTGTAAAACCATTTTTATACTTCAAAATTCAATTTATTTGAAAAACAGTTTTCATCCCTTTCTTCATGTTGATATTAAAATGAATTTATAAAAATTAAATTAAATTAATTTGATTAAAAATATTAAATAATGTAATCTTTATTTATAAGTTTATATAATAGTTATCCTTATTTTTAGTCATATTTAATAGTAACATTATAACAAAATTTCATTCGGTAAGGGTAAATCAGGTAATTAATGTATAAAATAAAGTTATATGGACTTAAAAATATTTCTAACACCAACCTTGTTACCTTTGGATGAGTTCATTTATAAAATTATCATCCAATATTATATGAAAAAGGAAAATCGAGGCTATATTAATTAGATAATAAACTAAATAATATTTCTAGAAAAGAATAAATACAAAATGTCCCACCTTTTTCATATATATATATATATATATTAAATTTTCATATGAATAATGTGGTTATATTCTGTTATAAATTATTATTCTAAATGTGGTGGAATTTATTTTTATCATGGTAATTTATTTTTAATTTTATGTGACAGACTAATTATCTTATATTCATGAAACACTTATGTAGTTTTTGTGAATGAATCAAAAAAAATAATGCATATGATTTTTTAAAACAATAAAAAAATAATTGTTATTTGATTTATGGTGCCCAATGAATTTTTTAGAAAAATATAATTAATTATTAATTTTAAAAAATTATATATTTTAATTACTCTAGTTCAAAGATATTCCATAATGTTAGATTATATGTATAGTCATGAGAATGACGTTAATGATATTTCAAGTTAAATAGTGTTAACTTTTATAATATAAAATTCCTAACAAACATATATTTTCCTAATTTAATATTATATGGTATTGAATAATATTTTTCTCCCATCATCTATCCATTTATAGAATATTTCTTGACCACTAAAGTGTAAGAAACGATGATATAATGATATTCATCATAAGGGTTTATGAGGTGATGGTATAAAACTAATAGATAAAAGTTTAGACACCATATTATCAAGTATATTGTTTATTAGATTATAGGATTTATAATAATTTTCATTCTATAATCTACGTAAATCTATTTGGGTCCAATTTCCATTAAAACATCTGTTATATTAATTTAATACATTAAGTAATTCTAAGGATCGCCCTTCCATCACTTATAAAAAAGAACCTCATCTTCTATCTTCCTAAAACATTTCAATCACCATAGCATGTCCAATACCTATATAAATCCTTTGAAATAGTACATATCAATACCCAAGAGGCTATGATGTCTAAAACATACCATCCTTGAATGACTATGGAGTGATCTAAATAAGATTTTCTAAAAAAATTTGTATAGCTCTAAATTTTGAGATTCCATTTTACTTATTCTTCATCATCCTTCAATATTCTAATTAAATCATGATATAACAACATACATATTTCTTCTATAATTAAATTTTATTTTTTACTATGACAAATTACATTTTCGTCACTTTTTCCATTAAATTTGGAATCAAAACATCATTTGTATATATGTGTGGACTACGACTTCCACGAAATGATGTTTTTTATCATCCACCACTTCCACGCATGTTTTTTAATAATGATTTATTTTATTTATATATATATTAATCATTAATAATTATAATTAGATATTATTATTAAATAAAAAAATTCTTATCTTTCCTTCATATGGAAAATGATAACATCGTTCGTGCATACATGTAGTGTACCACCTCCACGAAGAGATGTAATATATTTTTCATGTACATGTTTCATGGATGGTTAAAAAAAATATTTTTGATATTTAAAAATGATAATTTTTTCATTGCTATTATTTTATATATTATGGAAAATATTTCAATTTGATTATGGTAAACTTAGTAACGTCCTTTTTCACTTATGGTATAAATATCCTCAACACTCAATATGTGGAATTTACTAATTGTGTGATTAAATATGTTATTGAAATAAATTATTAAATAAAATATTAAAAAAATGGAAAAAAATTTACATGTAATTAATTAATATAATTAAATTACTTTGGAGTTAAAGACATACATAACAATTTGGGATTTGATTTAAGGGTTTTTAACCAAATTTTTATTAATTATTTTATTTTAATACTCCATTAAATATATTATTTAATGATTATTAATATAATTACCTTTGATCATATATTGTAATATTTATTTTTTTATTCATTTTTACAATTATTACACTCATTCCATTCAATTATTAAATTTTATATTAAGTGGTATGATCTTAGTAAGGATTATTCATCTCAATATTCTTTTTTGTAGCCATGTTTTGTACTATTCACCTACTTGATTTTTTAGATGTATATGATTCATATTTTGATATTATATAATGAATCATTACTTTATCAGGTTATTTTATATCAATTATTTTTTTCTATTAAATGAAATATCGATTCAGATGTTATATAATATTCATTATTTTTCAGGGTCTCAATTTCATTTCTTTGAAATATAATTCATGTTATGAACCATAATTTATATTATATGATTTCCATATAATTTAATATTTTTAACATATCTATTCATGGTAATTATGGATTTTAAATCATAATTATATGTTTATTCATTTAATTCCCTTTTCATTTATGCATTACTCATGTTTCGAGGGTTAATCTTTTATAAAATTCTTCTTTGAGAACTCTCTTAAATGATGCATCAATATTCATTTATATAGTTTATAAACTAACACATAAAATAATATTTCATTATTTATTCAATATAATTGATATTATTTGTTATATATTATATTTTTTTCATATTTGTTTTTTTTAGAACATTGTACATATATTTTCCATTAAAATAATTGATTTACTATTTTTAATGAATTTTTACCAAAGTTATCTTTTATAACCTTTACTATATTTAAAGTAGGTCCTTTATAGAAAAAAATTATTTCTTAAATTTATCTTCCATGATTTATAAATTCAATAAAAATAATTTATATGGTTGTTTCATAAGGTTTTCTGAATGGGTCATATTTTACACTCTATACAAAAAGTTGAAAATAATGATTATTTTTTACATTTATGAAAGGAAACAAAATTTATTCTATAATGAAAATTAGTTTATGTTATGTTTCATTTATAAATTTACTATCATTTTATTGATTTTTTCCCAAACATTATAACAATATTTATAAAATATTATCAAAAGAAAATGGTTTTTTCAGATCATCTCAAATAATTATTTTTAATAGTTTTTTAAATGTATTTAATTTATCTCAACATCATTTGATGATTCTTATGATTCATTTCAATAAAATCCTATGATAACATCTATATTCATTATATTTTTGTTTTTTTTATTTTAAATAGGTTATCATGAAACCCTTTTCCCTACTAGATGTTATCCAAGATATATAGGAATGGTGGTTATTTTCAAAGATATTATTTTAAAAATATGTTCAAAAGTGTATGATTAGATGTGTTTTTTAAAATAACAATACATGGAAATTAATAATAATTATAGTTTTTAGGGTCTATAACATAAAACTGATGTTCTTGATAGATCTCATATTAAAGGTGATCTAGATATAACTTATTCTTTGTGTGAGCTCGATAGAGATCTCTAATGAATTGGGAAATGATTCTTATCTAAAAATGTAATAAGGATGGATATTACCTAGATTCGTTTTCCTTCTAATTTAACTGGGATTCATTTATTTCTTAAAAAATTGATCAGATGTGATAAATATATTTCTCCAAGATGACGACATATTTTCACTATTCTTGATATGATTTAATAATGGTTCCATTGATCATGATTGACCCCAACCGGATTAAGATTATGTATTCATATAATAATTTCCTTTATGATTGTTTTCTACCATTTAACATGAATAATGAGTCATATTTTGATTGTTATTAATTCTATTATTTAATTATATTGTACATAAAATATATTTTTACACCCTTATTCTCATCTCATTCTCTTCAAATAGATTAAAATGTTTAAACATACATTTATCCATTACTGATCATTTAAAATATCCCTTCTAATATTTCATTTCTACTATAAATAATGAAATATGTTATGTAATATAAAACTAATAGTGTAATGTCTCGGAATTTCCATGTAATGTTTTTATTTATATGGAATTATTATGAGACCGTGAAATTTGGCGGCACGTGATTCTGAGACCCAAAGATCCTAGAATAGAATTTCGGACTTTTATAATATAAGTTCAATAAACATGCAAGATGGATTTTTTATCTTTTGAACCATTTCTCGGATCAAAAATCTGACGGCATCATTGAATTTAGAATGCCACGATCACCTATAAATGACATAAAATTGGAAGGGATAGGCTGAGCAGAAAAGTTATTTTTTTCACTTCCTGAGAGAAATAGTAAAATAATTTAATAGAATAATTTTATTTTCTTTCTCACTTTTTAGTGGACGACGATGCCACCGCCAAGAAGAAATATAGCGGTGACGGTATGAATTTGTGAGGCTCATCAATGGATCATTAAACACACAGTGTAATGATGCTTTAATGGCGCGTAACAGTGATGCTATTTTATAAATGAAGCAGTGTAAAGACGTGGTGTCACACCATAATGGGAATTCTGTGACATAATCCTATATATATATTGATGCAATAGGAAAATATGGATTATAAATTTGGAAGATTCTTTCAAGAACTTATGAAGGACCTCCACTATAGCGAATAATGATGAATGCTGGCAGATCGCCACCACATGAGACACCTTTCGATGATCTGAGCTGAGAAGCGACATCAATGTCTTAACCCCTCGAGGAATAACGTTGCCGACATCAAATGTTATAAGAGGTAGGGGATTATTTTGTTTAAATATATTCCATTTTCTTTATTCTTTTAAAACGACGAATGTGGATCCACCCACGAATAGGTTGATCCGCACGTCGCTCGTTCATGTGGGAGGGTATCACTAGGGGTTCAATGTTGGGATTGATTTATTTTGGTTTGAAATGCACCCCTTGAAACCTCCTCGGATATATCCTCTGACGTGGATGGCACAAGATGACATGAACAAGGTTAGAGCCCCTCTGATTGATTATTCCTTGTGATCAGCTCATTGAAATTAAAGGTAAGGACAATCTGGATCTATCGCAGTGAAGATGGCATCCCCTGGAGGCGGCAAAAGAAAACAGTTCGAAAACTGGGAGACTGGAGAGCGTCTGGTGGCCCAGTGAAGATATGGGCGGTGTGCTAGAGGTGACATGCTATGGAACCGGATGTACTATAGGTTGAGAAAAGGAAGGCCACTATACCAACCGTCAGTTGGAGGAGGAGGTGCACCGCAGCGGTTCACCTGGGATGTGGAAGTAACGGCCATGACGGGCCTCAACACTAGATTCCAACAGCTGTGTAGAGAATTCATCCTTTCATGTGAGATGATGTGGGGGATGTATATGGTTGGCCTGACCATGTGACCAGGTGCCGAACGCGGTTATGCCGCGTCCAGGGAGAAGGGGGTCAGCCCGGAGCGGCG
The DNA here is from genome assembly GCA_963277665.1 of Viscum album. Classification (NCBI taxonomy): domain Eukaryota; kingdom Viridiplantae; phylum Streptophyta; class Magnoliopsida; order Santalales; family Viscaceae; genus Viscum; species Viscum album. The sequence continues at coordinate 1,291,970,107 of OY728135.1, forward strand.
GGCCGAACCGATCTAGCCAACTCAGTGGGCCAGGCCAGGTCAACTAGGTTTAGGTTGACCCCGGGGTCAGTCAACACAGAATAGGTTGAGTAGATCTAGACCAGGTTAGGTCTAGTCAGCCTGACCGGGTCGGACCAGACACAAACCCATTTCGATACAATTACGTTTAAATTGCCTTATCTACAAAACCAGATGTTTGTTTGACTAACAATTTGCGACACTGGAACACTTTTTATGAGATAGTAAATTTAAGACACTCCACTTGAGATTTATTAAATGTTGATGTATGTCCAGGTTGGATCGAACATGAATCCAACCAGGCCCTTGGTGCTAAAATGACCATAACTTATAGACTCAACATCTCATTGATGCTCCTTCTGTCACATTGGAACCCTTATGACATAGAGTTCCTTCAAGTCAATTAATTGTGGAAATTTGTGGTAGTATAAGTATGACTGATAGCCTAAGGAATAGAACCAGGGTGTTTCTTATGGTGAGAGTTAGGAAGAATACTCCCTTGATGACTCAAGGAATGTGTATTCCTCACTCCTCTACTCTTATAGAGATGGGACTCACGACGTCATGGGTGAGGTTTAATTTTCCTCTAAGAAGGTTTTTCTATCTTTGGGGTCATTACACCCTTATTATACTAGGGCATGAGTATTCCATACATAACAGTCATAGAGTGAGGTACTCCCCTACCGGGAAGGGCGCGGGTCCTATATGTTAAGAGCAGGTAATACCCTATCAACCTAGGGTGAGGGTCCTCCTTACGCAGTGCTACAGCTATGTCTGTACTCTCTTTCCATGTCCAGGCATGGGTCCTCTACCCTGGGGTCAGTACTCCCCTGATCTACTAGGGCACCGGTCCCCCACAACAGATACCGTGACAGAGTCGGTTACTCTCCTACATTACCAGGGTGCATGTTCTATAGTAACTGAGTTGTACTCCTAAGATGATTCAGGGTGAGGGTCCTCTTTATACATCGTTCTAGAAAAGTTGTAACCCCCCCATCATTCCAGGGTGGAGGTCCTCTAGCCTGGGATATGTACTCCCCTAACGTACTAGGGCGTGGGCCCGCCACAGTAAAAAAAACATCCAGAGTTGTACACCCTTATCGGGTAGGGTGTAGGTGCTCACAAATGGAGTAGTACTCCCCATCTCCAAGTAGTGATGTGGAGCAGGTCCTTCATGGGAGATGGATCTCACTCAACTGCAAGACATAGTTAGGAGGCACAAGCCCCTCCACTTGATGTAATCAATAACAAGGTAGAAGTTATTTCTCCCTTGACTAACTGAGGTGTGGTCCACTTCTTACTAGAGTGACTGAGATATCATGGGATAGACTAGACCAGATCCCCCCAACTGAATGCAGTGTAGAAGAGTGGGCCTCTTCACTTGGTCTCCCTTGATCTCGTCTTGGCTACAAAACCATGTTAGTGAGACCTATAGTAGTGTTCACTAGAAGATATTCTAGCAGAAAGTTCCTGATAGAGCATTTCCTTTCATACGTACTATTAGGATTGGTTATGTTTTTCTTGATAGAGTACATCTCTTAGACGTGTGCAAATTGGGATTGCAAGCTCATTGATCATGTACAACTGATCCCTCAGTTACGCTTTGAGCAGTCATTGGAAATCCTAGTAATGGATTTGAGGTTGGAGCCTTATGTTTCTTTTTGGTAGAGATGAGTATATTTAGATGACCTAGGTATATGTAAGGGTATATACCTGAGTACAGATGACTATGCATAATTGTTTTGGTTTAGTTAGTGGTTTTTTATTTTTGGTTTACATTGTGGTTTATATCATGGTTGTTTTATGGTGTTTTCCATTGTGGATATCTGATAGACCATTGAGGGTCTCAGGTATCCTAACAGAGTACTAGGTTACTCACCCCTACACAGGCTTCACCACACGTGTTTTGTCTGGTACAGACGTTCAACATTTCGATAGTGGCACTCAGTGAGACATGACCGATGGATGTTACGGTGGTGGACTTGGTGGCCTAGGACCAGGCAGGGCCTAGTAGGTCTAGGACGACTAGACGTACTACTTTGGCTTCTAGTAGCATCACTACTCTAGTAATCATGTGATATTTTCCAAAAAATGTCCATCACTACTCCCTTTATACCATGCTATTTCCAGATCTATTATTGGGCTTGTATACTAGCCTGGTTTACCACTTAGTTCATTACTTATTGTGGTACTCAATTTTCCAATTACATAGTGTTCACCTTTCAGCCTTGTGGGTTTGTTTTGTGAGTGAACATGTGTAAAGGTATCAAAGAAAATGCCTCCAACATGTAGGTTGACGCCTTCGATGCTAGTCTACAACCCCTGGCCTCCGGGGTCTGGTCATAGGGTATGTCACAGTACATGCCCCGAGTGATGAGTCATTATATTGTGGTTTCAAAGCTTGTTGGTTCTAACTCAATAACCAAGGGTCTGTGGTTCTTATTCTTTAGGAATAGTGTTAAGTGTTTCAAGATCTGATTTCCGACCAGGGACCCCAGTGTTGGTCCGTCAGCCGACGTATCTACACACAAGGATTCTGGACAGCTGTTACCTGAATCAGAACAAGGAAACATTAGTTGTGTGATAATTAAGGGATTAAAAAACTTTTAGAAATGATTGTGATTTTCAAATCCCTCTTGAGTCACCTCTCCAAATATACTCATAACCGTGGTTCATCTTGACTCAATTCAGGATGTCTCCATGATGACAACCAGATAGAATTCCACAGTAGGATCATGATGATGATCTTCCCCAAGTGGAGGCTTTGATGTAGGTCACTGATACATGGGAATTACATTCAAGTGTTTCAATATTGATGCCACCACCTGTCGAGTAGCATTTTCTACTAGTAGTTTAGGGTGAGGATGTGCACAGGTTGAGCTCGATACATGAGTTTCACAGGAAGAGATCTCAGAGGTTCTATGGAATGATAGATCCTTAGGTTGATAAGGACTATCTTGAGGTAGTTACACATGTTTTACTCCAAGTGAGGACCCTGCCCGGAGAAATGGAAGTCTTGGCTATAAGCCTTCTTCAGGGCTCATCAGTATGATGGTGGAGTCAGACGATTTAGACTCACGACGAGGCGAACCTCACTTGGACAAACATTGAGTGTATTTTCATAGAGGAGTTCATTCTGGAGACTTTCCACACTATAAAAATTCAATATCTTCTGCACCTATGGGGTGGCAGCAAGACAATAGCATAGTACTTAGTGAGATTCATGGATCCCTCTCGCTACTCCACAGATATGGTGTGTGACCCTGACACCAGGGCATGGACCTTCGAGCAGGGGCTGCACTCGGAAATTATGGCATCATTGATACCTTTCAACATTACGATGTATGATGGGGTCTTGGAATGATCCCTGGTAGTTCAGAGCTTCCTAGAGGACGAGCATGTTGATGTGACATATGAAAGAGGTCATAGAGTAGAGGTGTCTAACGGAGCTAGCAGACGAGTGGTGATGAGATCATGACGTACGAGGAATACCGATGCTTGGACATAGACATGTGGGTCTTTGGTGGCAGTAGCAGCGCCAAGGAGAAGATTAACCACAAGAGAGGCGGTGTTATGCTTGTAATAGCTGGGGGAATCTTTCTCGAAATTTCCCAACTCGTTGTACTACTAAGAGGGATTTGGTAGATGAATTTTTGGTAGAGAGAGTGCATTGATAATGGAGTTACGCAAGTCATAAAGAGAGGTAGAGGAGTTAGACGAGCAGTAGAGGTTGGTCCCCTCCAAGATCAGGGAGATGGAGGACGTGGGCGAGGACAAAAATACAGAGTCATGGCTCATGACCATGGAGCTCCATGAAAAGTTCACGTTATGACCTGTGTCTCATCCATTGCGGCATTTCTAAATAGACACAGGTGCTGGAAGTTTTTTCCACTAGTCCTTTTTGAGATGTTTAGGATCTGGTTTGACCGTGGACATGACCCTCACGCTTAGAGAATCTTGATGGAGGAGACCCGCTGATCACACATAATCACTAATAGTGTGACCTGGCTCTTGGAGGTGATAGTTTTGGTTGTGATCACTTATTCATGGTGTTGAGATATTATGAATTCATTCTGGGTATAGACTACTACCTTCCATTCTCATAATGACGATATTTGGAAAGATATTAGGTATATCAATGTGGTGGACAATGGATTTAATTTACCAAAAAAGGGAAGCCCAAGATGCATGGTTTGGACTCTCATAAAAAGTCACGCTTGAGTCATTTTGTGTTGGAAGAGATATACCACAAGATTTTTTGGAAGTGTGGAAGGGTTCCTAACAATTCATACTCAGTAGAGATGCCAAAAGTGGGAGTGTCCTGGTTATTTTTTTTGGATTTCGGTGATCCACTGGAGGTTCTTGGAAGAGGGCCCAGTAAGACCCACCATTCTCTAGTGGGAAGGCCTGTTTCATTTGAAATTACTCCAGCTCATTAGCATCAATCTTGAACACATAATACCCTTGGTGGTTTTAGAATAGTGCACCCATCGGTGGATGTGGACTGTGGGGTTCTTTTTGTGATCTACGTCTGGTGAGCATGGATGTGAGCCACTAAACCCCATGACTGCAGATGAATCATAGTACTTTGTGATTTTCCCTCTTGTCGTAGCTAATGAAATATTTTCCTATTGCAGCATAATGTTGATTTATAAAGAGCTATAATGGAGAGTGGTGGAACTCAGTGTTTCTTCATGCTGTGTCCTTATATGTAGCATTGAAACCTTTGATGAGCCAATTTCTTCCTGTAATTTGGCACGTGATTACGAGGTATGGAGAGGCTAGAAAATAAATTTGAACTTTTTTAAGGCCTGTTTATTAAACTGGTGAGATAGATTATCTATCTTTTGAACCATTTCTCGGATCAAACTTAAGAGGTAACCATTGAATTCAGAACACTGGGATTTTTTTAGAAATGACTTCAGTTTAGCTGGAAGGGGATGAGCTGAAAAGTTATTTTCAGGATTTTCGAGATAAATTGTAAAATAATTTAATAGAATTATTTTATTTTCATTCTAAATTTTGAGTGGCAGATAGTGATGTTGTAGGGTAGGTATATGGAAGAGATGATGCACAATAGTGAGGCTCATCAATGTCTCGTTAAACTTAGAGCGTAATGACACGTTAATGGCATGTAACAACAACATTGTTTCATAAATGAAACAACGTAACGATACAGCGTCACACCATAATGGTAACTAAACGATGTGCTCTTATTTATTTATAGATACACTGGGGAAATATAGATTATAAAATTAGAGGATTCTCTGGAGAACTGCGGATGAACATCCACCCCAGTGAAGAATGAAAAATGACGACAGATCTTCACCACCTGTGACAACATTCGATGATCAATGTTGGGAAGAGACATCGACATCTTAACCCATTGAGGAAAAATGTTGTGACATCAGACATCGTAAGAGTTAGGGGTTTGTTTTGTTTATAGATCTTCCCCATTCATCATTATTTTAAAATGATGGATTTGGATCAACACATGAACCAGTTGATCTACAAATCACTCCTCCATGATGGAGGGTATATTTGGGGGTTCCATGTTGGGATTGATTTATTTTCTGTTGAACAACACTCCCAAAAACCTCCCAAGTTTTATCCTTTGTTGTGGAATGAATGTTTTGACATGAACAAGGATAGATCACCTTCGCATGTTCATTCCTTATGATTGACTCTTTGAAACTGAAGAAAATGAGGATCCGGATCTATTTCAGTGAAAGGGGCTTACCCTGTAGGCCACTTGTACAAATGGTGAGAAAAATGGGCCACCAGAGTTCATCCAATGGCCCGAAGATGCAATGGCTGGTGCGTGGCGGCGCCAGTGGCGACAAGAAGTGGCGACAACTGCTTTCCAAGTGGAGACGAGGAGGGCTGCCGACCCGACCAGTGGTTATAGGAGGAGGCTCTCCTCGACGGTGGAAGTCACAACCGCTACTGGCCATGGAGATGGAGTCCCATGAAACCAATGCTGGAGTCCCACAATGCCATCGCTGGAGTCCCGTAGTGCCAACGTTGGGGTCCTGTGGTGCGAGTGTGATAATCCAGCAGCACCAGCGCTGGAGTCCAGTGGCTCCAGCGCTAGAGTCCACCAACACAAGCACTGGAGTCTCCTAACTCTTGAAGGGAACCACATGGAGAAGTCAACTAGACATGTGGGTTGAAGTGGGGGATGTAGATGCAGGGCCCAACCACGTGAGCAGGTGTCAGACGTGGCTATGCCACGTCCGGGGAGAAGGGGGATGGCCCATAATGGTAGGATGGGGCGAGCTAGGCTGGCCAGACTGATTAGGGCGTCCCAGCAGGATGGCTCGACCATGGTTGGGTCTTACCTAAGTTGGGTCGGACATAGGTTGGGTCCGGTAGGTCTGACTGGGTCGGCTGGAATCCAGACCCATTTCGACCCATTTACACTTTAAGGGCCTTATCTCTTAAACAAAACGTCTGTTTGATGAACCGTCTGGGGCACTTGAACCCTTGGGATTGAGAGATTATTTTGAGATACTCTTATAGAGCTTTAGAGAATATTGATGTACAACTGAGTGGATCGAACATGAAACCAATAGGGACCTCGGTACTAAAATGACTATAACTTATAGACCAGGTGTTTGATCAATGCGTTGTCTGTCGTGTTGGAATCCAAATTACATGGAGGTCCTTTGGGTAACTTATTTTTGTAATTTTTTTTTCATTTGAGGTACAAATGATAGCCTAATGACAAGAAAAAATGTGTTTCTTTTGGTGAGAGTTAGGATGGCTACTCCCTTGATGACTCAAGGGGCGGTTATTCCTTACTCCTCTACTCCAGTAGTGAAGGGACTCCCCACATCATGGGTACGGGTTAATTTAACTCTAAACAGGTTATTATATCTTTGGATATGGTAATACCCTATTGTAATAGGTCACATGACCTCCATACGTAACTCACATAGAGTCAGGCACTCCCCTACTGGGTAGGGTGAGGGTCCTCTATAATAGGAGTAGGTACTCCCCTTTCAACCTATAGTGCGAGTGCTCCTTATGTAGTGATATAGTAGAGTCAGTACTCCCCTGTCATGCCAAGTCACAAGTACTCTAGCATGGGTTCAGTACTACCTTGAAATACTAGGTTACGGGATGCCCATAGTAGATATCGTGATCGAGTTGGTTACTCCCCTACTCTACCAGGGCGCATGTACTCTATTCACCGAGTTGTACTCCCTTGCTGATTCAGGGTGTGGGTCCTCTTTACACGTTGTTCCAACAACCTTGGTACTGCCCTGTTGTGCAAGGGTTCAGGTCCTCTAGACTATCTTTGTTACTCCCTTGACGTACTAGGGTGTGAGTCCCCCATAGTGAAAAACTACCAAATTTGTACTCCCCTACCTGGTAGGGTGTGGGTCCTCACTTATGGAGTAGTACCCCACATCTCCAAATAGTGATGAGGAGAAGGTCCTTTATGGGAATTAGAGCTCCCTCGACACCATGACATAGTTACGAGGAGTGGGCCCCTCCACTTGATGTAACTGAAATAGAGGTAGAAGTTAGGGATCCCTAGATGGACTAAAGTGTGGGACACTCCTTACTGGAGTAACTAAGATATCGTGGGTTAGACAAGAGTAGTTCTCCCCAAACTGAATGCACTCTAGAGGAGTGGGCCTCTTCACTTCGTTTCCCTTGGTCATTCCTTGGGACCTAGATCGTGACAGTGAGACCTCTTGTGTCAGGAACTAAAGGCAGTTATAGCAGAAAGTTCACGATGAGAACGTCATTTCAGATAGACAATTAGAAATAGATGAGTTGTACATGATGGAGTACATATTTCAAATAGGTGCCATCCGGGATGGCCAGATCAGGGAGCATGTACTCCTGATCATTGAGTTACTCTTTGATCTTTCTTTCAAAATCCTAATATTTACATTGAGGTTGTATCATTAGGTTTCATTGTGGTTGAGACGAGTATATATGTATGACCTAAGTAAATGTATGGGCATATACCTAAGTCAATATTAATATGCATAATCTTTCTGGTTTACTTTGTGGTTTTTCATTTCATGTTAACATCATGGTTTTGGATTTGTTGTTTACTTCATGGTTGTTTGGTGGGGTTTTCCTATGTGGATTTATGAGAGACAAACAAGGGTCTCGAGGTTCCCTACTGAGTACTGAGTTACTCAACCCTGCATGGGCTTTTCCCACATAGGTTGTATCTGGTGAAGAATTTTGATGTTTCAATAGAGGTGCTCAGGGAGATGAGACCTGTAACACCCTGACCCCTCTAGAACTGAGCTAGTGCATTACATTTTATATTGGAATTGTTAGAAGGAATTTAAATCCAGAAAGAAAGACCAGTTTAGTAGTCTTGAAGAAACTAGATTCATAAATGTAACGCAAATTACATTGGAAAAGGTTACAAAATACAATACATAACAAAAACTAAAAAATACATCCACATGAACTCAATAAATGATCTCCGCTTCATCACCTGTTAAAGGTAAACAGTGAAAGGGGTGAACTCAAATGCTCAGTAAGGGTTAAAAATTGTGGAAGCATAAATTAATTGTAATTAATTGTAAACAATTTGACATAATCAATATGGCATGGTGAATAAATAAAAAACTCACACCATTAATAAATTGAGAATGAAACTACATCCATAGATTTTTTCATTGTGAAAACCTCATGGAAAGTAACAAATGATAATGAATAAAGATAATTCTTATTAAATGGACATCATATATCTGCACATGATACCATAGTACTATTAAAACATTTTAGTTTTTTGGGTATAAACCCGTTTGACTTTTTGAAACACATTCGAAGTCCCCAACTGATTTGTTTCATGAGACCTACCAATTCATCCTGGGAATATAGAGGGCCCCACCCACCACTGAATGTCCATATAATTCGTTATACATTTATTCAATACAAGAGCAATATTATTTTACAAAATCTGCATAGAGTAGAGTATACAGATTCATCAATATTTCCATAAATAAAATAACTTTCCAAATTATCACCTTATGTAAAATGTTAAACGGTTTAGAAGACGAACATATCCATGATATGAGAATATATGAATTTAATATAAATATAATTTCAAATGAAAAGTGATCTCAAATGGGCAGTAGGTACACTTCATAATGATTATTAGGTGCACCACACAAAGTTAGTCACAACTGAATAATAGTTGAGACAAAGTCTCTTACCATATGTAATCGGTCGAATCATATGACCAGAACTTAATAACACACAAATGAATCATTGAATAAATGAATATGAATATAATCATGTTATTAGATATCAAATGTATGTACAAATATACCACACTGAAGAAATAAGTGGCAAACAATGAAAATCTCAAAGAAATGAAAGTGAGATGAGAAACCCCTTACCTTTTGCTCGAGTGTGTTCTTCTTTTGTTTTAATGAACAAAATAATAAAATTTTGATTTCTTAATTAATAAGTCCAAAACCTCTTATACATATAATTGATTATGTATAACCTTATTAGGTTCATTAATTTCCCTTTTAATGGGTTTTAGCAGTTCAATTTTAATGTTTTAGAAGCATTTTTTCTTTGGTTTTCATGATTTGTTTATTTGCTTTCATGAATGGAAGTTCATTTAAAATGTGGTAAAACATAAAGAATAGTTAATATATATAATATTTGACATAAAAAATATATAAATTATATTATAATGATTCTGGGTTATATACTTGTGGATGAATCATTATTTAAAAGTTATTGATAAACGCTTGGATTAAGCCTGGCGGTTTTGTGAATAATGTACTTGTTTGGTATTATTATTCCATATTATGAGTGTATAGGGATTCCAGAACATTAATGAGATGAAATACATATTTTATGATTTGGTTCATCCATAAAAATGGTTTCATGACCAGAATTGGAAATTGTAATAAAAATTGAGAACCAATCATCCTTGAGTGTGATAAATTAACACATCTTGGACGGTGTTTTCATTTTTGGTATAAGAGGGGGGGGGAGAGATATGATGATGAAATATTACATTAGAATAATATAATTTAAGTTCATGTAAGTTACTAGAATTATCATAGCATTTGGATTATGTGAGGTGAGGAAATAAGTATGAAAGAAAGGAACTCAAAATATGAGAACAATTGAGAAATCTCTTACAAATATTTGGCAGCCTAACAACGTCACCTAAAATTGCATAAAATAGTTTGATGAGAGAAAGGGTGTATCTCATAACTCATAAATAATATGGGAATAAAGGGTAATATGGACTGAAATATCCCAACATAGTCCAATTGTAAATAAAAGAGAAAACAGAAATGAATTCTTTAAGAAAAGAGAAGGGTGGTTGATTCTCTTAGCTTGTAGAGTAACTCATAAAGCATGAAGGTTGGGACCTTGGGGGTATAAGGACACCTTGGGATGGCTCCTAGAGAGGTAATACCACCATATCATCGAGGATATTTATTTTATAATGAATGAAGATGAGGGGGGTGAGTGGGTATTTAATGTAATTATGAGAGAGTTTTTTATCAATTAAAAGGGACACCTCATTAGTGGTTTCTGCAAAACCATGGGATTTCCCATCGTATTTGCCCTTGGTTTTAGCCACATAGGACAAATCATGTCGTAATGTAATGTAAAAAAGTTGACCATACTTTTATATTTAATTATTACATCATTATGATGTCATTAAACTACCGAAAACTCAATAATGTATTTTTACTATTCACAAAAATTCAAGTATTTTAGAAAAATCCCAAAAATTCAGCCTAACCATTTTTAGACCTGTAGAATTCAAAAACGAAATCCATTTTTGAAAAATAATTTTTTATGAATTTTTAATTTAATTTGTAAAAAAATCATATTTAATTCAAAAAAACATTTTTTAAAGGTATAATTAGTTCTATATCACATTAAAAAATCAATTAAGATCTCATTATATTATTACCTAAAGAAAATAAAATATAATAATTATTTACTATTTATAAGGGTCATATTACTATTCATATTACTATTCATATTACTATTCATATTACTATTTATAAGGGTATGTTACTATTCATTAAAAATCAAGTTGGTTCTATCATACTCTAAATGACTTAATAGTCACAACTCTAGATAACCGTTTTTCAAAATTAAAAACATAGAAGTTTAAAATTATTGCTTAATGGATAGCTTATAACTTTATCCCATAATGTTTTGATTCAAAAAAGGCTTTGTTCTTCATGCAATATAGGCTATCTAACGAATAGAAAGTATTTAATAGGAACATACCATAGAATGTTTGGGGTGTTATATTATTATCTCCTTCAAAAATTCCATCCTCGAAATTTTATGTATAAATCCCAAAAAAAAGAGGTGGGTGGTTCTTCTTTATAACAACCTCAGGTTCCCATGTTGCTTCCTCCATATTCTGGTTTTTATAAAGAACCTTTACTAAATGAGTCGTTCTTTTTCTCAAAACCTTCTCCCTTGTGTCAAGAATCCCAATAGGGTCTTCATAGTATGTTTAATCAGGTTCCGGTTATATTTCTTCATAGGTGAGTACATGCATTGGGTCTGGAATGTATTTTTACAACAATAAAACATGGAATAAATTATGGACTTTGGAGAGACTTGTAGGCAGTGCTAATCAGTAAGCTACATCTCTGATTCTTTCTACAATTTCAAATGGTCCAATGTACCTGAGGCTTATTATCCCATTCTTACTGAACCTTAAGACATCCTTCCATTAAGATACTTTCATAAATACTTGATCTCCCACATAGAATTCCAAATCCTTCATCAGGTTGTCAGTATTACTCTTCTGCCTACTTTGGGATGCTTTAATATGGTCTTGGATTATCTTAACCATTGTCATGGTCTGTTCAATAAGTTCTGGGCCTATAGGTTTCCTCTCACCAAATTCATCCCAACAAGTTGGAGTTCCACATCTCTTTCCATATAATGCTTCATATAGAGCCATTTTAATACTAGAATGGAAACTATTGATGTATTAAAATTCCACCAAAGGAAAGTGTTGATGCCACAAACCTATGAAGTCAAGAGAGAATGACCTCATAATATCTTCAAGAGTTTGGATATTCCTTTTAGACTCTCCGTCTATTTGGGGGTGATAAGAAGTACTCATACGAAGATCAGTATTCAAATCCTTCTGGAGACTTGTTTAGAATTTTGATGTAAACCGGGGATCTCTATCAGACACAATCAATAGAGGTACACCATGAAGTCTTAAAACTTTGTTAACATAAAGTCTTTCCAAGCACCCAAGTGGTAAATCCTATCTTATAGGAAGGAAATGTACTGATTTTGTGAGACAATCAACAATTACCCATATCGCATCATTCCTTCTAGATTTCCTCAGTAGTCCAGTAAAAAAATCCATCATAATGTTATACCACTTCCAAATAGGAATAGGTAGAGGTTTCATCACTCCTCTAGGATTTTTCCTCTCTTCTATAACTTCTTGAAAACTTGACACCTCGACACATAGTTAGCAATTTCCCACTTCATATTATCCCACCAGAAATATTCCTTCAGATCTATATGCATCTTTGTGCTTCCCAGGTGTATAACGAAATTTGAGCTATGATCATCGTCTAATATTTTCCATTTTATCTTAGGTACTGATAGAATCTGTATCATCTTCCCAAATTTTAGAACAATTTCCTATTACACAAAGTCCTCCAATCTCCCATCCTTAACAACAATAATTTACTTGTGTTGATTTTCATCATCAAATTGAGATCTTTTTATCTTCTCTAGTAATGATGGTTTATCAATCATTTGAAAGAGGAATTATGTTTCCCATTCTTTAAAAATTCCCATATCCACATTTTTAGATCCATTAATATAAGATCTCTTTCAATCCTCATTTGAGTCAGACATCCATGATCATTCATGCTTAATGCATCTACCACATTATTTGCCTTTCCTGGGTGGTAGTGTATTGAAAAATCGTAATCGTTGAGTAAATTGAGCCATCTCGTATGCCTCATGTTGAGTTCTTTTTGTGTGAAAATGTATTTCAAAGTCTTGTGATCTATATATATTTCACATTTTTTGCAGTAAAGATAATGTCTCCATATCTTCAGAGAAAAAATTACAACTGTTGAATCATGATCATGTGTTTGATTATTTTTCTCATGAGTCTTCAACTACCTTGATGCATAATCAATAACTTTACAATTTTTTAGAAGGACGCAACTATGATAATTCTTTGATACACCACTATATATTACAAATCCATCACTTCTAGATGGAAGAGTCAAAATTGGAGAATTGACCAATCTTCTTACCAATTCATCAAAGCATTATACACATTCTTCTATCTATACAAACATTACTCCTTTAGGTGTGAGATTGGTTAGAGGGTTAGCTAGTTGGGCAAAATTTTGAACGAAACGACGATAGTAACCTGCTAAGCCAATAAAACTATGTTGCTTGGTTATGTTTGATGGTAGGGGAAAATATTGGATTGCATTTGTCTTCACAGGATCAACTATGAGTTCATCCTTAGAGACAATATGACCTAGAAAAGAAACTGATTTTATCCAGAATTCACAGTTGCGAAACTTCACATATAATTCGTTTCTCGTAATAATTTTCAGAATAATCTGCAAGTGATCATGATGGTCTTCATAGCATTTTGAGTATACCAGGATAAAATTGATGAATACCAAAACAAAGTTATCAAGATATTCCTTGAAAACACAATTCAATAAATCCATGAAAATATATGGTTCATTCATCATTCCAAAAACAATCAATGTAAACTCGTAATTCCCATTCCTTGTTTGAAATGTTGTCTTCAGAATATCTTCCTTCCTCACACACAATTGATGATATCCGGATCAAAGTTCAATCTTTGAGAAGTATTGATCTCTATGAAGTTGATCAAATAAAAAATCAATCTGGGGAATATAATAGTTATTCTTTGTTGTAATAGCATTGATTTCTCTATAATAAATGTATAACCTCATGGATCCATCTTTCATTTTGACAAAAAAGATCGTGGCTCCACATGGAGAAACACTATGTCGAATAAATCCTTTGTCACTCAAATCCTCTAGTTATTTAATTAGCTCCACTAACTTTACAATGGCCATCGTATAGGGGGCCATTGATATATGTCATGCACCAGGAATTAAGTCAATGGAAAACTCAATTTCTGACTCTGGAGGATGTCCAAGTAAATACTCTGGAAACACATCAATGTATTGTTTCACTATATGCACATCTTTAATTTCAATTTTTCTTTCCTTACCCATATATATTGGTTTATATTCTTCTCCATGAATTGAATTCAATAGAGCTACTAGGGGTGGGACTAGATAAGAATCGGATGGTGAGGTCTCTACTCTAAAGATAATAGATTCTACACCATTTTCAAAAAATGTAACTTCATTTTTCTTGCAATAAATCTTGGCATCATAGTTTGACAACCAATTAATGTTGAGAATTATATGAAATTCAGTCATTGGTATGATGATAAGGTAAACAAATACATAAAGTTTATGTGTCCCAAGGGGGACTAGTTGACTTGACTTTGTTGCAATAATGCATCCCCTAAGAGTCTTGACTATAACTCCTTTATTAATTCAAATTGTACATGTAAAATTTTCAAGGAAAATGGGAAGATATAAATGAGAGAGATGATACAAAATCAAATAAAGGGTTAGATATGTTTTAGGAATCAATTAATATACATACCACCGCACCATTTGGAACTTGAACTCCAGAGGTTGTAATCGCATAAGCTCTCACATGTTCTCTTATCTTTTTCTGAGGCATGTTTTTTTGGATCTTAGGAAACTCATTTGCGTAGTGTCATATCTCTCTACAATTGTAGCATTGAAAATCATCAAATTTTCTCTTCCCCTTGCATTCAAGAGTTCGATGACCCTTTTCTCCACACTTATAGCAGACTCCCATGCCTTTTAAGAATTTCCTGAGATGATTCTTTCCATAGTTTTTGCATAATGGGAATTTGTTCGTTCCATTGTTCTTTTTTGGTGTTTAACATTTCCCTTAGTTATTAGAGTACCTCTTCTTATCTTGGTTTCCCTTGAACAAATTTGATCTTGAAAATTCTTTCTTTATTTTGATGGCACTTGATAAAATTTCATAATATAATGAAAATGTTTTAGAAGCTAGTGCCCTTTGAAGACTTGTCTTAATACCTTCAAAGAAAATACCAATCTTGTCTGTTGGGTCACGTACATAATCTAAGGCATACGTGGCTAGCCTTGTGAAGGTATACTCATAGTCTACAACACTGTCTTCTTCCCTTTGATTTAATCCAAGGAATTTCTTCTTCATTTCAGTTCGTTTCTCATGAGGGAAATATTTTTCAAAGAATATTTCCTTAAAATTCCTCCATTAAATATAATCTATTTCTTTTTTCTTCATGGTATTCTGAATCCCAGATCACCATTGATCAGTGTCACCCTTGGGACAATATACTACCAGTACTACCTTTTCATTCTCATTGCATCTTAATGACATGAAAATCATTTCAAGTGACTTGATCCATTTCTCATCAACCACCAGATTTGTATTCCTGCTAAAATATGGGGCCTTCTTCCACATGAAACAATACAACACAGGTGTGGAATGGTAATTCATTACAACTTGAGTAAGTTGTCCCAATATGGTCATGATCTGATCTGTTCAAACAATGACTGTGTGGACTTGCTCAGTGGGGAGATCCCTATGTTTCCCACGAGTATTGATTCCCCTTCTTCAATTATACTCCATTTCTAAATAAGGTAAAACACTTGATTAGGGTGAGAATAAAAATGTATAATACTAAATTAAACAAATACTTATCATAAATTGAGATCCAAATCTTGGCTAATCCCATAATCAGAAGAATGGTTTTTTTGAAAAATTATTTAAATTTCAATCCTTCATAATGGCTTGTAAAGAAAACATGAATTATACTAAGCATATCTCCTGGGAGTGTCGTAACCAAAGGTGTAGCAAGGCCCATTATCATGTACCATGATACCCTGGGTCATACCCGAAACTCCTGGTCATTTCTTTTACTCTTAGGTACATATGTGCCAGAGCCACCTCTACCTGCTCGTATCTAGACAAGGATTTATTTTCCAGAAAGGTTCACATAATCTATTCCTCTCCAAAATACTATGATATTATTGTTTGTTTTTCTTAAAATACTAACTTAGGGATTTTTCCCCTACTATACATTTCCTACTCTAGTTTCCAAGATTTCTACTAAATATCATCTGATACCTACTATAACAACCCGACCCATCTAGACCGGAGCCGGTGCATTACCTGTTATATTGGCATGGTTAGAAGGAATGAAAATCATGAAGGGACGATCAGTTTAGTAGTCTTGAAGAATCTAGATACGTAAATTTAACTCAAATTACATTGAAAAGTGTTACACAATACAATACATAAAAAAAACTAAAAACTGCATCCACATGATCTCAATAAATGTTCTCCGCTTCAACACCTATAGAAGGTAAATAGTGAAAGGGTTGAGCTCAAATGGTCAATAATGGTTTCAAATTCTAGAATCATAAATCAATATTAACTAAATTGTAAACAATTTGACATAAAAAATATGGCATAATGAATAAATGACTAACTCATGCAATTAATAAAATGATAATGAAACTGCATCCATAGATTTTGTCATAGTGAAAAACTCATGGATAGTAATAACTGATAATGAATAAAGAGAATTCTTATTAAATGGAAATCATGTATCTAGAACCTGATACCATAGTACCATTAAAACTATTTAGTTCTATGGGTAGAAACCCATCTGATTTTTGGAAACAAACTTGAAGGTTTTTTCGCCAACTGATTTGTCTCATGAGACCTACCGATGCATCAAAGGGATATAGAGGGACCCACCCACCACTGCATGTACAAATAATTCTTTATACATTTATTTAATACTAGAGAAATATTCCTTTTCAATATCCATAAAGAGTAGAGTATACAAATTCATCAATATTTCCATAATTAAAATAACATTAAAAAAACACCATATGTAAAATGGTATAAGGATTAAAAAACAAACATATCCATGATATGTAATTATGGATATATAATATAAATATAATTTCAAATGAAAAGTGATCTCAAAATTTCAATAGGTACACCACATAAATATTATTAGGTTCACCACACAAAGTTAGGCCCAACAAAATAGTAGTTGTGAAAAGTCTCTTACCACAATGTAATCTGTCGAATCATATGAATAGAAATTAATAACCCTCAAATGAATAATTTAATAACATGAATAAAAAATATTCATGTTATTACATATCAAATGGAATTATACATATACTACATTCAAGAAATAATAGGCGGACAATGAAAATCTCACAGAAATGAAAGTGAGATGAGAAACCACTTACCTTTTGCTCGAGTGTGTTCTTTGTTTGTTTTATTGACCTGAATAATCAAATATAGATTCATTAATTAATAACTATGTAACCTATTATACATGTAATTGATTTATTAATCCTTATTAGGTACATTAATGGCCCTTTAAATAGGTTTACGAGGTTCAATTTTATTGTTTTCGAAGCATTTTCATCATTGGTTTTCATGATTTGTTTACTTGCTTTCATGAAAAGAAGTTCATTTGAAATGTTGTTAAACATAAAAAATTGGTAATATATATTATTTTTGACATTAAAAAGATATAAATTATCTTATAATGATTCAAGGTTATATAGTTGAGAATGAATCATTAGTTAAAAGTTATTGATAAATTCTTGGATTTATCTTGGCAGTTTTGGGAACAATGAACTGGTTTTATATTATTATTCCATATTATGAGTTTGTTGGGATTATAGAACATTACTGAGATTAAATAAATATTTTTCGGATCTAGTTCAATAATAAAATTGGTTTTATGACTATAATTGGACATGTTAATTAAAATTGAGAACCCATCGTCCTTGAGTGTGATAAATTAACACATCTCGGTCAGTGTTTTCATTTTTAGTATTAGAGGAGGTGGAATGAGAGATGATGATGAGTTATTCAATTAAAATAATATAATTACAGTTCATTTAAGTTACAATAATTATCATAGAATTTGGAGGATGTGAGGTCGGTAAATAAGTATAAAAGAAAGGAACTCAAAATAAGAGAAAAATTGAAAAATCTCTTACGAAAATTCGGTAGCCTAACGGATTTACCTAAAATTGCATAAAATAGTTTGATGAGAGAAATGGGGTATGTTATCACTCATAAATAATATTGGATGTAAGTGGATTATGGAATGACATATCCCAACATATTCCAATATAAAATAAAAGTGAAAAAATAAATGAAATCTTTAAAAAAAGAGAATGGTGGTTCATTCTATTACCTTGTAGAGTAGCTCCTAAAACATAATGGTTGGGACCTTGGGGTTTTGAAGAAACCTTCAGATGACTCCTATAAAGGTAATACCACCAGATATTTGAGAATATTTAGTTTGGAATGAATTAAAAATAAGGGGGTGAGTGGGTATTTAATGTAATTAAGATAGAGTTTTTTATTTATTAAAAGGGACACCACATTAGTGGTTTTTGTAAAACCATGGACTTTACCATGGTATTTTCCCATGGTATCAACCACTTGGGACACCTTAGGTCATAGGATACTATAAAACAGTCTACCATAATTTTATATTAAATTATTACATCATTATGATGTCATTAAACTACTGAAAACCCAAAACTGTACTTTTACTATTCACGAAAATTAAAGTATTTTAGGAAAATCCCAAAACATCATTCTAACCATTTTTATATGGGTAGAAATCAAAAATGAACATCATTTTTAGAAATTAATTTTCTATATATTTATAATTTAATTTTTAAATAAAATCATAATTAATTCAAAAAAAACTAATTTTAAACGTGTAATTAGTTCAATATCACATTAATAAAATCAATTAAGAACTCATTATCTTATTACCTTAAGAAAATAAAATATAATCATTATTTACTATTTATAAGGGGCATATTACTATTCATATTACTATTCATAAGGGTATGTTACTATTCATTCTAAAATTAAGTTGGTTCTATCAGACATGAAATGACTTACTGGTCACAACTCTGGATAACCATTTTTCGAAATTCCAAACATAGAAGTGGAAAATTTATGTTTAATGGATAACTTATAACTTTTTCCTATAATTTTTTATTCACAAAATACATAGTTCTTCATTCAATATAGGCTATCTAATGAATATAAAGTATTTAAGAGGAACATACCATAAAATATTTAGGGTGTCAAAGGACTAACAGATGTAACAATGGTGGATTTGGTAGCCTAGGACCAGGTGGTTCCTCGTAGGACCATGGGAATATGACATACTACTTATCCTTCCAGTGTATTCACTAATCTATCAAAACTGTGGGATCTTCCATAAGTGGACATTGGTGCTTACTTTACACCTTGCTATTTCCATTTCTTTTGTTGGGATTTTATATTGGCCTGGTTTTAACACTCAATGCCTAACTTGATATTGCACTCTAGTTTTAGATTTCTTAGTGTTCACATTTTGACCTTATTGATTTGGTTTTTGAGTGCGCGTGTGTACAAGTATCCAAGAAAATGCCACCTAATTATAGGTTGATGCCTTCGACACTAGTTGTAAACCCCTAGCCTTCGGTACGAGGGTTTGGGGTATATCACTATACGGGCCATAGGGGATGGGTCGTGATAGATTCATATGGGGTATGATGAATAATTAAGGCAATTTTTGAAAATTTGGGTGTTATAAAAAAAGTTTCCACATAATGGAATCAGTTTTATTTCATAAGATTTTGAAAAAATTATAAAAAACTATAAAGAAAAATTTCCATTTGGTAATCATGTGTTACAATATTTCTGTATCATTTCATGTGATTTGGTTGGATAAAAATATGTCACCATTATTGGAATAAAAGATAGAAATATCTTGATTTTTTTTCTTTTTAATCCAATACTAGAAGGGTGGGTTTTTGGCTATTATAACATGCATCATCATTAGTTGGAGATAATAATATCATAAAATTAACTAACAACTATATATATTATTATTCATATTATATGATGTGAATATTTTCTTGATGGTTCTTAGATTCAGTATTTAACAATTTTGATAAATTTTCAAATATTGTTTACCATATCAAATTTATATATTATTAAAAAATATTCCTCTATTAAAAAATATATTTAAAAAATTTATGTGTTTCTTTTACTTTTTCACTACTCAGAATTTATATACCTATGGAAGAATGTTCTTTATCATCATCAATCATAATAATTCTCTTCGTAAGATCCTCACTAAATTATATAAAGTTATTTTATTTTTCCTCAAAATGATGATAATGATTTCAAAATTATAAATTATATCTTTACATATTTAATAATGTCATGTTATTTATTTCAAATAAAAGTGTTCTCTTTTTAATTTTTTTGATGCTTCTTTATGAAAATTTCAAAGAAAACATTAGATGGCATTATCTTTCTCATTATTATTTATAATTTTATAGAAATTGAAAAATATTAAAACCATTGAGAATTTTATATTTTTTCACTAATAAATTCAACCAAAAATATAAAGTAATCCTTTAATTAGAGTTATAATCTACTCATACCTCATTTCTTCATCCTAAAATAGAACTCCTTCAAAAATTATTTCTTATTTTTTCAACTATTATTTTCTTTTAAATCATTATTTGAACACGTTTATTATATTATTCATATACCTAACCCTATATCAGTTAACATTAAAGTATAAAAATGATATAATTCATTATATTTAGAGAAAATATAAATTTCAAACAACATTAAAAAATAAATACTAATCATATATAGCTAGGATTATTTAGAAAACTTATTTACCTGTTTTTAGATGTAATATAATTATCCAAATCCTATGACCAAATTATATCTCATGTAACTCACGTGGATATGTCATCAATAATATAATCAACCATCATATGAGAATCATCAAAATGTTCACACAATATATGTTGTTTTTCCACATTCATTATATTGTTTTCATAAAAAATAATATCAATTGTTCCAAAATCAATTATTCATAAATGAATACAATTTTCATTGAAACTTTTAAATTTAAATTTCTATTATTATTTAATTTATATCGTTCCATTCACTGTAAATATTTTTGGGATCTAAATTTATATTCACAAATCCTTATGTAAATAAAATAAAAACAATAAAAACAACGAAAAATGCTTTAATTATAATTAGGGAAATATATAATTTTATTTTTTCAAGAAAAAAAATTTTCTCTATAAAATATTTTATTTTTAAAAAGATTATGTGATAATTATGAAATTCAGAATTTGGGCAATAACATTGGAAATATTACTCTTTTTATGAAAATCCAATAATACAATTTTATTTTATATTTTTATTGAGATACTTATGAGACTCTAATACAAACCAATGTTTTTCTATTAAATACGACTAGTCACAAGGAATAATTTTATAAGTAAATAGTATATATATTTATATTACTACGATATATTCTTTAAATAATTTTTACTCTCTTGGGTGGATAATAAATTTTAGGTACATGTGATATCTCATTTTATGTAGGAGAATTAAAAGAAAATAGTGTGAAAGGAAATGATATTTTCAAAATTTTATCAGTATATATATGTGAATATATAAGTTATATGAATAAAAACAAATATTAACATTGTAAAATTACTAAAATAATATTATTACCTAATTTAATAGTCAATCTTTAATGAATCATATTACAATTTTAAGTCATGTGACATTAATTTAATTCACATACAGAATTTAATTATATTTAATGTAGAATAATTTTTGAATCCATGAACATTGATCATATTTATTGAATTAATATATTACATATTTCTTCAATGATTACCATTATTCCATATCATTAATTGAAAAATTTTCTTTTACAAATAGAGGCAAAATAAAAAAAATTATTCAATTAATGATATTATGGACATCAACTCAAATTAATGCGTTAATGAAACTAGATTAATTTTAAGTAATCTAATGATACATATTTTACACACCACTTATTCACCCATCAATACATATGTGTTAATTTGTTAATACATTGCATCAATTATATCCAATGAATGCAACAAAAAATGTATATCACCATAAGTGATGTGGTCACCTGAGAAAATTTATTTTACAATGTTTCTTTATTTGAATTATCAGTTATTACCAAATTTTCAAGAAAAGAACATAATTAATCATATACAATGATATTATTATGTATTCATTTGGACATCATATTATCATATATATGCATTTCATCCCATCATTACTTCTTATAGTGTTCACCTAAGAGATAATATTTTATAAAAACAATTATCACAATGATACCCTTATAATTTTCTCTAATAATTCACATAAACTAATTTTTTAATATAATATTGGTAGTGGAGGACTAAAAAAATTAGTATAAATAATGTTTTTAGTAACTTTTACCATCCAAAAAATAAAATAATTTTTTTCATATTTTATATAGTGTGTTTGAATTTTTATTAGATATGACTATTTAAGAAATATATTTATTCATAATATCCATAAAACTAATATTCATAAACATAAAAATTAGATTGTTGATGAATTTTTATGAAATAATACAACTAAACCTCAATTATTCATTATCATATTATATAACTCATTATGAACTTTTAATTAAATTGTTAAATAAACATCAATGTTTATACAAATCGTATGAATGAAATATTGAGGAACTATATTTATAATCATTAATAATTTAAATCACATAATAATTATTTAAATGATTTATCTTATTCTTGTTAAATATAACATCCAACTAAATATATAACATTTTGATCAAAGTTTATACCATCATCCCTAAAAACTAGCACATAATTGATGAATTTTAACACTGTAATATAATTAAATCAATATTATGATTAAAAAATAACACAAATAATAATATGTCAAATATATTTTTATTTTAATGAAATATTATTAATTATTATAATCCTAACAACTACATTTTAAGAAACCACAACAATAATAATTATCTATGCAACAAATTTAAGGGCCCTGATAAGTGTTGTCTAACCCTTTGTGAGTTTCCAGGGAATAAAGTTCAAGGAGGATGGCTAACATGAGTTTGGAGGGGTTTAGATGAAAAAATATTAAGTAATAGGAATACATACAATTTATGTTTTTTTTCACACCTTGTATTTACAGTTCACGTAATGTTAAGGATGGTTTATGGGGTGCTTCAATGTTCTTGAATATGTTGTATTAAATGCATTTGGGAAGTGAATGTTTCGATGAATCTTGAATCACAATATTTACATGAAGAGTAACAGTTACGCCCTATGTAAATTACCTATAAACCTCAGATATAAAAGGGTGCATCAAATGGGTTTTCCTCAAACCATATAGAAACCAGTTCTTTCTACCAGTTCTTGGTGATCAAGAAGCCCTCTCATTAGAATTTTTGGATTAATTCAAATTGATTTTATCCTTGAAATATCTTTTTGAATAGTGTTGATCCAAGTTGTATTCATCCTTCATTTTCAATTGTGTTCACCCAAATCAATCTTGTCTCGTTATGATTCTTCATTCCATGTGATAAATGACCCCGCTCCAAGAATCTATTGATGTTTTATTGGTTTTCTGTTAGTTTTGTTTTGTCATGATGTCCTTGGATGGATGAAGCTTCTTGAAATAGAGGATATTAGGATCTATAACACTGGTCTATTATCATGTGGTGAAAGGGGATTCCTTTATTATTGATGATTCATTGATGCTCTTATTTTAATTATGTGTTATCATAAATTAATCACATATTATCATGTTTTTTTCAATGTAATTAACCAAATAATGATTTAACAGTATTAAAGAAATTGGAAGGAGATTGCATGATGAGGGTTATTCTTAAGGACATTATGATTGGATGACTTATGATTTTATATATAGTGGTATATCTATGATATATTCTTTTGGTATGTTCTAATTCATGTATTATCATGTCAAAATATGTAAGGAACTAAAACAAAGAATGAAATTGTATTTAATTGGCTTACGAATAATTAAATAAGAGGCATGTTTGAATCTAGAGTTTTTTGTAATTTGATAGTGATCATATTTATTCAATGAACATGTTTAATTAAATGGTATCTTACACGTAATCATTGAATTTAATAAAAAATGTGAATCACGTTATCTTTTTATGATAATAATAATATTTATGATAATAATAATGTTTTTAATGAAAATAGCATGTTTAAAATTGATAAAATGTTATACCATTATTCATCATATTTCCTATTATTGGAGACTATATTAACAAATATATTAATTCATCATGGATTATGTATTTGTTGTGTGATAAAGTTAATTACATGGGCATGTGTTCCCTATTTTCATGAGATGGAAAAGAGCCTTAGGTTGGAGCTATGAGATCTTTTTTCAATGTGAATGTCAAATGCCTTGTTTTAGGGCTATATTTCCCTACAACCTATTATTGGTTATTTTTTGATGCTTTATAATGTGATCTAGATGTGGTATTCTCTATTAAAATGTGATGTAGGGAGGGGAGAAAAAGATATGATATGATATTGGTATGGTTTATACTGGGGTGGCATATGTGTTGTGGTTGGGGAGGCCCGAATTATAGAAAAATAGTGAATGAATGTGATGGAGAGATAAATAATTATTTTCTTTTGTGTGTCAGGGAGGGAACTAATTGTGATGGAATAGTTTAACTATGGTATTTCCCAATAAAGTGATGTTTAGATCATGGATTATCAATTACTAATTTGTTTTATGATCAATGCTCAATTTTTTTATTACATTCATACCTTTCCCCACAGCGTGAGGATGTTTGATGTTCTTAGTTTCATGTTTCCTAAAAGTTCTAACATATGATGGTTTTCCTACAAGAAACTAATTTATGTAATAATTCTAATGAATAATAAATAATTATAAACTCTTGGGTTGGTGTTTATATAATGGAAAAGGATAAAATATGTTAATATTGATAAATCATCTACCCTATATTTATAATTCCTAGAGGTAAGAGACATTTACATTGAAATTTAATTTAATTTTATCAATAATAATTTTAATGTCTAATTAGTTTCTATGTAATTTATTTACATAAGGGAATGATAAAAAATAATGAAGTAATTTATGTAGCTCTTAAAAATTATTACGTTCTTATAGGATGTCTAGTCTTAATTGTGAAAGTTGAGAGTTCAAGAAACATTAATTGAAATTGATTCAAATACTATGTTATGACTATAGTTTGGTTGTGATCTACTTTAAATCCTTTATATTATGTGATTTAATATACTAACCTTCTTTGACATCCTGAAACCAGATTCCAGTAACGGGTTCTTTGAGCCCGGTGGGCCATATGGCCTCAAGCGCATCTCCCAAAACACCAAAGGTTGCTGACTAGTAGCGAGGGCCTAGGGTGTGTCTATGGGGAAACTCTTCCCTCCTTAGAATATTGTTGAATAGTGGAAGTATATAAAAAATAGTAAATACCAAAAGTAATAAAAATATATAGTGGAAGAAAACTGATGCAATAAAAAAACCATTATAATAATAATTATATCAACTAGAACAATGATGTTGCAATGTAATGCCAATAGAAAATTAGAAAACATGGATACAATATAGAAGTTACAACAAGTTCCATAATGTAAAAGAAACTAAATACTACTCGAAGAATCTCAAGATCCAACCTGTTCATCAACTATCAAGCACCATCATAAATAAAATGCAATCATTTGTTTGAAGATTTATGCTTCCCCTTTTAAATACGTTCAACCATGTAATCTAGTCTAGATTCCAAACATTTCATAGAGAGGGTGTGAGATAAATCTAAGTGGGACACCACCAAAGGTGTCTATAACCTCTGGCCCATATTATGTAATATAGCAGTGAGCATACCTACATATATAAAGTACAAAAAATAGATTAATATTACTAAATTCCTAAGTACCTTCTTTATCCATCATCTGGTGTCTAAAAATGGAACAAGTTGTTTAATTCAGTATGTACCATTTAATTTTAATAGGTCTCGTGAGGCATAGCTATTACTGACATCACCTCATGATACTATAAGTAATGAAGTTCCAAAGAAATAACAAAGAAATCTGAAACCAATATCTGATGACAGAATTCCAGGGTAATAACCAAGGTAATATAGATCTCACAGAACTATAACTCAGTAGTATCTGAGTCTAGCTAAAGGGTTACACTATAATCCCATGAACAAAATCAAGGGAATTCCACAATAATGTTCCTACTGAGTCCAAGGTTATCAACCAAAATAAAATGGTGCTATGTAAGGATAG
Organism: Viscum album; assembly: GCA_963277665.1. Lineage (NCBI taxonomy): Eukaryota > Viridiplantae > Streptophyta > Magnoliopsida > Santalales > Viscaceae > Viscum > Viscum album. The sequence continues at coordinate 1,291,996,470 of OY728135.1, forward strand.
TGCCCTAGGGCTTCAAACATGGAACTTACTAGTCAATGAAAGAACCAAGGATTGTATGCAATATATCATGTAATTATGTAATGGACCATATGGTAGTATACCAGTCATCCTTGGAATAAACAAGAACCAAAGTCTAGGAGGGTTTCAACCTTATAAAATTGCATCCTAGAATCGGAATGGGTTTCCCGAGTACCAAGGAATTCTCCTCTCAAAATACATGGTGATCCCGAGTTTGTACATTCCTATTTGATATTGTAATCATGTTATCATTAATTAGGTTCAATCCTTGTCTTCTATTAGTATGGATAGGCCATGTGGTGTTGCTACCATTAAATCAAATATTAATTAACCATTAGTCCATATTCAATTATAGAGGATCACTCTCCTATCGTCCATCAATATGGAAAGGGGTGCTACGGACATGTAACCATTATTCAATCTCATTTCCTAAGGCCAAGTTATATACTTAGTCTACATTCCATTTAACATTTCACATTTAATAACAAAATTGAAGCACTTACCTTAGGTGGGTTAAGTGGCGAGTATACATGGTATATTCTATAATGAAATTCCCATTAATAACAATCCTTTTATTATAGGGAGGCTCACCTTTATGAAGGGTATGCGAAGACACAACCCAACAGTGGATCAAACATGCCAATGCACTAAAACCCAAATATGGAATAACCTTGATATAGGGGCAGATTCAGTTTTGGGTGCAACTGCTAAAAACAAATCACATATTTGTAAAGATCATAAGCATATTATTTTAACAAGTATAATCATGGATTTATATTTAATAATGGTTCTCATGAAAATTGTGGGCCCCAAATTGATATTTCAAAATCCAAAATTATTGGGGATGTGTTATAGAGCACCCACCTTAGGGTTTTACGATCCCTCCCCTACAGTATTGGCCATTGATTTTCCCCAGATCAGAGTAGATCTAAGAAAGGGTGAAAAACACTCACCTGATTATATCTATGTCAAGATCAAGAGAGAAGAAGAAGGACTCAAAATGACTCAAGTACATAATATTGTACATCCAACATGAAGAGCAAAAGGTTGATCAGATAATAGAAGAATGGCGTCTATTGATCCCTAGAATTTGCTATCAAAAAGTTACAAAATGGGATGAAAAGGTTTTAATCCCACCAGTTCTTAGATTAGGGAAAAAGAGGGGAGTAAAAAGATCACTATAATAATTTTGGACATTTTACCCATAATTCTATTATACCAATAGTTTTTTAAACCATGTGCAAACTGTATGATGTGTTCTTCCCAAAAAAACTTCCTATGCATGGCTTGATCAAACCGTGTGAAATCCATGCATGTGTACCTGGTACAAAGGGGGTGTCTTCACAGTTAGGACACACGACCATGAACTAACCATACGATGTGGATCTGTACAGAAAAATACAATCTTCCAGGTTTAACAAACCATGTGAATTTCATGCACGGTTTACTATAAACCATGGGCCAAACCTGTTTTCACTAAAGGATGGGTTGCAGGCTTTGAACCAGCCCTAAACATCCAAGGAACCTTTACCAAATCAATAGGAATCTATAGTAAGTTCAATGTAAATTTAGACAGAAAATTAAAGGATCCGTACCTAAGAGAAAAACCATATCCTTACAGTCTTCTCCCCTTAAAAGAACCCCCCTAGAGTTCTCTTTTCAATGGTAAGAAAACACTATCTGAGAAAAACTATGGCCTTCAGGAACATACGTCGACTTCCCTCTCTCATGTCTTATCCAATACTCAGCCTTGCTGGCATAACACCCGTATGAGAGGGCCATACATCCCTTAGAGGGATTTCGTATTTCGGTCTATAATGCGCACTAGATACTCCTCAAAAGTATCATCAGCATCTAACTCAACGTCCTCAGGATCAAAGGTATGAGAAGGGTCAGATTGATATTCGAAAAGTTGTGAGACATGAAAGTTGTCATGCATGCCATGGTACCACTAATATAGTATCAACTAATAGGGTGGTGGACCGACCCTCTCTAAAATTAGAATGACTCGATATAATGAGGAGACAACATTCCCTACATCTATAACTGAATATGCCCTTGCCTGGGTGATATATTAAGAAAAGAAAATTCCCCATCCTCAATCTCAAGAGGTCATCAACGACAATCGACATAAGATTTATGTCTAGACTGAGTAGTAGTCTTATGCTTTCTAATTAGCTGAACCTATTTTGAAGTATTCGGAATGAGTGGAGGACTTAGTTAGGTTGCCTCACCAGCCTCTAGCCAGCACAAGGGTGAACAGTATGGACTACCATATTAGGCCTCAAGAGGAACCATCTGAATCATCAAATGATAACATCTATTATAAGCGAACTCGATGAGAGGGATATGCTTCTCCCAAGAACCCCCGAAATCAAGGAAAAATTCTCAAAACATATCCTCTAGAACATGTTTGTCAATTTTTATTTTCCATCGGTATGAGGGTGAAAATATATACATAGAAGCACCTATGTTACCAGAGATTTCTGCAAACCTTTCGATAACTTTCATGTGAAAGAAGTATCCCTATCTGACACAATAATCCGTGGAACCCCATTTAGTTGTGTGATCTCATAGATATAAAGTCTTTCCACCTCATCAACTGAGAAAGTATCCCAAATAGAAATGAAGTGGGATGATTCTGTTAGTTGATCGATGATTATCAAGATAGCATCACTACCCCTCGATGACCAAGGTAAGATGACTAAAAAACCTATAGCAACATATTTTCATTTCCATTTCAGGACTAGAAGGGGAATTAACCAGCTCACATGTCTGTGGGGATTCTATTTCACCTACTAATAGGTGGAACACCTTGTGATTAATCCAGAAATCTGACATTTCAGTCCAGGCCACCAATACTAGTGTCGCATATCTTGACACATCTTCAAGATGCATGGATGAACTGCCCACTAAGAAGCATGGGAAACTTTCATCAACAAATATCTCATATCTACCAGAACAAATATACATCCATGTAGACGCATGACATATCCTTTTTCCAAAGACTAATCCGGAGGTGGGTTATCACTATGTATACACTCATAGGGAACCAAACCATTAGGATCTGAAAACCACCTACTCTTCACCTTCTGAAGGAGGGAAGGGGTAACTGTTAAGGTAGAGAAGTAAGACTAATCATGAATGTGATGAATCTCCAGATGAATTACAGAAATTAGGGCCTTTAACTTTCATTCATCACTGGATTCTTGTATGACATGCGTTTGAGTTTTCTAACTTAGTGTATCAACAACCACCTTTCTCTTTCCATTCATATAGTCAAGCTCAAAATCAATGTATTTTAGATTTTTGACCCATATCTGCTATCCGAGGTTCATTTAATAATAAGAAAGTACATATTTGAGGCTCTTGTAATCCATGTACACCAAAAATCACTCACCTAACAGATATTGTCTCTAGTAACATAAGGCATGGACAACTGCTACTAGATCGAGGTAATGTGTTGGGTAATTTCTCTCGTGGGCCTCAACTACTGAGATCTGTATGTAATAAAATTTTCTTCCTACAAAAACAATGATCCTAGGACAATGCATGATGTATCATTGAAGATGATATCTTTTTTTTTCAAGTTCAGTATGAATCAGAATCAGTGCCAAGATAGGCCTCCCTTTCAGTTCCTGAGAGGATTTCTTACATGCATCTGACCACAAGAAGATAAAAACCCTTATTTGCGAGTCTAGTAATAGGTGAAGTAAGATGTGAGAATTCTTGTACGAAATTCCTATAATATCCATCAATCCCTAAGAATACCTAGATATCAAATTCATTCTTGGGCTGCTCCTAAGAAACTACAACACTAACCTTTTCAGGGTCAATAGATACTAATTATTCTAAGGTAATATGACCCAATAATTGGACCTTGTCGGTCCAAATGTGGAAGTTATCAATCATGGCATTAAAATGATTATCCCTCAGTGTACTTTGAATGATCTAAAGATGTTTGGAATGGGTGCTATGAGTACTAGAATAATCAAAGATATAATCCACAGTGACTATGATAAATGATTCCAAATAGGGGTGTAAATACCTATCCATCAATTCCATGAAAATGGAAGGTGTGTTCATAAGAGTAAATGGAATAACAAGGTACTCATACCAACCAAACCTACTAAAAAATTAGGTATAAGGTATGTCTGATAGTATGACTCACACATGAAGATAAACTGATCTCAGGTAAATCATAGAGAATACCTTTTCTCCCCGGAGAGGGTAAACAAGATCATTTATTTGAGTATGTGGATACCCGTTCTTGATCATAAGCTAATTCAAACATCCATAATACATTCATAAATAAAGAATTCCATATGAATTATTAGAGAAAATAATGGTTGAACCCCAAAAGGATGTACTGGGCCATATAAAACCTTTTTCATCAGGATCCACTAACTACCTCTTGAGTTCCTTGAGTTCAGTAGGTTCCATCCATTTAGGATGAATGGACCCTGGAGCTTCTCCTGGAACAAGCTCGATTTTAACTTTACCTATCTCATAAGAGGTAAGCCAGAAAATTCATCGGAAAGGACTCTAATGAAAATATACACTACTGATGGGAAATCAATTTGATGAATATGTAGATCATTCATGAAGAGGTTTGAAATTTAGTTTTCACTCTACCTATCCCAAGAGGCTTTGGTCCTTCTCTACTATCTTGGACATCCCACTCACCCTTATATAGATAACTTCTTCCCTCTGGTGATGTAAACGATATACTGTGGTGATAGTAGTATATAAAAGCATGAAATTGAACCAACTATTCCATCTAGAGAATGGCATCGTATCCTGTCATCTCGAGAATAAAAAGGATCCATACGAAAATGCAACTGCCTACCTCAAAGGGATAGTCCCTACACTGGTGTATGTCATCTATTCATACCCCAAATTTCTTATCTAGAGTCATTACACCATATTGATATTTTATATCAATTATTAGGATTTCAACAACAGATAAAAAAATAAATAAGTTTGAAGAAGCAGTATCAAAAAATATAGAGGCAATATTGGAGGCTCTTAGAATAGTACCTCATACCGAAGATGGTCCTGCTACCCAATCCTTGGGTGTCGGCTATAAAGCATGAAACTGACCAAATCCAATGCCATGTACAATAGATTGAATACTACGATCATGAATGATCTACTGAAACTGCTAGTGATTAGGGTTAGACTACCACAACTATGAACTCCTCCTTGGTAAGACCTACAAGTGATATTCCAATTCTCAACCTGATGGGGCACAAAAGAACTCGCTTCTAATGGGGGAGCTGATGTTGATCCTTTTAAACTCGATACTGGTGGAATGGTCCTTTAGAAATGTTGAAGATGGACCATATGACCATAGGCCCAACACTACATAGGTTATCAATCATAGTGGGGCATATTCTTCCTCGGTCTTCCATACTGTTGGAACACCCCAAAGCTATCAAATTGTATAATATGGTCACCACTAACTTGATGAAAAACCTTGAGGGAACGTTTCCTTACATTGAAAAAACTACTTGAATAATGCCTCATTGATCTTTTAATCCCATTACTAATGTATTCCATAATTTTATGCTTACTGATAACGGCCCGATCAACTATTGCAGAAAAGGTTGGCTAGAGAAATACATTCAACTGACATTGGATAGTGTTCTTAACCCATCAACAAAATGTATAGAATGCGAAATCTCATCACTGACTAGATGTGGTGAAAAGAAATGTAAATCAATGAAATGTGCTGAATATTCCATAAGTTACATAGATCCATATTCGAGATGCCAGAACTCTCTGTCTATGTCAGCTATCTGTTCCTGAAGAAAGAAATGATCATATAAGGCAGTGTGGATATCAACACATCACATTCCATGATGGTGACCGACCTGGGTAACCACATCCCACCAATTCTTGGTTAAAACCAAAAGCATGTATGTGTCTAGATTGACTGTCCACTCTGGAGGCATTTCTAGAAGCTCAATGATAGAAATCATGGTCTTTAGCAAAGATTCATCTTTCTGAGAATCACCATCCCCTAAAAAGTAAGAGGATGATACTGTTGGAACTCGATTCTCAGATCTTCCATCATAGGTGTAACCTGTGGATCACCATTCATGGACTAAATAAGATATAGGTAACTATCATGGACTTGTTCATCATTGATTGGATCAAGTTCAATAGGCAGTTCCTCCTGTTTAACTCTTAGTAGTAAGACTGGCGGCTTAGGGCATACAACGTATGTAGCAATATTATCCCCACCTTCTTCGAGAAAAACATGAGGATGTTATGTCAGATTTGGTCTAAAAATTCCAAGCACACACCTCAAAAAATTTTAGAAGGTGATACCATAACTAGTGGATGATGAACGTATGATAACCCACTACCCAAACCACCCACTTGGACGACCAAGTATCATTATGTGATCAAGTATAAGTTTCATGTAATTTGGTAGTTAAGTACCATGTTCACTCCTATACCTTTCATGAACATCACAAGGTGGAATAAGTATGTTACACCATTTCATTTTTTATTTTAAGGTTCATCTTATAATGTATATCCAGTTTCAATGAATCGGTACCCATACACCTATCCGTAGAAACAACTCACATTTATTTATAGTATAACAGATTGACTCGGTAAATTACTCATCCCAACACATGGGGGCCCATAAACCTAATGAATTGATATAGGAAATCAATCATTTCTACCCAAGAGTAGTAAATGTACAAGAAACAATCCCAACATCACTCAACAATAACAAGAATACCCACCAATGGAAAGTAGTGAAATTCACGTATATGGTATTGAAATATACATGACATGTGAATTCAAGGTGCCTATATTGATGCAGGTAACAATGATCATTGTCCTCATATCATCAGTCCAAGGATGATATGAAATCCTCAAATACATAAACAATCAAAAACCCCACATATCACGTGTGTTACCAAATAGTAAAATAATATCACCTGTAATAGGAAAAAATATGAAAAACAATTATAATTTATCCAACTTGGTTTTAACCCCAAACATGGGTTCACGACACCCATGCAAAGCTTCTGACCAAGACCATGCATTCCAATTCACCAATCTAGTGTCTCCAAATAGTAAGGCATGAATAGAAACCACCTCTTATACCACTTTGTGACTTCCTGAACCTGGATTCCACTTAATGGGTGCCCCATGCATAGTGGGCCACATAGCCACAAACACATCTTACCAAACCCTAGAGGATTACCACTAGAAGTGAGGGACTATGGTGTGTCTATGAGGAAACTATGAACTCATTACCAGAGTGTATCATAATGTATGGATATAAAAATTAGTAAACTAAAGGAGAAATATAAATAAATAACGGAAGAAAATTAATGCAAATGACAAATGATAATAAAAATAACTGTATCAACTAGAACAATGATGATGTAATTTTATGTCACTAGAAAACTGGGAAACATGGATACATGATACTAGGAACACCATGTTCCAAAAAGTAAAAGAATTCAAAAACAAATCCAAGAATCCTAAGATCCAACTCGGTCATCTCCTATCAAACTCTATCTTAAACAATAAGAAATCAAGTGTTTGAAGATGTATGCTTCCCTTTGTCAATACTAGAAACCATGTAATCTACTCCAGGTAAAAAATGGACCATAGAGAGTGTGTGAGATAAATCTCAGTGGGAAACCACCAATGGTGTCTATAACCTCTGACCCATGTAACAAAATATTGTAGTGTACAATCATGAAAATACAAATTAAAGGAAATAGTACAATATAACTAAATAACCAAGTACCTTCTTTTGCCCTTGGATGGTGTCTGAACATGGAAATAGTTAATAAATTATGTAATCACCATTTAATGGTAATAGGTCACATGAGGCATATCCAGAAATGACATCACCTCATGATAGTATAATTAGTGAAGGTCCCAAGGCATAAAAATGAAACCAGAAAATGATGTCCGGTGAGGGAGTTGCAAGGTAATAACCAAGGTAACATAGATCTCACAGAATGAAAACTCAATAATTTCTGAGTCTATATAAGGGATAAGAGTGTAATAAAAGGAGTGTAATCTAAGTAATTACACAATAAGGTGCCCATCGAGTCCAAGGTGAACTACCCATGTAAAAAGGGGCTAAGCAAGGAAATGACACTATGGGATTTTACCATGTTACCTACTTGTCAATACCGGAACCCAATAGTGGATCTTATGTATCATGTAGTAATATAAAGTACCCTATAGTGGTATACATGTAATCCAAGGAATAGACCAGAACAAGAGTCTAGGTGGGTGTCAAACTAAGAAAACTGCATCCTTGAATCAGAATGGGGTTCCTGAGTCCTAAGGTATTTTCCTCTCAAAATCCTATGTAATCCTAAGTTAGTACATTCTTATTTGATATTATAATCATGAAATCATTCATTAGGTTCAAGTCTTGAAATCCATTAGTGTGGATATTACATGTATCATTATAACCATTTAATCAATTCATAATTAACCATTAAGTCATATTCAATTATATAGGTTCACTCTACTACCTTCCATTAATATGGCTAGTGGTGTTACGGATTTTAACCATTATTCAATCTAATTTGATAATGCCAAGTTATATACTTAGTCCAGTTTCCATCACACATTTCAAATTTAATAACCATATTGAAGAATTTACATTAGTTGTGTTCAGTGGTGAGCATACAGGGTACATGACATTATTCACTTCTCATTAATAAAAATCCATTTATAATAGGAAGGCTCAACAGTAGGAAGGAAAAGTGAAGAAACATCCAAATAGTGGGTCAAATGTTACAAGGCACAAAAACTCAAATATAGAATAACCTTGACATGGGGGAAGTTTTAGTTATGAGTGTAACTGCTAACAACTAATAACATATTTGGAAAGATCATCACCATACGATCATAACAAGTGTAATCATGGAATGTAAATTCTATAAATGGTTCTAAATGAAATCGGAGGGGCCCAGATGGATATTAAAAAATTAGTGAACATTTGGGATGAGTTATAGACCACCACCTAAGGGTTGTATGATCATTCTACTCCTCTATCGGTCGTTGATTTGCCTAAGATCAGAGTAGATCTAATAAAGGGTGAAACTGCTCACACGATGATATCTAGGTCCAGAGAAATAGAGGAGAAAAAAAAAACATAAAAGGACTCAAATACATAACAATGTGCAACCAACATGAAAAAAATAAGCTTTATTAGATTCCTGATGATGTAGTTCTCTTGATACCAATATTTTGCATTTAAAAAGCTAAAAAATGAGAGGAAAAGTTCTTAATCATACTGGTTATCGGATTAGGGAAAATGAGGGGAGTAAATATATAATTAATGGGATTTTTTACATTTTCCCAACAATTTTAGCCTACACATTGTTTGTTTGGATGGTTTTTCAAACCATTCACAAATCGTGTGAGATGGTTATACTGGAAAAATAACCCTTCACATGATTTGATCAATCCACGTGCAAACCATGCATGAGTACCTGGGAAAAAGGAGTTTTCACTTGGTCAGGCCACATGACATTATGCTAACTATCAGAGGTGGATCTATATGGAAAAAAAAATCTTCCAGGATTTCTAAACCATGCGGAATTCCTGCATGGTTTACTCTAAACCATGTTTCAAGACTGTTTTTCCCCAAAGGATGGGTTCCGAGCTCTGAACAAGCCCCAAAATCCTCAGAACCTTTACTAACTTTATAGTCATACATATTAGGGTAAATGTAAAGATTTAGACTGAAAATTCAATGATCCTTACATTAGAGGAAACAGAGTTCTTACACCATTCCATGTTTTTAGGGATATTAACACTTATTGGAATATAGGATAGTGTTTTCCCAATATCTCAGTTGGGGGATAAAATGCTAACTACCCCCTCTAGCATGTCTCTCACATTGGAGTATTTACTTATTCTATTATAAACAATTTTTAGTTTTCAAATATATGTGTGGATTGTGTTGTAATGGCTTATGGATGTGTACAAACATGAAAAAATGGAAAAAATATCAAATGGATTATTAGTGGTATGAAGTGTGAAGGTTGTAATGGATTTAAGTGATTACTCGGTGTATGGTATGTAAGTGCTGAGGTATAACATTTGATGTATGATACATTTTACATGGGCTCTACTAGATTCCATGAACTAATTGGTTACTATATATTTTTATACGGTGTGGGATGATGTGATGATGTGTTTCAAAAGGTTCATGTTATAAGGCATTTGCCAGATATTTTTGGGCTGGCCTATTTTGTAGATATATGATCTGGACATGCAATGCTGGGGAAGAATGAAAAATTAATAGTGAATATGGAGAGAGGATCCCATGATGTTTCATTACTATATTATATTCTTCCTAGTATGTGATTATGTTATATATTTATCCATAGTTAGGTTGGTATCACAATATACCTATTTATATGAAGAGTTAGTTTTACTATTATTCACGTCCCTTTATCATGCTTTCATTATCTATTTCATGGGATAATATGGTGAGGATAAAAATGAGTATACTATTGTTCCCACCGAATGTATATATAAATATATTTTAAGGCCATTGGTAGTTTTTTAGTGATCTGGATGGATATTAATATCTCAATGTTTTTTCAGTAGCTGTTTGGGATTCGTAGTAACTGGCATCATTACAATTTTTGTACTAGTAGTTTCCATTAGGTAGTATTTGTAATGTATTAAATTTTCCATATACGGATGAGATTTATTTAAAATATATGTTTGATCATGGGTTGGTTTATTTATGCATATTATCACTCTCTTCCTCATATTCTATTAAAGGGTAATTCCTAGCATAGAAAGGATTAAAATACACAAAATGAATTTTACCAACCGGGGGATTACTGAGGGGGGAGAGACTCTGGTAATCAACATATCTCTACCTGATTGTAGTACCCTAAGGGGAATGGGAAAGAGAGAGTGGTATCAATGATTTAGGATGAAGTATGTTGAAATTTTTTTATATTGCGCCTGGTGATTTTGTATGGGTTGTTTGGAAAATGTTGTCTGGTAAGTTTATTTTGCAATGAAAAAATTGGAGACCTGTTGAGACACAGGTATTTAGGGACCCTTTTGATCTTATAAATGGAAATTTATGTTTAGTAAGACTACTAAATGATGTGATACATGTTTCAAGTTGGAGACCATGGAATGGATCATGCAAGAGTATTATTTATTCTTGTGGTTGAAATGGGTAGACCCTAGGGTAGCGTAAAATATAACAAGATTAAAAAAAAATATTAAATTTATGTTAATTATTTAATATTACATTTTAATGAGATTTAATTATTTTTTATTTTTTTATGGAATTGATCCAAGTTTATGACCTCATCAGTTTCACGCTAATGGTGTTCAACATGATGTGCTAGTAGATCATCACAGAGTGGAGGTCAACTAAAATTACACATGTAGATGGACACTTTGAGATTTTGAGAACAAGGTTCTATAGAAGTATTAGTGTTCTATTTTACATTCAGAAACATAATATTTATTGGAGTAGGTTGATATATATTTTATTTTTATATGTTCTTATAAAAGTACTAGGTTTCATTGGATATTATGATGTTGTGTGGAGCAGTGGGGGTAGTGCTGGTTCTGGGTCTATAGGGATCATGATGTGTCGACAGTCTAATGTGAGAATTTACATGACTACTTCATAATATAGTATATTTATCCACCTTAAATGTTTCCATCCTCCTATATATTCTTACCCATTGGTTCAGGAGTTAATTTATGAGAGAGTTGGGGGTCCACACAAGGTCCTTTTTGTGATATGATTTAGACATATATCCAAAAGACGAGGCCATGGGGAGTCATTTCAAGGGGGACACACATATAGGGATCTAGAATTATGTTACCTATTATATGATGATTATGTACCTTGAGATAAATGAAATATAAGAGTTTATTGAGATATGTTTTCCAGAAGTGGTCCTTCATTAAAGGTGATTCTTTAGGATTCCTCACAAACAAAATCTGTGATTTGAGGGTTCCAATTATCTAAACTGAAGTGATTTTGTTTATCCGAGGGTAGATCCCAGCCATCATCATCTATTTTCTCTAGGGGAATTGACTCTAAAACCAATTACAATGGATAAAACACATTTTTTTTAAATTATAGGGTCATAAAGGGAAGGTTAATCATCTTTTATGAGAATTCATCATTTTTATGTTATTCTATTATAGGTTCTCTATTGATACAGTTTAATCTATAGAAAAAATAGGGTATTCTTGTATATGAACATCAAGGAGGATATGTATTGGGATAATAAAAACCCTCTAACATTACTAATCATTAATGAGTAGGGTGAAACAGTATAGGTGGTCATTGGTATGATAATAGAGGCTGTGGATAAGGCCATGGTCAGCCTCATGTTTTAGTGTTTCCATCACTAAGTGAAATAGACACTGGTCAAGGTACCATATTCCATATTTCTACATGGGTTCATGATGTTTTAAATTTTTAGTAACATATTCATTTATAACATTGACCAACAACCATTTTTTTGGACATTTGGTAGATATCTTCCAGTGTCCTTATCATTGACTATGCTAGTTGTAGGTCAAGAAAACATGGATGAACTATATAAAGAATGTGACATAGTTTTAGGAAATAACTACTAAGTGGGAGAATTTATATGTTTGCAGATATATACATAAGACATCATCCTTAGAAATGATTTTTTATATTCGGTGTAGGATATCATGGATATAATCTGGTTTTTGTACATTTTATGATGATAATGGAGATCCATTGGTGTCTTTTGGTTATTCAGACCCTCAAAAGTGTTAGTGTCATGTTCAATGATTGTTATCATTGATGGATGAGTTACCGATAATCTTTTCAGAGGTTCAATAGTCTATTATTCCTAGGGTTTTGGGGGAGTACCCCGATATATATGTAGAGTAGGTTGTAGAGTTACCCCCTTTATGGAAGATCATGTTTATGATTGTGTAATAATCATGTGTTTACATTATATTGATGTATCAATATCTTATAGAACATTTTGATTAATGATAGTTGGAAATACATATTGTTGATCTATTATGGAATAGACTTGTTCAACTGAGTGTGTATCCTTTGAGTGAACTAGTTTTTTTTTGGAAAAAAATGATGATAGAAATTATTAGTATTGTGTCGATTATTGATACTTGAACCAAGTGATGGTGAAGAACATATATCCAATTTCTTTAAATGGTGATTTATTTTAACTTTTGAAAGGTTTAAGTTGGTTCTCAAATACAACATTCAATATATCATCATATGCATATGATTGATGAATATATTCAAGAAACTGGTTTCCATTTCCTTTATGGGAATTATTAGTCCATTGGGATGCTGTTTAGAATGATAAATACTGGAAAATTTATCATGGGGTTAATGAAAATTATGTTCATATAGTTCTTGAATAATTTTTTTAGTGTTTTTCATTGTAAACATACTTGTGTACTCAATGTCTTAGGAGGATCATCCGATGAATTTTCATTCCTTTTTGGTAGTTCTTCATCCTAAGAAGATATTCATGTTGTTATTCTATATTCATTTATAGGCTTGTGAAGTCTGTTTCATGTGGCATTTTGTGTCCCAATATAGAGTAGTTTTGGATTCTTTTACAATTGAGGTAGTTGTGTCTTGGGTATCCCCATGGAAGGGTTAGAGATACAAATATTCCTGGGTCATTTAGGGTATTACAGTAGATTCATATTTTATTTCCCTCAGGTTGTTACTCCATTGAATTTTTTAAAAAACATTTTGGGTGTTCTTATGGATAATATTTTCATGCATCTTTTGAATTCTGGAAAGAGAAGTTAGTCAATGCTCCAGTATTTTTTCAAGTAGAAGGTGTTTGGTTTGAGGGTTTCTATATATCATTACATCTTGGATTATGTATTATTTTGATGTTGTAGATATATTTTATTTCTTATGGTCACCAGTTTTTCCCATGAATGTAACTATGAAACCCATGATCCCAAGTTGGATAGAAATTTGTTATCATTGATTTTCTGGTGACAATGACTCTATGGAGATTGTTTTGTGGGTCTTACCTACCATAAGATCTTGATTTATATATTCTACCAACATTTATTGAACTGGTTTTATCATCGGTGGATGAAATATTTGTAATATTGTGACTTTGAAATTTCATATATGTTAAAAAAGGGAAATGGTTTATCCAATGTGTTGCGAAGAAATTCCCGTTGTGATTCCATACATTAATATGAGGACTTCTGAATATTGATGGAAGAATTCTAAACGATGCATCTTGATGTGGGTGAGGATTGATGTAGAAGTTTTTATTTCTAAATATATTTTTAGTAATCTTTGGTGAAGCAGGTGGAGGATCCCAGTATGTGGGATTTTCAGGTGGAGGTCTTGAGTGACCATTTTTTGTTTTGGAAAATCACTTTATGGTTGGTCTGAGGATTGAAGCATCCATTATTATTCCAATGAAGGAGTTTCATTCCATTGAAAATTCTTGATATTGGTATACATGATATCCATTGTTCTCTTTTGGATGAACATTATATAATTAATTATATTTACCATTTGATATGTTAGTTTTGGGGGCTTGATATGAAGTCTATTGTTGCAGATTTTGATTCTTGATGTGTGTTCTTCTAGAAGTTGATGGTTGAACACTGCATTCCCAATGGGATTATACAGATATTATATGTTCCCCAATGGTAATGGGAGGGAATATATATGGACTTATTTTCTATTTTACCTCGATCATAGAGAGGCAATGATCTTATATGGGTGATATTAGATTATTTGATGAAATCAAAAATCTTTATAGAAATATTAGAGCTGTTCTCAGTATTTTTTTTGTTAAGGAAGTATATAGAGGACTTGGTGTGACTCCATAGTGTATTGAGGATCACTATATCTTCTCTATATCCTTTTTTTACCTTTATGGTGTTGAGAGGTATCCAAAATGATTTGGTTCCTTAATTATGCATTATCAATCCTTTTTATTCGTATGAGGATTGTCAAATATAACAATATCTCCTAACTCTTATGTAAATACATCGCTCTTGTGTATTATATGTAAGAGGATAATTAATGAGTATGTCACCATTTTTTAGTTCTCTTAAAATAATAGATTTCACCCACAGTATTGGTATATCTCTATTTGAATTATTCTACAACCGACCTTTCACTTCCTCATATTGGTGTATTGGAGTCAAAGTGGTAGAAATACCCAAAATAAATCTATAATCAAATAAAATAGAGATTGTTTAGTTAATTCATGAGAGGTTTAAGGAATCACTTGATCATGATAATTTCAATGCCAATCAGAGGAGGAGACCTCTGGAGTCCAACATTGGAGATCAAATGATCCTAAAGGTGAATCCTCACCATGAGAATCAATGCTTTGGTTGTGGTAATAAGACCTATCCTCAAATGTTTGCGCCTTTTTAGTGTTTTTCTCTTGTAGGATCTATGGTGTATCAGATATCACATTCACCAATGATGAGATAGATAGACGATTTTTCCCATGTTATAGATATGTAGTTATCTACATTAGGTATCTCAATTCATCGATTGGGGTGATATCAATATAGATGATGATGAGACCTTCAAGGAGGGTCTTGTGGAGATCAATGACCTCTAATAGGAGTTGTTTAATGGGTGTGCTATTATCTTGGTTTTTATCTTATATTTGTATAGTGGAATGAAGGATAGTACATGGGAACCTGAGACACAAATGCACAATCAAAATCCAAATCTGTTTGATGTTTAAAATTGGTATAATAACATTTTTATATTCTGTTTGTTGACCTTTTTGGACTTTATGTGGTATTTTGCAGTTGTTTTTTTGGATTTAATCTCATTTTTTTCATTTCTCCCCCATGATAGATTTTAGGATATAGTACTTGTAACACCCCAAGATTTCATAGTGTGTTAGTTCTTCAAAATAATTCAATAACTTTCACTACATGCAACACCAAGTTCAAGCACACCATGACTTACCAAACAAGCCGTTCAAAAGAGGTTATGAATAGTATTAGATAAATTTTAATGTTTATATAATCCTTATAATTTTAGAATCCATATTATGAGTTTCTTAGATATAATGCAAGAACAAATTCATTTTCAGTATTACACTTTTATCAACTTTAATAGTGAACCCTTTTTAAATACTATATTTTAAACTTTTTGACTAAATGGGGACATCAAAAATTTAAAATGAAACATCCCAAGCTTCTACGGTACGCTTCTCTTTGAATAATGTGATAGCGTGTGTTGTACGCAACACCGAGTTCTAACAACTAATTAAACTAGCCGTTGTGAATAGTAATACCTACTTTTTAAAATCATATATATTTTATATTTCAAAATGGACTTCATTTTTGGATTCGGAATATTGAAATTAGCCTTGGGTGAAATTTTGGTACTTTTCGGATAACTTTTATATTTTGATGAATAGTGAAAATTACTAAATTTTAATTAAAAACAACTTTTTTAATCAAAATAATTAATAGTGATAAATTATGAATTTGAGTGGTTTTAAAGTATATTTAGAATATATTTTTACCATTTAATAAAATGTTGGTCATTGGACATAATTTTACAATTAAACCGAACATAAACGAGTGTCAATCTTTTGATAGTTATTATCTCTTAAAAACACGCTTTTTGTTTTGACAGCGGGAATTAATTTTAAATTAATTTCTGCCACTTCTGTGTTTTGAATTTAGGAAAATGGATTCCATATTTGGAATCAGGATGTTCAAATTGTGTAAATAGGTAACTTTTGTTTTTAGACATTTTGAATAATTACTGCGGTAAATATTTTATTTACCATGGTTAAGGGTAAATCCGGTAAATAAGGGTTAAAAAATAATATTATAATAATACTAAATTACCCTAAAACGTGTCTTAACCCTATTGGTTGATACATGGTCGACCATGGGAATCTTTGGGTCTATTTTGGGGCCCCATGGATCCACTTGTAAGTGATAATGACACTTTATTTTAATTAAGTTAAAATGAATACAAAAATGACACAAGCATATATCTTTTAGAAAAACAATTGTTACATAGGGTTATATATGTTGGATTTTAGATTATAAATATTAATTAGAAAGATAAAAAGATTTCCTACATAATGATATTTTATTTATAAATTTTAGACATTAAATAATTTATTTTATTTATGACACAATGATGATGCAGTAATTACTATAATAGTGAAAAATTAAAATAATTTATATTATAAATACCCAAATAAATATAATATGAAACTTTTAATGAATTAAACTAATTTTCTAGGATAATATGATATATTAGGATTGATTTAATTGACTTTGTTCGAAGTAATCAATCTGTTATGAGTTTCACAAAAATCAACTATTGAATAGTGTCAAAATTGACATAAAAGAGTTCTTAAAACAAATATTATATTATTAATTGATATTAAATTCCTAAAAATCTAAGGTTCGGCCAAGAGACTTATATCATGATAGGTTCATCATTAATGTACCACTTGGGGGTCTCTTGGATGTATATAGTAAGTTTATTAACCATATTATATAAAAATACAAAGAGACATTGTAAAAGTGAAACTAATTAACTTAGAGTTAATACTTAAAGATAAGGTTAATATAAGTACCCAAACCTGTCTAAATTCTATTGGTTGAGTGGTTTTCGACCTATCCCCACCTTAACCTTTGAATAATAAGCTTTGGAGCCATTAGAAACCGAATATGAATTTATTATAAATTAATATTTCTAGCTTTTCCAAAGGTGCCCCTCACCCCTCTTATAAAAGGGCACTCCTCCTTCTCATTTCTTCACACCTTCAAAGCCTTTTGGTTCGGCCAAACTCTGCCCAAATACTCTCCCAAAATCCCTCACTACAACCTAGAGGCCTTAGTTTGATCAGAAAGCCAACCTAAGGAGCCCTTTTGATCAAATCAAAAGGAAGAACCCGAAGAAGAGGTAATGATTTCACCACCCTTCTCCAAGTTCATTTCTTCTTCCACTTATTCTTCCTTTGTTCTTACCATTCTAAAATAATAACTCCAGTATCTCACATATACTGTGATGTTATTATAAATATGGTACAACCATATTCAGTATTCTATCCACCCTTTGAATAACATGTCACCATACGTGCGTACGTACGGACTACCGTCTCCACGTCGTGGTGTAATTGTTATTCAATATAATATTATTTGGATGGGTATAATAATGATGTGTAACTCATGTAAATAATAAATATAACATGTTAATGATTCTGTATATATGATATACCATCCATTTATATATTATTTTAATATCAAAATAATGATATTGTCGCTCGTGCGTACGTACGGACTACCGTCTCCACGAACGCGATGAGATTCATTCTCCAACGTATCCATTCAAGTATAATTATCATTTGATGATTTAAAAATGATGTTTAAGGACTAGATATCATTCTGGATATGAATAAGATACAACAACCATGGCTTATGTAACAAAACATATAAAAGAAAATGAGTAAGTTAACTCCCGAAACGACGATAATTCTAAGATATTATTAACAAATCAATGTTAAAAGATCATATATGATATCATATTATTATATATGATTCTTGTATAATTTAATAACAACTATTTCACCATTATACAGGAGGTTAACCTACCCCAACCAAGGAAAAGTACAAGGTAAGGGTTTACTTTACAACCTCTTCATTATCCAAGGTTGTTTATACGTAATAATATACTAGGATCTCTTTATCATCCACATCCATGTTTCTTAAAAATGCATTTCAAAACATTTTTACTATTTACTAGAATATGAGTTAAAGTAATTTATACCCTTTTTGACATTTATAAGTGGTTTATAAAGGAATATTTCGGTCGTTTTCAAAACAAGGTCCTTTTTAACCTTTTCGACAAAATTAAGGTAAGAATGTTTTTTTAACTTATACGGCGAGTGCGGTTATTTTCTGCCATTATAAAATCTTCAAAGTTTTCCTTACAAGCTTATAAGAATATTTTCAAGAAAAGGTTTTATTTTATATGTCTCTTAAATGATTTCAAAAATAGAAAGAGATATTTCTCCAAAAAGTGTTTTGATTTCATCTATGTCAACATCCTTTGATGGATTTTACGCTTATTTGAAGTTGATTTATTATGATACAAAACTTCTATATTGTATTGAAGGTTTTGTGATATGTTTGACTGTGGATGTGCTATTTTTATACCATTCATAGTTTATGGTGAAAGTATTGACATTTCATATGCTAGTTTTAATATGAATGTTTATGTTATGTTTAAACCTTTTCATATGGGAATGCATTGGACTTAATATGTGACGGGTGGAGCCCGCTATAGCTCCTCGATGCATCGGTAGGTCTCATGAGACAAACTAGTGTCTTGGCACAAGGCCTTGACAAAATCTTATTTTTAGTCTTGGCACGAGGCCTTGGCTATGTGGTTATGATAGTCTGGCATTATGCATTCCAACATTATGAAAGTGGTTATTGATTTTTGCATGTGATTATTCGATTAGTAGAATATCCATGTGAATAAGTAAATGGCATTATTTCATTTTATTTATGCCATACCATGTTGAAAGTTAATATTTAAAAGGCTTTTGTTTTAGTTATACATTGCCTTAAATGTTTATTCTTATTTATGAAAGTTTCCGCTATATTGTTATCCTTACTGGGCATTTGAGCTCACCCCTTTTCTATGTTTTATTTTTCCCAGGATGTGAAGAAGTAAGTTATGAATGACCTGCAGGGATTTTATGAGGGGTTAATAGTGTGGATTGTGGAAACATTATGTTGTTGTAGTAGTTTTTCATTTTATGATGTAATGAAAAACTTGTGAATATATCTAGTGTTTCCAAGGCTACTAAACCAATCGGTCTTTCGAGATTTGATCTTTCTTGTGATCATGCCAATGTTATGTAATAATGCACCGACTCTGGGTAACTGGGGTCGGGGCGTTACAGTTGGTATCAGAGGAAGTTTAGTACAAACCTTGGAAGCTAGATTTAGATAAACTCTGATTAGAGCACGTAGACCTAAGATGAACTTTGAGGATTAGTATAGAAGAACTTCCTAGAATTTTGGTATTGTAGAGATTTTGTGAGTTTTCCGAGAAATACATCCCTGTCTGGATACGAGCAGGTAGAGGCGGCTCTGGCACAGATGTACCTAGGGGTAAAACCCGAAAACACCGCTTTGAGCTAGACTCGAACGGGAACCGGTGCATGACAACGGGCCTTGCTGCACTCTTGGTTACGACACTCCCGGGGGATATGCTCAGGATAATTCTCATTTTCTTTACAAACCATTATGAAGGGTTTATGAGTATATACATCCTCAAATGAGACATTTTTATGATTATGGATTATATCCATAAATAGTTCAATTTATGTTAAGTGTTTTATAAGTATGGGATTATGTATTTTGATTCATAAACTGATCTAGTGTATTCCATTGTTTAGAAATGGCACCCAGTAGAAGGAATGAGAACTCCAGAAATGCACATGATCCAAAGAGAAGGAAGGATCATATCTTTCATGGTCTTAAGCTAGAATTTATAAGAGAAATAGTCTCCCATGTATTATCATCATATGAAGAAATAATATCATGTGTTGATAAGATAAGTAAAGAGTTTACTGAGTCCTATGGCTTTGAAGGGAAGCAAGAGAAGAAAAGGATAGAAGAGAGAAAGATGGATAAAGGGAAGAGGTAAAAGAAGAATTTTCCCATATGTGGTAACTGTGGAAAGAAACACCCTGGAACTTGCCTGAAAGGAATGAGAGTTTGTTATAAGTGTGGAGGAAAAGGGCACAAAGTACATGACTGCAAGGTTAAGAAAATGGTTTCAAATGTACAATGCTTCATTTGCAAGGAGTTTGGACACTACGCAAACCTATGTCCCAGTCATCAGACTATGCCGCAAATGATGCTATTGGATAATAATCAAGTTATGATACTACCACAGATTAAGAGGAATGATTATAGTTATTATGTTGATTATATCAATTGAGTGTTGTATCAACAATGTACTTGTTATAATAATTATGGAGTATATAAGGATTGTACTGCAGTACTATTTCATTAAGGACTTGAGATGGTGTGGAACAAAGAAAAGTGACTCAGTAGCAGGTTAAATGTTTGGAAAATATATGGTTGAGAGAAAGATAAACCATAATATGGTTCAGATACCGAGGTGGTGATTTTAGAATAATACATGATTGATTTGGATAAATTATATTGGATATTATTGACTACCTTGAAGCTGATTAATGATTTGTATATTCCATCATTGTTGGGGTTTAAAACATTTTTGGATTAATGAAGTATATCCAGCATTCTATATGGAATAAAGGAACATGAATGTAATCAATAAGGAATACGGTAATACATGATGAAGGTATTCATATGCTATTACGGGGTAAAAAGGATCTATATTATGTTTACCTTCCTTATAAATGTTGGACTGTGAGTTTGGATAGAAGTATTTTGGATAGTTCTAGTTTGGATTATTTTGGATTTCCATAAAAGGACAACCCGGAGGTCGGGCGGCAACCCGTCGCGTCCGGCAAGGCTGCGAGACTTGAACCCGCAACCGAAGGGCGACAAGGGTGTATCACCTACCACTGGCCCACGAGATGTCCTGGATTAAATAATGTAGTTTTTATTAAAAGATCTTTTAGATGAATTATAAATTCGTTTATTTTGGAACCCTATACGAATAGTGTAAATAGAATTTTTTTACATTCTATTATCTTTTAGAGTGAAAGATGAGTATGTGGTAGAAATTTATTAATGGATAAAACTCTAATTATAAAGTAAGTATATCTCTATATGATCTTAGCCAATCTCATAAAAAAATTCCTCAATATTAAGAAAAGCAAATTAGAACAAAAATGTTTTCCTAGATGGTACCTTAAATCATCACTAATTTATGGCTTTGGGATTGTTGGCCTTTTCATAGCCATGTTCTCTACCACTCTCCATCAGGTAATTGATGGTTATATTTTTCTTCCATATCCATATTTTACTACATGGAACCCTAGTATGTGTTATTTTCGGTAATCTTTATACTTTCGACTCTTTATTTTAAATAGAGGCCTCATTAATTCATTTTTCGATGTGGGATTTCAACTAAGATATTTTGAAACGTCAAAAATGTGTTATCCTAATACCCTATGTTTTGTTGAACCGATGGTATTTCAAATCATCATAGATTGATGTATTTAAGGACCTCAATTTTATACTTGTTTGTGATTGATGACCTCAATCACTACCTATAAATATTTACGTTTTTCCTCCAATTATATGTCTCAAATTGCCACCAATGTTCTCCTAATCGAGATCATAATTTGGTGGTGACCCTTTCATTTCTCTTTTCCTCATATTAAGACTAAATTTTAGTAACCCAATTTCCGATGTGGGGTTTCCCACAAATATATTATCTATTTTCAACCTTTTATTTTCGAAGAACAATTTCAAATTGTGAGGATGCAATTTATTGAAGGAGGGGAGAGTGTAACACCCCAAGATTTCATAGTGTGTTAGTTCTTCAAAATAATTCAATAACTTTCACTACATGCAACACCAAGTTCAAGCACACCATGACTTACCAAACAAGCCTTTCAAAAGAGGTTATGAATAGTATTAGATAAATTTTAATGTTTATATAATCCTTATAATTTTAGAATCCATATTATGAGTTTCTTAGATATAATGCAAGAACAAATTCATTTTCAGTATTGCACTTTTATCAACTTTAATAGTGAACCCTTTTTAAATACTATATTTTAAACTTTTTGACTAAATGGGGACATCAAAAATTTAAAATGAAACATCCCAAGCTTCTACGGTACGCTTCTCTTTGAATAATGTGATAGCGTGTGTTGTACGCAACACCGAGTTCTAACAACTAATTAAACTAGCCGTTGTGAATAGTAATACCTACTTTTTGAAATCATATATATTTTATATTTCAAAATGGACTTCATTTTTGGATTCGGAATATTGAAATTAGCCTTGGGTGAAATTTTGGTACTTTTCGGATAACTTTTATATTTTGATGAATAGTGAAAATTACTAAATTTTAATTAAAAACAACTTTTTTAATCAAAATAATTAATAGTGATAAATTATGAATTTGAGTGGTTTTAAAGTATATTTAGAATATATTTTTACCATTTAATAAAATGTTGGTCATTGGACATAATTTTATAATTAAACCGAACATAAACGAGTGTCAATCTTTTGATAGTTATTATCTCTTAAAAACACGTTTTTTGTTTTGACAGCGGGAATTAATTTTAAATTAATTTCTGCCACTTCTGTGTTTTGAATTTAGGAAAATGGATTCCATATTTGGAATCAGGATGTTCAAATTGTGTAAATAGGTAACTTTTGTTTTTAGACATTTTGAATAATTACTGCGGTTAATATTTTATTTACCATGGTTAAGGGTAAATCCGGTAAATAAGGGTTAAAAAATAATATTATAATAATACTAAATTACCCTAAAACGTGTCTTAACCCTATTGGTTGATACATGGTCGACCATGGGAATATTTGGGTCTATTTTGGGACCCCATGGATCCACTTGTAAGTGATAATGACACTTTATTTTAATTAAGTTAAAATGAATACAAAAATGACACAAGCATATATCTTTTAGAAAAACAATTGTTACATAGGGTTATATATGTTGGATTTTAGATTATAAATATTAATTAGAAATCTAAAAAGTTTTTCTACATAATGATATTTTATTTATAATTTTTAGACATTAAATAATTTATTTTATTTATGACACAATGATGATGCAGTAATTACTATAATAGTGAAAAATTAAAATAATTGATATTATAAATACCCAAATAAATATAATATGAAACTTTTAATGAATTAAACTAATTTTCTAGAATAATATGATATATTAGGATTTATTTAATTGACTTTGTTCGAAGTAATCAATCTGTTATGAGTTTCACAAAAATCAACTATTGAATAGTATCAAAATTGACATAAAAGAGTTCTTAAAACAAATATTATATTATTAATTGATATTAAATTCCTAAAAATCTAAGGTTCGGCCAAGAGACTTATATCATGATAGGTTCATCATTAATGTACCACTTGGGAGTCTCTTGGATGTATATAGTAAGTTTATTAACCATATTATATAAAAATACAAAGAGACATTGTAAAAGTGAAACTAATTAACTTAGAGTTAATACTTAAAGATAAGGTTAATATAAGTACCCAAACCTGTCTAAATTCTATTGGTTGAGTGGTTTTCGACCTATCCCCACCTTAACCTTTGAATAATAAGCTTTGGAGCCATTAGAAACCGAATATGAATTTATTATAAATTAATATTTCTAGCCTTTCCAAAGGTGCCCCTCACCCCTCTTATAAAAGGTCACTCCTCCTTCTCATTTCTTCACACCTTCAAAGCCTTTTGGTTCGGCCAAACTCTGCCCAAATACTCTCCCAACATCCCCCACTACAACCTAGAGGCCTTAGTTTGATCAGAAAGCCAACCTAAGGAGACCTTTTGATCAAATCAAAAGGAAGAACCTGAAGAAGAGGTAATGATTTCACCACCCTTCTCCAAGTTCATTTCTTCTTCCACTTCTTCTTCCTTTGTTCTTACCATTCTAAAATAATAACTCCAGTATCTCACATATACTGTGATGTTATTATAAATATGGTACAACCATATTCAGTATTCTATCCACCATTTGAATAACATGTCACCATACGTGCGTACGTACGGACTACCGTCTCCACGTCGTGGTGTAATTGTTATTCAATATAATATTATTTGGATGGGTATAATAATGATGTGTAACTCATGTAAATAATAAATATAACATGTTAATGATTCTGTATATATGATATACCATCCATTTATATATTATTTTAATATCAAAAGAATGATATTGTCGCTCGTGCGTACGTACGGACTACCGTCTCCACGAACGCGATGAGATTCATTCTCCAACGTATCCATTCAAGTATAATTATCATTTGATGATTTAAAAATGATGTTTAAGGACTAGATATAATTCTGGATATGAATAAGATACAACAACCATGGCTTATGTAACAAAACATATAAAAGAAAATGAGTAAGTTAACTCCCGAAACGACGATAATTCTAAGATATTATTAACAAATCAATGTTAAAAGATCATATATGATATCATATTATTATATATGATTCTTGTATAATTTAATAACAACTATTTCACCATTATACATAAGGTTAACCTACCCCAACCAAGGAAAAGTACAAGGTAAGGGTTTACTTTACAACCTCTTCATTATCCAAGGTTGTTTATACGTAATAATCTACTGGGATCTCTTTATCATCCACATCCATGTTTCTTAAAAATGCATTTCAAAACATTTTTACTATTTACTAGAATATGAGTTAAAGTCATTTATACCCTTTTTGACTTTTATAAGTGGTTTATAAAGGAATATTTCGGTCGTTTTCAAAACAAGGTCCTTTTTAACCTTTTCGACAGAATTAAGGTAAGAATGTTTTTTTAACTTATACGGCGAGTGCGGTTATTTTTTGCCATTATAAAATCTTCAAAGTTTTCCTTACAAGATTATAAGAATATTTTCAAGAAAATGTTTTATTTTATATGGCTCTTAAATGATTTCAAAAATAGAAAGAGATATTTCTCCAAAAAGTGTTTTGATTTCTTCTATGTCAACATCCTTTGATGGATTTTACGCTTATTTGAAGTTGATTTATTATGATACAAAACTTCTATATTGTATTGAAGGTTTTGTGATATGTTTGAATGTGGATGTGCTATTTTTATACCATTCATAGTTTATGGTGAAAGTATTGACATTTCATATGCTAGTTTTAATATGAATGTTTATGTTATGTTTAAATATGGGAATGCATTGGACTTAATATGTGACGGATGGAGCCCACTATAGCTCCTCGATGCATCGGTAGGTATCATGAGACAAACTAGTGTCTTGGCACAAGGCCTTGACAAAATCTTATTTGTAGTCTTGGCACGAGGCCTTGGCTATGTGGTTATGATAGTCTGGCATTATGCATTCCAACATTATGAAAGTGGTTATTGATTTTTGCATGTGATTATTCGATTAGTAGAATATCCATGTGAATAAGTAAATGGCATTATTTCATTTTATTTATGCCATACCATGTTGAAAGTTAATATTTAAAAGGCTTTTGTTTTAGTTATACATTGCCTAAAATGTTTATTCTTATTTATGAAAGTTTCCGCTATATTGTTATCCTTACTGGGCATTTGAGCTCACCCCTTTTCTATGTTTTATTTTTCCCAGGATGTGAAGAAGTAAGTTATGAATGACCTGCAGGGATTTTATGAGGGGTTAATAGTGTGGATTGTGGAAACATTATGTTGTTGTAGTAGTTTTTCATTTTATGATGTAATGAAAAACTTATGAATATATCTAGTGTTTCCAAGGCTACTAAACCAATCGGTCTTTCGAGATTTGATCTTTCTTGTGATCATGCCAATGTTATGTAATAATGCACCGACTCTGGGTAACTGGGGTCGGGGCGTTACAGTACTTTTTATTGAATGCTTTTTCGATATTCCCCTAATGATGTTTTGAGATTCTATAGTCAAGATAAACATGAAGTGTATCTAATGGGGTAGTTGGTCAAACAACCCCTTTTATTTATTCACTAGGTTTGGTATTGGAAGCATTCTTATGAGAAAGTTTTTAAGAGGTTTATAATATAATATCCCAAATATCTGTAGTCCTATTGTTTTAATGTTTCTAAGGAATTAGGTTGCCCAACACGGGCTTCGGTTAAATTGGATGGGTTCACCTACAAAATTATGGAAACAGGAGGAATAAATAGCTTGAAATAGTTTTTGTTGTCATGTATTCACAGTTTATGAATTTTTTTTATGGTTCAGGGGGTGATTCAATTTGTGTATATATCCAATATTAAATACTTTTTGGTGATGTGTTTATTGAAAAAACAAGAATCCTCACATTTACGTGACATTTTAGGGTTACTCTATAGGTAAGTCCCAAGTGAAATGAATTTATGAAAGTTTGTAATTATTAGGTGTTACTCAATCCACACAACTATAGGTTATCTCTCCAAATTTCAGACGATCCATCAGCCCTCCATTTGGATATTTGGTATTCCTTCAATAATGATCAATCATTGTATTCTGCCATCGATTCGTTGTTATTTGAGGTGCATTCATTCATTTTTTCTAGTGGGTTCTCCTTGATCGATATCATATCCTTCTATTTATTATATTCATGAAATGGTGGATCCCCTTCATGATTATAATGAGGTTTTATTTTTAGATTATTAGTGATGTTGTGCAGTGAAGTCCTTGGGTGAATTTATTTTCTTACCAGGAATGTGATTTGGGTTCCTAATATTGGGGGTTTTTCAAGAATTGAAGGTTCATTCTTTTGAGGTAGGGGAATCAATGCTTATCATATTTTATTTCATGGAATTTTAAATTGATCCTAGTTTATACCTTTTAATATAATTTAAATTACCCAAATAATGATTGATATCTATTAAATAAGATTTATAGAGATCTCATGTTGATTTTTATTCTTTATTCTATTTTGATGGGTTTATCAGGTTTTTTAGATAGTGTGATATATATGACATGTTTTTTAGAAAACTCTTATTATTAGAGTAGCATGATTAATGTTATAACTGAAGTAAAAAATAAAGAATGTATAATTAATTGTCTTATGAATATTTAAGTTAAATGCATTTTTGAATCTGATTATTCTTTAATTAGAGAATGGTGAAATTGATAAAATGCTCATGATTAGTTAGACATGATATTACGTGTGATTAATTGAATTGAAAGATAATGTGAATCATTTAAATTCATGTTGATGATAATAATTAAATTCCTGATAATGATAATATTTTTAATGATAATATCATGTGTAGTATTGAATCTTTGTTATAGATTTTTTCCTTTGGTTTCCCAAAGTCTGAACTCATGTTAATAAATCATTTTATTCGTGTTGTAAAATGAATAGGTTATGTGATAAATTAATTCTTTGGTCCTATGATTCACATATTATTGAAATTCCTAATTGTTATGTCTTGGATCTGTGAGAGACCATTTATGTGGGAAGGCTAGATGCCTTATTTTCGTTCATATATTTACCTATTAGATATGATAGATTGTTTCCTGCTACATTTTTAAGGTTTTATAGATATGATTGTTTCTATAAATATTTATTAAAAGGTGGGGAGGCCCAGATGTGATATGATCTTAGAATGGATGAGTTTGGGATGTATAATGTGATGTTAGGGGGAGGCCTAGATTATATGGCTTTACAAGACTTCTGTGATGGCAAGGTGTATCAGTATATGCATGTGGTTGTGTTTTATATAACCAATCGGGATGGATGATGTTAAATCTTGGATTAGCCATTTATATGATTTTGAGGGTTGTGAGGGTCCCTTTTTAATTTGTTTAATGGATATTGGATGATATGCTTAAATTACCTAAATTTTGATACACACATCATGAGGGAACTCTATGAGCACAGTTACATGCATTCTCTTATTATTATCTTTGGATGGTATTCTTGGAGTACCTAGTTTATAGATGGATTATAATAATGAATACGTAATTCTTAACCCATGGGGTTTATGTTGATGGAATTAAAATGATGTAAAGATGTTAATCATAATAAATAGTGGGCTATGTTTGGATTATTAATAGAGCGAATGCAATTTCATTCATGATGTTTAATGTAATGTAATGTTTAATGATATTGATGGTTAATTAAGTTATAGTGAATTATATAATTTAAGGAAATGATAATTTTAAAATAAGTTGTTAATGAATCTCTTAAAAATGAATATATCCTTATAGGGTGTCTTGTCTTATATGTTGAAGTCCTGAGTCCATGTGATGTTAGCTATAGTTGAGTATAAGACTAGGTTATTGTCGTACTATGGTAGTGAGCTACAATATATCATTTACATTTCGTAATTTCACATGCTATACCACCCATGTTGGTTAGATAGAATAACACATAGTTTACTCTGGTAGGGTGTTTTCCCCAATATCGTGATGGGAGGATGGGAGGTTTACTATCCCCTCGGACCCCACTCTCATGTCATGGTATATAGATGTGTTATTATGACAAATTGTTATTTTATAGATATACGTGTTTAGATTGTTGTAATGGATTGTAATGATTTCAAACACTTGTATCATATAAAATAGTTTCCAAAGGAATATTGTATGTGTGATAGGTATATGATGTTATATCTTGAGGTGGTTACTCGATGTAGGGGTTGTAATGGATTGAGTTGTTATATCAGATGCATGATACATGACATACTAGATGTGGTAGATCTCAAGAACTACATGGTTAATATACATTTTGAATTGATAAGGGATGAAGTGACGATGTGTTTCATGATGTGAATTTTGTTATTCCTTACCCAGGTTATTTCTGGCCAGCCTATTCTAGAGAGATATGATTCAGACGTGAGACATTGGGGAATAGTGGAAATTAAGTGGGGAAGGAGTAGGGTACCATTGATGTGTCATTACTATATTATATTTCAACTTTTAATTGATTCTTTTTTAGATTTATCCATTATAAGGATGGGAACATAGTGTAACTATTTAGGTGTCGAGTTACTTTTACTATTGGTATTTGTGATTTAGTATGATTTCATTATCATTTTCAATGAGATACTTCAGAGAGTATATTACAAACTATAATTTTTTGATCACCCTTCAAATATATAAACTATTTTTTTCAGGTTAGTAGAAGATGCTTGGATATCGGGATATGCATTACTAGCTCATGGTTTTACTGGAGCTGTTTTGGCATTCATTAGTGATGCAGTCTTTAGGTTCATGGAACTTGTATTTTCTTTAAATATAACTATTATTGTATTAAATTTAATGTATTTAATTTTGAAGCATTTTATAAATATTCCAAATTAGGTTTTTTAATGTATCCTTTATATATATATATATATATATATATATATATATATATATCTTCTTGCATTATCTCATATTGGGTAATGAAACATATTCATGTTTATTATACACTCAATTATATTAAATAAAGTAAGGCTTACTAGAGATGGGGATCAAGAATTCACTATCCCCCTCCCCTCATTATGGAATATCTGTGGGGAGGTATTCGTATATATATATATATATATAATTATATGTATTTTTTTTCTTTATACCATAAATTGAATAATATTAAATACTCATCGAATTCTTCTAATATTTCTATAATGAGAATAAATAAAACATAATGTACATAATTTCACAATATTTTCAATAATTCTATGTTATATTAATGTAATTTAAAATAATAAAACATATTTTATAGAACAGTTACAATATTATAATATTAATTAAACAAAAAAATATAATATAATAGATTAATTATAATATTGTTGTTTAAAAAATCATTACTTTTGCTATAAAAAACATATAAAATTTATATATAATAAATATTTTAAAACATACCCATATAAAAAATGTAAAATAAAAAACTAAATGTTTATAAATTTTTAATAACTCAAAAATCAAAATCTATATGAAATAGACTATCTCATACTGAAAAAACCCAAAAAATATAAATTTATGTCAAAAAACATTTTAAATTTCTTTGAACGCAACATATTTTCACAATTTATTTTTAAATTATTATGAATAACAAATTTATTGATTCAAATATATATCAAATTAAAATATGGTTAATGACATGGACTGATACGAGTTATTGGTATTTGAGAAAATAATGCACAATTAAATCACTATTGGTAATTTATTTATGTTTGTAGATTTCAAATTTATAATTTAACCAATTTTATTATATTAATAACAATTTTATTAGACTATGGGGGTTTTGTTTGATATTATGGGGGATATAGTGGATTTTGAGAGAAGGACCCAGATGTTTTGAAGTATTTCATATGTTATCGAGTATATAATGGGGGATCACCAGGTTCCTGGTGAGATAGGAAAGTGGGATGTATTCCAAGAGGAGTTCCATATATTCTTGATAGTTCTATAATTATTTTTCAGAAAATACATGATATTAATTTTTAACTTGTTTTAAATTCAAATATTCCACCTTCTACATTCATTTTATTTTGAATTAGCATGTACTATTAAATTCAAAAATTGAAATATATTTTAGATCTTATTCAATAAGAAATGTATCTCATGAAGTTCCTCCAATAATTATATTAAGTCTCTTATAACTATTCCATTTACATTTCAATCCCAATTCATTAATTTTATATTCTAAATCCCAAATTTTTGGGGCATTGGTTTCTTCATTAGTTTTAGATTATTGAGGGAGGATCAACCCATTTTTAGAGAGTGTTCGCTGATGATAATACATATTCATTGCTCTATGCAATTTTTATTAAGTTTTATAATTTTTTTTATCTGTGATGGGTAGATTGGAAATTTTGGGTTATGAAACATATATTTTAGGAATTAGGTCTTGGGTATATAAGGTTGAATAATTCTCTAATATACCATTATTAATTCAATATATACATAGTATCATGATTTTAAGGAATTTTCCTCTTATATTTCAATGTGTATTTTTTGGAAATGGTTCATAGTTGATATTACCAAGGATATATAAAATTAATATTTTAGTATATATCCTTACAATATGAATTGTTGTGATATTCATCAATCCATTAACATGGATAGGTCATCCTCAGGTAATGGGATATGTCATGTTTCATTTCCATGAGAAAATTGAGTCTTTTTAGTGAGGTAACATGTGTTATTGTAGGAAATATCTAATGAGATGTGTAATGATTCCCACGCATCCATTAATATATCCTTACCAATGGTATTAGTGCATTATTTTATTCTTTTAAGGGTTTATCTATAACATTATTGTTTTTAATTTTTACGAAGTGATCATTAATTAAAATATCACCTTTTATTATATTAATTATTAAAAAATATTTTATTAATTACATAATTGAGAATAACCATTTCTATTTTTGAGGGAAGATCTAGAGTGGATGGGTAACGAATTCCTTTATACATTTATTCCAATGGTTATATTGAAATATGCATAACATTACATTAGAGTTATTTAGAAATGGATTTATCTTTTTAAAAAACATTTATAAAAAATAAATAAAATGTAATTTTTTATTCTCATTATATAAAATGTATGTTTTTATAATTTTTTGAGTCATTTGTGTATTGGAAATATTATTATAGATGTATATATTCACTAATAACTTCAATGTGTGTTAATCAAGGTAAATATCATTTATTAAAATTTTAATTCTAGTTATCATTATTCCTATTATATATTTTTTGTCCTAGCATATGATAAGGTTGTGGAATGAAAATATCATTGTAAATTTATTTTGTGGGTATAATCATTCATTAATTGTAATTCCTTTTGGATTATATTTCTATACTTATTTTTAATATTTTTTACATATTTTTAATAAGGTAATTGATGAAAATTTCATTAATAAATATATTTTAGTAAAGGTACACATAAGGAATTATTTGGTTGTAAATATGGTGATCATTTAGTTTATCCCCCCTTTTATAAATGGGTAATCATGTCATAATATGTTATGTTTAACACCCTCATACAAATATGTACATATCTATAGTGACCCATAAATTTCATACATAGATATTACATAAAAATAAATTAATATTCGTTACAAAACATAATGATCCTGGAAAGAATCACTTAGGATTAGTGCATTTGGAAGCACAGACACAATAATAACTGGCTCAAAGGGGATCTATAGGTTATCTTACTAAGTATATCATAGCTATCACCCTTTATATACTTATCATACATAAAACCTTCCATCATAAACTAGGGAATAATAAAAGATAATTAGTGATATTATATAAAAAATATGTTTAAACTATAGGGAAATAAATAATCAAATAAAAATTCAATGACCGTAACGGTATGATCTTGACATTTCAAAATCATACACTATTTTTCATTTATCAAAGACACAAATCAAGGAATATATCATTATAGATATTAATACATTAATAATAATGAAATAAAAGATAATTTTCCATGAGATATAACATTATAATATTTCATAGGTTATGTAATACACTTAATCATAGTACTTGTTATGTCTTGGATACCCACTAATTAATTTATAACTTTTTAGGCTAGGGATAACCACCCATTTACATAGTTTGGACTCAGATAACCTCCCATGTATCATCTTTGTGACTTGTGATACCATATTTTATACCCATTTAGCCCATAAAACTACAATTTCTTTTTTTGAAATGACACTTTTAAAGGAAATGTGTGAACCAAACCCAAATCCAACCAGATAAAAAGCCATAACCCGCATCAACAAAAATAAAATAATCATTCCCAATTTTTTAAATATTTCAAATTTCAAATTTCAAATAGAAAAAACCCCAATCTAGGTACACGTTCCCTCACACTTCACGAACACTGTCACTACCTACCTAAATTGATCATCATCATTGACAAATTAAACCACCTCCTGAGAATATCAACAATCATTGAAATGCAGAATATAACCTTTCACCATAGAAACTGTCATCACATCGATCCATCACTGTTAACATCATCATCCTGAGTCATAACCATCATCCACTTCGTTGAAATTCAACACCATCACCAAAAATCATCTTATAATCTGATCCACTACAACATAATCATTGCTGTTTAGACATCTCACCAGAACACCAGAGCCCATAGCCACTACCCCATCATCTCACCACCGATGAACTACACCAGAAAAGGTAACCAATATCACAAAGGACAAACCTCTAGAGGGTAATAAAACCAGAAGATAAATTGAAACTATAAAAGTATCAAAAAAGAAGACATAGAAACAAGAGGCAATGTAATTTGAAACCCTAAAGTAAGAATAACTGGGGTCAAAACCCTAAATGAAGTCGGGAAAAAAACCTAAAATGGGTGCTCCTTGACTAACAAACAGCAAGACCCAAAACCCCTATGTATCCAACGATCCAAATCCAATCTAGAGTAGAGTGGTGGAATGATAGGTTAAAGAAAGTAGGGGTTGCTGAATATGAAAATATAATATAGAAACACTAGGAATAAACCTCAAAATGAGAAGAAGGAAACTTGGAATGAAACCCAAGAAAGATAATCTGAATCTGATAGAACCTAGAAATATGACATCCTCAAAACCAATTGCCCAAATCCTTAGAGTATCCCTCACTAAATGTTTGAATTATAGTGTATAGTAGGAACTTAATATTAGAGTGAAGTAATGGTGGATGTGGAAAAACTAAATTTCCTTCATGGAGTATGGTGGTGAAGTGGGGAGTTGAAAACCTGAGAGAAGCGAGCGAGGGAGAAGAAGAAACTAGGAGATAGTACATCCAAGAGTGTATGAGGGAGAAAAGATAGAACCTGAAAGGACTTGGGTGGAGGAGGCATCATCACTGGGGGAAGGAAAAAAAGCTAAGAGACAGAAGGCGGAAGGCGAGCCGAGATCTCAAGAGCGCTAGGAGAATGAGGTTCCATATCATCAAGCTCATAAAACATTAGTCATTTCATAATAAATTGGATGTAGATAAGGGGATCACCTATATAAAAATTTAATTCATTCATATGTATAAAAAATTATCATAAAAATTCATCATATCAGAACCCAGGAAAAGAAATGGATTTTATAATCATTTATTCTTAGAATAACCAGTGGAAAAGAAATGGGTTTTATATTAATCAATTCTTTATAAACATAAATGATACATAGAAATATTAATAAGGGAACCATTGGATAATAACTCCATTAAATATTAGGTAACATTAGTATATGTAATTATATATGGAATATGTTTTTAAAGATCACATGAAATAATTATTGATCAAAATAACCTTCTATTTTGAACTTATTTATTTTTTAACAATTGTGCACATATAAAAAACAATTCTATGAAAAGATCATTATAATCAATAAAATGATACTTCAAATAAAATATTATTCATGAAAGTGGGAAAATATATTCATTATTTATAATATAAAACAATATTATATCCATTTTTTCAAAAATTCAAAACGTACACCATTTGGGAAAAGAAAAGAATATTTTTTTCAATCTATTTTTTTAAAAGTTTGACATGGGTAAAAATGAAATTAAAAAATCACTAAATAATGGAAAAAACATTTTTATAATTTTTTAATTTAGGTATATGGATGTTAAATATTCCCTAAAAAATACCTAAACATAAACATTAACAAGCATTTCTTTTATTACAATGGAAAATCCATGCCATTGTTTTTCCTTTCAATAATTTTACATTTACTTCCAGAATATTAATTTTAAATTTATTATAAATATATACTAGATTCATCTTCAAAATTATAATTTCTTATATGATCTCTTTATAATTATTAATTAATTAATTTTATAAATAATTACATATTTACATCGTCATTTCTGGGTGTTAGGTGTTTCATTAATTAGAAGAATTTTTATTCATTACTTCTAGTATACATAAATTAACATTGGTAAAATAACTTCTAGAATATAAATGACAATATAAATACAATATATATTAATTATATACATGTAAAACACTAAACTTAATTTCTGTAGTAATAATATTTTTTATCATTACACATGGATTAATTTACTTTTTATATAAGCAATGCCCACAAAATAAAAACAAGATTTTTTATTCATTCAAAAAACTGGAAATGGATACAAGAAAACAAGGCCTACAGACCATAACTAACCAAAAATTACTACAAGTAGGCCAATCATGATCACCAGTAGACCCCACATCACTACAAACATGCCTATAAAGTAGTGGATTTTCATTCAGATCTACCACAACTAAGAACAATATAATCAGAACAACAACAATCGTACTAAGCATTACTGGGATGAAGAGCACCATCTTATGTGTCTCAGTGTTTGATGTTAGAATACCCTAATAATATTTTTATAGGAACTAAAATTAGACCGTTTCCATTTAGGTGACCTTTAAAATTACAACGGCTATAATTATATCCATTGATAATTATAGTTTAATTATTTACGAATATTGAAAATTCCTAAGTATTTCATATATACGTTAAATTAATTATCTATTATCTTTATTTTATGATTTCAACACTTAATTCAATATATTTTCTTTACTGTATCAAATATTTTAGACATTTTGGTTTTATAAATTAATCTCTTGTATGACAATTATTTCTTTTTAAACTTAATAAGTAATTATTTTTCTATGTATAAAATCACTTTGAAATGTTCTAAGTAATTCAATTTTTAATGTCCTATCATTGAACAAATTTAATTGAGATTATCTTTCAGAAACCTGACATTTGAAATCGTAACATTTTGGTACATATGTTTACTTTAATTCAAAGAAAAATATGCATTTGGTATTTGAATTTGAAAACATTATTTTATGAATACTTTTATTGATAAAAAATTATATAGTTTTATTTGTGTATTTTAAACTTCCAAAGTTATTAATTAAACAAATTTTATGAATGTAAAGATAATCTATATTTGTGTAATTTTCTGTGATAGTTTTGAAAGTTGGGTTAATAAAAAAAGATTAAACCAATAGGCCATCCCTTTATAGTTTGGCTGAGGGAGGCGGCTCACACTAGGTGGTTGAGCCTAGCCCTCAGCCCAAGCCAAGGACGGCCTGAGAAAGGGCATAGGTACACCTAAGGGCGCACGGGAGAAGGAGCGCTTGAGCACGCCACAACAGCGCAAGGCTCTAGCGGAGCATTGGTAAGCCAAGCCCTACGGGGGACAGGAGCCCATGTGTAAGGATCCCTTGTGTGTGTGTTGTGATTTCAAAGTTGATTATCAGAGCCTCACACTTATAAAGAAGCCATGTGTGTTCCCCGATTCAATTTAGGACGTGTTTTTTCGAGTAAAATGCGATATGGGCCATTGGATCATGTCATGCGTGATTTGGGCCATCAATACCAATCTCGCGTTCGACCATCAGCAACCGCAAAGTGCTACCACGTTTTTTTATGAACCGTTCAATCATCCTAAGATCCAATCACGGTCGTTCACTCGGTTTTATAATCCTGCCCCTTGCCTCATCTGTCTGATCTTATTGAAGATCTAATCTCAACCATCCTTTATTTTTAAAAACCATGGCCTCATCCTAGACGTCCGATCAAAACTTTAGGGATTTTGATTGTTTATTTAATCTCTTGATTTCTTCTCTGCATCATCTTCTTTTTCCTCACACCTACCAGTGGGTTTCCCACAATTTCTTCTTCTCCTCCTGCATCTTCTTCTTTATTCTTTTCTTCTTCCTAGTGATCCCCCACCCTTCTCCTTTGATCGACCTTGAATACTACCCATATCCTTTCTCGTCTTATTTTATTTTTTTATAAACCTGGTCTTTCAACACAAGTTTTCAATAAACATTATATGTATATTTGTTTTTTAATCACCGATTGATTTTGAGTTCTCTAATTAAGAATCATGTTGGGTTTTTTTTATATCGGTCATGTTTTAAGTATTAGTTTATATTTTTATTTATGAGATGTTATATATATATATATATATAATATAGGTATATAGACTATATAAACCAGGTATTTTTCACCCGTGATTATTGGTTTTCTTCCTCTTGACATGCAAACATCTACGACCCTACCTTTGTACTCTCATGAAGTCAAGTAAGGGATCAACTTGTTATGTTTTCATTATTGTAAAATCTTATATCCTTGTGTATATATGGGTCCATATGTATATATATATATATATACACAGTTTCACATTACTTCTAAATCTTAACTCACGTTGGGTTTTCTAAATGTGTTTTTGAGTATATAACACATATAAGAGGTTACATGCTTCAATTTCTATATGTGAACCTTTATTCTCTATTTTTTTCTTCAAGAATATATGTATATGTATATAATTTCATCTTAAACTATTTTGGAATTTCAAAAAATGTATGTATACTTATATAAATATACAAAAACCTATTTGGGGTTTAGGATTATTGAACGGTGATCTTTAATTTTAAGTGTTGTTCTCGAAACATAAAACACAAGAAAGGGGTATAGTTATTTAGGTTTTATTTTTAGTATACTTTTATTTACAATTCATGTATGTATGTTTATGTGTAAAATTATATATAAAAATATATATTAAGTCTGATTACAACTGAGTTTTCACAAAACCTATCCTTATTGATTTAAATCATGTTTATGAAGAATACAATAGTTGTAAGAATTTATTAAATCTTATTTTGGGTTATGAAGATCCCAAACATACACTTTATGTATATATAAATATTTTTCCATAATTTTCAAATCCAAAAAAATACATATATGTATTTCGAAGTTGATTTTTCAACTAAGTGGTATGATGGTTTTCATGTTAAGCATAAATATACATTCATTCTTGAGCTCACATGTTTATATATTTCTTTTATGCAAGAACACTTCATAGACAATAATCCATCCTTTTTATTCCAAATTTTTCAGAGAAAATGCCTTGGATCCTTTAAGTTTATGTTTTAATCTTTTATATAACAATTAACTTTTCATATAATAAATGAGTATCTCAATGTCAAAACATATAAACATGGTTTAGAGAAAGTCACATTCTTAAGGGGATAATGCAAGAGTTGTTATCTCATGTGACAACCCATTATTTTATGTGTACTAGTTCTTATTACATATGCAAGAGTATGTTGTTTTAGTTCTTTTAAGTCATTGTAAAATATAGAAGTAACAAATATAGTTTTTTTTCACTCAATGCATAATTCAATTAAAGTATGTAAAAGTATGCAAATGATTATGGATTATGAATGTAATATTTCTATGTAATATTAACACTACAAAGATGAGACCAAAAGAAGACATAT
Source organism: Viscum album (assembly GCA_963277665.1). Classification (NCBI taxonomy): domain Eukaryota; kingdom Viridiplantae; phylum Streptophyta; class Magnoliopsida; order Santalales; family Viscaceae; genus Viscum; species Viscum album. The sequence goes on from OY728135.1 coordinate 1,292,035,413, forward strand.
GAGGTATGTATTGGACTTTAAATGAAGTGACGGGTGCACACAGAATTATAAAGTGCTCCAATGCATTGGGTAAAGTGATGAAGTCTCATGAGTTAAGTAAAATAATGTGTGAACATGATGTCATATTTTTTCACAACTATGTGTCCTAGTTAACCAAAATTATGATGAGTTTCTACCCGTACGGTCTTAGAACAAGGCCTTGAAAAAGTTAAGCATTATACATTTTCTCATTATGGAATATTAAATGATCAACCAAGGGATTATGAATCCTTAGCTAAGAATCTTTTATGATAATGGACGTTAAATCATAAGTCATAACTTAGTATGGAAATAGAATGTTATACAAGGGAAAGATATCTAATGTTAAAGCTATGTGAATTTCTTTTTATTTTATGATGAATCATGGTTTGAATTATTATAATCATAGACATTTTTTTGGAGTATTATTGGGTAAGTTATGTATTATGCACATCTCATTTCTTACATACACATACGCACTCTGATTCATGTTTTTTTAGAAATAATAGTTATCTTTTATAAAAATGATCTTTTGGAAAAATTCCTGCAAGTAACCTTAGAAAATATTGATAGTGTACCTAGAAATGTAATATGTTCCTCTTAAGAAAATGTTTATGATTGTTTTAAAGGTGGTTGTTTTAAAAAGTGAAATTTTCTTCAAATTTTTTAAACCCCCTCACTGAGCATAATTATGCTCACCCTATGTTTTAATTTATGTTTTACAGGATTTTAGAAGTTTTACCCAAGCCTTGGGTACTCTTTGTGATGACATGTTAGGTTTTCTATGTTGTGCTTCAGCATCTTCTGATTTACCAAGAACCTAAACTGAAATGATCCTCTATATTGGGACATGATGTGAAATTTTTTGTAAGACTATTTTTATAAAGAAAATTGCACACCATGTTTTAGACAACGATCTCAGACTTTCGGGTTCAAGGTCATGAAAGTTCGTATCTGGGGACCAGTTTAGGAATACTCTGGAAAATTAGAGCAACCATAAATTACATAATGGAATCATACTACGAAAAACTCTTTCTTAATATTTTAAATGACTGATGAATTACACCTTTTGTCTCTTCCAACAGAAGTATTAAAGACTATAGTGGGAAAGTCATGGGTGGAAAACTATGAGACATTTGAAAATATCCATCTATCATGAAAAACCCTCTACCGTGTATCCAATTATCCTCGTGTAATCCAACTTCACTGAGGATAAGGTCTTGAATATATTCTTATGATTCATTCCCAATTTCCGTTCTATGAACAACAAGGAAAATACTTTGAGGGTTTGTTTAAGTGTTTTACACTAGCTGGTAATGCTTCACCTCGAGAGGTCTTCCAAGAGGCTGCACAAGTGGGTGACCTCCGAGCGACATACCTTTGTCAAATATTAACCTACGGGATCTGTGGTCAAATTATGGAATTTGAAGCTCTTAATGATGAGCCTACTTGTTTACATTATCAACATCTAGTTCATGATGATGTTTCCCAACTTCATACATGTCATTACATTCTCACCCTGAACTATAGATGCCCACATACGGTCGATCCTAGTTGTCCATGTTGCATCCGGACCCAAGAGACTGAAACATTTGGAACCACCTTAGGGATTCGTTTGACTCGGGACCCATGAAATCACTAACACCCATAGTACCTTTGAAAAGACGTTATGAGGATTATGTGACACCTTGAGTTTACAAACCTTGTTAAATGAATAATGTTATGTTTAATGTGTTGGTATCTTAATATTCTTATACAAAATTAATGTCTCTATTAATCTGGTTACGCTTTAATAAGTAAAACATTCCCCTCGTTGTTTTCATTCAGATGGAAAAAGTGAGTACATTGATCAAGCATTTATCACTTCCTACCGAATTTCTAGAATCCATAATCACCAAGACATGTTCAAAATACTACTACCATTTTTTCAACCCTGTACTTGTCTTAAAAAAAACTTTATAAAGTTTCCCATAGCCCAAACGTCCTTCATTCCTACCAAGGAAACCATCATGTTTATCACCGCATAACAACTGCACAACTAGCAGAGTTCATGCGGAGAGGGAAGTACCAGGATGGTCTCTTCCTTTTCATCACCTTTTCCAAGAACTACCTAGCCCTGGAGAAGTTTCCTGAAGCATCCTTGGATGGAAACACCCGAGTGACCTATATGTTCTAGTTCCTGTGTTTCGGTATGTATGGGATGCTTTATGACATTGAAGTTTTCAAAAAAGAGGTGGTCCAGGAGATTTATAGAGAAGTAGCTCACTCCCAAATCTCCAACCTCCACACCTCTCATGCCACTCTTTAGAAGACTTAATGATTTATTCATAGGTTTGATCCAAAATGCTCATGGAGTATTTGGTCCAAAGAGATTTAGGAACTGTGAACTAATCAGGGGATCCACCTAGAGACATCAGCGGATTATCCGCAATGGTGGTCCTAGAGGAGGGGACCTCGAGTATAATGTCTCTCTAGTTTTTTTGGTAGTTGCTTACAGGTGTAATAAAATTGTGAAGGCACAATTCTTTGAAGGAGGGAATAATGTGACACCCCAAACATAATTTCTGTAGTAATAATAGTTTTAATTATTACACTTGTCTAAATTTCATTTTTATATAAGAAATTCCCGCAAAATAAAAACTAGACTTTTTATTCATTCAAAAAACTGGAAATGGATACATAGAAACAAGGCCTAAGGGCCATAACTAACCAAATATTTATACAATTAGGGAAATCACAATCACCGGTAGACCCCACATCATCACAAACATGCCAAGAATGTAGTAGATTTCATTCATATCTACCACAACTAAGAACAATATAACTAGAACCACAACAATCATACTACGCATTATTGGGATGAAGAGAACCATATTTTGTGTCTCAGTGTTTGATGTAGGAATACCTTAATCGCATTTTATAAGACTTGAAATTCGACCGTTACCATTTAGTTGACCATTTAATTTACAATGGATATTATTATAGAAATTGGGAATTATAGTTTAATAATTTATGAATATTGAAAATTTCTAAGTATTTCAAATTTAAGTTAAAGTCATTAACTATTATCTATATTTTATGATTTCAAAACATAATTCATGAACATTTCTTTGATGTCTCAAATACTTTAGACATTCTTGTTTTATAAATTAATCTCTTATATGATAATTATTTATTTTAGAACACAATAAGTTATAATTTTTCTATGTATAAAATCACCTTCAAATGTTCGAAGTAATTGAGCGTTTTAAAGTCCTATCATTAAACACATTTAATTGAGTTTATCTATCGAAAACATGACATTTAAAATTATAAAGTTTTGGTACATATGTCTACTTTAATTCAAAAAAAAAATTCATTTTTTTGAATTTGAATTTTTTATGAATAATTTTATTAATAAAAAATTATATAGTTTGATTTGGGTATTTTAAACTAGCAATTTTATGAATAAAACAAATTTTAAGAAAGTAAAGATATTCTGCATATGTGTAATTTTCATGGATAGTTTTGAAAATTTGGTTAAAAAAAATATTTACCCAATAGGCCAGCCATTTATAGCTGGGCCAAGGGAGGAGGCTCACACTAGGGGGCTGAGCCTAGCCCACAAACCAGGTCAAGGTCGGCCAGAGCATGGGCATAGGTACCCCGAAGGATGCATTAGAGGAGGAGCACTAGAGTGCGCCATAGTGGCGTGTGGCTGTGGTGGAGCATAGGTAGGCTAAGGACTGTGGGGGGTGGGAGCCAGTGTGTAAGGCTCCCTTGTGTGTGTGTTGTGATTTATGAGTTGAGTATAAGAGCATCATGCTTATAATGAAGTTGTGTGCGCCTCCCCAATTTGATGTGGGACGTGTTCTTTCAGGAGAAATGAAATCTGGGCCATTGGATCACGTCATGCGTGATCTGGGTCGTCGATCCCGATCTTACGTTCAACTATCCACGACAGTAGAGTGCTACCGTGTTTTTATGAACCATTTGATCAACATAATATCTAATCCCAATCGTTCACTGTATTTTAAAATCCCACACCTTGACCCATATGTCTAATCTTATTCAAGATTTAATCTTAACCAACCTTCATTTTTAAAAACCACAAACTCATCCTCTCCATCCGTTCAAAACTAGAGTGATCTAGACCATTTATTTCATCTACAGATTTATTCTCTGCATCGTTTTCTTCTCCATCATGCCAACTAGTTTGTGGTCCACTTTTTCTCTTTCTCCTCCTTCATTTTCTTATTTTTTATTTTCATCTTCCTCTAGATCCACCAACCTTCTCCTTGGATCGACCTTGAATTCTACCCATATCTTTTATCTTCTTATTTTTTTATAAACCTGATCTTTCCACAAAATATTTCCACAAACCTTATTTGTATATATGGTTTCTATTAAACGGATAATTTTGAGTTCTCTCTTTAAGCAACATGTTGGGTTTATTTTATCTCATTTAAGTTTTAAGTCGTAGTTTATATTTTTATTTATGTGACGTTTTATATATATAATATATGTATATAGCCTATATAAACCAGGTATTTTCTGACCCATGATTACTAGTTTTCATCCTCTCGATGTGAAAACAACCACTTCCCTACCTTTATGCACTCCTGAAGTCAAGTAAGGGATCAACATGTTATGTTTTCATTGTGGTAAAACTCTTATATCCTTGTGTATATATTGGTCCATATGTATACATATAAACAGTTTCATATTACTTCTAAATCATAACTCATTTAGGGTTTTCTTAATGTCTTTTTGAGTATATAACACATACAAGAGGTTTCAGGCTTCAATTTCTATATGTGAACCCTTCTTCTCTATTTATTTCTTCCCAAATATATGTATATGTATATAATTTCATCTTAAGATATTTTGGAATTTCAAAAAATGTATATATATTATATATATACAACAATCCATTTTGGGTTTATCAACTTTGAAGGGTGATATTTTATTTTTAGTGTTGTTCTCGAAACATAAAACACAAACAAGGAGTCTAGTTCCTCGTGTTTTCTTTTTTAGTATACTCTTATTTACAATTCATGTATGTATGGTTATGTGTAAAAGTATATAAAAATATATATTTTATGTTTCATTACAACTGAGTTTTCACAAAACCTATCCTTATCTATTTAAATTATGTTTATGATGAAAACAATAGTGGAAAGTATTTATTAAATCTTGTTTTGGGTTATGCAGATCCCAAACATACACATTATGTATATATAGATATTTTCCTATAATTTTCATATCCACATGAATACATATATGTATTTAGAACTTGATTTCTCAAGTAATTGGTATGATGGTTTTCATTTCCAATAATAAATATACATTCATGCATGAGCTCACATGTTGAAATATTTCATTTACGCAAGAACACTTCATAGACAATAATCCTTACTTTGTATTCCAATTGTTTCACTGGAAATAGCTCTGGTTCTTTAATTTTATGTTTTAATATTTTATATAACAATTAACATTTAATGGATTAAATGTGTATATCAAATTCAAAGCATATAAATATGGTTTATAAAAGGTCACATTCTTAAGGGTTTAATGCAAGAGTTGTTATTTCATGTGACAACCCATTATTTTATGTGTACTAGTTCATATTACATATACAAGTGTATGTTGTTTTAGTTCCTGAACATCATTGTTAAATATAAAATGAACAAATCTATATATTTTACACTCAATGCATAATTAAATTAAAGTAATTAAATGTATGCAAATGATTATGGATTATGAATGTCTATTTTCTATGTAATATGAACAATATGAAGATAAGACCATACTATGACATATGAGGAATGTATTTGACATAAAATGATTTGACAGGTGCACCCAAAATTATAGAGTTCTATAATTCATTGGGTAAAGTGATGAAGTCTCACGAGTTAAGTGAAATAATGTGTGAACATGATGCTAGCTTCGTTCACAACTATGTGGGGAAGTTAACCACAATTATGTTGGGTTTCTACCAATACGATCTTAGCACAGGGCCTTGAAAAAGTCTGACATTATACATTTCCTCATTATGGGATAGTAAATGATCAATTGAGGGAATGTGAATCCTTAGCTAGGAAACTTTTATTATAGTGTAAGTGAAATCATAAGGCATAACCAAGTATGCTAGTGGGAAAGTTATACAAGGTAAATGTATCTAATGTTAAAGCCATATGAATCTCTTTTTAAGTTTTGATGAATCATGGTATGAATGCTTATAATCAGAGCTATGCTTTTGGAGTTAGATGGACTAAGTTATAAATTATTCACATCTCATTTATTACATACATTGTTTCACTCTAATTCATTTTTTTGTAAAATTCATAGTTATCTTTTATGAAAATGATCTTTTGAAAAAATTTCTGCATGTAACCTCAAAAAATATTTATGGGGTGCCTTAAAATGAAATATCATCCTCCTAAGAAAATTTTTTATGATATTTTTCTAGTTGGTTGTTTTAAAAAGTGGAATTTCCTTCAAATGATTTAAAACCCCTTACTGTGCAATTTTTTTCTCACCATACATTTTAATTTACGGTTTACAGGATTTTATTAGTTTTTCGCAAGCCATGGGTACTCTTTGTGATGAAATCTTAGCCCTGCTATGTTTCTAAAGAAGTGCTTTAGCAGCCTATGATTTTCTAAGAACCTAAACCAAAACGATCCTCTGTATTGAGACAAGATGTGCAAATTTTAGTAAGCATATTTTTACGAAGAAAATTGCACCCCATATTTCAGCCACCTATTTTAGACTTCTGGGGTCGTGGTCATGAAAATAAATATTTTTATTCATCAATAAAATTTATAGTTAGTAATATTAATTACATCTTTCACATGTATGGTAGGTCGTACGTATGCTTGAATTATGTTTTCATTTATTAATGATGGATAAAATGAAAGGTAAATATTAATAAATCTTAAAATGATCCTTATTATATAATATACATGATATATATTCCTCATAATTCATCTTAATTCAATACAATTAATATATAAATAAAAAAATAATCGCATCACTTCATAGAGGATGTAGTCTATACATACGCATGCACAACATTATCGATTCCGTTCAGTTTGTAAGTTTAAAAGGTAGATATGATATTATCAATAAAGAGGTATAATTATTTCCTAAGTTTAATAGATAAACAATAAACCCATAAAAATACCCATCTATAAAATATGGTGGTGAAAAATTCTTTGTATCCCTATATAGAGACGATAAGTTTTACATATGCATCAGTGATACATTCCCTTAAGATTTTATGGGAAATATGGTGTATTATGGTGGTTTAACAATCATTTTAAGATTTAAATATATTGATAATAATTAATTTAAAATTATATGATAAATTACATATATTTATTATTTTTAGAGCAATAAATAAATTTATAGAGGTTGGGTTAGATTATTGCCTCTTCATTAGGAGACCTCTAATATATCACTTCATAATAAACCAATGGTTTGACTTTTAAGAATAAAAAACATCCAAGAGACATATAAGGATGTTTACAAGTAAAATTTATATAGTTTGGTAGATCTATAAGGTTCAATATGGTGTGAATAAGTGAGATATGAGGGTCCCTATTACGATTGAGGTGAGGGGAACTTTTAGAATTTTCCCATATATTTAATTATAATAAAATTTATCTTAGTTATAATTTCATAAAATGTATATTGATTCAAAGATAAGATAATATTGGTTTGTAATACCATCAAAAATATAATTTAGACAATTTTCACATTAATTTAAATCATTTTCATTTCAAATAAACCTTAGCTGACCATTATTAATTTTAACTATAATAAAATCTTATTCAATATTAATAGGTTTTATTTATTACTTATAAGGTAAAAAAGAAATATAAATTTACAATTTAGTAACATATAGATCATATAGAATCCACCTTATCTAATATCATTATTTTTATTATCTTTTAAATAATTTAACAAAATATGAATTTGATAAGATATCATTATTTTCAATTTTGACACTATTTATTTAATTAAACATTAATTACTTCAATACAAAGGTTAAATTTGTATATATTTATTTCAAAAAACCTGAATATTTCATATACATATCTAAAATTCTTGGGTCACATTAATTTATTTAAATTATATTACTTTTATCATTTCAAAAACCATTTAGTATATTTTTTTATTAAATGGATAAAAATGGCATTGGTGTTGTGTAATAAATTATAGTAATTATATAATGTATAAAAATTAAAAATAAATTTATATCATGAAAATAATTTTATTATAAAAAAAGAAAACAAATATTCATTCACAACTTACTTTTTCCCTTTTGTGGGAAAATAATATATCTTAAAACAAATAGCTTAACTTTTTGTTAATTTTTTTATTTAAATAATATATAAATCATTTTAATGATCATGTATACATTAAATTTTTTTTGATCCTAATGTGGTATGAATATAATTTCCATTATCTAATAATATTTATGATATAAACTACTGGCCTTATCACTAATTGTTATTTCAGATTAATCAGATTTACCGATTAACAAGGTTAATAATACCGTTAAAAAATATAATTCATATTGACCAAAAATAAAAGGGTCCTATTTTTGAATTTTAAAACTAATAATTATACATTTTTATTTCATTTTTTTATTTATGTATCTATAAATTACTGATTTTAATTGTAATGTTTGTCTCTAAAATATGACAAAAATTCATTTTAGAAAAAATAAATAAATTTCTATGAATTAAAATATATTAATTATTATGTTATAACTAAAAAATATTAGATGAATGATCAAAACGTTTAATAAATTAAATAATATATAAATTTCATTAAAATCATTAAAAAATAATCATTAATTTAATATATTAATGAAAATACATTGCATCCATAAAAACAATTTCAGACAAAAAAGATCACATTTAATTTCATATAAATTTGAGATGTATATTCTAATCTTTTTTTTAAAAAATGAATTTAAATTTTTAATATATAAACCATATATTTTTCAAAATTTATTTATTACTATTCTTTTATAAAAATAAAAACAGTATGAGATAATAGACATATAATTTTTTAATAATTTTATATTGTTTGTTTACACTCATTCTTTTGTGAAATTCAATCTACCCATAAAATCCAATTATTTAAAGTTAATTAATTCATAAAAATATTTTTGTGTAAAATAATACACCCTTAATTTGAATTTGAGGGAATAAATGTTTTTAATCTGATATAAAAAACAAGGATATCTTTGTTTCATTATAAATCCAAGTTCCCATGAATCACCCACAAATATTTGATTTATCCAGAGAACTTTCACTAGGTGGGTATTATTATTCTTTAGTACATTATCCCTATAATCCAATATTTCAATCGATTGATCTCGGTAAGAAGTATATTTGTCCATTTGTATGGATTTTGAGTTAATTACATTATAAGGATCATATGGTGGGTTTCTTATTGAGAGATATAAAGAATATGTCATGAACATGAGATAGATTTGGTTGAAGAACAAAACAAAAACCTAATGTTATGAAGTGATCATAAATTTTGAAATGAACCAATATACATAGGTATTTTCTTTACCTTATTTTAAAATCTCAACAGCCTCTTCTTGGGTGTTGTTTCTATGAATATGTTTTCACCCAATTTAAACACATTAACTTTATGACAATAGTTAACATTACTTTTTTGTCAAATATGATATTCTTTTATGTGTTGTTGAACATATCTAATATTATATTCCATTTACTCAGCTACTCCTTGTACTAATATATTTATATCATTAAATTAATTCAATAATGTTGGTTATCTACACATCTTACAAAAGATAGATTCATAAGGAGTTATCTTAATGATGCAGTAAAAGTTATTATCATAAGAATACTCCACTAATGGAAGGTGTTGGTCCTAACCACCTTTAAAATACATATAGAATACTCTAAACACATATTATATATTATGATTGTTCTAATATAAATGATGTGTGATAACTTCATTAGTTGATCAACTACAATACATATAAAAGTATCCCCATCAGATGTATTGGAGAGTCTAACAATAAAATCTATTGAGAATTTTTCTCATTACCATTTTGGTATGGGTAATGGTTATATCATCCCCTTAGATATATGCCTCTCTACCTTAACATGTAGACATACCAAGAAAAATAAAACATACCCTACAATATCTCTCTACATCAAATCCCACAAGAAATACTCTTTCCAATCTATATACATCGTCATACATATAGAGTGACTATAGAATAAATATTTATGAGCTTCTAATAGTGGATGAATCATCAAATTTTTTACTCAAGGGACTTATACACTATTACAAAACCATATTATTCAATTGAAATCAAGTTTTATATCATGAACATATCTCCCAATCTTTTAAATCACTATATCTTTTAATGTTCCATTTAATCAGAACTTGAATATATGGTTAAACAGTCATTTGTGTTGGATAATATGTCACCCATTTTTTTATTTATATCTTCACCAATTGAAAATCCATAAGTATATGATATTTTTTTTCATAGATATAAATCAGACAGGATGTCATTTTCTATATAGAGAATCTCCACCATGTTTGGATTCCCTATATGGTAATGTATTGATCGATCATAATCATTACTCAGATCGAACCATCATCTTTGGTGAATTATCTAGATTTATATAGTAAAAATATTATTTAATTATGTTATAAATTTATATTTCAAACCATTTTCCATATAAAAAATTCATCCTTATGTGTTTTTTAAAAAATACTGCAATTGACTCTATATCTTGAGTTTGCAATTTTACACATAGACCATCAACTATTGTGGGAATGATGATATAACTGTATCGTTATAATAGAGGAAAACTCAAAGTTATTTCTTTGATGAATCTATATATATTAAAACCCATTCTATAAAGTAGGGTAGATTATACACATGTGAATTGACTAATTATCTCTTCAGTTCCTTAAATCATTCTTTAAATTCATCTATCTAAAAGAACATGGATCCCTTTTTTTTACAGGGTTAGTGGACTCATTTTTTCAGAAAACATTCTCTATAATTGGATTATAATATTCACAAAATAATACAAACATATTGATCTCAATCATAGTGGTTGGTCATGGCCACTATTTAATAACTGATTTCTTTTAGTTGTTTATATAGACACCCTCTCATAAGATTATATGACCTATGAATCAAACATTTTGAATCCATAATTCAGATATGGGAAATGTTTTATAATGATTATATTTACTTTGGATCATCTATAATATACTTAAAAAACCATCATTCTCATAATTTATAATTTAATATATAAAAAAATAATTTATATATAATACCAAAACTGATCCCAGAAAACTTTAAAGATACTTTTCCTTAAATCCATCATGTATAATGGGAATTAGTAAGAACAAAATGGGACACTATAAATTAATTGTGTCTAGGTCATGTATAAACTATATCCAAGGGTATATCCTATTTAGTGAACCTCAATTTTTGATATCAAGAACGATGATCAATAGTTTAAATTTATTGAGCCACATGTAGTAGATCAAGAAAGTAATCAATGTGGGTTGGAGGATACTTATTTTTTGGTATTCCTTTTAAACCTTCATGGTGTATTGATCCTCATTCAGTTTTTTCCATTTCTTCATCTAGATTATGTACGGATTCAATAGGCGAGGAATTATGGTTTTATAAATCTATTTGTTTTATCTTATTCTTCCTCTTTACACAACATTTATCAGGTTTGATCACTATTATTTACTGATCCCATCTTTCCACACTTATGGTGCAATTTTACGAGAATCTCTACCCTCTTTTATTGTAGGGATAGTGGTAATGATGACATATTTGGATGTTAAATGGCGGTCAATGTTCAACAATGTTGTTTTTTGTGGGCCATTGTATCCAGATCTGTATTTTTTAGATCTATTCACCTCTATCTTTCTACTGTTGTTGCATGTTTCTGGGAGGAGGGAGATAGTTATCCATCGGTAGTACAAGGTCACAGAAGTGATGAGTTGTAGTGTAGTACCATGTTCATCATGTGGTTGTTTACAGTGGAGGGTGTTTAATGAGTGAAAATGTTTATAGAAGGGTTATAATCTTTTGGTTTCTACATAATGGAGTCCATAAAGAATGCACCGACATAGCCATAGATCAGAAAAGGTATGATTTCAATTAGTTTTTGGGAATATATATAGGATGGGTTTCTAGTTCCATTTTCAAACCATGACATTATTTCATAGATATTTGCTAGTATAACTTCATAGTCTGCATGTATGTACGATTCTGTAAAGACCCGTAAAATTCAAGGGAAATTTTTTCTTAATTTTCTTTGGAATATTACAAGAGCGCGGTTTTTGACGGCACCTGATTCCGAGGCCTGGTGTGCCCGGAATCAATTTCCGAAGTTTGGCTCGGGTACGTTCAGTGAACGAACGAGCGGGAATTTCTAACTTTTGAACCGGTGCCCGGAATCGAATTCCGAGGGCACCGATGGAACCGTAGCGCCGGTAAATGCTTAGGAACTCCTGTTCTGGAGTTGCGTTCATACGAGTGTTGATAATAAAAATTGTGGATGTTTACTTTGTAATTACACTACAATTTTTATTATTTTACTCTAAGTGTTATCTCTTGTTGGAAGTTGGGTAACCACCCAACCTCCCTTGGGAGGTTATGAGGGTGGTGGGGCCCACACAAACCCCACCTCGTCATATCCTCTAAAACCCCTCAACTCCCACATAAGTTATGATATCTTAAGTTATAACTTTAGACTTAAATAAGGTGAGTTGTGTGTATGTTTTGAATTTCAAACTCTTGAAATTCTAGTGTGTTGTTGTGTTAATAAAATAAGATAGAGTCTTATTTTATTTTGGTGAATAGTTTTTCTCTCCTTGAGAGAGTTGGGAAGGTTCTTCTTGTTTCTTCATCTTCTTCAACCTCGACGAAGAACACGAAGAACGCCGTTCTTCAACGAAGAACTTCTTCGCCGAAGAACTTCTTCGCCAAAGAACACGATTCTTCCGCGACGCCATATCCGTGACGTGATGTTCTTCTTCCGCATCATCTCTTCCGCGACGGTTTTCCGCGACGAACGCCATCGACAACGACTCTTCCTCCGACGTCAAAGGAATCGACACCGATATTCCACGACTACGTCAACGTGAGACTATCGAGGTAGGGGTTCTTGAGTTCGTTGTTTACATTTTATTTGACATTCCTCAAGTATATCTAAGACAATTGATAACAAACTAATGGGAGGAGGCCGGACCCCACAAACACGGCCGATCCTCCTCCCATCGTGGTTTAGTTTTATTGTGGTTTGAAGCGGGGTAACGCGGTACCATTGCACCGCGCGAAAAGAATTATTTTAGGCCGGTTTGGGTCACGGCGAAGAACCGCGATGCTATAATGCCGCGCCTTTGAGATCGGATGAGACCGCGGCCGGAGTCGGGCCGCGGCGGTGGGGCGCGACGTCGTTACGCTGCGCAAATCTTACAAGGGCCCAGTAAGAAGGGGCGGCCGGAAAACCGGCCACCGGCGGTAAAAGAAGAACCGCAGCCGGACGGCCACGGCGGAGCACCAAGAGGCGGCCGGCCTCGCCGGCCGCCGGAGATCAGAACAGCCGCGGCCCTATGGCCGCGGCGGAGGAGCTAGGAGCGGCCGGCCTCGCCGGCCGCCGGGAATCAGGTAGGCCGCGGCCCTACGGCCGCGGCGGAGCAGCCAGAAGGCGGGCGGCCTCACCGGCCGCCGGAGAACGGAGGAGCCGCGGCACTTCGGCCGCGGCGGAGAAAACAGGGGCGGCCGGCTTCGCCGGCCGCCGGCGACCAGGAGAGCCGCGACCTTCAGGCCGCGGCATAGGAATGGAAGGCGGCCGGCCGCGCCGGCCGCCGACTTCAAAGGAAGCGGGACCAGAAGGTCCCGCATGTAATGAAACGGCCGGCTTAAAGCCGGCCGTGATCCATTTAATCCGGGGGTTTGAAACCCCCGGTACCCCCCCCCTTTGAGTCAGCCCCCACGTGCGGTGGGGGCCATTTAAAAAAAATAAGGGCGCGGCATATTTCCGCGCCGCCCCTCCCTTTTCACACGCTCGGCCGGACGACCGAGCTTCCTCCGGCCACGCGGCCAGGCAGGCCGCCGGGCCGGGCCGGGTCGCGCCGGGCCGGGTCGACCCGGAACCGGGTCGGGTCGACCCGGTTCAGGCCGACCCAGGGGGGGTCGGGCCGGGTCGGTCCGGACCCGGACCCCCCGTTTTCGGATTGTTTCGATCTTTTGGCCACAACTTGAGCCACAGACCTCCGATCGACAAAACTTCTGCGGCAACGCGATCCTTGAATCGAGACGGTCGTTTCGGTATATCGCACTCAAGGTTTCGAATTGCTTTGAGTTCGGCCGGGTTGGTTCGTTCACGAAACCAACCGCGCCTTCGGAGCGGAAACGCTCATGTCTTGAGCTACGGACGTCCGATTGACGTGCCGCCAGCCGCGTTGTGTTCCTCTTAGTGAGACGGATCTTTTGGCATACTCCGCCCGAGGTTTGGACGCAGGTGGAGTACGGTCGGGTTGGTTTTGCCTTTAAAACCAACCGGGCCCCGGGGACGAAAATGCCAATAACTCTCAGACCGGGCGTCCGATCGACGCGCCGTCTGTTGCGTTGAGTTCCTGTTGACGATACGGAACTTTTGGATACATCAACTCTGGAATTTGTGACAGTTGATGTATCAGCCTCTCGGCTCGTGGAGCGGACCCTCCGAACGAGCTTGCTGTGTGCGGGAACCCTAGTGCTGGCTGCGACTGCGACTGTGACTACTGCTACTACTGCTACTGTGACTGCGACGACGACAGTACAGAGATCCTGTGTGGATTCGACGAAGACGACTACAGCACTCAGCGATCCTACGTGGATCAGTGCTACAGGTCCTGTGTGGGCCCGATCCTGTGTGGATTCGACGACGACAACTACAGCACTCAGCGATCCTACGTGGATCAGTGCTACAGGTCCTGTGTGGGCCCGATCCTGTGTGGGTTCGATCCTGTGTGGGTCTTTGCGCTCAGCGGTCCTGTGTGAACCAGCGCCTACAGGTCCTGTGTGGGCCCGATCCTGTGTGGGTCTTTGCGGGGGTTAGTTACCTATCGATCCTTCGTGGGTCCGACGACTTAGATGGATCAGAGTTCATCTTTATCGTCCTTTGAAGAAGTATTCCTGTGTGAGCTGAAACCTTTTGCTTTCCTGTGTGGATTGTGTTGTGTGATCCTGTGTGGATTACGTTTTGCTTTCCTGTGTGGATTGTGTTGTGCAATCCTGTGTGGATTACGTTTTTCTTTCCTGTGTGGATTGTGTTGTGCAACCCTGTGTGGATTACGTTTTGCTTTCCTGTGTGGAATACGTTTACTTTCCTGTGTGGACTGAGTTGTACTTGGGCTCGGAGGTTGGAGCATATTTGAAATTGATGACTTAGGTATATGTATGGGCATATACCTAAGCAGTGTCGGTTGTTACTTCGTGATTGTACCTTTCTTCGTGGTTTATCCTTTGTGGATTTGAGAGACCTTCAGGGGTCTCAGGGTCCCTATTGAGTAGCTTTTACTCACCCCTGCACGGGCTTTGCCCGCACTACGTTGTGTTGGTTGCAGAAGACGGACAGCGTTGACCTTAGCTGAGGCTTGCAGAGCGGGACGGTACCCGGAGGTGGACCCCTGGGCGGGACGTGCACGAAGCGGACGGCGGGACCCGTGGAGCAGTGGAGCTATCTGTACCCACCCTTCAGGTGGGATTTCCAGTGGACAGCTCGGTGTAGCAGCTTTTACTTTTTAGTTGCTGTTTTCCCTTTCGAGTTGTACTTTACTTTCAGTTTGGGTTTGTATACTTGCCCATTTACTTTTCCGCACTTTCAGTTGTACTCTACTTTTGTTTAGTGATTACTTTCCGCTTTCTACTCTGTGGTGTTTGTTTACTTTTCAAAGGCAATGCCTTCCCTTTTTACCGGGATTTACGCCTTGGTGCTAGTCGCCAGCCCCTGGCCTATGGAAGGTGGGCTTGGGGTAGTCATGACACGAACCCCGAGGGCGGGTCGTTGACAAATTGGTATCAGAGGAGTTCGGTTCTATCGTGAACTCTGATCTTTTCTATGTGAAGCAATAATGTTTAGCGTATTGAGTGTGGTTATCAGTCCAGGGAGTCCAGTGTTGGTGCGGCGGCCGACGTATCCGTACAACAGGACCCGGACTTCTGATTTCCGACTTAATGCACGAAAACATTGATTGCGTGTATGTTTCAAAGTTTTCTTTGTGATTTTCTTGTGTCAGCTCACCAGGTATACTGTTTGACCGTGGCGCACCTGTTTCCTATTCAGGATGGCCCCACGACGGCAGCCAGCTAGGGTTCCGAGAGTCGAGTGTGGCGACAGCCCACCGAGCGACGAGGCCTCGGTGCAGGGCCCTTTGTCAGCAGTGGAACCGGCGGTAACTCTACCCGCCGAGCCCCCGATGCTTCCAGCGCCAGCCACTGACGATGCACGACGCCTCAGCGCACTGCATGAGTTTCAGCGCCAGCAACCACCCAGGTTTCGCGGGGAGACGGATCCCCAGGCAGCAGAGGACTGGCTGGAGGCAGTGGTATGAGTGTTTAGGCTAGTGAGGACACCAGCAGACCTCATGGTGATCCTCGCTGCGAGCCTACTACACGCAGCAGCAGGATGATGGTGGAGCTTGATGCTCCAGGTGCACGATGAGGAATCTCTACTATGGACGGACTTTGAGAGCCTCTTCCGCTCGGAGTTCGTCGCAGCCACCCTTCGTGCGGTGCGCATCCAGGAGCTTCTTCAGCTGCGACAGGGCAGCGTAACGGTCGCTCAGTACTCGGCGAGATTCACCGACCTTTCTCGGTACTCGACAGACATGGTACGGGACCCCTTCTTCCGGGCCCGGACCTTCGAGCAGGGATTGAGACACGAGATCAGGGCATCACTGATCTCCCTCAGTATCCCGACCCAGGCAGGAGTGATGGAGCGGGCCCTTCTGATCGAGAGCTTCCTTGCTGAGTCTACACTAGCACAGCGACCCACCGCAGGGCGGCACGTGGCAGAGTCATCTGCAGCAGGCAGTCGACGGATGACTCAGGGGTCCAGGCAGACCAGACCTTCAGGCAGACGACCTCAGGGCACTGGCTCAGCAGTGCAGGGCACACAGCGCGGAGCCAGTCTTTCGAGTGGAAGACAGTGCTATGCATGCGGCGGGCAAGGCCACATGGCTCGTGACTGCCCGACCCGCCATGCAGAGGAGCAGCAGACGGTTGAGGAACCACCTAGGCAGAGGCAGAGGTTCGACCGTGGCGGTCCGCAGGGAGGAGGCGGACGAGGCAGAGGAGCTGGCCGAGCAGCAGGTGCTGGGCGACGTTTTGAGGCTCTACCACCACCACCACCAGGAGGTCCACCCCGACCACAGGGAGTAGGTGAAGATGCGAGAGCTCAACTTCAGGCAACCGAGGCCTTTGATAATGGAGCTCTGGGAGCCGATGGATAGGAGCAGAACTAGTGGATACATCCTTTGTACTTATGGTTCCTTGTTGCTTTTGTGTAGCATCTTGTATTATGAGCTGCAATAATAAAAGACGCATACCTTTGTGATATTTCGTTCCTGTTCTCTTTCGTGATGTTACTAAGAGGTTCCAGTTTTGGCTGTTGACTTGACCCTCACTTGTGAGACATCTACTGGAGGAGACCCAGTTACCACACACTGATGCCGATAGTGTGACTCAACCCTTGGAGGCGAGAGTAACGGTTGGATCTCTTAGTAGTAGCGTCGAGGCCTTACGACGTCATCCTTGGTATGGATTAGTATAATCCATGTTAGGATTGACTGTATTAGGCGAAGAATGTGGTTCATCCAGGGGATGAGACTAGATTTCTCTTTTCGGCAAAGAAGAAATCTTGCAGCTCTTGTGGGACCTGAGATGGTCCAGGTCATCCAGGGGCGGATGAGTACAGCTCAGAGCCGGCAGAAGCCTTATGCTGACAGGAGGCGGAGGACACTGGAGTTCGAGGGTGGTGACCACGTCTTCTTGCGGGTCTCACCTCGACGTGGTATTCGGAGATTTGGCCAAGGCGGCAAGTTATCTCCGCGCTTCATCGGACCCTTCCAGGTCCTCAACAGGATTGGCGAGGTGGCTTATCGCCTGGCTCTGCCACCTCAGTTGCACCGGGTGCACGACGTTTTCCACGTATCTCAGCTGAGGAGATACGTGCACGACCCGACGCACATCATTGACCATGGGGAGCTTGACGTTGACGATGGGGCGACTTTTACGGAGGTCCCGGTGGAGATAGAGCATCGAAAAGAGCGGGTCCTGCGTGGGCGACCAATTCCTCTTGTGCGCATCAGATGGAAGCACGAGAATCTCCAGGAGAGCACATGGGAGCGGAAGGATCAGATGCGTGCTCAGTACCCTCATTTGTTTCCCTAGTTTTTGATGTATCTTTACGGGGACGTAAAGCCCTGAGGTGGGAGTAATGTAAAGACCCGTAAAATTCAAGGGAAATTTTTTCTTAATTTTCTTTGGAATATTACAAGAGCGCGGTTTCTGACGGCACCTGATTCCGAGGACTGGTGTGCCCGGAATCAATTTCCGAAGTTTGGCTCGGGTACGTTCAGTGAACGAACGAGCGGGAATTTCTAACTTTTGAACCGGTGCCCGGAATCGAA
This sequence comes from Viscum album, assembly GCA_963277665.1. Classification (NCBI taxonomy): domain Eukaryota; kingdom Viridiplantae; phylum Streptophyta; class Magnoliopsida; order Santalales; family Viscaceae; genus Viscum; species Viscum album. Next base: position 1,292,054,136 of record OY728135.1, read on the forward strand.
TTCCGAGGGCACCGATGGAACCGTAGCGCCGGTAAATGCTTAGGAACTCCTGTTCTGGAGTTGCGTTCATAAGAGTGTTGATAATAAAAATTGTGGATGTTTACTTTGTAATTACACTACAATTTTTATTATTTTACTCTAAGTGTTATCTCTTGTTGGAAGTTGGGTAACCACCCAACCTCCCTTGGGAGGTTATGAGGGTGGTGGGGCCCACACGAACCCCACCTCTTCATATCCTCTAAAACCCCTCAACTCCCACATAAGTTATGATATCTTAAGTTATAACTTTAGACTTAAATAAGGTGAGTTGTGTGTATGTTTTGAATTTCAAACTCTTGAAATTCTAGTGTGTTGTTGTGCTAATAAAATAAGATAGAGTCTTATTTTATTTTGGTGAATAGTTTTTGTCTCCTTGAGAGAGTTGGGAAGGTTCTTCTTGTTTCTTCATCTTCTTCAACCTCGACTAAGAACACGAAGAACGCCGTTCTTCAATGAAGAACTTCTTCGCCGAAGAACATGGTTCTTCCACGACGCCATATCCGTGACGTGACGTTCTTCTTCCGCATCATCTCTTCCGCGACGGTTTTCCGCGACGAACGCCATCGACAACGACTCTTCCTCCGACGTCAAAGGAATCGACACCGATATTCCACGACTACGTCAACGTGCGACTATCGAGGTAGGGGTTCTTGAGTTCGTTGTTTACATTTTATTTGACATTCCTCAAGTATATCTAAGCCAATTGATAACAAACTAACGGGAGGAGGCCGGACCGCACAAACACGGCCGATCCTCCTCCCATCGTGGTTTAGTTTTATTGTGGTTTGAAGCGGGGTAACACGGTACCATTGCACCGCGCGAAAACAATTATTTTAGGCCGGTTTGGGTCACGACGAAGAACCGCGACGCTACAATGCCGCGCCTTTGAGATCGGATGAGACCGCGGCCGGAGTCGGGCCGCGGCGGTGGGGCGCGATGTCGTTACGCTGCGCAAATCTTACAAGGGCCGAGCAAGAAGGGGCGGCCGGAAAACCGGCCACCGACGGTAAAAGAAGAACCGCGGCCGGACGGCCACGGCGGAGCACCAAGAGGCGGCCGGGCTCGCAGGCCGCCGGAGATCAGAACAGCCGCGGACCTATGGCCGCGGCGGAGGAGCTAGGAGCGGCCGGCCTCGCCGGCCGCCGGGAATCAGGTAGGCCGCGGCCCTACGGCCGCGGCGGAGCAGCCAGAAGGCGGCCGGCCTCGCCGGCCGCCGGAGAACGGAGGAGCCGCGGCACTTCGGCCGCGGCGGAGAAAACATGGGCCGCCGGCTTTGCCGGCCGCCGGCGACCAGGAGAGCCGCGGCCTTCAGGCCGCGGCATAGGAATGGAAGGCGGCCGGCCGTGCCGGCCGCCGGCTTCAAAGGAAGCGGGACCCGCAGGTTCCGCGTGTAATGAAACGGCCGGCTTAAAGCCGGCCGTGATCCATTTAATCCGGGGGTTTGAAACCCCCGGTACCCCCCCCTTTGAGTCAGCCCCCACGTGCGGTGGGGGCCGTTTAAAAAAAATAAGGGCGCGGCATATTGCCGCGCTGCCCCTCCCTTTTCACACGCTCGGCCGGACGGCCGAGCTTCCTCCGGACACGCGGCCAGGCAGGCCGCCGGGCCGGGCCGGGTCGCGCCTGCCGGGCTGGGTCGCGCCGGGCCGGGTCGACCCGGAACCGGGTCGGGTCGACCCGGTTCGGGCCGACCCAGGGGGGGTCGGGCCGGGTCGGTCCGGACCCGGACCCCCCGTTTTCGGATCGTTTCGGTCTTTTGGCCACAACTTGAGCCACACACCTCTGATCGAAAAACCGTCTGCGGCAACACGATCCTTGAATCGAGACGGTCGTTTCGGTATATCGCACTCAAGGTTTCGAATTTCTTTGAGTTCGGCCGGGTTGGTTCGTTCACGAAACCAACCGGGCCTTCGGAGCGGAAACGCTCATGTCTTGAGCTACGGACGTCCGATTGACGTTCCGTCAGCCGCGTTGTGTTCCTCTTAGTGAGGCGGATCTTTTGGCATACTCCGACCAAGGTTTGGATGCAGGTGGAGTACGTTCGGGTTGGTTTTGCCTTTAAAACCAACCGGGCCCCGGGGACGAAAATGCCAATAACTCTCAGACCGGGCGTCCGATCGACGCGCCGTCTGTTGCGTTGAGTTCCTGTTGACAATACGGAACTTTTGGATACATCAACTCTGGACTTTGTGACAGTTGATGTATCAGCCTCTCGGCTCGTGGAGCGGACCCTCCGAACGAGCTTGTTGTGTGCGGGAACCCTAGTGCTGGCTGCGACTGCGACTGTGACTACTGCTACTACTGCTACTGTGACTGCGACGACGACAGTACAGAGATCCTGTGTGGATTTGACGACGACGACTACAGCACTCAGCGATCCTATGTGGATCAGTGCTACAGGTCCTGTGTGGGCCCGATCCTGTGTGGATTCGACGACGACGACTACAGCACTCAGCGATCCTACGTGGATCAGTGCTACAGGTCCTGTGTGGGCCCGATCCTGTGTGGGTCCGATCCTGTGTGGGTCTTTGCGCTCAGCGGTCCTGTATGAACCAGCGCCTACAGGTCCAGTGTGGGCCCGATCCTGTGTGGGTCTTTGCGGGGGTTAGTTACCTATCGATCCTTCGTGGGTCCGATGACTTAGATGGATCAGAGATCATCTTTATCGTCCTTTGAAGAAGTATTCCTGTGTGAGATGAAACCTTTTTCTTTCCTGTGTGGATTGTGTTGTGGGATCCTGTGTGGATTACGTTTTACTTTCCTGTGTGGATTGTGTTGTGCAATCCTGTGTGGATTACGTTTTGCTTTCCTGTGTGGATTGTGTTGTGCAACCCTGTGTGGATTACGTTTTGCTTTCCTGTGTGGAAAACGTTTACTTTCCTGTGTGGACTGAGTTGTACTTGGGCTCGGAGGTTGGAGCGTATTTGAAATTGATGACTTAGGTATATGTATGGGCATATACCTAAGCAGTGTCGGTTGTTAATTCATGATTGTACCTTTCTTCGTGGTTTATCCTTTGTGGATTTGAGATACCTTCAGGGGTCTCGGGGTCCCTACTGAGTAGCTTTTACTCACCCCTACACGGGCTTTGCCCGCACTACGTTGTGTTGGTTGCAGACGACGGACAGCGTTGACCTTAGCTGAGGCTTGCAGAGCGGGACGGTACCCAGAGGTGGACCACTGGGCGGGACGTGCACGGAGCGGACGGCGGGACCCGTGGAGCAGTGGAGCTATCTGTACCCACCCTTCAGGTGTGATTTCCAGTGGACAGCTCGGTGTAGCGGCTTTTACTTTTTAGTTGCTGTTTTCTCTTTCGAGTTGTACTTTACTTTCAGTTTGGGTTTGTATACTGGCCCATTTACTTTTCCGCACTTTCAATTGTACTCTACTTTTGTTTAGTGATTACTTTCCGCTTGCTACTCTGTGGTGTTTGTTTACTTTTCAAAGGCAATGCCTTCCCTTTTTACCGGGATTTACGCCTTGGTGCTAGTCGCCAACCCCTGGCCTATGGAAGGCGGGCTTGGGGTAGTCACGGCACGGACCCCGAGGGCGGGTCGTGACAGATTCGGTGGGAATCCTTGAACAATGTATTGGTGTACCCAAATAATAATTCAACCATCTACCCTTTCTTTATGGGGTCATATGGTCACCCTACCATAGATCAATTTGTACAGTGATTTCATAAAATTTTGATGGAGCATCGGGTTTCTAGTACTATGAGTTCCTTTGAAGCATCATTGGGTGGCGAACTCAAAATATATATAGGTGCATTGGTACCCATCATATAGTGCTCCTCCCACATGTCTATGTGGTATGGGGGGTATCATGGCCACATTGTGTTGGATCATCATGTCACAACTTCTTATAAGTGGGTGAAACATATTATTTATCTAGATCTATATACTCATAAATTTGAATGGGAGTGTGAAAATTTTCTCTGGGTTTCTCATGGTTGGTGCATTCTATTGGTCATTTGGGTCCTCTAAGGGTAGTGACGGTGCAGTCCATGTGTAAGATTTCATTTCCTTTGGAACTTGTTTGGGAATTGGGGTATCTTGTTTTCCATAGTTTTTTACTTTTTGGTCATATGTTCATGTTAATGATTGCCTCATTTTTTAGTTCTTAAAATAGGTTCTATTTTTTAAAATTCAATAAAGGGGGATTGGGTCTAAAACATTTAAAAAACAGATACAGAACCACATTGATTTGTCTTTATTCAAAATAAAAAAACCTGATCATCCCAAGGTGACACACTGAACAAAATGAAACCCATATCATGATTCTACATGAATTTCTTCTTTAATTTTCTCATCTCAATCAGGTAAATTATACATGGTTCATTGAAATATGTATTGTACAAGTATGAGAACTATTAAAAATCAAATTCATGCAATAGAGTAAGAAAAAAACATCACCTCAAAATATTTCAATTTACTCCCTCACAATAGGAATATCATCGATGTTCTGTTTCTACCCTAACATCTGAGATAAATTACACTTTAAAATAGGAGTCATTACCCACACACTAGAATTAATTTCCATATGATGTTCATTTTTTTCATCACAGTAAAAGATGATCGTATGATGGTCTATAATTTCAAACATTACTTCCCAGCCTTAGAATGTGATGTATGATTTTTATAATTAAATCCAATCCATGAAGAAATTTTTTAAAAATTAAAAAAATAGGAAGAGTGAACAAATTTTACAAAAACAAAATCCCATAATCATTAACATGAAAAGACTCATACACATAGTATGAGATATATATATATATATATATATATAAATTTTTCAACTTTTAATGGTAATTCAACATCTAATTTTCGATTTGATATAATTATACCTTTATAAAATTTCTAATAATTAATAAATTTGGTATATTCAAAATAAATTATAACATTAGTAGCTCTATAATAGATGATAAGGGAACATTTCACAACATTATTTTCATATCCTTCATTATAAATGGTGATCATATTATATTTCATATTTACTTTAGGCTAAAGATATTGTGGACTACAATAATCATCATTAACCATATGATGTGGAAAATTCTTAGAATAATGGATATACTCCAATAATTGGAAGCACTGGATTGTGGGTGGTGAATTATATTGATATTTCTCTTTATTTTCATTATTCAATACTTTATTTCCATCTCATTTGTATTTAGTTTCCCAATGTCCTTTAGTTCTACACATTAATCATTTATTGGACAATATAGTATAATTCCCCCCGGTTTCCATCCCCAAATTGATTGTTTGGGATATATCATCTTATTCCCTCCATGTTTGTTATAATTTTATTAAATTCCATCATTAATTTCTGATCAAAACCATAAGTTTAATGTATAAATACAATATCCATTTTCTCTTTCATTTCAAATCACACGATTTATTTATTATAATATACGCCTCTTATGGATAACGAGATTCATAATTCTAGTATTAAGACACAATTGATTCTATCTATATTACATATAGGTTGGCTGATAATAACAGAAACATACCTTGAGAGTTTTTTAATATTTAATCATAAGTAAAAAATATTCATTATCCTTCAATTTTAGCTCAAGGAATTATTCCTCAATTCTTTCACGAATAATATGAGGAAAATCATATTGAGAAATTAGTTCCTAATCTCATCAAACATAATGGATTAAATTTCATCATGGTCCCAATTATTCATGTTAACATTCCACTGATGATATGATTTTAATTCCATATAATAAATAATAAAAGTAATATTATAATGTTATAATCTGTTATGTATGAAAAAATTTCATTTCAATTTTATTGACTAATTTTTCAATAATAGGGGGGCCATCACTCCAAATTATGGAAAGCATGAATTTTTTCTTGGAGGATTCAATAGAATATTTTTTTTATCATTTACTCAATTTTTTATTACTATGACTGATATCTTGATAAAAGTTCATGATAATGACAATATGATATTTCATTCCATCTCCAATTACATTCAAGTTCTCAGGATAGAAATCAACACATTTCCCATTATAGTAATCTTTAATATGATTCCTTCAGGATCATTCCATTGAATAAAACAAAACATAATAGTTTGATAAATAATTATCATTGTCCAAACCATATAATCATTAATTGTATTTTATAGAATTTATAAACAATAACATCTTCATATATGAAAAATTATATTTATCCATTGTTATTCGTGATGACTTACAAAACAGTAGTATTTTATTTTACACTTAATCCTATACCTAGGGATCTTAATAGTGTTTTCAAATACTAGTTTCCAATGGATAACAATTCATTTCTATGATAAAAACTATATTAAACTATATTTTCATAAATAGTTATTATATATTAATTGATGAATATTTATTACATAACAGAAATATCCATGATATAATCCTTTAAGATTTGTTCCTTTGGAAACATGGGTGAAAAAATTATTGTATCTTAGGTCAAATACATTTTCTCCCACTAAGTTCTTCATATTTTTCACCTCTCTTTGATTTATCATACATAAATACTTTCTTCATAACATAGTGATGAAAACATAATAATGGGTGATATCGGAAGCATAGTAAAGGAAAAAATGTTATATATCATTAATTACATTAGAAAAACGAGAATATGATTTTGAGATTAAAATTCTAGGATGAAAAAAATTTATATTATAGATTACAAACATGATTCCTTGCAAAAATATTCTGAGTTTATAATAAGTGAATAATTATAAAATCAAAAAATTAGAACTGCAAGATTATATATGGTATCATACACATAATAATATAAAACCTAAAGTATTGTATTCATATCAAGACATTATTAACATGTTATGATTGGGATAACCAACCACGTAACTGCATTACTTATAGGATAACATTTCAAGAACCATCTTCGGTGATTGGTATAACCCTTAGTGTTATGTTTTACCTCATAGAACATTAATCATTACCAAATGAATTGGAGGGAGGTATAGGTCCCTCCCACTAAAAAATGAAAACCATATAAATTTCATCTATAGGGAAAAAATAGTCATCATATCACAACCCATGAAAAGAAATGGGCATCAGAAACATTTCATCATGACATAATCCATGGAATATAAATGGGTTGTATAAATATATTTTCATCATAATCATTAATCCTCATGAGATGGAATAAATATGGTATCCTTGTATAATGTCTCCATTAATTCATTTGTAACATAAAACGATGTAGTATTATATGGAAAATATTTTTGAAAGGTCACTTAGTATAAATGTTTAGGAAACAAATTTAAATTAGAAATGAATTTTTTTTATAAATATGATTCTAAAATATAATGGAACTCATTTATTTGATACTAAAAATTTTGAAAAAAAAAATATAAATTAAAATTTTATTCATGATGTGGAAAAACTACTCATTCCATATAATTTAATAAAAAATTACTTCTGTATTGTTTGTTAGAAAAGTCACAAGGTACCCCTTTGGGAAAGCGACAAGAAGATTTCCATAAAACCATTTTTACTTATTAAATAATGGGTTAAAATTAATTTAAGATAACCAAATATAATTGTAATTATTTTTACCATCATTTAAAACTTGTACATTTAATTTTTCTATTCCCTAGTGGAGATATAAATATAAATAATTCTGAATATTAATGATATTATGAACAAAACCTACCTTTAGTTCTCTGTACATAGAAATCACTTTAAACTCATGTATAATAAGGTTTAATTTATTATTAATATTTTCAATATTAATTTTTATACTTCAAATATCAAATATTATCCCTTTGTAATATTTAAATCCCCCTTTTATCAGTAATCCCTAATTAAAATTTTCAATTTTGGGTGGGAACAGTTTCTTTTATAATGTGTATTTTAGTAAATTAGTTTCCATATGTGTAGATTTTTCTTGGTTTCATAATCTATATAATATTATCCATGATATAATTATCATATATATTCTTCATATACATATTTAGTGACATCGTTAAAAGATAGAGATAGAAAAATGAATTACTCCATTCATTGAGACGGTATGTCGTACATATGCAGTAACGTTGTGATCATTTTTTGTATGATGGAATAATATAATGTAAAATATTAATTATTGTTTATAATAATAATATTATATCATATATATCATATATATTCATTTAATTTAACCTCCTAACCATTAAATTAAAATAGAATGACATATTAATCACATCGCTACAGAGATGACGTAGACCACACATACACATGAGCAATGGTATAATTCCACAATTGGTTGAAGGTATGATGGTAGATATGATATTATAATTATAGATGTATAATTACTTCATAATTATAATATATAAACATTACACCAAATGATGAGAAGTAATATACCCTTATGAATAGTAATGTTACCCTTATGAATAAAAATATACCCTTATGAATAGTACTATTACCCTTATGAATATTAATGTGACCCTTATGAATAGTAACCTCACCCATGAATGTATAAATAATATTTAAGCACCTTATAAATAAATTAGAATATTTTATAAATAATTAATCATATATTTGTGTTTTTGTGAGTGATAAATATGCAATTAAAATTTTATAATTAATAAACTGATTAAAACTAAAACCATTTTTTATAAAATGTATTCCTAAATAAAATTTTTTTAGTCCTAGTATTTTTCAGTAATTTAATAAAACCTTCGTTAAATTTTCAGGGCTTTACAGAAGTGGTTTTAGTGTTAAAACTGTGTTTTATGAATAAATGATGACATTATTTTAAAATTAATTTTCATATATTTAGAAAATTATTTTGATATAGAGTTTATATTTGGATTTTACACTTCAAAAAATGGTTAGGGTGATTGTTTTTGGATTTTTCTAAAATACGTGAATTTTAGGTGCATAGTAAAATACGTTAATTTATGATATATACTAAATAAAAAGTTTACTATATCATAAGTGATGTATGGTTGATGTAGGTAATCATTGATCCAACTCACAAGAACTTATTACTATTTTTGGTCACATTAATTAAACAATATTTCTTATCTTGAGAAAAAATAATTTAGTAATGAATTAAATATTCCAAATTCACTCCTATCATCCACTAGAAATACTACCCCTCCTTACCTTTTAACTTTAATAGTCTCAAAAACTATGACATGTCTAAATTATTCCCTAATATTCTCCTAAGATCCTCCCCAATGTATATAATCCCTTGGTTTCATAAAAAGACTTTTCCTAAAGAGGATCTCATGGAAGATAAATTCAAGAGGAAAATTCCTCATTTCAAATTCTTTTACATTCTTCTCGAGTTCCTTTTTCTCATTTTTGTCCTCAAATATCATCATGAAAATTTAATACAACTATATTACCTTACATTTACTATTATTTTTTTTATGATGATGGAATAATCTATTCTCATCTCTCTTTGACCCTTCTTTTATGCTAGTAGAAAAAAACACCATCCGGGATGTGCTAATTTACCACATTCAAGGATAATAGGTTTTCAATTTTTATTTCCATATTTAATTATGGGAATGAAACCATTATTTTGGTTGGAAGGAAATATAATATATTTATTATGTCTCATATAGGGATATTGAATCTTTTTGTACACATGGTTATTATTAATAAAGGAAAATGAGTGTGCTATGTTCAAAAAATGTAAATTAACACAAATGGTAATCATTAATTAATATATATAACGATTCATATTATATCCAAGTATCTAAATGAAATTTATAAACATGTATCCTTATAGATGTTCACTAATAATATATAACTCCAATTATGGACAACCATCTTCATTTTACACGATTCTTTGTTCATGTATAAAAGTAAATTGATCATGAAACAAACAGATCTGAACAATGAAATTGAACCTATTAACCCATCAAAAACAACATGAAATAACTTCATAAAGTTATAATAAATCAATTAAATGAATATGATGTTTTGAAATTATAAATTAAAAACTAAATTTTAATATTTAGTTCATTATGATCAAGCGGAGAACACCTTCAGACTTAAGGTAAGGGTTTCTTCATCTCACTTCCATTTATGTAAGATATTCCGTATTCACTACTATTAATTGGTTATGTTGTATGTGTACTACCCATTGATGTATCATTAAATTAATATCATTATTTTCAATATATTAAATTAATCATTTGATGATTATTAATTTTTGGTCACATAATTCAATTGGTGACAATGTTGTATGTATTTTCTACTCGAGCCTCTATTTTCATTCTGGGTGCAATTATTCTCAAATAACCACAATGAAATTATTATTTACTCTCATTTAATACTCATAAATTATATTTTAATATTATATATTTTTTTAATAATAATAATCCTTCAATAATTTATGTGGAGTTACAAGTTTTTAAAGGATCACTCAAAATATCATACAGATAAACAAACTCGATTCAAGGGAACTACTTGAATTATAAACCATTTTCAATTACAAAATGTTATATTTTTTGAGACAACATTATTTTTATAAAATTATGCATTTTTCATGAAAAATTACCATGGTTATTTTTGGGTTTAAATAAAACATGCATGCCTTTACCCATTAAAATTATCTTTAACAATTTCCTTAAAATGCTCTAAAATGTTTTATTTCTAAAGATTCTTAAAAACTACTTTACATGATTTCACTTCATCTGGACATCATTTATGACTAATATATTATTTCAATGCCCTCAATTTTTTTTCTGGGATATATATATTTACAATATTATTTCCTAGAAAATATAAATGAATTTACAAAAGAACACATCATTCCTAAGAAAAACGGATTTTTCTCATCTCGCATTAACTTTTATAAATTATATACCTTGTTCACAACTTATTCAATGCATGTGGTGTTTGTAAATACCTTGGGTATATCATATAAATTGTATCTTTTTTCTCCTGATTTTCTGAATTATTATGATTTGAATGTTTCATGGTGATATGGGCCACTTTGGAATGTTTAAGGACTATTTCTTCAGGAATTTTTCAATGATCTCATTTAAAATTATCTTCATCTAAGTCTATATCCCTTGTTGAATTTTGTAATTCATTGAGACTTATATCATATGGTATTATCTATAATACTTTATTGATGTTTTTTTGATTAGTTCGATTTTGCATGATTTTTCTTTATACCATTCACCAAATTACTCTGAATGGTTAGTGTTTCTTTTAAATGATTGTGAAATGTTATTTAAATTTCATATGTTAGTTTAAATATTAATTTATATGTTGAATATGTTCACCCTTTTCCTATGGTGAATGTATTGGACTAAGTAAGTGATGGGTGGGGCCCACTATAGCTCCACTATGCATCACTAAGTCTCATGAGACAAATTGATATTGACATGGGTGAGGCCTTTTCCATTTTGGGATATGGTTTTGGCTGAGGACTTAATCATTTTTTGAAGTATTAGCTGAGTCCTTGGTGGTATGTTTCAGAATATCTAGAGTATGAGTTTCCATCATTATGAAACTTGTAATTGAAATTTAATGTGGTTATTTTACTAGTACAATTCCCATTACAGTGCATTATTATAGAATATTTACTCAGTTCAAATTCCTACCATATTTGATTAATGGTTATTTTTAGAGGCATGCATTTTTAGTTATTCATCATTTATAATGTTTATGTCATGATATCTCCTTTGATATTTCATACTCCTACCGAGCATCTGAAATCACCCCTTTATTATGTTTCATATTCTTATGAATGAAAAAGTTTACTGTGAATGACATGGAGGGATGAAAATAGAGTTGTAGATGTTCCCAATAAAACATATATGGCATATTTAATTTCAATTTTTTATGTATAAAATATCTATGTATATGGTATTACAAAACTATTAAACTACTCAGTCCATCCATATATTATTCCTCGTAATAATCCCAATGTATTAAAATAATGAATAGGTTCCAATCAACTGGGTTCAAGGCATTACAGTTGTTATCCAAATAAGTTTAGTAGCAAAATTTGAAACTATATTTTGAAAAAGTTGATTAGGGATCAAACTATACGATAGATTTTGAGGTTAGGCATACAATATCATCTTTGAATTATGGTAAAAAATATATTATATTGAAATTCCAAACAAATATATCACAATCTGGATACTACAAGTGGACGTGGTTCTGGAACAGATATACCTAAGAGTAACAACTCTGACAAGGGGTTTGGACTGGACCCTGGGTAACCTGTTACATGACATCGGGTCTTACTGTGAACTTGGTTATTCACTCTTGGGGGATACTGTTAAGATAATTCACATTTTTCATTACAAACCATTATGAGATATTTATGCCCCAAATTTAACCAAATTATATGGTTCTATGATTTATGACACATAAATTTACGTTATACAATTTTTATAGTTATATAGAGTCCAAAATTTTATGAGCTATTATAATACATCAAATTGATTAGTAATGGAGAATAGCATAAGAAGCAGGAACTACACCAATTCTCATCATGAAATGAGTAAGATAGATCATATCTCTTACGGCCTTATGCCATCATTTCTATGGATGATAGCCTCGCATGTATCCTAATCTCGTAGGGAGCTAATATCATGTGTTAAAAAGGTATATAAAGAATTATATGTGTCATACGGCTTTTAAGGAAACCAAGAGTAAAAGAGGGTGGTAGAGGAACAAATGGATAAAGGGAAGAATAAAAAGGGTAGTTTTGGACCATGTGGTATATGTGGAAGGAAAAAAACTAGAGCCTTCTTAAAATGAAAATTAGTCTGTTACAATTGTGGAGAAAAAGGGAAACCATGTTCATGGTTTCAGGGGTATGAAAATGGTTTTCAATGTACAAATCATCATCTTCAAGGAATAGGGACAGTATGAAAATCAATGTCATAAGCGTCTAACCAATAAACCCCAAATTATGTTACTGGATGATGATCATGTCATGATACTGGTAAAGATGAAGTGGAATGATTAATATCCCTTGTCAAGAATCATATAATTTTAAATTTTTATTAGAAATGTATTGGCTATTTGAATAATGTAATATATAATGATAGTACTGTAGTACAATTTCATTAAGAATTTGAAGTCATATAATGAATTTTCCCAATGATAAGTGACTCAGTAGAATGTTATCATATAGGGAATGTATATATATAATGGAAGTAAAATACTAAATATATTATTTAGGATTAAGATAATGATGAAGAAATGATTGAGTTGGATAAATACTCATTACCTCAAAATATATTATTGACTTGTCTACAAGTGGTCTATGGTATATTTGATGGAGTTTACAACATTTAAGGATATAAGGAATATATCCAAGAACATGTGAGTGCATGTTCCCAATATGTTTTTATGGTAATTTGTGTTATTTACAAATTTCAAAATTTCAAAATGATACATGATGAATATATTCACATGTTTGGAATGTGAATATTTAGGGTTTCTTCATGTTCATTAATGAAAAATAAGGTAGCATATGAATTGAGAAGGATGGATCATGAAGTTCTAAAAAATGAATATTTCTAAGGACCCCATGTACATGGATATAGTAAGGGTGAATATGATAATGATTCTAAAGTATTGAATCTTGACCCTTTGATAATTTAAACTATTTATGAAATGGTTTATGTTGATCATGTGTGAGGATTTAGAGTTTAATATCACCACATGATGAAACATGTTCTAAGAGATGAAGTATTGAATGTTCAAGGAATAAAAAAAGGATAAGATTATGTTTATGAAGTAGAAATATATATATTTTTCTCTTATGGAGTGGAATAATTCATCAACTCCAGGAAAAGAGTATTAAACAAATTTCTTTTCCTATTATCAATTTTTTAATTGTAGTTTATAGTGTTGTGGTAATGATCTTTCATATGAGCATGTTCCATATCCCATTCCATCAGATATGATGGGTTGATTAATCTTCAATTAACATGTTATCCAATTATAATGCATTGTTTTGTATTACCTGATGCATTTTCCTTTCCCTCTTATTAAGAGGATATTTTAACCATATTTCAGATGTGGGTTTATCGTAAGGGAATGTTCGAGAATCAATCATTAACATTTGAAATTCGGATTCTAAATTTAAAGGATGATATTTTTTATGTAGGGAATAATATAACAACCTAGGGATTTAAAAGTAAATTTAATATTGAATGTATTAAAGACTGAGTCTCTTCAAACAACAATTTGTTATAAACGAGCCAATAAACATAATTTTTCCACTTTTTTAATTTAAATTTAAAAAATATAATATACACAGTTTCATTAAGGGTGTATTTTGGAGTCTGATAGAACAAAAATAATTTCAGGTTAATTGTAACATGCCCTTATGTATAGTAATATACCATTATAAATAGTGACATACCTGTAAAAATATTAACTTACCCTTATGAATATCATGGTTACCCTTATGAATAGTAATACACATTGATTAATTGTAATGTTACCCCTAATGAATCGTAATATGACACTTATCAATTGTAACCACCCCAATGAAAGTATATAAAAAATTTAGGCCCCTTATAAATGAAGTAGAATATTTTATAAATAATTAATTAAGTATTTTTATTTTTTAGAGTGATAAATATTTAATTGAAAATTTATAATTCATAAATTTATTTAAAATAAAAATCATTTTTCATAAATGTATTCCTAAAAAAATTATTGTCCTTGGATTTTGGGGGAATTTAATAAAAACATAGTTACTTTTTAAGGCATTACAAAATCAGTTTTCGTTTCAAAATTGTATTTTACGAGTAAATTTAGATTTTATTTAAAAATTAAATTTCACATATTTTGAAACATATTTTGATAAAATTCTGTTCATATTTTTATTCTACACATCGAAAAATGGTTGGGTTGAATTTTTTGGATTTTTATAAAATAAATGAAATTTCAGTGAATAATCAAATATGATAATTTACTCTAAACGCTATATACTTGATTTGTTGAGTCAAAAGTGATGTAAGGATAATTTAAGAAAACATGCTTCAAAATTAAAAGAACTTATTACTATTTTGGTGACATGAATCAAATACTATTTCTTATCATGAGAAAAAAAATAAAATAATGAATAAAATATTCAAAATTCACTTCTCTCTTCCACTATAAATACCACCCCTCCATACATCTTCTCTTCACTCCTCTAAAGATTTTTCCCTTGCCTAAATTCTGACCAAATATCCTCCCATGTTCCTCCCCATGTCTATCTGTCCATTCTTTCATAAAATACCAAATCCTCTCCCATAATGTGGCTGTCAAGGAAGAGTGATTCAAGAAGTAAATTCACCTTTTCATTGATTTTACTCTCTTTTCATGTTCATTTATTTTCATTTCAATCCCCACCTATCCTCACAAAAATGTTATGAAAAATCTAGCACCAAAAATGTATGTTAATTTTTTATGATGATGGAGTAATTTATTATCATCTCTACTTTACCCTTCTTTTATGGTAGTAGTAAAAAACACCATCCAAGATTTGCTAATTTACATCATTCAAGGACGACAGGTTTTCAATTTCTTTTACTGTCTCTAATTATGGTCATGAAACCATTATTATGGATTTAATATATTATAATATATGTATTATGTATCATCTATTGTTTTGTAATCTTTATTTACATAGGGTTTTGATTTATTAAGAGAAATGAGTTCGTTGTGTTCAAAAACCGCTAATTAACCCAAACTGTTATCATTAGATAATTGATTTAATGATTAGTCTTCACTAAAAGTAACGAAATGAAATATAAAACCCTTTAATCTTTTTTATTTTCACTAATAGCATATAACTTAAATTCTGGATGACTATCCTCATTTTACACGATTCTCCATTCATGTATATAAGTATACCGATCATGAAACAAACAGTCCTGGACAATGAAATTGATCCTCTTAACCCATAAAAAAAATCCACTAATGAACTTAATAAGGTTATAATAAAACAATTAAATTAAGAGGAGGAAATTTAATTATGAATTACTGAACCTAAATTTTATAATTCAGGACATTATGATCAAGTGTAGAACACATTCAGACATAAGGTAAGGGTTTCTTCATCTCACTTCCATTTTTGTTAGATATTCTTTACTCACTATTATTACTTGTGTATAGTTCATGTATACTACCCATTGATCTATCATATCATGAATATAATTTTTTAATGATACTTATAGTACCATTTTATGAATATTTATTTTGGGTCATACAATGCAATTGGTTACAAAGTTTTTTTTTCTACCCAAACCTCTATTTTAATTCGGGTTTCTCTTATTCATTACTCACCTCAATGAAATTATTATTTATTCTTATTTACTCTTCATAAATTCTATGTGAATGTTCTATATATTTTTACCAATCATAATACTTTTTTCTTTTATTGGGAGAGACATGTTTGAAAATGATCATTCAAAATTTCATCCCAATAAACAAACCTGATTTAACATAACTTCTTGAATTCTTTCCCATTTTCAAGTGCCCTTAAAAATATGTTTTATGAACCATTATATTTATTAAATCAATCATTTTGTCATGAAAAATAGTCTAGGTTCATTTATTGTTTTAATAAAACAAAAATTCATTTCCACTTTTATATTATCATTAATATTTTCCTAAAAATCCTCTAAAATGGTTTATTTTTAATGATTCCTAAGAACTCTTTTTATATGATTTCACTTAAGAGGGACATAATTTATTCCTCAAACATTATTTCATTTTCCAGAGATTTTATTTTCTAGGATATATATGTTTACAATATTATATCATGTAAAATATAAATGATATTCCAAAATAACTCTTCTTTCAAAAGTAAAAAGGATTTTTCTCATCCAACATTAACTTTTATGAAGTGTATGCCTTGTTCAAAACTAATTCCATGCATGTGGTGTATGTAATGACATTGTCTATATAATATCAATAGTCTACTTATTTTCAGGATATTCTAATGTGTTGTTATTTAAATGTTTCAAGGTTGTATGGAATACTTTTGGAATGTTTAAATAATATTTTCTCAACAATTTTTCAATGGTCTCATTTAATAATATCATCATCTAAGAGAACATCACTCATTAAATCTTATACTTCATTAAGGTTTATCTCTTATGGTATAATATACAATATTTTTTTAAGGATTTTTGATTATTTTGTCCATGGATATTCTATCATGATATCATTCACAATATTAATCTTAATGGTTAGTGTTAATGTTAAATGATTGGGGAAAGTTATTTTAATTTCATATGTTAGTTTAAATATGAATTTATATGTTGATTATGATGACCTATTTCATATGTGGACTGTATTTGACTTAGTATGTGATGAGTGATTCCCAATATATCCACTATATTCATGGGTATGTCTCATGAGACAAATACATATGGAATTGGATTATGCATTTTTCATTTTTAGATATGGTTTTGGATGATTCCTTAATCATTTTTAGATAACTTGACTGATTACTATATAGTATGTTTCATAATGTCTGGTATAATCATTTCTATCATTAATAAACTATTAATTGAAATCTCATGAGGTTATTTTACTTGTAGAACACCCATTAAAGTTCTTTATTCTGGCATATTTACTCAGCTCAAATTCCTGCGATATTACGTTCAATCTTATTTTTAAAGGCATGTGTTCTTAGTTATTCATCACCCCTAATATTTATGTTTATGAAATCATATGTTATAATGATTACCCTTAATGAGCATCCTAGGTCACCCATTTTTATTGTTTCATCTTATTTGGACATAAAGAAGTTTATTATGAATAAACTGCAGGGACAACCTTAGAGTTGTGGATGTTCCCAATAAAACATATACGTTTTATTTCATTTCAAGTCATAATGTTGAACCTATAAATGTATCTGGTTTTCCAAAAATACTAAACTACTCGATTCTTTGGGATTTGATTCCTTGTAATGATGCCAAAGTTTTAAAATAATGCACTAGATATGAGAAACTAGGGCTAAGGAATTACATGTAAGGATCAATGTGGTGTGTGGAAGTGAGGGATGAGGTTCCCATATATAATTTAGTTGAGGGGATATTTTGAAATTTTAAAAAAGGTTAAATTATAATAAATTAATTCTTAGACTATATTCCTCATAATGGAAATGTATTTAATTCAAGATATGTTTTTTAATATAATTATCAAATATAATGTAATCACATTTTAATGAATTTGTAAACCTTATCATTTATTCCTTATATAATATTAATAAATTTTTTACTTTTAAACAACTAAATAAAATATTAATTCAATAAAATAATATTATAGTCAATTTAGACACTAATCTTATCATTAAACATTAAATAAATCGAGGACAAGGGGAAATTTGAATAGAATTTTTTCACATACCCCTAATATGTAATATATATCCTTAAAATTTGTGTGATATATTAATCCATTATAATTATATCAATTTTAATATTTTTAAAATCATTTATTATTTTTTTAAATGGAGTTATATTGTGTCTTTTTTACATAATCAATTAAGGTAATTATATAACTAATAATATCATAAAAATAATATATCATAATATTTTTATTAATCTCAAAATAAAAAATTATATTTTATTATAACATACTTTTTTCATTATGTGGGTATATATGATATATTAAAAACAAAGGGTGTGATATTTTGTATCATTTATTGGGAAGTCTCTATTAAACAGCTCAATTTCAAAACTATGGTTCTATGGACACATTTAAATTAATCATAAATGAATTAGAATGAAAAAACATTCCCCTATAACTTATTTTGAATACCAATTTACCATATTTGACCTTTACCAATGTGATACAATTTTCCATGGTTTCTATTTATATTTCCAAGAATAAAATATTCCTATTTAACAAAATTGAATCTACTAATATTAAATATGTAAGTAATTTTTTCTAATTTAGTACCTATAAAGTTCATATATTATTTTTCATATAATTTCACCATATGTGATAAAAACGTTTTTATGTAAAAAATAATTTTTTTCTATAAAAGTATAATTATTCTTATCATAAGCCAATTTAATATTTGTGAGTATTAAAAAATAATAAAATAAATAATTTTTAAACCTTATTTAAATCATTCAACAACAATAATTAATTTACTTTACTAAAAAAATACATTTTGCGCATAAATAAAATATTTCATATAAAATAACTTTTTATTCAAATATTTTTTTAAATTATAGAACATTTAAAACAAATTAATTAATTTTATAAATATGTTTACCATATATTTTTCATTTATTATTTATTACTATTAATACCATCAAATCCTAAGTGTAGGAGATAATAGACACATAATATTTTAATAATGTTACCTAGTTTGTATAAAATCATTTCTTCTTGTAGCAAATGTTATCAAATTAATAAAATTATTTAGAAAGAATTATTTAATAAAAAATATTCTTATTATAATAAAAACATATGGTAATTTTATTTCATTCCACTACATGGTTTCTCTTCTAACTAGTGATTATTTATTCTAGGGAACCCATTATCATATAGGTTTCACTATCATGGACACCATATATAGCTCATGATATGTATGTATATTTTTCCAATTAATTTTTTAAACATGTTGGAATATAACATAATATGTTTACATTGGTATATTTATTTTTAACCAAATTCTATGGTGGAATTTTTTCGTGTAATTATATTCCTAAATTATGATACTAACGCACTTCATATCATCCATTCATGCATATATAAGATGGATTATGATTGGAAACCAATTTATTAGTGTAATAATATTTTAAACATTCATTCCCAACACGTTAACCATAGTGGATATAAAAATACAATTTCCTATTATGCCTAAGATTTTATTATTCATTGTACCGTTTTTACTCTTGGATTACGTGATGGTGATTTACAGATCATACCAATTTTATGTCAAGGTTATTTTATCAATATATTCATATGTTTTATATTAATCTGTGTCTACCAAATGACAAGACTATTAGTGGCCACTCTTAAAATGTTTGAATGTATGAAATGTCAATTTTATCACCCTAATAGACGATCATTTTTTATTATCATATTACAGCATATATAAAATTAGTCTTTTATATTGATATTGTTTCCTATATTTTGATTTATTTTATATTTCCTAGTATTATATGTAGTGATATAGATATTATGACCTCCCTATATGATAGTAGAAGACACTCCCGACTAGATGATAGCCTTTAAAAAATCAAGAGTCTTTACAAATTATTTTCAGGGTATATCACTTCTCATATTAGAAATATTCAGATTGAGGATATTATAATGTGGTATCAAATAGTTTTCCTATTTTTAAAGATTATTTTATATTATTTTTGAATAGTGTAACATTAAATTATTTATGGGGACCAGGAATACTATCTAGAAAACTAATTCATGTAATCTTATATATAATAGTTCATTTTAACGAAGTTTGAGTTCTTGATTCTATGTTTTATATCAATATTATTTTGTGACACAAAAATTATTTTTTTGGATTTATATTTATCTATATTACACTTTTTATGTAGTTTAATGATGAATTTATACCTACATCATACGTGTATAATAGTTTTATATTTAATGTGAATCGTCATGTTTGATTTTTAAATAATTTTTAGGAATTATTTTATAATAATATTATTAAATGTTTCTGAAAAATAATTATAAAACACGGATTGAAGTATTTAAATAAGGAATAATAATTTAATATTTTTTTATTTAATATATTTTTTGTGGTTTCATTTTGAAATAAAAGATGATTACATGATAATTTTTAATAATAATCTCTATATTGAGTAATTATTTAGAAATGAACATTTGATAATGTCATAGTTTCAAAGAAATGAATTCTTCAATGTGGCCTGACTATAGTTGGTTCTGGTCATGTATTTAACATTCCAGTTGGTCATTTTCATTTTCTATTATGATAAACTATAATCCATTACATCACTTTTGTTTATAAGAGTTGTATAGTTCTAGGATATCCATACATGGGATTATATCAAAATGTGGACAAACCCATTTATGTTTGAGGTGAGAATATATATAGTGCTTAATCTATATTGTTAATGTATAAATGGGTTTAATGTGGTGTACTTATCCTATGTAATATGGTTTATATATATATATATATGAAATTTTATGGTAAGGATTATAGTATTATAAAATAAATTTATATTTAGATAGTAAATGATTTAAAATTTGGTATGTGTTTTTCAATGTTTTATATACCTATACAGTAAATATTTAAGCTTGTGATAAAATAACCTCGACCCTAGTGACCTAGATATTGTGTTATCCTTTATAAAAACACTATCATATTATACAAGGACTCATGTATCGACAGAAAAACTAATTTTGTATTCTTGGTAATATATATAAGTAATTGAAGGTTGAATTACATTTGAAAACAAAAAGTACAACATAATTTCTTCCAATAGAATAATTATTCCCTCTATAATATTCTTGAATATCAAATATAGTACACTTCATGGATTCTTTCGAATAGAAACCAAACAAGGATGATATGAAATTCTCTATAAGGGTTATGTATGGGGACGATATCATGAAGAAATAAGAATAGTAAATTTGGCATGTTAAATTAATGAAAACATGTGCAATTTATTTAATAACATGACTATAAAAACTATGTAAGTCATAATCTATTTAGAAAATAAAATAACTAAAAACACTTTCCATTTATTCAATTAAGTGATAATTAAAAGAATCCAGAGATAATATCATTATGAAAATCTCATTGTCAAAATAGCCAAAATCATAATTATAGAAATTATTAATTATGAGATCTCTTGTCTTAGGTACATGATACCTCTACCATCAATACCACTCCTACGATGTTTTAAAACTATAGGTAAAAACTCATTTTATTAAGGATTTTTATTTTCCACATGAGACCTATTTATTCCTTGATGGGATATTTGTATCCAATCCTCATATGTGTCTACTTTTCTAATGCATTTATAATATATCAAAAAATAAATGTAATTCCTGAACAATGTTCCTTATCATGAAATATCCATATTTAATAATGGATATATATTTATCAATATTTCCCATATTCAACTAATAAAATTCAATGTATTCACCACATGTAAAAATGGTATATAGTTTAGGAAATTATTAGATCAATCATTTAAAAATATTTATAATTTAGATAATATTAATTTGCCATTAAAATTTATCATATTGAAGTGATTATTTTAGAAGAAATATAATAATGATAATAAAAAGTGAGATTGTATAATAAAACTCACCACATAGTGATTTTCAATTAAAATTCCCACTCATAAAAAAGATAATATTGAAAAAATACTATGGATTATGAATTAATCCTGATATTTTAGGTCCAAAGTACAATATATACACCATATAAATTATATTTGGTGTATAACATTATAATATAACTAAATAAGTGTAAATTGAGAAGAAACTCCTTACCTCACACTTTTGTTTGGTTTAATATTATTTAAACTTATTTATAGTGGTTTTAAAAATTTTAATAACTTATTCAAGAAATTATTTAATTTATAATATCTTATATGATACCTTTATGAAATATTATCACCCTCGCATTAATAATCATTCATTATTTTAACTATTTTTTTGTTCATTTCCTTGTTTACTCATTCATTATTTGTTATGAATGTTTTGATTCTCATGAACGTTATATGGATCCATAATATACATAATATTAATAATTATAATGTTTTTAAATCAATTTTACTTTATTAAAAATCCCAAAAATTTGGTTATAAATTGTGAAGTATATTACGATCAAGGAGATTGTAGGTCATACTAACGCATGTGCAATGTTTCCATTTTCCAATTATAATCATGAAAATAAAATAAGTTATCAATTATCATTAAAAAATATCATAATATAATATATATCATATAGGTTATTTTTATATAGTTATATATGTCATCCATGTGGTGTGGTGACGAATAGAGAGTCACATCGCTTCTTGAAGGCAGTAGTCCACACGTACAACAACCATATTATCATTTTTATGTGTAATAAATAAAATGATATATTATCTTATAATAATAAAAAAATATGTCATTAATATCATAATTACTCCATTTATATACTATTTATTCATTAAAATTATCCTTATTACATTTTATGTAATGAATTAGGAAAAAACGAATCACATTGCTTCACGAGGCGGTAGTTGGTCGTAAACACGAGCAACATTACCGTATTCCCTATTAAATACAATTCTAAAATTTATATATGATATAATTGATATAGTGGTATAATGTTTTCATAAATATCATATATATATATATATAATTTGTATCCATCACTATACCCAACCATGGTTGGTGGTAATTAAAAAATTAATGACATTAGTTCATGAGATGGTAGTCCTCTGTACACATGAATGATGATTTCATAACCAATTTGATGGAATTGGAAGTCTTTGAATGTCACCATAAAATAACATATTATTTTATATGTAATATATTTCACATATTATATAATAATGATTTAATAATAATTTTAGGAGTTAGATGAATAAATAAAAATAACTCTCATTGAAGAACATTACCTCTTCTTCTAGTAACATCCTTATGTTTGTACCAAAATATATCATAGGATGGATTTATTCCAAAACAACATATTATATGATTATATTAGTGATTATGGAAATTCATTTTTGTATTTATTATTATAACTAAAAAAGTTATATGTAGAGAAGAAGCGAGGAGTGGAGGTGGCCTCTTATATGTGTAGTACGAGAAACACTTGTCTTTTATTGAAATGAAAAAGATGTACCCATAATTTTTACAAGCTAGTAGTGTCAAAAAAAATTATTCTTAATACCTATACATTTTATGGTTTAAATATTTCTATGAAATATTTTTTATATGTTATTTTAGTCAATTTTATCCCTTACTATTTGGTTTTACCTAAGGTA
This sequence comes from Viscum album, assembly GCA_963277665.1. Taxonomy (NCBI): domain Eukaryota; kingdom Viridiplantae; phylum Streptophyta; class Magnoliopsida; order Santalales; family Viscaceae; genus Viscum; species Viscum album. The sequence continues at coordinate 1,292,078,094 of OY728135.1, forward strand.
AATACATGTTGTCGTCAACCATGGTAAATATGTTTCATAGTTTTTTAATATAAATTATGATTAAATTTTAACATGAAATTTCTTAGAAAATATTAAAAAATATTATTCTTAATATGGAATATCTTATTCCAAGTTACATTCACATATTTGATAGAAATTAATTTAAAAATAACACCACAAATGTGATGATAAAGCCAGTTATCGAAGATAAAAATTTTCACAAATTTAGAATGTTTTTATAACAGAATCCAATATAAAAATGATTTTTTTGAGATAAATAAGATTAAATGATATATAATTTCTATATAGTAACACTAGAACTAATTAAATATATAAATTATCTTTATAAATAATTTAAACGAAATGGATTTTTTGAATTCAAATTCAATATTTTTCACTATTCATCAAAAAATGATACATGTCCCAAAATACTATATATTTACTCAAAGATAATTTTGATACTATAAATTAAAAAATGAGGTTAATTTTACCACATATATATTATAAATTATAAGAAATTATCTTTAAATTATCCATGAACAGAAAAAATAAATAATTTTTTAGAAAACAAATCAGAAAAAATATCTTTTTATTTTAAATTATTGGTTCCCTATTTAAAATCAATATAAAACCATAATTTTTATAGTTCATTTACTAATAATCATACCCCAGTTCAATGGATTTATTATAATTTAATACTATTTTGTACTTCATTTAGAATTAGATTTGCGTGTTCCATAATATATTGAAGATATTATATTTAATAAAATTTATTTTCTAATATGTTTATGCTCATTGTTTCATGTATCATATGCTATGAAATAAAATATTATTATTTTATAAATTTAGGGAGTTACATTCCCCCCTCCAACATAAATAATTCTATTTCTATCAATTTAATCATGATTTCATTAATAAAGGGTTCAATATTATGGAATTCTATTGATAAAAACCCCCATTATAACAATAATTAAAAATACATCCTCATAATAATAGAGAAATAGAAGAAAGAAGGTTCATATAGAATAAATCATTTCCAGGATTCAATGTAGGATATGATTAAAATCAATTTGTGATATGTACATGGCAGAAAATAATAAATAGGTATATAGAGTGATAGAATTCACTGATCAGAATAATTTGAGTGATCAGTAGAACATTGAGGACCTTAAATCCATAAAGATGTGATGAATTAAAATATCAATCCATATTTAAAATATGAAGGTAATAGAAAAAAAAATTATATTCAATATAAATTTCCTAATGTTGAGGAATTTAGTTAATATCTTGTTATATAATGAAATATACTTCCTAGGTACATTCTTTTTCATAAGATTAATTTTATCCTTTTGTTCTGCATTGATCATTTTCAAATTAATCACATACTCTAAGAATAAAATATAAAAAAATGTTTTTTTCATTCCTCAATCATTAATAATCATTTTTAATGGATTGTAAGGTGCATAAAAGGGTGAAAAGTGTTTCTATTTATTTCTATCAAATTTCAAAACCAGTATGGTTACCCAAGTTATCCAATATTAATAAATATTCCTATATTGAGGTAATATTTTAATCTCTAAAACCTCATCCAATGTTAAAAATAAACTATTTCCTAAATAGTTTACCAAATGACCCTACAAAAAGTGTATGATTCAAAATATCAGAAATATGATCACTGAATTTTTAAAATGATCTTATCATTATTCCCCCAAACTACATGATTTATCACTCAACCATCAAATTCAGAACATGTAAAGAACTTCAAAATATATTCACTTGAAACATGGTAATAACATGAATTACCATATAAACATAAAAAATATGAATCATTTATTTTTAAACAATTAACTGAATGATTATTGGACATATTCTCTAAATCTAAAATTGTTTTAAACATCATCAATGATTGAAAAATTAAAATTTTCATCATGTCAATAATCATTTCAAACATAATAAGTATGATCCAATTTATAATATCAATATAAATCATCTCTTCATCCCAAAATCATTATATGAACATCTGGAACATATTTTGGGTTATCTTTACCATGATCAAATGTTTTCAAATTTATCATTTGTCACCATCATCGGTATCGTTCAACTTACCCTTTCAAATCCTAAATTAAAAATTAAAATAGTATAATAATTATACATTTCATATTTTTTATAACATAAATATATTATTTGTAAAATTCCCAAATGACATAATTCAGGAATAAAAACAGAAGAACATTAATAATTTTAATTCATCTATAGAAAATAATTATATTGAGTAGGGTCCATCAGATTATTTTGATGTATATTCCTATGATGCTTGTGACATTGATTTTATTAGTTCCCCATCCTGTAAATGTGGGAGAATTGAATACTGTAAACTATTTTCTTAACCTTGAAATAATGATATTTTGGAAATTTCCCTCTACTCATGTAGAATAATCCAATTCCAATTATGAATGTACCATGGTGTTTATTTCCAAAATTATCACATGTGGGAGAATTATTCATTCCCGTCTTCCTTCTATCCAGCATTTTACCCATCATCCCCTTCTAATTATTATTCTCTTCAATGAAGTAATAAATAAAAATCATTTCTCTATCTTTTTACCACATCATTAGATGTTATCATATCATGAAAATGATTTAGATTCATGTTCCCTTTGAAATATTACTTTAATCCCAGAAAATAAATTGTTATACATAATTACTTGATTACGTTCATTAATATTGTTGAAATTTCATCTTCAAGGTTCTATTTATGAAAGATTGAATACACTAGATTAGATAATATCATTATTAGATATAATATATAAAAACAAAATTTGGTAAATACATAATAAATTGAAAAAATTATTCATATCAAATATCATAATCATAAAAATGTTTTTGGGGATATCCCTATTTAAAAATATTTTATAATGGTTTTTAATGAAAATGTGAATTATCTAATGAAATTCCAATAGAGTGTCAAACTAGTTGCATAGTACTTCAACTTTTCAATCACCAGATGATGATCGTTTCAAGGTTGATTTTCACTTCTGAAGTTATTACCCCTAGGTACATCTATTCTAGAAGCATTCCCATATGTAGTATCGAGACAAGGATTTATATATAGGTAAAACCAAATAATATATACCTTAATAAAAATTATGAGGTTTTCTAAATTTATCCTCAATTTATATTATTAGGTTATGAATCCTAGTATATGTTTTCTGAAATCTAGTTCCCAAGGTTTCTAAAAACTTCATATGATACTAACTGTAACAACTATTACCCTAGAAACTAGAACCTAATGTATTTGATTAATATATTGACATAATGTACAAGGAATTTCATCCTAAAGTCCCAAATAGTATAATTTTATTAGTTAAATATATATGTACATAATTCTTGTAATACATTTGAAAACATGAATTATATTATGTTTTTAATGATTGAAATTATTCCATCTAGAATATAATTGAATATTAGTCATAGTACACTTCTTGGATTTCTATGAAAGGAATCAGAATAAGGGTGAGGTTATATGTTCAGTCATTTTTATGTATAGAATAATATATCATGAATCAATAAGAATAATCAACAAGGAATGGTAAATAACTAAACAGAAATTCAATTTAATAGATAACGTGAATACCCGAACTGGATAAGGCATGATCAATATTGAAAGGTAAATAAATTAAAACACATCCCATTTAATCAATAAATTGATATTGAAATAAATATTGTGAGAATATCATTATCAAAATAACATCGATAAAAATTCTTTAATTAAAAATGATTTAAATTATTAATTATTGGATGAAACGTCTCTAGCACATTACACCTCTACCTTTAACACCTTTCACACGATAGTTTAAAATAATAGGTAAAAAACCTAAATAATGCAAGCTTATTTATTTGACTCATGAAACTTATTGATGTTTGAGGGTCTATCTATAACTTATCTCCACATGTTTCTACTTGCCTAAATCATTCCTCATATATTTTATAATGAATAAAATCCAGGAAGAATGTGTATTTTAATCTAATAATCATGTTGAATGAAGGATACACATTTATCAATATTTCCCATTTAAAGAAATAAGTAAACTAATATGTAAAAATGGTAAAACTATAATTCAATTATATTTATATAGAATATAGATGTAATTTACAGTAAAAAATGTTTACAAAAAAAATATTTTCTCTAGATAAAGTTAACAATAACATTAAAAAGTGAGATTGTAAAATAACTATTACCACTTCATAAATTTCAAGTCAAATATACATGGATGACATAATTAAAATTCAAAAAATACCATTATGTGTGAATAAATAATGATATTAAATTTCCAATGGGAATTATAAACACCATATAAAATAAATTAGTTTCATATACATACAATAAACTATAATGAAGTTAAATTGTCATGAAGTCCCTTACCACCTGTTTACTTTTGGTTGAATGTGATTTAACCTTCTGTATTTTGTTTTTTAACATGTTATTAACTTATTATATAACCATATTAATATTTCTAATACAATAAATGATAAATTTATAACATCATATCATCCCCTCATTAAAAAATATTTAAATATTTTCATTGTTCCAAGTTATAATTTCGGTATTTTCTCATTTGTGATATATTTTGAAAGATATAGTAATTATAAAAATTATACAGCTAAATTATATCCATAATAATAATAATAATAAAATAGTCATTATCTTTTTATATAAATTTTAATTTTAAATAAAATCATGAACGATGGTTATAAAAAAGTAAGTACGTTACAATCATACAGATAATACGTTGTACATATGGATGGATACGGTTTTCATTTTCTAATGATAATCATAGAAAGTTGTTAAGTATTATTTTAACATTCTATAATGATAAAAATATGATATATATTATATTATTTATTTAAGTATACTTAAAAATATCATCCATGTGTTTTGATGAAATGGGAGTCACATCACATCGTGAACGCGATTGTTCACATGTACACGAATCTTGTTATCATTTTTCAATGTAAGAAACAAAATGATATATTATGTTTTATGAAAGATAAATATGTCATTCATATCATATTTATTTTATTTATATCAATTATATTCAATACTATTGTACTTTTCATCATCCATGTAAAGCATTAGTGACAAACGAATGACATCACTTTACAAGGAAGTAGTCCATCATACTTACGCGTTACGTTATCAAATACCCTATTAAATACAATTAAAAAAACATTTATATTTAATAATTAAAATAAAGGTATAATAATTTTATAAATATCGTTTATATACTTTTGATCCATTATCATATCCAACTATGATAGGTGGTAAAGGAAAAATGAATGGCATCAGTTCATGAGGCGCTAATCGGTAGTACAGAGAATTAATGATTTGATAACACATTCAATGTAATGGAAAATAGTATTAGTTCATTACATTTATATAAAAAATCCACATTATATGGAATATACTAATTATTTTATATGATCATGATTTTATAAAAAATTATGTAGGTGGATTAATAAATAAAATAAAAATTATTATTAAATAACCATATGTCTTTTTCGGGTAGTCTCCTCAGGTTTTCACAAAAATCGACACTATATAAGATTTATTATAAAAATAAGGATTAAAAAATGAAATTAGGGTTTTTTGGAAGATATTTTTGTAGTTATTAATTGAACCATAAGGGTAAGAATTTGTGAATAAGAGATGATAGGGGGTGACCATTTTTAAATGTGGTGAGTAATAGACATGTAATTTTTTTTTGACTAGATTGAGAGGTATTCACATTTATTGCATACGAAATGGGTCCCAAATGCAGTATTCAGAAGGAATAGAAAATATATGGAATAATTATACCCACAAAATATATTTTATACATGTTTTTAGGACATTTTAAACCTTCTCATTTTAGATTATACCCCAAGAAAATCCATCTTTATTATAAATGTGGTAAATTTGTTAATTTAATATTAATTACAGTGAAAATTTTATTTTACATTATTAGGTAATATAAGCTATTCTAATTTGAAATATAGAATCAAATTTTTTAAATCCCATTCAAAAAAGTGAATAAAATTTAACATCAAATTAATCTTTTAGAAGAAATGAGAATGTGTGATTTCGAAAAGAAAAATACTTATAAATTTACAATGTGTTTATATAAATTTTAAAATTCAATGTAGATAAAATTAATTAAATTAGATAAAATTTTATATCATTAAACTAATTTATATTTTAATAAAATTAAATATATAATTTATCCTTATAAATAATTTAAACGAAATTGTAGGTTTCAATTAAAATTCAGTATTTTTCACTATTCATAAAAAAATTTATATTTATGAAAAGTATAAGAAATTCACCACAAGATAAATATATAGTATGATTTAAAAAATAATAAAATTTTCTCCATAAAATTAATAAAATGGATTATATTACATGTAAATTATGTGTGCAACGTGTGACTAAACTTTCTTTTAAATAATTTATAGTTTAAAAAATTTGTTTTTCTTTTAAATGATTCTTAAAATATAAATAATGATGAGATAACCATAATTTTAATAATATAGTTAGTAATATTCATTCAAATAATTTTGGTACCTTGGTTAAAATGGTATGCTATATTATAGTTCATTTAGAGTCATTGTTTATTGTTCTATAATCTATCAAAGAGATTAAATTTAATGAAATGTATTGTGTGGGTTCTTTAAGAATAATGATTCTTGTCATAAATAATATAGAATATTATGTTATACATTTATAATTTTATATTTTGGTACAAAAATTATATAGGGGGATATATGGAACTTAATTATGTTAAAATATTTGGATTATGATTCATCATGTTATATAGAAAAACTAATCTATTGGATCCACATTTCAAATCAGTTTGGGAGGGTTTTTAATATATATTTTTAGAGTCATATATAATGAGAATAAAAATATACTGGGGCCATCCCATATTTTAATTATATTAAATACCCATTTTATGTGATTGATTAATATTTATAAAAAGTTAAAATTGGATTTAATGTATAAAAAAATTACAATATATTGGCGTTGTTAGAGAATGTCATATTTAATATCACTAAATAAAAGGGGATTTCAACAAATGGGTGAAAACAATGAAACTGTAATGAATGGTGAATGTTTTTTTTCAATTTTTTTACCCAATTTTCCATGGTATGTATTGTTTTAAGATAGTACAACACTAAATTGTTTCTTATTCTTGTTTCAATATCATTTTGATCAACTAGAAGAAGAATACTTCTCTAAATGTTTATTATTTTTTTAGTTCATTATTTTTTTTAACGTAAATGTACAAATAATTATATCTATTTTTATAATTTTTCTTGGGTAATTGTTCTTATAATATCTAATATGACCAACTTATTAATAAATATTACCTGGTAATAAAGTATTTTTTATAGATATATTATTCATTAGATCATTACTATGTAAATAGTGATATGGTGGCTGAGTAATGGATGAATCATTGTGGTCATATTCTGAATCATAGTGGTCATACCACCATATTATAATATTTTTCCTCTTTATCCTTGAGTAACATTACATGAATCACATTAAATATAAATTGAATGTATATGTATAATCCATTTATCTAGAATAATGAAATGTATGAAAACGTTTTGGAATGATAGAAAACCTATGAGTGATTTTGTAATGATGTGTTAGGTAGTTTTTAGTATCTAAACAAGATAATATGACTTTTAATAATGATTTATATATAATAGTTATCACAAAAATGATCCTTATTTTTCATGTTTAGAGTTCAATGAAATTATGTGAAATCCATGAAAAGTATTAAGAACCATGGAGTGGTATAGTCAAGTTATTATGAGCATGGATTTGGTATAACATTTCATGAGTTAATATGGATGAATAATTCATTATTTCATGGGGTTTGAGAGATAATAAATATTTTTTTTCAATGTGATTTTGGGAATGTTATATTTTAGTTTTCATTTTTAACATTATGTATGAATTTAGATTCATGAAAATCAAGTGTTAAAATCTGATGAGTGTACAACAAAAATACTCAATTAATAAGGAATATCATATTAAATAATTGAATATATATTTGGGATTTTTATAAAATTCTAAAAGGAATTAATCACAATTTACAAATTATTTGTTCTTAATTTAAGAATAATAATATTATAATCAACAATGTGGAGAATATATACCCATTATCAGAGAGTGTGCTTGTTGATTAATTAAATTGGAGATATATGTATTACCATTGATATCAATCCAAATTATGTCAATCATGTATAAATATTAAGGTAATTATTGGTTGAAAATATATATATTAATAAATTTATAAAAGTGTTTTAAAATTTACTAATATATGTATTATAATATAAATGAAATGTTTTTTGTGTTTCATCAGGTTAGGAAATTTTTTCTGCTAAATGTTTTAATACAATAGATTCATTATTCAAATACCATCATATTCTATTGTGTAAAATATTATGGTAAAGTACGTGGTATGTTTATAAAATTTAGTAAAGTTGGTATTTTATATTCCCTAATTAGTATTGTTATTCTGGATAACTATACTGAGAGAAAATATCAATGTATCATATTATTAACAGAATTGTTTTCATTAGGATCATGTTTATGGGTTATATGAATATATACTTTGGAAACTGATGACATTATATGAGATTTGAATCAAGAAGATGAATTGAATATAATTACTTCATTTGGATTATTATTATTTTTAAGTGCAGCTCTTATCTCTATTTCTCACTGCTACAATGGAGTTGATCTCTGTTATTTGGTACTCAAGAAATAAACTCATTCTTGAGAAGTAGGATTTTTATGCAAGTGTGGTTATTTCTGTAATCCTTAATGCAACCCATGAGGCTGTCATCCCAAAAGGAAAATACTTTTGGAACTCCATTCAAGATCTGTCTGTCCTAACTATGGTTTGTGTCAAGGGAAATTTTCCTCCACCTATTTGCACTATTGAAGTGCAATGGCGGGAACCCTTTTAAGGCCAGATCAAGGTGAATTCAGATTGTGCTTTATGTGAAAACTGGGAAAGTCCGAATTTGGTATAGTTTTTAGGGATCACAAATGGTGTGTTATTGTTTTCATTTGTGGTTCGTGTGGACTTGCCTCTGCTCTTGAAGCATATATGAGTGAAGTTATTCAGGCGGTTGAACTGGCGGATAAAAGATGCTTGAATAAGATATGGATTTAATGTGATTCCATGCACTTGGTGTTAGTGATCAGGATAGGTTATCTTCAACTCTATTGGAAGCTAACGAATCATTGAACAAATTTTTTTTATCTGCTTTATTCAAAGGAACACATTTTTACTCATGCCTACAGAGAAGCAAATGTTTTGGCAGAAGGGATATTTCACTTTTGGGAAAGGTCTCAGTCTATAATTAAAAATGAATGAATATATATTTCTTAATTTTATACCTGTAATATTTAATTGTGAATTATTTTAAATAATTTCATAAATATTAATTTAATTTAATGGGCATTTGATATTACTAATGGTTAAAAGTAGTGGTTACTAAATTAATGTACTAAAACGTTGACTAGGAATATGGTAGGTGCTCACTAGATCATAGTAATACATGTTTGTGGTTGTAATCCAATCAAAGTAGAATATATAGAAAAGAAAATGATAAAAACATAGATTAGTGAATATGTTATTATATCATTTTTCAAAATTATTGAATTCCATTATACATGTTCTATAGAGATATTTACACTCATTATATTGAATAATATAATAAGAAACACAATATGTTTACTGATGAGGTAATACTCCTTATAGGATTACTACATTATTAGTGTATAATTGTTCTTATAACACTAAAAAACTATTATATTATTATCATGAGATATATAATTTTAAGGATATATACTTGAACCTGTGATAATATTCCAGTTGTAACTGGAGAAATATTATAACTTTTATGTTAATATATAAATAATGAAAATTTTATAATTAAATGTTGCTAATGGAAGCATACGCTAGGTGTGGATATTATTTCGATGTATATTCTTCTTTTTATATCAATAACTATCCTAATATAACATTTATTTCTCAAAAATTATACACGACATAAATTTACTAATATCAAACCCTTCATTCATTCTCTCCACTGTTATTTTTTTCACACATTGAAACAAGAGAAATTTTTAAAATTAATATAATTAATTACTTTCTTGATATATGGGGAAAAAATAACATCCATAATACTCTTTCATATACAAGAAAAATATCATGATTCAAACATCTATGAAATGTGGGACATTATTTTCTATGTGATATTTTCCTTATCATTGTCTTCATCATCTCCATAAAATGAATAGTCATTAGAAAATCATACATACTGGAAAGAATATTATTATGCACAAAAATTACCTTTTGAAACTCCTCACATCACATTAAAATATATGTATATTAATTATTTATGGTACAATATTAATGGTCTAATTACCCACTACATGGATTATAGTCATTCATCATGATTCTCATCTTAAATAAATGATTAAATTCAAGTCTTGAAAGCTCATACCTAATCATATAAACCATGAATCATTTTTTATATACTATATGAAATAAAATATCTAATTGAACTACCCATGTATTGATATAATAAATCATTTTAATAATTATTAACATTAATTAAAAATTTATATTTAATGTACAAATATAATGTGTTTTTTAACAAATATAAAATTATTTTAATCAAACTCATGGGTTATAATATTTTATTTAAATGATTATATTCATAAATAAATAACATTAATTTAAAAAATATATCATTCCTGAAATTAATATATTAAAATAATCCTTGGGTGAAATGTTTGTATTTTTTATATAATATTGATTTTTTGTAAAATAGTTAAAAATAATGAATTTTCTGATTTTTTTTTCTAAAAAATAATAAAATTGAAAAGATCTATTATAGAGTGGTAACAAGATAAACTTAATTAATAAGAAACCTAAAAAAGTTTATGACGAAATAAAATAACTAGAATATTTTTATTATTTAAGAATATAAATAACGTATGTGATGAGTCTGACTCAAGGTCGGGATCAACACCTCAATTTTTTTAGGTATGATATATTTTGATGTCATGCAACTATATTTTCTTTATAATTAGTATATAGAGACAATTAGAAATGATATGTAATTAATTTCTCTATTATCATTATATTTAATAATATTTTATTAATTTCTATTTGTGGGGATTACATTTCTAAAGATTTCAAATTATTAAAAGACTATATAAAAAATTAATCTTTAAAAGATTAATTTTTGAACTATTTATCCTCCATTTACATATTATTAGAATTATTTTAGGTTTTTTAATGGATAAAAATTATTTTTAAGGTAAAAATAGTATTTATTTTTTAAAAACATAAAAGAAAATTATTTTCATTAATCTTTATAATTTTAATATTGTACATAAATGTTTAATTTTTTAAATAATGAACTTTAATTAAAAAAAGATCATTTTTTAAATAAAAATATTAAAACAAACATAGAGTGAAATGTAGGTATTATTTGGGTAATATATATTTTTTTGAATAGTAAAAAATAATGATTTCTGTAAAAATGATTTTTTTCAATAAATTAAGTAATTGAAAAAAACCATTATGTTTTGGATATTATTTCATTTAACATAATTACTTTTTGGGTCACATAGTTATTTTTAATCAACTTTATATTTTATTTAAGTATATAATTATTATTGAATTTAAAAATGGTGCTTTTTTTAAAATAATTAAATTGCTGACTATTTCTATATGTTAATTTATTAAAAAAACCTCTAATACGGAATGATTTATATAGAATTTATAGATTATATATCCAGAAATAAAAATTTTTGATAATAAAAATATTATAACTAGTAATATATTTAATATAAATTAATCTTTTTCATTAAAAATACCATCTTCAAAAAAAAATTTCATCACGTATGCGTGTCTAAGTTCAAATTTTATTTTTTCAATTTTATGAATTGAATTTATTCAAATTTATTACATATTTTTATTAATAATAATATAAATTATCAAACATGGTCAACATAAATTTTGACATTAATAAATAGTGAAAAAATTAAAATTTATTTATTGTCGTTGAGGTAAAAATGGATTTATAGGGAGGTAATAATGAAAATATAAGTGTTGAAATGACCTAGAAACTTGTATAAAATATAATCAATTTGAAATATTCAAGCCATAAAATGTATAATTTGTTATATCGGTTCAATTTGAAGCACTTTGGAATCTATGAAACATGGGAAAATCTTTTTTGATTCAAAAATTAAAAGTGTGCCACTCACCTCACTAATAAAGATCCACCCTCTATCCTCTCATATTAGTACAATAAAATTCATTTAGTTTGGCCCACACCTAACCAAATATATTTATTAATTACCTACACAAATTGAAGAAGAAGTTTTTGATCATCAATACTTCCTCATAGGTATTTTGGTTTTAAAAAACTTTTCTTAAGAAATAAAATAATTAAATACATCTCATCTTTTATCAAATGAGATATGAAATCATAATTTGTTTGTATGGATGGTTTTCTCCTCGCTAGCCTATTTCATTTGATTTCCATAATTTTCATTCACAATATGTTATAATAATGGATTATAAGTACTTAATTTATATTATTTGAATAATAATACTTATGCATTTTTTATATCACATATTCCTTCTTAAATTCCATTCCATGGGCGACACTATAATGCCGCTAATGTGCATGAAGGTTTACCACATCATGAAAAAATGTGATACATTTTTCGCTAATGTGTTAATTTTATTATAGTATGGTAAAATAAAACTAATAATTGTGATATAAATAAAATAATTATGATATTAATGTCTTATTTTTCATTATTAAATGAAAATATATCAATTTCAATCTTATAAAAATAAATGATAATGTCATTTATCCGTACATGTGGACTACCACCTCTACAAAGCAATGTTATTCTTTTTTCACCCCATAAAACGTGGATGATATATATAAGTACATTTAAATAAATAATATATGATTTATGATATTATTATAATTATATTAAGATAAATTATTAATTTTCTTTTTCCAAAATTATGGTTCAAATATGGAATCATTTCTCATGTGTACGTATGACATACCATCTCCCTAATCATAACCTATTTCATTTTTCATAATAAAAATACATGACTGGTTTAAAAAGTATTATTTATGTATAAAAAATGGTAATAGGTTTTTGATTATTACTCTCTAGATGTTGAAATACAATTTTTTTTAGCATAGTCATCCTATCGATGTCATTTTGGACATATAAGACAAATATCATCAAAATATCTAACGTAAAAAAATTGATTAGGTATTTGTATATAGAGTGGAAATAAGTTAAAATAAATTAATAATAAACCTAAAATTGTTTATTAATAAATAAATTAATCTAAATATATTTATTATTGGGGAATATAAATAATGTATGTGATTATTTGGACTCAAGGTAAGGGTCAACACCTCAATTTCCTTTAGTTATGGTATATTTTTATGTCATTCACAAATATTATTTTATAATGTGTATATAAATAAAATTTAAATTGATAAACAATGAATGTATCTACTATCATGATATTTAATTATTTTTAGTGACTTTCATTCATCGGGATTAAATTTCTATTATTTCAAATTTTTTAAGGGGCTTTATTTTAAAAAATATTCTGATATGTATTTATTTTTCAACTACTTTTCCTCCATGTCAATGTTATTAAAATAATTTATATATTATTATAAATATATTAAAATTATTTTTAATGTTAATTAAATTTTTTAAAATTATTCTAATTGGTTTTAATTGAATTGTTTTACATATTTTATAAGTATTTTTTTGAAAAAAAATAAAAAATAATGTTCTATTTAAATTTATAAAAACCAAAGCCATATTCCACAATTATAAATTATAATTGAAACTTTTATTCCTTTAAAAAATTAATGGTTTGTTTAAATATAAAACCTAATACGATTTTTAGGTAATTTGGTACAATAAATGGGGTTTTTAATGAAATGCTTGTTTTGATTTCCAAAAGTGATTTTCATATGAGTTTAAATTCATTTATCGTAGTTTTATAAACTAAAGGCTCAAGAATAAAATTATTTATCATAGAAATGGTAATTAATAATTATTAATTTTAATATGGTGATGTTGGTGTATATTAAAAGAAGTATTGTGCCAAATTATAGCTTATAGTTGATCCTGAGACAATATATATGAAGGGTGATCCCAGATAGCTCAAGGTAATATCAATATAGGTTATATGATGTGTGTAACCATATAAAATCAAGTGATCCTAATATATCATATAGTTTGGGTTCACCCTTATAGTTCCCCATCCATCGGTCAATGACATATTCTATAATAGAGGATACCAATGCATTTAACAAAGGGTTTCTCAGATTGATTTTATTTGGCTTATGGTTTTTCTAAAATAGGTTTAAAATGTGCTATGAATGTGATTACCCATGATACCAAAAGTGTGTTTAGATTCATGAAATGGATTTTAATTTTTTAAATTTTAAATAATATTTATATTTTTTATGTGAATTAATTTTTTACATCTCTCAAATTATATTTAGATAAAGGTAAAACAATTCCCTGGTTTTCAAGTTTTTAACTATTATAATAGGCTTTTGTTATTTTCATGTCCCATAATAAGAATTTGGTTCTCAACAAACATTTCGAGATGTTTTTAACATGGTTTTATCATGGGTAAAGGAATGAAAGAAGTCATGTTGATTGTCATGATGATTTTCCATGAAAAGAAATCATGTTTTTTAAAAAATATATAATACAAAAAATAAATATATTAATTAGATGTTTACACTAGATATATATGGCTCTATTATGTATGATTTATTACCAAATTCTCAAAAAATATAATGAAAAAATATCTTTGGGAGTGAATTGATGTGATTTATAGAGTAAATATGAATGAATATGAAATTGTTAATGCTGGGTCCCATCAATTGTTATCAAAATATGGTTTAGATAATCATATATGTTTATAAAATGTTAATAATACTCCCTTGAATGATTTTACATTATGGTTATGTGGAAATGATATTGAATTTTGAGAATTCCATGAAGCATAATCTAAAATATATCTGTTCATAATGGTTTTTTATATAGGAAACATGGATTATATAGAGGAAATACACCAATAGAAAAATATCCATCCAAATCAGTATCCATATATGGTTAGAATTGGAATTTAATTTTTTTGTAGTGATGGATTAGTTCAAACATTATATAAATTGTGGTGGTATACATACTACGAAATAGCCACATATACTATAATGGAACTTATATATACTATATCATTTCATAAGAAAACATTCCACATCATTTAGTTGATTATATAACTCTGTTGATATCAAGGTATGGATTAGTTATATAGAGAATATATTTAATGCTATTTGGTTGTCAAAATGTCAAATGTAAGCCCTTTTAATTTATCATTTTGAATGTTAAGCTAATCAATAGTGATCTTTGGTTAAGAATGACAGAGGGGAGGATAATCCAAACTCTATGTAATGCGAAACATTTAGGAATATTTTTATATTAATGTATTTCACTATGATTTTTTTAAGGATGGAGACACAATGATTACAAATGAGTTTAATAGATAATGATTTTGTGGTTGTGTAAAACTAAATATTCACATGATAGAATAGGTATGTGCTTAATTTTATTAATTATATTGATGGTAAATGTAATAATATTTAATCTGTGTTGAAATCATGTTTTAAAAGAGACATAGATATATGAGAATTTAAATTATATTAGAATATGGTCAGTTACGCTGAAAAGGATTAGATAGAACTTTTAAACAAGTTTCTTCATCAATATGACAATAGTAATAAAAGGTCAAGGTGGTTGAAAATAGAAAAAAAACTATATGATATGTATAATGTTAATCCCCTAATATGTTTGATGTGGGCTTACTGAAATTTCGTGTAATGTTTCATTGGTTCTAGAATGTGTTTCTGGTGTGTTAAATTATTTTTAAGGGAATGTGACTGTAAAGAAAAGAGTCTAAAAAATCATCATATGGGGTAACCAATATCCATTCCATGATGAGGGTTTTTCATTGCAATGAGTTTGGTAATTAAGATATATTTTTTCTATTGTTAGTTTTATAGGATAGTAATCATCAATATTAGAAATAGAATAGTGCAGTAAAGTCCTAGTCTCCTTCTATAAATAAAGCTGGACCATCTAATGATATGGTGTAATATATAATAATTGTTTATTTAATTTACTATAATTCCCTATCTGAATCTGGATCGTTTCAATCATTCATTTACGATACATTTTAAAATAAAAGGGAAATATAATCAAATGAAATAAAGATAAAATGTTTGTTTCCAACCTGAGTGAAAGTATTAACTCAAAAAATATGAGTAAAAATCACTATATTGTTATTAGGTGAATTCCCGTTCTTAAAAATCTTGTTGAACATCCCACTTTCTAGTTTCATATAATTATTATTAGGGTTTGGATTTATGTTTATAATGTTAAATAGATTATAGAGCCAAGAAGGTTATCTTTAAATACTTATTTTATTTGATAACATACCACAAAAAAGAAAAATAGACTAGATATTGGAGTGAATGTTACCTATATGTTATTATTTAAAATAAACAAACTGGTCAAATTTTTGATGTTCCTGTAGTGAATGAATTAATGGGTGTATTTATTGATGATTTTATTTCATATATTCTTGATTGGGATGTTTATTTTACTATAAATATACTTCCTAATGTTATGATGATTTCCAAACCCCATTATCTAGTGGATAATGTAGAAAATGTTGAATTAAATAACCAGTTTATTGATTTTGTTGAAAGGGGGACATTCATGCTTGAACTTAATCACAGGGTGCACCTATTTTTTTTTGAAATTATTACGATTCAATGCGATATTCCAATTATTATATGTCCTTATATATCATTAATTTTATGATTATGTTATTTTTACTCATATTAATTATTTTTATCAACTCATTATATATTAATATTTTTCAGTGGTTGCTCTGTGGTCCAATTACCATCATTTGAAGGAGAAGGATGTAGATATTTCAGAGATTGAATTTTGAAATTGATGTGGGAATTATAAGGTTTTTATTCCATTTGTTTGTATAATGCACTTTCTATATTTTTGGGCCTTATCAATAGATATTTCCATGTGTTCTAGGATGAGTTTGTGGTTTTTTTTATTGATGATAATTTGGATTATTCTAAATGATATGAGGAACTGGAAAAAAACACAATGATTATTTTCAATCAAAAATAAAAAAACTATATGGGAAATTTTTTAATTGTAAATTTTTGTTGCAATAAATTTACTTTCACCAAAAATATTGTTTCTAATGATATAATAACTATTATACATTCTAATTTTTTTTAAGGTTTGAAATAAATAAATAAATGTCACATATATTCATTGTTTTAATATTATAGAAGGTAAATTATAAAGACACATCCTTAAAACACTTACATAATCTTAAAAAATGTTAATAATTCCCATTGAGGATCTTTTAGTGTTTAGAGATTTACAGAATTAGGTCATAAAATATAGATAAAAACTTGAATATTACATGTAAACACTTCTACTCAACATCTATTTTTTTACATAAGATTAAAACTATTTGAAAAAAAAGTGTCATGTCTAGTTCCATGTTTTATACATCATGTATGTTCCTTGATCCCATCCTTGATTCTATTCCACTTTATGTCCTGTGAAAAACATTTCAAAAACATGGGATCAACATAAAAAGCTCAGTAAGGGATACGCAAAGAAGGAGAACTGTTAATTTTTCAAAACAACAAGTAAACCATAAATAACTTATCATAAGTTATAATTTTAACTTTTATTAGGTATAAAATACTTTTCACTAAATAAAAGATAACTTCTTTCCCATTTGTAATCAAAGATTACCATAAAACCCATAGAAAAAACACATAACATATAAAGGAAACTTGGGACATTAACATACTTAGATGGAATGACCATATAGTCGACTTCCACACATAACACTAAATGGAATTCCCTTATGACTGACTTCCATATCCAATGCATTGGAAGTTATAACATAACTAACCATCCTGGTTTAACACAGCACCACCCGTTATTTTGTTTATCACGTAACCACCCTTCAAATGTTCATGTACTGTTATAAAATCATAACACAAAAAATATTGAAAATATAAAATTTTCACCAATAACATTAAATTGGAAATAAAAATAAATCATTTCAAGATATTGAAATAATTAATAGATTTAAAAAACCATTTACAATACCAAAACACCATAAAAATAATAATGGGTTTCATTTTCATTTTAAAAACATTAAGGCTTATAGAGGAAGCTAAATAATGATTGCGGTGACGGAGAGGTCATTGTCACCGCAAATGTTAAAAACATTCTTTTTTTAGTTTAGTAAAATGCTTCATAAAAAAATATATCCATTGAATGAAATAAAAATTCCAAGGGTTTTATTAAATATCGTATAAAATAATTTGCGTATAAATCAACGTATGCCTCAACGAAATGAGACTGAGACGAAGTCCCATACCTCATGTCCGACTTGACTTGTTCGTTCTATAATCACCTGAATAATAAACTAAAGTTAATTTATACTTTCTTAAGAAAACTTTTCTATGTTTATTATTCATTTTATATCAATTAATACTATTTTATAAACTTTAAAAAATTATTTATGTTAATAACAGTCATTTTGTCGATATTTGGTACTTGAGTCAAAAATAAACTTCTTATAATTACATGTTGTCCATGTGGTAAAAAATACATCATCTATAGAATTATATTAATTATTTAGATATCATATATATAATACATATTAATTATATATTTTTATTTATTACAGTACATAACATTTGGATACAAGAATAGAAATGCACTGTTCATAGAGTCGGTAAGCCGTACACACGCATGAACTATATTTTCATTTTTATTTCATATTTTAATGGAATGAAAACATAATGTTACATAGGTATATAATAATTTCATTATAATATCTTATTTTATATATGTTACATAATTCATTAACACCATTCTTTATATGTTCCTTGTATGGTATGAACGGGTCATACCACTTTGAGGGGGCGGTAGTCCGCACTTCCTCAAATTAAATTTTCATGTTTACCCATTATAAAAACCATAAAGGTATTCCATAAATTAGAAATACAGAATAATAAATAAAATATAAACATAATATATATAATATATAAAAATAGTTCCATCTTAATGTCCACAATAAGATGTGGTAAGAGATAATCGAACAATCATCATTTTGTGTGGAAATAGTTCGTCGTCCATAAAGATAGTATGTTCTTCACCCATTAGAAGGAGGTGTGTGTAAGTTTAGTTTCAATAATCCCCATAAAAACAATCTATTATATTTAGGGTAATATATTTGTTATAAAATAAAATAATAAATAGAGTTCTAGGGGTTGGAGAAGTAAAAGAAAATAAAAGAACTTAATAGAAGAAGTTAACTTTAAATCGGGTAACTCCCTTTGATTTGAACCAAAATGATATCTTGAAGTACTATATGCCTAAAGTAAGGCTTCTCGGAGGAATAAATGGATATAGGTATATTATTTAGGCTGAATTTGGATGAGCCAAAAGGCCTGATTGGTGTGAGTAATGGGTAAGAGTTAATGTCTTTTTAAAAGGTGGAGGAGGGGATTTTTATGAATGTTGGAAAATATTATTTTATTATATAATAATATTCAGTTTTTTAATGTCCAAAACTCATTAAAATCGAAGATAATATGACTCATATTCTAAATAAAATCATCTAATAATAATTGGTCATGTGTGAGATATTGTTTTAATTTTTATAATCTTATTTATTTAAATCATTTATTAATGAGGTAACCACTACATCATTATTGTGTCATTAAAAATTTTATTTATCTGATGTATAAAAATTATAAAAAAACTACCAAGATGTAGGAAATATTTTTATCTTTCAAATGAATATTTATAGTCGAAGAGATAACTTATATAACCCCATGTAATATTTGATATACTAAAAGATATATGTTTATGTCATTTTTGTCTTTACTTTAAATTAATTAATATAAATTGTCTTTATCACTATTATGTGGATCCATGGAGTCCCAAAATCAACCCAAGGATGTCCATGATCAGAAATGTGTCTACCAACAGGATTAAGACACATTATAGGATAAATTATTATTATTATAATATTATTTTTACACTGAATTTCCCTATTAAACTTTAACCGCGTAATGAAAAGTAAAAAGTCACTATTCTCTAAAAAAATTATTTTCATCTTATTGAACCAAATTATATTTAGTAATAACCACCATGTATGTTGTATTTTCAAAATTAAATTCACAGAAGTGGTAAAATTTCATTTAAATGAAAAAGTTCATTTTTTAAATACTACTTAGTGTTTTCACTATTCATCAATAATAGAAGGTTTTCATAAAAATATCAAAAATTATGCCTAAGATATATCTGATATTCCAAATTCCAAAATTATGTCTAATTTACCCAATTAAAAACATAGATGTTTAATTAATTATTTAAAAATGAATTCCTTTTGTCAAAATAAAAAGTGTGTTTTTAAGAAATAATAACTATCAAAAGATTGACACTGTTTATGTCCAATTTCATTGTGAAATTACTTCCAATGACCAAAATTGGATTAAATGATAAAAATATAATATAATTACACATTAAATCAAATTAAAATGATAATCTATCCACATTAATAAATTATATTAAAATATTGTTTGAATTAAAATACATCATTTTTCACTATTTATTAAAAATTGAATTTTATCAGAAAAATACCAAAAATATACCCATGGTAAATTTTGATATCCCAATTATAAATAATATTTTAATTTTGTCAAAATTGACTTATAAAAGTGAAAAAAAACTAGATTTAAAGAGGTTTCTCCATCAAAAGATGGTAAATCATCCTCTTAATGAATATTAGGGTATATATGCATAAAATTAGATTCATTCACATTTTAGGCCTCTAAAATTTATTGGATAAATGTAAAAAAATTTAAAAAACATGTATAATATTATTTTAGTTAGTTCTATTCATTCCCGCTATTAATAAAACTAGGCTTTAAGTACCATTTAAAATAATATTATATCATTATTTTTTACTATGGCCCAACGTTGTGTGCGACGTAAGATTTAAAAGAAAAACATTGTTTCATATTGGGTATACTATCGAACATAGAATCACTTATAAATTAAAATTAATATTTAAATCACAAATATTAATAAATATGAAAATGTCTTATTATTTATTTACCTGGGATGTTACATCCTCCCCCCGCTTTTGGTAATTGTGCCCTCGCAATTTAATTCACTTATCCAATAAATGGGGGTATTTATCCCTCACAGAATTTTCAGATTCCCATGTTTCCACTTCAATAATTTGGTTATTTAAAAAAATCTTTACCAGATGAATTACTTTATTCTATAACACTTTCTCTCTTCGGTCATGAATCTGGACTGATTGTTTCTCATAAGAGAGATTCTCTTCCAACTGAACTACCTCTGGGCTCAAAACATGAGATGGATCGGGCATATACATCCTCAACATTAAATCATTAAAAACATTGTGTACATGGGATAAACATGGAGTTAAATCCACTTAATAGGCAACTGATCCAACATTATCTAGGATTTTATAGGGTCTAATAAACCTCAAACTCAACTTTCCCTTCTTTACAAAACTCATCACACTTTCCCATGGAGAAACTTTGAGAAATACATGATCACCAACCTTCAAAGAATGTTCCTTCCTTCAGTTGTATGTATAACGTTTCATCCACCTTTGAGTTATTCTCATGTTCTTCTGAATCAACAAAACTTTTTCTACTATCTCTTCTACCAATTATGGTCCCATTAATTTCCTTTTACCTACTTCATCCCAAAGAGGTAGATTTCAGCACTACTTTCTATATAATGCCTCAAATAGAGCCATTTATATACTGGAGTGAATGATTTTATTATAAGAAAATTCAACCAAAGAAAGATGTTGGTCCCAACATCCCTAGCAATCTAGTGAAAAATCATGTACCATATCCTCCAAGGTCTGGATTGTTCATTTTAACTGCCCATCTAATTGAGGATGATAAGATGTGCTAAAATTTAATTCAATACCCAATGACTTTTGATGTTCATTACAAAAGATAGAAGTGATCCTAGAATCATGATCAGATACAATGGATATTGGAACTCCATGTAACATAACTATCTCTTTAACAAACAACTGATAAAGTTGATCTAGAGATAGAGTATCTCGAATAGGAAGAAAGTGAGCATATTTAGTCAATCGATCAACAATAAATTAGATTTCATTATTACCTCGAGATGTCATTGGTAATCCCACAATGAAGACCATGGATATATTTTCCCACTTCCTCTCTAGCACCGGTAAAGACTAAGACATCCCTTTCGTTAATTGTAGCTCTACATTAATATTTTGATAAGTCAAACACTTCATAGTAAAGTTTGATATATCTATTTTCATTCCATCCCCCAGTAATACTCTTGAAGATCTATGTATATAGTAGTACTACCTGGATGTACTGAAAATGGAGAACTATGAGCTTCACATAGTAACTATTTCTTCAACTATGAATCACAAGGCATAGATAATCTCTTCTCAGACCTTAAAATGCAATCATTATCGATATGAAAATCTGGAAACATACCCTTCTAAATGAACTCTACCATTTTCTACAACTCACGGTCTTCCTTCTGTGCTTGATTTATTCTGTTTGATAGAGATGATTTGACTGGAACCTGAATTAATATAAAGTAATTTCATGCACCAACAACTTCTATGCCCAATTTCATCATATCAAAAACCAAAGTACATCATTCCAAATATTGAAAGGTTAATGAATTATTACTTTTTCGACTCAAAGCATTGGCCACTTTAATTTCATTTCAAGGATGATAATGAATTGTGCAATCATAATCCTTGATTAATTATAGCCATCTCTTCTGTCTCATGTTAAATTATTTCTGAGTGAATATATAATTCAAACATTATTGATCAGTATATATTTCAATCTTTACTTCATGCAGATGATGCCTCAAAATTATAAAAAAACAATAGCTGCAAATTCCATATCATGTGTAGGGTAATTTAACTAATGTGGTTTAAACTAACGTAAAGCATAAGAAATTACCTGGTCATTTTTCATAAGGACACAACCAAGTCCTTTGAATAGAGCATAACTATAGATATCAAACTCACCATTTATAGAAGGCAGTGCTAATCCTAGAGCATTCTCCGATCATCTTTTCAATTAATGAAAAAAATCATCACATTATTTTGTCTTGATGAACATAACATGTTTTCAAGTTAACATAGTCATTGGACTAGATAAACGTGAAAAATTATAAACAACCCTCCTATAATAACCTTCTAAACCAAGAAAATTATAGATCTCATTAATATTTTTGGGTCTTGGCCATTGTTTAACAACTTTTCTTTTTATAGGATCAACTGTTACACCATTTTTTGAACCAATGTGACAAAGGAATGAATTTTTTTGTAACCAAAACTCACACTTACTGAATTTCCCATACAATATATTTTCTTTTACGGTTTGTAAGAAAACCATTCAATGACTTTAATCTTCCACTTTACTTTTATAATAAAACAAAATATAATATATAAACAAAACTACTAGTTATCACCAGAGCCAACTGAGCCATCACTGTAACAAACTGTTCAATTCTGATTCTGACCATCTTAGGATGCTGATTTGGAAGGTCATTTGGATCTGTATGAATTCCCATCACAACAATCATGTTTCTTTATAAAACCATTCTTAACACATGAATATCTTAGGTGAAGCAACATGGTAATCTATAAACGCTATATCATTTCATTATTAACATAATTTATTTTATGGATACAAATTTAACAATATTCTAAATCCAAAAGTTATCTAAACCAAACTCGGATACCAACTATAAGGACCCATCCATAAGACACTTATATAATCTTTTTTTAAGTTAATATTTCACATTGAAGATTTTTTTATGTTTAGAGATTTAGATAATTGGGTCATAATATATACATAACAACTTGAATATTACATGTAGACACTTCAACTCAGTATCAATTTTTTCCATAAGATAAAAACACTTTTAAAAAAAGAGACATGTATGGTTCCATGTTTTAGACAACATGACTTTTAGATTATCCCTTCCATGAATATATTCCACTTTATGTCCTGTGAAAATCATTTAGAAAACTTGGGAAGAGCATAAAAAGCTCAGTAAGAGATACACAAAGAATAAAAACTATTAGTTTTCAAAACTACATGTAAACCATGAATACCATATCATATGTAATAATTTTTCACCTTTATGAAGTAGTAAATAATCTTCACTGAATAACAGATCTTTTATTACCAATTTATAACCAAAAGATTACCATAAAACCCATAGAAAGAACACAAAACATATAAGGGTAACTTGGGACCTAAACATACATGGATGGAATAACCATACGGTCGACATCCACACATATCACTAAATTGAATAGCCATACAGCTAACTTCCATACTCAATGCATTGGTGTTTATAATGTAACCACATTTCCTAGTTTGTCACGACACCACCCATCATTTGGTTTATCACATAACCATCCCTCAAATGTCCAAGTACCATTATAAAATTATAACACATAAAATATTGCAAATATAAATATTTCACTAATAACATTTCATTTGAAATAAAAATAAATCATTTCAAGATATTGAAATAATAAATAGATTTCAAACACCATTTTGAATACCAAAAAACCCAAAAAAATAGAATATGGGGTTTCTTTTTCATTTTAAAAACTTAATGGATTATAGAGGAAGCCAACATACGATTACAGCGACAGAGAGGTCATTGTCACCACAAATGATAAACAAATTCCTTCTGTCATTTAATAGAATTATTCATAAAAAATATTCCCTTTGAATGTAATTAACAGTCAAAGGGTTTTATTAAATACTGTATAAAATAAACTCGTGTATAAATCAATGTATTCCTAAATGAAAGAAGATTTAAACGAAGTCCCTTACCTCATGTCAGACTTGACTTGTTTGTTCTTTAATCTCTTGAATAACAAAATAAAGTTAATTTCAACTTGCTTAAGAACATTTTTTTATATTATTATTTATTTTATTTCACTTATTACAAAATTATAAAAATTTAATAATTATTTACGTTAATAACGGTCATTTTTTGATATTTGATACTCGAGTCAAAAATGATCTTCTTTTAATTACAAGTTGTCCATGTGGTAAAAATTTGATTATCTACAGAATTATATTAATGATTTATATATCATATATATCATACATATTCAGTATACATATGTATTTATAACAGTACATAACTTTTGGAGATAAGAAATGAAATGCACCGTTCTAGTATATGGTAAGTCGTGTGTACACATGAACACTACGTTCATTTCTATGTCATATTTTAAAGGAATTAAAACATAATGATACATAAGTATATCATAATTCCAGTATAATTTCATTTTTTAGATACATTATGTAAGTTCATTAACAACATCTATTATAAGTTCTAGGTATGGTATAGATGAGTCATATAACTTTGAGGGGGCAGTAGTTCGCACTACCTCAAAAAACATTATCGTGTTTACCTATTATGGAAACCATAAAGGTATGATATAAATTAAAAATATAGAAGCATAAAGAAAACATAAAGATAAAATATATCATATATAAATATATTTCCATCTTAATGGACACCATAAGAAGTGGTGGGAGATAATCGAACCATCATCATTTCATGAGGTAGTAGTTTGTCGTCCATAGAAACAGTATGTTCTTCACCCATTAGATAGAGGTGTGTGTAAGTGTAGTTTGAATACTTCTCAAAACAAAAAACTATTATATTTAGGATTCTGTTGATTTTATTAAAGAAATGAATAAAAATATTTTACGTGGTTTGAGAAGTATAATAAAAGAATAGAACTTAAGAAAAGACATTACCTTTAAATCGGGTAACTCTCTTTGGTTTGAACCAAAATGATTTCTTGAAGTGCTCTCGGCCTAAGTTAAGGCATCTAGGAAGAATATAGGGATATAGGGAGCTTATATAGGGAGTGGTTGGATGATACATAGGGCTTGAGAGGTGTTATTAATGTGTTAGAGATGATGATGTTTTATAAGGGGGAGGATGGGCGCTTTAAGAATGTTTGAAAATATTATTTTATTATATAATGATATTAGGTTTATAAAGGTCCAAAACTCATTAAAGCCGAATATTGGATGAATCATGTTCTGAATAAAATCATCCTATATGAATTCGAAATGTTTGAGATATTGTTTTAATTTTTATAATCTTATTTATTTAAATCATTCATTAATGAGGTAAACAATGATTTATTATTGTGTCATTAAACATTATATGTATATGATGTCTAAAAATTATAAAAAAATACCATGATGTATGAAATCATTTTAGATTTCATATGAATATTTATAGATGAATAGATAACTTATATATCTTTATGTAATAATTGATTTACTAAAATATATATGTTTTTGTCAATTTTGTCCTTACATTAAATTAATTAACATAAAGTCTCATTATCATTCTTAAGTGTCTCCATAGGTCCCAAAATCGAACCAAGGATGCCCATGGTTGGAAATTTATCAACCAATTAGATTTGGACACATTTTAGAGTATATTAATATTATTGTAATATTATTTTTTCCTTAAATTACCCTATTTAAATATAATTGCGATAAATAAAAGTAAAAAGTTACTATTCAAAAAAAATTATTTTATTTTTATTGAACAAAATTTTACTTAAAAATAATAACCATATGTGTCGGATTTTTGACATTCAATTCATAGAAGCGGTAAAATATCATTTAAATGAAAAAGTCTATTTTTTAACTACTACATATTGTTTTCACTATTTATCAAAAATTGATGGTTTTCAGAAAAATACCAAAAATTCAGCCAAAGAAATATTTGATATTACAAATTCCAAAATGATGCCTATGTTTCCGAATTCAAAACATAGAAGGTGAATTACTAAATTAAAAATTAACTCTCGTCGTCAAAATAGAAAGCGTTTTTTTAAGAAATAATAACTATCAAAAGATTGACACTTGTTTTTATCCAATTTCAATGTGAAATTACCTCCAATGAAAAACATTGGATTAAATGGTAAAAATATAATTCAATTAAACTTTAAAATAAATTTTAAAAAATAATCTATCCATATAAATAAATTAGATTAATGGAAGTTTTGAATTAAAATACAGTATTTTCACTCATCATTGAAAACTAATTCTAACAGAAATATATAAAAAATTTACCCCAAGAAAATTTTGATATCCCGATTCTAAATATGAATTTTATTTTGTCAAATAGAACATATAAAAGTGAAAAAAAAGATTTAATGAGGGTTCTCCATCAAAATTCATTAAATCAACCTTTTAGAGAATATTAAGGTATTTATGCTTAAAATTAGATTCATTCACATTTTAATCCTCTAACATTAATTGGATAAATGTAAAAACATTTAACAAAAATGTATAATCATATTGTAGTTATTTTGGTGCATTATATTTTTTAAAATGACTAGGAGTTAACTACTATATAAAATAAAATAATAATACTATTTTTCAGAATGACCCAACATTGTGTGCAATGTAAGATTTCAAGGAAACCTATTGTCGTGTATCAGGAATGCTATCAAAGATAGCATCCCTTTAAAATTAAAATAATATTTAAATAAAAAAATATTAATAAACATGAAAATGTCATATTCTTTATTTACATGGGATGTTACATTAATAGTTGTGGATTGTTGAAAAAAACTTTAAATTATCTAGCCTAAGGAATATTTAAACATGAAAATGAGTTTTTTTGGAAAAAATAATGTTATGATTATTTTCATGAATAAGAGTTGATACTGGATAATTCCCATGTTTTTGTCCCTCCTTTTGAAAATAATAATTTTTTATCTATAAATTTTTTAATTTGAAGGGAATTTATTCTGTCTTCCTGAAGTGTGATATTGCAATTTTTTATTTTTCACATTAATTGAAAATACATGTGTTATGTTACCCTACAGATGATTTTAATTTTAGTACTATGTTTTTATAATTATAAAATTAGAGGATTTATTTTAATAGAGATAAGTGTGATATATATTGATAAAAAATTAATGATACATATATTCACTTATATATAATTAAATTTGAGATATATATTATTTATGAAACTGATCAATGATTATGATTACATGATTTATTACCATCTTTGAAAACATTATAAAGTGGTTTAAGCATTGTTTCATAAAAAAATTCAATAATAACTATTTTAAAATTTAATCAGGACTGAATGGTTAATTAATTGAGAAATTTTATCCAAGATGTTGTGGTATTAGGGTGTACTCTATTTTTTTCAGGTTTCAATGTATTCGACTTTGTTACAATGAAATATGAGTGCTCAGAAAAAGCATGGTTAAAAAAGTTTGATATCACATATAATGTTATGTTAACCAATTGTATTGTTGATGAAGATGGTTTTATCATATTTAGAAAGAACATTATGTGCACCTTGTGATTACCATTTTAAGAGAGAGTTGTTAATTGAATCTCAAAGTTATCCATTTAAAATTCATCTTGGTAGCACTATTATTACAATTAACCCATGAGAGTATTGGAGGTGGGGTGGAACGAATGGATAAATTGATGATATTACCATTAAATGTTTGAAATGTTAGTAGGTTTAAGATGAATTTAAATTTAAAAAGTGAATACTTATAACTTTTCTAAGGGTAGATTGGAAATTTCGAAATATATCATTATATTCCATGGTGGTGTTTTTATAGGAATCTTGATGTAACAATATGATTTGACTTATTATTGATCTATTATCTAAAATTTTCACATTCACTTCCCTTCGAGAAAATATGCCTTTAGATCTAAATTTTTACTATATATTAATGACATAGAAATGTTACATAGTGTTAATCAGTCCATTATATCAGACCGTGATCCCAGTTTTACATATATGTATTTTAATGGACATGACTATTCATTACCTTGTGAAATAAATTTTAGTATAGGTTTATATAATCAATTAAATACATATTCTGAGAGAATTATATAGAAAATAGAAGATATGCCTCATTATTTTTCAATTAACTTACATTGAATTTGTGATCATTATATATCACTGGTTTAGATTTCTTACTAAAATAGTTTTCATTCTATTATATAGATACATTATTTGAGAAATTACTTAAAAACCAGTGCATGATTTCTACCTATTGGGATGAAGTAGGATAAATGAATTTAATGTTTGTAATATTTTATAGGAAATGGTTGAGAAGTATTATTTTATTTAGTAAAATATTATTAAGGTTTATAAAAAACATGATTTTTTAAAGATAACCATAGGAAATTTCATTCTTTTGAAGTATATGATCATGCCATTCTTTACTTATCAATATTAAAAAAGTGTTATGTTTTTTTGGTAAAAAGGTGAAGATAAGATTCCAATTATTTGCATCATATGAAATCCAATAGAAGTTCAGATCATTTTTAACCCTGTGGAATTTCCACATAGTTTTTTATTAGTACACAGTGTCATCTATGGTATAATGTTAATGTAATACGGTCCAGATTCATCTCATGTTTGGATCCCTATGTTTTTTTAGTTCAAATAAAACCACTGATATGAGAAAAATGATTTTAAAATAATTTATCATATAGATAAATTGTTTTGGAATAATAATATTCACCATGTTAAGGTATTATGATTAAACTATATGGTTAAAGTGAAAAAATTGGAATATATAAACTAAATAATGGATAAAAAAGGAAATAATTTTAATCAAACTCATTAATTATAAGGTTAAATTTAAAATTTTTGTTTCAATACTATAGAATTTGAAATATGTAAAATTAAAATAAATTTTGAAATCAAAATATAAAATTTTACTAAGTACAATTTTTTTTTATTTTTTTTGGAAAATATAGATTTTCACATGAATAGTGAAAATGCCGATTTTTATATAAATTACATTTCATTTAAAAAATAGAGTAACTAAAAAATATATTACCTTTTCATATTACTTCATATAAATTTATTATTCTATATTATTCATAAATTCCTCCGAATCATATTTATATTGGAATTTATTATAAGATTGTGTTTGGGATTCAAAACGGGATTTTTCAAAAAATTGTTTTTAAATTGAATAATTTTAGTCAATTTTAATTATTTAATAAACTTCTAAATATGAATTATTTAAATTAAATTTATAATTAAAATATGAACACATATTAATATACAATTATACAATTATTATTGTTATTATACATAGATTTAATATAAAATCATCATTTTCTTGAAAAATACACATCATGAAAACTTTATTTTTCATCTCATCAACTAGTTTAATTTTAAATTAATATTTCCCACCAATGAAAAATTAATTTGATAAAATGATTTTATTTTTTATTAATCATGATATAAATTATACAACAATTTCAACTTAATTTTTTACGATAATGAATTTTGATAATTGTAAACAATATTTACGATACTTAAGGTAAAAACAAATTTAATAGGGGTTAAACTAAAATGATAATGGTCCTACTGACCAAAAAACATGTATATATTTATTTAATATACATATATCAAACATATAAAGTGAAATTTAATAAAATAACCATTTTTACCCATGTGTCATGTGAATAACATGGGTACACATATTTTAAAAAAAACAACTATGTCATTCATGAAACTTATAAAAGGACATATAAGGACCCTACCCCAGTTTCCCGAATCCAGTTCCTTAATTAAACACATTGGAATGATTAAAATAATGTCTTATCATAATGTAATGAATAGTTTAGTGATTTTTTAAAACCAAATACATACATAATTTCTACAGAACAACTTGAAATTGAATATAATATATAAATCTCCTTAACAACATCAATAATTCCAAGGTTATCTATGCATGTCATTCATAATATACATCTTCATGTCCTAGGAAAAATAAACATAAGAAAGTTCTGATCTCAAATGCTCAGTAAGTGTAATCTATATAGTTGAAGATATAATATACATAAACATTAGACATGGTGAATAATTAAAGATGCATGCGCTTAAAAAACACGCATTAACGCATTATGACAATAATTTGAGTGGAATAAATTATGACATAACAATGAATTATCATTGGTTTTATATTATTCTAGTAACCTCATGAACATTGAATTACTATTTTCATAGTGAGGCAATGTGTAATTCCAGACATCATAACCTTACAGTCAATGCCTCATGCCAAGACCATAAAAAACCATTTTGTTAAAGCCTCGTGTGAGGGCCATAGTTTGTATCTTGAGACCTACTGATGAATATTAGGGATATAAAGGGCTCCATTCATAACTTTTTATGTCTAATTAATTTCTCAAATAAATAAAGATAAATCCAGACAACACATACATTCATATTGAAACTAACATATGAAATGAAAATAACTTATCTTAAACAATAAGCATAAACACTAACCATTCTGAGTATATTGGTGAGTGGTTTTAAGATATAACATCATTAGTAAAACTATTAATAAACCATTAAATTAAATATCATATATGATATCATAAAATATTAATCCCAACAATACATAATAATCAAAAATTGTGATGAAATAGATGAAAATACTTTTATAAAATCAACGAGTAATTCTTAAGAAAGATACTCTTTTACTATGAGAAAAGTGTTCTTTTTGAAAAATCGGTGCTTAAAAATAGAAGTGATTTAATTTAGTATTTTCATAATAAAAAGAGTTAATTTAGAAATATAATTACTTCTAAAAATAGATTATATAATGGTCTTAAAAATAGTTAAGAATTTTAGAAATTCCATTAAATTAGGCTTGTATTTCGGGACGAATTTATCAATGATCCTTTTAAAATGTGTAAATCTACATAAACTAAAGAATAATTATGGTAGGTATACATATATATATATATATCAATAAAATATAAATTATTATGATTACATAATAATAAATAATAATTTCATTGAGGTAATTAGATAATAAATGTAGCCTAAATGAAAATGGAGGATCTGGTGGAAAACCCTTACCATATGTATGAATGTGTTCCACTCATGAACATAAGGTCATGGAATATGAAATTAAAATAATTAGTAACTTAATTATGAACCTATTATAAAATTATGTGATATAGTATAATTTTATTATGTTCATTTATGGTTTTTTTATGTGTTAAGAAATTCAATATCAATGTTTGTGACTGCTTATTTCATTAGTTTTCATGATCAGTTCATTTGTAAGTAGGATACTTTAATATAAGAATTTAATTACATAAATAAAGTTATATGTTATCAATTTATATATATAATTTTATATTAAAATAAAATTCATTTTTTTACTTTGGGTTAGAAAGAATCATTAGATAAAAGTTTAATGGTAAAAACTTTGGTTAATTTGGTGATTTTTTTATCACCATGAATTAATTTTATTTTATAAATAAATACCATGTGTAAAAATTGATTCTATAACATTAATTTGGATATTTTACATTTTTTATGATCTATTTCGACTATAATAATGGTTTCATTCATAGAATTGATTATGGTAATAGAAATTAAAAACCCGCCATCCTTGAATGTGATAAATTATCACATCTCTAATGGTATTTCATTTTAAATAAATGAGGAGGGGGAAAGATAGATGATGATGAAATATTAAATTATAATGATAAAATTAAAATACACGTATTATACAATAATTATCCAAGCATTTGGATGAGGGGGTGAGGGAAAAAATGAACATGGATGAAAATAAAAAAAATGAAAAGAGGAATTTACCTCTTGAAGTTATATTCATTAAGAGCCACTTTAAGGGAGAGGTTTTTGAATTTTTATGAGAGAAAGGGCTGGAGGACACGGGTAAGAATATTTGGAGGATATTAGATCAGAATTTTGATAATGGAAAATGATTGAGAGTAGTGAAGAGAAGAGGGAGGGAGGGGTAGTTTTATAGTTTAGTATAGGAGTTATTTCCCATTATTGTAATCATTATTTTATTATTTTGGCTTAAGATTGTGAATATTATTGACTTTTGAGACTCAAAATTGTAATATGTGCATTTTATTTCTAACCAATGGTCATTTAAAACTACCATTAATCAACCATGATGTAGAAATTAATTCATTTTTCATATTTTATAAATTAATGAATTTCAATATTCACAAAAAATCAAGTATTTTGAGAAAATTGAAAAAATTCATCCTGACTATTTTTCAACATTTAGAATCAAAAAATTATATTAATTTTTTGAAAATAATTTTCTAAATATTTTTTTTAAATCATAATTTATTAGAAAAATAACAATTTTAAAACTATAATTAGTTTTATATCACCTTTGAAATATTAATGAAGATTTATTTATCTTATAACCTTAATTAAATAAAATAATAATATGATTTATTAATCATAAGGGTTATATTACTATTAATAAGGTCTTGTTACTAGTCACCAAAAATTATTTTTTTCTTATCAGACACTAAATATCTTACTGAACGGATATTTGTATGTCAATTTCTCTAAATTAATATCATAGAGGGGGGAAATTTTTGTTTACTAGCTCGTTTATAACAATGCATTGTTTTGTAGAGACTCAGTGTTTCATGAATTCAATATTAAATTTATTTATAAATCCTTGGGGTGTGACATTCTCCCCTCCTTAAAAAAATTCATCATCGAAATTCATTGAATGTTACATCATAAAAAGATTTGGGTAGGACTTCATCATAATCTCCTCAGTATCCCATGTTAACTCTTCTATTTTATGATTTTTCCAATGTACCTTTACCAGTCGAGTCATTAGATTCCTCTAGACCACTTCTTTAGTGTCCAGAATCTAGAAAGGCTCGTCATAGTATGATTGGCCTGGTTCAAAATCTATACCATCAGAAGTAAGGAAATATGTTTGGTCATGAATATAATTTCTAAATAACGAGACATAGAACACATTTTTTAATTTAGATAGGCTAGGTGTAATTTCAAAACGATATGCAAATACTACAATTATCTCTAGGATTTTAAAAGGTCCAATATACCTAGGGCTTGGTTTCCCTTTCTTCCCAAACCATATAACACAATTCCATAGAGATACCTTTAAGAAAACATGATCAACTACATGAAATTCCATATCCTTCCCCCGATTATAAGAAGGGTTATTTTTCTTACTTTTAGCTTCGTTGATATGGGTTTGAATATTCTTTACCTTTGATATTGTTTCTATAACACCCAGGGATTTTATGAGAAATATTCTTTTTAATTTTTTGAGGTCTTGTACGCTTGTAGTATACGTAAACATTATTCTTGGCTTATGTTGCAAGCAAGAGCGACCTTCCTCGATAGCGTGTGTTGTACGCAATACCGAGTTCTACTAAACAACGATATATTGTTATGAACTAGCAGTTATGAATAGTATTGACTACATTTTAAATTTTATTTCATAACAATTCATCTTACACATATTATAGAACATGGTATGAGAATAGAATAAATTTTTTGGGTAAACTAAGTATTTAAAAAAAAGCAGTTTTTTCCGCCTTTTGATGGCACACCCACTTTAAATATCAATTTTAGCAATATTTATAAGTTAAATTTGACAAATTAAACTTCTTCCTTGGAATCAGGATATAAAAATTTACTTTGGAAAATTTTATGATATTTTTCTGATAAGTTTCTTATTTTGACGAATAGTAAAAATACGCTAAATTTTAATTAAAAACAACTTTTTCCATCAAAATAATTTATATGGTTAAAATATATTATTGAATGGTTTTAAAGTATAAATAGAATAAATTTTTAACATTTAATATAATTCAAGACATTATCATTAATTTTACATTGAATTCATAGTTAAAAACATTTCAATCTTTCGCAATTTTTTAACTTTTAAAACCCATTTTCTCAACAGTGGGATTTATTTTAAATTAAACACTGGAACTTTTATATTTTTAATTTGAAAAAATGGATTCCATATTTGGAATCCGTAGGTCCAAATTATGCTAATAGGATACATTTTATTTTTAGACATTATGAATAGTAACTACGGTAAATTTTATTTACTATCGTTAAAGGTAAATTAGGTAATTATGGGTAAAAATAAGATTATAAAATTACCCTAACACCTAAAAAAGTTCTGTTGGATGAATAAGAGTCAACCCACATCACCTAAGGGTCTGAATATATTAATTTCATGGTCTTTTTACCACGAAAAGAATGTAATTATTATTAAAACCAAAGAAAGTGACAACATGTCCTTCTCTTATATCTTATAAGTGCAATAATTTTAATTGAGTTATAGAATTCATAAAACATCAAAAAAAAAAAAATAGTCACAAGAAGACTAATTAAATTATTTAAATCATTTGAATTTATTTATAATTTTTAGGGATTAAATAATTATAATAAATTGAGAAACACTAGTGATGCAGAAATAGTTTATTTAGTGAAAAATCAATAATACAATTTTTATTAAACTAATATTAACCATAAAAGGCATAAACACCGGACCAAAACTTATTGGTCATGTAAATTTAATCTATAATCATCCAATGGTAGAATATTTGACTATTTTGATCCTTATATAAGTGATTATGACACTTATATTATTTTATTTTAAATGACGTCAAAGTTGTCACCTTCATAATTTAATAAATATAACAATATAAATGTTGTGATTTTAAGATGATAAATTAAGTAAAAGTATTATAATGGAATATATTATATTTATCTGCATCATAGTATGTTATTTTTAATTTTTATGCAACAAATAAGCATATTAAATAATTATACAAATATATTGTAGTAATTATTTTATTAAGGGGAATATCAAATAAATGGTTTTACAAATATTAAAATAAATGTTATATGAACAAATTAATGTGCTCCATGAATTTTTTAGATGAATATGATAAGTTAGGAATATATTAAATAGTTTTTTTCGAATATATCTTCTGTATGGAATTAATTTAAATTCAAATAATTTAATAGTGTCAAAATTGACACTATTGATAGTTTATAAAAATAAAATATTATTAAATAGTTTAAAAATCAAACAAAATATTTCAAAATTACAAATTGAAAATTATATGTCCGAAAATGTAATAATGGATCTAATTATGGACAATTAATAAAACATAAGTAAGAATTTATAACCATTTAAAATTTAGAATATTATTACCACAAATAAAATTAAATAGATTAAATAAGGATAAATCAAACCGACAAGGTTTAAAATAAAATCAAAAAATTTCTAAATTTGATTAAATGAAGAGATAACAACCCTATTTTACCTCATATCATAATTTTAGTCACTATGGAAGTTTTTATGTGGGGTTTGATTTTATTATTAATTAATATTTTTGAGGTTTCCGAAAGTTCCCCTCTCTTCCCTTATAAAAGGTCACCTCCTCCCTATACTTTTCACAAAATTTTGTGCCTTAAAGAATGGCCAAACCCTGTCCATTTCTATTCTCCACTTCCCTAGAAATATAATAGTGGTATTTTTGTTCTTCAAATACCATCTTTAGTTCCCTAAAAATAGGTTTAGAAGAGGTGCGTCGAAGAAGAGGTAATATCCTTTACCAATTCTTTCAAGTTTTCTTCTTCTTCTACTTCCTCTTATTTAATTGTTTCAATATAAAGTAATAACATAATTATAACTAATATATTTATATGTTATTAATAATGGGAAACTACCCTATTTCACCTTATATCCAGCCTACAAAAAATGAAATCACCGCGAGTGCTACGTACGGCTTACCGTCTCCACACCGTGGTGTAATCGGTTTTTCCACCACCACCATACTTGGATGGGTATAATGGTGGAAATAATAACTATATATGATTATTATAAAATCATACTGATTGTGAGATATTATATCATCCACTCCAATTCCATTCAAAAATTAAGGGAACGATACCGTCACTCATGCATACGTACGGATTACCGTCTCCATGACGCGATAAGATTCAATCTCCATGTTAACCATTCAAGAATGATTATAAAGTATATATAATAAATAATCATGAAATATATGACATAATAATGATACTATAATTGTTTATATGTTATTTACTTACTTCCATTCTATTTAATAAGGAACTAAAGCAGCATTCATGCGTACGTAAGACCTACCATCTCTTTGAACGGTGTATTTCCTTCTATTTATAGATCTATTATATATATATGAATTTTCTAAATATATATAATATATATACCATGTTTTACATTCTAAAAGTATTTAATCATGATATAAGTAATCATATGATTAATTACAAGTCAAAACACATATGATGAATGAAATAATTTTACCCAAAACACTGCTTTAACGTGGAATTTACAAATGAACCGGTAATATAAACTCGTAAGAGAATCATATATGATATTATAAATATTGTTATGGTTCTGATAAAAGTTAATAATATTTTTAAACCCACTATACTGGATTTTTGGACACATATGTAAGAAATTGGACCTAAGGTAATGGATTATTTCATCTCACTTTTTTTTCTGTGAGACATATGCCTTAATCCCCATATATTTCTTTGGTATGGTGTTTATGATTCCCAGAAATGTTTTATAATTTTTATTATGAAGTATATGATATTTACATATTCATGTAATTTTATTTATTTTATGACATGTATGATTCCACCGATTATAAAAGGTAAGGGATAATTATTCCAATCTCGTTCTTATTTGGGATTGTTTATTCGTAAGTACTTACTGAGGATATATTTATCATCTATGTCCATGTTTTATAAATTTTTTTTCATAAAATGTTTACTATTCTTCCATGTATGTTTAAAGTCATTTTTACCCTTTTTGACTTCTACCACATTGTATGGAAGGAATATTTCTTTTGTTTACCATACGAGGTACTTTTTGACTTTTTCAGCAAAACTACGAGAAGATTTTTTTTTCACTTATATAGCATGAACAGATTTTTTATAGTTTCATAACACATTATTTCAAGGAAGCTTCCTATACAATATTTCATGATTATTTTCATCAAAATTATTTTATTTTAAAATTTCTCGTCATTTTAAGAAAAGAAAATTATTTGAAAGAAGAAAGGATATTTTCATCAAGAATTCATTTCAAGTGTTTTATAAAAACTATTTTCTATCAATAATGAAATTCTTCAATATGGTTATGTTTCAAGAATAATGTCTCTATTATTTACATTGTTTTATTTTTTTTATGATGAAATTATATCCATTATTTTATATGGATTATGTTATGATGGAATGATGTTTATGAAACCCATTTTACTCATTGGGTTATGATGAATGATTTAAGTTTATTTTGTGGTGAAAAATAGAATGATTTCATTATGAGATATGTGGGAACTATATCTCCATCCAATTCATTGGATAAATATTTATATCTCATGAGATTGACATGGCTGGAATAGTAAGTAAAATCCAATTCAGTAATACAGGGCTGGAACGACAAGTAAACTCAGTTCAGTAATGGACATTGTACACTATGATGGTCTTGGTAAAATTCCTTGGATGATATGGAAATAATATCATGTGCTTAATGGTTTTCCACAATTACATGTTTTATTCCCATGATATTTTATCATGATTAATGTTTCTTTATTATCTATGCCTTACGTACTTCCAAGATTTATTCAATGACTCACGATTTTGATGTTTAAACTTTATGTTCAGGTTTCTAACTTCAAATGTATATAGTTTGTTTTATTTTCACCATGCTTACCCTTACTGAGCATTTGAGCTCACCCTTTTTATGTTTTCTTTTCCACACGATATAAAGAATGGTTTTATGTATTAAAACAGAAGGGGAATATATTAATGGGATATGTTGAAGATCTTTCACCATGAATAGAATATTTTGTTCTGAGTTTCCAAAGACACTAAACTATTACAGTCCTTGGGTGTCTATTTTTGTTATGTATTAAGTATTCCGCAAAAGTAATGTAATTTCCATGTACTTAAAGCTTGGGTCTCTATAGTTTTCCCAACAATATCTGGACCCAAAATATTTGTTTAACCAACATCATCCCAACTTTTTGGTGTAGGATATCCCTTTCTAGACAATTCTTCATATGGTGCCATTTGAATACAAGAATGGAAACTGTTATTGTAGGGAAACTCCACCGAAGGTAAATACTAATCCCAAAAACCTTGAAAATCATGTTAACATGATCTCAACATGTCTTCTAATGTTTGGAGAATTCTTTCTGATTTCCCATAAGTTTGTGGGTGGTAAGAAGTACCCAAATGATGTATTATATCCAAAGAATTCCGAAGACGTTTCAAGAATATTAATGTAAATCGTGGATCATGATCAGACACAATTGATAGAGGTTCTCCATGTAGTCTCATGATGTCACAACATATAGTCGTGCAAGTTTCTCCAGTTGAAAATATTCCCTTATAGAGAGGAAATGTGTTGATTTCGTAAGTCGATCCATAATTTCCCATGTTTCATAATTCATTCTGGGAGTTTTGGGTAATCTTGTGAAAAAATACCTTGTGATTTCATCCCATTTTGATGTAGGAATAGGTAGTGACTTTATGACTCCTCTTGGATGTTTTCAATTTTCCTTCACTAGTAGACATACTATACATCTAGATACATAATTAGCAATTTCATTCTTTATTTTGTAACATATAAAATTGTACGTCAAATATCTATACATTTTAGTACTACCATATTGCATATAAAAATTCATGCTATAAGAATCATCCAATTAGTCTGTATTCAGCTCTCGTATATTGGTAACACATATCCTCTTCCCAAATTTAAGAATTGAATCTTCACATATGAAGTCATCCAACTTCCCATCTTTCACAGCAATAATTTTCTTTTGGAGGTTCTCACTATTAGGGTGAGAGATTTTAATATTTTATAATAAAGATGTTTGGGAAAGAAATTTACAATCAAATGATATTTCACCTTCATTAAAAATTCCCATGTCCACACATTCTAAATTCTGGAAAATTATTTCCCTTTCATTCCTCATTTTGGTTAAAACTCCATGATCATTCTTGATTAAATAATTTTCTGCAATATTTTTCTTTCATGGGTGGTATTGTAGGAAAAAAACATAATCCTTGAGTAGTTTGATTCATCTCTTTTGCCTCATGTTGAGTTTTTTCTGTGAGAATATATATTTTAAACTCTTTTTATTTATGTATATCTCAAACATTTATCCATGTAGATAACATCTCCACATATTCAAACCAAATATTAGAGTTGGTAACTAAAGATGAGTAGTATGATAGTTTTTTTCATTAATTTTTAATTGCCTTGATGCATATGAATGAAATCTAAAATTATTCATAAGGACACAACCAATTATTTTCTTTGATGCATCACAATAGATCACAAACCCAACATTCCTCGATGATAGAGCTAGGATAAAAGTATTTATTAATCTCCTATTTAATTATTTGAATCATTCCTCACATTCTTTTTTCAATAGAAACCTAACCTCTTTATGAGTAAGATTGGTTAACAGGTTGGCTAAATGGGTGATGTTTTGAATGAAAAACTATTAATAACCTCCTAAACCAATAAAACTATGTACCTATGTTATGTTCACTAGAGTAGGCCATTCTTCAACATCCTTTTCCTTTTCTCGATCAAT
Organism: Viscum album; assembly: GCA_963277665.1. Classification (NCBI taxonomy): domain Eukaryota; kingdom Viridiplantae; phylum Streptophyta; class Magnoliopsida; order Santalales; family Viscaceae; genus Viscum; species Viscum album. The sequence continues at coordinate 1,292,118,957 of OY728135.1, forward strand.
AAATATTCCATCCATAGAGGCAATGTTTCCAAGAAAGGAAACAGATTGATGCCAAAATTCACACTTTCCAAACATCCCATATAAATAATTTCTTCTAAGAGACTTCAGAATTGTACACAATTAATTTCCATTATCCTCCTAGATTTTGGAGTATACCATGATATCATCAATAAATACCACAACATTTTCATAAATATATTCCTTGAAAACTCTATTTATTAGGTCCATGAAAATAGAGGGTGCATTAGTCCGTCTAAAAGGCATTACAGTTAACTCATAATGCCTATACATTGTCTGAAATGTTGTCTTTGGAATATCTACCTTTATTTATTCAGAACTAATGATATCTAGATCGAAGGTCAATATTTGAATTTTTTTTCTCCATGACGTTCATCGAATAAATGATCAATGAGAGTTATGAGATACTTGTTCATTATTTTTATATCATGGATCACCCTGTAGTCACAAACCAACCTCATAGATCCATCATTCATTATAGAAAAAATAATGAGGGCTCTCCATGCAGAGACACTAGGGAGAATAAATCCTTTATCACTCAGTTCATATACCTGTTACTTTAGTTCTACTAATTCCACATTGTCTATTCTATAAGGTGTTTTTGACATAGGCATTGAACCCTGAATTAAATCAATAGAGAACTCAACTTCTCACTCTGGAGGATGCCAAGGTAAATCTTATGGAAACACATTAAAATATTATTTCCTAATATGTACATAGTCTATTTCAAACTTCATTTTCACAACCATAGATATTTAATTCACATCCTCCCCATGAAATGAATTCAGTAGAGTAACTAAGGTCAGATCTAGATAAGAAGCAGATGATGATGTTTCTACCTTAAAGATGATGGATTCCATATCATCTTAAAAAATTGTAACCTCTTTCTTCATGTGATAAATTTTCACATCATTATTTGAAATCTATTCAATTTTAAGGATTATATCAAATTCAATCATGAGTATAAAAATAAAATCAGTAGATAAATCACATTCATATGCCATAATGGGGACTGCCTGAAACATGTTTGTTGAAAAGATACATCCCTTAATAGTTTTTTAATGACAACTATATTATTATATAAAATTAAAAATATCTAATTTTCAAATAAAATAGGGAAGATATGAATGAATGTGATGATCCAGAATCAAATAATGAATTGGAAATGTTTGAGGAAACAATTAATGTACCTTCTACCACATCATTAGGAACTTCAATATTAGTAGTTGTGATCGCATAATCTTTGACTTTTTTCCAATTGGTATTCTTTAGGGAATGTTTTGTTGATTCGTAGGGTAGTAATTTATATAATTTCCTATCTCTCTGCAATTTTATCGTCGAAAATTGGGAGCTTCTTTCATCCAATTATAATATCAGGACAGATAGCCTCTTCTCCACACCTGTAACAAATACCCATACCCTTCAAGCATGTAATAGGGTGTCTCTTCCCACAATTATAATAGGGTGGAAGGTAAAATCTTACATTTTCCCCCATTTTATTATTACATCCTCTAGTGTTTTTAGCACCATTATTCTTCTATTACATTCCTTTAAAATCATAATACATTGATAATTTATTTTCTATCTTGATATCACGTGAGAATATATCTTCATATGATAAGAAAATTAACGAGACTAGAACCCTTTAGAGGAATGGTTTTAAAAGATCAATGAATCGATCAATCATTCTCCTTGGATTACTTATGTAGTCCACAGAATGACTTGATAAACTTGTGAGGTTAGCTCCAAACTTTGCAACATTCTCATCTTTTTTCCATCAGATTCAAAAAATATATTTTCATTTCTGCCAGATATTTACAAGGGAAGTATTTTATAAGAATATTTCCTTAAAATCCATCTATTTCATTTCTTATATTTTATCCTCTTCTTTGTGTTTTGAATTAAAGACCACCAATGATCCACATTACCTGATAGATGATAAACTACCATGACAACCATCTTTCTTTACATCTTAAAGAGAGAAATATCTTCTCTAATGAACAGATCCACTACTATACTAATATTAGGGTTTTTAGTCCCAGTAAATGATGGAGTATATTGTGATATAAAGTGGTACAACTTATCTCCTCCACATTGTGGATGCATATTCTCCATATAGGTACATTTATTGTTCATAACCTGAGTCAGTTGTCCCTTTTCTAGTTATATGTTTCCCAGCACTAGTGGAATAAACAAATCCATAATCATTTTCTTGAATTGGAGGGAATTCCATATATGGGATACATGTGTTCATGGGGATTCCATTCTTTACACATGGTTCCATTTCTAAATAATGGAATTCCCTTATTCAGTTATGATTCATAATTTATAATCACAACATAGAAAAATACATAGCTTAATTGAAATCATATACATAGCTAATATTATAATCATAAACATGGTTTTTTAGGAAAAGTATTCATTTAAATACTTCATAATTTCTTGTAATTAAAATATGAATTATCAAAAGCATTTCCCTCCATAGTGTCAAACCATGTGCATAGTAAGGAAAATTGTGATGTACCAGGATACCCAATGTCAAGCCTGAAACTTATTATTGGAGTTATTAATCCTAGGTATATATGTGCCAAAACCACGTCCACTTGATGTATCCAGATAGAGATTTATTTTCTAGAATTATCAATATAATATATTCCATACCAAAATTAAAGAATGTCCTTATATGTTTTCCTCAAAGTCTATCTTAGTGTTTGGTTCCCCAGTCCACGTTTTATAAATCTAGTATCTATGTTTTCTACTAAACATCCTATGATACTTACTACAGGGACCCAAACATTGTTTCTAAGAGCCAGTTCCTTAAGTATTCAAATTTTTATAATTAATATAAAGTTATATTGCAAAGGAATGAATTGATTAGTAATATCAGAAAACTAAATACATATGTAAGTTTAACATTACAACTTGAAATTGAATAAAATATATAAATCAATTCGACAACAACTATAACTTCTAGGTTATCCCAACATGTCATTCATAATATACCTCTTCATGTATAGGGAAAAAGAAAAATATGAATGGGGTGATCTCAAATGCTCAGTAATGGTAATCAATATAGTGTAATAGATCAGTAACATAAACATTATTCATCATGAATAATTAAAAACACATACCTTTACAAAATAATATTAAGCACATTATGGCCAAATAAGAGATAAATAAATAATTCCCTAATAAAGGATAGTCATGGGTATTATACTAGTTGAATAAAGACATGAACTTTAAATTACTAGTTTCATAATGGGGGAATTCATAATGGTGGATTTCCCAACTGTACCTCAAAGGCCTCATGCCAAGACCATAAATATCTATTTGGTCAAAGCCTCGTAACAAAAAATTTAGTTAGTCTCATGATCTATAATGATGAATAAAGGGGATATAGAGGGCCCCAACTGTCACTTAATAATTCGAATTAATTCCTTATAAAGAAGGGAATAAAAGTAGATAACATATACATTCATATTGAAACTGACATATGAACATTAAATAACTTTCCCTGAACATTAAGCATAAACACTAACTATTCAGTGTATATTGGTGAATGGTTTTAAGATAGAAAATCCACATTAAAAATAATCATAAACTATTCAAAGAAATATGATATATGATATAATAAAATATTAATCAAAGGAATACATAATAATTAAAAAGAGTGTAGAAATTGATGAAGATGACCTTATAAAATCAAAGAGTAATTCTTTGGATAAATACTCTTTTACATTGAAAAGAATAAATATTTTAGAAAAAAGAATATTTATATAAAACCATAAGTTAAGTAAGTTAGTATTTTTATAATTAAATGAGTGATTTTATAATGATAATGGTAGATAAAAAATAATTATATAGTGACCTTGAAAATACTTATGAATTTGAGAAATTCCCTCGAATCGGGCTTGTATTTCCGAAATTTGTTTTGAAAGTTCATTTAAAAAAGTTTAAATCCCCATAAAATAATGATGTATTGTGGTTTCTAAATATATTTAGAACAATAAAATAATATTTATGAAGAGTATATAATAATACATAATAATTTCACTGAGTTATGTAGAGAACAAAAGTAACCTGAATAAAAATGGAGGTTCAGGTGGAAAACCCTTACCTTATGTCCTCATATGTTCTGTTCCTGAACATAAGTTTATGTAATAAGAAATAAACTTATTAATAACATATTTAAAAACCTATTTTACATTTATTTGATTTAAATTCACTTTATTATGTTCATTTATGGTCCTTTTTATGGGTTAAGTGATTCAATGTCATCATTTGTGAGTTCTCGTTTCATTAGTTTTCATGATCGGTTCGACTGTATGGAAGATAATTTAAAATGAGAATTAAGTAGAAGAATTGATTTTATATGTTATTAATGTTCACAAATAAGTTAAATAATAGTATATTTCAGTTGGTATCTTTGGGTGAGGATGAAACATTAGATTAAATTGTAAGGATAAACGCTTGGATTAATTTAGTTGTTTTTTGACCACCATGAACTCATTTTGTTTTATAAATTCATACTTTATATACAAATTGATTCCAGAAAATTAAGTAGGATATATCACATATATTATGATATGTTTCAACCATAAAAATTGTCTCATTCTCATAATTGAATATGGTAATTTAAATTGGAAACCTATAGTCCTTGAATGTGATAAATTAACACATCTCAAACGATTTTTCCATTTTAAAAATAACAGGAGGGGGTAAGAGAGATGATGATGAAATATTAAATTATAATAATAAAATTATATTTAATTTATGGTACTGTAATTATAAAATAATTTTTATGAGAGGTATTTAGGAATGAAAAAGAATGAAAGGTACTTGATGGAAAATAAAAGAAATGAAAAGATGAATTTACCTCTTGAAGTTATCTTCCTTGAGATCCTATTTAGGGGATTGGTTTTGGTATTTTATGAGATCAGGGGTTGTTGGATGTGGGGAATATGTTTGGGAGGATATTTGAGTTAAATTAATACAATACACAAGGCTTGAGATATGTGATGAGAAGAGGGAGTGAGGGGGGGTTTCTATATTGGAGGAGATGACTTATATCCCATTATTTTAAACATTTTTATTATTTCAGCTCAAGTCTATGAATAGTCTTTATTATCATGAAAAAAAACAGTAATAGGTGAATGTGAGTTCGAACCAATGGTAATTTACCTCATCCATGACTCAACCATGATGCAAAAATTCATTTATTTTGCATATATTGTAAATTAATGAATTTCACTATTCACCAAAAATTCAAATATTTTAGATTAAAACAATAAATTCACCCAAACCATTTTTCAACATAAATAATTAAAAAATGAACTCTATTTTGAGAAAATAATTTTCTATATATGATTAATTTAACTTTTAAATAAAATCAAAATTTATTTGAGTAATAAAAATTTTAAAACTAAATATTTTTTTATATCACCTTGTGAAATTAATAAAATTCTCATTATCTTATATCCTTAAGATAATAAAATAATTATATGATTTACTATTCATAAGGGTCATATTACTATTCATATTACTATCCATATGGGTATGTTACTATTCACTAAAAATTATGTTTCTTGTATCATACTCTAAATATATTACTGAATGCGACAGTCTATGTTAGTTTCTCAAAAATCAAATCATAGTGGTGGAAAAATTGTGATTACTAGCTAGGTTATAACAAATTTATGTTTTTTAGAGACTCAATGTTTCATTAATTAAATATTAAATTTATTTATAAATCCTTGGGGTTTTATAATCCACCACATGATCAATTCCCCTTGACACATTTAAAGACCATTAACATAGAGAGTAACAACCAAAATATCTTCAATAATTTTATATCCACATATTAACTCCCCTGCTGTTTTATAAATTCATCATATTAAACCTTTTGGCATTAACCTATGGATGTTATATGTTGAAGGGGTATTTTTCTTAATAGAGCATTATTATTTTATTTCATCATCCACCACTATTAAAACATATTGTATTATTATTATATATTAAAACTATTGTATCTCTGACATTTAGATGTTATTTTTTAAGTAATAACCAATATCCATGTATTCTTCCATCAAATGGGTAATAAAATCATCATTCCTGTGTACAAAGGACTACTACCTCACAAATTGATGTCATTAATTTCCCATCATTTCCTCAAATGAATTATTAAAATTATGTTTTTAATGTATATATATATATGATATTTTTAATATAATTGTACTTTTTGATTTATGATATCACATATTTATTTTAATTTCCCATTCTGTCGGGGATATGACATCGTCGCTCATGTGCACTATGAACTACTACCTCATGAAGCGATGTTGTTCCTTTGTCACTCACAATTTACATAGAAGATAATAAGGATAATTTTAATGAATATATGTAATATAAATTAAATAATTATTATATTAATGAAGTATAATTCATTAAAAAATGATAATATATCATTTTTTCATACACTGTAATATGATAAGATCATTTATGCGTACATGTGGACAATATCCTGCACAATGTAATGTGACTACTTTTTCATCACCACAAAATAGGAATTTTATAAATATATATATTTATATGAATTAATATTTTTTAAATTATATTATGATGATTTTTTATGATAAAATATAACTTACCTACTTTCCATAATGATTGTTGAAAAAATGAGATGTTACTGATAGGTATGAACAGTTTATTGTCTTTATAGTCATAACATAGTAAATTATTTTAACTATTAGTTGGGATTGATTTTAAAAGTCTAATTGATGCATAAAAATAAAATACCATTAATTATTAAAATTACGAGGGTTGGTAAAAACTATTCACTTTTCCCAATTTCAACTTACTGAAGTCATTTTTGGATATATAAAACAAATATCATCAAATCATATGACAGAGAAATACTTTGTTAAGTAATTGTATATAAAATGTTAATGAGTGAAATAAAATTCATAAAATTAATTAAAAATTATATTAGAAACATAAATAATTATCATAATATTATCAATTTGGAATATAATAATGTTTGTGATGAGTCAAACTCGGTGTAAGGGACATCGTCACAATTTCCTTTCGATGAGGATTATTTTGATGTTATGCACCTATATCTTTTAGGAGGTCTATATATATTCCCTTTGAAATGGTAAATCATGAATTTCCCTATTCAATTGATATTTTTTATTTCTCACAATGATATTATTTAATGTGAAATGAATTTGAAATTATCCAAGGTGGTAAAGAGAATTCAATTAATAAAATCATCATTTATTGATTAATTTTTCAATTCACTTTCCTCCACTGCTATATTTCTAAAATTACATTATATGTGTTTTTATATGGGAATAAAATATTTTAAAATGTAATTTAAAATCAGTTTTTAATTTCAGTTGATGAATATCAAAAGAAATAATTTTATTCATTTTATAAGGAAGGTTGTGAAAAAATGATGAAAAGAATGCTCTATTTTAACATATACATCAAAACAAAAAAATTCTACTAACAAATAAGCTATATGATATTTGGATTTTGTTACAAGCGTTAATTTGTTATTTAAATAAAAAAACATTCCACTGTTATGTCTATTTTATTATTGAAATGGGGTTTTAAACATAATGTGTATTTTGATGTCTAAATGTGATTTTCAAAAATTATAAATTTCATTTAAAAGTGTATGATGATTAAAAGTGGTCTCTCTGCTATTTACCCAAGTTCTAAGTGTTAAGCAGTCGCTTGCAGTGTTGCTTGGGTTGTCGAATCCTCAGAGACCTAAGAAGATCCTTAGACACACAATATAAATAGATGATTTTTGGGTATAAAGTGGAAAACTGGGGTTTATTTTAAATGGATTTAATACAACACTAAGAGATCTATGTGAATTCAAATTACGATAAAATGAGTTCATCCTAGGTTATTGCTCGGGGTGTATTGGATGATTTTTTTTTACAATTTCAATTTCATTAACCTGAGATGGATTCATCCAATGAATTCAAACTAACCTCATCACTTACTAGTTAAACAACTTTACAAACACATGATAATAACTTATACACCTGTTGGATCATTTTCATGGGCACTCCAAGGTAAAGGATCTAATTAGCACATAAAAGTAGGGTGAATAAATTCAATAAGGAAGAGGAAGAGAGAAAATCTTTTAATGAATGAAACTGAAATTAACGAAATTAATAACATTAATAGAGTGATAAATATCATCCAATACATCCCCTTTATAATCCCTTGGATCTACCAATAAAAGAGTTTTCCCTCCATTGATGACATTTTATCAACTGAATCGGGAAGTAGACTTACGAGGGTGGAAATGAAGAAGTAAAAAAAAAATAATGATCACTCCACTGTTGTGTGGAAAAAATCACAAGGTTTAGTGTGAAAAAGTATACACCTTCAGGAAATAGTATCAATGTGATATGAGGAAGAACTGAATAAGAGAAGAAGATTAACTATTATAGAAAACTACGATGATTCAAACTACTTATATGAGAATGAAGAACTTTACAAAGACAAATTGGCATAATAATATTACAAAGAAATAAAGCTCTGTCATCTTCCAAATGCTCCACCAATACTACCTTAAATAGGTATTTAGGAAGCCTTTGGTCGAGCCCCTATCTTTCCAAGTCTCTTAAATGAATTTTGGTGGGGATGTGTGGGTGGATAATTAATGGAGAGGAGACTTTTCCACTCTTCCCCTGAAGTGGCAGCCAGCTAGCATCCACCAAAAACACGAGCCGGAAATTCTTTATAGATGAATGAATTTGAGTGGGACATAGAAGGATACAATGTAGCACCGTATGTCTTCTAATATCTTGTATAATTTTAGCCAAAAAAATATACAGTTTGTGAGATATGATTTAAAGGATGGGATGTTTATCTGGGCCTCAGAATCTGGCCCAAACTTTTATCATCAACTTGGGCCACCTGGAACTCCATTAAAACATATGAATTATCTTGGTCCACAATTTAATTAAATATTCCCCATAATATCTTCTATCATCAATTAAATTTTCAGAATCATTAGGCCGGAATCATGTCCTCTAAAGTACTTTTATTGGGCTGCTATCTAGTTCACTTCACCCAAAACCTTGTTGGTTCAAGGCCCACATGGGTGGTCATCCATTTTTAATCTCCATGTTCTCCAAATTAATGAATTGTTCTATATATCATGGGAGACCTGAAAATAAAATATGAAAATAAAATTAATACCATTTGGAGTTTTATTACATGTTCAACAATGTATCATGTAATAGTGAATTTTAAAAAGGAATTACAATCCTAATGTGAAATAATGTTCAAAGTTAAAAATGAACTAATAATGGTGTATATGATTAATAAATCACATAAATATTATATTATAAACAATAAATATTAGCCTATTTTTGGGGATAATCAAACCAACAACTTTAGTTTCTCTAGTCCCGAGCAAAATATATCTCAAAAATATGAAATTTGAATTTCCTAGTCCAAAAATATTTTAAAACACATTTCTCACCCAAAGATCTAATACCAAAAAATTATGAAACCCATTAAAATAATTTTAAACAAGCTAGGTTCATCGGCATATCCCAAGCCAAAACTCGTTCTTTTGTTCAAATTCATCTCCATATTTCATCCAATTTCAATTAAGCATGATGAAGTGTTTTGTGTCACAATAGACATGGGGTTTAGTTTCATTTTTAGGGAGAAAAGATGGAAGTGCTGTAAGGAATCAAAATTAAATATTAAGATGAGTATTATTATTTTTTAAAATATTTTTTTTGTTTTTGTTTTGTTTTTCAATTTCATCATGATAATTGAAATTGAACTCCATGGAGTAAACCCATGTAGGAAGACTTTGTTGATGACTTCCAGACTCAAAGACCATAGGGCACCAAGTGAAGCTCACATACTCAGGCATCATCTCGTGTTAAATCAATCAAAAAAAATTTAAACTACCACAAATAGAGATAAAATACCCAACTCTAGGCCAGACAACTATGGGGTCACGATTCCCATGTGTCAAAATCCACACATTAGGTCAGTCCATTTCTCTACGTGCAATTGATTTTTTTTGAATAATCATGTTAAAATTAAAATGATCTCAAACCCCATGAAATTTATTATGGGCCCAAGAACTCAAACTAACACCCCAAAATCTAGAGGACGTGCATTGTGTATTTTTATTAAATGGATGAAAATATAAATGGTGAAAAATCACATCGGACAAACCGCACTTTACAAAATCTATGCACATGAACATAAATTTTTATTCAAATCAGAATCAAGGCATGAAAAATTATTTGATATATAATTTTATAGTTTGTAATATTTTTTGTCTTGTTCAAGGTTAATCAAAATTCTCTTTCAACACATTTTATGATGAAAATAAAATAAATTTTTATTGAATCTCCCCCAAACAAAGAATAACACTGTCCCTAGTGTTTAAATAAATGAAAAAAAGGAAAGGGCTGGGATAGAAGTTAAAAAAAGACATTAAAAATGAAAAATAATGGAATGAAGTCACTTGGTGGTTGAAGTTGAAAATGCATTCCCCAGTATTCCTTCTATCCTGTTTTGAGTCCCAGTGGCTTGGACGGTTGCGGTAGTTTTTTCCCCAAGACATAAGAAATATCTTTCAAATTTTTTATTTATTTTATTTGTATGTTTTTAACCTACAAAAAACATAAAAATAAAATAAAATAAATTGATGATAAATTATCTTCTCTTAAATTTCTGGGTAAGGTATTACTCATGGATCACACCAGGTGACACAGATGAATATCATTCTCCCATTTCATACACATCCTTACACATAAAATAAGAACATCTCAACAATCTAAATTATTACTTTTTTTTTAATTTTTCTTTTAACCTACAAAGACATAATAATAAAATAAACTAATGATAAATTATATTCTCTTAATTTTTTGGGTAAGGCATTACTCAAGGATCACACCACGTGACATGGATGAATATGATTCTCCACTTTCATACCCATCATTTCTAATAAAATAAGAACATGTAAAATATATAAGGATTTTTATTTTTTGTTTTTCCTTTAACATACAAACACATATAAATATAATAAACTTATGATACGTTGTATTCTCTTAAATTTTTGGGTAAGGTATTACTCAAATATTACACCACGTGACACCGATAAATATGGTCCTACCCTTTCCTACACATCCTTACTCATAAAATAATAATAGTTCAAAAGTATGAGATACCAATTAAATGAAATAAAACATGAAACCCACTGGTTGCCTCTCATGAAGCGCTTTTGTTTGATGTCTATAGCTTGACATAAATCCCTAACAATTTAAGAATTTTCCCCATAAATGTTTGGTTCGCACAATTATTCATCAAATTCCTGTTTTCTAAATGGTTCAACGAATGGTTTGACTCTATGGACATTAACTTTAATGGTTTTAACATTGGTGGGATCTTGAATTTCTATAGCCCCATGGGGGTACACCTTATGCACTATGTATGTGCCTGACCATCTAGACCTCAACATTCTTGGGTGTAAATAAATTTTAAAACTATACAAAATAATAGGTTTACCTAGTACAATGTGTTTAGTTTTAAATTTCAAGATTGGTAGGATTGTACTTTATCTTTATTGGTTCTTTAATTCTTATAAGACTAAATCATATGTTCCTCAAGATCATTGAGATCTAATTTCCTTTTTGATTCGGCCATTGAGAGGTCATAATTTATTATATTAATTTCCCAAAAGGACTTGTGTTCAATCTCCACTGGAAAACAGAAAGCTTTACCATAAACCAACCTATATGGGGACATTCCTAAAATGGTTTTAAATGCAGTTCCATAGGACCAGAGAGTATCTATGTGTTTTCTCGAGCAATCATTCCAACATATATTTACTGTTTTCTCATGAATTTATTTGATTTCTCAATTGTCTAACTCAGCTTGGTAATTGGTTTGTGGGTGGTAAAAAGTTTACACTTTCTGAGAAATTCCATACTTGTCCATGAGTGCTAAGAATTGATGATTGCAAAAATGCATTCCATGATCACTAATGATCGCCCAAGGAATTTCAAATCTAGAGAGGATGTTTTTATTTAAGAAAGCTAATCAAAGTTTTATGATCGTTGGATTTTGTAATAATTTCCTCAACCCATTTTGAGACATAATGGATAGCTAATAGAATGTAGAAATATCTCCAAGAGTTTGGGAAGTGATCCTTTAAATCGATTCCCCAACAATCAATGATTTCAATCAATAATATGTGAGTGAGGGGAATTTTTTTACTTATTGTGATGGACCCTATATGTTGAAACCTAGGATAGCTTTGACAAAATTTGTAGGAATCCCTTGAGATAGTGGGCCAAAATATACCACTCTTAAGAACTATGGAAAAAGTTTTCTTAGAGGAAAAGTGTCCTCTACACGCCTCACTATGGAAGAATTTAAGGATGGACTCTTGTTTAGATTCTGGGACACACCTCTTAATGACATGGTCAGGTTAGAACTTATAGTTTTATGGATCAAGAAACACATAGTGTTTGACATTAGAAAGGAATTTCCTTCTATCTTGAGTCCCTAATTATTTTGGAATGACTCCTGTAACTAAGAAGTAGGCTATTTTGGAATACCAAGGGTAATCACTCAATGAGTATAGGTGTTCATCATCGAATGAATCAGACAAATAAAGGTGAGATAATATTTAAATTCAATCTTGGAGAGATGATTAGCTACAACATTTTCAACTCCTTTTTTGTCCTTGATTGTGAGGTCAAATTCTTTTAAGAGAAGGTCCCACCTAATCTGTCTGGCCTTAGAATCTTGTTTCTAGAAGAGGTATTTCAGTATAGAATGGTCATTGAACACTATGATAGGGGATCCTAAGAGGTAGGACCTAAAATTTTCAAAAGAATACACAACCACAAGTAACTTTTTCTTGGTGGAATTGTAATTGATTTGGGCTTCATTTAATGAATTTTTTGCATAATTAATTACATAGGTAGTTTTATCAGAATGTTTTCCTAACACAAATCTTAAATTAAAGTCACTAGCATCACACATCAGCTCAAAAGTATCACTCCAATTTGGGGATTTCATGATTGGAGGAGAGGTGAAAGATGATTTGGGGGTTGATAATGAATCCTCACAACATTGTATCCAAACAAATAGAGCATCCTTTAATAAAATTCTACAATGGGGATGAGCAATTGAACTAATGTTCCTAATGAATCTTGTATAGAAACCAAAATGTCCAAAGAAAGACCTAACTTCATTGACAGTTTTTGGGTGATAGAAAGTGAAGAATAATGATATCCTTGGCTTTATCGACATCAATTCCCCTACCTGAGACTAGATGTGTAACACCCTGAGATTTTATGAAAAATATATTTTTTAATTTTATTGATGTCTTGTGTTGTACTCTACATCAAAAGAAGCATGCACTACACGCATCCCTGACTTGACTTGCATTACACGCAATCACAACCTTCCACGATAGCGTGTGTTGTACGCAATACCGAGTTTCACTAAACAACAATATGTTATATAAACTAGCCATTATGAATAGTAATACCCAATTTTTAAAATTTTATAAATTTTATATTTTGAAATGAAATTCATTTTTGGATTTGGAATATCGAAATTATCCTAGGGTGAATTTTTTTGTATTTTTTTGAAAAATTTCAATTTTTGATGAATAGTGAAAACACTAGGTTACTATTTAAAAAACGACTTTTTATTTAAATAATTATTTATTTTTTAAAAATTTGTTTTAGTTCAAAATTGATACATAATACCTATATAAGGTCAATGTAATTCATTGGAATCATTTTATAATAATTTTAGATATATAAAAATTTTATTGAACTTTTCACCGTCTTTTACCCACCTCCTAGGAGAATTTGGAAATTCACATAAAACTTAATTTTAGCACTTCTATGACTGGAATTTAGAAAATCCAAGAGACACGGTTAATATCAAGGACTCAAATATGGTTCAATGAGATGAAAATAAGTTTTGGTGAATAGTAACTTTTTACTTTTATTTACCACGGTAAAAAGTAAATAGGGTAATTAAGGGTAAACATGATATTATTATTACCCTAAAACATGTCCTAATTATATTGGATAAGTGTAATTAGACCAAAAACAACCTTAGGAATAAAATATGACCATTTCGGTCCACTTGGATTAGATTAGGACATTTATTATCAATTTATTCAAAGAAGGGTTAAAATAGTTAAAATTAAAGATTAATAGATAAATAATTTTTAATATTGGGTTATACATAAGATAAATTAGACTATAAATATTCATTAAAAATATAAAAAGTTTTCCTACATAATGGTATTTTATTTATAATTTTTATACATTAAATAATTTAATTTATTTATGACACAATGGTGATACAGTAATTATCTTATTAATGAAATATTAACATAACTGATGTTATAAATACCCAAATAAATGTAATTTGAGACTTTTTATGAATTAAACTAATTTTATATGTTAATATGACATGATATTATTTATTTAATAAAATATTTTCGAACTAATAATGCTTTTATGATTTTCAAAAAAATCAATTACCAAACAGTTTCTAAATTGACATAAAATAGTTTTTAAAACAAATATTATATTATTAATTGTTTTTATATCCATAAAAATCTATGGTTCAGACAAGATACTTATATCATGATAGGTGTATCATTAATGGAACACTTGGGGGTATCTTTCATGTATATGGTATGTTTATTAACTATATAATATAAAAATACAAAGTGACATGGTAAATGTCAATATAATTAACTAAGAGTTAAAACTAAAAGATAAGGTTAATATAATGACCCAAACCTGTCTAAAATCTATTGGCTGAGATGGTTTCGACCCATCCCCACCTTAGCTTCGAAATAAATCAATTTTGAGCCATTAAAAATCCAATATGACTTTATTATAAAATAATATTTTAAGTTTTTCTAAGGTGCCCCTCTCCTCCCTTATAAAAAGGGCACCCCTTCCCTCTTCTCTTCACAGCCTTTTGAGCCTAGAATGTCGTCCAAAACCTGCCAATTTCTCTTCTAAACTTCCCTAGAAACATTATGGAGGTTTTGGTATTCTCAAAAGACCAACTATACTTCCTTAAGAGAAGTCTTAAAGGAGGTGCATCGAAGAAGAGATAATCTCTTCTTCCGATTCTCTCATGTTTCTTTCATCTTCTACTTCTTCTTGTTTAATTGTATCATTATAAAGTAATAACATCAGTATTAATTATATACTGATATGTTATTATAAATATGAAAAAACCCTATTTAACCTTCTATCCATCCTATGGAAAACAAAATCACCGCGCGTGCGTACATATGGAATACCATCTCCACGCCGTGGTGTAATCTGTTTTCGACCACCACCTTACATGGATGGGTATAATGGTGTAAATAAATAACTATATATGATTATTGTAAAGTGATATTTATTCTGAAATATTATACAGACACGTCATTACAATTCCAGGATCATGGGAATTATATCATCGCTCGTGCGTACGTACGAACTACCGTCTCCACGATGCGATGAGATTCATTCTCCATGTTTACCATTCATGAATGATTATAAAGTATATATAATATGTAATCATGAAATATATGACATAATAATGATACTGGATTTATTTATATATATATGTATGTCATCTATTTAATTCCATTCAATTCAATAAAGAAACGAAAATAGAGTTCATGCGTACGTACGACCTACCGTCTCCATGAATGGTGTATTTCATTCCATTTATCGATATATATATATATATATATGATGAATATATATTACATATAAATAATGTTTTACATTTTTGAATTATGTAAATCAGAATATATGTAATAATATCAAGAATAACAAGTCCAAACATGTATGATAAATAAAATGATTTTACCCAAAACACTGCTTTAACATGGAACTTACAAAAGAACGGGTAATATAAAGTCATAAGTGAACCATATATGATATCATAACAATGAATATTATTCTGTAATATGTCAATGAAATTATTTAAATCATTATACAAGAGGTTCAGTTACGTACGAAGCATATCAGACCTAAGGTAAGTGATAATGTTTTAATCTCAATTGTTTTTTATCCGAGATTGCTTATACGTAAGTATTTACTGAGGTTATATTTATCATCCATGTACAAGTTTTATAAAAATGTTTTCATATATGTTTAAAGTCATTTTTACCCATTTATGACTTTTACTACATGGTATGTAAGGAATATTTTTTTGTTTACCATACAATGTACTTTTTGACTTTTTTGGAAAAAGTACGAGAATAATGTTTTTTTAACTTATACGACATTAACAGATTTTTACATTTTCATAACATTTTTTTCATGAAGCTTACTCAAAAAAATTTCATGACTATTTTCAACAAAATCCTTTTCTTTTAAAATTGAATGATATTTTGAAAAAAGAAAATGATTTCCAAGAAGAAAGGATATTTTCTTCAAGAATTCATTTTAAGTGCTTTATCAAAACCATTTTCCATATAAGATAACATTATTTCATATGTATATGTTTGAAGTATAATGTATCTATTATTTATATGGTTTCAATTTTCTTATGATGAAATGATATCCATTTGTTTTATATGGATTATGTTATGATGGAATGATGGTTATGAAACCTAATTTATTCTTTGGGTTATGATGAATGATTTATGATTGTTTTTATGGCACACGTTAGAATGATTTTAATTTGAGATGGGTGGGACCTATATCTCCCTCCAATGCATTGGATAAAGATTTATATCTCATGAGATAAACATGGTTGGAATGGTAAGTCAATCCGGTTCAGTGATACATGACTAGAACGAGGAGTGAACTCGATTCAAAAAGGGACTTTGTCCACTAAGATGGTCTTGGAAGAAATGCCTTGGATACTATAAAAATCATAACATGTACTGAATAGTTTCCAGAATTACATGATTTATTACCATTCTATTTTATCATGATTGATGTTCCTTTATGACATATGCCTTACATACTTCCAAGATTTATTTCCTTTCTTAAGATTTTGATATTAAGATTTTATGTTCAAGCTTTTGCATTCAAATGTTTATGGATTGTTTTATGTTCTCTATGCTTACCCTTACTGAGCATTTGAGCTCACCATTTTTATTTTTTCTTTTCCCCAGGATATAATGTTTTAGGTAAGAAAACAAAAGGGGAAGATCTTTATGGGAGAATTTGAAGATCTTTCACCACGATTAGAAGATAAAATTCTGAGTTTCCAAAGACACTAAACTATTACGGTCCTTGTGTGTAACATCACAAGTAAGTAATGAATAATAGATACTTTTATATATGTCTATTAATGAATTAGATAGTGTTTTAGAGGCTTAAAATGATAATAAATCCAATCTTAAGCATGGAATACACTAATATTTTTAAAAGATTGTTTTACTACCTTTTGATGGAAAACCATTTTTTAAATCTATCTTTTGAAAATTTTATAAGCTATGTTTGTCAAAATAAACTTATTATTTATGATTGGGACATCAAAATTTACTTTGTGTGAATTTTTGGTATTTTTCCGATAAAGTTCATTTTTTAATGAATAGTGAAAAATGTTGTATTTTAATTCAAAACCTCTTTTTAATCTAATTTATTTATATGATTAGATTATCTTTTGAATTGTTTTTGAAGTGAAATTAGAATATATTTTTACCATTTAATCCAATTGTGGTCATTGGAATCAATTTCACTTTGAAATTGGATTTAAACTGGTGTCAATCTTTTGATATTATTATTTCATAAAAACACGCTATTTGTCATGACAGCGGGAAATAATTATTAAATTAATTAATGTAACTTATATGATTTTAATTTTTCAAAATAGACATCATTTTTGAATTCGGAATATCAAATATAGCGTAGGGTGAAGTTTTGGTATTTTTCTGAAAAACATCAATTTTTGATGAATAGTGCAACCACTAAGTGGCAGTTAAAGAAACTGATTTTTCGTTTAAATGAAACTTTTCCACTTCTGTGATTTTATTTTCAAAAATCCGACATACATGGTAGTCATTAAGAAGTAAAATTTGGTTCAATGAGGTTAAAATAATTTTTTTGGTGAATAGTAACTTTTAAGTTCTTAATCGCGATTAGAGGTAATTAGTGTAGTTTAAGGTAAAAAAAATGTTTTAATAATATGAGATGAGCTTGACACATGTCCTACCCTCATTGGATGTGTCATGGAAGATCAAGAAAATACATGGGTCAACTTGGGGACCCCATGGAGCCACTTTGGTTGGGAAATTACATAAATAACTTTTTATTTAATGTAAAAGTAAAAATGACACAAATATGAGATGTTTTACTAAAAAAATTTTTACATGGGGTTATACAAGTAATATTTTTGACTATAAATATTCATTAGAAGTCTAAAAATATTTCCAAAATCATGATATTTTTTTTATAATTTTTAGAATTTAAATATATTAAATTATTTATGACATCATGATGATGCAACGATTACCTCATTAATAAAGGATTTAAATAAAATGAAACGATAATGTAAAATCTATGACCTACACATGTACAAAACCTATTGGATGGGTATATTTAGAACCATTATCATCGTATCCTCGAATTATATCAATTTGGGACCTTTTGAATCCGAAAATCATTTTAAAATAAAGTAACATTTCTTTACTTTCCAAGAGTGCCCCTCCTCTCCTCTTATTAAAGGCCCCCACCTCTACCTCCTTACCCACACTTCCAAAGCCTTTGGCTCGGCCAAAACATGCCCATTTTGTCTCTCCACTTCCCTCTATTACGTTTTGAAGCCTCACGTTGGGCAGAAGTCTTCCCAAGGAAGCCTTTGAGCTCAAACCAAAGGGAGTTACCCGATTTTAAGGTAATGTCTTCACTTGAGTCCTTTTTTTTATTTTGCTTCTCCAACCCCCTAAACTATTTTTATTAATTTCTTTTGTAACAAATCCATTATCTTAAATATACTAGGATGTTTTTTTAAGAAGTATTTGAGCTACACTTACACACACCTACATTTAATGGTTAAAGAACATACTGTTTCGGTGGATGGCGAATTTCTGCCTCCTGAAACGATGATTGTTCAAAATTCTTTTAACACCTTAAAGGTGGCCATTAAGATGACACTATATTTATATATTATATATAATATGTTTATTTTTTCCTTAATCTTCTGTATTTTTCATTTTGGGCATACCTTTATGGTTTCCATTATGGGTAAACGCGATATCTTCATTTAAGGAAGTGCGGACTACCGCCCCCTCAAAGTGATTTGATTCGTTAATACCATATGTGGGACGTATAAAGGATGGAGTTATGATATTATATATGATATAACAATGGAATTATAATATACCTTTATATCATTATGATTCCATTCTATAAAATATGAAATAGAAATGAAAGTAGCGTTCATGCATACGTACGGCTTACCGTCTCCATGAACGGTGCATTTCATTTCTTACCTCTAAATGATTATGTAATATTATAAATGCATGCATGTACTGGATATATATGACATATATGATATCTACATCATGAATACCATTCTGGATATAATTGATACATTAACAACTTGTGATTATAAAGGGTTTATTTTTGACTCAAGTACCAATGATCGTTAAAACGACCGTTATTAACTTAAATAATTACATAGTGTTCATGACATGGAAATAAGTGATATAAAAGGAATAATGAACTTGAAAAAGGTTCTTAAACAAGTAGAAATTAACTCAACTTTATTATTCAGGAGATTAAATAATTTATAAGAATCTTCCTATCCTTATCCGTGGTAAAGAACCTACTTGCGAACCTTATTGTTTTACCTCTAGTAGAGTTTTATGTTATCCTGGGTATGGATTGGCTCTCTATTTACCATGCTAAGATTGACTGTAGAGCTAAAGAAGTTTCTTTTCAGAAAGACTTTCAGTTTGTGTAAAAGAATGAACCCTTACTGTTGATAACATATCAAGAGGCCGAGAAACTTGTAAAAGATGGAAATGAATGTTACTTTGCATATATTGTGGAAAACAAGGGAACTGTTCAGATTAATGATGTGCCAGTGGTAAATGAGTATCCTTATGTTTTTCCTGATGAGTTTCCTAGAATAATACTAGATCGGGAAGTTGAATTTACTATTGACTTAGTTCCTGATGCTAATCCAATTTCGAAACCCCTTTATCGAATTGCTCAAATTGAACTTTTAGAGTTGAAGGAGCAATTGAAAGATTTATTAGAGAAAGGTTTCATTCGACCTAGCATATCACCATGGTGTGCTCCTGTTTTCTTTGTTAAAAAGAAATATGGTTCTATGAGACTTTGTATTGATTATAGAGCCTTGAATAACATCACTGTTAAGAACAAATATCCTTTGCCTCATATCGATGATTTGTTTGATCAGCTCCAGGGAGCTCAGTTTTTTTCAAAGATTGACCTGGGATCGGGGTACCATCAGCTGAAGGTAAAGGAAGCAGATGTTCCGAAGACTATGTTTCATACAATATTTGGCCATTATGAATTTGTAGTAATGACTTTTGGGCTAACCAATGCACCTACTGTATTCATGGAATTAATGAATAGAATTTTCCATGAGTTCTTGGATAAGTTTGTGGTGGTTTTCATTGATGATATTTTGGTGTTTTCTAAAAGTAAATAGGAGCATGAAAGACATTTAAGGGTTATTTTCCAAACCTTAAAAGAAAAGAAATTGTATGGGAAATTAAGTAAGTGTGATTTTTGGTTTCAACAAATTTCTTTCCTTGGTCACATTGTTTCTAAAGATGGGATAACCGTTGATCCTACAAAAAAAAGTTGAAGAATCGCCAAGAACCACAAATGTAACAGAGATTCGTAGTTTCCTTGGTTTGGAAGGCTATTACCGAAGGTTTGTTAGAAAGTTTTCATGGTTATCTAGTCCAATGACAGAGCTAACTCGGAAGGGTGTTACGTTTTTCTGGACAAAAGAATGTGATGATTGTTTTCAGGAAATGAAAAGAAGATTGGTGAATGCTCCGATTTTGACACTACCTTCCAAGAATGGTGAGTTTGTTATATACAGTGATGCTTCATTGAAAGGACTTGGTTGCATCCTAATGTAGAATGATCAGGTAACTGTTTATGCTTCACGACAGTTGAAAACTCGTGAGGTAAATTACCCTACACATGAGTTGGAATTAGCTGCTGTTGTTTTCGCTTTAAAAATTTGGAGGCATCATTTGTATGGAGTAAATTGTGAAATATATACTGATCACAAAAGTTTAAAGTATATATTCACTCATAAAGAGTTAAACATGAGATAGAGGAGATGGATGGAATTAATCAAGGATTATGATTGTACAATTCTTTACCATACAGGAAAAGAAAATAAAGTGGCTGATGCTTTGAGTCGAAAAAGTAATGCTTCATTAGCAATGTTGCGTTTGGAACGTGATCCTTTGGTTAAGGATTTGATGAACTTTGGCATAGATTTTGTTGGTGTAGGAAGTTCTTCTGTTTTTTTTAGGTATCAGTGAGATCATCTCTATCAGATAGAATCAAGAAAGCACAGAAGCAAGACAGTGAGTTGTAGAAAAAGGTAGAGCTAGTTCAGAAGGGTAAGTTTCCTGAATTCAACATTGATAATGATTGTGTTTTGATATTTGGGAAGAGATTGTGTGTGCCTTGTGATTCACAGTTTAAGAGAGAGTTGTTATGTGAAGCTCATAGTTCTCTGTTTTCAGTTCATCCTGGAAGTACTAAGATGTACAGAGATCTGCGGTAGTATTACTGGTGGGATGGAATGAAAAGAGATATTGCTGATATTACTGTGAAGTGTTTGACATGTAAACAGGTTAAAGCAGAGCGACAGTTACTGAAAGGGATGCTTCAGCCTTTACCAGTTCTAGAGTGTAAATAGGAGAATATATCCATGGACTTTGTTGTGGGATTGCCGAAGACCCCTCGAGGTAATAATGCAATCTGGGTTATTGTTGATCACTTGACTAAATTTGCTCATTTCCTTGCTATAGGAGATACTTTTTCCCTAGATCAACTTTCCCGTTTGTATCTTAAAGAGATAGTCAGGTTACATGGAGTTCCTCTCTCTATTGTATCAGGCTGTGATCCCGGTTCACTTATGACTTTTGGAAAGGCCTTTAGAAGTCGTTGGGTACTGAATTAAATTTTAGTACAGCTTTTCATCCTCAATCAGATGGGCAGTCAGAACGAACAATTCAGACCTTGGAGGATATGCTACGAGCTTGATCGATGGATTATCAGGGAAGTTGGTACCAACATCTTTCTTTGGTTGAATTTTCATATAATAACAGTTTTCATTTCAGTATATGTATGGCACCATTTCAGGCATTATATGGGAAGCGGTGTCGAACTCCATCTTTTTGGGATGAAGTGGGTGAAAGAAAGATGATGGGACTAGAATTGGTAGAAGAGTTGGCAGAAAAAGTTCAGCTGATATAGAAACACATGAGAATAGCTCAGAGCAGGCAGAAGAGTTATGCGGATAATCGGAGGAAGGATCTCTCTTTTGAGGTAGGTGATCATGTTTTTCTCAAACTCTCACCATGGAAAAGTGTGATACGATTTGGTAAGAAAGGAAATATGAGTCCAAGGTTCATTGGACCATATGATATTCTGGAGAGAGTTGGATCAGTTTCTTACTGAGTGTCTTTACCTTCGAGTTTATCCCAGGTACACAATGTTTTTCATGTTTCGATGTTGAGAAAATATATGCCAGATCCATCTCATTTTTTGAGTCCAGAGGTAGTCCAGCTGGAAGAGAACCTATCTTATGAGGAACAACCGGTCCAGATTCTTGACCACAGGGAGCAAGTGTTATGGAATAAGGTGATTCATCAGGTAAAGGTTTTGTGGAAAAACCACATGATTGAAGAGGCAACATGGGAATCTGAAAATGCGATGAGGGATAAATACCCCCACTTATTCGATAAGTAAATAAATTGCGGGGACACAATTTTCTAAAGGGGGGAAGGATATAACATCCCAAGTAAGTAATGAATAATATATATTTTTATCTATGTCTATTAATGAATTAGATAGTGTTTTAGGGGCTTAAAATTATAATAAATCCAATCTTAAGCATGGAATACACAAATATTTTTAAAAGATTGTTTTACTGCCTTTTGATGGAAAACAATTTTTTAAATCTATATTTTGACAATTTTATAAGCTATTTTTGTCAAAATAAACTTATTCTTTATGATTGGGACATCAAAATTTACTTTGTGTGAATTTTTGGTATTTTTCTAATAAAGTTCATTTTTTAATGAATAGTGAAAAATGTTGAATTTTAATTCAAAACCTCTTTTTAATCTAATTTATTTATATGATTAGATTATCTTTTTAATTGTTTTTGAAGTGAAATTAGAATATATTTTTACCATTTAATCCAATGTTGGTCATTGGAATCAATTTCACTTTGAAATTGGACTTAAACTGGTGTCAATCTTTTGATAATCATTGTATCATAAAAACACGCTATTTGTCATTACAACAGGAATTAATTATTAAATTAATTAATGTAACTTATATGATTTGAATTTTTCAAAATAGACATCATTTTTGAATTCGGAATATCAAATATAGCTTAGGGTGAGGTTTTGGTATTTTTCTGAAAAACTTCAATTTTTGATGAATAGTGAAACCACTAAGTGGTAGTTAAAGAAACTGATTTTTCGTTTAAATGAAACTTTTCCACTTCTATGATTTTATTTTCAAAAATCTGACATACATGGTTGTCATTAAGAAGTAAAATGTGGTTCAATGAGATTAAAATAATTTTTTGGTGAATAGTAACTTTTAAGTTCTTAATCGCGATTAGAGGTAATTAGTGTAGTTTAAGGTAAAAATAATGTTTTAATAATATGAGATGAGCTTGACACATGTCCTACCCTCATTGGATGTGTCATGTCCGACAAAGAAAATCCATGGGTAAACTTAGGGACCCCATGGAGCAACTTTGGTTGGGAAATGACATAAATAACTTTTTATTTAATGTAAAAGAAAAAATGACACAAACATGAGATGTTTTACTAAAACAATTTTTACATGGGGTTAAACAAGTCATATTTTTGACTATAAATATTAATTATAAAGATAAAAATATTTCCTACATCATGATAGTTTTTCTATAATTTTTAGACTTTAAATATATTAAATTATTTATGACATCATGATGATGTAGCGATTACCCCATTAATAAAGGATTTAAATAAAATGAAAAGATAATGTAAAATCTATGACCTACACATGTCCAAAACCTATTGGATGGGTATATTTAGAACCCTTATCACCTTAGACTCGACTTATATCAATGTGGGACCTTTTGAATCTGAGAATCATTTTAAAATAAAGTAACATTTCTTTACTTTCCAATAGTGCCCCTCCTCTCCTCTTATAAAAGGCCCCCACCTCTACCTCCTTACCCACACTTCCAAATCCTTTGGCTTGGCCAACCCCTGCCCATTTTGTCTCTCCACTTCCCTCTCTTACTCCTTTAAGCCTCACTTTGGGAAGAAGTCTTCTCAAGGAAGCCTTTGAGCTCAAACCAAAGGGAGTTACCCGATTTTAAGGTAATGTCTTCACTTGAGTCCTTTTGTATTATTTTGCTTCTGCAACCCCCTAAACTCTTTTTATTCATTTATTTTGTAACAACTACAGTATTTTAAATATACTAGGATGTTGTTATAATAATTATTTGAGCTACCATTACACACACCTACATCTAATGGTTAAAGAACATACTGTTTCCGTGGATGGCGAATTTCTGCCTCCCGAAACGATGATTGTTCAACATTCTTTTAACACCTTAAAAGGTGTCCATTAAGATGGAACTATATTTATATATGATATATTATATGTTTATTTTTTTTCTTAAGCTTCTGTATTTTTCATTTTGGGCATACCTTTATGGTTTCCATTATGGGTAAACGCGATATCTTTATTTAAGGAAGTGCGGACTACCGCCCCCTCAAAGTGATTTGATTCGTTAATAAAATATGTGGGACATATAAAGGATGGAGTTATTATATTATATATGATATTACACTGGAATTATAATATACCTTTATATCATTATGATTCCATTCTATAAAATACAAAATTGAAATGAAAGTAGCGTTCATGCGTACGTACGGCTTACCGTCTCCATGAACGGTGCAATTCATTTCTTACCTCTAAATGATTATGTAATATTATAAATGCATGAATTTACTGGATATATATGTCATATATGATATCTACATCATGAATACCATTCTGGATATAATGGATACATGAACAACTTGTGATTATAAAGGGTTTATTTTTGACTCAAGTACCAATGATCGTTAAAACGACCGTTATTAACTTAAATAACTACATAGTGTTCATGACATGGAAATAAGTGATATAAAAGAAATAATGAACTTGAAAAAGGTTCTTAAACAAGTAGAAATTAACTCAAGTTTATTATTCTGGAGATTAAAGAATGACCGAGTCAAGTCGGACCCGAGGTATGGGACTTCGTCTCAATCTCCTTTCATTGAGGCATATTTTGTTTTATACACAACCTTATTTATACGGTGTATAAACCACTTTGAATTTTACATTTATTAAAAAGGAATATTTTTTATACGAAGCGTTTACTAAACGACAAAAGGGAATGTTTTTGTCGTACGTATGCGGCGACAATGACTTCTCCACCGCCGTGACCATTATTTGAGTTTCGACTTCCTCTATAAGCCATACCTTCTTTTTAAAAGAAAAATAAATACCATGTTTTACTTTTCTTTTATTTTGGTATTGAAAATGGTTTTCATAATGTTTTTATATCAATGTGTTGTATTGATATCTTGTGATTGAAAGGTGGAAATTTTATGTTTCCTTTATGCATTTTTATGTGATACGATTATGTTGAGGTTCTTGGGCATTATTATGAAGACGGGTGGTTCCGTGATAAACTAAGGGCGGGTGAGCCCGATATAGATCTCTAATGCATTGGGTAACACAAAGGAGTGAAACGTTAAGGTTTCTATGAATATATTTAGGGAATATACTGTGATGGGTTTTCCAAACGTAACCAAGAGGGTTACTCCCTACATAAGAATGTTCTGAATGCCTCAAGTTACCTTTATGTCTTATGATTTCCATGATTTATTCATGATTTGATGAGGTATGTTAAAGTGCTTATGTTTTATGAGTAAAGTATGATTTCATTGATTCTTATGTATACATGTACTCATGTTTCCTTTCCATATTTTTATATCCCTTACTGAGCTTTTTATGCTCATCCCAAATTTTTTTGAAATGTTTTTCACAGGTCAAGGGAAAGGTACATGATATGATGATAGTGTCAAGGAAGTGTCAAGAAAGAATCCATGTTTTATTTTAAATATGTTTCCATTGATGGGAAAAAATGAATACAATCTTTATGTAACCACCTTGTTTAAATGTGGAATGTAATGCAAGTTTTATGATCTAATTCTCTAAAACTCCAAACCTAAAAAGATCCTCAATGTGTAATCTTGTAATAACTCAAGATTAAGTAAGGTTTAAGTCTGGGGCCTTATATTGTGTGTCTGTGTTTGTTATGTATAAATTATTCTAAAAAAGTAATGTAATATCCATGTACGTCAAGCTTTTGGTCTCTACAGTTGGTATCAGAGGAATGGTTTGTTTAACCTTTGGAAACTAGGATGAGAAATCTTTAGTGAGATCCCTAGATATATTTCTATGGTATGTCAAGGGATGTCCCTAAGGTTAAGTATAAGTATAGGATATAGTCCAAGAATTATGATAACGATCTTAGAAATTAACCTAAGATGTTAGATATTGAAGGTAATCCCCCTTGATTATGATTTTGGCCTCTCACACAATTCTTGTTGGGTTTTAGAAAATGGATGGGAATGGGAAGATTCAAGATAATGGAGGATATGATGGACAATGGAATTATATTCTTCATGAGAAATCGAATGAAATTGGATCTGGATATCCACATATCTTTATTATGCCTAATTAGAAATATCATAATATGATCAATAATCTCAACTTTGGTATGTTTCCCGACTCAGCTAATAAGATAAAGATGGAGTTTTATGATGATCATAGAGGAAGGAAAGTTCAATTTCTGTCATGTAAATCATGTTGGAAGAGGAATAAAGGAGAATGTTTCAACGGAACTGAAAGATGCTTTGGGTGCGGAAAAGGACAAAAATCCAGTAAGTGCAAAGTATAAGGTTCAGTTAACACCATGGATAAAGATAATGGTATTGCTAAGACATCAACAATGATTAGATGTTTTAAAAGTGGAATGTATGGGAATTATGCATACCAATTCCCTAATGGAAAATCTCATGAAGAGAATAAGCATGGTCATATGGGTAGTATTTATGTGGATGATGATGAGGACACTACAAATGATATATGAGATGAAAGAAGTGTTAAAGCTTGGTCAATGGTTTAAGAAGGTAGTGGAATGATTTTATGTTTATCAAGAGTTATGTTGTATAGGTAATTTAATGGTACTATGGAATAAAGATACATCTAAGGATTGTTACACTATTTTTTTCCTTAAGTTTTTGAATGTAAATGTTGAATGGTACCGATAACCATGAATGTTTATTCAGATATTTTTGGAAGGTAGATGATATGTTCATAATGAAAGGATAAGGAGAAAATGAAATGTTTGATAGTATTCATGAGCTCATGAAAAATATAAGGACAAAGTGATATCATGGTTTGAGTATACAAAATTTTGGGATTTTGGTATGTGGAAAGAGTTAACTTTTGACCGAACTCATGTTTTCACTAAGGTTTAATGGGTATTCATTTTTCAAGAGAATACATGATTAAGGCCTTCAAATGTTCGGAATGTGACAAAAAAGGCATGTCTTATGATATATGGGGATCAATGATGGTATTAAAATGCTTGTTATATGAACTCTCTGGTAATCATTTTCACTATAATATGAGATTGGATAGAAGTATTTTGGATAATCCTAAATATTGGAATGGATTATGTTGGATATAAGTTAGTATTGATTAAGGCTATAACTTTTTCGAAATTATTAATGTAATGTTATAATAATGTAGTTTTAGAAAAAGGAAAACCTACAGGAAGGGCGACAACCCGTCGCGTCGGATAAGGCTGTGGGAATCAAACCCACAACTGAAGTACGACACGCCTTTATCGCCTACCACTGGCCTACAGGAAGTCCATGTTTAGTAGAAACCGGTTTTATAATATTAATCAGTATGAAATATGAAGTATAAGTCCATTTTAGGAACCATATATGATTAATCTCACCATAGATGGACTTATGTATATAACTTTTTCTAACTTATGTTTGAGACAGATGGAATGACCTATCATTCTATCACATGATATTCTAAAACATTGCGAAAGACAAATTCAACTACATTTCTTAAAGAGATGAAGTGGAAATTGTTCAAGGCATGAACAACGATTTTTCTAAAATAAAGTATGTATTTCATCTAATTCAAAATTTTCAACTTTAGGGAAATGATCTTGAAAACCAAAAATGTTGTCATAGTGCCCTTATATCCAATGAATCATATGGTACCCTAGATCATCACAAATTTATGGCTTTTTGATTGTTGGCTTTTTCATAGCCATGTTCTCTACCACTCTCCATCAGAACATGACGGTTAGATTTCTCTTCCATATCCATATTTTCACCAATGTTCTCCTATGTTGAAACCCAGTGATTAGTTAATTTGGGTAACCATTAAGTTTCATACTTTAGTTTTTAAATATTTGTTTTTGTATTCCTTTTTACGATGTGGGTTTCTATTAATGAAACTTTTTAGTAGTAACCATTTATAACCCTGATGAATTTCGAGGGTGAAATTCATTTTAAGGGGGTAGAATGTAACACCCCGAGATTTTATGAAAAATATTTTTTTTAATTTTATTGATGTCTTGTGTTTTACGCTACACCAAAAGGAGCTTGCAGAACATGCATCCCTAACTTGACTTGCATTACACACAATCACGACCTTCCACGATAGTGTGTGTTGTACGCAATACCGAGTTTCACTAAACAACGATATCTTATATAAACTAGTCGTTATGAATAGTAATACCCACATTTTAAAATTTTATAAATTTAATATTTTGAAATGGACTTAATTTTTTGATTCAGAATATAGAAATTAGCCTACGGTGAGTTTTTGGTATTTTTTTGATAACTTTAAATTTTTTATGAATAGTGAAAACACTGGGTTACTATTTAAAAACTGACTTTTTATTTAAAAAATTATTTATTTTATTTAAATTTATTTTAGGTAAAAATTGATACATAATACCTATATAAGTTCAATGTAATTCATTGGAGTCATTTTATAATAATTTTAGATATATAAAAATTTTATTGAACTTTTCACTTTCTTTTACCCACCTCTTAGGAGAATTTGGAAATTCTCATAAAACATAATTTTACCACTTCTATGAGTGGAATTTCAAAAATCCAAGAGAAATGGTTAATATAAAGGACTAAAATGTGGTTCAATGAGATGGAAATAATTTTTGGTGAATAGTAACTTTTTACTTTTATTTACCACGGTTAAAAGTAAATATGGTAATTAAGGGTAAAAATGATATTATTATTACCCTAAAACATGTCCTAATTCTATTGGATAAGTTTAATTCGACCAAAAACAACCTTAGGAATAAAATACGACAATTTAGGTCCACTTGTATTAGATTAGGACATTTATTATTAATTTATTTAAAGAAGGGTTAAAATAGTTAAAATCAATGTTTAATAACTAATTCATTTTTAATATAGGGTTATACATTATATAAATTAGACTATGAATATTCATTAGAAATATAAAAAGATTTCCTACATAATGGTATTTTATTTATAATTTTTAGACATTAAATAATTTAATTTATTTATGACAATATGATGATGCAATAATTATATTATTAATGAAATATTAACATAATTGATGTTATAAATACCCAAATAAATGTAATTTGATACTTTTTATGAATTACACTAATTTTCTAGGATACTATGACATGTTATTATTGATTTAATTAACTGTTTTAGAACTAATCATGCTGTTATGATTTTCAAACAAATCAATTACCAAATAGTGTCTAAATTGACATAAAATAGTTTTAAAAAAAAATATTATATTATTAATTGTTATTATATTCCTAAAAATATAAGGATCATCAAAGATACTTATATCATGATAGGTGTATCATTAATGGACCACAAGGGGGTCTCTTGTATGTATATGGTATGTTTAGTAACTATATAATATAAAAATACAAAGGGACATGGTAAATGTCAATCTAATTAACTAAGAGTTAAAACTAAAAGATAAGGATAATATAATGAC
Source organism: Viscum album (assembly GCA_963277665.1). Lineage (NCBI taxonomy): Eukaryota > Viridiplantae > Streptophyta > Magnoliopsida > Santalales > Viscaceae > Viscum > Viscum album. The sequence continues at coordinate 1,292,149,379 of OY728135.1, forward strand.
CCAAACCTGTCTAAAATCTATTTTTTGAGATTATTTAGACCCATCCCACCTTATATTTAAAATAAATCAATTTGGAGCTATTAAAAACTGAATATCACTTTATTATAAAATAATATATTAAGTTTTTCTAAGGTGCCGCTCTCCTCCCATATAAAAAGGGCACCCCTTACCTCTTATCTTCACACCTTTTTGAGCATTGAAGCTCGGCCAAAACCTTCACATTTCTCTTCTCCACTTCCCTAGAAAGATTATTGAGGTTCTGGTGTTCTCAAAAGACCAACTCTACTTCCTTAAGAGAAGGCTTAAAGGAGGTGCATCGAAGAAGAGGTAATCTCTTCTTCTGATTCTCTCAAGTTTCTTTCTTCTTCTACTTCTTCTTATTTAGTTGTATCATTATAAAGTAATAACAACAGTATTAATTATATACTTATATGTTATTATAAATATGAAAAAAACCTATTTCACCTTCTATTAATCCTATGGAAAATGAAATCACCGCGCGTGCGTACGTACGGAATACCGTCTCCATGCCGTGGTGTAATCTATTTTTGACCACCACCTTACTTGGATAGGAATAATTGTGTAAATAAATAACTATATATGATTATTGTAAAGTTATATTGATTCTGAAATATTATATAGACACTTCAATACAATTCCACGATCATGGGAATGATATCATCGCTCGTGCGTGCTTACGGACTACCGTCTACACGGCGCGATGAGATTCATTCTCTATGTTAACCATTCTTGAATGATTATAATGTATATATAATAAGTAATCATGAAATATATGACATAATAATGATACTGGATTTATGTATATATATATGTATTTAATCTACTTAATTCCATTCAATTCAATAAGTAAACAAAAACATCGTTCATGCGTACGTATGGCCTACCATCTCCATGAATGGTGTATTTCATTCCATTTATAGATCTAACATATATATATGTATATGATGAATATATATTACATATAAATCATTTTTTAAATTCTGGAATTAAGTAAATCAGGATATAAGTAATAATATCAAGAACAACAAGTCCGAACATGTACAATAAATAAAACGATTTTACCCAAAACACTGCTTTAACATGGAACGTACAAAAGAACGGGTAATATATATTCATAAGTGAACCATATATGATATCATAAAAATGAATATTATTATGTAATAAGTCCATGAAATTATTTAAATCATTATACAGGAGGTTCAGATACGTACGAAGCATATCAGACCTAAGGTAAGGGATAATGTAGCAATCTCAATTGTTTTCTATCCGAGATTGCTTATACGTAAGTATTTACTGGGGTTATATTTATCATCCATGTCCAAGTTTTATAAAAAATGTTTTCATTTATGCTTAAAGTCATTTTTACCCATTTTTTACATTTACTACATGGTATGTAAGGAATCTTTTTATTGTTTACCATACAAGGAACTTTTTCACTTTTCTGGAAAAATTACGAGAAGAATGTTCTTTTAACTTATACGGCATGAACAGATTTTTACCGTTACATAAAGTTTTTTTTCATGAAGCTTACTCTACCATATTTCATGACTATTTTCAACAAAATCATTTTCTTTTAAAATTGAATGGCATTTTTCAAAAAGAAAATGATTTCCCAGAAGAAAGGATATTTTCCTCAAGAATTCATTTCAAGTGCTTTATCAAAACCATTTTCCATCTATGATGACATTATTTCATATGTGTATGTTTGAAGTATAATGTCTATATTATTTATATGGTTTCACTTTTCTTATGATGAAATGATATCCATTTGTTTTATATGTATTATGTTATGATGAAATGATGTTTATGAAACCCAATTTATTCTTTGGGTTATGATGAATGATTTATGATTGTTTTGTGACACACGTAAGAATGACTTCAATATGAGATGGGTGGGACCTATGTCTGACTCCAATAAATTGGGTAAAGATTTATATCTCATGAGATAGACATCTCTGGAATGGTAAGTTAATCCGGTTCAGTGATACAGGACTGGAACGAGGAGTGAAATCGATTCAGAAAGGGACTTTGTCCACTATGATGGTCTTGGAAGCAATGCCTTAGCTACTATGGAAATCCTAACAAGTTATGAATGGTTTCCACAATTACATGATTTATCCCCATGCAATTTTATCAATATTGATGTTCCATTATGATATATTCCTTACGTACTTCCAAGATTTATGTCCATGCTCAAGATTTTGATGTTTAGATTTTATGTTCAAGCATTTGCATAAAAATGTTTATGGATTGTTTTCTTTTCTCTGTGCTTACCCTTACTGAGAATTTAAGCTCACCCTTTTTATGTTTTATTTTCCCTAGGATATAAAGAATGGTTTTAGGTAAGAAAACAAAAGGGGAAGATCTTTATGGGAGAAGTTAAAGATATTTCACCACGATTAGAATATTAAATTCTGAGTTTCCAAAGACACTAAACTATTACGGTCCTTGTGTGTCTGTGTCTGTTATGTATAAAGTATTCCGCAAAAGTAATATAATGTCCATGTACGTCAAGATTTGGGTCTCTACAAGATGGCCAAGGACTTGTCCCTCTTTAACCATGAAATGTCATTTTTCCCAGTTTAGGACCAGAATCTTTTCATCACATCTTAACAAAAATCACTCTACATTCCTTAGAAATCCCTTGAATGTATACCTAAAAACACAAATAAGTCATCCATGAAGACCTCTAGAAAATCCCCTACCATGTCTGAGAGGATTCCTATTATGCACCGCTGGAAGGTTACATGGGCATTGCATAACCCGAAGGGTATGTGTTTGAAGGCAAAGGTGCCAAATGGATTGATAAAAGTAGTCTTCCCTTGATCCTCTTGGGAGACCTCCATCTGATTGGACCCTGAGTACCCATCTAAAAAATAGTATAAGGCATGACCTTCCACCTTCTCAAGGGCTTGTTCAACGAATGGTAAGGGGAAATAGCCCTTCTTGGTAAATGAGTTAAGATTCCTATAGTTTATGCTAAAACTCTAGCCACTAATCACCCTAGTTAGAATAATATATCCATCCTTACTAGTTATTACTATAATTCCATCCTTCTTTGGAACCACATAGATTGGGCTAACCCACTCCCTCTAAGCTATAGGATAGATGATACAATATTTTAACAATTTCAAAAGTTATTTTATCACTACTTCTTTGAGATTAGGATTGAGTTGTCGTTGAGGTTGATGGCATGGCTTTAAATCAAATGCTAGAACAATTCTATGATTCCCGATAAGTGGGATAATCACAGGAATATCAGATAGATTCTATCCAATGGCTTTCTTGTGTCTCCTAAGGACATCTATAAGCATCCTCTAATGATCATCTTGAAGATAAGAATAAATTACAGTAGGATGTGTTCCATTTTCACCAAGGAAGGGTACTAAAGTGTACTATGATGTTAGTTGAATTCAAGATCAGGTTGGTTTATAATTTGAGCAGAATATTTAGATATTGGATCAAGATAAATTTCTTTTTTTTACAGTTTTAGACAATATTGTTTCACTATGTGTAAATTTTTCTACTATACAAATTATTTGATAAGTTTTAGGCAATGGAGTTGGTGTGGTCTCCATGAATGTGGTTTCCTGAAAGATTTCACTGATTTTTGTTCTAGATATTTCATCATAAGAGCAATCAGAAAGTGATTCTAGCCAAGGAGATAAACTTCCTTCTTGTGAATAAAGGAAATTAATCTCGTCATAACTTAAACATTACTCAAATGTTCCTTGATGTTCTATGGATTCATTATTAGTGCTTCTAATCATGTTTACTTCATTAATATCCTCATAATCCCCTATTTGTGAGCTTTCATTATAGATGTTCAAGTCTAGACTCATGTTTCCAAAGGTGATGGTCATGCCCCAATTCTGGACTTGGACAAAAAAGTTCTTTTTTGCAAGTAAGGGACAAACAAGGATGATTTGGATTTTTTCTGTACTACCTGTGTTTGGATTATTGTCAAGTAAAATGAAGTCAGAAGGGTATATTAAGTTTTCTCTTTTTACCAAAATATCCTTTAAAATATCCACTAGAATCCTAATGCTATGATCAGAAAGTTGAAGTGTGATAGATGTGGGTTGGAGCTATTCTAAGCCTAACTGGTAGTACATAACATATGGAATGAGATTGACACTTGCACCTATATCACATAAGGATTTTACAACCTTGTTCACTCCTAGTTCAACATAGTTGTATAGGCATCCTGGTTCATTCATCTTTGGTGGAACAGTTCTTTGGATTGTTGTGCTAACATTTGCTGCCAGAAGAACTTGGTTCTTATGTGATAAATTCATCTTAAATGTGCATAGGTCCTTCAAGTATTTTGAGTATGAATGAATGGTTTGAATGGCATCAAGGATTGTAATGTTCAAATTTACTAGTGAGAATATTTCCCTCATCTTTTCACTCAATTAAGGCTTGGGTTTCCCCTCATACATTAAGGAAATGGGGTAGGTTGTGGGATTGTTTATCGAAGATTTGTTTCCTTCAGATTCTTGTCTGTTTTTCACTTTGATCATGTGGTTTGTTGAAGATTTATTAGAGTTTTAATCTTCAGATGGTTTGGAAATTATTTTTTTAGTTTTCTCAATTGATTTCCCACTTCTCAAAACTATCACAACCTTTTGTTTTTCATGAGTTTTTTGGGTGAAACATGTATCTCCCCTTTATTTTTGTTATGGAATGGCCTGTGTGTGCATCTGTGTATTTACAATTTTTATGGTTTTATGTTCATGTTTAAGGGATGATATTTCAGAGTTAATTTTTTCCATTTGTTTACACAACTATTCAAGGATTGGAAGAGGGACAGATTGGGTGTGGGATTGTGTTGGTTGGTTTATCCCAGTAGGATTCATTGGTGGTCAGATGGGTTTCTGGATGGGTTGTTGGTATTGGACAGAAGGATGCTGGTATTAGACTGGTTGTGGTTGGAATTTGTTATGGTTTTGAAAATTTTTTGTAGGGTAGGAGTTTGGTCCTTGTTGTTGGCTAGGTTGTTGGTTATTCTTCTAGTGGAATCCTGGGTGGTCATTATACTTTGGGTTGAATGTGTTATGGTATTGGGTCATTTTAATGTTTAGGGAATTGACTTCAGTAGGTGGTCCTCCTCAAGGAATATCCTTTATGAACGGAATGGTTAGGCAGTTGTCCGTTTTGTGGTCATCTATATCACAAATTGTGCAAATAGGGTCTACAGTTTGGATTTCATTGATTTTTATAAGGTCAATCTCTTCAACCTTACTAATGAGTGCTGCGAGTTTAGCCCTGAGGCTTTCTACTTCTCTATGTGTATGAATTCAATTAGTTCTTTTTGGATTTTCAGAATAAGGTGATGTTCCCCATGTTTGGTTTTGTTCAGCAAGGATTTCTAGATAATCGTACAAATAATCTGGGGATTTGTTTTTAAAGGTCCCAGTACACATCGTTCCAATGAATTGTTTATTCCTTAGGCCCAACCCATCATAGAAAATTCCTACTTGTTTAGGAATAGAGAAACCATATTTTGGAACCATGTTTAGGGTGTCTATGAAACTCTCCCAAGTTTCATAGAATGAATCTCCATCTTTTTCAAAAAAATTATTGATGATCTTTTTATGTGCAATTGTTTCATAGTGGGGAAAGTATTTTTTGTATAATTCTCTTTGTAATTGGTCCCCAGAGTTTATGGATGAGGATCTCAAATTGTTTAGCCATTTTTTATCATTATTATTCAGTGAAAAATGGAAGAGCCTAATCTTAGCTGATTCTAGTACATGCGGGGGACAAATGGTTTCTAAAATGTCATTGAACTCTTTATCGTGATGGTAGGGAATCTGAGACTCCATTCCATGGAATGTGGGAAGGTGGTCAAGAAAATGGGGTTTATAGATGTAGTTGGAATCTCTTAAGTAATTGTTTCTATGACATGAGGATTAATTAGTCCAAGATGGAGTTAGGTATTTGTTCATGGTTTGATTCACTACATTCTCTATGTTTGTAGCTTCTTGGTTTGGGTGTCCCATTTTATCACCCACATGGTTTACCATTTGATTTCATGGAAGAACCTTTATTGGAATTTTTTTAATTGTTTAATCTGGAGTTTCAAGAATATTTGGATTAAATTTAAACAATCCCTTAGGTGAACTTGACTCCCCTATCCTAGGACATCCCACCCTAATTATGATGATTGAGTTATCGCGGGTGTAGGAGGGCATGCACCAAAAGAAAAAAATTGATAAAGGGAAAAGATAAGAGAATTTGGGTGATAATAGAAGAATGGGGGTGAGGAAAGAGAGTTCTGTGTCTAAAGAACATTCTTGGTCCCCGAAAATGGTACCAAAATTTGGTGTCTCCCAAATTTAACAAATTTATAAGTGTTAGGAGGTCGCTTGCAGTGTAGCTTGAGTTATCGAATCCTCAAAGACCTAAGAAGATCATTAGACACACAATATAAAGAGTTGGATTTTTGATTATGAATTGAACAACATGGGTTGATTATATATGGGTTTAAAATAGCCCTAAGAGATATATATAAATTCAAATAATGATAAAATAAGTTGATCCTAGGTTATTTCTTGGGGTGGAATGGTTGAATTAGTTTTTTTAAAATTTCAATTTCATTAACTTGAGAAGGATTCATGTAATGAATTAAAACTAACCTCATCAATTCCTGATTAAACACCTTCAAAAAAACATTATAATCAATTATACACATGTAGGATCATTTTCATGATTCCTCCAAGGTAAAGGATCTAATTAGGACATAAAAGTGGGGTGAATAAATTCAATATAGAAGAGGAAGGGAGAAAATCATTGAATGAAATAAAATCAAATAAAATATATTAGTAAAATTTAGAGAGTGAAAAATAACATCCAATCCATCTCCTTGCTACTCCTTTGGATCAAACCATAAAATATTTAGCCCCCCATTGATGAAATTTTGTCAACTGAAGTGGGAAGTAAACTTACAAGGGTGGAATTAAAGAAGTTAAAAAATATAACGGTCACTACACCGTTGTGTGAATAAAATCACAAGGTTTTGTGTGAAAAAGTTCACACCATAAGGAAATAGTATCAAGGTGATATGAATAAGAACATAATAAGATAAAATAATGATTTTTTTTGAAAACTATGTTGATTCGAATGACTTACAAGAGAAGGAATAATGTTATAAAGACAAATTGGGATAATAACATTACAATGAAAACAATGCACCAAGATCTGCCAAATCCTCCATCCCTACTGCCATAAATATGAATTTAATAATCGTTTGGTCTATCCGCCATCTTACCAAGTCTCTTTAATTAATTGTGGTGGGTAAAGGTTGGTGGATAATTAATGGAGAGTAGATTTTTCCACTATTCCCCCGAAGTGGAAGTCGGCTTACATCCACTGAAAAGGTGTGCTGAAAGGGCCTTCTAAATAGATAATGTGGAGTGGGACATAGAAGGATAAAATTTATCCCCAGATGGATTCTAATATCCTATAAATTGTTTTCCCAAAAAAGTGTGTGTTTCACAAAATATAATTGAAATAGTGGGCTATTTTTCTGGGCTGTAGAATCTGGTCCAGAATTTTATCATCATCTTCGGCTGCCTAGAATGCAATTAAAATATCCGAATCAGCTTGGGAAACTATTTAATGAAATGTTTCCCATAATATCCTCTATCTTCATTTAAATTATCTGAATCACTGTGCCTAAATCCTGCCCTCTACAGTACTTTTATTGGGTTGTTGTCCAGTTCACTACGCCCAGAACCTTGTTGGTTCAAGGACCACTTTGGTGGTCTTCCGATTTGAATCTCCAAGTTCCCCAAAAGAATGAATTATTTAATATATCATGGGATCCCTAAAAATAAAATAATAAAATAAAATTAAGACCATTTTTTGTTTTATGAGATTTTCAATAATGTACCATATAATAGTGCCTTTGAAAAGGAATTACAATCATAATGAGAAATGATGTTATAAGTGTAAAATTCACTAATAATGGTGTATATGATTAATAAAGCACATGAATATTATGTTATAAACAATGAATATTAGCCTATTTTAGGAATAATCAAAAAATTTAATGAGTAAATTTTTTTATTCATGAACCCATACTTGATCATTATATATTTGAAACAGGTGATACCAGTATGGATTATACAATGGTTTGATCTTCATTATAGCTCATATGTTATATTGATATAGTTTAAATGATTTGTGCACCCAGATACTATTGGGTGAACTTGTTATAAAATGTATGATGGTGTGACAAGATAGAACTGGGTGATCTGGATATAGATTATATATTGGATGAACCTATAAAATTTTCAAATTAATTGGGTAATTATACTTGTGATAATAGGAAATAAGGATGGTGTTACATGAGGGGTTCTCATTTGGATTTGGTAGGGTTCCAATTATTTCTTAAATGAGTTTATAATTTTTAATGAATGTGATTATCTATGTTTCCAAAATTTCTTTATACTTTATTTCTATGGGTTGTATTGATTTTATTGTGAAGGAATTTTGGGTGTTTTTTTGAAGGGAAAATTATTTATTTACTTCTCTCAATGATCAATGAGGTGAAGGAAAAAAATTTCATCGGTTATCATGTTTTCACTGTACAATTTTTTTTAAAATATTTATTTGTACCTTAATTATAGTTTTCTTCTCATCCCACATTTTAAATAGTTTTTCACCTTATTTAATGATTCTTAAGGGAAATAATTATTTCTTTATGAATATCATGAATATTTTTCATTAACAAAAATGGGATTTTATTTCCAATTTTTAAGATTTTTTTAAAAATTATATAGATTAGAAGTGTCTAATTTGTATATAAATTGATTTTTAATTATTAGTTACGACTTAATTATATAAAACTATAAATATAAAACCTATTTTGTAACTGAATGAAGTTATTTCTATCATAAATAAACTACAATTTGTAATGTGTATGATTATGTCCTTATATCTAAACCAAATTTTTTAACCACTAAACCATAGTATGACTCAGATGGTATCACCAAATAACTCTAAATAACTAGTCTATGACCATTTTAAAGTTCAAATTAAATTTATAATGACTCAAATGATTATTCTTACTTTATATTTGATTCTCAAATATTCATATATCACTCTTACAATGTCTAAATTTCATTATAAACGTCCCAGATAACTCATCTTAACCTTCCAACACACTCTTACAATGTAATATACTACCCTTCCAAATCCTATATAACTATTTTAATATGAATAAATTAATCTAGATACTAATGGAATTGTTAATAAATTTTCTTAATACAAGAATTATTTTTACAGGAAAGTATATTCTTATCTTAATCGATTATAAAATTTTCATACAACTCTCTTGAAAATTATGTAAATATATATATATATATCATCATCCAAATAAGTTTTACATATTTCTTCATTAAATCATAGAGATTCTTCTAATCACATTATGATATCTTAAATATTCTCAAATGAACTTAAAAAAATTCCCAATAGCATAAAGAATTTCAAAAGCATCATCCACATTTATTGAAAAAGAATACATTATAATACTAAATAAGGTTCAACAATCTCCATAATGGGATTTTTAATTATAAAAATGAATAAGTTTAAAATTAAAATCCCTATAAAATATCTTCTCCCCCTTAATCAAGGGAAATAGATTTTAAATAGTCCAATATCTATATTATTTATAATAACAATAAAGTTAATGTGAAGAAGATACTGTATACATATTTATAGTAGGGACCCACAAACCAATTAACTCTCTATAATAATATTTTATGTTTAGTGTTGAACAACTGAGAAATCAGATAAGGCATCAACTATGTATATTAAAATTTATTAACAGTAGGTACCATCTAAACATATTCATTCATGAAACGATACAGGGGTGTTTAAAAACACTCCCACACCCACTCAACAAACACATTTAAATATTTTATTATCATCATGGTTTCAAACTTTCTATATAAACCCTTTATAAAAGTTTTAATTATTTAGATATTGGGGAGGAAAATCCAATGAAGACATACCTAAATGTTTGGAAGTGATATGTACTCAAATTTGATTCCTTAGTTTGTAAACATTTTTTTTAGTGGTTTGGTGAAAATATTTGAAATATATTCTATTGATGTAAAAATTTACCCTCTAGATTCCTTTTTCCATCTTATACCTTAGAAAATTAATCATTATATATTTTGTTGATATATATTTTTTTATGTATTTTAAATCAAATTTATTTCACTTTGACTATCAAAGAATATTGTCAATGGATACCTCGTTTGAATGTTTGTGACCTCATTATTGTTCTCTATCATTATCATCTGTGTTTCTACCTATCATTAAACCAAAAATTAAAAATTATTTGAACTCAATGTGACTGTTGATTTTTTATTATTTATTGTTTTGTGAGATCTTTTTCCATATTAAAAATGATACACCTTAAGAGAATTTCCATTCATAAATAAGACTTTCCCTATCAGTATCTACAAATGATTTCATGTTCAACTCCCATGTTTTTTATATAAACTAATATATTTTTATGTATTTGAGATCTATCATAGTATTATAATATTTATAAGAATATGAGATCCCCTTGGATTACCTTAAACATTGAAAAGTTAATTATAGAATAAACTATATTGAGATTAAAATAATTTCTATTCAAGAAACATATAATTTTCATATTTTAATCATTATAATGCACTAATTTTATAATAATATCCATTTATACGGCTATTCCTGCATTAATTATGGTTATAAGTTTTGTCCCTTATATATTAGAAAAATATTTAATCAAATCATCTATTTATTTTTGTTTTGAAAATAATACATGATCAAATAATTTCATAATTTGTAATCTATAAGAAAGTAATTTATCCATGAATAAAAATTTCATGTTTATTCATTTATTAGGTGGTATAGTAATTATATGGTCCTTATCATCAATATTAAATATAATTTTATCAATATAAAAAATGAAAAATGGGGTGTGTTTTTGGTCATTTTTTAAGTTCATATTTTCTTATTATGTACCATTTCAAATGCTAGACTTATAAATTACTCATCTAACATGAAATAACAATCATTAAGACCTTATCTCAATCTATAATGTCACATAATTTATTTTAAAATGTCTCTTGCATTAAGATCACATAGAAAAACCTATTGAAACATTATATAGACTTCATGAAATTGGTCACTGTTGAGAAATTATGATTTTACATAAATTTATATAATTTTAAAATTTAATTAGTAAAAAAATTCATCATATATTGTAATTTATTATTTTCTATAAATTATTAATATTTTTTTATCAAAATCAATGAACATTATTTAAGGTGAATCTTTTCACACTTTTTTGGTATCATTCCTATCATGTTCTCTATTAACATTTAATTAGTTTCCTAAAACTATAATTTTATATAATAATTTTTTTATCCTTGGATATTGAAAAATTTCCCATGTTTCATTCTCAATTATATAGATAAATTTTCTCATAGGTTGGATCAACTCTATATGTACAAAATTAGAATTAATTTTTAGTGTTTAATTTTTTTATAAAAAATGGTTTAATATTATATTTTAATTATACTTATTATTTAAACTCAAATATTTAATTCTCCAATTATATTTACAGTGTATATAAAAATTCAAAAGATAACATAATCAATATAAAAACAGAAATCATTGTAATTTTATCCTCTTTTTGTTATTCACTATATAACATGAGATATATCTTTGGTGGAAATGAAATTTTCTTGACATGTCATATCATTCGACTTTGTGTCTTGAAATTGTATAAATAATTAGGTTTTGACTACTTAATTTTTTGTTCCTTTATTGATGATAAGATTCTAAAAAATAATTAAAACCCATATAACAACATCTTTAACTCATTTTATGAAATATAATTTTTTCATAACTCACATATTAAAATACAAAAATGGAAAATTATGTATTACAAGATGTTAACTTATCCCATTCCTTCTCAAAATATTTTAATGAACCATGAGTAAAAAATTTTAATTTGGAATGGTATTTGTCTAACATTTTCTATTTATGTGAAAATAACATGTTAATAAAAAGATATATAATTTCAATTATATTTATTATCAATTCAAAAAATAGAATGGTGTTCATTTACATATGAGTTTTCACACTCAGACATTTATCATCTCATTGTAATGGGGAATACACTGTCATAAACTACATTATTTTTTAAATTGGTGTATCTTGTTGTTACAAATATTATGTGAAACTCTAGGAACATATCTAGATATAATTGAGTCATATTAATGTAATGCAATTTATTTATTAAAACAAATAATATCCACAAAAGAGATTCTAGTAAATCATTATTCTAACAAAATCCTCTGTAAACTTATTATGTAATATAATGTATTTCCCCGATGGTATCTAATAAACGTGAAGGATTACATTATTTCATCATACATTAATGATTTATATATCTATATTGACTATTTTTTATATAACTTACTTCATCAACAATGTTAATGGATTTAATTAGGAAACCACATACTTGTCATGAGGCTAATGATAACTTTTTCTGTAAGAGGATATTAAAAATCATGTATTGATCATTCAATAATTGATATACCTAAAATAAAATCCATGATGAATAATTCCTCTACAAAAACATAAATTCTCATCATTTTCTCAGGAAATAATGTATATGATCCAATGATACCCATTTATAATGATCAAGATTTTGGAAACCAATAAAAATGACCATACAAAAGAATATCCAATAAAAAAACAAAACAAGTGTTGTTATTATTTGTTGGACTGTCTACATGATCATCTATACATGAGATCACTATAACTAAAAATTATTTGATGAAGCCTCAATTTTTAGGAACCCCTAAAATTTTATAGTCATATATTATCTCTATCCTATTAGAAAGAATTATTTTGACATGTTCCATATTATTAGGATTATAAATATAGTTTCTCAATAATATCATTATATAATATAAGAATTTAATAAAACATTCCATCCAACATAATTGGAAATTAGATTATTAGGATATAATTGAATAAAATTGATATTTTATTAAGAAAATAGAATAAACCCTAAATATGGATTTATGGGGTTCTAAATGATGAATCCTTTGAGATTGTTAAAAAAATTAATTTAAAACATTGGGAATTCATCTATATGAGGAAAAATAATAAATGGGAATTATTCATCAATATAGTTATCTAAAATATACATAGCCATTATTCTTTCATGAAATGGATATTGAAGAAAAAGTGCTTTCCCATACCTGAATTATATAAAAAACATCCCAATGAGAGGCTTGATAACACCACTATAATAAGAACATATCATGAATAAATCACTTCATACATCATATGGTTTCTAAAATTTAAAACATAGTTGATTGTATGGAACCAAATTTTAAAACAATATGAATTCAAAATTTTCATAAAAAATATGTGTCACATATTCTATTACTCAAAATACTCTCATTTGAGTTATTATGCCCACATTCGTTTGGACGGGTGTTGAGTATGATCTTATCATATATAATAATGATTGAATGAGAAATAATTCATTGAAAAAAATAACTTAGTAACCCAATGATATAAGTTGGAATAGAATCCAAGTAACCCTAAACAATAAGGGAGATCTCATATCAAGCATAACATCCAATATGACATAACATAATTTCACCCAAAAAACTTTGTGAAATTTTTCCCAACTAGAAATCCAGGATAAATAGTTATGTTGGAAACAATTCCAACCATGAATTAATGTCAAGATGATTGGTTAGAACCATAACCAATCCCACTCATGCTATAATGATGCAGGGTTTTAATTCCTCCCATTAATCTATAAAAAATAAAATGATAATAAGAATTAGGCACAACCCTTTACTATATAAGAGTGATGTTTGGGATCAATTCCAACCATGACACCACATAATTTGCTTGGTTAGTATCACAAAAAACATTATTTCATCACATGTAACTCATTTCCATCAAACCTGACCTTAATACCACAAAACTGACGTCTATTTTAAAACAAATAAAACCATATCATCACTTCCTCATACCCATTTCAAAATTAATATTCTATACTCAGTCATATCTCAAATCACATACAATCTTACTCTTCGTAAAATAATTCTATAAGAAAATGCTCAAGAACTAGAAAGAAAATTTAGATCAAATAAAAATCCTTATAAATTCATATTCTAAGGCATGTTAATAATTTTTATAATTTACATGGCCATAAATGCAAATATAATAAATTAATCCACCAATATAAACCTATAAAATCTCTAAGGAACCTTATGAAATTATCTACATGGATGGAAACCCCTATAGGATTCATTTTATTCCATTTTTAAAATCTCACCAATAGAAGCACATCAAACCATTAATAAAACATACATACATCAAGATAAAAACATAGGTACCACATACATCATAAAATAACAATTCTCCCCATATGGGATGTTCAGAAGAATCAATTTGAATCAATATAATTCCCAAAGGAAAGAAATTACCTTTTGGGTATTTAGAAATAAAAATACGGTTGTAGCCAGTGAAACTATGGATTTGAGTTTACATAGAAATTTAGTCGTTTTTTCTTGATAAATGAAACTAATGGAAGGTGATTAAACTACAATGTAAGGATATGAATCTTTATTTGGGAATAATGGGGGGGTATTTAGTAGATTTTTTGGGGTTATTATAAATAAAGATAAATGTAAATATTATTTCCAGAGAAAAAAATATAATTACAATTTTTTCATTAAATATAGGGTTATGGGCCCTAGAAATTGTGTGCTGGACCGCATTAGACTCTCAAGGGATCCACAAGGTTTCTATTTATCACTACTAGAAAACAAAATTTTTAATTATTTTTCATTTTTCAACATATTAGACCACATTGAAATATTTTTTCGGAGATTAAATAGTAGAAAATGTTTTATATTGTTTTATAAAAAAGTTTTCTATATTTTTGTATCAAAAATCGTTTAATAATGGTTTGTTTTGATGATTTTTTAGTTTGTTTATATCTTTTTTAGCTGATGTTTAAGCAACCATTATTCTTCATGTGTATGTTTTCATAATTATATAATATAAAAATATAGAAATAATTTACTCATTAAGTAACACTAAATATTAGTTATTAATTATGCGGTTTTTTTATTATTTATTTACTACATGTTTCAATAATTTTTTACATAAGAAGAAACTGTAAGTTGTTGTATCATATGACACTACATCATTGCCATGATCTAGTTCATCACATGTGATCAAGTACACCTACACATGCACCATATGATATTGACTAATATTGGGGATCTATGGTGTAATAATGAGGACACTATCCCCCCATATCAGTGTGAAATCCTAGAAGTAAATTACCATCCATTATACTCATTAGACTGTATTGAATGAAATAAATAAACATAAACAAACTCATGATATAATAAAATAAAATTTAATAAGGGATTGGATATCCATTCCATACATACCACATTGATCGCTCACTCAGACAATCATACATATAAAATAAATAAATGAAAAATACATCATACTCTATGTGAAACATCCTTCAATGTCATGTATCTTCTCTTCGGTACCCTGTTGAGCTAGTATAGCATAATCATTATACTCAACATAAAAACTAACTATATCATACAATCATGGACATGCACCCTATCCATTAAGCACCCATTATCCAAAAAATTAGAGATAATTTTTGTACATTCATAGAGGTTAATGTACTTGTGGTGAGACTGAAATATCAATATTCCACCCCCAATGGTGAACCAACAAACTACAATCATAAGTGAATTCTCATGAAATATTCTTATCCCAGCTAAATCATAAATAAAATAATACTAAAACACAATTTATCCATAGGTCATTGACATAGATAAACTATACAATATTTTTACAACACTACGGTATCTCTATACATTTCATGATGAGAATGTATCCAATGTAACTTGCGGGCACCAAATACATTAATTCCCTACCCAAACCCCACTACCCTAGGAACTCAACACACTGAAAACCAATCATCTGGGATCATAAACCAAGGAATCTCGTATCATGTAACCATTATGTTGGGGTTAAAACCCATGATATTAAATCATCCCAAACAATATATAATAAACTGTTATTAGATCATCAATCCAATTACTAAACTATATATTTCAAGAGTCCATTTTCAATCCCATTATGCAATGTATACTATCCATGCCCATAGAATATGTCTCAATTGTGAACCATAGATGTATTGTGTTAACATAAAATCTTAATTCCATATATTATATTATACCAGAAGAATTATTGTTTCATTTAAACCATGAATATAGAGTGTCAATCCAACATTCAACTAAATATGGTATACCATAAGTCCTTAAAAATTATCCTAGTACTTAAACCATATAGGTTACAATCAAAACTTGAAGTCTTAGTCTGAAACCTTCTCCATAGTACAGATTTTGTTCCTATAGTATTATTCTAATACCCAACCAATAAAATTTAGTACCAATGCCTATAGATTCAATACTTCAAAAAAAAAAAAAAATCCACAATTAAAAATTACTAAGGTTCCATATCATGAAAATAAATTAAAAAAACACAAAAAAAGAATTTTCAATAAAAATTTAATATCGTGTTCCCTACATATTGTCAACACAAAAACAATCCAAATAAATTATTTCCCTCAAATACATAAAAATATCCATAAAGTCATTTCATAGATGGGGAAACAAGAAAATCATTTAAAACTATCATTTAAAATAAATTTACAAACCTTGCCTTATAAAAAACATGGAGTTTTTAACATCATTTTAATATGTTAACCATTTAAAAAACATTCTTTCCAACATTTATAAATAAAACCGTATCAAAAAAATAGCATACATGGATCAAACATTTTAATGTGATGATAATAAATATCATTAAATCTTAACATATCAAAACAACCCCTTTTATTTTCTTTTCACTCATATGTTTTTTTGGTAATATTCTATCAATTTTATAATTCAAAATTTAATCAATCCAATCAAATAGGTTAATGGGGTTAATCTATGGGCACATATACTTTACCCATCAGAACCCACATTTCAATAATCAAATATAGTCATACCCCTTGGGGGCCCACATGTAAGGTATTAGAAATATTGATGGATATGATGGGATCCATAGTAATAATATAGTTTCAATTTAAATCCCAAAACCATTAAATTAATACAAGGAAGAAGAAACACCACCCTTGGGATTTAAGTAACATACCAGATACACATATAAATAAATAAAAAATAATATGGGTGAAGCTCTTAGACTACCTTCCTTATTGGTAAGGATTTTCATAACATTTGCAAAAAATGGATTTTCCAAGGACTAACCAAAACTTTTCCAAACACCTTGGAATAAAAAATATATCATATCAACCAATAATGATATAAAATCATGTAAAAAATCTGTAAATTCATTTATTAAAACATATATAATAAATTACTTCTTAAACACCTAATTTGGAATAATGCTGGAAAACTCAGCGGGTTGTTTAGTACATATCGAAACATATTAAAACCACCATGGGTTGTAAAAACTGGACACTCAACACCATTTCTAGGAAAATAACTAATAGTTAACACCCTTTAAAAAATTAATTTGTTTTTTTTTTCAGTTTAGGAACATATAAAAATTCACCATGGTATCATACCATAACGAATCATCACATATCAAGATAAAAAAGTTGACCGAGGGTCTTCTCTATTCACGCTGAACAAATTTGACAAGGGAAACAAATGATCCCCCCATTCTATAACGGAATAAACCTTAAAACCTACATAGTATAAAAATAAATTATATAGGAGTATGTTAAGGAAGATAGGTATCCACAAGTGTATAATAACTCACCTAAAATTAAAATAGTTTCAAGGAAGACTCCCAAAATTGACGATTGAAGAAATGTAGGAGAAATAATTGAGAGTGTCCATAGTACCCATGGAATTTGTTTATTATTTTGAAACTTTTAATGATTTTATGTGTAATCACATGGTTTACCAAGATGGTTAGTATAATTGTGAAAAAAATTCATTAATCATGCACCACTACTCTCCTATACACCATTCACCACATATGTAGGTTGTATAATTTTGTAAACCATGTGATAATAATGAGGTCAGAAAATCCTACACTCTTTATCTAGGCACATGGTTTTTTCAAAACCATTTACAACCCATGCAGCATATCACATTCCCCCCCCCACATCCCCCAGTTTCCCATTTTGGGTCACACTATTTACCCCTAACCATTCTTTAATAGTGAAACTCATCATTGATCAATTCAAAATGAACTAAAACCCATCTGAACATTATGGTACAATAGATTTTATCCTAAACTATTCAAACCAAACCTTGATACATGTAGCGGAATCTTCAAAATTCCTAGAATTAAACCCAAAGCCTTTATAACTGATTTTAACTCCCAAGCTACCCCTAGGATCCTCAGTACTTAACTTAAAAATAATTTTTAGTAATTCTAACTCATTAAATATCATGACATGACTTGATTAAAAATTTCTTTTATCCAAAAAATGAAAATTCTAATTCCTTAAGGAATATCAAACTCACATAGTCATAAGATAATAAAACCTCCCCACTATGAAACTTCTCATCCCCTGAGAAATCCTAGGTTTCATCCATCGAAAACCACCCAAACTGTGGTTCTCACTATTATAACCATCAACCACATTCAATTTATGTAATCCTTAAACACTACAACACCATAACATCTATCTCAGGGCACTCAATAGACCAAAACACAATCCAAGATCCCTTTTTTAAAACCATATCACCAAAATGGTGTTTTTAAAATCCTATTTGACCAAAACAATAATTTGTTTCCTCCCTTGTTCAATCATTAGAGTTTTGGAGCTTCAAAACATAATCTAATCATATAATTACCAATTTTAAATTATTTAAACCTGTTCATTTAGAAAATATAAAAGGATACCTAAATCATTATCTGATAATGTAGTCATTGTGGTTCACATCCCACCTCACCCAAACAACCATGTGAATTCTAATAAACATTGAAAATCATAATTTAAATCAGATACCAACTAGAGTAGATTAATTCTGGCCATCCAATTGTGAACTATGAGTAAAGTGTCATTTTCTTCAAAGTCCTGGTCTAAAATCTGAAATTCACTTCTTTCACATATTAACACAAGTCAGTATATTCATGGATGGTTCATACTGAATGTTATTAGTAAAAATTATCAGCATGTTTCCCCCTCACGTGATTGAAATTCCCTTATACCAGTAGTTATTCCACAATAGCCCAAGAATAAACATCAGAGTCCATAAGAAACTCATAGGGGGCCTCCACAATCAGTTCATCCACTAACCCAAAACCATCTTTAATCTCCATCACAATACCAACACTACTCTAGCACAAGATCCTTTAGATTACATTTACCAAACCTCCCTGAGTCTGAATAAAAAAATATTTCTTGACTAACTATAAAAAATTCATATTATAAATCACTTTAGAATTCATTCATTCACTTAATCGGTTCCTCACAAGATTCATTGTGTCACCACGACAATACCATGGATTTTTCTACACACCTATAACTCTTATAACCAAAGGGAAACACCCTTCTGACCAACACATCATTCCCCAACATAAGAGTGTCATTGTAAATACATATCTCAAGAATCTCAAACCACCATGGCCCATTCACCATCCACTACTATCCCAATAATTCGACATGTCTTACTCAATATCACAAATATGATAGAACAAAACGTTAAACATCTTACATTCTAAGATTCCATGATTGGGACCCATGAAAATGTCTATCATATGTTCCTCTACATTTAGCTCTTTCATTGATGAAAAATTATTTACATAATACCATACTACTTCACTTCCATTGTTCCATTAGATCCACCTACATGAATTCCCTCTATTAAACCTAACAAGGCCATCAAATAGATCATTGTAATTATTTTTCACTCTCAGCATATATGTGATGTTGTCAACATATTTTTCAGGGTCGTATATAAAAATGGAGTAGACTAATATGTCATAAAAAATACCCCCTGAAACCAAATTTTTCCAAAAACACGTCCAAATTCATGTACATTTAAAACCCAATTATGGAATCATGCCTCGCATCCCACAGACACCTCCCCACACCCAAATTAGTTTTCATCATACTCATGGATTCCCACTTAACTCAAGAACCTTGATAGTACTCTCCTATAACTTGTTACCGATAACTAAAAATGACCATGTTTTTACATCATTATCCCAATTCAAATATCAAATTAATGCATAATAATTACACAATATTGCATAACCCTACAAATACTCATTTCCATCTGTAATATGTCACATATCATAAAGAATCATCTTACAAGTGGGATCCACTAACCATGAATCTCATGTATTTATATTTCATGCATTATAGATAACCCTTGATTATATCCAAAAGAAAAGGACAATAAAATAGAAAAAACCACTTTCTAGTCCAATAAAATCCATGTGTATTTAAAAAAGTGACACTATGATCATTTATTCCCCCACCATATTTCTAAACCTAAATCCAATGATATTGGGGTATAACTAATAACCAAGGTAGTACTTTGAAACCACAAGTGAAATAAAGAATTAATAAAACAATAAATTATAATATCAATGAATCAAATAAACTCCATGTGTATCCCACGTTCAACATTTCAGGTCTACTTCAAATTAAAAGGAATCGCCAAATAGAAAATATGAACAGATGGAAATGCATGTGCTCAATCATCTCCTATAGTCCCAATAGAGCTCGCAACCATTTGGAAATAATATCTATCATAAAGACAACTCTGGAGGGGTGTCTGAAAGCATCACCCCCCATGAATCTATCCAAAATGATGAATAATTATCACCCAAGTTCTCACTTGAAAATAAAAGCTATCATTTTGACCTAAAAAATGTACTAGGACTCACCCATCATGAATCATTATAAAATGTCCAAAGCATCCAACTATGAATCATACACCAAAATACATGCATAAATTGATTAAACCCTCTCAAATATCAACCTTGAATCTTAACAACCACAAACTCCCTAAAATAGAATGATGTTGGTAAATTCACTAGGCTATACCATAAATACTCTATAATTACATATTTAAGACAAGTCAGTAGGGCCCTCCATCTGGGTCCACACCATATCTTAAATATAAAAAAACTCACGGGGAATCAAATATGTTCGTGTCTAAAAGTCACATGAAAATAATTTTTTAAAAAAACCCACATATAGGGTCTCAGAAAAGAAGTAATTAGATTAGGAAACATCCCACAACTTGGGATCACATCTGATTGGAGTATATACACAAAATACCACTCCCTATAAGAACATTCCATACAATAGGCTTCTAATCACACCCAACCAATGGGGTCTAAGGATAATTTAGATATATTATAATGACCTACCAGAGTCACCGAACTAGCTAATCAAAAGGACAACATTGACATCCTAATCCTTGAGAATCTAAATTTAGATTTTCAAAATTATCCATCATATGTAAATCCATAAAACTATACACTATTAATCCAAAAACATGTAGATCCAAAATACCAAACATAACACACGAGACAAATATTGCCTATTCTATTCAATGGAAAAAATCAATTATTGGCCTCTTGTTGATGGGTCAAGAGAAAGAAATACATCATAAGAAAAAACATAAAAACAACATGTGCATCAACAAAAGAAGAAATCATATACAAAAAAAGATCTAATTCTAAGAGCATTAATCCCAATACATATTATGATAGAATTCCAACATATAAATGTGTTCATGAAGCACTAACCGATATCCATCAATTTCACCAAAAAATATCTATAATTATAGATTACCAAATCCCAAACATTAAAATAATAACGAAAGTGAATACAATGATACCATATTATAACATCATAACCTATTTTCCACTTAAAATTGGGCCCTGATACAATTCCAAATATGATATCATGAACAATTCCATGTATTCATGAGCATACCGACTAACAGTTGGGGTTAAGGTGGAAGTGTGAGGAGAAAATACTCCAATTTCATAATGGAGTACTAGATGTAAAAAAGAAAACATCATATGGATCATAGTATCAAGAAATTACTAAATAAATCAAAACAACATAATACCATAAAAAGATGAATTATAGTAAAGGAAAAAAACTATTACATACAATATAAAATAAATCTTATATATGTATGACCATAGATATAAAATAGAAACTGAAACATAAAAACAATAGGCACTACTCGTATGTCCACTCCATGTTAGAAAATCTGTATCCATCACCCTTTCTAGCTACTCTATACTAGTCATCGACCTCCATAAAAAAAATTATATCATGTAGTTCTGATAATTCTCCCTATATATCATGATTCTTTTATACACTTAAAACAATCCATAAGGTCAAAATATAAAATGAAGATCATATACATGGTTGAGAGAGAAATCATAGTAGGCTACCCCCAATTGAGTTCTTATAGACTTCTATATTAAGTGAATATCCATGTAATATTCTCATCCTATCTGAAACAAAACTAAAATAATGATCAAATGATATAATTTTTATCCTTTGGTATATGACATCAATCAACCATAACTTCATAATTTAATAGTGGGATGTCATTGAGAATGTCTTGATGACCAATCATCCCAGGTAACCATTGGGTACCACATCTATGGATGGCCTACCAATCCCTCTCATCCCAAAGAATTGATCACACATATAAAGAATCACTCAGGTTCCTAGTCCATAATTTATCCTTTCATGTTTGAAAAATTCTTGGGAAAGGACAAGTAGAAGTTCATCATCCCAAACTATATAGAAAAAATTGTTCTGGGAGCATCATTCCAACACCTAAACGAAAAATTAATTGACTCAGAATGACATCTAATTACACATAATATACAATCAGTTCATAAATAATTGTTCTCTCACTAATGCCATTAATATATTATGTCAATTTTATATCCCTAAACCAAACATTACATGGTACCTATAGTTTTAGACTACAATATACACAACTAATGTAGAGATTCTATATTCTTCCCATTCAACATGGTATACAATACATTCCATGATAAATAGTCGAGGACCTAAACTATATATCATACTATCATTTTATAGAGCCTCAATATAAAATCAGGTCCAAAATATAATTTATGTCCCTTAGCATTTTTCTATCACATATCCCACACTTTTTACTTTTTTTACATGGACCATCAGTCGATCACTGAATCCATTTCACCATTTCTTACTTAAAAAGCTTCCACATCAAGAAAAAAATTTAAAAACTATAAAAATGTATTTTTATAACATTTTCATTTACTGTGGTCCCTATGAACCATTAACTCAAAAATATGGTCAAAGCCAATATTTCCATCAATATCATTGAAAGATCGATTATGTATGTTCACTAAAGGGACCACCACACTTCCAATTCAAACCAAATATTTAATTAATTTACATACCCCTTTTTATTATCCACTTGAATGTAAACATATAATTTTTAACCAAAAACCATTTCAAATCAACACTTCCCCACCTTGATAACAAAAATTTGGTCAAAACCAAACATCCATGGAAAAATAAATTCAAATGCATCATAAACATTATCATAAAATCTTAACACATAAAAAACCATTTTATTTCCATACATGTTTTAATCAATTTTTAACAAGTTCAACCCATTTTCTCTTAAAAACATTAATCAATCCAACTAATAATATTAAAAAAATTAAACACATGTACCAACATATTTACCCCATTAGAACACACATTACCATATTCATGATCATTATACCCAAAGGGTGGACATATTTATTATCATAGAAATATTTTAGTCATCTAGATAATGAAAATTAAAATTCCCTCTTGTCTTTCAAACTCATCGAGATACAGGATCACACATCAACTTTTGATGAAATTTCCCATCGTAACACCATTCTCACATAATCCTTCTTATATCTATTTATACTAACCACTAATCCAAATTATTCTAAATGTAATATTATTTTAATAAATTTTATTTTTCACTTTTGAACAAAAAAATAAATATATAAATTAATGGTGAATAAAATTACACACTCATAATGAAATGCTAAAAATACTGCAGACCATGGGTTATAACTCATGATACCAAGATTAATTAAAATAAAATAAAATAAAATTACAAGGGAAGATGGGATGTTAGACACTGTGAGTAATTAATGTCAAAAATAGAAGCACATAGTTTCCCAGGAAGTAAATAAAATTAAAAATATGAACTAAAATCATACATTTTCCAGAACACTTACATGACGACCACTCAACTAGGATTATGTATTTTTTCATTCCTCTTTATCATTTGTTTGATGGTCAATTTTTTCAACTATTATGGTGTTATTTTTAATAGGACAAGGATTTTGTTCACCAGCTATACCTAAGCCATCCGATAATATATTACGATCATAACAGCTCTAATAATTTAAAAATATTTTAATGTAGACCTCCATGATATTGGATCTATTTTATATTTTGAGTAAATTAAGATAATTATCAAATAAAATTTTATTGACCTCATACCCATTTAGTTTTGATTCCTCTATTTGATCAACTGATAAATCTTTTCTTATGAAAAATGTCATATTCATCTTTATTAGTGCATTTCAATTGCACCACATCAATATATAGTGAGTAATCATGAAATGAAATTGTTGTATCTTTTTCCATAATGGACATGGAATAAGGATCTTCTATACATACGGATATTATATTATTTCGCGCAATACATTATTATTTTAGACAACCCTATTAGGGAGGTAAAATGGAGGCAATGGAAGGTTAAGAGATAATTGTTTCTACCACCATGCCTTTACAGATATTCTACTTACTATAAAAATAGTCCAACATGTACGAGACTCCATGAGAATAATAAAGTCTTATATTATTCTTCCCATTTTATTCATAAGGATGATGTTTCTCTGATTATAGTTTATTATCATCTTTAGACTGGGAGATAGGTTCCCTTTCTGACTCATAATTTTTATTTCACTCTTCACAAATAATCATTTCATTTTGACTAAAATTAAAATCATTTACAAAATAAGAGGAAATATTCTGTCACATAAAAGAAATATTTTAAAGGTATTTTTCATTTAATTTACATCCTTGCTTTGTTTTGGGGGTTTCCCTAGGTTTTAGGGAGGAATAGATGAGTATTCATGAATTGGGCCAAACCGTGAGCCCAATTTCAGATTAAAAAATAAATTTTGTATATTTTATAAGTTTTTCATTTTTAAACATTTATCATCCATTAAAATTCCTACATGACCTCCCCTAACCTATTAACACCACCAATGTAATTTGGATCTTTTAAAAATCCATAACCAGGGTTTATTTGGGTTTTTATCTAAGGGGTTGGGCCTGCCCAAAATCCCAATTCCTGTTTTAAAAATAAATTTTGATTATGTTATAACGTATTATATTTTTGGGATTTTACGGTGATTCCAAGTGGAGCCCAAGCCCACTGAACCCAACCGCACGACCATTCTCTCTCCCCCATCTTTGGATCTCTGGTTAATCACGATTTGGTGCCGAAATTCATAGACTTCTTCAAATCGTCCAGATTTGAAGAGGTAAGTTCATTACCTTCATAACTCTCTCAATTTTTACGCTTTTCCCCCATTAAAATTTCTAAATGATCTCCTTATCCTTTTTCGAACCTCACTTGAAGGTTTGAGTATTTTTTAAAATCAGCTACTGGTATTTTTGGGGGCGATTTCACAAGATATTTTAAGTAAGTTGTTCTCCTTCTTTCTTCTTTTAATTTGTTTATGGTTATATCTAATGTACTTAGGGTTTCTTCCCTTATCATTGAGGTTCCTAATGTAAAGAAAGTAGGGTTTAAAATTAGGGTTTTATCTTGTGTTTCATGTTCTGAAATTCTGGTTTTAGGTCTGGTTTACCTTCCTTGAGGTGCGGCGGTGGTGCGTTTGAGTTTTCGCACAAAGGATTCAAGGGTTTCCTTGGTTTTGGTAGGTGATTCCATTGTGTATTAAATCTTTGTGAATTGGATAATATTTTTATGGTATTTTAATGCTTATTTAATTTTATTATTTCTGAAAAAAATAGTTTTAGTGGTGTTGTATTTAGAATGAATCCTAAATGCCAATTTCATGTGAAGTTGGGGGTTTCGTCATAGAAATGTTTTATTAGTTTAATTGGGGATACCCTATAAGTAATTAGTTTATTTTATTTAACTATAATAGGGATAAAAATACTGTTTTTAATGATTATCCCTTGTGTTTGTTGCTGCAAAATTTGGTTTTAATGGTGTTTGTGAACAACATGAAATTCTAAGAGTTGTGTTGTGTAAAAATAGAGATTTTGCAATGATGTCGTTTCTTGAACCATATGGGGATGCCCGAAAAAAATGATTCTGTGTTTTCACTGAAATGTATTAGGATGCCCTTTCTATTTTGGAAACTTAAAAAAAATGTGCACATAGTATCCAAGGGAGGTTTATAAGGAGTTCTGTGTCCAAAACACTACTGGATTTTGAGGAATTGTTTTATGAAAATTCTAAGTGTTTTGTTGCGTGTTTTAAGTGGTATAAAATGTGATAGCTACTATTTTGTTTGTGTTTGACCAGTAATGGTGTTTTATATGAAAATTTATTTATGTTGCATGCTGAAATTGATTGAGCAAAAAAGGGGAAGCCCGGGTACCTAGGTGGGGCAGATTTGTACTAGTACGGCTAGTGGACCAGATGGGTTTTGTCCCTGTTTCACTTAGAATTTGGATAACGACAACTCTAACTAAAATATGTGGATGATTATTGGGGACCACTAGGTTATGGGTATGTTCTCTACTAGTGGATCGTGCACGAGAATGGATTTTTCTATGGTTACTTTACACCGAGGTACGAGGTACATAGGGCCCAAGACAACCTAGTGCCTAGGGGTGTTCCCAATGTTGTTGCTCATTAGATTTGCAGTATTTACCCATGTCTTAGGGTGTGTTTGGAAGTAGATTATAGTATCTAACATTTCTATTTTAATGTGTCAATATTCTGAAAATTTTGGATTGAAAACTATTTTCAATTTGAGGTTTCATTTCTTGAAATTTTAACACTACTTTTCCATGCGTTTGAAAACTGCTTGCTTTTTCACATTGTATTTATTACTCCTTGGAATAATTGGGTGGTACATTATTGGGCTTAGGCTCACACCCTACATACACCCCTTGGGTGTAAGTATACTTGGTTATGTTTGATTCAGGTAAAGGAAAGGCTAAGGGTGATGGTGGTTCATGGTGTTAGTTCCCATCCTTGGTGCAGAGTTGTGGAGATAGCTTGGGGGCGATGACCCCTAGTTGTGTGGAGTCCGTGGGGATGTATTGATGCTATAATTATTTTTATTTGGACCACTTTTATTATCTTTAAACCAATTTACTCAGTTCTGGTTTTTACTTAAGTCTTGTTTGGCTCAAAAAGTTTCGGTTTTATATTATGGATTGATTTTAATGTTTTATGCTTTCATACTCGGGTAAATCGTTCCCAAACCTAAATTAATGATACCGGGGCACTTGTTCCAGCCCATGGGGATAGGGAACGCCCTTCGGGTCATGTCACAGGCTGGGTTTGGTGTCGGTATTGGCGGCGATCAGATTTGGTTCGTGACAAAATGGTATTAGAGGAGGTTCACTGCTTGGGTCATGTTATTTAGGGAAGAGTCAGCATAGTCAGGAGCTTGAATTTTCGGGACTTGAAATTTTAGTCATGGGTAGTGTGCCTGGCCAGCACACGTCATGAAGAGATTCAAGTCACCATGGTATATATGTATTTATCTGAGTCCTTTTGTTTTTTTGGTTTAATGATGACTTTGGGAAATGAAAAGAGAGTTGGGCGAATAATCTCAGTGAGCTCGTAGGGCTTGGAAAGCCATGTGGAGCCGTGGATATTTCCCTAGAATACTCTCTGTGAAGAATAAGTGATTGGAATATGACTACTAACCATATGTCCAAGTCACCCACCAAAACTAGTTTCCTCTTACATTGTCTTGTGTCTCTTTGTTTTGGAATCTTGGAAACTTGGTTTTTTTAAGCAAAAAAAAAGACTTCACTTTAAGGAGTGTGAATTTTTGTGAAGTTATTTTCTAGTAAAGTGAAAATGGTTTTATTTTTTTTAATGCCTATAAATAAAATTTCAGAATTATTTCAAAAGGGTAAATTATGTGTTTAAACCTCTTTTGAAAGTATGAACTATGTTAATTGGGGTTTGAAAATATGTTTCTAGTGGAATTTTTTTTAAACCGTGGAAAAGTGTTTTAGATTGAATTAAGTGTTCTAGAATTTTTGTGTGGGGGTTGAAGATGGATTTTGGGTTTGGTGACTACCGAACAAAAAGAAAATTATGAACTTTTAGAACCTTGTCTTGAAATGAGAAGAGTTGAGTTCTTAATTAAATGGAGATTTATGGAATGGTGTTTTTCATGAAATTAGAAGTGTTTTGAAATGGGTTGAAATGTTTTTAAACGATTGTGAAAGGAATGAATATGTGCTTTTATTGAAATATGTATTATTTTCTAAATTGGTTTGTGAGATGAAAAATATTGTTTTGATATTATGCTAATTTATTTTGAGAAAGGGAAAGTGTGGTTAAAAGTTTTGATTTTAAAAAGAGGAAAGGTTTGATTTTTGGTAATTAGTGCTCTCAAGGGTGAACACTTGTATAGGTTTATTTGGGAATATGGATGTATATGAGGTGGGTTCCAAGTGTGGCATGTAAACATGCATGTGTGAGGCTCCTGAGATACTATTGGTAAATGTGCAACCCAACAACACTATTTGTTTTAAATAATGTTTTTGAAGGAAAGTGTTGTGTTTTGATAATGTATGGTTGGGAGGTATGGATTATGTGTTTTCGGGATTATTATTGTAGGATGTTTCGAGTTCAATAACCCATATTTTTTGAATGATGTTTTGGGTTTGTGTTTCATTGATAAGTTGGAATGAAGTGTTGGTCAGTGGTTTCTTTTGAGAAAAAGTTAGGGAGGCCAATGTGGTGGCTTCCCTCATGTGTTCGGTTCAAGTTTGTGGTCTGTTGTGACCAAATAACCAGATTGGTTGGGTCCTTCGGTTTTCTTGTAGGCTAGGGTATGCCCCCATAAAATGTTAATGTATGATTCATGTTTGGCCTATTGTGATTCACCGTTGGATGATCCTCCAGTTTATTAACATAAGGACTTTATTCTTGAGGTTTGGAGATTGTGTTTACCCCTATTCTTTTTCAATTATGTGGATCCCCCTATAGTGGGAGAGTGTTTATGAGAGGTTGAAATAAACCTTAGTTTCTTATGTTTCCTAAGTTTTCTAAGGTCAATGACATTCAGGGTTGTTTGTGTAGAATGATGTCTTAAAGGGCCTCTGGGTCTTTCGTCAGTCTCATTGAAGCAAGAGTTCATGTTAGGCCACCAGTGTGCATGATCTGGCCAAGAGTGGCTATTATGGACACTTGATGGAATCATGTGCTGTTTGGGACTCAGTACAAGGTCCCTCTCCTTGTGTTTTCTTTTATCCACAATGGTCATGTTCGGGGATTCCTTGCGATGTCATGCATTCATTTGACTATAAGGGTGAAGATTGTGAAATCTTATGAGAGTCACTATTATTTTTTTGGTTGTGTGTCCCCCTATAGGAAATTCTAAATCCTATGTTCTAGAGGAATGTGTTTCTATATGTCATTTCATTCTACTGTTTAGCATCCGAAGAAATAAAGGGGCGATGTGTGTGCATCCTCTAAGTTCTTTTTTTTGTTAAAATGATGGGTTGGGGAAAAGCAGGTTTGAAGTGTGTCATGTATCAATGAGACCATCTGAGATTATAGTATAATTGTTTTTGGAACTGGAAGAAGATTTTTAGTTTAGGGGTTTATAAATCCTAACTTCAAGGCCGAAGATGCTTCAATCCATTGAGATCCAGCCATAGGCCCCGGAGAGAAGCTGGCGCGTAATTAAGAGAAATCCTAGAGTCATTCAAACTTTTAGTCAAGGTCATATCCTCAATATGAATGATAGGAATAGTTTAAACCTCTGGTGTTGTCCTCTTGTTCCAATTTCTCACATTTTGTGGAAATAGGTGTGAGTACATTGTTGACATGTCATACCCTATGTTGATTTTTTCCCCTTTGGGGTCCCTTGTGTTTTTGGAGGAAAGTTTAAAATTTGGGTTAGGCAGGTTGAAGTGAATAGTTTGTGCGCGGTTAGCAGTAACCATGTGCCAACCCAGGGGACCATGGGATAAGAGACAATAGATACCACATGGTCTCCATACTTCCATGATCCTTGGCCAAGGAAACTGTGTAAAGTTTCCACTTTGGAAGGAATGATCCACACAGTTAACTCACGGTTTCCCAAACCGTGTGAACCAACCGTGCGACCATGCCAGCTCCTTAAAATTTTGTTGTTTTGTTGTTGTTATCCCATACTATTTAGTTAATATTTTTGGGTTTAGTTTGGGGTATACCCACAATGGGACTCATGTAAGTTTCATTGGAAGAATTCTGAAATTAATCTACCCCTAATGCTGGGAAGTCTGTTCGAGGCCCCCTGTTAGTGTCTTGATTTTGTCTTAAGGAAAGTTGTGTCTGTTATTATGGTGGGGAGACCCATCATGGGTATCATGTTTGTTCTATTTGAAAAGGAATAATTTCAGTTTACCAATTATGATGGGGAGACTGTTCGTTCCTTCCCCAATTGTTATCCTTATTCTATCTTAGAAATTGAGTTGTCCCTGGTGGTGGGATGTCCGGATTGGGTCACCCCGTACTACTGACTCAGTGTTCTACTTGGTGTATTCTAGGTAAGAGGTAGTATCGTTCAAGTCTATAAATCCACAAATTTCTTTCTTGGGTAAATTTGGGGTTGGAGAACACCCAATGGTTTTGTTTACGTAATGTTGTGGTAGCGTTATTTGAGTTCGTTGTTCGTTTCAAGTGGATTGCTTGAGCGTCGTCTTGTAGTGTTTGAGGTGTTCTGTTTTGGGATGTTTTTTTCATGTGTTTCATAATTTTAAGTAAGTGGGGTTATTTTTGGTTGGTGAGAGTATTATCTTCCTTTTTTTGATCAACTGGAGATGTTCGTCCTTTTTGAAGCGGGTTAAAACGTGGCAAGGAAGTCTGTCTTGGTCTATCATTTGGGATTTTATTTTGCATCTAGTCTTGTTGTGGCATTACGGGGGAAGAATGCTTTATGGTGGGTAGAATTTTCACATACAACACATATTTTAAAGTTATTTTTCATTTAATTTACATCCTTGCTTTGTTTTGGGGGTTTCCGTAGGTTTTAGGGAGAAATAGATGAGTATTCATAAATTGGGCCAAACCGTGAGCCCAATTTTAGATTAAAAAATAAAGTTTGTATCTTTTATAAATTTTTCATTTTTCAAAATTTTTCATCCATTCAAATTCCTACTTGACCTCCCATAACCTATTAACACCACCAATGTAATTTCGAGCTTTTAGAAATCCATAACCAGGGTTTATTTTTGTTTTTATCTAAGGGGTTGGGCATGCCCGAAAGCCCAATTCCTGTTTTCAAAATAAATTTTGATTTTTTTATAACTTATTAAAGTTTTGGGATTTTTCGGTGATTCCAAGTGGAACCCAAGCCCACTGAATCAAACCGAGCGACCATTCTCTCTCCCCCATCTTTGGAGCTCTGGTTAATCGTGATTTGGTGTCTAACTTCATAGGCTTCCTCAAATCATCCATATTTGAAGAGGTAAGTTCATTCATTCATAAATCTCTCAATTTTTACTCTTTTTTCCCCATTAAAATTCCTAAATGATCTAATTATCATTGTTAGAACCTCACTTGAAGGTTTGAGTATTTTTTAAAATCACCTACTGGTATTTCTGGGGGCGATTTCACAAGATATTTTAAGTAAGTTGTTCTCCTTCTTTCTTCTTTTAATTTGTTTAGGGTTACATCCAATGTACTTAGGGTTTCTACCATTATCATTGAGATTCCTAATGTCCATAAAGTAGGGATTAAAAATAGGGTTTTATCTTGTGTTTCATGGTATGAAATTCTGGTTTTAGGTCTGGTTTACCTTCCTTGAGGTGCGACGGTGGTGGGTTTGAGTTTTCGCACAAAGGATTCAAGGGTTTCTTTGGTTTTGGTAGGTGATTCCATTGTGTATGAAATCTTTGTGAATTGTATACTATTTTTATGGTATTTTAATGTTTATTTAATTTTATTATTGATGAAAAAAATAGTTTTAGTGGTGTTCTATTTAGAATGAATCCTAAATGCCAATTTCATGTGAAATTGTGGGTTTCTTCATAGAAATGTTTTCTTAGTTTAATTGGGGATACCCTATAAGTAATAAGTTGATTTTATTTAACTATAATAGGGATAAAAATACTATTTTTAATTATTATCCCTTGTGTTTTTTGCTGAAAAATTTGGTTTTAATGGTGTTTGTGAACCACATGAAATTCTAAGAGTTGTGTTGTGTAAAAATGTAGATTTTGCAATGATGTCATTTCTTGAACCATATGGGGATGCCCTAAAAAAAGGATTCTGTGTTTTCACTTAAATGTAGTAGACTTCCCTTTCTATTTTGGAAACTTAAAAAAATGTGCACATAGTATGCTAGTGAGGTTTATAAGGAGTTTTGTGTCCGAAACACAACGGGATTTTGAAGAATTGTTTTTTGAAAATTCTAAGTGTTTTGTTGCGTGTTTTAAGTGGTATAAAATGTGATAGCTAATGTTTTGTTTGTGTTTGACCAGTAATGGTGTTTTATATGAAAATTTATTTATGTTTCATGCTGAAATTGATTGATCACAAAAGGGAAAGCCCGGGTACCTAGGTGGGAAGATTTGTACTAGTATGACTAGTGGACCAGATGGGTTTTGTCCCTGTTTCACTTAGAATTTGGATAACGACAACTCTAACTAAAATATGTGGATGATTATTGGGGACCACTAGGTTATGGGTATGTTCCCTACTAGGGTCTCGTGAACAAGAATGGATTTTTCTATGGTTTCTTTACACCGAGGTATGAGGTACATAGGGCCCAAGACAACCTAGTTCCTAGGGGTGTTCCCAATGTTGTTGCTAATTGGATTTGTAGTATTTACCCATGTCTTAGGGATTGTTTGGAAGTAAATTACAGTATCTAAAATTTCTATTTTAATGTGTTAATATTCTGAAAATTTTGGATTGAAAAATATTTTCAATTGGAGGTTTCATTTCTTGAAATTTTAACACTACTTTTCCATGCGTTTGAAAACTGCTTGCTTTTTCACATTGTATTTCTTACTCCTTGGAATAATTTGGTGGTATCTTATTGGGATTAGGATCACACCCTACTTACACCCCTTGGGTGTAAGTAGACTTGATTATGTTTGATTCAGGTAAAGGAAAGGCTAAGGGTGATGGAGGTTTATGGTGTTAGTTCCCATCTTTGGTGCGGAGTTGTGGAGATAGCTTGGGGGCGATGACACCTAGTCATGTGGGGTCCTTGGGGCTGTCTTGATGCTATAATTATTTTTATTTAGACCACTTGTATTATCTTTAAACAAATGTACTCAGTTCTGGGTTTTACTTAAGTCTTGTTTGGCTCATAAAATTTCAGATTTATATTATGGATTGTTTTTAATGTTTTATGCTTTCATACTCGGGTAAATCGTTCCCAAACCTAAATTAATGATACTAGGGCACTTGTGTCAGCCCTTGGGGATAGGGAACGCCCTTCTAGTCATGTCACGGGCTGGGTTTGGTGCCGGTTTTGGCGGCGACCAGATTCAGTTCGGGACATATTCTATGATAATCTGAGAAAACATCTCTAGAATGAATTCATTTGGATTTTAAGGCCCTTTTTGTGGGCCCTACGCCTCATAAAAATGTTCATTATTCTATAAATACATGTGATTTTCTGGTTCTTGATCCATAGATGTAATAAAGGGATATTTATTAGTATCCTTCCATAGTTTTCACCAGTATTTATAGGGATAAAACCATTAGAAAATTCAATTATTCTTATATATTTATCAATATGAGGTGAATTTTAAAACAATGGGAGATAATGTTAGGGATCCTTTCATAATCAACTATAGGACTAAATAATTGATCATCCACAAAAAAATATAACCGAGAAGATTAACGGATAACTGAGTTCATACTAAACTAAAATGAGAGAATAGTATCCTTAATAGGATCCATCATTTTTATTTTGAATCATAATTGGAACACAAACTATTGATGTGATTTCATAGATGATTTTTGGATGCCATAATTACCAACAATGACCACAAATCTGAATCCATACATGGGTAATTGAATTCTTTACATTTTTTGGGTTAGACGAGGGTTCACATTGCAGAATTTGTAATATTCTAGTAATGAAATTGATGGAAACAGTAAACCATGATTTTCATTTGAAATATGAATTGGAAATAAATATGATAATATCCTTTAATGAGGGTGGTTATGCTCGAACTTTTGATCCTGAAAATGGATATTAATCCCTTCCTTATGTACAATATCCCAAGATGATTCTCCTATGTCAAATATGAGTGGTGTGAAATTATGGAATTATTTTATAATTTTAATAATATGAGAATATACCGTGATTTGATTATATAAAGGTGGGGGCCTGTTTCTTCTTGATTGTAGGGTTTCGAGCATGAAATTCGTAAAACATTCTTGTTCATTATATTTGATTCCTCATTTAACATTTATAGTTGGAATCACATTCTGGTTAATATCTTTATGGGGTGATTCATGATGACACATATCAGGATAGTCATAATAATTCCAATGGAAAATTTTGACTCTTATTGAGTCTGCTGGAGAAAAAAATTAATTTAATATGAATCAAAAGAAATAGAGGAGGTCGAAGGTAGAGTAGTTCCATTATTCGGATATCATACCACGACTCTTAGGAAACTAGAATCTTCTAGTGAATCCATGATTCAGGGATTACTCATGAAATCACCATCATGATAAATTATTTAGGCCTCTATAGATGCCTTATAAATAACAACCCAATATTTACA
The DNA here is from genome assembly GCA_963277665.1 of Viscum album. Lineage (NCBI taxonomy): Eukaryota > Viridiplantae > Streptophyta > Magnoliopsida > Santalales > Viscaceae > Viscum > Viscum album. The sequence continues at coordinate 1,292,184,519 of OY728135.1, forward strand.
TTTACTAGTAATTAATAATAACTAACTAAAATTACAAAACATTAATTTATTAATGAATAATAAAAATTAAATATTAATTTAAATTTAAATGATAATAAATAAATAGTTATAATTAAATAATAATTATTAATTAATAATTAATGATTTAGGAAACAACACACACCCATAAAATTAAAAATTAAATTATGTCTATAATATTATTCTTCAAAGGATATAATTTTAGACTTGACAATGTACATTTTAATGATAAAAATATGGAATGATATCATAATGTGAGAGGGACCATGACGATTCACCGAATCTGATCATTTATAATATATAATAAACAACTAATTTTTAATTATTTAAATTAAAAATTTATAATTAAAAATTAGTAATTGATAATTTATTATTAATAATTAATACATTTAAATAAATTCTAATAATTTATTCATAAATAATTAGTGATAAAAATGAATAAAATCATTTAATAATAAATAATAAATGTTTATAAATTATAAATAATAAAAATTTAGTAAAAATTATTGAGTTAATATTTTTGAATTAAACATTATTTAATAATAATCAATTTTTAATAATTGTAAATTAATTTAGATTTTCCATAAAAAAACAATATATTTATTGTTTATTAATTTTTTTGTATGAATAATTATTAATTAATAATTAAGTATTAATAATTAATATTTAATGGTAAATTTTAATTTTAAATAGAGTAATAAAATTTTTATTTAATATATTACAATTCATATATGATATACTATATATAGTAAACAATTAAGAAATTCTAATTTATAATTTATTAATTTCTTTTTTTTATTTCTAAACAATCTTAAATTTACAATTAATAATTATTAATATTAAATAATTTTATTTATAATATTAATAAATCATTTTCAAAATTACATAAAATTAATATAAAATTTTAATTTATCATATCTATTGAAAAAACTACAGGAAACTAATTTTGTTAGTGTTGGTTTAAAACACTACTAAAAACACATTTCCAAATGGCAGTGGATTATTGGAAAACTATTATGATTTAAGAGTGTATTTTTAAAACAACTTTTAAAAAATTAAACTGATCATTTATCAATAAGTTCTTTTCCAAAAACTCCCAAATTCTTTTCCCTTGTAGTGAAATGAGAAGACCCTCGTTGGTGGGTGGAATAACCTCTAACATGGCTATCTGGAGTCTTATTTACTTCCACTAGCTTCAGGTGGTTGATTGCTACTTGAAATGTTTTTTTGATCTTACCATTCACCATGATTATGGATAAAGAGACTCCATTAACCACTCCAACAATTATAATGGGCCACATACACATGAAATGACCATTAATAAATTTTATTATTTCATATGTATCTATTTTTATAACTTGATCTATACACAAATAATTTATTATGTTTCAAAGAAATAACATTGTATTTAGTGTACTTTTTTCCTAAATATAACATCATAAATAAATCCCATGATCAAGTGGTTTTTTTGTGTGGTATAGGTCATTTGATATAATAATGAGTGTAAGAAAAGAACATTGATTTTTTTTTTCAAAATTAAAATTAATTTCAGAGGTTATACTATAATGGGATATTTCTTGGTTGTCTGATAAACAAATTGGTTTTTAAATTACTAAAATCCAAGATTAATTATTTGATATTACACTAAATATGGAAATCCCTATTTTTTACATGTTTTTTCGAGTTATTTTTTATGCAAATGATTTAGAAAAAATAAAACTCCAAGATGTATTGAATTTTGTCAAGTAGATTTATTTATTTTAAATTGGGTGATTTAACATTAAAATATTATCAATCTTAGAATATGATAATTTGTAATCAAATGATTCAATTATTTCAATATATTTTTTAGATTAAGATAACTATTTAAAGGTTCAAAAGAACATGGTCATGTAGTTGTACATTCTAACAAGATATTTGTTATAACAATTGGGAGATAATTTAGGGATTCATATAAAACAATATAATTAAGGGATGTAAAATATAAAACATAACATATCATGATACATTATGTGTTTTATTATACCTATAATTCCAATAAACTAATGGATAGGTTTACTAGAAATATGTGACTATAGATCAATACTTCCATATTTTATAACAGAGGTTCAAATAATGATATAGGATTCAAAACGGTGGTCTAGATCTTTTCAATGATTGTATAGAAATGTGTTTTTTTAATATGTGTTGGGATAAATTTATTAATACTGTGAAACTATATAAACATATGTTGTTGAAATTCATTCTTTCATAGATAAAAAGAATGGATGACTGATTTAATATAATATAATCTATTTTAATAATATTTTCATTTATTTTAAGTTTTTATATATTATTTCATAAAAATTTACTATTTTTTATTAAATAATAATAAATATATAACATTTTTTTACCATACAAATTAAACTATCTATGCTTATTTTTAAAAATTTCTTACATTAGTTTTATCTATTCTTACACATGTTTTTTATTTAACCATGTTACATTTTAATTTATAATTCATATCATGGAATGGATTGATATGATAATAATAGATTAAATTTAATGATAAAGAATTTAGATATTTATTTTCATGGAAAAATATATATTTGACTATTTCAATTCAATTTAATCATAAAAAAAATTATTAAAAATTGTAACATTAATTTGATAAATTTTTTCATTTTTTCATTTTTTTGTAACTATCAAAGTAATATGTAAAATCAAATCTCATGAAATTAATAATTTTTTATTTAAGATCAACATTTTACTCAAGGTAAAAAATATTCCTTATAAATTCAAGGAATTATTATTCTCTACAATTCATATTCAATCTATTTTAAATAATATAGTTTAATATAAATTTTTTATTTTATGTAACTTTATAAAAATAGATATAGCTACAGTTTTTTCATTTTTTTGATAATTTATGCAAAATATTTTAGTTTAGGGGAATCATAGATTTGATATATTGGAATATGTTTTTTCATCACATATATATATGTATTTTTTTATTTGACACATTCTAATTTTCGTTTTTTTTAATTACAAATATAGATTTAGTAATCTATAAATCATTGATTCATGACATGATTATGGGATTCAAAGGAAATTATTTTGAGTTGGATACCATGATAAATATATTTTCTTAAAATGATAGTAAGGGATAATAATAATAATGTTTACTGGAAAAAACGAAGAGGTTATGTAGTAAAAAATAACAAAAAATAGAAATGTTAATAGAGTATGGACTTCTATCCAAATTAGAGTCTAGGCCTAGCATTAAAGTAATTAATTTCCACAATTAATTTAATGATAAATTCAAGGATTATTTAGATGGTTCAAAATTTCATTAATTAATTAGGATACCATATTGTGATCCCAATAAAAATAATGTATTTTCAGTCACAATCATTTTGAAAAAAATTTAATTCAATAGTTTTTAAGGTAATTTTCAACGTTACAATATATCTGATTTTCATATAATGAATAATTAATAGAATGGATTAAAATCATGGAACCATGTTATATTTATACTTAGGATGATATAGAATGATGATTTCTATCATTATTCATCACACCATTAAAATCTATGAATTGTTGTGTCAAGTCAATAAATTTTATTCATTTTTATGGAGTTTCTCCTAGAATCATGGGATAAGTTTATGGTTCTTTTATTAATGTGTCCCCATAACACTATTGAATTATTATTTAATTTTTTAATGTTTTGATCGTAGTTACATTTCCATTGTTGATAAAATTGATGGAGAATTATTAAAGAAGTAAATTTTAGAGTCTTACTGTGAGTGGTTATATAAAACATGTAATTTTTTTTTGATTTAAATATGATTGATATAATTAATAGTTAGATGTTAAAATTGTAGATGAAGATAAGTACAAGGATTGATTTTTTTTCATTTTAATAATGTTAATTTTATGATTTAAATGTATAAAATTCAATCAATATTAATAATGTATATTAAATTCAATTTTATGAATAAAAATAATTTTAATCAATGTTAGATGATACATGTCAACAATGGTTAATATAAAAATATATAACAACAAATAGGATATATTCTATGATTTCAATGATATAAAGGGAAGAATATTTTATATGAATACAATTTTTTATTAAGGTAAACATCAGAAAAGTTCAAGACATCCATTGATGTGAATTTTTGAAAATAATAACCCTAAATAGAAAAATATAGGATATTATGTGGATAATATTTTATCCCAAAGGAACAAAATACAAAAAATATTAATTTCATATAACATATAATATAATCAATTAGTTTAATTTATATTTTTCACCATAAGAATTTGAAGAATCCTATAATATGAATCTGAAATAAGAAAAAAAACCAAAGGAAGAAGATGATAAAAAAGGAATGTATATTTTTGTAAAAGGAGAAAGAATGAATAGAAGGAATATAATGAGTAATATACATTTTCCATTAATAAAAATTACCAATAGGAAAGAGGCAGAAGTGGGGAATATTAAATTAAATTTGAATTCTTTTTCTGATAATTATTTTGAAATGTTTTATTAATTTTTTTAAGAATAGTAAATATGATATAATTTTTAAAATATAATTAAGTTGTTACATCAAATAATTTTATCCTTGGGGATATGTCTACAATTCATTTCATAGAATAGTCTTTTAATGTGGTATTAAGATATTTTCAAATAAAGAAATAATTTTTGGGTTTTTCTCTACCTCATATTATATAGTCATTTAAACCTAGAAGATATTTGTATTAGATATATGGGAGTGTGAATATTTTTTCATGGTATATATTAAAGTACAATATTTGAGTGGTGAAAACACTATTATATTTTGTCACCCATTGGAATATAATAAAAGGACATTTTCATGGTATTATAAAAAAAGTTTCAATAAAGGTCTATAAGGTTTTTGATGGGATTTATTGCAATTTATATTTATGAAATTAATATTACCCTAAAACATTTAGTATATTTTTAATTAACGATAATGGAATTATTTTATTTCAAAAATAAGATACACCCGTTATAAATTATATCACATCAAGTGAATTTAAATTATAATCAAATAATGAAAAATAAAGAAGAAGTATAATCTAAATTGAGAAAGGAATTAAATGTTTATTTTTTGAAAGATGGTTTTTCTAGTAACTAGAGTTTTTAAATAATACATATCAATTTAGGTTCATAAGTGGAAAAAATAACAATGATAAAAATAAACTAATGTAGAAGAATAGGAAATATTTTTGAAAAACATTAATGATGTTCATCATTTTAATACAAATGATGATATCAAAGTTTGTAACCAATTTTGGATAGACTAAGATTTAATATTTTAATAAATTGGAAAATATAAATAACTCAATGATATTTATAATTGATGTGGAGAATATAATAATTCAATGAATAATGTACTATGTTTTAGTGATAAAAATGCAACCCATATCCATTGATAACCAAACCTAAGACCATAAACTAATATAAGTTGGAAAAAAATTTATAATAGTTTATTATGGGATTATTTATGAGATAATGTATGATTACATGATGAATAAATATTTTCTAACAATGAAAACTAAGTTTTAAATTTTTTCATCACAAATGGTTTTGAAGAATTAATTTTATGTCTGATTTCGGAAGTAAAAATAATTTATTAATTTCAGTTCAACCTAAATGGAATGGAATGAAAATGAATTAAATTATGGAATATTCTCTTCTAAATTAACTGAAGTTACACCCTTGTTTAATATAATTTATTTTGATTTATTCACTATTTCTAACATAAATGCCTTAAATTAAATTTATTAAATTGATTATTTTATATTTTTTTATAACAAAAGTATACATTTATATAGGAATTTTTATAGATAAATAGTTTATCAATTTATTGATTTTTAATTATGTTTTATCATAATCTTATCTATGTTGAGGTATAATTTTTAAATCTCTAATAATTGTTTTATTATTTTACAGATTTTAAATTTATTAATGAACATGAAATTAAAGAAATTGTCTTAATGAATGACAATATATGTTAAATTATATTAATAATATTCGTCATATTGATTTTTAAATTTTTATTATTATAAATCTTACCTAGTGTAAATTTATGTAGAATAATGTTTTTTATTAATGTCAGAAATGGAGGACTAATTAATTTTTTGGACTTTATAAAAATGATTTATCCCATTTTAAGTGTGATGGATGATAAGCCTAGTTGAAGAGGATGTTGATCCCAATTTATTGTGTATTTTAGTCTCTTGTATGAGGCATGATGATTTAAATATGATTAGGGTGTCAGGTGTTTTTAAAGTTTGATAGGAATTTGTCAATAGAAATTAGATAATTCGAATGAAACACTACTGGAAAACTAACCCTTACCAACGGTTTGGAACAATTGGTATAGGCCTCCAAACCGTTGGTATAGCCTATACCAACGGTTTGGAGAACCGTAGCAAAGTAAGCTGTTGAGATAGGTCTATGCCAACAGTTTTCCAAAAACCGTTGGTATAGACCTATACCAACGGTTTTGGAAACCGTTGGTATAGGTAATATGAAATCTATACCAACTGTAATGGAACCGTTGGTATATAAATTCCAAAAATAAAACATCCGCTGGGATTTGATCCCAGGACACCTCGTTTATCATTGAACGACTCAACCACTAACCTAACATGACTTTTGTGATCATAATTACATAAATATATATATGTATTTTCCTAAATATTTTAAATTTTGATTTATATAATGTTATCAGTACAAAGGTCTGATAAAAAATGAAAGTACCTATACCAATGGTTGTTAAAACCGTTGGTATAGGTCTTTGGTTGTGATTTTCATTCTGTGCAGGATGTTGAATTTTGGCCCACTTTTCCCAATGGTTTGGCCAAACCATTGGGAAAGGTAGACCTATCCAAACGGTTTGGCCAAACTGTTGGGAAAAGTGGCATATTTGGGGACCTTTCCCAACAGTTTGGCCAAACCGTTGGGATAGGTCCACCTTTCCCAACGGTTTGGCCAAACCCTTGGGAAAAGTGGTATATTTGGGGACCTTCCCCAACAGTTTGGCCAAACCGTTGGGATAGGTCCACCTTTCCAAATAGTTTGTCCAAATCGTTGGGAAAAGTGTCCAATTTGGGGGCCTTTCCCAATGGTTTGGCCAAACCGTTGGGAAAGGGGACCTATATCAACGGTTTTTGCAAACCGTTGGTATAGAAGCATTGGGAAAGATCTAATTTCCAGTAGTGAAAAACATATCCTCAATTTATCATTTAGCATCATAGAGTAAATATTTTTTACAAATTTATATATTATAGATTATTCTAATGATCATCAATCATTATTGGACCATTCATATTTTTCATTTATATGTGTCTTAGGTTTATGATTGTTTTATGTGGATGATGATTTAATGACCAAACAAACCATCAAGTGAAAACCTTTAGGTCCATAGATAAATGTTTTATCAAAAATTTGTTAATTATTATCTTCATATTTTTAACTATATTCAGAGAACTGACGTATTTTTGTTTGATTATGGTTCTTTTTTTGGACCATTGGGGGATTTAATACAACAGTAGATCTAACATGATTTGTAATAGATATGATTTTTGATTGATGGAGTTTTAATAATAATTTCATATTATGGTCAATCTACTATATTGATTTTGAGAATTCATGGATCAAATTTTTATATCACATGGAGTCTCTGGTATACTACATAATAATGGATTCATGTGGGAATTTTTATACTATTACATGTTAAAATTGAATATTTTTTATTGAAATATGTCACTAGATCTTCTACTTTGGTCTCCTAGTTTGTGGATATTGTGTTAAGGGCTTTTGATAATGAAAAATCATTGTTGGTCAAATTCTTCAATAGTTAAATCAAAATTTTTAGTAGTTTCCCTTTATGTTTTTAATTAATAGAATACTTCAGGTAGATTTTTGATGGCTGTAGATATGTATTTTTTAAAAAAGGAGTCTTTTTCATTCTAAGATAAATGAAAATGGTTAATGATAATTATTTTTGTGGATCATGTCTATGAATGAGGAATCTTGTATGATTATGAGATAAATGTTTAGTGCTACTATTATGTTCATATCACTAAAGATTAAACTATTTAAGATTATGTTTAATGATTCGGTGTATTGATATTTCATCACTATTTTCCAAAGAAAATTTAGGTTTGATATTTATTATTTATATTTAGTGATTTCATAAAATGGTTTAAAGTGTTTTTCTTTTTGATGTTATAAAAAAACGCATTTAGATTTTATGATGAATATGACTACATCAGATACATGATTTATCACATCTTGAAATATCATTCATCAGTACTAAAAAAAATAATATTTTAAGAGTCTTTAAAAATCTATGGATTTTATCATCATAAATAAATATAAGCTACATCCTAGAAAAAAACACAAATAATGTTTTCCCTTTATCATTTCATTTTTTCGTTTTGATAATGGCGTCACTTCATCGTCATTATTCATGTAACAATAGATGAATCAAATATCATCCCAATTTGAATATTTGTAAAAATATGATTTTTAAGATCTAGAAATATCCATGATCAAATAAAAACTACTTTATCAAGATATTGTAATTAACATCACAATGTATCAAAAAATAATGGATTTTATTTCCAATAAAATTTATATCATAGTAGAAAATATTATATAATTCTTACAAAAACTTCAAACATTTTCCATTTACAAATACATTTGTTTTTATAATTACAGTTGTAAATACAATTTATTAAAAAAATAACCAACTAAGAACATTATTTCATTATCTTGAGACACTCTTTTAAAATATATCGATCATGATACTAGTATCCAAACCAAAAAATCAAAATTGAAAAAGTGTGTAACTATATATTAAATCAATCTTTATGTTATTAAAATATAATGAAATATATTGAACCAAAATATGATACAATTGATTAATAAAATGTCTTTTTTAACTAAAAAAATGTTGTTCAATTTATACATGGTACACCATGAGAAAAATTAACATGTAGTCAATTAGTGAATTTAAAAATTTATTTCGAGAGATGTTATCATAATTTATGAACACAATCAAATGTAATTTTATTAGGTTTGAGTATGTGATTCATGTTTTTAACTAACATGTCAATTTTAATTAAAAACATATATTTTAGAACAGACTGAAGATACCATTTTGCAGAATAACATATTTCCAAATCCTAAACATGCACAATAATTTTTGGATTGTTTTTATAAACTATCAAAATAATAACGGTGTTTTATATTTGTTTTTAATGAGTTATTACCACTTCTAAAAAATTATTTTTAAACAAAAAATCACACATATTTACTAATACTAGTCCCCCTGGGTATCATAATGATGTGTTGGAAATTCATACACAAAATAAATATAATATGTTTTTTTTCTAATTTATTAAAAGTATACATGTTTGTTTTCTCTATTTCTAGTACTTGACAATATTTTTTCTAAAATTTCATTCTTAAAATAAAATCATACACGCCAATGTTTACCAGTAGGAACCCATGTCAGATTGATGGGAGTTTGAATCCTATACATGAAAATTTTCAAACAAATCATCATTTATATATGAGTGTGTTTTCTTGTTGATCATTAACAAACATGAGTTTTTAAATTAAATGGGACTTCCAAATTAAAAACATGCACCTTCAGTCATACCAGTAACAACATATATCATATTTACATGTGGATAATTACAATTGTTAAAAAATGACTTATGGTTGATTTCCTATGATAAAATTATAATTTGAGCGTATTTTTTTAATTTTTTAGTTAGTGAAATGATTTTTGAACAAAAATACTAATTTTAAATGAAAATCCTTCACTTTGAACCATATTAAGAAAATAGTGTGTTAGATTAATCTTTGTATGATTACTATATTTTAATCTAAATTCATATATATTTATATATTTTATATATATATTTATGATCTAAAAGAGTTTTATTAGATAAATCAATCTTTTATTTCTTATTTTCTCAGGAAATGAAGACTCACTCCAAATTGAAGCTGTTGCAATTTAAAAAATTTCAGATTTTACATTTCTTGAGTCATGTTCATGACATGAATTCCTTGATAACACTTAGTGGAATACCCTGAAACCCATAAAAGTATTGAATACACTATTCCAAATATGAAGACGACATAAATACATCACATGATGTAAATTTTTTGAATTATGAACTCATTAAAGATTCATGCCCTTAAATCGAGGAGATAAATATTTTCATATCCTTTGTGGATTTAATTATGCAGCATGATTTCACCTTACTTGTCATGATAATTTCAAGGAAAATGAAATTTATATAAATATCATGATTTTAACTATTTAAATGTACTAAAATGTTCATGCTTACATGTCGTGATGGTTTCAAGGCCAATGTAATTGATTGTATTACATTAAATTTCCCAACATTCAAGTAACTGTTAGATTGGTTTTTAATTTCATTAATAATTTACATCTATAATGTGAAATGTTTAATTATTATATAAATATCACTTCTAGTTTCAATTCTATTTAATAACATTGTTATCATATGGGAATAATCCACTATCGTTAAGGGCTGATAGTTTGGGTGTTTAAACAAAATTAATACTTAAATTATAATGGATAAAATAGTAGTTTTTTATTTAGGATAAAAATTATTTTTATTCAAATTATACTGCAAAACCGAGATCCAGGAAATTGTTGTTTAATGATTCTGACCTAGTTGGAGTTGATCAGGCTAGGTATAATAGCATGTGATGCTTACATCCATTGAAGTTAATATTGTTACAGAAAGTTTATAACTCCATATAAACCAAATATTAGTTTTTATCTTATATAGGCCCATTTTTTTGACCAAAACCAATTGGTAACCCCCCCACATTATCACAACCTAATCAATTGAAGAATCACAAGTTTCATTTAGGAATAAATTTTCCATATTCCCTAAAATTTACCCTAACACCTATATTTCTCTTGAATTAAAAATTAATTATGCGAGTCTTAGTTAACCAAACCAATTATAGTTTCGTGATGAATCCATATAAAGGTTCTAATCAATAGGTTACTTTATTTTTGAACTTGCTTCCTTGGGTTTTTACCCGCACTTCCATTGTGCTATGCATTTGTATCTTCTCTAGTTTAAGACATTATAAATTTCTAATCTGATCAATTCCTAGTAAGAATCAATGAAGATGAGTGTTCTGGTAATAATACATTAAAATTACATATGGATAATTTTCATAAATTATATTTAAAATCATTTTTTTGTTTTCTCATTTTATAATTAGTGAAAAATATTTTGAATATGATTTTCAGTTTTTCACCGGAAGCCTATATTTTTTTTCATATCGGGAACATATTCTGTTACATTGACATGTCCACGACCCCGGAATTTAAAAAATGAATAATAAATTTTCTTATGTAAGTTTCTATAAAATATTATCCTTCTTCCTTTAATCAGATTATTTGATGTCTTTTTGGTACTATAATTTTACTTTTAAATATAATACAAGAACATTGATTGATATAAAGAACATAGTGTTGTAAATTCTTGAATTATTGATTGGTAAATTTAAACAAAAATTGGATTGTTTTCCATAATTATCAAGTAAATTATAGTATATCTTTCTTTGTTTTAAATATGTGATATATTTTATGATAAAAAATTATATGGTTAAATTTAGAAAATAATCTTTGAGTAATATTGTGAAAAATATGTTTCAAATAGAAAGGAATATAATTCTAATAAATCTTATTTTTTATATACTATATTCATAATATATTAATACAATATGAATATGTTTTCCACAATTTTTAGTATGTGAAATATTTTTGGTACTAAAGTATCAATTTTGTATAAAAACATTAACTTTATGTAATATCTTACAAACCATGGATTATATTGATATGTATCCTATTTATGTACATAAAATACCTTACGAAGAATTTTTATTAATTATAGAGAACATCAAAGTGAGTTTCAATGATATTCATTAATTTAATGTGTCTTAAAAAAATGAAATTTTCAAAATGAAAAAGTCCTCAATGAGTTATATCAGAAACATCATTTGTTGGATAATGTGAAGAATATTCCTAAAAATAAAAAATTACATATTGAAATATTCTTATTAAGATAACATAAAAATTATTTATTTGTTATGAGTATGTTAATATTTTTATATAGAAATGTTTTTTTAATAAAACATGCACTTTCAGGAAAACTGGACACAACATCTATCTGAATGAAATGTAGAAGGTTCCAATAAATAGAAAATGACATATGGTCTATTTTAAAAAATTATCAAGATAGTATAGGTTCATCTTCTCTATTTTTATCAATAATAAATATTTTAATGTATAAAGAAATATTCAACAAAAAACATTCACATCGAGTATAAGGACCCAGCCTTAAACATTACTTATTATTAAATTAAATGAATAATTCACGTAGAGGATCTTTTTAGGTTTAGAGTTTTAGAGAATTAGACATAACTATTACATCTCAAAATACTACAAAGTAGACAATTCTACTAAGTTTCCATAAAATATAAACTCTTAAAAAGAATCTTGTCTAGTTCCATGTTTTAGATAGCATGACGTTTCCTTGTTCCCATCCTTGACCCTATTCCACATTAAGTCCTGTGGAAAAAATTTCAAAAAAACTTGGGGTGAGCATAAAAAGATCAGTAAGGGAAACACAAAGAAGGAAAACTATTAGTTTTTCAAAACAACAAGTAAACCATGAGTACTTTATCAAAGTAATAATTTTCACCTTTATGATGTAGTATAAACTCTTCAATGAATAAAAGATCATTACATACCCTTTTGTAACCAAAAGATTACCATAAAACCCATATACATAACATATAAAGGTAACTTGGGGTATAAACATACTTAAATGGAATAACCATATGGTCGACTTCAACACATATCACTTAATGGAATAGCCATATGAACGACTTCCATACCCAATGCATTGGAGGTTATAATGTAACCACCCATCCTAGTATTCACGACACCACCTGTCATATGGTTTATCATGTAACCACCCATCAAATTTCCAAGTACCATTATAAAATCATAATACATAAAACAAATATAATGTAAATAAAACATTTCCACATTTCGATCACAATATATAACTTAAATATATTGACATAAAAAGTTCATCAGAAAAACATTTTCAATACCAAAATACATAAAATAGGATATGGTATTTATTTCATTTTAAAAACATTATGTCTTGTTGAGGAAGCCAAAGACCAAATAATACTCGCGGCAGCGTAAAAGGTCATTGTCACCACGTATGTTAAAATACACATTCCTTTTTGTCATTTAGTAAAATGCTTCATAGAAAAAGATTACCTTTGAATGAAATGAAAATTAAATGGTGTTTTATACAGCGTATAAAAGAAAGTCTTGTAATAGAACAAAACATACCTCAATAAAAGGAGATTGAGATGAAGTCCCTTACAAAGAAGGTATCCTTGGATTAAGGATAAATCAATTACATAATTATTTGTGACAAACGAATACACCAAATATAAGTGGATATTAAGTGTAAAATAATCAGAGGTCATTCAAACATATTATTAGAATGACATATTCAAGGAGTAAAAGTTTATCCCAAAGAATCAAAACTGGGATAAAAAGTTCCCTTGCAAAAATTCAACAGCCTAACGGCGTCACTTCAGAATTTAGAAAATGAGTTGATGAGAGATAAAAAGGGTATATAATCACTTGTACATTAAATTTACAGCAATAAGGATATATGAGAACATATCCCAACATAATAAGATGTAATTTAAAATATATAACAAATGAAGTCTTTTTAAAGAAGAGGAGGGTGAAAGGTCCCCTTACCAATTTGGGTAACTTTCGAAACGTACTCCCCATTGAAGAGGGGTCATACAATGAAGATGTAAATACACAAAAATGAAATTATATTACACAAAGAGTATAATAATGGGCCGTACATACACCACTCAAATGAAATTGTGGCAAATGTAGCATAAATCTCACGGGAATCAAAGAGAGATGAAAAATCCCTTATGAAAACTCGGCAGTCTAACAACGCCACTTAAAACATCCAAAAATGGATTGATGAGATAAAATAGGGTCTCTCATAATATTAACATAAAATTTACAAAACGTGGAATATAAAAGAACATCCCCCAACATAACAAATAGGAGATTAAAAGAAGTGACATAAAGGAGAGTACGTTAAAAAAAGAGAGAGGTTTGATCTCTTACGAAACTTTGGCAGCCTAACGGCGCCACTCAAAACTTCCAAAATGGATTGATGAGAGAAAATAGGGTGTCTCATCATATGAAAATAAAACATACAGTAAGATTAATATAAAATAACATCCCAATCATAAGAAATATGATCTTAAAAGGAATGACATAAAAGAGTGTACTTAAAAAGAAAGAGAGGGGTGGGATCCCTTACCTCAAGTCTGACTTTTATTGTTCGTTTCTTTATATTCCTAAATAATAAACTTTGGTCAATTTATAATTTCATAAGGACGTCATTTAAATAATATTATTCAGTTCATATCACATATTATAATGTTATAACAATTTATTAATAATGTTAGTTCATATCAGACGTTTTTGCCGATGTTTGGTACAAGAGTCAAAAATGAACTTGTTTGAAAATAATTTCCCATGTAGTTATAAGTAAATCATTTCCAGAATAGTATTAATGATTAAAATATCATATATATCCAGTATATATTCATTTTATACTATTACATAACATTTGGAGATAAAAAATGAAAGGCACCGTTCATGGAGATGGTAGGTCGTACGTACGCATGAACGCTACTTTCATTTTTTTCATATTAATGGAATTAAAAATAAATGATATATATATATATATATTATAATTCAATTATAATATATATTTTATATAGGTCACATATTTTCATTAATTTCATTCTTCATACATTCCATGTATTGCATGAACGAGTCACATCACTTGAGGGGGCGGTAGTACACACTTCCTCATATGAAATTATCGCATTTGCACAACATGCAAAGAATAAAGGTTTGGTTTAAATATAAAATACAGAAGAATATAGTAAACATAAATACCAAATATATCCTATATAAAATACAGTGACATCATAATGTCCACCTTTAATGGTTTTAAAAGAATATTGAACAATTATCGTTTCATGAGGCAGTAATTCGCCATCCACAGAAACAGTATGTTCTTTAACCATTATACAGATGTGTGTGTAAGTGTAGCTCAAATAATTATTATAACAAAATACAAGTATATTGAAGATACTGGTTTTGTTACAAAATAAAGGAATAAAAAAATTTAGGGGGTTGGAGAAGAAAAATAAAACAAAAGAACACTAGGGAAGACTTTACCTTTAAATCGGGTAACTCTTTTTGATTTGAGCTCAAAGGCTTCCTTGGAAAGACTTCTTCACAAAGTGAGGATTATAGGATTAAGAGAGGGATTTGGAGAGACAAATTGGTCAGGGTTTGGCCGAGCCAAAGGATTGAGAGGTGTGGATAAGGTGGTAGAGGTGGGGGATTTTATAAGAGGAGGGGAGGGGCACTCTTGGAATGTCTTGAAAAGTAACATTATTGTAAAATTATTTTCAGATTTTAAAGGTCCCAAAATTATATATTTCGAGGATAAGGTGATAATAGTTATAAATCAACACATCCAATAGTTTTTTACAAGTTTAAGTCTTATATTTTACATTATCTTTTCATTTTATTTAAATCATTAAATAATGAGGTAATCGCTGCATCATCATGGTGTCATAAATAATTTAATTTATTTAATGTCTAAAAATTATAAAAAATATATCATGATGTATGAAATATTTTTATATTTCTAATGAATATTTATAGTCAAAAATATGACCTGTATAACCCCATGTAAAAATTGTTTTAGTAAAACAACACAAGTTTGTGACATTTTAATTTTAACTTTAAATAAAAAGTTATTAATGTCATTTTCCTACCCAAGTGGCTCCATGGGGTCCCCAAGTTGACCCATGGATTGTCTTGGTCGGCCATGACTCATAAAATAAGGGTAGGACATGTGTCAAGGTCATTTCATATTATTATAACATTATCTTTACATTAAATTACACTAATTACCTTTAATTGCGATTAGTAAAACTTAAAAGTTACTATTCACAAAAAAATTATTTTAATCCCATTGAACCACATTTTAAATCTTAATGACAACCATGTATGTCAGATTTTTGAAATTCAAATCACAGAAGTGGTAAAGTTTCATTTAAACGAAAAATCAGTTTTAAAACTACCACTTAGTGGTTTCACTATTCATCGAAATTTGAAGTTTTTCAGAAAAATACCAAAAATTTACCCTAAGATATATTTGATATTCTGATTTCAAAAATTATGTCTATTTTACAAAATAAAAAACATATAAGTTTCATTAATTAATTTAATAATTAATTCTCGCTGTCAAAACAAAGTGCGTGTTTTTAAGAAACAATATCTATTAAAAGACTGACACTAGTTTAAGTCCAATTTCAAATTGAAATTAATTCCAATGACCACCATTGGATTAATTATTAGAAATATATTCTAATTGAACTTTAGAACCAATTAAAAAGATGATATAATCATATAAATAAATTAGATTAAAAAGAGGTTTTGAATAAAAATACAACATTTTCACTTATTCATTAAAAATGAACTTTATCGTAAAAATACCAAAAATTTAAACGAAGTAAATTTTGATATCTCAATTTAAAAGAAGAATTTTATTTTGTCAAAAATAACACATAGAATTGTCAAAAAATGGATTTAAAAGAGGTTCTCCATCAAAAGACGGTTAATCGACCTTTTAAAGAATATTAGAATGTTTACGCTTAAAATTGGATTCATTCACATTTTTAATCCTCTAACATTTATTGTAAAAAGTAAAAATATTTGACAAACATATATAATCATTTTTTAGTTAGTTCTGTTCATTCCTATCATTACAATGGCTAGGTGTTAACTACCATTTAAAATTAAATTATTTTATTATTAGAGTGCAACGTAAGATTTCAAAGGAACTCGTTGTTGCGTATTGGGTAAGCCATCGAGCATAGAATTCCCTTTAAATTAATATTAACATTTTATTCACAAATAGGGATAAATATAAAAATGTCATATTCTTTATTTTCCTAGGGTGTTACATCGAGTCAGACCAGGAACCAAATGTATCAGATTAATGTACAACATAATGATATACATCACAAATTACTTTTTAATTTTTCCTTAGTTTATAAATACTATATGAGAATGTTTTCATATATTTGAGTGTGGAAATTCTATTTTATATAAAATATTATTTTAAATATATACATGATATTTTAGTCACACGAGCCTAACCTTGTGTTAGATTGATGTATATCCAATGTATATATATCAAAAATATATTATGGATCATTGTGAAATTTTATCTGGAACATTTTAATATGATTTAAAATTTTTTAGAAAGTGGATCATGTTTTATACTAAAATGATTCCTTTAAACTGAAAACACACATATTGTGACAAACCAGGAACAACGTGTTTCATATTTTTATGTGATTGATTACTAAATATAAAAAATGATTTATGGATCAATAAATTAATAGACCATTATTATATGAAAATATTTTCTCATTTTTAATTTTTTTATTTATATTTTAAAATTAAATTTCAAATTTAAATAAAAAGAGACAATTTCAATTTCAATAGGAACATTTTTCATATGATTGATAAATATTTCATTCCTATGAATTTTTTTTTATGAATTTCAATTATACATTATATAGATAATATGAGGATACTTGATTAGTTATTTGTGAAGGAACAGTTTTTTGAATTATATAGTCTCTTTTAAAATGAATATAAAAAAAATAGTTATATATGGTGCACTGTGTAAACATTGAGATGAGGATGATTCCTACATATCACAAATGAATTGTGGATCATATTCATATATAAGATTCATTTAAAAGTTACTTATAGGGATTTTATTCCAAATAAACTTCATTTCATCAATACTAAATGTAAAAAAAATCAATTATTGATCGAAGAATTACATAGAGATGTCATATGAATGTACCATAGTGCGTCATCCAAGTTAAATCCTTCATAATATTTTTTTATTCCTTCATGATAACAAATAAAATTAAATAAAAAATCATATGATAAAAATTGTAATATACTTAACCGACTAACTAGAATATAAAATGATAAGAAACATTACTAAATTAGTATTTAGTAAATAATATCTTTATATTGGGTCATACTTCCTCAAAAAATGAATCTTTAATAATAAATTTATTTTCATAATAGATCCCAAAATGATTGGAGAAAAAAAATATTTATGAAATCATTTTATCATGTTCTTAGTTAAATATAACTAAATATGTCATAAAAATTTATATTAAAATAATCTAATTAATATGAAAATAAATTTATTATGCATTAACTGAAATGATTTATGAAATCATAGGTTCATTATGTTTTTATGTATTTTAATGCAATTTATTTTTCCCACTCTTTTCGAAAAAACTATTTACTCATTTGAATACATTGAGTATTTATATTCCATGAATTACTGGAAAAATATACATTAGTAAATGATTTAAAATATTTTAAATGAAATTATAATTATCATTACAAGTAATTATTTGGAGATTCTTGATTTTTGTTGGAATAAGATCTTTTAATGTATTCTCAACCATAATAATAGTAATCATAACCATTAGTTTTATTTTGAAACCATAGGAACAATGAGAAAAATAGGTAATTTGTTTTGATATATGTTTTTCTAGTGAAATATTTTTACATATACCCTAATACTTATCCAGCAATAAATTCAATAGGAATACTATTCTCATTGATAGTCTTCATTACACAATTTTAATGAGATATTAACACCACCCAATCCAAAAATAACTCATTAAAACTGAATATAAAATATATAAATCATATTTAAATTATCTATTAGTATATTATTTTTATTAATTTTTGAATAAATGTCATCATATATAGTCTACTTTTTCATAATTAATGCATAGAATCCAACAAATAAAACATTGGTTTATCTATATTCACTGAAATGAGTAACCATTGATACCAAAAATAATTAATATAAGTAATTAATAGAATGAAATTAAATATTCTATGATTAGATTTTATAGGTTTTCCCATAAATCACTGGTATTAAGAATAGTTTTTTTGTATAATTTTCTTTTTTAACACTATGTCATGTGTACTATTTTTTAATATTCATCTTCATCTGATAATTTTTTCTATTGAAGTAATATGAGGAATAATGGCATTAATTTTTAGTTTTCAAGGTTTTCCCATTACAAGGATCAAATATTCATACCAAAAAAATATGAATATTTTTTAAACATAATTTAAATAGTATATTAGATATTGAAAAAAATGATTTTGAAAAATGATTATGTTAAAATTTATAAATTAGTCTCTCTACCAACTACACTTAATGAGTTCAATTATATTCTCAAGACCATGATATTTTGTATATAAATGTCTTAAATTTTCTCTTAAAAATGAATGACGGTCATATAACCATAAATTAATGATGGTTATACATGTACTTTTAATATTACTAAATGCAGTAGTCAAACTATGCTAGTAAAGAACTCAATTAAGGAAACATAGATAGATTGGTTGTTCCGCTATATTTTTTGGATTTAAATTATTTTTTTGAATTTAATATCTCAATATATAATTACATTAAATAGGTCATTCCATTTTTATTAATTGATAATGGTTTGTATAAAAATTAATTATAATGGAAATACCTCATTATCAATATGTTTTTTTTACAAAGTCAAATTAATATTATTGGAATATTTGGATTTCATGCTGGACAATGTGAACATCAATACCATTATAAGAGGCTAGTAAATTATTTATTAGTATGGGAGCTACATGAATCCATAATAAAAAATAATCTTTTGGTTGTTAATTATTTTGTGGAATATATCTCTAGATATTGTACAATCTCCCCCTCGATATAAGGTCATATGTTTATTTTGATAGATATAAATCACAATGTATTTAATCTTATTGAATATTACTATAGTAATTTTCTATATATCTTTTAAATCACATTTGAAAGAAATAATTTTGATTAAATTGACTACCTCATGTAAGGGAGACCATTTTGGGAAATGTCTAGCCTCAATGTTTGAGGTTTGGATCATCATATAATTTATTTTTTTGTTGTTATTTTTTTATTTTTCATTCCTTCAAATAATGTTCCATGGAAAATAATATTTCTAGTAATATCTTTCTTCCTAAAAATATATTTGTGCTCATATCCCATTAATTATCTAATTTTTATAGATTTATTCATTTATTTTCTCAAAATATAATTGAGGACCACTCCAATACCCACACCACGGATGTAGAACAATTGTTCCATATTATCCCTAGCTAATAAAATTTTTCATTAATATGTTATAATAGATGAATATTCACGTTTATAAAGAATATTATATGTATGTAAAAATATTCACTCATTTTGTGACATCACAATCCAGTTTCCATAAAATGATTCCCTAAGGATTCTGGTCACATGATATCTAGAGTAACTCCTCATATGCTAGAGGCTACCGACTAGAGGTGAAGGTCAAATATATAACATGGGGAGACAATACACTCTTTTTAAGATTATATCAACAATAGAAAATAATAATCAATAACCAAATGACAATAAATAAACCAAAAGCATACCATAAACAATACCAATACCACATGATAAACTCAAAAAGAAATACAATATATAAGCTATATTTATATATATATCATTCCATATATGTGTCAAGTTTCTTAATAAAAAAAAGTCAAACTGGTAACACCCCAATTTGGTCCCAAAACATTGTCTGGTTTTCTACTCAAAAATTTTGAACACCTCAATAATATAACATAGGGGTATTTTCCTTATCCTATCCTATAAACATGATGTCCTATCAGGTTCTAATCATGTATCTTGAGTAGGGTGTTAGTATAACTCAGTAGGCCGACACCATTGACATATAATATAATTTCATGTATTTCAGTGTTTTACATTGTAAAATAATAAAATAAAATGATGTAAATTTTTATCACAATTCATTATTAATTAATTAACCATATAAATTAACCTGGGTTCACAATGTAACCCAAACCGTCACTACCTATTTCAGCCCATGCCAAAGTTTTGACCATAAAACATAGGGAACTATATTTAATTATAACATGGGATTTAATTACCACTATAATTCCATTTTAGAACACAACCATTGGTATCCATATTTCAACTCCATTGACATAGGTTTAGAACATAATTTCTATTAACCAATGGGTATTTGGAGAATCAGTCTGTATCCCACACCTCATGGGTGTTTGGAGAAATAGTTTTTGAACCATACAATAATATTCACTTTCATGAATTTGGGCCTAGAATGTTACATACCATCCTCATAATTTTCTTTAGTCAAGGTGGTAATGCTACTTGTACTTAAGAGACAACCCTAGGATGCCAAAGGCTGATAATAAATGCCAAGGGCTTTAAGATTGTGTGGGGGTAATTTTCCCCATTAATAATAAAAAAACAAACCCAATATATCACAACCAAAAAACCCATTATATGATTTATGATAACAATGAAATAAAAATCAAATCATACCATTTATATCAAAATAAAACTCTACAATAGTACCACACCAGAAGACTACAAAACAACCAATTACACTATAAAAGTCTTCAAAACCAAAAAAAAACTCAAATAAAACTACATAATACAAGCTCAAAAAAGATCCATTCTATAAATCTATAATGAGATGAATTATCAATATGCACCTATTATGAAATGTGATACTTTGAATTTTCCTCTGTCTTGGTAAAATATATTTGCAAAAGCACCAAATTAGGGATGAGAAATGATACTCATTAGGAATTCCCCAAATGACTACCCAACTCGCGCTACTAGGACTGATCATATTACAACATTTATATATAATAATTTATAAAAAAATATTTATAAAAACAATTTATATACAATTATAAATAATTACCATAGAGAAATAGTATTCTCAAAACAATAACAAGTTCCAAGGAATGAAACTAAACAATGATTCTAAAACCATTTCATGAATTCAATTTTCATGGGGGAAAATCCCTAAACCTTATCTATTACAAAATTAATGGAGGAGACTTCGTTCCCATAACCATTTTGAGTGGGGAAATCCCAAACTCTTTTCTATCCCACTATTAATGGGGGCGATTCTTACCTTTATCCATACCAAATTCACATGAACACAAAGAATCATTATGACAAACCAAAATGTCTAAAAAACCATTACAACCATCTCAATAAAAATGATTTTTTTTAAAAAAAAATTCAAAATATTTTTTCAATAAAACTAAAAATTTATTTAACACACTACTACATTAATCAAAACCAAACTAAAATGTTAAAATAATCATTTTAAAAACAAGATACCAATTTCACTTTTCACAAAATTCTTAATTTCCACGATTCCATAAAATATCATTATAGAGGGTTTCCAAAAATAAATTAACATCAATATGGGAACCAATTCCATGAAAAAAATTAATTTGAAACTAATCCTTTGTATTCTAAATAAAAGAGATAAGAGTAAAGACAATTATCTCAGAAAACATGGATAAAATGAAAAATGGGACAAAAACGTCCATGAAAACCAATCAAATATAAAAAAAACTCATTAATTATCCCCCTGTCATTAAACAAGAAAAATATATTCATATTTGGAATCTAAATCTTAATACCTATCCATCATTGGCTTATATTGAATAAACCAAGAGATAGTCATAAGTATATCAAAGGAAACCCATCAATAACAACCATGCATGTTAAGTCACTGTGATATCGAGGCTTCAACAGAGAATGAAACACCTCTAGATCGATTTGAAATTCATTGGAAAACATCCCAAGAAATTAAGAGGGATAAATAATGAGTTATGGTTGGTTTTGGGAATGAAAAGGGTATAGAATAAAAAACCTCCCTTCCTATAATTTTTTGGATCTACATTATAACATGTTCCCGATTTTTCCCATGGTTAGATAAAATGTGAATTGACCAAGAGACAACTACTACTTAATGGGGGAGCCACATATTGATTAGTTTTTATGGTTTCCAAACCAAAACCCATCCCTTCCAAAGACCACTCTCACAAAATGAATAGTTTCTCTTATTTTTACCCATGGTTTGGAAAACCCGTGCACCATATGTGCACCTTCCCCTTATCCTTTATCTTATTGTGAATGGTTTCTTGAAGGAGTGTCAAGGATGTCCCAATCCTTTCTCAAACCGTTCACCCTCAGTAAATCCGGAAGCACTTCTTGAATGGTCTCCAAGCCCTCCCAAAATTCACTCAAAAACATTTTAAACATAAAATAAATAAAATTAAGGTTACCTAATGGATATCTGGGTGCTACATTTTCCCCACCACATGCCCTTATCTCCTCTAAAAGTAGAAAATATCCATTTTACTCAAATATTTCCGACCATTGTTCTTTCATTTTCTTGTCATAATCTAAAATATCATCTTGAATCTATCCTTTTTACATGAAACTCTCTCCAGAATGATGCATTTTAAATGAAATGATTTCACTTGTCTATCCCCAATCCAAATTGAACCGTGCACCAATAAATCATATGGATCTAGTTCTACATGATCCCATTGAATAACATAGTTAAGATTAGGATGTTACTTTTTTGAAAAAAGATACATGATATGTAGTATATGTCACATTGAACCATGGTGGAAATTCCAACTATCATGCCACGTCACCAACATGTTCATGTTTCAAAAAGGTACCTTTTTATATAGTAGATAACATTACCTTCTTCCCAAAAATTCCATTTCCAAGACTTGTATAGATCCTTAATAAGATATTATTTCTCACCTTGAATAAAAAAACACTAATGATGACCCTTATATAATTTTGGATGAATTTGATCAATCTCCATCCATTTTATGATAAAATAAATCTTATCTATTGTATATTGGACATGGATCATGACAACATGTGAAGTCTCACTAGTTACAATAAAAAGTGGATAATGACGATAATTCCCATAAAATTCTTTAAAAGGATCCATATGTATCCAGTATTGATAACTATGGTTATATTAGAACTCTACCAATGATAAAAAAATTAAAAAAAATTGACGCACATAGGCCACTTTATTTAATCTAAAGAAGATAACAAGATATAGAGGAATAAAAAACAGTGGTAAAGGACCGAAAGAACACCTTTAAGCCATTTTAGACTGAGTGTTCATTTTGTGATGCGGGGAGCGTCCACCCCACCCACAAGGATGCTTCCCTCTTCTGCCAGTTTTGGCCCGCGTCCACGGTCCCCCTACATCATCAAGAAATTCATCATCGTTAGAATCTTCCATATCATCCAATCCACATACACGAACATCACTTTGAACCTCTTCCTCGCTAATACCTGACACAAGCAGCTCAAAAGAATTACGAGTACTTACCTTTACAAGATGTTTTCCTTTCATGCTTCGAGATTTTTCATTCTCAGGAGACTTCAAGACTGAAGTCCTATTGACATTCCATTCCTAGAACCCATCCCCCTTTTGATTGAGAGTCCGTGGGAAATTTTTTTGATGATCCTGTCAACTGTCATAATGTCATCAGTGGCATTCAGGTACCTGCATGTGCACTGGATAGGAGTAGCAGATTTTGGAAAATCCAGCATGCTTCTGCCTGATCCAGGTTAGGGGTCTTCTACCCTCTAATCGGGTTTTTCAGTTGAAGGATGATTTTTGTGTGTCTACTAGATAGATGCAATATCTTGATAGCCAGAAGGGACCTTCCATCACTTACTAGGTCCCAAATTCTGAGGTTCTTCCATTTTCAATTTAGGTGTGTCCTTCACGGGCGTTATCTCATTATCCAGAGGAGCCAATGAAAATCTTTCAACCTCAAAGTGAGTCATTAAATGTCCCATGGATTTAGGGGTTGAGAATGACTTTGCTTATTCTTTGGAATCCATTAGTCTTGGAGTATTCAAGTGGTCTCCAGGATCTTTGAATGATTTAGAAACCGATTTTCTGCAATTTAGAAAATGACCATGTTTACTTTTGTGTTGAGGAGCATAACTGATCTTTTTGAATGAAGCCCCTTCTAATTTGTTCTTCCCCTTATGACTAGAAGAAACCAAATTCTGCTCTTTCCACAAATTTAAGTCCAGCTCATTTTGAGCATAAATTTAATTATATTCTTGGATATCAGTTGATTAATCACCCTCATCATCATCCATGATGTCTTTAGTCAAGGAATCCTTGAATAAAAAACTAGTGTGCAGATCATCCTCTGCTATATCATCCCAAGACACCTTGGATTTATTAACTACCAGAACAGGTGGAAACAGTCTATTGGTTCTTTTAGGCAAGTCAGTGGGAAAATTCATGTCATATGTAAAACCGTTATTTAGAGGAAAGTATGAAATAAGTATACTTATTTCTTAAGAAGTTCCTAAGTTGACGTGTGAACTAGCCAGCCCATTGATGGGATTAGGATTATTGGAAACAAGAACCTGAACTACATCAACAGTTTCATCTTGTTGGATTATTTCTTTACTAGACCTTCTACAACTCTAGGAGTCGTGGCCTTTTCTTTGATAGTTTGGACATAGTAGATCACTTCTACAATTATCCCTTGAGTTTCCAATTATATGGAAAGAATCACAAAATGGGGGATTCTTCTCATATTCAATTATGATAGTTATTTCAACCTAGGGTGTGGATAGAATAACTTTGTCAATTAGTGTTGAGCTTAGATCAACTTCTATTAAAATCATAGAGAAGTGATCGCAACTGACCAACTCAGTGGCGGTATCCATCCTTATGGGAGTACCTATTATAGCAGCAATATCGTACAAAATTTTTGGGTTCCATAAAACAAAATTTAATCCATGTAATTTGATTTATATTGGAGCCCAAATTTCTTTAAAATCATTGAAGTTGAAGCATAGGTTCCATTCATGAAAATGCATAACACCCGGTTGAAGGTTAATGGATCCAGAACTCCACTCTCGGTTTTTCAATTCTGTAGAGGAGAAAAGAAGATGGAAGAAACCCCTCCCAACAGAAACACATTTGAGGTTTGAAAACCCCCAAATTCTATCAAGATGATCAACTAGGTCTATCACCTTCCAATGTTTCATGCCTTTAGATAATGAGATATGAGAGATTAATGAAAACATACATATTTCGATCATTTATAAAACTGTGCCATCTGAAGCCACAACATGAGAAGTTTCCCCTTTCCAAACTATCCTTTGCAAATCCCTAGGTTTAATGGAGATGAATGATCCACCTGCGGAACCAGAAAATGAGGAAAGACTCTTTAACTCTTCTCGATCCTTTGGTTTCTTCGATGTAGACAAGATTTGCCGACCATGATTCGAGGTATACAAGTACATATTCAAACTCCTCAGGTGATCGAAGGAGTTACCATTTCCAATATTCGCCAAAGAAACCCTCTCCTTTTTATCCATCCTATACCAATGATACATGATTTTTCTATGAGCCACCAAAATCTACCACAAAATCCTACATAATGTCTTCTAAAATTTGTATATTCCTTATGGATTTCCCATCCATATAAGTATGTTACTCTATACTAGTTATCAACTGAGAATAAAGGGATTTCTATAAGGATTTCCAAAAATTATTTGTAAACACCAGATCTCTGTCTGATATGATCGAAACTAGTATCTTATACCTCTTTAACACTTCTTATATATAGATGTTTGGTCGTTCCTTCACAATATTATATTCATGAATAAGAATGAAATAAGGCCACATTTTGTTCCGATCCAATTTCACCCATATGGAATCATGTTTCCAAAACATTCATGGGAATCCTATTACAAAATGCATAGCAATATACAACTTTTTCTTCAATAGAATAGGTAAATACTACAACATGCATGCTAGTCACTAATAATAAACCTTAACTTTCTGTCATGTTAATCATTTCAAACCAATCTCAGCCACCTTTCTTTCTCATAATAAGTAAAAAAACATTCTTTAAATTCCTAATAAATCTTCCTTATTCCACGACCAACCACCCCTATTAAATGGTTTGATTCATTGAGATTATTTTTCTAACAAGACATAGGTACTACCATTTGATTTCTTAAAGACAAAACTGGAGATTTATCTAACTTATATCCCTTATTTGTCTCCCCCCATATAGTTGTGATCTAATTTCCATGATTTCTACATCAAAATTTTTTGATCTTTAACTATTTCACAAAATATGTAATGAAAAAAACTATAAAGGAGGCTTTTATAGAACCATGTTATTAATAGTCCATGTGCATGTCAACTAAGACAGAAATCAACTCCAACTAATTTGAATCTTATTTTCCCAACTAAGAATATGAATTTCTTCTTACTGTATCTTCCATAGAATTTTCCTATCCTGGTGTATAACAACAAGTCAAACTCAAACATGTGGAGAAACTCCTTCCATAATCTTTTCCTCATATTTAAATCCCTTTGTGGGAAAACATCTTTGATTCTCTTATGATCCGTAAATATATAAAATTTCCCATCACAAAGGTGATGACACCAAGTCCACATATCATGGACTATGTAAGTGAACTTCATATCATGTGTTGCGTAGTTCTTCTCAAGAAACCATAATTTTCTTGACCCATATGTTACAACATGATCTCTCTACATGAGAACACATCCCAACCTAGATCTTAAAGAATCACAATACACCATATAACCTTATCCTAATTCAAAAAAAAATAGTGGTTATGATGTAAGGTGGGCCTTTATCTCTTGAAAAGGCTTATGGAATTTCACGTCCAATTTTAATTGGACATTATTCTATGTCAAATATTTCATAGGATATTCTAGTTGTGAAAAGTTAGGAATAAAGAATCGGTAATAACTAGCTATATAGAGGAAACTCTGAAGCTAGAAGACAATATTTAGTTTATTTCAAGAGATAACAACAAAAATATATTCTAGATCCAACAATCAAGTCTTTCAGATTTTATATTTCCAAGGAACTATACCTCTAATATCCTAAAATCACCCATTGATAATTTGGAAAACAACCAGTGATCCCTCAATATTCCCAAAATCGTCACTAAGTATTTCTCTTTCTAAATCATTTCCCTTGAATACATTAAAATTTCATCCAAAAACACCACCACAAATGAATCCAAATATCACTAAAATATATGATTCAACAAAACCATAATGAAATCTAGTGTTTTTTGTGAGACCGAATTGAATTATCACATATTCAAAATGGTCATATCGTCTTCTAAATTATATTATTTGAATATCCATCTTCTCAACCTGTAATTGGTGCTCAATATTATAAAACCATTTGGATCCCCTCAATAGATCAAATGGATCATCAATGAGTTTAAGTGGATACATATTCATTATCATAACTTGGATAAGATAATGATAATCTACAAAAATATGAATAGTTTCATCTTCCTTTTTCACAAAAAAGACACATGCTTCCCATAGAGACATGCTCGTCAGAATAAAAACATAACTTTCACTATATTAAAACTATATATTTAGCTCCCTGAATTTTTTTTGGTGTCATTCAATATGATAGAAGGGAAATAAGCCTAGTCACTATTTAAAAATCAATCACAATCTCTACATTACTTATATATGGTAACCCTATGATATTATCGGGAAACAAATCTAGGGTCTGATCAAGAATTTTTGGAAAAAATTTGTCTCCAATCTCTTTCATTTATGACAATGTTATTTCTACCAAATAGTAAAAGATCATTCTATATACTGGTTCTAACAATCCCATTGCAACCTCCTTTACAGTCTAGTCTCCTTGAAATAGATTCTTGATGTCATCCTCAATTATAATGCTAAAAATTATCGCATAACAGTAAATGTTATCCTTTAACATTGTCAACCAATTAATACCCATTATTATATCATATACATCAATATAAATCATAGAAAATTCAATATCATCTCAGATCAATAAATATTTATAAAACATGCTCAATATATAATGGATCAAAATGCACTTTGACCAATAAGATCTTAGATATTTAACATGGAATGAATCTTCTCAATGTTTAAACATTGAAATGAAACATCACTATAATAAATAAATGAATGGGATTCCCCCATATGAAACAAACCATGCATAAGGGTAGAATTTAAATGAATCATACCTCTCACAGTTTATTGTCAAGACTGATCATTCAAAATCTTATGTTCAACTATATACAATTTATTTATAATTTCACATTTCACTTTATTCTTCTGTTGATATTTCCCATATTGGGGAATCATGGAATTCTGGGAATCACCATGGATATCCATTTTCTGTTGACAAGATTTATTTTTCTTTCCTCATCCCGTAAAAACATATGATTGTTGCGATAGTTGAGAAATGTCCAGAACACTCAACCTCGTAGAACTGTGAAAATAGTGATAAATATTTCTTATATGATTGTAATTTGGTCATTCCCTAGGTGGGGTTATACACTATTAGCTCATATAGTAAAATAAACCACATTGAAAACACCCAGGCTAGCTATTTGGTTTTTGATGAAGATTCACCAATACAACCATTTAATTCTATGAAATACCCCTACAATGGAAATAGGTTTCACTATTCCACTTACTCCCAAAATTAGAGTTTAAACCATTTATCATGGGTATCAACATGATTTATCCTCCCATATCTCTTTAAATGTCTCTTTTAACTATTGTCAGTCAATTGAAGATTTCATTATAATCAGTAATAAAGAGAATAAAAATATCTAAGCAAATTTCCTACCTAGACTACGGTTCAAAAATGTGTTCCTTTAATGAAACACTCGTTAAAACATAGAGTGAAAACCAGAATAATATCATTAATTTAGTTTCATATTCCACGAAATTTTTATATTCTTCATGATTAATAAATCAATTGTACTTTGGATACATAACATATGATGATATAATTACTAATTTTAAACAATTCATGAAAATATTATGAATAAAGACCTTTGTATAACTTATCCTGAACTACTAAGTCCCAACATTTGTGATCATGATATTAAAAAATATGCATCTGTAGTTTGAGTTTTATCTCTTCTGGTGTTCTAATGAAATCAATGATTCGATCCATCATGTTCAGCCACACCTCTTCATTCTTTGGTTTGGAATCACGTACAATTACCGATGAATTATGCATCTGTAATTGAATGGAATGACCCACGTTCCTTGGTTGAAACCTAGTTTTCCCTCTTTCTAAATCCTAAAACAATTTGAAAATATTTTAAATTAACTCTTGGTTCACCTACAGTTTTTTTAAACCACGTTCTCAACTACATCTTCTGGTTGGTTCCTACGACAGCTATAAGGTTCCATTTTCGATAAAAACAATGTCATAAGTCTAATTCTATATCCACTAAAGGATTTAAATTCTAAATTCTACCAAATAATACCCTCACAAAAATATTTGAAAATCTAGTTTTTCCATATTAAACCATATTTGAAAAAAAATAATTTCTTTTGAAAATCAAACAATTTTCAAAATACCACAACCATTCCTTATTAAAAATCTCAAATTTTAAAAAATCATTTCTCAAAAAACAAAGAATTTCACCAAATAATATATCATTAATCAAAATAAAATATGAACTCTTGGTGGGAAGTCATTTATATAATGAATTTCATGCTCGTTTTATTAGAATAACCCATGACAATGAGATTTCCAAATCATATAATTGTCTCCAAAACACTTATGTAACCAAATCCCTAGTTACTTAAAGTTAAACCTAAAATGGATTGATACTTTTTTATTCTATAAATTCCATTTCATGATGATCATACTCATTTCTACCAACCCAACATATGGAATAGACTAGAATGAATATTAAATATAATACATAGTTTACCGAATACAACTTATTAGTAAAAGACCGAAAATGATGATACTACTTATTCCAAATTGATAATTGGAAGTACTAAGAATTATATCACTTTTAAACTCTAAACTCTCCTCATTTTATTGATCTGAGGATGAAATTATACATGGTCTTAAGTGACATCCCCATGATTTAAAAGGCTAGAAATAAATTACATGTTCTTCCAAAAAATTTGGTGGATGATTTACAATTTGAGAATAACACAACCATGCAAACAAGTCATAACCAAATAAACCACTACATGATGCATGATATTAATGAAATAAAACTCAAAGAATACCATTTATATCAAAATCAAACTCAATAATTATACCACAATGGAAGACTAAAAATCTACCATATACACAATGGAAAACTAAAAATCCAAAAGAACTCAAAGAAAACTACATTACACAAATCTATAATAAGATCAATGCTCCAACTCCATAAATAGACCATGTATCACTATGCACTGCTAGGGAAATGAGATACATTACATTTTCATGTAACTTGGTAAATGATATCTGTAAAAGAACCAAAGTTTCAAATTAGGGGTGGCTAATGGGACTCAGTAGGATTTCCCCAAATTACATCCCCACTCACAACACTATTATGGGACATGTAAGAACAATTATATAAAAAAAATTATATAAAAACATTTATAAAAACATTTTCTACCCAAATATAAAAAATTACGATAGAAAAATAGTTTTCTAAAAACAATAACATGTTCCCAAGAATGTGACCAAACAATTATTCTAAAACCATTCCTTGAATTCAACTTTGGTGGGGGAAATCCCAGAACCATATCCATCCCACTATGTATGGGGGAAAATTTCAACCCTTAACCATTTTTATGGGGAAAATCTGTGACCCTTATACATCCCACTAATGATTAGGGAGACTTCTTACACTTATATGTCCCAAATTCACATGAACCCACACAACTATTATTCCAAAACATAATTTCCAAAACAACCATTTCAACCATATCAATAACATAATAAATTTAATGAAAATATTTCAAAAAACCATTTAAATCAAACAAATCTTAATTTAAAAATACATTTCTAGGAAAAAAACCACTAAATCAGTTTGAAATCATCATTTTAAAATCATTTTACCAATTTCACATTCCAAAAAATGTCCAATTTACACGATTCTATAAAATGTCACCAAATAATGTTTAAAAATATTAACATAAATTTCAAAATCAATTACACGAAAAAAAAATTTAATTTGAAACTAATCCTTCATATTATAACTAGAGGATATGATAATGAATCTAGGTACCTTTTAAAATAAGGAAAAAAGTAAAATAGAATGAAATCATCGAAAAAATAAGTTGATTCTCCAAAAACCCACATTAGTTATCCTCCCATATAATCAGCCAAAAAAAATAATAATATTTGGAAACATATAAAATAGATATGTCCACCATGGACATATGTCTAGGAAACAAATTGGGGGAGAAGTATATGTAAAAAACCATTTAGAGAAACCATAAATGATGACTTTACATTATAGTCATGATTCAATGCACAATTAAATGACTCAAGATCACATACAAATTTGTGGGTAATGATTCCATATAATTTAAGATAGGTATATACTGGGTTAAGATATGTTGATGATAAGAAAATGGGGTTAAAACACAAAACTGACCTAGATCAACATTTTGTGGATCTACTTTTTAACCCATTAAAGGTATGCCACATGGTTAGACAAACTATGTGGTAACCATGCACCAAAAAATTTCTTAATGGAGTTCTTTACACGGTTAGCTCACATATTTTCTATTCCATGCACCAACCAAGATAAAGATCACTATCTCAAAAATCATGGTTTTTTCTAGGCTTCTGCACTGTTTTAAAAAATTTTGTCTCGCTTGTGCGCCTTCCCCCTAGCCTCTAACTCCCTATGAGCACTTTAATATAGGATATGTATGGTTTCAATAAACCATTATCAAATTATAAACCATTATATAAGTCCCAAAAACATTCAAAAAGGTCTCCTAACCTTCCCAAACATCACACAAACTATTCATATAAATAAAATATATATAATATGGTTAACTTAATTGAAACTGAGGGTGATACAAATATTATCATGGATACCACGTTGTGGGTATTTAAAGAATCATTCTATTTCCCAAACCACATTTCTCAATAAATAACATATATATTACATATTACCAATAATGAGGTTAATCAACATTAACCCTATAATCAAAATTACCCATCATGATATATCAATTAAATCATAAACCATTAGTTTAATAACATGGAATAATATATTAAATTTACCATTAACCATATATCCACATTTATTCTCATATCCCATTAACCCTTCAAGTATAATCCAAAAATCCCATTATTACTATTACCAATCATTTCTATAATTATAAAATTGACCAATTACACAATCCCATTGAACGGACCAATTCTATAATCCAAATACCCCATAAATTTCATAATCATTTTGTCCCCTTAATTAATTAAAAATTTATCAATCAAATTAAATATTCGATTTCAAGACATGTAAATATCTATCTCACCATTCCATACATGCAAATATAATAAAAAATATGGTATTTTAAATTTATAGAACATACCTTGAGATTCTTAATGAGAATCACCAAACCAGAAAACCCCAATTTGAAGTAGAAAGTTCAATTGAAAAATGAAGAATGTGATGATGAACAAAAACCAATATCTAAGAAAAAATAGAGTTAAGTATATAATAATGTATATCTAAACCATTTCCAACAGGAAATAAAACAACCCTCATTGTATAAAAATAGAGATGAA
Organism: Viscum album; assembly: GCA_963277665.1. Taxonomy (NCBI): domain Eukaryota; kingdom Viridiplantae; phylum Streptophyta; class Magnoliopsida; order Santalales; family Viscaceae; genus Viscum; species Viscum album. The sequence continues at coordinate 1,292,218,349 of OY728135.1, forward strand.
CCCATTCTGGAATAGATCACATATCAAGAGAGGTGTATAAGCTTCAAAAATATATTTGATTCATCAATAATTGTATTCATAACCTCGTAGAATCTATCTGAGAGCCTTAAAATTTGTAGTAAGAATTGTTATGCTAAATAAGGGTGTTTGTGGGTAATAACTATAGGGTTCAAGAATTTAAAATATTTTTTTCTAATAAAATTTTTATGTGTTCACAGTTTGATTGGATGGATTTAATGGTTCAGAAATTGCTCCCTATTAAAGTATTCTTCTCTTATGGGTCTCAAAATTAATAATAATAAAGTGCACAGTTTGACAAACCAAGCTCCTAATGTGGAGTACCCCCTTATATAGGTCGGCACATTATTCTGGGGGGGGGTGTTATGCTCAATATATGGGAAACCTATGTGTCAACCATTCATTGGGCCTTTTTTCATTCAAAACATCTATAATTTCACCAAAAATACCATGAAAAAAACCCCTATGAGTTATACCAAAAAAAAAGAAAAAGAGTATTTGAAAATTATCATGAGAGAACACTAAAATATTATGGGATCATAAAATCCCACCACCTTATAAAATATTATCCTATAGCTATACTCCCATGAATATATATGATTTTGAGGTAAATATATTAGGCCACTGATCCCTTATATGTTCTACTCCCTCACATGTTTCCTCTAGACCACAACCATGCTTCCACAATACTCAATCAATTGGGATGGTATTTTCTAGACAAACATTCTCATTGTGATCCACCACAAGTATTAGATTCTCCTTAAATGATGCATTGGTATCAATCTAATCCAAATTCACATCAATCATATGGGAAGGGTTAGTGAAATTCCACTAAAGCTGTGAAAATTGAAAAAGATAATTCATATCCCTATAATTATTTGAAATATCCCATTGGTACACCACAAACACAATTCTATTTACTACCACAAATATGAAAACAGTCATGGGTTACAACCTTTTCTTCCATTTAATCCTACATTGACCCAATCTAGGAGAAACCCGACTGAATATATTATCACCACATGTAATTTATTATGGTTTTCAACATTTATTAACATACAATATCACCCTATCATGAGTTATAGACATACATTTTACAATTAGATAAACCTTATCTAATGTGTCCTGTATAAGACTCATACCAAAAAACTCTAGGTCCCCTACCCCCATCAAACATAGAGGTGATATATGTGGCCTACAATAAATTTCTTCAAATATTTCCATATAAATAGTTTCCTGATAAATATTATTATAAGAAAACAACACAATTGATAAGGGATACTCCCAAGACCCATAATGGTCTAGAATACGTGGTCATTTTATATAAATTTCAAAACATATATAGTACATTTAGACTACACTTCTATTCATGGGTGGACTGACACAATCAATAATACTTATGTACCGAGAACCTTCTAGAAACCACGCCAAATGTGATAAGGTAAATGTGAGTCCGAGCCCAAACTATGCTAAATGGAACCTCATGCAGAAGGAATATATCTTGAACGTATGTGTCCCACAACTAATCCACTAAGGAAGTCTCCCATATATACATGAAATGTGATACGGTTTTTCACTTGTTCTACAACCTCTCAAATACAGTCATTCTTATATTTGTGTACTTTGATACCCAACAAAAGTTAATGGAAATTTTATCTCACTTATATTATTGAATGGGAAATAGATGTTGTAAACCCCTAGGTCATCAATGATCGATCATCAACTATTTATAGGTGTAACATCGTTTCATGAACCTTGAAAAATCCTTTTTCAAGATTGAACACTAATATTATTAACCTATGCAATGATAAATGTTTTCCAAAACAGGATGAAACTCACACTTGGTGGAATAAAATTCACTCATTAGCTCTTCTGTCATACATTTAGGTACAAAAACATGAAATCCAATAAAGATGATCTCATCCTTAATTATTTTCCATTTAGAAGGTGACTCCCCACCATTAAGGGCCTCGCTCAAGGACAGACATTTCAAATCCTAATACTGCCTCCCCCAAATATGGATCAAAATAGTGGACTAAATTGATATAGACACAAGATTTATCTGCTCCAATCCTTCTTAATATACAAATGCATATCATCTACCAATCTCATTATTTTATGATATGAACTAGGCCCCTAAACTACCTATGTTTGTGTTTTCCTAGTCAAAGTATTATAAAAATTGTTTTCATTCCCATGTGTATATGCCCATTAAAATCATACTAATAAATATAATCATCCAATCCCTTATAACATATATTTAATTCACTCAATGAAAATATATACTTTATTATTTAGTGATCAATATACACAGTAAATTTTTTCCCACCAGATATTGTTCCCAAAAATTCATGGAATAAAAAACTGCAGATAGATTCAAGGTCATTCATAGGGTAATTGTATTCATGTGGCCTCATCTCCTAAGACTTATATTCCATAAATCATCCCCATTGAATCAACGCTACTCCAATACTGACCCCATAATAATATAAAAACATTGTATACTGATACCTTAACTTGGGTTGGATCAAGATCATTTTGGTAGGAAAGAACTTATTCACCTATTAAAAAGAATTATTAGATGATCTCAAACATTCAAATTTAGCTTCTATTTATTGAGATTGATGGTCATGATTAAAAGAGATATCATTCTTAGATAAACCTTCAATAAAATCCATGTAACCCCAGAATTCTTCAGATATCAAAAATATTTTTGGATAGCTCCAAGTAAATAATTGAATTAAACATCTCTTGGTAGACTAACATTCCTACCTCTAATATGTTGTGACCCATGAAATTTATCCAATCAATATATTATTTTCACGTAGATTTCTATGTGTATAGATGATGCTCTCTATGTATACTTGGTATGTTGTCATGATGATGGGAATGATTTTCATCAGTATTGGTGTACACCAAGATTATAACCTCAAACACTATAAAAAACTAATCCAGGTATATGTGGAAGATTCTATTTATCAAGGAAATAACAATTATCAAAGCATTATTCTATATGAACAATATCATAATGAACTCATATAGGCCTTACTTTCTCTTGAAGGTTTTTTGAGGTATATTAGAAGGTGAAAATTTCATCTGATGATGCCATGATATCATGTGAATATTAGAGAACACAGAATTTCCTCTCAACTGGTCCAAGATATGGTCAATTAGTAGAAGTGGATATCGGTTCCTCATTGTCTTTCATATAATCTTCTGGTAATCCACACATATGTGCAAGTTCCCATCAGAAGTTTTTATAACCAAAATCCAAGATCGCCAAGGACACATAATTATAAAGATAATACCCTTACCCATCAAATCATACATTTGATTAGTAATCACATTAATCTCTATTGGATCAATTCTATATGATGGAATGGAAACTGGATTAAAACCATGCATGTTCTGAATTGTAAACTCCACGTTCCTCTAAGGTGGTATCCTTGATAATTCCTTAGGAAAGACATCCTAAAAAAATACAATACATGTGAAAAAAAATCAAAATTCCCACCCCCATCATACAAAAAAACATTCAAACTTGTCATTAAGCTTCCCAGTTTATAATGAATTAGTTTTTAATTGCCTTCCATGATATCCAAACCTCTTTTCTGAAAAACATTGTCACCATTAGGATATATAAATGTCACTCTACTATAGTAAAAATCAAGTGAGGTTATGTATGCTGCAAATCATTCCATACCCAAAACAATGTTAAACTTAACATATCAAGGATGCGAAGAACCCAAAAAAAATAAACTCACAATCCCTATAAGGAAACCTAGGGCACAAATAGATTTATCTTGACCTACCCCCAATGTATTATCTATTTTCATAACCCCACTCAAAAACTCCACATCCAGACATAGATGGTTCAAACTATGTAATGATACAAAAGAATGTGAGTAAACATTGTCAAATAAGGTAGTAAAATGATCTAAAGATACTAGAAGACTTCCACTAACAATAGATAATGTACACCATTCTGTTTATACATTCACCCTTTTCTAGATGTAACATATCATCTACTTTTCCTTCTGTAGATAGTAGAACTCAAACTGCTAGACTGATAAGGGGTTGAAATCACCCGTCCAACTATCCAATTCTATTTGGATACACAATCGTTCATTTTTCATGGTTACTTTAGAACCAATGTCGGTGTCCCATCAAGTCATTATATCGAAACTTTATAGGTGGCTAGGGACAGCAACTCTGAAGGTGACCCGACCAACTGCACTTATAGAAGAGAACAAGAGAAATATCCTTAGAAATTTATCCTACCACATGTAAAATATTCATTTCACTAATTTGGTCTACATTCTAATTTTATATCTTACTAATATTGAAATATTATCCTCTTGGACATTAGGTATACACAACATATCCACCAATAATATTCTCCTACATGATCCCCTCATATTTAAGATCCTGGTACACTACCTTAGAAAAATAATTAAATATAAATATGTTATCCAAGGCCTTATTCTCATTAATAATCCAACATTAAAAATGTATTTTCATATTTGTCTCATACCTTTCAATTAATGGAAAATGCACTACAAGTCGGTAAAGAGACCAACATAGTCTATCACAGACATACTCCCCTGGATCAGCCTCACAGACAATGATTTCCTCTCAAATTGAAGTTTCTATAGATAAATGTGCTCTAAGAAATTCTCTTTTATGTCCACCCATACCATGTTTTCTAGATCCTCACTCCAAGATTGAATTTCACACCATATATTCATTGAACCTCCCAACATATAAGATTTCATTCTATATCGTTTCTCAGTATGAGTCTCTTTGTCGTCTAGAATAATATTGATAGACACAATCCATAACTCATCTAACTATGGTATACCGAACCTATTGAATTTCTGAGGGTGAAAAGACTAAAAATACCTTTTCATATTAAAAATACTTTTCACAACCCACTCTGGGTATCTTTTTGTAAAAAAATATAAATAAATAAGTGTTCTCAAAGAACTACTGTCCAGATTCTTCACTTATAACTATCAGATCCTTAGGTACCACTACTAAAGGAACATGTCTATCCATGTCCACATGCATTTATATCAACAAGTTTCATCATTGTGACATATATCTATAATTAAAAACACATGGTGTAGTTCATATTTCAAAACATTATCCAATTTAAACATGAGTTTTTCATGTAATTCTTTAACAATTAACTGCTAATATCCTTCCACATGGTCAAAATTGAAGCTCTACCACAACCCTTAAACATCCCACATCTAGGTCATGGTTAACAAAGAGGAAACACATTAACATTAACATACTTTCTAATTAGATACCAATTTTCTTCATTTGGTATCATTTTTCAATTTTTAATTCATTTGATGCATCATTTTAGTTCAATTACACATAAAATAAAAAAATTCAATTTCAAAAACTTTCTCAGGGGATGCTTTACCAAGTCTAAATAACAATTATGCATGTATTAATATATTATGAGTGCATATAATGATTCATGCATACACAACCCTCATTCCATACTAAGAATTGTTCTAAATATATGAAAATATCTGAAACAATAATCACATCAAAGAACAAGTGTATCACTCTAGGTGAAATAACATCCAAAATTAAAAACCCACATCAACAAAAAGAATCCCACAATTGGTACATGGATTTTACCCTACAAATGGTAGAGTTACTCTCATATAAGAGACATTGGAAATGGAAAATCTCATAATAGTATCTTGTCAACCTTTCGTAATTAATAACACAAAGGAAAATAAAATAAAAACCATCTGATACCACTTTATGATGTTTCGACCCAAGTGCCATGCACATGTTACTCGAGAAAGTTGATCACATCCCTCAGGCATACCTCCCTGTATGCTAGAGGATTCAGAATAAAAGAAATGGTAAAACATATAACATGGGGAGACTATACACTCTTTAACAAAGAATCTCAAAATTAGAAAATAATAATTAATATACAACTGATAATAATCAACAACCAAGATCATACCATAGTCATCACCATTTCTACATGGTTGACCAAAATAGGGAAATATTACCCAAACTAAAGATGTAAATACATAATGTTATATATGTCTGTAGTGTTGAAAAAAAATAAAGAAACACTGAAAACTCTTTATCTGGGCCCCAACACAATGTATGGTTCACTCATCTATGTTTCATCCCATAACAACTATATAACTTTGGTCTCTTCACCTTATACAATCCTCCAAATAAAAATACTATCTGGGTACCGATTAGGTAGCCTAAGTATGGTGTGAGTAAAACTCAGCAGGGAATCGCCAATGACATCAATAAATATCCATTCTATAATAATGTTTGTAGAAGTGTGAAGAATAAAATATAAAAAAGTAAATAGATATCACGATACATTTTTCTTTAATTACAAATATAAATTTCCTCAAGTTCACAATGATATCCAAACCATCAATAACAACATCGGTCTTTTCCAGAGTCTATACCATATCACACCGGGAATCATATTTCATTATAACTTGGTCTTTAATTATCAATTTAATTTGATTTCATTATTTGACCATTTGGAACCGTAGTCAAATGATATTATCATGTTCATAAAAAATCATTTCTAGAACCTTGTGGGTATTTAGAACATCAATATATATTACACAACTCATGGTTATTTGGTGCATTAATATATATCCCTTGCAATAATATTCACATGGATTCATTATATCTTAGAACATCTTGGATAACACCACATAGATATTTGGAGGATCATGTCTTGTCCCAAACACCATTTCTCAATCAACCACATATATCAAACATAAAACATTTCTGAAGTTTAATCAACATTAACTATCAAATAAAAATTTCACATCATCACATACCAATTAAATTATCAATTCAATATTAATAATGTACATCAATCACACATAATAACATGAAAAATTCACCATTAAACTATATATCAACATTTATTCACATAACCCATTAACCCTTCATGGTCAATCTAAGCAACCCTTTATTCTCATTATTAATAAATTAACTATCTCAACAGTTAAACAATTACTATATCACATTTAATTACAGCTACTATAATCCAAATATCCTATCAATACCATAATCAAAAGATTCTATTAATTAACTAACAAATTAATTAAGAAAATTCATGATTCAATTAATAATCATGTAAATTTCAATTTAAAATTCCATAAACATAGATATAATAAAGAATATAGGGTTTATAATTTAGTCCACCCAACTCCAGATCATTGAGGTGTGTTCTCCAAACTGGAATTACCCAAATTGAAGAAAAACCTTCATTTCCATAATGATGTAAATATCAAGAGATATACCTTGATCCACGATCAAAAAGAATTATATATAGAATAACATTGATCTAAACCATTACCAATGGGTAATAAATCTATTCTTTTTGTTTATAAAAGGATTTAGGAGAGAGTGGAATCTAACTGGGGAGAGGTCACATACTGGGTGCAGATCCATCAAATAGATCATCGATTCTTCATTAATAGTGTTTAGAACCCCTTAGAATCTATCTGGGAGCATCTAAATTTGAAGGAATAAGTTTTATGATGATGTAGGTAATTTATTTGTTATAACCATGGGGTTTAAGAACTAAAAATAATAATTTTGGGATAAAATAATTCAACACCGATTGTTCCTTGGGCTTGGGCACAATGCTTTCCAAAATGCATTCCATAAACATGTGCCCCTATTAGGGGTTACAAATTTACTACTAATAGAGTACATGGTTTGAGAAATCATGTGCCAAGAGTTAAAAATTCTTCTTATTGGTGTTTTAGGGTTTACAGGGGGTCAGAACACAATTTTTGAAAACTGTATGCCAAACGTGAACAAACCCACTTTCCTTCCAAAATTCTGAATTTGAACCTAAAACACCATAAAATAGAAACCCACCAATGTTATTCAAATAATATGGAAATAGGGTACCTAAAAAAATAATTATACATCTCTTTAAAAGGATGGGATCTATGACATTCTTATATAATGCAAATTAAATTTTGAAACAAATATTCCTTCATACATACACATGAATTACATTAATTTTGTGTGTTCTCATGTTCTATTATTCCATATTAATTAAATGATACTCCATAAAAATTAGAATGTATAAGAGAGAATTTGAATTTGAATTTTATTCTTTAATGTTCATATAAGAAAGAATCATAATTATAATGTATTCTCATGCCATATAAATTTATTACTATAAATTTAAAATTATTGCATTTTTATGTGTATAATACACAATAATTGCATTATAGTAGGTTTACATTTGATTTTATGCATGGTTCTTATTTATATCAATGTTTTTTGGTTTCATAATTTAATAATTATTATCCCATTTTATTAATACATGTATTTCCCAGTAATGTATTACAATTCAAAGTTTACTTGAAATGATTCCTCCTTGTGATTTTATATAATTATCATCCATATTTCATGGATTATCATATATGCGCAAATATTTAGTTGGTGTGGGTTTACATTCCCTTCATCATCCCAAAAAATATGGTTTATAATAATTTTCTAAAAGGAACTATGATCATTTCCAATAGACGATAATTAAACTTTTATTTGATTACCTTATTTTAAAAATTCCCTCTACTAGGTATAATAATGAGTAAATTAATGACCCATTATGTTATTTAGTAATATATTGAAATTAGAATAATTTTACCCTAATTACCATTCAAATTATTCATTTCATCACAAGAACAATGTTGTTCCACGTATTTATATCAATCGGCTTGTGACTTTTATTGGCGACCCCAACATTTCTAATGAAAGTATGATTTTTTAGAAAACATGTTGGCCATGTTCATTATATATATCCATGAATTATATAAATTTTATTATATCCTTAATAATTTTATTAAATAATATTATGTAATGATGAACATATTTTGTCTTAGAAACACTTTACTCACTATATTCTAAATACTCTATTTTGGAATTGCAAATATGTTGTTCTTGGGTATTGGTAGCATAAGAATATACCGAAACATGTTTTCCATATTGATAGATAGTATCAACATGTGGTGAAACCTGTCATTCCACAATATTTTGAGCATCAATATATATAACCTATTATCTTCATAAGTAGTTTTACAGTTAATTTAGATTATGAAAATTCAAGAGTGAATGCAAAATACATTGAGTTAACACAATATAAATATATACATAAACCGTTTTCATAATTTTTTAATTGTCTTTTATTCCATATAAGTTAAAGTGATTTTTATACTCTATAGAGTCTTTAAATCCCCTACATGTGGTATTATATTACATATACGAAAACATATTTTTTTGGGAAACCATGGTATGATTCAGACATCCTAATGAACAAATCATCATCAATTGAACTCAAATATATCCCTACAATAGTTTTTTAGATGATAATAATGATCAATCATTTTTTCTTTAAAGGTTTATAGACATAATATAGTTGTAATTATTGTAATGACATTATGAATGATCCATACATATACCCTTCTTTAGTGTAATCCCAATTCATAAATCCAAATTCATTGATTTTAAATTCAATTATGTTATCAAGAAACTTTTATTGTTTTGAAAAATCGATACTTCACGTAGTTTATAATAAAACCCCCATATTTTTTATGATGAAAAAATTATATATTTACATATATTTCATATATTTCCTTGCTACTAGATACGTGAATCAAACTCTCCATATGATTTATTTCCTTATAATGAATGCTTCCATGTTTATCATCTTCATTTGAAAAGATTGTATAAATTAATTATAGAACCCATATAATATAACTCATACAAATTTGATCCCATGATATTAAATCAAGTTGTTCTATGATTGAATTAAAGTTTATAGATAATTATTTATTAATATTTTCTTGAAACCCCCAATATAAAAAAATATGGGTATTTGATATTCATCATTCAACCCTTTATAGATTCAAATACCAATGAATCACATCACGGGTTTCAAAATATGTCCCAAAATATAAAATATTTATTAAAATGTAAATTTGAGAATTCAATAAAAATATAATGTCAGTTGATAAAATAAAATTTTTAGAGATTCCCATAACTAGAAGTCTCTATATATGAAATAATTATGTTAGACCATTTCTCTCCACATAAAACAAGTTGACAATAAATTATTCATAAATATCCTCAACAATATATAAATATGTAATACAGCCTTCTAGCCCACATCAATTTTTTCCATACCCACTCAAAATCTTCAAAAACTATTTTATTAGGTACATCTATCTATAACGTATAGGAACACAGGGAGAGATCTATCAAACTAAATGAACAATAAAATGAAATATCTTTTAAAACAATGTTTGGGGGGATGAAAATATGTAATTTAAATAATCTGATTTTTTTTCTATACTTGGAAACATAATTTGTTCAATAGAAATACTCCATATATTTTTTATAATTAAATTAATATAGGTTAATAAGTGATATGATTTTGAAAAAAAATGCAATGTAAATATATATGTGTTAAATAATTCCTCAAAATAAGATAATTATGACATTTCAACACCTATATCCTTAAATAAGTCATTTACATGAATTTCTTGATTTTTGATGAATAAAAATATAGAACATTTATATAATTCATGATGTTTCCAAATTATTATCAAACGTTATTAGAATGTTTTTATGCATCTATAGGAAGAAAAGTATGCATTTCACCCTTCAATATCACAAACTCTTCCTGTATCCACATGTTAATCCTATAAAACATATCCTTAACACCATCCTATGATTTTATTATTGCATAGTAAAGTGAAAATAACACTGTCCAAAATATTATTATCTATATTTATAATATTAATAAAATTTATCAATTTTATAAAATTCTAATAATTTAATTTAAATAACCTAATATATTTTTCCAACTAGTTTTCATATGGTTTTAAAAATATTCATTTTTAATTTCCTTGGCCATATATATTACAGTATTATAAAGTAGTTCACCTTTAATTTGAGTGTTTTTTGTACCTTCTTTAAATTATCATTAATTAATTTCATCCATAATTAGTATTTTTTGTCATTGGGTGTTAATTATTTCATTTCCTAGAAACAATCTAAAAAGTAATGCTTCAACATAACTAACCATGTACCCAATTCAAAAATGGGAAACCCTTGAGTTCCTTTAATTATATATCTTTAATAATTTACATATAGAGGAATGTGATTTATTTTCCCAAAGACAATAGATATCAATATAACATATTTATTTCTATGGTTATCATAATGTGTATCACCAGAATCCCATATTATTTTCAAATCATCGATCAAAGGATCAAAATGAACATCAATATAATTACATGTTTTCCCCTTATATAAGAAGAGGTAAAATAATTTAATTTTTATTCCTGAAAAATAATGGTGAAAACATATAATGTATGATGAAAATTAGTAATGTAATGTGAGGGTTACATTATACAACTAATGGGTTCACAATCAATAGACATAGAAAGACAAAGGATTCTTTGGTTGTTTAGAAATTCAAGATACACATAATAAATTTTACTCCTTTGAGGAGAGTCTACTATTCAATGATGATTCCAATCATGAATTCATGAATCTTCATGCCATATAAATTTTATTTTAGTCTTACCAATTCTATATTTTCACATAATCCTTAGAATTATTTGAGTAAACCATACAATTTTTTGACAACTTCATTCATCTAGTTTTTATCAAGACAAAATAATCATGTTCAATTATGTATGTGATTCATTGTCCTTCATTATATGAAAAAATAGGTTTTTGGGATGGGTCATTTAAAATAGAATAGTAAAATGTTGCCAAAAATCTATAACATTCTGTTATTTGCGAATAAATAAGATACACCTTCCAAATAACTCCATGTATCATTGTATTTTTTACGGGATATACATCCCATTGCAAATAATTTTGGTGGAAACAAGCGCCATGTAATTTGAAATAGATATTTAAGATGGGATTAGGATTTCTATGCAAAATATATTTATTTGATTTTGGATACTCCTTCATGAAACAGTTTAAAATAAGAATATAAATTATCATACATCGTAAATGATTGGATTTGAAATGGAATTTGGATTTTCGTTGTATATACTCTCGAAGAGAAGTAATTAAATACTATTTGGGTTAGTAAGATTTTAGAAACATTTGGTCATCCATCACTAATTAAATTTCATTTACCTTTGTAAATATTTACATTCAACTCTATTTTCAACTGAATCTGTCTCAAAAAGTAATTTTTACGATGTAATTTTGGTAAAAAAATATTTCACAAGAACTATTCTATTTTATATAACCCCCAAAAAAATTCATCAATAATAATTTCTTACCCTTATATGAATTTTAATTTGATTACACTATGTATTATTTTTCTTTTTTACAAGACTGTTTTTAGGATTACATCAATGTTTTTTATAGTAATGTGTTGTTTTTAAAGTACTTATTTTGAAAATTTTTAATTTTTAATTTATTTATGAGTTTTTATATTAGAGAAAATTTTAATAATTAGTAATAAAAATGCATCTTTTTTATTAATTTAAAATTATTTTAATCATTTAGTAAAAGTTAATAATATTTCGAAATAATTAGAGTATTTGTAATTAGTAGTATTATGTTGTAATTATAAGCAATTAGTAGTAATTAACAGTAATAAGTATTAATTGATGTTTAAAATAGATAATTAGTTTTAATAATATTTGTTAAATAATTATCATTAAATACTAAGAATTACTAAAAACTAATAATAAATACAGATAGTTACCGATAATTAGTAATTAATAGTAAAAAATTACCAATTGTAAGAAATAATTATGTATAATTTTTAAAAATTTCCAGTCAGCAGTATTAATTTGTATTAGTTGTCAAGAATTATTATTACTATAAATAAATTAAAAATTATCAGTAATAATTAAAAATAATTTAACATAATTTATAATAATTACTGATAATTAGTTATACATTGTAATAATTAGTAACAAATAATAATAATTACCATTAAATATTATATAATAGAATTAATTAGTAATAAATAAATTTAATTTACAATAAATATTAAATGATTATTATTATATATAAATAATTGCTAAATTTTAGTAATATATAATAATAATTACATATAAATTTTAAATAATTATCCAAAAATATTAATAAGTATAAATAAATATTGATAAATAGTAAATTGTTATTAATTATTATAAATAATTACCAATAGAGAGTAAATACTTAAAGATAAGAAGAAAATATTTTCTATTAAGTAATAATAATTAGCTACATATTATAATAATTGACAATAATTAGTAATTATTTGTAATAAATACTAATAATTAGTAATAATTTGTAGAAAATTACCATAATTAGAAGTTATTAGTAGTAATTAGTTATAATGAGTAATAAATAGAAATTAATTATAGGTAAATTGTGAATAATTAGAAAAATTATTTGTAAATAGTTATAATTGGTAATTAATACTAATAATTAAAAACAAATAATAATAATTATTGATAGATATTAAATAATTAATGATAATTAGTAATAATGGTAAATAATTATCAATAATTATTAATAATTAGAATAATTAAGGTTATGTAGTAGTAGTGATTGAAAATAAGTAAAAAAATAGTTTATTAATATTGATAAGGATACCCCGGTTTAGGGTTGGAACATGGGAATGAGAGGAATTCTAATTTGTACCAAGCATATGAATGATATTTCTATAGGATCAATTTTCATTAGAGATAAAAATGAAGTGTGCATTGAAAGAACAAAAAATTTTAAAGCTTCATGGATTGATATTGTGAATGTAGTGGATATGGAGGTCCATGATGCTCATGTTAATATATATTAAAATGATTATCATTTAATGTTTACTTATGATGTAATAGGGAAAGTGGATTCCTCTAAACAACCCAAATTTTTGGAATAATTCCAAGAGAAATTTGATAATGAATTTAATCAAGAATCATTATTTAATGCTAAAATGTCGGGGAAATCTAAAAATGGTGGATGGATATGGGTTTCATTTAGACACTCATAAAAATAAAAGGACATCATTAGTTATTCCCACTATGGAGTATGATGTGAATGAATATATGGTGCTATCTACTAACCCAAAAGATGCTCATGTTATGATGACTGAGAAAAATCTCATATAAGACATTAACCTTATATTTAATTCTTCCCCATATAGGTAGAATTTAATATATAGGGATGGGGCTAAATAAGCTGGTATACTGGAAAATAAGGTGATAGTACATGAGGATTACACTATCCTACTTGTCGTTAGAATTCGTAAAAATATACATTAATTTCTTTTCATATTGAATAGATAAAATACCTAGGGACTTTTTTATATATAATTATTTAACATTCAGTGAACTTTTCATGTTGAAGAACTATACTCATGCAGTAAGGCTTTCATTAAAAATAGTATCTATAATCCAAAGGTTAATGTCTCCAATTTATGTGGAATTTTTTGGTATCAAAACTTGTATCCACTAGAGGTCAATGCATTAATCATATTGATAGGGAAGATAAATGATCAAATATGGATAATCATGTTGACACTTAGCAAGCCCCAAAAAAATGGAAGAGGTTGAAACCTAGGAAATTGGGGTGGCTATTGAGTTAGGGGTGGCATAAATTATAGACAATTTCTGCTGATGGACCTTTTGTTTTCTGATATCATTTTTATGATTCTTTTTAATTATATCCATCGTCTAGATTAGTTAATTAGAATCTTTTTTAATGAATGATTTCTAAGACAACAGGATAATATGTGGCTCACACCCATCTAGGTAATAAGTATAATTTAGTAATAATTTTTAATAATTTTTAATAAATAGTAATAATTACTATTAAATAGAAATAATTATAGGAAAATATTAACATTTACTTATAAATAGTAAATAATTTATATTAAATGGTAAATAATTATTAATTTTTTTAATAATTACAAATATTTTGCAATAATTAGTAATAATTCATGGTGACTTGAAAACATTACTGATAGTGAGTAATTATTAAAAATAATTATTAACAATTACTGATAAATAGTTATAATGTGTTATTATTTTTTATTTTTTTGAATAATTTGTAATACTAGAATGAAATATTTATATTCATTATTATTTCATAGTAATTAATAATTGTAAATATTTAGTTGAAATTTCATGTAACAATCGTTAATTATTAATAATTTGACTTTATTAATAACAGTCACATTTTATGATTTTTACTCAAATCATCTCTTAATTAAATTTAGTATAATCAAAATAAATATTTTTATTTTCTATATTTGTTTAAAATAATTAAACAAGGTCATTGAAAAACATTATTGCCTGGAGGACTCAATTTCATAATTCATTATATAAATCTAATCAGTTTTGGTATATGACCTTTATATATTGAGTGCATCAAATATTTTTAATCATTTTCATCATAAAAATGATAAATCATTTATTCAATAAAAATTAAATTTCCAAGTATAAATTGTGATCGATGAAGATTTGATGAATTTAAAAATAATGGGTTTTATATGTTATGGTTTTTTCAGAATTATTATGTTGTATTTGTATCAACATATTGAACATAATTTAGGTGATGTTAAAAATATTTCTTTTCCAGATCCATCACAGCATCAAACATTATTTTACAAGGTGTCCCACCTATCTATTTCGAAAAACACAAGCACTGAATATTTAGTGTACTCACATGATGGAAACATCTCAAATAAATAAGTTTTTTATGTTTAATGAGGATTAATTATATCCATGTTGAATTATAATAGAATTATAAGGTGTCAATAAATTTAGGTATATTAATTTAGATAATATAATGTGAAATTATTTTATTGATCAAATATATTGTTTCCTAAACCTGTGTCACCTTAGGGAAATTCATTTCCTATAAATTTCAATTAATAATAGATTTTGGTCCATAATTTGGTACATAGATAACAAAATATCCATCGTTTTTCAAATGATTTAATACTATATAATGGTGAGTATGATTCATTAGTTAATTATCCTATATGTCAAATATCAAGGCACAAAGAAGAATAACATTGAATTTCTATATTTTTTTCGACAAATAGTTTATCAATTTTTAGATTAAATATATATATCTTTTTTTATTTATGTCTCAAAACACAAGGACTTTGATTTCATTGTAAAAATCCATAATTTTTAACTTTAATAGCATTTGTGATTACAGAAAAAATGATAAAGTGCATCCATTGTTTCATTAATGGATTGTAACATGTTATTTTTTGTTATATTAATGGTTTTTACTTTATAGTTCTTTTATTAGTTAGTATTCTTATTATCCAATCTTTATAACCCTATAAAACATACTTCCTAGGATGATTTTGAATTAACCATATAATTTTTTTGAAATTATTAATTCAAGGAAATATAAAAAATAATATTGATATTTATTTGAATCCATTCATTTATGAGTTAAATATATTGTGGAGAAATGGTTTCCATACATATAATTTAGTTAAAAAATAAAATTTTAAAATGAATTGTGCAATAATAAGGAAAATTAATGGCATCTATGTGCGGGTATTGGTATCCAACTAGTGTACACATGATATAAAATAAAAGTTATAAAATTTGAGTGATAGAAAAGAGTTTATTCATGTAAATGGAAGAAAAAATTGTTTTATCAAATTACTTTGTATATTACATCATACAAACCATCTATTCTGAATGAAAAGAAGTAGTTTTAAAAAAATACATAATTACACTGGTTAGACCTCTAGTAATTATCGAAGGTATTGATTTAAAACATATTCCCTCTTCATCTCATGTATTGTTTGGAAGAACTCTATATAAATAATATATGGATTCATGAATGATCATAATTGGATAAAAATTGGTATTTTCTTGGATATTCCATATTGGTATAATTTATTGATCCATCGCGTGATTCGATTCATACATATTGAGAAGAAAAATATTGATAACATATTTTATGTAGTTTTTTATAATCTTATTATAACTAATGATAATGTAAATAATTATTAGATATAGAACAAATTTTTAGCTGTACAAAACATCAGGTTTGTGAAAATAAAATGTCAAATTATTTAATGACATGAAATGTTTCCAAATTATTTCTAAAGAAAATAATTTATTATAGTTTTTGTAGATTATATTTTTTATGCCACCCAATGGTTATGCATAAAATTTAGTTACATAATTTAGTAATGATCATATAAAAATAATAAAAAATCTATTCTGTCATGTTATTATGGAAGGATTACTATAGATGGGCCCAAGAGGTTTTTTAAATTCATTTAATTGAGATATGAATAGTGAAAAATAAAAAAAATTTGAGAATTGTTTTTGAGAAAGAAAATACTACTTTGAACAGACTAGGGTACAATAAAATTATCTTTTAATTAATTCTAAATTGAAAAAAAAATCCAATAATAATTTTATATTCAATATAATATTTACGGTTGCATATTTTAGTTGTTGGAAAACCTAGAGCAACATTGTCGTTCTGATGGTTTCACCTTTATGGGATACTCCTACAGATATAAATTATAATTGTATTTAACAATGAAATCTTTAATGGTTCAATTGAATAAGTGTATTTAGAGGATAAATATAATTTTTCTCCCATTATTTTCAATTAGATTAATATTCTGGAAATAATCGAATGGGTCATAATGGTGAAAATAGTGTTGATGAAATGAACAATTAATTGTTATATTTTAATCATTATGAACTTGGATTTGGTTGAATTAACTAATGATGACTTTCAAATAATGATCTTCCCAAAGCTCATATATTTGTTTGGCATAATTATTTTGAAATGACTAGTTTTTAAAAATAAGTTCTATATTCATCTATTCAACATATTTTTTTAAAAATGAAATAAATTTTAAATCATTGATAGATTATATGATTAACATATCTTGAAATATTTGACATAAATTACAGGATATACTCTTGAAGAATGTTGAATAAAATTTTTTAAATCAATTTCAATTACTTGTAAATTAAACTTCTTTAAGGTTTAATATACCAAATCAATTTATAATTTTCAATATTACTAAAAAAATTAATATTAAAAATATATATTAAAATAGATAAATTATAAAATAAATATTTGGTATTCCATAAATCACCGTGAAAATTGTTTAAATGTTATAATGCATATGTGTTCAATGAATAATGTTTTTATAAAAGTGCATATAGAGAAGGAAAAACAATAAATATTGATGTCTTATTGAAAGGATCCCATCATAATGAATGGAATGTTTATTTCTATGGTATACTTGATGATATAATAGGGTTATGTTATCTATGAATGAATTGTATATCAATGATTAAATTTCATTAGTATGGCGTTGTGATAGGGTTTCATGTTCCACTATATTATTAAATAATTGACATTTATTTAAAATTTATTATTATAGTGAAAAATCTATTTTTTAATTCATCAAGAATATAAATTTATTTATACTAATTATTATGTTTTTGAAGTTATTTAATTGAATGGTGGAGTAAATAAAAAATAATTCTCATTTAAATTGAGTTAACTAATGTGAATATTGTTCTATTCAATAAATTTAACATTAAATATTTAAAGAGACATCACCAAGTAATCCATTTCAATGATGTGAGACAAATATTGATGATAAAACCCCATAGTTATGGGATAATGGAATTGATAATATGAATGATATAATAAATCAATTTATAATATATAGGGATGATAAGGATGATGGTGATTTAGATATTGGTGATATTGAGGATGAAGAAAAACACAGGGACAATGTTGACTATTATGATGACGTTGAAGATGAAGAATAAAATGTTTAATTTAAGTTTTTTATAATAATTAATATAGAATAAATGGATTAAATTAATTGAAACAAAACAATTTTATCATGTTTTAGATAGATGGTGATGATATTAAAGGGATGTGTTATTCCATCATATATTTTTTGTATCGTATTTATTATTAATATGAATCATTATCCGACCCATAAGTTTCTACCCCTACACCATTTACTCATAGGGGCAATTTTAAAGCATGATTGATGATTCTTTGCATTATTCCAAAGTATCTATCACCTTATGATTTCGATATATGAATGCAGCTTTATTTATTTTTTTAATTAATTTTCATTTTTTATTATATTTTTCAATTAATTTATGTATTTACTAATTGTTTGATTATTTGGTAATTTTCCCAAACCATTTTCATATATAGTTGATTTGTAAGGAAGTGTGATTCTATACTACAACTATTATAGAACATTTGTGATTTGTGATCATATTCCTATTTATGTTCATCACCACATGTTTTATCATTAGATTATAGGTAAATAAATAAAAATTATTTTGAAATTTATTTAATTAATTAACTGACATTGTTAATTAATTGTAGGGTTTATGGTTTCCCATTTACGGTTGCATGAGATAAAGCATCATGGATTCACAGATGATATCTCTTCTTGAGTGTTGTTATATTTTGTTTTTCATTATCTGAGGAAGAGTGGAATAAAGAGTGAGGAAGCCACAATTTTTAATCATCCATTTTTAGACACTGACCTAATAATTACCCATCCCATGTTTGGTATAGATTACACTTGTAATTGAATGGATATTTTTTTGAGGATATCATCATTAGGCCACTAGAACCGGGGGATATTATGGGCCACACATTGAGAGAGGTTTAGTAAATTTTTATTCATCGATAATACAAGGTATGTAATTTTAGTTAAAAATTTAAATATAATATAAATGTAAAATGATTATTTTATATTCATATAGGTAGTTGAGCATACACATTTTATAGAATTTGATGTTTTTTATAATTTTTAGAATGATCCAACCTTTAGAGAGACTATTGGTGACCAAATGTGTCAATTACTATTAGTATAATATTTATTATCTCTTAAATTTACATAAATTAATATATTAACTATTCAAAAATAAAATTTCCTTATAGGAATCTTATAGAGAAATGTATTTTCTAAAAAATAATTAGATTTTTCTCAAGAATTAGGATTGGGAATCCAGTGAGTCATGGTATTATAGGGAATCATGGTTGTTGGTGACTCAATATGGTATACATAAATGTTAGGTGGTTGTTTTTGGTTATAGATTTATGCCTTCAACTTATTATGTAATTGTTTTGTTTTCCTTGTCCATACCCAGGGGAGCTCAATTAAGGTTATCCTCATCTTAAGAAGAGTGTGAGGAAAATATCAGAAATACAAATAAGGTTATTAGAGCATTATCATTAGAATTAGTATGAGCAAGAGATAAGGAATTGATAGAAGGAGAAACTTCATAACAAGGTAATAGAGTACATGCGATGAATTTCTCTAGGTATACGGATGGGGTTCCCCCCATAGAGTCTTTTACATGATACACTACATCCACAATGACTGGTTTTATATTTTAATGATAAAAATAGAGTTATATGTTTTGGATGAAAATATTATGTGTAATATGGTAATTAATTTACTTGACTAACATTTTAAATAAATTCTTTTAAAATTGTATTCGATTTAATTTTTTAATGTTTGGTTTTCAAGTTTTTTTGTTGGAATCATATTTTCATCCAAATAGGTAATTATCAAATGAAAATTATTTTTTATAAAATATCATCTTTTTTGGAAAATATAATTTTTTTCTAATGTTAACTCATCTTGCATGTTGTGAAACAGATTTTTTCTAAAGTTAATCATTCTATTATATAAAAAAATCATTGAGATTCTATTTTTGAATATAAATCAATCAAAATGGGCCCTCACTGGAATTTATTCTAAGAGATATGATCTTATCATGATTGACCGATCAAAAATATATCTACTTCTAGTTGTTCATGTGAAAAAAATATACAAATGAATGGTTACCAATTCATTCAAAAGGAGATAATATGTCACCACCTATCCCCCAGGGCCCATGTCGTGACTACGACAAGCCCGCCTTCTATAGGCCAGGGGCTGGAGACAAGCACCAAAGGTGTAATTCCCTAAAACTATGAAGGCATTTCCTTTATATCCTGTAAACACACACACAAGAAAGCACACAGCTGGACGTAACACTATGTAAAATGTATAACAAAAGCGTGATGAAAGTAAAAGGGGTCCAGAATACAATTCCAACTGGAAAGTATAAGTACAACAGTGATACAATACAACTGAAGAAAAGGGAAAGTCAACTGTTGGGTCGTCCTCTGAGGTTCCTACCTGAAGTGTAGGTATCGATCACCTCCTCAGCACTCCTCATCCGTCCATCTCCTCTGTGTACCGACTCGTCGTAAGGTCTACCTCCAGGTAGCATCTAGTACTAGAACTCTCAGCCTCAGTCAGTGCTATCCATCATGTGCATCTAACTCAACAAGGTGGGGTCATAGCCCATGCAGGGGTGAGTATAACGATACTCAATAGGGACCCTGAGACCCTATAGGTCTCACAAAATTCTACAAATATAAAATAAAAACTATGAAATCAATAGATACCTTACCTAGGTATATTCCTATTCATATACCTAAGTTATCATGTAATCCATCTCAATCATGTGGAAAACAAAATGGTTTTACTCAGCTCCAATCAGGATTTATTAAAGGGGTAGTATCAAGTAACATTCTGAACACAACATCGAACACCTCGGCTGCTGGAGAACTCCTCCTCTATCGAGTACAGTGGGTCTACCACATCACACAGAGGTGCTTCCCACTAACCTTGGACTACTGAGGTAGTCCTCCTGTCATGTATCATGGGTATGCCGCGTCACACAAATGTGCTCCCCACCATGGGTCTACCGCATCACACAGAGGTGCTCCCCCTCAATGCCTACTGAGGTACTCCACCTATCAAGTATTGTGGGTCTGCCACGTCACCATGTCTCTCCCCACCGTGGGTCTTCTGCGTCACCAAGTCGCTCCCCACTGGGCCTTTCGAGTAACTGCATGTCAAACGGTCAGTAGTTGTCAAGTCTCAGCCAGCCACCAGGTCTCCGCACTACGCTCGCTCCTCTCCCTGAGGATCCTCTCCACAAGCTACTGGTCGATACTCCAACTACAACGAAGTCCCACGAAAAAGTATATCAATGGTCGGCCTCATCATAGGCATCTCAACATAACAGATGGAGCGTCAATCGGATGCCCGGTCTGTGAGTTATTAACCTTTTGTCTTGGGGCCCGGTTGGATTTGTGCTCGATCCAACCTGACCATTCCTCATCTCTATCCAAAACTCAGTGGGGGTCACTCAAAGGTATCGTCTTTCTCAATGATTTCTAGCTCCGTTGACGACTCATCAAACTGACGTCTGGTGATGTAGTTATAGCCAAAAGATGGTAAATAGTT
Organism: Viscum album; assembly: GCA_963277665.1. Lineage (NCBI taxonomy): Eukaryota > Viridiplantae > Streptophyta > Magnoliopsida > Santalales > Viscaceae > Viscum > Viscum album. The sequence goes on from OY728135.1 coordinate 1,292,240,730, forward strand.
TGTAGTGGCCCCGGCCCGCAATGTATCCCAGCTCGGCCCGCGAGGACCACGAGGTTTCCTCGAGGGAGCCTTGGACGAGGGGTACCGAGAGGGCACAGGCCATCTGCGAGGGCGCGGACCGGCCGCGAGGGGTGTGGAGCGAACATGAGAAGTGCGGACCGGACGAGAGGAGCGTGGACCGGCCGCGGGTCAGTGGACCATCCTCAATTAGGTGGTGATTTGGTTTAGAGGGCGAAGCAGCTTGGGTTGGCAGTGCGGCTCGGCTCAGTGGCGGTGCGGCTTGGCAGACGGCGTCACAGCTCAGCTTGGACGGGGGCGCGGCTCGGCTCGATGGCGTGGTTTGGTTCAGACGGCAGTACGACTCACCGAATGGCAGTGTGGCTCGGCTCGGATTGCGGCGCTGCTCTGCGGACGGCGACGCGGCTCGACTAGGACGGCGGCGCGGCTCAACAGCTGGTGGCGCGACTCAGCTCAGATAGTGGTGCGGCTTGGTGGATGACAACATTGCTCGGCGAGGCTGTTGGTTGGTTGGGGCGGCGCGGTGGGACTGCGGGTGGGCCGGGGCAGCGCGGTGAGGCCTTGGGTGCTGGCGCTGTGGCCTCCTTTGTCTTTTTCTCCTTCCTCCATTTCGAAGAGTACACCAAATAAGAACAACAGAGGGGTCTGGCCGTGTTTGTTTGGCCCACACCCTCCATGTTTAGAGTTGTATCAAGTGGTTCACAAAGAACGAATCATGAATGTGAAACCATAATATTCCTCAATGTTTGTTCTCAACCCGCACAAGAAAATAATTCAGTACATGGAGAATGATAAACATTTAGGAATAAAACCTTACCTCGTTTGCTAGTTGACATTGGCACAAGGAGTAAGTGCAGTCTTCGATTCATTATAGATGAAGACGTCCCACGTCGGAAGAAGTCCTGAGGAAGAAGGTCGAAGGTGGTTGACATTCTTCATTTGCTAAGCATTCTTCATTGGAGATATTTCTCCCAAGTTCTCCTAATCCTCTTTTGTCAACAAAGTAATTGGTAGACCAAAGTAATAGATTGTAATATCTATTAATTCATTGGCATAATATTAAAAAATAAATAATTAATTAAAGGATATTTCCCATAAAAAAGATATGTGCATTGGCACAATTAATGTGGAGGAAGTCATGAGGCTCCATCATATTAATGAGTGGGTTTTGAGAGGGTTTTCTTCATTTATGAGGGTGTTGATGTTTTTCTTTAAATTAAAGGGGGTCTCATGGGGGTTTAATCCCGGGTGGTACCCACCACCATAACCTCTCATGGGAGGTTAGGCTCGGGTGGTCCCCACCACCATAACCACTCATGGGAGGTTATGGTCTGGTGGTCCCCACCACCAACTTCCACAAAGAGGATGGTTACAAAAAAATAAAATAAAACGTGTGTTTAGTTTATTTTATTATTTCCATGAAACAAACCAAAAAAAAAATCACACTCAACCAACTATCATCGAGGTGAAAGTCTTCTTAAGCGAATATCACTGCTGCAAGCTCAGCGGTGCCCTCAGATTTCAATTCAGTGCACCGGTTCAATAGTTAGAAAACCCCTCTCACATGTTTATTGAACGTACCCGAAAAAAAGTTCAGAAATTTATTTCTGGCACTCTAGACCTTAGAATCACACTCCGTCAACTTTTTCTGGCACATAAAATTCCGATTTAATTAAAAAAATTACATGGAAATTTCAGGTATTTATATTCTCCCCACCTCAGGCTTTATGTCCTCATAAGCCACAACTAAAATAAAGGGAACAAGTGGGGGTATTAAGCATGAATCTGAGCCTCCCACTCTCATGTGATCTCCTAGAGGTTCTCTTGCTGATAACAAACGCGCACAAGAGGTATCAACCGTCCATGAAGTATCCTCTCTTGTAGATCATCAATATCTACTCGAACCTCTGTAAAATTTGCCCCATCATCAATATCCAGCTCACCATGGTCGATGATGTGAGAAGGGTCATGCACGTATCTCTTCAGCTGGGATACATGGAAGATTTTGTGCACCCGGTGCAACTAACGTGGAAGAGATAAGTGGTACACCACCTCTCCTACTCTGTTGAGGAATTAAAAAGGTCTGATGAGCCTCATAGATAACTTGTCACCTCAGCCAAATCTCCATAGACCATGTTGGGGTGAGACTCGTAGAAAGACATGGTTTCCATCATCAAACTCTAGAGGTCTCTGTCTCTTGTCGGTATAAGACATTTTCCTGCTCTGTGATGTCTTCATCCACTCCTGGACGATCTGCACCTTCTCCGTGATAGCCCGTATCATCTCTGGTCCCACTAGTGCTGACTACCCTGGGCCATTCCTGCACAAGGGTGATCTGCAAGGTCGCTCGTACAATGCCTATAAAGGTTCAATCTATATAGTGGAGTGAGAGATTTTGTTGTATGAAAACTCCACCAAAGTCAAGTGATACTCTCAGCTACAACTGAAGTCAAGGACACAAGCACAGAGCATGTCCTCAAGGGTCTGAATGGTCCGCTCAGTCAGGCCATCCGTCTGAGGATGGAATTCAGTGCTCAAATGAAGTTGTGTCTCAAAAGCCTACTACAACCCATTCCATAGCTATGAAGTAAAACATTCATCACGATCAGAGACAATCATCGAAGGTACTCCATGTAACCACACAATCTCCTACATATAGAGGCGTCCCAAGATCTCTACTGAACCCTTCTCTCTAATCGGTAGGAAGTGGGCCGACATGGTGAGTCGGTCTATGATCACCCAGATAGTGTCATGTCCCTTGTATATACATGGAATTCAAATCATTAAGCCCATGGATATCCCATCCCACTTCCACTCTGGGACCTCTAAAGGTTGAACCAATCATGTTGGTACCTGATGCTCCGCCTTCACATGCTGAAAAATGTGGCACTGAGATACAAACTCCTCTATTGCCTTCTTCATTCCTATACACCAGTGCTTCCGTCAGAGATCTTGGTACATATTCGCCACTCATGGATGTAATTCTAGATGGGATGTGTGGAAATCCCTCTACACTTCCTCTTGAAGTGACACTTGTATCATGGTACATCCTCTGAAGAGGATGACGTGCTCCCCACCTTCATAAAATCCATCAGGTGATTGTCCTGTGGATATCTGAGCACGTCGAGCCTCACAGTCAACGTCCCCACATTGTGCCTCCATGACTCGCTGAAGAAGTGGGGGAGTGACTGTATGAGACTGAAGAAAAGATGCTCCATCTCTACCCACAAAGGATATCTGTAAAGCGGGTAGCTGCTCCATCGCCTCACCTAGCAGCTGTATACCAAACCTCCTACTGAGTGCATCTACTACAATGTTCCCCTTCCCAAGAGTATAGACTATCTCGAAGTCATAGTCTTGGAGTAACTCAAGCCAACGTCACTGTATCAGGTTCAGGTCCTTCTAAGAGAATATATTCTTGAGACTCTTGTAATCATAGTACATGGTAAAGTGCTCACCCATCATATAGTGCATCCACATATTCAAGGCGAAGACCACTACTGCTAACTCTAGGTCACTGGTAGTGTAGCTCTACTCATGTTATCCCAGCTGTTGATAACCATATGTGATCACTGCTCACTCATGCATCAGAATATATTCGAATTCGGACCATGATGCACCGTTGTAGACTACGTACCCTAGGCCCTCCTCTGGTAGTCTCATGATGGGAGGCACTAGTCATCCTCTTCCTACACTCCTGAAAACTCTGCAGGAATTTCTCCAACCAAACGATGGGTTTCCCTTTCTTCATCAAGGCTGATAGTGGTGCTACAACTATGGAGAAGTATGCCACAAACCTCTGGTACTATCCAGCCAAACCCAGGAAACTTTGTACCTCTGTCACACTCCTGGGTGGCTCACAAGCATGTACCGCCTCAATCTTCACTGGATCCACCGCAACTCCATCCTTCGATGTAACATGTCCTAGAAAGTGAACCTCTTGGATCCAGAAATGGCACTTTGAGAGATTACAATAAAGATGGTTCTCTTGAAGTATGTCCAGTACTACCTGCAAATGATAGGCATGCTCCTCCACAGTAGTCGTGTAGATCATAATTTCATCGATGAAGACCACTAAAAAGCGATCAACATATGTCTCAAAGATCTTGTTCATGATTCCCATGAACACTGCTAGAGTGTTGGTCATTCTGAATGGCATAACCAAGAACTTGTAATGGCTGTACCGACAACTGAAGGCTATCTTCTGCACATCCCCGTCTCGAACTCAGAGCGGGTGATAACCAGATCTGTGGTCTATCATCGAGAACCACCATGCTGACTTAAGCCGATCAAAGAGGTCGTCAATCCTCGTAAGTGGGTACTTGTTCTTCATGGTCACCCGGTTCAAGTGCCAATAGTCATCACAAAGTATCATGCTACCATCTGCCTTCTTGGAGAACAGAATCAGGGCTGCCCATGGTGAAACATTGGGCCGGATGAACTACTTCCCCTGCAAGTCCTCTAGATATACCTATAGCTCGTGAAGCTCCATGGGAGCCATCTGATATGCTGGTGTAGATATCGTTGTCTTTCCAGGGTACAAATAAAAGTAAAATTCCACCTCTCTGCGAGGAGGTAGACCTAGGACATCATCAAAGAAAATATCTGTATACTGGTCCACCACTACAGGATTGCTTGGACACTCCACATAAACTTCTCTGAGGATAAGGCTATCCAACTGATGAGTAATCAGCTACATCCTCCTACGGGTAAGTCCATCATGTGTTGCATAGGCTCCCTTCATGATGGTGAAGGTAAAACTAGTCCCTTCCGTGCGGACACACCGAACCTTACGCCTTATATAGTCAATATGAGCATTGTCTATAGATAACTAGTCTATAACCATGATGAGATCGTAAGGCCTTGACGCTGCTACCAAGAGATCCCAACCGATGCTCTCGCCTCCTAGAGTGAGCACACACTACCGGAACCAGTGCGTAATCATTGAATCTGCTCTCGTAGGAGTCTCTAACTATAATGATCGAGCCAACTGCTCTGTTAGAATCTACGAGCTCCAAACGAGTGAAGTGGAAATAATATAATGACTAGAACTTGTGTCTATAAGTACTGCAGCTATGGTGGAGTAGATACAGATCGTACCTCATATCATCTTTTGAGCACCATGATCGTATGACTTAGCTGCCTGGAGCGGAGCTTGCCTATGTCCACCTGCTCCCTACTGTCAGGGTGGACCTCCTAGTGTTGGTGACGGTAACACCTCGAATCGTTGCCCACCACCAGTTGCATGACCAGCTCCTCTGCCACGTCCGCCTACTCCCTGCGGACCTCATCAGTCAAATCTCTATCTTTTCCTAGGCGGTCCTTCAACCGTATAATGATCATACGAATGGCGGGTCGGACAGTCACGAGCCATGTGACCCTACCCACCGTATACATAACAATGCCCACTCCATGAATGAATAACTCCGCTTTGGGTGACCTACACAACCAATCATGAGTCATGCAGTCATCCACCTGTAGGTCTGGTCCTCATGGACCATTGTGATGTCTGTCTGCAACCAGCTGCAGAAGACTCTGCTACGTGACGAGTAGTAGAGGGTCTCGCTGCTTGTGACTAATCATTAAGGAAAATCACCACCAAGAGGGCTCTCTATAACACCCCCACCTGCATCTAGATGCTGATTGAGATCATCAAAGCCCTAATCTCCTGCATGAGTCCCTACTCGTAGATCCGAGCTCTGAAGAAAGGGACCCACACAATATCTGTGGAGTAGTGTGAGTGGTCAGTGAACCTCTCTGAATACAGATCTATAGTCATGCTTCCCTGTTGTAGATGAAGAATATCTTTTATGCTTACTACACGAAGAGTCACTGGGACAAACTCTGCCAAAAATAGGCTCTTGAAGTCTTCCCAGAGAAGCATCACCTCATCATGGACCTAGAGCATCAGGCTCCACCATCTTCCTGATGCTGCCAGTAGAAGGCTGGAAGAAATAATCACCATGAGATCAGTTGATGTCCCTACCAATCGAAAGACTCTCACTACAGCCTCCAGCCAATCCTTAGCCACCTCTGGGTCCACCTCTCCAATAAACTTTGGTGGCCTATGGCACTAGAACTCGTGCAACGCGCTCAAGCGGCTTGCATTTTCTGCTTCTGGGGTTGGTGGCATCGGTGGCCCAATGGGTAATGGTACTGTTGGTGCCTCCACTAGAAGAGGACCCGACACCTAGGACTCATCTCTTAGTGGGATATCAGTGCTTACAACTCTCATAACTCTAGCTGGTTGCCTGCGTGGAGGCATCTTAAAAGGAAACAGGTGAGCTAAAGTCAAAAGTTATACCTGGTGAGCTGACATGGTGAGATGACTCAAAGATCTCACAAAGAAGACACTTGAAAACACACATGCAATCAGCGTTTTTGTGCACTGAGTCGGATATCATAAGTAAGGGTCCTAGTGTATGGATAGGTCGACTGCCGCACCAACACTAGACTCCCTGAACTAAAAACGGAACTCATTACCCTTAACACTATTGCTTCACAGAAATGAAAGACCGAAGTCCTAAGTTATTCAGTAGGACCAACTCCTATGATAACAATTTGTCACGACGTGTCCCCAGAGGCCCGTCCCGTGACTAACACATTCCCCCCTTCCATAGGATAGGGGTTGGATTCTATCACCAAATACATAATTCCCTAAAACTGGGAAGGCGTTTCCTTTATAACCTATAAACACGCACAGAAGGAAGCACACGGCTGGACGTAACACCAAGTAAACTGTATAAAAAATGAGTGTTGAATGTAAAAGGGGTCCAGAATACAAGGCCAAACGGAATGTACTAGTACAACAGTGATTCCATACAACTGAATAAATAGGGAAGTCATCCGTGGGGTCATCCCCTGAGGTTCCTACCTGAAGTGTTGGTACAGATCGCCTCCTCTGCACTGCTCGTACGTTTTTCTCCTCTATGTACCGACTCGTTATAAGGTCCACATCTAGGTACCATCTAGTACTGATACTCTCGAACTCAGTCAGAATTATCCCTCATCTACATCCAACACAACAAGCTACAGGTATAGCCCGTACAGGGGTGCGTATAACGATACGTAGTAGGGACCCCGAGAACCTCTAGGTCTCACAAAATCCAAGAAGGATAAAATAAAAATTATGGAATCCATAGATAACCTTAATTATGTATATTACCATACATATTCCTAAGTTATCATGTAATCCATCTCAATCATGAAGAAAACAAAAAGGTTCTAACTCATCTTGAACCCATATTTATTCTAGGGGTAGTATCAAGTAACATTCAGAACACAACGTCAAACACCTCAACTACTGGAGAACACCTCCTATATCGATTACAGTGGGCCTACCACATCACACAGAGGCACTTCCCACTATCCTTGGGATGTTGAGGTACTCCTCCTGTCGAGTACCGTGAGTCTGTCACGTCACACAGAGGCGCTCCCCACCGTGGGTATGTCACGTCACACAGAGGAACTCCCCTTCAATTCCTGCTGAGGTACTTCTCTTCTTTAGTACTGTTGGTCTACCATGTCACAAAGGTGCTCCCCACTGTGGGTCTGCCACGTCACCAAGTCATCCCCACAGGGCTTGTTGAGTAACTCTGAGTCAAATAGTCAGTAGTCATCAAGTCTCATCCAATAACTAGGTCTCAGTGCTAGGCTGATCATCACTAAGAGGATCTTCTCCACAAGCTACAAGTCGATACTCCAACATCCACGAGTACCAAAAAGAATTATCTCAATGGTATGCCTTGTCATAGGGGCCTTAATGTAACATAAAGTGCATCAATCGGACCCCCAGTCTGTCAGTTATTAGCCTTTTTGTCCCGAGGGCCTGGTAGGATTAATGTTAAATCCAACCTGACCATTCCCCATCTCAATCCGAAGCTCAGTGGGGTATCACTAAAAGTGACCACCTCACTCCAAGATATCCATTATTGTGGATGGTTCATCAAATGGATGTCCAGTGCCAAAGTTATGGCCAAAAGAAGGTAAATGTATCGTAGTGGGCCCGGGTCCGGTGCGACCCAGTTGGACTAACCCAGCTCACAACGCGGCCCATACCAGCTTGTGAGGACTATGGGGGTGCCGTGACGGTGGCCCGATAGAGGGGTACCGTGAGAGAACAGACCCACAAGGGAATAGACGGGCCGCGAGGAGCGCGGACCGGCCGCGGGTCAGCAGACCGGCCGTGATTCGACGGTGATTCACTCCGGTGGGTAGAGTGGCTTGGCTTGGTGGTGCAGCTCGGCTCAGCGGAGCCACGGCTCAGATCGGACGGCGGTGCGACTCGGTGGATGGAAGGGTGTCTCTACTCAGATGGCGGTGCGGCTCGGCGGATGACGGCGTGACTCGTCTCAGATGATGGTGCGACTCGGATCATCAACGCGACATGGCTCAGATAGCAGCGCAGCTCAATGGATGACGAAGTGGCTCGGCTCGGATGGTGGCGAGGCACAATGGAGGGAAGCGCAGCATGGCTCGGACAGTGGCGCGGTTCGACGGACGACAGCGCGGCTCAGCTTGGATGGCGGTGCGGCTCGTCGGATGGCGACACAACTCAGTGAAGCCGCAGGTCGGCCAGGGTGGTGCGGCAAGGTCACGAGTCCGCCAGGGTGTCGTGGCAAGGTCACGGGTCGGACGGCGCGGCGCAGCGAAGCCACGAGGGGTGGCGTTGTTTCCTCGGTCGTCTTCGTCGCCTTCCTCCATTTCGAATAGTTTAACAAAGTAGAACGTTGGAGGGGTCGGTCCGGGTTTGATTGGCCCGCACCCTCCACGTTTAGAGTGGTTGAAAGTGGTTCACAAAGAACAAAGAATGAACGTGAAACCATAATCTTCCGCAATGTTTGTTCTTAACCCGGACAAGAAAAGAAGGGAGTACATGGAGAGTGATAAACATTAAAGAATAAACCCCCACCCTGTTTGCTTGTTGACTTTGGCACAAAGAGTAAGTACGGTCGTTGATTCGTCATAGATGAATACGTCCCATGTCGGAAGAAGTCCATAGGAAGAAGGTTGAAGGAGGTCGGCGTTCTTTGTTGGCAAAGCATTCTTTGTTGGAGAGAATTCCCCCAAGTTCTCCCAATCCTCCTTTGCCAAAAAATGAATAGGTAGCCCAAAGTAATAGATTGTAATATCTATTAAGTTGATGGAATAATATTCAAAAATAATTAATTAATTAAAGTATAGTTTTCATAATAAAGATATTTGCATTGGCACAATTAATGTGGAGGTATTCAAGAGGCTACTCCACATTAATGAGGGGGGTTTGAGAGGTTTTCCTACATTTATGAGGGAGTTGTTGTTTTTCTCCCAATTAAGGGGGGTTTCAAGGGGGTTTAAACCATGGTGGTCTCCACCTCCATAACCTCTCATGGGAGGTTAGTCTCGGGTGGTCTCTACCACCATAACCTCTCTTGGGGGGTTAAGGTCAGGTGGTCCCCACCACTAACTTCCACAAAGAGGTTGGTAACAACAAAATAAAATAAAACGTGTGTTTATTTTATTTTATTATTTCCACGAAAAACCCAAAAAAACTAACATTCACACTTGACCAACTATCATCGAGGTGAAAGTATTCTAAAGAGAATACCTGCACTGTGAGTTCAACGGTGCCCTTAGATTTCAATTCCATGAACTGGTTCAAAAGTTAGAAAAACAAGCTCGCATGTTTACTGAATGTACCCGAAAATAAGTTCATAAATTAATTTTGGGAACTCCGAGGCTCAGAATCATGCACCGTTAACTTTAACGAACTTATAAAATTCCCATGTAAATAAATAAAATTACATGGAAATTTTGGGTCTTTAAATAATACCCATTGATCATATTATTATTTTGGTCATATGTTCACCTATGATGATAATTATCTGATAATATAAAATCATTCAATAGAAAATGTATTTAAGAAAGCATGTTTCACTCAATATGGTGTCATCTATTACTTTATATAGAATCATTACAGTTGGAAATGTTTAATATTTAGTACATCCAGCTTACTATGATATCATATCATAACTATATATTGTATTTAATGACATTAGATAATAGTTGTGTTAATCTTCAAAAATCATTGATTTTTTTTAAAAAGAACTAAAAAATAAATTACACATCAAACAATACCCTTTAAAATATATCAATAACTGTTCAAAATTATAATAATATTGTATCATCCATTTGACATAATTTTATTATATTTGTATGCTAAATTATGTTCTTCAACATATTAACACATTCATTTTTAAATTCGACATATTTAATGAAAAATCATCTTTTCTTTTAACTCCATTGGATTAAATAGTCAGGATTATAAAAACATAAATAAAAATAAAGGATTTGATAAGCGTAATATGACTAATGTTTTTTTAAATAAAATGAACTCTTTAAACCCATGCTTTCACTATTCTAACATTTATTTAGAATCCAAACATTTTCGATTTATATCCATCACATTTTATTAAATAATTTTTATAATTATTAATTAATAAAAGAAGAAAGAATAAGTAATGTGATTAGGATAGTGACCAATGATTTCATTCATAAATATTATGTCATCTTAGATTAATACTGAATAATGATCACTAATACACAAATATGGACCATGAAGGGTTAGTTTCTTTTATGACTAGGTACACAATTTTTAGATTTTAGGAATGACAATCAATATTTTCCTTAAAAACATCCCCTATAGTAAAATTCATAGAAATACCATATGTAATCCTTACATAATACCATGGGTAAAGTAAACATTTTAAAGGGAAATATGAGATGCTCAATAAGGATGAACATGGGTGATATCAAGAAATGATAACATAAAAGAATAATATTAGAATAAGGGTATGATATTATGAAAAAAATGTTAAAAGATTATACCCAATATATCATTGATCATGTTCATGATTCATATTGTAAAATATTGCAACTAAAAGACAAGAATAATAAGAGTGGAAAATCATAAAATAAACATCATGAACCTTAAGTTCATGTCAAATAAGTATGGAACACTCAGAATTAAAGAAATAATATCAAATTGAAATGTTAACTATATAGAGAATCACATAATAATGTTTCTATAATGAAAACATGTTTCTAATATCATAATGGATGGTTAATTATCCACTTTTTTCTATAGTGGAACAATCACATTGACTCTTATAATGGATCATGCATCTCGACTATTTTCCAATATTACTACCATGAGAAATAAATATTACACTTGAATTTTAGGGATATATAATTATAGCTATACTCTTTACATAAAAACATTCATATATATGTGTTCTACAAGATTAGAAACTATTTAACATATCATCATTTCATATACCACTAAAATGAAACACCTTTCATAATCATACCATCATGATAGCATGACACATGAAATGTCAATGGGTTACATAAACATATCATAATCATAAACCATAAGTAATATATAGAAATAATATGGATGGTATAATTGGATCATATCCCCAATAAAACATAATTCACATCAAAGTATGTTTTCAAAGATGAAAATCCCTCTATACAAATCTTGGAATATTCTATGTGGAAAATCCCCATTTCAATTTGAAATCACATAGTAAAATATTTAAAAATTCATAAATATTAAATAATCATTGATAACTAAATTATATTAAAAATCATGTAAAAGATTCCTTAAAACAATGTCCTACCACGACGTAGATAAATTATATTAATTTTATATATTTTAAAAGAATTCATTCCTTTCATACCTATGTAAGAAGGAAACAATTTTCATTTAAAAAAAACTAAAATAAGATTCATTTTAAAACATTTTCTACAAACAAAATAATGGGTAAAAATTCCTTTAAAACAAAATTGAATAATATTACAAAATTACTTAATACATTATTAGGAAACAAGGATATGAAAATTGTATTTTTTTTATTAAAGAGAAGAATAATGTAGTATTTCAAGAACAACATTCATTTGATCTCTTTAGTAAATAAATTGAATAAAATTAAAATATAATAAGTATTCATAAAAAATTACCATATTAGAAGAAAACTTTAAGGCACTTAACAAATAAGTATTATATAATTTTCTTAATGAGTATTCAAACATAAATAATCCCGATTAAAAAATTAGATTGAAACTTAAATACCCTAATGATTATATAATATTCAAATAAAAACCCCATGAAAAAGAGAAACTTTGACATATATATAAATAAAAATTACATTCATCATAATCTTTATAATATACAATAATGGGAATTATATTAAATATATAATCAAAGTGGTGAATATGGCATGTGTCTCATAGAAATAATAACAATATGATAATACATTACCTAATATCTCGTATTTCATCATAAATATTATGAACTTATGTATAATAGCAATATAATTAATATATATGAATTATATAACCATAAAAATATCAATTATATCTTTCATTATTTATTTATTAAATTATATTACCCATTTATTAACAATTTTTATTAAAATAATTATTCTTGGTGATAATTGCATCCTTTTTCATGCATGTTTTATTTTAGGAGTCCAAATCCTTGAATATTAATCAGGGTTCCATCATCTAAAAATTTTTAATCACAATATAAATATGATATATATGTATTATATAAATAGTTTCATCCATAAAATATAGATATTGTAAAATTAATTTCACCGTTAATTTAGAAACTATGTCGTATATACACATGAAAACAATTTACATTTTTTGAAAAATTAAAAAAATAAAGGAAAATAATAATTAAACTGTAAATAATAAATATTATTTCAAATATATCATATAAAATCATTAGATATATACATATTACCATCAATTTAAAACTCCAGTGAATAAAAAATCACATCTCTTTGTGGGTGTGGTTTTCAAAATATACACCTGACGAAGGTTATCATTATCCAAAAGGATGGAAGGTAAGATCTTTGATGTGATGTTATAATTCTAGAATAAAATAAATTTAATAAATATAATATATAAACATATACTCATAATAATATTCATCAATAAACAGTGGTTATAAAAAATGAATCGTATCACTTTAGAGTGATGTTAAGTTGTAAAAATGCATGAGTGAGAATCTATATTCAAATTTAATATCAATGTGGGTGCATAATGGAGTTTTCATAGTAATAATAAAGTTTAAGTACATTTATTATTCATAATTTATTATATTATTATAAATAATTTGGATTTATAGTTGTTAAAAGAGGAAGTAAAAAAGAATTGATATGTTAAAAGGATTAACACCTCTTTAAAAAATCATTTGTAAATCCCTTCAAGGATAGTAGGGTTGATCCTATGGGAAGACATAAAACACAATGAAATATATTTGGATGATTGTAAGATAATATTTCAAGGATCATCGAGCTATATGAATCAATGTGGTGTAAATAAGAAAGTTGAGTGGTGTCGTTTTATAAGGGAGGGAAAAGACATACTTGTATTTTTATAAGATATTAAAACATAAAAAAGGTGTTCTCATAAAAAATATTGCAACCACAACCACGGAAAACTAAATCTAGAGTCTATAATATTAAATTGTAATAAGAGATAAGGAATAAAATAAGGATGGAAAAAAAAATTAGTTTAGGTAAACTATATATATACTTGATTCTGATATTAAACTTGAAGATAAAAATTAAAACCTATGTTTTTTAGAATAAAATTACTCCTTATAGAATATTAATTCATTTATATTTAATTATTATTCATGGATTCCCCAAAAACCAAAAAATAAGGCTTAGCTCAAATGATATTTAAGGGTTAATAATAATGGAAGTAATCTAACTTCAATAATAATAATCAATAGTTCATGGTAAATATTTATAAAACCTTGAAATTTAGGGATATTTTTTTCAAATAAATATTTTCATTATATATTATTTATGAAATGAAATATTGTTTTAATATATAATGAAACAAAATATTTAGTTTCCCTTCACTTTAACATAATAATGAGTTCAAATTGTGTTAAAAAGAACACCATGTTATGATTTTTACTACACACAACACTGTGATAACTTACATGACACATGTTTCATAGCTTTATGAAACCCACGTTATATAATTAATATAGTTATTTGAATGTTACCATTATATCCATGCCACTAAAAATCACTATATTAATATTAATTACTAGTTTTTAAATGTTAATTATAATTCTTATATATATAAAAACATATGGAAATCAAAATACATAATTTTTGGGAGAGACATTATATGTTTCAGAAATAATATGTTATAAACAAATTTAATATTCTTATGAAAAATAATAAAATTATTTTTGAAAGATTTATAAAAAATATTTAACAAAATAAATATAACTTTTTAAATAAATCTTAATATTTACTTAGGGTTAGTTTTTGGTATTTTTATGAATGGTATCAATTTTTACAAATAGTGAAATTAATGATTTTTAAATTAAAACAACATTTTAAATTAATTTATATATAAATTATTTATTGTTTAAAAAAAATTAAATTTAAATTATTTCAAATATTTCCATTAATTCAATTTAGGTCATTTTAATCAATTTGATATTGAATATTGACAAAAAAATTGTAAATTTCTGACCATTTTAAATTTATAGTGTCTCTTTCTCATCGCTTTAGTAGAATTAATTTTAAATTAAATATTGACTATAATGTGAATATTGTTTTTAAATATGGATTCCATATTATGATTAATATAAATTTATATTTTATTTTAAGGTCATTTTATTTTTTTTGCCAAAATGAATGGTGAAAACATAAAAATTTATTTACCGTGTTTATTGTAAAAATTGTTTTCCCATTAGGTTAAATTAAATTGATACATGTTCATATTACATATACACATATATAAAATAAGTTTTATATACATAATTATACATTATTATTTATATGGTTTTATGTTGAGAAATTATTTGTCCCTTTTTAAATGTGAAAATATGGTACATTTTTTCATTTCTGAAAAATAAAAGTGTATCACTCCCCTACCTTAAAAAAGTCCAATCCATATCCTATACTATTCACACCATTTAAAAAATATTTTTATAAGAACGACAAAAATAATATCACATAATATATCATGTCATCATATAAGCCTTATTTTGGAGATAATTAAAACCTAGGAAGGAATTTGGTGAAATCCTAAATAGGATACCCGAAGAAAAGGAAATAATCACCAACAATTAGTTTTGATTTATTTCTTCCTCCTCCACCATAACATTATATTTTAATATTAGAATATAATAAAATTATTATCTAAAATATACTTATTTTTTATTTTTATTAATAAAAACATAACCACTTCCATCAAATGGGTTTTGAAATCATGGCTCATGGGTACGGAGGACATCATCTGCATGAACTGATCTGATTTATTTTACCATTACTACCTCTCAAGGATGGATATAGTGATCAGTATATTTTTTATATGTGATATTTATGATATTTTTATGCTTATTAATGTGTTATATCACACATTCCTTCATTTTTTCTATTTTGTGTAAATATGACAACATCTCTCATCTACACGGTGGACTACCTCCTCACGAAGTGATGTAATTCATTTACAATTTACATGGGATGTAATAAAGATAGTTTTAATGAAAATATGTGATATATATGATATAAAAATTATACTATAATTATCATATTTAATTTATCATTATTTCTTTCAATCCTATACTATAATGGAAACAATGTTCCTGCGTACATACAACACTCCATCATCATGATCAATGTATTTCATATCATCACATAATTTCTTGAATTAACATATATACATTTATAATTAATATATATTTTATTTATATCTTATTTAAAAAAAATTAAATTATAAAATCAATTTCAATGTAAGAGGAACAATGAAAAAAAACCCAAACATATATGAGAAACAAATAAATTATTAATCGAAATGTTACATTACCAACAAATTTCTAATAAATGATTAATAATAGGGGAAAAATAAATCATATATGGAATGATGTATATTTTTGTTTCTTTAATACACCTATATATAATATATATTTATTATACAGGATGTTTGAATTTTTAGGATGGAATTTGAGACATGATGTAAGGGAATTCATTCTCACTTTTATTTTTTTGAGACACATTCTATATTCACCTTTTATTTCTTTTATGTGGTGTATAAAATTCCCATGAATGTATTTTATTTGTATTATATGTAAATTTATGAATATTTTTATATCCATTTTATGATAACTTTTCCACGGGGTTTACATTTTAAATGTTATCAATGCAGGAAGTGATATTTTTCTCAATTTCCTTTATTTGAGAGGTATGTTATGTAATGCACTTATATTCATTTATAAGTTGTATATAAATCCCATTTGACTTATTATGACATGAATTTATTTTCTACTATGATATTTTAGGTTCCATTTTAAGTTTTTCCTTTATTGGGAATACGATTCAATGTTCCCAAAGTGGTAGCAATTTTATTTTTCAATGTCTTCATTTGTCGGGAATGTTTATGATTATTATTTGACTATAATTTTTTTTAACAATATATCAATAATTATCCTAAAATTTATTCTCTTATGGATATTATTGATATTTTAATTTAATATTACCTTTTTTACACTCTTTATAACTTATTATAACTGATAAAGCATTTTTTTTGAAAAATTTAAATTAATTCTCTCTTTGATGTAATATCTATTATCCACCATAAATATTTATTCTTAAAATTTTTTAAAAAATATTTTATTATTATCCTATTATTATTAAATGAAATATTTACCCATATATGATTTTTTTACAAAATGATTTGATAGAAATCATATGTTTTTTTTCCAAATAATGAAGGTTTGGATTTAACTGAAAATGTGAATGAAATATTCATCTCATCACGTAAGACATGAAAATAATTATCCAATATAAGGATCAATAATTTAATTTAATAATAAATTATATTATTCCAAGGTTATTTTAAAATAAATATATATTCAAAAAAATATGTTGTATGATGTTTTCTTTCAAAATTTCAAGGATAATTTCCTCAAGAAGAGTTTTAAATTAGCATTGAAAATTATTTTCCAATTATGATTACATATATTGTTGATTCCTATTTATTACTAAGGATATGATTAAATGATACCAATATTAGTATTTCTCTAAAAAAATTATGTTTTTATGGAGTAATGTTTATGAAACTAGTTTCTCTTCAATGGGTTATACCATGAGAAAATTCTTATAGAATCCATTTCATTTCACAGGTAATTATATGATAAAATGTTGAAATGATTATGAAAAACTTCTATTTACCATTGGTTATGAAATTATGAAATGTTTTTGAAACTCATGTCATTTCATGGGATATGATATGTGGAATTGTTTTCTTATCATTAGTAATAAATAGGAATTTTTTAAATTTTTATACTAGTGGGTCCTTTATATCCCTATAATTCAATAGGTAAAAAAGGATAACTCATGATAAATATGTTAAGTGTGAACTACAATACATATTCAAATTTTTATCCAAGAACCAAATTCCTTGTTAATAATGTATTTCATGTACCAGATCTCATGTTCAAAATATTTATCATGAATCTAATTAAATTTTCATTTTTTTATTCTTGGACATGTATTTTATATCTATTACATTTTTAGTGGACCTAGTTTCATATTAATAAGTTTTTTTGAGGTCCTGGTATCATTTCCTTAACATAATGAGTGAATTTTCTTCTATTTATACATGTTCACAATGTTTTAATTTTTTGTGTATGGAAATATTTATGACTAATTCCAATGATGTCCTAAAATAGATCATGATCTTTAATTTACATATGATTAATGTTTTATAAAATTCCAATCATTATTCCATGACTCAAGATTATGAAAATTGATATAGATGGTATGGATATTAATTGTCATGATCATGTTCTAATATCCTTATTATCATGTCATGCTAACATATTTCCCCTATTTACCCTTACCAAGAATCTAAGAACACCATTTCCTATGTTTCCTTTCCATTGGTTATGAATAATGGTTATTATGTAAGAGTATAAAAAGGGGAATATCATAATTAGTGACATAGAATATTAATCATGAATTAAGAATATTTTGTTCCAATATTCCAAATACACTAATATGTCATGTTCCTTTGTCATGTTATTGTGTATTATAATTACTATTCACAAAAAAGATGTTATATCCAAGTATGAGAATCCAATATCACTATTGTTTGTATTTGAAAAATGTTCAGTAACCCGTTGGATACTAGGATGTCAAAATTTTATTGAGTCCAGAGTGGGTATTTCAAAAGATGCTTCTTGGGATTTTTCTAAGAATAATTTGACGAATGATTAATTTAGAGTGAAATTTCATGGATTTTTTTAAAATGATAGATCACATGAATTTGAATAAATTATATCTATTTATATATAATATTTGTGGATATGGTTCTATAATAGTGTTAACAATGGGTAATTACATTGAAATGTTCACATTGAGGTGGACTCAATCGCACATAGTGCATCACAGTTGGCCTTTCTGTACACCTGGTATGACAATCCTGGGGGATATGCTTTAGAAATTCAAAAACCGATTGAAACCCATCATAATTAATTAAAATAGATTATGATTATGACTAACTGTTATAATGACCATGTTATTGAATATTTATAATAAGGTTTCATTACTAAGACACTATATAAGTGATTTTTCAAGATTATTTGGTTCCCTATTATGATTAGTGTTTCTCACAGTATATTTTTTTGGTCATAGACAATGGATGTAACCTGATGGAGCCTTGTTAATGCGAAATAAAATAGACAGTGAAATTATTTTCCTATGATGTCTAAACCTGGGTGCCACATTTTGGTTCCCCTGGAAAATTCATTATATAACATTAGTCATTATTCCCTATGTGGTTGAGGATTTACAATAGTATAAAGGGTCCAATATGTCATATGGGGTGACCATAACTTATTTTTTAAAGAATATAAACACCATAAACAAGTAACAATATAGTTGATTGATAACAATCAAGGACCTAGATAATACCAATACCTGTGTATGAACACAAATCACATGACGACTATAATGAAAGAAAACAATATCCAAAACTATATTAGAAATTTTTTCATGTCATATCAATGTCATTTTTATAAAAAAATAAAAAAATAAGGAAACATTGACATCTCACAGTTGTGACCCAAAATCTTGTTTAGTTCCCTCATTCAATTTCCATCTTGAATATTATCCCAGCCATCTAATAATGAGTTCTTTCCTCTATCATATCCTGTATACATGAAGTATATTCTTTTATCAATCTGAAATCATGAGTAGTGTGTGAGTATAACCCATAAGGGAACCACCAACAATTTCTAAAGAAATATTCAATCTATAACATTATATATTGTTATATAAAGGAAAAAAGAACAATGGATACATTAAACTATTTTCACATCTAATATTACTCAATTAAAAATGTATGTTCTATGGTTCATAGTCATACACAAACCAATCTTTCCTACTTCATCCCATGAAATATTCTGAACAACTTACATTTGGAATTTCATAGATTATTCATTCAAGGGAATTCCAAAATTCATTTAATTTATATTTAACATTCATTCATTGGGGGAATAAAGAACCACTATTGAACAACATGGGTATTTGGAGAAAAATTCTTTATCCCCCAACAATTCTATCACATGGTTAAAATATAAAATTGGGGCTTATAAAAACATTATGGAACCACATGGGTATTTAGAGAATTAGTCTATGTCCTGTAACTCAACAATCATATCATTAAAAAATATCATATACAAGGGTTCAACATTCATAACCCAGTTATCATATATGATTATAACCTTGTTTTTAACCAATATCATTATCCCATTTTTCAACCATATTCATAGTCTCACATATCACTATTTTATTTATAGTTGAACACCCAATGGATTTCTATCGTCATCGATCTCAAAAATACAATAGGTCCAAATTGATTCGTGAAGTGTATCATAATATTATGGGAACATGATTAATATATTAAATTAAAAATGGAATTTCAAAACATTGAAATTGAAATTTCACAATAATACACAAAAAATTATAATAATAAATATGTGACTTTCCAATTATATCACTTACCTGAAGATCATTGATGAATTCCCACTAACTCATAGCCCTTGATGAAAGGGTTAAAGGTCAAGTTATTAAAAAAAACTTTCATCTTAAATTGAAACCTATCACCATGATCCAAACAAAATATATTCATAAAAACCTATATCTAAACCAATTTCTATTGAACTAAATCATACCTCAAAAAAATTGAGAATCACATGAGAGGGAAAGAAACCCAGATTTGAATAGAATAGATACCAGAATATGGTTTGATATCTTTCAAAAGAACATTGATTTGAACCAGAAGTGGTTCTTGGTTCAATATAATTTTCCTAGGAGCCTACAAAATCAATGGATTTTGGTTGAGGTTCGTTTGTGGAAATTTGGGACAAAAACATCAGTTTTGATAATTTTAATAAAATTTTCAGTGGGTTTAAATTCCACACGCATAGTTTCCTATGTGGAGGAACCTGGTTTTTCAAAACCTACACCCGAGCCTTGCTCCCCAACTTTTTTGGGGAACTGTTTTAAAACATGTGCACCAACTATGAAATTCCTCTCTATCAAGGATGCACAATTTTTTGGGATTAGGAAAAAGTTTTGGAAAAAATGTGATTCGACTGTGCACTATCCAAAACTCCTCCAAAAATTTCCAAAACTCACCCAAGAAAAGACCCAAACAAAATATAACAAAAAATGATAAAACATACATGAAATAATTTTTGAGGAATCTCTAAAAATGTTGGGATATTACAATATATATACCACCATAGAATGATAATTAGTTAAATGAATAAGTTATATGACTCGTATAAAAATGTTTCACCATTATTTATGAGATACCACCTGATTTTAACTACATAATTTATCATATTTGGCATAGTGTAGTGATCAGGTTATGTGACCTCCTCATAAGATTCCTATGGTGTGTTATAGTTGGGAAACATCACACTATAACAAACATGTGTTGTAATTTGTGAGGAGTCATTAGTGAGATGAAACTTATAGGAATGTTGGAGGGGGGAGGAGGGGACCACATGTATGTAGGGAAACTTATAGTAACTGGAGGGCATGGACCTGATGACCATGTTAAAGTAAGGGTGTTTGTTGTGTCAGTGGGGCCAAATATTTACATTTTTATTAGAGGAGGAAGACAACATTATGTGTTGTGGAACTACCAGGGTTGTGATATAGGGTCCATAATGAGGATGTTATGCTCTAATGGGTGGGGGGTGAATATAACAACCCATAATGATAAAGGGAAAAATGATTAAATGATATGACCCTAGTCAATAGGGTGAACCATTTTTGATAGATACTACCTGATTTAAACTTCATAGTTCTGCATGCTTTTCAAGGAGTATTGATTAGGATGGGTGACCTCAAGGAAAGAATGATAAGCTTTTTCAAAGTGAGGATAAATCACATTAGAAATAAAAATTTTATTTTAGTAAGGATAGACATTATTCTAATGAACCATTTAGCCACATGGGTGGGCCCTAGGGTGGGGACAATGTGTCTACATGGAAATTGGTGGTACAAAGCAGGGTAGGACCTGACATCCATGTTATGTTGGGGTGTCTTTGATGTCCATGGGTCCCAATCATTACAATCACCCAACCTTAAAATAACACATCCCCGAGATAAATTCTCATGAATCCCTATGATTATGAGGTAAAACGTTTGGGCCATGGAGACTACATATTTACATCTTTATCCCATGTTTCTTCCAAAAGATGGCCATGTTTCCATAGCACACAAATTATAAAAATAGTATTTCAATACAAAACATTCTCACTATGATCCAAACCCGAATCAAATTCTCTTTAAAGGATACATGATCTTCAATAACAATATCATCTACATTAATTACTAGATAAGGGTAAGGGGGATACATCCAAAGAAGTTAATCATTAAAAAAAGATAATAACAATATAACACATTGTATGATACAATTAGTACACCACCATCCAAATTAAGTCATAAATTTAAAAAGATCATAAAAACCCATGTTCCATCATTCCCTATCTTTGTAGCCTAACATGACCTTATATCGGTGACACTTGAAGGAGCACATGGCCAACCACTGTAAACTAAAGGGGTTTATGATGTCGATCAACATACAACTGTTAACTACTATGATATGTATCCCTACGTTTTCAAATCAGGAAAACCTACTCTAGTGTCTCCAATATTACACTTAGTCCCAACAACTTAGACTCTCCGTCATCTATCCAATAAAAGGCAATTATCATGGCCTACCATAAAGTGCCTCATATGGTTCCATCATAATAGTCTCCAAATAACTTTATCTATAAAAACAATTAAAGATGGATATTTTTTTCATCCAAGACCAACAAATATTAAGGATTCATTCTCTTATAATGTACTTTAATACCTAGATAGTGAGATCTAATTTCACCACTATATAAATAGATTTTCATACTCATAAGCACCTAGGTTCCCAACGACCTCTATAATCACTACCATAAGTGATAAGTAAAGAATGATTCATGGTGTGAAAGTATACTCCATGGAACCCCATGCAAACAGAATATCTCGTGATCATACATCTCACCCCACTAGTCCACAGCAAAACCCTTCAAGATATATATAAAATGTGTTAAATTTTTCCATTTGTCCACAATCGTCTAAATAACATAAGTCTTATAACGACTCTTTGGAACACCCAATAGAAATTATATAGTAACTTCATACCACTTCCATTACAGAATGGGAAAAAGTTGTATAAAACCACCATGTAATTGGTTCCCATCCTTAACCTATTAATAGGTATAGTATAATTCCCAAAAACATATGATCTTCTTTTTCATTCTCAACCAGTATTACTCTCGACATAGGGCGTAATAATTTTTTTTCAAATAAAGATACACTTCCCACATAAATTCATGACACTCACACATCATCTCCTCATAAATATATTTTCACAAGTACATAGTTTAGGGAAAAAATGTTCACATACTCATATACAGTACAAATGGAAGGTGACTCCATATGTTTATAGATTCCCACCAAGGATAAACATTGTATAACATCGTAATACATATCTTTGAAATAGCTCATAAGTGTGTAATCGAATAATAAGGATACAAGTGTCATATTATTTTGGCCCTCAAAAACCAAAATACGCATCACAACTAGCATGATGACCATATTTTACTCAAAACTAGACTCTTAAACAACCAGATTCTGTTTATTCATACCCAAATTTTCAACAACACTATTTTGCTTCTCGTGTATATAGAATATCTCAAAACAAAAATTCTACATATTATAAACCCACCTACACTTCTGATTATTTATATCTCTCTACATAAAAATATATATTATGCTTTTCTGATCAGTATACACTGTAAACTTCTTGATAAACCTGCAATGCCTCGAACAATGTAAGGGATACACCACCAATGCTAACATCAAATCATGTTTAGGGTAACTCGGTTAATGTGGCCTTATCTTCTAAGAGCCATAAAACATATCTAAATATCCCTTCATCGACACTTCTCCATTATGATCCCAAAAACATCACAAAACATGGTATACTAATCACTTAGATCATGTTGGATACATATCGTTGTGGTATTCAGTGGTTTCTTGAACTCCTGTAATAAATTTTCACAAAATCAAATCCATTCAAAAAAGATCCTATTCTTGGTTGAGGCCAATAGTGTTTTATCCCAATTAGAAAAGTCCTAGATAAACATATGATAATAACATGATAAACCATGATGTTGTTGGATATCAAAAGAATTCTCAACATGTTCCCCGGAAACCACTACTTGAAATTTGTCTTTGTCCAACGACACACCTTCATTATACTTGACGTGACCCAATGAAATTTACTCAATCGATGTAGAATTGACATGTAGATATATTAGTGTATAAACAATGCTCTGTTGCTATAAATAGGATGATATCAATATGTTGGGATGGAGGATCATGAGACATGGAGTACACCAAGAATTCAACAATAAATAAATACCAACAGATCTAGGTACTAGTGAAAAATTCTGTTCTTGAAGTCTATACACGTTGTCTGAGCATTCTTCATCCGAAATAATATCTCAATAATATTTGAAACACCATACCTTATTCTAAAATAGGTTTAAGAAATATCTTATGGTCAAAATACCAAATAAAAATACCCCCAAAGAAATTAATTCTTAGCGAACATAGACTAATACATCAATTTGTAATTTATATCATCAATTCATGGAAGTGAGTATTGGTTCCTCACATTAAACTGATTCACATTCCAATAATCAACAAATAAACACAATATCTCATCTTCCTTGTTAATAAATACCCCATAGAACCAGAATGGCATGCATTCAAATGGATAAATCCCTTATCAATGAATTATTCTATCAATGAATTATGTTCTTGAGGTTATTGTTGTTCAATTCTATAAGGAGAAATGTAAACTGGTTTAGATATAGGAATTAGATTAATTGTAAACTGAAAATCCCTCTCATTGGGATGTTCTAAGAATCATATAGGGAACTAAACCTAAATCTAGTACACTATCGGTGGAAATAAATCATTTTTTACACCCCTATAATATAGTAAAATATTTGAATTTTAGGTAGTAATATCTCAAAGGTGTGGATGAACTGACTTTACAAATCCTCCTAATGATGTGACTATTTTCATAACTGCACCCAAAACATCATTTTTAGACTCAACCTATTCAACAACTAAGATTATATAAAAACGATATAATATCATGTATAAAATAAAGAACTATCACCTATAAAAGGTATAAGAATATTACCTCAACCAATCAATGCCTCAACCTCACGACCCACATGTAAATTATTAACTACAATCAACTACCATGACCTAATGTTCTATACTACTATCTAAGTCTCTTTAGATTCACTATTTTATTGGTATGGATTCTCTCTCACTATATCACCATGTTTTCTTCCTCAACATTCGTGTCCCATAGAAATTCAACTAAAATATTGGTATGGGGGTATAATACAACCTTCAAGTACTCTAAATAATCCATTATTACCAATCGATTGAAGGATTTTGAAATAACTATATATGTGACACCTCAATAGTTGGTCTATATATTCGAATGCATGATGCATTAACTATATAAAAAGTGATATTACCTACCACACTAATAGAATTATAGTGAGTTACTACTCTAGTTAGCTAATACTTCTCCTTAGATACTATATTTTCTAGTTCTCTAGAATATATTCTCCTAGAAATACTTTCTACTCTCAGAAGACATAGATCATATTCATCCAACAAGAAACTATTATATTTTACTAGAAGCCTCCTTCAGTTTCCTTATAAATGAGAGCCTAATTCATCACCTGAAAATTAATTTTCAACATAAATATGTTCACATGGGACATAATATAACATTTATTTGCTTTATAGAAATGTTTCTCTGTAGTTGGCTCATCCCCTACTAGAACAAAGATAAAATCATTTCTAATCCGGGAAGTGAATGACCTTTTTCATGACGAACATACTTCACTTGGTCATCCTAAAGAACTCTTCTTCCCTATCCTTGAACGTATCTAGGTAAATTATTCTAAGAATATATCGTGTAAGTCCTTTTATACCAAAATATCCAACTAATAATCCATTGTATAATCATCCCATCCACACATTTCTGATATTCACAATATAGTGGAATATAATTTGAATCTCATCACAATTTAGTCTATAATTGGTCAAGGATCATCTAGATATGCTCAATCCATGAGAAAGCTGCATCTAGTCTACCATATCTGGTGATGGTCATAGCGTACTACAACTAGAACTATCATGTGTGGTCAGACATATTCTACACATCCCACCCTGGGTCTCTATCCATGACATATATATACCAAGATATTTTCTCATGGAACTTCCCTCCTTCTCTATCACCTCAAACTCTCAGAGTTTCCAGTTCCACTTCTGGTGGCACATTTCCAGCCATGTTCTCCTATAGTCAAATAAACCAAAAACATGATGGTGCTATTTTTCTTAAATTCCAATGACACTTATTATGACACATAAATCATAATTTTAAAATTTATATAATATTTATTAACATAAGGACACAATATTTAATCACATGTACTCATCTACATCATCAAAACTGACTCACTATCACTGCCCTCAACCATCCCTCGCCTAGTTTATGGAAAATATAGTGTAAAAAACAATCGAATTTGATTGTTTACAATTAGAACCCCATATATCCATTTCATATTACTACGATTAGCATCATTTTAACCATTTAAATTCAGTATTTAGTACTATTTATTATATATTTACTCAAACAAAGAAAAGCATTTTAATTCCAACCACTAACAAAAAACCTACTTTTTGGTGTCTTCCAAAAATGATGCATGTCATATGAAATAATGAGTTCATATAATTATCCACATATAATATACCCTCATTACATATCGAGTCAATATTGTTATCTATAAATAAAATTACATCACAAAAATATTAAAACTGTCGATGTGAAATGACATGCAATTGTAGTAGATAACATCAAATACATCAATCCCTCTATAGTAACATCATTTCCCCCCATACATGGGTTAGGTACTCCCATTCATGAGATCATTAACAAGGATCGATGCACATAATATATTATCTACCTTTAATAAATAGTAATAATACATAAAAGTGGGGAAAATTCCTTTGATAGACTTTTGGAATTCTCATCTTGGGGGGACACATACTATTTTCCTAATATGGTATTTAATGTGACATCAGGAGAACTTTAACTTACTCAATAGGCATTATAATTATAGTGAGGGTTTAATATGTAATGTTGGGAGACTATACCATATTTTTTAAGCAAAACTACAGTATATGTGAATAAATAATAGTGAAATGATAACATGAAATTTCCCAGATAGTACTAATACTAATGTAAGACCATGAATCACGTGATGAATCCATAATAAGAAAAAAATCATAAACTAATGTAGAAAATATTAAATGTAAAATTAGTGTCATGTATCTAATAAAACCCCAAAAAAGAGACACTGACATCTCCAAACCGGTCCCAACACTATGTTAGGATCCATTAACCATGATCCATCCAAATACCAATATATTCATATGACATTGGTCAATTTATCTTAACCTATAATTAAAATATAAATTTCATTCAGGTACTAATCAGGAAACTTGAGTAGGGTGTGAGTAAAATTCCATAGGCTACCACCAGTAGATCATAAGGTAATACCCTTCTTATAATTGTTTATGGAGTTGTATAAATAATAAAAAATAATTGATAATGTAAATGGTTTTAAAAGTTAATATTATTTATTTAACTATATAGGGTCCCCAGGTTCATGGTGACACCCAAACCAATAATACATTCTTTGGCTCGTGACATAGATTAAACTGTATACCAAATAAATTCACATATCATTCATTCATGATAATTCCATTATTATTTAAAATTCAATCTCACATTTTTAAATGGAGTCCTAGAGTTATTTTTGGGCACCCCATGAGTATTTTTATAAGAATTCCTTATCCCAAAACATAGATATCACAATAAATTAATAAATTTAAAATTGGGGTATATAGAATTACTATAAAACCTGGTGTGTAGTTGGAGAAGAAGTCCATGACAAAAAACATAGTGATTTTATCATTAAAAAATATAACATTCCCTAGATCCACATAGATAACTCATTTATCAACCATGTTTATTACTATATATTAAATAAATTTTAAAACACCATTTTTCAAACATATTAAAAATCTCAGTTATCTTCATTTAAATTATATTCTCACACTACAGGGTAGCCATCAAGTATGGTCTCAAAACACCAAAAGGAACAAAGGGAACTAAAAAGGGTCTCATGATAAAATTGGAACAAAATTAATTACTGTAATTCAAAATGAAATTTTCCATTAAAGAAATTTAAATTTAAAAATTATATGTAGCCAATGACTTCCCAGAATATGGGAATTTCCAACTGGACCGCCTATATCAATATTTTTAATGAATGTTGCCAATTTCTAACCATAAATTTGATGCGGAGTAGTTCAATTTATAATAATGATAGAGGTATTGGATTAGAACCTATGACCATGATCCAATAAAACGAAATTCAAAAAGACATAGATCTAACCCCATTGAAAATGAATTATATCATACCTAAAAAATAAAAAATAATGGCGAGACATGGAAGAGAAACCAAAAAAATAAGAGATTACATCTCATATGGGTTTTTGATCCCATTTACTAGATCATCGATTCACACTATGATAGGTTGGATGGGATTTGGGAATCCCCCCAAAAGCCTCTAGAAGAAATGGATTTCAGGTTAGGTTTATATGGGGGAATTTTTTATAAAAATAGATTTGTTATTAAATTTTTTTTAAAAAATACAGTGGTTTAAATTATATTCGGATGGATTCCTGGGAGAATGAATATGATTTTCAAAATCATGAGCTCTAATTTTCTAAGTTACATGGTTTTAAAAAAGTGGGGAAAGGTTTGAAATAACATTCACCATTTATTCAATTCACTAATGATTTGGAGGTAAGGTTTTCTATAGGTAGAAGCTTGGTTTGGTAAAAATGTCTGACAAACATTCACTACCAAAAACTCCATGAAATGTTTCCAAAACACTTTTGAACTCCCATGATAAAAGATTCACAAAAACTATAATTAAAAAGTATAAAAATTTCTTAAAAACAATTATGATGTATCTCTAAGAAGGTACATATATTAAATTGTTCTGTGGGTTAAATCCTATGTCAAGAGATCTAAAATTAAAAACATTATTTATATACTCATAGATGTTTTTCTAGATATGAATTATTATTAACATCCAAATAATAACTGGAGGGAAACATTTTTTGTTCTTTCCTTCATGTGGAAACACCCACCATATAACAGTTTTACCACTAATCTATTAGTTTCTATGAAATGGTTCATTTCCACTAAAATTATACTTTCTATTTTCCAGTATTTGGAGCCTGAAAAAGTCTCATATGTTGCCTAACATTTTGAAGGTTATGTGGATAAATAATGGAAAATTGTTAAGAATATGATGAAATGAGAAGAAATTGACTCTATGATATGGGTTTTGTTCAAAATATAATTCTTAATAATTATTTCCCTTTTATTCTTCCAACACAAATGGAGAAAGAATCATTTAAGCTCAATCCAAGGGATGGTGAATTAGGTGGTTTGTTCAAGAAATGTACTCTTTGGGTGTTAATATTCAGTGTAAAATTAAGGTTTCTCATATCATCAGTCACTTAAAAGAAAATATATTTAATGTAATTAGCAATATATGATAATGGATTCTATGAATATATCATTTGATGTGCTGTAATTGTTGAAATAGAAACTGAAATCCCTCTTAGTTCTAGGTATATGAATAAAAAGATGTGGTTCCTTGTAAATTTGAATGATCTGTCTCCTGGATGGAAGAAAAAATTTCAAACATATATATATACATAAACATTAATAAGTAAAACATATATATGTACATTAATTGAACAAGAATGTGATTTAGGTGTGGTAATCTAGGACATTGATAAAAATAATATTAAGGTAGATTCAATAGATTAGTCAATGAAATGAAAGGAGAGATATCAATACAATTCAACACCAATAATATAGTGTTTCATGTGAATGGAATTTGAGAATTATGTGAAACAATCCCCAATATAAGGGATAATGTGGATGATAAGCCACAAAAAACAATGATGAAAAATTAAGAAGGGAGATATTATTAAATAATGACGGATAATGTCAATCATGATTAATAGGAAACACTAATTCTCCCATACATAGTTTTGAATTTAATGTTTTATTTCTCAGGAATGAGCCCTATGAAAATGGTATTTTTAATCAATTAGTAAAATTTCATGTGATTATCTACCTTTATAAAATTTAGGAATAACAATATTACATTTGATATTCGATAATTAAAAATTTGAACCTAATCTTACGATATAATTTTTTTTTGTATACAATAAACAATATATAAGTACTTAACGATGATATATCATTCTGTTGAATTTATTTCTCTGGGTAATATTAAATTAAGAGTTATGGATACTGTCATGTGTTGATGAGTTTTAGATTGATCATAAGATCATAGTCATTGAAATCCATTTTTGAGGTTTTATGTGATGAGAGTTTATAAAAATCAGGGATATTCTAAGAGTCATTTATAGAATTTAAATCCTTCAGTTTTTTTATATAGTGAAAATATTATATGAGGAGAATTTAATTTACACTTTTTGGATATATGATTAATTAAACTCAAAACATTTAGTGTTTATATTATCTTTTATTTTGAGATAATTATGTGTTATAGTTGATATTCATAGAAATTTATCACACTTAATTTCAATTAGAGTTTATTTCTCTTTGGATACACTTTTAAATTATAAATTAAGAAAGTGGAAAAGTTTTATGGAGTATGAAATTAAATTGATTTTTTTGGACTCTTTGTTTTACATTGACTTTTTGGAACAATATTCAACAATCACTTGATATGAAGTTGGCGTTAATCATTATTTATCATCCACGGATAGATAGATATTATGAGAGAATAATTTTAACCTTAGTTTATATTCAAATATATTGTTCTATGGATTTCAATGGTGGTTGGGGCCAAAAAAATTAATGTAACATTTTCTTGAAATAATATTGTTCACTTGAGATTGAATATTTACACATATGAATACTTTTATGTAAATGATATTTTATTTAAATAATTATAGAATGAAGTTTCAAAATTAATGATATTGAGACTAGATCAAGATGATGAGATAGAAGAGAAGTATAGATTCATTCAGAAAAATGTTTAAAATATTAAAGGTTAAAAAATTATTTATATAATTTTTTGATGAAATCTATAATATGATATTGGTAAGATGACCTTTCAAAAAATTCCTTTTTAGAAAAAAAGTGAAAATTATTCCCTAGATACATTGGTCCCCAAAAAATTCATTATTGTATCATGATATTATATTATCTTTTTTCACTTACACGCATCCTCTATCATGAAAATGATGTTATCCATGTAACAATATTGATGTAGTATATACATGATCCATCACATTTATTGAACTCAACTGTCATAATTCTTGTGAATGATATTTCTTGTGAGAAACAACTGGTATATGATGTAGAATAAATAAAGAATGTTATATGATACAAGACCACTTAACTAGTCTATATATTCTTCTGAAACCACCAAGATGATAATGTTTCATGGGAACATGAGGATAAAATGTCAATGAATTATCATTAGTTATTGCTACCAAAGAAATTAATTTCAATGGGTCAATTAATTTTATGTTGGGTAGAATTTTACACCCGATGATTTAATGAAAAGAATTTCAAATAAATTTAATCTTACAATATTTTTCATTACAATAGTTATTGATAATATCTTTTATTATAGGGAACACTATTTATAGAATTTGTTATACAAAAAAAAATTATTGTATGTTGTCTTACACAAAACACATAGTTAATCACGCACTACATGAAACACCATGTTAGCTTGATTTACATATGACAATAATTTTTAACAAACAATTATATATTATTTATAATGTTATTTAAACATGATCATTATAACATAGAAAATAAAAATAGTTATATTATTATAAATAAATACTTTTCAAATATTAATTAAAATGAAAATATACAAAAAATATTGGTAATAAAATAAAAAATTATTCGTAATTTATTTATATGTTTCAAAAATATTATTTTCACAAATAACCATTTCTGTATTTTTTTGGAAAATATAAAAATTAATGTTTGAAAAATTAATAAAATTAATTTTATAAAATATAAATAAAATTTGAAATAATAATTTAAAAATTATCTTCGAGTGAATGTTTTGGTTATTTCTAATGAGTTTTATTATTTGATGAATAGTGAAAAAATTGAAATTTATTTGAAACCTATATTTCTTCTTTAATTTTTGATTTAAGTGAAATTGAATTTTAAAAATGGTTGAAAGTAAAATTAGTTCAACTAAAAATATATAAATATAATTCATATCTTCTGAATCAATTTCATATTGAATATTGATATAAAAAAATTGTATACTTTTTAACATTTTATCATTAAAAACCGAATTTCTCTCCATGTTTGGGGAATTCATTTTAATTGAAATATTTCTACATACGTCAATGTAATTTGGAAATATGAATTAAATTATTATAATAATCAATATTTATATTATATTATATATTCAACATAATTATCTTCCAAAATTATTTTTCAAAATAGTAAAAAATATTTATTGCGGTTATGATAAAAGTAGGCTAACTTGGGGTTAAACTAAAAAGATATGGTTTAAAATTTAAAAAACAAACATTTATATAATATTTTTATGGCTACATTTTAGAAATGATATTCTACAATGTTCTAACTTGATCCATTTTGGACACTTTGGGCATGTAAAAAACATTGGTACACTTTTTATTTTCAAAAAATCACAAGTGTGCCACTAACCTCTCTTATAAAAGGACACCTACTCTCCTAACCTCTTCAAACCATATAAAATTTTTGTATAGGAAAATAAATTCCCAAATAAATAGCAGAAATGCCTCCTATAAATCTATAAATATATTTTTTACATAAATCCATCCTAGGATGGATTTTGGTGTGATCCTATAAAGTAGACCATAACAAAAGGTAATGATATTCTATGAGTGTTTTTTATTTATTCCTATAACTCTTTCAATTATTATTAAAAAATTATTATATAATATATTTAGTATCTCTAATTTAAATATATTTATTTTTAATTGTAATTATTTAAAAACATATTCCTTTCCATCAAATGTGTTATGAAATTTTCATTCATGTTTTCTTCTGACTACTGTTCCGTGAATTGATGTCATTCTATTCCACATTACCACCTAGAGTCATTGGAAAAAAATCATTGATTAATTTTTTATAAATGATATATATGATAATATTATTCTTATAAAATTATCATATCACATATTTCTCCAGAGTTTCCATTTTTTTTGTAATATGATAATGTCCCTCATTTTTATGGTGGACTACCAACTCACAATGCGAGGTAATTCATTCACTCATTGCATAATAGGTAAAAAGTGTGGTTTTTATGAAAATATGAGGGATATATGACATAAATATTTTCATGATTGAATTTTTAATTAATTAAATTACTTTATAATAGTCTAACAAAAAATGAAAACAACGCTCCTTCACACGTATGACCTACTATCTCTATGAAAATTGTATTTAATTTACTATAAATAAATTTTATGGATTATTATAAATAAATTTATACTGAAAATAAATTATTTTTATATCATGTTTAAAATTACATTTATACTGAAATTATTATCAACAAAAGAGTATGAAAATAATAATGATTTAACATGCATATGAAAAAAATTTGTTATTACCTAAAACGTAATTTTATCATGGAATTATTAATAAAAGGGTAATAAAATAATTTATGTAAGTAATATATGTTGGTATATATATATATATATATGTTTCTATAATAGATATATAATAAATATATATTTACTAAAATGAGGGATTTAACATGTTTTGTGAAAGACGAGATTACTGTTATGGATTTTCATCTTACATTTATTTTCTGTGATACACATGTCATATTCACCATGTATTACTTTTATTTGTGGAATATACTACCCTTTAAGGTATTTAATGATTCGTTCCTATAAAATTATGTTTATTTATACATCTTTTTTAGGATAAAATTTTTATAGTTTTTTTTTCAATTTTATCAATGTGGTAAGGGTTTTTTTACTCGATTTTATTTCTTAGAGTGGTACGTTGTGTTATGAACCTATATTCATTCACAATATGTATTT
The DNA here is from genome assembly GCA_963277665.1 of Viscum album. Classification (NCBI taxonomy): domain Eukaryota; kingdom Viridiplantae; phylum Streptophyta; class Magnoliopsida; order Santalales; family Viscaceae; genus Viscum; species Viscum album. The sequence goes on from OY728135.1 coordinate 1,292,274,692, forward strand.
ACAGGTCATTGGACATGTAATATCATATATTTATTTACACTCATGATATTTTATTTTCTATTTTACATAATTTATTCGTGTTTATTATGATTCTATGTTACCAAATAGGTAATGATTTTATTTCATAATCTCATTATTTATCAGATTTGTTTATGATTATGATTCTGATGATAAAAAATTATTTTACATCTCTAATTAATTCTCATGAATTTTATTCTCATATAGTTATTCATTATTTTCCATACGCATGGATTGCACAATATTTTCCTAACCATATAGGGTGAGTTGTGAAAGTTTATATTTTGAGGTAGTATTGGTCGCACGGTTATCGCATGGTTTGTCTAACTGTGCGAGCTCACCCTGCAGCCTATAAAAATGGGTTTTTAATAAATCTGAGAGTAGTCTAGATTTCTTTAAAAACACCCAAACTCTATCCCACTCAATAATTACTCTAGATTTCCTCTTATCATATGTTATGGGTGCTCTCACACTCATTTTGGATCAAAATAATAGGGTTCTATTGGTGTGGTTGAGCTGATTCTTCTCCTGTAAGTCTCTTATCTTAGTTATTTTTGGTTTTTTCTACATCTACTCTACCCTCTCTCTCTCTTGATTTTCTAGATCTACACCTATTATTTCTATATCTAGTGTTTTGGTGGAATTATATGTTGATGTTAATTCTTTTTGATGATAATAAAGAGGTCTAGGGTGGTTTTAGTGGATTATTTGGCCGGATTGGAGTATGGTTCCTTGTGGGTCAAATTTTCTAGAACCCTAAAGGTAGGTGGCTTCTATCTCGACTAAACATGGTTTGAATTAGTGACCTTGGTTGCAATTAATTTTTTTCCTTAAGTTAATTAGTGATTTTGATGTGGTAAATTGAATTGTAATACATATGGTAACGTTTTGAAGATTTTGGGGAAAAAGGGGTTTTGTTTTGAAATGTACTTGTTGTTCGATTTTAAAATGTTGATTTTATAATTGTTAACATCGGTTATTTTATGGAAATGGTATGAGAAAAAAATTCAATAAAATGGGGTTGCTTTATTGTAATGTGATATGACATGGATGATGCTCCAAGGGATTGTATGATTTTGAAACAATAATTGACATGTTGTTGTGTCCTTGGTGTGTTTTATGCTTGGTTATTGTCTTCTGTATGTTATGTTTGTGATTGAATGATGTGAAGTGTGCATGGAGTACCACTAAAAAAATATGATGGAGAGTGGATGGTTGGTTCACCATCAAGTGTAGGTGGGCAGGAAGTACCACTTGATTTGGAAAGTAGTAAATAGGTTTGGACAGTATGTTCCACTATATTTTTTTTCATATTGTGTGGTTATATAGAAGATGAAAATTGTTCTGTGAATTTGAATCATTCAAATGGATTGTGTCATGACTATTTGGATTTCTTGTGTGTTGCAGGAATTTTTGTTAAAATGACTTGTTAAAGCAGTGGTTTGATTTTTGAATGTTTTTTCACTATTTAGTGTTTTATATAACACGCATTATATAAATGTGCTAATGGTTTTATCTTATTTGTGAGTGTAGGGAAGTTATTTGGGGAAAAACTACTGATTATTATTACTCACCCCTGTATTGGAACTTGGTTGCATTTGTAGATGATGTATTCTCGGACATCGGTTTGCGTAAAGTATCTAATTTTTCTAGCAGTTTAGCATGATACATTGGTGAAGTTGAAGTGATTGGAGCATGGTGCTTGGTGGAGTGTTATTGATTTTGTCCTATTTCTTTGGTGTCATGTTGTGTTGTCTTCAGTTTGGTAATATGATATTTTTTGGGTTGTATTGGAATTTATGAAATTGTTATATAATTGTATAGTTGTATTAGGTAAATGGCTGGGTTGGGTTTCTTTGTTGACATGAATCATATAGTTTATTGATAAAGGATTGTTTGGTTGGTGGATTTTACCTCAAGGTAAAATCATTCTCCAACTTATTCTCGAAGCCATCGATATTTATTGACACCCTCTGAAATCATGGTAATGTCTCTTAAGGCCATGTAGCATTCATCCGACCTCTCAAGCCAATGGGATTTGGCGCGATGTTAGAAGTGTTATCAGTGTCTTTGGTCCTTGGTTTTGAAGTGAGAGATATCTTTTGGACATTTGTCATTGATTGATGGTCATGGTGTTGACATTCATTCTTGGTCTATTCCATGAGTCTAGAAGTTAAAAAGTTGTAGGATTGTCATAACATGGAATTAATATCATAAAAGGATGTAGTTAATCCTTTTATGCTAAACTCAAGTTACTAGGGAGTTGGGTACATAAGTGTTTGAAGACACTTATAGGCATTGGATGTCTCATTATCATGGGTGTTGCCAATGAGATGATCATGACATGCATGGTAGAAATTACTTCCCTCTTGGATTCATAATTCATTGAGGTATAATGTTTTATTTTGTTCTATGAATATGTGGATTCTAAAAATATGAATTGGATTTTAGAACATAAGGATTTGAAACATGGAAACATAAGGTATTTTGAAAATGAGTTGATTTTCAAAACATGGTGGATTTTTCAGAATAGTGAAACATGGGAAATGTGACCTTTTGGAAATCCTGTTTGTGATAGTTGTTTTGTTATTTTACTTGAAAATTTTATACCCATTATTTTTAATGGAGTGGAACATATGGTTGTTTTTCTGTTTATAGAAATGGAACATGGTAGGTGTCATAGAGAACGGCTATAGAAAGCTGACGAAAATGTGGTTTCACTAGAGCCTTAGGTGAACTAACAGCTAGTGAAGAGTATATTACAAGCTTTCTAAGAAGTGGATAGTGGGAATAAAGTGGATGAATAAAAGCATGTGAATCATGTGGCTCAAAATCAAAGGTAGAATCGACCAATATTTAGGGGTGATTTGGGGCCAGAAAGGGCCGAAGCGTCGATGGACAGAAGGAATAGGACATTGGACTTTTTTGGAACACCGGAAGAGCTAAAAGTGAAGTTAGACCCATACTTTTTGGAAGAATATATTTTTCAGTGGTTGGAGATGGGAGTCGAAGCTGCGACAAACCAAGGTGTTACATAGAGGTATTTGAATAATATTTTAACAAACAATTATACACTTATATGTTCATAATTCAACGTACAACTAATTTCATCAGTTTAAAGCAACAGAACATTGTGGTAACATAATATTCAGCTACTTTTTTGAAATTAGTGTGGTTTTAACCCAAGATTTTATTTTGTACTTAATTGAAGGCATGAATTTTTGAATTCTGGTTGGAAATAGGAATTTGGTCTAAGATAGTGATGTTGTGTACAAATGATTACAAAGAAATAGTGAATAGAGATACAGTGGCTGAGCATAATCTTTTGAGGGATACAGGTAGGGGAAGTATATTGGTTACCATGGGGAATACTGGAAACATGAATGATGAATTCAGGAGGAAGAGGGACACTTATTTCTAGGATGGGAGTGTGGTTTAGAATCAGATGACAGGATCAGGGAATCCTCACCTAAATCCTCAATGTAATCTGAGTTGTTTTTAGTGTGGCTCTATGGGAATCATCATGATAGATTGTGCAACACAACCATAATAATTTCAATATTGTAAGCAGATGGGGAATCTGCAGCATAATTGTTGGAATCCACTGATGTCGGGTTTCTGTGACACTATTCATGGGTGTCTGGGGTTTTATTCCTCTACAAGATAGGGTCAACATCATACCCCTTAGAAGAAGAGTAATGTTAGTCATGGTGATTCGATTAACATTAAAACTCCCCATTTTAGAAAGAAAAATCATAGTGTGGAAAGAAAACAGTTGTTTGTGGCTGAATAGATAGTGATGGATGATCAGTTAAGACTATCCACAATACAAGGTATGGTTATTTTAAATTCCACGATGGTGAAAGAATTGGTTGATATGGGTGCTTCCCATTCTTTTATTTCTTCTCACATTGTTGATTGGTTGGGTTTACACATGGAAATTAATCCTTCTATTTTTCAACTAAGAACTCATCTGGGTCAAAGAGAGTATTGAGATTTTCCTTATAGAGCATGTTGTTTAGTTTTGGATGACATTGAATTAATGTGGGGTTTCTTAGTGATTGAGATTAATTTTTATAATATAATTCTGGTAATGTATTGATTATTGATGATTAAGTCACACATCCAATTATATGTGTGATGATTTGTTTTGTGATAGAGGATATTGTTAGACATCTCTTTAGGGGAAGAATAGCGATAAGTAGGGCGCAATAGGATTGTTGGAACCAACAATTTTACAAATTTCATATATGTAGGGGGATTTTTCATTGGAACCAGTGTAAGGTGTTGATCATAGTAATCCTATGGTAGCTATGGATCAGTTTATGGATGTATTTCTCGAAGATTTCTTAGGGTTTCCACCCATGAGAGAAGTGGTGTTTATGGTTGATCTCTTTTCATGGACCATTCCTATATCATTTATATCTTACTGAATTGCACCAGAAAATTACATGAATTAAAGGTGAATTTGGTAGGCTTAGAGAACCAAGGTTTTGTATTGCCTAGCATGTCCCCATGGTGAGCACTGGTTTGGTTTGTTAAAAAAGTGGATGGAAACTTTGGGCTATGTGTTGATTATCGTAGACCTGATTAGGTTATGATAATGTACCAATATCCACATCCACACATTTTTTTTTGACTATTTGATGGGATATCAGTGGTTCTCCATGATTGAATTGAGGTTAGGGTATCACCAATAGTGGGCTAGTAAAGAGGATATTTTGTAAACAGATTTTAGATCTCAATATGGACATTACGATTATGTGGTTATGCCCTTTGGTCTAATGAATGTACCAACAATCTACATGGTATTGAGGAATCAGATATTTCATATATATATATGGATTCTTTGGTGGTTTTATTTGTGGATGACATAGTGGTGTATTCAAGGTCAAGGGTAGTGAATGAGAAGCACTTGGTGATAGTGTTGGGGATCTTGAGGGATCATCGATTTTATGAAAAATTTTATAAATGTGAATTTTGGATACATGAGGTTCATTTATATGGCCATGTTATTTTGGAGATAGATATTTTTGTTTATCCAACAAAAGATAGAGGATATTATCTAATATAAACTTTCAAAGAATTTTTTTCTAGATATGGAAAATCCTTGGTTTAGATGAGTTTTATCGACATTATATTCGCGATTTCTCAGGATTCTCATCACTGATTATAGCCTAGAGAAGGAAGAATGTTCCACTTCAATAAGATGAGAGTGTCAGAAATTATTTCCACAGCTAAAGGTTTGCATTACATTAGCACCAATCTTGGTTTTGTCTGAACCTGGGCATGGGTACGTGGTTTATTGTGATGCATCATGATCGGGGTTTGGGTGTGTTCTCATGCAAGGGGATCATGTGGTTGCATATGTATCATGACAGTTGATGTTCCATGATAAGAAATACCCAACACATGATTTGGAGTTGGTGGTAGTACTTCATGATTTAAATATGTGGTTTCATTATCTTTTTAGTGAAAATTTTATAGTGTTTATAGACCATAAGAGAATAATTCATATATTCTATAAAATATTGTTGAACATAAGGTAAATGATATGGATAGAATATCTTGAGATGTTTGATCTTGGATTAATTTTCACACCATTTAAGGGAGATTCAGTGGTAGATGTATTAAGTAGGAAATCATATGCTTGGGTAGTGAAACATGCATCAGGTCAGTGGCAGTTGATGTCAGTCATAGCCAACATGCAATTAGAATGTGAGTACCAAGGTGGAATAGTGGTCTTCTTTACGATTTTGTTGGTTCCTGAAATGTCTAGTTTGGTTAAAGAGGCACATGAATTTGATTCTGATGGTGTGGAAATGTGGTCAAAAATCAATGGTGGGGAAACTATTGATGGTTGGGAACTGAATAAAAACTCAGTCTTATGTTTTTTGAATCATAGGGTCATACCGATGGTTAGTTAGGAATAAATTATTAAGGCTTAAAATCATTCTAGTTGGGTTGTCCATCATAGAATTCATAAAATGTACAAGGAGTAGAATGTGCAGTTTGGTAGGCCTGGAATGAAAAGGGATGTCGATGAGTTTGTCTTGAGATGCATGACTTTTCACCAAGTCAAGGAACTAAATCAGCATCCGGCATGTATGTTGTAGTAATTACATTTCTCAGTGTAGAAATGGGAGCAGATTGCAATGGTTTTTATGATAGGTCTTCCATGAACGGTCAGGAAACACGATTCTATATGGGTGATTATGGATCGACACACAATGTCTGCCCATTTTATCTCGATTCGTGAATCTAATATGGTGGATGATCTCTCCAAAATCTATATCCAGGAGCTGGGGAAGAGTCATGGTGTTCTAGTTTCAATTATATCAACTATATATCGAATGTTCACATCTTGTTTCTGGACATCATTGTAGTAATCCCTTGCGACATAGTTGATAATTAGAACGGTGTATCATTCGCAGACGAATGCCCAATACAAGAGGAAGATACAAACCATGGACGGTATGATAAGGCCTTTTTGTGATGGATTTTGGTTGTTAATTCGATGAGAACATATCGTTTGTAGAGTTCTCCAATAAAAATAGTAATCGGGATTCAATACATATGGATCTGTTTGAGGCATTATGTGTCTGTCTGTGTTGTACTCCAATATATTGGGTGGAAACATGAGAGATATTGATGATCGTACCAAACCTTGGGCAAGAGACTATGGAGGAAATTTAGTTTATCATAAAGATGATTTAGATGGATCAAATTCATTAGAAAGCATATGAAGAACATTGTCAACGAGTATTGTCTTTTGAGGTGGTTGATCATGTGTTTTGGAGAATCTCTCCAAGGTTGGGATATCATCGGTTTGGAAAGTATTGTAAATTATCCCTAATGTATATTAGTCCTTTTCATATACATGAGAGGATCAGAGATGTGTCTTATAGTTTAGATTTTCCACCACAACATAGTATGGTGCATAATGTTTTTCAAGTGTTGTAGTTGAAAAAGTATCAGCTAGATCTTGACCATGTGATTCATTGAGGTCATGTTGATTTAGAAGCTGATGCTTCCTTGGTGCACATGAGAGTTCATATTTTTGGATAGGCATGAGAATGTATTTCATGGTAAAAGAGTTATTTTTTTCGGGGTTTTTTTGGAAGAATTTTCTGATTCAGGAGGAGACTTGGGAGTTATAGAAAGAGATGATCGAGCAATGGGCCGAGCACTTTCAGCATTGTGATGTTCTCTACTTTCCGAGGAAGGAAATTCCAATCGTGGGGAGAATGTAGCACACATGGGTGGGGGTATGTAGCGTTTGTTTATGCCTTCTCATGATTTTAATGTCATTGGGATGATTTTGGATGAGTTTGGGAGAACATGGGAAGGTTTTGGAAGACTTTTGAGGCCTTTTTAATGCCGCACAGGTTGATCACGGTTAGGAAAAGCGGTGTGATTTATACCATACAGGTAGTGGGGAATTCAAAACATTATGATTTTTTACCTATTTGTTTGGTATGGGCCATGTCAGGAACCCATTTGAGATAGTAGTGGGTGAACAGTTAGTATACAGTTTGTCTAACCATGTAATCCAATCCTATGGCCCATCAAAATGGAATTTTAAAAACTCTGGGTCTAGTTGGTATTGCACTAAAACACCTAAAATATCTCCCACTTGTTCCAACCTCATTATTTCATATTCTCAAGGGTTAGGGGTGCTCCCCCACTCATTTTAGAATCAAATTGACGAGTTCTCTTTGTGTGGTTGAGCCAATTCTTCTCTAATAAGTCTCCTCGCTTAGTTTATTGTGATTATCTCTAGATCTTCTCTTTCTTATCTCTAGGTTTACTATATATACACCCATTATGTGTAGATATTGGATTTTTTTGCCTTTTTTATGATAATACAGTTTGTTGATGATAGTTAATGTGGTCTAGGGTTGTTTTAGTGGAGCATTTGGCATGATTTGGGTGTGGTTTCTTGTGGGTCAAATTCATCAGAACCCTAAAGTTAGGTGGTCTCTCTCTTGACTCTACTTTAATAGAATTAGTGAGAATGGTTGCAAATAATTTTTTTCATTCAGTTAATCAGTTATTTTGATATGATAAATTTGTTAGAAATACATTTAGTAATGTATTAGGGATTTTGGGGGAAAATGGGTTTTGCGTGGAAATACCCTTGTTATTGGATTTTAAAATGTGGATTTTAAAATCGTTAACTTGAGTTGTATATTTGAAATTGATTGAGAAATGGATTTTTAATTAAAAGGGGTTTCTTTTATTAGTATGTGATATGACATGGATGATGTTTAAAGGGATTTTGTGATTATTAAATGGTCATTAGCATGTTGTTGAGGCCTTGGTGTGTTATATGATTGGTTATTTGCATGTGCATGTTATGTTCATGATTGGAATGATGTGAAGTGGGTGGGGAATGAAACTATAAAAAGAGGATGGGGAGTGGACGTTTGGGACAATATGAAGGATAGTCTTGTGGGATGTACCACTTGATTTGGAAAGTAGTAAAAATGTTTTGAAAGGATGTTCCACCATGATTGATTCCTTATTGTGTGTTGATATGAAATATGATTTTTTTTGTGATAATGAGAAAGGGTGAAATGAATGGTGGAATGGTTGTTTGGATTTCAGGTGTATAGCTGGAATTTGGGTTAAAATGACTTGGTAATGGAGTGTTTGGTTTATTATTTATTTCTTCACTATTTAATGTTTTATGTAAACTACATTATATAAATGTACTACTAGTTTTATCATAGTGGCATGTGTAGGGACGTCAATTGGAAAAATATAATAATTATTATTAGTTACCCTTGGTTTGGCGACTGGATCTTAGTGTGGATCCATGGATGATGTCCTAGTTATTTGGAGTCTTGTTCTGTAGTCCTCCTCTTAGAACACTGGTATTGTTTTTGGTTGTATTGGAATTTGAGAATAGTTACGGAATAGTTTATTCGTATTTTGGAAATGTATGGGATGGGTTTCTTTTTTGACATGCATCATGTACTGTGTTGATAATGGATTTTTTGGTTGGTTGATTTTATCTCAAGGGAAAATCATTCCCCAACTTATTCTCAAAGACATCAATATTTATTATCAGCCTTTGGCAACTTTAAAAAATCGCACAAGTAAAATTACCATTCCTCATCCCTCTCAATCCAATGGTATGGGGCAGGATGTTTCAAACTGGTTTTTATAATCTTTTTATAATCACACCACAGAGTAACCCCTAGAAAATAAATGGGAATCATAATAATATCATCATCCTAATAATAAACCATATACAGTTTGAATAAGTATATTCAAATTAGATCATATCTATCATAAAATATAATTAAAATAAAATGATGTTATTATAGATGAAAACTCTTATAATTAATCAATATAATATTTCCCAAGGTCGATTATATTTTAACAATAAAATAACTTAATTAAAATAAAAAAATATCCAAAATACTTTTGTAGGTTTTTTAAAATTTTATTCAGATTTCTAAATATTTAATGGAATATTTTAAACAATAAGTGATCTTGAAAGTGGGAAATTATGTCCATGCCATATAAGTTAAAAGAAAACATTCCTATAATACTTTTGTAAAAAAGTAAAACAAATTATTAGAAAATTAAAAGAATAACCATTTTAATAAATTTCAAAATAAAATAAAATAATAGGAAAAAATGTATTTAAAAAATGTTATTATAATATTAAAAATATTCTTGAATACAATTTTTGAAAACATTGATATGGATAAAAAATGATTTTTTATCGAAGAGAGAAATAAATTAGGTTATCCTTAAAAGATTTTTTTCATTTTATTGTCTACATAATGATTATAAATTTAAATATAAAAATTTACTCTTATGAAATAACAATGTTTTGAATAAAAATAAACTAACTTATTAGATAAGTATTAAGAAATTTCCATAATTGAAATCAAACTATAAAAAATCAAGATTTAAAATTTTATTGAAACATAAAGCCCATTCCACTTTGGTAAAAATCAATTGAATACATCATGAAAGAGGTAAGAATATAAGGATATTTACTTCCCAATAATTTCATTGATTAAAGTTATAAAATAAATTCATGGGTATTGTAAACATCGCATAAATAATACAAGAGGTGAATACCGCTTGTCTCCCAAATATAAAACTATGAGCTGAAAATACATTACCTAATGTATTGTCTATAGTTTACCATATTTAAACCTTATATTTATTATATATATATATATATTAATTATAAATTTATTAAGTAACCAAAACAATATCTATAATATAATTTATTATTTACTTATCACATCCAATCACATATTTATTAATAATTTTTGGTTAAACGTCATGGTTCTGTGTGATAACTAAATAGTTTTTCATGAATTTTTTACTTTTCCATTCATGATACTTGTACATTTATCATTATTACAACATTTCCAAAATGGTCATAATTTTATAAATATAATATCAATTCATTATCTATATATATATATATATAAATTCATCCATAAAATATAGAGATGAAAAATTCTTTATGATATTCATGGATATTATAAGTTTTTTGTATTCCTGTAAGTTGTTTAAATTTTTTCAATAATGTTAGTAAATAATGATAATTAACAATTAAACTTTAAATTATAAGTTTAACATCATTTATATATGACAGATTCATTAAAACAATCCATATTAATATTCATTTATAATAGAAATGATGAAAAACTCACACCGCTTCTTGGTGGTGGTATTCCACATGTACAAACGACCGATCTTATAATTTTACAATTGGTTTCTGGGAAATATGGTATAAGTGATATTATAATTCCTTGAGTATAATTAATTTAAAAATATAATATTTATACATTATAATAATTATACTAATAATCCATAAAATATAGTTCTTAAAATTAACTATATCACTTTGTGGATATAGTAATCCCTATATATGAAGGTGTAATAATTTAACATTCCATTTGATTGGAATGATTTTAGATAATAGTGTTTTCATAATCATTATAAAATTTATGTATATAGAGTATTGTTATTTTTTATTTTTCTGATATGTAAAATTTATTTAAAGTATGTAAAAGAAGAAATTATAAAATAAATTGCAAGGTTAAGGAATATACATCTTCATTCAAAAAACTCAATTAGATCCCTTCACATGGACCCTAAGGTTTATATTTTTTGGATAAAATAACTTATAGAACATGTATTTGTAATTTTACAATAAAATTGGCTTGGTATTGGTCAATATAAAAGGATATATATTGTGTAAATAATGTAATGGAGGGGTTTACTTTTATAATGGAGGAAGATGACATAGATGGAATTCCATAAAATATTTAAATAAAATAAAGTCATTATAAATTATAATACTTCCAAGTAGACATGTATTTAAATATAATATATATATTATAAAAATAATATAACCCACTAAATTCTATAACAGTTATGTTGTCATTTAAAATACTATAATTTTTATTAACCTCAATTGTTATTCAATTTTTTTCCTTAACCATAGTAATAAAAACATCATTATTAATGGGTTAATAATGTAACCATAAATTATCAAATTTCTCATAAATAGAGAATGGTTGAAATTTAAAATCTTATTCATTTAAAATAGATAATTAAAATATTATTTAAAATTTTAAAAATATTTATAAAATATTTTTTATTATAAAATATTTTTACTTCAATTTGAGAACTATTTATATAATCTAACCTTATAGACACCAAGATAAATATTAAATTGAAATATAATATTTTAATATATCCCTAATTTACCATATTTACATAAACAATTAATTTAATTATATATATAACTCCTATTATGTAAATATTTATATTCTTCAAAACATTTATTTAATTTCTTGACAAATCGAAGAAATATTATGTATGAATTACATAATAATTGAAACAAATTATATAATTACCAAAAGATTGAAATGAATTCCCATAATGAATATTATTACATTATTAAGATACCAAAAAATTAATTTTCATCCACAAAATGGTTTTTCCCAAAGTGAAAAAATAATATATATTTATAATTATTATATTGATATGTTGTATTTCACATTTCATAAATAAATAGTATGGTCTTTTTTAAACAAATGTTGCACTAAGTGGCCTAATATTGAATACATAGATATCAATTTCTTAAATAAAATCCAATAATAAAATACAATAATGTTTTTATAAAATTGTAAATCATTATATTAATATTTAAACCATATTTTACAAATTTTTCCCTCCCCATAGTGATAATAATTAATTATAATTACTATTCATTTTGACAGAAATAAAATGGAACTATTTACTAATTTTATCCCTATAACATAAAATATGGAATCTATTTTCAATAATAAATATATATATATGCAATAAATTCATTTGAAAAATATTTCCAAAAATATAATGAAAACGAATTTTTGAAAAAATACATTGTTTTGCATGATAGTAAATTTATACTTACGTATTACTCAAAAAGAAAAAGAAAAATTAAGTCAAAAGATTTTATTTTAAAAAATATATTATATGAAAATTATTCACCAATAGCTATAAATATAATTTTTTAATACAAAGAACATTTCATGTATAATTGTTTGTTCATAAAAGAAACTTATTTATTATGATATAATTTTTTATTTTGAATTATAATTAATTTACAACAAATCAATTAAATTTAGAAATTTTTAAATCATACATTTTTATAAGTTAGATATTATTATTTGTACCCTTATATCTGACATCATGTTGATAACTATGAAATTAATCATAATATTTTAATGGGGAATATGATTTCTAGTTGGATTCTCAATTACATGATAACTCGTAAACTATGATCTAAAATGGTTAACTCTTCCAAAATATAGAATGGAATGGGGAAAGGGGTTACATCAGTTCACGTCAAACTAAATAGACTAGTTTCTAATTCAATAATAAAATATGAGTTGTAAATGTGTACTTCAAATGAAATAGTATTTGATAAAAAAGTGATACCAACCATTTGTCGACCTCTTATTAGATAGGCCCGAAGGCCTTCTTTTTTATTTTAATATAGATAGTCCCCCTCTTATAGGATGAAGGGGAACCCGTACATGACTTGTAGGCCCAAGGCCCAAGGCCCGACATGACTCGCAATACATGACCCGAAGGCCGAGAGGCATACTTTTCCCAATATAAGTTGATTATAAATAAAAAATAAAATCATTTAAATGTAGCTGAAATGTTTTTCTGGGAAACTGGTTTTATGGGTACAATGTATTATTTTCATAATAAATTAAATTATTCTTATTTTTTGAATTATTTTAATGAAATTTATATATTATATATTCATCAAAATTATATATAATTTATGAAATATGTTTTATAGGCATAAGATATGAATAAATATATCTATACGACTGAAAATGTATTTTTTAAATAGGGGTTTAATTATTCTTTGAACACATATATGAAAATTAATTTCCCCACATATATAAAATTTATTTCAAAAATTGAAATTAATTTACTCAATAATCTTTTTAACATTGTCATAGATTTCTGTTTTTGGAATTTTCAGAAAAGATAAAATTTTCAATGAATATTAAAAAAATATATTCTAAATAGTAAATTTCAATTTCATTTGAAGAGGTTTAAAAAATTAATAATTATACAAAAAAATTTCAAAAGTTAAAATACTTTTTTATTGTTATAATTAATCATGTTTAGGTAATTTAAATGAATTTTTTGTTCAATTTTAAAATAACTATTTTTTATACATACGAAAACTTTTTCTTTGGAAACCTATTTTTTTCCACACCTATGAGATTAATTCTAAATTAAATTAAATGAATTATATGAATTTTAGTTGATAAAATATGATACACATATATAGTAATAATAATAAATATTTTTGGATATGTTAATATTTATTTTTTATTATAATGAATATCAAAAATATTTAAATATAATTACTATGGTCAGGGTTATAACATGTTTTTTCTAGATAGATATGAATTTGTTAAAATTAATTTTATAAATTAATATAATTTTTATATAAAAAAATCATTTAATATTTATAAATGGTTGATATATGTTATATAATAATGGTCATTTATTTTTTGGCTTACTAAAAAAATTTACAATGTATGTAATTAAAAAATAATTTACAATGGTGAAAACTAAAATGGAAAAAAGTAAGTGAACATAGATGATAAGAGAATAACATATTTGAAACACATATATAATCCTATTTTAAAGGTTTATAATTACCTTAAATTCCATAAAATTCCTTATATATCGTTTTTTAGGAAACTGGTTTGAGGGTGACATAGAAATATTGAATTATTATGGGTATTTAAAAAATTACATTCCTCAATAATTTTAAAAGGCAATATCATCCCCTCACATATTCACACCTATTGATACATTTGGAATTATAAAAATCCTAATCAAATATCACCTATAAGTCCTTATAAATGTTCCAGGTCATCTGTTTTCCCCAATATACTTACCATATGGTCCTTAATAAGAGATCCAATATATGTTTTTCAAAGAATGTGTAATTTTCTTACCTTTGATCTTCCATTTTACTTATTCACATAAGAGATTAATTAATTTAATAATTATTAATATATAACCACATACGTATCTATTATAAATGAATATTTAACTATTTTTATGTAAAAACCTATATTCATCCCCTCTTATATAAAAAGGGAAATGAAATTGTTGATCATGTGTATGGTGGACTACCGTCTCGTGACTTGTGTAATTTTTTTACCATCACCACCACTAAAGGATATAAATAATGATGGATTTATTGTATTTTTATCATATTTTGGAAATAATATTATATCTATAATTCGAATATCTCATATACTTTTTTACCTTCAAATTAATTGAAAAATGATAAAGTCGCTCGAGAATACTTATGGATTACAGCCTCCCCAAAGTGATGTGAGTCATTTTTCATTTTCATTTAACATGGATGGTAATAAAATTATATTTAATTAATATATATGATACATATGATATGTTAATATTTTTTTTAAATTATATTACTATTTTAATTTCTATTCTTTTATCCGTTAAGAAAATTAAAACAATATTCTTTTATACGCATGTCTTACCGTCTCTATAAAGGGTTAAAATTATTCTACTATCAATAACATTTACTGACTATTATAAAAAACATGTAAATAATATATATTATATTTATATCATGGATATCATTTTGGAGATAATAGAACCATGATCAATGTGCAAGGAAAAAAACTACCGAAACAAAACAGATATTAAAAATAAAGCAGTTATTAATTAAAAAAGCAATTTTAATAAGTAATTGATAATAAACATTTGATAAAAGGCTATAAGTAAGTCAAAAATGTTATGAAATATATTATTATTTTTTATTTATTTATATTTAATAATTTTATATTTATAATATAAGAGTATCAAATGCTTATGAAAGAAGTCAGAACTAATGTAAGTGATTTTCATCTCACATTTATTTTCATGGGACACATTCTCATTCATGACATTTTTATTTTGTGAGGTTTTTATACATATCAAAAATTAATTTTATTATTATTATTTTTATAATTATATGGATAAAAATATCTAAATAAGTTTCTTTCTTTCATCTGGAATATGATTAAAAATTTACTAATGTGGTTCAGGTTTTATGTTACAATACCATTATTTATCGGTGTTGTCTGTTATTAAGTATAAAAATATGAAATATTATGATCTATATAGCATGAAATTCATGATTTTTTTATCCCCATGATATATTATTAAATTATTCATTTTCATTTCGTTTTCCACTCTTTATTTACTCAATATTCTAGATAAATGTTTCTAAGGAAAACCAATATTATTTTTCTATTAGGACAAAATTGCTACTTTTCTATATACATGACTTTCTAAAAAAGATTTCAATTTCATTTAATGTTAACAAAATTATTCTTTGGATCTGTTTTTAGGCATTTTTTTGTTTTTACCAAATGGCCTGAAAGAAATATTTTAATCATTTCTTGAATGAGGAAACGTTCACATATTACTCAAAATGAGAAAGGAATATTTGATTAAATGTATATGAAATGAATCTAATTATCCTCCATGAAGACAATTTAATTATGTTAATATTACATTAATTATTTTAATGTTTTATTTATAGAAATCAATTTATTTAATATTTTATAAATTTTTATATATTAAAATTTCATTATCAAAATTGAAGGTGTTTATTCCCCCTGAATGTTTTTGATGATATTTCAAAGATATTTATATTTATCAATGAAAAAATAACTTGATTTAAATATTTTTCAAATAGGGATATGCTCCCATGAAACAATATATATTATTTATAGTCATCATTTATTATTATAATGAAATGATGTTTTCTGAATTCATTTATTATACTTGGTTATTATTATGAAAATCATTTCTTTTCCACAAGTTATGTTACTATGAAGTGTTCCTAAATCCCATTTCATTTATATTGGTACTAAATGAATTGTGATTTATGATTTTTTGTAAAACATATTTATTTTTTTTCATCTTGTGATGGGTGGTCCCATAATTACATAGTCATCCAATGCATTGGGTAAATATGGATAACTCAATTTTAAATATGTTATGTGAGTACCTTATTTTATGTTCAAAATTTAATGTGTGAACCCTATTTTGATGTCAATAAGATTATTCATGGACCTATAATTCATGTTTATGAGATTATGTGTGGACATATCATTCATATCCCAAGTATTCTATATCGACCTGGATTTCATGTTAATAAGATTATATAAGGGCCTTATTTCATGTCCTTAAATTAATTAGGGGTTTTGTTTTTATTTATAAATGTGAAAAAGGTTATAAGATTATGTTTTCTTTAAAATTATTATTTATATGTTATTCTTTCATGAACCATGTTCATTTCATTCCGTTATTTTTCATTTTTATGAACTACCATTTTTTAGTCCACGACTCTGAATTATGATCTCTATTATGTAGTGTTTGGTATTCAATTGTTAATCCCATGTTTAAACATCATGTTACTCATTTAAAGAATATTTGATAGTTTATGTGACACATATTGTATCATACATAGATTATGAGATAACTATTTTTTATTCTTATATTCCCTAAATGTTTTAGTAATGGTTTTATTTATGGAATTTTAAAGATAAGTAATAAATGGGAAGATAATTGTTAGAGATGTATACAATATTTCATGAAATAGTAATATTTTGTATCTTTCCTAAATATATATATGAACTATATGTTCTATATGATATAATTAAGTAATAATATTGAATATTTATCTAAAATGAATAAATATTTCAATATTAATATCTCAGGTAATTATATTTGGAATCAATAAATAAGTTTATTCATCCATTGAATATTAAGGTTATATAAGTTTTTTTGAAATACAAGGGGATATGTTTATGTATAGGTAATCATACTAGTGTTTTGTTAAAAAATGTGATTGTGTAATTCTCCATGAAAAAATAGGCACCCAGTATTCAACTCAGTTGCTAGCGAACCAACAGGGTTTTGATGTTGTCTTCTGTAAGAGACTCATTGAGTTTTTCCTTGTTTGTTGTGTAGTATTTTCTTGTATTTGTCCATCTTCCCCATCCATTGTGATTAATTATCCTTGAAAAAAAATCATTTATGAATAATAAAATTGGATGTTGATAAAAAAATAGTGGTATATATGGATAATAACACAAAAAAGGGATCATTGGGATTTGTCTCAGTCTTCACCATGTTCACAAGAATGAAAAAATATGATAACATAATTTTAAAGACTTCAGGGATATGCTGAGGTCATTTCACATTTTATATACATAAAATAATTATGGAATCAAATATAAAATGATAGAAAATGAAATATTTAAACATATTGTTTCATGATTTATACATTATATATATTAATTTTTATATTAATGATTGTTGTTTCTAAACCCTTGATTTTACGTATTAGTTAATGTTTAGAACTAGATGCAATCATTCCAAAAATTAATGTGATAGCCAATGAAATTTCTATCCTAAATTTGTATCCAAATAGATTAAGTTGTGATAAATGTTTTTATGACAATGCTTAGTAAACTTTCTCAATGTATATATTCTAACATGGGTTATTTTTAAATTAGATGTTTACCAAGGGGTAAATATACCATTGAATATTTTATGATATAACACCCACCCTATTTATATGGGACTTCATATAAACATTTTTTTGTGAAGTTGTTTAGTTTAATGATCTTCAGATTTTTCATTATTTACGGCTTCAATCATTGAAATGTTTTGCAAACCGTAAATCCTTCTAAAGTCGAAAAGGTCAATAGTAGAATATTATTAAGAATTATTAAAAGTGGTTGAAATTGAATCTATGGAATTATATATTTTTCAATGTATATTTTTTATTATGTGTGTCATATATATTTTACAAAAAAAATGTCGAATGTATTACTTGAGATTAAGTAGGCAGATGATGAATCCATTGGTACAAATGAGTAAAATTTTATAAGACATTTAAGATGTTCTTTAGGATTAACCATCATACTTGAAAGAATAATGGATTGATTCATTCATTTTATGAATCTATTTCTATAAAATGAATTACATATAATGGATTTTGAATCTATGAAGATATTGATTAAACTGAATTAAACCTTCAAATAGGGTATAAAATCTCTCATTTATATGGTGATAAGAAAATGTAGTTAGAGTTTCATAGAATTTGTAGTGTAATAAGGAGGTATTAAAATGTTTTTACCCACAAAATTCCAAAAATGTGGGAAGTAAAATTAACAAAAATCATAAAAAAATGATGATTCATGTTTTGGAAAATTGGAAATCAAGAAAAAGAATGTAGACTTTTTATACTGACGCCAAGAAATGAAATGAATGATGAGTGGGTTCAACAGAATACAAAACCCCTCAATAGTTCTATATATGCAATGATATTGGGAATAATATAAATCAATTCCATAATATAATGACTAATGAGGATAATAACCTACCAAAAAATCATAAGAAACGTAAGAGGGGGAATTATTATACAAACACAGTAGATAATTTGAATCATTATAATTATAAATAACTTATACTTCACTCTAGAGTAGGTAATTTTATTATGTTGTTTTAATGATGGTTCCCTATGAAAATATTATTGTTCATCATTTAGGGAAATTTTATGTTATTTTGAGAATTGATTATCTCTATCTAAACTGATTCAGAAATAATGAAATCATATTTTATAGTTGTAATAAACCTATAATCAACTGTTTTTCATGTATAATCTCATTATTACAATGGGAATATTTTTTTTTCTAATATAGGATCTCATTTAAGGAATAAATGGAGAAATATATTTTTGGAACATATCTAATTTTATTTAGAGAATGATTATGGTAAATAAATTTTTGAATGAGACATTATGATTAGATAAAATTATTTAATAGAATTTCTTAGATTATTATTAAATGATGTGAGATAAAATCATTCCAAGAATTTGTATTCAATTTTTCTATGATAGATTATGGAGGCTCAATAATGTTATCGTTTAATTTAATGGGTTATTTTTTATATTAGGTTTCATTATTGATTTTTTCAAAAATAGTTTTTATATTTATACATATCGGATAATATATCCTATAATTTTGGACTGTGAAAATATATAGATAGGAGGAGTACCATTCCTTACCCATAAATATCATATAATCCATTAAAAGTTAATTTTCCCACCTTAGGATTAAAAAATCCTTCTTCAATAATAATTTCTTGGTGAAAGATATGATGTGCTGATTAATCAAAGCACAACAAATGGATGATATTTTTTTATTAAATGTAATTAAACCAATTATGTATACTTTCTCAGTAAATTACCTCAAATTTTATAAAAGTATCTTGAGAAAAAAATTTAAATTTTCATATTATTCCATTTTTTGATAAATTGATGGAATTTTTCCTACCGCCTTTTTTACAAATTTTTTATTCTAAACATTATCATGATCATTCACTTCCTTGTGATCAATGATATATGGATAATACTTTTGTTCCATGTACATATTTTTAATTCTATATAATGTTATTCTATTTGGAATACTATTTATATGATAATCAAAATGAACATTGTATTTTCCCTTCTACTTTTTAACAGAATGTTTTATTGACACCTGTTATGATGTGGGTCTTACATAAATAAATTTATGAATTTAAAACCCTTGAAAATGATTATTAAATCAACTTATAATGAAACAATTCATTACTAGAATGTGAATTCAACACCCAGTGATTTTATTAAATATTTTTTCTAATATATTTAATTTCTTCCATGGCATACATTACATGCAACACAGAGATTAAAAAATCATGATATACAATTAAAATATTATTATTTAATTTCAAAACTATAAGAGATTAGTTAAATTTTTATTTATTAATAAGAATAAATAAATATTTAAATATATAATCATAACACATGAATAAAATAATTTTATTAGTTATCAAATTATTTTAAATTAAAATAAAAAACATTTGAATTTTAAAGAAATGTTTTTCTAGAAAAATATTTTCATGTGCAAAATGTTTTTTTATAAAAGAAACATATAAATTAATCAATATATATATTTATTTTAAGTTAAATTTTATATTATATATTCATCAACTTTTTTTCATTAAGCAATAATACTTTCTTGGCACAAAATAAGAATAAATCCATTTACATACAAAAAAGCATTCCTAGAAAGGGGTTACATTTCGTATTGAGCACTTAATTTTAAATTAATTTTTTACTAAATAATGAAAATTCATTTGGAATAAAGAAATTAAGAATTAAATTAAAAATGTAAAATTTATATTATAGTAATTTTTTTGAATTTATTAAGAATATTAAATTTTTAATTAAGGTGGAATAATACCGAATTTTCTTGAAAACTTCCATTTCAGATAAATAATTTTAAAATATAAATTATATTTTAAACTTCATTATATGTAAAAAATAATTAAAATATATTATGAATAATCCAAATTTATTAATTGGAATAAATTTCATGATGAATATGTATTTAAAAACATTTTATACATATGAAATAATTTTTCTTTGTAAATTTAAATTTTTATAACTACAGTGTGATAACTTTTTAATTAATGTATTTTAATTCATTGAATTTAAATTTATAAAATGAATACAATATTTTTGATCATAATAATTAATAATATGTAACAATTTCAAAATTATTTATTTTCCAAATAAATAGTTAAAATAATGAAAATGTTATTACCTCGGTGTATATTAAAATATGTTTGTATGTGTTACAATATATTCTGCTAAAACTAATATTCCAAACACATGGGATTTTTATTTTATAAATTTGATTTAATATTTAAAATAATTATATAAAAATTATCCAATAATTCTCATTTTTAAGGGTTAATTGATAAATTACCTAGGTAAATATATAAAACACTAGTTACTATGGTTAAAAATGAATGGGTAAAAGTAAGTAAACATTGAAGATAAGGGAATAACATGTTTAAAACATTTTTTTGTGGTAGAGTTGTGTATAAAACATAAATTACATAAAATTAATTATTTATAAATTTTGGAGGTAATTGGGTTGAGAGTGACTTCACATTATTAAGTATTTTTAGTTTTTAAAAATTCACACCTCTCAATAATAAAAGGGAACCACCACCCTTATCTTCCCCATACATGTTATGTTAGTTTTTCATGAACAAGACATCAAAATTAATATCTCCAACATCCTTATACATGTTATAAAGATTCGTGTATTCCTAAAAGTAAAACCATATGGTATTTAATAAGTTATTCAATGGATGATTTTCATAGAGAATGAATTGTCTTCAATATGATTTTCCATTTTACTTCTTCACATACAACCTTCATTCATGTCATAATAAATAAAATACACTAAAACAAATGAATAAATTATAAAAATATAAAATAATGGCAATTTTATAACCACAATCTATATCCTCTTTAATTAAATAGGATATTTAACTATTGATCGTGTGTACAGAGGACTACCACCTTGAAAACTAGTGAAATTTTTTATCCATCACCACAAATCAAGGATAGATAAAATCATGTAACAAAGGTATGTTTATGATATTTACATCATAATAATTATTCTATAATTATAATATCAATGATTCATTCATTACATTCAATTGGATGGAATATTATAATGTTTCTCCTCTACACATGTTCACTACCACCACAACAAAGTGATCTGGCTCGTTGTTCATTTAAATTTCATATGGAGAGTAATAAGGATAAATGTAATTTATAGATATGATATATATGATATTATAACATTTAAGTATTATTGAATTACTATTTAATGTTTTTTCACCCTTCAAATTGAAATGAAAACAATGTTTATGAATACATACAACATATCAGGTCCTTGAATGGTGTAACTACTTTTTATATCCCATTCATTTATATAATTTTACAAATACATATATAGGTAAAATATTTTACACTTATATCATATTTAGAGAAAATTTATATAATGGTTTCATTATCATTTTATAAGGCCTATAAATGTCAAACATAGAAATACAAGAAAAAATTATACTTTATCACTCATAATAGTGATTTTAGTAAATAATTTCCAATAATATGGTGATAATAGGTAAAAAGTACATCCTGTATAGTTTAATATGAATTATTATTTTTCTATAATTTATTTATAATGAATATATATTTACGATAAATAAGGGTTTATCAAACACCAAGGATGTCAGAACTATGTTACGGGATTTTCATTCAATTGTTTCTCCTTAGGGCACATGCCATTTTCACTGCATGTCTCTTTTGTGGGGTGTATATGCTAACATTGAATGGATTTCATGATAGTAATTATCAAAATTGTGGGACAAACATATAAATATTTTTAAATTTCTTCCTTGAATCTTATGATTAAAAAAATATGAACCTGGTAAGGATGTTATGTTACACTTCCATTGTTTATCAGGGTTGTATATGATTATATTGATTAAGATGAAATCATATTACACATCAATAAATAAATTCATGAATATTATTATCCTCTACTTATTCTGGGAAATTACATGTATTCCTTTCTATTTTCTGTATTTATGTACTCAAGACCCTAAAAAACGTTCTTAAGTAAAACAAACTTTATTTTTCTATTCAATTGAGCGTCCTTTTTCATCAATATCAACGTTTTTTTAAATAGAGATTGGTTTTAATATTATTTAATTATTTTATAAATCCATTTTTACCCATGATTTAATTTTTTTTTAAAATTACTTAAAATAAATCTTCAAGTCCTTTTCAAAATGAATTACATTTGAGTTTTTACTGAATATTTTAATTGAATAGTTAATCAAATATAGACTACTTGAATAATATTTTCCACCATCATAAAAAATAATTATTTGAAACATGCATTATATGATTTAATTTTTTTATTAAAAACAATTTATTTAATATTTGTGTAATTTATAGATTTTCAAAATGAAATTTCCATAATGGAATTTTAATATTAGTCAATAATGTTTCTATTATTCCTTTAATGGTATTTCTTTTCATTAATGACAATAACCCTTGATTATACATGCACTATATTGGGAATTTTCAAATCTATATCCTTCATTTAAGGTACTTTTTTATATTATATTATTGGCACGACTTCCCCCCTAAGTCTCCCTTAGTCCACCTTGAGTATATATGATTTTGGGTATGTTTTCAGTGGACAGAACTGGGTGTACGGTTTGGATGCATGGTTTACTAAATCATATAATAAAATCGTGCCCAGTTGTCCATATCATATTAAATGTTTTCTAATATCAATTTCCCTTTATTAATTAAACCAACCTAACCCATTAATTTCCCCGTTTGACCCTAACATATATTGAAGGATCTCAAACTCCTTCAACCTCTATTAGAACTCATTTTTAAGGGGATTTTGGTGGAAAAACTTCAAGATTCATTCAATAAGTGATTCTTACTTTGTTTTTATTCCTTTCCCTTTGGGGTTCTTCAACCTTTCTTGAAGTTCCAAATTTCCTGAAGATAGGGCTTCATAATTATCATTTTATTTTGTGTCTCCACATCATATATTATGATTAAGGGTTAATTTTCACTCCCTTTTGGTGTGGTGGAGGTGTCGTTGATGCTTCACACAAGTATTTTGGGTTTTAGACATTTAAGTTATGTGTTTCCAAAGAAAAAAATTATTGGATGATTTTATATTGATTGTTTAAACTATTTTGAATTTTTTTCATCTTTGAATGTTCTCTAAAAATCATCTTTGAAAGCTTTTATTTAGTGTATAATTTTAAAGTGGCATTTGGGCATGAAATTGGGGTTTTTTATGTGTTTTTTTGTATCATTTGGGGTTTTTTATGATCCATGAAATGGTTTTATTAAAAGTTTTAAGGGCTTCCAAATCGGGTAGTGTATGGTATTGATATTCATTTGGCCCTAGAAGAGGGGGTTTTTAAGGGATTTTGGTGTTCAAAGCCTTCTTTTACTACTTGGAATGGTTTTATAAATATTTTGAATGGTGTATTCAGTTAAAAAATGGGTGAAAATGCATGTTAGGTAATTTTTGTTGTGTGTATGTTTCGGAAGTTTTCTTTTTATATGAAAATGGTATTTTTAACATGTGGAACATGATTGATTACAAAGAGGGAAACTCGAGTATATAGGTGGGTGGACTAGGACTAGTATGCTAGTGATCCGGTAAAAGTATTTTCCTTAATTCACTAGCAATCTTGATGATGAGAACACAGGAAAAACATTAACGATTTATTGGTACCACTAGTTCATTGGTGTTTCCCCTCCTAGTGTCTTGTACACGAGAAGATTATTGATTAAGTATATGTTTACTCTGAGATATGATGTACATAGGGCCTCGTGACTATCTAGCTCCTAGGGGTGTCCTTGTGACAAGTGCTCATGGGCTATATGGTACTCACCAATAGAATATGGTATGTTTCTCCAGATAATTTTGTAGGATGTTTGTTTTATTCAACTATTCCAATTCTTCAAAGATTCTCTCTTAAAAACTTTTTTCATTTGAATTTGTATCCTTTTTAAAATTTTCACTGGTATTTCTTATTTATAAAAACATGCATTTTTTTGTCTTAAATCTTTTATATCATGGAATTTTCTAGGGGGAATCTAATGGTGATTAGGATCACACCCTACATTTGGGTGTATGTATACTAGATTGTGTTTGATGCAGGTAAGGGAAAGGTCTTTGTAGATGGCGGTACAGGTTGTTAGATTCCATCATGGATGTTGTGTTGTAGAAAATTATTGGGGATGATGGCCCCTTACTGTGTGGTGGATCTAGAGTTTTAGTTTCTTCTACATTTGAGTTTTTCCCTCTTAGGATTTATCTAAAACCATGTATTTTAGTTCATTATTTTGTTACAATATTGGTCGGACTAAATTTTCAGATTCATATTATTTATTGTTTTTTGTTTTTTATGTTTTCTAAACTCAGGTAAATCGTTCCCACACCATCATTTTTTATTCTTGGGAACTTTTTCCAGCCCACGGGGATATGTAACTTTCTTAGGTCTTTTCCATGGACTGGGTTGGGTTCCAGTTTTGGTGGTTACTACATCTGGTTTGTGAAGAAATAACATCAGTGAATGGTATTGTTCCATTGGTTGTGTGACTATTTGGAATGATTTTGGTTAGATAGTATATACGAATGACAGGGCTCAAAGCTCTAGATGTGAGTAGGGGGCCTGGACCACACATCTTGTGACAAACATTGATATTCTTGGGGATGTCTAGATTTTTTGTTGGACTTCTCTTCCAGGTGGGATATGTGGCTTGTAGATATCACATAGACATTTGGTGGGAGTTATGTAGTTTTTTATTCTATTGTATTGATTTATTTGATTTATTTATATTTTATAGTGTTGCTAAATTTTTCATAACTATGGTAATATTATTTTTTACTTCTATTTCTTTTGTAGCAACATGTCCCTCAGAAAGCTCTAATGAACCCATGGGAGGAAGGCTGAGTGGATTCCCCCTCACCGCTCGATAAGAGGCTAGTAGAAGATGTAGTCAAAGATATCAAATCTCTAGTATTGGGAGTACTTACTAATTCATCCCTAGATAGTAAAAATGAGACATTTCAAAGGAAGGACAATGCCATAGAGTTCTTGAAGGAGGGGCCTCCTACTTTCTGAGGTAGCACAGAACCCCAAGTAACATCGGAATGTATTCAGAAAATTGAGAGCATGTTAAAGTTCCTTGACCCAAATAAGGTGGTCAAGATGAATTATGTATCTCTTATATTATTTTTTTCCTAGTAGCAGGTGGTGGGAATCAGTCCTTCATTCTAGGTTGCATGAACATATGAGTTGGAAGGACTTCAAGGTTACATTAAATGACCAGTACAACCATGATGTCTTGGATTATTCCAAGTCCCTAGAGTTTATGGATCTCATATAGGGGGAAAAGTCAGTGATGTAATATACCTATTATTTTTTCAATATAGTCTGATATATACTTGAGATGGCCTCCAATGCGATTTTGAAGGATAATAAGTACGAGAGTGCTCTACGGCTGGAGATATACTCTCAGATGTTCCTATTTAAGCTGATGTTGTATGTGGAAGTGGTTGACTGGGCTTGTATGGTAGATATTTACCAAAAGGGTATTATTGGTTTCTATGGGATAATATCAATGATGGGAAGTGGTAGTTCATATTAGATGAAATGAAATCAGTAGGAGAATGCTAAGAAGGGAGGTGGTAGTTCAAGCCTTCATCCAAGATAGTATTCTTCTCTGGATTTGGATGCAAGGTTCGTTGTGTGACACCAGTGTGGGAGGCCAGGGAAAAATAGAACTGTATGTACATTTAATCTAAGGAATTTTTATATGTGTGTAGATATGGGGAACATTTAATGCTTCGACAAGGTGGCATGTACAACACAAAGTGGGACTAGATCTATGGCTTCCCGGGGAGTACCAGTTCAAACAGAGCCATAGAGGATGGCGAGTTCTTAGTTTGGTGGTCATGGAGGTAGGGCTGGATCATCTTCTGGGAAAATCTAGTTCATGTCATAGCCATAGGTGAACAACCATTCTCATGAAGAGATGAGTCAACTCCATGTAGTGGATCAGGCACTAGCAAGATTAGATGTGTGGTCTTCGACTGTCTGAGGTACCATTTTGATTACATATTCTATTTCTATTTTTCCCCTTCATAAGGGTTCTTTTATTTCTTTTACCTCTACCCATATTGTGAGTTTGCATACATTTTTAACTGATCTTTTGTCTTTTTAGATGTAGTTGGTGATGCTGTTGGGAAAGAATAGTGAGAAAGGTCTCAAGTGTCCATCGTCTGCACATTCAATGTCAGGGGTGGATATAAAGTGGGAACTATTTTTCTTTGATATGGACCTATTCTACGTAATCCATTAAATTGATTAGATGGTTAATTTTTAGGATCATATCGATTTCTAGAGGTAGTGTGTGAGTTTCATGGAACCTGATGGGATTCATTTGATTTTTCATGGGGAATGGGATCATCGATTGGGTCGTATGGGCCCTCCACTCCCAGAGATAGGAAATAGTTTCTTATAGTTATTGTCACTCACACTAAAGGACGATGTTCGGGCTCATAGGAGTGTATTACCTCATGTTTTGGATGAGTTTGCAGAGGTATTCTAAGATGATTTTTCAGACATGACCAAAGAGAGGGATGTGGAGTTGTCGATTGATATAGCACCAGAAACACAATTTATAACTCTCTTCTCATATTGCATTTCCCCACCATGTTTAGGGAATTAAATATACAAATGGGTGATTTGGAATCAAACGGATTCATTCGTTTGAGCGTCTCTCTAAAGGGGTAAAATTTCTTTTATAGTATATACTTGTGTTCAGGTAACCACCAAGTCAGAGTGAGAGAGGAAGATATCCTGAAGACAACCTTTAGAAGTAGGTACAACCTCTTTGAGTATTTGTTCATGCCCTTTGGATTGACCAATACTCTAGTGGTCTTTATGGTACTCGTGAATAGGGTGTTCCACCTATATCTAGACTCTAATTTGTGGTATTCAAGGATGATATTCTATTTTAATATGGATCTCATGAAGAGAAATACCGTCACTAGTGAATCATGTTGGGAACTCTGTATGATCATCCCATTTATGAAAAGTTGTAGAAGTGCACATTATCTACCAAAGAAGTAATATTTCTGGGCCATGTGATCATGGAGGATGTGGCTTTGGAAAACCATAAATAGATTAATGTAGTTATTTCATGGGAGAATCCAAGGAATGTGTTAAATATAAGGATTTTCCTCATCTAGGAAGGTTACTACTAGCGGTTAGTTCGATATTTCTCTCACCTTGCTACACCCATGACTGTGCTCACCCATAATGGATTAAGGTTTGAATTGGGATCAAAATGTCAGGAATCTGGTGAAAAGATGAAGTGGCAGTTGAATACCACCCCCATGTCGATATTTACCGAATTTGGAAAAGGCTATGTGGTGTATTGTGATGCTTTAGGTATGTGTATCAGTTTTGTGATTATGCAGGGTGACCATGTGGTACAGAATGGATCTCACCAACTTTGACCACAAGAAAGGAATTACTCAACCCATGACATAAAGTTAGTAGTGGTGATTTCTTTATTTGAAGACATTGAATCACTTCCTATTTGGTGAGAAGTTTGTTATCTACTCTAAACAAAATAGTTTAGCCTACATTTTCATACAGAAGGATATTAATATGAGGTCATTCCATTGGATCAAATATCTATAGGGGTTTGAAAATGATATCGTCTATACACTAGTTAGGGTTAATGTAGTGTGTGATTCCTCGAGCCGAAGAGTTCTAGCGTAGACATTGACGAAGTCTAGTGAATAGTTGAATATAACTGGGATCTTTTCTCAGATGCACATAGAGACTGAGGAACACAATGAATGAGTGTTCTTGGAAAGAGTTCAATTAAATCCTACTCATTTACAGTTGATTTAGAGGGAGAATCCCATTGATGGGCTATGTCAGCAGTCGATGGAGTTTCTTCATAGTGGGGAGATGACTTCTAATTGTTCTTCATCTTTAGAGGGCATAATGTGTTTTAAGGGCCATTTAGTGGTTCAGTTTTCTATGAAGGATATTGGTGATGCAGGATGGACACCAATCTTAGTGGGAATTGATTATGGAGCCACCAAAATGTACTATGATGTTCATCGGTAGTTCTAGTGGCCAGGTGTGAGGAGGGATATAACTGATTTTGTGTCGAAATGATATACATGTCAATAAGTGAAAGAATATAATCAAAGGCCCTCTGGTTTTCTTCAGATGTTACCCATTCCAACATGGAAGTGGGAAAAGGATTCCATGAACAACATCATCGGCTAACCTCATACACCTCAGGGTCAAAATTCTATCATGGTAGTACTTGATCGTTAATGAAAATCGTCCCACTTAATTCCAATCAGAAATACAACCACAGTTGATGATTTAGGCTAATTGTATATTCTAGAGTTTTTAATAATTCATGGTGTTCCATCATCATTACTGTTAGATAATGTCTCTTTCTTCACCTCTATATTTTGGGGAGAACATAAGAGGTTTTTGGGGTTGCTTAATAAGATGATCATGACATACCATCCTCAGATGGATGCTCAAACAAAGCTGGGAAATTAGAATCTTGAGGACATGACTTGTGTATGTGTATTGGACTTCGGTGGTTCATGGAATAGCCATTTGGGAAGGGTAGAATATTCATATAATAATAGTTACCAATACTTGATTCGAATGTATTTTTTGATACACCATATGGTATGCCTTTTTGGTCCCCCCTGTGTCTGACTAAGGTAGTCGAGACTGCGCTTTTGGGGATGGGCCTTGAGCAAGATACATTTGATACAATCATGTTAACCATGAAACAATTATTGGAAGTTCAGAGTAACCAAAATTATATTTTTTACCAGATTCTTCATGATCTACTTTTTCAGCTGGTGATCCGTTATTCTTGAAGGTGGCCCCTCATTTTGGTCATCGACGATTGAGAATGTAGGGAAAGGTAACACCGAGGTATGTCAGACATTTGATATCACTGAGCACATGGTAAATCTAGATTACAGGTCTTATTTTCCCACATAGTTTATATATATTCATGACATATTAAATATATCACATTTGATGAACCACAATCCAAATACATCGCATGTTTTGAATTTGGAAGAGTTAGAGATAGAACTATATTTTTTAGTGAGTGAGAAGCCAGGGAAAATAGTGAATTCTAAATAGAATGTGATTCAAGGGAAGTCTAATACACTTGCATGGGTGCTTTATAATCTTGGTAATGACGTGAACAAGACTTGGGAGTGGAATTCATTGGTTGAGAAAGAGTACCCATTCTTGTTTTCTGATCAAGCTTCAGGTTGACTTTTGGGGGTAGAATGTTTTCATACTGGGATGATTTTTTACATCCATATCCTTCATGTAATGTACATGTTTCAACTCTATTCTTGGCCTAATTCTCCCTAGTTTCCCAAAGAATCCCCTTGAATTTAGTATATTTTGGATTTGTTTTGGGTGGATAGATCTTGGTGCACGATTTACTAAAACGGGCAGGAAAACCATGAATAATTTCCCAGATCATTAAAAATGATTTGAAATTCCAATTTCCTTTCTGTAGTTAAAATTATCCCACCCATTTCTTCCCTATTCGTTATTAGTATCAATGGAAGGCTTCCAATCTCTATAAACCTCTCCTGGAACTCATTTTCGAAGGGGATTTTGTTGGGGAAACTTATTTATTTTTCAATTAAATGATTCAACCTTTGTTTTTCATTATTTTCCTTAGGGGTTCTTCTATTATTCCTGAATTTTTAAATGTCCAGAATCTAGTGATTCATACCTAGGGTTTTATTTTGTATTTTTCAATACAATATTGTGGTTTAGGGTTCATTATCACTCCCTTTTGGTGCAGCGGTGGTGCAGTTGATGTTTCGCACAAGGATTTAGGGTCTCTAAATTTTAAGGATGGTATTTTCGGGGATAAAAAAATTTGGGTGAATTTATATTTGTTCTTTAAAATGTATATAATGTTTTCAATCCATTGAGTATGATGGGAAAATCATCTTTATTATCTTTGATTGAACATTTAATTTTACTCTCTCATTTTTGGCATGAAATTGGGTTTATTTTTCTTGTTTTGTCATTGTGGTATCATTTGTAGTTGTTTTATTATCCATGAAATGATTTTATTTAATTTATTTAGCACTTCCAAATCTATTTTGGTATGGTATTTATGTGAGTTTGGCCTTTAAAAAGTGGTTTTGAAGGGATTTTGTTGTGCAAAACCTTGTTTTATTACATCAAATTGTTTTATAAAAAGTTTCAATGGTTTATTGAGTTACAGAAACGGTGAAAAGGCATTTTTGGTACCTTTTGGTGTGTTTTTGTTTGAGAAGTGTTTTTTAAGTGAAAATGTTGTTTTGAAAATGTGTAACATGATTGACCACAGTGAGAAAAACCTGGGTATCTTGGTGGGCAGACTAGGACAAGTATGATAGTGATCCGGTAGTGGTAGCATCTCTATTTCCATTAGTAAATTTGACAATGAAAACACTACCTAAAAATTGAAGTTGTTTAGGGACCACTAGGCCATTGGGGTTTCTACTCCAAGAGTCTCATGCATGATAATTTTATTGAATATGGATATGTTTACATAGATATACGATGTACCTAGGGAACCACAACTAGATAGTACCTAGGCGTGTATCTGTTACTATTGATCAATGACTATATGGTACTCACTATAGAAATGTGGTTTTTTTCTAGAAAGAAACATTAGAATGATTGTTTTATTGAAATGTTACCATTCTTCAATGATGCTTCCTTAATAATTGTTCTCATTTTAGGTTTCATCTATTAAAAAATTGTCACCAGCATTTCTTGTTTATAAAAACATGTAATCTTTTTGACTTAAAATGTTTATAACATTGAATCTATTGTGTGGAAGCCTATTGGGCTTAGTCTCACACCCTACTTACACCTTTGTGTGTAAGAAGAATTTATTATGTTTTTTACATATAAGGGAAAGGTCTTTGGATATGGAAGTTTGGTTTGTTAGCTTCCATCCTGGATGTGGGATTATAGAAAAGGATTGGGGATGATTTAACCTTACCATGTAGTGGTTATAGAGTTGTAGTTGCTGCTAATTATGAGTTGTGTCCCCCCTTAGTCTTTTTCTAAAACCTTGTATTTCTGTTATCAGTTTTATTACAGGCTTGTGTCTACTAATTTTTCACATTCACAATTTTTTTAGTAATTTAATGATTTTAAGCTCTCATAAATAATTCCCAAACCATTATTTGTGACACCTGAGTAGTTTTTCCAGTCTGAGGGGATAAGGAATTCCCTTTGGGCCTTTTCATGGAAAGGGTGAGATGCCAGTTTTGATGGCGACTTGATCTAGTTAGTGACAAAAATATAATTCAATGATACCATCCCAATTATTTATATGGATGGTTTCTTATTATGATGAAATTATTTCTGTTGAACCCATTTATTCTTCATTGGTTATTCTTATAATTCCTTTTTCTTTTACTCAGGTTGTTTAATGAAATCATGTTTATAAAACCCATTTCAATTCCATGGGTTATTCTATGATTAATGTTTAATTATATTTTGGATCGAATATATATGATTTTCATTATATAATGGTTTGTCCTAGAATTATGTATCCCTTCGACGTATTGGGTAAAGATGGAAAACTCATGAGTAAACATATTATTCATGAACATAATATGTTGTTAAAAATTTTATACATAGACATAGTTTTAATATCTATAACTCTACATGTCAAATACATTTTAATGTTTATATAGTTATTCATGGAACTAGCTTCTAGTTTGTATATTTAGGCATGGAATTGTCTTTCATGTCCAAAATTTTATCGGAGGGCCTCATTTCATTTTGTAAAGTAAGAGAGTTAAACTATTTCAGTTTATACATGTTCTCAATATTACAAGATTATGTTTTTCCAAATTATTGTGTCTATGTTAGGATGTCTTGGATCATGTTCATTTAATTCCTTTATTATTCATACCTTATGAACTACCAATATTTATTTTTGGACTCAGGATTATAATTTATGTTATGCAGGGAATTATTTTCTTATGTTAGGTTATTTTTCTCTAACCCTTGTGATCTGGTTATCACAAAGTTTTCATTAATATCACTATTGTTTACCCTTGTGTCTAATTTTATATTACCTTTTATTATGTATATTTTCTACAAGATTTAAATGAATTTATTTATAAAGGGTGTATCTATAGTGATTATGAAATTGAGAGATCTTTATGGGGGACGGTGAATATTATTCATGAAATTAGGAGAATGTATATCCAGTCCCTAGAGAAAAATAATCCAATATTGAATTTGGGCTTGTATATGTGAATTAAATTGAGTATTCATCCATAATGTTATAATATTTATGTACGTAAATATTTTATTATTGTAGTTGAGTATCAGAAAGAGTTTATAGATTCTAATAAGGATGATGAGTACATTAATGCTGTGTGGAAATGAGTTAAAACATAGACATGAGGTCATCATATAAAAGGTTGAGGCCATGGGTTTGGTCGAATAAAATTGGGGGGGGGGGATAATTGGATCGTTGATTCTCATTTTGTAATCATTAAAATCTAGGTATGTAGTCTGTCTTCAATTGATAAGGATGATTTTTTCTTGTCCTTCCCATCCCTTGTAATGCTATTTCTGTTTTAAATAAAATTTCATTGTCCCTATCCTTTATAAAAAATGAATTTTGAAGAAACCATGCTGACATAGATGTTACATTAATTAGAATCAACATTTATGCATTGGTTCAATTTGATGATGAGTTTACTAGATGGCTCAGTGGACTAAATTTTTATTAATTTTCGATAAAATCACTTTTAAGGAAAAAATGGGGAGACCTCACACGATTTCAAGGACATAAAACATCATCATAATTTGAATGTCATTTCCCAGAAGAGACTACATAGACATATCCCTCCCCAAAATAATCATCAGTACGAAAAACCTCTACCATGCATGACTATTTTGCATGTTGTCCCATATAAGAATGCACGAGCCTGGTATAGATAACGGAGCCATACCCACTCAAACATCCAAATCAAGATAGTCATGCTCTGTGAAAGCTCCTGCTCTAATCCTATTCTAGGGAAAATCCATGTAGAAATTCTAGAAAGAGCCTTCCAAAGACCAAATTATGAACCATTGCAGAAACACCACAATTCCACAAAAATGACCACCGTCATCAAAACAATCACACATGCACACCAATCCAACTCACAGCATTGAACATCATTAAGTTGGACAGATCACTTACCTCAATCCATCTAAAATAAGACAACTTCACAACACTAGATCAAATAGTAAGAAAACCACATGCAAGATACCAACTGATAAACAAATAGGGATTTCATCATAAAATGTATGGTTGTGTCCGCAGAATGATTGTGGAATCCGAAGAACCAACAATTCCACACCAAATCACTGGCTCAACAAAAGAGAAGCCCCCACCGTCGCACAGACTCTGCACCACAAACTAGTGCATCATAAACCTAAATGACTGTTAAAAAAATGAAGTTAAAATAAATCACCATAACACCGAAAGGAAGACTCATCGCCCGTATACCATCGTCACCAACCACAATTATGAAGAGTTAATGTATATTGAGGGTCCTTAAAAACATAAAATATTTTTTTCAAATTAAACTAAATAGATGAAAATAAACTTACACATGATTTAGGATATTATAGGTGATTTAAAATGCTTTAAAACATTATAAAATTATTTATAGTTTCATTTAGAAAGGATATATTTCGCTTATTCACAACCACTTTCATAACTGTGAATAAAATTGTCGATAACATCAAGCTCAATATGTTATAAGTGAGAACCAATCTATTGTGATAAGAATCATATTTCTTGAAATTTCGAATGAAGTGTTTTAGTAGTATTAATAAAATTTTATTTTATTTAAAGTATTTTTAATTGAGTTTATGCGACAGAGGAAGGTTTTATATAGGTTGAGAAAGGTAATGATTTTCCCAAGTTGTTTTTTTGGACATGATGTTCAATAAATATTCATTTATCAGAACAAAAAATCATAAAAAACTATAAAATAACCATTCAAAAAAATGACATATTGATTACAAACATGAACCTAATACTATACCCTCTCTTCAAAGAGCCGATTTGTCGGAAATATTCAAAGGACGCGAGAACATGATCCCAATTCTATGAAATAATAATGGATGTGAGTAGGGGTGATAATATTTAGGGTTATTTTAAAAAAATGGAGGTGTTTTTGGTTTCATTTATAATGAAGAATTGATAAAATACTCAATTATGAGCACAAAATTGCATTGACCTGATAAATCCTACCTTTTACCACTGAAACTAATATGTACTCTTAAAT
Organism: Viscum album; assembly: GCA_963277665.1. Classification (NCBI taxonomy): domain Eukaryota; kingdom Viridiplantae; phylum Streptophyta; class Magnoliopsida; order Santalales; family Viscaceae; genus Viscum; species Viscum album. Next base: position 1,292,310,172 of record OY728135.1, read on the forward strand.
GTGCCTTTTATCATCACATAATATAGCACTGATAAATTATAGTGAAAAATATAAAATAAAAACTATTCTTAAAAGTTATAATAAATTACTTCTTTTAAAATAAATAATATTATAAATTACTTTATAATACAAAATAATAATTATTAAAAATAAATAAATATTAAAAAATGAAAATAAATAATTGATATTATTTATATTAATTATAATAAATATTGTGAAAATATTTAGATAAAAATATGATATTTATATTAATGATATTTATATTAATATAAATGATTAAGTAATGTTAATTAGTTAGGTAACAAAAATATTACAAATAAATAATACAAATTTTACTTATATTAAAATAACTATATATATAAGAAAATATTTATAAAACAAATAAATTATACAAAACAAATTTAAATAATATAAAATATTTATAATATATTAGTAATAAAAAATTAGTTGAATATAATTGTATTAATATATAAATATGATAAAATTAAAATAATAATTAACAAATATTTCTTATGTACATTAAAAAATTCATAAAAATTTTAAATATTAATAAATAGAAATGTAAAATATAATATAAAAATAAATTAATTAAAGAAATGAAATATAAAAAATAAAAAATGGAGATGTGAAATATTGAACGGAATTGGCAGAAAACCAAGTCAATGAAATGAGGACATCATCCAAAAAACTAGAGAAGAGGATGTAGTCATTCCAAGTGAGATGTGATAAAGGTGGGAGCACATTCAAATGTTGACTCCAATGGATCTAACATTGAAAGGAACATTTAGAAAATAGAAAGAGTCCCAGAGCATTACTCCAAGGAATGAGGATGTGGGCATGGATGTGGTGTTGATTGGAATTCCTTAAGAGATAAAGAATGCATGATTGCATCGAAGATTAGAAAAAGTCATGGTTTGTAAATGGCATTGACGAGGGACGATTTTTGTGTCTGAACAAATCATTCCTTTCTTGTTTTCCTCTATTTTTTCTAATAAAAGGGACTCTATCATTAGCCATAAAAATGAATTAATTTTCAAAAAATATATTTTAAAATATAAAAAGTGAATAAGTATTCAAAATATATAGATAATAATTTATTAATAAATATTAAATATGAACAAGACATGACAATTATGACTTAATTCATTGATGAAATATTAAAAAATTGTAAATTTTTTTATTATTTAATATAGTGAAATAGTATGAGATAAATAAATTTATTTTTAAAAAAAATTAATTTTAAGAAATGTTATTTATAATAAATTACTATGTATTAATAAATAAATAAATAAATAATAATAGTTATTTATATAAAAATATATTATAATTATAATGACTAAATATTAATTAATTAAATTAGATACATATTATATGTAATGAATATTAATATTTAAAAACATCCTCATAACTATCAACATGTAACATTAAAATTAATTAATATATTGATTTTAAAAATGAGAAAATGTAATAATTAAACTTGACTAAATCAAGAAACAGTTATTAAAACATTAATACATTCAATTTCTTTTTTCTTATTTAAAAATATAAAAATCGTATACATTTTACATAAAAAATGAATAACTATTGGAAACAACATTTAAATCTAAGAAATTGACAATAAATAAATATTTGAAAATTAATAAATATTATGTGTATAATGGAAGTAATGAAAATTATTTATATAAAAATGAATTTAAATTTATTTTATAAATTAAAATTTTATAAATAATATTAAATATTAAAAAATAAAATTTTTAAATAATTATTGGTAATTTTTTTAATCAAATAAATTTATATATATTTATTTCTATAAATAATTTAATTAATTATATTTTAATATCCAAATGAATTTTCATGTGATTGTGTCTATGTATATGTTTGTATATATAAATATACACAATTGCTATAGTGATATTTGTCAAATTCAGATAAAAAAGACATTTATTGTTACATAATTCTATATTCATATGCATATATAGAAGATAAAACATTACATACATACTCATTCATACAAATTCATATCCATACATGTATACATATATACACATACATACATATACACAATCTTACACATATAAATATATATGCAACTACATGAATATATACTTGCACATAAGCATATACACATAATCATATATATCATCACTTATACATACAAATACATACCGAGACATACATAAACATACTATGTAAATATATACATACTATATAAACCTACATATTCCACATAAATAAACACTTAAACAGTAAATTTACACATATATACCAACACATACATCGCTGTATATAAATCTACACCTACATATACATATATACATGTATATAAAAATACATGCACATACATGCATACTGACACATACATACAGACATATATAAAACATATAAATACACAACACATACATCTGTGTACACTCTGATTAATAGATATACACACACAACACATATATACACTTTCATATAAATAGACACACATAGATATAAATACATAAATGAATATACATAAATATACATACATCCACACACAGACACATACAAATTTATGTGTTTATTTTAAATTAATCCATATGAATAATATATGTATATAAATATATATTAAAATATGATATCTGAGTGAATATATATTCATTTACATATTTATAAAATTGATTAATAAAAATTTTATATATTATATTTAGTAATTTATATATTTTATTGGTGTCACCATGTTTTGGGGTAGGCTGAAGGCCAGTTATATCATTTCTACTCTTGGATAGATCAAAATGAAACATTATTCCTACAATGGGAATTATCTATCCATTATAGGAAGGGTGTTCCTTTTCAAATACACAATTTTTCTATTTTCTTTTATCCTTTTATATTTATGTTCCCTATCCCCTTTTAAAGACCGTAATTCTTGTATCAAAATATTTGTTTGGACTAGAAAAATATTGGAAATTAAATTAGTTATTATGGCTTAGAAGAAGTGTTGTAATCACATCAAAGCATGTGGACATGCTATTAAAACTCTCATCTGATTTATTGATTCCCTGTTCATAAACTTTATATAGAGGCTCATCACTGAAAAGTATTATTCTATTTCATTTATTAAATATATATTTCAGTTGAAGTTGAATATTCTTAACATAAATTACATGAAATCTTCCATATAGCTAGCTATAAAGGCCTCATACCCCTTGATCTTATTCAAATCCAAATTGATTCCTACTAGTAATTATCATGTTAAATTATTATTGGAAAATTTAACATCTTTTTTTCCTATTCATCACCTCCATAATAGTAAAACATAAATTAATTTTTAGGTCTCTATAAAGTATAACTTTATGAGCCTCTAGTGAACTCACCAAAAGAATTAAACTAGGTAATTTATGAATATTAAATTTACCCACATGATGATATTATTTTTTGGGAATATGCTGGAATAGTCCAGTTAAATTCAATGTTTATTACATCTTTAAATTGGGTGATACTGGTGTAATCCTCTCTTAGATTTAAAAGTTCAACATATTGTGGTTAAAACCATCGTGGTTTACTCTCATATAGAGTATTTCTCATTGGAAAATTAGAATAAAGGCATGACTTCAGAATCTAGAAGTCTTTATTTGAACCTAGTATTACCTTTGTAAAAAAATAGAGAGGAAACAAAACATATGTTTCTAGGTTGTTCCATAGAATCATCCCTTTTTCTTACCTTATTTGATTTATTTTATATCTGTAAAAAAAAATTTGTGAATGTAAATGACATGATTATTTCTTGAACCAATACATAGTCTTCCATGTAGCTTCATGATTTCTTTATCGATTCTATTGCTAAACATAGTTGTAAGTTTCACTAAATTCATCTACTGCATCTCTAATTTACACCTTAATTTTTTTACAAGTTATTATCTCAATGATAAAGGATGAAAATTATATTAAAAAGGGATATATTAAAAAATCAGTTGATTTTTTTTTCAAATGTCCTAGAAATCATGGAAACATCTGTAACCTTGTAGGTATGTTTGAGGTTATTTAGAAACCACTTTTCTTATGTTGGTAAAACTCAACGAGTTTTATGCATCTAAAAGAAATATTCCTCCCTCATGAGGTGGAAATGTGTTAATGAATAAAATGGTTAATTTACTTGCCCTATTTTATTATTCTAGTAAATAAAACGTCTCACTTCAAGCTAATATGTTTGGTGTGATAAACATAAACCAGATCCCATCTCAAACTAGAACCCAAAACAAATTTACACTAACCCAAAGGGCATTCTGGATCACCATAGGCAGGTTACTAGAACCCATTAATCAAAAAAAACCCAAAGGTAATTATTTAATCTAACCTTTAGAAACAAAATTGAATGAATATAATTATATATATTAAACAATGATGTAGCAGAAGGGATACAAGTATATATTTCATAAATTATTTAGCAAAAAGGAAGAGATATAAATAAAATGATAGTAAAATATTATCTAAGACACAAGTTTGATTAAAAGGTATAAAAAATTGAGTCTATATACACAAAAATTATCTTTGTAATAGTGTGGTAAAATCCCCACTATCTCACCATCTAGCTATACAATCCCATCTGATAGAAAACCTCACTGCCTCACAACGCTGCTATGGATTTACCTAAATCAAATGATATATAAAGTCTTATTCACCACCAAAGTGGTGTTCAGGGGGTGGTCTAATAGGTTCTGTAGGGTCCAAATCAGGTGTTACATAACATGTATTCAAACAAATAATCCTAAAATGCTAAAAATTTATGAAAATAAGGATTGATTATCAAATTAAATGTTATATATAAAATTCATGGAAAAAATAATTTCATTTACCCTTTTCCCACATTCCCAAACAATAAGTTAATCAGTTTCTAATAATTTTATATAAATTTATCAATGAATATGTATAAAACAAAACCAATTCATGTATCATATATCATGTCAAACCATTAGTAGTGTAACCAAAATAGTATAAGAATGAATAAGTAACATCATACCAATGATCATAGAAGGTCAAGTTAGCTAGGACCCTAGTACCTCACATTGATGATCACACATATCATGTATCTAGATATACGAATCGAATCTGGAGAGTAGAGGAACGCAAAATTATGTGAACATGCCAATAGGTCAAGCATGCCCCTAGGAAATCTGGTCTAGTGTGAAGGGGAAAACAAAATGAATGAACCCCCAAAAGGGGGAAGAGTATTATTAATATAGATTTAACCTAAGTACCCAAGGATTTTAATATTATATATTATCCAAACCATTTAATTAAACAATATTATCAAAACCATGATTTGACAATCAATATATATAACCATTTTACAGTTCATTGAAAATACAGTTCTGTTTTCCAAAAAAGTGGAAAACATATTTTATTGAAAACCTTTTTCAACACACACAAGTCAAATTATTCAATCATGAAATTTCAATTATAAAAAAATTTATCATAATCTAGTGTAATATTGTTTACTAATATAGGCTAGAGATGGAACCACCCACCTTAAGTCATTGGTCTCACATGCCTACAATGGGTTCCACCAATAAGGAAGAGAAAAATAATGACAATGAAGGTAGTAGAATTAATATACTCATCTTATAATTGAATAATATTAAACAAAGGTCAGTGAAGAGGAATGATCACAACATATATTAAGAATGAACACCCGCAACACCTCCACCGAAAAAGGATCAACCCCCAGAACAAGATCAAACTAAGTATATGTAAAAATATAATAGAATTACCACCCCAGATCAACATACCTGATAATGAAATAAAATTAACCTTTCATGAACAATGGAAATGAATATTAAGATGTGGTAACTCATTTGGGGAAAAAACATAAACCACCCTGATGATCAATTGATGAATAACTCAATTTAGAATAAATAGAGGTTCCTAAAAACATCCATGAGAGACTCCAAACCAATAGTGAAAATAAATGCGGAATAAGAAATTATAATAATCCCTGAAATTACCTAAATATAAAAAATCACGAGACATACATTTCATGTAACCACTTTACACAATGTGTTATCCACAAGTTTAATTTACACCAAAAACAATAAACCTTTTATTAAAAACTCAATTTTCAAAATTACATGGTTTGTATCATCTCATGATTTTTCTTGAGTATATGAAATGATATTTTAGTTCAAATACATTATATATAACATGATACATGGTGTTTAGTCACCCAAACAACTAAAAAAATAGAATATCCATACACGAAAACCCAAACCACATCCAACATTCTCTAAAATAGGGGAGAAACCCATTAATCCATTAAAAAAATTCATGATTTTAATATAATAATTTATAAAAACACATATCCCTTAAATTAAGGTTATTTACCCCCTCAGATTATCTCCATCCTTGGGAATCCCTTAATGCACCCAATGTAATGCTAAAAAAAGGGAATTGATGTACCTGAAAAATGTAAAAGAATATTAAAAAATCAATTGACAAAAAAATTTCTATCCCCAAGATATAATTTGGAAGAATGAAGTATTGTAAACTTGTGAGGCCCCATATCCCTCAAAAAAATAGTTCACCCAAGTATCAGGATAATATATTATGTGTCTCCATAGCAGTCTGACTAGTGGAATCAACTTCCACATCAAGTCGTTCAATTTAGAGTGAATTTTTTTATAGGATAATCCACAATAAAAACATCAATTTCCATCCCAATATCGTCATATCATAGAACATGTGAGTCATAAAAATGGTAATTCATGTGTTGTCATATGCGGGAGACATCATGAATTACTATGAACTAAACTAGAATTTAAAAATGACAAATAACCTTCCTATACTACATAGTAACCTCTAACGATCCATCATTTCCCAAATCCAACATTCCATTATTTCTAAGCCGTTTGTGACCCTGATGAGGATAATCTTTCCTGAAAACCTGATATCCTACAAAAATTTCCAAATGATGAAGTTGTAGATCTTTATGAGATTTATTTAAACTCTTAGTTGTATCAATATGTTGACCTATATCCTGAATCATTGTAGACATTTACTAAACCAAACATAGATCAACTAAAGGATATTATCTCACCATTTCTTAAAAAAGAGAGAACATGCATAGAAAACCATAAAATTTCTCAAATAGAGCCTTTCTGATTAATGATTAGTAATTTTTTTCATAACAAAACTCACATAGTTTTAGATGGATATACTAAGATCACTAAATTTAGAGACACATTTATAGGTTATATACTCAAATATATGAATACACACTTCATTTAACCATCTATTTTTGGATGATAAGATGAACTCAAATAGATTTTAGTCCCTATCATATCATAGAGACTCCTCCAGTACCCTTAAGCAAACCGAGTATCCCTATCTGATACAATAAAAGAAGGAACCCAAAGTAAAGTCACAATATATTTCACAAAAACATACCTATATCATTAAAATTTTGGTATTATTTTATTATAATTTTTATTAACATAGAATTTCACTCATATATGAATTTATTTTTAGAATCATTACCCTTCGAATACAACCCAACGATTTTAAAGTCCAATGACTTCAGAAGTGGAAATAAATAGTTAAAAATTTTGAAACTAAAATAAAAATATTCTTTATTTAATATTTATAATGAGATCCTAACACCATTTGAGCCCTTACACCTATGTAGGATAAAATTGAGAATTTATGAACAATGGGAAGAGTAGAAAAGTCCAACATGGGTCTAAACATAGGAATAAAGAAAATCACATGGGGTAGAAGGCATAATCTAATTACATAAAATGTCAGGGAAACTAAATAAAAATAATGAATAATAACTTTTAGAGTATATGATCATATAATTATAGATTAATAGTAATATGTAATAATCCTAAAAAATGACATAATCATGATTCAAGCATCATTTTACATGGAAGAGATGAAGTCAATGCTAACCCCCATGACCGTTCCACATAGAGCATGAGTCAAGGATTAACACAAAAATAGTTGTACAAGACCTATCATGAGACTAAAATATACCAATTTAATTGGAGTGCTATATGGGTGCACCTGTCATAACATGTTCTTAAAAATGTGTTCTATTTAAATAATAACACATATATAATCAAGCCTAAACATAACATTTTCCCAAGGAATTAATTGTGTATTAAAATCATGTCAAAAATAATAAAAAGGGATTATCATAACAGTTTCCATGAATCATTAGAATTAAATAAATTATGGAAAATTATAATAGAAAATAGGTATCAATAATTATTTATTTATGTCATCATTATTTGAAAAAAAGTAATGACATTGTTTAAGAAACTATATAAATAAAACATTTTAGTGCAGTTTAAGGAAAATATTAACAATTCTTTTAAAATGGAAAAGGAATAAATTATTTTATAAAACATGAAATGAACCAAGTAATATATTAATGTTAAAATGGGTGTTATTAAAAAAATAATGGTGTATTAAAATATATTACGGAGTTTTCTTGAAAAATGGTAATAAATCTGGATGTTCCCTTTAATCGGGCTTGTTTATCAGAAGGAACTGAAGTGGGAACCTTTTTAAAACATGTATAAACCAAAAATTAAGGATGCATAGCTATGGATACATGATTTTGGAACATTTAAATAGAATTTATAATAATTATATATAATTAAATAATCATTAAATTATGTTAAATAGAGATAAATCTTTACCCAAATGAAAAATGGAGGTGTAGAAAGAATCCCTTACCTTATATCCAAAAGTGTTTTATACATGAACTTAATTTCCAAGATAAAAAAATAATATTAATTAATTAACTAATTCATAACATTTTATATATTTATTTTTTTAGTGTAGTTTTACTGTGTACATTTATGTTTTTATGGGTTATGAGAATCAATTTAATCGTTTAAGAGCGTTCATTTCCATGGTTTTCATGATTGGTTTACCTGTATACTTGTATGAAAAATCATGAAAAATTAGAATTTAATTATTGAATTCAAGTTATATGTGATTAATTAAAATATATAATATTAAATTTTCATATAATTTATTTTCTATTTGGGTTGAGAATAAATCATTAGATAAGATGTCAGTGATAATCATTTTGATTATTTTAGTGCTTTTTCAATTATTAAAAAATTTGTTTTCTTAATTAATTATTATTATATATATAATGGTTCCAAAAAATTAAATAGGTTTTGATAAATATATTATAAAATATTTTTTCAATAATTTTTTTTATTATCATCCATTAAGGTGATTGTGGAAGTTGAAAACTTGTCATCCTTGAATGCGATAAATTAAAACATCATAAATGATGAAATACTTTTTTAGAAAAAAGGGGTAGGATAAGAGGTATGATAATTAATTATTCCATTAACCTGATATAATTATAGTTTATATAATATTATGGACTTTTCATGTCACTTCTATAAGGTGAGGTGATGATATAATAAGAAGATAAAATACATTAAAAGAAAATGAAAGACGATTTTACCTCTTGAATTTTTCATCCTTAAGAACCTTCATAGATAAAAGGGTTTGATCTTTTTTTGTGACAAAGTGATCTAGGATGTGGGGTAGAGGATGGGGATAATTTGTACAGGGATAAATTCTTGAAAGTTATGGGGATAAATAGTGATGATGGATTGTATTTATAGGGGATGAGAGTGGTGTTTTCTCTTTATTTTATTCATTAGTTTTTTATACCGTAATACTATGATTAGATTGATAATTATCACTAAATGTATTAATATATTGAAGGATAGTTCAATAATAATGTGATTACATCATACATACGTTATCTATGACTCAATAATTCATTATTTGGTTAAATATTGTAAATTACAGTATTTTACGATTCACAAAAAAATAAAATATATTAGAAAATTCCAAAAACATTAACCCTAAACATTTTTTCACATATTGAAATTAAAAATTGGACTCTATTTTATAAAAATAATTTTCTAAATATGATAAATTGAATTTTTAATTAAACCACAATAAATTTAAAAAATTATTGTTTTAAAATTATAACTGATTTTATAACACTATGAAAAATTGGTTAAGGTCTCAAAAAAATTTCATATAATCATATGAAGAAAATAATAGATTATGAATCTATTTTATGAAAATAATTTTCCTTTTAAATAATTATTTTTATTATACAACTGTTAATAAACATTTATGGTCCAAAAAAATAAAAATACTTAATTTATCATTTCCAAACATTTATTTACTTATACTATGATATAATTATATATAAATATCATTTATAAGATGTATAAATTTTATTTATACTCTAATTGGTTAGTTTACTATGGTATTAGCTAGTTTACCATTCATAAGGGTCATATTACTATTCCAAATGTCATGCTATTATTACACTAGTATAAGTTCATTAATTTATGATAAAATATTCATATTCTATTCATTATTCTTGTATAATGTTTTTTGTGTTATTTATGTAATTTTAAGTGATTTATACTATAGATAATAATTATAAGAAGAGAATTTCTTTTTATAAAATTGTGGGTTTTTATATTCTCCCCCCTTATGAAATTTCTACCTCAAAATTTCATTTTACATAATATGGTGGAAAAAGTGATGGTACATCTCCTTCATAACTTCCTCTAGTTCCCATGTTGTGTTTTCATACTCATGGTTTTTCTATATAACTTTGACCAAGTGAGTAATCTTAATGTGTAGAACATTATCCCTACAGTCCAAGATCTTCATTGAATCCCCCTTGTATGAGAGATCATTATCTAAATATACAACCTATAGATTTAATATATGTAATGGATCTAATAGGTAATCTCTAATGTTGGATATAGGGAATACATCTTGTACTTTAGACATTTTAGGTGGTAATGCTAATTAATAATCCAAAACTACAACATGATCATGAATCACAATGTGAACAATGTACAGGGGACGTAACTTTACTTTCATTATAAAACTCATGAAACTCTTTCATGGAGATAAGTGGAGGAATAAAATGTATATAACCTATTACTTCAGGACACATCAAAAATTTTATGCATATCTCTTCAATCGACTCTATAATGATTTTATTTTTTTTTGAATAGTTTTTTCCTTTTTATATTTATTTATCCATTTTATATCATATCATCTTATGGTCACATCCTTCATCCCAGTATCCTAGTGTACATCATCATTTCCCATAAAGGAATTCATATAGAGCCAGTCATAATCTAGAGAAAAAATGTCGTCGTTTGAGAATTTAGCTAGATGAAGGTGATGGTCCAATCCTCCATTGATGTCCATAAAACATTCTCTCGACATGTTATCTAGTGTCTGAATAGTTAAATTAGTTGGGCCATCAATATGAGGACAATATGCCATACTTAAGTTCAACTATGTGTTCAGAGGATTTTTGAAGATTTTCCACCACATGGAGGTTAATATTTGATCACGACCAGATACAATTGATAATGGTACTCCATGTAGCCTTAATACTTATTTGATGTATCTTCGTGAAAGATGAATAGAGATAAGTTCTCCAGAATAGAGATAAATTGATTTTTCAGGGTACGAAAATCCCCAACAATTCATATAACATTGTTTTCGATGAATATCTTTAGAATTATTATAATAAATTCCATGATTATGTAATTATATTTCATTAATGGTATGTATAATGGTTTTATCATCCATTTAGATGTTTCTTTCAGGATTGACATTCTGAAATACCAATCACATTGATGTATATTTAGTGATTAACTTTTTCATATTTTCCCACAAATAGTTCCCTCAGAGATACTGATACATCTTTTTGCTTCCTAGGTTAATCTAGAAGGTTGATCAATGGGATTCACTCCAAAAAAATTTCACTATCGTTGTATTAGATGGTACAAAATTTCATGACTAAAATCTTACAACTTCTTCATCAATAATTTTGACTGCTAAGGGTTTCCCCTTTCTCATGGATTCCACTTACTTCCTAATTTCAACATCATTTCTTTGAGAAACATTTATTTTTAGAAAAATGGATAGTTGATAAATCATTTGATAAATAATTGATGATTTTCTTTCCTTAAATATTTCCTGGTCCATACATTGAAAATATATGAATGTTGGATCCTTGTCAATTCTTGTAGTAGATAATGTTGCATGATCATGTCTACTTATAGCATCCACCACAATATTGTCATTATTTGGATGGTAATGGATGGATCAGTCGTAATCCTTGATGATCTCTAACCATCCTAACTGGAACATACAAATATCCATCTATGTGAATATATATTTTAAGATCTTGTGATCAATATATACCTCACACTTATCCACATAGAAATAATTCCACCAAATTTTCAACAAAAATATCTCAACTTATTACTCTAGATCATGCATGGGATAGTGTTTCACATGAATTTACATCTTCCTTGAGGTATAGGATATAATTTTATAAATTTTAATTATTACATAGGCTAATACCTTCATTTATGAAATTATTTACACCATGATGTGTTCCCCACATGTCGGTAGTGTTAGAATTGGTGCAATGATAAGACTCTTTGTTAAATTATTAAAGTAGTCATCATATTTAGTATTATTGAAAAACGTTCTCCCTTGTATGTAAACATGGTTCAAAGGTTTTACAATCATGTAGTTTTCTTAAAAAATCGTTGTTAATACAAAAATAAACCATGTAAACTACATATCACCATTTTAGTTGTTTTCCTTTGATACTCTTCGATTTCCATTATTTTAGAAGGGTCCATACATATCCCTTTTCTTGTGATTACAAGCCCCATGAGTGATATATACTTCTTCAAGAACTCACATGTAATTTATATTTTATAATGTTCCCCCTCTTCGCAAAATCTTTAGCATAGTATTAAAATAATCCCCATGGTCCTCCTTGCTCTTGGAGTGTATTATAATATCATCAATAATGGAAACAAAAAATGTGTTGAGGTAATATCTAAGAACTATCATCCATATGTACCTGAATATTTCTATATCATTGGTGACTCCGAAGGGAGTCACCTTAAAATCATTGTGTCCATACACTGTTCAAAAGGGAGTATTGGGGATGCATTACTTATTCAACATTAATTGGTGATATCCAGACCAAAGGTCCATAATAGTGAAATACATATCCCCACATAGTTGATTGATCAAGTCATATATCCATTGGTGGGGATAAAAATTCTTTAACATTATTTTTTGAACTCATGTTAATCAATACATATTTGCATTGATCATACTTCTTGATGATGAAGTGGACTGGTACACCCCATGGTGAAGCACTTGGGCATATAACACCCTTATCCATATTCTCCTATAAATGATTCAGTAATTCTTATAGCTCAATAGTGGACATACAAAATGGTGTCTTCGATATATGATGAGATATTATAAACATTATTGTTGATCACTCAACCTCTTAACCAATATAATGACTGAGAAAATCTTTAGGGAACACGTTAGTGTATCCCCTCATAATGGGAATGTCTTAAAAGAATGATTCTCCCCTTTCTCTCAAATATTTGATCTATATATACATGGTCGTTAAAGTAATATAATAAAAAATTGAGATAATGGTTCTAATGGAGATTTATCTTACTCCTTAAACTTGTTCATAATTTAAGATGCTTTGAGATGTAAAGAGTGATCTCCCATTCTAAAATGTTAATGTTGGATTTGTATAAATATATTCAACCCCTAACCAATATATTTTTAAACATCTCAAATGGAAGTTAGACAATATTTTTTTGGAGGTTAAGTCCAAAATATTAATCATAGATGATTAATTTACATTGGGTACAGTAATTGACACATTTTATGTTATCACAAATAACCCAACTTCCAAATTTTGAGGTTGTTTTTTAATTGTAATGCAAACAATTTAGGACATAAAATAAATCATTAAACTAGATTAAAATAGTATGATTTATTTTATTGAATGAATAACTAGAAAACATATCACCATATCATTTTTAGGTTACACTTCAAAAGTATGGATATAATATTCCCTTCCTTTCCTACTGGGATTTTTTTATGGATTTCCTCAAAAAACACTTGGCTTAGGGAAAGGGCTTGAATAATACCCATGTTCCTTGTAGCTAAAACACTGCACTACTGGCTGACTGTTGATATTAACATTTATTTTATCTTATAAATTAGTGGGATTTATTATATCCATTCAGTAGTTATTATCCAAATTCTCCTTTCATCAATATTTGAATTTTATATTAGTTCAGTTTAAAGAGTTTCCATGATGATTCTTCTAAACTATTGGCATGTGGTATATGGGTCTTATTTCCATCATGGGATTTATTTATTGATCCTCTAATATTAAATTCTGTTTTTTTCTTTTTCCACCAAGCCTTTAATCCCTCTAAGAGTCTCAAATATCCATTTCATCCATAATGCCATAATGGAAAATGTCCTCATACTGGTCAAAGTCTCGAATCACCAATTCCTTTCATGGAATCAACATTAGTCCACTAAATTAGTGATCCACCTTGTATTCATAATTCATGACACTACTAGAGGCATACCTTCCAAGTCCTATGATGTTTTCTTCAAACACCCTGATTTACTCGACTTCCATTTTCTTTAGTATAATGAACTCTATTTCCATATTAATAAGGATTTTTTCATAGAAAATATTTATTGAAAATAATTAATTAAACTTTTCCAATTCCATGGAATGAATTTCCTCCTTATACATTGCATTATTTTTCTATGTGAAACACTAATCATCATCCCCATCATAACGATAAATTGAAGGCACAACATTCTCTTTATCTGAGTACTAGAGTACGTGGAATATCTTTTCAATGGATCAAATGTATTGTTCCATGATGATGCGATCAGAAGATCTAATGAACATGGGAGGGATTTTTTACATGATGTATTCTAAGGAAACTGTATTTTTATCAGAATTATGGGTGTATTCTATTTAATTAATGTTATTATTCATTACTTGAGTCTGTTGATAAAGTACTATCATTATGTATTGAGAACATTTTCCCATCAAAAGTTTTATATCATTACACAATTATTCACATTTCTTATGACATATATTGTTGGAATAGGTTCTTATATTTCATTCTATTTACTAAAAAAATAATGTACAATTAGTGAGCTGATATACATATCTAATAATCTGAATAAAAAGAAAATTTTAACATAATTGGATAAACATATTAATAGAATTTATATCATATCCTTTGATACCCTACGTTTTGATCTAGGTTCTCTATAGTGATAGATTTAACACTTGGGATCTTTCTAATGTTTTCTAGTCTTAATATCCAAAAAAATAACTAGACCAAAATCTGATACTAATTATAATGACCCTGGTCTTTTAAAAATATTACTAAATGATTTTAAGCAAAATTATCATTCAAATACAAAGTAGGGATCATAAAGTATAGTTTATTTGTAAGATTAGATACATAATTAGAAATAAAAAAACAAAATAAATAATTTATTTAATAATAATATTGATATAATAACACAATTTGTTCCCCTACATATGCATAAGATAGCCTAAGTAATACATGAACACATAAAATGGATAGAAATACAATTAATGGTATAATAATAAGAATAAATAAAAGAACTTTGGTTATAGTGCAAAATCATAGGAAATATAAATGCAAGTAACATGATTAAACATAAGGAAGCATAACATATAGAGCATGGGATCATGTAACAATATAATCATAATAACGTTAATGCATCAAAAAATATTACATAATCATGATTCATGTCTCATTACACAAGGAAAAGAATGAGTCAAAGAAAACCGCCAAAGGCTGTTGCACTTACAACACGAGTTAATCTGAACCACCAAAACCATTGTACAAAATGACTTGTGAGATTAAACATTACAAAATAAATTTTAATTCTATTTTGGATAACCCATAATATCATGGTCTTGAATATATGATGTATATAATGATTCATACATAAATATTCAAACATAAACATTAGAGTTATCAATGGAAGGAATTGGGTATGATAATCACGTCAAGAGGTATAATAAAAGGGATTATCGTAATAGCATCCCTAAAAGAATGGATTTAAATCAAACATGGAAACTAATGATGGAAAACAGGAATATATCATGATATTTTATTTCAAACAGAAGTGAATACATGTCAATATTGTTTTTTATAAACTTTAGAAGTAAAACATTTCAGTGTGGTTTAAAGAAAACATCAATACTTTTTTTTAAATATAGAAAAGAATAATGTTTATATAAAATATGAAATAAAATAAGATAGCCTTTCATGATAGAATATATTAATATATAATCATAATTTTACTTTAAAAATGTTATGACATGAAATTGAAAAATGGTAAGAAATTAGAATGTTCCCTTTAATCAAGTGTTCTTTTCAGAAATAATTGACAAGGGAACCTTTGTAAAAATATGTATATCCCTATAAAAGAAGTATGTAATTATCTAGAAACATTATTTTAGGAAATATACATAGAATTAATAATAAATATATAAATATAAATAAGAATTTCATGATGGTAAAGGAAGATAAAGAAGAACCCGATGTGAAGAAAGGATGTTTGGGAAGAATCCCATATCTTATACCTGAATGTGATCTACAAATAAACATATCGTCCTAGATAATATAAATAAATACATTAATTAATTAATTAATAATCTGTTATACATTTATTTAAATTATTATAATTATATTAGGATCACTTACATCCTTTTTTATGGGTTTTGAGATTCAAGTTCATCGTTCAATAACATAGATTTACTTGGTTTTCATGATCATCTTACTTGTATACATGGAAAGAAAATAATTTAAAAAATGAATGTTTGAATGGAATTGAATTTATATAAGTTTATTAATCATGATATATATTAAATGTCTATATAATTTATTTTTTTATTTATGGACTTGATAAATTATTAGAAAATATGTTAGTAATAATCATTTAGATTTATCTTTTGTTTTTTTTATTATCAGAAACTAGTTTAGTTTTATTAGTTATTATTATTATTATATATATATATATAGTGGTTATAGAACATAAGTAAGCTTTAATAAATATATTATAATATGTTTTAACCATTAGTATTTTTTTATTATTAGCCTTCAAGTGTGTAAGTGAAATTTATAATTCATCATCCTTGAATATGATAAATTAACACATCAGGAAGGATGTTTTATTTTTAGGAGAAATATTGGTGTAGATGATTTATGATGATTTTTTATTTCATTTCAAGATAAAATTATATTATAAATATAATAATTGAGTTTTCATGTCACTTGGATATGTTTTTCATGATGATAGAATATGAAATCCAAATAAATTTAAAAATAAATTAAAAAAATTGAAAATGGATTTTACCTCTTGAATTTATCCTCCCTGTTAACCTGATTAGGGTAAAGGGTTTGGTATTTTATTTATACCAAGGGCTCATATACGTTCGAAATTTTCATGGGAAGAGGGATGGGAGTAATTTAAACAAGGCCCAAATCATTTATGGGGTGAGGATGAGTAATGATGGGTGGTATTTAAAGTGGAGGAGGGGGTTTTCACCCATTAATTTACTCACTTGTTTATTTTTTTTCCTCAAGACTATGAATAGATTTATAATTATCTATAAATATATTAAAATAATGAATTATATTTAGATATTATGGGTTTACATCCACAATACAACATTTATGACTCAAGAATTCATGTATTTATTAAATACTATAAATAATTTTATTTCACTAGTTGTAAAAAATTTGGCGATTTTTTAAAAATCCTAAAAATTCACCATAACCATTTTTTATGTTTATAATTCAAAAATAGAATCCACTTTTTAAAAATAAATATATAATATGTGAAATTTAATTTTTATTTTAAATCATTATTTATTCGAAAAAATACCGAATTTAAAATGATAAATTATTTTATAATATAACGAAAATTTAATTAAGGTCCAGATAAATTATCTTATAATCATATGAAAAAACAATATTACTTTATGAATCTATTTAATGAAAACTTCATTTCATTCAATTCATTATATGAATTATAAAACTTAAAACAACCATTTATTTTTCACAAAAATACCATTAATTATTTTTTCATTTTCATAAAATTTATTTATTTATACAATGATATATTAAAATCATATTTTTATTTATAAGATTAAAAAAACTGGTTATAATATAATTGGTGAGTTTAAAATTCTATCGACTGGTTTACTATTCATATGTGTCATATTACAATTCCAATTTTCACATTACTATTCCAATGGTATAGGAACCTAATTTATCAAAAATACAATTATTTCATTTAGATGTCATTTTAACGTTTTTTATTATTCTTTATGTTTTTATGTGATTTATAATATATGACGTACTTTTAATAAGAGAGTTTCCATTGATAATATTGTGGGTGCAAGAATGATGTAAGATGGATTTTTCAACTGGTCAATCATCACCGAGATAGCATTCCTCCATCAAGGAGTGTGTAGAAGGCCAAAAAAATCCCATTAATATATCATCCCATTTCAAATCTTTTACTAGATGAGACTAAACAGAACCACCAGGTTTGGGATTATATTTCTTTATCTTTTTAGAGGTGTAAGAATACTACACATAATCAACAATGTCACGCTTCATACTAGACAACCAAAATCATCGTATCATCTCATAATACATCTTCAATGTTCCAAAATGGATGAATGGTGAATATTTATGATATTAAAATAAAATATATCTCCTCATAGAAGATGGGATGAAAACTGATCCCCAAAATAAATAATATTATCTTAAGAGAGAAACCAACAAAAAATGATCTCCCCACCATAGAGGGTTTCTTAAATTCCTCTGAACTTATCATACTAATGTTTGATTTTCATAATAGAATAATTTAGTGATGATGATAAAGTAACACTGATCAAAAAGTCACTTGGAACATCCTCCTAAGAATCTGAATGCAACTGAATGAATATTCTAATAATGTTCCACTATTCATTCACTCCCAAATAAATCTTCTTTGGATATTTTATTCTCGAGAATCTAAAAAACGAAATTTCTATCCACTAGGGTATAGGTGATGATGAAGTTATATGTATAAGGGTATTCCACACATCATCTCTATTTCCGATTCATGTCCTTATTATAAAAGATATATCTTATAATTTATTGTTTGAAAATACTAAAATCCTCACCCCAAACAGATAGTTCTTCTATCATAAAATCTCATGCATTACAATAAAAATATTCAAATCATGAGTGGGAAAATTAATTTCATATGGTTATAGCTAAATAGAAATGTAAGATACAGCAGGAACATTCTATATTAGAACACGACCAAAAATAGCACCTAAAGCTTCATAGAAAACCACATACCCCTTACTGAGAACATGTAAGATCATATTCAAAACCAATGTCATAGGTAGTTTTAAACCATTAAAATAATACTATCACATTCCATACCTTATGATTTTCAATCTTTTATTGGTAATAGTTGTCAAAAGTGATTCCAAAATTGATAAAATATTAACAAACCATTTTTAATATCCACCATGAACAAGTAACATCCAGGCATTAAATACATTTAAAGGTTATTCATATGAAAAAAATTTAATTCTTATTTTAAGGATCAATTGGCAAGCCAGGCTCATAAATCACATCCACCAAGAACTTCACTTATTGAATCCAAAAATTAAAATTTGAAATATTTCCATAGAAATATTGAATATTTATTATTTCCAAAACTAAACCCAAATGGTGATCGTACTCTTTATCAGATCACAAATAATCCAATATATTATCCATAAACACTAAAAAAATTTGTTAGATAAAAATAAAATAACTAGTTCATCTATTCTAGAAAAACTACAGAATCATTAGCTAGTCCACAAAAAGTAATAATAGATTAGAAATAGTGATACATTATCCTAGAATCCATCTCCAGTATACCAGACACAAAAACTCAGTGATGATGATAACCTAACTAATGATCGTTATGCGAAAACCACTTTACCACTTTAAACAGTAAAAAATATCATCTAAAAGATGAAAATGAAAAATATTCCTAAACAATATGTTATTAAATTTTTGATAGTCCGCACACAGTCTAAAAATAACATTCCTTCTTGGGAAAGTGCACTGATTCAACCCAAGTTGAAAAAAGGGTGAAAAGTCACTTCACAACCAGATTGTCCATCTGAATCTTGAGTTTTTCACCTCTGTTGGTGCCATACCATATAAAGGTATCAATACTAGCTAGGTAACTAGGACATTTTTAGTCATAAAATATATCTACATCTATAGAGGAAGACAAAAAATATATATGAAAACCCATCGAGAATCCCAAACAACCATATGAGAATCAAGAATAGAAGAAACATTATTAGGAATAACTGATACAATATAAAAAGGACGCTTAATCTCTATGTGGGATGGTCGTTCATGGGAAGGTATCAGATCCAAATCTTGGAAAATCACCAATGTGATCTATTAGGCAGATTTCAAAGAGAATCCTATACAAAAAAATCAACTTCATCATGTTGAAGGACTAGATAATTTATCATGTTGTTGATATCAAACAAATCCGGATCGAGAATAATAAAAAATCATACTAACTTTGCATCAGCTATTGATGGCTCACTAGAAGGAAACCAAAAACCGTTCTCTTTCCTCATTCAAAGAGGAATAACTAACATCATAACAAAGACATGAGAAAAATCAAAAATTTAATCAAATGAATAAAATAGAATGATGTAACAATGTGGTAATAACCAGTAACATGTAAATCAATCACTACAGAATATAAAATAAAGATGGTATGTCTCACTATTAGTATATCTATTTATACCTTTTTCAGAAAATAATATACTTCATAAAGGTTAATCACTCATTAGGAAAATGGTTGGATCCCTGTATTATTTGAAGAATATAATGAAACCATAATAACCATTGGATCCTATGATCCCTGGTCATATTAATGAGTAGAAATATTCTAACCCAAACATTGTAGGTGACCATAAAGCCCAATCCAATTTGACACCATTGCCAGTGAAGGGAAATATCATCGATTTTGTCCAATATTTCAAAACATATAGAGAGTCATGGGCACACTACCAACTTTAATTTAATATATATTTGAGGAATGCCACTGATAATCACCACCACCACTAACATGATGTTCTTA
This sequence comes from Viscum album, assembly GCA_963277665.1. Lineage (NCBI taxonomy): Eukaryota > Viridiplantae > Streptophyta > Magnoliopsida > Santalales > Viscaceae > Viscum > Viscum album. The sequence continues at coordinate 1,292,331,304 of OY728135.1, forward strand.
CCACTTATTATTTTCCCTTATGCTCCAATTTTTCTTACACTAGTAAGAAGAAAAAGGGAAGAATATATAATCATTCCATTAATGTTCATATCAGTCATAATTTCTCTATCTATGGTCTCTACATATGTTTATTGTTGTTGTATCAATATTGATTATTTGATATCTTGTCTCAAAATCTATAGGTACATCAATGTTTTCATTTGGTAATTCTTTACAACCTCTGTTCAAAAAATACCCATCTTCATAAACTGATTGTTTTATGTTGACACAAAAAAAACCTAATGGAAGAGAGTAAATATAGTTAATTTTCTTTCATCATAGACTCTAGAAAATTTATGTGTTGAATAGAGTCTTCATACCCTTTGAGTCCATGCACATGTTTCTATCATCATATTCCATGGAACCTCGAAATATCTTACTGGGACCCTCATGTAAGAATTCTTCACAATTCAACATGATACGCTTAGTTGTATCCTACATATTAATAATATATCTGATCATTTTTAGCCATCCTTTTTCCTCTTAAGATTAATTTGTACCCTTAATGGATGGTGGATTCTCATACAAGAACTTCTAATGTAGATCATTTTCTCTTACAACTCTAGGATGTAAATCAATGACTATGTTCTGGATATGAAACACATTCTTACCAACAACATGATCTTCCTTCATGATCTCCTATATATTATTATAATATATAGGCTGATTCCATTTAGGATCATCTTCCACAAACTTTTATGGAATGTGAGGATAAAATCTTGGAGGTATACTATTCTACACTAAAACAGAAGAAACAATCAAAAACCAAAATTTACCATAGTTCAATCCATAAACAAATAAGATACAACCATGATTGAAATCAAGAAATCAAAACTAGATACACACATTCAAATACCCCATTGTGTTTTGAGTCTTATTCTAGAATGTGCGTGTTAGGTACCCACCACAACAAACATCTCAATTCTTGAACATCTTATATATAGTTAACCAAACATCCCAAGATAAGTAATGTTGAGAAAAAAACATCTTATGATATGACACTATGACGAACCTGGCTCGGAAACTCTCTCAAAAATATACCTAACAAGAATTTTCACATACCCAATGAGCATTATACATCCCCAAGGCGTGGTGAATAACACTCTAGAATAAAAAAAAACTATAGGAAATGATTTCTCCAAACCCAAGAAACAACAATGAATACATATACATATTATTTAACAATGCATTAGAAGATATTATAATTTATATTTCATAAAAGGTTGATCAGAATAGAATATAAATATGTGAAATGGTAGAAAAATAATCTCTATGTTACAAGTCCAACTATAAAAGAACAAAAAAACAAAAACAACTAATCTAATAGTCTCTATGTGATAGAATGGATAAATCCTAACCATCTCACCATAAAACGATCTAAACCAAGAGTACAGAAAACCATTTCATATATCTACCACATTGTTCCTTTCCAATCATAAAAATACAAAAAAGGTATATGCACCACTGAATGGGAGCACAGGTTTTGTGCTAGTGGGATTAATACAGTCTTACCTAGGTGATACATTACAATTCTATATTTTAATATTCTTAGTATGCTGAAATTTTATGAAAAAAAAATATTGATAAATAAGTTAACACTTCAATATCAAAAACATGGAAAAAATTAATTTCACCTTTTTCAACATTTCCATGTACTAGGAAAATTAGTTTCAATTCATATTATAGACATAAATCATATAATATATAAAAATCAAACCAAATAATATAGTGTATATATTTGAATATAAATTTATGTATGATGAATCTAGTAAAATCCAAATCATATGTACTATCACATCCAGTATCATAGTAAATAATGATCACAAGGACACTTATACCACACATTGACAATTGTCCTCATCAAGTATCTTGATATATGAGTCAAATCATGTGAATAGAGAAACTCCCTATAATGTGAACTCACCAATAGGTCTAATAGGTCCCTAAAATAATAGAATTATTTAGAATAAGAATACACCATGAATGAACCCCCTGATGGTGGTGTTTTATATACTTTCATCGGCGTGCGCGCGACCGTCTATTCGGGGACGGAGAAGCTGTTTGTTGCCTTGAATTACCACTTTCTAAAGGTGGGTGGAATACGTTTCTTGTTCAGGGAAGTTTTCTCCATGATCGAAATGGGATGATGGGGTGTCGGTTCTTCCTTCATTGGATCCCTCCTTAGAACTCATCACCTAGTCCGGGTCTCCCTTATAGACTTAAGACGTTGTTCGTGAAACTCTTCCCAGTACCATATCTTTAGGGACACTAGTTTTTTTCACTACTTCTGTCAGGAAATTATAGGGGGTCTGTTCAGGGAAACAACCTCTGGTCGGGGGAGTTGTTATGCTAGACATCACTGGCGCGTCTAGACGATGGAACACTGGCACATCTAGATTTATTCCTCTTATTATAGGGTTTCTCGAGGGCCCGGAAACCTATGAAATCCCATGTAGAATGTGAGGAATTATATTCTATAGGCATGTATCTAATTTTTTCCATATCTTACCATGATTAACACAGGGTATCCCAACGTTTTAACATATAAAGGAGACAGATCGGACTGATCGGAACACTGACTAGAGTGGATCAGATGGGTGTGACCCATGGGGAAAACATTGATGCTAGGTGGTGAAATGGAAAAATCTCAATGATATGTGGAGGACCGGATAAGAATAAGGATTGATGATGGATGGTTAAATTAATTGGATGGATAATGGGATGGAGTTGACATGGGGACGATGGTGATGTCAGTGTGGAGTCTGGTAGAGACCTCCAACGTATCGCTGTGGATAGGAATCAATGTTTGTGAAGTTCATTTGATGAAGGCTTACCATCTATTTGAGACTTAAAAATCTTACCCCAAAATTTGGTTTACAACAACTTAATTCGGAATAGGGTTGACAATGGCTTATTGCTGAATGGAGTTGAAAACAGCTTACCGCTGAATGGGGTCACAACGGCTTACCGCTGGGTGGGGTCACAACAGCTTACCGTTGGATGGTGTCACAATGGCTTACCACTGGATGGGGTCACAAAGGATTACTTCTGGATGAGGTCATAATGGAATACCACTGGACGAGGTCACAATAGATTATCCTTGGATGGGGTCACAATGGCTTACCAGTGGATGAGGATCACAACAGCTTACCACTAGACGGGGATCCCAATGACTTACTGATAGATGGGGTCACTACAAAAAACTGCTGGATGGGGTTGAAATTCATGTAGGATTCCTACGTACCTTATCCAGGAGACAAGGATCATATCCCATGTAGTTAGGGGTGGTTAATGTAGTTTAACGTCGTGGAGGACCAAAAGAGACTTGCAGATTAACAATATGCGGGTCAACGGTGGACCGACATAAAGATGGTCAGGACCAATGGGTTTTGGTAATGAACCTTAGGGAGGATTCATAAGTACCTTTCCTTTGAAAGGATCAAATTACATGTAGCTCAGGTGGTATGGGAACCGACATGAAGTGGGTCAGAACCATTGGATGTTCGGCTTGAACCTCATGGAGGCTTCCTACATACCTTGCCTATGTAGGTATCAAAGTCCTCATAGTTCAGAAAGGGGCTTGGGGATTACACTCTAAGGTGACCCAAGGAGGATATAATAGTTGGTTCTTTCTCTAAGCCCACGTGATTCATGCTTGGTGTGAGAATCAAGAGGCAATAAAGACCAGACCATCACGTCACGGAAGGTGCATCCATGGGAAGTGGAATGGGGGATTACGCGTGGTTTGTGACCTGAAGAGGAAACATCAGTTTATGCCTGGTTAGTAGCCTGACATGTTTGAGATTGGTACATACTCCATGACGGAGTCCTGAGTGATGAAAAACCTAACGGGATAGGTATTTGGCACCTCGGAAGAGAGGAGGAGACTGGTTGCTACCTCCTTTAAGAAAAGATAGTGGATCACACTAGGGTGGTTTCCATTTCCCTGTAGATGAATGATGTTTCAATAAAGAGGATTTAATTCCATGTGAGTAATTATATCACTCTCGTGGAGACCAGCAGGCATAGATAATGTCTAAGATGGGGCACCCCACGTGCAAGGCACAGGGTGAGTTTAAAGTTTTACATCATGTGATGGGGACGGTGGTGCTTGGAAGTTTAACGTCACATAGCTCAGACGAGGTGGGTTCCCTCTGCACCCCTAGGACGTACATAACATATACCCTCTCACCCTTGAGGTAGGTAATGCATCATCAATTCCATAGTGAGGGGTTGTTATGGAGCGATCCATTGGGGGGTCCACGTTAGCATGGCTATGCGAAGAAGCAATAACTCTTATCGTGCCTATTTTAAGATAAATGAGGCGAAGAAACACAATGGGAATAATCACCCAAGGGACCTCAAAATTGAATCATGAAAACCTAAAGGGCCACATTGGAAAAGGAGTTGCATAGAAAAGGGGTTTATAGGTAGAAACCTTGTGAAGCTCTGGTGCTCCATGAAGTAGAGGGGATTCGTGAAGGGATGAGCTTCGCATAGTGAAGTTGCCTTGCCTAGGAATAAGGAATATGTGCATATGGAACGTGCTTCTAAATGTATAAAGGAAATCTTGGAGAAACCCCTCATAAAGCAAGGGTGCCTTGTGAAGCATACCATTGTGAATCAATGTGCTTTGCAAAGCATAGTGACCACATCTTAGCATGCGGGTCACATGTGTATGAATGGTTTTTTTCAAATCATAAATGCTCTGCGATGACCCGAGTCCCCGTGGGGATATCCTTCCATTACAGAGGCATGTTGTCTATTTGAAGGGAATCCCTCTTTTAAGAGAGGCAGAATCCATGGAAATGGGAAAGCACTTCATGATGCAAAAGTACTTTGAGAAGCTCATGTTTCACAGAGCAGAAATTACTTAGCGATGTGGGAGCTCAAAAGGAGAAAGGTTGTAGGATCCTTCATTTGGGATCCAGGGGAGCCTGGTATTTATAGGAATGATGTTTCATGAAGTCAAGCTCTCTCGGGGTGAAGACGGAGCTTTCTCCATGGTGGGTTCACGAACGTTAAATCTATTCCGGGAGAATTGAACATCCTTTCTCCATAGTGGGTTCCCGAACGTCAAAGTGGTTCATGGAGCATCCCGCCTTCTTTCTTCCTGACGGGTTCGCGTAAGGATATATATGTACTAGCCACGGGGCTATGGGGCTCCGCAATTGGTATTTGCGAGGAATCCCATAATTCTTACCCTTTGTTATATCTTTTCCTTGATTTTGGAATCAACAAATGCCCCCCCCCCCCTCAGACTTTGATCCGAGAAGAAAATGAGGGTCAATGTCAGAGGTTCAACCCAAAAAATTCCTCGGTCAAACGCAATGGTGACACATTAAGGGGGGTGTTCAAGGTTGAGTGGCATGCGTGGGTGGGCAAGACGCAAAACTCACTGCGTATCGGACACGTTGCGATGCATCTGGGGTCCTCACCTATAAATAGGGGAGATAACCTCTCTTTTTTCCTTTCCCTTATCCATATTTTTGGGTTGTAGCACTCTCGATTTGTGAAGCTCCACGTACTCTACAATTTCCCTCCACGAATCAGGCCTTCTTCTTCATGGCGCACAACAAGTCTTTGACTTCGTGTCGGTGCGCTCAACGAACTGCGTCTGAATGTCGGGGTAGGCCTCTATAAATAGTCTTCGTGACTGAGCTCAGAAAACTTTCTCTGCGAAAGATTTTCACAAACCAAACCCAATGAACGCATAAATTCAAAACTTAATGCCTCACCGAGAGTCTTTTAGGGGTGTCCTTGTGGATGCTACCCTAAGGGACAAGATGGCCAATAGGTTGGGTCTAGGGGAGTTGATAAATAGCCAATCTGACCACAATTTTCTAGTGAAGATGTTTTTTGAAATCTAGTGTAATTATTCGATGTGTAGAAGGCTATCATTATATGGATTCGGGATGAGGTATGACATCTTCATCCCTGAAAAAAGTTAGGATGAACCAGCTTACTGGTTTAGGAGCACGTTGTGCCAGTGCCAGTGGTTCAGGGCGGCTGATGGCCATGTCTGGGAGGACATCACACCCGTTATTGTTGATTGCCTATAAAAACATCTGGAAAATGTTTATGGTAAGGAATTGTTGTCAGAGACATCCCCCCTCTGTGCCATATGATCATGAAGACAGCCCTGAGGAAACCAGGGAAGGGAGGGTCTAAAAAGTGGGATTTATGTCAGGGCAGAAACATATCTGATGATTGGGCCTGGGAGTACTAGTTAGGTTCCTCGTGTGATGAGTATGAGGAAATGTTTATGATAGTGTGCCTATACAAGGCTACTTGGGCATCCAAATTTCATACCCGCAAACCAAAATAGCTGATTCTAGAGTTGTTGAGCAGGTGGTCATTGAGGTCCAAAACCTTCCCCTTGCACCACGTGGAGGTTGGAATTAGTTTATCGGACGTGCACCAGAACTCGGGGGTCCTGATAATGGGGGATATGTGTGATGAATTCCTCCATGTTATGGGTGTGTGGGAGGATCCGGAGAAAATTCTGTAACTAGAGATGGCACTGATGGAGCTGGTGCCGGGAGAGGACAAGGAATCAGTGAGAGATTTCCACTTCAGACAGTGGTTCAAATAGTTTCTGAACTTCCTAAAAAATAGATAGATCCCAGTGGGGCCTCGTACTTTCCCAAGGGGGATCAACAGGGAAAGGAGTACTCATACTGGTGGCCCTCGGAGGATAGCCAGTGGAAAACTTGGGGGTTCAGTGTCAACACTTAGTAGAAACCGATAGTCCGGATGGCAGCATTCATCGCTGCTCTAATCTACGGTTGGATCCTTTCGGTGAGGGATAAGAAAATGGGTGTGCGACCAATCATATTCATCATGGCGTCCATGTTGGCGACAGGAGGGCGGGTGAACCTCAGAATCTCGATGCACGCCAAGCTGTACAAGATTCTATGGAATATCAGTGAGGGGAAGAGGCCACAGAGGATGTGCAGGTCATTACTCCTCCTGTACAGGTGGATAGCGGTGCACGTCAAGGGGGTCTATGAATATTCGAACCCCATCTCCCCTCCAAAATTGTACTTCTATCCGTCCATTCCGAAGATCGCGGGAAAGTTTCTGGCCAAACTGACTATGCAAGCAGTACGAAACCGTGTCGAAAAGATAGAGTAATTCATCTGTCATCTATTCCTGCTGCCAATGGGTTCTTTTAATGGTGATGTAAAAGGAATAAAAGATCATAGGTCATATCTCCTGGACTTTTGAGGTGGAGTTCTCGATGCAAGAGTACACCGTGAGTCTCTCTGCAAGCCATACACCCTGCACCGATTTCCCAGGAAATTTCAGTATATGCAGTGGCTGATCCCACAGGTCTATTTAGGGGTGCTGCATGAATAAAATCCATGTGGGATGAGGCAGATGTTTCTCATGTTCACACAGGAGGATGGAAAGATGTGGAACGAGTGGCCTCCACCCATGGTCGTCTTAGGGTTGGTGAAAGAGTAAGCTAAAAGCTGGGAGGCAGCCTACCAAGGGGGAAGCTAAAGCATCCAACCATTCCGGTCGGTGATGGTGTGCCTCCCCAACCTTGAGGCTGGGGTCGGAATGCAGCAAGGACATCCCACATTGGCGGGGATGCTGAGGCGGTGAGGCATGTACCGGTTGAGGGGGAGGCAGCGGTAGTGGATCTAGCAACAGCAGCGGACCCGGTGGTCCCAGAATAATAGAGTTATCCAGAGGGGATCCCACCGAGAAGATTCCATAGAATATCTACCTAGGCTCTGTAGATGCAGCTGCGCCATATAGACATGCAGTGGAATGCCGCCTTTCTGGAGACCTGGGATATCTAGGATGTCTATAGGAAATTCCTCGACCCATCTGAGATGTGGCAACACTTGAACCATCTCGTGATGGACTTGCTGAGAATTGGCCCCATCACAGCTGGCTTTGCAGTATCCCAGGATGAGGAAGACTGATATCTTACTGAGTTGGAAGATTGTTTCCACTCCTGGGGTGCCCCGCATCCAATGACAACCTAGGTGAAGGTGTTTTTGGATCGAATGACCCCTCTATAGTTATCAGCTGCTGAATTGAGAGAGTATTTTCTCTACCATAAGAATCAGGCGAGTCCTCCAAGGGGGAGGAGGCCGGTAGAGGGTGCCCATTGGAAGAAGGTGAAGTCGGTGATCAACACTCAGATGTTGATAAATTTTCAGTGGCCCTTGAGGTAACATCCTAAAACCCTTCCTCAGGGTTTGTTTCTAGATAATTTTGAATTCCACAAGATTATTTGAACTTTGCAGGAGACCTCATACACCGAACCACCTTTTGACTAATAGCAGATGCAGATGTAGGGCCTTCGGGATCCGAGCCTGCTGCAATGGAGATTAGTGCACCTGGCGGGGACAGGTCACTCGAGATGGCTCCCTCAGAGTTTTTATACATCCCTATTGTATATGGAGGGCCACGTCTCAGGGTCTCCACAACAATAGACCATGAACGAGATCGAGAGTTTGACACTTGTAAGTTTCATTGATGAAACTCATGACTATCACTCATTGACTGGGCTAATAACATATGTGACCCTCTTGGTATGTATAGTTTTTCAGATGGCATGGGCCGCCTGGGAAATTTTGGTCGTGACTTATGGTGGCGCCTTTATTAGGGGAATTTCGATGATAGTGGAGGCGGAGATCCTAACCGACCTAGCGGTGGCACTCTCGATCACTGATGGGACCGTTAGCGGGGCTGAACTCGAGATCATTGAGGTGAGATCTAATGATAAGGATCAATCAAATTTCCCATTCCCCTCCACACCCGACCAAATACCAGATGAGGACCCTGTTGATGAGTTCATGTGGTAATTCCCTTCATATGAGCCTACAAACCACACCGACTGGGATGAGATAGCCTCTAATGAAGAGTATAGAAAAATATTATGTCATCAATCATGGAAGCTGATCAAGTGCTTTGTTGATGACACCCCCAAGATAAATGGCTGAATAATATGGATAAACATCATTCGCTAGTGCATGAACACTGTGCTGGGGGAGTGGATTCCCATTGTCCCTACATGCTCATCCGATATCTTATGGAAGAGATGATTCGGGAGTATGAATGTGGCCTCAGTGTGGGCTGGAAGCAAAGGAAATTAGTGAACATCAAAAGGCTCCAGGATGCTGAAAACGAGGATCAGTGGCTGTAGATCTGGGCAAATGAGAAACCTTCCTCCCTTAATGTGCAATCATAGCTAATATTACGATTGAAGTCCCAGTTGGTAGAGGCCGAAGAGCGCATGACCAAAGCCTTAGCATAAATGACCATCATCCAGACCGACGTAGAGCGGGCCAAGATCATGGATGGAGAATAGTACCCCATCGCTACCGAGGAGGAGCGGGAACCTAACAGGTGACCGAAAATCCTGGATACTAGAATCCAAATTGTAGAGGAGTTGCAATGTTATTTTGACGCGGTTTACCCTTCTATGGGAGGGATCAACCCCTGGTACTGTAATGATTACAAACCGTAGAAATTAATTTCATTATATGATTGTTTTATGCCAAATTATTGCATGATTTCTCTTATTTGTATTGGTTTATTGCATTATATTCATATCCGTTGAGCATCCAGTGATCAATTCCTAAGCTCACATGGGTCGGGCTAGGTGTCAGAAAAAATGGATGACCACCTTATTATGTCATTCTATTGTAAGAGTGTAAAACATGTTTCGGGAATTCAGGGGTTTGGAACAACCAATGAGGATCTTTATAAAAAGGGGGGAAGCCCAACTGGGGGATGAGGACCTCAAAACAGTCGAATCATCGGTTTCCCAGTGTGCACTAGTGCACAATCATGGTAATGCCAGGGGCGTTGGAATTAATATGAACATAGAGGAGTGGAATGTGTGAATCACAATACCCAAAATTTGAAACATTGTAGGCTAGCATGACAATGAAGAGTAAATATTGACCATATTCAAAACATAGTATCTTATTGTGTTAGACTGAAATGGGGATAACAAATGACGGTTGACCAATGACCATGTTCGAAACACAGGGCCTAACTCACAATTACATCCATTTTTCTTTTAGAATGTTGGCCTAGGATAGTAGGCAATCCATAGGCTGGGTATCCATACAGTTAAGGGGTTCCATTAGACATGAAAGAGGACGAGGGTCTGAATGAAGGGCGTAAAAAGAGTGGAGTTAGAGTGAAGGGTTGTTCCTATGAAGTCCAACACTCCTGAAATCATTCCACTTTGATGAAGGAAGATTATGTGTGTGTATCCGTCTGGTCATGGATCAGACATACTTCCATGTCGGGCCTCTTTGGAAAGGGATCTAGAGCATCCCATAATTAAAATGCAGCATCCAGAACATGTCCAAGATAGAATCGAAATTTAGTGTCATGTGTTGAGGACATATGGACTCGTGCATTTTAACATTATAAGACAGGATGAAGGGTGAAAGGGAAAATCCTAGGATGGTAGTATTTTGTGTGGTATCCATAAAAGAGACATAAATGAGGACAAAAGAAGTTCACAATATGCCACGCATCCCTAGACGAATTTCTTTAGGTCAAGGGACCAAAATTGAAAGCTAGGCTGGGCTCAAAGAAAATCGGTTGGGCATTTGTACATATCCCATGAGGATGGGAATCAAGCCATATGTAGTTCTGGAAGATGTCATGTAGTTTAACATCTTGGAACAAGGATGCAAAGTGATCATGGTTTATGTTTATAGAACTTGAACCAGATATTGTAGGGAATGGGAGAGACACCTGGTGAGGTAATTATAAAAAACTGGCATGAATGGGGACTTGGTTTCCAGACCAATATGTGTTCCTTGGAGAGGTTTTAGGTCGAGGGATCGAAAAAAAAATGTTAGGCTACACCAGAGGCAATGTTCATGGGTGCTCCCTCATATCTCATGAGGATGAAAATCATGACAGATGTAGTTCTAAGGACAGTACAGTAGGATTCCAATGCTATAGATAATAATGTTGTGCGGGTCTGGCCCTAGCACTGAAAGAAGTACTATTTGATAGATCTTGTTTGTCTATTAGGATGAATGGGTGTTTTTTTTGTGAAGAAATAGATCTAAGATAGAAAATCTAGGAATCTCTACAAGAATCAAGCTATATGTCGTTATTGAAAAATGTTATGGTGTGTGACTGATACCAAACATGATGCCCCCTTGAGTGAGGATATCATGGTGCAATGTCGTTTTTCCTCATGTGGGCAGGATGATAATGTAATAGTTTTAGTGTCATGTGATTAGACCAACCACACACTTTAACACCATCTAGTATATATGTAATGGTTTAAAGTCATATGGGACCATGCATCATTGTTTAAAGTCATATGGCTCAGACATATACATGAGAGACGAGGTTCAAGAGGGAATATGCACGGCCTGATAAAGCATACCCGACATGAATGAGGACGACATATACATCATACTATGTCCGATTATAAGGAGGAAACCATTTCCCAAGGGTCCAGAAAAGGTTAGAGGATATGGAAAAGGAGAGGCTAGCACTTGGTTGAGTTGGACACAAAGATGAGATGCCTAGGTGTTCCAACATATCCCATGAGGTTAGTAATCAAGCCACACGTAGTTCTTCCAGGTGCCTTTTAATGTCGTGCGGGACAACATACAATTTAATGTTATGCGAGACAGGAATTAGGGGAAACTAACTCCTAGAAAGAGGCATATGTGGTGCTGTTATTGCAAATGAGACGTGAATGGGGGAATAATCCCACATGCGCCACGCCACGTGGTCACATAAGAGTCAGATCCCAGAAGGTAGAATAGAAGAGATAAATTAGTGGATCCTGAGATAGGACCAAAGATGTTATGTCTAAGAATTCCTATGTATACCATGGGAATGGGAATCAAGTTTTATCTAGTTCTAAAAGAGATCTTAGTTTACGGTCTTAAAGCATGGACCATGAGAGGCTAAATCCTTCCAAGTAGGCGCACACCTCAATCCAATTCCTATGCCCATGTGAGTGAAACTCAGTGTGGGAAATAAGGTTGGAAGAGATTTTTTGAGATACCTAGAACACATGCCAAAGTGAAGTTGTTGTAGAGCCCGGAATTATGCCTTACCTTAAGTTTGTCCTCCTAACTTTCAAATGCGCGCTGAGGGGTAGTGCCAGGAGTGTCGAAATTCCACTTGGACATGATGTGGTGGAAACTAATTTGAATCATGAAACCAACATTCATGGATTGTGGGGGTTGACATGATGATGGAGGATAGCTATTGAACGCGTTCGAAACACTACATCCATATCAAGTAGCCTGAAATGGGAACAACAAATGTGTATTGAATGGTGACCATATTAACAACGTGGGACTTATATCGATTTTTTGTCTGAAACTCTTGATGATGTTGGCCTGTAATGGTAGGAGAGTCCTTAGGCCAAGCATGCATTCCATTTGGGGGTCCCTTCGAGTGTGAAAGATAATGGAAGCACAAATGAAGATGAATAAAAAGATTGAAAATTGGGTGAAAGCATGTTCAGGTAGAATCTCGCACTCCTTGTTCAAGAACAGTGTACTCAAGGGCTAATTGGTGAATCACCAAAGAGGGCCAAGGGACTCGATATAAGGATAGCTGACTCAAAGATATGAGAGCAGGAAAAGAGAGTGAAGGCTGCTCAGGAGAGAGAGGTGTGCAGAATGGTTGTTATAATCCAAATGTGAATGAGGACATAATCCCATACCACACTGTATGCCCCTCTTCTGGAAAGAATGTAGGAAGAGGGGCCAAAATGATAGGGAGGTTTCTTAGAGATGGGGCTGGACCTGAAGACCAGAGGTTCAAGTAGTCCTTTGTATCCCAGGAGGATGTGAAACAAGCCATACATAGTTCTAAAGGAATGGATGATTCAAATAAGGGAAATAAACACCAATGATGTGTGTGTACGAAATAGAGAGTAACCTCACATGAATGTGGACATAATCCCACACCACATCGTACATCCCTATGTGAGGACCTGGTCCAGGGGCCTTGAGGCTGGTCCATGGACAGAATGGCATATCCAGCTTGCAGTTTAACGTCTTGTAGTGAGGATGATGGTAGGGGAAAGGTGTTTCATCCAAGGATGTGTATGTCACAATGAGTAACCTGACATTAATGAGAACATAATCCCACACCACACCATACAAACCTAAGTGAGAACTTGGGCCACGTTCTCGAAAAGGTCAAGAGGCCTAAGGCTGGGTCATGGACAGAATGTCATGGCCAGCTTGTAGTTTAACGTCTTGCAGTGAGGATGAATGTGATCTTAGTTTCGGGACATAGAGAACGAACCGTATATGCCTAGTTTAATTTCATATTCATGGGATAGAGAGTCGAATCATCGTGACTATGTAAGACCACAAAGAAGCAATGATGATAGAGGACAATGGTTAACCATGTTCGCAACAATGTAACCAACACTATGTGACTAGAAGCTGGTGAAAATTGAGCATCGACGGTTGACCAAATTCACGAAACATGACTTGTACTAATTTGTCACCCGCAATCCTTGAGGGCGTTAGCCCATAATGGTAGGAGAGCCCTTGGGATGAGCATGCATGCCATTTGGGGGCCCTTTTTGTTATAGAAGGTAATGGAAACCCAAATGATGGGACTCACGAAGCATGGAAAGTCATGTTCTCATGGGAAGGATGATAAATGAAAGGAGGGATGTCTCAAGAGGATAAGTGTGTTGTGGTGAATTAGACCTGCGTGAATGAGGACATGAGTCCATACCGCACCACACAATCCTAAATGAGGACTTGGGCCTTGGGCCCGAAGTGGTCGAAGGACTAGAGGCTAATCATCCAGGCCAACTGTAGCCATATGACCTCTCATGCAGGAATTGCCTTCATAGCTCCTAATCCCACATGAGAAATGATCGGTGTGGGAAACAAGGAGTAGGAATACTCTCTCCTCGTCACATAAGGGTCCAATAGCTTGAATTACACTCTTTCTCGAAGTAGACCTAGATTTGGAGAGACGTCGGGGAAGAATGAAAAACTAAACTCCATGTTTGGGCCATATGGGGGTGGTGACAATGAAGAAGGATAGATGTTGACCATATTTGAAACACATAATCTATATCATGTGACCTGAAATGGGAACAACAAATGCACATCGACCACTGACCATATTCACAACATGAGACTCAAATCAATTTATGTTCCAAAACCCTTGAGGGCATTGGCATGTAAAATATAAGAGAGCCCTTAGGCTAAGTATCGTTATCATTCGGGGCCCCCTTCAGATGTGAAAGATAATGAGAACCCAAATGATGTGGTGTGTGGAGCATAAATTTGCTCCTGTAATTTCAAATCGAGTTAGAAAAAATAAGACATAGAGATCTTCAAGGGATAGGGATACATGGTACAGTCATGATGAACCTGATATGAATGAGGAAACAATCCAGCACCACACCATGTGTTTCATCACAATGGTAGGTCCCAAAGTTTGGGGTTGGTCCAACAGATGAAATGCCTGGGAAGTCCTACGTATCCCATGAGGATGGGAATCAAGACACACATTTGTTCTGAAAGGGCCATGCAGTTTAGAGTCATGCGGTAAGGAAGTGGGAGGATTAGATGAATCAAAGACGGAACGTGGTGCAATCATCGTAAACCTGACATGGGTGGGGCCAAAAAATCATACACGATGCCATATGAGATCCTCTATAATAACTATGCCCAAGAGGGGATAGTCAAAGAGGAATCTGGGGTTGGACTCAAGACAAGGAATATGAGCGTTCATATGTATCCCATGAGGATGGGAATCAAGTCATACGTAGTCCTTGAGATGTAGATTAACATCTTGAAGGATGAAACATAGTTTAAGGTCGTGTAGGACCATACAGTTTTAGATATTTTAGGACCGCAATGAAGTTTAGGGTCTTGAAGGACCATCACATAGTTTGTGGTCTTGCAGGACCATACAGTTTAAGGTCATGCAGGACCATCAGGCAGTTTAGAGTCATGTGGGACCATCACGCAGTTTGGGGTCATGCAGGACCATATAGTTTAAGGTCTCTCAAGACAATTGTGTCTCAGGAAAATTATTTCTTGAGGAGCTTGGCATTGGTGGAAGAAGTTATATGCTCACCATCCATCATAACCAGCAAGTACGCGCCATTGGAGTAAATCTTGTGAATGATTTGAGGTCTTTCCCATTTAGGTTACAACTTTGGTGGTTTTCTTCTTTGTATCATTGGTGCCCTCAGAAACAATACCAAGTCACCGTGCACAAAGGAGTGAAGGAAAACTTTCTTGTTGATAGCTTTGGCTATCTTTTTCTGATGGATTTCAAAATTATGCATGGCATGAAGCCTATTCTCATCGAGTGCTTCTAACTCATCCAAATAGATTTCAGCTACATTATCTAGTGCATGCTAATCATATATGACTCGGTGCAATGAGGTAAATTGAATCTTGATGGGCAGGACGGCCTCCGTCTAACATATTATGTAATATGGGGTCACCTGGGTGGAATTACAAGTCGTTGTCCAGTATTCTCAGAGGGAGTTCGGAAGCTTGTCCGACCAAATCTCTTTATTCTGAACAATCATTTACTTCAAAATGTTAGAGAGGGTCTGGTTGAACGCCTCAATCTGTCCATTTTTCTTACTCCTGATAGTGATATGTATGGTTAGAAAAGATGGTGTATATAGCATACAATTTCTTTATCTCAGATGCTCAGAATTCTATGTTGTTATTGGTGAGGACGACATGAGGGACACCAAATCGGTGGATGATGTTGGAGCTCACAAAGTCAATGATGGAATGGGCCTTGACATCCTTGTGTAGAAAAGCCTATGCCCACAAGGATGAAAAATCTGTAGTGGTCAGGATGAATCCACAGTGGCTAGCTGTCGTCGCTGGATATGGTCCCACGACATTGAGTCCCCATACTGCAAATGGCGCATAGTACTTGTTGGATTGGCGAGGCTCTAGAGGCCGATGCATAATGTTAACATGAATTTGGAATGAATATCTTCTCTTGGAAAACTTAATGTAGTCATGGATCATGGAGGGCCAAAAGTACCCCAATCTCTGGATCGGGTGGGCTTGTTTCTGTCTAGTCTGATGAGCCCCATAGAAACTGGCATGAAACACTTACATGACCTGATAAATCTATACTCCTGGAATGCAATGGATGATAACCCCATCAAACCCATGCTTGTAGAGGATCTACTCTTGGCCAGGGCCGTTCTGTACGGTCAATTGGAACACACGACTTTGGATTTGCTTGTGCTCAGCCTGATCATCCATGAGGTAACCATTTTAAAGATACTCTAAAAAGGGGAGCCTCTAGTCTGGAGTCACTTCAGTCCCTATATCCTAGGGACCTGGGTGTCCTGATGTGGAGGATCTGGTGGTATGGTGGGTCACCTGCAGGTTATCGTCATCATCTATGGTGATTGGAGCAATGACTCTCTGGTGTGCGATGTGGATAATCATATCATCATGCTCGGGCTCCGCAAGTGATGCAGTTAGGCCATCCAGGGTGTCAACTCGACCATTTTGAGACTGGGGGACGTGAGTAGCTCCTGGACAAGATGGGAACTAGGCCATTAGCTGGGGAGTGTGTTCCAATAATGGTATAAGATCTGGATTTCTAACAACATAGTCACTATTGATCTACTTGATGACTAGTTTGGAGTCCCCATTCACATTCAAATGGGGAACATCAATTTTGAGGTCCAAATCGAGGCCTGTGATGAGATCTTGATACTCTCCCTCATTGTTGGTGAATCCTTCTGATAATAGGAATGAGTATGGAAGAATGGAATGTGTCTGGGTAATGAAGACGATACCCAAGACTACTCTTTTGAGTCTGGAATCATTGAGTCTTCTACTGGTGGGGCTCTGAGAAGCACCATCGAAGTGAATCTGCTAGAATGGTGTGGTTTTGTCTAGTGAGAGGATCACATCATCATGGAAATTGAGGTCCAGGGAATGGACCGTAGGATCTGGATGGGTAACAAAGAAGTCTTCCAGTGGTTTCCCCTTAATAGAATTCCGAGGACAAACCTAATATCAAACTATTGGAGAATAACTGCCCACTGAGGTAGACGTCCTGTCAACATGGGGTGTTTCTAGATGTACATCAGTCAGTCTATTGGAGATACCAGTTGTACCTTTGGTACTGTATGTAATGTCACATTTTCTATACTATGAATACGAGCACAAGGTAGCTCTTTTTGATGGGGTATTATCTTTTCTTCATATCGAGGAGGATGTGGCTAAGTTATTAAAGGTTGTTCTTCATCCCCTCGTTGTTCTTCTGGGTGATAATGGTGCCAAGAGATTGTTCTAGGGCGGTCACATAAAGGACCAATGACATTCTGGAGATGGGTTGAATTAAGACTAGTGGCTGAAGTAGATACTACTTGATCTCCTCAAAAGCAGTATAACACTCTTCATCCCACTCATAGAGTGTTCCATGCTTCATGAGATGAGAAAAGGGAATACACTTGCAGACCAAATTTGCGATAAATTGGCATTTGAAGGCTAAGTGGCCTTGGATGCCTTGAAGGTCCCAAATGTTTCTCACATGTGACATCTGGCTAATGGACTTGATCTTCTCTAGGTTGATCTCAATACCCCTATATCTAATAATGAAGTTGAGAAACATTCCCAAGGTGACCCCAAAGGCACACTTCAAAGGGTCCATCTTCAGGTGACGAGAACAGAGGAAGCCGAACACATTCTCAAGGCTTTGGGATGGTCCTGACCCTTGTGAGATTTGACCACCATATCTTTCACATATAATTCCACCAATGTTCTGAGGATTGGATTAAATATGCGATGCATAGCCCACTAGTTGTTGGATCCTGCATTCTTTAAATCGAAGAGTGTGACTTAGTAACATAAAGTACAATGTGGTTCCCTGAAGGCTGTGAACTCTTCATCCTCAGGGGCCATTTGGATCTGGTTATACCTGGAGTACCCATCAATGAAAGAGAGGTCTTGGAATCCAGTTATATTATCAATCAAAAATTTTGTCATAGAAAGGGGGAAATCATCCTTCAGACAGTGACCGTTGAGATCCCGTAAGTCAATGCAGACCCTGATCTGTTCATTCCTTTTCATGACTAGCACAATATTGTCCAGAAATTTGGGGTACTCGACCTCCTTAAAAAAATCATCTCTTATGATATTATCTAATTCCTCCTCTACCATGGCACCATGAGAAGGGTGAATCTTTTTGGGAGGTTTCTTTAACCCGCGATGATTTTCCTGGAGGCTAAGGCAGTGGAAAACTACCTGAGGATCTAGTCCTGATATCATGTAATAACTCCAGGAAAATACATCACGGTGTTGTTTCAAGAAGTCTAGGTACTGTTGTTGCTCCTAGAGGGGCATAGTGGAACTGAACAATGTGGGTCTCGGCTCTGCCTCGCTACCGAGGTTCACCTGTACCAACTCGTCGACTGTGGCAGAGACGCCCTCATCAAAGGCGGGGGGAGCATCCTCTAAATCATCATCTACAATTATCAAGGGGGGATCCTCATCTTGGGGAATTTCTTCTGAGTTGAAGATCCTGATTGGAGGCTAATACCAGCCAGAGTGGTAGTGGACACTACATGGGGGATGTCTTGTGTTGTAGTTACCATAGAGATGAAGGTTGTTGATCCAATACCATTTGGTATTTGGACATAGGGGCCACACATGATTATATCAAAGCAATACTGGCGTGTCGTCTTGATCCGGTTAATTCTGGCCCGACGAAAGAAGAAATTATGATGTATTGTCATTGCCATGGGGAAGACATCCCAATATCTTATGGGAGTAGAAGGCTCTAGGATCACCTAAGCTTGATTTTTATATGAGTAAAAGTTGATCTTCTAGTGCTGCACATGCTTGGTAATGTGTTCCCCCCCTTGTTCTAGAAATAAGGAAGCATTGTCCCATGTCCGGGATCATATCCTCCAATTGATGATTTAAAAAGATGTAGGCGTTATCTAGATCTGTCCAAGGGTCAGTCACAGTCGTATCATGCTCGACCTCAGTAGTATGAATCTTCTTGTCCTTGCTCTTGTAGTATTTGGCATCCTGGTAGAGGGATTCACAAGAGCCGATGGGAGATGAATCACCTTAAATCACTCTCACTCGTCCATTAAGGGAGTATTTGAGGCACTGGTGATATAATGAGGGAACTGCCACATGCAGGTGAATACAAGGCCTTCCCATCAATGCATTGTAGGTGGTGTCCTATGAGACAACAATAAATTCGATGATGGAAAGTAGGACACCGAACTGGGTCTTTATGCAGACCTTGCCGACCAATGACTGTATCATCCTGTCATAACATTGGATTATTAGGTCAGAGGGACTCAGATCATCTTTGGACAATCCCAGTTTTTGTAGTGTATGATTTGGGATTAGGTTAATTCTAGAGGCCGTTTTGACAAGACAATAATGAACTTCCATTCCATTGAACTGACCGATGATGTACAGTGGGTGATGGTTCCCCTGAATGGGAGAGCCGTCATCATCTCCATATAATGAGATAATATCATGGAATTCATAATTCTTGACCGCCTCAGCATGAAAGGCTTCTGCGGCAGCTACATCCATCTCATACTAGAGGGGGCTTCTTAAAGCCTCAGTAAGGGCCTCACACATATCTGACAACAGGAGAATGGCCTCAAGGATGGAGATCCTTGCAGGAATACTAGAACGATTCTTAAGAAACTTATACTTCTATGATAGGAATGAAATTCTACTTACAATAGGTCACTCTATGACAAGTGGAATGGTGGGCCCTGCTAATTGGACCGGCTGCTGACTGGTACTTGGATCATCCCGCTGCTCACTAGTCGAAACCTATGTAGTGGCTACTGGATGAAGGCAAGATGACTGAGACCATCCTGTAGTAGGGAATGGATGGTCATGGAATGGTCGGGGTGGCTCTACCTGATCCAGAAACACTAACGATGGTGAGTTTGGGCCTAATGCCACCAGATGAGAAGGCTTCAAATGGTGAGCTCTGCACATAGCTTGTTGCCTGGTTTCGGTAACATGCACAGCCTGGCTGGAAGTGCTGACCAAGGCAATCTGATAGCCCATATTGCCACGGCTCAATCGATGTTGACGATGGATGGGGATGTTGGGAGGATCCAACTAGAAGTCCTCATTGTCTGGAATCATGTAGGGATTTACCATCTCTACAATGTTAACCAAGGCGTACCCTTGACCGTCACTCGATGAGTCATCCACTACTAGACAGATTCGAAGAGATATCTCCATCTTCGGGGGGCATAAAGTCACCGAGAGTATGGGATGGAGATGGAATCAGTGGGTGACTTTGTTTTCCCTTACGCCACTGGTGTTTTGACTTCTCAGAAGAGGCCTACTGAGACGATGATATAGAATTGGTGGTTGTATCTTTTGAAGGATCTATCCAATTCAGGCATGGGTAGATGAAACCATGGGCATGGGTGACTATTTTTTAAGAAATTCAATCATCAATATTATGGGACCCGCAACTGGAAACCTAATGTCACTCTACCTCACTCAAACTACTGATCTCTGGCCTTCCGAAGATACATGCCACATGTGCCCGATCTAGGCCTAACTGGACTATGTTTTTATCTACCTGGGCTTGAAGCCAGTATATTATCACATAGAACTTTTTTAGAGTGTTCCCTAGTATCTGGTGATAGGGGCAGTAATCAAGGAGATCAATGAGTTTGGCCTCTTTCGGCCTTCTAAACTCAATAAAATGTAGAATACATTGCTCCAAGGAACTACGGATGTAACTTCTCCAGTCTAGAAAGGGGGACCTTGGAGTCTGACCGTGATGGGGAGTTGGAGGTGCCTGTCGAGGAGGTGGAACTTAGTTATCTCACCTGGGCGGGGGTGGATCATTGCATGGGGGAACCATCCAATTCTTATGTGGGCATTGCTGGGCCAGAGGCTGGGCCTGTGGTGGAGGGCCTCTGAGAGGCTATGGAGGCAGTTCCACTGTTAACAAGTCTAGTTTCCTAGGGGGCCTCTATATGAGGTACTACAACTGGCTTGGCCCTAGTGGGCCTTCTCATGATGATCACATGAGGCAACATACGTTCTTGCTTAACCTCCTGTAAGGATTTTTCTTGGATCTGGGCCTTATCAAAGAAGTCTTGAAATCCCCCGGGATAGTTCTAGGTGATGATATAGGGGACTTGCTCTATCTGGACATTACCTATGCACATCATCATTAATTATTCTTGAGTCTTCTGCATGTCAAGGGAATACATGTGTCCTTTCCATAGGGAAAAAAATTAGGCAACACACTCATCAGTACTCTTCTTGAACTTGAAGATGTCCACAATACCCATCTTCGATGTAGTGGAACTAAACTAGTAGAGAAATTACCTATGGAGGTCTTCCCAGCAGGTTACTGATCTAACGGGGAGCTGGTTGTACTAGACAAATGCAGGCCCTTCCAATGTCTGTACGAAACATTGGATCTTGGAAGCCTCCTACTGCACTGGAGTTCCAAACATGGGGCCAAACCTTGAGATAAAGTGGGCCAGGTGTTGTGGCAGGTCTCCTATCCCATTGAAGGGGGAAAAAGTGGGACTTCTAAAACCTAGGAGTGATGGCATATCATCCACCCATGCTAGATAAGGCATTCCTTTAGGCAAGAGCACTGCCTATCGCATCTCTAATGCCTCGAGATGGGCAATGAGTGCCACTATTAGATCATCTGGGAAAGGATTCATGTCTTGACAAGGACCCCAGACTTTCAGTGTGTTGGCGGGTTCATCAACATGATAAGGCGGCCCAGTGGCTCATGGAGTAGTTGGTGGAATGACCTATGGGGTGGGTGGGGAACCTGAGTTGGGTCTTAATATTTTTCAAGCCTTTCAGGAGTATTTGGTGAGACATATTGTGTCCTCTTTCCATATGTTCCGACCTCAGCCTTGTCTACATGGGTAATATGGTAAGTGTCACCTAGAGGCAATTTGCCGAGGGGAAGTTGTGATAGCCCCTGCTGCCCCAACCTCATATCACCGTAGTCTAGCCATCGCTCTACAGCGCATTCAGCAAGGACGATGTCGACAACCTTCTTCTGTTCAGCGAGTTTCTAATGCAACATGGATTTTTCATGGTCATATATTGCCTTCAACACTGAGCTAGATGGGTTAGAGGGTTTGACAGCTCCAATGTGTTCCTTTCCCTTGTTGGGATTCTAGCTGAATACTAATACCTCGTATGGAACAGGAAGACCCAGTACATTCCTTTGTTGACGATTAATATTTCATGACCGATCCAAGATGCATGAAGCCCCCTCAGGGGGGAGGTCCTCTCAGAAAAACTCTAGCTCATTCTCACCCCACCCTGTGAACTGTGACTCTTCATGGAGGTATATCCTCTATGACATCGGTAAAATCTGGTTGACGCTGGATAGGACTATAGAGGAGGACAACATACTGCCCCCAACCATAGATCTATACATGGGGAGAAGCCTCTTGGATAATCCTACAGAGTTCCCGGATGCCATGAATGCACCGTTGCTGGAGGGCCCTATGGCGACTTGGTGACTCAGGGTGCTAGGCCATAGAGAGTGAGACCAAATCAACCAGACATCATTGTTCACAAATATTGATGAAATGTTCTTGGATCTTATGGTAATCCACTTTCTGATGATGAAGACGGAAATTAGTTGCCCAGAGAGTCTGGTGAAAACACATGACTTACTCTAGGGTTAGGGATTCCGGCGCACTAAAATTTGGCGCTACAACCGGACAAAACATCTGAGGGAAGTGGTATTCTGTGAGTATATCACATAAGATATTGAGCTCAAATTCAGGGTCTCACCTTTCATTGCCCCACTCATCAACAAGTGGAAGCTCAGGAATGGGTATCTTTTATGAATCAGACTGTTGAGACATTAGGCTGGCCGATAGAGAATATGGCAAGTGAGCTGACAAACCGTCGCATCTCGAGAAATACTTCAAATAATGAAGTGAATTATCCATGACATTGTGGTATGATGGGATAACTACCATAGTTTTTGGAAAATGGGCCATGTCTATTGGTGGTGGACCATGCTACTACTTGTCCCCCATTGGTCCATAGAACTGCTCTTCATGATCTCTAGTCGAGGTCGCTAGTGCTTCTAGTGATGATGGTGGAGATTGAGCTGTCGTAACCTGTAGAGTTTCCAAATATTAGTTCTCCTGGATATACCTATGGAGGGAGGCAGGAATCTAATGGAACTCACATTCTCGGAGTATTAGGCTAATGCGCCTTGTTCCTGCCCCGACCCTCGACACAGAGGATATATGTGAGGGTTCCATTGCTAAGTCATACCCTAATTAGGAATCTGAGAAGCAAACTTGTTTCATCTATGTTTACATCTTCTCAAAAAAAAATTTATTGCGGGGATGACCCACCCTCTTTCCCCTGGATGGTTCTTCATAACAGGGTAGGTTTCGGGCATGAGGAGGAACTTCGGTCGTACTGGTGCTGGGGCGGAGAGGATTCCCACTTGGGTAAGCCAGGTTGCGAGGAGAACCAAGGAAGATATCAAAGGGGACATGGGGAGGACCTCCGTGGGAAGTGATGGAGTGGTTAGGACCTCCACTCGAGCCGATAAGAGCACGGGTAGGACCTCCATGCTTGTTTCCCCTGGAGACATCAGTGCAAGGAATGTCATTGTACTAGTCAAGCCGAACATGGGTAGGACCTCCGTGTTGGGTGCTGGTGAAGCGAGGTTGGCCTTCACCCCTCTGATTGCTATGGTGGGAAGTAAGTTCACTAGCTGCTGTAAGAATATGGGGAGGTCCCCCATGCTTGAGATTGACTGGATGTGAAACGTCGCCACACCAGTGGTCTGTGGCAGGAGGGATGACTCCATACCCAATGTAATGAACATGGGGGAGGCTTCTGTGTTGGGTGTCACCATCACAGGGAGGTCCCTCATTCTAATTGAGGGTAGCATGATAGAGACCTCTATGTCGAGCTTGGAACTGGGGAAGAACCACATTCTCTATGGTGGCAATACGAGGAGGGCCTCTATACTGGCGACGACCACAACCTACACCAGTGACCGAGAGAGTCGACCTAGCCTACCTGTGGGGTGGTTGGGGCCTTGATCCAGTCTTTGTATACATGTCTCCCTACTCAGAAAACACAATGGGTTGATTATATACATCGGTGGTGGCCTGAGAAATGGTAGTTGCTGACATGGACGCCCCTCAGCGGGCATCCTACTTAGCCTATGCCTGATGTTGGCGTCGGGTGAATCGGACTATGGCGAATGGTGCAGGCACATGGATTACCTTTTCCTTGACCCATGGGACCAGATGGTGGTGTTGGGTCGGCCTAGTGGGAGCCCTCCATGGAGGCCCTTGAAACGGGATCCTGACTGGGCTTGCCCGATCATGCCCTACCTCATCAGCCTAGGGGACAGTGTCGTAGAGTCATTACATGGAGAGTCTCCCAAAATGATTTTATGTTAGATTGGGGAGTAGTGTCTCCCTACACAACCCCTGGGGGCGACGGTGGTGACAAGGTGCAAACGCCTCCAGATCCTGGCAGGCCACATCCCAGGATTGGATAATATCCTCCAACTTGTACCAGTATACGAAGTTGTAGATCACTCTCCGTTGAATGAATTCATATAGATTAATGGGGCGTGGGTGACCGATGTTTTTAGGCATGGATATTTCCACCAAAGAGGTGGATCTGCGCGGGGCTGCCGCGTTGGCATTGCCCCTACCCCATTGTCGATGGGCGGGTGGTGATCAAATTCCTACAACAGCTTGGTTCCTGAAAAGCAGGGAGAATTACCCACTAGTTATGAAAGGAAATGAATTTATGATAAGTTTCCCAATTCCATTCCATCTTCCATGGCAATTATGATGGATCCATGCTGATAACATCATAGACTGGGATGTTTAATGTTTTGACTGCCCACATCTTCTAGTGAATTTCACGCCAAGAACACTAGTTTCTTGGTGGGAATCGGCACCAGATAGCTAGATTTGGTGACATGATAATCCACTGATGTCTCAAACACTACTAATCTTCACATTGAGGAGAATAATTTTTGGTCAGGTTCACCATTTCTGTTTCTGATGCTTTCGTTGGGGCATTTGCGTCCGTCTGTTTGAGGAAGATGACGTTGTTTGTTGCCCTACATTTTTGCATTCCAACGGCATGTGGCATCTAATCCTTGTTCAGGGACGTTTTCTCCTTAAATTAAATGGGATGATGGGATGTAATTTCTTATTTCTGGGGATTCCTCCTTAGAACTCGTCACCTAGTCTGGGTCTCCCTTATATACTTAAGAAGTTGTTCGTGAAACTCATCCCAATGGCATATCTTTATGGACACCAGTTAATTACACATCCTCTGTCGGGACATTCCAAGGGGTCAGGTTAGGGAAGAAACCTTTGGTTAGGGGAGTAGTTACGTTGGACATCACTGGCGTGTATGGATGTTGGAACACTAACGCGCATGGATTTCTTCCCCATATTAATGGGCTTCTCAGGGGAACGGATTCTCAAGGAATCCCTTGTAGAATGAGAGGAATTATATTCCATAAGAATCTATATATGGTTTTAAACAGATTCCCAGTTTAACATAGGGTATGCCATAGGTTTTACATCTAGAGAAGACATATCAGACTAATCGGAACACCGATTAGAGTGGATCAGATGGGTGTGTCCCTAGGGGGAAACACTGATTCTAGGCAGTGAAATGGAAATATCTCACTGGGATATGGCCGCCCAGATAAGAATCAGGATGGATGATGGATGTTTAAATTAAGTGGATGGAGAATGGGATGGAGTCGACTAGGGGATGATGGTGATGTTGGGCTTGAATCTCAAAGAGACCTCCTACGTATCCCTATGGTAGGGAATCAAAGTCCACGTAAATCATCTAACGATGGATTACCGTTGATTGGGGAATTCAATGGATTACTGCTGAGTGGGTTTGACAATGGATTACCACTTAATGGAATTGAAAATGGTTTACCATTGAATGAGATTAACAACGGCTTACTGGTGAATGGGGTTGACAACGTATTACTGCCGAATGGGGTGACAACAACATAGCGCTGGAAGGCATCACAACGGCTTACCACTGGACGGGGTGACAATGGATTACAACTGTACAAGGTCACAACAGCTTACCGCTGGATGTCATCAAAACGGATTACCGCTAGACATGGATCACAATGGCCTAACCCTGGATTGGGATCACAATAGCTTACCGTTGGATAGGGTCACAATGTCTTACCACTGGATGGGGTCACAATGGCTTACTGCTGGATGGGGTTGAACCTCAAGGAGGATTCCTACGTACTTTATCCAACAGTAAATGATCAAATCCCACATAGTTAAGGATGGTGAATGGAGTTTAACATGATGCAGGACAAAAATTGAAAGGAAGTTTAACGTCATATGGGACGATGGTGGACCGACGTGAAGATGGTAGGGCCCAATGGGTGTTGGTATTGAATCTTGGGGGGGGGGCTTTCTACATACCTTACCTTGGAAAGAATCAAATTCCATGTAGTTTAGATGGTATGGGAACCAATGTGAAGGGCGGTCGAAAAAAATGGATGTTGGGCTTGGGCCTCAGGGAGGCTTCTTATGTACCTTGCCTTGGTAGGGATCAAAGTCCTCGTAGTTTAGAAATGGGTATGAGGCTTACACTCTAAAGTGGACCAAGGAGGATTTCATGGTTTTTTCTTAGTCTAAGCCTACGTGATTCATGGTCGGTGTGAGAAATAATAGGCATAAAAGTCTTGATGATCACGTTACAGAAGGTGCGTCCATGGGAAGTGGAATGGGGGCTTACACGTGGTTAGCGACCCAAAGAGGAAATATGGGATTACGACTGGTTTGCATCCCAAGGTGATGGAGATTGGGACATACTTCAGGATGGATGCCTGAGTGATGTAAAAGCCTAGTAGTAGAGGGATTTGGAACCCTATAAGAGAGGAGTAGTAGGGATGCTACCTCTTGCAAGAAAAGCTTGGGGCTTACACCAGGGTGGTTGCTGTTTCCCTGCAGACGAACACTGCTCCAATAAAGAGAATGTCATTCTATGTGAGGAATGGTCTCACTCCCATAGAGAACAGTTGGTGTAGAGAATGTCCGAGACGGGGCACCCCACATGAAAGGCGTGCGGAGAGGCCACATTTTAACATCATGTGCGGAGGACGGTGGGGCTCAGTAGTTTAACATCTTGCAGCTCGAACGAGGTGGGTTAGCTCTGCACCTCCAGGACTAATATAACTGATACCTGCCTTCCCCTAAGGGAAGGAAGGAATCAGCAATGTCGTAGTGAGGGGGTGTTATGTAGAGATCCATTGGGGGATCCACGTTATCATGGATATGCGAAAAAGAAATAGTCGTTTGTATGCCTATGCGAAGAAGCATTAGGAGATGCAACACAATAGGAAGCATCACCCAAGGGACCTTCAAATTGTTTCACGCAATCCTGAAGGGTTACATGTGAAAAAGAGTTGCACAGAAAAGGGATTCATAGGTAGAATCCTTGTGAATTTTGGGTTCTCCATTAAGTTGAGGGGCTTTGTGTAGGGATGTACTTCACGAAGTGAAGTCACCTAGTCTAGGCATAAGGCATAGGTGCATATGGAAGGTGATTCAAAAAGTGGAAAGGAATTCACAGAGCAATGCCTCACGAAGTGAGGGTGCCTTGTGAAGAATAACATTGTGAAGCAATGTGCATCGCGAAGCATAGTGACCACCCCTTAGCATGCATTTCGAATGTGTATGAAGGGTGTTTCATGAACCATAAACATTCTGCGACGACCCGAGTCCCCTTGGAGATCTCATTCCTTCACGAAGGCCCGTGGGCTCTACAAAGGGCATCCCTATTTGATCAGGGGAGGAATCCATGCAAAGGGGAAGACACTTCGCGATGATAAAGTACCTTGAAAAGATCATGTTTAACGGAGCATAAATTGCTTCGCGATGTGGGAGCTCAGAAGGAGAATGGTTGGAGTATCCATCCTTTGGGATTAAGGGGAGTCTGGTATTTATAGTCAAGATGTTCTGTGAAGTAGATCTCGCTCGGCACGAACACAGAGCTTGCTCTGAGGAGGGTTCTCAAATGTCAAATCGGTTGACGAAGCATCCTCCATTCTGTCTCCGTGGTGGGTTCGCGAATGCCAAAGTGTTCATGGAGCATCCCACCTCCTTGCTCCACGGTGGGTTCATGAATGTCAAAGGGGTTCGTGGAGCATCCCACATCCTTGATATGTGGAGGGTTCACAAACGTCAAAGGGGTTCATGGAGTGTCCCACCTCCTTGCTCCATGGAAGGTCCGCAGAGGGAGAGATCTGCTCCTACGATAGGAATACGGGGCTCTGCGACCGGTCTTCACGAGACAACCCCTAATACTTTCTATTTTTTCTTATTTTTCCTTGATTTTGGCATAAACAAGTGGGCATGGCCTATTAATACACTATCCACCTAAGTACCAAAGGATTCCCTAGTGAACTATTTTCCAATCATTTAATCAAAACATTTCATCCAAAATTTTATGTGAAATCCATTTTATAAACTATTTTACAATGCAATGAATAGATCTTTTAATTTTATAAAAAGTATGGGAAAAATATTTTTCTTAAACCCATTTTGACATTGAAAAATTGAATCGTTCAATCATAAAATTTATTTTATAACACAATTTATTAAAAAACCAGGAAAATTTGATCACCAACATATAATAAATCTAAAACCACCTATCTCATGTCATAGGTTACACATGCTTGAAATAGGATACACCAATATGGAAGAACATAACAAAGAAATCAGAGGCACTTATATCAACCTACACATCACATAGTTGTTTAAATTTAAAAAAATGGTTAGTGAAGAGGAAATATCACAACATACCTCATGAATGCAGAATTCTTTCACCAAAATCATTAATGTATTGATCCCAAGAGAAAAATTAAAAAATGGATCTTGAAAAATTGAATCGAATTACCCCCTCAGATAAATTTTTTTGATAACTCATTGCAAATAAAATACAACTCTCAAAGGAATTGAATAATTGTAAAGGATTACTCACCTATAGGAGCACCATTCACAACACTGATGGTGACTTACATAGTGTGTAACCACATTACAAATCACGTAATCGATAGGGTATATATATTTTAAAAGTCCCATATCTTTTTTCTAAAACCCAATCATAAACATTAAATGATTTTTATTCATAACATAGAATGATACCACTCATTATGTGTGTTGACATCATGATAATATGCCAATGATAAAATACACAATGCAACAATGAGTTACAAATTGTTTTTTCTCCCAACAAACTACAAAAAGTGTAAATTCTTATATAAAACCCAAAACCACCATGGATATTCATTGAACTCATAGAGAACTTATAAACCCATTTACACATTTATAATCGAACTCCATTTACTCAAAAAAACATACATCATTGAACATAAGGTAATTTTACCAAGAAAATGATCACGATCCTTGAGAATCCCCAATCACAACACAAAAAATGAGGAAAAAAAAGTTAAGTGAAACTTGTTAACTAATGTAATGGGATGTTACATTTGGAGTCATCAATGATGTGAATGTAGATAGGAAATGATAATGATAAATGATTTGGTAAAGAAACTGACTCTAAAACTGTAGTACATATAATCAAGAAAAATAAAAAGAACCACCAATGGTGATTGGTGGTTTAATGGATGGTTTTACTTGAGTTCTTAAACCTCATCGAAAACATAGTCACAAAAACATTCCGGAAAGGACATGCGACTGTAGATTCCATTATGTAAAAGTGAATTGATAGTAACAACCTTATATGGATGGAAATTCTCCCCATGGTATCTCTCATCACTTGTAATTAGATAATTATAAATCACTACTTTTTATACTATTGTAATAATTTTGTTTTTAATATATTTGATACATATCATTGGATAATATATCATTCATTTTTAAATATTAAAAATATATATTTCAATATAAATTATATAATTCATGGGTTTCATTTAATTATTATAAATAAATCACTTAAAAATTTTATCTTTTTAAATGATAAAAATAATTTACATTAGGTCCCCCCCTATGAGATCTTTTTTCCTTTATAGATTGCCCATTTTTCAGTGATTTTATTTAACCCTGATAAAAAAACTCCCATATGTCATAATTTTGTCACTATAGGTAATGGGAACCGCTGATGAAAGAGGAGTATATAGATGTGCCTAATGTTTTAGTTTATTGTTGATCTAGATTTATGAAAAATATAAATTAATTTTATAGATGAATCCATATTCTTTCCAAAATTTACACACCTGGGAGAGGAATTTTTAATGGCAATGTTAGAGCTATTAGAGTTTATCTAAAAAACAAAATTTTCCAATTCTATATGTGAACCAAATAGTCTATGAGGTATTTTGACGAATACATGTTATATTATTTTAAATAGTAAAGGGAGTGTATGATAAAGAGGACACATTCTTTGATTTTTTCAACTAATTTTTTGATTGTAAATAATGCTCAAAATTTTCTATCTTATATTTTTTTCATCTTTTGGTGTATTTCTCTATGAGTGATTTTATACAAAGAGTGAATCAGATAATTTAAAGATCTTATTATGGTATTTTATTCTAAATATTATATTCTTCGACCATTGGTGAACACAAAATAGCTTCTAATTTATTATTTCAA
The DNA here is from genome assembly GCA_963277665.1 of Viscum album. NCBI lineage: Eukaryota > Viridiplantae > Streptophyta > Magnoliopsida > Santalales > Viscaceae > Viscum > Viscum album. The sequence continues at coordinate 1,292,362,016 of OY728135.1, forward strand.
TAATCAACCATCAATATAAATTATTATAGAAAATATTTCACTTAAATTAATAATAATTATTACTCTAAGAGTATAAAATATAAAATTACACATTTAATTAATTCTCATTTTCATTAATTACTTTGAGTATAATTAAAATAACATACATTGCTATTATATTAGGTCATGTTTATTAATTTCTTTTGAGATAGGTAACCTGTTACCATTTACTATTTAAACATCGGTAAATTGATTGAAAACTATGAACCCAATAGATATTAATTAGTGTAATTTTTGGGGTGATTTATGTGAATTAAGAATAACTCTAACAAGAAATATACCATTCAATGTGATCAAATAATTTCTCTTGACATATCAAAGGGTTTAATATACATTTTTCACGAATATATATTAATTATTTGGTATAAATTAATTATGGAAAGTTATTTAAAAAATTTAAGAATAATAACTTCTTAATTAACATAGTTCATTTCAATATTTCTGACTATATCCGATTGTTCAGAAGCATGTATAGTTATTATATTAAATGAATCATTATTTTAAATATAAAAACATTATTATTCATTCAATATCATAAATCTAAAATATAAATAATATATAAATTAATAAATTTCAATACCCAAACCCACCTTATGATATACCATGCATTCACACAAATAGTTCATTTCAAATTTAGAATATTAAGGTGATTTAGTATGATTAAAAAAATTCCCTTTTATGGACTATAGGATTTCATTGTTATGGTTTGATCGATTGTTTCATACTAAATAAGGATATATGAACATAAATATGAATAAATGATGAAGAAAAAGAGATTGATCACTAATGGAAGATGTTAATTCAGTTAAACTCTTTATAATTTCATAATATTTATATATAAATTTTATTTGTAATGTTTTTTCTATTTGGTAATAATTAACAATATTTTTTAATTTAGGATATGTGTTGTTTCATAGAAAAATTCTCATACAATATTTTAAAAACATTATTTAATAAATTTAGATTTATAATAAGATTTGTGCATTAAAAGATATGACAGACAAATATTGGATTTATGATTTAGAATTTGAATGAATTTACTAATTTATATAGGTTGAATTTATATAAATTTAAATAGATATATTTGAATAAACGATAACTTCTAATAGTACATTGAGTATATGATGAATGGTTATTGAATTTTTTTAATTAACATACATCACAAGATACTAGGTAAAGAATTTTTTTACAAAAATAATTTTAAAGATTTAGTTTTAGAAATAAATAAAAACATTATACGTTCCTAAAATGTAAAATTGTTCATATCAATGTAGTAAAAATTTCATGTAATCTAATTATGTAATTGATTGTGGGGAAATTATTCCTGTTACGTTTTTGACTTAAATGTTGGAATTAAAAAAATATTCAAATTATTAATTGAAAAATTAATGTGACTAGAAGAAGTCGTTACTATTTATCATATGCTAAATATTAAATGGAAATGGAAAATGGAATAGTTATTGAATAAAAAAATATATTAAATTGTTAGGAGTTGAGAAGATGTTTCCATCATAAAGATGAAATTTTATGCATGATTGATAAATGTTTAACCATGTTTCATTATTATATTTTTAAATTATTATGTTGGAGTTTTATTTTATGATAATATGTTCATTTCATGAGTAAAAATATTGATAAGTGTGGTATGTCGATAAATCACATTTTCAAACATTAATTAGAGTGGTTTCAGTGAAATAAATATTTATTTCTATACAAATTGTGTATTATATGAATAATATTAAAACAATTTCTACCCAAGTTACTTAACAGCAATTGAATAAAAATTAGAACATTTTGGAATCCATTAATGAAAAATTTTTATCTTAATTACATAACATATCTTATTGAAGGAATGAACTAGAAAGTAATTTTTTTTTAAATGAAACAATTTTTATCATTAAATAGTTCATATTGTATAATTTTTATTAGTATGTTAATGTGGTGAAAAAATCCTGATTATATCAGGAAAAAAATATATATTTCCATGTGTTATCGTGAGAAATAGAAAATGTGAACAAAAAAATATTGTTTGGGAAAGCATGATTTATTTGAAAATTAATTGTATAACGAAAAATTTCATATAGTAAATATGGATAAAATAATTTTTATATAAACAATTTTCATCAAATGAATATTTTATACAATTATAATAATAAAAATCTATTTTCAAGGTTAATTTTATCATAACTATTTGATAATCCTAACAGTTTAATGGAATCAGTAAAATTAAATAGTTAACATTTTACATTTCATTTTACAATCACCCATAAAATTTTAATTATTCAAATTCCAGGGTCTTCAGGATGTGTATGTTTCAAGATGATTAATTCCATGATTAAAAAATAAAAGCTCGATTTTCATTTCATGTCTAGACATTATTTATATTTTAATATACATGATGAAAATATTGAAATATTACAAATATTTATTTACAAAATATGGAAATTGTGGAAGATAATAGTAAGATTATATGTAAATTAATCCATACCATTACCCTTCCTAAAAAAAGTAATTGTATATTTTTTGGGTTCGGAAAACTATATATGGGAGACATTGGATCCATACATCGATACTTATTGGAATTTGAAAAGGTTTTTTAAATAATTATATAAGATAAATGATACCATTTTATACAATTTAAATATTTAAATTTCCATCAAAATAGTTATTTAAAAAATATTATTTATCATATGTGATTACTTATATTTGATTGGATAAAATGTTTTGTGCAAGGAATTCTAGGGAAACTAAATTTATAAAATAGAAGTCAATTTATTTTAATTAATTTTTATTTTGGTGTAAATATGTATTCAATACTTTATATTTTTTTATTCACATAATCTATATAAATTGATATAATAATTACTATTTGACATTTAAAAGTTACAATCATTGTTTTTAAATTTTATTTAATAAATATTTATTATTTGTACTCAAAAGGATTTTTAATTACATTGATTTCATATTAATTATCCATAGGGGACATGTAATGGATTATTTTTAAGAATAAAGGAAAGAATACCAAGATAATATATTTATTTGGACACAATTTTATTAGAAAACAATTTTTAAACTAAAAAATTTCATATAATTTTATTCTTTATCATATAAATTACACTCAAAACTCATACATTATATATAATATTTTATTTAATGTTAATTACATTTATATATTTAATTAAAATTAAAAGAATGTGACTCTAATTTGGATTGTACATATACTTTGATAAATTTTGTTTATTAGGGATAAAATCATTCATTATGTCACCGATATTGAAAAATATATGTTACTAATATTATTTTTTATATTATATAACATTATTTATTTTAAATATTTAAACTTATTAATCCTTATGGGTTAACAATAACTATATTTGTGTTAATAACACTATACCCTTGTTAGACATTGAATACCATTAGCGCCGTTTGGATAATATTCCCAACATACTCTTTAAATATGATATTGTAAGCAAAATTTATTAATTAAAAAGGGAAATATATTTTAATTCCATAAAAAATTTTAATTGTATGAAATATGAAGAATATAATTTTACTAACTATGAAAAATATGGTAAGGATAAAGATCATGAACATATTATCGTTTTGACTTAAAAAATAAACGAAAAAGATAATAGAGGGTGTAAGTGTAACTTTCCATTATTTTGATTTAAATGTTATGTTAGTGTTCATTTTTTAACTGATTGAAAAATTTAATATAGTTTAAATTTTTTAACTATTATTAAGGATATGTTTTACCGTGAAAAAGAAATGAAATGTTCTTCAATTCTAACAAGGTTAAGAATAATTCTGAAAAAAATAATAGGTTCCTAATAAATAAAAGGAGAAGTCTCTAGACTGTAATATTGAGACGAATAAAACTCTATTAATGGTAATGATAATTATTATAAAGAGGTAAATCGATAATAAAAATCAATGAATGGAATATTAATAAAGGAAAAGTTTCTATAACTTTTATAGATAATGATTATATATATATATATTAATAAAAATAAATCATATTCTAAAAGACGAGTGAGAGGCCACCATTAATAAAAATTGAATTTTCCTAATGGACAAAAGATTCCTATAATGGAATCATTTGTGAAAAATAAAGAAAAATATTTAATGCATGAATAATAATATTAATTTGTGGATAAAATTTAGATTCTAAAATTTCAGGAAGACAAGAATGATATAATTGAAAAAATAACATAATGATATTATTTATTTTAAAGTGGGTGAGCTATTAAGAGTGATAATTTTTTATTTAAACTAAAAAATGATTAAAAAAAAAAGAAAATTTTGATAATACTATTGAAGTAGTTTTTGAACCAACACCAACTTCAGATTGGTGAGATGCTACTAATCAGAAATTATGATATTAAATTTACATTAAAATAAATATTATTATAGAACTAATGGATTAGAATTTATTTAATATAAAACATCATCAATCAATAATTTTAAATGAGTATTTTTTCTAAAAAATAAATTAACTTGATAAATGTTTTTCAAAATGATAAATCGTAATGAGTAATTAATTAAATATTTTTTTTTGAAAGGAGTAGTTAAAACATCAGCATCATATTAATTTTTATTAAAATATCTCCGATAATAATTATCTATCAATATAAGGATTAATACATGAACTATTTATTCAAAAATAATAATATACCAGACCTATATAAAATATGATATATATAATCAATATATTGAATAATAGAAGATATTATCATTATAGTGTATTTTTATATAATTCATATTTCATATTGTACAATATTTGTTTTTGGAATATAAATCTTCATGGAAGGGGGAATCATCATATGAAGAATAATTACATAGTTGAAATGAAGTAGACTATGAAGAAAGGGTAATGATCAAAATTTCATAACTATAATTGGTTTGAATATTTGGATTTCATATGTGGAATTTTCTATCAAACTATCCATTTAGATAAATAGTGTATCAAAATATATAAATAGTGATTTTTTAAATTAGTTTATGTATAACATCATTTAATTTGAAGAATATTTGAGAAATATTAAAATTTAACAACCCATAAAAAGGTTAAAATGAATAACAATACGTGAATCTTTGATTATGGTTTTTCATGATATATGAATAGAAAAAACATTAAATAATTTTTAGATTAAATGTGGAGTCACTATGGAATTTTATATTGAAATTATATGTATGAACAATTGTTTTTGGTAATAAAATTAATAAAACCAAAAAATCTAAAATCTAACAATGAATTTTATATTTTTGGGATAAAGAACCACGTACTATGTAAATGTAAATTTTTTAATGATTAAAATTAGGTAATTGTTTTTTTAACAATTAATTTATAAAAATAATAAATTTTTAATAAAATCATGGTGGGAGAAATAAATTCATGAAGCATTATTTAAATTGAAATCATAATGAACTTTATTTATTCTAGTGACAGTTATAGGAGTAAATTAAGAAATATATGACATGGTCATTATGGTCATTGGATAAAAATTACATATAATGGATTATCTATGAGACATATTCACAATTTAAAAAGGGAAATATATCTTATTTTATTATACTTTTTTGTAAAGTTAAAATATTCAATGAAAGATACAAACGTGATGAAAGAAATTCAAATGTTAAAATAGAGTTAATGAATTATGATTTTAATGAAACATGTATGAAGTGTACAGTAGATTTTTATTTGTGAATAGATAAATTGATGATTTATAAAAAAATATAATGTGATGTTCAAAAACAATAAGTTAGAGGGAAATTATAAGTTCATAATTATAAGTATAGATGGTGTGAACGAAATTAGTATGTATATCATGAAATTAAAAAAATAATTGTAATGGATTTAAATATAATTTTATTGAGTTTATCATAAAATGAGAGGGATAAAACTAGAATATGATATATTATGAAGACCGTAATGAAATTGATTTTTCATGAGAAGTAAAATAAGATTAATGTATATTTGAAGAACCATATTTTAAGAATGTAATAATTAATAATTATTTATGATAAAACTTGTGTAAAATAATATAAAAATCTAAAAATTTTGTTTCCTTTGAACTTATTCTATTGTATCATTTTATGTAATGTGGTATAAGAGAAAAAATTCCAAAAAATAATTCATAATATCTCACTGTCCTTATTTTATGAAAAATAATAATTGAAGTAAACTATGCCGGATTCAAAAAATTATGTTTTTATAAAAATTGGTTAGTCATTAAATTGAGGGAGAAATAAGGGTAAAAAATTGTTAAAGATAAAGTTATTCAACAATTATTTTACAACTATAAAAAATGAAACCCAAGTGAGATATATGTATTATCAATATAATTAAATTTATTATATGACAATATAATGAATTTTGGAGACATAATGTTGAAAAATATGAATATAAACAACTTAACATATAAATAGATTCATAATTTCACATTGTTGATGAATATGTTATAATTCATGGCTGAAAATATATTATTATAATTGTTAAAAATAATGTTGAACCAAAAAAACATTAGAGACTATAACACATTAGTATATGTATAAAAGATATTGAAATTTACTAATCAATAATGATTAATATAACCAATTAATTTATATTTTTTGATAAATATTTTAATCATACTAAATGTATATCTTTCGACAGTTATGATCTTTAACACATTAAAATTGATGTAACATTATATTTATCTCCATGATCAAGAGGGACTAATTTCATATGAAAAAAAATCATAATTTAAAAAGAATAATAATGATAATGGTGATGTTTTATAAAAAAATGAATAATTATTTTCATGGGATATTTTCATGTGTAAGGAATCAAATTTTTTGAGATATTTTCTCCTATCGGTATACATGGTTCAATTCAAATCATCTCTGAAATAGAAATGGAATGTGAATGAAATGAAAAACAAATAGATATCCAAATTGTAATTTTAATTTTCGATTAAAAAATGTATTTCATTCTAAATAATAAAAACTCATACCTGATAATAATTGTAATAAATTATAAATTTTGAAAAAATAAACCGACATCATGAAACAATTTCTCATATCATAACATTAAAATATATATAATTTAATAAGTAATATGGATTTCATTAAAGTATAGTGGAAAAAATATATATGTGACAGAAAGTAGAATGTTACCTCATATTGTTATCACTTATACTACTGAATTCAGGTAAATAGGATGGAATGTGTACATATATAAAGAATATTCAGAACCAATTTACAAATCATTTTGAAATTTTGTTGTAGGTCGATATATTGATGAAAATTTGGGTTGAAATTTATGAATAAAATTTAAAATAACATTTTATTAAAATATAAATATTGAAATTAATTATAGATGGTTTTTAAAACAGAATAAGACAAATAGGATTTAAATCTCTTTAATATGGATGTAAAATTTGGTAAATGTGATTGAGTTACAAGTTTATACAAAAAACATTACATATATATTTTTTAGGGAAAACTATATATCAAAACATCACGATTTGATAGAGTTTAATATTAAAATTTTGTTTGATATTTTAATATGATCATAAAAATGAACCATAAAATACTGAAAAATAATTACACCATATTTCAAGGTAACATTGTGTTGTGTTTTGTATAAAAAAATATGGCACAATATTTAATTATTTAGAATCAATTATACAAATAGGGAAATAAATATGGAAATTAAAAATTTTACCTATAGTTCTAAAGTATATTATAGAAACAAATTTTTGAGTTTTTACCACATGAAAAAAATATATATTATGTCATAGGTATATAAATGATGAGTAAATTGATACCACAATTGATTGTTTAGATATTTTATGGATAAGAGTTTAGTGGTATAAAATAGATTTTTAGGTGAATATTCCATTGAAAATTGGTTATGAAAAAATGTAATCAATGTTTCAAAATAGTACAATATTTAGAAGACGAATGAAATTATTATAATTAATTTTTGTTTAATATTATATTGGTGTAGATTGGTGGAATATATATTGAATAATTTTAAAAAAATGGATGTGATGTTCTATGGATTCATTAGAGACCTTATTATTCACTACTAATTTTTATAGATGTTATTAGATTGTCCACTTAAATCTAACATAATTTTCATTATGTTTTCATAAATGAATTAATAGAATAAATACAATGAAATTATCACATGTTATTATTTTTATTATATAAATATTTAATGAATTATTTTAAAAATAATGAGTCTAAATCAATTATCTAATGGGAAATAAAAATCATGCAAAGAATAACAATGGGTTATAAATTTGAAGAAATAATAGATTTCAATGAATAAATTCAATTGAATCATTATTTCCTCTAAAAATTTTATTTGGTTATTTAGTGTATAATATATGTTATATATAGTGAGAGGTTAGATGATATGGGGAATTATATAATTATTTAATTGATAAAAAAACAAGCAAGGGGGATTTAAAATCCTATGAAATTGGAATGTTTTTTAATAGAAGGTTAGAAACCCATAAATATTTTTGTACTTTTTTTTGTTGTCACAAATGAGTAAACTATTTAGATTTCACTTTTATTTTCAAAAAATTAGGATGTTATGAATTAATTTTTTAATGATTATTTTTCTTATTTTATTTCTTGTAAAAAAATTTATGAATCCAATATGTTATTATATATGATTTTTTAAATTTTTTAAATTGACTAAAATTTCAAAACGTCATGGACACTACCCAAACCTGCCAATACCATCTCATAAAAGTTATAAAATCCCTAGTTTCAGGTAAATTCTACCATTGGTATAATATGATCTTTTTTCTAGTATAATTAAGTGTTACATATAAGATGAGAGGCATTTTTCTGTAAACCTATATCATCATATCATTATAGCACCTGATAAATTTAATATATGAAATAATGTATAAAATAAAACATTAAAAACAAAATGGATATATACATATGATTTTATATAATTTATTTTTAATTAATATGATATGTTATAAAAATATATATAATAAAATTAAATAATGTTAAAATCAAGAAAAATACATAGTCAAATTATTTATCTCCCCAATAATGACCCCTATAATAGTTTCCACAAGATATACACTATAAAATTATACCACCTTATCAACTATTATCGTGATATATAAAAAATTTCATATTATTATATAATTGGGTTATATAACCTAAAACTTTATTGTAGAGGGTGAATATAAAAATTACAGTAATGAGAGGCATTATTTTTTATTTCAGACATTCGAAGATCATTGAATTTTTTCATCAAGATGAGATAAATTTTTTAATAACAAGTTTTTGATTGAAATTTTATGAGTTAAAGAATCATATAATGATGATTTGAACATTTAATAAGCCTTGGGATAGGTATATGGTCTATTAAAAAATGTTAAAATCATCATGTTGGAGTTCGAATGTTTTAAAATAACTTTTCTCTTATCACAACATTAATTCACAATTAGGGAAATACATGTCGTGCTTCAAAGGAAATAATGTGAGGTTTCTATTGATCTTGGGATTGATGTGATCTGCATGAACACTATTGAAGATACAATGCAAGAATTTTTTTAAATTAATGAAATATCATTAAGGGATCCACATAGTTGGCACATAGTTAAGTAAACCAAATGAAAAAACAATGTGAGGGGATGTGTCTTGAGAGTAAATGCATTTCCCCTAGTATTAATTATCTCTAAAAAACTATGGAGTTATTAGAACAGGGCATACAGTAGAATCCCAAAACATGTGGGATTTTAAAAGTTTTCCACCCATGAACGACGCAAACATGTCGACATCGGTGAAGAATAGCAACGTCAAAGCCTAGGACCGTGCATGATGGGTTTTAAACACAAAATAAAGTGGAAAAATACCTAGTTTAGTCCCAAGACATGCGCGATTTCTACCTATCATTGGTGATCGGTGCCCAAATAATCTGAAGTCTAATTCCCCAGACCATCCACACATTCTTCCATAACTCCATGGGAGCATCGTTCATGATAATCAAGGAACTAGAACAGAATTGCGACGGCACCTTCCACAATTCAACGATCACCGCATCACTTCACAAGAGATGCCTAAAAAAAATCTTGATGAATGTTCCTTGGATCTTGAGCCTCACCCTCTAGGTTATGGGAGATAGGAGAAGAGAGAGAACCTCTATGAATAGTATAATGAAGTCTAATATCCTCTTATATTTAAATTTCTTAATTAAAATACCCGGTATAGCCACATCGACCCCGAATTCATAACACACTATCAATGAAATTTTATGACTACTAAATTGAGTCAAAAATATTATTATCACTCACTTGTAATATACTAAAATATATTATGTGATAATAATTGAGTCCTTAAATCGACTCGTGGATCCCATAAATATTAATTAAACATTTAATAATTTAATATTCATCAATTAATTTTTTTCATGTATTTACTTAATGCACATAAATAAATTTAAAAAATAAATCTAATGCTCGTTATTCTAAAATCTAGTAATACAAATTTATTTATTTCATTGGTGATCCTTTAACGTTTGATAAATCTCGAAACCCAGTTGTGGGGACCTCCATGTCCAAGACTTCTATTCAATTGAATTGGGAAGATTCTTGAATACTCTATTGTCTGTGAACCTCTAGGCCTTTATCTCGATAGCAGTTAATATTATTCACAGACCAAGAGTGGGATCTAGCAACTCATCATGTCCCCTAAAGAGATAAGGATTTTCAGAGCAGTGACAAACCACCTATGAACACGTATTGTGTAATATAATCTCTTTATCTATAATATCTGATAAAGCCGGATGCACTCATGTTTCATCACCATTCTCTTGCTTTATTGTTTGTTGATATAACTAGACAGCTTTTCCCCCAACTCCCATATCCATGGTCTTATAAAGGTACTTCCATCCATATAAACACGGTTGGAGATATATTACTCCCATGACTTGGAAGTGACAAATCCTTTCTTGACCATTCAACCAATTCCATGCCACCAATGACACACCCAATAGAAACTAACATGCCACGACTTCATTTCCATGGTTTTCATCTTGAATCAAAATACCCAATCAAATTACATACATTGGTAATGATCTCATTTCAAGATACCATTACACATGATTGTAGATATGATCATCCAATAACACTAAAAACATGTGGTGTTTGTATTGGTAGGTCAGTCCTCATGATCTCACTACTACAGATCACCATGTGAAATCTTCATGGGAAGAAGTCTCAGTGCTTATGAGCCCCCAGCACCTGATAGTCAAACATCTACCATTTCCAATCAGTAAGATATATCTAAACTATAGAACTTATATTTATGGTTAATGTCATAGTATCTCGAGGTTCTCATTATATACTGGGAACTTCTATATCCTCTCTACATGATAATTAATCTATGTACATTACCATTTTAATAGTGGACGTAGAAAATTCTACACTATAATGGTAATAAGACATCATGTATAGATAACTGTATGCACGATATGGTAATAAAAATCACTGAATAGTTGTGTCTAGGGAACCAACTATTTCAACACTCCCACTTTCACTATATCTAACTTTCTAACTAAACTTGTTAGCTACTCATTTTATTAACATCATGTTTCTATTGAGTAACGTCATTAGCTACATTGTCTGCCACTGTTCCTCCTCCTAGCTATTCTGCTATAGCGACCTCATCTTTTTGAATAAAACTTCTCAAGAGATGTTATCTTGAGTATATCCATTTTTTCCACTTTCATATATTCACATGTTGTCTAGTATGAATATCATAATTTAAATTATGATAATACTTTTCTTACCAGGTGTGTTTCCAAGAACTGGAACAAAATCATTTCATTTAATTTCTTCTTAGCTACCTCATAAGCTGAAACATACTCAGTCATTATAGGTATGGCTTTTACAGGCTTATATGATCTTGACTCACTCATCACCTTTAGCCTAACTCCAATATATATCTCTTGATCTATGGAAGACTAATTTGTATCCCCATAAACTAGTATCCTTTCTTCTCCACTTACCAGGTACATATCTTTTTTACTTGCAAAAGTAAAATTAGATAGTTCTGACTAGATGCATTGCAGTGCTCCTAGATATAACTGATATTTATCTACTATAAAATATACTATGGAAATATTGGTTCTTATACATATTATAGCATGATTGATTGATCCATCTCTTCGATGTAGGTATTGTAACTCACCACGTTTATCTCTTCCCATGAAATGGACATGTCCACATTGGGAGATTATTCCCTATGAAATAGCCAACAATGCATATCATGAATTGTTCAAACTTGTATTTTTCAATACAATGTTACTATATATATGATTGACTAGGACAAAAAAAACTATATATCTACCTCAATAGATCATGTTCCTTAGAAATTAGGTCACTACTTTAAGTAAATCATTAGAGAATAAATTTCATTTGGGTATTAACTAACTGTAAGACCAATGTTTGTTTTCCATATGCCTGTAAATATATTTTTCTTGGAAAACTTTTATACTCCCAATAACTTTTCGTTGACCCAAGACAATCATTTTTTGCAAATTTACTTTGTGTGATCATGTTTCTCACTTTAATCCTAAATCGGATTTCAGTAACATTCAACCTTTATTAGCCTTTTGTAACAGGACCATCCTTTTCTGGGTGCATCGTATAGACACCATCCATGATTAGGGGTCTTGACATCCAATGCTAAAAAATTTGATCATAGATATTATCTATGATACGTAAAATTCTAACGGATTTAGTTATAAAAACATGGTTTAACCAATCAAGCAGTATTGGTACCAATATTGTTCCATCCATATATTATCTCACTTGAATACACCACAGTATTCACAATTATATTCCCCTTTGAACTTGAATGCCTAGAATCCATTAATATAATTTTAGTTGGTCATATCAATTTTAGCTAATTTCCATATACTACTTACTTCTAGGTAATGTTATTCAGATTGAATTATAGATCACCAACCACGGTGAATAAAAACCATCACCATGGTTTTATCCTTTTTATGTAGTATGTTTCTATGGAACATTCTATGTTCCACATGTGCTTGTGGAACTCGTTCCTATGCCAACTATTTGTGCCTCTTGAGCATTTACTAAACAGACGTCAATATAGCTCTCACTATCTCTAATAGAGATGTGAACCTTCATATTGAATGTAGTCTATCATTTGACTATAACTTTTCTATCTCAGGGATTTATGTAATATCCTAACCAATCATTAGGATAATAACATTAAATGAATAGTGTGTTTGTCTTGATGAAAGTTTGTTTATTTCCTCACAAATTATTTTCTTCCCAACACATGTCCTTACGAAATAATAGATTTACATCATACTATGACTCGTATGATGTCCATTTTTCATTTTAGTTGGCATATAATTATGGGATTATTCCATTATTAGCAAAGAATTTTATAAAATAGAATGGAATTTTCTTTTAGTTGTAACATTTATGTAACATAAATCAAAATTTTTATGTATAACATATGCAATTAGGAATGTCTCCATACTACGTGATTGTTGATAAATGTTGTTATGTACGACTTCATCACCAATCCTCCCCCCATTAGCATATACGTCTTGATGTCGATAAGGTATTGTGCATTTAAGAATTACTCCACGCTACCTTATCATGATTGATGAATGGTTGGTCGAGATATTCTTGGTATCCAAACTTGATGCAACTCATATCTCCTGGCCATGCATATACATCACTTTATTATACCATAATTACATAAAGTAATATTATGAAGTTTAAATACCTCTAGTTTATACTTGGAATAGTTCACGCTTACCTATTGAACTATTTCCAAAAGCTTTGGGACATAGATTTATTTCAAAAGGCTACTTTGTCCAAACTAAAGACGTTGATAATACCAAAATTATCTAGCTGCACTAAGCCATAATACCACAAATGGTATGAAGTCCAATATTAGAATTACTTGAAATAGAATTATCTTGTCGCTACTAGGTATAAGTATTACATTTATTTTCATAACTAATTTCCAATGATTCATGTATCACTAAACTAGTGATTATGTTTACCAAAAACAAAATTCATTACAAAACTATAAATAATGTCTTCCTTGCATCCAAGGACACATAAAATTAATGTTTATGGTTACACTCAATAATAGTTCCATACAAATCATTCACTTGGTACTTAAGAAGTCTTTTACTTCTCACAATGGGGCCTAGGTATCACCCTTTCGCATCCACATAGAGAACACACCTGACTTCTTGTAAAATTTCTATACTTACTTGGTAAATGTATATATATACAAATATTTAAAAATCATATAGTATTAAATATCCAATTAATAAAAGAAGACGTTACATTGATAAATATTCATGATGTATAAACAGAAACTAGTTTCTTTAAATCAATTTATTACTTTTCAACTTCCATTGTATTAATTTGTAATATGAAATGAAAATAACCATTGTTAATACCTCTTTAATTTAATGAAATCGCAAAAGTTCCATTGGCATTAAATGCCTTTGACCCTTCCACATTGTCTTTATATTTATCCAACATAAGAATTAAAACATAATTATCTTTTGTTCTTATCACTTGGAGAACCTTACCTTAATTGGTAATGGTTCATTTACTCAACACTTATTCATTTTATAATATAAAATAAAACATTAGTAATGTAATGAAATTGATATGATAAAGGTATCCAATTAAAGATCAGGACCAATCATTTAATTTTCACATACCGATGTAAACTATTTCCTTATTCATATCATTGTTTTGATTTCCCCTTGTAATCATCCTGGAGATGAGACTTCATGTTATATCATCCATGTCATAGTGTAGTAAACGCAAAAGACACTAGACATTGATGAAATCATAATGATATAACTATCATATGCTTTATACCTTAGTCTCCTATAAGAAGTTTCCCTCTTGCTTCTTGAGGTGGTTAACAGTGTTGGGGACACTCGCACCCTCAGTTACCTATATCACAGTTATATAGCCTTGAGCCTGTAGTATTAATGGATACTCTTGTTAGTGAGGACATTTAATTTTTCCATTATAATATCATAGTTTTTAAACTTGTGGTATATCTTTCCATTTTCTACAAAAATTAATTTTAGCAGATTACTGCCGTTTACCTAGAATACTTTTTAGACATTTTCTATTAATTATTTTAATCATTTAGTGTATCACTATATTTTATCAGATTATAAGAACCCTCTATGTTATAATCGGAATACTCTATCGTTAGATTATTCTAGAAGCAAGAATCCCAAAACCACCCCTCATAGACTACAAGAAATGTCTATGCCACTACTTAGAGGGTTCTAGGTGGGATTTTTGGCTAGCTGACCACTTTAACTTGAGGCTCCTAGTTCTATTGAGTAATGTCTCATCTTCTTAGAATCAGAACATGATTTACTCAATGCTTGCATATAAAATTGGAAAAATATAGATATAGATATTTCATTGCTGCAATTTTAGTTATGTCAAGCCATCATTCTTATAAGGACACCTTAGGAGTAAGAGACACCCTCAGATATAGAATTACGGGCACCTCCAATAGCTAGTTTTGTCCAAATTTGCAAGACGAAAGGATATTGTGACTTAATATATCTTTGAGGGTTTTACTATTTTTAATGTGATGAAATAAATTAGTTTTTTATTTTTATAATAAATTAATATGTGATCGAACTCACAGCTGACCATTCATGAAATAAAAAAATCATTGGGTCACATATCTATTTTATCTAGCATTCTTTTTTATTATTATACAAGGTGATCACGCAATAAACTACATATGTACAAAATAATAAACCATGCAAAACAAAATGAAAAGCTGATTATGAGTTGGTTGTAAGGGTTGAACCATTGAGTAAATAATGGACCAATCGAATCCCTATGGTTATGTACCTTTAGTCGTGTGGGTTGCAACATGAACAACAACGTCTGCTCATCCAATGCAACCAACTCATGTCCGGTGCATCGCTATCACATGGCGCGAAGTGCATCACACCTCATCTCGTCATTATACAACAGTACTCACCTACAGGCGAGAGGATCTCTGACAGTAAAAATGTATAACTCAGAGAAGTGGACAAAAATGTCCTTATACATATAATGACATTAAGATGACATGCAAATTTTATTTTATTTAATTAAAAGAATTATTACAAAACTGCATGAAATAATTTTATAAATAAATTAAATACACCAAAAATCCCCAGATATGCATTGTTAGGTCGACGTCTCATGACCAGTATATACGCATTAAACTCTAGTATATTAAATTAAGGCAGAATAAAAAAATTAAACTTGCATTAAAATAATACTTGAGGGAATTTCATTGACTTAAAATTTTCACTCTTATTTTTATTTCAATAGTTACGTAATTAAGTTCCAATTTGTTGATTTAATTTTAAAACTAAAACTAAGTTAATTAAATAATTAAATTAATCTCCCAATTAAATTAATTATTCCACAGCAACCAAAAAATAATATATAAATAATTTACTTATCAATTGTAATTAAAGTAATTTTTTTAATTAATTTTTGATTAAAAGAAAATTACATGTGCCTCTGAAACTTCTGGTAGGGCCTCTGCTGGTCTAGGGGATCCTGCGCAGACCCAATCCGGGAGGTACTGACCCAGTACAGGGGAATGCTGGTACGGGTAGGTCTGCCTGCGCCTCTTTCATGCCATCCTTGTATTTGGAATCCAAAATGAACTTAAAAAAAGTACCTCACGGTGGTGTGCGCCACGTAGCGGGTTCAGGAGAAGCTGTGAGTGTGAAAGGATGAGGCCGGACCAAGGAGTTCAAAGCATGGAATCACCCAACAGAGGGATGGCTAGTAATGGGGCACCGCAAATGAAATAGGTGGAGGAAAGGGCGGTGTTCGGATCACTGTTCGGAAGTGGTCGTTAGGCGAACATCTGCTGGAGTTCATGGTGGGTCTCGGGGTGCCAGGAGAGGGGTCGGCCATCAGCACACGACTCCACCATGAGCAGGTGTGTGCCAGGTTTGGGGGGGGGGGCACTGGCCAATCTAGGGTGCTTCTTGGGTGGAGGCCAGAGCCAACAGCGCAGTGCCAGCATGTTGGTGTGGCATGGTGCCGAGAGGGACATGGGGTTGGTCTGCCACGGACCGGCTAGAGTGGGTAGCAGGCCACGCATGGCTCTGTGGGGAGGAGAGGGTGCCATTTTGAGGCTAGTAGCGGTGCCTTGCTGGGTTTTCTATTACACGATGGGGTGTGGGTGGCGGCGGCCTATAGGTGCGCTACTGCTGCACTGCCTAGCAGGTGCTTGCCTCCATAGGGAAGGAGAGGAGGTGGCCCTTTGAGCCGATGCGCATGGGAGATGGGGGAGTGATCCCCCCCCAGTAATCTTTTTTTCGAGACCTGAACATGCAGGTCATCCCTACACCCCAATTTTTTTAATAAAATTTTTTCACTATTTCAGTTAAAAAAAAGAAATATCCACACCACTTTAAATAGTTTTTTTTGTTTTTTATTTTACCAAGACATGCAAGGTCTTTTTTTTACTTTACCCACAAAGGTGGTCATCTCCCCTTTTTTCCCTAAATCCAATCTACTAAGCTTTGTGAAATTATATTTTTATATTGTTATAATAATAATATTATTATAATAATCCTGTAAATAATATTTTTATAACAAGATATTATAACAATTATTATTATAATAATTTTTTTATAATAAATTTATTATAATAATGATAATTATTATTATGATTCTTATGATGAATCTGGTCCCAGAAAACACTATTACGGTGACCGGAATTCCACCAAAGAAGAAGAGCTCTTCCAATTTAATTATTCGGAAGGCCACAGATTGGCCATCCGATATCGGATTCTGATAAAGTTTGTGGTGATTGAACCAGAACAATTCCCTCTATATAACTTAATCCAAATTTAATTTTATTGGCTTAAAATTGACACATGTACTTGTAATACCACTTTTTTTAACTGACAATGAAATGGAAGTACCAAATAGGTGGGATTGTACTCATTTTCCACCGACGATAAACGTAAACTTGTCAATGACGGTTAAGAGTATCCCGGTCAAAGAAAAGGACCACACATGAAGGGTTTTAAGCACAAAATAAACCGTAAAATACCTATTAATCCGAGGTCATGAGTGACGTCTTCTCGTCATTAGAGATCGTTGCTCGAAGAATCCAAAGTTGAATTCCTCTATATTTTCCACACGTGCTTCATGAATTCTGTTGGAGAACCATTCGTCGTAATTTGGGTGCTAGCATAGAATTGCGAAGACTCCTTCGACTCTCCAACGATCACCACATCACTTTGCAAGATATGTCTGAGAGAATTCTTGACCAATGATCCATGGATCTAGATCCTCTCTCTCTCGATCATGGGAGAGTTGAGAAGATAGAAAATCACCATGAATAATATATCAAAATATCATCTCCTCTTTTATTTATAGTGCTTAATTAAAATACCTTGTATAACCTCGCCAGCCATGAATACATAACGCAATATCAACGAAATTTTATGAATATTAAACAGATTTATAAAAATTATTATCACTCACTTATAATATATTAAAATATATGATGTGATAATAGTTGAGTCGTTAACTCGACCTGTCGCTCCCATAAATAATAATTGAACATTGAGTAATTTAATATTCATCAATTCATATTTTTCAT
Organism: Viscum album; assembly: GCA_963277665.1. NCBI lineage: Eukaryota > Viridiplantae > Streptophyta > Magnoliopsida > Santalales > Viscaceae > Viscum > Viscum album. The sequence continues at coordinate 1,292,380,757 of OY728135.1, forward strand.
GTATTTACTAAAAACTGAAAACTAATTTAATAAATAAATCCAATACTCATTATTTTAAACTAGAATAATATGAATTTATTTATTTAATTTGTTATCATTTTACATTGGGCAAATCCCGGACCATAGTGGTGGGGCCAACCATGTCCAAAACCTCTGGTCAATTGAATAAGACAGATTCTTGAATACGCTATTGTGTGTGCTCCTCTAGGCCCTTATCTCGACAGAAATGAATATAATTGATAGACCAACAGTGATATCTAGTAACCCATCATGGACTTAAAGAGATAAGGTTTGTCACAACAGTGACAACCAACCTAGGAACACATATTGTGGAATATAATCTCTTGGTCTGTAATATCTCATAAAGCGGGATGCACTCATGCATCATCGCCATTTATTTTCTTTATTGTTTGTGGATGAAACTAGATGGATTTAACCTCTACTTCCATGGACATGGTATTATAAATTTACTACCATCCATATCAACATTTCCTAAGATATATTACTTCCAGAACCAAGAAGTGACAAATCCTTTTTTGACCACTCAACCAATGTCATTCCACCAATGACCCACCCAACACAGACTACCACACCATGTCTTCATTACAATGATTTTCATCTTTCACCAAGTAAGAAATCAAATGACATGCATTGTTAATGATCTCAAGTTAGGAGACCATTACACATGATCATAGATATGATCATCTAAAGGCACTCTAAACATGTGGTGTTCATATTGATGGGTTAGTCCTCATAATCTCACTTCTATAGATCACCAAGTGTGAACTTCATGAGAATAAGTCTCAATGATAATGAACCCCCATCACCTGATAGTCAAAAATATACTGTGTCCAAGCTGTAATATTTATCTAGACCATAGAACATTTATTTAAGATTAATGTCATAGTATCTCGAGGTTCTCATTATAGCTTGAGAACTGCAATAACCTCTCGACATGAAAATTAATCTATGGACATTACTATTTCAACAGTGGACACAGAAAATTATACACTATAATGGTAAGAAGACATCATGTATAGGTATCTTTATACACGATACGGTACTCAGAAACAATGTATAGTTTGGTCTAGGGAACCAACTATTTCAACAACGGTATCCTTGTGGGAGATTAAATTTTTATAAAATAAAAATTGAGTAGATTTCCAATCAATATTAAATATATTTACCCACATTACTTACCCCTAATGTTTTCAATCCTTGGACGTTTCCTCCCTATTCACCACTTTGATCACACCTTATAATCGGGTGTTCATTGGGGTGTTTTTCAGAACATTGAGGCATGAAAATCCTTAGATTTTTTTCAATTACATTTTTTCATTTTCAGCCTATTAATCTAGATATTTATAGTGAGGGTTATATTTGATGACTCTAACAGATCATAGTGAAATCGTCTTATAATAATGTGGATTTTTCATGATGTAGAAAGAAAAAATCTGATAAGTATGAAATCAAATTGTTTCTTACTATTTCAATGGAGGTTGGTCACATCCTTGATGTATTTATAGTTTTTTATTTAATAAAATTACATTTTCTATGGATTGGGTGATTAATGTTAGGTATTTTTTTCATGATGGGTTTTGGGGTATTAGATGGATCTTCTATAGCTAGTTGGTAATGATTTTTTTCAAAAGGATTTCTTAGTATACTTTTTAGGAAATTTTTTCAATTTGAATCAATTTATTATAATTATAATAAATTTATATAATCATTTTAATTGGTATTTATTACAATATATTGGAGATAATGATTTAAAATAATCTTGTATGAGAGTTGGACAAGATTGGGAAAAGTGTGTAGGTTTTAATAGTGGAAATTAATTTTTATTATTTAAATGGTATCATTATAATTTTTGTTAGTTTATTTCTAAGTAACATGTGATATACAATATTTCAACAATTTTTTATTGGTATTTTATTTACAAAAGACTTGCATCCATTAAATGTTTCGAAATAAACAATGTTTAGGAGCCAATATGGACCTTTAGATATTAGTGATTTCCCTAGACACATATGGTTACGTTTTCTTTGATAAATGAATGATATGGGAAATAATGAACTGATATGGATATAAATGAAATACATGTACCATAGTGAAGATGATATGGATACCATTAGAAACCTTCTCATATATGAGAGTATTTAAATAAGAATGACTTTCCTATGAATTCCATGATATAACCATGATATTCCATATGGAATATGGGATAATCAATTTGAAATTTCTAATAATTTCATCTCCCCCATGTAGGTGAGTACCTGAGTGGGTATACTGTGGCTAGATTCAAAAGTTTTTATATGATTGAATTATCTTAATATGGATTTGAATGTGAAATAGTCATCATGATCTCTCCTAGTATGATTTTAAATCATAGATTATGGGGGAATAAAATGATCATTGTAATATAGAGAGATGTTATTCCCTCAGATAGAAATACATGCGCGGTAGTATTGAGAGTGAAGTTGTAGAACCCATATTGGGAGTTCTTTAATGATGTCAATTTGAAATCCTCTGTGGGTGTGTTGGCCCTATTATAACTCATATGAGGGTAATTAATAAGAGAAATGTCTGATAAATCATAGAATGGGAATCTGGTTAATTATTTATATATCCTCCTCTAACATATGGTCCAATATGAGCCTACAGGCATTGAGAAAACAATGGGGGTGTTGGATGTGGATTGATGCCTATTACTAGTGGATGAGGTAGATTTAATTTAACGTAGTGTATGTTGACACTCCTTTCATCACAGAATCTAAAGATCGGAAAAGGGGAATATCTGAACTCAAAGTGATTCAACCTTTGAAGAAAATATCAAAAATCGACAAAGGCATGAACAAAGGATCAAAAGAAACTGCACCGCGCAAGTTATATCACTGTCGCGCAAGTCCACTTGCGCGACGACCTTGGTCACGCAAGTGACTTGCGCGCCCTAAGTGATAACCGCCCGGTAACCGCCCAGGGCCTTCTTTTGCCTATATATAGACCCTGTGGGCCCCCCATTCTGGAGGATCTTTTTCCAGAAACTCGGATTGAAGCTCCCGACGCCCAAGTATCTTCTCAAAGCTTCCGGAACACTTCTAAGGTAATTTCTTACCTAGAACGGAAGATCTAAAGAGAGGGAGGAAGGCCTAAGTGTTGAAACTCATCAACACTTGCGCGCCTAAATGGCCAGCCCTTAAGGGAACTGGTCACACTTGCGCGCTGCCTTATTCCTTCAATAGAACTTGCGCGTCCCTTTTCTGGGAGAACCTCAAGAGGATTCTAAAGGCTTTAAGAAAGAGTCGCTCAAGTATTTTAATGCTGGTTGAAAATCGTGCAAGTACCCCACATGTCGCGCAAGTATACTTGCGCGACCAATACTTGCGCACCCACATAAGACTTGCGCGCCTTTCAAGACTTGCGCGCCCCTACCTTTTTTGGGTGCCCATCTTGCCCATTTTACCCCTCTTAAGCCATTTCACCTTTCCTATTCAATATTTAGCCTTCAAAATACTCTTAAAAGCCATTTATGGCATGATTTCTTGATTTGAATTCCTTATCTAAAAGGAATTCGGTGGAATATCTCTCAAAACCTACTGATTTTTACATCTTTATGTCACCAAAGATTGAGAGTTCATTCATTCTACCTCATCCTTTAAGATGAGAGAATCCTTAACCTGGGTCTCCTTTTTAAGAATAATCCCCAGTTATAAGTCCTTTAATCTGGGCATCTTCCTCAAGAGTAAGCCCTAATCAGAATCTCAAATATGAGCATCCTTCTTAGGAGTAAGCCCCGAGTCCCTTAATTTGGGAATCCTTCCTAGGAGTAAGCCCCAATCTCAAATATGGCCATCCTTCTCAGGAGTAAGCCCCAAACCTTAATCCCTAACCTGGGTCTCCTTTTCAAGAATAAGACTTAGTTATAATCTTGGGCTTCCTTTTCAGGAGTGAGCCCCAAGTCCTCTAACCTGGGCCTCCTTTTCAGGAGTATGTCCCAGTCATAAATTATGGGCATCCTCCTTAGGAGTAAGCCCCAATCACAATCTCAAATATGGGCATCCTTCTCAGGAGTAAGCCCCAAACCTTAATCCCTAACCTGGGTCTCCTTTTCAAGAATAAGACTCAGTTATAATCTTGGGCTTCCTTTTCAGGAGTAATCCCCAAGTCCCCTAACCTGGGCCTCCTTTTCAGGAGTAAGTCCCATTCATAAATTATGGGCATCCTCTTCAGGAGTAAACCTCAAGTCCCTTAATTTCTCTTAACCAGTCCTAAATTATGTTTGATATGGGATTCCTTCTCAGGAGTAAAACCCAATTATCAATCCTCTCCTAATTTGGGTTTCCTTTTCAGGAATAAGTCCCAAGTTAGAGTATTCAAATCTCCATAAAGCACATATACCTTTATGGACCCTCTACCTGGATTTTCTCCCTATAAGTAAATCTTAAACCTTCATCTATCTGGGCAGTCATACATACATAAGCCCCAAACAATTTCTTATGATTGCATCTTTCATGGCACAATTGTCTAATTTTTTACCAATACCTCTTGTTTCTCAAACCGAGCATGACTCACGTGAGCTTAGAGTGTAAAAGTAATTATGACATTCTTCTTTGAGCCATCAATCATAAACATCATACTCCATTACTCTAACTACGTGGGTTCTGATTCCTTTTCCAAAACAAAGGATACATAGGTAGCCCATTTATGGGTTCGATCCCAACTTTGAAATAATCCAGGTCCTTTTGAATGACGATAAAATTCAAGTGCCCCACTGATTGGATTTAAAACCAGCCTGGTCATCATAATGACCAAGAGACTTTTATATAAATGTTTTGAAGGATACCATTGACCAAGAATCTCTAAATAGATATAGATGATTCTCTATTGGTGAAGAACCTCGAATACATATAAATGATTCTCTAAATTTCTTACATATTTAATCATTGATTGTTAAAACTAAAGGAAAGCTCATTTTATACTTGATAATGTAATAAGGATTCACGAACATAACTTAAATCTATAAAGAGAGTCCCAGAGTAGACAATAATTCCCCTCAAAAAGGTGTGATGAGTCCGACCTCCCACCCTCTCGACCAATGCAAATCCCTAAGCCTCATCAGTCCACAAGCTAATGAGCGCCTACCTTTGGAAAGTAGGTCCAAACGGATGTGGAATCATTGGATGTTTCCGGTTCTACGAACAAATCCGCTAGAAACCGATCGGAATGTTTGAATCTCCCGTCCAGGAGGTCATCCCCGAATTCCGTGCGAAACAAAAATGGTGAACCCGACGTGAATCCTTAACCAAGTTAAAGTGATGTTCTTATTATTTGTTAGGCCCCTTGGTCCAACAAAGCAATCATTGACATGTGCTCATCCAAAAGATGCAGTGGCCGGATTCATCTTGATTATGTCTGTTATATGGAACATGCACTCTTTTCTCAAGATCTTCTGCAAAATGGCTTTCCTTAAATTCACCCTTGTGAATACTGCTGCTGTGAACACCTCTACTGTGAGGTCTGCTGCTGTGAACACCAATGCTGCTACTCCTGCTGGAACGTCGTCCGCTCTGAGGATGACATCACCAACTCAGCGTCTTCAACGCTGGGTTTCTAATGCACTGGTTAAGGAGTACCATCGCAACGGTACTATCCCAACTCTGGAGGCCGCTCGTCAAGCCCTCCAAGTTAACAAATCTACCTAGTCGTCCGGACAACGGCGGCCAGCGATCAAGAAGCAGGCGGTGCTGACTACCGTCTCCAACCGTTTCGGGTCGTTATCCCCAGAACGCAATTTACATTCACTCCCTTACTCTGAGGAAGTGAATGAGCAGGTCCCTCAGGGCCTTAATTCAAAAAGACATGAGTCCTTCCCAAGGGCTCCCATCAACAATCGCCGCCAGACTCGTGCAGTAGTGCGCCCTCAACATGATGAGGGTACCAACTCCAGGCATTCAGCTCAGGTTCCTCGAACCCGAGCAGGCAAGATGAACCGCCAGAGATGGAATCCGGTTAACAACGGGCAGGTTATCATCCCTGCCATCTCTGGAGAAGTCCACCAACCTAACTTGGTGGCGAACAACGAGCAGACACACACACCTGCCCGTTTTAATTCCGCTGTCTAGTAGACTCGTCTGGCAGCATCAAGCCAATCCCGCCAGGAAATTCTGGCGGAGTACTATAGGCAGGAACATACACCTGGTTATGCATCATCAGTTAGTCAGCAGGCTCGCCTGACTACATACGATGGATTCCACCAACCTAACTTGGTAGCAAACAACGAGAAGGCACACACACTTGCCCGTTTTAATTCCGCTGTCCAGCAGACTCATCTGGCAGCATCAAGCCAATCCCACCAGGCAATTCCGGTGGAGTACTATAGGCAGGAACATACACCTACTTATACATCACCAGTTAGTCAGCAGGCTCGTCTCACTACATATGATGGATCTCGTCAACCGCGTTTGGAGAAGTGTAATCAGCAGGCACATACACCTGCTAATACTAATCAAGCCTACCAACAGTCTCGCTTGGTAGCGCACGGAGAAGTTAGTCGGAAAGCCCCGACGACAAACAGGAGGCAGACTCAACTCTCTGCCTCCACACTTGAGTACTGTCAGGATTCACTGACAGGAAAAGGAGGACAGGAGAAGGCACATACACCTACTCCAAGCCCAGAATGGACGTATATCCCCATTCCGGCGGCTGAAGTCACCAAGCATATTTTGTCAATGGTGAAAGAGCAGAAGAAAATTCCTACTCATATTCTGGATGCTTGCTAGGATATCATAACAGCTTCAGCATCATCTCAGGGATAGACACATAAATCTATCCCTAGCAGTGGAGTGACACATCAACGATTCACTACGGAACAAACACACACATCTGTTCCAGTCCAAGAGGGTTATGGGGCATACTCCCCCATATCATACGAACAACCAAGTCAGGCACATACACCTGATTTGAGTGGAGATCGTCAGCCTAATCTGACCATCTTTCCTGATCAGGCACATACACCCGCTCAAAGTAACCACTTTCATCAACAAGTGGTTTCCAAAGCGAGTAAGAAGGCATCTAAGAAAAAGATCCGCCCAGCACAGTCAGGAGATCAAAGGCCAATCTGCAACAAGGCCTTGCTCGATGCTGGAGTTCTTGAAGCCCTCAGACATTTATCTGTCGGAATTCAAGATTCTACTCCCTCAGTTCCCAATAACGGGAACATTAATTCTGAAGGTCTTCAACAGACACTTCCTCATGAAGGCTTGCTTCATGAAAATTCGGTCAATATTGAAGTTTCTTCTTCAGATGAGAGCCACAGGAACCCTCTGTGTGGTCAGAAGACCAAGGAGAAAGAGATCTCATCTTTTTCTATAACCCATTATGGTGGTCCTCCCCATGATGATGAACTTTTCTACGAAAGTCCTCTCCGCAGTAGTGATTCACATTGCCTGGAAAATACTCCAGTGGACAATGTAGTGCTGAGAAAGCTCTCTTATCTTGAGGCACTTGCAAATGCAAAACCAGTCATGTCTGATTCTTTATCACTAACAAGTGAAATACTTTCTCAATCAGAAGATAGCCCAGGGTGTAGCTCATTCTCCGAACCACCCCTAAGTCATGAATCTTCTAGTTTGATCAACGATCTCTCTACCAATCCTGTTGAATCCGATGAAGCAACAAGGAAACACCAAATCTGGTCAAAATAGGTAGAAGAATATTTATTTAATGATAAAGAGGAAATGCTGAACATGAGGAAAAAACTGAAAAAATGTGAGGTACCAGTAATGTTTTGGCCTTCGGCTGACTCCCAGTACGACATTCCAAAGATGTTGACGGATGATGGAATCCATGATATTCGTCTCAACATATGGAAAACTCTTTGTCAATTGAAGAATAATGTATTATCTTATGATGAATATGAAAATCATCTTAAGATAATAGAAGGGCTACAACGTCAGATTGATTTGGCATCTCTATCAGTCTCTCGGTATCCGAAGGCTGAAAAGAAACAGAGAACCCTTCAATGTTCATGCCTTGGCGCACTAAGAAAATTGCGTCAGTTAATTGCCAATGCTCTATATGATGTTCATATCAGAGGATGGGGTGTTCACGAAGCACTACATTTCACAGTGCTTTCCAGTCAGCAAAGCCCGCCGAAAATGGTCTCATGCAATGTTATTGCCCATGGCCGGCCACAGTCAATGGGCTTTGTTCATAATCAAAGGCTTCCTCAAGAACATGCTTCAACTAGTTCCTCTCAAAATTAAACATATAAAGAACAAGTTGTTGAATTGCTCCTACATCAAGCAGGCGAGAATATTTCACAAGCCTCTCGTATGGAGAAAACACGTCATCAAATGACAGAAGTTTCGGAAATCATCCAACGGTCTGTTGAACCAGGTGATAAAAGTGGATACAGGTTAATGCATCCAGCTAATTTCCGAACTAAGATTCGCAAGATCAAGAGAGATTTTAAGAATATCTCAGACATAGCATGTCAAGAGACACCCTAGCTTGTCAGACTCGGGACTTCTCTAAACCAACCCTCAGAGTCAACAAATGGGATTCGAGGAGTTGAGCAGAAGCAACAGGAACATCCCCAATTCTTGAGACTGGGGACTCTTTCAAATCATCAATCCCCTCCTCAAAGAATGTCGGTCTTTTCTCGATTGGGGAAGAAGCCACAAGAGGAAAGAAGAGGCAAATTATCAGGATATTCCCTCCAAGTTATAGCTCGTCAAGAAGTGGCAATGTCTCGTCAAAGGCATGAAAGAAGACAATATCACAGAAATGTTGATAGAATGGATGTGATGCATTATGCATAAATCAATGTCATCAATGTCGTTGTTGCTAATCCACCAGAGGATGTTCACTCAGGGGACTCATATGAAGAGCGTCCTGCTCAAGAAAATGTACGCACCAATACAAATGAAGAAGGTGTACGTACACGAAGTCAAAGGATTACTCAGAACCTAGGTAATCCACTTCCCTCCCTCCAAAAGGTATCCAACAAAGGGAAGGGAAAGAATCAGGTTACATATCCTTCCTCTGAAGAAGGTCAATCGCTCTCATTAGAGAAAAGTTTTGCACAACAGGAGGAAGAAATGAAATAATTAAGAAGGTTGAATACAGAACTACTTCAGAGTAGTCTTCTTCTTAAGAATGCTGAAGTTCGACAGCCGAAGGAATTTGTTGTAACTACTGAGATGGATAAAGAATATCCTCCTTTATCAGTACACCCTCAGAGGTCTAATCCTACTGGTCAAATGAAACAACGGTTGGCAGCACTACCATCAGTTGCAGCACCAACCACCACGTCTGTCCAAGCTCCATTCATTGCACCTACCCAAAACCAAGTTCAACCTGATGTTTCTCAAATATTAATAACTACTATTGAGTCATTAACAGCTCGGTTAGAAAATATGGAAGGGAAACGGGCGCAAGTTCAACCAGAAAAGACAGTTTACCCTGAATGGGAAGATTCAATTTTTCCTCCATCTAGTTTTGGAAACCCTGTTTTCCCTACTTTCAATGGATCAGGCGACCCTGAACAACATTTGACGCATTACGTGTCTTGTTGTGATCCTATGATGGGAACTCCAGAGCAGCAAGAAGTAGTGAAACTCAGATGCTTCGTGCGAACCTTGCAAGGACCAGCTTTTGTCTGGTATACAAGATTGCAATCCCGGTCAATCATCGGATGGGAGGATCTTCGTCAAAAATTCCTTCTTCAGTTCAGCTCAACTTTGCAAAAAATGGTAGTTTTCGATCTTACAATCTGTAAGCTAAGGGAGAATGAAAGAGTCTCTGATTTCATTGCTCGTTGGAAGGGATTAACGTATTCCCTGAGTTTAGAACTCCCACAGGAGGAACTGTTGCCAATCTGTGTGGCAAATTTGCGTGACAAATTACGCACGCCATTAATCCCTGTGAAATACACTGGAGGGTTTCGAGACCTTACTTCAATCGCTCAACAGATTGAAGATCCCCTTATACAGGCAAAGGTTAAATCTCGTGTAATTCCAGCATTTCCAGGAAGGAGAATGGGTAAAGCGGAAACTGCTACAGTTATGCTTAAACAAGCACCTGTACCTATTTCTACTTCAAAACCTTCATCTTCTCGAAGGGCTCCACCTCCTGAACGCCAACAACAAAGGCCGTTTCGTCCAAATGATCAAATAGATCAACGACGAAAACAATTTGAGGATTTGAAGAGTAAAACATACTCTTTCTGAAGTGAGAAAGTTCCTGGTTACTTCATTTCAGCTCTGGAAAATAATTTGGTTCAATTACCAGTTCCCAAGAGGCCAAACAAGGAAGGAGATGAAGACCGTCCCAATTATTGTCCCTTTCATCAAATGTTGGGGCATCCCATCCAGGAGTGTTTTGTCTTTAAATACCTCCTGCAAAAGATGATCGACTTGGGACAAGTCAAATTGAAGGGTTCTTCAGCTCATGTAGCGTGTATTACTGCTACAGATCCATAGGAAGGAGGCGAGTGACAGGAAGTCAAAAGCAAAAATGCGCAAAAATATGATGATTGGATGGTCAGAAAGACAATCAATCGGACCCATGCCATTTTGCGAACACAATTGAAGAAGCCAATTGTGTCTCCTACAAAAGCTGTAGTGAAGCCTCCATCAAAAGACAAATCCTCAAAAGGGCAGCGCAATTCAAAGAAGAAAGAGGAATCAGAAGAAGATGAGTATGTATCGAGGCCTAAGTTGTCTTTGACTCTGGAAGATTTCATGCCATCTACTTCAAAACCACGGGCACCGCCCCACCAAACGACACAGCCTAAACAGGCTAATCAGGCAGAGTCTTTATCAGACGAAGAGTTAATCTTTGGTTCTGTTAATATGATTCAATTAACAGATCCATATTCTATTCTTGATGAGACTGAATTCTCTGTATCAAATAAGGGAATCCGAGGAAGTTCTAGAGGTTCAGGATACAGGGGAAGACGTGGATCTTTCCGAAGACACTACTCTAATTCTACCCCTGCTAGCACTGTATATGCAGCAGAAACTCGTGGTAGAGCCCTTCAGCGAGCTCAAAAAGAACAAGCAAGTTCTTCTGCCAATGGCCAACTCAGTTTTGGCACAGTTATTTTGGAAGACCGATTAAAGGTTCCATCTTCTTTATCTCAACAAGTAAATGGATCTAATCAGTCTAATCTTCCAAAACCAAGGATGTTGCCAACTTCAATACAAGATGCATCAGTTTCCAAAGCATCTGCTTCCAAGGTACCCGCTAAACCGCATATTCCTGTTGGGAAACATAGACCTCTAGATCAAAAGTATGATATATTGAAACACTTGGCCCAAGTACCAGCCAAGTTATCAATTTTGGATGCTTTGAATATGTCAAAAGATCTTCGGGAAGCATTCATCGAATCTTTGTCAAGTCCTCATGAGTTTGAAGCTGAAATTGCTGCAGCTGAACTCTATCACATAGAGAATAATCCTGCAGAATTCCATGCAGTGATATCTTTTACTAATAAAGATGAAGATGATGTTGTGCATGGGCACATAAAACCTTTGTACTTATCTGGAAAAGTCAATGGTGTAGATATTCGAAGAGCTTTCATTGACAATGGTTCAGGAGTCAACCTCATGCCCATTCGTACACTTCGTCAATTGGGCCTCACGGAATCTGATTTATCTCCTTCTACCATGCTTTTACAAGGATATGATAAAAATGAACAAGAACCACTGGGAGAAGTTACACTCAGAACTCAGTTTGGAGATCTTGTATCCAATTCGGATTTCATGATTGTTGATCAAGACTCAGCTTTCAATGTCTTGCTTGGAAGACCCTGGCTACATCAGCATGCAACTATCCCTTCATCATACCATCAATGTCTCAAATACTGTTTCAATGGTCAATTTGGAACATTTTATGATGATAAGGCCTCATTCAATACATGTGAGTCTTAATACATTGAAGCGGAATTTTATCACGTGAAGGGAAGAGAAAAATCTACAATGAAGGAAATTACCAAAGTAAATGCTCCATATGGTTTGGAGAAAATTCCAATAAATCCATTTACACATGTGAGTACAGATTATGTGTTTCCTATCAGTCAAATTGACAAAATAGGCCCAAATCAAAATACTCCAATGAAAAGATCCATAATGTCAATTACGGCAATCGAGCCAGACAACATGGGAGAAATTGGTAACCTACCAAACATTGATGAAAGCACAAGTGATGACGTTTTCATTTCATCTGCTGAATTCCAACAAGTCTATACTTCGCCAATCAGGCCAGAAGAAGTTATAGCAACATCAGAGGTGAATAATGATGTAGATTCTCAATCCATCATCTCCTCTTTATTTCCCAAAGAAGACCCTTTATCATCAATAGGGTCGGAAATGGAAGCTTCTTCTTCAAAATGTGAAAATTTTGACATCTCTTATGATCATGAGAATTTCGTTTTGTCATCTACATTGCAAGTAGAAATGGAAGAAATAGCACGTGATGAAGAGGAAGAGGAAGATCTTAGAGATGCTCCTCCAGCATTTGAAGAGGGTATCTCTACCACTGTGGATGAACTCAGAGAAGTAAGTCTGGGTACAGAGAAAGATCCACGCCCCACATTAATTAGTGCGGCCATGACCCTTGAAGAGCAAGAGATGTATATTTCTTTTCTAAATAAAAATAAAGATATTTTTTCTTGGAATTATACAGAAATGTCTGGGCTTGATCTTGATGTTGCTACTCATCATTTGGGTTTACCAAAAGAACATCAAGGATTTAAGCAAGCCGCGAGATGAACACACCCAACTTATGCTTCCAAAATTGAAGCTGAAATGGATAAGCTGATCAAAGCTAACTTCTTCAGAGAAGTTCAGTATCCCAAGTGGTTGGATAATATTTTCCCTGTAAAGAAAAAGAACGGACAAATTAGAGTTTGCATTGATTTCATAGATCTTAATCGGTATTGTCCTAAAAATGATTTCCCAGTTCCGATTACAGAAATCTTAATTGATGCAACAGCTGGCTATGAAGTACTTTCTTTCATGGATGGATATTCCGGATATAATCAGATCCGAATGGCCCGAGAAGATGAGGAATATACAGCCTTCAGAGATCCTCAAGGTGTGTTTTGTTACCGGGTGATGCCCTTTGGTTTAAAGAATGCAGGTGCAACATATCAACGCGCCATTCATCGTATCTTCAAACCTTTCTTAGGGAAGTTTGTTGAATTCTATGTAGACGATTTGGTGGTTAAATCCAAACAACGTTCTAATCACTTGGCTGATTTAGAAGTCATATTCCACAAGCTTCAACAACATAATTTGAAGATGAACCCCTTAAAATGTTCTTTTGGGGTAACCTCAGGAAAATTTCTCGGCTTTGTCGTACACCATCGTGGTATTGAAGTCGATCCTGAGAAGACCAAGTCAATCCTAGGTATGTCACCTCCTCATAATTTGAAATAATTAAGAGTACTTCAAAGACACTTAGCCTATATTCGGCGTTTCATCGCCAATTTGGCAGGCAAAAGTTTACCCTTTACCAAATTATTTAAGAAAGGAGTCACTTACCAGTGGACTGAAGAATGTCAAGAAGCATTTGATGTTCTCAAGAAATACCTCTTGAGTCCACCAGTACTCATGCCACCTGTTGAAGGTAGACCACTTATCCTCTATGTGACAGCTCTAGAGCGATCATTGGGTGCCTTTCTCGCTCAAAAGAATGATGCTGGGAATGAAAATAGCCTCTACTATCTCAGTAGAACTATGCTTGAAGCAGAAACCCGGTATTCAAGTATTGAGAAGTGCTGCCTGACACTAATCTTTGCAGTACAGAAACAGAGACACTACCTGCAACATCACGAGGTCCAATTGGTATCTCGCAATAATCCGCTCAAATTCATCCTTAGTCGTCCAATGCTTACAGGACGTCTAGCAAGGTGAGCAGTCATTTTGCAGTAGTTCGACATTCAGTATGTATCTCAAAAGGCAATAAAGGGCCAAGCTCTGGCTGATTTCCTGGCTGAACATCCTTCAATGGAAGACACATCTTCAGATATTGAACTCCCTGATGAGGAAGTTTTCTCTATTCAAGAGAATCCTCAAACATGGGAAATGTATTTTGATGGTGCTTCCAGAAGTCCAACAGGGAAGAAAATGGAAAATCCTAAATTCAACAAAGTTAGTTTAGGAATTGTGCTCATTTCTCCAGATAAGGCAGTGCTACCTTATTCCTTTTTATTGTGGGAAGGTGGTACCAATAATGAAGCCGAATACCAAGCTCTCATTACAGGCTTGGAGTTAGCGCTCCAAGCACAAGTGAATCACTTAAAGGTGAAAGGTGATTCAGACCTGGTAATCAAACAAGTCAATGGGGATTATTCCATTAGAAAAGAAGAATTAATCCCTTTGTATGATTACGTCAGAGAGTTAATGGCGGAATTCCCTTCAGAACTGACATTTTCTTATGTTCCAAGATCACAAAATGCTCAAGCTGATGCACTGGCTAATATAGCCACAGCTTTAGCAGATCCAAATCGGGACGAGACAACCATCAGTATTGCCCACCGTCGTGCAATTTCACCTTATGTTCAAGCCAGAACAAAGGAAATTAATGAAATTAGTCCCATTCTTGAACCGTATGGTCATACTACAGGATGGATGTCACCTATCAGGGAATACCTTCAAAATGGAACACTTCCACCTGATAGAGCTGAGAAAGAACAAATCCGGCGATGTGTGATCAATTTTAGTCTTTATGATAGTCCAAACCACCTAGAGAAAATTCTCTACAAACGTGGTTTTGATGGAGTTCTCTTCAGATGCATTGATGGTGAAGAGACAATGGATGTCATGAAAGAAGTGCATGCAGGAGTCAGTGGTGCCCACCAGTCTGGACATAGATTGTCTGATCAAATTCGAAGGCTTGGATACTTTTGGCCTTCAATGATACAAGATTGTGTTGATTTCACAAAGAAGTCTCATTCATGTCAAATACATTCCAACTTCATTCATCAAACTCCAGAGTTGCTTCATACAACTAAATACTCGTGGCCATTTGCCACATGGAGAATGGATGTGGTGGGACCTTACCCTTCAGCTACGGCCAAGCAGTTTAAGTACATTCTTACTGCTACTGATTTCTTTTCCAAATGGGAAGAGGCAGTACCTCTCAAAGAATTCAGTTCTAAATGCATTGTTAGCTTCATCAAATCTAACATCATTACTAGATTTGGTGTCCCTCATACCATATTGACAGATAACGGCGCCAACTTCTGTTCTTCTGAGGTGAGGAAATTGTATCAAGAATACAACATTAAATCCAACCATCCATCTCAGTATCATGCGGAGGCCAATGGCCAAATAGAAGCCTTTAACAAGACTCTTTCAAATATACTGCAAAAGATGGTGGATAAAGATAAGAGGTCATGGCCTGATAAACTCTTTCATGCTTTATGGGCTTATTAGACTACCACCCGCAATGCAACGCAGTCAACTCCATATTCACTGGTATATGGAACAAAAGCTGTCTTGACAATTGATGTTCAACTACCCTCGCTCAGAGTAGCCATTTGTGATCAGTCATCTACAGATGAACAATCTCAAAAGAGATTGAATGAATTGGAACAGTTAGATGAGAAAAGATTGTGCACTTTTCACCACTTGAAAATCTATCAGAACCGAATAGCACGAGCTTTTAACAAAAAATTTCGTATTTGTTCATTCGTTCAGGGAGAATTGGTATTGGTTCTCAGAACACCAATGATACCAGGAAAGAAGTCTCCCAATCTTGAACTAAAATGGGAAGGACCTTATTCAATACATAAGGTCTACTCCAATGGAGCTTATTCATTAATCTCAATGGATGGGGAACTCATCACGACTCCAACCAATGCCAGATTTCTGAAGAAATATTTTGTATAAACACAAAATATAGTCCCCAGAACCAAGACTCTTACAATTGGTTCATACAAGTATGGTCCAGTATGATATTAAACTGCAACTTCGTCCCACATGACGTTAAACTGTGAAAAAGTTCCCTAAACTGTCCAGCATGACCTTAAACTACATCATCCCTGGTCCATGCATATGACCATAAACTATTTGCAAGTCCCTTATGTCCAGCAAGACGTTAAACTGTGATGTCCTAACTACATGACACTAAACTGTATAAAAGTACCTTACGTCCGGAAAGACGTTAAACTATATAATCATCAAAGGTCCTGTATGACCTTAAACTATTCACACTTTTGTCCAACATGACACTAAACTGTAGAAAAAACCCCCAATGCGTCCAACATGACGTTAAAATGATGCACTCTTCTGTCCTCACTGCATGACATTAAAACTGCACAGTCCCCCTTTCGTCCAATATGACGTTAAACTCTATTATTCCCATCGTCCTAACTACATGACGCTAAACTGTACAGAAAATTCATAATACGTCCTACATGACATTAAACTGTATTTTGTCCCTGCTACATGACACTAAATTGTGTAGCACCAATAGTCCTAACTGCAAGACTTTAAACTACATAGTCCCTTGATATGTCCTACATGACATTGAACTGTGCATCGTTAAGGTTGTTGTTACCTCTTGTTTCTCACACCGAGTATGACTTACGTGAGCTTAGAGAAAACCACAACCATAACACTCTCTTTGGGCCGCTAACCATGTGTAGGTCCCAACAATATTTTATATTAGATCGTTGTCCCCAAGAACAACTTGATCATTAATTCATTATTTAATTGAACTACACGGACTTTGATCCTTGCCCTCCAGGCTAGGTATATAGGAAACCTCCCATGGTTCAAGCCCAAAAAAAATCTCTTCACATCGGTTCACCACCATCTCATATGATGTTGATTTGTGAAACCGCCCCTAGAATCAATATCTTTACATTGATTCACTTTCGTCCTTGTTATACAACGTTAAACTATACAACACTTTTGTCCGGTACGACAATAAACTACAATATTCTTTGATCTCCTCATTTGAGAGAGAACTATTATTGGCATTGATTTTTCAATCACGTTTCATTTCAAAAAGACTACGTGCATACATGGTAATGCCTAAATTTTTTATCTCAGGTTAAACCATCATTGCACTAAAGTCCCCTTTCACCCTTCACATGTTCGAACCAAATTTGTACAAAGGGTAGTTCTAGAACTACGAGGGCTTGATTCCCATCCTTATGGGATACGTAGGAACGTTCGAGTATCCCTTGAATCCAGCCCCAAGTCTTTTGGGCCTAACCCCAAATTTCACTTTCAGTCCCTTAGTTGAAAAGTCCTTATGGAAACACACACTGTGTATTCATTATTATGGTCCGAATTCTATGACCCTAAACTAAGATTTCTCATACTTTCGTCCTACATGACGTTAAATTGCATTTCAAGAACTACGTATGGCTTGATTCTCATTCTTATGAGATACATAGTGAAGTCTAAAATTTCAATTCAGGACCCAGCCACAACATGATTATGGTTATCATTGACCTATGTATCTCTATATACATTGGACAATACCCATCTTTATGTGTTATAATCCTAACCTTACATATTTCTAGATCTTCATAACCCTTTTCATGACTTCTAGTCACTAAAATGTAAAACTTCTGATAATTCTTTTGCTTGACTATGCAGCACGTGCCCATAGGTGGCCTTGCATAAACAGTCCACATAACAAACTTGTTAGCCAAAAGATACTATTTTATTTAACTATGAATCCAATGCCCTTAGGTGTCCCTGCATAATTCAACCCCTTAACGGGTTTGTTGAATGATGGTAACTTCATTCTTGGGAAGAATGCCTCTTTTGTCCTTATTTGTCTTAAACGACAGTATGTAGGGATCCGCAAAAAATAGCCATCCTTAACATATTTTGTCCCATATAATTTTTCATGATCTGAAAGTATTCAAGTCTATGGTTTATTCTTCTTTCCTACGTTTGGGTCAGACCTTCGTGGGAGTGATATTCACCCAGTTCTTCGATAATCTTGTCTGGAAATATCTTCTCCATATTCAAGTCCCTCTTTCCATACAAAAAACTCTATACTTTAGAAAATTTGAATCTCCATAAACATTCACTAGCTTTTATCACTAGGAAAGTAAATTTCTGGGAGTTCTTTTTCCTGACTATGCAGCACGTGCCCATAGGTGGCCTTGCATAAACAGTCCACATAACAGACTTGTCAGCCGAAAGATGCTATTTATTTAACCATGCAGCCAATTACCTTAGGTGGCCCTGCATATTTCAACCCCCTAACGGGGTTTGTTAAATAATAGTAACTTCATTCTTGGAAACTACTTCTTCTAATACCTTTTATCTCTTTTTCATATCATTCCTCAGATTCAAATATTCTTAAGCCATAGTTTACATTTTTTCCATCATACTCGAGTATGGTAATATGTTTTCAGATAAATTGTCAAGGAATTGAACCAATTTTAATCCATTTCGGTCAAAGATATTTCGACCTTAAACATTAGACCATTTATGTCCGGCATGCATGACTTTAAACTACCCAAAAAAGACAAAGGAACTCTGAATAAAAGTCAAGTTCCATCTCACTAAATATAAATTTTTGTATGATTTAGGTAATATTGAGCAATTAAAAGGTTCAAAGTTTGTAGGATTATTTATAATAATTCTAGTATAAATCAAACTATGCTTACTAGGCCCATTGGCTTAAGTAAATTTGAAGTAGGTAATGAAAGAATGCAGGTACAAATGATTGAAGACAAAAATATTTTTTCATTGATACACAAGAGTTAAAAGGACATCCACAGACTGGAGTCTCTTCTTTTTTTCAAGAATTACAAGAGGCTTTCAACATAACACTTCATTTGATTTACGGCATCCCGAGCTTCATCAGCAACCACCTAGAATTCATTCATTCAACTGGATACAAAAAGAGATATAGTGATACCAGCTCTTCTTGGAACAATTGTAAAAGGATGTTCTTGAGTGCGGTTTGAGAAAATTTTATGCTGATCAAACAGTGACTCTGTTTCTGTCCAAGAGACTTGGAAGATGGATACATGGATTTGAGAATGGAGCATTGGAAGTAAAGAGCCATTTAGAGAGAGTACTCTTTTCAGATATTGCTCTAATACCATGTTTGTCTTCTCTCCACCAACCGGTAGTGGAAAAAATTTTCAGCCCATGGGTTTGCCATTTTCATATCTGCAAGGAAATAACATGGAGGAAGAATTTGAAAGTTCACACCATTGTTGTTGCTCTTAATGCACAGCATAACCAAAATGATGGAGTAGCAGCGCAGCTGCATTTCAGGTGTATAGTTTTTTGCATCTGAAACATTGACTCCTTGCAGGTGACCATGACCACATAGAGACAGGTAGATGCTCTGTGGGAAGTTAAGATGATATTTCTTCAAGTACTTAGCCAAATCTGGGAAAGTGATGTCGCAGATATCATAGTAATCGTGCCCAATGATGTTCATCATGTCATCAATCCACTTTCTAGCCAGTTCATCAGCCGTTCCAATTCCCTTGGGAACCACTAAATCTGCACAAAAGATGAATAAACTAACTCTTAAATAGGATTATTTTTCATAAAATTTGTGAAGAAATTTGAAAAATGGCTAAGGAATTAAGTCTCGCAAGTCTAAATAATGGCGCACAAGTATTCGTGTGCCACGCTAGTTTTTGACGCGCAAGTATAAACCGCGCAAGTACAGATACCTTTACAGTAGCGCGACATCAAGGAAAACACTAGAAAACAGAGCAACCTGCGTGGCTAAGGTGACCTGCACGACGAGAGCTCGAAGGTATGAAGTCCGGAAAACTGGATGCTTGTACAGAGGTGAGGCCATGTATTTATAGGCCAGGAGGCCTATCTGTGCGCCGTACCCAGTGCGCTTAAGGCCTGCGCGACGCAAACTTGCACGCCGCCCTCTGTGCGCTGAAGACTTGCGCTCCCCCCTTTTCCTTTGGATGGATTCGATTTCCTCAGAGTCAAATCCTCATTTCTCTCTGGATCCAACTCTGAGGGGGGACTTTTGTTGACGCTCCTTTCGTCACAGAATCTAAAGATCAGAAAAGGGGATTATCTGAACTCAAAGTGATTCAGCCTTTGAAGAAAATATCTAAAATCGACAAAGGCATGAACAAAGGATCAAAAGCAACTGCACCGCGCAAGTTATATCACTGTCGCGCAAGTCCACTTGCGCGACGACATTGGTCGCGCAAGTGACTTGTGCGCCCTAAGTGATAACCGCCTTGTAACCGCCCAGGGCCTTCTTTTGCCTATAAATAGACCCTGTGGGCCCCCCATTCGGGAGGATCTTTTTCCAGAAACTCGGATTGAAGCTCCCGACACCCAAGTCTCTTCTCAAAGCTTCCAGAACACTTCTAAGGTAATTTTATACCTAGAACGGAAAATCTAAAGATAGGGAGGAAGGCCTAAGTGTTGAAACTCATCAACACTTGCGCGCCTAAATGGCCAGCCCTTAAGGGAACTGGTCACACTTGCGCGCTGCCTTATTCCTTCAATAGAACTTGCGCGTCCCTTTTCTGGGAGAACCTCAAGAGGATTATAAAGGCTTTAAGAAAGAGTCGCTCAAGTATTTTAATGCTGGTTGAAAATCGCACAAGTACCCCACATGTCGCGCAAGTATACTTGCGCGACCAATACTTGCGCGCCCACGTAAGACTTGCGCACCTTTCAAGACTTGCGCGCCCCTATATTTTTTGGGTTCCCATCTTGCCTATTTTACCCCTCTTAAGCCATTTCACCTTTCCTATTCAATATTTAGTCTTCAAAATACTCTTAAAATCCATTTATGGCATGATTTCTTGATTTGACTTCCTTATCTGAAAGGAATTCGGTGGAATATCTCTCAAAACCTAGTGATTTTTACATATTTATGTCACCAAAGATTGAGAGTTCATTCATTCAACCTCATCCTTTAAGATGAGAGAATCCTTAACCTGGGTCTCCTTTTCAGGAATAATCCCCAATTATAAGTCCTTTAATCTGGGCATCTTCCTCAGGAGTAAGCCCCAATCATAATCTCAAATATGGGCATCCTTATTAGGAGTAAGCCCCGAGTCCCTTAATTTGGGCATCCTTCCTAGGAGTAAGCCCCAATCTCAAATATGGGCATCCTTATCAGGAGTAAGCCCCAAACTTTAGTCCCTAACCTGGGTCTCCTTTTCAAGAATAAGACTCAGCTATAATCTTGGGCTTCCTTTTCAGAAGTAAGCCCCAAGTCCCCTAACCTGGGCCTCTTTTTCAGGAGTAAGTCCCAGTCATAAATTATGGGCATCCTCCTCAGGAGTAAGCCCCAATCACAATTTCAAATATGGGCATCCTTCTCAGGAGTAAGCCCCAAACCTTAATCCCTAACCTAGGTCTCCTTTTCAAGAATAAGACTCAGTTATAATCTTGGGCTTCCTTTTCAGGAGTAATCCCCAAGTCCCCTAACCTGGGCCTCCTTTTCAAGAGTAAGTACCAGTCATAAATTATGGGCATCCTCTTCAGGAGTAAACCCCAAGTCCCTTAATTTCTCTTAACTAGTCCTAAATTACGTTTGATATGGGATTCCTTCTCAGGAGTAAAACCCAATTATAAATCCTCTCCTAATTTGGGTTTCCTTTTCAGGAATAAGTCCCAAGTTAGAGTATTCAAATCTCCATAAAGCACATATACCTTTATGGACCCTGTTCCTGGATGTTCTCCCTAAAAGTAAATCCTAAACCTTCATCTATCTGGGCAGTCATACATACATAAGCCCCAAACAATTTCTTATGATTGCATCTTTCATGGCACAATTGTCTAATTTTTTTACCAATACCTCTTGTTTCTCACACCGAGCATGACTCATGTGAGCTTAGAGTGTAAAAGTAATTATGACATTCTTATTTGAGCCATAAATCATAAACTTCATACTCCATTACTCTAACTACGTGGGTTCTGATTCCTTTTCCAAAACAAATGATACGTAGGTAGCCCATTTATGGGTTCGATCCCAACTTTGAAATAATCCAGGTCCTTCTGAATGACGATAAACTTCAAGTGCCCCACTGAGTGGCTTTAAAACCAGCCTGGTCATCATAATGACCAAGATACTTTTATATAAATGTTTTGAAGGATACCATTGACCAAGAATATCTAAATAGATACAGATGTTTCTCTATTGATGAAGAACCTCGAATACATATAAAAGATTCTCTAAATTTCTTACATATTTAATAATTGATTGTTAAAACTAAAGGAAATCTCATTTTATACTTGGTAATGTAATAAGGATTCACTAACATAACTTAAATCTATAAAGAGAGTCCCGGAGTAGACAATAATTCCCCTCAAAAAGGTGTGATGAGTCCGACCTCCCATCCTCTCGACCAATGCAAATTCCTAAGCCTCATTAGTCCACAAGCTAATGAGCGCCTACCATTGGAAAGTGGGTCCAAACAGATGTGGAATCATTGGATGTTTCCGGTTCTACGAACAAACCCGCTAGAAACCGATCGGAACGTTTGAATCTCCCATCTAGGAGGTCATCCCCGAATTACGTGCGAAACAGTGTATTACCATGTGAATGTTTTGAGGATTCTAAAATGATTCTAATTAATAGATTGTGTTTCTGATATGTTCTTAGTAGATTTTCTAATATAGAAAGTTGAATGATGATGTATGGTATTATATATTTTCTTGGTCCAAGTGAGTGGCTCTGTATTATTAGGATAGTGATATTTTGGGAGGGTTGTGATTCAGTGTTTTTAATATCAACACTGACTCTCCTAGGGGGAGAGTATTCCATTTTCTGTGTATAATTTACAATGAGGAAATATGATCTGGATGTTGGCCTACTGATGATTACATATGTGATTTCACAAGGTAGGATCTTCCCCCTTGATGTAATATAACATTTTCCTTGAATGGAAACCATTCCCCCTAAATATAAATATATTATATTATTTAGTCATTATTGTATTTCTTCATTAAATATATATGAGATTATTCATGGCGTCCTTTTTTCCCTTATAAATTTTATGTGTTATTATATAGATATCTATTATTACCCTATAGATTTGTATATATAATATTATTCAGGAGGGATTATATACCCATGTCTATTTATATAAGAGATTTTCTAGGTGGACCAACATTTCTCCAATATTTATACCTTAGATTAACTAGAAAATCTATCAAACCACATTCATTTTTATGAAATTATTTAGTAGGGATTTTGTTCCCCATTTAAAATTTCATATGTGATATTATGGTTGGTCACTAATTCCATATATATTCATATATATGAGTTGATAAGGGTGATATAGTATTCCAAAAGATGTATATAATATACTTATATAACATTATATATGATATTTTCTGACTAGACATGTATCCCCTCGATGTTTTGTACTATTTTGGAGACACCTTTAATTTTCTAAAGTAGGTATTATCAATCCTAGTTCTCTCCATAGAAAATGGAAATCAGTATTTATTCTTTTATATCACATCTATAATTATACATCAATTTATTTTGATCATATTTCAGGTGTCTATTCATTTGATGTTGGGAATCATCCATGATTATTTTATAGAGATTCAATAATGGTTCATTAGTTTATAATCATCAAATTTCATTTGTGTACACATTATTTAATTGGTAAGTTAGATAATTCATTGGTAGCTTCCGATTGAATTATACTCACACCATTATTGGTAGGTAATGACAATATAATACCAGATAATGCTTTATTTTTTATATGTTTATGTAGGAGAGAACCACATAAATGGATTATTCAGATAAATAACATGTAATAAGTCAAGAAATGAATTTTATGAGGATTGGGGTATCTACTAGTGTATCATTTTATTTTATTTAATTTATTTATATTTTTTATATTATCACAATTCTAATTGATCAGTTTAGAGGTATGGTTGCATAATTTGATATTATATTTCTTATCATATTGTTATTGTTTTCATTATATTTACTAAAATTGTCATTGTGGGTCATGTTGGGTTATTTACACAGTTTTTAATATGATGTGAGTCTTTATTTTATCTATAGTAACAACTTATTCAATTATAAAAATACATAATCCTCAACCATACCTACAGGTGTGCCTAAGGTCATGTAGTGATCGTAACCTATACATTTTCAAGTGGTAAAATTATTATAGGGAATTATTATAAGGTATCATTACATATTTTTCTTTTTCAGGTTATTTTGCGTATGAATAATAAAGAACATATGTTCTGAAAATTATGATATACCTTGGATTGGTGTGCTATGAGCACTTTTTTGAGTGTGTCATGAAATTTTTTTATGATGTTATGTATAGGATACCAGTGGAATGAAAATGTTTTTCCATGTTTTTTAATATATTTGAGATATTTATCCATGTATCACATGTGTATTTGATATTTTTATTTTTGTTTTATCTCTATACTCAATGGTAAGATGTGTGTATACATAAATTATTTTACGAATGAAGGGTTGAAAAGATATAAACATAGTTATTTGTGGTTGATATCAATAAATATATAAGGTTCTTGTGTTTTATGTGTCATAAATAAATTTTATTGTTTTCTTTTATGACTTCATAATATTCAATAAAATGACAGGTTACATAGATATTATCAAATTGTTCTTCCTGATTAAAACTGTACGGTCATTCCATGGAGGATATATATATTGGAAATTTATATATCATAACAATAACTAAATTACATACTGATGGACACCTTATAGGAAATAATAATGCGGTCTTTGAAAATAAAATATATTTAGTCACTTAATACGTCAAAGACCACAAATATTGTGTTTTAAGATGAAGCCTCTTGATGGAATAGTACTCCAATGGACCATATGTATAAGGTTTTACTAGATATGGATCATAATAGGTTGATTTATTTACATGTACATGGTTGAGATCATGGTCTTTGTGTTGGTACAATTGTATTGGGATGACTGGTGATGAATAGTGTCTCAAAGTGGGTGAATGATAGTGAATGTTTTTTCTTATATATATATATATATATATATATATATGACATCCCTATAGTGGGTGATTTTTCATGATATTATCTTTTTGATATTTTAGATTTTGTTAGTGTTTTTACTCAATAATCTATGACCATGGTGAGACATGATTAATGGGATAGGTGGGAGGGCCAAGATGCATTTAGATGTGGCTTTAAATGTCACAGAGTTGAGTGTTAAGAAAATATTGTAGGGTTCATTCAATTTATTGTTAGAAATGGTCTTGATATATGATGGTCACTAGATATAGGGGTTACCCATCATTGTGTGTGGATTAATGATGGGAATCATTGGTAAATTATTTGAATTCATGGTAGATACATGAGATCTTCTATCATATATAAGCTATAGGCATGTGTGATGCCTTGATTTTTCATAAGTTAATTCACTTTGAGTGACAGTGTCTTTTGTTTCAAGGATATATTTCCAGGGAAAGTTCCATGTAATTAATTTTGTTTTTGTTTGGTGATCCTAGATACATAGATCATGAATAAGGAAACTGGGGACTATATGCCACTTATTTAGTAATGGTTTCCCTAGTGATTGGTGATCCCATTATTTTCCAACAGATGAGTGTGGTTTGAAACTATTTGTAATGATATAATTGAGGTATATAAATTTAGATGATGTTGATATATTTTGGTGCATGGTTAGTGATTTCCACATGTGGTCCTAGATTTTATGATGTGCTATATATGGGATCATGAGTCAAATGGTGTGACTGATTTGTGTGGGTGCATAAACCTATTGAGTTTAGATGAAATTGAAATGGATAATGGATAAAAAATTTGAGAGGGTTTTGTGTTATTCACTATTCCCCTGAAATTGGATAAAATGGGTTTCAAAGATTTTTTTGGGGGAAGCATTTATGTAAAAGGAAAATTGTGCAATTGTTACATGTGTTTCACATTTATTGAATTAGTGATCAATCCTACAGGGAATTATGTCCAATTGTAATAATGATATTCCCATTGCAATGGAGGCATCTGGTTTTAGATTAGTATTGGTGGTGTTACATCTATAATTGATATTGACATCATAGACCAATTACCATAGATGTTTCAATGGATAGGTTGATCATGGATCAAGAGGAGTGAACCCCATTTCATAACAGGATCTGGTTGTGTAAGTTTCAAGGGAATCCTATGGAATGATATATTCTAGGTTGCGTATCAGTAGTTTTTTGGGAGATAAAAATTTGATGTATGTTATTTTTTACATTTATTACAAGGTCAATGTTTTATGAGAGAAAAGAATAAAATTCCGAAATAGATTAAAATGATCAATTATTGATATACTAAATTGATTCTCTAGTACGAGGAGGATGTTAATATATAGACAATATGTGTTATGATGGAAATATTAGGTCCAAATAAATGGAATTATTATTCATATCCAGGATAATTGGAGACTACTATAATGATGGGGATTTACTAACCATTTTTTATGACCCACAAGTTAATATCTCCACATATTAAGCGAGACCACTTATTGAGTAGTTATGACAGAACTAGGATATTTATAGATTGAGGAAAAAAAGTTTTAATTCTTCCATGGTGAATAAAATATTAGTATTTAGATTTTTCATGTATGGAATAACTTATTTGGAACCTAGATCAATATTTTTTTTATGTGATTTAATGTTGAGATAGATTAGAGATACACTATTACTCGTAGGTCAAGTATGATGGTGTATTTTTTTGACTAGTGAACCAACCATAGAATTACATTGATTTTTGTTTTTTTAAATTTTGGTGAACATGTTTATTTTTTTCATTATTATACTATGGATTTTGGATTTTTCTTCATCATATGAGATACCATGTCGATGGATGATGCTAAGAAATTTAATGGATGTTTATTTAAAGGATATTTGACTAATGATGTTTTATGGAATTGGTTGTGTTGATGTCAAAATAAAATAATGTGAACTGATTTACCAAATGGAATATATTTCATTTGGAGAGTCCAATGGTGGTGAGAACCGTTAGACAAGAATATTCCGTTTTAATAAGAGTTTTAGATATGAAAGAACTGTGTTTTGGGGAATGAATACATTGATGTTACAATAGTAACTTATGAAATATGGATGTCACTGATAATTTTATCAATTTAAATAATGGTAGAGTCAGTATAATTATATTTTATAAATTTTATGCCTTATGTTCAAATTTTCACAGTGATTGATCATTTGGTGTTCTTGTATAATATGTGGTGACATGATCATGTTGTTACAACATAGATAAGATAGTATTCATTTAATAAAGAACCATAGATAATTCCTGAGGATTATAATTGTAATGATGGGGAGATTATTTTGATCAGAATCTATATTGGTTTTGAAATTAATAACGTATATTAATTTTTTGTCCCAGGTTAATAGAAATTTTAATAACTATTCCTATTGTAATTTTATGACTTGGATTATATTGAGAAGATTAAAATTATATAGAATAAATCCTATAAGAGGAATCAAGTTCTCTTGGGATGGACGAAAGCTTCCATCCATTTTTAGAATTTATTCGATGTACATTTCCATTACCACAATATTACCACATAGTTAGGGAAACCTATTAAGTGAATACATAGACTCTATTTGGGGTTTTTTCATCCTTTATGTTTAGACACAGAACATGTTCATGTCTATAGAGAACAATTTGATGAAAACCATTCATTGTACCAAGATATCAATGTGGGATATGCCTGGTTGGAATACAGTTTGATAAAACATGTTGGTAAACCATGAGAGGGGTGTGTATCGAGATAGTGGGAGACACATGGTTTAGATAAAAATATAGGAACATGTGAAAACCATGATTTTCATAAAAGTTATAAAATGTACATTTTACCCTCAAGATATAATATTTTGGAAACCATTTATATCCCTCTTGCATAGTAAAAAAAAGAGGATACCTCCTTTTCTTCACTATTATCCTTCCCTTTGAGTTTGGAGTAATTGATGAATCTTTATAGAATTTTATGTATTAATATACCAATGATAACTTCAAGAATTCTTCTCCTTTGAAAAAATAAATTTTTTTATGTTCTTGGTTATGGTTCTATTGATGAATCCCCTCAAAAAATGGTGGAATAATTTTACAATGACAGTGATTCATATTGATAAATGCAGAATATATCTAACAAGGATGATCAGAAGTCTCCACTAAATGTTTTAGTGGAGGTATGATACTTCAAAATTGTATTAGGAATTTTTTGATTAAACTAGATGAAATATAATATTGATATAGTACTAATGGTTATGAATATTTCTCATGATGGTATCCAGGTTATGACACAGCCATTTCAAGTGTGGCGGGTATCAGTCTCAATGTCACTTGATGGATTTATGTGATTTTAGAAATTTATTTTTATTTGAATAAAATGGTAAAATAAATTATTAAATATTATTGTTAATAAAATTGGATATTTTGGCTAAATAAAGAAGATCATGTGATGAAAATTTATTGGATGGGACTTGAGAGAGAAAGAAAACAATTGTATATTTTTTAAGGGGAATAATACTATTGAAGATCGGTTGTCACAAACCATCACAGGTCAACCGTAAACTGATCACCCAATTCAGCCCGTGGCAAGGGCCACAGGGCGTTCTCGACCCCCACATGCATGAAACTATTGACAACCATCAAAATTACATAGGTGAGAATTATACGAATCGTAAAATAAAAGGAAAAAATATAAACAGAAATATATAAAAAATGAAAACTATAAGGGGAAGGAAAATAAAACATCACATATCTCTACATGACATTGTGGGTCACCACTGACCTTAAACCAACATCACACTAAGACGACTTAATCTAGGAAATACACATCACTAAATCTAAAAAAAGATAAAAATATTGGTGTTAGTATTAAAACATAATAGGTTTGTCTAAACAACATATTCTAATGTTCATTTCCATTAACTAAATGATCCATCAATTTCAATATTGAAATATAATGACTAAAATGAGGCTTTCACACATTTTAACCTTTAAAAATAAATCATGGTCTAATAACCTTTTTCCTTTTAAAACTGTGTTCTTCTTCAATAGAGATACATTAATATTTTATAAATAATGAATGTTTTTATTCACATAAAATGTAATAAAGAATGTGAATAAATTTTTTAAAATATTTTCCATAAAAATTTTCAAACAAACCCATCACATTCACAGAGGATACAACACACAAGGAAGATGGAACAACATCCACACAATAAGGTAAATGTAAATTAGAGAACATTAATGACTAGCCAAACAATGTACAACAATCATCCAACACAGAAAACTAAGTGCAAAATTTCATGGGAGAACATATGAGGCTGTGAATAATCTAGAACAAACTATACATGTGACTAATCTTAATGGAAATCCATAACTGATGACATCATAATGCCTAAACTCCGGGTCTTCGACCTACATATCCTAACCCAGGGGCTCAACCCCATTGTAATAATAACAAAAAATCCCTTACTATGGTCCACTATCTAGAACATAAAATAAACTAGTGCAACAATCGTTTATTGAAAATTCATTCTCTATGCTATGTTCCCATGATAATACTAAAAAGGGGGTGATCCACAATGTCAAAAAAGTAATATATCACATATACACGCATCACACACAAGTAACAAACGCAAAAATCACCCCAAATTCACTCTGGGGGACTTTCCCCTATTTCCTTCATCCATCAAACTTTAGGGAAGTACCATAAGAGGACCACTCATTACCATCAATATCCAACAAGGAAATAGGTACATCCTAATAAGAGTTTTAAAAGTAACTCATATTATAACAGTGTCGAACGTCCCTCAAATAAAAATTCAACACAAACCCATTTTCCACAGAACCAACACATGCCACATTCACAACCAAAAATCCACTTAGACAATCATTTAAGAAACCCAATTCACCATATTAAATCTAAAACACATTTATAAAGGCCAATGGGGGATTTCATCAAGAAATTGATGTTAAAAATGAAATAAAACCATTTATTAAAATAAATTATATGAAATAAACCACTAAAATTCATGAAAACCTATTATAATAACAATTATATATAAATAAGTAATGTAAAAAAAGTTGAAAAATGCAACAAATAAATGATTCTTATTTTTAACAGTCAATTCATAGTGATCCTACCTCAAACATGTCATTTTATTATGACGACCACACGAACTGACCCTTTTCACATACATGCACATGAACTGATACATTTTTTTATAAATAACCCTAGATGAATTTCACATATTCCTCATGAAATAAGGGAAAATATAAAAAGAGGGAATATATATATCTGTGTGTGTGTGTTACTCTATACATGCACATTTAGGCTCTATCAACACCCGCATCCAAAAATACTCACAGTGAGGTCCAATAGACTTTGTAAACATAACCAAAAAATTAAAAATAACAAAAACCCTCATATAAAATTATTACAAAACAAAGGAACCCATGAACTATACCTAAAATCGAATCAAAACCCGCTGCATTTAAAAACCGACCCCCGAACAACCATCAATGGGGAGAAAATATAATTTTTCAAGAACTGGCCAAAATAAAACCCCCAAAAACATTAGGGTTTGGCCATGGTATGCACACCATCAGGAATATAATTAAACCAAAAAATAGGGGAAATGGAATAAAGAGAAAACTCACCCGAGTGGACAACACACTAAGAATGTGTGAGAAGGGGTCACCATTGGGGGGAGCACACTAGAGGCCCCAGTATGGGGGTATTGCGCATGAATAAGGATGCTACACGATGGAGGAAGAGGGGTCATGCAGGACCAGGAAAGGGATGAGGGTGTCTTGTGAGGGAGTGGGAAAGGGGAGAGAGGGATACCCCTCTAGGGATTACAAAAAAAGGAAAAAAACTAAATTAAATAATAATAACAATATTAATAATCTTAATAAATATAGTAATTTTATTATTATTATTATTATTATTATCCACAAATAATAATAATAATATTATTATGGTAAAAACATTATTTTTTATTTTTTATTATAATGTCATTTTATTTTATTTTGTTTTATCTACTTTAATACTTAGAAACCACATGGTCACCCCTCAAAGCTCATGAAACTGTGCGTGAAAAGTGTGATAGCTTCTTCCCATTTATGATGTGGTCACACGGGTACCTGGGATGGATATGCGTTTTCTACTAACCATGTGATGCCCATCCACTGGCATAAATCCCAGAAAAACATTCATATTAAATAATTTAAACCGATATCAAACCAAAGCCTCAACAAAAATACCTGATACCATAAAAATAATAAAAATAAAACTGTTTCTGGGGTCGATGTGTGACAATTCTCCCCACTAAAAACACTTTATTCCACTAGAAAGTCACCAATCAAAAGAATAACCAAATCATCAGTCCATTCCCAGACACATATGAGAAAGAAATCATGAACCGCAGGGTGACTATTCAATCCACAAGTCCCACCAAACAGATCATGAAGAACCCTTATCACAAATGAATATGATAACCTGAGAGAGTTCTCCCCAACCCAAAGACTCAACTAGAATGGAAATTAAAACCCAAACATGCTAACCAAGGGAGAGGGGTCAATTCCGGAACACCTAACATCAACATACCTGAATTCTACACATGATCTAAACAGAACCTCCCAAAAATAAATAGAAAAACCACTAAAAGGACCCATGACATACTAGGGAACTGAAATAGTGAAACTCTCTATAAAAATGTTTCCTAAACTAATACATCACCTTGCCGATCTAAAACTCCCTATTCATACAAATTCTTGAGCACAAGGGATAAAACACCTCAACTGAATCATGAAACTCTCGACCTAAGAAAAAACCCCCCAGTATTAGAGAAAACTCACGAAAATAATCTCTGACCAAACAATGGACCAGAAAAACCATCCACCCATCTCCAAAAACCTAATCATCTCTAAATAAGAACCACTAAATCCAAACCATCCCATAAATGGTCCAAACCTACTTAAAAAACAATCTCTTTAGAAAACAATAGTTTGAATAGATGAAATCTCTTGGGTTGTGATAGACAAAGTTCTAAACACTATAACAAAAAAATATAAACATACTGCAACAAGAGAACAAGAATAAGGAAACCTTAAATGTCTCTATTTTTAAACAAAAGATAAAGAATTGTGCCAAGGTATCACATACCCATGGAAACCCTGAAATTTCATGAGCTTCACCATGAGAGCAATGGCCGGGGCTCAGATAGAGGAAACATCTCCTTCCTCACAGTCAGGTATGAGAATCCCTCGGTCATAACCCATTCATCGAGCAACACATCCTGGTAAACATCACCCTATGACCCAAACAACCACAACGATTTAGGTTCTTCATAGGGATTCCACAAGATAGATTTGAATTATTGGATCAACCAAACTAATTGCACACCCAAAAGAAATTCAAAAAAAATATAAGTCAGAAATAATGTGGATAAATTTTTAGGAATAGGTTCCTAGGGAATCCACTACTCACAAGATGGGGAATCATCATGAATGATGCGAGTCATTCGAATACCAACCATCCGTGCTCTGATAACCAACTTAGCTAGTAACACTTCAACCAATAGCTCATCATAAAGTAGGTCCTTAGAAGAGAGGAACCACTCCTTGATATGTAGACTAAGTCCTCAAAGGAAAAGATAAGCCTTCATCAGATCATGTGATGGAATATCTATAGAAAATTAAACCTACTCCTTGAAATAGTCAACAGAAGATTTTACCATCTACTTGCCTTGTTGAAAAATCACGATCCCTTACCTCATCTTTATCTTCACATCCATAGTTACGAACCATCAGATGAGAAGAGGCTTAAAAACATACTATTTCATCTCAACATGATATGATGGTGGTGGTGAATGACTCTTATTCATCCAATAATGGACCTTCAAACAACCCCATGAAAGCTCAAAATCTAACAAATTTGGGAGTACCCAACAATCTGGACACACACTCTACCTCTTCATGCCCCTCCACTACCCCTAATAGACCTCGACTACTAGGATAAACAAGAAACACTCAATAAGAACTAGGACATAGGAAAGACTCATCATCAATATTATGGACTTTTTGGGATTACACCTTTTGATAAAAACAAGAAAAAGAAACCAAACCCACCATCAAACTGTAGCATAATCAAAAGAAACACCTAAATCCAAAACAACCATCTTAGAAGCCAATCCATTACAAACATGACCAAAGATGACCTATTTTCAAAAATTCCATTCCCATTTCAATTTTCACAACCACCTTTTTTGAAGGGTATTTTCCAAACCGAAAACCTTTTTCCCAAAAAATAGCCACATCATAAAACAAAAAAAAAATCTGAAATAATTTTCCCTTTTGAAAATAACTTCGGGAAAAAAATTCATGTCTTTTGTTTCAAATACACACTCGAGGAATCCCATAAACCATTGAAATTTTTTTTATCAGATTCCATCCATACATTGAAACACACATTTTACACAAACATACCATCACATGTTCAAACATCCATAAAAAGAACCAATGGTTACACCGAATCCGTTTTCATAGCAAGTACATACACTATGAAAATTATCCCACCAAAACAATATAAATTTTATAACAAATATTACAAATTTAATGATATTTAAAGGAAATAATTTTTATTTCTTATACAATTATAATTCTTAAAAAAAAACATAATCCCACCAAAACCAATGAGAACCACAACTTATACCAAACTTTGAGAATGAAGAACTGGTATTCATGATTAACATGATGACATAGTAGTGATCCATGCCCCATGAAATCATCAATAACTAAGATGATTTTAAATTGTTTACTTAGACTCCACATGGTTCACTACTGCATGTGAATTCATGACGTTACATCTACTTTCCTCCATCGCCATCCTTTAATCCAAAACAAAACAAATGACTCAATTCCCTGACTACCCCTGGTAACTCTTGTCTCGTCATGAGAGATGGTGATCAGGCACCAGTTCACATACTACCTCCTTGGTTTCTATGGTCCTTATCTTCATATACCAAAAACCCCAACTAAAAAGGACCTTCGTTGATGCTTTTTTTTTCAATAACCAAACTAGTTTTCCCCAGAACTGTTCACCCGATTCAGACCGCGACAAGGTACGAAGGGCCTTCCTGATCCCCATGGGTTAGAAAATAGTGTCATGAATCAATATTGAATAGGTGGAAATGAATTTTCCTATAAATAAAATAAAAATAAATAAAGATAAATTTAAATACATATAAAAACAAAATCTACAAGTGGAATGAAAAAAAACAGCACATACCTCCATGATACCCTACAAGTGACCATGGACCTCAAAGCCCCATTGCAGTACGATGAATGAATCCAAGAACGATGAAGTACTGAAGATAAAAAAAGGGATAAAACTATATATGTGAATATTAAAACTCATTTGGTGTGCCCAAACAATCTATTATAATTTTCATTTTCATTAAATAAAAGATCCATAAATTTAATGTTTTAAATAAAATTTATAAAACATGGTATTCAAATTTTTTGTAAAAATAAATCACAGTAAATTTCCCCTTTTTAATATATATATGAGCTTTTCATTAAGAGAGAAAAATTAACATTGTATAGATAAAGAATGTTTTTATTCATGTAATAAATATGAAAAAAATGATTTTTTTATTTCTTTCCAAAAACATTTTCCAAATAGCCCATCAGTTTTTCAATGAGGTTGCACAACCCAATGGAGAAGGAAATAAAACCAAAAAATAGGGGAAATAGAATATTGAACACATGAATAACTAGCCAAAAAAAAAATCCACACAATCATTTACTAGAGAAAAACAAGTTCCAAAATTCTTGAGAAACCTAGGAGCTCGTGAAAAATCTAGAACATTCTGTACATGTGATATATCCTGAAGGCATGCGAGACTAGATTACATCATAATTCCCAAACACTAGGTCATCTCCCTACCTATCCTAACTGAGGGGCCCAATCCCATAGCAATAATAACATAATATCCCCCTACTATGGGCCACTAGATAGTTCATAAACTAAATGTGTACAAAAATCCTTCCTCAAAAATTAGTTCCTATTCTAGTTTCCCATGTTCAGAAAAAAAAACAGAGGTGAGCCATAATGTCAAGAAAGTAATAAATCACATGTACTAGCATAACACACATGTGACATACATAACAGTCACCCTTAAATCACTCCAAGGGATTTCCCCCCTCTTTCCTTCAACCAAAAACACATGAAGGAAGTCTCTTCATATGACCAATAATTTCTATCAATATCCATCAAGGTAGTAGTTGCATCCGAAAAAGATTTTTCAAAGTAGATCATTTAAGAAAAGTTCCAACAGACCTAAATTAACCTTTAAACACAAATATAGTTTAAAAACCCATCATGAGCCACTTTCAAAATAAAAGATCAACATAGACACCCATTTAAGAGACCAAATTCACCATTTTAAATATAAAATACATTTATAAAGGCAAATGGAAAATTACATGTAAAAATTGATGTGAAAAAACACAATAAACACATTTATTTATATAAATTATACGAAATAAAACACAAAAAATGAAGACATAATTTTTTTTGTACAATTATCTATAAATAACTAACATAAAAAACTATGTGAGAAATGTAGGAAATAAAATATTCTTAAATTTAAATGTCAATTCCTAGAAATCCTACATCAAACAAGAAGGTTTTTTGACAAAGACCACTCGAACTGACCCTTTTAACTTACACGCATATTCATTTACACACACACACACACAGATATATATATATATATATACCCCTATGTGGATTTCATTTATTCCCTATTCCATGAGGGAATATGTACAAAGAGGGCATATATATATATATATATATATATATATATATATATATATTACTTAACCTTTGCATCCACATGTAGGCACTCTCAACAATTGCAGCCCAAAATCACCATAGTGAGGTCCAACACACTGTATAATTATTATAAAAACTAAAAAATCACAATAAACATAAAATAAAATTAATCCAAAACATTGAAAAAAATTAACCGAACCCAAAATTTATGCGGAACATGCTACCTTTGAGTACTGCAACCAGAACGACCCTCAACGTAGCCAATGTGCCCTATTCATTAAGAAACTGCTATAATAAAAACCCCCAAAATAAATTATGTTTTGGAAAATATATTTACACAACCAGGAATAGATTATAGCCAACAAAATAGGAGAAATTGAAGGAAGAAGATACTCAATAGAGTCGACCATACACCAAGCTGGTGGGAGAAGGGGTCGTCGAAGGGGGGAGTAGCCTGTAGTAGGGCCTCAAGTGGGGATGTCATGCGTGAATCGGGTGGCCACGTGAGGGAGTGGGTTCCGCACAATGGAGTGATGCTAGAGGAGGAGGGATATTTTAATGGTGGTGTATATGTGATAAGGGAATGAGGAAGGGGGCATCATAGAAGAGATAGAAGGGGGAGGGGGTGTAACGAGGGAGATGGAATGGGGAGATAGGGATACCCCTCTAGGATTTACCAAAAATATAAACGATAATCTAAATAATATAAAATAATAATAAATCACCTAAAAATATAATAATAATAATAGTATTATTATGGTTAAAACATTCTTTTTATTTTTATATTAATTTTAATATCATTTTACATTACCTAATTTTATTTATTTGAATACTAGGAAACCGCACGACCACACCCAATGACTCAAGAGACCATGCATGAACTATGTTTTAGCTTATATCCATTCTATAATAGGTCACACATGTACCTGGGTTGGCGACATAGTTTCTACTAACCGTGTGGTGCTGGTACACCGGCCTAAAACCCACCAGAAATTCTAGACTTTAAAATTTTAAATCAGGACTCAAACCCAAGACTTGAACAAAAAATACAAGGGCATAAATGGAATAAAAGTTAAAGAGTGTCCATGTTTGGGGAGTAAAATTTTTGTTCCCTTGATAATCTTCTTTAGTTTATAAATATTTTTATTTTTCATGGGTTATATTTTCTTATCTCTTATAAGTGATTGAGAATTTATATTGAAATGAGATGTTTAAATTACCTTCCATAAAATAATCTAGGATTTAATATATAATATGGACTCTAGGACACTAGTTAGTAACTTAGTCACATCTAGACTTTGGATATATCCCAAAAAATTATGAAGCAATTTAATGTCCCTGTGGGGAAATAAATGAAACCAGAAGAATATAGTGTCTTGAATATGGTTTCCCTAAGCCACCTCATCATAATTGAGATTAACAAACAATGATAATATATTTAGTAGGCCATGTTAGAACATTAGTATGCATTATATACATTGTTATAATCAATTAGTTAGTTTATTATATGTATTTCCCCAATATTAAGTGACAACCTAGGTTTCTATACCCTTTATAGACTCATGATACATTTAGTTAGTGAACTATCATATTATGTCATGGTAGGTGAGATTGGAATTATAGTTTTCACGTGATAGGAGTTTTTTAATAAGGCCAATCAGGAAATGAAATAATGGGAAGATGGATGATATAACCTCTATGGTTCATGCATAAGCCCTTGTGTCTAGAGTTTAGTAGAGGAAACTATATATGGTGCTTGAAATGATGTGTACTACGGGTCCTTAACGGGTTCCTCAACCTTAGAATGACTTAATGAGGGGTAATTTATAGGGTTTGGTATGGTTATATCATATTATGGGACATGAGATGAGGATTTGAACCAACTACACAATGTTATGGTTCGTAATGATCCTATGGGTAATTAGAAGACAATTATGATGTTGGATGTGCATTAATTCCCATGATAATAGACTAGTTGGTATTTAAATAAACCTTAGGGATTAAATCAGGGGAGAGATAAGGATGATTATTAGTTGGAAATAATGATATTTTTTATGGACATTACCATGAGATATTATTTTGACTAATTACATGAACACAACAACATTCTTTATAATTTGTGAAAGGATTGAGTGAAAAAACTTTTAGGTGGTGAGATAATTAACTTGTCGGAGTCCTAGTATTCCCTATTTCGTGTATCCTACATGTTATTATACAAAATATAATTTTATCAAATGTTAATATGATATATATTGAGATGTTATTGTAAGGAAGTTGGTCCCACGATGATATTATAATAGATGTCATGATATGGGTGCATTTCCACTAGATATGATATGAGGTCTTCCAAGGTGGGTTGTTTTCTCCCAACACTATTTTATCAGTTTATTTTAATTTTCCAATTTTCCATTAGTTCGATTTATATTTGATTTTAATTGGGTCTATCATCTATTCACGGTGGTTCTATATTTTAGGTTAGTTTTACTGGCCACTATTCATTCATGCATTTTTATAAGAGGTAAGTTAGGTAGGATTCTATTAACTAATGAATTTTATATGTGATTATATAGGTAGTATGTTTTTCTACAATTAATTTTTCTTAGTTTAGTTGCGAAATATCTTATTCTCTCAGGTACATTTTATATGGTATTCTATAGTGGGATTCTCTCCCTGATGACAGTGGTATATATGAAATTCTTCACAAAGGATGTATTTCACCATGGGCAATCGTATTTAAATTTGTAAACATATATAATATTTTATTTGGGTAGGTAATGTATCCCCTAACTATTATAAAAATTATAATAGGCATCTAATAGTAACTGATTCCGGTATAATAAATCCTAATTTTTACGTTAGTATCCAATAATTGATGAAGATTATTTTATAGTGGTTCCCAAAATTATTGTTTTTTAAATTTATTAAAATCATGCCCATTATAAAAAATATATATTTTGTACACAATTTAAAGATTCCATTAGTTGTGCACTACTATGTTATACTCACATCATGGTAAAGTGGCCATGACACCAGGGTACCCAAGAAGACGTCATTGTTTGTATGTTCATGTTATATATAGGATCATGATTAAATAATTTTTCTAGATATCTTTTACAATTTCCTGATATGGATTATATAAGAATTTAAAAAGGTGGAATTGACTCATTATATTTTAATTATTTTTTCCCTTATATATGTGATTGGATCATTTGGAAATATGTTAGGTTGTATGACTGTATGATTTTTTATTTTATTATTTGCGGCATTACTGTTTATATGATTATTTATAATCTGATTTTTACTATGGTTCAAGGATGGTCATTTCCAATTTTTTTACTATAATATTAGCTATTTTCTCCAAATGGTAACAACTTATACAATTAATTTTAGTTGAAAACCTCTTAAGAATGGGGATATACACCTAGAGATATATTTTGAGTGGATCCTGGACAATTTAGTGTGGACATAGGGTACTTGTGTTTCACATTACCCAATTATACATCCATAAGGTTGAGAAATAAAAAATCTAGGATATTATGTTTGTTATAGATAATGTACATGTTTTTATGGATAAATGTTAGGATCTCAATATGTTCCTAAAAAAACTAATCAGTTTCATGAATAAATCAAAAATGTACTATAGTGTATCCATACGTCCAAAAAATAAAAATATTGACACCCCATATTAAATTTTTTTCATTAGAATTTATAATAAAAAATTGTCAAATGACCACTAAATTATCCCTTTTATAATTTATAAAGTTTCATCAAACAAATTATTTGTTTTAGAATTTATTTTAAAATATATATGGTAGCATTTAATGATTCACTAATATTCATGAATGAATTACAGATATATGAATTCCAAAAAATACATAATAATCACGTACTTAATAATACACTAGAGAAAAAAAATCCATGCTTAAGGTGATGACCATGTGGAACATGAATTTGTTCTCAACTAGAAAAAAAACTATTGAAATTATAAAAAATCTTTTCAGGGGATATCACTTCATCATAATTAAGATAAAAATTATTCTTTGTAGAAATGTTTCCATAATATTCGTACTAATATCTAATCATATGATAGTAAGATGAAAAAATATACATACATGATCATTAGTTATCACACATCGACTAAGTTTTAGGCGATGTCTATGAGACAAAACCCTACAATTTTATAACTATTCTCATTTTGTACTACCCCATATAGTATAAGAATATTCAATTACAAAAATAAGTCATTTAATCAAACTAAATTATTAATTGAGGATTAGGGTCCTACATAGAGTTATTGGTAAACAACATTTATAAAAAAAATTCTTGTATCACACTTAATATACATAATCTCCACATTATATTTTAGTCAAAAATACTAACATAAGAGCATTAATTATCTCATTACTAGAAATCCATATGTTCTAATAGATAATATTAATATAATTATCTTTATAAAATTCAAATATTTTAATTTAATAATGATGAAATTTATAACTAAATAAAATATAATGACAACTTTTAAAATGATTTAAAATTTATTTCAAAATATCATTATTATCACCAATGTGTAAAACCCATTAAAAAAAATATTCATGGGTATTTAAAAAAATATAGGACATACAATGGGAATGTTTTCCTGACACACAGAATAAAAGAATAGATCCACAATATATAAATATAAATTATAAGTTTATATTTGCAAGTTAATTGTGTAATATACCGATTTTAATATACTGTCATTTTTATGACACATTCATAATATTAGAATTAAGTGATTCCTTATGATTTTTTTCTATAAAAAATATAATTTCATTGATAAAAATACACTTTTTAAAAATCTAAGAGTGTTTCTATAAAACCCATTATTATAATTTACCAAATGTATGTGTCATTTCACTCTAACAAAAACTATTTTGGTCTATTTATTTTTACTATGTAACCACAGGATGGTATTCAGTTTTGAGTTTTTTTACAATATATGAATCTATCATTTGGATATTAATAAACCAATTACTATTATATAAATTGGAACCATTTGTATTTTGATCTTAATCATATTTTTAATCATAAAAAAATGGCCCCTTTCAAAAAAAATTATACTTTACATGTGATCATTTTAGAATTATCATTTTCCCCCTTAGAATTTTATATAATAAAATGATATTAAAATTTAATTTTTTTTAAATTATGTAATATTTATAATATTAATTTTTTTATTAATATTTATTTCTTATGTTAAGAATGATTTACTATATTAAAAATAATTTTTGTAGAAATTTAAAGTATGTAAAATGCCTAAAAACACTCAATTTGTTTTGAAATTTTATTATTTGAGAGGGGTAATGTGATTATGTTATAAAAAAGTATATTATATTCCATTATTGGAACCAAAAGACCATTTAATGGTGACTTTAAATTTTATATTACTATATAAATTCCACTCATCTCACTTATAAATGTTATTATCACCATCAGAGTTCTCGTAACACACAAAAACTATTATATTCAATAAATCATAGGCTTAGTAAACCTATATAACTCTTATCTAATTCTTAGAGTTTACAGTATTCTCTAATGACCT
Organism: Viscum album; assembly: GCA_963277665.1. Classification (NCBI taxonomy): domain Eukaryota; kingdom Viridiplantae; phylum Streptophyta; class Magnoliopsida; order Santalales; family Viscaceae; genus Viscum; species Viscum album. Next base: position 1,292,422,182 of record OY728135.1, read on the forward strand.
CCTCTCAATTCCATAATCTAATTTGAAAAGGAACCCTTCCATGGAGTACGGTAAAATTGTAAATTAATATTTTTTTCATGAAATTAATTTTCATTGTTAATATTCCTCTCTCAAAATGTACACATGATGAAATAATTACATAAGTATAAAAGGTATAATATAATTTTTATTATTTTTATGAGGTATTTTTTAACTTCTTCAAAAAAAATTGAATAATGAAATTGTTTCTTTTATTTCATATAGACAACCACATTCATAAGTGACATTATCTATTTCAATAATTTCATTAAATGGATGGTTAAAAGGAGATATTTAATTAATAAATATGATATTTATATCATTATTAAGGTTCTTAAAAAACCAATTCCTTCATTCATTAGTATATATGTAAAACTATAAGTATGATAGTATGTACAGGAGGTCTACCCCCACCACAAAGCAACACATTTCAATTTTCACATATAGTTATTTTTTTATCTCTCTACTAAAATAATATGGAAAAAATCACAAAATAATCTAATTAGTATTAGTATACTTCTTTTATAATTATATTATGATTAAGTAATCTTCTTTTTAACAATAATCTCTCATCTATTATAAAATTTTATTTTTTGGGGCCATTTAAATATATATGCAAACATTGTTATTAATTTATTTCATATTTTTCAATTGAAACACAAATATTAGTATTATTATATACCAATGAAAAAAATAATATTTAATGTATTTACTTGTATTGATTATATTAATATTTTACTTTATATTTTCATAGAAAATTTTATTCTACTATATTTACCTAAATATTGTTGTGTTTGATTCCATCTTCACTAATAAAGACTAATATTATGATGTAATTAATTTAAATCATTTTAAATAATAATATATCATATATTATAGTACCATGGATAATATATTTATCATGATATTTGTTTTTAGTAGTGATAATAAATAGTGATATTTCAAGGCATGTGCGAAACAATCAAAATCACTAATTTCTGTTTATGAAAATTAATAGAAAATAACAAATAAACATACAATAAAAGATTAAGATTAAATATTATAAATGGTATTATATAAGAATATGTTTTTGTAATAGGTTGTTAATATGTTTATGTTTTTTATAAAAGAGGTTAATTTTTTGTGGAATTTGACAGTAGAGGTATATTTGATTCATAGCATAGTATCATTTATTTAAGTTTTAATGGATCTTAGTGAACATAATTATAATATATTTGGTAAATTATAACCTATATTTTTATTATGGTACATTTAATCTTTTTAAATGGATTAAAATTGTCTCTTATAATATACCTTGAAAATGGTACATACATAAAAAAATATTGAATTTTTAACATGTTTTTATTAGTCACATTTTTTTATTGAGCCATACTGATTTGTATTTGAGAATAATTTTAAAAAATGAGTTTCATATATAAAATTATGATACAATAATACATTCCATAATATAGAAATTTGAAATTATTTATTAATATACTTAACCAAGATAAATTTTTTTCCCAAAAGTTTATCCATTTTAAGAAAAATTTCCATCCTTTATAAATTATGTTTCCCTTCAATGTCATCAGTTTATATTACAACCAATGTTTTAGTTTTTTATTAGAAACATAATTATGTGATATATCTTGTGATACTCATAATTCCCTTTTTTTATTTAAAAAATTAATATAAATAAATCCTTATTGATGATTTTTGAAAAAAATATGGTAATTTAACATGTTAAAAATTATTTCCCTTCATGATAATCTGTTTCATCTTACAATTCGCATTTCATATAGAATTAAATTATGTATTTGAAAAGATATATTGTTTAATATTTATTTTAAAAGTAAAATATTTCAAATCTTTTCACTTAACATTTTAGAAAATGATTTTTTAATGTGACTTGTAACATATTCTTTTCAAACTATTCTATAAATTAATTATAGAAACACATATGTGGTTTCATTTACATTTTTTGAATATTCTTTTTGATGATTGTTCAAATAAAATTTAAAAAATATTTTTTGAAATTATTTTCCAACATGATGATTTTTATAATATAAACAAATTAGTATTCTATGTTTTAAGATAAAATGATTAATTTTAAATTTAATCCATATTTTTAAAGGGGTTTAAAAGATTTATATTTTTATATAATAAGTCTTCAACATTTTAGGTGTTCTGAATTAGATTTTTCAATTAAATATAACACATAATAAAACTCCTCTAATTTTTTTTATTTTTAAAAATATGATTCAAAAATATTTTATCAATGAAAAGTATATCATTTTATAGAAATTATTTTATATGTGTTTTAAAAAAATTTAATAAAGTGATATTTATTCATGTTATTCAATATAATTATTCAAATCATAAAAAATGCTTGTTGAGAAATATTTTAACATCCTTTGATGATCATAATTATATAAAAAGATTATAATCTTGTGATAGAATCTATCTTTATTCAAGGGATGGATCTGGAGATTTTATTTTAGAAAAGTTTTCATAAGAATTGTATAATTATAATGTTTCAATTAAACTATAATTAAATAACTAATGTTTTATCTCATTGGGGAATTCATAATAATGATTTTATGTTATATAATTATTTGGGTCCATTGAATATCAGTAATGAATTTTTGACGATTACATCTCATAATTTATAATGGGTAAAAAAGAGGCAATCTCATTACCATGGGTAAATATGTGGTAATATCAGGATGAAGGATACATGGCTTTTAAGACCTATCTCAAGGGTACACATTTGTTAATCCTAATTCCATATTTACCTAATAGTAAACCCATAACTAACGGTATTTGAGTTGTTATCCCCAGATCAATAAGGTACCCATGAGGTGAACCCTCATTTACCATGTGATAAATATATTGGTGGGTAGCCTTGATATATGATTACTAAGGTTATTTTTATTACACACTATTATTTAATATCCATATTCCTAAGATATGATCTCACGGATCCTGACTGATTATTGAAACAATTTCACCCTTATTATGCATGTATTTTTTTATGAAAAAATGACTCTTATTTTAAGAACTATTAATTGTTTTGTATGATTTTTAAAAGTAATTATGAAGTTCTCATACCACTATGTCAATCGTAATAACACTTATTACATTAAATTATGATCTATTAATTTTAACCTTACAAGTCATCTGATTTGACATCATTATTTTGATTTCATTACCTTGTTAATAAAAATAATTATATATTTTCAGATATCTTTAAGGGGGTTTAAATGGGTCTGAATATGGATGAATGTTCACAAGTATCATAAATAAGGTTCATATAAGTTTATACTCAATAATTATAAACCTTGTCTTCCTATGATTATGTGATTCTTGTGATGGGTAATGTTTAAATTATTGAAATATATAGATTTTAATCATTGGTTATATCACTTGGAATCAAAGCCTAAATATACAGAATCTATTTTGAGCAATAGATTTGGTAGTGTGATTCTGGGATTCCTCAGTTGGCATAAAATTTGGGTTTTTTATTCATAATTATAATTTGTAATATTTTTGGGTATTATTCTATTTTATTTAGTACTTATGATGATTGTTCCTTAGTGGGAATGCAATGAATAAGTATAGGTATTTGATATCAGCCTAATTTTTTTGAAAAGAATATATTGTGTTGTTTTATACCCATGAAATCTGATTCTATATTCTATAAGTGGATACTTTTTTTAAAATATATTTTCTAAGTGTTGGTATCTTTGCAATTGTTGTATTTTGTATTATCTCAATCATTACTCGGTGCAAGGAAAAGATTCCTAATTTAACACTTGGTTTAAGACACGTTACCATCTTTATTTGGAAATAAACATAAAAATAATGATCCATTGTGATGAATTAAAATGTATATATATTATCATACATTTAGCTACTTATGTTCAAAAAAATATTAGGAAAATTTCAATATTAAATAAAGGTTAAAATTAATTAGATATTCATTGATAAAATTATTTTATCATTGAGTTAAACTTATTATTGGTTGGAATGGAAGTTCCATTTGAGATGGAATCATAGGTGTTAGATTTTTAGAGATAATTTTATTTTATTTTATTAGATATTATCATGATCATTTTTGGTTAACATTATAGATAAAATATAATTAATAAAATGAGTCGTTGAATTTTTTTCACTAAAAACCCCTATAACCAACCAACTAAGCATATATCATATCAATTATGAAAAGAAACAAATTTATATACATGCCAACTAATATAGAAATTATGAATATCTTAGTATATATGATTTTTATGTTGATATATCTACAGAAAAAAATAAAAAAAAGTTCTATGGATCTCATATATTTTCCCATTAATGAAAGGTAAATAACATTATTAGGTTCTAAATTAATTAAGGGGGTGAGACTTTAATTCTATAAGAAATTAGTTTATATTATTCAATAATTAAATAATGTATTTTATTGATTTATCAACATGAAAAGGCAAACTTAACCAATTTGAGACATATTAGTAAAACATTTTTAAGAAAATGAAAATTTTAATAAAATATGTACTATACAATTATAAATTACATAAATAAAACATCAAAAATTTATAAGATAAATAAAATTTTTATATTATATTAAAAATAATTTTTATTTCTAAAATAATTGTTTTCTCAAATTCATTTACAATTTATCATAATCAATTAAAATTACGAATTTTAATAAATATGTATTTATAAAATAATGTTTTAAAAATAATTAAATTATAAATATTTATGAAATAGTATTAAGAAAACATTAAAAATTATTTTGAAATAAAAAGTTACCTTCATTGAATTTGGAAATTTTATTTAAATACATAATTTATTAATAATATAATTTGAATTTTATAAAATGAACTTATTTTTTCAATTCAATTTTTCAATTATTTCTTTTTATGAAATTTTGGGATTTTTCCAAATTTTATGAATTGTTGGTTAACTAGCAATAAATATTGATTTTATAAATATTGTTACTTGTATGAAATTACCATACAATAAGAATGATTTAATAATTTAAGAAAAAAATATTCTATAGTGAATATATATTATTAAAACAAAATACAGCGTTTTAATATATATTTTTGATTTCACCATCATTACCATTTTAGAAGCAAAAATAATTTATTAATTGAATAAAAATTAGATTTGTTATGTTTATTTTAACCTTATATCAACTAGGTGTAATTTAGTTTTTAATTTTTTTTGAAATACAAATAAATCAATTATGTCAATAATAAAATAATAAATTTCCTTGAAATCAATATCATTAAAAATTCTATCTTTTTAATAATATGTAATAATTAAATTATAATTTTTATTATAATTGTTTTTACATGTTTGAAGAGTTAATTTTAAAATTATATTTTCCCAAAATGATAAATTTTATTTAGTAAAATGATAAATATATTTTAGATAATAATTGTCAAAAATAGTAAAAATTATATTCCCAATTTTATATAATAATACTGATTATTGAGGTTAAGAATGAGTTGTTGTGATATTATTTAATTTTGGTAAAAATTAAAAATAAAGGGAAAAAATTTAAAATAATTAAATTATTTCCCTGAAACTATTACTTATAGAATTTTTTACCATACCATTTATAAAAAACAATTATTTTCCTCTCTTGAATTCTGTTCTTATATATTAGGGATTTTACATATTATATTTTTACAAAATTCCACACCTCACCCTTATAAATAGATCTATCTCTACCACTATTATCCATCAAATCATGACCACTATTATTCAATAAGAATATAAAAAAATATAATACATTCACTCTTATAAATTTTTATAAATTTTTATCTTCTTAAAAGTTATCCAATTTTTGTATTAAACCAATTTGTAATGGATGTCTTCCGAGGAGTATGTTAAACTTCTAATGTAATCCCTTTTCATGACATTCCATTAAAATATTCTTCTACTTCATTTGAATATAAAACAAATTTGTTAAAATTATTACAATTTTATCAAAAATCATTCCAAAATTTTACTGTCTTAATGGGATAACCACTTTCTATGTTCCTCTGAACCATGCGAAAAATAATATTTTTTCTTTTGATATATGTGGACTACCATCTAATTTAAAGATATTATAATTTTTATTAAAACATTACATTGATGGTAATACTGGGGTTTTAATTAATAGATAATATTTACAACATTGTAAATATTTATCAAATACAAAACAAATCATATATTTTATAGGTTATATGGAATACGAAAATGATGCCAATTTGTACATTTAGACTACTTTGTCCATAAATTATATATATTTTTCTTAATATATATATTTCAAAAATTTAAAAATAATTATTGAATCATATTATCTAATATTTAAACTACTAAATTACATAGTAATAATTAAATAATAATTAAATTATGAAAAAAACAATCATTTTTAACCAAACTCATCCATCAATTAAAATATATTATTTTTCAGATCAGTTTAATTCCATAAGTGAAATTGGAAAAATTTATATCATGGATGAAAATGTAGACATAAATAATGTTATAATTATACTCAAAATTTTAAACAAATTTTTTATAATTTTCTAGATTTTTTTATTGATTTAATGATTTATTAACATACCCATATTTGTTAATAATAATTTACCAAAATAAGAACATAATTTTTCCCGTCTTAGAAAATCTAGAATAAAATCATCATGAACGAGATTATATCATTATAATTAATTATTAAACATATATTTGACAACAATTTCTAATCCAATAATTATTACATTTTTATAAATTAGCAAGAATCAACATTGATACTTTGTGCCCTTCAATAAATCAAAATTATTAACAATTGACAATAAAAATAAACTATTACTGGAAAATAGATATATAAAAATGATTATAATTAAAGAGTATAAACTTTTTTAGGAATAATATTATTAAATATGAGATTAATATGGAAATTATTGTGTTTATTTGGATTACAATGCTTTCATATATTTTTATAAATGTGTAAGGGTGTTTTAGAATGTAAAATCCATTCACTAAATTATAACGATTCTTCATGAAATAATATCATATATTTGGTACATTCTACACTATAATTTTATTTTAATTTATCCACTTTTTTTCATTGATTTTAATTTTTTTTATAAAATCATTTTAAAATGATTTTTAACAAAATATATAATTCTTAAAAAGGGGTTTCTTTACCAAACATCATTTTTTTAGTTATAATTATACCTATATTATTATAGGTTTAAAAAGGATTTCTTATATTATATTATGGTACTACATCTCTCTTTCTCTATCTCCCCCTAGCTATAGAAAATGAAAATTGGGACTCGAATATTTTACCATGACGAATTTTTTTTCTAAAAATGCAAATTTGTTTATAATAATTCCCCTGATCTTTAATGATAGATTATCCTCCATGAACATATTTTCTTTTCTCTATGTCATTAATTCTTATATTTTGGGACCAAATTATGAGTTATCTCATGTGACCAAAACATCATTTTCCACTCCTTAAAAGAATATTTTATTTAACCATTTCATTATGTAGTTTTTCAACATTGGTATTTTAAAATAATATAAAACAATCTACCCCTTATAACCATATTTTCAATGATCTAATAACCATTTCCTCTAAAAAACATTACACCCTAGACATGATCCTTTGTTATGTATTTTTTTATTGTTACAAGAGATCAAATGTTTTACATCAACTTTTTGACCATGAATTTTTAAATTAACCCGTAAATTCATTACTTAAAACCAGGGTAATAATATTTTCAAAAACTGTTTTACATTATTTTTCACTATAATGAGAATAATTAATTGTGAATACTCTATAATATATTATAAAATAGTTTTCCAATTTTTTTATTAAATATTGTTTGAAAAAAATTGAATACTTTTATATATTTCATAATTTAAATAAATATTTTAACTGAAATTATTTATTTCAAGTGTTATTTTATTTAATTATGTTTTAAGGAATATGCATTTATGGATCTCCATGTATTCTAGGATAAATTTCTTAAGTAACCTTTATCTCTTCCATTTTTTGAGAACTCTTCTTTTTTAAGAGAAATTTTTATAAATTACTTTAAATATCAATGTATATCGTTTTAAAAACCATTGTACGGTGTTTTCAAGCAGTTAAAAAAGAGCGGTATTTTATTTTTTCACTCAAAGTTGGTTTTTTATAATTTTATTACTGTTTTCATCTATGGAAATATCCCTTTATATTCATTAAGATATACATGGAATTTTATTTTTTAAAATTCATTATACCTTCTTTTGTGGGACATCTTATGAAAATAATGATATAAGGATGATTTCATGAAACATTTTCCCCATCAATTACCTATTATATGAATAAATTATTTATGTTTTATTTTTTCATGGAATATATGTTAATAAATTAGTATTATATAATAGGATGTGTCTATCAAATATCTCCAATAAATTATAATTTTTATATTTCAAGAGTTAAAATTGGTACAACAGAAGTAATCACCATCCCAAAAGGTGTATGGGTGATAATACCAAGACTAATGGTACATAGGTGTTACAACCTAGACCATAGGTACATGGGTGGTAATCCAAAATAAAAAGGATATAGGAGAGATAAAATCTATCCCAATGGTATATGGGTTGTAAAACCAAGAAAAATAAGGTAAAAAAGTTTTTAGTCAAAGCCTAATAGATGAAGAATAGTGAAGTGGATATAATTGGAATATTATTTCTATTATTATGTCTATAATGTACTAATATGTATAATTATTTTTTTATATCATGATCTAATGAATCAGGATTGATTATTAGTGATTTTGAACTCTTATGTATGATTACATTTATTATAAAAAATGATTACATAATGACTTCTGATTTACGATGTATGATATGTTGGGTATGATTTTCATATGTTATCAACTTGTTATCACACACCTATGTTATTATCCAACCTACTTATGATCATGAATTGTTATCTTTTATGATGACCCATAATGGCCACTTGAGATCACCCAATTATTATTATTCAAATACATATTTTATGAAGATATGTATATTATATTAGAAATTGGAAAGGGAGTATATGCATATGGTTATGTAGGGATGTTCAAAGGTATTCTAAATTAATGTATTTATATAGATGATCCTCAAATACAATTGATCATCAGTTGTTTGTATCTCATGATCATTTTGAGTTGAAATTATTATATTATTACAATATAGGCACTATTATCATTTAAATAAAAATTTAATGTTCAATAATATGTATATACATTTTTTTTAGATCTAGATATTGGGGGCTCATGGGAACCTCACAAGCACTATATACAGAATCACTCGTCATGTCCTTATGCTTTCAATCAAATAGATTGAAACCAACATGGTTTTATAAAATATAGGATTTTATATAATCTACCATGTTATCCTATGTTATTAGGGTGAATGACATTATATTTAACATGATCACTAATCTCACTAGGCTATATGACATAGTTTAGGAAAACCCAATTCAACTTACTTTTTCATTGATAATGATTTATCAATGTATACAATCATCTAAACCACCCCGTTATATATAAATTTCATGGTCTTGTATTCTCACGGTCATATAATAGCCACATTTTTAATCTAATGAATATTGTTCAACTACCCATGATCAATCATTATATACAAATATGTTACTAGATATTCATCCAATGATGGAATCCAAATTGTAACGAAACATAACTGACATGACAATTAATTTAATTTTTTTATGTGTTTAAAGGGTCAAGTTAAGGTTAAATAGAGATATACAGACATATAGAAGAACATATATCCTAAAGAAACTACTTTTTCGTGTCTTATCTATTTCAAAATTAATTTTCACCATGTTAAGATGGACTTTCTATGGACTATTTTTTTGATTCTCATGTTTTAGGTTATGGAATAGTTTTTATTTTTCCGAAAAGAGGGTAATACATGTTTATTCCTTGTATCCCTATCTTATATTTGATGTATTTTTATGGTTATATTTGTGTGAAATGCAACATAATGGATTATAATGGACTCTTGGTTAATCAACTATGAGGTTATTTTCTCTATGTTTTTAATGTAAATAAATAGATATCAAATTTAATTTGAGGTATAAAAATCATTGCATTGAAATTTAGTACAGTATTTTTTTTTATTATTTTATTTCTTACTTCATCACAAATTTTTAGTATTGTGAAAATTTTACCTTGTGATGATGTGAATTTCATGGTGGTTGATTTAATAGTTCAATTTATCTATGATCTGTTATACCGTATTTCCTAACATTGCACCATGGTGTAGTGTGGGGTTTATTGAGTTTGATGTATTGAGTTTGAGGTTTGTTCTATTATTCAAGGAGGAATAATTTTATAATGGTAATAGTTGCTTCACCACATCCTTAATTTAATTTTCAGAGATAAGGTGGTTTTGAAGAAGAGATTTAAGAAGATGTGAGAGGATGTCACAAAATGATTTTTTGATTCTATATTAGAAAAAAATCATTATATAGTGATGAATTGTATCATAATGTAATACAATAATTTTGAAGGGAAATATTAATTTAAAAAGATTATGAATTATCTCTTATTTCAATAACTATTCTTAATCCATTAATGATTAGTTGTGTGTGTTTAATGAATTTTTTACATCCCATTATTTTTTATAGAGATCATCTATAATAGATAAAATAATTATTACTGAAGAATATTTATATTTTTCTTCTTATTATTTTGATTATACCCTTTCTTCATAGTGTGAGTGTGGTAAGACTTATGGTTCATTTTTAGTGTGTTTCTATTTATGTTTCAATGGGGAATCTTTATATGCCAGTTCATGATTAAAACATCTATGTTGGGTGGAATATTGGAAGAGATTACACATAGTCTCATCAAGATATTATTTCCTCTTATAATTCTGTAACGTGTTTGGGACATATTCATCATTTTTTATGTCAATAAGATTTAATTATATGTTTTTTTATTGAGTGGATGGTGAAGATTCACTTAATAATATAATGGACCAAATTAAATGAAGATAGATGGAATAAATTCATTCCCATGTGTCATAAACAATTCTATCAAATCAATTATATATTGAGGTTGTGTAGATATTGTGAATCAGATATTTTATTATTATTTTTTTATATTCTTATTGAAGTGTTTATATTCTCAATCACTCTTCATAATGGGTTAGATAATTAATGTTTGTTATGAATATATTATGTGGGAACATGGAATCATTGTGTTAATGCATAAACCTGAAATATTTCATTATAATAAAGGATAAATTATTGGGTAATTTTTTTATAAAAATAATTCTTTTTTCTTTGTGACATTTTTTGGTTTTCTATTTGGGGAATATTTTTCTATAAATTATTGGTTTATTATTTATTAGTGAATCTATTTGGATAGTTGATATGTAGTGTTTGATTTTATAGTGGTGGGTGGTTGTTTTTTAGGTCTATTAGGAGTTTTAGAGATTAGTTGATGTAATATAAGTGTTTATATTGATATTTTAGTGGAGATAAGAGTGTGTTCTTGGTTGGTATCTATAGTGATGTGTTTATTTATTTTGATGTGGTGTTATAATTTACCAATTGTTTTAAATATGTCTGGAATAAATGAAATTTTTCATTAGTTATGGTGTATAATTGAAAAATAATGGACTATTAAATTATTAATGATTATGGTTGGAATAGTCTTGATTAAAAACATTAATGGATGTATTACATGTGACTAATAATTAACAAGTGGTATAAAGTGAGAATTGGTTAAAGGAATGATCTAGAATTTAATATATATAATTTAATTCATTTTGGATTCTGAAAATTAATAAATAACAAAGCATTATAAATGAAATTGGAATTTTTTAATGGTTTTTTGTATGATTTATTATGGCTAGTTTAAGGAATAGTGGTGATTGTAGTTGTTTGTGAGGGGTAGTAATGGCATTGGGGATGTTTTGGGTTTTTTTTGGGGGGTTTGTATAACCCAAAATGACGGGATTATATGGGAATATTTTATTATTAAATTTTATTTTTATTTATTATTCACCATCACTTGATTCGGATAACCTAACCAACTCCCATATGAGTATATGGGTTTTGAGTTTTATATATAATATTTACCTTATAGAGGGAATGTGTACATCACTTATCCTTGTTCCCTATATTTCCTTCAGACATTGTTTTTGTTATAATTGAAAAACATTATGATACGTGATAAATAATGTATTATGGTTAGAGTACCTAAGATATGTTGGAGTGACCATGCTAAGATCCACATTGTCCCAACTGGTGGGCGCATCCATGATTGGAGTAGGATAAAATGCTAATTACATTCATATTTAAAATATTTGACAACATTAAGGATTTTATAGAGATCACTGATGTGGTATGAGGTTGTGGATATGTGGTAATGTATTTTATATGGTTTATGGTAATGTGGATATTTTGATACAGATCTGATGGAATAGTATAATGTATACCATCATGAAATGGGGGATACCATTTCAAAATGGATACGGTTCTCATGTACCTTCATTAAATATATTAACTCAGTAAATGGATACTATTCATGAGTTTGATATTGGGTGAGTGATCCATGGGGATGTTTGATTATAGTTGATTTAATATAGGGGTGAGTTATGATAAATGTTCTTTTAAGAAGAATCACTAATAAAATTAAACATTTTCATGATATGCTTATTTGGGGAACCTTCTGATTAAGAATTTATCCTCAGACATATATATATATTAATATACATTTCATGATTTTAAGAATTTGTTTCTAATCAAATTGGGTCATACTAGGAGTTGGTAGTTCTCGATTAGTATCGTTTTTTATAACATAGAAATTTATGGTCATTGTTTTATTTAACATTCCTTATTTATTTATTGCATTTAAATGAAATTTTTGAGTTTAAATCTATATAATATTGAGTAGATTTTTTTTCTATTATATTTTAATGGGATTTATGAGGGTAATTCCAACCATTATTATGTTTGATAACCACGTTGATAGTCTCTAACTGATAGCCCATTAAAAGTGGGATTAAGGGTCCACTAACATCCTTATAGTTATACAATTAGAATTTATATATATGTAAAAATCATGTTAGAGAGGTAATAGTTCAATGGACCAGAGTTATGGTGATGATTAATGTTAGGAACTAGCGAGGAATGACTAGTTTAAATGGAAATGTATTAATAAATCATAGAATATGATATGGAAAGGGAGACAGACAAGGATATGGGTCATTATTTCCCCAAATAATACAGTGTGTAGACCATGAACATACGGATAAAATAATGTAAGATGATTTTGATTGTATTGTAGATACCTACGAGTGGTCCATGCATCATTATTGGATGTGTTTGTATTCAAGTATTGTTAGTTTTTTGAAGTCAAAGTAAATATAAGTAAATAATATTAAATGAATTCCATGTTCCCAGACATAAGGGGTTTTTTATTTAATGAAATTTTTGTTGTTTATTATCTTCTGTATGTGGGTAAGAATATTTTGGAACCCCATAATGATACAACTAAAAATTGGAGTGTTTTTAGCACTATATAGGATGATTTATTAAGGTGGATATTATGTGAGATCAAACAATAATGTTTGGAAATGTGTGAGGAAATTTTATTTGATCATGTCATAGAGTGTTGTTTAAAGGATTAAGAGACTGGATTCAATTTAATCCTATTTGGACATGTAATTATTTATTTTTGGATATAAATAAAATTATGGTTGAAAAGAAAAATGGTGGTATCATTTTATTATGGTAAATAAAGATTCATTAGTATCATTAGATGTTTTCAAGAAGTACAGTAGTAGAAAAAACTCCTTTACATCATTTTTAATACCTTTTAATGTCTATTATAAAGTATTTTTAGTATAAGAAATATTTAAAGTAGAACATTAAACATTGGGGTTTATAATATAATGTTGAAACCCCTTCTAAAAGGAAAAAATATAAGGATATAATCCATTTCTGTTCGAACAAATGACGTTGAAATCCAAGATAATATGATTCTAAAGCCAGTACATTATAAAACCAATGTGGAAAGTCCATATTAATTGTTTTTGTAGGATCGAATATGTAGAATGAGATGCTAAAATACAATAAGGGGGTGAATTTTATACTTTAAAAATTCCTTCGTAACCTTTAAAACTGATATAAAACTTTTTTAAGGAATGTTTCTTATCCTTAAAGAAATTTATTTGTTAAGGTTGGATTTTGAATTTAAGAAAACTCATTTTAACAAAGTTAATGAAACATTCACAAAACCTCTTAAAAAAATCTTTTCTTAAACTTTACAACCTTAAGATAAATACTTAAGACTGATTTTCTTTAAAGAAAGATTCTACCTTGAAGCATATAAAATCTTTAATATAATCAGAGTTACAAAATTAGAAAGTATAAGAAAGTTATACTTTATAACATAAAAAAATTTAAAATAGTAGTGGAACAAAAAAACATGAAAAGAGAAAATGTAACATTAAGATTATTTTAACCCAATGTGAAGAGCATCCAACAACATTGGATTAAGGTTCCTTGATTTATACTTTCAAGAATGTCTGTCTTACCCAAACCCAGGTAATCCCTCAATACGAAGATCGGTATCTGTCTTTCTATCCCCACAAGTCCACGATTTACAAGGAAATTGGAACCTATGTCTCCCAAACCCCGATGCCCATGATCAGCATGATCAGAGTCTGCACAAAGAAAGTCTGAATAGGTTGTTCACACCTGAACAAGTTTTTCACTACATCCATAGGAAGCAATGAGATTTTTAAGTGCATCTCTCTCTATAGAAAATACATCACAGATTTTTTCACTTGCATAAAGTTCATACAAGTAGTATATCAGTTTCTTTGTTCATTTAAATGAACATGTATTTATAATAAATATTTCCCAATGGTCGGCTCCACTCTAATGGTCATGTATACTTAAATTTCTACGGAACATAGACACGTGTCAAACATACAACGATTAGTTTATAACAAATTGTATGACATAATTTCATGTATTAGAATCAATTTTATGTTCAATTTAAGTATAATCAAATCATAGAATTTGATAATATTGGAATGATTATTTAATCAACTCTAACATTTTCAAGAAAAATGAATTTTAATAGAATACAACAATTAGATTGAGAAAAAATAGTATCACGGTTTTTGGGTAGCAGTATTATAAAAAATTGTATAACATTTGTACCAGAATCAATATCATGAAATCAGTATGACTTTTGTACCGGATTCAGGGTCATGAAAAAGAGCATGACCTTTGTACCAAAATCAGTATCAAGAAATCTGGATGGATCTTGTACCGGATTCGGTATCATGAAATCTGGATGACATTAAGACCAGAATCATCATCATAAAACAACAGAACTTTTGTATCAGAATAGGAATCATAAAACAACACGGATTTTGTAATTATAATGGAATGAATAATCTATAAGTATAACTGAATGAGAATTATAATAGTATAATATAAGTACAAAACTATATGTAAAATAGAATTACAAATTTGGAACTTAAGAAAAATTGTTTGTGATTTTCAAAACATAAAACCATAAGGAATAGAGAAATCATAAGATAACAATATTGAATCAATAATAACCTCCTTTTTGGAAATCCCAAACAACTTTTCTAAGGAAGAATACATTGACATTGATAAACAAGAATGAATAAACTTATCTCCCTTTGGAAATAAATTTAGGATGAATATGACTAACTCCCCTTTAGGTAATGTTTCCCAATGATTGTAATCTAGATCTTCAGCATCCGGTTTTCTTTCTTAAGGAAATATATCCCCCATAGATAAACATTTATTCTTAAAAGAAACTCCCCCTTATATAGGCCTTATTCATTCTTACCATACCCTCTCCCTTAATAGATTCTCCCCCTTAATAGATTCTCCCCCTTTGGTGTCTTCATTAAATTCTTCCTTCAAATAAATTATCCCCCATTGGGATTTTCAAAAAGGAATGGACAAGTATAATATGTACATATAAGGTTAAGGAATCTTACATGTGAAAAGAAATGTAGATATGTCATAATTTCATTAAGGACATATATTTTAGATTATAATGAAACACCAAAATGAAAAAAAATCATCTATCCTTCTTCTGCTAAGATAACATTTTATCTATCAAAGCTTTATGTTTCTTGACATCCATATGATCTTCAGGAAGCTTCTTCAAAAAGATCTCATGATCCTAGTTCTTCTTTTCTAAGGAAATAATCCTCTGTTCTTGAGATTTGATTCTATCATCATGATTTTTAATGAACTATTCTTGAACAACCACCTTTTTTACTGATTTGGCCATGACTTCCTTCACAATTCTTATAGATCGGGAAATAGACTTGAGTTGGATAACTTTATCAAAAATAGATGCCTTTACTTTGTTAAAATAGGGTTCACAAGTATAGAGAGATCCATTTTTTTAATCCATGAAGTCACTGAACTATCTCAGCTCCTATTTGATGGTTTTGGTGTGGTTAAAGACTTTTTTACAAGTCACCTTCTGAGATTTATAATCTGTCAATAGATTACTAAAGTCTGATTCATTCTTCGGAACCATGTCCATAAGCATATTGTTCAATTTTATATTTTCATTCAGGGTCTCTTGCATAATTTTACTCTGAGAATCTATATTTGCAAGAACCAGAATGGTGCTGACCAACTTCCTTAAGGATTTCATGGCAAAGTCATTCCCAACAGAGGATGAGGATTCTAAACCTAAAACATATTTTCCTTTATCAGTTCCTCTTAGAGTCAATGAAACTAGTTTCTATATCCTTTTAGAATACTCTTGAGTTGTTTCCTTATCAAATGAGGAAACCAAAACACTCATTCCTTTAATAGTATTTCAAACTGGGGTTTGTTCATCTGATACTTGGATAACATTAAGATCTTGATGTTCATATTGTTCCCCTTCAAACTCTTCTTCTTGAGTTTGTTCTTGTCTTTCTTCTTCGTGAATCTCTTCCTCTTCATAACATTGTTGTTCCACCAAATCTTTCTATTTGTATACTTTAACTTCTTTTTCATTTTAAACTTCTTCTTCAATCTCTTGATCTTCAAAAACAGAATTAGAATTTTAACTCTAAGTAGTTCCAATGTAATCTTCAACTTCTCTTAAAACATTATCACTATCTTCTTGAACTATTTGATCTTCCATTTCATGAATTAGTTCTAATAAAGTTAATAGTTTCTTATCTTTCTAGTTTTTTGAATGGGAAACCTATTTCTTATGAACAGCTTGACGTTCCTATACTTATGGAGACATCTTCTCTACATCATACAGTAAATACTAACATGCTTGAGAGTCCAAGTATTTCTTCATCAAGATATTCTCCTTCTTCCCTTTTTCTATATTTTCAAATTTCTTAATTTTTAAGGCCTACGCATCTTCAGGATTTAGGAAAAAGGAAGGATCACCTTCTATTCTAGTAGCTTCCATCTCTTTCCGTTATGCAGCCATTACATCAGAATAGGATTTCGGTTTCATGGGAGGAGGAGGTGTTGATACTAGAACCTTAGGAACCGGTGTTTGTATTCCTGGTTTTTCATGTTTTATTTTCTTTTTAATGACTTTTGAAGATTTCGGAGCATCAGGCTTGTTCTGGACACAAAATGCTTCAAAATTTTTGGATTCATGTATAAACTCTACCTTCATCCTCCGTAGAGTGTCATCGATAAGCATCAAAATGATAAACAACTTAGAGACTGAATGGAAAGGAAAATTCAACTCTTGAAGGCACAACAGACATCCTGGAGATAATTTCTAGATATATAAGAATCTAAGATCTTATGGTCCCACCTTTAACTACTTGTATGGTGATAAAGATGTACTTAGTAAAATTGATCATTTATATATTGACAAGAAAGTCTAAAAGTAAGATACCACATATCTTTAAAGAGACATTATCCCATTTCCTTATATTATGAAATACTTGCATCCAAAGAGATACCAGCTTGTGATTTGTTGTAAGATTCTTAATCATCAGATTCTTAACATACTTAAGACCAAGGTAATCTGAAACCTTGTCTTTTTCAAAATAACCTTCCTTCTCGTGATGTTTATGAGAGAATAAAATAGCTTCTACTTCATACGGTATGTTGAAAAAATTTGTTGCCTTATTATAAGGAACTGTATAAGTATTATCATAAAATTTATACTTGAACATATCTTTTACATCTTTCTGGTAGAATGCAACAGATTCATAAGATTGAATTACAATGTGAGGGTAAACCGGATCCTGGCTTTTCTCCATAGCCACACAAACACTTTCCCATCCGTTAGTTCTTATTAACTTAGAGAGAAGAAAGTCATACTTTTCAAAGAAGTTATGGCATAGTCGTCTTTCCCTAAAGATCACCCAATCCTTTATTTCCTTGCTAACCGGCATGTGATCTATCAAGGATTCAGAAATTATTCGGAGAGAAAGTGGAAAAGGAAATGGAACGAAGGATTCGATGACAACATATCTTCAAATCAGAGATTACTGAGGATGGTGTGGTGCTCATAAACGAATCACCCCTTATATTGATAAAGCTATGACGTTTCACCTTCCATAAGATAATCCAACGACTAAAAACTATCTGATCTGATCTAACGATTGATAATAGATGCAGAAAAATAAGAATTCTTATCTTTTGACGTATGGTAAACCAAGAATTGAAAATTTTGAAATACAAACAATTTAAAAATAAAATTAGAAGTTGAAGAGTAATAAAGTGCACCTTTTGAAATAATCTAATGAATTTATTTTTATTATAAGAACTCTCTTGAATGATTTGTATTATGGGATTTCAATTCTGAGAATGTCTAGTCGGAGAATTTTAATTCCAAAAATTACAAATACAAATGAAAAATTTAAACTAGATTTTTTAAAGAACAATATAATTTCTTAAAGAAATAATATTTTCATAAAAATAAATAATGAAAATTAACAAGCATATGTACTCCTTCTGAAATAAAGAGTATCATAACATTAGGAGATGATTTAACCAAGAAGTAGATATGAATGATTACCTCACAGAAATTATTCCTATATTATATTTAATTTTTTCAAATCTATCACAAGGTAATGGTTTTATAAATATATCATCATGATTTTCTAGCGTTCTGATGAATTGAGGAATACTATCTCATTTAAGTGTGTGATCCCTAAGAAAGTGATGTCTAATATCTATGTTCTTTGAACAAGTGTGATGTGCAAGGTTTTTACTATGGTATATGGAACTTTTGTAATAACACATTATTTTAGTTTTAGTAAAAATAATACGATAGTATATGAGTGTGTGTTGCATCCACAACACTTGAGCACAACAACTTCCAGCTGCTACATATTCAGCTTCAGAAGTGGAAAGCAGTATTAAATTTGGTTTCATGAAAGACCAAGAAACTAAGGAATCTCCTACGATATGAAAAGTTCCAGTAGTACTTTTATTATCCATTTTAAAACCACCAATGTCATCATCCAAAAATATTTTAAGTTTAAAATAATTTCTAGAATAATAAAATAGTACAAAATCAAAAGTTCCAATTAAATAAGGAAAAAATTATTTTTACACCCATTAAATGGGATTCCTTAATATTTTCTTGGTATCTTTCACATAATCATTTTAAAAAAATTAAGTTAGGTGGACTAGCTATTATGTAAAGTAAACTTCCTATCATCCCCCTATAAGATGTTTGATCCACAGGTTTCCCTGCTTCGTCAATATCAAGAGTATTAGAGGTTATGATAGGAGTGATTATACTCTTAATACATTCAAACCATACCTTTTTAAAGAAGATGTTTTTTATAATTATGTTGAGATATGTAAGTTCCCTCTGGTTTTTGAGATATTTTTAAATCCCAAGAAAAAAGTTAACTCACCCATCATACTCATCTCAAACTCATATTTCATAAGATTCACAGAGGAATTAATTAAGGATTGCTGAGTTGTTTAAGAGATGATTTCATCAACATAAATTTGAACAATAAAAACATCAATATTATTTTTATTATTAGAAATTGTTGGATAAGAAGATCCCTTAATATAGTTATTTTGAAGCAAAAAAACTGAAAGTCTATCATTCCATGCTCTAGGGGATTTTTAAGTCCATATAAATATTTGGTAAGTTTATAAACATGATTAGTATATTATGTATCTTCAAAAATAGGTGGTTGATCTATGTAAACCTCTTCATGTATAGAACCATTAAGGAAATCACATGTCACATCCATTTGATAATGTTTGAAATTAAAGAATGCTACAAAGGATAGAAGAATACAGATAGATTCATGTCTTGCTACAGGGGCATAGGTTACTTCATAATATGTGTCTTCTTGTTGGTTCTATCCTTTAGTAACAAATCTTGATTTATTTATAATAATAAATTAATTTTCATCACATTTGTTTCTAAAAACATATTTTACTACAATAACAGAAGTATCCTTAGGTTTTTCAACCATGGTCTAAACATTATTCTACATGAATTCATTGAGTTCATCTTTCATACTCTTTATCTAATCTTCATCGCCCAAGGCATTTTCATGAGCCTCTGGATCAAATTGAGAAAGAAATGTAACATGTTCAACATCATTACTTAATTAACTCCTAGTTTTTACTGGTTGATTAACAGAACCAATGATATTATCATTGGGATGATTCTTAAGAAGCAACTAACTTGGATTTTGAAAAACTTGTTCATAAATATAGGGTAGAAAATATTCAGAGGTAAAAGTTTTTGAAATATTTTCTTCAACGTTATCCTTCACTGAAAGATCTATCAATGGTTTGTGATCAGTTTTAGAAAATATATCCAAAATAATTTCATGTTTTTTGAAAACAAAGGATCATTTTCATTAAAATTAACATGTATTGTTTCTTCCAATGTACAAGTGTTTTTATTAAAAATACTATATTCCTTAGAGTTAGTAGAGTATCCTAAGAAAATTACTTCATCAGATTTGGGTGATAACTTATGTATGTTATCTTTAATATTAAATATGAAAACGTTGCAACCAAAAACATTGAAGTAAAAAACATTTGGTTTTATACTAGTCCATAACTCGTAAGGTTTTTTATTAAGAAAATGTCTTATTAAAACATGATTTATAGTATATAAAGCAGTACTAACAAATTCAGCCCAAAAATCTTTATCTATAGAATATTCATTATACATGGTTCTATTCATCAATTGAAGAATAAAATTTCTTCTTTTTAAAACACTGTTTTGTTGAGGAGTTATTGGAGAAGAAAAGTTCTGAGTAATAACTTTTTTACAACAAAAAGTTTCATTATCAGAATTTTCAAATTTTCCATTATGATCACTATAAATATTTATCAACGATAGATTTTTTTCATTTTTAACTTGAGATCTAATATTTTTAAAATCATAAAAAGCATCATATTTCTCTACAAGAAAATAGACCCATGTAAATCTAGTGTAGTCATCAACTGAAACAAACACATATTATTTTCCTCTAATACTTCCAGTTTGTGTTGGACCAAATAAGTCCATGTCCACTAACAGTAAGACATTTCATGTTGTTAATTAACATATAGATTTAAAGCTAAATTTACATTTCTTGGCATATTGACAAGGGTCACAAACTTTTGGAGAATCAAACCTAAGTTCTGGTAGATCCTGACCAAGTTCTTTCATAGAATGTTTAAAAATATTCCTTAAGTTACAGTGTCTTAGTCTTCTATTCCAAGCCATGATTGATCTTCAAATGACCAAAGGAAGGTAGATCTTAAATTCTAAGGCCTTCTAGGTTTATGGTGTACACATTTTCATGCCAAAGGTCATAGAGAATAAACCCATCCTTGAAATTGTGAACTAAACATTTATAATTTTTAAAATTCACTATGTAACCTTCTTCACATTATCGGAATATTCTACTGAGGTTGCGCTTAAGGCTTTTTTTAAAAATAGAATTCTAAATAATAGCTTTACCATTATGAATAAGGTTACCTATACTAACAATTTCTCCTTGAAAGTTATCCCCAGAGGTTAATTTAATCCTTTAGTCTTTAAAATCTTTTTGAAATAGTCTTTGTTACCATTCATGTCCCAGGAACATACACTATCCATTTACTATATATTGATTGTACTTCTTTCATTTATCTGAAAAAAATAGTTAGGTTTTCAGAATAATAACTTACTTGGATCTGGAATTATTAGTTAATAAAATATTGGGTATCCAAATTTGTTTACAAAGGTAATATTTATGAAACCCAAGGAATTGAACATTATTTTATGAGAAATTATTCTTCCAATGACTACCACTTTAATATATAGTGAAAAAGGAATATCTTTAAGGAAAAAAATAATTTTTTTCTGAAAATTTGTTTTTCTTGAGAATATCTTAATTCTTGATTTTTATCATGAGGTCAGATCTGTGAATATATCTTATCAAAAAAAATTACTATATGTAAAATTATCAAGAAGTCTCTTCAAGGAAAATATTTTAGATTTTAGTCTGAGGACTAAATTTTTACCCTCTAGAATAATAGACCTTGGTTAAGTTTATCCTCTAAAACATCTTTTTCTAAAAACAGATTTTTATGATCCTTAGAATGTTTATCCTTCCCAAAATTAACTTCCTCATGTTTCATAGAAATATTTTCTAAATCATAATTTTTCTTATCAAGATCATTGGTATGATCTGAAATTTAATTTGTTAAATTAAATTCTCCAGAAGTTTCTTTTTCAAGTTTTATATAAACATTACAATTTTTTTCTATGAAACATAGAATATCTAGAAACTTTCTCATAGGAAGGTAAATCATCATTGATGTCTGATGAAGTGGATTATTCATCTTTAAAAAAATTCTTTATCAAGAAAAATTCTACATAAAGACATATTGGTTAAGGATTCAGTAGTTCATAACTTAGCCATAAGACAATGATTTTGAAATGGAGATATTGATATTAGACTAATATTCTTTTGCTCATAAGATTCATATTCTGAAGAATCATCTGAAGAATCTCCACCACTTGCACTCCAAGTTTCATTGGATTTCAATACTTTCTTATACATTGATCTATAGTACTTATTCTTGTTCCTTTCATAATTCATATCCTTCTCTATCTTCTTAAACATGGGATAATCTTGTCTAATATGACATGTTATTCTACATTCATAGCATGTCACATCAATATATTTTTTATATTTTCCATTTTTCTCATTGTATCTATATTGAAATTTCTTCTTTCCAAAAATCTTGTTCATTCTCTAAGAAAGATTTTCTAACTCATTTTGTAAAGCATCACATTCACTTGATTCTGATTGAATAATAAAATTATTTGATTTAGATCTTGTGACTCTCTCAAGAGGCTTAGATTTCATATGATTTGAAGTAGTTATAAATGAAAAACATCCATTTCAATTATTATACTTAATATTATCAGCATCACTCTTCATTCTGGTTTTATGTTGAAAAAGAGTTCCAAACTGCTCATCAAGAGAAATATGAGTAACATTCCAATTCATATCAATAGATACTCTCTTAGATCCCCATTAATTAGGAATAATGTTAATAATCTTGTCTACAAAAATCTCATCATCTAAACCTTTCTCACCCATATATATTAAAATGATAATGATAGTCATGAATCTTTGTTGAACCTTACATATGGGTTCTCCATGAAGAAAACAGAAACTAGGATATTCATCTCTAAGAATGGATTTTTTAGTTTCAATTAAACTTTATTTTCTAAAGTGGATTACATCATGATTCTTCCAAATTCTATTTGAAACATCACAAGATAAAATATGACTCTATATATTTCTAGTCATGGAATAATGTAAAGAATGATGTACCTTAATGTTTAACTGGTATTCCACCTTTTCTGGATTATTAAAGGATCAAAGTTTCTTATCATGAATCTTATCATCTTATTTTAACAAAATGTAGTTGTCTACACTTGTGTTTATCATAAAGGTACTCATTATTTCTATCCAGTACTCATAGTTATTACCATAAAAAATCATTGATCTAGTAGGATTAAAATTGTCTTGAGATCCAATATGAATGTCTACCATACTTAAAAGAATATTTCATTCCACAGAACATGTTATAAGAAAAAGTTTCTAAACAAAAAGATATGAAGGAAATAAGAAAAAGAAAACTTGAGCAAGAAAACATCTATGTGAATATATGTATTTCAGAGACCTCCTCTAATACAAATTACAGGATCGAATATGTATAATGAGATGCTCAAATACAAGAGTGGGCTGAATTGTATGCTTTAAAAATTCCATTGAGACCATTAGAGTTTATATAAAACATTCTAAAGGAATCTTTCATATCCTTAATGAAATGTGTTTCCTATGGATTGCTTTTAACTTTAACAAAATGTATTTTAACAACGTTAAAAAAAATTCACAAAACCTCTTAAAGAAACATTTTCTTAAACATTACAACATTAAGATAAAAACTTAAAAAATACTTTCCTATGATAATGATTCTACCTTAGAGCATATAGAATTATTAAAAAAATCATAGTAATGAAATTAGGAAGTATAAGAAAGTGAGACTTTCTGACATAAAAAAATTAAAATAGTAGTGGAATAAAAACAACCTGAAAAGAAAACAAGTAATAATATGATTCTTTTAAACCAAAGAGAAGAGTATCCAACTACCTTAGACACTGGTTCCTTGATTTGTACTTTCAAGAATGTCTGTCTTAACCAAAACCATGTAGTATCTGATGATTGATATTTGTCTTGTTATCCCCGCAAGACCATGATTTAGAAGGAAATCAGAACCTCTGTCTTCCTATCCTAGAAGCTCACGACCAGCATGATCAGAGTCTACACAAAGCAAGTCCAAACAATTTGTTCACACCTGAACAAGTTATTCATGACATCCACATGAATCATTGAGATTTTTAAGATCATATCTCTCTAGAAAACACTTCGCAACTTTTTCACATACATCAAGTTCATCCACGATGTATTTTAGTTACATTTCTCATTCGAAGGAACTTGTATTTAAAGGAAAAAATTCTCAATCTTCATATCTACTCCAACATTCATATTTTCCTCACATATCGAAGGAATCTGAACATGTGTCAAACATAAAACGGTTAGTTTATGACAAATTGTATGACATCGTTTCATGTATAAGAAACTATGTTAAGTTATAGTTAAATATAAGATAAACATAGAATCTGATTATATTGGTATGATTCTTTAATCAACTCTATAATTTTCAAGAAAAATGAATTTTAAGAGAATACTACAATCAGATTGAGAAAAAATGGTATCATGGTTTTTGGGTACCGGTATTATGAAAAATAGTATCACATTTGTACCGGAATCAGTATCATGAAATCGATATATCTTGTGTACCAGATTCAATATCATGAAAAATAGCATGAAATTTGTACCGGAATCGGTAGCATGAAACATGGATAACTTTTGTACCAGATTTGGTATTAAAGAATTCGGATGACATTTGTACCAGAATCGACATCATAATATAGAATGAATTTTGTACCAGAATCAGAATCATAAAACCACCTATCATTTGTAAGTATAACGGATTGAAAATTTTGTATGAATAATGGAATTCTAATTCTATAAGTATAACATAATGTTAAATATATAAGTCAAATGGAATGACAAATGTGGAACTTAAGAATAAGAGTTTTTATTTTTAAAACATAAAAATGTAAGGAATGGGGAAGTCATAAAATAACCTTATTGACTCAATAGTTTTCAATGTCTTGATTTGGTAAATCTGACATTAAAAGAATTTTATTCCATTTCATGTTTTATTTTTTAAAAATATGATGTGGATAGGTGGCATTCAATGTTGTTTTTTTAGAAAAATCACATTTAATCTCACTAAAATAACTTTACTCATCACTTTAAAACAAAATAAGATAAAATGTTGAATTTTATTAAAAAAATGAAAAAAAATTAAACCCACACTTGAAAAACCGCAATCCATAACATAAAAAACTAAAATATAGTATAAATAGAAATAGAGTTAAAAAATATTTGAAAAATTTTATAACATTTTTTCAATTATACAACTAAATGAAATAAAAAAATATTAAAATCATAGAAAATATCCTACAAGGAAATTTTAATGGGTTTTTAGTCATTCAATGTTTATAAAGATAAATTATCAAAAACAAACAGTATAAAGTGTTAAAACTTTAATAAATAACATATATGATAAAATTATAAGTTTTATAATGAAATTAACCATTTCAATATCCTCTTTTATTGTAGTATTTATTCTCTAAAAATGAATTGGAAAATATAATATACACATTTTAAATTCACTTGATGATAACGAATCTTGGTTTGAGAAAAACATTTTTCTAAAAAAAGGGATATGTTAGAAGAAATATGTAAGGACTGATATTAAAATAATCAACTTGAACATTCATATTTCCAATTTTATCTATGTAAAAAATATTTATACTCATCGTGATTGAAATCATCACATGGGTTGTATAAATGTTTAATATTAACTATAAAAAACAATTTAAAATGAAACTTTTTTTATTAAAGAACTAAAGTAATTGAATAAAACATACTACCTCAATAACATACAAAATATTATTCAAATTCCACCACATTAAGTGCATAAAAAAATGATTATAGTCCTTCTTTTAAAATATGAATAACATCTAATGTCCAAAAAAATTAAAAATTCATTATCAATAATAGTATAACGAATAGTAAAATGTAATTATATATTTATATTTCTAATAACAAAAGGGAAAAAATAAATTGAAATATATGTGATTATTATTAATTCATATACATATTCAATTTTAGCTTTCCTAGTTTCACTATTTCACCTCTTCTGAAATATAATTTGGTTCTTATTTCTCTAAATAGAACTATAATTATATTGGATGAAAAGAGCATGAGGATAATTGTTTCGAATAAAAATTGATTTTGTGAATATAATATATTATTAGTTGATAAAAATAAATTTTAAAAAAATTACATAAATGAAAAGCTCATGCAACACCGATACACATTGTTGATCACCTTTTATAAAATATAAGATTCAATTTTCAAAATAAATTGAAGTAAAATATCACACACACGTCTCAGATGTAATTGAAAATAAATATCAATTATATAGTATATAAATTTTTTTGATATCTTGGATACCTAGTCTGCTTCTTATAGAGCATCTAATTATACAAGGACCATAAGTTTTTTTCCACTATAGTGATTCACTTGATTAATGATATTCCTATATAAGTAATGCTTTAAAAAATTATTAGTATATATGAATATTCTTATAAATTAAAATATAATCAAATGAATACAATATATATTACATGATATAAAAAATTAGTTAGACAATGTAAACAATGATCACAACTCTTTCCATCAAATGAAACCTGTTTAGTTGGAATACACTGAAGCATATGGATAAATAATACATTCTACCAATACGCTTACCTAAACTATCTGCACAAAATGATAATGTACATAATCCCTCAGGTCATATAAAAATGTGTATACAACAATAAATATATGGGGATCATTATAATGTAACGTATTGTACACATTCATGCCTGAATATTGATTTGATGGATTTAGGTAGTAAGGATATGTTGGCCATGTATATATTATTTATTATACTACATTAACTAATATAAATGATTTTGTTATATCCTTTATCTATTATATCATGTGTTGTAACTCATGACTCAAATAATATATTCTTCACTTATATTCCACCCCACATCGATACTGTGCTTCAGAACTACTTATTTTTGTTAACCCATTACCATGTTTATACCGTTTTTCGTGGCTTGGGAGCTCAATATTTCATATTTTGGGGTAAATAATATCCATTATTCCATGAGGAATAATGGACCCATGTGTTATTTTCATTTGATTTAAATCATAATGTTGAATTTTTAAATGTAATATCTGTCAAATAACTTTTATAAATAATAGTACTAATGAACAGTAATTAAAAATTTTCAAATAATATTATTATATACTTCAATTATTTGATTGATAATATATATTCCCTATTTTTCAATCTCACCCTTTTACTTTTTTCACAAATATGGGGATGATGTGGTGGGTAAATTGAAACATATTTAGAACCACAACTTTACATGGCTCTTAATTTAAGAGAATTTTAAATAGTCATTTCAGACTCAAATAAATTTTACTCTTGTTGTGAGAATGCATTAGGGTATAATCATGAGACTTTCTGTCATGGTTATATATATAAATTTATATATATATATGTAATAATTTAATTGAAAATAAATAAAAAATTTCTTTTATAATAATTTAACATTATTTTAAAATTAACTATAATATATATATTTATATGTATAAATTTATAAATATATTCATTAAAAAACACATATTATAAAATTATTCAATAAAAAACAATAACTAATTCCTCCCATTGACCAGATACAAACATCAACCATGAATACCTTTCTTTAAAACCATACATAGGGCTTGGATTTTGATTTTATTCACTCTATAAAATATAAAATTGAGTGAAATATATCATAAAATATCTACATATAGTTATGATAATGGATATTTTTTTTCTATATTTCCTTTTCTATCATGAAGGATAGAATTAATCTACAATTTAATATATAAAATATTTGATAAATTCATAGTAATTAATCTATTTGGAAAAAATAATTAAACATAGATATATTACTGTTATGGACTCCAATAAAATATATTTCACAGACTGGTTGATTCTCCTCAAATTATGGAATAAAATGATAATCCACTAGTTACTCCAAATAGATAGGTGTTTCCAAAAACAATGTGGTCTTTTGGCCACTAGGGTGGCCATTTTCATAAAAATTATCTTCACCCTCTTCTATATAGGTCTGGTAAACATTTTGGTAAGTGTGTAATCCCACACCAATCATATTTAGGTGTCTTATTCCCTATAAATTAAGAATATGTTCCCATAATTTTATTAAATATTAGATTAATTTCATTAGATAATTTAATGAATATATATATATCTATGAAAAAATGTACATACATCATTTACCCTACCTCATAATTTAGTATTTAGAAATATTTTTGTTTCTTCATAAAATGTATTTCTACCAAAATTTGATTAATATTTTATAAATTTTATAAATATAAAATTAATTTCTCATAATTGAAATAAAAACCTTGAATATTAGAGGTTTCATCCAAAAATTATGTCTTTACAATTTAAGTAGATAAAAATTGTCAATAAATCGAATGAAATGATTACAATCTAAAAATATGAAATTCATTGGTACAGATGTTTGTTGAGAAAAAAATAAATGTTTGATGTATTAATTTGAATATCCATAATATTATAAAAATTATTTAAAAGTATAATATACCTAAAAATATGAATAAAAAATCCCAAAAAATGGTAATATAGAAAATAATCATAAATTATGTAGATATCTAAATCAAATGAATACGATAAATGTTAATAATGTTTAGAATAAATTATGTATATATGTGATCATTATAGAAAAAAATAATGTTTTTTAAACTATAAATTACATATGAAATAGATTTATTGATTAACTATGATAATAATGTAGGGTTATTCCATAACCCTTCTACATGACCATTTCTTTCTTCTGGTATAATTTCCACATCACAATCATTGTTATCATCGAGTAATCATATAATAGATTGATAAATTTCATTTGTGTTTTCAACCTAAACAATTTTTTCATCACCCAAATGTATTTTCACCCATGAAAAACAATGTTCCATCAATCATTTTCTAGATAAACAACATAAATTATTTTTTTCACACATCAACATAATAATTATGTCCTCCTTTCAACTAAATCCTTCCAAATTTACTAGTTTAAATCCTTACTGGGATTTTTTACACCATTGTTACCATCAACCATGTTACACATAAATAAGAGTTTCTAAATTTATTATAATAAATCTATCATATATCCTCCAGATCCCCAAAAAATGATATTGAGGAAAAATTTTTGTATTTACATTTTTCACTCGAAAAATGAAATGATTAAGTGAAAACCATTACTCCACCATTTTGAATTGTACTCTTATAATCCTGGTTTTCCTAAACATATTTACATTAATATAAAAACCATGATACATGAAAAAATATAACATGGTCTCCTATAAAACCATTTTAATTTTTCTGGTGTAGATAAATAAATTTTAATTTTCTCCATAAACCAAGAAAAAAATCATTTTATGTTCTTTTATAAAATATTTTTCATTTTATCTCAAGTATCATACCTTAAATCCAAAAATTTCTATGATAAATATTGTTGAACAGTAACTATATTACTCAAAATATATAAATTTACACTTCTTACTTCAATTCAAATATTTAACACTAACTTTTGGCCATGAATCCATTTAGAATCACAATATACCATTATATTTTAAAATATATGAAGACCAACATTCTCCTCTTCATAAAAATAATTAATAAAGAATATAATTAACCTTCTTATATATATTATTGAATAATAGATTCATCTAATCGATTTCTATTTTTAACTTATCCATTTAATATTTTTTTATGTCTTTAAAAATATACATCCAATATAAATAAATTTTCCCACATATTCTTATCTATTTCACCATATGAATCAAATGATGAACTATTATATCAAAAATTGTGGTAAATGCATTTCTATATAACAATGTATATGGACATATTCATTCTCTAAAAAATAAAAAATCTATATCCATGATTTTAGAGTAAATTTAATTCTAAAATCAGCCCAAAATAATTATAAACATTATGATATGTATTAGAAAAATTCTTCACAATGTAACTAGTAGAAACAGTTGTATCAATACAATATACTTATGAGATTTTATACAAATTTTCACAAAACCATTCAGTTACACCATACATTTCACAATTAAAGGAAACCAACTTGTTACTTTAATATCATCGAAGCAGTAAACAACTTTATCCACTCACCCACGATTAATGAGTGAAAAGTTGGAGGAAATATGTTAAGTTTACTTTTTATGTGGGAGGTATCGCCAAATGTATTCCTAGGGTAATTATGTCTAGTCATTCTTGCAATCAATGATTTTTCTTTACTTTTATATTAAAAAATGAAGAAAATTAGTCTATCATATATTTGCTTTCTCCACAAGAATAATCTAAATGTTTTGTTTTACATAAAAAATTCCAATAAGGTAGTTCACATAAAATAGATCATTTCATCCATGTATTTGTTTAATGGAAAGAACAATATTTTCAAATGTGAAATCAACTTTTTAAGATTCCTGTAATATTCTTTAGCAAGAAATATTTTTTGGTATAAATCATACTATTATATTCCATTAATTTCACTTTTAAATAATTGAAAACGATGATACATTTTCAAAAATCTATGACATTTTATATACACTATTTTTCTTCCATTATGAAATTAATGATATGATTCTCCTAATATTAAAATTTTAAAACCATTGATTTTATTTGTAATATATCATAGTAAGTATCCATATGTATGAAAACTATTTATATTGATAATTATCCTATAAATAAAAGGGAAAAATCATTCCTATATGGGTCAAATATTGTGACACCTTTCAACCATATAATTTTATAATTGTCTATTAATGATTATAGATAATCATAAATATCATTTCTCTATTTTTTTTGATTCAGATATCATTTATTACATTATAAAATACCCCCTCTTCATACATATTTATTATGAAATTTTGTAGATAAGAAAAAAAAATTGGATATGAAAAATTTATCTAGTGAGACTTCAATATGGATTTATTCAATATTTACATATACTAATTATAATATTTCTATGTTTCTATCTAAAATTATAAAATTTTTGTTCTATTCATTTCCAATATGGAGAATCAGTATGATAACATATGTTTCCATTAGAGACACACTCATATATATGAAATCATATCCTCATTTAATCATTTTAATTTGAAATAATATGCTTTAAAAGGGAAATTATTGGAACATAACAGATTTCATTAGAAAGTGGTTTCGTTCTTGTTATTGAAAATGATTTAGGGTGGAATTTTTCATCCATTTTATTCTATTATATACCACTTTTTGAACCTGATGATAAAATTAGATATTCCATCATATACAGAATATTGTTTTTTGGAAAAAATGTATCTATTTTTTCCATAATCCCATTGGGAATAATATTTTTCCCTTATCATTATAATCTATAATCTTGATGGCTTTTGGAAATAACTCCTTTTAAATAACAATAAATTCTTTAACCTTTTTATCTCCCCAACCATGTATTTATTTTATGTTTATAAATATCTGTAATTCTAAGAACAATATAACTTTTTTAAACCTAAGAAAATAGACCTCTTAGAATCATCATAAAGTTGTTCAATACTTGTTTTCCAAGGGTTAAAATACTCACATGATGAATTAATTCTTCAATATGATCTACTATAAAATATATAATGTCTTCATCAATATTTTATCTTGACATGTTTGTTATTTTAAAATTAAATATCCGATGTGAATAATTATAAATTAAAAAATAACAAATAAGATAGTCTCTGATTTATCTATACCCAAATTTAATCATATTCAAACATTTTATAAATGGAAAAATATATCTTTTCTTACTAGATTTTGTTTAGAAAATTCAATGTAGCTGTCAACCAATTTAACATATTCATTGGTATTTCCATATGATTTTGTTCTAATTACATTACATTATTTAAGTAAAAGACAAAATATTATAGTTGAATATATTAATATAAATAAAAATTTAATCTTATAAAAATGAAGAAAATAAAAAAATATTTTTTTAAAAATATTTTAAACATGAATATATTTTTATGTAATAATATTTATCTTAAATACAATTCAAATGGTAAAAAAGTTTAAAAAATAATATAGAGTATTTATAATGACATAAATATATATAAATTAAAAAAAAAATTGAAAAAAAGAAAATATAATAATAAAAAATTTATAAATACAAACATTTATAAACTAAAAAATATAAAAAAATTATTAACAAATTTATTATAAGAAAATTTATAATAAGAAAAAAAATTAAAAAAAATTATATTTTACTATAAGATAGATACAAAAAAATAATTAAATTAATAAACTAAGAACTAATAGATAAGTAATTTATCATAATAAAATATATAAACTATTTTATAACATTTACATTTTGAGAATGGAAAAAATATCATATATTCCGATGAAATCACTCACATTAGGTGGTAAAACTAAAACCTCTATAAGATTAAGGATAAGGATTTTTAAAAAAGGGAGGAGAAATATTAAATTAAAAAAACATGATGAGAAGCTATTAGTCAAGTAGAATAAGGTTTTTATGCAATGAAAATGTCAATAGTAAATGAAAAAGCATGAAGGATGAAATATTATAGGAAAAATGTGAAAATTTGGAGAAAATTTATAGAAAATGACAATATTTCTTGGTAAAGTGTCGTTAAGATTTGGGAGAACAAGATTTTTATTACTATTATGTTACAAAAAATTGATTTGGGATATTCATGTTAAATTTTAAATCTTTTTGTCAACAATTTTATATTAAATCGAAGTTTAAATTTTCTAAATTGTACTTTTTATAACAATTTTATAAAATATTGACACTTAAGATAGTCTCATGAAATATTTAACATCAATCATATATAACATTAATGTAAAAATGTTCTTACATCGCTTTTAAAATAATATTATAATAAAAATAATTTTAAAATAAAAAAAATATTTAAAACTTCAACCGAGAAGGAACTTTTTCTACTAGTCGTATTTTTTTCATGGTCTCATTTTATAAATATGTATTTATGTGGTAGGAATTTCATTCACTTTAGTAAGGGAGTATTATCATATAGGAAAAAATTATTTAGATGACGTATCTTCATTATTTTTCCATGATCATTTTTCTAATTAGAATTATAATTTAGGATGTTGTGATGAGGTATTACATCCAATAATCTAAAATAAGGTTACCCCATTAAGGTTGTCTTCACCTCATTTTCAACTCTCTATAGAAGATTTGATTTTTGGGATTCATGTAGAATCCATAGGATCTTGAGAGGGGGTCATCAAAACATACCATAAAATAGATCTTTATATAGATGATCGAAGTTATCAAGGTAGCAGATGTTTCCACCAAAGGATATTCAATCTCAATAATGTTATACATATTACTATACCTCATAGTTATCATTCATCTTCCAACTGTTTTCTCCAAGTGTAAATTTCTTGATGAGGTCATGGCCATTTTCAGTTTTAGTGTCTAACCACTATTGATGGTATGTCTATTATAGGTGTTCATATTATGCTTCAATCTTTACATTACGATCCTTTAATTCCTTATCAATAATGGGTTCAACCAATTTTAAACTAACTAAGTAGAGATTGGGGAAGAAAATTATGGCCCCAATAAGTCCCTTATCTATAATATCATAGTGTAAAGAATGATCATGAAGTTTCACATTAAGAGGTATAATAAGGATTATTATAAAGACATATTCAGTTTAATTCCATGGATAATAAAACACATTGTGGTATATATATAAGTTGATGTACTATCTAGTGAAACACCACCACGATATCTGAATTATTTGATTTGGAAAATTCACATAAAATTATTTCACCTTACTTGGGTTTTGATGTGAGACTCAAGGTGGTGAGGTTTCTAGTTCCTCAGGATTTGAGTACACATATTATATAGATGTATTATTTAAATAATTTTTATGTGGATTGTAATATATTGATGTGGCTTCATTGAACATTTTATTATTTCTTCCTTCTTCATATACAACAATATAATTGTATTATTATCATAGAATAGTTATACATTGTTTTTACATTCATAAATTTATTACTGAGATGTTGTATGTAATTTTTTGTTGAAGGAAATTGTATGGTGTTTATTAAAAATAGAGGCCCAAATATGTTTTGGTGGAGTTTGGAAATTTATTCTTCTCAATAGGAATATTGGATGTTGTTCTCGATAGTGGTTCCTATAGTGTTGTGTTCTTGATTTTTGGGGTGTTTTCATACATCCTCTTTTAATATGGTTTGATGGAAAATCCTTGAAATGTTATCTATATTATTATATAGTCATAACTCAGTGTTATTATGATGTTTATGAATCCATATTTATGGAAACCAACCATATTAAGAAATATGAATATTCGAATTAATTATTTCTCTATAAGGTTTTTATTTGACATAATGTGTATTCATGGGGTGTACGATTTTTTTTCTCTAAAAAGGTAGATGGAAATATAAAGTAGGTAATAGACTATATGGGGAATAATTGGGTTATAATCAATAACCATTAGCCGATTCATAGTATAATTTATTAGTTTGATAATTTTAAATGAGTTTGAGATTTATTAATGATTTATTTATATTTTGTATATCATCATATTTGGGTGAATGATAATTATTTACTAAATATTAATTTTAGTGGTTGTTTTGGGAAATTTTATTTCAATGTTATGTTATTTAGTATCTTGAATTCAACAACAATATTCATGTGAATCATGAGAAATATATATCATGAATTTCTAGATAATTTAAACGTAGTGTTCATAGTAGATGTACTCATATACTCAATGTAAGAGAAAATTAGGTTAGAAATATTATAACTATTTAATAATATATCAACCACTATTGTTTTTATTTTAATATATTCATGTATAGGTTTTTGATGTGATATATGCATTTTTCTTGAATACTGTATCTTAGGGTGAGTTGAGCGAAATTCATTGAAGATCGATATGATTTTTTCTTTAATATCCCCAATAAATGTTAATGTAAGAAACAAATTCCTTGGTAGCACAAGATATTATATGTGTTTCATGATTTATATTTGATATTATCCAAATTTAATGACACACCCTAAATGGACCAATATTTCATTTGGATAGATTAGTAAAAATTTGATTTTTACTTATCGTAGGATATGTAAATCAGTGATCATATTCTTCAGCTACCGAAGGATATTGTCATGTTTATATCATTTTGTTAAACATATAATTGTATCCTGATGTGTTTATTCATTCATTAAAGGTGTAGATATCGTGTTTTCTTTGAATTCCCATCAAAACAGCTGTGAAAATTTCAATCGTGATTTTTATATTGAAATGATTATGATTTATCAAAATCTACGACCCCATTATATCATAAATTAGATTTTTTTTTGTTTTAACACATTCAAATGCTTTGATGAAAATATTATCTAAGTTGTATTTTATTCATTATTTATTGTGGTACATGTAACACCCCAAGCTTCCATGGTACACTTCTCTTTGAATAATAGACCAGCGTGTGTTGTACGCAACCTCGAGTTCTAACACACCACGACCAATAAAAGTAGCCGTTATGAATAGTAATACCCACTTTTTGAAATTATATAAATTTTATATTTCAAAATGGACTTCATTTTTTGTATTCAGAATATCGAAATTATCCTAAGTTGAATTTTTTGTAATTTTCTGAGAACTTCCAATTTTCTATGAATAGAGAAAATACTTAAAAACAAGTTTTTCAATAAAAATAATTTATATTGATAAATTTCACTATTTAGTGGTTTTAAAGTATAATTAAAATATTTTTTTACCATTTTATACAATGGTGGTCATTAGAATTAATTTCACTTTTAAATTGGATATAAACAATTGTCAATCTTTTGATTGATATTGTTTCTTAAAAACACGCTATTTGTTTTGACAAAAGGAATTAATTATAAAATTAATTAATGAAACATATATGTTTTGGAATTTTGTAAAATAGACATCATTTTTTAATTCAGAATATCAATTATAGCTTATGGTGAATTTTTGGTATTTTTCTGAAAAACATCAATTTTTGATGAATAGTGAAACCACTAAGTGGTAGTTTAAAAAATAATTTTTCATGTAAATGAAACATTACCACTTCTGTGATTTGATTTTCAATAATCCGACATACATGTTTGTCATTAGGAGGAAAAATTTTGTTCAATGGCATTAAAATAATTTTTTTGTGAATAGTAACTTTAAAGTTTTATTAATCGCGATTAAAGGTCATTAATGAAATTTAAGGTAAAAATGATATTATAAAAATATTAAAATACCTTTAAACTTGTACTACACTTATTGGATGAGTCATGGCCGACCAATACAATCCATGGGTCAACTTGGGGACCCCATGGAGCCACATGGGTAAGAAAAGGACATTAATAACTTTTTATTTAAAGTAAAAATAAAATTGTCACAAACATGTGTTGTTTTACTAATACAATTATTACATGTGGTTATATAAGTTATATTTTCGACTATAAATATTCATTTTAAATATAATAATATTTCCTACATCATGGTAATTTTTTTATAATTTTTAGACATTAAATAAATTAATTTTTTTATGACACAATGATGATGAAGTGATTTCCTCATTAGTTAACGATTTAAATAAAATGAAAAGATAAGGTAAAATATAAGACTTAAACTTGTCAAAAACCTATTGGGTGAGTCTATTTCGAACCCTTATCACCTCATATTCGATATATATAATTGTGGGACCTTTAAAATCCGAAAATAATTTCATAATAATGTAACATTTCATGACTTTCCAAGAGTGCCCCTCCTCTCCCCTTATAAAAGGCCCCCAACACTACCACCTTATTCACACCTTACAAGCCATTTGGCTCGGCCAAACTCTTCCCAAATACTCTTTAAACTTACCTCTCTTACTCCTAGAAGCCTAAATTTGGGCATAAGTCTTCCCAAGGAATCCTTTGGCTCAAATCAAAAAGAGTTACCCGATTTTAAGGTAATGTCTTCTCTTGTGTTCTTTTGTTTTATTTTGCTTCTCTAACCCCCAAAAATCTTATTATTACTTTATTTTGTAACAAAAATTGTATATTCAATATACTAGGATGTTTTTATGAGAATTATTTTATTTAAAATTACACACACCTTCGTCTAATGGTTAATGAACACACTATTTCTGTGGGTGGCGAAATACAGCCTCACGAAACGATGATTATTCAATATTCTTTTAACACCTCTAATGGTGGCCATTATGATTACACTATATTCATATATATATATATTATGTTTATTGTTTCTTTATTCTTATGTATTTATCATTTATGGCATACCTTTATGATTTCTATTATGGGTAAACAAGATAATTTCATTTTAGGAAGTGCGGACTACCACCCCCTCAAAGTGATTTGAATCGTTAATGCCATATGTGGGATGTATAAAGGATGGAGTAAATGATATTATATATTATGTTATACTATAATTATAAATAAAACTTTATAACATTATGATTTCATTCCATTAAATACGAAATATAAATGAAAGTAGCGTTCATGCGTATTTACGGCTTACCGTCTCCATGAATGATGCATTTCATTTCTTACCGCTAAATGTTACATAATATTATGAATGAATGTATATAATGGATATATATGATATATACGATATCTACATCATGAATATAATTCTGGATATAATGGATATTTTACCACATGAACAACTTGTAATTATAAGAAGTTTATTTTTAACTAAAGTACCAAGGATCGACAAAACGACCGTTATTTACCTAAATAATTACATAATGTTCATAACATGGTAATAAGTCATATAAAAGGAATAATAAACTTTAAAAAGGTTATTAAGAAATTATAAATTAACTCTAGTTTATTATTCAATAGGTTAAAGAACGGTCGAGTCAAGTCAGACAAGAGGTAAGAGACTTCATCTCAATCTCCTTTCATTGAGGCATATTTTGTTTTATACACAACTTTATTTTATATGGTGTATAGACCCCTCTGACTTTTATGATTATTCAAAAGGAATATTTTTATATGAATCATTTTACTAAATGACAAAAATTAATGTTTTTTTGTCGTACGTATGCGGCGACAACGACTTCTCCGCCGTTGTGACCATTATTTGAGTTTCGGCTTCCTCTACAAGCCATAACTTTTTTTAAATGAAAAATAATTACAAAGTTTTAATTTTCTTTTATTTTGGTATTTAAAATGGTTTTGAAAGTTTTTTTTGTTATATCAATGTGTTGGATAGATATCTTGTGTCTGAAATGTGGAAATTTTATGTTTCCTTTATTCATGTTTTATGGGATATGATTATGTTATGGATTATGATATGTTTAAACCTGTTCATATGAGGAATTCATTGGACTTAATAAGTTATGGGTGGAGCCCACTATAGCTCCTCGATGCATCGGTAGGTGTCATGAGACAAACTAGTGTCTTGGCATGAGACTTTGACAAAATCTTATTTGTAGTTTTGGCATGAGGCCTTGGCTATGTGGTTATGATAGTCTGG
Source organism: Viscum album (assembly GCA_963277665.1). Lineage (NCBI taxonomy): Eukaryota > Viridiplantae > Streptophyta > Magnoliopsida > Santalales > Viscaceae > Viscum > Viscum album. The sequence continues at coordinate 1,292,461,551 of OY728135.1, forward strand.
AATTATGCATTCAATCATTATGAAAGTGGTTATTGATGTTGCATGTGATTATTCGACTAGTAGAATATCCATGTGAATAAGTAAATGGAATTATTTAATTTTATTTTTTCCATATTATGCTGAAATTCAAGTTTAAAAGGATTTTTTTTAGTTATACATTGCGTTAAATGTTTATGTTTATTTATTAATGTTTTCGCTGTATTTTTATCCTTACTGAGCATCTAAGATCACCACTTTCAATGTTTTAATTTTTCCAGGATGTGATGAAGTATATTATGAATGACTTGCAGGGATAGTATGAGGGGATATGAATACAAGATGTTGTTGTAGTTTTGTTTTACTTTATGATATAATGTAAGACTTATGAATGTATCTAGTGTTTCCAAGGATACTAAAATAATTGGTATTTCGAGACATGATATTTTGTGATCATTCCATTGTTATGCAATATTGCACCGACTCTGGGTAACTGGGGTCAGGGCATTACAGTTGGTATGAGAGGCAGTTTAGTACTAACCTTGGAAGCTAGATTAGAGAACATAGCCCAAATATAGACTTTGAAGATTAGTATAGAAGAACTTCCTAGAATTTTGGTATTATAGAGATTTTGTGAGTTTTCCGAGCAATACATCCTTATCTGGATACGAACAGGTATAGGCGGCTCTGGCATAGATGTACCTTGGGGTAAAAACTGAAAACACCGCTTTGAGCTAGACTCGAATGGGAACTGGTTCACGACAACGGGCCTTGCTGCACTCTTGGATACGACACTCCCAAGGGATATTCTTAGGATAATTCTCATTTTCTTTAAAAACCATTATGAAGGGTTTATTAGTATATACTTCCTCAAAGAAAACATTTTTATGATTATGGATTATATCCATAAATAGTTCAATTTATGTTAAGTGTTTTTCAAGTTTGTTATTATGTATTTCGATTCATAAACTAATATAGTTTATTCCATTGTTTAGAAATGGCGCCTAGTGGGAGGAATGGAAACCGTATCAATGCACGCACTCCATATAGGGATTTCTCTCCTGCTCAAGATAATTATAGCAGATCTGGAGATACAACTAGTGCTGATCAATTTATCATCATACTGGGACAAATCACTCAGGTTATGAATAATAACATTACTCGTATGGAGCACCCTGATCCGCAACATGGAGGATCAATGTTAGACCGCTTCTTGAGGCAACAACCACTAACATTCAATGGAAGTACTAATCCATTAGTAGCTGAGAAATGGATAAATTCCCTAGAGAAAATATTCTAGGCGTTAGGGAGTAGTGAAAGGGAAAAAGTAGTCATGGCATCTTACCACCTCACTAGAGATGCTGATCAATGGTGGTCATCGATTAAAAATACAAAGGAAGATGATGAAGTATCGAATATGGAATGGAGGGAGTTCAATGAGATTTTCTTAGAAAAATAATTTCCTCATGACCATCAAGAAGATATGGAAAGGCAATTTCTGAGTCTGAGATAAGAGGAGGATGAGAATGTCTCAAAGTATGAGGCCAACTTTACAAGGTTAGCAAGACATGCTGCAGTTTATATACGTAAACCAATAAGTAAGATTGATCGTTTAATTGATGGGTTAAAACCATTTCTCCATCGAGCCTTAGTCTCATAATCTTTCTCATCGTACAAAGATATTGTCTCATGTGCTATCAAGATAGAAAAGGAATTCTCTAAATCTTATGACAATAAAGTAAAGAAAGAATAGAAGAGAACGGTGGAACAAGAGACAGGTAAAGGGAAAAAGGGAAAGAAGGATTTTACATTATGCGATAATTGTGGGAAGAATCACCCTGGTACTTGCCTAAAAGGAATGAAAGTTTTTTATAAACATAGAGAAAAAGGTCACCAGGCTCGTTATTGCAAGGAAAAGAAAGAGGCTATCAATGTTGAATGCTACAATTGTAGGGAAATGGGGCATTATGCAAATGAATGTCCTAAGAGTTAGGGAAACTTACCTCAGAAATGGAAAAAGGATCAAGGAAAATTTTATGATGTCACTATAGTTGAAGTGGAATAATTAATGTATTGGCGCTTTTGGACTCAAGGATTATATTCTGGTTATAAAAATAATGTGATATATATAAGGATTGTACTGCAGTACTTGTTGTTTTCATTAAGGTTTTAATATGATGAAGGTAATCGTATTTTTGTATGTGACAATAAGAGAAATTTACTTTGTTTGGGGAATCTGATGATATAATTGATTTTTGAATTTAGAGACCTTTTAGAGAAAGTCCGGACAGAGGTATTTTGGATAACTATAAAGGATGGAATGGATTAATTTGAACTTTGGATAGTATTGTTTAAGGTCAAAACATTTCTGAAGATTATTTTTTGGAATATTATAATACTATAGTTTTAGGAAAAGGACAACCCGCAGGTTGGGGGATAACCTGTCATGTCGGAAAAAGCTGCAGGAATCGAACCCACAACCATAGAGCGGCAGGCCTTTATTACCTACCACTAGCCTACAGGAAGTCCCTAGTTATTACAAAATAGTTTTCCTAATCTAAATGGTATGTGTTAATATTTGGAACCTTGTATGATTAGGATAAATATAATATTTTTGAGTTCTATTATCTTTTTCAGTTAAAGATGGGTTTGTGGTAAAAATTTATTAAAGAATGAAATTCTACGTGACAAGTATTTATATTTACTTAAGTTCTTAGTAAATCTCCAAAATAAATTCCTCAACTTTAAGAAAGGTAACTTAAAACAAAAACGTTGTCAGTTAACTTTTCCTACTAGGGAATCAATGATCGTTTAACCAATCACATGTTTGTGATTTTCTTGTAGTTAAAATTTCTCCTAATCCTATTTTCTATAACTCTCCATCATACCTTGATGGTTTGTTTCTCCTCCATATCCGTATTTTCCTAGAATCCTAGTATGGGCTATCTCGGGTGACCTTTGTACTTCTCTTTCTTTCTTTTAAAGTAATATTTTTATTAACCTTATTTCTGATGTGGGTTTTCCACAAAGGTATTTTCTATTTTCAACCTTTTATATTCAAAGAAAAATTTCAAATTACGAGGATGCGATTTATTGAAGGAGGGGAAAATGTAACACCCCAAGCTTCTATGGTACGCTTCTCTTTTAATAATAGAGCAGCGTGTGTTGTACGCAACCTCCAGTTCTAAAACACTGCAACCAATCAAAGTAGCCATTATAAATAGTAATACCCACTTTTTGAAATTATATAAATTTTTTATTTCAAAATGGACTTCATTTTTTATATTCAAAATATCGAAATTATCCTAAGTTGAATTTTTTGTAATTTTCTGAGAACTTCAAATTTTCTATGAATAGAGAAAATACATAAAAACATGTTTTTAATCAAAATAATTTATAGTGATAAATTATACTATTGAGTGTTTTTAAATTATAATTAGAATATATTTTTACCATTTTATCCAATGGAGGTCATTAGAATTAATTTCACTTTGAAATTGGACATAAACAATTGTCAATCTTTTGATTGATATTGTTTCTAAAAAACACGCTATTTGTTTTGACAGTGGGAATTAATTATAAAATTAATTAATGCAACTTATATGTTTTGAATTTTTTAAAATAGACATAATTTTTGAATACATAATATCAATTATAGCTAAGGGTGATTTTTTGGTATTTTTCTGAAAAACATCAATTTTTGATGAATAGTGAAACCACTAAGTGGTAGTTTAAAAACTAAGTTTTCGTGTAAATTAAAACATTACCACTTCTGTGATTTGATTTTCAAAAATCCAACATACATTGTTGTCATTAGGGAGAAAAATGTGGTTCAATGGGATTAACGTATTTTTTTTGTGAATGGTAGCTTTTAAGTTTTATTAATCTCTATTAAAGGTAATTAGTGAAATTTTAGGTAAAAATGATATTATAAAAATATCAAAATACCTTTACACTTGTCCTAAACTTTTTGGATGAGTCATGGCAGACCAATACAATCCATGGGTCAACTTGGGGATCCCATGGATCCATTTGGGTACGAAAATTACATTAATAACTTTTTATTTAAAGTAAAAATAAAATTGTCACAAACATGTGTTGTTTTACTAAAACAATTATTACATGGGGTTATATAAGTTAAATTGTAGACTATAAATATTCATTATAAATCTAAAACTATTTCCTACATCATGGTAATTTTTTATAATTTTTATACATTAAATAAATTAAATTTTTATGACACAATGATGATGGAGCGATTACCTCATTAGTTAACGGTTTAAATAAAATTAACAGATAGTGTAAAATCTAGGACTTACTCTAGTCAAAACCTATTTGGTGAGTATATTTCGAACCCTTATCACCTTATCTTCTAAATATATAATTTTGGGACCTTTAAAACTCGAAAATCATTTCATAATAATGTAACATTTCATGACTTTCCAAGAGTGCCCCTCCTCTCCCCTTATAAAAGCCCCCCCCCACCACTACCACATTATTCACACCTTCCAAGCCATTTGGATCGGCCAAACTCTGCCCAAATACTCTCTAAACTTCCCTATATTACTCCTATAAGCCTCAATTTGGGCATAAGTCTTCATATGGAAGCCTTTGGTTCAAATAAAAAAGAGTTGCCCGATTTTAAGGTAATGTCTTCTCTTGTGTTCTTTTGTTTTATTTTGCTTCTCCAACCCCCCAAAATCTCTTTATTACTTTATTTTGTAACAACACCAGTATATTCAATATACTAGGATGTTTTTATGAGAATTATTTTATTTACAATTACACACACCTTCGTCTAATGGTTAATGAACATACTGTTTCTATGGGTGGCGAAATAATGCCCCACGAAATGATTATTGTTCAATATTATTTTAACACCTCTAATGGTGGCCATTATGATGAAACTATTTTCATATATATATATATATTATTGTTATTTTTTCCTTATTATTATGTATTAATCATTTATATCATACCTTTAATATTTCCATTATGGGTAAACGCGATAATTTCATTTTAGGAAGTGCAGACTACCGCCTCCTCAAAGTGATTTGAATCGTTAATGCCATATGTGGGACGTATAAAGGATGGAGTAAATTATATTATATATGATATTATACTGGAATTATAAATACACCATTATATCATTATTATTTCACTCCATTAAATACGAAATAGAAATGAAAGTAGTGTTCATGCGTTCGTACGGCTTATCGTCTCCATGAACGGTGCATTTCATTTCTTACCTCTAAATGTTACAAAATATCATGAAGGAATGTATATACTAGATATATATGATATATATGATATCTAAATCATGAATATAATTCTGTATATGATGGATATTTTACCACATAAACAACTTTTAATTATAAGAAGTTTATTTTTGACTCAAGTACCAAAGATCGACAAAACGACCGTTATTTACATAAATAATTACATAATGTTCAGAACATGGTAATAAGTGATATAAAAGGAATAATAAACTTGAAAAAGGTTCTCAAGAAATTTTAAATTAACTCTATTTTATTATTCAGGAGGTTAAAGAATGGTCGAGTCAAGTCGGACAAGAGGTAAGGGACTTCATCTCAATCTTCTTTCATTAAGGCATATTTTGTTTTATACACAACTTTCTTTTATACGGTGTATAAATCCATTTTACTTTTATATATTTTCAGAAGGAATCTTTTTATACGAGGCGTTTTACTAAATGACAAAAAGGAACGTTTTTTAGTCGTACGTATGCGGCAACAATGACTTCTCCGCCGTTGTGACCATTATTTGAGTTTCGGATTCCTCTACAAGCCATAACATTTTTTAAATCAAAATTTAATACAATGTTTTAATTTTCTTTTATTTTGGTATTGAAAATGGTTTTGAAAGTGTTTTTTATTATATCAATGTGTTGTATTGATATCTTGTGATTGAAATGTGGAAATCTTATGTTTCCTTTATGCATGTTTTATGGGATACAATTATGTTATGGTTTATGATATATTTAATCCTATTCATATGAGGAATACATTGGACTTAATAAGTGACGTGTGGAGCCTGCTATAGCTCTTCGATGCATCAGTAGGTCTCATGAGACAAACTAGTTTCTTGGCACGAGGCCTTGACAAAATTTTATTTGTAGTTTTGTCACGAGGCCTTGGCTATGTGGTTATGATAGTCTGGAATTATGCATTCCATCATTATGAAAGTGGTTATTGATATTTCATGTGATTATTCGATTAGTATAATATCCATGTGAATAAGTAAATGGCATTATTTCATTTTATTTTTTCCATATTATGTTGAAGTTAATGTTTAAAAGACTTTTGTTTTAGTTATACATTGCATTAAATGTTTATGTTTATTTATGAAAGTTTCCGCTGTATTGTTATCCTTACCGAGAATCTGAGCTCACCCCTTTCAATGTTTTAATTTTTCCAGGATGTGATGAAGTATATTATGAATAACCTGTAGAGATAGTATGACCAGATATGAATACAATATGTTGTTGTAGTTTTGTTTTAGTTTATGATGTAATGTAAGACTTATGAATGTATCTAGTGTTTCCAAGGCTACTAAACTAATTGGTCTTTCGAGACTTGATCTTTTGTGATCATGCCATTATTACGCAATAATGCACCGAATCTGGGTAACTGGGGCCGAGGCGTTACAGTACATGCATCTTTTATAATACTACCAATGTGATATATTTTACACCCAAAGTATAAGTAAAATAATTGATGATTTGTTCTATAGGATGTTTAGGGAGAATATTTTTTGAGAATTTTGATATGCATGGAGTGGGATGAAACGGCTTTTAGTCATTCAACATTTTTTGGGGGATGTTACTAGTAAATTTTTCTTGTAAATGCTGGTAATTTAATTATTCTTGTTGAAACATTTTTAGGTGTTATTGTTTTTATGTCATTAATTAGTGGTTTGGATAAATATTTTCATGTTTGGTGGTGGTCCTAGGGGATGGTTAAAGAATGATATAAATTGATTGTTATATTACGTAAAGTTTTTTTATTCATCCAAAATTATCGAGAGGTTCTATTATATTTTTAGATATATCCATTAGTTATATATATTTAAATATGAAAAATCATTAATTCATTAAAAATTATATTTTTGTGGCCAATGATGATAAATTTAATGGTTGAGTTTATTTCAAGATTCATTATCTTTCATTATGTGAATTTAAATCAACATGTTTCAAGAGACTTATCACAACAATTTTATCTACGAAAATAAAAATTGGAAGACATCTTGAAATATTTCAACACATATTTTCCTTAACCTCAAGGGGGTTTTATATCTTTTGATTGATCAGGTATTTTTCAACAATGTTACCTTATTACATGGTTACTAAGAAGTTGATTGATATTTAGCTTCAGGTGGGGATGTATTTTCATAATGTATCAAACATATTATGGTGATGAGGAACATTGCAAATTAATCAGAATATCATTTTACATGATGAGTCTATGGATTCCATTAACATTATTTGGGATCTCAATGAAAACTAAACATGATTTTCCATCCTTATAAGGTCGGACTAATGGTTTTACCAATTAATATTTTGTAAGGATTTCTGAGTGTATGAGTTTTATATTTTTTTGGAACATAGGTGAACCACATAACATTAATTTAGTTTTCTATAATAATTACTACAAAACTATTAATTTTTATGACTCCATAGAAGGAAATATATATATATATATGGATTGTAAATAATGTTTTTATACAATAAGAGGTTGGTGATTCTGTATACCATTCAATATATGTGGTGTAAACAATGATTATGAAAATTTAAATGATTTGGGAGGGGATGATGGTAGAATAAAACTATAAATACTTGTATTTAGTTCCATGGTAGAGTAAACTAGATGTTGAAATTGGATACCATGTATTAATGGTGATATCCCATTTTAATAAGAAATTGATGTTCAGTTAGGTGGATAATCCTTCCCCATAGAATATTGAAACATTTTACATGTTGGCATGTGCTGAGGAGGTGTTCTATCGATTTCCCTTCCTTTATTTTCAGAACAGATCTATAAATACCCAATGAATCAAATGAAATTTATTTGGGTTATTTGAATGTATAGAATGAAATGAAATGGGTAGGGGTTAAAAGTTTATATATAGGATGATTAAGGTAATTTTTTTGATGAGTGTGTCGCTTTATTGGATCATTTATTTTGGATGTTTGGTATCTTGGTTGAATACACATGGGAACATGAATTTATGATACTTTTTCAGTACCCTTGAATTTTTTTCCTTCATTATTATCTATTTGATTATATACATATTAATTGAGTTTTTTAAATTTTTTATTGGAGATATGTTTTAGTGATGACCTCATTAATGCTTGAGAGGTCTACTATAGAGATGTTTGGTGTTTTTGGATAGTGATTCCCATTTTTCAATTGTTTTTGATTCTTAGGAAATGTATTTATTTAGATATATCCAATATAACTTTGTGTACATTCTAAAATAGTTACATTGTGTGTTTTGGGTATCTGACCAGTCAGATTATTTTAATAGATATAATGAATGATTTAGAGATAAAATTTAAGAACGAAGGGATGTTTTATTGTCAATATTTAGAAAATGTTCTAATTATATTTAACTATTTTAGGTAGGTTTTTTATATTTTATTTTTTTGGCAATAAAGTATTGTGTTGTCGAATAGTTCATGTATTATGGTGTTTTGTATGAGTTATGAGGGTTCCTTATCCCCCATTCTCATTTTAATAGTAAAATAATGGAATGTTTGGTGTAGATTATGGCTGAAGGATCCCATAAGATTCATGGATAATCTTTTATGATTTTGGTCAGGGTGTTTTTGTTTAGGTCAAAATATATAATCCTTTTAGTGGATAATGTTTATCATACACAGTTTGGATGACACATGAGGTCATTCGGGATAATATTTGGGGACATCCCAGTTATTTTAGCATGAGTGGGATTGCTTCTTCGTTTTTCTTGCTCTGGAACAAAGACTGGGAACTTTTATATAATGGTTATTTTTATCTAAAGTTTGATGAAACAAAATTCCTTCCATTACACTATATAATGATTTTAGTTCTTTTTGTTCAATGGAAGGAGGTTGAAATTTGGGCAGTTTTTTTCAGGGGATAAAGAATTATTGGGTGATCATAATGGTTTCACCACAACCATTATTAAATTCATTGAGGTATGATTTTTTTATCCATGATATATAGGGAGAGATAAGTGGTGATCACGACATGAATTTCAGTCGTGTTCTTTTTTTAGCTTCATTAAATTATGATCATTTCAAATGATTCTATTAATAATTATATTTAGTAGAATTTTTTTAATTTATTAGATGTCTTAAATTTTAAATTAAATCCCCAAATTCATTATAATCATATGTGATAGGTAGTGTGAATTAGTTAATATTTAACAATATTTTGATTGTTTTTCCCTCAACATCAAGATATTAACTTATTGTAACCCTAGGTGAGTTCAATACTTTTATTATTGATTACATTATTATATATTATACTTGGACAGGTTATGAAATATGTATAGATTCTGTTTTTATGTTTCTAGGTTGTTGTTTTGATGGGAAATGATAATTCATATTCATGGATATTGATCTCTATGTGTTGGGTTGTATTTGGTTTTCTTTTCCATATTTCCTCATAAAGTAGTTGTTAAAGGTTCCATTAAATAAGGGGACATACCTTCTTTGTATTTGTGAATATTGTGTGTTTATCTTTTTTTCTTTGGTGGGATGGAATTTATTTACATAATATTATATTAAAACATATTAATATAAATTTGATAGAAGTTGGTGATTCCCCTATGTTACATAGAATTTAATTATATTTCATAAATGTTTTTTTTTCTAATGTTTCAATTAAATATTAATGGATTGAAATATCTCATCCTTTGTTTTCTATTTTTGGATCATTAATATTATCATTCATAGTAGTTTAATCACTTAATTATGATAACAGAAATATTTTGTAGAAATATTAAATTAAATTTTTGATTGGTAAAATAAATAATAATAATAATAATAATTAATGATTTGTCATGATCTATTATTTATATAAATATAGACATTGTTTATGTTAGAATTATTTAGGTGGAAAACAAGGTTGAATTTAAATAAGGTACACTAATTTGTGAAAGGTCGATATTATTATTAACTCATGTAAAACTAGGTGTATTATATTCTTAGGTCATGCTATCCTAGGTAACTTGCACACCCAGGTATTGCATGAACTATCTCATTCACATAATGACCTTGCACACATAACCTATTATGTGAATTTACTCTATGTCATAAGATAGCATTGTGATAAGTTGAAACATTCCTTTACACTACCCCCAATTAAGCTTATTCTAGGTAATCCACATTATGTGGATAACATTTGTTATTATCAATGAAAAATCCTTCATATATCCACTTTTCTTATAAATTGGTCCCATTGAAACATTCTATGACACAAACAAGAGAAAACCCAATACACGAGTTTACTTATTTTGGAAGATGATCTCAAGAATCATTCTCCCCATCCTCTATCCCCTACATAGGTTATTTATGAATTTAAATCCTACAGAAGAAAGGAAAATATTAGGAAATTACATTATATAAGTGATAAAACATTAAATATTCATGAATAAACTCTTCTGTTTTGTTTTATAGTGAATGACTCCATCATGGGTAGATAATACTATGGTGTCTTGTGCAAGAAATACCTCCTAAGTATAGTTTTACAGTTCAATTCTCCCTAGTACCTATTTTAGTAAAATATTATATTTAAACTTCTCCCTACCCTAACACTAGGGTTACATATTTCCTTTTTTTATATTGGATTGAAACTGATCCATAAGATATTACCTAGGAAACACTTTGTTCGTCCATCATACAATGAAGAAACTCTTCCATACTATCACACAATGTGTACACTTTACCCACCTCTAGATTAGGGATGCAGTTGACCCTACCATTATACTATGGGGACACTTTTACATTATGTTTCACTAGGGAGACATATCCCCATACCATCATACATGGGAAACACTTCTCTAAACCCTTATATTAGGGAGAAACTTCTCCTATACATCATACATGGTGTAATTCACACCATACCCACATGATACAAAGACACATTTACTTATGTATATATTTTAAAGACACTTATTCATGCACCCTTACCTTGGTCCCAATATTATGTAGTTTATTAATGTTTTAAAGGAAAAATAACATTACATGATTATATCTCTAACCTATCCTATAATGATCTATGATAGATTTCAACAATGAATAAAGTGACTCATTGGATAAATCCCACTATTGAGGATCCCCATAAAAATAATGCAACCCTAATTATGATTGGTGTTACAGACCTAGTCACATAATAAAGGATATACAGAAGCTATACTCACCATGGAAAATTTGAAATTCCTATAGTATTTTTATATCACATTCCATATCTAAATTTATTTTCTTGGATATCATCATCATAATATGATAGTTTATTAATAATAAAACAATTTATCTTCTATAGGATATGATAGTTATCCTCATAGAGGCCCTCCCCGGAACACAATGATCAAAATACCTTGATGTCCAACCCATATTTATCTCTATTGATGTTCACCACATAGTAATGAAAATATCGACCATATAGATCTCCCCATTGTGTAAGATATTCTATTCTTCTTCTCCAAATAAAAAATTACTGAAAATGTGGTCCTCCACTTATTAGTTCATCAATAATGAGAAACTTGTTGAGGCGATCCCTGAAAAAATAAATATGAAAATCATGGAGTCCCTCCCTTTTGTATACATTGTAGGGGAATTAATTTTTAAAAACTAATTATATGAAGTGGATATGCACAAAATTATAAAAAATATAAAATCTACAACCACATATGTCGTCTCTATAGTAGACATTTTGAAGACCCTCCCCATAGTGACTTTTCATATTGAAATGATGGTCCTAAACATGTCAAATATTCAATGATATTTTCATTATTTTGATAGATTCTTGTAAAATTGTGTTTAGATATAAAGAGAACCCATTCGGAAACTATATACCTCACAACCATATTAGATGATAATATAAGGTTATTATAATCAACTATTCATATCATGAACCATAAATCCGACAATGTAAATGATTTTATTCTAAATAACCCTGATCCTAATGAAATAGTATTAAATACATTATCTCTATAGTTTGGTAATGTTGTGGAAAACATCCTAGAGGATTATGGGAAAATCATGGTTTTATTGAATGAAGTGTATATAGATAGAACACTAATCTTATTCTAGTACATCACTAATCTCATCTATTTCATTCTGGAGTAATTTGAGGGTGAATATACTCCCTACATTGATTATAAATTAGGGTTGACTCTATGACATATTAAGGAAACATATTTTTAATATGGGGAGTACTTCAACCATATTAGAACGTTGGATAAGCCTGGCCAAAATTTTGACCTACCTTCTTTTTCAATAGCCTAGAAACCATATTTAGATAAAAAATATTTACCTCCAATATATTAATCTTAATAATATGATGTTACTTAACGAGATAATCACTGACTCCCAATATAATTTTTCTATGATGATGGGGTGAATATAGTGAACTATCTTTCATCCTTCTTATAGGATAGAAATGGTTTTTAAAGAATATATATTTAAATAAATTCATTATATTCCATGTCTCCACCCTATGATCATTATATTCTTAATGTTTGTTCTATTGAAATAATGTTGTCACAATTATCCTAAATTTTTAAATAATTATGAGTGAACAATTGATTGATTAATATATCATGCATCTAAAAAGGTAAAATATGCCTCACTCATGAGGTTGTAAAATCCTAAAACAATAGAGAAACCCTCAGTGGAGAATATCCATATCTCATAAAAACATATAATAAAAACTCATTCTTGAATAGAATCCCAAAACATAAATAAGTCCACATATATGGTTATCATTATAGTATTAGGGTAGCAACACCAACACATAGAACTATGATATTTTTAAAGACCAACACCACCACTAGGATCATCAAATCAATAGTTCATGTAGTACATGGTGGTAAAATAGAAAAAGACACCCTATACCATATATATTCTTAACATATTACCTCATAATCCTAGCTTCATAAGAAAAAAAGGCAACATGGTTCCTCATTCTTACTTATCTATCACATTCAATGGGATAAACTATAGTGAAATATGTTGAATACACCAATATGAAAATCATTCATAAATAACATACGGGGAAGAAATTTAGATAGAATGTGAGGCATCATTGGTTTCATAATGAAAAATTTTTTCCTGGAAGAAAAATATAATGGAGGATTATGTTTTTTTAAAATATATATTTTCTGAGGAAAATAAATTCTCCAACAACTCATATGCGGATTAAATCCTCGCTATAAAACTAATATCATTAAATTTTATTGATATTAACATGAAATATAATATGAATAATGAAACAAAAATAGCGTGACATGATAAAGAGACATATATTGAATATAGGATTAAAATATAAATATTTGAAGAGGGGATATATAACAGCAAAAAAAGAGACTCTAAACCCAGGATTTGCTTCATATATTATATTTTATCATACTCACTATGCCTCTTACTTGGAGACGTGGAATGGAATAGATACATCATATCCACTGCAAAACTAAGAAAATAAGGTATTCACTGACTATAGGTCTACACGGTATGATATTGATCTTTCAATACAAATTTCAATCAATGAAATTTTTTATCCTCATTGAAATTCACAAGATAATGTTTATATGTCTCCACTGATGAATTCTACCAAAAAAATTGGAACCACAGGATCATAATAAACTATTTCCATTATTTAAATAAAATTGGGTTCTAGAAAAAATTCCCATCTCATCCCAATGGACGAAGAATACAATAAACATCAAACCCATGTTTTGAAACAACCAACATTTTTATAGAGATACCAAAGTCAAATGGAAATGGATACCTAGAATTGGAATCGTAAATATGATCATACCTATATCTATTAAATACATCCACTAAATCATTTACCCAAGACAATGTAAAAAGTAAATACTTTTACCTCACTGATTCCCTTGATATTAAAATCAATTCTATTAATGGGAGATGAGTACTAGAGAAATAAAAGTGGATAATATAAATTGAATTGGTGGACACGAATAATCCTCTATCCATCTTAGATAATTGTAATTATTCATATTCAATTATACAATTATTCTAATGCAATATCTCATTCCCATAACATATTAATGTGTCACCCAAAATAAGAAAATAATTCTCCCATAAGTAATGAAACATTGATAACTTTTTAAAAAAATTAGTGATACAAAGTTCATCATATATAATAATTAAAAAACTTGATCTATTACTAACATTGAATATAATGGATAATAATTCTATTATAAATTTATCTCCATACAAAATATTCCAATAATCCTTGAGCTATATAATTTTGAGATGAAACACAATGAAGGATACTTAAGATGCCCCACATTATTAAAAAAAGAGTTATTACCTAAATAAATAGATTCTATAATATAATATTATGAAAAAATATATTTTAAATATCCGATATTTAATTAAAATTAATTATTTCCCATCGAATTTACTTAATTATTTCCTATAGTAAATAAAATAGTAAATGCTTCCGGGTAATTATATCTATTTCTCCATGGAAAAGTCATTTTGACACTATAAAAATGTTGTAAGAATCATGATATAGTGGAATCTATAAAAATCATGATCATGTCAACACCTATATTTATTCCAATACCCAATCCCAAAAAATATCATATTGTTCTTCTTCCTGATAAACAATTATTGAAATTTCACACTCATTAAAACAGATTAATATACATTTTTTTTTTAAAATTACATGTCTACAATAACATGATTAATTATTTTCAAAAAACAAAACTATTTGTGTTCATTATTTTAATATTTAAGTTCATATTATTTTGTTTTGAATGTTTAGAAATCCCAATGAATTCAACATGAATGATATTAAAGACAACATCCCAAACCATCCAAATTCAGGGAACTACATCCTAGCCTTGGTAGCCTATATCAATGATGCATCTCCCAAAAGACAATAAGAATGGTAAGAATTCAGAAATAGAAATATATAGAAATTTAATGACAAGTTGAGGAGAAAATAAACATACCATGTAAGACCCATAATCAAGGAGCAACTGAATTAGCCATATTCTACCCAATTTTCCCATATAAACTCATATATAACATCTTTAACCTCACAATATTAATTGATTTAGTGAAATATTTATTAATAAAACAAGACATTGAAAGAATATCACTTCCTCATAAATATGTTTTTCAATATTCATTTGGATTTATTACCCCCATCATTGAGTTCACTATAAGAACCCCACCATATGATATTTTCTTTAGAAAATGAGTTTAAAATTAGATCTTTCAATTTCATCCACATGTTTTTCCTCTATACTGATGATGAAGGAAAGTATATATCTATAGTCTATATCCATAATAGTGGAGGAGGATAAAGATGTAAGGGATATTAGGGAATTTAATGTCATCTTGGGCCCCAATATTCATGAATCATTTCTTATAAAGTATTATATTTCATCGAATCTAAAATTAAATCACTTTAACATGGTATATAATAACATAATTTTGATATTAAATCATTTTTAAATATTTTAGATAAAATAATTTTTCAATAATTAATCAAATACATTTAGTTTTTTTAATGATAATGTTGTGGGAATGGAAATTAATCATAATCTATTGACCATAAAAATGGCCTAAAATTTCATGCAAAGAAATATGTTAGTGAGGTAGTCATCTTTATCCACCATGCCATAGGGAAGTAAGTATCCTAAAATTTTCATAAATAGAACCTTGGCCTACAAATCTAACTTTTTGAATCATCTAAGTATTATTCCATCTAGGGTATAAAACCTTGATTCCCCTCAATTATAGTGACCCTTCTTCTTCTTAAATAACTATGAAATCATTTTAATGAAAAACAATATAATAGTGATATTATCTAGAATCAAAAGGATTGGTTTCACTAAAACATTAATACCATGCATCAATTATTCCTAATAAAACATAAAAATATATATTTAAATTAGACTATTTAATAATTATAAAGATCACATTATCTGTAGTATATGTAGTAAACTGAGGATATACAAAAAATAACTAGGGGAGATAAAAGCCATGTATATTGATAAATAAGAACATAAATTGATATAATATGGGTGAGAATAATCATCAACATCATAACATAATCATAATATGATCATAATAATAATGAGAGGGATCATTATTTAATTTCATGAAATATGGTAATGCATGAAAATGAATCATCTTGTCTTTGTGTTTAAATGCAACATGTAGTTGTGAACAAACCTGCCATCATGTTTAGGGACAATTTATGTGAATAATAATAAAATTATAATTATGAAAAAGATAAGACCCTGTTAACACATATTTACCATTGTTGAATGAGATACACCATATTAATCAATGAAATATTGGGAAATATAATTTATTCACCCAGTTTTCACATCATAACATTTACATAATCATGCATGCAACATAGAAATTAAAAAATTCTTACAGCTAAAATAACCCATAAAAATAAAATTGGTTTCATGAGAATTTAAGAATACCTAAATTAATTATTAAGCTATTGTTTTCCCAAATGAAAAAAATGAATGACTTACATTTTATATGAATCATCAATCATAAGTGAAGAGAAAACAAACTCAAGAGGATTAAAGACGTGTATTAGAAGCATGACTTATTTTTTTGAACTTTATTTTTCATTAAATGAGATATAATACATGTACATCCAAGATAATACAATGGAAAATTAATGAAATTATATTTGAATAATATGAAACAAACATATACACTAAAATTTCCAATGAAATATGAATCACCCAAATAATGGGAGTGGAGTTAGATATTCCCCAAACATTATGTCTGAATGCTTTTTTTTCTATAATATCATTGATAATTTAATTATATTTATTAATTACTAAATATATATCCACTTTAACAATTATATTAGTTGTTATAGTTTTACAATATTCCTTTATGTTCACTAAAATGAATTATTGAGTTCAATTTCATCGTTTTGGGTGTGTTCCCTTTCGTGGTTTCGTGGTCATTTTACTTGAATATAATTAGGGACGTTAATGTAAAATGATTATACTTATCATGAATTGAAATTTAATTTTATTAGAGAACATCCATAAGTTTAATTGGTTTCATATATTATTTTTTATTATCGTATGAGGATGATTCATTAGATAAAACATTGATGAATTTTCTGTTTAAATTATTTTGGTGATTTTTATGACTATCATGAACTTTTTCCATTATATATACTATTAATATTATATATTGGTTCTAATATATGATAAAATATATTATATATATATTGAAATATAATTTAACAATAGTAATAATTTTATGACTAGCCTTAAAGGCGATAATGGAAAATGAATAGTCTTCACCCATGAAGGTGGTGAATCGACACATCTCGCATGTTTTTTATTTTTTAGATCAAGAGGAGGTGAAGATATTTTCAGAAGGATATTAAATTAGAAATTTAAAATTCCAATATATATAAAATATTATATTTATCAGTCCTCTTTCGGTAGGGGAGGTGAGAAAATAATATAGAAAGATAAAACATTAAAATAGAGGGATTGATGATTTTACCTCTTGAATGTTTTGTCCATGGTAACATCCTTAAAAAACATGGGATTATAATATTATTTCTATAATAATCCCTTTAATGTGGGTTAGAGGCTTGTAGAGGGAATTG
Source organism: Viscum album (assembly GCA_963277665.1). Classification (NCBI taxonomy): domain Eukaryota; kingdom Viridiplantae; phylum Streptophyta; class Magnoliopsida; order Santalales; family Viscaceae; genus Viscum; species Viscum album. The sequence continues at coordinate 1,292,479,400 of OY728135.1, forward strand.
GTAAGAATTTATGATTTATGCAAGGCTTTATTGTTATGAGGATATGAGGTGGTGAGGTGTGGAATTTATAAAATTAGAGACGTGTGTTTTTTGAATATTGTATTCATTTGTTCAATATTTTGTCTCAATACTGTCAATATTATTGATCAATACAACTAAATATAGGAAAATTATCATTATATTCGGAACAAATGGGTTTATATCTCATCCATACAACAACCAAGAATCAATAAATCATTTAATTAACTTATATGATAAATTAATGTATTTCACTATTCCCTAAATATTCGACTATATTAGAAAAATACCAAAAATTAAAACTAACCATTTTATAATGTGTGAATTAATATATGGACTCCATATTATGAAAATAATTTCATCAATATGAAGTGATTAATACTTATTTAAAATCATCATTTTTTTGAAATATTTACAATTTAATTTTCAAACTGATTTTATGAATCATCAAAAAGTTAATTAAGGTGTCATAAAATAATCTTATAGTTATAATTCTACAAAATATTAATTTATAAATATATTTTCTCAAAATAAATTTTATTTTAAATAAATATAATAGTTATAAAATTGTAACTAAAAATTTACATTGCAAATAAATACAAACACATAATATACCATTTATAAAAAATTATCTAAATATAATATGATATTATGATATCATATTTTCATTTATTAGATACATAATTTGTATTTATACATTAATGGGTTAGGTTAATATTCTATTGGTTAGATTATTATTCCTAATGGTTGTGTTACTATTCGATCAATATATATTCCTTAAATTGTAGAAATATTTCTAATTTCATTCTTCATTTATGAGAATAATCATATTATTGGTATCTATAAGTGATTTATGTGTTTAATAAAATTAGGAATGGAAATTACCTTGATAAAAGTTTTGGTCATTTCAGTCTTCCCCCATTTTAAAATTTCACACTCAAAATTTTATTTTACAAACTAATGTAATAATATGTGAGTGTACTTATCCTTAATTTCTCCATCTGGATCCCCTATAACCACTTCATAATTATGATTCATCCACAAAGCTTTGGAATGGTGATTTTTATTATTTCATATAACTCTATCTCTTTCGTCAAATATATTTATCATATACTATTTAGATGTAAAATGTCTAGACCAAGTAGTTGTGAGAGATAAGGTATAAACTTCCTTAGGATAGATACATGGAAGAAATCATTAACTTAAACCACACTTTGTGGAAGTTCAATCTTATAGTATGATGTTCTTATATGACCAAGGATCATAAATGAGCCATTGTAACTTTGGATAATCATCAGTTTCCTTCTAAACCACTTGAATCTATTTGATAGTGATATTCAAAGGAATACTTTTTCTCCAAAATAAAACTCCAAATCAATTTTATGGTTGTATTATAACTATTTTTCTTGACTATAATAATATTTTATTTCTTTTTGGATGGATTAAAATTTATAGGTCATCTATTTCACATGATTAGCTCCATGATTCTTTCTTTCACCAACTTCAACCCAATAGGTTAGAGTTATACATAGATTTCATGTCAGAGCTTTGTATGGATCCATCTTCATACTCAAGTGGAATCTATTGTTATATGACAATTCAACCAATGGGAGATTATAATAACATCCAACATTTTATTCCACTGATCATGCTCTCAGCATGTCCTCTTGATATTGCATTGCCTATTCAGACATGCCATCAGTTTGGGGGTAATAGGCCTTGTTGAAAATCAATTTTGTACTTAATGAATGTTAAATACTACTGCTTAATTTTGATCTGAACCTTTGATTATGATCATATATGATCGAATGTGGCACCCATGTTAGCTCACCACTTTATTTAGGTATATAATGTCATTTTTTTCAAGAAATAATCCTTCCCAAATAATGATATAGTGGGCAGTCAGGGTGAGTCGATCCACCACTACCCATATCACATTGTTTCCTTTGGATTTATTCCGGAAAATAATGAAAATTTCCGTATTGAAATTCTACCATTTCAACATGGATATAGAAAATGGTTACATCATCCCCTTGTACTTCATTTGTTCAGAATTAACATACTAACATGTTGAGAAACATGATATATAATCCCACATCCCCTTCTTTATTTTTTCCAACAATAATTTCTCTTGAAGATCACAGTACATATCAAAACTTCTAGAATGGATATTGAAGGATTATCTATGGGTATTAACCAATAGATGCTTCTTTAACTCAAGTGATGAAGGAAGAAAAGTTCTTGTTCTATATAGAATCAAACCATCATAATAGATGTGGAATTAATTTATATTTCATCCATTACTGTAGTTACCTTATTTTGTAAATCCATATAATCTCTCTAAGCTTTTATAATATTATCTTGTGTATGTGGTTGGGGAATAATTTCAGAAGTGTAGTTTTTATTCCCTTGAATTATTATTCCAAATCTATTCTTTAAATTTCAATTAAGATAGGTAATTTCTCAATATGTATCATGGAACTACCAAAAATGAGGCCTTTAACATTTATATAATTGGCCTTTAACAGTTTTCAAAATCATAAAACTAACAGAACATGGTTAAATTACCTAGGCTATTATCGGTTATTTAAACTTTCTGATAAATTACACCTTGTATCACCAATTTTCATTTGACATGATAAAATTTCATACTACAATGAACTGTTAAAGTGAACTATAGTATCATAAAAATAGAAAATTGAAATTTACTATTACAGCACAATAAAACAAAAAAATATAGATGAAAATTAAAAAAAAATATTTAAAATACAAAATTGAAATGATGTAAAATGTACAACACAAATACAAGAACAAACAATATTATATGGTAAAAGTTAACACCTGTATAAAGAAAAAAGTAACCATGGTAAAGCTAAAGAACACACATATACAAGAACTATATTATTATGTAATTAAAAATATATATAAATAAATGAAAAATAATTTTTTAATTTTAATCTAGTAATTGAGTCATACTTGGAACATAATGTATCAGATTGAGTTATGGTTGATTCGTGCACATGAAAACATTTATTGTTCATCTTCAGGTAGTATCTCTATGAAAAATAAATAAATAATTAATGATAAAAATGTTAGGGAACATATTTAAGTATTATCAAATAGAATTATGAGAAAACAATCTATGATTGTTTTTTAGGTTTTGGAGATGTTATGCACATTCTAAAATAAAATGATACTTATATAATGAAAAAATGAATTATGAGTCATAACGTTCACCCCATGTGTTATATTGTGGTGTGGATAATTCCAACACATCCCAACCAACTAATAAATAATTTTCATATACTATAAATACAATAGTACTATGTTTCCTCAGTTTTGAGAGTATCACATGTGTTCTTTTTACTAAAATTTCATTTTAATCAGGAAACATAGAAACTGAGTCATACCAGTCTCATCGTGTCTTGGATTGACAAAAACTAAATATTACATGTCAAAAAAGAATTATTAATGATTTTCATAAATTATCAACACTATATGAAGATGTTTTCTTAGCGTTTAGTGAGTGAAATCATTTTAATAAAAAATGTCAGTTTTAATTTGATAATTGACAATTTGAGTTTTACAGAGAAAATTGTGTATCAGATTGATGAGTGGTTGATTCTTTCACATTAAAAATGACTTATGGATCATTTTCATTATGTATCAAAGCAATAAGATTGTGTTTTCTCAATTTTTAGTATGTCTATAGTCTTTTTTTATAAAATTAAAGCCAATTTTTTATAAAAACAAGCACTTGGAGACATACAGGTGACACCATGAATTTGTTTATGGTTTGGATGATTCCTACACATCCTAGATGACTTATTTATCATTTTAAAAAATTATCAAAACAATTTTTATATTTGTTTCTCAATTTTTAGTATGAAAATTCTTATATTTATTGAGATTTAATTTTCAACTAGAAACATGCACTTTGAGTCACTCCAATCACATATTGGGTGGTCTTGAAATGATACAAATTATTATACATCAAAAAAATTATGATTTTTTTTTAAAAATTATCATTACAATATGATCAAATTTGATTGATTTTAAATGGGTAATTCTTTTTAAACTAGAATGTCAATGTAAAATTTGTTATAGACACATTGAGTCATAACTGAACATCATGTATTGGATTTAGGGGTGAATAATTCCTAAACATAACAAATGAAATATGTATCATTTTCCTAATGTATATAAACCATCCAATTTTCTTCTAGGTTTTGAGTATGCCAGTTTTCTTTTTAAATAAAATTAATGTCAATTTTAAATAAAAATATTCCCATGGAGTTGTATCGGTCAAATCAAGAATTGGATAGATGTGAGGATAATTCTCCCTCATCTCAAATTAAATATGAATCATTTTCATAAAGTATCTAAATAATCCTTATTCTTTTTATTATTTGTGAGTATATCACATATGTTTTTTACTAAAATGTCATTTTAAACATGAATCATGAACATTGAGTCACACTGGTCACATTGTATACTAATTTAACATGGGACCAATTTCTACACATCAAAAAATGAATTATGAATAATTTTCCCAAATTATCAAGACAATCATACTAATTTTTTTCATTTTTTAATGAGTGTCACATTTTGAACTAAAATTTCAATTTTAAATTGATAATAATCACTTTGTGTCATACCGAGAACATAGTGTTTTAGATTAAGGATAAGATAATTACTAAACATAAAAAAATGACATATAGATCATTTTATTAATGTATAAAAATGACCTAAATGTGTTTTCCTAGTTCTGAGTATTTTAGTTAACATTTTTACTAAAAAATGATTTCAATTTTAAATAAGAATATGCACTTTGAGCCATAATGGTCACACCATGCACCATATTGAGGTGAGGATTATTCTTACAAGTCTCCAATTATATATGAATTATTTTCCCAAAAATTAAACACAATCTGAGTTCATTTATTTGGTTATTAGTGAGTGTTGTTTTGTGAACATAACCTTCAATTTTAAACATATAATAAACACATTGATTTATTCTGAGCACATCATGTATCCTAATGATATGTGGTTTATGACTACACATTATATATTAATTATGGATTATTTTTTGTAATGTATCAATTAATCCTATTTTTTATTACGCATTTCTGATTATGCGATGTGTATTTTAATTTAAAATGTAAGTTATAAAATAAAACCATATTTTTTGAGTCATACCCGTCACAAAGTAAATTAAATTGAGGTGTTTCAGGTTCAGTATGTGATTTTTGTTTTTCTTTCAACCATATGAACAAAATTAGAAAAATATATCCTATTTGGATGGAAGAAGAAACCCCATTCTACCTAAAATGACTCATCCAAAAGCATTATGTTTTCCCTTTTCTGGATTTTTGATGATAATTAATGGAAAAATATGACTTCTCAAAAGATCTATGAAAAACTATATTACATTAAAATGATATGGAAATTAACATTAAAATATTAGTGAAAATTTTGAAAAAATTAAATGAATAATTATTTGAAATTCAACATTTCTGTACAGTTATACACATTATTACCACATATTTTTATTGATGTTATCTTTTTTTCATCATTGAAGTGCAATATCTCACAAGAATGAGAAGCTTTTAATAGCCCCAACATGAGGAATTGAATATAAATTTATAATAAAATAATTATTATTTTAGGGATACTATAATGAAATAAATTATACATAAATAAGATATAATACATTTATAAAATGTGAATTTTAAACTGAATCTACAAAATTTGAGTCATAATGAGTACATCGTGTAATTCATTATGGTATGGCTGATTCCACTATGTCTTTTTATACTATTGTTCTTTCAATATTATGGTTTGTATAATAATAATGAAGTTTGGTAACCTCAAAAGTAGAAATCATTAGAGATTAAAATTAAAATTTCATCATAATGAGTGAATAATCTTTTTCTACTGCATGATCATTTTATATGATTAAATCACCTGTGTTAATGGATTCATTAATTCCTAGAAAAAATTAACCATTAGTGTAAATCTATAATAATTCATTGATTGAACTAATATATATATATATATATACATAAGATTTTTTAGGGTACATAGTATAATCTATATCACCCTTTCGCCCCAATATAGAGTGAAAATATATATGATAAACCAATTATGTTCTTTAATGTAAAAGACATCAATGAGACTTAGTTTGTATTTTTAAAATACGCTAAACTATATTATAAATCTTTAACCAAATTTTTATTTTATTAAATATATGTATAGCCATTCATATCATTAAAATGAAACTAAAATCTAGTGCATCAATTATGTCTTCTTGGATTGACTTATATATTAGTATATCCTTTTCAATATTCTGTGTGATGAAAAAATATAACATGACATCACAATTATTTTTCACTAAAAATATAATTTCACTATTCTCAAACTTTTTTGAGAATGATGATGAATTTATAATTAATTATTCTTTCAAAATGGAATATTTTAAATAATTAATGTTTACTTCATTCATGAAATTAATGTTTATGAATTTTGCAAGTATTTTTTATTTTATCATGATAAAAATTTATGATCTAATAAAATAAGAAATTATACCTCCCCCCAAATTGAATAAACTATAATATTATATATTACAAATTCATTATAAAGTGGTTGAAATTTTTTATTTTTCAATTTTTTCAGAGATTTTGGATCATGTTACTATATTAATTTTGAAAGTGGTCTTAATTTTTATTTTTGGTGCTTCACGATTTCAATTGAATAAGTTTTTCATTTTAGATTTTTTCTTTATGTGTTGGTTTCTTTTAATTCCATTTCTTATATCCTTTGAAGTCATCCATCCCTAATCACCATAATATCTCACAACTGGTTGTCCTCCAACTGTTCACTCCCATATTAACTGGTTTCGATGGTTTCTTATATACATATTTATTCAATCATTTGAGTTGGATGATTTATATTTTTGTTGATTTTATGGGTGTTGTATAATTCTAAAGTGACTATTATATCCACTACTAGGACCCTTTTTATTGTATAGAGAAGTCATGGGTTAGAAATAATATGGATTTTTGTTTGGTTATTTCGATTGATCATAGTGAGTGGTTGATTTCGCACATCAAAAATGATTGATAGTACTTGGAATTTTCAAAATGAAATCTCATCATATGATAATAAGTATTAAAGAATTAATTTCTTTGTATTTGTTTCCAAAAAATATTCAACCTCTTGATTTCTTGTATAAAATCACTTAACCACGTGGTGTATTTTATTCAATAATGTACCTAAAACATTTTCACAATACCTCTCATGTTAATTGAAAGGTGTTCTGTGAAATTTTCAACAATTCTTATCAATCAAAAAAAATATGATGTTTATTATACTCCAATGACCAACATTTTTATTTTTCTCAAGGAAGTATTCTGTATCCTCCACAACGTCGGTCTCTGCCTCAATATCTGGATCTACCTCCTCACATACCTCAGTCTTCAACTCTGACTCCTCTCCCGCCCTAGCCTTCACCTCTACATCAACCTCTATTTTTGACACTACCACCCCTCTTCAATTTTCCAAAACTTTTATTTTTTATAGGCTACTACTTCTAAAAATTTTATTTCTTCCATTATAAGAGTCCTTGATAAAGAGATGAAAAATAATATATAATAATTTTCTCACAATTTCATCAAACACAAAATACATTTCTAAGGTAATTTCGCATACTATATCACAAACTTAGTGGGTGTTTTTATATATTTACCATAGGAAAACTTTTTAAAATCATATACACTACTCACTCATCTCTAAACAAATTTACTTCTTCTTTTCAGTATGATGGTTTTCCAGAATTGTGATTGTAATGAAAAAATTTAAAAAAAAAATGATTAAGAATTTTATTTAATAAAATTATAATGACATTCAAAAATTACCTATTGGGGGATTCTTTTTTTTCATGCTTTATGTTCTCTCCCATAAGTTGGAAAACAGAATATTCAAAATCATTTCCATTATATTTCTTCAAACGCTATGGAAAATTTGGAAAAAATAAGTAAATTAGTTTGAAATTTTTATAGATAAATATTTCTATATATATACTAATATATTTCAAATTTATAGTGATCCATAGGCTTTATCTATTTAGAAAACATGAAACACTCTTGTTGACGAACATACTGATACATATAATTTGAAATTTATCTATAAATTCTTTCCTATAGTGTTTTAAAAATTAAAAATGAGCATAATGTGTGGCCAATTTCCTGGTAAATATGAATTGGATCCATGATATAAAGATTTGGGTTATCTATATTTATTTTTATTCTCATCATGTGATTCCTAAAAAAAAATATGTAATGAAAAAATTTAATATATATTTTATATGATAATATTGTAGTGTATTACTTCTAAATTTTATGCGTAAAAAAGATCATGTCTTCTGATATTTTTTCCTCAAATGATTTGAGTATCTCATATATTTTCTTGTAAATTATTTTCGTATACAATGTAAGTTTTCCCATTAAAATGATACAAGTGATAGTGAATAAAAATCATTCTTTTCACTAGTTTACCTTCATATAGTATTAATATAAATGACTCTAAAAAATTTGAATAGTTAATAACATTAATAAATATATTACATCACTATTTGGATAGATGTAATATTAAAATTAACCTTATATATGTATTCACAATTTAGAATCCCAGTCATTCATGATTGAGAATCTCATTTATAGTCTCGTGAACAATTATATTTGTTATGAATGTTCCATATACTAATTTTTCATATGGAATATATAAAATATTGGAATCTTTATATGTGGTATCTGTATTAATTTTAAATGATTATAAATGTTTCTATACAACTGGGGTGGAGAAGGTACTCCAAGATGGTCATTTTTATTTCTGTGTCGATTCTATATGTTTACTTGATCTGACCTTCTGTTTCCCTTCTCTTTATCCATTTATAATATCATACCTAAATTTAGAAATATTTTTATCACATGTTAGAGGTTTTTCAAATTATAATTTTTAAAATACATACATAATGTATCTTTTTATGATTATATGGACACGTTATGAATGTTCCAATAGTATTATTGATCATTTTATTATCGATATCATTATATTGATGTGAAACTCAACGGGCAGCTCATTAGATACCTTAATTCTCTCTCACCTGTGATCTTTTTAGGATGTACTTATGGTTTATCTTGTCTCGTGTGATATTATATAAAAAACGCCTCACCGAAAGGCGATGTGTGGGTGTTGACACATACAAATTAAATATAATTTTACCCTATATAATTTTAATAATATAATGTTATCATATGTTGTTTGATTCAAAATTATGAGAATTATTAATGGAAAAATTGATTACCTTAGTTAAGGTATGTGGTTGGGGGGAATGACTAGCCTTAGTAAAAATGGGGTAATTGGGTTCACGTGCAGATATATGTTCCATTTCATGTTTTCATTGATCATTTGGCATACATTGGATTTCCATACCAGACCAAAATATAATACCTTTCATTGAGTCTATATATTTCTTAACACATCATGACATATTATATTTATCTTCATGAGGTTTTATTTTCTCAAAAGATGTTATAGGACAAAGTTCAGAATCCAATCCTCTAATCTGACAAATTTTTGGATACTTCAAAGCAACTCAATGTTTTTATTCTCCCAATACGGTCATTTCCAATTATTGTGTGTGGAAAATATAATAAAATTAATAATATAAAAAGTTTTTTATGTAATATTTTTATAAATTTCAATTAATTACTATTAACTCTTACATAGACATGTTTCCCATACTAATGTTTTTCATCACCAAGCCTACCCTGGTTATTTACACAAGCCTCCATCCATAGCACATAACATGGGGTGTAAGTGGGCACATATTTTGATTCATTTATAATCAAATAAAAAATAAAAAATATATTATTTCATTTCTAGTAAAACATTTATTTTTTATTTAAAATATATACTAATTTATTCTCAAGTGATGTATACCCTATTATTTCATTGGGATAAGGGTACTTTTTTTGGATTCATTCTATTTATTTTCCTCTCTAATTTGATATGTTATAAATTAAATGTTTTTAATCAAATTAGATATAACAAATAATTTCAAATAATATATTATCAATTGTAATTCGCCTAAAATTATTTTATAGTACATGGAATAATGAATGATATCAATGTTTCCTAGTTTATTATGTGTGCATAACTAACTAGGGGGTTTGCATTCCCCTCACCTTCCTTAAGATGTTGATTTCTAAGAATATTCCAAAAGACACTATTGGAATTTCCAAAGGCCATTATGACAATTTTTATGCTAATATTCTAAAATAAGTGACCACTTCAAGGAATAATGAATATAAAATAAGTGTTTCATCATATAATTTTTTTAGTAAAATAGATAAAGTATATAGAGATAAAACTATTATATACACCCAAAGGGATAACATTATTATATGTTGTATGTGGCCACATTAATCAATATAAATCGGTGCATTCAACATGTTTTTAACCCAAAAAAAAACTAATCAACATTGAATTGTTGGAGTCCACAGGTCTTCTGTGTTTATTCTTACCAAACTCAAAGTTTCCCCCCTGAATTCTTTCCATTATAATTTTATTCCAAAATATGATTTTGTGTCATTTTTTTCATCAATAGACTATTTATCCCCAATTAATTTCTTATTTTCATGATCAATGGTCTGATCATACCAACGATTAGTAACATCAATATGTTCATAAGACATTTTCTTCATGTTTAGTAAAAAAATTAATTTTTAATTAATAAAAACATCATAAACATGGAAATAATAATTGAGAACAGTCACATCAGTGATCTATTGAAAATGTGATCATCTCTAAGAATCCATATTTAATGTCTTTTTTCACAAGATTTTATTACATGAATTATGAAGAAAATTAGAAATTAAATTTTTGAAAAAATATTACTCAACTATGGTGTAAATACCTGGAAATTTCAAGGAAATTTTTTAGTATTAAATTCTTTGGAATATTACAAGTCCGTAGTTTCTGACGGCGCCAGATTCCGAGGCCCAGTGTGCCCGAAACCAATTTTTGATATTTTGTTCAGGTACGATCAGTAAACGTATGTGCGAGTTTATCTATATTTCGATCCGGTGCTCGGAATTGAAATCTGAGGTCACTGATGAACTCACAGCGCCAGTATTTGCTTAAGGGGACCTTTACTGTAGTTGCGTTTGGTCGAGAGAGGGAGTTAATTATTGGTATTTTACAACAAATTAAATAAAAATATTGTGTCCACAATTTTATTGTTAAGGGGTGGGTATTTCTTCCAAGGAAGAGGTTGAGGTGGGACCCACATACCACATAACCTCCCATGGGAGAATAATGTGTGTGGGGCCCACATGAGCCTAACCCCTCAACTCCCCCTTTAACTCCCTTAAACCTCTCTCTTATCCTTTGAACTTCCACATAATGGTGGATCCTTCCCACCCTCCTCTCATGAATGTGCCAACACACATTCAATTAATAAACTTTTAATTTTGGCTCCTCTAACTTTTGAATTAATTTTAAAATCATGTGAGGATAAAATAATAGCCTAAGCTATTATTTTGGGTTGTCACATGTTGTGTTGGGAGAGATTTGGGAGAAACTCTTGGTGGAATTTCATTCTCTCAACAAAGAACGTCTCCGACGAAGAATGTGAAGAACTTATCTTCCTTATCCATCCTCATCGAATGCACCTTGACATCAATGTAATCGACGTCCATCTTCCACGACGCCCCACTTCCACAACACCTTCTTCCACGGCTCGTCGACGTGCAATGTACTTTGAATCGATGTAGGGTTTTTTCTTGTTAAAATTAAATCCTCGTTCCTTGTTTTTATATGGTTCAATGATGGATTCTTGTTACCACCTTTCGGGGAGGGCACGGGCCGAACAAACACGGACCATAGACCCTCTGTTGATTCTCATGAGTTTATGATGGTGTCTAAACTGGTAGGGTCCGGCGCCGTCGCACCGTGCCAGAGGAAGGAAGGGGGCTGCGGCCATGCGGGTCGTGGCGGACAGAAGAAACGGCGGTTGTGTGCCGACCGCATGAAGGAGAACCGCGACCCACACCTGCGGGTCACTTGTTGAACGAACCTGCCACCTAGGCCGACCAGGCAAAAGACCGCAGTGCCGAGAGGCGCCGTGCTGTGGAGGAACCGCGGTCCGCACTCCACGGGCCTCTTCGTTGGGTGAACCGGTCGACAGCCTGCCAGCAGGGTTGAAGGAAGCCGCGACACCCAAATGTGCCACGTGGGAGGAAGGGGCCCGCTGTGTGGGCCGCTCGCACCGGAGAAGACCGGCCCGCTTCGGCCGGCCGGGCCGCGCCCCACCAGGGCAGGCTGACCCCCAAGCCGGGTCGGACCTGCCGAGCCGGGACGGGCCGACCTACCAGCCCATTGGGCTTGATGGGCCAGGCCCATTTCGCTTAAACGTGGATATCATCAAGACCGCGTGTTCGAACAATATGCCTTCTATGGCAATGGGACCCTTGTGAAGAAGCCGTCCTTTTGTGATACTCTAAGTGAGTTTTGGATGACTTTGGAAAATGGCTGGGTTTGGAACGAGTGTAATTCCAACCGGGCCCCTGGAACGAAAAAGCCAACAACTCTCAGACCGGGCGTCTGATTGACGCTTCGTCTGTCACTTTGGGTTTCTTTTGTCAAGACGGAACTTCTAGATACATCAACTTAGGACGTCATGATAGTTGATATATTGACCTTTGTCTCAAGGAGCAGATCCTCCCGAAATCGAGCGAGCTGTGTGCGGGAACCCTAGAGCTGGCTGCGACTGCGATGACTACCGTACAAGAATCGTCTATTGGTTCGACGACGACGACTACTGTACTGGAATCCTCCATGGGTTCGACAGTGATGACTAATGTTCTTGTCTCTTATGTGGGTCCAACAGTTTTGACTTCTGTTCTTGTATCCTGAGTGGGTCCGACAGAGTACCTGGTCTTGTATCCTATGTGGGTCTGACAGCTTAGCTGGTCTAGTATTTTATGTGGGTCTGACAGCTTAGATTAATCAGTGACTACATCTGATCATCTCTATCACTATGCGAATGATTTTTACCTGTGTGAGCTGAGTCTTGAATTTCAATCATTATCATCAATGTGATTGACTTATATTCCTGTTTGGACTGGGTTCTGCCTGGGCTTGAGAGTTGGTGTAACGCCCCGACCCTAGTTACCCAAAGTCGGTGCATTATTACATAATATTGGCATGATCACAAAAGATCAATTCTCGAATGATCGATTAGTTTAGTATCCTTGGAATCACTAGATATATTCATAAGTTTTAAATTACATCATAAAGTGAAATAAAACTACAACAACATCTTGTCTTCATATCCCATTATATTATCCCTGCAGGTCATTCATAAAATACTTCTTCACATCCTTGAAAAAATAAAACATTGAAAGGTGTGAGCTCAGATGCTTAGTAAGGATAACAATATAGCATAAACTTTCATAAATAAACATAAACACTTAAGTCAATGTATAACTAAAACAAAAGCCTTTTAAACTAGAACATCAGCATAATATGGAAAAGATAAAATGAAATAATTCCATTTACTTATTCACATGGATATTCTACTAGTCGAATAATCACATACAATATCAATAACCACTTTCATAATGATAGAATTCATAATATCAGACTATCATAACCACATTGCCAAGGCCTTGTGCCAAGACTACAAATACGATTTTGTCAAAGCCTTGTTCCATGACACTAGTTTATCTCATGAGATATACTGATGCATCAAGGAGCTATAGCGGGCTCCAGCCATCACTTATTAAGTCCAATGCATTCCTCATATGAACAGGTTTAAAGATAACATACAGATTCATATTAAAACATGGATAAGAAATGTTAATACATTCTCCATAAACCATGAATGGTATAAAAATAAAAAATCCACAGTCAAATATATCAGAAAACCTTCAATACAGTATGGAAGTTTTGTATTATAATAAATCAACGTTAAATAAGATTAAAATCCATCAAATGATGTTGACATAGATGAAATAAAAACTATTTGAGAGAAATATATCTTTTTATGAAATCATTCAAAAGCCACATAATTAAAAAATTTTCTTTGAAAATATTTTTATAAACTTTTAAGGGAAGCTTCGATGATTTCATACCGACGGAAAATAGTCGCACCCCCTGTATACGTTAGAAAAAGACATTCTTACCTTAATTCTGTCGAAAAGGTTAAGAAGGACATTGTTTGGAAAATGACAGAAATATTCATTTATAAACATATTATAAAAGTAAATCAAGGGTATAAATAAATTTAACCCATATTCTATAAAATAGTAGAATGTTTTGAAATACATTTTTAAGAAACAGGGATGTGGATGATAAAGAGGTCCCAGTATATATTTATGTATAAACAACCTCAGATGATGTAGAGATTGTGAAATAAACCCTTACCTTATAATTTTCCATGGTAGATGGTAGGTTAACCTCCTTTATAATAGTTAAATAATTGTTATTAAATTATACAAGAATCATATACATAAATATGATATCATATATGATCTTTTAATATTTCTTTGTTAATAATATTTCAATATTATCGTCGTTTCGGGTGTTCACTTACTCATTTTATTTTATATGTTTTGTTACATAAGCCATGTTTGTTATCCATAGGTTGTATCTTATTAATATCCATAATTATATCATGTCCTTAAAAAATATTTTTAATCATCAAATGAAAATTAGTCTTGAATGGATAATATAGGGAATGAATCTCATCGCGTTCGTGGAGACGGTAGTCCGTACGTACGCACGAGCGACAATATCATTATTTTGATATTAAAATAATATATAATCGGATGGTGTATCATATATAAAGAGTAATTATCATTTTATATTTATAATTTATATGAATTACACATCATTATTATACCCATATAAATAAAAATGTATTTAATAACAATTACACCACGACGTGGAGACGGTAAGCTGTACGTACACACGTCTTGTGGCATGTCATTCAAAGGATGGATAGAATACTAAATATGGTTGTACCATATTTATAATAACAACATAGTATATACAAGATACTAGAGTTATTATTTTATAATATAAATAACAAATAAAGAAGAAGTGGAAGAAGAAAGGAACTTGAAAGAGGGTGGTGAAAACATTGTCTCTTCTTCGGGTTCTTCGTTTTGATTTGATCAAAAGGGCTCTGTAGGTTGGATTTATGATTAAACTATGGCCTCTAGGGTTAACTGTGGGAAGTTGGGAGGATATTTGGGCAGGGTTTGGACGATCAAAAAGGCTTTCAAGGTGTGAAATTGAGAGAAGGGGTAGTGCCCTTTTATAATATGGGCGAGGGGCACCTTAGGAAAAGATAGAAATATTATTTTATAATAAATTCATATTTGGTTTATAATGGATCCAAAGTGACTTATTTCAAGGATAAAGTGGGGATGGGTCTAAATCATTTCAACCAATAGTTTTTAGTTAGGATTGGGTCACTATATTAACCTTATCATTTATATTTAACTATTAGTTAAATAGTTTAACATTTACAATGTCTCTTTGTATTTTTATATTATATAGTTCATAAAATTACTATATACTTCCAAGAGAACTCCAAGTGGTTTATTAATGATACACCTATAATTATATAAGTCTCCTGGACAAACCTTAGATTTTTAGGAATTGAATATCAATTAATAATATAATATTTGTTTTGAAAACTCTGTTATGTAAATTTTGACACTATTTGGTATTTTATTTTTTCTAAATTTATAACAGCATTATTACTTCAAAAATAATCCATTTAATCAATCCTAACATGTCATATTAACCCATAAAATTGGATTAATTCATTAAAGAGTCAAATTAAATTTATTTGGGTATTTATAATATCAATTATTTTAATATTTCACTAATAAGGTAATTACTGTATCATTATTGTGTCATAAATAAATTAAATTATTTAATGTATAAAAATTATAAATAAAATACCATTATTTAGGAAATATTTTTAGCTTTATAATGAATATTTCTAATAGAATTTACCTTATGTATAACCCTATATTAAAAATGTATTAATTATTAAACATTGATTTTAACTCTTTTAACTCTTCTTTGGATTAAATAATAATAATTGTCCTAATATAATCCATGTGGACCAAATAGGTTCATATTTTATTCCTAAGGTTGTTTTTGGTCTAATTATACTTATCAAATAGAATTAGGACATGTGATAGGGTAATAATAATATCATATTTACCCTTAATTACCCTATTTACATTTTAACCAGGGTAAATAAAAGTAAAAAGTTACTATTCACCAAAAATTATTTTTATCTTATTGAACCACATTTTACTCCTTGATAGTAACCATGAATCTTGGATTTTTGAAATTCCACTCACAGAAGAGGAAAAATTATGTTTTATGTGAATTTTTAAATTCTCTTAGGAGTTGGGTAAAAGACTGTGAAAAGTTCAATAAATTTTTTATAAAACTAAAATTATTATAAACTGAATCCAATCTATTATATTGCACTTATATAAGTATTATGTATCTATTTTGACCTAAAATAAATTTAAATAAATTTATTAATTATTAAAATAAAAATTCAGTTTTAAACTATAACTCAATGTTTTTCACTATTCATCGCAAATTGAAAGTTTTCAGAAAAATACAAAAAATTAACCTTAAGCTAATTTCGATATTCTGAATCCAAAAATGAAGTCCATTTTGAAAGATAAAATTTATAAAATTTTAAAAAGTGTGTATTAATATTCATAACTGCTAGTTTTATTGGATGTGGTGTGTGTTAGAACTCGAAGTTGCGTATAACACAGGCTACTGTATTATTCAAAGAGAAGAATACCATGGAAGCTTGGGGTGTTACATTCTCCCCTACATAAAATTATTTCACCCTTGAAATTTCAAGAATATTACTTCATAAAACGACTCGGGTGGTTCTTCATCATAAGTTCCTCGGGTTCCCATGTTACCTCTTACATCTTAAGGTTTCTCCATAGAACATTTACCAGACGAGTCTTCCTGTTTCTCAACAATTGTTCTCTGGTATCAAGAATCCTAACGGGATCTTCGCAATAAGATAGATTAGGTTCCAGTTATACTTCCTCATACGTGAGTACATGTGTTGGGTCAGGCAAGTATTTTCTCAATATTGATACATGGAACACATCGTGAATTTTAGAGAGACTTCGTGGCACTGACAACCAGTAAGCTACAACCCCAATTCGTTCTAGAGTTTCGAAAGGTCCGATGTACCTAGGACTCAATTTACCTTTCTTACCGAAATGTATAACACCCTTCCATGGAGATAACTTCAAGAAAACATGATCTCATACCAGAAATTCCAAATCATTACTTCGGTTATCAATATAGTTATTCTTCCTACTCTGAGCTGCTTTGATGTGGTTCTGGATTACCTTCACCTTTTCCATCATTTCCTATACCAGTTATGGGCCTACAAGTTTTCTTTCACTAACATCATCCCAACAGGTTGGTGTGAAACATCTCTTTCTGCATAACGCTTCATATGGTGTCATCCGAATACTTGAATGAAAGCTATTGTAATAAGAAAATTCTACCAGAGGTAAATATTGATCCCACATACCCTGAAAATCATGTTAGCATGATCTCAACATGTCTTATAAGGTTTGAATAGTCCATTCTGATTGTCCATCAGTATGGGGGTGGTAGGAAGTGCTCAAACGAAGCTCATTATCTAGGGTTTTCTGAAGACTTTTCCACGATCTTGAAGTAAAACGGGGATCACGATCAGAAACAATCGATAGGGGTACTCCATGAAGTCTCGCAACTTCATTAATATATAGTCTTTCAAGACGTTCAAGTGGCAGCTCTTCTCTTATAGCAAGAAAATGTGCTGTCTTGGTAAGACAATCAACAATGACCCATATTGAATCATTCATTCTAGGATTCTTTGGTAGCCCCATGATAAAGTCCATCTTAATATTATCCCATTTCCACTCAGGTATGGGAAGAGGTTGCATGACTCCTCCAGGCTGTTGCCTTCTAGCTTTCACTTGTTGACAAACCATATATATTGACATAAAAACAGCAATATCTATATTCATCTTGTCCCACAAAAAATGTTACTTCATATCTCTATAAATTTTGGTGCTCCCAGGGTGTATAAAGAAATTGGAACTATGAGCATCGTCCAACAATTCCCTTTTTAGATCAGGTATATCGGGAACACAAAGTCTCATCCCAAATTTCAAAATTCCATCTTCATACACAAAGTCACTCAATCTCCCATCATTCACAGCTTTAATCATATTTTGAAATTCTTCATCACAGGTCTGAGAAGTCTGAATCCTTTCTAGTATTGGTGGTTTGGCAACCATTTGAAAAAGCATTGATGTTTCACCTTCCATGGTTATTCCAATATCCAACTTTACTAGATCCATGAAAATTGGATCACTTTCAACTCTCATTTTGTTCAAAAATCTATGATCCTTTATGGTAAAAGCATTTTCTAACTTATTTTCCTTCCCCGAGTGGTAGTGTATCATGAAATCACAATCCTTGAGTAGTTCAATCCATATCCTTTTCCTCATGTTGAGTTCTTTCTATGAGAAAATATACTTCAAACTCTTATGATCAGTATAAATATCACATTTCTCACCATAGAGATAGTGTATCCAAGTCTTCAAATCAGCAATTATAGCTACTAACTCAAGATCATGATTAGGATAGTTTTTCTCATGAATTTTTAGCTGTTGTGATGAATAGGCAACAACCCTATCATTCTGCATAAGGACACAATCAAGACATTTCTTTAAAGCATCACTATAAATTACAACCCCATAATTCCCCGATGGTAGAGTCAATATAGGATCATTGACTAATATTTTCTTCAGTTCATAGAAACATTCTTCACACTCTTTTTTCTAAACAAATTTAACCCCTTTACGTGTGAGCTTTGTTAATGGGTTAGCCAACCGGGCAAACTTCTGGACGAAACGTCGACAATAACCTGCTAACCAATAAAACTGTGTACCTCAGTTATACTCGTCGGTCTTGGACATTCATGGATTGCTCTTGTCTTAGAAGGATCAATAGAGATTCCATCCTTAGAGACAATATGGCCAATAATAGATATCTATTGAAGCCAGAATTCACACTTGCTAAACATTCAATATAATTCATGTCTTCTCAGAGTCTTCAATATTATGAGCAAGTGATTTTCCTGATATTCTTAACTTTTGGAGTATACCAAGATATAATAAATAAATACCACTACAAATTCATCAAGATATTCCTTGAAAAATCTGTTCATTAGATCCCTAAAAACAGAGGGTGCATTAGTCATCCCAAAAGGCATTAATGTAAACTCATAATGCCCATACATGATTCGAAATGCTGTCTTCGAAATGTCTTCCTTCTTCACACACAACTGATGATATACAGAACAAAGTTCAATCTTAGAAAAGTATTGAGCTCCGTGTAGTTGGTCAAATAAATCATCAATGTGAGGTTAATAATAATGTATTGAATAACAATTACACCACGACGTGGAGACGGTAAGCCGTACGTACACACGTCTGGTAACATGTCATTCAAGGGATGGATAGAATAATAAATATGGTTATAACATATTTGTAATAACATCATAGTATATATAGCATACTAGATTTATTGTTTTAGAATATATATAACAAAGAATGATGAAGTGGAAGAAGAAAGGAACTTGAAAGAGGGTGGTGAAAACATTGCCTCTTCTTCGGGTTCTTCCTTTTGATTTGATCAAAAGGGCTCCGTAGGTTGGATTTATGATCAAAATAAGGCATCTAGGGTTAATTATGGGATGTTGTGAGGATATTTGGATAGGTTTTGGATGAGCCAAAAGGCATTGAAGGTGTGAAATTGAGAGAAGGGGGAGTTCCCTTTTATAAGATGGGTGAGGGGAACCTTAAGAAAAGCTAGAAATAATATTTTATAATAAATTCATATTTGGTTTCTAATGGATCCAAAGTGACTTATTTCAAGGATAAGGTGGGGATGGGTCTAAATCATTTCAACCAATATATTTTATTTAGGTTTGGGTCACTATATTAACCTTATCATTTATATTTAACTGTTAGTTAAATAGTTTAACATTACCATGTCTCTTTGTATTTTTATATTATATAGTTCATAAAATTACTATATACTTCCAAGAGAACTCTAAGTTGTTCAATAATGGTAAACCTATAATTATATAAGTCTCTTGGACAAACCTTAGATTTTTTAGGAATTTAATATCAATTAATAATATAATATTTGTTTTAAACACTCTTTTATGTGAATTTTGACACTATTTGGTATTTTGTTTTTTCTAAATTCATAAAAGAATTATTACTTCAAAAATAATTCATTTAATAAACCCTACCATGTCATATTAACCTATAATATTCGTTTAATTCATTAAAAGTATCAAATTATATTTATTTGGGTATTTATAATATCAAATATTTTAATATTTCACTAATAAGGTAATTACTGCATCATCATTGTGTCATAAATAAATTAAATTATTTAATATCTAAAATATAAAAATAAAATAAATTATTTATGAAATCTTTTTATATTTCTAATGAATATTTATAATCTAATTTATCTTATGTATAACCCTATATTAAAAATGTTTTAATTATTAAACATTGATTTTAACTCTTTTAACTCTTCTTTGAATTAAATAATAATAAATGTCCTAATCTAATCCAAGTGGACCAAATAGGTTCATATTTTATTCCTACGGTTGTTTTTAGTCGAATTATACAAAGCCAATAGAATTAGGACATGTGTTAGGGTAATAATAATATCATTTTAACCCTTAATTACCCTATTTACATTTAACCGTGGTAAATAAAAGCAAAAAGTTATTATTCACCAAAAATTATGTTTATCTTATTGAACCACATTTTACTCCTTGATATTAACTATATCTCTTTGATTTTTGAAATTCCACTCACAGAAGTGGTAAAATTATGTTTTTTGTGAAATTTCAAATTCTCCTAGGAGTTGGGTAAAAGATGGTGAAAAGTTCAATAAAATTTTTATATATCTAAAATTATTATAAACTGACTCCAATGAATTATATTTGCTATTATATAGGTATTATGTATCTATTTTGACCTAAAATAAATTTAAATTAATTAATTAATTATTTAAATAAAAATTTTGTTTTAAACTATAACTCAGTATTTTCACTATTCGTCACAAATTGAAAGTTTTTAGAAAAATACCAAAAATTCACCCTAAGATAATTTTGATATTCTGAATCCAAAAATGAAGTCCATTTTGAAAGAAAAAATTTATAAAATTTCAAAAAGTGGGTATTAATATTCATAACTGCTTGTTTTATTGGTTGTGGTGTGTGTTAGAACTCGAAGTTGCGTACAACACAAGCTACTATATTATTCAAAGAGAAGCGTACCGTGGAAGCTTGGGGTGTTATATTCTCCCCTCCTTAAAATAATTTCATCCTCTAAATTTATATAATATTGCTGCATAAAATGACTCGGGTGGTTCTTCATCACAAGTTCCTTGGGTTCCCACGTTGCCTCTTCCATCTTATGGTTTCTCCATAGAACTTTTACCAGACGAGTCTTCTTGTTTCTCAACACTTCTTCTCTGGTATCAAGAATCCTAACAGGATATTTGCAATAAGATAGATCAGGTTCCAGTTATACTTCCTCATAGGTGATTACATGGGTTGGTTCAGGCATGTATTTTCTCAACAGTGATACGTAGAACACATCGTGAACTTTGGAGAGACTTGGCGGCATTACCAACTAGTAAGCTAGAACCCCAATTCGTTCTAGAGTTTCGAAATGTCCGATGTACCTGGGACTCAATTTACCTTTCTTACCGAAACATATAACACCCTTCCATGGAGATACCTTCAAGAAAACATTATCTCATACTTGAAATTAAAAATCCTTCCTTCGATTATCAGCATAGCTCTTCTGCCTACTTTGAGCTTCTTTGATGTGGTTTTGGATTACCTTCACCTTTTCCATCGTTTCCTCTAAAAGTTATGGCCCTATGAGTTTTCTTTCACTAAAATCATCCCAACAGGTTGGTGTGTGACATCTCTTTCCATATAACGCTTCATATGGTGTCATCCGAATACTTGAATGGAAGCTATTGTTATCGTAAAATTCTACCAGAAGTAAATATTGATCCCGCATACCTTGAAAATCATGTGATCATGATCTCAACATGTATTATAAGGTTTGAATAGTCCATTTTTATTGTCCATCAGTATGGGGGTGGTAGGCAGTGCTCAAACGAAGTTCAGTATCCAGGGTTTCTGAAGACTTTTGTAGGATCTTGAAGTAAAACAAGGATCATGATCAGAAACAATCGATAGGGGTACTCAATGAAGTCTCACAACTTCATTAATATATAGTCTTTCTAGACGTTCAAGTGGTAGATCTTCTCTTATAGCATGAAAATGTGCTGACTTGGTAAGACAATCAACAATGACCCATATTGGATCATTCATTCTAGGAGTCTTTGGTAGCCCCATGACAAAGTCCATCGTAATATTATCACATTTCCACTCAGGTATGGGAAGAGGTTGCATGACTCCTCCAGGCTGTTGCCTTCCAGCTTTCACTTGTTGGAAAACCATACATCTTGACACAAAATCAGCAATCTCCCTATTCATGTTGTCCCACAAAAAATGTTCTTTCAAATCACTATACATTTTGGTGCTCCTAGGGTGTATAGATAAATTGGAACTATGAGCATCGTCCAACAATTCTCTTTTTAGATCAGGTATATGAGGAACACAAAGTCTCTTCCCAAATTTCAAAATTCCATCATCGTACACAAAGTCACTCAATCTCCCATCATTCACAGCATTAATCTTATTTTGAAATTCTTCATCATCGGTCTGAGAAGTCTAAATCCTTTCTAGTATTTGTGGTTTGGAAACCATTTGAAAAATCATCGATGTTTCACCTTCCATGGTTATTCCCATATCCAACTTTACTAGATCAATGGAAAATTGGATCCCTTTCAACTCTCAGTTTGTTCAAAACTCTATGATCCTTTCGGCTCAAACATCTGCCAACTTATTTTCCTTCCCCGAGTGGTAGTGTATCGTGCAATCATAATCCTTGAGTAGTTAAATCTATCTCCTTTGCCTCATGTTGAGTTCTTTCTATGAGAAAATATACTTCAAACTCTCGTGATCAGTATAAATCTCACATTTCTTACCATAGAGATAGTGTCTCCAAATCTTCAAGGCAAAGATTACAGCTACTAACTCAAGATCATGAGTAGGATAGTTTTTCTCATGAATTTTCATCTGTCGTGATGCATATACAATAACCCTATCATTCTGCATAAGGACACAACCAAGTCCTTTCTTTAAAGCATCATAATAAATAACAAACCCATTATTACCTGATGGTAGAGTTAATATAGGATCATTGACTAATATTTTCTTCAATTCTTAGAAACATTCTTCACACTCTTTTGTCCAAACAAATTTAACCTCTTTACGTGTGAGCTTTGTTAATGGGATAGCCATCTGGGAAAAATTCTTGACGAAATGTCGATAATAACCTGGTAAACCAATAAAACTGCGTACCTCAGTTATACTCGTCGGTGCTGGCCATTCTTGGATTGCTCTTGTCTTAGAAGGATCAATAGAGATTCCATCCTTAGAGACAATATGACCAAGAATAGAAATCTCCTGAAGCCAGAATTTAAATTTGCTAAACATCCCATATAATTCATGTCTTCTCAGAGTCTTCAATATAATGAGAAAGTGATTTTCATGATCTTCGTAACTTTTGGAGTATACCAAGATATCATCAATAAATACCACTAAAATTTCATCAAGATATTCCTTGAAAAATATGTTCATTAGATCCATATAAATAGAGGGTGAATTAGTCAGCACAAAAGGTATTACTGTAAACTCGTAATGCTCGTACGTGGTTCAAAATGCTATCTTCAAAATGCCTTTCGTCTTCACACACAACTGATGATATCCAGATCGAAGGTCAATCTTTGAGAAGTATTGAGCTCCATGCAGTTGGTAAAATAAATCATCAATGTGAGGTAGGGGATACTTGTTCTTTATTGTTATAGCATTAATCTCCCTGTAGTCGATACATAACTTCATAGATCCATTTTTCTTCTTAACAACAAGGACATGGGCTCCCCATGGAGATACACTAGGGAGAATAAATCCTTTATTACTCAATTCCTCAAGTTTTTTCTTTAGTTCAACTTATTCCACAGTGGCTATTCTATATCGAGGACGTTGGTATCAGAGGTGGTACCCAGCCTTATGTGTGGTGCCCTGCCTGGGTTGATATGTAGGGCCCACAATGAGGATGTTGTGCTCTAAAGGGGGAGATTGTAACACCCTCGAATGATAAATGGTTAAATGGAAAAATGATATGACTCATGTCAACAAGGTGTACCTTCTTTTTCGAGAGCCTATCTGATTAGAACTCAACAGTTAAGCATGTTTGGCCTGGAGTAGTGATCTGGATGGGTGAACTTCTGGGAAGTTACCCAGGGTGGGTGAGAGTGAGGACAAAGCACACTGGAAAGGACATGTGTTGGTCTGTGGGGACTATCATTAGTCAGATGACCTATTCAGGTGTGTGGGTGGACCCTGGGGTGGGCCCCACGTGTTTGCGGGGCAACTGGTGGTACCTGGTGGGCCATGACCCGACGACCATGTTAAGGCAAGGTGGCTGTACTGTCACCGCGACCCAGTTGTCACATTAGGTATTTTTCATACTCCACCAAAATCGGACTCCATGTTACCCTTACACACCGTGTGTGTGGCCCCGACCTGGCCAGTACACGACTTTGGCGGGAAAAGAGTACATGGTGTGTACTCAGAAAGTACACGGCCTGTACTTCAAAAATTACCAGAAAGTTCATTTTTCTCAAAAACTCCAGAAAAGGGAAAAGTGTACCTGAAAATAAGATCCAGGTTCTTACAAAATTCCCCCTTAAATAAATTCGTCCCCGAAATTCCCTAACGAGGCGGAGAAGAAGAAACCGCAAACAGCTCCAGCCACTGCGATCATACATAGGCCTCCCTTTCCCAAGTCTCATCTTGTACTCACCCGTGCTACCATAGCACCCATACCAGAGGAACAGACTGCCCGCGGAGAACGTTCATACTGCGATCGACAATCCAGATAGGATTCTCCTCGAACGACGCATCCGCTTCAAGCTCGACTTCCTCAGGCCGAAAGATGTGAGACATGTCTGAAAAGTAGCGTCGGAGCTGAGAGACGTGGAAGACGTCGTGCATGGCCTGATAACTCTGAGGTAGCTACAACCTATAGGAAACCGGAAAAACGCTCTCCATGACCTCAAACAGCCCAATGTACCGCAGTGAAAGCTTACCCTGTCTCTGAATCCTCTTATGTCCCAACATCGGGGTAACACGTAGGAAAAATGGGTCACTGACCTCGAACTCCATAGGTCATCTCCTCTGATCAGCAGAATACTTCTTTCGAGACTACGCTATATCCATCCTCTTCTAAATCATCTCTATCTACTCTAAAGTCTCCTGAACAAGACGAGGTCCCATCAAAGCTGCCTCTCCTGCCTCCAGCCAGCATAAAGGTGATCGGCATGGCCTACCGTACAAAGCCTTGTATGGTGCCATTCGAATGGTAACTTTAAAACTATTTTTGTAGGAGAAATCCAATAGAGGAATATGCTTCTACCAAGAACCTCCAATGTCTAGGATGCAAGCTCGGAGCATATCCTCAAGCACCAAGATCGTGCGCTCGGACTTGCCATCAGTCTGGGGATGGTATGCTGTACTCAAAAGTTCCTGTGTATCCAAGGCCTTCTGGAGTCCCAGCCAGAACCGAGAGGTAAAGCGCTCATCCCTATCTGAAACAATGGAGTGTGGAACTCCATGCAGAAAAACTATCTCCCAGATGTAAAGTCATCCTAGATCATCGACACTAAAAGTCTCCTTGATTGCCACGAAGTGAGCAACCTTCATGAGCATGTCAACGACAACCGACACCGCATCTTTTACTCTCGATGATCTAAGAAAACCAGTGACAAAGTCCATCACGACGTCGTTCCACTTCTACTCCGGAATGGGTAACTGCTGCAAAGGTCCCGCTGGTCCGTGATGCTCTGCTTTCACCTACTGACAAGTAGAACAACTCATGGAGAAACCAGCAACATCCTTCTTTATACCTGGCCACGAGAACTGGGGATGAAGATCTCGATACATCTTTGTGACGCCAGGATGAACTGTCCAAACTGAGGAATGAAAATTACACATCATCTCCTTGCGTATATCTACTGGAACCCATACACATCCCGGGAAACACAAGATCTCATCCTTGCCAATGGTCCACCCGGGAAGAGGGTCTTCTCCTGACACGCTTTCCCATAGGACTAGGCCTTATGAATCTGCCAGCTGCCTCATTCAAACTTAGTCCAAATATACAGAGGTAACAGCCATAGAAGACATGAATGTCTTTCTCTGCCTGTCGTGCACCTCCAAATGCATCTCTGAGAGTAGAGCCATCAGTTTCCACTCACTACTGGCCTCCTGAACTGTCTGTATCCGAGTTCTCATACTCAGTGCATTAGCCACTACGTTGCCTTTCCCAGGCATATAGGCAAGCTCGAAATCGAAGGACTGAAGGTAATAAACCCACCTCCGCTGTCTTAGATTCAGGTCACGCTGCGTGAAGATGTACTTTAGACTTTTTTGGTCAGTGTATAGCACAAAATGCTCTCCCAGAAGGTAACGTCTCCAGCAACGTAAAGAATGAACAACTGCATCCAACTCCAGGTCGTGCATAAGATAATTCCTATCATGAGGCCTTAGCTGCCAAGATCCTTACACAACCTCTCTATCCTCCTGCATAAGCACTACTCCAAGTCTGATGCCAGATGCATCACAGAAAACGGTATAGTCCTTGCCCGGATCCAACAAAACTAGGATCGGTGCTGAAGTAAATCACCCCTTCAGCTCTTGGAAGGCTGATTCACAGGCTTCTGACTAAAAAAACTTCACCTCCTTCTTAGTTAATCCCATAAATGGTGCTTCTAGGCATGATAATTCCTGTATAAACCGCCTGCAGTAACCATCCATCCCTAAGAAGCTCCGTACCACGAAGATGTTCTTCGGCTTCTCTTAGGTAACTACTGCTCTCACCATCTCTGGGTCTACTAATACTCCTGTCTCTGAGATGACATGACCCAGGAAGTGAATCTTGTCCATCCAAAAGTGGCACTTTGAGAGTTTAGCATAAAGACGACGCTCCCTCAGTGTACTCAAAATGATGTCAAGATGGGTTGCATGGCCGTGTCGAGTGTGAGAGTAGACAAAGATATCATCCACGAAGACCACAAAGAAAAAAATAAAAGTAAGGATGGAAAACTCGGTTCATCAGTGCCATGAAAACTGATGGCGCGTTCGTAAGACCGAACGGCATAACCGTATACTCATAGAGGCCATACCTGCTCTTGAAGGCTGTCAGAGGTATATCTGAAGGTCTAACACGTAGCTGATGATAACCGAACCTCAAATCGATCTTCGAGAACACCCAAGCTCCTCCAAGTTGATTGAAGAGATCATCAATCCTCGGAAAGGGATATCAGATCTTGATCGTCAACTGGTTCAACCTCCGATAATCCATGCAAAGAATAAGGGTACCGTCTGCCTTTTTTGCGTATAGGACAGGCGAAACCCAAGGAGAAGTATTGGGTCAGATGAAACCCTTTGCCTGCAACACCTCCAACTGCTTCTTGAGCTCCTGCAACTCAGGTGTAGACATCCTATAAGGAGGAATGGACAGTGGTGCTTCTCTTGGAACAATCTCAATCGAGAAGTCTACCTCACTCTCCGGAGGCAAACCTGAAAAGTCTTCTAGAAATACATCTGGAAAGTGAGAAACCACTGGAGAAAAATCTAACTATGGAGTCCCCTGGTCATCCAGATAAAGAATATAAATCTGGGCCATAACTCCTCCTAGCCCATGATGCTCGAGTCCGGCTCGACTCGCCTGAACATCCCACTCGCCTTTATCAAGGAAATGTTCACCCTATGGTGATACGAAACTCACCCTGCGGCGATAGTAATCAACGACTGTTTGGAAGGGAACCAACTAGTCCATACCGAGAATGACGTCATATCCCATCATCTCCAGGACATAGAGTTCCCATAGGAAATGATACACTACAACCTCGAGAGGGAACTACTTGCACTGATGTACACTAGATGTCCTCGTTCCCAAGGGTGTGTTGAGAGTCAACATGTTAGCTGACAAAAAGACACAGAGCTCAAGACTTTCCACAACAGAAACAATGATAAAGCTATGTGAAGAACCAATATCGAAAAGGACTGAAGATAAAACTGAGGCTACTAAGATCGTACATCGAACTGCAGAGGTTCCAGGATCCTGCTCCGGATGAATCTGCTCTACAGAAAAAGTATGGCCTGTATCGTGGCCTCTACCCTGACCTGAACGTCCTGCAGAACCCCAGACCCCAGTCTACTATGAAGCTGGAAATCCTTCTCCCGTACACGGGGTCAAAACAGATCCTCCTTCACTAGCCGCTGGAAGGGTAACCTTGCAGAAACGTTGCAGGTGACCCATCTTGCTGCAGGACCGGAACTCCACTGGGTCCCTCGGGCACTAGGGCTTTTTTTTCCCATTCCTCCCACACTGATAACACACCACTTGGGTGCCAGAAGGGGCATCTCATCTACCAGAAGGAATACCACGCTTTCTCAGGTCACCTCGAGTAGACTCCCTGTGGCGCTTCCTGCAGTCTGTCTGGAGGGAATCGGCCTTGGATGTTGTACCGCCCAGGTCCACAGCTTCAGTCTCCCTTAGGTTCCTCTCCAAGATGAGTGTTTGGTTGAATATCAGAGTAATAGAAGTCAACTGAAAGACATTCACCTATGATCTGATCTCCAGTATGAGGCCTTCCTCAAACTTCCTCGCTAGAAACAGCTCGTCATTCACCAGAATGGGAGTGAATCACTGTAACTCAGTGAAGCATGAGGAATACTCCATAACTGAGAGAGTACCCTACTGTAGGATCATGAACGCACTGGCTCTATCTATCCTCAGCATCACTGGGTAGAAGTAGTCATAAAACGTACGTTGAAACTCATCCCAAGCCATAACATGTTGGCGCCCCCCGTCTGAGAGACTATGTCTCACCATCTCTTTGCGGAATCTCACAACATATACGTCGTGAGCTTCACCCTCTTTTCTGGAGGTGTCTCCAGATGCTCTAAGATGGAAAATGTGGCTTCCATCCATGACTCTACAGCCTAAGGTCCTCTATCTCATATGAATGTGGGAGGATGCTGCTGCTGGAAGACACGCATCAGCTCTGCCATAGTCGGGGAATGATGCTGAACTCCTTGGAAGGTCTGCATGAATCTCATGAAACCCTCTCTGAACTGAGCATCCACACCAGTGTCTGGAATCACTGTAGGTTCCATGCCCGGAACGATGGGCGGAACTACTGGCAGTCCTTGATCAGTCGTACGAGGAATACGATCCCTCCCTGTAGGACTAGGCCTTCTGAATCTGCTAGCTGCCTCATCTGAACTCGGTCCATAAGTATAGAGGTAGCATCCGTAGAAGATAGGAATGTATGCCCCTGCCTGTCGTGCACCTCCAAATGCATCTCTGAGAACAGAGCCATCAGTTGCAACTCATTGCCTTTATAAAAGTAAAAAACACAACTGAGTACAAGAGGAAACAAAAAATAAGTAAAACTAAAAACAAAAGTAGTGCTGAAAGTAAAGGGGCCGGAAATATAAGCCCAACTGTAAAGTGAAAGGTAAAAGACAAAACAGCTGTAAGGTGACATGGAACTCCTGGATCGTCCACCACAGATCCTACCTGAAGGGTAGGTGCAGATAGCACATCACCTAGATTATCCTCCATGGATCCTACCTGAAGGGTAGGTACAGATAGCCTCCTCAGCTCCCTCGTCCATCAACCTCCTCCAGGTACCAACTCGTTATAAGGTCCACCTCCAGTTTATAGCATGTCAATTTTTGGGTAGGTTTGACAACCTATGTGAAAAATTCAAAAATTTATATCATATAATACTATGTAGAATTTACTAATGATATTATTATACATTAATTATAATAAAAAAATTTATTTATTTATTTGGAATGGATATATTTATATTTATCTTATTATTAATCTACAACCTCTCATTTGTAATATTTTTTTGAAATAATATTGCCACTAAAAACATATTCTTGAATAATAACTAAAGAAATTTGGAAGTGATATTATAAATCTATATATCATCATAAAAAATATATTTATATTCCATTAATGATATCATTATTATGAAATTTGATACTACACAAAATAATTGACAACACAATTATGAAACCTGGACTAAAAAATAATCAATACATATGAGGAATAGAATATAATAACTCTAACTAATATAATTGTAAAAAAAGTATTATAAAAAAAATTAATTACAATTTTTATATATTAATAATAATTTTTAGATAATATAAGATAAATATACTTATTATATATGAGATTAGACCACTTTTGTAGAAGTTGGAAATTAAGTAAGGGTTTAATTATCTCAATTTTAAAATCCATGAGAGAAAATTGATATTATGATTCATGTTTTCAATTATATTGTGAATTCATAGCAATATTAAATTTTTTAAATTTCATTGTCTTCTATTCTAAGGCATATTAATATCAATTTCATGATCTCTTTCTCATCTTCCTTTGATTCTTTTGTTATCCATAGTGTATGTGTGTTTATTTTTATATTTAATTTTTTGTTAAAAACATTTCATTATACACCTATTTTCATATATATGGTATATAGAATATGAATTTTATATTCCATGTTAACAATTATCTGTCATTTATTGTCATTAAAATTTAATTTCAAAATCTATATTTTAAGGGATTTTGATTAAAATGTCACTAAAATCACATTTTCAAATCAAGTTTCAATAGAAAAATTATATATCTCTAGATTTTATAAAACTTTCTCTATAAACCCCTCATAATATGGATATCCTTGGATAATTATTGGGGGTTTTAATTTATGAACACATCTTCCCCCTTGACTCATATTTTACCCTTTATAAGAAATACTATCTCATCCAATACTTTTTTATCTGATATCTTTCTCTAATATATTTATATTCATTAGATAATTTACCTGAGATAAGTAATTATGCATAAATAGTTTATTTATTTCAGTTTATACTATTTTTAATTTCATTAATATGTTTTTTAAGGATTTTTTACAGATTTTTTTGAGTTTTCTTAAAATGATTAAAAACAATCTCCACAAAATATTTCAACGTCAAAACATTTTTCAATCATTTTATCCTTTTATATAAAGATTAAATTATATCATTCTAGGATATTTAAAATAAATACATAATAAAAAATATTTATAAAATATTTCAATTTAAATATATATTTTTAGAATGTAATAGTTATTTCTGATTTTTAATGAGATTTTCCTAACACACATAAGTTTTTCGTATATGGGAGCATATTTTATATACATGATGCTTGATCAAGGATATTCAAAAACATGATATTATCCAAATTCTATATCATTGTAGATAATGTAATTCCCTATTAAATTATTGTAATAATAAATAAATGTTTTTTCATACATAATCATATAATGTTTTTTATGATGAAATTATTCCAACACATTTCCACAATGAATTAACTATTTTATTTTTTTTTATTTAATGGGTCTTCTCTTAGATAACCATAACTCTATTGAATAGGGAAATTATTTACTAAAAAATATAAATTTTAATTATAAATTAATAGTACTATATACCTCAACATTTTTATTACCAGTTTTTTCTAACATTTTCATTGAATATATTTAAATACCCATTATTTTCCATGGATTTACAGAGTAATGGGTATTAATATAATTTCAAATTATTTCCTTATATAAATTCATTTGTAAAGGATATAAGACCCATTTTATTTCAATGGTTTATTTATGAAATGATTAATGATGGATTTCAATTGGCACTCATATTTATTGATGATGGTGTGTGTGGTATTATATCGCCCTCCCTTCAAATGGTAAAATTATTATATCTCATGAGTTATACATACTCATGTAGAATTAAAATTTCTTGAACGAATGAAAAATATTATGTCTATATTGAAGGTGATGTCTCCATATTATAATGTTTTCTATATTTATAAACTAAATTAATTTTACATGATCCTTATTCATATTTGTGGGACAATGTTTTTACACTCTTTCAATACATGTATTCTTTTGATTCCAAGAATTTTTATATAATTCATGAAATTTAATCTATGATTTGGGTGATATTATTCATTTTGGTTTTTATATACCATTATTATACTCATATTATAAACATTTTATCATGTATGATGCTCAATTGTTATCACTTGTGTTTACCCTTACCGAGAAGTTGAGGACACCCTTTAATATATTTCCACTCCCCTTGTAATGAAGGAGATTAGCACTTGTGATATGTATAGAAGAGTATATTATATATATATTTTATGAAATATTTTTATTGTTTATTATGTAATGATTACTAATTATTGTAGAGTAAAAATTTCAATTAGATGAGAAATACATGGGATTTTTTAGTAAATGATTTGTCTTAACTATCTAGAGCACTAAACCTAAAATGATAACATAATTTATGTAATGAATTTTTTGAAATTAATCATATAATTAAGGAATTTTTACATTCCTATATTCTAAATCAGTTACCTGAATTTTATGGATATGAAATTTAGATTTTTTTCTCTCTATATCTCCCACAACTAAAAATTATTATAATGTTCAAGTTGTTCGTGAACATGTTTATATTGAGAGGGTATATTCAATTTTTATTACACAAATTATGAAATATATATTTTGATTCATTCATATAAATTTCATGGGAAATTATATAATCAAAAATTATAATAATGTTATTGTGGGGGATCTATGTACAATTGATCAATATGACAGTCGAATAGTTAAAGCTCTCAAAAGAGAGTCTAAGTAAATTTATTATAATCTAAATAACTAAAATTTAAATTTATTTGTTACATATATTTAGGAATGAAAATTCAAAATAATTAAACTAAGAAAAAACTAGTATTTATCACAAAAATAAAAACTATAATTCAAAATTAAAAATAAAAATTAGACCATGACATGATGAGACGATGTTCTAATTGATGGGGTAAATATTATAATTGATCAAATAGAAATGTATAAAAATATAATTATGTTTAAGGAAATTAAATAAAAAACAATTATTTATAATGTAATAAATATATGAAATAAATGAAACGAACAACTAGGAAGGGTTGAAGAAACAACATGCCTCCTAGACAATGAAGATAATTTGATGAGTTTTGGGGAATGTGCTTCTAAAAGAATTCTTATTTTATCTAAGTAAAAAACATGGGTTTCACTTTATATTTATAAAGAGGATAATTTTAATTAAATAATAATTTAAATGGTTGATGATAAAAATAAAATAAATGTAACAAATAGAAAAAATAGTTGGTCTTGAGTGATTTTAAATGAAAATAAGGTAAAATAGAATATAATTTCATTAAAAAAAATATTTAAATACATAATAGATATAATATTACCCTTTATAATTCAGTTCTAATTATAACTTAATTTTAATTCAATTTAATTATGCTTTATCAATATTTTCAACCCTAGAAGATAATGGAAGTTTACATGATAATTTGATGAAATGAACCATATGATAACTTCAAGACATCAAATTTTAGAAACATTCATTGATTTTTGATCCATATACAACTTATGGTCTCTGTAAATTTATGGTAAAATCATCAATCTATAAATAAGAATTATTTTAGTTTTATATTATATTATAACACTTTGACTAACTCCAAATTTAATTACAAGTTAATAATAAATTGATCCTACTAAAATTAAAAAATATTGGACTCACGATATATGTGATTATCCAATGTCTAACATAATTTTTTTTAAAAATATTTTTTATTTTTTATTAATATTTGTGTGTTAATTAATTTTAAATATTAATACAATTGATTCAAACTGAGATCATATATAAATGAAGACTACTCTATTGTTGGTGGAATTTTCATAGTGCATATGACACTATGTTGAAATTTTTTAAAGAGTAAAACCCAATAATTTTTAATACTTATATATTGGACAAAAAAGAAAGTTGAAATTTTTTTGGGAGAATGTGTAATAAATTTTATTGAATACATGGAGATATTACCTCCCAAAAAAAAGATACACTAAGTAGAATATGTTCATGAGATGCAACATACAATAGATCCTTGTTATAAGACATTCTTCTTATTAAATACAACCAATGTAAAAGTACTCCTCTCTATTTTTAAAACGCATAAAAATTAAACCACCTACCCTACCCTTGATTTAATATGTTAAGTAAATATATTGAATAGGTTTAGGGATTTATATTTCAACAATGATATGTGAATAATGGTTCCTCTAAAATTCACCCTGATTTGAGTCCCCTTTTATGCTGAAATACTAAACATACAACATATTTGTATAATTGAATTAAATATTTAAAATTGATTACATTACCACATATCATAATTTCATCTCAATAAAATCATGTATGACAAAATTATTTCTCATATGGTGAATTGAAAAATATTCTATTTAATTAATTAAATCTTTTAACATGTTTACCTATAAAACACGAGATTGAGATACAATGGTCCAAATAATAATTTATATAAATTTTTACATAAATATACCATAAAATTTCATGAAATAATTTATTCTATTGAATATTTAATGATAATATCACAAGGGTGTACATGAAAGTGAAAAATATAATTTTCATTGAACATTAGAATTCTTGTTGAAATTGTAAATTTCTTTTAAATAAACAAATAAATCATCATATAGGGGAGTTAAATTAATTTTTATGAATAAAAATATATAATAACTATATGTTTTATTAAATAATAATAACCAATTGGTAATTATTTATTTTATCCTCACATGAATATGTCACATTTAAATGGAAAATGAAAAATCAAGATAAATAAAAAAGAATATAAATAAAGAAATAAAATTTAAATTTAAAATAAGAGGAATAAAATGAAATTGTATTAAAATTTAAGTTGAATAAAATAAAAATATATATATATATATATATAATATTTTAGAATAAAAATGAAAATAATTTAAAATAAAATAAAAATAGAAATCAAAATGACAAGAATAAATTACGAAATCGGTAATTAAGGAAGAAGAAATAAGGAAATGGAATGTGAGATAATTAGATGAGTAGGATAGTTGTGTGTGAGAAATGGTTTGGGGATCCCTATTTTTTATTATTTAATCTGAATTCAACATTGACAAATTTTCACATAATTATGCTGATTTCTTGTACAAATCACTCATTCATAGTTTCAGTCCACTGATATAAATTTAGAGATATTAATGAATGTATTATTACATAATGAAAAAATGTAATGAACCCTTTAAATTTTATATAGTCTACATAAAACCTTGATATTATACACATCATTATACATGGGTGTAGTGAACATTACTAGATCTTTTTTTTTCAAATTCAACATTTATGTAGTGGGTCTTATGAAAAGTGGAACGACACTCTATTGTGTCATTCATAGGATTTTTTTCTGAAGACAAACATGGCTTCATTCAAGGAAAGAGAATATAGGGGACGTTGGGACGTCCAAAAAAATAGTGAATAATCTGTCTAAAAATTCCTTTGAATCTAAAATCATGATTAAGGTATACATTGATAAATTTTATTACTAGCTGGGATAGATAATCATTTATGATTTATAAGGAGCTTTGGGTATAGTTGTTAGTTCTATGATGTCCTTTTTAGATGTTATTCCACTCATTGGATATCTATCTCTCTTTTGGGGAATGGTTTTCTTCAAAACATTGTATGGCCTTCTATAAGGTGACCTGATTTCTCCAAACCTTTTAATTATTTCCCATGAATCCCTTACTAGGAATATCAATTTCAATATGGATAGGGGCCTATTATTTTTTTAAAAATAGGTCTTGGAATATTATTATTTATCATATGATTTCTATAATGAAATCCTATGTTTCATGAATGCTAGGATCAAATATATTAAAGTGTTTATAGAAATTATGGAAATATATGAATTAAAAAATTTGAAAGGATCAATCATTCTAAGATAAATGTTTATATAACCAAAAAATGCTTGGTGTCGTTATAGAAATGTTATCCATAAAAATATTATTATTAAAATACTTTATCTTACAATGGAATACTTGGGGGATCCCATTTCAAATTTGAGGATCCATAAATATATTTTTAAGGTATCCTTAACCAGATCATAGGTTTTATTACTAGCATGAAGAATCAGTTATTCACCATTAGGGGTAGAATCACTATTGTAAATTTTTTGCTTACTTCCATTCAAATTCACATAATATATATTATTAAAGGACAAAAAGTTCCAATTGATCAGATTGAAAAAATCATGAACAACTTCATTTGGAATGAAAATTCATAATGGAAGGTGTCATTGGGGCATTTGGAAAAGGATGACCAAACCAATTGATGGGGGGTAGTAAACTCTGCATTGTATGGGAATCCTTAAAAGCTATTTAGAAAAAATTAGCTCGAGAAATTATTGAAGGAAATACTCTCTAGGAAACCTTTATCTACAATATTATAGAAAATAGTTGGAAAGAATGGGCTTCCATGTACGATAGAGATAATGGGATTCTCATGGTGATGATTGAGAATATAAAGAATTTGGGTAATATGCCTCGGTGGGTGGTTTGTAATAGAGAAATTAACATATAGAAATACAATTTGGCCAATGATCCTCTCTTATTCCTAGTTTTCCCTATTTTGAATATATAAATCGATGTAGATAGAACATTTCTTTCCTTCATCAACTATACTATCGATTCTCAACAAAATCTTATTTTTTATAATTTCTCTCTCGTGGATGAGCCTGACCATAGCACCTTAATGGGTTCTTCCTAAGGGGATCTCTCCAATAGGGACTACAGTGAATCTATGCATGTTAGTAGTGGCTCTGATGGTTATACCTCATCACATTTATTTAGTAATCTTCCCTTTAAAATGAATTTTCTGGTATGGTAGTTGAGAAATAAATACATTCCCATGGATGATAACGTGAAGAAGAAAAGGATTTCTATTGCTTCCCATTTTTAGTACTGCTCTTTAGCAAAACAAGAAAAAATTCAGCACCTTATTTAAAAAGGTGAATGTGCTCAGTTTATTTGGGGCACTCATGACCATAACATGGATCCTACTGGAATGAGGACTAACATTAACATTATCTTAGAATCCTAGTTTTAGAATTCTAATGAGAATGATCCTGAATATATGGCCCATATAAGGATATTTTGAATATAATATTATATCCTTTGGGAGTAATGAAATAGATAAAGAGAAGTTCATCCCACATTTTTTTGTTTAAAATAAATATGAATTTATTCCCTCGGACCAAGCTCATGTTTCTCATTCCCCACATTAATAAATCCACCTCTATCTTATGGTTAATCCATAAGGTTGTTCTAATATTTTTTGAACATGAGAAGAATATGATGGGTATGTGGGTCCGGTTTCCACCCCCTATCAAAGGCAGAAAGATCAATGTCTATGGTTTCATTCCTGGATGGTCCTATGAGAAGTGGTAGTCTCATTCATGATAACCAAGGATCATCCCTCGTTGGCTTCAGTAGCTTTTATGGGCTAGGTGATCCCCTTAAAGATGAACCAATAGAATTTGGTGAGCATTTTACACTTGGGCTATCTTTTTAATATGAATAATTTAGTGGCTAAATCAGACTCAAATTTTATTAAATATTGTTCAAAATAAAATGAGGCTAGATTGGAAACATTTGTATTACATCAGGACATATAGACTGCTTCTTTAGAAGGAAATTATGGTCTCTCACACTTGGAGGGAATAGAATTTTTTTGCGAACTCTATGGATAAAAAAGAAAACTAGAAGAGCCCACCATCATCTATTCTGGTACTGCATCACTTTATAATGAATGTAATATAATTGATTAGGGAGATACCCTAAGGCTGCATCACTTCCACCATCCTTAAATTGAATGGTATGACCAGATTTTATTTATAATTAAAAAACTAATTTTATATCAGAGTGAAACTCTACCTATATGGAACTTCACGGATGTAATATTTTCTAAATTGAATATTC
Source organism: Viscum album (assembly GCA_963277665.1). Taxonomy (NCBI): domain Eukaryota; kingdom Viridiplantae; phylum Streptophyta; class Magnoliopsida; order Santalales; family Viscaceae; genus Viscum; species Viscum album. Next base: position 1,292,517,758 of record OY728135.1, read on the forward strand.
TTATTATCCATTTGTTTAAAAAATTAACATAGATTTGATATTATATTTACTCTTGGAAATAAATTTGTAAGTGATCAAAAAATTTTATTGTATCCATTTACCCATGGTATGACAAAGAATATAATAAATATTTACCTTTATAACTAAATATTTCTTTCAAATGTGTTTTTATTTTCCACTACATTCCCCCATAATCAACATAATATAATATTACATTAAGATATTATCATAATTATTGTCATGATTGTATTCTAATGATAAAACATTATAAAAAAACTATAAAAACTGAAGAATCACATTTTATTATTCTTCATCGTTCATCTCCAAATATAGTATATATTTTACGGTGGTATATGAAAAACTAAATTATTCAAATCTAGATTTAAAATAATTAATTTACATGTTTGTATTCACATATGCTTCATATTTTACTCGCGTCGTTAAGGACTTGAAATATTCAAACACATGGTTGATTTCTACATGAAAACTAGTATCCCACTTATTTCATTAATTAATATCATTTACTCTAACATATCTGAAATAAAAATTCCCAAAATATTTCTCTTAAGAATGACTGGATTCAAATGAAATGTATTAATCAGTAACTCAGAAAAAATACATTCATTGTAACTATCGATGAGTTCCGTTTTGTTTTTTAAAAGTGACCCCATTAAAAAATTAATTTATCATCCTCTTTAAAGGAAAAATAAAAAATACTTTATAAGGTAATATTTTTATAATCAATTAAAACATCTTCAATATTACATCACTTCTACCTAACTGTATATTCATGAAGTTGTATGGACATACCATTATCTCTAACCCATATAATCTTAATTTTTTAACAAGGTGTATGAAATAAGATTGTTATTCCATGATTATATAATTCATTATAAAATTACATTTAAAAAAATATAAGTTTATTGGAAATATCCTTAGATTATCTGGATTTAGTGTAAATTTTATCCAATTAATTTCAATGTATTATTCATTCTTGATTGTGTTACCCAAGTCTTTGTGATTGTTTAAATTTGGAATAATCAAATTTTGAATACATGAATAAAATGAAATTCAAGATAAATATTCAATAAATTGAATATTAATTCATAATTACATAAAAAATCTTGTAATTATGGAAATATCATAATTTATTTATATTTTTATTCAACATAGGATATGAAAATAGTGTTGCATAAGGTTTTATATTCATCATTTTCTACCTATCATTTTCATATTCAAATAATGGATCTTAATATTTACCTAAATCCTCAATTTTTTCTCTTAATTGTTATTTTATTGTAAAATTATTCATTAATTTTATTTTCAAACTCAATTTATTCCAAGATCATTCTTACTTATCATGTGAATGACATTTAGACCTTCCCAAAGATTATTTTTTTTGTTTCATGTCATTTAACCATTTAATTTTCATCTTTTAATAGTTGTAAATAAAATATTTGGATGTAATATTATATGATGTAATGTAATGCATTAAAATTACAACCCATTGATTGTTATATTTTCATCAATAGTTAAAGATATTCAATATTTGATGTGTTTCCCTTATTAACATATGGTGTATTATGATATTGATCATGTTTTTTATTCTAAAATATTTGGTATATAGGTTATTGAAATTATGACAGTGGTTTAGCTCTTATATGTATTTAAATATAAGCAATGCATCCCTAAAATTTTTTTTTTCATGTTGTTTATTTCAAAAATCAATAAATTATTTTTTTACAATTAACAAGTTGAATGAAATGCATCATTGGTATATTTTGTTTATTTATCATCACATTATAAACAGTATCCTATAATATATAATCCTCTAGTAAATCCCTAATATATAATGATATATTTAATTTAAAATAAATTTAATATCAAAAATGACCCGTGCTGCATGAAACACCAAGTTTAAATGAAACATGCTCTTGGAATGAAATCAAATTTAAATTTTACCACTATAACCTATACATTAATGTTTTTGGGTATGAATATGAAAAATATTCTAAGAAAAATAATTTGGATTATAATGAATTTATTAATTACTAATTTAATATAAATGAAAATTAAAATCTTTTCAAAAATAGATACATTGTGAAAAACAATTTTTTGTGCTCATTTACTTTTTATCAAAATAAATTAAATATTCATGATTGGTGACAAATTTATGTACTATTGTTTTATCGAAAAAATTGCAACCTCCATGATATATTTTTCCATGAAAATGATAATAAAAAATCATGATTTATATTTAGAATGCGTATTTTTTAAAAAATAAAATTTCCTCACATTTTTTCATTTACATATAGATTAATTTATATAATATACTAAATTATAATATTGAATCATTAATTTATTATTTTGAATCAAGAGGAAAAAATTCAGTTAATTTTTACAATTTATTTTTTTCCATTATCAAAAGTTTGTGTGGTCATATGTTTCAATGTGGTGTAAGGTAAATCAAGAAATTATGGATAAAAAATATTATGACAAGGGATTAAAATGTATTTATACCCTTGTTGTATCACATTTAATATGTTAATTCTCTTTATATACATCCGTTTAATTTTTATATGGCCAATTGGTCACATTTTTCATTGATGTTGACCTTCATATTATTTAATGTAAAGAAAAATTCAAAATGTCAATCTCCTAACATTTAGGTCGCATTGATTTTCATAGAGGGATAGAAAAATTTATAAATAATATTAAAATTTATTATTTTTAAGAGATATAAAGAAGAATAACTAAATTACCTTGTAGAATTTGTTAACATTAATACACCATACAATGTTGAGTATTAAAAACACAAAGTGAATATCATTAAAATATAATAATAAATTAGAGGAAAAATAAAATTAAACGAACAATCATAAATGATAATGACATTATAGAAAAAGCTATGTAAAAAATGACACCTTGATCATCTATTTTCACATCTCTAAAAATTAACCTCTGGAAACACATCAATATCCTATGAAAACACCACATCCTTGTAAATCCATCGTGAAAAAGCATCACCATTATATGTAAAGGGTCACTAGCAAAAAAATAATTATCCACATTTCTTCCATCAGTTATGTGCTTATAAAATATCTCTATAAGTGTTTATCATTCATATGTCAATCAAGGAACTCAAGCCTCATACCATTTGTTGGACCACTCCCTAAAGTCTATATCTCAAGGTTTCATTTTGCCTACTATAAATTTTTGAAACCTATATCTTTGATTTTTCATAACACCAATTCCATGTCAATGAGCCACATAAGCTACCTAAAATGTGATAGCCTATCACATCATAGATCCACAATAAACACTTTTATCGCTATCAGTAATGAAACCCACATTCTACCATAATCATAATAGACCCTTCCATCTCTCATTGGATTACATGTAGATCAAAATTAACATACCTCATCACAAGTAGAATTGAATCCCATTATAGTAAAATATTCCACCACATACTATTATATAGAAAGAAAGAACATATCTCAAATTAGTTTGGTCATTATACCCCTTTTAATCTATTTATATTAAGGATAAAACTCTAGTAACATTGATGTAAACTACTTTATAAATTTTGTAAAAAATATTTCAATTAGTTAATTTCTACCTCCATAATAAATTAGATGATTCCCAAAACCTCTTGTATATAAAAACACATATCATTTGTGGTGTTTTATCTATCATGGAATCAATTTTTTTCATCTTCATACATTCGAATAAATATCTCATTTTGTATAATTTATTTTCATTAAACAACTTAATAAAAAACTCCCTTTTCTTATATGTTGGTTTCTAATTATCTTCATTTTCTATTCCTTGTTGATCAAGTCTTAGAGTGAAATCTCATTTATCATAGTGGATAAAATGGCAGATGTCGGTGGTTATATTAGGTGTGAAGGTGGAAAATATAGTAGAACATTTATACCCATGTGACGAGGCATGAGTTCAGCAGGATATAAAACTATCAATTTTAAAATTTGCATTACCTCACATCTTTCCCTCATCAATTTACAACATATAATTCTTCTCATATATCAATCAATATGTAACCCACTTATCTCAATAATATTTTATTTTATCATCTTCTTCGATGGTTACCTTCCATAAATTTCCATTTCATACCCATTCAATGGAATATTATCAACCACTTAGAATCTAAGATATTAGGATAACATTTCCATTTTCTATATTATTCTCCAGTAAACATGCCTTTTTACACATTTTAATTAATTATTTTTAAATCCAAAAAATTATTCATTAAAATTTTATGTTTTTATATAATTTTATTGAATTCATTTGAAATTTTTAATTCTTATATATAATTCAAATCAATGAGTAATTCGGTAAAATACAAAATTTATCTAGGAAATAAATGATTTCAAATAGTCATAGTTATGCATGAAATGTATATTTTAATGTCACACATCCCACTCTACCAAATAATAGTGTTTTCCTTAAAAAAATCATCGAGATAAAACCTTCCCCCATAAGTATATTTTAATGGTAAATAATTTAAACTATTTTATAGTATTGTTGTTATGGGAATTTTTCAATAAATTAATTACATTTATAAGGTTGTTCTGGTTTCATGAAGGATTTAGATAATTATAAATAAAATTATAGACTTAATATATTCCCAATAGTTCATAGAAAATAATAATAATTCACTTTTACATAATTTAGTTACAAAAATTTAATTGATAATGTATAAAATTATGTTTTAGATAAAAAAATTGGAATGAAAAATAAAAAAAGTTAAAATGAAGAATATAGTAAAATCGATTAAAAATCAACTTATGATAGATAAATTTTATTTTGAATATTCAGTCAAGGTATTGGTTTTCAATAATCAATCAATGTTGATGCCGATTGTCAAAATTTAATATTATGAAAATAAAAAAATATCTGATGTCAAAAAAATAAAAGGAATCAAACTAAAATATTATATAACAATAATTAGTTTCTAGGACCTTATTTTTTATTTCAGTTAAACTCAGTTTTCAAAAAAATATGAAAAAATTTAAAATAATGAACAGTAAAAATAAAAAAAAACTAAATAGTTATTTACAACTCAAAGTACTTATTTTTATGCCTCCCCCACACTAACATATTAAATAATATAATTTTTAGTGATTATAATTTAAATTATTATGATATTAAATAAAATGAGTTGTGGAATCTAATAAATGTTTTATAGGGTATGGAAAAGCCTAGTTTTCTCATTTGTTTATATGTTTATGAAATGCAATGAACTCAAAAACATGTGTGTTTAATACTAAAAAATAATAATTTTGTTATTTCCCATTGACTATGATGATTTATATCTTGTAATCTTATGTGATCTACAATACACCATGAAAACAAACATACAATAATATTCCATATATATCAAAAAATAATCAAATCAGGCATTATCTTTTGTAATTATTTATAGATCATCTCATCATGAAATTTTAAATGTCCTATGTGAAACTCTCTCTTATATATAATATTTTTATTGGTTTCAATTTATCATTAATTATATACCCCTTATTTCTCATAATAATATAGTAAAATATCATTTTGTTTCGAATGTTAATATTTTTATGTTCCATTATTTTGTATAAATTTGATATTTAATTTTCATTATAATATATGTTTAATTATCTTCCACACAAATAATATTATAAGAATTATATAAATTTAGATGATATGAAGAAATTATATAGGATAGTTTTAGTTCATAGTATAATATCTAGATCCATTAACTATAAACCTTCTCAAATTCATCATGTTGTCATGTATGATTTTTACAAATATGATTTATAACTTCTAATTTGATGCTTAAAATTTTATATTCATTTTGTATGGTATGATATTGATATTTTTTGTAAAAACAAATAATTATAATGAAAAAAATATATAAAATTTAAAAAGTGTGAAACTTGCAAATTATTTATTTACATTATAATTCTAAACATCTAAATAATTTTATCCTAAAACAAATCTATTAAAACATGATATTTTCTAATCATGGTAGGCTTTGATTGAACATAATATCTAACATAGTAAATTGTTTCTAAAATGTACATGAATCTAAATAACATGAAATAAAAACCTAAAATAAATTTCCTATTAAATAAAAATTTCAAAAACGTAATATGTTCTACTGAGGAATATCATGTATCATAAATATATTTCCAATTTGTTTGAAATGTGTACAATATCTACAAACACATGGTCAACCTTTAATAAAAATGGACAATATAATAATTTTTCTTAGTCACAACTATTTTCTCTATATGAAAAATTCCAAACTAATAGAAAATTTATAGAATAAATACAAAAAATACAAAATATCATGATCACGTATGCACATCCAATGACTTAGTTACAAGAGATATTCCAAATTAATCATTTATTGAAAAAACTATACATAGGCTCACATCTAGTCTTAATATTAGTTTTTTTTATTTTTATGAATTTGATATAATAAGGCATGGATTAACAAATAATTACATGATGACTTTTTTTAAATGGTTTCATATAAATGATCATATATGAATGTTTATTGAACAAGTTCCTAGTACAAGGTGGTATAAATAATGTATCGGGGATCCATCTCATGTAATCATAGAAAAAAATAACCCTTTATTATCTATAATATCGATATCATATAATTGATGAATAATAATACAATAAATAAATCATAGCTTTATAATAAATTTCATTAATAAATACCTAAATTGTGCATGGCTAGATAAAAATACTACTTTATTGTGAAACAAATATAAATTAAATTTATTCATTAAAAATATCTCAAAAAAATAAAATTTACCATTATTGTATAGTTTACTCAGTCCATATTAAATATCTTAGAATCATAAGTAATAAAGTGTGATTTACTCACACTCATTATGATAAGGTCACTTTTATTACGAGTTTAGATGTGTCTAAAATATTCTATAATTAGATCTACCTTCCTGTTGTATGGTAGGGATAATAGTAAGTGTCAAATTTATATCATAAAATATGACCTTCAAAATAGTAAAAAATTTAAAATCATAATCTGTTTAAAATAATATGGATAATGTTTCATTATTTCTATAACACCGTGATATTTTATGCAATATTTTGTTTTCAATTAAATTTAATTTCCTCGATAGCTTGCATTACATGCAACATAGAGTTCAGATAAATTGTGATATATTATTAAAATATTTAAATCACCTAGTTTTTTTATTTGGATATATTAATAGGATTACCTAAATTATGAAAATTTATATTTTAATCAGGTATAAAATGAATTAATCTTTCATCAATTAATTAGAAAAGAAAATAAAAACAATTAAAAATAAAACATATATTTTTTATGAAATTTTTTTGTGTGCAATGTTTTTAATCATAAAAAATTAAATTAGAAACTATTAGTGAATATTTATAATTTAATATATTTATAATATATTTAATATTTTTTTAACATGCATCTAATATTTTTTTATCAATTATAAAATAATAATAAATTTTGTTTTTTCCATTTTTTTTCTAAAAATTGGATTTTATCTCATTTTTAAAAAATTAATTAATATTAATTTTCAAAATTTATATTTATTGAATTATATAAAATAAAGTATATATTTATAATAAATAAATAAAAAAATTAAATAGTGTGATTTTATTTTTTCTAAATATGAATAGTAACCAAGTTAAAATTTGTAACATTATTAAAGGGTAAATTTGGTTAAAACTAAGTGCTAAGGAAATATATATTCTCCCAAATTATTAGTGTATGAATATATTTATACCCTCATCACCATAGGATATAAATTTATTAATTTAATAGAAACTTTTTTATGAAAAGGATCTATAAAATATTTGCATATAAAAAATTCAAAAAATGAACATTTCTTAGTTCTTAATATCATATATGTGTCCAAATAATGGAAATAGAAACATATTAATGAATATAAATTACTATTTTGATATTAATATAACCGTTTAAATATATAAATATATTTATTGTTTTATTAAATATATAATGACTTCAATTACATATGCAACATCAACGTTGTAATTCTCTTTTTAATAAAAAAATTAATTTCTTTAAAAATATCAAAAGGTAAATAATGTAAATGAGTTGATCTGTCTAATGATTGTTCTGGATCTAAATGATATATTTTGGAGGTTCTAAATAATTATATAATAATTACCCCTTTTATTGATGTAATTATTGTTAATATAAATAAATAGTTTTCAAAATGGTATTAATCAAATTTTATAATAAATAATATTTTATTAAATTATATAAAATTTGTAAATAGTATATTAATAAAAATGAATTGGATATGATTTAAAATATTAAAAATGGTCTATTCATGAGTCATGTTTTATTTTATAGTAACATTATTATTCCATAAATTGTAGAAAACTCTAATATTTAGGTAATTGTCAAAAGGATTAATGAGGCTAAAAACTAAATGATCAGTGTAAACATGTGATCAATAGTATTATAAAATAAAATAAATAAAACTAATTTTACCCTTCCCCATCTTAGATTCCTATATTATAAATTTTGGGTAATTTTTTCATAAAAAATTGTTTGTATTCATTTAATATTTCAATAAATTCCATGAGTTCCCATCCCCTCAATTATAAAAGATTTCCCCTCATTTCTCTTATTCACACTACATGGTGCCTTATAGCACAAAAAAAGTCATAAAATGTTTTTTAATAAGAATCTATAGACACAATATATTTCTTATTTTAGTAAAAAATTAGCAACACTATTAGTATATAGAGGAGATCTAAAGGATTCAATTCAAAAAATAGGAAACCCCTAAACTGATGAATTTAATTTAAAATTTCATTTACCTTTTATAAAAAAATTATATTATTTATAAAACAAAAAATTCAGTATCATTAATATAAAAAAACATCCTTATGTTAATTAGATCACCATTATTCTCCATTGTTTCCATTAAATGTGCAATGAGGGTAGTGGTCATGCATAAATATAACTAAACATTCACAAGAAGCAATATAATTCTTTTTTAATCACTATAAAATATTTAGGTATATTATTATGAATTTTAAATTTATATATATATATATAATAATTTTTTCATTATTATAAATTTCAATTTATAATTTTATTTATATCTTCGTATCATCCAATCCGTTGGGAAATGATAAAATCGCTCGTATTTACATGTAAAATACCACCACTATGAAGCTTTGTGATTCATATTTTATTTAAATTAATCATTGATAGTAATGAGGATTGATTTGAATAATATGTGTACTATATATAATATATAATAATGATATTGTTCTAGTAAATTAATTATTACCAGTCTTTCATCCCAACTTTTGAAAAATGAAAACATTGTTAATGCGTACGTATGACATATCGTATACATGAACAGTGTAATTCATTTTTGTATCCAAACAATTATGTATAAATTTACACACACACATATATATATATATAATTAATACATATGATACATATAACATGAGTAAATTTATATAGATGATGAAAAATGATCAAATTCCATGAATCAAAACAACAAAACAATGTCTTATATGATAAACAAAGCAATTACCACCAAGAATATTTATTTCAATAATGAATTGATAATAAATGGGTGATAAATGGTAACATTTTTAACATATATGTTTTCAATTATATTAGTATGTTTCTTAAATATGATTTGTAATGAACCTATATTTATTTTAAATTATTTTCAAAAATTTATTAATGAAAATGGACCTCGGAGAAGTGGTTTGATGTATAAATATCATTGGTTATTGAGAATATTTATGATTAAGTTATGATGATAAAATATTTTGATTAATCTCTAAGGATACTCATAAATTTTATTCTCTTTTATTTATTTCATTAATATAAATTTTTTCAATCAATTTTCATAGCTATTTATACTTAATATAATAAAAATATATTTAAATGGAAATCATATTTATTTGCCTCTAGTCTAAAAATCATTTTCATCCATATCTTTATTTAATAAAAAAAATTTAAACATGGTTTTTTATATTCTCCGATGATTTATTAATGTAATTTCTATCCTTTTGTGACATTTTACAGATAAAATAGAGAGGAGTGTTCTATTTCTTTTATTAATGATGTACTTTGTGAGTTTCTGAAAGTATGTATGGATATAATATTTAGTATCTTATATGAAATTTATGGAGTTTTCTGCCATAAAATATGTTCAATGTATTGGAGATTCATTGAAAATATCTCCTGGTAATTTTCAATGAAAATTTTCTCAATAAAATTTTCAAAATTTTAAATTTTAAATAAGTCATTAGTAAATGGAAAGGTTATTTTCCTCAAAAAGTTTATAATGATATTTTGATTCATCAATTAAAATAACCTTCAATGTTTAGTATGATTTAATTTGAATATTATATAAGGATTCCATCCTTATTATTTATATATATGTTTTTTTGTGATGAAATTATGTCTATTAAACTCATTCCTTTTACATGATATAATCTGTGATTAATTTTTTATGAAACGTATTTATTTTTTTTTGGGTTTTGATGTGATAAATTGATTATGATCATGAGTCTCACATTTTTATCATTTTCATAATGTTATTATAGGGGCCTATATATCTTCCCAATGGATTGGATAAATAATGATATATCATCGTACAAACTAGACTAGAATGTGTAGTGAACCCAGTTAGGTATGGAACATTCTCTACTATTATAATATATAGATTAAACCTTTTCTACTGATATATATTTGGGAGTTAACTCATTACACTATGATAGCCTTATAGAAGATCCTTGTATATTATGGTAAATATTTTATATAATTTTGATTATTCCCTAATTTTATCTTTATGTCATATATTATTCTCTATTGGATCATGCTCCTTGATTCATTTATGATTTATGTCCTATAAACTTCCATGATTTATTCCAAGACTCAATATTGTGATCTATGACATGCAGGGTATAGTTTCAAATTATAAGATCATGTTATCATGCAATTTTTCTTACATTGTTCTTATATGGTCATTTATATCTCCCTTATTTTCAATTAATAAGCCTCAAATATCACCCCTTGTTCGGTTTCCATTCCCATAGATATGATGAATGAATTAATTTATGATATGTCTAAAAACAGTGATAGTTATGAAGATCTATATGGGAGATGATGTAGAACTATTATGAACCATTATATTATGTTTACATATTTCCAATGATACTAGACCTATACGATTTTGTTTTGGAATTTATGTTATACAAATTATTCTCAACTTCACTGATGAAATTTCTATGTATAAAATTTTCATATCTCCTTAGTTGGTATGAGAGAAGTGATCAGTTATCCTTTCAAAACAATAACGAGTGAACATTAGTAATAAACTTTGGGATAAATATATGTATTGGGAAAAATTCAAGATTTTTTTCATGATCAAAAATAACCTAGGTTATTTGAATGTTTTTATTGAAGAAGGCATCCTGATTTATAAATCATATCAATAAAATTTGATGATTATGTGGTTTCCCTTTATGATTATTAGTACTAACCTGAATATTTTGGTTTTAGTCTATGGATGGAACTTGACAGAATAATTTTAATGTTGAATGATATGGATAATGAGGTAATTATACTCATAATAAATTTAATGTTTACTAGTTGAAGTGAAAAATATCATTGATATTCTCCCAACAATTTTTCAAGATATGCATCATTTTGAGATTCGAAATGAAAAAATGAGTGCAAAATGATCTATTGAATTGTTTATTATGAATCATTCACATTCTTTTAGTGAGTCCAATAATCTAGTAGGCAATAAGTAATGGAAAAGTACAACTTTAAAAATAAGTTCTAATCTCTTATGTTCTAAACATGAGACATTTATTCATGGATGTTTGTCTTTCGGACGGAAAATAATATCAATGGTGGACTCTTACCATGAATAAGAAGAAACATATCGTAATTAACTCTATAGATTTGGATGAGTTAATGAATATATGTCTCAAAATTTATTTTTTCATATTATTCATATAAAAATATAGAAGGAATTTCTTGAGTTGAAACAGAATGATAATGAATATGTTTGTGCGTATGAGAAACGTTTTAAAATAATTCTGAGGTTTGCCTCTTGAATTGTCAACCAACTTGAAACTAAGGTTGATTGATTCTTTGATGTCTTATATTACATTCTATTAATTGATTTAGACATAAGATAAATTATTTGATATGAAAAAATATTTTTCTATGTTATTATGATGGATTTATAGATTTTATTTACCCACTATTATCATGATTTGAAAAATAAAAGGAAAATAGAATTCTGTGGAAATTATAAACACCATGGATAGAAGAAGATGTCCATTGTATTATTCTTAAAATGTGGAATGAATCATAAGGAAATTATCTAAATAAAACTAGTGAATGATTCAAACCTCAAAAATAATGTCATTGGGAGAACAAATTCCTAAGTGGTGGGAAGAAGTAAGCTGCTAATTAGAATATAGGGAAAATCCATAGAATGCACCACCCCTAGTCCAGTGTTATGGATGGATACATTATGAGTACAATTCTATCTACTTCTCAAATTTAAATGTTAATGATTATGACGATGGATTTCAATAACCTATTAAGTCTACCGATAAAGGGAAAACCAAGTGATCACTTTTTCTAATAATGGGTATGATATTGAAGTTCTGAAAGGCTGTAAATGTTATCTCTCAAGTATTTGATATTTAATTTTTAGAAAAACTCTTTAATGGTAGGATGATCACATACCAAGTGTATGATTATTCTCTAATTTAAATATATAGGAATGTGTTTCTATAAAATAATATCATTCTCCCTTTAGTATAATTAATTGGTCATATATTTACATTCCTTACATAATTCCCACATTAATTTCAGAGGAAAGGAATTCATTTTTGATACTCCATGAAACCAATGATTGTCAATCAATGTTATGATTAACATTATCATCTAATATAAATTAAATAAATTTTATGGTTGTGTATTCTTATTTAAAAGGGGTTCTTATCTAAGATATATGGGGAGAAAATCGACATCAATGATATGACTATTGATTTGGGGTATATTGATAACATTCTGGAAAAATATCATAATCTTATATAAAATCCTGATTTTGATTTCCCAATATTAATTATACCTATTTGTGCACCAATTTATTAGACACCATATAGAATGGTCCTAATTGAGTTACAATAATTGAATTAAAAACTCTAGAATAGTCTTCAAACGAGATTCATTCAATCAATTTAATCACCTTGGCCTGATCCTTTTTTGATTATTAAGATGATAGTTGTATAAATGCAAGTTTAAATTGATTATATATAACATAATAGTGTTACTATAATAAAACATTATCCTCTACCTTGTATTTATGACATATTTGATCAACTTTTAGGAGCTCAATAATTTACCATAATTGATCTTTATTTTGTATATCATCAGCTGTGGGTCAAGAAAGAGGATATACAAGAGACATTTTTCCAAACTAGGGTTGGAAACTAAGATGTTGTAGTGATTCCATTTGGTATTATTATTTTCAATTAAATATTCATGTATTTAAGGGATAGAGTCTTTAGATAATACATTGATAAGTTTAGGGTAGTCATTATATATAGCATTATTAAATATACAATGAATAAGGAAGGGCATGAATACTACATAAGATTTGCAATGGTGACCCTGAGGAAGGATTTGATTTTAAAAATATTAATTATGTGTGAATTTTGGATTCAAAATGTTTCATTCATCTATCATATAATCCCATGTGAGATTTTATCATTATACACTTCAAATATCGATGTTATTGAACATTAGAATAAAATAACAACTTGGATTGAGATCTGTAGTTTTCATGGTTTGGTTGGATATTATCATTGTATTATGCATAATTATTCATAGCCATCAAATCTTCCCACCATGTTTACTAAAAAATAACCCAAGTTACTTTGGATAGATTATTTTTAGGAATTCATTAAGGAAATGACGAGAAGGAGAGTCACCACACTTATTTTCACACTACCATACAGTGTGGAAGGTATTGTAATCTATATAGATGCAAAAAAATTGACCATGATGTGTCTTGATGCATAATGATATGGTTACTGATTATGCATCCTGAAAATTTATGATCTATAAGAAAAAAATTACAACACATTATTTGGGGATTGCTACGGAAAAAAATTTATTAATGATGTGGAGGAATTATCTCTATTTAGAGATGTGTGACATATACACAGATCACTGAAGATTAATTTATATTTTCACTTGAAAAATAATTAACATGTTACAAAGAGGAGTGTTAGGGTAGATTAATGAGTATGACTACTCAATGGAAGGTGCGGTATTTCTATTCGCTATCAGATATTTAAGTATTTGGAGTGCATGAAAACAAAGTCATCATGGGGGTACAATATGTTCTCACCTGGATAGAGTGGTTTGAGCCAAGAGTATCTGGGACAAACTAATCCCCCTGTTCAAAATCCAAGAGGCAGTTAGGTCACTATGAATTTTCATGTTGGTTTATTTTTCTATTGTATCCTTGTAGAATGTTGTTCGACATGGGAGATGGGTAAGGTGGATCTCACTGATCTGTGGATTGATGCTCCACATGGATGTATCATGTGTCTCTAGTTTTATTAGAGGAAGAAGTGGATATAGACCCCATGGAGTAGTAATCATGGCCTTTAGTGAGGGATATATTTTGGTTGATTCCCTCATTTAAGTGGATTCATCATTGTTGAAATGTCTCGATGTATGCCAATCACACAACATTATATTGAAGTCAGTGGAAACAGACTCCGCTATTCACTATGGGTTGATTTAGGGTAGGCCAAACACCTTGGAACATTGCCTACAGTATTCAAAAATTAAAATTTATTCTTGAACTATAGGTGGAACTAACACATACATTCCATTAGGGGAACAAGGTGGAAGAATTTTTGGCATATAATGTTACTAATGGGGACCATAGTTTTCTATTTTCTAGGTCGGGGTATCTCCCAAAATCATGTGGTATCATTTTTAGGGTAAATTTACTTAGTCTCCATTAAATTAAACCTCCTTAATATTTTTCTATGTAGGTAACTGCTCATTATGATTTAAAAAATAGATAATTTATTATAGATGTCAGAAATATTCATGATTTCAACCATGACTGTGATAAAATTATAATTGTAAAGACCTGGAAATTTCAAGGTAATTTTTTTCTTAATATATTTGGAATTTTACGAGTCTCTGGCTCTTGACGACACTTGATTCTGAGGCCCGGTGTGCACGAAATCAATTTCTGAAGTTTTGTTCGGGTACTTTCAGTAAACGTATGTGTGGGTTTTCCTATCATTTGAACCGGTGCTCGGAATTGAAATATGAGGACACCGATAAACTCGCAGCACCAGTATTCGCCTAAGGGGACATTTACTGTAGTTGCGTTTTGACGGGAGGAAAGTTAATTTTTGGGTTGTTATTAAAAAAATAAATAAATATATGTGTTGATATTTTTATTTGTGTAGGGTGGTTATTTCCTGCAAAGGGGAGATAGAGGAGGGTCCCACACCCACATAACCTCCCATGAGAGGATATTGGTGGGGTGGGTCCCACACATGCCCTAAACTCCTGAACTACCCATAACTCTCCTGAACTTTCCATAACTCTCCCCTTGAATTACGTGTGTGAATAAAATAATAGCCCAGCTATTATATTTGTTTTGGCACTTGTTTTGATGGAACATTGTGGGAGCTCTGGAAAATTAGAGAAGGGTGTTTTCTCTCAAAGACAGAACACCATCCCTTCCAACGAAGAACTGCCAAGGAGCTTCTTCATCACCTTCGATCTTTAGCCAAACCAAGGAGATGGAGCCACCCGTGAGGAACTCCGACGATGCCCCATCCTCGACCCTTTTTTCCAATGTCAACAAGTTGACATCATCTCCTCGTGATGCCGTATTCCATGATTCTCGACTACCATGAATCTTTTTTAAGGTAGGGGTTTAATTTGAGTATGTTTATTTCTCAATGTTCTTCACTTCTAAAACAAAGAACGCGGATCAACTCATTATTAAGTTGATCTATGGATGTTTTCTTTTGCAGGTTGGGAATAGTTGTTTGCAGGGTAATTGTAGGGTGGATTATTTTCAATTTTATTTGAATAAAATTTTTCATCGTACAACGTGAATCCTTATTTATATTTAGCCAATTGATAACACCTAACGCGTAGGGTGTGGGCCGAACAAACACGGCCCAACAACCCTCCGCAAGATGTTTGTCTACGTGCAAATTGACAGGCGATGACAAAATAGGGCCGAAACAGTGATTTGAAGCCGTCGTAGTGAAGAGCGGGTCCCAGGAGAGTCGCTGGCGTAGACGGTGGGAAAAATGGACCACAGAAGCGCGTCCGGTGGTTCGCGAAAGGCGGCGACAGATGAAATCGGAACGGCTCAGCCGTTCGGGATTTGGGGGGTGCGGCATTTAGCCGCACCTCCTGGCCGAAGCCAGCACCCCCCCCTCAGCCGGGCCGGAGTGGGCCACACGGGTCGGGCCGTGACCCACCGAGCCAGACCCGGACCCGGGTCGGGTTGACTCGGTTCGGGCCTACCCAGGGTGGGTTGGGCCGGGTCGGACCGGGCCCACACCCCCCTTTTTCAGACCAGATTCGTTTAAATGGCCATAACATGAGCTACAGACCTCTGATCGACACCCCATCAGTTGTGTAGGAATACTTGGATCGAGACAGTCGTTTCGGTATTTTACACTCAAGGTTTCAGTGAAGTTTCGGTATGACCGGGTTGGTTTGAACCCGAAACCAACCGGGCCCTCAGAGCGAAAATGCTTATAACTTAAGGACCAGCCATCCGATTGAAGTGCCATCAACTTTGTTGGTTTCATTTTGATGAAACTATTTTTTTGGCTTACTCCACTTGAGGTTTGGATGCAGTTGGAGAATGGTCGGGTTGGTTTTAGCCTAAAAACCAACCGGGCCCCTGGAACGGAAAAGTCAATAACTCTCAGACCAGACGTTCATTTGACGAACCGTCAACGGCATTGTTAATCTCATTGAGAAACGGTTCCATTGAGTATACCGCATGGGTGTTCGGGGTACAGTTGAGATACGGTCGGGTTGGTTCGTACACGAAACCAACCGGGCCCCTGGGATAAAAAAGCTAATAACTCACAGACCGAGCGTTTGATTGACACGTCGTCTATTCCGTTGAGACCCCTATGATGAGGCAGTACTTTGAGATACTTCTTCGTGAGACTTTGTGACACTTGGAGTGTCGACCAGTATATCGGGGAGCGGATCCTCCCAGAGACGAGAATACGGTGTACAAAGACCTTATAGCTAGCCGAGACCTGATAACTGCTTGTCCGATTCGATTCGGAGTGACTTGACTAGCCCAGTGGGAATCACTACTGTGTTGGGGAGACAGACCCATGGCAGATGATCGCTACTGTGTTGGGGTGGAAGACCCACAGTACTCAACAGGAGGAGTACCTCTGTAGGCTATTAGGGGGAGCGCTACTGTGTTGGGGCGGCAGACCCATGACGGGGAGCACTACTGTGTTTGGGTGGCAGACTCGCAGTACACGACAGAGGGGGAGTACCTCAGCAGTCTAAGGTTAGTGAGTATCACCTCCAAGTCATGATAGGACTACTGCGCTCGATAGAGGAGGAGTTCTCCAGCAGCCGTGTTCTCAACATCATGAATAAAAATCATGGTTTTAGCTGAGTCAATGACCTTTGTGTTTTTCTCATGATTGAGATGGGTTACTTGATAACTTAGATATATGTATGGGAATATACCTATGTAAAGGTTATCATTTGAGATATTTCTTTGTGGTTTATCCATGTTAGATTTAGTGAGACCTTGACGGTCTCAGGGTCCCTACTGAGTATCGTTATACTCACCCCTGCATGGGTTATGCCCTCACTTCGTTGTGTTGGATGTAGACGATGGATAACGCTGACCGAGGAAGGGTGTACGAGGAATGGACGGTACCCGAAGGTGGACACTCGACATGATGGCACACAGAGTGGACTGATAGATGCGAAGTGATGAGGGGGACATCTGTACGTACCCGTCAGGTATGAACCCAGAGGATGATCCAGGAGTTTCTTCACCATTCAGCTGTTTGTCTTTTCCGTTGTACTTTCATTCAGTTTTAGTTGTACCTTTCTATTGGGATTGTATTCTGGCCCCTCTGTACATTTAGCACACTTTTTATACTACTTTACTTAGTGTTTTCTTCCACCTGTACTCTGTTTGTGTATGTTTACCTTTCATAAAGGTAATGCCTTCCCTTTTTATCGGGATTTAAGCCTTTGGTGCTAGTCGACAGCCCCTGGCCTATGGAAGGCGGGCTTGGGGTAGTCACGGCATAGGCCCTGAGGATGGGCCATGAAAAATTGGTATCATAGGATTTGGTTGTACCACAAAACTTAGGAATATGATATTTTCTTTTCGTTGAAGCAATAATGTTAAGCGTAATGAGTGTGGTCTTCTATTTAGGGAGTCCAGTGTTGGTGCGGCCGCCGACGTATCCATAAACCAAGACCCTGACTACTGATTTCTGACTCAGTGCACGAAAACACTGATTTCATGTGAGTTTACAATAGTTTTCTTTATGTCAACTAAAAATAGGTCACCTCACTAGGTATAGTCTTTTGACCGTGTCACATCTGTTTCTTTCAGGATGCCTCCCCTTAGACGACCAGCTAGTGCCCCGAGCGTTGTACGTACTGACAGGCCGTCGAGCGATGAGGCCTGAGTAAAGGTCCCTCAACCATTTGAGGCACAAGCAGAGGCACCAGCGGTACTACCACCCGTTGGGCCACCGATGCCACTAGCCCTAGTAGAAGGCGATGCACACTGCTTAAGCATGTTGCATGAGTTCCAATGCTAGAGTCCGCCCAGGTTTCGGGGAGAGACAGACCCACAACCGGATGAGGATTGGCTAGAGGCTGTGGTGAGAGTCTTCAGGCTAGTAGGGACTCCAGCAAGATTTATGGTGATCCTTACTGCAAGTCTCCTTCAGGCAGTAGCATGCAGATGGTGGAACCTGATGCTCCAGATGCATGATGAGGTGACACTTCTATGGGCAGACTTCGAGAGCATGTTCTAGGTGGGGTTTGTACCAGACACCCTTCATGCGGTGTGTATACAGGAGCTGCGACATCTTTAGCAGGGTAGCATGACGGTGGCGCAGTACTCAGATAGGTTCACTGACCTCTCGCACTACTCCAATGATATGGTATGTGACCCATTCTTCAGTGCCTAGAACATTGAGAAGGGACTCAGGGAATAGATCAGAGCTTCAGTTGTCTCCCACAGCATCCCAACGCAAACGGGGGTGTTGGCATGAGCCCTCTTAGTGAAGAGTTTCCTTGCTGAGCAGTCTCCTGCAGCTGGGCCCACCACTAGATGGCATCCAGCAGAGTCTTCTGTAGTTGGAAATAGACAGATAATGCAGAGGTCCAAGAGGACCATACCTATAGATGGTCGACCGCTTGACTCAGGGTAGGTAGTGTGGGGCACCCAGGGTGGAGACAGAGCCAGACCTGCCAGGCTGTGTTACTCATGAGGCAGACAGGGTCACATGGCTTGTGACTGTCCGACCCACCGTTCAGACGATCAACAGATAGAATAAGGACCTCCCAGGCAGAGGCAGAGGTTTGATCGAGGAGGACTGCAAGGAGCAGGAGACTGAGGCAGGGGATCTGGTCGTGTAGCTGGTGGTGGAAGACGCTTCAAGGTGTTTCCACCACCACCACCAGGAGGTCCACCCTGACCGCAAGGAACAGGTGGACATGGGAGAGCACAGCTTCAGGTAGCTGAAGCAAATGACTATGGAGATTTGGAAGTAGGTGGACAGGAGTGGGACTAGTTCCAGGAATGGAGGTCTTTTTTCTTGGTTCTTCTAGTTTTCATGTTGTTGTTTTTGTGTTTGCTTTGTGTCTTTGTAATTTGATCTGTAGTAATAAAATACACTTAACTTTATGACGTTTACTTTCCTATCCTTTTTGTATGGTTGATACTAAGAGGTTACAGTTTAAACTGTTGACTTGACCCACACTTGTGAGATTCCTACTGGAGGAGACCCAGTAACCACGCACCGATGCCGATAGTGTGACTCAACCCTTGAAGGTGAGATTAACGGTTGGATCATTTAGTAGTAGCATCAAGGCCTTACGACATCGTTTATGGCATGAAATAGTACCATTCATGTCAAGATGGACTGTATTAGTCAAAGAATGTGGTTCATCCAGGGGTTGAGACCAGATTTCTCCGTTCAGCAGAGAAGAAATCTCAGCAGGTTTTGTAGAACGTAGATGAAGAAGGGTGGAGATGAGTTCTTACAATTGGCTAGTCACACCCATTGTTCATTGAGCGAACAGTCTACGGTTCTCTCCAACTCAATAGTCTTAGGTGCATCTTCCCTTAGAAGGACATGAACCTGAGACATCGGTGACGGATTGAATTCCTCCAGGACTATGACTTCGAGATAGATTATACTCCTGGGGAGGGGAATGTTGTAGCAGATGCTCTTAGTAGGATATCGGGTATTCAGCTGTTAGGAGTGGTGAGATAGCAGTTGGAAGAGTTTCAGATATACTTTGTGGATAGTGATGGAGTCAGCACCAGTAGAACCAGAGATGGTTCAGGCTACGATGGAGAAGGTGCAGATCATCCAGGAGCGGATGAAGACTACACAGAGCAGATAGATGTCCTATGCTGATAGGAGACGAGGCTACTGGAGTTCGAGGGTGACGACCACATTTTCTTACGGGTCTCATTTTGACGAGATCTAGAGAGATTTTTCTGGGGTGCAGGTTATCTCCACAATTAATCAATCCTTTCCAGGTCCTCAGTAGAGTAGGCGAGGTGACTTACCACCTGGTCATTCCACCTCAATTAAACTAGGTTCACGATGTCTTCCACGTATCTCAACTGAGGAGATGCGTGCACGATCCATCCTACATCATCGATCACAGGGAGATGGACATTGATGAAGGGGCGAATATTGCAGAAATCCCAGTGGAGATCGAGGATCGACAGGAGCGGGTCCTACATGGACGGTCGATTCGTAAGGTGCACATTCGTTGGCAGCACAAGAACCTCCAGGAGAGCACATGGGAGCGTGAGGATCAGATGCATGCTCAGTACCCTCATTTGTTTTCCTAGTTTATGTTGTAGCTTTATAGAGACATAAATCCCTGAGGTGGGAGTAATGTAAATACCCAAAAATTTCAAGGAACATTGTTTCTTAATTTCATTGGAATTTTACGAGTCTGTGGCTTCTGACGGAACTTGATTCCTAGGCCCGGTGTGCCCAGAATCAATTTACGATGTTTTGTTCTGGTACGTTCAGTAAACATAAGTGTGGGTTTTTCTATACTTTGAACCGGTGCTCGGAATTGAAATCTGAGGACACCGATGAACTCGCATCACCGATATTCATTTAATGGGACCTTTACCGTAGTTGCATTTTGATGGGAGGAAAAGTTAATTTTTAGGTTGTTATTAAAAAAATAAATAAAAATATGTGTTGATAATTTTATTTGTGGAGGGTGGTTATTTCCTCCTAAGGGGAGTTAGAGGTGGGGCCCACTCCCACATAACCTCCCATGAGAGTATATTTGTGGGGTGGGGCCAACACATTCCCTAATCTCTTGAACTCCCTATAACTCTCTTGAACTTCCCATAACTCTCCCCTTCATTAGTTTCTTTGACAACCCCTCCTTAATTAAGAGATATCTTCACCTCCCTCTCTCTCTATCTCTCTCTTAAATATGTTCCAACACATTTTATTTAATGGGTTAAACCTCTTTAATTAATTAATTGAGTTTGAATTTTTAATTACGTGTGTGAATAAAATAATAGCTTAGATATTATATTTTTTTGGCACTTGTTTTGTTGGAACTTTGTGGGATCTCTGAAAAATTAGAGAAGGGTGTTTTTCTCTCAAAGAAAGAACATCATCCCTTCATATGAAGAATCTATGAGGAGCTTCTTCATAGCCTTTGATCATCACCCAAACCAAAGGAGATGGAGCCACCCGCGAGGAACACCGACACGCCATCCTCATCCCTTTTTCTAGATGTCAACACGTTGACGTCATCTCCCTGCGACGCTCGAATACTGCAGATATTTTTCAAGGTAGGGGTTTAATTTGAGTATGTTTAAATCTCCATATTCTTCCCTTCTAAAAAAATAACGCGGATCAAATCATTATCAATTTGATCCGCAGATGTTTTCTATTGCGGGTTGTGAATAGTTGTTAGTGTGGGAATTGTAGGGTGGATTATTTTCAATTTTATTTGAATAAAATTTTTCTTCGTACAACATGAATCCTTGTTTATCTTTAGCCAATTGATAACGCGTAACGCGGAGGGCACGGGGTGAAAAAACACGGCCCGATGACCCTTTGCAGGATGTTTTTATGTGTGTGGATTGACGAGAGATGATGAAGCAGGGTCGCAATGGCCATTTAAAGTCATCGTAGTAAAGAGAGGGTCCCGGGAGAGTCGCTGGGAAAGACGGTGGTAAAAATGGACCACTGAAGCGCATCCGGTGGTCTGTGGAAGGCGGTGGAGGATGAAACCGGAACGACTCAGCCATTCGGGATTTGGGGGGCATGGCATTAAGCCGTGCCAGCAGGCTGATGCCTACGCCTTCCCCCCCGTCCAGGTCGGGGCGGGCCACATGGGTTGGGCCGCGTCATCTGGGTCGGGCCACGCTGTCCGTGCCGCACCGCTCCCAACCGCGCCGGACCCGGACCCGGGTCGGGTCGACTCGGTTCGGGCCGACCCAGGGTGGGTTGGGCCGGGTCAGACCGGGCACAAACCCCCCTTTTTAGGACCAGATTCATTTAAACAACCATAACTTGAGCTACAGACCTCTGATCGATGCACCATCAGTTGCGTAAGAATCCTTGGATTGAGACCCACAGTACTCAATAGAGGAGGAATACCTCAATAGTATAAGGTTAGTGAGTAGTACCTCGGAGTCATGACATGACTATTGCACTCGACAGAGGAGGAGTTCTCCAGCAGCCGTGTTTTTCACATCATGAATAAAAATCCTGGTTTGAGTTGAGTCAATGACCTTTGGGTTTTCCATATGATTGATATGGGTTACTTGATAACCTAGGTATATGTATGGGTATATACTTAAGTAAAGGTTATCAGTTGAGATATTTCTTTTTGGTTAATCCTTGTTGGATTCAGTGAGACATTGAAGGTCTCGAGGTCCCTACTGAGTATCATTATACTCACCCATGCACGGGCTATTCCCGCACCTCGTTGTGTTGGATGCAGAGGACGGACAACGCTGACCGAGGTAGAGTGTATGAGGACTGGACGGTACCCATTATTGGACACTCGACATGATGGCACATGGAGTGGACCGATAGACGCGGAGTGATAAGGAGGCTATCTATACATACCCTTCAGGTAGGAACCCAGAGGACGATCCAGGAGTTGCTTCACCATTCACCTATTTGTCTTTTCAGTTGTACTTTCTTTCTGTTGTAGCTGTACCTTTCTATTGGTTTTGTATTCCGGTCCCTTTTTTACTTTCAGAACACTTGTTATACTACTTTTCTTAGTGTTTTCTTCCGCTTGTACTCTGGTTGTGTGTGTTTACGTTTTATAAAGGCAATGACTTCCCTTTTTATCAGGATTTACGCCTTTGGTGCTATTCGCCAGCCCCTGGCCTATGGAAGACGGGTTTGGGTTAGTCACAGCACGGGCCCTAAGGACGGGTGGTGAAAATAATGTTTAGGAACATTGTACGTCACCCTTAAGTACCATATTTGAAGAAGCTGTTGGATAATGCTCTTAATTCTTCCATCACCATTCACCATAGATGTATGACCATGTATATATATTTAAAAATTATTAATGGTTGTTGGAATGAGGGGAGAGAATTCAAATTTTTCTTCTCAATGCATCATTCATTTTCATGATAAGGTGAAGAGATATAATTCTTAGGGGATTTTACAACCATTACCTATACAATATTGTAAATTGTATAACATTACTATGTATTTTGTTATCAAAATCCAAAAAAAACTATAGCGGATAATTATATATGGGTTATAGTTGATCACCTTGTAATGAAATCACAAATAATAACTATTATATAGGATTTGTGTATTAATAAAAATACTCATTTATAAAATAAGGAATTGTTTTAATTATATAGTGTACTATTATAAATTTAAACTAATCTAGATACATAGTTTACAACATTGTTTTGGGGAATTCAACAAATGGATATGGATACAGTGTTATGTTTATGAAAATTTTATCATATATATATATATATTGAATCATACATATCCATTAAAACTATATAATACATGTTGATATTTTTATCCATATATTTAATTGTTTTTTAAAATTCAGACCATTCTTTTGTTGAATTTTCATTCAAAAATCCTTTTACTCATGCATTCTGATGGGTCCATTTGAATCATACTGTGGTAGGATGTTCAGAAATCCAATACACATAAATTAATATGGATAAATAAATATATTTGGACTGAATCTGGATATATAAATTCAATAAAATTTTACAGTTATTCAACAACACAAAATAGGGACAAATAGTCGGTAAAAACAATATAATGACAATCATCTGAATGAAATATAGTTTGATGTTGAAGAAAATGTATTAATATATGAATGTCCATAAAAGGGTGTGTTGATATCAATAAATAAGATAAATATAATCCCTAATTATATATGAACTTTTAAAATTATGTATTATATGAATATTTCAACTTATTTATCATCGCTCCAAACAAATTTCTGTCAAATTAATGATGTCTTCCATGTATCTGTTCTATGGATGTACATAATGGATCACTAACATTTACTAAACCCAAAGGAAACACTAAAAAATAATGATTTATCATATTAGTATTAACCTGGGGATATTTTATATCATTGAGAGAAAGTTCGTTTAAAACAAGACCACTCAACTGGTCAAATTTTTCATGCGAAACCCCCATTTTCATAAAGCAATGTGGGACCCTTAATATATGATGTGGAAGAAGTATCATTATTAATTTTAATCAGATAAATATAATTTCATGGGATCAATTCCATATAGAATGTATAATTTAACCCCTTGAAATATTAAGAAACATTTTTCTCAAAAAAATTTATATCTTTGATAACTTTCGTTACATAGAAAAACGGGTTTTAACAGACCATTATATAATATTAAAATATTGTTACAACAGATTTTTGAAATTAATGGTTATATATTATTATAAATAAAATATGAAAATTCATGAATTAAATATGAATAAAATGAAATAACAAGTTACCAATTAATTATTAATGAAAATAAAAATCATTTTAAAGTAAATGAGATATTTTTTCCAATTTTATTTAGGATAAGAATGTATTTTTCTCTAATAAATGAAATGTATTAGTATTGGTGAATAATTTCAATGGAATTTATATATTATATAATAAAACACTTATTTAAATAGTAATCTAATATTTTTAATTATTTTTAGGATAAAGATAAATATAATTTCTTTCTTAAAAATGCATTTTCTTAATAAGTGGTTTTCTTCCCTTATTTCACACAAAAAATAAAATTAGTTTTTCCTATTTTTATTTTATTAAATTGATATAATTAATTTAATATTTATAATTAAGAGTGGAAAATTTTCAAACTTATCATATTTTATTTTGTGCCAATATGTATTGTAACCATAGGGAATTTATCACATCAGTAAATGGTAAATCAGGTTAATATTGATAAAACAAAGGGGAAAGGTCATATTTTTTTCTTTTTAATTATTATTTTATGAATATTATTCAACCCTTATGACCTTATTAATTAACATTACTAGTTAAATTCACATGTATATAGTGAAATTACTTATATAACAGTTAAATCAATGAAAGTCATAAAAGGTCACTCTTATTGTCCTTAATATCTATTATATGGCCACAGAGGGAGAAAATAATGTTTTGAACAACTACATGTATCTATATTGAGAATAATAAAATTATTTTTAGGAGCTAAATTTATATATAATTCTATAAATTATATAATTTCCTTAATTTCTTTTTCATAACTACTATAGTATTTCTCCATTTAAAAATATATCATTAATTTTTTTTAAATTATTAAATGTGAAATAATTTAAATGTGTTAATGTGTCCCAGGAATTTAATATATTTTTATTAAATATTATGGACTTTTGAGAAAATTACATTCGATATACTCCTATTATTGATTTATTTCATGTTCAATTAAATGATTAGTGTCCAAAAAGACATTAATGATATTTTTTTAAAAATAATATTTTTATTAAATGATATAAAAATCATAAATATATTTGATTCAGAATAATAAATGATATATAGTTTTAAATAAAACCCATGGTCCATTTTTGAGTGTGTTTTCATATTTATGACAATTATATTAACCCTTAAATAGTAGAAATCATTATTATTTTGGTAATTGTCAATAGGGTTAACTGGGGCCAAAACTAAATAATTCCTGTAAGAATTTGATCCAAAAAAGTAAAAATTTTATATTATGATATGATTTTAATTCCTAATCATCATTTCTTTGAATCATATCAATTTGGAAAAAAATTACATAAAAAGTTATTTAAATTAATATAATATTTTAGTAAATGCCAAGAGTTCCCCGCATCACAATTTTAAATGGGAACCCATTTTTTCTATTATTAACCCCACATTGAGGCTTATATTTGCATAAAAATAAACCTTGTTACCTTATAAACAAACCTATAAAAATTCTTAAGATTAATTTCTTCACAAAATACTGACCCTTCATTCATTTAGAGGCGAACGCATGGATCCATTTCGAAGAAGAGGTAATATCTGTAACTGATCACATTCATTTAAATTTTTATTTTACCCCATAGAAATATATTATATCCTTCCCAAAATAATCATTTTAGTATCATAAATATACTTATATATTATTATGATTATTTAAACACTATTATCCAAAATCATTTACAGCAAATGGAATGTGATATTGTCACTCGTGTGAACATACACGTAACCCTGTCCACACAGTGCTACAGTTAATAATTCATCCCCTTAATTTATATATGATTATTATGAATGTTTTTATATTTAAATATGTTATATACAACAAAATTATAATTCAATAATTATAATATTTTGTCTACCTTATTTCCATCCATTTTTTGGGAAATGATAATGTCGCTCATGCATATGTATGAACTATCACCGCCATTAAGATAAGATATTTCTTATCAATTTTTATTTTAAATAAATGTTAATTAAGATTAATTTTATAAATATATATGATATAATAATTACATTTTTATGAATAATTTATATTTCCCATTCTTTCATTCCATCTATTGAAAAATTATAATAGTGTTCATGTGTTCGTATGGCTAACCATCTATAAGAACGATGTAATTTAATATGTATACATAATACTTATAGATGAATGTAAATATATAAATATTCTATATATATTATTTTTACTCAATGGAAAAAAATTAAATAATTTTTTGATAAACATAATTCATGGACCAAAACCATCGAACCATTAAAAACATGTCAAATGAAGCAATTATGTTGCAGAATATTGATTTTAATAATGAATTATTAATAAATGGGTGATAAATGGTTACAAAAAAATCATACAAGGGTTGATTTATATTATAATGGATTTTAAATATGATGTATAAAAACCCTATAGTTATTATATCAGAGTTTTGTATATGTATGACAGAATTCGAACATGGTGTAATGGGTTTTATGTTACAATTTCATTGTTTATCAACAATGTTTATGAGTAAGTTATAATGAGGAAATATTGTGACCAAAATCTCAATATAAACATGAATTTTATTTTCCACTAGTTTGTTATTTAAAATTAATTTTTTACTTTTATTTTACTCACCTTTTTTTCTCAATATACTGAAAATATATTCTTAAAGAATACTGACTTCATTTATCACCTCGATCGAAAATAATTATTTCATATCCATGTTTTATAGAAATACATTTAAGAAGATTTTTACTATTATAGTTTTATTGTTTAAAGTCATTTATATAGATTATTGAATGCTTATACATTTTTATGAAAAGAGTCTTCTTTTTTTCCCTAAACGAGGTAATTTATTAATTTTCCGACAAAAAGTATATAAGGATTTTTTTCTATACAGAATGAATTACATTTTATACTTTTATGAACACTCAATGATTTTAATATTCCTTTATAGGGTCCCATGGTTTTCATAAAATAAAATTTTTTACATAATTTTTTGGAAATTATTATCTTTTTTATGTGACTGAATAATGGAATGACTATTTCCATCAAGAATGTTTTAATGATATTGGGATTCATCAATGATAATATACTTATGTTTTTCTTATTATTTACTAGGAAAATAACCCAAGTATACCATGCATATTCTTTATCATAATGGTTTATATATAAGATATAATGAGGTTTATGAAACTTATTATTTTTCCATTGGTTTTTCTATAATGAAATATTTATAAAATCCATTTATTTTATTGGGACCAAAAAAGATAATTTTTTATGATGTTGTGGAACATGTATGTATTATTTTAATTATATAATGGGTTGAACCACTACCTTACTGTAATTAATTGTTTAATTATTGATATCTCATGAGATATATAGGACTGGTAGGGTAGTGAACTTAGTTCTTTAATGTACTTTCTCTACTATGATAGTTCTGGGAGTGAATCTTAAAAACTTAAATGGATTGATGAGTGAATTCATCACACTATGATAGTCTTGGAAAAGATACTTGAATAATAAGGAAATTATTTTCTATTCTTATGTTTATGACACAATTTCATGGTTTATTATTTTATAATGATCTCATGGTTCATATTATTTTATTCCTTTTATATTTCATCTCTTATACACATCCAATATTTATTCCAAGACAAATGATTATGATTTATGAGATATAGGGTATGAGTTTCATAAGATAATATCATGTTATCAATCCTTTGTCACATTTAATGCTTATTTTATCATTGATAACTTCATTATTTACCTTTACTGAGCATCACATCCCACCCTTTATTTTGTTTCCTTTCCATAGGTAATGAAGAATGTTTTTTGTATGATATGTCTAATAAGGGTGGTATTTTTGTTGATCATGGTGGGAGATGATATAGAACTATAATGAACTATTTTTATATGATTCCATGCTTCCAAAGATACTGAAACTATTATATTCATCCATGGAATGTTATTTTATTTATTGAATATTCACCTACATAGATGAAATATATATGTATGAAAATTTTAGGTACTTATAAGGTTTACTAAACATTAGGATAAATTTTGAAAAACAATATTCATTCCCATTTTATTATTTAACATCATATATATTCATAGGATATTGTGATGTGGATGCACTATTAACCTTAGATCCCTCTAACTCGGTACCTTGATGAAAAAATATCTTTCATATTAAAATTACTTTCTCTACCATAACATTATATCTATTAATTTTATAAACTACATTTTCTCTAAAT
This sequence comes from Viscum album, assembly GCA_963277665.1. Lineage (NCBI taxonomy): Eukaryota > Viridiplantae > Streptophyta > Magnoliopsida > Santalales > Viscaceae > Viscum > Viscum album. Next base: position 1,292,547,357 of record OY728135.1, read on the forward strand.
AATGGTGTAATGAATTACCTAAACTAGAGAGACCTTAATAAATAAATGAGATATATATATATAGTAAATTTATCCACAAATAACACTATTTGTTTCTCACGTTAATCGGAAATGTTACTTGTTGTACATCATTATAATATATTTGTGGAATTATAAATCAATAATGCATACATTGAATAAAAATTCATTGAATAGAATTGTGATATTTGTCTTCCCCGAGTCCTTAGTCGTATTAATATGTTAAAAATAATCAAAATCAATGTTGTATCCTTATATGATTCTTACAAGATTTTTTTTAATAATTATATGGGTATGTGGTCTTTATAAGTAGATTTATTTGGTTTCATATAATATATTAATTAGTAATAAATGTTTGACTCCCTCATATTATTTAACTTCTCCCTCTCATTTATTGCAATTGTAAAGCTTATTTCCTTTGGGTAAATATGAACACGGTAAACTAACATGATTCAAGGATATGAATAATTATTTTTTTGAATATTCATTTTTACACCAATTTCATAAAACCTTCTACTAATGTGAGGTTAATATACTATTTTGGTTCACTAAAGAGTTCAACCACAACCTAAAATGTATTAATTTTATGAAAAATGATGGTATAATTCCCCGAATGTCAACTAAGAGTCATTAAATATCCTAAAATTTGATCATAAAAATGTATATAAGTCGATTATATTATTTATGATTATTATTTGAATAATGAGATTTAATTTTCTATCACTCAACATTTTTGAATAATTCCATTCTGGGGGATGGATTTCATTCCAATTTTTTTGGGTGGCCTATTAATGGAAAATTTATATAATACAAATATATAGTCAATGCATATCATAATAACATTTTCATACATCAATATCCATGAATAATGGATAAAATATATTAATATAATCAACATATTTATCATATTCAAAAATTGTTTAATCACCATTATAATTTTAACCACAATTATAATCATTAGTATGAGGTATTGATAAAAAACATTGAGTGTCAAAGTATTAGGAGAAGTAATACTATGATCATTACTCATTGTATCATTGGACATGGAATAATATCCATCCAAAACATTTTTGAACTTTCAACTATAATGATTATATAAAGAAGGAAAAAGTGAGAGAAAACAATACATAATATTCACTATATTAATATTTAATAATTTTTAAAATATTTATTCTTATAATTTCATTACCAAACACAATAGAAAGGGAATGTTAATATACTTTTATGATTATTTAATAATTTTTATAGAATTATTTAAAAATAATAATGGGATTCAGATAATTTAAAATATTATCCATCATGTTATGAATATAGTATTTTATAGAAAAGATCATTTACCTTATTTTGATAAGAATATTATTAAGGAGTGAAACTATGTGAGGCCTATCCCTATTCTTTAATTAGTCCACCAAACATTTTTTAATCATATCATAAACTAATAATGATGTAGAAATAGGTGACTAATAAAATTCATTGAGGCACCTATCCCGTATCTTTCATCCTAAAAATGTAGGCCTTATATGGTTTAAAGAATACCAAATATCCTTGGCCCTTAAAATTTGTATTCATCACCATGGTTTGTGTGATAGTTTCATATAGAATTTCATCCATGGTTTTCTATATAATTTCCTTTTATGTAACATCTACTTGAGAAAATTTTCTTAAGATGTAAAATATTCCAGGAATTTTCTTTAATTGCGTACAGTAGAGGGATATAGATCATGAATCATTAGAATATGACCAGAACTTTTTTTCACTATACATATCTCTATTATTATTATTTATGTAGAATCATTCTGTAAATTTATGTTGTTTAAGGGATACCTCATTATTATTCACCATACTCTTATCTTTACCCACTAATTTCTTAATGAATGTGATTAAAAGTGTCTTCTCAGTATGTTGGGTGAATAATAATGGATTAATATGCCTATATATATCATATTTTCTCTTCACAATCATCAATGATATAGAGATAAAATTTAATTTATAATTTAAATTGGGTTGGAAGTTAATATACAAAAAATTATTACATACCTATTCATTGAGGTTGATCACAATTAATCTCATTTTTTTACCTCTCTAAATTTGATAAATTAAAAATACCATTCATTTAATAAAATAAAAAATTGTTTCTAATTACCATCAGTATATGAATCCAACATTTTTTTCACTAGACTTTTTTATTGGTTTGTTTATTGTCTCTTGTTGAAACTATTTTGACGTGTTTGGAAAAAAAAAATATATGATAGAGTATGCCCAATGTTTTATTTGTGAAATAACTTTTTTTTTCATATCTATAGGATAACTAACACTAAGAAGATCATTCAATAATGTGTAAAATTTTAGTGAATATGGATCACATATATTTTTTTAGTATGTTTTAATTGACTATATTACTGCCAATTCCTCCCTATTATATTGATGGTACCCTTACCTATAACATTTATTTATCAAAAATAATTGGTTGGATCTTTCTTTATAATTATAATTCAAAAAATTCTTATATATGTGATTTGGGAGATATTTTGATAAAAATAAATATTCCATAAAATTCTATTAAACAAATCCAATTTTTTTTAAAGAAAATTAATTTTAAATAGTTTAAGGACATACCATATGTGAATCCATCCTAGATTACATACCGCATTTATTTAACAATAAAATTTTCTTTCCATCATATCAATAAATTCATATATTAATGAAATCATTTTATCAGTTAAATATCTTTATTTTTTATCATAAACCATGATCCTTTATATTGGTGATTGGAATTTATATATGTACTATATGAGAAGTTACTAATAATTTTTTGATGTGGATAGCTAACATGCCATTTCTAGAGTTGATCATAACACTCATACATTAATTCACATTATAATTACATGACACCAATTATATCCATATAAATTCCAAAATGATGTTACCCAACAATAACAAAAATTCATATTTTATAATTTTACAAGAATATCCATTACATCACATTGAAAAACACATACCTTGAACCTATATGCATATCCTATTTGTAGGATTACATGAATAAACAAATCATTTATAAAACAATTTTCAATATCTCCTAAAACAATTCTTCATGAATTATAGCCTTATTGATGTATTAAAATTTTATACTTTTCTACAAAACCATGGAAAATGGAAGATTATGAGAGGATGAGAATAAAAACTCAGCAATGGGTGAACATAAGCAATATTAATTGAATATTGGTTTGTGAGGGTTCCAACTTACTCCACAAAGGAGGTTTTTTTCAAATAAAAATTATTTATTTGTATGATATAGGTAGTAATTTGAAGAAGATGTGGTCATGAGAACATAATAATGGTAAAGGAATATAATATCGTACTATCTCATATAAAAATAAAGGGATCATAAATAATGAGTGATAATATAATTCTCTTCTAATAACATAAGACATGAGTCGTTGGAGTTTTTAATATGATAAAATACTCATTATTCATGAAAACATAATGTAGTCACATTCAGAATATTGAGTAATTGAATGATAATTTTAAACCAACATAAACATTAAACATTTTTTCCAAGGATCCCTTCAATACCAATTATCAAATAGTGGACAATGTACCATATTGGATTTGTTCCACCAAAAATTATTATAAACATAGTGGACAATGTCCCAGAGTGATTTGGGTTCACTCTTTAGTCTATTAAATATTATCTCATGAGATTTAAATATTTACCAACAGAAATATACAGATAAATAATTTTATTACCACAAAATAACATAATGAAAACTGTACATAATATTTATATATGATCCTGGAAGCAACCATCATTCAATCATAGTGTAATTAACCCATGTGAAATAAATTGTATTCATAATAATTTATACAAGACATGATCATATTCCATCCTTCCAAGGGATATGGAAAGAATTATTTGTGAATTTAAGTATTTAATGAGAATAAATATTAAAGCATAATTAAATAGATAAAAACATTAAAATACCATTAGAAAAATAATTTTTAAAAATAGATTAACTACCAATTTAATTTATAATAAGTATTACACAAAACAAAAATATTTTTAATAATATTATTATATAAATTAATTTTTAAAACCATTAAAAATAGAATGAAAGAATCCTATTGAAAACATATAAAATTGACAGAGCATTTGATTATGCAAAAAAAAAAGAAAAATATTCCTTTTTAACTTTTTAAAAAACATACATATTCAATATAAAATGACAATAAAAATCACAAGGACATTGGTAAGAACATCTATGCTAATTTGTAAATAGTATATAAAATGAGGATATTAAAACTATAATAATTATATATATAAATATTAGTATTTAAATAAAAAATAATTTTTTTTTATATAATCTTAATACCAAATTGGTATTGGGAAAGAAAAACCTTCCTTGTTCTTCCACTTAGTCAAATATGCTCAAACTCCCTCTCTAATAGATTTTGGTTTATTTTTAATATGTCTGAAAAATTTATTCATAAATATTTTTAATAAATATTATTCATTTATAATTCCTTATTACATATACATTATTATTTTATTGTCAAAATAAGTTTTTGGATTTTATAACAATATTATTTTTTCATTGAAAATAAACAACTTTATCTGAGGTAGTGTTAGAACCCACATATCAAACTAGAGGTAAAATAGATAAAATCACAAATAAAATTTAATCCAAATTATTTAAATTAAAATATTTGTAGCAATATCATTGACCAATAAGACCTAGAACCACTGATAGTTGAGAGAAAAACACCACCAACTCAAGCCATTGATAAGTTATTCCAACCATCCTACCAAATTCCTCACCACTACAATGAAAAATAATCATATAAGATTAGAACATCATTATTGGAATGGAAAATAGTTATCTCATATAATTATGTTCATAAACCTTCACAATTCCACGTTTAATAAAAAACATCTTAGAAAAAATACCTAAAACTATTTAATAATTGAACTCTTTAAATAACTAAGCAAACATTATTAAAACCAAAGACCTGAGACTAATAAAAAATCCATAAACCTATATAAATAAATGAAATATATCCATCTATACCCTATGCCTCCTATAAACCATTAGAGAGTAACAAAACATAACTAAATTCAATAAAAAAATGAAATCATCAATATTGTGGTAGAAACTACATAGTACATCGTCATCGAACAAGGAAAACCCAAAATCATTCAATGAACCAACCTACTTGGAAGAAACCAAATAACCAAATAATTCAATGATACATATAAACTGTTACTGAAATAACTACTAACCCACATCAAAATGTTTAAATGAATGTTGGATATTTTTTAAGAAAATTATTATCCACAACCACAGACAGTAATGGATAACCAGACACAAATTATATAATGAGACCAAAATACCCTAGATTAGGGCACATTGACCACCATAAAATACTCAATAAAAACATACCAATCATTAAGAGGTCCACTATTTGAGAAAAATATATAGTCTAGTATGATTCATAAATAAAAAATAGTATGTGATAAGTTATAAATGACCTAATAAAATATTAAAGATAACCTAAAAAACAATATATTAAAAACTAGAGTACTAACACTAAAGACATCCACCAAAAACAATCCCAAGGAATTGAAAACCAAATCAAGAATCAATATTTTTTTGATATATTATAAATCCTTATACGATAAGTGTATCGGTGAAGACCGAGTGAGACACTGAAAAGAGAAACTACATTAGAGGGGTAAGTCAAATGTGATATTGAACACCCATAATCTGAGTGAATGAGAAAAAACGAAGGAAAATAATAATGATGAATGAAATAATGGAAGATAAGGATAAGTGATAAATGTTGAAAAAACCCTGAAACTATAATAATTAATATATTATGGGGTGTTCTACTTGACACACCTAATCATAGTCTCAGGAAAGAAATATTCCCCTTGGAATGTGTGGATATATTCAAGTGTTGACTTTTTTCATGTATTTTTTTAGTTTGGGGTTACATTAATTAATCCTTGAAAATGAGTTAATCATGTAATGAATTATCATGGTGATGTTTATGATATAATTATTTAGTATCATAATCATTTGATCAAACCTATTGTGATAGTTCATATGGTATCCTTTAAATTCATTTTTTAGGGATTAATGAAATGAAAAATAAATTAAAGGGTTAATATAATAGTCAATATAAAGATTAAATAATTTGGAAATTAAATTAAACTATTTAATATTATGTAATATTACCATTTTTATTTTTTATTAGTCATTCATGATGTAAACATTAAAACATCATTTATGAATGTGGCAAAGCTGAACCAAACAAGAACATGTTATATTTGACGAATGAGTAAGAACATATTGTTTTATAGTTATGATATCAATACAATAGAAGAATAAGATTATAATTTATTTCAAAATGATGTGGTAAATAATATTATAAAAATTTGTGGATAAAAAAGTAAAATATGAATGTCTAATGGGAGGATAGTATTTTTTTTGAAGGAATGAATCTTTACATAGTTAAACTCAGAGAAATGAGTGATTTGGGAATTATTCATCTGACTAGAGGTTCACAAACATGGGAGAGAATGATTAGAGATTTTATTTTGTGATATATTAAAGGGAAAATGGATAATTTCTTTTGAGACTATATGGGCTGTAAAGGGGGCATTTCATCATTGAGAAGGGGTGGCATTTTTTTAATATACTCATTACTTAATAAAAAAATAATATCATTATCATGAAAATTGGATAAAAAGGTTAACACTAATGGAGGTTATACAATGTTATTTTTAATTCACATATATAATCAATTATAAATCAATTTATATGGTATTTTTAGTTGTTACCCCTTAATTAAACACTTTTACCTAAATTTATCAACTACTAAGGTGACTTGCTTTTCCTTTAGTGATATATTTTTATATGTATGACTGAATTCAACCTATTAATCAAAATTTTAAAGGTAGATTTAAATTTATAGCTCAAGTTAATATAATTCATTTTATAAAAAATATATAGTTAATAATTAATTGAACACATAAATTATATAGAAAAAATATTTTTATTGAAAAATGTATTTTTTAAACATTATACGTTCTTAACATTATTTTATATGAATAAAAAATTAAATTTTCTATATTTTATTTTTTATTAAAAAAATTTACTTTTTCTTATAAATATTATTAAAATTTAACTTTTTTGTTTTTTGATATAATAAATACAAAAAATTTATGAAAATAAAATTCTTCACAAAATATAAATCATATAACTGAATGATTTCAATCACATAAAATTAAAATTATTTATCTTTTTACCATTAAATTTAAACAATTCAAATTTATTATTATGTTTATTTTAATCTCATAATCTCATCAATTAATTATTGAAAAACGATAATATGTAATGATTAAAAGTAAATATATCTATAAAAAATCATTTTAGGTTGTTCGTATCTAGATTATATCATTCTGAAACTATTGTTTTTATGTGATTTATAATATTTATATTTTTTTTAATAATAATTACCCAACATAAATGTAATTTTTTTAAATAAATATTTTAAACATCCATAAGTCCAAAAAACTGATAATATGTAACGCCCCAACACTAGTTACCTAAAGTCGGTGCATTATTACATAACATTGTCATGATCACAAGGAAATCATGTCTCGAAAGACCGATCAGTTTAGTATTATTGGAAACAAGATTCATACATATGTTCAACTTTACATCTTGAAGAGAAATACAACACAAATATATTTCATGAGGAACATCCAAGACTCCTAGATTATGCCTTCATGTCACTCATAACTAACTTCTTCATATACTAGGAAAAAATAAAACATTGAAAGGGGTGAGCTCAAATGCACAGTAAGGGTAAGTAATACAGCGGAAAATGACATAAATATTAAGCATGGTAAATAATTGAAACCACATGCCCTTAACAATAATATACATGAATAATTTTGTGGTATGAACAAGATATTATTAAATAATGCCATAATAAAACATAATCATGGGTATTCTACTAGTTGAATGACCACATGAACCATTAATATTATTTCCATAATGAGGTAATGTTTAATTCCAGGCATTCTGAAACATTTTGTCAAGGCCTCGTCCAAGATATCGAAAATGATTAAGGCCTCGGCCAAAACCATAAATCAAATTGGGAAAGGGCCTCAGCTAATTCCACATCTTGTTGTCTCATGAGACCTACCGATGCATCGAGGAGCTATAGCGGGCTCACCCGTCACTTACTAAGTCCAATACATTCCTCATATGAAAAGGTTCAAACATATCATAAACATTCATATTTAAACTGGCATTTGAAATTTCAATAGATTAAACATAATAAATGAATGGTATAAAAATATCACATCCACATTCAAAAATATCACAAAAACATCAATACAATATGGAAGGTTTGTATCATAATAAATCAACTTCAAATAAACTTAATATCCATCAAAGGATGTTGACATAGATGAAATCAAAACCTTTTTTTAGAGAGATATATCTCTTTATATTTTAAAGTCATTTAAGAGTCACATAAAGAAAATATTTATTTTTAAAATATTCTTATAAGATTTTAAGGGAATCTTTGATGATCTTACAAGGGCGGAAAATAGCTGCACCCACCGTATAAGTTAAAAAAACATTCTTACCTTAATTTTGTCGAAATGGTTAAAAAGGACCTTGTTTGGAAAACGAAGGACATATTTCTTTATAAACGTCTTATAAATTTCAATCAAGGGTATAAATGACTTTAACCCAAATTATATAAAATAGTAAGAATGTTCTGAAATTCATTTTTAAGAAATAAGGATGTGGATGATAAAGAGGTCCTAGTGGATATATACGTATAAACAATCTCGAATAATGAAGGGATTGTTAAGTAAACATTACCTTATAGTTTTCCTTGGTTTATGGAAGGTTAACTTCATTTATAATAGTGAAATAATTTTTATTAAATTATACATGAATCATATACATTAATATGATATCATATATGATCTTTTAACATTGTGTTGTTAATAATATCTTAGTATTATCGTCGTTTCAGATGTTAACTTACTCGTTTTCTTTTACATGTTTTGATACATAATCCTTTTTTGTTATATATAGGTTTTATATTATTCATATCCATAATTATATCAAGTCTTTAAAAATTATTTTTAAACATCAAATGAGAATTATACTTGAATGGATACGAAGGGGAATGAATCTCATCGCGTTCGTGGAGACGGTAGTCCGTACGTACGCACGAGCGACAATATCATTCTTTTGATATTAATATAATATATGATTGGATGGTATATCATATATAAAGAATCATTATCATGTTATATTTAGTATTTACATGAATTACACATCATTATTATACCCATCCAAATAATAATGTTTTGAATAACAATTACACCACGACGTGGAGACGGTAAGCTGTACGTACGCACGTATGGTGACATGTCATTCATAGGATGGATATAATAATGAATATGTTTGTAACATATTTATAATAAAATATCAGTATATAGAAGATAATTGAGTTATTAGTTTAGAATGGGAATAACAAATAAAGAATAAGTTGATAAAGAAATGAACTTGAAAAAGGGTAGTGAAAACATTACCTCTTCTTCAGGTTCTTCCTTTTGATTTGATCAAAAGGCTCCTTAGGTTGGCTTTATGATAAAACTATGGACTCTATGTTAAAGTTAATGAAGTTGAGAGAGTATTTGGGTGGGGTTTTTCTGATCCAAAAGACTTTGATGGTGTGAGAAATTGGTTAGAAGTGGTGTCCTTTTATAAGGGGGAGGAGGGCCTCTTTAGGAAAAACTTAAAGTGTTATTTTATAATAAAGTCATATTCAGTTTCTAATGGATAAAAAGTGGTTTATTAAAAGACTAAGGTGATGATGGGTCAAAATACGTTCAACCAATAGATTTTATACAGGGTTGGGTCATTATATTAACTTTATCGTTTATTTTTAACTCTTGGTTAATTAGTTTGACACTTACCATGTCACTTGGTGTTTTTATATTATATTGTTAATAAACATACTATATAACTTCAAGATACCACCAAGTGGTCCATTAATGATACACATATCCTGATATAAGTCTCTTGAACAAACCTTAGATTTTTAGGAATTGAATATCAATTAATAATGTAATATTTGTTTTAAAAACTCTTTTATGTCAATTTTGATACTATTGGGTATTTTTTTTATAAATTCATAACAGCGTTATTACTTCGAATAAAATTTATATAAATACTCCTAATATGTCATATTAAGCTATAAAATTATTTTATTTTATAAAAAGTCTCAAATTATTTTTATTTGGGTATTTATAATATCAATTATCTTAATCTTTCATTAATACGGTAATTACTGCATCATCATTGTGTCATAAATAAATTAAATTATTTAATGTTTAAAAATTATAAGTAAAATACAATTATGTAGGAAATATTCTTATATTTCTAATTAATATTTATAGTCTAAAGTTCAACATATATTACCCTATGTAAAAATTGTTTTTCTAAAATATATATGCTTATGTCTTTTTTGTATTTATTTTAACTTAATTAATATAAAGTGTCCTTATCACCAACAAGTGGCTCCATGGGGTCCCAAAATCAACCCAAAGATGCCCATGTTCAGACATGTATCAACCAATAAGGTTAGGACACGTTTTAGGGTAATTTAGTTTTATTATAATATTATTGTTTTACACATATTTACAGTATTTACCCTTTAACCATGGTAAAAAAATATTTACTGAAGTAATTATTCAAAATGTATAAAAATGAAAGTTACCTATTTACACAATTTAGAAATCCTGATTCCAAATATGGAATCCATTTTTCCAAATTCAAAACACAGAAGTGGCAGAAATTAATTTAAAATTAATTCCTGTCGTTAAAACAAAAAGCTTGTTTTTAAAAGACAATAACTATCAAAAGATTGACGCTTGTTTATATCCAGTTTAATTGTGAAATTATTCCCAATGACCAACATCGTATTAAATGGTAAAAATATATTCTAAATATACATTAAAACCACTCATATTCATAAATTATCACTATTAATTATTTCGATTAAAAAAGTTGTTTTTAATAAAAATTTAGTAATTTTCACTATTCATCAAAATATAAAAGTTATCCGAAAAGTACCAAAATTTCATCCTAGGATAATTTCAATATTCCAAATCCAAAAATGAAGTCAATTTTGAATGATAAAATTTATAAAAATTTAAAAAGTGGGTATTACTATTCATAACGTCTACTTTGATTGGTCACGGCGTGTTAGAATCTTGAAGTTGCATACAACACACGCTACTGTATTATTCAAAGAGAAGCGTACCGTGGAAGCTTGGGGTGTTACATTCTAAATTTTTTATGTCCCTATTCTAAATAATAAGTTTATTTAGTTAAATTGAATTTATAAAAGTTTAAAATATTCGATTTAAAAAGGGTTCACTATTAAAAGTTAGTAAAAGTGCATTTTTTGAAAAATTCTTCTTTTATCTGAAAAAAATGAATTTGTTCTTAAATTATGTCTATGAAACTCATAATATGGATTCTAAAATTTTAAGTATTATATAATGTTCAAATTTTAGTTAATACTATTCATAACCTCTTTTGAACGACTTGTTTGGTAAGTCATGGCGCACTTGAACTCAGTGTTGTGTGTAGTGCAAGTTATTGAATTATTTTGAAGAAGTAGCACACTATAAAATCACGGGGTGTTACATTCGTCCCTTCTTAAATAAATTGTGTAATCAAAATTTGATATTTTTTTCAATAATAATGGTTGAAAATAGAAAATATCTTTGTGGGAAAACCCACATTAGAAATTTGGTAAATAAAATTTAGTCTTAATAAAAAGAAAAAAGAAATGAAAGGGTCACCACCAAATTATGATCTAGATTAGGAGAACATTGGTGGAAATTAGAGACATATAATTGGAGGAAAAACATAAATATTTATTAGTATTAGTTGAGGCCATCAATCATAAACACGTGTAAAATTGAGGTCCTTAAATTCTATCAATCTATGATGATTTAAAATACCATCGGTTCAACAAAACATAATGTATTAGGATACAACATTTTTGGTTTCAAGATCCCTTAAATAAAGTATAAGAATTAATTTCTTCATAGAATAAGAAAAGAAATATATATACTTGACAAGTAGAGTTCCATCCTTTAACTAATTTCTTCCAAAAACTCATCTTCCAGTCTAAAAGATAATAGAACTTAAAAAAATTATTCTATTTATCCAATTCATTTGGGGTAAAAAAATGAATTTATAATTCATCTACCAGACCTTCTTAAAATAAAATACATTATTTAATCCAGGACATCTCGTGGGCCAGTAGTAGGTGATACACCCTTGTCGCCCTTCGGTTGCGGGTTCAAGTCTCGCGGCCTTGCTGGTCGTGATGGGTTGTCGCCCGACCTCCGAGTTGTCCTTTTATGCAATAAAAAATAATCTCAAACTAGATTTATCCAAAATACTTTGGTTCAAAGTCATAGTCCAAAATTTGTAAGGAAGTTAAACACAATGAAGATCCTTTTTCCCATGTAATAACATGTGAACACCATCGTCATGTATTGCATTAAAACATGACACATACTGAATTATCAAAAAACCTTATTAATTAAATTCATTCTCCTTTATTCCTTATAGAATACTGGATATACTCCTTCTATACCAAAATGTTGTAAACTCCAACAATGATGGGAATAGAAATCATTAATCAGTTTCAAGGTAGTCAAGAATATCCAATATAATTTCTTCAAATCAACCATCTCTTATTCCAAAATCACTACCTCATTATTAGAACCATATTATGATTTATCTTTCTGTCAACAATATATTTTCCAAAAATTTAACCTACTATTGAACCACTTTTCTTGGTTCCACACAATCTCAAGTCCTTAATGAAATAGTACTGCAGTACAATCCTTATATACTCCATAATTATTATAACTAGTACATTGTTGATAAAAAAATCAAATAATATAATAACACTAGTCATTCATCTTCATCTGTGTTAGTATCATAACTTTATTATTATCTAATAGCATCATTTGGGGAATACTCTGATGATTTGAACATTGATTCACGTATTGTCCTCACTCCTTGCAGATGAAGAATTGTACATTTGAAACCTTTTTCTTGCCCTCGCAGTCACCAACGTGGTGTCCTTTTTCTCCACACTTATAATATACTCCCATTCCATTTATGAATTTTCCATGGTGATTCTTTCCACAGTTATCACATATGGGAAAATCCTTCTTTACCTTCTTCCCTTTATCTTTCCTTCTCTCTACCATCATTTTCTTCTCTGGATTCCCTTCGAATCCATAGGATTCCGAGAACTCTTTAATTATCTTATCAACACATGATACTATTTACTCATATGATGATAACACATGGGAGACTATTTCCCTTCTAAATTCTAGCTTAAGACCACGAAAGATATGATCCTTCTTACTCATTGGATTATGCATATTGCTGGAGTTCTCATTCCTTCTATTGGGAACCATTTCTAAACAATAGAATACACTAGATTAGTTTATGAATAGAAATACCTAATCCCAAACTTGTAAAACACTTAATCATAAATTAAACATCTTATGGATATAATCCATAATCATAAAAAAAGTTTTCTTTGAGGAAGTATATACTCATAAAACTTCATAATGGTTTGTAAAGAAAATGAGAATTATCCTAAGAATATCCCCCGGGAGTGTCATAACCAAGAGTGCAGCAAGGCTCGTTGTCGTGCACTAGTTCCCGTTCGAGTCTAGCTCAAAGCGGTGTTTTCGGGTTTTACCCCTAGGTACATCTGTGCCAAATCCGCCTCTACCTGCTCATATCCAGATTGGAATGTATTGCTCAAAAAACTTACAAAATCTATACAATACCAAAATTCGAGGAAGTTCTTTTATACTAATCGTCAAAGTCTATCTTAGGGCTATGTTCTCCAATCAGAGTTTATCTAAATCTAGTTTCCATGGTTTGTACTAAACTTCCTATGATACTAACTGTAATTCCCAGACCCTAGTTACCCAGAGTCGGTGCATTATTACATAACATTGTCATGATCACAAGGAAATAATGTCTCGAAAGACCGATCAGTTTATTATTATTGGAAATAATATTGATACTTATGTTCAACTTTACATCTTGAAGAGAAATACAACACAAATATATTTCATTAGGAACATCCAAGCCTCCTAGATTATGCCTGAAGGTCACTCATAACTAATTTCTTCATTTCCTGGGAAAAAATAAAACATTGAAAGGGGTGAGCTCAAATGCCCAGTAAGGATAAGCAATACAGCGGAAAATGACATAAATATTAAGCATGATAAATAATTGAAACCACATTCCCTTACCAATAATATAAATGAATAATTGTATGGTAAGAACATGAGATGAGTAAAAAATTCCATAATAAAACATAATCATGGGTATTCTACAAGTTTAATGACCACATGAACCGTCGATATTATTTCCATAATGAGGGAATGTATAATGTCAGACATTCTGAAACATTTTTTGGAGGCCTAGACCAAGAAGTCTAAAATGATTAAGGTCTCGGCCAAAACAATAAATCAAATTGGGAATGGGCCTCGGCCAATTCCACATCTAGTTGTCTCATGAGACCTACCGATGCATCGAGAAGCTATAGAGGGCTCCACCCGTCACTTACTAAGTCCAATACATTCCTCATATGAAAAGGTTTAAACATATCATAAACATTCGTATTAAAACTAGCATACGAAATGTCAATACTTTAACGATAAAAAATGAATGGTATAAAAATGGCACATCCACAGTCAAACATATCACAAAAACTTCAATACAATATGGAAGTTTTGTATCATAATAAATCAACTTCAAATAAACTTAAAATCCATCAAAGGATGTTTACATAGATGAAATCAAAACCATTTTTTAGAGAGAAATATCTCTTTATATTTTGAAATCATTTAAGATTCACATAAGGAAAATATATTTTTTGAAAATATTCTTATAATCTTGAAAGAGAAGATTTGATGATATTATAATGTCATAAAATAGCCACACCCGCCGTATAAGTTAAAAAAACATTCTTACCTTAATTTTTTCAAAAAGGTTAAAAAGGACCTTGTTTGGAAAACGATGGAAATATTCCTTTATAAACCTCTTATAAAAGTCAAACAATGGTATAAATTACTTTAACCCATATTCTATAAAATATTAGGAATGTTTTGAAATTAATTTTTAAGAAACATGGATGAGGATGATAAAGAGGTCCCAGTGGATATTTACATATAAACAACCTCGAATAATGAAGAGATTGTGAAGTAACCCTTACCTTGTAGTTTTCCTTGGTTGATGGTAGGTTAAACTCCTGTATAATGATTAAAAAAATGTTATTAAATTATACAAGAATCATATACATTAATATGATATCATATATGATCTTTTAACATTTCTTTGTTAATAATATCTTAGTATTATTGTCGTTTCGGGTGTTAACTGACTCATTTTCTTTTACATGTTTTGTTACATAAGATGTGTTTGTTATGGATATGTTGTATCTTATTCATATATAGAATTATATCAAGTCCTTAAATATTATTTTTAATCCTCAAATGAGAATTATACTTGAATGGATACGATGGGGAATGAATCTCATCGCGTTTGTGGAGACGGTAGTACGTACGTACGCACGAGCGACAATATCATTATTTTGATATTAAAATAATATATTATTGGATGGTATATCATATATGCAGAATAATTATCACGTTCTATTTATTATTTACATTAATTAAACATCATTATTATACCCATCCAAATAATAATGTTTTGAATACCAATTACACCACGACGTGGAGATGGTAAGCCGTACGTATGCACGTATGGTGACATGTCATTCATAGGATGGATAAAATACTGAATATAGTTGTACCATATTTATAATAACATATCACTATATAGAATATACTGGAGTTATTATTTTAGAATGTGAATAACAAATAAAGAAGAAGTTGAAGAAGAAATGAACTTGAAAAAGGGTGGTGAAAACATTACCTCTTCTTTGGGTTCTTTTTTTTATTTGATCAAAAGTGATCCTTAGGTTGGATTTATGATCAAAATATGGACTCTATGTTGAATTTTGGGAAGTTGAGAGAGTATTTGGGTAGGGTTTGTCCGAACCAAAAGGCTTTGAAGGTGTGACGAATTGGTTAGAAGTGGTGTCCTTTTATAAGGGGGGATGGTCTCTTTAGGAAAAACTTAATGTATTATTTTATAAAAAATTCATATTCAGTTTCTAATGGCTCCAAAGTGGATTATTCAAAGAATAATGTGGGGATGGGTCAAAATACTTTCAACCAATATATTTTAGACAGGTTTGGGTAATTATATTAACCTTATCGTTTAGTTTTAACTCTTGGTTAATTAGTTTGACACTTACCATGTCACTTTGTATTTTTATATTATATAGTTAATAAACTTACTATATACCTCCAAGAGACCCCCAAGTTATCCATTAATGATACACCTATCATGATATAAGTCTCTTGTTCTAACCTTGTATTTTTAGAAATTTAATATCAATTAATAATATAATATTTGTTTTAAAAACTCTTTTATGTCAATTTTGACACTATTGGATATTTTGTTTTTTATAAATATATAACAACATTATTACTTCGAAAAAAATTTATAGAAATAATCACAATATGTCATATTAACCTATAAAATTATTTGAATTTATAAAAAGTCTCAAATTACATTTATTTTGGTATTTATAATATCAATTATCATAATCATTCATTAATACAGTAATTACTACATCATCATTGTGTCATAAATAAATTAAATTATTTAATGACTAAAAATTATAATTAAAATACCATTATTTAGGAAATATTTTTACTTTATAATGAATATTTATAGTCTAAATTTCAACATATATAACCCATATGTAAAAATTGTTTTGCTAAAATTTATATGCTTATGTCTTTTTTGTATTTATTTTAACTTAATTAATATAAAGTGTCCTTATCACCAACATGTGGCTCCATGGGGTCCCAAAATCGACCCAAAGATTCCCATGGTCGGACATGTATCAACCAATAATGTTAGGACACGTTTTAGGGTAATTTATTATTATTATAATATTATTTATTTACCCTTATTTACCAGATTTACCCTTTAACCATGGTAAATAAAATATTTACCGAAGTAATTATTCTAAATGTCTAAAAATTAAAGTTACCTATTTACACAATTTGGACATCCTGATTCCTTATATAGAATCCATTTTTCCAAATTAAATACACATAAGTGGCAGAAATTAATTTAAAATTAATTCCTGTCGTTAAAACAAAAAGCTTGTTTTTAAGAGATAATAACTATCAACAGATTAACGCTTGTTTATGTCCGGTTCAATTGTGAAATTATATAAAATGACCAAAATCATATTAAATGGTAAAAATATATTCTAAATATACATTAAAATCACTCAAATTCATAATTTATCACTATTAATTATTTCAATTAAAATAGTTGTTTTTAATAAAAATTTAGTAATTTCACTATTCATCAAAATATAAAAATTATCTGAAAAGTTCAAAAATTTCATCCTAGGATAATTTCGATATTAAAAATCCAAAAATGAAGTCCATTTTGAAAGATAAAATGTTTAAAATTTCAAAAAGTGGGTATTACTATTCATAACGGCTACTTTGATTAGTCGCGGCGTGTTAGAATCTTGAAGTTGCGTACACCACACGCTACTGTATTATTCAAAGAGAAGCCTATCATGGAATATTGGGGTGTTAAATTCTAAATTAATGAGGTCCCCATTCTAAATAATAAATCTATTTATTTAAATTGAATATATAAAATTTTAAAATATTGGATTTAAAAAGGGTTCACTATTAAAAGTTGGTAAACGTGCATTTTTTTAAAAATACTTGTTTTATCAGAAAAAAAGTGAATTTGTTCTTAAATTATGTATAAGAAACTCATAATATGGATTCAAAAATTATAAGGATTATATAATGTTCAAAATTTAGTTAATAATATTCATAACCTCTTTTGAACGACTTGTTTGGTAAGTCATGGTGCGCTTGAACTCGGTGTTGCGTGTAGTGCAAGTTATTGAATTATTTTGAAGAAGTAACACAATATAAAATCTTGGGGTGTTACATAATAGGTGAATATATATAAAATATTCATATTACATATTATATACAGCCTTACATACAACTCTTACATCATTCATCATATTTTATAAAATCTATTGATAAGTGTTTACTATATTTCAAGTTTCTCATATTATATAAATATTTATCATCATTAGTATAATCTTTTTATATGATCATGATGATTAGAATTTATACCATGTAATATTTTTTATACATGTAGCTTCATTAATTTGGAAATTTTATAAAAATTGATTCATTATGTTATTTATTAATATATTTTACTTTTTATTAGAAAAATATTTAATTTCCTAATATGGTTTGGTGACACATATATCATACACTAACGAAAAAAAGTTCTTATTTAAATTAAAATACATAATAAAATTGATGGGTGTTATATTTTACTGCCCTTTATAAGAAATTCTCTATTGAAAATTTGGTACTCTTATGCAAAAAATGATGGTATGTTGGCCTTATTACATTTTTTCCAAAATTTCTTCCTAAATATTATTATTCCCCTTTAGAGAATAAATAAATCAATTGGTCTTGCCTCAAATTAATTTATCTCTATGATCCATGATTGTTACTGGTTATTCATCATATGATAGATATTATTCTACATGTATAACCCATGGGTTTAGAAAATATGGTGATAGGTTTTGTAATTTCGAAAAATGAGTATATTGAAAACATTATATACATAAGAGAGGTTTGGTTGAAGTGAGAAATAATAAGCTATTATCCATATATAATAAATAAATTTGAAAGGGATAATGTATATAGGGATAAAAATTACCTTTTTTTGGAAACTCATTAACCTTATCCACGGTGATATTCAATGGAATGCCAAACCTCTAACCTCCAACTCAAAATATTAATGATCATTATTACTAGAGATCTTCCTCTACCTTTCTATTGGATTAATATTCTTATAAAGGGTTTGAATATTCTCTAAAATTTATTTATATAAATATCATCCCATCATATTACACTTCCTAATATCATCCCAACTAATTGATTTTATTTACCTCTTCCAACATGGATCCCCATATAAAGGAATTTTATTTTTATAATGGAATATCTTTTTATATGAAAATATTATAAATAATGGGGTTAATCCAAAAATCATTTTAATAAATTAAACTAGTACTAATTATACATTCAATAGATAAAATAATCTATTATAATAAACCATTCTCCTGAGGAAGATAATAAAAAATATATTTTTAAATTGTTATATTACTTAGAAATCATGTTTAATACTCATTAAAAACATTTGGAAAATACTAAGATCGTAATATTTCACAATATAATGTTTTACTCTAAATAATCTTACAAAATTCATTATTTTTATCATGGAATGTTGATTGAGTATGAGATATTATAAAAAAGAAATGAAATGTGACAACAACATATGTTAATCAAGTACAACCACTAAATATGTACGACCTTTATATATCTTATGAAAACTTATAATAAAATTTATGATGGTGTTATCCCATTTTCATATCGGTATGGGTAATGATTGCATAATCCATTTATTATTTTCCCATTGTGCATTATATTTATATCATACCATGCATTGTGGTATAAAATATATAATCTCCCTATTCAGGTTTACCCACTACAAATGTTTCTTGAGATTAATATAAATAATATTTCATCCATGATGGATACCTAATTATATAATTCATGCATCATTCAACTTATCTATATTCAATTCTATTTTTTTAGGGCTTGATATGCATTTCTTGAATCTTATAATTTCATATTATTCAATATTATTCTTTTTAATATTTCTTACCATTTTTATAGATCTATATCCCCATTTTGTGCTTCCTTAATCTTCACATGGATGGATAATTGATAAATAAAATTGGAACAGTTCAAGTTACACCTTTATTTTAATAATTTAGGGTCTATAATTAGTAAAAAAAATAATCCTTATAATGGATAAGGAAGAATGATTCATCATACTCAAAGCTACATCTACCTTTTCTAGCTTCATAAAAAGGAAATTTATGGTGCAATCATCATCATTGATCAACAATAATGATATCCTTTTGAAAAGTTTCAAATCCTTATATGTAAGTATATATATTATGATATTATGGTTTATATATATATATTACAAATATAACCGATATAGACCTAGTATTTTTATTTATATACATTACATCTTTCTATATGAATATTCAACACATTTCTCCAACACACAACTGAGGACCATAATAGTTTAGTTCATTTGGAATATTTGGATAAAATATTCTAATGAAGTGAATGATTTTCAATTTCCCCTAATTATCTTAAAATTTAGTACTTTCCATTTACATTCCATATAGTAAAACTTTCTTTATAAGATGATTAAAGGAATTATATGAAAGGAAGATCTCATATGCTCAGTAAGGGTAAACATAATAGATATAAATATATGATCAGGTCAAATCAGATTAAAATCATTAGGTTGTTTGATAATGGACATAACTTACGATATTCATACCCAACATGTAGTAGATCATAAACATGAGTCCTAGAATTAATATTGGATGTTCATATGAAAAGAATGATAAGGAAATCAAAGAACATGATCCATGAGAGCATAACATTGGCATAAAACATATATTTTTGGCATACAAATAATAATAAAAGTGGATAAATATATTGGATGGGACACACCACTTTCAATATTTGAAGCATATTTATAATAGTGAAATGGTTCAACTCCCCATCCATTATCGTAATCAATTTTCACTCCCAATACCGTCTAATGGTAGGAATATTACCTTACTGAATAAGGATCACACCCTATTCCCTCCCTGACTAACAGAACCAGGATAAGTCCCCATTCCATCAGTCAATTACTAAAACAATATTACTACAGATTCCAACTATTTTTGGCTAAACTGGGTTCACTTCCCATTCCATACATGTCTTACAGAACTGGGTTTACTCTTTGTTCCAACCATGTCTTACTGAACTGAGTTCAAACCCCATTCCAATCCAACCTATATCATGAGATATAAATATTTACCCATTTCATTGGGTTAGATGTAGGTATCATCCATCTTTGGTTATTATATAACCATAATATATGGTTATAACATAACCATAATAGTAAAATGAAAATAATAGATATTTATTCCATAATATCATAAAACATTAATCATATCATAACCAATGAAATGAAATCGGTATCGTAAAAATTTCATGATATCATTACCTATTGAAAAAAGACATATTTCATAAAATTTTGATCAATGAATAAAAAAAAATATGTGGTTTTCATAATAATTTCTTTGTCATGTAACCCGTGGAAGAGAGACTGGTTTCATAAACATATTTTTAAATATAAACATAAATCATTAATAGAAATAATATGAACTTTATTCATGGATCATAACACACCTAAATAATAAGTAGCATCAATGTATGGTATATTAGATGGGAAATTATTTTTATAGTTAAATAACCTATAATCATTCATGCATAATATAAATTTAATTTGAATATAGATTTTTTCAATATAATATATTTTAAAAATCAACTTCTTTGAATATAAAATTTAATATATTATAAATGAATATTTAAAAATAAATTAAAACTTTTCTTGAGGAAATTTAATTTTCGAATTTTTGAAAAAAAAATACTATCATAATACATTTTGAATATATTTCTTGAAAACCTGGTATTTGAAGAAAATTGTTTTTTCACATAAAATAATTTTTTCTTAATAATTATTATAAACACTTGAATACAAAAATTGATGAAAATGGTGGTAAAAATTTAATTTCATAAATTAACTAAAGGAGAAAAAATTCATGATTTAAGAGATAGATTTATTATAATATTTCATAAAGCATAATAACTTTCTCGATAGTTGATGTGATTTCAATACAAAACTCTTTCTATTTGGGTAAATTAGAACTGTAATCTTCAAGAATTAATAAGATTAAATGAAAAATAAAATGTACTGAAAGTAAATATATTCATTGAATAAAATTTAAAGGGTAATAATATACACCTCATTTAACATGATTGTTTTATAACATAATTTATGTCCCAAAGAAAGAAAATTGAGACTAAAATCCCTTATTTATTTGTCAACATTTGGACTGTAAACACCTTGAATGTGATATACAAAAATGGATATGTAATCCCCAATTATTTTAAGGAAAATATTAGTTATATAACATCATAGTATGTATATATAGAATATAAAATAAATAGGTGGTTAATTTGGAATTAGTCTAATGGAAGTGAAAGGTGAAATGAGAACCACATACATTAAGTCTTCATATACATCATACTCATTGAAAATTATTTTATAATAAATATAAGTTCATAATAATATTATTAAGGAAATATATATATATATATATATATATATTATACCATATATGATTGTCTTATGAACTATTATTACATGTTTATTAAAAATACCATGTTAAAGTTATGTTTCTAGTAATACCAGATTTCTTTTTCAAATGTGTTATGACTTTTTTTGGGTCCTCATACATAGATCATGGAAAATCATCTCTATAATGTGTAAAATTTCATTAATATGATATATACTGAATATATATGTTTTTAATTAATTCCTTAAATTTAGTTCGAGGAAATGAAATACACCGTTCATGGTGATGGTAGGTTGTACAAAGGAATTTATGACGTTTCCAATTTCATGTTGGATTTAAAGAAATATATTTATATTATATATAATATGTATGGATAGTTTTTAATTCAAAATTATCATATGTTTTCCTTAAACACATTTATATTTTAGACCATGTAAAGTGTGAATGAATCACATTGCTTTGTGATGTGGTAGTCGACCAAACACACCAACGACATTATAATATTCCCATAAAATGGAGAGTATAATTTTATGGGAGATATAATAATTCCAGAATCATAATAAAATGATAAATATAACATATATCAATAATAATCTTTATATCAATAATTATTTCTTATAAAGGGAGGTGGTAATTGAAAAATGAATGAGATCAATTCGGGATGTGGTAGTCTATCGTATATAAGAACGACGATTTTATGACCCAATTGTTGTATGTGTAGATGATTATAGGTAATTACACTTACAGAATGAGAAATAATTATATATGAGGTACTCAGTTTATTATATAATCATGATATTAATAAAATTAGAGGGGTTAAAGGAGGAGATAAAACATGCACGCTCATTAATGAATGATTCATCCTCTTCTGGTATTGTACATTTTGTACTAATCCCCTCCTAGTATTACTTAAATCCAAAATTAATACATCTATGATGAGGGGAGGGAATTTATTTTGGTTGGTATTTTCATATCCATAGAGGTCCTAAGGTGTAGATAAGTGCGGGATGTGAGTTCCCATTTATAGTTGGGGAGGAGTGGAATGTTTGTAAATACCCAAACATATTCACTATTGAGAGGTCACTTTATCGACATGTCTATAAATTATTGATAATTAATTGGATGGAAGGATGATATGGTCAATAAGAACCCGTAACAAAAAAACTCATTTTGTAATCATTTTTTCATAACATGTATGTTTCTATATTTTTAAAATTTTGGTTCTTTACTACGGTAAATAGTTTTTCAATCCTATGTTATATATAAACTGATAACTACATTAAAGTCCGAATTATTAGATAAATTGGATACAATGATTCAATATTTGAAACATAATTTATAAAATATAAATCATATGTGTGTTGAAAATTAAATTTAACAGAAGCACATGTAACATGCCAAAAACAAATTTAACTATAACCTTGTTGTCGTAGTTTTTACTAATTATGGGCCTATATAGTAATTGTAAATGAAAAATTGTTCCATTAATGGAACATAGTTTATATTTAATAATATTTAAAAATATTTTATTATAATATAGTGTTTCTATTAATTTTAAATTATTTAATAAATTATAATTTATTATATAATAAAATTGATGTCAATTTTAGTAGTAATCAATTAATTTCTTTTTAAAAATTTTATGATAATGATGGAATTCAGAAATATTATTTTAACACCCTTGTAAAATTATATAATCATCTAAAAAATAAAATAATTCATTCAATTTAATTCACATTTAATACCTTTATTATTATCTATTTTATTATATTATATTATTGAATAAATAATTACTATTTTAGCATTTTATGAACATTTAATGTAATTAAGTCAGCACTAAAAATTAAAGATAAATTATAATGATAAAAAAACTCAATTATTATTCAAGATATTATTTACAAAAAAACCAATTTTGTTCTTTTCGCTATCCCAAAACATTATACATATTAAAATCAAGAAATGTAACTTTTTGGTCTTTTTATTTACATAACTATTTATTTGGAAAATATTCAATAAAAAGAGATAATGAATTTCTATATTTATTATAATTTAATTTAAAAGATTTAAATGAACTCCATAATAAAATTTATAATATTTTATCTTATTTTCAATATTATAATTCTATTTTATCCCTCGGGTAATAGTATTTTTACATTTATTGTGATAAATTAATTTGTACTGAATTCACCATAAATTTTTGTCAAAATTTAAGTTCACATTATAATAAAATATACATTATTATTATTTCAAATATGGAATCATTTTTTCTAAATTTAATTTACATTAGTGAAAATTTTTAATTTAAATTAATCCCATATAAGGGATTAGAATTTAGGGTTTTAAAGAGATAATGTTCAAGAGTTTATGAAGTTTCTATATGTAAATTGAATTATATAAATATTCAAATGTATTAAATTGGATAAATATATTTAAATTTTTACAACAATTTATTTATGAAAAATTGAATTATATTTTATCATTATGAATTATTTAAATAGAAAGGTGGTTTCAATTAAACTTCAGTATTTTTCACTATGCCTCCAAAAATGGAATATTTTTGAAAAAACTAAATGTTCACCCATAGATAATTTTGATATTATGAATTTAAATATTAAATTTATTTTATCAATATTATTTAAAAAATTCAAAAAATTCAAAAAACAGATTAAAAACATTTTTTTGAGAAAACATTGATTTTGAAACATATAATAATTTTCTCAAAATTACGTATTTTATTATCAATATGTTTCAACTATATTATATAATTATAATTAACATCTAAAAAGATATTTTTAATATTTATATCACTATATTCAATGAATACATTATATTTTTCATGTTTAAAAATATATATTAAAAATATACTGTTGTATTGGTAAAACTCAGGGTTGCGTATAAAGTAAAAAAAACTAATTTTGTGTGTAGCACAATATTAAAATATTATTTTATTTAGAACAATATAATAATTAAATTTTATATATTTGAAATGAAAAATTCTTAAAATCTAGGGGTGTTACAATATAACCCCATTAAAATGATTCTCACCCTCAAAATTTGTCTCATTCATCAACGTTTTAATACAATAATGTCTCTTTCATTTACACCCACATCATAAAAAGGTATAATAATGAATTAAATTTAAAAATATAATTTTATCGGTTAAGGTAATTTCTAATGAAACATACAAGGATTCCAAATAGATGAAAAAAAGGTGGGAAGTAAAAAAATGGATGTATAAGTGAAAATTAACACCCCAATACTGATGTATAGTGATATATAACATGCTCTATAAAAATATATAAATCATACAGACATAAAAAAGTTTCATGAAAAAGTCCTTTAATATCATAAAATTGATGATAACTAGAAATTTTTTTATTTCAAGGCCCTTTCCGTAATGTTGAATAATTTTTTCAATTACATATACATACTTAATTTAATCCTAATTAATTAGAACAATCTCAAACTATGATTATGACTTGATAAATTTCTATATAAACTATTACTCCATGAAATGATGGTGATTTTTTTTGAAGGACTACTAGACCAAAATTTCCATAGATATAATGACAATTCACTCCCGATTTATTTAGTTATCATAAATCAATTGTTATTATAGGTAACCCAATATGAAAAAACATATATTTGAAAAAATAGTATATTAACCTCTAAAACCACATTCATTGTACAACAAAAACCATCTCATATACGGCTAAAAATTTCACCTTTCTAATTGATGGAAATTCAAAACATTAGAATAATGGTAATGAAATTTCTCAAAAATCATCTTCACATTGATCACCCATATATCAGAATATATCTCTTGATTTTCACAAACCAACCTTGTCGATATGTTCATCATGTATTCTGTTGATACATTGTTATAACATGAATTACCAAAAAAACCTATTAAAAACCTATTTTCTTCTTAATTACATAAATAGAACAAGGATTATTTGATATATTCCATAAATACAAAAATATTGTATATTCCATCCATGATTTCAAAAACAACATTGTCAAAATATCATTAATCTGTTCCAAGGTTGGGAGTACTATCTAATTTACATTATTCTTATCCAGCGCCAATTTATCCAAACTTAACACCATTTTCAATACATCAGGGACATATGAAGGGTTATGTTCCGTTATTAATTTTCTTTTAAAAAAAATATAAATATTACATTAAATCATCATTCAACATATTCATTCAAATGCTTAATAAAACATATACTAAAAAATACTTATATATTTTATTATTCTTGAATCTCAATACCATCATATTGTTGTTATACTATTTTAGTGTCAAAATACAAACAATGTATCATCATCTTATTATTAATATATCTTTCTATCCATGTGTCATTATTAGTCTCTTTATTTTCAGAAATATAACCATTACTCATACAAACATTCTGATTTTATTCGATAGATTTAAACACAGGGTATCTATTTTCAATATAACCATACTTTTCACAAATAAATATATAAATTTTCGAAGATATAATTGGGATAACGATATTCACATCCATTAAATTAATTAAAATTTTAATTTTCCCTTTAAAGTTATTTTCTTTGTGTCCTTTTCCACAGTCAAAACATATTCTCATTCCTTTTAGTCATTCACATGTGTATTTATTCCCAAATTCTAAACACATAGGAAACTGAATCTTTTATCCTGTAAAGTCTCCAATAACCAAAATCTTTGCAAAATCATTCCATCTATTTTTTTTGTGAGTATAAGAGTTGGCTAATGGGCCCATTATTAATCATGTTGTTTTAAATTTGATTTGGGAAAATAAAAATATTCTTCCTTCTAGTCATTATACAATTTGAATTCTCATTATAAAATAAGTCATAAAACATATGATTTAAATGTATTCTTTGGGTTACAACCATTCACTAAAAATAAAATCATAGTGTGATAAACACCAATCATTTTTGGGAACCACATAATCATGAAACATCCCTTATTGGAATTATAATACATGCCACCACAAATAATATGTTATATATTAGGTCATTTATAGTCATTATATAATTCAATCCTACATGATTATTAATAAATTGTTTTCTAATTTCCCAAGCATATCCCCCATGATTTCCAAACCAAATGTGTAGTAAGTCTCTTTGTCAAGCATCAATTCCAAATCGATTCTGGATCAATATGGATTTGTCATGGTTGTTACCATGGGTATATATTTTACTAGAGCAAGATACACATGTCGTATCCAGACATGGATATAATTCCTGAAAACTAGTCACTATATACATTATGAAAATTCTAATACATTTTCCTATAGTTTCACTAATCATTAGTCTTATTTGTTAAGACATCCGTAGACATATACATTCAAATATCACTTTGGAACTCATTAAATTTTTTTTATCCTAGTTTCTAATGGTTAACTGATCATTTTATTTCATACTAACTACAGAAATCCATGCTTTTCAACCAAGGAAATTATAACCATTTAGGTTAATATTGAATACATTATACAAACACATGCCCGAGGACAATAATAGTTTTGTTCCTTTGGAAACATAGAACACAATATTCTAATGTGGTTAAAGATCTTCAATTTTGTCCTGAGAAAGGGTAAAAAAAGATATATAAATCTATGATAATATTAAATAATAAGATAACAATAATGGTGTGTGATAATGAATAAAACAAACAATTTTCATACCAACTCTATCATAGATCTTAGAAATGTGAGATATCCTAAATATTGTAAGTTAAAAAGGCATTAACCCTATGAGAATAAATTAACATCACCCATGATAGAATAAAGTTTTTTAATGCATATATTTGTTTCAAATACATATTCTTGTAAGTGGATACACCTCATGGTAGGGAAACACCTCTATCCCCAATGGAATATATTTTCATATAGTGGAATGGTTTCACTTCCCAAACCATCGTAGTAGTCATGTTTCACTACAATACCATCATAGAAGAAAATATACCTTATTTAATTTTATTCAGTCCATGTTTATCCTCTATATTACTAAATCGGGTTCACTCTTACTTCCATCCATGTCTTATTGAATAGATTTCACTCCTCATTCCATCCATGCCTTAATCAACCATGTTCACTCCTAATTCCAGTCATGTCTTATTAAACCATGTTCACATATAGTGACCCGGCCCTAGAAATCCAAAAGCTGATGTCTACTACTGTTAAATTACCATGATTACATGGAATCCAATCTCAAAATACCAATGAGTTTAGTTTTAATAGTAGAATAGATACATAAATTATTAATTCAATACAAATGAATACAACAATTACAACATAATTTTTTAACGGATAAATTTTTACATTCTAGGATATCCTTAAATATCATTATTATTAAATTTCATAGATTCATCGGAAAGGAAAACAAAATAAAGGTGATCACAAATTCTTAGTGAGGTTAAAGTACAACAGAATTAATAATGAACCAATGAGATTAAATATTATATCAAGATAAATAAATGAACAAACCTACCATGTAATAAAAAATATTATAATGAGATACAAAACAATATGTGAATGTAATAACTAGAATCACATTTCGTTTAAATAAATATATATGAAAAAATAAATAAGTAAATATATAAAACTGAAACAGATTCCATTTAATCAATGAACTAAGAAATAAATTTATCCATAGATATGCTGACAAAAAAATTATCATAGATAATAAATATTGAATTGAAATTAAGGTAATTCATAACTATATTATTTCATATATTTGGTATAAGAACCATTACACCATCATGATCTATCCTCAATTAAATTTAGGACTATGGATATAAAACCATCAAATCTACTTGGAAACAAACTCTAAGTGGTTTTAACCATATAATTTCATCCCAGGAGACTACTAATTCATATATATCATATATAAATTCTGGTACCCACCCATCATTGAATGTCTAATGAGATATTAATATCAAATAATAGATTTAATAAATTAATTATATGCCTTATCAGATATCTGTACTGAATAAAGGATACAGAGCTATCAAAAGTTCCCAAAATAATCAAAAAAATTAAATTAATCATTTATAAAAAAGTGATAAAAGTTTTTTGTAATAATTATATCCATGAAAATCATATAAATATTTAGGTAAAATTCAATGACAAGTGATCATATGAAATTTAATATTTTAAGGGGGAGAAATGAAATAAAGTAGGTGAATGTGAATACTATCCTTTTCCAAATCAATTTTAAACCATAAAGTGTAAGAATATTGATGGTATCAATACAACATATCCTAAGTGGATTAAAAACAATTTTTTTTTGTTGATGAGTAAAAATACTATAAAAGTATCATTTAATTTTTTTTAATAAAAATATCAATTTATTTTTAATATATTTTGAAAAATCTTTTCATTGAAATCACATTTCAAAAACATTTATTAAACAATTATCCTTTTAATCCTGAAATGGAATATTTGAAGAAATGAAGTTGGGTAAATCGGTAAATGCATTACAAGGAATAAAGAACAATCCTTTTTCATTGTTAAAATATTAAAACAATTAATTATTCATAAATACTAAAAAATATTCCTTTTAAAATATTAGTAAAATAAAAGAAGGGAAAAAATTCACTAACAAATAATTTTGTATTGGTTAAAAACATTTTTAGAATTCTTTTTATAACATAGGTTTTGAGAAAAAGAAGAGTAGGAAATTGTAATAAAAAATAACAAAACTCATAAATAACCATAGGAGGATAAAATTAACTATTGAACTGATAATGCTCATATCATTTTTTACGATTTATATGGAATATAATAATAATTATTCATGTGGAAAATAAAATTCATACATTCCAAGGTGTCTAATACCACTTTGAATCATTTTAAATAAAAATATTCATGAAGAGAGAAAAGTTATTTTTCGTAAATACCATAATGATAAAAGGATTTGCGAAATAATAATCTAAAATGGTTAGTATATTTACCATACCAAATAAGTAAGTGGTGAATTTGACATTTTTCTCATAGATGTAAAAAGTGAGATGAAAATCCCTTACGTGGAGACTAACTTGTATCATGTGCCTTTATATTCGTAAATAAAAAAATTATGTTAATTATGTACTTTTTTAAGAACAAAATTAATTTTTATTATAACTTTTATTCAAATAACTACCTTGTATTATAAATCTACTTAAACAATAATGTCGACATCGGGTGTTTTGACTAAAATTTTATTTATATGTCAAAAAAATCATTTGTATGTCAACTATGGATAAAGGGGTTATTATATAACATATCTAGAATAATATTAATGACATAATTACATTATTTACAAATAATGTATTCTTCAAAACCAATCATTAAATTTTTTATGAAAAATGAACCATCATTACAATCATGGAGATGGTAGGCTGTAACATTGCATGACTGACATTACCATTTTTCAATGATCTTTATTGAAAGAGGGAAAATAACATTAATCTTCCTAGAATTATAATAAAATCATTAATAACATATTATTTAGTCATATATAATTATATATTGTATTCTTGTTATGTAAAAGTAGTCACATTATGTCGTGGAGGCGGTAGTCCACATATTGAAAAATGACGTTATATCTTTTTTACTATGTGGGAGGGTAATAAAGAAAATGATTTATATTATATTTACAAAAATATAGTTATTTAATAAATATCATAATGATATTTTTTATTTTATATATGTTTAATTAAAATAATCTTTTATACGTTCCATGTATTATGTGATCAAATAACATTAATTTAAGGAGGTAGTAGTCCACACATCTAAAAACAATGTTATCATATATACAAAAAAATGTAAAGCATAACTGTATGTTATATATAAAAAATATAGAAGAATATTGAAATTCTATATATAATATATATCAATTATAAATACTATTTCTATCATAATTCACACAATGAGAGGTGGTAAAGGAAGAATGAACAATCATTGTTTCGTGGGGTTGTAGTTTGTTGTACTCAAAAACGGTAAGTTCATTACCCATTAGATGGAATTTTGTTTAAGTGTAGATAGAACCCTTAATAGAAATAAATAATATTATATTTAGGATAATGGTTTTTTTTAAATTATGTAATATATATAGTTAATGGATTTTATCATAGAAATAAATCTGAATATCTTGAAGAAGGATATTACCTATTCTTTGGGTAACTACTTTTGGTTTGCACTAAAGGGCTTCATTTGATGAATTTCTACAAAAAGGTGAGGCTTATAAGTTTAGTTTAGTGTTATTGATGAGCCATTTTGATATATATTTATCTATCCATATTTTTTAGATATGTGTAAATAAGTGGGAGGTGGGAGCGCCTTTTTATAGTGGAGGGGGAGTGACACTATTGTAAATTTTTTAAAATGGAATTCCTGTAACGTTTTTTCATTTAAAATGTTTCCATTAACATACCAAATTAAATAAAATGGAGTGTAACATCTAAATATTACCATAAAATTCATTTTTACATGTTTCTATGTCAATTTTAACTTTATGTTTTGGGCTTAGTCATCTGTTAAGCTTAAATTCACCTTAATCATTTTAATTAATTTTAGTAACCATCACAAATATTTTTTTTATAAAAATCTAATTTGACATCATTGTAAATTTTAAATTATTTTGATTATAAATATAGAATAAATATTTGAAAATTATACTCACATAAGTGGCATAATTTTCTTAAAAATTATTCATTTAGACGTGACGACAATGTTGGTTTTTAATTGAAAAATATCTAAATGTTTTCCATGTTTTTATATCCAATATCGAAGTGAAATTTATTCCAATTACCTACATCAGATTTATTATTAAAAAAATTTAAATTATTAAACCTCAAATCCCTTTAAAATATTATTTAAACTTAATAATAAATTAGAATAAAAATTATTTTTTAATAAAAATTAATTAATTTTAACTATTCGTGATCCTTCACAAAGAATACCAAAAATTTACCCGAAAAAAATTTTTATATTACTATTTAAAAATAATGTTTATTTTTACATAGAAATATTATATAAGTGGAAAAAAATTATTTGAAATAGGTTCTCCATTAAGAAGAAGCAAATGTGAATTAATAAAAATATATGTTTTTATGTGTAATATTGAGTTTCTTATTATCTCATGCCTATTAAAGATAATGGATGAATATAAAAAACATTTTTTTAATGTATATATATATATATTAAATTAATATAACTCCTAAATTATAATTAAGCTAATTTATTTGGGAAAACATCCTTGTGAGGAATAAAATTGGTTTCAATAAAAAAATCTGTTATACTGAATTCGTCCTTTTATTATTTTCTAATTAATTTATGACCACTGAAATAAATTTTAATTTTTTTTAAACCACATATTTTCATAAGTTATTTAATAATATTTATAACCACTAATTTAATGTCTAGGTAATGTAATATTATATTAAATAATAAAATTTTAATAATATATGATTATTTGGTAAAACATAGTATTGTATATAATTTAATATTCTAGATAAAGTAATTATTGAATGTTATGTACACTAAATCAGTTTCATGTTCATTGAATTCAATAAAATAAATTGAATTTATTTAAAATAATAAAGTTACTATTTATTACAATCATATTAAAATACCTTAAGCACTTGGTGATATATCGCATACACACTATCGAATAAAATATTCAAACTTTAGATTTTTGGGGCATTAATCTTTCCCCACCTTAATTAAATTGAATATTCATAATTTAAACTCTATCATGTTGATAGATGTATTATTATTTACCATGTTTGAAATCTGACATCGTTATAATGGTTTGTAAAAAATCCTCTAGAAATAAGAGAATGGGATGAACAAAGGTAACATGGAATAAAATGTTACTAGGTCTCAATGTAGTAGAAAATTAGTGGAAATTATATATACATACATAGAGAAAAACAGTAAATATTTATGGGGAGTGATTAAGACCATAAATCATAAAAAATTGACTAATCAATGTAATGTTTATGGTCACAAAGTCATAAATCAATGATGATTTAGAATACCATCAGTTCAACAAAAATAAAGGTAGTTGGACAACACATTTTTTTAATGTGAATTTTCCTCATGCAAATAAATTCCCTTACAACCTATGTATAAAATTATATTTATGTCCATGATATGTTTTAATTTCTTATGAACAAGTCAATATTTTGGTTTCACTTTGTTAAAATTCTAATTCAACCCTAACTTCATGATACAGGTATCCAAAAATTATATTTGATCCCTGAAGCAAAAAAATAATCATTTTAAATACCATATGTCACATAAAAGTGTTAATTTTATATATATTTGCCTTTAAATATTCTTCAAATACAATATGGTTACGAAATTAATCTCTAAACCAAGGAAGTTACACTACAAGTTGATAATTTATATATATTTTTCAAATTGATTATCTAAAACTAAGGAAATATTATTCAAGAAATTGTGTATGCTAGTTGTTCGCATGAAACCTTTACCATCCTCCAATCATGGTTTCCTGTCCCACAACCTTTCTGAATATGATCAGTTGTCACCTGATATACCAGTTTCCCTTATTTAAAACCAAATTAATTTAAAAATAGATATTATGGACATCATTGATAAAAGGATAGTCAATATATATCCATTTAACTACAGTTTTAAATATTTCCCATAACCTTAATTATTCATATATTCTATTTCCACATAGGTCATTCCATGGTCTAACTACTAGACTAGGCCATTCATTATTATTATCTATTGAAATTCTTCATAATGGTTTGTAATGAAAATGTGAATTATCATAAGTGTATCCCCTTGAGTGTAAAACCAGGTGCATAAAAAGAAATGTTGTCGTGTAATAGGTTATGAAAGGTCATGCCTAATGCACATTTTCAGAGTTGTTACTCCCATATACATCTATGTTTGAACCATGATAACTTGTAGTATCAAGACAAGAATTATTGATAGTAATACCCACATAATATCTAATTTACCAAAACTCTAGAATTTGCTTCTATATTTTTCCTCAATGTCTATCATTGGGATTTATTCACTAATCTATGTTTTCCTAAATCTGGTTCCAAATGACTCTACTAAACATCCTATGATACCAACTTTATTTAACCGACCCCAGAAATCCTGTAGCTACTGTGTACTACCATTACATTGGAATGATTATAAGGAATCATATCATGAAAGACCAAACAAGTTTTGTTGTCTCAGTAAACCAGATATATAAATGTGTTTCTCATTATAAATTATTATATTTTTTACAACATAATTTTTTATGATAATTATATCCCATCTACGATATCCTTGAATATATTTTTTAATAGATTTCTTGGATTCCTAGTAAATAAAAATAAATTAAGTGTGAGTTCAAATGATCAGTACGGAGAAAGTACAACTGAAGAAATAGTTAATCAATAATAATAATAATTATGACATAATAAATAAATAAACATACATAGTATTAAATCAAAAAAATATGAAGGAAGTGAAAAAAAACTATGACAAGGTAAAAACTAGACACACATTCCATTCAAATAACTAGATATGGAAAAATCAATATAGAAATTTAAGAAACTAAAACACATTATTTTTAATCAATGAAATAAGAATGAAATGTATCCAAATATATATTGAGAAAAAATCTCATGGGTAATAAATATTGAATCAAAATGAAGTCAAGGATTAATTATCTAACATCATGTATCTAGGAAATAAACCATTAAACTGTCATTATCTATCCTGAAGACAGTTTATGCCTATGGTTAAAAATATATATATTCATCCTAGAAACTAACTCAATGGGTCCCCCCCCCAACTAGTTTCATCTCATGATATTGTAGATGTATAGACCATATATATAAAGTTCAGGTCCCATCCATCATTACACGTCGAATGAATTCCTCATATCAAAAATTCAATTTAATCAATAAATAATATGATTTATCAAATATCTATATTGACTAATGGATATATACTTCTCAATATTTCCCCAAATAACCAAACAACATATGATATAATCACTATATGAAAAATGATACATGGTTCATGAAATATTCATATACTATAAAATGTTATGGATGTCTAGTGGAAATTCACTTTAAAATAATCACATGAAATTGAATATTTCAATGGGACTAAAAGGAATCAATAATTGAATTTAAAAATTATCCATGGATAAATAAATTATAAACAATTCTGAGTAATAATAATAGTGGTATCAATACAATTTACCCCATGTTGAGTAAAAATAAATTACTTTTGTCGTTAATGAATAGAAACAATTTAAAAAGATCTCTTAAAAACATTATTGTGAAAATAACATTTTTTTAAAGAATCCTTATAAGAAACATTCATCAAAAATAAATTTTTTAAAAATTTACCTTAAAGGTGACATTTTTATCATACAACAGAATCGTTGAGGAAATGACGATGGGTGAATTTGTAAATAGAATACAAGGTAAAAACAATCCTTTTACTTGGTAAAAGGTTAGAAAAATACCTTATTCATAATGTGATAAGAAGGTTTATTTGAAAAATATGTAAATGAAAAAAAGGGTAAAAATGTATTAAATAAATCAATTTTTATTTATTTCACACTTTTTTCGAATCCTTCTTGTAAAAGATGATTTTTTGATGAAAATCGGTTCTCCGACAAAAGACATAAATATTTTGGGGTCTTATGAAAAATATTTTCTAAAACTAATTGAGTACCATAGAGTGTAAAAATAGTACTATTACATTAAAATGGTTAATAATAACTCGACTAGAATGAAATTAAAGAGATTATTCAACAATGGTTAAATAATTTCCTCAAATTTAAATGAAAGGTCATTAAAATTATTCTTGAGAAAAATAATCATTAAATTTTCCAAAGTGTCCCATAACACTTTGAAACATTTTAAATCATAAGCCTCATAAAGGAAATTTTAAATGAAAATTTTAAATACCATTAAAGTAAAAGTATTAATTATATAATATATCATAATATTTAGTATATACACAATAAAAATAATTTAAGTGGGGGATATGACAGTTATCTTATGGATATAAAAAGCGAGACGAAAATGCCTTACCATGAGTCATACTTTTCTTGTGTATAATTATATTACTAATGAATAAGATTTTTATTACTATCTATATAATTCATATAATTTTTTAAGTTTATCATAACTGTTATTTGACTTACAACAATATTGTATACAAATACATACATAATTATGTTTATATCATCTGTTTTGACCAAATTCGGTTTATATGTCTAAAATAAAATTAGTAGGAAAACTATTGTAAAATGGTTCATTATATGACAACTAAATAATATAAAAATTAAATATTTCACATATTTATACATCAATTATACTTTTAGAACTATTTAGTAAATATTTTTATGAAAAAAGAACCAATGTTACAATCATAGATATGACAAGTTGTACAAACGCATGAGTAACGTTCCCATTTTTAAATAATCATTTTTGAATTAAGGTAAGTAGAATAAATCTATCTATAATGATAATAATATCATAAAATATATATTATTTAATCATATATACTTATATATATATATATATATATATTATTATTATTATGTAAAAAGAATAACATTGTGTTGAGGAATCTGTAGTCCACACATCCACAAATAACGTTATCACTTTTTAAGTGAGAAAAAGACTAATAATGGAAATGATATATACTACATATCCAAAAATGTAATTATATCATTAATATAATATATATTTATTTTATTGGAAATATTTTTAATTAAAACCATCATTTACTTCTCTATGTATCGGGTGACCGAATCACATCGCTTTGTGAATGGGTTAGTCCACTCTTCTAGAAATGATGCAATCGTATTTAAAAAAATTTAAAGCATAATGTTATGTTCTATATTAAAATTATATAATCATAAATAATTTATAAAAATTATATATATCATATATAAATCGTATATATCATCATAATTTCCACCATGAGAGGTGTTAATGGAATAACGAACAATAATCATTTTGTGGGGTGGTGGGTCATTATAAACATAAATGATAAGTTTGCTTCCAATTAGATTGATTTTTGGGTAATTTAACGGAGAAAACATAACATAAAAACTCTTAAGTATATTTTTGTTACTTTTTTTATATATAATTATGAAATATAGAGAGTTTATGGGGTGGATAATGGAAACAATACCTAAGATATTGAAGAAATATGTTACCTCTTCTTTTGGTAATTTTGTTTGGTATACATCAATGGGATTCCATGGATGGACTTATGCCCAAATATAATACTTATAGATTTAGGGTAGGTATTTTAGGATATATATTTGTAGATATTGTTGTTTAAAATGTTTCTATAAAGGTGTGAAGAAGTGGGAGGCTTGAGTGCCTTTTTATAGTGTAGGAAGTGTGTCACTCTCATAAAT
Source organism: Viscum album (assembly GCA_963277665.1). Classification (NCBI taxonomy): domain Eukaryota; kingdom Viridiplantae; phylum Streptophyta; class Magnoliopsida; order Santalales; family Viscaceae; genus Viscum; species Viscum album. The sequence goes on from OY728135.1 coordinate 1,292,585,367, forward strand.
TTTGTAAAAGAGAATTCCACCCCCATTTTTTCCACTGAATGTTTCTCCAATAATGAATAAAAATTAGATAAAATGGAGGATAGTGTATAAATATTATAAGAAAATTTAATTTGATTAGGTATATAGGTAATTTTTCCCCAAATATTATGGTTTTGTCACTTATTAAGCTTAGTTTCACATTAATAATTGTAATAATTTTTTGTCACATTCACTAATTTTTTTTCAAAAACTATATTGAAATTATTATACATTTTAAATTATTATTATTCAAAATAATTAATTAATTTTTAAAAATTCCCATCACAAATGTGGAAGAAATTAATTTAAAATCAATTTCATGGACGGGATGAAAATGCGGGGTTTTAAAGTAAAAACGTCCCAAAGCATGTTATGTTTTTATACCCAATTTCAAAGTGAAATTGATTCTAATTACATACATTGGTTTAATTATTAAAAATATTACTATTAAAATTTAAAACCCATTTTAAATATTATGTATCCTTATAAATTAATTTGAATAAAAATTAACTTTAAATTAAAATTTATTATTTGTTATTATTGATCAAGATGTAAAACGTCTTAGAAAAATACAAGAAATTCAACCTAACCTATTATTTATGTTTCAATTAAAAAAATGATGTTTATTTTAAAAAATAAGGTTAATTAATGTTAAAAAAAATTTCTTTATATTTTGTTTTCCATTAAAATGTTGCAAAAGTGCCTTAATTAAAATATAAGTTTTATATATAATATTGTGTTCATTCTTATCTAATTCCTATAAAATATATTATATGAATATAAAAAATATTTTATTGAATATAATATAATATAATATATATATATATATATTACCTTAATATTACACACTAATAGTAATTTACATAATTTATTAGGTACAAACAGCTTTGTGTGAAAAAAATAGTTTTCTATAAAAACACTCCCTATAAATTAAGTTTGTTATTATATTCATTTATAATTAATTTGTAGCCAAGTAATTTATTTTATAATTTGGGTGAACCACATGTTTTATTAAGTTAGTTCATAATATTTATAGTAACTAATTTAAAGTCTAGGTCATGTCTTATTATATAAAATAATAATATTTTAATAATATATTTTTGTTCTGTAAAAATCATTCTTGTGTGTAATGTAAGATTTTAAAAAAGTCATTGTTGTGTGAGGTGAGTGATAACCAAGTGTTTTGTGCACTTAATTCCATAACATATATTGAATTTTTTTAATATTTTTCTACATATTTTAAATTATCAGGATATTATAAACATTTATGTGCTTGGTGTTGAGTTTCATATATTGTAAGGAATACAATGTCCCCAAATTCTATTTTATTAACCATACATAACTCCTCGTTCTATTAAGTTCATACTAAACCATGTTCACTCCCCATTATAGTAATTTCAATCTCATTAGATATAAATTTTTTTCCAATGCATTTGGTGGATATATATGTCCCACCAATCATTAGATATAATATAACAACCTTCACATAATGAAAATCCTAAATATGTTTTCCACAAGATCAAAAAAAATTCATTATATCATAAAATTTAAAAGGAAATGGGTATTATAAATATTTCATCATATCATATCTCCCTAAAAAGTTATAAGTTTTATTATCATTTAATCATTAAATTACCTAGGAAATGAAGTATGATTCATATGAATTTCTGTACATTGTAACACGTGGAAGAGAAAACGGTTTCATAAATATAATTTTAAATATAATCATATACCATTATGATAAATGATAGTAATTGTATCTTTGGATCAAAAACAAATTAAGTCATAATTTACATCATCATATTTCATCTTATATGGAAAATTATTTCCTAAGATAAATAATTTAGAATATTACTTGAGGAATATAAAATTTATTTTTAAATCACTTTTTAATAAATAAAACATATTTTGAAATACATTTATTAGAAAATAAAATTTATGATGTTTTAAAGGATGATTTAAAAATCATAAAAAACATATATCGATGAAAATATCCTTTCTATAATGAAAAAAAGTTTTAAAAACATAAATCATTTTCTAAAACATTTGTATAAAACATGGTTTTATATGAAAAATTATTTTCGATTGAAAAGTAAATTTTTTTTAAAACCATTTTTCTAAACTCTTGATTACATAAAGAGATTAAAATGGAGTTAAAAAATTTATTCACATTCAATATTCACATGATAATAAATTTCTTAATTTTCATGAGATATATATAATAATATTTCACTATTGGAAGTATAATCATTAATAATCCCAATAAATTATTGGATTGTTACATTAATCCAACACCAATTTGGTAATATTGAAAGACAAGCCCGATGAAATAATATTACTAAATAAACAAAAGAATATCATGATAAGAAATACATTCATGATATGACATGGAAAGGAAGGATTATATACACCTCATTAATGATTATTTTTACATTTTTAAAATACATTCATATAAAAAATATCAACACTATGATCAAAATCTAATGTCACGCCCCACCCTAGAAGCCATGGGGCCGGTACGTAAATTAAAATAGTGTGTAGTTTTTTTATAAACAAAATACTGAAGATTTACACAAAATTTTTCATATAGAGGATCTTAATGATTTAGGTTCAAGAAAAGAAAATTCAAATATTACAATCCTTAAATATTAAAGAAAATAGACTCTATAAAGTATCCACCATATAGTGTAACTCAAATCTACAAAACCTATAAAAATAAATTGAAAATTTAGTATGAGAACTACAATGACAAGTAAGGGGGGTTTTAAAATAAATATTATATTTCAAGTAAAACACTTTAAAAAAATCCTTTTTTAAAAATAATTATAAAACTTTTTCTTTGATTAAAAATTAAATACATGCATCTCAACGTTAATTGCTTTTCAAAGTTACCAGTAAACATTTTAGGTAGAATTAAAAGGTCAAAAAATATAACACATTTCAATATTATGAATATTTATAAATATTGTATGACTTGAATCACATTAAACTATTCAATGTGTGATATTCATAGGTGTAGGTATAAATTTTACACGTAAAGGTAATACTTGATTAGAGTTTCATATAAAATGATAACATTAATTTCTTTCTTCAATAATTGTAAACCATAAAATGGAAGATAAACTACTAGAATTTATATTAATGTTCAAAAAATGAGAGCTGAATAAACCTTATTCCATTTGCATTTACTTCTTCTAATACTCATAAGGCTCTTAACCAAGTATATTCTAATTGTTGAATAATTGCTTTATTGGTCAAATACAAACACATAGTGACGGAATTTATAATCTATGGCTATGTCATGGACTTGTTCCATAACCTAATTTGTCTCATGAGAACAACTAATGCATCATAGGGCTTTCATTAACCAGTCCACAACTCATAGGTCTCTCATTAACCGGTCCCCAACCTGTAGGGATTTCATTAATCATCCCCTAACCCATTATATACTAAGTCCAATGCATTCCTCATATGTCCAGTAGGGTCATATATTCAAAGGGTCCCATACCACTTTGAATATTTAGTTTCTTATATCATATATTTAAGGTGTGCAATACCTCATTGAATATTTAATTTCTCATTTCACATTATTAAATGTGTCCCATACAACTTTGAATAATTTAGTTATTAGTTCAAAAAAACTGTTCATAATAGTTAAATTTCATTCATTATAAATTACTTATATTAGATGAATCATGAATTAATTTTCAAAACTAAAAACTGTATGGTTATAAAAAATAATAATCAATGACATGTGTTAATATGAATTCATATTATAGAAAATGTGATGATAACTAATGTACATAAGATTATTTATTATTCATTCATTATCACAAAAATTGATAACCCTTAAATTTTAAAATCCTTATTTTATGAAAATAAACAATTTATATTTCAAAATTCATAATTTTGAATTTAAGATATCTGTCATTTATATTCAAAATAGATGCTAATAAATTGACATGCCAATCAAAATTAACTTCAATAACTTAAATCATTTTAATGTGGTAAATTATTTATGAATTAAAGTGTAATAGGTTAGATTAAAAATTATTGTTTCATGTGAAATATTCATGTATAAAATTATAATTAAATATATTGTTTTACATGTGCTTAAGAATGAATATATATTTAGGCACAAACTAAAGACTATTTCAAATTTCTAAAAAAAGAAAATAAGAATGCATGAATTTGTGTCATTGTGATTATCATTCATATAAATGTGGGTGTAATAATTATATATAACCATTTAAACACAATGTGTATACATGGGAATTTTTACAACCAGGGAAAGGTTTAATAAATTCTTATTTTATATCTAAAACCCTAATTTTATCCCCAAAAATTGGTTTTATTAAAATTTATTTCAGGTTATGATAAAAACCTATATGTATATACATATAACTGTATATATATATTTTTATAATCCACTTAAACAAAACAATAATGTAATCTTAGATAATTTACATGTATATAAAAAATTTGTATTTTCACCATTATAAAAGCACATAAACAAAACTAGTTTGATTCATAATGAACATATATATATATAACTATATATAAATAATATATATATATATATATATATCTATGGATTTTATATAATAAAACCAAAAATGAAAATTAATACATATTTGTCCATAGTTTTTATAAAATAGGATTTAAACAATTATAAACGACACTTATAAGACATAAAACAGGTTAGATGGGGACTTATATAAATAGTAATATTAAATAAATATATAAATGTATATACAAAGTGTGTATATATGTTTTTCATAAAAAATTAATGGTATATTAATCCCTTACCTAAAATTCAAAGGCTTAGTTGAGTCGAGTAGAGGATGTGGAAGACTTGTGAGAGATAAACCCATAGGTTTTGTTGGTGCAAGTGAGTGCATATATGAAACATAAATATATGTTTTATAAAACACAGTTTTGACATAAAAAGTAAATAAAGACTTGGTAGGATACTTAATAAAGTGAAAAAAACTCCAATAATTGTAAACTTAAATAAAATAGCCACTAATAAGGTGTAATAATATATATATATATATATATATATATCAAATGAGAATATGTCGTGGAAAACGGGATGATAAGTTTTAAAATGAAACTGGTATGTCGGGTTTGAGAAAAATTAGAGAGGAGGGGCCAAGCATGGAGAAAGGTGCATCATGGGAGAAAGTACAACAGTGAAGAAAATGAGGGTGAGACTATAACTACAGTGGCATTGTGCGATACGAGGAAGATTACGCGATGAAGAAGAAGAAGTGGAAATGCATGGATAGTCTCGATCTGACAGGATTTCATCAAATGGATGAGAGGTACTCTAGTTTCTAAAACAGACAATCAGTTGAGATTGTAATACGGTTTTCATCGAACAACTACAGTGGAAAGCGGGGTTTAAAATAGAAACCACTATGAAGATTCATTCGAGTCACGATTAGACGACTTAGGAAAATGCTGAAGAAAAGCTACGGTGGTGGGGATTCAAAGTCCAGACTGATTGAACGGTATCGATCCCACGCAGAGAGACCAGATGGTCAATATTTGATTTCCACTGAAAAATCGCTTCCCAGATCGATTGGAACAATGTTTAGAGTCCTATTTATAATACTCGAGCTCCAAAAAACTTACAAGATTACTACACTCTCCCCCTCCCTGTTACCTCTTAGTACTAGTTCTCTGCGGGCACACTTCTGTGCCGACCCCGACCATCATTTTGCCCTACATGGATGTGTGTTCCCTTGTCCTCTCAATCATGTTCACGGGTGTCTCATGAACCTGAGGGTGCATAATCTCTTAAGGTCGGCATGTGCTGGCTGAGGGGTTATGGCTCGGCCACCCACTCCATAAGGATATGGTGTGAGATGCCTCCCTTGGCTGGCCTATGAGATTGACTTCAAGGGTTTCACATAAATTTTTATCAAAACATAATCATCAAAATATATATTAAAAAGAATTTATTTTCATTAAAATCATAATAATGTCATTAATTTTTATTACTTTAAAACCAGATTTCAACTTTTTTTACACATTAAAACAGTACAATTAAAAAACCATCATATAAACTATACAATTTCATTACTAAAATAATTACATTTTTATCCTTAATAGTATTTAAAAACATGACTCCAAATCCATGTTATGCTTTAATACAACTTCATGGATTTTATTCATTTTAAGATATTCATCTTGGTTAAAGCTATTTATAATAATGTACACCCTTATTTAAAACCATGTTAGTATTTAACATATCGTAAAACTTTGAAATATTATAAATCATGTGATACATATATATTTATTCATAAAATAATTGTTTACATGTCATTTTTATCTAGAGTCTAGATAATTATTCATTGAAAAATATTCTTTCATAACTTTACATTTTCATAAAAACATATAAATAAAATATTATTTTCAAATATTTCAAACTCTTATATTCTTAAAATTATTTATGTATTTAAAATATTTATTATAATTATAGTATTTTCATTTTAAGCGTGCTTAAAAATAATCAAGATACTTAATATTTATAATAGTTACAAAACCTTATGACAGTTAAAACACCAACGGTCCCCAAAATACATTAATGACTATAAAAGAAAATAACAGTCACATGTATTTACAATGGTCAAGAAGACACTTATAAATACATGTTTAGGGTATTCCATTTTTAAAACCGTTTGGCTTAAAAATATGATTCTTTACATTTTTATTTTTTCCAGTACTTGTTCAATTATTCTAGCAATTTAATTATTTACTACAGTCGGTCCAAGGGATGAGGGCTACCTGCTTAGTCGCATTGTTTTTCTAGGAGGTCTCCAACTGGTGCTTCTCCGAATTTCCATTATTTTCCATGGATAGTTATGGCCTTTTGGACTTATTGTAATTTAATCAATTCAGTGTTTTATTGAATAAAATATGCCTCTTTTTAGTTTTTCCAGCATTGTTTGGATAGTAATAAAAATTCAACAAAGTAAAACCATAATATACTATTATTACACAATATATATGATTAGGGTATCACATCTAATATATCTTTTCACACATATTTTACAAGATATATTTTTCCAAACAATAATTTAAGTCAATTATTCATTCAACTTACATCGCATTTAATATATTTATTATTATTTTTCTATTAAATAAATAATTACCTTGTTGGAATTTTGTATACATTTAATATAATTTTTTCATATATAAAAATTAATGATAAATTATTATGTTAAAAAAATTACTAATCTTTAAAAATAATATGTATATCTAAACCAATGTTTTTTACCTATCCCAAAGCATTATTGATATTAAAATGAGGAAATGTTTCATTTTTTCTTTTTCATTACATAACTTTTTATTTGAGTCATTTTCCAAGGAACGTGGAAATAAATTTCAATATTTTAGAAATATTGATTTCCATGGTAGATATAAACTCATTAAATACAATTTAGATATTATTTAATGACCTTTAAACTCTTATAGATCTATTTTATCCCTTAGTTAGTACATTTTTACCATAACTATAGTAATTTAATTTTTTTGACATTCACCATTAAATTTGGTATAAATAGTATGTTTCCATGATTAGAAATTATAAATTATGATAATTAAATATATAAAGTCTATTTTTTCAAATATAATTCGCATAAGTGATAAATTTTAATTTTAATTAATCATGTCAAATAGATGAGAAAGCGGGTAATTTAAGTGAAAATATTCAAAATTTTACAATATTTCTACATCTAATTTTAACATGACGATTATTTCAATGACCTAAATTTTATTTTTTGATATATAGATGAACTAATCTTAATATAAAATATTAATTATAAATATTGTTTCACTATATAAATTACTTAACAAAATGTCATTTTCAATTAAAATTCTATATTTCTTATTATTCCTCAAGAAATGAAATATTTCAAAAAAACCACAAAAATTCAACCGAATTTGTTTTTGAAATTATGTGCTAATTTTTTTAGAAAATACATATTATAAAACCATAAAAATTTAATTTATTTAATGTTCATAAAAATTCAAGAAAACCTATTTTTAGAAAATTGTTTTCCAAGACATATTAAGACTTTGTCAAAAATTATTTATATTACTATAACTACATTTTCATTATATAAAAACATTATAAATAATATTTAAAAATTAGTTTTTATTATTAATATCACTATTTTTAATGGACATGTAATAATTGTTGTATTTAAATGACTATATTAATAATAAATCATGGCCTTTAGAAAACGTGGATTTTATGTAAAATGGATGATAAAATAATGATATGTGTAGTGAAAAGTTGACATAGTGTTTTGTGTAGAGCAATCTATCAATGAAATTTTAATTATTCATAAAAATAATTCATAGAAACTCAAGATGTTACATCACCATAGATAACCCCTTTATATCATTAATAAAAATGTTATAATTAACACCTAAAAGAATTTCATGGAGAAATATTACTCAATAAAAATTAATTGGAAATTAGAATACATAACCACTATTTCATTTCTTGTTTGGAAACATATAGTTTAATAATAAATAAAACTTTAAATACTAGATGTACATCCTTATGAATATGAAATTTTCAGTAATAGAGCCAGATATGGCTTCTTATGATGCATAGTGAATCAGAACATAGAATTACTATTACAAGAATATCACCACAAATAATCATACATAAAAACACACAAGAATATACACCAATAGAACATGATCTTGGTGTACCTAGTCCTAAACATTTATTAATAAAAAATTAAATTTTTAATAATTTCAACCGTTACAAGGGAGTTTAAATTCAAGAGTAAGAAACACCTCGCATGTCATCATTCACCAGTGAGTTTCAATAATCATGAGCTCTAAAGTCCCTTATTGTGCTTTCTTCAAGGACCGCCCTATCTGAAAATGATTTTTTCACCTATTTATCATCTCGATAGAAATGTTAAACAAGAAAGTTAACCTATCATTCATGATTCATACCTGAAACAAAATGAAGAAGATGCTTTATTAGGACAATCTTGATTATTGTATTCAACTTCATAACAACATTTTCTTAATCAAACTTTATCCATAACCCATGACACTTCGATGGATAGAATACATAATAGAAAATATAATCACCCAAGGATTATCATTATATGTGGTCCCTATTCCAATGTAGTGATGAAAGCCATAACAAATCCATGTTGGTATTGAATGATATCTCTACAACCCATTGGATAAGGAATGTCAAAGGCCACACCCTCAAAATTTTATTTGACACACAATATGATAGGTGGTATCCATCTCACCAAATTGATGATCAAATTTTTCATTGGCCTATTTGAAACTCTCAATAGTCTAATGATTTTCTGATCAACCATTTCATAATGTATCATACCAACCTAGGTGTTTGCATTGGAATGAACATCTCTGTGTATTTCTAGAGTTCCAAAAAAGTGGAGGGGACCTGCTCCGGAAATAGCTTCCTTATCTGGGATCTCTAAGTGTATTCCATGATGGATCTCATAGTATCCAACAATATATTATATACCTCCTTTCATTGTATAGTGATTTAGAGGAAGTAAATATGGTATGAGGGAGGACTTCCAATATTGGTGTCTATGCGATAACATTCCCAAGTGTACTTCAAAATTTATCTTACATAATTGATTTCAATAAACATGTGTTTTATATTTTCTACAAATCATGGGAATAATGGGAAACCCCAATAAATTCACTGCACATTCTTCCTCAATTATACATATGTTGGTAATTTTATTTTTCAAATTCTTTATAGGAGAATGGATTTTGTAGGCTGAATAAATCTTCCCATGAATACAACAAGCCATGTTGAAATTCTGAAGGAACTGTTAGTATTGATCTTGTAGTGTTCCTTGATATTAAACCTTCCATAGCATCCATGATTCCACACCATAATTTCAACATCCATTATGGTGTATTTTTTAATTTCCATGACAATTTACATGGGAATAAAATCAAGTATGCTATATTGTGTGATAAACATGTATATTTTCCTTTGTATCATATCAAAAGTGATTTTTAGCCTATCCCTGAGGGGTTGATCTAGCCAATGTGTGTCCCAAATATTATTTTCAGAGTCTATATTATCCAACCATTTTGTTTTTATAATACTATCATTGGAGGATAACTTAATAAATGGAAAAACTGAGGATTCAAGGTTGAAATGACACCAATCAAGAATCATTTCCTTGAATCTTATGGATAAAATATTACAATATATGGAATTTCTAATTAGCATGTTCCATGTTAATTTCATGGTTAAAACCTCACTAAAAACCTTTGGATCTGTAATGTCATGTTCTCTCAATTCAATTGGCTTTATACAATCCTTCCACACAATAGTGACCAGTTTTCTTTCATGGATAGACCCAGTCCATATGAAATTCTTAATCATGTCTTGTTATTTCATAATGATCCCTCTTGGACACCTATGAATAGAGAAATAGTAAACAATATTTGATGTAAAAATAGTGTTAATTTGACAAACTCTCCCATATTGAGGGATTAAAATCCCATTCCATTTGGAAAGTTAGTTGATGATGCCATTGCTAATTCCATTAATGAAATGACTATTGGCTCTTCCCCAAAAGAGAGTGACACTAGGATAAGTGAATGGAATAGAAACCTTCCTCAACCCACGCTTCCATTCCATCCTATTCAAATTTCCCACAGATATTCCTTCACCGAATATAACAAAGTATTTCCCCCAGCTGATGGCATATCCATAAAATTTCTCATAGTGATGAAAAAGTGCCTAATGTTAGAAATTCTTATCTTTAAATATTTCCCCATAAGAATGGTATAATTTGTATAAATCATCTGAGAGGGAGTGAAAAAATTCCTCTTACCTATAATATTAATAATGAGTCTAGCCTGGGAAAGAACATTGATGCACCTACTCATGTAGTCATTAAGAATTAAAAAAATTGACAGTGGATATCATTGACATACTATTTTGGTGCATAAAAAGTATCCTCTTTCAATAAAATTATTTGAGAAGCAAATAAGAGTAGAGAAAAGAATGAAACTTATCATATTTAGAAAGGTGTTTCAAAACATATTTCTACTAAGGATGTTGAGAAAAAATTCCAATTGATTCTGTCAAATTCATTGGAATTGTCAATATTGAGGAAAAAAATACTATGTTACACCCTATACATCATAATATTGACACTCTCTAGAGAAGGAAATAATAATTAATAAATACATTTTATATGGAAAACCTGATGTTGAGTTGATGTGATGTGGTCCTTAAAAATTCCCCCTTACCTGGACATAGTGGTTTTATTGGTGACATTAGAGATTGTATTCACAAGATCAATGGTTCTAAAGTTATAGATATCAATGACATTATCCTCCTTTGCAATCAAGGCAATTATATTTGCGTTGATTTCATAGGGCAGAAAAATATTCTCAAAAATGCCTTCAGCATAAACCAAATCCTCTTGAAGGATATCCCATCAAAACTTAAAGTACTAATTAGTGAATCCATTCGATCCAGATGCACTTTCCATATTGAGAGAGAAATTATTTTTCCTTATTTCATCTGTAATAGATGTTCTAACAAGCTCTTGATTAGTAATATCATCATTTCAAGGATGGATATAGCTAATCATCATTGATGTATTGTGAAATCCATCATCAGAATAGAAGATAGTAATGTAGTATATCGGTATTGTAGAAATATCACTTTTTAACACTATGTAGCTGCCAATTCTTACTAATGGAATGATTTCCTACTTTGGATAATTTATCCCTATAAATCCTGTGAAAGAACATGGATTATTTTTCTCCTTACATAAACCATTTGAATTTCATGTAACCCATATCCAGCCTGTCCATGATGATTAAAATATCATAAATCATTTTGTGAACTTTCACTTCTTCTATGGATGTCAATTCCTGATTTTACTCCCTTTTTTGATACTTGAACAGGTTGGATTTGTCTTATGAATTTTAATACCATGCTTCAAAAATGAGTTTTTACTCTACTCCCATAGGATCATTTTGGTAGTTTTCAACATATAAATAAGAACTTCAACTAGGGTTCCATATTTATCGAGCATCCATGCCTCAAAGATAGTTTAAATGCATCCAAGTATGTCAACCAAACCATTATTGAAACCAAAAGGTAGATGCACTGACATTGGTAGTATGGAGAGTTCTACAATAATAAGATTATGATTAGAATTATGCTTAGGAAGCGTATGTCTTGAGATTTTATTGGTGAGGCTTCTATCATCAATTTTTATTAAGAATTTGTCATGTTTTCTTTGTCGCAATCCATTCCAGGTGAACCTACTCCATGTGATGCCCAAAACAACAATTGTAACTTCAAGAAGGTTTCACTGATCAATTCATTATGAAAAATAACTTGATTCTAATCTGTTCAAATTAAAACAATTATTTTCTTCTAGTGAATGGATAGTACAGAAATCACCCATCACCACCCATATTGAGACCACATTCCTAGATATCTCCTCGTACTCAATCTAGAGAACTCTTCTCACCATGTTGGTTGTTGATGGTAAAAAAAATAGTCCTGAAAAGTATGGTCAAAGATATAAAATGTGATAGTAAACCTCTTATTTTAAAAGTTACATGTGATAATTTGATGAATTTCAGGTTTGAGAATCCAAATATGATACATTAAACTATAATAAAGGTTACAATAGACAAAGTGGTATCCCATAGACAACCACATGAATGTTCTTCATTTTCAAAAAACATATTGGGTTTAGAAATACCAATGATCAATGTTTTTTTTGGACATGACGAAATTCTTAAATGTTTTGGATGTAAGGGGAATCTCAGTACCTATGAAATTACATTCGAAAATCATTATTGCTTAGGTACCACACACCTATTCATAGGGAACTATTTTTGTGCCATATTCTCAAGGCCTTGTGTTATCTTCTATATACTTATATTCATCCCATATAGGGAGTGTTCCTCTTTGTTCAGTACATCCAAGGTTTCATATTCCCTAATATTTACTTTTTCATGATTAGGGGATTATTGATCCTAAAAAACATCACTCAAGAATGTGCCACCTAATGGTGTGATCATTTTATTAGATAGTATAGGTTCATGTGATTTCAATGTAAGAGTCTATCTTCTAGAATCTTTAGCACTTGGTACCTATGACAAAGTCATGCTTCTAACTAAAAGGGTAAAATCTTCTCGAGATTAAGGGTTCCTATATTTAGGGTTTGTCATTAAAAAGCACTCAAAAATGGAAATAATTGTGTAACCATCACTAATAATAAGATTTTTTAGAGACATATCTACAAGAAGAGGGTTGACCACATCATTTTCTTCATGATTGTAAATCAGTTTTATGCTCTTTATAGAGGTATTAAATTGAGCTAGTGGGGCCTCATATTACATTTGAGTCCCACGTACAGCCCAGGGGGTCCCATCATTCTCCATTTCCACTAGCTTCCCATGAAGCCCATCCTATTGTGGTTTTCTTTTCAAGTGATCTAAATTAATTGAATCAGATGGAGTAGATTGTGAACCATCCATATCTAAACCATAATGAGGCATGAAATATTTAGACCTGACTTGCACACTCTATTCATTTTTCATCGTGGAATTTTCCTCTTCATGAGTTGTATTGCACAAAGAAGGGTTGTCATTAGAGTGTTCCTGAGAATCCTCAGTAGGGGTTTCCCTATGTAGCATTGTTATTAGAAATTCACCTCCTTCACATCCTTATGAGGATTAGATAGAGTAGATTTGGGTTAACAAATGGGTTTTTATTTTCATTCCATTGGATAAATTTCCATATTAACATTAGAGGGAAAAATAGTTGGAGAATTTATTGGGTCAGGGAGTATAATATTTTCTTTTTTCTTTATCCTAGAGTATTTGGAAATGTCATTCTGATTAATATTGTAGAAGGAAGATTTATTCCATATATTAAACTCATATAATAGATGGCCAAAGAACATACAATTCATGCCAAACATCACTTTATTTTCCTACTGGATCACTAAACATATATTTTCATCTATCATGGTTAAAACCACTTCCACCACAAGAGTTCATGATATTTCTTCTTTGACCAGGACCCTCAAGAAATTATCATACCATAGGTTATCAGTTTTTCTATCCATCATAGTTGGATTCCCCATAGAAGAGGCATTGTCCCAAATAATGTGAGGATAACAATACAACCAATTCAAAATGAAAAAACAGATCTAGATTTCTGTGTGGGTCTTCATTACTATATCCATATCAAAATTTATATCTCATTCAATAATGCAAAGAAATACAATCCATAAGGTCAAATATCTATAATGCCAAGCCCTTCACTTGTGATTATCAAATGGGAAGACATCATGGTAATATCCTAGTCCCATCATAGACATCTTCTTGTCTCCAAATAAATAAATTTTATATATCATTTTCATGAGATCGTTGAACATCCAAATCCACTCACCCTTATTTAAAATAACTTCAGAAATTATACAGTACTTGAATAGATTAACCATTTTCTTCATCTTCTTTTGGATTTGTCTATATGTGTTTTATCTTACCCTTTTAAGTGACTCTCTCAGGGGGAAGGCCCAAGTCTATGAATGAGGGATTGATGGATGATTTGACAACCTCTTTGAAATTATTCTTCGATTAAAAATCCTTTTCTAGAGCTCCTTCTACCACATTAATACGTGATAAAATGGATCCACATGTCATACATGATATACAAGTCATTTGTTCATTGAAATTATAGACGGGTTCATATTCACATAGCCATCTAGGGTTATAATGTCATGAACTTCTTGATTCTCCCCTTACTCCACCATCCCCAATATGTAGTGAATAATTTAGTAAAAAATAAAAAAATAAAAAATAATGAGCGTTAGTTTTATGCGGTTAATTTTTGTATCTTACAATCAAAGAATAATGATTCATATATTAAATAAATGCAAAATTTTAGAATTTTTAAATATTTATTTTTATTAACCATGTGGATCATGTAATATATCATGATCACTCAAAAAAGTGAAACCTCATTAAATTTGTCACAAACCATTTATATAGAGGGTCCCACCAATTATATTAGTATAAAAAGCTTCCAATATTTATGTTCATAAATTTCTTTCATTTTTAACCCACATTCACCTATAGAATTCCATAGTTTATAACTTCTCACAAATAAATGAATTGTGATCTTATGCCTAACCCTTTTATTTATAACTCCACCTAAAAAAAGATTCAAATGTAATTATTTTCACTTATCATAGACTCTATTGGTTGAACGTTAGAAAAAATGAATACTTAAACAATGGTTTATTGAATCTTTACTGATTATCCTTCTGACATGTAATTCAAGGGAGCTGATTCAAGAATTTATTTTGACCTACTATTAGAGACTTGAGGAAATTCACAACCATAAAATGTTTCCACATGAACACCTCTTCAAGTAATCTTATAAACCATCAACACCTTCTAGTTAATTATGTGAACTCCACAATACTTTCTTTCCATTCACCCATCCCCATTGAATTTCTATATATCCTTAGTCATTCATGGATAAAAGTTAGTCACCAAGTTCAATCAAATTTTTTTCTCATAAAAAAATCATGCATCACCTCCCTAGATTCTAGAAAAATCTGAATATATTTATACATAAGGTAAATATATTTAAATATCACATGAAAAGACATTATTATTCTCCATGTGAATATCATATTGATTTTATAGTAATACGACTCAATTAATTTTCCATTCCCATGTTATTTAATAAGACTCAATAACCACACAATTTCTATTCCTTCTTCTATTGTTATAGCATTATCATCATTCATTAATAAAAGATATAAAATCAGTTTATATATATATATATATCTATTTAATTTCTATTCCACTATATGAAAATAAATTACTACTACTTCCCTTTTAAGTATCAAAACACCCACAAATATTGGAATCAAAATGTCCTTATATATGTTCATTCATTTAAAATAGCAAGGATATATATATATATATATTCTGCCTATAAAATTTTCTAGAATCCACATCAATGCCTCTAAATGTTATTTTGACATATTTTCCATGAAATAACTATCAAATTCCCTTAAATGAGATATATATAGAAAATTTTACTCAATAGATTCTGTAAAACTGTTAAAAAATATTGAGTGGAATTTTAGTTATTGTTTTCCTTATCTTCTATGGGAGAAATTTTCTCTTTGGATAATTTGAAATTTCATTAAAGATGAGTACCAATTGTTTTATATTAGTTCATAATAAATTATTAAATGGAATTATAGGTGTAATACATCATGTAGGGAAATAATACACTAAGACATTAATCCCATTAATTCTATTTTTCTAATATATTTTTAGCTTCAACCAGAACTTTCATTTTAGATATTTGGTAAAAATAATTATCCACCCTCTAATTTTGTTTGTAATTTATCCCAACTACAATTATACCATCAACATGCATGATTAGGACAATGGAATATCTATACAGAAACACTTTTTAGTATAAATAGTGACATGATTTCTCAACACAATACCCTGGTATTAAACAAATCAAATTTCTAGTTAAACTTCATTTTTTCTTTAATCAATAAGTAATCCTTTAAATATTATACATCATTTCATGATTATATTTTTTAATAATACCATGTTGTTTATTTATATATATCTCTTCCTCTAAATCCCTATATTGAAATTTTATCTTCACATCTATTTCTTTTTTATTGGGATTTCTTTTAGTAGTTATATATTAAAAAATTTGGATATTATTATACATAATAATATATGCACATATTTATAGTAAGTAAAATCCATCCTTTTACTGAAAACCATTATATACTAGTCTTGTACTTGCATCTAACTGTTGTTTTCTTCTTCAATTAATTGGTAGCCATATTTATTTTCCAGATCCCTTTTAACATAAGGAAGATGAACTACCTCATATTTTTTATTAGTATATATTGAATCAAACTATCAGTGTCAAAAATATTACACATATCATTTTCATTGGGACTAGTTTCATTATCAATATTTTCAGGTTCTATAACTTTCATGAAATCTATGAAGTGAATTTCATTTAAAATCTAATATGTTGGTCATAAAATCTAACAATATATTCAAAATTAATCATATAATTATACTCATTCATGTCCTAATAATGTAAGTAATTTATCTACTTATTCTATGCCTCTATATTATCAATCCATTGATCTTTATGGTATATCCCCCAATATTCTATTATTTATCCTTTGTGTAGAGATACCTGAACAGTCCTCTATAATTTTTAAATTTCATATAGAATCAATACCACTATAATATTTGGATAGTTAATTTCTATGGGAACATCCATCCTTATAAAATTGTACTTGATATGATTTCATACATTGATATTCAATGATAACCATGTTCTAGTCCATTAATAATAAAACCCCTATATTTTATGAAATAATTTTATTCTATTAAATAAAATTTCATTTATTTCATTCATTAAATAAATTTTTTTGTTATAAATAACAAAAATATTCTTGAAAAAATATTATTTTTTGATTATTACTCTTTTAACCTTATCATTAAATATTGAAGTATAAATCACAACAAATACATTTTTTAAAATTTTTATTATGGTTTTAGGTAATGAAATTATATTGATAAACAATTTAAAAATTTAATGGAAAAGTCTCTATAAACTTTGAAAATCCATTTTTCTCAAAAAATAATAGATTTTATTGCTCCTTGGGAACAAAACATAATAATACTTTTTTCCTTTTTTGAAAAATTATTTGGAAAACATAAATTCCATTTTTAATCCTAATTTAAATGTAACCTTATATTGATTTTTTTATAATTTTCTAAAAATAATAAAATTTCAATGAATAATGAAAAATATGGCTTTTTATTTATAATTTTTGTTCAGTTTAAAGAATTTGAAAATAGAGAATCTATTAAAAATATATTTATGAGTATAATTATATCAATAATATATTAATTAATCCAATTTTGGTCATTTGAATCAATTTTATGTCTAACAATAATATAAAGAAATTACTCTTATAGAAACTCTTTCTTTGGAAAAAAGAAACTATGCAACATTTGTGGGTTTAATTTTAAATTATTTTATTTAACAACTATGAAATAAATTTGGTAAATGGATTTCATATTTTGTGTTAGAATATCTACTATGATATATAAAATCCTAGTTAATTTTTTAATAATTAATTAAAAAAAGTGAAAATTAATTATGATGAAAAAGGGTAAAATGGGTTTACAAAGGAGGTAAACTAAAATGTTAATAGATAAATTAACTTAAAGAGTTTAAAATTAAAATTTTATGTACATATTTAAATATTATCCCATGTATATTTTTAGAATGATCAATTTTGGGGACTTTTTGTGGGTGTAAATGGTTGTTATATGGTTTTCTTTTATAAAATTTCATGTGTTCCATCTCCAAGACATACAAAATGTTACACCCTCTCATTTCCTCTTCAAACATGCACAACATTTTGTTTAGAAAATACATTCCCAAATCCAATCATTACCAGCCTTATATTATCTTATATGATATTTTTTATTATGAACCTATCGTAATATGGCCTTAGTTGTATACCTAAATAGGTTCTTCAAGAAAAATATAGAGTCTTTAAACATGCATTTATATTCTATTTCTTCATATTCACCTATAAAATATTCATAAATATACTGATATAATAACATATATATCACTTTTATATTGGGTTTTAATTATTCTAATCTACTAACCTATGTCCATCCTCTCAATTATGTAATCGGAACACAAATCGTTGATCATGTGTACGTTGTACTACCACCATAAAAAACAATGTAATTCATTTTACATCAGCAAATATCATGGATTTGGAAAATTAATGAGTTATTTTATAAAAATATATTATATTAATGAAATATTAATACTTCCATAATTATAATATCACATATACCTTCCTAGCTTCAAATTTTCTTAAAAAGATAACATTACTCATTTGTACTTCTGGACTACCGTCTCCAAGAAGTGTTATAGAAGATCATTCATTTTATTTCCAAGTTTTGGGTAATATGTCTATATTTAATGCACTAATATGAAATATATGATATAATACTGATTTTATAATTTTGAATAAATATTTTACATAGTTTTGTTCCATCGGTCAAAAAATGGAACCCACATTCATGTGTATGTGCATCCAACTATCTCTATAAACTGTGTAATTAATTTTTCTATATATAATTTGTATGGATGGAAAAAATATTTATATTATTAATATATAGGATATATATAAAAAAGATAACACTATAGAGATTATTGAAGTAAATTAATGTATAAGGACTCAATCTATAAAACCAAAAGATACATTAAAAAACAAATTGTTATTACCTAAAACATTGATTTTAACAAATAATCATCAATAAATAAGTTATAAAAGCCTATTGAGAAGTCATATATGGTATGTTATATATTAGTATGGTTATATAATAGATGTATAATAAACCTCTATGGGTGTTTTTACTGCTTATTTTGTAATTCTATACATGGGGTATGAGATTTCTACCCCGCTATTTTTTCTAAGGGATTCATCCCATATTCACCGTTATTAATTTTTTATGGTGTATATATTTCCTATTTTTGTATTTTGTGGTTATTTTCCAGAAAATTATGGAATATAAATATCCATAAAGTTTTCTTTCTTTCATGGATCTCATGATTCTAAATTTTTCATTTTGGTAACGGTTTTATGTTACAATCTATTGGTTTATTAGGATTTTTTATTATTATACTTCTTATAATTAAATAATATGAATTATCTCTCAATAAAATAATGAATTTTATTATACTATGATTATTTCTAGATAACATATTTTCTCCATTCATATTCAATTCTCCAGAAATATAGGAGAATACAGTAATGTATTTAAGATAAATATATTTATTTCTCACTTTGGTCAAAAATCATTTTTCTCTGATGTCAATGTTTTAAAATAATGTTTTAAAAGTAATTTTAACTATTAAAAATGATTTTTAAAAAAAATTAAAACATGTTTTAATTTTAAAAAATAAAATAAAAATAAATATCTTATTTGTTTTCTGAACATGATTATTTTGACTTATACGTTATATGTAAAAGGAAACATTGTTTCATTAAGAAAGACATTAACAAAATATTTTTTCAACATGACTGGTCAAAGATTTGAATCATATGATGGTAGTTTCAAAGGATTTAATTGAAATAATTTTTTTATTAAATACTAGGTAAATTTTTATATTTTATCATGTTGTCTCAATGTTGAAATATAATTTTCGACAATAATTTTTTTAAGTATATTTTAATGGAATTTCAATTCTTAAATGAAAACAACCCTTGATTATTATTATTCTCTAATGGGGATGGGATCCAATGATAGAATACCTATTAATTCCCTAGTTGTATTTTAATAATGATGAAAATATATTTATAAAACATTTATATTTTCCATGGGTTATGTTTATTAGTCCCATTTCTTTTCGAGGGGTTTATATGATAGAAAATATATATGAAATCTAATTCATTTTAATGGTATATCCTATGTTGAATTATTTATGATCTTACATAATATATATATGTTTTTAGTTATACGATGGATGGTCCTAGAATTATATTTCCTCCCAGTGCATTAGGTAATGACAAATATCCCTTGAACAATATATTACTATATTGGGGGAGCGAACATAGTTTGGTAAGGGACACTATTCAAAATAAATATCTTGGGATGTAACAAAAAACTACTATAATTGTTTCATGAGTGAACCCATTATAATATTAATTCCTTGGAAATTACCCATTACTACTAAGGAAATTATTTTCTACACTTGTGTATATGCCACAAGTCTAAAACTTATTCTAATTTTATGCTCTCACGGCTCAATATCTTTAATTAAATTCTAATTCAGGTTTTATGAACTACATTTATTTATGTAATTAATTGATGTGTGGTCAATGTTATGTGGTATGTGGTTTTTAAATATTACTATCATCTTTTCATACCCTTATTCTGATGTTATTTTCATATCTCTCTTATATAACATTTCTAAGAATCTGATCTTAGCATTTTATATATTTTCTTTCCCTAATATATAAAAAAGGTATTACGTATGATATATTTATGAAGTGTCATTACCATGAGGAACTTTTTGAGAGATTATGTAGTTCACAAATGAACTAGTTTTTGGAGAATCCTTGTACCTAAAGGCACTTTTCATAAATAAAAATAATGTGGACTATTATGTTATATAATAGATATTCATCTAATAACATGAAAAAACTAGGGATTGGAATTTAGGGTCATTATAGTTGGTACTAGAGAAATTTAATGTTATATTTGGAAAACTAGGATGATAAAAAATTAGGGAGAACTATAAGTAATATACCAATTATAGAAAAATATCCTATAATTTTGGTAAAGGATAGAGTTGGTGGATTCCATGAAACATCATCCATGTATATATACTAAAAGTGTATGTGGCTTGGGAGTAGTTTACTTAGGGATAACAACTCCAAAAAGTGTGCCTTGGGATTTTACTAAAAAATAACTTGTTGAATGATGAGGTTCCTTATGGCACACTTCGTTGGAAATTCCTAGGGTAAATTCTTGCAAATTTCTGAAACTCTTTATAAGCCATCATGATGAATTTGATGAGATGATAACCATGAAATATCTCGGTTAAACCTAAGGCTCTAATGATTTAGAATAATGTGTCATGATGGATACATTTTATATGGGATATTTCTATGATTAGTCACTATTATTAATAATTCATGGGGGTTATGCTAACCATTATGGTTTGTCAAGGGATTGAAGAGGGAAAAAAGGTTTTTTTAAGTGATAGGCATGATCAAATATTAATGAATATAATTTGATCATAGATATAAAAATTACCATATATAATGAATTAAATCAAGGGATGTTAATTGAAATCCCATATTATTAGGTATTAACTTATCTATGAAAACTCATAATAGAATGATGATCATATATTTAGTATATAATTCTTCTACAATTGATATGTGTGGGAATGTGCTTCCAATAAATCGCATTATACTCCCTCCGGTTGAGTTCTATGTTATCCATGGAATATACATCCATTCTAACCATGTGATACATCAATTTAAATTACTCCCAATATAATGTACCTAATAAAATAATATAAATTGAAGAAGAAACACCAAGTGTATCCCAAAATCATAATTATTCATCCATGAGTATCACCTTGGGGTGAAACTATCATTTTTATTAAGATTATATATGGATTACTGTTACAATGTATTGATTATCAGGAACTGAACAAGATAAAAATGGAGAATGAAAATCTTATACCCTATATTGAAAACCGTTTTCATCAACAAAATCGAGCCCCTTATTTTTCCATGATAATCCTTCATTCAAGATATTATCAATTAGGGTAAAAATGGATGATATACCAAAGACATTATTTCATAAAATTTATGAATAGTATGAATATGTAGTGATTTCATTTTGTTATAATAATTTCATTCTTATGTTCGTGGATTTTATGAATTGAGTATTTAGATATTAAAATGATCAATTAGTTGTAGTAATTATACATGATATAATTATATAATCATCTATAAAGGACGATCACGAATAACAATTAAATTTTTTATTGAAGACACAAAGGAAGGAGACATTGTATAAAAAATTAATCAAGTGTTAATTTTGTATACAAAAGGATTTTTTTTTTACCTCATAATATCAAGATATGGTATATATGTGGATACATAAAAGACCAAAGTTGTTGAACATTGTCCCATGTCAACCACTATAAATGAGATCCAATGGTTTCCTTGACTGTATTGATATTATATATAGTATTTGGTCCTATTTTTACAAATATATAATCAAATCACTATTTTAACACTAAAGGGATCCTAGTTTCTCTCGACATATGAATCAGGGGGGTTCATGTTAATAAAATGATGATTTGTTGATGAAATAGGTATTACAATACCCTATAGTGTAGAAGGTTTTTTTTTAATATATAGTGATTTATAAATTAAGGGATAATTATCATTAATATATACATGGTTATAACTTATACCTCATGAAAATTTAATGTTCATAACATAAAGTACACAAGTCCTAATTTGGTGTTAGGTGATGTAATTTTAAAAATAATGGTATGGATGTATTATCATTATTAAGAAAGGTGTGATATATATACTAATCATAAAATATATATATATATATATAAATATATTCAAATTGAAAGATTTTCATATTAAATAGATATGATGGTTGGTGCTAATTAATGATTATGAATTCTTAATACATTATCACAGTGTAATATAAAACAAGAAGGACATTGATTTTAGTAGAAAGGTTCGTTATATCTTATCTATAAAGTGGGTAAAATGGATCCAATATTTATGTATTTTCAAACAATGTATCTTGAAATCTGTAGTTAAGAGGATAAATATTATCTTCTCAAATTAATGTTCAACCACCTATACATGTGAATATTAAAAAAGAACAAAAGGAAGAGGTAGAACTATATAATAATGTGAAAATTGTTCCTGTTTTAACCATTATTATGATGGAATGATATGGTTTTGGAAATGTGTATTTATTCAATCCATAACATATTCTTAGAAGGATATATTAGAGGAGTATCATATTATTTTATTTTCTATTCATCATATATGTAAAAATATCTATAAGGATTTGAAAAAGTATTTATGGTTGGATGACATTGATAATTATATTGAATAATTTTTATCTAGTATTTTGGTATTTTATTAAGTTATGGTTTTTAGGAAAAAAAAATGGGGATGTGAAAACCAGTACACATACCAGAATGAAAGTGGTAAAATAACCCCATGAATTCTTTCATAAGACTCCCTAAAAAATATATATTAAATAATGCTATATGGGTTGTTGTCGATCATCTTATGAAATCAGTATACTTTATTAAAATTAGATAATATTTCTCTCAGGATCATATTGACATGATATATATGAAATAAGTTGTAAGAATTATTGGAGTAAAACATTTTATTCTGTCTAGTTTAAATTTGTGGTTTAGCTTAATGTTCTAGTGATTTCATCAATATGAACTATGAATAATGAAAAGTTGCATCACTAAGTATGATCCATGGATTGATGTCCCATCAAAGATAACAACCAAAAACGAAAATAGTATATTGAGAAATTATTTTATGGATTTAAAATATGGTTTTGGGAGAAACCTGTTATATTATATTTGTCTTGAGATCAGATTGATAGTATATATATTAAGTGGTAAGGTGTAGTGGACTACCACAATCTATTGCATCTGATTGGGATATGAGTGTTACCCCGATGTTCTAGATAACACTTCAATAGGATAGGGATAAAGAGTTGAGTTGCAACATTGTGTATCATACTTACAATGATGGTTATATTGGGAGAACCATAAAAACCCTAACAGATACGATGAGAAATTTTTAAATTTATTTTAAATGTAGTTGGGATCAATACATTCCTATAGTTGATTTTACATACAAAAATAGCTATCAAATAAGATTAAACATGTATCTTTATGAAACCTTATGTGTAAGTATGTGTATAAATCCAATGTTTTGGGAAGAAGTGAGAGAACAATAGCTATTGGGACTAGATCTGGCTGATGAAATGGCCAAGAAGGTTAGATCCATTCAGTAAAATATAATGGCATCACAATGTTGATAGAAAATTTATACAGATAATATCAATATGATTTGGAATTTGATGTTAGTCCTCAAGTTTTCTAATAAATATTCCAACGGTAAAAGGTTTTGAAATTTAAAGTGAAGGTAAATTAGAGCCATAGGATTATTAGTTCCTTCTTGATTCTCGATTAAGTAGGTATTGTGGGTTATCCCTTGGCAATTCCAACTACCTATCATAATTCCTTGATGTGTTACATATATCTCACTAGATGAAGTATATAACAAATCATTAACTTGTACTAAAAATAAATTTCATAACATTTGATCATGATACTTCCTATAAATAACATCTTTTCGATGTTCTAGACCGTAGCGAGAAGTTTTTAAAAATCCTGACCACTCACACAGTCAACGATTTATAGTGAAACTTCATATTTGGAAAAACAACAAGGGGACCTGAGGATACGAGGATGTAAAAGTATCCTCTGTTTTTTTGTATCAATGTGATAATATTTGAGGTCTAAAATTAATTTTAATGGGTGTATAATGTATCAACCCAAGATTTTAGGAAATATTTTGTTTTCAAAAAAAATAATTTTTTTCCACAACTTGTTTAACACGCAAGATCATGTTTTAAAAACCACTACATAGTATTAATAATATTATAATTTAAACATGATCATTATATCATAGAAATTATTATTTTTGGTATTAATCGGTCATACCAGACATTTAAAAATAATTAAAAACGTTTCAATAAATTAAAATATGATGTTAAGTAAGTACGTATTACTTTGGAAATTTTTTTATATGCTTAAAATATATATTATCCTCAAAAAAATAGATTTTAATTTATTTTTGTGAACAAATAATAATATTAATTATTGATCATTTTATAAAATTTATTTTTTAAAAATAATTTCATTTTTTAAAATCATATTCTCATATTTATCTTTGTGTGAAATTTGTGAATTTGTTTGAAGGGATTCATTTTTCATTGAAACTAGAAAATTAATAGTTTTTATTATAAATTAAGGTTTTTTAAAGAAATAACAACATTTATTTTATAATAATTTGTTTAAATGTAATATATGTTTAATTATATTATTAATAATCTATTCGAGTTCATTGGAATCAATTTTATGTGAAATGTTGATATAATAGTTGTTTAAACTCAAGAAAAAATTCCATTGAAATCCCTATTTTGGCATATGTGTCTTTAATTTTAAATTAAATTATAAAACTCTTGGGAATTTAATTTGTTAAAATGTTTTTAATATTTTGAATCGTAATAATTAATATTATATAACAATTAAAAATTAATTATATTTTTTAATTAATTGTAACAAAAGTAAAAAATAATTGTCGTGGTTATGGTTAAAACATGTTTACTAGGGTTTAAAATAATTTTATAGGGATTAAAACGGTACAAAAAATGGTTAAAAGCATACTTTTTTGCCATATTTTTACCTCATATTTTCTTATATTTATGAATAATCCATAATAAGTCCCTCTGGATTTTGTAAAATGCTGGTATATCATAATTTTTTAAAAAATTCCATGTGTTCCCCCTTACCTACTTATATTCAAACACCCATCTCCACACTCCTTCAAACATAAAAAAAATTGGTTAACAAAAACTAAATGAAATAACTTCCCAAATCCTAGAGGCATTTTTTTATTTTTTAAACCCTTCAAATAAGGCTTTAGGTGTAATCTTAAAGTGGTCCTCTAAAGAAGATGTATGGTCCTAAACCATCTAAATTTGTTTTATTTTAACTTAAACCTCCTTCAAATGTTATTAAGTTATTATGATACAATAAAAATAGTATATAAAATATAATAATTTTTATCTTGTTAAATTAATAATCTATATCAACATCCACATCTATCTTAGTGTAAACAAAACCATCAATCACGCGTACAATAGACTACCACATAAAAAACCAATGCTATTGATTTTAAATCATCACCTATTACATCAAGTTATAATGATAGATTTAATCTGTATATATTTGATATTTATGAAATAATTATACTTTATTTATTATTGAATCGAATATAACATTTTACCTTCCTATCTGCTGAAAAATAATAACTTCACTTGTGCGTACATGTAAACATCAGACTCCATAATGAAATGTGATACATATTTCATTTTATTTCGACTAAGTGAGTAATTAGGATATATTTACTTAATAAATATGATATATATTATATAAAAACTATTATATAATAGTTAATTAGCATTTCCATTTTTTAACATTCCTTAAAAAAAGGAAACTCATTTCATTTGTACGTACGACCTACGATCTCTATGAAAGGTGTAAATCATTTTCCTAACTCTAATATTTATCAAAGAATATAAAAAAATTTATAATGTATATCTATATATATATATATATTATTTACATCATTATTAAAATCCTAGAGATTATGTAAGTATAATCAATTTACAAGAAAATAACTTTAGAACGAAAACAGACAGAAAAATGAAGTAGTCATTACTCAAAACATAGAATTTGATAATGAATATTTAATTATAGGCGGTAAAATGTTATAGATAAATTAAATATTTTATATTATATATTATTATGGTTAATTAATTAATTTATAATAATCTTATATTTATTATATAGGTTTTTTATAGAATATGATAGAAGTTGAGACTTGAGGTAATGGATTTTTATGTCACTATAATTTTTCAGGGACACAAGACATATTCACCACTTTTTTGGTGTGGTGTTAATAATAAAAAAGAATATGAATTATTATTTTAATGGTGAAAATTAATGGATATAAAAATCCATCTATGGGTCTTTCAATCATTGGTTTTACTATATAAAAGCTTACAATGGGTTTTATGTTACTATCTCATTCTTTATTAGGATTGTTTATGATTTTACTTCCAATAATAAATTTTTTTGATTAATATCTAATGATATAATTAATATTATTCTTATTAGATTATTTCAAGAGAATACATCATCTTTTTTAATTATCCTTTTTTTAAAACTTAAGAGAAACAAATTTTGTTTTTATGAAAAATTGACATTATTTCTATCTTTGCTAAAAAGATCATTTTTTCATTAATGTCAATGTTTTCTAAAAATGTTTTAATTAATGATTTTATTATTATATATTTATTCTTTATATAAATTTTCAACATTTTTTGAAATATTGAAAAATTGTTTAAAAGTGAACATCTTGTATTTTTTGATCAGTTTTCTTTTGTCTTCATATCATAAATGTTAAAGGAATAATTATATATCCATGTATGAAATGAGGGTAATTTTAAAACATTATAGATTCTCAATTATTTGAATAATACAATACAATTTTAAAACAAATATTTTCTAAGAAAAAGTTTTTATTAAAATTTAGGATATTTTAATATTTTAAAAAGTTATTTTCAATGTGGAAAGCATATTTTTCTCATGATTGTTTTCAATGATATTATAAATTTATTTTAATTTAGTATTGAAAATATGCCTTCATTATAATAATTCTCTAATAGTGATATGATCCAATGTTACATTCCTATTCATTATCTATATTGATTACTATTTTGATGAGGAGTTGTGTATGAAACTTGTATCTTTCCCTTGATTTATGTTTATGAAACACATTTTCCTTCTACATGTTAATCTATGATGAAATGTTAATAAACCAAATTTTCTATCAATTTTTATGCTATAACGAATTATTTAAGATATTTTTTCACACATAAGTATTAATTTAATTATGTGATGTGTGGGATAAGAATTATATATCCATCTAATGCAATGGGTAATGATGGATATTTCATGAGATAAACTGGAAAAAATGGGTAGTGAACCCAGTTTAGTGAGGGAATATTTCCACAAAGATAATATTTCGAGTGAACCATGAATACTATGATGTTTTGGGGAGTGAACTTAGTCCCCTATGATATCTTTTAAAATTATCCATCATTCATAAGGAAATTATGTTTTATGTTTATATTTATTCTAAAAATATATGATTTATGCAATGTTGTACTCTTATAGATCATGCTCCATGAGTCCTTTATGATTCATGTCTTATGAACATTCTTAATTTATGTGATTACTCGTGTTATTTTCCATGATATACATATTTTGGTTTCCAAATTTTACCCTCCATTCATCATACTTGTATGCTCTTATTTTGTTGTTATCTTACACATTGTCCCTTATTGAGAATCTAGAATAACCCTTTTATATGTTTCCTTAGCTTAGGATACAGAGAATAGTAGTATGCATTATAAGTCAAAGAAGGGTGCTATTTATGAAGAACATAGTGGGGGATGTCTTATATTAGTTATGAACAAGTTGTTTTGTATTCATGTTTTAATGTTACTTGTCTTAAACACTTCTTGTTTGGATCATTATAGTCTACCATGAATATTCAGTTTTTATATTGTGATATCTAGGTATGAAAAGTGAGGTGTTATACATTAATAAAATCATATCTTTAAATATTTCATTTACCCATATAAAACAATTATCAATTACCTTATCCCAATGTATAAGTATATATTATTCACTAACATACCACACACAAAAAACATGTCTATGACATTTTATTATGTTTGTATCATTGTTTTTTCATTCTCTTTAATTTTTAGGCCCACAAGGTCAAATACCTCATGAAAGGGATGAATTAGGGTACGACAGCAAAAAAAAATACTACCCCTTTGGATCTCGTTTTTTCATTAAACAAAACACTATTCTATCCTTCCCCTATAACAATGTATGAGCAGAAATGAAATCATGAATTTGACAAAGTGAATTTACATGGTTAACCCTCATAGGGTTATGTCCAAGGAGAATACAACGACGATGTTCTAATATAACAAATCCACTAAGGATCACTGCCAAAATATAATTTTTTGGATAGATCATTTCTGTTCTTATGCTCACCCCTTTATAAGAATTAGGGTAATCTCACTATATTCCCAAGTGTTACTCCCTATGTATCTTTATCTTGCTCCCTATTGGTGTATAAGATCACCGTCTTCCTTTTCATTTACTTAGTTATCTTATAAGGAATCCAATAATAGCTTATAGATTTGTAGGTCCTGTAATTATCACTAATGAACATATCCTCATGGATACATTGATTCTATATTGATGTTCCATATTCATCAAACTATTAAATACAAATTTACCATAGTTTTACTGCAAAATTCCTTCTAAAAAATATTATGATGCTCACTACATTCACAAATATCAACTTTCACAATGCTCAAATATCCTTCAAGAAGATCAGTTATCCATCATGAAGCAAACCACTTTCGTGAAGATTAATTATCCTTCATGATGCTCATTCCTTTTGCAATGATTATATAGCCTTCCTGAAGATTCCCAATTTTGGTCAGCTTTTTGTAACCCCTGTGAACATCACTACCTTTATGATGCTCAATACATTCAGTTGGATTTTATAGGATTCATGAACATCACTGCATGAACCACCTCCATGTTCACCCTTCACGATTCTAATTCCTTATGATTATCATTATGTAGCACTCCTTTTTCTAAAGGGGGTAGAGGCCTATTTATTTCCATTCCCACCGATTCTTGACCATTCTAGCCACAACATCACCATTTTATGATGCTCCCTATTATGAATTTTGATACTCCGTTTTTTATGATGATTCAAGAAAATTTTCTCTTAGTGATGCTCAACGTTGTCACAGATATCACCGTAAAACTCTTCACACTTACACGATACTCCTCTCCTTCATTTTTCGCGATGGTCGTCATTATCTCATAGATCACCATTAAAATTATTTATCCCTCATAAAACATGCTTCAGAAATCTGATATTCTAATAACTCATGACTTCTACATATTTTAATAATTTCTTAAATTAAATACACCTATCACAATTGTATTCATCCTCCAAATTTTGGACCCCAAAAAATTAGAAAACACTAAGAAATGATATCATCTTATCTACACAACATTTTGTACCACCTCTAGGGAATCCATTCATATTTTTTGGCTCTTTGTCAACATACGATCTCAACAATATCACTGTAATTCAAAATTTACAAATAGAAACCTACTTTTTTAGTAAACACACTTGACTAAAAAATACTATAATGATTCCTTGAGGTGTATTTTCCTAACAATCTCCCCATTTGATTTTATTGAAAGATCTTTATATTTTGATACTCATTGAACATTATTTCTTATTATTTTATCATTAAATTCTTTCAATTTAGATATAAATCAATAATTTAATCAATATATAATCTAGGCCCACATTATCCATGCTCGGTATGAGAAATAAGAGTAGCATGAAATGTTCATCAATGAATCACTACATCCAAAATAACTCAATTTATTTCATCACACCCCTCATATATCATGATATATTTTCTTTTATCGATCACCTTTATCATATTTAAATTTAAATCTTTGACTATTTCATAGCTCACCGTGTCAATTTCTCCCCTGTATTCATTAAGACATCTTCTCCTCTTTAATATCTATAATTTCTCCACATTTTTTTAACAAAACTGAAGGTCACTTCATTGTGTTATTAAATAGGTAAAATAATAATGATTATCATATTGGAGAAAAACATACCACATCGTGGGTAGAGGGGGTCCCATATCTGTACATTTTCAAGTCTGGGGAGTCAACTAAACTCACATATCATGTCAATTCTATTCAAACACTTCTTTAGGTAAGGCCTTCATCATATTGTATGCAACCTATAGTTATTTTTTCAAATAATCCATCTTCATAAGACCTTCATCAGCTTTCACTATGATTAAATGAATCTTTATTTCTTTTTTCTTTTTCCTGGAGTGATGTACTGATATTTTTCTCAGATTTATAGCACCTGAGTTATTGCAATGGATTCTAATCTGATACTTCACTTTATCTTTTATGTAATTAAGAAGAATCTTTATCAATAATAACTATGTTCTTGTTTGAGTAGAGATAATACATTAAAATTTAGTAGTGATCAATTAAATTCAGTATTTTTTATTACTTGGATAAGAAATACACAATCCACGAAGATAAAAAGAACCTCTAGATGTTGATTTCCTTTCATCTACTGATCTATCCCAATCAATATCTATATATCCAAATAACTCTTCATGAGAGATTTCATTGTACTTCGAACCAAAGTCCAATATTCCCATGATACACCAAAGTATTCTTTTTGTGAAAGAAAGTGTTTATCCTTGGGATTTCATTGATCTCATTGTACTTGATATGTGGATAAAAGAATATCTTTTTTGTCTCAGTTATGTACAACATGCTTCCAATGATATTCCTATATTCATTGACATTAACTACATTTCATTTACCATCTCGTGACAGTTTCATCCAGTTTTCTGAAATGGTTTTCAAATACATGGAATTATCCATTAAAACTATTATCTAAAATTCATTAGCATATTTATATTGAGAAATGAATATGTCATTCTTTCCTTCTTTTACTTGAAAAATAATTAAAAACTTCAGTTCATCAATCATTTACATTTAATACTAACTTTTCATGAATTTGGAAATCTATATGAACTACAATTCATATGTTCCAATAATGATTATTTAATTTACAAACACCATAAACTTAATCCTTTTATTACATTCATTGTTGAAATATAGATTTTAATCAACTCTACGACGCTATGAAACGAGCTTCATCAAAAATGGTTGTTCCTTAAATACCATGCTCTTGGTGCTTTATTCAACCCATTCAATTCATTATTTAGACAACACACGTTATTATTATATTCATGAATGAGAAAACCATCTAGTTTCTCTATATAAACTTTTTCGCCCATAAACCCATTTAGAAATGATGAATTGATGTCCATCAAGAAAACATTGAACCTTCTTTGCATTACTATGGACAAGAATAATCTTATTGTCTCTAGCCTCATAATAGGTCAAAATGTCTCATCAATATCAAAACACTATATATAAGAGTTCCCTCTTAACACTAGTCATTCTTTATTTTGAATCAAGTTAGTTTCTTCATTCATCTTTTTATGAAAGACCCATTTAGTCCCGATGAAATACTTATTTATTCACCTCGAAACAATCTCCCATATCAGATTCTTCTTAATTTTTCAAAGCTATTTATTCATATCCTGGAAAAACTTCTCATCTCATGATGCTTCATCAAACCATTTAGGCTATACCTATTAAAATAATGATGATTTATGTAGAGTCTTCATCATCCATCTTGGAGCTAGAGGTTAGTGATCACTAATTATGTCATGTCTACCAATTTCGGTGTGTCTCATATGTCTTTGTGAAGTTAATGATTTTTTATCATTGTTTTCATTATATGAATACTCTTCTAAGTTATCCTATAGAACTAGAACATCCACTAATCTCCTTATCTCTTCATCACTATCCTCCCAACAAAAATCATGTTTTTTCTGAATATCCTAATCAATCATTACTCTAGTAATATAATTTATTTCAACTATCCTCTAGTTTTTCTATTTATTGATAATTAAAGACTTACTTCTAAAGGCTCTAAAGTAATTCAATGATGGTTTCTTTCTGTACCGTAGCTCCTATGAAGTACTCTCTTCTTTTAGACATAGAAACACTCTATTTTATGTATATAATTATTTTTTTCACTAGTTCATTCAAAAACATCAATAGAGGGTCATTATCAATGGTAATTTTTCTATCCAGGTTTTTTATAATCTTATTTATTCTCTCAACTAATCCATTTTTTGTGGAGTTCTTAGTGCATAAATTTGACGACTTATCCGGTGT
The DNA here is from genome assembly GCA_963277665.1 of Viscum album. Taxonomy (NCBI): domain Eukaryota; kingdom Viridiplantae; phylum Streptophyta; class Magnoliopsida; order Santalales; family Viscaceae; genus Viscum; species Viscum album. The sequence goes on from OY728135.1 coordinate 1,292,618,869, forward strand.
TACCTGAGATAATCCTCCACTTCTCTATTTTTGAACTTTGTCACATTATTGTTTCAAATCATCTGAATTGTTTAACCCAACATATTCTCAATGTCCCTTCGATAAGTTTTTATAAAACTGAACACCTCATATTTCTGGGTGATGATTGAATCCTATGATATTATGTTAATATCATCAATGAAGAGAATATAATATCTCCTCCCATCAAATACCCTTCTTGAAATTGGTCTTCATACATCAATATGAACCATCTCCTCAAATTTGTTTAACATTTTCACTTTATCCAAATATAACTATCGAATAATATTCCCCTTTTGAAAAGCATCAAATGTATGTTTAAGATCACGTAATAATCATGGGAGGTCTCAAACATCATCATTTTTTACCATTTCTTATATGGAAATTTGCCTCAAGTGACTAAAAGTTTTATGTTATAACATGGTTTCTTCTACCTGGGACAGAAAGAACATAACTTCTTCCCCACTCACAATGTAGAGATTCCCTTCAGTATGTTTTCCTTGCAAAAAAATCATAGTATTTTTCCTTGATAACACATAACATCTTGGAACATCTTATGGAATGTTTGGAATCACAAAGTTTTTGAAAATTATTATGTTGTTATTGATACCTTTGACAAATAAGGAATATGTATGTCCTATTTCATTTCCCACAAACAATGCTTTCCCAGATCCAATAATTTAAAAACCTTCACCATTTCCAAATATAAAAATACATTCCTAGTCTTATCTAATTCTCAACACTAGTTTTAATTTCTTATCAAATGGGAGGTTCATCCACTATCAATAATCTAGATTCCAGTGTGATCTGATTCTTTAAATGAAATATATCCAACCATTATCTTCTTATCAATTTTCTTCTTGATCCATGTTTTTTAATTAATACCTATCATGGATTCATAATATTTATCTTCCTTCGTGTGTGTTGGACTAGATTGATAATATAGAGATGCACATAAATTTTTCATTCTCTTCTCATTTGATGATACATTCAGTTACATCTTGTAACAATACTCAGGTTACCTCTGAAAAATTTACTACATTGTTCGTGTGCTATATATTTCAATAATTCTAGTTTCTACACACCAAAAAGTGACCTTTTAATGATATGGTGTAATATTGAGTTTGGTATGGATGCATATATTGGTCATGTTTCTCCTCGACACCTCATGGCTATGGAACAAAATTTTATTTGGGAATCCCATATTTCCATAACAATAGAATCTAATATTGGGTGTATTCATGTGTATCACTACCACACCACTGATTGTCCATTGGATTCTCTAAAGTTTTTTATTCTTCTTTGTACCCAAATAAATCTTCAATCTTGAAGTGGGTTTTGGGGCATGAATTCAACCATTACTACATTACAATTTCAATCAAACCCCATATTAAATTTATAATTTGGATTTGATTATTTCTTATGTTCTATTTGACCACTATGCTCCACTTTTATCTTCTTTATTGCATTTATGGTCTACATTCATCGTGTTTTACCAAGTTTTAATTGATTCTCATGATCCTTAACACTTCTTCACTATTCGATATCTTCCTCTTCATGTTGTTCGATACATTTTATTTAACCTTTTTATATTTTATTTAGACTATTAATTTACCTTTTATGCTCTTTAATTTTTAGCTTGTACTAAACAACCATATCTGAGCTCTCTAGCATTAAAGACTTCAGTTTTTTGATTTCTTCATTTATCTCATAATTATCTTCTTCGTTCTTATGAATATAAATTTTTTCATCATGAAACACATTGTTTTCGTTATTTGTTTTGGAACTAAAAACATCTATTTTCTCAAGAGTATCTTCTAATTTAACATTAAGGTCACCTCTTACTTCAAATTATCATTCATCATTGTCACGTTATTCTATTGTTATTGAATTTATGACAACTTCCACTATAACCTCTGTTTCCTGATCCTTGTTGTCCCCCAATACATCTGCCACAGATATTCTGAACTATCAATATCTCTTGAAGGAATATTCTTCTTTTTGATAAAATATTTCATAAAAATGTTATTTCCATTTATGTAGGTTAAAGAATTATTCATTGGAATTTCAACTTCTTCCTCATCATGTCTAGGAAACATTTTGGGAATCAATCCGAAAGATGTAAAATCATTCCACATCAAAAACATGCATGTGGAAGTTTCCCTTTGAACATTCCTAATTGTCATTAATGATTTTATAATTTAATGTCCTCACATCATCGATATCTGCATCTTTATGTCCATCTTCAATGGTGAGATTCTCTATGGCCTTGAATTCCACCTCTTTGGACCACCCCTCTTCCATAGCATTGTTATCATCATTTCTCATTTCATATGCGACAAGCGTATTGTGCAAGTTATACAATGTTATCTCCTTTAGATAATTATATTCTAATACTGAAACTTTCAGATTGAATGGAGGTGTACTTTTTTTCATGATGCAATTCACAATCTTTATATATTCATTAATTTCTTTGAGACCACACATGTCTTCCAAAACAACATTAATATGGCCAAAGAATGTATCAATAGACTCATTTAGGGTGCATTCTGATATCTTAAAACTTGTTCTATAGAACATTTATATTTAATTCTCTGATTTTAAAGTCACCCTCAAAAATATGCATCAACATTTTCCACATAGTATGTGAGGAATTACTTGAAATCATAATCATATAAATTTTATTTTTTAAGGATCACACTAAATCATTGATCCCTTTACATCATCAAAAAATTACTTTCTATCAGAATCTAATAAAGAACATCTATCGATATTGGATAATAATCCATACTTAGAAGTTGTAGACACATTGATTCCTAATGATCATAAATAGTGTTTCATACGTTTCTTCCATAATTTAAAATTTTTATCAGATGAATATAATATTCCATTTTTGATTGAATACATCCATTTCTTCTACATATAGAGAACCACTGAATGTTTTCCTTTAGCACTAATACAAATTTTTATACCCACTAGGTCAAATAACCCAAGAGGGGGTTAATTACAGTATGAAAAATTAGAATTACTACCATATCGAATATTTTTTTTTATTAAAAACACTCTTCAAACCTTCACCTATAATATTGTATTAGTAGAAATGAATTCATGTATGGTACATTGGGATTTTACATAGTTCACCTTCATTGGGATATGTCCAAGGAGCATACAATGACTATGTGACAATGTAGAAAATCCACTATTGCTCACTTTAAAAAATAATATTTTTGGGGTAGTTCATTTCTATTCCAATGATAACTGGCTTTACAAGAATTACGATCAGCTCAATACATTCCCTAGGGTCACTCCCAATGTCTCTTTCCCTAGCACATTACTGGTGAAAAGGATAAGAATATTCATTTTCTATTTCTCCCTACTCTTTGAAGGGATCCACTCACAATTTATGGACATCTAGGTGAATTTATTATCACTAAAGAATACATAATCATGTATAAATAGATACTCTGTTAGAGTTCTATATTTATCCAACTGGCGAATACCACTTTATTTAAGTATTACTAGGAAGTGCCTTCTGAACAACGTTCATGATGCTCACTGCATTCGTGAAGCTCCTATTTTATGAAGCTCAGATAAACTTCATCAACCTTCATCCATTCATGGAGATTACATATCCTTTTTGATAAACACTGCTTTTGTGAAGATGAAATAGCATTATTTAAGAACATTATTTTTGCGAATCTTGCATAGTCTTTATGAATCTCCCCATCTTCGTTAATATTTTTACATACTTTGAAAACCTGACAACAATCACGATGATTAAAAAACTCAATTGTATGTTATAGCCTTCACCAAAATATTCAACTGAACCGCCTTCAAAAACCACCATGACTTACCACATTCTAAATTTTAGAGCCTTAAGATCATTGTTATGTATCAGCATTTTTCTGAAGGGGTAAATTCCTTTTTATAAGTGTGAAATCTGATTCCAGAACCTTCAATCCATTTCATCTCTATTCCATGATTCTTTCCCTTTTCCATCACAGTTACCCCTTTTCATGATTCTCCATGAAAATTATCTATTAGTGATTCCCATAGGTTTCATGGATATCATCGTCAAACTTATCGCTTCATCGTGATGCTCTACTAATGATATTCCTCACCTTCATCATTTTTTATGCTCATAATTTTCATGTATATCACCATAAAATATCTTTTATCCTTTGAGAAACAACCTTTAGGAATAACATATTCATGAAATCTATGACTTTTCACATTTTCTTAAGGCCTTAAATTAAATAAAATTATCGTGATGATAGCCATCGTTTAAATTTTGGACACCTAAATTTTGGAAAACACTTTGAAATGGAATCATCTTGTGTATATAACTTTATTTATCTCTTAAATTTAATCCATTCCTTTTTCTTTTATCTTTTTCAAACTATTATTCCAAATATCACTATGATCATCACAACATACAAATGTAAGCCCTCTTTGTCAACAAACACACTCAACCCAAAAATTTTCAATGTTAACTTGATTGACTTTTTACCAACATTAATATATGAAACAAAACAGAATCTTCTTAGGTGTTGATATTTTGGTTCTTACTAGAAAATTTTTCTTTCATTAACTATTTATCTACAATAGGTCATGGACCTCACTTGATCAAATATATGGTTGTATGATCGAATTGAGACCAAAAATCCTTAGATAATCTGTAGTGAATATTAATGATTAGTATGTACTAAATCTATGAAGGATTCAAGATATCCACCATACAATTTATTTTGGAATTATTGTCATTATTTTCTCATATTATTTTACCCTATGTCTAAAAAAGTATATAAACTATTTCAATGAACTCACCCTCATAATAAATGTATATACTTATTAACATAAAACCATATTTCATATCCACCTTTTCATTTACCTAAAAATGATTCGAAGCCCATTATAAATTTTATTCATGAAATAAAAACATAATTTTCAGTGAAAATATTCAATTAATGTAGCAAATTACTGAGATCCTACATGTAACTTAACTGAAGGTACTCCCTATACATCATCGTTTACTAGATACATATTTTATTTCATAGGATTTATTATATTGTGATTGAAATTAACCTATCATTTCTTTCCATTTATAAAAACTTTACTACTACTAATATCAAGACACTAATAATTTAACATCCATTTCTCTACTATAATGTTTACACCATTCTCATTAGGAGGACCCATCTAACAGTGCCACAAATGTGAACATATGGGATGTTGATGATCAAACCCTTTTTACTCATTTTTTCTTCTAGTGAGGTAAATAGTTCCATTATTTTTTCCTATATAAATAAAGCGATAATTATGAGTGACCATTCAGAACTTGTTATTAAATATAATTCCAAATTCAGTATCATCTTATTGACCAAGAAAATGAATTTTATTGGTGTATCAAAATATATCAAAAAACCATTTTCTCAAAAATCTTTCATCCTCCACATCACTGTAATTAGCAAAGAATTATTATCATGATGAATAAATTTACAAGAATTTCAAGGAACCTTGTTATTATTTATCAACCGTATCTAATTTAATGAAAAGATAATCCTAATTATATAATCCTATAATCTTATGGAATAATAACCATAATAATAATAGTTTATTCTTCCTCTTATATGGTGTTTTAAATATTTTACAATCCAAAAAGTAATATTTCACAATTTTTATGATCGTGATTTTTTTTCATGAGATTCCCCCTCTCCCCATTATTATGAAATATATGGTTGGGTATGATGCCTATTTGGTTACCCCTTCATCTAAATTTTATCCCTAAATGACTTTATATCCTTCCCAAAGGTGAACATCCCATTCTATATGAATTCATATAATTTTTGGAAGTTCATCGTCTCTCGTCAACCAGTTCAATTAATTACGAATCCAATTTTATATTCGCAAGAATATTTCGTTAGATTTGTCAAAATAATTGTTAGCTACCTTAAACATTTATCCTAATGACTCGGTAAAAGAGGATAATAATAGAACCACCCCAACATCCTAACTAAATGTGTTCTTTTCTCTCTTGAGGTGATTTTGAATCATGATGAAATAATTAATGTGATCTTATATTAATATATATTATGATAATATCATTATAAATAGATTTTACATCAAAAATTATTTTTTGAGTGTTGTCAGATTCAATTATATATCATTCACATATTCTGTTAAATATGTAATTATCTTCATCTCCTATATGATGATGTAAACATTCATTTCCAAAGTCATATGTATCAATCCATGGTATTCCTTTTTTAGCTTCTCCAATTTATCCTTATCCAATTGAAATTTACTTCTAGTTAATGAAATATAAAAAATCTAAGATATGATAATCATTCTTATGCATCCACTAAAATCTAAACTATGTTCCCTTAAACATTTCTACTATCAACATTACTTCTTCTAATGATATGAACTTTACATCGTAATTATAAAAAAATTAAATTTCAATGGAATTTAAAAGAATATTCCTTAGTACGTAGCATGTATCCCCATGATGTAAAACAAAATCTAACACCACATGTTCAAAAAGAACTTAATCTCTATTCAATATAATTTCATCAATTGTGTGATTACAAATTATGAAATAGAACTCTATTTTGGATTCCTCATATGTTCAGTTCTATAAAATGTAGAAGTATTTATATAAAAATTCCACACACTAAATAAAATTTCCATGCATAAAATCATAAAAACAATATGAAAACTGGTACAAATATATAAATCTGATTTCAAGTGGTTTATATTTTCATCCATATCAATAGTATAACACTACAAGGATTTTATTTTTGTATAAAATAGAATTTTTTACAACTTTTTTCTTGTCGTCCACATGGTTCGTGTAAATTACTATGATCACATGATAATTAAACACATCATATAAGAGACCACCCCCATTACATTGAGTGTCCTACTCATTTAGAATTTTTTTAGGACTTACAACATTTTTTTTATTGATATGTTTCATTATAAAATAGTTTATCTAAAGAAAGATTTCACCATTAGAAAACCTTTCACCGGTAACATAATTATGCTCATATAACACACCCTTTTCTAGTATTCTCTAGTTGAATAAATCATTAAACATATAAATTCATCTCCTAATTGTAACACTAGATTCTGGATTTCTAGAAACCTGGTTAAGTGAACCACCAGTAGTCTGAATCCATGCAGAGCATATAAGGCCCCAGCCTTAAACCTTACTTAATATTGAATTAAATGAATAATTCACATTGAGGATCTTTTCAGGTTTAGAGTTTTAGAGAATTAGATCATAAAACTTTCATTACATTCGACATTTAAACAAAGTGGTTACATAAAAGATAGTATTCATTTTTCCCATCAATGGAAATATATTTATAATAAAACATGGATTCTTTCTTGACGCTTCCTTGACACTATCATCACATCATATACCTTTCCCTTGAACTGTGAAAATAATTTCAAAAACTTGGGCTGAGCATAAAAAGCTCAGTAAGGGTTATAAAAAAATATGGAAAGGAAACATGAGTACATATATACATAAGAATTAAATCATACTTTTCCCATAAAACATAAGCACTTTAACATACCTCGTCAAATCATGAATAAATCATAGAAATAATAAGACATAAAGGTAACTTGAGGCATTCATATCATTCTTAAGTAGGGAGTAACCCTCTTGGTTACGTTTGGAATACCCATCACAGTATATTACCTAAATCTCTTCGGATAAACCTTAACGTTTAACTCCTTTGCATTACCCAATGCATTGGAGTGCTATATCAGGCTCACCTGCCATTAGTTTATCACATAACCACCCGTCTTCATAATAATTCCCAGGAACCACAACATAATCGTATCACATAAAACATGCATAAAGGAAACATAACATTTCCACCTTTCAATCACAAGATATCAATACAAAACATTTATATAAAAACATTATGAAAACCATTTTCAATACCAAAATAAAAGAAAAGTAAAACATGGTATTTATTTTTCTTTTAAAAAGAAGGTATGGCTTGTAGAGGAAGTCGAAACTCAAATAATGGTCACGACAGTGGAGAAGTATTTTTTGCCACATACGTAGGACAAAAAAATTCCCCTTTGTCGTTTAGTAAAATGCTTCGTATAAAAAGATTCCTTTTGGATAAACGTAAATGTCAAAGTGGTTTATACACCATATAAAAGAAGGTTGTGTATAAAACAAAATATGCCTCAATGAAAGGAGATTGAGACGAAGTCCCATACCAAGATCATTTGTTTAAATAAAATAGATCTATTATGTGTCTTTAATATAATTACACAAAAATAAAGTACAAATACAAGATAGGACTTAATAATATCATAACATAATTAGAAAGTAGGAGATTAACCCAAAGAATGGAAATTGGGTTAAGAAGTTCCCTTACCTCGTATCCGACTTGACTCGATCATTATTTAATCTCCTAAATAATAAACTTGAGTTAATTTATACTTTCTTAAGAACCTTTTTCAATTTCATTATTCATTTTATATCACTTATTACCATGTCATGAACACTATGTTATTATTTAAGTTAATAACGGTCGTTTTAACGATCATTGGTACTTGAGTCAAAAATAAATTCTTTATAATTACAAGTTGTTCATGTGGTAAAATATCCATTATATCCAGAATTGTATTCATGATTTAGATATAATATATATCATATATATCCAGTATATTCATGCATTTATAATATTACATAACATTTAGAGGTAAGAAATGAAATGCACCGTTCATGGAGACGGTAAGGCGTGCGTATGCATGAACGATACTTCCATTTCATTTTCATATTTAATGGAATTAAAACATAATGATACATAATAGTATTTTAATTCCAGTATGGTATAATATCATTAAATCTATCCTTTATACGTACCACATATGGTATTAACGAATCAAATCACTTTGAGGGGGCGGTAGTTGGCACTTCCTAAAATGAAGATATCGCGTATACCCATAATGGAAGCCATAAAGGTATGCCATTAATGAAAAATAAAGAAGATTATGGAAAACATAAATATATTATATATCATATATAAATATAGTGACATATTAATGGCCACCTTTTAAGGTTTTATAAGAATATTGAACAATCATCGTTTCGTGAGCCAGAAATTCACCATCCACATAAACAGTATGTTCTTTTACCATAAAATGTAGGTTTGTGTAAGTGTAACTAGAAAGATTCTTATAAAAACATCCTAGTATATTTAATATACTAGATTTGTTAAAAAAGAAATGAATAATAAGACTTTAGGGGGTTGGAGAATCAAAATAAAACAAAAGTACACAAGTGAAGAGATTACCTTAAAAACGGGTAACTCTTTTTGATTTTAGATAAAAGGCTTCCTTGGGAAGACATATGCCCAATGTAAGGCTTCTAGGAGTAATAGAGGGATGTGGAGAGACAAAATGAGCAGGGGTTGGCCGAGCCAAAGGCCTGAGAGGTGTGGGTAAGGAGGTAGAGGTGGGGGCCTTTTATAAGAGGAGAGGAGGGGCACTCTTGGAAAGTTACAAAAGGTTACTTTATTTTCAAATGGGTTTCGGATTTAAAAGGTCCCACATTGATTTATTTCGAGGATAAGGTGATAGGGGTTCGAAATATACTCATCCAACATGTATTTAACAAGATTAAGTAATAATTATAACATTATCTTTTCATTTTATTTAAATCCTTTATTAATGAGGTAATCGTTGCATCATCATGATGTCATAAATAATTTAATTTATTTAATGTCTAAAAATTATGAAAAAATTACTATGATTTAGGAAATTTTTTTATCTTTCCAATTAATATTTATAGTCCATAATATCATCTATGTAGACAAAATTAAAAATGTTTTACTCAGGTGATAAATTCTTTGTTATATTAACTTTCTTTAAAAAATAAAAAGATAAAATGTCACTTTCCCACAATAGTGATTCCATGGGGTCCCCATGATTGGCACAAGGAATCCCATGGTCGGACATGAGACAACCAGTATCATTAGGACACATTTTGGTGTCATTTTTTATTATTATGTTATTATTTTATTATCCTTAACTACCCGATTACTCATTAATCAAGATAATTAAAGATAATTACCGTCGTTACTATTCATAATGTCCAAAAACAAAAGATTCTTGATTACATAATTCTGAAATTATGATTCCAAATATGTAATCCGTTTTACCAAATTACAAACACAGAAATTGCAATAATTAATTTAAAAATAATTCCTGTTGTCAAAATAAATAGCGGGTTTTTTTGAAACAATATCTAAGAAAAGTTTGGCATTAGTTTATGCCCAATTACAGGGTGAAATTAATCCTAATGACCACCATTAGATTTAATGGTAAACATATATTCTAATTACACTTAAATAGAAAGTAAAAAAGATAATCTAACCATATAATTAAATTAGATGAAATAACAGTTTTGATGTAAAATGCAGTATTTTTCACTATTCATAAAAAAATGAACATTGTCAGAAAATTACCAAAAATTTATCCAATGTAAATTTCAATATCCCAATCATAACGAATATGTTTATTTTAACAAATAGGGCTTATAAAATTGTCACAAGTTTGATTTAAAAATGGTTTTCCATCAAAAGGATGTAAAACAATCTTTTAAAAATATTAGTGTATTCCATGCTTAAGATTGGATTTATTCTCGTTTTAAGCCTCTAAAACAATATCTAATTTATAAATAGACATATATAACTATATATATTATTAATTAATTAATTGGGATGTTACATCCTTCCCCCTTTAGAAAATTGCGTCCCCACAATTTATTTACTTATCGAATAAGTTGGAGTATTTAGCCCTCATTGCATTTTCAGATTCTCATGTCGCCTCTTCAATCATGTGGTTTTTCCACAAAACATTTACCTGATGAATCAACTTATTCCATAACACTTTCTCCTTATGGTCAAGAATCTGGACCAGTTGTTCCTCATAAGATAGGTTCTCTTCCAGCTGAACTACCTCGGGACTCAAAACATAAGATGGAACTGGCATATACTTCATTAACATTGAAACATGAAAAACATTGCGTACATGAGATAAACTCGGAGGTAAAGACACTCAGTATGAAACTGATCCAACTCTCTCCAGAATTTCATATGGTCCAATGAACCTTGGACTCATCTTTCCTTTCTTACCAAATCGCATCACACTTTTCCACGGTGATACTTTGAGAAAAACATGATCACCTACCTCAAAGAGAGATCCTTCCTCCTGTTGTCCGCATAACTTTTCTGTCTGCTCTAAGCTGTTCTCATGTGTTTCTGAATCAACTGAACTTTTTCTACCACCTCTTCTACCAATTATGGTCCAATTAGCTTCCTTTCACCCACTTCATTCCAAAAAAGCTGGAGTTCGGCACTGCTTCCCATATAATGCCTCAAATGGTGCCATCTGTATACTGGAATGAAAACTGTTATTATATGAAAACTCTACCAAAGAAAGATGTTGGTCTCAAATTCCCCGATAATCCATCGAACAAGCACGTATCATATCTTCCAAAGTCTGAATTTTTCGTTCTGACTGCCCATCTGATTGAGGATGAAAAGTTGTACAAAGATTTAATTCCGTACCAATGACTTCTGATGGCCCTTCCAAAAGTTAGAAGTGAACCTGGGATCACGGTCAGATATAATGGAGAGAGGAAATCCATGTAACCTGACTATCTCTTTAAGATACAAACGAGAAAGTTGATCTAGGGAAAACGTATCTCGTATAGCATCGAAATGAGCAGATTTAGTCAAGCGACCAACAATAACCCAGATTGCATTATTACCTCGAGGTGTCTTCGGCAATCCCACAAAGAATTCCATGGATATATTTTCACATTTTCACTCTGGCACTGATACAAGCTGAATCATCCCTTTCGGTAACTTCTGCTCTGCTTTAACCTGTTGACAAGTCAAACACTTCACAGTAAAATCTGCAATATCTCTTTTCATTCCATCCCACCAGTAATACTTCTGAAGATCTCTATAAATCTTAGTACTTCATGGATGAACTAAAAACGGAGGACTATGAGCTTCACATAACAACTCTCTCTTCAACTGTGAATCACAATGCACACACAATCTCTTCCCAAATCTCAAAACACAATCATTATCAATGTTGAATTCCGGCAACATACCCTTCTAAACTAGCTCTACCTTTTTCTACAACCCACTATCTTTCTTCTGGGCTTGCTTAATTCTGTCTGATAGGGATGATCTCACTGATACTTGAAACAAAAAAGAATAACTTCCTACACCAACTAATTCTATGCCAAAGTTCATCAAATCAAAAACCAAAGGATCTCATTCCAAACGTAGCATGGTTAATGAAGCATTACTTTTTTCTACTCAAAGCATCAGCCACTTTATTTGATTTTCCCAGATGGTAATGAATTGTACAATCATAATCCTTGATTAATTCTAGCCATCTCCTCTATATCATGTTCAATTCTTTCTGAGTGAATATATACTTTAAACTTTTGTGATACGTATATATTTCACACTTTACTCATGAGTTTTCAACTATCATGAAGCATATGCAATTACCTGATCATTCTGCATAACGACATAACCATGTACTTTCAATAAAGCATCACTATAGATAAAAAACTCACCATTCCTGGAAGGTAGTTCCAAAACTGGAACATTCACCAATCTTCTTTTCAATTCCGGAAAACAATAATCACATTCTTTTGTCTAGATAAACATAACACCCTTCCGAGTTAGCTTAGTCATTGGACTAGATAACCAGGAAAATTTTCTAACCAACCTTCGGTAATATCCTACCAAACCAAGGAAGCTATGAATCTCAGTTACATTTGTGGGTCTTTTTCATTCTTCAACAACCTTTTTTTGCAGGATCAACAGTTATCCCATCTTTAGAAACAATGTGACCAAGGAAAGAAAATTGTCGCAACCAAAACTCACACTTGCTGAATTTCCCATACAATTCCTTTTCTTTCGAGGTTTTCAAAATAACCCTTAAATGTCTTTCATGCTCCTCTTTACTTTTAGAAAACACCAAAATATCATCAATAAAAACAACCACCATTTTTCACCTGATTCAACTGAGCCATCACTGCAATGAACTGCTCAATTCTGATTCTGACCATCTCAGTATGCTGATTTGGAAGGTCATTTCCCTCAGTATGCCTTCCCAAAAAAGATTCTCTGTTTCCTCTACGAAAAACCATTCTTAACACTGAAATACCTTAGGTGAACCAACATGGTAATCTTTAAATGCTATATCATTTCAATTTGACCATAAAAAATATTTTTGGATGATCATTTAATAGAATTCTAACTCCTAAAGTTATATAAACCGACCTATGATACCAACTATAAGGCCCCAGCCTTAAACCTTACTTAATATTGAATTAAATGAATAATTAACATTGAGGATCTTTTCAGGTTTAGAGTTTTAGAGAATTAGATCATAAAACTTGCATTACATTCCACATTTAAACAAAGTGGTTACATAAAAGATAGTATTCATTTTTCCCATCAATGGAAACATATTTGAAATAAAACATGGATTCTTTCTTGACACTTCCTTGACACTATCATCACATCATGTACCTTTCCCATGACCTCTGAAAATCATTTCATAAACATGGGATGAGCATAAAAATCTCATTAAGGGTTATAAAAAAATATGGAAAGGAAACATGAGTACATATATACATAATAATGAAATCATACTTTTCCTATAAAACATAATAACTTTAACATACCTCATCAAATCATGAATAAATCATAGAAATCATAAGACATAAAGGTAACTTAAGGCATTCATATCATTCTTACGTAGGGAGTATCCCTCTTGGTTACGTTTGGAATACCCATCACAGTATATTCCCTAAATATCATTGGAGAAACCTTAATGTTTAACTCCTTCGTGTTACCCAATGCATTGGAGAGCTATATTGGGATCACCCGCCCTTAGTTTATCACAAAACCACCTGTATTTATAATAATGCCCAAGAACCACAACCTAATCGTATCACATAAAACATGCATAAATGAAACATAACATTTCCACCTTTCAATCACAAGATATCAATACAACACATTAATATAAAAACATTATGAAAACCATATTCAATACCAAAATAAAAGAAAAGTAAAACATGGTATTTATTTTTCTTTTAAAAAGAAGGTATGGCTTGTAGAGGAAGCTGAATCTCAATTAATGGTCACGACGGCAGAGAAGTAGTTGTCACCACAAACGTATGAAAAAAACATTCCCTTTTGTAATTTAGTAAAACGCTTCGTATAAAAATACTCCTTTTGATAAACATAAAAGTCAAAGAGGTTTATACACCATATAAAAGAAGGTTGTGTATAAAACAAAATATGCCTCAATGAAAGGAGATTGAGACGAAGTCCCATACCAAGATCATTTTTTTAAATAAAATAGATATATTATGTGTATTCAATATAAGTACACAAAATGAAATTAAAAATACAAGATAGGACATAATAATCTCATAACATAATTTTAAAGTAGGAGATTAACCCAAAGAATGGAAATTGGATTAAAGAAGTTCCCTTACCTCATATCTGACTTGACTCGATCGTTCTTTAATCTCCTAAATAATAAAGTTGAGTTAATTTATACCTGCTTAAGAACCTTTTTCAAGTTAATTTTCATTTTATATCACTTACTACCATGTCATGAACACTATGTTATTATTTAAGCTAATAACGGTCGTTTTAATGATCATTGGTACTTGAGTCAAAAATAAACTCTTTATAATTACAAGTTGTTCTTGTGGTAAAATATACATTATATCCAGAATTGTATTCATGATGTAGATATCATATATATCATATATATCCAGTATATTCATGCATTTAAAATATTACATAACATATAGAGGTAAGAAATGAAATGCACCGTTCATGGAGACGGTAAGCCGTGCGTACGTATGAACACTACTTCCATTTCTATTTCATATTTAATGGAATTAAAACATAATGATACATAATAGTATTTTAATTCCAGTATGGTATAATATCATTAAATCTATCGTTTATACGTACCACATATGGTATTAACGAATCAAATCACTTTGAGGGGGCGGTAGTCCGCACTTCCTAAAATGAAGATATCGTGTGTACCCATAATGGAAGCCATAAAGGTATGCCATAAATGAAAAATACAGAAGCTCAAGGAAAAACTAAATATATTATATATCATATATAAATATAGTTACATCTTAATGGCCACCTTTGAAGGTGTTATAAGAATATTGAACAATCATCGTTTCATGAGGCAGAAATTCGCCATCCACAGAAACAGTATGTTCTTTAACCATTAAATGTAGGTGTGTGTAAGTGTAGCTAGAAATATTCTTATAAAAAAATACTAGTATATTTAATATACTATATTTATTACAAAAGAAACGAATAAAAAGAGTTTAAGAGGTTGGAGAAGCAAAATAAAACAAAAGAACACAAGTGAAGACATTACCTTAAAAACGGGTAACTCTTTTTGAATTGAGCTCAAAGGATTCCTTGGGAAGACTTATGCCCAAAGTGAGGATTCTAGGAGTAAGAGAGGGATGTGGAGAGACAAAATGAGCAGGTTTTGTCTGATCCAAAGGCTTGAGAGGTGTGGGTATGGAGGTAGAGGTGGGGGCCTTTTATAAGTGGAGAGGAGGGGCACTCTTGGAATGTTTCAAAATGTTACTTTATTTTCAAATGGGTTTCGGATTTTAAAGGTCCCGCATTGATGTATTTCGAGGATAAGGTGATAGGGGTTCTAAATATACTCATCCAACAGGTCTTTGACAAGTGTAAGTTATAGTTTTAAGATTATCTTTTCATTTTATTTAAATCCTTTATTAATGAGGTAATCATTGCATCATCATGATGTCATAAATAATTTAATTTATTTAATGTCTAAAAATTATGAAAAAATTACCATGATGTAGGAAATATTTTTATATTTCAAATGAATATTTATATTCCATAATATCATCTATGTAGACAAAATTAAAAATGTTTTTCTCAGGTGATACATTATTTGTTATATTTACTTTCTTTAAAAAAATAAAAAGATAAAAAGTAACTTTCCCACAAATGTGATTCCATGGGGTCCCCAAGATTGGAACAAGGAATACCATGGTAGGAAATGAGACAACTAATAGCATTAGGACACATGTTGGTGTAATTTTTAATTATTATGATATTATTTTATTATCCTTAACTACCTGATTACTCATTAATCAAGATAATTAAAGATAATTACCGTCGTTACTATTAATAATGTCCCAAAACAAAATATTCTTGATTACATAATTTGAACCTTATGATTAAAAATATTTAATCCATTTTACCAAATTCCAAACACAGAAATTTCAATAATTAATTTAAAAATAATTCCCGTTGTCAAAACAAATAGCGGGTTTTTTTGAAATAATATCTATGAAAAGTTTGGCATTAGTTTATGCCCAATTCCAAGGTGAAATTAACCCTAATGACCACCATTGGATTAAATGGTAAAAATATATTCTAATTAAACTTTAATACCAATTAAAAAGATAATCTAACCATATAATTAAATTAGATGAAAAAGCAGTTTTGATGTAACATGCAGTATTTTTCATTATTCATAAAAAAATGAACATTGTCAGAAAAATACCAAAAATTTATCCAATGTAAATTTCAATGTACAAATCATAAATAATGTGTTTATTTTTACAAATAGGGCTTATAAAATTGTCAAAAGTTTTATTTAAAAATGGTTTTCCATCAAAAGGTAGTAAAATAATCTTTTAAAAATATTAGTGTATTCCATGCTTAAGATTGGATTTATTCTCGTTTTAAGCCTCTAAAACACTATATAATTCATAAATAGACATATATAACTATATATATTATTAATTACTTACTTGGGATGTTACATAGCATCATGTTGATATCTTCATTTGTTTTATTTAGTCACATAATTCTGGTAAAGTAACACAATATGTTTTAAGATATATCACAACACTAACATATCCATTCAAATTTTTTTCTGAATATATATATATAAAAATACCATCCCCACTATAGGGTAATGTGACTAATGGTGTAGAAGAAAAACATATTTTCAGGTCCTTGAAATTATCTTCAAATCCATCGGTAGGAACTTGATTCTTTTCCACAATATTATTGATAATGTATTTTATAGTGAAGATAAATTTATTACAATGTATATATAGTGTCAATTAAATCCATTTAAACTATTTATATATTCCAAAATGGGTGGTCATATAGATTCCTAAATTAAAAAATTCTCCAAAGAATACATAAATATACAATCAATTATGACTAAATTTCCCTAAAATTATATATTTTATTTCTATAATTCACATTTTATAAATTTTTTATATAGATAATACTTCCACAATATCATCGGAAAAATAATAAAATGAGCATTATGATATTCCTTACTATTGGAATATATGTTAACATCATCTATAATGACTAAAAGTATATTTTTAAGGTAATAACATGACACTCAATTCATAAATTCCTTGTAAATAGTAGGGTAATTTATAAGTCAGAATTTCTACATTATGAATTCACAATGTACATATATTTTACAAAAGGTTCCATTATGTACATCCTATTTTTTCATTAATAATTGAAGTTATAAATATTAATGTTATGTAATTAATATTTATTGATACTCCTATAGAGGATTAACAAAGTCATCAATTGAGGGTTTATGATACTTGTTCTTGGTCATGATTTTGATAATTTAATGATTGTAATTGTAGATACACATTGATCTAGATTTCTTGAAAAAATAGATGATTGTTGTTGCTCAGAGTAAAAAATTAGTTCATAAAAAATCATATCTACATTCTCTGAATATTTCATCATAAATTCTGGAAAAACATCAATGACACCCCACAAATAGTCCTTGGTATTGAAATAACAACAGTTATGAGTTCTATTGAAAACTAAACCTCACAATCCAATGAAAATTAAAAAATCTATTCTAGAAAAAAATAAACATTTCTCAAAAAAAATTATAAATAAATTTACTGTTGGTATTTTTTTTAAAAATATGTTATATATCCATCATTGTTAGATAATAAATCCCATATTAGGGACGTAACTTTAATAGGGAGTTAATAGTAATCCATGCACCAATATATGATCAAATAATAATTTGTAATATGTAATATAACATCTCTATTCTAATAAATTTTATGGGATCATAGAAGAGTGATCTAATACGTGCCCAAAATCATAAAAATTAATGTTAATGGTGAATAGTGATATTTTTCAAAACAATTTCCCCACATCAATTTATCAAAGATTAATTATAGAAAAGTAATTAAATGATCATACAAAGAGAATTTTTCATTTATGGTTTAATATATACACATTGGTATTGTGATATTATTATCATAGAGAATATTTCTTACATTACAGAGTGGTGATATTATGAATCATTGAATAAATTTTAATTTTTTTTTCTGTATTCAAATTATACCTATCACCACATCATTTTCAAGACATAATTATATAGAGATAATTGTATATTATTTATATTATCCCTTGTATTTAGGGGATTCAAACATTAGTTTTCATAATCACCCATTAAATTGGTGATCTTGATGGCATAATATCCACAATCTATTCAGTTGGAGAATTTTAGTGTGGATGTTTCATTAGGATGATATTTACTTACTTATATTTCATTGGTTGGTATAATTATATATCTATTGAATTATTGTGCTTAATGGAAATATCCTCAAAACATTAATCATTTACCTATTACTTTGACTAACTTCCCTCCATTCATCTACCAATATTTGGGACATAGAAGAACAAAAATATTATTTTCTCCATGGGGTTGATCTTTTGAGTTTTCAAGGATTTTTTTTTTCAATTCATCTCCCCAAAATCAGGAAAATGATATGAGTAAATATTTTCCACTTCCTGCTGGAGTACACATCCAAAAAAAATTATCACTACAAAATTCATTTTTAACTTACTAGTTTTGGTGGAATCATTTAATGTTACTAAATGAACAATTATTTTTTGTTATAGGGACAATAATAAAATAAAAATAGTATCATTTATGTCGTGTGATTTCTCCATTATATATTATAATGGACACATCGTTATTCTTCATTATCATAATGACTTTTATTTTTATTTAAGAGATGATTTAAATGATAATTTTTTTTGAGAAATGCCTCTATAGACTTCTGTAATTACATGGAGTTAAATTATTTCTCTTTATTTGGGTTCACGATGAGAATCAATCATTGATATGAATAAAAATTCAAATGTTAAATAACTAAAAAATATTTTACATTGTCTTCAAAGTAGAGAATTTAGGATATATATTCATCTATATTAATCCACTATGTAAAAATTAATTAATAAAAACCCCCACTTAAGGGGGTTAGATGGAACCACATGATGCACTCAATTAATATTTATTAATTATATTCCAAATATGGGAGTTTTAAATGGTATGAATTATTGGAAATACATTAAATATGTTGGGTGAGAATCAGAATAATATTTTTTACCCAATAAACTCTCTCATTATGTTGTTCATCAAGGAAATAATTACATTTCCCATTATACTAACTTTTTTACATTGTTTCTCTTACAAACAACAAATTAAATAATAATTAAAATTTTAGAGAGAGTATCAAAAAATAATTACTAGAAAAAATAATAATAAAACAATGAAAATCATTTATAAGATGTCATAAATTTATACACCTACATTTTATCCTATTATATTTTAGGTTCAATCTATATGACTATTGGTTCAATATATGTTTATTTTGGTTCAATCCTCTTATTATTGTTTAAATAATCCAAAAAATTGACTAAAACCTACTAAGATACCAACAATATAAACATAATCGTGACATATATTTATATTAAAATAAATTAAATATATATTCATTACCCCCAATTATAAAAAACACATAGAGAACAAATAGAATTACTATATTTTGAGATTACATATAAAATCAGCCCATTTTAAATAAATTCTTCAAAATATCCCAAAAATGTTCTCCAAACCTGATAACCTTTAATGTAATTCATATATAATACTCTTCTTCATAATTTGATGAAATGAAAGGATAATAAAGGGTGGACTGAGATGCTTAGTATAATATTCTTATAATATTTATTAATCAATTATTATATGTTAGAATAATATAAAAATTTGGGTGTGAAAACATAATCAAATATTTGATTAAAATATAAAATAATCATACATATTATAACATGGATCATAAAGAATGAGGCTAAACATAAGAATTTTGGCATAACATAAGATATGTGTAGTGGGTGTGTGAATAGATGTGTCCATACTTCAAATACCCTGAAAAAATAACTTACGATCATTGTATAATAATGAGTTGTAACAAAATAATTTATCAACAACCCGAAATTTTATGATATTGTTCTCTATAAATTAATATTATTTCACTAATAGCATGCATTATAAACAACACAGAGTTTAGCCAAACTATGATATATTATTGAAATATTAGTATACAAAGTAACAATTATCTAATACCAATTAGATAGGTGATTATGAATAAAAATTACTAAAATTTGAAACTTTATAACATAAAATGTATAAAATTGATTCATTTTTATCGACAAATTATTAATAATAAAATTACTAAAATTAAAAAAATATTTTTTGGAAAAAACTGTTATCATCTTCAAAATGTGGTTTTATCATAATAAATAAAATTAATCACTATTGAGGAGTGATTTTAGTTAAATTTATAATTTATATATATATAAAGATTCTTTAATATTCATTTTATTTTTTTTGGAATGGGATAAGTATTAATATAGTCTTATAAATAAAATTTTATTTTTCTAAAATAAAATATTAATCTAGTTTTGAAAAAATATTTTAATATAAATTTCTACAACTTGTAGAAGATATATCATCCAAAATTGATCCCATATTTGGAATAAATTGATTCAAAATTGAAAAATATGTCCCTTTAATTTTTTCCCTTATGAACAGTCACCATGGTAAATATGAGTGACCTCTGTGATGGTAAAAGAAGAAAATAGAGTTGAAACATTATGTAAAGAAATTAAAATTTCTCATAAAAATTCATTTATCATGTTGGATTAGTGGAGTTCCACTATTATAATTTACGTCTCTAAAACATGACCACATGGTGTATGTTATATTTGATTATTACGTTTTTATTATTTTTTAAAAATGATAAAAACAAAAAATCTCTCCCTTACCTTTAATAAATAAAAATTACTATTATTATTAATATAAAAAGATTAAAAATTATTTCATAAATGTTTATTTTATGTATTAATTAATATTTCTATCATGAAAATTTATTTCAAAAATTGTTTTATTGGACAATTACCTTAAATACAAAGGAAACACCAAAACAGTATTAATTCAATTAGTAGACAGACATATAAATTATATTAAATATATCAATATTAATCCTAATTGTTTAATTATGGTGTTATATGAGTTTTATTGATATATATAAAATATTGGTATTTTAAAAAAAATATTTTCAAATTTTATTGCTGAAATTTTGTCTTTAAGTTCAAACTAAAAGAATAGTGTCAAAATTGACATTATTTATATTTTATGATACATTATATTATATTAAATTATATAATAATAATAATAACAATAAAAATAGTTCAATTTGGATAATTGAAAATTTGAACCATTGTTCATTTGTGTGACAATTGTTAACTTATATGTAAATTATTTCCATTTATATTAAAAAATTCATTTGAACTGTTTAGAAATAATTTTCTTACCTGAGAGATTAATAAAAAATATTGGGTTTAAAATGAATACAAATCCTGTATAAATGTTTTTAGTTATTGGTATTTCAACCTTATAATTTTTTTATTTTAATATCTATCCATTTAGAATCATTTTTCTCGAGGATTTCTAAATTAAATTTAAATTTTTTTTTGTAATTTGAAGTGTGTCATTTCCCCCTTATAAAAGGACACAACTTCTCTCTTATATTTACATCACATTTATCAATATATATTTACCTTACTATATCCTATACTCTTATAAACATACCTAAATGAAATTTATTTTTTATTATTCTTAATCAACTATTCAGACGAATCATGATAAAGGATCTAAAGGTGGTGTCCCAAAAAATAAGTATTTCTCTTACCCTACCTTTTTCAAATTGTTTCAACATATAAATCATATAAGTATGTGGTATTATTAATAAATAAAATAAAATTTTTATGTTAAAGGTAATTAAATTGTATTATGATGATAACCATTATTATCCTTCAACTTTTACATAAAATGTGAAGTAAAAGTATCTCTCATGTGTATGTATGGACTAAAACCACCTTGTATTGATAAAATTAATTTTTCACCAAGACCATTAATGGATGGGTATTATGATAGTTTTAATCTTTTGTCATGTTAATTATAAAATTATTCTTATTCTGGAATTATAAAATCAAATATACCTTCTTACCTTCAAATCTATTTGATAATGATAATGGAATTCATGCGTAATTATAAACTAACACCTCCATGACGCGATTTGATATTATTATTATTTAAATGCAGGATAATAAGGATGAATTTTATGAATATATATAATATATAGTGGTATAATAATTATTATGTAATGGTGAATTATAATTTTATTTTCAGTTATTTCTTCTCTCAAAATGTTAAAATGACATCCATGCGTACATATATCATATCGTCTATTTGAATGGTGTAATAAATTATTATATATATAAATTTGATGTATATTATAAATTTTCATATAATGAATTTTGATTATATTTCTTTGATTAATATAATTTTATATATTATGGAACCATGATCAGTGTACTAGGACTGAATCTACCAAACAACATTTATTGTGAAGAAATAAATATTTAACACACTGAAACACAAATTTAAATGGAATTATTCATAAATGGGTGTTGATATGTTATAATTGTATCATACATAATATTATAAGCATGTAAATCACTATAATATATAATTATTATTATTTTAAATTTATTATACCAAAGGCCATCTCTTCTTTGAAGGAAGTTGAATTGAGGTAAGGGATTAATGTTTCAATCTCCTTTTAATTAGGATTGTTTGTGCTTGAATTTACCCTAATGGAAATTATAATATCATTTACATAGAAATCCAATTAAATTTCTTCTAATATATTTATATTTTATATCACATGTTTTCATTTAGTTTTTCTCAAATTTTTTAACCCAAAAGACAGAAAAACATTTTTAGGAAAATATACATCATTTATCTCTTCATACACAAATCATATTTCATCCATGTACATTTTTCTATAAATTATTGAAAAAATATTAATAAATTATAATATGCTTTTTTTAACACCCCATGCTTTCAGGATATATTTTTTTTAAAATAACGTAATCACTTTGACATCTTGTTTTACATGCAACCCCGAGTCTAAATGAATCATAATTGAGAATATCATTATAACATTATAGTTAACATGGAGGTATGATGAGGAATAACCACTTTGAATAAAATAAATATAATGGTTATTGATAAAAAAACATATATTGATAAAAATGTAATTAATATTTATTAATTCATTATATGCATCAAAAAACAATCCTCCTCAAAAATTATTTTTATTACTTTTTGTGGACAAATAATAAAATTAATATTTCCCAAATTTACAAAATATATTTTATATAATATAAATAATTATCTGAATAATCATGTATAAATTATATTAGATTAATAATTTATAAACTTTATATATATATATATCTATTTTTTTAATTAATAGTGAGAAATACTAATTTTTATTGAAAACAACTTCAGGTAAAGAATTAACAAATTGAAATTGTATTTTTATTTTTTAAAGTAAAATTAGATCAATTATATTTCTTATAATATTATTTATTTAATTGGAATCATTATTATTATTATCTTTTATATAAATACATTTTATACAAAAGAAAGAATATTTTTTCGAAAATCGCCTTTTCAAAGTAGTTGCGGGATAAATTTTAAAACAAATTCTGAAAAACCATGTTGTTGAATTTGATAAAATGTGATTCATGTTTTTAATATGAAAATTATTATTTTATAATAGTTTCAACATAATTTTTAGACATAATGACTAATGAAAACCATAAAAAAATCCACTACAGTTAAGGTTAAAACTGGTTTACATGGTAGTAAAACCAATAGATAACTATATGTTTTCAACAAAAAAATTAAAAAATAATATTTTATGGATTATTTAAACCCTATATTATTTAATATTCTATAATAATCCATTTTAGTTTTATTTTACATGAATAATACATTATTATATTTTATTCCTTTCAAAAATTTCTTATGGGTCCTTTCCCCCACTTATAACAATCACTCTCCTCACCTATCAAAATTCCAAGATACAGTGGGTTTTTAGAATACCTATAAACTACATTTACATACTTCTGAACCCATGACATTCATTCCCTAACATGATCATAGAACCTTACTATGAAAGATTTAGTTTTAATCCTCAATAGGTTGTCTGAAAAAGAGGTATAGTTTTCATTCATGCAACTGAATATTACTTATTCTTATACCTCCATCAAAAATTCTTAAAATATGATGACATAATAACATAAGTATCATCATTTTACATATGTTTTATTTTTTTGGTGGAAATCTCTATATACATATCCACTTACATTAAATGGGAAAGAAAACCATTGATCCGGTTTTTGAAAGACTTCCCCTTCATGAACCGATGTAATTAGTTTTCTATCCCCACCTCCCACGGATGAATATAAAAAAAATTTAATAACAAAATTTTATTTTGAGGAAATAATTATAGTTATGTAATTATAATATCTTCTCTACCTTATTATATTCATATTCACTGGAAATCTATAAAGTCGGTCATCTGTACGTGTGGACCTCCACCTCTATAATGTAATGATATTCATTTTCCAATTATTTTATATTGGTGAAGATAAGGATAGATTTGAAGAATATATATAATATATATGACATAATAAAGTTTCATTCATGTTGAATTATTATTTACCTTTCTTTAATTCCATCATTTTAAAGATTAAAACAACATTTATCTATATATATAACAGACTCTCCCCATGAATATTATAATATATTTTTTATCTATAAAATTTATAGTAGACAATAAATATATATATATAACTAATTATATGATACTTATATCATTATTAAAATTATGGAAATCTTTGAATCATGATAAAATTAAAAGGATCAAAATAATTAAACCATATCATACATAAAAACAAATCAGTGATCACACTAAATATGGATTTTTAAAAACAAATATTAGTATATTGGTGATAATAGACTAAAACTAAATAAAATAATGTTTGACAAATATGATTATTATTCCATAATAGACTTATAATAAACCTATATTATCTACGATGTATCATCGAACATTTTTGAATAACGCTGGTCTTAATGTAAATCTTCTATGTTACAGTCTCATTGATTACGATGATTATTTATGATTAGTTTTCCAAATATAAAATTTCATGACCTACCTCTCTAGAAAGTCATGTATTTTCCTCCCATATGGTTATTTTTTTACATTAATTTTTACCCTTTCAATTTTACCATTTTATTTATTCAAGACACCAAATTTATAGTTCAAAAAAAAACAGATGATAAATCTCACTTCTGTTGAAAAATCTTATTTTATTAAATTTTATGTTTTTAAATAATAATTTCAATTTTTTTTTAATATTTTACTATGGTTGTTTATATTAATATTATCCCATGATTATATTTATAATAGATGTACTGAAAAAAATTCTTCCTGTATTTTACTAATGAGGTTAGTTTTATGTTTTTAAGAAAATGTTGAAATGAATGACATCATTAAATTTATAAGACTAGAATAGATTTTCCTAAAATAATAATCATTTGATGAATTAAATATTAATTTATATATTTGTAGCTTCCTTTTCAAATAAAATAATTTTATTAATATTTTATATTTTCTTATATTTAAAAGTATTTATTTAAAAATGATATGGTTGCTTTCTTGATGAAATATTACTCATTCCTTTTAAATGTATTTTCATCCAAGTTGAAAATATTTTATGTAACATCTGAATTTCTTGGTATTTAATTCAATTATACCAACCATTTTAATTCATTCTATGTCTTATGATTACTATTATATATGATTTTTTCTATGAAACTTGTTTCGTTTCGATAGGTTAATTGTGTTAGGAAACATGTTTCCTTTCAATAGGTTATGTTATAATGAGATGATGAAATGTTTATGAAAACCATTTTTTAATTATTATTATATGATGAATAATTTACGATCTACTATAAAAATATATATTTTTTAGATTATATGACCAGTGGGAGAAAAATTATATATCCCCACTACCCCGAGTTTATTGGGTGAATTTTGATACATCATGAGATAAATGGAAGTCGAATGGGCATTGAACCCAGTACAACATGGGACTCAATCCAATATGAAAATATTAATAGTTAACAATTAATAATAAGACATTTTATGGAGTAAACTCAATCCACAAGGATAGTCTCATTACAATTCCATTAAAACTAAGGAAATAGTTTGCTATACATATATATATATATATATATATGAAAATAACTCATGTATTATACATATGTTATGCTCTCATGAATCATGTTATTTGATTATATTATGATTCCCAATTTATGAACTGCCAAAAATTGTGTCATGATTTAATATTATTATATATGACCGGAAGGGTATAGTATTCATATGTTTTTTTAATGTTCTCAAATATGTATGCTCATGTTATTTTTACGTGATAATTGATATTTCCCTTTTTAACATTTTTGAGAAATAGAGCTCACCCTTTATTATGTTTCCATTACCCTAATCAAGAGGAATTGTATTATTTATGATATTACTAATAGGGTATAATGTTATGAAAAATATAGTTGGAGTTGTTGTAGTTCACTTAGAAACTAGTTTTTTTGTATCAAAGAATCGAAAGGCATAATACCTTTATTATTTTGAGGTGGAAAATGATGTTATGTAATGAAAATATACCGAATAAAATTTAATATATATATAATAAAATATGTGGTTCTAAGTCATGTATTAGATAATGGTTTATATTCCCTTTTGAAACATGTATTAGAATAAATTAGTAATAACACATAGGAAAATACTATGTATAAGATAACGTTTTATGTTATGGTGAATAAAGATGTATTAATTTCTTAGAAAAACAACTATTTAATAATTCTATAAAAGAAAATGGTATTTAAATAGATTCATCTAGGGGTAATAATAATAAAATGTATTTTTCATGTATATCTCATCATTCATTCTATTTCATGGTGAGTGTTCCTATACTTCACACCTAGTTTGACACTCTTGGGGTATATTCATAAGTTAATTCATATTTTCTTTATATACCATCGTTAAGGATTTAAATAGTTTACAATCATGAATGACCTAGATAAATTCATAGGATTCATATATTGAAAATAATGTATAATATTTAGACATCTTATAAATTATTTTCATGGCCATATGGTTTTACAATATAATTATTATTACTCACAATATCCATTTTGTTTTTATTCAACAGATAAAACCCAAAGGAACCATGTTATTACTAAATATGTTTGGAAATGGAATGAAGTTCCTCTTAAGAAACCAAAATTTATGGCAGTTCGAATAAAAATAATTATTCTTATTCATATAAATATTTCTTAATCTATAATCATGATGAACTTATATATGATAGAAAGTGTAAATAATGTTCTATTGAGTCCTTCATGAGGTGGAATTCATCCTATTTTAGTGTTTCCACCAGTTTATTAGTTTATGGGTAATGGATTAGTACAAATTAAAGGATATTATCTTTTATCTATTTTTTAAAGCCTTAAAAATCATTTTGGATATCTATCATCTAGAAGGATAATAATGTCAATAGTGATATCTTATCAAAAATAAAAGTCAACAAGAATAATTTGAGTCCATGGATTGGGATGATTTTAAAAGAATATTTTCAATAATTACATTCCTCATATTTGTCATATGAAAATGGAGATTCAATTCCTATGATAAAGACAATGTATGATGAATTTGTTGGTAGCTATGAGGAAAACATTACATGAAATTTAAGGTAATATTTTGGTATTATCATCTTACCTTAATGTAATGTTGATCGATTCTTTAGTGAACTAAAACCACAAAAGGGTGTCATCCAAATGTAACTTCAATAGAATTGAATAAAATTTTCCATTCTCTGTCATGTTTTAAATGTATATTTGAGTAGCCCAACAATATCATTATTTTTGTATTAAAAAATTTGGAATTTAAAGAAAAATATAATAACTATAGAGATAAGAAGATAAGCCTTAATTTATACTCAATGTGGGGATATAAAAATATAAAAAACTTCTTAAAGGGTTTATTAACTTTTTTTGTGTGGAAAGGAAGGTCATTAGTTAATTGAATCCTGATAGGATGATAAGGTTTTAACTAATAATGATAATAGAGAGAAAGATCAGATGAATGAACCATTTATACTCTACTGTTTCAAATTCATAGATTATGATTATTATGATAACTAGTTCCGAAATGTGAAATTTAATGAAAATGATTGACATCAACAATATATTAAGATAAGAGATAATGATATATGTCATGTGATTTCTATTTATATTGAGGGAAACTATAAATACATGGTTAAATCTTTACATACCATAAATTATATTACTGTTAATGTATTATTTAACTCAAGATGTAACAAATATTTTATATCTGAAAAATCTATGAAGGGTATCCAAATTACACCCCAATAATTATATATTTTATTATAATTGAAAAATATAAATGGTACCATGATTTCAACTCTGATCTATGATTCTTCTCTGGTTGGATTTTGTGGGAATGTGTGTCATAGAAATCTTTTTATTCTGTCTTTGGATAATTTTTTTGTTATCTTCTTAATGGATTGACAATATGTTCATAAATCACACATTAATATTCAATGAAGATAATTGGGGTTTTATATTCCAAGCCAACCTTTGATAATCAATGAGTTTAATGATAAATATAAACATCCAATAAAAATTTCATCCATTTTATGGGTCTTTATTCATACTGAAAATTGGTATTTATCTCAGATGGTTGTAGAAAACATAGCTTTGATTATAAACCTAGTATGATTGATTTTTTTAAGGTTTTTATGGAAGAGTTACAGAGTAATCCTTTCAATAAAAAAGATTAATTATCAATAGAACTAATACTTCTTGCTATATATATTTCAAATACTCTATATAAAAAGACTGTTAGTTGCTTTTTTGGAATAAAATAAGAAACACCATTAGAGTCCTGGAAGGATATTTATTTATCTGAGTGCATCACTATGGGGCATTATTTTTTTAAAATGACATAGATGGATCAGTGAGTATTTATATTCATTTTCTATAAATTAAGAGGACCATAATAAATAAAAAATATCCAATCATTTATGTTGATGACTTCTTTGATCAATTGTGTTGATATCAATACCTTCCCATGCTTGGACCTCATTTTAAAAATCATCAATTGAGGGTCAATAAGTATTACATACCCAATAAAACATTTCATACAATGTATGAACACTATAAATATATTGTTCTTTCATTGGTTATTACTAACTCCCCCACTACCTTTATGGTTTTAATTAATATAATATTTTTATATTTACATTTTTATTTTGAGGTAGTATTTGTAGATTATATTATTTTATATTCAATGACCAAGGAAGAGCATGAAGGTTACTTGATTATTTTACTGAAAAACCTTTATATGGAGAAATTGTATCCGAACTTTATAAATTTTATAATTTTAATATAAAATGTTTTTTTGGTCATATAATCACAACATAGAGTAATTTGGTGGATCCATCAAATATTGGAGATATTGAACATTTTCATAGGCCAAACAATGTGATTGTGATCTAAATTTTTCATGGTTTGGTGAGATATTATCGATGGTATTGGATATTTTCTTTTAACATTATAATCCTCTCACCATGTTAAATTGAAAGGTATCCGTGTTCCTCAAGATGGATGATTGTGGGGATATAATCAAGGAACTAAAAAGAATGTTCTTTAATGTGCCTTTCTGTACATTAACATGTAGTGGAGATAGTTTTCTATCAATAGTAAGACATAAAAGAAATATTTGGATGTGTTATGATGTGGAATGATATGGTGGTAGCTTATGCCTCATTAGAAAAATTACCCAACTCGGGATATGGATTTAGAAGTGTTAATTGTTTCATAAATATGAGGAGGCATTATCTTATTGATAAAACATGTGATTTATATTATTATCATAAAATATTAAAGTATATATTCACGCAAAATGGAGAATAATATGTTGAATAGAAGATTGTTGGAACTAATTAAAGAATATATCTACCACCCTTAGAAAGAGAACAAGGTGGTTGATGCTTTTAGTTGAAATGTTAGAGATAAATTAGAAATGATGATAGTAAAAAATTATCTGATATTTATATATTTTTAAAAAATGGATATTATAATCAAAAAGGATGTGGGGAAATATTATCTTACTCAAATAAATGATAAAATATATATATGATTAAGGATTAAATAGGTGTACACTGTAGGATGGGTAATAGAAGAACAAGGTAAGAAATATTAATTCATTAAAACATTATTGTGATGGATGGATATGGTTAAAGTATCATGTACATGTTCTTCCCATACTATATTTGAAGAAAGATATATTGGATTTGGCTTGCAGTTCATCAAACTCTCTTAATACTATAATTAAAAATTTGTATTTAGATTTGAAAGTGTATTTCTATAGGGACATAACAAAGGGATATATTTTTTATTATATATCACATTTCTTTGTATGTAAATATTTTATAGATAACAAATAAAAGTATAAGGGATGTTATAATCATTACCTACTCAAGAATTGAAATGTAAAAACATTACCATGGTTGTTTTCATCGGACTCCCTAAAATTAATAAGGCCCCAAAAGTCACTTTTGTTGTATTTGATTAAATCAAAAAAACTTCTAGAATTATTAATATAAAATAATATTTCTTATTGGTTCATATTTTCATGATATATATTAAGGGAGTGGTATGTTTCCAGGGATTACAACATACTGTGGTATCTAATCAGGATATGAGGTTTACCTAGATGTTTTTGAGAATTCTATAATAGGATCTCGATATATAGTTGATAAATTTTATTACATACCATATTAATATAGATATTCATTTTGAGAAAACCATTCAAAAGATATTGGATATTTCAATATCATGTTCTATAGATTTTAACGATGGTTGGGATAAACACATTACATAAGTAAAGATTTCAAACAACAATAGCTTTGACACCATACTTATGAAGAATCCTTATAAAAAAATTTATATAAATAAGTGTAAAATTCCAACATCCTATGATCATATTTGAGAAAGAAAACAATTAGTACATCATCCAATTGAGGAAATGGAATATAATTTTATATTCATTAAATATCACATCAAGGTAAATCGTGTTTAATTTTTTTTTATAAAAATCATCAGTATGATTTGGAAATAAATGTAGGTGAGAAGGTTTTATGGTGACTTTATAAAGGTAATAAGGTTATGAGATTTTGGAATAAAGTGAAATATATCCTCTGGTATTTTTTCCAATTTATTAGTCTTGAACTAGTATTAATAGTTTCTTTTTATTTAGAGCTTCCACTAAACCAATCTCTTGTTCGTGATGTGTTTCATCTATCTATGTGGTGAAGTTACAAACCTAATACATCACATATACTAAAAACATAGACCATATGAATTGAAAATCATTTATTTATGATAAAAAATTATGGGAATTAGTGACCATAGATATATATATCTATAGAACAAGACTACTCACCAGGTTATAGTTATCTAGAGGAATCCTAAATTAGAATAAGATACTTCAGAACAAAAGGATGTAATGAAACAAAGATATATTCGTTTTTTTATATTTAAGTGATATAATTTTTAGTATTAAATTTAATTTATGTTGTTTGAATGTAAAAATCCCTATATTTTATAATGTATTTCATTATAGGGAAATTTAGTCTCTTGGATAACTAGTAATACATGTAATCCTAAGTCAAAATGAGTAATAATCATGTATACCATAATAACAAAGCCATTAAATTAGGGGCATGAATATAAATAACCTAATGCCTAACATTACATAAAATGATTTCATAAAAATAAAATATATTGATAAATAATTACTTAAATATTTCTTATATATTCATAAGAATCAAAGATAAATCATTTATATAAAATGATTTGTATTAGTTTTATAGAATAGATAATAAAAATAATTTTTACAATTTTATAAAATTAATTTTAATAAATGAAATTTATATTTTTTAATCTGCATTTCAATATTATATTACATTTAATCTTTTGTAATTTTCTAGAATGATTGCTTTTTTACAGATTGTGAAAAAATGCTAATTCTTATTGAAAATTAAATTTTAATTTAAATAAATTATATTTTAAATTACATTTGAGAATGGATTTAAAACTATCATTATTCAAATTATATTATTAATAATATAATTTTTGTCATTTAGATCAATTTTAGGCTGTATTTTGGTATAAATATTTTTAATACTTAAGAATAAAAGTTAAGTTTCTTTTTCTTCAAATTTTGAGTTTAATTTTAAATTACATCCTAAAAATTACTTGAATTTAATTTGATAAAATTAATTTAATAATGTTAATTATAATAATACATACTATATAATATAGTGAACGTAGTACTTGGTCATAATAAAAAGTAAAAAAAATAAAAAATCACTTTGTTTTATGTTTAAAGGGGTTCAATAGAGGTTAAATAGAGTTATAAGGGTATGAATTTGATGTAGACATTTTTAAATTATATTAAATATCCGTATTTATACCCTATACCTTCTAATATTTGTAAATGGTCTCTTTTGGATCCATTTTGTATGAATAAGACGTTAATATTTTTTATTTGTTTCAAAAATTCAAAGTCAGTCCTCTCCCCCACTTATAAATGGAAACAGCGTCCACTCACTAGTCCTTAATTCAAGAGACGTGCTTTATTTGAAAATACCTACTCATAACCCTTTCTTACATTTCACTCTATTGGAAAATGATGATGTCGCTCATGTATATGTGTGTACTACCAACTCGAAAAACTAAATTTTATTCATTTTGTATTTAAATTTAATAATTATTGTAAAAATGATGGATTTGATTAAAATATATTATTTATATGATATAATAATGATTTTTGAAATGTGATTTATTATTTACATTTCTTTCATCCCATCCTTTATAAAATGTAAACATCATTCATGTGTACACACAATCTACCATCTCGAGGAATAGTTTAGTTAATGTTTCTATATATAACATTTATGGAAGAATATAAATATTTATATAATTTTTATATATATTACTTACATAATTATTAAAATTATGAATATTATTTAACCTTTTCCAGAGTACAAGTATCAGTAGTACAATAAAATACATGAAAAACAAATTTGTTTTCCCTCGAATGAGTGATTTTAATAGGAATTTGTTAACAAATGGGTGAAACTATTTTATAAGTAAAACATATATTGTATAATATATATGGTTTTGTGTGTTTTTATGTATATATTATTACTTTATAAAAACCTATATTTACTCTAAATGTGTTTCGAACATGTATGAAGGTTGTCAAACTTGATGTAAAGGTTTTATTTTATAATCTCATTGTTTACATGGTTTGTTCTTGATTATGTATAAGATAATGAAATTTCATGACATACATCTCAATTAACACATGGGTTTTCTTCCCCACTTCATATTTCTAGAGATTTATTGTTTTATTTTGATTTAACTCAATAAAATATTTCATGAGCCCAAAATTTTGATTTTAATGAAAATTAACATTATTTCTAAAATTGGATAAAAATAATTTTTTATAATTTTCCCTGAATATTATAATAATTTCAATATTCTATTAAATATTTTATAATCCTTGAATAATTAAATTTTCACAAATGATTAAATTTTTATAAAAAAAATTAAAAAGAATTGTTTTTCGTTTTTTGGATGAGTTACTTTGTAACTTTTTTAAAAAAAGTGTGAAATGAATATTTTCTTCTAAATTATATAGGATGAAAAAAATTAACTCTCATAAATAATGTCAAATGATTTAAATCATTAATTAAATATGTCTATGATTCCATTAAAATAATTGTTTACTTCATATTTTGGAAAAAGATTATTTTATAAAATTGATTTTAAATTTAAAAGCTTATTTTGATGAATTTTTTTCATATATAATTAAAATATATTTTCATCTAAGATGAAAAATATTTACATTAAATATTATTTAATAGTTATTAAATAAATTTATACCATAATCTTTCTTTATTTTGATGACATATGATAATTGTGAATTGATAATGATTCAATGAAACCCATTTCATTTCTATTGGTTAATATTGTTATGAAACATGTTTATATTCTAAGGGTTATCTCATGATGAAATGAATAAATTTTTCTATAAATAAATTAATTTTTATGAGTTATTATATGATAATAGATAAATAATTTTATATTACACATATGAATCATTTTTATTATGTGACTTGTTGGACCAGTATTATATATCCCTCCAATACATTGGGAATAGTTATATATCTCATGAGATTAAGAGAACTAGAATGAAAAGTGAACCCATTATAGTACACGAATATATTAAATATGATATTAATTGGGTTAAATAAGGACATCTAATATTTTTTTGGGTGTGAATTCAATCCACCATGATAGTATCAGTGGTAATCCTTGACTAATATGGAAATAATTTTCTTTGATTATGTGCATCACACAAACTCATATTTTATGCCAATGTTATAGTCCCATAGCTCATGTTCATTGATTATTTTATGAATATTTTATTATTAACTACCTTGATTCATGAAAGAAACCAATATTATGATTTATAATATGCATGATATACATTTCATTTGTTATGACTATGTTCAAATTCCCTTATTGTAACTTCTAGAACCTAGAAGCCTGGATCCAGTGCATTATTACATTATAATTGCACGATTACAACGATTCAAGTCCTGAAGGACCATTCAGTTTAATAGTATTTAAAATCCACATTACAAACATGATTCCCATATTATATTATGAAATAGGAAATTCAAACATGCTACATTATAAAATGAAATAATATGAATTCTTGAATGATTATTCAATGACTTTTTCTTCATAACTAGGGGAATGAATCGTAAAAAGAGTGAGATAAAATTCTTAGTCAGGGTAAGTAAAGAATAATAAATAATGAATCAATAGAAATAAATTAACATGGCAAGTTAAGTAACTAATAACACATTTCATTGAAAAAACCAGATATGACAATATCAATACGACAAGGTAGGAAACTGAAACTCATGACATCTAAATCATTAAAGTTAGAATGAAATGTATCCATATATATGTCAATGAGAAATATCATGGATGGATAATAACTGAATATAAATGATTTAAATTATTAATTATTTCATGGCCTATCTAAGGAATATGAAAACCTATTACCGTGAATAACTTTCACAAGATGGTTTAAAACAACAGAAAGAAAGCCGTTTAATATGGCCAACTAATTTTGTTCATGAGAACATGTAGACACGTCATGGAGTTATATAATGTCCAGGATCCACCTGTCATTTCTAGTCCAAAACATTCCTCATATTTAATAAACAATATAACTAATATGCCTTATCAATTAATAGTATTGAATGTGAAATGAAAATTTATCAATAATTTCCCAAAAAATAAAATAACCATCAATATAGATATCCGATAAAAAATGATAAATGTTTTAGGAAATACTAATATAAATTGTTTTAGAATATTAATATTTTGTTAAATTTCAAATGAAAAATGTTAAAAATAAATTGAATGTTTCAAAGAAATGTTAACAATCACATAATTAAGTGATATTACAAAGATAATCCTTAAGAATATGTTTTAGGAAATTAATCATTAAATATCCTAATGTGTCATACACAACATGGAAATAATAATTAATAATATCCATGATGTAATGATTTCATAACATTATGAAATATTATTCAAGATATAATGTTTATAACGGAAATTTAATTCACTAAACAAAAGAAGTATGTTGTGTATATGGTGTATTCCTTGCGAAAAGAAAAGTAAGACAATAATTCATTTCCTTGTGTTTCCTTTTGTGTGAACTTATTTTAAATTCATGTATAATAAATATATGTTAATTTATACTTTATAGATCCCCTTTTTCATGTCCACAATTACTTTTATTTCACATATTACTACATTTGATACATCTATATAAACAATTATGTTTATATCAGGTGTTTTGAACTAATTCTATTTATGTGTCAAAATAATTTTGGTAGGTCAACTATAGTCAAAGGGTTAAATACATAACATCTCAAGAATAATAATCATGACATAATTATAATATTTATACATAAATTATACTATTAAAATCTATAATTAAATATGGTTATGAGAAATTAACCATCGTTATAACCATAGTGATGGTAGGTTGTACGTACGCATGAGTAATATTCTCATTTTTAATGATCGTTATGGAATGAAGTTAAGTAGAATTATATCTTCCAGAATTTTAAAATATCCTTAGTGCCATATTACGTATTAATATATACTTATATATAAAATTATCATAAATTAAAAGGAATAGCATTGTGTCGAGGAGGCTGTAGTACACACATCCACGAACGACATTATCACTTTTTAGTGTGTGAAAGGATAATAAATAAAATGATATATAAATATATATATTTACCTAAATTTAATTATGTAATTAATATAATATATATATTATTTATGTCTTATATTTTCAATTATTATCATTTTTATACATTTTATGGATCATGGGAACGAATCACATCGCTTTGAGGGGGTGGTAGTCCACACATCCACAAACGATGTTATCGTATTAACGGAAAATGAAATGTATAAGGTTATGTGTTGTAACACAATTAAATAATATTAAATAAGTAAAAAATATCATATATTTTAGTCATAAATCAAGTGTCCAAAATAATTTCCCACCATGAAAGATGGAAAATAAAAAATTGAATAATGATAGTTTCGTGAGGTAGTAGATCACCATACACAGAAATAGAATGTTTATTTCCCATTAGATGAATATTTCCGTAAGTGGGGTTATAAATATTAACATAACAAAATCCTAGTATACTTATAATATTTTCTTTCTGTAATAATAACATATGAATATTATAGGGGATGATGAATTGAAAAGAAACAAAATATATTGAGAGAAGATGTTACCTCTTAATCAAATAACTTTATTTCTTTTATACTAATAGACTTCATTAAAAAAAATTTGACAAATTGGAGGCTTCTAGGAATATTTTATGTATATTTTTGGCTTATTTGGGTACATATTGTCCCAAATTAAGTGGTTTTAGATGTTTGAATAAGTGGGAGAGGTTGTTTCCATTTATAGGAAACAGAAAATGACTCACGTGGAATTTTTGAAAACTAGTTAGGTATAGACATGTTGTTACATAATATAAAGTCATAATAAAACATCAAACTCAATAATATGTTTATTTATTTGATATGTACATACTATATGTTTTAGACAAGTTTCTAGGTCATTTTAGCCCTTTATTTAAAGGTTTAGTTCTTTATTAAGCCTAATTTTCCTTAAACACCATAATTAATTTTAATAACATTCACTAATAATTTTGGTCAAAAAATAATTTTATCTTATTATAATATAAATAAAATATTTATTACAATATTTTATATCCATTATTTAAAATTCTATTCATATTATCGAAAAAATTAATATTATTTCTAATCTCACAGAGGGATGAAATAATCGGTTTTAGTAGAAAATGTTCAAATGTTGGTAATGTTTTTAAATTAAATTTCAAAGTGAAATAGATTATATTACAATAAATTGTATTAAAAATTTTATAATTCATATAATTTTACCATATAATAAATTTGATATATAATTTTACATTAACAATTTTTAAACGAAAATGATGTTTTTAACTAAAAAGCTGTTTTTTCAGTATTCATCAAAACATGAAATTTCACAAAAAAGTACAAAAATTAACCATAAGATAATTTTGATATTATGTATTCAAAAAATGAATATTATTTTATCAAATTATATTTATAAATGTGTAAAATTTAATATTTGAAATAGGTGAGCCATTGAAAGACAAGAAAAATACCTTAATAAAAGTATTGCTATTAGGTGTAAAATAGAGTTTGTCCGTATCTGTGACCTATCAAACATAATTTATGTATATCAAAAATATTTTCTAGAATATAAAAAAAATTAATTAAAATAATTATCCAATTTTAATTCATTATGTTTATTATGATAAAATGAATTTGGAAGCATTAAAAATATAAAATTTCATTATATATCAAATTTGATCTTATTTTCTGTTCCCGTTAATTGGTAACACATGAATTTATTTTATATTTTTATTAACCATAAATATTTATAAGAAATTTAATAATATTAATAACAATAATCATAACAGAAATATTATATAAAATTATATTAATTAATATTATTTAAATAATACATTGTATTTTGGTTAAACTCGGTCTTGCGTGTAATAGAAGCTATCAAGGAAGGTATCCCTTGCATATGATATAAGATAACTTTATATTGAATTCATATAGAGAATATATTTGTAATATTAAATATATTATAATGTTTCTAAATATCATATTCCCTTACACACTTGGTGTCGCGTGTCATACCCACTATCAAATACAAGGTTATTATATTACAATTTCGGGGTGTTAGATTCTCCCCTTGCATAATTAAATTAAATCCGCACAATTTAAACATGATCTTAGTTATATATGATTTGAAAATAAACTATCAATTAAAACCACATCATAAATAGTATTAATGAAACATATTCATAATAATAGACAAAGTAAATTATAATGTTCACATAACTATACTCCCTTATATGAGAACATGTGTGGAAAATTATACATGGATATAAAAGAAAACCCCGTCAATCAATTTATAATTGAGAGATCCAGAGAACCTATTCTGATGAATGTTTTAGCCCACAAAACCACAAATCATAGGTATGAATAATGGTTATTGATTTTATAAAAAATGATGATAATAAAACAATATTTTTGTCACAAGACACCTCTTTTATAGTTGAGGAATTCCATAAATCTATAATAATACAAGTGAATATATGTTTTAATAAATAAAATATTATCCTTTGGTTGTGCCTTGATTTATTTAAATTTTCTTCTTATATCGTGATGTAGTACCAAATTCAAAAAATCAGTTTAAAAAGATAAAATTAAACTATTTCATGAATAGTTAAACATTCCAAAATATTATGATCCAATACATTAGAAATAACGTCATTGTATTTCTAAAATGAAATTATCATTATAATTTAATCAACATGAATCAGCTGTAAAATTTCACAAATCCAAACATGTGAAAAACTTTTTTATGTATCCTCTAAAAAATACGTAATAATTCAAATTACCATAAAACCATACTAGAATCATGCATTCTTTATTATTCCTTGTATAATATTGATTTTATTTAATATATTCCTTAAATACAGAAGTTTTGTAAACTTTATCAATGATAGTATACACCGCTTGTTGATAAATCATTAATCAGTTAAAGTGTAGTAAAAACTATTACAAATCAATCATTTATTCATCATTATCTCAATAATGTTATCATATTATGTGTTTTATTCCCCTTAATCATGAGTTTTATAAAAAAATTAAATTTATATTGAATAAATATTCTGGGTACAATTAAGTATATTATATCCAATCCATAAATAAAAAATACTATAGTATAGTACTCATATATTCCATAATACTTATAACCATTATATTGTTAATAAAATATTTGAATGACATGATTCTTGAATAGGTATATTAATCATTAATCTTCATCAACATGAATATCATAACATCGTCATTATTGAATAGTATCATTTGGGGTATATTTATTTGATTCTCAATACATTTATTTTTATAGTGTCCCATATCCTCGAAGATGAATCATTGTACATTAAAAACATTTTCTTACACTTGTTTTCGTGAAAATGGTGTCCTTTTTCTTCACACTTATAACAAACTCACATTCCCTTCAAGCCAGTAATAGATTGTTTCCTGCTACAGTCATCTCATGTTAGAAAATCCTTTGTTCTCCTTATCTTCTTTGACTCATTCTGTTTTCCATGGTGCTTAGATGGAATCTTCTTTTCGTTGTTTCCTTCTAAGACATATGAAGTAGAGAATTATTTACCCAAATCATTGTCACATGATACTATATCCAGAAATGATGATAATGTTTGGGAGACTGTTTACCATTGAAATATTGTATTAAGAACATGAAATATTTGAACCTTCTTACTCATTGGATAACATTAATTGGTGAGGTTCAAATTCCTTTTACAAGGATATATTTTTAAATAATGTAATAGACTATATTTTCAATA
Source organism: Viscum album (assembly GCA_963277665.1). Classification (NCBI taxonomy): domain Eukaryota; kingdom Viridiplantae; phylum Streptophyta; class Magnoliopsida; order Santalales; family Viscaceae; genus Viscum; species Viscum album. The sequence continues at coordinate 1,292,659,545 of OY728135.1, forward strand.
AAAATTATAAATATTTTATAACTCTAGGGTATAAGTCATAACATAAATTTATACATTGTAAATATAAGAATCATAATCATTTTTTATGTTGGGGAAAATCATTAATTTTAAATCATTCTGTGTGGCATGTAATAAAAATGTGATTTTCCAAAATTATATCCCATGGGAGTGTCAAATCAAGTGCATAGTAAGTCCCATTTTCATGCACCAAGATACCCCAAGTCAAGATAGAAACAGCTTCTAGGAGTTGTCAATCCTAGGTACATCTGTCTCAGAAATACGTCCACTTGTAGAATCCAATCATGAATATATATCTAGGAATATCCAAATAATAACATCCTTACCATAATTATATGATTTCATTATATAATTATCATAAAATTCTGTCCTAGGTTTATGTTCCATAATCTATTTATTCATGATATTGTTTCGGTGGTTGTTGCTAAAATTATTATGACACCAACAATAAAACCACATCCCCAGAAGCCCTGAGCCAGTTTATTATTACATTACATTGGCAAGATTACAAGGATTTAAATCCCCAAGGTCCATTCAGTTTTGAAGTCATGGAAATCCAAATTGAATACATGATTTCCATAATACATTGGGAAATATGAAATACAAACCTGACACATAATAAAATGAAAAAATCAATATCCCTGAATTCTTATCCAATTATTTATTCTATATAACCCATGAAAAAAACATAATAAGGGTGAGATCAAATGATCAATAAGGGTATGTAAATAGGAAGAAATAATGAATCAATATAAATAAATAAACATGGAAAGGTGTGTAACTGAGGACACATTCCGTTCAAAAAAGAAGATATGGAAATATCAATAAAAAAATATAAGAAAGTGAATCATATTATATCTAAACCAATAAACTGAGAATGAAATGTATCCATATGCATTTTCATGAAAAATATCATGGATGAAAAATTACTAAATCAAATGAGGAAAATTATTAACTATTTGACATCATTTCTGAGTCAAATGAACCCCTATTACCATCAAGACCATTCAAGATATTGTTTAAAACTATAGATATAAACTTGTTAAATTTGGCCAACTAAATAGTCTTATAAAAACTTGTTGATTCATAGGTGATCTATATAAATTCCAAGACCCACCCATCATTTCCATTCCAAGGCATTCCTCATATTATATAATGAAAATAACTAATATTCCTTAAACATTAACTATATTATATGATAAATATAGTTTTATCAATAATATCCCAAACAATGAATTAACTGTCAAAATAGATTCTGTATAAACAATGGTAAATGGTTTAGGCAATACTAATATTCATTATATGATAATATGGGCACTCAAGTAAATTTAAAATGAAATCTTTTTACATTAAATTTATTATTTGAAGGGATGGTTAACAATTACAAAAGAAAGTGAGGTCTCAAAAATATCCATTAAGAATATGTTTTAGAAAATAATTGTTAAAGATCCAAATCTGTACCATACAACATGAAACAATTAATTTATAATCCTCATAAAGGGATTTTTTATATCGTTAAGGAAAATGATTAATTTTATAATTTCTAAAAGGTTCAGTAGATACAATAAAAAAATATGCAAGTGGTGTATATGGAATATTCCTAAGAAAAATAAAAGTTAGGAAAGAATAAATTTCCAGGTGTTTCATTTGGGTGAACATATTTTAACTTCTTGTATAATAAACTTATGTTAATTTTATATTTTATTTCTATACTATTTCAGGATTATAATTACTTTTAATTTACTTACTAATATGTTGTATATAACTACTTAAACAATTTTTTTACATTCAGTGGTTTGAAAAAATTAGGTTTATGTTTTTATAACAACTTTTATTGGTAACATATCATCAAATAGGTTGATATATAACATCTATAGAATAATATTAATGACATAATTATCATATTTATACCTCAAATATACATTTAAAATCAATAATTTAATATGTATATGAAAAATTAACCAATGTTACAATCATGGAGACGACTGGTCTTATGTGTGGGTAAGTAACGTTCTCATTTGTTAATGATCATTATGGAAAGAAGGTAAGTAGAATATTATAATTATAGAATGATAATAATATCATTAATACCATATTATTTATTTATATATACTTATATATATAATTCTCATGATGTAAAAGTAATCGCATCGTTTCAAGGAGGTGGTAGTCCACATGTTTGCAACCGACATTATCACTTTTTTTTGTGTGAAAGGATAATGAAGAAAAAGCGAGATATATATATATATATATATCCAAAAAGGTAATTTTTTTATGAATATCATATATATATGTTATTAATGTCTAAAATTTTCAATTATAATGATCCTTTATACATTACATGGTTTGTGTGAACGAGTAACATCACTTTGATGGGGCGGTAGTCTACACTTCCTCAAACGATGTTATCGTATTAACACAAAAATAATGGTATAAGAGTATGCATTGAAAAAACATTAAATAATATTAAAGACATAAAAAAATTTATATAGAAAATTAATAAAGATTTTTTCCATCGTATAGGTCATCCATGAATGTCGGAAATGGTAAAATGAATAATCATCATATCGTGAGGCAATAGTTCGCCATACACAGAAATATTATGTTTGTTAACCATTATATGGAGGTATATGTATGTTTAGGTAGAACTATTAACATAAAAACATTATATTATATTGATAATACTAGTGGTTTATTTAATAAATGAATAATAAGAGTGTAGTTTTTTCATTATGGAAGTAATCTAAAAATCATAATAGAAGATGTTGCCTCTTAATCGGGTAACATCTTTTGGTTTATACCAAATTAATTCCATGGAAAGCCTTCTTACCAAATGGATTATTATAGGTGTATGGTAATGATGTTGGAAAGATATTTTGGTAGATCATGTCTAATCATAAGAGTTTTAAGAGGTGTGATGAAGTGTGATAGGTGGTGGATTTTTTATAGGGAAGGAAAAGGGCACACTCGGATTTTTTAAAACTAGTATGGTATACAGATGTTCTTAACCAATAAAAGGTCATACAAAACCATAAATACTCAATAAAGATAGTTTTATGGAAGATATATGTCCATAAAATAGTTATTGGAAATTTTTTATTTGATTAGGGCCCTTAAATTAAAGAAATAGTCCTTTATTAATCCAAATATTTCCTAACCACCCAAATTAATTTTAATCACATTCACTAATATTTTTTGAAAAAAAATTAAAATTTATATTATTAGAATATATATATAGTAATTTTTAAAATTTTTTAAACACATTTTTATAAATAAAATCTATAGAAGATGAAAAATTAATATTAATGCTAATCTTACAAACAGATGAAATAACTGGTTTTAGTATAAGAATGTTTAAAAGTCTGTTACATTTTTAATATTAAAATTCAAATTCAAATTTATAATAATGAACTAAATTTTGTTAATATGTTTATCTTTTATCTAATTTGACCAAAAAATAAATTTTAAATATAATATAACTTTACTAATTTTTTAAACTAAAAGGCAGCTTTTAACTATAATGCATTATTTTTAAATTTTCATCAAAAAATCAATGTTTCTCAGAAAAATACCAAATATCATCCCAAAGATAATTTTGAAATTATTTATTGAAAACATAATTTATTTTATCAAATTAAATTTATATATTTTTATAAATTCTTATTTAAAATTTCCTGGCCATTAAAATGTTGTTGAAATGACTTAATAAAATATTAGAGTTTTTTCTTCTCATTTTCTTATAAATCCTAATGAATTTATATCAAAATTAGATTATTAAATTTATAAAATATATATTTCAATAAAATAACTAACCAATTTTAATGATTTTTTTTTATTAAAATAAAACTCCCTTGGAAGCATAAAAATAATATTTTTTTTGTTTTATATCCCATTGTTTCTAATTTTTCATTCCCATTAATTAGTAACCCATGAATTTATTTTATATTTATATAAACCATAAATATTAATATGTTATATAATACAATTTACAAACCCAAACATAACATCTAGGCTATATCATACTGTAATAAATAATTATATTTAAATAATATATTGTTATTAGTTGATACTTAGACTTTCATGTAACGCTAGATATCAAGGAAGGTCTCTCTTACATGTAATGCAAGGTAACTTACTATTTAATACATATATAGAATATATTTTAAATATTAAATATATTATAAATTCATTGGATGTTACTTTCCTTTATGGTATTGGTGTAGCATGTTATACATGCTATAAAATAAAAGGTTCATTCTTTAGAATTTTGGGGTGTTACACTTATATTCATATAATGGTTACGTGATTAATGATATCTCCCATATTCACTATTAGTAAGAATAAAATATTACAATTCATTATTTTTTCTTTCATGTTGATATAATAAAATGTGTTTTGTATTATATTACTATAAATGGTGATAGTTATAATAAAATTTTTGGGATATGATAAAGTTGACTGAAAAACATTTTTTTGATTATCAAAAGCCGGTTTATGGGATCTGGTACCCAAACTTACAAATGCAACATAAACGAAAACCAAAAACCCATGAAATACAGTCAACATAGAAATACACATCATAAAAACCATAGTCATCTCTACATCCCAAGTTGGATTCATCTTCACCGGTAGTCGTAGCCGATTCCAATTCTGGCGACCTCAAGAAGCTTTCACTTTGTACCCGACACCTGAGCTGTTCCAGAGCTGATTCATCTGGTGAATTCCCCTTGATCAAGAAACTATTCCTAACAGCCACTATCACCTCGCTATTCCTCTTAGAGGAAAACCTACTCTGCATCGGCCGTGGGAGGCAAGAATAATCTCTCCTTGGCCGTCTTCCCAGAGTATCTGAAACAGGCCCTTCAACTAAAACAAGAGGCATCTTCCCACCTTGAACAACCTCGCTGAACGAATGACCAACTGGGAAACATACATTTTCATTACAAGTAATCTTCTTATCATTCTCCCAAGTAGGTACATTTATATTTTACCATAATTTTCAAAAGAATTTTGGTTTTATCATTCATGAAAGAAACATAATTTTTAGCCATCGGGACTAATAAGTTATCTTAATATTACTCTATAGGTTTTTTATGTTTGTTTCAAATATAAATTTTCCCTTATTTTTTATGATATTTTTTTGATTATAATAAGTGATTTAAAAATTAAAATGGGTATTACAACCAAAAATTATTAAAGTGATATATTAAATAAATTATATCATTTATAATTACATACAATATTGTTACATAGTATCTATTATTGATATTATCTAATAATACCCCATTATTCTTTCTCTGTATGGTTTATGTTTATTATGATGAAATATCAATCAAATACGTTTTCTTTTCCCTTGAATATGTTAGGAATAATTATTTTATGATCTTATAGAATAAATATGAATAGATTTTTTATTATTTGATCTGTGGGAAAATAATTATTTATCCATCCAATTCATTGGGTAGATTATAAATTTATATGTTCTCAAAGAGATCAAGGGAGATTATTCCATGCCCGAAAGAGTGTACCCAGGTGGTTATCCCAAACCTAAAACCGGTACATAGCCAGTTAACCTAAGCCTAACATGTTAGGAATATCTAGGTGGGTAGCCTTGAAATTATATTTTGATGAATATAAATATGCCACACATTATTCCACTTATTTATAAATTGATCTTATGCCAATTTTATTCTCATAGGGCCCTGGTTCATTGATCCATTTATGATTAATTTATTTTAAACTTCCAAAAAAATTCAATGACTTGTGATATAATCTAGAATTTTAGGGTATAATTTTCAAGGGTTAATATTATGTTCTCATACCATTAATTATCATGTTATTCTTAAATAACAATTTTTATTAACGTTTTTACCCTTATAAAGAATCTCATATCACCCTTTATTTAATATTCTTTTCCCCAAAATATAATGAAATATTTTTGGTATCATGTGTATATGAAGTCTGCTAGTTATAAAGAAATAAATAGGGAATGATATAGAACTATTATTGACCCATTTAGTGTAGATCCGTGTTTCAAATAACATTAAATAGTTATGGTTATGTAGTTGATAATAATTTTATCTAATGAATATTAACTTAATAAGATATAATATAAATTTATGAAAATTATGGTTCACTGTAGTTTGTATTTGAGCAGGGTTAAGATAATATTTCTAAATTTCTATGAGCTAAAATTAATGATATATATAGGGATACATCTAAATAAAAGTTATCATCATAATTTTTTGTTATGGTTAAGATTATCATTTTTTCCACTCAATACATCCATTTAAGGATACTTTATGTGTACATGGTTTTGTCACATTTAAATCTACGGTTAATCACCACAAGAAGAGTACAATTATTATATATCATTAATCATTCAATTTTGTAGTGTGTGTGCTCTTATTTTTCACAAGGATTAACCCTATTAATGTATACTTGTTGGGTCAATTCGCTATTTCATTATAAACCATTTTGATGTCTTTGAATAAATACTGACCATGTATGATGTTGGATAAACCTAATATGAAATAGATTTTAAATATAGTGTCATGATTTAGATATAAAATTAAATATTTTTAATTATTTATAACTTTTGTTATAGATGCATGAGGTTCATGTTGACTATTTGGGTTTTAATATGGAATAAAAGATATGATGATGATGTTTATGTTGTAATAGGAATTCTCTAATATGGATGTACCATATTTGTGATTAGATATATGAATTTTTGTATATAATTACAATTACCAATGAATGATAATTTATATACTCAATAATTAGATGTTGTGTTACTAATGGACACTAATAATAGTATAGAAATTCAATTATTCATCTCTGATTTATGTTTAGGGTAATATGAATTGTGACACTTGAGTTTTAATTATTGTAATAAAACATTTTATTTTAAAAAAATTAATATAATTCACATTTAAATATTTCATTCAACAAACAAAATACTGATTTTATATGATGAATATCAATTTTTTTCTTACAATGTAAAAATTATCCTAGAATGAGCTTCTGAAATGTCACTTAAAAGAATAATTATTTTAATAATTTAAATCTAAAATTTAAAATTTTATCCTTTTATTTATAATATTGTGTTATAATATGTATAATTAAACTTTAATTTACACAAAAAAAATACTAAAATAATTATATGATAATTTGAAGTAAAAGGCGATATTTTATAAAAAATATTTATAAATGCATTATATATTTCCAATATAATTATTTAAGTTAAAATTTAAATATGAAAGATTTAAATTAAATATATTTATTATATATATATATATATATATTAATTAAACCCCTTATAATTAGTATTACATCTGATATAATTAATATAAGATCATCTTATGCTTGAAAGTTTCGTTTTTAAGGAAATTTTCAACACCTTTTGCAAGATTATTTTTCAATTAAATTATAAATATTCGATGATTTTATAAAAATAAAATGGATTTAGTATTTTTAATACACATCTACAAAAATATTTTTCATGTCACTTTTATTTTTTTCATAATAAATAGTAAACAGTAAGAATTTATTACTAAGGTTATAGAAAAAATGGGTATACTAGGGGTAATCCTAAATAAAAAATGAATAAGTTAGAAAAAAATTTATGAAAACATATTTTTTGTTAAATTTATAAATTATAATTATCTTATTACAATATGACCCTTTTTGAAACCATTTTTCCATGAATGTGTCTTAATATTATTTTAAAACATTGAAAAATTACAGTTTTTCCTATCACCTGCATTATAAAAGGGAACCTCCATGCCTCACTTTTATACACCACAAGAGACATTTATCTCAACAAAAATCAACCAAAATATATCACTAACATAATTATCTATATTATATTTGTTTTATAATTTTCAGAAGTCCAATACTTGGGTTCTTAATATGATATTTAAATTATATTTTTTCTAAATACATGTAATTGTATTCATCAATCTCTTTCTCGATTTTTTATTATTTTACAACAATTAATTATTTCATTCTAATTTTAATAAAATAAAACTTGTACCTAAAATATTCTAACATATTGTTATTTTTATTTGATATTATGTTCCCCCATCCAAATCTATCAAATGGGAAATAAAACCTTCACTCATGTGTAGGAAATACTACCACCTCACGAACTAATGTAATTTCATTTCCACCCCCAAATCACATGGATAGAAATGATACTAATCTAATGGATTTATTTCACAATTATTAAATTATATTTATTATAAAAAATTAATATATCATCCAGTTCTTTACCCTTTAACTGAATTAGAAAATTCTAACTTCACTTGTGCCTACATATGGCTTACCTTCTCTATGAAGCAATTCGATTCATCTTCAATGTCCAAATACTGTGAAGGGCTATAAAATTACATATAGTGAATAAATAATATATTTTTAAAATAATATAATTCTATATAATATGGAACTATTTCCTATACAAAATAACTATAAAATCAATGAAAAATCATGTATGAGAAAACAAAGCTATTTAAACTCAAAATCACAGTGGTAATGACATATATTTAGAAAATTGGTAATAATATGTTATAATTGGATCATATATGAAATTATAAATATGAATATAGTAATTTTATAAATTAATAATATATTTAATTATATTATATGGGATGTTAAATAATGTTCAAGTAAAGGCATGTTTGATCAAAGAAATTTTGTCCCAATTTGTACTCTATTAAGACAAATTTAGTATTATGAACCAATTTACTTTTATGTGGTTTATATAATACACCATTGATATATTTATAATGAGAAACTCTTTATTCATGATTATTAATATTTAAATTCAATTTTATTCATTCAATGGGTTGTATTTTAAAAGTTACCAATATAGTAAGGGTTTATTCTATAATAGAATTTTTTGGATTTATTTTATTTTCATTGGAGAAATATTATAATATTTTCATCATAAACTCTATAAAATTTTTTATACACTATATATTTTTTAATTAGTATCTTCCAAGATTTACCCTCTTTGGAACTTGAATCAACAAATGAAACATTTACAACAAAAGTCGATCCTATTTTAATTTTTGATCGGGTACATTTTCCTTTCATGTCCATAATTTTCATAATTATCTTAAAAAAATAATTTTAATTTATTCAAATGATTTATGAAGGAAATTTCAGGCTATCACATACTTTAGAAAATTTCCCAATTTCATATTTCTGATATTTTTTAAGACGGTGATTTTTCACATTCATAATAAAAATTCAAACTAAATCATTATTTTTAATGTATATGGTGTTAATGGATTTTCATACCACTTTAATAGTTCCAATATATTTGAATATTCTAAATTTATTAAATGTTTTTTGAAATAATATTATTAAATGAACCCTTATTTTATTGTTTTAAAATAATTTTATTTTATTCTACAAAATACATGATTTTATTACCAAACCTATATTTATGATAAATTCGTTGACATCTTTTATCTCTAATTAATATCTAGTTGTTACCATTATATTAAATCATTCACTTTATTTTGATCATGGAAAATTAATTTTTTTAAATATCCATATTTCTTCTATCATGTACATGATTATTTCCAAAACTATATACCACTTCTACATAAAATGTTTTAATTGAATGTTACACTATTGACTGTGGAAATATTGATATATAATATTCCTTAATCAATAAGGATATTTGTCATGATGAATATTTATTATGTATTAAATTTATTGTTCAAAATAAGATAATTATATTTTTTATACAATGATTTCATAGTCAAAGAATTATTTATCCCCTCAATGACTTGAAATGTCTAAAATGACAAATTAGTTGGCAAAATTAAATGGTATTATGGTTTATTCCTATCCATAAATCATAATAATGTAGAATAAGTCATTGAGAGTAAATATATCATGATGTCCAAATTATGCATTTCCTTCATTATGAACTAATTTATTATTATCCATATTATTATTACATTATTTTTATATATAGATTCATTTCATTCCAAATTTATTTATTTAATTGAATGTGTTTTTATTTATTTACCTTTAAATTAAAATATAATTATTTAGTGTTTATTTATTCAATTATATGTAAGGAATAATTAGAATTTGATCTCACCCATACATTTTAGCATCCTTAGAATACACAATATATTTTATTGAATGAATTTACGGTTGGTGAATTTTTTTATTACAACATATTACATATTATTTCCAATGTAAAAAATGGGAATCGCATATGAGTCGAGTACTTTAAGTCTACTAAATTGATCATTCCAATTGAATTAGATCCATTTTATCTGTTCGAATATAGTAAAGTAGACTACAGATTTTTGTTTCTAATTTTCTGTTTAATAAATTATGTGTTAGGGGATGTTTAATAGAAACCATTGGATCTTGATTTAAGAAAACATAAAATAAAATTAATTACCCTATTAAATACATTGAGGATATTTCTAATTATATGAACATATTATAAACATTTTAGTAAGTTGCATATTATTTAGATTGTCCATTAAATAAATTCTTATCTGGATACTACAAGTGTATGTGGTTTTAAAATAGATGTATTTAGGGGTAATATCCCCTAAAAGAGTTGGTCGGTATATATCAGTCTTTATTCTATTACTTGTTGAATAGTCCCTACAACAATCCTAGTTTGATGCCCATGGGGATATTTTTGGGATAATTAATATTTTATTTAAAATCCAATAAGAAATAATTGAAAATAATTTTTTGATTTTATGATATTCCCAAATAATCCAATTTTATAATTCTATGATTAATAATAATTTTTTTTTCATTTTATGTTCTGTTTTACATCAGATGTTGAATGATACGTTTTGATTGAAAATTTATAATTTCATGTGCTAATACAGAATATTACATTATTTTTTAATGAATCATGGTCGAAATAATTATATCAATGGTCATGGACGATGAATAAATTTATCAGTTGAGAATTCCAATAGGACTGGTGGTGGGGCTGAGAAGATTGTGGATATATTAGATCAGATGGTCCATGATATGTTTAAAAACCTATCACAAATAGAGAAATGTGATCTTCTATGTTATGATACACCTATATTATATTTTTTAAGTGAAAACTCTCTATCTGTTAATAGAACTAAAAGTAATATGGAATATGAGAGATGGATTAAGTCCCTTCAAAATTTATTTATATACTTAGGATATAAGTTAATTTTAAATGATGTACATTAATTATATTATCTAAAATAAAAAATTTAGCAATGGTTATCAAAGATCTAGAATAATATGGGAGATGAATAAATTCAAAACTTATAATGGAGAACTTCTAAAGTAATATTATTCGATAAGTATTTCCTTTATGAGAAATGAAATGAAAATGAAGAGAATTTTACTCAACTTAATGAATAAAAAAGAATTATTTTTTGTAGATTATGAGGCAAACATGACATGAATATCTAGGTATACTATATATTACTTAAATAACAAAGAAATAAAGAATTGAAATTTTATTAATGAGATTAAGGCAAGACTCTAAAGGAAATTTGTTTCCAAAACATTATCCTCATATGATGATATATTTCTATTCATAGTGAAAATAGAGAAAAAAATTTATAGTTCATATAAGTTCAATATAAATCAAGAGAAATATTTTTTGAATAAATTCCATGAAAATGGGAAATCATCAATGTTGATTGGAAAAATAAATCAATTTCTATAAACTAAACATTATAGAATGAAACATCATGGAAAATGCGAGAAGGGAATGTTAGTTTGTTATAATTATAGAGATAAGGTTTATATATACAATGAATTTATAGTAATTAAATATAACAATGTTAACTAGCTCTTCAACTGTGAATAAATAGGTAATTATTTAAATCGATATCCCAAGAATCAATGGATTATACAATAGAAGAGGCCTATGGGGGGATCCCCAACTAGATGTGATACCAATAGCTGATGTTAATTTTCTTAATGATTTGGGGGTGGGTAAATTATTCATAGCCTCAAATTAATATAATTTATTATTTTATTTTAGATCCTTACAATCCTTTTTAACATCCATGTTTTATAATAATTTTAGATATTTTCCTATAACATTAAGAAGGAGTTGTCTATCAATTATCCATGGGGAAATCTAACTATAATAAGTATTTTTTAAGAAATTCCAATTAAGACACAAAAATTTTCCCAATTTGTAAAAAAAATAATTATACGAATGGATTTATTAAATATAATACTTGATAAGGATTGGATGTCAAAATTTTATGATTTCATTATAAAGAGATATAAATAATGATTCGTTATAATGATATGCAATTAATCATATTTTAAGGGGAGATTTAATAATATTATTTATGTTTATATCCACACAATGTATTGTATCATCCTAACCCATAAGCTACATAAAATAGGGCTCTTGGTTGGTAGGACATTGGGAATTAGGTGTTCCTCCATGTACGTCAATATCTATCAATATCACAATTACACTTATGTTTGCATTAACAAACTCAAAAATCTTATACAGTACCTTAAAGGAGAGTGCATTAATAAATTCAAGAAGAATGACATCAACATTCCTCTCTTGAAAATGAACTAATACAACATCAACAATCCAGTACTAGCTCTAACATCACTGTAGATCCACAACATGAAATAAATAATTCTATGAAACTTAATTCTTTTCTTTCCCTTAAGGATAACACATGTAAGAATGTTTTCAAAACTAAATAGATTTTAAATGATGATAGGAACACTAAATTTTATAATTTTATGCAAATAATCAAGAAAAATTAGTATGCCTATTTCTTTTCTCAGATATGGGGACAACCTCATTGACATAGAGGAAGGTATTGATAATCATGTTGTCACTTATTTTGAAAATATTTTTAGTGGTCCTGATATCAACAAGGACCTATTACCTAATGTCATTCTTGTTTTGGTTAAGGGGGAATATAATGTTTATCTCCCAAGAATTTATCTTCACCATGAAATCAAAGACATTGTATTTAGTCTCAAATCTCATAGCACCCTAGGCCCCAATTGTTTTAACAATGGTTTTTATCAGTAATTCTGGGAAGTCATCCCATTGGATGTTTGAAAAATTAGTAGAACCTTTTTTTAAAATGGTTGTATTCCTCATGGATTGAATGTGAAAATTCTATCTTTAATTCCCAAATAGTTAAATTCCTTTGAGATTCATCTATTCAGACTTATTTCCCTTATTAATTCCCTATAAAAATTCATCACCAAACTCTTTTCCAAAAAGATTACTGAGGTAGCAGTATAATTTTATCATAGAATCAACTTGTCTTTATCAATGGTAGTTATACTCAAGACTATATCTATCTTGCCTTTGAGTGTTCAAAAACCTTAAATAGGTCTACTAGTGGAGTAAATATTTCTATTAAACATGATATTAGGATGGATTTTGATACTATTGACTGGACTTTAATTTTAAAAGGGCTTTATGGATTTGGTATCAATGAATAGTTCATTGGTAGGATTAAGACTATCTTAAATTAGGCTTCCATTTCCATCGTTTTCAATGGAGCCCCCAAGGGTTACTGTAAATACACAAAGGGATTTAGGCAAGGTGACCCCATTTCTGACATTATTTTTACTATCGTAGAAGATTACCTTAGTATTTTACATACCCACATTGTTGATAAAAATGATCTTAAACCTATTCATGCTTTTAGAAAATTAAATGTCCCCATGCATCTCCTATATGATGATGATATTATCTTCTTCCTAAAAAAAGATAAAAGGAGTATTCAAAATCTATAATAGTCCCTTTCCGATTATAATGATATCTCTAGACAAAACATTAACTAGAACAAATCCTTTGTTTTCTTTTGGAAAAATTTTCCCTCTTAGATAAAGAGTTCTGTTATCAATCTCTTAAGTATCAAAGATGGATCTTTTCCCTTCACATACCTTGGATTACCAATTTTTTGTGGTATACCTAAATGTAGTTATTTTTTCAACATTGTGGACCAAATTATCAGTTAGCTCACATCTTGGAAGGGTAAATACCACTCCATGGCTGGATGAATCTATCTGGATAAATCCACTATTGTCTTTAAAATGGTTTACTCTTTCATGATTTAAAAATGGTCGGCTGGTCTCCTTAAAAAAATAATTGTTTATATTAAAAAAACATGGTCTTGAATCAAGATGGATCAAAAACATGTGACCATATCCTAAAATACTTGTTGTAATCCACTAGAAAAAGATGACCTTGGCATTAAGAACCTTATTATTTTAAATGAAGCCTTTCAAGAAAGATTAACATGGAACCTCCTTCATAACGATTCTCCAGACATTGTTTTTATCAAAAAGAGATTCCTTGATAAGATAAATAAGTGAACCTTGAGCTATATTGGCTCTTCTCTTTATCCTTCTATTAGGCATATATTTTTCAACATTATGATTAATTTGATATGGATGGTTAGCAATGAATCTTCAATGAATTTTTAGTTAGACAATTGGACTTTTATCCCTTTAATCTCCATGGTTCCTCCTAATAAATTACCATATAACACTAATTGTACTATCCAGGAGGTGTTAAATTCTCATTTCTCTAACCTTCCTGATAACATTATGCATATCATTTATAATTATACCTATTCTAACTCAGATGATTTCCTTCATTGGGAACCTGATCATAATAGTGTTGTTAAATCCAAAACAATTTATAGTCACAACAATCATAACATGGATAGAAATTTCATATAGATAAAATATTTTGATATGCCTCAGATTAAGCCCTCGCTGATTACTCTTATTTACTGCACTGCTCACAAAAGAGTCCCCACTGATGTTTTCCTCCATGCATTTGGGATTCATCATTTCTCAAAATGTATTCTATGTAAACAACATAGGTATGATACTAAACATATTTTCTTGTCCTGTGAAATAGATTATGCCCTTTAGAAATATATTTTTGACATGTTTGATTATAGATGGGTATTGATTGACTCTCTCTCCTTACATCTAAAGAATTGTGTGGATATTGAAACCTCCCTGTATATCACTAATATTTCCCTTGATGTTGTTGCAGAGTTACTCTGAGAGATCTGTTATGGTATACATGCTCTCATTCATAGAAATTTCTCAATCAGTTTAAATGCTGGTCAGATGTGGATCCTCAATACTATTCGTGAGGGTGCCTCGATTTAGAAGGCTTGTAGTGACAACTCTGTCAAATACATTGAAATTATTCATCATATTAGGGTTTTTGGTATTTATCATCCACTTAGGTATACATTTGAAGTGTTCTGTCAAGCATCGCTCTCTGTATGGATTAAAGTAAACGTGGACAGTGCCTCTAGGGGAAATCCATGTCCCTTAGGTTCTGGTGTTATATTTAAATAGCACCTTGAAAATGACTTGTTTGTTTCTATGGAAGTTGTGGAATCACATCATCCCTGGAATTTAATATGATTAGTGTGATTCATGTTGTTTCTTTATCTATCCAACAAGGTTTTAATAATATTTGGATTGAAAGTGATTCAACAATGATTGTCCAGACCATTTTGAATGGATAAGTGCATCTTGCTTAGCCACTCACAACTCGATGGATAAGTTGTATTCAATCACTAATTGAGATCATTTATATTCTCACTCATTCCTTTCGTGAAGTCGACAGTGTGGCAGATATACTTTCTATTAGGGGTGTTAACCAGGACATTGCCTGGCTGGATGACCTTTTTGATGATCTTCTCCCTTTCCATGATATAGATTGTAAAATGATTCCATTGTTTTGACTTTTTAAATCCTCAAATTTTTTATTTTTATATTTTGGGTCTTGATATTTGACCAAGTTATCACCTCTATTAAAAAAAATACAAGAACTAATACCAATAATCTCGACATAATAATACCATTTCTAGATTATAAATATGTAATAGTGGGTCATATAATGAAACACACAAGAAAAATTTCTTGTCTATTACCATATAAATACATACATATATAAAGAATGTAAAATCATACAAAGAAACTCCATAGAGATTCCAGAACCACCACATTCTATAACCATACATCACATGAAAAATGTACATTTATGATCAATTAGTTCTATCTCCTGATCCTGAATCTGTACCTAATATCAAATCCAAAAAAGCCTACGCATGTCCCTATGAAACAGTATATGGTGTGATTATTAAATCAGATAGACACCACCAATGTTTTCATGACATAAAACTATAATTATTTAGTTTTATAATAAACATAATAAAATAAGAAATGAAAAAACATTAAATTGTCAAACTTCTTCACGTGTGCTCAACATCCACATGTGATTATTTAACTACATCAACCATCATCGGTATGCTTCTAAATATTTTCCCCAAAATTAATATATTTGGAATAAAATACATGTTAGCATATATTAATATGAATACATGTGGAATAAAGGATTAAATTTGAGGAATCCCCTAAAGTAAGACATCCTTGCATAGTCCTTGGGAACATACCATAAATATATCACTGGAACCTTATTCCATCCAACACCTCATATTCTACAAATCAAGTAACTAGTGTTCTAATGGGACCCCTATCAATAATTCCTACATCCTTAAGACCTCCACTCATAAGATCGCTATCATCTCAATAGCACGATTTCCTAAGGAACAACAATGAGTGTCCTATATTATATAAAAAATTACCATTTTATAAATGGATAGACCTTCGAAGGAATGGTGATATACATACTCCCATAATTTCATCCTCTAGGTCTCATGTATATGGGTTATCATTTTCCCCCAATTTATGGTCTCAATACCATCTCTTGATGGTCCATCCCCATCATCCATGGCTTTATACAGTGACAAAATCCAATATAGATGATGATTGACACCATCCCCTATGCAGAAATAACTATAGAGGGCCCCACCCACCATGAGTGGCCATCACTGACACAACTGAGTCATATCATTGTGTATGTAACTACAAGTACTCATCATCCAATAATGTTGAGAAAAAATCACATACAAACAAAAGAAACTTAATCTAAAACATCATTCCCATACAACCGTGTCACTCTGTCTTAATGGTCAACCCCATGTCTTGTCCCATGGACCATTACCTAATTTCAAGGACCACTTTGCATAAATTCCCAAAAAAATGTCACATCAGCCCAGTGATCATCATCACCCCATGTACCTTGGGACACACCCTCATCCTAATGAACATCACAACAGTCTTGATGATCTATAATACCTCAATTACCTCAAGCCATGACCCTTATGTTCCCATGGAATCAACACATTCATATAAAAAATTAATTAATTAAAAACATATAACTTCCCTAACATTTTAAGTCGTTAAAAAGACCCATTACCTAGATTATCCTATATATATACGAAAGAGAATTCTAAATGGAAAAATATAACATCAATGAATCAATTTAAGAGTATCGATTGATTAATTAGGGGTTTATCTTGAACAACCGAATGTCCAAATTTAGTTATCCACCCCCAAAACCCATAAAAATAAAGAGAATGATAGAAACCACCTACCCTATACTCATAGGTTCTCACTCATCTAATATCGGCCTCTAAATCATATAGATATGAGGGAAATGTGATATTTAGATGAATTCCCAAAAAATTGGCAAAATTGATCACACATATTTACCATTCCATATAGAGAGAAAAAAAGAAAGAAACGTGATTAGAGGAATTACTGATACACTTCAAATGAGACTGATTGTGTTGGAATCATATCTCTGTAGAGGAGATGAAGAAAATTACGAGGTGGATATAAAATGGGAAGATCCTCCCACCTGTGCAAGGGAAATGAATGATAATTGAGGAGGGTAATAAAAAATAGGGGGGAGGGTAGTGTAGGAATTTGAACAGTTTAAATGAACTGCACAATTTGGCCACACAGATAGGCTAACAATGTGCCAATTATATTGTTATCACTAACCAATAACAAAACCTTTCATGGTTAGGCACATGGTATTCCAAAATGATCATAGCCCAAGTATATCCCCTCTTTCAAAAAGTTTAAGAGACTATCACTACTAAGCACCCCCACTTACATGGATTGAAAACCCTTTTCTATTGAAAATGTTTACCCAACAGTATACCCTTGTCGGCCACAGAATTTGATCAAACTGTACACCTAATTTTACACTTCATGAAAATAATTTTTTGGGGCCCAACCCTCCATAAACTCATCCAAAAAATATATTTACATGTTTGGCCATAAAAATATTCTAATAAAGGCATTAGGTTAATGAAACTCAAAGAATTATGTTTTGACGAGAAGGAGATGTGTGGGCCTTACCAGCAAAGTCAAAATTTCAAAAAGCATGAAGAATTTTGACCCACTAGAAACCCCAAGATCATATCATCTACCAAAATTATAATAGATCTTCCCTAATTTATCGGTATTTACCTAGAAATTGTTCTAAACATACCCATATCATTTACATCAACATGGTACTCCCAGTTATTAGTCATCGTAAATTCCCTAAGTGGAACTCCCCACCTTGGAAATTACATATTTAGTGGATGATTGATGATAAATTAAAATATCATATAGTTTCAATGAAAAATAATTCCTCCAATCACATACCATTATTACTACACCTCATCAGTTCCAAAAATCATTCATGTCTTATACCAGATAACCACTATGTCTCGCATGTCATTAGTTTTCCATTTCATACTAGTTTTTTATAAAAAAAATCATAAAATATGCATCTCATCTGATTACCACAGGTCCTAGATATAAAAATATTCTCACAAATATTTCCATATTTATATATATACCCATTCCCATTATATCCATAGTTCCTATGCACCTCATAAAAACATGCATCACTCTAATTCCCAAAATAAATCTATGTTCTTTTGCAAATCATATATATTTATAAAGAATAAAAACAAACTCCAATATACTAGCAGAATTCTGGTTAGTACCAACATAACACATGAGCACAACATCCCCCAAAAAAATTGCATCCTAAGACAAATGATCAATCCATGATCACAGAATACATCTCTAACTATTTCGGTTATCATGCCTACTTTGAACCTGCTAGATCAAAAACATCCACCAAGTCATAAGCCAGATTAACTGATACCTAGCCTCCATATAGATCTGGAACATCCATTGTCCATTGGACCCACTATGACCCTAAATATCTACCATGATCTCCACATGTAGCTGAATCCTAGATACAAGTACCTAGTATGACTCCATATAATACCTCATATCCCTGAGTTAGTCAAAGTATTTGAATTCCAACTATTCAAGAAAGCTTCCAATAGAACCCCTCTTGATTTCCATCTAACAAAATGATTGTAAATCCTTTAGAGTACACTCATGATATGTGAAAACATGACATGGATCCCCACACTAGAAAGACATCATCAAAGAATCACTCCTCAGTGGATTAATAATGTATATGGAATGATCTCCCTACTAAGACTCCTTATGACCCCTGTTTCATATGACCAATGAACCACTACACATCTAAAATTATGTCATCACATATCTCAAATAAGTCCTCTTCATCCAGTTTCCCTTGGATATCTATACAATATTCAATACCACATATAATAATGTTATCTTGAATATTTTTACCTTTAATCTAATTGCCTGACGCAATCTATCCTCAAACTGCCTCACTCTAGAGATTTCATCACCCACCATAGATGTTGTAAATCAATATAGGACCTTGAAATTGGACAAATAATCCATAAAATATTTTTATCCATGTTAGAGGTTATTTAAGACATGATATCTAACCTACCAGAGGATCTCTATAAATATTTTTTTGTGGAACTTATAATTTAAATATTTCCAAGCAAGTCAATTCAGTCTTCTTACCATCACCTATACATATAACCAAAAATTCTTTGGTCCCCTATGAAAATAGGTTTACAACTTCACCCTACAACCTAGGTGTGTAACATATTGATCAAACATATTTTTTCACCAACTTGATCCATTTCTATGGTGGCAGTGCTCCACCATAAGCCTGGAATTCTTGTGGTTGCTTAGTCTAAAACTCACAAGTCAAATATTCTTCTGATGGATCATCTCCCTGAGATACCCTTTCAATAACCTATATGAAAAGACCAATCATTCCATGAGCTTCATGTATAGCCATGTCCAAAAATATACCGTCTTCTATGGCTAAACATCCTTTCTCAGACCACTATCTATAGCTCATGATCATCTCAGTCCTCTAGGGCCTCATTTCGTACATTCTCTAACAGCACCATATATTGCCCTCCTGACACTCTACTAGAATCTATCTCAGGTGAATCATATTGAATTCGAAATATCATGGTAAATAATTCATAAATGTATATATATATATAGGATAATAAAAATTGTAACATGCATTGCATCTTACCACCCTTACACTCCCCACTGCACCATGTCACAAGAAAAATGTCCAAATGGCTCCTTCCCTAACCACGTAAAAGTCAGGTATCATGTAAAATATGGCCTCATAGAAACTTTCCTAGCTAAAATAGAGTAAGGAACCACATATAATATCACCTTATCGCCCCTTTCCTACATGAAATAGATTCATTCATCACATATCATGCATATCGAACCAAGATAGCTACGTAGAATTCCAACAAAAGATATATATAGGAATAAAATTAGTTTCTTTTTGTAAATTCAAACAACTATCCCTCTTTTACCATCATTTACTACCCTTATAAGAGTCAGTAATGTACATCATATAAACATAACATCATATACTGATCTCATTATGAACCATATACGAGGGTTGGTAGAGTATAATTCCATCAAAAAGGCTATTTATAAATATAATATTTTTCTTCTTTATAGAAATATCAAACAACACATGAACTCTTAGCATATTAGAATTTTCAAATATTGATCCTAAGAAATAGACACATCATATGATCCAAATTTCCATTCATGATGCATGAAAATCCCCCCTTTCCATTATGACCCAAGGTAAAATCAACATAAAAGATACCCAAAAAACCAAATTGCACCGATCAAGGTGGAAATAAAATCAAATATGGTAGGACAAATCATAAAATAAATTTCCCAACCATAGAAACATAGTATTTTCCCAATTGATGGGGTTTTATACACCCAAATATGATCTCCAAACCATGTTCTAACAACATCCTACTCTCTAGTCTACCACAACCCAATAGTATGACCAAAAGGGAAGAGAATATGGATATGATATTTTTCATAAAATCTTGAACTATATGCCTGTTAAAATGGTTATTTGGGATAGTTGGCCACTAGGGCTTAGGTGAACCTCCCCATTTTCCAAAAGCTAACAACTAGAAGTGAGAGTTTGATTATGTGATATTGGGGAGACTATACCCTTCGGTGATGATAGTAATAATAATCCAAATATTTTTATAACCTAGAAGAATAATTACCATACTATAGAATAAATAATACAACAAAAGATAAGTATAATAAGTACCAGTAGTAATCATAATAATCCTAAATTCATATTAGCAATATCAGATGTTACACATGCCATAGTATCTCATAAAAACAATAGAAAAGAAGAGTCACCTGTGGAAAACTATATAGTTACATATATAAAGCATGATAAATCTCAAAAAATAAACCCCATCTCAATTTAAGAACCACATTCTCTATTTTAGTCAATCCCATGAAAAATGAATATGTATGATTTCTAAGGCCCAGTTCTCGAGCCTAAATCGATACACAATGTCAAAAAATAAGGTATACATGGGTCCCAAGGGGCCCTTTTATGGAATGAGTATAAAATTAGTATTAAACCACAAATATATTTTTATTTTACATCCATAATTATCCAACTGTGTGATAAATTTAATTAAAAAAGGTAACAAAAAAAATTTAAAAACAGCTCGCTCAACTTGTGCTCATCGACTAAACGTTTGAGTTTTAAAACTTCATTAAATACTTGTATAGTTATGAATAAATTCCACATATATATATTTGTTATATAATATATGTTTGAAAGCATATATTTTCAATGGATATGACCTATTTTGTAAGGCCTAAGAAACCATGGATGTAAAAAAATCCAAGAGAGTCCTTGGGAACCTCATATAAATATATCACTAAAACCTCATGCCATCCTATGCCACAAATTCAGCAATTAAGTATCTGGTGTCCTAACATCACATAATATGAATATGTCCCATTTCCATCAGACCACCTTTCATAAGATCACTATCGGCTCAACAACATGTTTCCATGTGACACAATGATGTCTATTATCCAATATATAATAAATTTGAATTTTACCAACTATCAAGAAACCAGAGGAATTGTGATGTATATCCTCTAACAATCTTGTCCCATCATCCTCAAGTATAATAAAGAGATATATAGTTTAATGGATAGTCTCAACACCATTTTTTGATTTTCCATAACCATTAACTATGTCAATCTATGGCGAGCACCACCAATATAGCCAATGGTAAACACCATACCAAAGTATGTAATATCTATAGAGGCCTACACCCATAATATGTGGTCAAAACCTATTCAAATGAGTCCTATATGTTTGAACATG
Source organism: Viscum album (assembly GCA_963277665.1). Classification (NCBI taxonomy): domain Eukaryota; kingdom Viridiplantae; phylum Streptophyta; class Magnoliopsida; order Santalales; family Viscaceae; genus Viscum; species Viscum album. Next base: position 1,292,682,106 of record OY728135.1, read on the forward strand.
ACTCACATGAAAATATGTTTACCAATGGTGAGTGGAAATCACTAATAAACATAATCTGCATCTTCTGGAGCCTCGTTCCACAATGGCCATGTCGACAAGTCCTGATGATCAACATCATCTCATGTCCCATAAGACATTACCTCATCCCAACGATCACTTATACTCAATTCCAAGGAATATTTTCACTTCAAAATTGGGATAATACTACCACCATGTATCTCAAACCTTTCCCTCATCCTAACAACCACATTTCCTCAATTATGGTGATACACATAAACTCAATTACCCCAACCCATTCACATCACATTTTTATTGAAACAATACATTAATATAATAATTTAGTTATTAAAACCCCAAAATCATTATAAATTTACTAGTCGGTCAATATTAACATACCATGCTTATTCCATTTATATATATATATATATATGAGGTAATTCTCAACATCATCCCATAATAGAAATGAATCCAATTATATGAATGCATTAATTAATTAGTGGGTTCAATCAAAAAAACAAACATTAATATTGATGTATGACCCCCAGAACACCTATAAAATAAAAGTGAAATCATAGAATCCCTAACATAGACTCATATGTGCTTTCTCATTTTATATTAGTCTCTAAATCATATCAAAAAGAAATAAATTCAACATTTAAAAAAATTCCTTGAGTATAGGAAAAAAGAAACCACATGAATTTAGTATTCCTTATGGTAAGATAAAAATGGTATGTAATTTATAGGATTTAATTACTTAAGGATAAACATAAAACAAGACAATCCTATGTTGAATACAATCTAGTATGAGATTTTATGCCAAAGACTAATGGGATAAGAAATGGGATGAACCCCTCGGCTTTGTATATAAAATGGATGATAAAGGAGAAGGAGAATAAAAAATATTTGAGATGGGTAGTTTAAAAATTTAACCCCTTTAAATGACCTGTATAGTTTGTATACAAGATTTGTATAACTATGTCCCAACAGTGTGATGCTCAATGCCTAAGCACCACACCATGCATGGCTGGAGAAATAGTTTCTGAAATCATCCACAACCCAAGCATATTCCCTATAACCAAAGGGTTCATATAATCAAACATTCATTCACAATTACCCATATAATTCAAAAAACCATGTACAACTTAAAAACGTGTCCCATGTTTTCCACTTTGAGGCCTCAGGGTTTGATTAAACTGTACCACTCTATATATGCTCCTTGAAACTATGTTCCCTACCCCTTTCACACTAAAAACACCTCTAAAACCACATAGAACAATCTGGTCCTTAATCATTACCAAAAAAAATTACCTAAGGTCAAAAAACCTTTCATACATCAGTTCAAATTAACAAGAGGTGATTTGGCCCAACCACTAAACTCAATGTTTCACAAAAGATGATGAATTTAGACTCAGTCATTGTCATGGGATGTTTCAAGTAGCACTTCTAAATTAGAATCATGGGGAATAATAGTATACACAACCTATCTATGTAAATGGTAATTTTAAATATATGATTTACCAATTATATAAGAATACATTGATCTATTTCTTGTGAAATTACCTAAAGATCCACCAGAGCATGAAGTTCTTGTTTTCTTTTAATTTAACCCCTAATGAAATACCTATATCAATGATACCTTATAGAATATATATTGTGTAATTTGTGTGAAAAAGAAAAAATATATAGCATTTGAGTTGTGATGAATTCTTATTCCTATGTATTTCACCGTAGGGAGACTATGTTCATTACAATAAGAAGAAATATAGATCTATGAGGATGTGAATTTATTATAGGGAAAATTTATATTAAGTTTAAGAGATGCTATAATATACCTCTATTTGGTTACATATTTAATCAACTTTATAGAGATTTATTTTTTTCAAAGTTTATCCACCATTCTGGGCATCATAAATTATGAGTAAAGGGAGATAATATTTTGAAGATAGTATTTCAAAAATAGAATTGTAGAGTGTGATATTATAGTAATACCATTTGGATTAAATACTTCACCATTTGTTTTTAATTTAATGACTATATTATTCTATGAATATATTTCAAAGTTTTTTTGGTATTCCGTATTGATATCTTGGTGTATTTTAAAAAATATGATGACCATGAGGATCACTTCCTGATCATTCATGAGACTCTTAAAAGAAAAATGGTATATGGAAAATTTAGAAATTGTGAATTATAGAATTAATATTTTTCTTTTCATACCTATATCATCTGACCCTATAGAGACAAATGTAGTCAAAGAATTTAATTCACCAACTTACATAACTGAGTTTCATAGTTCTACTAGTTAGAAAGTTTACTGCCATTAATTTTCTAATAATTTTACCAATTGGATAAATCATTATCCAATATTAAATGAAAATGCTTTATGTATGTATTTATAAATTAATGTCACGAATTTTTTAATTAAATAAAGAGGTTGTTTTTCAATGATTTAATTCTGAATCACAAATTTGGAAGTTATAGATTCATGATATGTTGTTATTCATCAATGTATTATGTATTTATATAGAATAATAAATTTATTATATATATTTCCAAGTAGCAAAACACCCATAAAGTGAAATGTAAAACTCATGATCTTGATTTTGTATCCATATTCATTACATTGAATATATAGTGATATTATTTTATAGTTAAATATGTGAGTTGAATAAAGATCATAAGGGTATGAAATATATATTTTCTCATAAAGAGATAAATTTGAGGCAATGTTGATTTCACTAGGATCTCAAGTATTATGATTTCTCAATACAATACTACATAATTAAAGAACAATGTGTTTATTATGAATGATCATGGAAGAATGACTAGAATGAATATTGATAGGGATCATGGGTTCAAGGATTTATTATATATAGATATGGGAATTATTAAAGAATGGGAAATATAAATCATTTTCTAAATGATTTCAAAATAGTATTTCTTGATATTGATGAAATGTTATATTCTAAGTGATGATATTTTCACAAGAAAACTGAAGATGTGAATGATGGGAAATTGGATTATTCATTTGTGAATATGGTGTTATACAATTTGGAAAGTGGATCTATGTTATATAAATACCTTATCTAAAATTTTAGTTATTAAATAATGAACATAGATTGAATTTCTCTATATGAATTAGAATAAAAAATATATATATGGATTTGTGGAAACATTTTTTTGAGCTAATACTGTGTGGTAAATTAAATATTATGTTTCAAGATACTTGTTTTTCCAATTACAGAAAGATAAAAAATTGTATCCTAGAGGTGCTATGAAAATTCTACCTATTACTTTCTGTTAATTAGATAAAATTACATTTTTCTTGATAATAGGATTTAAAAATAATTTTAGAATTAATGAGGTAATATAGGTTATTGTGGAAACTCTAAATAAAATTCACAATTTCATGGTATAAGAGAATATTTACCACCATATCACTATGCACGTATCTATATTAATGAGGTTTCATGACTTATGGAACACATCATTCAATGGTGTCTAATCATGATCCATGATTTATATTAATCATATTGGCAATTTATTCAATGTCCCATGATCCAAAGATTATTTTCACAATACTTATCATCATCAGGTGGATGGAAAATCCAAAAGGACTATTGTTACATTAGAAGAAATGTTGTTATCCTGATAACATGAAATTAAATGTTTATTATATTTTCATTTGAACATTTTTTTTTTGTTTTTCTATTATAATTTTTTACATTCATGTGTTAAAATGGTACATTATAATTCATTATATGGAATGATATTTCAAACTCAAACATCAGGGGATGAAGCTGGTAAAAAGAATCATGTAGACCTAGAACAGGTTGATGAGACAACTAAAATGTTAAAGTCTATTAGGGATAATATTATATAATCATAATTTTAGAAAATGATTTATTTGATTACTTGTTTAAATAGTTATAATTTTAAATGGGAGATCATATTTTAATGAATGTATATCCATGTAATGGAATTATATATTACAGTAAGAAGGAAAAACTAAGACATTAATTCATTGGATATTATTTTATTTTTTAATGGATTAGAAATATGGATTCATATTTATAAATTTTTCAAATCCTAAATAAATTATATTATGTGTTCAATTAATCAATATTATTGAATGACATTCCATAAACAATGCAAGTTCTAACATATAATGAAATATAATTTGAACCTAAACTATCTTACTCGCAAGAGGCAATCCATATTCTTGAATTTAGAGATAAAGAGTTAATAAATTAGATGACATAACTAGTAATTTTACAATATAGAAATCGTAAAATATAAGATGATATGTGGGAAACTATGGATGTTATGAAGAAAAACCACCCTCGTTTATTCAGAAAGTCATATCCATCCGAATTTATAGGGTGACCATATTATAGGATAAAAGAATGTAACACCTGAGTTTCAATTATAGTGTGAAAATTTTAATTTTAAAAACAATTAATATAATTAAAATTTTAATATTTCATGGAGTAGAAAATTTATAATTTGATATGATGAAAATTAATTTTTAACTTATTTGGTTTAAATATAGGTAAGTTGATTTCTATAAATTTTATTTACAAAAAATATTTTATGAATAATTAAAAAAATGTATTGTTTAACTATTCATAATTTTATTTATAATATGTTTTTATAATTTATATAATTATTTATTTATTCAACTTCAAGATCATTGAAATTAATATTGCATTATTGGGAGGTAAAAATGGATATTTTTTTAAAAATTATTTTTAATGTATGATTTTATCCTGGTTAAATTAATTAAAATATTATTCAATAATAAAAAATATAAAATAAATTTATAGATTATATATATAGGAATATAAATCTATATAATTATTATTACTACTAATATTGTAAATGTAAAATCATTTTATCTGTGATAAATCATCTTCTTGAAAGACATTTTTTCAACACGTTTTGTAAGTTTATTTTTAAATTAAATTTATTCAGTTCTATGAATTGAATTTTAGTAAATGGATTAAATATTTTTAATAATAATTTATATATTTCAAAATGTGACCAATTTTTTCATTCAAACAATGTAGTAAAAAATGTAAAAAATCATCAACACGGTATATGTCAAAATAGGGTTATATGGGGTTTAACCTAAAATTATAATGATTAAAATTATATAAAAACATTTTGAAACCCATTATAAGGGTTTATCTTGAAAATAAACTTATATCCATAAAATATGAGATATTTTAAATTTATTCCATGAATTTTACTAACTATTATTTTCAAAAAATAAAAAAATATAGGTGTGATAGTAACCTCAATTATTAAAGGGAATTAGCTACCCTCACTTGTATACACATAATTAGCGATTTTTCTCAAAAACCTCCAAAACAATATCTTAAAATATCCATATAAAGGTTTTGGTACTATTTTTAAAACAAATAACCCTAGGGTTCATAATAATATATTTAAAGAAGGTTTTTCTTTGGTCAGGTAATCCTCTTTAGCATGATTTTTCATTTAAATTATTCTTTTGACAACATTATTTATCTGTTCATAATTACAACATTATAAAATCAGTGTATACAGTATAATTAATTTTTATTATGTTTGTTTAATAATATTAATCCATATCCTTCTATATGAAATAATAAAAAAAAAATCACACATTTTTATGATGGACAACCACCTCACAAACCGATTCAATTTGTTTTCCAACACTGAATCAGTTTAAAAGTCTTAATTTTAGAACTAATGAATATATATTATACATATGACATAATATTTATTAATTAAAATTAATATATAGTCCTCTTATTTTCTATTTCACCCATTAATGAATGATAATGTTCCTGATGAATACAAATGACCTACCATATCCACGAAGTGATGTGATTGATTATATTTTCCAAAATACGAAAAAAGATTCTAGAAATATATCTAGTCAAAAAATTATATTTATATTATTATAACATTATATATATGATGTGTCTATTATATATGTACAATATATAATACCCAAATATTTTAAAAAAATATCTATGTTCGATAGTTTATAGAATATGAACGCCGATCCTAAATGTAAAATGAAATAATTTATATAAAAATAAAAATTATAACATAGTAGCTAAATTTGTGCGTATAAGAAGGATAAATATATATGTAAAATATATTTATTGTTTCTTCTCAATATAATTTTATTGATTAATTCGTAGTAAATAATCACTAAATTAATACTAAAGTCATTTAATTCTTAAAAAATTATGTTTTCATCAAAAGAATATACTGATTTTTGTGAGACAATATTAAAACAAATTTTAGGAAATTATTGAAATTTTATTTTATGGAATTATTATTATTTTTTTAATCATAAAATCCAAAATAACTAAAGGTGGTATTTTTTTAAATTTTATGTAGTGAGATTATTTTTATTAAAAAGTGAATGTTATAGATTTATGAAACACTATAATTTATATTAATTAAATAATGTAATTTAAAAGTACTATTTTATTTTTAATTTTGTATTAATGTGATATATGAACTATTGTATTGAGAATAATCTAATTAACGTCATTTTAATGCTTAATTTTCTTTATTTTGGTACATGTTTATTCTTATTTGTAGAAATGTTATTTCATTAGATCTATTTTCTTCTTTATAGACTTAATCCCTTAATACTAATTAAAATAACCTCTAATTAAATAAGAAATAATAAAATTAAGATATTATTTATATTTATAAAACAAATTAAATTTATATAATGATTATTTATAATCATGGATTTAATATAATATCCAATTTTTCTGAAAAAAATGCATTTTCCTGAAAACCCTCTTTTCATTACACTTTTCATGATTAACATAAAATTAATATCTAAAAATTATTTAGTTCAAACTCAGATTAATGGATTCTATATTTTAAAATAAAAAAAAATTATTTAATAAGTCAAACTTATTTTTCGTTCATATTGAATAGTGGAAATATTAAATATTTATCATTATGGTAAAATTGGTAAATTTGGTAAATTTGGTTAAAAATAATGGATAAGGCCCCATTTTTTCATCTTTAATATTATTGGGTGAAGATATTTTTTACTCTTATCACCTATTTCTTAGTATATTTCTTAATAGGATACATTTCCCAAAAACTAAAATATATAATATTTTATATAATAGAAAAAATAAAATTTTACATACCTATATTAAATGTATATTATAAATTCACAAAGGGGAAAATGGATGTTATGAACGAATATAAATGGTAATTTACACAATAATGATATTACTTTCATGTTGGAAGATTATTTATATTTTTTTATTTATATAACTTCTTTAAATGTTTGTGCAACATCGATGCGGTATTAATTTAAATAAAAATAAATAAATGATTATATAAATATTTAAAATTAATTTAAAATGGGATATTAATATTTCTCCATGATTTATATATATATTATCTATAATATAGAAGGCTTCTCCAAGGATTCGTGTCACCCTCCCACTTCTCCACGTCTCTTCCAATTAATTGAACCTCCATTCCATTTCGTCCCTCCCACGACCAAAATCGTATTCCTCTGCACGCTACCTCATTCCCGCCCTCCTATTTAGGGTTTCTCCCATGCAGCGCTGCTCAACCAAAAAACCTCCGGTCTCCTCCCTCCGCTTCCTGGCGACCCTCGAACAGCTTCCAACACTCCGCACGTGGCATCCAACCACCGAAACAACCCTACCTTGCATCCTTCTCTTTCACTGTCTATGTTCCCTCACATTCGAAGAACATTCGCGTCCCCTACATTGGTTATCAGTGATTCCATCCGTCTTCTTTGACTCCCCCCACTCCATCTATCATCGATCAAAACAACCCTATCTCGCCTCCCCCTCTGTCTCTGTCTATGTTCCCTCAGATTCGGGTATCAGTTGTGTTCCAGCCCTCGGATTTCAGCGAATCCATCTGCCTTTCACGACCCTCCTCTGCCTACACCTGCTCCGCCGCCGCCTGTTCCTCCTCGGTCACCTGTAGTCTCTACATATCCATCAAGTAGGGTTTCTATGATTTTATTAAACTTTTATGGAAGTTCATTCCTCTTTTCATCCCCTTATCTTCATGCCTCTCTTCATACTCTATTCCCTTGTGACAGAAGACCTCCATTACAATCTGGTCTTTCTTCAACATCATCTACAAATATTTCGGCTATAGGTATGTTCTTATTGGATACAGGTAGATTCCAATTCCCTCATACCTCTCATCAAAGGTTTCAATTTTTAATTTTTCTATCTTTTCTGATGTCCCTCTACCCAAACATTCTTAGGTCGACTGGAAAAAGGTTTATAGTATGGAAATTTTGAATGGAAAACATCATCTTCCAGATATTTGATATGATAACATTCAAGATCCTCCTATCCAAAGTAGGGTTTTGGTTTCTTCATATGTTCATTATTATTCTTTTTGATTTCTGATTCGTGTTCACCAGTTATCTATTTTGGGGTTGCCACACTGTCACTCCTGAGTTTCACCTTTCTTTTTGAGATTTGGATGCTTCACTTTGTGGTTTGTCAAAAGTTTGTAATTCCTATCAGACGGATTCCGTTGAAGCAACATTACTTTTTAATTGTTGCCACTTTCATTTAATGTATCTTTCACCATGATTTATTGATATTGAGAAAACACTAGAGAAATTTTACATGTATAATAATTTTTTTTTCAACATAGAGGTTTTGAATTAAATCTTTATCCATCAAATGATAGAAACGTTGACGATTCAATAAACCTTTAATGATGTGTGAGTGTGATTGCAACCCCAAATAACATATAAGGGACTGAGTTAGTTTCATGAAAAATTATTCTTATCCCCTGACCGTTAGTTAGTTCCAATTAGTTTTTCAATTTTTTTCTTCTGTGATGGACTCACCTCATCTTTGTTACCAGATCCTTGGATCTACAACCATGTTTCTTTGCATTACGAATTCAAAAAAATGATCCCCTCGCTATCTGCTGAGGCTATCGTGTGTTGTAGTTGGAAATTGGGGAGCTATATCTCAACATTAAATTTTCTTCCCAATGAAATTAACCGCATCATGTTTCCCTCATTTTAGTTCTTGAAATTTTAGATTTCGGTATAGCTTATTTCTCATAAGTAGGAGGTGAGTACTTGGTGTTTCCATGAAGAGGTTATTAATTCAAATGAAGTGTTTATTCAATGTTTTATCATATTTTACGTTTTAGGTAGAATATGGGATTATATCAAGGAGCCAAATAATATTAAAAATTATTCCCAACTGAAATTTCTATTGTATTGAGGAGATGGCATAATATTCTTTTTTCTATGGTGTAAAATTTGATGTTTTCATGATTTAGTATGAAACTTTTCAATGCTTTGAGTGTTTCACCCCTATTTACTTTATTATTTTTAAACACTTCTTGTACTTAATTGATGTTGGTATAGTGAAATAAGTTATGTGATGGCTTCACGTCATCATTCTTAATAGATCCTCATATTTGCTACTGAGTTTATTTGTCTTGATGAATCCAGGAAAATTTTCCCCTCACTTTCCACTACAGGTTTTGTTTCAACCAGTTGGACGATGGGTAACTATATCTCATCGTTAAATTTTCATCCCAATGAAATTAACTGTTTTCTATTTCCCTCTTTTTAGTACTTGAAATTTTAGATTTTGGTATAGATTATTTCTCAAAAGCTGGAGGTGAGTACTTGGTGTTTCCATGAAAAGGTTTATAATCGAAATGAAGTGTTTTTATTCATAGTTTTATCATATTTTACGTTTTAGGTAGAATGAGATTATATCAAGGAGCCAAATTATATTGAAAATGTTTCCCAACAGAAATCCCTATTATATTAAGGAGTCGACATAATTTTCCATTTTTTATGGTGTAAAATTTTATGTTTTCATGATTTAGTACAAAATTGTTCAATGTTTTGAGTGTTGCACCCTTGGGTATTTTGTTATTTTTGAACACTGCATGTACTTATTTGATGTTGGTATAGTAAAATAAGTTATGTGATGGCTTCAAATCATCTTTCATACCGGATCCTCGGATCTGCTATTGAGTTTCTTTGTCCTGGTGAATCCAGGAAAATGTTCCCCTTGATTTTCACTACAGCTTTCATGTCAAATAGTTGTATGATGGGAAACTATATCTCGTACTTAAATTTTCATCCCAATGAAATTAACTGTGTTCTATTTCCCTCTTCTTAGTACATGAAATTTTAGATTTTGGTATAGCTCATTTATCTTAATCATGAGGTGTGAGTACTTGGTTTTTCCATGAAAAGGTTAGTAATCCAAATGAAGAATTATAATTCACAATTTTATCGTATTTGACATTTTAGGAAATATATAAGATTATATTGGGTTGCCCAACTTTATTGTAAATGTGGTCCAACAGAAAGTCTGATTATCATTTCATTTCCGACTAATTTTTAATTTTTTATGGTGAAGAATTTGATCTTTTCTTGATTTAGTACAAAGTTGTTCAATGTTTTGAGTGTTTCACACAAGAGTAATTTTTTATTTTGAAATGCTGATTATACGTATTTGGCGTTGGTACAATGTACTCATTTATTTTTTTACTGTTTTGATATATGTTTTGGTAAATGTATACACTTGATTGGAATTGAATTCATGATTAGTTTTTAATCAGATCTTCATTTCACTCTTGCTCGACCGAATCATATCTAGCTAATGGCTTTGACGGAAATTATTTTCTTAAATTATCATCATTTACAGTTGTTGATTACACAATCAACATTATTTAACTCTAATATGTCATTTTTATCTAGAATTTCAGTCCACTATAGGGATTTGATTCTTCTTTAAATTTTTCTATGCAAAATCTCACCCAAAATCCAGCCTCACTATCCCATAACCCAATCACTTCAAGGTAGATGCTTATTTAATCTTTATCATCACAACTTTCTGTTTTCTCAATTGTTCATCAAAAAAAATTTCATTCAAATTTTTATTTATAAATAATAGATATTGTATACATAATTTTGGTAAAGGTATTCACAGGAAACACTATATAAAAATATTATCAACATTTAGTTATTAACTCAACCTTTATTCCTTTTAGTTCTTGGTGATTTCTTTCACCCAAGACATGAATTATATAACAATTCAAAATACTCTGATCTTGTGTTTGTTTTTGTGTATAATAGCCATAGAACATATACTAAAACATCTTATTTCTTCTATTGAGAGAGTTCCTGGATAATATTAACAGGATCCATTGACACAAAATCACAATGTTTGGTTTTTCTTAGGTTAGATGGAAGGATCATGAGGCGCTGTACAAGGAATCCAGTGCATGATTTTTAAGGGTTTTTAATTAAACTTTGTGTCATTCTCGGACAAGGTATTCTTGTGCTGTTTTTAGTAGGTAATTAAACTTTGTGGAATTTTTATTCTACTTTCTTCCACAAATCTCTGCAGTAGGTGTGTTGTCTTCTCTTGTCTTCTTTTATCTTTATTTATTTATTCATTTTAAAAATCAATTATTATATGAAAATTCATAATCTATAGAGTATATTTTGGTTACCCCTATTCTGTATACTATATATTTTTATATGAATATTTCATATCCAGCACATGCATATTACAGATCCATCTTTGAAAATATATCCATTTTAACTTTTATCAATATCATAATTCAAAATCAATGTTCTCTATAACATTTTATTTACATAATATGTACTCTAGCTCCTTGAATCATTCCACGCACTGCCTATTTTTTATTTGTTCTATTCATCGACAACATTTTTTATTATTTTCCATTTTTTCTATTAGAATATGTCCATGATAGACATTATCTATGCATTTTATGGTGTCATTATTGTTGTAATACTCCCAATATTATATGTACATATTTGGAGGCATTGATCTACCAATTGTTTTATGAGACTTGGGACCCAAATAGACAGTTTCCCAACATGTGTTTTCGTTACTATTCAACGACATGTCTCTCCAGCTGAAGGGTGTACCAGTGGTGCTAGTGAATTTTTTTCCAGTGAGTTTTGTAACTTTGATTTATTTTTTAATTCAATTATTGTTCGGAATCATATGAAAATTTATTATGTAAGGTCCACCATTCTTCTTTCTTCACTGTTGTCGCCCATTGTACATGTATGTTGTAAACTTTAAACAATTGAATTAGACTAATGTTTTTTAATTAATCAATGTTGTCTTAATATATGGATGGTCAACATGTATATGCATGTGGTGTTTTTTATATACAGGTTTTTTGATCATTGATAGTGAAATATGGTCACTTGTCCATTAATTTTTTGATTCCCTTATTTTATCTTCTGTGTGCAGGTTCAATAGCAACTTGGGGTGGGGGTGTATTGCAAGGAACCCTATACAGATATTCAAGGTACGTTCTTATGTAATGTAATGCATTACATTTTTATTGGCTCATTGGATGGTTTATATGAATGACATTACACAACACATGAAGATTGACTAGCTTAGACTTGATTTTTTGACTACAAAAACCAATCTTGTGAGGTTATTGGTGATATTCTCTTATGAATATTTCATATTTGAAAGTAGGTATTAAAGTGTTTTATTGTTATTAAACGGTAAAAACATATAAATTTTTCAGTACTCTGTGTTATATTTAATTAATGCACATGTATTTATGACCCTACAGAACTGCTACCACTTAGCTAGACCTTAGGGATTTGATTTGGGTCTATTTTATGCTCAGTTTCAGTCCAGTTCATGTGTTGAGTCCATGTTGTGTTCTGTTTCAGTTCAGTTCCTATGTTGGGTGCATTTTTTATGTTTCAATTCAATTCATGAGAAAATCATTACATCGATCATTTTATTCTGCTCAAAATGTTTTTCTTTACTGGTGACAATTTAGCAGTGTGTATTGGGTAGAGGAGGGATGAGGAGGGGGAGGAAAGGGTTGGAAAAAATTTTGTTTAGTGGGGAGGGGAGGGGAGGGTGGTAGGATGAGGGTAGAGGGAGGGGGCTACTGGGGAAGAGGGTGGACATGGGAGGGGAGGGGATAAAAAGGCGATGGGAGGGGAGGATGATGGCATGGGGGAGGGGGTTGGGCAGGTTAGAGGGGAGGAGAGGATGATGGAAGGGGGGTTGGTCAGGTTTGAGGGGAGGGGACGGGAGTGGACGGGAGGGGTGTATGAGGGCCGAGGGGAGGGGGATACTGGGGGAAGAGGTTGGGCGTGGGGAGTTGTGGGGGAAGGGGCTAGGCAGGGGGGAGGCTGAGGTGGGAGGGGGATCTGCTGGGATTGGGTGGGAGACAAGCAGAGGAGGGGGAAGGGGAGGAGTAGAGCTGGGTAGGGGGTAGGAGGAGGTACTGGAAAATTGGGGGGGGGGGGGGGTTGACAAGCTGGCCAGATTATCAAATTTTTCTATTTCAATTAGTACTAATTGTTCTATTATTTCAATTAGTAGTGATTTTTCATTTTCATATTAATAATTGTTTTCATTGAATTCTTATCAAGCTTCTTCTCATAGATGACTACTATAAACAAATAAGCCATTTTTTATGACATGTTTTTTTACATCACTACATTACCCAGATTGTTTTTATAGTAATATGGATCATTTACTCACATTAATGTCTGATTATATATTGCAGGTATTAATACAACTATCAAAAAACATGAAAAACTACTACTCTACATCAATTATACATGGTAGTACTGGGAGGTTATTGACTGCACATTCTGATGGCATGAATTATAACCTGATTTTCACACCCATTGTTATTGAAAATCATGGTTCCTATAATTTTTGTCAAACATGTATCTGCTACTTACAGTGTATTTATGTTCTCTTATCATGATTAAATAACATTCCATAGTTCTATTTAAAAGGTGACATGAAAATGACAACAAATGTCTATTTCCAATTTCAAGTTCTCTTACCATGAATCTGTTTCAGTGTTTACCTATTTCAAGATTCTAGAAATTAGATTTTCATACTTCATTTTTATGAATAGATTTATAATTTCAATATATTATTTATTAATTTCCATTGATCACTTTTCATATTTCTAATGCATTTTTTAGTTCATATTTCATTTATGACGTTGTGCGTATGCACGGGCGATGTACTAGTCTATACTAAAGCATGCTTCTTCCGGCTTATGTGTCACCTATAAATGAATCCACGTTTCCTAACATCCCTCCTCTTTAATGTTCCGTCGAACACATTCCCAATCCCCATTGCGCATAATTGGTATTTACCTCAACTTCTCCCTTCCCATTCCCTATTCCACTCTCTCCACTCTTGGGTTCTCCTAACCCTCCCTGAATCCCCTCTCACCGCTCTATAGTTCCCGTTCATCTCTATGAATCACCGATGGTTTCTGATCCTCTCCCCAAATCCCCACTCTTGCACCCCTTCCATATTCTCCCCTAGAGCCCGCAATTCTCCCACTGGCGATTCCGAGACTACTCATTGGTTCGGTTTTCAAATACTAACTCAGCCTCCACTGCCCCCGGATCATCCAAATCTGTCAGCTCCACTTCCGCTTGCTCTTCCTCAAACTCGTCCGTGCATCCAACAAAAATCCTAGGTTGTACTATTATCTGAAAAATTATCTCTCTTACCTATTGAACTATAGATGTTATATCGAATTATTTAAGTTTCCCTCCTTCCCTACCTTCCGCCATCTCCTTTGAAGTAAACCAATAGCCTTTATGAATAATTTTTTTAAGTGTTTTTGATTAAGTGGTTCTAGATACATTCTTGTATTTCATTTGTTGTTGAATTTTTAAGATCTTAATTGGGTCTTTATTATGATTTAATTTCACTACAAGGGATTTAAGATGATTAAGATAAGTTATTTCGCTAGTTTTTTATGATCAATTTTGTTGGTCGCAAGCACTGTTTTTGTATCTTATTCATTGGAATAGTTATTGTAAATTCAAGTTCATAGAAATGGTTTTCATGTTTAAAAGTTTGGAGCTATGAGTCACATGAAAATAGGTAGTTATATACAGAGATCGATTCAAGACGATGAAGATACATTGACCTAGAAAACTCTTCCATCCGTAGAATTAGTGTAGGTGTGCCAATGGCCCGGACTAGAAACATATCTTCAATTTATAATTGTAATAATGTCTCAATTAAGGATCACTTATAGAGAATAATGGAATTGTTTTCTTTGTCTATATTTTGATGTGTGGATTATTTTGATATCAGGAGTTGGTTTTGCATAAAAAAACATGTATTTTTATGGGAACGAATCAGTTCAAAATGTAATCGGTACCTGGAATTTTAGTTGGTACTATCACTGCTTCTTATGTATATGCTCCTTCGGTATTCTAAGCTGAAAATTATTTTGAGATTATTTCTTGTTGAAACCTTTCTTCTCTTTATTCTTGGTTATATTAGAAAATGAATACTTGATTTTTTGATTTGTTTTCTCAAACATGTCTACTTATTGGGATTTTTTGTGGTAACTGATGTGTGGACACTACTAATTTTAGAATATTAGTTCATATATAATAACATGTTTTATCATGGTAATGTGTTGGTTCATTTGAAGTTGGTACCTGGAAATCCTTCACTATATTTAGGATATGGGTTCACATTTAAGAAAATTCAATGTTGCATATTTATTTCCCATATGATTATTTAGAATCCAATGGGTGATGTTTAGGTATTTATTATAGGGTAGCATGATATTGGTGTTGCATTCCAGTTTCTATTTGAAAAACTCAAAACAAAGGAACTAAGTCTTCAGGTGAGTTTGCCATTTATTTTATAGAATTCTAGAAATATTGTAACAATTCAACTCATATTATATACTATCTTATTTTTCATTAGGTTTAGTTGGGTATCATTGGGTCTCAACTCCCTATTTTCCCTCTGGAAATCATTTACGACCAACCACTATTTCACAAGTATCTCAACCCCCCAGTATAGTGCCAACTTAATTTTCTTATGAATGATTTATCATAGAAATTGTTTTCATTTGCATTTATTGAATTGTTTTTTGTTTTCTTTTCAGTTACACATAGTTTCTTCATGGTGGATATCATTGTTTTAGACCAAACATTCTCATTGATTTACATCAAATACAAATAATTTTTCTTAAAAAAATTTAATCTTGATTGTTTATTTCCTATATGATCATTTAAAATCCCATGGGTGATGTTTTTTTATTTCTTATAAGGAAACATGATATTGGTGTTGCAGTCCAGTAGCTATGTGAAAAAACTAAAAATATGGAAGTAAGTCTTCAGGTGAGTTTGTCATTTATTTTACAAAATTCTAGATATATTTTGGTAGTTTGAATATTTCTATATACTATCTTATTTGGCATCAGGTTTCATCAGGTCTCAACCCCTATTTGTCTCTAAGAAATCATTGATGGCTAACCACTCTTCCACAGGTATCTCAACCCCCTGTACATTGCCTATTTCATTTTATTTTAAATTATTTATCATAGAAATGGTTTTAATTTTCATTTATTGATTTTGTTTATGCATTTTAGGTACACATAGTTTCTTCATGGAAGATCTCATAGTTCCAGATCAAAAATTCTCATAGGTTTAGATCAAATATAAATATTTTGTCTTAAAAAATTTAATATTTCATATTTATTTCCCATATGATCATTTACAATCCCATGGGTGACATTTTTGTATTTCTTATATGGAAACATGATATTGAAGCTTCCTCAGGGTTTTGGGAACTTCTGGGAGAAAAATAGTATTTATATTTCATCTAGGGTAAGCGTGTTACAATTCTTTTCTCTTCCAAGAAGCTTCCTCTAGTTGCGGGAAACATGTGGTAAAAATTCTTATTTGATTTAATGTTTATAAGTGATGAGTTTCTAATTGTATTTTCTATTTTCTTTTAAATAATTTTATTGAAGTCTATTTGTGTTGCATGAGAAAAATATATTCATGTTTCCTAACTATTTTCTTGATTTGGATTTGAATTTATTCCAAGTTTATTTCTGGAAAAAATTGTTGAACTCTTCTCTACCATTGATTCAGTTATTACATATTTTCATCTTCTTGTAAATTCTATTTATTAAAATTTTCATTATGCATTTGTCCCATTCCCAGAATACCCATTCCCGGAATATGTAGATAAATGCTTACTATTTTAAACAGTAGAATTAGATTTGTTTCCATTGAACAGATGGAGATGAAGGTTTGTAGCTCCTTTCTAGGTTCTGTTATGAAGAATAAAAAATTCTCATTTACCTTGCAGCAGGTATAAATTATGAAGTTTTATTATCATGCAATTTCATTACTTTTGTGACATGCATGGTTCCTGATTACTCAATTTAATGAAACTTATTAACATTCATCTGTTGATTATCCAAGGTTGTATTTCATATCTAGAAATATTTTCAAATTAATCTCATTAATTTGGGATTATTTCTCAAGTGTATTGGAGGTTATGATGAAAATGAAAATTATGTGTGGCTTAAATTAAATGAGTGAAACCATTGTAATGATGCTTAAAGCTCAAGTCATTTTCTTTTTAACCCAGGATACTATTTCTTGGAGTGAAAATTACATGGGAATATGATGAATATCACACAGAATACAGTCTTTATATATTTAGACAGAGATGAAAAATAATGAATAAATACAAGCATGGAAGAGAAGAGATGCAATAGGATACGAAAACTCAAGAATTATCCAAGGATCTCTTGCCCAAGCCCAGCTGGCCACATAAACAACTTAGGTATATGTTTTATTTTTCTTCATTCTCTTTTATTTTTATTACAACATTATAGTTTCCATTACAGATTTTTTTTCATTTTGATTTTTATTTCATGATTAATAGTGACTGCATTTGATCACATAATTTGAAAATTCATAAATATCTTATTTTTTCTACACTACTTACTGTTCTCAGTAATTTTTTCAACATATTGATTCATGTAGAAAAATCTTCTGACTGATTTTGATGCTGAAGATGTGGTCCAACAAACTGTTTTGTCTCAAGACTCTGAGGAAACAATAAGAGAAGAACAACATCCCTATTTTAAGGAAAACATTAATAAGAAAACTGAAGAACTTGACTGAAATTGGGTGATGTAATTTCAAGGTATTTGAAAAACATTACTGATGTTGTTATTTTATAATTATTATTTACATTTTTACATACACTATTAACATTACTTTATTAAATATACACAAAGTGTATGAACACGTATAAGGAACAACTATACCCTCTCTGATTAGTAAATCACGTATAGGTCACATATTTAACACTATTTTATCATCTTTAGTAACCTGTGTAGGTCCAAGATTATTATCAACCCAAAACCACCAGTACTTTTCCACTACAGTGATGTTGGAACCCACTTCTTGAAGGTTTTTATTGGCATAGTTTGATGAGTTTAGTTTTTCTCCAAGGGGAACACTATACTGTTAAATTATTTAGTTATTGTATTATTTTTTGCCCAGATTTTTTCTAAATAAACCATCTGTCCGAACAATCCGTTTTTATTTACATGTGTTCAACTAAAAATCAACTCTGATACCACTGTTGTTTCAATTTTAATGATTCACTATTTTTTATTATATTCTGAACTCTGTTAATATATGTGGAAAAGATATTACCATTCCTTTTCATAGATTCTTTCTGTTTTTCTACTACAATATTGAATTATGAGTAACACGAAAACAATTGTTTCATTACATTGAGTACAATGATATCACATTTTTTAATGAAGCAAAACCAGATGATTTAAATGAAAAATTAATAGTCTCTTGCATTTTCACAGGAAGAGTACTAGTTTATAACATATTTTGGGTTTTTTAAATGTTTATTTTATAAATATATCTTTTTTTGATGTTTTTATACTCAAATTAAATTAATAGTGTTAAAATTCACATTGATTATATTTTATAACTAAAAATGTATTATTAAATGATTTAAAAATAATAAAAAACTTATTATAATCCAATTAAATGAGATATGGTTTATAATGTTAAACATGGATCAATTATGGGTCTTTTTTTCCTTTTATAACAATATTCTTGACCCCTAAAAAGTCAAAACATTATTTAACTCTTAATTATCAAAAAGGGTAAACCAAGGATAAAACATCTGATAAACATGTAAAATTTTTATTAGATGAGGTTATTATGAATCAACCACATCATATATTACAATATTTATAATTTTTAGAAATTATAATTTGAAAATTAATTTATATTAATTTATTAATTTAAGAAATTCCAAAAGTGCCCCTCCCGTATCTTATAAAAGGGAACTGAATCTACCCTATTATTCACACTTGAAAATAACATTAGATCACCCAATATATTTACAAATGAATTAATTACAACCCTACCTACATCATATATTTCTTTTTAATCATAAAACTAGCACATTAAATGATTTTGGTTCAAATATTAGAGGTTACCCCAAGAAGAGGTATACTTCTTAATGAATCATTTTTCTTTTACCTCATTATCTTATTACATAAGTATTCTATAGAAGTGTAGACATAAAAAAATTAGTATATCCCCTATGTATATAATTTAATTTTTTAATTAAATAATCTAAATTCATGTAATTCATCCAAAAAATGTTTACTAAAACCATTATTTGTATTTAGTGCGGACTAGCACCTCAAAAACCAATATAATTTTTTTATCCCCACAACTAAAATATAGTTATAAAAATAGATTAAATTTATATATATGGTATCATGAACTATTTTTCACTTTTAATTAATTAATATATAATTTCATTTGATAACTATTAAATCACTAAAAATGATTACTTTTTTCATGTGTACTTGTGGACTACTTCCTCCATGACGCGACATAATTAATTTTTCATTATCATATAACATAAAGGATATATATATAAGAATATTAAAATAAATGGTATGTTATTTATGAAATAATCTAATTTTTGGAAAGATAAAATAGTATAAACCTTCCTTTCATAATGATCTTAGAAGAATTGAAATGTTACACATGCATACATATAACGTACCATATTCAAGACTGTAAAATAGTTCATTTATCATAACCATCATTCATGATTGGTATTCAATCTATTATTTAGATTTAAAATGATCATTATTTAATTATTATTTTCTATATAATGAAATAATTTACTCTTTGACTGTACTCAACCTACCATATCCATTTATCACATATCAGTCAAATATTATCAAAACATTAAACATTTACATAAATTATTAAAAATATGAATATATCATGCTAATGAATACATAAAAATAGGAAAAAAACTAAAAAAAGTTTTTTTTTAAAATTTGGGCAGTTATCATATGATTATTTTTTAGGAAGAAAAATAATGTATGTGGGGATTTAGACTCAAGCTATGGGATAGTTTACTTTTGAAACATAATTTTAATTGTTTTAAAGATTTATTTTCTAAATCCTTCTATTACAAGTACATATTAATATAAATGATTCTTGAAAATCAATAAGTATACATAAATGGCTTCTGAAATTCTTTTGTTAAAATAATTTTTTATTAAAATGTTTTAAAATGAAGTATTTTTAGGTTTTTTTATCATAAGTGACATTATTTTAAAAATCCCATTTTAATGTATTCCTTGGAAATAATTTTCTTCAATATGCATATTATTTTAAATGTATTATTAATTCATCTATAAGAAAATAAAATAAAATAAAATTATTTTTTTATTTTTTTTCTATTTCATTAAAATATTTTCAAAAGGAATCTTTTTACATATTTTTTTACTTTATTTACAAAATACAAAAGGAATGTTAAACTTTAATGCATACGAGGTCAATAAATATGACTTCTACTATAAAGACTATTTAGAATCCTTTATAAGGTCCCTAGTTTTATTCAAATAAAAACACTACCCTCTATTTTTTTATTTTTTTTAAATGTGGGGTTTTTTTAGTTAAATGTTATTTTTATATTTGAAAGTATTTTAAAAGGGTTAAATAATTTTTTTCAATGGATTTATGATGTAAAGGTGTGTTCTTAAATTTTTTTATTCCAAATATTGTACTCATTAATTTTTAACTATTGAAGATGTGCATGATAGAGATTATAAAATGGATTTGTCCCCATTATAAATCAAAGTAAAAGTATGAGCTTGATGGATCTTATAAGACCAGGGAGCACTATTATAGCTCCCTAATTCATTGGGTAATGATTATGTTTTCCAAAAAAATATATTTGAAGTGGACCATGTGGTTATTCCATTTATATTGGTTTTCGAAGTGTTATATGAATATTATTTCCCTTATGTACTTATCTATTCTAGATAATGGGTTTTCATGGAAGAAATTTTTTGACAATTATTATGCTAATGATATTTTTAAAGGTTGTATTGTACCCATTAATGGTAAAAAGTTAAGTTTTTAGAAAAATAATTCTTTGGTTCCCAAAATTTCTAAAAATCCCTCATGGTGAGGTTTTTTACATTTTTTCATATAAACTAATTTATGAAAAATATTTTTTTGTAATCCTAATATTCTTTTAAATCAATAATTATAGGAAAATGGTTCTAAAATATTTTTATGTGTTTCTAACATTATTTTTAAAAACATACTATGATTTTATTTGTCATCACATGTTTTAAAATGTATTCCATGTGGTTTGATGATGTATAATAACAAAGAATAATTCTTGTTTAATATCATGAAGATTTTTCATAATGAAAAAATTTCTACCATTTTGAAAGATTATTTTATATTAAAAATGGGTACAATTTTTATATGTCCACTTTGTAATATATGGTTTTGTTAATACCAAATTAATTAAAACTCTATACCTAAAAAATCATTAAAATGAATGAAAATTATTTCTTTCCTAAAAACTCAGGATTATGAAATGTTTATATTCAGGTCATTATAGTTGGTATTATAAAAAATTTATAATTAACATTGGTGATTATAATGATTTCATTTGAGGATAAAATAAAACTTACTGATACCGCCATTTTTTTGTTACTTTAAATTTGATCATAAGTAAAAATTCTTAATCACCCTTTTTGATATTTTATGTGATTAGATTTAAAATAAATTAATGATCTATTTGGATAAATATTATTGTTTTTGGGTATATATAATCCAACTTTTTAACATTACGAATTGTTTCATATAATGTTCGCTACATTTTTTTAGATTTTGTGGAAATGTATGAGATAACATTTGAGGTTAGAAAATTCATTAATGTGGAATTTTTTTTTGTTATTATTATGGATATGAAGGTTAGTTTATTAAATAATTTTTATGTGTATTGAACATATATGTGCTATTTAAATTTATACATTAAATAATTCATTTTCATTTTAAATGAAGTTCTTTTCTAATGATTAATGATATTTAAAATATATGAATGAAAAAGAAATCTAATAAAACCTCCATATCTCGTCTATGCTATTTAATAATTTTTATCATGTAATAATCATGTTCAAATGATTTTGATAGATTTTGGAAAATATCAATCACCTTTAAGAAAATATTTCATTTATTAAAAACCATTTAATTTCAACAAAATTTCTTGGGGTCCTATAAAATATTTCATTGTTTTTCAAATTCACAAATCATATATCCCATTTAGCAAGGGAAATACCATCCAATACATGAAAACTAATTTTCTAGAGATATAAACTTCATTTTGCACGATAAATGTGATATCAACAACATAAAACAACTCCAAAATGTATTTTTTAAGGTATAATGTATTTTCTACTATTATTATTTTTAAACATGATTGAGTTCATATTGATATATCATGATCACATATTTCATATCATTATTTTATTGGAATCATGTATTAAGTAATAATAAAACACATAATGGTCAATAGTTTAAAAATGAATTTAAATAAAGGATGTGTTAAAAATGATATTATAATATATTATATACATTAATTGAAACATGCAACAGTTAATGATTATTATATATTAAATTTTTTCATTATTTGGAAACATCTGTAAGATAGAATCGATTCCTTTGGAATGTCATATAGTGTAAAGGTAAAATTTTTTGTGATATACTTATTGAGTCTTAATATATTATTGTCATATATTTATACATTAATATTAACTTGTGATTCATTAAAGGTTATTTGATGTTAAATGGATCAACATTTTATGGACCTAAGTTTAATGGTTGTAAGAACATTTAGGGTTTAAATGATTTATGATTCTGATTTTTTAAATATGTTTATCCAATTTTTTAGGATGTTATAAGAAAAATATTAATATAGTTTTAGTCAAAAGGAAAACATGTCACAACTAAAAATCCTGAAAGGCATGAACACACAATATAAATGTGGAAAGGGTTAAAAATATACCATGGGCCTCTGTGATTTCATAGTTAGTATGGGATTTTTAAAAATATGATGCCATAAAAAATATTATGTTGATTTCAAAAAAATATGTTTTATCATAGATATAATCATGGGATTGAAAATTGAGTTGGGGATTAAATGAATAATTTTATATCATAAAAAATTTTCTATTTTTTTAACTTTATTTCATTATGATAAACTATATATAATGGGATTATATTTGTCAAATAAAGGTAGAATTGTCTTTCAGATGACTATATGAATTTAATGTGTCATTATGGTGATTGAGTTCATATATGAAAATGATTAGGATTTCAGGGAAATTATATTACTATGGAATATATATTTTTTTAATAACACCTTAAGAGTGATTTATCTTGTTTCGAGAAAAATCATCAATTTAGCTAGGATAAAATTCAGAAAACAATCCTTCGGATTTTTTATTTTGAATATGTTAGTTAATATTATGGATAGTTATTTAAAAATTATATAAGATGAACTTTGGGTGTTATTGTTGATGTTTTGGTGATTAATTGTTTATTTCATATTATGATGGTTTACTCATTTTATAAATTATCTTGTCTTGTGATAACTATTTTCGTTTTGGTTAATGCATACATATAGGTAGAATAGAGTTTTATCCTAATAAATAATTAGGTGACCCATTGGATGTTCATTTTAGTTCACGAGGCATAAAACAATTTATCTTGGATACTCATAAATTGGAGCCATGGGACATTGTATTGGATATTTATTAATGGATGAAATTATACTTATCAAGTAAGTATGGTTCCTTTTGTTCTTTCAAAATATGGAATTGAAATTCAGTAACACTAGAAAATGGATAATGGAATAAAAAATTTATCGTATTACCTTTATTTCTGATTAATTTCTTGTAATTTTCAATCCTCATCATTTTTTGGGTTTTTTGTCGTTAAATTTATCATTATATTTCATTTTGATGTGATCAATGAACTATATCACAATATTTTATTATTTGGTAATTCCAATATTCTTATATTTCTATATTTTAACATCCTGCATATGTTTCCCTACATGGAAACCTACACTACTACATATTCTCCGTTTATCAGTGCCATAAATAGCTTTTAACAGTGCTTTTTAGTGCTATTACTCTAATAGAATATAAAGGGGTCCATTTTAACAGCACTGATAAAAGGAGTCCTTATAAACACTTTTCATTGTACTGATAAAAGACCTCTTTTATCAGTTCTTTTTAAAATTCAAAGATAAAATTCATAAAATGTAAAAAAATAAAAACAAAAACAAAAATTGGAGATCCTGTTTAATAGCACTTGTCACTCTTTTTCAACAATGCTCACCATCTCGCTTTGAATAGCACTCGGAATCCCCCCACTCACACCCACACCTATAAGATAGCCTTTAACAGTGCCCTCCCCACCCCTTTAACAGTGCTACCCCTAGTATATGTGTGTGCTCCCCTGCCTCTCCCTAGAATCTAACTCGATACCTCTTCCCCACATGTTGGACACTTTACCACTCCTCTCTTTTACCTTGTTCTCCATTCAATGATATATATAGTTATATTTATTCATATATTAAAATATATTTATATTCATGTATATATATATATTTAGTTATATTAATATATATTTATATATTTATTCTTATATTAATATCTATTTATATATATATAAATTTATATATATGTATAATTATATTTTTTATCCATATATTTATCTATATATTAATATATATTTACTTTTATATTTATTCATATATTAATATATATTTTTAAGAATAGTTTGAAATACATTTATAAAATTTGTTTTATTGTTTGTGTTTATAAATAAATAAATACAACCCTATATACATATGTACAACATACATACACATGTACATATATTATATGTGTGTGTATCTATATATATAATTATACATAATTATACAAATTTATATATATTTACATTATTATATATTAATATGCCTATTAATATGTCATTATATATAGATAATATATATAAGTTTGATAAAACACACACACACACAAATTTATATATATATATATACAGACACACACACACTATATAGATATATAAATATTCATATTTTTTATTTTAAATAAAATGAATATTAATTTTTTTATATAAAGCTTATATATTAATAAATATATTTTATATGTAAATATGATTAATTAATTATCTGTAAAATTATATTTTTTTGTTGTGAACATATAAAAAATATGTATATATTGTTATATATTTGATTATAAAAAACTGTACATTGTGAAAAATGGTAAAATTTCAAAACCAATATATCAATATGAATTTATGACCTATGAATATATTTAATCACAACCAAAAATAGATAAAAGATCCCCATAAATGTTGCTCAAAATCCATCAAATGTAAAAAAATCATTATAGGCTGATTAAAAACTCACATTTAAAGGAATTTTGGGCCTTTTCTGTCCTTGAAAAAACCATGACCAAGTTCCCTCGAGTTAGAATGGAGTATAGCTTATCTCAAGCTTTTATTTCATATATGGTAGAGCTGAAACATGCAACAGGATCAAATGTTACGGCCATTAGAAGTTTAAGTTGTTTTTTCTACATAATTTAGATATTTAATTTATATATTTTATATTAAAATTATTATTAAATGACTATTATTCGCTACAAATAACAAAATAATAATTTAAAAATATTTTTTAAATTATGTCATAAGCTTTTTTACTAAATATCTTATATATTATGTTTACATTTTTTCTTTATTTAAAAAAAATTTTAAAAAATATTTATATAATATTTATATCAATGTCAATATATTAATATATTAATATATTAATAAATTAAATTTACTATTTTTTTAAATATATACTTTATCATCGCTAGTAAAAATAGTACTGATAAAATGGGGTCTTTATCAATGCTTTTAAAATAGCACTCATAAAAGGTACCCCTTTATGAGTGATTTTTTAGTACTGTTAAAGGGGTGGAGTTGAAAAAACCAGAATATATTTTAGTTCTAGATCTGTATTATTCTATGTGGCCTGTAAACATCCCTTAGTCCCTTTGAAAAATATTTTTTGTTAACCGTTTTCAGGATATGAAATTTTAAAGAAAGTTGTTTTAAAATTCCATTAAATTGAAAATTTTGATAAAGATCAAATGGGGGGGAAGAAATTAGTTTATGGAGGAGAATGTAACACAATATTATTTTTTTAAGAAACATATAATTATATTTGATAGTGTTTACAACATGCAACACTAAGCCTAAACGAACTATAAAATATTATTATTTAAATATGATCATTGCAACCTTGGAGTTAAATTGGATGATATTAATCGGATTTAAATATTTCTAGACTATATAATGATTTCATAATTAATATCAATTTATTTATAAATTCATAATAAATAATAATTGAATTTTTAGTGATCATTTATTATTCAAAAATATGTTTTTTTTCAAACATCGTTATTTTTAATATTTGTGAGAAAGTATTATAAATAAATTTTAAATCATTTATAAATGTAATTATATAAAATTAATAAATATTTTTTAAATCACTATATCAATGTTAAATTAGGGTAAAATTTTGTGATTTTTCTAAATTGATTGATTTTTTATTAAAGGGTGAAAATTGAAAATTTTCTAAATACTATAATTTATTTTAATTAAGTAACATAATTTAAATTTTCCATTTTTTTGTATTTATTCATAAGTATATAGTGAAAAATTATATTTATAATAATATTATTAACTTCATTATAATCTATATTTTTTTATGATTTGGGTACATGTTTATTTTTAATATTAAAACACAATTTACTGAAGACCCTTTTTAAGTCTACACAGTCTTTCAATATTAATTAACTAAAATTACAACAAATAAGGAATTATTTAAATATTATTTTTATATTATATATCTTATTATATATATATAATTTAATATAATGGTTATTTTTAATCATAGAGTTAATATAATATCACTTATTGCTTGGAAAATTCATTTTCCTAAAAACTAGCCTTTCATTGTGATTTTGGGATTATTATAGAATTAATTTCATACCCTTATAGAGTATTTATATGAAAAAATGGAGTCTTTGTTTTTAATCATAAATATTTATATTATTTTATAATTCCATGTTAATATTTTTCACAATTAATGATAAAAATAATAAAAAACATTCACCATAGTAAAAAGGGGAAATCAGTTCAATATAGGATAAAAATTAGTGATAAGGTCACTATTTTATCATATTAAATAATAATTTATAAATAAATATTTTACCATATCAACATTGTGTTGATATTTTTTTATGGGACACTATTCCCTAATGGTTACCTATACAATATTTTTAGGAAGGGAAAGGAAAAAATATCAATGTCTTGCTTACAAATATCATTTATGTCTTTACAAGGTAAAAATATTAAAATTAATATAGATGGTTATTATAAATATAATTAAATTATTTTCATGATTACATATTATTTTTAATTTTTTGTCATCAAATAATTACAATTATATTTTATGCAGCACCCATTAAGTATTTACTTAATTTAAAGAAACAAATGATTCTAAAAATTTTAAAAGTAATATAATTTTAGTGAGTTGTTATTTTCCCAAAAATTTGAATATAATTATAACATAATTAGTTTTTCTTAATGATTTATTTTTAAATAAAACTTTTTTTAGGTATTTAATGTCAAATTTAATTATTAGTGTCGAATTTGACATTAAGGATATTTTGTAAAAAATAATGTTTTATTAAATTATTTAAAATTCATAAAAACCGTATATTCATCCAATAAATGGGTTGTGGTTGATAATATAAAAATAAATAATTTTATGGACCTTTTTTCTTTTATAGACCTTTCATGACTCAAAAGAGTAAAAACATTAATACCCGTATAATTGTCCCAAAGTGTTATCCCATGTTAAAAAAATCATATGGGATAGAACATCATATACACGTGTCCAAAATTTAATTTATAAGAGGTTTTAAACTAACCCTCATATATTATTTTAATATTATCAATTTTGATCCATTTTAAATTGATTTTTTTTTCTATTAATTTATTTCATTATGAAATTTAATAGTTACTCTCTCCTCTCGTATTAAAAAGAACCTTTTATCTTTTATTATCCACACGTAAAAATTATTTTTGATCATAAAGTAACTCAATATATTATTTATTTAAATTCCTACCCTCATCCAAGAATATGTTTTATCATAAAACTATCCTTGGAATGATTTTGGTATAATCCTTATGAGGTTTACCAAAGAAGTGATATAGTTATTAATCAAGAATTTATGTTTTATATAATAAGATACCTACTTGAAATATTATTCAACCATAATTGTATAATAAGATAATTATTTACCATATACATATATGTAAATATGTTAATGGAATAAAATACATACATCTCTTACTACCATAAAATGGGAAACAAATCCATTATTCTTGTGTACAGTGGATTGCCTCCTCGTGAACTAATTAAATTTGTTTTACATAACATCCTCCCATGGGTAGTTATAATATGTGATTAAATCTATATAAGATATTACTAAAAATATTTATTATACATTATAATTATTATATCATTCATTTTCTTTACATTTCATTCATTGAGAAATAATAATCTCATTCATATAAATGTGTGGACAACAGCTTCATTAGATTGATGTTTTTCATTATTCATAACCAGATCATATGGATTATATATTTAAGAATATTCAAATAAATAATGTTGTATTTACAAAAATGAAGATAATTTATGACATGTGAAATAATAATTTCCTTCTTTTAATGAAAACATTTGAAAAATGGTTTTGTTACTCATACATACAGATAAGCTACCATCTGAATGATTGTAACATAGTTCATTTTTCACGTCCATATTTCATGATTGGATTTACAAAAATAATTGACATATAAAATGAAATTACTTTCATTATTATTATTATTATTTGTGTGATAGAATAATGTCCTATTTAACTATAGCCAACCAACCAATGTAATTTTAGACACGTGAGATTAATATCATCAAACATCTAACAAGAAACATAAAAAATTAAGTAATTGAATATAATATGGTAATGAATAAAATAAATATGTATAATAAACATGAAAAAGGTTCTTAAGAATGTATATAATTAACTTGTGTTAATTATTAAAAGGTATAAATAAAGAATGTGATGATTCAGATTTAATCTAAGAGTCACATTAATTTCAAAAAACATTATTTTAAATGATTTAGTGATTTAATTTTTAAAAATATATCTTCCATGTACTTTTTCATATAAATAAATCATGAAAATTATTATTTATACACGAATATATTTTGATGTTTCTTTTTGAAACTATTTTAATTTCTTTTTTATTTTTAAAATGGAATCCTTTTGAGTTGTTCTATAAGGGACATTCTATGAAAAATACTCTTTTAATTTTTCTATTCAAACTCATTTTATTCCATGTTCTTATTTTTAAAAATAACATATCAATGTATGTATATGGAAATATAACAATTATGAAGGAAAATTTATGTCACTTCTAAAATTATTTAAAATGTTTTAAAAATATATCTTTTTACTAAATTATTAGATATTATTTATAAAGGAAAAAATGACTCTTCTATTTTAACATATATGACTGTGATTAATTTTCCCACCACAATAACTGTTAGTTATTTTTCTTTTATATACCTCAATAGTTTCATAGAATAAAAAACCACTGTTAATTTTGTAGGATTTTCTCTCAATGTGTTTTCAAAAAGGAAATTCTATCTTGAAATATTAATTTATTTCACATAATGGTTAAAAAGATTTTTCTAAGGGATTTAAGATGACAAGGTACATGTATAAAATGTTTTATTCAATATTTTTTTCTTTGAAATTGTAAATAATAATGTTCAACCTATTATAGATTAAAAACTACGTTGATTCGCATCTTACCTCATAAATAATGGGTGAGCCTAGTACATATTATAATAAGAGTTGTCCATATTATTTCTCCCAAAGAATTTGATTATAATTATGTTTACTAGAGACTTATATTTGAAGTTTAATGTATGGATATTCATATTATAAGGTCCATTGTTAGTTTATTATGAATATTTTCCCAAATAAAATACATGAATTTTATATTCATTATATTAATTTTCAAGGAGGTCATTTATTTTCCAATGGAATGCTAATTATCATTCTTAATGATCGATTATTCCATTTTAGCATTAGTAATTGTGTTTTAATAAAATTTATTTATAAGATCTCATGTTTTCTAATATACCCTTATGGTAATGATTTTGAAGTTTTGTTTTCTTATAATGTGTTTTATAAAAAACGTTTTGTATTAATTTCATTTTCATTTTAGATCAATGTTTAATGGAAAACACTTTTTATGATTTCATTATTCTATAATAGCCTAATGAGTTTATCCCTTCATTTTTATTTCTCATAATGATATATTTTTCTCATCCAACATTATAAAAAATTTGTAACATGGATTCATATTGGGTAAGAACAAATAATAATTTAGGTTGAAATTAGTTAATATTTTTCATTAAATATGTTTTACTTTTTTAGTATTTTATTTTTTGGAAAATGTGATAATGTTCAGAAATATCCACATATTATGATATAATTTTCTTATAACCAAATTACTTAAATATATAAACAAGAAATGATCCATAAAATTAAGTAAATTAAATACATATCTTTATACTCTAGATTATGTGATTTTTACTATTGTTTTATTATATAATAATTTTAACTTCATAGAAAAAAGCATGCCTAAGAAAAAAAGGAGATAACACACGGAACAATGGTAATAAATAAATATCATTTGGGGATTGGTTATGAAATGTTATAAGAGGGTCATATATGATATTATAAATACGAATATGGTCCAGTTATAAATTTGAAACAAGTTTAAATAAATTATACATGAGGTAAATGCATATTCAACTAAAGGGAAGTGTTAAATAAGTGATTTCGTCTCAATTTCAACTCTATTGATAAATATTTAGTTTTAGGAACAGATTTTTTTTATATGGTGTATATAATATACCAATGTTAAAATAAACAAGAATACCTGTTTATTAATGATTATTGATATTTTTATTCAAGTTTATTTTTTCAAAGGGACACAATTTAAATGTTACTTAAGATGTATTAATTTATTGTACAATCCTATTTTTTTGGGAAAACTTATAAATTTATTAAAGAATTATTTTACATTGTTATTCATAAAATATTTCTATTTTACTTTCAAATTTCTTTTTAAATCATCTATATTTTCTTCTAACTTTTCTTCTCTATGTAACTACAATCATGAAATTAAATATTTAGAAAAAAAGATGATCTAATATCCCTTTTCAATCTTGTACATCATTATTTCTTGCCTATATTTTCCAAAACTATTTTTAAGAATTGTTTTTTCTTTACTAAAATTATTTATTAAGAACATTTTTTGATATTCTATTATTTAAATAAAATAACAAAATCATTCAAAAAATTTCCCTATAGGTTAATTTTTGACCGTCATTACAAAAACCTCGAATGGAATGTGTCTTTTAAATGTATGAAGTGTTAATAGATTTTCACACCACCATAAATATTTTAAATTATATATAATCTTATTCATGTTTTAAATGGTTTTAAAAATTAAATTACATAATGAAAAATAATTTTAATGTTTTGCATCCATTTTCATTAATTCTAAAAATGACATGATTTTAATATAAAACCTGTATTTTTTTATGAATTGATGGATATATTTTATCAATTATTAATATTTGGTCATTTATTTTATATTTAATCATACAATTTATTATGATCTCTGGACATTAAATTTAATATAAATCTCTATATTCTTTTTTATGGAAAAGATTATTACCTAACCATATACCATTTCTACGTAAACTATTTAATTTCAAATTTCATCAATTCATAGGGGAAATATTAATAATTCATATTTCTTAATAAATATAGAAATTTATTAATATAGAATTATGTCTTTGTTTAAATTGATCATTCATTATATGAGGATTATATTTTATAGGTATTGATGGGCATTTCTTGGAATTATATATCCACTAGATTAATTGGTATCTCTAATAAAGGAAATATGTTTTCCAAATTTAATGGGTTTCTAGTGTATACCGAACTATCAATTAAACAATTCTGGAATAAACAATTGATGGTAAATATTTCATTAAGTTTGAGATCATTACCTCCAATGTTATTCATTTATTTCATTTATAATTCACTTATTATTATCCATTAGATTATTTCAGTGATATTGTCCATGGATGAATTTCATTATCATATTATAGATTAAGTGACATACGTTTTTAGTTATTTATTGGTCTATTTTTATTATATCTTATTTACTCATGATCAAGTATTTTTTTTGAAACACTTACTGATTATTTGACCACTCACATTTTTTCCTTTACTATGTATGTGAAGAATATTTCATTGAATGGGTTCCAAAATTATTAATGACTTCTATTAAAATGTTTTATGTTTTATTTTCAATGTAATAAAATGGGAATAAAGTATATATCTAGTTCTTAAATGATACTACACTGATTGTTCCTTTGGGATTAGACCCAACACATTTATTCTAATAAAATAAATAAGGCACCATCTCTAGGTTACTGGAGTTGAGTACATTAAATTCTTCGGGTTTATATATTTATTCTCCCACAACTTCAATTTTATGTTATATCAGCACATATTGTATTTTATTATATAAAACCCACATCAATTTTTGAGGATGAGTACTGAAAAACCAAAGATCATCGATCAATTTAATGATTACTATGAACTTTTGATGGAAATTGTCTCCATTGAATGTGAATTGATTCCTACCTAAAAAGAGTTCTTATCAAGAATAGTTATGGATAATCTCAACAATGAATATATGCATGTTTTGGGGTATTTTTTTGATTTTACTACAAAATAATTGCTTAGTATTATATAAAATTTTAAAGTTTTGGTTCGAAATAAATCATACCTAGTGAAACATATATTTTAAATAATCTATATGGGAGAGCCCAAATTGAGTCATGGGAAATCAAGAAGAAACATCATTTGAATATTGATAACATATTCATTAGTAAAATTATGTCACCTTTGGGTAATAATATTATTTATATTAAGAGTAATGATGGATCGATGCTACTCTACATTTATTATCATGATCCTAATAAAGTCATAATCAAGAATAAGTATCATTTTCCCGGTACAGATGATTTTTTTATCAATTAAGAGGAGTAAAATATTATTCCATGAATTGACTTTGATCTAGATACAATTAGTTATTGTTCAAGGGTATTTAAATACCCAATATTTCCTTCCCTATGTGGTATGGAAACTATGAATTTATAGTGATTAAATTTGGACTTAAAAATCCTCTTACTATCCCCATGAATTTAATTAATATAGTCTTTTGATATTTCCTATATCAGTTTTTGTTAGTCTTTTTGGCTGATATTTTTATATACATGAAGAGTAAGTTAGATCATTAATTTCTCTTAAGGTTTGTTTTTAGAAACATAAAAAAGGAAAATCTATTATAAAATTTAAAAAAAATGATCATTTTGAAACAAGATGTTTAATTTTTGGGTCAAATAATCTCAAGTGATGGTATATTGTTTCATCTATCCAATAATATAGTTATTTAAAATTTTCTATAAACAACCCTTCTAATTATTATGAATAATTATTTTGGTATAGTTAGATATTACCAAAAATTTGGGTAATTATTTGGATGGATGTATAATCCACTCCCCCTATTGACATAGAATGAATAAAAGTACCTTTAGACATAGGAATTTGTCAAAAATTATAAGGAACTAAAGTAAAGGTTGGTCAGAATACCTGTTCTTACCATACCTAATTATGAAGAAGTGTTTTTGACCTATATTTTTCAATTGATGCTGGATTTTTATGTCTTGTCATGAATAATGATATGGTGAAAGATTATTCAATAATATAAAGGATGGTTCAAGAGAAATACTTGAAATAAATTATTTAGAGTTAGTTTTGGTAAATTCTTTATTAAATATATAGAGGAAATATAATTATAGATATAGGTTATATATATATATACAAAATTTAAATTTTTTCTATATATATTCACTCATAAAGATATGAAAATATAAAAAAGTAGTTGGTTGGATTAAATTAAATTTTATCACTCATCAATATATTACCACCCTAGGAAAGAGAATAAGGAACAAGATTATCTACCTTAAAAAGATCATGTTTCCTTATCAATGATGAGATTTAAAAAATATACATTATTTTTGGATTTTCAAAAGATTGATCTAGAAATATTTAAGGTATATGATAAATCATAACTTTCAAAAATAAGTGCCCAACTATTTGAATATGTTATTAACAAACAGTTATAAATTGATGGTGTTTTGCTGAAAAATTATTTGAGAAGTGATCCTATGTTAAATCTTAATTATGATGGAAGGATATGGTTCATGAACCATGTATGTGAACTATAAATACAAGTCCAGAATAAGGAACTATTGGACAAAGCTCATAGTTTGACCTTCTCTAATCATCTGGGATATATGAATATCTTAAGATATCATAATGATTATTTTTAATGGGACCTCAAAAAAACTTTTGTTATAGAGTATGTATCTCATTGCTGGGTATGTAATAAATTCAAAACATATACATATAATTATAAGGATATGTCACATCCATTTCCAAAACTACAATGGAAATGGGAAAACATCACCACTAAGTTTTTCATCATACACACCAAAAAATCTAAATACTATT
Organism: Viscum album; assembly: GCA_963277665.1. Classification (NCBI taxonomy): domain Eukaryota; kingdom Viridiplantae; phylum Streptophyta; class Magnoliopsida; order Santalales; family Viscaceae; genus Viscum; species Viscum album. The sequence continues at coordinate 1,292,717,182 of OY728135.1, forward strand.
ATGATATCTGGGTTAAATTCAACCACCTTATGATTTAATGACATGATATTTCTATTCAAGAATACTTATCCGTTGAAAATATTTCAATAATATAAATTTTTGAATTTCAAGTGTTTAATATTGGGCCACATTGTATTGTTTTTTATTTGGATGTTTTAATAACCTCAATTTTTGAAGTATTTAGTTGGCATAAGATATATATTTGAGTTTCAGTATAGAAAATCATCCATTGATAAAAAAATTTATGGTATAATCATTTTTATTCAAGATGTCATGTTGAGACAATGTTTTATGGATTAGAAAAGTTTCTGATATCAACACCAACCTCTAATACAATATCCATAAAATAATAAATATCAGCCAAGCATTTACAAAGCTCTTTATTAGGCTCTTCATGGAGAGTAGTGTATAACATCATTGTGCTTTGATGATGTTTGAAAAATAAATATATTCAAACATGATCTAGATGTGGATATGTTAGATAAAATCAGAGAAATTATATAGCACATCATTATATCTTGGAGTCATCAAAAAAGTTAGGCTTACAATACTTTAGGTCATCTAGATTTTGATTGTGGTGAGGAGTAATTCTAGGGAATTTATACCTGGATGATGATTATGATATTTGGAAAAAAGGTAAATATAATCCCAATGCATAATAACCCCTTTGAGATTATTTATTGATTTGATATGATGGATTCTCTATTGGATATTCTCCTAAATTACTCCCAAATTCACAATGTGATAAATTTATCTCTTCTAATTATGTGCATACCTAATAATTCAGTAGAATATCAATGTATTATAGCGTCATTAGAAAATTTATGCTAACAATCATTATAGAAATATTGAATATAATGGTGGTGGGAATGAATTCTAGTGAATTTCTCCACTGAAGATGACTGTCAGATTTAGAAATAAAGAAAAGATAATAACTAGGAATATTATCTTCTTTGAGATATCTTGATCGAGTTGAGATTGTAGATTATCTTTTGGATATTCTCCTAAAACACTCTCAATTTCAAAATATGTTAAATTTATCTATTCTATGGAAGTACATACATAATCATTCACCTTAACAGAACATAGTGGTCCTTCTACTTGATCATGATCTTTATAATAATGGAAAACTATATTAAATATTTTATTTCAGAGATAATATTGTATATAAAAATAATACTCACCTAGTTAATATTTTCAAGAGGATTCATAAATTTTATGATTCTACTTCGGATCCCAATGATGTAATTAAGTAGAGATATTCGTAGTTATTCGAATAAGAGTGATGGAATTTTAAGCGTGAAATTTATTTTATGGAGGATTGAATTTTACACCCCTAGAATTAATGATATATTTCTCAATAAATAAATTTTATTTCATTGATATAATTATTTATATGCGACATCATCTTTAAATGAACTGAAATATACTATTGAAATGGTATTAATTAATGAGATAGGTATTTCGTACAAATTAGATTGGAAGGTATGAACAGAAATAATTAAATTATGAAAAATTTATTTTTTTACACAAGTATAAAATGAATTATTTGATTATTAATTGATTATAAATGAAAATAAAAAACATTTTAAATTAAAAGTGATATTTTTCTAATGATCTATTTTTTCATAAATTTTGTGGATGGGGAGGGTTGAGAGGTTCTCTCTATTCGACAATGGAACTTAGGTTTCCTCCTACATCTTGCGATGGATCTGACTTCGTTAGATTTATTCAACCCTGTTGAAATCATTATTGGTCCCTAGAAGAGGAAGGACATTGGACCTAGATCGACGCTGAAGAACTCACATTCTAACTTGACCCCTCAAGCATATTTGCTACAAGTCAAGGATTTCGATAGGTACTTTCCTGGCCTTTGTAGTGGTGACTCTGTTTCTAATAATCGCATCTCATGGAATGGAGCTCCTGCGGTGGTTGAAGAGATTCCTCATTTCATTCAAGAGGGTATTGATGCATGTGAATTTTCAATTATATCTCAGATTAGTTCTCCTTTGAACATTTTGTGGAAGATTGATGATCTTTGGAAATGTCTTCCAGAAATTTGGGGTTTTCGTGAGTGGTAGATGGTGTCGCTAGGTATAAACTTATTTCATTTCACATTCAGCACGAATGAACTAAAATTGAGGGCTTAGAGACATGTATTTGTCAATATATGACCAAGGATCTTAAGGATTCAAAATTAGGATCCCTAGTTCAATCCTTTTAAGGCCAAAAATATGGTTTATCAATCTTGGATTCGCATTAAATGATTGAGTTGGGTATTTTGAAACCCTAGAATTTTCTGGTACATGATTATGGATGTTGGGACACCCATAATGCTTGATAATGAAACTAGCATGGTTAGATATGGTCATTTTGTGTGAATTTTGGTTGAATATGACTTGTCTTTACCTCTAATTGAGACTTTTCTTTATTGCTGGGGAGTTTAAATTCGATCATGAGATTGAGTTTGAACATGTTCCTAATTTTTTCCTGGATTGTTCATCTATTGGGCTTATAAAAGAGAAGTGAAATATTGGTTTGAAATGATCAAATTGCATGCAATACTGGCACCTTAGTGAGAACTGTAAATTTAATCTGCTAGCTGCTTCTAATGTTGCACTACCTGGGAGGAATGTTACCAATGATGGTGTGAAGGATAAGTCCTTACCCATCATTGGGAAGCATCATTATCACCCTGGTTCAATGAATGAGAGAGTTGTTACCTTTGCTGATGTTATGGCTGGTAAGACTGTCAGCCCTACTGATGGGAAAACTTGTGGGGGTGTTCCACTGATGGGTGATTGCACACACTCATCTCACTTGTCACATGAGACCTTGCACTATGGGGAGCCCACTAAATGTGGTGATGAATATGCTGGTAATCATGGGAGTGACACTGAGGTGGATCATTCTATTTTAATGGAAGTGAAATACTTAACCAAAGGTAAGTTGGATATAATCCCTCTTCATAAAGAGACCTCTGTTGGGTGAGGTGCACATATGTAGGCTCCTGCAGCAGCTGTTGTGAACACTTCCTATAGAATGTCCATGGACCCTTCTGCTTTGGTTAATGGTGGATATTCTTAGCATTTGAGATCACTGCAACCTGATTCTGGCAGTCCCATGCGGGGACACACACACTCTGATGCGAGGTGCACTAGTGCAGGCTCCTATAGTTGTTGTTTTGGATACTACCCATGGAATGTCCATCGAACCAACTTCATTTGATGGCGATTCTTATGAAAATCTATGACCACTGTAAACTTCTTCTAGAAGTCCCGTACTATACTCTCACATTCGGGTGCGATATTATGTTTCTATTATGCACAGTGTCTCTAAATCATTAGTGTAGGTTGAATCATGTGTTCCTCCTTCCCATGTTGACTTTACTATGAGTTTGTCTAGAAATGTGGAATTATTGCCTATTCTCACTGACAAGGATGTGCTTTCTTCTAGTTATAACATTAAAGTAGATTCAAAATCCTCACTGGAGGCTGGTTCTACTGCTGAAAGGCCAAATTTCGTCACTATGTTGGCGTTCATCAACATGGCGGTGTTTGATAAGCTGTATAAGGAAATAAATGAGCACAAGGGTAAGACCCTTTTAGCAATTCCAATGGATAATGTGAATTTAGTTCAGCGGGATTGTCCACTGGAGCAACAACATGAGTATATTTGACATAAGAAACAGATTGAGGAGCTTCACGTGGCAGAAGATGAAAAAATGCATAGTAGGCAATGATTATGTTGCGATTTTAAATTAGATGGACCATGATGTTGAGGATCATGAGGGTATTGATATTCAGGTTGGTGTGTGGTTGGGCCCAAAGTAGAGGAGGAGAAGGAATCTGAGAGGCGGTGATGGGTTTTGGTGGTCGAGGTGGTCGATGAAATACATGATCATAGTTCTTGGTATTTTATTGATGGTGTTGAACATATACCCCTAACTCTCTTGATCTTCTGTTTACTTTTTTAATAAATTTTTTGGTCCATGGGATCACCTATGGTCTGAACTTTTCATTTTTTTTCATAATGTGTCATTATCTGAATCAGTTGAAACTTATCACTATTGGTCAATTATTAAAATGAAATTGATATATTTTATATTGAGTTAAAAATATTGAACTTCATATAATTTTTTCTAGGCATAGGATAAGAATACATTCTGTATTTTTTTCAAAAAAATGTATTTTTATAAAAAACGGATTTTTTCATTTTTCTCACACATATTTTATAATGAATTTATACAAATTATAAATATTTAATCATGTAAAGTGGATCTCATTTTTAGATTAATGATATTCAAATTTTCTAAATGGGTTCCTTTTATTTTTCTATAGATTTAATAGTTACCGTGGATAATTGTTTTCACCTCAGTAAGGGGAAAATGTGTAAAACAAGATTAAAACATTAGGTTATGGCTTCAAAATTCCTCTAACACAAGGATTTATACTATAATATGATTTTATTTCAAAACTTATCTTCATTTTGTAGAAAATATGAAAACTTGAATCCATTTTTCATTGATTGTTATTATTATACTATTTTAAGAAAATGATAAATAAAAAACATCACTCTATTGACTCTAATTACCCTAAATGTTTGTTATATTGATAAAAATTAGAAATGTTATGCTATAAATAATTATTTAAAAAATAAATTTTTTTTATTTTTCATTGGAATTTATTTATAATTTTTTCATTTAATAATTACCTTAAATTGTTAGGAAATAGCAACACAACATTTATTCAACTGATAAAAAAATAAAATAAATATCATAGGAAATATTAAAAGTAAACAATTGGTTGAGTTATTTTGTTTCCTGAATTTTATAGATAAATATAACATATTAGGAATGTTTTAAATATTTATATATGAATTCATTTTCTCTCATATAGTCTTTAATGTTAAATTAAATGAATAGTGATAGAAATGGAATTAATGGTATTTAGGTTAAATAATATTATTTTAGATTATGTAAAAAACATAAAAATATTGAATGGAGACAAATAGTGTGATAAATATTCAAATTAATCATCTATTTCCCGTTTATGAGCTAGTTTTTATCTTATATATAAAATTTTAACCCTTTAATATTATAAAATTTTATTACTATGGTTAAAAATAAAAAAGGTTAACCAATGAGTTATACCAAAAATAAAGGGTATAAAATGACACAAAAACCTACTTATATATTAATATATCATGTTATTTTCACTATTCTATATTTTATTCAAATGTCATTCAATTTGAACGTTTTTTCATGATAATTAATTCTTTTTTAAAATATTTTTGAATTTCCAAATATGACATGTCCCTCCCTTTTAAAAGACACACATTCTATATTTTCATCACAACACATTTAACCATATAAATATATAAAATTAAATAATTTCTTTATAAAATAACATATCCACAATTTTGATGTTCGGTTATTCTTAGAAGATCATTCCAATGGTCTATATGAAGGGAACTAATATGAGACTTCTATAGATGTTCTACTTGTCTCACATTAAAAAATTCAAATAATTTATTCTAAAACATTTGATAGATATATTTTTTATGCCTTGATTTATTATTAAAGAAAAGACCTATTTAGGTTCAGGTTGAGGGAGACCCATTACATATCAAAAAGTCCTAAGGCCATGTGGCCTGAATACAAGGCATGAAAACCCATTTATTGGCCCAAAGGACCCCTCGGGGAACAGTACTTCTATAGTACACACATTGCTACAGTTTCGGCTACGGTAAAGACACTACTAGAGTCCCATGAAATAGTGCCTCCACCACTACATTGCCGCATATGATATAGTTCTTCCACTGATACAATACCTCTATATTTATCTACTACAACAATTCTTTAGTACATAGAAATTTTCCCCTTATCAGATTATATCCTAGGTCTTTTGAATGCCAAGATGGACCCTATACCACTCGGGTACAGGCTCGTTGGCACCGATAGATATATGGTATTCATTAGAACATAATAAATTAAGAATTATTAATATATAAATAATATAATATTCATGATAAAATCATTGTCCACCCTCTTTTCTATAAAATAGGAAAAGAAAGTATCGCTTGTGTGTACATGTGGACTACCACCTCCATGTAGTGATAAAATACATTATTCATCTCTGTCATTCAGGGATGGGTGTTATGGCGGGTTTAATATTTATATTTAAAATTTATGATAATATTATTATTATGAAATAATAATATCATATCAACATTCTTACCTTCCAATCCATTATAAAATGCTAATGTCCCTCATGCGTATGAGTGGACAGTCATCTCCACGAAGTAATTTTATTTTTTCCCTTTTTTATTTACATTGATTTAAATAATGATGTATTAAATGATTATATATTATATATATATTACATAAAATCATTCTAGAAAATTTTTCTTTAATTTAATTTCAATTCATTAGTTGAAAAGTGAAAAGATTGTTCATTCATACGTATGACATATCTTCTCCATGAAAGGTTTCATTCATTTTTATATATCTAACATTTATAGATTATTATAAATATGTATATAATGAATAAATATTTTATTTATATCGTATATAACCTTCTGGTGATGATGGAGCCATTATCAATAGTACAAATAATGAATCTAAAAAACTAAAATTCTCGTTAAAATGAAATAGTTAACACAGGACATGATGAGTTTAATAAGTAATTATTAATAAATCAGTGCTAAAATATTATTATTGGATAATATATGATATTATAATGATATAAATTACTCTTGTATAAATTTAAAATAAATTTTATATTTTTAAAGAAGAGGTTGTAACACCATCAAACAATTCAAACATAGAGAAAGTTATTTGTATTTCAATATCATTTTATTCGGGATTTTTTATACTTAAATATAAAATAAATGAAATTATATCATATTTAACTAATAAATATCCTAAATTTCCATCATTTTTGGTTATTTTTTTATAATACCAATGTTCCTCCAATGTTATTCAATTTAAGTACCCAATAGTTTGAAAGTACATTTTTATGGAAAAATAAATGTATTACTCTGTTTAGTTGAAAATCCATTTCCATCTATACAACTATTATATATATATGTTTTGAAAAAAATTATACTATTCTCCTATTATTTTTTAAATAAAATCATAACCAAGTTTTACTTTAAGAATAATTCTAAATGGAATATTTTTTTTGTTTCTAAAATATATACTTTTCATGTTTTAAAAAAATATATAGGGAATCATTTTTTGGTCTAACAAGATAGATATGGAATCTCTAACCATCTTCATCACTAAATTATTTCAAGGAATAATTAAAAATTTTAATGATTTTTTAAAAAACCAATAATATTTGTTAAATTTAAAATTTTAATATGTGATTCAAAAATGTGAATTTTTCTTATGACATATTCTAGTGATCCTTTAATGGTATTTTTCAACTATGATTCTTCATTTTATCATCCGTAAAATTTAATGGGGGTATTATCCAATAATACCACCTTTATTCTTTATTTGGATGGTTTATGGATATGATGATAAAATATCAAAGAAACCAAATTTCATTTATATTGGTAAAGATATAAGAACAGTTTCTATGATATTATGGCTTGAATATAATTGTATTCTTTATTATGTGATGAGTAAGATCAAAATTATATATCCCTCTAATGAATTATGTTGATAGTATTGTTTTATGAGGTCAAAGGGTATGTGGTAGGTTATATCGGGCCTGAATAATGGTACATGAGAGGTTATCCAAGGATCAAAATAGAGTATATGAGAGGTTTTTCCAAGACCAATGTAGTTACATATGTGATTATCCCAATCAGAATATTTTATTAATTTATTAATGGGTATCCTTGAAAATATGTTTCTATGATTATAAGTTTCCCACTTTTTTATGACATGATCCTAGGTCAATTTTATGTTATCATGGCTCTTATTCTTTGATCCCATTATAATTCATGTCTCAAAAACTACTAAGATACATTAAATGACTCATGTTTTGATATCATAAAGTATAGTTATGATTTAAAATGTTTAAGGACATGTTTACATACCCATTATTCTAGCATTGTGTTTAAACCCCTTTTTACCCTTGATGTGCATATGATTTCACAAATTATTAATAATGCCCCATAATTATACATTAAATAATCTTTATTAATGTCATGAATTCAAATCGAGGATATTTTCATATTTATTGTTTTATATAATTAGTCCAAGAGTATTATATTACATCTCAAATATTACAATGTAGACACTTCTACTCATTCCAGTTTTTCACAATAATAAAACCCCATAAAAACAAGAATAATTTTCTTGATAAAAATCATCTTGAATAATTACTTTACCTTACCCGTCATTATAAAATATGAAAATCATTTCAAAAACATGGAATGAACATAATAAGATCCTTAAGGTACATAAAAATAAAGAAAACCCATTAGTCTAGTTAAAACTTGGTAACCCATTCAATGTTCTTTGAGAGGGTGAAACAAAAAAAATTCATGAATAACACTCATTATTTTTTCTCAATTAAAAACACTAAAACAAATATCAATAAACTAAAACTCCTTTTGGTTACATAAATCATCCTATACATAAAATTTTTTCAAACATCTTATAATTGGAATAACTGTATGGATGACTTCCAAATTAGAGATCTATATTGGGGATCACCCATCATATAAGCTATATCAGGCTCACTCAAGAGCTATAATTGAGATCAATCCATCATATAAGCTATATTAGGATCATCCATGAGATATAATGGGGATAAACCATTCATATAATTTTTATCTGGGTCACCTGTTTCATATAATGTCCATGTACCATTTCATTGACACGTTCATCACAGAACCCTTTAAAAAATTCTTCTAATATCTTATGAAAAATATTTCCATATAAAAATTAAATTTTCATTTATGAACACATTTTGAATACCAAGATCCCCAAATAAAGAAATAATGTATTTTGTTTCCATTTGAAAACATTAAGGCTTATAGAGGAAGCCAAATATCAAATAAATGTTACGGCTGTGGGGAAGTCGTTCTCAATGTATACGTTAAAAAACATTCCTTTTGTCATTTTTTTAATAAACTAAAATTATTCATATAAAAAAATTCCATTTTAAAAAAATTAATAAAATTCATGACAAACATTAAATTTTCTTTATATTCCTTTTATACCCATGTAAATAAATATGAAATTTAATATCATGTATAAAAATAATTCATAATTAAATCTCTAAATGTTCAAGGTGTCCCATACCACTTTGAACATTTAAATATTAATCTTAATGATTTAGTAAATAACATTAATATAGATTAAAAGTAGTTATGAAATGTCATGGTGTCTTTATATACTTCTAATAAAATAATAAAGGTGCATATTATCAAGAAATGCATTAATGTAAGGAGATTGAGACGAAGTCCCTTAGCTTGAGTCCGTCTTACCTCGTTCGGTATTTATCATCCTGTATAAAAAATATAATTTAATTTTTAATTTATGAAAATCATTTTTCATGTTTATTATTCAGTTTATATCACTTATTACCATGTTATAATAATTATGTAATTATTTAAATTCTTATTAGGCATTTTTTCGATGTTTGAAACATGAGTCAAAAATGAACAAGTTTTGGTGAAAAGTATCCATGTGGTCATAATTGTATTATATCCAGAATTGTATTCGTGATTTAAATATCATATATATCATATATATTTATTTATAAGAGTACATAACATTTGGAGATAACAAATCAAATGTATCGTTCATGTAAATGGGAGGTCGTATGTATGCATGAACGCTACTTTCATTTCTTTGTCATGTTAATGGAATGAAATATAAATGATATATAGTTATTTTATAATTCCTGTATATAATTATAGTATAATAACCATTTTATTTATGTTACATAATTTCATTAACACCAAATCACTTTGAGGGGGTGATAGTCCAAACATTCTCAAATGAAATTATGGTGTAGACACATTATGGAAACAATGAAGGTATGTTGTAAATAAAAAATACATAATCATATAGACAATTAAAATATAATATATATCATACATAAATAAATTTCCGTCATAATGGCCCCCATGATAGGTGGTATGAGAAAATTGAATAATCCTCATTTCGGGAGGTAGTAGTTCTTCGTACACAGATACAGTATGTTCTATATCCATTAGTTGGGAGTGTGTTTAAATGTAGGTAAAACCCATTGAATAAAAACAACCTATTATATTGAGTATTCTTGTTTTGTTATAAAATAATGGAAAAATAAGATCGTATTGGGTGGATAAAGAAAACAAATGAATGAAGCTTGAGGAAGTCTCTGCCTCAAAATTGGGTAACTCCTTTTGATTTGAGTGAAATGGATTTCTTTAATTTATTTATTCCTAATTAAAAGATAATATGAGTAAGTTAGGGATTTTTTATACTTATTTTAGTATAATTTTGACAATACAAAGTTCTTGAGAGGTGTGAGTATGTGGGTAGTTGTAGTTTCCTTTTATAAGAGGGAGGATTGGCACTTTAGGAAAGTCTTTAAATATTATTTTTTTGTAAGTTGATTTTCAAATTATAATAATTAAAAAGTGATAAATTTAGATTATAATATTAGTATGGGACGAAATACTCTCAACCAATAGGTTTTAGTCAATTTTAGGTCACAAACATAACATTATCTTTTAGCTTCAACCCCTAGTTAAAAACGTTAACTCTTACATTATCTTCTTGTATTTTTATAATATATGGATACAATATTTACTATTAAATGAAAATAGAACCAAAACTGGATCATTAATTATTTTATAACTATATATAAGTCATTTGGTTGAATCAAATATTTTTATAACTCTAATATGATTTAATAAAATATAATTTGTTTTAAAAACTCATTTTTTTCAGTTTTGAAACTATTTTGTAATTGATTTCTATTAAAGTCATAACTAATTTATCCCTTAAATAGGAATTAAATCTTACCAAACATTTCAATTTCTTCCATAAAATTCTTTTATGCATCAAAATGTTCAAATTAAATTTACTTTAATATTTATATCATCATTTAATTGAATCTTTCATTAATAAGGTAGTCTGTTCATTTTCATTGTGTCATAAATAAATTAATTTATATAATGTCTAAAAAATATAAATAAAATAAAATGATATAGGAAATATTTTGTTATTTATAATTTATTAGTATAGTTTACGTTGTCATTTATATAAATCACATTACAATTGTTTTAGTTAGGAGATACATGTTTATCTTATATTTCCCTTTTCTTTAAAATAAATATTATAAAAGGTCATTATCACACCCAATAGGCTCCATGGGGTCCTAAAATTGATCCAAGTTTTCCAATGTTTTTACATATCTCATAAAATATTATTAGGTACATTTTATTGTAGGTTTATATTATTATAATATTATTTTTTACACTTATTTACCTGATTTACCCTTAACTATAGTTAAGAAAAATAATAAATGAAGTTACTATTAAAAATGTCAAAAATTCTAATGTGTCTACATAAAAATTTAGAACTTTTGATTCCAAATATGGAATCCATTTTTCCAAATTCAAAACGCAGAATTGAGAAAAATTAATTTAAAATTATTTTCAGTTGTTAAACCCAGAAAGAAAGTTTTAAAGAAGTAAAAACTACTTAAAGATTGTCATGTGTTTATGTCCCATTTCAATGTGAAATTGCTTCCAATGACAAAAATTAGATTAAATGATAAAAATTTAATCCATTTAAACTTTAAAACCAATTGAAAGTACAATATATCTGTATAAATAAAATTTAGGAAAAGGAATTTTGAATTAAAATACATTATTTTTCATTATTCATAAAAATATGGATTTTATCCGAAAAATAAAAAAATTTCAAATGATGTAAATTTGCATGTCCCGCTTATAAATAAGAAGTTTATTTTATCAAATAGGAAATATAAAAGTGATAATAACATTATTTAAAAAGGGTTTTCAATAAAATGGTGGTAAAACGACCGTTTAAAATTTTTAGGGTATTTTATGATTAAAATTTGCTTCATTCTCATTTTAAGCCTCTAAAATTAATTAGATAAATGTAAAAACAATTAAAAAATTAGAAAATTAATAATATTGTAAATTATTTTGATTCCCAACAATACAAAATGTAGGAATTAACAACAATTTAAAATAATATTATTATTGTTGTATTGTTTTTGGTATAACTTAGTTTAATGTGCAACATAAGTTTTCCGAGAAATATATTGTTGTGTGTAATGTAGGTTATCATAAATAGTGTCCCATTGAAACTAAAATTAATATTACTAGATATTAAAATGTATTATTATATAAATACATGGTATTTTACATCATTCTCCCCTTTTGGAAATTGTTTCCTCACAATTTTATTATTGGTCTCGGAAACTTCATTGCAAAATCTCCCACCATAAAAAGATTCAATAAAACAATCAATTTAAATGATATGAAAATAGGTAAAAAGGTCACTCTAGATAACATATAATAGGATTTCATATAGTAAAACAAGGATATGGAAGAAAAAATAATCATCTTCTTCTAGTGGAGAGTGATAGAAAACATGATGAGGAGAAAGTTAACAACCAGATAACCATAAACATGTGATGGGTTAAACGGTATTCGATTTACCAGTAGGAAAATAAAATGTAAAAAGTTTATTTAATATCCTTTTCAAAAAGTTGAGGAATATATTTATGAGATTGAATATGAATATAAGGATACATACTTAATTGTCAAATATATTTTCATCCTTTAATAAATATCTACAACAAACTCTTCTTTCTCAAAATGATGAGTATTTAAGATGAATTGGTCGCACATTAAGAAATAGAATAAACTTCTAGAAAATCACATAATCCCCAAAAATGAACTATATATTTTCCATGTATTTATACATTATCCAAAACCAAAATGGTTATTCCATGATCATATAATTCCCAAAAAAGAATAATATTTTATGAAAACAAATATGAAACTTAATCTCAAAAAATCAACAAACAATACCCAAAGTTCAACAAAGAAAATTCAATAAAACAAATTCATTAAAATTACTCAAAATAATCCAAAATATTATTAAAAACAAAAATGTATAACTATTTCATCACATAGTCTTCCACAATTAATCATAACATTTTTCTCCAAATAACATCGACTACTCTTAATGTCTCATAATTAAAAGTAATTAACCTAATCACATATTCTCTATATTGGGTTAATCATTTCCAAAAATATCCTATATTTCTATATGCATTTAATAAAAACATATATTCCTCCAAAAAAAATTCAATCATTACTCCTCAAATTAAATCACATAGTATTGTATTTTTTAGGTATATAGTGTTCCCAAAATAGTGAACGTCTTCCAATATAACATGTATCACTTAATCACCAAATAATTTTCAAATACTAAGGATATCCATTTGACAAAAAATACGTTCCAAAAATAATTTTATTCTTGAACCATATAATAATTTAACTAAAATAATAATTAATACAATCCATGGACTTCTCAAAGGCCAGTGGTAGGTGATAAATCACATTCGCACTACAGTTGTGGGTTCTATTCCCGCATCTTTTTCTAACATGACGGGTTGTCACACGGTCTTCATCCTATCATTTACTAAAACTATATAATTTTATAGCTTTCCTAAAAATGATATAATATCCTAAAAATAACCATAACATATTTTTAACCTCAAATTTTATCTCATACCTTGTATTTTGCATCCCAAAAAGTAATAACCCATAATTTCCTCAACGGTGAATGTCTTCAAAAATTCCATTTCTCACATTAATATTCCAGACCATAAAGCCTCAAAAGGTGTTTCTAGTCGTTGAACATATGATATAACATAATATTATAAACCCATTAGTTTATCCATAACCCTTAAGAAAACATTATTATCTCCAAATTTGTCTAATCCATCTTCTAAAACATACCATAAGGACTCGTCCTTAATTATAAAATAATCATTAGTGAAGTCAAGAATTCACATTGTGGATATTTTCAAGTTTAGAGTTTTAGATAATTATTCCATAAATGTTATATTACATCTCAAATATTACAATGTAGTCACCTCTACAATCTCCAATTTTTTCCAACAATAAAAATCCTGAAAGACAAGAATTATTTTCATGATAATAATATTCCTGAATTATTCCATTCCCTTATCCATACTTATACCTTATGAAAAATAATTCAAAAACATGGTATGAGCATAAAAATATGATTACATGACATAAAAATAAAAAAAAACTATTAGTCTGCCTAAAACATGATAACTAATCTAATGTTCATTGAGAAGATGAAACAAAAAATTTCACATGAATAACACTCAATCTATTTGCACAATAAAAACACTAAAACCAATAGAATGAAATTGAAACACCATTAGGTGACTTAGAGAATCATATACATAAAAACCTATCAAACATATTCCAATTTGAATAATCATATGGTTGAGTTCCAAATTATAGATCTATAATTGAGATCATCTTTCGTGTAAGCTATATCGAGATCACCTGTGAGCTATAATGTGGATCAAACCTTTTTATAAGATATATTAGGCTCTCCCGTAAGATATAATTGGGCTCTCCCCTTCGTATAAGCTATATCAGACTCAACTATTTCATATAATTCTCAAGTACCATTTCAAAAACATGTTTATCACAAAACCCTTTGTAAAAACTCTTGTAATCCCACAAGGAAAACATTTCTGTATAAAATTATGATTTTCATTTAAAACCCCATTTTAAATACCATGATACCCAAATAAAGGATTAATGGATTTATTTTACTTTTAAAAGATATTAATGCATATAGATGAAGCCAAATATCAAATAATGGTCACAGTAGAGGAGAAGTCATTGTCGCTATATACATTAAAAAACATTAATTTTTTCAATTTATAAATAAAGTAAAATTATTCATCTAAAAAATATCAATTTGAAAACATTGAATGAAATTTACGATAGACATAAAATTTCCAATATATTCCTTTTATACCCATGTAATTATATATTTAATTCAATATCATGAAGAAAAATATTTGAGAATTAATTATTTAAATGATCAAGGTGTCTTATACCACTATTATCATTTAAATATTAATCTACATGATTTATAAAATAACATTACTAAAGAAAAAATATGGTTATAAAATTCCATATTGTCTTTATATACATCTTATAAAAGAATTTATGTGCATATTTCAAGAAATTCTTCAATGAATGGAGTTTGAGACGAAGTCCCTTACCTTGAGTCTGTCTTATCTCATCCATTCTTAATATTCCAGAATAATAACCTTTTGTTAATTTTTAATTGATATTTTTTTTAAAAGTTTATTATTCTTTTTATATAACTTAATATCACTTTATAATAGTTACAAAATTATTTATGTTCATATTGAATGTTTTATCGATGTTCGGTACTTGAGTTAGAAATGAACTTGTTTAAATGAACATTATCAATGTGGTAATACGTCAATTATCTCTAGAATGATATTATTGATTTAAATATTATATATTTGAAAAATATATTTATTTTTAATATTATGTGAGATCGAGATATAATAAATGAAATGCACCATTCATGGAGACGGTAAGTCGTATGTACACATGAATGCTACTTTTATTTCTATATCATATAAAATGAATGAAACATAAATGATACATATGTATAGTATAATTCAATTATATAATTCTAGTTTAATATAAATGTTATATATGTTACAAAATTTCATTAACACCATCCATTATATGTTCCATGTATGGCATGAACGAGTCATATCACGTTGAGGGGGTGGTAGTCCACACTTCCTCAAAAGAAATTATCATATTCACGCATTTTTTAAATCATAAATTTATGTTTAAAATAAATATTATAAAATCATAGAGACAAAAAAAATATTATATATATCATATATAAATAAATTTCTATCATAATGTCCACCATGATAGGTTGTAGGAGAAAATTGAACAATCATCGTCTCGTGAGGCAGTAGTTCATCATACATAGAAACAGAATGATATATATATATATATATATATTATATAGAGGTGTGATTTTTTTTAGGTAGAAATATTTGCATAGAAAGTTCCCAATATATTGGGGATACTATTTTTGTTATAAAATAATAGAATAAAAAGAGCATATGTGGTGCAGAAGGAAAATAAATGAAATAATCTTGAAAGAAGACGTTAACTATAAATCAGGTTACTCCCTTTGATTTGAGCCAAATTCCTTTCTTGGATTTCCATATACCGAAATTAAGGATAAAAGGAGTAGGGTAGGGATGTTTTTAGATGATTTTATATGATTATATGATAAAAGAGGCTTGAGAGGTGTGAGTAAGTGGGTAGAGTTAGTGGCCTTTTATAAGAGAGAGGATGGGATCTTTAAAAAAGTCTCGAAATGTTATTTTATTATAAACTTATTTTATAATTATAATAGTTAAAAAGTGATAAATTTAGTGAATAATATGAATATGGGTCTAAATAATCTCATCCAATTGCTGTTAGAAAAGTTTATATCATAAACATAACCTTATCACATAGCTTTAACCCTTAGTTAAAAACATTAACTCTTACCAATTCTTCTTGTGTTTTCATAATATATGGTTACTATAGTTACTATAAAATTCCAATATAATCAAAAGTGGACCATTATTTTCATTTCTAGCATTATATAAGTCATTTTCTGAATCATAGATATTTAGGACTATTGTATCATTTAATAAAACAATATTTGTTTTATTAAAAAATCATTTATGCCAAATTTGGCACTATTTAGTAATTGATTTTTGTTAGAGTCATAACATATCTATCCTATAAAAACAATGGAATTAACTCATCCATCACATGTAAATGTCATCCAAAAAATTCATGGATGGAATCATAATGATTAAATTATATTTATTTTAATATTTATAATATCATTTCTTTCAATCATTCATTAATAAGGTAATCACTGCATCATCATTATGTGATAAAAAAATTTATTTATATAATTTCTATATATTATAAATAAAATAGCATGATGAAAGAAATTATATTATATTTATAATTATTATTTGTAGTCGAAAAAATCAGTTTTATATAGCAAAATAAAAAAAATTAGTTAGGAGATACATGTTTATGTTATATTTCCCTTTTCATTATAATAAATATTATAAAAGGTCATTATCACACCCATGTTGCTCTATGGGATAATTAAATCAACCAAATGATTCCCATGGTCATAAATATCTCATAAAATAGGATTAATAAATGTTTTATGGCATTTTTATATTATTATAATTTTATTTTTTTACCCTTATTTACCTAATTTAACATTAACCATGGTAAATAAAAATAATTATTGAATTTACTATTCATATTGTCCAAAAACAAAAATTCCCCTATTTACACAATTTGGACCTTATTATTTCATATATATAATCCAATTTTTCAAATTAAAAACATATAATTGGTAGAAAAAAATTCAAAATAAATTCATGAGGGCAAAACCTGAAAGAGTTTTCTAATATGTAAAAACTCTTAAAAGATTATCATGTGTTTATATCCAATTTCAATGTGAAATTCATTCCAATAACCAGAACTATATTTACTTATAAAAACAAAATCCAATAATACATTAAAAAACTAAAAATTACAATCTATAAATATAAATAAATTATTTGAAAGGGTAATTTTAATGAAAATGTAGTATTTTTCACAATTCATAAAAATATAGATTATATAAAAAAAATAAAATTAAACTAAAGTCAACTTTTATGTCTTGCTTCTAAATAATAAGATTATTTATCATATATAATATATAGACGTTAAAAAAAATTTATTTAATAATGGTATAACATTAAAAGGAGGTGGAAAACCCTTTTAAAAATATTAGTGTATTTTATGTTTAAAATTGGATTTATTCTCATTTTATGTATCTAAAATTAATTAGTTAATTTGGAAAATATATATAAAATCCGTAAAATCATAAAATTGTTAATTCTATTCATTCTTTCCAATAAAGAATCTAGGATTTAAATACCATTTAAAATAATGAGTTTGTTATTGTATAATTTTTTTGTATGACATGGTGTTGTGTGCAACCTAAGGTTTCGTAGAAACCGATTCTTGTATGCCAGGTACGCTATCATAAATATTATATCCGTTAATAGATAATTAATATTAATATTTATGAAAAAAATTTCATTTTATAAATAATTGGTTTGTTACATTATTAATTTGTATTTCCCAATGATACGAATAACTGTTTACTGTATAAAATTTTTTAAGAAGGGTGATAGTTTTGAAGAACTAAGTTGGTGATTATGTTAATCTATTATAGATCGGTTTTTTATGTATCTATGTTTTCAGAGAAACTAAATAATTATTGTTATTTAATGGATCATAATTTTAGGCAATGAATATTCATATAATAATAACTAATATTTATGTATGAAATGTATAGGAATATGTTGTTGGTTTCAGTGCCTGGTTTACCTAATCATTAGGGACTATGATTAGATATCTTTGGTGAAGAGTTTGGGAATAATTATAATTATAGGATATAATTCTAATGTTTTGGTATGAGAGATATTATTTGGTTTTCTGAGTAATGCATCCATATCTGTATACTATAAGTGGAGTTGATTTTTGAAAAAGATACATCTTGGTGTAATTAAACAAAAATACTTGTTTGAGTATAACTTAATCATTATTTAAGTGCATGATAAGTGTTCACATATTGTGTATCATGTTTGAAACTCATGGGGGATATTCAAGGGATAAAAAAATTTACATTATAAACCATTTTGAGTGACTGGATTAAATGATGACCATGGATATCCTAGGTTAAAACTAAGGTTTCATATATTAGAAATAGGGTGTCATTATTTAGATATTTTTTGAATGATGTTTCATTATTGATCACTCTGATTAAATATTATTGAAGTTAAAGCCCACCATTTTTTATTACTATGTAATTGATGTTTTAATGAGGAAGTTACATTCATAATAGGAAGGATAAAATATTATAGTACCCTAATTGAGATTAGATATATGAATTCATATATATCAGTAAAAGTATCAAGGAATGTTTATTTATATATTAAATTATTAGATGTTGATTTAGATATAAAGAATATTAATTGTATGATGGTTGTATCTCATTTATATGATTCTTCTCTAATTGATGTTTATGTTAATGTTCTTCCAAATATAAATTTTTTCTCCCTCTAGTTCAATTTTACGATAACATATCCATATATTATATTTATTTACCAAAAAAATAACACATTAATTAACATGTATTGGAAGTCATATTTTATTATACAAAAAATCATATAATCATCTATTAGAGAAATGATATATATATAAATCCAATGGAAATTTCATCCAATGTTTTGGTCCTTTTTCTAATTAAAAATATGTTTTTATCTCAAATGATTGGGTAGAAACTCAAAATAGAAGATATAAATATTGAATACATTTTTTTAGATGTTTTACATAATAATTTCCTATTATTACAATAAATATGGGCATTTAGTCTTCAATGGGACTCATATATAGTTCTTAACCTATTTCAAAAAAACAATATAGAATATCCCCTATTGTGTTACAAAAATTGAAGATAGAAATTCATGATAATCTTGATAAGGGATTCATTTAGCCCAGTGTTTTACCTTGGGGAAAATTTGTTCTTTTAGTTATGAAGAAAAATGGATCAATGGGGATCCATATTTATTATCTGGAACATAACAAGATCAGAGGAAAAAATAGGTATCATATACCTTGTATTGATGATTTTTTACATCAATTATGAGGATAAAAATATTATTAGTGGATTTATACTCAATCTAGAAACTGTCATTTACAGTTCAAAATTGAATTCATTCCTAAGACAGCTTTTCTGATGAGTTATAGGCATAATGAATTTATATTCATTCCATTTTTTCTCAATAATTCCCCTATTATCATCATGGATTTAATTTATATAGTATTTAAAAATTAACTTCCCTTGTTTCTAGAACACTTTATAGATGTTATTATTATATATTCAAATAGATAGGAATATCATGAACATCACATGAGGATAATTTTTAATACCCCAAATAAGTAGAAACAATATGAGAAATTTATAATGTGTAACTTTATCTATAAGAAGATTCATTTTCAAGACATATAAGCTCATGTGAGGGCATGTCATTGGATATATCAAAGATATAAGTTATTTATCATTGTCCCAAAGCATCCACTATGATTTTGTACATTAGTTTTCATTATTTGGATTGATATTATAGATGATTTTTTTTACTAAGATTACATGAAATGTACAAAAGTTCCTTTGAACCGATGAAAATGAGGAAAATATCAATGAACATATGAGAAGGGTATTAATTATACAGATTCTTAAACAACCATGTAGTGGATAAGGGGTTGTGATCTATAGTGATGCTTGTAAAAAGTGAATGTGATTCATCCTTTGGAAAAATGATATGGTTATTTCTTATGCCTCATGGAAATTGAAGGTTCACGTGTAAAATTACCCAAATCATGCTTTGGAGTTATCAATGGTAATTTTTTCATTAATGATATATATGAATTATCTTTTTGAATAAGGATATGATATATATACTGATCATACTTTTTTATATTATATATTCACTAAACAGTATTTTAATACACACAAGATAATATGGATGGAATTAATTATTTATTTTAAATTCTTAATACATTATTTCCATGTTAAAGATAAAAATGTAGAATATGCTCTATTTCAAAGGGATCATTCCATATTATTTATTATGTAGATCACAAAGGATTCAAAAATTATGGATTTTTAAATGATGGATCTGGAAATTCTAATGGTAGGGGAGAAATATTATCTTTAACATTTGAGCATTCAACCATCTATCCAAGTGATGACTAAAGGAATGTAGATGCACTAGCCCGCAGGGCACGAGTGAGTTGGTTAAAGGTGGTGGCATCCTGACCCCAAGGATCCGGGTTTGAGTCCTCGCAAGGCAACGCACACTATATGCTATAAAACAACTTGTGGGCCCCTCTACCCCATTGGGAAATGGCCTAAGCCCAAGGGTTGGCCACCTTGGGCCTCGCTGGGGACGTGCGACGTGCAGGTGGGAACGCCAGCCCAATACCTCATAACCCAACAACACGTCTGGATGGCGGAATAGGTGCAGGAGATGCCACTCCTGACGGCTCATGGTGACTCATTGGACTTAGATCATCAAAGGGGTCTCAACCTCCATTAGTTCTCTTCTTCTCACCATATTTGTAGACTGAAATCCCCCTTCTCCATATTCAATCCACTCGAAGAAGAAGCGTTGAAGGGTTTCTCAAAGTTCGATGGATTCTCTGGTGGATCTTTTGCCTCTCTTATGAATCGTCCTACGAAGCAAATCGTCAGGAAGGGCTCGGCCACACAAATATTAGCCTCTGATAATGAAATTTTAGATCGACTTATCCTATGTAAGATTTCTTTCATTGCTCTCATTTTGGTTATGAAAGGTTCAAAACCCTATAAATTTGCGAATCTGGTCACCTGTTTATCTTTCATTTGGGGATTAGAGGGTTTCAAATGCATTTTAATTGCCCGTGGATTTTTCCACATTCTTCTTCCATCAGCTGATCTTAAAGGTCGAGCCTAGAGTTTAGGTTTTCTTAAACATAGGCCTGTTACTATGCGGATTTATGATTGGAAGCTAAATTTCATTTTGAATGGCTTTAAGGATACTTGTGCACAAGTTTGGGTTAGAATTCATGGTCTTAACTGGGTATTATGGCATCGTGAAATTTTATATGATATTACATCCATGATTGTTATCCCAATTCGGATGGACAATTCCACTAAAAGGGTTAGTTTTGGTCATTATTCTCTTGTTCTGGTTGAAGTGGATTTAAGTGCCACATTGACAAATAAGGTGGTTCTATCCATATCACAAGCATATATTTCTCTTCGGATAGAATTTGAAAAAAATCATTTTTTTGTGACACTTGAAAAATTATTGATCATTCAAAATATATGTGTAGAGGTAACATAGTTTGTACTAATTGTAATACTAGAGGTCAAGAATTGCAACACTATCAAAAGAGGAAAAACTAAAAGGATGTGTATACCATTGCTGATCATACTAAAAATTTGGAGACAGACATAGTTGGTCTGGTTCATGCTTTTAACCCCCCTGGGGTAAAAGAATATATTGAAGAAGAGCCTTCTACGGTTAGAAAGACTCCTCCGGTCCTGTCTCGGAATGATGCATGTTCTGATATCCTCATCCTTGGTCCGACACAGGCTTATATTGTCTATGATTTTCCTACTAATATTAATGTGAAGAGTCCCTCTTGTGCTAACATCACTGAGGGGTATCACATTTCCCTTGAAGGGATGTCCTTTAAGGATTCCTTATCAAAAGGCATTAATGAATAGAATGTACGATATGAATCCCATGATAGTCAAATGCTCAAATAGAGGTTGATTTTTATTTCTAGAAAGAGAAAAGAGTGTTGTCTTAAAAAAACCGAAATGGAAAGGCAATGTTTGTTGATGTTACCTCAATGAAACCCAAAAGTATAATGTCCATCACTTTTTACAAAAAAGTGAAATTTCATTCTTCTTCGGTTTTGAGCAATGACTCTTCGGGTACATCTACTCCTCTCGTTGTTGTTGATACTATGGTTTAATCTGAACATGTTCTTACACTTGCATAGGGTAGCAGTCCTCTTTCTTGTGCTATCTATGGTAAGAAAGCTGGCACACCCCCCCCCCCCTATGGGGCTTTTCATAACCTCCCAGAACCACCAACTCTTGCAGTTTTCTGTTCTTGATAGTCATAGTAAGAAGGATATTTCATCTAATGAGACTGTGGTTGGCAGTCCACTCGATGGTGGTTCTCATTAAAAGGGTTGGTCTAGGGGATTCAAAATTGGATGCTTCTAGGATGGATATTTCACCAGGCTGTAACATGGCTCAACATGTAGAGAGTAAATCAACCTCGAAGGTCAATACTTTTAACTCTTTTGAGATGCTTTCAGGTAGTAGTGAAATAGATGGACAAAGAAATTTTCAGGTCTCATATACTAATGAATTGATGCATCCAGTTGATGTTGGTCTTCCAGATGAAGGATGGGGGACTTGGGAGCATTCCGACAATCGGAGGATGGATCGACATTCCCATGGCCAGGGTGGGAGCATCACTCACTATAGTATGTTGACTCGTTCACGGACTGCTTGAATGTATTTTTTGTTTTGAATGCTTGTTGTCCATTGAACTATTCATTCTATGTTAATAAAGGGGTTTTTTGCCTCACCTTTTCAAAAAAACATGTAGATGGACTTTATTAAACTATAAAAGGGGTGAGAAATTTTCTTCATCTCATCCTTGATTTTTGTGGACTAATATGGATCAAGAACCATTTATGTATCACATAAATGCCAAAAATTAAGGATTTAGTATATGTTTCTCACGTTCTGATATTCCTTATTCCTCTTTGAATTAAAATGATATATGGATATCTAAAAGAATATTTCAATTTGGATATCAATCAAATATATATTTCATAGTATGTATCATGTTTCATGGTATGTTTGAAAGTGGTGACTAAGGAAAAAAGGTACAAGGGGGTGTTATAACAATTACCTAAAACATAATGTATATAGAAAAAACCATAATGTATTCTATCACTGGAATCCTGAAGATGTATAAAGGTCAAAATGTTATTTGAGTTTTTTTTGTTATTCATATGGATTCTTCACACTTCATTACTATCATAAAATTTTTATATCATTAAAATCATTACGGAATATACATTAATAAAGAGGTAAGGTTTCATGGTGTACCATATTCTGTAACATATAATTTTATTCGAGGATTAACTTGAATTTATGATCGTCTTTAGTAGGATCATGATATATAGTAGGGTTTATGTACTACTTATCACCTTCAGACATATATTCAGAATGGTATAACTATAACGACCCTTGTTTTTTAAACATTAAAATTTCATTACATTTTTTAAAAAAATAAATATTATACAAATAGAATATCAAACATCATTGTTTGTATAGTGCTTTTGGAATCGTAAAAAATATAAAACTGGTAGATAAGGGAGATACAATATATCTAACTAGGATATTATTGGCTTGAACCCTTATTAGACATATCAAAAATTGTACATATCTTCACAACCTAGGGAAGGAAACATAAAATGGGGTGATCTTAAATTCTCAGTAAAAGTAAACAAGGGAGACAAGTAATCATAAACATGAGAATATGGTTAAGTGAACATGATCATGAAATTTGAAGATCAAACTCGGCATATCAAAGATCATATATATGAATCCTGGCATAAAGAATGGTATTTCATAAGAAATGAATCAAAGTGAAGTAAAGGACATAAGCCATGAAATCATAACATAGAATTAAGACAATGAATTCTGGAAATACATAGGCATATACTGATTTCTATAGTATCCAAGGCATTAATTCAAAGACCATCTTAGTAGAAAAATTACTTTACTAAACTGGGTGAACCCCTATTCCAGTACTGAATTATCGAACTGAATAAACCCTCATTCCATCCCTATATTACTAAATTGAGTAAAACCTCATTCCAGCCCTATCTATCTCATGAGAGATAAATCTTTACCCAATGCATTGAAGGGAGATATAGGTCCCACCTGTCACTTAATGATATCATACATTCATGTTTTACAAGATCATAACTGAACATATAAAACCCTAGAAAATGAAATGGCTATAATATATATGAAAACATATCATATCTTTTGGTAATAGACAGTTTTCATAATCACTTCATAATAAACATAACCTATGAAAAGAATCAGGTATCAAAAGCATATAAACCGTGAAAGAGAAAGAAGTTTTATAACATCATTCCATAAAAAAATATTCCATTAAAATAAAGAATTTTAATGGAAGCATTGAATAATTTCCCCATAAAGTCATGATAACCACCGATGTATTTTATCTTTTATGGGAACTAATTTTGAAATATTGTCTAAAATCACTTCCTGTGGAAAATAGCATGTCTTCATTGAAAATTGATTTTTATTACATAAAACATTTAGAAAACAATTTTATTATAAAATAGCTTTGAAAAAATATAAAGGATGCTTTAAAAACAATAATAAATTTTTTATATCATTTTTACATGAAAATTATCTTCAATGATCTTTTGAAAACATTTTTGAAAACATGGTTTTTGAATACAATGTATTATCAATTGAAGAGATAGATAGTCAGATTTTTATAAAAACAATATATTAAGTACAAAAGAGTGTAAAAAATGTTACAAAAAAATTATTATACCTTGAATAAATAAAGGGGAAGGAAACTCATGAATCCTGTTGGGAGATTTCATCAATGGAATCATAAACATAAACAATCTCGAAAAATGATATGATTCTCTCAATAAACTCTTATAACTTGGTTACTTGGGATCATACTCTCCATGTAACAATATAAAATTACATAAGTGTATATAGTATCATGAAAATAATTATATTCATGATATAACATGTACATTTGAAGTATATACATCTCAAAAAATATTTTAGGTGTATAATAAAACATGATCCTCAAAGAAGGAAAATGGAGATAATTTTTTTTTACTAATTGGTAACTTTTGAATATTAAACCCCCTGAAATAAAGAAAATAAATTGAACATGTGAATACACATAATTTTTATTATAATATCAATAGAATTAAATCAAGGTCAGTACATACACCTCACAAATTAAAAGAGTGATGATCATAACATGAATCTGACTGAAATTAAATTTGAGATTAAATTCCCCTTAATGTGTATCCTAACTCTCTCTGTAATCGTACAAGCTTCCAGAACAATAAATATAATTTTATTACAAATAATTTATAGATAAATGTCATTATACATAATAGACTATATTTTTTTTATTATAATCATATATTACCTACTTGTTAATGATCCTAGATTAAAGTTTCACTTCGGGTAATATTTGCTTTGTTCATTGCATGTGTCTTAATTTGTTATATCCTGGATCATTAAACTTAGATCATGATTCCAAAATGTAGAACATGATATAAATATTAGGTATATCCTCTGTAATTATATTATAATAATCTATAGCAGAATGACATACGTAATGGAATACATCTTTCATGGAGTGGGTAATCTGTTCCTACACATGAATATTGTTTCCCTTTTTATTGTCTTATTTAAAGAAAGTTTATAAATGACACACACACACACACACATATATATATATATATGTGTGTGTATATATATATATGTATGGTTATATATATATAATTATTCCAATTTAATGAATATATCATATACATCATATAATTTTATTAATTCCATCCTTAATACAATCCATGTTTTGTGTGAACAAATCAAATTTCATTGAAGGGGCAGTATTTTACACTTACTCCAATGAGATTATTGTATTAACACCAAATGAAAAGTTAAATAATATGTGTTAGAAAAATTAATACAAAAGCATAAATTCATAATATATATAATATATTAAATATATAAATATAGTTTCCATCATAATTTCTATAATGATTGGAGGTAAAGGAAAAATGAACAATCATCATTTCGTGAGGTTGTAGTTCATTGTACACAGAAACAGTATGTTCAACATCCATTAGATTGAGGTGTGTGTAAGTTTAGGTTAGAATATTTTTATAAAAAAATCCTAGTATATGAATGATATTTTTGTTTTCACACAATAATGGAATAAAGATATTTTAGGGTTGGAGAAAGAAAATAAAGGAAAAAATATTGAAAGAATACATTATCTCTAAATCGGGAGGCTCCTTTTGTTTGAGCCAAAATGATTCCTAGAGAGTGTTTCAACCAAAAGGGGGGATTAAAATGTTAATGGAGGATTATTGGAAGGATATTTGGGTAGTGATTTTTATAACTCTTGAGGCTTGAGATTTGTGAGGGTTCGGTATAGGTGATGGCCTTTTATATGGAAGGAAAAGGACACACATGCAATTTTAAGAAACTAATAATGTGTGAACATGATATTACCTAAAAGAAGTCTTAACATCCCATAAAAACTCAATAATGGAAGGTATATGGACAAACTATGAAGAGAAAATGGGTGTTGAACATGTTTCTAGGTCATCTGGGCTCTTAATTTTATAGTTTAGTCCACAATTATGCTTAATTTGGCATTAATTAATGTGATTTATTTTAATCAGTTTTTCTATTCACTTTGGTCAAATAAATAGAATGTCCATAACAGACTCTATAAAATTAGACTTACGACAATGGTTTTTGTAGGATGTTTTAAATTTTAATCATAGAAGCGGAAAAATTAAGATTAGTGATAATCCCACAATCGGGCCAAATAACAGGGTTTTA
This sequence comes from Viscum album, assembly GCA_963277665.1. Lineage (NCBI taxonomy): Eukaryota > Viridiplantae > Streptophyta > Magnoliopsida > Santalales > Viscaceae > Viscum > Viscum album. Next base: position 1,292,744,600 of record OY728135.1, read on the forward strand.
ATGTTGGAAAAAGTTCAAACATTTTTAGATTTTATATTCAATATCAAAGTGTAATCGATTCTAATTAATTTAATTTCAATTTTATATGTAATATTTATATAATGTGACGTTAAAAAATTTGTAATATCATTTATAATTATTAATTAATTAGACAAAAAGTCAGTTTTTAACTAAAAAGCTGTAGTTTTCATTATTCATCCAAATATGAAGTTCCTAAAAATATCCGAAAATTTACCCTAAGATAATTTGAACATTCCAAAATATAAAATGATGTTTATATTATAAATTTTAATTTCAAAAAATTTCAAAAATTAAATTCATTATTATAAACATCTCATTCGAGAAAACGACATTTTTAAACATAAAAAACAACTTTACCAAAAATCATATCTTTTATTATCAATATTATTTATTAATGTAAAACTATTTTATAAAATATTTCAAATTTATTTATTAGTATTAATATTACTATGTTTACATTATTTTTAATAATTATCTTATTTAAATAATTATATTAATAAAAATATATATTTCGTAAAAACTAAATGTTGCATGTATAGTACACCAACTTAGTACCGCGTACATCATATGTCATGTCTGTATTATTTAGAATGTACTCCAAGTAGATGATGAATGTAACATATTCTACATTATTTCCATGTGAATGTAATTTTTGACTTAGTTCATTGCATGATATTAATAAAAAATTAAATTTTTTTAAAAAAAAGGTCCATAAAAACTCTGGGTGTTACATTCTACCCCCCTTAATATGATTTTCACCCTCAAAATTCATCACTCAAGAAAAAATTAGTGAGGATAATTCTACCTCATCATATCCTATAGTTCCCATGTAGAATCATCAGACTGATGATTTCTCTCACAAAACATTGACCGTGCGAGTGGTCATGTTTCTTAGAACATTCCTTGATCAGTCAAAAATTTCAACAGGTTTCCCATCATAGGAAAGATCATTCTCCATCGGTATGACCTATGATTTTAGTACATGTGAAGGGTCAGACATGTAATTCCTAAGGAGCTATATATGGAACACATCATGGACTTGAGATTAATTTTGAAGAAGTGCCATGTGATAGGTTACTTTGCCGATACAATCAGGACTTTCAAAGGGGCCAATATATCTAGGGCTTAGTCTCCCCTTCTTTCCAAATCTCATAACATTGTTCTAGGGTGAGATTCGTAGAAACACCTTTTTTTCCAACATCATATTCCAGATCACACTAATTGTTATCGTCATAACTTTTATGCCATCTCTGAGCATGCTTGATATGATACTTAATGGTTCTAACAAGCTTGACTATTTCTTCAACGATCTAAATCCCTAATAGCATTATTTCTCCAACAACATCCCAGCATGTTAGAGATCTAAATTTCCTCCCATATAGGGATTCATATGGTTCCATCTAGATGCTTTAGTGAACGCTATTGTTGTAAGAAAACTCAACTAGTGAAATTTTTTTATCCCAACATCCTTTTAAATACAGAGAAAAATATCTCAAAATGTCCTATAATATTTGAATTATTTTTTTTCAGATTGCCTATCTATTTGAGGATGATAAGTAGTGCAGAAACTCAATTCTTTATCAATTTCTTTCTTAAGACATCACTAGAACATTGAGGTAAACCTCATATCCTAATATGATATAATAGAATGTGGTACACCATCCAACATTACCACTTCCTTAATGTATATTATAGAAAGATAATCAAGATATAAATATTCTCTGATATCAATGATTTGTGCTGACATAGAAAGGAGATTGACTACCACCCATATAACATTAAACCCTTTAGATGTTTTGGGTAGTCTAACAAAAAAATCCATAATGATGTTCTCCCATTTCTATTCTGGTATGGGTATTGGATGAAACATCCCTTTAGGATTTTTTATTTCAACCTTAACTTCTGGTCATACCAGACATTGAGATACAAACTCCACAATATCTCCCTTCTTTCCATCCTACCATAATTATTCCTTCATGTCCCTATACATCTTCATTCATCCATGGTGAATATAAAATGATGAACTTCGAGATTACCCTAACATCTCCTTCTTAAAATATTGTATTCAAGTAACACATACAGGGTTTTTGAACCTTTTTATTCCATCCTGATCAACGTTAAACTCAGGAACATTTCTAACCTTATTTTTTATCTCTTCATCTTCCTTTTGTTCCTCCTTAATATTTACTTGGATATATGGTTGAACATTAATTTGAGAAAGATAAGGTTTTCCATTTCCTTTGGGATATCTAGGTCCATCAATTGTAAATCCTGAAATATTAGATCATTTTTAATCCTCATCATGGATAAGCATGAATGATCCTTCTGACACAAAGTATTGACCAACTTGTTCATTTTCCTAGGGTGGTAATGTATTGTGTTGTTAAAATCCTTTATCAACTCTAACCATATTATTGGGTTCATGTTCAACTCCTTCTCTTGGAATATATATTTTAGACTTTTTTAATCTATATATATATCACACATTACATAATAAATTTAATACCTCCATATCTTTAATTCAAATATTACCACTACTAACTTCAAATCATTAGTTGGTTAATTTTTCTCAATAATAGTCAACTATCCTGAGGTAGAGGATATAAACATGTTATTTTTCATAAGAAAACATACCAATACCTTCTTGGATACATTCCTATAGATTAAAAAACCATCTCCACTAAAAGATATTGTAATAACATTTTCACTGTCAAACCTCGTCTTTAGTTCCATGAAATTTTTCTTATATTCATTTTTTAGAGGAATTCCATGCCATTCCAGGTTATCTTGGTAAGAAGATTATATAATTAATAGAAATTCTCTATAAAATCGTCTATAATATCTTGTTAATCCCAAAAATATATAGATCTCTATCATCGTGGTTGGTCTAGGCCAGCTTTCAATATCTTTCATCATTGATGGATCTACATCTATAAAATCTCATGAGATTATATGTCCCAAAAATGAAACCTTTTGTGCCCAAAATTCACACTGCTCAAATTTTTCATAAAAATTATCCTTCCTTAGGGTCTTTAATATAATTCTCAAGTGATCTTCATTATCATTCATACACTTTCAGTAGATAATAATATAATCTATAAATTCTACCAAAATCACATTGAGGTAATCTCTAATGACTCTATTTATTAAACCCATGATGATATCATGGGAATTAGTGAGACCAAAATACATCTCTACATATTCATAGTGACCATAACTTGTACATAATGATTTCTTATGTATATCATTCTTATTACCCTCAATTGATGATATCCTAATTTAAGGTCATTCTTGTAAAATTATTGAGCTCTACATAGTTGATCATACAATCATCAATATGGCGAAGAGGATACATGTTCTTCATTGTGATCTTGTTCAACTCCTGATAATTAATGTAGAGTCACACAAATCTATATATCTTCCTCTCAAAAATAATTGGTGCACCACAAAGTGAAACAGTTGGCCGAATGAATCACTTATCAAGGTTTTAATCAAGTTGATTCTTCAATTACTACAACTCAATTAGGTCCATTAAATAAATAATATTTTAAATTTGTGTGGAACCAATTATAAGTTCTATTGAGAACTCAACATCACATTTTAGTGGAAGACTAGTCAAATATTCTAGAAAAACATCTACAAAATCCCAAAAAGTGGGAATATCATCAATGTTGGTTATCTCCCCAACCGTTTTAGATAAATAACACTTTTGAATATAAATTAAGACCCATACACTGAATGTAATCTCCTAAGGATGTTCAGACTTATCATTAAATTTATGGATGATTATATGAGGGTTTAAAATATCAATCATAATGTCCCTTCTTTGAAAATTGATATGGTATTTATAAAGATAAACCCATTACATTCCTAATAATAAATATAATTCTCCCAAAGGATGAATGACAAGATTTTTTGGAAGCACATTCCCACAACTTCAGCTAGAGATGAATGACATACTTGAGAATTAATCATCGTACAATTAGGATTTCTATCTTATGATACCTTAAATAATCTATGAAACCATTGGTTTATCTTAGGATACTCATAGACAACTTATATTTAAATACATCATGATTTTTCATGAAGAGTTTGTGAATTTCAAAAGCATATCCCCTAGGAGTGTCAAACTAGTTGTGCAGCAAGGCCCATTATCGTGTACCAGATTACCCTGAGTCAAGCTCGGAACATCTTTTCGGAGTTATTAACACTAGGTACATCTATTCCAGAGCCACATATGGTCATAGTATCTAGACAGATGTTTATTGATTGGAAACCAATCACTATATCCTTCACCAAAATTCTGGGACATTTTCTTATACTTTTACTGGTCCTTATACTTTTCCTTATACATGTTCTGTAGGGTTCTCACTAAGGTTTTTTCATCCTAGTTTCCAAAGCATAAGTAAACCTTGGCTCTAATACCAACTGTAGAAACCCTTTATTTTTAATCATTTACATTTCATTTCATTTTCAGAATACTTAAATATTATAAAAATAGTCTTCCAAAGGCGGTTGATGGTATAGTTCCTTTGGAAACATAGGAACATAAAACTAGTATATATGGGAGCTACAACATATACCACTAGGTTATTCTTGACTAGAACCCTTGTTAGGAATATAAATAACAGTACATATCTTCACATGCAGTGGAAAGAAACCTAAAAATGTTTGAGCTCAAATGCTCAGTAAGGGTAAACAAGAGAGACATGTAAGAATAAACATGAGCATATGAGATTGAGAATATGATCGTGAAAATAGAAGATCATACCCTTCATATTAAAGATCATATACATAAAGCATGTCATAAATCATGGAAGTTTATAATACATTAATCAAAAGGAATTAAACGACATAATACATGAAATAATAACATAGGAGTAAGGCATAGAATTGTGGCAACACATAAGAATATACTTATTTCCATAGAATCCCAGGAATTAATGCCAAGTCCATCATAGTGGAAAAAGTCTTTTACTAAACTGGTTAAACCCCCATTCCAGCCCTATATTGTTGAACCATGTAATCCCTTGTTCTTTCCATGTATTACTAAACTGAGTAAAACCTTATTCCATCCCTATCTATCTAATGAGATATGAATCTTTACCCAAATAAATGGAGTGAGATATAAGTCTCACTCATCACGTAATAAAATCATTCAAACATGTGCCAAATGATCATAACTGAGCATATCATAACCCATGAAATGAAATGGGTATCATAAACATGAAAACATATTAAAACCTATACAAATATATAGGTTTCATAATCACTTCATCATAAAAATAACTCATGAAAAGAAGCGGGTTTCAAAATAATATAACCTTTTAAAGAGAAATATGCTTCATAACATAATGTTATCAAAACATAATCCATTGAAATAAATAATATGAATTGAGACATGGAATAATTTCCTCATATATTCCTAGGAAACACCAATTGATGTCATCTTATATTGGAAATAATTTTTAATGATATTTTAAAAATACTTCTTGAAAAAAATATCCTATCTTCTTTGAAAATGATTTTTTTAACATAATACCATTTGGAAACCATTTTCTTTGATAATAGCCTGAATGGCCTGAAGGCCTTCATTTTTATTTTATTTTGGATAATCCCCCTTTTAAGGGTTGAAGGGGAACCTGTACATGACACGTAGGCCCAAGACACAAGGCCCGAAAAACCCACAATACATGACCCGAAGGCCCATAGGCATACCATGGCCAATACATAACCCATAGACCCAACCCACTTGAAATCAATTTTTGAAATATTTTTTAAAACATGGTTTTTGAATACAATGGATTTCTGACCGAAGAGAGAGATGGTACAAATTTACTAAAAACACTATATTAAATACCAAAGCGTGGAAACAATGTTAGTAAAAATTTATAATACCTTAAATAAAAAAAATGGATAAGGAAAATCATGAGTATTATTGAGATATTTTATCTATGGAAGAATAAACATAAACAATCTCGAAAAATGATATAATTGTCTCAATGAACTCCTATAACTTGATTACATGGGAACATACTATATATGTACGACAATGTAATTAAATAAAGATTAGTATGTCATTAATACAAGTAAATTCATGATATAACATGTATATTTAATGTATATATACATTGGAAAAATATTTTAGTTTTATAACAAAACATGAGTCTCAAAGAAGGCAAATTGAGACAAACTGGTTTTACCGATGTGGTATCTTTTGAAAGTTAAACCCCCTATAAGATGGATCCTATAATGGATATTTGAATACCCATAAATTTAGGTATAAGATACATATAATTAATTCATGGTAAGTACATACACAACATAAATTAATTGAGTGGTGATCATAACATGATTCTCACAGAAATTAAAAGTGAGATGAAATTCCACTTACCTTGTGTCTTGAATATATTTGTACTTGTACAAAATTCCTATATAAAAAATATAAGATTATTATAAATATTAAAAAAAATAATATAATTATACAAAATAAAATATATGGTTTTATTATAACCTTATATTACCTTCTTATTAAAGATCTTATATTAAAGTTTCACTTTTGGTAATATTCTCTTTGTTCTTTGCAAGTGTCTTAATTTGTAATATCATTTATCCATATACTTATCATTATTCTATAATGTAAAAAATTATATAAATATCAGTTATATAAATTATAATTATATTATAATAATATATTACATACTGATTTACGTAATGAAATACATCATTCATGGAGACAGTAAGTCGTTCGTTCGCATGAATGATGTTTCAGTTATTATTGTCATATTTAAAGAAATTTTATAAATGAAATATATATATATATTTCAGTAGAATTACTATATCATATATATTATATAATTTCATTAAAACCATACATAATACATTCCATGTGGTGTGTGAATGAATCACAACGATTTGAGGGGGCGGTAGTCCAAACTTCCTCGAACGAGATTATCTTATTAACACTTAATGGAAGGTAAAACTATATGTGTTAAAAAGGAATAAATTAGCTTAAATACATAATAAATATAATATATTAAATATATAAATAGTGTATCCATCACAATTTCCATCGTGATTTGTGTTTAAGGATAAATGAACAATCATCATTTTGTGATGCACTAGTTCGTTGTACACAGAAATAGTATTTTCAACATCTATTAGATGGAGGTCATTGTGTGTGAGTTTAGGTTAGAAAAAATTCACAAAAACATCATATTATATGAATTATACTGGTTTTGTCCCAAAATTTGGGAATAAATAGAGTGGTGGGTGTGGAGAAGGAAAATGAAGGAAATGATCTTAAATGAAGACATTACCTCTAAATCAGGTAACTCCTTTCGATTTGAGCCAAAAGGTTGCATTGAGAATGTTTCTACCATATGGTAGGCCTCAAAGATGAAGGGAGGATTGTTGGAACGAAATTTTGGAAGGTATTGGCTGAACATAAGAGTCTTGTGAGGTGTGAGGAATGGGTAGAGTTGGTGGCCTTTTATAGAAAAGGAAAATGAGTCACATGGAATGTTTTGAATCAAATTAGATGTGCACATGGTATCACCTAAAAAATTATTAACAAATGGACCAAACTAAATAATGTACAGTGTATGAAAAAAATATGGATATAAAATGGGTTTTTGACAATTTTATAGATCATTTCGGTCCTTAATTGTAAGGTTTATTGCTTATTTAATATTAATTTGCCTTAATTGTTGTGACTAATTTTAAGCACTTTTACTATAAAAAATTTCAAAAAATAATATGGTCTTATTAGACTCTAAAAATTAGAATTAATATGATGTTTTATTATTTATTTTTTAAATTCTAACCATAGATGCGGAAAAAATAATATTAGTGCTAATCTCGCATACGTGATGATGTAATTGGGTTATAAAGTCAGAAAAAGATCAAACATTCATTAAGATTTTATATTCATTATCAAAGTGAAATTGATTATAATGAATTTTATTGGTTTACAATATTTATGTTTATTTAAAAGTGACATTAAAACATAATTATAATATCATTTAGTATTAATAATCAATTAGATAAATGTCAGTTTTAAACTAAAAAGCAGTATTTTTCACTATTCATCAAAAAATGTAATTTCTCAGAAAAATTTGAAACATTCACCCTAAGATAATTTCAAAATTATAAATTCAAAAATGAAGTTTATTTTATCAAATTCATTTTATAATTTTTTTTAAAATTACTTTAATTATTAGAAGTAGATCACTCGAGAGAACGCTATTTTCAAACATAAAAAACCTTAGAAAAAATAATATGTTTTATTATCAATATGGTTTACTTGTATATAAAAAATTATAAATAATATTTAAAAATAATATATTAAAATTCAGGTTACAATATTAAACTAAGAGGTTATAATTATCGTATTTAAATAATTTGAACATTCAAAACATATATTTTGTAGAAACTCATGTTTGTTTGTATCATATGCCCACTAAGTGTTACGTGCATCATACTCCAAGTAGGTGTTGTGTGGAATATACGCCAATTTGGTGTTACATGTAATGTATTCCAAGTTATTTATGATTGAAAGGAATCTTTGACTTAGTGAATTTCATGATATAAATTAAAATTAAAATTTATTCGATAAAAGTTCCCTTAAAACTCGGGGTGTTATAAGAACCATTGAAACACTAGAGGATATAAAAAGATATATTTCTATGGATTTCAAATGTTTTTTGGATCAAAAACTTCCTCAAGTAACGATTTTTCTATAATATCATTATATTGATCATTTATAGAGCTCATTAAAAGGTAATATCCACACATTGGAACATCAAGGTTGCTCAAAGTCGATTGAAATATTATGTCTATAATAATTGGAAAATTAAAGAATTTATTGTTAGTGAGAAGGTAATATATTGAAATAATCCAGGTAAAATAGGCACAATATTAAAGAAATATACACAATTAAGATGTGGGTATGTAGGTCTGTTCTAGATTCTTGAATGAGTATGGATTTTACCTATTCACTTGGTGATTCCCATGATCCTCTATCGAGTTCAAGAGGCATTACATGTAACTCTCTTGAGGAAATACGTACATGATCCTTAAAATATAATAAACTCAAAGATCATAAAACTAGAGGATGATAATTCCAATGATGGATAATTTTTTTAATAAACGATTATAGAGATATATTATTATGGGAAAAAGAATACTCACAAGGTTAATTTTATTTGGAGGAATAAGAAATCAAAATAAGCTACACAAAAAATCAAGGATATGATGTAACAGAGATATCACCATTTTTTGTATCACACTGACCAAATATCAAAAGATAAATTTAGTTTTAATGGTTCTTTAATGAAACACCATGACTAGAAATTAATTTTTTTTATTCAAACAGTTTTGAGGGAAAAGTGAGATACCATACAAGACTTCATAAAATCATGACATCAAGACTTAAATGGAAAAGATAAACCCCAACGGACAAAAACTCGAGATGAAGGGAAACCATTCCAACAAGGGAGAAGCTCCTCCCAGTAACTATTACATTATGTTCAGCTTCAATCATTTCATCATGGCATGACTAGAAGTCCCATGCTAAAGAGAATAGGCATAGTACCGATGTCTAAAGCCATACCCCCTCAAACATCCGATTCTGAGAAGCCATGAATCATTGAAACCACTTTCCCTTAACATCATCTAAAGCACCTCTTTATATGATAATGGTTGATGAATTCCTTGAGCCGTAGACCACCAAGTCCACAATAAAAAAAATTCCAAAAAAACTATAACAGACGACCTTCCATCCAATACAGATTCATGTGAAATAAAACACAGTACAAAAAAATAATTGATGTCATCAACAAATGTCGAAAAGCAAAGAAGGATAGAAAAAATCAAGGGAAATTACTAAGCTTGGGGAAGCCAAATAACCAAAAAACCAACCAATCCATGGATTCAGCAAACACCATTTCACGGACTGAACCATCACATCCAAACCCATAAAAATTCCCAAATCACAAATAGTAGAATCACATCAAAAATCATATGAAACAAAACAAAAATCAAAGACCCAAGAAACATCACCCAAATATTGGCCTCCCGAACACCGTCCACCAGAAGGAGGTTATGCCACAAATCAAACCGAGATAACACCAGATCTCGTCACCACTAGAAATCCCACCTAATAAGACCACAACAAACAGAAAAGCACATAATCCCATGAAGAGCATTGATACAACCATCAAACATAAAAAACATGACAACAGAATGACATCGTGCTGATAAAAATCGATCACAACCACAAATGCTCTGATGGCATAAGTCGACGAATAAAGCGACCTTCGTTGCAAACCGATCTTATGCTCATGGATGATGAGATGACAGTGTTTCATAAGTCCATAACACGAAATCAATGATGCCATAGAAGGAGGGTTGAGGCATAAACTCATCGCAGAGAGGTCCAGACGGTCCGCATCAAATCTTCCACCGAGGAGATGATTCGACGATGGGGGAAACCCTTGTGCTGCAAGCCCCTAATGGGCTGATTCGAATATATTTAATGAAACTCCATGAGATTTTATTATATACTTCTTTATAAATAAATTGCATTTCATTGATAGATTCTTTACTCACATTCTATGTCTAAACAAACAAATATATAGTATTGAATAATAAAATTTAATATAAAAATTATACCCTATACATTGGATTAGAATGTAAGAATATGAATAAATTATTTATGGAAAATTTATGGATTACACAAGTGTAAAATAAATTTATTTGTTATAAATTGATTAGAAATGAAAATACTAAACAATTGAAAGTAAAAGATACATTTTCTAAAAACATATTATTATGAATGAACTTCATTTTTATCACAATAAATAAAATTAATCACTATTGGTGACTAATTTCTATTAAATTTTTATATTATGTAGTCAAAAAAATATCATTAAGCTAATTTTATTTCTGTCAATTGGATATAAATAAAAACAGTTATGTGTTTAAAGATATATTTTCAATAAAATGGGTTTCATCATGTTTTGGGAAACTATTTTACAAATTATATCTCTCAATTATAGAAATAAATTAATGTAAAATAGATTTGATATTTGAATTCAGGATATTCATATTTGGTTATTAGGTCCCCTTTATTTATTGTCGTTAGGAACAGTAACCTTGGAAACTGATTTCCCACCTTTATATAGGTAACATTAGTGAAACATGGTTATATTATTGGGTTAAGTATTTAATATTCCTCTCACACATTCCATGATCCTGTTATATGATTATAGCTCAATAATTCTCACCCATATCTTCAAAATATTTATAGTTAGATTCATTTTTATTTTTTATGACACTAGTATTATTTTATGAAAAGTATAAGTAGTAAATGTCAGTAAATTGACCCTACTAACTCAAAAAATCTATTATAAGGTTAAAAATATGATAATTATATATATAAATTAATATTTTCAATAATAACTAATTTTTTAATATGGGAATTTACTTCTAATAATTATTTATTAAATTATTACTTTATATTATTGAGAAACCCCGACGCAATATTTATTTTATTAAAAGAAAATTATAATATCTAATTTTATAATTATTAAATGTAATAAAACATATCAATATTTTTTCTAAATTAATTTTATGATACATATAATATATTATGAATGTTTATTTGGTTTATATTCAAATTAATTTTTTTATGTCTTCTTTAGAGATAAATTAATTGAATAGATTTAAAAATTACATTATTTGTATTGTCTGTTAAATAATATTATATAAAATTATTTAAAAATAAAAAAATAATAATGAAATAATAATATTAGGATGATAGATGGTATTAAAATGAAATCTATTTTCCATTTATGTTGGGATTGTTACATTATAAGTTAAATTATAACCATTTAATAATAAAAAAGTCATTACCACAATTAAGATTTAAATTTATTAACCAAGGGGTCCAACCAAATGATAATGATTAAAATGAAACCCAAACCAATATAAATATCATTTTGTTATTATATTTATAACTAAGAATCTTTTAATTATAATATATTTATATTTGGATTTAATTTTTCTTTTGAATTTATTAGTTGTATTTTAATATATTTAGTACTTCCATGTGTGTCATCCCCCTTATAAATGGATACCACATCGCTACCATTTTTACACTAAATTGGCCAATAAATACCAACAAAACCCTATAAAAATATCTTTTCAACATGCCCCTCCTCAATTTATAATTAATTTTATTCTTAATAGCTCATTCTAGGGGTCATTTAGAAAGGATCTAAAGGATGTATCCCATAGAAGAGGTAATCATCTTACCTGACTTATTTGAAATTATTTACTCTAATAGATCCATTAAATCCATTTTATTAATCATTACATTATTTATTCTGTATCCTAAATGTATTAAAATTTTATAATTATCATGAAACAACCAGCGTCCCCCCTCTTTTCTAATAATTGTATAGTCAATGTATCGTTAATGCATTTTTATGGACTACCTCCTCCACGTAGATATACAATTCATTTTTCATCACCATCTATAGTGGATGGGTATTATGATGGTTTTAGTGATTATACATTACATTTATGAAATTATTATGAATGTGGAATTATAATTTAATATGTACCCTCTTACCTTCCAATCTTTTCGAAAATGACAATGTCACTCGTGCAAATGTGTAGACTACCACCTCCAAGCAGCGGTGATATTTATTTTTCATTTATGAAATACACAGATGGTAATGAATATGGATTTAATGAATATATATAATATCTAAGATATAATGGTTAGTATATAATGGATAATTATTATTTAAATGCCATCCATTCATTTATTCAAAAAGATAATACAATGTTCATTTATATGTATAACATACTTTCACCATTAACAATGTGATTTATTTTTCTGTATCTACCATTTATGAAAGATTATAAATATGTATATAACAAATATATATGATATTTATATCATTAAAAACATTATGGATATTTTATTAACCATGATCAATGTACAAGTACCATAACTAAAAAAACAGATTCTCAAGAAAATAAATTATTTATCACCTAAAAACGAAACATTTTATAAATAATTAAAATTAAATAGGTGTTGAAAAGTTATAAGTTGATAATATATGTTATTATATGTATATAAATAGGTTTCTTATAGATTTGTTATAATTTTAAATTTATTATACATGTTTTTAGATCTCCTTCGAAAAAGTTTGAAGATGATGAAAGGGACTTCTGTTTCAAAAACATTTTAATTGGGATTGTTTATGATGGAATTTAAATTAAAGTAAATTAAATAATTATTTTTTGATAAATACCTTTAATATTCTTATTCTATTTTTATTTATTTGGAATATAATTTTCATATAATTTTCTTCACATTAAGTACCAAATATACTGGAATAACATTTTTATGGAAAACTAACTTTATTTCCTCATTTGGTAAATATCATTTCTTCCAGGTATATGATTTTAATAAATGATCTGAATAAATTTTTTAATATCATTATATGATATTTCTAAGTCAATTTTACCCATTTTTTAAATTTATACACAATGGTTTAAAATTAATCTTTTTTACATTTTTAGAATGAGATAATTTTTCATTTTTTTTCTAAAAATGTGAAAGGAATATGTGTTTTAATTTACAAGAAAATAATTTAATTTTAGGTCATCATGACCACTCAATTATTTTAAGAATACTTTAAATTTTATCATATTTAAATAAATTTAAAAAAATCATAAATTTTGGGGATGTTATTTAAATTAATATTTGACTCCAAAATGAAAAGGGTGTTTTTATCATGAAATATTATAGTTTCCATTTAATTTAATTTTATCATCAATGATAGAATATGATGATCTTACTTGGTATTTTATGAGGATATTATCCAATTATAACACCATTATTGTTTCTCTCTGTTGTTTATGGTTATGATGATGAAATGTCAATTAAATGTGTTTTATTTTCCACAGGTTAAGTAATAATGAATTGTTTTTGTGATATTCTACCATATGGTTGGGATCTATGGTAGTGAACCTATGGGGTGTTGGATAGGTGTTAAGTTTTATTCCCCTTAGCTACTTTTCAATTTGTGTTAAATGGTCTCTTTGTAGTTTGGTTGTGCACAAGATCCTCAACCCAGTTGGTGAGTACATGGAAAGTGTATCCAAGAGACCTGAGTTCAAAACTAGGTGAAGACATAATTTCCATGTTATTATGGTATTATTATAGCAGTACTGCATCAGGATCTATTCAGTACAATAGCATCTAGAACTATCCTTCATTTGGACTTTCGGACCACCAATTAGGGACTCGGGTTCTTCAAGGCCTTGGGGCCCTCCAAGGACATCGGGAAATTAAGGCTTTCGTGCTACCTCAAGGCCTTCGGACTACTTCATGTTATTTATTCCACCTCAAGGCCTTTGGGACACCTAAAATTGTGATTAAAGACTAGATAGACTCTACAAGGATATTACTCTAAATAAGTATTCAGAAAAAGTGAATTCACTAGAGAAAAATCTAAGAGGGTTTTTTAAAAGATAGGGTATAGTATTTTCATCAAGACCATCTTGTTAAATCATGGGATGTAGAGACCCGAAGCTTATCATACATGGACATTACATTACATTTGCGGAATACTTAGTACATAACAAAAACACACACACAAGGATCGTAATAGTTTAGTGTCTTTGGAAACTCGGAACGTAATCTTCTAATCGTGGTGAAAGATCTTCAACATCTCCCATAAAGATCTTCCTTTTTTTTACCTAGAACCTTTCTTTATATCCTGGGGAAAAGAAAACATAAAAGGGTGAGCTCAAATGCTCAGTAAGGGTAAACAAAAGAAATATCAATCACATAATTTTCATAAGAACATAACATTTTTTTTTGGAAATCTTAACCTGCAAAAGAGAGCATAATTTCATAACATGGGATAAATCATAGTAGTGAAATGAAATCATAACTTAAAACATTACTCATTGTGGCATACACACATAATCATAGAGAATCATTTCTTGTTAGTCAAGACTCATTGCCAAGACTATCTTAGTGGACAAAGTCCCTTTCTGAATCGAGTAATCCTCGTTTCAGTCCTGTTTCACTGAACCGGTATAACCTACCATTCCAGCCATGTCTATCTCATGAGATATAAAATCTTTACCCAATGCATTGGAGGGAGATATAGGTCCCACCCATCTCTTAATGAATCCTTTCTTATGTGTGCCACAAAATCATAAATCATACATCATTGCATAACCCATGTAATAAAAATGGGATTCTTAAACAACATGACATCATAAAACAATTCATATAAGATAAAGGAATTCATAAAAATAATTCCATCACAACATGATCAAATCAATTTAATAATAGGGATAAAAACAGAACCCTTTATTATCTTAGATGGAAAATAATTTTGATAAAACACTTGAACTCCATTCTTGAGGAAAATATCCTTTCTTCTTCAAAAACATTTTTCCTTTCATAACATGTCATACAACTTTAAAATAAAAGAAGTTGATTAAAAATAAACTTGAAAACTTGTAAAGGAAGCTTCTTTGAAGTAATGTTTTAAAAATCCATTCATGCCGTATATGTTAAAAAAAACATTCTTCGTACTTTTGTCGGAAAAGTCAAAAAGTACCTCGTACGAAAAACGACAAAAGATTCCTTTCATACGTATTACTAAAAACTAACCGAAGGGTACAAATGGATTTAAACAATTTTAGGTGGATGGAAATAATATTACATATTGATAAAACATGGATGTGGATGATAAAATACACCCCAGTAAATACTTACGAATAAACAATCTCGGATAAAAATGAGATTGTGATATTTCCCTTACCTTAGGTCCGATTTGCTTCGTATGTGTCCGAACCTCCTGTATAATGATTTAAATAATGTCATTGACTTATTACAGAATCATATTCATTTTTATGATATCATATATGGTTCACTTATGACTTTATATTACCCGTTCTTTTGTAAATTCTATGTTAAAGAAGCGTTTTGGGTAAAATCGTTTCATTTATCGTAGGTGTTTTGACTTGTTGTTCTTGACATTATTATTACTTATATCACGATTTACTTACTTCCAGAATATAAAATATGATTTATATATCATATATATTCAGTATATATATATATAATAGATAGATAAATGAAATGAAAAACACCGCTCATGGAGACGGTAGTCCGTACGTACGCATGAGCGCTGTTTTACTTTCCTTATTGTATTGAAATGGAAGTAAGTAGATGACATACATATATATATACATAAATCCAGTAGCTTTATAATGTCATATATTTCATTATTATTTCTTATATATACATTATAATCATTCTTAAATGGTTAACATGGAGAATGAATCTCATCGCGTCGTGGAGACGGTAGTCCGTACGTACGCACGAGCGATGATATCATTTCTATAAATATTGAATTGAATTGGAGTGGATTATAATATATCAGAATAAATATGATGTTGTAATAACTATGTATAGTTATTCTTTACACCATTATACCCATCCATGTAAGGTGGTAGTGGAAAATAGATTACACCACGGCGTGGAGACGGTATTCCGTACGTACGCACGCGCGGTGATTTCATTTTTCCGTAGGATGGATAGAAGGTGAATTAGGGTTGTTTCATACTTATAATAACATATCAGTATATGAGTGATACTGATGTTATTACTTCATAATGAAACAACCTAATAAGAAGAAGTGGAAGAAGAAATAAAGATGAAAGAATTGGTAACGGTAACTACCTCTTCTTTGAAGCGCCTTTTGGAGACCTCCTCTTAGGGAACTAAAATTGGTCTTTGAGGAAGACCAGAACCTCTAGGATGTTGCTAGGGAAGTGGAGAAGAGATTTTGTCAGGGGTTGGCCGAGCTTGAGTGCTAAAATTGGTGTGAGGAGGAGGGGGAGGAGGTTTCCTTTTATAAGGGAGGAGAGGGGCACCTTA
This sequence comes from Viscum album, assembly GCA_963277665.1. NCBI lineage: Eukaryota > Viridiplantae > Streptophyta > Magnoliopsida > Santalales > Viscaceae > Viscum > Viscum album. The sequence goes on from OY728135.1 coordinate 1,292,761,605, forward strand.
GGAATATCTCAAAATATTATTTTATATTAAAGTCAAAATCGGTTTATAATGGTTCCAAAGGGTCTTATTTCGAAGCTAAAGTGGGGATGGGTCGAAATCCTATCAACCAATAGAATTTAGACAAGTTTAGGATATTATTTTAACCTTATCAATTAGATTTAACTCTAAGTTAAGTAATTTAACTTTTACCGTGTCTTTTTGTTTTCTTTCACTATATGGTTAATAAACTTACTATAACATGCCAAACGAACCCCAAATTGTATATTATTAATACATATATCCTTATCTAAGTCATTTGGCCGAACCTTAGATTTTTAAGAATAAAATAACAATTAATAATATAATATTTGATTTAAGAACTATTTTGTGTCAATTTTGACACTATTTGATATATGATTTTTGTGAAAGTCATAACAGAATTATATTTTCGAACCAAGTTGATTAAATCAACACTAATATATCATATTAACCTAGAAAATTAGTGGAATTCATAAAAAGTCTTAAATTACATTTATTTTTGTATTTATATTATCAATTATGTCAATATTTCATTAATAAGATAATTACTGCATCATCTTTGTGTCATAAATAAATTAAATTATTTGATGTCTAAAAATTACAAATAAAATACCATCATGTAGGAAATCTTTTTAGATTTCTAATGAATATTTACAATCGAATTTATCTTATGTATAACCCCATATTAAAAATGATTTACTTATTAAACTTTTAAATTTAACTATTTTAACCCTTCTTTAAATAAATTAATAATAAATGTCCTAATCTAATCCAAGTGGGCCTAAATGGTCATATTTTATTCCTAAGTTTGTTTTTGGTCGAATTACACTTGTCCAATAGAATTAGGACATGTGTTAGGGTAATATTAATATCATATTTACCCTTAGTTACCCTATTTACTATTAACCGTGGTAAAAAAAGTAAAAAGTTACTATTCACCAAAAAATTATTTTCATCTCATTGAACCACATTTTAGTCCTTGATATTAACCGTGTCTCTCGGATTTTCAAAATTCCATTCACAGAAGCGGTAAAATTAAGTTTTATGCAAAATTCAGTTTTTAACCTACCACTTAGTAGTTTCACTATTCATCAAAAAATGATGTTTTTCAGAACAATGCCAAAATTTCATCCCAAGCTATATTTCATATTCCGAATTCAAAAATGAAGTCTATTTTACCAAAATCATAACATAAAAGTTGCATTAATTATTTTTATAATTAAATCCCGCTGTTAAAACAAATAGCGTGTTTTTAAGAAACAATATCTATCAAAAGATTGACACTTGTTTATGTCTAGTTTAAATGTGAAATTACATCCAATGACCAACATTGTATTAAATTGTAAAAATATATTCTAAATATACTTTAAAACCACTCAAATTAATGATTTATCACTATTAATTATTTCGATTAAAAAGGTTGTTTTTTAATTATAATTTAGTAATTTTCACTATTCATCAGAATATGAAAGTTATCCGAAAAGTACCAAAATTTCACCTTAGGCTAAATTCGATACTCCGAATCCAAAAATGAAGTCCATTTTGAGTGTTAAAATTTCTAAAATTTAAAAAGTGGCTATTACTATTCATAACGGCTAGTTTTAATAATATTTTAATAGCATATCATTGTTTCGTGAAACTCAGGATTACGTACCACACACGCTATCGAGGAAGGTTGTGATTGCGTGTAATGCAAGGCAAGTCAAGGATGCGTGTTGTGCAAGCTCCTTTTGGTGTAGCGTATAACACAAGACACTAATGAAATTAAAAAAAAGAATATTTTTCATAAAATCTCGGGCTGTTACATTCTACCCCCCTTAAAATGAATTTCGCCCTCGAAATTCGTCGGGGTTATAAATGGTTTACAATTCGAAAGTTTCTTTAATAGAAACCCACATCGTAAAAGGGAATACCAAAACTTGGCTTTAAAAACTAAAGTATGAAATTTAACGATTACCCAAATAAACTAATCACTGGGTTTCCACATAGGTGAAAATATGGATATGGAAGAGAAATCTAACCATCATGTTCTGATGGAGAGTGGTAGAGAACATGGCTATGGAAAAGCCAGTAATCACAAATCCATAAATTTGTGACGATCTAAGGTACCATCTGATTCATCAGGTATAAGATCACTAGGACAACATTTTTGGTTTTCAAGATCATTTCCCTAAAGTTAAAGAATTTGAATTAGAATAAATACTTACTTTATTTTGGTACAATCTCGCTGTTGTTCGTGCCTTTAACAATTTCCACTTCATCTCTTAAATAAATGAAGTTGAATTTGTTATTCGTGAAGTGTTAGCAGATCATGTGATAGAATGACGGGTCATTCCATCTGTCTCAAACAAAAGGTTAGCAAAAATTATATGCATAAATCGATCTATAGTGAGATTAATCATATATGGTTCCTAAAATGGACTTATACTTCATATATCATACTGCTTAATATAATAAAACTAGTTTCTATTAAACAGGGACTTCCTGTAGGCCAGTGGTAGGCGATAAAGGCCAGTTGCACTTCGGTTGTGGGTTCGATTCCCACATCCTTGTCCGACGCGATGGGCTGTCGCCCGTCCTGCAGGTTGTCCTTTTTCTAAAACTACGTTACTATAACATCCCATCAATAATATCGAAAATCTTCTATCCTTAAACAATACTAACTTATGTCCAACACAATCCAGTCTAATCTTTAGGCTTATACATAATACTGCAGTCCACTCTCATAATATAGTGACATCAATTACCAGAGATTTAATACTCTCGTTGATCCCCACATATCATAAGATATGTCTTGTTGGTCACATTCCAAACATTCAAAGTCCTTAATCGTGTATTCTCTTGAATACCTTAGTGAAAACATGAGTGCGGTTAAAAGTTAACACTTTCCACATACCAAAATCCTCAAAATTCTATATACTCAAACCATGATATCACTTAGTCCTTATATCAATCATGAGCTCATGAATACTATCAAACATTTAATTTTCTCCTTATCCCTTCATTATGTGCATATCATCTACATTCCAAAAATATCTGAATAACCTTTCATGGATACTGGTAACATTAATCATACACTTTCAAAACACAAGGAAAGACAACAGTGTAACAATCCATAGATGTCTCTTTATTCCAAAATTACATATGATAAACATGTAATCATTCCACTACATTCTCAAACCATTGACTGAGCTTCAAAAATTCTTTCATCTCACATATCATTTGTAGTCTCTTCATCATCATCCACATAAATACTACCCATATGACCATACTGATTCTCTTCATGAGTCTTTCCCTTAGGGCATTTGTTTGCATAATGCCCATACATTCCACATTTAAAACACTTAACCATTTTTGATGTCGTAGCAATACCATTATCCTCATCCATGGTGTTAACCGACCCTTTTCCTTTGCACTTACTTGCTTTGTGTCCTTCTTTTCCACACCCAAAGCATCTTCCAGTTCCCTTGAAACATTCTCCCTGATGCCTTTTCCCACATGATTTACATAGGGAAAATTGAACTTTCTTTCCTCTATGATCATCATGAAACTCCATCTTTCTCTTATTAGCCGAGTCAGGAAACTTACCAAATTTTACTTTATTGATCATATTATGAGATTGCTGATTCGGCATAATAATGATGTTTGGACTTCCAAATCCCATTTCATTTGGTTGCTCATAAAGAATATCATTCCATTGTCCATCATTTCCTCCATTATCGTGAATCACCTTGTTTCCAGCCATTTTCTAAAACCCAAAAAGAATAGCGTGAGAGGCAAAAATCATGCTAGGGAAAACAACATAATAAAGGGGGAGTACCTTGAACATCTAACATCTTAGGTTTAATTCAATGATCGTTAGCGTAGTTCTAGTACTATAACCTATACGTATACTTAACCTTAGGGACATCCCTAGACATACCTTAGAAATACCTCTAGGGATCTCACTAACGTTTTCGCATCCTAGTTTCCAAAGGTTGACTAAACCTTTCCTCTGATACCAACTGTAGAGACCCGAAGCTTATCGTACATGGACATTACATTACATTTGCGGAATACTTAGTACATAACAAAAACACACACACAAGGATCGTAATAGTTTAGTGTCTTTGGAAACTCGGAACGTAATCTTCTAATCGTGGTGAAAGATCTTCAACATCTCCCATAAAGATCTTCCTTTTTTTTACCTAGAACCTTTCTTTATATCCTGGGGAAAAGAAAACATAAAAGGGTGAGCTCAAATGCTCAGTAAGGGTAAACAAAAGAAATATCAATCACATAATTTTCATAAGAACATAACATTTTTTTTTGGAAATCTTAACCTGCAAAAGAGAGCATAATTTCATAACATGGGATAAATCATAGTAGTGAAATGAAATCACAACTTAAAACATTACTCATTGTGGCATACACACATAATCATAGAGAATCATTTCTTGTTAGTCAAGACTCATTGCCAAGACTATCTTAGTGGACAAAGTCCCTTTCTGAATCGAGTAATCCTCGTTTCAGTCCTGTTTCACTGAACCGGTATAACCTACCATTCCAGCCATGTCTATCTCATGAGATATAAAATCTTTACCCAATGCATTGGAGGGAGATATAGGTCCCACCCATCTCTTAATGAATCCTTTCTTATGTGTGCCACAAAATCATAAATCATACATCATTGCATAACCCATGTAATAAAAATGGGATTCTTAAACAACATGACATCATAAAACAATTCATATAAGATAAAGGAATTCATAAAAATAATTCCATCACAACATGATCAAATCAATTTAATAATAGGGATAAAAACAGAACCCTTTATTATCTTAGATGGAAAATAATTTTGATAAAACACTTGAACTCCATTCTTGAGGAAAATATCCTTTCTTCTTCAAAAACATTTTTCCTTTCATAACATGTCATACAACTTTAAAATAAAAGAAGTTGATTAAAAATAAACTTGAAAACTTGTAAAGGAAGCTTCTTTGAAGTAATGTTTTAAAAATCCATTCATGCCGTATATGTTAAAAAAAACATTCTTCGTACTTTTGTCGGAAAAGTCAAAAAGTACCTCGTACGAAAAACGACAAAAGATTCCTTTCATACGTATTACTAAAAACTAACCGAAGGGTACAAATGGATTTAAACAATTTTAGGTGGATGGAAATAATATTACATATTGATAAAACATGGATGTGGATGATAAAATACACCCCAGTAAATACTTACGAATAAACAATCTCGGATAAAAATGAGATTGTGATATTTCCCTTACCTTAGGTCCGATTTGCTTCGTATGTGTCCGAACCTCCTGTATAATGATTTAAATAATGTCATTGACTTATTACAGAATCATATTCGTTTTTATGATATCATATATGGTTCACTTATGACTTTATATTACCCGTTCTTTTGTAAATTCTATGTTAAAGAAGCGTTTTGGGTAAAATCGTTTCATTTATCGTAGGTGTTTTGACTTGTTGTTCTTGACATTATTATTACTTATATCACGATTTACTTAATTCCAGAATATAAAATATGATTTATATATCATATATATTCAGTATATATATATATATAATAGATAGATAAATGAAATGAAAAACACCGCTCATGGAGACGGTAGTCCGTACGTACGCATGAGCGCTGTTTTACTTTCCTTATTGTCTTGAAATGGAAGTAAGTAGATGACATACATATATATATACATAAATCCAGTAGCTTTATAATGTCATATATTTCATTATTATTTCTTATATATACATTATAATCATTCTTAAATGGTTAACATGGAGAATGAATCTCATCGCGTCGTGGAGACGGTAGTCCGTACGTACGCACGAGCGATGATATCATTTCTATAAATATTGAATTGAATTGGAGTGGATTATAATATATCAGAATAAATATGATGTTGTAATAACTATGTATAGTTATTCTTTACACCATTATACCCATCCATGTAAGGTGGTAGTGGAAAATAGATTACACCACGGCGTGGAGACGGTATTCCGTACGTACGCACGCGCGGTGATTTCATTTTTCCGTAGGATGGATAGAAGGTGAATTAGGGTTGTTTCATACTTATAATAACATATCAGTATATGAGTGATACTGATGTTATTACTTCATAATGAAACAACCTAATAAGAAGAAGTGGAAGAAGAAATAAAGATGAAAGAATTGGTAACGGTAATTACCTCTTCTTTGAAGCGCCTTTTGGAGACCTCCTCTTAGGGAACTAAAATTGGTCTTTGAGGAAGACCAGAACCTCTAGGATGTTTCTAGGGAAGTGGAGAAGAGATTTTGTCAGGGTTTGTCCGAGCTTGAGTGCTCAAATTGGTGTGAGGAGGAGGGGGAGGAGGTTTCCTTTTATAAGGGAGGAGAGGGGCACCTTAGGAATATCTCAAAATATTATTTTATATTAAAGTCAAAATCGGTTTATAATGGTTCCAAAGGGTCTTATTTCGAAGCTAAAGTGGGGATGGGTCGAAATCCTATCAACCAATAGAATTTAGACAAGTTTAGGATATTATTTTAACCTTATCAATTAGATTTAACTCTAAGTTAAGTAATTTAACTTTTACCGTGTCTTTTTGTTTTCTTTCACTATATGGTTAATAAACTTACTATAACATGCCAAACGAACCCCAAATTGTATATTATTAATACATATATCCTTATCTAAGTCATTTGGCCGAACCTTAGATTTTTAAGAATAAAATAACAATTAATAATATAATATTTGATTTAAGAACTATTTTGTGTCAATTTTGACACTATTTGATATATGATTTTTGTGAAAGTCATAACAGAATTATATTTTCGAACCAAGTTGATTAAATCAACACTAATATATCATATTAACCTAGAAAATTAGTGGAATTCATAAAAAGTCTTAAATTACATTTATTTTTGTATTTATATTATCAATTATGTCAATATTTCATTAATAAGATAATTACTGCATCATCTTTGTGTCATAAATAAATTAAATTATTTGATGTCTAAAAATTACAAATAAACTACCATCATGTAGGAAATCTTTTTAGCTTTCTAATGAATATTTACAATCGAATTTATCTTATGTATAACCCCATATTAAAAATGATTTACTTATTAAACTTTAAATTTAACTATTTTAACCCTTCTTTAAATAAATTAATAATAAATGTCCTAATCTAATCCAAGTGGGCCTAAATGGTCATATTTTATTCCTAAGTTTGTTTTTGGTCGAATTACACTTGTCCAATAGAATTAGGACATGTGTTAGGGTAATATTAATATCATATTTACCCTTAGTTACCCTATTTACTATTAACCGTGGTAAAAAAAGTAAAAAGTTACTATTCACCAAAAAATTATTTTCATCTCATTGAACCACATTTTAGTCCTTGATATTAACCGTGTCTCTCGGATTTTCAAAATTCCATTCACAGAAGCGGTAAAATTAAGTTTTATGCAAAATTCAGTTTTTAACCTACCACTTAGTAGTTTCACTATTCATCAAAAATTGATGTTTTTCAGAACAATGCCAAAATTTCATCCCAAGCTATATTTCATATTCCGAATTCAAAAATGAAGTCTATTTTACCAAAATCATAACATAAAAGTTGCATTAATTATTTTTATAATTAAATCCCGCTGTTAAAACAAATAGCGTGTTTTTAAGAAACAATATCTATCAAAAGATTGACACTTGTTTATGTCTAGTTTAAATGTGAAATTACATCCAATGACCAACATTGTATTAAATTGTAAAAATATATTCTAAATATACTTTAAAACCACTCAAATTAATGATTTATCACTATTAATTATTTCGATTAAAAAGGTTGTTTTTTAATTATAATTTAGTAATTTTCACTATTCATCAGAATATGAAAGTTATCCGAAAAGTACCAAAATTTCACCTTAGGCTAAATTCGATACTCCGAATCCAAAAATGAAGTCCATTTTGAGTGTTAAAATTTCTAAAATTTAAAAAGTGGTTATTACTATTCATAACGGCTAGTTTTAATAATATTTTAATAGCATATCATTGTTTCGTGAAACTCAGGATTACGTACCACACACGCTATCGAGGAAGGTTGTGATTGCGTGTAATGCAAGGCAAGTCAAGGATGTGTGTTGTGCAATCTCCTTTTGGTGTAGCGTATAACACAAGACACTAATGAAATTAAAAAAAAGAATATTTTTCATAAAATCTCGGGCTGTTACATTCTACCCCCCTTAAAATGAATTTCGCCCTCGAAATTCGTCGGGGTTATAAATGGTTTACAATTCGAAAGTTTCTTTAATAGAAACCCACATCGTAAAAGGGAATACCAAAACTTGGCTTTAAAAACTAAAGTATGAAATTTAACGATTACCCAAATAAACTAATCACTGGGTTTCCACATAGGTGAAAATATGGATATGGAAGAGAAATCTAACCATCATGTTCTGATGGAGAGTGGTAGAGAACATGGCTATGGAAAAGCCAGTAATCACAAATCCATAAATTTGTGACGATCTAAGGTACCATCTGATTCATCAGGTATAAGATCACTAGGACAACATTTTTGGTTTTCAAGATCATTTCCCTAAAGTTAAAGAATTTGAATTAGAATAAATACTTACTTTATTTTGGTACAATCTCGCTGTTGTTCGTGCCTTTAACAATTTCCACTTCATATCTTAAATAAATGAAGTTGAATTTGTTATTCGTGAAGTGTTAGCAGATCATGTGATAGAATGACGGGTCATTCCATCTGTCTCAAACAAAAGGTTAGCAAAAATTATATGCATAAATCGATCTATAGTGAGATTAATCATATATGGTTCCTAAAATGGACTTATACTTCATATATCATACTGCTTAATATAATAAAACTAGTTTCTATTAAACAGGGACTTCCTGTAGGCCAGTGGTAGGCGATAAAGGCCAGTTGCACTTCGGTTGTGGGTTCGATTCCCACATCCTTGTCCGACGCGATGGGCTGTCGCCCGTCCTGCAGGTTGTCCTTTTTCTAAAACTACGTTACTATAACATCCCATCAATAATATCGAAAATCTTCTATCCTTAAACAATACTAACTTATGTCCAACACAATCCAGTCTAATCTTTAGGCTTATACATAATACTGCAGTCCACTCTCATAATATAGTGACATCAATTACCAGAGATTTAATACTGTCGTTGATCCCCACATATCATAAGATATGTCTTGTTGGTCACATTCCAAACATTCAAAGTCCTTAATCGTGTATTCTCTTGAATACCTTAGTGAAAACATGAGTGCGGTTAAAAGTTAACACTTTCCACATACCAAAATCCTCAAAATTCTATATACTCAAACCATGATATCACTTAGTCCTTATATCAATCATGAGCTCATGAATACTATCAAACATTTAATTTTCTCCTTATCCCTTCATTATGTGCATATAATCTACATTCCAAAAATATCTGAATAACCTTTCATGGATACTGGTAACATTAATCATACACTTTCAAAACACAAGGAAAGACAACAGTGTAACAATCCATAGATGTCTCTTTATTCCAAAATTACATATGATAAACATGTAATCATTCCACTACATTCTCAAACCATTGACTGAGCTTCAAAAATTCTTTCATCTCACATATCATTTGTAGTCTCTTCATCATCATCCACATAAATACTACCCATATGACCATACTGATTCTCTTCATGAGTCTTTCCCTTAGGGCATTTGTTTGCATAATGCCCATACATTCCACATTTAAAACACTTAACCATTTTTGATGTCGTAGCAATACCATTATCCTCATCCATGGTGTTAACCGACCCTTTTCCTTTGCACTTACTTGCTTTGTGTCCTTCTTTTCCACACCCAAAGCATCTTCCAGTTCCCTTGAAACATTCTCCTTGATGCCTTTTCCCACATGATTTACATAGGGAAAATTGAACTTTCTTTCCTCTATGATCATCATGAAACTCCATCTTTCTCTTATTAGCCGAGTCAGGAAACTTACCAAATTTTACTTTATTGATCATATTATGAGATTGCTGATTCGGCATAATAATGATGTTTGGACTTCCAAATCCCATTTCATTTGGTTGCTCATAAAGAATATCATTCCATTGTCCATCATTTCCTCCATTATCGTGAATCACCTTGTTTCCAGCCATTTTCTAAAACCCAAAAAGAATAGCGTGAGAGGCAAAAATCATGCTAGGGAAAACAACATAATAAAGGGGGAGTACCTTGAACATCTAACATCTTAGGTTTAATTCAATGATCGTTAGCGTAGTTCTAGTACTATAACCTATACGTATACTTAACCTTAGGGACATCCCTAGACATACCTTAGAAATACCTCTAGGGATCTCACTAACGTTTTCGCATCCTAGTTTCCAAAGGTTGACTAAACCTTTCCTCTGATACCAACTGTAGAGACCCGAAGCTTATCGTACATGGACATTACATTACATTTGCGGAATACTTAGTACATAACAAAAACACACACACAAGGATCGTAATAGTTTAGTGTCTTTGGAAACTCGGAACGTAATCTTCTAATCGTGGTGAAAGATCTTCAACATCTCCCATAAAGATCTTCCTTTTTTTTACCTAGAACCTTTCTTTATATCCTGGGGAAAAGAAAACATAAAAGGGTGAGCTCAAATGCTCAGTAAGGGTAAACAAAAGAAATATCAATCACATAATTTTCATAAGAACATAACATTTTTTTTTGGAAATCTTAACCTGCAAAAGAGAGCATAATTTCATAACATGGGATAAATCATAGTAGTGAAATGAAATCACAACTTAAAACATTACTCATTGTGGCATACACACATAATCATAGAGAATCATTTCTTGTTAGTCAAGACTCATTGCCAAGACTATCTTAGTGGACAAAGTCCCTTTCTGAATCGAGTAATCCTCGTTTCAGTCCTGTTTCACTGAACCGGTATAACCTACCATTCCAGCCATGTCTATCTCATGAGATATAAAATCTTTACCCAATGCATTGGAGGGAGATATAGGTCCCACCCATCTCTTAATGAATCCTTTCTTATGTGTGCCACAAAATCATAAATCATACATCATTGCATAACCCATGTAATAAAAATGGGATTCTTAAACAACATGACATCATAAAACAATTCATATAAGATAAAGGAATTCATAAAAATAATTCCATCACAACATGATCAAATCAATTTAATAATAGGGATAAAAACAGAACCCTTTATTATCTTAGATGGAAAATAATTTTGATAAAACACTTGAACTCCATTCTTGAGGAAAATATCCTTTCTTCTTCAAAAACATTTTTCCTTTCATAACATGTCATACAACTTTAAAATAAAAGAAGTTGATTAAAAATAAACTTGAAAACTTGTAAAGGAAGCTTCTTTGAAGTAATGTTTTAAAAATCCATTCATGCCGTATAAGAGATATGAAAAGTATGGGTCTCTATAAATGTGAAGCACATAAAATTATAGAAATTTATTTACTATTTTAATTTCCTCTTGGAACACCATAATAAAAAATATATATACTCCCATTACAGAATGGGTTCATTCCCTATTTATAAATACATAGTGAAAATAGTCTCATAGTATATAGGGTTCACTCCTTACTCCTATACATGTAATCTAATGAGATATAAATCATTTATAAATTCATATTAGGTATATAAATTTCTGGTTTGACCCTTATTATGGTAAACCCATACATATTTGTTTAATATGAACATGAAATCATTCATAATTTCATTGCAACATAATAAACCCATGTGAAGTATAAATGTTTCAAAATGATTCTCATAAAGTAAAAAAATAAGACATATAGATTAAAAAATTTACTAAAATCATTATATAATGTACCTAGTGATTCATAAGAAACATGAAAATCTATTGGCATTTATTATAGAAATTTTATATGATAATTATAATATTGCATTGAAAAGGAGAAAAATTATTCTTGGTATTTTTAAAATAGATTATTTCAATGAAATAATTTACAAAACACCGAATATAAAACATACATTAAAAAAAGAAAGCATGTAAGGGGTGTTTCATAGATAAAATTAAATAAAATATTATTTGAATGTGACCCTGCATAAAATATTAAAAATATTACGTTCTCACAATGTAATGAATTAAAAATTCAATTAAAAATGACCTTTAGAAATCATAGATGCATAAGGAATTGAATCATTATTTAATTTTAAATAATATATAAAACTATTTAGAAAACATATATTTTATTTCACACAAAAATATAATAAAAATTCTCAAAATTTGAATAAAAAAATAATAATGATTTCAATGTGAGATTGGAAAAGAAACCCATACCTCATACTTATTCTTCTTCAAATGTGCTTTAACTCCCCATAAAATTAAAATAGTATTATTATAAATATGTATAAGAAAATTATTATTTTATATTATATATATATAAATTTAATTGTATTCCCTTGTTAACCATATTATAGTTTTCTATTGTTATTATAAACTTTCATGAAGTAATTGTTGTTCTTTAAACACGTGATTTGTTTATGATGATCATGTCCTATATACAAGATCATAGGTACATCGTCTCTAAAATTTTGATGAAAATTTAGTATATATATATATATATATATATATATATATATATATATATATTACCATGGTCATTTCATGTATATTATGGTTACATATAACATGGAATGTTTAGAATTCTATATTTTCCTCATCGTTGGATTTACCAAAATAATTAAGTTAATTGGTTTATATAATTTAGCATTTTTAAATTAAAAAATTATTAAAATATCTTATATTAATTATTATTAAATTATATTACCATTAATTATTTTTTATTAGAAATTATTAATTAAATCATTATAATATCGTTCATGTGTGTGGTAAAATTTGTAATTACCCTGAATTATATTATAGTAAATTCCATTCTTAAAATTATGCATAATCACATAAAATAATATTAATAAAATAATAAAAACATTATAAATCATGAATTATTGATATAAAATGCATTTATATAAGTTAATGAACATATACAAAAGAAATAGTAAATTTACTACTAGAATAGTAACATGATCATTATAAATAGTCAACTAGAAAATTGAGTAATAAAATCACTAATGAATGTATAAATAATATTTATATATATTATAAGGGATAATATGATATAATTATATCATAGTATTTGTAAATAAATATTTTAAAAATTACTAATTAAGTATTTTTATTTTTTAAGTCGCAAATATCTAATTACAATTAAATAAATAATTTCATAATTTAAAAGAAAATTTCATTTCATAAAATGTATTCATAAATAAGTATTTTGTTGTCTTATTTCTATAATATGGTTTTATGATACTCTAGTTAGTTATTCAATGTGTTATAAAATAAGATATAATTTTAAAATCTTTATTTTTAGAGTAAATTATGATATTAATATAAAATTAAATTTCTCATATTTAAAAAGATATTTTCAGAAAATATAGTTCATATTTTAATTCTACACATTGAAAAATGGTTAGGGTTAATTTTTGGTATTTTTATAAAATAGTTGAATTTTTGTGAATAGTGAAATATATTAATTTACGATATTTAAACATTATAAGTTAAATACACTATTCATTGAGTAATCACTTATGTAAAAACCATAATCTCTAACATCCCTCCATTTTTTTATATTTTTTATGATAATTCTCCAAATATTCATATTCTTTAGCTAAAATAATAATATATTGATTAAAATATTAAGAAAACACCATATCTTCCACTATAAATACTACCCCTCACCACCCCTTCTTTTCAAACATCTCAATGCTTTGACCTTTTCCAAATTATAATAAAATACCCTCCTAAGAAACTCCCTCATATCCATTATGATTTGGTCTTAAAAATACTTAAACCAATTCCTAGATGAGGTTCTAATGAAAATGGAATCAAGAGGTAAAAAAATCTTTTTTTTTCTTTTAATTTCATTTCATGTTCCTTTATTTTATTGTTCCCTCATCACCTACCCTCATCCAAATGGTTTGACAAATAATGTTCCTTAAATATAATAAATATTCATTATTCAAATTGGAAAATTCATCATCACCTCTCTTTCCTAGTCCTATTATGGTAAAAATTAAAATATAGTCTGTGATGTATTGATATATCACATTCAAAGACGATGCCATTTTCCATTTCCATTACCGTCTTCAAGTCTGGACATTAAAAAAAATTATGGTTGAATCAGATTATAATATATTTGTTATATATTATTTACTATTCTAGAATCATTTTATACACATGATATTTATTTATAAAACAAAATGAGTTCGGTGTGATCGAAAACTACCAAAATAATCCCAAACGATTGTGATAAACTATTTATCTAATCATTAATCCCCATACCATAAAAGAAAATTATATATAATACTATTATAACTTATGTAAAATCATTAACAAAATATAATATCAATTTTTGATAATTACCCACACCCCCACTATACAAGACCTTTCATACCTGTATACAAGTAAACATATCATGAAAACCAATGAAACCAATGCCCCCAAACATTGAAATTGATTCTATTAACCCATCAAAAGGTCCATAAATGAAATTAAAAAATTTATAATAAATAAAATAAATTTATAAATGGTTTTGAGATTATAAATTAAGGAATCTAATTTTATTATCCATTACATTATGTTCAAGTGAAGAACACCTTCAGACATAAGGTAATTGATTCTACCAGAACCTCCATTATTCCTTCAAATTATATTTCTCTCTTTTAGCACAAAAAAATCTCTTACCTTTCTATATATATCTACTTCAGTTTATATGTTCCAAAATCATATATCAATATCCCCCCTTCCTTCTTTTTCTGGTATACACATGTTCTTAAAAGGATATTTTCTCAATTCCTCTCGATAAGTAAGTATGATTTAAGGGAAAATCCAAAATTATTACCCAATTCAAGTGCACTCCATAATATGTTTTAAGAGACCATTATTTTTTTTAACATCAAATTATTTTTATAAAAAATTTCTTGGTTCAATTCTATTTTTATATAAAATAATATTCTTTTTTCTCCTTTAAATGTTCTTTAATGTTTTCCTTAAACCGCACTAAAATGTTTTACTTCTAAAGTTTCTTAAATGCCATTTTTAAATGTATTCACATCAGTTTAACATAACTTATAACAATATATTCCCACTTTACCTTATAAATGTCCATGTATGATTTAAATTTATTTTTTTTGGACCCCACTGTGATATTCCCTTATATTATTCCTTTTTGAAAAGATTACGATACCGAATTATTCCCATTAGTAAATCATGTGTTTATGTTTGAATACTTAAGTATGATTCTTTATGTGGCAAAAATATTCATTATTATGTTATAATGGATGTTCTGAGATTGTTACCAAATTCATTGATCAATTCTTAGTCTCGTGAGATGTCATGTGCAGCATTCTTGGTGGTTTTCCTTGACTCATGATCTACGTTAAATAGTCATGGTGGTTATCCTTGACTCATGATATTTTATGTTCAATGATCCTTGACTCATGATTATTCCATGTTGTATGTTTTTTACACATCTCTTATGATACCATGATTACATATTTAATGCTTCCTTATGTATATAAATTCCTCTTATGTCATATTATTATTCATACTAACCCATGTTCTATTTTTTATTCTAATTTTATTCCCATATTGGGATTTTTATCTCATTTAATTATTAACATAATCACCAGGTTATCCTATATAGGTCTAAGGTCTCAATGGAAGTTAACATCTCATAATGGAATATAAATAAAGAAATATTTTACTTAGTCCCATATTTTAATTTTTATGTTCCTAGTCTTCTAAACACACTAGACTTCACAATCATTGTCTTGTAATTTGATAGTTAATTATGTTTTGAATCATGTAACATTACTAAAAAGGATAGTGTTTTTATAGTTGGTATCAGAGTAAGGTCTTTATATTTTTAGAAATTAAGAATAGAGAACGTTAGTGAGAACCTTATGGATGTGACTAAGCCTATGAAAACATCCCTATAGTTTTGTCAGTATATAGTATGTGGTTTACCAAGAAAATGCATCCCAATATAGATACTATAAGTGGACATGGTCATGGAATACATGTACCTAGGAGTAACAACTCCGATAAGGTGTTCTAAGCCTAACTTGGGGTAACCTTGTACTTGATAGCAGGCCTTAATACACACATATTTTGACAATCATGGGGGATATACTTTGGTAAATTCAAAGCTCATTATGAACTATTATTAAAAGTACAAATATCATAATAGTGTATGTTAAGAAATAAAATTTTTATAATATATATTGAAACCTAAGAATCAAAAGTTAGGATTTCATTTTTCATAGAAATTTTATCCTTTTTAGGTTCAATGTTTCATTTTACATGTGTATTAGCTAATTATTTGAGCCCCCTAGTAGTACATTATTTTTCATAGAAAATGGTAGAAAATAGATGAACACATTCCAACAATCAATGCGATAGGAAATGTGAGGATTGGATTAATTATATTCCAAATATTATAGGAATGGGTGCTTGAAACTTCATGATAGTACTTGATCAGCTCGATCAAGATATGAATAATAACATGAATTGTGTGGAATTCCATCATTCTCTAAAGACAGGGAAATTTTCCATTGAATCATTCATATAGAAAAGGCCTCCCATGTGTAGTGGATCTTATGATCCCCTTATCATGGAATAGTTTATTAACTCAATTGAAAAGATATTATTTGTTCTTTAGTGCTTAGAATAATAGAATGTTGTGTTGGTGGTCTGTCATTTTGATGGGGAGGCTGATTAGTAGTGGAAGCTGATAAAAAAAATATGTCCAAGGTGGAAATTGATTCCATGGATTTTGAGGAATTCATAAATTTTTTTCAATAAATATTTTACCAAAATCCCCCATATTAAGGTAGAAATAGTGATCCTTAGTCCTATTAATATGGAGGGTGGTTCTATTAGTGCATATGAAGAATGTTTTACAAGTATTCCGTGGTATGCATCCAGATTTTTCATGAACACCGAAATGAAGGTGGATAGATTCTTTAGTAGACTAAATGTGAGTCTGTGAATAGTGTTGGATATTCAATAATTTGACGGTTATAAGGATTTTTTTTCATTCCCTTAAGATTGAAATAGATATCAGATACTCTCAATGGTATCATGGGAATAGTGGGAAAAAATGAAAATAGAGTCTAAAATGGTTGTATCAGTAAATAAATCTCATGATGGAAGGCTGAATGAATATCTTACGTATAAAAATATTAGGGAGAAGCATCCTAGGAACTATTTAAATGGGAATGGTAAATACATTAAATTTAGAAGAATGGTGTATTTGGCTAGGAACAACCAAAGGGTAATGAATAATTCCACTAATGTAGAAGAGGAAAGGAAGGTTCGAATCAACATGTCATGACCTGGCCTCGGGGCCCGTGTCGTGACTACCCCAAACCCACCTTCCATTGGTCAGGGGCTGGCGACTAGCACCAAAGGAGAATCCCTAATAAAAAGGGAAGGTATTGCCTTTAAACTAGTAACACGCACAGTCTGTACACAAGCACTAGAATCAACAAGTACTAATATAGAAAAGAAAGGTGTGCTGGAAGTAAGTGGGACAGTATACAAACCCAACTGAACAACAAGTACATGTACAAGTAAAAAGGGGAAAACAGCTCCTGGATCATCCTCCTAGGAATCCTACCTGAAGGGTAGGCAAAGAACTCGATCAAATCGTTCATGATGTACATCCCGTCTAGTCCAACTCTGAGTAGCCACTCATCCATCACCCTGAGCCTCGATCACTGCTGATCGTCGTCTTCACAGAAAACAACAAGGTGCAGGCGAAGCCCATGCAGGGGTGGGTATAACAATACTCAGTAGGGGACCCTGAGATCTCTGAATGTCTCCCAGAATCCACTAAGGATAAGACATAGTAGTAAGATACAATCATGAAGTATCAACCATCACTACTTAGGTATATGCCTATACATATTCCTAAGTTACCAATCATAGACTGACTCCAACTCTTGAGCCCAACACGTTCTATTCCATAAGTGTAGAAACACTCCACACTTAATGTTTAACACAATGTGTACTCTATAGGTACAGCTCATAAAATAAATCAACGTGGGCTTTTTATCCACAAAGAAAAGGCCATGAAGAAAAATCCACGAAGAAACATCCAAGAAAAAACATCCACCCTTACTTAGGTATATGCCCATACATATACCTAAGTCATCAAGAGTACCCATCTCAAACATGAGGTAAACATGAAGGTAATGACTCATCTCACACGGGTATACAACTCATGATGAGGGGTAGAGATGATTAGATGTAGCCTCTAAATCATCTCCTCTGTCGAACCCACAAAGGATCCTAGAATAGTATCAGTGCTGTCGAACCCACGGAGGATCCCAGTACAGAAGTCTTCACTGTCGAACCCACGGAGGATCCCGTTATAGAAGTCAATACTGTCGAACCCACGGAGAATCCCGGTACATATTTCATCATTGTCGAACCCACTAAGGATCCTGGTACAGTATCATCGTTGTCGAACCAATGGAGGATCCTGGTACAGTAGTAGGTCCACGTAGGATCCTATCATCTCAATCGCAGCCAGCCATAGGGTTCACGCACACAGCACGCTCGATTCCGGGAGGGTCCTCTCCTCGAGCCAAGAGTCGATACATAGACTACCATGAAGTCTCGAGTTTATGTGTCTCGTAGTTCCATCTCATCATAAGGAACCTAACGTGACAGATGGCATGTCAAGCAGACTCCCTATCTGTGAGTTATTGGCATTTCCGTTCCAAGGGCTCGGTTGGTTTTTAGGTTCAAACCAAACCGATCATACCCCAACTGCATCCAAACCTCAAGTGGAGTATTCCAAAAGAACCATCTTGCTCCAAGCCCTCCATTGCTGCTGGTGGTCCTTCAATCGGACACTCGTAGAACAATGAGAGGGAGAAAAGGTGTAAACTGGCCAAACGTGTCCGAGTCCGGTCTGACCCAGTCGGACCAACCCAGCCCGACCCGGTGTATTCTGGGGTCCGACCCTGTCCATGGTTCCGACTTGGTCCAAGGAAATAGCCTGAGCCGAGGGGATGGCACGGCCTGAAGAGGCGGCCCGACCCGACGGGTAGCCCGGCCCGGGGGCAGCCCGGACGGAGGCGCCTCAGCCTACGGGCGGCCCGGTTGAGGGAGGCCCAGCTGAGTGTGGCCCAGCCGTGGGAGGCTGGGCTGTGGGCGTCCTGGAAGCGGGCGGCCCGGCCGGCTGGCTGATCCGCATGGCTGGCGGTGGGCCCGTGTGGCCGGCTGGCCACGCATGGGGGGTTACACCCCCTGCCTTTCGAAACAACTGGTGCATGGTATAGCAGCTTGGTAACCACTGTACCTGAAGGGTCCTACTTTGACCGGATGGCCGAGAGGCCAGCCGGTTCTGGGCTGCGGCGCGGCGTGACAGCGCCGCACCCCTTCCTCGTGGCCCGCCCCGGCCGCAGTTACGCATCACTGGCACAGTGTGATGGTGTCGCGCCCTTCCGTCGTGGCCCTCTACTAGCCTCCGCACTACATGGCGGCGTCGCGTGCCTCCTCTGCGGCACATCGTGTCCAAGGCTCTCCTTCCGCGCGGCACGATGCTGCTGCACCCTCTTGGCGGCCTTGTGCCACCGATTCATCTTCGAGGTCCGCCTTCGTCGTCCACAAACAAGAACAACTAAAGGCGGAGTTTCGGGTCGTGTTCAGGTGGTCCAAACCCTCCTCATCACGGCGATATCATTCGGCATAAATAATCTGAGGTTTGAACGATGAAGAACATGAATAAGAAATCTACTCAAACCCCTACCTCGAATTCGGTGATAGACGATGGAGTCGTGGAAGGCGGTCGTCGTTCCGTCAATGTCGGAGTTGGAAGAGGGTACTCGTCATTTGCGGTAGAGCGTTCGGAGGTGATTTCATTATTGGTGACATTCTCCGTGGGTGGCATCTTCCTCTTTCCCCAGTTGAAGAGGGAGAAGACGGTGTTCGTCAAATTTTTGAGATGACGTGTGTTCTTCGTTGGGAAAATGAAATACTCCCAATGGTTATCCAGAGCTCCACCAAAGATTATTCCAACCATAAAAAGATAGAAGATGACCTCTTATTATAATGTTGGCACAATGAATTCAAAAAAATTCAAATCATTTCAAATTAATTAATTATTCCATTAATTAATTTGTGGTTTGGCACACTGATGAGAGAAGGTAAAGAGGCTCCACAATTTAATTGAGAGTTATAAGTGGTTAATGGGGGGTTTAGGGGAGTTAAGGTGATTAGGTGGGCCCCACCATTGTTATATCCTCCCAAGGGAGGTTATGTGTGGTTGGGTCCCACACTAAACTCCTCTTGGATGTTTTAATAACCATGGTACAAAAATAATATATCTCTTATTTTATTTAACTTAATTTAAAAACCCCAAAAACAATCATTCACTCACGTCAGAATGCAACTACAGTGAAGGTCTCACTAAATAATTACCAATGTTGCGAGTTCAACGGTGCCCTCAGATTTCAATTCTAAGCACCGGTTGAAAAGATATAAAATCATGCTCTTACGATTACTAAACATACCCGAACAAAACTTCAGAAATTTATTCCGGGAACACTGGGCCTAAGAATCAAGCACCGTCATGAAACTACGGACTCGTAAAATTCCATTGTATTTAAAAAAAATTCCATTGGAAATTATTGTCTTTACATTCTCCCCACCTCAGGGATTTATGTCCCCATAAGCTACAACTCACACTAAGAAAACAAATGGGGGTACTGAGAATGCAACTGAGTCTCCCACTCCCATGTGCTCTTTTGGAGGTTCCTGTGCTGCCAGCAAACACGCACCATAGGTATCAACCATACATGTAGGACCTTCTCCTGTCGATCCACAATCCCCATTGCCTCCTCCGTGAACATCACCCCATCATCGATGTCCATCTCCCTATGGTCGATGATGTGGGATGGGTCGTGCACCTATCTCCTCAGGTGAGATACGTGGAAGACATCGTGCACCCGGTGAAACTGAGGTGGAAGAGCTAGGTGGAAAGCCACCTTGCCTACTCTATTGAGGACCTAGAACGGTCCAAGGAACCATGGATATAACTTTTCACCTCGGCCGAATCACCATAGATATTTTCGAGGTGAGACTCATAAGAAGACGTGGTCGCTATCCTCAAACTCAAGAGGCCTTCGTCTCCTCCACGTAAAGGTGTCCCAAGCTCTCTACTGATCCCTTCTCTCTGATCAGTAGGAATTGGGCCGACTTGGTGAGTTAGTCAACGATCACCCATATCAAATCATGACTCCTAGATGTATGTGGAAGATCCGTTATGAAGTCCATGGAGATCTCTTCCCCCTTCCACTCTAGAACCTCTAAGGGTTGTACGAAGCCTGTTCGTACCTAGTGCTTTGCCTTTACTTGCTGGCAAGTGAGGCACCGTGACACAAACTCTCCTACCGCCTTCTTCATACCTGGCCACCAGTGCTATCGACTAAGGTCCTGATACATCTCTGTCACTCCTGTATGTACTGCTTGTGGGGAAGTGTGGAATTCCATCAACACCTCCTCATAAAGTGTAACTGGTACCATCGTACATCCTCTAAAGTGGATGACGTGCTCCCCACCTTCATAAAATCTATCAGGTGACTCCCCTGTGGATATCGGATCCCGTCTAGTATCGTAGTCAGTATCCCCATGTTGTGCCTACCTTACTCGTTGAAGAAGTGGGGTAGTGACTGTAAGAGTCTATAGATAGGTTGCTCTATCCCTATCCACATAGGATATCCCTAAGGTAGTCATCTGCTCTGTCGCCTCTCCCAGCAGTTGTATACCAGATCTCCTGCTGAGAGAATCTACTACAACGTTCCCCTGTCCTAGAGTATAGACTATCTCGAAGTCATAAACCTGGAAGAACTCAAGACAAAATTGATGTCTCAGGTCCAGGTCCTTCTACGAGAAGAAACACCTGAGACTATTGAGATTAGAGTAAACTGTAAACCGTTCACTCAACGAACTATGGGTGAGACTATCCAATTGCAAAGAACTCGACTACACCCTTCATCGCCTAAGTACTACATGAGATTTTATGATTTATCCTCTGCTAAGAAGAGAAATCTGGTCTCATCCCCTAGATGAACCATGTCCCTTGCCTAATAAAGTCAATGCTAACATGATCGGTACTAATTCATGCCATGGACTACGTCGTAAGGCCTCGACGCTACTACTAAGAGATCCAGTATTTACTCTCACCTCAAAGGGCTGAGTCACACTTTCAGCATCAGTGAGTGGTCACTGGGTCTCCTCCAGTAGAAATATCAAACATGAGGGTAAAGTCAATGGTTTTAACCAGAACCTCTGAATATCAACCTCAAAAAAAGGAAGGAAAGAAATCATCACAAGGACAAGTGTTTTTAACTTCTGAAGATCAAATTAAAAAGACCCAAAGAAACCAAAAACAACATCATCAACGAAGTTAGAAGCATCTTGAACAAAGGCCTCTATGTCTGGATCTAGTCCCGCTCCTATCCACCTACACCCAGAGCTCGAGGTGAACCGTCTAGGGGTGGTGGTGGTGGTGGGATCTCAAAACGGCATCCACCACCTCCTGCTCTGCCAGCTCTTCTGCCGTGTCCGCCAGCTCCAGAGAGACCTCCAAGGTCGAACCTATGACTCTGTCTGGGAGTTCCCTCTATAGTCTGATGCTCAACTGCATGGCGGGTCAGGCAGTCACGAGCCATGGGACCCAACCCGCTGCATGCATAGCACTGCCTGCTCCTCGTATGGTTTGCTATGTCTCGTGTTCCCTACACAACTGAACTTGTATCCTGGGGTCTTCCACCTGATGGCATGGTCCGCTTCAACATTTGTGACATCTGTCTACTGCCAGCTGTAGAAGACTCCACTACGTGTCACCTCGTGGTGGGTCTCACTGCTGGTGACTGATTAGCAAGAAAACTCTCCACTGGAAGGGATCTCTCCAGCACTCCCTCCTGCGTTGGAATGATGAGGGAGATTATCAAAGCCCAGATCTCATGCTTGACTCCATGTTCAAAGGTCCGAGCCATAAAAAATGGATCTCGTACCATATCTGTGGAGTAGAATGAGAGGTCAGTGAACCTCGCTGAGTACTGAGATATTGTAATGCTACCATGTTGTAGATGCAGTAACTCCTGAATCTGCACTGCATGAAGGGTGGCTGGAATGAACTCTGACTGGAAGAGACTCTCAAATTATACCCAGAGTAGTGATGCCTCATCATGCACCTAGAGCATCAGGCTCCAGCATCTGTCTGCTGCTGCATGCAGAAGACTCGCGGCAAGGATCACCATGAGGTCATCTGGTGTCCCTACCAATCGGAAAACTCTCACAATAGCCTCCAGCCAATCTTGAGCTGCCTGTGGGTCCGTCTCTCCACAGAACCTGGGTGGCCTCTGGTGTTGTAACTCGTGCAACGCACTCAGATGGCATGAACTCTCTGCTGCTGGAGCCAGTGGTATCGGTGGCCCAGTGGGTAGTGGTACCGCTGGAACCTCTGTTGTGATGGGGCACTGCACCAAGGCCTCATCACTCTGTGGGCTACCATCTTGTACAAAACTCGAAACCCTTGTTGGATGCCTATGTGGGGATATCTTGAAAAGAAACTGGTGCGCCACGGTCAACATGTTATACCTGGTGAGCTGACTCAAATAAACCACAAAAAAACTCTTGAAATACACATGCAATCAGTTTTTTTGTGCACTGAGTTAGAAAACAGAGTTCAGGGTCCTGGTGTATGGATAAGTCGGCCGCCTCACCAACACTAGACTCCCTAGACTGAAAACCACACTCAATACTATTAACAATATTTCTTCACAGAAATATATATCAAAGTCCTATGTTCTATGGTAGAACCGACTCCTCTGATACAAATTTGTCACGACCCATCCTTGGGGCCCGTACCTTGACTACCCCATGCCCGCCTTCCATAGGCCAGAGGATGGCGACTAGCACCAAAGGCGAATCCTTGATAAAAAGGGAAGGCATTTACTTTAAACTAGTAACACACACAGTTTTTACACAAGCAGTAGAAGCAAAAAGTGCTAATATAGAAAAGATAGGTGTGCTGGAAGTAAGTGGGCTAGTATACAAACCCAACTGAACAACAAGTACAAGTTCAAGTAAAAAGGGAAAAACAGCTCCTGGATCATCCTCACGGGAATCATACCTTAAGGGTAGGAAAATATATCGATCAACTTGTCCCTGAGGTACGTCCCGTCTAGTTCAGATCCGAGCAGCCTACCGTCCGTCACCCTCATCCTCGATCACTTCTGACTGTCGTCTTCATAGAACACAACTAGGTGCGGGTGAATCCTATGCATGGATGAGTATAACAATAATCAGTAGGGGACCTCGAGACCCCCGAAGGTCTCCCAGAATCCACTAATGATAAACAACAGTAGTAAGATACTATCCCAAAGTATCAACCATCCCAACTTAGGTATATGCCAATACATATATCTAAGATACCAATCACAGACCAGCTCCAACTCTTGAGCCAAACACATTCCATTCCACAAGTGTAGAAACACTCCACAAAGAATGTTCAACACAATGTGTACTCCATTCGTACAACACACAGAAGAAAGCCACGTGGGATTCTCATCCACGAAGAAACAAACATGAAAAAACATCCACAAAGAAACATCCACGATGAAACATCCACTCTTACTTAGGTATATGCACATACATATACCTAAGTGGTCAAGAGTACACATCTCAAACATGAGGTAAACCTGAAAGTAATTACTCAGCTCACACCAGTATACAACTCATGAAGAGGGGTAGAGATGATTAGATGTAGCCCCTAAATCATCTCCTCTGTCGAACCCATGGAGGATCCCGGAATAGAAGTCTTGACTATCGAACCCACGGAGGATACCAGTACAAAAGTCATTGCTATCAAAACCACAGAAGATCCCAGTACAGAATTCATCGTTGTCGATCCCACGGAGGATCCTGGTATAGTATCGTCGCTATCGAACCCACAAAGGATCCTGGTATAGTAGTAGGTCCGCGTAGGATCCTATCATCTCACTCGCAGCTAGCCCTAGGGTTCCCCCACATAGCACGCTCGATTCTGGGAGGGTCTGCTCCTCGAGCCAAGATTCGATAAATCAACTACCATGAAGCGTCGAGTTGATGTATCTCGCAGTTCCTTCTCATCAGAAGGAACCCAACGTGACAGACGGCGCGTCAAACGAACGCCCAGTCTGTGTGTTATTGGCATTTCCATTCCTGGGGCCCGGTTGGTTTTTAGGTTCAAACCAAACTGATTATACCCCATCTGCATCCAAACCTCAAGTGGAGTATTCCAAAAGAACCTTCTGGCTCCAAGCCTTCCATTGTCATAGGAGGTTTGTCAATCGGACACCTGTAGCTCAAGGAGAGGGCGAAAAAGGTGTAAACTGGCCATACGTGTCCGGGTCGGGTCCGACCTAGCCGGACCGACCCCTCCATACCCAGTGTATTCCAGGGTCCGACCTGGTCTGTGGTTCCCACTCGATCTGAGGAAATGGCCTAAGCCGAGGGGACGGCCCAGCCCGATGGGCGGCCCGGCCTGGGAACAGCTCGGCCGAAGGCGGCCCGACTAGCTAGCTGTCCCGCATGGCTGGTGGCTGGCCCGCATGGCTGGCAGCTGGGCCGCGTGGCCGGATGGCCACGCATGGGGGGGTTACACCCCCTGCCTTCCAAAACGGCTGGCGCATGGTGCACCGGCCTGGTAACCGCGGGACCCGAAGTGTCCCAACTTGTCCGGCTGGCCGAGTGGCCATCCGGTTATGGGATCCTGCGCAGAGCGGAACCTCAGTACCCCTTCATCGAGGTCAGCCACTACCGCGGTTCCTCATCACCAGTTTGGTGCAATGGCGACATGCCCCTCTTCCATGCCCCTCCCTGGCCGCAGATTCCCATCTTCACAGGTGCGGCATGACAGTGTCGCACCCTCTTGGAAACCCAACGGCCTTGCGCAAATGATTCATCTTCGTGGTCCGCCTTCATCGTCAACAAACAAAAACAATCAAAGGGGGAGAGTTGGGCCGTGTTCGTGTGGTCCGAACCATCCCTATCATGGTGATATCATTCCGCATAAATAATCCGAGGTTTGAATTACGAAGAACATGAATAAGAATTCTACTCAAACCCCTACCTCGAATTCGGTGATCGACGACGAAGTAGCGGAAGACGGTCGTCGTTCTGTTAATTTTGGAGAAGGAAGAGGGTAGTCATCATTGGAGGATGAGAGTTCGGAGGTGATTTTGTCATTGGGGATGTTCTCTGTGGGCGGTGTCTTCCTATTTCCCCAGTTGAAGAGGGAGAAGATGGTGTTTTTCGATTTTTGGAGATGACAGACGTTCTTTGTTGGGAGGATGAAATTCTCCCAAAGGTTCTCCAGAGCTCCACCAAAGATTATGCCAACCACAAAATGATAGAAGACGACCTCTTCTTATAATGTTTTCATAAAGAATTCAAAATAATTCAAATCATTTCAAATTAATTAATTATGTCATTAATTAATTTGTGGTTTGGAACAATTTTAAGATAATGTGAAGAGGCTCCATGATTTAATTGGGAGATCCAAGTGATTAATGGGGTGTTTAGGGGAGTTAAGGAGCTCGGGTGGGCCCCACCTTAATTATATCCTTCCAATGGAGGTTATGTTCTGGTGGGTCCCACACTAACCTCCTCTTGGAGGTTTTAACCACCATGGAACAAAAATAATCTATCACTTATTTTTATTTAACTTAATTAAAAACCCCCAAAAACTATCTTTCACTCACGTTAGAACATAACTTTAATGAAGGTATCACTAAGAAATTACTGACGCTGTGAGTTCAATGGTGCCCTAGGATTTGAATTCAGAGCACCGGTTCGAAAGATATAAAATCACACTCGTATTTTTATAGAACGTACCAGAAAAAAACTTAAGAAATTGATTTCAGGAACACCGGGCCTCATAAACAAGCGCCGTCGGAAAATGCAGACTCGTAAAATTTCTATGTATTTAAAAACAATTTCCATGGGAAAATCAGGGTCTTTACACAACATGCAGCCTATAGTGTAGTGTTTCATCTACAATGAACATGAGAATTTTCTGAACATATTCCATATGCCCAGGGTTGTCAGACGCAATCAAAGAAACCTCCAAGGCAACAAGGAATGGAATATTCTGTCACTAATACTTAGGTGAATCAAGAAAATGATTAGGTGATAGGTATGCTGGTTATTCATTCATGAATTGTGAAAGTACTATATTTTTATATTTCTACATATTTTTTCACATATTTCTAGTTTAGAAGAAATATTCAAAAACCACCTTAATATATAGATATTGAGTAATATATGAGAGTAAAAAATGGGTAAATTATTAAATATAAAGTATATTGATCTTCCTAGTTAATGTTTATCGACTGAACCTCCTAGAAAATCTCATTATAATTCCTTTGGTGATGTTCGATGCTATATTGGGCACTGATTTGGTATCATTATATAAAGATAATATCAACTGTTGGTAAGGGTAGATCACTCTTCAAACACTGAAGAATCCTCCAATTTAGTACATATGTAAGGAGGAGTATGAATATTATTTAGAATCATTGTATCAAGTGTCGATATTACTACTTATTGAGTATGTATATCTAGATCAAATGGTTGAGAAAATGCAGGGAATTAGACTCGAAGACACGCCCATTGTAAGGGACGACACTAATGTATTCTCAGAAGAGTTTTATGGTCTTTATCCGCACTGTGAGGTTGATTTATAAATTGATCATATTTCTGGATCTCTACCTATATCAATGAAAATATATAGACTTTCCACCTTAGAGCTAAAAGAGATAAAGAATAAGTTATAGAAGAATCTGGATAAGGGTTCTATATTCTCGAGTGCTTCACCCTGGGGATTACGAATCCTAATTGTCAAGAAGAAATATGGATTAAGGTGCCTCTTCCTTGATTATTGCGAACTCAAAAAAATAATGATAAATAATATTTTTTCCCTAGAATTAATAAATGATGTGTTCTATCAGCTATGTGGGGCCAGTTATTTCTCTAAGGTGGACCTTTGGTTGGGATGTAATCAATTAATGGTGAAGAAGGAAGATATTCCCAAGAGACACTTTAAAACAATGTATGGAAACTAGGACTTCAAAGTGATTCCCTTCAGACTCACTAATGCTCAAGAAAATTTCATGGATTTAATGAATATAGTCTTTATAGATTAACTCAAAAAATTCTAGTTAGTATTTATCGATGACATTCTGATATACTTCAAGAGACTGGATGAGCATGATGAGAATTTGAATACTATTCCAAATACTTTGAAATGATAGAAACCTTATGAAAATTATGGTAAATGTGAGTTCAATATAGAGTAAGTATCATTATTGGGGCATGTTATAACAAATAATAGAATATCTATGGTCCCTCCGATGACAAAGGTAATTAAAGAGTGCACCATGCTAATATCTTTAAAAGAGATTCATAGTTTCCCTTTCATAGATTGTTGTTAACAATGAATTATGAAGTACATATCATGATTTTAAAACCCAGTAACCCAACTGACATGGATTTGAGTTACGTTTATCTAGACTCAAAACTATGAAGAAGTCTTTAAGGAGCTTAAAAATAGGCTCATCACTACACCATAACAACACACTCCCGGAAAATAGAGAACACTTTATGGTATACAATGATGCTTAAAATAATTTATTCAGATATGTACTAATGAAAATTGATAAATTGATAGAATATTCATAATGGTAGTTGAAAATTCTTTAGCAGAACTATCCTATGCATGATCTGAAGTTGGCAGTTGTGATATTCACATTGAAAATCTTGCAGCATTATCTTTATGGGGAGAACTATGAAATATATACTAATCATATGGGTCTAAAATATAAATTAACATATATTGAGATTAATATGTTCCATTTATAATGGTTATATCTCATCATGGATTACAATTGCTCAATCCCCTATCATCCTAGTAAGAAAAATAAGGTGGTAGGTACTCAAAGTAGAAAGTATCTTGCAACTTAATAGATGATGATAACTTAGAAGGATCCAATATTCATATACATAATAAGGATCGAAATTGGAATAATTAAGGGAGTAACATAATAAATCCTTTCTCAAATGATTTCTCCACCATCCCACTTAGAGAAAACAATGTATGCTTAAAGAAATGATGTAGAATTTCAGAAAATTGATGAAGTTATCATAAATGCTAAATCCTCTAAGATAAAGATTGA
This sequence comes from Viscum album, assembly GCA_963277665.1. Classification (NCBI taxonomy): domain Eukaryota; kingdom Viridiplantae; phylum Streptophyta; class Magnoliopsida; order Santalales; family Viscaceae; genus Viscum; species Viscum album. The sequence continues at coordinate 1,292,790,967 of OY728135.1, forward strand.
TATGGATTGAGATGTATGATTTCGTTCATTATTATGTACACCATATGTTCCATGGATAAATAATGATCTTCTGAATGACGCACATAGCTCGACCTACTCTATTCACATAGAGATCACATAGATTTAAAGAGATCTCCAAGAGAACTAATAGTGGGATATGGAGATTCCTGAATACACATCATAGTTCCATTTATGTTATAAAGTGAAGGATGAAATGAAAAATTCTAATGGTCTGATACAACCATTAATATTACCAACATGTAAAAGTGAAAACATCCGCATGGACATTGTCAATTGAATTCTAATGAAATCCAAAAGAAAAAAATGCATTATGGGTTATTACGGATTTCCTTACAAAGATAGCTCTCTTTATTAAAATTCAAGAGGACTTATCCTTGGATGAACATGCATCGATATATTTAAAATAGGTAGTATGGATACATAGATTACCACTATTGATTATATCCAATAAATATCTAAGACTCACCTTAATGTTCTAGAAAATTTTCTAACATGCTGTATGAACTGATCTGAACTTTAGAAGGGACAATTATCCTCACACAGATTCCCAATTTGAGTAAACTATTCCAACACTGGATGACATGTTGAGAGCATGATCATGGGATTTAAAAGTGATATGGGCGCAATATCTTCCTCCCATTTATTTCTCTTACAATAATAGTTATTACTCAATCATATGAATGGATCTATATGTAGCACTTTATGGGAAAAGGTTCAAAACACCGGCATATTGGGATGATGTTGGTGAGGATATGTTGTTAGAACCTTAAATGGTCAATGAAATAGTGGAATAGGTGAAAACAATTCAGAAACACATCAAATCATCTCATATTCTATAAAATATATATTTATAAAATCATTGACGATACATCGAGTTTATAGTTAATGAAATGGTATTCATCTGAATATCTCCATGGAAGAGAATCATGAGTTTTGGGAAGAAATGAAATATTAGTCCCTAGTACATCGGTCCTTTAGATATTATTGACTGTTCTGGAGTTTTAGACCATCGACTATAACATACACCTACTATATAACAAATAAACGATGCATTCCATGTATCCTTCTTAAGGATGTATAAAGCATATCATTAACATATAGTGGATTCAGATGTGTTACTATTGGAAACTGATCCCTAATACGAGGAGCAGCCAGTGAGGATCTTGGATCATTAAGATAATTTTATATACAACAAGACTACACACCTTGTCAACATACTATTGTAAAACCATAAGTATTAAATGGAAACATGGGAACTAGAGGAAGCGATACGGGAAAAGTACCCACACCTGTTTTCATCTTATAATGTAAAACGAAATTTCGAGGGAGAAATTTCATAAGGGGGAAAAATATAATGACCCTAAATTATTTCAATTGAAATTACCTTCTTATGACATTTTAATAGACTATAATCACATAAAATTACATTAAGAACACAACAGATACTTTATAAATGAATAATTAATGAAAAAAATGAATTTCAATAAGTTAAGGAACATATACCAAAGGAATAGTAACTTAACCTTTGGAGTAGTAACTTGACCCCTATGGACAGTAAAGAATAAAATTGAATAGTAACCTCACCAGTGAGAGTATAAATAAATTTATCAATATTATAAATAAAAATATTATATAATTATTTTATATTATATGTAAATAAATATTTAAAAATTTATTAATTAATTGTTGCTATATTTTAATTCATAAATATGTTATTACAATTTTCTGATTAATTTAACAATTTAAATCATTTTTGTAATAAAATTTATTCATAAATTATTATTTTTATTTCTTATGATTATAAGATAATATTATGTGACCTTAGTTAATTTTTAAATTTGTTACAAAATTGGTAGTCATTTTAAAATATGTATTTTTCCAGTAAATTATGATTTTAATAAAAAAATATATCATATGTAGAAAATTATTTTCATAAATTAGAGTTCATTTTGAAATTTTAAAGATACAAAAGATATTAGGGTGAATTTTTGGGACATTTCTAAAACACATGACTATTTTGTGAATAGTGAAATTTTGTAATTTACAGTAATTAGAGATTATTAGTTAAATACACAATTCCTTGAGTCATCCCAAATATAACCACAATAATCTAGAATATACCATTATTAATGATATATTTTACGTGATAATTCACAAACTATTCATATTAATGGGCACTATAGTAATCTAATGATTAAAATAATGAGAAAACACCCCTCTCCTACACTATAAATACCACCCCTCACCACCTCTTCTCATCACAACTATCCAGACTTGATACTTATCAAAATTATTCTAAAATACTCTAAAAAGATCATCTCCCATGTATATTATATTTTGGTCTCAACAAAATACCAAAACCAATTCCCTATGGGGGTTCTCAAGGAGAAGGAATCAAGAACTAAATCCCTCTTCCTTTTCTTTTAATTTAATTTCATGTTCAGTTGTTTTATTTTTCTCTTCCCACCTCCCCTAATCTAAATGGTATAATAACTATAGTAACATAAATATATTTTATTTTTATTTAAATAATGGAATAATTCATCATCATATCTCTTTCCCCATATTTTTATATGAATAATGAAAATATCATCGGTGATGTGTTAATTTATCGCTTTCAAGGATGAATATGTCTTCAATTTCCATTAGCATCATAAATTCTAGACATGAAACCATTTTTATTTTTGAATAATATTATAATATATATATATATATATATATTATTTTATGTAATGTTATGTAGTCATTTTATACATATTATATTAATTTATAAAACAAAATGAGTTCGTTGTGATTGAAAACCACAAAAATAAACCCAAATGATTATCATTAACTATTTATCTAATTTTTCATCCAAATGTCATAAAAACAAATGGTATAAAATAAAATTTTAACTTATGTATGATTATTAATAATATAAATTTTCAATTCAGTAAAATTAAACCATCACTCACTTTACATGACCTTTCGTACATGTATACAAGAAAACAGATCATGAAAACCAAGGAAACCAATGCTCCCAAACGATGAAATTGATTATATTTACCCATTAAATGGCCATAAATGAAATTAATAAAGTTATAATAAATATTATATATTTATAAATTTTTATTTAATTTATAATTAATGAATTTAATTTGATTATCCATAACATTAACTTCATGTGAAGAGCCCCTTCAGATTTATTGTAAGGGTTTCTGTCCAAACCACCCCTGTTACTTTGCGTTATTATTTCTTTATTTTTATCGAAATAAAAATTATATTTTATTTTTATGTACATATTAAAAATTCTGTGTATAATTGTCAAACTCATTTATCATGATCTATACATCCTTCATTTTCTGGGATATACAGGTTTTTAAACAGTTCCATCCTCAAATCTTCCAAATAAGAAAGCCCGATTTAAGGGATATTTCAAAATACATACCCTCTTTAATGTGTTCTACATAATATATTTTATCCAAAATTTGTTTTCTTAAACCAATAATATTATTAAGAAAACAATATTTGTTCATTTTTGGTTTTATGTAAAGTATTTTTCAATTTTCTACCTTAAATTCTATTTAATATTTTCCTTAAACAGCACTAAAATGTGTTATTTATAAAGTTTCTTAAACATAGTTCTTAAATGAATTCATGATAGTTTGACCTCACATATCATTATCAATACCTCTTTACCCTTATTAATGTCCATGTGTGATTTAAATCCATTCTTTCATGGACACCATGTTGATATTCCCCTATGTTATGCCATTTTGAAAATATTATGATACTGAATTCATACCATGGGTAACATTTATTTTTATGTTTGATTAATTATGAAAGAGTATTCATGTAGAACACGTATTCATGAACATGTGATGATGGTTGTGCCTAGATAGTGATCCAATACATTGGGTAATTTTTAGTCTCATGATATGTCATGTGAAACGGTCTTAGTGGTTTTCCTTAACTCGTGCCTCATTTGCAACGGTCTTGTGGGATAATAGTGAGTCATGCTATTTCATGTGCATGAGTCTTGAATCGGGATTCTAATAATATGTATGTTGTTAAAACATCTCCTATGATATCATTATTATATATATTATTCTTCTTTATTTATATCCACGCCTTTTATGTCGTCTTATTATTCCTACTAACTGATGTGTTATTCATTATTATTATGTTTATTCCCTTATTGGGATTTTTAGCTAGCATCATTGTTCTAGTTATACGTAGGTTGTCCAATTCATATGTAAGTGATCAATGAATTTATGATCACCAAATAGATGATAAATAAAGAAATTGTTTATTTAGTAACATGTTTTCAGTTTTATGTACCCAGTCTTCGATAGACACAAGAATTTATGATACTTGCCATGTAATTTGATATTTAATTATGACTAAAATCAGGTAATATTATGTTAAAAGGATAGGGTCACTATAAAATGGAACCAAAATATAAAAAACTAAAATAAAAGAATGGTTCAAAACTTTTTTTGAATAATTATAATGTTATATTTAATTGAGATTAATGATTTAAAAAATATTCAATTAAATTGATAAAATATATTTAATATGATAACAATGAATATGATAATGATGAATTATTGGAGATTGTCTAACACTAATATTTAATACTATTATATTATTAAAGAAAGGCTCTTATAAAAGCACGAATTTTTACACCTTCGTATGATTAGATGTTCAAAAACATTTGGATGGATTTTTTGGGAGGTAATTTATGTTGCTAAAAAAGATAAAAATTAAGGAATTTTATAGGTTTATGGAAGTAGTTAATAGTTACTTATATAAGTGATAAGGAATGACACTTTTTGAATACTCATTTATTGAAAAAGGAATATGATTTTCAAAGAATTTGGATCCAAATACTAAAATTTATAGAGATAGTATAATGGGGGTCGATAATTACCTTATAAAATCTTTTTAAATAAGTTTTTATGATATTTAATGTCATTTCCCCTTAATTATTCTCATTTAAATAATTTCTATTTTACTTTTATTACTACATTTTATCACAGTGGATTGTTTTTATTTTTATAATTTAAAATGACTACCATTTCGAGTTTTACATATAGATTAAAAATTTATACTCTATATAATTTCATTAAATTTTTATATTTATTATTTTTAACTATAAATTGAAAAAAACTATATAGGAAAAATGGGTTTTGTTGAGAAATTAATTTTTGAAAAAGTATATGTTCTTAATATAATTTTAGATCAATTAATAATTAAATGAATACTAATATATTTTTTAATAAAATCATTACCCATTATTCTAATCATCCTTTCAAATTTCTCAACTAAATTTATTAATATAAAAAATTACAGGATACCAAAAAAGGGTTATTATTTGAAAAAATTTCCTTTAACATTAAATAATTTTCATCTAATGTAATTCAGAATAATAATATTATAAGAAATAAATTTTACCAACCCATTTTTGATATAATATATCTCTATGTTTGATGAAATTATCTAATCATTCTTTAAAAAAATGATATTATATGTAAAGAACAATAATAATTATTTTTTATAAAGAATAATTTTAATTTTTTATAATATTTTTATTTCATTATTTATTATGTGAGAATTATATTATCCATAATTTAATACCAATAATTACATAACTTCATTCTATTTATTATATGAAAATATATCAAATGGTCATTTATCAGGTAACCCTTGGCCTATAGACCACATAACCAATGACTCAATATGTAATGGTCTTATTAAATTTCTATATATAATATTACATATATATCATTATAATTATACATCATAATCTCTGAATTGATTTTCAATATGTTTATCATATATCAAACATTTTTTATTCTTTATATAGTTTTATTGATTATAATTATCTTCAAATAAATTAATAATGATGATAATTTCAATATTCTAGTTTTTTTATTTATATTCATTTTCATTCATTTTGTAATATTTCTAATTTTGTTTTATTTAGTTGTCTCATAATGTGTTTAATTTTTTATTATAATAATAATTCATGTTTAAACTGAGTATTTTTTGTTTGTATCATAGGGTATCAAATAAAAAATATTTATTTTAAGTAAAATGCATACTAAAATTGTGGGATGTAACACCTAAGATCCTAGAGGATGAAAACAATCTGTACAAGAAAAGGAATTTAAAAATGTTCCAACCTGTAACCCATTTTTGTTTAATGTATTTCATTCAATTCTTTATTACTCTCTGAAATATTAATAAAAAATATCTTTGTTTTAGTTGTATGTATAGAACAATTAAAAAATTTATAGTGTAAGAACATATTTTTTCCATGATTTGGTTCAAATAAATAGGAGAGGTGATGTTATTTACTATAATTATGGGAATTGATTAAAGACAGAGACTATTAGTTGAGTTATAATTGATGTGGATTCAATTCAGGTCTTTTGTGTTATATTTTATTTTAAAAACATTATTTAATATTATAATTATATTCTAACACTAGTGGCTCTTAATAATTCAATTGATCTGAAAGAAAAATAGATGTATGGAAGAGATAAAAGGTTTTTTTCTATTGAAGAGTGAATTGATGAAGTACATGAGCGACGTTTGAAATCTTCATTCAATAATGGTGAGGTTTGAATTTTGATTCTCTTACTTGATAAAGAGACTTTATTAGGATAAAATATCACACCAAAATATTTTTAATCATAGTATGATTTTGGTTTTAAATATAAATATTCTTTATATTGTTTCTCATGATGTGATAATCCTGAAAAAGTGGGTATATTATTATTTTTATTATTTTTCTTACATTGTTGAGGATTTTAGGTGGTGACATCAAGATTTATATTTCTCCATTAATCTTGTATTCATGCCAAATTATTTGATGACATGATTAATTTTTGGTCGCTTTATTTTTTTTATAGATCACACCATACTTTTGGGTTCCCTGCCATAGAATTCCTAAAGGTTGTGATTGGAAACATATTATAATTTTTGTAATTATATAATAATTCCAAAAATATCCTCATTAAGAATTTATTTTCTTGATATTTCTACCAGGATCATGTTCATTATTGGACTAGACAAAAAGAGAATTTTTTTAGTTTTTTATTGATTTGGATTCTAATATTACTCATAAAAATTTCAAATTTCAATAATCCCATCCCTTAAATATTTCATTTTTTGAAATAGATGTATGGATGGATTATATATATTGAATTCATGATGGATAAATTAATAATGGATTTTTAAATATAATTTCAATTTGAAATTAAAACTTATAATTTATAGAGAGTAGAGAAAGACCTTAGGGAGATAGGTTTTGTTAATATTTTGAGAGACTGTAATAGAGAAAGAGGAAAAAGAATATGAAACATGTGAGAACTATAATGACTCCTATTTTCAATGTATTATTTTTGGATATGGTAAATATTATTATTAATACTTGATGTTGAGAGGGTGTCGATTCTAAGGCTCGATGTGTCGTATTTAATATTTAAAATATTATAAATAAATTAAATTATACCAAGATGCGGTTTTCATTAAAAAGTGGAATAACATTTAAATGGAGTCTAGTTAAGAAATATGGGGGATTCATTGAGTTTTTCATATAGGTTTACCCAAGGTGTTAGATAAAATTTATCGACAAGGGGAGTTTGTGGAAATGAAAATTTGGGCATAAAAATTAAAATAATAATTAAATAAAAATATTTTATTTAACAGTTCATGTGGAGACCTAAATAAACCTTAAATAATGTGAATATGATGGAATTATAGGTTTATCCACAAAACTATGGAGCCATTGGAGAACCCATGAAGAGAGCGTGGGAGGATATCTCTTAGGATAACTTCAACCAAATCGACGATCAACTATTATTGTGAAATGGGATTTGGAGATCTCCACAATGAAAATGATGTTTTCTCATTCTTCATCAGTGGTCAATCCATCTTGAGGTAGGATGTCGTTTTGAATTGATTCATTCCATGTTCACTTTTCTCTAATAAACATGGATCAATAAAAAAATATTTATCTGGGGATTGTTTATATTACTGGATATGTTAGATTATTTAGGGATTTAGATAATTTCATTATGGATATTTGTTATCTCTTCATTTTTCATTCTAATGGAAACTAATTGAGTTCTATATGAACATCAAATGGGGGACCTTTCTCATGATTATTCATTATGATTTTCCCCTAATTATTCATTCATTATAGACATTCTTCACTCGGCCTATGGTTTGACATACACTGAATAATTGATCCTTATTCACCCATTTTATAGAACAATGATTCAATATTGTAGATTTGGGCTCGTCACGACAAAACAAGGGTGAGACGACCGTGATGGTAGTATATTGGGAAGTTTAGATACCCAGTTTTTATGTTGTTTGGTTCTCAATGATGAACTATAATCGATAACGTTTTTGGAATAGATTTGATGGTTGGTTTTCAATGATTTTGTGGAGGCAAGTCATGACTGACAATAATTTTTTATTTTGGAAGTTGGTATGGGTGGATTGGTTGTTGGATAAACTGAGAAGATGGGTAGTACCTAGATCTAGAATCCTAGAAAATACTATAACACATTATGTTTTCTCTAGTATTACATAACATGTGGGAATCTTCTAATAGTGGTTACTGTTACGAGAGGATGTCAAATATCACACAGTGTGTGACCCTACCACACAACTTTTGACCCCTACCCATTTTCTCGGTATGTACCTCATAGGGTATATGGATATGATATAAAGTACATGGGATTAGACATTCCATGTACACCAACACAGACATAGCCAGGATGGGTATACACAGGCTATTCCACGCAATGTTACCTGAGAATAAGTAAATAGGATGCATCAAGTCATGTAATATTTCACAAACATGGGTTGTTTACTTGGGCAGGACCTTGGGTCAATGGGAGATTTCGTGTGACTCTATTACTCACCATGTAATCCTTAACTATTTTCGTCAATCCTTTTTCCTCAAAATGTTATAAAAGCTTCATTTTATTTCATTCGACATATCCATTCCCTGAGAATTAGTATGGAATCTCCACCTATACAGTGTACAATGATACCTTTAGTATGACCTCTTTGATAGAGTTGTGGGAATCCTTCTATGAAGCCCCAAGTGAGATACTCTATCATCATCTTTCCCTATATGGAGTTATTGGTGTCACTATGACCAAAAGTACATGGGTGTTGATCCTCTGCATAGTATGATAATCTAGATTGAGTTCTTGGTATACCACATGTCCTTGATATTGATCCTTATCTATTTATAATATCTCTTTAAACATCCATCATATAAATCCTGTGTTGAGACCAAATGGGAATGGCCTCTAAGATGGACATCATCATTGATCTATAAGTCATGAAGTGTGTTCTAAAAGATGAGTTATCTATGGAACCATTTTGCTGGAATCCATGGCCGTAATTATGGTTGGGAATTTACCTTGAGAGTTTTTTTCTTTGTTGAGAATATTTGGATATTCTTTTTATATGCAACATAGAAATATAACTTCGTAGACCTAACTCTTTTATTTTTGTTATATGATTTGTGGTTTTTGGGTGTCCCTATGGTTATTTTTATACTCACTCATGCATGGGATTTTCCTACATGTGTTGTGTCTTTGAATGTGATTGACCTTTTGAATGAATATTATATGTTCAAGAACCATCCAGTGCATAGTGTAACATGAAAAACCGATGTGTGTTCCTATAGTATGCTTCCAGTAGTCTCTATCTTTAAATTTAGGTTGGACTTGTTTTTAGACTCGCTATGGTGGCCTTTAAATTGGCCATGATATCTTACTTTTCTTCATGGTGTACTCTGTTTTTGGGATTTAGATGTATGTATGCATGGTTGCCCAGTAGTTTTAATATTAATCATTGGAGATGTGTGTGTGTGTGTGCTGGTACTTTTCCTAAGGCCTCCCATGTTAGTTATATTCTTACTCCACACTATCCCTCATCCACTAGACTATTAAAGGTGGTGTTTGGGAGTCATAGAATATCCCCCTTTTAGATGAGTCCTGACAGAGTGGTATCAGATTCAGTTGATTCTACCTTAGGACCAGAGTCTATGAGTAAGTTTGGGGAAATATCTTTAACTTCGTCAAGTTCATATTTAATTCCAAGGACTCTAGTGTTGGTGTAGGGACCAACATATCAATACACCCAAACTCTGATCACCTTATTTATAACTTGTTGTATGATAACATTGCATGTAGGTAAAAAATGGTGTTTGAAACATGTAGTAATGGGTTGTGGTTTTCAGAACCTTCTAATGTATCCTCTCAAGATATACTTTTTGATTGTGGTACATCTTGTTTACCTTTAGGATACCTCAGTGATGAATTCTTTCTAGGGTTCAAAACCATGATCATGATGATGATCCCATCATTTATGAGGCATTGATATAGGGATAAATCCCATGGGTTCTACCTCTAGGTGGTTCTCCTTCTATACAACCACATAGAGAGAAGCGTGTGGTACTCGCAATACTAGAAGATGTGGTGGGTGGGATAAGCACGCTTTATGAGTTTTGGATAAAAATACACCTTTGTTTCCAATGAAATGTTTACTCATAGGTGGATGAGGACTATCATGAGGCAATTTCCTGATATTTCTATATGGTCAGGGCACCAGCAAATTAGATGGTGTTCTTAGTGTGGATCCTTATCCCTGGCTCAATAGGATGATAGTAGGGGTTAGTGATCTAGTATTAAAATGAGAAAAATATATCATAGTCATTGTTTAACAACCTTTTCAGAGAATAGTTATCAACATTTATGCAGAAGGATGTATATATCGATGAGATATTACAGCTGTAGCAGAATATCACAATTGTAGATGAGTATTCATTGAGGTTCACCATCCAATTTAAGAACTCAATGGATACAATTTAAAATTAGTCCAGTCATGTGCGAAACTTTGAGTGTGGACTGTGAAGAGACATATGATCAATTTTTATACCTCTATGAATTCCTACCTATGTTGGGGTTCTCGTTCAAGCTTTGGTAGTTGAATGTTTCCTGATGAAGAAGATGTGACTAATGGTTGCTGGTAATTTTCCCACAAGAGTAGAGACATCTAAAGTAGGGATATGAAATTAGTCTCAGGGTCTTGTGTGTGTGATAAATTTTAGAATGAGCTCTATGGTTAATGGTTCCTTAGGTTCTGGTATCATAGGATGTTTTTAGTCTTCTGATGGAGAGGTGGTTCTATTCTTGTAATGGAAGGGTAAAACATGATCATGATTTCTCAACTTGATGTACAACTTATAAGGAAACATAAGATGGGCCACCTGGGAAGAGGTGGTGGTTGGAGAAGAAATTTCTATATGAAAAAAGTAATGAAATATGATCTTGGAGAGCAGTTTCAGCTGGTATATTCTTTGACTTGTTACCACCACCACCCCTTGGTGGTCCATACCTGAAAAGGGGAGCTAGAGGATAGGGGTGGGGATAGCTACAAGATGTTGAGGGTCGTGAACCAGTTGATCCTATAATGTTACAAGTTACAATCTGTATCTTTAATAACATAGCTTCATCATTGATTGATAGAGGTTCATGTCATTCCTTTATTTTCACATATCTAGTTCAGGAATTTTGTGATTATGGTTGAGACATTGGCTCAACCCTTGATCTTAGAGACTCCTAATGGAGATGACTTAGTGTTCAAACACATGTGATGATTGTGGAACCTAACTCTTGGTGGGAATATGTTTTTTCTAATATCTCATTGTAGCAGTGATGAGGTCTTACTACATCATCTTAGGCACAAAATAGTTATCTACAATCTATTCCCATATCAAATATATCAAGTTAAATATATGTTGTTTCTATAGAGATGGTATCACGCTTTCTTATGTGGGTGAAAAGGAAACCCAAGACATAAAGAATGGAATCATGCATTGGAATATAAAACTGATTAATCATTATTTTCAAACCTAACCCATGGTGCATTGGATGTTATGAGAATCCAATTTCTGGCCATAGTGGTAGAATATGAGGATGTCTTCCCTAAGGATGTTTTAGGTTTAACTCCACAATTATAGATAGTCTTATTCATTTATCTACACCCTAGTACATCACTGATATTTATTCCATCATATCAGATGGATCATTCAAATCATCATTAGTTGATGGTACAGTTTAAGGACTTGCAAAAGAAGGGCTTCGTAAAACCTAGTATTTCACCTTGCGAAGCCCTAATTTTGTTCTCTAAGAAGGAGGATGAGAGATTGATGTTATGTGTGGAATATTTTCCCTTGAACCATGTGACCATAATGAATAAGTATCCACTTCTGAGGATTGCTGACATCTTTTATTCATTGATAGGGGCCTGATGGTTCTTGAAGGTTGACCTAAATTAAGGATATCACTAATTTTGAGTATGGGATGTTGATATAAAGAAGAGGACATTCATATGTCTAAATGGACATTAAAAATACATGGTTATTTCAATTAGAAATAGGAACACCCAATTAGTGTTCATGGGACTCATGAATAAGATCTTTCCTCCCTTTTTAGATTGGTTTTTGGTAGTCTTCATCGATGATATCCTTCTGCACTGAACACTATGTGAGGAGCATGCAAGAAACTTGAGGATGGTTCTAGATGTACTCTGAGATCCCTATCATTACATAAATCACTAATGTATCATTTATATATTCAGTAAGTCTTTTTTTAGAACAAATGTTCTTAGAATATGGAGTAGTAGTGGAGCTGGACATGTTTGAGGAAGTGTTAGCTTGGGATACACCAATGATCGTAATGGTGATGATAAGAATCCTTGGGATGGAAAGCTATTATTGAATATTAAAACCTAACTTATCTCGTATATCACTACCCAAAAAATCATTTTATAATAAGGGGAATCATTTAATGTGGATGGATAGGTGCCAACTGGATTCCCTGGAGTTGGGGCAGAGATTGACAAGTGCTCCCATCTATTGATTTCTAGAGCAGGGTGTCAAGTACGTAGTGTTTTGTGATGCATCAAGGACCATACATAGTTTCATTTTGATGCATATTCTGGTTATGAATTTATATTGTTCACATATTTTTGCACAACATGATTATAACTACCCAACCCATGATCTTTAGTTAGCAGCGGTAGTATTTTCAAAAGAGATGTGGTGACACTACCTAATGGGAAAGTAGTTTATCATCTACTCTTACTAACAGAGTCTCATGTATATATTCTATTAGAATGATCATAACATGATATTGAGGTTATGGATAGAGATCCCCAAAGTTTAAGACTTCAAAATTATCTATACTTATTGGAAGGGGAACGTGGTAGTAGATTCTATCAATAGGAAATCTTATTCTCAGTTGCAGAGTGAGGTATCTGAACAGTGGGAATCGGTGTAGTTATCCTTTGTGGATAGAGATGGAAAAATTTTCCTCCATTCAATGGTTGTTACCCCTCCTATTGTTTTTTGGTACAAGGAGTTACAACATGAGGATACCTATTATGGGACCTTATCTAGTCAAATATCCATAGTACATGCTTTAGATGGATTTTCGGAAGGTGGGGAGTTTATCTTTCTATAAAAGAACACATGATGGTTCTAATTATGTTTCAAGAGGGTGTTCTAATATTTTACCATTCATCTTTTTTGGTAGTACATCCTAGTGATGAAATTATGTTCAAGGACCTCTGAAGCCCATTTTTGAGGCCATGGATAATGAAGGGAGTTGCATATTTTTATCTCTTGATTCCATAATTGTTAACAAGTGGAGATTGAGTAATATGTTCCAAAATGTTTACCTCAAACCATTGAGTTTATAAACTCAAAATGCTATTGGATAACCATGAAATAATATTTGGATTGTGAAGTATGTACATGGAAAATTATTTCATCTCGATGTTCATAGATAGACTAACAAATTCTTCCATCTTCTAGGATATTTGGGATCAAAGTTCAGTAGAGAGATTTGGATACCTATACATATAGGATACAGTCTGAATCCCTAGAGTTCCATTAATGACCATTTATGCTTTTGTTGCTTATTTTTCATCTTGGTTAAAAAATTTATTATAGGTTCTTTTGTGACTCGGTTAGTCATTTGCACCAGATTTCACCCCTTGACCCAAAACCAGGCTGAGCATACCATTTAGGTTTTGGAGGGGAAGTAAAAGTCTCTAATTTTTTACTTTGGTTGTATATGGGAGAATCCCCTAGCTTAGGTGGAGTTTTTCTAAAAAAATTGCATTCCAACATTGGTATGGAATCATTAGAGACTTTGTATGGGAGACCATTTAGGTCACCACTTTGTGGGAATAACCAATGAGAGGCATTACTTATGGCCCCATAATTGGTGTGAGTTACCATTGAGAAGGTACAAGTCATCCAGGATGGGATGAGGACTTCAAAAATCCATCATAATTCTTGTTCGCAACGAAAATAGTAGCATTTGGAGTTATAGAGAGACCATGTGTTGCTACATGTTTACCTTGACGTAGACTTCCAGGATTTGGTAGGGTGAAAAGCATTCACCTATATTCATTAACACTTATGATACTACGTAGATTTATATAGGTGTCGTACCACTTTTCTCTTCTTATAGAGTTACACTGGGAACATGACATCTTCCAAGTGTTGCTGATGAGGAGGTTCATGGATGACCCTTCACACATTATCAACTGGGGAAATATATACATTGATGATGGAGATACCTTTCCTAAGTACTTGGTATAGATTGAGAATCGGTGAGAGAGGATCCCTTGTGGGTGAGAAATTCTATTAGTGTGTGATGGTGGTATCAAAGGAATCATCAAGAGAATACCTGGTAGTGGGTGGCTCAGATTAATACTCAGTAGCCACATTTCATTGTATATCCCTGGTTTTGGATTTTCCAAACATAAATCCCCATGTCGGGGAGAATGTAATTACATGGATTTACATGTATTTATTTTGATAATGTTTGGATTATTTTCGAGGCCTGTCATTTAGACATCATCTGATGTCAAGGACCAATATGTCCAAAATAAATATTTGAGAAATATTTAACATATTAAATATATAAAATAGCACAAGGGAATACATTTCATGAAAAAGTTGATAAATATATTAATGGTGGCACTAATAAAAAATATGAGGGCATCACTGAGATCAAAATGTAGGTTTTACCCTAATAATGACCTAACATTTTTCTATGTGAAAAGTTTGGGGAAAGGACATCAGGGGAATTAAAATAAATAAAATTATTAAATAAAATTATTTTATTTAACCATTTATGTAGATACCTAAATCTTCGTTTATGAATGATTCTGTGATGGAATTATAGGGTTAATCACAAAACCCTAGAAACATTGGATATCCCTTGGAGGGAGAGTTGGAGGATCTCCCTTATGAAAACATCAACTAAATCAAATATTGGTGATCGGTGTGCAATGAGATCCCCAGATATGGCCAACAACAATAATGCAAGCTATTTCTTAATCAGTGATAGTTCTATCTCAATGTAAGATAGGTTTTTGACTAGATTATTTGCATATTATATTTTCTTTGATGAATGTGATTCAATCAACTAATAGATTGACATGTAGATCTTTTGTATTCTGGGATGGGAAATATTATTCTCAGTATATTAGGATTTATTTTTAATTTTTTTCAATCTAATTTTTCACCATTCTAATGGAAAAAAATGATGTATACATAAACATATAATGCGGTCTGTTCCTCATGATTGTTAATTTTTTGTACTCGCCTGATTCATCATTCAACCAAGTCATTCATTATTGGTCCCATGGTTCCAAATACACAGAGGAATATATCATTGGGCACATATTTCAAGGCATAATTATTTAATATTGTAGATATGGTCTCAACATGACATGATGGGGTGATAATATGTAATATGAAAGAAATCAGGAAGTTTAGATACCTTTTTTCTTGTTCTTCATCACACAATAAATAATGATAGACAATGGTGTTATCCAAATTGATTATATGGCTCGTTTTCAATGATTTGAAGGCATGAATGTATGAATTATGAAACTGTTGGATTCTATCATAAGGCATGACCATATTAGTTTCTAGAGAAATATAAACAAGCATAGAATCTCAATATGGGATTCTAGAAAATCTTATAACACAGAACATATAATCCAGGATTATATAGCTTGTGGGACCCTTCTATTGCCAGTAAGGGTTTCAGGAGGACTTTTTGTATCGCACGACATGTGATCCTATGACATGGTGTGTGACTCATTCCCAATGGATTTGAATGTACCTCATAGTGAATATGGACACAAGATTGAGTACACAGTCTTGGGAACACCATGACCTCATACACAGACAATGACAGTATTGGTGTAGATAGGATTATACAAGTATTGGTACAAAAGAAAAACTACATGGGATGCATCAATTCATGTATTATTACACAGATACAGGTTTTTTACATGGGTGGGACTATGGGTTGAAGGGACACTATTTGGGAACCTACAGCAAGTTTGGTACACCTTAACTGTTGTCTGTGATCTCTTTTACTCTATTTCATGGATAGTATTTATTTGGATGAATTCTCCATATGAATTTTTGAAGTGTTAGTATAGAGTCATCTCCTATAAATAGTAAAGTGATCCATTATAGATAAAGTCTTGGATAGAGTTGTCAGAATACTTCTGTGAGACTCGATGTGATGTTCTCTATCATCTTCATTCTTTATATAATGTTCCTTGTATCCTCATAACAATCACTAATTGGGAATAAATCCTTTACATAGTCGGATAATCCATATTGTGTTTTTGGCATAGAATATGTCTTTGGGATTGATCCTCGACTATGCATTGTATCACTTTAATCTTCCTTTATATACTTCCTATGAAAAGACATGTTTGGAAAAACCTCTCAGACAAACATCATCAATGATATGTGATTAATAGAGTGTGTTCTCCTATAAGAATGCTTTAGGGAACATTGAAGCTGGAATCCCCAGACGGTATTAAAGTTAGTAATTTTCTTTGAGAATGCGTGTCTTTTTTGGGAAAATATTTGTATTATATTTATATGAATTTTAGAAATATACCTATATAGATATGACTATTATCCTTTTTCAATATGCTTTATAGATTTGGGTTATTCTACTGGGTATTGTTATATTCACCCCAACAATGGCGTTTCCTATATATGTCTTGCATTTTCTAGATAATCAAAATTTTGATCGGGACCTAGAAGGACTAGGACCAGATAATGCTTAGTGTGAATTGACATACTAAGGTATGTCCCTGTAGTATCTTTATAGTAATCCCCAACTTCACTTTCAGGTATGACTTATTCTCAGACTCTTTTTTTTGGTCATGTATTTGGCCCAGTTTACATTCTTTATGTCTTTTCATACTCTAGATGAGGGATTTAGATGTATTAATGCATGGTTGTTTTGTTGTTTTTACATTTTAGTATTATATAGGTTTGTTGATGTGTGTGTGTGTTTACATGTACATTGTAAAAGTCCTTCCATGTTTTTGATATTCCTACTCTTTGATAGTCTCCAACTCGTTTCCTGTTGGATGAGGTCTTGGGGAGTCACAACATATCCCCTTTTTTCGTTGGGAATGACAGAAACTACTAATATTATAGTATCTTCAAGAACACGTTAATTGAATTATGTATACATTTATGTAAATATATGGGATACTCTTAAATATAATTATTTTTTATGTATGTAGTGATGTTCAATGTCTGATCTAATTGGTTTTATTTAATTAGTTAAGTATTTTATAGTTTTGAATCAATGAATTATTTAGTATGGTGTTTTTTGTCAAGGATTATTTACACTCACTATTTGATACCAATATTTGTGTTTAAATAAGAGAAAATGGGTTAGAAATCATCTATTAAAAAGTGGATTTATTTAATGGAGGATTAAGATTATTCCTGTTATCTTATTTAAAAATACATTGGTGTCATTGTGTAAGAGCATGATTAAATAGATTTGATGCATATTTATATAATTATTTTTGAGGATAAAACCTTCTCATTTAACTAAATGATTCATAGTATGTAGAATGATAATGGGATTTTAGATAATACAATTTGTGTATTATTTCATTTACAGTGGTTAACATTTCATTTTTTTAATTATGTAAGGGATTATTTAGTAAATATGAAAGTGAATATTGAAATCAGTGAAATTATTTTAATAAGTGATGAATTTTGTTTTCTAGTGGAATAGAAAGGTGAAATATTCCTTAACCCACCCCACTCCCCCCCATCTAAGGAATCATTTTATAGAATATGTGACAATAATAATTCTTATGTGTATATAAGTATCCCAATAATTGGTATTGGATATGTGTTGTATTTTTTCATTTAAGATGGTATGTTTTTAAAAAAAATATTTTATTGGATAACCATCCTCATTTTTTTAAAATGAGGTTGCTTACAAATTTAGGAACATAATGGATCTTAAAATTAAGTTTATAGAATGGGAATTACGTTGTTCATTAGAGTAGACAATATTATTTGGAAGGGTGATTTATTTACACAAACCTTATCTACATGCTGGGATGAAATTGGTGTTGTTACAAATGGATATGTTCAACATATGTAGGTGTTTTTTGTTATAGTTCATTTGAATAATATTGATGATGTTGGTAGAACGTGGAATAAAATATTTTCATCATTATCAGAGAATGATTTCATTAAAATCATGTTGATTATGACATTCTATTGAATATGAGAAAATTTTGGTAACATTTATGAATGAAATGTGAAGATGAGGAATTATAAATTATATATTTTTTGTTTAATTTATGGAAGTATTTTAATTGATGAAGAATTATATTTTTATAACTTACTCACAGTATCCAATGAAGTCATGAGAATTATTATATGTTATGGTGAAACTCATAAGGAATATATGGTAATAGAATTTAATAATTTATATATTTATAGATATAATAAATGAATATTTTTTGGTATATATAGAATATTACTCTAATACACTTCCATTGGATGCTTTTCATATAATATTAACTACCTATTATATTATAAAAGTATGTTCTTCTATGAATATGAGTATGTATAAAATATAAATATACATTAAATCTATCATTATTGATAAGATATTGAAAGTAGTCTAAGTCAGACAAGACAATTACAAGGATGATGAATATGTTTTGATAATTTTGGAAAACTCATTATCATTTAACATAATAAAAGTTAGGAAAAGGTAAAATAATGAATCAATCAAATATACTGTAGAGACCCCAAAATTGATGTACATGGACATTAAATTACTTTTTTGGAATACTTAATACATAACAAAAACAGACACACAAGGACCGTAATAGTATAGTGTCTTTGGAAAGTCAGAAATATAATCTTCTAATCATGGTGAAAGATCTTCAACATCTCCCATAAAAATCTTCCCTTTTAGTTTTCTTACCTAAAACCTTTCTTTATATCATGGGGAAAAGAAAACATATGAATGGTGAGCTCAAATGCTCATTAAGGGAAAGCATGGAGAAAATAAAATAAAGCATATACATTTGAACTTAAAAACATGAACATAATGTTTAAACATCAAAATCTTGAGCAATGAGATAAAACATGGCAGTACGTATGGAATAGATCATAATGGGACATCAATCATGGTGAAATATAATTGGAATAAAACATGTAATTATGGAAAAACATTAAGAACATGATATGATTTCCATAGTAGCCAATGCATTGCTACCAAGACCATCTTAGTGGACAAAGTCCCTTTCTGAATCGAGTTCACTCCTCGTTCCAGTCCTGTAACACTGAATCGGATTAACATATCGTTCCAGCCATGTCTATCTCATGAGATATAAATCTTTACCCAATGCATTGGAGGGAGATATAGGTCTTACCCATCTCATAATTAAATCATTCTTACTTGTGCCACAAAATAAACATAAATCATTAATCATAACCCAAAGAATAAAATGGGTTTCATAAACACCATCCCATCATAACATAATCCATATAAAACAAATGGATATCATTTCATAATAATAAGAATCAAACCATGTAAATAATAGGGACATTATACTTGAAATATAATCATACCAAATAATGTCATCTTAGATGGAAAATGGTTTTGAAAAAACACTTAAAATGAATTCTTGAGGAAAACATCCTTTCTTCTTCAAAATCATTTTCTATTCACAAAATGCCATGAAATTTTAAAAGAAAAGGATTTTGTTGAAAATAGTCATGAAATATTGTAGAGTAAGCTTCATGAAAATAAGAGGTTATAAAACCGTAAAAATCTATTCAAGCTATATAAGTTAAAAAACATTCTTCTCATACTTTTGCCGGAAAAGTCAAAAAGTACCTCGTATGGTTAACACAAGAATGATTACTTACATACCATGTAGTAAAAGTCAAAAATGGGTAAAAAGGACTATAAACATACAAGAAACCATTTTTAGAAAACAAGGACATGAATGATTAATATAACCCCAGTAAATACTTATGAATAAACAATCTTCGATAAAAATGAGATTGTAAAAGTTATCCCTTACCTTTGGTCTGATATGCTTTGTACGTATCTGAACCTCCTCTTCTTCGAAGAACCTCTTTTTAGATTCCTCTTAAGGGACTAGAGTTGGTCTATTAAGAAGACCAGAACCTCCAGAATGTTTCTATGGAAGTGGAGAAAATTAATGGGTAGGTTTTGGAAGAGCTTGGAGGCTCATAGTTGTGTAAAGAGGAGATGGAGGAGGTTCCCTTTTATAAGGGAGGAGAGGGGCACCTTTGGAAACCTCAAAAATATTAATTTATAATAAATTCAATCCCCAAATAAAAACTTCCAAAATGAATCAAATCCGAAGCTTAGATAAGATAGGGTTGTAATATCATCAACCAATAAAATTTAGACTTGCTGGGATTTTATTTTAAACATTATCAACTTGATTTATCCTTATTTAATATATTTAATTTTATTTGTGGCAATAAGATTCTAAATTTTAAATTGTTATAAATTATTACATTTGTGTCATGAATTGTCCATAATTGGATAATTTATAACATTTTCGACCATATAATGTTTTCATTATAATCTTTAAATATTTTTTGTGATTTTTAAACAATTTTATATTATGTTATTTTTAAAATTTAACAATAGTGTCAATTTTGACACTATTCATTTATTCGAATTTATATAAAATCATCAGAGAAGATATGTACAAACTAAAAGATTTAATAGATTCATAACATGTCATATTTATCTATAAAATTAGTGGATCACAATAAATAGTTCATATAATATTTATTTTAATATTTTTAAAACCATTTATATGATATTTCAATAAATAAAATAATTTCAACATCCCTATTGTGTCACCTTTAATGATAATTATTTAATCCCTAAAAATACTAAATAAATTCACATGATATAAGTAATTTTATTATATTTATATAGACTATTCATTTTTGAAGTTTCATTAAGTTTATCACTAAATTAAAATTATTATACTTATAAGATTTAAGAGAGTGACATGTTGTCACTTTCTTTGGTTTTAATAATAATTAAATTATTTTCATGGTCAGAAGACCATAAAATTAATCTATTTCGACCATTAGGTGATTTGGGTCGACTTTTAGTAATCCAATAGACTTTTGGTAGGTTTTAGGGTAATTTTTTAATCTTATTTTTACCCTTAATTACCTGATTAACCTTTAACTGCAGTAAATAAAAATTATCGTAGTTACTATTCTTAATATCAAAAAACAGTAACCTATTAACATAATTTTGACCCACTTAATTAAAATATGGAATACATTTTTCAAAATTCAAAACACAGAAGTTTCAGTAATTAATTTAAAATTAATCCCGTTGTTAAGAAACGAGTTTTAAAAGTTAAAACATTGCCAAAGATTGAATGGTTTTTACTTATGAATTCAATGTAAAATTAATGGTAATGACATAAATTATATTAAATGGTAAGAATATATTCTATTTTTACTTTAAAATAATTCAATATTATAATTTAACCATATAATTTATTGCGATGAAATTTTTTTTAAATTAAAATATAGCGTGTTTTACTATTCATTAATATATGAAAGTTATCAGAATAATATGAAAATTTTATCCAAAATAAATTTTTGTACCCTGATTCCAAATAAGAATTTTATTTTTTCAAATTGAACTTATAAACATTTCAAATACTATATTTAAATTGGGTGCGGCAACCGAAGGCGGCAAAACAACATTTTTTGAAAAATACTTATTTTACCCGAAAAATTTATTTTGTTCTCATACCATGTTCTAGAAAATGTGTAAGATGAATAATAATGTTAAAAAAATCAAAATTTAGGTAATACTATTCATAACTTCTAGTCCATAATAATAATATTACAATATATCATTGTTTAGTGAAACCCGGTATTGCGAACTACACACGCTATCAAGGAAGGTCTCGATTCCGTGTTATGCAAACCATGTCAAGGCTGCGTGTAGTGAAATATCCCTTTGGTGTTGCGTATAAAATATCAAAACATATTTCATTTATACATTAAATAAAATCTATACTTAATGTTGCGTAGAATAATTTCTACAAAAAGAACTTGAAATTTTATGTAACACGAGCTAAGAATAGTGTTGCCTATACTGCAAGCTAATACAGTGTTGCGTATAGTACAAGCTAATTTTGGTGTAGCGTAAAACAAAAGACATAAATGAAATTAAAAAGAATAATTCTCATAAAATCTCGTGTTATTACATTCTACCCCTTTAAAATGAATTTCTCCCTCGAAATTCGTCGGGGTTATAAATGGGTTACTACTTGAAAGTTTCTTTCATAGAAACCCACATCATAAAAAGAAATACTAGAACTTAATTTTAAAAAGTGAAGTATGAAACATATCGGTTACCCAAATTAACTAATAACTGGGTTTCCACATAGGAGGACGTAGGTGAA
Organism: Viscum album; assembly: GCA_963277665.1. Taxonomy (NCBI): domain Eukaryota; kingdom Viridiplantae; phylum Streptophyta; class Magnoliopsida; order Santalales; family Viscaceae; genus Viscum; species Viscum album. Next base: position 1,292,813,884 of record OY728135.1, read on the forward strand.
AATATGGATATGGAAGAGAAACCTAACCATCAAGTTCTAATGGAGAGTGGTAGAAAACATGGCTATGAAAAATCCAACAATCACAAAGACATAAATTTCTGATGATCTAAGGTACCATCTGATTCATCAGATATGAAGATACTAGGACAACATTTTTGGTTTTCAAGATCATTTCCCTAATGTTGAAGAATTTGAATTAGAAGAAATACTTACTTGATTTTGGTACAATCTCACCATTTTTTGTGCCTTAAAAAATTTACACTTCATCTCTTAAAGAAATGAAGTTGAATTTTTCTTCCATGAAGTGTTAACAGATCATGCGATAGAATGATAGGTCATTCCATCTTTCTCAAACATAAGGTTAACAAAAGTTATATACATAAGTGCATCAATGGGGATATTAATCGTATATGGTTTCTAAAATTGACTTATACTTCATCTATCATATTGATTAATAAAATAAAACTAGTTTCCACTAACCAGGGACTTCATATAGGCCAGTGGTAGGCGATAAAGGCATGTCTCACTTTGGTTGTGGGTTTAATTCCAACTGCCCGGTCCGACGTGACGGGTTGTCGTCCAGCCTGCAGGTTGTCCTTTTTCTAAAACTACACTATTATAACATTCCAGAAATAATATCGAAAAAAGTTTATATCCTTAAATAATATTATCTTATTTCCAACATAATCCATTTCCATTCTTTAGTATTATACAAAATAATTTTATCCAAGTTCATAGTATAAATAAAATGATTACTTGAATGGCCACATAACAAGCACGTGAATTCCATCATTTATCCCCCAAATATCATAAGATATATGATGTTGATCGCATTCCAATCATGTGAATACCTTAATCATGTATTCTCTTGAAAAATGAATACCCATTGAACCTTAGTGAATTCTGTAAAAAGTTAACTCTTTCCACATACCAAAATCCCAAAATATCAATATACTCAAACCATGATATAACTTTGTCCTTATATTAGTCATGATCTCATTTCATTATCTCTTTATCCCTTAATTATGTGCATATCATCTTCTTTTCAAAAAATATTTCAATCACTTTTCATCGTTACCGGTACCATATAATTATTGAAAACCAATATATAAATATTCCAAAGTTCAACGATACCATAAATGAGATTCCATGATACTACTTTTAAATCCCATTACCTAAATACTCAATCATTCCACAACATAATTATCATACTCAACATCAAAAATAGTGATCGCATGTGACGTCCCTTTATCCATTTACTTAAGAGGTTTCTCACGTTGATCATCATTAGCCCTTGGATTAGGGAATTGATTAGCATAATGCCCCATTTCCTTGCACTTGAAGCATTTAAGTGTTGGTGGAGCATTCTCTGTAGTCTTATCTCTATTCACGTCAGTAGAAACCTTTTTACCATTACTTCAGCACTCAGCTGCTCGATGACCTTATTTTCCACACTTGAAACATTTTCTAGTACCTTTTAGACAATCTCCATGATGCTTATTTCACACTTTGAGCATAAAGTAACATTCATCATCTTTTCACCGTTGTTCTGTGATTTTTCTTTGAACTCCATCTTTTGTTTCTTGTCAAAACCATGAGATAGATATCCAACATCCAGTTCTACCTTGATAGCACAACACACAATTTCTTCATAGCTACTGAAGTCTCTTATAACTAATTCCCTTTGAAGACTTGGTTTTATGCCACTGAAGAATCGATCAACTTTACTTTTAGGTTGGATGATAAATCCAAATGAATACCTTACAAGCCTTGTAAAATTCACTTCGTATATACCAATAGATTCATCATCCTTTTTCTTAAGCTCAAGGAACTCATTTTCTATCTTTGTTCGAAGAATATGAGTGAATTACTTATTGAAAAACAAGTTCTTGAACTCGTCCCATTCCATTGATACAATTTCATCTTCGGGCCTTGTATTCTTAATTAGAGTCCACCACTATTCTGCTTTACATTCTAAATGGTAAATAGCCAGAATGATTTTTTCAGGTTCTGAACAACGAATTATGGAAAATATATATTCAATGGTACTGATCCATTTTTCAGAAACAAGTGGATTAAAAGAACCACTAAAAGAAGGTAGACATTGCCTCATGAAGGACTCAACAGAATATTTTTCTCTTGTCTGCTCATTTGGAAGTCCAGAATTATTCATAGCTTATGTATGTATAGAAACAATATTTCGCACTCCATCTCCCATAACATTAGTTTGTTCAAAAGGATAATCATTGTATTCTCCATTACATTGATCAACACGGTTCCTTCGGGTTCCAACCATCGTCTAAAACCCAAAAAGAATAGTGTGAGAGGAAAAAATCATGTTAGGTAAAACAACATAATAAAGGGGGAGTACCTTCAATATATAACACCTTAGGTTTAATTCTAATATCGTTACCATAATTATAGGACTATAACCTATACTTATACTTAACCTTAGGTACATCCCTAGACATACCTTAGAAATATCTCCAGGGATCTCACTAAAGTTCTCGCATCCTAGTTTCCAAAGGTTAACTAAACCTTTCCTCTGATACCAACTATAGAGACCCGAAACATGGAATACATGGAAATTACATTAATTTTGTGGAATAATTAATAGATAACAAAAACAGACACACAAGGACCGTAATAGTTTAGTGTATTTGGAAACTCGGAATATAATCTTTTAAACATGGTGAAAGATATTCAACATCTCCCAAAAATATCTTCCCCTTTTGTTTTCTTACCTAAAACCTCTCTTTATATCCTGGGGAAAATAAAACATATAAAGAGTGAGATCAAATGATCAGTAAAGGTAATCATGGATAAAATAAAACAAACCATATACCTTTGAACTTAAAACATGACCATAATGTTTAAACATCAAAATCTTGAGCAATGACATAAAACACGGTATTACGTAAGACATATATCATAATGGTACATCAATCATGATGAAATAGAATGGGAATAAAAGATGTAATAGTGGAAAAACATTAAGCACATGATATGATTTTCATAGTAGCCAAGGCATTACTGCCAAGACCATCTTGGTGGACAAAGTCCCTTTTTGAATTGAGTTCACTCCTTGTTCCAATCCTGTAAAACTGAACCAGATTAACTTACTGTTCTAGCCATGTATATCTCAAGAGATATAAATCTTTACACAATGTATTAGAGGGAGATATAGGTCCCATACATCTCATAATGAAATCATTCTTACTTGTGCCAAAAAATAAACATAAATCATTCATCATAACCCAAAGAAGAAAATGAGTTTCATAAACACCATCCCATCATAATGTAATCTATATAAAACAAATGGATATCATTTCATAATAAGAATAATCAAACCATGTAAATAATAGAAACATTATACTTGAAACATAATAATACTTAATAATTTCATCTTAGATGGAAAATGGTTTTTACAAAACACTCAAAATAAATTCTTGAGGAAAATATCCTTTCTTCTTCAAAATCATTTTCTATTCACAAAATGCCATGAATTTATAAAAGAAAATGATTTTGATGAAAACACCCATGAAATCTTGTAGAGTAATCTTCATGAAAATAAGGTATTATAAAACCGTAAAAACCCGTTAATGTTATATGAGTAAAAATACATTCTTCTCGTACTTTTTCTTTAAAGTCAAAAAGTACCTCGTATAGTAAACCAAAGAAAGATTACTTACATACCATGTAGTAAAAGTCAAAAATGGGTAAAATGAACTTTAAACATACAAGAAACCATTTTTAGAAAACAGGGACATGAATGATTAATATAAACCCATTAAATACTTACGAATAAACAATCTCGGATAAAAAATGATATTGGAAAAGTTATCCCTTACCTTTGGTCTGATATGTTTTTTATGTATCTGAACCTCCTCTTCTACGATGCATCTATTTTAAGATTCCTCTTAAGGGACTAGAGTTGGTCTATTGAGAAGACCAGAACCTCCATAATGTTTCTATATAAGTGGAGAAAATAAATGGGCATGTGTTGGCCAATCATGACGGGTCAAAGTTTTATAAATATGAGAGGGAGGAGGTGCCCTTTTATAATGGAGGAGAGGGGCACCTTTGGAAACTTCAAAAATATTAATTTATAATAAATTCAAACCCCACATAAAAACATTCAAAATGACTCAAATCCGACTCTTAGATGAGATAGGGTGGTAATCTAATCAACTAATAAAATTTAGACATGTTCGGAACTTATTTTAAACATTATCAACTTGATTTATCCTTATTTAATCTATTTAATTTTATTTGTGGTAGTAAGATTCTAAACTTTAAATTGTTATAAATAATTACATATGTGTTGCCAATTGTACATAATTGGATAATTTATTAAATTTTCGACCATATAAATTTTAATTTATAAATTTTAAATATTTTTTTTGATTTTTAAACAATTTTATATTATGTAATTTTTAAAAATAACAATAGTGTCAATTTTGACACTATTCATTTATTTGAATTTAAATAAAATCCTCACAGAAGATATGTTCAAAATAAAAGCTTTAATAGATTCATAACATTTCATATTTATCTATAAAATTAGTGGAGCACATCAAATAGTTTATATAATATTTATTTTTATATTTTTAAAACCATTTATACGATATTTCAATCAGTAAAATAATTTCAACATCACTATTGTATCACCTTTAATGAGAATTATTTTATCCCTAAAAATTATAAATAAATTCACATGATGTAGTTAATTTTATTGTCTTTATGTAGACTATTCATGTTCTAAGTTTCATGAAGTTTATCACTAAATTAAAATTATTATACTTATAATATTTAAGAGAGTGACATGTTGTCACTTTCTTTGCTTTTAATAATAATTAAATTATTTTCATCGTAAAAAGTCCATAAAATTAATCTATTTCGACCCATAGGTTATATGAGTCGAATTTTAGAAATCCAATAGAATTTTGGCAGGTGTTAGGGTAATTTTGTAATCTTATTTTTACCCTTAATTACACGATTAACCTTTAACTGTAGTAAATAAAAATTAACATAGTTACTATTCATAATATCAAAAAAAAGTAAGCTATTTACATAATTTTTACCCACTGAATTAAAGTATGGAATCCATTTTTCAAAATTAAAAACATATAATTTGCTGTAATTAATTTAAAATTAATCCCGTTGTTAAGAAAACAGGTTTTAAAAGTAAAAACATTGCCAAAGATTGAAAGGTTTTTACCAATGAATTCAATGTAAAATTAATGGTAATGACAAACATTATATAAAATGGTAAAAATATATTCTATTTATACTTTAAAAGAATTCAATATTATAATTTAACCATATAAATTATTGGGATGAAAAAGTTTTTTTAATTAAAATATAGCGTGTTTTTACTATTCATTAAAATATAAAAGTTATTAAATAATATGAAAAAATTATCCTAAGTATATTTTTATATCATGATTCTAAAGAAGAATTTTATTTTGTCAAATTTAACTTATAAACATGTCAAAAAATATATTTAAGGTGGGTGCGCCATCAAAAGGCGGCAAAATTTCATTTTTTGAAAAATACTTATTTTACCCGAAACATTTATTTTGTTCTCATACCATGTTCTAGAAAATATGTAAGATGAATAATAATGTTATAAAATTCAAAATATAGTTAATAATATTCATAATGGCTAGTCCACAATTATATTATTACAATATATCGTTGTTTAGTGAAACCCGATATTGCATACTACACACGCTATCAAGGAAGGTCGTGATTGTGTGTAATGCAAGCCAAGTCAGGGCTCCGTGTAGTGAAAACGTCCTTTGGTGTTGCGTATAATATAATCAAAATTTATTTCATTTATACATTAAACAAAATCTATACTTAATGTTGCATAGAATAATTTCTACAAAATGAACTTGAAATTGTGTGTAACACGAGCCAAGAATAGTGTTGCCTATACTGCAAGCTAATACGGAGTTGCGTATAGTATAGGATAATTTTGGTGTAGCGTAAAACACAAGACATCAATGAAATTAAAAAGAATAATTCTCATAAAGTCATGGTTTGTTACATATACAATTTAAGTGTTTCAAATTTGGATAAATGGATAATTTTTTTCTATATTTTAACTAACTAAGGTAAAAATTAAGTGATAATGTTATTAAGCCATCATGAAATTATTATAATAATAATTCCAAAATGATAACTAATAAGAAGAATCCTGGTAATGTAATAATAAATAATTTATCTAAATTTATTATTATAAATTCCTTATCAAAGTTTTAGGATAATGAAATTGGTGGAGAAAAAATGAAGTTTTACATAAGTTAAATGGTTTAAATGTTTTTTCTTTCTAAATTTAATGGTGATGATTTTTCTAGTGATGAAGACTATTTAGATAAAAAGGACAAAAAAATATGATGTAATATATTCTAGGGATTGAGTTGATAGAATATCTTTCAATGACCAAAAAATAGAAGGAAGATAATATAATTTAAAGAAAATACATTCAATATTAAAAGTATGCGGATTATTACCATATTAAAAATAAATATATGTCTAAATTAATATTAATTTCTTGGATATATTACTATCTAAAATAATAATATAATATATTATATAGATAGGATCATTAATGATAAAAAAGAGCTAAAAATGTAAACAAAAACTATTGTATGACACAAATCAAGCGAGCAAGATCAAAGGTTAACATAATGAAACCTTTTCAAGGAGATGGGGAGATATAATATTATATTTAAAAGTGTGATAGAACATTAAAAAGGTTTTATTATTTTTTATGTTATATAATATCTCACTAAATTGAAGTAAAATTACCAGGATATGTTAAATAACATGCTCATTTGATTATAAATTCAAAGAAAGGGAATAATGTGGAAAATGAAATGCAAATAGTACAAATTTTGAAATTTTAAAAATACCGTATTGAATAAAAAATGAACTATAAATTAAAATTTCATTAAATAAAGGAAAAAATTGTGTTTACTGTAATATTTTTGGATTATCAAACATTTTTCGTTTATAAAAGGTAATTAAACTCAATTTGTAATGTAAGATGTTTTTAGATTAATGTTTACATTAGTATGATTATTTATGGTCTTTTAATGGCTTTAACAATGTGGAATGAATATCATAGTATTTTAAATGGTATAATTTCCACTCCTGGATGATATGTTAATAGGAAACTAGATTTTCATTATTTAATTATATAGGTTCTTTGTAAACTATATTAATTAATATCTAGAAGTTGTGACCAACTAGTTTATAAAGGTGAAATTATTAGTGAATAATTTGTTCTCAGTCGATTATGAATTATAATTCTTTAAAATATTATATAAAAAATAAAAAAAGTATAAATCGCATGTATTGAATTATTGACTTAATTCTTTAAAAATGGTTATCTATGGATTATAGATCGAATATGTTCCTCACAAATGGTAGGTAATTTAAAGCTTCTAAATGATTTTAATTATATATATATGGTTTAGTATCATTAAAATATTACCAGTCTCCTAAAATCAAATGATCTATCTAAATTGAAATTGGATAAAACAGTAAAAAAATTAAAAAGTAAAATTTATATCAATATGTTTATAAAAAACATGTTTTTTATTTCTTACCATTATTATATAGTGAATTGAGTTATTTTTCAAAATTAATTAAGTTTTGTTAGAAGATTTAAAAATGTTCATGTTGTGATGAATGGATAGTAAATAATATGAAACATATTTGAAGTGTGAGATTTTGAAAAATAGTTGTATTTCAGTATAAAGTAGGAGAATGTGATTTTGGATTGAATACATGGACACCTCGTATAAAATAATGTTAACATTATTATAAAAGAATAAAATTTCCATAATGTTTTTTTATTTTGAAGAGATAAAGGGATGATATTTTTTTAATATTCATAAGGGGTAATATTTTAAACTCTTCACATAAGAAATTGAAGATTCAAAATATTCTTCTATTCATACTAATTCATTTGGATAGTGGTGGGAGAATAAAGAAATTTCATTAAAAATAGATAAGTAATTTATCTCTTTTAATAATTATATTATTTGTTAAAAATAATATGATCATGAAATAAAAACTATATTACATGAATTCGATTTTTTTTGAGATATAAGGTAAATTAGTGTGGGTTAAAATGGGGAATAATTGGAATAAATAATGAATCTATGTACCAAAGTGGTATATTTGAATATTACTTTGAAAACAAAGGTATTAAACATTAAATTAGTGAAAAATATACCCCAAAAAATTGATCCATTGAATTGAATAGAATAATATTTAGAGAAATAGGTAAAATTTAGTTTTTTGGAGAATGAACTACCTAATTATTTTAGAGGAAATCTGTTAAGATAGTGGTGCAAATTCAAAAAAAAATGTTTATATCCCCAAAATATTTATACTCATTCATTTGAAATATACTATAATAACCACACCATAAATTAATTATGTTTTTTTATAATCCATTTTATCAGTGATTTTAATGGAGAGATCATTAGAAGAAGAAAAAATCAAGAGGTTTTTAGGGTATTTTCTGTGGTTACACTCCTCATAGATTGGGATATAGTTGTTATATTGAGGGATAATGGAATATTTTTTATATTTATAATGTTATAGTATTGATATAATAATTAATCAATTTTTTGAAGTAAAAAACACATTTTTAATTTGATGGAGGTGATGTCCAATTTGATAGAAAACAACAAAGATCTTGAAAAATGTAGAGAATTAAAATGAAGTTCATGATGGAAATAATTATTTAAACATATCTTCTGATTAAAAATAATAAAATTATATTCATATAATATTTATAAATAAAATTCATCTTCGTAAAATAATTGGTGAGGGAGAAAACATAAATAAATCAATGAGAACATAGTGGACAGAGACACATTGCTAATTTTTTCTTATACTTACCAAGAGGTGTGGATGAAGAATTGATAAATCAAGAATGGGTGGGTTTTATAAATGTATAATTGGATGATATTGGAAAATAAATCATGAGATTTTGTATCTCTGCTGATGAATAAAAAGTAAACTGACTGAAATTTTGTATTCTTTCATTAGTTGAATGAAAATTTTAAGATGAATTCATATAAAGAAAGAACAATTTGAAATGGTTATTCCTTGTATTAATGGATTTAATTTTATAATAATTACAATTTGTTTTAAATTATTGAGATCATAAGGTTTTTTCGTGGTATTTATACACAATGATTTTAAAATATCTTACAAATATATATTAAGTATTATTTTTTTAATAGTGAACTTGAACTTGATGTTCACATTGATTAACCTAGTGTGATTCTCTTAAGTTAATGGATAAAGTGTTTAATGGTTGAAGAATGGTCTATATCGGTATAAATATCCTAGGTAATTGTATTTTATGTATGAATATTGTTTGAATAGATTATATTCCTTAAAAATGAGGAAATTAATTTCAAAAAATTTACAATTAATTAATGAATATATTTGAGATTTTAATATTGAGAGAAATTAATTATTTCATTGGTTATAAAAATTTTCTAGATTATAATTTTAATTTTTTTTTTCATAATAGTTTTTCCTATGAACTATTGAATTTTTTTAAAAAAATAAAAAAAAAGTTTCTTTGCCTATAGCTATGAGGAAATCAATTTATAAGGGTGGAGAAGGTAAAGATATAAATCCAATAATGTACTAATAACTCATTTATAGTTTAGAATTTTTTTAATAAATATTTTTTGATGCCATATATTTTATTAATCTAGATGAAATTAATCCATGATTATCAAAGGAATCACATTTCATTATAGAGAAATAGATTCTTTTGTATATAAAGGGTGAATTTTATTTCGAGTGGTCGTTTTATCATATGGGAAGGGATGATAATTATATATTTTACTATATGTATAGGGAATGAATTGTTGATGATGGTAATTCTACATATAGTATAAAATATTTATTGGGATATAGGAGTGTATCTTGGTACATGAAGAAATAATAGTATGTTAAATTAAGTACATTGAAATAACATTATGTTAATGCAACCTAAGAAATAACCAAAACGATATGGATGAGAACCCAACATAAAATTCATTATATAGAATTGAATTTACCATTCTTATAGGAATGAATTAATAGATGTGTTATTAATATATTAAATAATATTGTAAAAAATTCTTGATCAAAGCACCTAGATATTAAATGTCACATTCTAAATTAAATTTATTGGGACAGATTTTTGAAGTTATAGTTTATTCCTACAAAGGAAAAAGTGAAATAAGTCTCCAATAAAAAATATAAAAAGGACAAATTTCCGTGTAAGGATGGTGATTGGAGATAAACCTCATTATTATCAAGTTTCGGTTATATATTTTCATCCCTTCTATTTTTTAAATTGTGTTTTTTCATAAAATGGAAAGATATCAATATAAATTCAAAAAAATATGTTTTCCCTTAAGGGGTAAAATATATTTAGTGGAGTTTTTTTAATTTAGAATTTATGAATTTACAATGTCTGTAATGGAGTTTGACTAACTATTTTAATATTTCCATTTAGTATGTGTGCAAGGAATTTTTCATAACATATACGGGGAAAATATTTATAAAGTGAGTCAAGATGAAAAGTGGAAGATGAATGATAATAGTTTAAAGTGGATTTTATTAATTATTAATTAAATTTATGATGTTATTATTCATATTTAATTTCCCTACACTAATCATTCCACATGGGATTTTAATATTTAAATAATTATTTATAAGGTTGTGAAATATTTATTCTCCATTGTAGACAACAAAATACAAAGAGAGCTATTTGTTAGACCTTTTTCTGTGATTTTAGTTATTCTAATATGTTTTTATATCAAATGGGTATAATATTGAATGTAGGATATTATTAATTGATAATGAAGTGATGGATATATTATTTGTGAATTTAGTGATTTCATTTTTTTATCAATGCATTAGGGACAAAATTAATCATATTCAAACACATGTGGATCATTATAAATTAGTTTAGTTGAATTAAATTTTGATTCATGAAATATATTTGAATATATGTGGAGATGATCAATGATGTTTAATGGTATTAAAGATAATTCAGTTCAAATCATGTAATAATGGTCATGGTTATGGAGTTATTTATCTAGAGTTAATGAATTTTTTGATTCCTAAATATTAAAAAATCTAACATCTTTGATCACACCCTGATTTTTGTTTAAAATATGAATATTCCTTAGTTCATTACTCATGACATGAATATCACGCCTCAAGGGGATTCCCAATAAGTTTCATTTTATAACTATTTGGTGAATGAATAATGTTACAAAATTTAGGTTTAAATTGAAACATGAATATAGTTATAATATAAAAATATGTTATACCATGAGATATTAGTGTTTCCCTATTTTTTTAGAATTTTCCAATAATCATGTAAAAATAAAAGGTATAACAAGAAAATTTTCATTGAATGTGTGAGTGGTCGTATGTAACCATTTCGGCAACTATGTTATCACATTGAAAATTACATTATCACATTTTTAATTTAAGTACTCACATTAAAAATAACTTTTCCATAATTTAATTTCCTCCAAAGTCATTTTTTAGTATTTTGATGATACATTTTTAGGTATGTATTATGGGTTTCTCAAAATATCTTTCACTCCTCCAAAAAACACATTAACTATGATATAGGGAATTGGATTAAACTAATGAAGTGAATTAAAGTGGGATAATTTGAGAATGGATAATTTCATTGTTGTTTTAGTTGGAATTTATAATTTATAGTGATATTTATTTAGTAAGTTTTGAAAAAGTGTATAGAACTTTGAAAATTTGTATAGAGAGAGGTGTGTTTCATGAATTTGAGTGAGTGTAACATAGGAAGCAGGATACAAAGACACTAATAATAAAAAAAAAGTATAAATTATCACCATTAACTAATTTTTTAATGTTAAAATATATGTATTTGAAGATAGATGATACTCATAATGTGGATAGACATAGTTCTTATGTATAATGTCATATTATATGTTAATTTTTATTTATTTTAGTTATGTGTATTTTTTATTAATGAAGATAATTTAGTGAAGAAGTGAAAAGTTTGAAGGCTATCAGGAATTATATTATAGCATTTTTTATAACACAATTAGTTTTTTAATAGATGAAGATAATTTTGTACTCAAATATAGAAAAATTGGTTCTCTCTATTGAGGTAGAATATTCTTATTACTGTATTATATGAAGATAATTAGTTTTATTATGTGTGATAATTTTTTTTAAAATCATGATAAATTTATTTTTTATTAAAGAGCATGGATAAACCCTTTTAATTTTTATCTATAATGACTAGTGGATTGAGTGATCTTATGTTTTTCAGATAAACCCAATGATATAACAATTCATTTTTAATTGAAAACCTTGAAAATTAACAATACCCATTATGTTTTTTTTGTATTTAATATGAATGGATGTGAAAATGGAAATAAATTCAATCACATTAACAAGTGATGAATATTTTTTAATTGTGGAATGTAATGAAATAGATTCAATAATTTACCCCAGGTGATTTCATGGTAATATTAATATATCATTATATATAGTTATCGAAAAAAATAAATTATTTATTTTATATTTTCATTAGTTTCATCACAAGTGAGTTCATGAAATTTTATAATACAGTGTATTAGTCTAGATTTTAATTCACATTACAATTCTAGGATTGTTTAGGTAATGCATGTTTTTTATAGTTAATCTATAGTGAATCAAATTCATAGATACTAGAATCAAGTCCCTTAATATTACCCAGATACATTAAGTCTAGTTTTGAGTTGTAACAAAAGAATTATTAATACCCAATTTTAAACACCAAAATCAGTATTTCACAATGATCAGGGTGAATTCCCAATTACTATAGGCTCAAAAAAAGTTCCATAGCATCCAAATAATTCTTTTGGAAATGATGTTATAATGATATCCAATATGAAATAAAAAAAATAAATCAACTAAAAACTATATAATGATATTTTCAAGATAAAAAATTTCTCCCAAAAAATTGATATAGATAATGAAATATGATCATAAAATACATTGGGATAAATTAAAATACGTATACAAATTGAAACTAATAACTCTTAATGATGCTTAACCATATTACAATACCATCATTTCTACTCATTGAGATAATTATCCAATGTCTAATTCAAGAAAAATTTTAATCCACACCTTCACGAAATATCAACATAAGGAGAAGATATTAATGTACATCTAACAGGTTTATACAGTGTGTGAGAATAAAAATCCATATAGGATCCCACTAATTTATATATATATAAACAATATAAAATACATCATATCCCACTAGATGAAAATATTATATAAAAGTTGTAACGCCCCAACCCCTGAATCCTAGAGATGGTGAATTATTTTATTACATTGGAATGATTACAAGGAATCATATCTCAAAGTATAAACTAGTTTAGTAGTCGTGGAAAGAAATATTACATAATCAATCCCCATAATACAATTGTAAATAGAAATTATAAACATGATATATAATAAAATGAAATAAAATTCATCCTTGAAACTCATTCAAAACGTTACCCTTCATAACCTAGGAAAATAAAACAGAATAAGGGTGAACTCAGATGCTCAGGTAGGGTAAGTATAAGGGGATAAATAATGAATAAATTATAATAAAATAACATAAAAAGGTACATAAATGATAACACATTCCATTAAAATAAATAGATAAGGGAAAATTAATATTGTAAGAATGAATCAGAAAAACATGTCACTTAATCAATAATTTAAGAATAACATAAAACCATAGATATATCGACACAAAATCTCATGGATAAATAATAACTAAAATATATATGAATTAAATTAATATATATGGATATCTATAAGACACAACATAGGCTTCATGATATGTATATATTACTTTCAAGGCTTCATGTGTAAAGACCCAAAACTTCCATTTAATATTTTTTTAAATAAATGGGAATTTTACGAGTTTGGAAAATCTGACAGCACGCGATTCCAAGGACCAGAGTTCCTGAAATGATATGTCAAAGTTTTGTTAAGCTTATGTTAATGCGCATAAGTAGTTTTACTGAAAAAGTGGAATAACTCTTAAATGGTTACTTGGATTAGAAATCTGAGGGCACTGTTGCGCTTAGGATGGTGGGTTTACCCTAGGAGTGACTTAATATTAGTCGGTGCGAGTCTTTTATGAGAAAACCCAAAATGGCATAATCATAAATAAAATAATTAAATAAATTATTTTATTTTTCAAATGATTATAACTCACAAATGGTAACTTGAATTAAAAATATAAGACCACCGCTAAACTTGTGAGGGTATGCTTTATTTAAGAAGATACAAACTTCGACCGGTGCGGTCCACCATAGAAAGTTAGTTTTTTGCCGCAAATAAAATAATTAAGTGACAATTATTTTATTGTAAATTTATAACTTCTAAACGGTAACTCGGATTGAAAATCCAAGAGTACCGTTGGGTTCGTTGAGGTGTGTTTCACCTAGAGAGACCCTAACCTTGACCGGCGTGGGTCGAGGGTGGCTGATAATAATTTTCCAAACTTTTTTTGGGTACGTTCAGTGAACGCGCAAGAAGAATTTTGTAACTTTTGAACCGGTTCATGGAATTGAAACCTGAGGGCACCGTTGACCTCGCAGTGCCGGTATTCTCTTAAGAAGAATTTCATCTCGACAGCAGTTGGTCGAGGGTGAAATTTAGTTTTTGGGTTTTTTGTGGAATTAATAAAATAAAATAACTTCAATTTATTTTATTTTGAGTTCCATGTGGATATTTCAGGTGGGGTACACTGGAACTAAACCTTCAGGTGGAAGTTGAAAGTGGGGACCACCCGACCTTAACCTCCCATGAGAGGATAAGGTGGTGGGGATCACCTGAACCATAACCTCCCATGAGAGGTTATGGTGGTGGGGACCACCTAGAATGAAACCCACTATTAATTGGGAGAAACCCCCAAAACCCACAATTAATGAGGGAGATAATCTTGACCTCCTCTATTGTGAATCCTTCCAACGCACCGTATCATTGTGCTAGCTTAAATTAATTTCTTTTCCACTTTTTAAATTTTGTAACAATGTCGTTGGAATTTAGGAAGGTTCCTAATAAATGAACCGTCATAAATTTCAACGATCGTTACCTACCTATCCCCTCTCTTATATATATGGAGCTTGGGAGGAGGATTTGGAATGGCTTCACCAAGTGACAAAGTTCTGGTAAAGTGACACGACACCCAACACTTGGAGGATTACGCTCTCCAACGAAGAACACTTCCTCAACGAAGAACGCCGGCGAGGAACTTCTCTAACTTCATTTTCAGAACCCCCTTCGACATGGGACGTCTTCGACCGATCTTCCCTCATAATCGTCATCAACAAACCGACGCATGAGCTTGGGTTGGAAGTGTGTGGTGGACGCGACGAATGACGAAAAAACTGTCTTCTTTCTCGCGACCCCATTAACGAATGAAGGTAGGGGTTATTACTTGTTTATGCTTTCCTTGAATCTTCTAATTCTGTTGGAAAGGAACTATTGTGGGTGAGTTTTTTTCCATCGTACTTCTATCTTGATGAACTGATTGTTACCACCCTAAACGCGGAGGGTGCCGACCAAACCAATACGGCCCAACCCCTCCGCCATTCTTCATTGTGTTGATTTTCGTCATGTCAAGGAGGCAATGGAACAACGTAGGCGGCGATGACCAAAGTCGTGCTACTCGCTACCTCCGCAAATAGCACTGCCCCGCGGCACTTCGGTGCTCCACGCCAAACTGTGGCACTCCGAAAGAGCCACCTCGGCCGCACCGTCGTCGGCCCGCACCCCTAGACTCTCGGCCACTGCCAGCATCCCGTGCGCCCCGGCCAAACACTGCCAGCTTGAGCCGCATCGAACCGCAACGGCCAGGCCTCCCGGCCACCCACGCCTCCCATACACCCGGGCCGAACTCGCCAGCTCACGCTTATCGGGCCTCCCCCCAGTTGCCAGCAGGCCAACCTAGCTCCCTTCCCGGCCACGTGACTGCCTGGTCACGCCCTGCCTGGCCGCCTCCCGACCGGATGACCTCCCGAACCGGACCACGAACCCCCTCGTGTCTCCCTATCCGAACCATCCTAGCCACACCCTCTGTGATGAGCTGAGTCGGTCCGTGCCTTCGCAACACTCCGGGCCGAACTGGCCCCGAGCCCGGGCCGAACGGCCATCGCGGCCCACTGGGTTGGGCCCAGTGGGCATGGCCGAACCTAACAGGCTGACCCACCAAATGGGCTAGACCAGACCCAACAGGTCGAACCGGGTCCACCAAGACCACGTTAGCCCAGACTGGGTTGGGCTAGGTCGATTCGACCAGGTCGGACCGGACCCGGGCCCACTTCCGACCCTTTACTTTCTATGTCCATATCATTGGCACCAGGAGATCATTTGACGAACCGTCAACGCTGTTGGTTTTCTTCGAGTGCGACAGTCCCTTTGAGTATACCCCACTGGAGTTCGAGGTAATGTTGACATACGGTCAGGTTGGATTGTACATGAATCCAACTGGGCCCCTGAGACTAAAAGGCTAATAATTCACAGACTGGGCGTCTGATTGACGCGCCGTCTGTTGCGTTGAGACCCCTATGACGAGGTGGACCATTGAGATACTTCTACGTGGGACTTTGTGATAGTTGGTGTGTCGGCCTGTAGTTCATGGAGAGGATCCTCCCAGAGACGAGCAAGCATAGTGCGGAGTTATCAGAAGAATTTTGGGTTTACCCTCCAGTGGGGCGGGGTAGTGGGTCAACTGTTGACCTTTAGGGATTACCCTCCAGCTGGGCAGGACAGTGGGTTACCCGACGACCTATTAGGGTTTACCCTCCAGCTGGGGTGGTTAGTGGGTTATCCGTTGGCCTTTGGGTTTACGCACCAGCTGGGCTGGGAAGTGGGTTACTCGACGAACTCTTAGGGTTCACCCTCCAGCTAGGCTGGGCAGTGGGTTACCCGTTGACCTTTAGGGTTTACCCTCTAGCTGGACAGGGCAGTGGGTTATCTGATGATCTTTTAGGGTTTACCCTCTAACTGGGTTGGGTAGTGGGTTACCCATTAACCTTTAGGGTTAACCCTCTAGCTGGGCAGGGTAGTGGGTTACCCGATGACCTATTAGGGTTTACCATCTAGCTGGGATGGGCAGTGGGTTACCCGATTACTTCTTTCAAACTCATCCCTTTATATGAGGCTATTCAGTGACTTTTCTCCGGGATTACCAGAGTGGGAACCTTGGTTGTTTTGTTTCAGTGATAATATAGATTTGACGTGTGAAGACCTAGTAGCTGGCTGAGACATGGTAACTGCTGACCGAATCGACTCGGAGTGATTCGACTAGCCTAGTGGGGATCACCTTGGTGTCGTGGTAGGGCCATTGTACTCGATAAAGGAAGAGTTATCCGGCAGCTGTGGTTTCGAAAATGGGTATAGGGATCTTATTTGATACTACCCCTAGATTAAAATCCTTGTTTGAGTTGAGTCAGTATATTTTTTTCCCCTCATGATTGAGATGGATTACTTGATAACTTAGGAATATGTATGTCCATATACCTAAGTGAGGTTAACTGTTGATTTCATACAATGTGGTTTATCCTTGTTGGATTTTGTGACACCTTTTGGGTCTCGGGGTCCTTAATGAGTATCATCATACTCACCCATGTATGGGCTATGCCCGCACCTCGTTGTGTTGGTTGCAGACGACATACATCGCTGACTGAGGATCAGAGTAGCGGGACTGGATGGTACTGAGAGGTGGACCTTACGAAGAGTCGGTACATGGAGGAGACTGAAGGACATGGAGTACTGAGGAGTATATATGTACCTACCCTTCAGGTAGTAATCCCCAGAGGACGTCCCATTATCTTCTTTACTTTTCTTAAGTTGTACTTGTTTTTTAGTTGTACTTGTAACTTCCTGTTGGGATTGTATTCTGGCCCCTTTACTTTCAGTACACTTTTTTATACAGTTTTACTTAGTGTTTTTCTTCTAGCATGTACCATGTTGTGTTTATACTCTTTATAAAGGCAATTCATTTCCAGTTTTTGAGATTTAAGCCTTTGGTGCTTGTCTCCAGCCCATGGCCTTGTTAAAGCGGGCTTGGGGTTGTCACGGCACGGGCCCCAAGGGACGGGTTGTGACAAATTGGTATCATAGGAGTCGGTTCTACCATAGAACATAGTACTCTGAGATTTTCTGTGAAGAAATAGTGTTAAGGGTACTGAGTGTGGTTTTTAGTTCAGGTAGTCCAGTGTTGGTGCGGCAGCCAACATATTCATACACCAGGACCCTGACTTCTGATTTCTAACTCAGTGCATGAAAACACTGATTGCATGTGTGTTCTTTGTGAATTCTTTGAGTCAGATCACCAGGTATAACATATTAACCGTGGCACACCTGTTCTTTATCAGGATACCGGTGCATAGATAGCCATTTAGGATTCCCGAGAGAGTACACGATGACGGCCCACCTAGCGACGAGTCTCTGATGTAGGGCCCTCTTACTATGTTGGCACCTTCGGGTGGTGTACCGACATCACCATCACCAATTGGGAAGACGATATCACCAGCCGCACTGGAGGATAGTGCACGCCGACTGAGCGCATTGCACATGTCCCTGCATTATAGGCCTTTTAGGGTTCGAGGCGAGATAGTTTCCCATGCAGTTGAGGGTTGGATAGAGGCGGTTACTAGAGTTTTCCACCTAGTTAAGACAACAGTAGAGTATATGGTGATCGTAGCTACTAGTATTTTTCAGTGAGTAACCATGAGGATGGTCCTCATAGTGATGAGACTTCGGTACGTGAACCATTACTTGAGATAGTACCTTCGGGTAGTGTTACTGTTATATCACTACCCGTTGGTCAGCAGTTACAATCGGTGGTACCGGTAGAGGACACATATAGGTTTAGTGCCTTACACGTGATTCATCACCATATACCCTCAGGTTCTGAGGTGAGCCTGACTAACAGGCGACTGAGGACTAGCTCGAGGAGGTGGTTGAGAGTTCTCTGGAACTTCTACAGCTTCGGCAGGATGACAAGTTGGTAGCTGAGTATTCATCGAGACATGCCTCCCATTGTTGGTACTCGATGAAAATTATACGATCAGTGCTTCGGGGCTTGGAATCCGGAGAAATTTGTATTTAATGACTTCAGAGCTAGAACTATTCCTCTATGAATTTCTACCTATGTTAGGGTGATAGAAATAACCTTTGTGGTTGATTGTTATTTGGATGAGCAGATACAGCCAGTGAATATTAGCAGCGGAGAAGAAGGATATTGGATCTAGTCTCACAGACATGGGCCTATAAAATGTTTCAAGAAGAGGATATGTTAGGGATAGATGAATCTACATGGCAGCAGATGTGGAAGCAGAGCTACGAGAGCAGCACGCGGTGGTTTAATTTTCGACATGTTACAACCACCCCTTTTTTGTGGACCCCTCCTGGCTCTGGGAGCTGGAGGACAGGGGAAGATAGTAGCTTCATGTGGTCAAGAAATTCGACCCAAGGGCTCTAGGAATGATTCGAGGTACGGTCTATGTCTACTACTAGATGTCGTATCAATAGACATAGGTACCAACCATTCATTCCTTCCACGAATCTTGTCCATGACCTAGAGTTTCTGGTTAAACTGTTGACTTGACGCTCACGTCTAGAGATACATTCGGGAGGAGACATGATAATCACACTAACACTAATGGTGTGATCTAACCCTTGAGGCGAGAGTTTTTGTTAGAACCTCTTGGTGGCATCGTCGAGTCATTACGATGTTTGTTTGGGTATGGACTGGGAATCCACAGTTCATACTCAGATTGACTGTATTAGACAAAGAGGTTGTGGCTTATCTACAATATTGGGATGGGGTTTTCTTTGGTCAGAGAAAAAAGAAACTCAGAAAGCACTGGATAAAATCATGCATAGGAGGGTGCATCCAATAACTCGTGAGTCGTCCAACCTCACCCTCGTGGAAACAGAAGTTGACATTGAGATTGTCTATACTCCTAGGAAGGGGAACATGGTAGAAGACACACTCAACAAGAGGTCTAGCCTGCATCTGGTGAGTAAGGCTATAGAGTAGCTAACCGATTTGCAGATATCCTTTGTGGATCGACAAAAAGTTGCTTTTCTTAAGTCTCTTACAGTCACTCCCTGTCTTCTTCAGCGACTCAAGGAGGCACAACATGGGGATGATGACTGCGAGACTTGATGTGCTCAGATATCCACAGGACAATCACCTTAAGGATTTTCTGAAAGTGGGGGAGAACTTTATCCTCTTCAGAGGAAGTACTATGGTTCCAATTTCACTTCAAGAGGAAGTGTTGAGGGAGTTCCACCCATCCCCTCTAGCGGTACATCGAGGAGTGGAGATGATGTACCAGAATCTCCGACGACATCACTGGTGGCCGGGAATGAAGAAAGAAGTTGTGGATTTTGTCTCTTGAGGCCTCACATGTCAGTAAATGAAGCCGGAGTATCAGGTACCATCAGGCATGGTTCAACCTTTAGAGGTCCTAGAGTAGATGTGGGATGTGATATCCATGGACTTTGTGATGGGACTTCCACGTACATCCAGAGGTCATGACTCGATTTGGGTGATCGTCGACCAACTCACTAAGTCAGACCACTTCCTACCAATCAGAGAGAAGGGTCCAGTAAAGAGCATGGGATGCCTCTACATATGGAAAGTTATGTGACTATGTGGGGTACCATCGATGATTTTTTCCGATCGTGATGCAAGATTAACTTCCCAGCTATGGAAGGATTTGCAGGAGGCCTTCGGGATGTAGCTTTTTCTGAGCACCGCCTTCAATCCTCAAATGTATGGCCAGACAAAGCAGACCATTCAAACCCTAGAGGACATGCTGCATTCTTGTGTCCTCGACATTGTTCATAGGTGGGAGGATCACATTTCTTTGGTGGGGATTGTGTACGACAACAATTGTCACTCCACCATTGGGATTTCACCTTTTAAGGCATTGTACGGGCGACTTTGCAGATCACCCTTTTGCTGGACTGAGCTAGGGGAGTCAACACTAGTGGGACTATAGATGGTACAGGCTACCATAGAGAAGGTATAGATCATCTAGGACCGGATAAAGACTGCACAGAGCAGGTAGAAGTCGTATGCTTATAGGAGACAAAGACATTAGGAGTTCGAGGATGGTGAGAACGTCTTTCTATGGCTCTCACCTCAACGAGGTCTATGGAGATTTGGTTGTGGCAAAGAGTTATCTCCGAGATTCATCAAACCATTTTAGGTCCTCAGTAGAGTTGGAGAGCTGGATTACTGCTTTGATCTTCCACCTATGTTGCACCGAGTGTATGACGTCTTCGACGTATCCCAGTTGAATAGATACGTGCTCGACCCTTCTCACGTCATCGACCATGGAGATCTGGACATCAATGATGAGATGACTATTACAGAGGATCCAGTGGAGATTGAGGATCAATAGGAGCAGGTTCTATGTGGATGGTCGATACCTCTAGTGTGTGTTCACTGGCAGCACGGGAACCTCATGAGACCAAATGGGAGCGGGAGGCTCAGATGAGTGCTCAGTACCCCCACTTGTTCCCTTAGTTTGAGTTTTGTCTTACTCGGATATAGATCCCTGAAGTGGGGAGAATGTAACGACCCAGAATTTCCTTGTAATTTTTTTTAAATAAATGGGAATTTTATGAGAATGTGAAATCTGAAAGTGCGTGATTCTGAGTCCTGGTGTGCCCGAAATGATTCGTCGACGTTTTGATGAGCTTAAGTTAATGCAAGTAAGAATGTTTCTTAAAAAAGTGGAATAACTCATAAATGGTTATTCAGATCATAAATTTGAGGGAACCTTTGCGCTCAGAATGGCGAATTTACCCTAGGCGCGACTTAAGATTAATCGGCGTGGGCCTCCTGTGAGAAAAACCAAAAATGGTATAATAGTAAATAAAATAATTAAATAAATTATTTTATTTTTACAACGCTTATAATTCACAAATGGTAACTCGAATTAAAAATCTGAGACCACCGATTAACTCGTGAGGGAATTCTTTCTTTAAGAAGATACAAACTTTTTGTGGAGTGGGCCACAAGAAAAAGTTAGTTTATAGACACAAATAAAATAATTAAGTGAGAATTATTTTATTGTAAAAATTTATAACATCTAAACGGTAACTCGGATTGAAAATATGAGAGTACCATTGGGTTTTTTGGGGTTTGTTTCACCTGGGCAGATCCTAACCATGACTGGTGCGGGTCAAGGGTGGCTAATAATAATTTTACGATATTTTTTTGGGTATGTTCAGTGAATGCACACGCGACAATTTGTAACTTTTGAACTGGTGCTCAGAATTGAAATCTGGGTGCACTATTGAACTCAGAGTTCCTGTACTCTCTTAAGGAGACTTTCATTCTGAAGGCAGTTAGTCAATGGTGAAATTTAGTTTATGGGTTTTTTGTGGAATTAATAAAATAAAATAACTTCATTTTATTTTATTTTGAGCATTCATGTGGATATTTCAGGTGGGGTCCACCAGAACTAAACCTCCAGGTAGATGTTGGAAGTGGGGACCACCAGACCTTAACCTCCCATGAGAGGATAAGGTGCAATGGTCCCCCCAAACCATAACCTCCCACGAGAGGTTATGGTGGTGGGGACCACCTAGAATGAAACCCCCCTTTAATTTGGAGAAACCCCAAACTCCCATTATTAACGAGGGAGAGCCTCTTGACCTCCTCTACCGTTAATCAAGCCAATGAACCTCATCATTGCGCTATTGTAAATTAATTACCTTGCCCATTTTTAAATTATGTAACTACATCATTGGAATTTTGGAAGGTTCATAATAAATGAACCATCATAAATTTCAATGATCATTACCTACCTATCCCCTCTCATATATATATGGATCTTGGGAAGAGTATTTGGGATGGATTCACCAATCGAAAAAGTGCTGGTAATGTGACACGACACCCAAAACATGGAGGATTACACACTCCAACATTGAACGCTTCCTCCACGAAGAACACTGGCAAGGAACATCTCCAACATCATTCTCGGAACCCCCTTCAATGTGGGACGTCTTCGATCGATCTTCCATCCTCATCTTCGTCAACAAACCGACGCACGAGCTTGGATTGGATATTTGTGGCAGACACGACGAATGAAGATGACACCGTCTTCTTTCCCGCGACCCCGTCAACGTACAATGGTAGGGGGTTATTACTTGTTGATGCATTCATTGAATCTTCTTCTTCGTCTGGAAAAGAATTGTGGTAGGTGAGTTGTTGTTCATCATACTTTTATCTTGATGAACTGATTGTTACCACCCTAAATGCGGAGGGTTTGGGCCAAACCAACATGGCCTAACCCCTCCGATGTTCTTTTTTATGTTGATTTTAGGCATGTCGATGAGGGGACGGAACGACGAAGGCATCGACGACAAAGGCCGTGCTCCCCACTGCCTCTGCAAACCGCGCCGCCCCCGTGGCACTTAGGTGATTCAGGCCGAACCGCGGCTCTCTGGCCGAGCCACCCCAACCGCACCACCATCGGCCCGTGCCACCCGGATTTCGGCCGCCGCCGACATCCTGTGTGCCCTGGCCATACACTGCAGGCTCGAGCCACACCGAACTGGGTCGGCCCAGCCTCACGGCCTCCCAGCCACACGCGCCTCCCATGCGCCTCGGCCAAACACATCTGCTCGCACTGGCCAGGTCGCCCCCGGCCACTCTCTGGCCTGCCCAGCTACCCGCTGCCCGCCTGGCGCCCTGCCCGACCGCGTGCCTGCCTGGCCACGCCCTGCCCGACCACCTCCCGGCTGCCCAGCCTCCTGAACAAGCCGGTGACCCCCCTCATGGTGTCCTGACCATACCGGCCCATCCACACACTCCGGGCCGAGCCGAGCCGAGCCACGCCCCTAGCAACGCTCCGTGCCGAACCTGCCCCGATCCCAGGCCGAACCACCATCGCGACTTGCGGGGTTGTGCCCAGTAGGCTGGGCCGAACCTAACAGGTTGTCCCACCCAATGGGTCAGGCCAGAACCAATAGGTCTAACCAGGTCGACCCAAACCGGGTGGCCCATAATGTGTCGGTCTGGGTCAGGCCGGACTCGGGCCCACTACCGACCCTTTACTTTCTTTGGCCATATCTTTGGCACCGAGCAACTGTTTGACCAACCAACAGCGGCGCTGGTTTTCTTCGAGCGCGATGGTCCTGTTGAGTATACCCCACTGGATTTCTAGGTATTGTTGATATGTGGTCAGGTTGGATCATACAAGAATCCAACTGGGCCCCAGGAATAAAAGGATAATAACTCACAAACTCGGCGTCTGATTGACGCGTCGTCTATTGTGTTGACACCCCTATGACGAGGCAGACATTTGAGATACTTCTACGTGGGACTTCATGATAGTTGGAGTATCA
This sequence comes from Viscum album, assembly GCA_963277665.1. Classification (NCBI taxonomy): domain Eukaryota; kingdom Viridiplantae; phylum Streptophyta; class Magnoliopsida; order Santalales; family Viscaceae; genus Viscum; species Viscum album. The sequence continues at coordinate 1,292,838,358 of OY728135.1, forward strand.
ACCTATAGCTCATGGAGTGGATCCTCTTGGAGAAAATCGAGCATAGTGTAGAGTTATCGGACCAGTTCTAGGTTTACCCTCCAGCAGGGCTGGGCAATGGGTTAACCATTGACCTTTAGGGCTTACCCTCCAGGTGGGTTGGGAAGTGGGTTACCCGACGATCTCTTAGGGGTTACCCGATGACCTCTTTGGGTTTACCCTCCAGGTGGGCTGGGCATTGGGTTACTCTTTGACCTTTAGGGTTAACCCTCCATCTAGACTGGGTAGTGGTTTACTCGACGACCTCTTAGGGTTTACCCTCCAACCGGGATGGGTAGTGGGTTACCCATTGAACTTTAGGGTTTACCCTCCCACTGGTCTGGGTAGTGGGTTACCTGAAAACCTCTTAGGGTTTACCCTCCAGCTGGGCTGGGTAGTGGGTTACTCGTTGACCTCTAGGGTTTACCCTCTAGCTGTCCTGGGCAGTGGGTTACCCAATGACCTCTTATGGTTTACCCTCCATCTGGGTTGGGCAGTGGGTTCCCCGACGACTTCTTTCAGACTCAGCCCTTTCTATGAGGCTAGTTTATGACTTTTCTCCGTGATTATCGGAGCGAGATCCTTGGTTGTTCCGGTTCTGTGATAAGACAACTTTGACATGCAGAGACCTAGTAGCGGGTTGAGACCTGATGACTACTAACCGAATCAACTAGGAGTGATTCGACTAGCCTAGTGGGGAGCACATTGGTGTCACGGCAGGCCCACTGTACTTGATATAGGAGGAGTTCTCCAGTAGCTGAGGTTTTGAAAATGTGTCTAGGGATGTTATTTGACACTACCCCTAGATTAAAATCTTGGTTTGAGCCGAGTTAGTATCATTTTTGTTTACCTCATGATTGAGATGGATTACTTGTTAACTTAGGTATATTTATGGGTGTATACCTATGTGAGGTTGACTATTGATTTCATACATTGTGGTTTATCCTTGTTGGATTTTGTGAGACCTTGAGGGTCTTGGGGTCCCTACTGAGTACCGTTATACTCACCCCTGCACGGGCTATGCCCACAACTTTTTGTGTTGGTTTCAGATGATGGACAACGCTGACTCAGGATCAGAGTAGCGGGACTGGACGTTACCCAGATGTGGACCTTACGACTAGTCGGTACACAGAGGAGACTGGCAGACATGGAGTACTAAAGAGTATATCTGTACCAACCCATCAAGTAGGAATTCCCATAGGACGTCCTAGTAGCTGCTTTACTTTTTATCAGTTGTACTTGTACCTTCTTATTGGGCTTGTATTCATGCCCATTTACCTTCAATACACTTTTTTATACAATTTTACTTAGTGTTTTTTTTCTATCTTGTACCCTGTTGTGTGTGTTTACTCTTTATAAAGTAAATTCCTTTCCAGTTTTAGGTATTTAAGCCTTTGGTGCTAGTCGCTATCCCCTAACCTATGGAAAGCGGGCTTGGGGTAGTCACGGCATGGGCCCCAGGGGATAGGTCATGATAGCTTGTCAATAATATAATACTTTCAAGGAATCATGCCCAGACTCTAATACATTCATGGTTTCTTCCAAATAATGTAACACATTCAAGGCTTCCTTCCATGAATCTAATAATTTCAAGGTTTAATTAAAAGAATCAAATACATTCAATTCTTCTATTGAATAACCTAATAATATGAATGCTTTATTCCTAGAATCTAATAATTTTAATGTGTACACCATATGAAAAATGAATTATAGTTTTGGTAATAATAATATCCATGAAAATTGATATGGATATATAAGTAAATTTCTAAAATAAAATAATTAAAAAACTTATTTTTTCATGATAATGTTATCAAAAAAAAATTATGTGAGATTACAAATATAATCATTAATAACATTATTGAGAAGAATAATCATTAAACATTCCAAATATAACCATAACATTTTGAAAATTTTGAATCATAATATCTAGAAATGTGTGACATTAAATTAAAATTACAATATAATTTGAATAACAAGATTCATGATATTACATGAAAAATTAGTATATACACCACATAAAAGTGAATTTCACATGATAACAAATGAGTCTTAATGGAATGTAAATTGAGATGAAATTTCATTACCTTATCCTTTCTTTTGTGGTGTGGTCATTAGCCTATAATATAATTGTTTAAAATATATTAATAACCAATATCCTAACCATAGTTTTTTTATAGTAACATTAATTAACATCTTATAATATCTCAATGCCCATTGTTATCAAACCCCCGTTAATTTAACTATTTTGGTTGTTAATGGCCATGTTTTTTCAATATGTTCTAACTTGTAATTTTTTATTATCATTAATTGGATCATGATTATTTATATCCATAATTTAAAAAACGACTTAGTTATCAAATAAAATTATTATATATGTAGTTATTTTAGTTCATTGTTATTGGATATTAGAAATGAAGTTCATAGTTTATAGAGATGGTAGGTCGTACGTATGCATGAAAGATGATTCCATATCATTGTTATATAAAAATTAAAAAACTAAATGATACATATATATAATATAATTATAGTATCATATAAATCATATATAGTTCATTTATTTTTATTAAATACAACCTTTATGGGTTCCATCTGTCTTAGGAATGAGTAATATTTCTTTGATGGGGCAGTAGTCAACACTTCCTCAAATGAAATTTTCATATTTATAAAAGATAGAAATCATAAATATATGTTTTAAATAAAAATTAAGTAAGAATAAATAAATTATAAATATCATATATAATATATACATATAAATAGTGTCCATCATAATTTCCACCATTAGAGGTGTTAAAGGAAATATGATTAATGATAGTTTTGTGAGGAAGTAGTTTGCCATGCAAAGAAATAGAATATTCATTACCCATTATATAGAGGAGTGTTTAAGTGTAGGTTAAACCCTTTACATAAAAAATATTAGTATACTTAGGATACTTTTTTTAGAGAATAATGGAATAATGATATTTTAGGGGTGTAGAATATAAATGAAACTAGAGAGATCGAGAGAAGATATAAACTCTTAATTGAGTAATTCCTGTTATTTTGGGCCAACAGGATTCCTTAGACTGCTTCCTCACCAATTGGGGGCTTCTAGTTAGATGTTATGGATTTTGGGATACTATTTTTGTAGAGTTTTTATGAAGAAAATTTTCTTGATATGTGTGAGGAAGGTGTAGAGTGCTTTCCATTTTATAGTTGAGGTGATGTTGCACTCATGTAAATATCAAAAGGTATTCATTAATGGGTTCTATATCTTTCCTAGCGTGCCTCAAAAATATAAAAATAATTTAATGAAGTTAAATTTGGGTCGATTAAAACCTCCACCAAATAAAAATATCAGGTTTTTAGAAATTTGGTTCCTTAACATCTATGATTCCACAATTTTATCATTTAAGTTTTTATTAATGAATCTTGTTTTCAAACGTAATTAATTTATCTAATATGACTAAAAAAGATATATTTGTTAAAAATATATATATCAAATGAATTTATAATATGATATCTATTTTTTTAAATACCATGTTTTTTGGAAATTAATTTTTTATAACTGCATGTGACGTGCTAAAATAAAACATAATCTTAGACTGTGTCTACAAAATTTTTACAATATATGGGACAACATGTTAATTATAAAGTATCGATTGGTCCATTAGCATAACATATTTAATCTTTATTAACACTTAAAATTTATTTTATAGTATAGAATTTTTTTATAAATTGTAAATCATTTATTAAAATAGCATTTATTATAAAATAACATTAATATCAATTCTGAAATTATTTATTTAATTTTAATTTAATTATATCAATATAATATTTCCATTAAAATATATTAATTTTGAATATATTTATCAAGTTATATTCATCTAAATAATTAATTTAATTCAATAATTAAATCAATATATTTCACTTTTAATATTTATAGTATCATTTATTATAGTTAATTATTAAATAAATAATCACTATATTGGAATTTATTTATCAATTTAAGTAAATATACCAGGAAATTCTGAACCAGGCGTAAGCCTGGTCCCGCAAATTTATTAAAGGAAAAAAAGAGAAAAAACAACCGGTTTAAGGGTTGCCGGTACCCCTTACAACGTGACACAGCAACCAAAGACCACTCCGCATCATACAGTGCAAATACAAATTCAAATTTCAAAACCAATTACCCATACAGCTGTCCTCGATCCGCACGCCGTCACCGCACACCTTTCAATGCCTCGAGTCACTCACACCCTCGATACGCACCCAACCATCACACCCATCAACATCACCATCCATCGTCACCGGCGAGACCTCCTCCGGCGTCAATACAACACCAAGATCCACAAATTTTGAGATCACAGAAATATCGTTCACAAAACCACAGAACAGATTTTTCATATCCAACACAAGCAGCGTCGGAGTCACCAAATCCGAACAGCAAACCACAGAGAAACCGAACAACCTCTCCGTCATCAAATCACGAATTCACCTTTGAATTGCAAAGGAACCAGAGACAGAAAACCAAAAAACCCACCAGATTCACAGCCAATCGATGAAATCCCAAATCACCAGATGTATCCAAAATCACCAAAACAGATAACCTGCAAAAACTCACAAAAACTGAAGCCCAAAGCCTCCCCCCTCCAGGAACAACAGAACCGAAGTCGAGCCACACAGGAACCCGCCGTATGCGTGGGTAGGTCACAAAGGACTCACCGAACCGGATCCACCGACGGCACAACAAGCCGAGACGCTCCGAACCGAGATCGCACCGATCCACGACGTCAACTGCAGCTACGCCGGGACGAACACCTGAGAACCTCGTCCTTGGAAGCGAAAGGACACGCCGAGCCGAGCGACGATGCCGAGCACGGGAGCTGGAGACCAAACCCCACCGAATGAAGAAACACCCCACCGATGCCAGATCACGCCCACAACGAGCTGATGCCAGATGGAGCCACGACTCGATCCAGGCCGGAGGGGGAAGGGGAAGATAGAACGAAGGGAAACCCTAGCCGCCGAAGAAGTGCGAAGAGCCGCCGCTCAGAGGCTCTCCAATTTAAGTAAATATATCATATCTAAAAACTCATTTATAAATTATTATGATAACTATAACCAATTTATATTTAAAAAATGACATTTATAACAAAAAAATGACATTTTTTTCATATCTCATTGTTTTATAAATATTAAAGGTAAGGAAATTTCTATTTTTATATTTTTCCTAACATAACCCTTAATATTTGGAAATTAAATTTTATAATATCCTAATAAACCATAAGATTATAAATCATAGGGGATATTGTATAATTATATGTACCCAATGGTTTTTTTACAAGTGTCCTGATCATTTTTGTATTTGAGATTAAGGTTTCATCCCTTATTAACAATAATTTTACCATAATCATCGAAATTAATTTTAATCAGTTTAACTACTATTTTTGGTAAAAAATTATGTTGATCTTACTGAAACCCAATTATGAACTAATTGAAATCTTTTATGTTCTTTTTTTCAAACATAAAATCACAAAAGTGGGAAAATTAAGCTAAATACTAATCCCACAGACGTGGCGAGATAACGTGTTTTTAAAGTGAAAGCATTCAAATGATCAATAAGTGTTTATATCTAATTTTAATATGAAAATGATTCTAATATCCTAAGATTTATTAAAATGTTTATTATTGATTTATTTTTACATTAATAAGAAATTTAATATATAGTTTAACACTAATAATTAATTAAATGAAATGGCTATTTTTAACTAAATTAAAGTAATTTTAGCTATTCATCATAAAAGTATGTTTCTTAGAAAAAGATGAGAAATTCACCCTTATATAATTTTGATATTATGAATTAAAAATTTATTTTCACATTTAAAAAAAATCATAAAAGTATTGAATTTTATTTTTAAAATATGTTCTCCCATAAAATGAGGTAAATCTTAGTCTTATATGTAACACAAGCTAATTCGGTATAAATTTAACTTTGTGTTGCGTATAAATAGAGAAAAAATAATATTTATTCTGACATGAAAATATTGTAATTTATTATGGTGTTACATTCTCCCCACCTTATTTAAATTTCATCCTTACAATTTAAACTTGATCTTGGTAGTCATTTAATTTATATTTGAAAATAAACTATTTTTGAAAACCCAACATTGTAAATAGGGTTAATAACACATCTTCTTAATAAGATGGAAATTAATGTAAAATGGCCACATAACTATATTCCCGAGTAGGATAACATAGGTGGGAAATGGAAACATGGATACATAATAAAAATCTAACTACCATGTTCTGATAGAGAGAACAAGAATACATGGTTAGAAGAAAGTTAACAATCACAATGTTATAAATACGTGATTATCTAAGAGGCCATTTGATTCATAAAAAATGAAGGTACCGAGCATTTTTTTATAATAATTTTTTATAGTTTTGTAATTCTTTTACTTTTTAAGAGTATAAGTAAATATAATTAGTTGGTGCACTTTTATAAACATGATCTTATCATTTGGTCATTCCGTGAACTATTTCTACATCATCTCATAGAACAATATTCATCATATAATGTTATCAAATATCAATCTCTAAACCCAAATCCAAAGTACAACATAACCAATTAAATATATGGTTAAAATTTCAAAAACATTATGATCCATCAGTTTAGAATAATTTCCATGGTAGTTAGTAGTATCCAGTTTACATTATCTATATGGATAATATATTTGTCCAAAATTAACTCAACATTAGGTATATATAAAATATTATATTTCCCTCAATCATGTTTTTTTTCAAAAAAGTTTAACTTTCTACCGAATCAATTTTCATAGTACCATTCAACATATGATCTCATTTAATTAATGAAAAATTATTACAATATAATCCTGATATATTTTATAAATCATATTATGAAAACATAATCAACAAAATATCATTACAACATATTTATGAAATCAAGAAACATAAGTAAATTAATCCTTCCACATCAGTTGTTTTGATGATATATGCATGAACATGATCCATTATCTTCTTCTATGTTATATCCTCTTTTCCCTTGGGGAATTAATTTTCATACATCTCCATGTCCTTACAATTAAAGCATTGAATATTATAAAAACATTTATTACCTTTTCATTCCTACACATGGTGGAATTTTTTCCACACTTGAAGAAAACTTCTTTCCCTTTTAAATATGCTCCTAGTATTGTCCTTCTACAAGTATCATATGTTGGAAAATCGTTATTTCCCTTTTTCCCATTATCCACATCTTTATCTATCATCCTCTCCTAATCTTGTTTCCCATTTAATCTATAATACATAGAGAATTATTTATCTTTCTTGATAGCACATAAAATTATTTCATCGTATGAAGAAAGGGGTTGAGATAATAGTTACCTTAAGATACTTGGCTTCCGTACATCAAATAAATGACAGATCACAAATTCCATATTGCATATGAAATTAGTAGCATACCTTCCTAACCTTGTAAAGGTGGATTCATACACCATAATAATTTCTTCCTCATTTTTCTTTAAACTATGGCACTTTATCTTTATATAAATTTATTGCCCACAAGGAAATTATTTTTTGAATAATGCCTCATTAAAAGATATCAATTCTATGAGTTATGTCTCCTCTTCATCCCTGGTATTTTGGATCAATTACCACAATTTATTGGCATTGTTAGTGAGATAATACACTATAAGTGTAACTTTTCTCCTTTTCACTACAACCCAAAACTGCTAATATCTTCTACATAGACTCAATACAATGTTTATCTATAATTTAATTAGTAGTCCCACTAAAGGAGGGGACCTATATCGCATAAATAAGTCCAGCATATGAGAGTATCATTGTGGAATAGGGTTCTCTATTTGTGGAAGGATACATGTTGTAATGTGATTAAGCTTCCTTATTATTTCCATAACATTCTCAGTTCAAATACCACCTGTAACAATTTAATCGGTAGAGAAATCTCAATATTTTCAATTCGTACAAATAGCATTGTTACTTTAAACATTCATTTATAAACAATGATATATACTACATTAACTCCTAAAATTATGAACATTGTATAAATCTAAATATAGAATAACATAAATTAATAAATTTATGCATTACTAATAACATTGTCATAAACATGGATTCTTTTGGGATATCTTTACTTCTAAGTCCTTCATAAAGATATGTAATGAAAATTTTAAATATCCTATATGTATCCCCAATAGTGTCAAATAAGGTGCGCAGTAAGGCCAATTTTTGGGTATTAGGTTTCCCTAATTCTGGACCAGAACATGTTGTAGAGGTTATTACTTCTAGGTACATCTATTCTAGAACCATGACCACTTGTAGTATCTAGATATGGATTCATTTCTATGAATACCAACTTAATATATACCGTACCCAAATTCTAGGATTCTATTCTATGCGTATCCTTAAATTATATCTTTTTGTTATGTTCCCTAACCTATGTTTTCTAAATTTAGTTTCTAAGGTTTTTTCTAAATGTCATTTGACACCAACTATAATTCACGGACCCCAAAAGTGCGTAGATGGTGCATTATTTTATTACATTGGAAAGATTACAAGGAATAAAATACCGAAAGAACGATTAGTTTAGTAGCCTTGGAAATCCAGATTATGTTCATTATTTCAATAATAAATTTGGAAATATAAATTAAAAACCATATACGTAATAAAATGATATAAACTTCATCCTTGAAAATCATTAAAAGGAGACCTCATTATAACTAAGATAAATAAAACATAATAAGAGTGAGATAAAATGACCAGTAAGGCTTTGTAAAGATGAATAAATTATTAAACAATGACAATACATAAACACGGAAAGGTAAATAAATGATAACACATATGATTCAAAATATAGGATAAGGAAATATGAAAATGACAATGCAGGTATATGAAACACATGCCACTTAATCAATAAATTGATAATAGAATACATCCATATATATGTAGACACCAAATCAAATATACAAATAATAACTAAAATATCTATGAAGTAAATTCATAACCGTGTATCTCTATAACATACCACACAGTCTTTGTGACATGGATCTATTACATTTAAGGCTTCAAGCAATGAATATAATACATTCAAGGCTACATTCCAAGAATCTAATACTTTCAAGGATTCAAGTCATTAATTTAATACATTAAAGGATTAATTCTAATAATTTAATACATTAAAGTCATCATTAAAATAATCTATTATTTTCGAGGCCTCGTGCCTTGAATCTAATATTTTCTAGGCTTTAATCCCAGAATCTAATACTTTTAATGTGAACACCATGTAAACAATTGTATATTATTTAGTAAATAATCAAATACAAGAATACATGAGATGGATATTTAAATAAATTTCCAATTAAAAGTGATAAAAATATTATTATAGTTTCAAGATAATGTAAACAATCACAAAAATAAGTTATATTACAAATACAATCTTTAATAACAATCTTGAGGTGAATAATCTTTAAACATTCCAAAGTGTCCCATAAAACCTTGAATCATTTAAATAATAATCTCCAAAAAGGTATTACATTAAAATAAAGATATAATATCATTATAGTAAGATTATTCATGATATAACATGAAAAATTTTGTATATACACCGCATAAAATTTAATTGGAACATAATAATAAATGAGGCTTAATGGAATGTAAATCGAGATGAAATTCCATTACACTATACATCCTTTTTGTGGTGTGGAATTTAGCTTCTTTTATAGTGGTTGAAAATATGTTATTAACTAATATAATAACAATAATAACGGTTATAATACCATATATTAATTTATTATTATATCTCATTGCCTATTTGTTACCAAACATTCATTAATTTAACTATTTTGTGTGCAAATTTCCTAGTTTGTCGAATATGGTTTAACATGATATTCTTTGTAATAATTAATTAGATCTTGGTTTCCTAATATATAAAATGTAAACCATGACTTTTTTATAATATAAAATCATTATATATGTATTTATAGTAGTACATTGTCTTTGGATATTAAAAATGAAGTGCACCGTTCATTGAGACTTTTGGTCATATGTATGCATGAACCCTACATTCATTTCATTGTTGTACTGAAAGCATGAAACCTAAATGAAATGTAAGTATTTTATTATTCTATTATAATATATTTTTATATATGTTACCTAGATTTATTAAATCCATCCATTATAAATTTCATCTATGTATAGAACGAGTCATTTCTCTTTGAGGGGGCAGTAGTCCACACTTCATCAAATGAAATTAACTTATTTACACAAGATAGAAAGGAAAAAGGTATGTTCTAAATGAAAATTACCCAAGCATAATGAAATTAAAAATATCATATATATATATATATATATTCTATCATAATGGCGACTATGATATGTCGTAAAAGAAAAATGAATAATCGTCATTTCGTGAGGCAGTAGTTCACCATACATAGAAATTGTTAGTTTGTTTCCAATTAGATGTAGTTGTATGTAAGTGTAGGTTGAAAACATTACATAAAACATACTAGTATACTTATGATATGGTTTTTTTATATAATCATGTAATAATTATATATTAGGGAGTGGAGAATGGAAATGAAACTATAGAAATTGAGAGAAGACATTTCTTCTTAATCAGGTAACTCCACTTGGTTTGTACCAAAAGGATTCCTTGGATTGATTCCTTCACAATGGAAGGAATCTAGGTAGATGGTAGTGGTGTTATTATACTATTTTTATAGAGATTTTACAAGAAAAATTTGATTGAGAGGTGTGAGGAAGGGGTAGAGTGATTTCAATTTTATAGTGGAGGGAAAGTGGCACTCATGTAAATATCAAAAGGTATTCATTAATGGGAGGTTTAACTTACCTTTTTTGAAACCAAAATGGAAAAATAATATATTAAAATATAATAGTTTTTTATTAAAACCTCCACTATAAAAGATATGTTCATTTTAAGAATTTGGTTCCTTCACATCTAAGATTCCCCACTTTTATCATTTTGGTTTTTGTTAAAGAATCTAGTTTTATATCCAAATTAATTTAAAAATTAAAACAAAAACAAAATGAAATTTATTTAAAAATATAAAGATTCTAATTTATTAACATTATATCTTATTTTCAAAATAAATAAATGATGTTTTTGTGGTAATTTTAAAACAAGCATAGGGAAGGCCCTAAAATGCTTTTGAATCTAAAACAACGTTAAAAAAAATTTACATCATATGGTTCTACATGTTAATTATAAAATATCTATTATTCCATTAATATACCCATATTGAATTTTTTTAACACTTACAAATAAGATGACATCATATAAAATTTTCATTAATTTTCAATTACTTATAAAAATATCATTTAATGTAAAATAACATTAAGGCCAATTTTAAAATTATTAATTTAATTTTAATTTTAAAATATAAAAAAATGGAATTAAAATATTTTAAGTTTAAATCTGTGTAACAAGATATATTCATATAATAAATTATTAGTTACCAAAATTTATTTTTCCTATTTCACTATTCATATGTATAATATTATTTATTTTAGTTAGTTATTTACTAAATAATCACTACGTTGGAATTTCGTAAGTATTTTAAGTAACTAAATCATATCTAAAAATTATTTATAAATTATAATTGTATATATAACCCATTTATATTCAAAACGGACATTTATACACAATAATATGGTGTTTTCTTAGATATCACAATGTTTTATAAATGTTAATGGTAAGAAAAGTTCCATTTTTGTATTTATCCTTACTTAATATTTTATATAGAGAAATGCCATTTAATAATATCCCAATGACCCCTAAAATTATAAAAAGGGTGTATATGGTCGAAGTATTGGAATCCAATGGATTTTGAATATGATTCAAGGTCATTTTGGGTCTTAAGATTAAGTTAGTCTTTTATTAACATTAATTTTTCATAATCAATGTAATTAATTTTAATCACTTCCACTAATATTTTAGGTCAGAAATTAAGTTGTCCTTATTAGAAATAAAATATTTTACTGATTACAATTGTTTATGTCCATAATTCTATATTCAAGTCATAGAAGAGGAAAAATTACGATTAATGCTAATCCTGCATACAGGGCCAGTAAGCAGGCTTTTAAAGTAAAAAAAGTTCAAAATTTCAATAAGTATTTACATATAATTGCAATATAAAACTAATTCCAAAAACCTTTATTTGATTAATATATGTTTAATTTATATATTGAGCCTTTAATAAAAAATTTAAAATATAATTTAACAAGAATCATTTTTTAAAAAAATGTCTTCTTTAACTAAATTGCAGTAATTTTCACTATGCATAAAACAAATTAGGTTTCTCGTAAAATCCAATGAAATTCACCCTATGATAATTTCCACATTATTAATTCATAAAAGTTATTTTTATTTTCTAAAATAAAATTAATTAAATTGTGAAATTTTAGTTTTATAATAGGTTCTCCATTAAAATATTGTAAAATTCGGCATTACTTATAACGCAGATAATTCTACATAATTTTACCTTTGTGTTGCATATAAAGAGTGGCAGAAAATATTTTTTCTAAAATGAAAATATTTTAATGTCTTGGAGTGTTACAAAATTAAATAATGATTTTTTTTGAAAATCACAATAATATATTAATATAAACCAACGTAAAAATAGAAACACAAATTAAAAATATTAGTAATGAAATACATGCATGAAAGAAAATCATGTATGTATAATGTACCAAAAAAAATTGGGAAATGACATAGTGGGATATGGTCAGAAATTCTGGTGTCTTGCTAACATCTTACATAGAATTACAAAATATATTCTACATGGAGTTTCATTATCCTATATCTTTTGAACATATATGTGAATGCTGGAAAAGATATCCAATAGTCTTGGAATACAATGAACCTTTATCATCCTATAACTATAATTGATATATATGTATACACAATTCATGTTGTACCGCATACCATCACTCGCCTATATCTTGAAGAACAGGTAGAAAAACTATAAAGGTAACCCCTTATCCTTGGATTCTACATGTAAATTTGTCATTTTTGCAATAATGATTCCCTTAAGGATCTGTATAGGCTCCAAAATTCACCATACACCATGTGTATCCCATAAAATATATTCCAATATCACATATTATAGCTCATTAGAGATGGTTATTTTAAAAAATTTAAACACCACTTATGACATGGGTGTTTCTCATTAAACTAATTTGAAAATTAATTAATAATCATGTATAATAATTTCTATAAAACATAAATTATTATTTTAAAGGATTTTAATTGGAGTCATATCATAAAAAACCTTAAGTGCATAATAACAATGAAATAAATTTCCTCTATATTTTAGGAAACAAGTTTTGTAATATTTTTAGAATATAATAAAAAAAGTAAATTTGAGGTATGATCTTAGGTTTTGAAAACCATGAAATTGCAGTTTAAACATTTTAAACCACCAGAAAATCAGGCCTAATTAAATATTATAATCTTTTATATCCACCCACCCCTATGATATTCTTTAGTAAATTTCAATATGTATCACCCATATAATGCCTCTCTTAGAGACTATAGGTTTCTACCAAAAAAATATTAGAAACCAAACTAATATGATACAAACAATCTTCTAATTCTCTTGGTGAGTTAAAAGTTTGTAGTAATCTATATAATGAAAAAAAAGTTTAAACAAGATTGATATACAAATAAAGGGGAGCTTTATCACTCGAGAGAAAAACCCTAGATGATTCTTTGTTGTTTCTCCATGACATGGAGAACCTCCAAACAGTGTTAAAGTATAATCGTGGATGAACATAAGAAAAATAAAGAGAATATAATTGAAAATAATATAGGGCTAGGTGTATGGAAACTAACCTCCTCCCTTGAAGATCTTCTATTTAGGATTGTATAAGAATAAATGATGGAGGAAGCTTCATCTTAAACTTTCCCAAAAATCATGACTGGATACGGGGTAAGATTATGCCTTTCAAAAACCTTATTCATTTAATAATAATAATATTATTATTAACATATCTAATTTTACTTATAGAGGATTCTAAATGACATGGGTCACATTTTATATTCCTCATTATGGTAATCTACGTAATGTAATATAAATTCACATTCCATCTGATGATAATCCAATATAATATATATGTAATAATAATGAAAAAATATTATGTATGAAAAAAAAATCTTTTAAATTAAGATATGTTAAACATTTAAAACATCGATAACTATTTATGTAAAAATCATAAATACCTAAAAATAATATAATATTGATCTAGTAGGGAATTATAGCATCACTTAGGATATAGATACATGAAATATGAGATCTCAAGTAAACTAGTAGGTGTGTGTGGTTAGCTTGCATAGTAATCCAAACTATACACTAATTTCATAATACTCACTATATCTCTCATTATATTCTGCATAGTTAACAAACATAGTTTTCCATAACCATTCTCAAACCATGTATGCATTAATTTATTTTTAAAATATCAGAATTATTTTCTTATTACTATTACAATTATTATTTATTGAAAAATAAAAATATATTATTACATGGAAAGTATTAATATGTGATACAAGTTGAAATGTTCATGGAAGATACATATTTATTAATTAGGATAATTTAACCACATCTTTTTCATTATGATTATTTATATTTTTTCAAAAGTCCATGTTCTAACTCAACGTATATTTTATAAAATATTTGGTTCCATGTTCAAAAATAAAATCAACATGGTATTATTCCATATATAAAAAAATGGATAAAACCATAATATTATATCTTAATATCATGAAAATAGAATTCAATTTATGATCTAAAGGGAAAAGTTAAATATGTGTAAAGAAATAATAATTAATAGATAAATAAAAATGGTAGAAAAGAAGAAATATTTATATAATGACGAAGAAATTACGAACAAGGATAGTGAAAATTCAAATTGTAGTGAATAACAGAACATAAGGTAAGGAAATAAAAAAATAAACACCTTTTTATAATATTTTTAATAATACACATGCATCCATAAAAACGGTTCCTATATGATGATTGATGATTCTATCACTCCCAAATGTCATGTATTTGGAATAAGTTAAACATGGTTTCTAACAAAGGTCCTTCTCAAGAGGGGAAATAATTAATTTTTATTTTTAGGTAACATTTAATAAATAAAATAAGTAAATGAAAACCAAAAGATAGGGTTTTTATTTTAATTGGTTTGATCCAAGAAAAATCTAGTTAAAATATGTTTCGTTGGAATATGATTTGAGATATCATATTCCTTTTTCCCCTTATTTTTTATTTATAATTATCATTTCAAATTAAAAATTGCAAAATTTTATTTCCTTTAATTTTTTATTCATTAAACCCTATAGAAATGTTCACGAACAAAAATATGGAATTAATTTCAACATAGTTCATTATTGGTAAGTGTATTTCTTGGATAACTATTTTACTAAAAAACAAAAAACCATATAATTAGTAGTGATTTTTTCTAAAAAATACATAATAAAAATTATATTCATTTTTTAGGTGTAACATTTTAAAACCATGAATTGATCTAATTTTTTTTTGTTTTTAAAATGAAATATTTTACTCTCGCAATTTAAAAATTACCTGACCACATATACTATGTATTAATCATTTGATTTATTTATAAATTATAAAATGTTATCAGATATAAAAATTTAATTAATTATTGAAGATTTATAAATTCAAATACAAAATTTAATGATGTCTATTAATTTTTCTATAACATAATGAAGTATACACTTTCGTGGTAGGATAAATCATCATAAAAGTTTATTTCATAATAAAAATTTTCAATTGGGTTAACCCAATTATGCTTTTAATACTATTTTATATCTCTACAGAATTGAATTAAAAAATTATTCATCAATTTATAACTAATAATTGAAATAGAAGAAAAGTAAATAATTTTATTACAATAAATAATCAGTAAAATATTGATGATGTTAAGTAAAACATCATATGAGTGATCCATGCATTGAAATATTCCCATTTAATTTGTAAAATAGAAATGATGATAAATTTATTGTATCATATTCAATATATAACCACATATAATAGTAAAAATTAAAAGTTTACAACTATTATGTGAGACTAAAGTTACAATTGGTCATAACTGTTAAAGTAAAAACAATTAAGTAATTATTTTACTCCAATTTTCACTGATAGTTGACCACTTCCCATGTGGACTAGCTATCAAGATAAAATGATTTATTTTTTTCATATTAACCTAATATATGTAATAATTTTAGACAAATAAAATTGTAATTGAACATGTTATGTATAATAACCTTCATTCAAACCTGTTTCTATTTTTCAAATGGAATTTTTAATTTTATCCATTGGTGCATGGGTGGTTTTGAAATATGTGAATAAAAAACATTGTTATCTAAAAATTCAAACATGATGATTTTTTATTTATATAATGTTTTTATATAATTCATGGGGTTCATGAAAAAATTTGAGGAGGTATAGAAGTGTTGGGATGCTAAGAACATCCATGCAATATGTTCTCATTGTGAATGACATTTAAAATGAGAATGCCTTTCTCAGGTGTGGCTAGGAAGGATTTAAGATGTCAAATCTAGGGTTAATAAATCATTGAATTCAGGAAAAAATTATAGTTCAAATTTTTAACCATATAGGGATGTATTTTATGGAAAATATTAAACAAGGGTTTAACCCTTTATTCTATATGGAAAAAATGAAACATTTCAGAGTTCCCTAGTTGACTCTCTCTCACCCTCGATTCACCACTACTCTTAGAGATATTTAGTGTGATTAAAAATCATTTTTGGGTATGATCTTCCTCTTACTTTCATCATCTATTTTCTCCTTCATTGTCATTGAATTTGGTGGTGATGGATTTAGGTCATAAATAATGACTTCATCAGTGGATAGAGAAATTTATAATTTTCCTCAAAAATTCCTTTCACACAAGAAAGAGGGGATCCTAATTTGAAGATTTACTATTTTAATTCATAGATATGTTTAGGTATTACATAATTTCAATTTTATGAATGGGATTTGACAAAATATGATTTCATCAGCTTATCGATTCGACTATATAAATCATAGAGTTTATACATCCTAGATAATGTGGGGAATTAGGGGTGGAATGCACCTTATTTTTAGTCGTACGGGTAAGATAGATTTCCACGAAATAGAGAAGGGTTTGGTTGATTCAAGACATGTTTGTGGAACGTTTTGGGCCTTGGATGATTCTTATTACCCTTAACATCAATGTGGAAAAGCCTCGGTAAAGGTATAGTGGTCTCACGTATTTGACCTATCAATTTTTTAGTTTTTTTTTGATTCACATAAAAGATTGGAAAAGCCAGTGAGGGTGTTTCCTGAATTTAATATAATTATATAATAGTTTATATTACTTTCAAAATTTATATTTGGAATGGTATTCAGTAAGGGTCAGGAACAATCACCAAGCACTTGGTTGACATACGAGCCATTGATAGATAATGATGAGACATTGAAATTAAGAATTTCCTCTAGGCCTCTTGGGAGTTGAGTATGATCCTTATAAGAACCTTTTTAAAAAAATTATTATATTTTAATGATCATTTTAAATTATATTAAAATTATCGAATCTAAAAAATGACCAAGGGTCATGAAAAATCCTTATGTTCAAGATTGTTTCAAGGACTGTCGATCTTTAGGGATAAAACTATGAATTAATAGTCAGATTATTGACCTTTTGATATGTAAGGAAATACCATGACATCCCTAAACCATTTATTGGGGTGTGAGTATTTGGATGACTCTCTTATAGACTTCGGGTAATCTAGGATCATCGATACAAAGACTGGACATCCAATATTTCCATAGATTATGTGACCAATCCTATGTGATAGATTGTAGTATTAATGGGAATTTATTTTAGTGAGAGGGCCAACATAGAGTGAACATGGAAATCATGATAGTCTAGAGTTCAAATCTTAACTGTCACTCATGTGGAGAGACTCGATGTAGTTGGTAAGGTCATGATATCCTATTAAATATTCAGTGGGATAAAAAGTCCCAGTGCATCATGTGTTGAAATGAGTTTTTTAGATAGATATAAAATTAAGTAGGAGTTCCATAACTCTGTCATGGATGAGGTGACCCGGTGTGTTCCATATTGATAGAATGACCCTGAGTATGTGATGTCATATTGTAATGAGTGTCATCACAAAATCGGTTTCGGACCTAATATCTTGCGGACTATGGAAAAAGATGAAATGTTAATTTCTCAAGGTGATGGATCCTGAAAATTACTCACTACCACATTTTTTGGAGATTAAACTATTTTGATTTATCAATTTGGTCTATGTTCATGGTTGTAGACCACATGATGGTGATATTCATGTTATATAGTGCATGATTCCTACATTTTTTATAACTTCAGGATAGAGGTAATGATGCTTGATTATTCATACCACTTGAGGGATATGTTTATGGGTACATGATACATAAGGGTAGAGTGAATCATCAAAAGGGGTAATTGAGGTCTAGATAATAAGTCACTAGATTCGTGAGGGGGAGTTTATATTATTCTTGAGGGTGAGGTTCTTTAATGCATGAGGTAAAACCGCTGAATTTCTATGGGTGAGATTCATAATTGCATATGTGTAAGGAATACTATTCATAATATGTTTCATTTAATTCAACCTCAGCTAGAAATATTCCACTAACTTACTGATTCATCCTAATATAGAAGCATCCATTCATTGATAGAGATATGTAAAAGGGTTTCGGTGCAGGTATGGTCGATCAGAGTCACATACCAGAGGATCAAAACTATTTTAATTATTTGTATCTTCAATTTTTTAGTTTAGTATTGCACTTTCACATGTCACTGCATATTTTAGGTAGTATGCTACCACGTTGGTAGTGAAATACTAAATTATTTAATCACATCGTTCTTTGGACACCATGAAACATGGTTACCTAAGATGACATTAAATTTCTTTTAGGTAAAAGTTGGGAATAGGCCCAAGGTAGGATGACCGTGTAGGATAAAACTGAAGGTATTATGAGATAATATGTGGATTGGTTCATAGATTATATAGATCGATTTTATTTTATTTCTTTTATTGTGCTTTTTATCTATAACCTTCCTCTTTTGTGGTCATAGATGTATAATATGGTTGTTCTTTCCATTAATACAATTCAGGTATTATTAGGGAATTTTTATTTATTTTGGTATACTATATTTATTAATTCCTTGTATTATGTTTAGTTGTTTATTTATTATTATGCACTTCTTATAGGGGGTAGTTTTTCCCTAATAAACCATCTCAAACCCCCACTACATGTTGGCAGCCTCTAATGTATAGGGTGGTACACTTGAGGTCATGTGGTGAACTTCTCTAGCCATTGGGTATTTTGTGATCTGATGTAGGATGTTTCGAAGTGGTATATATCGAATCTTTTGTTTTATCCCCTGATTTTTGAATCTAGTGGAATTTCATTTTAATAATGTGTTGGAACCTATGATAGATATTAGGCTAATACATAGAAAACATATGTTCGTTTAGGAATTCTATGTTACCAATGTATGGGGATTCAATTAAAATTTGTGGAATTATAGTTTTATTTTATTTTATGCTTGAGAGACACATATATGGTTTAGATTTTTGGGATTATGATGGATACCAAGCTCTTGAACCATTATTAAAAATCCATCGAATTTATTTTTACACTTTTCCTACACAAGGAATATTTATCTCATAAATCTTATCAGTCTTGTAGGAGTGACATGACATGTATAATTTATAGTGTTTGATATTCTATGAATTCCTTAAAATGATAGGTTTTTTAAAACTACAGTGATGTTATTGATGGTGGGGAAGATAACTCAAACCACATGCACCTGATTTGTAGTAACTGTTGATTCTGAATTTCAGATCAGTCTATTAATGGACACTGTTGAGAAAACCAAAGGCATATTTAGAGTTTCTGGATACTTCTAAGATGCCCGAGGGAGGTTCATGCAAGATGTAAGATCTACGCACAGGATTTTAAATGGCATGAAAAATCTTTTATGCCCAATGTGACGTCAAACAGAGTCTTCCACAATGACCATACAAAAACCAACCAAGTCAATGGTGTGAAATAAGATTTCCTGGTGTACAAGATTACAATATGATCGCAAGCGCTTGCATACCCAATGTGGCGTCTAAATTACTCTGGCACATAGAACCTCTTGATTGTCGTAACCAAAGTTTTCTACAATAAATATAAATGTACCCCCTCCCTTCAGGGGATGGATAAAGAAGACAAACTGACACTCTACTATGAAAAATAAAACCATTCTGAAATTGCAAGAAATATATGGCCTCAAGGTATTGGATCTTGGGTGATAGGTCTCCCATGGGCCCCCCTTCGGGTGGACCCCAAAAGGGCCTCATCCTCACCCATTTTCTTTTACTCTCAGGGATTTTCATGAAAAATATTCCTCTTTCACACAAGTTCTTCTTTGGTTTAGGTCAATATTGCCTACATGCCATCCCGTTGTGCACATCCCCTCATTTTGTGTGTAACTTCCCAATCTGGTGTGAAACCCTTTCTCTTGTGTGCTCACATTCAATATTGATTATTCCCCTCATTATCAGCTCAATGTGTTGTCTTTACCCATTGGATCCATGTCTAAGTCCCCCATATGTGTTACACCCTTGTCTCACACATACTTATACTGTACAGCCCTACAGGCTCGTACGAAGTGATTTCAAGGTCCCTTGGGTGGTGCTTCATGTTGAGTTTCTTCTCCACATGGTTCTTCACATAGGCTTGATAAAATCAATTTATTATTCACATAGCCAAGAAAATGTGAGACCCTCAATAGATCAATCTACAACCTTGTCTTCATGTGTCATTGCTGCTTCCTTCCCTACACCAAGGGATAAAGCGCTCCACTTAAGTAAGACCTATAAGTGAGAAAATGACTCTTTACCATATGAGCTATAGCGCGTTAAACTGCAAATCACCTGTATCCACGACACATGATATTAAACTGTGATCATTGTATAAGTGACAAGCCCATAGGGGACCATGAAGGGTATAGGCACCATCTCCTTCTCACTCCCCTCTCCCTTTGTGATGTGTCACCATGCACACCACATACAGTCTCTACATAAGCCTTGAAAGCTTCTAATAGGATGATTTAGGTATGATGGACAAATCCCCCTCATACATCTGAACCCATACACAAGATTCCCTCTGAATTACGTCCTAGAATACATCTCCTTGGGTCACTAACCACACATAATCCCTTCTCCATTCCTCATAGATGCACCTTTCATGACGTGATCAGTAGGTTGTTATTGCCTCTTGTTTCTCACACTGAGCATGAGTCACATGGGATTAGAGTAAGAATCATCCATTAAATCCTATATGGGTATCCACAGTACGTAATCCCCCTTCCACAACAACTGAATTATGCAGACATTGATCCTTTCTCATTCTTAGTAGGGTATGTAGGAAGTATTTTTTATGTTCAATTCCATCACCCATCGGTCCCGACCACTTCATGTCAGTTTACCATCACCCCACAAGATGTCAAATTTTATTTCATTCTTTTCCCTCGTGATTCAAAAAATTATTCATTCAAACTACAAGGGTTTTTATCCCTGTCTCCTAGACAAGGTACATAGGGAGCCTCTTTGAGGTTCAACCCCAAACACTAGTAAACTTTGGTGTCCCCCTCATTGGGACCCATACCCTTTGATAGTCCCATAGTGGTGTTTGAATACCTATAGGGAATTTAAACATACGTAATCGACACTCTTGATCCATATTCCTCCAACCAAGAGTGTCCATATTTCGATGGGATGCAAACCACAAGTAAGCCTCATCATGTCATCGGGTCACTATCCTTTGTGTACACCCCAATTTCGTGACCCATTATAAACTACATAGACATTGATTCCCTAAAATAGGGATATGTATGAATCCCCCATGATGTTCAATCTCATCACTCATGTCTCATCTTGGTATATCCCTTGACCTGTTGGGTTTTGGGAAGGTCAAGCCACAATCCGGAGGTTCTACTAACTTCAAGTCTCATTAATGTACTCATTCTCACATGCTACCTCCTAAGGTTTCCCATACCCCCACTAATCTATGTGGACTTTGATTCACTACCATGGGGATATGTAGGAATCCCATTTGAGGTTCATGACCAATATCTCTTCCATCATCAGATTAGTTCCATCCTATTACAACCAACCACTCCATTTAACCATCCAACCATCCATCATCCATGCCGATTCCTACCCCGTCTGCCACATCCCAGAGAAATCATGCCATAAATATGGGAGTCTAACCAGGCCTAATACCCACACAATCCATAACCATCCAACAAAGAGTGTTCCTCTTATGACTGGTCGTAAACCACACGTAAGCCCCATCATGTCTTCAAGTTGTTGTCTATTATGTACACCCTCGTCCCATGATCCATTTTCTCAAAATATATGGGTTTTGATCCCAATCTACATAGGGGATAGAGGATGCCTCCCTAAGGTTCAATCTTAGCCATTGGTAAGACATGGTGTCCCCTTTGTAGGAGACCAAGAATCCCCATTATTGGGACCTAGGTTCTACCTCTTAGGGATGTACCTATCTGATCCACTCCTGTCAGTGTCTTGATCTATCTAATATGTGTCTTCTAGACGTTAAACTCACTACATTACCTATGTTAAACATTGGAATATGAGGAAAAAAATGGGGACATGCCTATGGTATAAAATTCCCTTCACCGAACGTTGGATGCCTTTGGCTTTCGCACCATTGAGAAACCCTATCATAATGTGAATAAATCCAGTTGTACCAGTGTTTCACCGTCTAGAAAATCTATTAATGTTCAACATGTCAACTCTTCTTACCGAAGGTTGATTCCCTGACTTGAGGCCCTGGAATATCTTGAAAAAAGTATTGTAATTAACCAGTGTCTACAAAGATATGGCACCGGGAATGAGATTAACGAACAACGTCTTAAATATTGGAGGGATACCCAAACTAGGAGAATAATTATGATGAGGAATCTACAAAAGGAGGAACTGACATCCCATAATCCCATTTAGATTAAGGATTAAATGTCCCTGAATAGGTGAAGGATTCCACCTGCTATTAGAAATCGGAAATTTGGGGCAACATCATTCTCGTCGTACCACCACTGTGTGTGCCCCAATGAAATAATTAGAAACATAAATAGTGATATTGATGTGAAACTTCTCCTCAATATGGATTTTAGAATCATTTAAGACATCAATAAATAAGCATGTCACCAGATCCGGCTATTTGGCACTAGGTCCTGCCATGAAAATAGTGCGCCTGTCATGAAACTCACCAACACATAGGGCAGTTAATCATTTACCATTCTGGTCTGTGACTATGGCAGTGTTGATCATTCTATATATCCATGGAGGATTGAATGATGTTGTGGAATTATGCATATTTTCTTATTGTCTTTACTAATGAGTGAATTTTCCTGCCATGCAGGACCCAAGATCATGCTATATGAAACTGATCATCCCCTACCCATAGAAGTAGGGATAGGGGCGGTATGAATTATACAATTCCCAACAACTTTATCCTCTCTATTATGGCTCCCACGCCCGCAGCAACTGGGCACCGCGCCCCCTCTCCCACTATGAATTAATTTAGATAAGGTTGATTAATACTCTTGTTCGACGATATTAACAGGATGGGGTCATCCTGACAAGGGACAAGTCCAACCAAGAAATTTTGTCTTCTGTGCCCCATCAGAACCACCACCCATAAGGGCCACACTAGGAGCCACTTCTCCCCACTCTTCCCTTCAATAGTATCAGGATCCATCCCCCGAAGTTCTCCAACAACTCACTCCCCTCTGCAGAAAAATTAAGGGATTTATGAGTCCACCTGACTAGTAATTTTTCTATGGTACCACTAAGGGGAAATCACACCCTACCGCATTAGTGTCGCAAGTCTGCCCTAAAGATCGAAGAGTAGGCGGTCCATCCACCTACACAGCCGACTCTAGTACAGCTAACTCGGTTTAAACTCCAGGTGCAAGCTCGTGAGTATGCCATCTAGGGGGCATCATCATTCATGTCTTTAGTGGCCCGATCCACCACCAGTGTGTGATATCAGCCCCCTATCAACATTAAGTAGGGTAAAATTTTGATTATAGAGTAGGTGAACTTCTAAGGCCATCCAGAGTTGAAGCACCAGTCATGATGTAATCAGGTTAAACTAGATCTCCCAGTTACCAGGGAAATCCTCAGTCATCGTGCACCGAATTGTGATGATGGAATATAGTACAGAGGTCATCCCCATACTAGTATCAGACCTAGTGGAGTTCTACCCTTCTACTTCATTCAATATGTGGGGTCCTCCCCATGTCACCATCATTAAATCAGGTGGAGGAACTCCCTGCTTCATCGACATTTAGTATGAATGTCCTCCCCAGGGTCTTTGCATCATGTATAAGAATTTCCTCCACATACCAAGTTCTAAACACGAGGTTCTTCCTTGACCATTCACCAAACATCATTGAGGCCCTCCCCATGTGCTCATTGATTCCAGTGGAGGTCCCCCTCATGCCATCAATAGAAAAAAGTGGAGTTCCTCTCCACTTCATCAATGGAAAACACGAAGTTCCTTCCCGTGTCTAGTATAATTCATACAAAGGACCTCTTCATACCACTACAATTAGGGTGGGAAAACTTGAAGTCCCTCCCCACACTATGGACGAAATCCATGGGGATCCTCCCCAAATTCTCACCAGCTCCAGCGGATTCCCTCCCCACTCTAGCAATATAACACACAGAGGCTATCCCCATGTTCCATTCGACATTTTTCTAGGTTCCCCTTACACTTTATCTCAGTAGAGCAAAGTTCCTCCCCGCATCAGTAATAAACAATATGAAGGCATGCCTCATATCCCATCTAGTGTAGGTGGCGGTCCTCCCCACTCTATTACCAATCAGTATAGTAGAACTCCCCGTGTCAAAACCTACCATGCCCTGAAGAACTATCCTAGAGTGGTAGGGGAGGTTGTTTCCACAAAAGTAAAAATCCTTGGATGTTCCAAACTATGATTAAACCATCCTTAATTTCACATTTTGAGGCGGAGTGTGATTCGATGACGGAAACCTCATCCTGGTCATATGTGTCCGGGGAAGGGGTACGAATAAGGCTTATAAGCCTCATACTTTTGTAAAGTGAGGTTCTTCGAAACCATGCATCCCTTAAGAGATACATACATAAAGAGGAAGATTTGGCCCTTGTCTATGGACAGACCATGCAATCCTCCCTATCGTCAACATGATTATTCTCTACCTCAACCAGAGACCACAAAGAGTTGTTTTGGGCACCAATAGAGGACAAGAAACAGCGTGACATACCACCCATGAGCATAGGCCATGTGTGGGAAGCAATGGTTCCTAGTTTGTCTTACAAAGATATTGTGGGGAAATCAGTGCTTTCTTTAGAAGATATCCAGATATGTGGAGTCTTGTCTTCATTTTCACCGTAATCTCTACCAGCCAGTCTACTATCACAACGGTCCACTTCAGTGTCATCACTAGTCCCTCAAACACCCCTGATCCATGAATGGGGAAACCAAGGGCCTGATCCTAAGTCCGAGCCAAGATGTTTGTGGAACTTTCTTGATTTGGATCATCTCCATGAGATGTCCTGGGCCATTCCAACAACATGTTTTAGAATTCCAAAATCTCTCACCAAGGAGGAGGTCATGGGCTTTTTCCAAACTCTCTATGCTATGCCCTTTCATCACCATTATCGATGGGGGGCTTACCCTAAGAGCCAAAAAACATCGATGACATCATCCAGCAATGCCTCAGGGTTGACATGGCTGTACTCTCCATGGATCAGCTCTCTATGTCACCCGATCATCATCGGTCCATCGAATAATGATGTGTTCAGATCTTTACAAAGCTCCTCATATTTATTATGGAGGCTTCCCCCAACATCCTGGTATGTGTTTGACTGTAGTATGTTTCCCTTCATTTCATTGCTATCTGGCACCGGCCTAACTTTCTGAGTGACATTGAGGATATGCCTCCATGAATAGTCATAGTTAACATGGATGAATCATTAGAGGAAGAGACATTTCTATGACTCCTTGAAGCGAACACACCCCCTAGGATCGTACCACACTAGTTGTATCCTTTGCACAGGGTTACATGCCACCAAAGAAACCTACTGGGCCATCACGCACCTTCTGAGCCATTTTCCATCATCTAGGAGCCCAATATGGTTAATGAGAATGCTGGAACGGTCAAGCCCTATAACCCATCTAGCTTTGTAAAAAAGACCTAAAATGACCCTGAAAAAGTATTTTTTTTCATCAACTATTTATGGAACAAAAAAACATGGTCGATGACCTTATCGTCGAATGTGGTGCAAAAGGGCAGCCAGATTAAGGTAATCCTCTACTGAGGTAGCAGGGGAATGTACAGTCTCCCATTGATTATCTACCTCCTCATAACCATGACCATCATTCCCATATATATAGATTAGATGCTAGAGTTTATGGTAATAGGGCGTGATATGAATCACCAAATCCAACTGAGATGCGTGATAACCCTCCTCGGGACAAAGCTCAACACCCCCCACCTAGACACACCACAAGTCATTCATCCAATGGTCCCGCTACTCATCACACCAGTCATTCCGCGACCCATTGGGCCGACATAACATGATAAAGAACCTTCAAAAACACTATTGGTTAGGTATTCTCCTCAAGATATAAATCCCCAGCAAGACAATCTAATGGACACTCTCATTTCCCGCATTGAGGCTTTGGAAACCCGAAAGGTGGAAATCCTGCCTATTGGAAAGATGTATTCAGCCTGGGTGGATGATATGTCAGTGCCTATAGATTTTTAGAATCCAAATTTCCCCCCCATTAATTGGATAGGTGAACTTATGCCTCATCAAGACCACTTTATTTCATGGTGTGAACCCATGTTGGGAACTCCAGCGTAGCAATAGGCCACCAAGATCTGATGTTTCGTACAAACACCGGAAGGGACCACATTTTTTGGTACAATTAGTTACCTATTGCATTAATAGATGGTTGGGAGGACCTTTGTAGGAAATTTATCTACCATTTCAGTTCCACCACCCAGAAACCAATCATTTATAACCTCTTCAAATGAAACTAGTGGCCTAACGGGTTGGTTGTAGACATTGTTGTCAGGTGGAAGGGCTAGACATATTCCCTTGATAAACCTCTGACTCAGGGAAAACTGATAAAAATGTGTGTGGGGAATGTCAAGAATGGATTTTCCCTCCTATAATAACTCATAACTACCAAGGGGGATTCTGGGATTTCTTTGAAAAACCCTAGCATCTAGAGGAAGCCTTACAGTAATCCAAACAGGCAGGTTTGTTGTCCCCATAGTTCCCATATGAAGAGAATCCAAGGCTGATCTAGCCACGGTATTATAAATAGAGGCCCTAGGTAGCTATAGTTATTAAGAGTAGAGGAACCTCTACTTATTCATCGAGTTCCACCACCTTAAGTGCAACCTCTGGCCCAATATCACCCACCTCAGAATCAGTAGGTGCCCTCGCATAACGCACCACTCCCACTTAGGAGAGATAATAAGGTTCTTTCTCCCCGTCAGGGTCTTTTGGACCCTCATTAGGGCCAGGCCCCTAGAGCCCCCTTCCCAGATAGAAGGAACTGAACCTACTTGTTCAATGAGGCTCAATTTCTCAATTACATATGGAGCCCCTTGGAACAGATAATTCTACAGTTCCAGAATGCAAAAGGACTGATGAGGTGGATCTAACTAATCGCCCTAATTACTACCCACATCATCAATTCCTTGGATACACCCTCAAGAAGTGAAATGTGTTTAAATACATTCTCCAAGAACATGTCGATAACAACATATTTAGGTTGGGTCCAACCCTAACATAGGTGGCATGTATGTTTATAAACCGTGATAGTGACAACGAGGGTGAATGGAAGCAGGTTTCCAACTGTGGGTCTCAAAAATACGACGCCTGAATGGCTTTCAAGGTAGTCGCTCGTGCTCATGGTATTATCAATGCACATTTGAATCGACCCGAGCCTTTATATGTTTTCATTCTATGTCCATCCACTACCACTAAATAAACATATCTACATTCTTCTTCCTAGAAGGGAAATAATTGAAGATTCAAGGGGAAGCAAAGAACTTCATGGATTCCATTAACATCTCATTATTTCGGAAATTTCATTCCCTCAGAGATACAGATTGCATCTAGAATACTCCCAGCAATGAAAGATTCATCATGTAATGATCAGGGATGCACATCAGTCAATACCATAAATATGGTATACCCTTACATGGTCCTCAATGATGAAGAGAATCTGACAGAACCTCCCAACGTCCCAATATGACGTCATCATCGATGGAGTATTGGTTATGTGAATTGCCGGAATACATTGGTCAGTGCTTCCAACCAAGCTATGCATGCACCAAGACCAGAAAGTAGGTTCAATGTTGATCTCATCGGGCACAAACTTCTTATCCCATTCCATCAAGTTATCCTCTACCGTCGTTGGTGATACAGGATATGGAGGAGACACCATGACCATGCTATGGGAAATCATGTTCTATCAGGGATAGACCCCAGAAATCTGGAACTCAAAATATAGTCACTCTATGTGATTTTACAAGTGTGAAACGGGACATTCCCAGCACCAGCCAGAATCCACCAGTTCAACCAGTTGTTCCCATTAAACCTCCTGCAAAAGAGTGACCTCATGTCAGCAGAACTACATGCATGGCATGGATGTATGATAACCTCAAGAATCATTAAATAATTTATATGAATATTTATAACCTTGAGGTTCTCTTCCTATCAACAGATATGTGTGAATCCCTTGAAGAATATTTAATAATCCCCCTCTAGTTTGACACAGAGGTAGCAGCCGCGAAATCTTATCACGATGAGATAGCAGAGCATGTTGAATGTCAGGACATTATCTCTCTCTTTGTAAAATATGAAGGTTATCCCATATAGGGGAACATTCTCCCAATGTATATCATTGGTTATTTCAATAGAATAGATGTATATTATTGTCTTGTAAAAATGGGATCTGGGATCGACCTTATACTGATACTGATTCCTTATAAGATGGGACTTTCAGAGGCATAACTGAGTCCCTTTGACCTAAAAATATAACGTTATGACAATATGGAGCAGACACCAGTTGGAAAAATTCAGCTGATGACCCAATTTGGTGGCCTAGTTTCCATCACTGAGTTCATTGTTATCTTACAAGACACTTCTTACAATGCGTTGATGGGTTGTCCATGTCTCCACCTGCACGCGACAGTCCCTTATTCATATCACCAATGCATTATGTACTCCTTTAATGGTCGAGTAGGAATCATCCAACGTGATGTGTCACCCTTGGACTCTTTTAATTCCCGCTACATGAATGTCGACTATTACAAGATCAAGGAAAAGTAGATTTAGTCTAATGAGGTTGAGCATTCTATGGATACAACCGACCCTTGGAAAGACCTGGATGATGCCTACATTTTCCGGATACACTAGTTAGAGGCCACGACCCTGGACAAAGGGAAATGATTTGTTGTCTCGGAACAATGTGGAATCACATTCCCTAATCTATGCAATGCTAGACTATCACCTTGTATTCCTTAAAAATCAGGATCAAGTGATTCGAGAGCCCCCTACTCCTATAAAAAATTGATATGTGCACTACATGGAAATGGTAATACATTACACTTGCTTGTTTCACCAATATGGGATTAATCAGCTCAAGATGATGTTCCACTATTGCTTTGATATCATCAAACATGGCCCCTTGGGTTGAAGGTTAGATGGGATCGGGTCGACAGCTTTTATCTCTATGATTTCAGCAATACAGGAGTTCCTCGATGAGGTGTCCATCACCACTCAGGATAGTAGTATTTTCCCATCTGGATCTATCAAATAAGAAGAGCATCCTCCTGCATAGGATATTCTCACAATGGATGAATAAGAGGATTTGTAAGACACCCCTCCTGCATTAAAATATGGTGTCTCCCATATAATTGATTAATTGGTACAGGTGTACCTCGGTAACGAGACAGATCCGAATCCAAAACTGATCAGAGATGTTATTCCTATAGATGAGAAATAGAAATACATGGTTTTCTTAAAGCATCATCATGAAGTGTTCACCTAATGTTTTGATGAGATGTCAAGGCTAGATCCTTAGGTCCCCATCCACCGTCTCAGTCTCCCAGCAAATCATCATGGGTTCAAACAACCTCTTAGAAAGATGCACTCTTATCACAGTTCCATGTTCATGGTCGAGGTTGATAAGCTCATCAGATCCTACTTTGTCAAGGAGATCTATTACATCAGGTGGACATCTAACATTGTTCCTCTTACGAAAAAGAATAGACATATCAGAGCCTGTATCGACTTCCGGGATCTCGACTGTCACTATTTGAAGAATGATTTTCCCCTTCCTATAACATAAGTATTACTCAATGAAACCATTGGGTTATAGTATCTCTCATTCATTGATTATTATGTTGTATATAATCAAATATGGATGGCCCTAGTTGATGAAGATTACACCACCTTAAGGCCACAACAAGGAACTTTCTACTACCAAGTAATTTCTTTCAGTCTAAAGAATGTTAGTGCCACCTATCATCTTACCATACACTGTATATTAAATTCAATCCTTAGGAAATTGGTGGAATTCTACATGGATGATTTGGTGGTTAAATATTCCCAAAATTAGTACTATCTTAGAGATCTTTAGAAAGTGTTTTTTTTCTATGTTCCTGACATATGAAGATGAACCACTTGAAGTGAGCCTTTGGGGTCACCTCTAGAATGTTCCTCGGCATAATTTTCAGATATAGAGGTATCTAGATCTATCCTGAAAAGATCAAGTTCATCAGTCAAATGTCTTCTCCGATCATATTTTGGAGCTCTAAGGATTTCAAGTCCATTGAGCCTAAATATTATGATTCATCGCAAATATAGATGGAATGTGTAATCCCTTTTTCTAGCTAATGAAGAATTGTTTTAATTATCAGTGGGATGAGGATTGTCAAACACCTTTTGA
This sequence comes from Viscum album, assembly GCA_963277665.1. Classification (NCBI taxonomy): domain Eukaryota; kingdom Viridiplantae; phylum Streptophyta; class Magnoliopsida; order Santalales; family Viscaceae; genus Viscum; species Viscum album. The sequence goes on from OY728135.1 coordinate 1,292,869,507, forward strand.
GGAAATCCAGCAGTACCTTCTACAGACTCTTGTTATAATACCACCCATTTTCAGAAAACTATCAGTTCTTTATGTGACTAATCTTGAATGGTCCCTCGGTACCCTTCACATATAGAAGAATAATGAGGGAAAATAGAATATTTTATACTATCTCAGTTGCATGCTCCTCGATATGGAGACCTCATATTCCACTATCGAGAAGAGTTGCCTCGCGTAGGTGTTCACAGTGTCGAAATGAAAACATTACATGAAAATATCATGAGATAAAAATAATGTCTTAAAGGGATCCGATGAAGTACATTCTAAATTTCTCTGTGTTGATATGTTATCTATCTTGGTGCGAATTGATCCTTTAATAGTTTCATATCATGTTTTTCTCCCAAAATACCATCAAAGAATATGCATTGGAAAACTTTCTTACTTCCATACAGCTCCCACAGAGTAGGCTCTAGATCCTGACTTTCCAGGATGAGTCCATCCACTTAGTGGATCAAGCCATCTTATGTAGGAAAATTCAATTTGATAGAGCTTCGAAGACCTATCGGAATAAGGCTCAATGATTCCAGAATCAACAGAGTGTGTTGGGGTATCATCTTCATCATGCATGCACAATAATTATTACCATATTCATTCTTTTTGTCAAGAGGTTTTACCGACAGTAAGGTAGCATATCAGGCCCTCATCACTGGTTTGAAGATGGTCTTCAAGATTGATGTTCTCCACTAGCATGTGAAATGGGACTCCGAATTGGTCATCAATTAGATCAATGGTGACTACGTCATCAGGAAGCCGGAGATCGTACCATTGTTAGAACGTACTCACCAGCTGGTGGCCCAGTTCGCTTCTCAACCAAAATTTACTCCTGTCCTCTGATCGTAGATTATTCGAGCTGATTCCTTGGCTGGAATTTCCACATACCTTGTAGAGCCTGACCATGAGTATTTGATTATACCTATGGAAAATCTAAGATTCATCACTCTAATCACTCCATATGATGATGATAGCCCATAGGTAAGATAAATTACTATCGATGCCTCCACATCAGGACTTCAATAGCCCCCTAAAACGGTGTTAGAAATGACTCATGACTAGAGGTCCCCCTTTATCGAGTATCTCAATCTTGGTAATATATCAGTAGACCAAGCTGAGTGTGAGAAGATCTGACGGTGCACTTTGCAGTTCCCCCTCTAGAGTGATTTCATTCATGAGGATATCCTCTATAGATGTGAGTTTTATGGGATTCTCCTTCATTAAATTAAAGGAATTGATATCTATTAGGTCATGTAGGTTGTTAATTCCAGTTCCTATAGGGATCATCAGGGAGGGTCGAACCATCCTCATCATATCTGAAGATTGGAATAATTTTGGCCCACCATGGTTTCTGACTATAATGAGTTTTCTAAAAGGATACATGCATGTCCAATTCATGTTAATTTTTTAAATTAGCCCCCAAAAATCCTTCATTCATACAATTATTCTTTTCCCTTCATGGTCTAGGGATTCGATGTCATGGGACCATATCCACCAGCAACAACTTGCCAATGCAGATTCATCCTGACCACTATAGATTTCTTTTCCATGTGGGAAGAGAAAATTCCACTCAAGGATGTAAAGGAACTCTCTATCATCAACTTCATGAGATCCAATATCATCCACTAATTCTTAGTCCATCATGTTGTCCTCACTGATAAAAACACTATCTTTTGGGTAGCTAAGATGAAGAAATTGTGTACTAAGTACAATATATGTTTGAATCATACCTCTTGGTATCATGCACAAGAAAATGGGAAGATCGTGCCATTCAAAAAAACTAACTCTAACATTTTGTAGAAATAGGTTGGTCAGAACAAGAAGAGTTGTCAGAACAAACTCCCCATCACTCTCTAGGCATACCAGATGAAAACTTGAAGTTACACTCAGGTGACTCCATATCCCCTGGTGTATGTAACATAGGTAGTCCGACCCATCGAGATTCAGTTACCCTCATTATGCACAACCATCTATGATAAAAAGGCACTATACAATGTTACCAACATCCATTTGGAAGAACTATAAGTGCGTGAGGATAACAAGATTTTTTCCCTACAAATTTTGGAGAGGCATCAGAACAAGATATCCAGATCTTCCAATAAAAAAGTCTTCTTTAGATCCTTCTTATTAGGTGACATGGTATTGGCCTTTATAATTCCAATGATACCTAGCAGGAAACCTCAAAATTTAAATCCTACATGGTAGGGACCTTATATTATTTACAAGGTTTACCCCAATGGAGCATATTACCTAGTCTCCATAGATGATGAGCATATTACTCTTCCCACCAAGGCTAACTTTCTTAATCATTATTTCACTTAACTGTACCCGCCTCCATATTCACTGCATGACATTAAACTGCGTGATCATTATGGGGTGAATAATGTAAAAATACCCATCATTCATACTGTATGATGATAAAATTGGAAATGGAAGGAGTTATACGACATTAAACTATGACCCCTTTCATCCCGCACGATGTTAAATTGTATTTTTTAACGTACATGACGATAAACTATACTACTGGCCTGCAATATGTTAAACTGCCTACACTCATCTTGGTGGACATTAAAACACTCATCCTCATCCCCCATGATGATAAACTCTATAAATGTTCTAAGCTCTATATCCTTAAAATTAGGATCTCCTACATCCTTGTCATAAGATGTTAAATTTTACAGAATTCCCAAGAACTACTTATGTCTTAATTCCATCCATGTGGGATACATAAAAATGCCCAAATATTTCATCGTCAGGTCCAACCCAACAAATTTATTAACCCCTAGGGTTTAGTTATCATTGATGGATTTCATGTGGTGTGGTATGTGGAGTTATTTGTCCCCCATTCTCATCGGGTTTATAATGGATGCATCATGTACCCATCCTTCCAGAAAATCTTTCATCCAATGTCATTATCGAATTACATTAAACAACATGGAATTCCCAAGAAATACATATGGATTGATTACCATATTCATGGGATATGAAGTAACACCAGAAAATTACATTTTTGGGTCCATTTTGGGGTCATTTATGCTTTCTCTCGGTCACTTGTCCTATGTTCTCTCATGTGATTATGAATGGTGCTGCGTATGTGGGTTTTTGTTCTCATTCACATCAGGTTTATTTTCCACTCCATACACATTCCTCTTCGAGGTACCCCTTTCCCCCTCTTCCTTAAAACATTACATTAAACTATATTAATTTAGTGAACTACGTATGGCTTGATTCCCATCCTCATGGGATTCACAGAAACATCCAGAAATTGTGTCTTCGGGTCAAGACCTATTTTCCTAAAAACCATCTCTTCCTTATATCCCATTGGCCCATGTTCTCTAGGGGTATGTGGTGTGGTGTGGAATTATGTCCTCATTCACATCGTTTTTTCAATATCCACACCATTTACCTCTCCCTTATGATATCTTTATCCCCTTTCCTCCACTCATATCCATGAGTCATGTACTCTAAATTAGACTTCGTGACCTCTATTATGCCTCACCAGTGATCCTAGATGCACTATGATTTTGGTGATAGAGTGTTGGATTCTGTATGGAAATGTTTTTATCGGTTTCCATGCTTCAGGATTTCCTTTATTTGGGTTCCCATCATCTTTCACATCTTAAAGGACCCCCAAATGGCATGGATTCTAGCCCTGAGTTCTCTCCTACCATCGTGGGATACTGTCCCCAAGTATTTTTAACACCATTATGACACAAATCTAGAGTTTCAAATATGGTCAGTGGTAGAAGCTCATTTTTTGTTCCCATTTCATTCCAAAAAAATAAGGATACTATGTTTCAAACATGGTTAACAATCAACCTCCATTGTTTTCCACCCTATTGAACCCTAAATACTAGACCAGTGATTCAAATCTATATCCACTCCATCATGTTCAGTTGGAATTTCGACACCCTTGGTGTTATCCCCCCATTCAATTATGTTCATTAAGAGGATGAATTAGTATCATGATGTCTTCGTGGATCGGTTCCATTTTTTATTCTTCATATTCCATGTGTTATGAATATCTTCCCTTAACTTTTTTCTCACTTTGAGCATAAATCACATGGGCTTAGGGAATTGGTCAATGTTTACACTCGCTTGGATGAATCTCAATTATTCCAGTCCTAGATCTATGAACATAATCTAAGACCCTCCTCATCCTTACTTCATGACATTAAGTTACATGAATTTCAAGAACTGCGTTTGGCTTGATTATCATACTTTTGGGATATGATGGAATGCCTATACATTTAGTCTTCAGGTCCAGATCAGGCTCTACTCATAATCTATTCTATTTGGCCTTTTGGACATGACTCTTATGAGATTTCATTGTGTGGAATCTATGGACTTATGTCCTCATTCATTATCGGTGTATGATAGCTTCACCGCATACATTCCCTTGTGGGCTAGTCCCTTCCTTCTCTATACTTATCGCATGACATTAAACTACATAATTGTCAAGAACTATGTCTGGCATGATTCCCATCCTTATAGGATATGTCAAAACGCCTAGACATTTCTTCTTCAGGTCCAACACCATATTTGATTCTTGTAAAAATTCACAGACACTCCACCTAAGTAGTTTTTCTTAAAAACACACATCCAAACTAAAAAACAAACAAGATCTATCAACTGCTAATTATTTTGTTTTATGGGCTAGACCTGCACAATTTTATTTCCACTGGCTTTGATACCCTACCATGTTTTGTTTATGTTCTACATTTGGATTGATTCCCACCTTCTCAGATACATATGAATGCTCAGCCATTTCTTCTACAAGCCCTTCCTAGGTGGCTCAAATCCTCCCCTTTTCCATCCCCTATCCTGAACTCTGTCGAAAGGACGTGGTGTGGCGTATGTGGACATATTTCCTTATTCAATTTTTGTTTACTATATCCATGCATCATACTTCACTTCGAGGATATCCCTTCTATTATCCTTAAATACACTTGACATTAAACTGTGTGACATCTTAATAACTACATATTTCTTGATTCCTATACTCATGGGATACATAGGAACTCCTCGACATTTTTTCTTCATGTACAGCCCTAGGTTCATCAAAACATGTTTCCCCAATATTTTATGGACTTCTCAATCTCTTTTATGACTCCACAACATGATTAGATTCACTATTATTTAGGACCTAGAGTGTTGGATTCTATGTAGACAATCTTTCATTCGTTCCCATGTTTCTTATCTCCCTCTATTTGGGTTTCCATCAACATTCACATCAGAAAGTCCCTTAGATGGTGTGGATACTCAGCCTTATGGATCACCAACCTCTTTGGACCAACATACCAGAGGATTTTGAATTAAATGATGTGATAGGTCCCATATTTTGAATACAGTAAGTGGTCAACCCTCATTTGTTGATCCCATTTCAGGTTACATGATATAGAAGTTATGTTTCGAAAACATTGAATAGTTATCTTCTATCATTATTCCACCCCTATTTAGCCTTAAGTATTGGTCTCATGATTCACATCCCTTTCCACTCCATCATGTTCAAGTGGAATTTTGACACACTTCATGTTATCCCTCTGTGAACCTGTGTAGTTAAAGACAGTAAATCAGTGTTGTGAGGGCCATCTTCAACTCCATGCCATCTCCCCCAGTAGTGTCTTCCATGTGTTGTAAACATCTTCTTTGCCCTTGTTTCCCACACCAAGCATATCTCACGTGGGATTAGGGATATGGGTAAGGCTTTTCATAAAGGAGAGACCAATGCTCCCCTTGGTTTGAAATATGAGACCTTAAACTAGGAGCTTAGGTACCTTATTACAGGAATCATGACTTTAAACTATGTGCATTCTTATCGAAATTTGTGGTGTGGTGCAGACTATTTTTTTATTATTCACATCTGGTCTCTTTATGGGAAAACATTACATATTTCTACTTTAGGAGTATTTCCATTTTTGTTCTGATCTCTATCACCATAAACTATGATCTCTTATGACATTGACGTATGGATTTAAACTCTGTCTTATATGCCTAGGCCATGTAATAATAAATTACCTAGTCATTCAATGTCTTCACTCGAGAAGAAACCGCCCCTCTTCGTATTTTATGCCTACCAAAATACCTTTAAGAAATATGTGTGGCTCGATTATCATCCTTATTGGATATATAGAAATGCCCATGAATTTCACCTCTGGCCCAACCCTAGAGTCATTAACCCTTCCGACCCCTGATCCCAAATTACAGTCCTAGCAGTATGACCTTAAAACTATGTGCAATGTCCTGATCATATGATGTTAAAATATTCTATGAATCTTCCTTACCATATGATTCTATACTATGTATCTATATTCCTCATATAAATGACATTAAAAATGTAGACCATCTTAGATACTCATCAGAGAGGTAACTCTGAGAAGTAGGCCAGATCTCAATTCAGAACAACATGACCACTTAGTGTACTTTCTTCACAATGGCCTAATTTCGTGGGTGTTTGACTTCATCCAAACAACCCTTCATTCCACCACCATGCATTTAGTAACATCTATTTCAGATCCCCATTCCATTCTACATCTGAAGGAACCCCCTAATGGTTAGGATGTTAGGTATTAAGGGTCACCTACAGTCTTGGGCCAACGTTCTGGAAGACATCAGATGACACTCTGAGTTCAACCCCAAGTTTCGAAAGAGGTTAGTGGTGGAACCTCATTTGTTTGTTCCCCTTTTAGGCTAACATGATTAAGATTCTTTGTATTGAATTTTTTTGACAACCATCCTCTATCTTCAGGGCCTCTTCACTGCATTCTGAATGTTGGGTATTATAATTCGCATTCATCATTCCACTTGGTTAGTATTTATTATAACACCCCTGACGCCATCCCTCTTGTGCACTAGAGTATGTGGGAAACAACATTTTGGCTATTATAATGAACTTATTTCTCAGGTATACACCCCTTTTATTATTTCAAAATCCTTAGGTAGTCACTGAGACCACAAGACTTCAAAAGATTAGTCGGCACTCTCATACACAATGTGAATAATTATTTACCCTTATCTTGTTTCTGACACAGGGTATGAAACACATGATCATAGGGATTTATCACTAATTACTTCATATTTATGGTCAGAATGCACTAAAATAAGCAAGAAAGAAAGTAATAATACCATGAATGTTGTTCGGAATTAGAAGAAAGAGAGAGATAGGTTTTTGAGTTCATCCAAAACATGGCCCATACGGATAACCTCCATTGACAAATTTATCATGTGCTTCCACCTTCTGGATCGTAGCCTCTAGAGTTGCTTCCTACTTTTTGAGATCCCTCTCTTTGTCAGTAGCAGCAAAGATTAACTCATTATATTTGTCCTACATTCATGCCTACTCATCTTGGAGCTCAATCATTTAACATTTCTTTGTAATGTTTCCTCCTAGGCATCTGTTAGCTAGGTCTTAAACTACTAAATGATCTCAGAATGGCATAAAATAAATGTACCACTTTTTTCTATCTTCTATGTGTTAGCAATTTTTCTCATCATTGAGGAACTTCTGCTTATTCCTTGACACCTTTTAACAGTGGGAAGAATCATAGAATTAGATAATATCTCGTGTCTGATCATCCTTATGATCAGGGATCATTATATGATGATGTTGAGAATCCACCCCTCTGGTATAGAGAAAGTGAAACCAAGTGCATAGTGACCCCATTCGGCTGAATCATTCTGCATGGATTCACTGAGGAAGGGTTTGATACAATTCCATGCATTGTGTCACATCATATGACTCTCCTCAGCTGTGGTGGGATCTGAGTCGTCCATCTCCTCATGATCTTCATACTTGTGCTTAGGAAAAATATCCAAGAGTTTAGTGGTTGGTTCCTCTTCTATAACTCATTCGTCTTTAGTGAACTCACCCCTGCTGGCCTAGAACCTAACTCCTACAGCATCATAACCCATGATTTCAGCTTCTTTATCACCTGATGATAGGGTAGGGCCAGCCTGAATTGTTGGATATGTGAGATCTGGTGCAATCAATGGTAGTGATCCCACAAATGTTCCACACTTGAAAATTTTCCGGGCCTCCAGCCTTGAAATCACTACATTGGGAATAAATATCTTGGTCAGTCGAGTCCTCCAATAAAATATGTGAGCCTTCAAAGGAATATACATACAAGATCCAAGAGCAGCAGTGTCTAGAGCCTGAGTCATGATAGGATTTACTGTCATAGGATATCCCTCGACACTTTTCAATTCAATAATCATTGATGAGTCCTTCTAGATGGCCAAAATGGTTTGAGACTATAAGGCCTCCATTTCATTTCTTTATTCTAGTTCATAGGTACAAACATTAATCATAGTCTGTCCTTACATTTCTTCAACCATAGTCAGTTCCCTTCCCTGCTCGATCCCAAATGCAGCCTCAGGGGGATGTTTTTTCACATCTATGGTTATATATTTGTCCACTATAGAGAAGGATTCCTAGATATCATCATTAATTTTTTCCTGAACATGATAGATTTTTTTCAGTGGATTGAAATTATGAAAAGAGAAATGTTAGTATTGATGATATTTGAGACTCACCTCTAGTAGATCATCCAATTCTGTGTTAGATCCTGCGATCTCGCCACTCTGACAAGGGATCCCCTAGTGGATGGATATTTATTGAGGTCTCTCTCCTATATGATATTAACCCCCAAATTCAAATTCTTCATCTTTGTATTATCTATCCTCTATCTCTTATTATTCTACCTCCTCCTCCTCCTCATCTTCTCATTCTTCCTCATCGTCATTATCTTCAGATGGAAAATTTTCTGATCCGTGATCCTGGTTAAGCATCACTTTAACTAGGAGATGTGGTTCTTCATACCACCATCATTGGTAGGAGTTCAGGTCAATGGTTGTCAGGTATGCATGTCAGTGATGAATTTTTACCCTCTCTACCACCTGAATGTGCCTTACATCTGGTAAGTCAATCCCATTATGCACCAACCTTCGCAATATCTCTTCGGAGGACATAGATTGTAGTAGAGTCCTCTAGTATGACCATAGAGATGGGGAAATTACATCAAAAGTTTGTTTTAGGAGATGATTTAGTTACTTCTCAGGGAGTTCACTGGATTTCCAATGATACCAACCATGAGACCACCCATCTTGAGAAGGTGGAGGCAAATTCTCCCCTCACGACGCTCCTACTGATGATGTTCAAGACTGTGATATTCATTATCTGTATTATTCTTGGTATGAATACCCACTGTCTCGACTCCATTCTGGGTGCCTCGATTCTACAAATGGGTTTCCACTAAATCACATTTAGGTACCTTGCTATCCATTGGGTGGCATACTCTATTAATAGTCGAGAATTGACATTGGTAGGGGGAAGGGTGATGAATTCCCCAAAACCTTTAGTTGTGAACATGATCCATAGTTAGAAAAGGATACAAGGATGTAACTCCACCCAAACTATCATATATAATTTCATTCGCATCCGTTGTATGCACCAGAATTTCCTAGAAAACCTTGTTGGTACATACAGTTCGCAGAAGATTTGATTTTTATAAATATGGGATACCAGCACAACACCTCTAATGTTTAGAAATTAATCCCTCTACTCCAGTGGTCCTCACCCTTCATCTACTATATGAATAGCTAGGGTGTTTAATGGATGAAATTTTATGTTTGAGTGGTTGTCGATCATGAATTTGATCCCTTTCTCTTTGAGTTCCATTAGTAATATTCTAGCATATTCAAGAGAGATGGTCACATACCGTCACCTAGAGTGTAGATAAAATTTGAGAATTCATACCCACTGTAATTAGGTAAAACCCATCCAAGAAGAATTTGGAAGTGTTAGCATATCCCCTGGGCCTGCTCCCTTAGGAAATGTGTCCCAGAATGTTGTACAATATAGACAATATTGGCATCCCCAGATTAACATAATTCTTGGATTCCATGATTCCAACCATCACTAGAATTCATTGGTGAACCCCCATCCTCACATTACTCAATTTCAGCAACAAAATAGTCAGAAATGAAGCAAGGAACCCATGATATGACACATTTGGGTTCCGAACATTATTTATGCCAAAGCCATCTGATCAGTACTCACCTGCTTCCAATACCATCTAGTACGATCCCACCTTCCCCGTTTGAGATGTGTTCGAGCACTACTTCCCTCGGTAGGGAATTTTCACCACCATGTCGTGTGTCATAAATAGACTAAACCACCTCAAATTAGATATATCCTTTAGAATGTACTTGATCTGTAACTTATCCTTAGACACTTCTAACAGATTCCATGTCAGAATAGGGATTTTCATCCTATCCCCCAAACCATTATCTGTTGGAAGGAACTCATCATATTGGTACCCATCCAAGGGACTTCCCATGATGCAATTAAAATCCCATAGATTGATTCCTACACCCCCATAGTAGAGTTAGAAGGTATTGGTGTCAAGATACCACCGACTAAATTCCCCTTGTATCAAGTATTTCTGAAGGTAGAAGTGAAACTGCTATGTCCACACAACTTCAAAAATCCCGATAGACCACAGCTCTACCCCGAACATCCTGCATGTATGGTGTACCTCGTACGCCCAATCCCATTCACTCATGAAATTTTCCCAGATCAAAAGTCTCATTCCTACTATCCTTTGGTATCATCATCAATTATTCTTCTAAAGGACCTTGCATAGTGAGATGGAGATCCCTTAGGAGTTGGATCACTCTCTATAATAGTATTGGTCATCGGATTCAAAATGTATATGGCCATGTCTTGTGTTTCCATGATCGGGTGATTGTTGCTCATAATTTTCATCTATGGAATTCTATCATCGTGTGTTATCCAAGACTATGGCGTATCAGTCTCAAAGCCTAGCATTAATACCTCCTTAAAAATTCCAAAATTCTTTATTTTTAGAATATCACTCAGAATATAAACCTATTAATCTAGCATCATCATACCAAAAAACATCTGATTATCAGACAAAACCCTTATCACATGAATAATTTTAGGGTTTGTGATCATCTGGGTCCTCTTAGTAGTACCAGTAGCTTCCGTATCAACATCAGTCAATTGAGCATTGATTTCCGTCTAGTCTTAAAAAATCACAAAGTGATTTACATGAAAGAAAGGGGTTTCAGTGCACATGATAATATACTATGTGCTAGGAATTTTCTAGGTGTGAAATAATTCAATACTATGTGCAAGATACAGATAGGTTCTAAGGTCTTTCATGCAAAAACAATGATCTTTCTCGCAGAAAGGAATATATTTCGCGCACATGGGATAACATTCTATCACAGGAGAAAGTCAATGTATGGAACCTCCCCACCACCGGTGTATTTATGTCTACGAACATTCCCTTTCATGCACATGGAAGTGGTTTGTGCACTGAATGGACATTATTGCACGCACTGACGGTCAGGTGCTCTGCTTCTCAGTGTGACCCTCAAAATCAAAACATCGGGTCCCCCTTCAGCCCTGATTCTGAGGGGGTGGGGGGGAATTTGAGGATTCTGAATTTTAGATATGTCTATAAATGGACACTATTTAGAAACCCAAAGGCATATTTTGAATCAATGGACACTTATGAGATGTTATAGGGATGTTCATGAAAGATGTAAGATCTGTGGACAGGATTAGAAAAGGAACACCAAATCTTGCATGCCCAATGTGACATCAAACAGATTCTTCCATAGTGACCTTCTGAAAACCAGCCATATCATTGGGGTGAATTAACATTTCCCTACATGCCAGATTCCAATATTCATTCAAGTGCTTCTGCCCCCAATGTGACGTCAAAATGACTCTTGAAAAAATATCCTCTTGTCCATCATCACCGATGTTTCCATCTGTAAGTAGAAATGTACCCCCTCCTATTAAGGGTTGGTTGCAGAAGACAAACTGATTCTTTTATACATAAAATAATTCCCCTACACGACTGCATGAAAGACATGGCCTCAAGGTATTGGATCTTGTGTGACAACTCGCCCAGTAGCCCCCCTTCTAGTGGGCCCCATATAGTCTGATCTTTGACTATTTCTTTTTACTCAAAGGAATTTTCACACAAAAGATTCATCTTTCACGTATGTTCTTCCTTGTGTTGTGTTGATCTTGTGTGTAGTTAATCCCCAAGCGTGCATCCACTTTTTTTCATACAACCTTCCAATCTTTCATGAAACCCTTCCTTTTGCACGCACCCCTTCAATCTTGTGTGAACCTATCCTTATGATCTCCATCTGTCATATTTACCCTACGGAACCATGTATGATCCACTCTTATATGTGATCCCCTTTTCTCACACATACATATCTCATACGACCCACTAGGATCGTACGAAGTGAATTTGAGGTCCCATGGGTGGTGCTTCATGTTGCATTGCTTTGCCTCATGATTCATCCCATATGCACGATAATAGATATTTCTTCTTCACATATCCACGCTAACATGAGACCCTCAATGGATCACTCCACAACTGTGTCTTCACATGAAATTTCTTGTTCTTTCCCTTCAGTAAGGGTTACAACATGCAGGTTATATAAGACCTATAGGTGAGAAAGTTAGTCCTCACCATCCGAGCTATAGGACATTAAACATCCAAGAACCTGCATCAATGAAACGTGATGATAAACTATGATCACCAAATAAGTGATAGGTCCAAAGGGGTCCGCGATGGGGAAGGTCACTAGTGACTTCCCACTCTCCTCTCTTATTGGGATTTGTCACCATGCACACCTCGACCAGTCTCTATATAATTCATGAAACCTTATGACGGGATGATTTAGGTAAGTTGTACATATCGTCCTCATACATCTAAACCCATATATGGGCTTCCCTATAAAGTAATTCCCAATCTCCATCTCTATGCACCCCTAACCATGAGTAAGAGCCACTCCATTCATCACATATGCCTTTTTTCCAACGTTATTGTCAGGTTTTTATTGCCTCTTGTTTCTCACACCGATCATGAATCATGTGGGATTAGAGTAAGAATTGACCGTGAAATACTCTATAGATCTATTTAGTGTGTAATCACCCATCCCCCACAATTGAACTTTATGAACATTAATCATTACCCTTTACAAACATGGTATGTAGGAAACCTTCCTAAGGTTCGATCCCATCAACCATCGGTCCCAACCACTTCACATCGGTTTACCTTCACCATGCATTTCATTAAACAGCATTTCATCCTTGTCCCGCATGATGTTAGATTGTATTCATTTGAACTACATGGGTTTAGATCCATATCTCTTAGAAAATGTACGTAAGAAGCCTCCATGAGGTTTAACCCCATACACTAATAATATTATGTGTCCCCCTTGTTTGTACCCACATCCATGGTCTATCCCATAGTGGAGTTAGACTATCTCTTCGACAGTTAGCCGAGTATAAACCCCACACATTATCCATATTTCTCCAAACAAGAGTGTCCCTCTTGGGAATGGATGCTTACAATGTGTAAGCCCAAGCATGTTATCGGGTTTCTGCCCTTTGTGTACACCCTCATTTCATGCCCCATATAGAAATATGTGGACATTTATTCTCTACTATTGGGATACGTAGGAAGCATCATTGAGGTTCAATCCCATCACTCATTTCTCATCTCATTCTCTCCCTTTAGACTTTTTGTTTCAAGAAGGCCATTTCCCAATCTAGATGTTCTACTTCCTTTGAGTCCCATCCATGAGTTCATTCTCATGGGTCACCCCTTCAGGTGTCCCATCTTCCCATCAAACTACGTGGACATTGATTCCCTTCCATGGGAATATGTAGGAGTCCTTTCGGAGGTTCAATCCCAACATCACTACCATCTTCTTTTCAAATCCATCCCATTATTCCCAACCACTTCGTTCAACCATCCATCATCGTTACAGATTCCTACCTGGGCCACCACATCCCCATAATATCATTCCATCCATTCAGTAGCTAACAATGAATATTCCCCAAAAAATCCATAACCATCCAAATAAGAGTTTTCTTCTTGAAATGGGATGCTAACCACGTGTAAACCCTATCATGTCTTTAGGTTGTTTTCCATTGTGTACTCCACGATCCAATGATCCATTTATCAAACTATGTGGGTTTTGATCCCTATGTACACATGGTACATTGGAAGCCTCCCTGATGTTCAATCCTAGATATTGGTAATCCATGGTGCTCCCTTTGTAGGTACCCAAGCATCCCTTTTGTAGAGACCTAAGTGCTCCCTCCTAGGGATGTACCTATCTGATCCACTCCCATTAGTGTTCCGATTAGTCTGATCCATCTCTGATAGACGTTAAAATCATGGTATACCTCGTGTTAAACATGGGTATTTGAGGAAAACCACATGGAAATTCCTATGGTATAATATTCCTTGAACATGATGTGGGATGACTCGGGCTTCCACGCCCTCGAGAATCTCTATCATGAGGGGAATAAATTCAGGTGTACCAGTGTTTCAGCATCTAGACACACCAGTAATGTCCAACATGACTACAATCCTGACTGAAGGTTGTTTCCCTGACATAACCCCTTGGAATGTCCTGACAGAAGCAGCGTAATTAACCAGCGTCCACACCGATATGGCACTAGTAATGAAATTAACGAACAACATCTTAAATCTATGAGGAAGACCGTGACTAGGAGATGGATTCTGATGAGGAATCCATGGAAGGTGGGACCGAAGTCCCATCAACATGTTTCAATAAAGGAAAAAATGTCCCGGAATAAGTGATGGATGCAGCCTACAGTTCGAATGTGGGAATGTGAGCTAATAGCCAGCACGTCAAACGACAATGGTGCACACCCCCGAAAAATTATTGAAAATAGTAACCATGGTGGGTTGATGTGGAAAAATTTTCCAACCCATAGTTCCCTTGTGATTAATCCTTGTATGGGTTTAGTTGCATGGCCAAATCCTCCCATGAGTAGTCTCTTGTTAAGGTTATTGGATAGTACCGAAGCAATTGTTTTTGTGTGGGAGGTTTATATTTTGATTCCATTCCTAATTGAGAAACATATATGAACATCTTGACATATTAATGTCATTTGAAATAGGTATGGGTGCATGTTTGATATTTTTGAGTGGTGAAATTATGGGATTTTAACCTATAGAATATGTTGTTAGATCTTGTGGAAATCATGAGACATGACTGATAGGTCTATATGAGATACATGGAGTCCCTTATCATTATCTTTGATATTGATCATAGTGAGTTGGTAATTGTGGTTATATGGGTTAATGATCGATGTAAAAGAAATATCACAGTTTTGGTGATGGGAACCTTGCATGATGGTGACTTGGGAATAAATGTGTGGCCTTGAGGGTAGTGTCAAGATAATTTCTAGACCTCCACATTTGGAGAGATTTTGAAGTGTAGTTAGAGCATGGGTGAAATCTTTTGACTAGGGAATTTTTGGGTGTTGTCTAAGATTCTGGATAAGGTTGACCCATCATTGAAAAATGAAAAGAACATGTGGTTCAAGAATGATTGCACAAGGCATGCGGTCATATGAGTAGACTTGGAATCAATACTATGACAATTTTTATAAGAAGAGTTCCATTGGAAATTCTAGAGTGTAGAGGATGATGGGATGGGATTCTAGTTTAAATGTTGTAATGGGTGTGTGATCGTAGTTCTAGAGATGAATGACTCATGTTGTTTTGAGTTGGATTTTTTGAAAAGTCATAAGATAACATGTGACTTAGGGGTTCTTAGTGAGCTAAGATGGTATGAAAATATTGAATATGCGTGATTACATTTGTGATATGTGGATTTATTGATCAATACTGTGAAAACAATAATTTCACTAGAATAAATGTGATGAACATTAATTTATAGAACAATTTGACTATGGATCTGTGTGATGGACCATATGAGTTTTTATTGGAAATTATTCGGGTTGATATGAGGAACTTTAGTAATGTGGTTGGAGTAGTGTTGTAGAAGTAAAATATTCAACATATATTGATATTAAAGTTTTTAGTTACTTTTAGATAACAAACCAGTTAATGAGAAACATACTAGAAGGGAGTATTGATACCATTGAATGGGTTGTCATGTCCCTAAAGTAAGGGGTGACATCAGTAATTGTTGGTGACATATTTGTGTAATCTATACATCGAAGATTATTCCAAACATCATCAAATGTTCTTGATTATGTTAAGAGTGACTTTTATATACTTCTAGATACCAAAATCTATTCATGATGGTTAAGGTTCCTCCTCATGTTTATGATCATGGAGTTATATAAGGATATCCATATGGTGAGGAGACCACAATAAGATATTGGATAAGAAACCTCATGTGAGAAGGATAATTGGAATGGTTGAAAAATCCATTGGATGATTTATATAGGTTGTGAACAATGATGGATTATAAGTCCGACTAGTTTAGTTTAGTGGTAACACCATATTTAGAATGTGGATGAGATACTTAATGGAGTCTCTATTTTGGAATCAAGCTCAAAATGATCTAATGTGATTGGCATAGGATTCATGGGGTGGCCTCTGTTTCATGACATAGTTCAAGGGGTGATAAAATTTTTATTAAATGTTTGGAGGGGTGTTACATGATTTATGACATGTTTTAGGGTGTGAAATATTCAATGGAACATTATTTTGACAAATTTCATGGGTGAAATGAAACAAAAGTAATCATGGTGATGTTTGGGAAGAAATACAATAGAATGCTCAAGAAGTTGGTTCCATGGTTCGAGAACATCATTTTGGGAATAGTGGGAATAATCCATAGTTTATCTAGGACCCTATAATGAGAACATAGTAGACGTGCGCTCTATATATGGGCAGCGAAGACACATTTTTAGACAAAAAATAGAGATGATTGGTGGTACTAACTCTAGAAGGAGTTATATTTGTGATTCAGAAAAGGGATGTGGGATTCAATGTGAAGATGGTGATGGAACCATTGGAAACATGTTTTAAAAAATGATCTCAATAGTGGGAAATGTTATTGATTGAAAGCGGTCACAAAAATTTTCAATCAATAATGGTGATAACCATGAATGAGCTAAAGATGTGGCTAATGAAACAACGATGTTTCAAAATAGACATGTGTTTGGGAACACCATCTTGGTGTTATTTAATGTAAAAGAGTGGTGTATGATGAATTTTTTGTTAACAAGCATCATGTCTGTTGCTGTAAAGTATAAGATATTCAATGATTTCATTATATAATGTGTTGAACTGAGAATAGTTAACATAGTTGTGTAATTCACGTTTATCTGTTAAATGCTCAATGAGTCTTGTCATGTATGAGAATTTTTATTATTGGTATATTATAAGAACTCATGCACGTACTGGTTAAAAAATTCAAATAGGGATTTTGAATATTCTCTATTTATGGATGGGTCATTATAATATTTGGAATCAGAATGAGTATCAATGTGTTTAAAATCCAGAAATATTTTTTTATAATTTCTTTCATGTTCTAGTGAAATTTGGGGAGTTTCAAATAACACTAGAGGAGGTACATAGTTTTTATCCTATAAAAAATATCCCAAAAATTCATTCACATTATGAAACATATTCTTAACATGAAAGGTTTTCATTGGATGATTCTAGGAAAAATTCAGAGTGTGATATACCTGGTGAATACATCAATGAATTCATGATATGAATCTAGTTCACATTGTGAACTTTTTTTAAGGCATTAATCTAGTTCACATCATAATCCATTTGATGATGGTTTTTTAAAAAAATTATTAAAAAGTGGATTGATAAAAATATTAGGAGTACTGGATGCATACAGAAGGGCCTCGACCAACTCTTTAGATCCCTTAATTCTCAACTATTTTTATTTCTCTTGTGTGTGATTCGCCAATAGTTTTAGGTAATATATTCCTCTAACTTCTTTCAAGGTTGTTTCTTCTTCATTTTTACTGAATCTATAGATGATGGTTTATGTAAAAAATAAAAATTTCAATATATGATGGTGAAATTTCAAGTTTTCATTGAATATTCCTTACAAAGTATAGAGAGGGGATCCTGAGATAATGTCTTACTATGTGCACATATTGATCTATTGATGCATGAATTCATTTTTATTTTCTTAAAGGGGATTTAATTAAATTTATTTTATCATCATCTTCAATCTGATATATAAATTAATAATTTTGTGCATCCCAGATTTGATGGTACATTAGTAATAGAACACAATCTATTTTTGGATTTTTGTGTGTGATAGATTTACACATCATAAAGAAGGGTATACTTGATCAAAGATGAGGTTGGGTGAGCTTAGAGGGCCTTGGAAGATTCTACTAACCATTGGTGTCAAATTCAAATGGCCTTGGTAAAAGATAAGTAATATCGCATATATCCCCTATAGAATTTACTGTTGTTTTATGTTACTTATGTATTTTCCCACACCATTGAGTGTGTTTCCCGTATTTACTTTATTTAAAAAATTATTTAATTTAATTTAAAATTTATGATTTTAATGGTAACAGCCATGGGTCTAGAACAACCAATGGGATCTTTCTTGACATATCATCCCCCAATGGAGTGTGATGAGACCTCGATACTAAGAATGACCTCTATTAATATTGTGAGATGGGTCAGGACTTTCAATAACCCTTTATTATGTTTTTTTATTTAATTTAAATGGTTTGAATTTATCAAATGAAAATTACAGATTAAAATGAATGAGAACCAATGGTCACAAACAACCCTTGTGCACTTTCTTATTTCTATGTCCACTAATGGTCAAGGATGAAATTGATAATTTATAGTTTTCCTACAGACCCATTGATAGGAAAGGAAATAAAATGATATCCTTATCCCATAGATCAGGCCTTGAGACTTTGGATGACTTCCTTGTGGAATTTGGCTCATTCTGGCTCATCCAGAAAAATACGGGATGAAAAAATGCCTTCTCTGATGTTACAGATCCTTGGTGTACTTACTATAGGGTTACCAAGGTCATATTTGGGTGAATCGACTATAATATGTTAAAAATAATGACCAAGATGGGATATGGAACATCTCCCGACTGGAAAACAAGTGGTGAGACCTAGTATTGTCAGTAAGGTTATGCAAACCTATCAATGGTGCCATGGGACTAGCAGTCATGATTCGTCAAGTGTTGACCTGATACTATTACATAGATAGAGGACTATGTGATAGTTACTCAACTGTTTGGGGATGATGGGACCCAATGGATTCACTACAGAAAACCTAACCTTGAGGTGGTGATGTGATACAGTATTGGATGTCATCAAAGAGGACATACCAGAATTGGGAGCCTTAGGGTGGTTGATAGAGATGAAATGTTTTGTCTACATAGTACATGATCAGGATAATTAATTAATTGAATTTTGTTTGGATATAAATCTATTATTATTTATTCCTGATATCATTTTTCAATGTTATAGACCACATTATAGAGATATGTAATGTACAAACATCCTGAATTATATCCATGTTATTTCTTGACACCTGAGGGAATGGTGAATGGTGTTTCAATCTTCCAAAGGGATTGGGGCATGGGTACTTGATGACTGATGGGAGAAAATATGATTATGATGGTTACAAAAGGGATTCATCCTTATTCATTTAATACCTAAGGTTGATATGATAATATTCCTAAGGGGGTTTCCTCATATTTATACATGTAAGATGTTGAATTCTTGAGGGAATTATTAATGTTATATTGAGAGTTAGGATGATATTTTGTAATAGGTATTGTGTGATTCATCCTTGGCTATAGAATATCACACTCACTGAGGGATTAATCTGAATACTAGAAGATCCCTCTTTGATATATATATATATATATATATATATATCCAACAAGGGTTTTAAGCAAGTGCGGATGATTAGGGTCACAGACCCAAGAATCGATTGTATCTTATTTTTTGGATTTGGCCTTTATTTTTTGTTAGAATACCAATTTGACATATCTATAAATATATAGATTCGTATGGAAAATCATTGGTTATTCCTTATTGAGTTATTTACTCACATCTTTCTTGGTCCGGTACTGATCTTGGGTACTTGTGAAGACATTCACATGGTTCCAATCACACATTTTGTTGGGGATGGGGTAGCATGACCAAGAAATATAGCTCGAATGGTTTTAGGAAAAATTATGTGGCTTGGATCAGAGATATAGTAGATCACTTTTAATGTTATATTATTTATTATTCTATATATGTGTAACCATCCCAATGGGAGATCATGGTTATACAACATGGTTGTTCATGACTTTACATCATTTCCAGTATTATTTTGGGTTGTTTATTTAGTCCCATGTACTCTGATTATTTATATCCATGGATGATGTTTTGTTATTTATTTATTATTTTGAACTCTAAAATAAGGGTTATAGTCTCCCATCTACACTATCATACACCCCTTTCTAGTTAGTAGCCTTTGGAATATGGGGAGTCATGCAATAAATCAGGTGGTGAACTAGTCTAGCCACTTTGTATATGGTGAGAGATAGAGATGTTACATTATCGCCAAATGGTGATATTCATTCCATGTGGCTGTGTAAAATTTATATTTGAATACAAATTCTATTTACAATTATCTAATGTGTGGATAAAAAATGATACATCAAATGGAAATTATAAACAAATGATAGAGGGATTTTTTAGAGAAAAACCAAAAAAATAAGTGTAATAAAAAGTTAAAAAAACACTATTTTTTTGTGAAAGGTTAATAATATAATTTTCAAGATGTTTTAAAATACATTTTTCAAATCAATGTTTTAATTAAATAAACATATTCATATTAATGTGGAGAAAATGTATCATTTATTATTAATAAATCATGGATTTCAAATTATCTATATCGATGAGTTAAGTTCTTCATCCTTTTCTAAACTAGTCTTTGATTGTTTTTAATGATGATGTATTGATTAAATAAGGATCTTAAGAGAAACATGAGGATTATATATACATTTTGTAGAGTCCTTGAGAGCTCATAAATATTATTTTGTGATTTTAAATATTCATTACTGTATTTGTGAGGTGAAATTTGATGGACTTGATTTCACATAGTATTGAATATACATTGATCCTGAAATGGTGGTGGGGTGGTGTATTGGAATATAACAATGAATGTCTTGGATGAATAGAAAATCGTGGAACCTCGTTGATTGTTTTTTCTGAAACTTTCCTCTAGGGTGTGCATTTTCATTTGACAATGCACAGATTGTTGCCCCGCAATCCCGCTTTCCAATGGTAGGTGGAATTAATCAATTATTAAGAGATGTATACTCTGTGATCAAAATTGGAATATGGGATGTCAGGACCTACTTCTTTGGATTCATCCTCTGAATTCGTCACTTAGTATAGGTCACCTTTATAGATTAAAATGTTGTTTTTAAAACTTGTTCCTTGTGCCATATCTTTGTAGATTCTGGTAAATTACACTGCTTCAGTCAGGACATTCCAAAGGGTCAATTCAGGTCAGCAACCTTAGGTCATGAGTGTAGTAATTCTAGGAATCGCTGAGCAATCTTGGATGCTGAAACATTGATGAACCTATATTATTCCTCATAATAGGGCATCCCAAGGGCATCGAAACCTGAGGCATCCCACGCCAATCACAGGGTATCTTCTTCTAGAGTGATGTCTCAAAGGTTTTCCTTTGATTACCATGTTTAACATGGGGTATGTTGTGGTTTTACCATCTAGAAGATATATATTGGATTTTTCAGAACACTTATGAAGGGGGGGTCATATATGCACACCACTAGGATGGAGAACCTAGAATGTTTACTAAATTGATGGTTTAGAACACCCAATGACGATGGACCCTAGATGTTGAGTCCTAAAAGGGTATGATTTCACACTGTGAAGGTTGATATAGACACCACTAAGGGAAGATTAGGGAGGTGAACCCCAAAGTGGGGAACACCATGGTTTACCATTGGCTAGGATTGAACCTTTGGGAGGCTTCATATATACTGTATTTGAAAGACTGGGATCAAAACACATGTAGTTATAAGGGACGGTATGAGAATTACACATGGTTATCTTCCCTTGGCAACAAGGACACTCTTGGTTGAATGACTTTGGATTATGCAGGGATTATGAATGGTTAGCTACCCATGGATGACATTATCTTGTCAGGATGTGGTGGCTCATGTAAGAATCAATATGGAAATAGAGGAAATATTGAAACAGGATGGAATGGATGAGATAAAAAAACATGAAGGTGAATGTGATGGTATTTAACCTTGAGGAGTCATATTATTTATCCCAGTTGACTATGTATCAATGTCCACATAGTTCTGATATGAGAATTAGGGATTACTCTTGAAAAGAGGGACCATGCATGTGTTGTGTGGCTTATGCGTTGAGGCTTCCCAGGTGAATGTATCTAGATTCTTCTGGGAGGCGGATCTGGGGGGATGTGTCCCAAAAAGTGTATATGTCACATCATGAGGGTGTATCCCTAGGAGGGAGGAAAAGAGTTTTACAATGGTTTGGATTATACCTCAGAGAGGTTTCCTATAAATCCTGTATAAAATATTGGGATCAAAACATGGGTAGCTCAGTAGTTTAGGGCTTACGCATGGCTAGTTAACTGGGTGAAAGGAGTCACAGTGACTAATAACCTCTAATCCCATGTGATTCATTCTCAGTCTGAGAAACAATAAGAAGTTGTATACAAGACAGTCACGTCATGAAAAATATGTTAGTGAGAAATGATGGGGGGGTTACACGTGGTTTGTGGCCCATGGAGATGGAGATTGGGGCTTAGTCTCTGATGGATGCCTGATGGGGATATCCTAGTGTATGAGGAGGATCTCAATCTATGAATAGAAGATCTCATTCCATGTTAGTCATAAATAGACCAACCTATCAAGGGGTGCTGGGGCATATGTAGAGATTTCCCAAGGTGCACATTATGATGAATCCCAATAGGATAGAGAGTGTGAGAGGGATATAGTGACCATCTACTTTTTTGTATTCTTAAACATGTCACACATGAAGCAACCATGGTTTAACATCATGTGTTGAGGATTTTGGGGCTTTGATGTTTGACGTTCGGCAGCTCATATTATGAGGACTCGTTGTTCGCTCCTAGGACATACATGGCTAGTACTGACACATACATGGGGAAGGTAAGGCACCATCAATTCCATAGTTCAACGGGGTAGTGGGGTGGTCACATGAGGGGTTATCATTTCTATATCTATGAAAAGAATAAATAATTATTATAATACCTATATATAAACCATTTGGTAGAGAAACATTTCACGAGACACCACATGAGGAACCTTGATGTCACATTTCAGAAGCCAAGAGGTCTACACAAGAAAGGGGATAGCAAAGCTGGTGGGATTTCTAATAGGGGATTCACATAGAAAGGGGTCTTCATGAAGTAAAGGCTCTCATGAAGAATGAACTCACCTAAAAATAGATATAATTATTTTGAATGTTGGTTGTGAAGGCTTAAATGATACACAAAGCCTCGAGAAGCTCGTAGGGGTTCCCTCCTTTGTGAATAGAGGAGGCCTTCATTAAGGTTATCCCTACTATAAGTAGGGTCCATGAAGAACAAAGGAAATCATAACCCACAATTCTCAAGTACCTCAGGCATTCCATTTTTCTCTCGGGTTCACAATCCTTGGGATCTTTGTGAAATGGGAGCTTAGAAGGTGAAATGTTGTGGTTATAATAGTTATAATGGGATGTGATCCATTTATTTATAGGAAACAAGGATTTGTGATTCTCACAAGGCTCGTTGAAAAAGTAAATATGTTCGCACAGTTGTGGAGGGAGATCTACGAACCTCGATTCTCACTGCAAAGCAACAAGGGGCTCCGTAATGAAAATATGTTCATACGGTGCTAGAGATTTTTTGGACTCATGAAGGTGCTATTAATTATGATCACGATCATGGTGGTGAAGGGTCTCCATGAAACAAACTCCTTTGACTAATTTGTGGTGGTTTGAGTTCTAATTTTCTTAAAATTGTCCATGACATTGTTTGTGTCTTAGGTCGCGTGATTTTTTGGCCCACTTGATCCCCCTCCACCCTTATTATAGGAGCCTAGGGAAAAAGAGGGTTTGATTTTGAGGGTCCTTTACTAAAAACTAACTTCATCCTGTCATGAAGCAAACTCAGGAGGCATGCAGGCATGAAACACTGTGAATATCTGATTGGAAAAGGTTACTATAAAGCTCATTAAACCATTCCCAATAAATAGTGTGTGAGGGGCCCATTGTTCATAGTGGGTCTTCGTGAACGATTGTTGTGATGATATCGTTTTGCAAAGCGATCCACCCTGCAAATGCACCTTTACGAACAATGTACTGTCATCATTTCATCAATGAGTACTTTCTAGTGAACTAAGAATCATGATCAGATTATTATTTAGAACACATTCCAAGAACATGTTTTCACCACAAAGTGTTGTTTTGCGTTTGATAATTACAAGAAACCTCTGCGAACATGCCCACAAAATTATCTAAGTCCCAAAAAATGGTTAGTTGGGAAGCTACTCAGTAGGATCTTTCTGACGCCTCCCATAGGGATACATTGGAGAATAATTTTCTAATCAAGGAGTATGATCTGAGTCATTCTGACCATGAGTCTCTGATAGAGCTACTGCCGGACGCCCAAAAATACTACCCATTATGAAAAAGGTTGTCATTGTATGGATACCGATCTTGAGATGATGTCTTCATCCTATATTCTAGTCGAGATGAGTTGGCCTATTGAATTATGGGTACTATAAGAAAGAATCAGTGGTATAGGGATACTAATAGATAAATATAGATGGACCATACTACAATCACAACGAACTTCGTTTACAATCATCTCAACAACATCGATGGAAATCTAGTGGTGAAATAAATAAACCAACTACAGTGCAAGAAAATCATCAAGGCTAGGCTTGGGATCCCATATAAGGGATGGAATTATGGGTGGGATCTATGCTTTGGATGTATTGTAATAGGGGAGTGGTTATGGGCCTACTTTTTGTGTTCATCTTACATAGAGTATGAGATAGTTTTAGGTGAGTAGTATTGTATGAAGTTTCATGGGATTCACAATTTCGTGTCTCTTAACCAAAGAAACTCATAATGGTGCTATTGAGCAAGTGTTCATTGGATTCAAAAGTGTTACACCAAATCGTGGGGATTTTGGAATCAACATATGGGACCTTTACTAAATCTCAAGTATACCTATTCTAGGAGGGAATGTATGAGGAGTTCCTCCATACCGAGAATGCTTGTGAGGATACACAATAGATTGTTCCACTGGAAAAGAAATTGATGGACATGGTGTTGGGCTCAAACAATGGAATGTAGAAAAATAGGTACATCCACTTTTTGAAATGGTTCAGTTACATTCTGAAATTTCCACTGAAGAATCCTGTTGAGGGAGAGGAAGAACCCAAAAAATTACCCAAGAGGCCCCGAACCAATCCAAGATGAACCCAGCGATGTAGGGATGGCTCTTACTGGCGGATCTTGGAGGATAGTTAAGGGAAACTCTGGGGATAAAGTATCAAGGATGAGTATTGGACAATAGTCAGGCTGTCCAGGTTTATTTTGGTGCTCATCTATTGATGGATGTTTCTAGTGAGATATGTGAACATGGGAGCCCTACCGAGAATAATCATCATGGTGTCAATGCTGGCTACAGGGAAATGAATCAATCTGGGTATCCCAGTGTTGACGATGTTGTAAAATGTACATCGACACAAAATTAAGTGAAGATGCCATTAAATATATGTAGGAACTTTCACATATTATATAGCTCAGTCACAAAACACATGGGAGGTTATGAATACATTAATCCCATCTATCCACTGGGGATAATCTCTTGACCAGAAATCCTAAACATTGTGGGAAGTTTTCCACATAATCTATTTCTGGAGGATATGCTGAGCATGATGGGGAGAGAGGGACATTTATTATTCCACATGTATCCTATGGCAATAGGATAATTCACCAATGATGGTAGAGACACCATAGAGAAACAGACATATCTATTGGCCATTCTAGGTAGAGTGCTAGTGGCATGGGTGGACTGTGAACCAATATGTGAACTATATTCCCCAAATCAATTTTCAAGTCAGTTCATGTTTCTGTAGAGTCTATCCTCGATGTTATACTTCGGATTTTTTCATGTGGATTACCCATATGTGATGAGGCAGCTTTGAAACATGTTCACATAGAAAGACGGTAAGATGTGGAATAAACTACAGCCATCCACCAATGAACTAGGGATAATCAATGAAAATTCATAGTGTTGGGAAGCTACTTATCCGACATAGATGCTAAAGATGATGACCATTTGGGCTATTAAAGGAGATATCCCCAAGCCTTGAAGCCACAGTCAAGCGGCAGCAAGGGGACATCGTGAGGGTGGTGCTAACTAACATTGTGGTGATGAGGCTTTGGGAGAAAGGGCAGTGGCCTAGGGACTAATACCAACCAGGGGTGAAGAGAGAGGAGAAATTGAAATTGATAAAATGGTCCAATTCGAGTAGACCCTAGAAGAAGTTGGATTATTTAGGGGGTTCCGCAAGACACATCCTCAGACCCCTCTGAAGAAATTGAGTCGTGTGGCACAGCCTCACGATGATATCTATCCTAATGCTTCGAAGGAATGGGAGACCTGTAGATAGTTCGTCAGTATCGAAAACCCTTGGGATCACCTAAATAAGTTTGTGATGGATCTGGAAGGGATTGGATTTACACAATGCTACTTCAATGTGTCCCAGGAAGAGGGGAGGTAATTTTTGTTGGAATTAGTGAAAATAGTGCATTCCTAAGGCACCGAACATCCAATGGAAAACAGAATGTGGGTGTTACTAGACATGACATCCCACCCCCCAATATGATTGGTAGATCATCTAGAAGAAAAAATCCCCTTGACTAAAATATTAGATGCATCTTGGGGGGAGGAGGATGATAAGGAAAACCTTCGGAATAATGATGAGGAAATAACTTTGAGGGAAGCCTCTCCAAAAGAAGGTGAAGTTGTAGCCTAAGATGAAACTTCTCTGGGTGGATTTTTTAAAGCTCTTAAAGTAATACCTAACTCAACCACTTCTGTTGTTGATATTTTTCCCTTCGTCTCCCTTCTTCAACTAACATCTATTATCATAGGAGGATGTTATGCAATGTTCCCCTACTAATGGGGAAAATGGTGTGGCGACAGGCATAGAGAACCAAGAAGAAGGATATAGGTCTGAAGAAATAATTGATGCAGTGTCTAGTAGTGATGGGGAGGCAAGTGTGGTCTATATGGAACCTTTGGAACCCACCATTATATATGGGGACCACCTCCTGGAATCCCAGCGATGAGAAAGCATAGGCAATAACTTGAGAATACATTTCCTGACTAATATATATTTCCAGACTCATAGATTCATACATGTTGTCTTCTCAATCAGGTTGACTAATATAAATCTTGTCTAAATAGCCCTGAGGGTGGTGGGAATTCATCTGGTGCAGATGGAAAAAGAACCCAGGGCCCCTTTCTTGAGAGGGGAGTCAGTTCCTATGGATACACGTATCCAACCCAACTAGGACATGGTTTCTGACAAGTGATCAATTATTATTGCAGGTGATTCCACTAGTGGGAGAATCCTCGAGTTGGATGGAACAACATAATTGAGATATAATCATACAATGAGGACCAACCTAAGGACATGGAGCCCGACCAATTAGATATGATGTTAGAGGAGGATCCCACTGCTAAACTCCTAGCTTTATCTCTAGAATATGAACATACTGATCCGGTAGAGCTAGAAGAATAGTATTCTGATCTAGTCAAGGGAACCTAGAAAATCCATCACCAAGAATGGAATTTAATCAAATGATTCATCCAAAAGACCCCATAATGATAGTGGATAAGAATAATGGGATCTCTTCTCCATTGGCTATATTATCTATATGATGGAAGGGATTATTATTGATATCTACACATACTAATATGGGACATCCTTGTTGAGAAAATATGGGAAAGAAGAAATCATTTGTACATTGATTGGTGCCACGAGAAGATTGAGAACATTCAGAAGTTCTGAGATAATAAAAAATAAATCCACCATCATGAAAAGCATATGAATGAATGATCCACTATTGCTATCGACCAATCAACACTCATCACATAGTTGAAAGTATAGTTGGTAGAGGCCCTAGAGAAACTGATGTAGAAATTTTATCAAATGGTTGAGCTCTAATCCAAACATCACTGAGTGTTGATTAGGGATAATGATCTTTGGTCTGTGGTTGTCGATGAGGATAGGGAAGTCAAGAAGTGATATGAGACTCTTGAATCTACACACAAAAATGTGGTGATGTTGAAGCATTCCATTGAAGGGGTGGGTCTATAAGATCCATGTTTTGGCCAAACATATGAAACATACATTTTTATTTCATTCCTTAAACTACGTGCATGAGAATATTTCTTGGTTACTTCAACTACTGCACCTTGGTCATAACTTTGACATAACTCGCGATCAATACATATGATCACATGGTTCATGCTCAGTGTGAGAAATAAGGGACGACCATGTAATCGTTCACTTTTTGTGATGGTGCAAGATGATTATCAAATACCTGGGGACAAATATTGTTAATTGACCACCTAGAGTGTTCTAGATGAAAAAAACTGTGACCATAGAATAGGGATTCCAGAACATCCAACTCTCCTTTACCAACGTTATCTAGTGTGCAAAGGGGATAATGCCAGGGGTGTTGGAATCAATATGAACAAAGGGGAAATGGGAAGTGTGAATCATGATGCCCAAAATTCAAAATCATGGGGAGGATGACATAGCAGTATCAGAAAACTACTAACCATAATCTAAACATTGTATTCATAACATCATCCTAAAATAGGGACAAAAAATTAGGGATAACCACTAACCGTATATGAAATATGGGACCCAATATGAAATTTTTTCTGAAACATCCTAGGAGTTGGACCAGAGAAAAAGGTGAGGCAATGAAACGAAGCCAAATCATTAAGGGCTCCCTTCAGACATGAAAGAGGATGAGGATAAAAATAAAGGGCATGAAAATCCTGAAAGTGGAGTGATGGAACATTCAAAAGGATTCTAAGACTCTTGGAATTACGCTACTCATGAAAAAAGCACATTGAAGTAGGAGTGATTGTCTGAATAAGGTAAAAACCTCTCTTTAAGGAGGTGCTTAGTCTCCAATGCTGATACATAGATCTAGATGCAAAAAATGTGGTAAATTATAAGTATTGTGGGAGAGAACCTCTCAGGATAGGGAATGGGATGCATTTTATTTTTATATCATGAATGTATGGATGATTAATGTGTAGTTTAACGTCATATGGTGAGGATGATACGTGGATTTTTTTAATATAATATTACCAGGTGATCCCACAATATAATTTCATGTGATTAGGATGCTTGCACATAGTTTAAGGTCATAATTCTTATACCCTAGACAGTAGTTTAAAGTCATGTTACGTGGACCATTATGTCTATTTTGAGAATGTTTTCATGGAAAAGAGGAGATGAAACTGACCAGAATAATGAAATAGAGGCTTTATCACCACAGAAATACCTAGGAATAGACCATATGGAGTTATATGTTATGTGGTGAGGGACAAACCTGACATGAACAAGGAAAAAGATGGATCTATGTGACACCAAAATTTATCTGAAAGGATTATAGTTTAAGTTCATAGAGTTTGGACCCAAAAAAACTTGTGTGGATCAACCATATCAATAAAACACATTCAAAGACTCCTAATCCTACGTGAGTTGTGCTTGGTGTAGGAAACAAGGAATGGTACATGGAATTTTCTTATCATGTTGGACCATACATCAAGGGAGACCCCAAGGATGGAATCCCACCATTCTAAAAAAATGTGAAAATGAAGGTATGATGATACTTTCAAGGTCTGGATGGAAGGGATACTAGTATGTAAGGGATTACTATTTAACATGTTAAATAAATATTCCAAAACCACACCCAAAATGAATTGGGAGAGAAAATTTTGGATCAACTGTGGAGGAGGTTTGTAACATAGGGTTTACTCTTTACTTCAAAAGATCCATTAAGGCATTGTCCCATGATGGGGGTGATCCAATGATTTCATAAGACCATTACCATTAGGGGTACCATCTATATTTGAAGGATGATGGGGAACCCAAACCATGTAGGCCTCGATGTGTGGGTTGAGCACATCAGATAGTGAGATTTAGTCTCAGACATACAAATAGATTAAGTACATATTACATGGACCATGGAAAATAGTTGAAAGTAATTTTTATTTGACTAAATGGAGACACTCAGTCTTAGGTTTTTTATACATCATGTGGGAGGAAAAAAACTTATGTGAATGAGTCCAAAAAGTCTCTTGTGTTTCATACACACCTTATAACGAATGAAGGACAAAGGGCCGAAATAGGTTAGTAAAACTATGGTTCGGCCTGAGATAGATTTTTCAGGTGTCACTACATATCATGTAATGAAGGGAATCAATACGTACATAGTTCTTTAGCTTATTGTACTTGGATACCAACACATGTGGGGGAAATCCTCTCTGGTGAGGAAGAAAACGCATACCATAATTATTATGGGGCATCCTGAACTTTCTTAGGGTATGGTTGTAGTTTAATGATGTGCATTGAGGATAGTGAGTTCTTAGTTTAAATTCGTAGTGTTTGGACCATTGAGAGTATCTCATGTGGTTGTTTAGTGCAGTGTTATAAAAAATTCCAATGTGAATGAGGCCAAAGAGGCCCATCACCACAAAAAAGATCATAGAGGAAGAATGTGTATAGTTTATATTAATGTTTCTTGGAATAGAAATAGGAACACTCATCTGAAAGGGTACACATTTGACACAGAAAAGGTAAAACATGATGTGAGTGGGGGCCAATGGATCCCATGAGTCACATGGATATTTTAAGATGGACTGCATATAGTTTTAGGTCATATAGGTTGGACTAGAGTGTCCACGGCTAGGCCCATAAATAAATTGTTTGGGATTTATTATGTATCATGAAAAGATTGAAATCATACCATATGTAGTTATGAAAGCCTATTCAGTTTAACATCATGTGAATGGATGAATATGTCACGCAGTGAAAAGGGACAATAACATTGCGGTTGGACCTAAGATTGATGATCCAGCGTCACTACGTATCTCATAAGGATGGGAATCACGCCACACATAGTTTTTGTAGATAAATTTATCTATGAAATTCTGACACATAAATGAGAGAATATGCATTATATATTTCTTGTTTTTTATTTTTTTATTATTTTTTTACTGGATGGAACCTGATAGAATGACTGGGTGTTGGGACAAGAATGAAGCCATGTGTATGACTTAACAGGTGGAATGGTGGATGTCCTATACCAAGGGTGATAGCCTCTCAAAAGAGAACATCACAATGTTGTGCTATATTCAGTCATGTGTCTTGGACAAGGATGACATAGATTAAGGTATTATTATAGGACCAAACCATGACATTTATTGTCAAGTGCTAAGGATTCAGAAGGTGCTTTAAGAGAGATGTTCATGGTGTGGTTGCTGAAACCTGAAGCGAATGAGGACCAAAAAGATCCAAACCACATCATATACCACTAATAATAATTATGTCTAAACTATTTGTGTAAAAGATCGTAGAGTTTGGATATGAGGGGCTTGTTATAATTCTATGTGTGTAAAAACCCTACCAAGACTCTTATGCCCATGTGATCCATGCTTGGTGTATGAAACAAGGACGGTTGTTGGGATTTCCCCATTATAATGGTGCACAAGACACTATAATGGAAATTTCATGATGTAATGTCGCCACCATATAAACATTTCCACTCAACATGCATGGATTCATAGATGGTAAACAATGGGGGTGTTAGAGTTCTATTAGAACATAGGGAGGTGGAAAATGTGAATCATTGTACCCAATATCTAGAACACAATGAAGTTGGTGTAATGATGGAGGATAACAACTGAACTTATTCAAAGCACAAAATATATTTCATCTTACCTAGGATGGGAACATAAAAATTATGGTCGACTAGTGAACAAATTTGAAACATGGGAAATGTTTGAAAATTGAGTTCAATGCATTCTAGTCCATTGGACTAGAATGGTTGTTGAGCCATAGAGGTCTCATACCATTCTATCATGGGGATTCCTTTGGATATGGAAGAGGATGGGAAAATAGATAAATGTAAAAAAGAAGAATATAATTGTATTGGGTAATATCCCCGTGAAGTCCAATGGTTCTGGTCTCATACCACTGCCCATTCATACATGTCAGTGAGGAACATGTGTAGGAGGGATCATAGCCTTCATCGAGAATCAGGTTCTAGAGGTGTGTTGTGAATAGTTTAAAGGTTATGTTTCTTAGACAAAAAATAATCAGTTTATGGTCATATAGTGTAGAACATAGGTTCCCAATTGAACATATTATGCGTGGGACATACCCATCTAGTTTTATGTCATACTGTTAGGACAAGGAAGTTATGTATTTTATCATCGCGTGGCTATGAAATCTGCAATTGGACCCAGAGATAATATTTTTTAGAATCATTATGTATCCTACGAGGGTAGGAATTATGCTATACATAGTTCATGAGGATGTTCTAGTGAGTAACTATTTATAAAGGGGTGATATCCTCTCAAACAAGAAACTCATGGTTGATACACTGTTTACTATCATCCAAATAAGGACATTGAATATTTAATTCAAGTGCATAGAAATCAGAACAACTAATTGTTAGATAGGTTCAGTGTGATACCATATGTAAACCTAACATTAATGAAGATATAAGATATTCACACTGCATTATACATTACCATAGGGAAATCTAGTCAAAAAAGGGCCGAAGAGGTTAGCATGTACCCCTGCGTCTCGACCTAGGGAGGATATTTCTAGGTTTCACTACATTTCATATAAGGATGAAAATCATGCCACACATAATTCGTTATGGTGGAATGGAAAATGGCCAACACCAAGAGGCCATTCCTCCTCTAGGAAAGGAATGGTAACGCTGATTATTTTATTATCATATGTTCAAGATACAAAATTAATAGTTTAACATCATACAATAAAGATGAGGGATATTATTCAGTTTATCATCGCACAATAAGGATGATTCAGATATTAGTTTAGGGTCATAGATTTTAGACCCAAATATGCGGCTTCCAAAAGGGAAATGTGTAGTGTGTCACCGTGAAGTAACCTGGCATGAATAAGAATCACCGAGGTTTGGACCACCCCACACATTCCCTAAGGGAAAACCACACATAGTTTGATTTCATATGTGTTTGGATTGATACATAGTTTAATGTCATGATCTTATGATGTACAATCTTAGTTTAAGTTCATGGATTTTGGACCATAAAAGAGAGGTAGAGCTCTTTCATTGTAGTTAAAACCATACCAAGACCCCTAGTCCCACATAAGCCATGCTCAATGTGGGGAAAAAGGGAAGAGAGGATCCTTACAAAACATGGAGGAACACAAAAGGGGAATGTAGCAGTTAGAAAAATGGTATCCCAACAACAATTATTGGATTTATCAAAGCACAAAGGTGCACAGAGGGGTAACACCGTGGTTGTTTAAGGTATAAATAGAAATAAGGGTGTGGAATGGGACGTGACTCACAACGTACGACATCCGAGACATGAAAAGGGTGGTATAATGATGGGGGATAACTATTAACCTAATTCAAAATAAAATATCCATATCATATTTCTAGAAATCGGGATAGACAAATGAGGGTTAACCACTAACCATATTTAATATGTTGGACCAGTCTCAAAATTTCACCCAATGTCCTCTAGGGTGTTATCCTAGAATGATAGGTGATCCAAAGAAGTATGATACCATTCCATCATTGGGGCCCCTTTATATGTGTAGAATTATGGGGACCCAAATAAAGGGACACTTGATGCATTGGGATGAAATGATAGAATATTCTTGCAGGATCCAACACTTAAGGTCTTACACCACAATTCATCTAAGCACGCTAATGAGGTAAATCGGTTAGAGGGATAAATACACCCTTTTAATGTAGGAATCCTCAAGAGATATTCAGTACATGGCTTGTTAAAGGACCAATGTTTAGGAAAAAGGATAAAATAGTCTTAATAAACCAGGGACTGGACCTGAAGACAAAAATTTTGGGTGTTTTTACGTATCCCATAAGTATTGGAATCAAGACACACGTAGTTTTGGAAACCAATGTAGTTTAACATCATAAGGTAAGGATGAATGTTGTGACGCCATTTTCATTCATGTGTCTAGTACATGGGGGGTAAAATTATCCTAAAGGGGATGTGTATGGAATGGAAAAATAAACCTAACATGAATGAGGAACACGGAAATCCAAACCACACCATACAATCCCAATAATAACTCAGGAAGAGAAATGTGAAGGGGATAAATTACAACTACATCCAAAGACTGAATATTTATATGTTCCTATATATACCATAATGATGGTAATCAATACATACGTAGTTCTCAGATCCTGTCAAATTTAACATCACGTGGTGAAGAAGAATGTGTGGTGGAATATTTATGAGGGAGGTACCTGGTGAAGAAATTGTATCCCGGATTGAATGTGGACTAAGAAAGTTCATACCACATCACATAATCCCAGGAGGAACCTAGGTCGAAATGTTATAGGAGATTGTGGATGGACCATAGAAAAAATGCCTGGTTGTTCCTATGTATCACATAAAAATGAGAATCAATCCCCAAGTAGTTCATGAAATTTGGTAAAGTTTAACATCATGTGTTATGGATGAATATTTCACACAGTTTATCATCATGTGACTAAGTCAATGGTGATATTAGTTTATAATCATTGAGTTCAAAACATGATATGATTTTGTAGTTTACCATCGTGAAGGACAATGCTATGTAGTTTCATGTCATGTGGGATGAGGAAAATGGATTATATGCAGTTTTACATCATGTGGGATGTAAAAGAAGTTTAACATAATGAAGGAAACCAAAACCATGCCCATGCAATGTACTGTTTGAGGAACTTGGCACTGGTGGGAGGAGTAATTTGATCATCGTCTATGGTGACCAAAGAGTATGCACCATCAGAGTAATCATTATGGATAATGTAGGGGTATTCCCATTTGGGATCTGACATTAGTGTATTCCTTCTAGGTATCATTGGCATCCTCAAAGATAATACCATTTCATCTTGAATGAATGACAAGAGACAAATTTTCTTGATGAAATCTCTATATATCTAGTTCAGGTGCCTCTCTATATTGTGCAAGGCTCAAAGACTATTCTTTTTAGGGCTTCCAGCTTATCCATACAGACCTATACTACTATGTATATCATTATTTGGTCATCAGTAGGTATATGTAGTGATGGAAACTAAATCTCCATGGGTAAGACTGCCTCTATTCCATACACCATGGAATATGGGGTCATGTGGGTGGAATTACGAGTTGTCATCTCATAAACCCACAGAGTGATGGGAAGTTTGTCCAATAAAATATACTTTTTCTCACCCAAAATTTTCTACAAAATGTTGGAGGGGGTCTTATTTAATGCCTTGATCTATCCATTTTATTATGCATGGTAACAAGAAGTGTGGTTGGACTGGATGTTGTACTTGGCATAAAATTTCATTATCTTAGCTGCTCAACTTTTGGTGCCATTATCAGTTAGAACAGCATGATGGGATCCAAATAAATAAATGATATTAGAGATCCTGAAATAAAAAATAGATTGGGCCTTGAAATCCTTGAGTATAATCACCTCAACCCACAGGGAAAATGAATCTATTACGGTCAGAATGAACCTGCACCGACAAGCTGTTGTGGTAGAACATTCTCCCACAACATTGAGACTTGAGACTGAGAATGGAAAATAATACTTGGTAGTATGGAGTGGTTTCAGAAGTCGATGAATAAATTTTACACTAATATAACATGAATGGATCCTCTTGGAATACTAAATATAATCATTGACCATGCTTGGTCAAAAGTATTACATCTTTCAAATTTGGTGAGAGTGTTTCAACCTTTCTTGATGGGAACCACAAAAACCGGAATGGAAATCATAAATAACCTTGGTAATATCATCTCCTAGAATGAATCAGAGGATAAATCCATCAAAACTATGTTCATAGATGATCTATTCATGGATTTTACCAATCTAGAGGGTGACCTGAACTGCACAGTGAATGATTCACTCACGATCAGCTCGTTCTGTCAAAAGATTTTCATTCTATAGATACTCAATGAATGGAGTTGTCCAATCAGAGGTTTATTCTACTAAAGTTGGGGATCTAGATGAACTTATGTGGAATAATTATTTTTAAAGAGGTTTAAATTGTGATCATCAATGTCATTTGTAATGATAGTGGTGATGACCCTTTGACGCAGCACATGAATGAATATATATTCTTAGTCAGGTTCCATGAGAGATGTGGAAAAACTGGTCAGGGAATCATCTCAATCATTCAATGACTGGGGAACATATGTCACCTATAGGTAAGAAGGGATCTAGGGAATCATCTTGCGATCATGCTTGAGCAGTAGCATGATATATCACTTCCTGAAGAAGTAGTCACTATTGATCTTCATGATGACTAACTCTGAGGCTCCCTTCACTTGAAGTTAGGGAACATCAATCTCGAGATCCAACTTGAGACCAATAAGGATATCTAGGTACTCTATCTCATTATTAGTGAATCCTTCAGAGAAAACAAACAAATAGGGAAAGACAAACTATGTAGGTGTGATGAAGACAATCACCTATCCTACTCTATTGAGTCAAGGATGATTGATCCTTCAACCAGTGAGACATCGGGATGGACCATCAAAATGCATCATCCTACATGGAATTGACTGATCTACTGAGATAATGGACTCATCTAGAAAACCAAGATTCAAAGAATGCCCCTCAGGGGCTAGATGAGCAGCAAAAAAGTATTCCAGCCCCTGAACCTTAACTTCCATCTAAGGGAAAAACCTAATATTTAACTACTGAAGGATAATTAACCATCGAGGTAGAAAGCTGGTAAACATAGGGTGATATAAAATATTATTTATTGGATACAAGATAGACACCAGTTGTGTCCAATTATGTTGGAGATAAAGTTGTAACTTCGACACTATAAAAATAAGTGTGAGGTAGAACTTCTCAATAGGATGGAACCTAGACTCTATGTCTAAGATCATGAGGATTAGATAGTAAAAACTAATATCTATTCCCTCATTATTCTTTTAGGAGAAAATGGTTCCAAAGGATCAATCCAGGGCATTCATATAAAGGACCAACAACTTTCATGGAGATGGGTGGCATCAAAACTACAGGCTGTAGTAGATACTACTTTATTTCCTCAAA
This sequence comes from Viscum album, assembly GCA_963277665.1. Classification (NCBI taxonomy): domain Eukaryota; kingdom Viridiplantae; phylum Streptophyta; class Magnoliopsida; order Santalales; family Viscaceae; genus Viscum; species Viscum album. The sequence goes on from OY728135.1 coordinate 1,292,906,809, forward strand.
GGAAGTTTGTTTCTTCAAATCCCATGTGTATATGAAACCATTCTTTATGAGTTTAGAAAATATATTACACTTTCCAGCTAGATTCATTATGAATTATCATACATATAATAAGTGGCCATGGAAGCATTAGAGCTCTCAAAGGATTCTTGGAGGAGGAATCTAATTGTTAGCCTTGATCTTCTATGGGTCGATCTTAATGACTTTGTATCTAAAAATAAATTCATGAATCTTCCTAGAGGTAACCCTGAAGGCACACTTCAAGGGATTTGTCTTCTAATGATGGGTGTAGATAAAGATGACCACTTTCTCACGGTCTATGAGATGGTCTTAATGATGGGGATATTTAACCTCCAAACCATCCACATAGCATTCCACTAGTTTCGTAAGGATTAGTGGGAATATGTGATTCATGGTGAGAAAATTAGCATCAATTAGTAGTTCAATCACTTGAAGGGGAAAATTATCCTTCCGATAGTGATGGTTGATATCCTGGAAGTTGATGTAGACTCAGATCTTCCCTCTCTTCTTCCTGACTAGAGCGATGTTGGCTAACCACCTAGGGTATTAAACATCTTTAAAAAAACTCCCTTGCTGAGCTTATCAAATTTGGTCTCGACTATAGCAATGTGAGACAGGTTCATCTTCCTTTGAGGTTACGTAAAACCACGACGAATCATCATGATAAGAAGATGATGGACAGAAAAACAAATGTATAACCCTGTCATCTCATCACAACTAAATAATATAAATCATGATGTTGCTTCCAAAAGTCCAAATTCTACTAATATTCCTCTATAGTAATGTCTTCACAAGTCAGTGTTGGTCTCAAGTCTCTCTTGATGTCGGGATTCACATGTACCAATTCATCAATGGTGGTGGAGATACACTCTTAGAATACAGGGGGATAATTTTCCAAACCCTCTTCATCATGTGAGGTGATAGGATCATCAGGTAGAGGAAAAAGCATCTGAGTTAACTGAACTTAAAGGAACAATAGTGCTAGCTTGAGCGGTAGTGGAACATTTTCAATAGATACATGTATCATTGATACCATGGAAATAAAGGTTTTCAACCAAATTCCATTAGGCCTCCAAACTAAGGGCCCATGCATGATATTTTCAAAGTAGTGGTGGTGGGTCGGTCGAGGTCGACTCAGCCCAGCCATGTGAAACACGATGTAATGGTGCACTGTTGTAGCCCTGGGGTAAAGATACTGATACCTTATAGAGGTAGAGTATTCTTGTATTAACTGAGTCATTCCCATATTGGAGTATAAGTTAATCTTCTGGTCTTCCCTATTCATGGGAATGTGTCACCGCTTATCATAGAAATGAAAAAGCCATATACCAAGTCAGGAATTGTGTCCTCCAACCAGTGAATCTGGAGGATGAAATCACTGTCCAAATACATAAAGGGCTCACCCACAATAGCAGTGTGCTCATCCACATTGGTCTGAACCTATTTTTCCATTTTTTTGTAATAGTATACATCAAAATAGAGGGCTTCACATAAGGAAAAATGATATGTGTCACCTAGGAACACGCCCCACTTTATCGTTGAGGGTGTACTTGAGGAATTGGCAATATGAGGAGGGATCTACTGCATGAAAATGGATTCAGGTTCTACCCATCAGCACATTCTAGAAGGTTTCCTATGAGATTACCATGAATTCAGTGCTAGAAACTAGGACACCAAACATGGTCTTTAGAAAAATCATGCCACACGACCTCTACTATGTCCTATCATAACCCCGAATTTTCAAGTAAAAGGTACTCAGATCTACTTCTAAAAGTACTAGCTTGCGAAGCTTGTGGGACAAGATGATATTGATCTCATAACCTATGTCGAAAAGAAAATGATGGACCTCCATTACCATGAGCTAGCTGGTGATGAACATAGGTCAGATGTTCGTCAACATGAGAGATCATTCATCATCTTCTAATAATGAGATGATGGATTGAAATTATAATCACTCAACATTCTTGGCATGTAAGGTATCGATGGGCGTTGCCTTTATTTCAAACATGTGGGGGCATATAAAATCCTCTACAAGGGCTTCACATATTTCTTTTGATATGAGGATGTCCTCGAGGATTGATATATTTGTAGGGATATAGGCTAGATGACTGAGCATGTCCTACATCTTTAGTAGACACACATTTCTAGTGGTCGGAGGCATGATGTGTGTCATTGGTTGACCAGTGAATTTTTGCTACTATAGGTAATATCACATTGATTACAAGTTTAAATACAAAAATTTACTACTGGATGACTGTTGGATGACTGAGTTCAGGACGTAGCTACACATGACTGTTCATGACATGGTCATAGTGTCTCTTCCTAGTGGCGTATCAAGAATGGATATAGTTATAAATTTGACAAGATAGGTTGATAGGTATGTGTCTTTCAAGTTCTGTGTTGAACTTGTTGTCTGGTCTTGATATCATGTACGGCTTGGTTTAAAGCACTGGCTGGAGCATCACGACGATTCACATATCCTTATCCTCTTCAATGATTGCTCCAACCAAGAACATTGGTAGGATTATTTTTACACTCCTCATTATTGAGAACCATATAGGGGTCCACCAGTTTGATGGTATTCACCGAGATGAACTCTTGATCATCATTGGAGCAATTATCTAGTACTGGGAAAATTCTGGGGGCCATTCCAATATATATGGGAATGAAGTATCTGAGGGTGTGAGATGGGTTCGACACTAGAGGGAGGATTTACTTACACCAATGGAATCGTTTACTACTATTCATAGAGGTAGAATGATGAGAGGTGGATATAGAAGATATAATTGAATGGTATATGGAATATTCATGAGGGTTCATCTGATTAAAAAAAGTGCAGATGATATCATGGGTTTGAAGAAATATGTTGTGATTAATCCAACAATCATACTTCTTCATCTCAAAGATGAAGACCTAATTAAACTCATCCTCTCTACTGAAGGAAGGATTCTCATAAAAGAACAGAACATTTGTCGGGGAAGGGAACAATCTGATGATATTATTATCATTCTTTTATCTGTGTGAGTCTTTGAATATATAACACCTACTAATGGTGTTTCTATAGAATCAGTGACAGGGGTAGTAGTTAGGGTGATTAATGATATCTTCCTCTTTGGGTTTCCATTATTCTGGAAGCTTTAGAATCCCATGACCTAAGGTATTGTGAAAATAATAGGGAACCTAGACTTCATTAAATGGTTAGGTTTAATTTCTCATGTCCAGTATGGGGACTCTATGAGCCAGGACCTAACAACGGGATGGAGCCTGATGAGAGGCTAGAGCATGATTGTCTCTCGTAGGTATAGGTGGTTTGTTGTGTGGTAGCTCCTTCAAGTTCTTCATTAGGAGATACTAAGTGAGAGGTTGTATCGAAAGCATATTCCCTGGACAAGGTGGAGGAGGAGGCTCTACTGGTAACAAATCTAGCAGCCTGGGGTCCTATTAGAGAAACCACAGTTGTCTGGTCCATAACATATCTTCTTGTAGGAGTTGGAAGAAACAAATGCACCTACTTGGTTTACTACAAGGCTTACTCTAGGTGTTGAGCCTTGTCTGAGAAATCCTAAATGCCACGTTGGAAATTATGATTGATGAGGGAGGGAACCAATTCAGTCTTAACATTCCCTACAAATATCAGAAACAAAGTCTCTTGAGTCTGCAACTTGTCAAGTGAATACATGTGGCATTTGCACCTGGTGAAAAATTCAACGACTAACTCATCTGGCCATTTATTTCAATTGAAAATTCACCAATACTAGTCTTGTGAGTGGTGGAGTTAAATAGATTAAAAAATTGTCCATGGAGATCTTCCCGACCAGCTATGGACCCGATGATTAATTAGATATTCTAGAAAAACGTAGACCATTCCAATGTTTGTATGAAACATAGGAGCCTTGCAGCCTTCAACTTCATTGGAGTACACAACATGGGCCTACACCTAGAAATAATGTGGGCTAGATGTTGAAGTGGTATTCTCATCCCTTTGAAGAGGGATAATGTAGGATTCATGAAATCTAGCAGTGCTAAAATATCATCCACCCATGTTGGGTATGAATTTCAATCAGGTGGGATCAACACATTTCACATCTAAAAGGCCTTAAGGCATGAGACTAATGTTCTATCAGATCCTCTTGGTGAGTATTCCATTCTAGGTGATGATCTATGCCCACTAATACATTTACAATCCCATCAACATGTCAGGATAGCTGAACGACTCATCGTGTTCTAGTTGGAACTACTGGAGGAACAACCTGGGGAGCTGCCGGGTGAATGAACTGAACTGGATCCCAGGAATATTTTCCACACAACTTAGACAGATTTGGCTATGTAAACCGTGTTCTCTTTCCAAAATCAATATTCTATACCCTATCAGGATGCACAGGACTAACAATATTGTCTAGATTCATTTTCCCATGGACATTTGGCTACTCCTACTAACCTAGTGGAGGAGGTATGATATCGTACCAAGGATCACCATTGTTCAAACTCTATCCTTCAAGGCGCTTGGTAGAATGCTCTTCGATGATCCATTTTTGTTCCAAAATCTGGTGGATCAAGGTTGTTGTAGTAGGATGGACCTATGTATTCTACAGCAAATCAGAAGGTTTAGAAGGCTTTGATGTCTTAGATGATCCTTTAACCATGTCAAGGTATTCACAAAGAGGCAATGACTCAGATGACTCTACAAGGCCAAGCATCGGCCTATTCTAGTGAGTGACAATGCCTTGGGGTCTAGTAGATGCTATGATTCCCTTGGAGGTGGGTCATTCTCTTCAGACCCTATACCAGTACCTCCTTCTAAATATGTCATGGATACAATAATGTTTAGCATAATGGTTCCTAGATGCATACCCTCAATGTCACCAAGTATGTTTGGCTGTCGCAAAATCAGGATGAAAGGGAGAGAAGCATATTTTTTCCCTCCCCTGGATCTCTATGTCTAGAGATTCCACTATGATAATTATGTTGATCATAGTAGATCTCTAGATTCATCTTTTCTAAAGACCTCGATGAAAAAAAGTTGATTCAGGGTGCTTAGGAATGGGAAATATGGCTAGGTTAATCATGTGACACTACTGGACGATGTCATCATACTGTTACTTGATTTCTAGATAAACCAAACATCAAATCCTAAGGAAAAAATTTGTCTCCTCAATGGTCAGTAGAAGCACATGACTTTTTCTTGAGTGATGGACCCTGGCATGTCGATGTATGAATCCAAGATTCTCTAGAACCAATGAGGTTAATTTTCCACCGCAATAGTGTCCCACAAACTTCTCTATTCCGAAGTGGGATTTGGATCATGGTGTGCCCATTCTTCAACTTGGGGTGGCTAAGGAACTCGCAATGAAACTGATGTAGATTGTTGTGGTGGTTGACTTTTTAGTGGGAAAAACACCACAATACCTAAAAGGTCATTTCTCACTAGATCATCTATCATGGGTGGTACCAACCCCATCATCATTTCCTTATAGGATTGGGTGTCGGAAACCACTTCGTATTCAAGGGAGGGGGTTGTTGGTGGAAATGTTGGGTGTACTAATCATATACCATGATCCATAATAACTCATATTGATCTCATGTCGAGGTAGATAATGAGTCTGGTGATGGTAGAGAGGATTACATGGAATGACCCTAAAAGGGAGCCAAATCTACTTCCTCCTTAATTTACTTTTAGAGGGTTTCAGGGACCTGGTACTTCTCATATCCTAGAATGATGAAACCAACATGTCAGGTTCCTATCCCAAACTCTAATATAGAGGATTTAGGTGAAGCCTTCATCAGTGGTTCCCACATAATATCATAATTTAGGAAGTATATGAGATTCACAACAATGTGACACTTCTCAATGATCCTCCTTTGATGGCGATGAATATTCCTTCTACCATAGGATGATTCCTTAGGGTATGGTAGATCATTGAAATAGGGATGAAATCATGGATTTTTGGTGATAGAGTATGATGAAACTCCACTTGATCTTTCTATGACACAAGGATGGCCATTATATCAATTTTTTGGGGCGAGGTGGACCTCCACTTTGGTGAGCCGAGGTGCGAGTAGCACCTAGGCATATGCCAAATGGTACACAATCAGGACCTCCATGTTGACATTCTTGAGTATGGGGAGGACCTATATATTTGCAACATGATGTGTGGGGAGGACCTACTTGTTTGGGAGTGTTGGAGCAGGGATGACCTCCACCTGATCTAGTGAGAACATGCATGGGACCTTCATGCTAACGAGTGATAGAGTAAGGAGGTATTTCACTCTAGTCGAGGCTATTGTGGGTAGGACCTATGTTTGGTTCAATGCTAGTGACATGGGGAGGACTTCCATGATAAATGGTGATGAATTGAGGTGGTCCTTTGCAATGGATGATGCCATTTTGGGGAGGACATATTATTGTAATAATTCTAGTGACATGGTTAGGACCTCCATGGTGATGATTGACAGAGAGAAGAGGTCCTTTTCTCTAGTAAATGTTTTTGTGGGGAGGACCTCAGATTAGACCGATGCTAATGACATGGGTAGGACCTCCATAATAAGTGAAAGAGTGGGAAATACCTCCACTTTTCCTGGTGATGGTATGGTGAGGCCCTCTATACTGAATCTCATTTTCATTGGTCAGCCCGCTATAACTGTTGATTGTGCCAGTGACTGAAATAGTTAACCCATCCCCCTAGTGCAGTAGCTGAAGTATTGATCTTGATTCATCATTGTAGTTTCCCTGCTCTATCCTTGAATGGAACTAGTAGTATATGTTGGTGGTGGCATGGGCCATTAGAGATATTGAAGATGATCCCCCCTCATGGTCATCCTCTTGAGTTTGGGCCCAACACAGGCATCAGGTTATCTTGACTGAGGCTAGTGAAGTAGTAGAAAAAATATCCTAATATTCATCCTGAGGGACTTGTTAGCTGAATTTATGTTTCCAGGTGGGATCCCTCCTTGGTAGCTCCACTGTAGTAGTCGTCATCTGGATGACACAGACGTTTCATACCTTATCTACATAGGGGAGAGAGTCATATGAGCGTTCTGAGGAGAGGCCCTCTAAATGGTTTATTATTGGTGTGGGGAGTAGTGGATACCTACATGAACCTTGGGGGATGAAACGACAGCATGGAAAAAACCTGAAGGTCATAGTGGGCCATGTCCCTCATGGTATTGACCCCCTTCTACTCATATCATCGGTTTTAGGACCAATAGGGTCTTGTATACCCTGAGAGGGGGCTAAATCAGGGTATGGATATTCTTTAGAAACTCTTCTTGCCCCACTAGACCTTGACCTCTTTATAACGAGCGTCACTTTGTTTTCTCTTATGTGTTTATGTTGATCACTTCTCTTTATCTTTATCTGATGGTTATGCTTTAGATGTAATGCAGGGAAGCAACCAGGTAGACATAGAGTTTTTTACTTGGTTCACCCTCACTGGGCTGCGTCCAAGGAGCATACAATGACGATGTGTCGCAGTAACAAATCCACTAAGGCTCACTGCCAATAATATTCGGGCTAGATCACTTCTATGCCCAGGCTCACTGCCTTTAAAAAGTTTAGGGTCAGCTCACTACTTTCACAAGGGTCACTCCCTATTTCTTTTTCGCTGGCTCACTACTGGTAAAAAGGATTACCTTTTTCCAATTCTGTAGCTAACTGCACTTGGAAGGGATCCCCTCACAGTTTATAGACCTGTAGGTCTATTCATTTTCCTGAATACATGCATCATCAACTGTTGATAGATTCTCTATTGAATTCCATATTTTATCCACTGATGAATACCCCTTTTCCCCTGAACGCTGGTCAATTCTCTTTGGAAACACCATCTCAAAGCACCCTACTTCACGAGGATCCCAATCTTGCAAAGCTCAAACAAGCCTTCGCGAAGCTCCTTCCTTTTCACGAAGCTCACTATTTTGTGGATCTCAGACCGTCACAAATCTCAAGCCTTCGCAATGCATAGGCCATCATGAAGCTCAAGTCACCGCAAAGCGACTTCCCTCACGAAGCTCACTGAGCCAACGCGGAGCACACGACTTTAGTGGAGCTATAATAGCCTCCACAAAGCTCTTATTTCCCGAAGAAAATTGCCTTCACGAACCACCTTCACGAACCGAGAGAAAATTATTTTCTCTAAAAACTCTCTCTTGTTCTCTCGAGGGGGTCTGCCTCTATTTATAGGAAATTCCACCAACCCTTGAACTTTCCGTGTGAATTTAGCTCCACGTCATCTCAAATCGCGAAGCTCCGAAGTTTCCACCAGAATTATGTCAAAATCGCGAAGAACCAGGACAATTTTTTGATCATGGAGATCATTGTAATCTAGGATAATCCCTTCATTCCCTTCTCACCTGCTCCACAAAGCTCCCTCGCAAATCCCTTCATCACCGTGATGCGCTTCAACCTCTAACATTTGCGAAGCTTGACGTAATCGCAAAGAACACCATCAACATTATTCTTGTCTTCACGAAATCCAATCCATGAAGACTCTCTTCGCGAAACACATGTCTTTGACATATTAAAATATGATCTTCATGAAAATACTCTTTTCGCGATGCTCACAAACCTCCAAATTTTGGACCCCAAGAATTTGGAAAACACTGGAAAATGGCGTCACCTTGTACTGCTCTTTTGTACTGCCTCCAGATTTTCCGTTCCTTTTTCATCATTCTTTTTCGACATGGATTGTCAAAAACTTCTCTGTAACTCGAAAATTTACCAAGGAAACCTTCTTTGTCGACAAACACGATCAACCCAAAAATGCTGCAATGTTACCTTGAGGGATTTTTGCCCAACAATCTCCCCCTTTGGATTTGTTGACAACTCTTCATAACTCTTCTCAGAAGGGTTTTCTGCACATTGATACCCATTTGAAGCTCCTTCCAACTGCTACCACCATTCACCTCTTGTGATTCTGATAGCTTTCAAGGAATCACTTAACACGTACTCTAAGCCGACATTAGCAATTCTCGGCATGAGAAACAAGAGTACTATGAAAAGTTCATCAATGAATCACTTCATGTAAGAAACCAATTGTCGATTCCAAAATGATATCAATTTCTAAATTGATACGAATTGTTGAACCACACTGATACCAAATGGTGATTGATGGAAACCTTCTCTCACCATTCTAACATCACTGTTATGCTTTTATCACAATCCTCAGCTGTCATGATATCTATTCATTGATCGATCACATCAAGCATCGTCTAATTTAATACTCTCTCCCTATCTCATTGATCTCCCCCTATCTCGTTGCTCTGCCTGTCATCTTCTCCCCATATCATCCATACTGTCTCCCCCTTGAACAATCAGTATTTTCTCCCCCTTTGTCAGCGAACCAAAAGGTCACTCCTTTGCAGTATATAATAGAGTAGAGAACACATATCACCACATTAGGGGAAAATACATCATACATTGGGGAGAGGGGGGATTGTTCCACATCCACACTCTTTTATGTGTGGGTATTCGACTGAACTCCCAGATCCCATCGATGCCTTTAAAAAGCTTCTTTGGGTAAGGCCTTTGTCAGAATATCTGCAACCTGTAGTTCTGTAGGCACATACTCTAACTTCAAAATTCTGTGGTCAACCATCTCCTTGATAAATGATAATTTATCTCAATGTTCTTTGTCCTTAAGTGATGGACTGGTTTTTTCTGATATTTATAGCACTTGATTTATCGCACTAGATTCCAATTGGAGACTTCACTTCAACTCCCATATCATCAAGTATCTGCTTCATCCACAATAATTGTGTGGATGCTTTAGGGGCCACAATATACTCAGCTTATACGGTGCTCAATGAAATGCAATCTTTCATCTTGCTCATCCAAGAAATACATAGTCCATGAAGATAGAATGCACCTCCTAATTTTGATTTCATGTCATCCGCTGAACCGTCCCAATCTCCATCAGTATATCCGAATAACTCTATCTGAGATTTCCCATTATACATTGAGCCAAAATCCATTGTTCCCTTGATATACCAAATTATTCTTTTCACTACAAGCCTGTGAAATTCTTTGGGAATACTCTGATATCTCACTACTTGTCTTGTGGCGAATACAATGTCAAGCCTTGTTGCCGTAAAGTATAGAAAACATCCAATGATTTTTCTATTTGTTGTGATATTAACTACCTTGCCATCCTCATTTTTGGATAATTCCATCTGGGTTGCAACTAGAGTCTTCATTTCCTTTGAATTTTACATTCCAAATCTTCTCAGAAACTCCTTGGAATATTTGGATTGAGAAATAAATGAGTCATACCTTCCTTGGGTAACCTGTAATCCATGGAAAAACATCAGCTCACCAATCATAGATGTTTCAAACTCATGTTTCGTTAATTCAGAAAACTTTCTGCATTGTGCTTCATCTGATCCGCCAAATATTATGTCATCGACATAAACCCTCACCATCATCCTTTTATTATATTTGTTTTTGAAATTGATATTGTAATCAAATACACCACGCTGAAAACCAAGCTTCTTCAAATACTGATCAAGCCTTGAGTACCATGCTCTTGGTGCTTGTTTCAGCCCATATATTTCCTTCTTCAGCCGAATAACCATATTCTCATCCACATAAATATAAAAACCATTTGGCTGATCGATATGTACTTCTTCTTCCATAATCCCATTCAAGAATGCAGATTTGACGTCCATCTGGAATACCTTGAACTTCCACTATACTGTAATGGTTAAGAATTATCTGATCATCTCCATCCTTGAAACGAGTGCAAATGTCTCATAGACATCAATTCCCTCTATCTGAGAGTCTACATCTGAATTATCATTTTCCACTTCTACACCCTCTGAGTCTCTTTCCACTTCCTTGCTTTTAGTAGAAAACTTTCTACTGTGTCATTGTTCAATGACGTCATTTCCTTGAACTTCTTCTCTCAGATTTTTGTTGACACGCCTTTGATTTTCATTCGCAGCTTCTTGGTATCCTTGAATCTGTCAGCTAATACCACTTGTTAGAACAAAATAGATAAGCATTAGATGCATGATTATTTATTGTTCTCCCGGTGTTTCTTTCTTTCCTCAACAGGCAACACCTAAGCTGATTCATCCAATTATTGCTTTCATGGATCTTGCATCTGATTTTGTTATTGAATGCTCCCCCTATGTTATGCAACAGTTCCTAGGGTTAGGCCCACTATTTAGACCAATAAACATTCTTATTCTCCTTCATAATCTATTCTCATCTTCCACTTAGAATTTATCCATTAACAAAATCTCTAATCCTACTGAGTTGGAACTCAGTGTAGGAAAAAAGAGACAATGTCAATAACACAATCACTTCCTATTATTCTATATTTCTCCCTTTCTTCTTCAACTCGGGTACCTGATTTGAATCAATTTAAACTCTGGAGCATATCACTTTTCAATATGCATCTTTAGATGCCACATCCCTATGGATTGTATCTCCCTAAAACCTGAAACACATGAATCATCAATTAACAACATTTATATACTTAGGGAGAGGGGTTTCTTCTGTAATTATCAAGAAGAGGATTGTGGTTGATCCTAATGGGTCAACCCTTTGATTATTTCTTTCAGAGCATCACACTCTTTCCTTGCTTCTTCAAGCTGCCTAGACAACTTCAACTGCTCTGGACATATGACTAAGCATTCATTACTCACATGTTGAGTCTTTTTCTGATATGAAGATTCTGCAGGCCTGGCCTTTCTCACCATTTGGGGTTTAAACCCACTAGTACACATTTCCATCTTTGATGTTCCACCAAAATTCCATTTCCCTTGATTCCTACTCTGAGCAGGAATATATTTTCTTTCCATCTTCCCTTGCTTCTTCCACCATTGTAAGGATCATGCACCTTCTTCCACTTTTCGTTGTGGAACACGACATGTGAATTTTTCATTACATTATTTGTTCATCTTTATTTTATCAGATGTCTAAGTCATCACACTCTTTTTCACTGGTGGTGATTCCTCCATTGAACATTTATTCTTCTTTATCACAACTGGTGTAGATCTCCCCTTAATCTTCCAGGTTTGTTCACATTCTCTCCTTGAGAGCTGTTGTGAGTATGACAAAGGAGGTGACTGATACACCTTTCGTTTAGCTCCATGTGATTTAGCTCAGGCTCTAAGCCTATTCTTCTCCTTTCCACTTTGTCGCTCAGTGTATAATTTCTCATTATGCGTCATTGGAGTCAAGAATCTCCTTTCGAGTTCCCTTTCCTTTCTTGTGTTCTTCTTACTGCAATTTGATTCCAAATTCCCATAATCTGAACATATAAAACATTTTCCATCAAAGGAATACCTCGTTTCGTCATTTCTATGTCGATATTCTAATACACCTTGAGTTCTTCTTCTGACATGGGGCTCTTGAGCTTCCTGACACATACTCATGGTGTTTTCCATTCTTCCACAGTAATAACATCTAACAGATGCTTTCCTCGAAGAGACTCTTCTCTCTGATTTCTCATGATGCTTCTTTCTTATTCTCAGATTTGGTAATGTTTCTATTTTTATAGCCTGAAAATTATTCCAGAACCTCTAAACAGAATCTTGACGTGTGTCCATGAATCCCATAGAAAAAGCACATTTCATCACTTCTTTTTGTAACTATCCTCTTAGGGAAATCTTCAGCACCTATATGTTTTTCTCCACTCATGGAACTATTCATGGATCACATTCTATCATGCATGGGAAGGGATTAATCAAATCCAATGCCAGATTTTCCCAAGCTATAGGGTATTTGAGCTGAGAAAATATTTTGTTGTTTCTCCTCATAAATCTCATACTTCCTTTTCACTTTATCATCACCTTTCTAAGGACAATAGAATAGTAAGTGCAGTGCATCCTTCAACTTAGGTTTTCCTTTTTACTTTGATATATCAATTTCTTTCATAGATTTCTCTATTACTTCCTCTAATTGTTGAATCTTCTTATATCATAATTCAAGTTGAGCATTGAGTTCTTTTTTGAGACTCTTCCATATTCTCAACTCATCTTCTAGTTCTCGTGTGAGATTTTTCACCATGTCACCTTACTTTATTACTTTTACTTTTTCCTCAGAAATAGATTCATTCTTTTATTGTAGCCTCTGATTCTTCTGAACTTCTTCAGAAAACTATGTTTCTAGATCATAATTTCTGGCTTTCAAATTCTGAACTTCATCTGACTTTTGATTCTCTTCATAATCACCAGCCTTTTTTCCCTTTCATTTTAGCCATATTTTGTAGTTCTTCACATTGAGAATCATTCTCCTCCTTTAGTTCAGTAGCCACATCAATAATCCTTTGATTTAAGCCTCTTATCATGTTGACCTCAATTTCCAATACTTGGATATGGATATCTTTAGATTTGACTGCTTCATCCAATTTCTGATCCAATTTATTTTTCATGTCGACAACATCTACTGGTGACCTCCTTCTTGAAACTTCTTCAGCATCAGTTGTTTCAGTATCACTTTGATGTTCATGTACTTCACTTATTACTACATCATGATTGAGTGAATTAATCTTTTCCCTATCAGATTCATCCAGTACTTCTTTCAGTAAGCTGTTTGATTCTTTTAATTGAATCACACTTTTTCCATACACACTTCCACACTGAGGAATACCACCTGACGTATGAGTCTTATTTGATGTTTTTACCTTTGCCATGGCACATTGAGATAAGAGCAGTCTGATTCTTTAACCACACAGATCTACTAAAACAAGTTGAAGCAAACAAATATAATAAAATCAACCTTCCCTCTGATATCATTTGTTAGGACCAATAGGGTCATATATACCCAGAGAGGGGGGTTAATCAGGGTATGGATATACTTTTCAAAACTCTTTTTGCCCTAATAGATCTTTACCTCTTTATAAAAAGGGTAACTTTTTTTCTCTTATCTATTTATGTTGATCACTTATCTTTATCTTTATCTGATGGTTATGCTTTAGATTCAATGCATGGATGTAACCAGGAAGACATAGAGTTTTTTACTTGGTTCACCCTCACTGGGTTACGTCCAAGGAGAATACAACGGCGATGTGACGCTGTACCGAATCCACTAAGGCTAACTGCCAATAGTGTTCGGGCTAGATCACTTCTATAACCAGGTTCACTGCCTTAACAAAGTTTAGGGTTAGCTCACTGCTTTCCCAAGGGTCACTCCCTGTTTCTTTTTCACTGGCTCACTACCGGTATAAAGGATTACCTTCTTCCTCTTCCTTTGCTAACTACACTTGGAAGGGATCCACTCATAGTTTATAGACCTGTAGGTCTATTCATTTTCCTGAATACATGCATCATCAACTATTGATAGATGATCTGTTGAAGTCCATATTTCATCCACTGATGAATACCCCTTTGCCCCTGAACACTGGGAAATTCCCTTTGGAAACACTATCACAAAGCACCCTACTTTACAAGGCTCCCAATTTCACGAAGCTCAAACAAGCCTTCACGAAGCTCCTTCCTTTTCACGAAGCTCACAATTTCATGGTTATTAGACCATTGCAAAGCTCAAGCCTTCGCAACTATTAGGTCATCACAAAGCTCAAGTCGTCGCAAAGGGACTTCCCTCGTGAAGCTCACTGAGACAATGCAGAGCACATGACTTTCGCGGAGCTATAATAGCTGCCGCAAAGCTCTTCTTCCGCGAAGCAAACTGCCTTCGTGAACTACCTTCGTGAACCGATAGCAATGTATTTTCTCTGAAAACTCTCTCTTGTTCTCTTGAGGGGGTCAGCCTCTATTTATAGGCAATTCAAACGACGCTCGAACTTTCTGCACGAAGTCAGCGCCACGTCATCTCAAATCACGAAACTCCGAAGTGTCCACCAGAATTCTGTCAAAATCACAAAGCACCATGGAAATTTTCTGATTGCGGAGCTCGTCGTAATCGCGGAGCATCCCGCCATTCCCTTCTCACCTGCGCCGTGAAGCTCCCTCTCAAATCCCTTCATCGCCGCGATGGGCTTCAACCTCTGACGTTCGCGAAGCATGATGTAATTGCGACGAACACCGTCAACATTCTTCTTGTCTTTGCGAAATCCAATCCATGAAGCCTCTTTTCGCAAAACTCATGCATTTACCATATTATAATATGATCTTCATGGAAATCATCTTTTCACGATGCTCACCAACCTCCAAATTTTGGACCCCAAAAATTTGGCAAACACTGGAAAACGACGCCACATTGTACTGCTCTTTTTTACCGCCTCCAGATCGCCCATTCCTTTGTCATCATTCTTTGTTGACATGTATTGTCAACAACTTCTCTGTAACTCGACAATTAACCATAGAAACCTTCTTTGTCAACAAACACAATCAACCCAAAATGATGCAATGTTACCTTGAGGGATTTTTTCCCAACAATCTCCCCCTTTGGGTTTGTTGACAACTCTTCATAACTCTTCTCAGAAGGGTTTTCTTCACGTTGATACCTATTTGAAGCTCTATCCAGCCACTACCACCATTCTCCTCTTGCGATTCTGATAGCATTCAATGAATCACATAACACGTACTCTAAGCCCACATGAGCAATTCTCGGTGTGAGAAGCAAGAGTACTATGAAAAGTTCATCAATGAATCACTTCATTTCAAAAACATATTGTCTATTACAAACTGATATCAATTTCTAAATTGATACCAATTGTTGAACCACACTGATACCAATTGTTGAACCACACTGAAACCAATTTCCGATTCCAAACTGATATCAATTGGTAAATTGATACCAATAGAATAAAAATTTACAAATACATGGTTGTGATTTTTAGTGGTCATCTATGTTGTTAATAGGGGAAAAATATTTTTTATTCACATATAAAAAATTTAGTACAAATATATATTTTTTCAATGGTATTTAAATATATTACATTTTATATGGGTTAATATTGAAATTTCACTGACATTGAGATTATATGTACATTTTTAAACAAGAATATTATTCCCAATTCCCTATATACAAAATGTATGGTTGATATAGTCCATGAATCCATTATGAGATTCAACTCATGTTTCTATTATAATGATTTAATGTAGTGTATCCTTAATGGAGGATATTTTAGACTTGGAATAATTGACAATATTATTAACATTAAAGGATGGAGTAAAAGTTAATCATATTTCTAATGAAAAATTGACATCTTCTCATGATAGAAAATTTTTTGTCGAAACATTTTGGAATAAATTTGGGATAATGATTCCCTTTGAAATAAACATGGAAGAAAGTTGGTTATATGGGTTATATGGGAAGTGGTTATGTGATATTTTTACATTTTCATGATGTAATTTTCATCTTAGTTTAACTATGATGTACTATAGTATCCATGAAAATTTTTAGAGTTCGTGATTAAAGAACTATATAGATGTGTTTATTGTAAGGTGTATACCTATCAATGGGTGATGGATAAACATTAGAGACTAGAAATTGGGTATTATTTATTACAAATTCTAGAATGTAAATTGGATAATTCTACAATCGATTTTTTCAATATTTTTCTATGAACGTTGAAATTAATAATTTTGTCATAGTAATTATTCATTACTTACTCATAGTTTTTTATTTCCTATAAACTTTTGAAACTAATTTGGTTAATGATAATTGTAATATATATATATATATATCTAATTTATTTTCAGAATTAAAGGGATTCATAGAAGTATTGTTAATTATTATATGGAACTATTATTATCTTTATTCAGGAGAGACGTACAGAAATATTAGGGTGTTTAGGTGAACTTGTGTATGACGTATCATCCATCAACAGAATGAACCAATGAAAACTCTATATAGATACATGATTATATATTTTGTGAAGTTATCATTGAATATGTTTTTTCATTGAATAATAATTTAGATTTGGTGGTGTTTGTGTATTAAAATAGTCAAAAAGCTTCAATTAGGATGGGTTAATTAAGGCACAATATGGAAGGTATTTACGATCACATTTACATTTGATAGGGCCCAATGATGACACTTTATTTGTCCCTAGAATAGTTAAATATGATTTGGATTTGGTTCAATTAATCATAAATATATTATGAATGACTCATTGTAAGAAGAAACCAAAATAAAATTAAACAATTTATTATCTTGATTTTTATTAAAAAAATTCTTCATGTATCGCAATGATTTGGATGTTAATATAGAATCATACATCCAATTAGTATAAATATATCTATTCTATATATTTAAAGTGACTTCATTAATGCCTCCACATACATAAAATTTTATCAACTAGCATTAATGGTATATTTTTACCACAAATAGATTACAACCTCTCTCAGATAACCAAAAAAGCTATAAAATAATTATAAAACATCATAAATAATGAATTAGAATAATATCGACATTTAAGTGAAAATTCAATAATAATAAATAATTAACTCATGATAAAAAAAATCACGAAACTACAATAATATCTTATAAATCATACATAAACATTAAATTTTTCTTGGGGAAATTAAAATAAAAAACGTGATTAAAAATATACTAAATAATATAGATTAACAAATAAGCTAGGTATGAGGCTTCACCTGATAACATCACCAAATGAAGTTATGTATATTATCTCAAATAATAATTATTGGGAAATTTACCTTACTTAAATCCATAATCCAAATGTTTTTATTCCTATCAAAGTGCATGTGCCAGGTTTGAGAAATATACTCAATTAGAAACCACAAATGGTTTCCCTATGTAATTCGAGTAATATATCGGTGCATGCATAATATTATATGATAAAAATAATTATATATTAATTTTCATTACATTGGGTACGTGAAAACCACCCATCTGATCACTGATACCATCATTTTCTAGTTCTATAATTGGATAGGTAATCAAAAAGTTTGATCATAATAATAGTGTGAATGGTTCATCACCTCAATCAAACATATCATAAGAGATTGATGTTTCAAAAAATAAAGATGTATGGGTAAACATGATTCCAATAAAAATTTAAAAATAATTTCTTAATTGGGAATCAACATCATTATAGTAATATATATTAACAAGATACCACCATTGTGAAAGTAATATATTTCAATTGGTTCTCACTGTGATAAATAATGGATCTTACTTGGTCATGTCAAAAACAATATAAATTTGAATTTAATTTATCATCACCATAAACATAATACATAAATTTTAATGGGTCCTCTACATAATAATATTAATAATGGTGAATGGTTCATCACCATTGACACATGGAGTATGATTGAACAACATATCATCACTCTATTGATGATAGTTGGTGAATACAGTATCATTATAAGAAAATTCTTATCGTTGGTAAATAGTTAACATTCATAATAATTATAAAGACATGTATCAAAATAATATGAATTACTTGGGTGAGTAGGTTGTCATTATAAGAATAAGAATAACATCACTATCTAGGATATCACCTTAAGTATTATAATAACATGGTTGAAAAAGTTATCATTAATATCATAATAATAAAAATAAATAGTGAATAGATTATAACTATATGGATAATATAAATAATGGTGAATATATTATCCACATAAGTATAAGTATTATCGAGGGTGAGAATATAATATTAAATCATAGAATAAATTATGATCATATAATCACCAGAAACAAAAAAATTGAAAATTTTGAATAGATAATTACTAATAACATAAAAATAAAGGGAAAATATATAATCACTAATAAAATAAACATATGTATGTTTGAATTTATAATCACTATAAAAAATAATAACCTAATCATAAGCATTGTGATTGGGTTATTTTTATTTTAATTGGATCAACCAATCGTACCCACTAACATGGATACCAACACATATGATGTTGTATACCTAGGAAAAATATATTATGATCCACCATCACTTTTAATAGATTGGAATTCAAAACCCACAGAAATCATGAGGGGAATCTTATAATTAGGACTATATTTTCCATATTTCTATAATAATGATAATTCTGAGCAATCCATTCATATACATGTCCTTATTATCATAAATGAATGATCAAAACAATTTAAATTCTGTAGTAGTTCATATAATATACAAGAAAAACTTTATCAATTTTATTCCCATGGCCTCATTTCTTATTCCCAAGGTAATACATCAACCACTGACGTTGTCTTACAACCATGTATTTTAGAGGACCTATAAAGAGCTAGATAGTAGACATTAATCGTTCCATATGAAAGGAAAAAACAAGTAGTTTCATTTCAGGACACATTCACATACCCTCCTAAATATGAATATAATATAGTTTTTGAAACTTATAACAACCCAAAAAAATTATAATACTATGCTCGATAGCTTGTTTAGAATGAACCCTAATTTTTAAGAGAGATACAATAGACTATTAAATCATTATGATTTAATATAATTTTTACCTCATAGTTATTGAATTTGTGGGTATGTAAGGGATTAACGACATTATAAAAAATATGTATCAATGTTTTGTATATTTTATTTATTGATAACAAATAGGTAATCAATAATGTGTAAAGTAATTTCATATTTAAAAAATATTTTTTTCATTAAAAATTGATTTTATTTGTAATTGTGGGAAAGAAATATAATTAATTTATTATAAATTTCCAAACCTGTTCTTCCAAATTCAGTACATGAAAATTATTTGTATTTTTTCAATTCAAAGAATCTTAAAAATACACAGTGATTAATAAAATTAATGACCTATTTTGGTCTAGGTTCTGGAGATTTATATAACAAATTACAATTTATAACAGTTATAAAAAAATGAAACAATTTGATTTGTGTATGATAACATGTGAAGAGATGATATAAGCATTATAACATCAGAAAACTTGTGATAATTATTTTAAAAAACAGGTTATCATAAAATTGTACAGTATGAGGTTTTAAAATCAATGAAAAACATTTTTTGAAATATCCTTTTTGAAAATAATTTTTAGAAAATACAATTTAACTTCATTTGATATAAATTTGAGTATAATTTCAAATATACTTTTGGAAAATATCATTTAAAATATTTATAATTTGAAAATACTTCAATACTTTGAAAACACTAACGCTCAAAAATTTGAATTGAAAATAATATAATTATTTTTATAAAAAATTACAAATAAATTTGAAAAAATAGATGAGGCCACATATAGCAATGAAGGATATCTTGGGCCTACTGAAATTCCTATGGGATGGGTTAGCTCTCAAAATCACTACCAAATTTTCAATATTCATGTGCCTAATTTTATTAAAATATTTTAATATTTCATTACATATATATATATATATATCACTGGATTTTTCTCCTTAAAAACATTATCAAGAATTAAATATTGAATCACATTTTTATTTGTAGGTAAATTTATAAATATGTTCTTTCTAAAGAAACACTATAGAGATTTGGTATAAAAAACTGATAATATAAGATTTTTCATAGAATGATAATAAAAAGAATAATTAACATCCATATATTTATGTTTTCCTATGAATTTATTTTCATTAAACTATTAAACTTTATATCTTAAATATAATCCTTAAATAGAGATATTTAACACCCATTTACTTGATTCATAATATGATTTTTTTGACAATATAATTCAATACATAAATTTAAAGTGTAAATACAAGAACCCTTGGCATACAATTTTGGAAATTGTAAATTCCTATTCACATCAAATAATGGATAAATAAACATAATCATAAATTTTTATATCACACACGTGAAATTTTATAGAGTAACATTTTTAAAACTAATTTCATAAATCTTCAATATGGAAATGTCAAACTGGGTAAAACTGTGTTTTGTAATGAATTTATAATTCAGTAAAATCAAGAAATAATAGCCCAATGTGTATATAAATATATTTATATGTATATATTTTTATTCACATAAATCATAACTATTAAAATAATTACTTATGTATAAATTAATGTTTTTCTACAATTTGAAGTACATGCATATATTTTTTGAAGAACCGAAACCTGAGGTTGTATATAAATACACATGTCAACATAATTATAAACATTAAATTGTTAGAATTAATATTAAATTATCTGGAAGAAGTCATATTTTTATAATATATATTCATATATATAATACTCGTGTAAAAATAATTACAACATTTTTTATTACATAATTATAGAGTGAAAAATAATATTTAAATATATATAGGTCAATCATAAACTTAATGATTACATATATATATATATCAAGAATTAAATAATATAAAAATGAGACTTATAAAACAAGGAATTTTAAATACTTATATATAATAGTTTTCAAAAAATAAATTCTCATTAAAAATATATTTTAATATAAAAATAGATAATGTTAAAATAAATAAATAAATAATCCCTTACATATTATTTTACAATATATCTTCTTCTTCAAGGATGAAATATTTCCCTATCATACCCACTATATCTCATTCTCTCGTAATAGGATGAAACAATTAAAGGCCAAGATAAACATCGAAATCTATTATGCCTTTTGAATTACCTTGAGCTCTTTTTCTGCACTCAAACACATAGTGCAATAAAACATAAAATAGTGTGGAGGCAGTGATGAATATTTTTCCCAACTGATACTCCCTATTTATAAACTCAATGGAAATTATTAATAATATATTCAATGAAGGATTCTTTTTCTATCATTTATTTTGAAGCACGTGATTGAAGAATTCATTATGATGGAAAACTGAATCCAGAACAAAAACATATATGTTAATAAATGAAAAAAGTCAGTTCATTGAATAGATTTCATCGAATCTTAAAACAAATGAATGCACTGGATGTTTATATTTTATTAGTTTAATCAAAATTCTTTAATAATCGTCAGTGGAATAGAAAATGTAATCATTGTTTGTTAAAAATTAAATACCCACACCATTTAATAATCAGAATCTACACTATTTCAAACATAGATGGTCGAGAAAAAATAAAAAACAATGGTATACAATCATAAATCAAGGAGAAAAATCAAAGGGGATGATATATAGATAAATTAATAAACCCAAAATAGAATCTTTAAATGAGATTCAAATACCTAAAAATTAATAAACAAACACCTACTTGCAGATCTAGAATTCGAAGTTCATCATTATTTTATCCCAACCAGATCTGGAGCCCTTAGTTCTTCTGAGATCAAAATACATCACACACAACCTCCACCTTTCATACTGACAGACTAACCCACTTTATCCATATTGAAACCATTTGAAATTAATCGTATAAATGATCTCGAGCCCTCGAGAATATGAACACTAATTCAAGGCTCGAACTTGATTTTCTATGAGATCTACACTTGAGGCTCACATCCTCACCAGAAAACCATCTTTGCACTCACCTTCCCTCACGCCAAAGACAAACTCCCCTCTCACATCTACTTTATGATTGTTTTCTCCCCAAATGAATTCCTCAATCATGATTTCATGATTATTATATCCTCATTTCATTTTTTTTATTTTTCTTTATATTTTTTTTTATATTTGAGCTTTTTATTATTATTATTTATATTATCATTTAAAATATTCTTTATAACAATTATTTTTATTAATAAATTAGAAAATAAAATATAGTCCAATTTTTAAATAATTATTATAATAATTATATTCATGATTCAAAATAATTATTATAGATTTATCAATATAAATATTTATTTATATAAATGATTATTTAAAATATTTGATATCAAATTATATTACACTTTAATGAAAACAACTTTTATAATATTAAATTTCATTTTAAATAATGATTTTTTTAAAAAAACATTATATAAATTTAACGATTTATAAGATATAAATAATTTTTTTAAATGTTAAATTACAATTCGCCTAATTTATCTATTAAATAATTTTATTATTTTAATAAATATATGTTAACCAATTCATAAAATTAACAATAATTTTACGTTTTCTATATTGTTTTATATTTTAAAAAATATTTCCATTTTTTTAATATAATTAATTATAATAATTTTATATTCCCTTGAAATTAAAATTTTATTTGTTAAAAAAATCAAACAACACTATTTATAATAAAATGTTATTAAAACACCTCATTTATAAAAAATGTATTTATAATTTAAAATAATACTTTGATATCAATTCTTATTTCATAATATTTGAAAGCAATAAATATCATAAAACCAAAACTTAGGAGATAATTTGTAGTAATATTATATATTTTTAAATATTTAACTTAACTAATAAATCAAAATTTTTTCATATTAAATTAAAAAAATTAATAAAATATTTATACAATGAAAAATAACCTTATAATTTTTTGGATATAACATTCACTCTCCCCGACATTTAAAGGAATTAAGACATTTCAATTATTTCATCAAACATGAGAAAATTCTGAATTTATATCTTTATAATTACAACGAATGGACATCTAAGGGAAATTATTTATATATAAGTATCAATAAAAAAATCTATCGTAGATATTTTATTTTCCTCAAAAGTCAAACCATGTCTCGAATATTTTCTAAATAATTCCTCTAATACCAATTGTGATGTCTCGAACCCATGATTCTAGATTCAGTATATAAAAATCCTTCGTATTTTTTCATTTAAAACATACTAAAAAACGCTTGGTATTTAATACAAACCATAACCTTTTCTATTATAAGTTCTTGTGAACTAGAAAACACCTTATAATTTATGAGCTTTCTAATAAAATAAAACAATTTCCTTTTCATATAATGACACCTTAAGCAAAGATATCCATCTTATAACTAATAAAACACCACTAAAAAACATTTCAAACAAGGGATGTGATTAAAATTTTCAAGTATAGGGTTTTAAAATTAGTGAAAACCCTTTTTTCAAATCTAATTTTTGAAAATAACTTTTGAAAAGTACTTTTAAGCTTCTGTTTATATTACATAGATAATAATATTAAAAATTCCTTTCTTGATTTATCAATGAAATTATTTACTCATTGAAAATACTTCAATTCTTTCAAAATAATTATGCTCAAAAAACACTTTAAAAATAATACATTGATTTTTTAGAAAACATGATGAAAGTGTTTACTAATAAAACATGGGGACACTTGACATATTAAATGTTGTCTTGGGCCTACCCACTTTCCCGAGTGATGGGTTCTCTCCATAATTACCTACCATATTTATAATGTTCATGTTCCTAATTTTATAAAAAAATCTTAATCTTTACTTATATATATAAAAATTTTCAATGGATTTTTAACATTAAAAACATAATCATGTATTTAATACATGTACACAAATTTTTTTATATATTAATATATAAATGTTATTTTTTAATGGAAACCACTTGAGACATTTGGTATAACGAAAACCCATGAAATACTATTTTACATGGAATGTTAATAAATAGTGTTTTTCTCATCCATATATTCAAGTATTCCCTTGAATAAATTTTCATTAAAATTCTAAACAATATATATATAAACTAGTAGAAAGATAAAGATATTAAATAACCATTTTATTGATTCAGAATAATAATTTTTAGAAAATATCATTTTATACATAAAATATTATTGTAAATGAAATAACCCTGAACGTGAAATAATAGAAATTTTATATTTCTATTCACATAAAATAATGGTTTAATAATCATAGGCATAAAAAACTATATCACTTAAGTAAAATTGTATATAGTGATATTTTTAAAATAAATTCTATCCATTCTCAACATAGAAATATCAAATTGAGTATGACTGCTATTTGAAATGAATTTATCATTCATTTAAATAATGAAATAATATTCCAATTTGTATATATATATATAGACATACATTATATGTATTAAAATATTTACTTAAGTATAAATTGAAATTATTTCCATAAGTAGATGTTCAGGCATATCTCTTTTCATGAACCTAATGTTGAAGATGTATAGAAAAATATATGTACATAATAATTAATTTGAAACTAGAAGAATTATTATTAAATGTTCTTGAATAAATCATATTTTTATAATATATTCATATATACACCCCTAAATATACATACATGACATTGAAGTAAATAATCATATAGTGAAAACTAATACTAGAATTTATGTATGTAATGATAAAAATAATGATTACGTACATATGTAAATAAATTATGATTTAGAAAATATAAAATTAGTAATTATAAAACATGGAATTTGAAATAATTCTACATTATTGTTTTTGAAAATAAATTCACTTCATAAGTATATTTAAACATAAAAAATATAATCCTCAATTAATTAATTAATTAATGTCTTGCATTTTATTTGTAGAAGGGATCATCTTCTTCATAGTGGAATTCCATCTCTCTCATACCCACTATCTCTCATTATCTTGGAAAGGTAAGACACAACATAAATCAAAGATAAGCATGAAACATCTCCATGCCCTATGGACTGCCTCGATCTCTTTCTCTATACTCAAAGTCATAGTGTATCAAAAAAATAAAATGGTTTGGAGGTTGTGGTAGATATTTCACCCAATTAAGACTCCAATTTTATAAACACAGTGCACTATATAGTTAAAATATTATAGGAAGGATTAATAATCTAGAATATAATTTCATACTTATGATTAAATAATTCATTATGATGGAAAACTGAATCAAGAACAAAAACATATATATTAATAAATGAAAATGGTAGGTTCATTGAATGTATTTCATTGAATCGTGAAATAGATGAATACATTATATTTTTACATTATATTAGATTAATAATGAATCTTCAATAAGGTTCAATGGAAAGATTATAAAATATGAACTATTATTTAAAGTGAAATACACACACGATTTGACTGAAAGTTAACATTTTTATTGATTTTGAATAAAAAAAGTGCACGGGATATCAAAAAACACATCACTATGGTCTAATGTAATGCAATCCCATCACATCATTAATAACAAACTATATCCCCCAACTAGGAAAAGAAACCATGTTAAAGAAGGAGTATATACTTCTATTTGAAGTTTCCATAGACGCCAAAACATCTTCATCCATGTTACCATTCTGTCATGCTTGAGAGACGTCAATACGATTACCCATGAGGATTTTACCTTTCCGGATGATGTATTCAATATCGAAGTAAAGCTACATTTTCCTAGTAGTGCTTTATAAAGAACCTTAGAGTCTATCTCCACCATCTTCAAGACTATCTTACTTTGATTTCATATCTCTAGACCCCCAACCATAGTATGAGCCTCCGCCTATAGGAAATATCCTCTTCCATAAGAGGTCGCAGACACTACAAGTACTGATCCCTCCAGTTTTCTTACAATACCACCCCCAATCATCTTCCCCCCTAGTGTAGAGACCCATCCATATTGAGTTTGAGCCCTTGTTTTGGAGGTCTCCATTGTACACAACATCTATAATGTGTAATGTCCGCCTGGTTGTCAACTGAGATGCTCAAGATGATAGATCTTACAGATAGAGCAGAATGTATATTTGTACTCAATCTGAACATATATTGAAATGTGTTTTTAATTTAAAAGATTATACTGACCTGTGATACTCTTACATTATTATGGAGAGAATAATTTATGGACTTCCAAATAGCCCAACATCCCGCGATGAGGATGACCATCCTGGATTTTCTCTTGCCCCCATGCGCACCAGCTCTTCTAAACCAAGAACTGAGGAAATTTTCCTACACACAACAAGACAAGTCCCAGCCGAGGAATGCTCTGAAATCATGCCATACCCCTCTAGCCCATTCACTTTCATAAAATAGGTGCCCCACTATTTCATGGTTAAAGGACCTACAACACCAGCACCTAGATGCCATGTTCACTCTCATGCATTGCATGTTATCATCAGTGGGAAAGTATTAATTCCTTACATCCCACATTAAGAAATTAAATTTGGAGGGAAGATCTTTGCACCATAAAGTCACCCCCATGGATCATAATTTGACAAGTCCCTCATCAGATGTGCGATTTCTTTGATGGAGAATACCCATGACATAGAGCCCATGAAAATGAGTTTATCAGGATCATTACTAGTAACAATAATGTTGAAAAGCACATATTGGATCGCATCTAGAATGGACTAAATAAAACTTGGATGGCCACTTGTCTCCCTAAAGACAGGTTCATGGTGGGGCATCCTGGGACCCACAGCCTACCCACCCCCAACCCAGCAGCCAAAAATTGATTCTCCCTCTTCCGACAACCCACTGAGAGTGATTTTGTAGGGTCACCATGTACAGATGAATCAGGATCCATATCCGAGAATGTTGTGTTCTCTGATCACTCATGTTCAGGTCATTAAAATTATTAATTGTCCTTCCCCAAAGAGATCAACCCTACATAGCCTCCCATAGAATCTTGGCATGAATCCCTTGCATGGTTGAGGAGACACTCCTCAGAATAATGCCCCCTTTAAGGAGAGGTCTAGAAAGACATTTCCCCGATTCCCAATGATGCCTACCTTCCAGGTGCCCATCCCATATTAAGGACACCATAATACTCTCTATGTTAATAATCACACTCTTGGGAACCTTTAGGGTGGATAGAATGTGGATGGTAATTGAAACAATAAAACTATTCTCTAGAGTAATGCGGCTTCTAAAAGATAAGAATATGTTTTTCCAGTTATAGATATGCCCAGTGATTTTTCTTATGAGATTATCAAAATGATGAATCCTAAGGGAACGTGGGCTAAACAGTACCCCAAGATACTCTATGGGAATGGATACAATTTTCATAAAAAAATACTACCCCTATATCCCTCTCCCTCTTTTTTGTTATATTCCTGGTTGTATAAAAAAGAATCTTCACTTTTTTCAGCACCTTCCCACTCCACTGGCTATATTCCCCTAGAAGATCATTTAACCCCTGAACTGACCATATACAACCATTGATAAAAACAATTGTGTCATCTGCAAACATCAAGTGCGAGATATCCCATGTGGTATTCCAATTATGATAGGGTAAAATTTTACTCGTGTTGTGTCTCTAATTTATATAGCACCTGAGAGTATTTTCAGAGAGTATGAAAAGAGTGGTGGACAAAGGGTCCCCTTTTCTAAGGCCATGAAAATCCATAAAAAAATAAAACTTCTTACTGAGAAATGAGGTTGAAATCTACACCGTGTTGAAGCAATGGAAAATTATTTCATTAGTCAATTGGAGAACCCCATGCAAGCCAGTACTCTTAGGAATAAAACCTCATTCCACCCTGTCATATGCCTTACTTATGTCTAGTATAACATCTAAATTTACCTTGAAAGACATGTTTTTGATGCCACTTATCGTCCCTTGGACTAATCATATAGCACCTTGAATTGACCACCCTTTAATGAAACCATGATGTTCAGAAGTTATCCATGTGTCCAAGTGACTAGAAATTATTTTTTAAGGATACTATCCGGAGTCTTATGCGGTATATTGCACATACAATTGGGTAGGTATTGATCAAAGGACTATGTGTGAAACACCTTAGGAGTAAGAACCATCTTGGTTTCACATGAAATATGAGGAAAATCCCCACCCAAAAAAAATCTTTGAAAACACTGACAATTTCCCTTTTAATAAGGTCCCAAGATGCCCTATGAAAAGATCAGTAGAAGCCATCAGGCTCTAGTGCACTATACAGGTTCAACATTTATTTCGCATTATGCACTCTATCTTTAGCCAGAGTCCTCCTCAATCCCTCATTTAAATACTCAAAAAAACTTCTTGGAATACCCTCAAAAAACATAGCATCACCTCTTGGATACCCCCATCCATATTAGGATTGGGAGCCTCCAGCAATGATTAAAGAGCTTAATCATCTATAGCCCCTTCCTCATCACATTAATTGAAGTGGGTTAAATATTAGCTTCAAATGTTGGTCCCCGGAACACGATGATGCTCTCAAATGCATGCGTGATAAAATCTAGAGTTCTGATCCCCCTCACAAAGATATCTGACTCATGCTTCTACCCTAGCTAGGAGTCCATGTCTCAAAAGACTATCTATGTGCTGATCCTTTTTTCTTATGAGATCATTAAACAAAGACTCATCCCAATCCTGTTCCATGTAATTCTACATTCGTTCAACCTCTGTGCTGATCTCAACAAATTCCTTGTCCTGAGTAGGAATATTCTTTCTCCAAATGCGAAGGAGGTTCTTGAGACATATTAACTTATTGTGGAATGTAATAAATGGGTTCCCCCAGTGATAAAGATTCTAAGCTTTCCTGACCACCTCAAAAAAGCATGGTGCCTCTATCCATGTTTTGGAAAAATGAACATGATCCTCCATCAATGCCCCTATACTCAGTGAGATGCGAAGTGGCGAGTGGTCATAGAGACCCCGAACCAAGTGAGAGACTTTGGAATCCGGGAACATAGAAATTGTGGCCTCATTCATCAGAAATCGATCAAGACGACAACAATTACATCTCCATCCACACTGGTTATTGCACCAGGTGAAGCTATTTCTCTCGTAGACAACATCCAGAAGTCTGTTCTTGGCTATGAATGAAACTAAAGTTTGGATAACATTCCTAGGAAAAGTTCCTCCCCCTTTTTTCTTGTCTGGGATTGTTATAATGTCAAAATATCGACAACGAATCCATGGGGCATCTTCTGGAATACTATCATCGAGTTAACTCCACAAATTCTCCTGGACCTGGGCGTTACACATGTTGTAAATGAAGCAGAAAATAATTACTTATGCCCTGAATGAAATTTTAGTGGTATGAGACTATTCTGACGCAAAAAATAGATCAAAAGTAATGTGATCCTTCCAAAATAGCCATATTTGTAAGTTAGGATGGTCCCCATGCATAAAACCAAAAACTTTTATCCTCAGATCATACTCCTTAATCTTAATAGAGACATGTTTTGGTTCCATAATAGCCCCCATAGAAACATTATTTTTACTTAATTCATTTATTATTAAATCAAACATTGCACTGGCCCCATGACCTAGGGCATTCCATATTATGACATTAAACATTGAGAAGAGAAAGTCTTTATTTGGACCAGTCTCATGGCCCTTGGATTGATGAGACATGATTACACAAACAAATGCACAAGATTTAGATTGAGAGAGGGTTTGAGTACTAGAAAGCCCCTGCAAGGAGATTACTACAGGAGAAACCACACCTTGAGACAATGCCCTATAAGTGACTTTTGGTGTTTCAATGTGATGTTCTTAAATCTTAATCTGATCTAGCTTCAAGAGTGTTATAGGAGAGAACGGAGGGGAAGAAGGGGTATGCCGTGCTGGCGACGGTGGTGGGGAAGACACACCCAATTACCTTTAGGAAAGCCCCATTCATGAGGGGAAAAGGTACCCTTGAAGCGATACCCAGACCACCACTCTAGGGCATTGTCTTCCGAAATGAGAATCCATCGACCAACGAGAAAGGGAGAACCTCCATCGCCCCAATGAACGTGGGCTCCAGCACTAAGATTTAAAGATATCCACCCTAGACACCAAGACAATGAAGAGCACCTTCCTATTTCGGATTGACATAGTAGTCAGCAGATCAAAGCCCTAATGCCTAAAAAAATCTTGGAAAACACAAGAGGAGGCTTTTCAGTACCAAATCTCGCTACAAGAGTCCACTAAAGATCAATGGCCACTACCGCAAAGGACGTAGCCAAAACCTCGAGCACGAGGGGGGGACTTCTCTTAGAAGGAAGACACGACCACTAGATCTTCCATTAGAGATTTCTGAGTAAAATCTATTCCCGATGGAGGGCACAAAAGAACCTCCTTGAAATAGGGCATAGGGGGCGATCTCAGTCGTCACCGGTCACCGAAGATCCAAGAACTGAGAGGGATATGCCCACCGAGGGCACCTGAGCAATGGGCGGGATAGAATTTGAAAAATCCTTAAGAGTTATTCCTCTTATCCACACATAATTTAAGTATTAGATTTTATACTATTTCAATTAAATATGAGTGGAGAAAAAAATCTTAAATTATGGTACAAAATTTCTATTTGGGGAGAAATATAAAATGGGATGACAAATAGATAAATTAATACACACAAAATAGAATCTAAAAATGTGATTCAGACCCCTAAATAATAAAATAAACAAACACCTACTCGAAGATCTTAAATGTGATGCTCACATTCATTTTATCCAGACCTAATTTGAGGCCCTTGATTTTTCTAGGCTCAGAATCCATATCACACAACTCGATATCTCTTGACAGAGATCGAACCTCCTTCGGCGGGCTCACAATATTTCGTAATTGAAACTACAATTGAGCTCAATACCTTGGGCATGTGAAACCTAATCCTTGGTCAAAACTCGATTTTCTCTTAGATCCATACTAGTGTCTCACATTGTCACCTATAATGTATCTCGGTGTTCATCTTGCCTCTCCTCAAAGACAAACCATCCTCTCAACTCGACATAATGCATAGTTTCTCCCAAAATCTATACCTCAATCCAGATTTTATGATTATTCAATCATAATTTTATTTTTTAATTCTCTTTATCATTTTTAATCATTTATAATTTTTATTTTTATCATTTATATTTTAGTTTTAAAAAATTATGTTAATAATTCTATTTATTAATAATTTTTTTAAAATATAATTGAGATTTTAAATAATTATCAAAATATTTATATTCATATTTAAAAATTATTATTTTACATTTAAAATATATATATTAATTTATAATAATGTTTATAAAAAATATTTGATACAAAATTATTTTACCCTTTAATGAAAACATAATTTATAATACTGTGTTTAGTTTCAAATTATTATAAATTTTATTATAGTTAACTTATTTAAATTAAAGGATTTATAAGATATAAATAATTTTTATGTGATAAAATAAAATTACCATAATTTATTTATTAAAACATGTTTTTATTTAATAAAATTATATGTTTACCAATACATAACATTGTTAATATTTTAAATTTAAAAAATTATTTACTATATTAATATATATTTCCTTTTTTGTAATATAATTTTTTATAACACTTTTCTAATCCCTTCAAAAAAAATTATTTTTTTCAAAAAAATAATCAATTCATTCTATTAATATTACATTACTATTTTAAATAAAATATATCTACCTTTAATAGAGTGGAATTTATTATTTAAAATATTAATTTGACATCAAGTCCTATTTCATAAAATATGAAAACTGTAGATTTTATAAAACCAAAATTGTTGAGATAATTTAAAGCAATCATATATACTTTTAATTATTCAATATAACTAATTAATTAATTTTTTGGTTATAATTTTATCAATTTAATAACAATATTTATAAAAATATAAATAAGATTCTAATTCCTGGGATGTTACATATCTAGAGATTTTAGTATGTGCATTTAAAAATATTAAATTTAATTTTCAAATACAGAAAATCAAAATTAACTTAAGGTGTACTTTTGGAACATTTTTGAAATAAATGATTTTTCAGTTACTAGTGAAAAATAATGATTTATCAAATACACTCATTTATTTTCACTAGAAAAACAAATTTAAATGTATAATGATGTTTTAAATTTTAAAAAAGTGTAATATGTTCCATTTTATTTATAATTTCATAATTAATCCAATTTGAATCATTAATATTCATGATCTTGAGATAAGTTATTTTTTATGTTGAAAAACACAATGTTCCTAAAATAATTTTTCATTCCTTTTACAAATTTATCATAAATTTAATATTAGAACCTCAAAAGGTTGAATCTTGAAAATTTTGTAACATACTTTCAATCAGATGGTTATGATTTGGTAAATTAGTCTTTTTTATTCCTTTTCATTTTCCATATTAACTGTGGTAAATATATATCACTATGATATGTGTGAAATGGCTAACACTTCGTTAAAACCATGGGATAACATCTCAAAATCGACCCATAATATTATTGTATTTCATTAAATGTTATGAAATTGACAAAATCCATCCCAAATTCAATTATAAGTTATTTTGATTCCATTTTACCTTCATAATGTTGTTTATGTTATTTTAAGTAAAGAAAAAACTAAAATTTTACCTTCATTCTTTTAATTTACTTTACATGTTCACATTGGGATAAAAATAAGTTATCAATGAATATGAACTTTTAATTTTATAATGATAAAATTATTTCATGATTTTAATTTATTAAAAAATATTTTGTGATTATTGAATTTCCTTATACATATATACAACACTGACATAGTTCTTGTGATAAGTGTAGAAAAATAAATGTAAATGACATACAAAACATAAAAACTAATATTTTTGGACAAAATATATTTTATCACGTAATATTATGATTAATAGAAATTTTTAATTTATTCTTAATGATTTTTTTCCTAATTAATTCGTTATATTGATGGCATTAAATTCAAATTAAATGAATAGTGAAAATGGCATTAATGATGTTTCATTAAAATAATATATTTTAAATTAATTAAAATTTTATTAAATTTTAAATAAGAAAAGTATGGTAATAAAAGATTTAAAATTTCATATGATTCAATATATTAGAAAATTATTATATTATATGTAAATTTATAAACTATTGAGATTGAAATTTTTTTAGCATGGTTATGGTTTAAAATAGTTAACAAACGTGTTAAAAAACAATATTAATTAAAATGAAATATAAAGATTAATAAAACTAATTTATTGGCTTTATTTCAAACATGACCTTATTAAAATGTAATTTGAGTCAATTTTTATCCATTTTTTCAAAGAAATTGGCTAAATAGTATTTTAAATCAATGAAAATTACAAGTGTGTCACTCACCCCAATTATAAAAGGGATATTCATCCCCTCACTTAATCAAACCACATGATTCATTTAGCTCAACAAAAAAATAAGAATATATCTCCTAAAAATTATTATAAACGTTCTTAAGGTTATAGTATTCCCAAAATACAAACCATGTGGTCCTTAAGAAGAGATATAAATAAGGTATCTCTAAGAGAAGGTAATCATCTTGCAAAAACACTTTCGTCTTATGACTTCCTTTTCCAACATCAATAATGTCCTTAAAATTATAGTACAATAAACCAGTATCTCCAAAATACTATGAATGTATTATTTCACTGAAAAAATAATTATATATATCCTTCTATATTAAATGGGTAATAAAACCATCATTTGGGTGAAAGAAAAACTAGTGCCTCAGAAACTGATGTATTTTTTTTTACCATCCCAGCATCACAAGGATAGTCATAATGATGGAATAAATGAATATATATGATAAATATGACTTAATAGTGATTTTTATATGTAATATATATCTTATATTTAATTTTCCTTTAACAAATTGAAAAATCATTTTGTCGATCTTCTCTACATATGACTTTCCATCTCTTTAAAGTGATGTGATTCATTTTCCATTTGCACCATTGAAAAATGATTCTATAAATGTATCTAATAAATAAATATGATATATATAACATTGATATCATTCTCAATTTTGAGATACTATAAATTATTTGTATGAACCAAAACTTCCTATCATGAGAAAATGAAGCATTTAACATCTTTAATAATGAAAATAATGAGATATTATTAAATAATAGTTGATAAGATGATATAATTGGATCATATATGATGTTATAAATATTAATATTTTTCTATTATAGTTTAATAACTAGTTTAAAAAATTATAAATGAATTTAATGCACATTCAACACAGAAAAATCGTGATGTAGGGTGTTTCTTAACTCGATTTTCAATCATTGGGTTATACCTATAAATAATTGGATATGTCATGAATTGGTTCTATGTGAAGTTACATTTTATTATAAAATGTTTTATTTGAATTATCTTGGGTGGATTTACATATTTCACATATAATCAATTCATTAATTAATTCTCACATTAATGATATTATCATTTTAATGGATTTCGTAACTCTATTTACTTTCATTAGTTGATAATTATACATCATTAACTATATTATACCATGATTATGTGTGAAATTAACCCTAATTTTATTATTTTTTATTTTAAATTTACTTTTTTATTTATATTTTATAAACACAATATCTCCATTGATTAATTCTCAATCCAATGATGTGTTCATTGTACGTGATTTCATCTCAATTTCCACTCTGTTGATACTTTTTAGGTGTTATGCACATATTGTTTTTGGTGTATATAATACATCATTTATATATATAAAATTAATATTCAGTCATTAATGATAATAAAATTTTCAATTCATGTTTAATCATTCAATGTAATATAATTTAAAAGTTACCAAAGTGGTAATAATTTATTTTACAGTCTCATTGTTCATAAATTTCCTATAGTCTTTGTTTAAGGTATTATCAAATATCCCCTTCAAGAACTCAATATTTTATTATAATCTATATATTTATGTATTTCCCTTATTTTCTAAAAAAATTTCATCACTTTGAATCTTTAAATAAAAAAAATAAATTTATAATAAAAATTTATCTTATAACATAGATTTATCATGTATATTTTCTATTTCCATATTATTTAAAAAAATTATAAATGTCCAATATTTTTTATAAAATTATTTATTATTTTAGTTTTATGTTATCCGTGAATTCTTATAGGGTTTAATAGGAATATTTTTTTTAATGTTTAATTTTTTCCATTCTTTATAAAAAACCAAAATAAATTTTTTAATGTATATAGTGTTAACAGATGTAACGACCCAAATCCGGAGCCACCCAACTGGTGCCCCGTACCCGGTTCGCCACATGACCTCAAGCGCGTTTCCCCAAACGCTAGAGGCTACCAACTAGCAGCGAGGGACTTGGTGAGTCAGTGGGGGAAATATTTTCTCATTTGGTAAAGTATGAAGTGAGAGAATAATCATAAAAAATAGTGGAAGCAGTAAATAACATGCAACAACTAAACTGAAAGTAAAATCAATTTCTTATATAATAATAATGATGCAGTATGGTACATGTATCTATGGAAATCAGTAAACAAAACAACGTGCTGAAATACAACTGAAACCAAAATACTAAATGTAAACCGCAACTCCAGCAGCATCGTGGACCAAATCCCGGTCTCATGCTCTCCAGCTCCAACAAGAAATCAAGTTCCTGAGGTATAAGGGAAACAATCCCTACCTATACCTGCAACCATATAATCTGTTTGGACTGAAAAGCAGGACCCAAATAGGGTGTGATACTAATCCCAGTAGGCGACCACCACAAGATTTGTGCCCTACTGTCAGTGAGTGATATAGAAAAAGTAAAGGTAAATAATGCAGTAAACAATTCTACCAATTATCATTCACATTCATTTAATTACACAACGAGGGAAAACCAGCCGAGTTTTCTATTCCATGATAAGCAAGTAACACAACAGGTATCTAAAAAGACTACCTAAACACAAGCAGTAAAAAACCCAAGCTTGTTCTTTGTCTTGGTGTACTCGTCACAACCAACCATCAAAATTCACACTTACTCTCTGGGTGGCTTAAACTGGCATACCCCTATAGTCTAGTAAACAACAAGGCACAAGCACTCTGGGAAACTCTTATGTCAATTCCCCTATGGTCTTGCAACGATAGCTACAGACTCTTTGAGGAAGCACTTACGTCTAATTCCTCCTGTGGTCTCGATGCATGGGAAAACTAAGAACACTCTTGGGAAGCACAAAGTCCTATTGCCGTAGGTCCTGCATACGAAACTAAAACCAATAGACCCTTTAGGGAAGCACTTAATCATCTATTCCCTCTTTGATCTCCCGCACCAGATTCTCAAAGCCCTGAGCAGTCCAGTCATGTGTAATCAACTGTTAGCAGCACTAACTAAGTTAAAAAACTACTTGGATAATAGCTACCATACATCAAAAGCATTCCAACAGCAGGCAACACATGCAATCAATGATAACAAGCAAATAACAATTGCAATAGGGTTGTCTCACGGCAACGGTGCCAAACGGCGATAAACAGCCAAATGGGAAAGGTAAACACTCATGGGGTGATCCTCAAACATGAAACCAAGCATAAATTAGCAGCAAATCATCATAACCTAACTAGAAATCTAGGTCAGTTAGACAATAGGATCAAAATCCTAAACTCGGGATACCCGATACATGGGTATCCGACACTTTTGTAACCAAAACTCAAAGAACTTCAACGTAGGGAAACAAACCACCTACCTCAATCCTCGAAGATTGATATACTAGAACCTCAACCCGTGAATCAGCCTAGAATGGAGTAGATCTGCAAAAATTTCTAAAACGGTCATCCTCAGATAACATACACGAGAGGAGGAAACATGAAACGAGGCTAAAGAAGAACAAAGAACTCACCGCTGCGATTCTTCTGCGACCGACGGAGTTTGATTCGGATAACCGGTGATAGATCGGTGGCTCGGAGAAGAAATGGACTCCTCGGACGTTCTAGATGGAATTAGGCGGAGAATAAGATGTTTTTCGCCATTAGGCGCGACCCCAGGTCGATTAATGAAATAAAAAAAGTACCCGGCGTGTACTCTTAAAGTACACGGTGTGTAGTGGGTTTTTCCATACTCCGCCAAAATCGGCCTCCACATCACCCATACACACTGGGTGCATGGCCTGGTCTTAGCCAACACACGGCTTCGAGTGGTCGAGGAGTACACGGCGTGTACTCATAAAGTCCACAGCGTGTACTCTGAAAATTTCCAGATTCTTTACTTTTCCTTAAAAAAATCCTGTAAAAAAGATTCGTACCAGAAACCGAAGCTCCGGGTTCTTACAAACTTCCCCCCTTAAAGAAATTTGTCCGTGAATTTCCTTATCAAGGTGTAGAAGAAGAACCCTCGAACAACTCTGGCCACTGTGATTGCATATCATCCTCCCTCTCCCATGTCTCGTCCTGTATATGGTCGTGCTACCATAGCACCCGTACGAGAGGAACAGACTGGACACGATGTACTTTTTCACTACGATCAACAATCCTGATAGGATGCTCCTAGAAAGATGCATCCTACTCCAACTCAACCTCCTTGGGTTGAAAAACATGAGACGGGTCTGAGAAATACTGTTGAAGCTGGGAAACATGAAAGACGTCGTGCATAGCCTGGTATCTCTGAGGTAACTGCAACCTGTAAGCAACCAGCCCGACTCTCTCCAGAACCTCAAACGGCCTGATGTATCTAGGTGAAATCTTACCCTATCTCCAAATTCTCTTGTGTCCCAACCTCGGTGCGACACGTAGGAAAACCTGATCCCTGACCTCGAACTCCAGAGGTCGTCTCCGCTGATCCGCATAAGACTTATGTCGATACTCTGCTGTCACCATCCTCTTCTGAATCAACTCTATCTGTTCTGAGGTCTTCTGAACAAGGCGAGGTCCCAGCAAAGCTGCCTCTCCTACCTCTAGCCAGCATAAAGGTGATCGACATGTCCTACCGTACAAAGCATCGTAAGGTTCCATCTAAATAGTCTCCTAAAAACTGTTGTTGTAGGATAACTCCACCAGAGGAATATGCTTCTCCCAAGAACCGCCAAAGTCTAGAATGAAAGCTCAGAGCATATCCTCAAGCACCTGGATTGTACTCTCAGACTGGCCATCATTCTAGGGATGTTATGCTATACTCTAAAGTACCTATGTACCCAACTCCCTCTATAGCCCCTCCCAGAAGTGCGAAGTAAAATGCGCTTCCCTGTCTAAAACAATGGAGTGTGGAACTACATGCAGACGTACAATCTCTCGGATGTACAACCATCTCAGCTCATCAACACTGGAGGTCTCCTTGATCGGAAAGAAGTGTGAAACCTTCGTGAGCCTGTCGACCACAACCCAAACCGCATCATTTCCTCGAGGTGATCTCGGTAAACCTATCACGAAGTCCATCGTGACATGATTCCATTTCCACTCAGGAATGGGTAACTGCTGCAAAAGACCTGCTGGTCGCTGATGCTATGCCTTCACCTACTGATAGGTGGAACACCGCATAACAAAACCAGCCACATCCTTCTTCTTACCTGGACACCAATACTGATGACGTACGTCTCGGTACATTTTGGTGACACCAGGATGAACTGCCCAAGATGAAGCATGAAACTCCTGCATCATCTCCACACATATGTCCGCTGAATCCCATACGCGGCCATGAAAACGTAGCACCTCACCACCGCCCACTGTCCACCCTGGAGTAGGGTCTCCATTGGACAAACCCTCTCGTAGGACTAGGCCTTCAGGGTCTGATAGCTTCCTCATTCAAACTCGATTTAAAAGAGTAGAGGTAACGGCTACAGAAGAGAGAACCGTCTGACCCTGTCTATCATGAACCTCCAGATGCCTCTCAGAGAATAGAGCCATGAGCTGCCACTCACTGTTGGCTTCATAAACTGCCTACAACTGAGTCCTCCTGCTCAGTGCGTCAGCCACAAAATTTCCTTTCCCAGACATATAAGCAAGCTTGAATTTGAAAGATTGTAGGTACTCGACCCACCTCCGCTGTCTCAGATTCAAGTCACGCTGCATGAAGATTTACTTGAGGCTCTTGTGGTCCGTATACACCACGAAATGCTCTCCCATGAGATAGTGCCTCCAACAACGCAAATCATGAACAACATCAGCCAACTCCAGGTCGTGCGTAGGATAGTTCTTCTCATGTGGCCTTAACTGCCGAGATCCGTACGCGACAACACGATATTCCTGCATAAGCACTACTCCAAGCCTGATGCCAGATGCATCACAGAAAACTGTATAACCCTTTCCCGGCTCTGGCAGAACTAGAATCGGTGCTGAAGTCAATCTCCCCTTCAGCTCCTGGAAGGCTGAGTCACAAGATTTTGGCCAAACGTACTTCACACCCTTCTTAGTCAATCCCTTCAACGGCGCTGCTATGCGTGAGAAGTCCTGTATAAACCACCTGTAGTAACTAGCCAGTCCCAAGAAACTACCTACCTTGAAGACATTCTTCAGCTGCTCCTAGGTAACTACTTATCTCACCTTCTCTGGGTCTAATGATACTCATGTCTCTGAGATGACATGACCCAGGAAGTGAATCTCATCCATCCAAAAGTGGCACTTTGAGAGTTTAGCATAAAGTGGATGGTCCCTCAGTGTACTCAAAACAATCTCAAGGTGGGATTCATGGTCGTGTCGAGTGTGAGAGTATACCAAGATATCATCCATGAAGACCACGATGAAGGAATCCAAGTAATGATGGAACACTCGGTTCATCAGTTCCATGAAAACTTCTGGCTTGTTCGTAAGTCCGAACAGCATAACCGTATACTCGTAGAGGCCATACCTGCTCCTAAAGGCTGTGAGAGGTATATCTGAAGGCCTAACGCACAACTGGTGATAACAGGACCTCAAATCGATCTTCGAGAACACCCGAGCTCCACGAAGCTGATTGAATAGATCATCAATCCTTGGCAAGGGATATCAGTTCTTGACCGTCAACTGGTTCAACTTATGATAATCCACGCAAAGCCGTAAGGTAACATCTGCCTTCTTCACAAACAACACAGGTAAACCCCAAGGGAAAGTGTTGGGTAAGATGAAACCCTTAGCCTGAATCTCCTCCAACTGCTTCTTGAGCTCTTGAAACTCAGTCGTAGCCATCCAATAAGGAGGTATGGATACTGGTGCGGCTCCTGGAACAAGCTCAATCGAGAAGTCTACCTCATGCTCTGGAGGCAAAACTGAAAAGTCTTCTGGAAAGACATCTGGAAAGCGATCAACCATTGAAGGAAAATCCATCTTAGAGGTCCCCTGGTCATCCATATATAAACTAGAAATCTGGGCCGTAACACTGCCCAAACCATGATTCTCTGGTCCATATCTGCTTTCCTAGACATCCCATTCACCCTTGTGATGAAAAGACCTGCCCTCTGGTGACGTGAAACACACCCTGCAGCGATAACAGTCGATAAAGTCCTGAAAAGGAACTAGCCAGTCCATTCTAAGAATGACATCATAACTTTTCATCTCAAGGACATAAAGATCCCACACGAAGTGACACCCACCAACCTCAAGGGGACACTCCTTGCACTGACACACATTAGAAGTTCTATGTCCCAAATGAGTGTCTAGTGCCAATGTATCCTCAGAAGTAACGACAGTGAGTCTAAGGATCTCCACAGTGTGCACAGAAATAAAGCTATGAGAAGCTCCAGTATCGAAAAGTGTAGAAGATAAAACTGAGGCTACTAGGATCATACCTCGAACTATAGAAGGTCCAGGATCCTACTCCCGATGAATCTGCTCTACCACAAACGTCTGTCTAGTACCGCGGCCCTGTGTAGCAGCCTAATATCCCTGAGCTGATCCCCCTTGAGCCTGACTACCACATCCATGACCTCTACCCTGGCCTGAATGACCTGAAGAACTCCATCCCCCAGTCTGCTGTGGGACTGATAATCCTGATCCTGCACGAGGAGTAGAAACAGATCCTCCTTCACTAGCCGCTGGAAGAAGATACCTGCAAAAACGCTGTAGGTGACCCATCTTGCCACAATATCGGCACTCCACTAGATCCCTCGGGAACTGTGGCTTCTTATTCCCACTCTTTCCGCACTGATATCACACCACCAAGTTGCCAGACGGAAGATCTAGTCTACCAGAAGATATACCTCACTTCCTTGAGTAACCTAGAGTAGACTCTCGGTGGCGCTTCCTGTTGTCATTATGAAATGACTCAGAATTGGATGTTGAACCACCATAGTCAATAGCCCAAGTCTCCCTCAGATTTCTTTCAGTGATCAGTGTCTGGTTGACTATCAGAGTAATAGAAGTCAACTGGAAAATGTTCACCTGTGATCTGATCTCTGGTTTGAGGCCTCCCTCAAACTTCCTCGCCAAAAACAGCTCATCATTTCCCAGAACATGAGCAAAACACTGTAACTCAGTGAAGAAGGAGGAATACTCTATAACCGAAAGAGTACCCTGTTGTAGGTTCATGAACTCCCTGTCCCTGTCGGCCCTTAGCGTCACTGGATAGAAGTAGTCGTTGAACGTACACTGGAATTCGTCCCAAGCCATAGTCTGCTAGCATCCTGCCTGAGAGACCACATCCCACCATCTCTTGGCAGAATCTCGTAGAATGTATGTCGCAAGCATCCTTCTGTCTGGGGATGTCTCTAGAGGCTCGAAGATGGAAAGCGTGCTTTCTATCCATGACTCTGCAACCTAAGGTCCCCCATCCCCTGTGAAAGTGGGAGGATGTTGCTACTGGAATACTCGCGTCAGCTCTGCCATAGACGGGGTAGGTTGCTGAGCTCCCTGGAAGGTCTGCATGAACCTCATGAAAACCTCTCTGAACTAAGCATCGGAACCAGTGTCTGGAATCACTGCGGGTGCCATGTCCGGAATGATTAGTGGAACTACAGGTAGTCCCTAGTCTGCCGTATTAGGCATACGGTCACTGCCTGGTTCCTGGCGTGCAACGGGAGAACATCTTGGTTCCATAACCCTAAAAGGTC
Organism: Viscum album; assembly: GCA_963277665.1. Taxonomy (NCBI): domain Eukaryota; kingdom Viridiplantae; phylum Streptophyta; class Magnoliopsida; order Santalales; family Viscaceae; genus Viscum; species Viscum album. Next base: position 1,292,949,085 of record OY728135.1, read on the forward strand.
AAAAGAACACTCCAGATTTAGGATCAAGAAGAACGGAAAACACAAGAGTACAAAACGAGAATAGGATAGAGAAACACATAAATTAGAAAACTGAACTACACGGCGTGTATTTAAACTACACGGCATGTTTGTTAAAGCCATTTACATGGCGTGCCATTCTGCCACCATTGGTCAGGTAACACTCCATACTACACGGCGTGTTGTCCTAAAACTTGGCATGTACTTGGACTCCACTCCCCTTCCCGAGTCCCTTTTCACGGCTAACCTAAACGGTCCTCCTAATTCTAGACTACACGGCGTGTGCACTAAGGACACAACGTGTACAAGCAAGGCTTCGGCGGCCCGTGTAGCAGGTTACACAAGAGGACACATGGATAACCCCTTACATGGCATGTTCCGAACAAACACAACGTGTATCAGAGAAGATAACACCGACCCATGTTGTTCCTGACATGGCCAGATACCGAGAAGAAACTACACGGTGTGTTCTTATAACACACGGCATGTACTAGACAGGCTCAACGACCTGTGTAACAGGTTACACGGTCGGCTACATGGCTGACCGCTACACGGCATGTTCTGAATAAACACGGTGTGTATAAGGATGGATAACACCGACCCGTGTTGTTCGTGACACGGCCGGGTACCCAGAAGAAACCTACACGGCGTGTTCTTATAACACACGATGTGTACTACACGAGTTTCCCCGACTTGTGTTGTTAGTGACACGGTCGGGTACACGGTTGACTACTACACGGCGTGTACTTATAGTACACGGCGTGTCCCCAAAGATTCTCCGACACCCCGTGTTTTTGATTACATAGATAGTAACATGGTTTTAAAACTACACAGTGTGTATAAATAAAGTACATGCAGTGTATTCTGGGTTTTTTTTTCAGGCAGTAGCTCTGAAACTGCTCTGAATGCAAGAAACACTAAAAACAACCTGCTATGTGCCAAATTCTGATCCGTGGGGTCCCATACTCCCCGCGAATCAAAGCTTGGCATCATAATCATGCATACAACAAGTAACAACATAACAAACAATGATCCAAAAAATTTCGATCCTCGAGGGCCCATAACACCTCCAAGATCAGAGCTTGGCACCCATGCTAAACAGACTGTAGAATAAGTAATACTATATTAGCGCAACAAGTATTTCTATCACAGCAACTACCCCAATGACATCCATAATCTATCACAGCATCTATCACAACAGCATGTAATTATAATTCACCCTAGATGGCATGGTAAAATGTATGAAAAGTGATTTCCTACACAGTGCCTATATGATGAATGAGATGGCACACCCTCATCTCATCGGGTTGCTACCAAATAGAACCATAATCATATAAACAGTAACAACACAAAACAAGTGCATCACCCAATGGTGAAATATAATAAACTGTAACATTTGCAAAAAAAAAACTGAAAATTGAAATCACGAGGTAGTGTAGCTTTTCCATGTACATGGGTTAATTACTCCCTGGCACAGTTAAGTACTAACTACCCATTTATTCCTATCCCTGTCTATGGTCACAAAACAATAAGGCAATATAAAGGAAGAAAACCTCCTATGATACAACTTTGTAACGACCCGAATCCGAAGCCACACAACTGGTGCCCCGTACCCGGTTCACCACATGACCTCAAGCATGTTTCCCCAAACGTCAGAGGTTGTCGACTAGCAGCGAGGGCCTTGGTGAGTCAGTGGGGAAACTATGCCCTCATTTGGTAAAGTATGCAGTGGGAGAATATGTATAAACAATAGTGGAAGCATTAAATAACATACAACAACTGAACTGAAAGTAAAAGCAATATCTGATATAATAATAATGATACATTACAGTACATGTATCTATGGAAAGCAGTAAACAAAAAAACTTGCTGAAATACAACTGTAACCAAAATACTAAATGTAAACAACAACTCCAGCAGCATCACAGACCAAAGCCCGGTCCCATGCTCTCCAGCTCCAACCAGAAATCAAGTACATGAGGTAGAAGGGCCACAATCTGTACCTATACCTGCAACCATATAATCTATTTGGGCCGAAAAGCAGGACCCAAACAGGGTGTGAGACTAATCCCAGTAGGCGACCACCACAATATTTGTGCCCTACTGTCTGTGAGTGATATAGAAAAAGTAAATGTAAATAATACAGTAAACAATTCTACCAATTATCATTCACATTCATTTAATTACACAACAATAGAAAACCATCGAAGTTTTCTATTCCATGATAAACAAGTAACACAACAGGTATCTAAAAAGACTACCTAAACACAAGCAGCACAAAACCCAAGACTGTTCTTTCAATTGGTGGAATCATCACAACCAACCATCAACATTCACACTGACTCTCTGGGTGTCTTAAACTAGCAGACCCCTATAGTCCAGTAAACAACAAGGCACAGACACTCTGGGATGCTCTTACTTCAATTCCCCTATGGTCTTGCAACGATAGCTACAGACTCTCTAAGGAAGCACTTACGTCTAATTCCTCTTGTGGTCTCAATACGTGGGTAAAATAAGAACACTCCTGGGAAGCACAAAGTTTTATTCCTGTAGGTATTGTGTATGCAACTAAAACCAACAGACCCTCCAGGGAAGCACTTAATCATCTATTCCCTCTCTGATCTCCCGCACCAGGTTCTCACAGCCTTGAGAAATCCAGTCATGCGTAATCGACTATTAGCAGCCCTAAGTAAGTTAAACAACTACTTGTCTAATAGCTACCATACATCAAAAGCATTCCAACAGCAGGAAACACATGCAATCAGTGATAACAAGCAACTAACAATTGCAATTGGGTTGTCTCACGGCAACGGTGCCAAACGGCGATAAACAGCCAAACGGGAAAGGTAAACACCCATGGGGTGATCCTAAAACATGAAACCAACCATAAATTAATAGAAAATCATCATAATATAACAAGAAATCTAGGGTAGTTAGACAATGGGATCAAAATCCTAAACCCGAGATACCTGATACATGGGTATCCGACACTTTTGCAACCAAAACTCAAAGAACTTCAATGTAGGGAAACAAACCACCTACCTCGATCCTCAGAGATCGATATACTTGAACCTCGGCCTGTGAATTGGCCTATAATGGAGTAGATCTACAAAAACGTCTAAAATGTTCAACCTCAGATAACTTACACAAGAGGAGGAAACAAGAAACGATGCTAAAGAAGAACCAAGAACTCACCGCTGCGATTCTTCTGCAACCGATGGAGTTTGATTCGGACAACCAGTGACGGATCGGTGGCTCAGAGAAGAAACGACCTCCTCGGAAGTTCTGGACAGAATTAGGTGGATAAGAAGATGATTTTTGTCATTAAGCGCGACCCCGGGTTGATTAATGAAATAAAAAAAGTACACGCGTGTACTCTAAAAGTACACGACATGTAGTGCGTTTTTCCGTACTCCGCCAAAATCGTCCTCCACGTCACCCCTACACACCATGTTCATGTCCCGGTCTTGGCCAATACATGGCTTCGAGTGGCCGATGAGTACATGGTGTGTACTCATAAAGTACATGGCGTGTACTCTAAAAATTTCCAAATTCTTTACTTTTCCTAAAAAAAGCTTGTAAAAGAGATCTGTACCTGAAACCAAAGCTCCAGGTTCTTACAACAGACGTTCATACCTACATAACTATTTTACAATATTTAATATAACCTGTATGTTTTCAATGGGTTTAATAATAAAAAACATTAATAAAAAATTATTTTAATATTTTCAGTTTTTTTCTTTTATTCTCCAAGTTATATGAATTTGTTACAATACCTATATTTATAATGAATTGATGATCATCACTTATCTAATATAAATTTTTTTGTTGTTAACATTCTCTTGATACATTCACATTATTTTGATCATATTTCAATATACATTTTATTTCCCTTAAATATCAATATTCTCTGTATCATGGATATTTTTATTTCCAAAACTCTATACCATTTCTAATTATTTTTTTTCTATTAACATTTTAAATTTACTAGGGAAATCTTGATATTTAGTCAACATCACTCAATATAGATACTTGTTAATAAATAATTTTGTTTATGAATTAAATTGGTCAATCAATATATGAGGAATGTAATTCACATACAGTGACAGGTGGGTCTTGACCAGACTGTCGAGCCTTGTAGATTTTTCATGGGAGATTATGAAATTGGAATTTATATTTTCCAAAACAACACTCAGATACTAATAATAGTAATGTTGATTTGAGGTTATGTACCTACGTGGATTCCATGTAGAAAAAACCCCAGTGGGAATATCATTTTCTAAGGATTCCTCCCGATCTCTCTCTAATTTTTGGGTTTTCTAAAACTATGTATATTCGGATTTAATCTTATTAAAAAAAGGGTTTATGGTAAATTTCATGGTTTAGGTGGAATGTAATATTAATTCTATCTTGAGATATGTTTATCGATTAGGTTGAAAAGCTGTGAAAAGGTCACCAATTGGTCTTTATCTAACCAATTGGATCACCCTATGATGGAAACTACTCCTTGGTATAGAGATAATTTACAATAACTGTGCAGGAATAATATCTTAGAGGTAAAAATAATTACAAGGTATTAATAATATATTTCTTATCTCTTAATAGGTCATGGATCCTTTTTTCATATATAATGGTAAGTTTAGTTGAAAAATAATGAAATTAAACAAATTAACCTAATTACTATCCCTAGAGTTAACAAGTCTGTAATTTATAGATTTTTTCAGTTCAAATGCATCCCAACTCTGGACCACTAACCCTAAGAAGATTATCCATGTATGACAATATTATATGAAAGTATGAAAATAGGAAACTAGGTCAACATAATTAATAAATAGTTTAAATCAATTCAATCAAAAATTCAAATTGGATAAAAGAAATAAAATACTAACTTCAATAGAGTAAAATGAATTAGGAGGTGACAGCTAATGTTTCAATCGAAAAAGGAATTAGATTCAAACTTTGGATTAGAATACACAAAAAACGAGTCTTGGAATCAAAAGTGAAGAAATTAGAATGAATAAAACCTTATGGGAATGTGGTCAAAATAATATATAATGAAAATGGTATAAAATTGTCAAAGAGGAAAATAGTTCAGGTCATATATCTCTCTATTATCCATCGAGTTCACTAGATATTTATAGAACCTGAGTAGTTCACGATGTGTAACCGATTCACTTTCTGAACATTTGAATGTGACTTATGTATTGAGGCTTTCATAGAATGTAATTTTCTTTCACATAGTGTACTTAATATCCCCAATATTCTCTTGAAGATATTGTATCTCTGGATTTTACATCTTGAATCCTTATTAGCGATTCTACTTTCAAAATATTAACATCGTGCACTAATCTCAGGTTGTGTATCACATCAGATTTAAAATTTGAGTATTTCGAGACATAAAGTATGGATTGATGTCATGTAATTATATCACGTATTTTATATTTTATTCATGGCTTGTAAATATATATCATGTGGTATACATTTGGAGTACAAGACATGTACTTTTAATCTATGATGTGTAGTGTTTATTTTAATGATTTTTTAACATGTCCTCATTTTATTCTAGAATTCATATTCTTTGAATAAAAACACCAAAACCCATTGTGTTTTTGAATAAATCATGAATATCACTAATTAAATGTATCCAATATATATATATAATTATATATATTTGTCTCATCAAATTACAATACACATGATAAATTGCTTCTCCTCAAACAAAAAGCATCACAACTAAGATCTTGATTGATTAATTATTTAAACAAGTAACATTAAATACAAATAGTAAAATACAAGTAAGTGAAAATGGAAAAAATATATTCATCCAGAATCAATTCTATAGAGAAAATAATCTACCCCTAATATTTATGTTCATTATTTAGATTCATTCTTCCTTTATTTAAATTTTTTTAATTGTTCTTTAGATTATATACCTGTGTTTAAATTTACATCTCACAATAAATTTTCTCTCATCACTCAAGATAAAATAAAAATGTATTTATTATCATACCCTAATCACATTTTCCTGAACATAGGATTTTATTTGTTCTAACATATTCACTTTTAAATAAAAATACAAAATTAATCATGATGGATTACTAAATACGGTTCAAATGGATCTGGTTTGCATGTGGGTACGAAGATAGTTAATAAATCTCAAAATGGAGGTTATTGTATACAGTATAATTAACAGTAATTGTGACCATAAAATGAAATAAATCCTATTATATTAAAATATATCTATACTCCCAATAGCTCAATGAGGCGCCATGAATTTGTAATAAAAGCATAAATAATGTTCCTTGTTGCTTTCTATTTTTTATTTTATTTATTTTTTTCAAATCATTTATGTTCTAGATCTCACATCCATCAGCAAACCACATAAGAGTCAATATAATATTCAATGTTCTAGTAATGTTTATTTTAGACCATGTTAATACATATCCCATTTTTTATTTTTTTTATCTTTACTTTTTTTATTCTTTTTCAAAGGAACAGGGAAGTCATAGAAATTGTACTAGGTAATGATGAACCATTTTCTTTAAATTTAGTGAAAATACCACAATATGTATCCTCAGTATCAACATCACATATATGTAAGAGTTGGAAAATTCCACAAACATATTCAAAATAAAATCATTCATAGTTCATAGAGTTGGGTTGGAGGGTATAATAGATATGAAACTACTCCATCCTAAAAAACATATTCAGAGACACTATGGGTTAAAGAAGCACATATGTATAGGTGGGTATTATGTTATCTGGCTCAAAAAATATTTCTTCAATAATTCTAATAGTGTATTTTTTTCATTCATAACCTCAATAAGAGTCCAATAAATGTCGAGATAGGTTTTCATGCCCCAACTATCTCTCAATAAATATTCTTAGAAAATAATATTACAATAATAGACTAGAATTCCCATGAGAATAAGAAAATATAAAAAATACCATGATATCATTTAGGAAATAGTATATAGTAATAATTTAATCAAAATAAATTGAAGGAATATATAATTATAATTAAATTATTCAACTTAGCAATCACGCTAAAATTATGAAAAGTAATAAAAATGGATTTCAAGATTCTCTAATAAAAAAATGACATCTATTAAGTGGGTGTAATTATGATTCAATTAATATCATACTTTTAGTGAAACATTTCTCTTACATAACTAAGTTATGAAAAAATCCAATTGTATTGAGAATAAAGATCTATAATGACTCCCCACACTGAAAATGATATAGTTCCTTCTTCGTTTGGGAATGTGTCATTGGAAAATAGAAGCATAGATATATTGAAATAGAAATAAAGAATTTAAAATTAAGGAATCAAGATCACCCTATAATGAATTTCATGCCACGAGAGATTGTGTCAGATGATGTATTGAAATTATGCTATAAAAAAAAACTATTAGAAACAAAATACCTACTCTGGATAACCAATTAGTATATAAGGGTTATACAGTATGTTATGAGAATAGTGGGAAGGATAACACATCCAATTGCATGAGAAGGTATCATAGATATTTACATGAATGGATAAAATTAATTTTTGGATTATCTTGGAATAGAATGTTTTATTATTAGAAAAAAAATCAATGGTCCTGACCACACAATGATAATAAAGAAATCTAAAAATATTTTTCGCCTCTCATAAAGTGATAACAATGAATGCATCGTCCATATAGATGGATAATAGAATCAATTGGTTTCTTCCATCAACTCCTATATCCTATACCTCATTTAGAAACTGGTGGTGGTGTCATTGAGCTCATAGGGATGCTTGTTGGGGTTAACTGTGTCATGATTGGGTTTTTAGAAACACTCATGTATAAGTAGTAAATACTGTGGAAAATGTAGATGAGGCTCCTACTGAGTACGAGTCTGGAGTTGGAGCACCTAATGTTTTCTATTTATGTCATCCCAATAATTATACATTTCATTTGGGAGTCTATATTATGTCCTGAAAAACTAATTAATGACCATAAGTTATGCAATATAGTAAGACATGGATAAATGAATTCAAAAATAAAAATTAGAAAATTTAATCAATTCATTCAATCAAAACTATATCCAAGCCATATATAAGAGAGATGATACATCGGTGAAAATTGAATATAGTGGGAATTCAAAAAAATGCACTAGGAGAAACATATATCCGAGGAAGTGTAAATAGATAATACTTACAGTATGTCTAGGATCTACGTTGATTGTAGTAGATGTCACTGCCAAAATAGTGGGGGTCTGGATCAGTTATTTGAGATCTATTTTAGGAAAAAATTACTCAAATATCCTATAGCATATGTATTTTTTATAATATATGACTAATATTTGAGGAATAGTATCTTAAAGGACCAAATATTTTAGCAGTGTTAGTAAACTAGATACATACCTTATTCCAACGTTTCACTTGAATAAAAAAATTACAACCAATTTTATTTAACATCATTATTCTATCTAGAATATTCTAACATAACTTTCCAATTACACATAACCAATTCCTAAAATGGAAAAAAATATGGGTGAGCACAAATGATCAGTACATGTTAGTTATAATGTTAGATATCAAGAATGAATAAACATAATCAACATGTCGAGGTAAATATTTGAACACACATGCCATGTAATAAAGGGCTTGAGAAAGAAATTCATGTAGTGTTAATACCACAGATAAAAAATCATGGCTAATAAGATAAGGAATAATCAATATTGAGTGGTGAATAACTAAAAAAGTCAATTTAATAAACAAAATGTGAATAAAATGTATCAAAAGATAATATAATTATCCAATTATCAAGGATAATAATAATATAATCCTTAATAAATGGAATTATTAATTACTAGATGTCATATCTTAGGCACGTGATACCTATACCATCAATACCTTCTGCGTGATGGTTTAAAACAATAGGTAAAGACCATTTAATGCTATTTTCCAGATTTTTCTCATGATACATACTGATGCATCGAGGAGGAAGATAATACATGTTCTTACCCATCACTATAGGACCAAAAAATTAAACATATATCAGATAACTTATTTAATTCATAAATTAGTATTCTTTAACATCAATAACCATATTTAGTAAAGGATATTGATTTCTTAATATTTCCTCAGTTAATCAAAAAGTTGTCATATTAAAACACCATATGAATAAATGAGATAGGGTTTAATCAATAATAATATCCATGATAAATTATGTGGTTATTTATGGTATATTTACTGTCTAATTATATCTAGAGAGGGAATATTTCAAGGGGAAGTTTGTGACTACTAAAAATAAACAATGAAGTGAATATTAATAATATCCTTGGTTAGAATAGAGATAAACCATCCAGAGGAAGAATAAGGATCGTATAAAGTCAATATTTACACATTAGAGTAATAATAAAGTGGTTTTTCACTGATGAATATAAATTCAATGAAAATATATTTAAAAATTTTTATTGGGGAAAATAACAGTTTTATATTTAAAATTACCATAAAAAACATAGAAAAAATTAACATTCATTTCTTTGAATATCATTTTTAAAAACCATGAATTTTTATAATCATAGGAAAATGATTTTATTTAAAAATATCTTTTTTAACATTCAATGGTTTCTTTATGAAATGATGAAAGATAATCTGTACTTGCGGTGCATGGTTAAAATAAAATTTCATTTACATTGTATATACGATAGGAAAGTGCCGTATTTAAAAAAAACAAGAAGTTTACTTTCGAATTGTTCTCTAAAAAGTAAAACATGGGTCAATGTTTAATGAATAATTTTTTAAAAAAATTTAAAAATATTTAAATAAAATATTTAGAAAACTTCGGTTTTGATGAAGAAGGATTTCTGACCAAAGAGATAAATAATGTCGGATTTTCATAAAAACATTTTCTAAGAAAATTTAGGTTCTAAAGAGTGTAAAATTATACTATTACATGAAAATATCATTAATAACAATATTAGATGAAAATAAAATGGGTTTATTAGATAATTATCTAATAATTTCTATGAAATTAAAGAACAAAAAATTTCGATCAGAATCAGACTGTGAAATAATCCTTTATGGTGATCATAACATTGAATTGAGAATTAATCAATGAATAGATTGTTTGTATCAAATTTAAATCCACATAAATCAATTAAAAATAAAAAATAAGATAATAAAAGTCATTACGCACATAATTTTATTATATCAAGGACTACAAATATTTATTGTAACCCAATGTAATGAAATTGAGTTGTGGAATTCTTTACCACATTGTTACATTTATGTAAAATACCCGTAGATTAAATAAGTCAAATTAAACCATTAAATACCATAAATAATTTTTTATTCATTATATTACATGTCAAAGGGGATTTATATACACAATATATAATTTATTAGTTGTATAACATGGTAATATACCATAATGAAATTATATTGGGTTGAAATTACCTACCACCCAATTATTTTTTATTGAACATGCTTTAACCTCTTATAAAATGGTTTCATACATTTCAATAACTTATTATAGAAACATATTAATATTTATACTATCATACATGATCCTTAGTGACATCTTATCACCCATTCATTAAAAATATTGTATTAATTTCGTTGTTTCAGGTGCTAATTGCCTTGTTTTATCAATCAAGCATTGTAATAAATGATTTGGTTCTTATGAATATTATATTTTTTAATCATCTCCATAATAATAATCATAAAAAACTATAATATTTTATCATGAATTATAATTTGAAAAAAATCGTGAAATATGGATAGATAAATTGGAATGTGTTATAATCATGGAGATAGTAGTCCGTATGTACGCATTTGTAATGTTCCAATTTATCAATGATAAAAATAGAATGAAGTTAAGTATTATTTTTACATACCATAATTATAATAATTTAATAAATACTATACTAATTCAATAAAAATACACATATAAACACACACCCACGCACATATATATATCATCCATGTCGTGTGGTGATGAAAAGAGGGTCACAACGTTTCATAAAGGCGATAGTTGACACGTACACAAACGACATTACCATCTTCCATTGAGTGAAAAGGTATAAATGAAAATGATATATATATATATATATATATATATATATTATTTTATTAATGATAAATATATCATGAATATCATAATTATTTCATGTATATCACATATAATAATTAATTTCATCATTTTTTCGTTTCATGTAAATCATTGCAGAAAAATGAATCACTTTTCTTCGTGAGGTGGCCAATCGCCTTAGTCACAAACAACTTTAATATATACCTTATAAAATAGAAAGGAATATATATATATATATATATATATATATATGATAAAATCAATCTAAATTTATAAATATGTTATAAATATCATATATATATAATTTTGTATAAATATATTTTATATTCATCATCATATCGAACCATGAATGGTGGTGATGGAAAAATTAATGGAATTGGTTCGGGAGGTGGTATTCCTTCATACACGCAATAATGTTTTCATAAACGATTTTATATGAGTGGATATGTTTGTAGATCATGACCTTTTTATAATGAAATCCAATTTTATAGAAGACACTACGATTATTAAATCAACAAGGTTTAATAATAATTCAATTATGTGGTGGAAGAAATAAATTAAAAACACACATGGGATAGCATTACCACTTTTGGCTGTCCTCATTGGGTTTAAACTAAATCCTTCATAGGTTATATTTATGTCCAAAATAACCATCATAGGATGAGAGAAGAGATGTTTTTAGTGTATTTTTTGGAAATGGAAAAAATAGTTGGTTGATAGTGTGAATAAGAAGTCAGAGTGGGTGCCCTTTTATAATTGTGGTCAGTGGAACACATTATTTTTTATTAAATATTCAATAATTCAAACAATTTTATAAATCTAAAAGCCTCTTAAATGGAACATTATTGAAATTCCGAGAGGTAAGGTATACATATGTAAATCCAATGGGTATTGGAATAGTTGGTAGGTAATTTTTATCCCATATCCTTTTATATTATCATTAGGTAAATCAATTTTTACCTTAACTGTGGTAATTAATTTTATCAGTTTCCATTATTCATTTTGGTCAAAAATAATATTGAACATATTAGGAATTATATATTTTTAGTAATAAAATTATGAAATCAATTTTTTTAAATTCCCTTCACAAATGTAAGGTCTAGGATCTGTATAGGTCAACACATTTTGTGTTTTTGGAGATCAAAGTGCTCATAGGTGGATTGGAAGAAGTTTTGAGAAGTTTGTTTAAGTGAATGATGGGATGCGGGATTACACATCCTATAACTGAATTATATGACATGAAATTCTATTTCATGTGTTTTACCTGAATGATTCACGATGTATAGACTTTTACATGGCATGAAATAGGGACCACTAAGTGAAATACTTCGGGCCTGAAAAATAAAATAAAGCATTCAGAAGACACATTTTTCAGTGGAAATCGATCCTAAGGAATTACACAGCTTGAAAGGGAATTTCAAATCATTTAATGCCTAGGTTGTATTTGTTTTTATAAAAATTCATCCCCTTATAATTTCACAAACCTATGGCTATAGTGAATCTCTCTTGATCCCAGCCAATCTGACTAACCCCTATTTAGCACTTAGGGGATTCCTTTATCAAGGAATGTTCTCTAGCTCCCAACTTTGATCTGTATATATTCGTATTCTATATAAGGTTTGATCTACCTTTGTTCTTTTTGTTTCTTCAATCGGTTACCTTACATTTCTCCTTTCCATGTGATGGCGTGTGATCTCCATGTTTCTAATGAAGGTTTCATGTTTGTTAGTTGGTGTGGTTTTGTCACAACATCGTAGGGTGGATACAGTTTTTGTGGAAGAGGTGATCATGATCTTTTTCTTTGATTCATTCTCATGTGAAGAACATCAAAGAAATTTTGATGTGTTGGATTCATTGCTTGTCTCTATATTTTATGATATTTTAGAGTTAGCCTGAATTATCCCCTTAGATCATAATGAAATTTACCTAATAAATACTTGAACCAGATTAAAGAATTTTTATTGATCACATACAAATGCTATTGAGTTATACAATGATAAAAATTTCCCTCTTCATTTTCTCGATTGTGTGATATCTATTCATTTCTTTTTTTTATCATTTTTTTCTTGATTGAAATTGTTAAATAACATATTTTTGTAATTAAGTGATAATTAATTGGATAATTATATAAATGGAAATGTTTACTAAATCCATTTGTTGTTGTTATAATTTAATGTTAATGACATTTATACAGATATTCAGGTTTAATATAATTGGTTAATGAACCTGAGGAATGTTTATTCTTATTGACAAACTAATTAAATGTATATTAAATTAATTGGCTAATTAATTTTTTGTAGATTTTGATAGCTTATTTTTTAGGTTTCCGATAGTTGGAACCAATTAATAATGAATCAGTTATGTCAAGGTGGAATAAGAACATGTTGTGTGATAAGGATAATTCCTTTCTAAGGATTGAGTTTCACAATAGATTTTAAAGAACAATTTCCTTATGTTTTGGATCCATGAGAGCTCTTTGTGTGTGAAGCATGAATTCATTTAATAGGGGCCAAGATCACGTTCCTATGTTGGTTCCTACTATTTTTTATGTGATATAGATATGAGAGTTTTGTTATGTGGGGAAGGGAGGCCTAAATGTGAGGTGATCCTGGGATGGCTGATCCTGGAGGGATGTTGTGGTATGTGGGATTGGGAGGCCTGGCTTTTTGTAGTAGTTTACACCTAGTGTGGTGAGATACGTTAGTTTATGTTTGTGGTGTCATAGAGGACATCAGAGATGATGGAATGAGATGAATCTAGGATTACTCATTCATGTGGTAGTTGGATACTTATTGAATATGTCATTTCAAAGATGATTTACTTCCCCATTACATGACGTAGACAGGTTTTCTTACTCTCTTTCTAAGGTATGAGAAGATGTGTGGGGTATTCCACATGCTTTTCATGTTTATCTTTTTATGGTTGAATGGGTATACGCTCCTCTTATAGGTGGAAAAGAAACAACTGGTAGTTTTTCTACTCATTGTGTTGAGTCCCTTATGTCCAGTAAAATAGAATGTTTTCCTGGAATACCTAGAAATATGGAAACCGGTAATTTTTTTTTGAATAAATGAATAAATGATGTTTAATGTATGGGGTTGGAGATTTTTGGGATAAAATGATGAGGTTATATTTCTGAGAAACCTTGGAATCTCTTTGGTTATGCATGGAGGTCACAATAATTTGTATTGATTCTAATGAAATGTAATATGAAAATTAATAATTGTTAATAAATGCTTTAGGAATTCATTAATGTAAAGTAAAACTGAAAAAAGGGATATGTAACTTAATATATAACATTAAATGGGTGTGTTCTAATAGGATATCTAGTCTTATCGGTGGATGTCATTAGTCTGAGAGAGGTTAGTTATAGTTGAGTCTAAGACTATGTTTTTTCCATAGTGTGACTGTGAGCTATATTATATTATGTTATTTTTTGTTTTATATATGCTACTCTACCCAAGTTAGGGAAACTACCACCCTGAGGATTCTGATCCCTGGGGGTGTTTTCTCCGACATCCTAGTGGGAGGATGGATGACTAACTACCCCCTTTGTCCCCTCTATCTTCTCTTGGTAGTTACTTATGTTAGAATGATCGATGGTTATTTTTTCATATATATGTGAGTAGAGGGTAGTAATGGCGTATGATTATTTTACACACATATATTCTTAATATTGTATCCCATGTACAATTTTTTTTATGACATGTAAAGGCTGTGACGGCTTGAGGATCCTTACTTGATGTATGGGATATGATGGGTTGAGGTAAAATAACCCACATTTGATACATTTTATGCAACCTGCGGTGGATCCCATAAACAACATGTTTAATTTTTATTATGTGTATGCAGTGGTGAGTTGCATGACGTGCATGTTGTGGTACTTCACCCAGGTGTCTTTGGGTTAGCCTTTTTGGAGAGAGATGCTCAAGACTTGCAACATTGGGGAAAAGTGGAGAACTAGTGGGGAACTGGTAGCAGGGTTCCCTTGACATTATTTATTATATTATATACTATTGTGTAAAATACAAGGTGAGAGTATCCATGGTGATTCTGGTAACTTAGAATACCTTTTTAGGTAATGGATTATTTTCACTTGTTGTTCATTGTTCTTTAGCATTCTTTATTTACCATTGTGTGAGAGGCACCAGGGGGCCTACTGAGTCTCATAATATACTCACCCTACAATATATAAACTATTTTTAGGTCAGTTTGAGTAAGTTGGGGATAAAACTATTTACTACTAGCTTGTGGGTTTCTAGAGCTACTTGGGCTTCGTGGTGAGTTCCATCTTTACTTCTTTTTGGTACTTGCTATTTTTCATTTAGTTGTTGTAATTCTTATAAGAAATTATATTTTTTCACATGGGTTTTTCTTATATTTTAGTCTAAGTTGGGGTTGGTTGGTGTCTATATTATCTCTCTAATCCACATGTGTTCCCCTTACATGGTAATGTCTCTATCTTCATGTTAATTATACCCTCAGTGGTAGTATCTTACCTGAGGCCCACTCGAGGTGGGACATGGGTTCAATATCTCTCTTCACACATTTTTTTCCTATGAGGGGTCCACTTTGTGGGAGGGGGCTTGTATTAGGGTGCTATCAGAGGTATTCTTGAGGGATATGATGGTCTTTAGAGTTAGGCAAAGGTTTTGTTTCACGGGTTGGTTGGGAAACAATGTCGGCTAGGTATAGTAATCATTGTAAATATGAGAGACTAGTTGAGAAATGGGAACTTAGGGCCCCTTTTGATATGATGTATAGACCATTAATCTTACAACATCTACTAAATAAAGTGATTCTAGTTGTAGGGTAGAGACCTTGGAAAAGATCATACATCATTCTTCTTTTCAAATTTGTTTGAATGAGTATTCATTGGGATAGGTTAAACAAAACTAAATAAAAGAAAAAAATTAATTAATGTAAAGTATTCCATATTCTAATTTTAGGATCTCAAACTATTTTTTAATTTTCAGGTATGGTTCCATGTCGATGTCCTAGTCAGGTGCATAAAAAAGATGTTCAGCAGGTTATGGCAGCCGATCGTCGTAGAGTACTGGTCGATGATGAAGACACTTGTAGGAGTACACTCCAAGAGTTTTAGTTCCAATGTCTATAGAGGTATGATGTCATAATTTCATTTAAAATCAAGAAAGGCTTGTTGTAGTATGCTGATATATCCTTTTATTCGATCCGTGAGAGAAAAGAGTAATGGGTATCATTGGTTATGATGATGCTATGTGGGGTAGCAAGGATGTAGTGGTTATTGATCCTTGAAGACCGTGAGGAGTCAGTGGTCTCATAGGAGGAGTTACGAGAGTAGTTCAGAGCCAATTTTATTTCTTTGACCATGATGTTGGCTAATTACAAGGAGCTACATATCCTTGGGTAGGAGAGCTACAGTGTGTGAGAGTTTGGAATTTGCTTCAAAACCCTTTTTCAATATTCTTCAGACCTGTTGCCTGATGAATAATTATAGGAAAAGAATTTCAAGGAGGATTTGTATCTAGATATCCAACAACAGGTCATCGAGTATATGTTGAATTTGTATCTCGATGTTTTTGAAATATTGTAGGTCATCGATATAATGTTAGCCAAAACCGGATCGTCATGAGGGGAGTTTTTTGGCCAATTTGTTTTTTATTTTATAAACATAAATCACTTTAGGAAAAGTGAGAACCAGCAAACAGACATACAAACATTTACAGGATGGGCAAAGAACCATGTCCAGGACCATCCCCATCCAAAAAACACCACAAAACAACCCTGAAAACAACAGTTTAACCATGAAAACGTCATGAGGGGAGTGATTAGGATTTCTCACAAAGTATAGTTGTGGTCGGGGGTTCCTAATTTTCATGTATGAGGGGCTTCTGATCAGCTAGGGGCTGGTCCCCACCCTCATAATCTCATTAGTCTAGGGGTAGTGGCACTCAACTGTATTCCATGGTATCAGGTGCTTGTTTTTATTCTGGAGGATAAGACCATTAGTGGAATGAGTGGTTGGCATTTATGAGTATTCAGCGTGTTCCAGGTGCTCCACTCTAGGTTCCTCCATTGAGGCAGTTCCATCCAAGGTTTAAAACTCATGTTTTACTAGCTTTGGATCAGTAGAGAAAAGATGGGGTAGGCAGAGGACAACCCCTAGATGATCCTCATCCTTAGAGAGTAGAGCACGACAATAGAGGTGGTCTTAATTATGGTCAAAGTGGTCATAGAGAAGGTATTGGTTAGCTTCATGCATTATCACTGCCAGCGCTAGGGGAGCCAGACATCATTTGAGGTACTCTTTTGGTGTTTTCTACATGGGTTCGTGCCTTGATTGATTCAGGAGAGATACAGTTGACCTGCTCGTCGTAGAAAACAAGTCAACCTTTAGAAATTTATAATTTCCTACTCACTAAAATGTTGAGTGGTTTGTATGTTTGAACCCACAACAAAGGTAACTGAACCAATTTCTTTTCTTTTCAAAACAACCCCATTATTGTTAGCAGTGGGGAGGCTTTGATTTAAATGTTTTTCTCTTTAATTTTTTTATATTTTTTTAATTACATAGTAGTAAATAATACATTATTTTTCTAAAAATAAATAGATTTAAATATAAACTATGGTTGATAACAGTATAGAAGTCTAACAGTAAATCAGTGAGCTGAGACAAAAAAAACAAGAATATATGCATAAAAAATAGAGATTACCATTAGGGATTTCTAAACAACTGATTAAAAATAACGACTTCTTCACACATAATTTATTGAAACACACCTCAGAGGAATGACGTGGAATCTTCCTTATTAGAGGATTCAATTGATAGAAGATTGAATCCTAGTGTTCACCACTCCATAAACCAGTTGAACTGCTTAAAATTTAAATAATGAAAACAATTACAATAAATCTCCATAAAATTCAAAGGTTTAGGGAATTTATGATTTCATTAATACCTTCAAGGTCAATCTCATAGATTGATCTTGATGTTTTGAATTGAAAATAGTTTATATGTGAATAATTAAGAGATAATAAGAATCAATCTCTCTAATTGATTCTAATTTCGTGAATAGAATAGAATGTGATGAAATATAGATGATGAACCAGTAGGAATTTAAATTATCAGGCTAAGAGTTTTATCCCACCATCAGATTGATTACCGACATTGAAATCGTCTAATTACTGAGTATAGAATTTAGAACAAAAGTGGAAGAAGATACTCCTCCCATGTTGCCTTGCCTTTAAGCTCCTTGGGCCTCCAAGGATCTACTCTGCTCTTTGGATATGTCGTATAAATCAAAAGTGTCCAAAGTGAATGGATTATTTGGTCCTCCTGCTGGCGATGATGCTGTCTGTTTTTAATCTTTTTTAATTTTCTGGTCGGTCACCCATGTTATCCACTAACATTCAACTATCCTTCACTGCAGACCCACACATGTTTATTTTTTTACTACAACAAATGCCATTATAACCTTTTACTTGTAATAGAATTCTCCATGTTAGTTGGGATGAATCTAGACATTCTTTGAGGTACTACATGTATCTACAAAAGTGTACAATTAGAATAGTTTAAAATTATAGATTAAAAAAAACTTACTTCTATACTTAGTTATTATTATTATTTAAATAAATATTTTAATTAATTAATTAATTTATCATATTTTGTAAAGAACATTTATTAATTATTGTAGTTGTAAAATAAAATATTATAAAATTAAATGTTAATATATTATTTAATTACTTATTTAAATTAATATTAATTTTTATTTCAGTTAATAAGTTTTTTTATTATTATAATTATATTAATGCATATATTTTAAATTAATTTGATGATATTAGTTATATTGATTTTATTTATAAATTAAAATTTTAATTTTAATTTTAAATATATTTTATTGAATTAATTAGTTTTACATTATATATTTTATTTATGTATTTATTAATTTGTTATTATTATTATTTTTTGAGATTACTTTAATTTTATCTATTTTTGAAATACTTATTTTTTAAATTTTATATCATTTCCCCCCTTCTCCCTTATCGAGCGTGTATATAGGGGGGTTCATATTTCATCAACGACCGGTGTTAGCTGGTCTCTCTTCTGCTTATCGTGGCACCGACAGATCCTCCTCCTTCCAGATTCAACATCAACATCCACTTCAAGCAGACTATGTTCCTCCCACGACAACAAATAGGGCCACAAAAACTCACAGCGACACCAGCGGTGGCTCCTTCAGGTTTTGATGGCTTCATCTTCTTTAAGCGGTGGATCAAGGACTCAGATCTTGGACCCCTCAATGGTTCGCGGCTCACCTCTACGTTGGGAGACTCAAGACCGAAACTCCTCCTTGGTGGCAGTATTTAGATCTAGGTAGCCTAAGGATCAAAATTGAATATCTGGTGAGATCTAGTTTGATTTAATGTGTTGAATGTGTCAGTCTTGATTGAGGAATGATATCTCGGTGGAAGTGGTGGATTGGCAGGGGAATGGTGTGTCCGGTGATGGTATGGAAGATGAAAACAATGAGTTGTTGAGTCACCGTTCTACGGGGAAAATACAGCGATCTTAAATATCTAACAGTTGCTGTTAATCATCAAAAATGGATACATAAGAAAACAACGACGAGTCCTTGGCTCACCCTTGGGAATTATGTTACTGAAAAAAAAGGAAATAAATGAGCCACCGTTCGTCAGCAAATTGACACAAATATTAATCTAAAAAAAATCTAATTAACTCATTTAATGAAATTCTATTTGTAATAATAAATTACTTAATTAAAAATAAATATGAAACTTACAAGTCAAAATTTGTTTATTTAATAAATTAAAATATATTAATTCAACAACCAATAAGGAAAGATAAAATATAATTTTATATTAAATTAATATAATTAAATAAATCTTTTAAAATAAATAATCTAAATTAATTGTGAAGATAAAAATAATTAAATAAATTTAAATAAAAATAATTCAATGTTGAAATATTTAAAAGTTAAATTAGAGTACAATTAAATTATATGATGCATGTAAACTAATTAAAAAGTAAAACAACTAAAAATATTATGTAAATAAAATTATAAGCTTAAGGATATAGAATAGAGACTGAGAATAAATAAGTAAATGAAAACTAATACTTTAAGACATAAAAATAATAAATTAATTATAAAATATGAATAAATAATAAATTTAAACATAAAATTTCAAAAGTGGAGATATTTAACAAAAAGTAAAGAATTAATTAATCTATTAATTAAAAAATTAAATAAATGATATGTAAAATCATGTAAAATTAAAACCACAGAAAATTACCCCACACTTAAACATTGATTTTCGTCAATCAATCACATCTTTCACTAACTTGAAAAATTGAAATTTGTTCTTATTACTCAACTCAAAATGTAACATGCTTAGAAATTTGAAATTATAGGACATGAAACTGAGTAATAGGTTTTAGAAATTAACTTCTCAAATTAATCTTGGCCAAAATCAAATACTCACTGGATGATTAAAAGAAAAATGAATCCATAATTTTTGAGGATGTATTTCCACATATATGAAACTGCCTAATGACTTTCTAAAATTTAAAACTAATACATAAATTCAAGAGTGGTAAATGGCTAAAAGTTAGTTGAATTAAAAAATTAACAAAGAGAACCTTGTACATTGACTTTCCTATGAGTTCCAAAATTAAATAATTTCGTTTTGAATAACCTTATTGATACAACCTCAATGATTTATATATAAACCAATTCCCCCATTCTTCATCTAGTGTTCATTATGCTCCTAACCTTAATTAACTAATGTTTGACCATAAGAATTTTTATTTTTATTTTTCCCAAGCCATGTATATTGTTCAATGAACTTTTTATTAAAACTTATTCAATTGTATTTATATAACAGAAATGCACCCAATTCCTAGAGTCTCATAAATTCACCACGGGTTCCCTAATGCCCAAATTACTTCAGATTCAAAAGATTCATAGGAAAACCATTAAAATTGGTCCAATAATGTTATTACTTTTAATAATTAAATGAAATTGAGTCCCCTAGGATAGCGTTTAAACTTCTAGTTCATAATGTTATGATCTCAACTCAACTAATAGGTAACCTATATCACTCTCAAATATGTTTCTGAAACCAAAATTATATAAAATCACTAAACATAATCACTAAGTAATCATCCTTCGTCCCTTGTTTCAGAGTAAAGCATCCCTTAACTACCAGTATGGTATTATCCTTAAGCAAGACTAATTTTAGGTACAATGTAAAACTTAATTAATCTAAATATTGGTAATAATTTTGAAAGAAATTAACCATTTAAAAAAAAAAAGATTAAATAGAAGTTTGATTTAATAGGAATATAATAATCATTATTTAGCACAAGGTATGTTGACCCCCTCCCCTATAATGAAAACCCAAACTTTTCCTAAAAGATGAATTCAAAGGTGAATAAAATCGAATTAAGAATTTAAGTTGAAAGCGGATTTTAAATTTAATAGATTGATGACATGTATAAGTGGTCTCATTGAAATAGAAAAGAAATTTTCCATAAAAATTCTTCTACATAAAGTTTACATGCTTTAAAATTTAGGGTAGAGATATTTTTTCAATTATGTTCAGATAGATTCATGTAACTCGTGGCTACATAGTGAAAAAGGGTGTAGTAGTTATGATTTTTGGTTCAAACAGATGTTCAATAAAGCTAAAAATATATAATAAAACACCACACAAATGATGCAGATCCAATAAAATAATAGTAGCTTATATAAACCCCTATACACTTAATTTCAAGTAGTGATTAGATTTTAATCCATTGAAAATAATTTTCAGCAAAAAACTTATGCAGTTTATTTTTTACCAACAACAGAATTTTTCTTGGAACTATTCACTGACTCACCATTAGAAACTTATCAGAGAGTTGTTGTTGACATGTCTCACCTCCGGCAGTGTAATGGTGATTCAAGTGTATCATTAACATATCAATGAGTATTTTTCATTTATGTAATATGGATAAGACACAAGAAAATATAAAATAAAAGAAGGAATTTATATGTTTCACTAATGATTTCATATGTAACTTGTTGTGGTTTTAAGAAATTAGGGAATTATTCTCCTCTAGTGACACATAAACATTCTTGTTTATTCTGAACACAAGAAGCAGGAAGACCAAGAACAAAGCAGTGGTAGGAAATTCACATAAAACAGAGAAAGTACCACTTTATTAAAAAAACAAAATAAAAAGTAAAGACATTGCATGAACCATCTAATGAGCCTATGTTTTCATTCTTTCATAGACAAAAAATATTTCAATGCAGAATAGTCAGAGAATATGGCAACTTTTGACCCTAGATGATACTGTCTAAACTTTTCAAGAGAATAAATCATAGCTAACAGCTCTTTTTCAGTAGTGGTATAGTTAATTTTAGCCTCATCTTTCAGTATACTATCATAATAAACCACATGGAACTTATTATCTCTCCTTTTTTTTCTGAGCATATCTCCAACATATATATCATTAGCATCACACATTAATTCAAAATGAAGTTTTCAATCGGGTACAGTAATAATATGTGACGAAGTGAGTTTTCTTTAATAAGATTAAATGATTTAATGTATTTTTTTTCAAATTCAAAAGTTCCATCCTTAACAAGAAGTATCATAAGGGCTTCGTTATTTTAGAGAAGTCTTTTAGGAACCTCCGATAGAAACCAGCCTTCCATAAGAAACTTATAACACCCTTATCATTTTTAGGAGGTGGTAATTTTTGAATAACATATATTTTAGCACTTTCAACTTCTAAACCCCTCATGGACACATTATATCCCAGTATTATCCCTTCAGTGACCATAAATTGACATTTTTCCATGTTAGTAAATTTTTTGTTCTCTAAGAACCTCTCTAACACAAACTCCAAATTTTCTAGACTATTATCAAATGTACCACCCACAATGGAGACATAATCCATAAAACCCTCATTATTATCTCAATAGTATACGAACAAATATCTATCATGCACATTCAAAAGGTAATAGGGGCTCCACACAACCCATAAGGCATTTTCCATTAAGAAATTTTCCAAAAGCGTTTAGTAAAGGTAGTCTTCTTCTGATCCTCTAGAGTAATTGAAATTTAGATATTACCAGAATACATATCCCGAATATAGAATAATTATTTCCCTTAAATCCTCTCAATAATATGATCAAGTAAGGGTATCAGAAAATAGTCCTTCCTGAAGGATAAATTAATCATCATATAATCTATACAGACTCTCCATTTTGTAGATTTCTTAATATGAATTTCTTCATTTTTATCCTTTTTTAAAATAGTGAATCCTCCTTTGTTGGGGACTACTTAGACTAGACTGGCCCAAGAACTATAAAAAATATGATATATTATTTGAGTGTCTAGTAGATTCATTACTTCCTCTCTCACAACCTATTTCATATTGGGATTTATTCTTCTTTGACATTCCACTCTAGGATTATGGTCTGGCTCCATAGGAATTTTATGCATACCTAATGAATGAATAATTATTTTTATAACAACTATGGGACAACCTATGGTAGATTATAATTTCTTAATAACATTTTACAATTTTTCCTCTTGATTTCCAATCAACTCAGTAGAAATGATTAAAATAAGATTTCAATTCTCACCCAAGAATGAATATTTCAAATGTAAATGAAGTGGTTTATGCTCAAGAATGGTTGGTTTCACTTGATGGAAGTCCCTTGGGACTAGGTAAGGCATGGTATTCAACATAACTCTTATGAGGAGTTTGAAATGATGACTAATTTTAAATTTCAAGACTAGATTCTAATTTTCCATCACTTTTTCCCATAGTGGACTACTCATTGTCCAGATTTTCCAAATTTGAGTTTAAAATATTTATGAAACAAAAATCATCAAGATTTTTTATAAGATCTACCACTAATAAATCAAATTTTTTAGAAATGTTTTTGACAATATAATCATCCTCAGGTTCTCTCAATAAGTTCTTATGCTCAGAAACAGATGACTCGTCTTCAATTACAGTAGAAACTGGACAGTTATCCAATTCTATAAAATAATCAAGATTCATTGTTTGAATAGATTCTACCTTTTTTGAGATAGGTTAATCAATAAATTAAGCTTCAAAATTAATATACTCAATAGAGGATTATTTTTCATATTTTTCACATATTTCATATTGATTATCAACTTAAGCGAACTCTATCTTTGAAAAATTTTCAGGGAATGATGGTACTTTTCCATTTTTAAATACATTAATCAGTTCTTATTGTTCTCTAATTTTGAAAATTATTTTTCCCTTAGAAATATCAATTGCAGCTCCACCAGTGACCAAGAATGGCCCACCAAGAATTATGGTTACCTCCTGGTCACACTACATATCTAATACCAAAATGTTAGTAGGTAGAAATAGCTTTCCAAACCAACTAGAAATTCATCTACCCTACCCACAGGTTGAGTGAAAGAACGATCATCCAACTGATGGATGATTGTGGTTGGTTAAAGATCCACCAATCTCAATTTTTGAAATAGTGAGTATGTGAGTAGATTAATTCTATAATCTAAGTCACATAGATAGTTTATTTTACTATAATTTTCTAAGGTATGGGGTATAACAAAGCTGCATGGGTCTTTGAACTTAGGTGGTATTTTTTTGGAGGATAGAACTTCACTCTTCAGTGAGGTTGTAGGTAGAAAATTATTCAATTTTTTTATATGATGCAATTTTTTAATTGAGGTTTTATGTAAGATTTAATTTGAATTAATTATTGGATGAATGGAATGTTCACATGGAGCTTGGTAAAAATCCCATGGAATGGAAGATGTTCAACTTTGTTATGACATTTTGGTTTGAGTTTTTTAGGGAATGAGATGGGTGGGGAAATAATTTTTATAATATTAGGAATATACCTATCATATTCTATAGTTATCTCTTTACCCTTGTTCTTGTTATCTTTATAAAAATTGCAGTTCAATTTCCATTAAAAAAATTAAGATTTTCCTCATTTTTGTGACTTTATGGTTGATTTCCAAAATCTATAAAAAGAATATTTTTATATTTGGATTCATTAAATTTTTTAGTTTATCCATTATAAAAGTATTTTTCATGTTCATTTTGAGTATTTATCTCACATATAGTTACAACAGTGTTGGAATTATCTATAGGGTTAAGTTCAGTTGTTCTTGGCAATCATCCTTTATCTCTAGAAGTAAAGTCTCATGTTATTTGTACTAGTAGGTTTTCCATATCTTTCATGATCGAACCATTTCTAACTTTATTAGATTTATATTGGTCTATATGTTTATTCAGTTGATTCTTGAATATTTCTTCTTGAGAGTCCATTCTATAAACTATTTGATCCAATTTTGAAAACACTTGGCTATCATGATTTCCCTGAGATTTAAATGATTATACTTTTTTGTTGGTTTTGGTAAAATTTTTAGGTTTATATTAGTAATTAGGGGTAGTGGATGGTTTTATTAATCCTTGGTATTTATATGAGAAATTGATATGGTTCTATAGACCTAGTTATAATTGTTAGAAAATGGGTCTTCTTTAGTAGGCAATTGAGGACCATAGTTACAAAAATGTGAGTTTTCTTATTGGGAAAGTATGTCAAATTTGGGAAAGAAGTTTTATATGTGATTGAACATCCCACATTGATAAAATTGTTCTATAAGTGATTGGATTGAGTTTTTACAGCCAAATTGCTTTCCAGACTGTATATAATTTTGGTTCATTAATGATTGAAGTAGGACGGTGATATCAGCATGTTCATCTATTGTTTAATTTCTAGTACCAGAACTGGTGTTGGAATTTCTATTCACTACTTTTCTTCTTTCATTTTTATGTTGAAAAATTAATGATAGGTTGCTGAAAAGTCTTCTAAACTCTTCATCATTTTAGCATTGTAATTACCCCTTAAAGCTTGATCAACTATGTTCTGACTAGAGGAGGATTTCCCTTCATAGAAGGTATCAATGAGAAGGTTGGATGAGAGTTGATTATGGGAACACTATCTAAGAAGGTCCATGAATATATCACAAGCCTCGTTAAAGGATTTTCTATACTCCTCGTTAAAACATGTGTTCTTAGATATTAGTTATCTTTTATGTCTTTCAGGAAAAAATATCATTATGAAAGAATTATAGACATGGACTCAAAAACATGTTTCGAGCATTCCCTTTTAGGAAATAGGTAAATACACTCATTCTATGTTCATTTTCAGCGAGACAAAAAAAGATGAAATTGATGAAAAGTATTATAGAAGTCTCCAATGAGGGATATAGTGTCCTCATTAGAGATTCTATTAAAATTAGGAAGTAGAGACTGGTGGGGATATTTCAAATCATAATTTTTGGCTCTAGGTACAAGTCTAATGGTTGAATGGTTACATGAATTTTGAAGGATTTAGAAATCCCTCATCATAGGAATTTATACTTCATCTAAGAGTTCTTGTTGATAGATTGGTGGATTATTAGGAGAACGAACACTATTATATAAATTTTCCATTTCAGTTTTATGTTTCCTTCTAAGATAAGTAATATGTTTATCAAGTTATGGGTTCAGGGGATCCAAACTAAAAGTTCATGATATTGTGATCATACAATTGGTAATAACAGGTGGAATTCAACACAAACAATATTAAGAGGCATGTTGTAAAAGTAAAATGAAGGTAAAATTAAAGTATAGAAAAAGTAACTAAAAATAATTAGAATTTGATAGAACATATTATTAAAATAGTTTTCAATTTTATAATTTTTTATATTTTTATGTGAATTGTTTGTTGAATGTTGTTTTTACCAAAAACTGGCTTCTCAAATCCTTCCCTGACAACGAAACCAAAAACACGACCCACTCGTCATTGAAAATGAGTCAATGTTTAAAAATTTATGATTTTATAATCACAAAAATGTTTATTGGGTTATAGGGTGGAACCCACAATGATGTTAAGGGACCACATTTCTTTTCTTTTCAAAACAACCCCATTGTTTTCAGTAGTAGGGACACTTTCTTTTAATTTTTTCCTATTTTCATGTTCTTTTATTTATATTTTATTTAATAACAGTCTACGAAATATTTTTTTTAAAGAACTAAATTTATAACTAAACTATGATGACTAATAGTACTGCAGTTTTACAGTAAAGCAATAAACTAAGACAAAAAAACGAGGATAGAGCCACAAAAAATCAAGAATAAAAGTTTGTAATTATAAACTACTTCTAAAAAAGAATGAATTCTTTTTAAACGTTCTCTTGAAACACACCTCAATGGAATTATGAATAGTATTCCTTGCCGGAATATTCAACAGACAAAAGATTGAATCCTAGAGTTTTCCACTCTAGGGACCAATAAAACTACTTATAAATTTAATAGAGAAAAAAAATGGAATTTGACTCGCCATAAAATTAAAACATTTATGGAATTAAAAATATGATAAATACCTTCAAGATGAATCTCGCTGATCGATCTTGAATATTTGAGTTGAAAATAGTTGAGACGTGAATAATTAAGATATATTCAGAATCAATCTCACCGATTGATTCTAATTTCGTGAAAAGAAAATCCTGTGATGAAATATTGATGATGAACAAGTAGAATTTTACATTCATGAGCTATTAGTTTTAGCCATCTATCATATTGGTTAATAACATTGAAATCATATAATTACAAAGTTTAGAATTTAGGAAAAAAGTGGAAAAAGATACTTCGTCCAATGATGCCCAACTCTTGGGCTCCTTGGGTATCACAGAGTGGTTCTCCAAGGATCTTCTCTACTCTCCTGAGATGTCATAAAAATTAGAAGTTTCCAAAGTGAATGGATGATGCATACCCCATTCTCATGCTACTGATTTCCCTTCTCAATCCTCTGTCATCTTCTAGTCAGTCACCCATGTTTTCCACCAATATTCAGTCATCTTTTCTACACACCCACACATGTGCATTTTTTTACGACAACACTCATTGTTTTAACCATACCCTTGTAACATAATTATCCATGTTAGTTGGGATTCATATCGACGTACTTTGATTACCTATATGTATTTGTAAAAGAGTACATTTAGAATAATTAAAAATATAATATTTAAAAACATCTTACTTTTATACATAGTTATTATTATTATTTAAATAAATATTATAATTAATTATTTAATTTATCTTGTTTTTTAAAGAAGTTTTATTAATTATTATTGTTATTTAATAAAATATTTTAAAATTAAAATTTATTATATTATATAATTATTTATTTTATTTAATATCCATGTTTATTTATGTTAATAATTTATTTATTATTACAATTAGATTAATGTATTTATTTCAAATTAATTTTATTATATTAGTTATTTTAATTTTATTTATAAATTATTATCAATATTTGAGTTTGAAATTTATATTATTTTATTAAATAGTTTTATGTTAGATTTTATTATTTTTCATTCAATTTATTATTATTGCCTTTTATATTTTTTTTATTTTTTTAATTTTTAAAATTTTAATCATCTCCCCCATTCTTCCTCACCTAGCATGCATAGAGGGGGGATTAGAAATTCATTAAGGACTGATGGTATCTGGTCTCTCAACATCTCGGCACGACAACGACAACTCGTCCTCCTTCTAGCCTCGGTAACATAATCCAGGCGGACCCTATTCTTCCGATAGTGATGAATCAGGTCACAAAAGCCTGCAGAGACTCCAGTGGTGGCGCCTTAGGGTTTTTACGGCTTTATCTTCTTCGAGTGGTGGATCAGTGGCTCAGATCTTAGTCTCAGCAACGGTTTTTAGCTGTCCTCCATGGTGGCAGACTCAAGACCGTGGATCCTCCTCGGTTTCCCTTTTAAAATCTAGGCAACCAAAGGCTCGCATGTACAGATATGACGGAATGTAGTTTGATTGAAAGTCTTGAATGTTCAGTTCTCGATCTAGTTTGAGTTCAGTTGTGATTTGTTTATCTAGAAAGCGGTACTGTCGGTAGAAATATGGAACATGTGGATGGCCGTGAAATGGTGAGTCTTGAGTGGGGAACAATATATCAGTGGAAGCGGTGGCTGGACCAAGGAATAATGAAGGGTGGAATGACGGAGAACTAGTGGTGGTATGAAACATTATAATGTTGACTCGTTGAGTCACCCTTCCTAGAGAGAAATAAAGTGGTCTTTTATTTATAACAGTTGCAGTGACCCATTGAAAATTAGATAAAGGAAAAAATAAATGGTGAGTCTTTGACTCACTATTGGGAATGATGTTAACAATCAAAAGAAAATGAAATAAATGAGTCACTCTTCATTTTCAAATTATATAAAATTTTAATCTACTAAATAAAAATTATCAAATTAACTCATTTAGTGAAATGAAAATTTTAAAACAAAATTACATAGTCAAAAATAAATAAGAAACATAAAAATAAAAAATGGTTCAATGATATAATTAAAATAACTTAATTCAATAAAAAAAAATGAAAGAGAAAATATAATTTTAGTATAAATTTATAAATTTAATTAAAGCATTAAAACTACAGAATATAAATTAATTGTTGATATAAAATTAATTAAATAAAGGGTAAAGAATAAAGACCCAGAATAAATAAGTAAAAGATAACTAAAACATTAAGACATAGAAATAAAAAAGTAATTACAAAATATGATTAAATAATAGAATTATTGATAAAATTTTAAAAGTGAAAATATTTAACAAATAATGGATAATTAATTAAAAAAATCATTAAAAATATAAATAAATGTTTGGGAAAATCATATAAAATTCAGGACACATCAACACTCATTCATACTATCTTCCATTGTCCATGCTTTGGGACTTGAGGTAGAGAGACTTCCAGTGACCTTGGCATTGACTGCTCTAGTTGGAGGTCCAGCTGACTTATTTGAACTATGTATAGTCTATGACGTAGTGCTAGGGTAGCAACACTCTTGAAAAGATTTAATATGTTTATGGATACAACAATATGATTTCATCTATGGCATGGATTGGTTGTATTCAGTGCATCCTATTGTAGATTTATACAGGAGTCAGGATGTGTTCTTCGATACTAATGGAGATGCAGTAGTGTTTTTTGGTAATCGATACCCTCGAATGAGTCAGATACCTATTCATTCTTTATCACCATTGATAGATGAGTTGATGCTGGGTCCATCAGATGTTAAGCAGTTGGTGAAGGTTTCAGGCGCAGCGGAAGCGCGTGGGTGGATGTGCCCACTTGGCATTTTGTCATTAGAAATGATCAATCCGGGATCAATACGAGGATAAACGCCAGTCTCCACGGATCGAATCACAGAAAAAGACAAAGAAGATGGGTTTTCCCGGAACCACAAACAAGGATCATTACGGGTTGATTATAATTAATTTAATTAATTATAAAGAAATACCTTTTGGGTGTTCTTTCTTCGTTGATGTTCTCAATCACGTTGTCGATGTGATCCGTCGTTGCGTCGCAGAAGCCAAGTGTAGACTCCCTCAAGCGGTGATCCACACGTGTACCTCGTATCTCTAGACGTCGCCAAAAGATTCTACGGGTGCTAGCGTGGAGAAGCCTTTGCATGCGTTGTCCGCCTTAGATTGTCTTGATCCGATGGAAGAGGATCTCTCTCGGTCTTGAGATAATTCTTGGAGGAAGAGGTTCTTTCGGCCTTGAAAGAATTCTCCAGAGATGTTGTGCACAACGATTCTCTTGTGTCAAAAAAGAGTTGGGGTTGTGAGGATATTTATAATCGGGTGTGTGGGGTTATAGAGTTATGACAATAAATAAACGCGTTACACGTTTTATTTATTTCATTGACTCTTTATTTAAAACCCCATGTCGAATAAATAATTCCTTGACATGCGCCCACACTGATTATAATAAATATCATTTAAAACAATATTATATCCTCAAAATCCCAACTAAAAAAAACTACATGGCGTGTATTAATAAATACACGGCGTGTACTTGTTTTTCATTGAAAACTACACGGCGTGTACATTAAATGTACACGACGTGTATATCTTGTTTTCATTTATTCATTTCCATTCCAAAATAAAACTACACGGCATGTAATAATAATACACGACGTGTACTTGTTTTATTTTCTTTTTCCTCCATCATTTAAAACAACTTAGGCTTCCTTGAATAATTATTAAACCACGTATGAGAATAATCTTTATTCAACTTGAGATACTTGGATACACTTAGTGTGTGACCCTCTAGGCCTCTTTCTCGTTGGCATTAGGCGGGCTTGCCTAAAGTCCAAGATTACTGTCTAGCAACGGGTCAAGGCACCCAAGAGAAAGAAGTTGACGCCGCATTGACGTATCACCTCATACGAATGCTTACTATGTAATTTAATCCCTTTGTCTCAATATCTCATCAAGAAGGTTTCATGGAAGTGTCATAAACCTATATGCTTGATATGTCGTTCTTTGACTACCTGAAATAAACTCATCGTTTACACCATGGCCATGGAATTTAATACGACAATTCTATTTCAATCAAAGGGCCGAGATATCAACTTCCATAAATGGAAGGGACAAATCCTTCCTTGACTTATCCATTGACAACATGTCACTCGTGACGCACCCAACGTACCCTACTTCCCTCCAACTGTCTGCGTGATGGTTTTCGTCAGTAAATCTAAGTGCGCGAGTCATGACATGAGTTAATGATAATCTTCCAGTCTAAGGACCATTACACACTCTCATAGATAGCAATATCCGATGACACCAAGACATGCGGAATTACTACTGGCGGGTCTGTTCTCATAATCTCCCATCTTGGAGATTACCAAGTGCGAACTCCATGAGAGAGAGTCTCGTCTTCTTATGAGTACTCGCACATGACGGTCTGTATACTATGTGTCCTATCATAGTATGTCATCCATCCGCAGAACTTTATTTAAGAATATTGTTATAGAATTTCAAGGTTCTCATCATAGCGGGGATCTGCTATGACCTTATTAATGCAACAAATATTTCAGGACATTATTATATTATAGTCATGCAGAACAATGAACAATATATAATAAGTGAACATTTTTGTAATCAAAGTACAAAACAGTTGGTTCTGAGGACACCAACCCTTACAAACTCCCACTTGGTCTAGAGCCAACTGCCTACGAATTTTAGTCCGCTAGACCTCACATGATGATCATGTTTCTGCTGAGTCAAGGCTTTAGTCAATGGGTCCGCCACGTTGTCTTCCGTGGAAATACTGCTCACTGCAACTTCACCTCTCTGAGAAAAATCCCTCAAGAGATGATACTTTCAAAGTATGTGATTTGTCCACTGATGTGACCTTGGCTCTTTTTCAAGTGCCACCACTGCAGTATTATCACAATAGAGTGTGATAGGATCTTTACTGCTCGGTACAACATCCAGCTCTTGGATGAAGCTTCGCATCCACACTTCTTCTTTAGCTGCCTCAGAAGCTGCGATATACTCGGACTCCGCTGTAGAATCTGCCACCACACTTTATTTTGAGCTCTTCCAACTCACTGCACCTCCATTCAAACTGAATATGTATCCAGTCTGCGACTTCATGTCATCTTGATCAGTCTGGAAACTAGCATCTACATGTCCTCTGATGACTAGTTCCTCATCTCCTCCATAAACCAAGAACATATCCTTAGTACGCCTCAGATACTTAAGGATAGTCTTGACTGCCATCCAATGGCGGTCTCCTGGATCAGCTTGATATCTACCTACCGCACTTAATGCATAAGCAATATCTAGCCTCGTACATAGCATAGCATACATGACTGACCCAATCGCGGATGCGTAAGGGATCCTTTCCATTCTCTTTCTTTCCTCATGTGTCTGAGGACACATTTTCTTGGAAAGATGAATGCCATGTGACACTGGCAACAATCCCCTCTTGGACTGTTCCATACTGAATCTCTTCAGTATCTTGTCAATGTATGTACTTTGACTTAGGCCCAGCATTTTCTTGGATCTATCACGATGGATCTTGATCCCAAGAATATATGCCGCCTCGCCCAAGTCTTTCATGGAGAAGCATTTATTCAACCATGCCTTAACAGACTGTAAGACAGGTACTTCGTTTCCAATTAGCAATATGTCATCGACATATACTATTAGGAAAACGACTTCACTTCCACTAAACCTTTTGTAGACACAAGGCTCACATTCGTTCTTAACAAAGCCAAATTCTGTAACAGCTTCATCAAAACGAATGTTCCATGACCTTGATGCTTGCTTTAATCCATAAATGGATTTTTGCAACTTGCATACCTTGTTGGCATCCTTTGAAGTCACAAACCCTTCAGGTTGTGTCATGTAGACATCTTCCTGGAGGTTCCCGTTAAGGAAAGCTGTTTTGACATCCATTTGCCAAATTTCATAGTCATGGTAAGTAGCAATGGCCAATAGGATTCTGATAGACTTCAGCATTGCAACTGGTGAAAAGGTTTCATCATAGTCAATTCCTTGACGCTGTCTAAAACCTTTTGCAACCAGTCGTGCCTTGTAGGTGCTGACTTGCCCCTCCATGTCCAGTTTCTTCTTGAATACCCATTTATTACCAATAGTCTTTACATCAACTGGAGGATCTACCAAAATCCAGACTTGGTTTTGGTACATGGAATCCATTTCAGAATTCATGGCTTCTTGCCACTTGGTAACGTCTGTGCCTTCAACTACTTCCTTGTAGGTAAGAGGATCATCATTGTCAACCAATAATGAGTCACCATCCTCAGTGACAAGAAAACCATATCGTTCTGGTTCCCTCACCTCTCTCGTGCTCCTACGCAGTTCTTGTGTCTCTGGAACAGATTGTTCTTCCATGAGGCTTTGTGGAATCTGTTCTTGTAACAACTCATGTGTATCTTGAGCCTCAACTTCATCGAAGTCTATCTCTCTCCCACTATCTCTTCTGGAGATGTGCTCCCTCTCAAGGAATATGGCGTGTCTTGCCACTATAACCATTTTGTCTGAGGGGTTGTATAGGTGATATCCCCTTGTTTCCTTGGGATATCCTATAAAGATACACTTTGTGCCTCGGGGTGCAGGTTTGTTACTTGAAGAGGCCTTAACAAATGCTTCGCTACCCCACACGTGTAAATTCGATAACATGGCTTTGCGTCCACTCCATAATTCGTATGGAATACCATTTATCGATTTAGTTGGTACTTGGTTTAGTATGTGTGTTTCTGTTTGTAATGCATATCCCCAAAAGGATAATGTAAGACTCGCATGACTCATCATTGATCTCACCATGTCCAACAGGGTGCGGTTCCTCCTTTCACTTACACCATTCCACTGCGGTGTGTAAGGAGGAGTGAGTTGAGATAGAATCCCAAACTCCCGTAAGAAATCAATGAAGTCTTGATTAAGATATTCTCCTCCTCTGTTTGAGCGGAGTTTCTTAATCTTCTTACCAAGCTGGTTCTCAACTTCATTCTTGTATTCTTTGAACCGATCAAAATAATCGGACTTATACCTCATTAAATAGATATATCCATATCTACTAAAATCATCAGTAAAAGTTATGATGTACGAGAACCCACCCCTTGCTTCAACTGGAGATGGTCCACACACATCTGTGTGAACTAATTCTAGAAGATCTTTAGCTCTTTCAACTTTCCCACTAAATGGGGCTTTGGTCATTTTGCCTTGTAGACACGCATGACATACACCAAGTGGTTTTAGTTCGAAAGAATCTAAATACCCATCTTGATGTAATTTTGTCAAACGTTTCTCATTGACATGACCTAGCCGGTGATGCCAAAGTTGGGTGTGGTATGAGTCATTTAAATTAACTTTGTTATCAATTTCCATTACTTGGTTTGTGTAGTCTAACACATAAAGGCCGTTATATAAATGTGCCCTACCAAAACAAATGCTATCTTTATAAAAGTAGCAACATTCATTTCCAAA
Source organism: Viscum album (assembly GCA_963277665.1). Classification (NCBI taxonomy): domain Eukaryota; kingdom Viridiplantae; phylum Streptophyta; class Magnoliopsida; order Santalales; family Viscaceae; genus Viscum; species Viscum album. Next base: position 1,292,984,044 of record OY728135.1, read on the forward strand.
CTTGAATATGAATCCATCAGTATCTAATCTGGATACTGAAATAATGTTTTTGGTTACATAGGGTACATAATAACATCCTTTCAAAACCAAGACCATCCCGGTAGGAAATGTGAGGTGGTAGTCCCCGACAGCTACAGCAGCAAGTCTGGCTCCGTTGGCTGCTCGTAGATCTATCTCCCCCCGATCAATCTTCCTGAATCTACTTGGTTCCTATATTTGGATACAGATGTGAGCACCACAAGCAGTATCTAATACCCAATTAGTAGAAACAGATAGATTGCATTTGATAACAAACGCACCTGAAGCTTCCCCTTGCTTCCTTGGCTGGTGCAGTTTTTCTTCCGGTGACCCTTCATGCCACATACGAAACAAACAGCATCCTGTTCCTTTGCCTCCCCTTTGATCATCCTTTTCTTGGAAGGCCTTGAAGAAGCTTTGGGCTTAAATCTCTTCGCCTTCCCTTTCCTTTTATTCACCATAAGGATAAATGTCTTTTCACGCTTCATGTCATTGTCCACTGGGCGAATAAGGATAAAAAGATCAGATAGAGACTTCTCAATATTGTTCATGTTGAAATTAACAACAAAGTTTGAGAAGCTCTAGGGGAGTGATGCGAGAATGAGATCGGTACCCAGTTCTTCAGGGAGTTTAAACCCTAGAACCTCCAAGCGCTCAATGTAGCCAATGAGCTTGACTACATGAGGCCCAGCTGGGGTACCCTCTCCAAGCTTGCTCTGAAACAGAGCCTTGGAGATCTCAAACCTTTCTCGTCTTGCTCTCTCCTGGTATAAACCACGGAGGTGCTCGAGAATGCTGTAGGCATTCATGTCTTCATGAGACTTCATGAGCTCACTAGACATAGATGACAGCATCAAACATTGAACGTCAAGAGCATCGTTCAAATGTTGATCATAGACTAGGAAATCTTCATCACATTCCCCTGGGGCAGGAGAATCAGGAAGTGAGGACTCCAGCACATAAAACTTCCGTTCATGGCGTAGGATAACCCGAAGGCGCCTAAACCATTCCTGAAAGTTACTGCCGGTGAGGATGTTGTCTTTATCTAGAATTGATCGCAGAGAAAATGTGGTTGATGTGTTTGTCATTTTGATTCTACAATTTAAAAGAGAAGATTCATCAGTACTTTCTTGATTACATTTTATGAGAAATAATAAATTTTATTAAGTCTCCCACTATTTTATCAATTCCCAATGGCCCTCACCATTGAACTCGGAATGTCCAGTTGCTTTGACATTCTAATGGCAAGGATCCATATTTCCCTTCGCATAACCCCAACAAGGGTTGGTCAAGCTATTTGAAGGTATTTAGGTAGGCGGGTCTTTGCCAACTGTGAGCTTACAGTTCCTTGATCTGTTGAGTGGACTCCCCAATCCTGAAATCCTGACTTGGATTTCCTCAACTCTTGCCTCCAATATTACATCAAGTCTAGCAAGGGATACTTCTCTTGATGTAACATGGTTAAGACAACCCGAAACCTTTCATAAGGGCTTCCTTTATAAAAGTAGGTGTCCCAACAAGGGTTGGTCAAACACATAGTTTTATTGAGTCTTGCCCTTAATCAAGTAACGGAAGGCTTGTTCTGACTTAATATGGTATTTGAGGGATTTTATTCTTTATGCGTATCTTTGCATTGTCACATGCTTGTTAATATTAAGTGATGCTTTCTTCTGTGATTAACCATGTTCTGATAATGTATACGCATAGAACGGTTTTTATTTTATTCCATATTTGCATGCTTGTTCATTTTATTAATTATGTGATCGTGACAACACATGCATAATATATAAACCATGCAATCAGACAGAAATAAAATAAGATGGCATGATCATGAGCTTTTATTTGGTTAGCTTATCTAGCGGTTTTGATAAGCTTACCCTGACCTAGGGAAAACACCTTGAACCTGATGGTTCGTGTTTTGCAGCTCCCACCTGTCCACCTTTGTATCTTCTTGTGTCGGTTTCGCCTCGGCTTCGGGATTTGAACCGTCTCCTCTGGCTTGGGAGATCCTCCATTACATGGGTTTACATTAAAGAAACCATGGGCACGCAGGTCCTACATTTTATTGGAAGAAGGCTCGCAGGCCAACAAATTTAAATTAAATAAATTTAAATGAAACCATACACATACAAAGGGTCTTTGGTCTAGCTCATGATCATCCATAGTATGTAACGACATTTACGCATATTTAGAATTCAAATTCTTTTAATTGTTCTTTTATTTAAGATAAGACGCGCTCAAATTCAATTAATTATGATCTTATTATTAATCAATTCTTTATCTTAAATTCCTTTCTGAATTTCCTTGAGATTCTTCTCATCCATATTCCTTGTACGGGTCTTTGTACATTGGAGGAAACCTGGTGAAATTCCATTTCTGTAAAGTACACGGCGTGTAGTTTATAATTACACGGCGTGTATTTTTCTTTTCACCCTTTGTCCAAAGTACACGCTGGGGCTTTGGCGTGTTTTTCTGTATTTTGGAAATTTTAGAGTACATGGCATGTAGATGAATCATACACGGCGTGTACTTCCTTGTTACGCGGTAACCGGCCTGGCGATCCCGTATACGCGGTACGTGACTTATCTTTGTACACGGTTTCACCTGGGTCGGAACAGACTACACGGCGTGTTGTTCCAACATACACGTCATGTATTCCGGTTTCCACGCACCGTTCTATTCTGGTCAACACGGCGTGATTAAAACTTAGGCATAATCAATTCACACGGCGTGGTTTGGCGGACCAGTGCCGGTTCGTTGAACCTAAGTACATGGCGTGTAGTTTTAATTACACGCCGTGTAATCCCGTGTTGTACAGACAGAAAGAGCGGCTCCTCCAGATGAGTTCCTCGTTTTTATTTTAATCAAAATTAAAATTAAAAGGTCGTTTCTGTGATATGAATCGAGAAACGAAGGAGGAAGAATAGATCTCGTTAATTCAGATTTATAGAACGATTTATTTCGAATTGAATCAAATATGAATGCGTAAATTATCAACGAAAATTAAATAACTATAATCAACGTTGTAACCTCCCTCTGATACCATTTGAAGGTTCCGGGCGCAGCGGAAGCGCGTGGGTGGATGTGCCCACTTGGCTTTTTTTCATTAGCAATGATCAATCCGGGATCAATACGACGATAAACGTCAGTCTCCACGGATCGAATCACAGAAAAAGACAAAGAAGATGGTTTTTCACGGAACCACAAACAAGGATCGTTACAGGTTGATCACTACAACAAATGCCGGTCCTAGCGGCGGTTTTTTTCCGGTATAGCGGCGGTTTAAACCGCCTCTATATTGTGTGGCGGCGGTTTACAAAAACCGCCGCTAAGTTTGGCGTCGGCAATCTATTAGCGGCGGTTTTTTCGATTCCGCGGCGGTTTTAGAAATGTGTCGTAGGTCCGTCATTTAGCGGCGGTTTCTCTTCATTTAGCGGCGGTTATATGGGTATCTTATTCACGACGGTTTTAACCGCCGCTAAATTCTGCCCAGTTCATCATTTAGCGGCGGTTAAAACCGCCGCTAAATGTTGAACTGGAAAAAAAAAATATTGGATCTGCTCCAACACTGCCCTAAATTTTCCAAAACCACAGCCACATCTCACCCATCAGCCCCACATAATATCACATCCACACATATTTGTAATGTACAACAGCTTACAACATTATTACATCATTACCATTTCATATTCCATCACTAAAAGAATACTACCACAAACCACTACACACAAAAACCAACATCCTCATAATAGTGACCATAACATATCTTACCATAATAAAAACCAACATTAAAAACACCATCCCTCATAGACAAAACCACACCATAACAAGAAACATTTATCTCACTATGAGAACCAAATTCACCCATAACACGTCCACAATTAAAAACAAATTGTGAAACCAAACTTGTTGGTTCCATCATACTTCAAACCCCTTAAATCCCACACAAAAAAAGATGAACAACAGACAACCAAATGTACACAAGAATATATTTCAAGATATATGAAGACAATTTCACATTAATTCATCATCTCATGTGGTTGTTTTTTCATAATTATCAAAATTTTCAATGTAATTGATTCTTATCAAAATATACCTATTATTCCTTTTTCGATGGATGAGTTAAAATAATCATCCAAAAGAAGATTTTATAAACAGACAAATAATACATTCAGGAATCACAAGGAAGAAGAGATTTATACTGTGGAATAATAATGAAAAACCAAATATCTAGTAACCATATTTGAAATCACAGATCACGTAAAATCCATTTCAAAATCAATTAGTTATTTTTTCTTTGATTTATCTCAATTACCCACCCACATGGAGAAAACCACGATAATTTCATAAATGGTAAAATCAATAGAGATTAAGGACACCCTAATAGAATATACTATAATTATTTCTACACAAAAAAATGGAAATGAGAAGGAGATGTAATAGCCTATATATACCAAGGTAATGCTTTGATCAGTAACACAACCCATTTAGAGAATGGAGGAATAATGGAGGGGGACTAAAAACAACATCAAACTTCACATCACGGGGCAATCAAATGAAGAATGGTAGTAAAGAACATACCTAGAATTGCATGTTTGGGGAGTCCATGTCCCATATAGTGGATCTAAAAAATTAAAACCATATCTAAGGATTGATGAAACAAGATAAAAACAAGTTAATACATAATATAGAAGGAGTCCCCTAATTTAAGAATCAAAATTTAATTTACCAAATGTTATTGGGTTGTTATGTTTGTCAAAAATTCTATTTTTTTGTATCATCAATTTTGGTTTCATTTAAATGATGGGTAATTGACCATTTAAAACCATGAATCATGATTCTTTCAGTAATGTTGGGATACATGGATGATATTGTGAATTATTTTTATCAGTGGTTAGAGCTCCAACTGATATAACACCTCACCAATGTTCACCAAAACCGAAAAAATCCAGAACAACCTAGGAGAATCCACACTCCCTCACACAAAATATGCCTACACAATCATGGAAACAACCTCAAGAACACATGATCTTTGAAATATAACTACATGGGTCTACATCTATATTATACAGTGGTATTGAAATGATCCTGATCTTCTTTTATATTTTCTATAACTATTAGGATATTTTAAGTCATGCATTACACCACACTAGAAAAATATTTTTTTATTCCCTTACATAGACACATCACAATGTAAAAGTATACAACATCCAACACAACTCATAGAATATATACACAAAAACAGATGAATGATGTATATTTTTATCGGAAAACAAAAAAAAATTGGTGTTTTATTCACCCATAATGCAACTAGGTCAAAATTAATGTTCCCAAAAAATCCCACAACTTATTGAAATTCAATTCCAGATTTCCATCGATTAGGGGATTGAAAGTCATTTTAAAGAGATTTTAGGTAATGGATGGATTCCATATTCCTCCCAATAATGATGATATGAAATAGGAATTACATTCTAAACAATTAATTATGGTATCATGGGGAGTCCTAAAACCTCATCCATGTACAATCATTCTTAATAATGTATTTAACTGGACTCCTTGATTTCTATATAATGTTATGAAATCATTATTCAATATATGATCACATATCCTCCCTAATATTGGGGATACATTGTGACCATCACAATATTTGACCCTCCACCAAAAGGATTTAATGATTGTATACATAAGGAAACATGAGAAATCAAGAAAATGTTAGGACATGGAAATGTTTGGTGGAAACTATGTGTCATAAATGTTACATATACAAACCAACTGTTATCATACTTGTTCAACACATCAACAATACTACTACTCATCATCTGATGCTGCATCGTCACCCTCTCCACCTTCATCTCCACCACCTGCTGCCACCTGTAAGAACATTATATTGAAAATTAAATATTGTTGCATATTTATAATAAAAATTAAAACCAATAAAAGTTTTCAAACTAAATGATTTTGATTTTTTTGTGATTTACCTGCTCACCACTACCCGATGCACTACCACCGGGGGCATATCTGCTCATATGCTGACGTATTTCAAGCAACTCTTTCTGCAAATCAGATATCTGATTCCCCTGCTGGTGAACTGTGTTTCGTAGAGAAGACATCTCCCTCTGAGCATCTTCAGGTATGAAATAACTATAACCAGGAGTAGATGAGGTCGAAATCCCTGATGGCATGCGAAAGACCTCAGATGGTACGGGTCCCAAACCCATCCCACGCACTCTACCAGGATGCTCCTTCCCAAGGACTTGACCAACCGGGTCATTTAATCTAATAAAATTAAGTTCAGAATATATATTTCAAAAAATTTATGCAGAAAAAAAATTAAAAATGATAATAGATGCCCAGTATTAACAAACAAAATATATATAACAATGATAATGAATGACTACAGAAATGAAACAAGTAGTTGCTGAATGAATAAATAATTGTACATACAATCATTTTCCCCTTCAATCATGTCGGTTTCCTGCTCCATTACTTCATCCACTTCATTCATCCTTGATAGACCAATATTTTCAATATCATGATGGACAAATAATTCTGCTTCCTGTTGTTGATGAAATTCAATTGCAAAGGTCAAATATTACACTTCATCACCCATATCATACAAATCTTTTTGTATTACGTGAGTAACTACACTCCACCCTTCATCCACAACATCATTCACATAATATACCATTTTTTCCTGCGATGCTAAGATATATGGATCATGCAGTTCACGATCACCAACATCCATCAAGCGATAGAAGTTTACAGAAGTAAATTGCAAGGAATCTCTTTTAACACCTCTGATAAAATTGACCCATTTGCATTTGAATAAAACAACATAAAAATGCCCGTGGTTGTTTAATTCAATAATATCATGCAGCTTTCCATAGTATTCCACTTCATCAAATGTAAAAATACCAATATTTTGTGTTTTCAAACCCACTTCTCGATCGACTGTACGAAATCTAAAACCATTCACATTATAAGCGTTGAAATTTCTAACTTGTTTTATAGGACCTCTAGCAAGAAACTTCAAATCTTCTGAAAAGTCAGCACGAGTATCAGTATTCATGATCTGAAAAAAAAATATAATTTAATATATTTTCAAATTGTATGTTTCAAAGTAATATTCGTATTTATTGAAATATTTATAAACTTACACGTCGTGAAAACCATTCTACTAGCTCTTTATTCACAGCTTTCGTTATAACCTTTTCATTTTGTGTTCGGCTTCTCATTAGTCTCTTTGTTTGTATCCTCAACTCTTCAATAAATGGATCTACAATTTCACTATTCAGCAGCACATATCTATGTGCCTGTAATAATTCCAATTCTGTTAGTGTCGCGTATGAGGTCCTCCCAACTGATCAGCCAATAACAGGAAATATTTTTGATTTCTGATGCATTTGAGATTGAGTTGATGTGTCGTCAACATGTCCAACTCGAGTAAATCTTGTCTCAATATCATCCAAATATCTGGAACAAAAGGTGAGACACTCCTCGGCCAAATAGCCTTCAGCAATAGAGCCTTCTGGTTGAGCTTTATTTCTCACGTATGCTTTCAAATGCCCAAGATATATGTGAAAAAAAAAATAATATTATGCATTTATTTAAATGCCAAAAAATGTTTACTTAACTGAAAACATATAAATAAAATACCTCTCAATTGGATACATCCATCGATAATGAATGGGGCCTCCTAATTTAGCTTCGTCAACCAAATGCACAGTTAAATGCATCATGACAGTAAAAAACGATGGAGGGGAGATCATCTCCATTGCACAAAGGGTCAATACAAACCTTTCCTGTAGGTTGTCAAGCTGAAATGGATGTAGAGATTTCTCACATAACTGTCTGAAAAATGTGCAGAAATGGAGTACAACAGCAGTAACTTTTTCAGGTAATAATGAACGCAATGCCAATGGTATTAACTGTTGTAACAAAACATGTGAATCGTGACTTTTCAATCCATATAACTTACGATTCTTCAAGTCAACACACCTCGAGATGTTACTCGAATACCCATCAGATACCTTCACATTCTTTAAAATTTGAAGGAACGTATCTTTATCCCTATTTTTCAATGAAAAAATGGCCGGAGCATACTTTTCATTCTCATCTGGCCAGAGATCACGTTTTATGTTCATTACTTGTAAGTCTTTGCGAGCATTGAGATGATCCTTCGACTTTCCATGCTCATTAAGTAATGTGAAAATAAAATTATCACATACATTCTTCTCAATATGCATCACATCAAGATTGTGGCGCAAAGAATTAAATTCCCAATACGGAAGTTTGAAGAATATACTTTTTTTCTTCCATTGTTGCGTTCTGATTTCACTTGACGATGCACTTCACACTCGTTTTCCGCTATCATTCAAATGATGAACCTTCCCAAATTCTGTTTTAACATTTTCAAGCTGTGTCAATATTTCAGAACCGGTTAACAACTTTGGAGGTGGTCTACGATCAATGCAACCATTAAATTTTGATTTGTTCAGCCGAAATCTATGAGATGCATCAAGAAATCTTCGATGGCACAAGAAGCACCATTTTCTACTGTGAGGTAGCCGTTTGGGCTCGAAATCAAAGTTACAAACGGGACAAGCCAATCCCATATAAGTGTTCCAACCAGATAAATTCCCAAGCCCAGGGAAGTCACTAATGGTCCACATTAAAGCAGCATGCATTTTAAACATTGTTTTAGAAGAAACATCAAATGTCTCAACACCGTTGCTCCATAACTCCTGCAATTCTTCAATCAAAGGCTGCAGGTATACATCAATATCATTTCCAGGCATTTGTTTTCCAGGAATAATCATCAAAATGATAAAAGATTTTTGTTGCATACACATCCACGGAGGCAGATTATAAGGGATCAAAACAACTGGCCAAATGCTATAACTCGTACTCAAAGTCCCAAATGGGTTGAATCCCTCGGCAGCCAATCCCAATCGAACATTCCTAGGATCAGCTGAGAAATATGGATGTAATGAATCAAATGTCTTCCATGATTGGGAATCTCGTGGATGTCTCATTAACCCATCATTGTTATTATCTACAGCATGCCACTTCATGTGTTCGGCGGTTTTTGATGACATGAATAATCTTTGCAATCGAGGCTTCAAAGGAAAGTAACGCAAAACTTTTGCAGGTGTGTTCCTTTTCTTCTTCTCCGTGAAATTATGTTCAGTCATACTTCCAACATCACCCTTTGACTTCCATCTAGAAGAAAACATTTCTTACAATTCTGTCTACTTGAATCCTCTCCCCAGTAAAGCATACAATCATTGGGACACGCATGTATTTTTGTATAATTCAGACCAAGCTTGTTAACAACTTTTTTCATATCATAAAACGATTCTGGGATTTTTGCTTCAGGAAATGCATCACGAATCAATTCCAATAACATGGACATTGCCTTATTTGTAATTCCACATAGACATTTGATATGGTACAACTTCAGTAGAAATGAAAGCTTTGAATATTTCAAACACCCACTATACAACTCTTGATTTCCATCATCAACTAAATCATGAAATGCATTTTCCTCACTGATGTTTTCCCTTACATTTGGATCCACAGAATCAAGAGGATCCAATGATATGTTACAATCTTTATCTGCTTGTGTTACAGTCTCAGAAACATCACTTGTCACGTTGCAATTTGTAGCACCCTCTTCTGGTTGTTCTGATATGTTTTTATGCATATAGTGGTGTCTTGCAGTGCCGAATGCATCATTTATGAGGTTTTGCATTTCATTTTCCATTGTCGAAGAACTTGGGACCTCATTCTGTGGATTAACATCAGTCCTCAATCTTTCTGTATTGTTTGATTCTCCATGCCAAATCCAACACAAATATTGCTCAGGGAATTGGTTCAGTATTAAATGTTTATAAACTTCATCTCTCTTCAACCATGTTCTAAATTTACATTTAGGACATGGACATCTTATTCTCCCTTCAACGGATCGATTAGAAATTGCAAAATCTAAAAACCCATTCAAACCCTTAACATATTGAGATGTGTTCCTCGGTAATGTGATCCAGCTTTTATCCATGTATATCACAATGTGCCTACACAAAATATACGATAGTGTAAGATTAATGAAACATAATATAATAAAGATGAACCATTGACCATAAAGTATGCATAATATAATAAAGATGATTCATTGACCACATTTACCATTTCAGACCAACTGAACAAGTCTGGTCCATAGGAGAGAGCGTCAACACCTCATTGAGGAGGAATAAGAATATCAGGATACACACTTATCATAACACCATCGATCACACATTTATGTTGCCTCAAACAACACCCCTTTGATGTGTGATCGAAACTGATCATAATGCATTTTAAATCAAGTTAACTACATTCCCTGAAACCATTTTCACAATGGGTAATGTTTGTTTTATTGTTCTAGGGAAATCTAAATGGACACATTTATGTTTTGGGGTTCATCTTGTGATGGAAGCATGAGACATGGTGTTTTAATTTCTTGAATAAATTAGTGATAATGACCCTCCTAAGGTGGAGAGAATTATGTTAGTCATGGAAATGTGGTGAAAACTGTAGAGTGGATGTGGAGGAATCAAGGTTCCAAATAGAAACCTATAAGGGACATGTTTTGGGGTTCTTAGGGAAGGCTAGGTGGAACTTCGATATGGTGTGTGAGGTAAATTAAGTAGGCCACCACTAATGGTTTCTAATGCATAATCTAGTCCATGAATATAAAACAAACAATAGTTGTTGTACCCCTCTCTCTTGGATTTTAATGATAACAATAACTCTATTTGTGTTCTAACTTGTTTTCAAGTGTTTTTGATGTTAGGAAAAAGATTTCCTAGGAGCTCTCCCAAGAAAGCTGAAAATGGATTGACTGAGTCTACCGGCCAACCGGTGGCTTTCCACCGGCCAGCCGGTATGGGCACCGGCCAGCCGGTTCCTACCAACCGGCCGGCCGGAGGAGCTAGGAAGTAGGCTTTCCCACTGCCTGGTGTCACCGGCCAGCCGGTGGATGACCACCGGCCAGCTGGTGAGACACCACCGGCCAGCCGGTGTACCCAGTCAATCCTTCTGGTGGATCCTAAACTGCGGAAAGTACTAATTATCGGTGCCATTTTTCATTGCTACGATCCTGTGCTTACCACTGTGGTCGGACGTAGTGTCATGGATACTTTAGTTTATCCTCAATATAAAAAGCTCTTTAGCTGTAATGGTAAAATCTAGATTTTCTGCAAAGGATTACAGTGATCGTTTGGCACTTCATCTGATTTATGAGAGATGGAATGAAGCTGAAAAGAAAGGATCAGTGTATGAGTATTGCTGGGAAAAAGTTCATCATGTGGAAACTTTAAAGACAATTCATGCTATTCAAAAGTAATATTTTAGAAATGCTGGACTGTTGGATAGAAATGCGGGCTAGTCACATGATCTTCGATAAAGCCTGTATGGTTTGTTAAGTCATGCTATAACCATGAGGAATGGGTTATCCATTTCCACTTGGTTTATTCTCCCCCTTTCCTTATTTTTTCATTGAATTTACCCCACCTCTTGTAAATCATGGTTAGGGAACACAATAACTACTAACTGGGCTCTGATCGTATTACTTGAGCTGGATAGGCACTTTTTCAACCTTTTGTGTCCTAAAAACCCGGGACACCCCAAAAACTGTTCATACATCCAGTAAACATTTTGATATCCCAAAATTATCTATTTAAAGTAAAATTGAAATGAGAAAGTACCTGAAAAAATCATAGAATATCATACCCTCCCTAACATGAAATGTCTTAGCTTTGAGCCACATTTCAGAGTATCACTAAGCTTTGTCAGAAAAGAGATTGAACCACTATGCCTACATATTCATCTCCCCTCCCATTTCTCTTCTTTAAGGGTACTATATAGTAATAAAAGCTTTGTTAAAAAAGAGATTGGACCACTATGCCTACATATTCATCTCCCCTCCCATGTCTCTTCTTTAATGGTACTATGTAGTAATAAAACTAGAACAAAAGGTACAATACTACCTTGCAAAACCATCCCATTGTGATCCATAAAATGAACTAGATTCTCTTAAAGGATGATTCGGCCTCCAACAAAAATTCAGCCACATGGACTCTATAGAGAAGTCTAGGAAACATCACCTAAAATGAAACATAAAGAAATAATTCACATAAAGTCATACCATCATGGAATATCCAATATATTCCCCATCGGCCCGATCCTCTTCACAACACATTACTCAAAACGCTTGACACCATCTTACCATTTTTTCAAAACATTATCTCTAAACAAAAAATCACACGATAGAAAACTCACTTTGAAATCATGCTTTACACCTTAAAACACATTTAAAATGTTTAGGATAATTTCTATCAACCACATTGGGAGATACATTCCGAGAAATAAAACCAATAATATATATAAAAAGATATACAATATTCAATTGATAAAATAATGAATAATAGATTAAAAAACATCCATTCTATCATGGAATTCAAATAATGGTAACATGAATATGGAAACTACCTAAAACTCAAGCCATGCTAAAATAGATGATGGAATCTCAAATTTTAATATTTTCAAATGCACACATATTCACCTTAACTTATATGTAATGATACCTAGTCCATATATACATATTAAGGTGTACAAATATGTATAAGGGATCTATACATATTTGACTATACTTTCATATACCCCCTTTCAATGATACACATATTCATTTTCATATACACATATAAGCACATATAGCCCCATGATATATATTAATACTTTCAAGGTTGAATATATATAAATGGAGAACTTATATATAGATTCTTAATTATGAATACACATGTAATCCTTTGATGATGACAGCTCAAACCTGCCAAAATGAAGACCAAAACACACTACAACGATATTTGGAATATAAAAATCACAATATCCCTAATTAAAATGTGCAAAAAATAAAAATTATATATAAATAAACCTGAAAATTATGGTGGGAGGACTGAAATTATGGTGCGGGGGTTGCCGGAGGCCGCGGGGGGTGTGGCGGTCGCCGGAGGGCGCGGGGGGCGCGAGGGGCGTGGGGGCGCGGGGGTCACCGACGGTCGAGGGGGGGTGCAGGGTTCGCCGGGGGGGCTCGTGGGCCGCGGGGGTCACCCGAGGGCGCGGGTGTCGTCGGAGGGCGCGGGTGTCGCCGGAGGGTGCGGGTGTCGCCGGAGGTAGCGGGAGGGGGATCGGGGAAGAGGGGAGGGTTTGTGAGGGGGATTGGGGAAGAGGGGTACACGATAGGGTCGGGGAAAGCATCGCGACTTTTCAAAATAGATTGGGTTTCGCGGCGGTTTTTAACAAACCGCCGAGAAATCTTTCACTGATAACGTTTAGCGGCGGTTTTGTGAACCGCCGCCACAAAACCGCCGTTAAACACTGTTTATGTTGTAGTGGATTATAATTAATTTAATTAATTATAAAGAAATACCTTTTGGGTGTTCTTTCTTCGTTGATGTTCTCAATCACGTTGTCGATGTGATCCGTCGTTGCGTCGCAGAAGCCAAGTGTAGACTCCCTCTAGCGGTGATCCACACGTGTACCTCGTATCTCTGGACGTTGCCAAAAGATTCTCTGGGTGCTAGCATGGAGAAGCCTTTGCTTGCGTTGTCCGCCTTAGATTGTCTTGATCCGATGGAATAGGATCTCTCTCGGTCTTGAGAGAGTTCTTGGAGGAAGAGGTTCTTTCGGCCTTGAAAGAATTCTCCAGAGATGTTGTGCACAACGATTCTCTTGTGTCAGAAAAGAGTTGGGGTTGTGAGGATATTTATAATCGGGTGACAATAAATAAACGCGTTACGCGTTTTATTTATTTCATTGACTCTTTATTTAAAACCCCATGTCGAATAAATAATTCCTTGACATGCGCCCATGCTGATTATAATAAATATCATTTAAAACAATATTATATCCTCAAAATCCCAACTAAAAAAAACTACACGGCGTGTATTAATAAATACACGGCGTGTACTTGTTTTTCATTGAAAACTACACGGCGTGTACATTAAATGTACACGGCGTGTATATCTTGTTTTCATTTATTCATTTCCTTTCCAAAATAAAACTACATGGCATGTAATAATAATACACGACGTGTACTTGTTTTATTTTTTTTCCTCCATCATTTAAAACAACTTAGGCTTTCTTGAATAATTATTAAACCACGTATGAGAATAATCTTTATTCAACTTGAGATACTTGGATACACTTAGTGTGTGACCCTCTAGGCCTCTTTCTCGTTGGCATTAGGCGGGCTTGCCTAAAGTCCAAGATTACTGTCTAGAAACGGGTCAAGGCACCCAAGAGAAAGAAGTTGACGTCGCATTGACGTATCACCTGACTGAAAATTATTTTTTTATTGAAAAAGGAGAAAAACCGAGGGGAACAATTCACGGGGGGCGAAAAAAATGAAGACCAAGTGCATCCTTTCGGATCACATTAACACACTCACACGGGAGGGAATTCAGACTGTCGAAAACAAGCAGGGTCTCCTCCGGCCTTCCCCCACTAGCCAAAACATCTGCCGCAAAGTTGGTTTCCCTTACACCATGATGGACCAGCTTACCCTGATAAGTCTCCACTCTGCATCTTCTGAGAACATACATCAAGTTCCATGGCACATCACATTCCCCTTTGAGGGACCGAACAAGAATCTCCGAATCGGATTCAACCTCCGTCACATGCAAACCTCTTCCTTTGCATAAAATGATACCTGAGAGGAGGGCTCTGAACTCCGCACCTAACGAAGTACCCGGTCCATAGTAAGCGCTAAAAGCGATATGAACTGAGCCCGAGCTATCCCTCAGGAGACCACCACCTCTCATAATCCCCCTCGAGCAGGAGCCATCCACATTGACGTATCACCTCATACGAACGCTTACTGTGTAATTTAATCCCTTTGTCTCAATATCTCATCAAGCAGGTTTCATGGCAGTTTCATAAACCTATATGCTTGATATGTCGTTCTTTGACTACCTGAAATAAACTCATCGTTTACACCATGGCCATGGAATTTAATACGACAGTTCTATTTCAATCAAAGGGACGAGATATCAACTTCCATAAATGGAAGGGACAAATCCTTCCTTGACTTATCCATTAACAACATGTCACTCGTGACGCACCCAACGTACCCTACTTCCCGCCAACTGTCTGCATGACGGTTTTCGTCAGTAAATCTAAGTGCGCGAGTCATGACATGAGTTAATGATAATCTTCCAGTCTAAGGACCATTACACACGCTCGTAGATAGCAATATCTGATGACACCAAGACATGTAGAATTACTACTGGCAGGTCTGTTCTCATAATCTCCCATCTTGGAGATTACCAAGTGCGAACTCCATGAGAGAGAGTCTCGTCTTCTTATGAGTACTCGCACATGACGGTCTGTATACTATGTGTCCTATCATAGTATGTCATCCAACTGAAAAACTTTATTTAAGAATATTGTTATAGCATTTCAAGGTTCTCATCATAGCGGGGATCTGCTATGACCTTATTAGTGCAACAAATATTTCAGGAAATTATTATATTATAGTCATGTAGAACAATGAACAATATATAATAAGTGAACATTTATGTAATCAAAGTACAAAACAGTTGGTTCTGAGGACACCAACCCTTACAGTTGGCGTTTCCATGGTTTGTGGAAGAGTACCCATATATTTTTTCAAAAGAGGTTATAACATTACCCCCTCGAAAAGAGATCGAGTTTGGTGTTAATCTATAGCTAGGTGTGTCTACTATCTCGATGTCTCCATATAGGATGGTGTTTATGTGTTTTGGGATCAACTTATACAGCTCGTTGGTCTATTGTGTTGTGGTTTTCTTTGGTTGGGTTTGTCACTGTGGAGTGCCCTAGTTTTGTTTATGAATAAGGCTGATTGCAGTTAGTTGTTCTATATCTATTATCATTACTTAAATCAAGTGAATGTAAAGAACCTTTATTGTATTTTGTGTATTAATGATTAATTCTATCAACTGAAGGGTTCAAGTTGGTTCTCGAAGATCGATTTTTGTCTAGTATATGATCAGATGAGAGTGAAGCATGAGGATATTCTAAAGACTGCATTCCCTTATCGTTATGGGCATTACGTGTTTATTGTGATGTCGTTAGATGTGAAAGATTCTTTAGTACTGTTCGTGGGGTCAATTAAAACTATGTTCTGTGAGTTCTAGAATATGTTTGTGGTGGTTTTCATCGACCACATCCTTGTGTACTCAGATTCTAAAGAAGAACAAGTAGGTAATCAACGTGCTGTTTTGGGAGTTCATTGCCATGATAAGCTATTTGGGATGTTTTTGAAGTTTTATTTTTGGTCTCGAGATTTCTATTTCATTGGTAATGTTGGTTCCCAACGGGTAATTGTTGTGGATCTATAAAACATATAATAAGTTGTGTCTCAGGTAGCCCCCAAGATAGTATCAGATGTGAAAAGTTTTCTTGGTCCCGTAGGCGATTAGAGGAGGCTCGTAGCCAAATTCTCTTGGGTTGTGACTCAACTGATGGTGTTGACCAGAAAGGATCAAGCGTTCATGTGGACTGATCCGTGCTATTAATATTTTAATTATCTAAAAGAGAATTTGGTTTGTGTTCTGGTTCTTTGTCTTCTAACAGAAGGATTTGTATTTGAGGTTTTCTTTGATTCTTCGCGTCTAGTTCTAGGTTGTGATCTGATACAGCATAGATCATCCATTTATTATGGGTCTCAGTAGTTTTGTCCCCATGATCGTAACTATTCCACCCGAGATCTCGAGTTGGTGTTGGTGGGGTTTTCTTTGATTTTTTAGAGATATTACCTTATCATTGAGTCCTTGGTGGTCGTCACTGATCATAAATTATTAAGGTATTTCTTCTCACAATGTCACAAGAACCTAAATAAGTTTAATTGGATGGAGTTCATACATGATTAAAACTTCCTGATTAATTATACACTTGTGAAGTGGAATGTTGTGTCTGATATGTTGAGTTGGATGTTGTATAGTGATACAGTTCATGAATCAGGTGATTCCTATAGTGTGATGGAATAACTTTCTATATTAAATATGAATATGGGAGAATATGGGGAATAAGGGGTTTTCTTTATCATATGATGGTACAATCTTCCCTATTATAGTATTTGGTTGAATACTAGTTGGGTATCTTGAGGTCAAGGTCTAGAGAGACTAAGTTGTTTGTTGTGAGGCCCCTGATGGTTGTTCTGAAGATGAAAAACATTGAGTTTTGTTTTAGGGAAGGCTTCTCATTCCTTTGAAAATTCATGAGATGATTTTCAAAGAGTTCCATAGTTATTCTTTAGAGGTACATATTTGAGTAACGAAGATGTACCAAGCTTTTATAGGTTAGTTTTTTTTCTTGGGTAGAAGCATGTAGTTGTGGAGTTTGTCTCTCAATGTTTGGTCTTCTAGAAGGTGATGGCAGAGCAATGTGTTCCCAGTGGTTTCCTTTAGTCATTAAATTGTCCTCAGCAGAAGAGGGAGGACATATCAATGAATTTTTTTACCATTTTTTCCCAAGCATTGGGAGTCTACGATGCTATATGGTTGGTACTGGACTATTTGATTAAATCCTACCAATTAATTGCAATGAAGCAGCCGAGCGCAGTAGAGGTTTTGTTGAAGCAATATCTAGAAGAGGTGGTTAGGATCCTTGGAGTCCCAACGGGGGTCATTTATGATCAGGATCCTAAGTTTACCTCCAGGGTGTTGAGAGGTATCTATCATGCTTCTAGTTCTCAGCTATGTCTTATCACTACATTTCATTCGCAGTTGGCTAGCCAGATAGAGTGAACCATCCATAATATTGAAGGAATATTGCACTCTTGTGTACTATATTTTGGAGGTTCATGAATGAGTAAAATTCCCTTGGTAGTGTTCGCTAACCACAATAGTTTTTCCTACACCATTAGCATAGTTACATTTTTTGAATTGTGTGTCCAACCTTTCTATTCTATGTTGTATTGGACTGGGGTCAGAGAGATAGGAATTTTCGAGCTGGAAGTAGTATAGAATACAATAGATATGGGTCACGTGATTCTTGAGAGGATTAATGTAGTCCATGATCACCATAAATCCTGTGCTGATATTAGGAGGAAACCATTGGATTTTGGCATTAGAGATCAAGCCTTTTTGAAGGTGACTTTCTATCAAGGGCAGTGAAGGTTTGGTTGTAGGATTGAACATTATCCACAGTTTTTTGGGTCTTTTGAGGTGTTGGATTGTGTTGTAGACATAGATTGTTGGGTATAAATTCTCTCAGAGATGTACAAGATTTTTTTCACGTGTCCTGGCTCCCTTGTTATCTTCATTATGACTTAAACATCATCGATTGGGGTGAGATCGATGTTGATGATGATATGACCTTCGAGGAGCATCTGGTAGAGATCCATGACGTCCAGGAGAAGGTGTTTTGTGGGCATGGTATCCCCTTGGTTTATGTATTGTGGCGGAATGGTGGTATGATGGAGAGTACCTAATAATTTGAGTCATAGATACGTGGTCATTAACCATATCTATTTTATATTTATCTTTTCTATTGCAACGTCATTCGTTTGTTGGTTGTAGACCATTTATGGTTATGAGTTGTATTTATATTGTTATTTGTTTTGTAATTCCCTCTTTTGAGAGGTTTCCCCCCTAAGAGAGTGTTTGGAAGCATCTTGTAGGGTTTTCATGGTTTTTTCACTTCTTACCTTAGTGTGGTGGTGTGATCCTATGGTGGAGAAAGCTTTGAGAGGTATCTCATGGGGTGGTTATTCGAATAAACCCTTTTTTACTATCAATGTTGGTTTGGGATTTTTTATGATGAGAATTTGTTCATAGGTATCTGATATAAGGACCCAAATCCATGTCGATCAACCCCTTACGTGTTTTCAAAGATAGAAGTTCTCGGTGGTTGCTCAGAATATGTTTAGAGAAGTTAAGTTTAGTAAAATCTAGAAATGGGGGATTACACATCATGAATCTAAATTAAATGATGTGTAATATTGTTTCATAGGTTCTCTCAGAAATAATCATAATGCGAATACTTTCACAGGGTGTGAAAAAGGGATTCACAACATGGAATTCTTCAGGGTCCGAAAAATAATGTGTTGAGGTGACATTTTTTCAGTGGAAACCTACCCGCAACATTATATGACGTGAAAGAGGATTTCAAATTATGTAATTACCCTCTAATATATTTTTTAAAACATTTTATCCACTTGGGAATTCAAAAACCTATTGATGCAATGGTTCAACCTCAACCCCATGTTACCCAAGGACCTTCTCTTCAATGTTTTGGTGATTCCTTCATCAACGATTGATCCATGTATCTCTCCATCAACCCATATCGATTTGTCTTTGATATAAGATAAGATATACCTCCAATATTTCAGTTTCTTTGAATTTTTTCCTCCTATTTCTCTTTTCAATGTGGTGGAACATAATATACATGTTTCTAATGAAGTTCTCTTTGTTTTTGGTTGGTACGGTTGTGCCTCGACATCCTCAGGTCGATGTAGTTGTTGAAGGAGAG
Organism: Viscum album; assembly: GCA_963277665.1. Lineage (NCBI taxonomy): Eukaryota > Viridiplantae > Streptophyta > Magnoliopsida > Santalales > Viscaceae > Viscum > Viscum album. The sequence goes on from OY728135.1 coordinate 1,293,003,613, forward strand.
GTGGTTGAGATCCATTTCCTTGATCCATTCTAATGCAAAGAACATCAATGACTATTTCAGGTAGGATATTATTTTATTCTGTATTTATATACATGAAATTGTATAGTTACCATGATTTTCATCCTTGTATCATAATGAAATTGACCTAATAAATACTTGAACTAGATTAAAGAATTGGTGTCAATCGCATAATGATTTTGTTTCTTTATATATCGATAATGGTTTTCTTATTGATTTTATAAATAGTGTGATATCTATTGTATGATTGGTTTAGATTGTTATTTTTTTATGGATGTTATTAATGAACATAAATCCAAAATTAATTTGACAATTAATTGGATAATTTTTTAAAGAAGTATGTTTAAAAAATCTGATAGATGATATAATTTGATGTTAATAAAATTGATGAATATATTAATGTTTAATGAAAAGGTTTAATGAACCTGAATCATGTTGATTGTTGTTTATAAATTAATTAAATCCATTTTAAATTAATTGGTTAATTAATTTGTGATAGCATGTCATAACTTGTTGTTTAGGTTTCCCATAGTTGGAATCTATAAATAATGAATTGGTCAATTCAAGATGGAATAAAAATAGGTTTTTTGATAAGGGTAATGCCTTTATAGGTCCTATGTTTCCTGCTAACATGTAAATGCCAAGTGCCTTATGTTTTGGAGAGGTGAGATATCTTTGTGTGTGAAGGAGGAATTCTTTACATTGGGGCTGAGAGCCTATTGCAATGTTTGTTTCTACTTTTTATGGTGTTATATGAATAATATACTTGTGGTATTTGGGTAAGGGAAGACCAGATGTGACGTGAGCATGGGATGCTTGAGTTTGGAGGGCTGGTGTGGTGTGTGGGGTAGGGAGGCTGGGTTGTTGTGGCAGTAGTTGATGCCTAGTGTGGCGAGATGCATCTGTTTATGCACGTATTGACGAGGAGGAAACTATATATGATGGAATAGGTGGAATTTGTGATTACTCATTGATGTGGATGTTTCATGCTTATGGAATATGTTGTTTGTTTATCTGATTTTCATTCCCCACAACTTGAGGAAGTTTTTTTCCTTAATCTTCTTCCAATGGAATTAACGATGCATGATATGTGTCACATTCTTTCAGTGTTTATCTTATCATGGTTTTATGGGTCTACACTCTTTCAATGTGTGGAAAATACTTTACTGGTAGTTCATCTACTCACTATATTGAGCCTCTTGTGTTTGGAAGCTTATAGAGTTTTCCAATAATACCTAGAAATATGGAATGTGGTAACGTTTTTTAACAAATTAATAAATTATGTTTATCCTGTGGGGTTAGAGCTTGCTGGGATGAAATGATGAGGTTATATTTCTGATAAAATTTGGTCTCAGTTTGCTTATGGCGGGAGGGCATGACACTTTTTTGTGATGCTAATGAAATGTAATGTGTAAATTTATAATGGATAATTAATGGGTGAATAAATAATTAATGTAAAGTGGGACAAATAAAATTGAATAAGTAACATAACATTCCTATTCTATGGGTTGTGTGCTTATATTATATCTAGTCTTAGTAGTAGTAGCTGAGAGTCTGAGAGACATTTTCTTTAGTTGATTATAAGATGTGGTTTTCGCATAGTGTGGTTGTGAGAAATATTATATCATATATTTTTTCATATATAATACTCCACACTAATGGTTAGTTAAACTATCACCTCGGGGATTATAATCCATGTGGGGGAGTGTTGTTTTCCCAACATCTCAGTGGGAGGATGTATGGTTGACTACCCCCTTTGGCCCCGCTCTATTCTATTTGAATTTACTTGTGCTTGTATACACGATAGTTAGTTTTCCCGATATATGTGTGTAGAGGGATTTATTGGATTGTGGTTATTTCACATAAAAATATTCTTGATATAGTTTCTAATGGACTGCAATGGGTATGACGTGTATAGGCTATGATAGCCTAAGGATCCTTACTCTGCATATGTGTTGTGATGGCATGAGGTATAATTGCTGAAATTTGATACACGTCATGTTGGCTGTTGTTTCTCCCAGAAACATCCTAGTTACTATTGGTTATGTGGATGTAGTGGTGAGTTACACGAGGTGCATGTTATGGTGCTTCTCCCAAGTGTCTTCGAGTTAGCCTTTTTTTGAGTGAGATACTCCTTCCGTGTGATTTTGTGGAAAAGTAGAAAACCATTGGGTTAGTGGTAGTGGGGTACCCTTTATATTCTCTGTTATATTATATACTCTTGTATGTGATACATGGTATGATTTTTGTGGTGAGGCTGGGAACGTAGTTTACCTATTCAGGTGAAAAATTAGTTTCACATGTTTTCCATTATGCTTTAGCATGCTTTCATTACCATTGCACGAGAGACACTGGGTAGGATCCTATTGAGTATAATGTTAAACTCACCATATGTTATATGTTGTTTTTTTCAAGATAGTTGGAGAATCTATGAGATCAGGCTTGTTACCACTAGCTTGTGGGTTGCAGGAGCTCTTTGGGCTTCATGGTCGCTGTCATCTTTACATTATTTTCATAGTTGAATTTTTTCATTTCAGTTGTAGTAGTTATTGCATGACTTCATATTTTTGTACATGGTTTTATTTTGTATTTTAGTTTGATAAGGGGTTGGTTGATGTCTACCTTATCTCTCTATTCTACTTTTGTTTCTCTTAGATGAAAATTCCTCCCATATGCATGTTTATTATACCCTTAGTGCTAGTCGCCAACCTGGGGCCTACTAGAGGTGGTACTCAGGGGCTCACTGCCTTTACTTTCCCATATCTATCCCAGTAGGGGTACACCTTGTGGGGAGGAGGTAAGACAACAAAATTGGAAAATTTTAATTTCAAATTAATCCTACAGATGCGATGAGAATGAATGTTTTCGAATAGAAATTGGTCAATCGTTTACAAGGTTTTTTATCAATATTCAATAATAAAATGATTAAAATGCCCTATATTGGATTGATTTATATATGTTATTTTAAATTATAACAAACTATAAATATAAATTAACATTATATACTATTTAAATGAAATGGTATTTTTCAATTAAAATTCAGTATTTTTACTATTCATCAAAATATGAAACACTTCAGAAAAATTCCAAAAATTCACTCTAAGGTAACTTTCATATGTTGATTTTAAAACATAAAGAATTTTTTCTCAAAAAAATTAAAATAGTTGTAAAAAAATAATTTTTTAAAAATTTGATTGCAAATAATTTCTAAGATATCATTAGAAAAAATACATTAAAAAACACTTTTAGTTTTCTTTTAAATGAACATTATTTTAATTATAATCAATAGATAAATAATAAAAATGTTTAAAATAAATGTTCTTATAAGTTAGTTAATCTTATTCATACCCCCTATTCAAATGGTTTGGTGTTAACTATCAAATTAAATAATAATATTAAAAGTATATTATTGTTCGTTATGTCTCGGTCTTGTGTGTAAAGAAATACATCATCGAACCTCATTGTTTCATGAAACACACGATAGAATGGGGATTGTATTTAGTGAAATATATTAAGGATATTGATTTTTTTTAAATAAAATTATATCATATAGTCTTGGGGTTTTATTTTTTACTCTAATCGTGGTGTTCAATGTCGTATAGGATATCAAATATAACATTCATATTTTAGAATTTTAGGGATTTAGATTATCCCCAAATTAAATAAATTATGTCATCTCAATTTAAACTCGATCTTAGAAATCAATAGTTTGATGTATGAAGAATTATTTTTTTGAAAACCCCACAAAACTAATGGGTTAATAAAATATCTTCTTAGAAATATAGAAGGGGATGTATGGTAGTCATATTGAATAACACATAATTAGTTTTATAAGTTGGAGAAAACTGTTGGAATATAATGATATGGACATTGAAAAACAGTGTAAATAATTTTAGGGAGTGATTGAGATCTTGATCACAATGAAGTGAATGATCAATAGAAATTTAAATTCCTCAAAACCATAAATCATTGATTATTTAAATCACTATCTAATTCATCAAGAATGAATGTAATATGATAACATTTTTTTCCATATCATTTTCCTATTAACTAGGAATTAGTTTACATTTTCATACTACAATCAAATGTAAAATAATATCCTTTGGTAATGCTTCGATAAATTTTAAATTTATCCCATAATCTATGAAATGAATACCTATAAATGAGTTTTTTCAACTAAAGCGTGAAAAATTACTTTTAATTGATCATAAGATCAATGAAAGTGTGACAATTTTTTGCATCTCTCTATAAATATCTACTAAAACTGATATAGTTAGCCCAATTTAAGAAATATGTTAAATTAATCTCTACAACTCATAAGTAAAAAATCAGTTTCAATATTTATATTTATTTTCAAAAAAAATTAACTAAAAAATGAAATATTAACTTGGACATCGCGTAGGAAAGTGGTACGGGCTAACCCATATTCTTCATCAGTCATTGGTTCAAGTCCCGTGTCCTCTTTAGATACGATTTGTTGTAACCCGACATATGGGTATCTTTTTATAAAACAATATTAATATAATTCCTATAAAATTCCCAAAAATATTATGGACATACTTTAAATAAAATTAATCATTAAATAAACAATTTACTAAGGATTTCAATGCAACATTTTTTTACAATGAATAATAATCTAATTTTAATATTACTACAATGACATTTATAATCATATTAATGATAAAAGATATCAATACCTCTAAACTTATTTCTATATAAAATATTGGAATAATTCCAAAAATAACTTTTACACTAAAACATGTTATTTTCATAAATTTATCCCAAAATTTACTCAATCTTAGAAGAATACAATCACATATAACCAAAAGAGGGTTTTATGTCTTTTGATCTTATAACCAATCATAAAATCATTATCCAATGATGGTATGCATTTATAATTTTTTTAATGAAGAGATATATGGCACTAAAATTTAGTATAATCCTTAATTGATTCATTGTTATTATCCCAAAATTCCATAGGAAAAAAATACTTCTATAATATAATTCTTGAACTCCAATTTATATAGAAATGCTTCTATTTCAAATAGGTATTTCATTGGTCTATTATTTAACCTTTAGATATGTTAATTGACTTCTCTAATTCCTTAATTATCCACATTTAAGATAACTAGTTCATAATGGATCCCTAGGATGAGATTTATTTCCTTTCATCACACTCTTCATATTTATTGGTAATTCATTTCATTATGACCTTATTTTCCTCACATAAAACATTTCCCTATTCCTTTCAGGAACTTTCTTTTCAATATTAGACACCTTATGTTTAACCTCATTCATTCATTGTTATCATCAATTCAAATCCTCTATAATGTTTCATAAAAAATGAATTATCCCAAGAATATCCCCCATGAGTGTCAAACCATGTGTACAGTAAGTCATGTTATCATGAACAGGGTGATGATAAATTCATGCCAAATGTACCTTTTTTGGAGTTATTATAACTAGGTACATATATACTAAAACCATGAGAACATTTAATATCCACACAGGAATGAGTTTCCTAGAAAAACAACTGAATTTTCATTTTAACAAAACATTATGATTTTATTCTATGGGTATCATCCATGTTTATCATATGGTTATATTACCTAATATTTAATTTCTTAATTCTAGTTCATAAGGTTTCTACTAAACTTCCTCTGATACCAACTATAGCGGAAACTACCCAAGAAGCCCAAAGTAATTGTCAACATTATTACACAAGCATAAGATACAGGGAAGAAAATCTCAAAGGACTAATTAGTTTAGTAGTATTAGTAAATTATAGACATACTTGATTTACATATTACATATGAATACACAAATTACAACATAATGTTTTCATTAATATAATTATACTTTTTATCATATTATTTCATATCATTCATGGTATGCGTTATGAATTAATAATAAAAGGAAACAAAATAACAGTGAGCTCAAATTATTATTAATGGCTAACTACATTAAAATCTATGAGGAATCAATAAAAATAATGAAAATTTAAATGTAAATATCAAAAAAAAAATCATTTTGTCAATAAGATCATAATTAATTGAATCCATATATAATATTATTAAAAAATATCATAGATAAACAAGTAAGTAAAAATTAATATGGAAATGTAAATAATTAAAAATAAATTGCATTAAATCAATAAACCAATAGTAAAATGGATCTTGAGATAATATCATTTTAAAAATCAATTGGAAGATAATAATGAAATTCTTATGGAATGAAGTTTTTAATTATTAGACACTGATAAATATACTATCAAGACCATTCATAAGATGGTATAAAACTAATGGTAAAACTCATTTATATTATTCATATTGATTTTTACTATGAGACCCACTAGTACATCAAGGGGATATATAACACAAGGCCCCACCCATCACTGAAAGTCCAAATAATTCCTCCTATATTGAATAATATATTTATTATTTGAATCAATAAACATTAAAATTGAATATCCATATTGATAAAATAATATTAATTTATCAATATTTCTATAATCAATCAAATATTTTTCAATGTAAAGCGACATATGTAGAAATGAGATAACCTTTAATAAGTAATTATATCCCTAAGAAATAATTTGTATATTTCTGTGAAATATAATGACTAATGATCACAAGAAAATGAATATTTCAAGGAGAAATTAATGATTACAAAAAATGAAACAATGATGTGAATGACAATAATATACTTGGTCAAAATAATCTTAAAGAATCTATAAGAAGAGTAAGGATGGAAACAATTGAATCTATAACTATTTGAGTCATAATAATGTGTTTTTGTGGTTGATGGAAAAAACAACAATAAAAATATATTTATAAACAATTCATGAATATAATATCCTTTTTATTTTGAAATTCTTCATTTAAAACATAAAATATATAGAACAACCATTAAATTGAAAATAAATTTTAAACAAAATTAATTACTAGAATATTATGGAAAAAATATCATTTAAAATATTTTTGTAAACAAGAAATTGAAGATTTAATGAAATTATGGTGTGTAATTTTATAAATACTATATAAGGTAAAAAGAACATTCTATTAGAATGTTATTTGTTTTAGAAAAGTTTCTTTTTTAGAAAATAAATAGAAGATTCCTTTTGATATTTTTGGTAAAAAGTAAAAGAGGGTTAAATATTTATTTAATAAAAAAATCTTCTAGGTTTAAAATATTTTTTGAAAATATTTTTAGAAAACATGGGGTTTTATGAAAAATAATTTTCTGATCGATGAGATAAATAAAGTCAGATTTTAATAAAAATAATTTATCAACAATTTTAAGTACCAAATAGTAGAATGTGTACTATTATAAGAAAATATCATGAATTACTAGAGGAGAAGGAAATAATATTTTCTTATTATATAATGATGAAATAAATTCTTTGAAATTCAATAATAACTGAGCTCAATCATAATGTTATTGTGAAATAATCCCTTACAATGATCATAACATTAAAGTGATAATTAATCAATGAATATATTATGTGTATAAACTATAAATATGCATAAAATACATTTATATACAATATAATATAATAAAATTTCATTAAAAATATAATCCTAGAATATAAAAAACAAAAAATTAATATAACCCAATGAAAAAATTGAATTATGAAATTCGATACCACTTGATAATTTTGAAGTCCAATCCTAATAAAGGAAAAACCTAAAATAGAAAAAGAAAATACTATGAATAAAGAATTATATATTATAATACAGGTCATATAGGCAGAATATACACCATATAAACTAAATTATTTTCATAAAATTACAATATGCCTTAATGAAATGAAATAGAGATGAAATCACTTACCTCATGCTTCCTTTTGGTCAAATGTGATTTAACCTCCATTATAGTGGTTTTAAGAAATACCGTATCATATTAAAAATAAATTTTAATATTTATAAAATGATATTTGATTGTTTTATAACATCTTATCAACTGTTCATCAATAATAATTCATTATTTTTATTATTTTGGGTGTTAATTTCCTTGTTTTCTCAGTCATTCATTATTATAAAATTTTTTTATTCAAGTGCATGTTAAATTGTTTCATCATCTCCAGAACAATAATAATCAAATAATTATCATATTTTGACATCAATTATACTTTTAAACCAAATCATGAAAGAGGGTTACAAAAAATGATTTCAGTTTCAATCATGGAGATGGTGGGCCGTACGTACGTGCACATTAGTAATGCGTCCATTTTTCAATGAACATTATGGAATGGAGGTAAGTAATATTTTTTATTTATATAATTAAAATAATTTCAAAAATAAAATATTATTTCTTTAAATATATATATATATATATATATCATCCATTTGGTGTGGTGATGTAAAGAGAGTCCCATTATTGCATGTAGGTGGTAGTCCACACACACAAACAAAATTATCATCTCTCATTGAGTGTAAAGGTAGGAAAAATGATATATATATTTATATATGTGTATATATAAATATATATTATTTTCATAATATTAAATATATCCTGAATATCATAATTATTTCTTATATAAAACATATAATCATTAAATTTATCCTTATTAAATTTCATTTAAAGAGTTAGTGAATAATGAATCACATTACTTTGTGAGGCAGTAGTCCAGCATCCACATGAGCAACGTTTTCATATACCCTACAAAATCGAATGTAAACAATATATATGATATAATTACGACGTATTTATTATTATTTTTTAAATATCATGTATATACATTATTTATATCATCATACCAAACCGCTAAATGTACTAATTGAAAAATTAATGGCATCAGTTTGCGATGTGGTTGTCCTTTATACACATGAATAATTATTTCGTAACAAATTTGATGGAAGATGAGATGGTTTTAGGTTATGGAAACATGTGGCCAACAACATACTTTATCTAAGATACCTTGGATATTATATAATCTTGTTTTAATAATAATTTAATGTGGTGGAGGAAGAAATAATATAAAAATGATTATTGGAGAACATTCCCTCTTCTTCGAGTATTATATTGAGGTTTTCAATAAGGACTTCCTCGGTAGGTTTTCATCCCAAAATAAGGATTCCAAGATTAAATGAGAGAATTTTGGAATGTATTTGTTTATGTATTTTTTTTAAATTGTTTTTTAGGTGTTAAGAGGTGAAGAGAGTGGATGTCCATTTATAAGTGAGGTGAGTGGCACAATTGAATTTTTTTTTAAAAAAGATTCATTCATAGAAACATTTTTATCAATCAAAAAGTTTCTTTAATAGACCTTTATAGAACCATGAAATTTTAAGGTTGAAATATGGACGAAAAGTGGACTTTGATCTTATTTTGTCATCATTTTTACCCAAATCCTCTTAGATTAACCCCTCGATAAATCTTATTTTACCTTAATTGTGGTAAATAATTTTAACTAGTTTCATTATACATTTTGGTCAAAAAAATGTTAGACTTATTTTACAATATAATTTTATATGAATAAAAATATGGAATCCATTTTTTCAAATTAAATTCAAAAAAGCTACAAAATTTAATTTAAAATTAACATTGTAGATGTGATAATAATTTTGGGTTTTAAGAGAAAATGTTTAAAAATTTACAATGTTTATATATAATAATTAAATTATAAAATGAATCCAATGAGCTAAACTGGATTATTTTATATAATATTGATCTAATTTTAGTTAAAAAATTTAAAATATTTATTAACCATATTAAATATTCAATCCAAAATCTAATTTTAAATTAAAAGTTTTTAATTTTTACTATTCATGATAAAAATTAAACATTTTAGAAAAATACAAAAACATCACCCCATGATAAATTTGATATTATGATTTAAAATTTAATTTTAAATTTTAAAATAAATTTTATAATTTTGGTAATAATTATTATTTTGAATTATGAACACATATCGCGACTTAGAGATATTTTGGAAAAAATATATTTTTTCAAAAAACATTTTTTTAATTTAAATGATACTTATTTTATATCAAATAAATAGACAACTAATGAACATGTGTAAAAAGTATATTTTTATAAGTTAGTTAATCCTATTCATACCATCCACTAAAATTTCTATGTGAAAGATATCAAATATAATAATAATATTAATAGTATATTTCGTTTTGTAAACTCAGTCTTGTGTGTAATGAAAGTCATCTTAGAAACTCATTGTGGTATATAATGAAATCTAAACTCATAGTTCAATGTAAAGAAATATACTATAGATATTTAATTTATTTTAAAATAATATACTATAAAAGCTCATGATGTTATAGTTTTTTCTATGATTTGGATTTCTGTCATTTACGCTATTGAATAAAAAATTCATATTTTAGTAACTGAGGTTGTTACATGTATCTAATCTATAGAGGTGGAGTTTGGCCCATCAACTTCTGTAGGAGGTTCCATGGTGTTGGTATTAGTCATGTTCATGATAGGTGGGTGGGATGCAGTGATCCATAATGAGGATGCATATATGGAAGTTGGATCGATATGATGCACCTTAGAGGAAGATTGGAGGAGAGTGATCATTCTTAATCATGCAAGCTCAATCGAATACTCCTGCCAAGATGTAGGATCTATTAGCTCAGGGAGGAAGAATATTTATATGTCATGAGTAGTGGTAATGGAGGTATATGTGGGGTCTACATATGGTGGTGGGTGGGAAACTCTTAGGGATGGTGGTTGAGTGAGGGTGGTGAAATGAGATGGATCTATGAATCAAATGCATATACGATGGAACAGTTATCTCTTATTCTACACAATTCATTGAATAAAAAACTAGATATATGATTAAATTGGTGGTGTGGGTGAAACTGTAGTAGGGGTGGTGGTGTGCTGGTCATAGTAGGGGAAGTTGAAGAGAAATGGGATGGTGCCCCGGCATAGGCTGTTGAGGTTGGGGCCAGGTCAGGTTGATCCAGAGATTTATGAGGATAATAAATTTCCTCTATGGACCACTGATCACTCCCCTTGACCTTCCTTTAGAGCCATATCTTATGTATCATGATGATTATGATTGACTTCATCTTCCCAATAGAGGAAATAAGAAGAGTGGGATCAAGAATATGATATGATGGGTGTGGTGAGTAATGAAACCACCCCATGTGTGTACCTATGGACCTTACCAAATATGTTTGGTAAAAAACTAGAGGGAAATATTTATTGTTGGACCACCCAAGGATAATTTTATGATAAGAACATCAATATGAGTATCTTTTAAGACCAACAGTGCATGGAGAAGATCCAAGTGGGGAATTTTTAAGGTGGAACCCTGATACTGGGATCTCTTCACCATTCATGGATTATTGATTCTTTATGGATATCCTAAAATCAATAGTTAATTCCCCACCACATCCATCTTGATTATCACTAGCTGCACGACTGTGTATATATAGGAGTCAATGAAATCTATGGTGTATATTGTGATCTTGACCTCAAAATATACCAAGGTGACCTCATAGGGCCTACCACAAAGATGACATTTGACGTGTTCCATGTCGACCTCCAAATGGATATTTAAACTATAAGAACATCTTTTTAAACATATCCTCATGGAACTTGGAGATAATGTAGATGGTCATCTTGTCCATAAGTTCAAGTACCTCTTTATTCATGTGTATATTCTTGATAAAGGACAAGTATAATGTTTTGTTTGACATCATCTTCTTGGCCTTGAGATAGACCAGCTGAATAAAATGTTTGGGGAATGAAAATTGAATAAACATGTTCTAGTTTGGTTCTATAGAATAGGATGGGATGGATAAGGTCTTTGATTTTATAGATTTGGATGGGGTATGATAATTGGATGAGTATTTTGAGGGTGTGAGATCTAATTGTTGCAGTAGAGGTTCCTTCCCCGACCAATTGAGTGGAACATGATAATCTTCATGATGGTAGGAATGCTTTACCATTTTGGTATGGCCCATGATGAATGGAGGAAATAAGAAAGTATTGTTGGTTAGAAGGTGTGGTAGGGGAATGTATGTAGTATAAAAAAAGAATGGGGGACGTATGAAGTCACATGAGCAGTTGTAGAGTGTTTTTGTCAAGATGTGGGAGCGGCCCAAGGGAGAGAAAATAATTAGGGTATGGTTGGGTTGTGAACCTAAAGTCATTGATTTTAAAGTTGTGCTAGGATTTTTAAATCATGTATTTAGTACAATTGTTTAAACATCATGATTTATTTTTTTCTCAAGCCCAACACATTCACATGGTGTATAACATTTACATGATGTTAATTAGATATTTTTTTCTAAATATAAAATTCTAAATTTTTTTGGAAGAACAACTCTAAACATTATCAAACATTATTTATCATTCCTAATATCTACCCTAACCCATTTATGATGTCATGGTTTTACTCCTAGTTATCACTATGATTATTATTGATATCTCAACATATTTCCATTTAGATGAATATAAATGTTTTAATAAAACCCTCATTGAATGATTCTTGGTAACAAATGGTATGAATGTTGAGACAATATCACTCGTTAGAGGGGTATTGACATTCACATTCTTGTTATAACTATATCCATTTTCATTAAGAATAAGGGTATTTTTTGTCTTTACTGGTCATATAAACATATTTTTAATTAATAATAAAGATGTATTGACAATCCAATAGTCACCACTTATCTTTGTGGATTTCACTAAATTAAAAACAACATGTTCTTCACCCACTCTAAAAATTAAACTTCTTTAGTTTACAAAAAAATTACCTTTCTAGTGGAGAGAAGAAGTCCCCCTAGAAAAATGGTAACATCATCTTCTTCACCCATATCCATGTCAAGGAAATCAGTGAGAATGTTGATCTTTCCAAACGTTACTAAGAAAACCTCAAGAAGTCCTTGAGGGTACATGATTTGGAGGACAACAAGTAAGAGTTCTAAACTTATTGGATTTAATTAACTAATCCATTTATTTTTTAAAAGTTTCATTGGAATAGAATAAATTTTTTAATAGAACACACATGGATCTTTCAAATTTTCATGTCCCTATAGTGTATGGAATTGAGAAGCTTTCGGGGTCTCTCATTTTGGGTGAGAGACTCTAATGAACTATTGTGGAGAATTATTCATTTAGGGAGGTGGCTCCTATGTCTTCTATTTTATTAATAATGGAATTTAATACATTTATAATAATAGAATAAGGGGGTATTTTCACAACATATTATGCAACAAAAATGTTGATGGGAAATTATTTAAACATCTCTAAAAACTTTTATAACTATCCCTGTTCTTTAACTTGTATCACCCTCTCTATAATGTAAAGAGGGGGTTGTATGGTAGCGGTGCGACATGGACTTTTTATTTTATGTTTTATGTTGAACTGGATTTTTTCTCATTGTCTCTAAATTTAAATTTTTTTATTGACCATATTTATAGGGTATATCATCACCATCATTCTGATGGCTATCACATGTTATTGAGGTTATTATAGCTACTTTTCCTCAACTTCGTAAGGATACTAAATATCCATCATTTTTTCATTTCTAAGAATCATAAACTTTCATTCTCTATCAAATAAGTATTTTTATTTTTAGAAAACGTTCATGGTCATCGGTCTGGTAGGGCCATTGGGATATTTCCCACTTTCTTCTCAAGGATTCACTAGGGTCAAACCCACTATGGTAGATTGTAAGAAATAAACCCTGTGGTAATAAATTGTTTTTTTCCAAAGTCCTCAGGGTATCTATATTGAGTATTGCATTTATAATACTATATTTCCTTTTAATTAAAAAAATTAAAATAATATTTTGGGTAAATTTTAGGGTTCAGGTGGAAGATAATTCTAATTCTAGATTGGGATAGACCACTATCATAGTGTATAAAGTAGTGAAATGTTCACCAATTGTTCTTGGTAATACCAGTCGGATCTACCTAAGCTGGAATCAAAACCTTAGTCCAGAAAGACTATAAAACTTATTTTCATGAATATTAGCTTCTAGGAAGAAATAATCAGGGACATTTGGTCTTATCTTTTTCAACTCTAATTTGGACACTGATTTTCATTTAAAAATTATTAGTGTTAGATTAGTTGAAAAAAAATGAGATAAGCAATTTCAATAACCTAATAACTATCCATATTGTTACAAATTTTTTGATCCATATTTTCATTTCATTTAAAACCTCCCATACTCTCGAGCCCTAAAACAATGCAAATTAGTAATGCATGATAACAGAAAATTAATGCATAGAAACATGAAACTTCATTCAAAAAAATTGAGAAACTATTTAAATCAATGAAAAAACAATTTAAATAATATATAATAAAATAAAATACTAACATTAATAAATGAATAATGAATGAATTATAGGTAGTTAGTGTTTGAATGGAAAATGGAATTGGATTGAAGCTTTGTACAACAACGTCAAAAGAATGTGTCTTGAAATAAAATGTGGAAAACATAGAATGAATAAAAAATAAAATAATTAAATAGAAATAAACTAGGAGGAATATAATAAGAAAATGGAGAAGAAAAATTAAAATGTTTTGGGGTGTACATCTATCCTATTTGTTTTAGTGTCACTGGATATTTATAGACCCTGACCTGTTCACGACATGTAAATGATTCATGTTGTAATCATCAAAAAGTGAGTTCCACATCGAGGATTTCATGGAATATAATTAGATTTCACATTGTGTACTTAAAACAAAGAGTATTATACAAATATCTTTCGATCTCTGGATTTAAAATCAGGAATATTTGGTAGAAATTAGGCTTTATAACTTTACACATCATATAATGATCTTACATTGTGTATCTCATAATATTTTAAATTTGAGTCATTCACAATATTTAATCTGGATTTTCTTCATGTAATTAGTTCACATATTGTACATTATTTTCACGGTTTCCAAACTATTTATAGGAGGTATTCTCAAGGTTTACCAATTGTGTACTTCAGATTCACATGGTGTAATGTTGATTTTTTTTTGAATTTTCAATATGGCATCCTTTTTTATTTGAATATCAAATATTTGTTAAATTACATCTAAACAGTGTGTATTATTGAATAAGGCACGAAAAAACCTTAAATAGATGTATCCAATGTATATATTATGATGATTAGGTCTTAGAATTATATATTCCCTTGATGCACATATAAGAATTGTGGGATAAATTTGTTGGAAAAATTATTAAAAGGGTTTTTTATATACCTAAACATAGTTTAAATTATCTCGGTAGAATAACATCAAGGTAAATGTATCATAATTTCTTATTTAATTATTTCAAATGTTATTAATTTGATCCATTGATTATTCAGTTATTTTTTCTGTGAGAGTATTTCATTTATATTTTCCATGGATAATTTTCATGCCAAAAATATAAATTAAATGGAATGATTTTTCTATGATTTTCCATACCAAATTGATTGTGCCTTTTTTACAGTTAAGATATTCTATTATATATGACCCTTTATAATCATTTTAACTGTCCTCTATTTTGTCTCCTTTGACACATGACATGAAAAAATATATTTTAATGAGTTCATTAATGATAAATATTTAATCTAAATATGTTTTATATTTCATTTCCAATGTAAAATTTTATACATTTAAATATGTAGTTTATAATAACTAATCAAATATTATTTCCTTTGAGATGTGACTGTTCATGTCTAATTCTAAACTAAAAAATATTAGACACTCAATTTGGGAAACAGGGGCCAGATCCATTATCTTTTCAATTGTGGATTATTTATTAAAATACTTGGGAATTAGATTTAGGAAAACATAATTGAGAGAAACTTACCAAATGAAGGACTATGAAGAAATTCATTTTTCTTGAAATATATGGTAATGGTTTTGGTAATTTAGAGATTATGTGGTTTTCCTAACAATGTATCCTTATTTGGATACAACTAAATGATGTTGATTTTAGAAATAATTTAAAATTTCATAATAACTCCTAAAGAGTTTGGTTGATAATATATTGATCATCCTTCTACTATATGGTGAGTATTCTCTTAATATTATCTTTTTTTGGGCCTCCTAGGGTATGTATTTTGGTTAATTAACATTTTTGTTATGAACCATTATGAAGGATCTAAAAATATAATGATATTGAATGACCTATGTAAACCCTATGGTGTCCAAGATTGAAAATAATTATTCCTTATTTAGGTATCCTATCCATTATTTTCATTATTATATTATTCCATACAATGATTATTATTATTTCACATACTATGATTTTTTTTTCAGTTAATAGAAGGATCCAGAAGGAACCATGTCGATACTGAATGTGATATGAAATACTATTATTATCCACATGAGAAACCAAATATTGTGGGAAATAGAAAGAGAAATCTGGAGATTGTTCCTGACAAATTATCTCAGATCTTTATAACAAATCTCAACCAGAATGAATTTCTAAAATATCCAATAAGAGAAAGATAAAAATTCACGGAAACTCATGTGATAAAACCATTATGTGAAAAATACTCAACATCCTACATTTCAAGAATGGAAAAATTAGTTCATGGGGATTTTTTTAAATATATGTAAATAGTGAATTTAGTAATTAAAATCACATATTTTGTTTGTGTGGATAAAGATATAGAGAGAGATCAGTATTTTCATGTGAGTAAAACATTATAAAAGTTATTGTAACACCCCAAAATTCAAAAATAATATCATTTTTAAATATTTCAAATGAGACACACAACAACTAGATATATTTCAACCATATCATAACTAATTATTGAGAATTCTATATTTTGGACCACTATGGATTGTTAAAAATGTGGGTATACATTTATATTTTTAGAAATATACTGATGTGCCACTCACCTCACTTATAAAAGACAATCACCTTTCCTCCCTTCAAAATACCGTAAATCCCTTTTTGTGAGGCCAATACCACCATAATAACAACTTAAATTCCGTAATATAATTACAAAAACTTGATTTTGTTACAAAATTATTCCTATGAAGGATTTAGGTTCAAACATAAGGAGGTTTCCTGAAGAAGTGGTATTGTTATTCAACGAGTGTTTTTATTTTATTTATTCTTAAAACTCTTTAAATTAATATTAAACCATTATGATATAATAAACTAAGTATATTAATTATAATAATATGTTATTATTTTATGTTCATGACCTAAACCATCTCCCCTTCCATAAAATGGGTAAAGAAATAATCAATTGTGAGTGGAGAGAACTACTTCCTCACAAACGGATGTCATTCATTTTTTCCAATACTACCTACCTCAAATGGTTATGATAATGGATATAAAGTATATATATTAAATTTAAAAAAAATTATACCTTTTGGGTCATTATATAATATATATATTTTTAATTTCTATTCCGTATGGGATACAATAATGTCACTCTTCTTTATGGAATACTATCGCCTCACGAATCGATGTGATTAAATTTTCAATAGTGAAATAAATCAAAGGTTACAATGATAATTTTAATGAATAAATGTGATATAAATGACATATTTATGATATTAATGATATATTAATCTTTTTTGAGTGATAATATATCATTTTAATTCTTACGCGGGAAAATGACAGCATCATTTCAGTATATTTGGACTACTGCCTTCACAAATCGATGTTGCTCTCTTTTCATCCCTACACTACATGGATGATTTATATAAGTATATTTAAAAAAATAAAAGATATATAATATTATTATAATTGTTTAATGATAAAATATTTCTCAGCATTATTCCATGATTATCATTAGAATATTGAAATAGTACTCATGCATACGTGTGACCAACCATCTCATTGATCAAAACTATTTTCATTTCCATATCTATATTTAATGATTGTATTTAAAATATAAATTTATGTAAAAATATAATAATTATTTAATGATTAAAATTATTTATATTATGGAACTATATAATTATTACAATAAATGTAACATTCATGACAATGAACAAATGTGAAAATAATACAATTAACACCTAGAATAATGATAATAATTAATGATTATTAACAAGTGGGTGATAAGATGTCATAAAATGATCATATATTATAATATAAATATTAATATATTTATGGAATATGTTAATAACATGATTAAAACAACTATTATTTAGGTTCAATATATTTCCACCGAAAGGAAGTGTGAGGTAAGGGTGGTCAACTCCATTTACCTTTATTAAATAATACTGTAATGTTATGAAACTGTTTTATTTTATATGATGTATATAAAAAACCATTAACATGTAATATAATGATTTATTCATAAATAAAGGTATATTAAGATTCAATTTCTATTATTTAATTCTATATGATTCGACGTAAATGTTACCAAGTGGTAAATAATTTCATAACTCAATTTCGTTTCATTGGGTTATATTACTTCTTTATCGTATTTGATATTATAGGTTTATTTGGGTAATGGATTTTTGTTATCTTATTTTTTATTTAAACATTTGTTCTATGGATTATTATTTGATACAAATAATATGTTATTTAATTAATTCATAGTTCCCCATTATGAGGTTTGTAAGGCTTTAGTTCAAAATCTTATTTTAATCATTATTGATTATGGTTGAATTTCCATTGAAGGGAATTATTTTTTCATTAGATTCTAAACCCCCAAAATTTTAATATCCTCTATCCATTCATGAATTTTTCATGTAATAGTACCATTTTACACTCTATTATTCGTCTAATAATTAATAATATTTTTATGGAAAACTGACTTTACTTCTCCCTTTTATCATAAATTCATTTTGATAAAAAATTGTTTGATAAAGATGGTTTCAAAAATATTTAGAGAAATGTACAAAAGATTTATTAAATAATTTTTCTCTCATTCTAACATTTATATAAATATTTTGAAAGAAATATGAATTTAATTTTCAAACCAATCCCCATTTATTCTTTACTTAAAATGTGAATGGACAAGTTGTTTTAACATACTGAGCATGTATAAAATTTCATATCATCCAGACAAAATTTCTTTGTAAAAAATAATTTATCTGTTTCAATGGTCAATTTAAAATAATTGTATTTTGGAAATTTTTTGTCAACAATTATTTTTAAAATGTGATTTTCAAAATGAAAATGATATATTCCTCCAAAATGTTTTTGAATGATCATTTTATGGTATTTTTATTCATTAGTATAAAAACCATTAATTTTAATGCACTTTGGGTATGTTTTATTGGTACCATACTTATGCTTCCTCTATATTTTTTATGATCATTTTGAATAAGGAATGTACTGAAATTCACTTTTACGGTTCGTTTTTTTATTCATTAAATTTACCTTTAAATATTCAATTTCATGTGATCATTATACATTAAATTTTCCAAAAATATATATATTATTTTTCATGTAAATTATTATTTATTAAACAACTTTGGATTTCTACTTTTATTTTTTTACATTGAAACTTATTTGATTGACTATGGAAATATTGATAATCTGTATTCTTTCAACAACATTGATATTTAATTTCAATTCATATTGATTCCAAATTAATATCACTTATTCCATATATATTGAATTATTTGGACATGTAGTGAAGGGTGGGGCCCAATATTATATATCCCCTCAATGCACCAAAAGGTGTAATGTGAAAAATCAGTAAGCATCCATTAAATTGGTTTTTACCTATAGTTTTATAACATCTTGTTTATGTCCTTGATGGTAGAGGTATAATTTTTCTGATAAATTACATAAAATAATTAAGAATTTCCTTCATTAATAATTTAGTTTCTTATTAACCATGATATTTTGAAAATTATATTGTTTTTGGATTAATTTTATTTCAGTTTATTTATTAAATATAATGTTTTCTAGTTATTTACATATCAATATTGATTATGTCTTATCCAGTTATGATAGTCATAATATTGGTAATATTTCATGTGTCTTCAGTTATTTACCCTTTCATATTGATTGTGCATATTGATTCATTATGGCTTCTACTATACATAACCCTTAATGATTATTTGAGGTTAGACTTATTTTTTCCACTTATATAAATTCATGAAGTGTATTATGATTGATATAAAAGGACATTTTAGTGGTAATGATTTTATTCTAAAAAAATATAATTTGTAAATTTTTTTTAAAATGAAATTTAAGACTTAATTATACATCTAGATTACTAACACTACTAAGCCATTCGATCATTTGGGACTACATTCTTTATATCATATACCAATTCCATAAAGTAGGAAATCAACTCCTGTTTATTGGGGATCAATTCATTACATTTTCTATCAGAGGATTTTTAGTAGAACACGTGGGAATATATTTCGTAAAATTTATATTAGGGATCATAACTATAGAAAACCTACTTTTTCTTAAATAATTATTACATTATTTTTATGATAAAAAACAAAAAATTGTTACATTCTAGGATCAAAATGATTCGTATCTTGGAACTATTTTGATCATTAATCACTTATGCATAATAAAACATAAAAATTTATTTATATTATTATTATTTACCCTATTAATTCTCACATTATCTTTATTACATGTTCTCACGTGAGGATATACATCAAAGAAAGGGATGCTCTAAAATCCTAGTAAGAGGATAAATAATGACATTAATCGATATAAAATAGGTGAGAATAATCAGAATCACAATAAAATAATCATAGTATCATCATCATAATCGTGATATGAATCATTAGATAATGTCATTAAATCTGGGAATGCATAAAAGTGAAACATCATCTCTTAGTGGTCAAATACTATGCGTAGTTTTGAACAAAACTGACATCATGTTTAGGAATAAAATATGTAAATAATAATAAAATACTCATTGTGAAAAAAATATAATCATTTTAAAGTATATTTCACATTATCTCATGATATACATAACATTGACCAATTCATAGGACTATTATATAGTTGTGTGTGTACCCGTCATATCATAACATTTACATAATCATGCATTCCACCTAGAACATATAAAAATAATGTCCTGAATTAATCTATATAAAGGAATGGATTTCAAAAAGATTTCATCAATCATTACTAATCGGGGGGTCCAAAATAAAAATTTTAAAATGTATTTGGAATAGGAATCATCATTCCTGAGTGACGAAGAAACAACTTAAGAAAAGTCAAAATGTGTTTCAGAAAGAGGTTTTATTTTGGAAAATCATTGCATTTATCAAAAAAATCCGATTGGAAACATAAATAACCTATATAAAATTATAAATAAAATTATATTATATTTGATTAAAATCAAAATAATATCCACAATAATATTTGCAATGAAAGAGGAATAACCTAAATAAAAATAGTTGGGTTCAAGAATCCCCTTACCTTATGTATGAATGCACTTTTCACTTTAATATCCTAGATAATAAAATTTTATTAATTAATTACAAAATATATAACCTCTTGTTCATTTATTGTAATGATTATTGTTTTATTAAGTTGATTTCTAGCTTTTTTTAATTTGATAGAGAGTTCAGTTTCACTGTTTCAGGAGTGTTTGTTTTCCTAGTTTCATGGTCGAATTACTTGTATATAATTATAGAAATTCATGTAAAATGTAAATAATTCTAATGAAATAAAATTTTATGTAATTATTGATTTTATAGATGTTTAAATGGTATCATATATAATTTTTTATATGGTCTGAGGATGATGAATATGTTAAAATGTTGATGAAAAATGTTTTGATTTATTTGGGTGATTTTTACGAACATCAATGACTGGTATAATTTAATTTAATATCATTATTAAATATTCTATAGATTTCATAATAAAAGTTATAATATGTATATTAAACAATTATTAATCCATAATAATGGTTTTATGACCATCCTTGTAAACGGTAATAGAAAATGATTACTCGTTGTCCACGAAGGTGGTGAATCGACACATCATGGATAATGTTTTCATTTTTAGAATAAAGTCAGGAGAATATATTTAATTATGTATATTCCATTAAAATATACAATTAAAATATATGTTTTATTATAGAGTTATCATTACTTTTTGTATAGGGGATGTTTGGATATAATAAGAAAATTAAACAAATTAAAAGAGATGGATTAGGGATTTTACCTCATGAATGTTGTCTCCTTATGAACCTCCATAAGGCACATGTGTATGGACTTTTATTGATACCAGATTCCATTATAAAAGGATAAAAGGTTTATGGAGGTAATTGAGTAGAATTTTGTAAAGATACAATTCTAATAAGGTGTGAGGATAAGGGGTGGTTAGGGGAGGTATTTATATGGGAGGAGAGATGTGTTTTGGGATTATTATATTCATTTGTTTATTATTTTGACCTAAGACTGTAAATAGTGTTGATTATTGTGAATACATAACTTAAAAGGTTCAAAATATTTTCAAACAATGGGTTCTTATAACAACTATACATCATCCCATACTCAATAATTAATTATTGAGCTTATATAGTTAATTATTATATTTCACAATGCATCAAAAAATCAAATATTATAGAAAAACACCAACAATTCACCAAAATCATTTTCAAATGTGTAGAAGTCAGAATTATACTTCCTTTTATGAATTTTTTTTATAAATATGATAAATTAAATTTTTAATTAAAATCATCATTTATTCAAAAAAATAACAATTTTAATATTATAACTTACTTTATGACACATTGAATAATTAATTAAGGTATTAAAAAATTTCCATATAAATATAATAAAAAATAGTAATTTATGAATCTATTTTATGAAAAGAAATTTTCATTAAAATCTGTATATTAATTATAAAATATTGAATAAACATTTGTGTTTCACAAGAATACTAACACTTAATTTATCATTTTTAAAACATATATTTACTTATACATAGATAAAATTTTATTATATTTTTATTTATAAGAAGCACAAATATTATTTATATTATAATAGGTGAGTTTAATATTATATTGAAAAGATTGATATTACTAATGTTCATGATACTATTCCAATAGTCAGGTTACTATTCTATCGGTTTATGGTCCATAATTTCGGTAAAAATTACTTATTCCGTTATTCATTTATAAGAATGACATTTTAATAGTCTCTATATATGATGTAGGTGTTTTATAATTATAATAAGGGAAAATTCATTGATAAAATTTTATTTCATTATATTATTCCACCCTTTTGGTATTTCTCCATTGAAATTTCATTTTACAAACTATGGTGAAAACATGCAAGGGTGCTTTTCATTCATTCATTCCACTTTTCCTTGTGTTGTCACTTCATACTTATGATTCATCCACAAAAATTGGAAAAGGTGAGTTGTTTTATTGCATAGAACTTTTTCTCTTCAGTCCAAGATCTGCATTGGTTTCTCTACATATGAGAGGTACTTCTCCTATTGTATGACCTCCTGATTCTGTACATGTGAGGGGTCAAGTATGTACTTCCTCATGAGAGATACATGAAATAAATTAGGATCTTGGGCCCTAATTGTTTATATGTTCAAGACAATATTACACTTATTTTATGTGACCATTCATCTCAAAATTGGACAATATACCTAGGAATAAGCTTCTCTTCCTATCAAAACACATCACTCTCTTCTATGGGCATACTTGAAAGAAGAATTTGTATCCAAAATCAAACTCCCAATCACTTAAATTGATTCCAACATACCTATTTTTTCGAATATGATCATAATTTATGGGCTTTTGGATGGAATGAACCTTATTGTTAGCCCATAGGAATTTATTAGCCACCATCTATGGTGTTAATAATCAAAAATGATGTCAAGTATTATTAGTCATGAATATTAATTTAAATAATGTTAATTTATGTTTCAATATGTGTAATTATGATTATATATGATAACATATAAGTTTAGCACAATTTAATATTATTTATTTTTTAAGATAGTCCAAATAGAATTATTTCCTATGCATGAGAAGGTGACATCGATAGACAATTGAGTCACTAATACCGACAGAATAAGTCTAAATCACCGATGTTGAAAGCACAAAGGAGTCACTGATACCAATATACAGAATGTCTCTCCGATATTACAATCAATTCACTGATAGTTAAATTGTCTCACCGATAGAATGAATGACTTACAAAGACATGGTGTTATCGACGCATGTCACTACCGAGGAACACTTCTACCAACCCATGGTTCTCCTGAAACAAGGAATCACAGATGCATAGATAGACTGACAGAAGGAGACACTGATAGAATGAGACACCAATGAAATGAGCCACATACTCATTATTCACTGACAAAGGAGTCACTGATAGAATTTTTTTAATTTCCATTTATTTAATACAATTTCTAACAGTCACATTTTGAGTGTTTTAATGTGAGTGTTTAGTTTAATTCTTTTTACAAACATTTATAATGCAGATGTCAGATATATGTTGTATAGAACCTAGGTCAAACATTCACATTGTCAAGCTGTAGAAAATAAAAGTGGGAATCTCTTAAGCTGAAAAGATACATGTAGAAATAGTAACATGCCCACACCAGAAACATACAGAAAGGACGAACACACAAGGAAATCTTCATTCCAACTTTATGTGAACTAAAGAAGTACTATCCACCATAGTTCCATCATATCTACAGTGTTAAGATGAACCTAAAGAGAAGAACATATCAACTTTGTGGAAGACATAACAAAGTGCCCCATGACATTCTATTTCAGTGTATGCTTCCAGAAGAGGACTCTAGCTTCAACTCTGATACATCAAATAGTCCAGAGTTGATCTGCATAACACATAGAGCCTTCTAAACCCTATATATTATTTATTGCAATGTTTTGTTCTTTTTATTACATTTTCAATAAGTTTGTGCATCTTTCTATAAGACACACACTACCTCCTCTATTTAACATTAGAATACTAGATATCCTCACACAAATGTCTTCATACACATGTTTGTCCCAGATAGAAAAATGGTAGAGGTCATGTATGCCCTGGTTGTATATTTCCTATGTTGAACATTGGCAGTGGTTAGGTGAACGGGATAGTTGTAAACTATTCTTTTAACCTTGATCCAGGGTATGGATCAAGACCTTTATATATGTAGACTGCTTGCTGACAAGGCATCACAAAGTTGAGAGAACTAACTCTCATCTTGATACTAAACGTCTTGTTTTATATCCGATGTGTTTTCAAATTTATTTTCCTTTGTTTTTACCTGTATTTCTAAAAACTGAATTCCACTTTGATAGTTATTCATGAATATGTTTTATAACTATTGTGTCTTATTAGATTAGTTTCAACATTTTTATGAATATCACATATTGCTACAAAAAAAACAATCAATCTTATAAGAAATTAGTTGAACAGTACGATTATTATAAATTCAATACTTTGATTAACTAGCATGCTATGTTTTAAATTGGAATAACCTTTTAAATATATTTTTTAACAATTTTTTTTATTGAAACTAAATTCACCCCCCATATTGAGTGCCCTACTATAACGAACATTTGGAATCAAAGGGCAGTTATTTAAGTATTTTTCAAACATTTAAACCATGATTTAGATGTGTTTTAAAGATATCAAAATTTCTATTACTTAAAAATTGTTTCCCTTTAAATATCATTTCTTTAGTATAGAAAATATATTGGAAGGTTCTACTATAAAAATACCTCCCTAATTTAGTAGAAAAACTATTCCCAGTGGAATATTAAGATGAAAATTCATTTAAAAAGTATAGGATTTGATATTTGGACATTTATAGAAGATATAAACAAAATACCAAAGATTCTAGGAAGACAGGGGGTGATTCCACAAAAACTACTTATAATAAAAATTTCAATTCTATGAATTCCTTATTTGGTGCACTAAGAGATGAAGAATTTAATAGAATATCTTCTTGTACATCTTCCTATAGAATTTGGGACACTTAATCTATTTCACATGAAGGAAATTCTATTGTCAATGAAATTAGACTTAACACTTATACTATTAAGTATGATAATTTTACGATGAAGCCTAATGAGACTATTTCTGAAATGTCTCTTAGGGTTAATGAAATTTTGGATGCCATGATCTCTCTGGGAAGAGATTTTATATCCAAGGAAAAAATCATGATAATACGCAGATGATTATTAGATAGATGGAGAGGGAATTCTGTATAAATAAGTGGATCATGTGACCTCAACACTTTTCTAGTGAAGGAGCTAATATGAATGTTGATGTTGTATGAGGAAGAAATAAAAGTAAAAAAATAAGAGGACGATGAACCAAAAAGAAAATCTACTCCTTTCAAATCTACTACATCCAAACAGAAGTACAAAGATCAAGGTCAAACTTAAAGCTCAAATGATGAACAATATTCAATAGAAAGTGAGGAGGAGATAACACAAATCGACAGAAGGTTAATGAAATTCTATAGGAAGAAGATATTTTTCAGAAAGAATAGATACAAAGGTAAATATGACAATATGGGTACCTGGAAAAAGGATTGTAAAAGAGGTGATACCTCAAATGAGATAATATTCTATGAGTGAAAACAAAATGGATATGTGAAGGATGATTTTCCCAAACTAAAGTATAAAAAGATGTATAGGGACAAAGATATGAAATAAAAGACAGAAATGAAGGCATCATGGAGTGATTTTGAGGACAAATCAAATGACATAGAATCCTCTCACGATGAAATGGATAATAAAGAAAATATTTTTTAATAATAAGCACATATAAGTTAACACTAAACTCTCCTGAACATAATACATAATATTCTACAGTTGAAAGTGATTCAGAAAATATGAAAAATGAGGAAATTTTTTAATATATAGAAATATAAGAGGAAAATTATAATGAGTTGAAAGATAAATACAAATATTTAAAGAAACAACGTTCTTTTACCATGACTATTAAATCTGAACATGTTGTAGAAAAAGTAAAAATCCTCAACTAATTATGGAAAACAATGAGATTAAGTAGTCCAATGAGAAATTGCAAAATTATTTAAAAAAGTTTACCAATTTTATTTAAATCTATGTTCAAATTCTTGGTAAAAACGTTTCACGCAAATACACTAGTGGTATTGGCTACCGATTTGGTAAAAGAAATTTTTTCAAAACCAAATTTTTAACAAAATCTATTAAATCTTGTTTTATTCTCGAGTTATGGAAAATTTTCTGCAAGTTCCAACCATGAAACATCTTCTATTGTTTCTTTTTTTTATGAACCAAATAAATTATATTTCTCAAATACGTTATATTTTTTATAGAAATCCTATTAAAAAAATTTGGGTTCCCAATGCTCTTATTACTAATGTTACTGGCCCCGAAAAAACTAGGGAACGAAAATATTTTAATGTCTAATCTATTTTTATTAGAATGTTATTTAAAAAAATCCTATAAAAGCATATGGTACTTGGACAGTGGATGATCAAGATACATGAAAGGAGATTAGTATTGCTTCAAGAATCAGATATAGATTGATGGTGTTCATGTCACCTTGAGTGAAATTTCTAAATGAAAAATCAATATCATTTCCCAGATTGGTAACTCTAACTCATTTTTTATTTCTAGAGGACTCTTTTAATGTATTAAAATACAAACCTACTTAGTATTTTTTAGCTATGTGATGATGGTATTAATGTAAAATTTGAGTAAAATGTTTTCAATGATTTTAATTCTCAAAATGAAAATGTATTTTCCTTTTTTTTAAATGAAAATTTTTATGTTGTTGATTTGGATTGTTTAATTTCTGAAAATGATTCTTTTTTTGAGTGATTTTCATAGTGAGTCTTGGAATTGGAATAGGGGATTAGTTCATTAAAATATAATCTCACATAGAAAGATTACTAGAAAAGTTTTATTCAATGATCTACCCAAAATTGTTTTTACATATGACAAAGTCTATAATCCTTGTCAAAAGGGTAAAGTGAACTAAATCTCATTCAAACAAAAAAAACAAGTTTCAACATCTCAACCTCTTGAGTTGGTTCACATGGACTTCTTTATAAAATCTAGATTTTCAAGTCTAATTGGGAATAACTATTTCTATGTTCTAGTAGATGAATTATCTAGATATACTTGGATCATCTTCTTGGATCATAAATGTTATGTGTGTTCTCATTTCACCAATTATACTAGAATTGGAGAAACTCTAAGTGGTCTGAGATTTAAAACCCTAAGAAGTGACCATGTCCATGAGTTTGAGACCAAGAGTTTGAAACAATTTTCACACAAAATGGCTATACTCATAACTTCTCTACTCCTAGGTCACAAAAAAGGATTTTTAGAAATAATAAATAGTAAACAAAAAAAATTTCTAGAACCATGCTTAAATATTATGAACTTCCTATATACTTTTGGGTAGAATCTATCAATAAAACATTCTACATAATCAATAGATTCTTGATTAGACATATCCTTAAGATAAATCCTTATGAGTTTTCGAACAATAGAAACCCCTATGTTGATTACTTCAATGGTTTTGGATGAAAAGTATATATTCTTAATACTAAGGATAATATAGACAAATTTCGATCCATGATTGATGAAAGAATATTCCTAGGTTATTAAATATCTAGTAAAACCTATAGAATCATTAATAATAGAACTAAATGTGTGTAAGAAAGTGTCGATGTAATTTTTTATGAGACATATCCACATTATTCAAAGATCTCTCTAGAAAACATTGAGGATGATGTGTCAAATCTTGACATAAATGGAAAATATTTTGACCCTGTTTTCATGAAATCTCTAAAATTGTCCAATTTTGGAAATTGTCCTGATTTAGTCATGATGAACCCAAACCTATTGAAGAACCTTCAATATCTATCCCTTCATTTTCTAGACCTATTAGAACTCTCAAGAACTATCCTTTAGATGTCATGGTTGGATATTTAGACAAAAGAACTCAGACTAGATATTCTCTCTGAAATAATGTTGCACATTGATATTTTTTGTCACAACTTGAAGCAAAGAACATCAACGATACTATCAATGATAAACTTGGGGTGATGTATATACATGAAAAGTTAAATTGGTTTGAAAGAAAAAATGTTTGGAAACTAGTGGATAGACCTAAAGGCACCTTGACCATAGGAAGTAAATGGGTGTTTAGGAATAAATTAGATGAATCTACTAATATAGTTAGAAACAAAGATCCATTGGTTGAAAACTTTTATAGTAAATAAGAATTTATTGACTATGAAAAATCATTTTCACCAGTATCTAGACTTGGGACCATTAGAATCTTTCTTTCCTGTGCAGAACATCTAGATTTTAAACATTATCACATGGATGTCTATAGTGAGTTCTTAAATGGTTATATAACTGAGGATGTTTTGTTTCACAACCCCCTGGTTTTAAAAACTCTGTATTTTAAAATTATGTTTTTAAATTAACTAATCCTATATATGGTTTAAATAAAGTACAAGGATATTGGTATGATAGGGTCAACCCTTTTCTTATTTCTAAAGGCTTTAAAAAAGGTATTACTAATCCTAAACTTTTTATATAAAAAAATTCCCATGTTTTTGTAGTAGTTAAAATCTTTTTTTATGATACAATTTTTGGATCCCCTAAAAGGTCATTATATGTTTATTTTTCGTTGATTATTCAAAGAGAATTTGCGATTATTTTTATGCGGGAACTCAAATTATTTATTGGATATAAAATATTTCAAAATAAAGAAGGTATTTTTTTTTGAATCAATGTAAATATTCTAAGGATATTTTAAAAATATTTAGATTTGAATGAACTAAGAGTATTGAAACACCAATGAGTACTACTTGTAAGATAGACCATGATAAAGATAGTAAATTTTTTGATTATACCACTTACAGAAGAATGATTCGGAGTTTACTCGACATAACTACTAGTAGGACAAATATTATGTTTAGAGTGTGGAAGCGTGAAAATTTTCGTGAAATCCCCAATGAATATGATTTAAATGTTATCCAAAATAATTTTTAAATACCATAAATATATAACCTATTGTGGACTATTCTATCCTTGCAGAAAAACTTTTGATTTGGTGAGTTATTCCCATGTGGACTTCGGTGGCTGTAATTTAGACAGAAAGAGAATCTCTATCACATGTCACGTTTTGGGAATGTATCTAGTTTCACAGTGTAGTAAGAAACAATATTTTGTTGTATTATATACTGTTGAAGATGAATACATAGCTTCTATTAGTTTTTGTGAACATTTTTTGTGGATGAAACACACATTACTAGACTATGGATATCAATTCAGAAATGTCCCTATAAATTTTGATAACACAAGTGATATTAGTATTTCTAAGAATCATGTTTCACATTCTATGACAAAACCCATTGATGTAAGACAACAATTTTTTAGAGACCATTATCAAAACAATGGTATAACTTTAGAATTCATTGGCACAGAACATCACCTTGATGACATTTTCATAAAGCCACTGAATACTGAAAGAATGAACTACATGATACATGAGTTCAGAATGATCAATCTATTGGACCTTGTTTTATTCCATTAAATTTTTTTAATGTGATGTTGTCATAAATAAATTGTAAAAGTCAAACAATTTTTGTCATACTGACACTAACATTATGAATCCAACATTGTCATGCCCAAACCGTTGCTTTGCCCTGTCGATACCTCATCATGCTGACACTGATTCTTTTTCTTGCCGATAACATCTCCTGTCGACACTGATGCTTTTTCATGTTGATACATTGTCATGTTAACACTGATGTAATAACACGATGACACTGTTTTCATTCCAACATTGACACCTTGTAATACCGACACCATTAGTCTTATGGAAAATCTATCATTCCAACACAGATGATTCATTGTTGTTATCCATTTTTTGTTTTTACCCAAATAACACTACTTCATTTATTTTGTTGAGCTTGTTTCATGATTTTGACATCTAAAAATCCATTAATTATAAAAATTCTAGTCTATCCAGTCTACCCCTTTACCATTACTCTCACTCAGTTGTTGATCTCTCTCTACCATCAGTTTTTTACCTCCCATCCTTCGAACGGAACAGTTGGTATGGCTCATGTGAAGTGAGATGTTGAAGGTGGTTCAAGTTATGTGTATCCTCCATCAATGAAACATAAAAGGGAATCAATGAAATATTCTGGAAATGTGAATCATGCTCTGGAAAACCGTATAGTTACTCCAACAAAGGAGGATCTTGTAGAACGATTGATAGGAAGAAATCCTTTTCTTCTCATGGTGTTATAGGTTTAGGGATGGTTTGAGTGGTTCTCAGACAACTAAAGGCTCTTTTACCCTAAGTTCGTACATGAATTTTATAAGAATGCTTGGTTTCTATTGGAGAGTAGCGATGTTTGATGGATTAAGTCCATAGTGAAAGGAATGAGAATCTTTTTTCATCAAGGCAGTGGGATGAGTGTCTTGATGTCCTTAATGTGGGAGTTTTTCATGAATAACTAGGTTCCTATCAAACATAAAGTGATATTTTTTGATTTGAGATAGCTCTGAAGGAGCTTACTAACAATGACAAGCATTGGAGGCCTACTACTACAGAATTAGATGGAGAGTGTATAATATTATTTAAATTAATTTAGAAACAAATATTTCATATGAAAGGGGACTTCGCTTCATTAAAATATCAAGATATAAATTTGGTGTACATACTGAAGAAGGTAATTAAGAAAATCTTATGTAGATATCTCATAGTAAAAATCGGTGAAATGATCAAGAAATCCTGTAAGACAACCTCTCTTTTTTACCCAAGGATGATCTCATCCATGCTTAAGGAGAAAGGTTGTGTAGATGAAATTGATGAAACTATATCTGAGTGCAGTGGAATCTTACTATGAAAATAAATCTATAAATAGAAGAAAATAAATTGGAACCAATAGAAGAAATAACGAGTTTGTGATGAGGATAAATTATTTGAGAAATTCAATCTAGTGGACCATCCAACTAGGCCAGGATTTTTAAGTCAATAAGGGTTCATTTTGAATTTTCCATTCCATTATGTTTTGTAAATCACAAAAACTCTATCTCAAGGAATATTTTATTTCTTCAATGATTTATCTTAATAAGGAAAATTTTTTTTTCACAAGGAAATTTTCTCCTTACCTTTGTTTTCATTGTTCATTTTATAGTTTCTCTAAATATAACTCTTTTTATTTTTAAGTGTAAAAATTCAGTTTCACATCTAAAAACCTAGAAATCCTATAAATACATAGATATAGAATACTCTATTTTCAGGTTATTAATTCAGATTCAAAATTCTATGAATTTACACTCCGAATTTCTCTATTGATTAGAATCTGAATTCACTAAATTCGGAGCTTGAATTCTCTGAATTCAGACTCTGAATTCTCTAAATTCAGATTTCGAATTCACTGAATTCGGACTTATAATTATCAGAATTTAGATTCTGAATTCTTTGAATTTCATACACCGAATTCACTAAAATTCAGACTCTGAATTCTCTATATTTAGATTCCGAATTCTATGAATTTTAGACACCGAATTCATTGAAATTCAGACTCTGAATTCCTCAGAATTCAGATTCTAAATTCTTTATAATTCTAACTCTAAATCTCATAGAATTCAGACTCCTAATTCATTATAACTCATACTCCGAATTTATTGAAATTCAGACTCTGAAATCTATAGTATTTAGATTCCGAATTCTTTGAAAAAAAGATTCTGAATATCCATGTAATATAGACTCCGAATGTTTATTTGTTTTGAATCCGAACTATTTTTCCTTAGGATCTAAAAAATTTATTTGGTTAAGAAACCATATTTTTCTTACCCTTTTTATAGTTATGAAATGATGTCATGCAATCTATTTTTAACTAACCGTTGTTTGAGTGACTCATGTACATGTCCATCTGAGATTCAAGGAAAAATATGACCGTTGGAGGAGGGAGCTAACCATTGGAGAAGTGCCTATAAATAGGAGCTCAATTGAACGAGCTCAATAAAGAACGAATGAATTGATCAATCCAGAGATGACATGCTAGTGAAGTGATATCCAGAGAGAGAGAGAGGCTCTCATGCCTTATACGTACTAAACATCTTGTTCAGATTGCTTCGTGCGACTCCGATTATTTCTATGTACAATCGAAGACTTCCGAGGATATGAAGACAGAGGTTCCAACTACCTTAATGTTCGAGGACTTCCTTGATAAGAAAGACATAGGTGCCGACTACCTTGATGTTCGAGGGCTTTCAGGGATAACAAGATATATTCTGATATTCTTATCGAGGGATTAACCTTGTGTGGGTAAGATAGACTATCTTGAATGTACAAATCAAGGGACCTTTATCCAATGTAGTTGGATACCATACTCTTTGATTTAAAAGATTTCACACTTGTTACTTGTATTGTTTCAAGTTTATTTTCAGCTGCATTTTGATTAATAAAGAAATTATAACTATCGTATAATTTCTTTTTCTTGTATACTTTTATTAGTAAGATTCTATACACTTTAAGGTATAATCTTTTTCCTTGTAGACTTTTCTTAAGTTTCATTCCCGAAACCATTTTTCCGGAACCTAGCAAGTTTTTAGAACTAAGAGGCCCTTTGAATTTACCTTTTTTTACTTTGTTAAACATAGAAAGTAATATATCAACTTTAAAGGTTCCAGAGGAATACATAAAGTATAAAATTCACCCCCCCCTCAGGTATACTGAGCATAAACATTTATATTTCGATCCTACAATTGGTATCAGAGGATGTATCTAAAATACTTATATTCACATATAAGTTTTCTTACTCAGTTTTCATTGTTCGATATTTTCATTGCTTAGGATTTTTATCCTTGTTTACAAACATTTATTATTATCAAGTTTCTGTGGAAATATATTTTCTTTTAGATGGAAGGAATGAATGTTGGTTTTATTGAAAATCTTAATCCTGAAAGACCACCTATATTTGATGGGAATGATTATGAATATTAGAGATATTATATGAATACTTTTTTTTATTAATAATAGAGTTTAAAACTTTTTTATGCTTACTGGTGATTACAAGATTCCTAACAAGGAAGTCAGAACCATTACAAATAATGAAAAGTTATAATTTCAACTAAAATACAATGTACACAATAATTTGTTGTGTTCCATGACTAGGAATATTTATAGTCAGATTTTTTCTTATGAATATGCAAATTGTATTTGGATGAAATTGGAGGATACTCATTTTGGTGTATCCAATGTTATAAAAACAAGAAGATCCATTCTTAGAGAATAATATCATAGATTTCTATTTCCTTATAGAGAACTAGTGTGCAAGGTAAAATAATGGTTTATGACTATTCTTAATAGTTTACAATCAATGGTTGAGAAAGGTTTAGATGATGAGGCACTTGTGGACAAGATTATAGATATCATGCCTAATGATTGAGAATCTAAGAGAACTATTATTGATGAGAATATAAAATTATCTTAGATTACTCTTTATGATCTTTCTGAAACTCTTCTTCAACATGAGATAAGAATAAAAATAGATGATTATTTGAACAAAAAGAAAAATGGTAATGGAAGTGTGGCCTTTAATACTACGAAGTTCAAGACTCCTGAAAGGGTTATAATATCCAATTCGAAGAAAGTTGCTATTTTATCTGAATCATGTGAAAGTGAACATTGTGATAATAAACTATCAAATCTTACTCGAAGGATGAGTAAGATAGTTGGGAATAAAGACATTTAATATAGATATAAGAAGAAAGAAATAAAAGAAAAGAAATACTAAGAAGTCACTTGTTATGAATGCAAAAGACCTGGGCATATAAGGCTAGGTTGTCCTATGCTTAAGAGAAAGGATATAAAGGAAAATAATTATGAGAGAAATATAATGATGTACTACAAAGCTAAATCTATGAATGTTTTGAAAGCTAATGAAACTTGGAGTTCCATTGGTGGAGACTTTCTTGATGAATCTTTAGAGAATGAATCTTCTAGTTAGAAGAATCATTGTTTACTAGCCAGATTTCCCATTGAAAATCATTGTCTAATGGACAAGGAATGTTAAAATAGTACCAACAAAAATACATGGTACATGGATAGTGGATGTTACTGGTACAAGATTGGTAACAAAAATTTCTTTGAAAAGATTAACAAGACAGAAGGAGGAAAAGTAACTTTTAGAGATAATTCTCTGGTAGAAATTATTGGTATAGGTTACATTGTTCTTCTTGGAAAAACTTTTATTTTGAATGTTTTATATGTTAAGGGTCATAAGAACAACCCTATTAGCATAAGTCAGTTTTGTGATGAAGGTTACATTGTGAATTTTAGTAATGATAAATGTTTATTAAACAATTCCAAGGAAGAGTTTATTCTTTCTGCCCACAGGCAAGAGACTGTATACACACTAAATGTATAAGACCTTAAGAGCCAAGACCTACCTTGTCTTAGTGCAATGGAAGACCATTCTTGGTTTTGGCATAGAAGGTAAGGACATTGTAACCTTAGGAACCTATGAAAACACTCTAAGAAAAGACTAGTTAAGGATATATCTAAGCTTATATTTCATTCTTCAAAAGTTTTTGATCCTTGTCAATATGGAAAGAAACATAAATCAATTTTTAAATCAATCGGTGAAGTATAAACTAATGATTCATTATAGATGGTGTATATGGATCTTTTTGGTCTAACACAAACTGGAACCATTGAAGGAAAATATTATGTATTTGTCTAAGTTGATGATTACACTAGATTTACATGGGTCTGTTTTGTAGCAAATAAATTTGAAGCTTTTTTTTATTTAAAAATTTTTAGAGTCCAATTTAAAAATGAGAAAACCCTTCAATTGATTACTATTCATAGTGATCATGGAGGAGAATTTGAATATTCTGATTCTCATATATTTTTGTAGTAGAAAATGTATTACTCATAACTTTTCAACACCAATAACTCTTAAATATAATGGTGTTGTTGAACAAAGAAATCAAGTTCTTCAATAGGTAACTAGTACCATGTTGAGTGAATATTCGATAGCCAAAAATTTTTGGGCTGAAGCTATAAGTAATGCTTGTTATACTATAAATCTAGATTTGATTATACCTTTTCTTAAAAAAATCCCATATGAGTCATGGAATGGTAGAAAATTAATACTTTCATACTTCAAGGTATTTTGTTGAAAAGTATTCATTCTAAATACTAAAGATAATTTATTTAAATTACCACCCAAATAGGATGAAGGTTTTTTCTTAGGCTACTCCACAACTTCTAAGGCTTGTAGATTTTCTAATAAAAATACGTGTACCGTTTATAAAACAGAACATGTTAAATTTGATGAAACTGATCCTTTTGTGTTTAAACAACCTCAACCTACATCATCTGGTGTGTTTTCAAAAACTGATTATCAACCCCTGATAGAAGATCCTTCTGACAAAGAAATTGTCCAAGAAAATACTTTTGAACAATTTAACCCAGAAGATTTCCTACTATATATTGATGAACATGTTTTAAAAAAACCAAATCAGTTGTTTCATAAGAATCATCATAGTGATAGCATCATTGGTGATATAAATCAACCTGTAAGGACTAGAAGTTACTTAAGAAATGAAGTATAACATATAGAATTCCATTCCCAATTATAACCAAAAAAGCATTGATGAAGCTTTAGGTAATGGTGATTGGATAAAATCCAGGCAAGATGTATTAAATGAATTCGAAAGGAATAAAGTCTGGACCTTGGATGAAAGATCTAAGGAAACTTCTATTATTAGAGTAAAATGGGTCTTCATAAATAAGTGTGATGAAAATGGAATCATTGTATGAAATAATGTTAGATTAGTTGTCAAAGCCTATAATCAACAAGAAGTAATAGACTATGAATAAACCTATACTTCAGTATCTAGACTTGAATCTATTTTAATTTGACTTGTCTTTTTAGAATTATTAAACTTCAAATGTTATCAAATGGATGTCAAATGTGATTTCCTTTATCGTTATGTTCAAAGGGATGTTTTTTTGAACAAACTCCTAGTTTTGAAGATACAAAACATCCTGAACATGTTTTCAACTTTACCAAAGCTTTATATGAACATAAAAAATCCCCTAGAGCATGGTATGATAGACTTACAGAATGTTTGTTACAAAAAAATTACATTAATAGAAATTATGATCCAAACCTTTTTTAAGAAAGATAATAAAAATGTTTTGATTATTCAAATTTATGTTGACGACATTTTATTTGTATCAACTCAATAATCCTTAACTGATTATTTTGTGTATCTAATGAAATATGAGTTTGAAATGAGTATGATGGGTGAGTTAAAATTTTTCATTAGTTTTCAAATTTCTCAAAAACCAGAAGGAATTTATATATCCCAACATAATTATATTAAATATCTTCTTAAAAAGTATGGATATGACATCATTAAGAGTATAAGTACTCTAATTGGTACCTCAAATTCACATGATCTTAATGAAGTAGGGAAACCAGTAGATCAAACATCTTTTAGAGGTATAAAAGGAAGTCTACTTTACATGACATCTAGACGTCCAGACATAATGCTTTTAGTATGCTTCTGTGCAAGATATCAATCCAATTCTATGGATTCTCATTTAATGGAAATGAAAAGGAATTTTCCTTACTTAAATAGAACCATGTATTTAGGACTCTTTTATACATTTAGAAATGATTTTGTTTAAAAAAATTCCGATGTTGACTTTGGTGGATGTAGAATTTATTGGAAAAGAACATCTGGAACATGTCATTTCTTAGGAGATTAACTAGTTTATTAGTCATACAAAAAGAAATACTCAGAAGAACTTTCCACTATTGAAGCTGATTATGTAGCAGTTGAATGAATGTTCTACTCATGTTTTGTGGATGTAACACACACTCACAGACTATGGTATGAGTTTTACCAAAATAGAAATAATGTGTGATAATACTAGTGCCATTACCTTACATAAAAACCCTGGACATCACTCTCATGCAAAACACATAGACATTAGTCATAACTTTCATAGGGATCATATAAAAAAAGGAGATATCATTCTTCAATTTATTATTATGCAAGATCAATTTGCTTATATTTTCACAAAATCATTACCCTGTGATAGATTTGAATATATTAAACAGAAGTTATGAATGATAAATGTAAGGTAATCATCCATATTAACTTTTTTTGAAACCTATATCCTTATAGTAAGAAAATTCTTTTTATAGGGGGAATACATTTTCTTGTAAATAAAATTTTTTTGTAGTAAAAAATTTTCATAGTGAAAATTTTGAATATTAATAATTTTTTGTAGTCATCATTTTTATAGTCTAATTTATCATAGTCAATTTTTTTCAAAGTCTTTTTATTAATTCATCGTAGTAATTTTATGGAATCTAAAGTTATTCAAGAATAAATTTCCTCACTAAAAATTATTTTTAACAAAGAAATTTGAAAGGTTTATTTCCTTTCAAAAGTTTTCATAATTATCTTTTTACTTGCTGGTATTTTCATTTTTTTCAGATTCACTTTTACATAAATCCGAATATTTTTCTTAAAATACTCAAAAGATAAGAACCAATCAAAATTATTCTTTATTTATCATCTCAACTTATATATTTGATCATAAGTGGTTTCAGCCGTTGGATCAACTGAGGAAGTTGAACTGTCACCTCAATTACCTAAATAAATCACCTCTAATGGTTGTCCCACATTGTTTTTTGAAGCTTTCATGTGATGAAGCTCTGCCTCTCTACATTAATCTGTTATGAATCTCCCAAGTTTCCTCTTTTTCAAATTTCTGCTGAAGCCTCTCCTCAAAACGAAATGTTGACTGTTAAGGAAATCTCTGAGTGGAAGATATACATAAGAAGGTTGGTTGATCTGAAGTTTTATGATAAATACGACTCTATCATATCTTTGATGTCATGTGAATGGTTTGGAGAGTGTATGTGTATCAAAACCAAGAGCATAGGATACAATCAATTTGGACTGGTTGATTGAGTTCTATGAGACATCAAGATTCTTCAAGAAAGAAGGCAGAGACAAGTTCTCTTTTAAGTGTTATGGTAAGACATACTCTCTTTATTATAGCAAGGCAACAAGTCTGATTGGAATTGCTTATTACGTAGAAGTAGAATTGTGTACTCACAAATTACCGGATGCTTTGGGATCTTTTTGTAAGGAAAAATTCTATTGAGTTTCTTGGATTGAAAGGAGTGCAAAATCCGATGATTGTTCATCTGTATACGAACTTATAGATTCTTGAATTGTGGGTTCAAGGCTTTATAATTCAAATGAAAGGGGATAAGGATACTCTGAATAAGATTGATATCTATATATTGGATATCTTGGTGAACCCAGGAAGATAAACGTGGTTGGGTATATATTGGTAACGTTTTAGAATATCAAGAATGGAAATCTGAAATCTCAAATCATTATATATTGAGATATTCTCTCAAATATTATAGTTCTTTGTTTAAAATATTTCAGAATTCCATGCATTTCCATGCCACGAAATTACAAGTTCATGTTTTTGAGTGATGATACCTTAAGAAGGATGTAGGTTTGATTATCTAATGAATCGTCATCGTTTTATGATCTATCTGAAGATGGAGTAGAAGCTTTGTCAAAGAAGCCAGAAGTTGCTGAAACCTCTAAA
The DNA here is from genome assembly GCA_963277665.1 of Viscum album. Lineage (NCBI taxonomy): Eukaryota > Viridiplantae > Streptophyta > Magnoliopsida > Santalales > Viscaceae > Viscum > Viscum album. Next base: position 1,293,043,114 of record OY728135.1, read on the forward strand.
AAAACTGAAGTAAGAGAAGGGCTACGAAACTGTAAGAGAAAAGAAAAACCATTGTGGATATGGAAATTCAATCAGCACCACTGAAGCCGAAGAAGAAAAAAGCTTATCTTGATGAACTAGTGGATAAGTGGAGAGAAGATAAGAAGAACAAGAAGGAAGGGAGCCTAAATTTGTCTTGGATCCTGCTGAGGAAAAATTCTTAAGAATAAAGGTTGCCGAAGAGCTTGAGAAGAAATAAAAGGAGAAGAATCAAAAGAAGAAGATGTCTGAGGCTGAGATAGTACAATCACATCTCAAGGATGCTGAGAAAGCGTGTGAACAAAATCATGTACCATAATATTTTTTATTAGAAACATTACCAGAGACTCTGGGAAAGAAAGTGGGGATTCTGGGATGACATCATAAGGATGAAATAGTTGAAGAAGAAGATGTGGAAGAGGAAATAGAAGAAGAATAGGAGGAAGAATCAGGGAATGAAACTAATGATATCATAAAGGAAGTTGAAGATTACCATTAGAAGGAAATCCCATCTAAAAAATTATTGATACAGACTTTCCAAGATGAATCCTTAAAACATGCCACACTAGGGAATGAAGAAAAGGGTTAGGAAGAAGTGAATAATCCAACAGATGATGAAATAAATAATCACGACATCATTCATCTGGAAGATAATGTGGTGGATGCAGAGAAAGTGGAAGTTGAGGAAGACAAAATTGTTCAGTTATCTGACAGTGAGCATGAATCACCCAGGACAGAACAGATCATTCCAATAGCTGATAAGGGAAAGAAGGTGGTAGTAGATACACCTAGTAAATTAGTGGAGAAGAAGACATTTTTTGGTGCTTCATCAAAGAGGAAAGATGAGGACATTGAAAAAGTATCCTCACCAACCAAATAGTTAGATTCATAATCATCTTCTATGGGAATTGATTTTTTTGTTCAATCTTTGAAAAAGCTAGTTGTTATTATTCCCTTATTCCCAATCATAGACTCAAGATGGTAGATAGTTCACCATATGATAAATCAGAAATTAGATTCAGTCTCCATGTTGATGGAAAAATTTGACGGACAAGAGGAACATTTCAAAACCTTTCTCCTTGGTTATGAGGCTTATAAAAGATCATGCATGAAGATTACAAGCCGGTCAAAGAAGAAAATTAAAGAAATGAGAATCTCCAATGAACATAATGATAATTTCAAGGATGATTTTGACACCAATGATGGGATGATCAAGGATATTTCAAATATTTTTTAGGATAAGTTAAGCCTAGAATAGAATACTCGGAAGCAGGAAGTTAAGGATCTGAATGGAAAGCTTAATTGTGTGTCCATGAATTGGAAGAGGGAAAGGGATCTCAAAATTAAGATTAAAGAGAAGCTTGCTAAACAATAATAATTTTTGAATGATCAAGAAAAATTTATTAAGGCTTAAGAAGAAAGAATTAAAGCCTTAGAGATGAAATTTGAAGATTAGGATCAGTTGCTTAAGCATGTAGAAGAGGATCACAATGATCTCAAAAACATCAAAACCATTGTGAAGAAGCTGATGCTGAAGGAGAAAGAAGGATAATTTCGTTCTATTCCAATCTATTATTGTACTTTTCCATGTTCATATCCTTTCAACATTAATTAAATTTTTGGTTGTTCTTTATATATTTTGTTTGTGGTTGTTTATAACTAATGTTTAAGGTACCAATTTTTCCATTCCTATTATTCCTTTTTGAAAATTACAAAGGGGGAGAAAGGAATGATAAAAAGAATAAAATTTAAAGAAGATATTTCCCTAAGTAAGGGGGAGATCATCTAGATGAAAGTTCTTAAGTTTTTTAAATGCCAGAAATGAAAAATCTTATTCAGCAAACCAAGAATATTATCCTTATTTATTTCAAAGCCTAAGGGGAATTTAGCCATATTCACTATAATCTATAAAGGGAGATAAGTTTTTTTTTTCAAGTCCATAACATTTACATGTCCTTAGATTCTTTTTTCGTAAGGAAGTTTGTTCTTTCCAAAAAAGGGAGAGATTGTTGAGTCAATAAGGGTTCCTTATGACTTTTACATTTATTTATGTTTTGAAAATCACAAACACATTATCTCAAGGCAAATTTTATTTCCTCTAAGATTTATCATAATAAGGAAAATTTTCCATCCCCAAGGAAATATTATCTTTACCTTTGTTTTCATTGTTCATGTCATAGTTTCTCTAAATCTAACACTTTTTATTTCTAAGTGTAAAATTAGGTTTCACATATAAAAACCTCAGAATCCTATAAATACTTAGATATAGATAATTCTATTTTCAGGTTCTGAATTCAAATTCTGAATTCTCTAAATTTAGTCTCTGAATTCCTCTGAAGTTCAGATTTTGAATTCTCTGAATTCATATTCTGGCTAAAATCAGATTTTGAATTCTCGTAATTTTGATTCCAAATTCTCTAAATTCAGACTCCAAATTCTCTGAATTTAGATTATGAATTCTCTCAATTTCAGACTCCGAATTCTCTGAAATTTAGACTCCAAATTCTCTAATTTCAGATCCCAAATTCTTTGAATTCAGATTCCGAATTCTCTGAATTTCAGACTCTGAATTCTATGAAATATTGACTCTGAATTCCTCAAAAAATTATTCCAAATTCTTTAATATTTGGACTCCGAGTCTCTTAGAATTCAAACTCTGACTTCATTAGAACTCAGACTCCAAATTTATTGAAATTCACACTCCAAAATCTATAGAATTCATATTTTTAATTCCTTGAAAAAAATATTCTGAATATCCTTGTAATATACACTCTGAATGATTAATTGTTTGGACTCTGAACTATTTTTAATTATAATTCAGAAAATGGATTTTGTTAAGAAACCATATTTTACCTACCCATGTTATAGTTATTAAATGATTCCGTGCAATCTGTTTCTAACTAAAAATTGTTTGAGTGACACGTATACAGGTCCCTCCTAGATTCATAAAAAAATATGACATTTGGAGGAGGGAGCCAACCGTTGGAGAAGTGCCTATAAATAGGACCTCATTTTAACGAGATCAATAATGAATGAATGACTCGATCAATCCAGAGATTACATGCCGGTGAAGTGATTTCTAGAGAGAGAGACTCTCATTCCTTGTGTATACTAAACATCTTATTAAGACTACTTCGTGTGATTCTGATTTTTGCTGTGTATAATCGAGGAATTTCAGGGATAGGAAGATAGAGGTGCTAACTACCTTAATGTTTGAGGACTTCCTTGATAAGGAAGACAGAGGTACCGACTACCTTGAAGTTAAAGGGCTTGCGAGGATAACAAGACAGATTCCGATATTCTTATAGAGGGATTACCCTGGTGTGGGTAAGATAGAATTTCTTGAATGTATAAATCAAGGGACCTTTATCCTAGGTTTTTGGATAGCCTACTCTTTGGGTTAAAAGATTTCATACTTGTTACTTGTATTGTTTCAATTTTATTTTCTACTGCATTTTGATTAATATGGAAATTATAACTATTTTATACTTTATTTTTCTTGTATACTCTGATTAGTAAGATTATACACACTTTAAGGTAGAATATTTTTACTAGTAAACTTTTCAAATGTTTCATTTCTGGAACCATATTTCTGAAACCTAGCATGTTTGTAGAACTAAGAGGTCTTGTAAATTTTCCTTCTTTAAATTTTTAAATATAGAATGTTTTATCTCAAATTTAATGTTTTCATATGAATTTTTAAAGTATATAATTCACCCCCTCTTGTATATTGAGCATCTACATTAAAATTTTGATCCTACAAAGATATTTGGTTGATCCTCATCTAGGACTAGATGAGGATGATTCGTAATCTTTATATATGGAAAAAGAGCTAGACACACTAGTTAAGGTTCTAGGGTCACCTATTAATGATAAAAGTGACTCGGACACCCCAGAAGCTCAAAAATGTTTTTTATATGGACCTCCTCATCCTCACTATTCATTTCCATCTAATGAACCCACTCTTGGGACTAATGGAGATGAAGAGACAGACGTCTTAGAAAGTTTACAGTACAATATCAAGTCTGGTAGATCTGAAGATGTATCAGAAGTAGAAGAAGATAATGAGAAAGAATTAGAGGACTCAATCAATGATGAATGTAATAGTGGCTGTGAAATTAGTTTTCGATAAGGCAATAAAAGATGAGGTGAAGATAATGTTGATAGAAATGGAAGTAAATAACATGCCTCTATACATGATGATGGTGGTTGTGAAGCCATTCAATGTGATGCTAACCGTCATGAGGATGATAAAGATGGAGATGTAGATATGGTTGATTATTTGGTTTAGAAAGTTGTTGTAGAACGTTATAATGTTGTTTTTGAATAAATAAGAATAGATTAAACTCGAAGTGAATTGTAAGCTCAATTTATCCATACACCCAAGTTAGTGTATGAACGAAGGAGACATCATGTTGAGGGTGATAAACCAGCGAAGAGAGCACTGAGGGGGTGCTTCAAGACAAAAGAGCTCAAGTTGAAGAGGAGCCTCAAGTTGGAAGAGTGATAGCCAACACACTAACTCTTTTATAACCCTCTGTACTATCTGAATCGAAAAGGAATCCTAGGTATGTTTTCCTTGCATAGGTTATTATGACTCCGATACTAAGGAATGTGTAGCAATTCCACAAAGACGACCGGTTGAAGAGAATGTTCTTATTGAGGCACCTCATGAAGTGGCATCTTCCTCTGTCCATTAACCTTCCATTGTTTCGGATACTAGTGAATATGTAAGTAGATCATATTTTGATAAGTTAAAGGATGAAATCTATTCAGCTATGAAGGCATTGGTTCAATTTCATATGGTGCATGAGATTCAAAAAGCTAGAATTGAAAACTTGTAGTGGAGTAATGAGTTACACTATCACAAATCATTAATTGAAGGGATAAAGCAGCCTATGCAAGCTACTCATGTTCCAGTTCAGGCAGTTGTTGTGAATGAGGCTGATGTGGTAAAAATTTTAAAAATGGTTATAACCAGAATTCAACCTAACCTAATCACAATGGATGAAACAATTGTTGCAAACACCACCAAGATGATAAAATAAATTAATGGGATTGTATCTGTAATAAATCATCTGAGATCTATGTAAAAAAGGATGTTTGGAGACTCTTCATAATGATTTGAAGACTTGTACCACAGCTTCTGATGTTCCCTCTACGTCTGGTCAGACATCACATACATTTTAAATTAAGGTAGTTAGAAATTATGTTTAGTAATAGCTTCAAGATCTTTTTGGTTATTCTTGAATGGAAACCTGGTCAAAATTGAGAAAAATAATGACCATGTTCATGATATGGTCAGGCTCTATTCTAGGAGTACTGAGACTTCCAATGATCAGATTACAAGGAAGGTGGATTAGTATTTGAATAATATTATTACAAAGAATCAGTTGACAAGTCTTTTTAAATGTTTGATAGTGAATTTTACATTGCCTCTAGTGACAAAATCTTTTAAAGACCAACTACATAAATTGAAGGATGTCACCCCAATTTGGGAATCATTAAGGGAAAATAGAGATGACTTTGAAAAATCCATGAATTATGGTGGTGAAATCATTGAAGAGTTCATAATACTGGTGAATCCATACCTTTATGTGCAGTTTGAATCAATTGTGGTGCCTACTGCTAACCCTATTGTACCTTCTAGATGAGTGCCTCCACCTCATATGATAGTTTCTTAGGTTTTCAGTCAGATTAGACAAGTTATCGCAATACATGCTTAACCTCGTCTTTTTTGAAAACACAAGCCCAACCTTACACTTAATTTTCCAGAAGTAGTAATGCTACTTCGTTTGAATATTTCTTCAATCCCACCAGCTTTTCAACCACTATACACTGGAACTTCAATTGATCCATCATAGAAAGAGAAATCCTATCTTGGACCAAACAAGTATGGTGTATCATTTTTGATAGGGATGATGTATTGTACTTTTATTGTCCTTTAGTAACTATTGTAACACCCTATACATCACTTTTTAATAGAATTTAGTTCTCCTGTATTTTATTTATTGGTGTTATATATATTATTCTCTACTATATCTTATTCCTTTGATTCCATTTCATTATTGATTTTTTCCTTGCACACCCTTGCACTTTTTTATAATCCAAAAAGGGGGAGAATAGTTGGGAATTATCCTTATTTATTTTACCTATTATACAACTGTAATGAATTATATTTTACTTACCTTTGATTATATATGGGAAGAAAAGGCATTAGTCTTTGATACCATTGTTTTTTTCCTTTGAAGCCATTAAATTTTATTTTACCTCTTAACCTTATTTATATATTGATAAAATTCCTCACTAATGGGAGATGATAAGTAGAATTATTATATTATACATAAAATTATTGTACTTTATAATGCCATGATTTTTGATCATCAAAAATGAGGAGATTGTTGGCTCATAAGAGATTGTTGGTCTCCTTATCTAGTTTTAATAATAACAAATATTGTAAAATCTTATTAATCATGTCTACTAATTTCAATAAAGTTTATTTAAGTTTCAATATGTGTAATTATGATTATCTATGATCACAAATGTGTTTAACAAATTATGATAATATTTATGTGTAAGACAGTACAAATAAAAATATTTCTTAAGTATGAGAAGATGACATCAATAGAAAATTGAGTCACTAATACAGACAGAATAAGTCTGACTCACTAATGCTGATATCAGAAAGGTCTCACCAATACCAATAGATAGAATGTATCACCAATAGTAAAATTAAGTCACTGATAGTTTAATTGTCTCACCGATAGAAGGAATCCATTACTGACGCATGGTGATACTAATGCATTGTTATACCAATTCATGGTCCTACCGAAGCAAGGACTCACTGACACACATACAGACCAACCGAAGGAGACATTGATAGAATGAAATGTAGATGGAATGAGTCACCAACACATTATTCATGGACATAAGAGTCACTGATAGAATTTTTAAATTTCTTTTTATTTAATGATATTTGTGACAATCACATTTCTAGTGGTTTCCTAAGACTGATTAATTTAATGATTTTTGAAGACCTCTTTAATGAGGATGTCATAAATATGAGGTAAGACATACGTCAAACTTGCACATTATTGGGCTACAGATTACAAAATAGGAAATATATCATGAGGAAAATTCAAATAACTAGATACACGTAGACACAGTAGAATACCTACACGAGCAACATACATAATGGAAGAATGCATGAGGAACTCTTCATTCATTCTTGTTTTGAATTAGAGAACTATTTTCCACCAAAGTTCTAACATATCTTCCACATTCAACCTAACCTAAAGAGAAGAAAATATCATCTTCCTAGAAGATATAACACAATGCTCCACGATATACTATTTCAGTGTTTGCTTCCAAAAGAGGACTCCAGCTTCAACTCTGATACATTAAAGAGTCTAGAGGTGAACTGCATGACACACATATCCTTTTAACCCTATTTAATATTTATTTCACTATTGAATTATATTTTATTACATTTTTTAGCAGTGTGTCCATCAATTGGTATAACACACACTATCCCCTGTACTAAACTGGAGGATAATAGATTTACACACATAACTATCATTTTACACTTATTTATTCCACATAGAACTCTGATAGAGGTCACGTGTGACATGGATGTATTTTGTTCTTACATTGAAATTTGGTAGAATTCATGTGACCTGGACAGTTGTAAACTATTTTGTAAACCCTGATCTAGGGTCTAGATCAAAACCGTTATCTATATAGACTGCTTGGTGGAAGGTGATCACCAAGTGGAGAGGAATAGTCTTAGCTTGAGACTAAACCTCTTTTTTATATATGCTATGTTTTCAAAATTAGTTTTCTCTTTTTTTTCTATATTTTTGAAAACTAAATTCCACATTAATAGTTAGTCTTGGCTAGTGTTTAGAACTATTTTGTCTTATTAGATTAGTTTCAAAAGTTTTATCAATATAACATATTTTTACAAGTGAGAAATAATCAATATTCTAAGAAATTAGTTGATCAATCAGACTGTTATAAATTAACTACTATGATTAACTGGCCTATTAAGTTTTAAATTTGGAGAATCTTTTAAATAATTTATTCAAGAATTTTTTAAATGAACTCAAATTCACCCCCCTCCCCCTCTTGAGTTTTATACTCTTACCAACACTAAATATCAAATCTTACAAAAGGTCAAGTCCAAGTTGTTTTTCTTCTCTATCTTTATCCAAACAGGATGGAGTTATACATAGATTTACATATAGTTCTTCATATAGATCCACCTGAATACTCGAGTGGATGTTTTAGTTTTAAGATAATTCAATCAATGGGAGATTTTGATCCCATACATCATTTAATACTATTGAGTAGGCTCTCATATTGTTGGGAATATTCTGAATTGTTATTTTATATAGTCCATCAGTTTGGGAATATTAGTCCATTCTAAAATTCAGTTATGTACTCAAAAAATGTTTGAGACTCCTTTAAAATTTAGATATAAACCTTGGATCATGATCATATATTGTCTAAAGTGCTACCCCATGAATCCTAAACACGTCATTTTTATATATCTTTGCAAGTTTTTTAATCAATGAATCTTCCAAAATAAGAATATAGTGGGCAATTTTGATGAGTTTATCCACCACAACCCATATCACATTGTTAACTTTGAATGACTTCGGGAGACTAGTGAAAAAGACAATAGTGAAATTCCCCAGTTCCATCTGGGTATACACAATGGTTTCATCATCCCACTGGACTTATTTTATTCCTAAATAACATTTTTACATATCAACCACCTCAACATATAATATGAAATCTATTTCTTCATGTTGTCCCACCATAAGATCTCTCGATGATTATTGTATGTCATTGTACTTCCCGGATAGATGTATAAAGAAGATCTATGTGAATTTTCAAATTTCTCCTTCTTTATCTCTTTTGATGAAGGTAACCAAATTCTTTTTCACATCAAATAACACCATCATCATCAATATGAAACTCATGTAGATTTCCTTCCATTACTACATTCACCTTCTTTTTTAAATACAAATCATCTATTTGTGCATTATTAATATTCTCTATGATAGATGGTTGTACAATAATTTGGGAAATATAGGATGTATTCAATAACAATATTATTTCGAAATCCATCCTTTTCATATCTATTATTATAAGGTATTTCTAAATCAACATCATTGATAATAGTAGAATGTTCTTTTCTGCTATGAGGATTAGTTACCTTGTTCACCTTTACCAAATGGTAAAGAATATTTCATTTATAGTGCTTGATTAGTTCTGACCGTATTATTTAATACATGTTGAGTTCCTTCTAAGTTAATATATACTTTAAACACAAGATCAGTATATATATCGTAGTTCTCACCATAGAGTAAGTGTTGTTAGATTTTAAAGGAAAAATCAACCTTTTATATATCTAGATCATGTGTTGGGTAGTTTTTCTCATATATAGTTAACTTCCATGTTGTTGGATTATTAATTTATCATTTCTCATGAGTACACAACCCAATCCTTTCATTGAAATATCACTTTATATCAAAAAAACATTCTCCACTTGTTTGTAGTGTGAGTACAGGTGTATTGATAAACATATTCTTTAGCTCCTTGAATTTTTTCTAACATTCTTCCTTCCAAACATACTTCAACCCTTTTCTTGTTAACATAGTTAGCAGTCTAGAAAATAATGATAAATTTCTCACAACACTTTGGTTTTACCCTTCAAATCCATGAAAACTGTGTATTTTCACGACACTACTTTTTGTATGACATTCCTCAATAGTATTTTTTGGGGGTTTGTATAAATTCCCACCCTTCTAGTCATGTTTCCAAATAATGTGACATTCTATATAAAATAATCACACTTGATGAACATGGTGAGAAATTTATCCTTCCTTAATGTCGTAGTACAATCAATATATATTCACTATGTTCCTCCTTACTCTTATAGTAGAAGGAAATATTGTTTCTAAGAACTACCATGAATTGGTCAATGTAGTGTTTAAAGACTCTATTTCTAAAATCCATGATGACTTCAAGTGTATTTTTAAGTCCAATGGGAATAACAAGAAACTCATAATTCCCATACCTTGAAAAAAAAGTAGTCTTCTGAATATATTCCTTCTTCACCTTCAGTTAAAGATATCTTGAAAAAATATCCAACATTGAGAAGTATTGAGCTCCTAATAATTGATAGAATAATTTATCAATCCCTAGAAGAGGATATTTCTTTTGTTATGGTGATCTAATTGAGCTCCTATTAATTAATACATAGTTACATTTTTTCATCCTTTTTATTAACAAATAAAAGTAGGTAACCCCAAGTGATGCACTAGGTCATATGAACACGTTTTCCAAATGATATTGCATCTTCTTAATTAGCTCCACCCATTTGATTGAGATCATATGGTAGGGCCATTTGGAGATAGGAGTAGCTTCGGTTATGAATTCTATTGATAAGTTGACATCACGATCCGGGGGATGTATAGGTAACTCTTTAGTAAATACATCATTATTTTCCTTCACAATGATAATTTCCTCTACGTTGATACCATCCTTTTAGTCAACAATTTGAGTGAGGTATTCTTATTCACGGGGAATAAACACCCACACTGTTGACGGATTTTATAATGTAAATTCTTGACCATCCTTGTATTTAGAAAGGAGAATGTAATGGTTTGGATTATGAAAAGCTTTTTCCTTTTCCCAATAGTTGATGTGTTCCTTATACAATGAGTGAAAATCCATGGCCAATATAGTATCTAACTCCACCAATGTAGGTATCATGAGATTCCCTAGAAGAATTGTCTCATATATGACTATAGGATAATATTCCAATACTTAGGTTCCAATGATCACACCAGTATATTTTTATTGTTATCTATAATTCAAGGTATCAGGGATTTGATTCAATACATCCAAAAAAAATTAAGATATAATGGAATGAATATAACTGGAATTAAATAATTCATTTTCCATTCTTGAGTGATTAGTATGTTTACCTTGTATGAATTCATTTTATATATCCAATTCAACACTGATGATGGACTATAATTTCCATTACTCCATTTTCATTAGTGGTTTTTGATGTTGATTACTCTTTAGTATTTTTAGATTAGTGTATTGTCTTGTATTTTGACCTTTTTTCCTATAGTTGAAGCGTCGAACCATGTATGGTGACCTCTTTTTATTTAATCATGTTGACTAGGTTCTACATGTCTCTTCAATATTAATGAGCATTACGGACCTCTCTCCCACCCTTGAAGCATTTCACTGTCCCTTTGAATAAATTATCCTGATTCTTATATCAATATTTTATAACATGTGGGTGGTTGGATCCACTTTCTTAATTTTTTATTTCATCCAACCACGTGAAAATAAATTCTTCTCTTCTTATTTTTATAACCATGGGTCCATTCTCTGAAATCCATCTCTACTTTTAGAGCACACTGGACTGCTTCTTCATGACACGAAAATTCATGGATAGCCAGAGGCTTCAAAAGGTGTGGGTTTTAAATACAAAAGAATCTATCTGTTTTTCTATCATTGTTGATAACAATACCTTACATGACATTGCATGCCTTGTGAAGTTTTCTTCGCTAGCCTTGATAGATTTACCTTCCTTTTTCCTCAGATCTACATATTATATATTCAACTTTTTCTAAATATATTGATTTCAATACATATTAAGAAATATTTTATTAATTTCTTCCCACTAAATCTATTATATTTAATCATTCTTCTAGGTGTACATAATCAACACCCACCATTGATTAGTCTATCCATCTAAATGGTAGATGACTAGAGTAACAATCTCCTTCACAAAAATGTAAATCATTGAAAGGATATTCTCCATTGAGTAAACCCGTTGTTCCATAATAACTGGATCGAAGGATCCAATAAATGTCAGTGGCCATTGCCACCTAAAATATTAGATAGATAGTTTCTTCCATCTAAGTAAAGGAGGATGTTCTACATTATTTAGGTTTTTGTTTGTATCTTGAGATAACTGGGTAAGTATTTCAATGAAATCTGAACTCCATCTCCCAAGTCATTAGAGATTTTGTATGAATGATGATTGCTTTGTCCTTGACCCCAGTTTCTTAACCAGTTTCTCTTAGTTCCCATCATCTTTTAAAATTTAGAGTTTTGAAAAAAATAGAAGTCATCAAGTCATGAATAAAGAATTTATTCATTTGTGAAATTAACTCTAAAGGAATATCTTATGTGATCCCTTATTTAATATTTTTTATAAATAGTGATTCATATACTAAGTATTATCCTATGTGTTTTACTAAAATTCTCTTATCATGATTCCTAAATTAACTAAATCTTACTATGCTACCAACTATAGTGAACCTACTTTTTCTTATACAACTACTACATCATTTTAAAGATTAAAAACATAAACGAGTTACTATCCAAGAACCAATAGTTTAGTAACCATGAAAAATTAGAACCATATTTCACTTCTGAAAGGTAAAATATTAACATTTATATAAATTATCATTTTTTACCTTTCTAAGTCTTACATTATTTTTAGTACATGTAGTCATCTGAGGATATATATCCAGTAAATGAGTGAACTAAAAGCACAGAAAGAGAAAAAATAAGGACATGAATTGTTAAAACTTGGTTGAGTATAATAATCATAAACATAACATAAGAATAGAAACATAATCATAATCATGAGAGTATAAATTTTGAAATGTTATGGAATGTTGAAATTCATAAAAATTAATCATAATATCTTAGTTTTAAAATACAACACAATGTTGCAAACAAATCTTGAATCATTTTCTCGCATAAAATAGGTTCATAATAATACCATCATCATTTTAAACAAATATCGAATCATGTTAATTCATATTTCACATTATCTAATGAGATAAATCCTGTTACCCAATGCATTGGAGCGATATATAAGTCAGGGTGCATATGTCACATCATAACATTTACCTAGCTGTGCATTCCACATGGAATATATAAAAATCATATAATTAAGTAACCCACATAAATGATTGGGTTTCATAATGATTCATTCAATCATGAATAAAAATGGATTTCCCAAATGAAAAGTTGAAAAAAATTTGGTATAAGATTCACTATTCTTGAGTGAAGAAGAACCAACTCAACATATGTAAAAATATGTTTTAGAAATAAGAGTTCTTTTAAAAAATAATTTCATTTGTCATAAAATAATATTCAAAAATTATATATACTAGAAATGAAATGGTATGGACAATGAAATTATATTTTGGTAATATTAATCAAATATCCATAATTAAATTTTTCAAGAAAGTGGAATAGCCCAAAGAAAATAATGTGGATTCAAGAATCCCCTTAAGTTTCATCTGAATATATTTTTGACATTAATACCATATATAATAAATGTAGATTAATTAATTACTAAATATGTAAACTCATTTACATTTATTTGTTTTATTATAGTTTTATTATGCTCATTTATGGACATTTGGATGACTTATAGAGTTAAATTTCATCATTTGAGGAGCATTTGTCTTCATTCTTTCAATGTCAGTTTACTTGTATATAATTATTGAATTTAATGTTAAATGAGAGTAATAGTCCATAATTAATTTTTTTTAATTTAATTAGATAAGTTTAAATTGTCTCATGTATGATTTTGTTATATGGTATGATGATGATTTATTAGATAAAATGTTGATTAAAAAATTAATTTATTTTGGATGTTATTATGACCATCACGAAACTCTATTATTTTATTTAATATAATAATTATATATTGAATAAAGTATATGATAAAAGTTATTATTGTATATTATAATATTATTGTACCATAATAATAGTTTTATGACTAGCCTTGAAAGTGGTAATAGAAAATGAAAACTCATTTTCTATGAAGGTGTTGAATAGACACATCAGAGACAATGTTTTCATTTTTACAATAAATGGGGGAGAAGAGGATTGAGGATGGATATTCCATTAACATAGTAAAATGAAATAATATATATATGATACTATATTTATAAAGCCTCTTTTGATAGATTATGTTAGGATAGGAGATGGGTGGCCTTCTATAAGTCAGTTCAATTGCACACGTGTAATGTTCTAGAAATAAAAAGTGTTTCCACATTTCTCAAATGTCGAAAGGGTCTAAAATGGCTCCAAATATATCTTCATACATTATAGGGTTAAATTATATCCATTAAATACATTTTATACAAGTATATATGTCATTTTTACACTTATATATTTAGTTTAACCCATGATAAACTCATTTTTACCTCAACAACAATAAATAATTTTTACTTTTTTTACGATTAAATTTGTTAAAAAATTAATTTCACCTTATTTGATAAAGTAAATTGTGATTATTTCAATAATGTTATCCATTTTTTAAAATTATATTCATATATGTGTAAAATTTTAATTTATAATTAATATTGTAAATGCGATGAGAAAGCTTGTTTTTAAGTAGAACATGTTCAAATGTTTATAATTTTTTATATCATTATTCAATATGAAATTGATTATAGTAAATTAAATTGGATTAATAAATTTATAATTGAAATAATTTTACATTGAAACCAATTTTAAATATAATTTATCTTTATAAATAAATAAAATTTCTAGATAGTGTTCCATTAAATTTTATTATTTTTCGACATTTATAAAAACTGAAACATTTCATAAAAATATTAAAAATTCACCTTAAAAAAATTTTAACTTTATTATTTAAAATATATTGTTTATTTTTAGAAATTTATTTTATAAAATTTTTAAAAAATAATTTTATTATTTTTCTGAATAATACCTTAAAAACATATTTTGAGGAAATTTTTCTTTAAAACATATAATGTCTACTAAAAATTATGTATTTTATTTTCAATTATTTTATATAAAAACAAAGTATTTACTATTTAAAAATGAATTATTACTATTCAAATCAGTATGTTTAATAGTTAGTTAATAAAGATAAAATTTAAATAACTATATTATTAATATATCGGTTTTTTTAAAAATTCGTTGTTGTGTGTTACAAAATATAACCAAGTATTACGTGTTGAAAAATCCCAACATGGTTTCATATGTTATGAAATATAAACTCATTGGTATCTATAACTCATGAAAAACTCATAGTTTTATATAATGAAATATTAAATCAATATTGCATGTAATGAATAATATTGAATATTAAATTTATTTTAAAAAAAATTCACAAAATCACATGATTTTACATGTACCTTGGGGTAATAACATTGAAAAAACAATATTGGGTATTAAATTGATCATACACTAGTTCATTGTAAAGTATTCATGGTGGAAACTTGGTTTTACAATCCTAAGGTTTAATAATTGGTTAATTTATAACATATTTATGAACCATTATGAATAAAAAATGCTAATATATTTTAATGTTAGGGAATAAACTATAGATAGAAGACTATAAATTCATAGGTTAAAGAATATATGAGATATAACATTAATTTTTATATTTTTTCTTTTGTATTTAATAACTTTAAAATTTTCCACCTTAATTTTCTATTTATTTTAGTCAAGGGTTTGAAATAGGTGGAACTGAATTAACAACCATTGGGATGATTCTCCAAATGATACGATCAACCTGATGGGAGTAGGATTCGTTATTTTAAATAATGTTCTTACTCAATTAACACATGTTTTAAAAAAAAAATGGTGAACACCCAAATCCCTCAAATAAATAGAATGTTTCAATTGAAACATTTATGAATCGAATGCCTCTAACTATTAATGGATCTTTAGATACCTTAATCGTGAAAAAGTAGATCAAATATTTTTAAAATATCATCTTGCTATATAAATTATTTGAGAAAGATAAGGTTTTTATGGGGTTTTAACTCATGGATGGATAATTTAATCAATTTTTGACATTTATAAATAATATGAAGCTATATAAGGATGTTGAAGATATTGATTGGAAAATAATTCAAGAAATATTTTTTGAAAATATTTTTCCCACTCTCTTTGACTTAAAATATAGAAAGATTTAATTAGCCCAAGAAAAAAGGATAATGAAGCCATTGGGTTGTAAGAGTAGAACATTACAATACATTCATAACACTCCTCTAGGTCTTTTCTTCTGTTGATTTTAATGTTTACCAAATATTTAGTAGTAAAAATCAGAATATATAAAACACATTGTGGATTCAATACTTTATCAACAATGGATAAATTATTTTATGTTCCCTAATGTAAAAATCGATATAATTGAATTTCAATATTCTCATGAATATAGATATATGAAGTAGAAATATAATTATAATTATTTTAGAGTTATTGATAAATCCCATAGTGGAATGAAATTCAAAAATCAAACTTTTAAAAAATGAGGGAACAAGCATCCTAAAAATTACCTGAATGAGAAAAAGAAATGATTTATGTGCGATAAAAAAGTCATGAAGCTAGGAAATTATAATAAAATAAACCCACCAATGTGATGTTGTAATGAAACTCTCTAGTAAAACCCCAGTCTATGTTCTGATGTTTCAACTACAAGTAATAAGGAAATTATTTAAACCAAATAATAAAAGAAAATAATTTTAAAGGATAACTGATGAAAATAGAACCCCATGAGTTGGAGAATAATGGAAACCATATGACATCATAAATATTGAGGTGGATCAGTACAAAAAATTAGTAATTGATAGAAAAGTAATTACTATTAGGATAATTATCAAACTATTTGATCTTATTCATTTTAATTATTTAATATAATTAATGTTTATTGTTACAATACAAAAACCACCTCAAAACATGGAAGTTATATAATCAGTTAAAAATGAAGAATAGTAAAGCTAATGTATTCTAAATATAAAACTTCTCCAAGGTCAATATATACAATTTAAATATCATAGTTATCATTTTGATAATCTATTTAAAGTAAATTCTTGTTTTACTTGGTATTGGTTATATTTACTTATGTAGAGTCAACATAAATAGCTGGAGAAGAAAATCCCCTACTATATCATGATTCACCCTTTGATTATTTACAACTATAAAGAAGTAGATGGATCTCATTTTGAATCATCATCTGTGGTATTTATATAATTTTTTATAAGTAAGATTGTCTAGATGAAATTATTGAGACTATTGAAAGATCATCTTATATCTAATTCTGACTATAATGAAATATATTGATGTGTTTTCGAAATAATTTCCCAGCAGTCCTTCAATATGAGAGGTTGAGTTCTCAATATATCTTCTACCAAGATCATTTATAATATCCAAGTGTCTTTATATACTGAACACTATTAAACTTGATGAGATAATGATGAAACTATATGATAATATACATAAATGGTTTATATGAAAAATGTCTTAACCATTAGGTTCACCAATAATTTTCTTCAATAAAAAGGGGTTAGTCAATGTTCCTCTACATTGATAATCCTGAGATCAAATAGATCACAATAATGAATATGTATCCTCTACTGTAGATTGGTGAATTGATCAATTAGTTATGAAGATCCCAATTCTTCTCAATGGTGTACCATCTGTCACGATATTATTTTGTGAAGTTGAATAAGGGGTATATCCCTATACTACTTCTCATTAAAAGTAAATGAACTATGAGTTTATAGTGATGCCATTTGGACTCACTAATTATCCATAAATTATTATGGACATAAATAATTGTTTCATTTTGTATTACCTCAAAAACATTCTGGTAGTCATTATAATAATTAGCATTGTCAACATCGAAATAACGGTGGATTATTGGGAGGATTTCAATGTTGAACAGAATTCCTTTTTGAAATGATATGTTATATTCAATGTAACGTTAATGTGAGTTTTTTGTGGATAAAGTAACATTATTGTATAATGTTGTTGATTTAAAAAGGTGTATATGGATCATTTAATGACAAAGATAATTTAACAATGGTCCATAATAATATTTATGATGGATATCCATAGTTTGGTTAGATTAGTCATGTAATATCATTTATTTGTAAGAAAATACTCCAAAGTTTCTATCACACTAATGAATATAACATGAAATAGAATGAATATTCTTGAATTATGAATGTGATGATATATTTAAAGAGTTAAAATGATTCTAATCATAGAAATTTTTCTTACATTAACAAATAGTGGGGAAGGATATTGGATCTACAGTGATTAATCTAAAAATTTATTAGGTTGTGTACTCATGAAAAATGTAAAAATGATATAATATGCCTCCAGTTAATTAATGATAAACTAGAATAACCACCCAACCATGATTTGGAATTGGCTGAAGTGATATTCTAATTTAATTTTTTGGGACATTATCATTTATTGGATAATTTTAAAATATATATACATCATAAAAACATAATATATAAGTTAATTTAAAAGTTGGTAAATATTTTAAAATGAAGGTGGTTGGAGATAATAATGAATTATGGCGGTTTAATCAATTAATATTCTAAGAAAGTGAAAATAGTGGATAATTATCTGAATATAAAGGATTCATCAACTCTATCAACAATGAGGTTTTAAAGGGAACCAATTTTATTGGAAATGCTGAGGATGGAAATGGGAATCATTAATGAAAAATTATCCTTTATTTATCATACAAATTCTAAACCATCCATTCTTGAGGGGACCAAGGATTCAAAAAATATGATAATGAGTCATAGATAATGGTAGTGAATAATAAGGAGTTAAAATTTTATAATTATAGAGTTATATTTTTAAGAACACAAATATATTTTCCATAAAAATCAAAACTAAAGGGGAACTTATGGATAATAAAAATTTGTATGCCTTATCTATTCATCCAGTAATCATAATTTGGTATATAGATCTACAAAAAAACTTCTGGTTAGATAACATGAATATTAAAATTGAAGAATTTTTATCACAATGATTGGTTTACCAACAACCCATGTATAAACAATAGAAGTCCAGTGGTACGATGAAACAATTTTTCATAGTATTATGTAAATGTGGAAACATAATACAAATTTTTTTTGTTGAAATAAATAAGAAAACTAATTCCAATAACATAATTTTGGTAGTAGTATATCATGTTACATTTCCTATAAATTTCATTTCTATTGTGGAATATTTATCTCTTGAACAAATTTTCATGATATATATAAGATAATTGGTAAGACCTCATGGATTGACACTATCTATTATTTATGATCGAGATCTTATCATTACCAATAGGTTCTAAAGACTCCTTTAACAAGAGTTGGATATAGAGTAGATCAATGGTAATGTTTATGACCATCAAATGGATGGTTTGAAAAATTGAACCATTCTATCTCTAGATTATATATTGAGATCTCGTTCAATGTATTTTCAATGTCATTAGGATCATTACCTTACCCATGTGTAGTTTTGATATATCAACAATTTCCATTATAGCATTGAAATTTTTTATCCGGAACATCTATATGGGTAGATTTTACATAAACCAACATGCTAGGATGAATTTGGGGAGAAGTATATTATGGGAGGTTATCACATATAAGAGAAAAATTATAATTCAAAAACCATTCATCGTCCTATAAAAAAACATTAAAATTTGAAAGAAAATATTTGTAAGAAGTCGTCGATGAGACCTAGAGTTTGATGTTGGAGATATGTTCTTCCTTTGTATATCACCATGGAAGAAATTCATGTGTTTTTTTGAAAAAGGTAAAACCTATTCCTAGACACATCATCCCAATTTAAATCCTTTATCACATTAGTTTTGTGGAATATTGACTCACACTCCCACTTAATGATTCTCAAGTATATAATGTCTTCCCCATATCCCAATTAATTAAATACATATCAAACCCCATGCATGTACTGAATATATAGATGTTACCATTTTATAATGATATTCCTTAACATAAGAAGCTATAAAAGACCTTAAATCTGATATATAATGTTATATGAAACAATACAATTGAATAGGTCAAAGTAAAAGCACGAAACCATGAGTTTAGCAACATATAAACCAAAATATATAATGAAAAAAATATTTCACATCTATTTTAGAGTAAATAATTAAATTTCAGTGTAGAAATATTTTTGGGGGTTATAATGTAATTAAAAAACATGTATAAATAAAATTCCCTTCTGAATAAATAAATTATTCAAAAAACACATTTTCAATAAATCATTTTTTTGTTGGGACCAATGTAAACTATATCTAGAACATCATTATGTGATTAACATATTCTTAAGAATCATTTAAAACTAATAATACATCTTTTCTATAGTGACCAATATGAAGTGAATTCATTATATATTATAATGGAAATATAATCATTGGTATTTTCCCTTGACCAATACCAATTCAATATTTAGCCACTATAAAAATAGTGAATCTAGTTATAAGATAATTCCAAGCTTATTACGATCACCAACCAAACCATGTTTGTCATACCACGCTATGAAGTGCCACTATTACATAGTATACTCTTAGGGTGTTTGCTATTGTATTAAGTTCATATGTATATAGAACATAGTTTTATGAGTTTGTATATTTCCTATTTAATAAATTAATTATCATATTTACCCCATTATATTTCTACATTATACACATGATTATAAAACATGTTGAATAAAAACTATCTTCTAATACAAATAATCGAAAATTGTATTTTTTAAAAAATACATACTTTCAATTAAAACCTTCAATATGATAAACAAATGGATTATGAAATAAATTTTATTTTTAGTAAATAAATTTACAATATATATATATGTGTGTGTGTGTGATAATATTATTCATTGAATTCCAACATCATTTTTATAAGGGTCTGGAAGCCATTAGTGTCATAAATCTAGTATTTTCTTGCAAATAAGTAATTTTATTAAATAGTTTAAATTATCTTATTTAGAAAACTATTATAGTAAAAATAATATTATTCATTAAATGTGTACAAAAAAATACCATATGGTGAGTTTTTTAAATAATTTTATGCGGTGGATTAATTTTTATGAAAAAAAATAAAATACATATAAATTTACAGTAAGTATTGTGCCGTCAAGAAATCCCAAAATTAAGGTCATATATATTTTAGAATTAATAAAATAAAAAATATATATCCTCCTTAAAATATTGAAGTTTATAAGTTGTATTAATAATTTTAAGAACCTTACAATGAAGAATCCAAAAAATATACTATATTTTACGGTTTATTAAAAATCAACATGAACATGAATCTCCTACACATCATCAATGTTTTTATCATAATGAGTATGTTTCATAGAAAAATAAAATATTTAAAAACACTAATTTTGGATGAAACTAGTGGAAAAAACAATGGGATGGTATGTAGTTATGATTATCTTATAACTTATTGCCCAAAACCTAATATTCAAAATTAAAAAGGAAATTCCCCACAATTATTCTATAAATACCCACCCAACAACCCATTTATTTATACTCAAAGCACATTTAGAATAAATATATTCTCTATATAGCTCTTTAAATTATTTATATAGTTTTACCATGATCTTAATAAGCTCCTCTCCATATCATAGAAGAACCCTCTTAATGCAAGGTATTATATCATCTTCATTTTTATTCATGTACTTTCTTTCTAGCAAGACTTTCAATTTCTAATTGATCATTGTATATTATATTTTTACACACCCATTTATTATTAGGATCAATCCCATGTATTCAGAGTCTACATCTAACTCTCATGAAACCATTTCATGACTCATTATGTAAACCAATTATGTTGAAAAATTTACAACATGGTTTTCCATGCCAATATTTTGTGTTTTCAATACCCATACCCATTTCACACAAGGGAATTCTCCAATATGTACCTATAATTTATTGATTGAATAATTACATGTATGAAACCCACAACCCATAATTGTGGCACCAAAATATGTTAAATATATTATTATGTTTTATGATCTATGTGGAAAAAACAATTTACATAATATGAATGAGATTGGTGGGCCCTGAATTGTATATCCCAGAAATGCATTGCCTAATGTTTTTATCTCATGTGGTACAATTCCTAGTTTATGGTATATTATCACAAGATCTCTATGTAATGAGGCCTCGGTCATTATCCTTGACTTATTTTTATCATTTAATGTTCTATATTTGGTGGCATTCTTATACTTCTTTGATGTTATAATCATATATTATGATTCAAGGTTCATGTTTATAATTCTCAACAATCAATGTCATCTCGATATGAGCATTCGATCACATGTATTTATTTGACCATGCTATTTAGTGATTATTACCTTATTAGGAATCATATCTCAACCCTTTCTTATCTACATTCCCTAGTTATATCTTGTGTTTTTAGATGTTTTATGGAATTTAATTAAATATTATGGACTTTTAGACAATTTTGTAGTATCCATGTTTCATGATATTGTGATATGTATCTAATTACCCAATTCCTCTAGGCCTATTGATTATTCTTTATTGAATTATTTCAATATTTAATTAACATTTCAATTAATAATGTATATAAAATACATGGGTTTTCATAGCCTTGAAATGAGAAGGAGGACTCTGTCTATATTGGTCTTAGTGGGATAACCATGTGTGATGGGTAGTTAATGGGGAACTCAATAAGTCATGAGTTTAGATTGACATAATTTAAGGTATTAAAATCATAAACTACCATTGGCCAAGTGATTAATATATATTATTTATATGGATTGGTTTGAATATACATCATTAAATATAAATTTTTTATAGTTCATTAAAATTATTTAATAGCTTTACACTACTCAAACGTGAACATGATAAAATCTATTTGATTCTTGGTGTCACAATGGATTCCATTGATATTTAATAACACTCTATATATTTTTTAAATTACCCAAGAACATCATAATTGCAGATTATATTTTTTTATATGGATATTCCTTACATTTAAAATAAAAATAAATCCTTGGAACTGAGTGGTTTTGTATCTTTAAATTTTAGATAAATAGAAAAAAAATTACAAAATCTTTAATATCTACCACGAATAATATTCTCACATGATAAATTTTTTACAAATAATTTGTAATGAATTTTTTCACTGCACAATATATGGAAACATAACAATGGATGATCTTTTATTCTCGGTTAGGGTGATTTAAAGACAAAAATTTGTTATATATATATTTTTAAAAAATCAGATGATTTTTTGATGTTTTTCAATGTTAATAAGAATTATTTTTTATTGTTTTTAAAAAATGGTTAATTTGAAATATGGAAAATAAGTGGTTTTAAATGAGTAAAATAATTATTTTTATAATTTTTAAATTTGATCATTTAATATGTTGGATTTCTAACTCTTTTTGAAAGACATTATTAAACAAATTAGTCCAATCCCAGACAGGCTTTCAAGTAAAGGTGTACTCCATTTAGCCAGTTCAAGAGAGCTAGATGGACACAAATATTAGATGGTGGGACATTTATACATTGTGGAGGAACAATTAGTAAACTCTCATGTGTGTGGCCCGTGGTTGAGGAACCTTTCAGGTATCATTGGGAGACCATGGTATCACTTGGGACATATGTGTGTGGCCCATAATTCTTATGTTAACAAATGGAACCAGGATTCCATCCCCTATGCAGGATTCTAAAAGTTGTACCATGTGATGAATCTTAGAAATCCTTTCTAGAACATTGGGTGTTTCGATGTAGGATCAATGCTCTACCAAGATCCACTGAACCACCTCCACTCTCCACCTCGGACAGTTAAGGCTCTACCACTTAATGTCGCCTTCCACTACTATTTCACCAGAGAACATCATTACTACCAATACTACTGGTAAGGCCTGCCAAGGTTGAATTGTTGAATTCATGGGGGTGATCCATACATCACTTCAAATGTCTAGACCCACCATGGATCATCTCTTGGGAATTTCCAATCACCATGAAGCCTCATTAAAATCCTCATCTGGCATCTTTGAAGGCTAGATGAAGAGGAAGAGTTGTTGATAAATGATTACCACTACCATTCTAGGAACCAATACAATGATTTTCCCTACCATGTACCCTATGAACCATAAAAACCCACTATAATGCAGAGGAAACCATACGTTCACACTGAAGCATCTATTCCCTCTATGGATTTCTTCCACAACAAAAATATAAACAACCAAGAGACTCTGGTGTATCCATAAAAATCCATGGTCATACGAGTGTTTCTTGAAAATAAATAACCATGTTTCATTGAAGGAGTTCAATGGCCTCTGCACCATTTCCTGTAAAATGAGAATATGTCCCTTTCCAAGGGTGGATTAGAACTAAGGAAGAGGAATTTCCTAATGCTGAACTTCTCCCCCATTTTATTCATTATTTTAATTTTATTTATTTATATTTAATTAAAATTTAATGTAATTTGCATTTTTTTTGTAAAATAAAGTCATTAATTTTTTTCTATTGTGAACGAATATTCTTCTTCTGATTTTACTTATTCATTTAAGTATTGTTCTTATTTTTATTATTTTCAATATTATATTATGATTCATATTTTAATTTTAATTTCTCAATTTATTTTTATATATCATTTAATATATATATATATATATATATATATATCTCCATTCCACTTCTCTTAATAATTCTTTTTATTTTGTTATTTCCATTTTTTGTTATCTTCCATATTTCCACCAAAGTGATTTCATAGTACCGAAAATAAGAAGTTGACCTAAGAGTTGTCCAGGGGGAGGACATGGCGTTGCTGAATATTTGATAAAGTTTATTTAATTTTGGTGGTATATATGTTTAGAATTTATTTAATTGGATAATGTCCATGATGTATTTATTTCCCCCTATGACATGAAACTCATTCTATTTCTATTATTTTTTTATCCTCTTTTCCCACATTTTATTGTTTAACACTTCACATGATAGAGTTGAGCGAGTCAATGAATGAAGATAAATCAATAGAGATATATCCTGGATGATGGAACAACCCCACCCAAGGCATGACATCAACCTTAATTACAGGAGGAGGTGGAATTTAGGTTTCTTAGTATTTCAATGATTCCACAATTAATAAATAAAAAATAGTGATTCAATATGATATTTCAGGTTTAGATTATCAAAGTAATATGAAAATAATAATGGAGAATAATGGTTAAACCCATGATCAAACCCAAAAAATGTTCATTCTCACAAATTTCATTGTTATTATGCATTAATGTTTGTATAAGTCTATAATTCTCTTATTGAATGTAATTTCATTTTTTTATAAAAATAACATCCAAACAAAAATACTAATAATTGTTTTTCATTAAATAAAAAAAAGGTGAACTAGAATAATTTAGTGAACAAAATGTGAAACCCTTTAAGTAAAATGACCCTGGTCATCCTCTGTGAGCATTAGGAAATTAAATTTCATTTTCCACACCCTATGAACGGAGTGAATTAAAAACTAGAGATGTTTTTGGAAAGCTTATAAGTTATTTTACTAATTATTCTTTTCTCAACTTTTAGATAGATTATATTTCTTTTATGAAAATAAAAATAGAAAAAAATACTTGATGTTTTCAAATGGACATTTTTTAATTCAAGGAACAATTACTATCATTAGAAAGACCTAGTATTTAAAACTATTGATGAGGATCTCCTACAAAATCATTATGAATTCATTTACCATGATATGTTTCTGTTAAATGTTAATAAAACTATAATTTCATTCCATGAACTATAATATATGGTTGAAAATGTTAAACCTAATTATCAAAGACTAAAGACCAAAAATGAACTTCAAATAGTGCATCCCAATTTTACTAAACACATCAAATAGGTTGAATACCATTTTGAGGAGTATCCATAACCCAAACATCTAGAGATCAAAATACAAGATGAATGTTATAAGTTAGAGTTGATCCATGATGAGGAAAAAATGCCTGATGTGATAACTCTAGAAGATCAGTAAAATTTAGATGACATATGGAATGAGTATGAGATATAGATTGATCTCCCTAATCCTTACAATGTTGATGAGCTAGTACCATTGCATGTCACTATATCTATATAATGGTGGGAATCTATCCAATTATGGAATTTCTAGAAAACATTTATGATCTTGACTATATACCACCACTAACCACCATCCAACTCAAAGAGGCACTCACCAGTAATGATGAGATTCAAAAGAACCAAATCAGGGAGTTGAACCTTAATTTTACTATATCTCCTCTAATTTTATTGAAAATAAATTATTCCTCACTTCCTAATTTTTTGATTATATAGATAGTGCGTCACACATATATTACACAATTTTGGATGAAGACATTAAAAATTCACCTATTGAAGAACACATGAAGATTCTTGATTTCAATGAACATTCATTTGTGGAAGCCCGTGAGAAAATCCAAGTTGATAATCTTGAGGAAATCAGAACATAGGTCAATCATATTATAGGGGAGAAATTAATTATTAAAAAATAAAATCAAAATACTATTCAAGTAAAAATATTTGTTTACTTCCCATTTGAACATTAAATTCATGCAACCCCTATTGATCTATCAATGGAAGAGAAATAGAAGGTTTCACAAGTATAAAAAATATGATGATTCACACTTAATTATACCCCAACCATGAATGTTGTATGTGGGAGAGGATATGATATAAACTATTCATGAAAAATTACTCACAAATAAAGATGAAGAACAATATTGGAAAATTTACATGTGGTGGTTCAAATCAAAAAAGATTCATCCACCAACTAACTTTGGATAATATGTAGTACTTCCCTCTAGGGGATAGAAAAATTCATGGTCCACCAGGGATATCATACCAATATTTATCTTACTACATGCTTTCTAATAACATAGATTTAAATTTCATTCTTTTGAAGTAGCCCAGAAAGCATCCCACTCCCTCTTATCTTGTCGATATTTAATATATGATCATTTTTCTTAATTATGTAATTTTTTATGAGTTAATAATGGTTGAAGGAATCCCATAAAATTTTTATTATGAGGTATAATATTCATGGGAAATGGAGTTCACATTTAAATTTATCTTTTAAACACCCATCAAATTTTTATCGAAAACATGTTTTGATCATTAAATTGAAATTGAATTATTGTGCTTTAATTACTCATTCCTTGAACAATCAAGGAGAAATGTGTTTTTTAAGAACCCTATAATTCCATTAATTAGATTTTAATGTTAATGAAATTGAATGAGTAAAATGGAATGTTAAATTACTAAGGTATAGAATGGATATTAAAATGAGGGATCTTGATTTAAGGGAATTAGTTGATTATTGTAAATTAAATTTCCCAAACATTTTTCATAATATTAAATTCTGAAATTTATTTGAATTTAATTGTTATTTTAATTCATGCCTCGATTGATTTTACAATATCAAATGATCCATTATTGAGAGGATTTCTATACCAAGTAATTCTTATTATATTCTTCAAAATATTTATTTATTGATAATGGGACATGCTAGCTGCTTAAGCATTCATTTAAATTTTTCAATGCAATGATTGAGAATAAATTTTTTAAAATGATTAAGGAATATATTGAAAATAAATTTTCCTTAAATGAACACCATTACATGAACCCTTGTTTAGATCTTAGAGAACATGAATAAATTTTTATGGATGATCAAGGTTTCATTCCATTTTTATCCATTTTGAACCTCCTCTTATTTTTTCATGATATTTTAAAGTCAAAGTGTTGGAATGAAGGGAGTCATGTAAAATGGGATGAAATTCATTAAAAGGAATAAGTGTAGAGGTTCTACCTTGTGAAAATAAATAAAGATCATTTGATTCATTTATTTTACACTTAATTTTATTCCCCACTTTGTAAAAAATAAAATGGGAAAAAGAACCAAAAATGAGAAAAAAGAAAAGTGTTGTGG
The DNA here is from genome assembly GCA_963277665.1 of Viscum album. Taxonomy (NCBI): domain Eukaryota; kingdom Viridiplantae; phylum Streptophyta; class Magnoliopsida; order Santalales; family Viscaceae; genus Viscum; species Viscum album. The sequence continues at coordinate 1,293,070,953 of OY728135.1, forward strand.
TTTAGGATAACCAAAAATTAACATTACTAGACCTAATATATTTATCGTACCTGGTTAGGTGATGGATGTAATGTTTTGTCTAAACATATCATTCAAAAAAAATTAATAGGATATTTTAAAGGGAATGTATAAAAGTATTGAAAATCTGATGAGGGAGAAAAAGTCATTCATTATTATTAATTTGATTATAATCATTACATGAAATTTTGGGAAGTTGGTAATTATTACATATTAAGGGGAGAATTCCATTGAACATTCACTTTTAATTTCATGATTTATGATTTAAGAGATAAATCTCCTCCTTGAGCATTAAATTTTAAAATAGCAATTCATAACAACCTTAAGCCATAGATTTATTTAAACCTTAAATGAAATCCCGAATAATTTCATGTTTCTTTTTTATTTACAAAATATATAATGTGGTTCATTTATAATCATATGTATAAAGATAATATATTCATGATATTATTATAAATATACTTGAATTAATATCATGAATTAATCTTGAAAATATTAATAAGTTATGTAAATCATGATTTAACAAGATTAATAATAATGAATTGATGAACTTGAATTAATGAGAAAATAATTTAATCATTTTGAAAGATAGAAAAGTAAAATGTTTGACTTGACTATTTATTTGAAAATTGATAAATTTAAAAGATATTTTTTATGGATTTGGAAAATTGTATTTGAGATCTAATATTGGTTGATTTTATTACATTGATAATTAAAATTTTCTTTTGTTCGTGACCCCTTTAATACATTTTTGAGATTTTATGCTTGAGAAAAAGAATGGTTTAAGATTGGGGGTATTTGATGGAAATAAATTTGAGGTTTATTTTAATGAAATTATTAATATTTTTTTGATGCCTTCCATTTTTAGTAACTTTTATTATCTATGGTTTTAATAAATAGTGGTTAATTTGAAATAGGGAATAAAGTTGTATTTAATGAGTAAAATAATGATGTTTTTAATTTTTAAATTTTTTCATGTGATATATTAAATTCTCTAACACTATTTACAGGCCTTTATTAAAACAATTTTCCCAATACTAGGAAGGAATCTATCTACGGTTGTGAACCATTTTTTCATCTCAAGAGTGATGGACATTCATGTAACCCATATAGAGGGATCGCCAGAGACGGTGGAGGAACATGTGGTGAAATTCCATGTGGGTGGCCCATGGGTGATGAATGATGTGTGTGGAAAAGTGATCCCAAGGGCTTGTGTGGGCCACCTGTGTGCGACCTGTATTTTGGGTGTGTGAAAGGTGAATTGGGTGCCCACCCCCTGTGCAGGCTACTGAATAAGAGAACAAAATATAATCCTTAAAAATCCTCTCCCATGCATTATGTGTTTTGATGTGGTATCGAATCTCCACCGTGCTTTTTCACTCCACCACTACTCTCCTCCTCGTGCCACCACTATTTCGCTACCAGTCATCTCGCACCACTAATATTTCATTTGAGAATGTAATTGCCACCACTACTGCATTACATATCTTCCATGGATGAAATCTGGAATTCGTGGAGGTGATCCATCCATAACTAACAACATCTAAGAACTCCATAGATCATATCATGGGAATATGTTGACCACCATTCAGCCTCATTGGAAGCCAAATCTGGTTAGTTTGAAAGTAAGATGAGGATGAACTGCGACCTCTCGGTGATGTGCTCTACCATTCTAGGCACCACGATCCAACTTTACACTTCCACATAACCCATGCCCCATGAAAGAAAACTGCCACACTGGGGAACCCTATGAATCGACATCGAAACACATGTTCCCCATGTAGATTTTATCCACACCAAATATTGAAACACATGAAATACTCTGGTGAATCATTAAACAAACCAGGTCTGGTGGTTGTAGCTTGAAATTGAATATCCTTACATTATTTAAAGAAGTCAAAGAAATGTCCCTCATTCTTAATAAAAAGGATGTGATTCCCCCTGATATGGGAGGATCAGACCCGAGTAGAAGGCATTTTCTAGTGGTTCACTGTGTCCCCCACCCCCTCTTCTTCCATACTTCAATTTTTCTATTTATTTTGTCTTAGTTTAAATTTTAATGTAAATTCAATTATTTTAATTAAATAAATTCATGAAATTTTTAAAAGTGAACCATTTTATTGTTCATATTTTCACTTATTATTTTAATAATAATTATTATTATTATTATTAATAATATTATTATTATAAAATTCTTATTTTCTTTATATTTTCATTATTATTTTTGATTTTTTTTTCTTCTTCAATTTTATATAATTTCTCTGTTAATATCTATCTCTGTCTTTTTATCCCAATTATTTTTATTTTATTCCTTTCATTCTATTTCTCCTTCCCATTTATATATCCACAAAATTATTCTCTTACTCCTGATTGTGGGAGGCTGACCTAAGGATTGGCTTTGGGGAGGTAATGATGTAATTTAATTTTTCATAATGATTATTTATTGATTATCGTAGACATGAGTAGCATGAGTTTTTGTGGATAATTTCCCCAATGTGGTAATTATAACCCATGACTTGAAACTAAATCTATTTCTCATATTTTATTAAATATCCTTTCCAAATTTTTTTTCTAACTCTTCATATGATGGAGTTGAGTGAGTCAATGGATGAAACAACATCGGTAAAGTCAGGTCCTAGATGATGGAATACCCATGACCAATGTATATCTTCGACCATGATTATTAGAGGAGGTTAAATTTATATTTCGTAGGATTCTAATTATTCCAAAATTTCTAAAAATGAATAGTGATTAAATATGAGATTTAATGTTTAAATTATCAAAATAAAAACAAAAAAATAAACAAGAATAATGATTAAACCCAAAACTGAACCCAAAACTATGTTCATTCTTTATAATTTCATTCTGTTTATATTTTAATGTTATTATTAGTATAGAATTACATTATTTCAAGTCATTTCATTATTTTTGAAAATAAACATCAAAATCTATAAATATCTATCATTTTTTTCAAAAAATAATATAAAAAAATAATTAGTTTAGGAAATATAGAATAAGTGAGTGAACAAATTGGGAAGCACTATAAGTGAGATGGCCCAAGTACGCCTTTTTTGTATAAGGAAAACAATTTTCTTTTTCCCAGATCTATGATAGGAATTTTTTTAGCGAACATAAGAGATATTAATTGAATATTATAAGTAGAAATAAGATAAGTATATGGTTATGAGAACATTATCTTGGTGAATATAAATAACATAAAATAACTATACCATATAAATCAAATATCACAAAACATGATTCCTAAGGTATGTATTTTAGATAAAACATAACACCTGATTCATAAGTAGTGGAATTATAATCATTCATTATACATATATTATATAGTTATAGTTTATTTTCGTCATCAAAACCAGGGACTATTGATTATTTTAAAAAGGTTAAATAATTTTATTGTTGTTCCTCATTATTTTAACTGATTTCATCATTCTATTATTATTAAATATAATGGGATCATTGAGTTTCAATGATTTATGTAGTCCCTTATTCTTGATAGAAAATTTTTAGGTTTGATTCATTTTAAAGGAATCCTTAATGAACAATTTTGAGTAATTTAACAATAATAATGTGTTCTTTAGTATTGATAATTTATTTGTTGTGTCACAATTTGAAAACCATATTCATTACATAAATTAGTCATTCATATCATAAATTACTCATATTAATGAATTCATTCTTATTCATGGTTGAAATGATGATATTGGTATATCAGCATTTATATAGGTTATTGAACTAACCCAATTTGGAACATGTTATTAAATGGAATGAGTAAGAGTTTAGAGTTATATAATAGTAGAATATTTTAATCTAAATTTTATTGATATCAAAATAAAATCATTAAAGTGGATAATGATATTTTTTATAACATTATGTGATGATTTAATTGAAAATTTTAGAGAAGGACTAAGATACATGATGAATTCTCTCTCTCTCTCGGCACATGTTTCTTTGTAAAGAGGGTTTTATCCTACCTCTTTAGAACACGATGCTATAAAAATTATATAAAGTATTTAAAATAGGGGATATGGGGATATATTCGTGATAGAAATGAATTGTTTTATTGGTTTGGTAGGGGTGGAGTATGGATGATTTTATAACTGAGTTTTGAATACCATTTCAATAAATATTCATTCCATAATGCATAAGGTTACCATTTTAAATGGAATTTGGATAAAATCATACAATAATAGATGTAGGATAATTGTTTATAGAAAAAATTCATCCAAACAATTATAGATATTTTTTAATGATATTTTAAGCATTTTCCACTATTTTTATACCATTTTTACATTCCTTTTACATATACTATGGCACCTCGATGACTTCTTTTTATGTCCAAAAATTAAATTCACATACTTGACTATTTTTTGTGTGATTATTAAAAATATTTTATTTCATTGATATTAATGAAATTCTAAATATGATATATATATATTTTAAATAAAAAATAACATATAAATATAGATGTTTTTGTTGAAAAATATTTTTTTAAAACAATATGTTTGGTCGAAAAAAATCTTTGTTAATATCTAATTAAATGAGTGAAAATATATTTTTATTCATTGATATAAAACATTAAATTCATAATTTAAAATTTATCTATTTTATTTTTTAATTTAAAATATACAATAACTTTAAAAACAATTATTTGGAAAATATTATTTTTAATAATAAATTAATTTCAATCACATACTATTAAATTTAATTATTTATCTTTCAAACATTTAATATTATCAATCAAAATTTATAGATACCATTTTATTTACTTTATAAATTCATCAAATCATTATTTAATAATAATAATAAATTTTAATTCATACTAAATGTTCTGATACTTTAATTACATATTATGTATTTCATTATAGAATTATTAATTATATTACATTGAATATAATAAAAATAATTACATGTCTTCAATATACTTATTGGATTTAGTTAACCCTAACGATCATATATCTGATGATAAAATTTGTAAAATTTGTATATTTAATGGTTGTATTCTTGATAGACATATATATAACCATAAAAATTCATTATATATGTATACATGTATATATTTGTAGACTCATTAGTCTAAATTATTTTATTCTCTCTCAACTTATCGATTGAATTATAATTATTTGTCTTATTTATATCATTTTAGTGGTAGATATAATAGTCTACTCAAACTGTGAGGATACTGATTACATGTTCAGGATCTTTTTATTTACCAACATATTTATTAAATTTGTTGTTTTCATATGATTGTTTCATATTTCATTTACATAATATATAGATTCTAATATTACGTTATAATATTTTTTTCAATAAAATGTATCATGGTATTTTTAGTTTAATGCTTAGTTTGTAAAAAGATATTCAACGAAGTATTTTTTTAAAGGATATTATAAAATGAAATATCATTATGATAAATTCGAAATACTTAAAATAATTTCACCATTGAAAGTAAACTACTCTAATTAAAAATTAAGTGTACTTATAGCTTAGTATATCTTCCATCTCCCACATTATATCCCCAAATTTTTGAATTCATTGGGGATATTTAACCAGTTGAATTTCCCTAAAACACATTAGTTTATCTATATGATACAAATTTTCTATACGTTGTTCTATATGATAGAAATAATTTTCTAGTTATGCAATCTTTTAGTTTATTACATGTGAAGGATTAGCTATATTCTTCTTCAAAAGTCATACATTGAGCACAACATTATCTTTAGTGAGGTTTGTAAGATGTGTAATACTATAATCTACCATACCTATATGATATAGGGTTTTGAAAAAGAAAATATATAAAGGGGGTAATAGACATTTCATCCCAAATCTAATAACCCCATTTCATGTAAATATTTGAAGGAATATATCATCTCTAACAACAATGTCTATATTTCATCAATTATTATCGGCATATAACATCTTTTAACTCTATATATTTTTACTATAATGATTAATTATGTGAGTCTTATATATCATTTTATTATTATTATTATATGTTACCATTAGTTTATTCTCTCCAACAACATCATATCATATTTGAGTCGTATAATTATTTATACATAGAAACTCATATATATCAATTTCAATGCTATAATGAAAATAGTGGGTATATAATAACACTACCATGTGAATGGACTGATCCCAAACTCATTTAATGTCAATAGAATAATATCTCCACATATCCTCCCATGTTTGAAATATACATTGATATTAACCATTAGTCTTAGTATGATAAGAAGTTTTTAAGATTATCTTTCTATCCAATGTTTTTTAAATACCTTTAAAAATAATTAAATAAAACATCATATCTAAATCAAATTTCAATTGAATATTGTACTCAATACATGATTACCACTTAATTTATGTATATCGTAGAAATTTGATCAAGTGAACGAATTAATTGAATAAAAATGATGTGTTATAACTTTTATAAAGATCAAATATAACCCTAATTTCATTATAAAATTTAGATTCCTTAGGGATACTTATAAAGTAATTCCTGGTGTTGTTGTACCAATTCCATATAAATATAGGCAATGGTTTCATCATCCCCATAGACTTAAATTGATTTTATTAATCTTTATAGTATTCCAAACATGTAGATCAAACTAGGAAATCTATTTCATCATAGTTTCTAACATGGAATTATTCTTGATATCTATATACATATTTTTGTTCTATGATTTCTAATGAATGAATCATCAATCATATGTTTTTTTCAATTTATATTGTTGATGGAACACATATTAATTTCACGAATATTATAATTCCATCATTGTCAAAGTTGAACTCTAGAATGTTATATAACTTCTTCTCTACCTCTATAACCTATTTTTATACCTCCATGATGTTTACATGGAAATATGACTGAGTATTAATTAATGAAGGATAGCATTTCTCCCCACCCATTGTGATTTCAAGGTCCATCCTTGGATAATCCATGTTTATGGAGAATATATCAATATTCAATTGGTAAAATGTAGCATAATCATTATTTCTCAAAGAACCAACCACTTTTTTCACATTCTCATTATGTTAATGTGTTAATTAGTCATAATACTTGATCACCTCCAACTATCACCTTGGTCACATGTTCATACCCTTGAAATGTAATATATATATATATATATATATATATATTAGGATCCTTTGATCAGTATGTATTTTACAATTTTCACTATAATGATAATGAATCATTGAATTTAATAATTATATTACCACCCATAGGTATAAATCATGCATGCTGTATTTTTTTCAAGAATCATTATTTTCCATGAAATATAAACATCAAAAATTTAATTATAAATTGTGAAACACCACAATACCTTCATTGATTCATCATTGTATATTATAAACCATTTTATAATATAGGGTAGTTTGAGTTAACGTGTAGATATTATCCTCATTTCAATCTCTTCAAATTTTCTTAACAATCATCTATCTAGAAGAACTTAACCACTTTCTTTGTTAACATGGTTATTTGATTTGATAGTTATGAGAGAATTACCAAAAAGTGTATATCTTATCATTTTAATATTATATAAAATCGATATTAAAAAAAATTCTCTATCAACCTTCCTTTAATAACATATATATTTGGATGGTCTATATATATACCCTCACATATGATTACATGACCCCATAATAATACTTTTATAGCTAAAATTTCATTTTTCGAAATTTGGCATACAATTTATCATATATCTTAGCCTTTAAAAAAAATCCCCAAATAAATATGAAGCCCTTAATTTATCAAAGAATATATGAAAATTTAATCTATAAATACAACCACAAATTGTTCATGGTAATCTCAAAAGTGTATATTCATCATATCTATGATGATTATGGGGGGTGTATTTGTTTACAAAATGGAACAACATTTAAGTCATTGAGCCCAAATGCTAAATGACTAGAAATCATGGGTTTATCCTCTCTTTTCACCCTTGATTTATGATATGAAGGTCAATGTTTATTCTTTGTGAATAATTAATCCCCTTAAATGGATCGAATAGTTCATCAGTATTGGTAGAGGATAATTTTTATAGATATAGATTTTGTTTAGTTCATTATAATAAATACAAAGAAACATTTCCCATCTAATTATTCATAACTAAAGGGATATTCAGAACCCAATGTGAATTATATGGGAAAATAAAACCCAGATAAATAGTTACTTAATGTTTCTTCTTTAATTAAACTAATTTAATCAGGTCGATTATATACAGATTATTTGATATAGGAATAGAACTATATATGAGTTCTATTGAAAAAGCAACCTCATAGACCTAGGTATGAACATAAAAACCTTCAAAATAACATTTAAATATTCCCACAGAGTAGGAATATATTCAATTTACTATATTTTTTCAAACCACATGATAAAAATGTCTTTCTTGATTGGGTATTAAGAGCCATATCATGAAATTAATTTCAAAATTGAGTTCTTAATCATACTAGCATCGAATGATTCACATAGGACGATTCAACATATAATATTTGAATTCTGTATCATATTAATTAATATGTTATAACTATATAAATATATTTTGACACCCTAATATTTTAAAATGAAGTGTTTGTTCTATAGCGTATGTGATAAGCAACATCGATCGTAAATTTTTTTTTAAAGGTTGGGACCGAAGCCTCAATTTATTATTTGAAAGCAAAGACCTCTTTAGACTGGGTAGAGGGAGACCCATTACATAGCCCGAAGGCCCAAGGACAAGTGGCCTGAATACAAGGCTTGAAAGCCCATTTTTTGGCCCAAAGTACCCCTCGGTGAACAGTTCTTCTACAGTACCCGTGCTGCTATAGTAACTGCTACAGTAACGCCACCACTACAGTATCTGCTACAGTCCCTCCGCCACTACAGAGCTACAGCTGCTACAGTGCCACCGCTGAAACAGTCTCTACTACAGTACTGCTACAGTACCTGGGAAATTCGCTCCTGCTCGGATTCGATCCTAGGTCTTTTGGATGCCAAGTAGGAGCCTGTACCAATAGGGTACAGGCTCGTTGGCACAACATCGATCATAAATGAACCATGAGATACAACTTAAATGTGATCATTATGAACTGGTCATTAAAATTGGAGGTATAAATATTAATAATATGTTTTTCAAAATTATTTAAAAATATTTTGGATCGTTAAAACAACTTTTTAAAAATGAACATAATTTTTAGGTAATTCATTATAAACATCAATATATATATATATATATATTTCAACAAAAATATTTCTATTAATTTGTTGGAGAAAATAATAAAATTAATTCAATCCAATTATATAAATTTTATATAAAAATGAAATTAATTTTTGAAATCTTCAACACCAAATTATGTTCGGGTGAAATTTTGTGATTTTTCTGAAATAGTTAATTTTTAGTGAAAAGTGAAAAAACAATTATTTGTAAAACTTTTTTTATTTTCACAAAATTATCTAATCTGAAATGATAACTATGATTTTAATTTTAATTACAAATAAATGAATTATAATTTATTTCTATTTAATTTAATGATTTTAATTTGATTCATGTTTATACCAGATTTTGGTATTAGATTATTTTGATTTTTAAAGAATCATTTTTACCTTTTTTAAGTGTGTAATGTTTCTCCATTTTAAACGAATTAAAATAAATAATAATAAGAATTAATTTATTTGAAATTTATTTATTTCATATATAAATATATTGATTTAAATCCATGTAATAATGATCACTAGGAATATAGTAAATATAAGTTCAACTTATTCATAACAAACACATTTCCTAAAATACTATGTTTTGATGCGTTTCTAGGTTTATTTCCCAATTAAATTTCACCACATAAATGAATTAAAATTCATAAAATTGATTGAAATTTTTTAATCAGACTAATTAGTGTTATTAAATAATTTAAACATAATTCTTTTCATAAATACAAGTAAAAATAGTTAAATGTTAATTATCACGGTTACAGTTAAAACAAAGTTTTTTGCATTAAATGAGGATATATTAATAATAATTTCCCAAAAATATGTAATAGTAATAAAATAAATTGGATTTTATATTAATAATATATTTGTCCAAAATTATATAAAAATGATCATTTTATGTTTTTCTTAAATGATAAATTATCTAGGAAAAAAACTAATTACCATTTTGAAAACTAAAATGGTAAAAGGTAGTAACCATGTTGGTAAAGGGAATGAAATGTTTATGAAATGTTTATTTTTATTTTTTTATATGCGTTTCAAGCTTATATTCCCTAAAATAAATTATTTATTAATTTTAAATAAAATTTGGTTGATCTTCACTTACCATTATTGAAGTTTTTTATATTTATAAAAAAGTAAACCCTAAAATTTTTAAAGGGAACATCCGAACATTATCATAACTAGAAAGAAATTTTTCTCATAAAAACACTATGAAAATATCTTCCCAACATACTTATAAACAATCTAGATCCTCTGGTCTTCCCAAAATTCCAACCCGAGGGTTCTTAATATGAGATCCAAATGATGTTTTTCTAAGAAAAGATAATCGTAATCACTATGATCCTTATTTTTTTACTTCTTATTCTTAACCCTTCAATGTTTTATTGAAAATTATCATATTTTAACACCAATATATCCCTTCGTATGATATTTTATTATTTTTATGTCGTAATATTTATATATCAATTTGTCCATCAAATGGGAAACAAATGCATTACTCTTGTGTACAGTGGACTACCTCCTCACTAACTGATGTTATATGTTTTTATCCCCATCTCACATAGATCGTCATAATGATTTAATAATTTAATATATAGTATAATTATGACATAATAAGGATTAAATAAAATTATAATATCCTCCACATCCTTAAGCGTCATCTATAAAAATTCCAAATCAATTTCTACATGATATCACATTTTATATTTCAACCAAACCTATAATAGTCTATAAGTGTGATGTAAAATATCATTCATCGATGTAAAAAAAATCCATTGTATGGATCTGACGTTCCATTAAAGAAGGTTTTTATCTAAAATTATTGTGAAGAAACTCAAAATGCAAGGGATACTAATTATGATGGGGTTTTTTAAGTCATTATGGTTGAGTTTCTTAGTCTTCCATAAAATCCTAAAGTTGAGTCATCAATATAACCCATACATTGTGATACACCTATTTCAAAGACTCCCTATATAATGGCCTTGATTATGATTTATGAATTTAAAAGGTAACTCTTGTAGTATCTTTAAAAGGTATTCCTTCATCCAAGTGTGTCACCATGAGGTTGACATGTTCTTTTTGTAAATAATAATGATGAGTCAACACAACTTTGTATTTATTATTAGGAACTAAACAATATCATAACTAATAAAAAGTATCATCCACCCCACATGTAAGACTTTTTGATAACGTTCATAAAGATCAATTATTTTACATGATTGAATTTTTTTTTGTACATCATCAACTGAGTGTCTATAGTGATGATGTACCCATGATATTATTATATACAAGGTATAGAAACAATGAATATATAATTATTCCACTGTGTCTTATAAATTCCCCAAATACTGTGATGTATTTATTTAATATATTATTTAGATATTATCTTGATGATTTTGTGGTACTTTTTAGAAGAGATATTCTTATATATAAAATACAATGAAATATCATGAAGATCAGATGGGAAATGCACAAAAAACCCAGAGGAAGGAAAATATTTATGAAAAAATTTACCAAGTGTGAATTTTGGATATAAAAGGTTTCATTCTTGAGTCCTGTTATCTAAAGATAGGGTATTTTTGTGGATCTATCAAAGGCTGATGATATAAAACATTTTCCTAGACTACCACTATAAATTATATACATAGATTTCTTAGATTTGATTTTTATTATTCACACTTTTTAGAAACATCATCATGGATATCCATTATAGTAAAAATGTTTACCTAGAAGGGATCCAAGTTCCCTTGGATAGAGGGGTGTGAAGGGAATTTCATGTAACATAAGAAGAGTTTAGTTATTTTACATGAGAATACATTACCATATAGTGGGGAAAGTTTTGTAAACTATAGTAATGAATCAAAGAGGGGACTGGGATGAATTCTCATTAAGAATGACATGGTTATAGTTTATTGATCATGAAAATTTGTGGTTGTTTGGAAATATTACCCAATACATGATTTGGAGTTAGGTGACGTAATATTTTCCTTAAAGAAATATCGTTGTTATCTTTAGGGAGTGATTTTTCATATACATACTAATCTTAAGTTACTGAAGTATGTATTCACACATGAATAGTTGAATATGTTTTAAAGAAGATTGTTTGACCTTATTGAAGATTATTAATTCTAAATATATTCTTACCCTCAAAATGTCAAAAAGGTGACTGATTCAGTGAGTTTATAGGATCATGATTGGGTATCAATGATAAGGATCACAAAAGATTAAATATTTATAGATTTCTAAAATATGGGTCATTAATTATTGAAGGTATTTGAGAAACATTATCTATCTAAATTTATTTTTCAACAATATATTGAAGAGAAGATTGAAGAGGAATTGAAGGAAGATGTGGAGAAGCAGAACAAGGTCACGAATGTTCCAAATTTAAACCTTGATTGCGATGGAAATATAATGGTCAATACCAATGAATTTTCTTTTTATATACTACATTAGAAAGATTAGTTGTTTCATTAGTCTCTTAGTCAATCATTATTTATTCATCCTTGACATATAAAGATGTATATATATTTAAAAGAGAATTGTTGGTATGAAACATGACATAAGTTTTGTTGAGTGTGTATATCAATGCATGGTATGTCTATATATTAAATCTATTAGAGAATATTTAAAGGATATTACACAACCATTACCCATACTATAATATAAAATGGAAAATATACCCATTTATTTTTTCATCAAACTCTACAAAATGTCTAAAGTCCATAATGTTATTTCGATTGTGTTATATCACCTTATTAATTAATAAATAATAATTTTTGTTAAATAATGTTTATATTTGGACTATATTTCCCTGATATAAGTTATTTAATTATTAATTTTCCATGTAGTATCACATTATATTTTATCTGGTCAGGATCAAAGGCTTACATCAATGATCCAGCGATGTATTTAGCCGGATCTACATATGGAGTTTTGTTTCTTCATTTCTTATCATCCTAAAATGTATGTTCACTCTTATAGAACTATTAATACACTAAATAATATGTTTATATCTTGTTATATGGTTCTCAAAAGTCTTTGGAATCAACTCTTTCCTTTAGTCGATTTTTCTTACAATAATAGCTTTCACTCAAGCATTCATACATATCATTATGACTCCATATATACAAAGAAGTGTATAAATTGAATGTGTTGGGATGGAGTAAAATAATGAAATTTAATGGTAGCTATTATATGAATAAATGGTAATGAATGTTAGATCTAATTTGTGTCACATTAGGGAAGCACAAAGTCGATAGAAACATTACGCTGAAAATCATTGGTGATATCATGAGTTTGACGTTGGTGAAAATGTGTTTATATAAAAATATCCATATAAGAAGGTTATGAGATGTAAAGATAATGAAGACATATTGTAATGGTATATTTTACCATTCAATATTCTTGATTGAGTAGAGATAGTATCTTAACTTTTGGTGCCTCCACTGAACATATATCAAGTGCCAGAGATGTTCCATGTTTCTCTCCTAAGGAATTACAAACCTGATCCTTTACATGTATTGAAATTAGAGATCATATCATTGGAGAAATATCACTTTTATTATGAAAACTATTGAATATTATAGATCACTAAGAAAATTTATATGAAATAAGACCACTCAACTAGTCAAAATTTTATGGCGAAACCACCATTTTTAGGATGCTTCATCGAAACCATAGGAAATAATGACAAATATGAATCATTAATTGTTTCTAATATAGTGGAAAAAATTGGACGGAGAAATTTATTATTATGGGGGTATAATTGGACACCCAAATATTTTGGGAAACATATTTTTCATATAAATTTAATTTCATTCATATCAAGGGTTACAAGCGAGACCGAGATTTAAAAAACCATATTATAGTAAACTATTATAAACTAGAAATAAAATTTATGGGTATAAATAATAATAACTAAATTATAAAAATTATATATCTTATACATGAATAATATAAATTCATTTGATATGAATTGATTGTAAATGAAAATATAATTTATTTTAAGGTAAAAAATTCTAAAAAACTATTTCTTCGAACGCAATTTGTTTTAATATAAATAAATTAATTTAACCATTATTAGTGAATCATCTAATTTTAATATCTGTATTATATTTTATTTAATATACATTCATTAATCTAATATGTTATTTAGGAATGTAATAAGAATAAATCTATTTTTATTCATAAAAAACAATTCTATAAAAATTGGTTTCATCGAATTTTCTACACTTATATAAAAATTATCATTTACACTTTTATATTTTCTTAGAAAAGTTAACATCAATTTTTTTTCAACATGTAAAAATTAACTTATAATTATTTTTTATTAATTTTCTAAATGTTTTAACTTTTTATGAATGGTGGAAAATTGTGATTTAAGATCAAAATGTCAATTTTTAAATAATTCTAAAATATAAATCCGATTTAAAAAATTTTGGAATGTAATTTTAGTTTAATTCTATTATTATAAATCCAATTTATTTAATCTTAATAACATTCACCTTTAATTTTTATATAAAAACTATTCATACTTATGAAAATATTTTCTTTAGAAAATCGTTTTTTCATCAGATCTTTGAGTTTAATATTAAAATGAATTAAAACAATTCTTTTAATTTAATATGTAATAATGTATTCAATATTTATAATAAGAATAAGAATAATTATATATTAATTTCAAATTAAAATTTTTCCATAAAGAATATTTAAATTTGGAAAAATTAATTATCATTGTTAAAGTGAAAACACATTTTCTGGGGGTTAACCGATAATATGATGGTATGTCCGTCAATTAAAATTTTCAAAATCATATTCGTTTCACATATTTACTCATTAAATTGTCCACATTATAATATATTTTAATTTTTCAGAATATTTCACGGTAATTACTCTAACATTTTGTATTCATTTAGTAGAGTAATATATTGGTTATCTCCACCAACTTATACACAAAGCATAGTAGTAGGGTTGTAGTAATATAGGATAGGAATTTAGTTCCCTATGGTTAAAGGTAGTAGAGGAAGAATCCGAAAATATTATACAACATTTGGTTTATAATTGGCGATGGTAGTGTATAGTCTAAGGTCATAAAATCAAAACTTCTTGGGTGACAGTTTTCAATGTATACTGAACACAAGATCTATGGATATATATTCAAAATATTTTAATAGATCCTTTGGTAGAGTGGTTGAGTTGAATACCTAAATCCATTTAATTTATAGGTTTTATATACCACAATAATGTGGAATGTTGGGTGTGTTTTTTGGAGTAAGATGATTCTATTAAAAGTGGTGTATGACGTGAGAAATGAGTCACTGTTAATGAGGCTATTTTCTCATATGTACTTCCATGTTTTGGTTTATCAGGGATAATTGACCATGTTACCTATATAAATTATAAAATCACTCCTTTATAAAGATAAAAAGAGTCGCATGTTATATTTTGATTTGTCTAATGATTAGGGATATAATATATATTAGGTATTCACTACTTAATTTTCCTCAAGATTATGATGTGATTATTTATTTGTTTGTAAAAAAATTTGTTATCATGAGAATGTGGGAGGATCTAATATGGGACTCACATTCCTCATGATAGGTATATCTCCCCAACTTATGAATATTTATTGTGACTTGCATAGGTTGTTTGGGTAACCTGGTATACTGATGGGTATGTAAAATTTTGTTTCATGAGGCATGACAAATCCTAGTCATGTCTGAGAATTATACACCCAAAGTCCTCCATTATCTAACCATTACTAATTTTATTTATTATAATTTCATGGTGGACATTATGATGTAAAAAAATATGTTCGACTTAGGAAATTGATGTAGTATGGGCTATCATTAATTAATTGACTAGGGTCACACATTTCATATTGACTCGTGAAAGATGTTTTATCTCTAAAATGATAATGATATATTTCTAAGAGATATTTCATCCCTATGGGGCTCCCATGAGTATCATTATTGATTAATATTCTTCTATAATATCACAATTATGGCCTACTTTATAGGAGGTCCTTGATATATATTAAAATAAGAGAACTATATAATTTCGTGAAACAAATGGGTGGTATAAGTGTACCATTCAGATATAAAAGAATATGATTTTGGAATGTGTTATTGATTTTGGTTTTTCATTGGAGATTTATCTTTATTTATCAAATGTTGACTATAATTATAGATGTTAAGAATCAATTCAGATGGTAATATTTGAGGACATATATCAATGTTCATATCAATAATATTTATTCTGGTTATTATAAAAATAGTTTTCTTTAATTGGTTTGAGTCTCGTGCATGAAACATAAAATAAATTCTAGTAGGTTATGAAATGGTATGATACATACCAAAGTATAAAATGTTCTAATATAGATCAGTACCACCTTCATCTTTAGTTTGGGGCGTGTAACTAAGTATTCTTAGGGCTATTTCCATGTTTATGTAGTAATAATATTTAGAAACAACGTATGATAGTTTTAATGTATATAGGGTCTTTATAAATATTTTACAGGATTGGTACAAGGCCAAAAACCAACCTAAACTACCCCTGTTCTATGAACCTAAGATTTTCTATGGAAAAGTTCAATGAGTTTTTCTAATACCCACATTCTAATAACTAGTTCTTTAGCCTCAAGTGTATAGATTGGAAATAATTATCAGAGTAAATTAATAAACATATCATAAGTAATTAAAGTAATAAATAAACAAAAACCCATAAGTAAAGCTAATCAAACAAATATAATAAATGCGATTCAATTCAAAATACAAAAAAGGAAATAGTTTTGGGAAACACAATAATGATAAAAATAATGATCATATTCTATAAATGAAATATGAAACATATAAAATAAGGTTACAGATCTCTACATGACATGAGGGTTTAACTCCAACCATGTCTCTAGCATCAGATAGCATATATCCATTATAAATAGTACTCACTTCCACTAAGATACTCATGGATTTTACCTTTATATGAAAAAAATATCTGTATACACTAATACATAAAATATATTTTTTATACCATAAAACAATTTAGACACAGTTTATAAATCTGAACAAGCAAATTTAAATCTTTAAACAATGATGTATCATGAAATCACATACCTACATCCCTGTTAAACCCATAGAAATGAATGGTAATCACTAAATAGTGATGGAAGTCCACATAAGAAGTCAAGAGGGGAGCTATATATGTATTAAAATCTATAAGCATCAGAACCTACACCATAAAATTTATCCAAGATGGGACATAGGTATCTAAGACTATAAGGAAGGGGGAAATCCAAATGGGATGGGAGGAAAAGGTTAAGAAGAAGGAAAGGAGTGCCTCACATGAAGAAATATGAAAAAAAACATTTTTTAATTTCACATGAAATCCACCTATGGAGAGGATTAGAGAACAAGTTGTTTGAGATTTATAAAAAATAATATGGGGGTAGAGGAAAGGAAATGATTGTTTGAAATGTGTAAGGAAAAAGGAATACATTTTAAAAAATTTGTTTTTTGGGATGCTTGCAAGGTTTCTCCACATTGATTTCCAAACCATTTTCCAACCTTATATATCATCACTACCAGAACTGGGCACCTACATGATTGTTCTTTAATAATTAGGTAAACTATGCTTGATACAAGTTAAATAGAACTGTTAAAAATGGCATGCTATTTAATGATTTTCACATTGGTACCCCTAACCATGCACTCACTATGTGACACCAATTGATTATATAAAAACAAAAAAAACAATAAAAAAACAATTGACCAAAAGGAGGATAATAAAATAAATAAATTTGGTGAAAATATATAAAATCCACATCTTTTTATAGAAATTTCCCCCACTATATAATTTTCTTCCATTAGAAGGTCAATCCAATGTATAATCAAGGAATAAATGATACCACTTCTATTTTATATATGAATATCACTCCTAATTCACACGATTATAATTCCCATGTCACCATATAAATATAAATAATGGAATTTACTTCATTAAAAAAATTCTAATAGGATTTATAATATAAAATAGTTTCTTAGTTATAGAATCATCGATCCCTAACTCGAGTTCTTCCTAATTAAAATAATGAGAAGGATCCAATATATAATTTTTCAACTATGAGATAAGTAACATGTTAGGAATCATGGACTATAGAGTAGAAAACCCCAATTGGTACACCACCTTCTAGATCCCAACATTGATATAAGAAGGATCTATATACCTAAGATAAAGCTTCACCTACTTATCGAGTAATCAGTGACCCAACTAAGGTGAAAACTACAGAAACACCTAGTCCCCAATAGAAAACATAAAATTATATTGTTTATTATCATAAAAATATTTATTGAAAGTCATGTTAATCACTAAGAACTACCTTATAATTAGAATCATCATTTTAATCCTTTATGTGACTCCTTCCCAAGAAGAGAGATGTCGCCAACCTTAGGCTAATAGAGAGTGTACCAGCACAATCGACCATACAGATCCTCAAAAGAATAAATATTTATCAAATAATAGTATCTTTTATTCAAAGAAAACCCAATTTATTCCAAATGGGTATCCCATATTTATCCAAATAATAATCCATAAGCATGTTTCATATACTTTGGAATATGGATTTCTCACTTAGTATGACTGTATGACACTTGATATAATTTCAGATTAATCATAACCACATATATAATTAATTGTTATAGACCCTTAAATTAATATTTAAATTTTGGGTCTCTATCAAAGATAATATAAGATTAAACCCAATGGTACCTCATTGTTTCCTACACATACATATTACTACAACTATTAACCATAGTGGTGTCCTTAATTATAATGAAATGAGTAGACTTGATTATCAAATAAATACTGAAAAGTATAGAATCATTAGTCTTTGGGGTTTTAGGTAACCCAATGAATATGTCAATAGAAACCACGTCCCACTTCTAGATAGGTATCAGGGTGAGGTAAAGAATTTGTTAGGGCTTCTGATGATTCACGTTAATTTGTTTGAAACTAAAACCCAAATAAATTAGGTCTACTATATCTCATCTCATACTCATCCCCAAAAAATAGTTTATTCATATCATAATACATATTAGTCCGTCCCTGGTTACCTACCCACTAATAATATGGTGAATCCATCATGACTACCTTCATTGTTGATATTAGAAATACTCAACCACATTAAGAACATAAATAACCCCATGTGTTAGAATCAATGCACTAGTGGTCTCCAAGGAATTCATAATCATATTAATATGTTTCACATACTCATACCCAAATTTCTCTCAAGGAATAATTTCAATAATATAAGGATTCATATATATACTAGATTGAAACATTCCCCTATTTTTCTTCTTTGACATTCAGATGCATCTAATAAAATAGATCCAGCAGAATCCATTCATCACTCAACTACGCGAGTTCATGTGAGTGAAAATTAAAAATAAGGGATTAACTAATAATATTTCCCTTTCCAATGGTGTAGGTAAAATTGAAATTAAACCCCTGAATATATTCCACCAATTTTCATTGTATAAGGTGCATGTCATTCTGGGATAAAATACAACTCAAACATTGATGATCTGAAAAATATAGTGAACCTTTAACCAAAGAAATTATGGTTCTATCACTTGAGTTCCAACATCATGAACATGGGTTTAAGGTCTTGAGTCACATGTAACATTTTTTATGGTCATATTTTATTATAACTATACACCACCACATGACTCATTTGTATAAAGACACACCTCATGTCTGTACATAATGTATCAAAATTAAACAAATACCATCGACAAGTATCACATTTAATCATAATTAAAGCGAAAGATAACCAATTTTTTATCTCATAAAATAATCATAACACACCAAAATATATAAGAACATCTTGTCAAGTAAGATATATCTTTGATGATTAAATCTAAGATAATCTGCTCTTAAACAATCTAGAGTATCTTACAGACTGCAACAATATTTTAATCTAAAAAACATTTATTTCATCCTACCAGACATCACAACCCTAACCTCATTAGTATTTCCCATGATACCTTAATATGGTACCATGTGCTATAGAAACATAAAATTTTAGATATATAGACTACTCATAGATAGATTATCAAATTAGTGGTGATCATGTAAGGTTCCTAGAATATTTATCAAATTAAATGTATGCTCCTCCTATATTTTCAAGTAAACTAGAATGTCAAAAAAAAAGAAAACAATGAAGGTTTAAAGGTACCAATGTAATTTTTATTTCCTAAATTCTATAAATACCATTGGATCATTATTCAACCAAAATGGAATCCATAAATACTCAAAAAATTTATTCATTCATTGAAAATAAGTCATAGACACATCAGTCTCTCTCACACTGAGTTGGTGATGGCTTAAATAATGATCACAATTGGGAAATCACTTTTCTCCAGTTATATAATAAATGAGGTTGTTAATATGTGGTAAGGAGTATTAATTATCGATTGTTAACCAGTTTAAATTTCAATAGTCAATATAGAATAGAAGGTTCCCATCCTCCATTTTAAAATAAAGCACCTAGAAAAACCATAGGGACATGATAGGTCAAATAAAGCCTTATATTTTAATTTATCCATATAAATAATTAATTTCATTATCTTTATAAGTGTATTATGATATTAATGAGGTTATTCTTGATGAGTTATCAACGCATTATTGATATATAACTCCTCTTATCTCTCCATTTGTAACTTAGAGAAATCATCCAAACATTCTTTATAAAATTACCCAACCACAAGAGTTAACTAAATACTATAATTTCCTTCATTTAAATAAAATATAATAATGCACATAAAACATATAAGTCTACCTAGTTCTAGAAGAGTAGTTACCACTCAACTGGACAATCAGTCCCATTCCCTCAGAAATATTTGAGTGCTCCTATTAGAAAAAATGAAAATCTCTCTCTATTGGAAATAATCTATATGTTCTTTGAAGGTCATAATTCAGTATATACCAAATATTATTTCAGAAATATCCATTTCAAGGAAAATATGTTCACATTCCATCTTTACTTCCACTATAGAGATAATATAATAATGAAACCAAAACCTCTTCACTCTCTTTCATCCAAGTGGAATCATATACTCCATACATTAGAAAAATGAGTATGGTGGGATGTTTTAGTAATTCTATAGTATTAAAAAAATATAAAATACTAAAAAGAACTTGTAACAACCCACCCCTAGTTACCCAGAGTTGGTGCATTACTACATAACATTGGCCTGATCATAATAGATCATGTCTCGAATTAATGATTAGTTTAGTACCCTAGGAAGTACTAGATACATAAATAAGTTTTATATTACATTATGAAATTAAAAAAATATCATTGTGTCTCCTTTTAACAACCTCATATCCCATAGCTTATCCCTAAATGTTAATCATAATAAACTTTTTCACATCTTGGAAAAAATAATACATAAGAAAGGGGTGATCTCAGATGCTCAGTAAGGATAACAATATAGTATAAACTTTCATAAATAAGCAAAAACATTCAAGAAAATGTATAAGACTAAAACACAAGCCTTTTAAAATCAAACTTCAACATAATATGGAAGAGATTAATCTAATAATTTCATTTACTTAATCACATGGATATTCAACTAGTCGAATAATCCGATGTAATATCAATAACTAATTTCATAATGATGGAATGCATAATGCCATACATCATAACCACGTAGTCAAGGCCTTATGCGAAGACTACAAATACGATTTTGTCAAGGCATTGTTCCAAGACACTAGTTTGTCTTATGAGACCTACTGATGCCTGGAGGAGCTGTACCAGGCTCTACCCATCACGTACCAAGTCCAACACATTCCTTGTATGAAAAGGTTGAAACATAACATAATCATTCGTATTAAAAATAGCATATGAAATGTTAATACATTAACCATAAACCTTGAATGTCATAAAAATACACATCCACAGTCAAATATATCTCAAAACCTTCAATACAATATCGAAGATTGTATCATAATAAATCAACTTCAAAAAATTGTAAAATCTATCAAAGGAACATGACCTGGATGAAATAAAAACTATCAGATATAAACATCTATTTCTGTTTTGAAATAGTTTAAAAGTCACATAATTATAGAAGAATTTTTTTAAAAAAAATATTATATAAGATTGTAAGGGAATCTTTGAATGTGTTATAATGGCAGAAAATAGCTGCACCCGCCATATAAGTTAATAAAAATTCTTACCTTATTTTATCAAAAAGGCCATAAAGTAACTTATTTGGAAAGTGACAGAAAAATTACTTTCAAAACATTTTATAAAAAGTAAAAAAACAGTAAAAATGAATTTAACCCATATACTAGTATATATTAAAAATGATTTGAAATAAATTTTTAGGAAACATGGATGTGGATCATAAAGAGGTCCTAGTAGGTATTCACATTTAAACAACCTCAGATAGTAAAGAGAATGTAAAATTAACCCTTACCTTGTACATTTCCTTGGCAGAGGGTACATTAACCTCCAGTATAATTGATAAATCATTGTAATTAAATTATACAAGAACCATATACATAAATATGATATTATATATGATCTTATAATATTGTTTTGTTAAAAATATTTCAGTAGTATCAGTCTTTTGGGTATTATTCTTGAATGGTTATGATGGGAATGCATCTCACCACGTTCGTGGAGACGGTAATCTGTGTGTACGCATGACTGACAATATCATTATATTGATGGTTAAATAATATGTAATTTGATAGTATATCATATATAATGAATAATTATAATGTTTTATTTATTATTTAAATCAATTATACTCATTATTATACCCATCTAAATAATGATGTGTTGAATAACAAACTACACCACGACATGGAGACGGTAAGCCTTACGTACACACGCATGGTGACTTATTCATTCATAGGATGGATAGAATAATTAAAATGGTTATATAAAATTTTTAATAATATCATAGTATTTAAAAGGTACTAGAGTTATTATTTTGTCATGGAAACCACAAAGAAAGAGAAAGTTGAAGAAGAAAAGAACCTTGAAATAGGTGATGAAATTATTACCACTTCTTCAGGTGCTTCCTTTTTATTTGGTCAAAACGGATCCTTAGGTTGGATATATGATAAATGTAAGGCCTATAGGTACATGTGAGGGTAGTTTGGAGGATATTTGAACAGGTTTTGACCCAGCCAATTGGATATGGGGGGTATAAAATTAAGACAAGGTAAAGTACCTTTTCATAAGGGAGGTGAGGGTCAAAATAGGAAAATCTTGAAATATTATTTTATTATAAAATAATTATCCGTTTCTAATGGATAAAAATTATTTATTTCATATATAAGGTGGGGATGGGTCGTGAACCTCTCATTCAATAGGTTTTACACAAGTTTAGGTCACCATATTAACATTATCATTTAGATTTAACTCTTAGTTAAATAGTTTAACTTTTACAATGTCTTCTTATATTTTTATATAACATGGTTAATAAAAAAACTATAAAAATACAAGAGAACCAAAAGTTAATAATTATTCTAATATATAACCTTATGTAAGTCCCTTGGCTGATCCTTATATTTTTGGGAATATTATTTTAATTTAATAATATTGTATTTGTTTTAAAAATTCATTTTTGTCAATTTTGACACTATTTAGTATTTTGTTTTTGGGAAAGTCAAAAAAAATTATTACTTCTAAAAAAATACATGAAATTAATCCTAACATGTCATAATAACCTATAAAATTCATTTAATGCCTCAAGATTCTCAATTTACATTTATTTGGATATTTATAATATCAATTATTTTAATCTTTCATTAATTATGTAATTACTGCATCATCATTGTGTCATATATAAATTTAAATATTTAATGTTTAAAAATTATAAATAAAGTTCTACTTTTTGGGACTTCTTTTTAGCTTTCAAATTTATATTTATAGTTGAATTTATCTTGTGTATAACCCTATAAAAAATGTTCTATTTATTAAAATTAATATTTAACAATTTTAACTCTTATTCAAATAAAATAACAATAAATTTCATAATCTAATAAAAGTGGATAAAAGAGGATCATATTTGATTCCTACAGTTCATTTTGGTTTAAATACACTTATACAATAGAATTAGGACATGTGTTGGGGTAATCATAATTTAATTTTACCTTTAATTACCCGATTTAATTTTAACCATGGTAAATAAAATTCAAAAGATTCTATTCATCAACAAGTATTTTCATCCTATTAAACCACATTTTACTTATTAATTTAAACCATCTCACTTGGATTATTGAAATTCAATTCATATAAGAGGTAAAATTATTTTTTATGCAAATTTGTATATGTGACTAGAAGGTGGGTAAAAGACAATAAAAAGTGAAATAAAAATTTATACATCTAATCATAATATAAATGTAATGACCCAGATTTATATGTATTGTTTTTAATTATATGGTATTATTATGAGTTTGCGAAAAATTGAAGGCGCGTGTTTCTGAGGCCCGGTGTGCCCAGAATGAATTTCTGAACTTTTTTTATGGTATGTTCAGTAAATGCCTGAGGAGAATTTTTTAACATTTGAACTGGTGCTCAGATTAAAAATCATACGGCACCGTTGAATCCGCAGTGTCGAGATTCACTTAAGGGAGACCTTACTTTGACCATAGTAGGACTACGGAAAAAGTTATGTTTTGAGACTTTTTACAAGAGTTAAAATAAAAATAACTTTATTACTTTATTTTATTTCATATCCTCCAATGGAAAACTAGAGTGTGGGACCAAGGGATGTGTCTAGACATTAAATGGCTTGACCCTTCAATCTAAGTAACAAAAACATTGTTGAAATTATCAATCTTCCTAATTAATGATCCCCATTACTTCCCAATGTCGTTACTTACCCTCCGCCTCTCCTATTTATAGGGAGCATGGGTGAGGTACCAACACTACTTCACTAAGCAGCAAAGTGCTGGTAAAGTACCAAGATGCCAAACCCTTAGAGGACAAAGCCAGTTTTGGTGAGTGGTGACAAGAGACACCGAAACCCCGAACCAAAGATCAACGTTCGAGCAATGTCGTGGACGGCTTGTTGTGGGAACGACGAACAACAAATCTTCCTCAATCACAAGCGTTCTCCAATGATTCGAGGAAGGGGATTTGATTCTAGTTTATTTCAAGTGAATTTATTGAACCCTTTATCCTCCCTCCTATTACGAGCTAACACGGATGGCATGGGCCTAACGAACCCAGCCCGGACCCTCCACAAATTTTCTACACCCTTGCGTTCTCCGTGGAATGTAGCCAACGCGGAGACACCGAACGGATACAAAGAAGGTGAGCGTCGATGCATGCCACAAGATTAGGCAATGACAAAAAGCTGTGACTGTCATCGGAGGAGCTGCCACCAGCCGGCCGTAGAAGAAGTGTGGCGCGCCGTCGCGCACCGTTGGGGAGCACGGGGTCGCGACTTGTCAGCCACGTTGGACAGAGGAGGCGGACGACACATCAGAATAACATGGATGGGGAGGGGGAATTACTAGCATGCTTCCGGTGAGCAGGATATGCGGTGCGACTAGCACGCCACCGGTGAGAAGAAGCCACGACCGAAGTCGCTACAGGAGAGCAACCCACCGCACGGGCTCCACGACGATTAGGCAACACCCACGTGGTGTGGCGGTTTCAAAAAAACCGAACGGGCTCCAGGCCGTTCGGGATATTGGGGGGAACATTTTCCCCATTTCCAGTTCAGGCGGACAATGGTCGGGCCGCACCTTAAGGGTGACACCCTACGCAGTCGGGCCGCCCCTTGCTAGTTGCGCCCTACGCGGCCGTGCCGCCCCTTGCGGGACGCACCCTACATGACCTGGCTTCCTCTTGATGGCCGCACCCTACATGACTAGGCCACTCCTTTCTGGTCAGGCCGCTCTTTGCAGGTCGTCCTATTCGGGCCGAGTCGCCCCCTTACGGGGTCGCCCTTTATGGGCTGCCCCCTTTCGGGCCGCCCCCTTTCGGGTCGGGCCACCCTATGTGGGCCGCCCATTGCTGGATTCCCCCTTTTGTGCTAGGATTCACCCTTGCGGGCAACCCTTTTCGGGTCACCCACCTTGCGGGCTGGGTCAGGATGACCGGGTTGGACATGACCTACGCCCAACCAGGCCTACAAAAACTTAAAGGGACATATCTTGAGAACCAGACTTCCATTTGATGAACCATCTATGGATTTGATATCATTATATCATGAAAATAATTTTTTCATACTCCACATTTTATTGCAGATAGTAGGTTTATGGATGGGTTGGATTGAACCCGATTCCAATCGGTCCCCCAGAGCTAAAATGCTTACAACTGACAGATCAGACATCCGATTGACGCACTATATGTCGTGGTGGAACCCTTACGACATGTCGGTCCTTTGGGCTACTGCATTATGGATCATAGTGGCAGTTGAGGTATGACTGATATCTTGATGTGTAGATACTATGGAACTCGAGCACATTGGGAGCGAGGAATCCAGTGGCTGGAAGTGAGGCGGAGGTTGGAGACAGATCATATGTTGGTTAGTACCAAGAAATCCTATATGGTTCAACACCAATATTGTGTGGGTTGGATCCTGTGTGAGTCTGTGCTCAGCGATCCTATGTGGGTCAGTGCATACCGATACTTTGTGGGTTTGATCCTGTGTGGATTAGGGCTCAACGATTCTATGTGGGTCAACGCATATCAATCCTGTGTGGGTCAGATCCTATGTGGGTCATTGCGGGGTTAGTTACCTATAGATCCTGTGTGGGTCAGATCCTGTTTGGGTCATTGTGGAGGTTATTTACCTATTGATCATGTATGGGTCAGATCTTGTGTTGGTCAGCGGGGGTTAGTTACCTATCAATCCTGTGTGGGTTAGGGCTCAGCGACTTTGTGTGGGTCAGTGCATATCAATCATGTGTGAGTCAGATCCTCTGTGGGTCATTGCGGGGGTTAGTTACCTATCGATCCAGTGTGGGTCAGATCCTGCGTGGGTCATTGTGGGGGTTAGTTTCCTATTGATCATTTGTGGGTCAGATCCTATGTTGGTCAGTGGGGGTTAGTTACCTATCAATCCTATGTGGGTCAGACTCTGTATGGTCAGAATTAATGCCACTTTATAGAATAAGATGATCTAAATTTTCAACTAATAATTTTTAATTATATACTTCACTAATTCATGCTTTGAGCAGAGACTCTATTTGAGCTGTGTTTATTTCTTTGTTCTTTGTGATTGAGATAATTGTTTGTGGTTTTCCTTTGTGTAATTCTAGGAGACATTCAGGGGTCTCGGGATCCCAACTAGGTATTGTTATACTCACTCATGCACAGGCTTAATCCACAACATGTTGTGTCTTGTGTAGACGATGAGCAGTCGGGCTGAGGTTTTAGGGAGCCAGGAAAAGGTAGTATGTGGAGGAGATGGGTGGATGTGGATTTATGAGGAGGAGATCTGTACATACCCTCTGGTAGGATCCTCAGAGGATGACCCATGAGCTATTTTACCTTTTTCAGTTGTATTTTACCTTTCTGTTTTATTTCTACCTTTCAGTTGGGCTTGTATTCCCACCCTTTTACATTTAGCACTGTTTTACTACAGCAGTTAACTTCGTGGTTTCATATTCTTTCATTCTAGTCTGTGTGTTTGTAAATGTTTAAAGGAAATCCTTTCCCATTATAGGGATACACCTTTCTGATGCTAGTCTTTATCCCTTGGACTATGGAAGGTGGGAATGGGGTAGTCACGACATGGGCCCTAGGGAATGAGTTCTGACAAAGTGGTATCAGAGGAGTTGGTTCTACTGAAGAACTAGGACTCTAATAATTTCAATGTAGAAATAGTGTTAAGGGTTATGAATGTGATTTTTAGTTTGGGGAGTCTACTGTT
Source organism: Viscum album (assembly GCA_963277665.1). Lineage (NCBI taxonomy): Eukaryota > Viridiplantae > Streptophyta > Magnoliopsida > Santalales > Viscaceae > Viscum > Viscum album. Next base: position 1,293,099,087 of record OY728135.1, read on the forward strand.
GGTGTGGTGGCCGATGTCTCCATACCCCATGACCCTGAATTCTAATTTCTGACTCAGTACACTGAAGCACTAATTGTGTGTGTTTTTGGAATGTTTTTTCTTGGGATTTCTTTGAGCCTTCTCACCAGGTATAACTTATTGATCATGGCACACATGTATTTTTTTAGGATGTTGCCTTGTAGATAGCCAGCTAGGATTCTTGAGAGATTACATGATGATGTCCCATCGAGCGATGAGGCCTCACTGCAGGGCCCTCTTACGGTGTTATCACCTTCAGGTGGTGTCCCAATAACACCACTACCCATTGGGAAGTCGTTCCGAGCTGCCCCACCGGCAGATTATGCATGCCAACTGAGTACGTTGCACGAGTTTCCACGGCAGAGGCCTCCGAGGTTCTGAGGGGAGAGGGACCCACATGCGGTTGAGGACTGGTTGGATGTTGTAGTAAGATTTTTCTGCATAGTTGAGACACCAAACTGACCTTATAGTGATCCTAGTAGTTTGTCTCTTCCAGGAAGCAGTAGGGAGATGGTGGAGCTTGATTCTCCAGATACACGATGAGGCCACCCTAATCTGGGAAGACTTCGAGAGAATTTTTATGGAAGAGTTAATCCCAGAAACCTTACGCTCTGTGCGTATATAGGAGCTACTACACCTACAACAGGGCAACATGACTGTGGCCTAGTACTCGGTGAGGTTCACTGATCTATCCCGCTACTCCACCGACATGGTACGAGACCCTTTTTTTGGGTCCCAGACCTTTGAGCAGGATCTTCGATAGGAGATCAAAGCATCGATGATATCGCTCAGCATTCTGGTGTAGGCTGGGGTGCTAGAGCGAGCACTTTTGGTGGAGAGATTCCTAGCTGAGCATGCACCAACAGCGAGACCCACCACCAGGAGACAGGTAGAAGAGCCATATGTTGTAGGTAGCAGGAAGATGACACATAGTTTCAAGTAGACTACACCTTCTTGGTGGCCGGCCCCGGGACACAGGGTCAGAGCTGTGGGGCTCGTGAGGCAGAGGAGGTCGGACGAGAGGCTAGCAGTGCTTCATGTGGGATGGTCAGGGTCACATGGCTTGAAATTCCCCTAACCACCATATGGACAACCAACTGATGGTTGAGTGACCGCCGAGGTAGAGACAGAGATTCGATTGAGATGGTCTAAATGCATCAGGAAAATGTCGCAGAGGATATGGCCATCTAGCTGGTGGTGGGCGGCGATTCGAGGTTCTACCGGCAGCACCTCCAGGTGGCCGACCTCGACCACAGGGGGCGGTTGTATAGGGATGAGCTCATCTTCATGAAGATAAGGCCTACAACCATAGTGCTCCGGAGATGTTTAGAGGTATGATCTGTGTCTACTCCACCATAGTTTAGTACTTATAGACACCGGTGTCAGTCACTCTTTTATTTCCAGGACCCTTGTTCGGAGCATGGAGATTCCGGTGGAGGTGTTGGCTTGATCCTTACGTCTAGACTCTTCTACGGGAGAGGATTAGAAAATTACACATTAGTGTCGGCAGTGTGATCTTACTCTAGAAGGCGATAGCTTCAGCTGGGATCTTCTAGTAGTGGCATCGAAGCCTTACGACAACATCTTGGGTATGAAGTGGTTATCCACAGACCATGCCCATATTAAATATATTAGGTATAATGTGTGGTGTGTCCCTGAGGATGGGACCAGGTTTTCCTTCACTGGTGAGAAGGGAACCTTTGCATCACAGGATAGACTTTCTCAAAGGAGGGTGGAGCCGATCACACATCAGTTGGATAGCCTTACCCTCAGAGCAGCAAATGTTGAGAGTCCGAGCTATCCGGTAGTGGTGTAACAATATGCTGATGTTTTTCCTAATGATGCTTCGGGACTACTTCCATGTATAGAGGTATACTTTTACATCGACCTATACCCCTAGACGACACCTATGTCTACACCATCATATCAAATGGCTCTTGTAGAGCTTCATGAGTTACGAGTATATTTGGAGGAATTGTAGAGAATTGGGTTCATAAGGCCATCAGTATCTCCATGTGTAGCACCAATTTTGATCTGAAAGAAGGCAGATGGTAGTTTGAGACTATGTGTGGACTATTGGCTCCTGAACCATGATTCTGTAAAGAACAAGTATCCACTTCTGAGGATTGATGATCTCTTCGATCATCTGAATGGATCTCATTGGTATTTGAAGAGAGACCTTAGATCAGGCTATCATCATCTCATGGTACGTGATGAAGATGCACAGAAGACGACCTTCAGATGTCGGTATATACACTATGAGCTCTTGGTTATTCCATTAGGCATGACCAATGCCCCAAAAAAGTTCATGGGACTCATTAATAGGATCATCTATCCATACCACGATCGCTTTGTGGTAGACTTCATCGAAGGCATCTTAATATACGCAGCGACATAGGAAGAGCATTCATATCATCTACAGATAGTTCTGGATACACTCCGAGAGAACCAGATTTATGTCAATCTCTCAAAGTTTGAGTTATGGATACGAGAAGTCCACATTCTGAGACATGTTATCTGGGAGGCTGGAGTTGTAGTAGATCCATCAAAAATAAAGTTTGTAATTTCTTGGGAGGCACCCAGAAGTGTGACTGAGGTACGAAGTTTCATGGGGTTGGATGGATACCACCGGAAGTTCATGCATGACATTTCCAAAGTTGAGGCACCCTTGTCAGCATTGAAAAATGATGGATAGCCCTTCGTATGGATAGATATATTCCAATAGAGTTTTCAAAAGCTTGGGTAGAGACTGACGAGTGACCCCATCTTGAGGTTAACAGAAGAGGACACTGGGTACGTAATCTACTGTGACACATCATGGACTGGACATGGGTGTTTCCTAATGTAGGAGCGAGCAGTGATCGCTTATGGCTCACGACAGCTGAGACAGCAGGAGAAGAACTATGCTACCCGTAACCTGGAGTTAGAAGCAGTGGTCCTCACCTTGATGATGTGGAGACATTACATGATGGGCGAATGTTTTATAGTCTACTCTGATCACAAAAGTATCAGGTATATATTCTCTTATAAATACCTAAACCTAATACAGTGTCAATGGATAGTGTTCCTCCAGGACTATGACTTTGAAATAGTCTATACTCCTGGAAATGGGAACGTGCTAGTAGATTCACTCAACAGGAGGTATGGTGTTCAGTTACTGAGTGAGGTGACATAGAAGCTAGCCACGATGCAGATATATTTCATGTATAGGGATAAATCCTATTAAATCTTATCTATGAAAGTCACTCCGCCACTCCTTCATAGATCTAGGGAGGTGAAGCTCGGGGACATTGACTACGATGCTCGACATGCTCATATATCCTCAAGACAGACACCTGGAAAATTTTCTCAGGGTGGGGAGCACTTCATTCTCTTCAGAGGACGTACCATGGTACCAGTGGTGCTACAGGAGGAGGTGTTGAGGGAGTTCCATACGTCCCTTTTATATGTACACCCAGGTGTAGAGAAGTTTTTTCAGGACCTCTAGCATCAGCACTGGTGTCCAAGGATGAAGACGGCAGTAGCATAGTTTGTTTCTAGATCCCTCACTTATCAGCAAGTGAAGGCTGAGAATCAGGTACCAGCAGGCTAAGAACATCCAATAGAGGTTCCAGAGCAGAAGTGGGATGGGATCTCCATAGACTTTGTGAAAGGGAATACACATACGTCCATGGGACATGATACCATCTAGGTGAGCATTGACCGACTGACCAAGTCTGCACACTTCCTACCTATCCGAGAGAAGTGATCTATAGTGGGCTTGAGACACCTCTACGTACAGAAGATTGTACGACTTCATGTGGTGCCATCAACGACCATCTATAACCATGAAAAAAAATTCACATCCCGATTGTGGAAGGTAATAAAGGTGGAATTCAAGACTCAGCTAAGTTTCAGCACCAACTTTCATCGTCAGACGGATGGTCAGACAGAGCGGAGCATTCAGACATAGGAGGACATGCTTCATGCAAGCATCATAGATTTTGGTCGTAGTTGGCAGGATCAGTTACCCTTGATGGGGTTTTCATATAACAATAGTTACAACTCCACCATCGGTATGGAACCATTTGAGGCCTTATACGGTCGAATTTGTAGATCACCTCTATGCTGGACATACCTTGGGGAGTCATCACTTAAGGGTCTAGGGTTTGTATGGGCTACCACTAAGAAGGTGTAGATTATCCAGGAGTGGATGAATATGGAGCAGAGAAGATAGAAATCATATTCTGACAGGAGACGGAGACCTTTTCAGTTCTAGGAGGGGGACCACGTTTTCTTATGAGTATCTCCTTGATGAGGACTACATAGATTTGGCCGACATGGCAAGTTATCACCGTTGTTTATCGGACTATTTCTGATACTACAGAGGATAGGCGAGGTGGAGTAACTCTTGAAACTTTCACCTCAGTTGGATAGCTTGCACGATGTCATCCACATATCCCAGTTGAGGAGATACATGCATGACCCATCTCACAACATCGACCATGGCGAGCTGGACTTTGATGATGGGGTGACGTTTGTGGAGGTTCCAGTAGAGATTGAGGATCGACATGATCGATTCCTTCCTGGGTGATCGGTACCTCTGTTGCATGTTCGATAATAGCACAGGAACCTCTAGGAGGCCACTTGGAACAGGAGTCTTAGATTCATGCTAGTACCCCCATTTGTTCCCTTAGCCTATGTAGTGGGTTTTGGGGAAGAAAAGACCTAAGGTGGGGAGAATGTAAAGACCCATATTTCCATGATTTTTTTTTTAATTTTATGGAATTATTTAGATTCTGTGAAAATTGATGGTGTGTGATTCTGAGGACCGGTATGCCCAAAATGAATTTATGAACTTTTTTATGGTACGTTCAGTAAACACATGAGCGGAGTTTTCTAACATTTTAATCGGTTATCGGATTAAAAATAAGAGGGAACCTTTAAATTTGCAGCACTGGGATTCACTTAAGGTAGACATTACATTGACTACAATAGGTCCAAGGAAAAAGATACGTTTTGGGACATTTTAATAGAAATAAAATAAAATAACTGTATTATTGAATTTTCTTCCATATTCTCCAATGAACAAGGGGATTGTGGGACCAAGCGATGTTTCAAGCCATTAAATGGCTTGACCTTTCAATCTAAGTAACAACAATGTTGTAGAAATTTTGAATCTTTCTAATTAATGAGCCCCATTAATTCTCAACGTCGTTACTTACCCCCCTATCCAATATATATGGAGCACAAGGGGAGGTATCGAGATAGATTTACCAAGAAGAAAATTGATGGTAAAGTGCCGATATGCCAAACCCATATAGGACAGAGCCATTCTGGTGAGCGGTGATGAGCAACACCGAAACCCTAAACTCAAGATCGACATTCGAGCTGTGTCGTGGGTGTCTTGTTGTGGGGACGACGAACAATGATAATTCCTAAATCACGAGCGCTCTGAAATGAATTGAATTAGGGGTTTTGATTCTCATTTATTTCAAGTGCATTTATTGAACCCTTTCTCCTCCATCCTCTTACGAGCTAATGTGGAGGGCGTGGGAAAAACGAACATGGCCTGGACCTTCCGCTACTTTGCAACACCCTTGCATTATCTATGGAATACTACCAGCACAGTCACACCAACCGTCTACAAAGATGGAGAGCCCTGATGCGTGCTGTAGGAGAAGACAACGACACAAATCTGTGATGGTCATCGGATATGCCATCACTGCCCGGCCATAGAGGATGTGTGGTGCACCATCGAGCACCGCCAGTGAGCAGGGGGGTCGTGGCTCGTCATCCGCAGCAGATGTAGGAGGCGGCCGACACATCAGCCAGCCACAGAAGGGGAGGAGGTGCTACTAGTGCACCACCAGCAAGTAGATGTTGTGACGGAGGAGGAACCCACAGCACAGGTTCCGCGGCGACCAGGCGGCGCCCACATGGAGCCTCAATTTCATGAAATCGAACGGCCTTTGGGTTGTTTGGGATACTAGGGAGAATGTTTCCCCCCATTCCATCTCAGGTAGACAATGGTGTGACCGTGACCTAAGCGGATGGGCCACCAATTGGAGGTCGTGCCCTATGCAGCCGAGCTGCCCCCTTTCAAGTCGGGTCGCCCCTTGCAGGTTTCCCTTTGCAGGTCTCCCCCTTTCAGGACGGGCCGCCCCTTGCGGGCCACCCTTTGTGGGACACTTCCTATTGGGACGGTCCTCACCTTTAAGGGCCTCCCTTTGCAGGCTTCCCCCCTTGTGGAATAGGCCAGACCTCGGCCCAGCGCAGACCGGGTCGGACCGACTGGGTCGGACGGGACCCAGACCCAACCGGGTCCAATAACATTTAAATGGCCATATCTTGAGAACCAGACGTCTGTTTGATGAACCATATATGGATTTGGGATCCTGGGATCGAGACTATCCTTTTGGTATAATCCACATGAGTTTTGGAGGCATTTGGAGAATGGTTGTGTTGGATTGAGCTAGAATCCAACCAGGCCCCCGACGTTAAAACACTTATAACTAAGAGACCGGGCGTCTGATTGACCCACCATTTGTCACATTGGAACACTTACAATACGAAGGTCCTTTGGGTTAATACTTTATGGAGTATAGTGGTGGTCGAGGTATGATTGATATCTCAAGGGGAAGATACTACGGAACTCGAGCGCACCGGGTGCATGGAATCATGTGGCTGCCTATGAGGCAGAGGTTTGAGACAGATCATACAGAGGTTAGTACCAAGTGATCATGTGTGCGTCAACACTGATCCTGTATGGTTCAGATACTATTTCGGTCATCGCTCAGCGATCCAATATGTGTTAGCACATACCAATCCTATGTGGGTCAAATTCTATGTGGGTCAGTACTTAGAGATCCTATGTGGGTTAACACATATCGATCATGTGTGGGTCAGATCCTATGTGGGTCATTGCGGGGGTTAGTTACCTATAGATCATGTGTGGGTCAGATCCTATGTGGGATAGATCCTACGCGGGCCAATGGGAGGGTTAGTTACCTATCGATCATGTGTGGGTCAAATCCTCTATGGGTCAGTAAGGGTTAGTTACCTATCAATCCTGTGTGGGTCAGACTCTGTATGGTCAGAAGCAGTGCCTCTTAAAAGAATAAGATGATCTATCTTTGCAAATAATCATATGTACTTCTTTACTTCAATAATACCTGATTAGATATGAGACTCTATTTGAGCTGTGTTTATTGCTTTGTGCATTGTGATTGACATCATGCTTTTTGGTTTTTATTTGTGCAATTATGAGAGACGTTCGGGGGTCCTAGGGTCCCTACTAGGTATTTTTATACTCACCCATGTGCGGGCTTCGCCCACACCTTGTTGTGTCTTGTGTAGACGACGAGCAGCTAGGTTGTGGGTTGAGGGGTCCAGGACTAGGCGGTAAGCGGAGGAGACAGGCAGACATGGAGTTCTGAGGAGGCGATCTGTACCTACCCTTCAGGTAGGATCCTCAGAGGACAACCCAAGAGTTGTTTTCCCTTTTTTAGTTTTATTGTACCTTTCAGTTGTTCTTGTATTCTGGTCCCTTTACATTTAGCACAGTTTAACTACTATAGTTTACTTTGTGGTTGTATATTATTGCATTCTAGTATGTGTTTTTTATAGGTTTAAAGGAAATGCCTTCCCATTATAAGGATATGCCTCTTTGGTTCTATTCACCATCCCCGATCCTATGGAAGGTGAGCGTGGGTTAGTCACGACATGGGCCCTGGGGGACGGGTCGTGACAAATAAAATTATACCATTGAATTAAATTTAAATAATATAGGTGTTATGTATCTATTTTTACATTAATATAAATTAAAATAAAAATGATAATTATTTTGAAAAAATTCAGTATTATACAATAATGCAGTGTTTTTCACTGTTCATCCAAAATTGAATGTTTTCAGAGAAATACAAAAAATTCTCCCAAATCTAATTTTTTTATTCCAAATTCAAAAATGGGGTCTATTTTACCTAATTAAAAACATATAATTTTCATTAATTAACATCAAATTATTTCATATTTTCAAAACCAAAAACCAGGATTTGAGAAGTAAAAACTATCAAAGGATTCATACGTGTTTATGTAGAATTTAAATGTAAAATTACATTCAAGGACATAAATTATATTAAATGATAAAAATATATTCTACTGATAAATTAAAACCTCTAAAATATATAATTTAACACTATAAATTATATTTATTAAAAAAGAAATTTTTAATTTAAATTTAGTATTTTTCACTATTCATCAAAATACGAATATTATCGGAAAAGTACCAAAAATGAAACCAAACTAAATTTTTATGTCCTGTTTCTAAAGAAGAATTTTATTTTTCAAAAATCTAATATATAAAAGTGTCAAATATTGGATTTAAAAAGGGTTCTACATTAAAAGGTAGTAAATATGCATTTTTTTAAAGACACTGATTTTTCTAGAAAAATTGAATATGTCCATATATTATGTCTATAAAACACAAAATATGATTGCTAAAATTTTATAGGATATAAATAAAATTCAAAATGTGGTTAATACTATTCATAACGTCGTTTTAAATGGATAGTTTTATAGGTTTTGATGCACTTGAACTCGATGTTGCGTGTAGCTCAAGCTATTGAATTATTTTAAAGAGATAACATACTATGAAATCCTGGGGTGTTAAAGAAATTTTAACCAATAATTCAGTCACCATAGATGACGTAGTTAGAATATTACCTCTCATTGCTGCGGTCTATGGATAAAAATGTTTATGCACCTGATCGAAATCATGTTGTTGATTTACCTATGACTAAGATTGAGGTATTTCTCTTTCATGATACCAAATTTTTTGCTAGCTATATATATATAAAGAAAATTCCCTATATTCCTTCCCCTTAAAAAATAGTATAATTTCATTGGATTCATTGATCTATGTCATGGATCCTCTAGAGGATGAAGAACATATAATTCACTAGTAATTAAGGATAACTCCATAAAACTTATATAGATATCATATAAATTTATAAAAATGGTATTCTATGGGTTAAACTAGTCATAAAGACTTAAAATACCCTATCTTACTGCACTGGTGGTAAATAATGGTCCCACCACACACAATATTTGATGAAGAGGGTTGTGGTAGATATATAGAACTACTACCATTTCCCATAACATTATCTTCACAATTCCTCTTATTCTACAAGGAATCAATCATGGCTTCACTTGTCATAGGAGGAACACAATTCATCCAAGACATCCCTAGCTATTTCATTTCTTCCATGCAGGTTCGATAATTTACCTCATCATAAGACTTGAGTTTTAGAAATAAGTACTAGGATGGAGTATCAATTCATATACCCATATCATATCATTGAGATATATTCTATTCATTACAAATTATATTTATCTATATATATATCAATTTACTGAATTAGTTCAGATTCTTCATGACCAATAGTGTTCTTTTCTATAAGAACCCAAATTTTGGATAATTTTCTATTGATTAGGTGTTCGGGTAAAACTACTCAGTGAATATCACATAGAGATACATCTAATATTTATTATCACACTAATTTTAAAGATCACACTTTATCTGTAAGTTTTATTTTTTTCAATGGTTTTCATTTTTGTCAATGAAATTGAAAAATTTCATTGATTTCAACATGTTAATTAAATTATAAAGAATAAGTTTCTTGAATATTCATTTTATGTATCCAAGATTAGATAAAAAATTATGTTTCTTGGATGAATGGATAATAAAGAAATTAAGTTTTTAATTCATATTATATTTTGAAAAAACTAATGGGTCTTATCCCATTTAGTGTAGATGTAAATTATTAAATAGTTGAAAGGTTAATGTTCTTTGAAGGATATGAGTTAACATATGATGATTGATAAGTAAGTCATACTATCCCAAACATGTTCTTGGTGAGTTGAAAATAATGATTCTCATCAACATTATGTTGTTTTTTTTTTATTTTTTCAAGGGTATTCATGATAATTTTGGGAAGATGATTGGAAATTGATACCAATTATAATCTGATAGAGTCCATAGTATCAAGGTGATAATATGTATTTGACTACACTATGGTAATTGGACAAAGTTTATCAGACTGAAGTAATTGGATGGGGCTTTAATCAATATACCATCAAATGGATGATTATGAATTATGCCATCAAAAAGAGAGTCTAATAGATTATTCTGATCTATGTCATTTGATATATTTCTTTATTTGAATCCATCATAAATGGGCTTATAAGAGACATTCATTGGAAATATCTTTCCAAGAGGAGGTGTGAGGAATATAATTTTGAATGAAGATGAATTTTTATTCATCCACCGATTGAGTTATTCAAGGGTTATCAGAAAATTGGAATCTTGTTTCAATATGAGGAAACCCATCAAGTATTTGAAGCATTTCATCCATCATATAAAGGTTTTTTTAAAGGAATATGATATATTACTATGATGTTTCAAAGGAAAACAAGATGAATTTTAAGAAATGGATTAATGTTATGTAGATGTTACAGAATAAATAATAAATGGTATTTATGATGACGTCATAAATTCATTAATTATGGTGTTTTTGAGCTAGATGATCAACATTTGAATATTCACAATGGGGGGTGACAAATCCAGCTTATAATTTTGGAGTATTGAAGAAGAACGTTGATGCTAATATATAAGGAATTTTCCAATGAGGTTTGGTTGAAAGTTATCTTTTTTTGAGTTTAAATGTTATTGATAATTACATAATTGTTGAGTGGTATTTCCTAATATTTAGTGGGGTCTTTGAATTTTATGTTCCAGCCTCACTATATAAACCATGTTTGTCCTTTCCTATATAAAGGGGGCTGTGAATAAATAGTTCATATGGAATTTTTGGTAGTTGGTTGAAGGACATAATAATTAGAGTGATGATACAGAGTGTTTCATAATTGTGAATTATAAAAAAATAAGTGATGTTTCATAATCAATTTATATTCATACTGTTTGAGATAAATTATCATTTAGTCCAATGTTCTGAGAGAATGGGTAATGAAAAAAATAAGGGGTATAAGATGTAGCGGAAACAACACATGGAGAAATAGTGAACCAATCAATATAAATAAGAGGGTGTTATCAATATATCGGATGGAGTTTCATAATAAATTAGTGATTTGATGAATATGGTATTGAAGAAATTTTCAAACATATAGGTAATAGTTTGATCGTAAGATATTAAAATGATTTCTAGAAACTTATGAACATGTACCATATGATCAAGAAGAAAAAAGTGATTGGACGGATACCAGAATGATATTCCCTATCTTTTGGAAATTAGATGAATAGGTTAATGAATATTGATAAGATGAATTTTCACTAAATGAATCATCATTAGATAGACAGGATTGGATGTAATGATTATAAAAATATGTTCGAGATGAATTTGAAGAGTAATAAAGAGTAGAACTCAATTGGTATTGTGAGGAAGAAGATTTGTGTGTACAGTAGTGTCCACTTATGAATAGAAGGAAGTGAATAAAAACTAGCAATGTTACATCCCTCAGAAGTCTCAATAGATGGATGAAATTCTTTATTTTTCAATGTAACATAAATAAATTGGAGACTATATACATATTCTATTTAAAGAGCTAGTGAAGAGATACATGTTGGATTAAGATATTACTTGTGCAGGGATCCAGGATTATTTTTATCACCCACTCAAAATTTTAGTAACTAAAATTATTATATGGATTGGTTTCTATCCAAACCATTATTTCATGTATGACATTGTAGTAGAGAATCATTTTACTTGTCATCACTATATCCGGAAAGGAAATTCTACTCTTATTGTGTGGGGTACTTTGTAAAGAATCATGTGACATCATTTTCAATCTTACATTTACTTTAATGTGTTAATTAAACAAAATAACATAATCAATACCGTAATAAGAATTATAGGTAAAGGGTTGTAAAGTTATAATTGGAGAAAATATTCTTACTTTATTTCACCTCAAACATCACCCCTTAATAGTTTAGTATATTAAAAATTGGTTCTCTCAATTGGTACCATGGGGTTGGTTATTCTATGTTGGATAATCTATGTTAAATTTATTCTATATTTATGGTTTTTTAATTCATTAATTAATAATGATGTCCAGTTTTATGGAATATATACTTACCTTTGAGAATATTTATATTTCTAAGAAGACCATTATGAATAAGAAAAATAAATAAGCTAAAAATATAAATAAGTTTTCCGTATTTCCAAATGAATAAAAATAATTAGTTTCCCAATTACATGATAAAAAATAAGTCAAATATAGATTAGAAGGTAAATAATTTGTGGATCATGATTCCAAAAGGGAGAATGAAAATATTTATACCACATGTAAATCAGTAAAGATAGTTTATCATTTTTATATGAAAATATCTTCTAGAAGAATATCATAGTATAAGTGGGGATGATGATATATATAAATTTTTATAGATATATGAGTTAGAAGATTAAATGATATTCTTTATTGTAAACTAAATAAAATAATATCTATTTGTTGTTGAGTCATTATATGTATGAGGAGGATATCACCATCCTAGATGAAGTAGAAAGTAATTTGGAGATGTATTTACAATAAAATTTTCTAGAATATATAAATGTCTCAAATAAAGTTAAATCCATCTTAGAAGAAGGGAATATCTTGAAATTAGTTCCTCAATGTTGTAAAAAAAATGGCTCAAATAAGTTATAAATAAAAATTGGTTCATGAATAATCTGAAATAAGAGTTTTATACACTAGAAGATAAGATAAAACATAGCATTGATGTCAGATATTTTCTATTGGAAGGAAAATCCATCATGATAATGGAACATGATTTTTTGTTACAAAAAAAATTAATTCTCTATTAAGGGGATGTTGAAAATACTTAACAGTGTTCACCAAGAGAATTTGGTTATGATTGAATATCATAGAAAACCTCAATATGATATTTCTATAATTTCAAGTTGTGTCTGTTAGTATTGACAAGGAACATATTGAGTCTTCAAAAATCTTAGATAATGTTGTAACTATTACTCAATTTTAATTAAAGGATTATAATGATAAAATACCTTCATCAAGTGAAAAAAATATAATGAATTCAATACATAACTTATCACAACAAGAAATTAAGAAACATATACCAGCTATAATATATTTTATTAGTGTTTGTAAATTATTTTCCCCAAATAATGAAGTTTATAAATAAAAATACATTCAATTATGGATAATGAAAAGTAATAATAATCCTACCACTATTATTATAGTTGATAGGGAAAGGAGTGTTTACCTTGGTTACCCATTAATAACCCCAAATGAAATGTAGAGTGACAAAAAATTCCATAGAGATGATATAAGAAGATAAAGGTTATATGATCAATGTTATTTTCATAATAGATCCAATTATTGTGTATTTGATATCTATTAAAATCCACTAAATTAAAAATTCCAAAGGAATCCAAATTCAATGGGGAGAAATGTATAGATAAAAAATCAATATTTAAAGGGTAAGAAAAAATTAATACTTATAATGATAGAAAATATGTTGGTCATAAGAATACTACATGCTCATATTGATATGCATCTTATGTTTTCAAGAAAGAAATACGGAAGAAGTTGATATTGATGGAAAAAATCATTCTTGAATGATAATTAGAATACAATTGTAAAACAATATCCCATGATTAATTCAAGTAGGAAATGTGAGAAAAATGTGGACTTAAAATCCACAAAGTTGATAAAAATTTAATAATCTAAAATAACTATAATGAAAGAAATTTCTCATTATAATCCGTCTAGAAGGACTAAAAGTACTAAAAGATTTCTAACAATATGTTAGATTTCTGGAAAAATATTTGGAGAGATTGAGGAAATTTCAAGAGGCATAATAAAAGGTTAAATGAAATGAAAAATAAATGATTCTAGATGAATATAAAGATACACTGTATGTTATGTAAAACATGGATATACACACATGCAAATACATTTCCACATTAATTCATGAAGAATAATAGTTCTTCAGGAAAATGAACGTTGATCCAGGTGATAAATTTATCTTAAAGGATCTTGAGAAGATAAAGTATGCAGATAAAGAAAATAGAAAAATGATAATATCCATGTTGCCTAAATTAGAATTAAATTTCACTTCTTCAAGTATGAATAGTATAGTAAATTGATAATTTTTTGGGAAATTCATCATAACCATTCTGTTGACATTAAGAAGTAATAAGGATATACCTTATTCCCTTAACCTTTGTGTATTTGTATCATGTAATACATGAAATTAATGGTAGAGTACAGTCTTTGGGGGAGAACATGAGTTTGAGGAATGTTTTGCATCCATTGATAAAAAAGAAAATAAGATCTCATCGAGGAATATTTTATATATTGATTTAGTATAAAATGAAATAGGACCAACCTTGATTATGTAAAATTTATTTTTGTTGAAACATGATAAAAATTTGAAATAAGATTCCATCTTGATTTTATATTACATATTTCATTCCGGATGAAATATATTTTAAAAGATCATATTTCGTGAAGATGTGAAAATTGTAAATAATAAGGACAACCACATAAGAATGATACATTTTGGTTCTTAATCAATATAGAGTTAAAAGAAATATTTCCTAAAATATTAAACATTTTCAATATAATATGAATATAATCCTTGTGGGGATACTTTTGGGGAAAGTTCATGATTATAAAAGAATCCTTATATCATTCAAATCTAATTATTCTATAAATTTTTTTATAGAAAATTTAATTGACAATGTTATTTTTTATTAATCTCTCTTACTTGGTTACAAAAATAAATAACATAACCCAAAGGGGGGATTTAATTAATCATTGACATAAGAAAATTGGAATTACAGAAGTTATCTCAGGCCACTTATCCTCTTAGTTGTACTTGAATGTTTTTAATTTGTTTGTTGGTTTCAATGTAAGAGTTTCAAGTTGATCTATCTTACATATGTTTTATATCAATTAGTATCCTCATACAGGAATAATAGTTAAAAACATTGAAGATGTTTTTATGAGTTAATATTCAATGAGTTCTAAAGATATGTTGCTAAGGGAAAATATTTTTATCTAAATTGTATCCTCTATTTTTCTACACTAATAATAGATCATATAGAGTTAGTATGAAATTATCAATAGAATATTTCTTAAGACTAAACTGATGACTCTTTCCAATGGAATTTTTATTTCTTTTCAATAAGGAGGAGAGAAAGTGAGATGAAATTTTGGAAACCTGGAATGTTAAATCAGGGATAAAGAATGAAAATAAATGGAAAGAAATATTATTATATTGAGATATTCATTTTAAAATTACATTGAATGTATTATATCAATGAAAAAAGGGGATATTGAAGATCCTACATTGTGTGTGAGTTATATATTTTGTCAGTGGATATCATTATTTGTCAATGAAATTGAATTATTTCATTGAAATCAATGTATTGAAGGATTTATAAAGTGGAAGTTTATGTAATGTTTTGTTGATATATCCATGCTTGGTAACAAAGATAATGTAACATAGATTACTATATAACAATGAAAGGATGATCTAAAGTCTTATTTTCATAAGAATCATTTAAATGGAATTATTTCCTTTAGTGATTGTGGATATTACACAATAATAGAAAGGAAAATGTTTTTTAAGACTTTATATTTTCTTATGATGATTTATGGGATTATAATAATGTACCAAAACTGTTCTTGATGATTGGAAGAATTATATTCTATCATTATTATGAAGTTTATATGATGTTTCCATTAATAATTTATATAGGATGATTTTGATGTCAAATGGATGCTGATAGAAATGATGATTGGATGAAGGCCAATGTATGAGGTTATCAGACAGAGTCGATGGAACTATGGTAATCGGAAAAATTAGATCACATGATGTTTTAAAGTAATAACATCGACTATAGGATTTTTAATTATTCCTAGGGAAATATATTCCAATGGATGGACTTTCTTAATGTTGTTATTTGAAGGTCCAGTAATTAGAGGAATATTGGGGAGACTACCAAAGGAATTCTCATAATAATAGCAGACTAATATGAATAAACTAAATCTATTAGAGGAAAGGTTAAAATACATGTTTCATGGATTAAATTAATGGTTACATGAGATATATAGTGATTAGAAAATTCATATCAAATCTTTTTAAGTGATGTGTCATTCACATATTCAACATCACAAAGCCTTGTAGATGTGATAAAAGATTAAGTTTAGATGAGGGGAAAATAGTTAGAATGAGAGTTCAATCAGTTAAATTCAAAGTGGATATTGAGGTGTGACTTTGGAATTTTTAATTCCTGATTATATAAAAGTGTATTTATGGTTCGAAAAAAACTGTAATGTTTTGGTAGAAGTTGAATGAATAGTTGAATGATTTCCATAATTTGGACTTGTACAATGATTGATATGCAATGTGACTAATTTCCAATGGATGAATAAAGAAACTATTTATAAGGATATAATATATGAAAGGATGTGTAAAATATATCATACAGGCATAGTGATCCATAAGAAATACTCTATCAGATAAATGCTTCATGATGATCGTACTTATGTTCTCCTATAAAAATTATTTATAGAGTGGAATCTTATGATGATAATGAAATAAATATTTTATTTATAGATCAGGAATGAGTTTCCATGTCATTCGATAAATAATACTTTAAAAAGTCATCATAGAAATTGTTCAAAGATAAATAATTATAAAAAAAGCCTCTATAAAAAAGTCATCGAATACATGATATTGAGTGATATTCAGCAAACAAATGCTACTAATCACTAGAACTGGAAAAAAAATTAGAATGGAGATGAATGTTTTTTAATCCACTGAATAAATTCTTATAAGGTATTGAAAAAATGGTCGCATGTTAAGTTCATCATCTAGATGTCTCCATGGTAAATAATTATATGATGATTATGAAGAATTGCATTTGTCAAAGAAATAATATTTTTAAAAACATCAGACATGTTCCTATAATGTTGTGAAAGAACACCTAACAATGTTTCCTCTAATAAATTTATATTATAATGTTGAACCATATAATTTTTTTGAAATCCTATATGATTTATTTTAGTGTAATTAACTCTAGTGATGATGAGCTATATGATACACATTTTTATCATCATGAAGAGAGATCAGTAATCTAATTGATATATAAATAGAATTATAGATTAATGTTGAAACTAATATATTAGGATGTTTCACATGATGATTGGTTGACTCTTATCATTTAGGATTTTGGAATATTGTCAATTTTTTAGTATGTTTTTCAAAGGATTCTCAAAACATTAGTAGAAAATTTTGTATTAAATTTTGTGCCTCACCCTTTAAACTAGTAGTAACCATTCAACTATAATGGAGATTGTTGTGTTGAGAGTTGGTGGGGGAATTACTGATAAATCAGAGAATCTATACATAATTGGAGTGAGGATATATTGAATTTTTTGGCCATGAAATATGCAGAATCATTGAAGTGTTGTATGAAATTCTTTTTCATGAAGTGTGAGAACAATTATCATTTCAGAAAATGTTTTGAGAGAAGGGGTACCGGATGAAATAGGCAGTACAAGTAAAAGAATAAGCACTGGAGAGAACAATATGGAACATGAAAAAGGATATAAGAAGGGTTCTACTTGATGATAGATGGAGTTTCCTTATTAATTGGTGATCATATGAATATGGTTTCTAAGAATTGATTGTATATAAAGGTACCAAAATGAAGGTAAGATATCATATAATGTTGTAAAAATAACAAATAAGTACCATATGACCCAAAAGAATAATAAGGGACTGAAAATATACCAGACAATAATTTCATTTTAGTTAGTGATCATATAAACAAGAACAACAACAAAGAGAAGAGGAACTATCGTAGGAATAATTTTCATCGAATGGATATGATCAGATGAAAATATTGGATGGAGATGTTTTTGGTAAATTTTTTAATGTTGAAATAGAATATTCAATTTTCATATTTTAATATAGAATATTTTCATGTACACTTCTATGAATGTAATAGGTAAAATGATTAATAAATTAGTACTATAAAATATATCAAAACTCACAACTAGTATAGTAATTTATTGGTGTTATAATGTATCTTAAAATAGTTATAGACTCCCTACACAGGCATTACAAAGAACAAATGAGGATATACAAGTTTGGAAAAGTTATTTGCAATCTAGGGATTAAGAATTATTTTCACCCCAACTACTAAAGTTTAAGGTAAAAATATAGGGCAAGGTTTCTTTTCCTTACATAGCAATGTATTATTTTTCTCAATGTATTGGATAATATGTGTGTTTTTCATCACCATACATGATATGGACTATCTACTCTTATTCATTAGTGAACATTATAAAAATATTAATGTTCCATTTTTTACTTACATTTATATAATTTAATTAAATAAGAAAAATATAATATGTTCAAAATATCCTTATAGGTCTAAGAGGTAAATGATAAAATAGTTATAATTAGGGAGAATTTTCCCAATAATGATTCTCCCTAACCCCTCTCAGTGTTGAGAATATATCAATTTAGTTCTATTTGATTTTTTGTTAAATCCAACTCCCAAAAATTTTGATCAGGGGACTCAAGAATAAAAGTAGCACACCTTACCTTAAAAGAGTTTGAAGTTCCAGGAAAATTGAACATCTTCTCGATCTTCTCTAACAAATCATTATCTTCCTAAGGAAAAATTATTCCTTCTAAAAGTGGGAGGCTTATGGTTGAACAATTAATGGGAATGATCCCTCTCATGAACTAAATTAGATTCCCAAAATGGTGTGGGGCCATAACCCACCCCTTGGTCCACAGATCAAATAGCATGAACCGCTTTATCAACTAGGTTTATATTACCTGATATATTAACATATATAAATCTATATTTATTTTCATTTAGAGGGTCAAAAATCACATTTAGTGGGAGTTCTTCTACATATAGTCATTAAAATTATGGAACCATAAAAACCACTAATAAACCATAATTTAATTCAAAATAAATTTTTTGTGAATTAAAGTAAACTGTAAAAAACATAAGAAATAGAAATATTAAATTAAAAAAGAAACGTGTGCATGATATGTGGCATGTTCACCATACCTGACATGGATGGATAAATTTCTAGAATCAAGACCATATTTCTATCTTTAATTGTAAATCAATGGAGGATAATAATTGTTTTTCCAAATACTCATTCTCATATACAACTTAATCCCAGAAATAAAATATCTCCAGTTTATCTCAACGTTGAAAATAACATGGAGTAAAACATGTTGGTTCTGATAAATTTTTTTCATAAACAAAACTCAATAACCATTACATAGAAAATAGACTTATATTGTAGCAAGTCATGAAATTATTTCTTGACCCCTAGTGTCTAGAGACATTGGGCATGAAATCACGAATATTACTTCAGAATGGTTTTCCTATTAAATTCATCATAAAACCTAATAAATTCTTCAACGAAAATATAGAAATAAATAAAAACTATTAAGAATCAAAATATGTAAAAAAAGATTCAAGGTTACGTATAAAAAGGTAAAAATGATGTGGACCTACAAGACTATACCAAAGGTGAAATATGCTCAAACCAAAATACTGAATAAAAAATAGATTACCCTTCTCCCAGGGAAACAAGCGAGGACCTCCCACTATGTCACCACCATAACCTAGCCTAGATCATCTAGTAATAGTTTCTATAACCTTCATATGACATGTTTATTTTACCTATTTTTTACAAAATAATGTCTGCATACACTAATAGTTCTCAAAATATCCTTTTATACATCAAAACCATTTAACGTCACATTAAAATTTCAATCCATCAAATTTAATATAAAAAGAAATTATATACTTAAAACCACTAACCATTAACCAGTCCAAACCATTAGTTGTCAATAGGAATCACCACTTATTGATGGAAATCCAATGAAGATGTCCAATTTTCCCTTATAGATGTTGGAAAACCCTATAAAAATCAAAACAAATACCATAAAAGTTTCCCAACAAAACCCTTATGAAACACCCCCACTATTTTAAATAACATTTCCCTTTAAAAACATATATTCTCTATAGCTTTCTTCACTCACAAAAATGAACAAAAAACAAAACATTATATAAAAATTATAATTATTCATTGGTTTTGAGTGTCTAAATATATGTAACCAAATTCTCAAATGTATTAAGAAATAAATATCATTTTTTAAGTTAATATATCTAGATAAATAATAAAAACACCTAATGTATAAAAATAATATTTTTAAATTATCTTATTATATGATTTATTTTAATTAATACATTATTTTATAGATAATGACTATTTTTTGTATGAATAGTATATATTTGGATTTGAATAATTGATTATCATTAATTTTTTTAGTATAATAATAAAAATGGTTTATATTTTGAAAAAAGAAATTTTCCTATAAAATGAGTTTTTTATTAAATTTTATGATTTAATTAAAAGTTAAATTATCCATTTTCAGAATATTTTTTTATGGAAAAAAGATCTAATGTTTTGAATTATTCATAAATTTTTTATCTCAAGTGATATATTTGTGATTTTTCTAAAATTAATGATTTTTAGTGAATAGTAAAAATAAAACCTCTTACCAATTCCATAATGATCAAAACATTATCGTAATGAAGTGTCTAATTTAAAACATATGACAATTAATTATTAGACTATAAATATATTTGGGAGGAAAACATTATACATTTAAAAATAAAATTTTTAATTTTGAATAAATCTTTTTAACTTTCTTAAAATACTGTAATCTTTTATTCAAATATAAATTATTTTGGAAATTTTCTTATAAATAATTATTCACAAGATGAGATTTTTTATTAAAATGATTTTAATTCTTTAAACCCTACCATGTATAATAATAAACTAATTAACATTATGTAGGTAAAAATATATTCATAATTTTATATTATAAGTGTTTTAAATTGAAAAAATATATATATTCAAAAAAATACATTTTTGATGTGGTGTATATTTATTATTTTTTAAACATTATCACTATTATAAATAAAATAAAATAAAATAGATTTAAATTTTAAATAATTATATCAAAATTAAATTACAAGGTTCATGTAATTTCTTGGTATAAAAATTGATTACTTAGGTTAAAATTTAATTACCTCATGAAAAAACTAAATTGAAAATGTAATTAACAATGTGTAAGGAACATAAAACATTGAAAAAAGTGAAGAAATATGTGGATTAGAGTGGATTGAACAACTATCCTACCAAATAAATTATTTTTCACTTTGATTCAATTTTACCCTATAAGTTTTTCATGATATCATTTAAATGTAATGGGTATTTTCAATAAACACTTTCTACCACTTATAAATGTAGATCACTTCCAATTAATTTCTCCAGAAATTCTAATTACTTTCTTCCATTATTACTCTTCATGTGTCCCTCATAATACAAATAAACACTTCCAATTATCTTTGTACTTCCTATATGAAAAATATTAGGATCCTTAAAAAGTTTTTCAAGGGAGAACTTCGAAAGGGATAAGTGATTCTCTCATTTGAAAATTCCTAGTTCTATTCTTATTCAAACCACATAATGTACCCTATATCCAAGAAGTTATGATAGAATTCGAATTTTTGGTATTCTGAATTGATATTATACTAAGGGAAAATCAGTTTTATAACTTCCTCTAAAATCATTAAGAAAAATGATAACATCTTCATATATTTGTGTGTACTAGCACCTCTACTCACAAAGGGTTTGGTTTTTCATAAAATCATTACATTTATAGTAAAAAATCTTTTTTAATAAAAAATATAATAATATTATTATTATTTTGATTCTTAAATTGTAATTATTTTATTTTTATACATTAGTCATGTTCTATAAAAAATGAGAGGATCTTCTGTGTATGTATAAAATACCTCATCCACGAAATGATGTATTTATTTATTCAATAACCATCTAAAATGGTTGATTTAAAAAATTATTATATTTTAAAATATGATATTTATGATACTATTAATATTATGGAATGGTGATATTTTATTATATATATGTAATATTAATAATAAATAGTTATAATGACCATAATCACCTAAAATTAATTGATCATGTAACCTTTCATAATTATTTTACATTATGGGATACCCCATGAAGCTTTAAAAATGTCACACTAATTTAATAATAAAGCGAATAAAACAACTCAATTTTACATATCATGAGATTTTTTTACAAAATGGTTGACCACAATAAACAAACTTTATGGGTTACTATGAAATTAATCAAACAAGTCCAAGTAATCGACGTAAGAGATAATTGTATAAAAACTAAAAAACAAATTATAATAAATAGACCATTAAATATTAAATATAAATAAAATTATAATATTAATAATATTTTTAATCAACTTAATATGATTATTTAGGATTCTAGGAACACACAACGATTGAATTAGGAACAGTGGAATGGGTTTTGGGTTCAAAATTTTATTTCACTGAGATATTATTTCTATTCACCAATTGTCATTTTTTGTGGTGTATATAATAGAAATTAATTTCATTTTTTTCAAAAAACTGTTGAAATCAAATGGATATACAAATCTATTTCAGGTTCAAAATTTCATGGAATTTCAATTTTGAAAATTATGATGTTTTTAGTGTTTTTGTTAATGCATTACTCTTTTATATAAGTTATAAGATCATCATAAAATTCTTACACATATGCTTGGTTTCATATACCCTATGATTTTATGCTGAACATTCTCTTTCAATCAAGGTAAATTGACACTTCTTATTCTATACTTCCTCCAAAATTAATTTCTTCCAATAAAATTTTTATATTTCCAAGAGCAATTATTTTTCAATTTAACAATGATTTTCAATATATATATTTATTTTTTTATTCCTGTAATACCCTAACTCTAAATACACCAAGCCATTAATTATTATTCTAAATTGGCACAAGACATGAGAGATGTCATCCTAAAGGATGAAATTGTTTAGTAGTATTGGGAGACTAGATGCATACATTAAGTATCAGAATAAATGATACTTATCTCTGATACCAATTATCTTATTTTATTTTATATCGAGATAGCTAAATAAATGTGGTTGGTGAATTTTATGTTTAAGAACATTAATTTTAAATATGAAAAGGAACTTTTTTAACGAGGTTAAACATATAAAATTCTAAAACCCACTTAAGTATTCAAATGGAAATAGAATTTTTCCATTGGGTTTGATGAAAAAAATATCATAATAAAGTAGATTTTGATATATATTCCATTGTTTCTAAATTTTAAAATTATTCTTCTTTAACAACACATAGATTCATATTCATATTTTAATCATATTCACTATAGAAATGATTTAATTGGAGTAAACACAAATAGAATCCTAATCACAATGGTTATGATAAATCTGATTATTAAAAATGTAGTGATTCTATCTTAAAGTGTATAGAAATGTAATCAGAGTAAATGATATTTAAAATGTAAAACAAGTTAAAAAATATGAATTTTAATCCAATCTATTACGATAAACATGATATAATTATAAAGATGAATATAAAAGAATACCCTTTCTATTAAAATTGAAGTGGAAATAAAAGACTTGTAATAAATCAAGTAATACAAATAAAGTAAATTCTTTTAACCCAAAGAGTAGGGTATTCGATAAACTAGGATAATGGTCCAATGTTTTATACTTATAAAAAAACTTTGTATTTTCCTTACATGGAAAATCCCTCAATACAATGATCGTACAATCTCAATATCCTTGTGAGCCATCGGTAAGATGATCATCTTCTCTATCTCTCTATCCTTGTGAACCCTCTATATGATGATTGGATTCTGTATCTCTCTATCCTTGTGATCCATAAATATAATGATCATATTATCTATCTCACAATCCTCAAGCGCCCTTGATCATATTTACAAGATCGGACATAACTAAAAAAATGTTTAAAAGATTACATGTATGACGAACAAGTAGTTCACTTTGGTATTATTTAGAGCACTCTCTCACTAATAATTTTTCAATTGTAATGATCAGAATATCTCTTCAAACTATCCGAATAATTATGTATTTATAGGCAAGCTTTAAAAGGTCATCGTGATTCTCCAACATTCATATTTTCTCTGATATTTTCACAAGAAATTTGAAACTTGGAACTTTAATAGTCATATTATAACAGAATGTATGAATTCATTTCTATATACACCATTTATAATGTAAAATATATTTCTTATATTAGATATCAGATTTTCCAAGAATTAGAAAGTAATTATGATAAATTTTCTGAGTCTGTGTATGATTTTAATGGAATCCTTGGTCAATCTGAATAATAATATTTTGTTTGTAAAAAATTCAAAATAATAGATCTTATATTTTATTTGATAAAACCAAGTATGATAATGCATACTAGGAGTATTATTGTATCTAGTCTTATTACTATAAACATGTCATATTTGTTCTCATTATGAAATTCATATTGTATCTGGTCTCATTACAATAACCATAATTGAAAAGTATATTTCATAACTATTTAAATATTATTCTATGTAACACCGAGGTAAATAAAGAATATTACATTTTAACATTTTTCCATATTTGTGAATAAAATATTAATATTACATTAAAGGGTATGCTATGCTCGATGGCGTACCCAATACGCAACAACGAGTTTTTTGGGAATCTTACGTTGCTCTCTAATAATAAAATAATATTATTTTAAATGGTAGTTAATTCCTAGCCATTGTAATGGAGGGAATGAACAGAACTAACTACAAAATGATTTTATATTTTTGTCAAATATTTTTACTCTTTACAATAATTTTTAGAGGATTAAAAATGCAAATGAATCCAATTTTAAGCGTAAATATTCTAATATTCTTTAAAATGTCGATTAACCGCCTTTTGATGGAGAACCTCTTTTAAATCCACTTTTTGACAATTTTATGTGTTATATTTGACAAAATAAAATTCTTCTTTAGAATTGGGACATCAAAATTTACTTTGTGTAAATTTTTGGTATTTTTCCGATAAAGATCATTTTTAATGAATAGTGAAAAATGTTGTATTTTAATTCAAAACCACTTTTTAATATAATTTATTTATATTATTAGATTATATTTTTAATTGGTTTTAAAGTGAAATTAGAATATATTTTTACAATTTAATCCAATAGTGGTCGTTGTAATTAATTTCACTTTGAAATTGGACTTAAACTAGTGTCAATCTTTTGATATATATTGTTTCATAAGAACACGCTATTTGTCATGACAACGGGAATTAATTATTATGTTAAATAATGTAACTTATATGATTTGAATTTTTTAAAATATACATCATTTTTGAATTCGGAATATCAAATATATCTTTGGGTGAAGTTTAGGTATTATTCTGAAAAAATTCAATTTTTGATGAATAGTGAAACCACTAAGTGGTACTTAAAAAACTGATTTTTTCGTTTAAATGAAACTTTACCACTTCTGTGTTTTTAATTTCAAAAATCAGACATATATGGTTTTCATTAGGAAGTAAAATTTAATTCAATGGGATTAAAATAATTTTTTTGGTGAATAGTAACTTTTATGTTTTTAATCGCGATTAGAGGTAATTAGTGTAATTTAAGGTAAAAATAATGTTTTAATAATATGAAATGAACATGAAACATGTCCTACCCTCATTTTATGTGTCATGGCCGACCAAGACAATCCATGGGTCAACTTGGGGACCCCATGGAGCCACTTTGTTTGGAAAATGACAGAAATACCTTTTTATTTAAAGTTAAAATCAAAATGTCAGAAACATGAGTTGTTTTACTAAAACAACTTTTAAATGGGGTTATACAAGTCATATTTTTGACTATAAATATTCATTAGAAATATAAAACGATTTCCTAAATCATGATAGTTTTTTTTATAATTTTTAGACATTAAATAAATTAAATTATTTATGACATCATGATGATGCAGCAATTACCTCATTAATAAGGGATTTAAATAAAATGAAAAGATAATGTTAAAAATATAACTTAAACTTGTCGCAAACCTATTTGATGGGTGGATTTCGAAACCTTATCACCTTACACACACCTCTCAAGCCTTTGGCTCGTCCAAACTCTGAACATTTAATCTCCCCACATCCCTATATTAATCATTAAATCCTCCCATTGGGAATAATCCTTTCCAAGAAATCCTTTGAGCTCAAATCAAAGAGAGTTACCTGATTTAAAGGTAGTGTCCTCTCTTGTGTTCTTATGTTTTATTATGCTTCTCACACCCTCTAAACTCTTTTTATTCATTCCTTTTGTAACAAAACCAGTATCTTCAATATACTAGGATGTTGGTATGTTTAGGATTAGAGCTACACTTACACAGACCTTCGTCTAATGGTTAAAGAACATACTGTTACTGTGGATGGCGAATTTCTGCCTCACGAAACAATGATTGTTCAATCATCTCTTAACACCTTTCATGGAAGACATTATGATGTCACTATATTTTATATATGATATATATGGTATTTATGTTTTCTATAAGCTTCTGAATTTTATATTTAAAACATGCCTTTATGCTTTTCATGTTGTGCAAATGCGATAATTTCATACGAGGAAGTGTGGACTACCGCCCCCTCAAGTGATGTGACTCATTCATGCAATACATGGAATGTATAAAGAATGAAATTAATTATCATATGTGACCTATATAAAATATATATTATACTGGAATTATAATATATATATCTCTCAATTATTTTTAATTACATTAATATGACAAAGAAATGAATGTAGCGTTCATGCCTACGTACGGCCTACCGTCTCCATGAACGGTGCATTTCATTTATTTTTATCTCTAAATGTTATGGAGTAGTATAAAATGAATATGTACTGGATATATGTGATATTTAAATCATTAATACTATTCTGGAGATTATTTACTTATAACTACATGGACAATCATTTTCAAACAAGTTCATTTTTGACTCATGTACCAAACATCGACAAAAACGTTTGATATGAACTCACATTATTAACCAATTATTATAACATTATAACATGTGATATGAACTGAATAATAATATTTAAAAGAGGTAATTAAGAAATTATAAATTGACCAAATTTTATTATTCAGGAATATAAAGAAACGAACAAGACAAGTCGGACTTGAGGTAAGGGATCTTACCCCTCTCTTTCTTTTTAAGTACTCTCTTTTATGTCATTTCTTTTATGATCCATGTTCTTATGTTAGAGGAGGTTATTTTATATTACTCATTCTGTACTTTCTATGTTCATGTGATGAGATACCCTATATTATCTCATCAATCTATTTTTGAAAGTTTTATGTGGCGCCGTTAGGCTGTCGAATTTTCATAAGGGGATTTTCATCTCACTTTTTGTTCCCGTGAGATTCATGCTACATTGGCCACTATTTCCTTTTTGTGTGGTGTATGTACTGCCAATTATTTTACTATTAGTATAATATAATCTCATTTATGGGTAGTTACATCTTCATTGTATGACCCTTCTTTCATGGGGTGTACGTTTTTAAGGTTTCCCAAATCGGTAAGAGAACCTTTCACACTCCTCTTTTAAAAAGACTTATTTTGTTATGTCTTTTAATTTATATATTTTTAGGTTGGGATATGTTCTTCTATATCCTTATTGATGTAAATTTTATTTCCAAGTGATGAGATACCATTTTCTCTCTCATCAACTAATTTTATGAATTTTAAGGTGATGTCGTTAGGCTGTCGAATTTTACCAAGGGAACTTCTTAACCCAATTACGATTTCCTTGGGTTCAACATGTAGTTATTGAATATGTTATCCTTTGAATATGTGTGAATGAACTTTGATTGTTTTACAATTAATATCCACTTATATTGGGTGTATTTATGTTTTCCACACATAATTATGAGATTGATTCATCCTTAATTTAAGGATATCTTCTTTATAAGGGATTTTATCTCATTTTACATTTCTGTTGAGACTTCATTATTGTTATGCACCAATTCACTCTTATATTCTTTATATACTGTCCTTTGGAATATTATATCATGAATCCCTTTATTCTCATGATATTATAAAGTTTTGATTAAATGTTATTCCTCATTTATTTTATTCAAGTGTCTCTCATTTTTGATAAAAACCCTTTAACTAAAATATAGTTTTAAATGTTTTAATGATTTATTCTTATAAATATTTCTCATTAATATCCATGTTTTCAAAATGGTTTCAAGGATTTATTTATGTGGATATTAATGGTGTAAAATGTTAAAAGCTTCAAAGTGGTATGGGACACTTTGATTAAGAAATATTTTTATTTAATGTTTTAAATGGTTTTGAAAATGTTTTTTTAGAATGGATTCAATATCTTAAAATGTTATATTGTTATTGCAATGTGGGAACATTATATTTCATTTATGCTTAAGTTATGTGATATGATTATGTTATGGTTCATGGGCATTGTTATGAAGACGGATGGTTCCGTGATAAACTAAGGGCGGGTGAGCCCGATATAGCTCTCCAATGCATTGGGTAATGCGAAGGGGTTAAACGTTAAGGTTTATCCGAAGAGATTTAGGGAATATACTATGATGGGTATTCCAAACGTAACCAAGAGGGTTACTCCCTACGTAAGAATGTTATGAATGCCTCAAGTTACCTTTATGTCTTATGATTTATATGATTTATTGATGATTTTATGAGGTATGTTAAAGTGCTTATGCTTTATGGGTAAAGTATGATTTCATTCTTATGTATATATGTACTCATGTTTCCTTTCCATAATTTTTATAACCCTTACTGAGCTTTTTATGCTCATGCCAAGTTTTTGAAATGTTTTTCACAGGTCAAGGGAAAGGTACATGATGTGATGATAGTGTCAAGGAAGTGTCAGGAAAGAATCCATGTTTTATTTTAAGTATTCTTATGTTGATAGGAAAAATGAATACTGTCTTTTATGTAACCACTTTGTTTAAATGTGGAATATAATGCAAGTTTCATGATATAATTCTCTAAAACTCTAAACCTGAAAATATCCTCAATGTGTAATCTTGTAATAACTCAAGATTAAGTAAGGCTTGAGGATGGGGCCTTATAGTTGGTATCAGAGGTGTATTTAGATAACTTTAGAGGTTAGGGTATTCTTTAAGCATAAGTGACATTTCTATAATGGTTAGGATTTTAGAAAGAGTCATAGTTTTTAGATAAAGTGAATGAGTACGAATATATTCCTCATTAGTACATGATGGTTTTGTTGATATAATCACACTGACATTTCTGTTTTTAGTGAATGGATGGATCTAGCAGGCACCAAAGTGACAATAGGTTTGAAGGAAACTATGGTGGTTCTCTGATTAAGAGACTGGATGAAATAGGGGATTCAATGAGGAAACTCATGGTTGTTCTAAACCAACTATCAAGGAGTCATGATCAACCACTTGAACCTTGGTATGTTTTGTAATGCATCATGTACGAGATGATCGATCGATGTGGAAGTTCAGGTAATAATTATAAAGGTAACCCTTATGGTTTATATGATCCTTACTTTTGAGGTAATTATGGGTTATTATATGTTATGATGTAAAATGAAAGGCATGAGATAAACTTGAGGTTAAAATATGTTATGATTATTTTTGAAGATTTTATCTCATTTTGGGGAATGTTTTAAGAATTATATAGTTTTGGAAAAAGGACAACACGCAGACCGTGTGACAACACATCGCGTCGGACAATGCTGCGGGAATCAAACCCACAACCAAAGTACGACTGGTATTTATCACCTACCACCAGAATGCAGGAAGTCTCTGGTTAGTTTGACTAATTCTTTTTAGTTAGATGATTTTAGGAATCAAGAGTAAGTTTATTTTGGGTTATCTATGGAAATGATTAACCTATCATGGAGGATATGTGATTAGGTTAATTAATTTTCAATATGAGAATTTAAGAGAAAATGATGTTATTTTGAGATAAAAGTTAATTTGTACCTTGGAAGACTATGTGATTAAATCCTTCAAATATTTGGGTTTCAATCTTATTTTGGTTTACTTTGAAGAATTTTATGGACAGTTGTTTATCGAATAGTCTTTGTTGAACTTTGGGTTTTTTTGGACAAATTTTGGAGATTAAGAATAGATTTTCTTTTTATAAAGGATTATACTTTTGTGGATTATCTGACCTCATACTAAAAATTTTGGTTTTGGATTTTGTCTAAAAACATGGGAAATATATAGTTCTCTTTTATGGATTAGGTGGCTCTCAAGAAGTTGATTATAGTACTCTTAATGCGAACAAGTCTTCTTAAATACTCGTCTTTTGGAGAAAATATGAGTTTGATTAAAGAATCTAGTAAAAGTTGAAAGTCTATGTGAAAAGTAATTTTGTTTCATTACGATTTAGTTAAGCTCAAAAATAAATTCCTCAATTAAGAGTAACTTAAAACAAAAATGTTTTGTGTTAACTTTTCCTACTGGGGAATCGAATACCGTTTACCCCATCACAAGTTTGTGATTTTCTTATGGTTAACTTTCTCCTACACCTGTTTACTATCACTCTCCATCAGAACATGAACCTTTTTTTTCTCCTCCATATCCATATTTTCCTACATGGAATCCAAGTATGGGCTAACTCGGGTGACCTTTGTACTTCTCTTTAATTATTTTAAAGTGGTTGTTTTACTGACTCTTGTTCCGATGTAGGATTTTCAAGGAAGTTTCCAAGCCCAATTTTAAAATTGCAACGACGCAATTCCCAAAAAGGGGGAAGGATTTAACACCCCAGGTAAATAAAGAATAATACATTTTCACATTTATCCATATTTGTGAATAATATATTAATATTACTTTAAAGGGGATGCTATGCTCGATGGCGTACTGAATACACAACAACGAGTTTCTTGGGAATCATACGTTGCACTCTAATAATAAAATAATATTATTTTAAATGGTAGTTAATGCCTAGCCATTGTAATGGCGGGAATGAACAGAACTAACTACAAAATGATTATATATGTTTTCAAATAATTTTACTCTTTACAATAAATGTTAGAGGATTAAAAATGCGAATGAATCCAAATTTAAGCGTAAACATTCTAATATTTTTTAAAAGGTCGATTAACCGCCTCTTGATGGCGAACCTCTTTTAAATCCACTTTTTGAAAATTTTATGTGTTATATTTGACAAAATAAAATTCTTCTTTAGAATTGGGAAATCAAAATTTACTTTGTGTAAATTTTTGGCATTTTTCCGATAAAGTTCATTTTTAATGAATAGTTAAAAATGTTGTATTTTAATTCAAAACCACTTTTTAATCTAATTTATTTATATGATTAGATTATATTTTGAGTTTGTTTTAAGTGAAATTAGAATATATTTTTACCATTTAATCCAATAGTGGTCGTTGGAATTAATTTCACGTTGAAATTGGACTTAAACTAGTGTCAATATTTTGATAAATATTGTTTCATAAAAACACGCTATTTGTCATGACAATGGGAATTAATTATTAAATTAATTAATGTAACTTATATGATTTTAATTTTTTAAAATAGACATCATTTTTTAATTCGGAATATCAAATATAGCTTAGGGTGAAGTTTTGGTATTATTCTGAAAAACTTTAATTTTTGATGAATAGTGAAACCACTAAGTGGTACTTAAAAAACTGATTTTTTTGTTTAAATGAAACTTTACCACTTCTGTGTTTTGAATTTCAAAAATACGACATACATGGTTGTCATTAGGAAGAAAAATGTGGTTCAATGGTATTAAAATAATTTTTTTGGTGAATAGTAACTTTTATGTTTTTAATCGCGATTTGAGGTAATTAGTGTAATTTAAGGTAAAAATAATTTTTTAATAATATGAAATGAACATGACACATGTCCTAACCTCCTTGGATGTGTCATGGCCGACCAAGACAATCCATGGGTCAACTTGGGGAACCCATGGATCCACTTTGGTTGGAAAATGGCATAAATACCTTTTTATTTAAAGTTAAAATTAAAATGTCACAAACATGAGTTGTTTTACTAAAAAAATTGAATGGGGTTATAGAAGTCATATTTTTGACTATAAATATTCATTAGAAAGATAAAAATATTTCCTATATCATGATACATTTTTTATAATTTTTAGACATTAAATAAATTAAATTATTTATGACATCATAATGATGCAGCAATTACCTCATTAATAAAGGATTTAAGTAAAATGAAAAGATAATGTTAAAACTAAAACATAAACTTGTCAAAAACCTATTGGATGGGTGGATTTATAAACCTTATCACCTTATCCTAGAAATATATCCTTTTGGGACCTTTTAAATCCAAAAATCATTTTATAATAAAGTAATGTTTTATAACTTTCTAAGAGTGCCCCTCCTCTCCTCTTATAAAAGGCCCCCACCTCTACCACCTTACACACACCTCTCAAGACTTTTACTCGGCCAAACCCTGCCCATTTCATCTCTCCACATCCATCTCTTCATCATTGAATCCTCTCTTTGGGCAGAATCCTTTCCAAGGAAGCCTTTGAGCTCAAATTAAAGAGAGTTACCCAATTTAAAGGTAGTGTCCTCTCTTGTGTTCTTATGTTTTATTTTGATTCTCCAACCCTCTAAACTCATTTTATTAATTTATTTTGTAACAAAACCAATTTATTCAATATAATAGGATGTTTTTATGTGAATTATTCTAGCTACACTTACACACACCTTCGTCTAATGTTTAATGAACATATTGTTTCTGTGGATAGCGCATTTCTGCCTCACGAAATGATGATTATTCAATATTCTCTTAACACCTTTCATGGTGGCCATTATGATGTCACTATATTTTATATATGATATATATGGTATTTATGTTTTCTTTATGCTTCTGAATTTTATATTTAAAACATTCCTTTATGCTTTTCATGTTGTGCAAATGCGATAATTTCATACGAGGAAGTGTGGACTACCGCCCCCTCAAGTGATGTGACTCATTCATGAAATACATGGAATGTATAAAGAATGAAATTAATGAACATATGTGACCTTATAACATATATATTATACTGGAATTATAATTTATATATCTTTCAATTATTTTTAATTCCATTAATATGACAAAGAAATGAAAGTAGCATTCATGCGTCCGTACGGCCTACCGTCTCCATGAACGGTGCATTTCATTTCTTTTTATCTCCAAATGTTATGGAGTAGTATAAAATGAATATTTACTGGATATATATGATATTTAAATCATTAATACTATTCTGGATATTATTTACTTATAAATACATGGACAATCATTTTCAAACAAGTTCATTTTTGACTCATGTACCAAACATCGACAAAAACGTCTAATATGAACTCACATTATTAACCAATTATTATAACATTATAACATGTGATATGAAATGAATAATATTCTTTAAAGGAGATCCTTAAGAAATTATAAGTTGACCAAAGTTTATTATTCCGGAATATAATGAAACAAACAAGATAAATCGGACTTGAGGTAAGGGATCATACCCCTCTCTTTCTTGTTAAGTACTCTCTTTTATGTCATTTCTTTTATGCTCCATGTTCTTATGTTAGAGGATGTTATTTTATATTACTCTTTCTATAATTTCTATGTTCATGTGATGAGATACCCTATTTTATCTCATCAATCCATTTTTGGATGTTTTATGTGGCGCCGTTAGGCTGCCGAATTTTCATAAGGGGATTTTCATCTCACTTTTTGTTCCCGTGAGATTCATGCTACATTGGCCACTATTTCCTTTTTTTGTGGTATATTTAATGCCCATTATTTTACTATTAGTATAATATAATCTCATTTATGGGTAGTTACATCTTCATTGTATGACCCTTCTTTCATGGGGTGTACGTTTTGAAAGTTTCTTAAATCGGTATGAGAACTTTTCACACTCCTCTTTTAAAAAGACTTATTTTGTTATGTCTTTTAATTTACATCTTTTTATGTTGGGATATGTTCTTATATATCCTTATTGATCTAAATTTTATGTCCAAGTTATTAGATACCATTTTATCTCTCATCAAATAATTTTATGAATTTTAAGGTGACGCTGTTAGGCTGTCGAATTTTACCAAGGGAACTTCTTAACCCAATTACGATTTCCTTGGGTTCAACATGTAGTTATTGAATATGTTATCCATTGAATATGTTTGAATGAACTTTGATTGTTTTACACATAATATCCACTTATATTGGGTGTATTTATGATTTTCACACATAATTATTAGATTGATTCATCCTTAGTTTAACGATACCTTCTTTATAAGGGATTTTATCTCATTTTACATTTCTATTGAGACTTCATTGTTGTTATACACAAATTCACTCTTATATGGTGTATATACTGTCCTTTGGGATATTATACCATGAATCCATTTATTCTCATGATATTATAATGTTTTGATTAAATGTTATTCCTCAATTATTGTATTCAAGTGTCTCTCATTTTTATAAAAACCCTTTAACTAAAATATCGTTTTAAATGTTTTAATGATTTATTCATATAAATATTTCTCATTAATATCCATGTTTTCAAAATGGTTTCAAGGATTTATTTATGTGGATATTAATGGTGTAAAATGTTAAAAGCTTCAAATCGGTATGGGACACTTTGATTAAAAAATCTCTTTATTAAATGTTTTAAATGGTTTTGAAAATGTTTTTTTAGAATGGATTCAATATCATAAAATGTTATATTGTTATTGCAATGTGGGAACGTTATCTTTCCTTTATGCTTAAGTTATGTGCTATGATTATGTTATGCTTCTTGGGCATTGTTATGAAGACGGGTGGTTCCGTGATAAACTAAGGGCGGGTGAGCCCGATATAGCTCTCCAATGCATTGGGTAATGCGAAGGGGTTAAACGTTAAGGTTTATCCAAAGAGATTTAGGGAATATACTATGATGGGTATTCCAAACGTAACCAAGAGGGTTACTCCCTACGTAAGAATGTTATGAATGCCTCAAGTTACCTTTATGTCTTATGATTTATATGATTTATTGATGATTTTATGAGGTATGTTAAAGTGCTTATGCTTTATGGGTAAAGTATGATTTCATTCTTATGTATATATGTACTCATGTTTCCTTTCCATAATTTTTATAACCCTTACTGAGCTTTTTATGCTCATGCCAAGTTTTTGAAATGTTTTTCACAGGTCAAGGGAAAGGTACATGATGTGATGATAGTGTCAAGGAAGTGTCAGGAAAGAATCCATGTTTTATTTTAAGTATTCTTATGTTGATAGGAAAAATGAATACTGTCTTTTATGTAACCACTTTGTTTAAATGTGGAATATAATGCAAGTTTCATGATATAATTCTCTAAAACTCTAAACCTGAAAATATCCTCAATGTGTAATCTTGTAATAACTCAAGATTAAGTAAGGCTTGAGGATGGGGCCTTATAGTTGGTATCAGAGGTGTATTTAGATAACTTTAGAGGTTAGGGTATTCTTTAAGCATAAGTGACATTTCTATAATGGTTAGGATTTTAGAAAGAGTCATAGTTTTTAGATAAAGTGAATGAGTACGAATATATTCCTCATTAGTACATGATGGTTTTGTTGATATAATCACACTGACATTTCTGTTTTTAGTGAATGGATGGATCTAGCAGGCACCAAAGTGACAATAGGTTTGAAGGAAACTATGGTGGTTCTCTGATTAAGAGACTGGATGAAATAGGGGATTCAATGAGGAAACTCATGGTTGTTCTAAACCAACTATCAAGGAGTCATGATCAACCACTTGAACCTTGGTATGTTTTGTAATGCATCATGTACGAGATGATCGATCGATGTGGAAGTTCAGGTAATAATTATAAAGGTAACCCTTATGGTTTATATGATCCTTACTTTTGAGGTAATTATGGGTTATTATATGTTATGATGTAAAATGAAAGGCATGAGATAAACTTGAGGTTAAAATATGTTATGATTATTTTTGAAGATTTTATCTCATTTTGGGGAATGTTTTAAGAATTATATAGTTTTGGAAAAAGGACAACACGCAGACCGTGTGACAACACATCGCGTCGGACAATGCTGCGGGAATCAAACCCACAACCAAAGTACGACTGGTATTTATCACCTACCACCAGAATGCAGGAAGTCTCTGGTTAGTTTGACTAATTCTTTTTAGTTAGATGATTTTAGGAATCAAGAGTAAGTTTATTTTGGGTTATCTATGGAAATGATTAACCTATCATGGAGGATATGTGATTAGGTTAATTAATTTTCAATATGAGAATTTAAGAGAAAATGATGTTATTTTGAGATAAAAGTTAATTTGTACCTTGGAAGACTATGTGATTAAATCCTTCAAATATTTGGGTTTCAATCTTATTTTGGTTTACTTTGAAGAATTTTATGGACAGTTGTTTATCGAATAGTCTTTGTTGAACTTTGGGTTTTTTTGGACAAATTTTGGAGATTAAGAATAGATTTTCTTTTTATAAAGGATTATACTTTTGTGGATTATCTGACCTCATACTAAAAATTTTGGTTTTGGATTTTGTCTAAAAACATGGGAAATATATAGTTCTCTTTTATGGATTAGGTGGCTCTCAAGAAGTTGATTATAGTACTCTTAATGCGAACAAGTCTTCTTAAATACTCGTCTTTTGGAGAAAATATGAGTTTGATTAAAGAATCTAGTAAAAGTTGAAAGTCTATGTGAAAAGTAATTTTGTTTCATTACGATTTAGTTAAGCTCAAAAATAAATTCCTCAATTAAGAGTAACTTAAAACAAAAATGTTTTGTGTTAACTTTTCCTACTGGGGAATCGAATACCGTTTACCCCATCACAAGTTTGTGATTTTCTTATGGTTAACTTTCTCCTACACCTGTTTACTATCACTCTCCATCAGAACATGAACCTTTTTTTTCTCCTCCATATCCATATTTTCCTACATGGAATCCAAGTATGGGCTAACTCGGGTGACCTTTGTACTTCTCTTTAATTATTTTAAAGTGGTTGTTTTACTGACTCTTGTTCTGATGTAGGATTTTCAAGGAAGTTTCCAAGCCCAATTTTAAAATTGCAACGACGCAATTCCCAAAAAGGGGGAAGGATTTAACACCCCAGGTAAATAAAGAATAATACATTTTCACATTTATCCATATTTGTGAATAATATATTAATATTACTTTAAAGGGGATGCTATGCTCGATGGCGTACTGAATACACAACAACGAGTTTCTTGGGAATCATACGTTGCACTCTAATAATAAAATAATATTATTTTAAATGGTAGTTAATTCCTAGCCATTGTAATGGCGGGAATGAACAGAACTAACTACAAAATGATTATATATGTTTTCAAATAATTTTACTCTTTACAATAAATGTTAGAGGATTAAAAATGCGAATGAATCCAAATTTAAGCGTAAACATTCTAATATTTTTTAAAAGGTCGATTAACCGCCTCTTGATGGCGAACCTCTTTTAAATCCACTTTTTGAAAATTTTATGTGTTATATTTGACAAAATAAAATTCTTCTTTAGAATTGGGAAATCAAAATTTACTTTGTGTAAATTTTTGGCATTTTTCCGATAAAGTTCATTTTTAATGAATAGTTAAAAATGTTGTATTTTAATTCAAAACCACTTTTTAATCTAATTTATTTATATGATTAGATTATATTTTGAGTTTGTTTTAAGTGAAATTAGAATATATTTTTACCATTTAATCCAATAGTGGTCGTTGGAATTAATTTCACGTTGAAATTGGACTTAAACTAGTGTCAATATTTTGATAAATATTGTTTCATAAAAACACGCTATTTGTCATGACAATGGGAATTAATTATTAAATTAATTAATGTAACTTATATGATTTTAATTTTTTAAAATAGACATCATTTTTTAATTCGGAATATCAAATATAGCTTAGGGTGAAGTTTTGGTATTATTCTGAAAAACTTTAATTTTTGATGAATAGTGAAACCACTAAGTGGTACTTAAAAAACTGATTTTTTTGTTTAAATGAAACTTTACCACTTCTGTGTTTTGAATTTCAAAAATACGACATACATGGTTGTCATTAGGAAGAAAAATGTGGTTCAATGGTATTAAAATAATTTTTTTGGTGAATAGTAACTTTTATGTTTTTAATCGCGATTTGAGGTAATTAGTGTAATTTAAGGTAAAAATAATTTTTTAATAATATGAAATGAACATGACACATGTCCTAACCTCCTTGGATGTGTCATGGCCGACCAAGACAATCCATGGGTCAACTTGGGGAACCCATGGATCCACTTTGGTTGGAAAATGGCATAAATACCTTTTTATTTAAAGTTAAAATTAAAATGTCACAAACATGAGTTGTTTTACTAAAAAAATTGAATGGGGTTATAGAAGTCATATTTTTGACTATAAATATTCATTAGAAAGATAAAAATATTTCCTATATCATGATACATTTTTTATAATTTTTAGACATTAAATAAATTAAATTATTTATGACATCATAATGATGCAGCAATTACCTCATTAATAAAGGATTTAAGTAAAATGAAAAGATAATGTTAAAACTAAAACATAAACTTGTCAAAAACCTATTGGATGGGTGGATTTATAAACCTTATCACCTTATCCTAGAAATATATCCTTTTGGGACCTTTTAAATCCAAAAATCATTTTATAATAAAGTAATGTTTTATAACTTTCTAAGAGTGCCCCTCCTCTCCTCTTATAAAAGGCCCCCACCTCTACCACCTTACACACACCTCTCAAGACTTTTACTCGGCCAAACCCTGCCCATTTCATCTCTCCACATCCATCTCTTCATCATTGAATCCTCTCTTTGGGCAGAATCCTTTCCAAGGAAGCCTTTGAGCTCAAATTAAAGAGAGTTACCCAATTTAAAGGTAGTGTCCTCTCTTGTGTTCTTATGTTTTATTTTGATTCTCCAACCCTCTAAACTCATTTTATTAATTTATTTTGTAACAAAACCAATTTATTCAATATAATAGGATGTTTTTATGTGAATTATTCTAGCTACACTTACACACACCTTCGTCTAATGTTTAATGAACATATTGTTTCTGTGGATAGCGCATTTCTGCCTCACGAAATGATGATTATTCAATATTCTCTTAACACCTTTCATGGTGGCCATTATGATGTCACTATATTTTATATATGATATATATGGTATTTATGTTTTCTTTATGCTTCTGAATTTTATATTTAAAACATTCCTTTATGCTTTTCATGTTGTGCAAATGCGATAATTTCATACGAGGAAGTGTGGACTACCGCCCCCTCAAGTGATGTGACTCATTCATGAAATACATGGAATGTATAAAGAATGAAATTAATGAACATATGTGACCTTATAACATATATATTATACTGGAATTATAATTTATATATCTTTCAATTATTTTTAATTCCATTAATATGACAAAGAAATGAAAGTAGCATTCATGCGTCCGTACGGCCTACCGTCTCCATGAACGGTGCATTTCATTTCTTTTTATCTCCAAATGTTATGGAGTAGTATAAAATGAATATTTACTGGATATATATGATATTTAAATCATTAATACTATTCTGGATATTATTTACTTATAACTACATGGACAATCATTTTCAAACAAGTTCATTTTTGACTCATGTACCAAACATCGACAAAAACGTCTAATATGAACTCACATTATTAACCAATTATTATAACATTATAACATGTGATATGAAATGAATAATATTCTTTAAAGGAGATCCTTAAGAAATTATAAGTTGACCAAAGTTTATTATTCCGGAATATAATGAAACAAACAAGATAAATCGGACTTGAGGTAAGGGATCATACCCCTCTCTTTCTTGTTAAGTACTCTCTTTTATGTCATTTCTTTTATGCTCCATGTTCTTATGTTAGAGGATGTTATTTTATATTACTCTTTCTATAATTTCTATGTTCATGTGATGAGATACCCTATTTTATCTCATCAATCCATTTTTGGATGTTTTATGTGGCGCCGTTAGGCTGCCGAATTTTCATAAGGGGATTTTCATCTCACTTTTTGTTCCCGTGAGATTCATGCTACATTGGCCACTATTTCCTTTTTTTGTGGTATATTTAATGCCCATTATTTTACTATTAGTATAATATAATCTCATTTATGGGTAGTTACATCTTCATTGTATGACCCTTCTTTCATGGGGTGTACGTTTTGAAAGTTTCTTAAATCGGTATGAGAACTTTTCACACTCCTCTTTTAAAAAGACTTATTTTGTTATGTCTTTTAATTTACATCTTTTTATGTTGGGATATGTTCTTATATATCCTTATTGATCTAAATTTTATGTCCAAGTTATTAGATACCATTTTATCTCTCATCAAATAATTTTATGAATTTTAAGGTGACGCTGTTAGGCTGTCGAATTTTACCAAGGGAACTTCTTAACCCAATTACGATTTCCTTGGGTTCAACATGTAGTTATTGAATATGTTATCCATTGAATATGTTTGAATGAACTTTGATTGTTTTACACATAATATCCACTTATATTGGGTGTATTTATGATTTTCACACATAATTATTAGATTGATTCATCCTTAGTTTAACGATACCTTCTTTATAAGGGATTTTATCTCATTTTACATTTCTATTGAGACTTCATTGTTGTTATACACAAATTCACTCTTATATGGTGTATATACTGTCCTTTGGGATATTATACCATGAATCCATTTATTCTCATGATATTATAATGTTTTGATTAAATGTTATTCCTCAATTATTGTATTCAAGTGTCTCTCATTTTTATAAAAACCCTTTAACTAAAATATCGTTTTAAATGTTTTAATGATTTATTCATATAAATATTTCTCATTAATATCCATGTTTTCAAAATGGTTTCAAGGATTTATTTATGTGGATATTAATGGTGTAAAATGTTAAAAGCTTCAAATCGGTATGGGACACTTTGATTAAAAAATCTCTTTATTAAATGTTTTAAATGGTTTTGAAAATGTTTTTTTAGAATGGATTCAATATCATAAAATGTTATATTGTTATTGCAATGTGGGAACGTTATCTTTCCTTTATGCTTAAGTTATGTGCTATGATTATGTTATGCTTCTTGGGCATTGTTATGAAGACGGGTGGTTCCGTGATAAACTAAGGGCGGGTGAGCCTGATATAGCTCTACAATGCAGTAGGTAACGCGAAGGGGTTAAATGTTAAGGTTTCTCCAAATAGATTCAGGGAATATACTGTGATGGGTATTCCAAACGTAACCAAGAGGGTTACTCCCTACGTAAGAATGTTATGAATGCCTCAAGTTACCTTTATGTCTTATGATTTCTATGATTTATTCATGATTTTATGAGGTATGTTAAAGTGATTATGATTTATAAGTAAAGTATGATTTCATTCTTATGTATATATGTACTCATGTTTCCTTCCCATAATTTTTTATAACCCTTACTGAGCTTTTTATGCTCATCCCATGTTTTTGAAATGTTTTTCACAGGTCAAGGGAAAGGTACATGATGTGATGATAGTGTAAAGGAAGTGTCAAGAAAGAATCCATGTTTTATTTTAAATATGTTTTTGTGGATGCGAAAAA
The DNA here is from genome assembly GCA_963277665.1 of Viscum album. NCBI lineage: Eukaryota > Viridiplantae > Streptophyta > Magnoliopsida > Santalales > Viscaceae > Viscum > Viscum album. The sequence continues at coordinate 1,293,140,730 of OY728135.1, forward strand.
TGGATACTATCTTTTATGTAAGCACTTAGTTTAAATGTGGAATATAATGCAAGTTTCATGATCTAATTCTCTAAAACTGTAAACCTGAAAAGATCCTCTATGTGTAATCTTGTAATAACTCAAGATTAAGTAAGGTTTAAGGTTTGGGCCTTATATTCTATGTAATATTAAAATAATATTTTTCATATAAAAATGTTCCTAAAATAATTTGGACATGAAAGAGTAAGTAATTATGTATTTAAGAAAGAGTATTTATTTTTATAACAAAATGAGTGAAAACGTAAAAAAAGAAACTTTTTACTCAACAATATCCTTTTATTTAGAAAGAACAAACCACAATAATTAAATATAAAATATCTTTGATAAAATCATAAGTTATTTATTCTATTTAAGAACATTAAATTTAGAATTAATCATTAATTCTTATCTTCCTTTGAGTACATAAGTCATCTGAACATAATGATGAATACGAATAACTACTACTTTGGATAAGATCTCCCCATAAGGATCATATTCACTACATTATAATCCTTTCTCCAACTTACCAAAATCATCTCCTTATTTTTATAACATTCTCCCACTTTGTGATTTTCAAAAAATAATTAAGAAGAGTCTAGTAATACCTTAAATGGGTTAGAGAAACAAGTATGAAAAACATTATATTTAAGTGCTTAAGCATAACAAATTTGAAATAATATCCTACCAATAGAAATTGGGATTTATTTAACAATTCATAATGAGTTGAAAATTTTCATCACTGATGAAAATGATTTTTAAAAAATAGTACAATAGTTTAGAAAAAAAATTAAATCATTATTCTGCATCAGTGACTTCACAACAGTCTTTAACATTTTGAGCTCCTTTATATCCCCTTCTAGCTTTATAATTAACTCATCCTGAGACAAATTATTATTTTCTAGATCTTGTAACCATTCCTCATAAATATCATTCTTTTCACAATGCATTTGAATCTTTTCTTATTACATGTGGTGTTTTTGAAAAAAATCATTATTCAAATTAATTACATACTCATTACAATTTTTCAGCCTCCCTATATAATCCAAAAAATACATCACCTTTATACTCAACTAATTTATAGTCTTTCTTGGATTTTTATTTTGATCATTGAATGTTTTAACAAAGTTCACTCTTTCTTCCATATCCTTTATTAGAAAATATAAATTTTTGTCCAAAAATTTCATGTCCATCCATATCTATTCCGTAACCTCATCACGAAGCTTAAGATTGGTATTGACTTGTTGAAACAACTTATTCATTTGACTACCAATATTTCTATGAATATGATAAAAATATATACTGTATTTGAATTAAACATGTAGTTTAACTACATTATCTATCAGTATGATTGTAAAATACAATTTTTTATTGAATAAAACCAAAATAATTTGACCTTGAGACACTAGTTTTGGAAAATATATAATTTTTTCCTTCCGGAATTCTAAAATTAAAAACAATAATATTTAATTTTTCTAAAGAACTTTTTCTTTATGAATATGATTGATTTTATTCTTCATCCTTTGGAAGAATGAAGTGATTTATTCCACATTCTCCATGAACTATTTTACTTTTCCTTTAATTGAAATCAATTTATAAATTATTTAATCATCTTTCGTCCCCTCATAAATCTTAAAAGAATCTACATCAGTCCTTTTATTAGATTCTATTTTTTTGTCATGATATGTTTCATCCTTCTTAGATAAGGATTCAACTTCTTGAATAAATGGGGAATTTTTTTATCATGACTTATATATTTCTCATTTTTATTTCCCAAGCAAGATAATTCTTTTTAAGTAGCCCGTGAAGTCGCCAAGTAATGTTTTTTGGAAGGATGGTTTTTTTTCTCATCAATTTTATTTTCATCCTCTTACTATTTTTTTCAGAATTATCAGTTTCTTTTAAAACATTTTATTCTTCCCATTCATCTTATTATTTTAATTCATCACAAAAAAACTCTTATATTTCTTTGTCTTCATTGTCTTCTTAAATTTCTTCACATTCTTTTTCTAGAACATCTATTTCTAAAGAACCTTCATTCTTTTATTTTAAAAACAATTCATCAAGTTATGTCTCCAATCTAAAATCACCATTTCCAACTAGAAAAATTTCATTATCTACAAAAACTGATTTTACTTCATCTTTAATAGAGGGAACATTAGCTTTAACCATAGCTATTTCTTTAAAAGACAATCTGGTATCCAGATTTTTTAAAACAACATTAGCAGAAGTGGTCTATACTCATTTCATCAATGAGTCAACTAAACATTCACATTGAAGTTTCTTCTTATATTTATTTTCATTTAAATTTTTCTATAAGACATCAACACCATGTATTTTAGCAGATAATGCTTTATTAGGTTTGAGTTTGAATTGGGGATCTACTTCAATTCATTCAGCCTTTCTCATTCTTGATTCATCAATTAATTTTTTTGAGTATTACATTGTTAGTTTTCTTCGGTTGGAGGAAGGGAGTCAGCCTTTATCTTATGAAAAAATTTATCTTCTTCACTATCTTATTAGAAGGTTCTACTTTTGAATATGTACTTCATCATTTTAATAGATACTTAACTTATAAACACAATATTTTCTATGAAAAGCTCCGACTTGATCACAATATTGAAATGTTTCATACTCGATCCAATAATCATACTAATCAAAGATGGAAACATTATAATATGAGACATGATGGACTTTTATTTTATATTCTTGATTATAAATAGAACAAAACCAACCAAATTTATCTTTCTCATGTTTTCCATGTAATCCAATAAAATTATATCAGTCACTTTCAAAGTATCCATGTATCATTTTTTTAGGATCGAAAACCATTACATTCAATGGGGTATTACTATGGGATTCGAAATAATATGGGTGACCTTAATCAGTTCTTCATCTAATATATTATTAAAAAAAATATTTTCCATGAATTTTTTTAAATAATGTAACGTTGGAATCTTGTAGTTTATGAGATGAAAAAAATGAATATCCTTCATCTGAAATTCCTAAGAAACCAACTACTAACCTAGGTTTTATCTAATAAATTTTATCTAATATATGAATTGAAAATATTTCTTTTCCCTCTTATTCAATTTAGTTTACTAAAGCATAAAATTTAATAACCAAATCCCATTAAAAAAGCATAATCAGAATTTGATTCTTCCACGCCTAACAATATCCAACCATAAAAAATATATAATCCTTATAATTGATAAATCAAGCATTTTATAGAAATATATTGCTACTAACCATTACTAGGAAACAAATTTCTTTTTTTAATCCTTCATATTATTAATCTAATTTGGTCATAATACTAATGATTCATAAATGATAAAAAAAATTCAACTTTGACACCTAAACGGGGCATTACTTTGAGGAAAAAAATATTATGATAAATGATGTGGTACATGAGGGGGTCCCTTTAAAAAGAAAATTTCAAATGAGGGTTGATCTTCCCAAAATATATAATGGCTGAGATTTGATCCATCTGAGCCGGTGGTTGATAGAATATCTTATGAAACAATTTTTAAAACTATAATTTCATAAGAATTAATAAAATATTTTTTCTGGTATTGGGTGAATATGAAATGAAAAATTGAAAAAAAAAAAATTAAATAACAATAACAACAACATAAAAGATAAAACTAATCATAATGGAATGGTTTAAGAGAATAATATGAAATTAGAATACCTTTTAGAGTGAAATTGTCGATATTATAGTTTTTTATTGTTTTTATAAACAACCAGATTACAACAGTTGAAAATAAACTAAATAGTATAATAAGTTAGAAAAAGAAAAATCTTTTAATAAAAATATTATTATGAATATTTGAAATGAAAACTAAAAAATTATTCAATGATAACTCAAATCGATAAAATCTACAATTATTATTTATGAATCTAGAATATGATAAATTTTCATGATCGGTTTTAAAAACAAACTCGACCTTGGAAAAATTCATATATTCCTTGGGATTGAAAAACAAATTAAGTTGGATTTTTAAGAAAACGTAATATTGTAGAAAAAAATTGATGGAAAATTAATGTTTTGAAAATGTGTAATAATAACAATAATCATATATTTTCCCCCTTTGAAAAAGAGTAACATAGTATTATGATATGTTTAAACAAGTAGTGGATATGAATGAATATTTTAAATTAATTATTCATAGATTCTATTTATTTTATTATAATCTATTGTAAGGTAATGTTTTTATAAAGATATAATTAAGTTATGCTTTAGTTTTGATGAATTGTAAAATTTTATCTCCTTTTAGTGTTTGATCCCTAAGAAAGTGATTCCTGATATCTAGGGGTTTTCAATTACAATTATTTGCATGGTTATTTCATAACATAATAGAACTAGTGTTATCAAATAGTATTTGAGTTTTATTAAAACTCATTCCATAATCAGTGAGTGTGTGCTTCATCCATGACACATGAGAACAACAACATCCCACTTCCTCATATTTGACTTCCGTAGTGGAAAGTGATTCTGAGTGTTAATTATTAAAATAAAAAGATATAATTGAATCTTATAAGAAATAAAAATATATGGATGTACTTTTCAAATACATTCTACAACCCCCAAATAATGAATCCAAAAAGACTAATTCAAACTAATATCTGAAAACATAAAAAGGAACTAAGACAATAGTTCCCTCTATGTACTTAAAAATCTATTTAACTGATATTAAATCGGATTCCATTGGATAATATTAATACCTTTCAAATAAGCATACAGAAAACATTATGTATCTATGACTAGATGTTATGTATATTAGTTTTCATATCTTACCTCTTAAAATTCATTGATCAACTACTTCCCCACCTTCGACATGATCAAGGGTATTTGAGGTACTGATAAGAGTTCTAATAATTTTAGTGTTTTCATATTTGATAATTTTAAGAAGTTGTTAAATATATATTTTTGAGATATATATGTACCTTTTGGTTTTTGAGAAACTCAAAAACCAAGAAAAAATGTTAACTCATGCATCATACTCAACTCATACTTAGATATCAATGAGCTAAAAAGAAATCTATAAAATATTCTCGAGTTGATCCAAATATAATGCCATCAACCAAAATCTGAACAATCATAATGTTTTTTTCTTTCTTTATAAAAATATTTGGATCCAAATTTCCTTAACATAATTTTATTGTGACCAAAATCCTATGAATCTATCATACCATGCTTTAGGGGATAATTTTAGTCTATATAAAGCTTTGGTTAGTTTAAGAGAATAATGAAGATGTTTAGTATCTTAAAAACATGGGGTTGTTTAACAAAAAAATCCTCTTGTTAATATACAATAAGGAAAGAACACTTCACATCCATTTGATAAATTTTGAAATTGAATATTTTTGCAATGGAAAATAGAAAACAAATAGATTCATGTTTAGCAACCATATCATAGGTTTCATCCTAAACTACTTACTCTTGGGGATTGTAACCTATCAGAGGAGGTCTTGATTTATTTCTAATGATTATTCCATTTCATTCACACTTGTTTCTAATAACCCATTTTATTCCAATTAGTGATGTTTATTTAGGTATTTATACCAAGGTACAAACATTGTTCCATATAAAATTCATTTAGTTTATATTGAATTTCCTTTATCCAAACATCATCACCTAATGCCTTGTAGGGATTTTTATGTTCAAATTATGAATGAAAAGAAAGATGTTATAATTAATTTATTAAGGAACTTCTGGTCCAAACTTGTTGATTTGCATCACTAATGATTCTATCACTATGATGATTCATAAGAAACAACTAACATGGATTTTATAAAACATTCTCATCAACATATTTTATGAAATCATACTGTGTAAATACTCCAGAAAAGATTTCTTCAGTATATTCCTTATTAAAAGAATATTCTAATAAATGTTGAGACACTATTTTAGAAAACACACTTGCGGATTTTGGTTGGGTTTTTTTAAAAAACAAAAGGAGTAGTTTCATAAAATTTACCATTTAATGATTTCTTAACATGAAAAGAACTTTTATTAAATAATATATATACCGTAGAAGTTGTGGAATGACCTAAGAATACATATTCATTAGATTTGAGGGTAATTTTCTTGTAAATTAAGTTTTGTATTCATTATTCCTACATTTCATTAAAATACTCTAAAGTAAGATTTTTTTTTGTTTTTGGATGGTTCATAACTCGTAAGTGGTTTTGTTAATAAAATTTTGTCATAAAACTCAATTTTGGGTATAAAATTTATTAATAACTACTTCAGGTAAAAAATGACTAGAAGTTGAGTATTCACACAACATAGATCTTTTTATTTCTTAAGGAATAAGATTTATTCATTCAATAACACCATTTTTAGAAGATTTTAAAGAGTTGAAAAGTTATGTGAAATTCTTTTTTTACTATAAATTGTTTCAAAATTTTAATTTAATAATTATCCACCATGATCAGTATGAATAGTTATTGAGAAAATATTTTTGTTATTTTTATCATTAGCAACACACGTTTTAAAATAATAAAAGGCTTAATATTTCATTGCTATAAAATAGACCCATGTGTATCTGCTTTAATCATCAACTAAAAAAATACATAGTATATTCCGCCAATACTTACAGTTTGTGTAGGACTTAAAAGATCCTTGAACACTAACTTTATAGCATCAAAAGCTGAGACTTCACTACTATATTTAAATATATACTTATGTTGCATACTATATTAACGAGGGTCAAAAACATTTGAAGAATCAAATCCATGTTTTGGTATATTTCTAACAAGTCAATTCATAGTTAAGTTACCTAAGTTTATAAGGTTACATGGTCCTAACCATCTATTCCATATCCAATATTGGACTTCCATTCAACTAAGGTGTGGTAATTATTTCCTCCTAAGGTCTTCTATGTTAAGAGGTTAAACATTCTCATGTTGATGGGAATAAATAATGAATTCAATCATGGAAATTTGTAATGCACATTTATCATTCCTAAATTTACAAGGAACCCTACATCAAATAAATGACTTATACATATAAGTTTTTTCTTAGGGACTTTAAAAATGAAAATATTTAAAATTAAATCTTTTCCAAGAAGAACATTATTACCTATACTGATAATTTCCCCATGATAATTATCTTAGAATGTAGATTTTCTACCTTTAATGATGATAATATTTTCAATGAAATATTTGAGTGAATTTATATGTCTAGAACATCCACTATCCATGAACGATGAATTTTTATTATTGGAACTATTCTTTTACCGAAAAATACAATTAGTCTTTCAGAACACAACCATTCTTGACTTATTAAATGTTAGAAAACTAAATTCTATAAATCCACACATTTTTTAAAAATGGCCTTTGTGGAACCCAATGTATTTACTTTAATTTAAGGAAAAATTGTTTTTCCATTGACATCCACTTTAGAATTTTGTGAAAAAATGGGAATTTTAGGAATAAAGGAATTATTACTAAAAATTGGTTTATTATAGTTATAGGCCATACTGATACTAGTTCAATGAGGAAGAATTTTTTTGTACATTTTATCTATACCTTCTTTAACATATGTAATGTTTGAAAAAGTTCTCATAAATATAAAATTTATCATTTATGTTTTTTTACTAATTATTTATCCATACTATCAAAAGTTTTAGAATTATTCTATTTAAAACATGTTTGTAGTGTATTCCTTTCAGAAATAATTTTTTCAAATTTATTGGAAATAATTTCTTTTTCGGAATTGGATTTATTATGTTCTTTTGATACATCCAATATTTTATTTGTAAAAATATAAATTATTGAATTATATTTTGCATGTTTTTCATTATCCTTATCATGTTTTTAAAATCTTTACAGTTTTCATTTACAAACTATTTTGCAAACAAGGAAAATTATTTATAAGAAGGTAATGTGTTATCATCACTAGTAGAGGAGTATTCTTTATCCAAAGTTATAGAATTATTCTCATCAAGATAATTTTTATTTAATGTCATATTAGTTAAAGAATCATACATGTTTACCTTTTCTATAAAACATTGATTTGTAATATGTGCTTTAGAAAGTGGACTAATATTCCTCGGGACTGAGCATTCATTATCTGGGGAATTATCTATAGAATTACCTCCACTTGCACTCCAAGTGTCATCAGCATTAAGAACATTCTTACTTTTTGGATTATAAAATTTCCTATGCATTATATAATAATTTATGTAATTCCTAGATTTTTATTTCATCTTGTTAATATCAGTTTGAATATTTCGATCTTCTTTGATTAATAATAAGAAACTTCAAAATCAATATTTTTATTTCATTCCTTTATTACATATCTTATAATGTTGTTGAAAATACTTTTTACCCATAATCTTGTTCATCCTTTGAGAAATATTTTCATGTTTAGATTCAAATTGTTTAGTATCACTAGAATAAGAATGAACAATATTTTTTTGCCTTTGTCAACATAAATTTTTTTAGGAGTCTATTGTTTTATTATATTTGAAGTATAAGAAAATGTAACCCAATCATTCTGCAATTTTACTTTCTCAGCATCACTTTTTAGTCTAATATCATATTGTAAAATATTACCAAATAAATCATCAAGTTGGAGATTTGTTATCTTCAAATATTTATCAGGAACAATTCTATAACATTCCCACTCATTGGGAATAATATCAATTATATTTTCAACTGGGATTTCATATTCTAATCCTTTTTCTCACATAGGTTGTACACAATTAAATATTTTCATAAACTATTATTATACCCTTGTAACATGTTCACCATAATGGAATTCCAATACCTAATATTTAGCTCTAAGCATTTATCTATTAGTTTCAACAACATTTGATGTTCTAAAAGGAGTTATGTATGGATTTTTCAAGATAATATTAGCTTCTTCAAAATAAGAAATATGAATCGTAAAGACCCATAATTTCAATGTAATTTTTTTAAATATATGGGAATTTTACGAGTCTACAAAAAATTAACGGCGCGTGATTCCGAGGCCTGGTGTGCCTAGAATGAATTTCTGAACCTTTTTTCGGGTATTTTCAGTAAACGTGTGAGTGGGTTTTTGTAACTTTTTAACTAGTTCTCAGAATTGAAAACAAAGGAAATAGTTGAACTCACAATGATGGTATTTGCTTAAGGTGCTTTCTCCCCAACCGCAGTAGGTTGAGGGTGGAAGTTAGTTTATCACTTATTCGTGAAAGAATAAAATAATGTAAAATTATGTATCTTTTTATTTTCATTTGAATCTCCCATCTTGGTGTTAAGAGGTGGGGACCCCAAAAAAAACCTCCCAAGTGAGGTTATGGAGGTGGGGACCACCAAACCCAAAACCCCCAATTATAATTTAAGGGTGGGGACCACCCGAACCATCTTAATGGGAGAAACCTCTTGAAATCCCTCTTTAATGAGGAAGGTGATCTTTAGGTTTCCCCAAAAATTGTTATGCCAACCTCAATGTAATTATGATGCCAATTTAATTTGTGAAAACAATTAAATTGGGGAAACAAATCATATTGGATACCTTTTCTTTCTATGGAATTGGGGTGAAGTGTTGGAAAAAGAGAAATTGGGAGAGAACCTTGGAGGAATTTTTCTTCTCCAATGAAGAACGCTCCTCCAATGAATAATGTCGATGCATGACTTCGACTTCTTCCTCGGGGAATCCTCCAAAGTGGGACGTCTTTAATCGACAGTCGTCTTTCCATCCTTATTGACTTCAACAAACGAATGAGGTAGGGGTGTGTTTTAAATTGATCAATGTTAACTTTCCTATCACATTGAATCATTCCCCTTGATTTGCATGCTACTACCCTAATGTGGAGGGCACGAGCAAAACAAACATGGCCCGACCCCTCCATAAACTTTATGGTTCTTTTCTATGTTCTTCGTTATGGTAACAGTGACCGGTGCTGGAGTTTGGCACCGTTGGAAATCGAGAACCACAACCGACACCACGGTCGGCTGTGACAAAGGCAGAAACCCGAGGGCGGCCGGTCAAGCCTGCTCCCGGTGAAGGAACAACAGGTGACCGCACCACACGGTTAGCCACAGAGGACCACCGCCCCGTGGCATTTGCCGCCCCATGACCTCATCACCTAGTAGCCTTATGTGGCCCTGTGGCCTTCACCGCTATGTGGCCTTGCCGCCTCGTGGCCCCCCGTAGCCTCACCGCCCAGTGGCCCTCTACGGCCCCTACGGCATTCGCCACCCTATGGCCTCACCGCCTCACGGACCTCTGCGGCTCCCTGAAGCCTCACCGCCTCACGGTCCTCCATGGCTCCCCGAGGCCTCGCCGCCTCACGTCCCTCCCCCCTCCCCCCTCCCACTCTCGCGGCCTCGACGACCAGTGGCCCTCCGCGGCCCCAGCAACCTCACCACCTTGCGGCCCTCCGTGGCCCCCATAGCCCTCTGCGGCCTTCGTGCGGCCCTCATGGCCTCCGTGCGGCCGTTGTGGACTTTGCACCACCCCCGTGGACTCATGCTGCTCTACGGCCCCCACGCAGGCCAGTCTAGAACCAGCGGGCTAGGATAGACCCATCGGGCCCGGTCAACCCAAACAGGGTCGGGTCGGGCCAGTCCGGGTCGGACCGGACCAGGACCAGCTACGAGATTTTCTCTCTATCGGCCATAACGTTGCCACCAAGCGTCTTTTTTAAAAACCATCAACGGTTCTATTTACCTTGGAGTGTGATGGTCCCTTTGGTATACCCCACTTTAGTTTTGGATAATTTTGGGATACAGTCGGGTTGGATCGAGCAGGAATCCAACCGGGTTGTCGATACTAAAAGGATAATAACTTAATGACCAGGTGTCCGATTGACGCACCGTCTATTGCGTTGAAACACCTATGACGTGTAGGTACTTGGGATACTTTTTTGTGGGACTTGTGTTGCAGTTGGAGTATTGACCAGTGGATTGACGAGCGGACCCTCCCGAAGATGAGCAAGTTTTGTGCGGGAACCCATTAGATGGTTGTGACGTGAAGCATGAATTGCGAACCTACGTGGGTCGGCACCGAGCGATCCTGTGTGGGTCAGCATCGAGAAATCCTTTGTGGGTCAGCACCAAGCGATCCTGTGTGGGTCAGAACCTAGAGATCCTGTTAGGGTTAGCACCGAGCAATCCTCTGTGGGTCAGCACCGAGCGACCTTCTGTGGTTAGCACCAAGTGATCCAGTGTGGGTCAGTATCTAGAGATCCTATTTGGGTCAGCATCTAGAGATCCTATGTGGGTTAGCACTGAGAAATATTGTGTGGGTCAGCAGTAGAGACACTTAACAGAGTAAGATGATTCAATAGTTACATCTAATCATCTCTACTACTGCACCAAAGAAATACCTTGTGTGACTTGAGTCTGTACCTTATGGTACTTTCCTTCGTGGTAATACCTTGGTGGTATTCTTCTCTATGGAGTACCTGTATGGTACTTACCTTTGTGGTATTTCATCCGTTGTGGAACAGTTGAGATTTGGGCTTTGAGTTGGAATCTGTGTTTTTCTCATGATTAAGATGGGTATACTTGATAACATAGGTATATGTATGGGCATATACCTAAGTAGGGTTGTTAGATTATTTTATGCCTTGTGGTTTATCCTTGGTTGTAACGCCCCAACCCTCGTTACCCATAGTTGGTGCATTATTTTAATACATTGGCATGATTACAAGGAATCAAGTCTCGAAGGACCGATCGACTTATCAGTCTTGGAAAATAGATTACATACATGAATGTTACATTACACTTCATAACATACAAAACAACATAAATAATCCTTTATGAACACCATTATTCCCTTGGATTAACCCTGCATATCAATCACAATACACCTCTTGGAATCCTGGGAAAATTAAACATAGAAATCGGTGAGCTCAAATGCTCAGTAAGGGTAAGAAATACAACAAAAACTTTCATAGATAAGAATAAACACTTAAGGCAATGTATAAAACTAAAACAAAATCCTTTTAAACTTGATCTTCAGCATAATATGGCAGAAATAAAATGAAATAATTCCATTTACTTATTCACATGGATATTCTACTAATCGAATAATCACATGAAATAGAAACAACCACTTTCATAACGATGGAATGCATAATTACAAACTTTAATATCTGTGTCAAGGCCTCGTGCCAAGACCTAAGGGATAACTGTAACTGGAACCCAACCCGGAGAGCCTCTGTAACTGGACTCCATCCCGGAGAGCCTATGTAACTGGACTCCAACCTGGAGTGCCTCTAATAACTGGACACCAACCTGGAGTGCCTCCAATAACTGGACACCAACTTGGAGGGTCTTCTATAACCGAACCCCATCCCAGAGGGCTTACTTTTACCAGTCCCCAACCCAGAACATACTAGTCCAACACATTCATCTTAAGAAGAGGATGAAATATAACATAAACATTCATATTAAAACTAGCATATGAAATGCCAAAACATTATTCATAAACCATTAATGGCATATATACAACTCATCTATAGTCAAACATATCACAAAACCTTAAATACAATATGGAATATTTGTATCATAATAAATCAACTTCAAACAAGTGTGAAATTTATCAAAGGATGTTGACATAGATGAAATCAAAATTGTATGAGAGAAATATATATTTTTTGAAATCATTTAAAAGTCACATAATTATAAATGAAAACATTTACTTTGAAAATATTCTTATAAGATTGTAATGTATGTTTCAAAGATTTTATAACGGCGGAAGATAGCCGCACCCGCTGTATAAGTTAAAAAAATACATTATTACCTTAATTCTTTCGAAAAGGTTAAAAATGACCTTGTTTAGAAAATGATAGAAATATTCCTTTATAAACATCTTATAAAAAGTCAAAATGGGTAAAAATGACTTTAACCGATATTCTGTAAAATAGTAAGAATTTTTTGAAATACATCTTTAAGAAATATGGATGTGGATAATAAAGAGGTCACGGTAGAAAACTACGTATAAACAACCTCGGATAATGAAGTGATTGTGAAATAAACCCTTACCAACTTGGTAACATACGAAACATACAACCCATGACAGAGGTATCATATGATGAATATGTAAATACACATAAATTAAATTTTATTACACAAATAATACAATTATGGGAAGTACATACACCACACAAAAGGTAATAATGGAAATATGGAATGAATCTCACGGGAATAAGGAGTGAGATGAAAATCCCCTCAAACATAAGAAGTGTTTGTCATGGATAGATTGTATCTTATTAATATACAGAATGATAACAAGTCCTTAAAAATTATTTTTAGTTATTAAATTAGTATTAGACTCAAATAGATATGATGGGGAATGAATCTCATCGCGTTCATGGAGACGGTAGTCGGTACGTACACACCAGCGACAATATCATCCTTTTGATATTAAAATAATAAATAATTGGATGGTATATCATATATATAGAATCATTATAATGTTATATTTATTATTTAAATGAACTATACATCATTATTGTACCCATCTAAAAAAATAATATATTGAATAACAATTACACCACAACGTGGAGACGGTAGGCCATACGTACGCAAGTATGGTGACATGTCATTCAAGGGATAGATAGAATAATGAATTTTTTTGTTCCATATTTATAATAACATCACCGTATATGGAAGATACTGTATTTATTATTTTAGAATAGAAATAAAAATGAAAGAAGAAGTTGAAGAAGAAAGGAACTTGAAAGTGGGTGGTGAAAACATTACCTCCTCTTCGGGTTCTTCCGTTTGATTTGATCAAAATGGCTCCATACGTTGGCTTTATGATAAAAAAAAGACCTATAGGTTGAATTGATGGAATTTGGGATGACATTTGGGTAGAGGTTGGCCGATCCAAAAGGCTTTTAAGGTGTAAATAATTGGTTAGAAGTGGTGTCCTTTTATAAGGGGGAGGAGGGGATCTTCAGGAAAAACATAATGTATAATATTATAATAAATTCATATTCAGTTAATAATGGCTCCAAAGTGGATTTTTCAAATCCTAAGGTGGGGATTGGTCTAAATCCTTTCAAACAATAGATTTTAGACAGGTTTGGGTCATTATATTAACTTTATCTTTTAGTTCTAACTCTGGGTTAATTAGTTTGACACTTACCATGTCACTTTGTATTTTTATATTATATAGTTAATAAACATTATATATACCTCCAACCAACCCCCATGTGGTCCATTAATGATAAAACTATCATGATAAAAGTCCTTTGTCTGATAATTATATTTTTAGGAATTTAATATCGATTTATAGTATAATATTTGTTTTAAAATCTCTTTTATGTCAATTTTGACACTATTTGGTATTTTATTGTTTTTTAAAATCATAAAAGCATGATTACTTCGAAAAACATTAATTAAATCATTACTAAAATGTAATAGTAACCCATAAAGTTCTTGTAATTCATTAAAAGTTTCAAATTATATTTATTTGGGTATTTATAATATCAATTATTTTTATATTTCACTAATAAGGTAATTACTGCATCATCATTGTGTTATACGTAAATTAAATTATTTAATGTCTAAAAATTATAAATAAAATACAATTATGTATTAAATCATGTTATATTTCTAATGAATATTTATAGTAGAAAATATAACATATATAACCTTATGTAAATTTTTTTTTTCTAAAAGATATAGGCTAATGTCAATTTTGTATTTACTTTAACTTAATTAATATAAAGTGTCATTATCACTTACAAGTGGATCCATGGGGTCCCAAAATCGACCCAAAGATGCCAATGGTCATAAATGTATCAACCGATAGAGTTAAGACACGTTTTAGGGTAATTTATTATTATTATAATATTATTTTGTTTACCCTTATTTATCGGATTTACCCTTTAACCATGGTAAATAAAATATTTTACCGAAATAATTATTCAAAATGTCTAAATATAAAAGTTACCTATTTACACAATTTGGACATCCTGATTACAAGTATGGATCCATTTTTTGAAATTCAAAACACAGAAGTGCAGAAATTAATTTAAAATTAATTCCCACTGTCCAAATAAAAAGTGTGTTTTTAAGAGATAATAACTATCAAATGATTGACACTTTTTTATGTCCGGTTTAAATGTGAAATTCTGTCCAATGACCAAAATTATATTAGATGATAAATTTATATTCTAAATATACTTTTAAACCACTAAAATTCAAAATTTATCACTATTAATTATTTCAATTAAAAAATATGTTTTTAATAAAAATTTAGTAATTTTCACTATTCATCAAAATATAAAAGTTATCTGAAAAGTACCAAAATTTCATCCTAGGATATTTCTGATATTCAAAATCCAAAAATGAAGTCTATTTTGAAAGATAAAATTTATAAAATTCTAAAAATTGGGTATTACTATTCATAACGACTATTTTGATTGGTTGTGGTGTGTGTTAGAACTCGAAGTTGCGTACAACACACACTACTATATTATTCAAAGAGAAGTGTACCATGGAATCTTGGGGTGTTACATTCTACCCTCTTTCAATAAATTGTGTCCTCAAAATTTATGCATGGCATTGGAAACATTTGGTTGACATTTCAAAATATCTTAGTGGAAATCCCACATCGGAAAACAGATTAATGAGGCCTCTATTTAAAATAAAGAGTGGTAAGTATAAAGGTTACCAAAAATAACACACACTAGGGTTCCATGTAGGAAAATATGGATATGTAAGAGAAATATAACTATCAATATCTGATGGAGAGTGGTAGAGAACATGTCTATGAAAAGACCAACAATCCCAAAGCCATAAATTTGTGATGATCTAAGGTACCATCTAGGACAACATTTTTTTTCTAAGTTCCTTTTCTTAATGTTGAGGAATTAATTTATGAGATTGGATAAGATCATAAAGAGATGTACTTAATTTATAATTAGAGTTTTATCCAATAATAAATTTCTACCACAAACTCATCTTTCACCTCAAAACATAATACAACTAAAAAATACTCTATTTATCAGAATCTTATAGGGTTCCAAATATAATGAATTTATAATTCACACATCAGACCCTTTAAAAAACTACATTATACCATCCAAGAACTTCACATAGTTCCGTGGTAGGCGATAAATCCCAATTTCACTATGGTTGTGGGTTCGATTCCCACAGCTTTGTCCGACGTGACGGGTCGTCACACGGTCTGCGTGTTGTCCTTTTATAAAAATCCAAAATACATCTATAAACTCTCAGTCCAAAATTTATATGAAAGGTAAAAATAATGTAGATCCTTTTTACCCCATAATAGCATGTTAATAACTTTATCATGTATTCTTCTAAAACAATAAAACATCCTGAATTACCATAAAACCTTATTTATTACATTTATGCTCCCTTAATCCTTATAGAATACTGGATATACTTCATCCATCCAAAAATGTTGTAAACTCCAAAAATGTTGTAATATAAAAATCATTATTTAGTTTCAAGGCAGTCAAGAATATCCAATATAATTTAACCAAATGAACCATTTCCTATTCCAAAATTAGCACCTCAATATTAGGACCATATTAAACATTATCTTTCCTTCAACCATGTAATTTCCAAAAAATTTAACTCATTGTAGAGTCAATTTTCTTTGTACCATTAAATCTCAAATCCAAAATGAAATAGTACTGTAGTATAATCCTTATTTATTTCCAGAACATCATTGATACAACACTTAAATGAAATAATTCTAAAATAACAACATAAGAACACTAGTCATTCCTCTTCATATATGGTAGTAACATAACCTGATTATTATCCAATGGAATCATTTGCGGCATAGTCTGATGACTGGGACATTGGTTCGCGTAGTTTCCAAACTCCTTGCAGATGAAGCATTGTACATTTTAAACCTTTTTCTTACACTTGCACTCACTTACTTGGTATCCTTTTTCTCCACACTTATAACATTATCACATTCCCTTCAATCATTTCCCAAGTTGATTCTTTCCACAGTTATCACAGATGGGAAAACCCTTCTCTACCTTCTTCCCTTTATCTATCCTTCTCTCTACCATCCTTTTCTTCTCTGGATTCCCTTCAAAGACATAGGACTCTGATAATTCTTTACTTATCTTATCAACACATGATACTATTTCTTCAAATGATGATAATACATGGGAGAATATTTCCCTTCTAAATTCTTTATTAGGACCATGAAAGATATGATCCTTCTTACTATTTGGATCACGTGTATTGCTGGAGTTCTCATTCCTTCTATTGGATGCCATTTCTAAACAATTTCATTAACTAGATTAGTTTATGAATAGTAATACCTAATCACAAACATGTAAAACACTTAATATAAATTAAACAGTTTATGGATATAATAAATAATCATAAAAATGTTTTCTTTGTGTAAGTATATACTCATAATCCCTTCATAATGGTTTGTAAAGAAAATCAGAATTTTCCTAGGCATATCCCCCAGGAGTGTCGTAACCAAGAGTGCAGCAAGGCCCGTTGTCATGCACCAGTTTCCGTTCGAGTCTAGCTCAAAGCGGTGTTTTTGGGTTTTACCCTTAGGTACATCTGTTCCAGAGCTTCCTCTACCTGCTCGTATCTAGAAAGGGATGTATTGCTCAGAAAACTCACAAAATCTCTACAATACCAAAATTCTAGAAATTTCTTCTATAATAATCCTCAAAGTCTTTCTTAGGGTAATGTGCTCTAATTGGAGTTTATTTAAATCTAGTTTACAAGGTTATTGCTAAACTTCCACCGACACCAACTGTAACGCCCTGACCCAAGTTACCCAGAGTTGGTGCATTTTTTTAATACATTGTCATGATTACAAGGAATCTAGTCCTGAAAGACCGATCGATTTAGCAGTCTTGGAAAAATTATTACATACATGAATGTTACATTACACTTTATAACATAAAAAAACAACATAAATAAAACTTTATGAATGCCATTATTCCCTTGGCTTAACCCTACATATGAATCACAATACACCTCTTGGAATCCTGGGAAAATAAATCATAGAAAGGGGTGAGCTTAAACGCTCAGTAAGGGTAAGAAATACAGTGGAAACTTTCATAGATAAGCATAAACACTTAAGGCAATGTATAAAACTAAAACAAAAGACTTTTAAACCTGAACTTCAGCATAATATGGAAGAAATAAAATGAAATAATTTCATTTAATTATTCCCATGGATATTCTACTTGTTGAATAATCACATGGAATATCAATAACCACTTTCATAACGATGGAATGCATAATGTCGAATGTTAATTTCTGTTTCAAGGCCTCAGTGCATTATTTTAATAAATTGGCATGATTAAAAGGAATCAAGTCCCGAATGACCGATCGGTTTAGCAATCTTGGAAAATAGATTACATACATGAATGTTACATTACACTTTAAGACACAAAAAAACAACATAAATAGTCCTTTATGAATGCCATTATTCCCTTGGATTAACCCGGCATATCAATCACAATACACTTCTTTGAATCCAGAGAAAAATAAAACATAGAAAGGGGTGAGCTCAAACGCTCAGTAAGGGTAAGAAATACAGTGGAAACTTTCATAAATAAGAATACACATGTAAGGCAATGTATAACTAAAACAAAATCTTTTTTAAACTTGAACATCAGCATAATATGGAAAAAATAAAATGAAATAATTCCATTTAATTATTCACATAGATATTCTACTAATATAATAATCACATGTAATATCAATAACCACTTTAATAATAAGGGAATGCATAATACCGAAATTTAATTTCTGTGTCAAGGCCTCACACCAAGATCTAAGGGATAACTGTAACTAGAACCCAACCCGGAGAGCCTTTGTAACTGGACTTCATCCCGGAGAGCCTCTGTAACTGGACTCCAACCCAGAGTGCCTCTAATAACCAGACACCAACCCGGAGTGCATCTAATAACCGGACACCAACCCAAAGGGTCTGCTATAACCGGACCCCAACCCGGAGGGCTTACTTTTACTGGTCCCCAACCCAGAAGATACTAGTCCAACACATTCATCTTAAGAAGAGGATGAAATATAACATAAACATTAGTATTAAAACTAGCATACGAAAAATCCAAAACATTAATCATAAACCATTAATGCCATAAAAATAACTCATGCATAGTCAAACATATAAAAAACATTCAATAAAATATGGAAGATTTGTATCATAATAAATCATCTTCAAACAAGTTTAAAATCCATCAAAGGATGTTGACATAGAGTAAAATGATTTGTAAAACTCTTTGAGAGAAATATACATTTTTCTTGAAAATATTTAAAAGTCCCACAATTTAGAAAAGAATACATTTAAATAAAATTTTGAATCAAACTGTCCCATACCACTTTGAAACTTTTGAATGTAATTAACATTTAAAAACAATTCTTCTCCATATAAATAAATCCTTAAAAACCATTTTGAAGACATGGAAACTAATAAGAAATATTTAGAAGAATAAATATTTAAAACATTTGAAATGATTTTTTAGTAAAAATTCCCTTAAATGAATCCCTTTGAAAACTCTTTCATAAAACATGGACATGGATAATAAATATGTCCCAGTAGATACTTATATAAAAACAACCTCGGATAATAAAGAGATTGTGAAATTAACCCTTACCAATTTTGTAACTTACAAAACATGCACCCCATGAAAGAGGTATCATACAATGAATATGTAAATACACATAAACTTAAGTGTATTACACAAAGAATACAATTATGGGCAATACATACACCACAAAAAAGGTAATAGTGGCAATATGGAATGAATCTCATGGGAATATGGAGTGAGATGAAAACCCCTTACCTTGCACTTTCCTTTAGTCGAGGGTACATTTAACCTCCTCTTCTTCGGGTTCTTCCTTTTATTTGATCAAAAGGGCCCATTAGGATGGATTTATGATCAAAATAAGGACTCTAGGTTGAAGGTAGGATAGTTGAGAGGATATTTGGGCAGAGGTTGGCCGAGCCAAATGGCTTAGAAGGTGTGAATTAGAGAGAAGGAGGAGTTCCTTTTTATAAGAGGGGTGAGGGGCACCTTAGGAAAACTTAAAAATATTATTTTATAATAAATTCATATTCGGTTTATAATGGCTCCAATGTTGATTATTTAAAGTCTAAGATGGGGATAAGTCGAAACAAACTCAACCAATATGTTTTAGACAAGTTTAGGTTACCATTTTAACCTTATCATTTAGCTTTAACTCTAAGTTAAATAATTTAACTTTTACCGTGTCTTCTTGTATTCTTACACTATATAATTAATAAAGTTACTATATACTTCCAATCAAACCCCAATTGGTTTTTTAATGTCATATATATTATTATATAAGTCATTTTGCAGAACCTTAGATTTTTAGGACCATTATATCAATTAATAATATAATATTTGTTTTAAAAACTATTTTATGTCAATTTTGCACTATTTGGTATTTTTTTTTTGTTAAAATAATAACAACACGATTACTTCAAACAAAATACATTGAATCAATCCTGATATGTCATATTAACCTATAAAATTCGGGCATGTTGTCACGACCCACCCTCGGGGTCCGTGCCGTGACTACCCCAAGCCCGCGTTCCATAGGCCAGGGGCTGGCGACTAGCACCAAGTCGTAAATCCCGGTAAAAAGGGAAGGCATTGACTTTGTAAAGTAAACAAACACCATAGAGTAAGCAAGCGGAAAGTAAACACTAAGCAAAAGCAGAGTACAACTGGAAGTGTGGAAAAGTAAATTGTCCAGTATTAAAAACCCAAACTGAAAGTAAAGTACAACTCGAAAGGGAAAAACAGCAACTGAAAAGTAAAAGCCGCTACACCGAGCTGTCCACTGGAAATCCCACCTGAAGGGTGGGTACAGATAGCTCCACTGCTCCACGGGTCCCGCCGTCCGCTCCGTGCACGTCCCGCCCAGTGGTCCACCTCCGGGTACCGTCCCGCTCTGCAAGCCTCAGCTAAGGTCAACGCTGCCCGTCGTCTGCAACCAACACAATGTAGTGCGGGCAAAGCCCGTGCAGGGGTGAGTATAAGCTACTCCGTAGGGACCCCGAGACCCCTGAAGGTCTCTCAAATCCACAAAGGATAAACCAAGAAGAAAGGAACAATCACGAAGTAATAACCGACATTGCTTAGGTATATGCCCATACATATACCTAAGTCACCTATTTCAAATACGCTCCAACCTCCGAGCCCAAGTACAACTCAGTCCACACAGGAAAGTAAACGTATTCCACACAGGAAAGAAAAACGTATCCACACAGGATAGCATAACACAACCCACACAGGAAAGCAACAGGATTCAGCTCACACAGGTATACTTCTTCAAAGGACGATAAAGATGATCTCTGATCCATCTAAGTCGTCGGACCCACGAAGGATCGATAGGTAACTAACCCCCGCAAAAGACCCACACAGGATCGGGCCCACGTAGGACCTGTAGGCGCTGGTTCACACAGGACCGCTGAGCGCAAAGACCCACACAGGATCGGACCCACACAGGATCGGGCCCACACAGGACCTGTAGCACTGATCCACGTAGGATCGCTGAGTGCTGAAGTCATCGTCGTCGAATCCACACAGGATCTCGGTACTGTCATCGTCGCAGTCACAGTAGCAGTAGTAGCACTAGTAGCAGTCACAGTCGCAGTCAGCACTAGGGTTCCCGCACACAACAAGCTCGTTCGGAGGGTCCGCTCCACGAGCCGAGAGGCTGATACATCAACTGTCACAAAGTCCAGATTTGATGTATCCAAAAGTTCCGTATCGTCAACATGAACTCAACGCAACAGACGGCGCGTCGATCGGACGCCCGGTCTGAGAGTTATTGGCATTTTCGTCCCTGGGGCCCGGTTGGTTTTTAAGGAAAAACCAAACCGACCGTACTCCACCTGCGTCCAAACCTCGAGAGGAGTATGCCAAAAGATCCGTCTCACTAAGAGGAACACAACACGGCTGACGGCACGTCAATCAGACGTCCATAGCTCAAGATATGAGCGTTTCCGCTCCGAAGGCCCGGTTGGTTTCACGAACGAACCAACCCGGCCGAACTCAAAGTAATCCGAAACCTTAAGTGCGATATACCGAAACGACCGTCTCGATCCAAGGATCGCGTTGCCGTAGACGGTTCGTCGATCGGAGGTCCGTGGCTCATGTTATGGCCAAAAGACCGAAACTGATTCGAAACGGGGGGGTCCGGGTCCGGGTCGACCCGACCCGACCCCCCCTGGGTCGGCCCGAACCGGGTCCGACCCGGCCCGGCCGGCGCGGCGGCCTGGCGCCGCACGAAGGCAGCACGCGGGGGGGGGGGGGGGGGGGGGGGGGCAAAGCCCCCCGCTTGATTGGGATGACGGCGCGGCAATCAGCCGCGCCCCTTTGTTTTAAAAACGCCCCCCCCCCCCCCCACGTGGGGGGCCTGCTTGAGCGGAAACCGGGGGGCCGCCTGCCCCCCCCTCAAGAAACCGCCTCCCCCAATTAAGTGGGGGGGGGCTTTATTGCTAGCTGGGGGATTAATTTCCCCCGGATTTGACCATCCGGCCGGGCAGCTGGCCGGCCGGTTTTCTCCAACGGGACCGGAAAAATCCGGTCCCCTTTTCGGCTTCCGACGCCGGCGGCCCGGCCGCCGGTCTCCTCGTTCCGCCGCGGCCCCGAACCGGCCGTGGTGTTCGTCGTCCGGCGCGGTGCGATGGCACCGCATCCCTCCGCCGTGCCTCTGATTTCTTTCAACGCGGCGCGACAGCGTCGCGTTCATGATGATTCTTCCAAGGTGCGTGCGTGACGGCGTCGCGTAATATAATCGCACGATTAACCGCATGGTGCGACGGCACCACGCCACCTTGTTTCCACCCGCAAGGTAAATCAACAAGAACGATGGAGGGGGTTTGGCCGTGTTCATGCGGTCCGGCCCCCCTCACGTTAAATAATGACACAACATAAAATATTCAATAGCCTCACGTTAGACATGCTAGATCCACGATCAAGAATAAAATAATTAAACAAAAAAAATCAACAACCCCTACCTTGGGTATAAGTTCGAAGATTTTTCAACGTCCCGCAGAAGACAACGTCGCGGAGGTCGGGCGTCGCGGTAGTCGTTCGTCAAATCCGATGACGAAGAGGTGCGTCCGATGAGATATGTCATTGGCGAATCTTCGTATGCTGACGAAGGGAGTCTGAGGAGAAAGCGGCGTTCTTCGTCAAGTTGAGCGTTCTTCGTCAAGTTGATCGTTCTTCGTCAAGTTGAGCGTTCTTCGTCAAGTTGAGCGTTCTTCGTCAAGTTGAAGAAGAAGGAGGAGGAGCTCTCAAAAATCCTCACAAGTTGGCTAAACAAAACTAACCAAATAAAATAAGGTTCCTCCTTATTTTATTTACCAAGCCAAGGAATTCAAAACTTAAAATTCAAAAACATAACACTTAATTAATTATACATGTCATGTGTAATTAATTAGATGTTAAGTTAACAAACTTTTAAGAGGGAGAGAGGGGAGTTTAAGGGGGAAGATGAGAGGTTTAGGTTTGTGTGGGTCCCACCACACTTAATCCTCTCAAGGGAGGTTAAGTGGGTGTGGGTCCCACCCCTAACTCCCTTTGAGAGGAGTTAACCTACAAAAGTGAAATAAAAAGAATTCCACATTTTTTATTCAACTTTTTATAATTCCCCCAAAAACTAACTTTCGTCCCGCAACAAACGCAACTTCCGAAAAGGTATCTTTAAGCGAATATCGGCGCTGTGAGTTCATCGGTGCCCTCGGATTTCAATTCCGAGCACCAGATCAAAAGTTAGGAATTCCCGCTCATTCGTTCACTGAACGTACCCGAGCCAAACTTCGGAAATTGATTCCGGGCACTCCGGGCCTCGGAATCAGGTGCCGTCTGAAACCGCGCTCTTGTAAAATTCTAAAGAAAATTAAGAAAAAAATTCCCCTGAATTTTACGGGTCTTTACACATGTCATAAAAACTTTGAAATTATATTTATTTTAATATTTATAATACCATTTATTTGATTCTTTCATGAATAAGGTAATTACTGCATCATCATTGTGTCATAAATAGATTTATTTATTTAATGTCTAAAAATTATAAATAAAATACCATGATGTAGGAGATCTTTTTATACTTCTAATGAATATTTATAATCGAATTTATCTTATGTAAAACCCTATATTAAAAATGTTTTAGTTATTAAGCTTAGATTTTAAATCTTTTAACTCTTCTTTGATTTAAATAATAATAAATGTCCTAATATAATCCTAGTGGACCTAAATGATAATATTTTATTCCTAAGGTTTTTTTGGTCGAGATAAAATTGTCCAATAGAATTAGTAAATGTGTGAGGGTAATAGTAATTTCATTTTTACCCTTAATTACCCTATTTACTGTTTACCGTGGTAAATATAAGTAAAAAGTTACTATTCAACAAAAATTATATTCATCTCATTGAACCAAATTTTTCTCTGTGATATTAGCTGTGTCTCTAGGAGTTTCAATATTCATCTCACAGAAGCAGTAACATTAAGTTATATGTGAATTTGCAAAAGCTCCTAGGAGGTGGGTAAAAGACGGTGAAGAGTTCAATGAAATTTTTATATATCTAAAATTATTATAAATCGAATCCAATGAATTAAATTGAAATTAAATAGGTATTGTGTATCTATTTTTTCATTAAATAATTTAAATAAAATAAATAAAAATTTAAATAAAAATTCGGTTTTAAACTATAACCTAGTGTTTTCACTATTCATAAAAAATTAAAAGTTTTCAGAAAAATAACAAACATTTAACCTAAGCTAATTTTTATATTTATAATTCCATAATGAAATCTATTTTACCAAATTAAAAACATAGAAGTTGGATTTATTAATTTAAAATTATTTCCAGCTGTCAAAACAAAAAGCGTGTTTTTAAGAAACAATAAATATCAAAAGATTGACACTTGTTTATGTCTAGTTTAAATGTGAAATTATGTCAATGACCAACATTAGATTAAATTGTAAAAATATATTATAAAAATAATTTAAAACCACTCAAATTCATAATTTATCACTATTAATTATTTCAATTAAAAATTCTGTTTTTAATTAAAATTTAGTAATTTTTCCTATTCATCAAAATATGAAAGTTATCAGAAAAGTACCAAAAATTCACCCTAAGATAATTTCGATATTCCGAATCCAAAAATGAGGTCCATTTTGAAAGATAAAATGTATAAAATTTCAAAAATTTTGTATTACTATTCAAAACGGCTAGTTTGATTGGTTGTGGTGTGTGTTAGAACTCGAAGATGCATACAACACACGCTACTTTATTATTCCAAGACAAGCGTACTGTGGAAGATTGGGGTGTTACATTCTCCCCTCCTTCAATAAATTGTGTCATCACAATTTATACTCGGTATTGTAAACTTGGGGTTGACATTTCAAAATATCTTAGTTGAAATCCCACATCAAAAAATGGATTAATGAGGCCTCTATTTAAAATAAAGAGTGGTAAGTATGAAGGTTACTGAAAATAACATATACTAGGGTTCCATGTAGGAAAATATGGATATGGAAGAGAAATTTAACCATCAATATCTGATGGAGAGTGGTAGAGAACCTGGCAATGAAAAGGCCATCAATCACAAAACCATAAATTTGTGATTATCTAAGGTACCATCTAGGACAACATTTTTGTTCTATGTTCCTTTTATTAATGTTGAGGAATTTATTTATGAGATTGGATAAGATCATAAGGGGATATAAATACATTATAATTAGAGTTTTATCCATTAATAAATTTCTACCACAAACTCATCTTTCGCCCCAAAACATAATACAACTCAAAAATACTCTATTTATCTTAATCGTATAGGGTTCCAAATTTAATGAATTTATAATTCACATATCAGACCCTTTAAAAAAATAAACTACATTATACCATCCTGGAACTTCATTTAGTCCAGTGGTAGGAGATAAATCTCAATCGCACTATGGTTGTGGGTTCGATTCCTGCAGCTTTTTCTGACTCGACGGGTTGTCACACGGTCTGCATGTTGTCCTTTTATAAAAATCCAAAAACAAACTTTCAAACATAACCCATTCCCACCTTTAGACTTATCCAAAATACTACTATCCAAACTCACAGTTCAAAATTTATAAGGAAGTTAATCACAATTAAGATCCTTTTTTATGTAATTACATGTGAACACCTTCACAATGTATTATTTTAAAACATGGTAACATCCTGAACTCCATTTGAACACTGCTTACCACCCTCAAATAGATGGAAAATCAGAACGAACTATTCAAACCATAGAAGACATGTTGCGATCATGCTCACTTGACTTTCTGGGTATGTGGGATCTATATTCACCTATGGTAGAATTTTCCTATAACAATAGCTTCCATTCAAGTATTCAGATGGCACCATATGAAGCATTATATGGAAAGAGATATCGCACTCCAACTTGTTGGGATGACGTTGGCGAAAGAAAACTTATAGGCCCAGAACTGGTGGAGGAAATGATGGAAAAGGTGAAGGTAATCCAAAACAACATCAAAGCAGCTCAAAGTAGGTAGAAGAGCTATGATGACAACCGAAGAAAGGATTTGGAATTTCAGGTGGGAGATCATGTTTTCTTGAAGCTATCTCCATGGAAGGGAGTTATACATTTTGGCAAGAAATTTAAATTGAGTCCCAGGTACATCGGACCTTTTGAAATTATAGAATGAATTGGGGTTGTAGCTTACCATTTGGCAATGCTTCCAAATCTCTCCAACGTTCATGATGTGTCCCACACATCACTGTTGAGAAAATACAAGAATGGCCCAATTCATGTACTAACATATGAGGAATTAGAACTGGAAATCGATCTATCTTATTGCGAAAATCCCATCAGGATTCTTAATATGAGAGAACAAGTGCTGAGAAACCGGACGACTCGACTGGTAAAATTTCTATGGAGAAACCATAAAATGGAAGAGGCAATGTGGGAACCCGACGAACTTATGATGAAGAAATACCTGAGTCTTTTTATGAAATAATATTCTACAAATTTCAAGGATGAAATTATTTTAAGGATGGGAGAATCTAACACCCCAAGCTTCCATGGTACGCTTATCTTTGAATAATACAGTAGCGTGTGTTGTACGCAACTTCGAGTTCTAACACATACCATAACCAATCAAACTAACCATTATGAATAGTAATACCTACTTTTTGAAATTTTATAAATTTTATCTCTCAAAATGGACTTCATTTTTGGATTCATAATATCGAAATTATCCTAGGATGAAATTTTGGTACTTTTCGGATAACTTTTATATTTTAATGAATTGTGAAAATTACTAATTTTTTATTAAAAACAACTTTTTAAATCAAAATAATAAATAGTGATAAATTATGAATTTGTGTGGTTTCAAATTATATTTAGAATATATTTTTTACCATTTAATACAATGTTGGTCATTGGATATAAAGTCACATTTAAACCGGACATAAATAAGTGTCAATCTTTTGATAGTTATTATCTCTTAAAAACACTCTTTTTGTTTTGACAGCGGGAATTATTTTTAAATTAATTTCGGCCACTTATGTGTTTTGAATTTGGAAAAATTGAATCCATATTTGGAATCAGTATGTCCAAATTTTGTAAATAGGTAACTTTTATTTTTAGACATTTTGAATAATTATTTCGGTAAATATTTTATTTACCATGGTTAAAGGATAAATCCCGTAAATAAGGGTAACAAATAATATTATAATAATAATAAATTACCCTAAAACATGTCTTAACCCTATTTATTGATACATGTCCGACCATGGTGATCTTTGGGTCAATTTTGGGACCCCATGGATACACTTGTATGTTATAATGACACTTTATATTAATTAAGTTAAAGTAAATACAAAAATGACATAAGCATATATCTTTTAGAAAAACAATTTTTACATAAGGATATTATATATTATATTTTAGACTATAAATATTTATTAAAAATATAAAAATATTTACTACATAATGGTATTTTTTTTATAATTTTCAGACATTAAATAATTTAAATTATTTTTGACACAATGATGATGTAGTAATTACCTTATTAGTGAAATATTAAAATAATGGGTATTATAAATACCCAAATAAATATAATTTGAGACTTTTAATAAATTACATGAATTTTATAGGTTAATATGACCATTTATTATTGATTTAATTATTTTTTTTTCGAAGTAATAATTCTATTATGATTTTAACAAAAATCAAATACCAAATAGTGTCAAAACTCACATAAATGAGTTTTAAAAACAAATATTATGTTATTAATTGATATTAAATTTCTAAAAATATAAGGTTAGGCCAAAGGACTTGTATCATTATAGGTGTATCATTAATGGAACACTTTGAGGTATCTTGAAGGTATATAGTATGTTTATTAACTATATAATATAAAAATACGAAGTGACATGGTAAGTGTCAAACTAATTAACCAAAAGTTAAAACTAAAGGATAAGGTTAATATAATGATCCAAACCTATCTAAAATCTATTTCTTGAAATTATTTTGATCCATACCCATTTTAGTCTTTTAATAATCAACTTTTGAGCCATTAGAAACTGAATATTAATTTATTATAAAATAATACATTATGTTTTTTCTAAAGAGCCCCTCCTCCCCATTATAAAAGGACACCACTTATAACCAATTATTCACAACTTAAAAGCCTTTTGAATCGGCCAAACTCTGCCCAAATATCCTCCAAAATTCCCTAAATTCAACCTAGTGGCCTTATATTGATCATAAAGCCAACCTAAGGAGGCCTTTTGATCAAATCAAAAGGAAGAACCCGAAGAAGATGTAATGTTTTCACCACCCTCTTTCAAGTTCCTTTCTTCTTAAACTTCTTATTTCCTTGTTATTTCTATTATAAAATAATAAATATAGTATATTCTATATAATGTGATGTTATTAAAAATATGGAACAAACAAATTCATTATTCTATCCATCCCTTTAATGACATGTCATAATACGTACGTACGTACATCCTACCGTCTCCAAGTTGTGGTGTAATTGTTATTCAATATATTATTATTTAGATGGGTATAATAATGATGTATAATTCATTTAAATAATAAATATAACATGATAATGATTCTGTCTATATTATATAACATCCAATTATATATTATTTTAAAATCAAAATAATGATATTGTCGCTCGTGCGTACGTACGGACTACCATCTCCACGAACGTGATGAGATTCATCCCCCATCATATTCATTTGAGTCTAATTATCATTTAATTATTAAAAAATATGTTTAATGACTTTATATAATTCTGTATATGAATAATATACAACTTATTCATAACAAACATGGCTTACGTAACAACGACTATAAAGGAAAACAAGTAAGTTAACACTTGAAATGACGATAATACTAAAATATTATTAACAAAACAATGTTAAAAGATCATATATGATATCATATTATATATATGGTTCTTTTATAATTTAATAACAATGTTTTAACTATTATATATAATGTTAACATACCATCGACTAAGGAAAAGTACAAGTTAAGGGTTTATTTCTCAATCTCTTCATTATCTGAGGTTGTTTATACGTAATTATCTACTGGGACCTCTTTATCATCCACATCCATGTTTCTTAAAAATGTATTTTAAAACATTCTAGATATTTTATAGAATATGGGGTAAAGTCGTTTATACCCTTTTTTGACATTTTATAAGAGGTTTATAAAGGAATCTTTCCGTCGTTTTCCAAACAAGGTAATTTTTAACCTTTTCGACAGAATTAAGGTAAGAATGTCATTTTTTAACTTATACGGCGGGTGTGGCTATTTTACGCCATTATAAAATATTATAAGCTTACCTTAAAAGATTATAAGGATATTTTCAAAGTAAATGTTTAATTTTATAATTATGTGACTTTTAAATGATTTCAAAAAAATAGATATTTCTCTCAAATAGTTTTTATTTTATCTATGTCATCATCCTTTGATGGATTTTAAGCTTATTTGAAGATGATTTGTTCTGATACAAAACTTCCAAATTTTATTTAAGGTTTTGTGATATGTTTTACTATGGATGTGTTATTTTTATACCATTCATGTTTTATGGAGAAAGTATTGACATTTCGTATGCTAGTTTTAATACGAATGTTTATGTTATGTTTAAACCTGTTCATATGAGGAACGCATTGGACTTAATAAGTGACGGGTGGAGCCTTCTATAGCTCGTCGATGCATCGGTAGGTCTAATGAGACAAACTAGTGTCTTGGCACGAGGCCTTGATAAAATCTTATTTGTAGTCTTGGCACGAGTCCTTGGCTACGTGGTTATGATGTTCTGTCATTCTGCATTCCATCATTATGAAAGTGGTTATTGATATTGCATTTGATTATTCGATTTGTGTAATATCCTTGTAAATAAGTAAATGGAATTATTTCATTTTATATTTTCCATATTATGCTGATGTTCATGTTTAAAAGGCTTTTGTTTTAGTTATAAATTGCCTTAAATGTTTATGCTTATTTATGAAAGTTTCCGCTCTGTTGTTATCCTTACTGAGCATCTGAGATCACCCCTTTAAATGTTTTATTTTTTCCAGGATGTGAATAAGTAATTTATGAATGACCTGCATGGATATTATGAGGGGTTATGAAGACAAGATGTTGTTTTAGCAGTTTTCACTTTATGATGTAATGTAAAGTTTATGAATGTATCTAGTGTTTCCAAGGCTACTAAACTAATAAACGGACACCAGCCCGGAGTACCTCTAATAACCGGACACCAACCCGGAGGGTCTGCTGTAACCGGACCCCAACCTGGAGGGCTTACATTTACCGGCCCCCATCCCGGAACATACTAGTCCAACACATTAATCTTATGAAGAGTATGAAATATAACATAAACAGTCGTATTAAAACAAGCATACGAAATGCCAAAACATTTATCATAACCCTTTAATGGCATAAAAATAACTCATCCATAGTCAAACATATCAAAAAACCTTAAATAAAATATGGAAGATTTGTATCATAATAAATCAACTTCAAACAAGTGTAAAATTTATCAAAGAATGTTGACATAGATGAAATCAAAACTATTTGAGAGAAATATCTCTTTTTTTGAAATCATTTAAAAGGAACATAATTATAAAAGAAAACATTTACATTGAAAATATTCTTATAAGCTTGTAAGGGAAGCTTCAAAGATTTTATAATGGTAGAAAATAACCGCACCCACCGTATAAGTTAAAAAAATAAATTCTTACCTTAATTCTTTCAAAAAGGTTAAAAAGGACCTTGTTTGGAAAATGACAGAAATATTCCTTTATAAACATCTTATAAAAAGTAAAAAATGGTAAAAATTAATTTAACCCTTATTCTGTAAAATAGTAAGAATGTTTTGAAATACATTTTTATGAAAAATGGATGCAGATGATAAAGAGGTCACAATAGAAAATTATGTATAAACAACCTCGGATAATGAAGAGATTGTGAATTAAACCCTTACCAATTTGGTTACTTATGAAACATACAACCCATGAAAGAGGTATCATAAAATGAATATTTAAATACACATAAATTAAACTTTATTACACAAATAATATAATTATGGGCAGTACATACACCACATAAAAGGTAATAGTGTCAAAATGGCATGAATCTCACGGGAATAATGAGTGGGATGAAAACCCATTACCTTGTACTTTTCATTGGTCAAGGGTTGGTTAACTTCCTGTATAATGGTGAAATAATTTTCATTAAATTATACAAGAATCATATACATTAATATGATATCATATATGATCTTTTAACATAGCTTTGTTAATAATATTTTAGTATTATCATCATTTCAGGTGTTAACTTACTCATTTTTCCTTATATTCTTTGTTACGTAAGCTGTGTTTGTTATGGATAGGTTGTATATTATTCATATACAGAATGATATCAAGTCCGTAAACATTATTTTTAATTATTCAATGAGAATTAGACTCAAAAAGATATGATGGGGAATGAATCTTATCGCGTTCGTGGAGACGGTAGTCCGTACGTACGCACATGCGCCAATATCATTCTATTGATATTAAAATAATATATAATTGGATATTATATCATATACACAGAATCATAATCATGTTATATTTATTATTTAAATTAATTATACATCATTATTACACCCATCTAAATAATAATATATTGAATAACAATTACACCACAACGTGGAGATGGTAGGCCATACGTATGCACGTATGATGACATGTCATTCAAGGGATGGATAGAATAATGAATTTGTTTGTCCCATATTTTTAATAACAACAAAGTATATGGAAGATACTGGATTTATTATTTTATAATAGAAATAACAAAGAAAGAAAAAGTTGAAGAAGAAAGGAACTTGAAAAAGGGTGGTGAAAACATTATCTCTTCTTCGGGATCTTCCTTTTGATTTGATCAAAAGGTCTCCTTAAATTGGATTTTTTTTCTAAATAAGGCCTCTAGGTTGAAGTGAGGGAAGTTGGGAGGATATTTGGGCAGATGTTGGCCGAGACAAAAGGCTTTGAATGTGTGAATAATTGGTTAGAAGTGGTGTCCTTTTATAAGGGGTAGGAGGGTCTCTTTAGGAAAAACATAAAGTATTATTTTATAATAAATTCATATTCGGTTTCAAATGGCTCCAAAGTAGATTTTTAAAAGCCTATTGTGGGGATGTGTTGCAATCATTTCAACCAATAGAATTTATCTCGGTTTTGGTCATTATATTAACCTTATCTTTTAGTTTTAAAGCTAGGTTAATTAGTTTGACACTTACCATGTCACTTTGTATTTTTATATTATATAGCTAATAAAATTACTATATACCTTCAAGAGACCCCAAGTGGTCCATAAATGATACACCTATCATGATACAAGTCCTTTGGCTGAACCTTACATTTTTAGGAATTTAATATCAATTAATAATATAATATTTGTTTTAAAAACTCTTTTATGTCAATTTTGACACTATTTGGTATTTGATTTTTGTGAAAATTATAACAGAATGATTACTTAGAAAAAAGATAATTAAATCAATAATAAGATGTCATATTAACCTATAAAATTCGTATAATGCATTAAAAATCTCAAATTATATTTATTTGGGTACTTATAATATCAATTATTTTAATATTTCACTAACAAGGTAATTACTATATCATCATTGTTTCATATATAAATTAATTTATTTAATGGATAACAATTATAAATAAATTACAGTTATGTAGGAAATCTTTTTTTATTTCTAATTAATATTCATAGTTGAAAATATAACATATATAACCCTATGTAAATTTTTTTTTCTAAAAGATATTGGCTTATGTCATTTTTGTATTTACTAAACATAATTAATATAAAGTGTCATTATCACTTACAAGTAGATCCATGGGGTCCCTAAATCGACCCAAAGATGTCCATGGTCAGACATGTATCAACCAATTGGGTTAAGACATGTTTTAGGGTAATTTATTAGTATTATAAAATTATTTTTTACACTTATTTTTCGGATTTACCCTTTAACCATAGTAAATAAAATATTTACCGAAGTAATTATTCAAAATGTCTAAAAATAAAAGTTACATACTTACACAATTTGGAAATCCTGATTCCAAATATGGAGTCCATTTTTCCAAATTCAATACACATATGTGGCAGAAATTAATTTAAAATTAATTCCCGCTGTCAAAACCAAAAGCGTGTTTTTAAGAGATAATAGCTATCAAAAGATTGACACTTATTTATGTCATGATTAAATGTCAAATTATGTCCAATGACCAAAATTGTATTAGATGGTAAAAATATATTCTAAATATGCTTTTAAACCACTCAAATTAATCATTTATCAATATTAATTATTTCGATTAAAAAGGTTGTTTTTAATAAAAATTTAGTAATTTTCACTATTCAAAAAAATATAAAAGTTATCCAAAAAGTACCAAAATTTCATCCTAGGATAATTTTGATATTCCAAATCCAAAAAATAAGTCCATTTTGAACGATAAAATGTATAAAATTTCAAAAAATTTGTATTACTATTCATAACAGCTACATTGATTGGTTGTGGTGTGTGTTAGAACTCGAAGTTGCGTACAACACACGCTACTGTATTATTCAAAGATAAGTGTACTGTGAATGCTTGGGGTGTTACATTGGTGGATTTTCTGAGACTTTGAGGGTCTCAGGGTCCCTGTTGTGTATCGTTATACTCACCCCTGCATGGGCTATGCCCGCACCTTGTTGTGTGTGGTGCAGATGACAGACAACGTTGATCGAGGCTGAGGGTACCAGGGCTAGATGGGGCCCAGAGGTGGACCATACAACATGACGGTACATAGAGGAGATAGGCGTACATGGAGTGTTAATGAGGCGATCTGTACCTACCCTTCAGGTAGGAACCTCGTAGGATGACCCAATAGCTGCCTTTATTTTTCTTCAGTTGTACTTGTACTATTTCTATTGGGTTTCTATTCCATCCCCTTTTTTACTTTTATCACTCCTTTGGCTATACAGTTGACTTGTGTTCATATCTTGATGTGTTCCTGGTTGTGTGAATTTATAGTTTATAAAGGCAATGCTTTTATGGTTATAGTGAATACGCCTTTCGGTGCTAATCGCCAACCGCGGGCCTATGGAAGGCGGGCTTGGGTTAGTCAGAGCACGGTCCTCGGGGGACGGTTCGTGAAAAATTGGTATCAGATGAGTTGGTTCTACCATAGAACATTGGACTCTGATATTCGTTTTATTGGAAATAGTGTTATGTGTAGTGAGTGCAGTTATCAGTTTAGGAAATCTAGTGTTGGTGCGGCGGACGATGTATCCATACACCAGGACCCTGACTTCTGATTTCAGACTCAGTGCACGAAAACACTGATTGATTGTGTGTTTTCAAGAGTTTTCTTTGTGATCTCTTTGAGTAAGCTCACTAGGTATAACGTATTGACCATGGTGCACCTTTTTCTTTTCAGGATTCCTCCACGTAGATAACCGGCTAGGGTTATGGATATAGTAAGCACTGATAGTCTAACGAACGATGAGGCATTGATGTAGGGCCCTATTTTAGTAGAGGCACCAGAAGAGGCACCTATGGTACCATTAAATATTAGGCCACTGATGCCACCAGCCCCAACAGCAAAGGGTGCATGCCGTATGAGTGCGTTGCACGCGTTCCAGCGCCAGAGGCCACCCAGGTTTAGGGGAGAGATGGACCCACAGGTGGTTGACGACTGGTTGGAGGTCGTGGTGAGAGTATTCTGACTGGTAGGGACACATTCTGATCTTATGGTGATCTTTTCCACCCGTCTTCTTTAGGCAGCAGCAGGCAGATGGTGGAGCTTGATGCTCCAGGCTCACGACGAGGTGACGCTTCTCCGGGCAGACTTTGAGAGCTTGTTTCGGGCAGTGTTTGTTCCAGCGACTCTTTGCACAGTGCGTATATAGGAGATTATTCATTAGTAGCAGGGTAGCATGATTGTGTATTATTACTCAGCAGGGTTCACTTACCTCTCATGATACTCCACTGATATGTTGTAGGACCCATTCTTCAGGTCCCAGACCTTCGAGCAGGGACTTAGGCGAGAGATCAGGGCTTTGATGATTTCACATAGCATCCCAATGCAGGAGGGGGTGTTTGAGCGAGCCCTCATAGTGGAGAGATTTTTTGTTGAGCAGTAACCAGTAGAGAGACCCACCACCAGACGTCATGTAGTGGAGTCTTCTGTAGATGGTATTAGACAGATGTCACATAGGTCCAAAAGGACCAGACCTACAAGTAGAAGACCGTAGGATTCATGGTCAATTGTGCAGGGAACCCAAGGCAGAGCTAGTCATCGCAGGAGTGGGAAACGTTATGAATGCATAGGGTAGGGTCACATGGCTCGTGACTGTCTGAACCAGAATACAGATGATCAACAGTAGGTCGAAGTACCACCCAAGCGGAGATAGAAGTTCGACCGAGGAGTTCCGCAGGGAGCAAGCAGACTTGGCAGAGGGGTTGGACGTGCAACTGGCAGTGGGAGACGATTTGAGATGTTACTGACACCACCACTAGGTGGTCCACCCCTGGCACAGGTAATAGGTGGACATGGTTGAGATCAGATCCAGGCAGCTGAGGCCTATAACCATGGCGCTGCGGAGATGATACAAGGTATGATCTGTGTCTACTCCACCTTAGTTGCAGTACTTATAGACACAGGTGTCGGTCATTGTTTTATTTCCACTTACCTTGTTCCGAGCTTGGAGATTCCGATAGAGCCATTGGCTCAATCCTTACCTGTAGAGACTCCTACAGGAGTAGATTCGACAATTACGCACTGGTGCCGGCAATGCGAGCTTACTCTAGGAGGTGAGAGCTTCAGCTGAGATATTCTAGTAGCGGCGTCGAGGCCATAAGACTTAATCTTTGGTATGGAAAGGTTATCTATAGTCCATGCTTAGATTGACTGTATTATGCCCAAATTATGGTGTGTCCGCACATATGGGACCAGGTTTACCTTCACTAGTGAGAAGGGAGCCTTTGCAGCATATGATGGAATTACCCGGAGGTGAGTGCAGCCGATCACTCATCAGTTTGCTAGCCTTACCCTCAGAGCAGTTGATGTGGAGAGTCTGAGTTATCCTGTAGTAGTGGACTAGTACACAAATGTCTTTATTGATAATGTTTCAGGTCCAACTCCTTGCACAGAGGTAGACTTTTACATTGACTTATACCCTGGGGCAGCAACGATATCTACCCCATCGTATCGGGTGGCACCCACGGAACTTCATGAGTTACGAGTATAGTTGGAGGACTTATAGGGGGAGGGGTTCATTCGGCCCAATGTTTCTCCTTGGGAAGCCCCAGTTTTGTTCGCCAAGAAGGTGGATGGGAGCTTGAGACTATGTGTTGACTATCGGTGCCTGAAATAGGTGACCATGAAGAAAAAGTACCCACTTACAAGG
Organism: Viscum album; assembly: GCA_963277665.1. Taxonomy (NCBI): domain Eukaryota; kingdom Viridiplantae; phylum Streptophyta; class Magnoliopsida; order Santalales; family Viscaceae; genus Viscum; species Viscum album. Next base: position 1,293,177,694 of record OY728135.1, read on the forward strand.
ATTGACGACCTCTTTGATCAGCTGAAGGGAGAATGGTGGTTCTCAAAGATAGACCTCAGATCAGGCTATCACCAGCCCAGAGTACGAGATGAGGATGTGTAGAAGATGAATTTCATATGTCAGTACGACTATTAAGAGTTCTTGGTTATGCCATTTGGTGTAACTAATGGTCCAATAGTGTTCATGGGAATCATGACTAGGATATTCTAGCCATACCTTGATCGCTTTGTAGTAGTCTTCATCGACGACATTCTGATCTACTCGGCTACTGAGGAGGAGCAAGCCTATCATTTGCAGGTAGTACTGGACAAACTCTGAGAGAACCAGCTTTATGGTAAGATCTTGAAGTTCATGTTTGGGATCTGAGAGGTTCTATTTCTAGGACACGTCATCTCAGAGGATGGAGTTGCAGTGGATCCATCAAATATTGAGGCAGTACATGCCTGGGAGCCACCCAAGAGTGTAGCAGAGATACATAGTTTCCTGGGTTTGGTTGGAAACAACCAGATATTTGTCCCTGATTTCTCCAGAGTTACAGCACAATTATCAGTATTGATGAAGAAGGTGAAACCCTTTGTTTGGTTGGATAGATGCTAGAAGAGTTTTCAGGAGCTGAGGCAGAGGCAAATTAGTGCCCCCATCTTGAGGCTTCCAGAGGAGGGCGTAGGGTACGTAGTCTATTGCGATGCATCTATGACCAGACATGGATGTGTCCTGATGCAAGAGTGGGAAATGATCACATATTTTTCTCGACAACTGAGAAAAACTTAGCAGAACTACTCCTCCCATAACCTGGAGTTCTTAACAGTTGTCTTCACCTTGAAGATGTGGCAACATTATTTTATCAGTGAGTGATTTATAGTGTACTCTGATCACAAGAGTATCATGTATATCTTATCTTAGAAGGACCTAAACATGAGACAATTTCATTGGCTTGAGTTCCTCCAGGAATATGACTTCGAGATAGTCTATACTCCTTGGAGGGGGAACGTTGTAGAAGATGCACTCAACAAGAGATATGTTATAGAGCTGCTAGGCGAGGAGACAGAGTATTTGGCCTCTTTGAAGATATCCTTTGTGGATCAGGATGGAGAAGTTTTTCTTCAGTCTCTTATAGTCACTCCCCCACTTCTCCAGTGAGTCAGGGAGGCGCAGCATGGGGACACTAACTACGAGGCTCGACGTTCTCATATATCCACAGGGCATGCACCTGATGGATTTCTTGAAGGTTGGGAGCATGTCATCTTCTTTAGAGGATGTACCATGGTACCAGTGTCTCTTCGGGAGGATGTGATGAGGGAGTTCCAGAAATCACCTCTAGCGGTACATCCCGAAGTGGAAAATATGGACTAGGATCTCTGATGATATCACGGGTGGCCGAGAATGAGGAAAGCAGTAGAAGAGTTTGTCTCTCAGTGCCTCACTTGTCTGCAGGTGAAGGTGAAGCATCAGGTACCAGCAGGCTTGGTTCAGCCTTTAGAGGTTCTAGAGTGGAAGTAGGATGGGATATCCATGGAATTCGTGACTAGACATCCACCTACATATAGAGGTCATGATTCCACTTGGGTAATTGTCGACCGAATCATCAATCGGCCCACTTCCTACTGATTAGAGAGTAGGGTTCAATAGAGATCTTGGGACGACTCTATGTTCAGGAGATTTTGCAGCTATATAGAGTACCCTTGATGATTGTTTCCGATCGTGATACACGTTTTACTTCCTGGCTATGGAAGGGGTTGTAGGAGGCTTCCAAGACGCAACATTGTTTGAGCGATGCCTTCCATCCACAGACGGATGGCCATACTAAGCGGACCATTCAGACACTCGAGGAAATGCTACGTGCTTGCAACCTAGAATTTGGTCCTACTTGGGAGGATCACTTTACTTTGGTGGATTTTTCATACAACAACAGCTATCACTCCACCATTGGGATGGCACCATTGGAGGTGTTGTACGGGCGACCTTGCAGATCACCTTTGTGTTGAACTGACCCAGGGGAGTCAGCACTAGTGGAACCAAAGATGGTACGGGCTACCACATAGAAAGTGTAGATCATCCAGGAGTGGATGAAGGCTACACAAAGTTGGCAGAAGAGTTATTCTGACAGGATATGGAGAACTCTATATTTCTAAGATGGCTACCACATATTTCTACGGGGCTCACCCTGATGAGGTTTACAGAGATTTGGCCAAGGAGGAAAGTTATCTCCAAGGATCATTGGACCCTTTCAGGTCCTTAGTAGAGTTGGCGAGGAGGATTACCGCTAAGCTCTCCCACCTAAGTTGAAACAAGTGCATGATTTCTTCGACCTATTATAGTTGAGGAGATAAGTGCATGATCATTATAACATTATTGACCATGGTGAGCTGGACATCGATGATAGGGAAACGTTTTGGGAGGTTCTAGTGGATATTGAGGATCGACAGGAGCGAGTCCTTCGTGGGTGGTAGATACCTCTCGTACGCATTCTCTGGAATCACGGGAACCTCCAAGAGAGCACATGGGAGCATGAGGCTCAGATTCGTGCTCACTACCCCCACTTGTTTCCCTAGTTTTGTGATGTGGCTTTTAGGGACGCAAAGCCCTGAGGTGGGTAGAATCTAAAGAGCAGTAATTTCGATGTATTTGTTTTTAAATATATGGGAATTTTATGACTTTGAAAAATTTACGATGCCTAATTCCGAGGCCCGGTTTGTCTAGGACAAATTTCTGAACTTTTTTTCAGGTACGTTCAGTAAACGTGTGAGTGGATTTTTGTAACTTTTGAACCGGTGCATGGAATTGAAAACTGAGGACACTGTTGAACTCGCAGCACCGGTATTTTCTTAAGGAGACCTTCCCCTGACTGTAGTAGGTCTAGGGTGGATTTTAGTTTTTCAGTTATTCATGAATGAATAAAATGAAATAAAACTATGTAACTTTTTATTTTTATTTGAAACTCCCATTTGGGTGTTAAGAGGTGGTGACCACCAGAACCTCCCCTGTGAGGTTATGGAGGTGGGGACCACTGAACCTAAAACCCCCAATTATAATTAAAGGGTGGGGACCACCCAAACCCTCATAATGTGAGAAACCTATTGAACTTACCCTTTAATGAGGGAGGTGACCTTTAGGTTTCCCAAAAATTTATTATGCCAACATCAGTGTAATTATGATGCTAATTTAATTTGTCCCAACAATTAAATTGGGGAAACATATCATATTGGCTACCTTTTTTTGTGGAATTTGGGGGTAGTGTTGGCAAAAGGGAAATTGGGAGAGAAACTTGGAGGAATTTTTCTTCTCCAACGAAGAACGCTCCTCCAACAAAGAATGCCAACACACGATTTCGACTTCTTCCTAAGGGAATCCTCTAACACGGAACATATTTAATCGATGACCATCCTTCCCTCCTCATCGACATCAACAAGAGAATGGGGTATGGCTGTGTTTTTAATTGATCAATGTTAATTTTACTCTCACATTGAATAATTCCCCTTGAGCCGCATCCTACCGCCCTAACGCAGAGTGTACGGGCCAAACAAACATGGACCGACCCCTCTGCAAACCTTATGGTTATTTTGTTTGTTCTTCACGATGGTGTCGGGGACTAGTGCTGGAATTTGGAACTTTTGGAACTAGAGAACCACGACCGGCACCACGGCCGGCCGTGATGAAGGTGAAAAACGGAGGGTGGCCAGTCAAGCCCGCCTCTAGCGAAGGCACGACGTGCAACTGCGCCACACGGCAAGCCACGACAGACCTCCCCTTCGCGGCCTTCGCACCCCTACATCCTCGCCGCACAAAAGCCCCTGCAGACTTCACTGTCCTGAGGCTTTGCCGCCCCATGGCCTCACCACCTAGTGGCCCTCCGCGGACCCCACGGCTTTTTCCGCCTCGCGGCCTCGCCTCCTCACCCCCCTTGTGGCCTCACCACCCAGTAGACCTAGGCGGAACCCGCGCCACCCTCACGGCCTCACGCTGCTCTGCGGCCTCTGCGCGGGCTGGGATGGACCCAGGGGCCCAAGCTGGACCCAGTAGTCCGGGTCGACCCAAACCGGGTCAGGTCGGACTGGACCTAGACCAGCTACGAGCTTTTCGCTCTATCAGCCATAACTTTGGCACCATGTTTTAGTTTTAAAATATGTCAACGGCATTTTAATACATAGAGTGATACGGTCCCTTTGTATACCCAACCTGTGTTTTGGATAATGTAGGGATACATTCGGGTTGGAGCGAGCACGAATCTAATCAGGCCCTTGGGACTAAATGGTTAATAACTTACAGACCGAGAGTCCGATTGATGCACCGTATTTTGCGTTGAGACACCTATGATGTGTTGTTCCTTGGGATACTTTTTTTGGGACATCCTGGAAGTTGTAGTATCCACTAGTGGCTTGAGGAGAAAACAATCCTAGAGATGAGCAAGCATAGTGCAGGAACCAGCAGCTAGCTATGACATGAAGAATGAATAGAGATCATGTGTGGTTCAGCACCAAGAAATCCTGTGTGGGTTAGCACCGAGCGATCCTGTGGGGGTTCACACCGAGAAATCCTCTGTGGTTCAGCACCTAGCGATTCTTTGTGAGTCAGTATCGAGCGATCCTATGGGGGTCATCACTGAGCAATCTGGGGTGGGTCATCACTGAGCAATCCTACATGGGTCAGCACCAAGCGATCCAATGCGGGTCATCACAAAGCAATCTTGTGTGGTTCATAATCTAGAGATCCTCTGTGGGTTAGCATCTAGAGATCCTATGTGGTTCAGCACCAAGCGATCATGTTTAGGTCAGTAGTAGTGCCTCTTAACAGACTATGATGATTCAGTAGTTACATATAATCATCTCTACTATTATACCTAAGAATTACCTAGTGTGATCTGAGTCTATACCTTGTGGTAATTTCCATCGTGGTAATACATTGGTGGTATTCTTCTGTGTGGTGTACCTATGTGGTACTTACCTTCATGGTATTTGTTCCTTTGTGGAACAGATGGGCTTTGGGCTTTGAGTTGGACACTCTGTTTTCCTCATGAATGAGATGTGTATACTTTATAACTTAGGTATATGTATGGGGATATACCTAAGTAGGGTTGTCAGTTGATTTCATGACTTGGGTTTTATCATTGGTGGATTTTGTTAGACCTTGAGGGTCTTGGGGTCCCTACCGAGTATCTTTATACTCACCCCTGCACGGGATATGCCCGAACCTTGTTGTGTCTACTGTATACGAAGGACAACACTGATCAGGGATGAGGATACCAAGGCTAGACACGGCCCATAGGTGGACCATACAACATGACGGTACACATAAGAAATGGGCGGACATGGACTGCTGAGGAGGCAATCTTTACCTACCCTTCAGGTAGAAACCTAGGAGGACAACCTAGTAGTTGCCTTTCTTTTTCTTTAGTTGTTTTTTATTTCATTTTTACTTGTATTGTTACTGTTGGGCTTGTATTCTAGCCCCATTTTACTTTAATCACTCTTTTTTCTATACATTTGACATGTGTTCATATCTGGATGTGTGCTTGGTTGTGTGTGTTTATAGGTTATATAGGAAATGATTTCACGGTTATAGGGAATACACCTTTCGGTGCTAATAGTCGGCCCCTGGCCAATGGAAGGTGCACCAGGGGTAGTCACGACACGGGCCCCAGGGGATGGGTCATGAAACATTGGTATCAGAGGCATCAGTTCTACTATAGAACATTCGAATCTGATCTTATTTTTAATGGAAATGGTGTTAAGTGTAGTGAGTTTGGTTATCATTTTAGGGAATATAGTGTTGGTGCGAAGGATGACGAATACATAAACCAAGACCCAATCTTTTGATTTCAAACTTAGTGCATGAAAACACTGATTGGGTGTGTTTTTTCAAGAGTTTTCTTTATGATCTCTTTGACTCAGCTTACCAGGTATAACTTTATGACCGTGGCACACCTGTTTCATTTCAGTAGGTCTCCACACAGACATCTAGTTAGGGTTCCAGATATAGTATGCACTGATAACCCACCGAGTGACGAGGCCTCGGTACATGACCCTCTTCCAGTAGAGGAACAAGCGGAGGCACCAGTGGTACCATTACCCATTGGGCCACCATTTTCACCAGCCCTAGCAGCTGAGGGTGCACGCTACTTGAGCGTGTTGCATGAGTTCCAGCACCAGAGGCCACCCAGGTTCAGGGGAGAGATGGACCCACAGGCGGTTGAGGATTGCTGGAGGCATTGGTGAGAGTCTTCCAACTGGTAGGGACACATGTTGATCTCATGGTTATCCTTTCCACCAGTCATCTAGAGGAAGGATCAGGAAGATGATGGAGATTAATTCTCTAAGATCACGATGTGGTGACACTTCTCTGTACAGACTTCGAGAGCCTGTTTCAGGTAGAGTTTGTTCCAGCGACTCTTTGCATAGTGCGCATACATGAGCTTCTTCATCTGTAGCAGGGTAGCTTGACTGTAGCTCAGTACTCAGCGAGGTTCACTTTCCTCTCACACTACTCCAATGATATGGTGTGGGGCCCATTCTTCAGGGTCCAAACCTTCAAGAAGGGGCTCAGGCGAGAGATCTGGGCTTTGATGATTTCTCTTAGCATTCCGACGTAGATGGGGATGTTTATGTGAGCCTTATTAGGTGAGAGTTTCTTTACTGAGCAGTCACCAGTAGCGAGACCCACCACCGGACGTCATGTAGTGGAGTCTTCTGCAGCTGGCAGCAGACAAATGTCACAGAGGTCCAAAACTACCAGACCTACAGGTGGACGACCATAGGATTCAAGGTCAGTTGTGTAGGGAACCCAAGGCAGAGCCAGTTATTCCAGGGGTGTATAGTGTTATGCATGCAGTGGGTAGGGTCAAATGGATCATAACTATTTGACCTGCCATATGGATGATCAACATATGGTCGAAGGACCACCCAGGCAGAGACAAAGGTTCAATCGAGGATGTCTGTAGGGAGCAAAAAGACGTGGTAGAGGAGCTGGCCGTGCAGCTAGAGGTGGGAAACAATTCGAGATGTTACCGGCACCACCATCTCGTGGTCCACCCGGCCACAAGGAGTAGGTGGACAAAGGCATGCTCAGCTCTAGGCAGTGGAGGCCTACGACCATGGTGCTCCAGAGATGATACACGGTACGATCTATGTCCACTCCACCTTAGCCGTAGTACTTATAGACATAAGTTCCAGTCATTATTTTATTTCCAATTCCCTCGTTTAGAGCATGTAGATTCCTACGGAGTCGTTGGATCGATCGTTTTTGCTATAGACTCCTACAAGAGCAGATTCGATGATTACACATTGGTGATGGTAGTGCGAGCTTACTCTAGGAGGTGAAAGCTTCAGCTGGGATCTCCTATTAGCAACGTCAAGGCCTTATGACGTCTTCTTGGGTATGGACTTGTTATCTACAATCCATTATTAGATTGACTGTATTAGGTGCAATGGGAGATGTGTCCGTAGGGATGGGACCAAGTTTACATTCACCGGTGAGAAGGGAGCCTTTATAGAAAAGGATGGAATTACTCAGAGGATAGTGCAACCAATCGCTCATTAGCTGGTTAGACTTACCCTTGGAGTAGTTGATGTAGAGAGTCCGAGTTATCCTATAGTGGTGGACCAGTATGTGAATTTCTTCCCTGATGATGTTTTGGGTCTACCTCTTCCAAGAGAGGTGGACTTTTACATTGAATTGTACCATGGGATGACACCGATATCTACACCAGCATATCGGATGGATCCCGTGGATCTTTGTGTGTTGCGAGTACAACTGTAGGACTTACAGGGGAAGGGGTTCATTTGGCCGAGTGTTTCTCCTAGGCGGCCTCGATTTTGTTCTCCAAGAAGGCGGATGGGAGCTTGAGACTTTTTGTTGACTATCGGTGCCTGAACTAGGTGACCTTGAAAAACAAGTACCCACTTCCAAGGATTGATGATCTCTTTGATCAGTTAAAGGGAGAATGGTGGTTCTTGATCATATACCTCAGATCAGGCTATCACCAGCTCAGAATACGAGATGAGGTTGTTCAGAATACGGCTTCCAGATGTCAGTATGGCCATTACGAGTTCTTGGTTATTCCATTCGGTGTAACCAATTCTCCAGTAGTGTTCAAAGGACTAATTAATAGGATCTTTCAGCCATACCTTGATTTATTTTTGGTATTCTTCATCGACGACATTCTGATCTACTCGGGTACTGAGGAGGAGCATGCCTATCATTTGCAGGTAGTGCTGGACACACTCCGAGAGCACCATCTTTATTGTAAGATCTCGAAGTTCTAGATTTGGATTCGAGAGGTTCTCTTTCTGGGACATTTCATCTCAAAGGCTGGAGTTGCAGTGGATCCAGCAATGATTGAGGTGGTACTTTCTTTGGAGCCACCCAGGAGTGTGACAGAGATACAGATTTTCCTGGGATTTATCAGATACTACTGGAGATTTGTGCCAGATTTCTCCAGAGTTGCAGCACCTTTATCTGTGTTGATGAATAAGGGGAAACCCTTCATTTGGTCGGAGAGATGCCAGTGGAGTTTTCAGAAGCTGAGGTAGAGGCAGACCAATTCAACCATCTTGAGGCTTGCAGAGGAGGTCGTAGGGTACGTAGTCTACTGTGACACATTAGGGACCGAACACAGATGTGTCCTGGTGTAGGAGCGGGCAGTGATCACGTATGGTTCATGACAGCTGAGATAGCATGAGAAGAACTACACTACCCATAACCTAGAGTTAGAAACTGTGGTCCTGTCCTTGAAGGCGTGGCAACATTACTTGATGAGAGAGCATTTTATGGTGTACTCTGATCCCAAGAGTATCATGTATATCTTCTCTTATAAGGACCTAAACTTGAGACAATGACGTTGAATTGAGTTCCTCTAGGACCATGAATTCGAGATAGTCTATACTCCAGGGAAGGGGAATGTTGTAGTGGGTGAACTCGGTATAAGTTCTATTATGCTGCTGCTATGCGAGGTGAAGAAGAAGTTGGCCACTTTGTAGATATCCTCTGTGGGTCGGGACTGAGCATTTTTTTCTTCAGTCTCTTACAATCACTCCCCCACTTCTTCAGTGAGTTAGGGAGGCACAACGTGGGGATGCTGACTGTGAGGCTCGACGTGATCAGATATTTATAGGGTAGGCACCTGATAGATTTTATGAAGGTTGGGATCACGTCATCCACTTCATAGGATGTACCATGGTACTGGTGTCTCTTCGGGAGGAAGTGATGAGGGAGTTCCACACATACCCTCTAGAGATACATCCAGGAGTGGTGAAGATGTATCAGGATCACTGACAATAGAACTGGTGTCCAAGAATGAAGAAAGCAATAGCGTAGTTTGTCTCTTGGTGCCTCACTTGTCAGCAGGTGAAGGTGGGGCATCATGTACCATTAGGCTTCGTTTACCCTTTATAGGTTTCAAAGTGGAATTAGGACGAGATATCCATAGACTTCGTGACTGGACTTCCACATACACATAGAGGTCATGATTCTATCTAAGTGATCGCCGACCGACTCAATATGTCGGACCACATACTACCTATCAGAGAGCAAGGTTCAGTAGAAAGCATGGGATGCCTCTGTGTGCCTGAGATTGTGCTGCTGCATTGAGTACCCTCGATGATTGTATCTGATCATAACATACATTTTACTTCCCGGCTATGGAAGGGGTTACATGAGGCTTTCGGGATGCAACTTCATTTGAGCACCACCTACCATACACAGACAGATGGTCAAACGGAGCGGACCATTCAGACCCTGGAGGACATGCTACATGCTTGCATCCTTGACTTCGGTTGCAGCTAGGATGATCCCTTTCCTTTGGTGGAGTTCTCATACAACAACAACTATAACTCCACCATTGGGATGAAACCTTTTGAGGCATTGTATGGGCAACGATGAAGATCACCTTTGTGGTTGACTGGCCTAGGGGAGTCAGCACTAGTGGGATCAGAGATGGTACATGCTACCACAGAGAAGGTGCCGATCATCCAGGACCAGATAAAGACTTCACAGAGTAGGCAAAAGTCTTATGCCGACAGGAGATGGAGACCTGTGGAGTTTGAGTTTGGAGACCACATAGTTATATGGGCCTCACATCGAGGAGGTTAATAGAGATTTGGCCAAGGCGGCAAGTTATCTCGAAGGTTCATTGGACCCTTTCAGGTCCATAGAAGAGTTGGCGAGGTGGCTTACCGCTTAGCTCTTCCATGTCAGTTGCACTGGGTGCAAGATATCTTCCACAAATCCCAATTGAGGAGAAACATGCATGACCCTTATTACATCATCGACCATGGTGAGCTAGACAATCGATGATGGGGCGACGTTTTCGGATGTTATAGTGGAGATTGAGGATCGACATGAGCAAGTTATTCGTGGGCGTTCGATGAATCTGGGGCGCGTTCGCTGGCAGCATGGGAACCTCCAAGTGAGCACATGGGAGTGGGAGGATCAAATTTTTGCTCAGTACCCCCACTTGTGTTTCTAGTGTTGTGATGTGGCTCCCAGTGACGCAAACCCCCAAGGTGGGGAGAATGTAATGACCCAAAATTTCTATGTAATTTTTTTTTAAAATATATGCGTATTTTTAGAGTCTGCAAAAATTGACAGCGCGTGATTTCGAGGCTCGGTGTGCCTAGAATTAATTTTTGTACTTTTTTTGGGTATGTTTAGTAAACGTACGAGCGGGATTTTTTAACTTTTGAACTGGTGATTGGAATTGAAAACTGAGCATACTTTTGAACTCGCTGTGCCGATGTTCACTTAAGGAGACCTTCACCCCGACCTCAGTAGGTAGACTGTGGAAGTTGGTTTTTCACTTATTCATGAATGAATAAAATAAAATAAAATTGTGTAACTTTTATTTTCATTTGAAACTCCCTTGTGGGTTTCAAGGGGTGGGGACCACCTAACTAAACATCCCATGTGAGGTTATGGATGTGGGGACCACCAAACCTAAAACCCCCAATTTTAATTTAAGGATGTGGACACCTTGAACCCTCTTATTGTGAGAAACCTCTTGAACTCCCTCTTTAATGAGGGAGGTGACCTTTAGGTTTCCTGATTATTTATTATGCCAACCACATTGTAGTTATGATGCCAATTTAATTTGTTCCAACAATTGAATTGGGGAAACATATCATATTGGCTACATTTTCTTTTAGTGGAATTTGGGGGAATTGTTTGCAAAAAGGAAATTTGGAGAGAACCATGGAGTAATTTTTCTTCTCCAATGATGAACACTCCTCCAATGAAGAACATCGATGCACGACATCGACTTCTTCCTTGGGGAATCCTTCAACATGGAACATCTTTAATCGACGACCATCCTTCCCTCATCATCGACGTTAACAAGAGAAATAGGTAGGGGTGAGTTTTAAATTGGTCAATGTTAATTTTCCTCTCACATTGAATCATTCCCCTTGATCTTCTTACTACCACCCTAACACAGAGGGTATGGGCCAAAAAAACATGGTCCAACCCCTCCGCAACCTTATGGTTATTTTGTGTGTTCTTCCTGATGGTGATGGTGACTACTGCCGGTGTTTAGCACCGGTGGAACGCGAGAACCGCGGCTGCCACCATGGCCGGCCGCGACGAAGGTGAAAAACAGAGAAAGGCCGGTCAAGCTGGCCGCCTGCGAAGGCAGGGCGCGCGACCACACCACACAGACGGCCATGGAAGACCACCGCCTCGCGGCCTTCACCACATCGCGGCCTCACTGCCCAGCGGCCCTTGGCGGCCCTCGCAGCCTTCGCCTCCCCGAGGTCTCGCCGCCCAGCGGCCCCCGCGGTAATTTCCACCCGGTGGCCTCGCCGCCTCGCGACACTCTATAGATCCCCGAGGCCCCGCGGCCTTCCGCGGCTCCCCGCGGCCTCACCACCTCACGACCCTCTACGCCCCCCCTGCGGCCTTGTCGCCCAGCGGCCCTCCGTAGCCTCGCTACCCCGTGACACTCTGCAGCCCTCGTGGCCTTCACCACCCCTCAACCCCCATGCCACCCAGCGTGAGCCGGGCCGAGCTGACCATGTGCGGGTCGGGATGGACCCAGTGGGCTGGGTTGACCCAAACCTGGTCAAGTCGGCCCAAGCCAGGTCGGACCAAACATGGACCAGCTACGACCTTTTCGCTCTATCTGCCATAACATGGTCACTAGGTGTTCATTTTACAAACCGTATATGGTGCTGTAAAACTTGGAGAAATATGTTCTTTTTGGTATACCCCACTTGAGTTTTGGATAAATATGGGATACAATCAGGTTGGATCGAGCATGAATCCAACATGGCCCTTGAGACTAAAAGGATAATGACTTACAGACCAGGCGTCTAATTGACGCACCGTCTATTGCATTGAGACACCTATGACATGGCGGTCATTGGTAAACATTTTCATTGGACTTAGTGGAAGATAGATTATTTACCCATGGACTGATATGAAGACCCACCCAGAGATGATCAAGCTTAGTGCGTGAACCCAGTAGCTGGCTGTGACGTGAAGAATGAATAACGATCCAGTGTGGGTCAGCACCGAGCGATCCTATGTGGGTCAACACCTAGAAATTCTTTGTGGGTCAGCATCAAGAGATCCTGTGTGGGTCGACACAAAGCGATCCTGTGTGGGTAAGAACCGATCAATCCTGTGTGGGTCCGCACCAAGCCATCATGTGTGGGTCTGCACCGAGCGATCCTGTGTGGGTTAGCACCTAGAGATCCTATGTGGGTCATCATCTAGTGATATTATGTGGATCATCACTGAGTGATCCTGTGTGGGTCAGAAATAAATCCTCTTAACTGAGTAAGATGATTCAGCAATTACATTTAATCATCTCTAATACTGTACGTAAGAAATACCTTGTTTGAGTTAAGTCTGTACCTTGTGGTACTTTCTTTCATTGTAATACCTTGTTGGTATTCTTCTGTGTGGTGTACCTATGTGGTACTTACCATTGCTGTATTCGTTCCTTTATTGAACAGTTGGGCTTTGGGATTTGAGTTAGAATCTGTGTTTTCCTCATGATTGAGATGGGTATACTTGATAACTTATGTATATGTATAGGAATATACCTAAGTAGGGTTGTCAATTGATTTCATGCCTTGTGGTTTATCCTTGGTGGATTTTGTGAGACCTTGAGGGTCTCTGGGTCTCTACTGAGTATCTTATACTCACCCATGCATGGGCTATGTTAGAACCTTGTTGTTTTTGCTATAGACGACAGACAACGATGATCGAGGCTGAGGGTACCGGGTCTAGAGGGGGCCTAGAGGTGGACCATAAAGCGTGACAGTACAAAAAGGAGTCGGGCAGATGTGGAGTGCTGAGGAGGTGATCTGTACCTACCCTTCAGGTAGGAACCTCGGAGGACGACCCAGTATCTTCCTTTATTTTTCTTTAGTTGTTTTGTATTTCAGTTGTACTTGTACTATTACTATTGGGCTTGTATTATGGCCCCTTTTTTCTTTCAGCACTATTTTTGATATACAGTTGACTTGTGTTCGTATCTTGATGTGTGCTTGGTTGCATGTGTTTACATGTTATAAAGGAAATTACATCCTAGTTATAGTGAATACTCCTTTCAGTGCTAGTCGCCAGCCCCTTTCCTATGGAAGGCAGGCTAGGGATAGTCACGACATGGGCCCCAGGGGATGGGTCGTGACATGAATGTAAATGCTTCTAGTCATTTAACACAACAATTTATTTCAAACATTGTAATTGAATTGATACACTTCATTTTTTTGATTTTTAAAATAAGTCACCTCCTGTTTATGGATCTTTTAATCTCCATTTAATATGAAATGAATTTCAACTCTTGTATTTATAATGAATTTGGACATTATATACCTCCAATACTAATAATCTTCTCCATAAAAAATATGGTGTCTATTTGGATTTAGCTTATCTATTGAACTTAAAATGAGTCCTTCCATATTTTAAAATATAAAAAATATATATTCCACATTACATGTTAGTGTAGTAGGTATTTATAAAAAAATGTTTACAAAAAATTGAAGCAGAAATGAAATAGTATAGAAAATAAGAGAAGTTTAGAATGAATTTGAGCTATGGAAAGGTCCTTTGATACCAAATGTAAGTATCATTATAACAGAGACTTGGCTCTGATACCAATTATAGGATCATTACATATATGAAGATGTAAAAATAGAAGAGGGGGTGAATTGTAATTTTAAAAACATTCATTTTTTATTTTCAGTTGTTCTTTTTTAACAAGGTTAAATAAATCATATCAAAAAACCTCTTATGTATCCAATGGTAATCGGACATGGACAATGGGTCTGAGAAAAAAGGCATCGTAATCATGTAGATTCTAAAATGTATTCCATAGGCCATAAAAAATATTATTTTAAAAATTTATAGAATCATATTCATATTTTAATAATATTTATAGTAGAAATGATTTAATCAGAGTAAACCCAAAAAGAATCCTAATCATAATGGTTATGATAAATTAGGTTATTAGAAAAGTAATTAATTTATATTAAACCATATAGAATCATAATCAGAGTAAATAATATTCACAATGTAATATAGGGGCCATGTTTATTGTTGGAACTCAACTTATGACTTCTTTGTTCTCAGGCGTCTCAATATTAAGGGTAATATTCAGCCACTAGTGAGTACTATGGAGGTTTTCTGGAAATATCATTTTTTCGGTTGGACTAACATTAACATTAATGGTTCTTAAAAAGGTCATTTGGGTTCTTTGGGATACATGGTTGTTTTTTGAAATAGATCTGGGGATGTGGTGGGTGGTTTATATGGTTATTTTTTTTATTATTTCCTCTTTGGAATCAGAGATTCTAAGTGTTACCATTTCGTTGGATCATTCTAAACAAAGAGGTATGAATATGATATGGTTGTAGTGTGATTATGTTATTATTTTTCATGCTATTAGATATGCCTCTTCTCATATTTTTGGATACTTTTTAACCAATGGATTTCTTTTTTACATTATCTCTCATCTATTGATTGTATTGTTACTCATGTTTTCTTGGAGGGAAAGGATTTGGCTTACTATCTTTCCAACAATGGTGTGGATGAGAGAAATCTTATTTGGTTTGATCATCTTCCTTTTGATGTTTTCCCTATTATTTTAGGGACAAATGTAATTTTCCTTCTTTTCGACTTGTGTGATTCTTGGTTTTTAATATAATACAGGGGCCCTGTTTTCTGGCAGGTGATCAATTTAAAAAAAGATACCAATATAAAAGGATTAACATTCTATGAAAATTTCGTTCGAAATAATAGAAATATAATTTAAATGAATACAATTATTTTAACCCAAAGAGTAGGGTATCCAATAACCTAGTGTAATGGTCCTTTTTTATATACGTTCAAGAATTTATATCTTTTTTTTACTCTGAAAATAAATCTATACAATGATCCTTCTATCTCACTATCCCCATGGTCTTTTGGTTTATAGCTTCCCTTGCCCTTATATCCATCTATTCCCTAATCTGTCCGACACGTGAAAGAAAATATGATCCCTAAACATGATCTCTAGAAGTCATTTATGAATATTCCTATATGATTTCTATCAAGAATGAGTAGTATACATATAGTTCATTATCAAAAGAATCTCCTCTAAAGTCTCTAACATGATATGGGGACCTATTAGGGTTGCCTCAATTGTCCTTATATAGGGATAGGGAAAACTATATAGAATACCATATAAGGCTTCAAAATGAGCCATTTAAATTGTCACATGAAATCTATTATTATAGGTTAATGAAGTGAGAGTGATATTATACTCCGAAGAATTGCTAAAATCTTGGTAAGATGCCTAGAGCATGTCCTCTAGAACATGTATTGTCTATTCCGATGGTCGATCAGTCTGAGGGTGAAACGTTGTGCATAGAAGAACTTGGGTAACATAGATTTCTACAATACCTCTAAGAACTATGATGTTAAATTAGAATCCATATCTAAAAATATAGTATGAAGACCTCATATAGCCTTATTATCTCAAAAACATCTAGTCTTACCATCTCATCAACTGAGAAAGTATCCTAAATATAAATGATGTGACCGAATTTCATCATTCTATCAATAAATACCCATACAACGTCCCTACCTCTTGGAGACCTAGGTAACCTAAACAAAAAGTCCATTGTAACATCTTCCCATTTCCATTATGGGATATAAATTATCTTTATCAATCTCGCGTGTTTTTTGTGTTCAGCCTTCAAGTGTTGATAGGTGGAACACATTGTGATAATGCCTATTATTTGATGCTTCATCCCATGCCAACAATACTGGAATCACATGTCACGATACATTTTAGATATTCCTGGATGAAGTACCAACTAATAAGTGTGGGAATCATGCATCAAAACCTCTTTAATATTAGTATTAACCGTGAAATTTCCATGTATATGGAGGATGTCATCTCTATCCAATGACAAATCTGGAGGTGGTTCAGATCCTAAGATACCCTCTTGAATAACCAATCCTTTAGGATCTAAAAATTGTCTACTCTTCACCTACCCCGGAAGGGAGGATGTAACTATCATGACTGAGAGATAAGTCTACCTGTGACTATCATGAAACTATAGATGCATCTTGGATAAGAGGGCCATTAATTTCCACTCATTTGTGGCTTCCCATATTCCATGCCCTATATTTTTTTTGGCTCAGCGCATCAGTAACCACATTTCACCTTTAAATAATATAGGAAATAACTAAATTGAATGATTTTATATATTTGAACCATTTACAATATCATATATTCAAATCATGCAATGAAATGATATATTTGAGGCTCTTGTGGTCTATATAGACAACAATGTGCTCACCCAATGGATAGTGTCTCTAGTAACATAAGTTATGGAAAAATGCTTCTAGATCAAGGTCATGCATTGCATAATTCCACTCATGAGGCATAACTTTCTGAGTTTTGTATGAAAAAATTGTGTCCGACTACAACATCACTGCACCTAGGTTGATTCTATATGAATCATAGATTATTATATAACTTCTGGTTGTCTCTATCTGAGTCGGTATAGGTGCCGAGACCAGCATCCCTTTCATTTTCGGAAAGGCTCTCTTGCACTCTTCTAACCACAGCAACTTAATGCCCCTCATTATGAGACCAGTTAGAGGTGAAGTGATGAGTGAGAAGTCTTATTTGAAAAACTTTTATTATCCATCCAGCGCCAAGAAACTCCATATATTAAAAAATTTATTGGGTTTATCCTAGGATACCATAATATAACCTTCTTTGGATCATCATATACTCCTGATTCAGAGATAATATGACCAAATAAGTGAAATTTATTGATCCATAAATGGAACATTGAAATCACAGAATAATGATTATGCTCTCCTTGTTGACTCATAATGATATCTAGATGCTTATAATGATCACTACAAGTGTGAGAATACCGCAAGATTTCATCCAAAAATACATTGAAAATGGAATCCAAATAAATATGAAACATCATATTCATCAGATCCATGAAAATTTTGGGCTTGTTCGTAAGACTGAATGGAATAACTAGGTATACATACAGACCATACATACTATATAAAGTTGTATAAGGAATGTCTGATGGCCTGAATTTCACCTCATGATAACCCGATCTCAATTCGACCTTAGAGAATACCTGATATCCTTGGAGCTAGTCAATGAGATAATTTATATGAGGTAGTGGATACTAGTTCCTGATCTTAAGCCAGTTCATTTGTCTATAATACATGCATAAAGGAAGGGTCTTGTTCACCATCTAAGTGAAAATCATGGGAAAACCCCAATAGGAAGTCCAAGGCTGTATGATCCCTTTGGACACAATATCCTCTATCTACCTCTTGAGCTCTTAGAGCATTGTAGGTTCCATCATGTATGGAAAAATAGAAAATGAATCTGCTCTGAGAGTAAGATCAATTGTGAACTCTATGTCTCTTTCAGGAGGTAAGCTAGAAAAATAATTGGGAAAGACATCCCTGAAATGATCTACTATTGGGGGGAATTTAGATTGATATAAAACCTTGTCCTACATTATTAGATTAGCAATTTGTTTGGTCACTCCACCTAGACCATGATGCTCTGGTCCATCTCTATAATCCTAGACATCCCCCACACCCTTATATAGATTACTGATTCCCTCTGGGGATGTAAATGACACCCTTCAGAAATAGAAGTCTACAAAGGTGTGATAAAAAACCAACCAATACATCCTGAGAATTAAATCTAATCACATCATCTCAAGAAGAAAGTGTTCCTATAGAAAGTGATATATGCTTAACTCAAGGGGAAGTCCCTGCACTGGCGTATTCCCTATGATCATACCCCTAATGGTGTATCTAGGGTCATTACAACACAATAAAATATTATTTCCCACACAAGGATTACCATGATAGATAAAGAGATAAATGAGTGTGAAGTACCTATAAAAAATAAAATATATACTATAGTGGAGGCTAGTAGAATATTACATCACATTGTAGATAGTCTCGCAGCCTGATCCTAGTGCATTGGTTGTAATGCATGAAACTGAACTCACCCACAACCATGTGCAATAGTGGGACAACCGTGATCAAAATTTCTCTACTACTGATAAGGAGAATGGCTACCACATCATGAACTCCTCCTCAACGAGTGCTACAGATGCTACTCCAACTCCCTAGTTAACGTGGAACAAAATAACCTTCTCCTGAATGTGGAGCTGATGCGTTTCCTCTACCCCTAGAATATGATTGAAAGGTCCTATATAAATTATTATGATTCCCCATACATCTACTTGTTAGGCACTCAAATGGGTCTTTATCCCAATGATTCTTTAGATTCCCTTGTCGTCCGCACTGATGGAATACTATAGAGATACCAATATAGGTACCCTAGATGCCACTTCCCTAATGAGAATCCCCAAGGGATAACATTCTACCACTAGAAGAAAAAATGGCCTTTTATGGAACTAATATTCTATGACCAGTATTGTCTCAATCCCTCAGGTTGTGACCTGTGATTAGAGAACAATTTATGATCATCAATAAATTAGGTAGGTGAAATACATTCACCTCACTATGGATGGAATACGGGATCCCATCCTCAAAGAATCTAGTACGTGAATGCTAATCACTAGCTAAATATATTGCAAAGAACTCTAACCCAATGAAATGCACTAAATAATACTAAATTGACATAGAAAACTTCTTGAGATGCATGAACACTCTACCGCTATCAGCTCTAAATGTCATAGGAAAGAGTTGATCATAGAAGTAAATTTGGATATCAACCCATAACATGCCATGATGGTTACCGGCCTATGTAAATACATCCCACCAGATATTTGCCGAATCATGTTTCATTTAAGTAGAAATTTTGACACTCTACTATAGAGGTGTCTCTAGTTTTTCAATGATAGATAGGGTGGCTTATATCTAAGACTCAACAACCTGTGGATTTTTCTTCCATGAAAAGGTGGAAGGATGTTTCAGCTGAAATCACGAGTTAGATAATCCATCATAGGTAAATATCATGGAGAACCATGTCTGAAATTCATAAGGTACAAGAAACTATCACAAAAATTGGAATCAATGCTGAGATCATATATAATAGATGGTGCCTCCAGTGGCACCCCTTGTTGGAAGACTGGAGGCTTGTGTCCCACCCAAACTAGAGTATGTTCTCCACCACCCACTTGGAACACATCATGATAATGTCATGGTGAAATTGGTCTAAAATTTACAAGAATAATCCTCCAAACATGTTTAGAATACTAAAGATAGAATCATAGGTAGAATTTGAATGTATAGAATTTCACTACCCATGGAATACTACCCTAACCACCCACTTAGACTGCCATGTGTCGGTAAGTTCTCAATTATATATTTCAAGGGTTCTAATAGATGATGGTTAAATAGTACCTTGCCTAGTCATTTATTGGAAAAAAATTCATTTGATTTTTTATTTAATTATGAAGTCCACATATTTAACTTTAATAAGTGTGACAAGGAAGGATAAGGATATGAAACTATTAAACAATTATGTTATCATTTCGTAGAAATTATATCAATGTTCCTTTACAATGGAATTTCGTTCCTAGTAAATTAGGGCCCATACTCCATACCACTGAAAGTGACACCAGTTTGAATTTCTAATTAAAGGCTTGATTAAGTAAATTACTCATTTCATCCCATGAGGTTCAATAAAACCTCATGAATTGAAATGAGAAACCACTAAATAAAATCCCAAAATTAATATGATCATATATACAAGAAAGGATCGTTCAACAATCATAAGAATACAAATCAGTGCAAGTACTAAAATTCACCTATATGGCTTGGAAACATGCATGACATGCAAATCCTTTGAGATTCTGATGATGCATGTAACAATGGAAATTTCCCTCATATCATCGATCATAGGATGAAATAAAATTCGAAATCAGAATAATAATCAACAAAACCACAAAACATGTGTATCACCCAACGGTAAAAGAATATCAATGAAAATCTGTAAAACCACCACAAAAATTATAATTCATGAAACACAAAATTTAACCCAAACTATGGTTAGCGATGCCCAAGCATAGATTATAACCAAGTTCCAATCATTCCTAATATCCTGACTATTGTCTCCATGTAAGAAAGAAAAAAAAGGAAATTCCTCAAATACCACTTTATGATGTACCATTCTCGGATTCCACTTAACTAGTGCCCTGAGCCTGGTGGTCCACATTAACTCAAGTGTTTCTTCATAAACTCTAGAGGCTTTTGACTATATGTGAGGGCCAAAGGTGTCTTTTTGGGAGATTATTCCCCCAATACTAGAGTGTACCACATTGGATAATTATAAGCAAAAGTAAATATATGATGTATTATGTAAATAGAATGCACAATGTAAATAGAAAAATCAATGATAACTAAAATAACTGGAATATCATGCTATAACTAATGAATATATATTCCATGCCACTAAAAATATGGGAAACCTGGATACAAAGTAGAAGGCATACATGAAAACCCCCATTCAGAAAAGAATATATACACAAATTATCCCATTAATCCTAAGTTCCAGTTCATCCATATACTACCACCTCCATACAAATATAGCAAGAAATCAAGTGTCTATAGTTGTATGTTTCCCATTATCAAAACTTGAAAACATGTAATCTACCATAGGTACCAATGGAACATGGAGAGGGTGTGATATAAATCTCATTAGGCCACCAAAAATGGTGTCTATAACATCTAGTATGTGTAATAGAAACTGTGATACTGTGAAAGCATGTTTATTTAATGTAATGTTGTACAATGTATCTAAATACCCAGGTACCTACAACAACCCTGAGATGGAGTCTAAACATGCAACCGGTTAATTAAATAATTATTTACCAATTAATATTAATAGGTCATATGAGGCATATCCAGAAATGACTTCATCATCTCATGATAGTTGTAGTAATGGTTCAAAGGTGTGACATGGAAAACTACATTGATATTTATAAAGAATGGTTCCATGGTGATAACTAGGGGAAAATAGACCTCCAGGTTCCCCAACTCAATAGTAACTGCAGCATGGACATAAGGGTAAGAGTTTATTCAATGTAGATTCATCCAATTATTTCCATAATAGTGAATCTAATCGAGTCCAAGGAATACAACCAAGTTAAAACATGACTATGTTGTGGCTGAGTCCAAGGATATAACAAGGGAAACTCAAATCACGATGGATTAAAGGACTGTATCCATGGAATCCTAAAATAATAATGAAGAGATCCTATGGTGAGATACCAGACATCAAAATCTAGACAAGGATCAATTTCTTGGGTAGGTCTCACCCAAGGCAACTCGAATCCTTGAATCAGACTTAAATACTCATGTACCCAAGGAATTACCTCTGGAATCCAATAGATAACATGATTCAAGACTTCCTATAGATATTTCAATGTCCATTTGATTAAATAAAAACCTTAATCATAATTAATTACAATTAATTTTCCCATATGATAACTATTATATTAACAAATTCATGTGGTTCAAGCCTTTCCTTTAAATAGTTTGACAAGGCCATGTAGCATGAAACCTTTTAATAAAAACCATGTAAATTATGTTCAATTAATATGATTCAATCTTATACCTTCTATATACATGGAAAGGTTGTTTATGGGTGTGAATACAAATATTCATTTATATTTAATAAGTCCAAGTCATATAATTAAGTGTGATTTCAATAATATCATTTCAATCAATCACATTCATTACTTCACTTAACATAAGCGGTTCAAGTGGAAGTGACATGATATGAGCTATTCACAATTTTACGATTCAAAAAGAAATTAATATAATGTTTTTGACCATTAGTATGTTCATGCTTGAGTCCACCCGAATGATGGCTCTAAAGTGGAAAAACACTAAAAAATCAATTATGGAATATCACACTACACGGGGTGTTGGGAGTTGTATATGGAACCACCAACAACCAATACCATTTATGAAAATAGAATAAAAATATGGATCTAATTACTATATATAAAGAATATAATATCAACAAATGAAACCTGATGAAATTGGTGGGCCCCATATATCAATTCTAAAATCAACAGACATGAGTGATGAGTGATAGACCACCCACCTTATACTCATACGACACTCCACATCTAGTATGAACCTCAAATTAAGCCAAGATCAGAGTATATCTAAAAAACTAGCATAATATCCAAAACCTTAATAACTAGACTGAGAGAAATAAAATCAAATGATGGCTAAAATTGAATCGAGTACATACCTTTTCACATCCAATGTGACAAACATAAGCCCTATCAGACCCAAGATTAATGAGAAATCTCAATCCCGAGATATGGCCTTAAAAAGCACCAATATGTGATTAATAGAGCATCATCCTATAGAAATATGAATATGATAAAAGGATGATGCCAAATTATATCATTGTGGGTAAAATGATCATTTTCCCAAATAATTAGCATGTGCACTGTTTAGCTACATGGTTTTCCAAACTATACAACAACCATGCATGTGTACCTTGAGAAGAGGGGAACCCACATGGTTAGTTTGCATGGTTAGGGAGACCATGCACCAACCATGTGGAATGGCTCTCACCAAAAATGAAGACCATCTACACAGTGAGATCTAACCATGTTCCCTACTTACACAGTTTACATGAACTGTGTGACATGCCAGTTTCTCCCAAAAACCTGGTCTCCAGGCTCTGAACAAGCCTCATCCACCCCTAAGACCTTCTTGAACTCATTAGGAATCTGAAAAAAGTCCATAATAATTTTTTATAAGGAAATTTAAAGGATCCATACATGAGTAAAAAACCAGTTTATTACATTATGAATCCCCTCTGATTCCATATTTTAGTAGTGAAACACACCATACCTACTCCTTGCCTCCTCCAAGTGCCATGGGCTTGAGAAATATAAAAAAGTATTGTTTAAAATGATCCATGACCATACATCAGATACCATGAAAACAATTCTTATCCTTTTGAATCTAAAAAACTGGGAGACAAAACAAAAAAATGTGTTCTCCAAATAGTCACCACAGTAGATTTCTATCTAGTATATCATAATTATAGAATCTCACCCACCTCATCATTGGAAGCAAACATAAAACCATGAAATATAATCAACAAGATTTTAATCACTCTCTTGAGGAAGAAAACTCTCAAAACTAGTGCAAGGTTTCCAATAATAAATAAGAATTAACCATCTCATAAACCAAAAAGGTCAAAATAAAAAATATATAGAAGTTGAAAGAAAAAAGAAACACATAAAATTTCATGAGGTACATAGTGTGTATGAACATATCACATTCCTAGATACTCTCCTTCACACCACCAATACACCACAATACATGAACCAAGAGAATTACATATCCATTCAACACCTTCTTCTAGAGATCTGAGATCTCCAAAAGCTACTCCTAGAAAGTTTCATCATCGTCAACATCAATATATCTCTAATAAATGAATTGATAGTTTTCATGAATATAATTTCAGAGATGTTACATGTGTATAACATTGTGTATTCTACTCATCTATGGTGGAATTTCTATATGATACACTATGGATCAAATAAGAATCAACACCTTGAAAGGCCCCAAAAAACCATAGAGAAAGAATTCTACCATGACAAAACCTTAACTTCCTATGATGATGAGTCTCCTTCTAGAACATGTGATCTCTAGAATAAAACCTCAAAGGTATCATCCTATGATCGACATTTTATTTTGGACATTCATATTCTACCTTCGTACATTCATGAATAACCTGAACCATCTAGTTTGTATTCTAGACTAGTTTCAGCACGACAACATTTTCCACTATAACAAAAAGTCCACACAAAAAGAATATATATTTCATACATACAATGCTTAAAATTGTACCATTTCAATGGTGTAGTGAGAACTATGGTTTTAATAAAACTCAACTAAGGGTAGGTTCATCATCCATGAACCTCTAAAATTCAATACATAAGAGAATAAAAGTCATGAAGAGTCAATATTTTTCGCTCTGTCTAACCATCCATCTGCAGATGAAAAATATTAATATTGAATAATAGAGAGACAAAATAATACTGGATACCTCTTTAATCCTTTTATGTTAAACAATGATCATGATCAGAGATGATCATCCTAGAGACTCAATGAAATCTCACCACCTCCTCCAGAAACAACCTCGACAAAACCACCTCTAAGATGGACTCTCTAATCTCTATAAGTTGGATGATATCATAAAATGATCAACTACAACCAATATAACATTGTAGCCTCCCTCATCTCGAGGTAATACAGTAATGAAGACCATTGATATTTCCTCCCACTTCCAATTGGTAGCATCTAATTGTTATAGAAAACCACCAGGAACTCATTGCATGGACCTCAACTTCTGGAAAACCTAACATCAAGAAATAAACATAGAAATTATTCAAATCAACCCACATCCAAAAAGAATTACCTATCAATGATCGGTAAATATTTTTCTCACCGGGATGTACTACCAAATGTGAGATATAAAACTCACAAATAACCATCTCATGTAATACCAATGGGATGAAAATACTTTCTTGAAATAACACCTGGTGATTACTATCTATAGAACATCCATAAGGGGAGTCACCAAAAATAACTCAGTCACTTTAGAACTGAACCTCATAATCCCATAACTAGGACCCCTCCACTTATTTCACCAAAGATTAATTCACCATCATCTAAAAAATACACTTATTTCTTCCAACCTATCCCATTTATAGATACATATCTGAGAGTTCTTCTGTCACTCACGAAGCATCCCCGGATGCATGAAAGGAATTACCACATGACTTTAGGATGAACAAATCAGCTACATCATTTCCCTTTCTTATTATATATGAAAATCTCTAAGTCATATTTCAGTAAGAATTCCATCCACCAATGTTGAGGCATGTTCAAGTCATGTTGGGGGAAGACATACCCCCAGCTATTATGATCATTAAAAACCATAAAATGTTCACCAATGAGGTAATGACTCCACAAAAAATAAAATAAAAAACAATTGTGGGAAACTCAATATCGTGGGTGGAATAGTTATACTCATTGGGATGTAACATCTGAGAGCAATAATAAAATTGTTCTATGCTGCATTAAAACAAATCTAGAGATAGGATGTGAATCATTAAAGAAAATATCAAATTAAAATCCATCGAGTGTAAAAAATGGACTTGAGTGCCGACTAACTTCTCCGTTTGGTACTCAAATTCTTCCTAACAATGGCCAGTCTACAAGAACGTCTAATCTATCTGGTTCAAGGATATCAAAGGATTCGTAAATTGAGATAAATATTCTAGGAACCTTTTATAATATCCCCATGGGTAGGTAAACATCACACATCTACCAATATCACGGGGGTATTCCAAAAAACAACCTCTATCATCAAATGATCCACAAATATTTCCTTTTGGTGTATGATATACCTGAATAAATAGACTTCAAGTGCTAAGAACGCACGATTTTACAAAATCCTTAACAGCTTCTCATAAGGAAGAAATTGAAAAATGGAATGTTGATGCTCTGTATACTCCTCAAACATGCAGTACCTAAGGATTTCATCGATGAAAACCACTAAAAACATATCCCTGAACTAAATAAACACTTGTTTCACCAATCCTATGATAATGACTGAAGAATTTTTCAAAAAAAAATTGCATTACAAAACACTCATAATGTCCATGATTAAAATGGAAAATAATGTTCTAAATATCCTCATCCTTCACCCATATCTGATGATATCTGTACTACATATCATTCTTAGTGAACCAACTTTTTCCCTTTATCTGATCAAATAAAACATCAATACATATAAGAGCTTAGTGGATCTTCATTGTCACTTGGTTTATCGCTGATAATTTACACAAACCCATAAACTTCCATTAGTCTTCTTCATGAAAAAACCTAGTTCATCATAGTGTGACTAGCTCGAATGATAAAATCTCTCTAAAATAGGTCATTGAGATGTAATCATAGCTCTGAAAACTCATAAGGTGACATCCTATAGAGATACATTGATATATGAAATATTTATCTCAGTAGCTTGATCCCATACTCGGACTCCTAGTGTGGGGGTAACACTACAACCTCCTCTGCGAAGACATCAATGTACTCTTCTATCACCTTGGGAAACATTAACTTTTCAACTTATTATTAACTCAGTATCATCTTGATCATCGAGGAATAAAAGGAAAGAACACACCTCAGACCCATATGAGGTACTTTCTCAACAAAGAGTTATATTGTCTCTCCATAATCATCATAGAACAAAGAAACTCTTTTCAATTGATCTAATATAGCTTCACATAATATAAAAAATTAGTGTTGCTGATGATGTCATATAGCTATATCTATAAACATATGAAGTCTCCCAAATAGTTATCCTACCCTATCACAATATCATTGTATCTATATACATCATAAATATTTGGTCAACCACTAATTAGTGTAGTCAGTTCCAAGTAAAATAGAAGCCTCTCTACCTCATGTTCCAAGGAATGGATGATGGTAGGTGATATGAAGGGGTGTGTTACTCCCTAGTTAAAAAAAATCATGCACCCATGTATAAAAAAATAAAATGGTAATTCAAAAAACTTTTTATTTACCAATTATAGTGATGATAAAGAACAAAGCATACCACATGCTTCTATAAATTCTCACTACCCTTGATGATGAGAACCTCCATAGCCATTCCCTTCTCTCTAAGGATGAGGAGTATATTGGGATATGATCTTCTTTATATATATCCTCTCTACTGTTCCAAAAATGTAAAAAACTTATGTTGTTTCCTTGGATGAAACTGCCTCAATAGAGGAATCTAAAAAGAAACACATGGTTCATGTAGAATTTGTTGAAAGTTTGAGTAATATCGCCACAAATAACCTTATAATCTATGAGAATAAAATATTGGTGATCTCATAGAATTGGTATGAGAGCCACCAACACCAGATAAATGAGATGATGATGGATGAGACATACCCCCAGTCGACTGAAATCTCTTCTGTCGAGGAATTTGGGAACCCCAAACTACTACTCTTCTTAATTATAAATCACAACCACTACCCTCTTGTGAGAGTATAGTTCTTGTTAGATTCATCTAAATAACCTATTATCTTTTCATCATCTCAAGATATGTCATTATCATAAATATGATAACCTGGAACTATATCTCCAAATGCAAAGATTCCTCAAAATTCCTCAACATATCCTTCTAATTGAGAAACAAGTCTGATGCAAGTCATATAAGTGTATTGAAATAAATCCCCAACACACGCATGCTTGAACTCCCTGATCAAAGTGTAAGAAGTTATTGGTTAATGGACACCTTTGTGATCAGGGAAATAACATTTTCCTGAAACTGGTCTAAAAAATTCTCCCATGATACTGGGGACTCCTCATGATCCCTGAAGAATAATAACCACCACTTATTTATTGTTCCACATAGTAATGTCCCAACCAAAAAAAATCCAATGCTCCTTCCAAGAACAAATATAGATGAAAGGATTATCATCCTAATTCAACCATTATTATGTTATTGAGTATTAAATGGATCCCTCATGCTTCTATAGGCTCTGGCACAAAACCTCTTGATGTATCTTCTTATATGAGTCATCATCATCATCCTTCACTCTACGGTGATCACCCAACACATCCTACTGAACATATTCGATGTGAACCAAATGAGGACATTGACCTATAGCCACACCTACAAAAGAATAAAATTTTTCAGTTCTAATAATGTAATATGGAATGATTACCATTTATTAATTATATATTTATTATATTTTTATGATTTTAACCTATCCCAAGGTCTACCCATTTATATCGTAGGCCTGTTAAAGAATTGTGCATGATCCATTCCAAGGTATCTATACTAAAAAAGACATAATTTCATTTTATATTTTATGTAAAAACATTGTCCCATGCATCAAATAATAGGGGTACCTAAATTACTAGGTCTCCGGTGATCTCATTTTTTTAGATATCATAATTAACTTAACTGACATTGTTTCCCTACCAACCCATGTAAACTCACATGTTCATAACTCCAAACATTATCATATTCCTCAAACTGGACCCTGGATACCACCTTTTAGGAAACCCCTATCCAAAAAGAGTACCCATATTCGGTCAATGATGAGAGAAGGATGATGGTGACTACCCAAGTCCAACCATCATTTGGCCCGAGGATGGTAACTAACACTAACGGTATAATAAACATATATATGAGAGGCATTAGCCTCTAAAAGAAAATCTAAAATGGAGAGATAATAAGGATACACCAATAAAAACCATCACATACATATATATAATGAAATAATAATTGAAAACATTATATGTTGTACAGTACTATAACAATGAAAATAAAAACAAAATGTATCCAAAGGTAATGATGGATGTGACCGTGAAACGCAAATAGATCATACCAAACCCTAAGGTAGTAATATCATTACATATATCCAAACATATCTATATGAACTTAAAAATAGTTTATATATATATAGACTTAGAATAACAGAATACTTGGTTGCCTCCCCCAACCCATATCCTCTCATAAACTAAATAAAGAAAGCATTAAAAAGAATAGTGAAAAACTATTAAACTAACTCCTCATCCAAATAGGTATACTATGTTCCCAACCTCACCATGGTTAAATTTTATTATGTACCACATATATTAGATAATATAACATAATAATTAAACATCAATGTTCCCCTATCCCACTTCCCCAATGGATTTTCTCTATGCCCCAATGTTTCAAATCATGATCCATCTCTCTCAAAAAGTAAGCAAGTCCAAAGACTCCTGGGATAGGCATCACAATGTAAAACTAGTGTATCAAAAGATCAAATCATCCCATATCACATAACCATATATATTAATCAATTATTTATAGGATCAACCATAAACCTAATGATGTATAACATACATCAAGTATTATACCTCAAGCCATCATAGCCCACACACCGAGTAAGTACCTAAATCCATCATAGCCTATACAGATCATACATATAATAATCCTTTGAATAGAATATCTAGGGATACATGGATGTGAATAACCATAACCATTAATGATATCTACACACATATATGGGATAACATACCACTATTTATATCTTTGTATACACCTACAATGAGAAGATAGTTGGACTTGAGGGGGTATTCGTCCATCCATCCACCCACTAAGATTTTGGCTAAACCACCCTCCCAGAGTCCACTAGGTTTGGTAGCACCCACTAACATGGGTGTGAAATATATTAGGTAAAATAATATGGAGAATATAATACTATGCCCAACCAAACTATAAGAATAACTTTGTCCAAAAATCAATTATAGCTGTCATCACTCAGACACCCGACCACTACTATGAGGTACTAGATTTCCTATAAGAACACAAGTATTTAAAGATCTCTAATAATTAATTATTTCCTAAATATAATTTCCTTATGTTAATTAATTCAGTGGCCATTAAATTATCCATTAAAAAAAATTATATACTACATTACATTAAACCTCATAGTAAATTCCATTCCCTCTAGGCATGATCCAAATTGAGCCCTTGGTTTCTCAATAGTAATATCGTTTTTTAATTTTTGTTACATCATCAACCATAACCATGGGTTAATAATTAATTAGGATTTATTAGAATAATTTCATAATCTAGATACTCTATGAAGACAATCTTATTCTCCCACCTAGAGGAAATCTTTCAACCTTGCACACCCTCATACCTCAAGCATTGGGGAAAAGAATGCAGAAAAAATAGGAAACTTGGACATCATCCATTAAAAAGATTCATTTAATGAAATCATATGAATTTATTACATCAATAGGTAATTCCATATTTAACCCATTCCATAATATCTGGTGTCATCCCCAACTCCCATGTTCATATCCCAATGCTTTTCTCCATCACATCCAACATCTTCTTATATATCATTCGGGCCTCCTCATCTACATAACACCAATCATCAAAGTATGAACAATACCAAGATCATATCACATTCCATAGTTTAAATCACAACAAGTATACATCATACAGAATTGAGAAAATAAAACAATTCAATAGAGAAATCTTGTCCCTAAATCATGGGATTTGGCCATTTCATAAAATGGGCTCACACAGCTCCCAACATAACGCACTTGACCTCCTCAAGAAGATCAGAAATTTAGGAACCAAGTTTTTTTCCTCAAAAAACTATTTTTTATTCCTTCTAGAATGAAGTAATTCATTATTCATATGTTCCAACTATCGAAAACATAAGGTTTCAATCAATAACATGCTGCTAATATAATTAAAATATTAATTAAAATATGTTTCTAATCACAAATACCAATTTCTAGAAATTTATTGAGTTGCAATTCAGTAACATGAATTTAATTCCATTCACTAAAAACTAGTAACATGCCTCACATTCCATATCAAATTCCATCAACACATGGAATAATATATTCAATTAAAATGATATCATCATTAATTTGATCATTATAAAATTTAACAAAATCATCGATTCATGTAATATAACTCATTATTCTCTATATAATTACTCTTCAATTAATTCATTCTTTATATTCATTACAATGATCCAACAAGAATAACATTTTTAATCCTTCATAATATAACTCTCTATTAGCATATAATAGATAACATAATATCATGAAAATCACAAAGAAAACCTCTATCGTAATAAAAAGAAATGAAAAATGATCAAAATCTAATTATTTATTAGTCTGATATAACCTTAATTAGGTTAAATTTCATTGAATTCCAAGGGGATAAAAAATTCTTACTTTGTGATTATATTAAAATAAATAAGATATCCAGAAAATCCTATACCTATAAGAGGAATCTTCATGGAACGTGATTCTCTGATAATAGGGGCACACACAAGATAGAAGCTTTGCTAGAGGAAACATGAAACAACATCATAAGGATTTAATTAATCTAAGGGAAAGATTATGGATTTTATGGTCTTTAGAGAAATATAATAGAATTAAATGAAGGGGAGTACCTTTTTTGAGTCAATGGATACAGAATGGACAGAATTTTCAGATCAAAAAATATTTAAATCCAAATATTGCGGACATAATTAAACATCATGTAGAAGGAAGATTGTATACCCTCGATCATCTCATAAAATCAAGGATATAATTATCCACGATGAATTTGACTTTAATGGACATTGATTCACACTGCATAATTACCCTCACAACCATTCTAACAAAACTGTTAGAAATTTCCCTCTGGCAGATTTCACATAGCCAGAAGCACCAGATAACCAAAAGAACCATATAGTCATCTTATGTAGAAAATCCTTAAAAGTAGATTATTCACCAAACTAATCACTGTTATAGATGGATTCTCACATAAATAGTCCATCCACATGGCTGATTTACAATGTTGATCGCTCACATAACTGATCTATCACATAGTGAATCACTCACATAGTTGATCACTCACATAGTCAGTCCATCCATATAGAAAATACATGTAGCTGATCAAAATTGCCAATCATTGAACATAACTGATGGTAACCTATAGGAAATACAACCATGTAGTTTATGGATCAATATATGTAATTTGACTGACCATGATTCTGGCCCGAACCCAAGTTGCGAAAAACTCATTCAGGATATGAAACTTGTACACATTTGGAATCCTACCTGCTTCCGTATTTTATTTTCGAAACAACACTAGACACACTCCAAGCCTCCTATGAGAACCATGATCTTTGGAAACAAGAAATGGTTCATACTAGATGGATATAGGCCCTTACATTACACATATAGGAGTGGTAATTGAAATTATTTTGTAAAAAAACCCACAATGTATATATATAAATGTGAAAACTTCTTATATGAATATTTTATAAATAACATTATGATCCATTCCAAAATCTTATAGGTCTTGTGTATTTGGAAACTAAGATTCCTAAACCACTAGTTTTAATGTTAACTAAATCATCTCTAACTATGTTCTTCATAACAATCACAGTTCATAGACATGTTATATATAATTCTATTCTTTATAAATAGGGGAAGGGAAACCTAAAAAAATAAACTATGGTACACATTATGGGTAAAAAAGTGAGATATCAATGTCTAATTAAACATAACATGATCATAAGTGTATAAAAATATGAGAAAAACATTTGAAAACTGTACACTTTATATCCTTGATCATAATCATGAGTTAGGGATATATACTATTCAAATCATAATAGTTGAATCATAATGGAATCAATGAAAATG
Organism: Viscum album; assembly: GCA_963277665.1. Classification (NCBI taxonomy): domain Eukaryota; kingdom Viridiplantae; phylum Streptophyta; class Magnoliopsida; order Santalales; family Viscaceae; genus Viscum; species Viscum album. The sequence continues at coordinate 1,293,210,421 of OY728135.1, forward strand.
ACCTACAGAGCCTCTTAGAAGAATTATGAGTTTTTGAAATACATAGGAGAACGGAAAATCATTTACATAATAGTCATGGATTACTACCTAGACTACCATAGTGGATGGGTATTAATCACCAAACCATCATGGTATTCAATGATCACTCCCTAGTCTATCATAATAGATATCATCACTTACTGAACTAGGTTCACTGCCTATTCTATTCACATTTATCTCATGAGATACCCATATTTACCAAATCCATTGGAAGGACTTATAATTCTCGGCCCACCTATCACTTAATGAAAATTATAAAAATACATACCACAAGATCATAAAACATTCATCCTATAAAATAATGATAAATGGAAATGGGTTTTACAAGAAAGTGTAACCTATAGAAAATAAATCGGTTTCATAAACATGGTTTGATAATAATCCAAAACCATTCATATACATAATAAGGATGGTATTATTATATCACATTCCAAATAAATATTAGGAAAAATGATGTAATTCCATCATTGATGAAAAATTATTTTAAAAGACCACTTGGATCATTTATTGAGGAAAATACCATTTTACATAAAAATTACTTATTTAAAATCTAACTGTTTCCCAAAATATTAAAGAATATTTTTTAAAACAAATTGGAGAAAAATGATGGAACATATAAATCAATGATTATTAATTATAGTAGTAAATTACAATCATTTTTAATAACTTAAATATATGGTTCCTTTAACAATTATTGGTAAAAAGTGAAAATTACTTCATTCAGAAAATGAATAGAAGATTCATTTTAAATTTTTTTTTTAATATTTAAAAAATGGGTAAAAATTACTATAAATAGTAATTGGATAATATTAAAAAAATTCATGAAAACATTTTTAGAAAACATATACATGACAAAATGGATTTTCTATAGTGGAGAGAAATAAATAAAATTTTCATTAAAAAAATTAGTTTTGTATCTTGAGTTTATAAAGGAAGGAAAATGAAAAAAAAACATTTGTTATTCCTAAATACCTATAATATAAAAAATAATGAGTTTATTGGGAGGTAGATCCTGAAATTTCATCAATGAAAAAATTAATAATAAGTGATCCTAATAAATAATGACATCATCATACAAAATTAGTACCTTATGTCTGAAATCATTCATACATGTTCGAAAATACATTATATTAAATATATATTTATTATACATATATTATAGAATAGTATTATTATATATTGTACTATATATGTTTATATATAAAATTCATTCACATGGTTGTTAACAATTCTTTATTGAAATCACTATTATGGGTGATAACTGGTTTGTTTATCATGTATATTGTGGCTCAGTAATTATTGTCCTTGTACATTGATAATGGTTAAATAATATTAAAAAATTTAATCATGATAGAAATATATTATATATTAATTATATACATATCTATAGTCATTCATAAAAGTTATCGAAAGAAAAATGAATTACACGGTTCATGGAGTCTGCAAGTTGTACGTACCAATGAACATAGTTTTCATTTATCAATAGATAGAATATAATAAATATACATAAAAATTAACCTTTATTTAATAATTATAATATAATATTAATAATATATGTTCATTTAATACATACATATTACTATCCGTGTAAAAATTATATGAAAAACAAATCACATTAGTTCGGGGCGGTGGTAGTGGACACATACGCACGAGAAAAATTATAATTTTCAAATATATTAAAAGGTAATAAGTATATGTGATATTATAATTAAATAATAATAATTATTACATAAATATAATATATAAATATTAAACCCATTATTAGATCCAACTATGACAATTGATGATATAAAATGAATTGCATCGGTTTGTGAGATGGTTATTTCTTGTGCACACGATCAAATGTTTTGTATCCCATTTGATGGAAGAGGTGATGGATATAAGTAATTAAATAAATATTATTTAATATAATTATATGTAATTCACTATATTTATTATTTCAAAATGGTTGAAGTGTGTTTCAATGAGGTAGAATAAGAAATAAAATGAAAAGGAATTTTTAAGAACTATCATCTTCTTCAAAAAAACATCTTATGGTTAATACATATGCCCTTTATATGATGGTTTTATGATAAATATAGGGAGTCTAGGATTTATTGAGGGATTATAGTATGTGTGTTTATTTTCTAAAAAATGGCTCTTTATGTGTGGAGATAAGAGGATAAGAGGTGTCCTTTTATATGTGGGGAGGACACAATTGGAATTTTTTAAAAGAATAAAATATATTAACATATTATCCACACTAAATGAATCTATAATGGAAAATCTAGAATATCAAATAATATAGGGACAAAATATGGCCATAAAATATTATTTTGAAGAAAATATATCCAATTGCAACCCTTATCTAATTTGATTAACCTCCAGTAAACCAGTTTTAACCTTAACCATGGTAATCAATAAATTCTATTATTACTATTCATTATGGCCAATAAATTTAGATAGAAGTATTTCCTAATATTAATTTTTTTATTTTAAAAATGGAATCATTTATATGAAATTTAATTCACATATGTGGCATAAGTTAATTTACAATTTAACATATGGTTATTCAAATTCATACGTACAATTTAATAGCTAGGTAATAATATTATAATATATTAATATTCATTTAGAATGGTACTTGGGTATATTGAAAGAAACTGAAGTGAATAAATTTATTAAAAATTAAATATATCATAACATCCCGAGGTGTTACACTTTGGTTAATGAATAATTAACATTTGGTAATAAATAACACTAAATTTTAGTGTTGATACTGGTTAAGTCTTAAATAGTCTATTTTTTATGGATTATTAGTTGATTAATTTAAAAAAATAATAATTCTTAATAACATGTTCTAAATAACATTTTGGTTTATATATATATAATTATTCCCCTTTTATGATTGTTGGGTTGGATGTTATTTTGAAGTACATTTAGTGAATAATACACCACCTCAAATATTATAAGAGTAATAAATTATTGTAGAAACAACTCTCTATTAGCCTCAAGAAATATGTGGAGAGAACATTCAATATATTCTCAACTGTGAGATATAAGGTGAGAACATGGTAGTAATACCTTGGGTCAGCACGTATTTTTAACTTATTTTATGGTATCCTGAACCATCATCTCAATTTCCTATGGATATCTAAAACAAAATAAGATTCAATGGATATTAAAAATATCTCTAGAATAATTACCTCCAACATTCGTTTTTATGGATTATTGATTTCCATCCATCTATGGATTAAAAATTAATCATTGATCAACCAATTGTATAATCCCATAATTTTTAGATAATTATATTTATTATGCATATCAATCAAAACATAGTATAATTATTCGGTTTACTAAGTGAAGAAAGTAATGCTCATCTCAAAATATTTGTAGAGATATGGGACACATTCATTTATAAAGGTGTTTCATATGATATATTGAGTTTTTACTATTCCCTTTTTCAAAAATGGATAATGAGAAAGAGTGGATTAATGTAAATTTGTAATGGTTGATTAATACTTGGTAGGATATTTCTCAAGCCTTCCTAGAAAATGTTTCCTCCATCCAAATCAATGATTTTTTTGAATGACATATATAACTTTCATCAGTTTGACAAAAAATCCCATTATTAATCATGGGAAACTTTGAGGACATGTTGAGGAAGTTATCACACGATGAATTGTCATTTTGTATGCAATTAAAAACATTCTATGGTGGGATAATATCAAGAATAAAATTCATCATGTATGTGGACAAGGGTAGAACCATAATGAGAATGATGTATGGGGAGACCTGAAAATTATTAGAAGTCATGTTATCCAATAGTTTTCAATGGTAATTAGAATGGTGAATGAAAAATAGGGTAATTCACAATATTTATTCGAATATAATGTTGGTATCCAATTTATATTTTTTTTTGAATTAATATGATTCTTTATAACTTAGAAACATCATATTAGTAATGAAAATTCAACACCCATATTATATTGAATGTTTTGATAATCAGGCCACGATATATTTCCACGTTCCAATTCCAGACCCTCCCGGTAAACTGTGTTACCTAAAATAAAGGCATAAATATTTGATCATCTTATATAAAACATTAATGGAAATAAAATTTAATTTTAGTATGATGTGGAATTTAGAAATAATCCTCATAACTGAATCCGCTGAAACCTAATGGTTAGGATCATCCTTACTATCAAAGTTATAAATCATTCCTACTTTTAAGAATTGATTTTTAGATAGTCTAGTACGAAAACTAAGGGTGTTAAACCCCTTGACCTTCTTAGCCCACTCATCAACAAAAAATTATTCAAGATTCCCTACCAAAGAGAAGAGCCTCCAGAATCAAAAGTCCACCATTCAAAGACATAAATAATATATTTGGATTATTTTTACTAAACATATGGAGTGGAAACTAGTTATACTTATTGAAAATATTGAAACTTTCCTAGGTTATGAGGACATGTAATTATTCTTGAGAAGTGGAAAATAACATTCACAACTAGTGAGTATTTTCGAAAAATGGTTACAAGGGAGAAATAATATGGCTCCCAAAATCCTGTTGAAGAGTAAATAAATCACAGTACATCAAAATAGGTTGATGTACTATAAAAGGGTAAATAATTTTCCTTGGAGAAATCTTAGTAGGTAGTAAAACTATAGGTACCTGAGTTTCATTTTTTGTATCGCATGAATAAATTGAAGATAGGCCACTAATTCAAAAAAATGTGATTTTTTATATGATCTATAAAAACATTATTTTCCTTACAGAATTATCATAAATTTATATATACATCATCATTATAAAGGAAATATTCTCAAATAAAAGGAATATGTGTGATTATGGAACTATTTACCTTAAAAATGAGTACTTGATGGGGGTGAAACTCAAAATCCCAAAAAAATCAATATAATATAATTTTTTACCCACCGTAATGTTTGAGTCCATTTAAATTCAGTAAAGATTGATTGGAATTATGACTGAGAACAAATATCATAAACATCAGAGTTCATAAAAAGTCTGGGTTGATATAATTAAAGTACACCCAATGGGAATTTCAATTAGATTATAATTTAATTATATATATGATGAAATTTTTAAATGATGTATTGTTGAAGGTATATAAATTATCTTTTAATAAAACTTCATTATTATTGGTATGGAAGGAAGCACTAGGGTACCATTTATTATAGGGATACTGTTTCTCAAAACTAAAAAATATATAATTCATATTCATGAGGGTATGTTGAATTTTCATGTGTGAAATTATTTGGTGACATAAAATATGATAAATATTATTAATAATTTTTTACCTATCAGGTAAAAATATTTTTTTATATCTATACCTTATGTAAATTAATAAGAGATTAAATTGACATGGGATGTTCTCAATCACCTGAGGAGTGAGTTGATGAAAAATTTCAATAATGTCAAGTCAAAGAAGTGGTATTGCCTATATATAACATGGTAAGACATTATTGGATACAAAAAGTTATACCAGATAGATTATAATGATAAAATATCAATACTTTGTTTCCTTCAGTCCTCAAATCACCCTAATTGAAATTAAATACCCACTCATCTTAAAAAATGTATGAATACTTAGGGTAGGAAGATATGATTTTTCTCATCCTTAAATCCTCCATAATTAGTAATAAAGGTTATGAATTTTTTGAAGTGCTAAGGAGGAGGAGGAAAGATATTAGATAGACCATCAAAATCCTAAATGAAATATCACTTTCATCTTTACACATTATTTAATATTAGATAATTAGGAAAAAACATCTCATTAACTATAAATAATGTTTAATCCTCTAATAAAAGATATGGCCAAGATGGATATGATTAGGCTACCTGATTTAGGAGTAATCTATCCCATCCAAAATAGTTTTTGGTGGGTAATTTTCTTGTAGTTTCTAGAAAGAGAGGATTATTGTTATCTATAATAAGTATAATGAGTTGAAACTCTTGAGAAAGATAATGAGATTTTTCTGGAATAACATAAACTACATAATGATACATGAAAAACACTTCTCACATACTTTAATTAATTAGATGATTTATAATTGTTTATAGTATGAATTTAATAATTTATTTTATGGTTACTCATGTTACAACCAAATAAATATTTCAACTTAATATTAGAGTAAGATCACTTTCACATTCCCTTATGGAACATATTTTTATCACCGAATTTCTTTTTGAATATAGAATTATCTAACTTGTTTCCAATGGTTCATAATGTCTATATTATGTAAGATGATATAAAATATCATATATATATTTATGGAATAATTAATAGTGAGTGGAAAATCATTTAGTGAATTTTCTAAGAGTTTCAATCATTCCTTGGAAGGTTGTGAACAAATAAACTCTGTGATCGACCATGTAAAATTCCAATATATTATTCTATATCGTATTTTTAGAAAAATAAGATATATATAATGTAAAATAAGTTATATCCTATAAATGTTGAATTTTTCTCTCACTTTCTCATACCAAATTTAGTCCATGAAATCCATATTTTTCTTGGACATGAGGGAATATATCATAGATTTTTAAAAACTATCTCCACAATAGCATAACTATTAAAGAATATCATAACAAAGTATTACATACTTGAATTTGATTAATATTATATGAAATTTTTTAAATTTGTCAAAAAATATTATAGGAATCCACAAAAATGATTTTCCTTAATTAGAATTCATTTTATGAGTTAATGTATGATTCTATTAACTTTGAAAAGGTAGAAGTTCTTGGGAAATGTGTTGATATCACCTTATAAAACATTTATTATATGATTTAACATTAAATAAATCTCAAATAAATTACCCAACCTAGTAATAAAGTGATATTATATATAGTATTTTTTATAGATTCCAATAAAATTTGGAGATTTTGATGTTTATGTGCACATAGACCATGAGGTCATTAAATTCCACCATAGAAATAATTATGAAAATAAAAAATTTATTTATCATGTTATTTGACATCAATTGTTTGATATGTAAATCCATAAAAAAAAACTAGTGAAAATATTTTTGTAGAGTATATCTCAATACTGGAGCTTACTCACTTTGAGAGGGAAGCTAATAATAATATATGAGAAAAGTTACAAGAATAGAAATTACTCTTCACTAAAGTGACACCATGTCCATGGTTTGATGATATTATAAACTATATACCCACATGATCATTACATCATGACATATCCTACAAAAAAAAACACATGATTTTTTTCTAATGTACAAATTTATTTCAAGGGGGATCATATATTGTTTTGACCCTATGGATATGAACTTATATAAAGGTTAATTATAGAAAAATAATTTAGAGGTCTCCTTGAATTATGTCTTTTATCTTCATCTAGAGGGAATTAGGTTCCCCACTACATGATGGAAGTGACACTCTAATCAACAATAATTTTGGATTATAATATGTTGATTAACTCAAAAAATAATTATGGAATATGATTGATATCGACACATAAGGAACATGGGAAAGTGGGGTGGAATGCCCCTAAATCCCCTTTTACAAGTAGATGTATTTTATGTGTGGGTGATTTGTTTCATGGTATAATTACCTCTATATATTAATAATATATATATATATATATTCTATTTTCTATTTACTATAGGTCCAAATGGGTAGGGATGGCCATGATGACATGTAAGACCACCATAATAGTTATTTCATACTTATATGAAAACATTTTCATTTGATTCTTTATTATTAGGGTTATAAATATTTATTATATTAGTCACATTAATAATGAATTATTCAGTTAAATATTGACAAAATATGATATGATGTATAATACGTGCACCCCTTATAACCCTTAAACTACTGGAAAAGTGGTTTTTTTTATTTAGGTGTTAAAACAACTCCAAGAAATGTGAGATCTAAAGAAGTATTGTTCAAATAAATAATTGAATTCCTCATATGAATATATAATTATTTACATGACTCCTCTTGTAATATATCCTTTCTATTTGGAGTTTAGGAAATAAATAAATTTTCTAGTAGAACATGAGAATAAATCATATTGGGGTTTTAAGGGCCTTAACATTTATCTTAAAACTGTTGAGGAGAAGATGAATTTACAATTGACTAATCATCATGATATGAGATTGTAGAAATATATAAATTCATCAATATATTATAATTAGAAAATTGAAATTCATTATCTTGTCATCAACTAGAATACCATTAAATTTAGTGACAAGGTTATACTTTATAACACATTGTTTTTAATATTTTTTCAGGAAATTAAATTATTGATGTTATAGCCCCTTTATTATGGTAATTTCCTTTCAACATAGAGAAAATGACATTCATTGGGGTATGTGAATAGATTAAAATTCAATGTGATGTACATAAAGCTACAATTATAAAAGGATAGAATAGTGGGAATTATATCGAACATATATATTGGTTTAGAAAAAGTCTACTTTACATCTGGATTAAGATGTTAAATATAGCACATTCAAAGAGGTATCTCAGATATTCATTAAAATGTAAACATTTTCTTTATTATTGATTTATTTTAGGTATTATGTTAGAGTGTTTTGTTTGATTATTCATTTCCATGTTTTATAGTTTTAGTGATTTGTGTATTTGGATTCAGATGACATTAATAACTGATAATAAATATATTTATATATAATTATTATTACCTATGTAAAGGTTGTAACACCCACTCCCCCCAAAAAATTATTTATGGTCCAATTAGTGAAAAACATGGGTTTATGCATGGAATGTGTTCATGGACTATAGAATCATATACATAAGTGATTAAGAGGAAAGTGTGTTTTAGGGTAATCCATGAGAAAACTAAGTGGCATCTACTTGGAACCTAGAGCACCCCTCACTGTTTCCTAACCATGTGAAAACCATGAAATGAATATTGTTAAGGTAATATCTAATTCCACAAATTGTGTGGGTTAGGATAAAGGTTTGGAGAACTGTTTACAACCCATGTAGAATACTATGTCGACCTGCATATATTTTCATGGTTTCCTACTATAGGCCACACTATTTCACAAAAACCAAGCATGGTTTCTAGGTCCAACACTCCCAAAACTCCTTGAGCGAACTAGGAAAGAACTCAGGCACTCACCCAAGTCCAAAAACATCCCTTTGATAAGTTCTAACTCTCAAACTTTATTATGATGCTCATATTTAAATTTTCCCCATCCATTAACTACAAAAAATTTAAAACCCATCAAGAAATAGCTCGGTCCAAAACACAGGATTCTAAAATCTCCCCATAATTGAACATCTCATCATTGATATGCCTTCTGGAAATCGAAAACATCACCCCACCCACAAGGTTTGTGATGTATTGTTTGAATGGTCATGTTTTTATTTCCAAACACCAAATTCACCTTTAATAAATTCACAATCTTAATGCATTTAATCCATCAAAACTCGAGCCAAATATCAATTTCCAACTGAAACGATGAAGTAGGGATTAACTATGCCATCATCACTAGAGACATGATCCTGTCATTATCCATTTATACAATAGCTCGTTGGTTATCTCCACCAAGGGTATTAGTATTTAATGGAAAATTCCAAACCATGACTTGTCCACCAATAGAATTTCCTAAAAGGGAACATCCTAAGAATTCTTGAGATGCTTCTCACGTGATTTCATTAATTGGACGGACATGATTACATTTTAGGTCACATCAAAGACCTCACTAAAAGGGAACAAAAAAAATATCATTTGACCAACAAAACTATCCATGAATGTGTTCCTCGAAGGACATTACTAACTCATAAACCACACTCACCTTTAAACTAAAGTCATTATTTTAAAATAGTTTTGTCGCCAACAAAATTTATTCAAAAAGGGGGATAACACATGGATCCACTATTATCATCTTATCTCAGTCCATCCTATCTAAAATAGCCAATGCATTTCAAACTGAACCGCAATTCTCTACCACATGGCCTCATACAGTTAATAAAAGCACGTATACCGACTTTTTTAGTTCAATTCTAGTGATGTTATTAGATCAAACCATCAAAAGTCCATTTAATACTGTAATGCTTCAGTTTTAATAGAGTTGTAACCCATATCCAGACCACAAATTCATTCCCCTTTTAAATAGTTCTTCAAACCAAACTACAAGTCTGGGGTAACCTTAGATTCATTGAACTAGAGTCCATGAAACGGATCCATGATAGTTCATACTCCTTATTATAATGAGATGTGGCTATAAGGACAAAATATCCATATTAGATCATAAAATGAGACTAGTGTGGAATCCACCAAACGATCACATCAAATGGAAGCAACTGGTGTCCAAGATCCCATCTAAGGCATTCCTACACAGGAATCCAAGTATCACTCTAAACTAACCAAGCCTCCATAGAACCATGCATCTAACATACAAAATAGATAACAAACACTTATCATGACCAATGGATTTTAATACATTAACATAGTGTTAGAATGATTCTCTCTTTGCGTATCTAGGATGACATCAAGATAGAGGACATGATCATCACTTAATAAAGTGTACACTAAGGGGAATAAAAAGTGAAAAAGTTGAGCCACTACTGGTCAATTTCTTAAGAAGATGATCGACTACACCTATTGACACATCATCATCCGAACCACAATGCCAATACCACCTAAGGCATTCATGTTCATTAAAAATTTACCACTGAAACTATTCCATGACTAATGGAGTCTCTAAAGGGTTATGCATACCATCAACCCCATCGAAGTTGTGTTTCTAAGAAAACATTTACATGTACCAGAACCAACCTGACACTTACAACCTCCTTTTGAACAAAAACATGACACATCCCACCATAGAAGATTCCTAGACATCGAAAGAAAATTCCAATGGATCATTGGAACATTATTTCATTAACACCTCAAATGGAAATGTGACGTTACACAAACCATGAGCAGCACGTCAAGTCATTTGGCATAAATTATGAAATCAAACTGAATGTGTGTCAAAACACCCGAGTCCCAAATAGTTCTCACGAGTAGTGGGAAAAAACTATTTCCATAATTTATATGTCACATAACTCCAAATATGACCTGATATGTTACCTAGAATCACATTTTTCCACAAAATTATTGAACTCAATTGGTTCATTACGTCATTTTACACGTGATGGGTACCACGTTTTCCAACACATTCAACCCCAAGATTATATGAGAAATAGAACATTCTATGTAATATCCAAAGGATATCTTCCATATTCATTAATATATCAGATGTATGAAACAAAAACTATCTTGAAATAACATCATCTAAGACAACTATTAACTCAGATGATGACATAATGAGTCATCCATAACTAAAGAAACTAGAGGTTCACCCGACCTCATATGTAGTTGACCGTGCCCAAGGAATCTCTAACCTTATGAACTGAGAATTCCTTGATGCTCAATCTAATATCAATAGTCAAGGTGCAATGACCACCCTTTTGAAAAATGGTGTCCTCTTAAAAATAAAATGGATTACTAGGGACAACGACACCCAAATGACACAAACTAAAAAAGGAACACAACATTAGCAAGGAATTTTATGATTTAAGGGTGATACCTACCATGGGATAGCCCCTTACAAAGCATACATGAAGACCCCATATCTTGGTTACACAATAGATGTCACTAAGAACATGATTCCCATTTATTCAATCCATTTATAAAATGAATCATCCTATGGATAACATTACTATCTGGATTCCAAGTAAAATCACATGAACATTAAAAATACTATTCTATGATGGTTTAATCAAAGGAAACCACTTTAGGTTCCATTTCAAAATAATTTATTCTCATTTTAATCATTAAAAATATAAAATATCTAATTTTGAAACATCATGAACCATTTCAAATAAAACACTATACCCATGATCTAAAACAACTCCTAGGAAAAAATGCAAGAAATTTTGAATATAAATTCCCATTAACAATCAGGGGGACCTATGAGAGACCTATTAATCCAACCTAGCTTCATCAAAATAAAACCCAATAGTAATATTTTAACCATATAAAGCATAGAAACCCATCCATTTGAGTTCAAAATTAAACAGCGTCCACGCCACACCATTTCAAAACCCATCATGACATTAAATTTAGTATGGGTACCAATTTTCCAATTCATGAAGCACCCATAAAAGTCCCAAATTGAAATGATTTTCCCATTTATCACAACCTATCCACTTTATCATTTTTACTTTAGAAGCCATTTTATAGTGGTTCAAATATACGGGTTTCCTTATAAGGAACCCATATATATCACAACTGAAAACTAGATACCATCATAAATGTAACCACGATGTTTTAGACCATGAAACATTTTACATATAAAAAACATATCTACAATTTTATCATAAAGATTAAAACAGAAGCATGTCATATCATAGAATCATGGAATACCATCAAAAAATGCCAAAATAAGATACACCATGAAACATAATCACCAAAATATGTTATAAAAGAAGGAATGATAAACGTTACATAAACATGTAAAACTAATCATGGTATGACGCCCAAGTGAGAAACCAAAATGAAGAGGAAACCTACTAATACAACTAAATGCAATAGAATATGCATGGAATGTTAATTTCTATGTTCCTATTATGATGAATTTCATGTTCTATCCATTCCATACATATAAAAAGGAAAAAATACCCTAAACTACATAAATAAATAAGTAGTGGAAAATAAAATAGTCACCCATGTTAAAATAATAATCAATTGTAATATCGAATAACATGAACAAAAATTATCCACCCTGACCACTTGGTCATTTCCTATACATGGGGTGATCAATACTAAGAATAACTATCTACCATGTGATAACACATTCCTAGTATCATATCTACCAAAAAATAGTAAGACATATGAAAATAACCTTCTAATACCACTTTGTAATGTCCCAGCCTGACTGACCACAAAACAGGTAGACGTACCGATATCCACATGGCCTCAAACATGTCTCCATGTATGCGAGAGGTTGCTTACTAGAAGCGAGGGTGTAAAGTTAGTACATTGGGGAGACTATACCCTCATAATCATAGAACACAATGGTAAATATATAGTACATAGATAGAAATTATATATGCGGTATAAGGAAAAGAAAAATTTTGTAAGAAAAATGTAATTACCACTGAATGTAGAAATATGGCCAATGCCATTTTTTACAAGTATTCATGCGAGAAGATGATACAAAAGTTATAAATTTCTTAATAGTATGTTTTACAATTTAGTAACATACAAGACTCATGTAGATAAGGGAACAAAACATCCAAAAGGTCATCCCCATGATCATCCTAATCTCAAACTAGGTCTTGTGCTCATAACTCCTCCAATATAAGATAAGTAAAACAGAAAAATAAAGTTTTATACCTCTACAAACAAGATGTTATACTCAATTACCATTGGTACCTGAGTAGGGTTTGTGGTAATATCTCAATATTCCATAACCCACAGTGTGTATCCCAACTCAATTTATAAAGTAGAACAGTATGGTAGTGTTCAGGGAAATAGTTAAGTAATAAATGAATATGAAGAAGGAAATGGCATGTAAACTTCTAACATAGTGATACTAAGATAGACCAAAAATAATCCATTTAAAACATAGTCAATCATATATAAAAAGGAAGCTATAAAAAATGAAAAAATAAACACCACCGACTACCTGTTCATCTAATATTTTAAATAACCATGACCTTATCGTATACACCTTGTTCTACATTATTCATGACCTTTCCATATACCCCATGTGCTTTATCAGTCCTGACCATGATGTACAGTTTGACGATTTGTAACATTCACAGCCAAGATGTATAATTACACATGTCACAATTTACCATGGACAATTTGTATAACTAAAAGCATCAAATATCTCACTGGCATGTCGTATTTGAAAGAGTCAAACCATGAAGAGTTGGAGACAAGGTGTTTAACAACATGTCATCCATATCGATTACTAGGAGAATCTTATGGGAAAATTGGTTCGGCACTGTTTGGATTCCTAGGATCATGTCATACTAGACATATCCTACATTATTCCAAGTAAGCTTGATCTAAGGGATAGCAAGTCTGAAGGCATACCATAGAACAAATACAAAAGGGGCATACTAAACCAAAGGCTTCCACTGTTGTGTTCAAGATCCATAGAGATTGACCCATTTCATGTATATAATCAAAAAATTCATTTCATACCATTAAACATTCAACTCCATATGAGTCTACCCACTCATATATAAGCATTTACATTCAATTAATCCATTGAGTATACCCACTCCTAAATCCCATTTCAAAATAAAGTAAATCTCATGAGTATACCCACATGTATCCCAATTCATAACCAAGTCAACCAAAGAGTATACCCACTCGTAAAAATTATCATTCAAAATATACATATAACATGATTTTACCCACTCACATTTTGATTTTTTTAATTAACTCTTTAAACAATTGAAAAAAACCAAATGAGTATTCCCACTCATTTGACCAATTACACTCAACCATGTGACATGGGTATACCCACCCATTTATTTCCATTTACATTTATTTATATCACATGGTTATACCCACCCATTTATTAAAGTTCACATTTATTCATCTCACCTATGTATACACACCCTTTTATTTCATCCAAGTTTAATAGAACCATTTAACCTAAGAGAATCACATTCAAGGTAGAAAATACATATCTTAATTATGCAGACCATTTCCATTTAGTTATAATACAACTTCCTCTAACCATGAAATCATAGGAAAACAAAAAATAATTGAGCAAACAACTAATGAATTCTTAAATTAAGTGGAGAGTTTAGGGACCCTACCTCAAGAAGTAGACCATGTAGACACTTGGAACTTGTTTGATTTTGTGGAAACCACTTGAAATCAGACATCAATCGCACGTGAATAAATTCTTATACATACATATATATATATATCATTTAATATAAAGCATTTATTATCATCTACATGAGGGAATATATACGAGGGAGATATATATATATATATATATATATACCTGTGTATGTGTGTGTGCACTATAAAGGTGATCAAAAATCTCTACAACAAATAAAAGTTCCACAAAAACATAGTGTCATGGCTCTACATACATCAATAGAATTACTAGAAACCCATAAAAACCTTATAAACCTAAATTAAAGGGTGTGAAACAAAAAATTATGAATATAAACTTAACCAAAATGATTGAGGTGATAAAAATAGAACCCATACACCTTGAATTTTGTAGTAGATTCCAGAATAAGAACCCTAGAGTCTCAAGGGATCCTTTATATGCCTTAATACAAGAAGAAAACCAAAACTTAGTCATAACGTAACCCTAGGAATTTTTTAATGACACATGTTTTTTGAAATGGAGACCAAAATTGGCGAAAGTGAAGGAGGATAAGGCAGTAGAAGGCCTTACATCGTCAAATATGATGGGAATCGTGATGAACCACATTGAATAAATGTATGTAGGGGAAGATGAGAAGGGGTCTGAGCATGCAGGCAAAGGGGATCCCCCATTGATGTGCATCACGATTCATAGGGGAGAAGATATGTAGGGATAATTTTTATTTTATTTTATTTTTATTAAATTTAATTAATTGTAAATTTTAAAATAGGTCATGAAGAAATATTTGGGCCAAATGGATTGGAAAACTTTGTGCCAAACATGCACCCTCTACTGGGCACCTGGTGCACCCCCACACGGTTTGACCAACACTGTTTCCTAACCATGTGCAAACCATCTGATGAATAGTGTCAAGGTACTATCCAGTGGTAGTAATCATGTGGGTTAGGCACACAGTTTGGAAAATTGTGTGTATCCTGTCTGTCCACCTACATAAGGCCACATAGTTTCTTATTATGGGAAATAATATTTCAGAATAATTGTTCACTCTTTATATATCCTATAACACATGACATTTTCACATCCAGCACTCCCGATGCTCCTCGAGCTACCCAGGAATGTTCTCGAGCCTCACCCAAGTACAAAATCTTCACTTTGACAAATTAAAACTCTAAAAAATCATTAAAATATCCAATTTATATTCTTCACATCTAGTAATTACCTGAAATTCAAAACCCCACAAAAGCCACCTGGTCCAAAACAAGAGATTCTATAATCTCACCATCATCACAATTTGTAACATTATAAAAGAATTATAAATGACTTTAATTCATTAAAACATTATATCATCAATGTATCCAACAAATAGTCTTATTAAAACTTCCATCCAATAAGTCTTCATCTGATTTTCTTTGATAACATTTTAGGAATCTCTCCTTGGTCTTCCCCTAGACACATCTATCATCAATTTAATTGCATCATAACTCCTCATATTTTGTCTTCAAATTCTATCATATGACTGCTGAACTTCATAAAAAACATGTGTAACAACCCAAAATTTCATCAATGGAAATTCACTTCTTAAAATTATGTAATATAATATAAATCACAATGAATCACATAAGGAATAAAAAAACATTCCATACATTAACAATGAATTAAATAAGAGGCATTTTTTATAAATTAAGGAACCTATACCAATGTAATACTAACATGATCTTTGGAAGAGTAATATAAACCTTATGAATAGTAAAGTTGACAATTGAATATTAAAATAAAATATTAAAGTATAAATAAAATTTAGAAGTCTTATAAATGAAAATAAGATATAATCATGTCATAGTACAAGTAAATAAATATTTTGAAAATGATAAATTAAGTATTGGTATTTTGGTGAAACAGAAATTTTTATTTACAATTTTATAAATAATGTAATGATAAAAATGAATATTTACATTCATAAAATAGAATAATAAATTATTATTTTTATTTCTTATGAATGTAAAATAATTTTATGATACCTTAATTAATTTTTTGAAGTGTTTAAAAATCAGTTATAATTTTAAAAACAACATTTTTTTAAAAGATGATTATTTTAATTAAAAATTAATTTTCTCATATATAGAAAAATATTACTTATAAAATGGAGTATATTTTTTAATTATAAAAACCAAAGTTGTTTGGGTGAGTATTTTATATTTTTCTAAAATAGTTGAATTTTTTATGAATAGTGAAATTCGGTAATTTACAATATTTAACAATTAAATAAATTAATGAGTCATAGATGATGTATGGATGATTTAAGTGCATAATATGAAACTATAATTCATTATTTTAATATATTTAGTGATATTTTTCAAAATATTAATATTCTTGAGCCAAAATAATAAACAAATGTACAAAATTAATAGAAAACACCCCTCTCATCCCCTATAAATAACACCCCTTCTCCTTACACCATTAAAGAGTTGGTCTTTGTCCAAATTATACAAAATACACTTACCAAGACTCTAACTCGCTTCTAGGATCCGGTTTTCTCTAAAAAGTACCAAACCCTTATCCCTAATGTTGTTTTCAAGGAGGATATATTCAAGAGGTAAAATCTTCTTCCATTTTCTTTTAATTTCTTTTCAAATTTCTTTTCTTTTCTTATTCTCTCCTCACCAACCCTTATCCAATTGAAATTAAATCTACATTATCTTATATATACTATAATACTTTCATGTTAATGGAATAATTAATCATCAAGCCACTTCTCCTCTCTTTTTTGTTCTGAAGATGAAAACATCATCCGTGATCTGTAAATTTTTCGCATTCAATGACATCTAATCCTCAAGTTCCTTTAATTTCTTCAAAGATGATCGTAAATGAATTTATATTGTTAATTAATATTGTAATATATGTATTTAAACCTTTAATATGTTCCATAACCGTTATATATACATAATTTTAATTACTAAAATAAAACTAGTTTATGATAGTCTAAAAACACCAAAATAATTGAAGTGATTATCATAAACGTCTTATCTAATGATTCATTGTAACCACAAATATCAAAATGAATTATAAAAAAGTTAATATTATTTAGTTTCATTAATATCATATAATATTAATTCTGTAAATACATTCTAATTTTATATGATTTTCTATACTTGTATACTAGTACACTTATCAAGAAACCATGGAAACCAACGCACCCAAATGATGATATTGAATCTCATAACCTCTCAAAAAGGTCATAAATGAATATAATAAAATTATAATAAATAAAATAAATATATAAAAGGTTATAAATTAATTATTTAATGGTTTAAATTTGATTATCAAGGAAATTTATTTCATGTGTAGAACACTTTCGTACAAAAGGTAATGGATTCTTTATGAGCCTCCATTTTCCCTTCAGGTTATGCTTTATCTTTATTTACCCTAATGTAATGATTCATTATTTTTATGTAATTATAATAAATTCTATGAATATGTTTTAAAACCATGTATCTAAATCATTACATCATGCTTTTATGGGGATATACATGTTTTAAAAATGATCTCTTATAAATTCTTTCCGATAAGCAAGCTCAGTTTAAGGGAACTTCCTAATTTCTTAGACTTTTTCAAGTGCACTCCATATTCTGTTATAATCCACCATTATTTTTCTAAAATCACCCATTTTATCATTATAAATATCTTGGTTCATTTATTATTTTGTACAAATGATTATGTGTTTTTTTAAATAATCTATAATATTTTCCTTAAACAGCATTAAATATTTTATTTATAAAGTTTCTTAAACACTATTTTTTCATGTTTTCACTTTTGTTTCACATATATTATCATAATATATTCATTGTTTCCCATATTAATTTTCATGTATGATTTTAATCTATTATTTTATGGAAACTATTATGATAATCCCTTTTTTAATCTTTTTATATGGTTGTGATACCCAATTCATTCAATGGGAATCCTTCATGTTTATATTTTATTCCTTATGTGTAATTATTTAGGTGGAACACATATTTATGAAAACTTTATGTTGGGTTCTCTTGAATAGTTCCCCATTGAATTGGGTAATATTTAGCCTCATGAGACATCTTGTGCAACAGTCTTAGTGGTTATCCTTAACTCATGCTCCATGTGCAATAGTTTTGGTGGTTAGACTTGACTCCTATTCTACCATGTGCAACGATCCTTGACTCAGGCCTATGTCATGTTAAATGATTCTATAAAATTAATATTATTCTATAGTTAAATTAAAACATTCTCTACATGTTATTCTAACATATGTTTATTCATGTACCATGCCTTTTTATGTCATAATTTTTTTCTTCTAACCCATGTGAATTTCATTATTACTTTGTTTATACCCTTAATCAGATTTTTAAATCATCCATTTGTTCATGTATTCCCCAGGTTATCATGTGAAGATGTAAGGTCTCAAAGGGTGTTTGGAGATCATTATGAATATTAAATAAAATATTTTTTTATCTTGGTTTTAAGATTTCTAATTATATATCTAATCTTCCTAAGACACTATACTTTACAATCCTCACTTTATATTTAAATTTTATTTTTGATTAAAATCTTGTAATAATATGTGTAAAAGGCCAGGGTCATTATAGTTGGTATCAAATAATGGGCTAGTTATTTTTTTAGATTATGACTATAAAAAATTTGTAATAAACCTATGGATAAATCTATCTCCATGGATAACCTAGATTGAATCATATGGTATCACAAGATAGGATATACTTTCCATATACATGTTTATCCGGTTATGTTCAAATATTATTATTATTATTATTATTAGATAAGTATTTAATCCTTATAATTGTACATTACTTTTCATAGTTAATTTCAGGAAATAGAGGATCTCATTCCATTAATCAATGTGATTGGAAATATGAACATTTCCCTATTGATAGGCCAAATATGATTGGAATGGGTGATTAAAACATCATGACAACACTTTCCCATCTGGCTCAAGTTATGAATAATAACCTGAATCATGGGGAACACCTTCCTTATCATATGATAAGGAAATTTGAAGGTGAATCCTTCATGGAAAAAAATGATTCCCATGTTTTATGGATCATTCAATACCGTAATCACAAAACATTTTATTAAATCCGTTATAATGATCTTCTTTATCCTATAGTTCTTAGAAGAAGAGAAAATTTTTCAGCAAGTATATCACTTTGATGGGGAAGTTATGAAATTGTGGACTCTGAACAAGAACTCAAAGTACACAGAGGAAATTTATTCAATGGAATGGAAATATTTCAAGAAAATATTTTCAGTAAATATTTTATCGGAACACATCATCTTAAGATAGAAAGGGAGTTGCTCAGAATGAAACAAAAGGATGATGACTATATTGGGGAATATGAAGAAAACATCACTAGGCATGAAATATATGTCTCTGTATTTATCATGAAAATGAAAATAATGGTGGATCACTTATTTAGAATATTAATCTCAAATATACTAAAACCACTAGTGATTTAAGACTTTGAAAAATATGATGAGATTTTTTGTTGTTCCCTTAAGGTTGAAATGGATATTGGAGACTCTCAGTGGTCACATTATCACGAGGGGAAAAATTTGGAAAATTGACTTTAATATGGTAGGATTGTTACATATATATAATGATTGAAAGAATACCCATTATCCCATGTGTACCAATATTGCGAAGATTAGTGCTAGAAATTGTATAAATGGAACCAAGAGATGCTTCAATTATAGAAGAATGTGGAATCTGGATGATAAATGTAAAAGGTATATGAAGAATCCCACTAATTTGGAAGAGGAATAAAAGGTTCTGATAAACACATAGTCTATAGTACAATCATTCAACTATAAGGAACATGGGCATTATGCAATCCATGGACCTAAACCAAGGGTTGTTAGAAGAAATCAACAAAAAACAAACTCCAAGGAAGAGAGAATGGGAATATAATATCACTACTGCTAAAGTGGAACCTAACAGTGATGTGGTGATTGGTACGATGGTTATTTACTCAAGAACTGATATTTTACTATTTTATTATGATTTTATGCATTCTATCACATAGTTCATGTTTAGTAGAACTATCCAAACACCACCTCCAAAAATAATGGCTGGGTTATTTGTGAGAACAAAAAATGGGAAAATTATTGAATCCAAAGTATATAACTCCTCCCCAGTTAATGTTTGCGAACTGGCCCTCACAAAAAATATTTGATTACTTCCTTTGGGGGAGTTTGATTATATATTATAAATGGATTGGCTATCTTTATAAAAATCCAACATCAACTATTAGGAAAGGTATGTCACTCTTCACATCTCAAAGAATTGTAGAATTATGTATAAGTGTAAAAAGGAAGATAAATATCCTTTATATTCATTATCTCATTAGTTGATAATATTTTCTTATGAGAAAGCATTTCTGGATAAAATGATTGATACAAAGTATAGAATCATTATCAGAGACATGCCCATTGTTATGGAATACAATAATGAGTTCCCTGAAGATTTTATTGTTCTTCCTCTTGATCGAGAAGTTTATTTATCAATAGAACTTGTTCTTGGATCTTTGCCTATATCAGAGACACCTTATAGAATATCCATCATTGTTTTGGAAGAACTTAATAAGAAGTTATATGAGAATTTAGATAAGTATTTTATACCCCTACGTTCTTCACAATGGGCTGTGTCAGTCCTCTTTATCAAGAAGAATGATGGATTAATCTGCCTATGTATTGATAACTATGGGAACAACAAAATCAAAGTAAATTAAAATTATCCCCTTCCACGAATAGATGAAATATTCAATAAAATACATCGGCCTAATCATTTCTCTAAGGTAGATCATCAATCAAGATATCACCAATTAAATGTGAAGAAGGAATATATTCAAAAATACTGCCTTTTGAATGAGGTATGAACACTATGAGTTCATAGTGATTCCCTTCATACTCACCCATGCTCTAGAAATATTCATGGACATAATTAATAGTATCTTTATAGATTACCTAGAAACGTTTTTTGTTGTATTCATTGATTCTATTATGACATAATCAAAGAGAAAGGAGGAACATGAGGAGATTTGAATACCATGTTGAAGACATTTTTAATGGAGAAATGTTTTTCAGATTATAGTAAATGTGATTTTTTTGGAAGAAAGAATCATTATTGGTGCATGTAATCACTAGAAAAGGGATATTTATGGACCCTTCCATGAAAAAGTCAATCAAACTATGTCGAAGGACAATATCTATAACAGATATCTATAGTTACCTTGGATAATATGGGTCTTAAGAGATATTAGGGAAGAACATATCATGATTGTAAAACCCACTAACCAATCTAACTCAAAATGATTTTTTTTCTAGACCAGTGAATCTGAAGACGTTTTTAAAGAGATGAAAAACGGTTTATCGTTGTACTAGTGCTCACACTACCAACAAGTGAGGGACTCTTGGTCATGTACAATTATTTTCCAAAGAAGTTATTTGGATTTAAACTAGTTAAAAAAGATACCGTGATATCCTATGCCTAAAGGGAGTTGAACATTCATGAGAAAAACTATCCCATGCATTATCTAGAGGCGGAATCAATGATATTTTTGATGAAAATCTTGTGGCATTTTCTCTTTAGGGAGAATTTTGAGGTATATACTGATCAAAAGAGATTAAAATATAAATTCACATTATAGGAGCATAGTATGATCCAGTGAGGATGTTTATATCTCATCAAGGATCACAAATAATCAATCCATTACCATCTTAGTAAAGTAAATATGGTGGAAAATGCTCGATGTAGAAATGATCCTACAACATTATCAATGATGATAATTTAGAAGAATCTAATTTTTTTTATTTCAATAGGATGTACATTAGAATCATTAAGGAATGGATTTCATCAATCCATTCACAAATGAAATCTCAACCATCACACATGGAAAACATAAATGATGTTCAAATAAATGACGTGGAACTTCAGAAGATGGTGTAAGCCAGGATAAAGGGGAAAACCTCATAGTTCAAAACTGATGATGAAAGAGTTGTAATATTTGTGTCATGAATTTTTGTACCATCCAATCATGAGATAATGAAAGACCATATGAGTGATTCACATAGATTAACCTTTAATATTCCCCAAGGGATCACAAAGATGTATTGGGTTCTCCAAGAGAACTATTTGTGGGAAAATTTAAAAGGGGAGATCACTGAATATAAATCAAAAGTCCTAGATTGTTAGTAAGTGAAGGATGAAAGGAAAAAGACTAAAAGGATGATGAATCTGTTACCCATAGCTATATGGAAATGGGAAAACATCACTGTGGACTTTTTCAATATAATTCTAAATAAATATATGGTAGAAATGTTATATGGGTTGTTTTGGATCATCTTCCAAAGAAACCCCACTTTATCACAAATATATAGGACTTATCACTAGATCAACTAGAACAGATATACATAAAATAAGTTTTAAGGATTTATGGAGTACCACTTTCGATGATATCCGATAATGATCCAATATTAACTTGGATATTCTAGAAAAGTCTCTCACATTCTCTGAATAATAAGTTGAACTTCATTTTGGCCTATTATCCTCAAACTCATAGCCAATATGAGTGACCACTTCAAACACTGGAATACATGTTGAGAGAATATCCTATGGACATAAAAGGAGTATTGGAACAAAATCATCCTATGTCCAAATTATCCTACAAAACAAATTTCTACACAAGCTTCAATATGGCTCTATATGAAGCCCTTTATGAAAAAATATACAGAACGTTTACTTGATGGGATGAATTCAGTGTACATAAGCTAATAAGGCCTGAAATGGCTGATTAAATGGTGGAAACAGTAAAGATCATTCAACAAAACATCAAAGAATCCCAAAGTTGATAGAAGTTCTATGCAAGAAATCATTCATGCGACCTGGATTTTAAGGTAAGAGGCATGATATTACACTACATATATCCATGGAATAGGACCATGATATTTAGAATGAAGGGAGAGTTATGTCCCAGGTATATCGGTCCCTTCAAGATTCATTATTGTGTTGGAGTTATAACCTATCAACTAGAACTTACACCTATAATGTCTCAAGTACACGATGTATTACATGTATCCCACCAAAGGTAGTACATACCAGATCCATCACATGTACTGAATCCATAGGTGGTATGTTTAAAAAGAGGTATCTATTTCGAGGAACATCAGGTGATGATCTTGGACCATAGAGAAAAATTTCTACACAACAAGACTGCACACCCATGAATGTACTATGGTGGAACCATAAGTATGAAGAGGTAACATGGGAAACATAGGATGCTATGAAAGAGAAGTACCCTAACTTGTTTTCACTATAGTATGTAAAATGAATTTTTGAGGGAGAAATTTCTTTGGGGGAAGAATGTAAGAACCCAAAATTTTAGCAATGGAAAGCCCCTTATTTAATTTTTTTCATATAGTATAAATCACATAAAATCACATAAAGAACAAAAAACAAAAATTATAAATGAAGAATGAATGAAATAAGAGGATTTTTCATAAATTAAGAAACCTATACCAATGGAATGATAACCCGACAGTTGAAATAGTAATATAACCCTTAAGAATAGTAAAATGGACAATAGAATTGTAAATTAACCAATTAATGTATAAATAAAATGTATGCATCTTATAAATGAAGATATTATAAAATTATATCATACTATAAGTAAATAAATCTTTTAAAAATTGTAATATATGTATTGGTATTTTTTTAAAACGTAATTGTTTATTTACAATCTTAAAATTAATATAATGATGTAAAAAAATTTATTTTCCTAACATAGATTTATAAATTAATATTTTGTTGTCTTATGATTACAATATAATTCTATGAGACATTAATTAATTTTTATAAGTTTTATAAAACCAATTAAAATTTTAAAATATGTATTTAATTGAATAAATGATTATTTTAATTAAAAACTAAATTACAAATATTTATGAATCTATCCTCATAAAATGGAGTCCATTTTTTAATTATATAGATTAAAAAATGGTTAGGGTGGATTTTTTGGATTTTCATAAAATCGTTGAATTTGTGAGGAATAAAGAAATATGGTAATTTACTATATTTTTCCAATGCATGAATTATTGAGTCGTAGATTTTATATGGAAGATATATGCCGATAAAATCAAAATATACTTAATTATATAAATATATTTAGTGATAAAGCTAAAAGTATTCATATTCTTGAGAAAAAAATAACAAACTAATGAATAAAATAGTGAGAAAACACCCCTTCCCTCCCCTATAAATTCCACACCTCACCACCCCTTCTCCTTACATCATTCATGATTTTATCCATGTAAAAATTATTACCAATACACTTCACAATCCCCTAACCCATGTATAGGGTCCCTTGGTCTCAATAAAATACCAAACCCATTTCCATAATGAGGTTCTCAAGGATGATAAATTCAAGGGGTAAAATCCTAATTCATTTTCTTTTAATTTAATTTCAAATTCATATTATTTTCTTATTATCTCCTCACCTCCGCTTATCCAAGTAACATGAAAAATATTGTATCATATAAATTCTGTAATTTTATCTTGTTAATTTAACAATTCATCATCAAACCTCTTCTTCCTCCCTTTTTGTTCTAAAAATGAAAACATCATTTGTGATGTGTTAATTTATCGCAATCAAGGATGGAGAGCATTAAATTTTATTTATCACCTTCAAGGATGATAATAAAACAATTTTTATTATTAAAACAGATTATAATATATGTATTTCTTAATATTTAATGTTCTATAACCATTATATATAAAAAATATTAATTAATAAAACAAAACTAGTTTGTGATAATAAAAAAACATCAAAATAATCTACAATATTATGACTAAAATCTTATCTAATGATTCAACATCACCCCAAATTACCAAATAAATTATACAACCTTTTAAAATATAACTTCAATTATGAACAACAATTCTCATTTTCAATGATTTTTGGTACATGTGTACTAGTAAACCGAACATGAAAATCAAGGAATCCAATCCTCCTGAATGATGAAATTTAATATCATAACCCATCAAAAAGGCAAGAAGTGAACTTAGTAAAATAATAATAAATAAAATACACCTATGAAAGTTTATGAATTAATTAATTAATGGATATATTTTCATTAACTAGAAAACTAAGTTCATGTGTAGAACACATTTGGACATATGGTAAGGGATTATTTCAGAACCTCCGTTTTTCCTTCAGGATACGCTTTCTCTGTAACATTATGAAATTTTATAAGATATATTCATTTTAATTTCTTTCATATCATATGTTTTATGCTACACCAAGATTATCTTTCGCTATACGCAACACCGTATTAGCTTGCAGTATACGCAACACTAATCTTGGATCGTGTTACACACAATTTCATGTTTGTTTGATAGTAGTTATTCTACGAAACATTGAGTATATATAATTATATATATATATATTAAATGTATTTTGTTATACGCAACAACAAAGGAGTCGTGCACTACACACAACCTGACTTGTCTTGCATGACACGCAATCACGACCTTCCTCGATAGCGTGTGTTGTACGCAATACCGGGTTTTACTAATCAACGATATATTATTATAATATTATTATGAACTAGCCATTATGAATAGTATTAACTAAATTTTGAATTTTATAACATTATTATTCATCTTACACATTTTCTAGAACATGTTATAAGAACAAAATAAATTTTTCAGGTAAAATAAGTATTTTTCAAAAAATGCAGTTTTGCCGCCTTATGATGGTGAACCCACTTTAAATATACTTTTTGACATTTTTATAAGTTCAATTTTACAAAATAATATTTTTATTTGGAATCAAGATATAAAATTTTACCTTGGATAAATATTTCATATTATTCTGATAACTTTCATATTTTAATGAATAGTAAAAGCACGCTATATTTTAATTAAAAACAACTTTTTTTCATCGTAATAACTTATGTGGTTAAATTATAATATTGAATGGTTTTAAATTATAAATAGAATATAATTTTACCATTTAATATAATTTATGTCATTAGCATTGATTTTACATTGAATTCGTAGGTTAAATAAATTCAATCTTTTGCAATGTTTTAAACAAAAACTTGTTTTCTTTCAACAACGGGACTAATTTTAATTTAATTTATGAAAATATTTTGTATTGAATTTGGAAAAATGGATTCCATATTTGGAATCAGTGGGTCCAAATTATGTTAATAAGATTCTTTTTATTTTTGGGCATTATGAATAGTAACTACGGTAAATTTTATTTACCATAGTTAAAGGTAAATCGTGTAATTAAGGGTAAATATAAGATTATAAAATTACCCTAAGACATGCCAAAATTCTATTGGATTACTTAAAGTCGACCCATATCACCTAAGGGTCAGATTAGATTAATTTAATGGACTTTTGTCTAGGAAAATAATTTAATTATTATCAAAACCAAAGAAAGTGACAACATGTCACTTTCTTAAATCTTATAAGTATAATAATTTTAGTTTAGTGATAAACTTCATGCAAATTCGGATATAAATATTCTCCAGGAATCCAATAACATTATCTACATCATGTTAATTTATTTATAATTTTTAGGGATTAAATAATTATCATTAAAGGTTACATAATAGTGATGTTGAAATTATTTTATTCATAGAAATATCAAATAAATGGTTTTAAAAATATTAAAATAAATATTAAATGAACTATTTAATGTGCTCCACTAATTTTCTAGATACATATGACATGTTATGAATCTATTTAAGCTTTTATTTAGAACATATCTTCTTTATATTGTTTATTTAAATTCAAATAAATGAATAGTGTCAAAATTGACACTATTGTTATTTTATAAAACTAACATATTATAAAATTGTTTAAAAATCAAAAAAATATTTTGAAAATTATAAATTTAAATTTATATACTCTAAAATGTCATAAAGTGTCAAATTATGGAAAATTAAAAACACATATGTAATTATTTATAATAATTTAAAATTTAGAATATTATTACCACAAATAAAAAGAAATTGGTAAATAAGGATAAATCAAGTTGATAATGTTTAAAATAAATTCCTAACATGTATAAATTTTATTGGTTGATGATATTACAACCCTATATCATCTAATATTTAGATATGAGTCATTTTGAAAGTTTTTATGTGCGGTTGGGATTTAATATAAACTAATATTTCTTATATTTCCAAAGGTTCCCCTCTCCTCCCTTATAAAAGGGCACCTCCTCCCTCTCCTCCTCACAGCAATTTGAGCTTTCAAGCTTGGCCAACCTCTGACCATTTCACTTCCCCACTTTCGTAGAAACCTACTAGAGGTACTGGTCTTTTCAAACGAC
The DNA here is from genome assembly GCA_963277665.1 of Viscum album. NCBI lineage: Eukaryota > Viridiplantae > Streptophyta > Magnoliopsida > Santalales > Viscaceae > Viscum > Viscum album. The sequence continues at coordinate 1,293,238,701 of OY728135.1, forward strand.
CAACTCTAGTGCCCTTAGAGAATTTTTAAAGGAGGCACTTCGAGTAAGAGGTAATACCTTCTACAGTTTTCTTCAAGTTCCATTCTTCTTCTACTCCCTCTTCTTTAGTTGTTTCATTATGAAGTAATAAAATAAATATCCCTAATATACTGATATGTTATTATAAATATTAAACAACCCTATTTCACCTTCTATCCATCCTACGGAAAACAAAATCACCGCGCATGCGTACATACAGAATACCGTCTCCACGCCGTGGTGTAATCTATTTTTCCACCAACACCTTACATGGATGGGTATAATGGTGTAAAGAATAACTATATAAGGTTATTATAACATCATAATGATTCTGATATATTATACAATCCACTCCAATTCTATTCAATAATTATGGGAACGATATCATCGCTCGTGCGTATGTACGGACTACCGTCTCCACGACGCGATGAGATTCATTCTCCATGTTAACCATACATGAATGATAATAAAGTTCATATAAAGAATAATAATGAAATATATTAAATAGTAATTCTACTGGATTTATGTATATATATATTTATGTAATATATTTAGTTTCATTCAACTCAATAAGGAAATGAAAACAGCGTTCATGCGTATGTACGGCCTACCGTCTCCATGAATGGTGTATTTCATTCCTTTTATCGATCTATATTATATATGTATATGATGAATATATATTACATATAAATCATGTTTTACATTCTGGAATTATGTAAATCAGGATATAAGTACTAATATCAAGAATGACAAGTCGAAACACATATGATAAATAAAATGATTTTACCCAAAACGCTGCTTTAACATGAAATTTACAAAAGAACGAGTAATACAATGTCATAAGTGAAACATATATGATATCATAACAAGGAATATGATTATGTAATAAGTCAATGAAATTATTTGAATCATTATACAAGAGGTTCGGATCCATACGAAGCATATCAGACCTAAGGTAAGGGATAATTATTCCAATCTCATTCTTATCCGAGATTGTTTATTCGTAAGTATTTACTAGGGTTATGATTATTATCCATGTCCATATGTTCTCAAAATGTTTTCATAAAATGTGTAATTTTCTTCCATGTATGTTTAAAGTCATTTTTACCCTTTTCTACTTTTACCACATCATATGGAAGGAATCTTTCTTTTACGAGGTACTTTTTGACTTTTCTGGAAAAAGTACGAGAAGAATGTTTTTTTAACTTATATGGCATGAAAGTATTTTTACAGTTTTATAAAGCATTATTTTCATGAAGCTTCCTCCAAAATATTTCATGACTATTTTTTTAAAAAATCATTTTCTTTTAAAATTTCTTGGCATTTTCTGAAAAGAAAGTGATTTTGAAGAAGAAAGGATATTTTCATCAAGAATTCATTTCAAGTGTTTTATAAAAACCATTTTCCATCTAAGATGACATTATTTCATATGTGTATGTTTCAAGTATAATGTATCTATGATTTACATGGTTTAACTTCTCTTATGATGAAATGATATCCATTTATTTTATATCGATTATGTTATGACGGGATGATTTTTATGAAACCCATTTTATTCTTTGGGTTATGATTAATGATTTATGTTTAATTTGTGGCACAAGTAAGAATGATTTCATTATGAGATGGGTGGGACCTATATCTGCCTCCAATGCATTGGGTAAAGATTTATATCTCATGATATAGACATAGCTGGAACGGTAAGTTAATCTGGTTCAGTGTTACAGGACTGAAATGAGGAGTGAACTCGATTCAGAAAGGGACATTGTCCACTAAGATGATCTTGGAAGCAATGCCTTGGCTACTATGGAAATCATAACATGTGCTGAATGGTTTCCATAATTACATGTTTTATTCCCATTATATTTTATCATGGTTGATGTTCCATTATGATATATGCCTTACGTACTTCCACGATTTATGTCTTTGCTCAAGATATTGATGTTTAAATTTCATGTTCAAGTTTTTGCTTTCAAATGTTTATGGATTGTTTTATGTTCTTTATGTTTACCCATACTGAGCATTTGAGCTCACCCATTTTATGTTTTATTTTCCCAAAGAAATAAAGAAAGGTTTTAGGTAAGGAAACAAAAAGGGTAAGATTGTTATGGGAAAAGTTGAAGATCTTTCACCACGATTATAAGATTAAATTCTGAGTTTCCAAAGACACTAAACTATTACGATCCTTGTGTGTCTATTTTTGTTATGTATTAAGTATTCTGAAAAATTAATGTAATTTCCATGAACGTCAAGATTTGGGTCTCTATAGTTGGTATCAGAGGAAAGGTTTAGTCAACCTTTTGAAACTAGGATGCAAAAACTATAGTGAGATCCCTAGAGATATTTCTAAGGTATGTATAGGGATGTCCCTAAGGATAATTATAAGTATAGGTTATAGTCCTATAATTATGGTAACGATATTAGAATGAAAACTAAGATTTTAGATGTCGAAGGTACCCCCCCTTAATTATGTTATATTCCTTGTATGATTTTTGCCTCTCACAGAATTATTTTTGTGTTTTAGTTAATGGAGGGAACCAGATGGAATTCGGTTAACATTGAATCCAATGGACAAATTGGTGACTATAAGCAAAAAAAATTCGTAATGCCTCGAGAGAAATATATTGTGATTATGCCGAATCAGTCATCATGATATATGATTAATAAGGTGAAATTTAGTGGTATGCCTGATTCATTAAATAAGAGGAAGATAGACTTTTATGCATGTTCGCATGTTGAGGAGCATAAAGAAAGGAAGATTGAGATTTCTAAAGAAGGGAATAAGAACCTTGAGGAATACCTAAAATGAAGGGACAGATGTTATCTATGTGGAGAAAAGGGTCATAGAGTGACAGACTGTTATGGAGTTCAATGTCTTATTTGTGGAGAACATGGGCATTACCCAACTCAATGCCCTAACCTAAAAAGTTACTTCTAAATCAAGGAAGGACTTATTCTAGGAAAATCATTAAAGAGGATGGATTGAAGTGTTTATGTATTGGTATTCAAGAATAATGTTGTCGAGGTACTTTTATGGTGTATTGGAATATTTTTGTATTAGTTTAGTGTGATTTTCAATAATTTTATGGAACCGGTAACCATGAATAGTGATTCATGTATTTTGGAAAGCAGATGATATGCACATAATGAAGGGATAATGAGAAAATGAAAGGTTTGACAGTATTCATGAGCTCATGATTGATATAAGGACTAAGTGATATCATGGTTTGAGTATATAGAAGTTTCTGGATTTTGGTATGTGGTGAGTGTTAACTTTTAACTGCATTCATGTTTTCACTAAGGTTCAACGGGTATTCATTTTTTTTCAAGAGAATACATGATTAAGGCATTCAAATGTTTGGAATGTGACAAAAAAGACATATCTTATGATATATGGGGATCAATGATGGTATTAACATGCTTGTTATATGAACTCTTTGGTAATTTTTTTCACTATAATATGAGATTGGACAGCAGTATTTTGTATAAGCCTAAAGATTAGAATGGATTATGTTGGACATAAGTTAGTATTGTTTAAGGCTAGAACTTTTTCAATATTTTTTATGGAAATTTATAATAATGTATTTTTGAAAAAATGGACAACCTGCAGGACGTGAGACAGCCCATCATGTCGGACAAGGCTGTGGGAAACGAACCCACAACCGAAGTGTGACTGGCCTTTATCACCTACCGCTGGCCTACAGGAAGTCCCTGGTTAGTAAAAACTAGTTTTATTTTATTAAGAAGTATGATAGATGAAGTATAAGTCCATTTTTGAATCATATACGATTAATCTCACTATATATGGACTTATGTATATTTGATAACTTTTACAAACTTTTTGTTTGAAAAAGATGGAATGACCCATCATTCTATCACATGATCTGTTAACACTTCACGAATAACAAATTTAACTTCATTTCTTTAAGAGATGAAGTGGAAATTATTCAAAGCACGAATAACAGTGAGATTGTTCCAAAATCAAGAAAATATTTATTCTATTTCAAAATTTTCAACTTTAGGGAAATGATATTGAAAAAAAATGTTATCCTAGTGTCCTTATATCAGATGAATCAGATGGTACCTTAGATCATCACAAATTTATGGCTTTATGATTGTTGGCTTTTTCATAGCAATGTTCTCAACCACTCTCCATAAGAACATGATGTTTAGATTTTTCTTCCATATCCATATTTTCACCAATGTTCTCATATATGGAAACCCAATGAAGAGTTACTTTGGGTAATTGTTACGTTTCATACTTTAGTTTTTAAAATTACGTTTTAGTATTCCGTTTTATGATGTGGGTTTCTATGAATAGTATACGATTTATAACCCCGATGAATTTCGAGGGCGAAATTCATTTTAAGGGGGGTAGAATGTAACAACACGAGATTTTATAAGATATATTCATTTTAATTTATTTCATATGTTCTGTTGTACGCTACATCACGATTATCTTGCACTATACGCAACACCGTATTAGCTTGCAGTATACGTAACACTAATCTTGGATCGTGTTACACACAATTTCATGTTTGTTTGATAGTAGTTATTCTAAGAAACATTGAGTATATATATATTCAATGTATTTTGTTATATGCAACAACAAAGGAGACGTGTACTACACGCAACCCTGACTTGGCTTTCATTACATATAGAAACCCGGCCTTTTCCTTCATTACTATTACATCATTTCAAAGATAAAAACATAATAGTATTACACATAGAGGATCCAAAGGTTTAGTGTCTTGGGCAAACTAGTACCACACATAACAAATACAACATCAACCATAAACATTTATTTAATTTCTTCTTCACTAGATTCTTAGTGGCACTTGTCCTCTCCTTAGTACATGTAGCCACCTGAGAATATACATCAAAAGGGGTGAGCTAGAAGCCCAGTAAGAGGATAGATAAGAACAATATATCATGGGGTGAGCATAATCATGACATAGGAAAAAGATCATGAACATGAGAGGAGTATAAATAATAGACTTGAAATGTGGCAATGCATAAAAATGAAACATCATGTCTTAGTGGTTAACTACCACACATATTTTTGAACCAAGCTAGCATCTTGTTCACAAATCATTTCACATATACTCATGAGATTCATCACTTTACCCAATGCATTGGAGCACTGTAAAATTCCGGGCGCACCCGTCACATTGAATCATTCATAATTGCGCTATATAATTCCGGGCGCACCCATCACATCATAACATTATCATTATCATGCTTGCCACATAGAACACATATAAAACATGTAAATAAATAACCCATGGAATGGAATGGGTTTCATCTCATAATAACACATTCATAAGCTTTGGGTTTCCAAAAGAAAGAGGGAATAACATACTTGATACAAGAACCATCAACCTTTCCCATGCACATGCCCATGCCCATGCACATGCCCATGCCCATGCCCATGCCCATGCCCATGCCCATGCCCATGCCCATGCACATGCCCATGCACATGCCCATGCCCATGCACATGCACATGCCCATGCACATGCCCATGCACATGCATACCCATGCAATATAAATAAATTCTGCGTTTGGTGAGATTTGAACCACTAACCTCTTGCATATTTTCCAAAGACTTTACCACTCCAGCAAGCTAGCCATGTGTTTAATAAACAGAATTTAATATACTTATATATATTAATTGAAAAAACAAATAATACATAAATAATAAATATAAACTCAATAATAATAAATAATAAATAATAAATAACAAATAAGGAATAATAAATATAAATAATAAATAATAAATAATAAATAAATATAAATAATAAATAATAAATAGAAAATAATAAATAATAAATAAATAAAAATAATAAATAATAAATAATAAATTAATATAAATAATAAATAATAAATAAATATAAATTAATATAAATAATAAATATAAATAAATAAATATAAATATAAATAATAAATAATAAATAAATATAAATAATAAATAATAAATAATAAATAAAAAATAAAAATAAATAATAAATAATAAATAGAAAATAATAAATAATAAATAAATATATATAATAAATAATAAAAAATAAATAAATATATATAATAAATAATAAATAATAAATAAATATAAATATAAATAATAAATAATAAATAAATATAAATAATAAATAATAAATAATAAATAGTAAATAATAAATAAATATAAATATAAATAATAAATAAAAATAAATAATAAATAAATATAAATAATAAAAAATAAAAAATAAATATATATATATATAAATAATAAATAAATATAAATAATAAATAATAAATAACAAATAATAAATAAATATAAATAATAAATAATAAATAAATATAAATAATAAATAATAAATAATAAATAAATATAAATAATAAATAATAAATAATAAATAATAAATAAATATAAATATAAATAATAAATAATAAATAAATATAAATATAAATAATATATAAATATAAATAATAAATAATAAATAAATATAAATAATAAATAATAAATAATAAATAATAAATAATAAATAATAAATAATAAATAAATATAAATATAAATAATAAATAAATATAAATAATAAATAATAAAAAATAAATAAATATAAATATAAATAATAAATAAATATAAATAATAAATAATAAATAATAAATAATAAATAAATATGAATAATAAATAATAAATAATAAATAACAACTAATAACTAATAAATAATAACTAATAAATAAATATAAATAATTAATAATAAATAATAAATAATAAATAAATATAAATAATAAAGAATAAATTGAAAATAATAAATAATAAATAAATATAAATAATAAATAATAAATAATAAATAAATATAAATAATAAATAAATATAAATAATAAATAAGAAATATAAATAAGAAATAAATATAAATAATAAATAAATATAAATAATAAATAATAAATAAATAATAAATAATAAATAAATATAAATATTAAATAATAAATAAATATAAAAATAAATAAATATAAAAATAAATAATAAATAAATATAAATAATAAATAATAAATAATAAATAATAAATAAATATAAATAATAAATAATAAATAATAAATAATAAATAATAACTAATAAATAATAACTAATAAATAAATATAAATAATAAATAATAAATAATAAATAATAAATAATAAATAATAAATAATAAATAACAAATAAATATAAATCATAAATAATAAATAGAAAATAATAAATAATAAATTAATATAAATAATAAATAATAAATAAATATAAATAATAAATAATAAATAAATATAAATAATAAATAATAAATAAATATAAATAATAAATAATAAATAAATAAAAAATAAATATAAATAATAAATAAATATAAATAATAAATAAATAATAAATAATAAATAATAAATAATAAATAAATATAAATATAAATAATAAATAAATATAAATAATAAATAATAAATAATAAATAAATACTAAATACTAAATACTAAATAATAAATAATAAATAATAAATAATAAATAATAAATAATAAATAACAACTAAATATAAATAATAAATAATAATAAATAATAAATAAATATAAATAATAACTAATAACTAATAAATAATAACTAATAAATAAATATAAATAATAAATAATAAATAATAAATAATAAATAATAAATAATAAATAATAAATAATAAATAACCAGTTACACATAAAAGAAAATAAATAAATTAATGTATATTATAAATAATAAATAATAAATAATAAAGGAAACACATGAAAAAGTATGAAAAGACGTGATAAGGGAAGAAAAATCATGAAAACGCATGAAAAAGGATGGAGAAGCATATGAAGAATGAGGCATTAGAAAAAATGAGAACACATGAAAACTCGTGACAACTCTGGAAAACTCCTTAATAATTCAACATAATTATCATAATAACCTATAAAAAATCATTGATAAAGATAAAAAGTCATGGAAACCCAAATAAACAGTAATAAATGGAGCTACCGTTAAAACCCGTCAAAACGGTCATAAAGAGACAAAAACATTGGACTCACATTAACGGAGATAACTTATGATCCGAGAGTCCGTTTTAGATCCACGACCTATCAAATCAAAGATCCTGAAATGCTCTTCAACCTGAAAGGTGAAAGAGTCGGAATGGACAGACGGATCAGAAGTTATAACCATTTTAAAAAAGCTGACGGAGAACGGGTGCTAGAAACGAGACACTGAAAAACATAACAAACCCGATACCCACTAAAAAGGCCATAACATATGATCTAGGAGTGCATGTGGGCACCGCGACCAGTAAAACTAAAGCTCATGGAACGAGCTATGATCTGGCAGGTGGAGGAGGCCAAATTGACACACGGATCGAATGTTAGGTCTGTTTGATGACAAGTTCGACGGGACACCGGTGACGGAAATGGGGTTTTGAAGGCCTTTGGAGGGGTTTTGGGGTCGAAAAACTTGACAGAAGCAAGCTTCTGTCAAACTAGTGTGTATCTCTCTTCTCTAGCTTCGCTTGGATATGTGGTAGAGCCCAAACGGACACCCGGAGCGAAAGTTATGGCCATTTGAAGTTGGAGAACTTTTTTCAACTTTTTTATACCTCTAATATCTTCCACAGCTTAGACCGTCTCATGGTTTTGATTATATGTGCCTCTAGATCTCTTCATGAGCTTCGATTTGACTGGTTGTGGCGCTTTAACGGATGCCCGGATCAAAAGTTATGTTCGTTTTAGTGATTTTGTGGTTTCTCACGTTTTTTATTTTTTTCATTTCATTTAGCGGCGGTTTTACCAAAACCGCTGCTAATCCTCGAATAAAATTAAAATAAAAATTAAAAAAAAATTAAAAAAAATAATTTGTTTTTTCACGTTTAGCGGCGGTTCTTAAAACCGCCGCGAAATGAAGACCCGAAAACACGTTTCGCAGCGGTTTTTAAAACCGCCGCGAAAAAACCGCCCCTAAACGGCGGTTATCTTGTAGTGGTTTTCATGGTTTTCTTGAGTGGTCCTCTTGTATTCTTAAAATGATGTTTGGATAGATCATGGGTAAACATCCAGAACTGATATTACATGTAATTAATGATATTACAGAGGCTTGAATGATTTTATAATGAGTTATATTAGATCCATGTGGACGAATCATTAGATAAAAATTAAATGAAGATTATTTGGGTTAATTTGAGCGGTTTTTGGATCACAACGAACTCGTTTTAACTTTTCACTTAGTAATATGGCCATAGGTTATTTCCAGAACTTAAAATAGAAAATAATACATATAAAATATTCTGGTTCAACCATAAAATGGTTTCATGACTAGATTTGAAGGTAGAAATGGAAGAAGAGAACGTGCCGTTTTTGAAGGTGATAAATTTAACACCTCATGAACAACGTTCTCTTTAATAAAAGGAAGAGGGAAAGGGTGTGGGGTGATATAATATACCATTAGAATCATAATATTGCAGTATATGTATTTGGGCAGAGTTTAGCCGAACCAAAAGGTTTTGAAGGTGTGAAGAAATGAGAAGGAGGAGTGCCCTTTTATAAGAGGGGTGAGGGGAACCTTTGGAAAAGCTAGACATATTAATTTATAATAAATTCATATTCGGTTTCTAAAGGCTCCAAATCTGATTATTTAAATTTTAAGGTGGGGATGGGTCAAAAACAACTCAACGAATTGAATTTAGACAGGTTTGGGTACTTATATTAACCTTATCTTTAAGTATTAACACTAAGTTAATTAGTTTCACTTTTACAATGTCTCTTTGTATTTTTATATAATATGGTTAATATACTTACTATATAAATCCAATAGACCCCCAAGTGGTCCATTAATGATGAACCTATCATGATATAAGTCTCTTGGCAGAACCTTAGATTTTTAGGAATTTAATATCAATTAATAATATAATATTTGTTTTAAGAACTCTTTTATGTCAATTTTGACACTATTCAATAGTTGATTTTTGTGAAACTCATAACAGATTGATTACTTCGAACAAAGTCAATTAAATCAATCCTAATATATCATATTATCCTAGAAAATTAGTTTAATTCATTAAAAGTTTCATATTATATTTATTTGGTATTTATAATATCAATTATTTTGATTTTTCACTATTATAGTAATTACTGCATCATCATTGTGTCATAAATAAATTGAATTATATAATGTCTAAAAATTATAAATAAAATATCATTACGTTGGATATCGTTTTATCTTTCTAATGAATATTTATAATTTAAAATCCAACATATATAACCCTATGTAAAAATTGTTTTTCTAAAAGATATATGCTTGTGTCATTTTTGTATTCATTTTAACTTAATTAAAATAAAGTGTCCCTATCACCTACAAGTGGCACCATGGGGTCCAAAAATCGCCCCAAAGATGCCTATAGTCGAAAAGTATCAACCAATAGGTCTAGGACACGTTTTAGGGTAATTTAGTATTATTATAATATTATTTTTTAACCCTTATTTACCGGATTTGCCCTTAACCAGGGTAAATAAAATATTTACCGCAGTAATTATTCAAAATGTCTAATAATAAAAGTTACCTATTTACACAATTTGAACATCCTGATTCCAAATATGGAATCAATTTTTCTAAATTCAAAACACGGAAGTGGCAGAAATTAATTTAAAATTAATTCCCGATGTCAAAACAAAAAGCGTGTTTTTAAGAGATAATAACTATCAAAAGATTGACACTTGTTTATGTTCGGTTTAATTGTAAAATTATGTCCAATGACCAACATTAATTAAATGGTAAAAATAAATTCTAAATATACTTTAAAACCACTCAAATTCATAATTTATCACTATTAATTATTTGATTAAAAAAGTTGTTTTTAATTAAAATTTAGTAATTTTCACTATTCATCCAAATATGAAAGTTATTCGAAAAGTACCAAAATTTCACCTTAGGCTAAATTCGATATTCCGAATCCAAAAATGAAGTCCATTTTGAAATATAAAATATATATAATTTCAAAAATTAGGTATTACTATTCATAACGGCTAGTTTGATTGGTTGTGGTGTGTGTTAAAACTCAAAGTTGCGTACAACACACGCTACTGTATTATTCAAAGAAAGCATACCGTGGAAGCTTGGGATATTTCATTTTAAATTTTTGATGTCCCCATTTAGTCAAAAAGTTTAAAATATTGTATTTAAAAAGGGTTCACTATTAAAAGTTGATAAAAGTGCAATACTGAAAATGAATTTGTTCTTGCATTATGTCTAAGATACTCATAATATGGATTCTAAAATTATTAGGATTATATAAAGTTTAAAATTTAGTTAATACTATTCATAACCTCTTTTGAATGGATTTTTGGTAAGTCATGGTGCAATTGAACTCGGTGTTGCGTGTAGTGCAAGTTATTCAATTATTTTGAAGAAATAACACACTATGAATTCTTGGGGTGTTACAGGTTCTCTCCTTTCATCGGCTACATTATCCTTCCTTTTCATGTCTTTTCGACACTCTTGAGCTTGATGTCCTTCTTTCCCACACTTAAAGCATCTCCCCGTACCTTTGAGGCAGTTCCCATGGTGCAACTTCCCACATTTTTTGCATGTGGGTCGTTGATTTTTCTTCCCACATTTGTCACTAGATCCACCAGCTTGAAACTCCATCTTTCTTTTCTTATCACCATATCCATGGGACCATTCTACAAACTCCATATCCACTTTGAGAGAACACTGAACAAATTCTTCATAACTCCCAAAGTCTCGAATTGCAAGATCCTTTCGAAGATGTGGTTTTAATCCAATAAAGAATCTATCAATTTTTCTATCAGTGTTGATAACAAAACTCGAAGCATACCTTGCGAGCCCTGTGAAATTTTCTTCATAGGTTGTGACAGATTCACCTTCTTTTTGCTTGAGCTCTATAAATTCTCTCTCCATCTTCGTGCGAAGAATTCGTGGGAAGTACTTATTAAGAAACATTATCTTAAAGACTTCCCATTCCATCTCTTCAATTTCCTCCCTTGGATTGGTGTTCTTAATCAAAGCCCACCATTGATCAGCTTCTCGATCTAGACGATAAACGGCTAGAGTCACCTTCTCCATCTCAGAACAGTGAAGAACAGAAAATATCTTCTCCATGGAGTTGACCCACTGTTCCACAACTTGTGGATCAGAAGATCCACAAAACGTCGGCGGTCGTTGCCGCATAAAACATTCGATAGCTAGTTTCTCCCTCTTTGGTGAAGGAGGATGTTCCCCATTATTATGGTTATTATTCATAACCCGAGATAATTGTGTATGAATCTCCATGATGTTTTGAACTCCACCTCAAAAAACATTGGGGATGTCGTTCGGGCAATCGTTGCATTGGCCCTCCCAAGAGTTGTTGGCCTGATTTCTCCGGGTTCCCAACATTTTCTAAAATAGAAAAGGTTAGAACAAAACATAGGTAAAAAATTCATGAATAACATATTAATTTAAAAAATTATACCAAAAACATAACATATGGGATCCCTAGGTAAATATTCTTGTGTACACATTTGTACTTATTCTCATGCTAGAGGTTTTCTCTAGGGTTTACTAATCCTAATTCCCAAATTAACTAAACCTTTCCTCTGATACCAACTATAGAAACCTGGCCTTTTCATTCATTACTATTACATCATTTCAAAGGTAAATAACATAATAGTATTACACATAGAGGATCCAGAGGTGTAGTGTCTTGGGAAAACTAGGACCACACATAACAAACCCAACATCAACCATAAACATTTATTTAATTTATTCTTCACTAGCTTCTTAGTGGATCTTGTCCTCTCATTAGTACATATAGCCACCAGAGGATATACATCAAAAGGGGTGAGATAGAATCCCATTAAGAGGATAGATAATAACAATATATCATGGGGTGAGCATAATCATGACATAGGAAAAAGATCATGAACATGAGAGGAGTATAAATAATAGACTTGAAATGTGGCAATGCATAAAAGTGAAACTTCATGTCTTAGTGGTTAACTACCAAAAATATTTGTGAACTAAGATATCCTCTTGTTCACACATCATTTCACATATACTCATGAGATTCATCACTTTACCTAATGCATTGGAGCGCTGAATAATTATGGGCGCACCCGTCACTTTGAAACATTCATAATTGCGCTATATAATTCCGGGCGCACCCGTCACATCATACCATTATAATTATCATGCTTGCCACATAGAACACATATCAAACATGTACATAAATAACCCATGTAATTGAATGGGTTTCATCTCATAATAACACATTCAGAAGCTTTGGGTTCCCAAAATAAATAGGGAACAACATACTTGATACAAGAACCATCGACCTTGAATGAGAGGCAAAAGGTGAGATCTTGAAAGAAGAGTTCTTTTGGAAAACATTTTGATGGAAATAAAAACCCATGAAAATAATGTATATCCCATAAAATTATAGGAAATTATGATCAAATGATATTTTAGGAGTAACCATATAAAAAATGGAGTGAAAGAGGGAGAACCCGAAGGAAGAAAATTTTGTTCGAGATTTCTCCTTACCTTGTACATGAATGACTCCTTCTCTTTAATGTCCTATATAATGACATTATATTCATTATTTAGAAATTCCAGAACCTTTTATACATTAATATGGTTCATTCTGGTTTCATTACTTCATATTATGTTCCATTGGATGACATATAGAGTTTAAAAACATTTATCGAGGATGTTCGTTTTCATGGTTTTCTTGAGCAGTCCTCTTGTATTCTTAAATTGATGTTTGGGTAGATTATGGGTAAACATATAGAAATTATATTACATGTTATTAATGATATTACAGAATCTTGAATGATTTTATAATGAGTTATATTATATCCATGTGTACGAATCATTAGATAATAATTAAATGAAGATTATTTGGGTTAATTTGAGCGGTTTTTTGGATCACAACGAACTCGTTTTAACATTTCACTTAGTAATATGGCCATAGGTTATTTACAGAACTTAAAATAGAAAATAATACATATAAAATATTCTGGTTCAATCATAAAAATGGTTTCATGACAATATTTGAAGGTAGAAATGGAATAAGAGAACATGTCATTTTTGAAGGTGTTAAATTTAACACCTCATGAACAACGTTCTCTTTAATAAAAGGAAGAGGGAAAGGGTGTGGGTGATATAATATACCATTATAATCATAATATTACAGTATATTTATAATAATTCAGTTACAAAATAATTTGGATGAAGATATGTGGGGAGAGATCAGGAAATGAACTTGAACTTGAAAGGAAATTAAAGGAGAAGAGGGAGAGAAATTTACTCTTGAATCCTTCACTTGAGAACCTCCTTAAGGGCCTAATCTTGGTCTTTTGATGAGACCAGAAGCTCTTGGACGTGGGGAAGGGGCTAGGTGAGATGATTGGGTAGAAGGTAGACAATTCTTGATGCTTGAGAGGTGTGGTTTGGCAAGAGGAGGGGGAGGGCTTATTTATACATGAGGAGGGATGTGTTTTTGGTATAAAATATTAAATAAAATAATATATCATAAGTTAGACTTGTAATAGTAGTTTTTTGACACCCTAAATCATATATTAATATAATAAAATTAGTTTTAGGCTTTAATTCTTCTTTATAATTCTAATTCATTAATTTATTAAAAGTAAAGTGAAAGAAAGAGAAAAAGACACTTTAAGAAATCACTTCTTGACTTTAGGCTTTGGAAAGTTCTTTTTTAGGTTTGATAATTGAATTTATTGTATTTCAAATAACAATTTATTAAATTTAATATGTTTTGGCCGAAACTAATGTTCTATAATTTTTATGTCATCATTACATCATTAACGATGCAATTTAGTGTACACCGATTATGTGAAAAACTGTATTTTTTACTATTTACCTGAAAATTGATGTTTTTCAAAATAAACCCAAAAATTTACCCCTACCATTTTTTGATGTTTAGAATCCAAAAATGATTTCCATTTTTCAAAAATAATTTTCTAAATATTATTAATTTAATTTTTTCTTAAAATCATAATTAACTTAAAAAACAGTTTTTAAAATTAAAACTGATTTTGTTGTTTTTTCAAAAATTACGTAGGGTCTTATAAAATTATCTAAAAACTATTAGAAATTGATTAAATACTTTATGAATACATTTAAGGGGAATAAATATACTTTTAAATTAATTAATTAATTATAATTATTTATTTATGACTTATATAATACCAAAAACATTTACTAAGGTCAAATTGTAACTTTCTAAGATGTCTAAATTTTATTTTATTATTCATAGGTAATGTTACTCTTATTTACTATTCATAAGGTTCATATTACTATTTATAATGGTAGGTTACTATTCATAAGGGTAGGTTACTATTCACCAAAAATTATTTTTGTTTCATTAGACTCCAAAAACTATCTTGAACACAACCGTGTATCTCGGATTTTTAAAATTCCAAACATAGGGGTGACAAAATTAAGTTTAAAGGTCACTTATAACTTAGTAGTTCATTATTTTGTGTTTCAATGACATAAATAGAAGAAGGTAATTTTCCATTGAAATACTTTGGGTCGTTACATTACACGCAATCACAACCTTCCACGATAGCGTGTGTTGTACGCAATACCGGGTTTTACTAAACAGCGATATATTATTACAATATTATTATGAAAATCCTGTTATGAATAGTATTAACTAAAGTTTGAATTTTAAAACATTATTATTCATCTTACACATTTTCTAGAACATGGTATAAGAACAAAATAAATTTTTCGGGTAAAATAAGTATTTTTTAAAAAATGCAGTTTTGCCGCCTTTTGATGGCACACCCACTTTAAATATAGTTTTTGACATATTAATAAGTATAATTTTACCAAATAAAATAATTCTTTGGAATCATCATATAAAATTTTACCTTGGATAAAATTTTCATATTATTCTGATAAATTTCATATTTTAATAAATAGTAAAAACACGCTATATTTTAATTAAAAACAACTTTTTTTCATCGTAATAACTTATGTTGTTAAATTATAATATTGAATGGTTTTAAATTATAAATATAATATATTTTTACCATTTAATATAATTTATTTCATTAGAATTGATTTTACATTGAATTCATAGGTTAAATAAATTCAATCTTTTGCAATGTTTTAATCAAAAATACGTTTTATTTCGATAACGGGATCAATTTTAATTTAATTTATCCAACTTTTGTGTGTTGAATTTGGAAAAATGAATTCCATATTTGGAATCAGTGGATCCAAACTATGTTAGTAAGCTACTTTTTATTTTCCGGGCATTATGAATAGTAACTACGGTAAATTTTATTTACCATAGTTAAAGGTAAATCGGGTAATTAAGGGTAAATATAAGATTATAAAATTATTCTAAAACCTTCAAATATCCTATTTTATGACTAAAGGTCGACCCATATCACCTAAGGGTCTGATTATAATCATTTAATGGACTTTGTTCTATGAATATAATTTAATTCTTATTAAAACCAAAGAAAGTGACAACATGTCACTTTCTTAAATCTTATAAGTATAATAATTTTAGTTTAGTGATATAATTCATGAGACTTCGGATATAAATAGTCAACAGAAATCTAATAATATTTTCTATATAATATGAATTTATTTATAATTTTTAGGGATTAAATAATTATCATTAAAGGTGACATAATAGTGATGTTGAAATTATTTTATTAAGAGAAATATCAAATAAATGGTTTTAAAAATATTAAAATAAATAATAAATGAACTATTTAATGTGCTCCAATAATTTTCTAGATAAATATGACATGTTATAAATCTATTAAATTTTTTAGTTTGAATATATCCTCTATATATTGTTAATTTAAATTCAAGTAAATGAATAGTGTCAAAATTGACACTATTGTTATTTTATAAAAATAACATATTATAAAATTGTTTAAATATCAAAAAAATATTTAAAAATTATAAATTTAAATTTATATGGTCGAAAATGTCATAAAGTGTCAAATTATGGAAAGTTCACAACACATATGTAATTATTTATAATAATTTAAAATTTAGAATATTATTACCACAAATAAAATTAAATTTATAAATAAGGATAAATCAAGTTGATAATGTTTAAAATAAATTCCTAACATGTCTAAATTTTATTCGTCGATTAGATTATAAACCTATCTCATCTAGTCTTTTTATATGAGTCATTTTGGAAGTTTTTATTTGGGTTTGGTATTTAATATAAACTAATATTTCTTATATTTCCAAAGGTGACCCTCTCCTCCCTTATAAATGGGCACCTCCTCCCTCTCCTCCTCACACCAATTTGAGCCTTCAAGATCGTCCAAAACATGCCCATTTCACTTCCACACTTCCTTAGAAACCTACTAGAGGTACTGGTCCTCTCAAAAGACCAACTCTAGTGCCCTTATTGAAAGTTTAAAGGAGGCACTTCGAGAAAGAGGTAATACCTTCTACCGCTTTCTTCAAGTTCCATTCTACTTCCACTCCCTCTTATTTAGTTGTTTCATTATGAAGTAATAACATAAGTATCCCTCATATACTCATATGTTATTATAAATATGAAACAACCCTATTTCACCTTCTATCCATCCTACGGAAAACAAAATCACCACGCGTGCGTACGTACGGAATACCGTCTCCACGCCATGGTGTAATCTGTTTTTCCACCAACACCTTACATGGATGGGTATAATGGGGTAAAGAATAACTATATATGGTTATTATAACATCATACTGAATCTGATATATTATACCATCCACTCCAATTCTATTCAATAATTACGGGAACGATATCATCGCTCGTGCGTACGTACGGACTACTGTCTCCATAACGCGATGAGATTCAATCTCCATGTTAACCATACATGAAAGATCATAAAGTTCGTATAATGAATAATAATTAAATATATGATATAATAATTCTACTTGATTTATCTATATATATATATATATGTATGTAATATATTTAGTTTCATTCAATTCAATAAGGAAATGAAAACAGCGTTCATGCGTACGTACGGCCTACCGTCTCCATGAACGGTGTATTTCAATCCTTTTATCAATCTATAATTTATATGTATATGATGAATATATATTACATATAAATCATGTTTTACATTTTGGAATTATATAAATCAGGATATAAGAAATAATATCAAGAAAGACAGGTCAAAACATATACGATAAATAAAATGATTTTACCCAAAACGCTGCTTTAACATGGAATTTTCAAAAGAACGGGTAATATAAAGACATAAGTGAAACCTATATGATATCATAACAATGAATATGATTATTTAATAAGTCAATGACAATATTTAAATCATTATACAGGAGTTTCGGATCCATACGAAGTATATCGGACCTAAGGTAAGGGATAATTATTCCAATCTCATTCTTATCTGAGATTGTTTATTCGTAAGTATTTACTGGGGTTATGATTCTTATACATGTCCATATGTTCTCAAAATGTTTTCATAAAATGTTTACTTTTCATCCATGTACGTTTAAAGTCATTTTTACCCTTTTCTACTTTTACCACATCGTATGGAAATAAATTTTTATTTTACAAGGTAATTTTTGACTTTTCCGGAAAAAGTACGAGAAGAATGTTTTTTTAACTTATACGACATGAAAGGATTTTTACAGTTTTATAAAGCCTTATTTTCATGAAGCTTCCTACAAAATATTTCATGACTATTTTCAAAAAAATCCTTTTATTTTAAAATTTCATGGCATTTTGTGAAAAGAAAATGATTTTGAAGAAGAAAGGATATTTTCATCAAGAATTCATTTCAAGTGTTTTATCAAAACCATTTTCCATCTAAGATGACATTATTTCATATGTGTATGTTTCAATTATAATGTCTCTATGATTTAAATGATTTCACTTCTCTTATGATGAAATTATATCCATTTATTTCATATGGATTATGTTATGATGGTATGATTTTTGTGAAACCCATTTTATTCTTTGGGTTATGGTTAATTATTTATGTTTAATTTGTGGCACAAGTAAGAATGATTTCATTATGAGATGGGTGAGACCTATATCCCCCTCCAATGCATTGAGTAAATATTTATATCTCATTAGATAGACATGGATGGAATGGTAAGTTAATCTGGTTCAGTGTTACAGGACTAAAATGAGGAGTGAACTCGATTCAGAAAGGGACTTTGTCCACTAAGATGGTCTTGGCAGCAATGCCTTGGATACTACGGAAATCATAACATGTGCTGAATGGTTGCCACAATTACATGTTTCATTACCATTATATTTTATCATGGTTGATGTTCCATTATGATATATTCCTTACGTACTTCCATGATTTATGTCTTTGCTCAAGATTTTGATGTTTAAATTTCATGTTCAAGTTTTTGCTTTCAAATGTTTATGGATTGTTCTATGTTCTATATGTTTTCCCTTACTGAGCATTTGATATCACCCTTTTTATGTTTTATTTTCCCCAGGAAATAAAGAAAGGTTTTAGGTAAGGAAACAAAAAGGTGAATACTGTTATGGGAGTTGTTGAAGATATTTCAACATGATTAGAAGTTTATATTCCAAGTTTCCAAATACATTAAACTATTACGGTCCTTGTGTGTCTGTTTTTGTTATGTATTAAGTATTCTGTAAAAGTAATGTAATGTCCATCACTACCACAAAACTGGGCAAGTCATGTGCCTCCCTTTATCAGCGCTAATGGAAAAGCAATGATAAAGGGGCGGGCCTTTATTAGTGCTAAAAAAAGCGCTGATAAAGGTCCACTTTATCAGCGCTAAAACAAGCACTGATAAAGGTGTACCCTTTATCAGCGCTTTTTTTAGCGCTGATAAAGGGATTATTTATAATCGCTAAAAAAGTGCTGATAAAGGTTGTATTTATCAGCGCTTTTCATTTTAGTGCTAATAAATACACCCTTTATCAGCGCTTTTTACTAGTGCTGATAAAGGCTCACACGGGATTGTTAAAAACCCTCGGGTCCTTTTCCTCCTCCCTGCACCCTGTCAAGCTCTCGCGGAAGCCCTCCTCCACGCCGTTGTCGCCGCTGCCGTTGACGCCTCATCCTCCACCGGCACCTCCTCCTCCTCCTCCTCCGCCTAGTCCTCGGCCTCCTCCTCCTCCTCCTCCTCCTCCTCCTCCTCCTCCGCTGCCTCTGCTGCCTCTGCCCAGCCTCCGCCCTGCCTCTGCGCTGCCTCTGTTGCCTCCGGTGCCTCTGCTATCGACGCCTCATTCTCCTCCGCCCCCGGGTCCTCCTCCTTAAGGTGATTCAAATTGAATTTGTATGAATTAATTATGTGTGCATTGTGGAGACCCCTTGCATCCTATCCCAAATTATGAATATTGATTTTTGGATTTTATGAGTGTTGTTATTGTGGGTAATTGTTATGTTTGGATTGTGATCATATGATTTTATGTGTTATATTATATACTCATGATAATATGACATTAAAACTTGAATGATTCACTTCTTATGTGTGTTATCATGCATGGTGTTTATATGTTGTACATCAAAGAAGTGGACCATCATGAAATTAATATCCCTTAGTAGGGTACTACACTTGATATGTGATGATGAAGATAGAGAACCTAAGAATAGGGTGGACGTACAACATATCCATGGTGTAGTGTCATGGGTGTTCTTGAGGTACCCAGTATTTTCTAGGTCCCATTCACTATGAGATGCATAAATTTTTTTCAATAACCACATGGATCTATCTCATACATAGAAAGAGGGTAAGAAGGTCACAGATTTCCTAGCTACTTAGGCCTCTCTAGGAAACCTGTATACCATATTTAACATCATAGGATCCCTCCCCCAAGCTTGTTACTTTAGTTAAAGAAGATTCCCATGGGATAAACTAATTTATACCTCCTTTGACTGTTTTTAGCCTTGTCCCCTTCTTGAAATAAAATATATCAACATTGGATGTGTTGAAATAATATTCATGACTGAGTTATTTAAGCTATAACCTTGGGTTTGTTGTGCCCCCCTCCACTAATCCATCTTCTCCCCACCTCATCCATGCCTTCCCTCCTCCCTCATCGCCCTCTCCTCTAACTAAACCTCCTCCCCTTCCTCCACCCATACTCACTTCCCTCCTAGCACCATGATTTGAACTAAGGGTAGGTGCCTTCCCCCATCCAAACACATAGTTTATGGATCGTGGCCTATTGCAGCTAAGCACTAGACCCAAACTCTAACTCCACCCTCTCCTTATCCCTCTTCTTTTCCACCACCATTAGAAAACTCCATCTCATTGGTTTTTGATTTTCCTTTTGCATCCCACCACTCACAAGATGTGGTTCTACCTACCAATGTCCATCCCTATTTTCACTTTGAGGAAATGCAACACTATGTGTGCTTGGACCATTTTCAATCCAAGTCAATTTTCACCAACAAATCCATGTATTTGGTCATAATACACAAGGTCCTCATCGACAAGGTTGTTATAGTAGCCCTTCGCATCAATGAAACACTCCTAAATTATTGATGTTCCTGAGGAGATGTATTAGGAGCTCTTTTTAGAGTTCCTTACAACTTTCAAGATAGAATTAATCTATATCAACTTCAAACTAGGAGGTAGGGATTGGGATTTGACACTAGGTGAGTTTAGAGTTATCTTGGGGTTTATTCATCTGAATTTTCTACATCCACAACCTATGTTGTTTTGTGTCTTGATCTAAACAAGAAAAATACACTAAAGAGTTGGGTGTTGATCACTCATGAGACCACAAACATCCATGTTACTCCCACATCCAAGAGAACCTAGATGAAGGGTTATTATCTGAGGATTAGTCATTGTGCCTTAGCTCTTGCTTGGATAGCATGGAGAGACTCCCACATAACCATCACATAGACTAAGGTGCCCATTATGGCCACTTCCATGGGTGACCTTGTGGAAAACATATAATGCTTCTTACTTATGCATTTGGTCCCATGTGTTTCAATCAACTCTTTACACTTTTACTTTTGATGCACATTTTAGGCTACCTATTGGCCTTACCCATGAGGTATTTCCTTGTACGGACACCCTATAGAGACCGCACTATGAGATTGATGCATAAGTTGCACTGATTATCCTACTTTCTCTCAAAAGGTATGGTTAACCCATGTCTATAGTGGTTAACCCCACTAACACACTATAAAAAACTCCCAAGAACCACCCCTCATTAGGGGTGACCGAAGAGAGGAAGAAATTGGATGAATCCCAAGAACCACCCAAGATTCTCTATTAATGATCATGCCCCCTACCATTTTTGAAGTATATTGTTTTTTACCTAAATTATACTCATATTCCTTCTCCTCTAACCTATATACTTATCCTATGGATTTCAAATAGGACGAATATAAATAAAGAATGGATGAATGCCAATTGGCTGACAAAAGAGTGTGAAGAAGGCGTGAAAGAGTTTATCAAGTTTGCAAAAGATCATGCATGTGAATCTTCTCAAATCCTTTGTCCGTGTTTACGCTATTGTTATTCAAAACAAATTATCCCAGATGAGTTTGATGAATACTTGATCTGTCATGGAATAGATCAGAGTTATACATGTTGAAATAAACACGGGGAAACAATGAATGTAGGTTGTGACTGGGGTGACACTGTATTTTATGGATCATATGATATGATTACAAACATGAACAATGAATGTGACCGTATGGAGGATGTGATTATAGATGTGAATGATGATGAAGATCATATTGAGGAAATGACAAGGACCTTCGAAGATGAACTTCGTGATTGCCCAAATTTTTTTGAGAAGTTAAAAAATTGAAATTGTATGCTGATTGCACTAAATATATAGCATTTTCAGCCGTACTGAAGAAATATATTTTGAAAGCAGACAATGGGTGGAGTGACGACAGTTTTATGAAACTACTTTCCCTCATGAATGACATTCTCCCAGAAGACAATGAGCTCCCGTGCTAAACATACGATGTCAAACGAATGCTACGCTCTATGGGTATTATCTCTGAAAGAATACACGCCTACCTGAATGACTGTATACTATTTCTCAAGGACCACAAATCACTTAAAGAATTCCCAAAGTGTGGTGCTTCTCGATACAAGAAAGATGAATCCAGTCTTACTAAAGTTGTATGGTACTTTCCAATCATTCCACGGTTTAGATGCATATATGGAAGTGAGGAGACTGCAGAACAATTAACATGGTATGGAGATACAAGAATTAAAGATGGGATACTATGTCACCCGACAGACTCTCCTCAGTGGAAGAGAATTGATCATGAGTATCCTGAATTTGGAAACGAGTCGAGAAACCGTCATCTTGCGTTATCTACAGATGGAGTGAATCCTTCTGGTTTTCAAAGCAACAGTCACAGTACATGGCCGGTTATGTTGATAAATTATAACTTACCACCATGGTTATGAATGAAACGAAAATACATCATGTTATCTATGCTTATATCAGGACCAAAACAACCGGGTAATGATATTGATGTTTATTTAGCTCCATTGATCAAAGATTTGAAATTATTGTGGGATTTAGGTGTTACATTGTATGATGCTTACAGAAATGAAGATTTCACTTTGAGAGTCATGTTGTACAGGACGATAAATGACTTCCCTGTATATGGAAATTTGTCAGGATATAACATTAAAGGAACTCAAATATGTCCCATTTGCGAAGAAGGTACACAATCAATTAGGTTGAAACATTCATTGAAAACTGTGTTTCTAGGACATCGCCGATTTCTACTGTGACGACATAAGTACCGTTCTTGGATGACATCATTCGATGGAAGTTTAGAAGAACGTACAACACCGTCTCCACTAAAAGGCGATCAATTGTTTGAGAAAGTTAAAAATGTGGACACTACTTTTGGTAAACCGGATTTGAAAAACATTACAAAAATTGGTTGGAAAAAGATATCAGTTTTTTTGAATTACAATACTGGAATTGTCAGTATGTAAGACATTTTCTTGATTTTATGCATGTAGAAAAAAATGTATTTGATAGTGTTATCGGCACGTTGCTAAATACATCTGGTAAAACAAAAGATGGAATTAAGGCTAGGTTGGACATGGTTGAGATGGGAATACGAGAAGAGTTGGCTCCAGTGAAGGGTGAAAAACGATCATTTCTTCCTCCTACTACTTACACTCTTTCGAGGCAAGAGAGATATCTGTTTTGCAACTTCTTGAATGATGTAAAGGTTCCATAGGGGTATTCATCAAATATCAGTAACCTTGTGTCAATGAGCGACTTGAAGTTAGAAGGTCCGAAATCACATGACTGTCATGTTTTGATGAAAAATCTCATTCCAATTGCTTTACGTTGCATTTTTCCCAAGAATTTCCACCATACATTAACGAAATTATGTTTCTTCTTCAAAGCTATATGCAACAAAGTTATAGACCCGACGAAATTTCCAGCTATGGAAAAAAGAAATTTCCGTCATATTATGTGAATTAGAAATGTTCTTCCCGCCTTCTTTTTTTGATATGATGGTTCATTTGATGGTCCACTTGGTGAGAGAGATTCGACTATGTGGTCCTGTACATTACAGATGGATGTACCCCATTGGACGATATATGAAGATTTTGAAAGGGTATGTCAAAAATCGAAGTCGGCCAGAGGGTTTTATTGCGGAGCGATATATTGTTGAGGAAGCTATTTAATTCTGTACCGAATACTTGTCTGGTGTGGAAAGAATTGGCTTACCAAAATCTCGTTACACTGGGCGGCTTGAGGGTGAAGGAATTTCTGGAAGAAAGGTTGTCACAATCAATATTACATACCGGGAGCAGGCCCACCTTTATGTTTTGCATAACAGTTTCGACGTTGATCCATATGTTGAAATCCACAAAGAAATTCTTAGGCATTTGAATCCATATAGGGCTGAAAAATGGATATCATATACACATAATCGACAGTTTATAGGATGGTTTCGAGATCATATTTTTAAGAAGTCAGATGAAAATCCAGAGTCAATTTCGGAACGACTTCGATGGATAGCTGGAGGACCAAGTGTGTATGAATTATCATACAATGCTTATGTAGTTAATGGTTATACATTTTATACTAATGAACATGATAAAGATAGTACCGTGCAGAATAGTGGGGTTACACTTGTGGCTGAAGCGATGTATGTTTCCAGTGCTAAGGACAGAAATCCAATTTTTGCGAATATGTCATACTTTGGCATCATCAAACAAATATGGGAGTTGGATTATATGGAATTTCAAGTTCCGATATTTCAATGCAAGTGGGATGATAACAGGAGTGTTGTTAAAATAGATGATTTGGGATTCGTGAAAGTTGATTTTAGTAAGTAAGGGGATAAAGACAAACCGTTTATAATGGCATCATAGGCAGTGCAAGTATTTTATGTTCCAGATCCCGCAAACTGAAACTGGTCAATCGTTCTATTATCGACCAAAACAGTTGAAGGTTCAGATGAAAATTCAACAGAAGATGACCCTTTCATTGGGACTTCGCAATTATTTCGCAGTGGTCCCAATGTCGATGACGTTTTGTATGTTAGAGGAGACCACAATGAAGGGATATGGATAGTTGATAGAGGGGTCAAATCCCTTCATCCTTTAAAAAAAGAGAGTTCAACAATCAGGTTATTGATTTTTATTGTAATATATATTGTGTTACATTATGTTATTGTTTGTTCGCTGCTGATTTTATGTGATATAAATTAAATTTTAAACCAGTTCTGCAGATAATGACTTCTTCACCTGCTGATGCACCCAATCCTGAGACACAACACGTCTCTCAACCTATTGCAGCTGGTCCCACTGCTGAGAGACAACATGTGTCTCAACCTGTTGCAGCTGGTCCCACTACTGACGTACAACAGGTCTCTTAACCTATTGCAGCTGGTGCCAGTGCTGATTGTAGCGCTTCAGAGAAACATAATGATAATGCAGATACTGAGGAAATGGTAGGCGATGAAACCCCAGCGACACAAAAAAACAGGTGCGCCTTAGTTTGACAGTTTTAGCCAAAATCCTTAAGGAAAAAGCAAAAGGCATCAAATATGAGGTGGGATGGAATAAACTAGGCCAGCATGTAAACCCCAACAAAGCCATGTTTAGTAGCTACATTGGAATCGTCACTCGACAACGTGTGCCGATTGATGTAGAGTCATGGCACCATGTTGTCAGCGGGTTGAAAACATTAATGTGGGAAGATATTACGATAACATTATGATATCACCTATTTAATTTATTAAAATAAAATAAAATACTGAAATATTGACTAACCCTTCATCATCTCTTGCAGAGTGCATTTATAGTAGATGTTTCACACAAAGAATATTTTTTAAGACTGGCAGGAAGGATTCATAGTGTCTTTCACACCATTTTAACGAAACATCATCTGAATGATGCTGAAGGGAAAATCAAGCCGCACCCGCCTCCTCTTTATGCACACTTGATATCCCAAGGAACGTGGGATGCGTTTTGCAACCGTCGTGTGGAATAGAATTTTCAGGTACATTGTGTTTGGTTACACGTTGTGTAACATTGCTTGTATTCATCACATTGATTGATAGGTTTTTATTTATGAAATAACAACTGAGTGCTGAAAATAAAGAATGGTCAGCAAAACCAGCGTACCCCTACCATAAAGCAAGGATGAGGTACACTTATTGAAAAACAATTGGTACGTATTTTAAAAGTATGGTAATAATTTTATGTGACATAAAACAACACTGTAACCATGATTCTCTGTTTATATGCAGATTGATGAAGAAAAATCTCAAGTCACTTCCATTCCATGCCATGTGCTATGGAAGGAGGCTCATGTTAATAAAGAGGGGAAACTGATAGATGAAAACACACAAAAAGTGTGGGAAACATGTCTAAGTATGACATAATATAAACTTGTTTTTCTTTAAATCACTATTACCTAACCATGCTTGCTTATTTTTCCATATTTTCTATTTGACATAGTCACAGGAATCAACAACACCCACATCGGATGCAGACATACTTTCAACGGCCTTGAAACAGCCAGAACAGTATGGTCGCATCAGAGGTGTGGGTTTTGGGGTGTCACCCCGGGCATATTTTCAGAAAAAAAACAAGAGGATGAACAAACTAAAGAATTGCATGTAATGAGAGATAGAGTAGCTACCCTTGAAGAACTATTCCAAAGTCAGTGAGTGATGCTAAAGAGTTTGATGGAGGAGAGATGAAGAGAACAAACAACTCAAGAACAACCCGCGCGAGAAGATCCACCCCTCACCAGCTTTGAGGCGAGCCATTCCCCTCAAAGACCTGAATTAACCGAGGTAATCAATGTTATAATATTCGTTTTTGTGAAATGTGAATCACATAGACACTGATACCTTTCATTTAATGATATTATACAGGGTAAAAATGACTTTTATTTATATCTGTCAACTCCCACCCATCGCCTTGTAGCGAGGGCTACGGTGTTCAATATGCAGAATGACACACTACACTCCAAACCACTTACAACTGGTCATGTAAAAGTGTTGATTAATGTAGCTCATGATCCGAGCACCAAGCTACCCATTCCATATAACGATGACGACATTCATATGGTGGAAAAAAGTTGTTGGAACATTCGTTGCATGGTCGTCGAATCTTGTAAAAAAACATGTCGACTAGGAGGTATTCATTTCCAATTAATTTTTCATGCAGAACCTTTAACATTAAATTAGAAAATGGTTGATCCGATGAATGTTATTATAGAAGTACAACATGGAGAAGCTAAAACAAAAGAGAGGCTCCAACATTGGATCAACCAGCTGATCAAAACGATCTACTGAGAGCGCGTTCACCCCGCCCATTCTATATCCACATCTAATATCATTGCAAGATCATGTGGATACGAAAATGAATAACGGAAAGAGTCATACAATTGTTTGTGAAAGAGATATGTACAGAGAGGAAAAATTAGATTTCGTTAGTGCAGACGTTGTTTCTGAGATCATCACATATGACTGGCTAGGCGCCTTAGTTATTAATGTATACATGAGGTATGTTTTCATGATTTGATTTTACAGAAGCTGATATAATTTGATAATTATGGCTAAATACATCTCATATTTTTCACAGGAGTATATATGAAAAAAAATTGAAGGGATTTTCTTATGAAAACAAATTTGGTCTCATTAGTCCTCACACCATTTCTACAAAACGAGAAGAAATAAATTCTAATTTTCAGGATGAATTAATGTCAAATCTTCTCAGAACGTTTCAAAGTAGAATTACAACTGACAGACTCTTTTTAATACCAACGTTGCAGGGGTAAAACTCTAAATTTTAATCATATCAATTATATTTTCATTTATATCAGTACTTATTTCTTTTTGTGTTTTTTGGGAACATTGGATGCTCATTGCAGTCAATTTGGATACTCCAAAGATTTATTTTATGGATTCACTGCATGGATATCCAACTAAACGACCACACATGATGGAAATTTTCAATTTGTAATACACTAGATCCAACATTTTAGAACTAAATATCTAGTTATATAATTTATATTATCTTTTAATTAGGATTTTGTTATGATAGGGCGGTGTATGAATATCATCTAAAGGCTGTAATGAATCCAGGGAATAAGGATGAAAATGCCCACAAGATCTACAAATGGAGAAGTATCTGGGTTTATATGATTATATCTCACTATCCAAATACATATCAAAACAAATTACTTATTTTTATCGATGTTTCTGCATTGTCTGAAACAAACAAACGACAAGGACTGCAGTTATTATGTTTGTAAATTTATAAAAGAGATCATATTTCATGAAAAAAATAGCATCCCTGAAGAGGTATTTTTGAAAATAATTACTACTTTATTTAAAATAATTATTAATCCTTTGTGTATTTATATTTTCTCAGTACTACTATGACTGTCGCAAAAACTCCTATTCAGAAGATGATATAAATGTCTTACGAAATGAATGGGCAGCGTATCTGATTGAAGAATGTAAACAAATAGGACAATGAAGGTGAATTACTAATACTTATGTTATCTTTATATGGTCATTGATATCTCCCTTTACACTTATTGAGAATCTATGATCTGCCTTTCTTATGTTTCATAACCTTAGATTAGTGAATTACTACTACTCAATTTGAAAATGACATAAACTATAGAAAAAAACACTACTGACATACGGAATACCAAGAAAATGCGTTCTTATTGTTTTGAAACTTTAGGACAATGATCCAAGAGTCATTTGTGACATGTAAGAGTCAACCTCACCTCAATCCGACGCACGGTGTGACCGGTATGGCTAAAAGTGTCTGAAATCGGTTTGAAAATGACATAAACTTTAGAAAACAACACTACTGACATATGGAATACCGAGAAAACATGTTTGGATATTTTGGAAACTTTATGACAATGATCCATGAGTCATTTTTGACGTGTACGAATCGACCTCACCTCAATCCGATGCACGGTGTGACTAGTATGGGTAAAAGTGTCTAATATCCGTTAGAAAATGACATAAACTTTAGAAAACAACACTAATGACATATGGAATACTGAGCAAACACGTTCGGATTGTTTTGATACTTTAGTAAAATGATCCACGAGTCATTTTTGACATGTACGAATCGACCACACCTCAATCCGACACACGGTGTGACCGGTATGGCTAAAAGTGTCCGATATCAGTTTCAAATTGAGATAAACTTTGGAAAACAACACTAATGACTTACGGAATACCAAGAAAAAGCTTTCGGATAGTTTTTAAACTTTAGGACAACGATCTGTGAGTCATTTTTGACGTTTATGAATCGACCGCACCTCAATCCGATGCACGGTGTGACCGGTATGGCTAAAAGTGTCTTATATTAGTTTCAAATTGTGATAAAATTTGGAAAACAACACTACTGACATATGGAATACTACGAAAATGCATTTGGATTGTTTTGAAACTTTATAAAAACTATACATGAGTCATTTTTGATGTGTAAGAATCAACCGCATCTTAATCTGACGCACGGTGTGACCGGTATGGCTAAAAGTGTCTGATATCAGTTTCAAATTGAGATAAACTTTGGAAAACAACACTAATGACATACAGAATATGGAGCGAACACATTCGGATTGTTTTGATACTTTAGGAGAACGATCCAAGAGTTATTTGTGACATGTATGAATCTACCGCATGTCAATCCGACGCACGGTGTGACCGGTATGGCTAAAAGTGTCAGATACCAGTTTTAAAATGACATAAACTTTAGAAAACAACACTACTCACATACGGAATACTGAGAAAATGCATTCGGATTGTTTTGAAACATTAGGAAAACGATCCATGAGTCATTTGTGATGTGTACGAATCAACTGCACCTCAATCCGACGCACGGTGTGACCGATATGGCTAAAAGTGTCTGATATCAGTTTCAAATTGAGATAAACTTTGGAAAAAAACACTAATGACATACGGAATACCAAGAAAACGCGTTCGGATTGTTTTGATACATTTGTAAAATGATCCATGAGTCATTTTTGACGTGTACGAATTGACCGCACCTCAATCCGATGCACGGTGTGAACGGTATAGCTAAAAGTGTCTGATATCAGTTTCAAATTGAGATAAACTTTGTAAAACAACACTACTGACATACGGAATACAAATCAAACACGTTCATATTGTTTTGAAACTTTAGGAAAACGATCCATGAGTCATTTGTGACGTGTTTGAATCAACCGCACGTCAATCCAATGCACGGTGTGACCAGTATGGCCAGAAGTGTCTGATATCAGTTTCAAATTGAGATAAACTTTGGAAAACAAAACTAATGACATACAGAATACAAGGAAAATGAGTTCGGATTGTTTTGATACTTTAGGACAATGATCCACGAGTCATTTGTGATGTGTATGAATTGACCAAACCTCAATCCGATGCACGGTGTGACCGGTATGACTAGAAGTGTCTGATATCCGTTTGAAAATGACATAAACCTTAGAAAACAACACTACTGACATACGGAAAACCTAGAAAATGAGTTCGGATTGTTTTGATACTTTAGGAAAACGATCCACGAGTCATTTCTGACGTATAAAAATTGACCGTACCTCAATATGATGCACGGTGTGACCGGTATGGCTAAAAGTGTCTGATATCAGTTTCAAATTGAGATAAACTTTGGAAAACAACACTACTGACATACGT
The DNA here is from genome assembly GCA_963277665.1 of Viscum album. NCBI lineage: Eukaryota > Viridiplantae > Streptophyta > Magnoliopsida > Santalales > Viscaceae > Viscum > Viscum album. Next base: position 1,293,269,862 of record OY728135.1, read on the forward strand.
AATACTAAGAAAAAACGTTCGGATTGTTTTGAAACTTTAAGACAATGATCCATGAGTCATTTGTGATGTGTACGAATCGACTGCACCTCAATCCGACGCACGGTGTGACCGGTATGGCTAAAAGTGTCTGATATCAGTTTAAAATTGAGATAAACTTTGGAATACAACACTAATGACATACAGAATACTGAGAAAATGCATATGTATTGTTTTGATACTTTAGGAAAACGATCCACGAGTCATTTGAGATGTGTACGAATCGACTGCATCTCAATTCGATGCACAATGTGACCGATATGGATAAAAGTGTCTGATATCAGTTTGAAAATAACATAAACTTTTGAAAAAAACACTACTGAAATACGGAATACCGAGAAAAAACATTAGGATTGTTTTGAAACTTTAGGAAAACTATCCACGAGTCATTTTTTATGTGTAAAAATCAACCGCACCTCAATCCGACGCACGGTGTGACCGGTATGGCTAGAAGTGTCTGATATCAGTTTGAAAATGACATAAAATTTAGAAAAGAACACTACTAACATATGGAATACTGAGAAAACGCGTTCGGATTGTTTTGAAACTTTAGGAAAACGATCCATGAGTCATTTGTGATGTGTACGAATTGACCACACCTCAATCCGACACACGGTGTGACAGGTATGGCTAAAAGTGTCCGATATCAGTTTCAAATTGTGATAAACTTTGGAAAAAAACACTAATGACATATGGAATACCGAGAAAATGAATTTTTATTGTTTTGATACTTTATTAAAAAGATCCGCAAGTCATTTTTGATGTGTACGAATCAACCGCACCTCAATCCGACGCACGGTGTGACCGGTATGGCTAAAAGTGTCTGATATGAGTTTCAAATTGAGATAAACTTTGGAAAACGACACTACTGACATACGGAATACCAAGAAAAATTGTTTGGATTGTTTTGAAACTTTAGGAAAACGATCCATGAGTCATTTGTGACGTGTACAAATCGACCGCACCTCAATCCAACACACGGTGTGACCGGTATGGCTAAAAGTGTCTGATATCAGTTTCAAATTGAGATAAACTTTGGAAAACAACACTAATGACATGCAGAATACCAATTAAACACGTTCGGATTGTTTTGATACTTTAGTAAAATTATCCACGAGTCATTTGTGACGTGTAAGAATCGACTGCACCTCAATCTGATGCACGGTGTGACCGGTACTGCTAAAAGTGTCTGATATCAGTTTGAAAATGACATAAACTTTAGAAAACAACACTATTGACATACAGAAAACAGAGAAAATGAGTTCGGAATGTTTTGATACTTTAGGACAACGATCCACGAGTCATTTGTGACGTGTACGAATCGACCACACCTCAATCCGATGCACGGTGTGACCGGTATGGCTAAAAGTGTCTGATATCAGTTTCATGTTGAGATAAACTTTGGAAAATAACACTACTGACATACGGAATACCAAAAAAACGCGTTCGGATTGTTTTGAAACTTGAAGAAAATTATCTAAGAGTCATTTGTGACGAGTACGAATCAACCGCACCTCAATCTGACGCACAATGTAACCGGTATGACTAAAAGTGTCTGATATCAGTTTCAAATTGAGATAAACTTTGGAAAACAACACTACTGACTCACGGAATACTAAGAAAACGCGTTCGGATTGTTTTAAAACATTAGGACAACGATCCGTGAGTCATTTGTGACATGTATGAATCGACCGCACCTTAATCCGATGCACGGTGTGACTGGTAAATCTTTTCATTAGATAAAGAATCAGTATTTATTAAATGAGATAAATCAAAAAAAAAACATATTGATTTTACATTATTCCCTTTCATTGTTATGAAAATGAAAACATTTGAGTTTAAAATTTCATATTTTAGTTTCACATTTCCATATTAATGTATTCTTTCATATTACTGTTTTAATTTATTTCATTATTGCATTACTAACATAATATGTGTTTTTTTATAAAGGTGAATTTTTTTCCTTGAGTTCAGTGCTTTGTTCGGCAACAAATACCGTCGAGAGCGGATAACAGATATCGAAGGATGAAACATGAATGTTTATAACTGTTGTTGAATAATTGTAATTGTAACCATGTAAAAAAATGTTTGAAATGTATATAGCAATGTGTTTTTTTGTATTCATGATGTTAAGTAAATGTATATACCGTTGTCGGTCAAAATATTGTGTGCGGGTGCTATGGTGTGAAGGTTTGAATGTGCTACATTGTGCAGGTATTCTGGTGTGGAGGTTCTATTTTTTTGGTGCAGGTGATGGTGTCTTTATCAGCACCATTTTGAGCGCTGATAAAGGACACCATTAACAGTGCTAGAGGAGCGCTGATAAAGGGGACCCCCCCTTTATCTACGCCGGCATTAACAGCGCTTTTCTAGCTCTGTTAATGCCCGTTTTTAGCGCTGATAAAGGGCCAACTTGTAGTAGTGCATGTACATCAAGCTTTGGGTCTCTACATTCTCTCTCTTTACCCAAATGGAATTATTATTTATTTTTATATAAATAATCCAAATTCTATTTAAATGTTCCAAAATAATGTATCTAGATCAGTGCATCATTTTTCATGGGTATATATGTGTTTTAAAAAGGTTCTATTTTCAATTATTTTAGATGATCAAGCCCAATTTAAGTGAACTTCACGATTTATTACCTGTTTTCAAGTGCCCTCCCTGATTTTTTTGGCTAGAATTATTTTTCTAAAATCCAAAATTTTATCATGAAAAATAATTTGGTTCATATCTAGTTTTATGAAAAAAATTATTCACTTTTACATTTTAAAAGAATCATTAATATTTTCCTTAAACCACAATAAATGTTTTATTTATAAAGTATCTTAAATGCTATTTGAAATTTTTTCACTTATTTTTGACATAACATATTATTATATATTCCAATTTACCATTATTAATGTCCATGAATTATTTAAATCCATTCTTTTTGGAACACTATTACGATAATCCACTATGTTATGCCTTTCGGCGTGATTATGATACCAAATTCTTTCAATGGGTAACCCTTATATTTATGTTTGATTCCTTGTGTATGATTATTAATGTGGAACACATATTCGTGAACATTTTATGATGGGTTCACCCAAATAGTTTTCTAATGCAATCTGTAATTTTTAGTCTCCTGAGATGTCATGTGTAATGGACATTGTGGTTAACCTTGACTTATTCTCTGTGTGCAATGGTCTTGGTGGATAACCTTGAATCGTGTTATTCCATGATCAGTTAGACTTGAAACATGATTATTTCATGTTTTATTATCCATCTACATTACTATTATTTCATGATTACATGATCCCATGATCTACATCTTATGCTTCCATATTTTTATTCACATTCCATGCCTTTTTCTGTCACCATGTTATGCCTTCTAACCTATGTGCTTTTCTTAATTCATATATTTATACTATTACTGGGACATTTATCTCATAACATTGTTTGGGTATTCCCTAAGATATTTTTTAAATATGTAATGACTAAAAGGGTATTATGATCTCATTATTATTATTATAGAAAATATGTTTTCGTTTTGGTCTCATTCTTTTTATTTATGTAACTAATCTTTAAAATAAACTAGAATTTACAATCCATGGTTTTTATTTGAGGTCTAAAGATGATTAAAATTCTGTAATAATATCTATAAAATTATAGGGTCTCTATAACATGTGTCTGATTACTTTATCCCAAACCATCTCCCTATGACTCAGAGACATCTGTTTGATCAATGGTTCTTCTAATTCACTCAGACCAACGAAATTAAAATATAATTTCTAGTGTAATTCTTTCATTCGATCATCATCCAATTGAGATTTATCTGATAATATTTCTCATAATAATCCTTTTATATTTCAATAATACTATTCTCATCCAATCCTTTATCTAATTAAATTTATCATGTGAACATCCATAATACTCGGTAGTGTGAAAATTATACATACAAAAAGATTTATACACCTCTTCACTTATGTTTACATTATGGGGTCTTTTATTACTCATGTTATAAAATTTTAGAAGATAAAAGAATCACTAGATATAGTTTAATGGAAACTTGTTTGATGGAAATTTTAATCATAATAAGATAAAAATTCCCCACAAAACATTATCTGATAACCTTTTTCCAATGGAATCATTCTAAAAAACACAAGATAATCTCTTTTGTATGATCACATTTCTTGGTGATATTGAAAAATTATGGTGATATATTTTTTGAAAATAAAGGACAATTCCATCTTAACATATTCAATGACAATATCCACCTTCTTCAAAACACGTTCAACCATCTTGTCCAATTGTTTCCCACAATGGGAACCCCTCCTAGATCTATAGGAAGGAAAATAGTGACCCTCAATGACCACCACTAATAAGGATAGCAACTAACATAAAGGTTATAAAAAACGAATTTGTGATATTACCCTCAAGAAACTTATTAATGCATAAATAAACAACCAATTTACACTATAATATATATAAATAGATTCCAAAATTTTTTCTTATATTAATAAATATTGAATAAAAATTAAAAACCCAAAACAAAATATGAAATAATGTCCAAAGAAGTAACTCTATATACAATCCCAATCTCCAAGATAATAATTCCTAGCTCAGCCTCTTAACATTCCATAGAAACCTAAACATATTGTATACATATATGGGCGAACATAAAATGTATAAATGGTATAAACATACTAAATACCTCCCTTTAAAATATGAAAGTAGAATACAAATGCATCCGTAAACAAATAGAAGACCAAAAAATCCCCAATATTGTCAACTTCCATGAAAACTAACCAAGGCACTCTCTCCAAATATTGTACATAATCATAGTAAAATATTATTAAAAAATATAATAATAAGGTACCATAAAACCACTTACGTTTTTTCTTGTTGGTCTCTATCCACAACATTAAGCATCTTGTGTACCCAATCCATTTCATAATCATGTTACATCATAGGATATCTCTTCTCACAACCATACCAAATGAAAATACTATATCACCCACATCATTTCCTATCCACTACCATGTTTCATGTCTCATACATCCACAATATAATTTTTATAATATGGTATTGGGAGTATGAAATACATCAAAATTATTCCATCCTCCTACCATTAATAATCCCCACAATGTAATATCATCTCGTTCAACACCCTATAGGGTCTACAATTACACTATACATCCTAATCCAAACCTCATGGGGTATGATATGACATCATGCACCAATCGTCACTCCAATACTCCATAGGGTCTTCAAGTACATCATATACCAATCATCACAAACATTCTCCATATTTTATTCCAATACATAATATACTATGGTAGTATTATCATACCATGATCAAACTATAACATCTCATGCTACACATGGAGGGGAGAGCATAGAAGATATTTTCGCCCACCATCCATTCCCTCACCTACCTGGATGTTGGGGGAATGTTCGTAGAACTAAAACAATGCTGGACATCAGTGATGGTGTTTGACTCAAGTTTGGTGTGTATATAATTCAAAAGTAAATAAATTATGTTATAACCACACACAAACCCAACCTTTTAGGTTCACATCAACATGGAACTATTTCTACGTACTATCACCACTATATTAACAACACCACTAACTTCCACCGCTATCAACTAGTAAACCAGAATTCTATCCCCATGTCACATGTAAAATAGACAAGAAAAACATACACAATTTCCCATTAAACCACACCATTTAACACATTACCATCGTTATTGTTATCAACTATATAATGTACATCAAGATGTTTAATTACACATTTAATGAAAACTCAATGGAGTAATTTCCCAAATTTATTTCATCCATTACCCATTTATTGCTAGAATCATTCATTTATTTCCACCATGACTTATTTTCGTTTCATACACACCCATCTCAATTTGATTGTTACCAAATATATTCAACTATGACTATAAAATACAACATTCAACAATGTTAACTAGCCATCCTATCATCTTATGAAAACCTCCATGTTTCCTCTTACTAACTGTGTAAAGATATTCTTATCCATAATAAAAAGTTATATATCCCTAAACATGTAATTTTATAGTTACCATGGAATCTACAACAACACTCGATGCATAATACACATAAACAAACCAACTGACATTAACTATCCACTATAAAACTATCCCATTAAACATCGCATGATAACCAACCCAACCCCACTGCACAACACAATCCGTCTAATACATCCTAACATCAAAAAACAAATCCATATAAATCTCCCCATAATATCTCTCCAAAAACCACATAATAATAACCCGAAAAAAAAAAAATTCAACAATTCACAATAAAATATTTCACAATCTAATACTTTCCAATATTCATTATACAAAACATGGTCCCATAAAATTCATTTTCCACACAAAACATTTGTTACCATATTCCACTTATAGACTATTATGAATTTTATTCACAATATTACCATAAAAGTGAAAAAAAAATTCTCAACAACATCTGTGATTTTCAGTAATAGTATAAATTAAAATCAATTATATAGGAAATAAAAAAGAAAGAAAGGAAACACATCAGATTTACCTCTTTCACAATATGTTTTACATTTTTTTCATTTTATTTTTTGAAACAATCCATAACATCCACTTGTATAATTAAGTAACATCAATCCAAAAAAATTTAAAACTAAAATAAGGGGGTTCTCAAATACCATTCCTCAACCAAATCATTGTGAATCAATTCACAAGAAAAAAGGAAAAGGGAAAAAATATTAATGTTGTGATCATAAAAAGGAGAACTTAAAAAACCTATTAGATATCCATAACCAACATTAACTCAGAAAAACATAACGCAAATGAGGTACCCCCACACCAAATACCTTCTCTGAAAGAAAATTGATAGTCAACCCAAATAGAGAGGTAAAAACACAATTCATAGAAATAATTTTTGATCACATAAATAGTGTGTGGAAATTCCTCATATGGGGATCAGGATACTCTTAAACACCCCTTTATCACCATAAGTTTGAGTTAATTTGAAGTAAATTATGGAAAAATTGAAGGGTCTACCAATTTCTATAAATTTTTTCAGAAAAACATAGGGTAACAGTGTGATATCAAATCACTTTCCACGATAGGTCTTGGTCAAACAATGATCCAAATTCATGCTAAAATTCCCCAAAATTTTTCTTCATCAAAGAATACGATCTGAATTGATTGAATAATGGCCATGTTTCAAGTAATACAACCACTCTATGATACAATCCAACCTGAAAACATCATTAAATAAACATTGGTTCTTCAAACATGACTCACAGATCCACATCATGACACAAACTGTGAAAAAATAGAAATATACTTGTTATTCTATATCATGATAGTAAAGACACAAAAAATGGAAAACAATATGAAAGAGTCATCCTAATATTTAATGGTATAATTTTATTCCACAATATACCTCATTTTGTTATCATACATTCTAATATAGGCATGTTCCTCCACTATATCAAATTCTGTCACACTAAAACCAATCAGCCACACCATTATCACCTTCTCCCAAATAAAAACATGATTTCCTATCACACCATTATTCCTTAAAACTCCTCTTGATAACTCCAACACCAAAATCTCACAAAGTAACATGCTAAAAATATTTGGTCCATTAGACTTAAATCCAAGTGTGCAATGTAGGGAAGCAAAGTAACTTGGTAATAAGAAAATACAATTTGTTACCAACCAAGGAATATCAATACGTAGTCATAAAATATTGATAAACCTATTATCCAATTGATTTGAAAATTAAAAACATGCTATAGTTATATTTTATAAATTTGTGCCAAAACTACTTCCAAATGAGAACTAAATTAGGGACAAACCCCTCCGTATATAGAGAAACTATGTGTGTTTGTGTATATAAAACACCATTTCCAAGAGCATTACTCATCTTATCCTATTAAGGAACACACACAAATAGTGATATATATATATATCCATAACTATATACACGTATATGTTCCCTCCTCTCGACATGGCATCTCTCTTCTTAGAGAAGAAATAGCATATGTATATTAAATTCCTCATCATAAATAAATATCATTACCTTATATTGGATCCTACAAGATAAGTCTCAATACCTATATATCAATATATAGAAACATTTTACCAAATATATGCAATATCATCAAAATAAAACATTACATATAGTAATCATATCAAGAAAAAATCAAAGTGGAATTACACACGGTTCTTATCTCATGAATATAGACATAATTTATCGAGAGGATATACTCAAAAATTAAATGTATCAATAAATATGTTTGGTGAATTAAATAATCTAGAACATAAATTATCATAAATGGAATTTAAGAAGTTGGTATACTAGGAATGGATATTAATATTAATCAAGTGAATAAGTTTAAACTATGAATTTTTTTTTGGAAGGATCTAAAAATTTCAAATCATTAAAAAACATGTCAGGGAAAATTAAAATATGTCTTAATTATCAATATAATTAAATTACCCAAATATGAGAGTTTATTCTAGGAATAAATCCAGCTAGGCTTTAACGAAAGGCATGTTCATCTTGGTTCCATATGGAAAACACTTTATTGTGATTTATTTTCATAGAAAACCATCATCCTGAATTCTATCACACTACCTCATACGAATACAATGCCCAAAATTTGACACCATGAATGTAGTAGGGTAGGATCATCCACCGAAGAATGTGTATATGATATTCTCTAAATATGGAAGCAAACAGTTTCCACCATTGAATCTCATGGGGAAACATTGTTAAGTTATAAATAGATTATAAAGCATCCTTATTCCCAGAATACTAATATTATTAAGGACTAGACTTACCACAATAAAATTTTCAAGGACCTCTTTCTTCCACCTAGAGGAAGTATGATCATGTTAAACCTCAACTCTAAAACCTATGTAAAAATAAATTTTAAGTAATTTTTAATCCATCATGAAAGTAACATAAATTTATAAAAGGAAAGAAAGACTACCATAGATTAAATGACGGGTGACCTTTTTGGAAACTTTGAGATGATTTTGAATGTAATGCAAGATCGAAGTAAAGGAGGTGGAGTTAAAACAAATGAGGATCCCTTATGATGAGGAAAAAAATGATAAAATAAATCTAAAATTATTATATTTTGGTATAAGGAATTTAGTTTAGGGGATAAATTACATTTTCCACCAATTGTTTTTATGGAAATACCCCACTCTACCAATTAATCTTTATATGTCCACCCAGTACTCAGTTGGACTTTTGATACTTCTACAACACTGTTGCTCATGTCATGTACATTGTGACAAGCCATCGGGTACTAGGTTCCACAATACACTTATTCTCTATTCCTCCTTCCTCCTTATTTCCCCTAAAATCCTAAAATAAAGTATAAACATTTATTTAAACCCCAAAATTGATAAATAGGGAAATTTTGAAATAGAAAACTAAATGAGAAGATCACATGTCATTACATACTCTCTACCATTAGTTTTTCAACCCCATGAAGCTTCCACTCCCTCCCTTTGTGCATAAAAAATAACCACTGATAATTCATCTCACATAATTATTTCCATGTGTCATATAAAGGATGATTATATTACAATATTAGTTGTACCAAAGGAATCATCATTCATTGTAATACCATCTCATTTTGGTTGATTATTAAAATAGTTTCATGCATGAAGGTATTGTCTAACTCCAACGACATGACATTTCATCAAACTACAATATTGTAAGATCATGGTTTTTCTATGAGGCACATAACCTTTTTATTTACATTTAATTCTTTAATTTTATACTTAGAGGATTTTCTAGTGGGTTGACATATGAAATAGGGGTGTATGAGGCTTTTACAAAGCCTATATCCCATGATTTTGGAGAAGGGGGTTGTCCCATGGTCAGTAAGAAACATTCCACCCAGGTAGCATGGTTTGAGTGAAACAAACGGGGAATTTTAGAGCATAGTAGAGGGGCCATGGTCTTCCCGCACCACGAGACCCATGATTCATACTAGTGTGAATGCTATAGATTTTTTATGAAGGATAAATTAATGGTCAGCACATGATTTTTCTAACAACACTCAGTGGCCAAAAGAGAGGGGTATTGAAGTAGTTAAGGGTGCACAGTTGGCGCACGGTTTGGCCAACCATGTGGCCAAATATTTTGACCTAGTTTTTTCAGGGGAAATGATATTTTTTTCCTTTATTAATTTTATCTTTACACCCCTTTTTCCTTTTACTCAAATGGATATTATCTTATACCTTTGAGAGATCCTTAAGCAATAAACCTTGGCGTTGATCCAATTTTATCATCTAGTCTCTGTTTCAAGAGTAGTTTTTCTTTGTGTATGTCTGTTAGGGAGTTATCTATTCATCTTGGACTATTCCAAAATTTTTATCCCCATGATGGAGTTATTTTTTAGGTCAGATTGTATGACCAATTATCAGGTCATTTTTAATTCTTCTTTTTTACTCTGATCTAGAACAAATAAGAGGCCGAGACTAGATGAGTATTCGTATACTAAGATAAGGAAGGGGGTCTCATGTTTTTCACTTAATGTCGGGGTGTTTATATATTATTTTGTTATGCTGCCTGCTGATTATTTTGGTATAAACTTTTAAAATAATTTTCTATTCAAATTAAATGAATGGTCATGATATTGATGACCCATGAAACCCATTGAGGTTAAATTAAATATTAATGACCTAAAATTAGAACCACCCCTTAGGTGACTTGATAAATTAGATTAAAATACCGTGGCTGAAATTTTTATTTGATTCACCATTGAGGTTTTAATTTTACCCCTTTTCTTATGTATGTAATACAAATTCATTGAATGGTCAATTGAATTTAATAAGAGAGGTAATAGATGACCATGTCACTATAACTACAATCATTGATCATGATTGCTTATCATTAGGACTTATCTGATATTTGATATAGCCAATTCAAAATGAATGGAAGGATATGGGGGACTGTAATCCATCTAAGCCTATGATTTTTTTAAACCACCATATTAGGTAAGTTAAATAATTAAAAATGTGATGAACAAATGGGTTAAAATGTGAGATTATTTGGAATGGTTAGATAATGTCCCCGTGACCATTCATTTTAATATGTCGAGATTGATAGTTCTATTCCAATTAAGGTTCTCCATAGAAGGACTCTACTGGATTGAGTAATTAAATTAATTGTGATGGATTTATTGTTATGTGAATTGTGTGGATCATGGGTTTTTACTAGAACTCCATGGTCGGACTCATTTGGCAGGTAGCTTATATATTCCCGAGTGACACATAGAATCCTTTATTAAATGCCAAGGATGGAATCAGAGATAATATTATTTTTATTCATTGAGTTACATTTCAAATCCCCTTTGTGGAGTACCAAGGATGAATTTAGATGGAATATTATCATGTATTCCATGAGTGACATTTGGGTTCCCTTTATGAATCATCAAGGATGAACATAGTGGGTGGAGACCCTATACCACACCTATTGAAATACATGGATTCCTATGAGGGATTACTTGGATGGGCCTATAAGTTTTTTGGTTCATTTTATACCTCAAGTGATACTTAGGTTCCAACATTAGGATGCTCAGACAAGCTCATGTACAAATTCAATTGAATAAAGAATTAATCATACGACATGACTACCAAGTCAAAGCACAAACTTGGATTTAGTTGGAGACTTCATATTACAAATGGATTTTTTATATAGATCATATTAGATATGAGACATGGGCGATGCTTGGGATATGAGCCCTGACCTAAGAATTTTTTAATTAAAAAATGATTTGAATGATTACTCAGACAAAGACCATCTTAGGTCGAAGAATGTAATAAAGGGATGGTGCTCTATGGCATCCAAATATTATGAAAGTTATTTATTCACCACATTAAATTTAGTGTTTATTTATTACTTGAACACTATTAATTATATATACATAGAATTGACATAATTAGACACCATTATTGGAATCCTACTAAGTTTAACTCACACCCTACTCAGGCCGCTCTTATGATACCCGGGAAGACTTCATAGATAATTGTAGGGATTTGGGAAAGTTCCCACTTACTAATGCTTTATTGAATCTTATATAGGATATGGGGAGCACAAGACCAAACTATATATTTTTATGCTATCTAGGGATAGTTCATTTTTTCCCATTTTGTAATTTTGATACATTTATTATATTGGATGCCTATTTCCATGTATTATATGTATTTGGTATAGTATTTAATGATCATAAAATATATGCCACACTGATGGATGAGACTGATTAGTTATTTATATGATGGATATTTAGCCTTCCATTTTTTAATATTTGTTTTATTCTGATGCTATTGTTTGATATTATTATACCACTATCCTATAATCTAATAATGATGGTATAGTCTCCCCACTATTCCACTGTGACCCCTCACTACTATTCAGATATCTTTATTATGTGGGAAGGCAAAATTGATGACATGTAAAAAATAAAGTCTCGCTATTGATGAGTGAACTGGGATTGGGACATCATAAAGTCATATCCTAGCTTTGTTTTTCCTTTTTTATTACTATTTGGTTATGAGACACAATACTAGATGTAATGGATTTTTGTTACAAGTCTTTTCCATGGAATAGATAACTCGTGTATAATGAGAATAAAAATGACATGGGATGGGACAAGTTGTTATGGGGTTTTCATATAACAGTTTTCATGATTTTATTGTTTGGGGATGCCCTTGATGTTCTATGTTCTTTATGATTATGTATTATTACCCTTGGCCTAGTATGGAAAGGAAGTATTTCATCATGAATCATCATAGACACTTTCAGATCTATATACCATGAATTATTTCATTCAATGTTTATATTATTGTATACAATATTTTAGCATGTTTTGGTTCCTTTATTGTTAAGACCTTTAAATTTTTATAACATTTCACGAAGGTACAGGATTAATTATTGTTTTAGATTAAATGGATTATACATTTCAATTTTTAAGGTGCGTGGGAACTTATAAATCAAAAGTGGTAATCCAAATAGCACAATCATTTTAATGAGAACCTATATATAAATGACCATAAAATTAAATGAAATAAAATTGTAAAATGAAATAACAACTAATAAATAGGGATCCCAATTGTAATTTAATGTGTGTTTTCCTCTATAACTTGAAACTCACAATCTGTGCACTAGAACATAGTATTTTAGAATATAATATGACCCAAACCTGACTTTAGTAGTGGGTAGTGGGAAATGTATCATAATTTTATTATGATATGTTTTTCACACAGAACTAGAATTAAGAAAATTCATACAGGTGTTATTCTTATATTAGAAGGATTGAACCTATCCAATTCGTATATAATTTATTTTAGTGATTGTTGAACCAGTTTTGAGAAATTTGTTTCACATTTGTAGACACATCCCACCATGTCTTCCTTGAGTAGTGTGCCAGTAGGGTTATTATGACTATTCTTTAGAGCTATTGGTCCATAGGTCACCAATTGAACCTATAGTAGTGCCTCTTATAGCACAACCAGTTATTCCTAATAAGGGTTCGGATGCCCAGTTTTGATACTGGTATCTTTGTTTTATACAGACTATTCAGGGAGACCTGTGACCTACTACGACCATGGAAGAGTTGATAAGTGACTTCCAGAAGTAAAATACACCCATTTTTCTAGGGGATGGAGGGCCACATGATTTTGAGTCCCAACTAAAGGCAATGTTATATATTTTCAATCACCTTGAGACACCTCATGAGAGGAGAGTGAATGCCACTATATATATTATTCTGTATTCTTCAAATAGATGGAGGGATATGATCACTCAGATGGATCTTCATCAGGAAATGGCTTAGAGGGATTTTCATATAGAACTATATGATTATTTATATCCGGATACATTGAGGAATGATAAATATTGATATTTTACAAAAATCCATAAGTAAACCTTATCAATCATGGACTATTCTTCCTGTTTCACAGAGCTCTATTGTTTCATACCAATTATTTTAGGTGAGGAATTATATAAAGCTGTGAAATTTGAGGATGGTCTCAGGTATTAAATATGGTCATAGGGGAATGCAATTTTTCTTACTACTGTATCTAGGATTGTAAAGAAGACACTTATCATAACGTGTAACCTGATAGTGGTTGGGGATGCGAGCTATGGAAATTCAGTGGCTAAATCAAGAAATATATTTAGTAATAGAAGGAAGCATTGTCTGGAGCTTCCACATGGTGATACAAGTACCCATGGTACATACATAGGTAGTAAGTTGATGTGTCATTAGTGCTATAGACTGCAACATATGAGACCTCAGTATATGAGGTACCTAATCGTGAGTCGATCTTACTGAAATATGGGACATTTACAACATTTTAGTAGAGATTTTCCTCCAGCAGTGAGTGAGAGAGGGTTTTCACTAACTCCATGTTCAAGAGAGGGTTAATAGTTTCTCATTAGGAAGGGACTTATAGTATGGCTAGATAGTAAGGATGAGGAGATGGTCATCGATGAGGTATCGAATTTTCATTGATTCGAGAGCAGACCAACTTAGGGTAGTCAGACTATATCCTAGGTCCACATATCCATCCAGATTTATAAATTATAGCTGACAAATAGGGAGTAGAGTGTATGACCTTCTATGATTATAGGTAATATTACAGTATCCTCTATATTAGTATATTCTTTTTTTGATATAGGATAATATTATTCCCTTATATATGTTCCAGTTGTGTAGAGCATTGGGCTCTATTTTCAGTTCTACTACAGCATGAGGACTGATGATACTCCGTTGGGGATATAATTTGTGAGTGTACATTAGTTCTTGGAGTCCCCACTTGAGAAAGGTGGGTATCACATCATATAAAACCACTTTATCCTCTAAATGATAGGGTTTTACATTATTATCAAGAGGGACAAGTTGATTTCCTACCATTCTAATATTTACTACTATCATTGAAAGGTGATATTCAAATAATCATAAGGTAGATTTATTATCCAAATGGTTTAATGTTATTTATATGATGGATGATATAGGCTCAAACATTTTTTCATAGTTAGGATGATAGTACCAATAAATATTCTACATCTTGATGATTAGAGATCATTTGAGGAATATTTCCCTCCATTTTTTTGATCATTTCAGGGATGTTTTCTTATAAGAATTTTCTATGATGCCTCCTAAAAGAGAGGTAGATTTTCTAATCGAGTTATTTTGTGAATTATCACATGATTAAATTACTACTTAGAATACAAGTAGTACTAATTTTCATGATCTTGATGGGAAGCTATGGAATTTGAAAGGTAAGGAGTTTATATAACCCAGTTCATTATTGCGGGGATCACTGGTCATATTCTCTACAATTGTGGATGGTACCCATGAGCTTTGTGTTAATTAATATAAATTATACATGTTCATTAATATGAATCTATATCCCTTTCCCCAAATAGATAATCTATTCAACCAACATCGAGGATATCGGTTCCTAAAAAAGATTTATCTAAGATTGGGTTATCATCAAGTTCATCTTACACCATTAGATATATCACCAATAGAATTATGTTATATATATGGACTGTATGAGTATTTTTTCATGACATTCAGTTTCATGAACATGTTAATAATTTTCATCGAACTGATGACCCTAGTTTTTCATCCATTCTTGGATTTGTTGGTGGGGGTATTCGAGTATGAAATCTCGATGTGTTCTCATAATCAACATGACCATGAAAAGTATCTTGACATCGTATTGTGTACACTAATAGAGAAAAAGATGTATATTATTGTCATAAATTTCCACTTTTGGATGGAGAATATTCCCTTATAGGGTAATATTATCTTATAGATAGAAGTATTATTTGACCCATAAAAGGTGAGAGCTGGAGTTACCTAGGAGTATACCAAGAACTCCATTAAAATATATAGTTTCATTGAGAAATTTGGTTATTACATGTTCTTATTTTGGGATTTTCCATTTTTAGAGGAACCTATTATGTGCTTGACTAAGAAGGTTCTGATGTATATATTGTCAGTCGCTGATGAGGCTTACTTTCATAATCTAAAAGGGAGAGTATCATCAGTGTTGATCATGATTCATCTGAATCCAAAAAAAAGCTATACAATATTCATGGATGCATCAAGTATCGAGATAATAGAATATTTGATGAAGGAGGAGAGAGTCAGGGAATTAAGTTCTCATCAGTTGAGGCCACGTGAGAGGAACTATTGGATGCACGATCTAGAGTTAGTTGTTGTTGAACATTTCTTTTTCTCTTGGATGTATTATTTAATGGGAGACCATTTTTTGTTGTAAATAGAATAAAAAATCCTATATTATTTATTTATTTAGTGTGACATGAATCTTAGGAAATGAACATAGGTTTAATACCCACCTCATTTTTACTTCAATCATTATTATATAGATCGAAAGGGAAATGCAATTACCAATTCACTTAGTAGGAGGACCTAGACATAGTTAGTTCAGGAGCCCAGCAGTGAGTTAGATCTTCTAGATATATTTTATAAGATCCATATAGAGGTTTAGAACCATCATTGAATGTAAATATTTTCATTTTTATAAGTTATCACATCACTTATAGAGAGAGTGAAGATGAGGAAAATATCAAATTCTGGGGGCTTGGTCTTATGGGAGATCCTTACAGGTGATGACTCGCCTCCTGGTCGGATCATTGAAGAGGATGAAATATTTCTCATCCATAGATGTTTATAAGATTATATAGATATCCCAGAAGATTTTATGCATGATTATGATGCCTCTATATGGCCTGTTCATCTTGATCTTACAGATATATATTGTGACTTTTTGTACCAATATTGGTGGTCGAGGATAATGTAGCAAATTTCTAGGTTTATTACTAGGGGTTCCACATTTCATCGTGTGAAGGTGGAACAAAAGCAACCATATTATATTTTATTTTCATTTCCTATTCCTAAGTGGAAGTTGGAAAACATCACCATGAATTTTGTGATATGACTTCTTAGATCTTCTTGATGCAATGAAACTATATGGGTGATAATAGACCTATTGGAAAATTATTCCCATTTACTACCTATTTGAGATACCCTTTCAGTGGATGTGCTCTATAGACTCTACTTTAATGATATCAAATGCCTCTATGGGGTTCCATGTTCTATCATATTGAAAAGAAAAAATTTATTCATGTTGTAGTTTCATTAGGGTTTTCATAGGGAACTAGGTTCATATGAATTTTTGAGTACATCTTATCACGCATTGATTGATAGTCTATCATATAGAATGATACTAGTTTTGGTAGAAATGATATAATAATGCATCCTTGATTATGATGGTTCTTGGGATAAATAATTTCTTATCATCAATTTATCCTATAATAACAACTTCTAAGTGACCATATAGTTAGATCCTTGTGAGGCCCTATACGATAGGTTATGTTGTTCACCCTAGTACTAGTTTGAGGTGGGAGATATAGAACTAATAGGTCCTAATCTCATTTAAGAGAAGTTGGATCATAAATAGTTTATCAGGAAGCGACAGTCTATAGTTCAATCAAGATATAAGTCATGTGTTTATCATCACTATCATCCACTAGAGTTCAATGTGGGGAGTAAACTTTTCTTTTGAGTTTCTTTTAGACTAGGGAATAGATATATTTTGAAACAAGGTAAGATATCAACTATTTACATTGGGCCCTTCAAGATTCTATAGAGATTTGGGTCAATAGCTTATCGGTTGCAGGTACCTTATATGTATTAATCCATAAACAACTTCTTCCATGAATCTCATATCCACTGATATCATTTGGATTCATAAAATATACATCATCATAATGATATTGTGTTGGTGGTTGATTTATCCTTTGTAAAGAATCCTATATGTATTGTTGATCAAGGTAGTAAGGTTCTTTAGGGTAAATCAGATCCTCTAGTCCAAGTGCTGTGGTAGAACGGTCATTTAAAGGATGAGACATGGGATAGGGGGTCCAATATACATTCATAGTGGAAATAGTTCTTCTCATATAATGCTTTAACACCATTGGAAGGGAAATTCCAGGAAAAGTTTCTTTACGGGATAAATAATGAGAGATATTAGTTTTTATTTGAGGTACAAAACCTTTTTGTTTATATTTAATTCATTAATTTTATTCTTATGGGAGTTATTAGTGATTTATATTAGGAAAATAGTGTTTATTTTTCTTCTAAAGAGCTCGGAGCCCAATAATTTTAAAGAAGAAACTAAGTCGCACTGTTAGCAGAAACCCTGTAGGCCCGGATACACTATAGGAGTAAACCATCCAGGGCATTTTAGAGCACAACATTGGGTTCATGGTTTTCCCAAACTGTGAAACCCATGTAATAATCCTATGTGAATACTATATATTATTTTATAATGGTTTTATACATAGTCAACGCATTATTTTTCTAATCATGTTACATGACCATGATAGAGGGTCATTGAGGCACTAAAAAGTGCACAGTTGGCGCATGGTAATTTCGAACCATCCATCCAAACCATGAGACCCAATTTTTTAGAGGATATAATAATTTTTTCATTAATTCATTTTATTTTTATACCCCTTTTTCTTTTTCCTCCAGGAGATAGATTCTTCTACACTTTAGAGGTCCTTAATCCTTTAACCTAGGCTTTGATTTCGTTTCATCATCTGGACTATGATTCAGAAGATTCTTGTATCATTGGATGTACACTTATGAGTTATCTATTCAACTTGTTCCTTTCATCATTTTTATTCCTCCAAACATAGTTATTTGGTTGAAGTATGTTATGCCCAATTTTAAGGTAATTCATCCATTCATTTATTTTCTTTAGATCCTGATTAAATTAGAGGCTGAAAAGGTATGATTGTTCTTCTACCAAGATAAGGTAGTTATTCTCATGTTTTCCCCATAATATCAAGGATTTCATATATTATGTTATTGTTTAGTGATCGAGTTATTCCAAGAGACTCTTATAAGTTGAATTTTTATACAAATTAAATGAGTGGTCTTGATCTAGACGAACCATGTCACCCATTTTAAATTAACCAATGGATAAAGAGATAGAATTCAAGGCACCCCTTGGGTTCTTTATAAAGTTAAATTAAAACACCATCTGTGATACTTATATTTGATTCACCTTTGAAGGGTGAGATTTTACCCCTTTATAGGGAATTTAATATAAATAGATTAAATTATAAATTGAATTTAATAAGAGAGGTAATGGAAGGCCATGTCCCCAAGACATTATCGCCTTTTCTTTCTCTCTTATTCATGAGCCTTCTTTCATATTTTAAATGGAAAATATAAAATCAATGGAAGGATTTATGTAATGATAGGCCTTCTAAGCCTATGCTATTTTTAAACCACTTTATAAGGTGAGTTAAATTATTATAAATGTAATGAAAAATCAATTAAAATTTGAGCTTATATTGTATGGTTAGACTACGATCACATAACCATTATTTTTTATGTTTCCAGAGTGAGAGGTGGGTTCCAATTTAATATCTCCATATATAGAATATATTAGCATGAGAAATTAAATTAATCATAATGAATTTATTCATATTTACCATAGGTGACACATGGTTTATTTCCTGAATGCCATGGATGGACTCATTAGGGAGATAGATTTTATTTTCTCAAGTGACACTTTGAATCCTTTATAAACTTCCAAGGATGAAATCATTTAGAATACTGATGTTATACCATGATTGATACTTGGAAACACCATGGTAGATTGAAAAGAATGGAAGAAATTAGAATCTTATAATGTATTCCATGACTTAATCCTGGGCTCCTTTCATGAACTATCATGGACAAACTCAGGGGGAAGTGGCCTTCTACCACACCTAGAGATAAACTAAGATTCCCATATTCTATTCCTTGGATAGGATTGTAAGGTGGTTGGTTCATTTTATAACTTGAGTGATACATGGATTCCATCAAAAGAATACCTAGGTTGGGTTCATGTTATATTTTAATTAAATAATGAATTAATAATACATCGTGACTTCTATGAAAAAGAACAAGATTATATTCAGTTAGATCCCTTCATATTATTTATGGCCTTTTCATAAAAATCTCGGTGGATATGATACATGTGGAACACTTGGGCTATTATCCATGTCCCAATACATTTTTAATTATTTCCTGATTTGAATTATTACATAAATAAACACAATCTTAGTTAAAATCAAGTAGTAGAGGATTTGTTTTTCATCTGAACTGGGACCTATGATGGCTATTAATTCACTATATTTAATTTAGAGTTTAAATTAGACGATAATAATATTTATTATATATAGAAAAACTCTATGGAATTAGACACCATTGGTAGTGGCATGTTGATTTTATCTCACACCCTACTTAGGCCACCTATATAGTGCCTAAACAGACTTCATGGTTATAGGTAGGGATAGAGGAGAGGACCTGCACACTAATTCATGATTTATTCATTCATAGGATATAGGGAGAACATGACTGGTATATGGATTTGATAGAATCTTACGATATTTCCTTTTATAAATTTTTGGACTTTTGAAATATTTATTTTACATGATGCATGTTTCCATGTAATTTCTTTATTTTGTATATAATGAGATGTTAATCATATGTATATAACATATATGGATGATATTACATGATTACTTATATGTTGGATGTGTAGTTTTACACTTCTCAATATTTCTTTTATGATTCTACTATTATTTAATATTATTATACCACTATTCTAAACTTTTAACCTAAAATTATAGTATCTCCACTATTAAACCATGGGAACTCTCTACTATTTCATAGCCTCAGGCCTATACAGAGGAAAACATGATATCATGTTTCAAATTGAGTTTATTAACTTATGAGTAAACCGGGTCTGGGATGTTACAAAGAGTTAGGTTGGGTATATATTTCCCTAAACTTGAGAGATGTAAAACATCTTACATTACACCATATTGAAGAGTTAAATCCAACCTGTAGTATAAATCCCCAACACACTCTATGATCTAGAATGGTCTAACAAATTGTGGAACAATTTCCTTTGATTTTTAACTTGCCTCTACACTAATCAATGGGAGACTTTTTGAAATATATTATCTCAGACCTAGATTTAGAAATTTAATAAGCTCTCATCAATATAATATTTCTAGTTACTCTATGTAATCATTTACCACTTATAGATCAATTTCTCTTGTTTCATTATCACTTGGACTATGCTCGGTCTAATCATTGCTGACTCTCTAATATTAGTTCATCATAATAGAGAATTAAATGACCAACTATAAATCACCTAAAATATAGTCATTTTAATGGATACCTAATTAATTATATAGTTTTAAACTCCATTATAGGTAAATTATAATGACCAAGGATTTTTATATATAAATATCACATCTTTTTAGATGAATATTCAGTATATTTCATAAAAAACATGCCCGAGTACCATAATAATTTAGTAACATTGAAGACTATAAATAAAATATTCGTATTTCCTAAATCAGATTTAAAATATGTAAAAAATATCTTTTAATATATTACTCCTCATAGAAATGGAATATGTAAACCTTTCTTTATAGCCGAGGGAAGTTAACATAATAATGGGTGATCATAGATGTTCTGTAATGGTAAACAAAAGCGATATCAATATAAGATCATATAAAATCATATGAAATCACATAAAAGAATAAGGGAATTATAACATGAACATAACTTAAATTTTTTATTACCAACCTTTTATAGATTATAATCATGAGTGGTGGCATAAAGCATTGTCATTTCAGAAAACATGGGCCATAATATTGATAAATTTTCATAAATAAATGATGAACCATTAACTCATGTCATGAATGGGTGGAAAAATCATAAATTTAAAAAAAATATTTCATATATCAAGGTTAAATTCCAAGACCATCAACATATTTGATCAGGACTCATCAATTATTTACCATTGTGGATCCAGACGAATCAGCTTCCCATAGTGGATCAATCCATTTAAATTGTTTTCTATTTTTATCACATGAGATATAAATATTTACCCTATTAATTGGAGGGATATATAGGGACATAATATCAGAAACAATTATTATATAATCCAATAATTTTTTATGTATATTCAGCTAGCCGAGTGGTCATGTGATGGTGGAGGGTTTTCATAATGATGTAGTCCCTATGTAGGGGTGTTTCATGTAGTTTTTTTATATAATGTCATTCCATTTAATGGATTTTATTGGATGGAGTTGTTAAGGTTCAAACATATCCTTTAAAAGTGTCATTACAAAATTACAAAAAATGGATTCTAGTGGTGTTGTGTATAGTAAATGGGTTTTATAATCATTTTATCAATTCAGCGTAGCATAAACCATGAAAAATAAATGGGTTTCACAAAAATTTCATAAATATAAACATTAACCATAATGATAAATAAAAAGTATGGAGTCATTCAATATTATCCTAATTAAGGCACAAATAAAATCAATTCATGTCTTCTTAGAAAGGAATTGTTTTTTAAAATATCACTTAGATCATTTATTAAGAAAAATTTTCTTTCAAATTTTAAAAATAAATTTTTATGACTAAAAATTAATAAAATATTTTGGAAATACTTGTAATTTAAAATATAATTTAAAAATTATAAATTAATCCTTAAACCATTGAGTTTTTATGAATTTATTAAATTTTGTTTAAATCTTATAGGTCAAAACAAATATTCCGTTGACATTTTTGGTAAATTCCAAATGGTCCTTGTTTGGAAAACAACATCAGGATTCTTATTAATATACTTTTTAAAAAGTAAAAAATGGGATAAAATGACTTTACAAAATCCTATTTATATTGTTAAAAAAATTTATTATAGTTTTAGAAAATATGGATGTAGAATAAATAGGATTTTTGCACCAAAGACAGAAATAAAGATGATTTTTGACAAAAATATTCTTTTAAACTATTCAGTACATAAAGGGAAGAAGACGAAGTTAAAACATATATTATTACAAAATAACAAAAGGATTATGTAAATTGATGATATTTTTAGGATATTTATCATTATATATCCTCATCAAAAGCATAAACATAAACAATCCTAACAAATAATGAGATTCCATCATAAACCTATTTCCAGTTTAGTAACATAGAATATTAATACCAATGAAATAAAAACCATAAATGAAAACAAAAATATAAATATAATTAATAAATATATGATATTACAAATCAATGAGTTTTCATATACACCTCATAAATAAATATATTCATAAAACACAGTATTTGTCTTAAAGAATAAAAATTTAGAATGAAATTATTACCTTGAGTTCCTCTAGCCTCAAATGTGATATATACTACTGTATAATAAATATAAATTTATTATAACACTATTATATGACCATAATAAAAAAATATTTTATCATATATTATGTACTTATGTGTTTTGTTACGAATTTGTTAGCAATTTCTTGTTTAAATTATGTTTTTGGTAGAAACTGATATGTCTTTGATGTCTGTTTCAGTTTTTTGTTTTCATACCTTTAACATTTATCTGTGCTAGGTAATTTCTACAAGTATAAACATGATATAAATATAGATTATATTCATTGTAAATTTATTTTTAGTGTTCCATTAAGTTTATATATATATAATGAATAACACTATGCCTGGAACGGATAGGGTGTAAGTACCTGTGAACGTTGTTTCCATTTTCTCGATGGATGGAAAAAATAAAGTTAAATAATAATTATTCCCAAATAATAATTATGATATAGTATATATCACATGTATTATTTTAATTTTTCCTTTATTACCTTCCATGTAAAATATAAGTGAAAAAATAATCACATCGCTTCATGTGGCGGTAGTCCTCCATACACATGATCGACATTATCGTATCCCCCACAAAATTGAATGTAAAAAAGTATAAGTGATAATATATTTACAGAAGTATATTATGTTAAAAATATCATATATATATATATATATTTATATATATTAAATCCATTATTTTACCCACCCATGAGATTTTTTGATAGAAAATGTTTGTCATTTGTTCGTGAGGCGGTTGTTTTTTGTACACACAAGAGATATTATCATTTCCCATTTAAAGGAAGAGAATATAGAAGTAGGTTATTACCATAACATAATTAGATATCTGTATATGTAAGATAATTATGTTTTTATATTATTATATTTTAATAATATTTTTAGGAGGTGAAGGAAAAAAATAAAATAAAAACCCTCATTGAAAAACGTTATGCCTTCTTCGGGTATCCTCTTTAGGTTTCTACGACATGCCTTCCTATGAGTGATTTATGAACAAAATAAGTATTTTATTATGATAAAAGGGAATTATAGAATGTTTTATGGTAGTTAATATATGTAATATTCGTTTTTATGGGTGAAGAGTTGAATATGGGGTGGACTTCAATAAGGGGGAGATGATACACTTGAGATTTTTGAAAAGAAAAAGGTTTACCCGCATTTTTCGCAATAAACATTGATAAAAAATTGATCATTGTAAATCATATAATATATATGGGAGAAATATTCCTATAAAATGTGTTTTAGATAATTTTATATGTCATTTGTCCCCTTATATATTTTATTGTCCCCCCCAATAGACAAATTTTCACATTAACAATGACCATTAATTTTTACCTTTTCACTATTCATAATGTTTAAAAATTATGTTAAAATTATTAGAAAACATAAAATTTTCTTATTTAAAATATGGGATCCATTTTCTAAAATTCAATTCGAATAATTGGAAAATATTTATTTTAAATTAAACTGATAGATGTGATTGAAAAATGATTTTTGAAAGAGGAAATTCTCATAAGTATAAAATGTTTTAATATCCAATGAAAATATTTAATTTATTAAAATGACATAAATTTTATTAAAAAATATATAATTGATGTAATGTTAATTTTTAAACACTATTAAGCCATTTGTTTATTTTTTAAATGTGAAAAATGAAGATACATTCCTTAATAAAAACAACATTTTTCACTTTTCAGAGGAAATTATTTATTTTAAAAATATTATTCAAAATTAACTCAAATATAATTTTTACATTTAGATTTAAAGAATTATGTTTATTTTTTAAAATTATTTTTCTAAATTTTTTAAAAATTACTTTTATTATTTTTTTCTCAAAATAAAATAAATCAATTTCTAATAAAAATATTATTTTTGAAACATATATAATCGTTTCCAAAAATTAAGTTTTATATATCAATATATTTTATTTATATAAAACCATTATACATAATATTTAAAAACCAGTTATTACTATTCATACTACTATGTTTAATGGAATGGTTTTAATAATTTAATATAAAAAATAATATTAATAATGTATCATGGTTTGTTAAATCTAGGTGTCACATGTAACCCAAGAAAAATTCGGTGTTGACTGTAAAGAAAAAAAACGGATAAATTTATTTTATTTAAATAAAAATAATTCATAAAAATGTATTTTTTTATATTTTACCCCCACTTAAATTGAATTTCTAATATGAAATCGATTTCTTTGATGTAAAAACTGAGGATAATTTTGCCTCATCATTTCTATAGGCTCCCACATAGGTTCTTTAAACAAGTGGGCTCACCATAAAATATTTACCAGTGGGTTTTCTTATTTAACAAATCTTCCTCTCAATGATTCAGAATCTTCACTACCTATTCCTTATGATAAATATTATTCTCCCATAATATGATCTTTGAGTTCAATAGATGTAAAGGATCATTTATGAACATCCTCAGGAGAGATATATGGAACACATCATGAACTTGGGAGAGGTTTGGTGGTAGAAAAAAATAATAATGTACCTTCCTGATAAGCTCAAAATTATAAAAAATACTAATTTATCTATGGATTGACATTACCTTATTTCTAAAACTCATAATATTTTTCCATGGATATATTCATAATAATATCTGGTCACCAAATACAAATTCTAGATCAGATCGGTGATATTCAACATAACTTTTCAGGCCAATATAAGATTCTTTGATGTGTTTTTGAATAGATCAAAACATCCCTATCATTTCATCATCTTATTAAGTCTCAAAAATCATTCTTTGTCCAGATATATTTCATCTCCTTATATTTCAACACATATATTCCTATAGTGATTCCAAATGACTTATAGAAATTCTTGGGTGATATATATTGTTAAAAGAAAACTAAACTAGAGTAATATGTTGATCCCAACCACATTTTAAATCTGTAGAACAAGTTATAATCATATAATCTATGTCTTGAATTATTATCTTAGGCCGAACATAAGTCTAAGGGTGATATGTAATACAGAAACATAACTATATATCTAAATCTTCTTGAAGGCTTATTCAGAACCTCACGGTAAACCCTAGATCTCAATTGGATATTGAAAAATTTGGTACTTCATGTGATATTTACGATTCACAAATATATATTATCAGAATATGATAAAGATATAATTCCCATATAATTCTAATAAAGTTATTTAACTTTGTAAGGTGATTCACTAAAACCCAAATTACATTATTCCCTTTATATGTTTTTGTGAGTCTCACAAAAAAATCCATGGAGATGTTTTCCCATCACTACTCTTGTTTGGTAAAGGTCCTAATATCCCCTTTGACTTTATTCTTTCATCCTTAACGTGATAAAATATAGAATAATGAGGTAATAACTCTTAAATATCTATCTTCATTCAATTCCAATAGAAAAAATATTCCCACTCTATATTCATCATTGTACTCCCATTGTGAACAGTTAATGAATAACTATGAGATCCCTAATATCTCGTTCTTCAAATGAGATTTAGGTGGAGTACATACACAGTTCCAAAATCTTATCATTCCATCAGGATCAATCTTAAAATCCAAAAAATATTTCAACTACTATTTCAGTTATGTATCTTTTTTATGTGTCTCTTTAATCATCACATGGATACATGGTTGAACACTCATTTGAGAAAGATAATTTGTCTCATATTTCTTCAATATTTCCATATCCATTATTATCTAATAAATAAATATTGAATCATTTTTATCCTCCTCATGGATAATTTAGAATGATCCTTTAAACTCTATTAATCTTCCACCTTTTTTTCTTTCATGATGTGGTAAGGTATTAGGAAGTCAAATTGTTTTGTCAGCTCTAATAATGTTCTTAAGAGCATGTTCAAATCCTTTTATGTGAATATATACATTTAATTTCTATTATCAGTATATATAAAATATTTTTCTCCATAAAGATAATGAATCCATATCTTTAATGCTAAAATTACAATAGCTAACTACAAATCATGATTTGGGTAGATTTTCTCAAGAACCGTCAATTTTGTGATTCATAAGCAACAACCATTTCATTTTTCATAATAGAATATACCAATTCCTTATTTTATTCATTATTATATATAAATAAACCTACTCCACTATATGGTAATATATTCATTGGTTAACCAGCTAATATTATCTTTAGTTCCTTGAAATTTTACTAAAATTAATATTTCAAAAGGAACATGCTTCCCTTCCGATTTAACTAGTGAGTCGATAATATAGTCATCGTAAATTCTCTACAAACAGTTAATAATATCCAAAAAAATCATGAAGACTTCAGATTTCAGTCACAATGGTTTTTCTATGCTAAAGTTCAATAATATCCATCTCTTATGTCTCCACCGATATACCCAATATTTATATTATATAACCTAAAAATGAATCATTTTGAATCCAAAATTCAAAATTTATAAAATTTTCATATAGTTTCTTATTATTAAAGATCATTTGTATGATCCTCGAGAAATATTAATTCTCTTACTTTCTCTTATAATAAATAAGAATTTCTTCTATAAATACTACCAACAACTAATCAAGATGATCTATAAGACTCAATTCATTAAATCCATGAGGATAGTGGGTACATTAGTGTGACCAAATGGAATCAATATATACTCGTTGTTTCCGAACCTTTTAGGTAATATTATCTTTGGTGTATCATACTCATTCAATTTTCACAAAAAAAATATACAGAACCAATTAGTTATACAATCATAAATTTATAGAAAAATATCCTTAATATTGATATACTCACATCACATAAAACCTCAAAAGGTGTGTCTAAGACTTTGAAATTAAGATCAATCATAAACTAAAAAAATCATGATGATATCCAAAACTCTTATTTTAATTTTACATGGATACAAATACTGTTCCAAAAATAGCACAATAATTAGTTATCTTACAATAAAAATACCATTGTAAAAAACAAATTTTCAATATAATTCTTGAGTTGCTATACATAAGTACTCTGATCCATACATTTCAATGATTGACATGGAATTGGTCCTTCCCTAGTCAAGAAGTCAACTTTTAGATTATGGATTTGACTTGGACAATTCACATGTTCCCCAAACAGAATTCATTGAACTACTATAAAATTCATCACTCTATTACCTTCTTTTCCACAAAAAAAAATCTACCCCTCCAATTAAGATATTTTCCTAGGCACTTCTTCCCACCATATTAACATATAGGAAGCCGAAAAGTTTTTCGTCTATGTTCACTAACAAACAAACTTTTATAAAATTCTATCTTCCTCTTATTTTACAAATTAGTTATCTCATAGAAGTTCATGTTATCGATCATATATCTCAGCTGGTGATTAAGAAAAATACAAATATCTTTCTCTCCATCCATCTTCCAATTTTTCATATCCCTAAAACATTGTCAATCACATTTATGGTTAACGTAGTTCCTTATTGTTCCTTCAATTGATGGAAACCTGGAATCATAGCATGATAAATTCTAATCATTGGGGAAAACAAGTTGTCCTGAAAAATAATACTGTATGTATAAATAATGAAAAAATATTTTTAATATATAACACATTAGGATTATTATAGGTCATCCATGATCATCATATATTCAAACACCTCATAATGGTTAATGATGAAAATATGGATTATCCAAATAATATCTCATGAGAGTGTCAATATATGTCCACATTAATTCATATTATATTGTTATAGGTAATGATCGAGTCAATACTAGTGCCCCTTTTTATGAGTTATTTACCCTAGGTATCTATTTATGTGGATCATGTCTCAATTTAGTATCTAGGAACGAAAGAATTTCTTACAAAACCACATATTCTATTTCTTAACAAAACATTCAGATTTCACTTTATAAATAGGTTCATCCGGATTGTTTTCACTAATTTCATTCTAATATTATTCTATAATTATTTATGAACTATTATCTCTGATACAATCTATTATAACCCATGATTTTCATACATAAATATCACAACTTTTTAGACGAATATTAAATATATATCAGAAAAACCTGCCCAAGGAACGTAATAGTTTAGTGGGATTAGATACTAAAAAAATATTATTATTATTATGAAATTACTTCCAGAACTCCCATAATGATCTTTTAACATTGTTCTCCTCTTAGTGATACCTAACATAAACCATTCTTGATACCCTATAGATAAAATTATATGAAAGGGTGATATCATATACTTTGTTTGGGTAAAAATTGGAGATATAAATATATAATCATATGAGAGAATAATATAATAATAAGGGTATTTGTTCATGAACATAACATAAAAATTTAATACCTAAACATTTATATATCTTAAACATGATTCACGGAATAAAACATTATCATTTCATAAAACAATCCACAAGGGTGAGAAATAATCATACTTCAGTCATAAACAATAATTTCATGTCATAAATGTGTGGAACCATCCTAAATATTGAAAAAATCTTATTTAAATGTTAACATCCAATAACATAAAAATATTGGACCATGAATCATCAACTTATTTCCATTTAGGGTTAAGAGACACCTATTTCCCATAGTGGATCAATCCCTTCGACTTGTTTCCCATTATTTTTTATGAGATATAAATATTTCACCAATTCATTGGAGGTATATTCTGGTACCACCCATCTCATAATGAAAACCAAACCTATCTTTCCCACAATCTCAAAAAACATTCATCATATCTTCACATCATAACCCATGTTAAAAAATAGGTTTTATAAACATTTTATCAATTCTCCATAGCATATACCATGAAAATTAAACGGTTTTTATAAAAATACATAAACATAAATTTTAACATTTTAATTAAATAATTATTATTTTATCATCTAATATTATCCCCAATAAATTATAAGTAACATCAAATTGTCAACTTAGATGGAAAACTATTTTGACAGACCACATGAAACATTTCTGGGGGAGAATAGGCTTTCAACATTGAAAAATAACTTTTTGAAAGAGTAGATTCATAAATTAAAATTGAAATACTTATCTTTTAAAATAATTATTGAAACATATAATTGAACTTTTAAAATAGTGATTTTTTATGAAATCAGTAACTTTGTTAATGTCATACATGTTAATGCCATGATTCCATTCATATGTTTGGTAAATAAAAAATGCATCTTTTTTGGAAAAAAATCAAGATTCATTTTTAAAAAATATTTTCAAAATTCAAAAATGGGTAATAATGTCTTTTATAAATTCTATGGGTGATGTTAAAAAATTTTTGACATCATTTTCAGAACACATGGATATAGAAGAAAAGGTCTTTTCGACTTAAAAGGGAAATAAAGATGATTTTTATTAAAAATATTATTTTAACCTCTTTAGTAACCAAAGATAGTAAAATTAATGGAATATGTGTATTATCATGACATAAATATAGGTGAATAAAATTCATGAGTTTTTAGGGAGATAGATTATAATATTTTCTTATTGGAAGAAGAAATATAAACAATCTAGATAAATGATGAGACTGTATAATAAAACCCTTACCACATTGGTAATAGTGATTCATAAGTCCAATGAAATAATAACATTAAATGAAACTTAAAATTCCAATATAATTAATAAATTTATTATATTAAATTTCAATGGGGCTTTATATACTCCTGATTAGTGAATTTAGGTGAATAACATATAATATGTCTCAAAGAAAGAAAATTGAGATAAAAACCACTTGCCTTGAGTTTATCATCCCTCAAAAGAACTCTATCCTCATTTATAATAAATATAAATTTATTATAAATATATTATATGAACAAATTTATATATATCATATCATATATGTTGTACTTATACCCTTCTATTAATAGTTTATTAACAATTCCTTGATTGAATTAGATTTTGGGTAATAACTACTTCGTTTTTTACTTATGTTTCGATTTTGTATTTTTAGTCCTTTATAATTTATAATGTTTATATAATTAAAATATTGTTAAAAATGATATAAATATCATATATATTCAATATATGTGGATTTATAAAAATCAATTATTGTAAGAGAAAAAATGATTTACACTATTCATAGAGATGGTAGGCCGTACATACGCATGATCATTATTTCCATTTTCTTGACTCATAAAACGAAAGGAATGTAAATAATAATTATTTTTCTAGAATAATTATTATTTATTATTTATCACATATATTAATTAAAATATTCACTTATTAACTTCCATTAAAAATATATGTGAAAAATGAATCACATCGCTTTCTGTGGCGGTAGTCTATCGTACACGTGATCAACATTATCATATCCCCCACAAAATAAAAATTAAAAAGTTATATGTGACTATATATATAAAAAATTATATTTATGTAAAAAAATATCTTATTTTGAAATTATTCCAATCATCATACCCAATCATGAGGGTTTTTGTTGGAAAAAGTGTCACATCGGTTTGCGAGGAGGCAGCTCGTTGTACACAAGAGAGATGTTATTGTTTCCCATTTGAAGAAATATGTCATTTATTTAGTTCATTACCATCACATGAAAATAAATAATTATATGGGAAATATTTATGTTATTATATTATAATGGGTTAATAATATTTTATTTAGATGGAGGAAGAAGTATAATTAAAAGACTTATTAAAGAAGTTTCCTATTCTTCGGGTAACCTCCTTACGTTTTCATAAAAAACATTTTGGGTTGAATTTTCAGTAAAAATAAAAAAATTATAATGATATTATGTAATTAATGATGTCATATGGGTAGGTATTTTCTAAAACATAGGTTTTTGGATGTTTTAATAAGGGAAGGGTGGGAGGGCCTTTTATAAGTGGGAGGTACACTATTAAGCTAATATCCTAGATAACATCTTTGAAGTTCATCAAATAAAAAAGGACTCATTGAATTTCACCCACCAACGATTCCTCATATTATTATCTCTCTATGAAAATATTTTATTGAGGATATTAGTATCAGTTTATTCTAAAAAATGTTTTCAAATAGATAATGCATTCATAATTGTCATGGAATGTATAATAAAAACTAGGTATAGGTCAGGCGAGGCGTAATTCCTCTTGTGTGGTCAATAATTCCTAGAAATATACACCACCATATAAAGATATAGATTAACCATACTCTTGATACCTATATAAGTTGAATAATGGAATACCTTAAAACCTATATTTATGTTTGAATATATAAAGATATATTTTATTTTAATCCTCTCATTAAACTCTTGAAAATGTGTATCTTATTGTTTAAACTAGGTAAAAATATCTATTTTTCTTCATTAGATCAATCATAGGATAATATAAAAGGTAAACTGTTATAATAAAATTATTTAAATACCCAATGATCCCTAGTAAACATAAAATCAAGAGTAAATTACTAGGAACTCTATAATATGCCGCCACATTAACATTTACAGGATCAACAATGATTCTAAATTATGATAAAACATGACCTAAGAATTTGACTTCATAAATCAAGAATGAATATTTTAAAATTTTATCATAAATAGTTTTCTCCCTTTGTGTTTCCATATTCAGGAAAATATGTCTAACATATAATTTTAAAGTCTTTAAGTGGAAAAATATATCATCCACAAATACTAGAATGATTCACTTGAAATACAAATGAAAGTTCATGTTCATAACGTTCATAATACTTATTAGTGAATTAGTTAAGAGGGATGAAATAACTAAATATTTGAAATGACTATTCTAAATTTTAAATCATTTAAATATCCTTAGGTCTCAATTGGATTTGATTATAACTATATTTTAAAAACATATTTTGAAACAATTCAAACATTTTATAAATTAAAACATGTCATATAGTTAGGGAAATGTGTTTGAGTATTTTAAAGAAATATGATTCATATTTAGATATTTGTCTGAAAATTCATACAATCCCATCAAATTTATTTTAGAATAGAACTAGATAACTCAAGGGATATGTACTAGGATATATAGAACCATTGGACTACAGATACTCAATCCAAATATTAAATTATCTTAATTATATTTGTTTCATACAATATTTTGGAATCAAAATAATCTCAATTCAATGAAATAGCTCAATCAATAACATGAAATCTATTTTAGGAGGTATCATAAAAAATTCTCAAGAAGAACATCCAAATTGAACCATACTACGTTTGGTAGAACTTTTTATATATTTGTTTTAATTACTCCGAAAAATACTAATACCATTTTTGATTTAATGGTTCTAGCCTACCCATAATCCAACTCTACTATACTCACCTAAAAATCATATTTTACTATAATAGTATATTAGGTTCCACTCGGTGAATAAAATGGGATCTTAAACCTATAAAAATTGATGACTAATTTTATTTTTAATAGTCATTCCATGACTAGAATTAGATCTAATATGTTAACGTTAATGGTTGATAAGTCTTAAATATATTGGAATAATATAAGAGGTTATAATATATATTTCTTACTTATTTCTACCCATTTACTAAATGGAATATCAATTATTTTAAAAACCTAATTATTTTATACTTATAATCCCAGCAAATTCACTAAATTGTCATTAATTAAATATTAGGAAGCTACAATATCAAGAAAAGTGAAAAAAGGGTATAAGACACCATAACCGTACCTCTCACAATTTGAAGATAACATTCATCATCAGTCATCAATTTATTGAACCTAAAGACATATCCAAAGATATCCTAGAATCCCTATTTCTGATATCCCTATCCGGGTGAGGATATACTGACTACTGGATCTACCATGATCACTTATTTTGTGTTCATGTCCAAACTAAAGGAGGTTTATTTTTTATAGTACGCTAAACCTATAAATTATAACTCTATTAGAGTTTTTGGGTCACAATCTTAGATAGTGTAGACCTACAAAACCACTAGAGATTATCATACCTGAAAGACTAGTGTCACTACTTCTTCTTAGAAGGACTATTAGGACTAGTGTGTTCTACTCACCAATACATGAATTATTAAACCTGTGCTCCCCCAAAACATGGATAAGGATTCCCCTCACTCTAAATTCATTATATATATCTTCTATATTTTCTAATTTCTTTGATCTCATTCATCTACTAGAAGAACCACCAACTCTTATTTCTTTATAGGAACCATTCTAATCAAATTTTTTCTTCTTTATCACCCTAATGAATGTAGATAGATTAAATAACAACACATTAGTTTACAATGATTCTCTAAATCCCATCTTAAAAAATTTATCCTTTAACTCCACATCCTCAATCATATAAGGAGTCATGTAGAGTATATTGGTGAATCTTTTAGTGTAATCTATCATAGATATTGATTCCTACTGAATCTCAATGAAATATTTATATTTTCACTTTAAAAGTCTATCTATATAAATATATTCAATGAAACAATCATGACCACACATCAAATAAAGTAACTGATTCTTATTTTCCTCAACCAGGATTTTTTACTATTGAAATCCATAACCTTTTAGAAAGAAATAAAAAAAATGCCACATTTTATCCTAAAATAACACTTCCCTCAAAGATATAATGAATACACTATACCCACTCCTCTGTTTTCAAAGGAGATACCTCACCCTATAATGTAGAATAATTATTAAACTAAAATTTCTATATTACATCAATAGTTGAAGGTTCATTATAATGACCCCAGCCATTTACATGACATTAATCATAATTAACCATCAAATAAAAACCAATAATTGTAAATCCTTGTGTCTTTGGAATATTAGGTAAAACATTATAACACATGAAACAAAAATAAAAATTTATTGTATTAAATCTCTATAATAATTTCATTACTTTTTTATCCCTTATATCTACATAGTATAACCTAGTGAATACATGAAAAAATGGATGTGATAAAAATCCCAGCAATGGAATAAACATAGAATGATACCTGCACACATGTCACGACCCCCTCCCCAAAAAGTGTACCCCTCCGGGGCCGGCAATGTGAGAAGAGGGATAATGACCCCCGAGTCCCGCCTCCAGTAGGTCCCGGGTTGGCGACTAGCACCGAGGGTATAGTAACACGCAAATGGGAGGCATTACCCTCTTAGAGAACACATGCGGAAGAGAGAGACAAGATAGACACCAATCAACTCCAACTCAGAACTGAAATATAAAAGAAACCCAAATAAATATATGAAATTTCATGAAAAAAGTACAATAACAAAAAGGGGAAACTACAAGTACCCAAAAGAAATTAAAACGGCAGCGACCACAAGCTCGAACAGCTCCTCTAACCACAATCTAGTAGTAACCAGCTTGATCACCAACCTGATCCAAGTGACCTGAAAAAATAGTTCATATATACATAGGGTGATTATAAGAGTATACTCAGTAGGATCCTCCCCAAGCCTCTCATGAAAAATTATAGAAATCATGCTAAATCCCAGTGAACAACAAGTGAAACTAACTCGTCACCTAAACAGGTATACTAATTTCCCAACATCACCATGGATACTCTCACCAAGTAATGCATACAAGAATATAGCATATAGTAAAGAATATCAAGGGTACCCCGCTGCTACTTCCCCACTAGTTTTCTGCTTTTCCCAAACGACGTACGTCCTGTGTATCTCTCTCCAAAGGCTTGCCCGCAGACACATGGGCTAATCTCCACAATCTGCACCTCGTGCACCACAAAGGCTTGCTCGCAGACACCTGGGTGAAGCACCACACCATCCTCACAACCGAAAGTAACCGGGTATGTTCCGGGAGCCACCATAGCCCGCATAACGTGTATCATACATCAGATATTATACCTCAAGCCATTATAGCGCATACACTGAGTAGGGATCCTCAAGCCATCACAACCTATACACGTTACAGCTATAGTAGTCCATAGGATACTATATCTAGAATATATGTGTGTGAAATAACCACATTCCATTACAGCCCCCTACACACAAATACGGTGAACCTAACTGTTGTTCCTGTTGGCACATGTATCTTCCAAGAGAAGAGATCGGGGCCAAAGGGGGTAGTCAGTCATTCGTCGTCCCACCAGAACGTTGCGGAAAACACCCCCTCGGGCTTAAAATCCCCGGGGTGTCAGTTTCCCTTACCGATAAGGTGGATTAGCTTATATAAACCCAAAAATCACAGATTATATATATAACTCACATCCACACTATGGGCATTACCTAGTCTTAGATACATCTGCAGCTAACGTATCTCAGACTCCAAACTGATACTTCTAAGACTAGGTATCCTATAAGCACTCAAACATTTGAAGAGCTTTATTAGATTACTCCATTCTCATTTTATTAGTTCCACTGTAAGTTAATTAATTCTTTAAACATTAATTAACCACGAACAATTCCACATTAAACTGAGTTGGTATCACATTCAAAATCAACTTCTCCTTTTAAGATTCAAATCACCTTTAAATTCCAGTATCTCCATCCCCGTGGATTATCACCATTTAATCAAACATTCATTACAAAATTACTTTCCCATATTCCCAGGAATTCTAGAAAGGCATCCTATGCTACTAAACACAACAGGGGGCTCAACACGGTGAGTAGATATACTAATCATCGAGTCTTTTCCTCCTATTGCAAGAGCATAGACACATTCTCCCTCAAGAGGCTAAACACGGAAAGCATGTGGCATACCCCACGTGTCTTCGCCTCCTTTGGAAGGAGGGTAAGCAAGACTAGCTTCCTTGAGCAGTAGAGAAAAGTAAAGCAGATAAGAAACCAAAAAACCAACAAGCATCCAACAAACAATTTCATTCCATTCAATCATCCCTAGTGTCCTCCCGGACACCAACATACATAAACTGATGCATCTCGCCACTCTAGGCATCATTTACTGCCACATCCAAAATTCTCCATGCCTCCACATATCACAACAGCCATCCAGGCTCATATCACAGCACAATAAGCAAGAAAACACAACATCACATCAATGGGATCTTGACCCTTTAACAATCAAGAGGGTAACTCAGAACCCTTCAAGAAATTCTCACAAAATCTGTTCTTTAATCCATACTAAATTAGCAGATTTGTTATTCGTAGGTTCCAATTACGGGAGACCTAATCATTAGGCTATCAAAAATAAACAACCATACTTACTTCCCTAACTTGATTAACATCAAATTAGAACAACTAAAACAATGACATCAACCAGATTCATTTACATGCCTCTTTATCTTTAGCCAATTAATTAAAAATTAATTATGGCTTTACGTTCATTATCAATTTCCATCAAGAATGAACAAAAAATCAAAGAAATCATAGATATCACTCTATCTAGAAAAACATGAGGCAAACCATTATCACGGTACAAAGCAACAACATGCAATCAACCAGTTCTTTTAATCTGGTTCAAGTATTTAATTGGGTCAATTTCATTGTGATCCAAAGGGATAAATCATGCTAATTCTAAGATTGCACATATAAAATTATAGAATCCAGGAATCCCCTACCTCTACAATTCTTGACGTTCTTTATCTACATAATGGGTCACAATCTTCCTCTCGTGACAACTGCATCCACCCAAAGATGCCATGGTACGACACCACCAACCAAACCCCAAGAAAAACCCATTATAAGCATGGAGATTACATGCTATAATATTTAAAGGAGAACCAGAGAAAATTAACCCCAAAGAACGATGATACAACATACCTTACATGGAATATTGATCGATACAACTCGGTTGCATCAAAACATAGCAGAACCAATCCTAGGAGTAAAGTTTGATTGTGCAACTCCTACATGAAGGATTTAAAGGTTCTAGAATCTCATAGCTAATAACAAAGAGTAAGAACAAGGGAGAATGAAATTTCATCCCTTTTTGAAGATTTAATGGGGCGATAGTTTAAGATACGTTTAATTCTCCATTAAAAATGGCCACGCGGTTTGACCAAGTAAAACATACCGATCCATAGGAATAATTAATATAGGATTTATGGCATTTGAATCGGCCTTAAGAGTCCTTAAAAAATGTCTTTAAATTTATTTTACGTCAAAGGAAATGTCAAAGGGGCGAAACTGTAGGATGCTGGAAACACTGTTCACACACTCAAAATTAGGAAAAGGAAAGAAAAGGTCACCGTTAGACCTCACCGTTCTAGAAACACTGTTCAAGTCTACAGTTGGAAGGTCACACTTAGAAGGTTACCATTCTAGAAACACTGTTTAAGTCTAGAGTTGGAAGGTTACAGTTAGAAGGTTACTATTCTGGAAACACTATTCAAGTTTACAGTTGGAAGGTTACAGTTAGAAGATTACTGTTCTGGAAACACTGTTCACAGAAATGGAAATTCGGCAAAGTGTTGGGGATAAGTCACCTTGACCTTATAAAACACCTCCAACACCACAATTCAACAAAGTAATGGACCAGAGAGGTCCGGGCCATTACATTAGATACCTCTCAAAACATTCTCGTCCTCGAGAATTAAAAACCAACCCAGAAGAAAAGAGGGGTCCGAACAACCACCCCATAAGATACTTCTCAGGGGAAAACCACCATGAGTTTTTTGAAAGCTGGAACAAAACTACAAAATCTGAGAGTAAGGGAAAAAACAATCCATATCCAAACAAATCAATCATAACATCACATCAAAGGTACATAAATAAAACTCAACACAACAACTTAAAACAGCTCTGGGTACTGGGCACGCATCTGTGACTCACTTTCCCAGGTACTCTCTTCCATGCCACCGTGTCGCCACAAGACACGAACCAAGGGAATAAAATGCCCATTCAACACCTTATCCTTATGGTCTTGGATCTCCATAGGTCGCTCCTCGAAGGTTGCGTCATTATCAATATTGATCTCTTTCCAATCGATAGCATGAGATTCATCATGAAGATAACGACGGAGCTGTGATACATGGAAAACATCAT
This sequence comes from Viscum album, assembly GCA_963277665.1. Classification (NCBI taxonomy): domain Eukaryota; kingdom Viridiplantae; phylum Streptophyta; class Magnoliopsida; order Santalales; family Viscaceae; genus Viscum; species Viscum album. Next base: position 1,293,309,038 of record OY728135.1, read on the forward strand.
GTATCCGACTCATCTGAGGGGTAAGTGCTACTCGATACGCCATAGCTCCAACATGAGCTAAAACCTCGAAATGCCCAACAAACCAGGGAGAAAGCTTACTTCCACGACCAAACCTTCACTGCCCATGATGGGGAGTCACCTTCAGAAACACATGATCCACAACATTAAGCTCTAAGGGTCTCATTATTTGATCAGCATATGATTTCTAATGATCTTGTGCTATTTTCATCCTCTCATGAATCACCTGAATCATCTTTGTTGTATTCTACACTAGTTCTAGTCAGAGGATTGCTGACTCTCCAACCCTAGTCCAGCACAACGAAGAACGACAAGGCCGACCATACATGGATTCAAACGGTGCCATTCCAATGGTGGAGTGAAAACTATTATTGTAAGAAAACTCCACCAAGGGTAGGTGCCTCATCCATGAACCTCCAAAGTCAAGAACACAAGAGCGCAACATGTATTCAAGAGTCTGGATAGTTCGCTCTGTTTGACCATCCGTTTGAGGATGAAAAGTAGTGCTAAGGCATAACTGAGAACCAAAATCATGTTGGAGACCCCTCCACACCCTGGAGTTAAAATGTGGATCTCGATCAGAAATGATCATCTTAGGGACTCCATGAAGTCTCACCACCTCCTCCAGATACTGCCCCGACAAAACTTCCACTGAGCTCGACTCCTTGACCATTATGAAGTGGGACGATTTTGTTAAACGATCCACTACCACCCATATAGCATTATGTCCTCCCGGAGCTTGAGGTAAACCTGTAAAAAAGTCCATTGAGATTTGCTTTCACTTCCACTAAGGAATCTCTAATTGCTGGAGAAGACCACCAAGAACATGGTGTTCGTCCTTCACCTTCTGGCAGACTAAACATCGAGACACACACTCTGCAACCACACGCTTCAGCCTAGGCCACCAAAACTGACTCCTCTAGGATCGGTATATCTTTTTCACACTAGGATGTACTGCCAAGGGAGAACTAAGGAACTCTTGGAGAACCATATCGTGCATCGCCAAGGGAACAAAAATCCTTCCATGATACAACACTCGGTGTTGTTCATCCTCCGACCAACCATCAGGGGCCTCACCACAAACAACTCTGTCTCTGCAAACTTCCACATCTGGATCACCCAACTGGGACTCTTCCACCTTCTACATCATGGATGACTGCACCGTCATCTGGAAAAGACAACCTCTACCTCCAACCTCTCCCATATCAATATGAAAAGATGATAGTTCCTCCATTACTCTCCAGGAATCACCAGATTCACGCACAACGTCATTACGTGTCTTTCGGCTCAGTGCATCAGCTACGACATTCCATTTTCTAGGTGTATACGATATTTCAAAGTCTTATTCTTGCAAGAACTCCATCCACCGATGCTGCCGCATGTTTAAGTCACGTTGGTAGAAAACATACCTCAAACTCTTATGATCGATGAAAACCACAAAGTGCTCACCAATGATCTAATGTCTCCACAACTTCAGAGAAATCACCACGGCTGCCAACTCAAGATCATGGGTGGCATAGTTGCATTCATGGGGATGCAACTTACGGGACCCATAAGAAACAACTAAACTCTGTTTCATGAGAACACATCCTAGCCCCAGATGTGAAGCATCACAGAAAACATCAAACTGGACTCCCTCCACTGGAAGACAAAGGACTGGAGCACTTACTAACTTCTTATTTAGATACTTGAAAGTTGCTTGATAATGATGAGTCCATATTAATACTTGATCCTTCCTGGTCAAAGCTGTCAGAGGAGTCGCAACTTGGGAGAAATTGGCTACAAACCTCCTATAATAGCCTACAAGACCTAGGAAACTTTTCACCTCTAACACGGTCTTGGGGGCTTCCCAAGACACCACTGCTTCTATCTTCGACGGATCCACAACTACTCCCCGTTGGGACACACCATACCCCAAGAAACGAACTTCTCAAGGCCAAAACTCACACTTTGACAACTTCCCAAACAACTGATGTTGGCAAAGAACTCCCAAAATGGCTCGTAGATACTCTGCATGATCCTCTTTAGATGTGGAGTACACAAGGATGTCGTCGATGAAAACCACAAAAAAACTTGTCCAGGAATTCACGGAACACAACATTCATCAACCCCATGAAAACAGCTGGAGCATTCGTCACGCTGAATGGAATTACAACAAACTCATAATGCCCATGACGACAACAGAAAGTAGTCTTCGGGATAACCTCATCCTTTACACGCATCTGATGATATACTGACCGTAAGTCGATATTTGAGAACCAACTTTCACTCTTTAGTTGATCGAATAAGTCATCAATCTGTGGGAGAGGATATCAGTTCTTTATTGTCACTTTGTTTAATCGACGATAATTGATGCACAACCGCAAATTGCCATCAGCCTTTTTCACAAACAAAACTGGTGCACCCCATGGTGACACACTTGGTCGAACAAAACCTCATTACAACAGACCATCAAAATGAATACGTAGCTCTCATAACTCAGAAGGGTCCATCCTATACGGAGACATAGATATAGGAGATGCTTCTGGCTGTAGCTCGATTGTAAATTCGATCTCTCATCAAGGGGGTAAGTCTACAACCTCTTATGGAAAGACGTCAGGGTACTCCTCTATGACCCTAGGAAATGAAAACTACTGAACCTCTGAAGAACTCAGCATCATCTTAGCCATCACGGATGATAAGGATGGAACTCCTCTATGACTCATCTGAGGATCTCAATCACCAAAAAACCCCAATTTCTCTCCATCTGCATCAAAGAAAATGACCTTCTTCCTGTAGCAATCCACAATAGCCTGCACCGAATACAACCAGTCCATGCCGAGGATGAAATCATATGGTTGTGTTAATAAACATTGGAAATCTCCCCAAGAGCAGTGTTGCCCAAACACTAGCTCACAGTCTCTACATATTTCAAACAAGTCGGCTCGACCTACAACTAGCGTAGTCAATGCCAAGGGCACTAGAAGCCTCTCGACCTCAAGTCCCAAAGCATGGACAAGGGTATGTGATATGAAGGAGTGTGTTTCTCCTGAATCCAACAAGGCATACACCAAGGTAGAAAACAAGAAAAGGGTACTTTGAATGACATCTAAATCACCTGGGACTGGCAACTCTAGAGAATGAAGCTAACCACGACTTCCTCCATGACCTCTCTGTCCCTGATGACGACCAACACCATGACCGAGATCTTCTCTCTGAGGACGGGGAGCGTCATGGGGATGTCCTATGCCTGCTCCATCTACCCTCGGGTGATCTAAAGCTGGTGCAACCTGTTGCTCCTGCCTCGGTTGGAACTTCCTCAACGGAGGAACCTGAAGAGGAGCGCCCGGTGCACGATGACTGCTCTGAAAATTAGGGAACTCTCGCTACTAATGACCACGACCACCACAAAAAAAACAAGCACATGATCCCTTGGCATATGCTTAATAGTTTATACCTCCGGAGAAACGAGATGGGAAGGGCTGGGACCTACCCCCAGGTGAACAGAAACTCTTCTGCCCTAAAAACCAGGATCCCAGGACCACAGCTTTGCTTTGTGAGGAATCATGACAATTCCCCTCTCATGACGATCCGGTCCTAGTCAAAGTCCTCTCAATAGCCTCTGCCCTCGCCATCACCTGAATATATTTCGTTAACATAAATGGGGTGACCTGGCGTTGGATCTCTGGATGTAAAGCCTCCTCGAAATGCCTCGCCCTGGCCTCCTCATCTGGTAACAGGTCTGAAGCATATCGTAGAAGTTTCCTAAAATAGATTCCAAACTCTTGAACACTAGAGCTCCCCTGTCGAAGGGTAAGAAGCTCTTGGCAACTGGACGCCTTTGTAGTCGAAGAAAGAAACTCGGCTTTAAACCTATATCGATACTCCTCCCATGAGATCGTTGACTCCTCACGATCCCCGAGGAACAAGAACCACCACTTCCTCGCTGCTCCACACAGCATCGTCACAACCAAAGACACTCAGTGTTCCTTTCGAGCATGAAACGAACTGAAGCCTATCTTGACCTCCTCTAACCAGTATTCTGTGACTGCATCCGAAACGGATCCCTTGTACTTCTGTAGACTATAGCGCTGAAACTCTCGGAGTATCTTCCTCCAAGTTTCATCGTCTTCAACCTCTACCCGGCAGTGATATGCTGGAATAGCCTACTGGGCATCTTCTGTGCAAACCTAATGAGGACGTCGACCTGGATCCATACATGTAAAATAACAACTGTTAGAGGTCCTAAGCCTGGAATATGGAAGACTCAACATTAATTAATTAATTGTTTTGTTTTATTAATTTTAGGTTAACTTATCGCAAGGTCTACCCATTTAAACACAGGCACAAGGAAGAATGATGCATGATCCTTTCCTAGGTCTCTACCCTACAACCAATATCACTTTGTTTAGTACCCATCATAAAATTAAAGGTCCATGCAATAGATCATAGGAGGCCCTAAACGCATATGTCTCAACCGGTCTCCAGTGTTTACCTCACTTTCTAAACATGAATGACACTGTTGCCCAACCAACCCATGCAACCTCACGTGTGCCTAACTCCAAACTCCAACCTATCCCTCAACCAGACCTCTAATACCACTCTGTCACAACCCCCTCCCCACAAAGTGTACCCCTCCTAGGCCAGAAATGTGAGAAGGGAGATAATGACCCCCGAGTCCTGCCTCCAGTAGGCCCCGAGTTGGCAACTAGCGTCGAGGGTATAGTAACACACAAATGGGAGGCATTACCCTCTAAGAGAACACATACGGAAGAGAGAGATAAGATAGAAACCAATCAACTCCAACTCAAAATAGAAATATAAAAGAAACCCAAATATATATATGAAATTTCATGCAAAAGGTACAACAACAAAAAGGGAAAACTACAAGTACCCAAAAGAAAGTAAAACGGCAGTGACCACAAGCCCGAACAGCTCCTCCAACCACAATCTAGTAGTAACCATCTTGATATCCAACCTTCTCCAAGTGTCCTAAAAAAACAATTCATATATACATACGGTGAGTATAACATTATACTCAGTAGGATCCTCCCCAAGACTCTTGTGAAAAAGTAAAGAAAGCATGCTAAAGCCCAGTTAACAACATGTGAAACTAACTCGTCACCTAAATAGGTATACTAAGTTCCCAACCTCACCATGGCTACTCTCACCAAGTAATGCATACAAGAATATAGCATATAATAAAGAATATCAAGTGTACCCTGCTACTACTTCCCCACTGGTTTTCCGCTTTTCCCCAATGATGTACGTCCTGTTCATCTCTCTCCAAAGGCTTGCCCGCAGACACCTGGGATAAGCTCGACACCATCCTCACAACCAAAAGTAACCGGGTAAGTTCCGGGAGCCACCACAGCCCGCATAACGTGTATCATACATCGGTTATTATACCTCAAGCCATTATAGCCCATACACCGAGTAGGGATCCTCAAGCCATCACAACCTATACACGTTACACTTGTAGTAGTCCATAGGATACTATATCCAGAATATATGTGTGTGAAATAACCAAAATCCATTACAGCCCTCTACACACATATACGTGGAAACTAACTATTGTTCCTGTTGACACATGTATCTACCAAGAGAAGAGAGTAGGGACAAAGGGGGTAGTCAGTCATTCGTCCTCCAACCGAAATGTTGGGGTAAGACACCCCCCTAGGGCTTAGAATCCCCAGGGTGTCAGTTGCCCTTACCGACAGGGTGGAGTAGCTTATAAAAACACAAAAGCACATATTATATATATAACTCACATCCACACTATGGGTATTACCTAGTCTTAGATACATCTTCAGCTAACGTCTCTCAGACTCCAGGCTACTACTTCTAAGACTAGGTATCCTATAAGCACACAAACATTTTAAGAGCTTTATTAGATTACTCTATTCTCATGTTATCAGTTCCACTGTATGTTAATTAATTCATTAAATATTAATTAACCATGAAAAATTCCACATTAAACTGAATTGGAATCACATTCAAAATCAATTACTCCTTTGAAGATTCACATCACCATTAAATTCCAGTATCTCCATCCCCGTGGATTATCACCATTTAATAAAACATTCATTACAGAATTACTTTCCCATGTTCCTAGGCATTCTACAAAGGAATCCTATGCTAATAAACACAAAGGGGGGCTCAACACTGTGAGTAGATATACAACCCATCGAGTCTTTGCGTCCTATAGAAAGAGAATAGACCCATCCTACCTCGAGAGGCTAAACACGGAAAGCATGTGGCATACTCTGCGTGTCTTCACCTCCTTTAGAAGGAGGGTAATCAAGACCAACTGCCTTGAGAAGTGGGGAAAAGTAAACCAGATAAGCAACCAAAGAACCAGCAATCATCCAACAAACATATTCATTCCGTTCAATCATCCCTAGTGTCCTCCCCGACACCCACATGCATAAACTGATGCATCTTGCCACTCTAGGTGTCATCTGCTGCCACAACCAAAAGTCTCCATGCCTTCACATATCACAACATCCATCCAGGATCATATCACAACACAAGCAGCAAGAAAACACAACATCACATCAATGGTCTCTTGAACCTTTAACAATCAAGAGGGTAACTCAAAGCCCTTCAATAAATTCTCACATAATCTGTTCTTTAATCCATATTGAATTAGAAGATTTGTTATTAGTAGGTTCCAATTATGGGAGAACTAATCAGTAAGCTATCACAATAAAATAACCATGCTTACTTCCCTAACTTTATTAACATTAAATTAGAACAACTACAACAACGACATCAACCAGATTCATTTACATGCCTCTTTATCTTTAGCCAATTAATTAAAAATTAATTCTGGCTTTACGTTCAATATCAATTTCCATCAAGAACGAACAAAAAATCAAAGAAATCATAGATATCACTCTATCTAGCAAGGCATGAGGCAAACTGTTATCACGGTACAAAGAAACAACATGCGATCATCCAATTCTTTTAATCCGGTTCAAGTATTTAATTGGGTCAATTTCATTGTGATCCAAAGGGATAAATCATGATAATTCTATGATTGCACATATACAATTAGAGAAGCCACGAATCCCCTACCTCAACAATTCTTGACGTTCTTTATCCACACAACGGGTCATAATCCTCCTCTCGCAACAACTGCATCCACCCAAAGATGCCACAGTACGACAGTACCAACCAAACCCCAAGAAAAAACCATTATAAGCATGGAGATTACATGATATAATATAGAAAGGAGAATAGGAGAAAATTAACCCCAAAGAATGATGATACAACATACCTTATATGGAAGATTGATCGATACAGCTCGGTTGCATCAAAATAGAGCAGAACCAATCGTAGGAGTAAAGTTTGATTGTGCAACTCCTAGATGAAGGATTTAAAGGTTCTAGAATCTCATAGTTGATAACAAGGAGAAAGAAGAAGGGAGAATGATATCTTGTCCCTTTTTGAAGATTTAATGGGGTGACAGTTTAAGATACGTTTAATTATCCATTAAAAACGGCCATGCGGTTTGACCAAGTAAAACATCCCGATCCATAGGAATAATTAATATAGGATTTATGGCATTTGAATAGGCCTTAAGAGTCCTTAAAAAAGGCTTTAAATGTATTCTACATCAATGGAAACATCAAAGGGGCGAAACTGTAGGAAGCTGGAAACATTGTTCACACACTCAAAATTTGGCAAAGGAAATAAAAGGTCACCGTTCTGGAAACACTGTTCAAGTCTACAGTTGGAAGGTCACAGTTAAAAGATTAACATTCTGGAAACACTGTTCAAGTATATAGTTGGAAGGTCATAGTTAGAAGGTTACTGTTCTAGAAACACTATTCAAGTCTACAGTTGAAAGGTTACAGTTAGAAGGTTACCGTTCTGGAAACACTGTTCACAGAACTGGAAATTCGGCAAAGTGTTGGGGATAAGTCACCTTGACCTTTTGGAACACGTCCAACACCACAATTAAACAAAGTAATGGACCAGAGAGGTCCGGGGCATTACAACATATGTGTTAGGTAGATACCCAATTATCACCTTGTAAGTCATTAGAATATTTATACGTATAATTTTGGAGCAAGGCACTGAGACGACATGAAATTACAAGGCTCAATGTGTCTGAAACAAATTATAAGAAAATAATAAGTGTTTTTGTACTATATATGTGATTGAAATAGGATATCTCTTAAATGGTAACTTGGATCAAAAATCCGATCCCACAGTTGAGTTTGAAAGGAGGCATTTACCCTAGGTGGGGTACAACATTTTTCAGCACGAGACTTTTGTGAGAAAAGTCATCGAGGGGTAAAATTGTAAATAAAATAATTAATCTCAATTATTTTATCTCGAACACTGAATAAAATAACTTTTAAAAGTGGACTTTTATTAGAAATCATATACCATCATTGAGTTTGAAAAAGTGTGATTTACCTAAACACGACATAAAAAGAGGGGGAGTAAGAATTTTAGGCTTTTACGTCAAGCAAGTATTATATAAATATAAACATTAACCATAATGATAAATAAAAATTATGGAATCATTCAATATTATCCTAATTAAGGCACACATAAAATCAATGAATGTATTTTTATAAAGGAATTGTTTTTTGAAAGATCACTTAGATCATTTATTAAGAAAAATATTCTTTCTAATTTTAAAAATAATTTTTTAAAACTAAAATTTAATAAAATATTTTGGAAATACTTTTAATTTGAAATTTACTTTAAAAATTATAAATTAAACCTTAAACCATTGAGTTTTTATGAATTTAGTAAATTTTGTTTAAATCATAGAGGTCAAAATAAATATTCTGTTGACATTTTTGGTAAATTTCAAAACGTCCTTGTTTGTATAACAACATCATGATTCTTTTTAAGAAACTTTTTAAAAAGTAAAAAATAAGATAAAATTCCTTTATAAAATTCTATTTATATTTTTAACACATTTTTTATTATAGTTTTAGAAAATATGGATATAGAATAAATAGGATTTTTGCACAAAAGATAGAAATAAAGATGATTTTTGACAAAAATATTCATTTAGACTATTTAGTACATAAAGAGAAGAAGATGAAGGTAAAACATGTATTATTAAAAAATAACAATATGATGATGTAAATTGATGATATTATTAGGAAATTTATCATTATATATCCTCATCGAAATCATAAACATAAACAATCCTAATAAATAATGAGATTTCATAATAAACTTATTTCCACTTTAGTAACATTAAATATTAATACCAATGAAATAAAGACAATAAATGAAAACTATAATATCATTATAATGAATAAATATACGATTTTACAAATCAATGAGTTTTTATATACACCTCATAAATAAATATATTCATATAACACAGTATTTGTCTTACAGAATGAATATTTAGAAAGAAATTATTACCTTGAGTTCCACTAGCCTCAAATGTGATATATACTCTTGTATAATAGATATAAATTTATTATACCCCTATTATAGGACCATAATAATAAATATTTTATCATATATTATGTACTTATTCTGTTTTGTTACGAATTTATTAGCAATTTCTTGTTTAAATTATGTTTTCAGTAGTAACTGTTATGTATTTGATATCTGTTTCGGTTTTGTATTTTCATACCTTTAACATTTATCTGTGATATATCATTTCTTTAAGTATAAACATGATATATATATAGTATATATCCATTGTAAATGTATTTATAGTTATCCATTAAATTTATAAATAGAAAATGAATAACAGTGTGCATGGAAAGGACAGGGTGTAAGTACCCGTGAACATTGTTTCTATTTTCTCGATGGGTATAACAAAACGAAGGTAAATAATAATTATTCACAAATAATAATTATGATTTAGTATATATCACATGTGTTATTTTAATTTTTCATTTATTACCTTCCATGTAAAATATAAGTGAAAAAATAATCACATCGCTTCATGGGGCGGTAGTCCTCCATACACTTGATCGACATTATCGTATCCCCCACAAAATTGAATGTAAAAAAGTATAAGTGATAATATATTTACGGAAGTATATAATGTTAAAAATATCATATAAATATATATATATTAAATCCATTATTGTACCCACCCATGAGATGTGTTGATAGATGTTTTTTGACATTTGTTCACGAGGCGGTTGTTTTTTGTAGACACAAGCGACATTATCGTTTCCCATTTAAGGGAAGAAAATATAGAAGTAGGTTATTCCCATAAAATAATTAGATATCAGTATATTTAAGATAATTATGTTTTTATATTATTATTTTTTAATAATATTTTTAGGATGTGAAGGAAACAAATAAAATAAAAACCCTCATTGAAAAACGTTATGACTTCTTCGGGTATCCTCCTTAGGTTTGTACTACATGCATTCCTAGGAGTGATTTATGAAAAAAATAAGTATTTTATTATGATAAAAGGGAATTAAATAAGGTTTTATGGTAGTTAATATCTTAAATAATGGTTTTTTATGTGTGAAGAGTTGAATATGGGGTGGACTTTTATAAGGGGGGAGATGATACACTTGAGATTTTTGAAAAGAAAAATGTCTACCCACATTTTTCACAAGAAACATTGATAAAAAATTTATCATTATAAATAATATAATATATATGGGAGAAATATTCCTATAAAATGTGTTTTAGATACTTTTATATGTCATTTTTTCCCTTATATATTTTATTTTTCCTCCCCAATAAAACCATTTTTACATTAACCATGACCATTAATTTTTTCCTTTTTCACTATTCATAATGTTTAAAAATTAAGTTAAAATTAATATAAAACATAAATTTTCCTTATTATAAATATGGGATCCATTTTCAAAAATTCAATTCAAATAATTGGAAAATATTTATTTTAAATTAAATTTATAAACATGATGGAAAATGGTTTTTGAAAGGGAAAATTCTCATAAGTATAAAATGTTTTAATATCCCATTAAAATATTTAATTGATTAAAATGACATAAATTTTATTAAAAAATATATAATTGATGTAATTTTACTTTTGAAACACTATTAAACCAATTTTTTAGTTTTTAAATGTAAAAAATGAAGAGACACTCCTTAATAAAAAACTAAAATTTTCACTTTTCACAGAAAAATATTTATTTTAAAGCTATTATTCAAAATTAACTCAAATATACTTTTTACATTTATATTTAAAAAATTATGTTTGTTTTTTAAAATTAATTTTCTAATTTTTTTAATAATTACTTTTATTATTTTATTCTCAAAATAAAATTAAAAAAATTTCTGGTAAAAATATTATTTTTGAAACATATATAAAAGTTTCTAAAAATTAAGTTTTTTAGATCATTATATTATATTTATATAAAACCATTATACATAATACTTAAAAACTAGTTATTACTATTCATACTACTATGTTTAATGGCATGGTTTTAATCATTTAATAAAAATAATAATACGAATAATGTATCACGTTTTGTTAAAACTAGGTGTCACATGTAACCCATGAAAAATTCGGTATTGACTGTAATGAAAAAAATGGATAAATTTAATTTATTTAAATAATAATAATTCATAAAAATGTATTTTTTATATTCTACCCCCACTTAAATTGAATTTCTAATATTACATTGATTTCTCTGATGTAAACACTGAGCATAATTTTTCCTCATCATTTCCATAGGATCCCACATAGGTTCTTTAAACAAGTGGGATTACCACAAAATATTTACCAGGGGTTTTCTTATTTAAAAAATCTTCCTCCCTATGATTTGGAATCTTCACTGCCAATTTCTTATGAGAAATATTATGCTCCCATGATATGATCTTTGAGTTCAATAGATGTTAAGTATCATGTATTTATATCCTCATGAGAGATATATGTTACACATCATGAACTTGGGAGAGGTTTTGTGGTAGCAAAAAAAATAATGTACCTTTCTGATAAGATCAAAATTATAAAAAAGACTAATTTATCTATAGATTGACTTTACCTTGTTTCTAAAACTCATAACATTTTTCCATGTATTTATTCATAGGCATATCTGGTCACCAAATACAAATTCCAGATCAGATCAGTATTTTTCAGCATAACGTTTCGTGCCAATATAAGATTCTTTGATGTGTTTCTGAATAGATCAAAACTTCTCTATCATTTCCTCATCTTATTCAGTCCCCAAAATCATTATTTATCCAAATATATTTCATCACATTGGACTTCAACACATATATTATTATAGTGATTCCAAATGACTTAAATAAATTCTTGGTTGATATCTATTGTTAAAAGAAAACAAAATTACAGTAATATATTGATCCCAACCACATTTTAAATCTATAGAACAAGTTATAATCATATAATCTATGTCTCGAATTATTATCTTAGGTTGAACATCAGTCTATGGTTGATATGTAAAATAGAAACATAACTATATATCTAGATCCTCTTGAAAGATTCTTCAGAACTTCACAGTAAAACCTGGATCTAAATTAGATATAGAAAAATTTGGTACTTCATCTAATATTTCTGATTCACAAATATATATTCTCAAAATATGATAAAGATATAATTCCCCTCTAATTCTGATAATGTTATTTAACTTTGTAAGGTGATTCATTAAAACCAAGATTACTTTATTTCCTTTAGATTTTTTTGGGAGTATCACAACAAAATCCATGTTGATGTTTTCCTATCGCTACTCTAGTTTGTTAAAGGTTCTAACATCCCCTTTGACTTTTTTCTTTCATCCTTAACATGATAAAATATAGAATAATGAGTTAAAAACTCTTCAATATCTCTCTTCATTCGATTCTAACAGAAAAAATATTCCCACTCTATATTCATCATTGTACTCCCATTGTGAAAAGTGAATGAATAACTATGAGATCCCTAAAATCTCTTTCTTCATATGAGAATTAGATAAAGTACATACACAGTTCCAAAATATTATCATTCCATCAGGATCAATCTTAAAATCCAAAAAATATTTCAACTACTATTTCATTTCTGTATCTTATTTATGTGTCTCTTTAATCATCACATGGATACATGGTTGATCAATCATTTGAGAAAGATAATTTGTCTCATATTTCTTCAATATTTCCATATCCATCCTACTCTAATCCATAAATATTGAATCATTTTTATCCTCATCATGGATAATTTAGAATGATCTTTTAAACTCGATTAATCTTACACCTTGTTTGCTTTCCTGATTTGGTAAGGTATTGAGAAGTCAAATTGTTTAGTTAGCTCTAATAATGTTCTTACGAGCATGTTCAACTACTTTTATGTGAATATATACATTTAATTTCTATTATCTGTATATATATAATATTTTTCTCCATAAATATAATTAATCTATATCTTTAATGATAAAATTACAATAGTTAACTACATATCATGATTTGGGTAGATTTCTCAAGAACCATCAATTTTGTGATTCACAAGGTTCAACCATTTCATTTTTCATAAGAGAATATCGTAATTCATTCTTTTATTCATCATTATATATAAATAATCCTACTCCACTATATGGTTATATATGCATGGGTTCACTAGCTAATATTCTCTTTAGTTCAATGAAATTTTACAAAAATTATTATTTCAAAAGGAACATGCTTCCCTTCTGATTTAACTAATGAGTCGATAAGATATTCATCGTAAATTCTCTACAAATAGTCAATAATATCCAAAACAATCATGAAGACTTCATATTTCAGTCATAATGGTTTTTCTAGGCCAATGTTCAATAACATCCATCTCTTATGGCTCCACAGATATACCCAATCTTTATATTATATAACCAAAAAATAAATCATTTTGAATCCAAAATTCACAATTTATAAAATTTTCATATAATTTTTTTTATTTAAGATCATTTGTATGATTATACAGTAATATTCATTCTCTTCCATTATCTTATAATAAATAAGAATGTCATCTATAAAGACTACCACCAACCGATCAAGATGATCTATAAGACTCAATTAATTAAAGCCATAAGGATAGTGGGTACATTAGTGAGACCAAATGGAATCAATATATACTCATTGTTTCATTACTTTGTAGGTAATATTATCTTTGGTGTATCATACTCATTAAATTTTCACAAAAAATATATACAGAACCAATTAGTTATACTATCATAAATTTATCCCAAAATATCCTTAATATTGATATACTCACATCACATAAAACCTCCAAATGTGTGTCTAATAATTTGAAATTAAGATCAATCATAATCTCAAAAAATCATGATGATATCCAAAACTCTAATTTTAATCTTACATGGATACAACTATTGTACAAAAAATAGCACAATAATTAGTTATCTTACAATAAAAATACCATTGTAAAAAAAACATTTTCAACATAATTCTTGAGTTGTAATACATAAGTACTCTGATCAATACATTTCATTGATTGACATGGAATTGGTCCTTCCTTGGTCAAAAAGTCAACTTTTAGATTAAGGATTTGACTTGGACAATTCACATGTTCCCCAAACATAATTCATTGAACAACTCTACAATTCATCACTCTAGGACCTTCTTTTCCACTAACAAAACTTCTACCCCTCCATTAAAGATATTTTTCTAGGCACTTCTTCGCACCTTATTAACATATAGGAAGCCGATAATTTTTCCATCTATGTTCTCTAACAGAAAAACATTGATAAAAGTCCATCTTCCTCTAATTTTAAAAATTAGGTAACTCGCTGAAGATCATGTTATCAATCATATATCTCAGCTGGTGATCAGAAAAAAAATAAAAATATCTTTCTCTTCATCCATCATTCAATTTTTCATATCCCTAACACATTGTCAATCACATTTAAGGTTAACGCAGTTTTTTATTGTTCCTTCAATTGATGGAAACCAGAAATCATAGCATGATAAATTCTAATCATAGGGGAAAACACATAGTCCTGAAACAAAAATCTAGTGTGCATAAATAATGAAACCATATTTTCAATATATAACACATTAGGATTATACTAGGTCATCCATGATCATCATATATTCAAACACCTCCTAATGGTTAATGACGAAAATATGGATTATCCAAATAATATATCTTGAGAGTGTCAATATAGGTCCACATTAATTCATATTATCTTGTTCTAGGTAATGATCGAGTCAATATTAGTTCCCCTTTTTATGAGTTATTACCCCTAGGTATCTATTTATGTGGACCATGTCTACATTTAGTATATAGGAAGGAATGAATTTCTTGGGGAACCACATATTCTATTTCTTAACAAAACCTTCAGATTTCATCCTATAAATTTGTTCATCCCGATTTTTTTCACTAATGTCATTCTAATCCAATTATATAATTATTTATGAAATATTATCTCTGATACAAACTATTATAACCCATGATTTTTATACATAAATATCACAACTTCTTAGAAGAATATTCAATACATATCTTAAACACATGGCCATGGAACATAATAGTTTAGGGGGATTGCATACTACAAAAAAATTATTATTATTTATAAGAAATTACTTCCACAACTCCCATAATGATATTTTAATATTGTTCTCCTCTTAGTGATACCTAACATAAACCTTTCATGATACCCTATAGACGGAATTATAAGAAAGGGTGATATCAGATGCTTCATTAGGGCAAACATAAGAGATATAAATATATGATCATATGATAGAATAAGATAATAATAAGGGTATTTTTTCATGAACATAACATACAAAGTTAATACCTAAACTTTTATATATATTAAACATGATTCACGGAATAAAACATTATCATTTCATAAGACAACCCACAAGAGTGAGAAATAATCATAATTCAATCATTAACAATAATTTCATGTCATAAATGTTTGGAACCATCCTAAATATAGACAAAAATCATATTTAAATGTTAACTAGAAATAACATAAACATAGTGGATCATGAATCATCATCTTATTTCAATTTAGGGTCAAGAGACACCTATTTCCCATAGTGGATCAATCCCTTCGACTTGTTTCCCATTACTATCTTATGAGATATAAATATTTAACCAATTCATTGGAGGGAGATTCTGTTACCACCCATCTCATAATGAAAACAAAACCTATCTATCCCACAATCTCAAAAAACATTCATCATATCTTCACTTCATAACCCATGTAAAAAATAGATTTTATAAACATTTTATCAATTCTCCATAGCGTATCCCATGAAAATTAAATGGTTTTTATAAAAATACATCAACATAAATTTAAAAATTTCAATTAAATAATAATTATTTTGTTATCAAATATTATCCTCAATAAATCATAAGGAACATCAAATTGTCAACTTAGATAGAAAATTATTTTGACAGACCACTTGGAACATTTCTGGGGGAAAATAGGCTTTCAACATTTAAAACTAACATTTTGAAAGAGAAGATTCATAAATTAAAATTGAAATACTTACATTTTAAAATAATTATTGAAACATATAATAGAAATTTTAAAATAGTGATTTTTCATGAAATCATTAATTTGTTAATGTCATACATGTTAATGCCATGATTCCATTCATATGTTTGGTAAATAAAAAATGCAACTTTTTTGAAAGAAATGAAATTTCATTTTAAAAAAATATTTTCAAAATTCAAAAATGGGTAATAATTCCTTTTAAAAATCCTATGGGTAATTTTAAAACATTTTTGACATCATTTTCCGAACACATGGATATAGAAGAAAGGGTCTTTTCGACTTAAAAGGGAAATAAAGATGATTTTTATTAAAAATATTATTTTAAACTCTTTAGTAACCAAAAAGAGTGAAATTAGTGGAATATGTGTATTATCATGACATAAATATAGGTGAAGAAAATTTATGAGTTTATAGCGATATGGATTATAATATTATCTTATTAGAAGCATAAATATAAACAATCTATATAAATGATGAGATTGTATAATAAAACCCTTACCACATTGGTAATAGTGATTCATAAGTCCAATGAAATAATAACATTAAATTGAACTTAAAATTCCAATATAATTAATAAATTTATTATATTTCATGTCAATGGGGCTTTATATACTCCTCATTACTGAATTTAGGTGCATAACATATCATATGTCTCAAAGAAAAAAATTGAGATAAACACCACTTTCCTTGATTTTATCATTCCTCAAACGAAATCTATCCTCATTTATAATAAACATAAATTTATTATAAAAATATTATATGAACAAAATTATATATATCATATCATATATTTTTTACTTACAACCTTCTATTAATAGTTTATTAACAATTCCTTGATATAATTACATATCAGGTAATAACTACTTGGGTTTTTACTTATGTTTTGATTTGGTATTTTTAGTCCTTTATAATTTATGATGTTTATATAATTTCAATAATGTTAAAAATTATATAAATATCATATATATTCAATATATGTGGATTTATAAAAATCCATTAATGTAAGAGAAAAAAATGATATACACTATTCATAGAGATGGTGGGCCGTACGTACGCATGATCATTATTTCCATTTTCACGTCTCATGAAACAAAATGAATGTAAATAATAATTATTTCAATAGAAAGATTATTATTTATTATTTATCACATATATTAATTAAAATTTTCACTTATTAACTTCCATTAAAAATGTATTTGAAAAATGAATGACATCGCTTCATGTGGCGGTAGTCTATCGTACACGTGATCAACATTATCATATCCCCCATAAAATGAAAATTAGAAAGCTATGTGTGATTATATATATAAATAAGTATATTTACGTTAAAAAGTATCATATTTTGAAATTATTTCAATCATCATACCCAATCATGATGGGTTTTGTTGGAAAAATTGTCACACCAGTTCGCGAGGAGGCAACTCGTTGTACAAAAGAGAGATGTTATTATTTCCCATTTGAGGAAATATCTGCCTGATTTAGTTAATTACTATCACATAATAATATCTAATTATATGGGAAATATTTATGTTATTATATTATAATGGGTTAATAATATTTGATTTAGATGGAGGAAGAAGTATAATTAAAAGACTTATTGAAGAAGTTTCCTATTCTTCGGGTACCCTCCTTAGGTTTTCTCAAAAAACCTTTTGGGTTGAATTTTCAGTAAAAATAAAAATTTTATAATGATATTATGTAATTAATGATGTTATATGGGTAGGGATTTTCTAAAATATAGGTTTTTGGATGTTTTAGTAAGGGAAGATAGGGCTGGCCTTTTATAATTGGGAGGTACACTCTTAAAATAATATCCTAGATAACATATTTTAAGTTCTTCAAATAAAAAAGGACTCATTGAATTTCCCCCACCAATGATACCTCATATTATTATCTCTCTATGAAAATATTTTCTTGAGGATCTTATTATCTGTTTATTCTAAAAACATGTTTTCAAATAGATAATGCATTCATAAATTTCAGGGAATATATAATAAAAACTAGATATAGGTCATGCGAAGCGTAATTACTCTTGTGTGGTCAATAATTCCTAGTAATATCCACTACCATATAAATATCTAGAACAACCACACTCTTGATACCTATATAAGTGGAATAATGAAATACCTTAAAACCTATACCTATGTTTGAAAATATAAAGATATATTTTATTTTAATCCTCTCATTAAACACTTGAAAATGTGTATCTTATTGTTTAAACTAGGTAAAAATATCTCTTTTCTTCATTAGATCAATAATAGTATAATATAAAAGGTAAAATGTCATAATGAAATTATCGAAATACTCAATGATCCCTAGTAAACATAAAACCTAGAGGAAATTATTAGGACCTCTATAATATGTCACTACATTAACATTTCCAGGATCAAAAATGATTCAAAATTATGATAACACATGACCTAAGAATTTGACTTCATAAATCTAGAAAGAATATTTTAAAATTTTATCATAAATATTTTTCTCCCACTGTGTTTCCATATTCAACCAAATATGTCTCATATTCAATTTTGAAGTCTTTTAGTGGGCAAATATATCATCCAGAAATACTAGAATGATTCACTCGAAATAAAAATGAATGATCATGTTTATAAGGTCCATAATACTTATTAGTACATTAGTTAAGAGGGATGGAATAACTAAATATTTTAAATGACTATTCTAAATTTTAAATCATTTAAATATCAATAGGTCTCAATTGGATTTTATTTTAGCTAGATTTTAAATAAATATTTTCAAACAATTCACACATTTTATATATTCAAACATGTCATATAGTAAGGGAAATTTGTTAGAGTTTTTTAAAGCTATATGATTAATATTCAGATATTTCACTGAAAATTCATACACTCCCATCAAATTTATTTTAAAATAGAACTAGATAACTCAAGGGATATGAACTAGGATATATAAAACCATTGGAATATAGATAATCAATCCAAATATTAAATTGTCTTAATTATATTGGTTTCATAAAATATTTTCGAATCAAAATAAGCTCAATTCCATGAAATAGATCTATCAATAACATGAACTCTATTTTAGGAGGTATCATAAAATATTTCTCAAGAAGAACATCTAAATTAAACCCTACTACCTTTGGTAGAACTTTTTATATATTTGTTTTAATTACTCCAAAAAAATACTCATACCATTTTTGATGTAATGGTTCTAGCCTACCCATAATCCCAAAATATTATACTCACCTAAAAATCACATTTTACTATAATAGTGTATTAGGATCCATTAGGTGAAAAAATAGGACTTAAACCTATAAAAATTGATGACTAATTTAAATTTTAATAGTCATTCCCTCACTAGAATTAGATCTAATATGTTAACGTTAATGATGGACAAGTCTTAAATATATTGGAATAATATAAGAGGATATAATATATATTTCTTACTTATTTATACCCATTTAATTAGTGGCATATCAATACTTTTAAAAACCTAATTATTTCATACCTATAATCCCAAAAAATTCAATAAATTATCAGAAATACAATATTAGGAAGCTACAATATCAAGAAAATTGACAAAAGTGTATAAAACACCATGACAGTACCTCTCACAATTTAAAGATAACATTCATCATCAGTCATCAATTTATTGATCTTAAAGACATATCCAAAGCTATCCTAGAATCCCTATTTCTGATATCCCTATCCTGGTGAGGATATACTGATTACTGGATCTACCATGATCACTTATTTCGTGATCATTTCCTAACTAAAAGAGGTTTATTTTCTATAGTACGCTAAACCTATAAATTATTACTCTATTAGAGTTGTTGGGTCACACTCTTAGATATTATAGACCTACAAAACTTCAGGAGATTATCGTACCTGAAAGAATAACATCACTACTTCTTCTTAGAAGGATTGTTAGGACTAGTGTGTTCTACTCACCAATACATGAATTATGAAACCTGTGCTCCCCCAAAACATGGATAAGGATTCCCCTCACTCTAAATTCATTATAGATATCTTTTATATTCTCTAATTTCTACGATCGCATTCATCTACTAGAAGAACCACCAACTCTTATTTATTTATAGGAACCATTTTCATCAATTTTTTTTCTTTATCACCCTAATGAAGGTATATATATTAAATAACAACACTTTAGATTAAAATGATTCTCTAAATACCATATTAAGAAATTTATACTTTAACTCCACATCCTAAATAATATAAGGAGTGATGTAGAGTATATTGGTGAATAAATTAGTGTACTCCTTCATAGATATTGATTCCTACTGAATCTCAATGTAATATTTATATTTTAACTTTAAAAGTCTATCTATATAAATCTATTCAATGAAACAATCATGACCACCCTTCAAATAATGTAATTGATTCTTATTTTCCTCAACCATGATTTTTTACTATTGAAATCCATAACCTTTTAGAATGAAATAAAAAAGAATGCCACATTTTCTCCTAAAATAATACTTCTCTCAAAGATATAGTGAATAAACTATACCCACTCCTCTGTTTCCCAAGGAGATACCTCACCCTATAATGTAGAATAATTATTAAACTAAAATTTCAATATTACATCAATAATTGAAGGTTCATTATAATGACCCTAGCCATTTACATGATTTTAATCATAATTAACCATCAAATACAAACCAATAGTTGTAATGCCTTGTGTCTTTGGAATATTAGGTAAAACCTTATAACACATGAATCCAAAATAAAAACGTATTGTATTCAATCTCCATAATA
Organism: Viscum album; assembly: GCA_963277665.1. Lineage (NCBI taxonomy): Eukaryota > Viridiplantae > Streptophyta > Magnoliopsida > Santalales > Viscaceae > Viscum > Viscum album. Next base: position 1,293,330,210 of record OY728135.1, read on the forward strand.
ATTTCATTCCTTTTTTATCCCTTATATCTACATAGGATAACCTAGTGAATACATAAAAAAAGGGATGAGATAAAAAGCCCAGTAATGGATTAAACATAGAAAGAAACCTGCACACATGTGTCTGGTAGATACCCAATTATTACCTTGTTAGTCATTAGAATATTTATACATATAATTTTGGAGCTAGGCACTGAGACAACATGAAATTACACGGCTCAATGTGTCCAAAAAAAGATATAAGAAAATAATAATTGTTTTTGTACTATATATGTGATGGAAATAGGATATCGCTTAAATGGTAACTCGGATAAAAAATCTTATCCCACAGTTGAGTTTGAAAGGAGGCATTTACCATATGTGGGGTATAACATTTTTCAACACCAGACTTTTGTGAGAAAAGTCATCGAGGGGTAAAATTGTAAATAAAATAATTATTCTCAATTATTTTATCTCGAACACTGAATAAAATATCTTTCAAAGATGAACTCTGATTATAAATACTATACCATCGTTGAGTTCTAAAAAGTGTGATTTACCTAAACATCACATAAAAAGAGGGGGCATAGGAATTTCAGGCGTCTACGTCAAGCATGACTTATATAAATATAAACATTAACCATAAGGATAAATAAAAAGGATATAATCATTCAATATTATCCTAATTAAGGCACGCATAAAATCAATGAATGTCTTTTAAGAAATGAATTGTTTTTTGAAAGATCACTTATATCATTTATTAATAAAAAAATTCTTTCTAATTTTAAAAATCAATTTTTAAGACTAAAAATTAATAAAATATTTTGGAAATACTTTTAATTTAAAATATAGGATAAAAATTATAAATTAAACCTTAAACCATTTAGTTTTTATGAATTTAGTAAATTCTGTTTAAATCTTACAAGACAAAACAAATATTTCGTTGACATTTTTGGTAAATTCTAAATAGTCCCTGTTTGTAAAAAACATCATGATTCTTAATAAGAAAGTTTTAAAAAATTAAAAAATGGGATAAAATGCCTTTATAAAATCCTATTTATACTATTAATACATTTTTTATTATTGTTATAGAAAATATGGATGTAGAATAAATAGGATTTTTTTATCAAAGACGAAAATAATGATGAATTTTGACAAAAATATTCTTTTAAACTATTTAGTACATAAAGGGAAGAAGATGAAGTTAAAACATGTATTTTTTCAAAATAACAAAAGGATCATTTAAATTGATGATATTTTTAGGATATTTATCATTATATATCTTCATCTAAAGCATAAACATAAACAATCTTAATAAATAATGAGATTGCATCATAAACCTGTTTCCACATTAGTAATATTGAATCTTAATACTAATGAACTAAAAAACATAAATGAAAACTAAAATATTGTTATAATTAATAAATATATGATATTAAAAATCAATGAATTTTTATATAAACCTCATAAATAAATATATTCATATAACACAATATTTGTCTTAAATAATAAAAGTTTAGAAAGAAATTATTACCTTGAGTTCCTCTAGCTTCAAATGTGATATATACTCCTGTAAAATAAATATAAATTTATTATAACCCTATTATAGGACCATAATAACAAATATTTTAACATTTTTTATGTACTTATTCTGTTTTGTTATGAATTTAATTGCAATTTCTTGTTTAAATTATGTTTTTGGTAGCAACTGTTATGAATTTGATGTCCATTTCGGTTTTGTATTTTCATACCTTTAACATTTATCCATGCTATATCATTTCTATAAGTATAAGCATGATATAAATATAGTATATATTCATTTTAAATGTATTTATAGTGATCCATTAAATTTAGATATAGAAAATGAATAACACTGTGCATGGAAAGGATATGGTGTAAGTACCCGTGAATGTTTTTTCCATTTTCTCGATGGATGGAACAAAATGAAGGTCAATTATAATTATTCCCAAATAATAATTATGATTTAGTATATATCACATGTATTATTTTAATTTTTCCATTATTAACTTCCATGTAAAATATAAGTGAAAAAATAATCACATCGCTTTATGTGGCGGTAGTCCTCCATACACATGATCGACGTTATCGTATCCACCTCAAAATTGAATGTAAAAAAGTATAAGTGATAATATATTTAAAGAATTATATTATGTTAAAAATATCATATATATATATATATATATATTAAATCTATTATTTTACCAACCCATGAGATGTGTTGATAGAAATTTTTTGACATTTGTTCGCGAGGCGGTTGTTTTTTGTACACACAAGCGACATTATCATTTCCCATTTAAGGAAAGAGAATATAGAAGTAGGTTATTCCCATAAAATAATTAGATATCAGTATATGTAATATAATTATGCTTTTATATAATTATTTTTTAATATTATTTTTAGGATGTGAAGGGAAAAAATAAAATAAAAACCCCCATTGAAAATCATTATGACTTCTTTGGGTATCCTCCTTAAGTTTGTACTACATTCCTTCCTAGGAGTGATTTATTAACAAAATAAGTATTTTATTATGATAAAAGGGAATTATAGATGTTTTTATGGTAGTTAATATATGAAATAATGTTTTTTTATGTGTGAAGAGTTTAATATGGGGTGGACTTCTATGAGGGGGGAGATGAAACACTTGAGATTTTTGAAAATAAAAATGAATACCCACAATTTTCACAAGAAACATTAATAGAAAATTGATCATTATAAATCATATAATATATATAAGAGAAATATTCCTATAAAATGTGTTTTAGAAAATTTTATATGTCATTTGTTTCCTTATATATTTTATTTTCTCTCCCCAATAAACCCATTTTCACATTAACCACAATAATTAATTTTTACCTTTTTAACTATTTATAATGATTAAAAATTAAGTCAAAATTATTATAAAACATATATTTTTCCTATTAAAAATATGGGATCCATTTTCTAAAATTCAATTAAAATAATTGGAAATTTTTTATTTTAAATTAAACTAATAGACTTGATGGAAAAACGGGTTTTGAAAGAGGAAATTCTCTTAAGTATAAAATGTTCTAATATCCCATGAAAATATTTAATTGACTAAAATGACATAAATTTTATTAAAAAATATATAATTTATGTAATGTTACTTTTGAAACACTATTAAACCAATTTTTAATTTTTTAAATGTCAAAAATGAAGAGACAGTCCTTAATAAAAAACAACATTTTTCACTTTTCACAGAAAAATATTTATTTTAAAAATATTATTCAAAATTAACTCAAATATAATTTTTACATTTAGATTTAAAAGATTATGTTTTTTTATAAAATTATTTTTCTAATTTTTTGAAAAATTATTATATTATTTTTTTCTCAAAAAAAATAAAAAAAATTTCCGATAAAAATATTATTTTTGAAACATATATAAACATCACTAAAAATTAAGTTTTTTATATCAATAAATTACATTTATATAAAACCATTATACATAATATTTAAAAACCAGTTATTACTATTCATTCTACTATGTTTAATGGCATGTTTTTAATCATTAAATATAAAAAAATATTAATAATGTATCATGGTTTGTTAAAACTAGGTGTCACATGTAACCCATGCAAAATTAGGTGTTGACTGTAATGAAAAAAGATTAAATTTAATTTATTCAAATAATAATAATTCATAAAAATTTATTTTTGTATATTCTACCCCCACTTAAATTTAATTTCTATTATGAAATTTATTTCACTAATGTTAACATTGAGGATACTTTTGCCTCATCATTTCCATAGGATCCCACATAGGTTCTTTAAACAAGTGGGCTCACCACAAAATATTTACCAGGGGGTTTTCTTATTTAACAAATCTTCCTCCCTATGATTTAGAATCTTCAATGCCTATTACTTATGAGAAATATTATGCTCTCATGATATGATTTTGAGTTCAATAGATGTAAAGGATCATGTATGTACCTCCTCAGGATAGATACATCATGAACTTGGGAGGGGTTTGGTGGTAGAAAAAAATAATTATTTACCTTCCTGATAAGATCAAAATTATAGAAAAGACTAATTTATCTATGGATTGACTTTACCTTATTTCTAAAACTCATAATATTTGTCCATGGATATATTCATAGGAATATCTGGTCACAAAATACAAATTCCAGATCAGATCTATGATTTTCAACATAACGTTTTTGTCCAATATAAGATTCTCTAATGTGTTTCTAAATAGATCAAAACCTCCCTATCATTTCCTCATCTTATTCAGTCCCCGAAATCATTTTTTATAAAAATATATTTCATATCGTTGGATTTCAATACATATATTCCTATAGTGATTCCAAATGACTTATATAAATTCTAGGGTGATATCTATTGTTAAAAGAAAACTAAACTAGAGTACTATATTGATCCCAATCACCTTTTAAATCTATAGAAAAATTTATAATCATATAATCTATGCCTTGAATTATTATCATAGATCGAACATCTATCTAAGGGTGATATATAATACTAAAACATAACTATATATCTAGATCATCTTGAAGGCTTCATCAAGAACTTCACAGTAAACCCTAGATCTCAATTAGATATAAAAAGATTTGGCACTTCATGTAATATTTATAATTCATAAATATATATTCTCAAAATAGGATAAAGATATAATTCCCCTATAATTATGATAAAATTATTTAACTTTGTAAGGAGATTCATCAAAACCCAAATTAGTTTATTCCCTTTAGATGTTTTTGGGAGTGTCCTAACAAAATCCATGGTGATGTTTTCCCATCACTACTCTTGTTTGGTAAAGGTTCTAACATCCCCTTTGACTTTTTTATTTCATACTTAATGTGATAAAATATAGAATAATGAGGTAAAAACTCTTCAATATCTATATTCAGTCCATTCCAACAGAAAAAATATTCCCACTCTCTATTTATCATTATACTCGCATTGTGAATAGTTAATGAATAACTATGAGATCCCCAATAGCTCATTCTTCATATGAGATTTATATGAAGTACATACATAGTTCCAAAATATTATCACTCCATCAGGATCAATCTTAAAATCCAAAAAATATTTCAACTGCTATTTCATTTTTGTATCTTATTTATGTGTCTCTTTAATCATAACATGGTTACATGGTTGAACACTCATTCGAGGAAGATAATTTGTCTCTTAATTATTTAATATTTCCATATCCACCCTAATATAATCCATAAATATTGAATCATTTTTATCCTCATTATGGATAATTTAGAATGGTCCTTTAAACTCGATTAATCTTCCACCTTGTTTGCTTTCCTGATGTGGTATGGCATTGAGAAGTAAAATTGTTATTCAACTCTAATAATGTTCTTAGGAGAATGTTCAAATACTTTTATGTGAATATATACATTTAATTTCTATTATCAGTATATATATAATATTTCTCTCCATAAATATAATAAATCCATATCTTTAATGCTGAAATTACAATAGTTAACTACAAATCATGATTTGGGTAGATTTTATCAAGAACCATCAATTTTGTGATTCATAAGCTACAACCATTTCATTTTTCATAAGAGAATATCCCAATTCCTTCTTTTATTCATCATTATATATAAATAAACCTACTCCACTATATGGTAATATATGCATGGGTTTACTAGATAATATTCTCTTTAGTTCCTTGAAATTTTACAAAAAATAATATTTCAAAAGGAACATGATTCCCTTCCGATTTAACTAGTGACTCGATAAGATAGTCATCGTAAATTATCTAAAAATAGTCAATAATATCCAAAAAAATCATGAAGACTTCAGATTTCAGTCACAATGGTTTTTCTAGTCCAATGTTCAATAACATCCATCTCTTATGGCTCCACCGATATACCCAAACATTATATTATATAACCTAAAAATGAATCATTTTGAATCCAAAATTCACAATTTATAAAATTTTCATATAGTTACTTATTATTTGAGATCATTTGTATGATTCTCCAGTAATATTCATTCTCTTCCTTTCTCTTATAATAAATATGAATGTCATCAATAAAGACTACCACCAACTATTCTAGATGTTCTATAAGACTCAATTCATTAAAGCGATGAGGATAGTGGGTACATTAGTGAGACCAAATGGAATCAATATATACTCGTTGTTTTAGTACCTTGTAGGTAATATTATTTTTGGTGTATCATACTAATTCAATTTCCCCAAAAAAATATACAGAACCAATTATTTATACTATCATAAATTTATCCCAAAATATCCTTAATATTGATATACTCACATCACATAAAACCTCAAAAGGTGTTTCTAAGACTTTGAAATTAAGATCAATAATAAACTCAAAAAATCATAATGATATCCAAAAAACTTATTTTAATATTACATGGAAACAAATATTGTTCCAAAAATAGAACAATAATTAGTTATATTACAATAAAAATACCATTGACAAAAACACATTTTCAACATAATTCTTGAGTTTCTATACATAAGTACTCTGATCCATACATTTCAGTGATTGACATGGAATTGGTCCTTCCTTGGTCAAAAAGTTATCTTTTAGATTATGGATTTGACTTGGAAAATTCACATGTTCCCCAAACATAATTCATTGAAATACTCTACAATTCATCACTCTATGACCTTCTTTTCCACTAACAAAACATCTACCCCTCCATTAAAGATATTTTTCTAGGCACTTATTCCCACCTTATTGACATATAGAAAGCTGAAACAATTTTTGGCATATGTTCACTAATAGACAAAATTAAATAAAAGTCCGTCTTTATCTTATTTTACAAATTAGGTATCTCACTGAAGTTCATGTTATCGATCATATATCTCAGCTAGTGATTAGGAAAAATAAAAATATCTCTATCTCTATCCATCATCCAATTTTTCACATCCCTAACATGTAGAGACCCCAAACCTGGCGTACTTAGAATTTACATTACTTTTTTTGGAATACATTGTCCATAACAAAAATAGACACCAATGGACCATAATAGTTTAGCATCTTTGGAAACTCGGAATATAATATTCAAATCTTGGTGAAGGATCTTCATCATCTCCCATAAAGATCTTTCCTTTTTTTTTTCTTACCTAAAACCTTTATTTATATCTTGGGGAAAATAAAACATATAAAGGGAGAGGTCAATTTCTTAGTAAGGGTTAGCATGGAGAAAATATAACAAATCATATACATTTGAACTTTAAACAATAGGAACATAATGTATAAACATCACAATCTTGAGCAATGACATAAAACATGGCAGTACGTAAGGCATAGATCAAAATGGGACATCAATAATGATACAATAGCATGTGAATAAAACATTTAATTGTGGAAAACAATTAAGAACATGATATGATTTCCATAGTAGCCAAGGCATTGCTGGCAAGACCATCTTAGTGGACAAAGTCCCTTTCTGAATCGAGTTCACTTCTCATTCAAGTCCTGTAACACTGAACCGGATTAACTTACCATTCTAGCCATGTCTATCTCATGAAATATAAATCTTTACCCAATGTATTGGAGGGTAGATATAGGTCCCACCCATCTCATAATGAAATAATTCTTATGTGTGCCACAAAATCATAAATCATACATCATAGCATAACCCAGGTAATAAAAATGGGATTCTCAAACATCGTGACATCATAAAACAATTCATATAATATAAAGGACTTCATAAATATAATTCCATCACAACATAATCAAATCAATGTAATAATAGAGATAGAAACAGAACCCTATATTATCTTATATGGAAAATAATTTTGATAAAACACTTGAACTCCATTCTTGAGGAAAATATCCTTTCTACGTCAAAAACATTTTTCCTTTCTTAACATGTCATAACATTTTAAACTTAAAATAGTTAATTAAAAAACCGTGAAAAATTTTAATGTAATCTTCATGGAAATAATGTTCTATGGAATCATAAAAATCTATTCATGTCGTATAAGTTAATAAAACATTCTCCTCGTACTTTTAACGGAAAATCAAAAAGTACCACATATGGTAAGCAAAAGAAAGATTCCATCCATAACACAAAGTAAAAGTAAAAGAAGGGTAAACATGACTTTAAACATACATGGAAGAATATTAAACACTTTATGAAAAACATTTTATGGACATGGATGACAAATATAACCCCAGTAAATACTTACGTATAAGTAATCTCGGATAAAAATGAGATTGCAAAATTATCCATTACCTTAGGTCTGATATGCTTCTTATGTATCTGAACCTCCTATATAATGATTTAAATAATGTCATTGAATTATTTATTACATAATCATATTTATTGTTATGATATCATATATGGTTCACTTATGACTTTATATTACCCGTTTTTTTGTAAATTCTATGTTAAAGTAGCGTTTTGGATAAAATCGTTTTATTTATCGTACGTGTTTGGACTTGTTTTTCTTGATATTATTATTACTTATATAATGATTTAATTACTTCAAGAATTTAAATCATGATTTATATATCATATATATTCTGTATATATATATATACATAATAGATAGATAATTGAAATGAAATACACTGTTCATGGAGACGGTTGGTCGTACGTACGCATGAACGCTGTTTTCCTTTCCATATTGACATGAATGGAAGTAATTAGATTACATATATATATATATATATATATAAATAAATACAGTAGCTGTATCATGTCATATATTTCATTATTATTCTATATGAATACTTTATAATCAGTCTTGAGTGGTTAACCTGGAGAATGAATCTCATCGCGTTGTGGAGACGGTAATCCGTACGTACGCACGAGCGATGATATCGTTCCCAAAATTATTGAATTGAATTGGGGTGGATGATATAATATCTCAGAATCAGTATGATTTTATATTAACCATATATATTTATACTTTACACCATTATACCCATCCATGTAAGGTGGTGGTGGAAAAACAGATTACACCACGGCGTAGAGACGGTATTCCGTACGTACGCACGCGCCGTGATTTCATTTTCTGTAGGATGGATAGAAGGTGAAATGGGGTTGTTTCATATTTATAATTACATATCAGTATATTAGTGATACTTATGTTATTACTTTATACTGAAATGACTAAAGAATACGAAGTTGATGAAGAAAGAAACTTGAAAGAATTAGTAGAAGAGATTACCTCTTCTTCGACGCACCTCCATTATGTTTCCTCTTAAGGCACTAGAGTTGGTCTTTCGAGGAGTCCAGAACCTCTATAATGTTCCTAGGTAAGTTTATAAGTTATATTTTCAGGGGTTGGCTGAGATTTAATGCTCAAAATTGTGTAAAGAGAAGTGGGATGAGGTTCCCTTTTATAAGGGGGGAGATGGGCACCTTAGAAAAAACGTAAACTATTATTTTATAATAAAGTCATATTCTCTTTATAATAGCTCAAAATTGATTTAATTAGAATATAAAGTGGGTATGGGTTGAAATCCTCTCAACCAATAGGTTTTAGACAAGTTTAGGTTACTATTTTAACCTTATCATTTAGATTTAACTATAAGTTAAAAAAGTTATCTTTTACCCTGTCTTCTTGTTTTCTTACACTATATGGTTAATAAACTTACTATAAAAAGACAAAATAACCCCAAGTGGTTCATTATTAATATATATATCCTTATATATGTCATTTTTCCTAACCTTAGATTTTTAAAAATATAATAACAATTAATAATATAATATTTTTTAAAAAACTATTTTATGTCAATTTTGACATTATTTGGTAATTCATTTTTGTGAAAATCATAACAGAATTATTAGTTCTAAAAAAGTTAATTAAATCAATAATAACATGTCATATTAAACTATAAAATTATTTTAAATCATAAAAAGACTCAAATTACATTTATTTGGGTATTTATAACATCAATTATTTTAATATTTCATTAATAAGATAATTAATGCATCATCATTGTGTCATATATAAATTAACTTATTTAATGTATAAAAATTATAAATAAACAACCATTATATAGGAAATCTTTTTTTCTTTCTAATGAATATTTATAGTCGAATTTATCTTTTGTGTAACCCTATATTAAAAATGTTTTACTTATTTAACATTGATTTTAACTCTTTTAACTCTTCATTAAATAAAATAATAATAAGTGTCCTAATCTAATCCAAGTGGACCAAAAGGGTAATTTTAATTCCTATGGTTGTTTGTGGTCGATTTACACTTATCAAATATAATGAGAACATGTGTTAGGGTAATAATAATATCATTTTTACCTTTAATTACCCGGTTTACTTTTAACAGTGGTAAATAAAAGTAAAAAAGTTACTATTCACCAAAAAATATTTTTATCTTATTGAACCACATTTTACTCCTTGATATTAACCATGTCTCTCAGATTTTTGAAATTACACTCACAGAAGTAGTAAAATTATGTTTTATGTAAATTTTTAAATTCTCATAGGAGGTGGCTAAAAGACGATGAAAAGTTCCATAAAATATTTATATATCTAAAATTATTATAAAATGACTCCAATGAATTAAATTAAACTTATATAGGTATTCAGTATCAATTTTTACTTTAAATAAATTAATATAAAATAAATAATTAGTTAAATAAAATGTCTGTTTTTAAATAGTAACCCAGTGTTTTGACTATTCATCAAAAATTGAAAGTTTCCAGAAAAATACCAAAAATTCACCGTAGGCTAATTTTGATATTTCGAATCCAAAAATGTAGTCCATTTTGAAAGATAAAATTTATAAAATTTCAAAAGTGGGCATCACTATTCATAATGGCTAGTTCATAATAATATTATAACAATATCTTGTTTAGTGAAACTCGGTATTGCGAACTACAGACGCTATCAAGGAAGGTCTTGATTGCATGTAATGTAAGACAAGTCAGGGATGTGTGTAGTGAAATATCCGTTTGGTGTTGCGTATAACATAATCAAAACTTATTTCATTTATACATTAAACAAAATCTATACTTAATGTTACGTAGAATAATTTACACAAAACGAACTTCAAATTTTGTGTAACACGAGCCAAGAATAGTGTTGCGTATACTACAAGCTAATACGGTGTTGCGTATAATACAATCTAATCTTAGTGTAGTGTATAATAGAAGACATCAAAGAAAATAAAAAAGAATAATTCTTAAAAAATCTAGGGGTGTTACATTCTACCCCCCTTAAAATGAATTTCTCCCTCAAAATTCGTCGGGGTTATAAATGGTTTTATACTTGAATTTTTCATTCATAGAAACTCACATCGTAAAAAGGAATACTAAATCATCAGTTTAAAAAGGAATGTTAGAAACATAACGACTACCCAAAGTAACACATCACTGGGTTTCCACATAGGAGAATATTGGAGAAAATATGATTATAGAAGAGACATATAACCATCATGTTCTGATAGAGAGTGGTAGATAACATGGCTATGAAAAAGCCAACAATCACAAAGCAATAAATTTGTGATGATCAAAGGCACCATCGGATTCATTAGATATGAGGGTACAAGGACAACATTTTTAGTTCTCAAGATCATTTCCCTAATGTTAAAAAATTATTGAATTAAAATAAATACTTACTTGATATTGGTACAATATCACCGTTGTTTGTGCCTTGAACAATTTCCACTTCATCTCTTAAAGAAATGAAGTTGAATTTGTCATTATTGAAGTGTTAGAAAGTTATGAGATAGAGTGATAGGACATTCCATTTGTTTCTATCGCAAAATTTTTAGCACAATTTATTAAATATACATTAGACCATCTATGCTGAGATTAATCGTATATGGTTGCTAAAATGGACTTATACCTCATCTATCTTAGCGGTTAATAAAATAAAACTAGTTTCTACTAACCAGGGACTTCCTGTAGGCCAGTGTTATGCGATAAATTCCTATCACACTTCAGTTGTGGGTTTGATTCCTGCATCCTTGTCCGACGCGACGGGTTGTCTCACATCCTATGGGTTGTCATTTTTCTAAAACTATACTATTATAATATTCCAAAATTAATATCAAAAAGTTCTATCCTTAAACAATAATAACTTAGGTCCAACATAATCCATTCCAATCGTTAGGCTTATCTAAAATACTTCTGTCCGGGCTCATAGTATAAAGAAATGAATTACTAGAAATATCATTTACCAAGCATGTGAATACCATCATTTATCCCCCATATATCATATGATATATCTTGTTGGTTACATTCCAAACATATGAATACATTAAGCATGTATTCTCTTGAAAAATGAATAGCCATTGAACCTTAGTGAAAACATGAATGCTATCAAAAGTTAATTCTTTCCACATACCAAAATCCCAAAATTTCATTATACTCAAACCATGATATCACTTTGTCCTTATATCAGTCATGAGCTCATGAATACTATAAAAATTCTCATTTTCTCCTTATCCCTTCATTGTGAGAATATCATCTACTTTCCAAAAATATTTTATTCACTTTTCATGGTAACCGGTACCTTATAATTATTTAAAACCACAATGGACCAATACATAGATATTCCAATATAAAATAAAAGTATATCAACATCATTATTCTTGAATACCAATACATAAACACTTAAATCCATTCTCTTCATTGATTGTCATGGAATAAGTCCTTCCTTTATTTATAAGTAACCTCTTAGGTCATGGAATTGAGTTGGGTAATGCCCATGTTCTCCACAGATAAGACATTGAACTCCATAACAGTCTGTCACTCTACGACCCTTCTCTCCACACAGATAAAATCTTCTCTTCCATTTTATGTATTCATCAAGTATCTTCTTCCATTATTTATAAATCTCAGTCTTCCTTTCCCTATGCTCCTCACCATGCGAATAAGCATAAAAGTCCATCTTCCTCTTATTTGATGAATTAGGAATACCACTAAAGTTCACCTTGTTAATCATATCGTGATGAATGATTCGACATAATCACAAAATATTTCTTTCTAGGAATAACGCAATTTCGTTGCTCATAGTCACCAATTTGTCCATTGGATTCAGTGTTGACCCAATTCCTTCTGGTACCCTCCATTGACTAAAACCAGATACCATAGTGTAAGAAACATTTAAAATAACGAGGAACCACATAATCATTAAAAGTCACTTATGGGATGTCTAACTTATCACACGTTATTTAATCCATGATACCTTAGGTTCACCCTAGTTTATTAATGATTGTCAACATAACTCTAGGACAGTAACCTATAGTTATATTAAGCCTTAGGGGCATCCCTAGACATACCTTATAAATATATCTAGGGTTCTCACTAAAGTTTTCACATCCTAGTTTCCAAAGGTTAACTAAACCTTTCCTCTGATACCAACTATAGCGACCCAAACCTGACATACGTGGACATTGCATTAATTTTTAGGGAATACTTAATACATAACAAAAACTGACACCAAAGGACCGTAATAGTTTAGTGTCTTTGGAAACTCTAAATATAATCTTCTAATCTTGGTGAAAGATCTTCAACATCTCCCATAATGATATTCCCTTTTTTTCTTACCTAAAACCTTTCTTTATATCTTGGGGAAAAGAAAACATATAATGTGTGGCCTCAAATGCTTAGTAAGGGTTAGCATGGAGAAAATAAAACAAATCATATACATTTTAACTTAAAAAAACATGAACATAATGTTTAAACATCAATATATTGATCAATGACATAAAATATGGTAGTACGTAAGGCATAGATCATAATGGAACATCAATCATGATAAAATAACATGGGAATAAAACATTTAATTGTCGAAAACCATTATTCACATGATATTATTTCCATGGTAGCCAAGGGATTACTGCCAAGACCATATTTGTGGACATAGTCCCTTTTTGAATCGAGTCCACTCCTCGTTCCAGTCCTATAACACTGAACCGTATTAACTTACCGTTCCAACCATGTCTATATCATGAGATATAAATCTTTATCCAATGAATTGGAGGGATATATAGGTGCCACCCATATCATAATGAAATCATTATTATGTGTGCCACAAAATCATAAATCATAAATCATAGCATAACCCATGTAATACAAATGGGATTATTAAACATCGTGACATCATAAAACAATTAATAAAAGATAAAGGACTTCATAAAAATAATTCCATCACAACATAATCAAATCAATGTAATAATAGGGATAGAAATAGAACCCTATGTTATCTTATATGGAAAATAATTTTGATAAAACACTTGAACTCCATTCTTGAAGAAAAAATCCTTTCTAATTAAAAAATATTTTTCCATTCTTAACATGTCTTAAATTTTAAACTAAAAAACTTAATTAAAGATAAAAATGTAAATTTGTAAAGGAATATTCATGTAAATAATGTTCTATGGAATCATAAAAATCCAGTCATGCTGTATAAGTTAAAAAAACATTCTCCTCATACTTTTAACGGAAAAGTCAGAAAGTACAACTTATGGTAAAAAAAAGAAAGACTCCATCCATAAAACAAAGTAAAAGTCAAAGAAGGGTAAAAATAAATTTAAACATACATGGAAGAATATTAAAATCTTTATTAAATACATTTTATGGACATGGATGGAAAATATTACCCCAGTAAATACTTACGTATAAGCAATCTCGGATAAAAATGTGATTGAAAAATTATCCCTTACCTTAGGTCCGATATGCTTCGTACGTATCTGAACCTCCTGTATAATGATTTAAATAATGTAATTGAATTATTATAGAATCATATTTATTATTATGATATCATATATGGTTCAATTTTTACTCTATATTACCCATTGTTATGTAATTTTCATGTTAAAGCAGCGTTTTTGGTAAAATCATTTTATTTATCGTACGTGTTTGGTCTTGTTGTTCTTGATATTATTATTAATTATATCACGATTTAATTAATTTAATAATGTAAATCATGATATATATATCATATATATTAAGTATATACATACATAATAGATAGATAAATGAAAGGAAATACACCGTTCATGGAGACGGTAGGTCGTACGTACGCATGAACGTTGTTTTACTTTTCTTATTGACTTGAATGGAAGTATGTAGATGACATATATATATACACATAAATACATTAGATTTATCATGTCATATATTTCATTATTATTTAGTATATATACTTTATAATCATTCTTGAGTGGTTAACATGGAGAATGAATCTTATCGCGTTGTGGAGACGGTAATCGGTACATACGCATGAGCGATGATATCATTCCCATAATTATTAAATTGAATTGCGGTGGATGATAAAATATCTCAAAATCAGTTTGATTTTATATTAACCATATATATTTATACTTTACACCATTATACCCATCCATGTAAGGTGGTGGTGGAAAAACAGATTACACCACGACGTAGAGACGGTATTCCGTACATACGCACGCGCGGTGATTACGTTTTCCGTAGGATGGATAGAAAGGTGAAATGGGGTTTTTTAATATTTATAATAACATATTAGTATATTTTTGATACTGATGTTATTACTTTATAATGAAATGACTAAAGAACAAAAAGTTGAAGAAGAAAGAGACTTGAAAGAATCGGTAGAAGAGATTACCTCTTCTTCGATGCACCTCCTTTAAGCTTCCTCTTAAGGCATTAGAGTTGGTCATTGAAGGAGTCCAGAACCTATATAATGATTCTAGGTAAGTTTATAAGGAAAATGTGTAGGGTTTGGCCAATCTTGAAAGCTCAAAATTGTGTAAAGAGAAGTGGGAGGAGGTGCCCTTTTATAAGGGAGGAGAGGGGAACCTTAGGAAAAACTTAAAATATTATTTTATAACAAATTCATATTCGGTTTATAATAGATCAAAATTGATTTATTTAGAGACTAAAGTTTGTATGGGTCAATATCCTCTCAACCAATAGTTTTTATAGAATTTTAGGTTACAATTTTAACCTTATCATTTAGATTTAACTCTAAGTTAAATAATTTATCTTTTACCGTGTCTTCTTGTTTTCTTACACTATATGGTTAATAAACTTACTATAACAAGCCAAACGAACCCCAAGTGGTTCATTATTAATATATATAACCATATCTATGTTATTTGGCTTAACCTTAGATTTTTAGGAATAGAATAACAATTAATAATATAATACTTGTTTTAAAACTATTTTATGTCAATTTTGACATTATTTGGAAAGTCATTTTTGTGAAAATCATAACACCATGATTAGTTCGTAAAAAGATAATTAAATCAATACTAACATGTCATATTAACCTATAAAATTAGTTTAATTCATAAAAAGTCTGAAATTACATTTATTTGGGTATTTATAACATCAATTATCTTAATATTTCATTAATATGGTAATTAATGCGTCATCATTATGTCATAAATAAATTAAATTATTTAATGTATAAAAATTATAAATAAAATAAAATTATATAGGAAATCTTTTTAGATTTATAATGAATATTTATAGTCGAATTTATCTTATTTATAACCCTATATTAAAAATGTTTTACTTATAAAACATTGATTTTAACTCTTTTAACTCTTCTTTAAATAAAATAATAATAAGTATCCTAATCTAATACAAGTGAACATAAAGGGTAATAATTTATTCCTAAGGTTTTTTTGGTCAAGTTACACTTATCCAATAGAATTAGTACATGTGTTAGGGTAATAATAATATCATTTTTACCCTTAATTACCCTATTTACTTTTAACTGTGGTAAATATTAGTAAAAAGTTACTATTTCCCAAAAATTATTTTTATCTTATTGAATCAAATTTTACTTCTTGATATTAGCAGTGTCTCTCAGATTTTCGAAATCCCACTCACAGAAGCGGTAAAATTAAGTTTTATGTAAATTTTCAAATTCTCCTAGGAGGTGGGTAAAAGACGGTGACTAGTTCAATAAAATTTATATATATATATATATAATTATTATTAAATGACTCCAATTAATTACATTGAACTTATATAGGTATTATGTATCAATTTTGACCTAAAATAAATTTAAATAAAATAAATAATTATTTAAATAAAAAGTCGGTTTTTAAATAGTAACCTAGTGTTTTCATTATTCATCAAAAATTGAATGTTTTCAGAAAAATACCAAAAATTCACCTTCGGCTAATTTCGATATTCAGAATCCAAAAATGAATTCCATTTTTAAAGATAATATTTATAAAATTTCAAAAATTGGGTATTAATATTCATAATGGCTAGTTCATAATAATATTATAATAATATCTCGTTTATTGAAACTCGGTATTGCGTACTACACACGCTATCGAGGATGGTCTTGATTGCATGTAATGTAATCCAAGTCAGGTTTGTGTGTAGGGGAACCTCCGTTTGGTGTTACATATAACATAATCAAAACTTATTTCATTTATTCATTAAACAAAATCTATACTTAATGTTGCGTATAATAATTTTCACAAAACAAACTTGAAATTGTGTGTAGCACGAGCCAAGAATAGTGTTGCGTATACTGCAAGCTAATACAGTGTTGCATATAGTACAATATAATCTTGTTGTAGTGTATAATAGAAGACATCAATGAAAATTTAAAATAAGAATTCTTATGAAATCTCGGGGTGTTACATAACACATTGACAATCACATTTAAGGATAACGCAGTTCCTTATTGTTCCTTCAAGTAATGGAAACCAGGAATCATAGCATGATAAATTCAAATCATACGAGAAAACACATAGTCCTGAAAAATAATCTCGTATGTATAAATAATGACATAATATTTTTAATATATAACACATTAGGATTATACTAGGTCATCCATGATAATCATATATTCAAACAACTCATAATGGTTAATGAAGAAAATATGGATTATCTAAATAATATCTCTTGAGAGTGTCAATATAGGTCCACATTAATTCATATTATCTTGTTCTAGGTAAGTATCGAGTCAATACTAGTGCCCCTTTTTATGAGTTATTTCCCTGAGGTATCTATTTATGTGGACTGTTTCTACATTTAGTATCTAGTAACGAATGAATTTCATGGAAAACAACATATTCTATTTCTTAACAAAACATTCAGATTTCATCTTATAAATAGGTTCATTCTGATTTTTTTCACTAATGTCATTCTAATCCTATTCTATAATTATTTATGAAATACTATATCTGATACAAACTATTATAACCCGTGATTTTCATACATAAATATCACAACTTTTAAGACGAATATTCAATACATATCATAAACACCTACCCAAGGAACTTAATAATTTCGTGGGATTGGATACTACAAAAAATATTATTATTTTTAAGAAATTACTTTCACAACTACCATAATGATCTTTTAGCATTGTTCTCCTCTTAGTGATACCCGACATAAACCTTTCTTGATACCCTATAGAAGGAATTATATGAAAGGGTGATATCAGATGCGTAGTTAGGGTAAACATTGGAGATATAAATATATGATCATATGAGAGAATAAGATAATAATAAGGGTATTTATTCATGAACATAACAAAGTTAATACCTAAAATTTTATATATCTTAAACATGATTCACGTAATAAAACATTATCATTTCATAAAACAATCCACATGAGTGAGAAATAATCATAATTCAATCATAAACAATAATTTCTTGTCATAAATGTGTGGAACCATCCTAAATATAGAAAAAATCATATTTAAATGTCAACACCCAATAACATAAACATATTTGATCATGAATCATCACCTTATTTCCATTTAGGGTCAAGAGACACCTATTTCCCGAGTAGATCAATCCCTTCGACTTGTTTCCCATTATTATCTTATGAGATATAAATATGTAACCAATTCATTGGAGGGAGATTCTGGCACCAACCATCTCATAATGAAAACAAAACTCATCTATCCCACAATCTCAAAAAACATTCATCATATCTTCACATCATATCCCATGTAAAAAATACGTTTTATAAACATTTTATCAATTCTCCATAGCTTATACCACGAAAATTAAATGGTTTTTATAAAAATATATAAACATTAATTTAATCAATTTAATTAAATAATAATTATTTTATCATCTAATATTATCCCCAATAAATCTTAAGTAACATCAAATTGTCAAAATAGACGGAAAATTATTTTGACAGACCACTTGGAACATTTTTGGGGGAAAATAGGCATTCAACCTTGAAAAATAACTTTTTGAAAGACAAGATTCATAAATTAAAATTGAAATACTTATCTTTTAAAATAATTATTGAAACATATAATTGAACTTTTAAAATAGTTATTTTTCATGAAATCGGTAATTATGTTAATGTCATACATGTTAATTCCATGATTCCATTCATATGTTTGGTAAATCAAAAATTATTCTTTTTTGAAAAAAATATGAGGATTCATTTTAAAAAAATATTTTCAAAATTAAAAAATGGGTAATAATGTCTTTTATAAATCCTGTCGGTAATGTTAAAACATTTTTGACAACATTTTCAGTGCACATGGATATAGAAGAAAAGGTCTTTTCGACTAAAAAGGGAAATAAAGATGATTTTTATTAATAATATTATTTTAAACTCTTTTGTAACCAAAGAGAGTAAAATTTATGGAATATGTGTATTATCAGGACATAAATATAGGTGAAAAATATTTATGAGTTTCTAGGGAGGTGGATTATAATATTTTCTTATTGGAAGCATAAATATAAACAATCTAGATAAATGATGATGTTGTATAATAAAACCCTTACCACATTGGTAATAGTGATCCATAATTCCAATGAAATAATAACATTAAATGAAACTTAAAATTCCAATATAATTTTTATATTAATTAAATTACATGTCAATGGGGATTTATATACTCCTCATTAGTGAATTTAGGTGCATAACATATCATATGTCTCAAAGAATGAAAATGGAGATAAAAACCTCTTCCCTTGAGTTTATCATCCCTCAAAAGAACTCTATCTTAATTTATAATAAATATAAATTTATTATAAATATATTATATGCACAAAATTATATATATCATATCATATATTTTGTAATTATACACTTCTATTAACATTTTATTAACAATTCCTTGATAGAATTACATTTCGATTAATAACTACTTCATTTTTTACTTAAGATTTGATTTGGTATTTTCAGTCCATTATAATTTATCATGTTTATATAATTTCAATAATGTTAGAAATGATATAAATATCATATATATTCAATATATGTGGATTTATAAAAATCAATTAATGTAAGAGAAAAAAATGATTTACACTATTCATAGAGATGGTAGGTCGTATGTTCACATGATCATTATTTCCATTTTCTCAACTCATAAAATGAAAGTAATGTAAATAAATATTCTTTCTCTAGAATAATTATTATTTATTATTTATTACATATATTAACTAAAATTTTCACTTATTAACTTCCATTAAAAATGTATGTGAAAAATGAATCACATCGCTTCATGTGGCGGTAGTCTATCTTACACGTGATCAACATTATCATATCCCCCACAAAATAAAAAATGAAAAATTATATCTGAATATATATATAAATAAGATTATTTACGTAATAAAATATCATATTTTGAAATTATTCCAATCATCATACCCAATCATGATGGGTTTTGTTGGAAAAAGTGTCACATCAGTTCGTGAGGAGGAAGCTCGTTGTATACAAGAGAGTTGTTATTGTTTCCAATTTGAGGAAATATGTGATTTATTTAGTTCATTACCATCACATAATAATATCTAATTATATGGGAAATATTTATGTTATTATATTATAATGGGTTAATAATATTTTATTTAGATGGAGGAAGAAGTATAATTAAAAGACTTATTTAAGAAGTTGCCTATTCTTCGGGTAACCTCCTTAGGTTTTAACAAAAAACATTTTGGGTTGAATTTTTTTTAAAAATAAAAAATTTATAATGATATTTTGTAATTAATGATGTTATATGGGTAGGTATTTTCTAAAACATATGTTTTTAGATGTTTTAATAAGAGAAGAGAGAGCTGGCCTTTTAAAAGTGGGAGGTACACTCCTAAAATAAGATCCTAGATAACATCATTGAAGTTCTTAAAATAAAAAGGAATCATTGAATTTCACCCACCAACGAAACCTCATATTATTATCTCTCTATGAAAATATTTTCTTGGGGATCTTAGTATCAGTTTATTCTAAAAACATGTCTTTAAATAGATAATGCATTCTGAATTGTCAGGGAATGTATAATAAAAACTAATTATAGTTCATGCGAGGCGTAATTTCTCTTGTGTGGTCAATAATTCCAAGAACTATCCACTACATATGAAGATCTAGAACAACCACACTCTTGATACCTATATAAGTGGAATAATGAAATACCTTAAAACCTATACCTATTTTTGAAAATATAAGGATATATTTTATTGTAATCCTCTTATTAAACTCTTGAAAATGTGTATCTTATTGTTTATACTACGTAAAAATCTCTCTTTTCTTCATTAGATCAATCAAAGGATAATATAAAAGGTAAAATGTCATAATGAAATTATTGAAATACCCAACGATCCCTAGTAAAAATAAAACCTAGAGGAAATTATTCAAAACTCTATAATATGCCGCCACATTAACATTTCTAGGATCAATAATGATTCTAAATTATGATAACACATGAACTAAGAATTTGAATTCATAAATCTAGAATGAATATTTCAAAATGTTATCAAAAATATTTTTCTCCCTTTGTGTTTCCATATTCAACCAAATATGTCTAACATAAAATTTTAAAGTCTTTAAGTGGAAAAATACATCATCCACAAATACTAGAATGATTCACTCAAAATACAAATGAAAGATCACGTTCATAATGTCTATAAAACTTATTAGTGCATTAGTTAAGAGGGATGGAATAACTAAATATTTGAAATGACTATTCTAAATTATAAATCATTTAAATATCCTTAGGCCTCAATTGGATTTGATTATAGCTAGATTTTAAATAAATATTTTCAAACAATTCACACATTTTATAAATTCAAACATGTCATATAGTCAGGGAAATGTGTTTGAGTATTTTAAAGCTATATGATTAATATTCAGATATTTGTCTGAAAATGCATACACTCCCATCAAATTTATTTGAAAATAGAACTTGATAACAAATGGGATATGTACGAGGATATATAGAACTATTGGACTATAGATACTCAATCCAAATATTAAATTATCCTAATTATATTGGTTTCACACAATATTTTGGAATCAAAATAAGCTCAATTCCATGAAATAGCTCAATCGATAACATGAACTCTATTTTAGGAGGTATCATAAACAATTTCTCAAGAAGAACTTCTAAATTGAGCCCTACTATGTTTGGTATACCATTTTATATATTTGTTTTAATTACTCCAAAAAAGTACTCATACCATTTTTTATGTAATGGTTCCAGCCTACCCATAATCCTACCATACTATACTCACCTAAAAATAACATTTTACTATAGCAGTGTATTTGGTTCCATTAGGTGAAGAAAATGGGACCTTAAACCTATAAAAATTGATGACTAATTTTAATTTTAACAGTCATTCCCTAACTAGAATTAGATATAATATGTTAACGTTAATGGTGGACAAGTATTAAATATATTGGAATAATATAAGAGGATATAATATATATTTCTTACTTATTTCTTCCCATTTACTAAATGGCTTATCAATTCATGTAAAAATATCATTTTTTTATACTTATAATCCCAAAAAAATCACTAAATTATCAGAAATAAAATATTAGGAAGATACAATATAAAGCGAAGTGAAAAAAGGGTATAAGACACCATAACAGTACCTATCACAATTTAAAGATAAAATTCATCATCGGTCATCAATATTTTGATCCTAAAAACATATGAAAAGCTATCCTGGAATCCCTATTTCTGATATCCCTATCTTGGTGAGGATATACTGACTACTGGATCTACCATGATCCCTTATTTCGCGATCATGTCCTAACTAAATGAGGTTTATTTTCTATAGTGTGCTAAACCTATAAATTACTAATCTATTAGAGTTGTTGGGTCACACTCTTATGTAGTGTAGACCTACAAAACCTCTAGATATTATCATACCTGAAAGACTAGCATCACTACTTCTTCTTAGAAGGACAGTTAGGACTAGTCTGTTCTACTCACCAATACATGAATTATTAAACCTGTGCTCCCCCAAAACATGGATAAGGATTCCCATAACTCTAAATTCATTATAGATATCTTCTATATTTTCTAATTTATATGATCTCATTCATATACTAGAAGAACCACCAACTCTTATTTCTTTATAGGAACCATTTTCATCAATTGTTTTTTTCTTTATCACCCTAATGAAGGTATATAGATTAAATAACAAAACTTTAGTTTACAATGATTCTCTAAATCCCATCTTAAACAATTTATTCTTTAACTCCACATCCTCAATCATAAAAGGAGTGATGTAGAGTATATTGGTGAATATTTTAGTGTACCCTATCATAGATATTGATTCATACTGAATCTCAATGAAATATTTATATTTTAACATTAAGAGTCTATCTATATAAATCTATTCAATGAAACAATCACGACCACCCATCAAATAAAGTAACTAATTCTTATTTTCCTCAAATATGATTTTTTAATATTGAAATCCATCACCATCTAGAAAGAAATAAAAAAGAATGACCTATTTTATCATAAAATAATACATCTCTCAAAGATATATTGAATACACTATACCCACTTCTCTGGTTCCCAAGGAGATACCTCACCCTATAATGTAGAATAATTAATAAACTAAAATTTCAATATAACATCAACAGATGAAGGTTCATTATAATTAACCTTCCATTTACATTATTTTAATCATAATTAACCATTAAATACAAACCAATAATTGTAAATCCTTGTATCTTTGGAATATTAGGTAAAAAATTATAACACATGAAACCAAAATAAAAACGTATTGTATTCAGTCCCCATAATAATTTCATTACTTTTTTATCCATTATATCTACATAGGATAACCTAGTGAATACATGAAAAAAGGTATGAGATAAAAAGACTAGTAATGGATTAAACAAAGAAAGAAACCTGCACACATGTGTTATGTAGATACCCAATTATCACTTTGTAAGTCATTCGAATAGTTACACGTATAATTTTAGAGCTAGGCACTGAGACGACATGAAATTACAAGGCTCGATGTGTCTGAAACAAATTATATGAAAATAATAAGTGTTTTTTTACTATATTAGTGATGTAAATTGTATATATCTTAAATGGTAACTCTGATCACAAATCTGATCCCACAATTGAGTTTGGAAGGAGGTGTTTTCCGTAGGTGGGGTATAACATTTTTCAGCATGAGACTTTTGTGAGAAAAGACATCGTGGTGTAAAATTGAAAATAAAATAATTAATCTCAATTATTTTATATCTGACACTGAATAAAATAACTTTCAAACATGGACTCAGATTAGAAATCCTAGACCATCATTAGGGTGGAAAAACTGTGATTTACCTAAACACGACATAAAAAGGCAGGGCGTATGAATTTCAGGCTTTTACTCCGAGCATGACTTATATAAACATATTTTTAAGAATTATAATTTGGGTTATCCCCTTGTTATCTCCCTCTATCTACCCCCAATAATATCTCTCTTATTCATTATGAAAATAATCAAGAACATATCCTCGGCAGATAGAAACAAAAGTGATGTGAACACATTGGCAACGTCGAGCGGTTGAATCGAGGTAGCATTCTTATGTTTTTTCTCTATGATTGGAGGTTTTATATTGAGAATTAATTCATTGGCCATAAATCCTATCATTTAATTAATAAATTGTTGATTTCCGCACTAAAATTACCATCAATATGTTTTTAAAGCCTTTATTTTTCATTAATCATCCCTCTTTCGGGAAAAACATGAAAAAATATTAGACACAACGAATCATTGACGAATAAATAAGAACAGGTCAGATCTGTAAATCCCTTGTTTACAGGATCATAGAACCACTCACGGATCAAAAATTGTGTAATCAGAGAAGTCTTAATGGTTTACAGAAGGGACCATCGAGGAGCTTGCAGTGGCGTCGCATGGCAGAGGCTGGAAGTGGGTGGAGGCGGTCAGTGCAGTTGTTGATGGAGGGAAGAGTGCAGGGCGCCACTGGTGCATGAGGCGGTGGAGAACCTTGGATGAGGTCAGAGCAGGGAGGCCTGGTGGTGAGGCTACCCGACGCATTGGGTTTTCAAGGAAGCATGGCCAGGACGGAGTGAGGCAAGTTGGTGAGTTTGTGGTGGAAAACAGGATAGAGGAGGATGGGGCGATGTTGGAAGGGCAGTGAATCAGAGGTGTAGAAGGGTTCGAGGAGGTGGACGGGACCCGAGAGAAGGGGGATGTAGTGTTGATGTGGTGAAACATTGGAAAAAGTGAGGTGAGCCAGTAGAGAAGTCCATAGCGGTTGAGTGGGGCTGGTGGTTTGACCAGGGCTAGCTTGGATGGGTCAGCCCATGTGGAGTGGTACGGTCATACTAGGTAAGACCAGTTCTTTTCGGGCCCCAGGGCTTTAAAAATATGTATCTTTTAAACAATGTGTTTTATTGATGCGCTCTCTATGCACATGTGATCCTTGAGTTTATTTAGATCATTTTAGGTGGTTTTGGGAATTTTAAATTTCATGCTTGAAGGTGGGTGGCGCAAAATTCTCACATTATTAATAATAATAATTTATTATTATTCACAGTTCCTTCTTCTGAACGTAGAACCTGCATATAAAGTCCAAATGATGCACTGTCTGTGGCCACGAGACCCTCTCATCGAGATGGATCTTTTTATAATGATTTGGGGCTTTTATGTCTTTTTTTATTTTTTCAGTTTCACGAAAATCCTAGGTTTAAATATAATAAAAAGTTTATTATTATTTGGGAATCTTTAATCAGACCATTTTTCTAAATGTAAGGTCTGTTTGATATGTCGTCAAAGGCATTGTGACCCTGCAATTTATGAGAGAATTTCAAGACCACTTTCGGGGTTCTAAAGAAAAGTTGAGGTGATGACCCCATGTGGGCCTGTTTGCATGGGTTGCGGTGAAATGCATATTTTCTCCGGTTATCCTTTTTGGACAAATGATTAGTTTACCTCATGGGTTTTTCTGTGAGGATCGCAATAGTGTGATTCATAAATTTTTTTGGGATTGATTTTTGGGCCCTAGAGGACATATTTCGAGCGTAACGCCTCAACTTGTGACTTTTCCATCATATGTCTATTTGGAGAAAATGAATAATTGATATTGCGTGTTTTTTCATAAGGATCACAATAGTTTAACCCATTTGAACTTATAGAGATTTTTTCATTGTCTAATTAAATTTAGGATCATGAAAGGAATATCAGTGAAAGATTATTTTAATGCTTTTGAAGAGAACCCATGACTTAGGTCTGCTTCAACTCTTGAGAAGGTAGAGAAGAAGTATGAAGAGATGTTGTCAAATGTACTGGGGCCGTTTGTGGAGCTTTGTCTGCAATGTTACGCTTTTGACCATCTGGATCAACGATGAGCATTGTGCACTCGTCGTCCTTCTGACAAGATATATCATGTACTCTAGGGGTACATTTGCATGCCTAGTGGTACTTGTTCACAATTTAGTACCCGATAATGGTTAGGTACATGACCTGGTGACGATGTGGGACCACATGACTTGTGGGAGCCACATATGATCCGTACTACTTAAAAAATCTTCTATCTATCGTAATTCCTTCTTCTGAACTCATATATTGGCATGGATGTATCATATCTTGAGAATGTTTCCACGTATAACATAATGGTACCCTCTTTAGTGGCTTTTGAGTTACAATTAATGATGTAATGGGTGTGGTGCCAATTCGGGGACTCACCCTTTGAATATATCGGTGTTTCTTTTCTGAGAGGTACCATGCACCCACACTGGCATGTGGTAAGCCTCTACGTCTTCTATCAAAATAGAATTTCCCTAATGTGTCAGTGCATGGGTAACCTCTATGACTATCAGAGTGGAATCCCCCTGACACATCATGGTGTGGGTAGCCTATATGACTTCTTTTGGCATGGAATCCCTCTGACGCATCACGATGTGGGTATCCTCGACAACTTCTATCAGAGTGGAATCCCCCTAACACATCATGGTGTGGGTACCCCCTGTGACATCTATCAAAGTGGAATCCACCTGATGCATCAAAGAATGGGTAGCCTCAGAAACTATTATGGGAGTATAATCCATATAATCTACTAGGGAATGGTATCCTCTTCTTTGGGTTTAAACCTCGGCTGTGCAACACAACGACATTATGTGGTCGACGTACCATTAGACTCTACAGAAACTCGAATGTTTTATCCAACGTGATGCATCCTTATGTCATGAACAATAACTGTGATAGCGAGACAGTGCCATCCAAATCAGATAGTATAATGGTGTAGTGATTGAGTCCCTTTGACTTGCAGTACAGAGTAGATGTGTGGGATACTGGGCATCGATGATTAATTCTGGAAGTATTGGACAATCCCTTTTTTGGGATGAGTGTGAGATGAAGATCCTCTTACTCTCTATTTTATGTTCATTTGACTGAGAATATATATATATATATATATATTCTATTTCTAGTACCCACTTATTGGGTTTTTTATACTCTTATTCTAGGAGAGGTGAAGACGTACGGGGTTTTCTATGTGATTTTTATGTCTAGCTTCTTGTGTTAGGAAGATACTATTATTCTGATATAGTTTTTAAAAACTCGAAAATAATTTTTTCTTCTGACCATTTATGTCTCCTTATGTTTGGATGAGATTAATGCACTCTCTTGTTGGGTTTAGATGCACTTATTTTAATGTAGCTTGCTCTCTTTACTGATTTCTTATTCACTTGTATCTCTTACTTCTCCATTTTTTAGTACCTTCCTTGCAGCTCCCTCAAGCCTTCGAGGAATCCTAATCGGTATTTTGTACACACCCCTACATGGGATTTTCCCGAACTTGGTGTTCCCTTGTAGACGACAGACAAGTTGATCATGACATCAGAGGATCTTAGGTAGACGGGGTTTGTGGACCACATATGGTGGTCATATCATGGGATTCTAGAGAGGGGATCTCTTAGCTTTTTTACTTTTCCACCAGTAGCTGGGTTGTGGAACTTTTCTAGTTGGCCTGTATTTTTTTCCTTTACCTATCCGTTTACTATTCAGCACCTGTACCAGTACTGTTTAGCGGTCGAATCATACATGTGGTTTGTTTATAGCAGGTCTATACTTTGTTTTACTTTTACTCCACACCTTTTCATTGAGTTGGTTGTGTGTTTGTACATGTTCTTTTTCAAAGTCCTCCCCAGGTTTGTTGTTCCTTCTGTGCAAGTCATCATCCAATGGCCTATGGAGGTGAGCTTGGGGTAGTTGTGGCTTAATCCCCAGCAGTGTTTGGGTTATGACAGAGTGGTATCAAAGGTAGTTCGAACCTTGTGATGCTATTCAGAAATTTCCCTAAAAAGGTCTTGGTTGGGTTTAGGGAAACAATGTGAAAGTCTCTTGAGAGTGGCTCTTAGTCCAGGGAGTCTATTGATGGTACAGGCAGCTGACATATCCATTCACTAGGACCCCGATTACCCTCTTGATGACTTGGCACCCTAAGACACTTATTGTATGAAAAATGTTACATGCATCATATAGGATCAAATCTTTAACAATACTTATTGATTCATCTCTCCATTTTTGTTGTTGATAATATATATATATATATATATATATGATCATATGATGACGATACTCCATGATAATATTCCGGATGTCTCTACGATGATAGAATACAGGGATACTAGCTCCGGTGCGTGATGATGACCCTATGAGCCACGAGGCCTCCATTCAGGAACAATCATGTAATCCTCTTTCCTCTAATTGGGTAGGTAGTAGGACCTCCACTTGTTGAGAATCATAAATCACCAATAGAGAGAGATGAGGACGTATGCTGAATGAGCGCACATTGCTAGTTCCAGTGAGAGAGACTGCTGAGGTTCTGCAGTGAGTCAAACTCTCAAGCAGTAGAGGTTTTGTTAGAGTTGGTGTTCCGCACCTTTAGGCTTGCACAAACACCGATTGACCAGGTGGTGGAAATGGCAGCCATCCTTTTCCATGAAGCAGCTATATGGTGGGTGATATTGGTTACTCAGACACACGATGAGTTGGCACTATCATGGAACGAAATCCAGAAACTATATTGTGAAGACTAATACCCATCCTACTTGTTCTCTGTTCATATTTAAGAGCTTCTCCAACTTTAGCAGGGATGGGTAATTGTGGATGAGTTCATGACTAGGTTTAAATACCTTGAACACTATTCTCTTTGCATGATCCATGATGGATAGTTCTGAGCACAAAATATTGAGAAGGGACTCCACATGGAGATCTATGCAATCATAGTACCCCTATGCATTCCCACCTATGCAAGAGTGAACGAGACGGTGCTACTAATAGAGAGATTTATGTCAGAGGGATTCCATACAGTTGGTTTTGGTAGGGATTGCAACATAGATACCATGTCTTCTATAACCTGCAGAAATCAGTCAATAAGATCTCAATCTAGAAGGCCTCCCCATAAGCAATCTCAGGAACATAGTCGTATGGGGAGGAGGCAGCATGAAGCGAAGGGACATCCTGGTGCGGACTAGTGTTATGCTTATGATAGGCGACGTAACATGGAATGAGAATGCTTTAACATACATTATGAGAACTCCAGACAAGAATCAAGTGGACCACCATGGAAAAGTAAGCTCTATAATCATGGCCAGGTTGGTCCCTATAGAGGTTGTTCTGGGAGGGGAGCAGGACAAACTGGTCATCGGGGTCAATGTTATGAGGTATTTCCACCCCCGCAAGGTAGCCCATGTCGAGCTCAAGAAGCTGACAGCTGGGTCCAAGGATAGCTGCAAACCATAGATTTCTACGATCCTGTAGATCCTGAGATGATAAGATGTATGCCTAGTTCATTTTCCAACTTTTTTCTATAGAACATGTAAGACATTATGTGAATTATTATTTTCTCTCAGCTACTTGTTTTGAGGTTTTACAAGGCTGATGTGGGGCGTTGGTATAACCCTATGTCAGTGTTGTTCTATGTAACTTTGATTTCACAAATTATATGAGTTCTTCCCCCACCAAGATGTGTTTTTGTCATGTGAAAAAAATAGTGAGGGTGAGTCAATGCTGCCTAAAGTAGATAATATCGAGGTGCGGTGGAAGAGTCCCTTTGACTTTGGCATTTTTTGGCGGAGTTGTGTAGTGCAGTATTTGAGAAGGTCATGTCATTGCTAGTGAGTTTTTACTGCTTGTCCTCATTTTTATTGAGATCCCACTAGTGGGATCGATATAGTGCCTATATTGGGTATTACACTCTTTCCAAGAACAAAAAAAATGTGTGGGGTATGCAACATGCTTTCAGTGTCTGTCCACTTGTGGTTGGATGAGTTTACTCACATTCCTTTTTCCTTGGTACCTCATATTCTAAACATAAAGTAATGATACTAAAGTTATCAAGTATAGGTTGAAGTTATGTAGGACCATGATCATAGTGATGTGGATCACTATGTGGTGCTGATTGTGGTAGTCTTTTCCCTGAGAATTTGGAGACACTATCTTCTGGGAGAGTACTTTTTGGTTTATTTAGGCTACTAAAGTTTCATGTATGTATTCACCCAGAGAGATTTGAAACTGAGGCAGTTAAGATGGTTGAAATTCCTATAGGACTACGACTTTGACATAGTATATATTCCAGGGATAATAAATGTTGTAGTGAATGACCTTACGAGGAATTTATGGGCTCGCCTATTGCAAGAAGTTTTGTAGAAGTTAACTTCCCCATAGCTAACCCTGCTAGAGCAAAAGTTACTTATTTTCTTCAGTAGATGGGGTTGAATTTTTTACTACCCAAGAATGTAATATGATCTCGATTGTGATACATAATTTGGGAATTCTTTCATGACCATATATCTTTGGGTGCTTCACCATGTGAATATTCTGATATAGGGAATCACAAGAGCCTATTCCAGGGAAAACAATTATTCCTATCATGACTCAAGATGTATACTTTTTGAAAGGGATGAAAACTATTCCCTATGTTTCC
The DNA here is from genome assembly GCA_963277665.1 of Viscum album. Taxonomy (NCBI): domain Eukaryota; kingdom Viridiplantae; phylum Streptophyta; class Magnoliopsida; order Santalales; family Viscaceae; genus Viscum; species Viscum album. The sequence continues at coordinate 1,293,361,278 of OY728135.1, forward strand.
TGGGACAATTCAGGACCATAAAAAAAGTTGGATAGGTTTCATATCACCTTACCCTACCCACCAATAGCTGGAGAGGGTTCATGACATCTCTCATGTGTCACAGCTGAGTTAATGTGTGCGTGATCCTATGCACATCATTGACAAGAGCAGACCTTATGAGGACGGACCATCTCCTTGGTTTGGATGTTGTACTAGAATGGTAATGTGTAGGTCTTATTAGGAGAGGGAGATCCATGTGTGAGCTCAGTATCCAGATTTGTTTTCCCTAGTTTTTCTTTTCAACGAAGAAAATATTGAAGAAGGGAATGATATAGAGACCCTATTTACAACTTATATGACTGCTGATTTTTTCTACATGTAAATCCCGAGGTATGGGATATGATAACGTGCAATTATGAGGCCTGGTGTGTCCGAAATAAATATACATAAATAATAAGTGTTTTTGTACTATGAACATGATGAGAATATAATATCTCTTAAAAGGTATCTTTCATCATAAATATGAGGCCACAGTTGAGTCAGGAACATGGTGTTTACCATAGGTGGGGTATAACATTTGTCGGTGCAGGATATCTGTGAGAACAGTCACCCAGGGTAAAAATCATAAATAAAATAATTACACATTATTATTTTATCTAAAATGATGAATTAAACAAATTGAAAATGGTGAATTGGATTAGAAATATGAGACTCTTATTGAGTTTGGGATAAAGAATTTTACCTAAGAGTGACATAAAAATATGGGGCATGGGAATTTTTAGACTTCTGCATTAATCAGGGCTTCTATAAATCGATGTTTTAGTATTTGAATTAGGGTTATCCCCTAACTATATATATATCTCTCTCTATCCCCAGCAATCTCTCTCTCATCCTATCTTCAATGAATCATTAACAGGTCATCGATGGTTTGAATCATTAGTGAGGAAAATGCCTTTGAGATGTCAAGAAGTCGAATAGTGCTTGGATTTTTTCTTTGTTTACCTCGTATTAGAGTTTTTAAATTGAGAATCCATTCATTGGCCTTATATCCTATCATTTTCTTAACAAACCTTTGATTTCTACACTAACACGATCATCGATCCGTTTTCAAAGATTGTATTTTATCGTTATTTATCATTTATTTGGGAAAAACCTTACCAAATTATGGACGCAATGAATTACAAATGAATCAATGAGCTATGCCAGTTCTATGAATCCCTCTTCACCAGGATCACAAATCTGTTCACTGATCCGAATTCAGATAACCTGAGGAGTCATGGTGGTCTGCAGAATGGACTTCTGGAGTGTCATGACCCCCTCTCCACAAAGTGTACCCCTCCTGGGCTGGCAATGTGATAAGGGAGATAATGACCCCCCAAGTCCCACCACCAGTAGGCCTCGGGTTTGCGACTAGCACCGAGGGTATAATAAACACACAAATGAGAGGAATTACCCTCTAAGAGAACACATGCAGAAGAGAGAGGTAAGATAGACACCAACCATATCCAACTCAGAACTGAAATATAGAAGAAAACCCAAGTGCACATACGTAATTTCATGGAAAAGTACTAAATTGAAAGGGGAAAACTAACAGTACCAAAAAGAAAATAAAACAGCTGCAACTACAAGCCCGAACAGCTCCTGCAACCACAAGCTAGTAGTAACCATCTTGATCTGCTACTTGGTCCAAGTGACCTGAAAAACAATTTATATATACATAGGGTGAGTATAACAGTATAATCAATAGGCTACTCCCCAAAGCCTCTCATGAAAAAGTAAATAAAGCATGCTAAAGCACAGTGAACAACAAGTTAAACTAACTCTTCACCTAAATAGGTATACTAAGTTCCCAAACTCACCATGGATACTCTCACCAAGTAGCACATACAAGAATATGGCATATAATAAATAATATCAAGGGTACCCCTCTACTACTTTCACACCATTTTTCTGCTTTTCCCCAATGTTGCACGTCCTAAGCATCTCTCTCCGAAAAGGCTTGCCCGCAGACACCTGGGTGAAGAACCACAATCTTAACCTTGTTCACCACAATGGCTTGCCCACAGACACCTGGGCGAAGCACCACACCATCCTCACAACCAAAGTAACCAGGTAGTTTCCAGGAGCCACTACAACTCACATAACATGTATCATACGTCGGGTATTATACCTCAATCCATTAATGCCCATACTCCGAGTAAGGATCCCCATGCCATCACAGCCTATACACGTTAAACCTATAGTAGTCCATAGGATACTATATCTAGAATATATGTGTGTGAATAACCACAAGAAATTATATCCCTCTACACACATATATGGGGAAAACTAACCACTATTCTTAATGGCACAAGTATCTACCAAGAGAAGAGAGCGGGGCCAAAGGGGGTAGTCATCCATTCATCCTCCCAATAGAATGTTGGGGAAAACACCCCCCAGGGCTATGAATCCCAGGGGTGTTAGTTTCCCTTACTAACAGAGTGGAGTAGCGTATAGAAACAAAAAAAGTACAGAATATATTATAACTCACAACCTCACAAAGGGAATAACCAAGTCTTAGACAGAACAGCAACTAACGTCTCTCGGACTCCAGGCTCCCACTTCTAAGACTAGGTATCCTATAAGCACACAACCATTTAAAGATCTTTATTATATTACTTCATTCACTTTTTATCAATTCCACTATATGTTAATTAATTCTTTAAACATTAAATGACCATGAACAATCCACATTAAATTTCATTAGCATCACTCTCAAAGTCAATTGTTCCTTCAAAAGATTACAACCTCATCATTATGTTTTAGTGAAATCCAACCCCTAGGTTAACACCAGTTATTCAAGTATCCATTACAGAATTACTTTTCCATATTCCCAAGCATTCTAGAAAATCATTCTATGATACTAGACACAAGGGGGAATAACTCGGTGAGTAGATGTACTACCCATCGAGTATTTGCCACCTATATCAAGACAGTAGACCCATTATCCCTTGTGAAGCTAAACACGGAAATCATGTGGCATACCCCATGTGTCTTTGCCTCTTTCTGAAGAAGGGTGAGCAAGAACATCTACCTTGAGTAGTGGGGAAAAGTAAAGAAAATAAACAACCAAAGAACCCACAAGCATCCAACAATCACATCAATCCCATTCCATCATCCCTAGTGTCCTCCCTAACACCCACATTATAAAACCAATGCATCTCGCCACTCTAGGCGTCATCCGCTTCCACAACCAAAAATTCCTCTTTTACCCCACATATCACAACACCTCTCTAGGGTCACATCTCAACACAAGTAGCAGGATAACAAACAACACATCAATTTGGGCTATGGACCCTTAACAATCAAGAGGGTAACTCAGAACCCTTCAAGGAATTATCAAACAATAAAAACATTAAACCATCTTGAATTAAGAGATTTATAATCAGTTGGTTCTAAAATCATGAACTTAACCATTATGTTATCACAAATGATTAAACTTTCTTACTATACCAATTTTATTAACATCAAAATACCACAAGAACCAGATTTGTTTTTATTCCTCTTTATATTTGTCCAAAAAAATATCAATTTGTCCCAGTTTATGTTATTTACGAATTTCCATCAAGGAAAACAGCTAAGAAAAGAAAGCATAGATATCACACCATCTATCAAAACAAGAGGCAATAACATACGATTGATAAAAATTCTTTATTTGGTTCAAAAATATTTATTATGTCAATTCCATTGTCATCCAGCCGGATTAAACATGATAACAATACAATTGTACATAAAATAAATAGGATCAATGAATCCCCTACCTCAATGGTTTTCGATGGAAACCACAATGAACGAAGAACACACAAGAAATCCGGGTTGATTCTACAAGAATACTCCTTAAATATCTTCCCCTAACACAACCAAGATCAAATCTCGTTATATTTGGAACCCATACACTTAGATCTACCCATAACGGGCTTAGATCTAAGGAACCATGAGTAGAGGAAAAGTATATCTAAGTGGATCTAGGAAACCAAACAAGAATGGTCGCATACATCAGGAAACCGACTTCGATTCGCAAATAAAATCCTTCGGATCGCCTCCAAAATGCTTGGGAGAGGTTCTACTACCTTCAAGGGAGAGTAATCCCGAGTTATGGCTGCTCAGGGGATTAAACAAGAAAGTTAGAGGCAAAACGGTTCAGATCCACAATTTTAGGATCTAGATTTAAGTGGTCGCATGGTTAGTTAGCACGGTTTTGAAAACAATGCACTAATTGTCCGTTAGCTAATGCCTTGGCCACCCTTCTCGCACGGTTTGGCCGCATGGTTTGAAAAAATATGCGCCGCCCGTGCGAGAGCTACTGCCTCAAAGATTAGCTATGCAGGGTCTGGACGCATGGTTTAGACAAATCATGCGCAGCCCGTGCAATAGCTACAACCCTTTAGTTCTCCATAAAAGTCCACCCAAATTCACCCCAAGTCACCTTAACCTCCCAGAACTCCTCTAACAATGATTTTTCACAATGTAATGGACTGGAGAGGTCCGGGCCATTACATCAAATACCTCTCAAAACATTCTCGTCCATGAAAATCCAAAACCCACTTAAAGTGAAAACGAAACCGGATCTAAATAACCACCCCTCGAGATACCTCTCAAAATAGATAATGCCACAAAATCAAAAAAGAGATCCATCTCATAACATGAATGATTCAGAACTAAAAAAGTTAAAACGATACTTGAAAAGAGTTAAGCATCAAAGAACTCTGGGTAATGAGCTTGTATCTATGACTCATGTTCCCAGGTAATCTCCTCCAAGCCACCATGTCGCCACAAGACACGAACTAATGGAATAGAATGCTCGTGCAACACCTTCTCCTTGTGGTCTTGGATATCCACAGGTCGTTCCTCAAAAGTGGCATCATCATCAACATCTATCTCTCCCCAATCGATGAAGTGAGAGTCGTCATAAAGATAACTATGGAGTTGTGATACATGGAAAACATCATGTATCTGACTCATCTGAGGGGGAAGTGTTCCTCAATACGCCACAGCTCCAACATGAGATAACACCTCGAAAGGCCCAACAAACCAGGGAGAAATCTTACTTCTATGACCAAACCATCACTTCCCACGACGGGGAGTTGCCTTCAGAAACACATGATCCCCAACATTATACTCTAAGTGTCTCTTTCTATGATCAACATATGCTTTCTGATGATCATGCACTGTCTTCATCCTCTCACAAATCACTTGAACCATCTCTGTTATATTCTACACGTGTTTCGGTCCGAGGATTGCTGACTCTTGGACCCCAGTCCAGCACAACAGAGAATGGGAAGGCAGACCATACAAGGATTAAAACGGTGCCATATCAATGGTGGAGTGAAAACTATTATTGTAAGCGAACTACACCAAGGGTAAGTTCCTCATCCATGAACCTCTAAAATCAAGAACACAAGACCGTAACATATCTTCAAGAGTATAAAAGGTTCACTCTGTCTGACCATCCATTTGTGGATGAAAAGTTGTGCTAAGGCATAGTTGGGAACCGAAATCATACTGGATACCTCTCCACACTCTAGAGGTAAAATGAGGATCTCGATCAGAAATAATCTTCCCGGGGACTCCATGAAGTCTCACCACCTTCTCTTGATACTGTCTCAACAAAACCTCCACTGAGCTTGACTCCTTGATTGCTATAAAGTGGGCCGATTTTTTTAAACAATCCACTACCACCCAAATAGCATCATATCCTCCCGGAGCTTGAGGTAAACCTGTAACAAAGTCCATTGATATGTCCTCCCACTTCCACTGAGTAATCCATAACAGCTGAAGAAGACCACCTCGAACACGGTGTTCAGACTTCACTTTCTGGAAGAATAAGCATCGAGACACAAACTCTGCAACCTCATGCTTTAGCCCAGGCCACCATAATTGACTTCTCAAGGATAGGTACATCTTTGTCATGCCAAGATGTACTGCTAAGGGAAAACTATGGAACTCTCGGAGAACCATCTCACGAATCATCAAGGGAATAAAAATCCTTCCATGATACAACACTCGGTGTTGTTTGTCCTCCGACCAACCATCTGGGGCCTCTCCACAAACTACTCGGTCCCTCCAGACCTCCACCTCTAGATCCTCCAACTGGGACTCTTCCACCTTCTGCATCAGGGATGAATGTACTATCATCTAAAAAAGATAGCCTCTACCCCCAACTTCTCCCATATCGAGATGTAATGCTGGCATTTCTTCCATTACTCTCTAGGAATCACCATATTCACGCCCAACATCAATACGTGACCTTTGGGTCAGCGCATCAGCTATAAAAATCCCTTTTCCAGGTGTATACGATATTTTGAAGTCATATTCCTATAAGAGCACCATCCATCGATGTTGTCGTAAGTTTAAGTCACGCTGGGAGAAAACATACCTCAAACTCTTATGATCGGCGAAAACCACAAAGTGCTCACCGATGAGGTAATGTCTCCACAACTTTAGAGAAAACCCCACGACTGTCAACTCAAGATAATGGGCGGCATAGTTTCATTCTTGTGGACATATCTACTGAGACCCATAAGATACAACTGACCTCTGTTTCATGAGAACACTGCCTTATCCTAGATGTGAAGCATTGTAGAAAACATCAAACTGAAGTCCCTCAGCTAGAAGACAAAGGACTGGAGCACTTACTAACTTCTCCTTTAGATACTCGAAAGCTTCCTGACATTGATCAGTCCATATAAATGTGTAAACTTTCCTGGTAAATGTTTTCAGAGGAGTTGCAACTCGTGAGAAATTAGCTACGAACCTCATGTAGTAGCATGCGAGACCAAGGAAACTTCGCTCCTCTGAAACTATCTTGGGGGTTGCCCAAGACAAAACTGCTTCTATCTTCGATGGGTCCACAGCAAATCCTTGTTGGGACACAACATGCCCCATGAAAAAGACTCCTCGAGCCTAAAACTCACACTATGACAACTTCCCAAATAGCTGATGTTGACGAAGAACTCCCAAAACGGTGTGTAGATGCTCTGCATTTGCCTCCTCAGACAAGGAGTTCACAAGGATTTCGTCAATGAAAACTACCACGAACTTGTGTAGGAACTCATGGAACACATCATTCATCAATCCCATGAACATAGCTGGATCATTCGTCACACCAAACGTCATTAAAACGAACTCATAATGCTCATGACGACAATGGAAAGTAGTATTCGTAATATCCTCATCCTTCACACGCATTTGATGATATCCTGGCTGCAAGTCAATCATTGAGAACCAACTTTCACCCTTTAGTTGATCGAATAAATCATAAACCCATGAAAAAGGATATCGATTCTTTATTGTCACTTTGTTAGAGCGACGATAATAGACAAACAACCGCAAACTGCCATCGGCCTTCTTCATGAACAAAACTGGTGCACTCCATGGTGACACACTTTGCCGAACAAAACCGCACTGTAACAGGCCATCAGGCTCTATACGCAGCACTCACAACTCAGAAGGGGCCATCCTATATGGAGACATAGAAATAGGACACACTCCTAGCTGTAGCTAGATCCCAAACTTAATCTCCCGTCTAGGGGTAATGGTACAACCTCTTCTAGAAAGACATCAGGGTACTGCTCTACGACCCTAGTAAACGCCAACTGATAACCCTCTGAAGAACTCAACATCATCTCAGCCATCATTGGCGATAAGGATGGAACGTGCCTATAACCCATCCTAGGATCTCTCTCACCAAAAAAAACCACTAGCTCTCCATCCACACCAAATAAAAATGACTTTCTTCCTAAAGAAATCCACGATAGGCTGCACAGAATACAACCAATCCATGCCAAGGATGAGATCATATGGTTTTATCCATAATCATAGGAAATCTCCCCAAGAGCGGTGTTTCCCCAACACTAGCTGACAGTTTCTACATATTTCAAAAAAGTCAGCTCGACCACCAACTAGCGCAGTCAATGTCAAGGTCACAAGAAGCCTCTCCACCTCAAGTCCCAAAGCATGGACAAGGGTAGGTGATATGAAGGAGTGTGTTGCTCCTGAATCAAACAAGGCATACACCAAGGTAGAAAATAGGCAAATGGTAACTCGAACGACATCTGGCTCATCTAGTGCTGGCAATGCTAGAGAATGAAGCTGACCACGACCTCCGCCACAACCTCTATGGCCCTGATGACAACCACCACCGTAGACGTGCTCTTCTCTTTGAGGACGTGAAGCATCATGGGGTTGTCTTCTGCCTACCCCATCTAACCTCTGCTAATATAAAGCCGGTGCAACTGTCTGCTACTGCCTTGGATGGAAATTCCTCAATGGAGGAGCCTGAAGCATAACACCTGGTGCACGATGATCGCTCTGAAAGTTCGGACACTCCCACTGCTGATGGCCATGACCGCCACAAGAAAAACAAGTGCCTGATCACTTGGCATAGGCCTGAGAGTTGCAACCTCGAGAGAAACGAGATGTGAAGGGATGGGACCTACCCCCAGCTTAATGAAAACTCTTCTGTCCTGAAAACCGGGAACCCCAGACCACAGATATGCTTCATAAGGAACCATGACAATTCCCCTCTCATGATGATATGGTCTTGGTCAAAGTCCTCTCAACAACCTCTGCCCTCACCAACACCTCAATATATGTCTTCAGCATAAATGGGGTGACCTGGTATTGGATCTCTGGATGCAAAGCCTCCTCAAAATTCCTTTCCCTGTCCTCCTCATCAGGTAACAGGTCTGAAGCATATCATAAAAGGTTATTGAAATGGATTCCAATCTCACGAATAGTGGAGCTCCTCGGTCGAAGGGTAAGAAGCTCATGGCGACTGGACGCCTTCGCTGTCGAAGAAAGAAACACTACTCTAAAATTTTCTCAGAACTCCTCCCATGAGATCGCGTACTCCTCACGATACCCAAGGAACAAGAACCACCACTGCCTTACTGCTCCACACAACATCATCACAGCTAAGGACACCCAGTGCTCCTTTTGAGAATGGATCGAACTGATTCCTATCTCGATATCCTCCAACCAGTCTTCATTGGCTGCATCTGAAATAGATCCCTCTTACTTCTGCAGACTCTGGCACTGAAACTCTTGGAGTGTCTTCCTCCAATTGTCACCATCATCAACCTCTACCCCGCGGTGACCTGCTAGAATAGCCTGCTGGACATTTTCTGCGCAGACCTGACGAGGACGTCGACCTAGAGCCATACCAATAAAATAAAAAACTGTTAGAGCTCCTAAACCTAGAATATAGAAGACTCAAAATTAATTAAATAATGTTTTTGTTTTATTGATTTTAGGTTATCCTATCTCATGGTCTACCCATTCAAACAATGGAACCTAGAAGAATGATGCATGATCATTTCCTAGGTCTCTACCCTGCAACTAGTATCACCTTGTTTAGTAGCCATTGTAAACTAAAAGGTCTGTACATCAGATCATATGGGCCCCTAAATGCCTATGTCTCATCCATTCACCAATGTTTACCTCACTTTATAAACATGAATGACACTGCTTCCCTACCAACCCATGCAACCTCACCTATGCCTAACTCCAAACTCCATCCTATCCCTCAACCTACCTCCGATACCACTCTTTCATGAACCCCTCCCCAAAAAGTGTACCCTTCCTGGTCCGGCAATGTGAGAAGGGAGATAATGACCCCAGAGTCCCACCTCCCATAGGCCCCAGTTTGCGACTAGCACCGTGGGTATAATAAACACCCAAATGGGAGGCATTTCCCTCTAAGAGAACACATGTAGAAGAGAGAGAAAGGATATACACCAACCATCTCTGAATCAGAACTGAAATATAAAAGAAAACCCAATTTCACATATGTAATGTCATGAAAAAGTACTAATACTAAAAGGTAAAAACAAACAGTACCCAAAAGAAAATGAGATAGCTGCAACTACAAGCCCGAACACCTCCTACAACCACAAGACATTAGTAACCAGATTGATCTCCAACCTGCTCCAAGTGACCTGAAAAATAGTTTATATATACATAGGGTGAGTATAACAGTATACTCTGTATGATCCTCCCCAAAGCCTCTCTTGAAAAATTAAAGAATTCATGCTAAATCACAATGAACAACAAGTAAAAATAACTCATCCCCTAAACAGGTATACTATGTTCACAACCTTACCATGGATACTCACACCAAGTAACGCATACAATAATATAAGATATAATAAATAATATCAAGGGTACCCCACTACTACTTCCCCACTGGTTTGCCACTTTTCCCTAACGTCCCACGTCCTAAGCATCGCTCTCCAAAAAGGATTGCCTGCAAAAACCTGGGCGAAGCACCACAATCTGCACCTCATTCACCACAAAGGCATGCCCGCAGACACCTGGGTGAACCACCACACCATCCTCACAACCAAAGTAACCAGGTAGTTTCGGGGAGCCACCACAGCTCACATAACATGTATCATACGTTAGGTATTATACCTCAATCCATTACATCCCATACTCTGAGTAAGGATCTTCAAGCCATAACAACCTATACACGTTACACCTCTAGTAGTCCCTAGGATACTATATCCAGAATATATGTATGTGAATAACCACAAGCCATTACAGCCCTCTACACACATATATAGGGAAGAATAATTGTTGTGCCTAATGGCATAAGTATCTACCATGAGAAGAGAGCGGGGCCAAAGGGGGGTGTCAACCATTCAACTTCCCACCAGAATGTTGGGGAAAACAACCCCCCTAGGGCTCAGAATCCCTAGGGTGTCAGTTTCCCTTACTGACAGGGTGGAGTAGCATATAGAAACATAAAAAGTATAGAATATATTATAACTCACAACCAAACTAAGGGAATAACCTTGTATTAGACATAACTGCAGCTAACGTCTCTCAAACTCTGGGATACCACTTCTAAGAGTATTTATCCTATAAGCACACAACTATTTAAAGAGCTTTAATAGATTACTTTATTCCCTTTTTATCAATTCCACTGTACGTTAGTTAATTATTTAAACATTAAATAACCATGAACAATCCACATTAAATTTCATTAGCATCACTCCAAAAGTCATTTGTTCCTTCAAAATATTACAACATCATCATTATGTTTAGTGAACACCATCCCCCTGGGTTAACACCAGTTATTCAAACATCCATTACAGAATTACTTTCCAATATTCCCAGGCATTCTAGAAAATAATTCTATGCTACTAGACACAAGGGGGCTCAACACGGTGAGTAGATGTACTACCCGTCGAGTCTTTTCCACCTATAGAAAGAGTGTAGACCCATAGTCCCTTGAGAAGATAAACATGGAAAGCACGTGGCATACCCCGTGTGTCATTGCATATTTGGGATGAAGGGTGAGCAAGACCAGCTTACTTGAACAGTGGGGAAAAGTAAAGCTGATAAACAACCAAAGAACCCACAAGCATCCAACAATCACATCCATCACATTCCATCATCCCTGGTGTCCTCCCCAACACCCACATGCATAAACTGATGCACCTCTCCACTCTAGGAATCATCCGCTGCCACAACCAAAAAGGCCATTAGGCCCCCAAATATCACAACACCCTTATAGGGTCACATCTCAACACAAGAAGCACGAAAACAAACCTCACATCAATTTGGGCTGTGGCACTTTAACAATCAAGAGAGTAACTCATAACCCTTCAATTAATTATCAAACAATCAAAACATTAAACCATCTTGAATTAACAGATTTAAAATTAGTTGGTCCCAAAATTGGGAACCTAACCAGTAAGCTGTCACAAATTATTATACATGCTTACTATGCCAATTTGATTAACATCAAAATAACTCAAGAACCAGATTCGTTTTCATGCCTCTTTATCTTTGGCTAAAGAAATATCAATTAGTCATGGTTTACGTTCATTACCAATTTCCATCAAGGACAATAGCTAAGCAAAGCAATCATAGATAACACACCATCTAGAAAAACAAGAGGAAATAACATACGATTGATAAAAATTCTTTATCCGGTTAAAAAATATTTATTATGTCCATTCCATTTTCATCCAGGGGGATTAAACATGGAAACAATACAGTTTCACTTAAAATAAAGAGAAGCAGTGAATCCCCTACCTCAAAGGTTTTCAACGAAAACCACAACGAACGAAGAATGCACAAGAAATTAGGGTTGAGTCTACAAGAATCCTCCTTAAATCTATTCTCCTAACACAACCAAGACCAAATATCATCATATTTGGCATACATACACTTAGATCTACCCATACCGGGCATAGATCTAAGGAACCGAGAGAAGGGAAGAAGTATATCCAAGTGGATCTAAGAAACCAAACACGAACAATCACATAACTCAAGAAACCGACTTCAATTTTCAAATAGAAGCCTTCAGATCACCTCTAAAACCCTTGGGATAGGTTCTCCTACCTTCATGGAGGATTAATCCTGAGTTATGGCTGCTTAAGGGATTAAAAAAGAAAGTTAGAGTCAAAACAATTGAGATCCACAATTTTAGGATCTAGATTTAAGTGGTCACATGGTTTGATCGCACGGTTTGGAAAACTGTGCGCTAACCATGAGTTAGCTAATTCCTTGGCCACCATTCACGTAGGGTTTGGCCGCATGGTTAGACAGACTGTGCACCGCCTGTGCGGGAGCTACTGCCAAAAAGATTAGCTATGCACTGTCTGACAACATGGTTTAGACAAACCATGCGCAACCCGTGCGAAATCTACTACCCTTTAGTTCTCCTTAAAATTCCACCCAAACGCACCCCAAGTCACCTTAACCTCCCAGAACACCTCTAATGCCACATTTTCACAAATTAATGGACTGGAGAGGTCCGGGCAATTACATCAGATACCTCTCAAAAAATTCTCGTCCTCGAGAATCCAAAACCCACCTAAAGTGAAAATGAAACCGGGTCTGAAAATTCACCACTCAAGATAACTCTAAAAAGAGGGCATGCCACAAAAGAAACAAAGGGATCCATATCATAACATGAATGTTTCATAACAACAAAAGTTACAATGATACATGAAAAGAGTTAAACATCCAACAACTCTGGGTACTGTGCATGTATATGTGACTCACGTTCCCAGGTACTCTCCTCCAAGCCACCGTTTCGCCACAATACATGAACTAAAAGAATATAATACCCTTGAAACACCTTCTCCTTCTGGTCTTGGATCTCCACAGGTCACTCTTAGAAGGTTTCATCATTATCAACATTGATCTCTCCCCCAATCGATGATGTGAGAGTCGTCATCAAGATAACGATGGAGTAGTGATACATGGAAAACATCATGTATCCCACTCATCTAAGGAGGAAGTTCTACTCGATACTCCACAAATCCAACATGATATAACACCTCAAAAGGCCCAACAAACCGGGGAAAATCTTAATTCCATGACCAAACCTTTGGTGCCCACAACAGGGATTCACCTTCGAAAACACATGATCCCAAACATTAAACTCTAAGGGTCTCCTTCTTTGATCGGCATAAGATTTCTGATGATCCTGCACTGTCTTCATCCTATGAAGAATCACCTGAACCATCTTTGTTATATTCTGCACTAGTTCCGGTCTGAGGATTGCTGACTCTCCGAACCGAGTCCAGCACAATGGATAACGGCAAGGCCGACCATACAAGGCTTCAAACGGCGCCATACCGATTTTGGAGTGAAAACTATTATTCTAAGTGAACTCCACCAAGGGTAAGTTCCTCATCCATGAACCTATGAAATCAAGAGAACAAGAGAGTAACATGTCTTAAAAAGTCTGGAAGGTTTGCTCTGTCTGACCATCCGTTTGAGGATGAAAAGAAGTTCTAAGGCATAGTTGGGAACCGAAAGCATGCTAGATTCCTTTCCACAATCTGGAGGTAAAAAGAATATCTCTATCAGAAATGATCATCCTAGGGACTCCATGAAGTCTCACCACCTCATCAAGATGCTGCATCGACAAAACCTCCACTGAGCATGACTCCTTGATTTCTATAAAGTGGGGCGATTTTGTTAAACAATCCACTACCACCCAAATAGCATCATGTCCTCCTGGAGCTCGAGGTAGACCTGAAAAAAGTCCATTGAGATGTCCTCCCACTTCCACTAAGGAATCTCTAATGGCTGAAGAAGACAACCTGGAACACGGTGTTCAGCCTTCACCTTCTGGCATACTAAGCATCGAGACACAAACTCTGCAACCGCACGCTTCAGCTCAGGCCACCAAAACTGACTCCTCAATGATCAGTAAGTCTTTTTCATGCCAGGATGTACTTCTAAGGGTGAACTATGGAACTCTTGGAGAACCATCTCGTGCATCGTCAAGGGAACAAAAATCCTTCCATGATACAATGCTCGGTGTTGTTTTCCTTCCAACCAACCATCAAGGGACTCTCCACAAACAACTCGGTCTCTCTAGACCTCCACATCTAGATCCCCCAACTGGGACTCTTCCACTGTCTGCATCAGGGATGACTGTACCATCTTTTGAAAAATATTGCCTCTACCCCGAACATCTCCCATATTGAGATTTAATGCAGACAGTTCTTCCATTACTCACCAGGAATCACCAGATTCTTGCACAGTATCACTACATGAATTTTGGCTCAGCGTATCAGCTACAACATTCCCTTTTACTGGTGTATATGATATTTCAAAGTTATATTTCTGTAATAACTCCATCCACCAATGTTGTTTTATGATCAAGTCACGCTGGGAGAAAACGTAGCTCAAACTCTTATGATCGGTGAAAACAACAAAGATCTCACCGATGAGGTAATGTCTCCACTAATTTAGAGAAAACCCAATGGTTATCAACTCAAGATAATGGGTGGAATAGTTGTGTTCAAGGGGACGCAACTACATAGACCCATAAGAAACAACTAACCTCTACTGCATGAGAACACAGCCTAACCCCGGATGTGAAGCATCGCAGAAAACATCAAACTGAAATCCCTCTACTGGAAGACAAAGGACTGGTGCACTTACTAACTTCTCCTATAGATACTCGAATGATGTCTGACACTGATCAGTACAAATGAATACCTGATCTTTCCTGGTCAAAGATGTCATAGGAGTTGAAACTCATGAGAAATTATCTACGAACCTATTATAGTAGCATGTGAGGCCAAGGAAACATCCACCTTTGAAACTGTCTTGGGGGCTGCCCAAGACACAAATGATTTAATCTTCCATGGGTCCACAACAACTCTCTATTGGGACACAACATGCCCCAAGAAACGGATGTCTCGAGCCCAAAACTCACACTTTTACAACTTTCCAAACTCTGATGTTGATGAAGAACTCCCAAAATGGTGTGTAGATGCTCTGCATTCTCATCCTCGGACATGGAGTACACAAGGATGTCGTCCATGAAAATTACCACGAACTTGTCTAGGAACTCACGGAACACAGAATTCATAAATCCCATGAACACATCTAGAGAATTCGTCATGACAAATTAAATTACAATTAACTCATAATGCCCATGAAGACAACTGAAATAAGTCTTTGGAATATCCACATCCTTCACAGGCATTTGATGATATCCTGACAGCAAGTTGATATCTGAGAACCAACTTGCACCCTTTACTTGATTGAATAAATCATCAATCCATGTATGAGGATATTTATTATTTATTGTCACTTAGATTAAGCGATGATAATCGACACACAACCAAAAACTTCCATCTTCCTTCTTCACGAACAAAACAGGTGCACCCCCCGGTGACACACTTGGCCGATCAAAACCGCACTGTAACAGGCCATCAAGTTGTATATTCAGCTCTCTCTACTCAGAAGGGGAAATCCTATATGGAGACATAGAAATAGAAGAGGCTCCTAGCTGTAGCTCGATCCCAAATTCGATCTCTCGTCGAGGGGGTAGTGCTACAACATCTTCTAGAAAGACATCAGGGTACTCCTCTATGACCATAGGAAAATCCAACAGCTGAACCTCTGAAGAACTCAACATCAGATCAGCCATAATTGAATATATGGATGGAACATTCCTATGACCCATATGAGGATATCTCTCACCAAGGAAAACGATATTCTTCCTAAAGTAATCCAAGATAGCATGCACCGAATAAAACCAATCCATGCTGAGGATGAGATCATATGGTTATATTTGTAAACATAAGAAATATCCCCCAGAGCGGTGTTTCCCCAACACTAGCTCACAGTTTCTACATATCTCAAACAAGTCATCTCGACCTCCAACTGGCGTAGTCAATGCCAGGGTCACTGGAAGCCTCTCTACCTCAAGCCTCAAAGCATGGACAAGGGTAGGTGATATGAAAGAGTGTGTTGCTCCTAAATCAAAAAAGGCATACACCATGGCAGAAAACAAGCAAAGGGTACCTCGAACGACATCTGTCTCATTTGGTGCTGGTAACGCTAGAGCATGAAGCTGACCACGACCTCCTCCACAGCCTCTCTGACCCTGATGAAGACCACCACCACGGCCGTGCTCCGCTCTCTGAGGATGGGGAGCGTCATGGTGTTGTCCTCTACCTACCCCATCTACCCTCTACTAATATAATGATGGTGAAACTGGATACTGCTACCTTGGCTGGAACTGCCTCAATAGAGGAACCTGAAGCGTAACACCTGGTGCACTATGATCACTCTGAAAGGTCAGGAACTCCTGATGCTGATGGCCGCGACCACCAAAAGAAAAACAAGCACCTGATCCCTTGGAATAGGCCTGAGAGTTGCTGATTCCAGATAAACGAGATGTGAAGGGATGGGACCTACCCCTGGCTGAACGAAAACTCCTCTATCCTGAAAATCAGGAAACCCAGACCACATCTCTTCTTCATGAGGAATCATGATGATTCCCCTCACGTGATGATCTGGTCCTGGAAAAAGTCCTCTCAACAACCTCTGCTCTCCCCAGAACCTCCAGATATGTCTTCAGCATAAATGGGGTGACCTAGCATTGGATATTTGGATGAAATGCCTCCTCAAAATGCCACGCCCTAGCCTCCTCATCTGGTAACAAGTCCACTGAATATCGTAAAAGGTTCCGGAAACAGATTTCAAACTCACGAACAGTGCAACTCCCTTGTCGAGGTGTAAGAAGCTCTTAGCGACTGGACGCCTTCGCAGTCGAAGAAAACAAATCGACTCTAAACTTGTCTCGGAACTCCTCCCATGAGATCATTGACTCCATATGATCCCCAAGGAACAAGAACCACCAATGCCTTGCTGCTCCATGAAACATCGTCACAACTATGGACACCCAATGCTCCTTCCGAGCATGGATCAAACTGAAGTATATCATGACCTCCTCCAACCAGTCTTCCACGAATGCATCTGAAACGAAGCCCTCGTACTTATGCAGAATCTGGCGTTGAAACTCTCATAGTGTCTTCATCCAAGTGTCATCATCGTAAACCTCTATCCTGTGGTGACCAGCTGGAATAGCCTGCTGGAAATTTTTTACGCAGACCTGACGAGGGCATCGACCTGGATCCATACTTGTAAAATATCAAACCGTTAGAGCTCCTTAACCAGGAATATAGAAGACTCAACATTAATTAATTAATTGTTTTCTTTTATTCATTTGAGGTTAACCTATCCTAAGGTCTACCCATTCAAACACAGGCACATAGAAGAATGATGCATGATCTTTTCTTAGGTCTCTACCCTGCAACTTGTATCACCTTGTTTAGTAGCCATTTTAAATTTAAAGGTACGTACATCAGATCATAGGGGGTACTAAATACCTATTTCTCAGTCGGTCTACAATGTTTACCTAACTTACTAAACATGAATGACACTGTTTCCCTACCAACGCATGCAACCTCAACTGTTCCTACCTCCAAACTCCATCCTATCCCTCAACCTGCCTCTGTTACAACTCTGTAACGACCCCCTCCCCAAAAGTGTACCCCTCCTGGGCCGACAATGTGAGAAGGGAGATAATGACCCCCCGAGTCCCGCCTCCAGTAGGCCTCGGGTTGGCGACTAGCACCGAAGGTATAATAAACACACAAATGGGAGGCATTACCCTCTAAGAGAACACATGCAGAAGAGAGAGATAAGATAGACACCAACCATCTCCAACTCATAAATGAAATATAAAATAAAACCCAAGTTCACATATGTAATTTCATGAAAAATTACTATAACTGAAAGGGGAAAACTAACAGTACCCAAAAAAATGAAATAGCTGCAACTACAAGCCCGAACAACTCTTGTAACCACAAGATTGTAGTAACCATACTGATCTCCAAACTGCTCCAAGTGACCTAAAAAATAGTTTATATACACATAGGGTGAGTATAACAGCATACTCAGTAGGATACTCCCTAAAGCATCTCGTGAAAAAGTAGATAAAGCATGCTAAATCATAGTGAACAACAAGTGAAACTAACTGGTCACCTAAATAGGTATACTAAGTTCCCAAACACACCATGGATACTATCACCAAGTAATGGGTAGAAGAATATAAGATATAATAAAGAATATCAAAGGTACCCTGGCACTAATTCCCCTATGGTTTTCCGCTTTTCCCCAACTTCGCACGTCCTAATCATCTCTCTCCAAAAGGATTTCCTACAGACACCCGGGCGAACCACCACAATATGCACCTCGTGCACCCCAAAGGATTGCCCGAGGACACCTGGGAAAATCACCACACGATCCTCACAACCATAGTAACCATGTAGTTTCTGGGAGCCACCACAGCTCGCATAACGTGTATCATACGTCATGTATTATACCTCAAGCCATTACAGCCCATACTCCAAGTAAGGATCTTTAAGCCATAACAACCTACACACGTTACACCTATAGAATTCCAAAGGATACTATATCCAGAATATATGTGTTTGAATAACCACAAGCCATTACTGCACTCTACACACATATTTGGGGGAAAATAACTGTTGTTTCTAATGGCACAATTATCTACAAAGAGAAGTGAGCGGGGCCAAAGGGGGTAGTCAACCATTCATCCTCCCACCGGAATGTTGGGAAAAACACCCCTAGGGCTCAGAATCCCTAGGGTGTCAGTTTCCTTTACTGACAGGGTGGAGTAGCGTATAGAAACACAAAAAGTACAGAATATATTATCACTCACAACCACAATAAGGGCATAACCTAGGCTTAGACACAACTGCAGCTAACGTCTCTCGGACTCCAGGCTGCCACTTCTAAGACTAGGTATACTATAAGCACACAACCATTTAAAGAGCATTAATATATTACTTCATTCCCTTATTATCAATTCCATTTTACATTAATTAACTCTTTAATCATTAAAAAACCATGACCATTCCACATTATATTTCATTAGCATCACTCCCAAATTCAATTACTCCTTCAAAAGATTACAACATAATCACTATGTTTCAGGGAACACCAACCCCCGGGGTTAACACCAGTTATTTAAACATTCATTAAAAAATTACCTTCCCAAATTTCCAGTCATTCTATAAAATAATTATACGCTACTAGACACAAGGGGGATCAACACGGTGAGTAGATGTACTACCCGTCGAGTCTTTGCTGCCTATAGCAAGAGAGTAGACCCATTCTCCCTTGAGAAGCTAAGCACAGAAAGCACGTGTCATACCCCGCGTGTCTTTGCCTCTTTCGGAAGAAGGGTGAGCAAGAGCAGCTTCTTTGAGCAGTGGGGAAAAGCAATGCAGATAAACAACCAAAGAACCCACAAGCATCCAACAATCACATCAATCCCATTCCATCATCCATGGTTTCCTCCCTAACACCCACATGCATAAACCGATGCATCTTGCCACTCTAGGTGACATCTGCTGCCACAACCAAAAATTCCCCTATGCCCCCACATATCACAGCACCCCTCTAGGGCCATGTCTCAACACAAGTAGTAGGAAAACAAACATCACATCAATTTGGGATATGGCCCTTTAACAATCAAAATGGTAACTCAGAACCCTTAAAGGATTATCAAACAATCAAAACATTAATCCATCTTGAATTAACAGATTTATAATCCGTTGGTTCCAAAATCAAGAACATAACCAGTCATTTATCACAAATTATTATACATGCTTACTATGACAATTTGATTAACATCAAAATTACAAAAGAACCAGATTCGTTATCATGCCCCTTTATCTTTGTCCAAAAAATATGAATTAGTGCTAGTTTACGTTCTTTACCAATTTCCTTCAAGGAAAACATCTAAGAAAAGAAAGCATAGATATCACACCATCTAGAAAAACAAGAGGCAATAACATAAAATTGATAACAATTCTTTATCTGGTTCAAAAATATTTATTATTTAAATTCCATTTTCATCTAGCGGGATTAAACATGCTAACAATACAGTTTCATGGAAAAGAAAGAGAAGCAACAAATCCCCTACCTCAATGGTTTTCGTTGAAAACCACAACGAACAAAGAATGCACAAGAAAGCTGGGTTGATTCTCCAAGAATCATCTTTAAATCTCTTCTCCTAAAAAAACCAAGACCAAATCTCGTCATATTTGGAATCCATACACATAGATCTACCCATAACGGGCATAGATCTATGGAACCGAGAGAAGAGGAGAAGTATATCCAAGTGGATCTAAGAAACCAAACAAGAATGATCACATACCTCAAGAAAATGACTTCGATTCGCCAAGAGAAGCCTTCGGATCGCCTCCGAAATGCTTGGGAGAGGTTCTCCTACCATCAAGGGAGAGTAATCCTGAGTTATGGATACTTAGGGTCTTAAAAAAGAAATTTAGAGGCAAAACAGTTGAGATCGACAATTTTAGGATCTAGATTTCAGTGGCCGCAGGGTTAGTTCGCACGTTTTGGAAAATCACGCGCTAACCGTGATTTAGCTACTGCCTTGGCCACCCTTCTCGCACGGTTTGGCAGCATGGTTAGACAAACTGGGCACCGCCCATGCTAGAGCTACTGCCTCAAATATTAGCTACGCACAATCTAGCCGCACGGTTTAGATAAACCGTGCGCATCCCGTGTTAAAGCTACTACCCTTTCGTTCTCCTTAAATGTCCACCCAAACGCACCCCAAGTCACTTTAACCTCCTAGATCACCTCTAACGCCTCATTTTCACAAATTAATGGACTGAAGAGGTCTAGACCATTACACGGAGATCCACCAGTAATGATGGCCAGTAGCAGCACATGACAGAGGATGGGAGTGCCTAGAGGGGTTCAACGTAGATTTTGTCAGACAGTGGAGTGTGGGGCGCGACTAGTGTGCGAGGCGGTGGAGAAATGGGGATGAGGCTATAGGGGGTGGATTGGTGGTGCGACTGCCTAACCTGGAAGGTGATTGAGGCAGTATGGCTGGAATAGAGTGATGTAGGGTGGTGAGGTCATGGTAGCATGCTAGATGGAGGTGGTCCGGATGGTGTCAGCAGGGTGATGAAATCAAGGTAGACAGGGGGTTAGAGGAGGTGATCAGGACCCAAGAGAAGGGGGATGCTTTATTAACATGGTTAAGTGGGGGCCACATGGTGGTGTGACAGTAGAGCAGGCCAAGGAGGATATGTCGGGGTGAATGTTCGAGTCAAACTGTCCAGTAGGGGCCGACCCATGCAGAACGGTCTGGCCATACTAGGTCCGGCTAGTTCTTTTTGGTCCATAAGGATTTAGAAAGTCATATCTCATAAACGGTGCATCTGATTGATGGACCTTAAGATACAACATGGTCCTTGAGTCGGTCTGGGTCAATTGAGGTAGTTTAGGGAATTTTAAATTTCAATCTTAGTGATGGATTATGTGAAAAATATTCTTTATTTGTAATAATTTATTTATCATTATTCATTTTCCTTCTTCCAAACGTAGCATCTGTATTCAAAGTCTGATTGACGTGCCTTCTATAGCCACAGGACCCTCTCATTAAGATGGAGCTTTTCAGACTTGTTTGGGACTTTATGTCTTTGTTTAATTACTCGGTTGCATGAAATGACTATGTTTAATAATAATAAAATATTTATTATTGTTTGAGGATCTTTTATTGAACCCATCTTTTAAATGTATGGTTCGATTGATATGCTGTCAAGGGAACTGAGAACCTGTATTTTAGGATGAATTTTTAGAACCACTTTTAGGTTTTTATTCCAAAGGTGTGTTTCGGGCTCCACGAGGGCTAGTTCCTAAGTGTTGCGGTGAAATGCAGTTTTTCATCATTTATCTGTTTTGAAAAAATTACTAGTCCATATCATGTGTTTTTCTTGTAGGATTGAAATGGATTGATTTGTACAATATGTTTTGGTATTGATGTTTGGCCCCCACTTGACATCATTCGAGCATAATACACTGACTTGAAACTTTTTCATCAGATGTCCATTTGGGGTGAATGAATAGTCAATCTTACATGTGTTTTCGCAAGGATCACAATAGTGTGATAATTTTGAACTTATGGATCCTTGTTTGTAGTCTCATTAAATGTGGAAACATGAAAGGTATATAAATAGAAGATCCTTTTGATTTATTTGAAGAGAACCCACAGCTTGGGTTAGCTTCGACCCCTGTGAGAGTGGGGAAGAAGTATGAAGGGAGGAGGTAAAAAGTTATGGGTCCATTTTTAGAGGTGTGTCAGCGAAGTTATGTTTTTGACACTCCAGATCAACAACGAATGCCATTCACTCATCATCCTTATTACTAGATGTTCCATATACTCTGGGGGTACCATGGAATGTCTATAGGTACTTTATCACAATTAAGTACTCATGAATTGTTAGGTACATGGTTAGGTGACGGGGTAGGACCACATGACCTATGGACCCCACACATGTTCTGTACTACTTTTTGAATCTTCTATCTCTCATAAATCCTTCTTATGAACTCAGATATTGGCATGTGTGTAGCTGATCCTAATTATTTTCCACGTAGAATGTGATGGTTCCCTCTATAGTGGATTACGATTAGAGATTCTGTATATACCATGTGTGATGCCTATCTCGAGTGGCACCTGATGAATGCATCCATGTTTCCTTTCCAAGAGGTACCATCCACCAGGGGTGACTACCGGGTAGCCTCTATGACTTCTATTAGATTTCAATACCCATAATGCATCATGGAATGGGTATCCTTTATGACCATCAGAGTGGAATCCCCCTAACACATCAGGGCATGGGTAGCCTGTACCACTCCTATCAAGGTGGAATCCGTATAACCCATCAAGGCATAGGTAGCCTCTACGAATTCTATCCGAGTGGAATCACCCTAATGCCTTAGGGCATGGGTAACCTCTACGAATTCTATCAGCCTGGAATCCCCCTGATTCATAAGTGTGTGGGTAGCATCTATGACTACTATGAGAGTGGAATCCCCCTAAAGTACAAGGGAGTCAGTATCCTCTACTTTCGGTTTACACCTTTGTTGTGCGACATAATGACTAGATGTAGTCGATGTACCTTTGGACTCTCAAGAAAGAGGAGATCTTTTTCCACTAATATACTTCATTGTGAAATGACCTAAAGCTGTGAGGGTGAGATAGTTCTATCCAAATAGGATTGTATCAGGGTACTGTGATTGATTCCCTTTGACTTGTAGTTTAGAGCAGACGTGTGGGATGTTATTCATCAATGATTACTTCTGTAACTATTGTATACTACCTTTCCTGGGCTGAGATTTGATATTGAGATCATATTACTCTCTCATTTCAGTTTATTTGAATATATATATATGTATTCTATTTCTATTACAAACATCTAGGGTTTTGGTAAATCCCTTTCCAGGAGAGTGGATGACACGTAGGGTATGCCGCATTCTTTCTGTGTTTAGATTCTCATGGTTGGACGAGTCTACTCTCATATTATATGTAACAAAGACTCGATAAAAAGTTCATCTTCTCGTTGTTTCTAGCTACTGGTGTTTGGGAGAGCTTATTGAACTCTCTTTTTGGGTTGAGTTGAACTTCTTTTAGCATACCATGTTCTCTCTACTACTTTCCTCTTCAGTTTTATCTCTTATTAATACCCTCTTCAATACCCCTCTTGGTGCTCCCTAAATCCTCTAGGGAATCCTATTGAGAATTTTTATACACACCCTTTATTGGTCTTTTCCAACACTTAGTGTGCACTGGTAGATGATGAACAAATTGATTGTGACATAAAAAAATCTTAGGTATACGATGTTCTTGGACCACGTCTTGAGGTCGTGGCTTAGGATTCAGGAGCGGGGCTCTCTCAGCTATTTTACATTTCCTCCTGTAGCTGTGTTGTGGCACAATTTTATATGGGGATATATTTTTTCCCATTACTAGTATGTTTACTTTTCATCACCTATACGTGTACTATTTAGAAGTCGATTCATACTTTTTGATTGTTTATAGAAGTGTTGTACATTTATTTCCTTTTAAGACATGCTTTTTCATTAGGTGAGATGTTTTTATTTTTGTGTAAATGTTCTTAGGAAAAGGCCTACATGTTTTTTTTACCTTCAATGCTAGTCGCCATCCCCTGGCCTATAGAGGGGTCGTGGGTTAGTTGCGGATGGATCTGCGGCATGGGTCGGGTCATGACATGTTATAAGGAATAGAACTGTGACAAAAACGGAATGGAAAATGAATATGTATATATAATTACAACATATAGAACATTAGATCATGTAATTATGAAAAAATAGGAATTTGGAATCAATATACAATATAAAAAAAGAATTAATTTAGGATAACTACTAAGACCACTACACATGGAAGATAATGTCCCATAAATGAACAACGTTTTATCCTTGTCCAAACATGATGTCTCATTAGACTAAACATTTCCCAATCCATTGGAGTTCTATCTAGGCACACCCATCATAAAATGTTCATGGATATATTTTTCATATTAAGAATAAAATATAATGGTTTCCCATAGAATGAAATGGGTATCATAATAATGTCATATGGCATAAAAATGGGTGCAACAGAATGATGTCCATGAATGAATTGATTTAAAACACATATGGATATAAAATAGGGAAATTAGACATAGATAATGGTAAATGATGTCCAAATGAAGTGAAAACATGTAAAAAGAGTGTTTAAGAAACTTTATAAATGAGACAATTTGGTGACATTTAAGGGAAAATATAAAAGAGTCTTTAAAGAGGGAAAAGGAATTTTTTTTATAAAACTGGAAATAAACTAAGATATATATTTCAAGGTAAAATGTGTTATTTTGGAAAAACTTCAGTGGCTTAAAAGTTTTTATGGATTTTACATGAAAATGTATAATTAATTTGTAAGTTCTCTATAATTGGGCTTCCATGTAGAGATAAATTTAAAAGGTAACCTTATAAAACATGTATTTCTTCATCAAATAATAAATAACTCAGAAATTTAAATATGTTATGAGAATACACATAGAATATAAGAGGAGTAAAAAAATATTTTCAAATTTTAATTAATGTCATGGATAATGAAATTAGATACAGTAATTAATTAATTCCTAACATCTTCTACATGTTTTTCAAATTTAATATAATTTTATTAAGTTCACATTGAAATTTTTAAGTAGATATAGGATCCATTTGTTTTTGTGTTGGGAGCATTAATTTCATGATTTTATGGTGGGTTCCCTTGATTTTAGTTATGGGAGTTTTCTGGACCCCCTCTCCCCAAGGTGTACCCCACTTGGGAAGAAAATGGGAGAAGAAAGATAGTGACACCCATGTCTCACCTTCTGTAGGCCCTGGGTCGACAACTAGAATTTAGGGTATTGTATACATATATATGGGAGGCATTAAACTCTAGATGATCACATGCAAAAGGGAGAGATAAGACAGACCTCAACTAACTCCTACTCAATATCCAAGTTAGTAATGAATAACCTAATCTCCAACTTTCTCCAACTAACCTAAAAAATACTATATATATGTGTAGGGTGAGTATAATAATATACTTAGTAGGATCCTCCCTAAATCCTTTTGTGTAAAAGTTAAAGAAAGCATGCTAAAGTATAGTGAATAACAAGTAAAACTAAAACATCACCTAAACATGTATACCCAATTCCATACCTCACCATGGATACTCTCACCATGTATTTCATACAAGAGTATGTGATATAATAAAGAATATCAAGGTTACCCCACTATCTCTTCCCCGCTAGTTTGATTCTCTTCTCTAATGTCATACATCCTATGTTTCTCTCTCTAAAAGGCTAGCCCGCAGACACCCAGTCGAAGCACCACAACATGAACCTCATGCCACACCCCACCACGCCCACATAAACTAATGTAACTATGTTTTTTATGCGATCCATCCCAGCATGTATAATGTGTATCATACGTCGGGTATAATACCACAACCCATTACTTCCCATACACCGACTAAGGATCGTCAATCCATCACAACCTTTATGTGTTATACCTACAGTAATCATTAAGAAACTATATCAAGAATACATATGTGTGAAATAACAATAAGACGATATATCTCTCAACATGCATATGTTGGGAAAAATAATCCGCAATCAAACCAACACAAGTAACCACCAAGATAAGATAATGGGTTCAAAGTAGGTAGTCAGCCATCCATCCTCTCACCAGACTATTAGGGAAACCCCCCCCCAGGGCTCAAAATCCTTGGGGTGTCATTCTCCCTAACCAATAGGGTGGATTATTGTATAGAAACACAAATATTAGATGATATAATATATATCAAAACCACACTATGGTCATAACCTAGTATCAGACTCAATTGCATCTAACATATCTTGGACTCCCTACTGTGTTTGATAAGACAAAATATCCTAAAATAACAAAACAATTTAAGAGATACATTATGTTTATTTATACTTTTTTTATAAGTTTCGCTTTTCATTAATTAATTATTTAACCTTTAAATAACTTTTAACATATTCTAAATTACATTACATCAATGCTCCATGCCCTCTAGGCTTAAGAAAACCGAGTCCATGGCTTCTTGAATTACAAACTCAACATTTAATACCAGAAATCTCCAACCCCATAGGTTAAAAATTTATTCATTTATTAATAACATTAATTTCCATATTACTAAGTATTCTAGGAAAACATTATAAGCTACAAAACATAAGGGCCACAACCTGATGAGTATGTGAACAACCCTTTGAGTCTTCTCCACCTATAGTAGGAGCATAGACTCATACAACCATGAGAATCTAAACACATAATGATTGTCAAATAACCATTTCATCTTCTCGTCTGATGGAAGGAGGGTAACCTAAACCATCTTCCTTAAGTAGTGGGGAAGAAAAGAACATAGACAACAACATTGTCATCGGCCAAAAAACTGATTCAAACCAGCATCCAACTTTCATAACATTGGGAAATTCAAGATTCAACACATTGTATCCTCTTTGGTATTCTTCTCAACACCCACATAAATATCATTATACATCTCACCTCTCTAAAATTCAACTAATACCACAACAACCAGGACTCCCACCCCACATTACAACACCCCAAAATTGAAAAGTTCAACATTTTATTCAATAGCATGTATGACCCAAAACACCAAAAGAATAATGTAATATAATATCCTCTGACTATAGTATATATTTAATATTTTAAATAAATTCAACACATGATATTTCTTTAATAGCATGAAACTACAAGATATCTTATGTTACACACAAGAGAGACCTTCCTCGATATGTTTTGTTACACGCAGGAGTAACCTTCCTCAATAGATTTTGTTAAACACAAGAGAGACCTTCCTTAGAAGATTATGTTACAAGAAAAAGTTCGCTTACTTGATATCTTTTGTTACACATAAGATCTACCTTCGTTGATAAAATGTGTTACACGCAAGAATGGGTTTCACTAAATAAAAATGTATTATCAAATAATTATTATTTAATATAATATGATATAAAATAGCTGTTAAATTAGTTTTTATAAATATTAATAACTATGTTATAAAAATTACAGTTTACAACAATATAAAATGAATTCATTTTTTGAAAATTAATGATTATCAAAAATAAGAACCAATTGGATATAAAAATAAAAATTAATATTTTTAGGCTTCTAAAAGAGTTTTGTCTTATCAAACATTATCGAATACAATTAGTAAAATTATTTTAATTAAATATATATGTTATATATTCAAAAAAATATTTTTTATATTTATCCATTAGTTTTGATAAGCATAAGATAAGAACAAATCATAGTTCACACATATTAGACATATTTTTATTAAGGCATTTTTACAACATTTTAATGGCCCACTTATTTTAAATATTATTTTGATATAATTATAAATTTAATTTGATAAAATGAAATTAGTTTTTTAATTCATAATGTAGAAATATTCATAGGGTTATTTTTTGGGTTTTTTTATAAGAAACATCATTTTTTGATGAATAGTTAAAAATACTGCATTTTAGTTAACAATTGTCATTTTATTTAAATAATTTTCAATGATAAATTACATAAATAATTTTATTTAAGATCACATAATATATATTATACGTCTATTAATACAATTTTGTTCATTATAATTAGTTTCATTTTGAAATTTAATATAAAAACATTCAATTTTGTGATCATTTTTCTACTAAAACCAGTTAATTTACGGTCCGTGAGATTTTCATTAAACTTAATTTTGAAAATTATATAAATTTAATTTATAAAAACTAACATAAACCATTTTAATAAGGATTATATTTTGACTATAATAAGATAAAATTTATTTTTTACCAGAATTATCAGTGAAAGTGATTAAAATTTATTACTGTGATTAAGGTGTAATAAAACAAAAACAAATGGACAAAAGAATATATTTAAGGGACCAAATGACCTATAAACTTGTTTGAACCCCATTTTATATCCATAATTAGTCCATGAAACTTAATTATATTATTTTTTATGGGGTTTCATTACTTTTTATTAAGTACAACATGTGTATTCCTAACTTTTTTCCAAAATTTAGAAGTGAGTCCTTTTCCTTCCCTATAAAAGGCTACCACCTCTCCAGCGTCATTACACCTCTAAAACCTCTTAAGATCGGCCATGATCTTCCAAAATTGTCTCCCAAAATCCATACACTCAAAATATAAGCCTCTATTGGTGAGTAAATACTTCTAATAAATCATTCAGGTATAAAACAAAAGATGGCACCTGATTAAGAGGTAACATCTACTCTCACGTTTTTTAGTTTCATTTACATTATTCAACCCATTACACTTCTTATTATATACTTACATAACAAAAAATATATAATAAATACTCTAGTATGTTTTCATATTAATATTTATTCCAACACATAAACACACATTCATCTAATGGGTAATGAACATACTGTTCTTATGTATGAAAAACTACTACCTCACGAAACGATGATTGTTCACTTTTTCATATCCAACATTCATTGTTTACCATTATGATGGTAACACTGTTTATATATATTATATATGATATTTATTATTTATTTAATAATTTATAATTCATTTATAGAGTATACGCTTATAATTTTCATTTTCTATTAATATGATAACATCATTTGAGGAAGTGTGGCCCACCGCCCCCTCAAAGTGATGCGATTCATCTACACAATCCATGGTATGTATACAGGATGATTATAATTTTACATATGAAACATAAAAATTAACTATATAATATTCACGAAATAATTATCTTTCTCAATATATATATATATATCAGTTTCTTTACTACCATTTCACACACTAAAAAGGTAAAATGTCGGCCATGGACGTGTTGACTACCACCTCCTTGACATGATGTGATTCATTTTATGCCATGAAAATTTTATATATAAGTATATATGACTAAATAATATGGTATTCATGAAATTATTATCATTATGTACAGATATAATTATACTTACCTTCTTTCCATAATGATCCTTGAAAAATGAGAACTTTACTCATGTGTACGTATGACCTATTGTATCCATGATTGTAACGTTGGAAAATTTTTCGTAACTATATTTAATGATTGATTTTAAAAGTATAATTTATGTATAAATATGATAATTACTTCATGATTATTATTATGTATATGTTATATATTGACCCCTTTGACCATAGTTTACCTACCAAATCTTTTTTTGACACATAAACAATATTTGTTCAAAACACATGATATAAACATAATTGTTTAAGTAGTTTTATGAAACATAGTAATAATTTAAATAAAAGTAATGATAAACATGAAAATTTACCTCAATAAAGTGTAAACTTAACATAATTTTATTATAAAATAATTTAAAGGATGTTCACCTAAAAGGAAACACAATGTAAGACACTCTTGTCTCATTTTTCATTCCATGAGGTATACATTATTTTTGTACACTTAATTTATTTTATATGTTGTATGTACTAAAAAATTGATAATTAATGTCATGAAATAATTTATATTCATGGTATTTATATGATTCAATTGATTATTATTACTTTGGGTCTTTTGATTCATAAGTAAGGGATTGCCCTTGCACTTTTCAAATCTATGAGATAAATGTAATTTTCACTACTTGTATCTTTTGTGTGGTGTACCAAATTATTCTATTATTATATTTTATCATTAATACTCTTACCTTAATTATATTTATGTATTTTATTCAATATTATTTGTTTTATAGGATTATTATTTTAACTGTTTCCATGTGGTATGGGACACTTGGGAATGTTTAAATATTATTTGCCTCAACTATATATTTAATGATCTATCAATGGAATTTACATTTATCAGAATTGTATAACCGTGGTTCAATAAGCCATTTCATTATCCAGAAATTATTCATGCCCATTTTTAATAAGAGTACAAATATTCAATTCGGTGGTTCTCAAAATATTTGGGAAAATGTTACTAATAAAACCCGACATTATTTTTCTGTTTAGTCAGAGAACCTCTTTTCTTCTCAAATTCGTGTTTTATTAAAATGTTTTTAATATTATTTGGAAAATCCAGTTTTACACGTTTTTTACCATTGATTTCAAATTAATAATATTTTCACTTTTTTAATGAAGAATTTTCTAACAATTCCCATACAAAAGGAATATTCTTTTTACCTCATAAGAATTGTATAGATTTATCCGCTGTCATTTCATTGAACCTTTGTTTTCATGTTTAAAAGGATTATTTTTAAATATAATGTTTTGAAAAGCTATTTTAAATGGAAAATAGTTTCAAAAGGTTTTTCAAAATAAAATGATAAATATCTAAAATATATTTTTAAATCTTATTTTTTTTATTTCATTAATGGGAACAATGCTCTATTTTTTCACTCCACTTGGGATTTGTTGTATTAATACAATACTTATTATACCTATACATGGTTTATGATTTATTTTTCATAGGATAATATTCACATTCAGTTCATTGATTTATTTTTTAGTCCCCTTGTAATAACCAATTTTATTTGATTATTGAGCATTGAATTTATCTTAATTATCCATACCATTTATCATAGATATTAATATTGACTACCTAGTATACCATTTTAAAAACTCTGTTTAAATGGGGAATTATTGATAAATATGTGTTTTTAATTCAATAAAGTTAATTGATAATGCCCATTATTTATTTTGATTATTCAATATGTGGAATTTTTTGGACTGGAAATGGCAGGTGAAGCCTGGAAATTATATAAATCCTCGATGCATAAAAATGTTCTCACGAGACAAATAGTTTTTAAAATGAGTTTCTACCATTAGTTTTAAAACTTCTTGTGAAAGTTCATTAGGGTAATAGATTTTCATGTACCACATACATGATGTCCAAGAATTATGAATTTACCTTATACTAGTTTCAGTTATTATTCATCCATGAGATTTTTCATTGACATATCTATGTATATAGTTCATTTCAGTTCATTGACTAAATGGAATGTGTTTTAGTTTCATATAATTCTGTAGTGATTTTATTTATCTCGTTTTTTGAATGGTAGATATTTCCAGTTATTACCTTTCCATATTTTTTGTTTAGTTCGTTCTCTGTTCAATGATTATACAGCATGTATTTCTAGTTATTTACCATACCATATTAACTATTCTCATTGATTATTTATTGTTTCTACTATATTTTACCCTTACTAAGAATTTGAGCTCACCTTATAGTTTTCCATTACCCAAGAATTCGCGAATCATACTATGAAAGAAATGTGTGGATTTACTATATGTATTAGAACTATCCTTCAATATATTTATTTATAATGAACAAAGAAGAAACAATTATGTTGTAATTGGTGTATTCATTTGTAATAAAAGAATAATTTGTGTATCTGGTTTACCTATACTAAAAATTTGATATGTCTTTTGAGGCTTGATTCCTTTTAATTATGTTAATGTAATTGATAGCAGACACCTACTCTGAGCATCTGGGGTCGAGTATCTAAATTTTTTATCAAAGGAAGTTTAGTAGAAACCTTGTGAACAAGATTTTTTATAATATATGTTATAGAACATATTCCTAAGGTAGAATTTGAGGATACGTGTAGAAAAGCACCCATGAATTTTGGAAAAGTATAGATTATTTGGGTCTTTATAGGAATAAATCCCTGTAGGGATACTACATATTGATGTAGTTCTAGAACAGATATAAAGAGGAGTAACAACTCTGAAAAGGTGTTATGGTCTAGACACTAGGTACCCTAGTACACGAAAATGGGATTTACTATGTTGCTAGTTCGACACTCATGGGGATATGATTAGGATAACGAACATTTTATATTAAAACCAATATGAATAATTTTAATCGATAATGAATATTAATGATCAAGGTTAAACCTAAGGTTTTTTATATTTAAAAATAATTTTTCATGAATTAGAAATCCTAGAAATGAAGTTATGGATAAAACCAAGACCCTGGAACAACCTATGTGGGGTTAAAAAGATGAGTTATTTATGTATTGAGGATGTATTGAAAACCATAGTTATGAATCAATTTAATGTAAAAATTTCAATAATGTCCATCATATTGTTTTTGGAAATAATATTAATACAGTTTTAGAAAATGAAAACCTGTATGGTTGGTGACAACCAATCAAATTTGGTATAGCTACAGGTCTTGAACCCATAACTGAATAAAAATAAAGGTTTCATGATAACCAGTGACATACACAATATCCTTGTTCATTTTTAATTGTTTTTAGTTAAATAATTTGATGAATAAATTGAAATCATGAACCAATAGTATAGCTTTTCAGGATCAAAGATTAATATATTACCCATATTTTTTTGGAATATGGTTAATGACAAACATTTAGACTTTTCACTCTTTTATTGTCCTTAGGATACATTAATAGTTTCTTTTAGTTGTTCAAGAGAAACAAAAATTAATTATTTGTAATAAATTTCATGGAGTAAAGGGATTAATTTGAATTTGATTTATGTAAAACCAAAATTTTGGATTATTCATATGAAATTAAAACCTATGAATTAAGAATATTTCAATATATTTTGGGTTAGTAAAATAATTACCCAACATTATGAAAATGATATATAAATAAAATATTGTCATAATACCTTAATTTATATTGAACCGATGGAAAATAAATCATCATAGACTTATATATTGGAGGTCATCAACTTTATATTGATCAATCACATGTTTGTGATTTATGAACTCTTTCACTCTCTATAAATATTTAAGCTTTTTCCCCAGAGTATGTATCTCTACTTGTCATTTATGTGATACTAATTAGAGTACTAGTTACATGGTAGTCCATCAGACTACTATACTTTACATTCTATCCTTTATATAGGATGACTTATGAACCCATACCGTGATGTGGTATTTCATTCATTTGATGTATTAGACAATCTATCACCATAATTGAGTTTAAATTTTGAGGATGCAATTTAATTAAGGTGGGGAAAATGTAACGACCTATAATTCTAAAGTAATGCATTGTATTCAGTAGTATGTATGAAAGAAAAAAACAAATGTGTAATGGAATATAATATCCCAAGACTATAATACATATTTACTATTTTATAAAAATTCAACATTTGATATTTTTTCTATGGCACGAAACACTAATAAAGCTTGTGTTACACGCAAGAGAGCCCTTCCTCGATAGATTTTTTATATGCCGGAGGTAACTTCCTTTGTAGATTTTTTTACACATAAGAGTGACCTTCCTCAATAGACTTTCTTACACATATGAGATACCTTCCTCAATAGATTGTGTTACATTCCAGAGCGCCTTCCTTGATAGCTTGTGTTACACGCAAGACAGAGTTTCACAATATAAAAATGTATTATTAAAATATTATTATTTAATATAATATGATATAAAATATCCGTTAAATTTGTTTTTGTGAATAGTAATAACTAACTTATAATAATTTTTTTATTACAAATATAAATTGAATTTATTCGTTAATAATTAAGGGGAGATAAAAATAAAAACTAATTCATTATAAAAAAATTATTATAATTTTTATGCTTCCAAAGGAGTTCTGTCTTAATAAACACAGTTAAATACAATTGGTTAATTATTTTAATGAAACATATATGTTATATTTTAAATGAAATATATTTTTTCTTTATCCATTATGTTTTATAAGCATAAGATAAAAAGAAACAATAGGTCACAAATCAAAAACTATATTTTTATTAAGACATTTTTATCGCCATTTAATGGCACCCCACTTTTAAATATGAATTTTTTTATATTTATTAGTTTAATTTCATAAAATAAACTTATTTTTTGAATTAGTTATTTCAAAATTATCTTAAGATAATTTTTTGGATTTTTTTTGTGAAACATCATTTTTTGATGAATAGTGAAAACTACAGAATTTTAGTTCATAATTGTCTTTTTTTAAATAATTATCAATGTTAAATTATATATTTAAAATTTTTAAGATAAAATTATATAAATTATACATATAATAAAACAGTGTTTTTCATTATAATCAATTTAATTTTTAAATTGAATATAAAAACATAATAATCTTTTGAAAATTTATCTACTAAAAGATGCTAATTAGTCTGTCTGTGAGATTAGCATTAATCTTAATTTTGCAGCTTCTAAAAATTGAATTTAGAAAATAGAAATAAATAATTTTAATAAGAATGATATTTTTAGTCTAATAATATGAAATTAATTTATTACCAAAAATGATTAGTGAATGTGATTGAAATTTATTATAGTGATTAAGGTGTTATTATTCTTAAAAAGGGACTAAACCATATATTTAAGGGCCCAAATGACATAGAATTTTGTAAAACACACATTGTAAGTCTATAATTCGTCCATTATCCTTCCATTATTGAGTTGTATTTGTTTTTTATGACTTTTAATTAGGTAAGATCATGTGTATAACTAATTTGTTTCTATAAAATTTTATGTCAGTCCTTTTCTTTCCCTATAATAGGCCACTACATCTCCCACATCATCAAACCTCTCAATCCACTAAGGTTAGGACAATATATACTAAAATTGTCTCCCAAAATCCCTCCCATACACCTATCAAAATTTCATTGGTCCAAAATCTTTCCAATGAATCCTTTTGGTATAAACCAAAAGAAGTTACCTGATTAAGAGGTAACGACTTCACTCCAGCCTTTTTATTTCATTAACATTATTCAACCCCAATACTCTTCTTATAATATTATTACATAACCACAAAATTATTCTAAATATAATAGGATATTTTGATGTTAATATTTATACATAATCATACAAACACCTCATTCTAATTGGCAACAAACGCACTATTTATGTGTATGTAGAACTAGTACCTCACGAAACGACGATTGTTCATTTTTCCATTTACAACATTCATGGTTGGAAATTATGATAAAGAAACAATATATATATATATATTATTTATTTAATATCATGGAATTATTTTACAACACATAACCTTATACTTTTTATTTTTTGTTAATAAGATAACATCATTTTTGGAAGTATGGACTACCGCCCCATCAAAGTAATATGATTCATTGACATGATCCATGGACTGTATAAAGGATGATTATAATTGAAAATATGAGACATATACAATATATATATTATATTAATGACATATTTACATTTATGTGTGTGTATATATATATATATGTGATTTTCATTATTATCCTTTCATACCCTAAAAAGTGATAATGTTGTTCGTGGGCGTGTGGACTACTTCCTCCTCGACACGATGTGATTCCTTATAAATAATTGGAATTATATATATAAATTTATATGAATAAATAAAATCTTATTCATGATATTATTATAATTTTGGAAAGATACAATTCTAGTTACCTTCTTTAAATAACTATCATTGAAAAATGAGAACGTTACTCATATGCACGTACAACCTAACGTCTACATGATTCTAATGTTGGTTCATTTTTCATGTCCATATTTAATGATTGTTTTAAAAATTATAATTTACATATAAATTTGATAATTTTTTCATAATTATTATTCTTTATATGTTATATATTGACCCATTTGACCAAATTTGACCTACCAAAGTTGTTTTTGATACATAAATCGAATATGGTCAAAACACTTGATGAAAAAATAATTGTTTAATTAGATACATGCAGCACTATATTAAGTGAAAGAAAATTAATGATAAACATGAAAAAGGTTCCCAATAAATTAAAAAATTAACATAGATTTATTATATCATATGTCAAAGTGTGTTTATCTAAAAGTAAACAAAATGTAATGGAATCTTGTCTCACTTTTCTTTCTGTGGGGCATACTTAATTGATGGGAACATAATTTGTTATATATGGTATAAATACCAACATATTTACATGAAATATCATGAATTAATATATCTTCATGGTTTTTTGATGTATCAATTGATGATTATTACTTTTGGTTCTTTGGATTTATTTGAATGGGATTCTCTTATCACTTTTTACATCTGAGAGATAAATATCATGTCCACCACTTATATCTCTTCTATAGTGTATCTACTACACCTATTATTATATTTTATCACTAATTATCATACATTAATGGTATTTAAGGAAATAATTTAGTATTATTCCTTCATGAGGTTTACTATTTAAAAAAATTTCATGGTGGTATTGGACACTTTAGAATGTTTACAGAATATTTTATAATTTTATATGATTATTGATATTTCAATGGAATTTCGATTTGAGTTAATTATATAACCATTTTTCAATAAAACCATTCATTTTAATAAATTTATTTCTGACCATTTTAAATATTAATTTTTATCTTCCATTCATTAGTTATCTAAATTTTTTAAGGAATACTTTTTCAGAAAACCAGACTTTATTTTTCTCATAATTCAGAGAACCTGTTTTCTTCTAAAAATCATCCTTTATTAAAATGATTTAAAAAAAATTAAAATTATTTAGTAATAAAAATTTTACCTGTTTTGTGTTTTACCAATGTTTTAAAATGAGTCTTCTTATCTCTTTCTAAATGAGGCATTTTCTAACCTTTTTTCATACAAAATGAATATTCTTTTTACCTCATTATGGCTTGTATGGATTTATCTTCCATAATTTATTTGAATATTCATTTTAATGTTTAAAATGATAATTTTTAAATAAATTTTTTTAGAAGGGATATTCAAAGAAAAATATTTTCAAAAGTTTTTAAAAAAATGATGCTTTCCTCAAGATTATTTTAAAAAATTATTCATTTATTTCATCGATGAACAAAACCATATATTTTTACTCTACATATGATTTTTTGTATTGATAACATCCTTGTTATACCTCCCGATGGTTCATGGTTGATTTGTACTAGTATTGAATTCATATTAAATTACTTGATTTATTTTTTAGTCCCCTTGAAATATCTTATTTATATGATCATTGAGCATTAAATTTCTCCTAATTATCCATAACATTTATCATAGATATTACTATTTACTAAACCATATAACATTTTACATATGGGGTTTAAATTGGTAATTATTGATAAATCTATATTTCTTAATCAATATTGTTAATTGATAAGGCATATTAGTTGTTTTGATTATTGAATATGAGGAATTTTTTCAACTAGAAATGATTGGTAGATCTTGGACTTTATATATAACCATAATACATTGATAGGTTTTTGTGAGAAAAATAGTTGTGAAAATGGATTTCTACCCTTAGTTTTGAACCATCTTGTGAATGAACTAGATAGTAATAGTATTTCTTATGCCTTAGATATGAATTCCAAAAATTAATCATCTCCCTCATAGTAGTTTCATTTATTATTCATCAATGAGATTTTTTATCGACATATCTATTATATAGTCAATTTCTAGTCATTAATTTAATGGAATGAGTTTTAGTTTAATACCATCCAATAGATATTTTTCCTTATCTAGTTATTTGAATGGAAAATATTCCTAGTTATTACCTTGGGATATTGTTTATTTATTTCCTTCTCAGTTTAATGATTAAATGTCTTATATTTCCCGTTATTTACCTTTCTATATTGACTATTCTTATTGATTCCTTATTTAGTCCTCTATATTTTCCCTTACTGATCATTTTATATTTCCCTTATTATTATTTTTCACCCATAATCCAGGAAAAATACTGTGAAAGATATATAGGGATTTACTAGATGGATTAGATTTATCCATGAAGCTGCTTATTTATAGAGAGGAAAGAAGAAAAAATTATGTTGTAATTATTGTATCGTTTTCAATAAAATACTCATTTATGTATCTAGTTTACCAATACTACTACATTTTTCGGTTCTACGGGTCTTGATTCCTTGTGATCATTTCAATTTAATTGATTGAAAACACTATATTTGGGCTTCATGGGTCATTTTTCTACATACTTACCATAATATCCCTCCAGGCTCAGCCATCCAAGGATCACGTCACATCTTGGACTCTCTGCCCCACATAACACAACATCCCTCTAGGCTCAGCCATACTAGGCTCACAACACATTTTTGTATCCTAGCCCCACATGCCACAACATCCCCCCCAGGATCAACCTTCCCAGGCCCACGCCACATCATAAGAAGAATGAAACAAACATAGAAACCTTGCTCTTGGAAATAAACAAGGCACTCAACATTCACATATAATGAGCTCTCACAAATCCAAATCACAAGGCACTTGGATTTTACAAGAATGTGGGAAACCCATTCCCTACAATGTCATTATATTTTATCACATAGTCATTCCATATTCCATTATGAATTAATTAATTCGTTAATCACAGGTTCCAACTAAGGGAAAAATTATCAAAATGATATATCAATCTATCCAAAATTTATTAAAAAATTAATTTAATATACCATTAATTATGTTATCAACTAGAATAATCATTATTCATGTTCATTAACAATTAAATTAAACATGCACACTCGCATCAATTTTATTATCATCAAATTAATGTAACAACCACCATATTCATTAATCATGATACATTAATTTTTATCCAATTAATTATCAATTAATTTTATCTTTATATTCTTTATAAATTTCTCATGATAAAACAAGAACAACAAGAGCTGTATGGATATCACACTATCAATCAAATCAAAAAGAAACCAGTTATGATGGTAAAAAAACAACATCACAAAGAAATTTATACCAATACTTTAATATGTTATAAGTAATTATTATGTTGATTTAATTGTGATACAATGGGTTAAATATTACTTAATCTATGATTGAAGATAATTAAATACTAAAGAAATGAATCCCTTATATCCAAATGGGTGTCATCGTTCTTTACACGAGAATGAACCACAAAATGGATCTCCGATCAAACCTCTCATAATAACTACATTAACCCAAGGATTTCTTCACACAACCATTCCAAAAAACAACCGTGAAATATCCATTATAAACATGGGAGATTATCTATCATCAAATAGAAAGAAGAATGGGAGGAAAAGATACCACTCAAAATAAACCGTTAGAACATACCTTGGATAAAAGAAGGATCACTACATATTAAAGGAAGGAATATGGGGATCAATTCTTGGAAAATAATTCCCTAGAAAGTTGAATAAAGGTTCATCGGGTCATAAGGAATCGGGAGAAAGGCACTACAACCATAGGTTTTGGAAAACCCAAGCGGTTGAAAATATTTAAAACTACACTGCAGCAGAGAATTACGTGACATGTAAACTCCATTCACTTTGTGTAATACTCAGGGTTTGGTTTCCGATAAGAAAAGTGTTTCCTCATCATTTTATTAATTTTTCTATCCTTGATTCATTAAACATTGTGAAACCCTCATTCACATCGTGTAAGTCTTCATAAGCTGAAATCTACGATTCATTCCAGGCCTTATCATATGAACACAACCATACATTCCTTGAGCCTCCTCTTAGCATGTTGGTATTTAGAAACATGAAAATGATCGATCCATATTGGTCTAATACCTTACACTAGACACCACTCAAAACATTATTGTCCTTGAGAATCCAAAACCAACCGGGAGAGGAAACTGAATGGGGTCATCCGAACAGTCACCTTACGAGATACCTCTCAATGATCTCGCCACCATAGGATCTCAACCGCCTCACTAGGGGAACAATAAAAATCATAAAATAACTACAACCAACTCCTAAAGAGCCTCTCAGTGGAGATACCTATCAAAAGGGAATAAGCCACAAGCAGTAATAAGGGAGAACCATGTCACAAACTAGAAAAGGTCAATAACCTTAATACAAATAGTGATACAAGAGAAGAGATGAACACCAAACAACTCAAGGTTCATTGAGTGTATATATGAATCATGTTCCTAGGTATTCTCCTACACACCATTGTGCCACCACAATACATGAACCAAGGGGATGGAACACCTACACAACACCTTCTCTTAGTGGCCATGGATCCCTATAGGCCGCTCCATGAAGGTCGCATCATCATCAACATCAATATCACTCCAATCGATGATGTGAGAGTCATCAGGAATATAATGATGGGGCTATGTCATCTGAAAAATATCGTGTATCAAAATCATATGTCTATGAAGTGATATCTTATATGCCACAGCACCAACACTAACTAACAATGCAAATGTAACAACAATCTTTGGATAATTCTTACTCCCACAACAAAACCATTGATTCCCATTGATAGGGAATCACTTTTATAATCACATGATCCCCGATTTAAAACTCTATACATGTCCTCCTATGATCAACATAGGATTTTTGACAATCTTATACTACTTTCATCCTCTCATGATTAACCCAAAAAATCTCTGTTTTATTTTGTACTAGTTCTATACTAAGAATTGTTGACACTCCATCCCCGTTCCAACATAATAGAGAACAACATGGTTTTCCAAAAAAGGATTCAAATGGAAAAATACCTATTGTAGAGTGGAAACTATTTTTGTAATAATAATATTCCAACGTAAGGTGCCTCATCCACAATCCTTTAAAATCCAGGACACAATAGTGCAACATGTCTTTAAGAGTATGGATAGTCTTCTCTACTTGACCGTCCATCTATGGATAAAAATCATTGTAAAAGAATAGCTGAGAACCAAAATCATGATGGAGACAACTCCACACACTAGAGGTTAAATGATGATCTTGATTGGAAATGATCTTCACCAGGACCCTAGGGAGTCTCACCACATCCTCCGGATACATCCTCGAAAAAACATCCAATGATCTCGACTCATTGATCATTATAACGTGGGTTGATTTTGTCTAATGATATTCTACCACCCATATAGTATCATAACCTCCCTAGGATCTAGGTAAAATGCTAATAATGTCCATCGATATTTACTAATACTTCCATTGATGAACATCTAATTACTGGAGAAAACCAATGAGAACATGGTGGTCAGA
The DNA here is from genome assembly GCA_963277665.1 of Viscum album. Classification (NCBI taxonomy): domain Eukaryota; kingdom Viridiplantae; phylum Streptophyta; class Magnoliopsida; order Santalales; family Viscaceae; genus Viscum; species Viscum album. The sequence continues at coordinate 1,293,402,895 of OY728135.1, forward strand.
ACCTTATGGAAAACCCCTCATCGAGACACGAACTCTGCAACTGCACAATTCAACTTAGGCCACAAATAATGACTTCTCAAATCTGGGTACATATTTTACATTCCCTGATATACACGAGAAGGAAAACTATGGAACTCTCTAAGAACCATTTCATGCATTGAAAATGGGAATAAAATCCTTCCCTGAAAAAACACTATGTGTTGTTCATCCTCAAACCAACCATCAGGGGCCTCGCCACAAACAACCCAGTATCTCCAGACCAATATTTTAAGATCTCCCAAATAGGATTACTCCACCCGCTGCACCCGATATGAGTTCATATTCATCTAAAAAAGTAATCATTTTCTATTACTTCTCTCATATTTAGATGCAATTCTGAATATTATTCCATCACACTCCAACAATCACCTGATTCCTTCACTTTTTCATTGCACGACTTCCAAATCACTATACATTACATTAAATTCCCCTTTACATGTGTATACAAAATATAAAAGTAATAATCCTATAAAAACTCCATCCATCAATGTTGGTGTAATATCATGTCACGTTGGGAGAAAAAACATACCTGGGGCTATTATGATCATTGAAGACCACAAATTGATCACTGATACAATATTGTCTCCCCAATATTAGGGAGAACACTACCACTACAAAAGCAATAATTTGGGTGGAATATTTATTATCATGCGGGTGTATTACCAAAACACATAAGAAATAACTCATCTCTACTGCATCACAACACATCCCATCCCCAAATTCAAAGCATCATAGAAAACACCAAATATAACTCCTTCGACTGGTAGAAAAAGAACTGGAGAACTTACTAAATTCTCTTTGAGACACTCGAAATCCATCTTACACTGATCAATCCCCAAGAATGATTGATCTTTTCTAGAAAACCCTATTATGGGAGTCACATCTTGAGATAAATCAGCTATGAACCTCTAGTAACAGCTTGCAAGGCCAAATAAACATCAAATATCTACCACTGTCATGGGGGATTTAAAAGACACCTATTTCAATATTTGATATATCAACATCTACTCCATACTAAAATACGACATACCCCAATAAATATAATTCTCAAGACCAAAACTCACAATTTGATATCTTCCCAAATAACTTCTCATGGTGAATAACTACCAAAAAAACACATATTCTCTATATGGTGCTGTTTAGTCTCTGAGTACAAGAGGATTTCTTCGATGAAAACCCCAAGAACCCAAGAACTCACTGAACACATCATTCATTAACCCCATGTACATATTTAGGGAATTAGTCACACTAAATGACATCACAACACAATTATAATTTAAATGAGGACAACGAAGTACAGTCTTTGGGATATCCTCATCCTTCACATTAATCTAATGTTATCATGACCATAAATAGATATTTGAGAACCAAAATTCACTATTCATATAATAAAATAAACCATAAATCCATGTAAGAGGATAGAAATTATTCCCTGTCACTTGGTTCAAGTGATGATAATCGATACAAAACTTCAAACTAACATCATTCTTATTTATAAAAAAATGGTACACCCCACGGTGACACACTCAGTATAACAAAACCACACTACAATAGAATATATAGATTAATATTAAGCTCTTGAAAATCATAAGGTTCCATCCTATATAAAGACATTGAGATATGAGACACCCCTAGCTGGAGATAGATCATTAACTCGATCTCTCATTGAGGGGTTAATGCTAAAACTTCCTCTAGAATGATGTCATTGTACATTTCTATGACCCAAGGAAATTCCAACTACTAAACATATGAAAAAATCAGAATTAGTAGAGTCATCAAGGTTGAAAAGGACTGAACATGCCTCCGACCCATCTGAGGGTCTCACTCACCAACAAACACTACTAGATCACTATCAGATTGAAGAAAAAAACATACCTCCTAATGTAATCAATGATATTATACACCAAATATAACCAATCCATCCAAAATATTATGTCATATGGTTTTATAAATAAACATAGAGAATCTATCTAATATAGGTTTTCCGCCAACAGTAGCTCATAGTCTCTATGTATGTCAAACAAGTCCGCTCGACCTCCAACATCCGTAGTCAATGCCAAGGGCACTGAATGTCTCTATATCTCAAGTCCCAAAGAATGGACAAGGGTATGTGATATAATGTAGTGTGTTTATCCTAGATAAAACAATGCATTCACCCAAGTAGAAAACATGAAAAGGGTACCTCGAATGATATCTGGCTCACGTAGCACTCGAAACGCTAAAGCATAAAGCTAAACATGACTAGCTCCATGACATATATGACCCTTCTAACGACCACCTCCATGGACACACTCTGATCTACAAGGATGGGGAGTATCTCAGGGTTGTTCTCATTCTTCCCCATCTAATCTTAGCTGATCCCAAACTGGAGAAACTTTCTACTACTGCTTTGGCTGGAACTGCCTCAGTGGAGGAACCTGTAATGGGATAGTGGACCCATGTTGGATACTCAGAAATGAAAGGCACTATCACCATTGATGAACTTTTCCTCTATAATAAAACATGTTTATGTTACCTTGGTATATGAATGAGAGATTCTACACTAAAAGAAATGTACTTTGAGGGATAGGTATAACCCTATCTGATCGAAAAACCTTTTATCCTGGCAACTGGGAACCCCTAACCGTAGTTCCACTTTGTTATGAATCTGGAAGACTCCCATATCTTGATGATCCAGATATTCCTAATATTATCTCAATGACCTATAAATTTTCCTCCATTTCAATATTCATCTTCATAATAAATAGGGTGAAATTATGCTACATCTATAGACACACATCCTCCTCGAAATTCCTTTACCTGGCCTCCTCATTCAGAAATAGGTCTGAATCATATTATAGAAGGTTTCTAAAATGGATCCCAAACTCTCACGCACTAGACCTCCCCTTCTTAAGTGTAACAAACTCCTAGCGACTGTCTTTCTCTATAGTCATAGAAATAAACTCGACTCTGAATTGGTCTCAAAACTCCTCCCATGAGACCACAACTCCTCGCACCCCAGAGTTTCAAGAACCACCACTACCTCACTACCCCATGAAGCATCGTCATAACCAATGACACCCAATACTCTTTATAAAAATGAATTGAACTAAATGATATCTCAACCTCCTCCAACCAGTATTCTATGACTATATATGGAATGGATCCTACTTACTTCTACAGAATCTGGTGCTAAAATAGTCAGAGTGTCCTCTTACGGGTATCTTTTTCATCAACCTCTACATTGAAATGATTTTTATGGTGCATCCTTCTAAACATATTCTTTGAAAACCTGAAGAGGATGTAAACCTAGAACCATGCCTTCAAAACAACAAATAGTTCGATCTTCTAAACCTATAATATGGAAAACTTTCACATTAGTTAATTTTTTTTTTCTTTTATTCATTTTAGGTTAGCCCATCCCAATGTATACTGATTCAAAAAAGGAGAAAATATTAACTATGCATGTTCCTTTCCTAGGTCTCTACTTTGAAAATAATATCAAGTCATTTATTAGGCGCTATAAGATTAAAGGTTCTTGACTCAGATCATAGGGGACCCTAAATACCCATGTCTCAACTGGACTCATGTGTTTATAGTTCATGCTAATCTTAGATGACAATGTTTCCCTACCAACCCATGCAACCTCACCTATGAATAACTATAAACACAATCATATCCCCCAACATGCCTCTGATACCACTCTATCATGACCCCTCCTCATAAGGTGTACCCCCTGGGATGGAAATGGGTGAAGAGAGATAGTGACACCTGAGTATGTCCTCATGTTGACCCAAATTGGATACTACCATCAAGGGTATAGTAAACACATAGATGGGAGGAATTACCCTCTAAGAGAACACACAGAAATGAGGGAGATAAGATGTACATCAACTAACTCCTGCTCAAACTCCAAGATATTAGTAACCAAACTGATATCCAACCTAATCCAGTTATCCTAAATTCTATTTATATATACGTAGGTGGAGTATAAAAATATACTCATTAGGATCGTCCCTAGAGCCTCTCATGATAACGGTAATGAAAGAATGCTAAGTGATAGTGAACAATGAGTGAAACTAACTCATAATCTATTCAATTATTCTATGTTCTCAGCCTCACCATGGATAATCTCACCAATTATCACATATAAGAGAATATAATATAATAATGAATATCAAGGGTACCCTACTGCCGCTTCCCCACTAGTTCGTTACACGTCCTCACCATATCTCTCCAAAAAGGATAGCCCACAGACACCTGGGAGAAGCACGATAACAAGTACCTCATGGAACACAGCATAGTAACCATTTAACCAAAAGTAACCAAGTAGTTTATGTGAGACATGACATCCCATACAAAATCTATCACCGGTTGGGTATAATACCTCAAGCCATCACAGCCCATACACCGAGTAAGGATTTTCAAGCCATCAAAGCCTATACACATTACACATGTAGTATTACGTAGGAAACTATATCAATAATACATGGGTTTGAAATAACCACAAAATGTTACAAATCCCTAAACATATATATAGGGGAAAATAACTGATGTGCATACCAGCACAAGTAACTACCAAGGGAAGAGAGGATGTGCAAAGAGGACAGTTAACCATCCATTCTCTCAATGGGATGTTTGAGAAAACACCCACTACAGTTCAGAATCCCCACGGTGTCAGTATAATTAACTGATAGAGTTTTTAAAATTTAAAAACACAAAAACTACATTATATATTAATTATCACAGCCACATTGTGGGAATAACCTAGTCTTAGATTCAACTACAACTAATGTCTCTCAGACTCCTGTCTGCCTCTATTAAGACAAGATATCCTATAAGTACACAATAATTTAGTTGCTACATTGAGTTATTTTATTCCTTTTTATCAATTTCACTTTGTGTAAATTAGTTGTTTAACCATTAGTTAACCATTTACATCTTCCATGTTACATTACATAAAAGTTTGATCCCCTCTAGGCATAAGAAAGCAGAGTCCATGCCTTCTTAGAATTACATCCATAGCATTGCATCCCAATAAGCTCCAACCACATGGTTTAAACATTTATTCATTTATTAACATCATTAATTTCTATATTACCATGTATTTTAGGAAAAAAAATAGAAGCTACCAAACCCAAGGGTCTCAACAAAGCGAATAGTTGAACTACCCATTGAGTCTTCACCCCCTATAACAGGACCATAGACTCATCCAACCACGAGAAGCTAAACACAAACTGCATGTGAACAAACCCATGAATATTTTCCTCTCTTGGAAGGATTGTTACCCAAAACCATATTACTCATATAGTGGAGACAGTTAAGAAAATAAGAAAGCAAAGACATCATCTATAATACTGAAACAAATAAGCATCCAAATTTTATAACAATGGGTATGCCCAGCTTAAACCTGTTACTCATCTCTGGTGTCCTCCCCATCAATCAAAAGCATATATAGATTCATCTCACAACTCCATGCATCAACTAGTGCCAAACAAAATTGAGACTCCCCACCCTACATACAACAAAATACTTCAAGCATCATCCATCCCAATCTCACGTCACATCTAAGCCACCCTGCCCCACAAACCACAACATCACTCCAGGTTCAACCATCCCATGCTCATGAAACATCTTGGGCTCCCTTCCCCACATAACAAAACATCACTCTAGGATCATATATCCTAAGCTCATGTCACATCATAAGAAGAAATAAGCAAACATAGAAACCATGCTTTTCTCCCTAAACAACGCACTCAAACTTCACACACATTGGCCTCTCACAGCTTTAAATCACCTCGCACATAGCCTTTACATGAAATTGGGAACCTAGTACCTAAAAAAGAAATATATTTTATTGCACAACTAATTCCCATTCCATCATGAATTAACTTATTCATTAATTATAGGTTCCAAATATTGGAAACCTATGCCACAAGATATCTCATACTATCATAAATTAATCAAAATGTTAATTTAAATTTCCTTAAATTTTGGTTATCAATAAGAATCATTGTGATTTGGGTTTACTAACCAATTATATTGAAGATTCATAATTGAATAAATTGGATTGTCATAAAATTACAACAGTAACAACAAGTTTCATTAACCGTGACTCTATAATATTTTAGAAAATTAATTATCCATTATTTCTGACATTATGTTTCCTACCAATTTCTCAAGATAAACCAAGAATAATAATAACTGAATGGATATCACACTATTTATAAACTCAATAGATGACTCATTATCACGATATAAACAACAAAATCACCAATATATCAATATCAATTTTTAATCTATTTCATGTAATTATTATGTAAATTTCATTTTGATCAAAAGGGATAAATCATGCAATCTATTTGATTACACGTAATTAAATAGAGAAGAAACGAACCACTTAAATAAAAAAGGCTTTCAACGTTCTTTGAAAGAGAACGAACCACACAACGGATCTCTGATCACCCCTCCCGCAAGTACTACATCCACCTGAGTATGTTGTGACACAATCGCACCAACAAACAACTAGGAAACTCCATTAGAAACATGTGATATCACCCCACCCCACCCCGCCGCCATTTCATGGAAAGAAGAATGGGGGAAGATATCAATTGAAATAAATGTTTGGAAAATTAATGTATAACTTACCATAGATCGAAGAAGGATCTATACAAATCAAAGGAGGGAAGCTATGGACCTATCCTTGGAAATGGAATCCCTGAAATGTTGAATAGGGGGTTTTCATGTCACCTAGAATTGGGAGAATGGTGCTACAATCAAAAGATTTGGAAAACCAAAGCCACTAAAACATTTAAAATGGAACTATAGTGGGGAATGACATAATGTGTAATCACTTTTTAGACTGTATAATTACCAGGGTTTGGTTTCCACAAAAAAAATGTGACGCCTCTTTATTTTATTTTTTTCTAAACTTGATGCATTACACATCATGAAACCCACTTTTTCTTTTTGAAAATCCTCATGAGGTGAAATCATCCTTTACTTCCTGCACTCAGTAGCTGAAATCCTCTAGACTTATTTTAAGCCTCCTCTGATCACCTTAGTCTTTGGAATCATGGAAAGGGTCGATCTACAAGGATCTTATCCCTTATATGAGTTATTTTAAAATGGTATAATAACTATAGAAGTGGAATTATATTATATTGATGAAATTATATAGGTTTAAATGGTATAATATAACATTTTTTCAGATATTAAAAGGATTAATTACATAAAATATTAATGAAAAACATTAGTTAATTTTGGTGAGTTTTTGATTATCCCAAACTAGTTTTATTTTATTATTTAGTAATAATAATATATATTTGTTCCATAACATAAACCAATTTTAAACACACATATTATAATTTTTTTCCTAAAAATTGTATTATGACTAGACTTGGTTTCAGTAATAGAAAATAAAAAACAATCGTCACAAATGTGGTGAATTGACACATAACGAATGATATTTTTGTTTTTAAGATAAAAAAGAGAATAGATGAGATTAGATGATGGATATCACATTAAATAATAAAATTCCATATTATTTATGAAACTAGATTTATCATGATAATTTTTATAGGTTATGCGAGATAATGATAATAATGAAAGTAAATGAAAAGAGAAAGAAGGAGGGTTTTACCACTTGAGTGTCTTCTCCTTCAGAACCTCTTTAAGGTAGTTGGAAATGGGGTTTGGTGAGACCAGCAAGAAAAGAAAATGGGGAAAAGTTTTGGGAGAGGAAATTTTTAGAATATAATAAATCTGATAATCTTATAGAGTGTGATAAGAATAGGTAGTGAGGTGTGGTATTTATAGTGGGAGGAGAGGGGAGTTTCTTTATTATTTTATTCAATTTTTTATTTTGGATCAAGACAATAAATAAGGTTAATTATTTTGACTAATTATAGTAACTAGTACATTTGAGTTTGAAATAATGGGTTATTACATAATCCCTTAATTATTCAGGATTCAAAATTTCATTTATTTGTCTAAAATGTAAATTACGTTAAAAAACTTTTTTCACTATTCACCAAAAATTCATCTATTTTAGAAAAAATTGAAAAACATCACCCCAAACAATTTTTATGTGAAAATTTAAGGAATTGAAACCATTTTAGGAAAATAATTGTCTGAATATGATAATTGTTTTTAAATAAAAACATTATTAACTCGAAAATATTGAGTTTAATATTATAACTGAATTTTTGATACATTAAAAAATTAATTAAGGTCTCGTAAAATTATATTATATTCATAAGATAAAAAATTATAAATTTTTTCAAATTTTTTATTAAAATAAATTTTCTTTTAAATTATAATATTAATCATAGAATTTTAAATAAATATTTTTTTTTCAAAAAAATACCAACACTGAATTTATCATTTTTAAGACATTTATTTATTTGTTCCAGGATGTAAATATATATAACTTTTATTTATAAGATACCAAAATTTTATTTATATTTTCATAGGTGAGGATTCTTTTCTATTTGTCTGATTACTATTCATAATGGTCACATTAACATTCCAATGGAAACGCTATTATTCCATTGGTATAGGTTAATTAATTTCTAGAAATTCCTCTTATTTTGTTAATTAATCATTTAAAAAGATTGTATTGTGTAATATATGTTATTTTATGGGATTTATACTATATGACATAATTATAAGAATAAAGTTTCCATTAATAAAAATCAGGGTCGTCACAGTCATGTCAGGACAGTACCTTCCATGTTGCATAAGGTGGCTGATATATATCGTTATAGAAATTAGGATCATTTGGTGGTCTAGTATACTGATCATGTTTATATTCTCCATCATTTGGGTTAATCGGGGGTTAAAATGGTGGTATGATATACATTAATATAAAGAATCACATAAAATTCCATTCCAAGAATAAGAAATGTAGTATATATATTTACAAGATTCATATCACATCATAATCACTATCCCGTCTCTCATATTTATTTATTTTGGTTACATATTTCATATTTAAACATATTATTTCAAATAAAATAATGACACTATAATTTATGGTCAAAAATTAAAAATTTACCCTGAAATGATTTTAAAACTAACATGGTAACTCAAATAAGTTCTGCATACTTAGTCATTATTAAAAAACAAATAGGTAAACAATATTAAATTATTAATGATGTTTCAGTTAATATAGAAATCTAAATTATTCAAATTATAATAGTATAATTAATCATAAATAATAGTAAATTCCATTACTTCTAATAAGTTTCTACCTAGACATACTTATTCTTTATCTATGAGACTCATAGAGAAAGAAAAAATGCAAGGAAATGTCCACACTAAAACTCAAAAATCATTTAGTGGATCAACATTCAACTATAATTGTTGCAGCCAAGAATAATAATGGACTAATTCCTAATTCACAATAGTCATATCCTATAACTAACCTTAATCCCACACCCGATATCTCTTATGTTTGTCTAATAACATATTTTAATGACTCGGCATGGGTGCTCAAACAAACATTATCTAAACCACCAAAAAACCTATAAAACACCTTCTAATCATTATGAACTGGTATACATGTTAAGGGATATATAATATATATATTGGTGGTGATTTACCCTCATAGTTATTTGACCAACTAATTAATATCCGATATAATCCCTAGATAAAAATTTAACCTGACACTTTAAGCCAGCAGACCTAAAATACACAAAAATATGTTTAAAATAGCTGGTTACTAGATCATTATTTACCTATATAGCACAAGATATAATTACTAAATTATCTTGAATATATATCATATTAGGGGACCAAGAATCCATATAGTTCAGAAAATGAGTGAAACTAAATAAAAAAAACACTATATGTATATTTTTTTTCCAAACATAGAATAAGTGTCCAAAATATATATCCCTATAGTGAAACACATCCTATGAAAAACTATAAAAATATCTTCTACACATTCTCCACAATTTCTCCAATGACCCTTAACTGGTCCACCCTACATCCTATGGAATTTACAGAAACCACCAATAAAAAATATAAAGATATGAGCTTAAAACGTTAATTAATATTGAATTTTAAACAATAACATACATTATTACACATTGACGATCTTTTTGGGTTTATATATTTAAGGAATTAGGATTACCTACAAGCATAACATACCACATTCATACAAAGAGGAAACTATTAAAAACAGTTTCTATAATTTTTTAAAATATAATACATTATAATATAGAGGATGATTTCAATGACAACACTCCAAATCAAATGTCATGAATCTCTTATTTCTCTTACCCATCCTTATATCATGTGAAAAAACATTTTAAAAAATGGGATGAGTGTAAAACTCAGTAAGGGATATAAAGATAGAAAGCGTTAGTCACGTGATAACATAAAAAATAATAAAACCCATATCATAAAAACTTGAATGCCTTGTATACTCATGTTGTTTCCTTGGGACATATTTACCATATCACTCATACATTCACCCTTATAGATAGAATAACCTTTTGGTCAAATTTCATCTCCAGAGTACCCAATGCATTGGAGATCTATAATGGGGCTCACCCATCATATCTAGAGCTATAATAGGCTCAACCCAACTTATCATGAGCTATAAAGGGGATCAACCTAATATATCATGAACTACAATGGGATTAGAACAACATAAATAATGTCCAAGGAACATATCATGGTAATAATATATCGTTAAATTAGGAGAAACTACTCATTCCATACACATAATAAAAAAACAATCCTTTTGAAACTTATAAAATAGAGTATAAATGGATTTTAAAAGGAAAGTCCTTTAAAATATATTTGGAGTAAGAATTAAAAGAATTGAAAGGATATGTGTATACATTGTAAATAATCATAATAAAACATAATGTACACAAAAATTAATAACACCAATAATCTAAATACCACATAATTAATAAAGAAGAAGGTTATCCCAATGAATGGAAATCGGGTTAATATTTCCCTTACCTATAGTTCTTCTTACATAAAATGTGTTTAAACATCTTGTATAATGGTTAAAAAGTGTAAATAGTATCTTACAAAAAAATTCCATCTTTATAATATCTTAATTGATCATCTCATTACATCATTTAACCCTTTATTTGTTAGTATTTTGTTCCTTGCATAGTTTTGAGGTGTTTTCTTTACAAGTTTTCCACGATTAGTTAATGATGGATATTCTTGTCGATTGGAAGTAAAAATACAGAATTGGAATGGAAAAATATTTACATATTTATAGTACCATAATTTATACAATTTATTATTTTTATGTTTGATATGAGGATGATTCATAAGTTAAAACATTGATGATGTTTGTTTATATCATTTTAGTGGTTCTTTGACAATAACAGCCTCATTTTGTCTTATAAATTAAATCCATGAGTAAAAAAGAATTAAAGAACCATGGATGAGACATAATAAATATATTATTACTTGGTTAAACTATAAAAATGGTTTCATTACCAGACTCTAAATAATTAATGAAAATTGAAATCACATCATCCACGATGTCAGTAATTCGACACATCACACACAATGTTTTTATTCCTTGAATAAGTGGGAGAGGAGAAGAAGAATAATGATTAATTTTCCATGAACAAGGGGTAATTAATAATATACATTATTTCTAGAGCTTTCATTCCTCTTGGGTAAGAATACATGAGGAAACAATAAGAAAACAAATGAACTCCAAATAAGAGAATAATTAAGAAATATCGTACAAGAATTCAACACCCTAACGACTATTCAACATGGTTTTAGAAAATATTAAAAAGAGAAGGGATTGGTTTCACCCATCTAGAAGTTAATTATAATATAGAATTGATCAATAATAAGAAGGAAACAAGATCATGGTAGGTAAACTAGAAAGTTATACCAAATAAAAGAGAACTTGAATGAAAAAGAATGAAGTTGAGAATTCTTTTACGTTGAAGAGTAACTCCCAAAACATGAAGGTTGGTACCTTGGAGGCTTAAGGAAACCTTTGGAGGACTACTAGAGAGGTAAGGAGGCCAAATATTCATTGTGGATGAAATTATAATGATGTTAATGAAGGAATTGGTTGGTATTTTTTTTCAAAAGTGAGGGAATATTTTATTAATTTTTAAGGGACACCTCATTAGTGGTATTTTCAAAACCATGGGCTAAACCACGGTATTTTCCCAAGGGATTATCCACATGGGATACTTAAAATATTAGTTTACTTTATACAAGTCAATAAAATTTATTACATCATTATTACATCATTAATGATGTCATTAACACACCAAAACTCAAAAATATATTTTTACTATTCACCGAAAAATTAATTGTTTCAGAAAAATCACAAATCTTTACCCAAGCCATTTTATTATGCATAGAATTCAAAAATGAAGACCATTTTTTTAAAATAAATTTCTAAAAATCATTATTTAAATTTTTAAACAAAATCATACTTAATTAAAAAATAAACATTTTTATAACTACAAATGCTTTTATATCACATTGAAAAATTAACCAAGATGTTATTATCTTAAAGCCTTAAGAAAATAAAATTATTGTAGAATTTACTATTCATTAGGGTCATATTACGATCAATATTACTATTGATAAATTCATGTTACTAATAACCAAAAAAATAAGTTGGTCACATCAGAATCCAAATAACATAGCTTTATTTTCATACCAAAATACATCACACTTTTCAGGGAGATATTTTAAGGAAAACATGGTCAGCTACATCGAAATAGAAGTCTTTCCTAATTTTATCTACATAACTTTTCTACCTACTCTGATCATTCGTAATGTACTGTTTGATCATCATCACTTTCTCAGCCTCTTCTTCTACTAATTTTGGCCCCATCAACTTTCTTTAATGGACTTCATCCCAAAACGCTGGTGTCTGACACACCCTCTGATACAAAGCCTCTAAAGGTTCCATCTGTATATTGGAATGAATATAATTATAATTACAAAACTTAACTAAATAAAGATGATGATCCCAACATCCCTGACAGTCCATTGAACAATCTTGAATCATATCCTCGAAAGTCTGAATCATTCATTCTGACTTCTCATCTGATTGAGGATGAAATTTTGTAATGAAATTTAATTTTGTTCCCAAGAACTTCTGAATCCCCTTCCAAAAGTAAGAAGTGAACACGTGATCTTGGTTAGATAAAATAGAAATAGAAACTCCTTGTAGCCAGACAATATTTTTGAGGTACAATCAAGAAATATGATCTAAGTACATTGTATCTAGAATAGAAAGAAAATGTGCATATTTTGTCAGCCTATAAAAAATAACCCAAATCACATTGTTACCTCGATAATTCATTGGTAGTCCCACCACTAAGTACAAGGATACATTCTCCCATTTACACTCTGGTACTGGAAAAGGTTGAAGCATCTGCTTTGGTAACTTCTACACTGCTTTAACCTGTTGACATGCAAACATTTCATGGAAAATTCTGCAATATCCCTTTTCATTCCATCCCACCAATAATACTCCTAATGGTCTCGGTACATCTTAGTACTTATAGTATGAACTGAAAATGAAGAACTATGAGCTTCACACTACAAACATTTTTTCAACTGGGAATCACAAGGCACACACAACCATTTTTGAAATCATAAAACACAATCTTTATCAAGGTTAAATTTTGGCATCTTATCCATTTTAAAAAATTATACTTTTTTCTATAGCTCATGGTCTTAATTATGTGCTTGCTTAATTCTGTCTGATAATGATGACTGCAGTGAAACTTTAAACAAAAAAGATGTATTCCCTATACCAAAAACATCTAAGACAAAATTAATCAAATCATTCATCAAGAGATCATTTTCCAAATGCAACATGGTTAACGATGTATGATGTTTTCAACTCAAGGAATCCACCACATTGTTTACATTTATGGGATGTTAATTGATCCAACAACAATAATAATTTATCATTTTAATATATATTCTATACCTCATGTTTAATTCCTTATTAGTGAATATAAAAGTCAGACTATTAAGGTCAGTATATATTTGAAATTTGGCTCTATATAAATGATGTCTCCAATTTTTCAAAACAAAAACCACATCTTCCAATTACAAATCATGTGTGGGATAATTTAACTCATGAGGTTTATGTTCCCTTTAATCATAAGCAATTACCTAATCATTTTTCATCAAAACACAACCAATTACCTTCAATGAAGCTTCACTATAGATGAAAAACTCACCATTTCGGGAAGGAAAAACCAAAACATGGTCATTCACCAAACTCTTTTTCAGTTCCTAAAAAAACATCTCATTCTTCTGTCCAAACAAATTTAACCCCTTTTCATGTTAACATAGTTAGTGGGATAGATAACTGTGCAATTTTTTTAACAACCCACAGGTAATAACCTAATAATCCAAGAAAACTATGAATCTCAATAACATTTGTATGTCTTTTCCATTTATCAACAACTTCTTTTGGTATGATCAAATGTTATTCCATCATTATTTACAATGCTTCCATGAAAAAAAATTTCTGCGACGCAAAATTACACTTGATGAATTTTCAATAGAGTTTATTTTCTTTTAATGTATTCAAAACAACCGTTAGATGTTTTTCATTCTCCAATTTAATTCTAGAATATACGAGAATGTCATTAATAAAAACAACCACAAATTTTCCATGAACTTAGAAATCATTATATTCATAAGATCCATGAATACATCAAGTTAATTAGTTAACCCAAAAATCATAACTAAAAACTCATAATGACCATATCTAGTACCAAATGTAGTCTTCGGGATGTCTTCATCCTTTACTTTCAACTGATGGTACCCCGACCTCAGGACAACCTTCAATAAATACTACGCTCTTTGGAGCTGATCAAACAAATCATCGATATGAGGAAAAGGATACTTATTTTTAATTGTAATGTTATTCCAGGATCTATAATCTATGAAAATTCTCATTGAACCATATTTTTTCTTAACAAAAAAGATAGGAGCGCCCCATCATGATGTGCAAGGTTGAATAAAGTCTTTATCTAATAATTCTTCCAACTGTATTTTTAATTCCAGAAGTTCCATTTTGGCCATTCTATTAAGAGGTTTTGCAATTGGATTAATATCTGGAAATAATTCAATAGTAAATTCAACCTCCTGATTAAGAATAACACCAGGAAAATCATCACGAAAAACATCCAAGTATTCATTTACCATTAGTACAAAATTAATCTGGATAGTTCCCTTATCTTTAAAAATATGAGCAAGATAAATTTAATTTTAATCATTTATCAGTTTCCTAGCTTCATGATATGTTATTAATGGTATGGGTTCATTCTTGTAAACAAAATGAAATTCATTCTGAAAAACAACTTCCTTTTCTCTGTAATCTTTCTTATCATGATATAAAGAATGCAAGTCCATACCTAGAATAACATAACACTCTTTTAGAGGCAAAACAACAAGAATTGTACGTAAAATCTTTCCACAAACAAGGATAGGAAGATTAATATATTTTATTTTTTCCAAAATATTCCCTCTAGGTATTTTTCCATGAGAAATGTTTTCATTTCATGAGGTTGAATTCCAAAATTTTCTGAATATTTCTCAAAAATGAAGGAATGTGTAGATCCTGAATCAAAGAAGACATTTGAGGAATCTATAAAAACAAGAAATTTACCTGTTACCACCTCATTTGGAAGCTCAAAATCTACTAAAGTGGTTGCAAAAGATTTTACCAAACCCTTCTTCTTCCCATTTTGTTGATTCCATGCTTCAGTAACCAGCTTCAGACAAACATTAGCAAAATGACCCAATTCCTTCCAGTTAAAGCATCTCACTATCGGCTTCTCATTAGTTTTTGGATAATTTTCCTTTCCATCACAATACATGTGTCCAAACATCCCACATCAGTATCATTTCTCATAATTTACATGATATTCACCAGGATACCTTTTACCACACTTTTCACAAGAAGGGAAATTCATTTTCTTACCCCCATAATTCTTTAACAATTTCTTCCCCATTTCATGCCAACATGATCACTTATTATTCTTTTCTTCAACATGCATATATGTTTCAAAAAACTCCCTATCAACTCTTTCAGCATAATGAACAAGCTTTTCATTGCTTTTAAACTCTTGTGAGGCCAAATCTCTTTGCAAAATTGGTTTCGAACCAGAGTAAAAGATATTCATTTTACTTTCAAAATCCTGAGTAAAATTTGGTACATACCTGGATAGTCATGTAAAATTGGCTTTATATACTGCCATAGAATCTTCATCTTTTTTTCTTCAGTTCCAAAAATTGTTTCTCTATTCTATGTCAAACTGTTTTTGGAAAATAGTTTTCTAGAAAGAGACTCTTAAAATCATCCCATTCCAACTGTCAAGATCATCTCTCTCTCTCTCTCATATTCTTAATCAGAGACTACCATTGATCGGATTCACATTCTAAATGATAAATTTCTAGTATTACCATTTGACGTTTTGAACATCCCATGACATCAAATATCTTTTCCAGATCACTGATCCATCCTTCAGCTATCATTGTATCTGTAGTTCCACTGAATGTTGGAGGATGTTGCATCATAAAATGCTCCACAAAAGGCTTGTTTATTTGTTATTTATCATGTTCATATATACCATGGATACCACCACCTTTTATCAATTGAGTCAACTGAGCCATTTCTCTCACAAAATGCTGAGTTCTGATTCCCACTATTTTGGGCTTCAGACTCGGACGGACATCAACCTCTTGGTGCCTTCCTGCTTCCTCTTCCCTGTTTCTTCTACTAAAAACCATTTTGTACAAACATAACATAGATAAAGAAACATTATAATCATTTGATACTATACAATTTCAAATTATCATTGATTAAAAACGATTTATTTTATTCTTTAATATCATCCCATCCCCGAAAGTTCTCTAAACCATCCTCTGATGTTAACTATATGGATCTGGCCTTAAAGCGTTACTTAATCTTGAATTTTAAATAGGAATATAAATTATTACACATTGAGGATCTTTTTAGGATTATAGTTTTAAATAATTAGTATAACTTACATACATAACAGTCCACATTCATATAAAGAAGACACTATTAAAAAATGATTCTATATTTTTCAAAATATAAGACATTATAACATAAAGCATGATTTCATTGACAACACTCCATATCCAACATCATGAATCACTACTGTCTCTTACCCATACTTATATTATATGAAAAAACATTTTTAAAAGCATTTTATGAGTATAAAACATAGTATGTTATGTAAAGATAGAAAGCCTTAGTCAAGTGAGAACATAAAAAAATAAAACCCATATCATAAAAACTGGAATGCCTAGTATACTCATGTTGTTTCCTTGGGAAATATTTACCATATAAATCATACATTCACCCTTATATATGGAATAAACTTTTGGTAAACTTCCATCTCTGGAGTACCCAATTCATTGGAGATCTATAATGGGGCTCACCTGTCATATCTTGAGCTATAATAGGCTCAACCCAACATATCTGGAGATATAAAGGGGATCTACCCAAAATATATTGAGCTATAATGGGCTCAACACAACATAAATAATGTCCACGGAACATATCATTGTAATAGACTATCTTGAAATCTGGATAAACTTCTCATACCATACACAAAAGAAAAAACAATCATTTTGAAATTTATTAAAGAGAGTTTTAAAAGTATTTTAAAAAGGAAAGTCCTTTAAAATATAATTTGAGTGATAATTAATAGAATAAATAGTATATGTTTATACGTAGTAAATAAACATAACAAGACATAATATATGAAAAAATCCATCCCACCAAAAATATTAATACGACAAAATGAATAAATAATAAGGTTAACCTAATGAATGAAATCGGGTTATGAATTCTATTACCATGGGTTATTTTTACATAAAATGTGTTTAAATTTCCTGTATAATTGTTAAAAGTGTCTTATTAATATCTTACAGAAACATATCCCTCATTATAATATCTTAAATGGTCCTTTCATTACATCATTTCACCCTTTATGTTTTATTATTTTGTTCCTTGCATTGTTTTGGGTGTTTTCTTTACATGTTTTCCATGATTGGTTGCTAATGGATATTTTGGTCAATTGGAAGTGAAACTCATGAATTTTAATGAAATGGTATTTAAATATTTCCAGTACCATAATTTATACAATTTATCATTTTTTAAGATTTTTATTAGGTTGATTCATAAGTTAAAACATTAATGATGTTCGTTTAGATCATTTTAGTGGTTCTTTGATAATAATGAACTTATTTTGTCTTATAAATTAAATCCATGAGTAAAAAATAATTCCAAAACCATGGATGAGACACAATACATATATTATAACCTATTTATACCATATAAATGGTTTCATGACCATACTTGAAAGAAATAATGAAAATTTAAATCACATCGTCCCTGATGTTAGTAATTTTACACATCACGAGAAATGTTTTTATTCCTAGAATAAGTGGGAGAGGAAAAGAAGAATGATGATGAATATTCAATGAACATGAGAATATACAGAATAAACATTATTTTTGGAGATTTCATACTTCTTGGGTAAGAGTAGATGAGGAAAGAATAATAAAACAAATGAACTCCAAATAAAAGAATAATTGGGAAATCCCTTACAAAAATCCAGCTGCCTAATGGCTATACAACATGGTTTTAGAAAAAAAATTAAAATGAGAGGAAACAGGGGTAACCCATCCAAAAATGAATCATAATACATAATGGATCATTAAAAATAATTAAATAAGAACATTGTATGTAAACATGAAAGTTATACAACAAAAAAGAGAGCATTAACGGAAAAAGAACGAAGATGAGAATTCTCTTACCTTGTAGAGTAACTATCAAAACATGATGGTTGAGACCTTGGGGGCTTGAGAAAACTTTTATGAGGACTAATAGGATGGTAACGATTCAATATCTTCATTTAAGAAGAAATTGGAATGATTTTAATGAAAGAATGGGTTGGTATTTATAGCAAAATTGAAGGAATATTTTAATAATTTCCAAGGGACGCCTCAATAGTGGTATTTGTAAAACCATGGGCTTTCCCATGGTATTTTCCCAAGGTATTATCCAATTGGGAAACCTCACATCTTATAATACTGTACATGAGTCTACCAGATTTATTACATAATTATTAAATTATTAATGAGGTCATTAATACACTGAAACTCTAAACTATATTTTTACCATTCACTAAAAAATCTACAGTTTCAGAAAAATCCAAAAAATTTACCCTAACTATATTTTGACGTGTAGAATTCAAAAATGAATTCCATTTTCTGAAAATAATATTCAATATATCATTAATTTAATTTTAAAATAAAATCATAATTAATTCATAAATAAACAATTTTAAAACTGTAACAGCTTTTATATCACATTGAAAAATTAACCAAGATGATATTATATTAAACCCTGATGAAAATAAAATTATAGTTTAATTTACTATTCATTAGGGTCATATTACTTTTCATATTAAAATTAATAATGGTTTGTTACTATTCACCCAAAAAATATGGTTCCATTAGACTCTAAATAACTTATTGAACACAATTGTATAGGACTGTTTTTTGAAATTCAATACATAGAAGCTGAAAAATTATGTTTCAAGAATAATTATAAATATCTATATAAAATAATGTTTTATGAATTTAATTTATTTTGTTTAAACCTTGGGGTGTTACACTATATGATATTCTACTCTCATAGACTGGAATTTTTTCATATCTTATATCATGTGAGATAATCCCTACAAGAATCATCAATGGAGTACATATAAGGTGTGGTTATAACTTTCCTCTTAGAAATCACCACTTGATCTAATCCCATAAATCTCAAAGGCAAGTGCGCAATGCAATAAAACAAGGTAGGTAGGTAATAAAAATATATAAAACGTAATAAACCAAATAATTATCAATAAATATTCATATTTTATGGATAAAAATAATTATTCAATTGATAAGACAACAATGGAAATGTTTTAGTGATATGTTAACAATTTCAACCAAATTAGCTAAACCTACTTCGAGCTGAATGTGGGATCTAAATAGGGTACCCATCCACTATATGGTAATGGCCATCGAAGAATTCCATTAGAACTCGTCCTCTATAGGAGCCATTATACACACATATAAATACACAAATACATATATACAAGAATATATATATCATTAATTTTATACATTGAGGGAAAATCTCTCTACATTTAAAGAAATGATATATGTATATATAACACCCTCACCTAATACATTACTTTTCTTCCCTTATAAATGAATTTAAACATACACATATATATATCCACCAATATATATATATATATATAATCCATCTTTTATACAAGGCATCTCACTATTTAGGGAGGAAATGTCATATGTTTATACAGGTCCTCGTGAAAAAGAAATCCACTTAAATTAGGCAGAAACCTATAACACACAACTCAATGTCTTCACATCCAATATAGATAATATTGAGACCATTGATATGAATTGTGATTAAAAAACCTTTAAGTATATTTCTCATCATGGTATCAAATAAAATTCGGGAAAAAAGGTTTTTCTCTTAATAATCTATAAATAATGTATCTATAGGTATTTCTCAATACCCAAGTGTCTCAAAAAAAAATTTGTAACTTCAGAAACATATAATCTAAATTATCATACAAGGAATTTCCAAAGTTTTCATACTAGGAATGGAATTATAAATTAATCATAAAAAAATTGTAATTATTCCAATCATATGGTTCGAATTCTAAACATGTTAAACCATTAGAAACATGTATGAAAAATTAATAATATGGAAAACTAATCAATATAATTAAAGTTCCTAAACATATGATATATTATTTAGCAAAATCCCCCAAAAAATCAGGGTACAACCCATTATACTTTTACCAATCAAGAATTATAATTTAATATTATTTATTTTTAATGAAAATAATTATCTAATATTCCTTGAACGACCTCATTCCCTTATATAGATACACATTGATAGTGTTAGATTAATAAAAGAGGGTCACCCACATAAGCATGTGTAGATGGAATTCCATTAGGTATAAAGGAAATATATTCTACCTAAAACTCACTTCGGGACCCTATGTTTTTTAAAAATATATTTGGACTCTAATGGAATAAAAAATTACAAATATGACCAATAAAGAAGATAAATTAACTTAAGAACCTCATTAATGACCTCTTACAACCACCTGAGCAAGAACGATCAAGAGAAGACCCCCACTATAAATCAATGATGAATATAGAATTTAAGAGAGATTTAAACTACTACCAAACTAAGATGAATTTTGAGGAAGATAAAGGCAGTAGCATATATTCAATGAAATAGGACTTTCATGACCATTTGGTGACAATTTTGATTAATGAAAAAAGACAGATGTGACATAGATGGAGGTGTAGCTATCAATGGAATAAAAAACACTAAAATGAAACTAAAATACTGATTTTGGTGTATATAAAATTTTTTTGATGGTGGAAATTAAATTTTCACCCTCAAGATTTAAAAAATGGACCCCATCATAGAAGGTATATGTTGGCCCTTACTATGATGCTATAGTAATTCTACTTCCACATGGTACCCAATGATAAACCAATGGATACCCAGGGAAACCATATACCACTGGTCCCTTTTTACTTCTTAAATATCCCACTTGAAAAAATCCAATTCAACTATAGTGTTGAATTAAACTGAAAAAATTGGCATAATTTGAAAAAGAAAAATCATGTAATTGAAGGGGTCCTTATATTCTATATCAGAAATTAGTTGTCAATATAACACAAAATAATCTAAAAATACCTAGTTATAGAAATTTAATACTTAGGCAAATAAATCCAAGAATTTTTTTTAATGTTATACTAAGAAGTGTATGAACACTATTTTATATGAAAACTCTCATGGGTATTGACATGTTTTCTTATAGTCAATAATAACCAAGACATGTTTGTGTGATAATAGTGAAAGAGACATAATGATTCTAGAATTTGTTCACAAAAATGCATGTAAAGATATTCAAGTGGTAAATATAAGTAAGTTCTTGAACATCATGAGTTTTTATGATGTCATACAAAAATATAGCTATATATATAATTGATGGAGAATAAATGAGATTCTTTTATGATATTTAGAAAATGTTTAAGTGAAGTGATGAAGGAGATTTGTAATAAGATAAAAATTGATTTAATCAGAATTAGAAGGAAAATATATTAACCACTAATAAGTAATTAATTATATTTATACTTATATTTTTTCTAAACTCAAACATCCCAATATAGAACAGAGTAATTATTTTAGAAAAATGCAGAATTTCACCTGGATTTTTAGGTTTATATTGATGGTGATTCTTACAACTATTTCATTATCTTTTCAGAATACGATTTTAAAATAGAGGCTTTCACACTTAAGTTTGTGCCAATTAGAATAAAAATGAAATCTCGTATGAATTATAGTATGAGAAGGAATCCAAAATTTAAAAAATTAGTGTATAATGATGATAATTGATTATTATGGATAATTCTAGTAATGAACTGGAATAAATACTTAATGAATTATCTATGAATCATTATAAATAGTTACAAGATATTTTGGGTACTATCCCAAATATATTAATATATAGTAAATAAAAATACTATATTTATAAAAGTATGGAGACCATATCTTAATGGTATAGTGAGAGAAGGTTATAATTTTATAAATTCAAGGATCTATATATACATAGAGTTGGAAGAGGAACATGTTCCATAAGATATTGTTTCTATAGACACATATATTTTGTAGGAATGTTAATAAACAAATGAAATTGCTATTATCATCACCAAGTTATGTGATGTATTAATCATTAAGAATGATAAATAATTTTCCTCTAAGAAAACAATAAAAGAAAAATAATATTCTAAATAGAATGTTTCCATAAAATCATAAAATTGAATTCCATGTAATAAAATCACGTTTTTATTCTGGTAGAACTTATAATAGATGTGAAACACATTGGGTGAAATTATTTATTCCTAAAAAAGATATAGATATATAGTAATTTTAATATAAGATAATAAAAATATAAAACACATTCTTGATATTAATTAATATGTTACCTATAATAAAACCTTTTCTACCAAAGAGATATTGAATTCCATTTAAATTCTAATATCCATAATATCATAACATGATTGTTATATGAAATAAAAAAAGATCCATTTATGGATCCAATAATGTTTCTAAATCATGGAATATCATCTTCATGAAATTATGTTATGCATATATAAGAGTATATATGGAGTACTATATTTTTCCAAATGTTATATACAGATAAACAATGGGAAATAGATTTTAGTCATACAGTTAGTCATGAATTATGTAAAAATATTTCAATATTAATGTCTTAATGAAGATACATATATTTTGAGGAAAAATATTTGATGAGGTTGATAAAAAAGACTATGTTATAGTGTATATTTTCATAGGGAATTTAAAAATACAAAATGGAATAAACTAATAGAATAATTTTACCATGTATCCCATAGAATGAGTCTCCCTTGGATGGCATGTTATAAACATGTGAGGTTACTTAGAATAATTAAATTAATTCTACTTAATTGGCTGAATCTATTATATATATCATTTAATGTATAATAATTTACATTTCAAACACCTTGTTCATGATGGGAAATTATTAAATAAAATATTTACACTAGGAAAAAGTGAAAACTATCCAAAAACACATAAGATATATGAAGATTATGTTCTATTCAGATGGATAAAAATTTGATCTTCTAATCAAGGAGATATGAAAAATATCCTTCAAAAATGTAAACAAGATCTTCTATCATATATAAGGTATATAAATGGGGATGGAAATCTCACAGTCTCTAGTGGAGACCAATTTAATATAATTTGAGTATGTGGTGATTTTTGATGGTACTAAAAAGGTCGTAAAAATATATAACTTTATCCTAGATCATGACTTTATATTAGGAAATTTATAATATTATCATACTATATATATTTCTATAATAGTCCAATGGCAGATCATTCCATGAACAATAGATTAATATTGAGGGGAATATGTATATATTTTGAAAATAATATCTCTAGATGGTTTTCTACTTAAGTTGGTGAAGTCATGGTTATCATAGTATACATATAGAAAAATATAGAAGGCCCAATGAACAAATATATATCATAGTAGAAGAATTTATTCTATGTGCCAGCTAAAATTTTGTTAGAATATATCAAGTTGCCTCTAGTGAGAATTACAGTATTATGAAAGTGGATTCCTTAAACCTAAATCGATCGAGTAATTTTCAATTACCATTTTAGACTTACAATATGATACATGTATGAAATTATATTTATCACAATAGTAACATTAATTTTTTATGTATTATATATTTTAATGTATGTAGATTACATGGAATATCAAACAATTATAATAGTTACAATTTAAAATGATACCCTCGACACACTATGAAGAAAATCATAAAAATATTTCATATGATCTAGAAACAAAAATATAACAGAAAACTAATAATTATTATGTATTAGATTTTGGGGATTATAATAATTTATACTTATTCTCAATCTGTTCTCACCTGGTGATCTTAATTATAGATGATGATGAGTACATACATACCCATAAGTACCACACAATTATTAGGTGTAAATATATATTCGTATCTATGAGCATCTTTTTTTATCTCTCAACATGAGATCATTATTAATGTATATGATCAATCCTGAAATTTATATATGATGATAAACATGGTAGTTTATTTTTTTATTGAGGCATCTCGTGTCATGTGCATTATTTATTTTGTGTAATTGATTAAATTTTCCATATATTATTTTTTTACTTCCATTTATGGGAAGATGGTATCTTGGAACCTTCGAAATGGATGGTAGTACCTTGATTAAACCCATAAGCATGGTAAATAAGGAAAATTCCTTCTAATAACAACAATGAAAGAAATATAATGTAATAATGTTTGGCGAAAAAAATAATACACATTTATTTATGAGATATCATTAGACAAACAGATTCTATTAAAGAGTTGTTGTTCATAGGAAGATGTCACCATTATGATTTATCACAATCTCTTTAGGTCCCACGATTATTTTAAGATGTCAATCATAGTATATGAGTTATAATATCTACTATCTAGATAATTTCATGGAAGAAAACACACAAATTATATCTAGAAGTTCCACTCATTCAAATGAATTGGAATTTAATTATTTGGCCCCATGTTAGTAGTTTAGGGATTGTATATTCTTGAATGATCACAAATAAATATATAACCAAATTCAATTATAAGTCATTACCACCAAATATTTTTATTATTTTAAACATGAATAAAGGGGCTAAAAATTCTAAAAGAAAAAACTTATAGAGGGATAAAGTAAAGGATTCCAACAGCATCAGCACTATCAAAGTGCATTACCCTTGGGGGAAAGAACCTAGGATGATAAAAAATAAAAGACTAGCCGTTATAAGATTCAATGGATGTGATAAAATCCCCCACCATATTCCCCTCTCTCCAGGTATGATGTATAAAGATTTTATCATCGAGTAAATTATTGCAGTGTCTACTTGAGGAGATAATGGACCAAGGGGTCGGACCCTTGCATGTAAGTGCATTAAAGTGGTTCAAAGAATCAGTCTCTATCTCCATGAGAGGAATTCTTCTCTGATTAAAAAGCAGGAGTCCAGAAATCATGGTGAGTGATTCCTCTTAGAGAGACTCACTTGGGCCCAAAAACACTTAAATTGCAGCAATCAATGATCTAGTATTTTCTATTATAACACCACCCCTCGCACTGTGCCCATTTAACACGATCCGTCAGTATTCTTCTTGAGCCCGGAATTGGGTGCCTTCCTTCTAACCTAATCACCCAAACGAGTGGATCCAAACTGGGAAGGGAGTGTGGGGGAATGAGAAGAGGGATATATGGGGTAACCTTAAGTCTTTTGTCTAACCTGTAGAAATCTATAATGATATTAAGGCTTTTAAAGATGATACCCAAGTTAGATTCCACCATATTAGAGTGTCACATGTCATTCCTAGAGGTCTAGATAAACTAAAATCCTACATTTAATATAACTACCACTCGACTTCATTCCACACTTGGTCTGTCCAACGCTATGAACCACTGCTGAAGGAAGCGATCAATCAAATCGACCCAATATGACCACCATGTAAGCTATCTGAAAGAGATTCATATCAGCTTATCCCAGTCTCTATTGTAGAATAGGTGGACACCATATTCTATTTGTGGCTCTTTTCAGTTGAGGCACTTCAAATCTAAAAAACAACTCTTCGCTGGTCATTTTCGTCAGAGGGTAACACATCATATCAAACACGCCAGGCAAGGAAGTGAAATTCAGAAGGAATAATTTTTCACCATATATGATCACCCCAATGGTCTGGATGGGAAGTATCATATTTAAGTCAAATAAAGTCTCTGATAGAGAACATACCAAAAGCTGATCCCATGAAATCTAACTTATCAGGGTCATTAAAGAGCATGATATTTCCAATAATATTTTTTTGAGCTGCATCGAGAGTGGTCTGAATAAGGAGAGGGAAACCCCTAGCCTCCCTGAAAGATATGGACTGAGAGGGACATCTAAGAAATCCAAAAATTTACCCCAACAAGTTAGGAAGCCTAAAACTAATGTCCCATTTTCCAACAATCCACCATGTGTGTTGGTGAAGAATAGGGTAGAAGGGATGAATTATCTTACATATTCTAGAAGGTTTACATCTAGTAGAAGTCTCCTCATGAACATAAGTGCTTTGCATGTGATTTACCCATAAGTATCTCCCCTCAAGAAACCCCCAGGCCAGCTTGGCATGGAGACCGCCCATAGAGCCAGAAACACTTCTCAAGTAAAGACCCTCACTCTTCAACTGGCTTAGCCAACTTATTCCAAGAATCCCAGTGGAACTGATTTTGAAGGTTGCCACCCCATAAGAGGGATGACATGGTTGATTCAATATTGGAAATCACTTTTTTAAGAACTTTGATGGTAGATAAAATGTGCGTGGGTATAGATGATAAGACTGAGTTGATCAATGTAATTCTACCTCCAAAAGATAGAGGCATATTCTTCAAATTGAGAATGCACTAAGTGATTTGATCAGTGACCATATTAATGTATCTAATAAGATGGGCGTTAGGAGACTCTAAAGAACCCAAGTATGTCATAGGAAAAGAACATATTTCCATGCTGAGGATGGACTCCAGAATTCTTCTGCAACTCTCCAAGTATTTTGTGGGAACAAAAAAGAGACTCTTCTCACGATTAACAACTTCACCACTCCCCCAGCAATAAATCTCCAAAGCCTAATTAAACCCCTAAATCTATCATCTACTACCATTAAAAAATATAATGGTATCGTCAGCAAACATAAAGTGAGAGATACCCCTTGAATAAGATTAGTTAAGAAAGGGGAGCACTTTCCTCACTACAATTCAATGACTAATATAATGAATAAGAGAATCTTTGGAAATGATGGATAAAGAGGGGTAAATAGTGTCCCCTGGTCTCAAAACTCTAAAAGTCTTAAAGAACCTGAACTATTTTCCCATAAAAGAGGTGGACATGCATGGAAAACTGAAGCATCAAAAAATAAGGTCAACGACCCAACAAGAGAACCCCATACTTATAAGGATCCTGATGAGAAAACTTTATTCCATCATATTGTAGGATTTTCTCATGTCATGATGAATGGACACATTACTACCTGGAGATTTTAGATTGATGTCACTAATAATTTCATGGGTCAAGCCAACAATCCCTTAGATAGATCTACCTTTCACAAAACCATGCTATTCTGGGGAAACCCAACATGGGAGAAAGGGGGACAATATTAAATTCAAAATGATAGCCAATACTTTATAAGGAACATTGCAAAGGCTAATGGGTCTATATAGGTCAACTAAGAGGGGGACTTTTTCTTTGGAACTAACACCAGTTTAGTTTTACATGCCACTCGGGGGAGGTTACCTCCATTGAAGAAATCTTGTAATGCCCAAATAATACTTTCCACCACCGTATCCTGGGCCGCACGGTAGTAGGATGTTGGGAAAGTGTCCAAGATGGGCTCACTAACCCTATTGATAGACCAAAAAACCACCCTGATTTTATCTCTTCTTGGGGGGGGGGGGTGTTTGAAGGAAAACATTAACTACCTTTGACAATGATCAAGGAATAACATCAAGTATGGCTGAGGTGTCATTTTGGTAGCCATCAACTATGGGAGGGTATAGATTAGCTAGTGAGGAACTGAAATGGATGTTAGCGGGGGTCCCTAAAACATATCTATCATTATAAAAGTATCCATCCTCCATTTTGATATTAGGGATGGGGAGTCTATGTTTTTCCTTAATGAAATCATGAAAATAAGCCGTGCGGTCAGCTCCACAGATCAATTTTATTCAGAAATCCTATCTAGAAACACATTCCAACTTCATCAAAAAAATCATACATTATGTCTTTTTTACCCATATTCTTGGTAAAAACCGAATCATCCAAGGCATTTTCCAGCCCTAATTCATGGTGATTAATATATATGCCTACAGCCACTAGCTCAGTATCATTACAGGGAAAGAATTTGGCCCATGAATGAAGATGGTTCTTCATTTTTATTATGTTTTTGTGAAGATATATTCATGTATTATCATTACCAGGCGGATCCAACAAACTTCGAACATGCTCATGGAATGAAGCATCATCCACCTATGAAGCTGAGTATTGAAAGGGTGGCACTGCTGACATGGGATTCCAGATAGAGTCTGAGGGGCGATTGGTCTAAGAGACCATGCACTAGGAGAGGAACTTTTATATCAGGGAGGACTAAGAGTGCACCTCTATTAACAAAACAACGCTCCATAATGATCCATAAACAAAAAAGAAGTCAAGATGACCCTTCTAGGGATTGGCCCTGGACCTTTTTTCTCCTCCGGACTACACACTATGTTGAAATCTCCACCCACTATCAAAGGTTAATCTCCTAGGATAAATGAACTCATGTTATCCCATAACAGTTCACGATCATGAGCAGCATATTTAACAAAGAATAACGAATAAAAAATATATGTATCTCCCACCATAAACGTGATATTAATACATTTATCTATAATAGAAACTAGATCCACTGCAACTCTTGAATTCCAAAACAACTAGATGTGAGAGTTGGATGGGGATCCATGAAGAGATCCCTGAGCTCTCATCTGCCGAGAAAAGACCTTGATTTTGTTTGAATCCTATTTGGGTTCAAGGAAAGAAACCAAAGAAACATAATAAGAGAAAAATTCATTGGAAATAAAGTCTAATCTAACCCACAAGCCCAAAAAACGAGCATTACACAAAAGAATAATAAATATTGATGAAGAGTAGTTTGGAACTAGACCCAAACTCATAGCCCTTAGATATATTAGAAACCCTAACTTTGGATTTACATTTGGATTAGGATCTTGTCTTTAACCTGCTTGGGTAGGAGTGGGGAAAGGATGAAGGGAGATTTTTGATCTGCATAGACTTCAGGGTGGAAGGATGCTTGCTCACTAGAGGAGGGTTAGGGAGGATCATGTCTAGACACTTTAGAGGGGAGATGATAATCAGAGATGAAAGCTAGAAAATATCCTCAGTAAATTCCCATGGATAAATCTCTTTGATGATCAGGTTAGTAAAAAAATTGAATCATAGGAACATGTTTCCCTGGGAATAGAGGGAAGAGCTCGAAAGCAGTTATCACTCTTGAATAACTACTAGAGGGGGAATTATTATAAAATAGAACCAAATATAAGGAAGGCAGAGCCACATCCACCATAAAATTGAGCTCAGATGATAAGGAGGCCTCCATGTTAGGGGGAGATGGGGGTAACATGACTTTTATCCTCTAAACATCAGGTGCTGGATGATTAACATGTTAATCAACATGGATCACACCTAAAGCCACAGGAGGGAAAGAACAATCTTATCTTACTAGGGGAAGTGTCTCACAATACTGGCAACATTCTGAAGAAGGGTTCCCCTACATCCCATCCACTTTCAATGGAATATTTGGGGGAAGAGGAGATGCAAGGTCCATCTCGAAACAAATTCTAGTTGTTTCCACATCTTCTAAGTGAATTGATATTTACTCTTCACATAGAAAGGAACCCAGGGAGTCCCCTATACCCTTTAGAAGATCTTATGGAATGAATGGAATAGGAAAACCTGGGAGAGAGATGCACACCACAACCATATACGAATCTCTACTTGAATGAGAATCCATTGACCATTGAATAAATACAGACCTCTAACATCTAACTAATCTTAGAGCATAGGACCAGGAAAAAATGAAATCATCTCGCGAGGATAGCACAACATAGAAAGACATTAGGTTAAGCACTGAAACCTTAGATGGGGATCCTAGAGGCCACGAGCTAACAAAACACAGAAAATCCTGAAGAGGAGGTTTATCAATTCTGAACCTCGCTATCAATGTCTGCTGGAGATGATATGATGTAGAAAAAAAACATCCTCTAAAATGGTGAAAGAAGGCATACCATCTTCCGAGTTTGAAGACAGACCCTTTACGAGCAGATGAACATCATCCCCCTTCGAGATGAAATGATTTATGCATAAAACCCCCATCTAAGAAGGGGCATGCAGAGACTTTGAAGGGGGAATTTCACCAGTCGGGTCTATAACAGGAACCCCAGTTGGAGTGATAGGGAGATGAGTCAGACAAGACAACTGCTTCAGTGCATTTATCTTGTTCTCTAACGAAGCCATACTTTTTTATCCTTTTAATTTTGAAAAAATCAATTTTATTTATTTTACAACGTATTAATGAGATTATTTAATTTTAAATAATTTAATTCTGGAGGTTATTTTTTAAATGAATATTATGGATTCAATGTTAGTTAAATGATACCTATGAAAATAAAATAGATTAATGGTTTTTTCATTATGTGACATATATTGAAGTAATAAGCCTGTGAAGGAATATTCATGACACTTATGATAAGTTAAATAGGTCATAAATGTGTTTAGGGGTTGAAAATTTGGTATATGTTTTATCAAGGGAAAATCGTAATTTTATACAGTTAAACCAAGATATAAAACTAATTCTGGGACAATTAAAATTTTCATATATCATTAGAATGAATTTGAACTCTCTCATATTCAGTATTAATTTTTTAACATAGAAAACAACAGATACGAAATATATTGGATCGATTCATCCTTCTCGAATCAGGTTTATGTTCTTCTAACTATCACTCAGGCGTTGCAAAGAACTAAACATTCTATTTATAGTGATAGAAGGTTGTAAAAAAATCTAACATTTTCATATATTATGTATTGAAATTAATTTTTTATAAAGTTTTTATACTGTTATTTTTTGGTAAATTTTCACATTTTATGGTTTTAGTGGAATTTTGAGCTTAAATGTGAAAATAACCTAATTTTGGATTTTAGCTATTTTATTATTATTTCGAATTTAGGCCATAAATTTTTATAATGTGAATAAAATTGTAAACTTAATTTGTTAGGATTTCATATATCGTGGGCCTCATTTCATCCTTATAGACCCAAAGCTCAATCCCTCTTTTTCAAGGACAAAATTAGCTCACAATATAGGTCTTGAAAATTATGCATATATCTAGAAATTTTTTATGATGATCCAGTATATATTAAATGGGAAAACCAAATGATCTCAAAATATATATTATGATATATGAAATATTGAGGAACTAATTTTATACAAATATGCATGATTTATTCATCCATTTCAAAGGCCGTAAATGTGTTAGAAGTTAGAGTTCTGGAATACAAAGTGTCTATTTGGGAAGAATAAATTTACGGATTATAATAAATATATTTATCTCTAATATTTGACAATAAAGATGCAATTTTTTCGATCGACAGATCAAACATCGGGGGAAAAATATTAAGAAGATCATATTCTATTATTTTTTCGTTTAATGGGTCATGTGTGAGGAAATTGTTGGAGGACATATTTTAGAGCCAAATTTTCAGACATATTTTTTTATAAATATGTATCTTACCACCCTTTACAAAGGATATCAATTTTCAAGGGAAAATGTGGATTTTAATTTTTTTAATATTTTATAATATTCTCGATATATATTATCATAGTTATCCATTTATTTTATACATTTCCCTTCTTATTCCATTTCATTTATTTTATATTCCTCACTAATTGTGTTCCCTTTTCAACTCTATTAAAAAAGTAGAACTAACCACGATTATTGTTCAAAGGAGGTAATGGTGGATTGATTTTGTTTCATGATATATAATTTCATATCCATTTATTCAATTTTGGGCATTTTTTCTGGTTAAATCGATTATGGTGAATGGTCCCCCCCCATTATATCTGTCACCAAGTTAATCTTATCATTTATAAATTATCCTACCATTTACTATTTAATACATGAATACAATGGTGTATGTCTTGTATAGTGATGTTCGGTAAATATGTATCTTAGATGAATTTAGCTAGGGAACTTCCTCATAAGAAGATGTCTCGGTATGGGGGGATTATAGTTTAAATGAAAAGGTGAGGTGTAAATGGCCTTGATAACCTCATTGAGTTGAATATTGAGAACCATTATGAAGAGTGATTTTAATCACCAAAGCATCCCATGAACATTTTCATTCATTATTTCTTTTTAACTTCATTATGTGTTTCACTTAATTTATCGATAATTCTATTATTGTATATTTCATGTATCCTTATAACCCCCACCCCATTTTTATTAGTATATTTGTAGTTTTATATTAGTTAGATTTATAATATTGACAATGGAAAAATAGTGCATTTAAGTGGCCTCCATGATATCGATCATATGGTGTGACACTATGGTAAATTATTAGTTTAATAAGAATTTAATTTAATATAGGTTCTTTATAAACCTCTATCATTAATTTGGATGCATTTCCTAGGATTCCAATCCCTTACGCCTGGTGTTTTTTATAAAAAACTAAAAAAATCATAAAAATCATAAAAAAAACTTTATTGCATATCATTTTTTCTTTAGGTAATGGATTTATTTAGTGATTTTTAGTATTCATGGCCCACTACAAAATTTTATTATTAGTTAAGAGACATTGATGTTATAGATGAAACAAAATTATATGGTCATTCAAAATAATTTTAGAATTCATAAAAAAATCAAGAAAGATGGTAGCATCACTAGCTGCAGAAGTTGAAGAAGTAAAAGTTATAAGTATAGAATGGAAATAAATATAATTTCAACATAATTAATGGCCTATTCTGACTAAATTTGGAGTTAAGTAACTGAAGGAATAATTGAAGATCCAACTTGAAGATCCAGTCTTGTCTCTTTGGCCATTGCTTGTAGAGGTTCTTGAAGATTCCATACCAGTTGATACATCTATGGAAGATCAACATGATTTGGATTATAAATGTTTATATTTTGTGGTATAAAAAATCAAATTGATCCTTCAATATATTATAAATAATAATAATTTCAACTAATCTCTTCTATGGAAGAATATGATGAAAATCCCACTGGGATAGAATTCCAAGTCATCCAACCTAAAGATATCGAAATTCAATTTACTTAAAATAAAGAGGAAGACTACATTCATGATTTTAATTTTTATAAATATTTTGAAAATGGAAATATAACTAAAAAACTTTCCTTAAAATATGGATATAATAGATTAACCAAAGCATACCCTAGCTTAAGTCATCAATTGTGACTAAAGAAGAAGAATAGCCATTATTTATCCTTATCCCATCATTCTAGTTCTACCACATTTAAATGGGGAGGATATGATTTACTATATCCATGGGTTCCTCCAAGACCATTAAGATATGAATAGAAATATAATAATGAATTTTTGGTGGTTTTTAAGAACGAAACCCCATCCACCTTCAAATTGGGATTAAATTCTTGCTATTTCCTAACTAGGGGAATTAAAACACTAGCACCTACATATGGGTCCCACCAAGAATTACCATTTTATTTAATATATATCTTTATTTTTCTCATTTCTTTCCTTTCTTTCTTTTAGGTTTAATGTGGTAGCATTTTAGAGCTTAACTCAAGGTTACCACATCAAAAATAAATTAGGTTATTTATTCCTTTTTATTTTTTTGTTTTTCCCAATTAAAATTAGTCTTGAAAGTGTTTATATAAATTAAACTAAAAAATATGGTTATAAATGGAATAAGTGTGTGGGGGTGTCAATTGTTTTTTGAGAACTTGTTTTGTGTTTCGAATTTCTTTCATGTTTGGTTTTTCTAAAATTTTATTATTTTTCATTTCATTTTTTTATTTTGAGGATTCAACAGATTAATAAAATACATTACAAAATTTATAAAATATTTTTATTTTTGAAAAATTTCTTGATTTACATGTTTTATTATTTAAATTTTTTCTGAATGAGTTTTGTTTCTTGACTTATGAACTTTTCATTTGATGACGTTTGACTGATTGTGAAACTCATGTGCAATAGTACAATCAAAATTGAAAAATCATGCCCAACCTGAGAGGTTTATAAACATTTTTGACATCTACTATAAATTTCTCTTTTCTTTAGATTA
This sequence comes from Viscum album, assembly GCA_963277665.1. Lineage (NCBI taxonomy): Eukaryota > Viridiplantae > Streptophyta > Magnoliopsida > Santalales > Viscaceae > Viscum > Viscum album. Next base: position 1,293,437,527 of record OY728135.1, read on the forward strand.
TTGAGTCATTTTTTATTATATATAATTTGTTTTCTTCTCTTTTTAAAATCTGTTGGTGTTGATGTAATGTTTCTAGTATTATTGAGGCACCACTTCGAAATCCATTTTTATATCGAACACTAATTTCACCCTACCATTTCATATAAACATAATTAAGCCCATAGAATAAAAGAAATACCGTTGATAGGAAGATACATTAGGATCCATTTATCCCTTTTCTTCCGGATCTAGAAGTAAAATTCAGGATTATTGTTGAACTCAAGTGTGGAAGAGAGAGAAGGTGAGCAATATTTTTCTTTACTGTCAAATATGTTTGAGATAAAATGAAAAAAACTGTTTTTTTATTTATTATTTTTTGGATAAAATTTTATTATGAAAAAATGGTCGGGTATCCCAAATATAATTTTAATTGTTTTGGGAGTTCACCACTTTTTTCAAATCAAAATTTTCCAATTTTTCCCAAATAATATAATTTTGAAGAAAATTTTCATATCTGAATTCGAGTTGAATCATTGATAAAAATACGGAATAGAGGTAAAAAATTTATAGTCTATTCTAAAATTCCAAGTGAAAACCTCACATGTAATGAAATATGTGATTGGAGGTGATTCATTTTTGAGATGGTTGAAGATCACACCATCGTTGCACAAAATTTATTTCACGAATTTACTTCACTATAGATTCTAACCCTCCTCATTATGCCTCTAATGTTTTAACATATACAATATTACAACACCCATCCTCGGAAAAACCCATGAATAATTATTCATTATTGAAACATTCATTACTCTATTAAGTGGATATTTTACGAGGGCATCAATCCTTTGAAAATCAGACATGTTCTTGGTAATAAGAAAAAATTCGTAAAAAAATTTTGAGTGAAGAGAGAAATATTTTTCTGAAGATGTAGGTATAAAATTTCCATGGGTATTAACATGATATTGAAGGTATTTTTTTTTATTTTTTAGTATTTGATAAATTTTCATCCATATAATAGGTACGATATTTTCTTATATGTGATAACTGAGTTATGTCCTCATTTACACTTTGGGAAGTTTGTTTTGAAAATGGTATTAAATGATTTTTCGGGAGTGAAATGATTAAGGGAGGGGAGTGATTAAGCTAATATTTTCACATATTTCATACTATTATTCAATTTCTATAAACATACCATAGTGTTATTTTATGGATAATTGTCAGATTTTGAGGTTTTAGGGGAATTTTAATCATAAATGCAAAAAATGTCATAATTTTCGATTTTAAATATTTTATTTTTATTCTATATTTATTCCCGAAATTTTTTAAAACTAAATCAAATTATAAAATTACATTTTTTAAGCTTCCATATATCTTGGGCCTAATTTTATGGACCCACATCATAATCCACCATTTAGGTCCCAAAATTAGCTCACAATCCATACCATGAAAACTATGCACAAATATGAAGATTTTATTTTGGGACTATATATATTAAATTCTCAAAGAAAATGTGATAAAATTATACATGATGATAGATAAATTCCATAAGAAGATATTTTACTATGGTTCCTATGCATTATTTCATCATTTTAAGAGCCTTATATGCATTTTAACTCGAATATGTTGAACACAAATAGTCTATCTAGGCAGAATAAATTTATAATGTAAATTGGCTATATTGATCTCCATTCATGGCCAATGAAGATGATCTTTTTGGGTAAAATAGATATTACTTTGGGGAATAACTTTAGAGAATATCACATTTCTCAATTTTTCCATTTAATGGGTTATCCTCATGGAATTTTTTGGTGGATATATTATGGATCCAAATTTTCCCACTTTTTTCATACAATATGATTCTCACCACTCTATACAATGTATATCCATTTTCAGTGACTAAGGTTGAGTTTAATTTATATTATTCCATCTAATAATTTCAATATATATTATCTTAGTTATCTTTTTCTTCTATTCATTTCTATTAATCTTCAAATTTCTTTTATTATATATTATTCTACCACTGTGTTACCTTCTCAAGCCCACTAAAATTAGAGAACAAACCTAAATGGTTGTTAAATGGAGGGAATGGTGGATTGATTTGTTTCATGAGCTTTAATTTCACGTCTCTTTATTGAATTCTTGGAATTTGGGTGGTGGTTAAATTGATTATGGTGATTGGTTTCCCAGTTTTCTCAACCACTGAGTTCTTCTGCTTATTTATCAATCATCTTTTACTTAACTATCTAAGGCAAGCATATAGTTTAGTATGTAATAGGTATTGATGGTCAGTGAATATGTATCCCAGATGACTTAAGGAATAACATTTCCCCATATGTTGATGTCTCAATATGAATAGTTGAGGTGTGACAACTCTTGATCACCTCATTGAGTTGAATATTAATAGAGTTTTGAATAATGATTTTAATCACCAAAACCTCCCAATATGATTTTAATTCATTTTTTATATATAACTTCATTATTTGATACATTCCATTTATTTATATTTTTATTATTTTATATTTTAAGTATATTTTTCAAAAATTAATTTATATTAGTATGTAAGTAGTTTTATATTAGTTAGGTTTATAATACTGATAGTAGAAAAATAGTTCACATAAGTGGCCTCCTTGAGATCAACCCTAGGGTGTGCCACTCTTATAAATTCTTTGGTTAATGAGAATTTAACTAAATAGTTGTTTGTAACAAACCTCAATCATCAATTTATAGAATCGTGATTTTGGGGATTCAATGCTTATGTGGAAATTCAATAGGAGTTTTACATTAGATCCTTCAAGATACAATAATTTGTCAAAGATAAAAGCAAGGTGAGATATCACTACACATATGAGATTTTTTCTATTAATTATTCTTTCTTATGTATTTTTTGTATGTAATGAAAATTGTTGGTATTTTTTATTTAGGTTCATGACATAGATTCATTGGGTATGTTTTAATATAACAATTACCCAACACAATATCTGAGCTTATGCTTTAATATACATGATTGGAATTAGTTTTATTCTGAAAAAAATTTTATAGATAATATGAAACAAAAATATATAACATATTTTTAACATATATTAACTTCTCAAAACCATTTCCAAGAACAATTTCTCTTCATGGATTATTTCATACAATTTTATGAAATGATAATTAAATAATGTGTCACATAATATATTTTCATTAAATATAATTTCTGATATCAATTATAAGAGTTTTTTGAGAACAAACATCACATATCATAATCATTTCACATTATAATTTACATATTATTTGAATTATTTTCCTTTAATATTTTACTTATAAATTAAATGTTTCCACAAAAAAATTATGAAAAATATATTTGCAGTAAATCCTTTTTAACAAATTACTATAATTTTTTTTAAAAAATAATAGTTAATTTTTTTTCAAAAATTGTGATCATGTAATGAAATTAGCTAAAAATTCATACACATATAATTTCATCTCTATCCATGTATAAAATTATCTATGAATATGATGAATTAATAACCAATTATAGGTAAGAGATCTTTAGTATAATAACAATTGAAATAAATTTAATAAAAAACTCTTATTGAATCCAAATTATCTATAAACACAAGTTTCCTTTTAAGAGGATGTATAATACTTTTTACAGGTATGTATAAAATACTAAAAATTTAATATCCATATATATCATAAAATTCTAAAGAATAAACATAAATAATTCATTAAGTCCATTTTGTGACACCTCAACCAAGAGAAAATCTCATGATACCTAATTTGTGATGTCACATGTGTCATGAACCATATGTATAAGGAATGAATTTGATTAATTTTTTTTAAACCATGTGTATTTTGATCTATTTTGGACATTTAATGGGTGGGTGGAGCCTTGTGACCATGTTTTGAGTAAATGGACCATGTTCTATAAACCGTTCCAAATGTATATTTTCCACTAGAATCCTTGTTTAAGGCCACCCAAACCCTAGTGTCCCACCAATGTTTTAGTGTTTTTCCATTGGAGTTCCAAGGGAAATATAGACCATCTATTTTGAGTCTGTATTTGGGAAAATATGGTCCATGAATATTTATTAAAAACATTTCATCCTCCCTCTGTGTCTCATGTATAGTAACTTATTCCTCTCTCATTATATTGATTACTTTTATTCCATATCCTCCATTACACTATAAATTCGGGTTTCATAGGTTACGATCAATTTAAAGTGGTTATAATAACCTCATAAAACCCTAAATATCTCATCCATGTCTTAATGACTAATGTTATCTTTTCAAGTCATTAAATTAAGAGATTTCATTGACTTGTGTGATTTTATAGGATTTTAGTTGCACTAATCAAATATATTCATCAAGTACATTCTAATAATGATGATTTAGGAGGTTCCTGAGATTTTATTTTGGTTTATAAAATTTTTTAAGTGTCCTATAATGTGTAAGTTATAGTTTATTGGTGTGCATGACCCAATATGAACTAAAATTGTATTTCTTTATTTATTTTATATTGGATTTAGGATTATTATATCAATGATTTCTCTTTCATGTGATACTTTTTTATCCCAAAATTAGTGATGATTATGTAAAAAATAGAAATCATATGAGTTTTATGCTTGGATGCCAACTACGACATTCCATTTATTTTTTATAACAAATTTTTGGATCAAAACTATTTGTGTAGTATAAATTTTATAATGGGGATATGTCATATCACTTTTATTTTAAATGGTTCAATGTATAGTAAACTAATTATTTGGTTACAAGAATGGTATTCGACATTGTAATCCATTCTAAACTAAATTATGAAAAATAATTTTATGTCATGCCCTTACATGATAGTTGTGGTGTGGAATTGGATGTTATGTCGATCTATGCTTTTCGATATTTCATATAATATTCTTTTTGTAATATCCTTAACTCATATCCCACCCTCATGGGCCAAAACGGAGTTCCATGTGACATCAATCGTCCCTCCCTAGAAGTTAAGTCAGGATATTTTACCATGTATAATCATCACAACACTAATTAATAATAATATAACACTCAAAAAAATAATCATATCAAATTATAGAATATGTAATTTAAGTATAAATGAAACCATACCAAAATCATATCCACTCAATCAAAACAAATGTTATGTTGTTTATATAGTTTCACCTATTAGAAATTTCTCCTAATGGTTCGATCATAAAAAATAGTATATAATTATAAAATAAAATACAAAGAGACCTAAACACTCTCCTTGGTCTTACCATAGAAATATCTCCAAATTGAGTTTTTTTACTAGAACCTCCACTTATACAAGGTCCATCTCCTAATCATGTTTTCCCACCATAATATTTATATGATCACCAATGTTCTTTTGCAGATAGTGAGTATAAAACATAGTAATAATCCACCAATGGTGTCCTAAAAAACCACAGATATGTGTATACATGTATGGAATTAAAATAAAGTCATAAATAATATATCATATTCATAAACCTATCTCACAACTAGATAATATAGAATCCACCTAGTTATCGAACTTTTACTGACCTCATATAGTGTTAGAAAAAGTCTAAACATATAGTTTCAATATCATAAGACCAATAGGGGGTACATAAGCATTCCTATAATAATCTCATACCCAAATGTAATATCGTACTCTAATATATAAAATACATATGGGAATGAAACCCCAAGTCTATAATGACATCAACTCTAAGGAATTTCAACCATGAATTCTTAAATTATAAATAAAAAAATAAGTGTTAGACGCATATCTATAATTATCAAATCCTAGATGTGTCTTGACACAAGTCTTATGACCAAGCTATATAATATTGTAAAAGAAGCATAGGTTGAGGTTCAAATAATCATTCCATTATATTGAGTTACTATTCATCATAGGGGGAATTGTTTTAGAAAAGTTAAGGTGAATTGGATGTGATATGATATTTTTTTTCATCATGTATATGAAAATATTCAATGAATAAATAAAAAACAATTAAGTGAATCATATTGATTCGTATGAGGTAACTATATTTTTGGACGTTTTAAAGCTCATAATGGATATTGGAACTAAGAAGACGGGGTTTTGGTGGAGATCAATTTTTGAGAAAAAGATAAAACAAAAATGGATATGATCATTCAATAATGAGTGTTGAGTCTAAATATATCAAGTTATAATTGAGTTTTTCACAGCATGATGAAAGGTTAAACCATTGTTTTTTAACCATCCTTTCAATTCATTTAAATCATTACATAAATGAATATTATAGTTTCATTAAGTCAAACACTCATTTCATATACATGAGTTCATGATAATCCAATGATTCTCTATATTAAAGGATTCTAGGTTTCATACTAGGGTTATATATAACATGTCATAATGAAGTTAGATGATGAAATCAAATATATCGAGTAAGAGAGTGTTTTAACATTAGTAGAAGAGGGATTTTCTACAAAGCATCAAATCACACTACAAGAATCAAGTCTTAAAAATTATGTGTATCTTTATTTGTGATGTTATTTCAGTAGTCACTCTAAAAAAATAAATCACACTAAAATTGAATATGAAATTTCTTAGTGGTTAAATTAAAACAATTTGGTCATAAACAGAAGTGATTAAATGTTTCCGGAATATGATGATCTTTTCATAACATGAATAGTCACACTATGATTTATACCAAGTTAAAATAATTTATTTTTTTAGATTTGGATAACTTAGTTAATAAAGGGCTATATCAACTCAAATATATAAGACCCCTATACTTATATAAATGTGAATCAGAATCATGGATAGATATAATTTAACTAAAAGTGAAAACAATGGATGAATGTAAGTCACTAAAATAATTTGAATTTTTAATTTATATTTTTTGTAAAATATAAGTGTTCTTATAGTTTTATAAGTGTGGGGAATTTGAGGAGAATAAGTTTAATAAAATGTGGAGGAAGAATAAGATTAGTAATAAAACGAGGATGAATCAAAACAACTTAATAGAATTTTATCTTATGTGGAGACTCTCTTGCAGTTATATTTCAAATTATAAATCGCTTTAATGTAGTAAATTGGGAATATTTCATAAGGAATAATTTTTCAATATTTCAAGGAAAATCCTTACTCTTTGTATCCACTATTTTGAATTAATTGGATTATGTGATCATGGGTGATTTTTAATCTTTATAAGGATGTATATGCTAGTTTTTGGTTGTGTAATTTGACAAAACAAGTGTTCCTAAAATTTATATTCCATACAAAATTTATATGTATATATATTATCTTATAACATTAATATATGTTAATAGTTCTTTTGTAACACCCCAAAATTCAAAAGTAAGAACATTATATTTTATAGTGGCTGTGACACGCAACACCTATTGTAGAAAGGAAGATAATATACTGAGACTTTATAATATATTTTCTATTTTAAGTAAATTATATCAATGTTATATCTATAATTACATACAATACCGAGTTATCTTACATATAAGGTAATAACGACTTTCATCGATAACTTGCTTTGCACGCAAGAAATAGTTTTACTGAAAACAGTATGTTAATATTTAATATAATTAGATACAACCATGCCATTAAATTTATGATTATGAATTGGAAAAACTAACTAATAAAAATATATGGTAAATTCATTGATTAAAAAATATAAATAAATATAAGAACCAATTCAATATAAAGAGAACGTTCTTATAAAAAATAATTTTTTTGGTCACAAAGATGTTTTATCCAAATAAATTAATTTCATTATAATTATTGAGTGATAATGATGTATTTTGTATGTTATATATTAAATAAAATAGTTTTTTACATTCATCCAATAAATTTTATAGGCATAAGTTAAGAACAACACCAATTTTATACATAAAAACCTAAATATTTATAAAACTAGTTTTACCACATTTTATTGGCTTACCTACATTAAATCTTAATTTCTACACCTTCAAAAAATTTAATTTGATAAAATAATTTTCTATTTTTAAATATAAATTTCAAAATTAGTTTAGGGTTAATTTTTTGGTATTTTCTATAAACTTTCATTTTTTTATGAATAATGAAAATACTAAATTTAAATTTAAGACTGTGTTTTATTCTATTTATTTATATAGTTAAATTATAATTTAAATTTGTTTTAAAGTTATATTAAATCAATAATAAATTAATTAATCTAATTTAGTTAATTGGAATCAATTTCAATTTTAAATTTAAAATAAAAACATTGCAGACTATTAAATGTATTTTACTTTAAAAACATGTATTTTTTCCTCATATATGGGATTAATATTGATTTAATTTCTTCAAATTATATCATTTAAATTTGTAAAAAATTATTCTATATTATTTATAATCATAATTTATAATTTATAAAAATCTTAAAATAGTTTTTGAACAATACTATTTGTGAATATGATTAAAATTAATTACTATGATTAAGAGAAAACATTTCTTAAAAAAGGAATAACCCTTAAACATAAGAATCCAAATAACATATAATCTTGTCCAAAATAAATTTCATGAAAACTTATAGACAATATACCCACTGTAATCTAATTTTTTTCATTATTGGATCCATATTTCATAGTGAAAAATGTGGTTGGAATTCCCTTTACCAAAATTTAAAACAATTTCACTCACCTCCACCATAAAAAGGAGCTCATCCACCCCCATTATTAACACATCTCAAGACCTTGATCTCAACCAATATCTGAGAAAATAATATCACATAATCCCTATAATCATTTTATAATCCTCTACTGGGGTATAAATAAATCATAGGAAGCACTTGGGTGTAATAAAAAAAGTTTTACCCAAAGAAGAGATAACATCCTTCCTCAAGAACTTTTCTTTTATTTGGATTATTAATCCACTAAAATATTATAATTAAAATATTATATAATAACATTAATATCATAATTAAAATGAGATTTTGTTTGTTAATGGTTCGATCTTCACTTGCACACCTATCCATATAATGGGTAACAAACCTATCGTTTATGTGTACATAGAACTACGACCTCACAAAATAATGATTATTCATTTTTCCATTAGCAGCTATCAAGGTAGGAATTATGGTGTAAAAAATATTTATATATTATATTTATTATATTTATAATGTCCTTATTCATAGTTAATTTTATATAACACATACCCTGATTCTTTCCATTTTGTGTAAATATGATAACAATATTTGTCGATGTGTGTACTTCTGCCACCTCAAAGCGATGTGATTCATTCACACTATAAATAGAACATATAAAATATATTTTTAATAAAACTATGTCACATATAGAAGATAAAATCTTTATAATATAGATATTTATCACTTATTTTTCATTATTTTATATATGATAAATTAAATGGAAATATCGTTTATGCGTACGTACAATATACTACCTCCATAAACGGTGTATTTGATTTCTTATCTCCAAATATTATGGGTTATTTGAAATACATATATACTATATATATATATATGATAATTTGATCATGTTTTACATTCAGGATATAATTAAATCATTATTGACATAAAAATAACAACAGGTAAAAATTCAAAACATACTTGAAAAAAATGCGTAATTAACACCCAAAAAAGTGAAAATAATGAAAGATTGTTTACAAATGGGTGAAAATATATTATAAAAAGTTAATATATGATATTATTAATATTAATATAGTTCTATAATAATTTATAAAAATATTTTAAACAACTATATATGAGTTTAAATACAAGATAAAAACTAAGGATAAGGTAATGGATTTGCATCTCACTTTTTACATCTTTGAGATAAATGTCAGATTCACCACTTACATATTTTATGTTGTGTATCTAAATATTAATTTTGGTATATTATATAATTAATTGTTTATCTTAATTGTTTTAAACACATAAATTTAATGTTGTACCATCATGGGTTTTATGTTTCAATTTTTTTAAAGTTCTATTGGACACTTTAGAAAGTTCAATGATAATTTTCTTTAAGAATGTGTTTAACGATTACCTCTAAAATCTCACTTTCTTTTGTGATTGTTAACTTTATATTGAAACAACCAATTTCATTATAATTTTTTAATATTACATTACATTTTTCTTAAATATAAATGTTTTCATGCAGTGTATATTATTATATTCTAAACCGTATACCTTTATACATACAATACTCACTTTGATAGTAATTTGATTAACTGGGGGTTTATTAATAATTATTTATCTTTTATTCAATAATGATATCTGATAAGGCACATTTTTTAGGAATTAAATTTATTACTCGATATATGTGGAATTATTTGGACATTAATGTCATTGGTGGGACCTAGTTACAGATAGCCCCTTGATGCATCGGTAGTCACATGATACAAATCAGTTGGCCAAATTATATGGGTTTTTTTTACCGAATATGCTAAACTATATTGGGAAAGGACTTGAAAAAAAATATAGCATGTACTTAAGAAACATGATTTCCAATAATTAATAATTTCCCTCATTGACACTCAGTTTTTTGTCCATGAAATTTTTACACTGACATATCTATGGATTCACTCTATTTTTCGTTAATTAATTAAATGATTTTTTAGTTTAATACCATCTTATATTGATTATTCCTTATCTAGTTATTTTAATGTCATGTGTTATTAGTTATTTACCTTCTTTTGTTTATTACTCGAATAAATTAATTATTTATTCCACTTTACATACCCTTGTGAAGCATTTTAACTCACACTTATTATGTTTACTTTCCCTAGGTTATGAAAAACAAATATTTTAACATGATTTCAAGGATGTAGTTTATTTCATTTTAATATGTATTTTTTTCTATTTTTTTCCCAATGTAATAGTGTTATCATATATGTAATATGGTTTTCAAAAAATTCTTAACATTTTTGTGCTTTGGGAATTTATTCCTTGTAATCACACAGATGTAATAAAATAAAACACGAACACTAGGTTTCGGGGATCAAGGCATTACAATTGGTATTAGAGGATGTTTGGAAACAACCATGTAAACTAGATTTCAAAAACATATATTAGGGAACCTAACCCTAAGATAGAATTTGAGGATAATTATATAAGAATATCCTAAAATTTTGGTATGGTAGAGATTATATGGGTATTCAAATAAATACATCCATGTCTAGATATTAAAAGTACATATTTTTATAGAAAAGATGTAACTAGGGTTAATAACTCTTAGATGGTGTGTCGTGTTTGACTCAGCGGAACCTGTTATATAAAAACATTCCTTACTGCTCACCCAGTTTGACACTCTTAGGAGATACTGTTAGGATTGTTTTAATTTTTTTGAAAAACCATTATGAAGGATTTAAAAGTAAAAAGATCCCCCAAAGAAACCATGTTTATGATTCTGAGATTATTTATGCATCAATTTTTTAATTTATGTTAAGTCTTATTCCATATTTATAATTATTCGAAATTAATTATTTTATGAACTAATCTAGTATATGCCATTAGTTATAAATAGTGCCTAGAAAAAATAATGGTATCATTACTCATGGAAAATGTACAGGTTTCACTACAAAGCAAGAAAATATATATGGTATTTCAACCGATCAAGTAATGGATATATTAGGTTATCTTAATCAAGTTATGAAACAAAATCTTGGATGGATTCAACAACATGTTACACAGCGAGATTATCCTATGTTGTATCACTTTATATGATAGATGACCCCATAATTTAGTTGGACTACAAATCCAATGGTATCTATGTAATGGATTGAGTCTATGGAGAAGTTATTTATTTCATTTGTATATGGTGAAAAGGATAACATTAAAAATTAAGTGTACTGTATCAATATTGATGATAATCAATGTTATTCTTTGATCTAGAATTATGTGGAGGAAGAGGAAATATAACTCATATAATATAATTGTTTTAATCACGCATTATTTGAAAAGTATTTCCCTGATTAGAAACAATCTTATATAAAGAGAAAGTTACTTACTTTAAATAAAAACAAGGATGAAAGTGTTCTAGAGTATGATTCTACCTTTAAATGGTTATCAAGGTATGTTATGGATTTCATATGCAATATGTAATACAATAGTGACCATTTCCATGAATAACATAATTAAAACCTCCAAAATGTTCTCGTATATCAAACCATTTATTCAAGTGATGAAATAGTTTTATGTCCTATCAAGACCGATAAATAATTCTCAAGACCTTATATATTTAGTGATAATAAATAGAAGAAGAGTAAGGAAAATAAAATTATAGATAATGGGAAAATGGAAAAGAAGGTTTTAACCACGTGTGATAACTGTGGAAATGATCACTTTGATAAATGCTTGAATGGATTGGGATTTTTTTATAAGTGTGTAGAAAAGGTTCTCTGAAAAAAATGAGGAAAAGGAAATAACAAATTTGCTTCTTTTCAATGTGAACACTTTAAAGTGATGGAGTACTACATATAAAAATGAATTCCCTACGCAGGAAGAGAATATGCCTCTAAAGAAGTTAAGGGATCAAAATCAATATTATGTTACTGATAAAACCAAAGTTGAATTATTAATGGGGTTGTATTTAGAATCAATAATTATTTTATTTCATTATTTTATCAATGATGTATCTGTTGTATGAATTATGGAATATATGATGATTGTACCATGGCACTTTTTCAATAAGGATTTGATATCATATGTTGTATAGTACCAAGAAAAATAATTCAACAAAAATTAAAATGTTTTTAATAACATGTGGTCTAGGGAAATATGTGCCTATATATATTCATAATTATGATATATTATTGTCTGAATAAAGAAATGACTGATTTTGATATGTGCTAACTATCTTAGAATTGATTAATGATTTGTGGAAAATGTGTTTTATGCTATCCATGATGGAATTTATGTCATTTTTTATTTAAGGAATATATACAATAAACTATTTTCTATTTAAGGATTAACAAGAAAGAATGGCTTAAATAAAATTTTAAAGTAATTTTATTTATTAGAATATTTTGTATGTGATTATTGAAGATCTAATTCATGTTGACTGAAGGCCAATGATAAGTTCATTTTAAAAATTTTGTGATATTCTTTATAATAGTTTTGGATCATAATGGCTTTGAAATGTTGACCATTTATGAAATGGTTTAAGTTGAACATTGAATTAGGTTTTAGATATTATCAATTACTTCACTATATAAATCATATTATACTATGTGATTAAGTAGATATTGTTCAAGGCATAGTCAAAGTAAATTATTATTTTATAGAAACATATATTTACCTATATTCTTAAGTGTTGAAATAATCACGCAACTCTATAAAAATGGTCATGAAATAATAAATTTATCATATTACGTTCATATCCAGGGAATCAAATAGTCATTTAGATTGGAAGAGATTTATGGTTTTAGGTCCTCAACTTTCCATTGATCACATACCTTCTTATGACCAATTACTATAGTGGTTTATTCTTTTCTTATATTTCCATGTATTTATTTCCTACATATGTTCTCTTATGTGGGATCTTAGTAATGTGACCTTCATACTTCCCTATTTCTCTTATTAATACATGTGTTATTAACCCTATTTACAATTTTGGATTTTTAGTAATGGTATTCTAAAATATCAAACCATGATTACTGTGATCATGTTTAAATTTCCATAATAGAGTTTAATTAATGTACAGAGAATGTAATGCCCAAAATTCTGAAGTAAGAAAATTGTATTTAATAGTTTGTGTGACACGCAACACAAAGAGTAAAAGGAATATAATATATCAACAATTTATAATATTAATTCAATTATAAATAAATTAAATCTATGATATAACTTGTAATGCATGCAGTACTGAGTTAGCTTGCATCAAACACAACAATGACTTCCATAGATGACATGTGTTACACGTAAGACCGAGTTTTAGCAAACAATAATATATTATATTTTGATATAATAAGATAAAAAATAATCATTAAATTTATTATTAATTATATTATTTTCTATATTATGAATATATATGGTTTATTTTATTGGTTAAAAATTTAATTTTAAATGAATATTAGAACCAATTAAATATAAAGGGAATTTTTATATAAAAAACTATTTTTATGCTCACAAAGTTGGTTAATCCTAAAAAAATATAATAATTATAATTATTGAGTTACATTAATTTATTTTATATATTACATATTAAATTAAATAGTTTTTACATTAATCCAATATATATAATAATTATAAGATAAGAACAAGCCTAGTTTTACACATAAAAACATGTATTTTTATAAAAGTAGTTTTAAAGCCTTTTAGAGGGGCCTCTACTTTAAATATTAATTATGAAAAATTAAAAAAAATTATATTTAAATATAAATTTCATATTTGAAATATAAATTACAAAACCATTTTATGCTGAATTTTTTTTATCATATTTAATGTTTTATTTTTTGGATTAAAATTGAAAAACACTAAAATTTAATTCAAAAACAGTTTTTTATTATAATTTATTTATAAATATAAATTATATTTTAAACAGTTTTTTATAGTAATTTAATTCAAGCACATGTGGAGGATATCGTTCTGTTGTCGCCACCCATGAAGATTTATGAACTGTGTTGTCACCTTCTTGGTCCCTGGTGTGAAGTTGTTCTGCACTTATTTGCTATTGAAGACGAATGAATTTTGGTTTCTAATCCGAGATGCGGGAGTCCCTTGACCGCGTTGGTTGTTGAAGAAATCCTAAAGTGTCTTTGGTGCGGACGTCTTCCGAAGTGCCCTTCAGTGAGGCAACGTCGCCTCATCGTCCGGTGAGGGCCTCAGAACGAGCTTCTTTAGCAGAGGAGGTGCTCGCTGTCAAGAATTATATGGAAAATCAGAGCTGCTTTAGTTTGTAAATCTGAAGTTAACCTTGTCTAGATTTGTAAAAACTGAACGAGATGTGTGTCGAGCTGATCATCGGTGCTTCAGACGTGATTTTATGATTGCGCATTGTTTGGGATTTACAAGCGTGGCCATGGGTTGATTTTTTGTTGCTGGAATTGTCAATGTGATATTGTTGGATGATGATTGTATGAATATGTGGCTGGGTTCTGGGTTTTTGTTGGTGGTTTTGAGGGGTTTTTGTTATTGGATTCATCATGTCTTTCTCTAGAGGCCATGTCCATTCTTAAGCTGCGCTGGCTTCCAGGTCCATTGATTCTTTCCTAGTCGGTTGGTTGTGATGGCTTCCAAGGATTTTTTGCGATGTTCTTGTGAGTGGTATGGTTTTCTAGGAAGCATGACATGTCGTGACCTTCTCTTTTTGGTTTTATTTTTAAATTTTAACTTTTGGGGAGTTGTGGACGGGGGCCCAGTTGGGGGCCTTGGTTTCGCTTTCCTCTGCTCTTGCTTCAAAATTTCGTCACTCTATCCAAGGTGGATTCGAGAGGTGGTTTACTTGGTGCTTTGGTATGTGAGGGTGATCGACTGATGGCGTCTTGTGGTGGCTCTGTCTCCTATGGCTCACAGTGATGTTCTTGAAGGTTCTGATGATGTTGTTACATTCGAAGATGAAAGGTGGTCCTTTTGACTTTGATTTTTACATTTTAATTCTGTCTGTGCACGGATCCTAATGGTTTGTATCAGCATGGTTCTTCTTTTTGTGATTTTTTGGATCCTGATATGTGTAAGATTATCGATAAGCTACAAGGATTTTCTTCAGATGAGGTTCCAGAGTAGGGAGTATTCACCAAATTTTGGACATCTGGATTGGGAAGAGAGAGAGGGTATGGCTTTTTTCCATCGGTATCGGGACCATGCAACCTTGCATGGGATATCTATCCAAGTGGCCATGCAATGGTGGAGGTTTGACATAATGATGTAATCCCTAGGGAGGTGAATTTCATGTAGTATTTTCTAGGTTGTCTTTCATTTTATGGTTTTTATTGGGTGAAGTTCTTAGGGTTCACACTTAGCCTTAAGCATAAGACCCAAAATAACCTATAAACTTTTCCAAAAAAATGTTTCTACACATATTTATACCCTAACATCCATTTTATTTAATTAGTTGTTTTATTGGATCAATGTTTCATATGAAAAACGTGGGTGGAATTCCCTTTTCCAAAATTTACCAAAATGCCACTACCCCTCCACTATAACAAGGCACACACCCCTCCCCCTTATTCACTCCCCAAAATCCCACTAAATTGAAAAATATAGGATAAAATTATCTCCCAAAATCCCTCCCTTAATCCTAGAAGCATATACTAGGTCATAAATCCATCCAATTAAACGTTTTGGTGAAAAATAAAAAGAGCTACCCAAAGAAGAGGTGACATCCTTCCTCAAGCTATTTTTATTTAAATTCTCCACAATCTCAAAAATTATAATTCTAAAATTATATAATAAAATAAGTATAAAAAATATACTGACATGTTTTTATGTTATTTTTTTGATCTTATATTTTACACACATCCATTTAATTCATAACAAACCAACTCTTTATGGGTACGACAAACTACCGCCTCACGAAACCATGATTGTTCATTTTTTCTTTACCACCCTTAATGGGGGGAATTATGAATGAAATGAAGTTTATATATTATATATATGATATTTATAATATATTTTCTCTTATTTAATTTTTCTATAACACATAACCTTATTCATTTCATTTTTTGAAAATATGATAACATCAGTTGTAGAAGAGTGGACTAGAACCTCCTCAATGTGATGGGATTAATTCACACTATGATTAGAATGTATAAATGATTTTTTAATAAGAATATATGAAATTAATATAATACTAAAATTATAATATATATATATATATATAACTCACTTTAAATTAATTTAAATACAACAAAATAAATGGAAGTAGTGTTCATGTGTGTGTGCGGCCTACCATCCCCCTCAACGGTTCATTTCATTCACTATCTCTAAATATTATGGATTACTCTAAATATATATATATATCAGATATATATGATAATTAAATAATGTTGTAAATTATCTATATAAATAAATCATGATCAACATAATAAGAAAAAAAAAGTAATATTTCAAGTCATTCTGAAAAACAGGGCAATTAACACCTGAAATAACGAGAATAATAAAATATTGATAAAAAATGGGTAATAAGATATTATAAGAAGTTAATATATGATATTATGAATATAAATATGATTTTTTATAAGTTGGTAACCAATTTTAGACAACATTACAGACGGTTAAATGCCACACAACTAAAAGGATGGATAAGGTATGCGATTTTAATCTCAATTTTTTCATCTGTTAGATAAATATCATATTAACCACTTACTTAATTTATATGGTGTATATACTAACCCTTTAAATATGTTATATCACTAAATAGTTTATATTCATGGTATTAGAGAAATTAATTTAATTTTATTCCTTCACATAGATTATGAATCAAATGTTTCAAAGTGGTATGGGCAATTTGGAATGTCAAAATATTATTTTCCTCAAGAATTTGTTTAATGATTGCCTTTTTAATGTCACTATCTTTTATGATTGTAAACATTATATTGAAATAATAAATTTATTTGTTATAAATTTTTTTCTACACGAAATTTTTCTTAAATATCCTTATTCTCGTGTGATTGAGATTATAATTACCAATGTCCTATACCATTTTACATTAGGTGTTCACTCTGGTATTTATTTTATTAATGAAGGAATTATTGATAAATTTTTCTCTTTTATTAAATAAGGATATTTGATTAGGAATATTGTTAATGAATTTAGTTTATTACATGATAGATTATGAATATATTGGATACGTACGATATAGGTAGGGCTTTATTATAGATCGCCACTGGATGCATAGGTAGTCTCATGAGATGAGCCAATTGTAAAAATTAGATGTTCATTTACCCGATATGCTAAACCATCTAGTCACAATTTTTTATCTTAAAGTTACAATGTACCTAGGAAACATGGAATCCAATAATTAATAATTTCCATCATATAGATTCAGTTTTTATTTATGCATTATATTTTCTCTTTGATATAACATTGGATGCACTCTATTCTCATTTTATAGAGTAAATGACATGTGTCTTAGTCTCATACATCGCTATATTTATTATTCCTTATATAGTTATTCGAATGGGATTTTTTTCATTTATTTAATTTCCATGATGATTATTCTCATCATTTTGTTATTGATTCTTCTTTACATACCCTTAATGATCAATTTATATCACCTTATTATGTTCACTTTCCCCAAGTTATGAATAAGAAATTTTCTAACAACATTTCAAGGATTTTTTTTATTTAATTTTATTATATATCATGTTTTTATTTTAATTTACCTATATAATATGAGTATCATGTATATAATATGGTTTTTAAAAACTATTAAACATTAGATCCTTCTATATTTGATTAATTATAGTCATGAAAATGTAATAAAATAATACAGTGGCAATAAGTTTTTAGTGTTGGGGGTCATATTTTTTATTTAAAAATATAAAAGGAGGTGAATTAACTAATTTAACACACCCTCCAACCTTGAATTTATAGTGTTCATGTGAGTCATTTTTATAGTAATATTAAATACCCAAGGTTCCTTTTAAATTCAATTATTTTATTTTTTTATTGGTGAAAAAACTTCCGTTGTGCTTGAAATTTTGAGTGTTGAATTTGTTTTATTGGATGTGAATCACATTAATTTCGTTAACAAAAAAGTAATTCTCACTTAAGAAGGGAAAAATTATTTACTATGGATATATCCTATTGTTTCAAATATTTTTTATATCAGTTAGAAATTCTTAAAGGATACCACTGATAATAATACACCAAATATTAAATGTTATTATTTGATAGTTGTTACTTGAGAGAAAATGGAAAATGTTGAATTTTCATCAAATTTCATCTTGATGACTCTTTTAGAAAATGTTTTTCTAAATTTCAATGGTATATCGATTGATAATGGAATTTAGGAAAAAATATAAAACAATTGTGAACACAACCAAAAAGATAAGTAAGATATGGTACATGTTTTGAGATTATAATATAAATATATAAATATGAATAATTATGAAATAGAAGACGTTTAATTCATTATTGTTAATGATAGTTTATCACCATAAAAGGTTTTGTTGAGAATCTAATGGATAATATAATTTTAAAAATTATTCAATAAATATTACTAGATAATTTGATGTAAATATTTCAGAACATTAATACTATTATCTAATTACACTTCCATTGGTTCATTTTCATTGTGTTTTTATTGATAATGATATGAGTAAATGAAATTTTATCAGAAATAATAAAAATAGATATAAAGAAATATAATTTAAACCATTAAATCACAATAAATGTGGGAAAGAAGCTACTAATGATAGATAATATTTTCATAAAGGATAAAATGATTAAAAGAAATTTGAAAAAATCATTTCATTAATTTCATGAAGTTTTTAAATAGAGAAAATAAATTATTGATATAATCTTCCACTAAATTGGTTTCGGTTTGGAGATACTGTAAATTTTAATGTAAATTTCATGAACATAAAATAAGAATAAGAATATAAAGATGAGGATGTCTAAATAATGGGTTCTTAAAAGAATAAAGCATCAAAATTAAATAAGATAAAGGTTTCATCATAGTGGAATAATATGAAATTTTATAAACTCAAATGGTGAAATTTATTATCCATGTTTAAAAATGAAGAAAATAATTAGGATGAAGAGGAATTTAATAATTTCAGTTATGTTGGTGAAAATAAAATTATTTAAAAATATTATTATGAAAAAAAATTTGTTATTGGAGAAGAAAATATATAATCATAGAAGAAATGAAAATATAGTTCTTGTAAAAATAGAAGCATAAGGATTATCTTTTGATGATCACTTATTTTTAAAAATACAAAAATAATCTCAATAAATATAGTCAATATTCAAATGTAACTGAAAATATACATGCTAATAATAATGAAATGTTAATAAATGAAATTGAAATCATGAAAAAATTTCTCACTAATGAGAAGAAGATTGATTTTTTGAAGGAAGGAAAAACTAATGAAATTAATATTATTTTTGAAATTATTAAATTTAAATTGATGGAAGTGTTTAATAAATTCTATGAAATAAAATCTAACTTTTATAATTATATTGATGTTTTTGGAGGAAGTTAAAAGAAAATATAAAGGGTTGATGTAAATATAGAGTTGGATAAAACTAAATTAATGATAAATAAAAACACCTGTTATAACTTCAAAAAATATAAGAATTATGAATTAAAAAATAATTATGCAATAAAAAATTATTAAAAATTCATTAAAAAAGACTAGAGTAGATAACATGGTGTTTGTGGTATACTATAATTTTTTTTTGGAGAAAGTACACAGAGTTGAAGGTCATAGAGTAGAGAAAAAATAAGAGTTCACTTATAGACAACAAGAATTTTTCAAAGGGAAGTAATTAAATTATGGATATTACTAGTATTGAAATGGATTTAAGCCCGTATAAATGAGATGTTTTATCAATTACAAAAATTAATCCAAAATAATATGTAATGGTATTTATAGTTTTTGGGTGGTCAACCAACTCAAATAAATAAATTTAGAAACAATTTTAAGATTAGGCAATAAATTTTCAGAATAATTCGGAACTATTTGAATAATTTTTTGAAAGATTTATCCAACTGGGTTACTATTCTAAATGTTGTCTCCCTATAAAACATAACCAAAACATGTATAAATTTAAATACTTCAATACATTATAAGAATAATTATATTGAAAAGGAAATGGAAATGTTTGTTGAATTTTAACTAAAAGATTATCAAATGAAGTATCCATGGATATTATACTGTGGATCTGCATCCCATATGACATGATATTTGATACTGTTAAAACATGTTGGGAAGTGTAATTATGGATTGGTGACCTTTTTTATTGATAGTTCAAAAATTATATATTTAATTGTTTCAATATTCATTAGATGTAACAATCTAGAATTGAAGAATGGTTTATTTTTCGATGTTTTATACCCAAATTGTTACGCATGTGTAGAATTTCTAATAAAGGAAACTAATTCATTTTTAATAAATAAATTGTTTCGTAAATATGTAGAAATATTGATGTGTAGTGATGAGATGAAAATGAATAAGAGGAAACCATTTTTAGTTTTTTATGAATAAAATTCATGATAAATTAAATAATGAAAATTAATTGTGGCATTGAAGACATGGCCATAATGGTTAAATGAATATGAATAAGCATACATGAGGAATGAATTCCTGTTATGTGATGAATTTTAAGAGAGAAAAAATGGATGTTCTTCATATTCCAAAATGAAATTATTTTAAATATTTATACAAGAATGTGGTTATTCAAATGTCTCACGAAAAATATATCATTAATTTTTTATAATAGTTGATCAATAAGGAAGAAATCTACCTACCAATATATGTATTTTATTTATTTTATTATTGAATTAAATCTTATTATATTTACAATTTTTATGAAATATATGAATGAGGGCTTTAATATCATTTACAGTTTTAAATTTTTTATATATAATAATCATGGCTTACCCTAGGTTAACTTATTGGAAAACAACGATTTTATATACACAAGTTGAAAAAGTGAAGCATATTCTTGAAATCATGGTATTCACCATGAATGTTTTACATCATATAACATAAAAATCGGTATTTCTTAATGACATAACATGACCCTAGTGGGAATTTCTTTCAATGGAGACCCATGCTTTCTATACATAAATATCACATCTTCTTGGATGAATATTCATTATATAACATAAAGACCCACTCCATATTTGAATTGGCATAGTTTCTTTTGAAACATAGATATATAAACAACATGTTATTAATAAATAGAACAATTTTTAGACATATATTACACCATAGATTTCTTCCTAACCCAGGGAAAGGAAACATAAAAATCGTTGATAATTGATTCTCAATTTGGGTAAACATAGGAAATATCATCATAACATAAGAACAAGGGAATTAAAACATGGGAATGACAATTGAAAACCTTAACATTAATATCATAGATCATTAACTTGATTCGTGGAATAAACCATGGATGTTCATAAGACATTAATCATAAAGTAATCTAATAAAATTATCCATGAGAACATAACATTGGAATAATATATATGTTTCTGGCATTAACATAAGCATAAAAAATCATTTACATATTATTCAAGTATCATTTACAAAACTATCATACCAAAATAGGTTGACTCCCTAAAACATTATAGTAGTATAGTTTCACTTTAAATACTATCAGATTGGATATATTCCCTTCCTAGACATGGTTTACTCCCCATTCCAGTTCTCTTTATCTCATTATATATCCATCATTAACAAATACCTTATAGGGATATATAATTTTGGTCCTACCCATAAAATAATGAAAATAACACATATGTGTTCCATATTATAATAAATCATTCATCATTCATAACCCATAGAGAGGAAGTGGGTTTCATTAACATTTCCTCAAAGCATAACCTATGTAAAATAAATGGATTTCATGAATATAACCCATGGAAAAGAAATAGGTTTCTTAAGAATCTAATCATTATAATCATAAACTATCCAGAGAAAGAATATAGAGGGAATAATTAGACCATATACCAAATAGATCATAATTAGAATCATGGGTTGTTTCCATTGATGAATAAGAATACCATTAAATAATAATTAAAACATTGTTGAGGAAAATACCCTTACCACAATAAAAATAACTTTTAAAAATACAATTTTTTTCCAAATATTAAAGACCAAATTTCCGTTTAAAATAAACTTGTTTGATTGTATTGGATGCTATAAATCATTGAGTAGTTATGATGGATGAAAATTGTTTTAATTCTATTCAATTTAAAATTATTATTACATTCACATTTTTTTCGTAAAAATTCAAATGAGCCTCTTTCAAAAACTGATAAGAATATTCCTTTTAAATAATTATTAAAAAAATAAAACACAGGTAAAAATGAATTTAAAAAGTCATTAGAAAATAGTAAAAAATTACTTTAATCTTTTTTATAAAACATGGACATGGAGTAGAAAGGATTTTCATCCGAAGAGATAAATAAAGTAGATTTTTATAAAAACAAATTATAAATTTAGTTCAAAAAGAGAGGAATATTAAAGGGAAAACTATATTATATAAAAATATCCAATGGAGAATAAGTTTTATAATTATATTTATATTTATATCATTAAATTTCTCATCGAAAGTGTAATAATCAACAATCTTTGTAAACAATGATATTATTACAAAAAATCCTTTCCACTTTGGAAATATTATAATCATGATACCCATTAATGAAATAATCATATATAAATATTTATATCCCATAATTTTTCTGATAATAATAATAAAATAAATCCAAGGTCAGCATATAAACCATGAAAAAGAAACATGTGCCGGAACTCTAGTATAATAAATATAGGTTTATCTCCATACTCATATATATTAAACAATATATAATTTATTATAATATAATGACCCATGATAAACGTACAAAGATATTAAATCACTTATATAGAATATTTCATACATTATATAAACATACAAAAAAATACAGTATTAGTTTAGTGTCTTTGGAAACGTTGAACACAAACTTTTAGTCTGGCGAATGATATTCAATGTTTCTTACAAACATATTCCTCATTAGTACCCCTACCTAAAACATTTCATTATAACCTGGGGTAAAGAAAACATAATAAAAGGGTGTGGTTGAATTATTTGTAAGGGTAACCAAGGGAGATATAAATCATAACATATACATAGGGGTATAATAATTTGAATATAATATTTAAAAATTATACCATTCATACCGAAGTTCATAATCTCGATTCATAAAATAAGTCATAAAAAATAATAATATATGAATCTTGAAATAATAACTTTTACATAAAAATATAGAATTGTGGAAAACACATAAGCTAAGAAAAAAATTTAATTAGTAGTCAAGGCCCTTTAACAAGACTATCATAGTGGAATGGGTTCACTCCCCTAGCCATTGTAGTAGTCAAGGTTCACTCCCAAGACTATCATGGTGGAAAAGGTCCTTTACTGAACCTTTTTCCCTACTCATTCCATTTCAGGATACTTCTTGAGATATAAATCATAACCTAATGCATTTGAATGATATATAGGTCCCACCAATCAAATAATGAAAACCATACATATTAGTTCCACAAGAACATAAATAATTCACCATTTTAGAACCCATGGAATGAAATGGTTTTAATAAACATCATTAAATCATTACATTAACAATGGAAAAGAAATAGGTTTCATAAATATCATTCCATCGTAAAAATAAACCAACTACAAGGATAATGAAAATTGTATCCTTAAAATAATATCCCATTAAAAATATGTAACATAAAATAATGTTATTTTAGATGAAAAAAAATTATAGATCACAAGAGAATAATTCTTGAGAAAAATATCCATTATTATTTGAAAATATGTCACTATATTAAAATGATGTAAAATTTTAAAAGAAAAAATTTTATTTAAAAATCAGCTTGAAAATTTGTAATGGATTTTTAAAATCATTAATAATTCCTGGTAGAGGAATAATATGTTCTTGTAGAGTAGTTAAAAAATCAATCCTTCCATACTTTTTCTAGAAAAGTCACAAATTACCTCATTTGAAAAAAAGTGAGAAAGATTCATTTCAAACAATTTAGTAAAAATTTAATGATGGGTAAAAATTACATTACGAAACCATAGGATAATCTTAAAAAAATTATAGAAAAATTGGAAATATAATAGAAATATTCCCCAATGGATATATAAGACAAAACAATACTGAATATTGATAATATTGTGAAATAGACACTAATCACTTTATAATCATAAGAATCCTTTAGCCCATGAATGAAAATATTATACACATATGAAAATAAAATTAATTTCTAGATAATACTCATTATATACATTCATGTGGAGTATATAAAAAACATATAATATCAATTTAGTATATAATGCATGCGTCCCACAGAAATAAAAGGTGTGACGAAAATCCCTTATTACTTGAGTATCTTTATAATCATGAACCCTATAAAATAGTAATATCAATTAATGATTTGAATGTCATAAAATTAAGGATATAAATGATATAGAATTTAATATTTAAGTATGTACATTTCATAAGAGAATATATTGGTGAATATGTCATGTATCTCACAAAAATAAAGTGATATGAAATTCCCTTAACATAAGCCTTCAATTCATTCAAACATGTTAAAAACTCTGATAAAATAATTATATTTTTAATATATATATACCACAAAACCATATTAATATATTTCATACCATATGTGACTTACTTGTGACTTTATATTACTCACATAATGACAATTACATGTTAAAGTTATGCCTCAGGTAATAACCACATTGTTTTTTTTTCATTCATGTATTGAATTTTAATCCTTGGTCCTCTTATATAGATCCTGATTTCATCATTTCCAAGATGATAAGAATGATATAAATATCATATATATATATATTAATTATATATTTATTCATGGTGATTCATAAAAAAATTAGATAGGAAATAAATTACAGAGTTCAAGGTAATGGTAGGTCGTACATACACTTGAACGTTATTTTTATTTTCTTATCATATAAAATAAAAGAAATTTTATTATATATTATCATTAGAAAATAATTTTTATGTTATATAAATCATATAAATTAATAATATTCATCCTTATTACTACCCATGAGAAATATATTTGAAAAATGAATCACATCACATTGTGGAGATTGTAAGTCATACGTACGTAGAAGGGACATTATCATTTACCAAAAGATTTGGTAGTAAAAAGGTTTATATTATATTATCATTAAGGAAATATTATTGTTTCATAAATATCATATATAAACATTAAACACATCCTAATTATCACTGATAAAATATGGTGATATAAAATGAATTGTATGACTCTGTGGAGATGGTAAGTTGTACGTGCTCCCGAGTGATACATTTATTTTTGTTTGAGGGGAAAGGGGATATATAGTGGTGTTTTCATAATCATAATAAAATTTCAAAATATTTGGGATGATTAATTTATTATTTTATTTTAAATATCATATATTTATAGTAGTTTTAGAAGAGTAGAAAAATAGAGTGACCGGTTAGAGCGATTACCTCTCCTTCAGAATGACCCCTTTAGATCTCATGTAAAAGACTCTATAGTTGGTTTTGGGGGAGGAACAACACCTCTATAATGTGTTTATATAATTAAAAAAGAGAATTGTGAATATTTTTTCCAATCTAGTAGACTCAGAGTGATTAAATTAGATAAAGGATAAGGTTCCCTTTTATAATTGAGGTGAGTGATTCGATTAGAAACTCTCCAAATATTAAGCTAATATAAATTAATTTTCAATTATAATTGGATATAAATTGAGTTATTTATAATATTGTATGAGTATGGGTATAAATCCAATCATAAAATGAAGATTATAAAAATTATATATAATTTTTACAATATTTATCTTTTTGTTTGAACCCTTTTTGACCCCTTTAACTGGTATCATATTATCATGTAACTTAAACATTAAGGGTAAATATACTAACTATAAAGTCAAAAAATACCAATAAATAAGTAATTTGTGAAATTTTAAAGATAATCCTAATGGGTTTTCTTAATTATTTTAATTTATTAAATCTACAAAATTTAACGAAATATTATTTAATTTAAAATATGATTAATGTAAATTTTGACATAATTCATTATTTATATTTTAAAAATTATCAAAACAACATGATATCTTTGGACAATCCTTGTTATCATATCCTCAACATATCAAATTAATAAATAAAATTCTTAGATTATATTAATTATATCAAATTATATTAATTATTATATTTTTATTATCTCTTGTTTGATATTCGAATTAATTAAACTATTACTACTTCGTCTTTATATAAGTATTTAAGGTAATTGATTTTTTATTAAAAATTATAAATAATTTACTATGACAGATAAAAACATTTTATATTTAAAATAAATATTAATAGTTGAATTTATTTCTATATAATCCTATATTAATAATTATATAGTTATTAAAAATATGAGTATGATATTTTTTAGCTTTTCTTTAAATATAATATAATAGATGTCATAATCTCGACCAAGTGGCTTCAAATGGTCGTATTTTCGGTCCAATGATTATTTTTGTCAAAATACAATTATAAACTCAAATTATTGAAAGTGTTAGGGTAATTTTATAATATTTATAACATTATTTTTATTCTTAATTACCCAATTTACCTCTAACACATGTTAATAAAAAATTATTAAAGTTACTATTCATGTTGTCCAAAAATAAGTTTCACCAATTTAAATAATTTGTACCCTATGATTTGAAATATGGAATCAATTTTTTCAAATTTAAAACATATAATTTTCATAAATTAGTTAAAAATTAATCCTATTGACGAAATTGAAAAACTAGGTTTTAAAGTAAAACGTTCAAAAGTTCATAATTTTTTTATACAAAATTTCTATGTAAAATTGACTCTAATGAATTTAATTTTAATAAATAATTAAAAAATTATCTAATTATTCTACAAAACAAATCAAAAATATAATTTAACACTATAAAAAAATTTGATGAAAATGTAGTTTTCAATTAAAATGCTGTATTTTTTACTATTCAAAAAAACACGAAACATATCCCAAAAATACCAAAACTTCAGCCAATGTAATTTTTTATATCCATATTTCAAATAATATAGGTTCTTATGAAGATAATTGGGTTGGTTATTATCTTATGCATAATAAATATATTGGATTAATATAAAAAATATTTGATTGACTAGGTAAAATTTATATTCAATTAATTTCATTCTCTAAATTTAATTTATTTAATTTATTAGAATATAATTACTTTGGGGACATAATAATATAAATATTTTTAATTACAATCAATTGTTATATATTATCTATTCTTATTAGCTGGTAAAAAGTGGATTCAACTGATAAACAATATATATTCATAATTAATTCAACTATATTGTTACCTAATAATATAACAACTTGGTTATCATCTTATTTAAATAATAAAAAAATGATGTTACATAGAAACTCAGTTGTCTGTGTAATGCATGTTAATTAATTTTTTCATGTAATGCAAGGAACCAATGATATAATATTTCTTTTTAAAAAATATATTTCATAAAAATATATGGGTGTTACATTCTACCCCCCTAAAAATTAATTCCACCCTACAAATTCAACTCTGTTAATAATGGTTTAATAATTGAATGTTCTTTTCATAGAAAACAACATCATAAAAATTAATACGGTAACTCTATATTAAGAAATTATAGTTAAGAAACATAATGGTTACCCAAAGTAACTCATGACTTGGAGTAACAACCTAAAAATTTTAATTATATTTGTTTCTTAATTTTGGGTTTTATTTTATTTTATACTCAACAAAACTATATCCTTTAATTAATGAAGTGGGTATAATTAAAATAAGACCATTGGGTTTCAATTGTTATATAACTGTTGGTCAACATGACCCTTGGAAACTATAATATTAACGTTTTGTTTTTATAAATATAGTTATCATGGTTAATTAATATAGAAAGAAGATTTAGTTTCCTCATCCAGTAGACACGGGCCATATGAATCCCATCTATCAAATCTTGGGAAATAGGTAGCATCACCATGCTTTTCTCTAGACCAAGCCCCAGCCAAACTTCAATATATGAAACTTGAACGGAATCACCTAAGGGAGATGTTCAAGCTGATAGAAATCACAACTCAGACAATGTTGTCCAAGCCACCCCAATATTATATCATCATAGCACACCGTACACTTAGGTCCATTACTCGTGTTATAAGGGGCTATGTAACGAGACCATGTAATCCTTTTATATAAATAAAATTGTTATTTCTTATTATGTAATGGTTTTGAATTTCAAATATTTGGATAAATATAGGATGTGTATTTTTGATGAATTTTAGGGGAAAAGGGGGTATTTTAAAATATTATTGTTTTCTTTTAATAATTAATAATGGGAAATGATTTTCAAAAAAGGTCTTCTATAGTTGTGATTAGTGAGAATTTTAGAGCCCAATAAGATCAATAAGATTTTTAGTGAATACTAAAGTTTGAATAGTAACATACTCGTATGAATAGTAATGAATATTAATGAATAGTAAATTCGGCAAAAAATAGAAACTTTACCCATGAATGTATAAATGCATTTTAAACATCTAAAAAGTGAAAAAAAAATGATCATAATATATGTTTTGGTATTTTTGTATGTCATAAATATTTTATTTAAAATTTTATAATTAATTTTATAATTTAGAATTGAAATTTATTTACATAAAATGTAATCATATATTGTTACTTTATTTTATTATGGTTATACGATAATTTTATGGGACCTTGATTACTTTCTTAAGGTGTTACCAAACAAGAAATAGTTTTAATGTTGTATTTTGGGAATAAATAATGATTTTATTTAAAAATTAAATTCAAAATATTTAGAAAATTATTTTCTTAAAATTGAGTCCATTTTTTAATTTAGAGCATATCTATTAGGATAGGGTGAAATTTTGGGATTTTTTTGCAAAAGATGGATTTTTGGTGAATAGTTAAAATGCAGTTTTGAGTTTCGGGTGTTTAATGACAGCATTAATGATGTAATAATGATGTAAGCTTTCCGGTCAACTTATTAATAGTGATATATTCTATGAGGTTTCCCAAGTGTCCAATACCATGGGAAAATACCGTGGGCAAGCCCATGGTTTTGCAAATACAACCGATGAGGTGTCCCTTGGAAATTAATAATTTATTCCCTCATTTTTCCTATAAATACCAAGCCATTTCCCTCATTAATTTCATTCCAAAATCCTCCTCAACGATTTTCTAATCACCTTACCTTTTAAGGAGTCCTCCCAAGGTTACCTCAGGCCTCTAAAGGTCCCGACCTTCAAGCTTTCAAAATTACTCTTCAAGGTAAGGAAACCTTACACCCTCCTCTTTTAAGTCGTGACTTTTTTATGTTATGACTTATAGTTTCATTTTATTATTTGAGGGATTGTTATTATATATCTTTAATAACTTCCATTTCATATCCAAATTATGAGATACCCTTTTTCCTCTCATCAATATATTTTCATAATTTTTAAGTGACGCCATTAGGATGCCAAATTTGTTGTAAAAGAAATCAAATCTTCTCTTTCCTTTCCAGTTTCCTTTTCATGTGGTATGTCATTCAAATATCCATTCCATGTTCTTATCTCCATGTTATTATAGATTTATATTGTATTATGATTTATTTATGAGTGTTTTACCCATGTACCCTCTCTTTTTAATGTTTTTTAAAGGATGTTATGTAGTTGTTATGCTTCAGAATTTCCATCTCACAATTCCTTTGTCTTTCTCTCAAGAAATTATCTTGTTTTATTTATGTGAATACTGAGACCTATTTCTTTTCTATGGGTGTTCATAAGTAAAAAATGATATATTTGATTCTGTAATTGACATACACATAATTCTCACTTCCTTTCCATTGTTTATAAATGACATAGTGATCTTTTTTAAGAACTTTCAAAATGTCACAATTTTGAAATGACATCCATTTGTTTTGATCTATATGGGTTATTTATAAAATGTTGGATAAGGAACTATTTGGTTGACATGAAATTAAAGACATATTAAGGGTGTTCCCTGATATCCCTCTAATGCATTTGGTAAGTAATTATTCTCTAGAGATGACACGTTTCACGATACCTTGGTGAATAACATTGGTAATTTTTATTACACCTCGGGGATAAACCTTAGTGATATGTTCATGAATGTCTAAATGAAATTTTGTATCCACATATTCAATTTATGATTCATGTTCTTTTTATAATGATATTCCTATTATTTCGTTGCTCATGTCATTTTTATTTTTATCATGTTCTTATTAATATTGCTCAAGATCACATGTCAACTGGTTTATTTGTTTTTCTTACTGAGCCTTCTGCTCACCCTTTCCTTTGATTCATGTACCCAAGAAATGAGATTAAGTAATTTTACATATGATGAACCTATAATGAAGCTATAAGAGTGGTTTAGAAGAATGGTTTATGTTTTTTCATGTATTATGTTCCTGATTTCCAAGACACTATACTTTAAAGATCCTCTGTTTCTAAAATGTAATGAAAGGTTATGTAATAAAATGGCAGGATTCCATAGTTGGTATTAGAGGATAGTATAGTTATTTATGAAAGAAAATTTTAAATATAGGAAAAACTTCCTGGTATTTTGTTGAATATTGAGTAAGTGTTTTATCAAGAAAATACATCCCTGTCTGGATACGAGTAGGTAGAAGTAGCTCTGGTACAGAGGTACCTAGGAGTAAAAACTTGGACAAAGTGTTTTGGGATTGACTCAGGGTATCCCAGTACATGACATTAGGTATTCCTGCAGTCTTGGTTATGACACTCACTGGGGATATGTTTGGTTAATCATTAGATTTTTATGAATCGTTATGAAGGAATTATAGAGAAATGTAATTGTTTAAGCATTATGTTTTAAGACATAAAATCATTTATAGATAAAATATTCGTAAATGAAATAAGTTTCTAACTATGGTTTTATTCTTTTAGAAATGGCAAAAAATAGGAGGAAGTTTTCAAATGGTGACTACAATGGACCATGCACTGACGACCCTCTGATGGAATCTGGAATGGAAACATTCATGCGAATGATGAACCAACTAGCTCAAGTTATGGGAAATAACTTGAATCAAGGTGAGCACCAATCTCACTGCGAAGGGAACACCATTCTGTTGAGACCTTTATGTGTCAATGGAAACTAACCTTTAGTGGATCGACTAAACCATTGATTGTTGAATAGTGGATCAACTCTATAGAGAAGATCTTTTCTGTGCTCCATTGTTCAGAGAAAGAGAAGGTCACCCTGGCTGTCTATCGCATATAAGGAGAAGCCGATTAGTGGTGGGAGCTAATTAAAAACACGAGGCAAAGAGTGGATGTTGAATATATGGAGTGGGAAGAGTTCAGAGGGATCTTCTTCAGTAAGTATTAACCTCGTTCCATGAGAACATGAATAGAGAAAGAGTTTCTTGAGCTGAAGCAGAAAGAGAATGAATATGTGGGAATCTTCGAGATGTAATTTATAAGACAATACCATTAAACCTCAAGCATTGTCATGGATCCTAATGGTAAGGTTCATAGATTCTTCGGTGGACTGAGACCTCATCTGCGGAAGAATCTAGCCAACTAAGACTATGATTGCTATGAGGAGATCTTACGGAGTGGAATGAAAGTCGAAATGGATTTTGGTGAGATGAAGTGGTCTCATAAATCCAATGAAAAGAAGAGATCAATGGAGCCAAGCTTAGGGAGGAGCTTTGATCTAGGAAGAGGAGGCAAGCAAGTGCAACGTCCCACATGTAATAAAAGTGGGAAGAAGAATATGGGGAAATTCCTGCTTGGGAGTATTGAATGCTAAAAGTGTGGAGGACATGGCCATAATGCAAAGAATTTTCATAGTGAGGTGAAACCTCAACATTAAAACACTAACGACAAGGGGAAAGTGGTGCAGGCCCTACATGATGTCTGGTGATTTATGTGTGCACAATATGGGAACTATTCCAATCCCTATCCAAATATGAGGGCAGTAGAGAGGAACCAAAATAAGCTTCAGCAAAGGGAAAGGTAGCAAGGTCGTTCTTTTGCAATCACGATAGCTGAAGTTGAATCTCTAAATGATGTGGTACCATGTACTCTTGTTGTTCTCTAAAATCTAGAAAGTACATTGTTTGATTATGGTTCTACGCATTATTTATTTCCTCCAAGCTTGAAAAGAATTTGGAATCAACCACCGACTTTCTAAAAGTGGATTTATCAATCAAGAATCCTGGTGGGAGTATCTAAGCATTGTCAGTGTTTAGAAACTATAGTATTTACATTGGTGAGCACAATATTAACACAAATCTAGTAGCCATTCCCATGCTAGAATTCGACATTATACTAGGGATGGACTGGCTCTAAAAGTATAATTCTATGATCAAATGCTGATGTAATGAAATCTTAGTATTCTTGAATGGAAAACCTATAGATATCTTCCAGGGAGAGATAAATCAAACTGATCTTTATCTAGAAGAACCTTCGATATCCTTCTTTATGGAATTTATTGGTGTAGAAGAAGAAGGAAATGAGAGTTTGAGGATAGAAATGTCCCCATCATCTTGGAAAACGTTTGACTTATTTCCTGAGGAGTTTCCTGGACCTCCCCCAGAAAGATAGGTAGAGTCCTCTATTGAACTCGTACTTGGATCCCATCCAATATCAATGAACCTGTAAAGGAGGGAAAATGTGGAGCTGGACGAATTAAAGAAACAACTCCAAGATCTTTTGGAGAAGGGTTTTATCCGACTGAGTGTGTCTCCTTGGGGAGCACATGTTCTCTTTATGAAGAAGAATGATGGATTGATGAGGCCATGCATTGATTTTAGAGAACTGAATGGGATCACAGTTAAGAAAAAATACCCTCTTCCAAGAATTGATGACTTATTTGACCAACTTACTGGGGCTCAATTCTTTTCTATGATTTATTTTCGATCTGGTTATCATCAATTGAGGGTGAATAAAGATGATATTCTGAAAATTGCCTTCCGATCAAGATATGGGCAATACAAGTTTGTTGTTATGCCTTTTGGATTGACTAATGCACCTTCTATTTTTATGGATTTGATGAATAGAGTATTTAAGGACTACCTTGATAAGTTTTTGGTAGTTTTTATTGGTGATATTCTGATAAATTAAAAAAGTCCTGAGGAGGATTAAGATCATCTAAGGGTTATTTTTTAAAATGTATGGAAGGATAAGATTTTTGGAATGTTTAGTAAATGTGAATTCTGGTTTCAACAAGTTGCTTTATTGTTTTCAATTTTTACCGATGAAGGAATCACAGTTGACCCTGTAAAGACAAAAGTTATAGAGGAGTGGACTCAGCCTACAACAATAACTGATATTCGTAGATTCCTTGGATTAGCGGGATATTATTGGAGGTTTGTGAAAAAAATTTCATGGCATTCTAATCCATTAAACAAGTTAACTCGAAAAGGTGTCAAGTTCATCTGGACAAAGGAGTGTGAGGAAAGTTTCCAAGAGCTGTAGAAGAGATTGGTTACTACACCCGTGTTAACTCTACCCTCAAGTGGAGAAGGATTAGTTATTTTTAGCGATGTATCTTTGAAAGGTATTGGGTGCGTCCTCATGAAAAATGAAAAGCACATTGCATATACATCTCAACAGTTGAAGGCTCATGATCAAAACTATCCTACGCATGATCTGGAGCTGGCTGTGGTCGTTTTTTTACTAAATATATGGTGGTACTATATTTATTGGGATAAATGTGATATATACATAGACCATCATATATTAAATTATATTTTCACACCAAATGAAATTAACAAGAGACAAAGGAGACGGTTTGATCTTCTTAATGACTATGATTCTTCAATTCATTGTCATCCTAGATGAGCAAACAATGTCATTGATGCATTAAGCAGGAAAGACCCAGTTTTTCTGCCCAGTTTGACGATTCAGAGAGATCCTTTGATCAATGCCCTAGTAAATATGGACATGGGAATTATAAGGGAAGGGACATCATCAACTCTAACCCAAATGGATTCTCAACCATCATTACTAGAGAAAGTCAAAAAAGCTCAGAAAGAAGATCCTTTGTTACAAAATATTTTTTAGGCTGTGAAGGATGTGAAGTTTCTTGAGTTCAATACTAATCAAGAAGGTGTACTGAAAGTTTGTACATGACTATGTGTTCCATCTTCCGTGAATAAATAAGGAGATGATGGAAGAAGCTCATAGCTCTACTTTCTCTATACATCCTCGAAGCACAAA
Source organism: Viscum album (assembly GCA_963277665.1). NCBI lineage: Eukaryota > Viridiplantae > Streptophyta > Magnoliopsida > Santalales > Viscaceae > Viscum > Viscum album. The sequence continues at coordinate 1,293,472,379 of OY728135.1, forward strand.
AAAGTATAGCGACCTTCGTGATCATTTTTAGTGGGATATTATTAAAATGGAGATTCTTTGACTACATGTCAAGGTGCCTGGTATGTCTGCAAGTGAAGGCAGAGCGATAACTTAATAAATGGGTATTGAAACCACTACCCATACCAGTATGCAAGTGGGACAATATCACTATAGACTTTGTCACTGGTCTCCCAACAACTCCAAAGGAAACAATGTGATATGGGTTACTGTGGACCATCTCACCAAAATTGCCCATTTTATCTCTATCTGAGAAGATTTCCCTCTTGATCATCTTGCCAGTATTAATGTGAAGGAAGTGGTAAGGATTCATAGAGTTCCACTTTCTATCATATCTAATCATGATGCAAGGTTCACATCAAAATTCTGGAGAAGTCTTCAACAAGCTCTGAGAACTGAATAGAATTTTAGTATGGCCTATCACACCCAAACTGATTTCTAATCTGAATGGACTATTCAAACACTCGAGGACATGCTAGGAACATGCTCAATGGAATTTAAAGTGGAGAGGATCAACATCTCCCTTTTTTGAGTTCTCTTACAACAAAAACTTCCACTCGAGCATTCAAATGGAACCTTATGAAGCTATATATGGGAAGCGATGTACAACTCTTACTTGGTGGGATGAAGCTGGTGAGAGAAATCTTATTAGGCCTAGCCTTGGGAAAGAGATGAGAGAAAAGGTCTATGCCATCCAGAAACACATTAAGGCTGCTCTGAATCGGTAAAAGAGCAATTTTAACTACCATCTAAGGGACTTGGAGTTTGATGGTTGTGACAAAGTATTTCTTTGGATTTCACCTTATAAGAGAGTCATGAGGTTTGGGAAAAAAGGAAAGCTCAGCCCTAGGTACATTGGCCCCTATGAAATCATTGATCTTGTGGGAGCAGTGTCCTATCGGCTTGAACTACCTCCAAATATAGAACAAGTTCATGATGTCTTCAACATATCCCTCTGGGGAAGTACATACCTAACCCTTCACATGTATTAAATCAAGAGGTGGTACAACTGGAACATTACCTCTCTCATGAGGAGCAGTCGTTGGAGATCATGGATTTTAGAGACAAGGCCCTATGCAACAAGACTACCCATCTTGTTAAGGTGTTGTGGAGGAACCACAAATTTGAAGAAGCCATGTGGGAACCGGAGGAGTCTATGGGAAAGAAGTACCCACACCTTTTCTCATCAGAGGGTACGAGATAAAATTTCGTGGATGAAATTTCTTAAGAAGGGAAGAATGTAACAAACCGAACTTTTTAATTATATTTATTTCCTAATTTTGTGTGTTATTTTATTTTATACTCAACAAAACTATATCCTTTAATTAATGAAGTGGGTATAATTAAAATGAGGTCGTTGGTTTTTGACTTTTATATGACCATTGGTCAATATGACCATTGGAAACTGTAATCTAAATGTTGTGTTTCAATAAATATAGATATTTGGTTAATTAATACAGAACGAAGATTGAATGGCATCATCCAGTAGACTTGGGCCGTTTGAAGCCCATCTGTCGGAGCTTGGGAATGAGGTAGCATCGTTGGGATTTGCTCTAGACCAAGCCCAAGCCAAAATTAAACATATGAGGCTTTAACAGAATTGCCAAAGGGAGAAATTCAAGTTGAGATAAATCACCACACATGCAATGTTGTCCGAGGCACCCCAAGATTCTATCACCATTGCACACCTTACACTTAGTTCATATGCTGGTGTTATAAGGGGCTATGTAATGAGACCTTAGATTCTTTGTGTAATTATTTTATATAAATAAAATTGTTATTTCTTATTATCACAAGGTTTCAGAATATCAAATATCCTGATACATATAGGATCTGTATTATTGATGAATTTTAGGGAAAAATGTTACTTTAAAATATTTTGGTATTCATTAAATAATTAATAATTTGAAATGATTTTCAAAAAAAGGTCTGCTACAGTTGTGATCAGTGAGAATTTTAGAGTCTAATAAGAATAACTTGATTTTTAGTGAATAGTAAAGTGTGAATAGTAACATACCCAAATGAATAGTAATGAATAATAAATTGGTCAAAAATAGAAACTTAACCCATGAATGTATAAATAGAATTTAAACATCTTAAAAGTTAAAAAATGATCATAGTATAAGTTTTTCTATCTTTGTATGTCATAAATATTTTATTTATAATTTTATAATTAATTTAATAATTAAAAAAGGAAATATATTTTCATAAAATGTAATCGTATAGTTTTACTTTATTTTAGTATGGTAATACGATAATTTTATGGGACCTTGATTACTTTCTTAAGGTGTTACACAATGAGTTATAGTTTTAAAGTTGTATTTTTGAAATAAATAATGATTTTACTTAAAAATTAATTTAAAAATATTTAGAAAATTATTTTTCATAAAATTGAGTTCATTGTTGAATTAAGAGCATTGATATTAGGTTAGGGTGAGTTTTAGGGATTTTTCTAAACTAGTTGAATTTTTGGTGAATTGTGAAAATACAGTTTTGAGTTTCTGGTGTTTAATGACACCATTAATGATGTAATAATGATTTAAGATTTCTGGTTGACTTAGTAATAGTGACATATTCTATGAGGGGACCCATGTGGCCAATACCATGGTAAAATACCATGGGAAAGCTCATGTTTTAGCCAATACCACCAATGAGGTGTCCCATGGAAATTAACAATGTATTTCCTTACTTTTCCTATAAATACCAAGCCATTTACCTCATTCATTTCATTACAAAATCCTCCTCAACGATGTTCTGGTATACTTAACTCCCAAGGATTCCTCTAAAGGTGCCCTCAAGCCTCCCAAGGTCTTGACCTTCATTCTTTCGAAGTTACTCTTCAATGTAAGGGAACCTTTCACCCTCCTCTTCTAAGTCATGTATTCCTTTATGTTATGTCTTATATTTCCATTTTATTATTTGGGAGCCTATTATTCTATATCTATAATACTTTAAATTTATTTTCCAAATTATTATATAGCCTTTACTCTCTCATTAATTTATTTTCTAAATTTTGAAGTGACTCCATTAGGCTGCCGAAATAATTTGAAAATAAATCACATCTTCTCTTTCCTTTCATGTTTCCTTTTCTTGTACTATTTCATTCAAATATCCATACAAGGTTATTATCTCCAGGTTATTATGTATTTATACTATATTATGAGTTATTTATGAGGTTATTACCCTTTTTACCCTCTCTTTTTAATTTTTTCTAAAAGGATGTTATGTAGCTGTTATGCTGCAGAATTTCCATCTCAAAATTCCTCTCTCTTTCTGTCAAGAAATTATCTTGTTTTATTTATGTTAATACCCTGACCTATTTCTTTTCTATTGGTGTTCATATATAAAAAATTGATATATTTGATTCTTTAATTTCCATACATATCACCCTTACTCCCTTTCAATGGGTTATAAATAAAATAATGATATTTTTTTAGAACTTTTAATCTATCACACTTTTGAAATGAAACCCATTTCTTTTGTTCTCTATGGGTTATTTATGAAATGTTTGATTATGATCTAAGTGGATGAAATTACTGTAAATACATAATAAGGGTTCTCCCTGGTAGCGCTTCAATGCATTGGGTAAAGAATTAATCTCTAGATATGACAAGTTTCACGATACCTTGGTGAATAACCTTGGAAATATTTTTGACACATCGGCGATAAACCTTGGTGATATGTTCATGAATGTATAAATGAAATGTTTTAGCCACATATTAAAGTTTATATTCATGTTATTTTTTCTCATGATATTCCTATTCTTCCATTTCTCATTTCTTTATGATTTTTATCATGTTCTTATTAATATTGCTCAAGATCACCTATCAACTGTTTCACCTGTTTTCCTTACTGAGCATTCTGCTTAACCTTTCCTTTGATGTATGACTCCATGATATGATATGCAGTAATTTTACATAGGATTAACCTATGATTAATCCTTACGAGTGATTTAGAATAATTTTTTATTATTTTTTCATGTATTAGGTTCCTACGTTCCAAGACACAAGTCTTTAAAGACCCATAGTTTGTAAAATGTAATGAAATGTTATGTAATAAAAAGGTAGGATTCCATAATCGGTTTCCACATATGATAACATATGTTGAAATTGAAAACATAGACATATAATATAAATGTATCTATCAAGTAATAATGGAGAGTAATAAATAATATAGTTAAAATAATATTTACAATAAAAAATTCATAAATATATGATGATCTAAGGGACCATTCGATTAATGAAAAATAAAGGTAATAAGTTAAAATATATAGCTTCAAGATCCTTTCCCTATAGCTAAAGAAATTTAGGGGAGATATGCTTACATTATTTTATTATAACCTCTCCCTTTTTTGTTCCTTGATCAATTTCCAATTCATCTATTATTTGAAGAAATGCAGTTGAATTTTTCATTTTTGAAGCATTAGTAGATCATAAATAGAAATATATCTCCTTTTATATGACTTTATCAAAAAAAATAGCACAAGTTTCCAAATATGCATTAATCCTCATATGGAAAAATAATAATTTAATATCTAAAACCTCATCTGATGGTTTAGATAATCCCCTCTATAAATGGTTATCCGTATAACCCCATTTAAAGAGGAAAGTATGAGACAATAGAAATAAGGGAACTAAATTTCTAAAAAAAGATTAGAATTGATCCCACATATATCATAAATTTGATATTATTTGTCACATACCAAAAATGGGAATACCTTCACCATCCATTCTATTAAAAACAGTAATAACGTGAGTTACCATAAATAATAATTGTTTATTTATTCCAAAGTTTATTGGATATATGTTATAAATAAAAAAATATTTTAAATTTCATAAATAATACAATAACAAACTTTTTTAACAAATCCTTAGTCATTTACTAGGTAATTAGTACCATCCATATTACTTATTTATATTCAATATAACCTTAACCAAACATTTTTATCTCAACATCAGGAACAACTTATGGGTTAGCTTCCCTTAGTAAAAATTTCACCATTCCATTAAATCACATTTCTCGTTTGTCAGAACCATTAAAAACATTCTTATAAATCCCTAGGGAAAAACACATTAACTAAAAAATCCATATATATTAAATAATTTATGAATCTAAATACATAAAAACAATAATATTACCTCATAAATTATTTAAATGGAATAGGTCTTTCTTTGGTTTAGAAGGAAATTCTTAGGTCAGGGTATTGAGTTTGGTAATTCTCATGTTCTCCATACATAATACATTGAACTCAATGAATGTTTGTCACTATCAGACTTTTTTCCCACATAGATATCATCTTCCCTAACATTTGATATATTCACCAAGGTTCTTATTTCCTTCTTGTTGTCATGTAGGAAGCTAAATCTTCTTTCTTTTATGTCCCTCACCATGGGAAAACCCATAAAGTTCCATCGTTTTGTTATTCGATGTCCTAGGAATACTAAAATAGTTTACATTTATAATCATATATCATGATATAGGATTTAAAATAATCACAAAATGTTTATCTCTATTTATTACCCAATTTCATATCCCATAATCAAAAAAACCCATCACATTAAATGTTAACCTTGTTCCTTATCATTCCCTCCGTTGACTAAAACCAGAAAGCATTATGTGGACAAAACTTATTATAGTGGAAAACCATATAATCCTAGAAAATTAATTATTGTATTTCTAAATTATGATACCATCTTATAAAATCATAAGCTTATCCTTAGTTATATCTCTATACCTGACCTGAAAGATAATTTTTTATTATAAAACACTTTTATGGAAAAAGTGTGAAACCTGCAAGTACAACCAGAGCATCAAACGTCATAATAGGTGAAAAAGTTGTTAAAGGCCAACTTAAAATGTGCAGATGAATCCTCTCTATATAATTTCTTTGAAAGAGATGATACTTGTGTAATCGGATCTTCCATGATGGCATCTTCAAATTTACCGGCCACCTTGTCATATGCCTGCAGGAAATCTTCCACTGTTATCTTCTAAGAATTGAAGCCTCTGGACAAGATTAAATGTTTCTTGATGAACCAATATTCTTTCTCTGTGTTTAAATCCAATTGAAATGGTCTCCCTTTTATCCTCCCTACATCTTCTTTAGACTCATGAATGATAATGATCTTCTCTAACATATCTTCCTCAGAGTGCATGAGAAGGTCCCATGGGTTGTCAATAATCATTCTCTTAACAGCCCGCTCTGATCCATCCATATTAATTAATGGAGCTTCCCAAATGTTAGCTTCATTTTTTGATGACCCTTGAGCTATAGTTAGAGGGATATCTTGAGCCATACCATCTTCCTAGAGCCAAGAAACTTAGGCCATATAAGCCTCCTTCCCTCGGGTGTGATCTTTAGAGGAGTAGCTTTCAATTGTGCCACTCCAACTCACAGTTTTCAAGTGGCCCACATTTACCTGTTCCATTTTGGAGGATTCTTCATATATAACGTTTTTTCCTCCCTTTTTAGGTCACCTTGTCTCCATAGGTCTTGGAAGATATGAATAATCCTTGCAGCCTTTGGATTTCCCCCTCTTGCTCACAATTCAGCTACTCGGGTCCATGTTCTCTTTGTGTCCCTTCTTCTTTCTTGGGTTGTGGATCCTTCTTCCTCCCTTTGAACTGTCATGCGAAAGTTGTTAGTCACCGTCTCCACCCCATGACTCTACACTTGAGAAACACCCTGAGCACTTTTGATCCTAATAAAGAGTAATAGAATCCAGCCCATTAAATCGATTGTTAATGTCAATTGAAGATAGGGTCAACCTCTGGTTTTCCCTTCCCCCAGCTTTCAACCACTACCCCGGTTTGTCTAGTAGCTCCTGCATCTAGAAATTAAGCTCCGTGTTGTTCACGGCTTTTGGACCATGTCCAATCTGAGCAACATCTGCATATGAAAACATGGAAGACTCAGATTGCATAGGATCAGTGTTACAAGTAACCCCTAACCCTAGAACAGCCTATTCGACCAGTTTACATCCTATCAAGTCACTCCTTAACCTATTGAAAATTTCATCCACCTTTGGATTGGTCGGCCTTACCTCCTTCTAGAGGATGGTATCGACTAGATCCATGCTATTCAAAAGATTCACCGAGGGGGCCTCTGGCACAAGATTCCTGGGTCCCCGACGGTAGGATCGGTAGGGATGTCCTTAGAGATTACAGGCTGAGCAAAACTCAATACGGGATTCGAAAACAACCTCTTGTATCCATCTAACTTCATCCCCATCAATGAACCAAACCCAATTCACTGGTAGTCTTGAAACATCAACTTCAATACAAATTTGAGGTGAGATTGGGTGACACAGAGCATCAGTCTGACTATCCGAGCACATAAATCATCCTACCATGTTCCCGATCATCCATAAAATAGATGGATTATAAAAGGGGAGTAGAAGGTTTGTAAAGCTTACCCACAACACCATTATTGGAGTATCACACTCCATGTGGAAGTTGAACGACCAACAAAAGAGAAAAAAGGGGCACCCATTGCATACTCTTGGGGATCTGGACCAAGAAATGATCAAATCCTCTTCGGAAGCAAAGAGAACAGTTACATTTCATTTTTCGAGGAGACCCATGACTGCACTAAGATAACCCTGATCATTTATTACAAAATTAAACATAATTTATTACATAAACTTCATTTTATACAACATAGAAGATCGAGAGGTCTAGTGTATTTGGGGCTTAGGATCATTACATAAAAACATAAAAGAAGAAAAAAAATATCATTATTGAAAACTTCCTTTACATGAATACTACATTCCCTCGTACATAGCATTGCTTTGGATAACCTGAAGACATGCATAAAAAAGGGTGAGCTATAAATCACGGTAAGGGGTTAATCATAGAATAACATGAGGAATGAAATACTTGTTAGAAAATAGGCATATCAATAGATCACAAGATAATTATAAACACAATGGCATGATAAAGCATGATAATCATAACATGGAAGTCTGGCAACAACACATAACATGGAATTAGCATGAGCCAAGGCTCATTGCACATGGAGCATGAGTAAAACCTCATCAAACATTAAGCACGAGTAAACCCACACTTCACTTGAATTAGCATTAGTAAACACACATTACACATGATGTATCATCATACTATACTTTACCCAATGCATTGGAGCGCTATCAGGGTGCACCATTCTTAAACATTTCATTTCATTTATAAGTTTGCCATATGGATCATAAAACATTGAATCATTCATCATAATCAATTATTCCATGATAAAAAAATATGGAATACGTAAATGAAACTCTTTAAACAATAGGTAAATGTGAATAAAGGTGAATACCATTAATAGATAAATGGGAATGGTATTCTCTACACAATGACTTTGGCTTGGAAAAGGGTGGTGCAATTTCGGCAGCATAACAGCGTGACATCAGAACTCATTAAAATTGATGATGAGAGGGAACTGGGTGTCTCATCATATTTAAATGACATTTAAATTAAAGGGTTCATAAATACATGTCCCAAAAAATGAAATGGAATTTAGATTCATGATACAAAATAATTGCTTGAATGTAAATGAGGAGAGAGAAATTTCATTCGGAATTTTGGCATAGTAATGTGTGTACATGGGAGGAATTTAATAAGAGCGAAAGGGGTATAAAACCATTCAAAAATATATAGGGTAGTATGGGGGAGGTTTGAAACCATACCCCAACATTTATAATTGAAATTAAGAGGTCATACCAATTTAAATAATATTGGAAAAAAATGAGAAAGTAAGAAAACCCCATACTTGGAAGTGTGCTTCCAAAGGCTTTAGAGAGGGTTGATAGAGGCTTATTGGGAGCTTGGGGCACCGTGGGAGGATTCTAGAGAGAGGAGGGAAGAGGTTAGTCAAACTCCAACGGCATTGAGTGAGGATGAAGTTGGATATTGGGTGGGTTTATATGGGAAATGAGAGGGAATTGTTTATTATTTTGGTTTGGGACAGTTCACATTAAACTAATCAAACCCACAAACCAGCCCATGGTTTTTTCCCATGTTTTTTTTCAAAGGGAATTGGAAAACAATATATTATAAGTTCAAAGTCTGAACATTTTAAAATAATGGGTTTGCTTATGTGGAGGTGAGACAGACTCCCAAGGAAAACAATTTAAAAAGGAAAAATGTTTAATAAGTCTTGAAGGGTCCCCTAAATCTTTTTAAAATAAATCAAACAAACCCAAAATAACATTATTTTAATGTTAAAACATATAATAGCCGAAAAAAAAATTTATAGTGTTTTATTACATCATTATTAGGTCATTATGATCTCATAAAAGACATTATATATTTAAACGGTATTTAAATTTTACCCAAACATTTGACTGTCTTAGAAAATTATGAAAAATTGACCATTGGATAATTTCGACGTCCTAATTCCAAAAATAATATTGATTTTATCTAAATAATTTTATAAATATGTTAATTTTTAATTTTAAAATAAAAAGTGACATTTATCGAAAATTCTTGGATTTTGAAAAAAATGGATTTCAAGCCTTAAAAAAATTACAATTTCATTCATAAAATTATAAGATCATTTATATTTAATAAAAATTAATTTAATAAAAATAATAATATTTTATTAAAATGTTATTTAATTCAAAAATCATTTAGTTCATTAAAATATATTTCATAGTTGAACATTAACTAAAAATACTATGTGTGCTTTAAAAACTATTTAGAAGGTAACAATAATAAAATGAAAGTATATTCATTATTATATACAAAAATAATGTACATAACCATAGTGATAAGGTATTATTACATAACCCCTTATAACACCCGCATAGGACTGAAGAGTAAGGTGTGCGATGGTGACAGACTCTTGGGGTGGCTCTGATTACATTGCTCGGGTGGAAATCTATATCAACTTCCACATATCTCGTAGGCAGTCCTGCTCGAGCTTAACATATTCAAGCTCATATTGGGATTGGTCAAGATCGAATCCCAAAGACGCAACCTCCTTTCAAAGATCTAACAAATGGGCTTCATATGGGGCATGTCTGCTGGATGAGGCAATCACTTTCTTTTTTTGAGTAAATTGGACTTGTTAAAGCCCTATATTTATACTAATCATGTGGTCACTGTTCAATGGATATATTATCAATGGTCTCATTTATTAAAAATATTTTAAAATTAAATAACATAAAACCAAAGTAGTTGATATTTTATATAAACATTTTACATAAAGATACATTTAAATAGATCAATAGGTATTTCCATTAATGAAAGTTTGGGCTGTTACAATCATCCCAACTTAAGAAATTTCACCCTCAAAATTTTCTTTTCCCACACTAAAACAGATGTGGGTAACTCTGCTTCATTATTTCATACCATTCCCACGCCGCGTCTTCCAACATGTGGTTTCACCACAACACCTTAGCGAGGGGCATTGTCTTATTTCGTAGAACTCTTCCTCTACGATATATGATCTTCACTGGTTTCTACTCATATGAAAGATCATCCTCTACCCGTACCACATCTTAAGAGAGTACATGTGAAGGGTTTGTTATGTACTTCCTTAAGATGGATACATGAAAGACATCATGTATTTTGGCCATGGTAGGTGGAAGTGCAAGTCGATAGCCCACAACCCCGACACGATTAAGAATCTCAAAGGGGCCGATGTACCTTAGACTTTACTTCCCTTTCTTTCTAAACCACATGAACTTATTCCACGGAGATATGCATATAAATGCCATATCTCTAACTTTAAACTCAAAGTCTCATCTATGGTTATCAGCATAACTCTTCTATCAACTCTGGGCTGCCTTGGTATGCTGCTGAATGGTTTTCACCTTCTCCACCATTTCTTCGACTGTTTCTGGACCAAGAAGCTTACGCTCACCGACCGCATCCCAAAACGCTAGTATTCTACACCTTTTCCCATAATAGGTTTCATATGGTTCCATTTTGATGATCGAGTGGAAACTGTTATTATAAGAGAACTCAACTAGAGGAAGATGTTGATCCCATCCTCCTTTAAAGTCCATTGAGCATGCTCTCAACATATCCTCAAGTGTTTGGATAGTCTACTCAGATTGGCCATTAGTTTGAGGATGATAGGCCGTATTGAAGTTCAGTTCAATATTCAGAGCATGTTGAAGATGCTTCCAAAAACATAGAGGTGAATCATGGATCTCGATCAAACACAATATATATCATGTACTCCATGCAGCCTTACCATTTTTATGATATATATCTGTGCTAGTTGATCTAATGATAAATCCTCCTGAATATCAATGAAGTGTACAACCTTTGTAAGACGATCCAAAGCAACCTAGATTGTATTGTTGCCTTTGGATGTCTTCGTAATTCCAGTGAAAAAGTCCATGGTGATGTTCTCCCATTTCCATTCTGGTATGGGAAAAGATTGCATCATCCCCTTAGACATCTGCCTCTCTTACTTCACTTGCTGACACACCATTCAATTTGATGTATATTTAGTGATCTCCTTCTTCATATTATCTCTCAAATAATTCTCTCGAAGATATCGATACATCTTTTTGTTTCCTAGGTGAATAGAGAAATTTGAACTCTGTTCATTATCCAAAAGATCTTTCATTAGCTCCGGACATGATGGAACACATAGTCTTTTCCAAAATCTCACAATTCCTTCTTCATTAACATTAAACTCTGAGGATTTCCCTTTTCCTATAGCTTCCACCTTTTCTTGAATTCCCACATCATCCTTTTAATCATCCTTTAACCTTTCCGAAAGTGACGGTTGAGAAATAATTTGTGAAAATATTGACGATTTTCCCTTATTTATGATTCCCATGTAAAATCTAAGAATATTGGATCCTTATAAATTATCATCAATGATAGAATCACTGGGTCCTTTCAACTTAGGGAATCTACCACATTGTTCATGTCCCCAGGGTGGTAATGGATTGAGTAGTCATAGTCTTTGATCAGCTCTAACCATCTTTGTTGTCACATGTTCAACTCTTTCTGTGTGAATATATACTAGAGGCTTTTTGGTCAATATATATTTTACACTTCTCCCCAAAGATATGATGCCACCAAATTTTCAAAGAGAAGACCACTGTAGCCAACTCGAGGTCATGTGTTGGATAGTTCTGTTAATAACATTCAATTTCTTGAATCATAGGCAATGACTATCATTTTTCATCAATACACATTCTAGGCCCTTCTTCGATACATCACTGAATACCACAAAAAGTTCTCCACTTGTGGGTATAGTGAGCATGAGAAAAGTGATAAACCTCTTTTTCAACTCCATGAAGCTTTCTTCACATTCATCACTCCCAGAATACTTTACTCCACTCTGAGTTATCTTGGTAAGAGGGTTGGAAAATCGTGAGAAATTTCTCACAAATCGTCGATAATATCTATCTAACCCCAAGAAGCTATGGATATCTGTTACCGATATTGGCCTCGGCCATCCCTCAATTTCATTTGTTTTTGAGGGATCGATAGATATCCCATTGATTGTGATGATATGGACCAAGAATTAGACCTCCTTCTACCAGAACTCACACTTTCTGTACTTTGGATAGAGATTCTTCTTCTGCAAGGTCTCTAGTATAGTTCTTAGATGCTCCTCATGATCCTCATTAGTTTTGGAGTATACTAAAATATCATCTATAAATACTACCAAAAATTTGTCGAGGTAATATCAAGAGACTTTATTCATCATGTCCATGAATATTTTTAGAGCATTAGTGAGTCCGAAAGGCATTACTATGAATTCATAGTGCCCGTATCTTGTACGAAAAGCAATCTTGGGGATATCTTCCTTCTTCACCCTTACTTGATAATATCCCAATTGAAAATCCACCTTGGAGAATTATTGTGCTCCACGCAGCTAAAAGAATAAGTCATCAATTCATGAGATCAGATGCGTTTTCTTTATTGGGATTTTGTTATGTTCGTGATAATTGATGCAAAGGAGCATTTACCCATCCTTATTCTTGATGAAGAGGACTGGTGCACCCCATGGTGAAGCACTTGAGCGTATAAACCATTTGTCTAGATTCTCCTGTAGTTGTTTCTTTATCTCTTCAAGCTCCACAACAGCCAATCTATATGGAGTCTTGTATATTGGAAATTCACTAGGTATAAGATCAATTGAGAATTCAACATCATTTCTAAGAGGAAAACCAGAGAATTCCTCAGGAAGCACTTCAGTGAATTCCCTCACAGTAGGCATGTCTTCAAGGATGGTTTTTTCTTTAGACTCATTCATCTGAACCAAATATGCATTCTCATAGGGTAGTAATATCCACACTTGAGATGATGGAGATATAGAAGATTCATCTTCATCCTTGCACTTGCATAGAATCAGGGGTCGATTGTCCACATGGAGTGTGATTTCCCTCTCACAACAATTTCTGTTGGCTGTGTATATGGAAAGCCAATCCATGCCTAGAATTGCATCAAATTCTACTTGAGGGAGTATGGCGAGGTTCGATAGAATGTTCAATCCACATATTATGACTGGGGAAAAGTTATATTCATAGGACACAACGATTGCACCATTTGTCGTACTCACCAACATCTTCACTTCCATGATTTGTAGTGGTTCTGGGATTGTTCTACTAAACATTCGAGATATAAAAGAATGCGTAGAACCTAAATCAAAAATCACGTTTTCTATTCTCGAATGAATAACTAGCATACCTATCACCACTTCATTGTTGGGGGTCACTTCGGCAGTAGTGATGGAAAAAAGCTTACCCTTGCTGCCTTGGAGGTTGTTGGTTTCCTCCTAAATCCCTTGGCTTAGGGAACAGATTCGAAAGATGCCCGAGTTATTTTCATTTGAAGGAATGAACCATACGTTGAGGTTTGAACGGAGTGTTCCTCTCATATCTCATAGCTACGAGACTTTCTTTCCAACAGTTAATAGCCGGGTTTCCTTCTATACCACACCTAAAGAATTTCCTCGTCACCTTCATGAAATTGTTGGGGTGCTTCTCTCCACACCTTTGGCAAGTAGGGTGTTTGATCTTCTTAGCACCATTGGACTTATCCATCGGACCCCCATAATTGAATTCCATGGTATGATTCTTATCCCCATGATACCCCTAAGATTCATTGATCATCATTTCGACCATGAGGGCAGATCAGACAATTTCCTCATAGCTGCTGAAGTCACGGATCGCCAGTGCTTTCCGCAGGCTAGGTTTCACCCCACCAAAAATGCAGTCAAACATGCATTCGGAGGTAACGACAAAGCCAGAAGCGTGTCATGAAAGCCCTGTGAAGTTTTCCTTATACGATCTAATATATTAGTTGTCTTTTTTCTTGAGGGCAGGGAAGTCCCTTCACATCTTATGCCAAAGGGTGCATGGAAAATATTTATCAAAAAACATCTTCTGGAAATCCTTCCATTCCAACACCTCGATATCCTCCACATGCTTCGTATTTTTGATCAACGTCCACCATTGATCAGATTAACCCTCCATATGATAAACAGCCAGGAGAACCTTCTCTTGTACAGAATATTTAATAATGGAGAAGTTCTTTTCAATGGATTTGATCAATTGTTCAGTGATTGAGGGATCATATGATCCATTAAAAGTAGGAGGCCTTTCTCTCATTAAGCTCTCGATAGCGAATTTTTCATTCTTGGGGGGTTTTAACATTCCTCTTGATGCATGTTTCTATTCAAATCATGCGTTATCTAAGAGAGAATCATGAAAAATTTCATTATTCTCGCTCCCATTGGATTAGGCATCTCATTAGTACACTCATCACATTGATCTTTACATCAGTTTTTTTCCAAAGTCCTCCTATTACTGGCCATTGGTTGGAATAAAAGGAATGTTAGGGGTAACACATAAAGGGTAATACAAGGAAAAAACCAATGACTTATAAATAACGTTTATTTCATTAGCATGTGAATCTATTTGATTCAGTCTATGTTATCCATGAGTTACTTTATAACATATATTATTAGGTAATTTTTTTTGTCCCTTAATAATGGTTCATACTATTATTGTGAATTTACCAAAGAAGATCCCCTAGGAGTGTCATAACCAAGAGTGAATCAAGGCCCGTTGTCATGCACCAGTTCCTGTTCGAGTCTAGCTCAATGTGGTGTTTTTGGGTTTTACCCCTAGGATACATCTGTTCCAGATATGCCTCTACCTCCTCGTATCCATATAGAAATGTATTTTCTTGATAAACCACTTAATCAATACTCAAAAAAACATAGGGATGTTTTTATTATACTTGGTATTGTCTCTAAGAATTTACTAGGGTTTTATAATCCTAATCCTCAAAATAACTAAACCTATCCTCTGATGCCAACTATGACAACCCTGATCTTTTATTACACAATTAAACATAATTTATTACATAAAAATAATTTGATACAACATATAAAATCGATAGGTCTAGTGTCATTGGGACTTAGGATCGTTACATAACAACATGAAACATTAAAAACAATATCTTTATTGAAAACATCTTTTACATGACCACTACATTTCCTCGTACTTAGCATTTCATGGGATAACCTGAGGACAAGCATAAAAAAAGGTGAGCTATAAAGCCTAGTAAGGGATTAATCATAGAATAAAATGAGGAATACAATACATGTTAGACAATAGGTATATTAAATTACCACAGGAGAAGAATAAACATAAAGGTATGATAAAGAATGATAATCAAAACATGGAAATGTGTCAAAAACACTAAACATTGAATTAGTTTAAGCCAAGACTCATTGCACATGGAGCATGAGTAAACTGTCATTGCACATGAAGCATGAGTAAACCTTTTTTTCACTTGAATTAGCATGAGTAGACAACCATTTCAACTATCGTATCTTGATATTATACTTTACCCAATGCATTGGATCCCTATTAGAATGCACCCTTCTTAAACATTTCATCTCATGCATAATGTGCCACATGGCTCATAAAATATTGAATAATTCAAAATAATCAATTATTCCACGCTAAAAAATGTGTAATACATACATTAAACTCTTAAAAAAATAAGTAAATGTCAATGAAGGTGAATACCCTTGATAGATAAATGGGCATGGTATTCACTACACAATGACTTTAGCTTGGAAAAGCGCAGTGCAATTTCGGCAGCATAACAACATGACATAAGAACTTATAAAAATGGTTGATGAAAGATTAAGGGTTGTCTCATAATATTTACATTAAATGGATAGTAAGGGGTTTATATAGATACATTTCCCGACAAATGTAATGGAATTTAGATTCATGATACACAAGAATTGCTTGAATGTAAATGAGGAGAGAGAAATATCTTTCAAAATTTCATCGTAGTAATGGGTGTACATGTGAGGAATTTAATGACATAGAAAGGAGTATCCCATAATTAAAACATAAATAGGGAAGTATGGGGGAGGTGTGAATCCATCCCCTGAAATTTATAATTGAAATTAAATGGGAATAAAAATTTAAATAATATTGGACCAAAATGAAAAAGGAAGAAAAACGATTACATAGAAGTGTGCGTCCAAAGGCTTGAGAGAGGCTTCTTGGGAGCGTGGGGAACCTTGGGAAGCTTCTAGAGAGAGAAGGGAAGATGTTGGAATAACTCAAAAGGATTTTAGTGAGGAGAAAGTGGGAGCTTGGGTGGGTTTATATAGGAAAGGTTAGGAAATTGTTTATTATTTAAGTTTGGGACACCTCTACATTAACTAATCCAAACCACAAACCAGCCCACGGTTTTTGCCCCATGGTTTTTTCCAAAGGGTAGTGGAAAACAATATTTTATAATTCAGATGTCCGAAAATTCTTAAAATAATGGGGTTGCTTATATGTAGGTGAGTCACACTTCCAAGGAAAACAATTTTAAAAGGAAAAATGTTTAATAAGTCTTGAAGGGTCCACTAAAGCTTTGTAAAATAAATCAAACAAACCTAAATCATATTATTTTAAAGGTAAAACATATATTGGCCGAAAATAAAGTTTTTAGTATTTTATTACATCACTCTTGGGTCATTATGATGTCAT
The DNA here is from genome assembly GCA_963277665.1 of Viscum album. NCBI lineage: Eukaryota > Viridiplantae > Streptophyta > Magnoliopsida > Santalales > Viscaceae > Viscum > Viscum album. The sequence goes on from OY728135.1 coordinate 1,293,489,379, forward strand.
AAAACACCTTATATGTTTTAACGGTATTTAATTTTTACCCAAAAAATTGACTGTCTTAGAAAATTATGAAAAGTTCACCATTCCATAATTTTGATGTCCTGATTCCAGAAATAATATTTATTTTATCAAAAATAATTATTAAATATTTTAATTTTCACTTTTACAATAAAAACCGACATTTATCGAAAATTCATGGGTTTTGGAAAAAATGACATTCAAACCTTAATAAAAATTACAATTGCATTCATAAAATTATACGATCATTTATATTTAATAAAATTAATTTAATAACAATAATAATATTTTATTAATATGTTATTTATTTCAAAAATCCATTAATTCATCAAAATAGATTTCTTAGTTGAACATTAACTACAAATATTATTTGTTCTTTAAAAACTATTTACAAGGTAACAATAATAAAATAAAAGTATATTAATTATTATATACAAAAATAGTTTACATAACCATAGTGATATGGTCTTGTTATATAACCCCTTATAACACCCACATAAGAACGACGAGTAAGGTGTGCGATGGTGACAGAATCTTGGGGTGGCTCGGATAACATTGCTCAGGTGGTAATCTATATTAACTTCCACTTCGCTCGTAGGCAGTCCCGCTTGAGCTTAACATATTCAAGCTCGGATTGGTATTGGTCAAGAGCGAAGCCCAAAGAAGAATCCTCCTTTCCGAGCTCTGACAAATGGGCTTCGTATGGGGCATGTCTACTTGATGAGGACATCACTTCCTTTGTTTGAGTAAATTGGATTTGTTACATCCTTATATTTATACTATTCATGTGATCATTTTTCAATGGATATATTAGCAATGATCACAATTCATAAAATTATTTTAAAATAAAAAAACATAAAACAAAATAAATTGAAATTTTATATAAAAAATTTACATAAAGGGTCATTTAATTAAATGAAGAGGGATTTCAATTAATGAATGTTTCTGTTGTTACACGCATAGTCTTGCAGACCCCAAGATCCAAAAATGTACCTTTCAAAGGAGTCGACTGAGGTCCTGAATCGATTGAAATGTGCCACCAAAGTAAGATGATGAAGAGATGAAGCCTCTGAAAACTCCAAAGAAAGTTGTGGCGATCCATTGTAAAGACCAAGACCCTTCAGGCTAAGATCTATAGCAGGGAATGAAAGAAGTTATTCTGAGTTAGAGAAGGGGAGGAAAGGGGTGGATGGGATTAAGGGACAAGATGATCATCCCCTCTCTCCAGGGTAGGGGGGGACGACAGAGGCTCCTCCATCGACCTTGGGAATCACTACCCAGAGGGGTCTGGTAAGAGACCGTGATTTCCTTCTTTTGTGATATCCCTATACATATCCATATAAATACCCATATGGACCTCACTATGCTTTTATCCTCCTTATTACCAAAGGATGACTAAATCTTTTATCTGATACCAACTATAACGACCTTTTATTAACGTACATATAAATTACATCATTTATTCTAGAACATTTGATACATTATATAATCCCACACCTAAAGAACATATTTCTTTCAGTGCCTTTGGATGCCTGGAACACAAAATTCTAGTTCGGTGAATGATTTCAATGTTCCCCACAAATATATTTCCCTTTAGTACCCCTACCTAAAAACATTAATTATAACCTGGTGAAAATAAAACACAAGAAAAGGGTGATCTTAAAATCTTAGTAGGGGTCAAAATGGTGATATAAATTGTAACATATACATAAGGGTATAAGAATACGAATATAATAATTGAACATTATACCATGTATCTCAAATATCATAATCTTGTGTCGTAAAAAAATAAAATAAAAATTCATTATAAATAAATCATGAAATAATAACTGTGGTATAAAAACATGGAATTTCGAAAAATATATAAACATATAAAAACATTTCATTAGTATTGAAGGATATTTTCCAAGACTATAATAGGGGAATGGGTTTAGTCCCTTAGACATCATAGTAGTCAAGGCTCTCTCCCAAGACTATCAAGGCATACAAAGTCCTTTTCTAAACCAACTTCACTCCTCGTTCCACTCAAGGCTTCCTCATAGGATATAAATCTTCACCAAATTAATTAGAGGGAGATATAGATCTCATCGGTCACATAATGAAAACCGTACATATGTGTTCTATAAGGTAATAAATAATTCATCTTATCAAAACCCATTAAAGGTAATGGGTTTCATAAACATCATTAAATCATAATGTACCCCATGGAAAATAAATGGGTTTCATAAATATCATTCCATCATAAACATAAACCATCTATAGGTATAATAGATATAGTATCCTTAATAAAACTATACCAATTAAAGAAAAATTAACATCTAATAATTTCATCATAGATGGAAAATAATTTTGATAGATCACTTGAAAATAATCTGGGTGGAAAATATTATTTCATTGTGGAAAATGTTTCATTTTCATAGAATGCTGTGAAATTTTAAAAGAAAATAAATTCTTCAAAAATATCCTTGTAATATTCTATGTGAGTATTCAAATAATTATGGTTACATATTGGTATAAAATTATATTCATGTGGTAAAAGTGAAAAAATAGTCCTTCTATACTTTTTCTGGGAATGTCACAAATTACCTCATTTGGAGAATGACAAATATATTTCTTTAAAATAATTTAGTAAATAGTAAAAGATATGTAAAAATTAAAATAAACAAACAAAGGTGAATAATGAAAATATTCTTGAAAATGATTTTTGAAAACATGGATATGGAAGAGAAATATTCCCCAATGGAGACTTACAATGAAACAATCTTGGATATTGATGAGATTGTGATATAAGCACTCATCACTTTATAATCAGTAGAACTATTTGGAGCATGAAATAAATAAAAATATATGGATATGAAAAAACCATAATATTAGTGATAATAAATATTAAATAAATTCATCAGTAGTATATTCACCACATAGATGAAACAAGTAGTGTATAATTTATGTGTCCCACATAAAAATAATTGAGACAAAAATCTCTTAATAATTTAGTAACTTTATAATCGAAAATTACATGAAATAATAGAATCAATTAAAGATTTAAATATCATTAAATAATGTAATTTAATGATATAACATGTCATGGTTCAGTATATACCCCCTAAAAATAAATAAGTGGTGAATATGGCAAGTGTCTCACAGAAATAAAATGTGTGAAGAAATTCTCATAAATTAGGTCATGACTACCTTCATACACATTAAAAACTCCTATAAAACAAATATATGTTTATTATAAATATAAGAAACAACCATATTCATATATTCAATACCAGATATTATTTACTTATGACTTTATATTACTCTCTTAATAACAATTATATGTTAAAGTTATGTCTTGCGTAATAACCACTTTGTTTATTCATTCATATTTTGACTTTCTATCCTTGGACCTATTATATTGATCATTATTTCATATTATCTTTAATGAAAACCATTATTTAAAAATTATATATATATATATACATTTGATTATAATTCATGAAGATTCATAAAATATATATATTGAAAATAAACTACATCGTTCATAAAGACGTTGGGCCATATGTATGCATAAAGTTGTTTTAATTTTCTTTTCATATTAATTGAATTTTTTTATGATATATTATCCATAAAGAATCATTTTTAAGTTATATATATCATATATATTCATACATTACATCATTATAACCATACACGATAAATGTATATGAATAAGAAATAGAGAACACTATGAAGATAGTAAGTCATACGTACACATGAGTGGTGTTATCATTTCCAAAAATATTAGGTGGTAAAATGGTATATAAGATATTATAATTAATGAAGTATTATTATTTTATAAATATCATATATATATATATATATATATATATACATGAAACCCATCATAATTCACAGTCATAAAATATGGTGATGGGAAAAAATTGAATATATGTGGAGATCGTAAGTCATACGTACGCACGAGTGATACCATCATTTCTTGTTTGATGTGAAAGTGGGTGTATAGATGTGTATTCATAATCATAATAAAATTTACACAAAATGGGGTTGATTAATTTATTATTTTATTAAATATATTATAGATATAATAGAGTTATAGAAGAGTAAAAAAAGAGAGTGATCAATTAGAGAAATTACCTCTCCTTCCGAATAGACCCATTAGATCTTCTCTAATCTAGAATATTTTTTAGGAATTAGATTATAGGTTTTGTAAGAGTCTTGTAGAGATATATGGATCAATTGTATGAAATGAGAATAATGAGGAGGTTCCCATTTATAAATCAGGGAGGGAAACTTTTGGATAATCACAAACTATTAAATTAATATAAATTAATTTTCAACTAAAAATGGATCCAAATTGAGATATTTATGAGATTGGGTGATGATGGTATACATCCATTCATCCAATGAATATTTTATAAGATTTTTTTGTTTTTAATCATTATATTTTTTACCCTTATTTAACCCCTTTAACTCTTATTGTGTTGTCATGTAACTTACACATTAAGGGTAAATATAATAACAATAAAATGTAAAAAGACCAATAAATCATTAATTTATGAATTATCCCAATAATTTGACCAAATTAAAGAATTTTTTTAATTCTATATAATTTAATAAAATAATATTTATTTTAAAATATCATTAATATTATTTTTATCCTATTCATTAATTTTTTTTTTAAAAATCATAACAACATGATATCTTCAAAAAAAACCAATAAAAATTCCCTAACATGAAAACTTAATCCATAAAATTTTTAGATGACAATAATTATATCAAATAATATTTATTTTAATATTTTAAATATAATTTATTTGATAATTCCATTAATAATTATTTAATACATCATTATTTTATAAGCCGTAAATTTAATTAATTATTTTCAAAAAAATATAAATAAATTACTATGATAATAAAATAAAAACTATCTTTCAAAATAATATTTATAGTCTAATATATATAAACTATAACCCTATATTAAAAATGATATCGTTTTTCAAAATATGAGTATGACGATTTTAAATTTTCTGGGAATAAAATATATTAAATTTCATACTCGCATCCAAGTGGCTTCAATGGTCATAATTATGGAACAAGGATACTTTCGGTCAAAACACAATCATTCAATGAAATTGGTAAATGTTTTATGGATGTGTTTTAATATTTATAATATTTTATTTACCATTAATTACATGATTTACCTTTAACCATGTTAATAAAATATATTACTAAAGTTACTATTTTTATTTAAAAAAAATAAAATAAAAATATTTGAATAATATCACCATATTATTCCAAATTTGGAAAAAATTCTTCCTCATTAAAAACACACAATTGGAAGATATTAATTAAAAATTGACTATGCTGAAAAAATGAGAAAACATGCTTTTAAAGTAAAGCATTTAAAAGTTCATAATGTTTTTTATACAATTTCAATGTAAAATTAAATATAAGTAACTTTTTAGATTAAAATAAAAAAACATGATCTAATAATAAAATAAAACTATTCAAACAAATAATTTTACACTATAAATACATTTGATGGAAAATTTATATTCAGTTAAAATATAGTATTTTTCACTATTCAATAAAACCTGAAACATATCTAAAAAATACATAAAATTCAACCAAATTAAATTTTTTAATCCTTATTTCGATTATGAATATCATTTTTTCCATATAAAAAATATATTATTGTAAAAATAATTATTTAAATTGGGGTTTCCCTTAAAATGTGGTAGAACTGCCCTTTTAAAAAATATAAGTTTCTATACATAAAATTGGTATTTTTAATTTCTTATTAATATTAAATATATTGTATTAATATAAACAATATTTTATCAAATAAATAAATTATATATATAATCAATATCAGTCCCTGGTTTTAATTTATTTAAATTTTTATGATAAAATTTATTTAAGATCATAATAATACAAATATTTTTCATTATAATCAATTGGTATATTTTTTCATTTCTAATTAATTGGTAACCAGTTAATTAATATTATAAAACATATATTTTCAAAATTTATTTTATAATATTCACACCCTTTAATATAACACCTAGGTTACTATATTATTTAAATAATAATGAAATGATGTTTCTTAGAAAATAGTGTTTCTCGTAACAAAAACTAATATGGTGTTGGTTGAATGAAAGAAATAAAATAAATAAAATGGGTTTAAAAAATATATATTTCATAAAAATCTATACGTTTTACTTATAACCCTTTAATCACCAATTTATTAATATTTATTTTTTATAAAAAAACTATTACTCTTCATAACTCTTTGATTTTTAATGTATTTTTTTGTCCCATAGTTTTTAAAAAAAAATTTTGATCATTTTTCAATCATCACAAAACATTTAATCAAGATATAAATATTTATAGTCATTCATAAATGGTATGGATAGAGAAACAAAAAACATTTTTCATGGAGATGGTTGGTCGTACATACGCTTGATTGTTGCATCCATCTTTTGACTGATTGGACAGAAGATAAGAAAATAATATTCAAGTATTATAGAATCATTTTCATATCATCTATATCATATATGTTTACTAATTCAATCCTTATTACCATCCCTATAAAGTTAATATTAAAAAATAATCACCTTGTTGTGGAGGTGGTAGTCTGCATGTATGCATGAAGGACGTTATCATTTTCCAATGTATTGGAAGGTATAAATTTTAGATGTGATATTATAATTACATAAGTATGCTAATTATATAAATATCACATATATATATACATTAAATCCATCATTATATTCAGTCATGAGAGGTGATGATGGAAGATTAATTTTATCAGTTCATGAGGTGGAAGACTATTATACACATGATTAACGATTTGGTCTCCTATTTGATAAAATATGATATGGTTTTAGGTTTTGAAATTAACATAATAAAATATCATTAAATCTTATGTACTGATTTTATTATATAATTATTATTTAAAAATATTTAAATGTGGTGGAAAGTGAAATAAAATAAAAATTTCTAGTTAAGAAGTATACATATTATTCGAGGAACCACATTAGTTCAATACATAAAATATTCATTTGATAGTTTACTGATAAAAACATTGACTCGAGGTCTTTTAGAGATATATAAAGATGTTATTAAGGAATTTTTTTCTGAATAAAAGTATCTTGATGTCTGGAAAGGAAATGATTTGAGGTGGCCTTTTATATGTGAGGGAGGGAAACCACTTAGAAATTTCTTATAAGATTTCAAAATGATAAAATCATTCCCTAGAAATATTCTTCCAAATGGTATAATATCTAAGGTGAGATAATTTAATGTAGAAATATTTAAATCCCACAGTATTTTAATAAGTTTAATTAACAAGTTTTTCCTTTTATTTTGGTTTAACCCCCCCCCCACTCAGTAAACATGTTTTAACCATAATCATAGTAATTAGTATTTATAATTTTTACAATTTATAATGAATAAATAGTTTGAAAATATTAAAAAACTTAATCATGTTGATTAAAAATACTCAATCAATTTTACAAAAATCATTTCATAGAAGTGAAATATTTTTATTTAAAATTAAACCCACAAACAATATGAAAACATTGTTGTCAAACGAAAAAGTTTTCATAAGTATAAAATGTTTGCCTAAAAAATTAATCATGAAATTTATTCCAATTATCTAAATTGGATTAATCATAATTAATATAATTATTTTCAATTTCAAATCATTTAAAAATAATAGGTAACTTTTTGAATACTTTAATAGAAAAATGATGCTTTTAATAAAACCCATATTTTTTCACAATTCATCAAAAAAACAAACATTTCAAGAATCTATAAAAATATTATTCTAAGGTAATTTTGGAATTTTGATTCAAAAAATTAAGTTAAAATTTTCGAATAAATTTTCTAAAAGTTCCAAAATTATTTTTAAAATAAGTTTAGAAAAAAATGATGAAACAATTTTTTAGAAAAATACAATTTTTATGCATAAAACTGGATTTATTATTATCACAAAACTATAAAATATATTATATGAACATCTTATTGATTATAATATATATAAATTACCTTGAAACAAATCACTAATTTATGTTAATATAATTTATTAAGATAAGAACTCATTTCAAGTATAAAAACATTTCATTTACATTTAAATGATTTTTATTTTCATATTAATAAACTAATAAAAAACATTTATTTTATTTATGTGTAAACCATATACTTTTCATAATTTAGTTAATCTCATTAATACCATCCAATTTAATGGCATGGTTATAATGGTATACAATATTATAGTTAGTTAAATTATGGTTTTACACGAAATAAAAGCTATCAATGAAATTGAAATTATTCAGATAAATTTTTAAATAAAATATAAAGGTATTACACTAGAACCATGTTGGTGGGGTATGATACATATTTATTTTTCAATTGGAATTATAAATGTATAAATTTTTAGATTAAAAAAATTTGTTTATATTAACCCATGTCATGTATTATTCCATGTGATACTTATTATAATAAGGCATAATGATTGAAAAAATTTAGGTTATTTGATGTTCCTTGTATTATAATGGTGAAATGTTAAATCATGGGGAAGTTGGAGAAAATATGATTTTAAGTTACCTTCTTAGTTTAACCACTAAATTAATTATGATATTCTTGTTAAAACAATGAAACAAAGAATATTGTCAATATTTCTTATGTAAACGAACTGGTACATTTATATAATAAATCAACAAATGAAACAGTGAATTTTAAAAGTGCAGATGATGAATTATATTTTGTTGATAATAAATATAAATATTCATAAAATAATTGGAAATTAAAATAATCATAGGTTGAATAATATGAAACATCCATATCTAATAATTAAGAAACCCCTTTTTCAAATCATATAAGGCTAATAAAGTAGCTATAGGTTTCAAATATCATTAGTGAGAAATGAAAAATGATTCAAAATATGATAAATTTTAGGACAGAAATACATACCTCATTTTATTATCAGGTTAATATTATGGGTGTGAAATAAGATTTAAGGAATCATGAGTGGATCGATGATATGAATGAGGAGTTCTATCAAATCATGAATAATTATATATGGTAATTCTTACTCAATACAATCTATGGTAATGATATCATAACAATGTGAGTGTATGGTAAAAAATTGAATATTAAAGGGTTGGAGATGAGAAACAACATGATTATAATGTTAAAAGGATACTCATAAGTTAAAGGAATTTATTTTAACGATACTTCAACATAAGAGTAAATAATTAATACCATTGGTATATTTCAATATATAATTTAAAAAATATAATAAAATATCTTCCAAATAGATATCATATCATCATTCCTCGGTTTGGAGTTGGAATTTGAGGTTAATTAGAGTAACCTGGTGTATTTTCCCATAGAGGAGATTAAGGATATGTTTTTATGTTAAAAAGGTTCAATATGTATTTAAAAAATCATGAAGAGAATTTTATTTCATATTAGAAAAATTAAATAAAATTATAGAAGGGATGATTAACTGGAAACCTCTACATAAAAAAAGATAAACTGGTATATTTAGTAATTATTGAATATATATGTGTGTGTGTGATATTATTATTACTAAAAATAAGGAATATATTTTCAATGAGTGTTTCTTGGAGATAGAAAAAAATGTTTGAGATGTCTAGTTTTATAGAGAATAATTATTTATTAGGTTTTCAGATTCCTATATAGAAGGATCGTATTTTCCATTCTCAATAAGGGTATTACTGAAAACATTTGAATAAGTTTTAAATAGGGTATTTAATGTATGTTTCTACCCAAATTTAAATGGTAACTAATCTGTAAAATTATAAATAAGGAAATACAGTTGATTTAAGATATTTACAAATATATTATTGTGTTTCATCTCTAATTATTGCTTAATGATCAGATTTAGTGTATAATGTTACACTATGAGATATATTTTAAAGTACACTAAATTAATCACATCTCATGGATGGAAATATGATCATTATATAAATATAATTAATATTTAACTATGGATTGAAATATGAGATATAAGGAAGGATCAATATACATTGATATATAGTTGTGGACTGAGTTGTAATGTTGATGATATAAGATAAAAATTAGGTCGAGTTATCTATCTTGTAGATAGGGGTGTGACATAGAACAAAAAGAAGAAAATTTTAGTGTCATTGAGTACTAGTAAAAAGGAATTTATTCTTTAAACTTATATGAAACCCAAATTGATTTGATGGATACTTGATTAGAACAACTCATAGTGGATGTAAAGTAGTATCTACTCATGGTATGTAATAACTAAATTTATATCAATCTATAAACAAATATAAATTTGTATTCTCAATAAATTCACATTGATATGAAATATCACTTTAAAGAATACTTTTTAGAGAATGTTATGTTAAAGATGAATTTTATTCTAACCACATAGTAAATGGTAGATATTTTTCCTAAGATAAAACTAAAGAAGAACGGTATAATGACCTTTTTTGTGAATTTTTATTATTAAAGTGGGAGTGTAAAAATATAAATCCAATGAAAATATGTTTCTTTAATGTGGAGATTATATTTAGGGGGGGTGTTTAAAAGTGGAATGTTGTCAATTTAGTGTGTGTGTTGATGACGTCTATGAATTATTATAATGTTTTATTGAGAATGTATCTAATAGGGCTAGTTTTACAAGATGTAGGGATCTCTCTAAATAATTGTGAATTTGAAATTTTTGAAGGAATATAAGAAATAAGTGTATTTGAGTTACCCCAGAAGAAACAATTGTTATTAATATTAATTATTATTATTTCCTACAATTATTTCACGCATGTAGGCTTGGAATTTTTATAATATTATTTATCTCTAAGATAAAAGGATGATTTATGTTTAATGGATAATAAAACATGGTTCAAATTTATGGTTGAGAAAAAAATATAATGGGGGTATTATTATCACCAAGTAAAAAGTGGTTTTTTAATATAGAGAGTGTTAAAAATAAATTAAAGATTCCTTATATTGTGACAGTATTATTCAATGGTTAATTTTATTGAATAGAAGTTAATTTGAAATGGATGTGATAATATTTTCCTTTTTTAGATTTATAAATTAAATTTTCAAATGAATTAATCACATTCAAAATGAATTAAATCATATTAATTTATATGAGGTGAATATTTTTGAAAGATTCGAAGTGCGTAAATAATATTATAATTGAGAAGATTGAGTTTTAGTGAAGTTATATTAATTTATATATGATCACTCCATAATGTAACAGATCAGACTACCATTATAAGTGAGTCTAAATATATCATGCCATATTTTATTGATTCATATCTTAATATAATTTTAATATAATTATATTTTAATGGGTCTTTCGAGTCAAGGAAATCATGTCCTAATGGAAACATATTTCACCAAGAATCCAACTCCTTACAACATATAAATTATTCCATGAAAAATCATTGATCGTTTAGTTTGGAGGTTCTTCGGTTGCGCAATATAATGATGTATATCACTTCACAATTTACATGGATAAGAAAATCTAACAGATTAAGAAATAGTGGTTTTTCTAAAAAGGAGGATATGCTTATTCAATGAATCCCATAATAATTTCATAAGTTTTAGGTCAGGAAAATTCATTGTCTCTCTAATTTTGATGGTATTTCAGTAGTCTCTCTAGAAAAACCAGTCATGACACAATTAAACTGTTTGTTTTTGATTAGTTAAAGGAACACTATTGGGTCTGTTTGTTAGGTAGTTTATTTCCCTATGAATATGAACAAAAATGCCTAAATATATAGATACATGCCTTTACTTATGCCAGATTATAGTATTTAGTTTGTTTTATAATGTGCAACACTTGGTGGTTCAAGGGATTATTTAACACGAATATTTAATCCCTAATATATTTCTAAGTGTTAATAGAAGGCTATGCTATTTTTAATGGTTAAAAATGAAGTATTAATTGTAATGACCCAGGTATTTATATAATAATACTTTTTCTTTTATATTAATAATTATGAATAAGATATAAATTTTATATTAATGGGGATACTTTTTCTGATATCGTACTCGACACACAATAATGGTTTTCTCCAAAATCTTATATTGCACAGAACAATGAGTTATTCCGAAATATAATATATTATTATTATTATTATTTTAAATTATATTCAATGCCTAGTCGTTGAAATGGCTGGACTAAATAGTATCAACTTTACTTTGAAATACAATTTACCCATGATTAAATAATGATTCATTTGTTACCAATTTTATTAGAAATTGAAATAAAAACCAATTGAATGTAATTGATGTGTTTTATGGAAAGCTATTTAAAAGAGAATAATTGTGTTTATAAAATCATATCACTATTTATGATTTTTTATTTATTTAAAAATTTATTTTATATATTAAATTATAGTTGTTAAATTCATATTAAATTTTTTCTAGATATTATATAATAACAAATTCAAATTTTCAAATAAAAGAATTTTTTTTCTAAAAATGAAATTCTACCGCCTTTTGATGGAGAACCCTTTGTAAATGTACTTTTTGACACATTTATATATTATATTTGACATAATAATCTTCTTTTTTAGAATAGGGACATAAAAATTTACATTGGATGAAATTTTTATATTTTTCTGATATATATTATGTTTTGGTGAATAGTAAAAAATGAAAAACATTAATTGAAAACAACGTTTTCCATCAAAATAATTTATATGGTTAAGTAACTTTATTTAATAGTTTTAAATTATAAATGGAATATTTATTTATTATTTAATACAATTTTGGTCATTAGAAGAAATTTTATACTAAAATTGGACGTAAACACATGTCAGTCTTTAGCAAGTTTTTACTTCTTAAAAGCATGCATTTTGGTTTTGACATCCAGAATTTATATTAAATTAATTACAACAACTTTTTTGGTTTGAATTTGGAAAAATAGATTCCATATTATGAATAAAAAGTTTCTCATTTTGTGAATATGTACCGTTTGTTTTTGAAAATTATAAATAGTAACTTCAGTGATTATTTTATTTACCATTGTTAAAGGATAAATCTGGTTAATAAGGTAAAGAATAATATTATAATAATATTAAACTAACATAAAACATGTTATAATTATATTTAATGATATATTTCCGACCATGGGAATCCTTGGGTCTATTTTGGGACGCCATGGATCCACATAGATGTGAAAACAACATTTTATAAAAATTAATTTAACGTAAAGAGAAATATAACATAAATATGTATCTTTTACTAAAACAATTTTAATATGGGTTTATATAACTGATCTATTTGAATATAAATATTAATTAGAAAATGGAAATTATTTCCAACATCATGGGAGTTTATTTACAATTTTTAGACGTTAAATAAAAAAATTTAATTATCACACAATGATGATGTGGTGATTAATACCAAAAAAAAGAATTCAAAAAAAATGATATTATAAATATTAAAATAAATGTTTTTTGATTATTTTTATGCTATTAAAGAATTTTATGGATTATATTATCTTATTATCATTGAGTATATACCTTTTTTTTGAATTAATCTGGTTGTTATGAATTTGTAAAAATGTCATACATGAATAGTGTCCAAAATTGACATAATTCATAACTTAAAACATAAAAGAGTTTATTAAATTATTTTAAATTACAAAAAATATAATATTCTTACAAATGTTTAATAAAGTTATAAATACATCATAAAGAATTTTTTCTGGGTATGTTGACATGATATAGTACTTACATTAATGCACAATGTGTAAATAACATTATATCACTCTAAGATTAAAGAGGGTAAAATAAGGGTTAAACCAAAAAGATAAGGATATAAAAATATTCAACAATTGACTAAAAAATTTTATATGAAGGTTATTCAATAAAAAATCTTGTTATTTTTTGATTATATTAGTTTTTTACTTTTTTAATATCAATTCAATTTATAATAAATTGACATTTCTAGACTTTCTAAAGTGCCCCTCCTCCCTCTTATAAAAGGTCACCACCTATACCCACATAAACAAAACCTCTCAAGCCCTTTGGATCATCCAAATTCTTCCAAAATAATCTAAAAATATCCCTAACTTCCTTATATAATCTTTAACATAGAATAAGGAAATTCAAGAAAGCCTTTTGGATCAAATCCAAAGAAGTTTCCCGATTTAGAGGTAACATCTTCTCTCAAGTTCTTTTTATTTATATTCCTTCTTCACTAACTTTGATCTTCTTATTATTTAATTACATAAAAAAGTAGTATCCAAAATATAATAGTATTTTTTTTTATTATAAGTCTTAAAACTACACTTACACACACCTCCATCTAATGGATACGAACATAATGTTTCTATGAACGGCAAACTACTGCCACATGAAACGATGATTGTTCAATTTTCACTTACCACCTCTCATGGTGGACCTTATGATGGAATTGTATTTATATATGATATATGTTACATTTATATTTTCTCTATTATTATTTATTTTTATTTAAATCATACCTTTATTCTTTCCATAATGTGTAAATATGATAATTTCATTTGAGGAAGTGCGGACTACCATCCCCTCAAAGTGATATGACTCGTTCACGACATACATGGAATGTATAAAAAATTAAATTAATAAAATTATTTAACATGTATAAAAAATATATTATATTTTAATTATAATATACCTAGGTATCATTTAGTTTTCATTCTATTAATAAGACAAAGAAATAAAAGTAGTGTTCATGCGTACATGCGGCCAACCGTCCCCATGAACGGTGCATTTCATTTCTTATCTCCAGATGTTATGTACTATTATAAATAAATATATTTATAATGGATATATATGATATTTAAATCATTAATACTATTATTGAGATAATTTACTTTTGACCACATGGACAATTTGTAATAATAAAAAGTTTATTTTGGACTCAAGTACCGAATATCAACAAAACGACCGATAAGAACATGAAAAATTATATGATTGTTTTAACAAGGTAATAAGTGATATAAAATTAATAATAAAAATTAAAAAGTATTTTAATCAAGTATAAATTAACTTAACATTATTATTTAGGGATATAATGAAGGAATAATAAATGTCAGACTCAATGTAAGGGAACTTCTAAACCCAATTTCCATTCACAAGGTTAATCTTCAACTTCTCAATTATGTCATGATATGATAATATGAGAAATAATATTGGATGTCCTATATTGTATTTATAAATTATTGATGTGTACATATAGTCAATAAAAATAATCAATGAACTTTATTTACAAAATGATCATTCTAAGGGAATTTCTAAACTCAATTTCCACTCATTGGGTATTACGCATACTTTTTTTATTACATTATGCCAATATTATGTATGGAATCACTATTAATTTATTTATGTTGTAATTTCAACTTCACATTTTGTGTATATACTTTTTCAACATATAATCACCCTATTGATAAATTCTTACATAATTTATATGATCTTTTTAAGGACATCATCTCAATTTCCTTTAATTGGGGCATAACTTGATATTATGTATATTTATTATCTTATAAGGTGTATATGAAACCCTTTTGACACATCATGTCATGAATTACTATGTTCTCATGATATCTGATGTTTTGTTTAATGATATTCAATAATGATTCTTATTCATGTGATTCTTATGTAGTAAATTACTTTTTAACTAAAACTCTCATTTTAATGTTTTGATTATTTATTCATAAAAAATAATTCTATTTTACGTCCATGTTTTCAAAATGGTTTTATGGATTTATTTTTATCAACGCAAATTTTTTAAAATGTTAATTATCAAATTTATTTTAAAAGTTTCAAAGTGGTATGTGACACTTTGATTCAAAAATCTCTTTATTAAATTTTTTAAATGGTTTTGGAAATGTATTGAATATTTCAGTATCTTGAATATTTATTTTGATTAAATAGTTAAATTTTCATAGTTTAAATCTTTCATGTGTTATGATTATGTAATGGTACTGAACATTTGATGGGTTGTTACATTATAAACCAAATATGGGTGGTTCCCTGATAAACCCATGGTGGGTGAGCCTGTGATTGCTCTCCAATTAATTGTGTAATGTGATGGAGGAAAATGACAATGTTTCTCCAAATATATTTAGGGAATATAATGTGATGGGAATTGCAAACGTAAATATAAAGGTTACTCCCTATATACCTATGGAAGCTATAATTTAAGTATTATATGTATTCCAGAATTTACCTTAATGTTTTATGATTTCTATGAAGTTTTGTGGGAATTTTCTGATCACATGATGTATGAAAGTAGTTTATGCTTTATGGGTGAAAATTTTGATTTGGTGAAATTGTTTTTATGAGTTTAAAATATTCATGTATGAACAGTTTTATTCCTTAATTTATATTACTTAGTGATATTTTTATGCTCATCCTAATTTTTTGAAATGTGTTTCACATGGTATAAGGAATGGTAAGAGAAAGGATGAATTCAAGAATATTTATATCAATAAAATAATTATTTTTTTAAGGCGTTTTATTATTGTGAAAAAATGGATAGATTATAAGTGTCAAATTTGTAATATTTGATATTCAATATAAAAGTTATAGCCTAATTATCTAAAAATCTAATCCTGAATAGATCCTCAATATGAATTCCTAACATAACTCATGATTAAGTAATGTTAAAGGCTAGGGCCTTATAGTTAGTATTAGTGGTCGGTTTAGATAACTCTACAGGTTAGGGTGTTATCTGGGTGTAGGTAATGAATCCCACATAACTAAGAGGTTTATTATCATATAGAAACATTTGAAGGGTTATGGAAAAATATTTTTATTGGATAAAAACCTGAACAATAAAGATATAAGAAGTTTAATGGATTATAGTAATATAAAAGTTTTTATCATTACCTTATAAAGGATTCATTTTTTAATAAAAATTATTCATTTCATGTTTATGTGTTGATTATTTTCATCTGATTATGGATCATTTGTCAATATGGAAAGAGAGAGATCTTTTACAACCATCTTATCCATCCCCAATGATTTGATAATCACTATTATGAAAAAAGGATATTTGAATGATTATGAAAGCTTCTTGAGTATTCAAATCACCTAAAAGAAATTATTTCAGTTATCCAACACCTACTCATTTTTAAAACAATTTTATGGGTCATGGTATCTTTTTCATATGATTTCAAGATCTCAACATTTTCCACTCTATTGAAAAGTGAAATTACAGAAGTGGAGTGAACATTTACTTTTTGAAAGCATGAAAACATGAAGAAAGGGAAAGGGAAAATCTTAAAGATCATGATATCTTGATTCAATGTATAATTTATTTTCTAATCCAAAAAGAATGAGAAATATTTGGATTGATATTTATAAATGATGAGGATATTCGATCTCTAGGAATGATGTATTAATAAATAAGGTAGAAATGCATATTTAATGGAATATGAACAAAACTGAATGAGTAAGAAGTCTAAATATAAGAGGTTAAAAAGTTATGGTAGATTATAGGATGATGAATTTTTTTAAAGTATTAATGCTCTTTTCATAATGGGATTAGATTGTAACACTTTTTCTGGTATGTGTAACCCTAAAGATTGATATATGAAAAATTTATTCAAGAAAAAATTATCTTTTCTTGTGTACACACAATTAATAACCTTAAGGTTTCAAATTATATTTTTTTGAGTTTATTAATGGTTATTATATTTTAGGATGAAAAATGAAACGTATTAGATAGCCTTTGAGGATAAAGCATGTTATCGTTATTATTGAAGAAATTATTTTATTTTTGTTTATTTTATAAGAAATATATGGTTTTAGAAAAAGGATAACTCGTAGGATGGGTGACAACCCATCGCGTCCAGAATGGCCATCGGAATCTAACAAACAATTGAGGTGTAAAAAGTGTGCATTTCTAACCACTAGCCTACATGAATTCCACGGTAAGTATGAATTGTTTTTTATATAAAATATTTTATGGATAAAGAATGATTTTATTTGGGAACTTATGTTTTATCAAAGGTATATCCTTAGTACAAAAAAATGAATTTTTGATTCAGTGATAAATGTTTTTTTGGAAGATGTTATCTATTTTTGGAACACTATATGCCTGAGGAAAATAGAATACTATGGGATTTCATTTTTGTAGTAATGGTTGAAATATTATTTTTGAAGAATCTATGTTTTTATTGTGGACATATAGAGATTTGGGTTATTTCGGAAATGATCAACCGATCGTATAGAATATGTGATTAGGTTAATTACTTTTTAGTATGTGACTTTAAGAGTAGTATATGTTTTTTAAAGATAAATTGTAAGATTTATTGTGGAAGACTATGTGATCAAATCATTATGAATTTTGATTTTCAATCTTATTTTGAGTAATTTTGTGGACAATTGTTTTTTGAATGGTCTTTATTTAACTTTCGGTATTGTTTGTTTAATTTTAAAGATTAAGAGTAATATTTATTTTTATAAAGGATTATCCTTTTGGGGGATTATCAGATCTTGTACTAACCATTTTGGTTTTGGTTCATTTCTAAAGATAGGGAAAATATATAGTTCATCATTTTTTGGATTATGTGATTCTCTAGAAGTTGATTGTTGTATTTCATGTGTGACCAAGTCATCTTGAATACTCATCATTTGGAGAAAATATGAGTTTATGGTAGAATTTTATTATAAGATGAAACTCCAATTGAAAAGTAAGTATATTTCCTTATATTATTAGTCAATATCATAAATAAATTCCATATCTTTATGAAAAGGAAAATAAAATGGAAATGTTTTCTGTTAAATTTTTCTACTAGGGAATCAAAGACCGTTTAACCCATCACAAGTTTTTGGTTTTCATATTGTTAACTTTCTCCTGATCATGTTTTCCGTCACTCTTGATCAGAACATGATGGATTATTTTTCTTCCATATCCATATTTTCCTACATGGAATCCTAGTACGTGTTATCTCAGTTGAAATTTTTTCTACTCTTTATTTATTTTAAAGTGATTGTTTTATTGACTCTTTTTGTACATGGGATTTTCAATGAAGATTCTGAGCCAAATTTTAAAATTACGAGGACACAATTTCTAAAAGGGGGAATGATGTAATAAACCATGTATTTATATAATAATACTTTTTCTTTTCTATTAATATTTATGAAAAATATATTAATTTTATGTTAAATAGGATGATTTTTCTGATAGCATACTCAACACGTAACAACAGGTTTCTACAAAACCTTACATTTCACCAAACATTAATTAATACTGAAATATAATACAATAATAATATTATTAATTTAAATGGTATTTGACACCTAGCCATTGGAATATAAATAATTAATAGAATAATCTAAATTTAAAAATATGGTTTAAACATGTTTAAATAATGATTCACTGGTTACCAAATTTATCAGAAATTAAAATAAAGGCCAATTGAATATAAAAGATGTGTTTTTATGAAAACCTATTTAAAATATAATAACTGTGGTTAGAAAATCATATCACTCTTTATGGATTTTTATTTAATGAAAACTATTTTTTATATATTAAATTCAATGTTTTAAATTCACTTGATGTGTTTTATAGATATGATATACGGAAAAATTCAATTTTTCAGATAATAGAAGTATATTTCTGAAAATGGAGTTTTACCGCTTTTGATGCAAAACCCTTTTTAAATTTATTTTTGACATGTTTATATGTTCAATTAAAAAATAAACTTAGTTTTTTATAATCATGACATAAAAATTTACTTTGAACAAATATTGATATTTTTATCATATATATCATGTTTTGATGACTGGTAAAAAATACGATAAATTTTAATTGAAAACAACATTTTCCATCGATATAATTTATATTGTTAAATCATTTTATATAATGTTTTTAAAGTATAAATCGAATATAGTTATATAATGTAATAAAATTTTTATCATTAGAAGAAATTTTACACTAAAATTGGACAGAAACACATGTCAATCATTTGGTAGTTTTTACTTCTTGAAAACACACTTTTTGGTTTTGACATCGGGAATTAATTTAAATTTATTTACTGTAACTTCTATGTTTTGAATTTGGAAAATTAATTCCAAATTTTGAATCTGAAGGTCTTAATTGTGTTAATAAGTACCTTTTATCTTTGGACATTAAGAATAGTAACTTCAGTTTTTATTTTATTTACCATGGTTAAAGGGTAAATATGGTAAATAAAGCAGAAAATAATATTATAATACTATTAAACTTCTCTAAAACATGTCCTAATTCTAATGGATGATATATTTTTGACCATGGGAATCCTTGGGTCTATTTTGGGACCCCATGACGCAATATGTATGTAAAAATTATATTTTAAAATAATTAATTTAAATTAAAAAGAAATATAACATAAACAAGTATGTTTTACTAAAAAAATTAATATTGGGCTATATAACTGGTCTGTTTGACTATACATAGTAATTAGAAATATAAATTATTTCCTATATCATCGGATTTTATTTATTATTTTTAGACATTAAATAAATAAATTCATTTATGACACAATGATGATGTGGTGATTGATTCAATAATAATGGATTCAAATAACCGATATTATAAATATTAAAAAAAATATAATTTTATTATTTTGACGCCATCCACGATTTTTTTGGATGATATTGATGTATTATAATAGATTTAATATATTTTATTATCTTATCAGATAGTTTTGAATTTGTAAAAAAGTCATGTATGAATAGTGTCCAAAATGGACATCATTCATAACTTAATAAAAAAATAGTTTATTAAATGATATTAAATTCCTAAAAATCTAATATTCAGCCTAATGGTTATGAAAATTATAAATATGTCATAAATGTCCTTTCTGGATCGTTTGACATGATATGAAAATTACATTAATTGACAATGTGTAAAAAACATGATATCACTATATGATTAGAAAGGGTAAAATAAGGGTTAAATAAGAATGATAAGGATAAAAATATTCAAAACCTATCTAAAAATTCTTATATGATTGGTATTAGAACTAAAATAATTATATAGTTGAATTAAATTAGTTTTGGAAATTTTTTAATCACAATTTAATTTATAATAAATTAATATTTCTAGACTTTCGTAAAGTGCACATCCTCCCTATTATAAAAGGCCACCTCCTCTACCCACAAAACTCAAACCTATAAAACCTCTTTGTGTAACACCCCCAAATGATAAAGGGTTAAATGACTAAATGATATGACTCATGTCAACAAGGTGAACCTTCCTTTTCGTGATCCTTCCTGGTTAGAACTACACAGTTAAGTGTGCTTGACCTAGAGTAGTGGTCAGGATGGGTGACCTTCTCGAAAGTTTCCCAGTGTGTGTTTGAGTGAAGAAAAAATACACTAGAAAGGACATGTGTTGACCTATAGGGACTGTCATCAGTCAGATGAACCATTCAGGCACGTGGGTGGATCCTAGGGTGGGCCCCACATGTCTGCGATGCAACTGGTGGTACCTGGTGGGCCAGGACCTGACGACCATGTTAAGGCGGGGTCAGGATGGGTGACCTTCTGGGAAGTTTCCCAGTGTGTGTGTGAGTGAGGACAAAATACACTGGAAAGGACATGTGTTGACCTATGGGGACTTTCATTAGTCAAATGACCCATTTGGGCACGTGGGTGGACCCTAGGGTGGGACCCACATGTCTGCGGGGCAACTGGTGGTACCTGGTGGGCCCGGACCTGACGACCATGTTATGGCGGGGTGTATGTGCTGTCAGCAGTACCCAGTTGTCACAATTGGTATCATAGGTGGTGCTCAGCCTTCAGTGTAGCGCACTGCCTGGGTTGTGATGTAGGACCCACAACGAGGACGTTGTTCTCTAAGGGGGGGGGGGGTGATTGTAACACCCACAAATGATAAAAGTGTTAAATGACTAAATGATATGGCAATTCATGAAAACCTTTTGGCTCAAATCAATATAAGTTTCCCGATTTAGAGGTAATGTCTTCTCTCAAGTTCTTTTATTTTATTTTCATTCTCTACTCCTTGTGCTATTAGTATTACTTTATTACATAACAAAACCATTATCCTAAATATACGAGCATTTTTTAATGATAAGGATTAAAACTACACTTACACACACTTCCATCTAATTGATACGAACATACTGTTTTGGTGTGCGGGGAACTACTGCCTCACGAAATGACGACTCTTCAATTTTCACCTACCACCTCTCAGGGTGGGGATTATGATGTAACTATATTTATATATTATCTATATTTTATTTATATTGGCTTTATTTTTCTGTATTTTAATTTACATCAAAACTTTGTAATTTTTATAATGTGTAAATATGATAATTTCATTTGAGGATGGGCAGACTACCACCCCATCAAAGTTATATGACTCATTCATGACATACATGGAACATATAAAGAATTGAATTAATGAAAGTATGTAACATATATAAAATAGATATTATACTAGAATTATTATATACTTATGTGTCATTTAGTTTTCATTCCATTAATATGACAATGAAATGAATGTAGCATTCATGCATATGTAAGACCTACCGTCTCCATGAACGGTGAATTTCATTTCTTATCTCGAAATTTATTGTACTATTATAAATACATATACATACTGGTTATATATGATATTTAAAACTTGAATACTATTCTAGATATAATTTACTTTTGACCACATGGATAATTTGTAATTATAACAAGTTCATTTTCGACTAAAGTATTGAATATCAACAAAAATACTAATATGAACAAGAATAATTATATGATTGTTATAACTATGTAATAAGTGATATATAAGTAATTATGAAATTAAAAATGGTATGTTGGAAGTATAAGTGAACTTATGTTTATTATTCAGGGTGATAAAGATAGATCAAGACTACTCAGACTCAAGGTAAGGGAACTTCTTAACCTAATTTCCATTGATTGGGTTAATCATATACTTATTGATTATGTCATGCTATGATTATGTTTGAAATAACATTGGATATCATGTCTTTTATTTATAATTTCTTTATGTGTACTTATATTTAATATAAATAATTGACCTACTTTATTTACAAAATGATATTGGTAAGGGAATTTCTAAACTCAATTTCCACTCATTTGGTTTTACTCATACTTCATTGATTATATTATGCCAAGATTATGAGTAGAATCCGTGTTTATTTATTTATGTTTTAATTTCAACTTCCCTTTGTGTGGATATACTATTTCACCACATAATCACCCCATTGAAAAATTCTTACATCATTAATATGATCTTTTTCAGGGACATCACCTAAATCTCTTTTCATTGAGGCATATCTTGATGTTATGTATCTTTATTATCCTATAAGATGTATATAAAACCTTTTTGGAAAATCATGTCATTAATTACTATATTCTCATGATATTTGATGCTTTGTTTAATGATATTATTTAATTATTCTTATTCAAGTGCTTCTCAAGTGGTAAAGTAATTTTTAACAGAAACCCCCATTTTAATGTTTTAATGATTTATTATTATAAAATAATTCTATTATATGTCCATGATTTAAAAATGGTTTTATGGATTTATATTTATGGACATAAATGTTTTAAAATGTTAATTATCAATTTTTTTTAAAAGTTTCAAAGTGGTATGGGATACTTTTATTCAAAAATCACATAATTAAATATCATAAATGGTATTGGAAGTGGATTGAATATTTCAATATCATGAATTTATTTCTCTTTATTGATGAGTTAAAGGTTGGTAATTTAAATCTTTTATGTGTTTTGATTATGTAATGGTAACTAGAATCTCATATGGCGTCGTTCTCCCCAGGCGGAGCTCCCTCTTCTGAGCTCTAGGCTTTCCCCTTCTCTCGCTGCGGCCGCACCTTCTCCATTGTGGTTTCCTGGTTTCTTCTCCTCTCTCTTCATCTTTCTCGCTTTTCGTTGCATCCCTACTCTTTTCCCCTAATCCCACTTTCACCGGACCTCGCGACGGTTGGTTTCTCCATTTTGATCTCCACTCTCGAAGGGTTTCCTTAAGTTTCAGGGTTCAGTTTTATTTTTGATTTGGGATTCTTTTTCCGTTGTGGTTCTGTTTCCCTCGGATGCCCACTGTCGAGTTATGTTCTCTAACTATTGATCCCATGCTCTTATCGTCAGAACCTTTGAGTCAAACCCCACTTTGGGTTCACCGAAAGAAATCCGGTGGGTTGCGATTAAGTTGGTATCGATGATCAGTGATTCTTCCTGTTGTCCCGTTCTTCCACCTCTGCGCTTGCGGCCTATCCCTTTGTACTGGACTCCATCTCGGTCTGCTATGACGGTGTTTGTGGTGGTTTTGGGACGGTGTTGGTGGATGTGTTCGGTGCCAACGACGCGTCTTGGCGGTGTGGCTCCGGATGACTAATGTTCATTTGGGTAGCGTCTTCATCCAGGTATGTGGTTATGTTCTAGTGATGCATTTGGAGGCGATGTATTTGGCAATGGATTCGGTCTATCTTCCATCAACGATGTTTTTTTTGGTGTTGTGCGGTTATAGTGGTTTTATGCATGGTGCCAACGGCGGTGCTCTATCGGTTTGAGATGTTTTGGTGATGGAAGTCATTAATGATTTGATTGGGTTCGTGTACATTTTGATGCATTTTGTGTGGCTGAGGTAGGATCTATTTTTATTCAAGGTTAATCGATGGCGGGGTTTCTGGTTTCTTTAGAATGACTTCTCTCTGTCGGGGCGGTGTTTGAGGCAACGCCGACATGAGGATGTGATGAGGTGATGAGATGGTGGGTTTGTGACCCGAGGTTTCTTAGTACCCAACGAGCTGACAGAAGGTACCTGGCTTGATGCTAGATCTTTCAATCTTCATTTTTAAATTTGAATTTGAAATTACGTTTTGGAATCTTTCAATATTGTTTACTTGTAATTTCATTGATGGTTTTGTTGAAGGGTTTCCATTTTCCCCTTAAAAATGGATTATTAGAAGAAAAAAATAGATTGGGAGGTAATAGTACTTAGAAATTTGATCAGTGGTAATGTGATAAACCATATACTGGTGGTTCTGTGATAAACCTAAGGCAGGTGGTCCTGTGATAGCTCTTCAATGAATTAGCTAATGTGATGGAGGAAAACTATAAGGTTTATCCAAAGAGATTTATGGAATATAATATTATGGGTATTTCAAATGTAACCATGAAGGATACTCCCTATGTAGCTATGAAATCTACAATGTTGGTATGATATGGATGCCACAGGTTACCTTATGTTTTATAATTTCTATAATGTTTTGTAGGAATCTTATGATTACATGATGTTATCTATGTAGTTTATGATTTATGGGTGAAAAGTATGATTTTGTGAATTTTCTTTTTATGATTTTCAGATATTCCTAGAACAAAGGTTTTTTATCTTATTTTATATTCTTTACTAATATTTTTATACTCATCCCATGTTTTTGAAAACAAAATCACAGCGTATAAGGAAGGGTAAGATAAAGGAAGAATTCAAGAATATTTATGTCAAGAAAATAAATTTTTTTAAGGAGTTTTATTATTGTGAAAAAATAGATAGATTATAAGTGTCTACTTTTTAATATATGATATGTAATGTAAATTTTATGGCCAAATTATCTAAAATTATAAACCTGAAAAAATCCTCAATGATAATTCTTGACTTAAATCAAAATTATGTAATGTTAAAGTTCGGGGGATTATATTATTATTTTAATAGAAATATTTAACTATAATTTTAATTTGGAATTTATATTTAGGTAATTATAAACGTATTATTGATTATATAAATGTTTATTGAATTTTGTAATAAGAAATAGAAAATGAGGTATAAGAATAACAAGAATAAGAGATAGAGTAAAAAGTGTAATAATGACTTGATAGAATCCTATCTTAGGTGAAGACCCAGTTGTTGTCATATTTCATATTATATATCTTTGTGTTATATGGGAACACATTACACAAGTGGGGAGACACATTGAGTATCATGACTTCAATAGTAATCATTTATAAGTGTATAAAATATTTTGAATCTAGTTGAAAATATGATCATGAGTGATTCTGAATCATACCAGGGATATAGATTCCCATTTTATGAATTAAACCTTGTAAAAATATATTATTCCCACTAATTTTTTCCTTGGAGTTTATGTGGTTTGCATATAGTAATATTCTCATTCAATTTAACTGTTTTCAAAAGTTTCAAAAGGAAAATGTAAAAGTAAATGGATTCACTTATTCACCCCACCACCCATGTCTGTTTTCTTTCATTGTTCATGTTATTCCTTTTCACCATGATAATAAAAATAAAATTTAAATTGTAAATGGGGTCCTTTTAAAATACTGATCTCAAATATAAGTCATCTCGACCCCTAAACATCATTAATGAGTCAAAATGGAAAACTAGACCTTATATATGTTGATCTTATGTCTTAGACCTATTAAAACCTATATATATAAATAATTAGATACATGGTAAAGGAGGAAAATATTTATATCAGTCTCATCCCCTTGGAATATTTACCGATTTATATCAATCCTAAGATAAATGGGAAAGGCATATCATATTTAAACACATCTCAACACTAAATTATCTTAACTAATATATATCAATAAAAAGTTAAATTGGAAAATTTTCCCATGTTTATATCTTTGTCAACCCTTAGGTATCTGAACCCATGTTTATCAATAACAATAAAATGGGCAAGGAGATCCATGTATATACTGATCTCAACCCTTAAGAATCTTGACCCTAACTTAAAATAATTAAAATACAATAGAAATTACTTCCCATATCTCTATCAATTTTATCTCTGAGATATCTCAATGTATTCCAATATATGAAAAAGGGAAGAGTCATAAACAATCAAAAAAAATTCATCCCTCAAGTATTTAGACCCGCATTTGGTAAATATTAATTCATTAGAGAATCATTCCCCATAACATTAACCATATCAAGGTAAAATGAAAATAAAAATAAATACATCATAAACACATTATACTACTATGGGAATAATATTTTACACCAACACGATTTGATATAAGGTTCAGTCTCCAATTCAAAACCATTATCCGTACACACCCTATTTAAGTTACAACCACCCTAAACCATAAATATCAATGGTGGGAAACCCACACCTCTCAAGCATGTCAATGAAATACAAGTTGAAATAAAGTAAACCAAACACCCTATTACTAGGAAGTATTTGAGCTTATAATCCTATATATAACATCCCAATAAAAGGGAATAATGGAACCTAGAAAGTTACACTATATCATAAAATAACTCAGGGAGCACCACATTGGGTTCCAAGTTCTAGTTCCCTTACACGTCACTTCAAGGAAATGGTTTTTTGATTACTATGAAGAACAATTAAAACACATCAAATACCACTCACATTCCTAAAATTCATTATTATATCCATTATATAAAAAATCCAAAATTAGATCTATCGCGGGTAAAATTGAAATATAATATGACTAATATATAGCACATCAGTATGAATATTCTAAAGCATCACCCAATGTGAGCATCATATATCATAAAAAGTCCTCTCTAGGTTCGTATATCCCTATAACCAAAATAATCAACCTCCTTAGGTTTCAAATCATCACTAACCAAGGATCTCAAATAAGAAACAAAATCATTGGGATAAAAACATATCAAACCCCATAATTAAAACACATGTCATTATTGTATCTAACATTTTATTTCTATAATAGCTTTATCATTTTCCCAAGGTAACCATTAAATTTTAAAAATATTATTTATAATATATCTCCTTCAACTTCCTTTTATTTATTATAATTTCTTATTCCATTTAATTAATACCATTCCACTACATAGTTCAACACTTTACAATATCATGTTTACTATTACATTAGTTCTAATTCAAAAGTAAATTTATTTTACCATTATTGATGATTATAAATTCCCATTTCTCATTAACTGAACATCCAAAAAACCCTTTAAAACCACATAAAACCTAAATAATAATTTCATAAAATCAATCCACTTCAATATTAATTCCACCATTTGAGAATTTCACATCGAATTATCAATTCATATAGTTCAAGTCATGCTAAAATAGGAGTTGTATTAAATCAATCTTCAAGAAAAAATTAATATAATGGTTATAATATTGCATAAAAATATTGATATTGTCTTGAAATTATATAACATTTAAAAATAACATGAATATGGATTTGGCTTATGGTACACCTAACATAAACATAGAGGAGTCCACAAACCAAGTGTCAACCTTTAGTTCCTCCTAAAATGGAATAAAATGAGAAACTAGACATACACACTACCAATAAAAAATATAGGCTACATTAATTAGAACACTTCTTGATAGTAGAAGAAAAATAGAAATGAGATAATTTGATTTTTAGAATCACCTTAGGCCTTAAAACACATGTGATGATATTTTAAATTTCCAAGGAATCAAGGATATCCACCCTTTGAGAGAACATATTGATGAGGTGTCTTAGTGTTTAGGGACTGGAAAAAAATGTGTGAGAAAATTAGCTAAGTATTCATAAGGGGGAAAGTGGGAAAATACCTTTTTCAGATAATTAATAAAAAACATACCAAGTAGCCACCATCGATTTAGTGAGACCAGTATCCTAAAAGGGCTACTTCAATGAAAACTGGCTTCGTTTTTTCCCTATATCGGTTAGCTGGTAATGGTGCATCATCATACTAAATCTCAATATCTTTGTATTAGATCATTGTAATACTGCCTTGATGTATTTTTCCCCTGACAAGGCATTGATTAGGGGTGATTACCTGATGTTAAAAATGTCTTAAATAATTTCATACCTTGGTGAAGTGTGGTAACTTATATCAAAATAAAAAATTTGGTACCTTTCACATTGAAACAACATTATGGTCACATGGATCTAATTTTCATTTCATAATCTCAACCACCACTAAATTAGTTTCAAAAACATATCAATACCAACCCTTTCCATAATTGTTCCAGAACAAGGGATATAACCCAAATAAAA
The DNA here is from genome assembly GCA_963277665.1 of Viscum album. Lineage (NCBI taxonomy): Eukaryota > Viridiplantae > Streptophyta > Magnoliopsida > Santalales > Viscaceae > Viscum > Viscum album. The sequence continues at coordinate 1,293,518,382 of OY728135.1, forward strand.
AAATTGTGTACTCTACACTATATGATTTCCTTTATCATCAATCCATAATAATACCTTTCTCATATACCATCCTTAGTAAATCAGTGGAACTCAAAATATTCCGTCATTATATATTCTTTGACCCATACTATGAGTCTCTCTCTATGGACTTTATCATAACAACAAACTACAGAAATTCTACTCAGATGTATCAAAAATATGTCACCATAAAACCCAAGTCTCCAAGGATGTACTAATAAAATCATAAACTCTCACACAATCCGGTATCTCTAATGTTCCAACATTCTCTAGACCACACATCCATCCACCAAAATAGTATAATCTCATCAACACACAACTCGTTGAGTATATAAGGACATGTCCTTATAACATTACATAGTCTTGAATTAAATGAATAATTCACATTGAGGATCTTTTCAGGTTTATAGTTTTAGAGAAATAGGCCATAACTATTACATCTCAAATGTTACAAAGTAGACACTTCTACTCAGATTCCATTTTTTTCATAAAATAAATACTCTTGATAAAAAAAGTCATGTCCAGTTTCACGTTTTGATGGCATGACATTCCTTGATCCCACCCTTGACCCTATTCCATATTAAGTCCTGTGAAAAACATTTCAAGTGTAACACCCCAAGCTTCTACGGTATGCTTCTCTTTGAATAATGCAATAACATGTGGTGTACGCAACATCGAGTTCTAACACACACCACAACCAATCAAACTAGCCATTATGAATAGTAATACCTACTTTTTAAAATTTTATAAATTTTATCTCTCAAAATGGACTTCATTTTTGGATTCGGAGTATCGAATTTAGACTAAGGTGAAATTTTGGTACTTTTCGGATAACTTTTATATTTGGATGAATAGTGAAAATTACTAAATTTTAATTAAAAACAACTTTTTTAATAAAAATAATTAAAACTGATAAATTATGAATTCGAGTTGTTTTAAAGTATATTTAGAATATATTTTTACCATTTAATACAATTTTTTTCATTGGACATAATTTCACAATTAAACCGAACATAAACAAGTATCAATATTTTGATAGTTATCATATCTTAAAAACACGCTTTTTGTTTTGACAGCGGGAATTAATTATAAACTAATTTCTGCCACTTCTGTGTTTTGAATTTTGAAAAATGGATTCCATACTTGGAATCATGATTTCCAAATTGTGTAAATAGGTAACATTTTTTTTAGACATTTTGAATAATTACTACGGTAAATATTTTATTTACCATGGTTAAAGGGTGAATCCGGTAAATAAGGGTTAAACAAATAATATTATAATAATATTTAATTACCCTAAAACGTGTACTAAGCTTATTTTTGGATACATGTCCGACCATGGGAATCTTTAGGTCGATTTTGGGACCCCATGGAGCAACTTGTAGGTGATTGGGACACTTTATTTTAATTTAGTTAAAATAAATACAAAAATGACACAAGCATATACCTTTTAGAAACAAAAATTTTACATAGGGTTATATATGTTGTATCTTAGACTATAAATATTCATTATAAATATAAAATTATTCCCTAGATAATGGTATTTTATGTATAATTTTTTGACATTATATAATTTAATTTATTTATGACACAATGGTGATGCAGTAATTACATAATTAATGAAAAATTAGAATAATTGATATTATAAATACCCAAACAAATGTAATTTGAGACTTTTTATAAATACCAATAATTTTATAGAATAATATGACATTTTAGGATTGATTTAATTAACTTTTTTCGGAGTAAACATTCTGTTATAATTTTTACAAAAAACAATTATTGAATAGTGTCAAAATTGACAAAAAAGAGTTTTTAAAACAAATATTATATTAGTAATTGATATTAAATTCTTAAAAATCTAAGGTTCGGCCAAGAGACTTATATCATGATATTTGTATCATTAATGGACCACTTGGGGGCTGCTTTGATGTATATAGTAAGTTTATTAACCATATATTATATAAAAATACAAAGAGACATTGTAAAAGTGAAACTAATTAATTAAGAGTTAATACTTAAAGAAAAGGTTGATATAGTAACCCAAACCTATATAAATCCTATTGGTTGAGTGATTTCCGACCTATTCCCACCTTAAACTTTAAATAATCCACTTTGGAGCCATTATAATCCAAATATGAATTTATTATAAAATAATACTTCTAGCTTTTCCAAAGGTGCCCCTTACCCCTCTTATAAAAGGGCACTCACCCTTCTCATTAATTCATACCTTCAAAGACTTTTGGTTTTACCAATCCCTACCCAAATACTCTCTCAACTTCCCTAAATTAATCCTAAAGGCCTTCCTTTAGTCAGAAAGCCAACCAAAGGAGCCCTTTTGATCAAATCAAAAGGAAGAACCCGAAGAAGAGGTAATGATTTCACCACCCTTTTTCAAGTTCCTTTCGTCTTCCACTTCTTCTTTATTTGTTATTCCAATTCTAAAATAATTAATCAAGTATCTCATACATACTGAAATTTTATTATAAATATGGTTCAACCATATTCAGTATTATATCCATCCTTTGAATGACATGTCACCATACGTGCGTACGTACGGCTTACCATCTCCATGTCGTAGTGTAATTGTTATTCAATATATTATTATTCAGATGGGTATAATAATGATTTTTAATTCATTTAAATAATAAATATAACATGATAATGATTCTGTATATATGATATACCATCCAATTACATATTATTTTAATATCAAAAGAATGATATTGTCGCTCGTGTGTACGTACGGACTACCGTCTCCACGAACGCGATGAGATTCATTCTCCATCGTATCCATTCAAGTATAATAATCATTTTATGGTTTAAAAATAATGTTTAAGGACTTTATATCATTATAGATATGAATAATATACAAACTATCCAAGAAAAACATGGCTTATGTAACAAAACATATAAAATAAAACGAGTAAGTTAACACCCGAAACAACGATAATACTAAGATATTATTAACAAAGAAATATTAAAAGATCATATATGATATAATATTAATATATATGATTCTTTTATAATTTAATAACAATTATTTCACCATTATATATGAGTTTAACCTACCCCAACCAAGGAAAAGTACAAGGTAAGGGTTTATTTCACAATCTCTTCATTATCTGAGGTTGTTTATACGTAATTATCTTCTGGGATATCTTTATCATCAACATCCATGTTTCATAAAAATGTATATCAAAAAATTTTTACTATTTACAAGAATATGGGTTAAATTCATTATTTCCCTTGATTGAATTTTTGTTAGAGGTTTATAAAGGAATATTTCCGTCGTTTTCCAAACAAGGTGTTTTTTAACCATTTCGACAGAATTAAGGTAAGAATGTTTTTTTAACTTATACGGCGGGTTCGACTATTTTCTTCCATTATAAAATCGTTGAAGCTTCCCTTACAAGTATATAATAATATTTTCAAAGAAAATATTTTATTTTATAAATATATGACTCTTAAATTATTTAAAAATAGAAAGAGATATTTCTCTAAAAAGAATTTTGATTTCATTTATGTCAACATCCTTTGATGGATTTTATGCTTATTTGAAGTTGATTTATTATGATACAAAACTTCTATATTGTATTGAGGGTTTTTCGATATGTTTGACTGTGTATGTGATATTTTTATACCATTCATGGTTTATGGATGAAGTATTTACATTTCGTATGCTAGTTTTAATACGAATGTTTATGTTATGTTTAAACCTATTCATATGAGGAATGGATTGGACTTAATATGTGACGGGTGGAGACCACTATAGCTCCTCGATGCATCGGTAGGTCACATGAGACAAACTAGTGTCTTGGCACAAGGCCTTGAAAAAATCATATTTGTAGTCTTGGCACAAGGCCTTGGCTATGTGGTTATGATAGTCTGGCATTATGCATTTTATGATTATGAAAGTGGTTATTGATATTGCATGTGATTAATTGATTAGTAGAATATCCATGTGAATAAGTAAATGGAATTATTTCATTTTATTTTTGCCATACTATGTTGAAGTTCAAGTTTAAAAGGCTTTTGTTTTAGTTATACATTGCCTTAAATGTTTATTCTTATTTATGAAATTTTCCGCTATATTGTTATCCTTACTGGGCATTTGAGCTCGCCCCTTTTCTGTGTTTTATTTTTCCCAGGATGTGAAGAAGTGATTTATGAATGACCTACAGGGATAGTATGAGGGGATAAGAGTGTGGACTATGGAGACTATATTATTGTAGTTTTCATTTTATGAGGTAATGTAAAACATTATGAATATATCTAGTGTTTCTAAGGCTAATAAAGCAATCGGTCTTTAGAGACTTGATCTTTCTTGTGATCCTGAAAATGTTATGTAATAATGCACCGACTCTAGGTAACTGGGGTCGGGGCATTACAGTTGGTATCAGGGGATGTTTAGTACAAACCTTGGAAGATAGATTTAGATAAACTCTGGTTAGAGCACATAGACCTAAGATGGAATTTGAGGATTAGTAAAGAATAACTTCCTAGAATTTTGGTATTGTAGAGATTTTGTGAGTTTTACTAGCAATACATCCCTGTCTGGATACGAGAAGGTAGAGGTGGCTCTGGAACAGATGTACCTAGGGGTAAAACCCGAAAACACCGCTTTGAGCTAGACTCAAATGGGAACTGGTGCATGACAGCGGGCCTTGCTGCACTCTTGGTTACGACACTCTAGGATGACATGCTTAGGATAACTCTCATTTTCTTTACAAATCAGTATGAAGTGTTTATGAGTATATAATTCCTCAAAGAAAACATTTTATGATTATGGATTATATATATAAATAGTTCAATTTATGTTAAGTGTTTTATAAGTATGAAATTATGTATTTTGATTCATAAAATGATCTAGTTTATGCCATTGATTATAAATGGTGCCCAGTGGAAGAAATGGAAACTGTATCAATGCACGCACTCCATGTAGGGATTTCCCTCCTGCTCAAGATAATTATAGTGGAGTTGTTGATTCAACTGGTGTCGATCAGCTAATCACCATACTAGGATAACTCACTCAGGTTATGAATAATAACCTTACCCGTATGGAGCACCCTGATCCGCAGCGTTGAGGATCAATGTTAGATCGCTTCATGAGGAAAAAACCACCAATGTTCAATGGGAGTACAAATCCATTGGTATCTGAGCAATGGATAAGTTCCCTAGAGAAAATATTTCAGGTTTTGGGATGTAGTGAAAGGGAAAAAGTTATCATGGTAGTTTACCACCTCACTGGAGATGCTGATCAATGGTGGTCATTGAATCAAAACATGAAGGAAGATTTTGAAGTATCAAATATGGAATGGAGGGAGTTCAAATATCTGTTTTTAGAAAAATACTTTCCTTGTGACCTTCGAGAAGATATGGAAAGAAAATTTCTGAGTCTGAGACAAAAGGAGGATGAGAATGTCGCAAAGTATGAGGCTAACTTTTCAATGTTAGCAAGGTATAATGGAGATTATATACGTAACCCAATTAGTAATATTGATCGTTTCTTTGATGGGTTAAAACCATTTCTCTGTCGAGCATTAGTTTCACAATACTTTTCATCGTATGAAGAGATTGTCGCATGTGCTATCAAGACATAAAAGGAATTCTCTAAGTCTTATGACTTTAAAGCAAAGAAAGAGAAGAAGAGATCTACTGATCAATATGGGAATAGAAATAAGGGGAAGAAGGGAAAGGCTGAATATCCATCCTATGGTAAATGTTGGAAGAAACACCCAGGTACATACTTGAAAGGAATGGGTGTCTGTTACAAGTGTGGTGAAAAAGGCCACTAAGCTCGTGATGGCAAAGGGAAGAAGGAAGCTACCAATGTTCAGTGCTACAATTTCCGGGATATGGGACATTATGCAAATGAATGTCGTAAGCGTCAGGGGAACTTACATCAGAAAAGGCCAAGGGATCAAGGACAAGCTTATGATATCACTACTACTGAGTTAGAAGCTTTGAAAGACATGGTGGCAGGTAATTTAATGGTTTCTTCATGTTTATAAAATGCATTATTTGATTCTGGATCATCACATTGTTTCATATCTTCCCAGTTTGCTAAGAAAATTATATATTTCCAATTTGATTTAAAAATGGTGTTGTCAGTTAAAACTCCTAAGGGAAGTATCATTTCAATAATGTTTTGTGAATCAGTCCCCATTAGAGAACATAAATGTTCTTTATCTGTTGATCTCATCATCATACCTATGATTGAGTTTGATATAATCCTCGGTATAGATTGGCTTTCGGACCATGATGCGAAGATTTATTGTAAGAATAAGGAGGTTACGATTTTGGATGATGATGATAAGGAAAACCTTATCTTTGGAGCAGAATCGTCACCACCTAATTCTTATCTAGATCCACCCCCAGTAGCTCAACTAAATTCAATTATTGGGTAGGAAGAGAATGAACTTACAGTGGGTGTAGAATGTAATGTTAAAATAGAGGATGTACCTATTGTGAATGAATATGTAGATGTGTTTCTAGAAGATTTACCTGGACATCCTCCAGAACAAGAAGTTGAGTTTTCCATTGATTTAATTCCAAGATCAAGGCCTATAGAGAAGACCCCTTATAGAATGGCCACTGTAGAATTAGTTGAACTAAAGAAACAACTAGAGGATTTGAGTAATAAGGGATTTATTCACCCTAGTGTTTCTCCATGGGGAGCCCCTATTCTTTTTGTTAAATTGAAAGATGGATCTATGGGGTAATGTATCGACTACATGGAGATCAATGCTATAAAAATAAATAACAAGTATCCCCTTCCTCGCATTGATGATTTATTTTACCAACTGTATCGATCTCAATACTTTTTAAAGCTTGAACTTCGATATGGATACCATCAGTTGTGTGTGAAGAAGGGAGACATTCCGAAGATAGCGTTTCGAACCAGGTATGGGTATTACGAGTTTACAGTAATTCCTTTTGGACTGACTAATGCAACCTCTGTATTCATGGATCTAATGAATAGAGTTTTCAAGGAATATATTGATGAATTTGTGGTGGTATTTATTGATGATATCTTGGTATAATCCAAAAGCTACTAGGATCATGAAAATCACCTGCGCATTATCCTGAAGACTCTGAGAAGACATGAATTAGATGGGATGTTTAGTAAGTGTGAATTCTGGCTTCAGGAGATTTATTTTCGTGGCCATATTATCTCTAAAGATGGAATCTCTGTTGATCTTTCTATGACCAAGGCAATCCATGATTGGCCAGCATCGAAGAGTATAACTGAGGTATGTAGTTTTATTGGTTTAGCAGGTTATTATCAACGTTTCGTCCAGAATGTTTCCTGGTTGGCTAACCCATTAACAAAGCTCACACGTAAAGGGGTTAAATTTTTTTGGACAAAAGAGTGTGAAGAATGTTTTAAAGAACTGAAGAGAAGATTAGTCAATGATCCTATATTGACTCTACCATCAAGGAATGATGGGTTCGTTATTTATAGTGATGCATCGAAGAAAGGACTTGGTTGTATCCTTATGCAGAATGATAGGGTTATTGCATATGCATCACGACAGTTGAAAATTCATGAACAAAACTATCCTACTCATGATCTCGAGTTAGCAGCCGCGATCTTTTCTTTGATGATATGGAGACACTACCTCTATGGTGAAAAATGTGAGATTTATACTGATCAAAAGAGTTTGAAGTATATTTTCTCACAAAAAAGAACTCAAAATGAGGCAAAGGCGATGGGTTGAACTACTCAAGGATTATGATTGTACGATAATCTACCACCCGGGGAAAGCAAACAAGGTGGAAGATTATTTGAGCAGAAAATATCATGGAGTTTTGAACAATATGAGAATTGAAAGGGATACAATTTTCATAGATCTAGTGAATATGGACATGGGAATAACCATGGAAGGTGAAACATCAATGCTTTTTCAAATGGTTGCCAAACCATATTTACTAGAAAGGATTAAGAGTTCTATGACCGATGATGAATAATTTCAAAAGAAGATTAAAGTTGTGAATGATGGGAGATTGAGAGACTTTGTGTATGAAGATAGAATTTTGAAATTTGGGGAGAGACTTTGTGTTCCCAATATACGTGATCTAAAAAGGGAATTGTTGGATGATGCTCATAGTTCCAATTTTTCTATACACCCTGGGAGCACCAAAATGTATATATATTTGAAGGAACATTTTTGGTGGGACAACATGAAGAGGGAGATTGCTGATTTTGTGTCAAGATATAAGGCCCCAGCCTTAAACCTTACTTAATCTTGAGTTATTACAAGATTACACATTGAGGATCTTATCAGGATTAGAGTTTTAGAGAATTAGATCATAAAACTTGCATTACATTCCACATTTAAACAAAGTGGTTACATAAAAGATAGTATTCATTTTTCCCATCAACAAGAACATATTTAAAATAAAACATGGATTCTTTCTTGACACTTCCTTGACACTATCAGCATATCATGTACCCTTCCCTTGACTTGTGAAAAACATTTCAAAAACATGGGATGATCATAAAAATCTCAGTAAGGGATATAAAAATATGGAAAGGAAACATCAGTACATGTATATATAAGAATGAAATCATACTTTACCCATAAAACATAATCACTTTAACATACCTAAAAATCATGAATAAATCATAGAAATCATAAGACATAAAGGTAAATTGAGTCATTCATAACATTCTTACGTAGGGAGTAACCCTCTTGGTTATGTTTGGAATACCCATCACAGTATATTCCCTAAATCTCTTTGTAGAAACCTTAAGGTTTAACCCCTTCACGTTACCCAATGCATCAGAGAGCTATATCGGGCTCACCCGCCATTAGTTTATCACGGAACCACCCATTTTCATAACAATGCCCAAGAACCATAACATAAACGTATCACATAAAACATGCATAAAGGAAAAATAATATTTCCACATCACAATATAACATTTTAGGATATTAAAAAAATGAATCCATTCAAAAAAACCCATTTTCAAAACCATTTAAAACATTTAATAAAGAGATTTTTGAATCAAAGTGTCCCATACCACCTTGAATCTTTTAACATTTTAAACCATTAATATCCATATAAATAAGTCCTAAAAACCATTTTTAAAACATGGATATTAGTAAGAAAAAATCATTAAAACATTTAAAGCGTTATTTTGGTTAAAGGGTTTTTTTACCAAAATCAGAGACACTTGAATAATATAATTGAAGAATAAAATTTAGTCAGAACTTTATAATATCATGAGAATAAATGGATTAATGATGTAATATTCCAAAGGACATTATATACACCATATAAGAGTGAATTGGTGCATAACAACAATTAAGTCTCAATAGAAATTTAAAATGTGATGAAATCCCTTATAAAGAAGGTATCCTTAAATTAAGGATAAATCAATCTCAAAATTAGGTGTAACAAATATAAATACACCCAATATAAGTGGATATTAAGTGTAAAACAATAAGAGGTTATTCACACATATTAATATAACGACATATTCAAGGAGTACAAGCTTATCCCAAATAATCAAAATTGGGTTAAGAAGTTCCCTTGCAAAAATTTGATAGCCTAACGACGTCACTACAAAATTCAGAAAATGAGTTGATGAGAGATAAAAAGGGTATATCATCACTTGGACATAAAATTTAACTCACTAAGGATATATAAGGACATATCTCAACATAATGTTATGTGAATTAAAAGACATAACAAAAGAAGTCTTTTAAAAAGAGGAGGGAGAAAGGTTCCCCTACCGACATGGGTATCTTTCGAAACATACACCATGTGAAATAAGGACAATACAAAATTGATGTAAATACTCATAAATGAAATTATATTACACAATGAGTAAAATAAGCGTCATTACATACACCACTCAAATGAAATTATGGAAAATATAGCATAAATCTCACGGGAATAAAAGTGAGATGAAAAATCCCTTACGAAAACTCGGCAGCCTAACGGGGCCACTTAAAACTTCCAAAAATGGATTGATGAGGTCAAATAGTGTCTCTCATCATATTACAATAAACTTTACAGAAATAGGAATATAAAATAGCATCCCCCATCATAACAAAGAGGATCTTAAAAGAAGTGACATAAAGGAGAGTACTTAAAGAGAAAGAGAGAGGTTAGATCTCTTACGAAAATTCGGCAGCCTAACGGCGCCACTCAAAACTTACAACATGGATTGATGAGAGAGAATAGGGTCTCTCATAATATGAACATAAAAATTACAGTAAGAGTAATATAAAAGAACATCCCAATCACAATAATTATGAGCTTAAAAGGAATGACATAAAAAAGTGTACTTAAAAAGAAAGAGAGGAGTAGGATCCCTTACCTTGGGTCCGACTTGACTCGATCGTTCTTTAACGTCCTGAATAATAAACTTGAGTTTATTTATACTTGCTTAAGAACCTTTTTCAAGTTCATTATTCCTTTTATATCACTTATTTCCATGTTAGAAACATTATGTAATCATTTAAGTTAATAATGTTTGTTTTTTCGATATTTGGTTCTTAAGTCGAAAGTGGACTTCTTATAATTAAATGTTGTTCATGTGGTCAAAGGCTCATTATATCCAGAATGATATTCATGATTTGGATATTATATATATCATATATATCCAGAATATACATGTATTTATAATATTACATAATCATTTAGAGGTAAGAAATGAAATGCACCGTTCAGGGAGACGGTAAGTTGTACGTACGCATGAACGCTACTTTCATTTCTATGTCATATTAATGGAATTAAAACCAAATGAGAGGTATATATATTTTAATTCCAGAATTATATTCATCATTTATATGTAAGATACATCATATATAATAACTTTAAATCCATCCTTTATACATCCCACATATGGCATTAACGAATCAAATCACTTTGAGGGGGCGGTAGTCCGCAGTTCCTAAAATGAAATTATCGTGTTTACCCATAATGGAAACCATAAATGTAAGCCAAAAAAGAAAAATAAAGATGCTTTAGTAAAAGATAAAAATATTATATATCATATATAAATATAGTGACATCTTAATGGCCACCTTTGAAGGTGTTATATGAGTGTTGAACAATCATCGTTTCGTGAGGCAGAAATTCGCCATCCACAGAAACAGTATGTTCTTTAACCATTAGATGTAGGTGTGTGTAGGTGTAGCTCTAATTATTCTTATAACAACATACTAGTATATTAAAGATACTGGAGTTGTTACAAAATAAATGAATAAAAAGATTTTAGGTGGTTGGAGAAGCAAAATAAAACAAAAGAACACAAGTGAAGACATTACCTTAAAATCGGGTAACTCCCTTTGGTTTGAGCTCAAAGGCTTCCTTGGGAAGACTTCTGACCAAAGTGAGGCTTCACGGAGTAAGAGAGGGATGTGGAGAGACAAAATGGGCAGGGTTTGGCCGATCCCAAGGCTTTGTATGTGTGGGTAAAGAGGTAGAGGTGAAGGCCTTTTATAAGAGGAGAGGAGGGGCACTCTTGGAAAGTAAAGAAATGTTACTTTATTTGAAAATGAGTTTCGGACATAAAAGGTCCCACATTGATTTGTTTCGAGGATAAGGTGATAAGGGTTCGAAATACACCCATAAAATATGTCTTGGACATATCTAGGTCTTATATTTTACATTATCTTTCCATTTTATTTAAATCGTTAAATAATGAGGTCATCACTGCATCATCATGATGTCATAAATAATTTAATTTATTTAATGTCTAAAAATTATTAAAAAACCACGATGATGTAGTAAATATTTTTATCTTTCCAATTACTATTTATAGTAAAAAATCTGACTTGTATAACCCCATGAAAAAATTGTTTTAGTTAAACAACTCATTTTTGTGACATTTTAATTTTAACATTAAATAAAAAGGTATTTTTGTCATTTTCTAACCAAAGTGGCACCATGGGGTCCCCAAGTTGTCCCATGAATTTTCTTGGTCGTCCATGACTCATCCAATGAGGGTATGACATGTTTCTAGGTCATTTCACATTATTAAAACATTATTTTTACCTTAAATTACACTAATTACCTCTAATCGCGATTAAAAACATAATAAGTTACTATTCACCAAAAAATTATTTTAATCCCATTGAACCACATTTTAGGTCTTAATGACAACCACTTATGTTGGATTTTTTAAATTCAAAACACAAAGGTGGCAAAATTTCATTTAAACGGAAAATCAGTTTTTATAAGTACCACTTAGTGGTTTCACTATTCATCAAAAATTGAAGTTTTTCAGAAAATTACCAAAAATTAACCCTAATCTATATTTGATATTCCTAATTTAAAAATGAAGTCTATTTTACAAAATTCATAACATATAAGTTACATTAATTAATTTAATAATTAATTCCCACTGTCAGAACAAATAGCTTGTTTTTATGAAATAATATATATCAAAAGATTGACACTAGTTTAAGTCAAATTTCAAAGTGAAATTAATTCCAATGGCCAATATTTGATTAAATGGTAAAAATATATTCTAATTTCACTTTAAAACCAATTAAAAATGTAATCTAATCATATAAATAAATTAGATTAAAAAGTGTTTTGGAATTAAAATACAAAATTTTTCACTATTCATTAAAAAAATGAACTTTATCGAAAATATACCAAAAATTTACACAAAGTAAAATTTGATGTCCCGATTATAAAGAAGAATTTTATTATGTCAAATATAACACATAAAATTGTAAAAAAGTGGATTTAAAAGAGGTTCTCCATCAAAAGGCGGTTAATCGACCTTCTAAAGAATATTAGAATGTTTACGCTTAAAATTGAATTCATTCACATTTTTAATCCTCTAACATTTATTGTAAAAAGTAAAAATATTTTACAAACATATATAATCATTTTGTAGTTAGTTATGTTCATTCCTTCCATTACAACGGCTAGGCGTTAGCTACCATTTAAAATAATATTATTTTATTATTAGAGTGCAACATAAGATTTCAAAGGAACTCGTTGTTGTGTATTGGGTAAGCTATCGAGCATAGCGTTCCCTTTAAATTAATATTGACATTTTATTCACAAATAGGGATAAATATAAAAATGTCATATTCTTTATTTACCTGGGGTGTTAAAAAAAATGTATGGTTTGTCAACAAGTGAAAGTTGGAAGGCAACAACCTAGATGAGTCATGCAACCTCTTCCCATACCGGAGTGGAAATGGGACAGAGTCATATAAGGAATGATGCAATATGGTTCATTATTGATCATCTTACCAAGTCAGCACATTTTCCTACTATAAGGGAAGATTTACCACTTTAACGACTAGCAAGACTATATATTAATGAATTTGTGAGACTTCATGGAGTACCCCTATCGATTATTTCTGATCGTGATCTCCATTTTACTTCAAATTCTGGAAAACACATCAGAAATCCTTGGATACTGAACTTCATTTGAGCACTGCCTACCACCCTCAAACAGATGGAAAATCAGAACGAACTATTCAAACCTTAGAAGACATGTTGAGATCCTGCTCACTTGACTTTCAGGGTATGTGGGATCAATATTTACCTCTGGTATAATTTTCCTATAACAATAGCTTTCATTCGAGTATTCATATGACACCATATGAAGCGTTATATGGAAAGAGATGTCGCAAACCAACCTATTGGGATGAAATTGGTGAAAGAAAACTTGTAGGCCCAGAACTAGTGGAGGATATGATGGAAAAGGTGAAGGTAATCCAAAACCACATCAAAGCAGCTCAAAGTAGGCAGAAGAGCTATGCCGATAATCGAAGGATTTGGAATTTCAAGTCAGTGATCATGTTTTCCTGAAGGTATATCCATGGAATAGAGTCATAGGTTTTGGTAAGAAAGGTAAATTGAGTCCCAGGTATATCGGACATTTCGAAATTCTAGAATGAATTGGGGATTTAGCTTACCGATTGGCAATGCCGCCAAGTCTCTCCAAAGTTCACGATGTGTTCCCCGTATCTCTATTGAGGAAATACATGCCTGACCCAACGCATGTACTCACCTATGAGGAATTAGAACTAGAACCCGATCTGACTTATTGTGAAGAGGCCGTCAAGAGTCTTGATACGAGAGAACAAGTACTGAGAACCCGGACGAATTGTCTGGTCAACGTCTTGTGGAGAAACCATTAGATGGAAGAGGCAACGTGGGAACCCGAGGAACTTATGATGAAGAACCACCCAAGTCTTTTCATGCAGTAGTATTATAGAAATTTCGAGGACGAAATTATTTGAAGGAGGGGATAATGTAACACCCCAAGTTTCTACGGTATGCTTCTCTTTGAATAATACAATAGCCTGTGTTGTACGCAACATCGAGTTCTAACACACATCACAACCAATCAAACTAGCCGTTATGAATAGTAATACCTAATTTTTCAAATTTTATAAATTTTATCTCTCAAAATCAACTTCATTTTTGGATTCATAGTATTGAATTTAGCATAAGGTGATATTTTGGTACTTTTAGGATAACTTTAATATTTTGATGAATAGTGAAAATTACTAAATTTTAATTAAAAACAAATTTTTTATTAAAAATAATTAATAGTGATAAATTATGAATTTGAGTGGTTTTAAAATATATTTAGAATATATTTTTACCATTTAATAAATTTTTTCATTGTACAAAATTTCACAATTAAACCGAACATAAACAAGTATCAATCTTTTGATAGTTATTATATCTTAAAAACACGCTTTTTGTTTTAACAGCGGGAATTAATTTTAAATTAATTTCTGCCACTTCTGTGATTTGAATTTTGAAAAATTGATTCCATATTTGGAATCAGGATGTCTAAATTTTGTAAATAGATAACTTTTATTTTTAGACATTTTGAATAATTACTACGGTAAATATTTTATTTACCATGGTTAAAGGGTAAATCCGGTAAATAAAGGTTAAAAACCAATATTATAATAATACTAAATTACTCTAAAACGTGTCCTAACCTTATTATTGGATACATGTACTACCATGGGCATCTCTGGGTCGATTTTTAGACCCCATGGAGCCACTTGTAGGTGATAGGGACACATTATTTTAATTAAGTTAAAATAAATACAAAAATGACATAAGCATATATCATTTAGAAACACAATTTTTACATAGGGTTATATATGTTGGATTTTTTACTATAAATATTCATTAAAAATCTAAAAATATTTCCTACATAATGGTATTTTATGTATAATTTTTTGACATTATATAATTTAATTTATTTATGACACAATGGTGATGCAGTAATTACATAATTAATGAAAAATTAGAATAATTGATATTATAAATACCCAAATAAATGTCATTTGAGACTTTTTATAAATACCAATAATTTTATAGGATAATAGGACATGTTAGGATTGATATAATTAATAGTTTTTGGATTAATCATTCTGTTATTATTTTTACAAAAATCAATTATTGAATAGTGTCAAAATTGACAAAAAAGAGTTTTTAAAACAAATATTATATTATTAATTTATATTCAACTCTTAAAAACATAAGGTTAGGCCAAAAGACTTAAATAATGATAGTTGTTTCATTACTGGACCATTTGGGGGTCTCTTGGATGTATATAGTAAGTTTATTAACCATATAATATAAAAATACAGAGAGACATTGTAAAAGTGAAACTAATTAACTAAGAGTTAATACTTAAAGATAAGGTTAATATAGTAACCCAAACCTGTCTAAATCCTATTATTTGAGTGTTTTTCGACCTTTCCCCACCTTAAAATTTAAATAATCCACTTTGGAGCCATTAGAAACCGAATATGAATTTATTATAAAATAATATTTCTAGCTTTTCCAAAGGTGCCCCTTACCCCTCTTATAAAAGGGCACTCCCCCTTCTCATTAATTCACACCTTCGGAGCCTTTTGGTTTGGAAAATCGCTACCCAAATACTCTCTCAACTTCCATCACTTAATCCTAGAAGCCTTACTTTAGTCATAAAGCCAACCTAAGGAGCCATTTTGATCAAATCAAAAGGAAGAACCTGAAGAAGAGGTAATGATTTCACCACCCTTTTTCAAGTTCCTTTCGTCTTCCACTTATTCTTTCTCTGTTATTCCAATTCTAAAATAATAAATATAGTATCTCTTATATACTTTAATATTATTATAAATATGTTACAACAATATTCAGTATTCTATCCATCCCTTGAATGACATGTCACCATACGTGCGTACGTACGGCTTACCGTCTCCACATCGTGGTGTAATTGTTATTCAATATATTATTATTTGGATGGGTATAATATTGATTTGTATTTCATGTAAATAATAAATATAACATGATAATTATTATTTATATATTATATACCATCCAATTATATATTATTTTAATATCAAAAGAATGATATTATCGCTCATGCGTACGTACGGACTACCGTCTCCACGAACGTGATGAGATTCATTGTCCATCGTATCCATTCAAGTATAATTATCATTTTATGATTTAAAAATAATGTTTAAGGACTTGATATCATTATGGATATGAATAATATACAATATATCCATTACAAACATGGCTTATGTAACAAAACATATAAAATAAAATGAGTAAGTTAACACCCGAAACAACGATAATACTAAGATATTATTAACAAAGAAATGTTAAAAGATCATATATGATATCATATTAATATATATGATTATTGTATAATTTAATAACAATTATTTCACCATTATACAAGATTTTAACCTACCCTAACCAAGGGAAAGTACAAGCTAAGGGTTTATTTTACAATCTCTTCATTATCTAAGGTTGTTTATACGTAATTATCTACAGGGATCTCTTTATCATCCACATCCATGTTTCTTAAAAATGTATTTCAAAACATTTTTACTACTTACAAGAATATGGTTTAAAGTCATTTATACCCTTGATTTAATTTTTATAAAATGTTTATAAAAGAATCCTTTCGTTTTTTTCCAAGCAAGGTGCTTTTTAACCTTTTCGACAGAATTAAGGTAAGAATGTTTTTTAACTTATACAGCAGGTGTGGATATTTTCTGCCGTTATAAAATCGTCGAAGCTTCCATTACAATCTTATAAGAATATTTTAAAAAAAAAATGTTTTATTTTATAAATATATGACTCTTAAGTTATTTCAAAATAGAAATAGATGTTTCTCTAAAAAGAGTTTTGATTTCATCTATGTCAACATCCATTGATGGATTTTACGCTTATTTGAAGTTGATTTATTATGATACAAAACTTTTATATTTTATTGAATGTTTTGTGATATGTTTTACTGTGGATTTGTTATTTTTATACCATTAATGGTTTATGGATGAAGTATTTACATTTCGTATGCTAGTTTTAATACGAATGTTTATGTTATGTTTAAACCTGTTCATATGAGGAATGAATTAGACTTAATATGTGACAGGTGGAGCCCGCTATAGCTCCTCGATGCATCGGTAGGTCTCATGAGACAAACTAGTGTCTTGGCACAAGGCCGTGACAAAATATTATGTGTAGTCTTGGCATGAGGCCTTGGCTATGTGGTTATGATAGTCTGGCATTATGCATTCCATCATTATGAATGTGGTTATTGATATTAATGTGATTATTCGATTATTAGAATATCCATGTGAATAAGTAAATGGAATTATTTCAATTTTTTCCATAATATGTTGAAGTTAAAGTTTAAAAGTCTTTTTTTAGTTATATATTTCCTTAAATGTTTATTCTTATTTATGAAATTTTTTTCTATATTGTTATCCTTACTAGGATTTTGAGCTCACCCCTTTTCTATTTTTCATTTTTCCCAGGATGTGAAGAAGTAATTTATGAATGACATGCAGGGATAGTACGAGGGGATAATAGTGTGGAATATGGAGACTATATTGTTGTAGTATTCATTTTATGATGTAATGTAAAACTTTATGAATATATCTAGTGTTTCCATGGCTACTAAACCAATCGGTCTTTCGAGACTTGATCTTTCTTGTGATCATGCCAATGTTATGTAATAATGCACCGCCTCCGGGTAACTAGGGTCGGGGAATTACATCAAAAACATGGGATTAGCTAAAAAATATCAATAATGAATACACAAAAAGGAATCTATTAGCTTTTCAAAACAACAAGTAAACCATGAACATATTAACATAAGTAATACTATTCACCTTTATGAAGTATTAAATACTCTTCAAAAAATAAAAGATCACTACTTACCCTTTTGTAACCAAAATATTTACTATATAAATAACACATAACATATAAAGGTTACTTGGAACATAAACAAACTTAAATGGAATAACCATACGGTCGACTTTTATACATGTCACTAAATGGAATAGCCATAAGGAAGACTTTTATATCCAATGAATTGGAGTTTATAACGTAACCACACTTCATGGTATTCACGACACCACCCATCATTTGGTTTATCATGTAACCACCTGTCAAATTTCCATGTACCATTATAAAATCATAACAATTAAAACAAATATAAAGGAAAGAAAACATTTCCACATTTCAGTCACAATATATCACTTAAATATATTAACATAAAAAATCCATTATCAAAACCATTTTCAATACCAAAATACATAATAGAGTATATGGTATTTATTTTCTTTTAAAAACATTACGGCTTATTGATAAAGACAAAGATCAAAAAATACTCGTGGAGGCAAAAAAGTCATTGTCACCGCCTACGTTAAAAGAAATATTCCTTTTTTTCATTTAGGAAACTGATTCGTAGAAAAAGATTCCTTTTGAATAAATGTAAAAGTCAAAGGGTTTTATATAGCGTATAAAGTAATGTTGTTTATACATGAAAATATGCCTCAATGAAAAGGATTGAGACGAAGTCCCTTAAAAAGATTGTATCCTTAGATTAAGGATAAATCAATTTCGTAATTGTGTTTGAAAAATATAAATACACCCAATATAAGTGGATGTTAATTGTAAAACAATCATAGGTCATACGCACATATTTATAGAATGAAATAATCAATAAGTAGAGGTTTAACCCAAAAATTGAAATGGGATTAAGAAGTCCCCTTGCAAAAATTCGATAGCCTAACAGCGTCACTTTAAACTTCAGGAAATGAGATGATGAGAGATAAAAAGGTTATCTCATCACTTGTACATAAAATTTATAGAAATAAGGATATATAAGAACATATCCCAACATAATAATATTTAAATTAAAAAACCTAACAAAAAGAAGTCTTTTAAAAAGAGTAGGGTGAAATGTTCCCTTACCGATTTGGGTAACTTTAGAAACGTACACCAAATGAAAAAAGGGTCCTACAATGAAGAAGTAAATACCCATAAATTAAGGTATATTACACAAATAATACAATCTTGGGCAGTAAATACACCACCCAAAATGACATAGTGGCAAATGTAGCATGAATCTCACGGGAATAAAAAGTGAGATAAAAACCCCTTATCTCATTGTAATCAATCGAGTTGTATGACCAAAAGATAATTAACACCAAATGAATCACATAATACCATGAATATAAATATAATCATGATAATATATATGAAATGGAAGTACACAATACACCACATGAAATAAATAAGTGGCGAACAATGGAAATATCAGGGAACTAAAAGTTAGATAAGATATCCCTTACGAAAATTCGACATCCTAACGACGCCACTTAAAACATCCAAAAATGGATTGATGATATAAAATAGGGTCTCTCATAATATTAACATAAACATTAAAATAATAGGAATATAAAATAACATCCCCCAACATAAGAAATAAAAGCTTAAAAGGAATGAAAAAAAGAGAGTACTTAAAAAGAAAGAGAGAGGTAAGATCCCTTACCTCAAGTCCGACTTGTCTTGTTCGTTTCTATATATTCCTGAATAAGAAATATTGGTCAATTTATAATTGCTTAAAGATATCATTTAATGTTTTTTATTCAATTCATATCAAATATTATAATGTTATAATAATTTGTTAATTATGGGAGTTCATATCAAACATTTTTGTCGATGTTCGGTACATGAGTGAAAAAATGGACTTCTAATAATTACATGATGTTCATCTGGTCAAAAGTTCATTAAATCCATAATTATATTCATAATTTATATGTAATATATATCATATAAATCCATTATATATATGTACTTATAATAGTACATAACATTTAGAGATAAAAAATGAAATGCACCGTTCACGGAGACGGTAAGCCGTACGTACGCACGAACGCTACTTTCATTTCTATTTCATACTTTAATGGAATGAAAACATAATGATACATAGGTATATTATAATTAATGTATAATATATATGTTATATATGTTACATAAGTTCATAAATTCTATCCTTTATAAATTCCACGTATGGCATGAACGAGTCATATCACTTTGAGGGGGCGGTAGTTCGCACCTCCTATAATGAAATTATCGTATTTACCTATCATGAAAACCATAAATTTATTCCATAAAATAAACCTAAATAGGCATAAGGAAAACATAAAAATAATATATATCATATATAAATAGAGTGAAATCATAATGGCCACCATGAGAGGTGGTAGGAGATAATTGAACAATCATCATTTCGTGAGGCAGTAGTTCGTCGTCCACAGAAACAGTATGTTCTTCACATATTAGATGGTGGTGTGTGTAAGTGTATCCCAAATAAATCTCATAATAACATCCTATTATATTTAATACACTGTTTTTGTTACAAAATAATGGAATAAAAATTGTTTAAGGGGTTTTATAAGCAAAATAAAACAAAAGAACATAAGAGAAAACATTACCTTTAAATCAGGTAACTCTTTTTGATTTGAGCTAAATGCTTCCTTGGAAAGGCTTATGCCCAAAGTGAGGATTCTAGAAGTATTAGAGGGATATGTAGAGATACTATGAGCATAGTTTAAACGATCCAATGTCTTGAGAGGTGTTGGTAAGTGGGCAGACATGGGGGCCTTTTATAAGAGCGAGGAGGGTCCCTTTTGAAATGTCTTGAAATGTTACATTATAATAAACTGATTTTAGGAATTTAAAGTTCCTAAAATGAAATATTTCTAGGATAATGTGATAAGGGTTTGATATACACCCATCCAATAGGTTTTATACAATTCTATGTCTTATATTTTACCTTATATTTTCATTTTATTTAAATCGTTCATTAATAAGGTAATCACTGCATCATCATGGTGTCATAATGAAATTTATTTTTTTAATGCCTAAAAATTATAAAACAAATTCCATGATGTAGAAAATAAGTTTAGATTTATAATTATTATTTATATTCTAATATATCATTTATATAAACAAAACTAAAATTGTTTTACTTAGATGATGCATACTTTGGTTATATTTTCCTTTCTTTAAAAAAATACGATAAAAGGTCACTATCACACAAAAGTGATTCCATGGGGTCCCAAAGTTGACACAAGGAATCCCATGGTCGGAAATGACTCAAAAAATAGCATTAATACACATTTATGGGTAATTTTATATTATTATGATATTATTTTATTTCCCTTAACTACCCGATTACTAATTAATCACGATAATTAAAGATAATTGTCGTCATTACTATTTCTAATGTCCAAAAACAAAAGAGTCTTAATTACATAATTTTTACCTTATAATTCCAAATATGGAATCCATTTTACCAAATTCCAAACAAAAAAATTGCAGCAATTAATTTAAAAAATAATTCTCGTTGTCAAAACCAAAGACGAGTTTTATAAGACGTAAAATTTATCAAAAGATTGACTTGTTTTTACATCAAATTGAATAGTGAAATTACTTCCAATGAAAAAAATTGTATTAAGTGATAAAAACATAATTTAATTACACTTTAAAACCAATTAAAAGGAAAATCTAACTATATAATTAAATTAGATGAAAAATCAGTTTTAAAGTAAAATGCAGTATTTTTCACTATTCATTAAAAATGAACATTTGTCAGAAAAATACCAAAAATTTATCCAAAGTAAATTTAATATTCCAAATTCAAAAATTATTTCCATTTTAAAAAATTAAAAACATATACTTTTCATTAATTAATTTTATAATTAATTCCCGCTATCAAAACAAATAGCTTGTTTTTATGAAACAATATCTATTAAAAGATGTACACTTGTTTATGTCCAATTTCAAAGTGAAATTATTTATAATGAAAACCATTGGATTAAATGGTAAAAATATATTTTAACTAAAATTTAAACCCAATTAAAAATTTAATCTATACATATATATTAATTAGATTAAAAGGAGGTTTTGAATTAAAATACAGCATTTTGCACTATTCATTAAAAAATGAACTTTATCAGAAAAATAACAAAAATTTACCCAAAGTAAATTTTGATTTTCAGATTCTAAAGAAGGATTTTATTTTGTAAAGTTCAATATATAAAATTGAAAAAACATAGTTTTAAAATGGGTTCACCATCAAAAGGCAGTTAATCGTCCTTTTAAATTACATTAGAATATTTATGCTTAAAATTGGATTCATTCACATTTTAACCCTCTATCATTTATTGGGTAATTGTTAAAATATTTATAAAACATATATAATCATTTTGTAGTAAGTTCTATTCATTATGGCCATTACAATGGCTAGGCATTTGGTACCATTTAAAATAATATTATTATATTATTAGTGTGCAATGTAAGATTTCAAAGAAACTCGTTTTTGCGTATTGGGTATACCATCAAACATAACATCCCATTTAAACTAATATTATTATTTTATTCACAAATATTAATAAATATGAAAATGTAATATTCTTTATTTACTTGGGATGTTAAATCCTTCCCCCCTTTTGGGAATTTCATCCTCACAATTTTAAAATTTCGCTCGAAAACTTCATTGGAAGCCCCACATCGGAAAAAGATTAAATTAAACTATCACTTTTAAAGAAAGAAAGAAATGTACAAAGGTCACCCGAGACAACAGATACTAGTATTTCATGAAAATATGGATATAGAAGAGAAAACAAAGGGTCCAGTTTCGATGGAGAGTGATAGAAAACATGTTTAGGAGAAAGTTAACCACCAGAAAATCATAAACTTGTGATGGGTTAAAGGGTATTTGATTCCCCAGTAAGAAAAGTTAATAGAAAACATTTTTGTTTTAAGTTAATTTATATTAAAGAATTCATTTATGAACTTAACTAAAACATAAGGAAACATACTTACTTGTCATGTAGACTTTCATCTCTTACTATATTTCTTACACAAACACATATTTTCTCCAAAAGATGAGATTTTAGGATGACTTGTTCACATTAAGAGCGTTATAATAAACTTCTGGATAATCAGCTAATCCACAAAAGAGAACTATATATTTCCCAAGTCTTTAGACCTTAACCAAAACCAAAATGGTTAGAAAAAGATCAGATAATCCCCAAAAATGATAATCTATAAAAAACTACTCTTAATATCCAAAATTTTCCAACAAAACCCAAAGTTCTTCAAAGACCATTCAATAAAGAGATATCAATGAAATTATTCAAATTACTCCAAACTAAGATTGAAACCCAAATATCTGAAGGATTTAATCACATACTCTTCCAAGACAAATCTTAACATTTATCTCCAAATAACATCAGTTATTCATAAAGTCTCATATTGAAAACTAATTAACCTAATCACATATCCTCCATGGTAGGTCAATCATTTCCATAAATAACACAAAATCAAATTATTCTTCATTTATGAAATAATCTAACTAAAAAGAATTTGTCATACTAACCAGGTACTTCACGTAGTCCAGTGGTAGGTGATAAATACAAGTTGCAATTTGGTTGTGGGTTCGATTCCCACAACTTCGCCTGACGCGACGGGTTGTCACACAGTCTGTGTGTTGTCCTTTTTCCAAAACTATATAATTCTTATAACATTCACCAAAAAGTGATAAAATCTTAAAAAATAAACATAACATAATTTAACCTCATGTGTATCTCATGCCTTTTCTTTCCATCCTAGCATATAGTAACCCATAATTACCCCAAAAGTAAGGATCATATAAACCCTAATTGCTACCTTTATAATTATTACCTGAACTTCCACATCGATTTGGTTCTCTCGTACATGATGAATTAGAGGACTCACCAAGTTTCAAGTGGTTAATCATGAATCATGATATATGGTCAAGAATAACCATAATAGTTCTCATTGCAGCTCCCATATCATTCAGTTGTTCCTTTAGAAAACCATCACAGTTTTTTCCACATCCACTGTTACTTTGGTGCCTGCTAGATCCAGCCATTTACTAAAACCAAAAAAGGTCAGTGTGAGTATATCAGTAAAATCATCATATAATACTCTGATTGAATTATTCATGTTATTTTAAACTCATTAACTTTATAAAAATAAATACAACTCTTTCTAAAATCCTAACCATTAGGGTAATGTCACTTGTGCTTAAAGAATACCCTAACCTATAAATTTTTCTAAACTGACCTTTGATACCAACTATAAGGACATGTCCTTATAAAATTACATATTCTTGAATAAATGAATAATTCACATTGAGGGTCTTTTCAGGTTTAGAGTTTTAGAGAATTAGTCCATAACTATTACATCTCAAAAGTTACAAAGTAGACACTTCTACTGAGATTCCATTTTTTTCATAAAATAAAAACTCTTGATAATAAAATTCATGTCCAATTCCATGTTTTAGACAGCATGAATTTCCTTGATCCTATCCTTGACCCTATTCCACTTTATGTCCTGTGAAAAACATTTCAAAAAATTGGGATGAGCATAAAAAGCTCTGTAAGTAATACACAATGAAGAAAACTATTAGCTTTTCAAAACAAAAAGTAAACCATGAATACATTAACATAAGTAATACTTTTCACCTTTATAAAGTAGTAAATACTCTTCACTAAATAAAATATTACTACTTAACCTTTTGTAACCAAAAAATTACCCATATAAAGAACACATAACATATAAAGTTAACTTGGAACATAAACATACTAAAATGGAATAACCATACGGTCAACCTTCACACATGTCACTAAATGGAATAGCCATACGGCCGACTTCCATACCCAATTCATTGGATTTTATAATGTAACCACCCATCCCGGTATTCACAGCACCACCTGTCATTTGGTTTATCAGGTAACAACCAGTCAAATGTCCAAGTACCATTATAAAATCATAAGACATAAAACAAATATAAAGGAAAGAAAACATTTCCACATTTCAATCACAATATATCACTTAAATATATTGACATAAAAAATACATTAATAAAACCATTTTCAATATCAAAATACATAATAGAGCATATGGTATTTATTTTCTTTTAAAAACATTATGTCTTGTTGAGGAATCCAAAGATCAAATAATTCTCGCGGCGGCGGAAAGGTCGTTATCACCGTGTATGTTAAAAGAAACATTCCTTTTTTTTCATTTAGTAAAACATTTTGTAGATTAATATTCCTTTTGAATAAAAGTAAAAGTAAATGGGTTTTATACACCATATAAAAGAATTTTGTGTATAAATGAAAATATTCCTCAACAAAAAAGATTGAGACGAAGTCCCTTACAAAGACGGTATCCTTAGATTAAGGATAAATCAATTACGTAATTATGTGTGAAAAATATAAATACAACTAATATAAGTGGATATTAACTGTAAAAAAATAATATGACATCCACACATATTCATAGCACGACATAATCAATAAGTATATGTTTAACCAAAATAATTGAAATTAGATTAAGAAGTTCCCTTGCAAAAATCCGATAGCCTAACGGCGTCACTTTAAACATCATAAAATGAGATGATGTGAGATAAAAAGGGTATCCCATCACTTGGAAATATAATTTATGTAAATAAGTATATATAATAATATATCCCAACATAAGAATATGTAAATTGAAAAACCTAACAAAAAGAAGTCTTTTAAAAAGAGGAGGGTGAAAGGTTTTCTTACCGATTTGGGTAACATTCGAAACGTACCCCCCATGAAAGAAGGGTCATACAATGAAGATGTAAATACCCATAAATTAAATTATATAACACAAATAATAAAATCACGGGAATTAGATACACCACAAAAAAGTAAATAGTGACCAATGTAGCATGAATCACATGGGAATAAAAAGTGAGATAAAAACCCCTTACCTCGTTGTAATCAATCGAGTCGTATGACCAAAAGATAATAAAAACCAAATGAATCAGATAATACCATGAATATAAATAGAATCATGATAATATATATTAAATGGTAGTAAAAAATACACCACATGATATAAACAAGTGGAAAACAATGCAAATCTCACGAAAATAAAAGTGAGATAAGAAATACCTCACAAAAATTTGGCAGCCTAACGGAGCCACTTAAAATTTCCAAAAATGAATTGATGAGATAAAATAGGGTCTCTCATAATATTATCATAAAAATTACAGAAATATGAATATAAAATAACACCCCCAACATAATAAAGAGGAGATTAAAATGAATGACAAAAAAGAGAGTACTTGAAAAGAAAGAGAGAGGTAGGATCCCTTACCTCAAGTCCGACTTGTCTTGTTCGTTTCTTTATATTCCTGAATAAATACTATGTTCAATTTATAATTTATTAAGGACATAATATAATGTTTATTATTCAATTAATATCACATATTATAATGTTATAATAATTTTTTAGTTATGTGAGTACATATCAGACGTTTTTGTTGATGTTCGGTACATGAGTCCGACGAATGGACTTCTTAAAATTACATGATGTTAATGTGGTCTAAATTTACATAAATCAATAATTATATTAATCATTTATAAGTAATATATATCATATATATCCAATATATATATGTACTTATAATAGAACAAAACATTTGGAGATAAGAAAGGAAATGCACCGTTCATGGAGACGGTAAGCCGTACGTCTACATGAACGCTACTATAATTTCTATTTAATACTTTAATGGAATGAAAACATAACGATAAATATGTATATTATACATAAATTGTAATATATATTTTATATATGTTACCTAAGTTCATAAATTATATCTTTTATACATTCCATGCATGACATGAACGAGTCATATCACTTTGAGAGGGTGGTAATCTGGATTTCCTAAATTGCAATTATCACATTTACCTATCATGGAAACCATAAAGTTATTCCATTAAAGAAAAATAAATATTCATATGGAAACGATAAACATAATATATATCATATATATATAGAGTGACATCTTAATGGCCACCATGAGAGGTGGTAGGAGATAATTGAACAGTCATCGTTTCGTGAGGCAGTAGTTAGCCGTCCACAGAAACAGTATGTTCATCACCCATTAGATAGAGGTGTGTGTAAGTGTATCTCTAATATTTATCATAAAAAGATCCTTGAATATTGAAGATAATGGTGTTGTTACAAAAGAAAGGAATATAAAGATTTTAGTGGGTTGGAGAATCAAAATAAAACAAAACAACGTAAGAGAAGACATTACCTTTAAATATGGTAACTATTTTTTATTTGAGCGAAAGGATTCCTTGGAAAGACTTATGCCCAAAGTGAGGCTTCTAGGAGTAATATAAGGATTTTGAGAGATAATATGAGTAGATTTTGGATGATCCAATGGATTTAGAGGTGTGGGTAAGGGGTAGAGGTGGGGGCCTTTTATAAGAGGGAGGAGGGTCACTTTTGGAAGGTCTGGAAATGTTACATTATTATAAAATGATTTTCGGAATTTAAAGGTCCCAAAATGAAATATTTTGAGGATATGGTGATAAGGGTTCTAAATCCACCCATCAAATAGGTTTTCAACAAGTCTAAGTCTTATATTTAACCTTATCGTTTCTTTTTAATCAAATCGTTCATTAATGAGGTAATCACTGTATCATCATGGTGTCATAAATAAATAAATTTATTTAATGAATCAAAATTATAAAAAAATACCATGATATAGGAAATATATGTAGCTTTGAAATGACTATTTATATTCTAAGATATCATTTATATA
Organism: Viscum album; assembly: GCA_963277665.1. NCBI lineage: Eukaryota > Viridiplantae > Streptophyta > Magnoliopsida > Santalales > Viscaceae > Viscum > Viscum album. Next base: position 1,293,546,340 of record OY728135.1, read on the forward strand.
AACAAAACTAAATTTTTTTACTTAGGTGATACATACTTCGGTTATATTTTCCTTTAAAAACATATGATAAAAGGTCATTATCACACTAAAGTGATTCCATGGGGTCCCCAAGATGGCACAAGGAATCCCATGGTCAGACATGACTCAAGAAATATCATTAAGACACATGTATGGGTAATTTTATATTATTATGATATTATTTTATTACCCTTAAGAACTCGAATACTAATTAATCACGATAATTAAAGATAATTGTCGTCATTACAATTCATAATTTCCAAAAACAAAAGAGTATTAATTACATAATTTGGACATTCTGATTCAAAATATGGAATCCATTTTACCAAATTCAAAATATAGAAATTTCATTAATTAATTTAAAAAATAATTCCTGTTGTCAAAACTAAAGACGGGTTTTTAAGAAGTAAACTTTATCAAAAGATTGACTTGTTTTTACATCCAATTTAAAAGTGAAATTACTTAGAATGAAAAACAATGTATTAAGTAATAAAAACATAATTAAATTACACTTTAAAACCAATTAAAATCACAATTTAACTATATAATTAAATTATATGAAAAAACAGTTTTGAAGTAAAATGCAGTATTTTTCACTATTCATCAAAAATGAACATTTGTCAGAAAAATACCAAAAATTTATCCAAAGTAAATTTGATATTCAAAATTCACAAATGATTTTAATTTTACCAAATTTGAAACATATAAGTTTCATTAATTAATTTTATAATTAATTCCCACTGTCAAAACAAATAGCGTTTTTTTAAGAAACAATATCTATCAAAAGATTGACACTTATTTATGTCCAATTTCAAAGTGAAATTAATTCAATTAACACCATTGGATTAAACGGTAAAAATATATTTTAACTACACTTTAAACCCAATTAAAAAGTTAATATAACAAAAAAAATAAATTAGATTAAAATGAGGTTTTGAATTAAAATACAGTATTTTCCACTATTCATTAAAAATGAACTTTATCGGAAAAATAACAAAACTTTACACAATGTAAATTTTCATGTCCTGATTCTAAAGAATGATTTTATTTTGTGAAGTATAACATATAAAATTGACTAAAAGTAGTTTCAAAATATGGTTCTCCATTAAAAGGAGGTTAATCGACCTTTTAAAGAACATTAGAATATTTATGCTTAAAATTGGATTCATTTACATTTTAAGCCTCTATCATTTATTGGGTAATTGTTAAAATATTTACCAAACATATATAATCATTTTATTGTTAGTTCTATTCATTATCTCCATTATAATGGCTAGTCGTTTAATACAATTAAAAATAATATTATTATATTATTAGTGTGCAACATAAGATTTCAAAGAAACTCGTTGTTGCGAATTGGGTACGCCATCGAACATAACATCTCATTTAAATAAGTATTATTATTTTATTCAAAAATATTATTAATTATGAAAATTTTATATTCTTTATTTACCTGGGATGTTACATCCTTTCCCACTTTTGGAAATTACATCCTCACAATTTTTAAATTGGGCTTAGAAACTTCATTGAAAGCCCCACATCAGAAAAGGAGTAAATTAAACTATCACAGTAAAAAATAGAAAGAATAGTAAAAAGGTCACCTGAGACAAAAGATACTAGGATTCTAGGAAAACATGGATATGGAAGAGAAAAAAAAGCGTCCAGTACTGATATAGAGTGATAGAAAACATATTTAGGAGAAAGTTAACCACCAGAAAATCACAAACTTGTGGTGGGTTAAACAGTATTTGATTCCCCAGTAAGAAAAGTTAACAGACAACATTTTTTATTTATGTTACTTTTCATTGAAGAATTTATTTATGAACTTAACTAAAACATAAGGAAACATACTTACCTGTCATGTAGACTTTAATCTCTTACTATATTTCTAACGCAAACTCATATTTTCTCCAAAAGATGAGTATTTAAGATGACTTGTTCACATTAAGAGCGCTATAATCAACTTCTAGAGAATAACTTAATACACAAAAGAGAACTATATATTTACCATTTCTTTAGACCATAACCAAAACCAAAATGGTTAGTACAAGATCAGATAATCCCCAAAAAGGATAATCTATAAAAAGAAAAACTACTCTTGATCTCCAAAATTTGTCCTACAAAACCAAAAGTTCATCAAAGTCCATTTAATAAATAGCTATCCATAAAATTATTCAAAGTACTACAAACTATGATTGAAACTCAAATATCTGAAGGATTTAATCACATAGTACCCCAAGATAAATCTTAACATTTATCTCCAAATAACATCAGTTACTCATAAAGTCTCATATCAAAATTTAATTAACCTAATCACATATCCTCCATGATAGGTTAATCATTTCCTTAGATAACCAAAAATCAACTTATTATTGATTCATAAAATAATCTAACTAAAAATAATTTTACATACTAAGCAGGGACATCACGTAGTCCAGTGGTTGACAATAAATACCCGTTGCACTTTCATTGTGGGTTCTATTCGAGCAGTTTCGTCTGACCCGACGGGTTGTCACACGGTCTGCGTGTTGTCCTTTTTCTAATATTATATAATTCTTAAAATATTCCATGAAAAGAGATAAAATATTCAAAAATAACCATAAAATAATTTAACCTCAAGTTTATCTCATGCCTTTCATTTTCCATTATAACATATAGTAACCCATAATTACCCTAAAAGTAATAATCATAAAAACCCTAATGGTTACCTTTATAATTATTACCTGAACTTCCACATTGATTTGGTTCTCTCATACATGATCTATTAGAGAACTCGCCAAGGTTTAAGTGGTTATTCATGATTCCTGATAGCTGGTCGATAATGACCACAAGAGTTCTCATTGGAGCTCCCATATCATTCAGTTGTTCCTTCAGAAAACCATCACAATTTTCTTCACATCCACTATTGCTTTAGTGCCAGCTAGATCCAGGCATTTACTAAAACCAAAAAGGTCAGTGTGAGTATATATGTAAAATCATCATATAATATAAAGATAAAAATTTTCATGTTATCTTAAAATCATTAAATTTATAAAAATAACTATGACTCTTTCTAAAATCATAACCATTATGGCAATGTCACTTGTGATTAAAGAATACCCTAACCTCTAAAGTTATCTAAACCAACCTTTGATACCAACTATAAGGACCCATCATTATAAAATTACATAGTCTTGAATTAAATGACCAATTCACATTGAGTACACTAGTATAAAAACCTTTTTTTACGTCACCATTTTTCATGTCGGTTTTTTAGAACTGATGTGAAAATATCTAAAAATTAATTTTTCACGTTAGTTATTATATAACTGACGTAAAAATACATTTTCTCTGAATTTTCACGTCGGTTATTATATAACTGACGTGAAAAGTCAATTTACATCACTTTTCTAAGTCGGTTATTAAATAACCGACGTGAAAAATCATTTTTCAGGAAAATATATTAAAATTTTCACTTATTTTTCACGTCGGTTATTAAATAACCGACCTGAAAAATCGATTTTCGTGACTTTTTCACGCCAGTTATTTAATAAACGACGTTAAAACGTATTTTTCACGTCGGTTATTTAATAACCGATCTGAAAAATGTTTACCATAATGTAGTTGATTTCTCAAACTTTAATTTGACAGGTCATGGAGCTCAAATGGAGTTACGGATTAAAAGTTATGGCCTTCAGAAGTTGATCACCTCTAAACGATGTCTTAAGGATGTCCAACTTCTGAAGGCCATAACTTTTAATCCGTAACTCTGTTTGAGCTCTGTGACCTGTCAAATTAAATCTTGGAAAATGAAATACATTTTTATAAACTTTTTTCACGTCGGTTATTAAATAACCGACGTGAAAAAGTCATGAAAATTGATTTTCCATGTAGGTTTTATCATAACCGACGTGAAAAATAAGTTTAAATTTTAATATCTTTTCATGTCAGTTATCATAAAACCGAAGTGAATGATATTTTTAATATCCCGCTAATGCGAAATTTCATTTTTTTTACATCGCATCATCGAAATTTTGAATTGCCGCCTCAAATTTTTAATACCGCGTTTTCTTATAGAATCTCAATTATATGTTTCCATTATACACCCATCCTAATTTGATGGTCATTTATTTCAACCATTATCATTCCCCCAAATCGACTCTTTTTCTCTCAAATGTGAATCAATTATTTCTTCTTTCCGCGATCTCATCATGGTATATTTAATCATACATCCATGGTTTATGGTTTTTATGATTTTTTTTCTTAATTGATATACCATTTTATGATCATTTCATTCAACCATGATCATTCCACCGAATCAAATTGTTTTATCTTCAACATGAATCAATGATTTCTTATTTTCATGACCTCGTCAAGGTATTTGTAATTATTTCCCATGATTTATATTTTGTAAGAGTAGTTTTCTTAATTGATATATCATTTAACGATTATTAATTTATTATAATGATGGATGATTCATTATATCATGATAAAACTAAAAATCCCCCTACAGATTCAAAAATTCCTTCTAATATGAAGCTACGGTTGGCTCATTCAATCTTTCCTCAAAAAAAATATCAAACTTCTGATGGTCATAACTTTTGATCCGTAAATCCGTTTGAGCTCTATGACCTGTCAAATGAAAGCTTAGATAATTTTCTACAAGATACTAAAATTTTTTTACATCGCTTATTTAATAACCGATGTTAAAAATAATTTTTAATGTCGGCTATTAAATAACTGACGTAAAAATGACTTATAACATCGGTTTTTTCAAAACCGGACGTAAAAAATGGATTCTTATCGCCTTTTTCCAGAATGTATTTCACATCGGTTTTTTAAAAACCGACATTAAAAACTATATTGCCCCATTTTTTACGTTAGTTATTTAATAACCGACGTAAAAAATCATATTTTTAACATCGCTCACAATAACATTGCCTAAAAACCGACGTAAAAAACGGTTTTTGTATTATTGGTATCTTTTCAATTTTATAGTTTTAGAGAATTAGGCCATAACTATTACATATCAAAAGTTACAAAGTAGAAACTTCTACTCGGATTCCATTTTATTCCATAAATAAAAACTCTTAATAAAAAAATTCATGTTCAGTTCCATGATTTAGACAACATGTCTTTCCTTGATCCCATCCTTGACCCTATTCCACTTTATGTCCTGTGAAAAAATTTTCAAAACATGGGATGAGCATAAAAATCTCAGTAAGTAATACACAAAGAAGGAAACTATTAACTTTTCTAAAAAAATGTAAACCATGAATACTTTAACAATAGTAATACTTTTCACCTTTATGAAGTAGTAAATACTCTTCACTGAATAAAAGATCACTACTTACCCTTTTGTAACCAAAAGATTACCCATATAAAGAACACATAACTTATAAAGGTAATTTGGAACATAAACATAATTAAATTGAATTACCATATGGTCGACTTTCACACATGTCACTAAATGGAATAGCCATAACCAATGCACTGGAGGTTATAACATAACCACCTGTCTTGGTATTCATGGCACCACCCGTAATTTGGTTTATCACGTAACCACCTGTTAAATGTCGAAGTACCATTATAAAATCATAAGACATAAAACAAATTCAAAGCAAAGAAAAAATTTCCACATTTCAATCACAATATATCACTTAAATATATTGACATAACAAACCCATTATCAAAACCATTTTCAATACCAAAATACATAACATAGTATATGGTATTTATTTTCTTTTATAAACATTATGACTTGTTGAGGAAGCCAAAGATCAAATAATACTCGCGGTGGCGGAAAGGTCATTGTCATAACGTACGTTAAAAGAAACATTCTTTTTGTCGTTTAGTAAAACGCTTTACAGAAAAATATTCCTTTTGAAAAAAAGTAAAAGTAAAAGGGGATTATACACCATATAAAATAATGTTCTGTATAAATTAAAATATGCCTCAACGAAAAAGATTGAGATGAAGTCCCTTACAAAGATGATATCCTTAGATTAAGGATAAACCAATTATATAATTATGTGTCAAAAATATAAATACAAAAAATATGAGTGGATATTAAGTGTAAAATAATCATAGGTCATCAACACATATTCATAGCCCGACATAATCAAGAAGTAGAGGTTTAACCCAAATAACTGAAATTGTATTAAGAAGTTCCTTTGCAAAAATTTGATAGCCTAACAGCGTCACTTTAAACTTCAGAAAATGATATGATGAGAGATAAAAATGGTATATCATCACATGGACATAAAATTTATATAAATAAGTATATATAAGAACATATCCCAACCTAATAAGATGTAAATTATAAAACATATCAAAAATAAGTGTATTAAAAAGAGGAGTATGAAAGATTCCCTTACCGATTTGGGTAACTTTTGAAACGTACACCCCAAGAAAGAAGGATCATACAATGAAGATTTAAATACCCATAAATTATACTATATTACACAAAGAATAAAATCATGGTCAGTAGATACACCACACAAAATGAAATATTTGAAAATGTAGCATGAATCTCATGGAAATAAAAAGTGAGATAAAAACCCCTTACATCGTTGTAATCAATCGAGTCGTATGACCAAAAGATAATTAACACCAAATTAATCACATAATACCATGAATATAAATAGAATCATGATAATATATATTAAATTTCAGTACACAATACACCACATGAAATAAATAATTGGAAGACAATGGAAATATCATGGAATTTAAAGTGAGATAAGAAATCCCTTACGAAAATTCGGTAGCCTAACGGTAACATCCAAAAATTGATTGATGAGAAAAATAGGGTTTCTAATAATTTGAACATAAAACTTACATTAATAGTAATATAAAATAACATCCCCCAACATAAGAAATAAGAGCTTAAAATGAATAACATAAAAGAGAGTACTTAAAAATAAATAGAGAGGTAGGATCCCTTACCTCAAGTCCGTCTTTTCTTGTTTGTTTCAATATATTCCTGAATAATAAAATTTGCTCAATTTATAATTTCATAAAGGCCTAATTTAATTTTTATTATTCAATTCACATCACATATTATAATGTTATAATAATTTTTTAATTATGTTAGTTCATATCAGACGTTTTTGTCGATGTTCGGTACATGAGTCAAAAAAATGGACTTCTTATTATTAAATGATGTTCATGTGGTTCAAAGTTCATTAAATCCAGAATGATATTAATCATTTATATGTAATATATATCATATATATCTATTATATATATGTACTTATAATAGTAAATAACATTTGTAGATAAGAAATGAAATGTACTGTTCATGGAGACGATAAGCCGTACGTACGCATGAACGCTACTTTCATTTCTATTTCATACTTTAATGGAATGAAAAAATAATGATACATAGGTATAGTATAATTACATTATAATATATATGTTATATTTTTTACCTAAGTTCATAAATTATATCCTTTATATATTCCACGTTTTTCATGAACGAGTCATATCACTTTGAGGGGGCGGTAGTCCGCACTTCCTAAAATGAAATTATCATGTTTACCTATCGTGGAAACCATAAAGTTATACCATAAAATAAAACTAAATAGGCATAAGGAAAACATAAAAATAATATATATCATTTATAAATACATTGATATCTTAATCACCACCATGAGAGGTGGTAGGAGATAATTGAACAATCATCGTTTCGTGAGGCAGTAGTTCATCGTCCACAGAAACTGTATGTTCTTCACCCATTAAATGGAAGTGTGTGTAAGTTTATCTCAAATAATTCTCATTAAAACATCCTAGTATATTTAAGATACTAGTTTTGTTACAAAATAATGGAATAAAAAGAGTTTAGGGGGTTGGATAAGCAAAATAAAATAAAAGAACATAGGAGAAGACATTACATTTAAATCGAGTAACTCTTTTTTATATGATCCAAAGGCTTCCTTGGAAAGGCTTCTTTCCAAAGTGAGGCTTCTAAGAATAAGATAGTGATGTCTAGAGATAATATGAGTATAGGTTGGATGATCCGATTGCTTGAGAGGTGTGGGTATGATGGTAGAGGTTAGGGCCTTTTATAAGAGGGGGGAGGGTCACTTTCGGAAGGTCTTGAAATATTAATTTATTATAAAATGATTTTTGGAATTTAAAGGTCCCACAATGGTATATTTCTAGGATAAGGTGGTAAGGGTTCTAAATCCACCCATCCAATAGGTTTTAGACAAGTTTATGTCTCAGATGATACCTTATCTTTTCATTTTATTTTAATCATTCATTAATGAGGTAATCATTTCATCATCATGGTGTCATAAAAAAATTTATTTATTTAATGTCTAAAAATTATTAAAAAATACCATGATGTAGGAAATCGTTTTATCTTTCCAATTACTATTTATAGTCTAAGAGATCATTTATATAAACAAAACTAATTTTTTTAATTAAATGATACATACTTTGGTTATATTTTCATTTTTTTAAAAAAATATGATAAACGGTCACTATCACACTAAAGTGATTCCATGGGGTCCCAAAGTTGGCACATGGAATCCCATGTAGCGCTAATGTAGTAGTCGAGATACTGTTGAAATGGTGGAACTATATCAGCGTCATGGGAACTGTAGTAGCGGCAGGGGAACTGTAGCGGCAACAGGTACTGTGCGGTAGTGTAGCAGCGTGGGTACTATTACAGTACTATTCACAGAATGGGTCATGGGCCTAAAATTTGAGTCTACGGGCTTTGTAATGGGATCAATTCCCACTGGGTCTATGGGTTATGTAATGGGTCTCCCTCTACCCTGTTAAAGAGTTCTTTTCTTTACTTTAATAATAAAAATGAGGCTTGAGCCACAACATTTAAAAAAACCATAATTAAAGATAATTGTCGTCGTTACTATTCATAATTTCCGAAAACAAAAGTGTATTAATTACATAATTTGGACCTTTGGATTCCAAATATGGAATCCATTTTTTCAAATTCCAAAAATAGAAGTTGTAGTAATTAATTTTAAAAAATAATTCCAGTTGTCAAAACCAAAGGCGGGTTTTAAGTAGTAAAATTTATCAAAATATTGACTTGTTTTTACATCCAATTGAAAAGTAAAATTTCTTCCAATGAACAAAATTGTATTATGTGATAAAAAAAATTCAATTACACTTTAAAACCAATTAATAGGACAATCTAACTATATAATTAAATTAGATTGAAAAGCGGTTTTGAAGTAAAATGCAGTATTTTTGAAAATTCATTAAAAATGGACATTTGTCAAGAATAATACCAAAAATTTATCCAAAGTAAATTTGATATTCCAAATTCAAAAATGATGTAAATTTTAATAAATTCAAAATATAGAAGTTTTATTAATTAATTTTATAATTAATTCCTGCTGTCAAAACAAATAGCGTGTTTTTAAGAAACAATATCTATCAAAAGATTGATACTTGTTTATATCCAATTTGATAGTGAAATTAATTCCAATGACCACCATTGGATTAAAGTGTAAATATATATTTTAACTACACTTTAAACCCAATTAAAAAGATAATCTTACCATACAAATAAATTAGATTAAAATGAGGTTTTGAATTAAAATACTGCATTTTCCAGTATTCATTAAAAAATGAACTTTATCAGAAAGATAACAAAAATTTACACAAAGTAAATTTTGATGTCTTGATTCTAAATAATGATTTTATTTTTTCAAATATAACATATAAAATATAAAAAAATTAGTTTTAAAAATGGTTCGCCATCAAAAGGTAGTTAATCGACCTTGTAAAGAACATTATAATATTTATGCTTAAAATTGGATTCATTCACATTTTAAGCCTCTATCATTTATTGGGTAATTGTTAAAATATTTAGAAAAAATATATAATCATTTTGTAGTTAGTTTTATTCGTTCCCTCCATTACAACGGCTAGGCGTTTACTACCATTTGAAATAATATTATTATATTATTAGTGTGCAATGTAAGATTTCAAAGAAACTCGTTCTTGCGTATTGGGTACGCCATCGAATATAGGATCCACTTTAAAGTAATATTATTATTTTATTCACAAATATTAATAAATATGAAAATGTCATATTATTTATTTACTTGGGATGTTACATAGTATACCAAATTTTACTATTTATCACTAACCACTAACACATGACCATCCATAGAGAAACTCTTTCTCTAAATAATTCATGGTATAAAATTACAAAAGAATGGGCATTTTTTATTTCTTAATAAAAAAAGGATTATTTCACCTTTTATATAGTGAAATAGGCTTCTCATTCATGGATATTAGATATTTTTATATGTATATTCATTAAATTATAGAAACACAAAACTAAGGAATGCAATTTGTTAGAATGTTTGGAAACATGGAATTCAACATTCTTAATTTGTGAATGATCTATAACATATCCCCTAAAGATCTTCCCCTTTAGTAATCATACATAAAAATATTTCTTTATAACTTTGATATAGAAAAATAATAATGAGTGAGTTCATATGCTCAGTAAGGGTAAACAAGGAAGGTAAATATGCATCACATGAGAATAAGGGTGTTGGAACATAAGAATCATATTTTAAAACCATTCACTACATATCAAATATCATAATATTGAGTCATGGCATAAATATTGGATGACATAAGACCTGAATCCTATGAAAATTAATTAATGTGATCCATGAGAGAACTACATTGGCATATGGCATAGAATTATGTCACAAACACAAAATTATTATATTTTAACATGTATAAATAAAAATAGTTTCACTGTTTATGTTAAGGATATGAAATAATTCCCAGTCATAAACTTATCGACCTAAAACCTAGTATATGGATAACATTATGGAAATAAAAAATAAGTTCATCCATAATAATGTGAATATATAATCAGGTTTAGGTATAACATTTCCAACATGTGATCAGGTTCATGTATAACATTATGAACATGTACTCAGGTTCACGCCTTACATTTTGAAATTTTAATTAGGTTCACACATAGAATATTTACTCATGAGTTATCCATCTTTACCAGAAGAATTAGATGGATATATAGGTCCCACCTATCTCATTAAGAAAATCATATATATATGTTTCCCCAAATCATAAAACATTAAATATATAACTACCTACGAAATGAAATGGGTTCCATAAAAATTTCATCATTTCATAACCTGTGGAAAATATACAGTTTTCATAATCATTTTTCCATTTCATCATAGTATAACCCCTGAAAACAAGCCGGTTTATAAAACTTTCCATTGTTATAACCCCTAGTAGCGAAAAAGGTTTCATAAACACCATTCCATAAAAACATAAACCATTCAGTGAAAAGATTAATAATGGTATACTAGGATCACATCCCATTAATTCATATATAATTCAATTTATTTCATATTATAGATGGAAAAAAAATTGGATGGCTCATTTAAATGTTTTTTTGAGAAAAATTGACATTTCCACTATAAAAAATACTTCTCAAAACATAATTTATTTGAAAACCCTATTCATTAAAATAACCTCGGAATATTATAATGAAATATTCAAAGTAATGATTTTTAATGATTTTAGACAATTTCATTCATCTTGTAAATATTAAAACAAATATTCCTTTAACATTTTTGGTAAAATCCAAATCGGGATTATTTGGAAAATGGCATAAAAAATCCTTAAAAAATTTAATAAGATAAAAACATGGGTAAAATGTTTTTTAAAAATAATAAAAAAATATAAACACAATATTTGGAAACATTTTTAGAAAACAATATTTTTTTTAAAAAATGGATTTCCGACTGAGGAGAAAATCAATGTCGGAGTTTCATCAAAACATTTTCACAATTATATTAAGTACCAAAGAGTAAAACAATTATACTCATTATTGAAAAATCATGATTAAGAATAAGAGAATAAAATATATGAGTTTATTGAGAGACTATTCATATGATTTTATCATCATAAACATAATCATAATCAATCCTAATAAATAATAGGATTGAAACATATAGTATTTTCCAAAATGGTAGCTTTGAATTATAATCCTCATGAAGGAATAAAAAAAATGAAACATAAAATATTATGAATATGAATAAATTTGTGATATTAAATGTAAATGGGTTTGTTTGTACAACTTGTAAAAGAATAATGGTGCAAAAAAATTACATATATCTCAAAGATGGGAAATTGAGACAAAAATACCTTACCAATTTAGTAATATTTTGAATCATAATACACAATAAATAATAAAACAAAATGAGAAGATAATTTCAATTAAAATATGAAGATTTATGATATAAATTTTAAATGTGGTAGTATATACTCCACACAAAATAAATTAATGGTAAATTTTCATATATCTACTAGAAATAAAAGAGAGATTAGAAATACCTTACCGAAAGTCTCGTCATCACTCATACACATTAGAACCTATTTTAAAATAAAGTTAAGATTATTATACATATTTTATACAAACATAGTTATATATATCATACTATATATTATTTAATTTTTTCATTTTATAATCCATTTGATAATAATTTCTTGTTAAAGTCATGTTTTAGGTAATAAAAATTTATTACTTTTTTTTTGATTTTTTATTATTTTAGTCCTTTTAATTTGATCTTGAATATTTAATATCTATAATAATAAGAATGTTGAAAATATAATACATATTCCTTATATAAGTATTTATAGTAATCCATAAATTTTACTGCTAGAATATGAAATACATCATTCATGGAGACAGTAAACTGTACGTATACATGAACATTGTTTATATTTTCTTTTCAGATAGAAATAAATAAAGGTAAATGTTATATTATCATTATAGAATAATTTCTATATGATATATATAATAGTTTTTAATTAAAAAAATTATTATTACCTTCTATGTAAAGCAATAATAAATCAAATTGCTTTATGAGTCCGCAATCTCCCACACACACGAGCAGCATTATCATATTCCCAAAAAATGGAAATCATGAATATATATATCATATATTAATTATATAAGAATAATAATATCATAAAAATAATATATAAATAATCAATCTACCATTATGTGAAACTGTGATAGGTGGTAATGGAAAAATGATTGACATTGTTTCGTGTGGTGGTTGTCCGCCGTACACAGAGAGGATGATTTCATAACCCATTTGATGGAAGTAGAGATGGTTGTAGGTCCTGACCTTAACATTTAAGAAAATAAGTATATCATATATATTTATGGTATTATATCAACTTGTTATAATAAGGATGTAAGGATGTGGAAGAAGGAATAAACCAAAAAATCATGTTGATGAACATTCTCTCCTCTTCGGGTATCCTCTGAACGTTTTCACCAAATGGCTTCCTAGGTTGAATTTTTGTCCAAAATAACACTTCCATGATGAGATGAGGGATGTTAAGTAGTTATTTTAGATGGTATTTTCTGAAACAAAAATGGTTTTATGGTTTGAATAATATTAGAGAGGTGGCCTTTTATAAGTAGGTGAGTGGCACACTTGAAAGTTTTTTGGAAAAAAAGTGTACCCATGTTTTTTACATTCCCTATGTGTACAAAATGCATGAAATTATAACCTAAGACATGATAAGTAAAAAATTGGTATAAAAAATATATTTTTGACAAGTTTATAGGGAACATAAACCCTTATGGTTTTAGTCCCCCCGGTAAACCCATTTTTACCTTAAATGTGTTAAATAATTTTTATTATATTTACTATTTATTTTAGTAAAAAGGTATGTCGGACTTATTATAAATTATAAATTATTCTTATTCCAAATATGGAATCATTTTTCCAAATTATATTCACAAAATTGTAAAATTTAATTTAAAAACAAAACCATAGTCATAATGAGAAAGAAGTTTTTTAAATTGAAAATGGTCAAAAGATTAAAATGTTTTCCTCCAAATACATTTTTTTTTATTTTTATAAAGAAACTTTATGGTTTTGTGGTAACCTACGAAAAATCCCAATTCAAAAAATACCCCCACCCAAAAAACAAAATTCAATATTTTTTCAAGGGTCCACAATCAGCAATGAACCCAAATTTTAAATTCAAACTAAAACCACCTCAAACGCATCACTTAAGAATATTAGGTTATGAAACCTTGGGCATCAAGCTACCATTAGCGACAACATATGACAGGTGAGAATACCATCATCATGACCATAAATCTGGAGAAAACCCACAAGACATTAAGCATATCTCTCACCCGTTTCTTCACCCATTTTCTCATCATGTTCTGACACAAACATCTTTTGGAGGAATTGGCATCCTCAAAGATGAGCCAAGAGTATAAAATCACTACCATCAATGAATAATCACCATCATAGACAATTGTAATTGCCACCACAATAACTAGAAACATAGAACACCAAAAACTAGACACAAAATTAAATCTTAGTTAAAAAAACCAAACATGTTAATCTATCGTAAAAATAGACCCAAAAATCCTTCACTAGTGGTGAGTAGAAGGAAATCTAATCAAATCCTTCAAATCATAAACATTTCCATGATGTTTCCAAATACAACTTAAAATTTCATCATCAATGAAGGGATTGCACCTGGAACACCAGAAGCCGCTAAACCACAAACCAAAGACCATTATGTAACAATCCCCATATATCCTACTTGAAGTGGTTTATTGGAATGAGATTTTAGATAAGGGAATAAGAAGATGTGGGATATGAAAAATGGCATCGTCAATTAGAAATAAAATAGAAGACACCAGAATAAGGGAAAGTTAGCTTACGAAGAACCTTGAATACTCTCAACTACTGAACCACCAAACATAAAACTTCTTTGGAACCACCACTCAAGATCTCACTTAGAGAGGTGAAGAGGAACAAGTGGTTGTAGTAGGGATCTAAACGGACAAGGGCTTCAACTGTGAAAAACCATCATCAAGGCCCAAAACCTCCCATTAAAGAAGACATAATCATCAAGACTAAAACCTAAAAATCACATTCACCTAAGAAATCAACAACCATATCCAAACCATCATCCCATCACAAAATCCAGACAATCATCATCGATATGAAAACCAGATCCATCAACTCCATCAAGAGCATGACCAGCCTAAATGGAGAACCGCCGAGATAGAAAAATTGGAGGAGAGAGATTATGAGAAAAGGGAGGGAGGGCAGAAGAATTGTGAAGGCATTAGAGAGGACACATGATCTTTCCCCTTCTAAATCATTGTTGAGAAAACCCCAAGGATGATCGGGAGATGAGGAAAATATTGTTCAACGGTTGGGATCAGTTATAATTATGATGTATTTATCTTGAAATTAGGTATGAAATTTTTTCCAATGACCTTAATTGGATTAATAGATGTATATTTGAGCAAATTTTACTTTAATCCCAATTTAAAATATAATAAAAACTTTATAAATAAATTAAATGTCATATTCAGTTATCAATTAAAATTATATATCATTCATTATTCATCACAAAAAGGATTTTTTAGAAAAATATAAAAAACAAACCATAAATTAATTTTGATATTATGATTTCAAAAATTATGTTTATTTTATAAAATTGATATTCTAAAATAGTAAAAAAATTAGAATTTTTCACAAAAAGTGATAAAAACTTTTTTTAAGAAAATGCTATTTTTGAAACATATAAAGACTCTACCATAAATTATGTATTTTATTATCAATATATTTTATTTATATAAAACCATTATAATTAATATCAAAAAAAAATAATTATTATTATTCATATCACTGTGTTTAACAGGTTTGTTACAATTTCCACATTTTAATAACAATATTAATAATATATCATGGTTAAAACTTGGTGTCATGTGTAATGCAAGCTATCCCAGTGTTACGTGTAGAAAAATAATAACGTCGGGTTTTGTTTAAAGAATACAAACACAATTTTATCTATAACAAAAGAAAAAATCACTATTTCATGTAATTCAAGATAAAATTAATATTGCCTATAATTAAAAATTTAGAAAGATTAAATTTATTTTAAAAAATAAATATCACAAAATATCAAGGAGTTACATTATACCCCCACCTAATGATTTTAACCCTCTAAATTTGACACTTTCGTACAAAAAACTGATGATAATTAAGCCTCATTTCTTCTGCAAGTTCCCATGTTGCTTCATCAAGCTGGCAGTTTCTCAATAAAACATTGACCAGGTTAGTTGTCTTGTTTCATAGAACTTTCTCTGTTTAATCTAGAATCTCTACTAGTTTTTTCTCTTATGAAATATCATGATCTATTGGTATAATATATGGGATCAATGTATTTTATGGATAAATTATTTACTTCCTTGGGATTGATACATGGAACACATGTTGAATTTTAGAGTGGTTTGGTGAATTCTCTAAACAATAAGTTACTGTCCCGAAAAAATCAATTACTTTAATAAGAATGAAATATCAAGGGATAAATTTTCCCTTTAATATTCCATGGATAAATTTTTGGAAAGAAATTATTACAAACATTAAATTCGATATCACTTCAACGATTATTAGTATGGCCTATTTTTCAAAATTATTCAGTTCTTATATATCGCAGAATGTCTCTAACCTCCTCTTCCATATAATCAGCTTTCTCAGGATTCAATAGCTTTATTTTTCAAATAAATTATTGTATATTGGTGTTTTTCTATTAATCTATAAAGGTATTTATAAGGATCCATTTTAATGATGAGTTGAAATCTTTTATTATAATAAAACTCAACATGAGAAAGTTTTTAACCCCAAAAACCTTTTAAATCTGTAGAATATGATCTTAGTATAACCTATTGGTTTTGAATTATTCCCTCAAAATAACCATATTTCTAAGGATGATACATGATAATGAAACTCAACTTCATATCAAGATCTTACTGAAGTATTCACCAAAACATTCAGGTGAACTATAGATTCTAATAAAATACAATTTAATATGGTACTCCATAAAACCTTACCGCTTTCGTAATGTATATTCTGGTAATGAAATCCAAATATAAATATTATCTGATAGGAATGAAGTGTGCAGGCATTGTAAGGTAATTGAATTTAACCCATAATTATCTCAACATTAAAGACAATATAAACCCAAGTGGTTACAATTTCCTTTAATCGCATGTCCAAGAAGTGTAAGTTAATTCCTCCACAAATATAATTGTCACTATATAACAAACCAAAGGGTTTCATTCTATAAATGTCTCTTAAAATATCATTAATATTGATAAACTCCCATTGCATAAAACCTCAAAAGGGTTGTTAAGGACTTTTAACATATGATCAATATTAAACTCATAAACCCATTATGGTATATATAACTATTAATAAATCATTCCTATAGATATAAATTATTACTAAAGATAATTTATCCTTTATTCATTAAATAATATCTCAACTTATATGAAAATATTATTATTGGAATATTGATTTCAACCTTATACTAATATAATATCAAATGTTATTTCACTATTCTATAATTCATGTATCGGGTATAATCACATGAAATGTTAATAAAGGATGGATAATTATATTTTTATGGTGCTCATTAATAAAAAAATAAAACATTAAATTCTCAATTAAGAAGGGTACGATTACTTTTCCCTACTAATCAAGATTCACTCCAAAAATCATTATTTCATAAGATTTCCCTTTCCCCTTTTTGTTGATAGTTTTTAGTTTATAATCAAATAAATTAGCCCTTGGAATTGGGGAATTTATTTTCATAATTCCCAAATTCGTTACACTTAAACCACTAGAGTGTGGTTGGGGATTTAGTTGGGCACTCTCTCTTTTTATTTCATTGACATTCTTCTTCACACTACTTATATATTCTTTTTCTTTATGTCTAAGCCTCAATCCCTTGAAACACTTTATTATTCATTTAAGGAACACACCTAAGTTCTTAATCTCATAGTTTTTTAATTTAGGAGTTTGAAAATTTTTCTTCCCCCCATGCGACATATTATTGTAATTTCCATGGAACTCTATATTCCATTTCTTATTACCAGAACAAAGAGGGTTTCTAGTTTCTATTTCCACTTTTAGTGCACATAGAATGATTTATTAATAGAATCCAAAGACCCTTATTCATAACAACCTTCATATATTTAGTTTTAATCCACTAAATAATCTATCAATATTACTTTCATGCTGAATGATAGAACCTCAAGATTACCTCACAAGTCTTGTAAAAGTTTCTTTATAGGCACAAATAAATTCATCAAACTTCTAATTAATCACAAAGAATTCCTTCCTCATTTTATTAAAAATAATATGAGCAAATTAATTATTGAAAAATATTATTTTAAACTCATCCCACACCATGTAGTAAATTTCTTCTCATTGCCTAATGTTCTTAATATGATTAAATCATTTATCCATTTCACCTTCCTAAATGTTGGGACAAAAGTGACATTTTAATGTTTTGAACACTAGAGAATGGAATATATAATTTCACTTTTAAAAATCCACTGCTCAAGAACTAAGGGATTAGTGGAACCACTGTAATAAGGTGGGTGTTGTCTCATGTAGAACTCCACTAAATTTTATTTAACCTTTTTCATGTTTTGAAGTTCACCATGATTCAGAAATTGAGAACGTTTTGTGAGCATAGAAATAAGTTTTTCCATTTTTATATCCCATTAAAATAGGTTTATCAATATGAAAATAATTTCATTATCTCATATATTCCACATTAACACAATTCATTTAGCATCCATCCTTTGAATAAAATAAAAAAAACATAGTTCTAAAAACACTAATTATAGATGTGAACCATGTAATCATGAAAAATAACTTATAGGGTGTCTTAATCCTAAGAGGTTATTTTTAATCTAAAAACCATATAATTAATCAAGTCTATTAATGTTAATTATATATTTAAATATTTAATGATGTTTCATAAAGAGTTTGTGATGTTTCAAAGAATACCCCTCTTGAGTATCAAACTTTGTGTTAAGAAAGACCTGTTGTCATGAAATAGGAGATGATCGAGTCCAGTTTAACATTCCCTTTTCGAAGTTATTACCCCTAGGTACCTGTTTTCCAAATCCAAATCCACTTTTTTTATCCAAACATGGATATAATTACTTAGAAATCACTTTATCTACCCATTAACAAAATTCCAAAACATTTTTCAATCTTTTGAAACATTTATAGAATTATACTTAGAGATATCATTAGACATATCATTATAAACATCCGTATATATCTCAATAATGTTTTCTCATACTAGTTTTTTATGTTTGACTAAAGATTTCATCATTTACAAACTATAGTGACGTTATAAATGGATATTATATCTCCTTAGATTTATATTTTTTAGATTACATAAACTCATCCCTGACGACTAGGTTAGTTTATTTCCTTTTAAAACATGGGACAAAATATTCTTAATTCATGAAATATATTTAATGTATCCCCTAAAGATCATCCCCTTTAGTAATCCTACTAAAAAACCTTTCTTAATAACCTGTGGAAAAAACATAATAAAGGGTGAGATCAGATTCTTAGTAAGGGTAAAAAAGGGAGATACGTAAGTATAGAATAATAATAAGAGTATGAGAACGTGATCATATCAACATAAAACCATACCCTAAATCACAAATATCATAATCTTGAGTAGTGGGATGACATAAATTTGGTGCATATTTTTATTCAAATTTTAATGATTTTTAATTGTTTTCAATGAATTTAACCATGATTTTCAATGTCTTAATAAATAAAGGGGCATTAAAATAGATGAATAGAAATGTATTTATTTGGGTATTTTTAATGGTTAAAAATATTTTGAGAAGCTTTCAATGGAATTTATTATGATATTGAATTTCTTTTAACATAATTGTGAAATATTATAAAGAGATTACATTTTTCAAGTACTCTATCAAAAAGTAGTGGTTGAGACAATCGATAACTGAAATTCACTTTATATCCACATAGTCGGGACACTAGGGGCCATATACCCAAGCTCACTATGGAAGATCCAGTTCAATCTGGCCGAATGAAAACGGGTGGTGAAATACCGTTTAAGTGAACCCTGGGTGGTGGACTTCATGGGTGCATGGTGGGGCTGAAGGGCCACATGGGTAGTGAGTGGGTGTGGCCTGGTGTGTGTATAAGTGGAATTCAGTAGAACATCTTGGAATTGGGATTCTACACAATTCCTCCCATATCAACCCTTATAAAGGTTCTTCCCCCATCTCTATGTTTTGATGTGGGGTAGTAGCTCCACAGCGGCTCCACCATGATTCTCAATTGCACCTACACTATCTGTTGCGCTCCACCGCTCCTAAAGTAATAACTAACCACCAACATACATCACCCATTATTTCTCATGTTCACCCCTTCTCAGATACACGTCTGATCCACCATTGTCTCCACCGGACCACCACTATAACAGCCAAAGACCATTGTTCCCATTCTCCATGTAATTCACCACCACCAATTCCATACTCCAACCACTCTATCAACACCTTGTCTCGTTATTTTTATCAAGTGTCTTGGGGATGGCTCTTTAAAAAAGATGAATGATCCATTCACACAGTTCTTTAGGGATAAATTTGAATTTGATGATGAGTCTCCTATAATGCTTGATTAAAAGAAGATAGAGACCTACTCCTCCACTCCCTATAAATAGATGGACTCTCCCAATGTTTAAATTCATCATGTTTCCTTTCCTTATTGAGACCGCACCACACATAGAAGAGAAGGATACCACACTACTAAGGAGGATAACCCCCACACACCTACTAGCATGGAATAAAATCCATTATGGAATAGGAGGGCATGCCACTGTCACTCCATATCTTCTCACTGTCGCATTTTTTCACCTTTATCACATCCATACATTTTCTTCTTCAATGAACCCCCTTACACATTGGTAGATTCCATTATGATTGGGTGAAGTCAACGAGGACCCCATTTTGTGATGTTTTAGTTTTAATAATATATAATTAAAAATCATTTTATTTTTAATTTAATTAATTTACATTTATTAAGATTTGAATTTAAATTAAATTTGTTTGTGTTTTATTTATTTTTGAAATATTAAACTTATTTGATTTATTTATTTCTTTTACCTTTACTTTACTTTTTATTGTGTCAATTGGTTGATCTAGAAAAATCATTTAATGGAGTGATTTATTGACTACTAAACACATTAAGAAATTATAATGGACATATTTTAATATTTGGGGAAATTCCATTCCAGATTTAGTATTCCCAAAATAATTCAATGAAGGCCCATTAGGATTTCCACACTTTGATAAATCTAAATCAAAGGTGAATAAGAGAAACATTTTTTAATCAATTCACTAAATTATTTTAATCAAAAAAAGATTCATTTTTCTTAAAAACCATGATAACATTCGAAAGGTGGAAAAAAACCTGAATCCAATCATCTCTCTCTTATATAAATATCACCAACTCTAAAGTTCCCCTGATTTCTTGTATTTTTATTCTTTTACCCTGATTTAATACCACATGTGTGACAATTATATTAAAAACAGACCTCTTTGAAAATGACTTTCGGTTACCGCTAATATTACACTCCTAACAAAGTTAATTTTCTTCCACACCTAATGATGGGTGCACATAAAAACTGGTACCACTAATGGGGAGATAGTTATAGTCTATCTGTAAAATATTAATGACTAGGACCTCAAATGATGAACAGTTTTATTTTAACATTGAGATAAAATAACATTTTTAAATAGGCATAGGAGTCTTAATCATGCAAAAAATTGAAGAAACTAATTTGGAAGACTCGCGTATCCAATCTGAGTCACTAAAAACTGAAATCAATCCAAAAAAACATTAAGGGTCCTTTATGCCTCACAATTTTCCAACAAACAAAATCGGTTAACCATTCATGTCCTACAAAATGGGTTTGAGTTATGTGTTAACATGAATGTTTTCTTACATATATTCCATGGCTTGTTAGGTGAAGACCGCAAGTAACACATTCTAGAATTTTGATGTTTTTCAGGATTCAATCCAAGAGGAGTATCTAAGGTACAAGTCAAGTGGAGGTTATTCCCCGTTTAACATGAAGGATAAATTGATGAATCATTTTAAATATTAAAACCTGGAGAGATATATGATTGGGATGATCACCAAAAAAGATTAAACCCGAGGTTTTTTTGAGACTCCATATGTAAAATAATTAGAAAAAAGATATATTAAATTTGTAATCTACTAGTGAGATTCTTTAGGATTACTGGGAATGATTCAAGAATATTTGTGCTAGTTACCCATTTCAAATAGTACAAGAGAAACACTTCAGGGTATTCTTATACTAAGGATTTATGGGAAATGATAGAAACCTTTTGTATGAATCCTTAAGAGGATATTTGATTAAAAATCACCATCAGAAGACCAAAATATCATTAAAAACATAGTCCATAATTCACTAGAATTCAGAGCGAGAGAAACTCATATGATAGGTATTCATGCGGTAAGGTCTTATTAATCATCACATCTCATTAATTTTTTTGAGGAGTTGACATGCTTGGTGAGCCAGGTGGCCATAAAACAAGTTAATGGGAAAATATCTCCACTTCAATTATGTGGATTATATTCACCACCCAATCATTACACTGATCAATGCGCAGAGATACAGGGTATAAAAATTTGTGCAGCTTCATTCTAGCAATGGGAATTTCCACAGAATCAACAATATAGAGAGGGGAAATACCAACAGGTATATGAAAGTCAAAAAACCCAAACTAGAACCCCATCTTCTAATTATCCACATTTATAGTAGTAATATCAAAACCCGATTCCATTCCATAAAAGATAAAAATATCTCTTATTATAACAATTGTCATTTCAACCACATCCTTTAAAATGGAATAAATTTCAGCATCCATCAACTAGTACACGATCATATGAGAACCAACAAATATAGTTTGAGGTTAATGGGATAAAATAAAATTTAAATGATTTATCTTTCTAGTTAATGTTTGTTTTAGATATTCTGACAAATATTCTAGGAATTCTTCCAACCGAGACTATTCCAAATCCAAAATTGAATGCCAATTAATTTATAAAATAAAGTGGGAAAGATATGCCACCAACTGAACCAAGATTTTTGGATGACTCTAAAAAAAATCATAAGATCCACCCATCCCCCAAAAAAGAGGCCAAAATATGTAACAAATGGGGAAAAAACATGGAACCATTCCCTTCTATGTTAACTCAATCGACAATGGTTAAATATGAGAACATCAAAAAGAGATATAGAAAAACTTTTGTAAAGTTTAAATAAAGATTCCATTGCTAGAGGAAGTCCACAAAAAAACCCAAAATATGTGATGTTTCTTAAATAAATATACTCCTTGTAAAAGTATCAAAATTGGGGTATAAGAATAATCTTTAGATGGAGTGTCTCAAGCATGATTACAGCACCATTTCCCAGAAAATTTCAATATCCATGGACATTTTCTATTCCCCCTAACATGGGTTCATCGAAATATTTTAATAAATTGTGTGATCTTGGTGATTCCATTAATGTAATATCTATTTATATTTTTACATAATGGAAAATAGTTGAACTAAAACCCACAAGAGTGGTTGTCTAACCAGAAACCTGTTCCACTATTTTCCCAACCAGAGTTGTGGAGGATGTGTTTGTATAAGTTGATGAACTATTTTTTCTAGAATATTTTTACATACTATTCAAATAGATAGAGAGTGAACTATAGAATTTAACAATTATTTTGGGATGCCCATTCCTAAAAATAGCCAAAATTTTCATCAAGGTGTAATAAGGAACCCTCACCATGGAGCTAATAGAGAGAAGGGTGAACTTCAATGTTCTTGAATCCAAAATAAACTCTTAAAACAATCATTCCCTCTTTGCAGTATTCCGTGAAGATGGTATTGATCCTGTAGAAGATTCAGGTATTCATAATGGATTATTATCCCTTGGATATCACCATTCTATTTAAAACATTAGAAAAGGATAGAGTACTAAAAACTAAAAATAATTTCTTTAAAAATGAAAATGAAATTACAACTGAATGGATTGATAATTTTCTAGAAGAAACTGATATGATCCCCTTTACTATGAAAATTAAGGATTTTGATGTGGGAAATTTGAATTAATTATAAACTATAGAAAACCCATGAATCTTGAAATACAACTGCTCCCATGTGACATAAAATATGGGTATCTTTTGGAGGGATAAAAGTTACCAGTAATCCTTGATAATAATCTATCTGAAACATAATCACAAACTTTTATTAAACTTATAAAACTGAAAGTTTGAAACATTGGATGGAGTCTAGTAGATATACCTAGAATCAAACACAATTCCTTCTCCCATATAATATTTTTATAAGAAGACTCTTGAACTATTAGGCATCACGAGAGAAGACATAACCCCACCATTATGGAATTTGTTAAAAAACTATTAGAAATCAAAATTATTTACCCTTTTTTTTACTCCAAAAGATTCAACCCAATCCATGTGGCTCCCAATAAAATAGTACTTGCCATTGTGGAAAATTATAATAATGAATTAATTCTCATGAGAGTACACAATAGTTGGAGGTTGTGCATTTATTATAGAAGTCTGAACCAAGCCTCCCAAAAATATCATTTCCCAATACAATTTATTGATCAAATGATAGAAAGGCTAGTATGTAGAAAACATTACGGATTTTTTGAAGGGTTTTCAAGTTATTTTAAGGTATCAATTTCCCCAAAATACAAATAGAGGACAACATTCACATGTAATTTTGGGACCTTCTCTTATAAAAGGATAACTTTCAGATTATGTAATTCTCTATGTAAGTTTCAAGGATGTTTAATAATTATTTTATCTGATCACATTAATGACTTCCTAGAGGTATTTCTCGATGACTTTGATATTTTGGGAAATTCTGTAGATCATTTCTTAGGAAAACTTGAGAATGTTTTGAAAGCATTCATATAGAGAAATACGATTTTGAAACATAAAAAGTGTCACATTATGGTTTAAAAAGGAATAGATCTATGAAATATCATTTCAAAAAAAGTAATATAAGTGGAAAAATATAAAACTGAAATAATCAATTATTTTCTATACCCCACATGTATGAAACACATGAGATCATTTATTGGGAATGTATGATTTTATATAAGATTCATCAAGGATTTTAGTAATATTTATTTTATAATTTCAACATTGATCATAAAGGAGGAAGTAATTTTTTTAGTGATAATTATAGGGAGGTATTATATTAGATGAAATAGAAGTTGGTTACCCCCACTAATAATGCCTCCACTAAATCGGGAACATCCATTTGAGTTTCTTTCGGACGAATCCAGCCAGATTGTAGGATAATTTATTTCCCAAATAATGGAAGGTAAACCCCAAGTGACAACCTGTGCTTCAAGAACCATGGATGCCACTCTAATCAATTAGACAACCATTGAAAATGAGTTTTTTACCATTGTGGTTTCATTAGATAAATTCAGGTCATATTTTCATGTAACTAAAGTAGTTGTATTTTATGATCATACAATATTTAATGAATTTATAAATAAGGTTGATGCCAAACCAAGTCTAGTGAGATATTAGTACACTTTAAATATTTTAATCTATATATTAAAGAGATAAAGGGAGGTGAGAACCAACTAGTAGATCACCTTAGTAGGTTACCCAACACATATAAAACAAGAATTACAGAGTTTATCCCACTCAATGATCACATACCTGAAGAGTATATCTTCATTATATAAGGTCAGGTACCCTAGTATGATGACATAGTAATTTATTTAGACACATATCAGGTACCTTCTTCCCTTAACTCCCATCAGAATCATAAACTCAAGATGAATCTAGATTCTATATCTAGGATGATCCCTATCTCTAGAAATTTTGCAATGACCATGTTATTAGAATATTCTTACCAGAAATTAAAATATAATTTTTTTTACAATTGTTTTTACCCATTATTGTGGATGACACTTTGGTCCACAAAGAATTACTAGAAATATATTGGACTAAGGAATCTTTTTCCTAGCCTCATTTAAGGATGCACATGGTTATTGAAAAAAAATATAAAGTGTATATAATATGGAAATGTTTAAAATAGAAAATAGTTTCCAGAAATACCCAAAATTTTATTAAAGTATTTTAGGATTAGGTTATTTATTTTATGGGACCCTTTCCCATGTCTTTTGTGAAATATTATATTTTAATTTTTTTTTGATTATATCTCCAAATGGATGGAAATCAAAACCACCAAGACTCATGATGAAAAAGTTATGTTTGATTTTGACACTGATAGCATATTCTGTTGGATTGGAATTCCATGATCATTCATTATAAACCAAGGGACACTTTTTCATAAGAATAATGGATTTTATGCTTATAAAGTAGGGGGTGAACCACAAAACATGTTCACCATACCATTTAAAACAAATGTACGAGCCGAAGTGTCCAACAGGGAGACTAAATGTATTTTTGATAAAATAGTCAAACCAAACAAAAACTTTTAAAACAAAAGTCTTGAAGACATGTTATGGGCATACCGGAAAACATTCAAGACACCTATAAGTATGATCCCATATAAGTTGATTAATGGATAAATATGTCATCTACTAGTGGAATCGGAGATCCAGTCATATTGTACTTTAATAAAGTGATTTTGGATTTATAAAGTTCTAGAAAATAGAGAAAAAATCATTTATAAGATCTATAAAAAATAAGAATATTATTTTCTAAAAATTCATGAATTTATAGTGAAATAACCAGGTTGGCACCTGACAAATTGGTTCAACCAAAGACCTTTCAACCAGGAGACCATTTTATTCTCTATAATTCCACACTAAATTTAATTCCAAGATAGAGTCATTCTTGGTGGTAAGGAACTTCTGTTTTTACTAATTTCTATCCTTTTGGTTCCATTCAGATCAAGAAATAAGAGAAAGGAAAGACATTCACAATAAATGGGAAAATGATGAATAAGTTCCATGGAGGTTTACGTCAAGAACTGGTGGAGGAGCTCAAACTTCTCTAACCCATATACTAATTTATTCTCATCAGGTTGGGTCAGGACATCAACATTATAGAAAGTCACTTCTTCAAGGCAACCCATGTTTTGTTATTTTTGGTGGATTTAGGATTCATGTACCTCTAATATCACCCCTTTAAGATTTAATGGAATGGTTATTACACTAGTATGAGTTATTTTGTTTTTCAAGGACCAAAATTGATGGAACCTATAACACTACAATAATTTTATGAAATATATTTCTTTAAAATCATACATTTAATACTACTTTATTAAATGAAACACCATCTAAACTTGTGTGAAAGAAATACTGAGTTTCAACAAAACAACATTTTATTCTAAATATTTAAACAATACAATTATAACCAAGATGTTAGATTAGAGGGAATTAATATTATTAACCACACCATTAAATATATATATATATATATATTTATTTATTTAATATTTTTTTGAATTTCATCCAATATATTCTATAGATCTAAGATAAGAATAAATCAAATTTTACACATAAGAAGATAAATTTTTATAAAGGCTGTTTTGTCACCTTTTAATGGCACACTTATTATATAAATAAATTTAGTACTTTTGTAAATTTTATTTGATAAAATAAACATAATTTTTAGATCGTAATTTCAGAATTATCCAAGGGTTAATTTTTGATATTTTCCTAGGAAGTTTCATCTTTTTATGAATAGTCAAAATATTGATATTTATTTAATAAATTATTTTCTTGACCACATAAAATTGTGTTTTTGATTAGTTTTAACAAGATAAATTTATTTTAAACTAATAAATTTATGTTTTTTGAAATTTATTTTATTCCCATGTTTATTAGGAAAACATTTTTTGTTTTAATAGGGAATGTTTCTAAAACACTGTTTTTCAGAGGGTTATTCAAGAATTATGTTAAATTAAGTTTTTTAAAATGTATATTTCTTAAATTTTTATGAATTGATTAAAAATTAATATTCCTAAGGTACAAATTTAGTTAATATTACCCTTTTATTTTTTTGAATATGAATAGTAAACTTGGAAAGGTTTGTTACAAAAGTACAGGGTAAATTGAATTATTTCGGATAAGGAATAAAATTATAAAGACTATAAATTGACTCTGACACATTTAAAAATTATTAGGTAAATAAAAATAACTCTTGACACATATGGATATAAATTAAGTTTTTTAATAGACACATTTCCATGAAAAATAGTTATATAATATTTAAATCAATGATATTTAGAAAATTTCACTTTCTTTGTCTTTAATATCCCTTATGTGTCCACATGGGGAAAAAATTAAGTTATTAATTAATATAAATATAAATATTTAAAATAAAAAATATATATTTGTGATATAAACTTATTTTTTATTTTGGTTCACTTAGATGAAATTATAATATTTATATTATTTTATTTAATAAAATTTTAAAGATTCGACACTCATGTTTTAAATACTCTATCATTTTTTATATCGCATTACAAAAAAATATGTATTCAACTATTAATATTATTCTGAAATATAGAAGATTTATATTCATCATGGTACTTTATTTTTTATTTTTAGTAACCATATAAGTATATTTACTAATTACAAAACACAAATGTAGTAATTATTTTATTAACAGAAATATCAAATAATTGTAAATAATTTTTTTAAAATAAATCTAATTTGAGATAATTAATATTATAAATGAATTAAATAGATTTACTTTTACAAGTAGGGATATAATAATTTTTTTTTGAAATGTTACATTTTTATCTTCATATTTTTAAAATTATATCTAATGAATGGTTTCAAAATTGATACTAATGATATTTTTCCAAAATAATATTTTCTAAAATTATTTAAAAAACATAAACCGTCTTCAAAAATATATATAATTATAATATTTTATAAAATTTTATAAATATGTCATTAATTATTTAATTTTCCTAGCATAACTAAAAATTAAAACCATTTAATAATGAAAAACTTGTTATCATGGTTAAACAAAAATAGGGTAACTAAGGGTTAATGAAAACAATAGTGTTAAAAATAACACAAAAACATATATAAAATATATTTGTTGATGATATTAAAACCTTATCTCATCTTATATTTGAATAAATTGGGTTTTATGGGTATTTGGATAGAGATTTTATTTATTTTAAATTAATATTTTTTGGAAATTCCAGAAGTGACCCTCACATCAATTATAAAAACACACTACCTCCCTCACTTCTTCACGTAACATTGAGCCTTCTAGGTCAACTGAATTAAGAAAACTTATATTATCCAATTTCCTATCCACATCCTTGAGGAGATGGAATTCCCAAAATATCAACTCTAGAGTCATTTAGAGGATATCTAAAGGATCCTTTTCGAAGAAGAGTTAATCACTCTAACTGATCACTCTCATTCTATAATATTCTATACCTACTCTAAATCAATGATATATATATTAAAATAATAAATTTATAATAATAAATATTCTGAAACTTTATTATGATTATTAACACACAATTATAAATCCCCTTTCCCATCGAACAAGAAATGAAAGTATCACTCGTGCGTATGTACGACATAGAATCTCCATATAATAATACAAATAATTTTCCATAACCGTATTTTATGAGTGGAAATTATGATAAGATTAATATTTATATATGATATTTATAACATAATTATTCTTCTATAATGTAAATATCCTATCTACCTTTTTAGGAACTAATATTTTGGGAAATGATAACGTTGCTTGTGTGTATGTATGGCTTACCATCTCAATGATGTGATGTGATTTGTTTTTCATCTATATTTCACATGACTGGTATGAAAGATGAATTTTATGAATATATATGATATATATGAAATAAAAACTATGATATAATAATAATTTATCATATAATTTTCATTCTTTTAATATAACAAGAAAATGAAAACAACATTCATGCATACATACGACCCATTATCTTTATAAACAGTGTATTTTATTTTCCAACACTAACTTTTATGAATCACCTTTAATATATATATATATATATACATGTATGATATTTATATCATTTTTAACGTTATATATATTATTAAATCATGATCTATTTAAGACTACCAATTGTTACAATTCAAAACATGTATGAAAAACAAAAGCAGTTATTACCCAAAATATAACATTAACATGAAATTGGTAATAAATGAGTAATATAATGTCATAAGTAAATAATATATGGTATTATATATATTAATATGGATATATTTTAGATTTATAATTAACTTATATTTATTATACAATAGA
Organism: Viscum album; assembly: GCA_963277665.1. NCBI lineage: Eukaryota > Viridiplantae > Streptophyta > Magnoliopsida > Santalales > Viscaceae > Viscum > Viscum album. Next base: position 1,293,576,575 of record OY728135.1, read on the forward strand.
TTTGAATGTATATGAAAAAAGTCATGTCTTTTGGTAAAGTATTTCTTCCTCACTTTTATTTCTGTGTGATGCATGCCATATAAACTAATTCTTTATTTTGTGGGCAGTATATACTTTACTTGAATGTATTTTATGAGTATTAATCTAAATATTATGGTATTTTAATATCCATATAATTTTCATTCTTTTGTATGGAATATGATTGTACTGATTATAAAGTGGTAGAGGTTAATTTCACAATATCATTACTATTGGGTATTTTTTATACGCAAGTATCTGCCTGAAAATATTTAACTTTCACATATATGGTTCTTAAAAATGTTTTTAAAAAATATTATTACTATTATTATATAATTGTCAAAGACATTTTTACACATACGTGAATTTTTATTAAATGATTTCAAAGAAATATTTTTTCCATTTTCCTAACGAGGTACATTTTGAATTTTTTGTCAAAAGTAAGAGATGGATATTTTTTTACATAATATTTTATGAACAGATTTTTAATCTTTAAAAGATCTTAAATTATTTTAATCTAAAATTACAATCTTACTCAATTATTTTCATGGAAAATTTTATCTTTTAAAATATTGTGGCATTTTAATAAAATAAAACATTTTCAATGGAGAAAGGATTTTTTCATAAAGAATTATTTTTAATTAATATTGAAAAATTATTTTTCATATAAGATAATAATATTTTCTTCTACTTATTATTTATTTGCGGTTATTATTCAAGGATAAAATAATAATTCTTTCTATGGTTGATTTATGTTTATAATGGAATAATATTTAAGAAACCCATTTCTTCTTCCATGGGATATTTTAGAATGGAATGATGTTTATGAAACTCATTATTATATGGGTTTTGATATGATGAATGATTTATGTTATTATGGAACACATACATATGATTTTCATTAAGTGATAATTGGGACCAATATCTCCATCCAATGTAATGGATAATGATATTTATCTCCGTAGTTAAACTTATAACTATGGCTTTTATTTTCATATGTTCCTTTCCAAAATTTAAAAACAATGATTTTAAGTAGGATTACTAAGAGGGAATATCTTTTTGGGAGATATCTAAGATCATTCACGCAATTAGAACAACATGTTCCATGTTTCTGAATTCAATAAATTGTTTTGTTCTTTATGAAATTGTTTGGGTAATTGTAATGAATATTCATCAAAAAAGATGTAATACCCGTGTACATTTATCCTAGGAAATTATATTCTCTATCATTGGGAAGGTTAAGTCATCCTTTGGAAACAAGGATGAGAAAACATTTTTGAGATCCTTAAATAAATTAATAAGGATATGTCTAGGGATGTCATTTTGGATAGGTCTATATATAGGTGACAATCATATAGTTTTCTTAAGAATCAAAAATAACCTAGGATTAAACTTAATGTGTCATAGATTCAAATATTATAAGTAACTTTCCTTGATTATGTGGTTCTACCACTATGATTAGTGTTTCTCACAATATACTTTATGATTTTAGTCAATGTATGGATCCTAGGGGAACTATGCTAATGATGAATTAAATGAGAAATAAAATGATTTTCCACCTGAAAAAATGAATGTTATGGGAGATGGTATGAAAAATATTATCATTATAATTACATAAGCTATGAATCATTCTAGACTCTCAAATAAGCAGAGAAGGGTCAAACATTCTATTGATTCCTTCATGAGGTAACATCCACCTTCTTTTAGTGGTTATACTGATACACTTTTTGTTGAATAATTGATCGGTACAACAGAAAATATATTTTCCATTTTTTGTATTCAAAACATGAAAATTTCATTTTGGTTGTCTATCATTTAGATGGTGAAGTTTACCAGTGGAGGACTCTAATAAAGAATATTATGAAGAAAGGAGAAATTGAATCCGTGGAATGGGATAACTTCAATAAATTATTTTTCAATAAGTAATAGCCTCATATTCTTCATTAAACGTTGGAAAAGGTGTTCCTTGAGATTAAGAAATAGAATGATTAATATATTGGTAACTATGAAGAAAGTTTTACAAGATTATCATTCTCTCTTCTAGAAATAATCATAAAACCTGAATGTAAGGTTGATCAATTCTACAATGTCTTAAAACCAAATATTCGAAGTTCATTATCTAGAAGGGAATTTAGTAGATATGTGGAAATAATTTGATGTGATCTTAATGTTGATATATATATTTGATTCACCCATAAATCTTATGGGTTTGATAAAAAGAGAAAAAAGGAATTCAAGGAAATATCTAAAAACAATAGTGATAAGAACATGTTCTTTCCTTAATGCTCAAACAATGAAATGAAACATGGAAGAAACTATCAAAAGGAGACAAAAAATGATTCATGTGTGGGAAAGAAGGTCATCGATAAATTGACTATTTATGTGATGTGAAAATATCGATAATGATGTCAATAGAGAAAAGGCTACAGATAATTCACCTCCCACACATTAATCCTTCATATGTAAGGAAAATCAGAATTATTCTATACAATACCCTAATACATGAGTTATAGATGAATATTGATGTCAGAGACCACTTAAGGCCAATGAAAAAGGAAAATATCATGATATCATTATTTGAAATTTTCAGTATGACAACGTAGTGGCAGAATTATTGAATTTTTATGTAATGGAATTCAAGAATAATTTCATAGATATTCTTTTTCATTTAAGTAATAATAAAATATCTACGTATTAGTCCACTGTAGTTTTTCCTTAATTATTTGAATGAATATATTGAATGGTACTAATAACCATGAAAAGTGATTGAGGTTGTATGGAGATATTTTTTGAGAACACATGATTAAGGGAATGATAACCCTTAATATATGCATGATGTTTGGATAATGAAATAAAGAGGTGTTTTATTGTGATAAAATAAATGGGATAATATTAATCACCTCGAGACTGGTATGATAAAAAAGTGTGTTATGATATCAGGGATTGATTTTATAGAATTTTTTTATTTTTGTTATAATCTTTGAAAGAATGTATGTTTTCTCAATTGTTTTATAGTAACACATGTTATCATCATATTTAAAGATAATACATGATAATTCTCTTCATATGTTTTGAATGTGACAATTAAGAGCTACATAATTTTTTTTGGGGGATTATTGATAAGATTATTTTCGATAGTTGGATACTTTATTTTGAATGTTTTGGATTTTAATCATATTTAAGTATAATAAAGGTAATCTTTTCTTAGATTTCGTCCATTGAAATTTGGATAAGGTTTTAAATATTAAAGTATTATCTCTCCATATGAGGATTTATGCATATTGGATAAGTTATGCTAATATTTTTGTTTTGATGCTATCTAAAGACATATAAAATGACCTATTATACTATATATGGATATCATGATATGTTAATGAATAGGAATGAAATATTCAATTTCATTTCATGTAATAAGATATCAAGATGAAATTGATCAATGAACAAATAAAAGATGAAATTGTGCTTAGGAAAATTAATGAAATCAATAAATTATTTCTTCTACCTAAAATTCTTCAACTGTAGGGGAAGGAACTTGAAACAAAATTTTTTTTATCCTTGTACTTTCTTTTATAATGAATAAAATTGTACCTTCAATCATAACAAATTTATTATTTTTTGATTGTTAACTTCTCTCTGACCAGGTTCTCTATCACTCTCCATCAGAACATGATATTTATATTTCTCATCCATGTACATGTTTTCACTTTCCACCTATGTTAGTCTATGTGTTAATCTAGTAATGATTTAATTTTGGTAACTATTATGTTTCCCACTTTCCCATTTTAAAGAAACTTTTAGTATTCATTTTTATAATGTGGGCTTATATGAATGTAACATTCAAATATTAAACCTTCGATGACCCCGAAAATTTTTGAGAGAGGAATCTATTTTAAGGTGGGTAAAATGTAACAAAACGATATTTTTATAAAATAGATTTCTTTAATAGATTACATTTGATGCTACTCTATGTTAATATTTCATTACACTAAACACCATTTTATCTTGTACTACACTCAACACTGAATTAAAAAAACATTTTAATCTTGTTATTTAAATAATAAAATTATAACGAAGATAATAAATTGGTAGGAATGAATAATATTATCCACATGAATAAATTTATATATATTTATTCAATAATATTTTTTACATTCATTTAACATATTTATAGATATAAGATTAAAATAAATCCATTTTGTTCCAAAACAAAACCTATATTTTTCTAAAGGTACTTTTATCACCTTTTAATAGAGATCCTATTTTAGATATATATTTTGATACTTTTATAAATTATATTTGAAAAAATAAAATTCATTTTTGAAATAGGAATCTCAAAATTAGCTTAGGATGGATATTTGGTATTTTATTAAAATGTTTCATATTTTGACGAATGATGAACAAATTGATTTTTATTGAAAATTGTATTTTCTTTAAAAAGTAAAATTTTATATTGTATTAGTTTTAAATAATTATTTTTAATATTGAATTACAAAATCATGGATTTTGTAATAGATTTTATACATGAATTTTTTACAATATCATTTTATGTACTAAAAAGACATTTATTCGGAAAAAAATATTTTTCGTGGATTTTTACCAGTTTTATTTTAAATTAAACTATGAAACTTCTCTATCTTGAATTTTTTAAAATGGATTCCAAATTTATATTCATAAGGTACAATTTTAGTTAATAGTTTCCTTTTATTCTTGAAAAAATATGAATAGTAACATAGGTAAATTTTGTTCCCACGATAAAGGGTATATTGAATAAATCAAGTTAAAAAATTAACTTATAATGAAAATAAAAATACATGAATGCGTGAAAAAAATAATTGGATGAAGAATATTCTACCCTTGAAACACAAAAAATAATTTATTTAATTCAAACTTTCCCATGAAAATGGCTTATATAATATTTAAATTAAAGAAGACCCCAAAATGTCAATTTCTTTGTCATTATTATCCCTTATGTGTCCACGTGGAAAAAAGTTATGTTATGATTGTATATAACTATAATTTTTTAAATTAATAAACACATTTCAATGTTTTAAATTTGATTTTTAATTTTTGAGTCACTTAGATGAAATCATGGTATTTATAATATATTATTTATTAAAAGTTTAAATATATCACATTTATGTTTCAAAAAATATATCATTTTTATATAGGGTTTCAAAAAACATATATTGGATTATAAATATTTTTATAGAATATATAATATTTATATTTATCATGGAATTTTATTTTTATATTTTAGTGAAAAAATAAGTATATTAAATAATTACACAGAACTGATGTAGTAATTATTTTCTTAATTAAAATATCAAATAAATGCTAGTAGAAATATTCAAATAAATATAATTTGAGTTAATTAATTTGATAAAATAATTTTCTAAATTAACATGACCTCTTAATGATATAAGAAAATATTTTTCTCAAAGTTAAATTGTTATCTTCATATTTGTAAATGTCCATGTATGAATAGTGTAAAAAAAATACTAATGTTATTTATCAAAATAACATTTTCTTAAATTATTTAAAATTAATAAAAAAATATTTTAAAATACATAAAAATGGTCTAAAATGATATAAATGGTTTATTTTTTGTTTAAGTTACATCAAATAATTAAAAATTAAAACCCTTTAATTAAAAATTTTGTTATCTTAGTTAAAATAAAAATAGGGTAACTAAGGGTTAATTAAAATGATATGGTTAAAAATAACACCAAAAAATGTTTAAAATATACTATTTAATTAGATTGACACCTTATATCATATATACTTTTAATACATATCCTTTTGAGGTTTTCATATTGTTATTTAATTTATTATAAATTATTATTTTTAGAAATTCCATAGTGTCGACCACCTAAACTATAAAAGGGAACCTTCTCCGTCACTTATTTATATTACATTGAGCCTTATATATATCAAAAAAAAATCTACCAAATTATATTATCCACTTCCCTAGACACAATTTAGAGGTGATTTTCTCCCCAAAAGGCCAACACTAGAGCGTATTAGAGGATATCTAAAGGACCTATTTCAATGAAGAAGTTATCAATCTAAGTGATCACTCTATTTTTATACACTTCTCTATCTCCACTTAATATATTGTATAAATCATAAAATAATAAATTCACAATATTAAATTTTATTATTATTATTAAGAAACCACTAAACAACCCCTTTCCCATTGATGAAGAAATGAATGTATTTATAGTTCAAATATACGGCTTACAATATCTATATAGTGATGCAATTAAATTTCCATAACCATTTTTTATAAGAGGGAATTATGATTTAATTAATATTTATATATAATATTTTCGATATATTTACACTTATGTAATTATAATATCATATCTACGTTTTTACCACCAAATCTATTGCGAAATGATAACATCATTCATGCGTACATACGGTTTACCATCCCCCGATGCGATGTTATTGTCTTTTCAAATATATTTCACAAGTATGGTGAAAAGCATTGATTTTATGAATATATACATGATATATAAAACATGAAAATTGTTATTTATTAATAATATATCATTTACTTTCCATTTCTTTAATATGAAAGAAAATGAAAACAAAATTCAGGTGTATGTATGGCCTACCGTCTCCATAAACAATGTACTTTTTTCTACCTATAAATTTCATAAATCACCATGTATAAATATATATTTAATATATATATATATATATTATGTTTATATACATGGTTAACATTATGGAAGTGATTAAATCATGATCTATGTAAGAGGACCAAGGTTGATAAGTCAAAACATGTACGAAAAACACAGCAGTTATTACCCAAAATAGAACATTAATAAGAAATTATTAATAAGAGTGTAATGTATTATCATACGTAAAAAATATATGATATTATATATATGAATATGGTTCTATTTTAGATTTATAATAAACTTATATTTATTATACAGGAAGCATGAACATATACGAAGGCAGACAAGATTTAAGGCAAGTAGTTTTTTGTCAATTTTATATCTACGGGACACATGCCTTATACACTACTTGTTTCTTTTTTTGGAGTATATACTACCAATTAATGTCCTTTGTGAGTATTAATCTGAATATTATAGTATTTTAATTTCTATATAATTTTCAATATTTTATGGATCACATCATTCTACTGATTATAAAGTGGTAAGGGTAAATTTCAAAATCTCATCATTATTCGGGATTTTTTATAGGTAAGTATCTAATGGGGAATAATTATCTTCAATGTCCATGTTTCATAAAAATTTCTCCCATTTTTTTAATATTCTTATACAACTGTTAAATTAATTTATGCACATGTGTGAATTTTTACTAAATGGTTTTAAAGGAATCATTTTTTCTTTTTCCTAATGAGGTACTTTTTTATTTTTATAGAAAAAGTTCAGGAGAAATGTTTTATTACTTACATGAAAAGAATTGATATTTATACTTTCATGATTACATTATTCCTTGAATATTCCCTTAAAATATTTTAGGGTTATTTTCAAAAAATCTTCTTTTTAAAATTCACATCATTTTAATAAAATAAAATGTTTTCAAATAAGATAGGATATTTTCCTAAATAATTATTATCAAGTGATCTTGCAGAATTATTTTACTTCTATGATAACAAGATTTTATGTTACTTATTATTTATTTGATGTTATGATTGAATGATAACATTCTTATTCACTCTATGGTTGACTTATGTTTATTATGGAATGATATTTATGAAACTCATTTCTTTTACATGGGTTATGTTATAATAGAATGATGTTTATGAAACCTCTATTTTTTAGGGGTTTTGATATAATGAATAATTTATGTTCTTAGGTGACACATATGTATGATTTTCAATATGTAATGGTGGGACCTATATCTCCATCCAATGTATTGGGTAATGATTTATATCTCATGAGATAGAAAAGATTGGAACGAGATGTGATATTGGTTAAATAATATATGACTTGAGTGGGTAATAAAATCATTTCTATAATACATGTCAGGAATGAGAAGTGAAATCGGTTCAGTAAAAGAAATTTTCCTCTATGATGGTCTTGTAAATGAGCCCAGACTAATGTGAAAAATAATTTTATATTCTTATGTGTATTCACACAGAAGTAGAAAATTTGGCTATATCCACTTTCCAAAACTGTGGCTATAAGGGTCAATACTGTGGTTATAACCAATAGCCGGGGTTCCAATTTTCCATGAATATTATTTGAATAGCTATAACTAAAATTTAAAGCCACCAATCTGATGAGCTATATCCACAGTTTCAATTGTGGCAACAACACCTATTGTCATGGTTTTGGTAACCATAGAAAAATCCCACCTGGTTGTCCACCATGGAAATAGGTCCATAGAAACTATTTAAACCATGGATATATGGTCTATTTACATAGTGTAAAATTGTGGTTATATCCCTATAAACCATGGTGGTATGTGTAAAATAAATTTCTTAAAGGGGAATTCGATCTTCATACCTCTTCGATGCGTAACCACGAACCTTACCACAACCCCACAACCAACTTATGGCATGTAAATATTTATTTATTTATATCTTTCAAAACCATGGAAATATGATTAACAGATATTGAAATAGGTATTTCCTACTAATTTCTGAATATATTTTATTGTTCTTACATATAAAACTAATAGCCATTGTTTTCATAAACTATGGCTATAAGTGAAGGTTATATTCATGGTTTTACGAAAATCATGGTTATAGACTATAGAAAAACATCATATATCCACAGTTTAGGCAAAACATGGATATTGAAGAAGGATATATCCATGGTTCTATGAACACTATGGCTATATACTTCGAAAAAACAACATATATCCATGGTTCCATGAAAATGATGGCTATAACCTTCAGAAAAACAACCTATAACCATGGTTCCAAGAAAATTATGGCTCAAGTCTTTGGAAAAAGTACCTATAATCACAATTTTATGAAAATTGTGGCTATATACATTTAAAAAAACTACTTATAGCCATGGTTATATGAAAACAATTTCTATACATACATGTTATAGCCATGTTCCTATAAAATAATGGCTATAAACTTTGAAAAAAACTACATATAACCATAGTTTCAGAAAACTGTGGTTATTGGTGCCTGTTATAGCCATGGTTCTATAAGAACCATGGCAATAGCCTTGACATAAATACCCGTAGCCGTAGTTTTGGGAAACTATGGTTAAAGGTCTGTATCTATATCTTGGTTTTTTGATAGTGACAATATCATGCCTTATGTTATGATCTCATGGAATATATTCTTTGATTCTTTATAAACTTATAAGATTTATTCCATAACATTATAACATGATATTTGATATAGAGGATATAATTTTCAAATGTTTTATTGTGTACATCTTCTTTATTATTATGTTTTGAATTATATCTCCATCATTTACCATTACTAAGCATCAGAGATCAAACTTTTCACAGGTTTCTTTTCCCAGGTTATAAATAAATGTTCTATGTGGGACTACTAAAGAGGAAGATCTATGTGGGAGATGTTGAATATCTTTCAAAAAATTATAACAATGTGTTCTAAATTTCTAAAGGCACAAAACTATTATGGTCCTTGGTAATGTGTTTTTATAATGTATTAAATATTCATCTAAAAATATGTAATATCCATATACGTTAATCCTAGTTCATTATAGAACCCATAGATCAATCCCAAATAGTTGAGGAAGAGGAAAAATCATTATTTTAAAAGTTATTTAAATTTATTATTTATCTTTTAGACTCCATAAATTCTTGTCTGAAAACATGTTTTGATCTTAAAATAAAAAATTGAATACATGTTCTTGAATTAATGATTTACTTGACATGTCTAGGTGACATGAGATTCCTAGGAATCTATTGATGAAATGATTTAGATTTTAATATTAATGTAATTGAATGAGTAAAATGAATTATTAAGTCATTAAAATGAAGCATGAATATTAAAATTGGGACACATGTGTGGATGAAATTTATTGATTCAAGTAAAATAAATTTCCGAACCATTTTTCATGAATTGAATTTCTGAAATTTTCATGAATTGACTTGTTATTATTAATCAAACCTTTATATATTTTCTAATATCATATTCCCATTCCTTTGAGGATTTCAAGACCATGTACATCCTATTTTATTCTTGATCTTCTTTATTGAGTGATATTGGGACAGGCCACCTGGTAGAAATTTCATTTAAAAATTTAAAGGCTTTGACTATGAAAAAACACATTTAAAAATATAGAGGCATCTTTTGAAAATAATTTATCCTAAAAAAATTCCTTTACATCAACCCCTATTTAGATCATAGAAACCATTAATTACATTGTTAGGGATGATCCATGTTTCAATCCATTTTTATTCATTCCTACACTTCTCTTAGTATTTTCATGATATTTTAATGTTGATGTTTGGGGGTGAATGAAATCATCATTGGAGTGATGATTTATATTCTAATTGAAAAGTGTGGGGTGATTATTGTGGGAATAAATTACGGTTTGTGATTCATTCATGATACTTCATTTTAAGCCTATTTAAGTTAAAAAAATATAAAATGAAAAAAATAAGAAAAAAAATAATAAAATAGGTTTTGTTTTGGGAAAACAAAAAAACACCATTACTAGACCTATTATTTCTATCCTGTGTTGTTAGGTGGTGTATGTGCGGTTTATTCTAAGCATAACTATCAAAAAAGAAAAAAAATTAAATGAAAAGGTTCTTCGAAAAAGAATATGAAAGTATGAAAATTTTCAAGATGGTGCATAATTAATTTATTAAGTTTAATTTTAGCAGGACAATTACATTGAGTTTTGAGAAATTTGTGAGTTGTAAAAATTTAAAAGGGATATAATCATAAAATAATTAATTTTAAATATCATAATTTATTCCTAAAGAGGTAAACCTCATCCTTGAGCCATAATTTTAAACATAAATTACTACATACCATAATTCTTAGAGAAATTTAAACCTGAATTGTAAGACCTCATAATTTTGTATTCATTTTTTCTTCAAAATGTAGATAAATTAGTTATTTGACAAACATATAGATAAAGATCATGTATTCATTATATAATCATAACCCTTCTATAATTTTTATCATGAGTGATGAGTGAAAATATTCTAAAGTGAGGTAGATTGTGATTTTTCATATTTATGATAATTATGATTCGAAGAACATGAAATAATAGGAATAGAAGCTCTATAGGTTTTCAAAGGTTATGAGTAAAATGCACGAATTGTTTATTTATTTTAAAATTGAGAAAACAAATTGATATTTTTTGTGAAATTTTGAAAAATTTATTTGACATTAAAAATTGTTTTAGTTTATTACTTTGAAATTTAAATACTAGTATCATTGGTTACCTCTGATTTTCTATGATAATATTTTATGCATGAGGACAATCATGGTTCATGTGTGTGGGTATTTAAAATACATAATTTTTTTGTATATTCCTATTCAATTTTCCATTATTTTTAACTATATTTGAATGAATTTCTCCTTGATTTTCAATGATTTAATAAATAATAGAAAATTTAAAGAGATCAATGGAAATGATTCTAAGTCGAAAATTTTAATGGTTTAAAAGATATTGAGAAGTTTCGAATGGAATTTTTTATCATCTAGTATTTATTTTAATATAGTGGTGATATGTTATTAGGAATTTATATTTTTCATGTCCTTTACAAAAAATTAGGGGTCCACCCAAGACCGCCCTCAAATACACCGTATAGTATCATAGTCATCCCTATATGGGCCATCCGACAAAGTAAGTTGGAGGAGAGCCATCTCAAGATGTCTAGATGCACATGGGTGGTGAAATCCAATGCATGTGGGCTACGGGTGGTGAACCATGTGCGTTCATTGTGGGCCTGAAGGCCTACATGGGCCATGAGTGGGTGCAGCCTAGTGTCTGTGCATATAGAATTTATTAACCCATCCACAAAATATGTGTTTTAAAAATGCCTCTTGAGTCAATCCTTATAAATTTCCCCCCTCCTCTACGTTCTGATGTGGGATATCAACTTCATCGCAGCTCCACCGTGGTCTGCCTCCACTGATCACCACCAACAACTAGAAGTCTCCCAATGCCACTCTTTTTCATCCTCGCTCAAATCCATCGTGGATCTACCTTCATCTACACCAGACCACCACTTAAATAGCTAGAAACCATAGTTGTTACCTCCCTCGATGAATATCACCACCACCATTTTCATTCTCTAACTCTATTGTTGAGCCCCGATCACCACTACCACCACCTCAAATCTCCTCTACTCACTGTCATGGCTAGAGGAAGAAGAGGTTGCCCCAACAACCCACAGAGGCCCCTAATCACCATGTAACTTCTTCCATGCACCCATGATTCTACTTTCACCATGTCACCAAGGAACTACCTCAGGTTCTTCCGCAACTCTATTTTCATTCTTCACCACCAGCCATCCATCATGAATGTCATTGCACACCACCTCTTGAAGATCAAACTTGTGTCAGTATCCACTCTCAATGCCATGGATCACCAATGATAACCTCGATTACCTAGGATGATTTTCATGAGTTATCTTGATACACATTTTTCCACTACAAAGGTCAGATGAGAAGGATGAGTGATCATCATCACTCTTCACCACTTAGGTGCCACATCGATGCCAAATTCATGAAAATCCCACACCAAATCTATGCAAGGCCGCTAAACACCATGCATCCAGTGCATGGAGATACCTCATGATATCCCTCAATATTACTATTCATATAACATTTAAAATTCTAATGTATTCGAGTGTTATCATTCTTTTCACGCCTTATCTCATGGAATAATCATTCAAAATGATGAAATATATGCACATTTGCGTATTTGGGAGAAATTTATATTTGAGACCGAAGCTCTTATGATGCTTGATTGAAGGATTATAATATCTAATCCACCTATACTTAATAAATGAGGATCATTCAAACTGATGAAATACAATAAGTTCACACAACTCATCGAGAACACACCGCATAGAGAGAAGATGGATACCAGACTACTAAGGAGGAGAAACCCTGCACACCTACTTCTAAGAAAAAAAAAGATACATTCTATACTAGGAGGGAATTCCACTTCCACTCTATATCTTATCCCTATCAACATATTTCCACCTTCACCATTTCCCATTATATTTCTTCTTCAATGTTTGCCTTGTGTGGAGTGGTAAAAGCAATTATGAATTAGTAAAGGTAATGGGTACCCCTTTTGTGATGTATGAGTTTAATTATTTTCTAATAAAAAATTATTTACTATTTAATTGAATGGATTTCAATTTTCTAAGAGTATAATTTAAATTAAAGGTGATTATATTTTATTTCATTCTTAAATATAAAATTCCATTGATTTGATTATTTATTCTACCTTTACTTGATTTTATTTTATTCTAATTGGTTGGTCTAAAAATTAAAATAAAGGAGCGAGTTAGTGATTAAAAAACATGTGACGAGTGAACGGTGGATTGAATTAAATATATGGGGAAAGTCAGTACTATATTTTCAAATTTTCTCAATAATTTAAATAATGCCCAATGGGATTTCCAAACATTGATAAATCTAAATCCAAAGTTAATAATAGAAATGACTGTTAATCCATTAAATAAACTATTTTTATCAAAAAATGATTTATTTTTCTTTAACACCATGATATCATTACAAAATGTAAAACCTAAATTGAATCTAATCATGTATCCCTCATTTTAATTTCACCAACTCCAATATTCCCTTGATTTCTAGTCATTTCATTCTTGTCCTCTTATTTTCTACCGCATTTGTGAAAATTATATTAAAAACTATAATATCTAAAATTGCCTTCTGGTAACCAAAAATACCAATCCACTAGGGGAATTAAATTTCCTTTCCCAAAGCTGATGATACGTGTCTATTAGTCATAGAATAACTATTTCAAGATCATAAGACATGAATCATGAGAAAATCATTGACAATGAGACATGGTAGAACAATGTTGGTATAAAACATAGAATTGTGGCTTACACATTAGCATATAAAATTATGAACATTTATAAATAGAAACAAGTTCACTAAATTTGTTAAGGACATGAAATATGGACCTCACAAATATATATAGTAATGAAACCAGGTCCACACATAACAATATAGACAAGAAAGAAAACTTTATTTATAACACTATGAACATGTATTCAGGTTCATGAATAACACATTTACTCATGATTTATCCATATTTACCCAATGCAATATAGGGAGATATAGTGTACACCCATTGAATAATTAACGTCTAAAATATTTGTTCTATAAGATCATAAAACATTCAACATATCATAACCAGTGAATTGAAATGGGTTTGATAAAAATTTAATCATTTCATAACCTATAGAAAAGTGAAATTTTTCATAATCATTTCATCATTTCATCATTGCATAAACTAGGAAAAGAATCATGTTTAATAATAATTTTAACATGGTATGACACAAGAAAGAGAAATGGGTTTCATAAATATTATTACATCAAAACATAAACCATTCAAAGAATGAAAAATAATTTATCCCTTGGATTATGTCCTAGTAATTCATAGTTACCATCAATAGATTTCATATTATATGGAAAGTAATATTGAATGGTAGTTTAAAACATTTATTTACAAAATATCATTTCTTCCTTAAAAAGGAAATTTCAAAACATAAACATTTTTAAAATATATTTACATGAAAATAAAATGGGAAGATGATAGAGTAATATTCAAAGAAATTATTGGTCATGATTTTGATAATTATATTCTTGTCGTACACGTTAAAAAAATACTCCTTTTATATTTCTAGTAAAATCCATAAATGATTTTTTAGGAAAATGACATGAATATTTCATTCAAAAAAATAAAAAGTAAAACATTGGTAGAAAATCATTTTCAAAATTATTAAATAATATAAAAAATTTGAAAATGTTTTTAGAGAACATGGTTTTGGAATAAAACGGATTTTTAACCTAAAAAAGAAATAAAGTTATATTTTCATAAACACATTTTCTAAATTATATTAAGTATAAATGAATATAAAATTGAAATATTTCTTGAACAAATCATGAATAACTAGATTATAAAAAAAATTATGAGTTTCTTGGGTCATGGTTCATGATATTTAATCATCAAAAACCATAATCAGAAACAATGCTGATAAACTATGGGATTTTAATGTATAGACTTTACCACTTTGGTTGCTTTGAATCGTAAGCCTCGAGAATTAATAACATAAAATAAAACTTCATGTATCATAAGGATAAATATATTCATTATTTTAAAAGTCTAATGGGCTATATGTACACCTCATAAAATAATATAGGTTCATAACATAACATATGTCTCAATGAAGGAAAATTAAGAAAACAAACTCTTACCGCTTAAAACATATATTGAATCACAATCCTTTATAATGCGGAACATAAAATGAAACAATAAGTATTATTAAAATAATGTTATTAATGATATAAAATGTCAAATGGGATTTTTATACACCATATAAAAGAAAAGAGTGATGAAGTTTCATTTGTAACTCAGAAATAAAAGTGATATTAGAAATCTCCTACCTAAATTATCGAATTCTTTCATACATGTTTGAAGCTCTTATATAATAAATATATGATTGTTAAAAAGATATTAAAAAAAATAATTTTATATATCATACCATTTATGAATTACTTATTCTCTTTTACTACCAGTTTTTTAACAATTTGATGTTAAAATCATGTCTTAGGTAATAACTTCTTTGTTTATCAAATGTGTTTTGATTTGATATTATTTTGGATATATTAATTTTATAATTATTTTATAATATCTATAATTTTAACCATGATATAAATATAATATATATTCAATATATCTTAATTTTTAAAATCCATAATGTTTAGTGAGAAAAAATGAAATACACCATTCATGGAGGCGGTAAGTCGTATGTATGGATGAAAGATGTTTCCATTTTCTTATCATGTACAAATAAAAAAATTTAAATAATATATTAAAATTATAGAATAATTTTTATGTCTTTAATATGACAAATTTTTTTAAACCTATCCTTATTACCTTCAATGTATAATGTAAACTAATCACATCGCTTTAGGAAGCGGTAGTTCGCTGTATACTCGAGTCACATTATCATATTCCCAAAAAATTGAAATAATAAAGATATGTGTGACATAATAATTTTAGAATCATAATAATATCACAAATATCTTATATAAATACTAATTCCATCATTATTTCCAAACGTGATAAGTTTTAATAGAAAAAACTTTTGACATTGGTTCAAGAAGTGGTAGTCCATCGTACACACTAATGATGATTTCATAACCCATTTAATGGAAGTGGAGATGGTTGTAGGTAATTAGAAAAAAACACCTCAAATTATTTTAGTTTCTATTTTTATTATATCAGTATTTTATAATAATAATTTTATGAGGTGGAGGAAGAAATAAAACAAAAATGTTCATTGATGAATGTTACCTCTTCTCCATGTATCCTCCTTATATTTTCAACAAAAGCTATTCTAGTTTATCATTACATCAAGAAGAATTATTCTACGATGAGAGGAGGAATTTTTTGAATTTAGTTGGTTAGGTATATTAATAACCAAAAGGTTTTAATGGGGTTAGGAAGAGAGGATAGGATTGGACTTTTATAAATGAGGTGAGTTCCACACTTTTAATTTTTGGAAAAGAAAAAGTATACCCAAATTTTCCACATTTCTATAGGGTCTAAAATTGATAAAAGTATAAAATTAAATATTATAAGGTAGAAATATAGAAATATAATAGATTTTATAAAATTTCATTTTTCATTTTTTCCCTTATTTGTTTAGTTTAACCACCCCTGGTAATCCAATTTTTAGTTTAACCACGATAAATAATTTTTTATATTATTACAATTAATTTTGGTCGAAAATAAAGTTGAAAATATTATATAATATAAATTATTCTATTTAAAAATATTAAATCCATTTTTCTAAATTAAATTCATAAAAAAGGAAATTTTTCATTTAAAAATAATCTCAGACACTACGAGAAAGTTGGTTTTTAAAGATAAAATGTTTAAAAGTTTATAAAGTTTTTACATAGAAATTCAATATTAAATTTATTATAATGAAATAAATTGGATTAATGGATGTAAATTTAACTAATTTTACATTAAAAATAATTTAAAATATAATTTAACTTTATAAACAAGTTAAACAAAAATAAAAGTTTCAATTAAATTTCCATATTTTTCACTATTCATCCCAAAATGAAACTTCTTACAAAAATCCCAAAATTTCACCCTATGATAATTTAAAAATTATAATTAGAAAAAATAAGTTCCCTTTATCAGATTTATTTTCTAAAAGTGTAAAAATTAATTCTATTATTGTTCCCAATGAAGATATAAAAACATTTTTTTAGAAAATAGAATTTTTGAAATGTATAGATTATACCGAAAATTATGTATTTAACTGTCAATATTTTTTAATTATTTAAAAACTTTAAAATTAATTATTAAAAAGTAATTATTAATATTCATATCAATAAATTTAATTTATTGTTTATAATGTGCACTTTTAATTATGTCTATTAATAATATATAATGGTTAAATTAAGACTCAATGTCATGTGTAATGCAAGCTAACCCAAATGTTGCATGTTAGACAATATTAACATAGTGTTGTGTTTAACACAATATAAACTAAGTGTTTGTGGAAATGTAACCCAAAATCAATGATACGTGTTATAGAATTTTAAATCGATATTGTGTGTAATGAAAAATATTGAAATATTAATTTTTTTTAAAAATAATAAATAAATATCACGTTTTAAACTTCTATAATCAGAACATACCAAGTCATAGTCCATGTATGGTCATTTTTGTAATTCCCTTAGTATAAAATGATCTAGAAAAAAACATTCAACAAACATAAATATTCTTATACTGCTTGAAAAATAGAGACACCTCTCAAGGTACTACACTCTTATGAGTTGTGAAGGAATAAATACACTTGTTCTAAACTTACCAAACTAATACATATGTAAGGAATAAAATGCCATCACTAAACCTCAATAATGTCATCACAACATAACAAATGGAGTCAATTAACCTCAATATACCCTCCCCCTAATCTAGATAGTTTCCAAAATCTATCTGTTTGTATATACCACACGTCATCCAACGTCAATCATGCTAAAGAAAACACTAGTCTCATTAACCCAAGCAAAATCATAAATCATACTACCACTTACCATTTTTAATGTATCAAATTAAATCTTATGTTACCACAACAAGAGATGCATTATTGAATCTCAAAATGGAACAAAACAACCTCCATTTTCTACTAAACCTTATAAGAAAATAGTAGTACACCATAATTTCACCCCTTCCCTATAACAAAACTCATGAAATTATAAATCATATCTCACGAATCCTATTCCCATAATCCCAATACACTTACCATGATTAATCTTTATTTCAATTAATTTATTGCATGAAGCACTTTTCCAACCTCCATATTTATATATCTCAAGCCATACCACGTGTCTAAATCAATATATGATCACTATGATGACTCAGACCCGCACTCCAAAAATCAGGTACAAATAAACACATTATTTTATATAACATATTTGAAAACCACCAGAGTGACATAATTTTATCCATTGGTAATTTCACAGTCAATAAAAAAATGTGAGTCACATACATTCAAAGGAAAATTTAGGCTTATTGTTTTAGAGATTTAGAAAAAAAAATTAATTAAAAACCCCTTTCCATTAACATAAAAAATCATTTTTCTAATATATAAGAAACTAATTACACCATTATAAGTCTTAAATACCTCAAAAATATTTTCCAGACATACTACTTATCTATTGATATAATATTTAATAATTATCTTCATAACCTAGAGAAATTAAAAGATAAAAATCTTGAGCTCAAACGCTCTATAAAGAAAAACATATATCAACAGATATAATAGAAAGATTTGTATGGAATAAATAAATCAGATTCAAATAATTATATATAACTAAACACATGATATTTATGTAAATCCATGGATGGAACAATAATATAAACAATCACATGGTTATAATAACTGAATTCATTTTGATGGAATTCATAATGTTAAAAAATAGTGTCAAGTCCTTAGTTAAGACATCATTATTAGCTTCAAGGAGTCAACCGAGATGTCATTATTATCATCACGGTCACAACCAAGAAATAATTCTTGAATTGGGTAGGTATATAACAAATAACTAAATATTTAATCTCATGAGACCAACTGATTCATCTACGGGTTATATAATTATATTCCCCAAATATAACTTCTTTAAGTCCAATGCATTCACTATATAAAATATATGAATACCAATACAATTGATGATCATATTTCCTTATTAATCTATAAAAATCCATAATAAAATACAAACATACATAATTTTAATACCTTTCCGATCAATAAATTAATATAATCCATCCATAGAATGAAGTATAATTGTAAAACAATACATATTCAACTTTCCTGATTAGTAAATGAACATTTTTTTTAAATAAAAAATATAAGGATTTTAAATCATTCATCATTCAATAAATAGAATATATTTCAATGTAAATATCACTCAAACATACACTAAATAAAGAAAGGTGTATAAATTAAATTCATAAATTTCCCCTAATCAATTGATATATGGAATCTAGATGAACACTCGTCTATCAATTAAAAAAATATAGAGTTTTCATGAAGGAAAGTAACAAGTAGTAAATTCACACCTATGAAGAGGATGATTTGGAAATACGAAGGCATAGATGGAATAGTTAATTAATTTGAAATAAAATTACATAATTCATCTAAATAAATAAGTATGATGGTATCACGTTTATAATTTCTATAATTATTTATAAAATGTTTTAAAGGGTAATTAATTAAATAAAAAACACTTTTAGAATGTTTTTTAAAAATCACATTGGAAATAAGAAATATCCATAATGTTTTGAAATAATTCATTTAATAAAAATATGAGAGTAATAATTTATTTTTTTAACCATTAAATCATAAATAATAAGTTCTATATAAAATAAAATGATGGTGGAAATATGTTTTCATATGGAATAAAGAAATTCAAAAGACATTTTATAAAATATTATTAACAATAATGAAAAAAAGAATAATTTATAGGTCACTTTCAAAAGTTATTTTAAAAAATAGATAGTGAAAACCATAGAAAATATTAGATATCAAAATAAATTTGGTTGGAGGATATAATATTTTATTTTTAAAGGATTGAAAAAACTGTTAAATATCTTCAAATATATTTTTCTAAAAACCCAAAACCATATAAAGAGTAACACAATTTGGTCTTTAAAATATAAGAACCTAATATGGAGGTTTCATTAGATAAAAAAATTTGGTTTCTAATTATAAATGTAGACATTTGAGGGAAATAAAATATGGTCTTGGAAGAAAATATTCATTAGAATGAAAGAAAGTAAATCATTCCAACTTTAAACTTCTATTTGAGGAGGTATTTCCTCAAAGAAAGATGATGTTAATGAAGATATTTAAATTAAATTGAGAAAAATATAAAATACCATAGATAAATGATATTATATGGGAAGTGGGAGTATAATATTATAATCATGTTAATAATATATGACTGAAAGAGAATGAATTTTAGTCAAGAAATATGTTATGATGTGATTAACATTTAAATATAAACCCCATGGAATAAATGACATAAAATGAAACATTAAATATAATGAATAATGAGAGGATATGGATACAAAATAATCATGGTTTAGTATATCACCATTCCAAATAAAACATGGTATATAATTAGAAACATGTCTTATGGGTGAAAATTTGAGACAAAAACCAATACCTTGTTCATGATTCATCATTCACATGAACCTAAATTCTAGAATAATCATGTTTTGTTTATTATATAACTTATTATGAACCATAAAAATATATTTTTCATTTAATAAGGACTATATATTATATATGTTATTTATTAATTATAAAATTCTTTCTTATGTTTCTGTGAAAATTGAATCTCTACCGGATTATTTCGGTAATATTAGCAATCATAGATTATATTTTAATAATTTTTAAATAATTAATATAACATTTTTGTAATCATAATACAATAATGTTTTACTCATTTACTTATAATTGTATTAAAATGTAAGTTACCATAGTCATTTATAATATATATATTATAGCATAGTTTATATAGGTGACTAATCTGACCTAAACAAGAACACTTTATAACTAGATGGGTGAGTGTGGTTTATGTTGTGTATAATAATATTATGAAATAATAATTATGATATTATTTAGATTTATTTAATCCTCTTAATTATACTTTATGTGTTTTTTATATAGTGTAAAAATCAAAATGAAAAGTTTAAAAATGTTATTTTGTGGAGGGGGTAGTCTGCATAATGGACGGTCAATGTTCTTTTTTATTTATAAGTGGTTGGTAAGGAATAAAGAATATTTATGAAATTAATATAATTAAAAATATATTCTAATTATAATTATTTTATTACAATACAATTCTTAGGGTAGGTTTGTAAGAGAAATATTATGAAAAAAATGATAAGGATTAAGTAACACTCACATGAGTACATTGAACATTCTATTAAAAGTAACTTTTATAATTAAGGGATTAGGATAACATATGGGGAAAAGGTTATTTAATTCATTAAATTTACTTCTATCATTGAAACATTTGTTATGGGTTAATATAAATTTCAAGGTCACTCTGTAACCTTTTACCACTTTATTTTTAAATTTTACCTTTTCAATTTTTACCATGGTTACTTGTCCTTAACCTAGATGTTTATATTTTATTACAAATATAAAGTAACCCTTATAAATAAAATTGGGTGAAATTAACCTAAATTCACACTCTGTATAGTCTAATTAAATTTATAGATAAAATATAATTTAATTTAAATTAAAACATTTAACATATAGTAAATATTTCTTGTTGAAAAATAGTGTTTCCACCATTGTATGTTTCTAATTTCATTTAATACCAATTATAAATTTAATGAATGATAATACATTTATATATAAATATAACAACACCTCATAGTCATGATAAATAATATATGAATTTAATTTATCATATAAAAATTATATAACATTAGTAATATAATTTATTGAAAATAAACCTTTAATTTTTATAAGTAATAAAGACTACTTTTTAATATAAGTGAATACATTTTTTTAGAGTAAAATATTA
Organism: Viscum album; assembly: GCA_963277665.1. Lineage (NCBI taxonomy): Eukaryota > Viridiplantae > Streptophyta > Magnoliopsida > Santalales > Viscaceae > Viscum > Viscum album. Next base: position 1,293,598,866 of record OY728135.1, read on the forward strand.
CTTATGTTTCCAAAAAGTTAAACATGGGTTTGATAAATTCAATATAAAATTATTAAATGATTTTTTTATTCGTAAATATATATTTTGTTGGACTCCCCTAGTTTTAATGCTCACAAATAATGTTTAATCATGTTTAATCTTGTCTTAGTTTGTTTCAGTAGGCCTAGGAATAATCATAATCTATTTGGTCAAGTATTATTTCAAAATAGGTTCCAAATATTTTACTAAGTATGAGTCACTAATCAGTGGACTCGTATTCATTGGTCTCACAGTTGAGTCAGAAAATCGACAAAGTATGATTCATTGTTGCAGTAACACTACTCATTCTGATATTTAACAAAGTTTGAGACACTATTTTTTTTAAAGGTTGGGGTCAAAGCCTCGATTTATTATTTGAAAGAAAAGACCTCTTTAAACTGGGGTAGAGGGAGACCCATTACATAGCCTGAAGGCCCAAGGCCAAGTGGCCTGAATACAAGGCTTGAAAGCCCATTTAAATGGCCCAAAAGACCCCTCGATGAACAGTACCGCTACAGTACCCACGCTTCTACAGTCGTGCTACAGTACCACCACTGCTACATTCCCTCCGCCTCTACAGTACTGTCGCTGCTACAGTCCTGCTACAGTACCTGGGAAATTCTTCCCTGCCCGGATTTGATCCTGGGTCTTTTGGATGCCAAGCAAGAACTTGTACCACTAGGGTACATGCTCGTTGGCAAAGTTTGAGACACTATTGTTTCAATATACTAGTCCAGAATATTCAAAAAGGACTAGACACCATTTCTAGATATCTATAATGTCTATGAAACTATTATTTTGACACTAGACCAGATTTTTGAAAAGTATAAGACACCGGTCTCAAGACACTGTTCTGTGTCAAAGAATGGGTCACTACTCCTATGAAAATGTTTCGGACATAGTAATTTCTTCATTTATCATTTAAATTCAAAATTATTACTAATGGCCATATTTTCATTATTTAATTATATTAATATTATTAATGATATTTTTAACCCTTATTAGTAGGAAGTACTAGGTATGAGGTACCTTCATGTGATAGAGATCAAGCTCCCTATTGGCCAAAATAAAAACATTTGAGATTAAACAAATGGCGGAATGCGAGAAGATTAATATACATTGTGTGTGAAATACAAGACAAATTAATCAAGATAGAACATATACACTCCAATCCTTATAGTTATTTATAAGAAATAATTTAATCTGAAATAAATAGTGAAAGAATCCTTAAAGAAAAAATCAAAATTGATAATCTACCAGAAGTATCTCACTAGAAACTAGAACACAATCCTTCCTTGACACTCTATTATGAGTTATGTTTCTTAAAGTGTACTTTAGATTCACATATTATTTACACAAGTATTCCAAAATAATCAAGAAAATAACTCACAGTATTCTAAACCCTCTCTCATTATTTTTGATCTATTGTGTATAATTTTACTACTTTTCGAGCAGTGTGTGTATCTGTGTCACAAACACACATTGTCTCCTGAGTTAAGCTGTAGGACACAATATACCATCATTAAATCATATTTCTATACCTTTTTACTCTAATGTATAACAGTGTAAGAGGTATTTTTGTGACATGGTTGTATTTTGTTTCCCACATAAAATTGTGGTAGAGGTCTTGTGGACATGTATAGTCTTTTATTCTATTAAGAACCCCACTCCATGGTGTGGATCAATTTTATTAATATAAACATTTTGGTGGACGGTGATCGCTATGTGAAGAGTACTAGGATTCCAATTCAGAATGAACCTTTTTTTCGTTGTCTTTATGTTCTGTTTTTAGTTTGTATTTCTTTATTCAAATTAAAAAAAATTACTTTCCTTTGATTGTTAATCTTAGACAGTGTTTATAACTATTTTTTGATTTAGTAAATTACTTTCAAAAGTTATATCAATATTTGAAATTTCATAAACTACAAATTATTCAATATTTTGAGAAATTAATTAAGCATTCAAAACTCTAATAAAACTATTACTTTGGATTATTGGCCTTTTTTTATGATTGGAAAATAATAATAAATATTTTAAAATATAAATTTTTACAGGATCACAATTCACCCCCCCCCCACCTCTTGAGATTCATACTCCTACTAACATTTGGTATCAATTTTTGTTTTGTATCTTCAATTTTAAATGTTTTTTCAAATCTTTTCACCTGTGATTTTAGTTTTGTTTTGAAGATCTATAAATTTATGTTAGTTTCAAATTTTTATCTCTATAAAAATGTATTATTTTGTCTTTATTATTTATAATAAATAGGATGGTGTTTATACTAACAGTCCTTCATTTTTCAATAGAACTAATTATGCCCAGTGGAAAATTAAGATTAAAATGCATTTAGATAGTATGGGTGTTGAATTTTTATATTCTATTGTAGATGAATATATCATACCTACTTCTACTTGAAATACTTGATTTGACCCAAACAAGACTACTAATAATAAAAAAATTCCAAGATATTAATTCGTTTTACCATTCTTTAAGAAATGAAGAATTTTATAGGATTAATACGTGTAAAACAACCTATGAAATTTTGGATACTCTAGCTATTTCACATGAATAAACCATAAATATTATGGAAATGAGACTTAACATATATAATATTAAGTATGATAACATTAAGATAAATCGTGATTAATTAATCTATGATAAGTATCTCTGGTTTAATAAGATTGTAAATACTAAGATTTATCTAGGAAAGTAAGTTACAGCTAATGAAAAAATCATGGGAATTATCATATGTCTACTAGACATATGGAGGGGAACCTCAATGTCAATAAGAGAATCATGTGATCTTAGTAAGATGATAGTAACGTAACTGATAGGTAATCTGATGATGTGTGATGAATAATTAAGGGAAAAAAAATTAAAGGATGATAAACCAAAGAAAAAATTAGTGGCTTTAAAGACCACTTATTTTAAAACCAAAGAAAAAGAGAAGATACAAACTCATTATGAAAGTTCTAGAAATTAAGAATAATTATCTGAAAGTGATGATGAATGTTTCAGATAGCCATAAGATTCAAAAATTATATTGAAATAAGAAATTTTTCTAAAATCCCAGCTATAAAGGAAGGTATGAAAATAAGGTAAACTGGAAAAAGTATTGGAAAATAAGTGACAGTAACAATGAAATAGTGTGTTATGAGTGTAAGATTAGAGGAAATGTAAAGGTTGATTATATAAAATTAAAATACAAAAATAAAATGATGACAAATATAGGAATTATAAAAAAGAAATAAAGGCAACAAGGAGTGATTCTAAAGATAGATCTAGTGAGTCAAAATATTTACATGATTAGAAGGCTAATAAATCCAATATGTGTTTTATTAAAAAACCATATTATGTAATACAAGAATAGCTTGTAAAAAATTATTATTATTTTGGAGAAGAGACTAATTCTAAAAACATGACCAATGTGTAAATATTTGAGTAATACAAAATTCATGAAGACACATGTAATAAATTATAAGATAAATATAAATTTTTAAAGAAACAAAATTCTCTTACCTCATTTGTTAACTCTGAACTTACTACATATAAAGAAAAAAATTATCAATTTCCTAAAGAAAAAATGAGGTCAAAATATTTAATGAATAACTAAATAGGTTTTAGAAATGTTTTTTGATAGAAAGAAAACTTTAACTCAAATGCTTGGTAAACAGGTTTACCAAAATATTCTTCTCGTTTAGGTTTTCAACCAGGGAAAATAAATCTTGTTAAAATAAATTTTGTATCCAAATCTAGAAAATATAGTTTTATGATTAGTTCTGGAAAATTTAATACAGGTTTCAGTGCTTAAATATTTTCTACTATTTTGTGTTTTTCTGGACTAAATAAAGTCTATTTTTCTAAATAAATATAAACTATTCATAACAATACCATGAAGAAAGTATGGGTACCCAAGGCTTTTATCAATAATGTTACTAGACCCAATTAAATCGGTGCATCATTGTTTTTTCATGGTTAAATTATTTTATTTGGAATGATGCTTGAAGAGCACCTATAAGAGATTATGGTACCTGGATAGTGGATGTTCAAGACACATGATAGGGGAATACACAAGCTTCAACAATGTTACAATGATTAATTGTGGGAATGTCACTTTTTTTGATAATGCTAAAGAAAAAAAAGTTGGCCTCTACCAAATTAGTAACAATAATTCAATTTTAATTTCCAAAGTACTTTTTGTTAATGGATTAAAGTACAATTTGCTTAGTATCTCTCAGCTATGTGATTGTGGTTTCAATGTTAAATTTGATAATTATGAATATAATTCTTTTATTTCTAAAAATTATTTAGTATTTATTACTTTTCAAATTTAGAATGTTTATGTTCTGAACTTAGATTCATTGGTTTCTCCAAAAATTTATTACTTGGTGTTTTTTATAAACAATCTAGGATTTGGAATAAAAGATTATGTCATTGTAATACTCACTCACTTAGAATGTTTTCAAGGAAAGGGTTAGTCAAGGATATACCCAAAATATAATTTCCAAACAATAAAGTCTACATTTCTTTCCCAAAGGGAAAATAAAACAAAATATCTTTCATACCAAAGAAATATGTTTCAACTTCTCAACCACTCGAATTGGTTCACAAGGATTTGTTTGGATCATCTTGAGTTTTAAGTCTTAATTGAATGTATTATGTCTATATTATTGTAGATGAATTCTATAGGTATACATGGGCATTATTTTTAAATCATAATAATAATTCTTTTTTATACTTCACCGAGAATGCTATAATGGTAGAAAAATTATATGGTAATAGAATTAAATCGTTAAGAAGTGACCATGGTCGTGAGTTTGAAAACCAAGAGTTTGAATCCTTTTTCTCACAAAATTGATATTTTCATAAGTTCTCTACTCCAAGGACACCCCAGTAGAATGGAGTTATAGAAAGAATGAATAGAACCCTAAAATAAATAGTTCAGAAAATGCTAAATAAATGTGTCGAAGAATATGTGAATACCAAATTTGATGAAACAAATGCGCATAAACATAGAAACCCTATTGAAAATATTGTGGATGATATGTCCAATATGGATATAGATTATAGACTTCTTGAACCTATGGTTAAGCTATCTGTTAAATCCTCTAGTTCTGGAAAATCTCCATACTCTGATCATAGTGAACCTAGACCTATGGATGAACCTAAATTAATTATCCCTTATTTGTCTTGATTGGTTATAACTCTTAAGAAGAATCACATAGATGTTGTAGTTGGAGACATGGATAAAGGAAATCAGACTAGAGATTCTCTCAAAAATCAGGTTGAACATCAAGACTTTTGTCACTACATGAACCAACAACAAGAATGATGCAATAGATGATGAATTTTGGGTTATGGATATGTCATAAAAATTAAATCAGTTATAAATAAATAATATTTGGAAACAAGTGGATAGACCCAATGAAATCTTGACCATAGGTACTTAATGGGTTTTTAGAAAAAAATAAGATGAATTTGGAACCATTGTTAGAAATGAGGCTAGAATGGTTGAACAAAGATATAGTATAGAAGAATTTATTAAATGTAAAGAATCATTTTCTCCAGTTTCTGGAATTGAATCCCATAGAATCCTTCTAGACAATGTAACACATTTGAATTTTAAGCTTTATCAAATAGACTTAAATAGTGAAATCCTAAATGGGTATATATTTGAGGATTTTTTTTGTACAAAACCGTCTTTTACAAATCCCTAATTTACAAATTTTGTCTTGATATTAACAAGAGCTTTGTATGGATTAAAAAAAGCTCAAAAAACCCAGTATGAAAGGCTAAGTACTTTTCTTATTTAAAATGGTCATACAAAAGGTATTAATAATCATAATCTCATTAAAAAAGTAATTTCTAAAGATGTTTTGGTAGTTCAAATATATGATGATGATATTATTTTAAAATCTTCAAAACATTATTTATGCATTTATTTTTTTAAAAATGATTCAAAATGTGTTCGAAATGAGTTTAATGGGTGAACTTAAATTTTTTCTTGGATTTAAAACCTTAAAACTAATGAAATTACTATTTTAAATCAAAGTATATATACTAAATATCTTTTAATAAGTTTTGTATTTGATATTACAATAGGTAGTTATACTCTAATGAGTACCACCTAAAATAAGATATTTATGAAAATGGAAAATCTATTGATCAAACCACTTATAGTGGAACGATTATAAGTCTACTCTACTTGACTGCCAGTTGTTCCAATATTTTGTTTAGTGTATGGATGTGTGCTTATTTTCAAGAAAATAATAAAGAGTCACATCTCCTTACTGTTAGAATAATTTTAAAATACATCAAACATAATACAAATTTAGGACCTCTCTATCCTAGAGGACAATCATTTGATTTAGTTAGCTTCTCGGATGCTAATTTTGGTGGTTTCTAGTTGGATATAAAAACCACATTTAGAACATGTCACTATTTGGGAAAGTCACTAGTATCATGGTGTAGTAAAAAAGAAAAACTTTGTTTCACTCTCTATTACTGAAGATGAATGCATAGCTACTGCTAATTTTTGTTCTCAGATTTTGTGGTTGAAATATACCTTTCTAGATTATGGATATTAAATTAGACATTTCCATATAAAATGTGATAACACAAGTTCTAATATTATCTCAAATAATACATGTTCTCATTCAAGAACAAAACATGTTGATATAAGAAATCAATTTTTAAGAGATCATTATCTAAAAGGTGATAATACATTAAAATTTAGTAGCACAAAACATCAGCTTTCTGACATTTCCACTAAGCCTTTAAATTCTAAATGAATTAGAAAAATTCTTTATAAATTAGGTATGATCAATTTTGAGTAACTGTTATTGTCTCACCTGTTACTATCTCACAGGATACTGTCTCTTCGTTGTCGGTCTCACCGGTTGATGTCTCTCTGGTTAATGTCTCACTGTTTGATGTGACATTGTTGTAATGACACCGTTGACAACACATAGTAAGGACACACCATTTTATACTTATTAGTTTTTCTACCTATTTTTTTTAATTATTTTAATTTATTTTATTTTATTTTATACCACATTTTTTATTTATGAATTTAAAATCCATAAATGATAAAAATCGGTCACTCCTTCTGACTTCACTCTTTATCTAGAACTCCTGAAACCAAACGCTTCTCTGTTGAACACCTTATTCTCCTTCAAACCATATGTACATGTTTGGAATGGTGAGAATGAAGTTTCCATATTTTTTGACCCTAGAGAATCATCAGTTGGTGAAGATATTGAAAAGTGCTCTGATCAAAGTGCATGAGGAACCTATAAATATTGGTCTCACTAATCGGGTGATTGTGCCAGAAAATGAAGTGTGTGAAAAGTGGATTCTTTTTTTTATGTCACTTTTTTATAAGGTTTTGGAAGAGTGGGGATGGCTAGAATGGTTTACCAATGACAAGAGACCCTTATACCTGAATATGTTTTTTCATGTTTTATCAATATGTTGAGTTTTCCTTAAATATTAAGGATGGTTTCGTGGTTAGAATATGGGTAAATGGACAATGTTTTTTTTCATGGTTGTGGGATAATTTTTTACAATTTCCTTATGAAGGTATATTTTAGGATCATCAAGGAGTTCCTCCACCTCCAAGTGATATTTTTATCCGAGAAGAGGCCTTGGGTGACTTAACCAGAGATAGAAATAAGAGAAGACCTATTTCTGCTGAATTGGATGGAGAAATGTGACTACTATTCATGTTCATTCAAAATATTATCTGTCCAAGGAAAGGTAATTTTTATACCTTGAAGTATCAAGATGTTTTCTTGTTATGTCTCTTGAAGAATGGTCATAAGATAAACATCTAAAAAATATCATATCCTTTGTATATGTGAAATGATCAAAACCACCTAAAAATGCACTTCCCTATTCTATTCAATATCTGTCTCTGTAATTCTAAAAGACAAAGTATTTGTAAGGGGAAATGAATAAACTATTGAGGATATTGATTTTTTTCTCTAAATAAATATTCAGACAGATCAAGATTAGTTGGAATCCCTATAAGAAGATGTGGGTTGAAGATAATTAAAAGATTTATGAGGATTTAAATCCTATTTAACATCCCTCAAGAACCAAGGATATCCCCGACCCTGGTTTGGAACCTGATTAGGTAGTAGAATACTCATATGGGGAAATGAAAGCTAATGTTGAATAAGATAATATTTTTAATGGACAAGGAAATGAAGTCATTCTTGATGATAGTAGGGAAAATGCAGCTAAGGGTAAAGTTGTTGAGGATGAAGAAGTTGTTGATAAAGGGAAACAATAAGAAGAAATTGCAGAAGTAGAATCCAGTGTAGATGAAGATGAAAAACATAATAGAAGAGAAAAGAATAATGAAATAGAGACAATTCAGTGTAATGACTCTAATCTTGATAATGGAAATTAAAGAAAAGTCTGTTTTCATGGTGGAAAGAGTATGAACATGTAATTACATTAGAAGTAAATGTAGATGAGACTAAAATGAATGAAAATATAGTAGAAGATGTGAAAATATTTCAGGTGATTTAATTACTTAATTCTCGAATGGAAGCATCTATTTATGGGGAGAAACCCCCCTTCTGGAGAGTATTGATGTTATAAATCCTTATGATATTAGTTTAGTTGATGGGTGGTACAATTTTACCAGCTATTTTGATGTTGATGTCTCTCATAGATCATCAGTTAATGAAATTGATCTTTCTATAGTGTTTCAACTCAAACCCATCACATCTAAAGAAGTGGATTCTATTCAGGAGTCAGGTACCTATTCCTACACATGCACATGAAACTACAAACTATGTGAGTTACGATGATTTAAAATATTTTAGAGAAAATAAATTATCAAGAATTGATAATCTTATTAAGTCATAGCCTGCTCATGTATCCAATATTAGTGTAATGGATGTGGGAATACATATAGAGAAGTTCATATGGAAAACTCAATCCAGCATTCTTCATGGGATAAAAAAGGTAAGGAATGAAAATAAATAGTTGAATGATGATTTTAAGTCATTAAAATCATTGTTTGAGGAGACTAGGATAGATTTACAGGCTTCTCATACTCCAACTCTGGTTTCTAGTCTCAATGAGGGTGATGTTGATACGCTCTTTGGAAAAGATTTATCTTATATTCAACCTAATTTTATTTCAGTGGTTGGTGAAATTTTCAAGAACAACAGAAATTTAGAAAATTAAATTCATCGACTTGTGGATGCAATAAATCAACTAAAATATGAATATAACGGGCCCTTGGAGACAGTTCTTAGAAAGCTTAATGTCTTCACCTTAGCTGCTCCAGTTCAGTTTTCTTTTTCACAAACCTCTCATCCTTTCAATAGTAACTTGATTAGAACAGTGATTTTAGGAGAGCTTCAAGATTCTATTTGTGGTTCTGGTCAAGAAAACCTTCATAATATTCAGTAGAACAGTGATCCTATTCATGACATGGTCAGATCATACTCCTAAACTTCCACTGATTCTAAAGAAGAAATCTCCTAGAAAGTGGACTGATATTTTAAGAGGATATAAACAAAGAACTAGCTGATAAATCATTTCTATTATTTAGTAGAGAATTTTAAGCTACCTTTAGTGACTCAATATTTCAAGGATCAAGTCATGAAGTTGAATAACTTTACCCCTACTCTTGATAAGTTCATGGAAAACAAGGATGACACTGAGAAAGGTATGGAATATAGTGGTGAGGTAAATAGAGCTTTTATTAATCTTATCAAGCCATACGTGAACCATCACATCAAAAGAGTTGTTTCTCTAGCAGTTTTTCCTCTGTGACCATGCATGATTCTTTCTCCCTCTACTACCTTTGTACATGTTACCATGACCCATGCTCAAGATCTAAGCCAGATCAGACATGTCATTAATGAGTAGAGTTTACCTCAATCTTCCTCTTGACCCAGTCTTTCACCTTCTATTATTGAAGGAGTTATCCTAAATCCTCTTCATATCCACTCTGAAACTCCAACCACTACAACTTCTTCACCTCCAACTTCTACACCTGATGTCTCTCACAAGGGAAAAGAGGTGGTGGACTTAGAGCTAAAGTGATTGGATGATTTTTGATCGGGCTATGCATTTTTGTGATTGTATTATATTTATATCTTCAATGAAATGTGAATACTCTTTTATTCACTTATTGATGACCCATTGTACTTATTCTTAATTTTTTTTATTTTCCTGTTTTCTTTTTTATAATCCCAAAATGGTAATAACTTAGAGATTGCATTCACCTAACAATATTTATGGCATTCAAATTCTCTGATATTATTCTTTCTATACTGAATTTATTTATTTATATTTCTATAAATATTTCTAATACGTTAAGAAAAATATTTATCCTTTACTATGATCATTATGTATGGCCTGTAAATGTCATGATTTTTTATCATTAAAAAGGGGGATATTGTTAGACTCCTCTAGTTTTAATTGTCACAAATAATTTTTAATCATGTTTAATATTGTCTCAGTGTGTTTCTGAATTCCTATTTATAATCTTATTATATTCTGTCAAGTATAACTTCATAAGGAATTTTTCAAATATTTGACTAAGTATGAGTCGTTGGATAGTGGACTCACAGTCACTGGTCTCACCGTTCAGTCGGAAAATCGGCAAAGTATAAGTAACGGTTGTCGTAACACAACTTATTTTAAAATTTGGAAAAGTATGAGACACCATTATTTTGATCTTATGACCTATAATTTTCATAAAGGACCATACTTCATTGACATGGATAAGACACTAATCCTACCGGTTCATTATTTTCACAAAGAATGAGACACCATTGCTAAATTTTTATAATGTCTTAGACATCATTATTTTGACAGCAGTCCAGTTTTTTGAAAATTATATGAAACCGTTCCTAAGACATAGGTCTCAAGACACTATTCATATAAAAAGGATAAGTCACTTCTCATGTACCACTGCTCTTATTACACCATTCTACGAATTTTCGTTTCTTTATCTATCATTAAAATTCAAAAAAAATCTAATTGTCATATTTGAGTTATTTAAGGATATTGATATTATTAATGATATTTTTTACCCATGTAAGTAGGCATTACTAGGTATGAGGAACCTTCCAGTGATGGAGATCATGCACCCTCTCAGCCAAATAAAAACACCCAAGATTAAATAGAAGGTGATGTTTGAGAAAATTGATATATGGGGTGTTTGACATACAAAACAAAGTAAGGAATAAGAAACATATAAAATCCCATCTTACTGGCTGTGAACAAGAAAGAATTTGTTATGAACCAAGTCTAAGAATCCTTGTAGTAACCAATCGAAATAAAGAATCTAGAAGAATAATCTCACTAGAAACCAGAACACATAGCTTCAATAACACTCAGTTTTTGTGTCTATTTCTAGAAGTGGGGTCGAGCTTCACATCTTCTTTACTCACAGAGTCCATAAGCATCAAGTATATCACTCATAATATTCTAAACCACATTTCATTATTTCTACTCTATTGTGTATAATTTTACTACTTTTAGGGATGTGTGTGTATATTTATTAGAAACACACACTGTCTCTGAAGCAATGATGGATGATACAATATATCCTCAATCACTCATCTTTCTATACATTTTTACTCCCACATGTAACTGTGGAAGAGGTCTCTATGTGACCTGGTTATATTTTTTTCCCATATAAAATTACGGTAGAGGTCTTGTTGACCTGCGCAGTCTTGTTTGTTGTTGAGGACCCTAATCCAGGGTGTGGATCAAGGCTATTAATATAAACTGCATAGTGGGAGGTGATCACCAAGTGGAGAGGACTAAGTCTCTTCTTGACACTGAACCTATTGTTTTTATCCACTATATTCATGTTTTCTTTTCTTTTCTTCCTTTTTTATTCAAATGAGAAAACATTATATTTCTTTGATAGTTAATAATAAATATTGTTTATAACTATTTTTGATTTAGTAAATTACTTTCGAAACATATATCAATCTTTCAAATTGTTTTAACTGAGAATTAATCAATATTTAACGAAATTAATTGAGTATTAAAAACTCTTATAAATTAAATACTTTGGTTAACAATACTAATTTGTTTTTAAGATTCAGGACACTTAATAAATATTTCAAAATAAATATTTTAATATGATATCAATTCACCCACCCCCCTCTTGAGAGTGTCCTACTCCAACCGACATATTTTAATAAAAAATGGTTTTAAATACTTTTAATTCATAAAATTGATTGTATTAGAAATATGTATTTTTTTGAAATATTCACCAAAAAATCAATTATTGTAGAGTAATATTAAAAAATAACCCTAATAAAAATTTGAAATTAAAAATTCCAAAATCAATTTATATTAATAAAATTAATTTTTTAAAAATTTAGGTATTTAGTTTTTTTAATGTAAATACAAATTAAAAAAACACATATTCTTATAAAAAAATTTGATTATTGATTGTTTTTTAAATATTATTTAATACCTATATATAATTTAAATAATTTTAGCATATTAGTTCATTTATTCAAATATCATATATTATTATAATATTCCTTTAAAAGTCGTGAGTTTAAATTATGTGAGTAAATTTAACAGTACCTTAAAAATATTTTTTTGAAAAAACCCATCCTTTTTAATAATATTTTTTTGTCCTCTAAATATATGAATTTTAAATTGATTAATGTCCTTCTATTTTCTTCTGTTTTTATTTTTCTTATATGTTTTTAATAAAAATCATATAATATATCATTCATCGTTTAGTTAAGTGTTTCATGTGGCATAACTTATCAAAGAATGTAATAATTTAATGGATGCAAAATGGTTTTTATATTCTACCCCCATAAATAAATTGAGTTCCAAATTGTTTTTATTAATACTAATTTATGTGAGTAGGTGAGGGTATTATTAACATATTATTCATTCATGATATAACATCTAATTTGAAATCTACCTTACCTTATAAGTATATATAAAATTACTTATCTTTCCTCAAAAAACATTAATCATTCATAATATAATATACTCAATTATGTATATACCATAGTCATAAATTATTAAAAATATATGTTTTCAAAACCATTTGAATCTCAAAGTCATTAAACCAATCATAAATCATATATTACTCAAAAAATTTACTCTGTATTTAACCCTCAAATGTATTAACCACTAGTTTATAAAGTCACACACAAGTCAATAAATATCATAATCCCAAAAATGAGATAATATTCATCCAAATATCATGAATTCCTTTCTCACTAAATCAATAATCAATTAAAAGAAGATAAATACTATTTGAATCACTTTTATCCAAATAATTCAGCACATTATTACCTAAACATCATACATATATTAAACCTAATAGTTTTCTACACATCAATCATGTCTTCTATAATATGTATCCTAAAAAATGAACCCATGATATAAAATAACTTTCCAAATTTATTTAGGCCATTTAATATATGTTTCAATACAACTATATAAAAATTATTAAAAAATTAATCATAAAATGTTTCACAAAATACACATATCTTTTAGAATATATCATAATATCGTCAATAAGTATCAGTCATTGTTGAAAACTATTAACAATTTCAATATTTAATATCTATTAAGATATCAACCCATTATTTTGGTTAATACTAGAAAAATAACCTTTTCTATTATTACAAGTATATAATAAAATGATCATCCATTTAAATATTCTACCTAATTTAGTATTATGACATAGTGGTTTCTAAAGACATAACTTTCATAGTGTCATTTTCATGATCCTTTTTTCAACCAAATATTAAAACCAAAAAGGCTATTATAATATCCAAAACATAAATCTAGAGATGTATTCTCAAATTCAACCTCCATTTCATCCTTTTATAGTTTTGGTTCAATCTATATTGCATTATTTTATAATTCATTATACTTATCATCCTAATACCAAAAAACAACAATCCTAAAATTATCAAAAACATTTTTTGATTATTCTAAACCCAAAAATCATTGAAATATATTCTCTAAAAGTATAAATTACCCATTATCCATAAAAGTGAATATAATTTTATATGTAACTTAACTCTTGAATCTCTTTATTTTAATCAAAATTACCCATATTCATTCTATATTTGGTTATCCAACCTACAAATTTTAAAATACATCATAACATTCATAAAGAGAATTTGAATTACAAAAAACATATACATTGGGAGTTTCCCTCTAGATGTGCATTCTTAGGCCCACTCATCATGCAAGGAGTGGATATCATGTTAGTTATCGACTATTGTTTTTCATAGTGATTACCCCTTGGTTTATTTGTTCCACATCCTCATGCACTTTTCAGTATCTAGACTGAGATTTAATTTCTAGGAAACCAAAAAATATATACATTACCAAAACATCAATATTTTATCCTAAAATTTGGTTTATCCCAAGGGTTTTAAATAAATTTAATTTATCCAAATCCCAAAAAAACATAAAATATTCAATATTACTTCGACAAACCTAATGGGAAATCTATAAATTTTAAATTATTATCAAATATAACTTTTTAGCCCTTATGGTTTCCCTAAGTAACATCATAACCTCTAATGTTATGTAAACCCTATTTTAATGCCAACTATGATTCCCTAGACCCACACTCCTATAATCATGTAAAAACATACACATTCTGGTATATACTAACTTCTAAACAACCAAAGTGACATAATATTTTTCATTAATAATTAAAATATCACTAATAAATATCGAGCCATGTAAATTTGAAAGAACATTGAGGTTTAGAGTCATAAAGAATTTTGAAAAAGATTTAAATAATAATGACTATGTATTTCTCATAAAATAGAAAATATTTCCACTATATAACAAAATAATTAATCTATAATAATTCATTAACATCTAATAAAAATTATGCACACATGAAACTCTTCCTGACATATCAGATGTAGAAATATACTACATAACCTCGGGAAATTGAAACATATGAAGGCTTAGCTAAAATTCTTATTAAGGTATATTATATATCAGAAGCTATCAAGGAATGAATAATATAAAAGGAATAAGTAAGAGTCAAATAATTTCATATTCCTAAATATGTGAACATAAAATAAATCAATGGAAGACACAATATTATAAATGAATACATGAATTAAAAAAATAAATTCATGGTAATGGACTTCATAATTACAGATATCATTTACCATCAAGGTTTTTTCCAAGACATCATTCTTTCTATCAAGGCCATAGTTGGGACACCATTCATCATATCAAGGTTATAACCAACATATAATTCTTGCATTGGGTAGTCCTACACCAAATACCCAAATATTTTAACTCACGAGACCTCTAGCTTTATCAAGGTTATACATAATATCAGGACCCTCCCATAACTTCTTTAAGTCCAATTTATTCTCTATATGAATGATATGAATATTTATACAATGCATGTTTATCTTTCAATAGAAAACCTTAAACATATTTATTGAGATAAATACATAGAGAATTTCATAACTTTTCTATTAAATAAATTAATATAATCTATCTGGATAAATAAGGTGTACATTTAAACAATACATAGTCAAATTACTTGATTAATAAATAAAAATTAGTATCAAAATCACAAATATATTGATTTTCAATAGTTTCTCAATAAATAAATCGAATATATCTTTACGTAAATATCCCAGAAAAATGACGCCATATAGGGAATAAGGAATATGATTATGTCTTTCTTTTTCCCAATAATTATATGTATGGAATTTATGTGAACACCCTTAAATCATGATAAGGAAGCACATATTTTTTATAGAGGAAATGCATTGGTAAAAAAATCATGACTATACAGTGAATCATTTGGTTAGAAAAAGGAATTGATAAATTATATTTGGATAGAAAATAACATTAAATAATCCATAAAATGATATAAGGTGGATGGTTTCATTTTAATAATATCCTCAATCAAGAATAATATATTTCAAAGGGAAATGATTTATATTAAAAACAATTTTCAGTGTTTTGGAAAAAACCCATGGGAATAATAAATATCTTTGATCTTTTGAAAAAATTTATTTTATAAAAATAAGAGAGTAATAATTTATTTTATAAACCAAAAATGAATAAAATTTATATTTTATATAAAATACAAAGATAATGGAAATACGTGTTTATATGGAATAATAATGTAAAAATATATTTTAGAAAACATTTTTATCAACCTCATAAAAAATAATGTTATAAGTCACTTTCAAAAGATATTTTCATAAATCTGAATTTACAACATTTATATCATTTTATTTTGAAAACTAAACATCAATAATATATTCTTGAAAATATATAAATTTTATCAAAATAAATTAGGGTCATAAGTTAAAATATTTGTTTAAAGGACTAAAACCACTTTTTAAAATCTTGAAATATTGCTTTTTGAAAACCCATTGCGTAAAAATTTTCACATAAATTCATTTAGAAAGATGATAACTAAAATATGGATGTCACGTGTGATAAAAAGTTATTAGTATTCTAATTATAATGGAAAAAATTTGTGGGAACAAAAATATGGGCATGGAGGAATTGATCTATTGGAAATAATAGTTGTTAATCTTTCTTATGTCAAAATTTTATTTGAGAACGTATTTCATCAAGAAAGAAGATATCAATTAAACTAAGTAAATTACTAGAGAAAAATTGACATTTATATTGATAATAATAATTTAATGGAAAATGGTTCTTATAAGAACATAATCGTGTAATGAATTTATAACTCAAGGAGAAAGAATTTGCATTGAGAAATGTGTTATGACTTGACTAACATATAGATCAAACCCATTTCAAGTGTGTGATATAAAATAAACAATTAATGTTATTTAATATTGATAATATCCTGATAAAAATTATTTAATGGGTATTTGATACACCTTCCAAAAAACATTGTGTATAATAGTCAATATGTCTCAAGGGGTGAAAATTTATTCCCATAAACCCTTACATTATTTTGGATTCATTTTGTGCATGTGCCTATGTTCTTGAATAATCTAATAAAGATTTATATATTTAATATTATCAATATAATTCATCTATATTTCATATTATATTTACATTATATGTTATCATATTCTATTTACTTATTATCTACTTTATTGTTGTTCTAGTGAAAATTGAATCGGTTTCAACTTATTTCTGTAATTTTTGAAATCAAAGATGATATTTTAATAATAATATAAATACATAATATAACCATTATAATACCATAAACTAATAATTATTTTATAATTAAATTATAATAATATAATTATTTTAGTTTCCATACTCATCCATGATATAGTTTTATAACATATTTCATATAGGTGGTTAGACCAAGACAAATTAGAACACTTTATAACTCGATGGGTGAGTGTAGTTAAGGAAGTTTATAATATAATTATAAAAGAATAATAAAAAATTATTTATATATTTTTATGTTGTTAGATAATATTTTAAGTTAATAGTATAAATAATTAAAATCAATAGGAAAAAAACATTTCGTGGAGTTGGTATATCGCACAATACACGGTCGACATTCTTTTGTTTTTCTAAGTGGTTGGGAAGGAATTAATAATTTTAATTGAATAAATATAATTACAATTAAATACACTAAAAATAACAAGTTCAATATATTACTCTTATTAGGATAGGTTTTGAAGACAAAAACAATGAAGAAAGGTTAAGGATTAAGTAATACTCAATTCGGTACAATTAACATTCTCATGAAAGTATTCTAGGAAATAAAGTGATTAGGAAAAATTATGGTGACCAGGGAATTTACATCATGAAACTAAATTCTATGAGATTAAAATCTTTTATGGTTTTAGGGAAATTTCAATTGAAATTTTAAACCCTGATACGATGGATGTGATCCCATTTTATAATTCGAATGACACTATACAAGGTTAAATGGTTCCAAAAGTTATAAATAATGTAATTTGGGATGATATAATCTATATAAATCCTCCAACACCAATTTTAAAAAAACAATTAATCATGTTTCAAACCATTAACTAATTTATTATTATATTTAACCCCTTTGGTTTTTACCATGGTAAATAGTTTTTTCCCAAGTGGTTTATATTTTATTAAAAATATACAATAACACATGTAAAAAATATTTGGTGGCATGAAAGTAAAACTAGGATTCATATTTTATTATTCCATTTATATATAATAGAAAATTAACTTTTAAATTGAAATATATACTATACAGAAAGCATATTTTATAGAAAAATCGATGTTTTTACCATTAAATGTTCTCAATCTCGTTTTAAATTATTTAACAATTTAATTAGTGATAATATATTTTTAAATATGTGTAAACATAACATAAATTTTATCATATAAAATACATGAATTTAGTTTATTAGATAAAAATTACACAACATAAATTACACAATTATTTGAAAATAACCATTTCACCGTTATCAATGTAATAAACGTTATTAATTTTAATTATACTTGAACGATTAATTTTTTTTTGAGATTATTAAATAATATGAGAATCCCGATCTAAAATTTTATGTCCATTTTTTATTTAATTTCGATAAGTGATGACAATTAATTTTTAATATAAATTAATAAAAACAGTTTTTATCGGAAAATATTACTCTAATTTCCCAAAAATTAATCATATATATTATATATTCAAAATTGATTTTTTAAATGATTTATCATACTTCATAAATATAAATTTTAATATAAAAAGGTTTTCAAATAGGTTTAAGACCTAGAAGTGATTGTATTAGAAAAATAATTTTTTTAATATTCAATAAAAATAAATTATTATAAATAAATCTAAAAAACCCCCTATGAGAAATTTAAAAATATAAGTTAAGAAATTACAAGAATTTTATAAAAATAAATTAATAATATTTTTTAATATTTTTTAATTTAAATAAAATCTTTAAATGAAAACTAATTTTAATAAAAGAAGTTTCCTTTTGAACATTAATTGTTTTTATATTATTTCATACCAATCTCTGATTTAAATAATGATAACATATAAGTTCATTTGTTGAAAAATCATATATTATAATAATTTTCTATTAAAATTGGTGAATTTAATTTATTTGGGTAAATTGTATAGTATATTAAGAATAGTTATTTGATGAAAAAAATCCTTTTAAAACAATATTTATTTTATAAATATATTCATTTTAAATTGATCAATATCCTTCTATTTACTAGTATCTTTAATTCTCAAATATGTTTCTTAACATTAACCAACTAATATGTTGGGCCTTATTTTATTTCAATGTTTTGTGTGGGATAATTTACCAAACATAGTATTAATTTAAAGGATCCAAAATATTGTGTCATTACAATCACACATCATTCGTCTATCATTACAAATGTGTAAATCATCCACCAATTTTTTCCATCTACGATGTTTCCCTTGTATATCAAATCATGTCTCAAGTATTAGTCTAAAAACACCATTTTTCATGGATTATACGCAACTAAAAAATATCCAAAGATAAAAATAATCATTACTAAGCTCATCAACCTTGTTTATAAACCATATCTCACTTTGGTCAAATCATCAAAAAGTAAAATCCCCACTTCATCTCAAAAAACACAAGGTAACTCGTGTTCTATAGACATATTTCAAGATCTTATCATGATTAAGTATCCATTTATAAATAACAACCACCCACTATGTTGTTCTAATCATCATTGTGTTCTCACACATTTAATTAGGCCTCAAGGATTAGTGTCACATTCATAATCACATCAACATCATTACTTCCAAGAAATGACTCATTTTCTTTCCTCATAAAATAGGATATATAAGTAATAGGAAACCCACCACATAACCTATAAAATAAGGATTACAAATCACTCAAACTCAAATCAAACCTAACCTACACACTCTTTCGGATAGGTAACCAATATGGATAAATTATCACAACCAGTCATCATATATAGTATAAGAAATTATAGTTGTGCTTCAATAATGCGTAACACCACAAAAAGACGTTAATAGGGAATCATTATATAACTTGTTAAAAAAATTAGTAATGAAATCATTCCTCATAACCAAATATTCAATCACATGAAATCATATGAATGACATGTGATTCCAATATTCCAAATATAATTCATAAGAATCAACCACACGGTACCCCATCCCAAGAGTAAAACAAAAAACTATAACACATAAAAATCATACTTGGACAAATAATCTAAATTGTAACATATAAATCTAAGAGAATTAATCTTAAATCCCTAGAAACATATATTTTGGTTTATGCATTTGATAAATAGAAACAAAAATAGAATACCATGAAATTTCTGATCAGTCATGTCTCTATATAGCATGAATCAGATATTAATACCAAGAAAAAATTCATTACCACTTTCTAACATCTTTAATCTATAGACCAACCTAGTGACCCAAACCGAGTACCATAAGACCTCGAGCATGCCTCCCCAAACACAAGAAATTTTTGATCAGTAATGATGGTCTGCTAAACCATGTAGGGAATCTATAACCTCTTGTATCATCCCCATAATTATAGAAAATAAATAAACACCCATATTATGAATCCTATCATACTAGAAAATATGGTATTATAGTGGAAAAACATCCATAACTATAACATAATCATTCTATAATAAAATGTATATATAATACATACAGTTATACCTCTTTACATGATATCTTATTTGTAAGGTCTTAAATAGTAGATGAAAAAAGACATGAGTTACCTTACCCTATCGTGGGCCCCACCTAAGACCTACCTCCAAACCTAGATTAGTTCTACTAGATTCTCGGCCTACACTAGGGCCACCACCCAGTTCTATATGCCAACATAAGATATGATTGTGGAAACAAGAATATATATATGGTGTGGTCACAAAACTATGGAGGCCACCACTAATGGTGTCCCAAATAAAATACAATATATAATTTTATGAATTTACTAAATATAAAATGAATTCAGTATTAATATATTGCATGCATACTGTTTTCTCTCTACAATGTACTCAAGAGTCCACCCCAATTGTCGAATCATTCTTACCTTGTCTACTTCCAGAATAAGTATATATATTTATATATATCACTATAGTATCATAAGGGTAGTGTGGAACTACTTTCCCATTGAAATATTGATCTCGGTTTCCAGGTAATATTAACCATTAATGAAAATAATTAAATTTAAAATTGGAAGGCTTCCTCATTTCTATAAATATCTCAGTCTTAATGAATCATGACCATGATTAATTAAAATATAAGGACAATGGGAAATGGATACAATAGGTCTATAATAATATTATCTTAAATTGATCATGATCTTCAATCATGAAAATATAAATAAAATGGTAAATAGAGTGACATTTTTATACATATCTCAATCATCATGAATCTCATCCCCTGAATAAAAATAATGAGATAAATAGGGATGATAGTCCTTGTCTATATCAATCGCATCCCTCTGTCATCTTGAACCTTATATATAAATTATCATAATTTTGTTAATGTAATTACAAATATATACTAATCTCATTCCTTTGGAATATAAACCCTTATATATCAATCATAACACAATAGGGAATGGTGGAACATGTCTATAACGATATGATCCCTCGGGTATCGCAACTCATCTATATAAATAATAAGATAAATAAAAAATTGATCTTGTGTCCATACTAATCTAATCCCTTGATAATTCTAATACATATATATTAATAATAGAAAAATTTGAAAAAAACCCATATCTATACTAATCTTATCACTAAATCATCTTGACCTTGGTTTAGAATAATACAAATACATTAGGAAAAGTATCCCATATTTATATCAGTATCATCCAAAAGTTATCTAAACCAATATATTCTAGTATAATACATAATGGAATGGTACCCCTTATCAGTGATGGTCTAATAACGTATTCATATTAACCTATTTAATGTTAGTGTCAATAAAGAAGAGCATGCAATCCCTTAACATTAACTATATCACTGTATAATAAATAACATAATTGATGTACCACAAACACTTTTTTAAAAAGTGGAAATGATGTCTTACAGCTACTTAATTAAATATTGTGTTGGGTATCATTTTTACAACCCCATTCTATACAATTCTTATCTAAGATACTCTGGCTCGACACCAAAACTTTCAGTGCTGGGAAGTCTACACCTCTCAAGAATGTCAATGAAATAGAACTAATTATAATGTAAGACAAATACCATATTACTAAGAAATCCCAAATCTTCTTCTCATGTAAAGAATATCTTATAATAAGTGGTGAGGGAATATACCAAGGTTAACTACATTATGATATGACTTATGGAACACCACATTGGGTTTCAAGTACATCATACCTTACACATCATCACAAGGACACAATATCCAATAATCATGGGGGATAATTCAAAACATAAAACATGTGCACCTAACCATAATTATTACATGTGTTATACATAAATAACTAACAATTGTATATATTCAAAAATAATCTCATATATAATAAGTTTGATCCATTGCCTTTCCACTGTATCATCCCAAACCATTACCAATGGAAAGCCTCACATATCATAACAAGACATATGTCAAAAATAGTCACACACTTTGAGTTTCAAATACACTCTAAAAGGAACTCTCACATAAGAAACATATCCCTCATAATAAATAACTAACACCTTAAAAAGTGACCATTGTCTAACCATCTCACATTCCATGCCTCATATTGTGAAATTCATTCTTGGTTCCATCATGGGTCGCTCTCACTTACTTACCCAATCTTATAATAAAAACAATATTTGAAATCATATATTGATGTAATATTTTGTACTACCTACATTAAGAAAGTAGAAACCTATTCATCAAAGTTTATTACATCCTTGACCAAGAAATCACCAAGATTAATTGTCATCTAAGATCCCCTACCACATCTAAGAGTCTTCATAATCAATTACAAGAAATATATGAATAATTTATATATTTAATTTCTTATTTTAAATTTATGAATAATTAATGAGAAAATCACAAGGTGATGTTTTCTCACTGAAACCATGAACAAAAAGCTGTGGACTAATTTTGGAACATCCTGATGTCTATTACTAAAAAAATCCTCATCAACTGATACTGATTTATCAAATGATTATAAATAAATTTTACTAAAACCATAAATAAAAGTAGGTAATGTATTACCAAAAATTAAATAATGACTAACTCAATTGATCATCACAATAATGAGTACACCCCGATCCTCTTTATCCCTATTACACCATTCATTAATTAAAATTAAAACCAAATCACTATATCTTAGATGTAGAAGTAAAAAGAGTATAAGATAAATAATAAGGGATGAGGGGAAAATTTAATATCATATCTCCCCAAAAAAATACAAAAGCCTAATCTTACAAGAATCAAAGGAAAAACTAATACATTAAATGAATATTTTTATAAATTTTGTGTAATTTTTAAATAATAAATTAAATCTATATGTTTTATATAATTAATCCAGTATTTTTTAAATAGATATATAATTATATTAAAAAATTAATCAGAAATAAATTTTAAATAATATTTAGAAAACATAATTTTTAAAACATCATTTAACCATATGGAATCATTTTCTATATAAAAAATGTTTTAGTTTATAAGTAAATTTTCCACTTCATTAGAAATATTATTATATTAATTGGAGATTAAATTAATTTCAACATGCAAAAAAAATTTAATAGTATTTATTTTATATATTTATTATAATATTAGTTAATTGTGTAAAAACTAATTAACCCAATGAAATAAAATAAATGTTAAAAGAAGAAATATAAGAGCAAGGGAATTCTAGTAGGTTTATAACATGGGTGGGAAATACTCAGTTGAGTAGTTATCAACCAAAGATCACCCAAAAACCATTATTTCACACTTATGTAACCATTTTACCTGAAATAGTGTCAACCTATTAGTGAAAAATAATTGGGGTTCAAACAATTTCCATTCTCTTTAATTAGAAAAGGGAATGCATCCGACCCTTCAGGAAAAATCCATTCCCTTGAATTGATGCCTGAAAATACACCATTTTTATCCTCATATAATTCTATTTCAATTTCAAAATCCTATGGTCTCAAATACTTATCCTCTTCAATTAATTTCCAATGAGACATTCATTAGAATGTTCAAGGTCACAGAGTTAGTGTTACTTAATATTTAAATTTTTTTTTTCATAAACATTCCCTTTTAAACCTATCATATCCATAGATAAATAATTAACTCGTTGGCATTACTATAATTAATTTTTATTATATTAATGTATCAAAAATTATTTATTATCCCCCGATCTATTATAAAAAAATAGAACATCGGTCATGCATTATGTGGACTACCACCTACCCGAAGTAACCTTTTTCATTTTTCATTTTAATTCTATTTATTTATCAAAAATACTTAAAATATTATTAAAACTATTATAAAAAATTAAATAATATCATTAATTTTTATAATGATATTTTCTCAAAATTAACAATTTCATAACCGTATGCACCCATAATATTATGGAATGTTCATGTTTGTGTCAGTCTTACCACCTACCTGAATAATGATTTAAAAATGTATTATGGATACCTATAAGAACCTAAATATAACATTATTAGAAGTTAATTAGAAAGTAATTATTTTTTAATTGTTTTATAAAGGTTATATTAATTATTTAACTTATTATTAAAATATCAACTTTTCTCGCTAAAATTAATGAAATGGGTTGACATCGATTGATTTTTCAAGACAAAATAAACCAAAAATTAAAATAAATAAATAAAATACAATGATAAAACAAATTATTAAATTAAATATATATAAAAAATTTAATAATAAGGTATATAATCAACTTAATTTTATTATTCAAGAATTTAGGTTCATGTGTATATTGAATGAAGAATATGGTAATGTTTTCTTATCTCAAATTTTCACCGCTCAAGACATATTTCCTATCATACACTATGTTTCCATTAAATATTTTATCATATTCTCATTTAAAATTTTTTATCCGGATAATCTCATTATTCATGTAATTTAATGTTTCATTTGAAATCTTATCTTTCGCGGAGTTTCGATTAAGATGTTACTTAAGCCGTAATAGATTTCTTAACTCTAATGAGTTTTCTATTAGCCATTAATTATCATCTTGATTATGATATGAAAAGACCATTTTTCATTAAAATTATATTTAACAATGAAATTTTATCTTTTTTTTAATTAACTTCTTTTCATCATTGTCATATTCCATTATGAAATACCTTCTCAAAGAAAAGTTTGACATTAGATAGCATAACACTCATTCTTTATAATGTTTCTTTACCTCCATTTCAATATTCTCATAACCTATAATGTTATAATTTATAATTGTAAAACTAATTATGTGTTATCTCATGTCACATAAAAAAACTACATTATCTTTTTTTAAAAAATATTACTCTTTTTATAATGTTGGTTTACAGAAAAACTTATTTCTTGATATTCAAAAATTTCAATCCTTTCAAAATATAATGATTTATATTATACCCCAATTTTATTTTGATAACCTTTATGTCTTAACAAGGACCTATTATCAAATTCTAACTTTAAAAATTAATTTTTTTTTAATTTTTTCACATCATGTTTTTTAAAATTATGTGTTTTCACTCTTTTTATATTTCTAGTACATCAGGTTATGAATTAAATTATTACAGATGATATGTCAATAAAATAATCATGTGTGGAGAATTTTTAAGAGATATTAAATATTTATTACTTATTTAGTAGCTAAATGTATATAGGAAAAATTTCTATTTGATGAGTAACTCATGGGATTTATTAGTTAATTTTTTCCCATAACTCTTCATAACACTAAACCTAAAAAAAATTATAATTATAGAAATTAATTATTATTTATTGATATTATAATGACCCATACATTACATACATGGTTATTACTTCAGAATTGAAGCATACTTATTACAACATATAACAAAACCATGATTGGACCGTATAGGTATAGTGTCTTTAGAAACTGGGAAACATAAACAACTAGTTCATAAATCATCTACGTTGTCTCCCGTTTATTTCATCATATCTAGAGTCCCTTTTGGCACATCGTACTTAATACCCTTATTCCTAACCTGGGTAAAAGAAAACATAAAAAAGGGTGAGCTCAAATGCTCAGTAAGGGTAAACAAATAAAATATCAATCATATCATATTCATAAGAACATAACATTTTGAAAATCATAACCTGCAAAATAGATCATAATATCATAACATGGGATAAATCATAGTAGTGAGATGTAATCCCAATAATCATAACATAAAACATGAAACTTTGTGGTATACACACAAAATAATAGAAAATAATTTCATATTAGTCAAGGCTCTTTTCCAGGACCATCATAGCGGACAAAGTCTATTACTGAACCGAGTTCACTTCACGTTCCAGTCCTGTATCACTGAACATGATTAACTTGTCGTTCCAGCCATGTCTATCTCATGAGATATAAATCTTTACCTAATGTATTTGATGGAGATATAGGTCCCACCCATCTCATAATGAAACCATTTTTATGTGTTCCAAAAAATCATTAATCATACATCATAGCATAACCCATGTAATAAAAATGGGATTCATAAATATCATGCAATAATAACATAATCCATAAAAGGACTTCATAAAAATAATTCCATCATAAAAAAATAAAATCATTGTAATAATATGAAAAGAAATATAACCCTATATTATCTTATATGGAAAATAATTTTGATAAAACACTTGAACTCCATTCTTTAGGAAAATATCCTTTCTACTTCAAAAACATTTTTCCTTTCCTAACATGTCATACAATTTTAAACTAAAAGAAGTTGATTAAAAATAAACATCAAAATTTTTAGAGGAAGCTTCATAGAAATAATCTTCTATTAAATCATAAAAATCCATTCATGCTGTATAAGTTAAAAAAACATTCTTCTCATACTTTGGCTGGAAAAGTCAAAAAGTATCTCGTACTAAAAACGACAAAAGATTCCTTTCATATCTTTTACTAAAAATTTACCAATATTTAAAATTGGATTTAAAAAATTTTATGAGGATAGAAATAATATTACATATTGAGGAAACATGGATGTGGATGATAAATATTCCCCAGTAAATTATGAAGTTTAAACAATCTCGGATAAAATTGAGATTGTGATATTTTTCTCTTACCGTAGGTCCGATATGCTTTGTACGTACCCGAACCTCCTGTATAATGATTTAAATAATGTAATTGACTTATTACAGAATAATATTCATTATTATGATATCATATATGGTCATATTCTTATATTCTTATTAGTAATATTTCATTGCAACTTGTTTATTCGGGTGTTCATTGCTTTATGTTCTTGTGCATGTTTTGTCGAATAAATCCTTATTCTTATTTTTAGGGTATTGATAACTCATTTTCAGAATGGTATTAGTGTAATATATATCATATTTATTCATTAAATTAATTTATATAATCATTATTCAATGAAGATCATGTAGAACGAGTCACATCACATCGTGGAGACGGTAGGCCATACGTACGCACGAGCGATGATATCGTTCCCATGATCGTGAAATTGTATTGCAGTGTAAGTATACTATTTCATAATAAATATAACATTACAATAATAATATGTAGTTATTATTTACACCATTATACCCATCCAAGTAAGGTTATGGTGGAAAACAGATTACACTACGGCGTGGAGATGGTATTCCATACGTACGCACGCACAGTGATTTCATTTTTCATAGGATGGTTTAAAGGTGAAATATGGTTGTTTAATATTTATAATAACATATCAGTATATGAGTGATACTGATTTTATTACTTCATAATGAAACAACTAAATAAGAGGAAGTAGAAGAAGAAATAAATTTGAAAGAATCGGTAACGGATATTACCTCTTCGTCGACACGCCTCTTTGAAACCTCCGCTTAGGATACTAAAATTGGTCTTTGAAGAAGACCAGGACCTCTAGTATGTTTCTTGGGACGTTGATAGGGGAAATGGGTAGGGATTGGACGATATTGAAGGCTCAAACTGGTGTGAGGAGGAGAGGTAGGAGGTTCCCTTTTATAAGGGAGGGGAGGGGCACCTTAGAAAAAACTTAAAATATTATTTTATAATAAAATCATATTCGGTTTATAAAAGCTCCAAATTGATTTATTTTGAAGGGGATGGGTCTAAATAATCTCAACCAATAGGTTTTAGAAATGTTTAGGTAACTATTTTAACCTTATCATTTAGATTTAACTCTAAGTTAAATATTTTAACTTTTACCATGTCTTCTGGTTTTCTTACATTATATGGTTAATAAACATACTCTAACAAGCCAAACAAACCCCAAGTGGTTGATTATTAATATATATAACCTTATCTAAGTAATATTTCCGAATATTATATTCTGAAAAATAGAATAACAATTAATAATATAATATTTGTTTTAAAAACTATTTTATGTCAATTTTGACACTATTTGGTAATTGATTTTTTGTAAAAATTATAACAGCCAGATTATTTCGAAAAAAGTTAATTAAATCAATACTAAGATTTCATATTAACCTATAAAATCAGTTTAATTCATAAAAAGTATCAAATTACATTTAGTTGGGTATTTATAATATTAATTATGTTAATATTTCATAAATAAGGTAATTATTACATCATCATTGTGTCATAAATAAATTAAAATATTTAATGTCTAAAAATTATAAATAAAATACCATTATTTAGGAAATATTTTTATATTTATAATGAATATTTATAGTTGAATTTACTTATGTATAACCCTACATTAATAATGTTTTTATTTATTAAACATTGATTTTAACTATTTTAACACTTCTTTAAATAAAATAATAATACATGTCCTAATCTAATCCAAGTGGACCTAAAGGGTAATATTTTATTCCTAAGCATGTTTATCGTCGAATTACACTTATCCAATAGAAATAGGACATGTGTTAGGGTAATAATAACATCATTTTTACCTTTAATTACCCTATTTTACTTTTAACTGTGGTAAATAAAATTAAAAAGTTACTATTCACCAAAAATTATTTTTATCTTATTGAACCACATTTTACTCCTTTATATTAACCATGTATCTAGGATTTTTGAAATTCCACTCACAGAAGCTGTAAAATTACGTTTTATTCACATTTGCAAATTCTCCTAGGAGGTGGGTAAAAGACGGTGAAAAGTTCAATAAAATTTTTATATATGTAAAATTATTATAAAATGACTCCAATGAATTAAATTGAACATATATAGGTATTATGCATCAATTATGACCTAAAATAAATTTAAATAAAATAAATAATTATTTAAATAAAAATGTCGGTTCTTTAATAGTAACCCAGTGTTTTCAATATTCATCAAAAAATTGAATGTTTTTAGAAAAATACCAAAATTTCACCCTAGGATAATTTGGATATTCCAAACCAAAAAATGAAGTTCATTTTGAAAGATAAAATTTATAAAATTTCAAAAAGTGGGTATTACTATTCATAATGGCTAGTTTATATAATATTTTAATAACATATCGTTGTTTAGTGAAACTCGATATTGCGTACATATAACACAAGCCAAGCTAGTGTTGTGTGTAATGAAAGATTCTTTTTATGTTGTGTATAAAATAAGATATAAAAAAATATACCTCTCATAAAATATCTGGGTGTTACATTCTACCCCCCTTAAAATTAAATTTTCCCTCAAAATTTGTCACTTTGTAACAAACAGATGAGGATACCTCTCTCTCATCATATCCTCAAACTCCCACGTAGCTTCTTCTAATTAGTGGTTCCTCTATAAAACACTCAACATGTGAGTGGGCTTGTTCCGTAGAACTTTTTATATATGATCTAGAATCTCAATCAGATGTTCTTCATAAGAAAGATCTTTCTCCAACGGTAAAACTTCTGAGTTTAGTACATGTGAAGGATCGGGTATGTACTTTCTCCAGAGAGATACATGGAACACATCGTGAAGTTGAGAGAGATTCGGTGGAAGCGACAATCGGTAATATACCTTCCCAACACGATCCAGTATTTCCAAAGAACCGATATACTTAGGGCTCACCTTTCCCTTCTTTCCAAATCTCATTACTCTCTTCCAAGGAGATATTTGTAAGAACACTTTATCACCCACTTCAAACTCTGGGTCTTTTCTTCGGTTGTTGGCATAACTTTTTTGTCAACTCTGAGCTGATCTTATGTGTTGTTGAATATATATAACATTTTCTGCCATCTCATAAAAAATATCAGGTCCTAATAGCTTTATTTCCCCAACTTCAAACCAGCAAGTTGGAGTCTTGCATTTCTTTCCATATAGAGATTCATAAGGAGCTATCTAAATACTAGAGTGAAAGCTATTATTATAAGAAAATTACGCCAAAGGTAGGTGTTAATCCCAAACACCTTTGAAATCCATAGAGGAAGCTCTCAACTTGCCTTCTAGAGTATGAATTGTCCTCTCAGACTTTCCTTCTGTTTGAGGATGATAAGTAGTGCTAAAACTAAACTCGGTATCTAGAGTATACTAAAGACTTCGCCAAAACATTGAGGTAAACCTCAGATCCCGGTCAGATATAATGGAAAGTGGTACTCCATGAAATATTACCACTTCCTTTACATATATCATGGCAAGCTTATCCAGAGATAAATCTTATCTAATAGCAATGAAGTGTTCTGACTTCGTAAGACGATCAACTATGACCCTGATAGCATTATTTCCTTTGGATGTTTTAGAAAGTCCAGTGACAAAGTCCATAGTTATGTTTTCCCATTTCCATTCGGGTATGGGTAATGGTTGTAACATCCCCTTAGACTTCTGTCTATTAGCTTTAACTTGCTGACAAATCAAGCATTGAGAGAC
The DNA here is from genome assembly GCA_963277665.1 of Viscum album. Lineage (NCBI taxonomy): Eukaryota > Viridiplantae > Streptophyta > Magnoliopsida > Santalales > Viscaceae > Viscum > Viscum album. Next base: position 1,293,629,768 of record OY728135.1, read on the forward strand.
ATATTCAGCAACATATCTTCTCATTCCATCCCACCAGAAGTGATCTTTTAGGTCCCTATACATCATTGTGCTTCTAGGATGAATGGATAATGAAGAACTATGAGCCTCATCCAGTATTTCCTTCTTTAATTCTCTGATGGGAGGAACACAAACCTGATTCTGGAACCTTATTATCCCATCACAATCAAGGTTTAATTCAGGAACGTATCTGATATTATTTTGCAACTCTACATCTTTTTTTTATGCCTCTTTAATATTCACATGTATAGATGGTTGAACATTCATTTGAGAAAGATAAGATTTCTCCCCATCCAATATAATCCCAAGATCAATCCTTTTTAAATCCATAAATATTGGATCTTTTGTGATCCTCATCATGGATAAGCTAGCATGGTCTTGTCAACTTAATGCGTCTTCCACCTTGTTTGCTTTCCCAGGGTGATAATGAATAGAGCATTCGTAATCCTTAATCAGTTCCAACCATATTCCTTGGTGCATATTCATCTCCTTTTGTGTGAAAATATAATTTAAAGTTTTATGATCAGTATAAATATCACACTTTTCACCATAATGATAATGCCTTCATATTTTTAATTCAAAGATTACCGATGCTAACTACAAATCATGATTTGGTTAATTTTGCTCATGGATTTCCAACTGTCATGAGGCATAAGCTATCACCATATCATTTTTCATGATAACACACCCCATTCCCTTCTTGGATGTGTCACTATAGATCACAAACCTTTCTCCACTACACGTTAGTGTGAGAACAGGTGCACCAGATAACCTTCGTTTTAACTCTTTGAAATTCTCTTCACACTCCTCCATCCACATGAACTTAACTCCTTTTCGAGTTAACCTAGTGATTAGATTAGATAACCTTGAAAAGGCTTTCACAAAACATCAATAATATCAAGCCAGACCAAGAAAACATTGGATCTTAGTTACTGTCATTGGTCTCGACTATCTTTCAATGACCTCTATTTTTTCTGGATCTAAAGATATTCCCTCTTTTGATATTATGGGACCCAAAAATGAATCCTTTTGAAGCCAAAATTCACACATGGTAAATTTGGCATAAAGATTATCCTTTCTTAGGGTCTTTAATACAATTCTCAAGTGATATTCATGTGCTTCCTTGATCTTTGAATAGACAAGAATATCGTCTATAAATACTACCACAAACGGATCAAGATAGTCTCTAAAGACTCTATTCATAAGATCCATGAAGATAGCAGGGGAATTAGTAAGACCAAATGGAATCGCTATAAATTCATAGTTTCCATACCTTGTATGAAAAGTTGTCTTTGGTATATCCTCCTTTTTGACCCTTAATTGATGATACCTTGAACGAAGATCAATCTTGTAAAAGTATTGAGCTCCGTGTAGTTGGTCGAATAAGTCATCGATGCGTGGGAGAGGATATTTGTTCTTGATAGTGATCTTGTTAAGTTCTCGATAATTTATGCAGAGTCTCATTGATCCATATTTCTTATTAACAAACAGAACAGGTGCTCCCCAAAGTGATGCACTAGGGAGTATGAATCCTTTATCAAGATTCTCTTAGAGATACATCTTCAATTCCTACAACTCAATTAGGGCCATTCTATATGGTGTCTTTGAAATAGGCATTGCACCCGGTATGAGTTCTATTGAAAACTCCACATCACGATTTGGTGGAAGACCTGGAAATTCATCTACAAAGACATCATCAAACTCACCGTACAATGGGCATATTCGTAATCGTGAGTTTCTCTCCAACCATTTGAGATAAATAATCTTCATTTATTGAAATCAAGACCCATAAGATGGAATAAATTTCCACTATAAGGTTATGTTCATCCTTGCATCGATAAATTAGAGTAGATTGATCGGGAATATTAAATGTTATTTCCCTTTATTGGAAATTGATATGAGATCCATATAAAGAAAGCCAATCCATGCCAAGAATCATATCAAATTACACTATATTAAGGATCACTATATTTGAAGGAAGCACATTCCCAAAAACCTCAATTGGAGAAGAATTGTAAACTTTTGATGTGACTGTTGTGCCATTAGGGGTTGTCACAGATAACTCAATATCTAACTAGTGAGGTAATATAGAGATACCCTTCAGAAATTCTTCAGAAATAAAAGAGTGGGTGGATCCAGAATCAAATAAAACATTTTCTACTTTAGAGTGGATGGTAATTGTACCTTTCACCACATCGTTATCATACTCCACTTCACCGATAGAAATTTCATGTGACATTCCTTTTCCTTTGGCCTTAAGAGTTTGTTGATTTCGATCATCATCAACAACCCTTGGATTAGAGCATTAATTGGAATAATGCCTCATTTCCTTACACTTGAAACATTGAAGTGTAAGAGGTGCATTCTGTGTATCCCATTCTTTTTTAGCATCATTAGACATCTTCTTCCAATTATTTTGACATTCAACTACTCGATGACCTTCTTTTCCACACTTAAAACATTTACTTGTCCCTTTAAGAAAATTCCCTCCATGTTTCATTCCACACTTTGAGCATAAGGGAAAACTCATCTTCTTTTCAATGTGGTATTTAGATTATCCCTTAAATTCCATTTTCCTCTTCTTATCAAACCCATATGACGGTTAGCTTAATCCAATCTCCATCTCAACCTTGAGAGCACATCTAACAATTTTCCCATATCTATTGAAGTCCCTTATGTCTAACGCCCTTCGAAGACTGGGTTTTAAGCCACTAAATAATCGATCGATCTTACTCTCAGGTTGGATAATAATTTCGGAAGCGTACCTTGCATGTCTTGTAAAATTTGCTCCGTAGGTACCAACTGATTCATCATCCTTTTGCTTTAGTTTAAGAAAATCCTTCTCCATATTTGTTCGAAGAATACGAGGGAAGTACTTATTGAAAAATATGTTCTTGAACTCGTCCCATCCCATGGACTCAATTTCATCTTTTTGCCTCGTATTCTTAATAAGATTCCACCATTTATCAGCTTCACCTTCCAAATGATATAATGCTAAGATGACTTTATCATATTCAGAACGTTGCAGGACTGAAAATAACTTTTCAATGGTACTAATCCATTTTTCAGCCACTAATGGATCAGAACACCCACTGAATGAAGTTTGACGCTGCCTCATGAAGGATGGAACAGAATGTTGCTCCTTCCTTTGCTCATTTGGAATTAATGCATGATTCATAGCTTGAGAAAGTTGTGTGAGCACAGATAAAATATTTTTCATTCCAACTCCCATTACGTTTGGTCGCTCAGGGGGACGATCATTGCATTTCTCATCACATTCATCATTAACACGGTTCCTTCGGGCTCCATCCATTGACTAAAACCAAGAAGCATAGTGTGACAAACACTAATCATAACAGGAAAACCACATAATCCAGAATAAAATTTCACACTTTAGGTCTTATCATAGGTTATTCATGGCCATTTCAAAAACACTAATATTGTGTTCTATGTTTAGAAATATCCTTAGTGTTCTTACTAAGGCTTTCATATCCTAGTTTCCAAAGGTTGACTATACCTTTCCTCTCATACCAACTATAACTCCCCATACATTACATACATGGTTATTACTTTATAATTAAAGCATACTTATTACAACATATAACTAAACCATGATAGGACCGTATAGGTATAGTGTCTCTAGAAACTGGGAAACATAAACAACAGGTTCCTAAATCTTCTACATTGTCTCCAGTTTATTTTATCATATATAGAGTCCCTTTTGGAATATCCTACTTAATACCCTTCTTCCTGGCCTAGGGAAAAGAAAACATACAAAAGGGTGAGCTCAAATGCTCAGTAAGGGTAAACAAAAGAAATATCAATCATATCATATTCATAAGAATATAACATTTTGAAAATTCTAACCTGTAAAAGAGATCATAATATCATAACATGGGATAAATCATAGTAGTGAGATGTAATCCAAATAATCATAACTTAAAACATGAAACATTGTGGAATACACACATAATCATAGAAAATCATTTAATATTAGTCAAGCCTCTTTTCCAAGACCATCATAGCGGAAAAAATCCATTACTGAACCGAGTTCACTCCTCATTCCTGTCCAGTATCACTGAACCAGATTAACATGTAATTCCAGCCATGTCTATCTAATGAGATATAAATCTTTACCCAATGGATTTGAGGGAGATATAGGTCCCACCCATCTCATAATGAAACCATCCTTATGTGTGCCAAAAAATCATTAATCATACATCATATCATAAACCATTTAATAAAAATGGGATTCATAAACATCATGCCATAATAACATAATGAATAAAAGGACTTTATACATATAATTTCATCATAACATAATCAAATTAATGTAATAATACTGATAGAAACAGAAACCTATATTATCTTAGTTGGAAATTTTTTTTGATAAAACACTTGAACTCCATTCTTGAGGAAAATATCCTTTCTACTTCAAAAACATTTTTCCTTTCTAAAAATGTTATAAAATTTTAAACTAAAAGAAGTTGATTAAAAATAAACATGAAAACATGTAAATGAGGCTTCATGGAAATAATGTTCGATGAAATCATAAAAATCCATTCATTTCATATAAGTTAAAAACCATTTTTCTTGTACTTTGGCCGGAAAAGCCAAAAAGTATCTCGCACTGAAAACGAAAAAATATTCCTTTCATGTCTTTTACTAAAAATTTACCAATAGGTAAAATTGGATTTAAAAAAATTTAGGAGGATAGAAATAATATTACATATTCTAGAAACATGGATGTGGATGATAAATATGCCCCAGTAAATTCTGAAGTATAAACAATCTCGGATAAAAATGAGATTGTGAGATTTTTCCCTTACCTTACGTCTGATATGCTTTGTATATATCTGAACCTCCTGTATAATGATTTAAATAATGTCATTGACTTATTACATAATCATATTAATTGTTATGATATCATATATGGTCATATTATTATATAATAATTAGTAATATTTCATTGCAACTTGTTTATTCGGGTGTTCATCGCTTTATGTTCTTATGCATGTTTTGTCGAATAAATCCTTATTCTTATTTTTAGGTTATAGATAAATTATTTCTGGAATTGTAATAGTGTAATATATATCATATTTATTCATTAAATTCATTTATATAATCATTATTCAATGAAGATCATGTAGAACGAGTCGCATCACATCGTAGAGACGGTAGGTAGTATGTACGCACGAGCGATGATATCGTTCCCATGATCGTGGAATTGTATTAAAGTGTATGTATACTATCTCATAATCAATATGACATTACAATAATCATATATAGTTTTTCTTTACACCATTATACCCATCCATGTAAGGTGGTGGTGGAAAACAGATTACACAACGGTGTGGAGACGGTATTCCGTATGTACGCACGTGCGGTGATTTCATTTTCCATAGGTTGGTTCGAAAGTGAAATATGGTTGTTTCATATTTATAATAACATATTAGTATATAAGTGATTCTGATGTTATTACTTCATAATTAAACAACTAAATAATAGGATTTAGAATAAGAAATAAATTTGAAATAATCGGTAATGGATAATACCTCTTCTTCGACACCCCTCTTTGAAACCTCCTCCTAGGATACTAAAATTGGTCTTTGAAGAATACCAGGACCTCTAGTATGTTTCTAGGGAAGTTGAAAAAGGAAATGGGCTGGGTTTGTCCAAGCATGAAGGCTCAAAATGGTGTGATGAGGAGAGGGAGGAGGTGCCCTTTTATAAGGGAGGAGAGGGGCACCTTATGAAAAACATAAAATATTATTTTATAATAAAGTCATATTCAGTTTATAATAGCTCAAAATTCATTTATTTAGAAGATAAAGTGGGTATGGGTCGAAATCCTCTCAAACAATAGGTTTTAGAAAAGTTTAGGTTACTATTTTAACCTTATCATTTAGATTTAACTCTAAGTTAAATATTTTAACGTTTACCGTGTCTTCTTGTTTTCTTACACTATATGGTTAATAAAATTACTATAACCAGAAAAGAAAACCCCAAGTGGTTAATTATTAATATATATATCCTTATATAAGTCATTTTGCCTAATCCTATATTTTTACGAATAGAGTAACAATTAATAATAAAATATTTGTTTTAAAAACTATTTTATGTCAATTTTGACATTATTTGGTAATTGATTTTTTTTAAAAATCATAACAGCATGATTAGTTCGAAAAATGTTAATTAAATAAATACTAACATGTCATATTAACCTATAAAATTATTTTAATTCATAAAAAGTCTCAAATTAAATTTATTTGGGTATTTATAATATTAATTATGTTAATATTTCATAAATAAGTAATTACCACATCATTATTGTGTCATAAATAAATTAAATTATTTAATGTCTAAAAATTATAAATAAAATACCATTATGTAGGAAAGATTTTTATATTTTTAATGAATATTTATAGTTGAATTTATCATATGTAAAACCATACATTAAAAATGTTTTTAGTTATTAATCATTGATTTTAACTGTTTAAAAACTTCTTTAAATAAAATAATTATAAATGTCCTAATCTAATCCAAGTGGACCTAATGGGTAATATTTTATTACTGAGAATGTTTTTGGTCTAATTAAACTTATCCAATTGAATTAGGACATGTTTTAGGGTAATAATAATATCATTTTTACTTTTAATTACCCTATTTACTTTTAACTGTGGTAAATAAAAGTAAAAAGTTACTATTCACCAAAAATTATTTTTATCTTATTGAACCACATTTTACTCCTTGATATTAACCGTGTCTCTTGGGTTTTAAAAATTATACTCACTGAAGTGGTTAAATTACGTTTTATGCACATTTGTAAATTCTCCTAGGAGGTGGGTAAAAGACGGTGAAAAGTTCAATAAAATTTTTTTATATCTAAAATTATTATAAAATGACTCCAATGAATTACTTTGAACTTATATAGGTATTATGTATCAATTTTAATCTAAAATAAATGTAAATAAATTAAATAATTATTTGAATAAAAAGTCGGTTTTTAAATAGTAACCCAGTGTGTTCACTATTCATCAAAAATTGAAAGTTTTCAGAAAAATACCAAAATTTCACCCTAGGATAATTTCGATATTCCGAATCCAAAAATGAAGTAAATTTTGAAAGATAAAATTTATAAAATTTCAAAAGGTGGGTATTAATATTCATAACGGCTAGTTTATATAATATTTTAATAACATGTCGTTCTTTAGTGAAACTCGATATTGCGTATGTGTAACGCAAGCCAGGCTAGTGTTGTGTGTAATGAAATATTCCTTTCATTTTTTGTATAACATAATACATAAAAAAAATATACATCTCATAAAATATCAGGTTGTTACAGATATTATAATTATTCATAAATAAATTTGGGTCACTCCAATAGATTTCAAAGTTAGTCTATAAAATAATTTGTTTTCTTTCATTGGATTCTTGGAGTATGGTTCCATGACATCACACATGTAATGTTTATGGTATGGGAATTTATACCCATTACCATTTTATAGTGTTCATGGAATGGAATACTATTCCCAATTCACACTTGTCATTATAAAAGGGTTAAATTTTATAGAAACCCAGAATATGATAACACATTGTTATAAGAAATTGGAAAAAATGAAAACATGGAATTTAAATTCGTTATATTGTATATATTGATGGTTATGATAATGGGTATACAAGAAGATGTTATGTATCCACTTTATTTCATAGTTACTAATGTAAAAAAAATATTGATATTGGCCAAAGAAATTAAAGTTACTCATCAAGTGTCTTATTTATCACCCAATGATGAAAAAATACTTATTCTTTTTACTTTTTTATTTTTTATTATCATATCACATCGTCAATGAACTTATATATTCTGGGGTTTTATTGGGACATGGATGGTGGTGGCCTATTGAGATATAATTTCACCAAATATGTTCACATTGATTCAAATGAAAGCATTCTAATAATAGATATGGGTCCAAGTAAAGGTTTTGTGGCCAGTGGTTGGGAATGACGGATAAATGGAGTGGGGAATGAGACTATCTAGAGACTAGGACCCTAATTTTATTTTCATTAACCATATATTTATTTTTTTGGGTATTGTTGTTTATGACCATCCCTTGATAAAATCCAATTTATGTTTCTGTGATTCATGTGATATTACAGTAGTTTCTCATTTTATTATCAAATTAGGTACGTTACTTGTATTGTTTTCTCATATATATATTGTCTAAATTATTATTTTTTGTTATTTTGAATATTGAATTATTACTAAAATAATTGTAACTTAGGGATATATGATATAAATGGATTAACCTCATCACATAACCAATAGACATTTTATTATACCCAGAAGAATCTATAATATTGGGATGTGTGCCTCGGGTCATGTAGCATCTATAGCTTTGTTATTATTTGGATAAAACAAATTAAGAGAATTACAACAAAAACCTCAAGGAAATTACTCAATTTTTAAAGGAAGGAAACTACTATTGAGGGATAAAATATAATTTTTTTAAAAAATTTCCCCCTCAAAATATAACATAGTATCTAAATGAAAATGTAACATGTAACACCCCATGTATTATTAGGTTTGGATTATTTAAATCCTTTCCAAATCATATTTAATTTCAACATTTTAGGTTCTTAGAATATTTTTTGGATGTCAGGTGTTAGATATTTGTGATTTAAACCCAGCATGGAGAATATATATTTAAATATAGTTAGAGATGGGAATCTAGTGCCATTATTTTCTGTATGAGGTGTCCTTCTAAAAAGTTGGGATAGGCCTAGAGGTCCAATATCCACCCAATGGCCCTAAGATGAGTACATGGTGGGAACCATGAAACTAGTGGTATGGAATTTCAAAAAAACTTATGCCATCTATAAATACTCTTCTTCCGCTAAGCTCAGATTCCCCAAATTCATGGTCAGATCCATATTTCATGTATATGGAGATATTTTACTGGGTAATGCTACCCCTTCTCCTTTTTTTATTATTGTAGTCTCTCATTATTTCAGTATTCTTCACTAGAAATCTCCAATTTTAGGGATTATAATAATTTTTATGTTTTTTATTATTATGGTCATTTCATTTAGTGATATTTAACAATTATGAATCAACTAAGTATAGGTAGGTGTTGCCTTTATTTTCCTATAGATATTTTTCATGTGATTGTGATGTGAATCTTCCACCAATAAATTTAGCAATAGCCTAAAAAATATAATATATTTTCTTCAAATTTTAATGTTTAATTAGGTTTATTAATGTTTTAAATAGTCCCTCATTTATTGTAATTGTACACCATGGGCATTGAGGACCCTTTACCTTGTAACACCCCAATATTTACTATAGATGTTTCTTTAAATAAACATTATTTTGAAAGATTATTTCATACACTATAGAAAATTTAAATGAGATGAAACAAATTAGATGAATATTGTTAATAAAATTTAATAATAATGATTTATCTAGTAAATAAAAATATATACATCAATTAAAAAATTAAAATAGAATAAGATTGAGAATATATAATGTTTTAAAATGAAATTTTTCAATAAAATAGTTTTTCATTATACATTATATTTTTATAAATTTTATAATTTTAGTTTTTTAAAACATAATAAAATATTCGATTTACCATTTCAAAATTATGTTAGTTTTAATTTTTGATATTTTTAAAAAATAGTTGATTTTTAGGTGAATATTGAAAAAATACCAAATTTATTAATACAACCAGTTTTATGAAATTATCATAATAAAATAATAAATTAAATTTTTTTGAAACCGTTTTCTATAAAAAAAATATATTTATAAATTATATTAAATAATTTAAAAATATAATGTGTAGTTTAGAAGACCCAAGTTTAATGTTTTAGTAAATTAATAATATTATACTCAATAAATATTTTATTTCCATATATTATTACTTATTTTTCATAACGTATATAAATTAAATCTCAAAATTTGACTTGATATTTTATATCATATTTTTAATATTATTTAATCGGTAAAATTTCATGTTTGGGAATAAAATTTTGATTTCAAATATTTGAGCTAATGACCCTGATAATGGTGAAAGTTTTATTTTCAAATAATTATTTTAGTAATATTGTGTAATTTTTAGATAATAAATTTATATTATCTATATTATATAAAGAATCTTATATTATATTTACTCATATATGAAAATATATAATCAATCATTTAACTGATAATTAATTTTATATAGGATTAAGAAAACATAATGTTGAAAACATTATTTTTCTATAACATTGTTTTTCTATATATTGAATGTTTTAAATTAAAAGTTAACTCTATATCATTTAACAATTTATTATGATTATATTTAGATTAAATATAGATTCATAAAATCAGTATTTAGTTATATTTGTTAAAATATATTCTCAATAACTTATATATTACTTGGGTAAAAATATGTTTCCACAGAAATAAATCGAAATGATATATTGTAAAAAATATAACGGTAAAATAATTTAATAATTATTAAAAAATGTGGTAAAATTATTTTTAAAGGTTTTATAGACTTTATATCTCCCAAAAATTTATTATTTATCTCTTTTTATCTATTGAATCTTGAATAGTTTCATAAAATCATTATAAATGTAATGGGTATTTACAAAAATGTCATTTTATTCACTTATTTAAAGATACCACTTAAAAAACATATATCCATAAATTATAGATATTTGTCCCAACCAAATTATTTACTTAGTATATCTTTTTATCTCTCCACACTTCTTATAATCCTTTTTCTATAAAAAACAATGTTAGGAGGCCTTAAGGTGGTAGCCAAGGGAGAACATCTAAAGGGAGAGGTAATGTTCTCAACCAATCTCTCTTAATTCATTTATTTTTTCTACCATCAAAAACATATTTTATCCCGGAATTTATGATAAAATAATTATTAAAAATTCTATTAAATATTATTATACTTATTTAATTTTCATTTTTTAATCTCCTCCAAACCATTCTAGAAATGAAAATGTCGCTTTTGTTTTGTGTAGACTACTGCCTCCATAAGTGATGTAATCTATTTTTCATAACCACACTACAATTATGACTAAAAGGGTTTGTTTAATGAATAAATATGATATTTAAAAAATATTCATAAATTATAAAGCAACTCTTATCTCATTTACATTCCATATAAATGAACATGACACCCATACATATGTGCGGACAACTGCCTCCATGAAAGTGTCGTATTTCATTTCACACACTATCATTCTCTAATTATATAACTCTATTATAACCTTATTCACCACCATAAAAAGACTAAATAATATCATTATGATTCAATAATAATGATATTTTTTCAAAAGTAAACACATGCTTAAAAAAACTTATCCATAGATTATACCTTGTTCTTGTAGGGGTCGGTTTAACTCCCTACTCTACTGGTGCTCTAAATTTATATCTTGAATGGCTATCTAAACTTAAATATTAATTTTATTAGAAATCAATTATAAATTAGTTTTTTGAGGTTAAAAAATTTTTATATTAATATTTAACTTCTAATTAAGGTACCACATCTCATTCATTAAAAATTACCAAAATAAGTTCTTCACTAACTTCATCATCACGATTCAAAACTAAATTACATATGAAATAAATTTATATCTTTATAAATCATTATAAATAATAAATTACAATACCTATGAAGATATTATAATTATTGACATTTATTGTATAAACATGTATCAAAACATTCATTACAAAACAATAAATAAACAAACAATTGAAGCCAATAACATCTGATGATAAAAATAAACAATAACTATCAAATATATATTGGATAAATAAATATAAATAAATTTTATAAAATTTTATAGAATTGAATAAAGTTATTAAATATGTGAATAATATAGTTATTTTTTTATATAGATGGTTAAATCATGTTCTTCTATGTGGTATTAAAGGTAAGGGTGTTTCCCCCCCAACTTCCATTCATTCAGACATGTTTTATTTAATACATCTTATTTCATTTAAAAGGTCTATATACTGCATACTGTATATATAATATCATGAATTATCTTTTTTTATAAAATTTTATCTTAAATTGTAATCTATTTATTTCAATGGGTTTTTATTGAAATGTTTCTTATGAATAATGGGGTTTTTCTTGACTCTACTTCTTTTCGTAAGTCACATTGAATCCCTTTTTACTATTGTTTAATATGATGATTTTATTTTATTATATGATGATATTATAATGTATTTTATATTTATTTTCCATCTAATTATATTGATTAATTTTTTTCTTCATAAATTTTTATTATGTTGAGAATAATTCCCATCCTCAAGAAATTAGATCTTGTTCTTCCATGTCTCGATTCTCTCTTCTCTCTAATTTTCCTATTTATATTTGGAAGACCAATTATGTGTTGTATCATAAGAACATTATATTTCCATGTTATTCTTTTAAAAAGTATCTTTTTTACTCTTTTTAGGGAGTGAGTTTTAAACTTTTTTATTTAAAAATATTAAAAAAAATACATCCTTTCATAATAAAATGTTTTATCTATCAATTGACATTCCGTTTTAAACAACATTACGTATTTTTATGGATATATTAATAAATACTCAATTTAAAGTTAAAATTTAAAAAAAATTCAATACACAATTTTCAAAATATATTTTGAATTTGAACTGTATGTTGTTATTTTAGGATATTGTTAAAAACATTTTCTAAACACACTATTAAAATTTTTCTTTCATTTTCATCTTTTCCATAAAAAAATTATTTTTATATGAAATTTTGTTATGAATCACCTTATAATTTTTTTTTAAAAAAATTTAGTGTGATTAAGTTTTAGTTAAAAATAAATTATATTCTTGAAATCAATCTTTTTTAACTTCTAGAAATGTTATGAAGCTCATTTAGTTTCCATGGGTTCTCTATGTTCAGATCAATGATTGATTTCCACTGGAACGCATATGTATGGATTATGGATGTGTGGGGAATTATATTCCCCCCATGAATTAGTTAAGGATTTTTATTTTAAATGATAATAAATTTGTATGTATTTTAATCAAAGTTAGTTGTAAAAATAAAGATTTTATGTGAGTGTAATTATGGTCATCTTTACTCACAAAGTCTATGTATGAGTGTAATTTTAGTAATCTATTATCACAAAGAATATCTATGATCATAATTGTGAATGTATATGTTAAAAAATTTATGAATTCCTATAATAATTCTTATTTTGACATTTCATTGTTATATACAAATAATTATTCTTCATGGATCATGTTCATTATCTCCGACATTTACGTCATGGTATATAATTCTAAATTTCATGTACATTTATTATATAGGAAACTTTGTTTAGTCTATGATTTTTTTTAATAAGATGTTTCTTTAGATGAAATGTTTATATATTCTTTTGATCTAATCGTTTATGAAATGTACATGAATTTATCCCCTATATAGAATATGTGCTCTCCCATTTCTTATGTTTCCATTCCCCAAGTTATAGAGATTTATATAACATATAAGAATTATAGAAGTGATGTGAAACCCATTTGGTTACTGGAATGTATTATTTTGTTTTTTTATTTACCTTTTAATTCATTATTTAATTTTCTAGGTTTCGAGGGTTACAAATTTAGGCTTCGGGAAAGATAGACCTCAATGCATGTTTGGCACACGGTTTTTATAACTGTGTAACTATCCAGGTGAGGGTGATGCTTTGGATGAAGTAAAATTTTTTGCAGTATGAGAATGGTTATTAATATCATTTGAGGCTTAATATAATCCATTTGGGATTAATTTTTTGGATATGGTATGACTCACATGGTTGTTGAATGATTTGTCTAATCTTGTAGCTAATCCAGTAAAGTTGTCTAGGTTATTAACAATTTGGCTTTTACTAAAACAATCTTTAAGATTTATGTTCCCTTTACTTTATTTCTTCTCCAATTTGTGTGAAGCCAAAAAAATTTATTTTTTATATTCTCTTCTCTCTTTCTTGGTGGGTTATTCTTGATTATTTTGGTGTTTTGGACTAAGTTGATCCAATTTCATCTAAATTTTCTCATATTTCAACATCAACATGCCTTATTATTCCACTTATATAGAAAGTGAAAACACTAGATAGTGTGTTTGATTAATCTAATGTTTTAATTCATTTTTTTATTATTAGTTTAAGTGTGTGGAGCATTCACTTTTCCAATTATAGTGGTTGCCATTTAATACTATAAGATTTTGTTTGGTTTTAAGGTGGGTGTCTCGGTTTAAGGTATTTATCCATAGATACTCATTATTATCTTATCGCCTTTAGTTTTTATCTATCAAATTTATTTTGAGATGATTTATTATTATTTTTTTCCCATGTTTGATTTGATTCACAATTATTATTGGAAATTTGATGTTTTAATGTGGCTTTTCAAATTGATATGGCATTAATGAACTCCAGTTGGTCGATAGAATGGCTCAATGAAGTTTTATGGTTTTAAATGGATTTTTAAATAGATTTTAAAAAAATTTAACTTGAGGAATGTGTTTTATATAAAATTATAATGTTTTATTGTTAAAATTAATTTTGTAATAGATTTTTTTCAATTTGACTAATTGATATTAATATGATTTGTAAATGAGTAGTTGTAACACTCGAGACTTTTATGTTATATAAATCATCAAAGGAATCTTTTTCTATACACAACACTTGCTTGGCTTGCCTTAAACGAAATCGCGACCTTCCTCGATAGCTTGCGTCGTACACAATACCGAGTTTCACTAAACAACGATATGCTATTAAAATATTATTAAAACTATCCGTTATGAATAGTAATAACCACTTTTTGAAATTTTATTAATTTTATTTTTCAAAATGGACTTCATTTTTGGATTCGGAATATCGAAATTAGCCTAGGGTGAAATTTTGGTACTTTTCTGAAAACATTCAATTTTTGATGAATAATGAAACCACTAAGTGGCAGTTAAAAAACTGAATTTTTCATAAAAGTTAATTTTACCGCTTATGTGAGTGGAATTTCAAAAATCCGAGTGACACGGTTGATGTCAGTAAGTAAAATGTGGTTCAATGAGATGAAAATAATTTTTTGGTGAATAGTAACTTTTTACTTTTTTTAACCACGGTTAAAAGTAAATAGGGAAATTAAGGGTAAAGATGATATTATTATTACCCTAACACATGTCCTAATTCTATTGGATAAGTGTAATTCGACCAAAAACAAACTTAGAAATAAAATATGACCATTTAGGCCCACTTGGATTAGATTAGAACATTTATTATTAATTTATTTAAAGAAGGGTTAAAATAGTTAAAATCAAAGTTTAATAAGTAAATCATGTTTAATATAGGGTTATACATAAGATAAATTCGATTATAAAAATTCATTAGAAAGCTAAAAATATTTCCTACATAACGGTATTTTATTTGTAATTTTTAGACATTAAATAATTTAATTTATTTATGAAACAACGATGATGGAGTAATTATCTTATTAATGAAATATTGACATAATTGATGAATTTTTATGAATTCCACTAATTTTCTATTTTAATATGACATGTTAGTATTGACTTAATTAACTTGGTTCGAACTAATAATTATGTTATGATTTTCACAAAAATCAATTACTTAATAGTGTCAAAATTGAAATAAAATAGTTTTTAAAACAAATATTATATTAGTAATTGTTATTTTATTCCTAAAAATCTACGGTTCGGCCAAATGACTTAGATAAGGTTATATATATTAATAATAAATAACTTGGGGTTCGTTTGGTGGCTTATAGTAAGTTTATTAACCTTAAAGTATAAGAACACAAGAAGACACGGTAAAAGTAAAATTATTTAACTTAATGTTAAATCTAAATGATAAGGTTAAAATAGGAACCTAAACTTGTCTAAATTATATTGGATGAGAGAATTTTGACCCACCCCGACCTTAGATTCGAAATATATCAATTTGGAGATATTTAAAACCGAACTTGACTTTATAATAAAATAATATTTTTAGTTTTCCCAAAGGTGCCCCTCTCCTCCCTTATAAAAGGGCACCTCCTCCCCCTCTTCCTCACACCACTTTGAGCCTTCAATCTCATCCAACCCCTACAAATTCCTCCTCTCCACTTCCCTATAGACATCCTAGAGGTCCTGGTCTTCTTCAAAGACCAATTTTAGTGCCCCAAAATAATGTCTCAAAGAAGCACTTCAAAGAAGAGGTAATGTCCGTTACCGATTCTTTCATCTTTATTTCTTCTTCCACTTCTTCTTCTATAGTTGTTTCATTATGAAGAAATAACATAAGTATCACTAATATACTAATATGTTATTATAAGTATGAAACAACCCTATTTCACCATCTGTCCATCCTACGGAAAAAGAAATCACCGTGCGTGCGTACGTACGGAATACCGTCTCCACGCCGTGGTGTAATCTATTTTCCACCACCACCTTACTTGGATGGGTATAATGGTGTAAATAATTACTATATATGACTATTATAAAGTGATACTCATTATGAAATAGTATACATACACTCCAATAAAATTCCACGATCATAGGAGCGATATCATCACTCGTGCGTACGTAAGGAATACCGTCTCCACGATGTGATGTGACTCGTTCTACATGATCTTCATTTCATAATGATTATATAAATGAATTGAATGAATTAATATGATATATATTACACTAATACCATTCTGGAAATTAGTTATCTATAACCTAAAGAGATGAATAAGAATTTATTCGACAAGACACGCATAAGAACAAAAAGTTATAAACACCCGAATAACAAGTATAAATGAAATATTACTACTAAGAAGCTAAAAATATTACCATATATGATATCATAAAAATAATTATAATTATGTAATAAGTCAATAACATTATTTAAATCATTATACAGCAGGTTCGGACACTTATGAAGGAAAACGGACCTAAGGTAAGGGAAATTTCACAATCTCATTTTTATCCGAGATTGATTATACTTTGGGTATTTACTGGGGTGTATTTTATCATCCACATCCATGTTTCCTCAATATGTAATATTATTTCCATCCACCTAAATTTTTTAAATCCAATTTTACCCTTCGGTGAGTTTTTAGCAAAAGATATGAAAGGAATCTTTTGTCGTTTTTCGTACGAGGTACTTTTTGACTTTTCCAACAAAAGTAAGAAGAATGTTTTTTTAACTTAAACAGCATAAATGGATTTTTAAAACATTGTTTCCAAGAAGCTTCCTTTACAAGTTTTCATGTTTATTTTTAATAAACTTCTTTTAGTTTAAAATTGTAAGACATGTTAATAAAGGAAAATTTTTTTGAAGTAGAAAGGATATTTTCCTCAAGAATGGAGTTCAAGTGTTTTATGAAAATTATTTTCCATCTAAGATAATAAAGGGTTCTGTTTCTATCCCTATTATTACATGGATTTGATTATGTTGTGATGGAAATATTTTTATGAATTCCTTTATCTTATATGAATTTTTTTATGATGTCATGTTGTTTAAGAATCCCATTTTTATTACATGGGTTATGCTATGATGTATGGTTTATGATTTTGTGGCACACATAAGAATGGTATCATTATGAGATGGGTGGGACCTATATCTCCCTCCAATGCATTGGGTAAAGATTTTATATCTCATGAGATAGACATGGCTGGAATGGTAGGTTATACCATTTCAGTGAAACAAGACTGAAACGAGGAGTGAACTCGGTTCAGAAAGGGACTTTGTCCACTAAGATAGTCTTGGAAATGAGCCTTGACTAATAAGAAATGATTCTCTATGATTATGTGTGTATGCCACAAAGTTTCATGTTTTAAGTTATGATTATTGTGATTAAATTTCACTGCCATGATTTATCCCATGTTATGAAATTATTATCTCTTTTGCAGGTTAAGATTTCCAAAAGTTATGTGCTTATGTATATGATGTGATTGATATTTCTTTTGTTTACCCTTACTGAGCATTTGAGCTCACCCTTTTGTATGTATTCTTTCCCCAGGTCAGGAAGAAGTTTATTAAGTAAGATATGCCAAAAGGGACTATAGATATGATGAAATAAATGGGATACAGTGTAGACACTTTATGAACCTGTTGTTTATGTTTCCTAGTTTCTAAAGACACTATACCTATACGGTCCTTCCGTGGTTTTTTTATATGTTGTAATAAGTATGCTTCAATTTTGAAGTATTAACAATGTATGTAAATTATGGGTCATTATAGTTGGTATCAGAGGAAAGGTATAGTCAACCTTTGGAAACTAGGATGTGAAATCCTTAGTAAGAACCCTAAGGATAAGTCTAAGCATAGAACACAATCTTAGTGTTTTAGAAATAGCCATGAATAACCTAGTATAAGACCTTAAGTTTGAAATTTTATTCTTGATTATGTGGTTTTCCTATTATAATTAGTGTTTCTCACACTGTTCTTCTTGGTTTTAGTCAATGGTTGGAACCCGAAGGAACCGTGTTAATGCGGAATGCGACGGGCAATGCAATGATTGTCCCCCTGAGCAACCAAACGTTATGGGAGCTGGAACGCAAAATCTTGTAGCCATGCTCACACAACTTTCTCAAGCTTTGAATCATGCAGGACATCCAAACGAGCAAAGGAAGGAGCAACATTCTGTTGAATCCTTCATGAGGCAGCGTCCACCTTCTTTCAGCGGGTCTACTGATCCATTAGTTGCTGAACAATGGATTAGTACTACTGAAAAGATATTTTCAGTTCTTCAATGTTCTGAACATGATAAAGTCATCCTAGCAGTGTATCGTTTGGAAGGATATATTTATCAATGGTGTAATATTATTAAGAATATGAGGCAAAGGGATGAAATTGAGTCCATGGAATGGGACGAGTTCAAGAACTTATTTTTCAATAAGTACTTCCCTCGTATTCTCCGAAGAAAGATGGAGAAAGATATTCTTGAACTGAAGAAAAAGGATGGTGAATCTATTGGTACCTATGAAGAAAATTTTACAAGACTTGAAAGGTACGCTTCTGGTATTATTATCCAACCTGAGAGTAAGATCGATCGATTCTTTAGTGGATTAAAACCAAGTCTTAGAAGGGCCTTAGCCATAAGGGACTTCAATAGCTACGAGGAAATCTTTTGATGTGCTCTCAAAGTTGAGATGGATATTGGAGTAACCCATCAGTCATATGGGTTTGATAAGAAGAGGAAAATGGAATTAAAAGGAAAATCTAAAGAGCACACTGAAAAGAAGATGAGCTTTCCCTTATGCTCAAAGTGTGGAAAGAAACATGGAGGGAGTTGTCTTAAAGGGACAAGTAAATGTTTCAAATGTGGAAAGGAAGGTCATCGGTCATTTGAATGCCGCGATGATGGGAAGAAGATGTCTAATGATGCAAACAAAGGAATGGATACATATAATGAACCTACTACACTTCAATGTTTCAATTGCAAGGAGATGGGACATTATGCCAATAATTGCCTTAATCCAAGGGTTGATGATGATGGTCGATGTCAACAAACTCTTAAGGCTAAAGAAAAAGGAAAGTCACATGCAATTTCTATCAGCGATGTGGAGTACGATAATGATGTGGTGAAAGGTTCACTTACCATCCACTCTAAAGTATCAAATGTTTTATTTGATTCTGGATCCACCCACTCTTTTATTTCTGAATAATTTTCTAAGGGTATCACCGTATTACCTCAACAATTAGATGTTGAGTTAGCTGTGACAACACCTAATGGCACAACAGTAACATCAAAAGTTTATAATTCTTCTCCGGTCTAAGTTTGTGGGAAAGTGCTTCCTGCAAATCTTGTGATCCTTCCTATAGTTGAATTTTATGTGATTCTTGGCATGTATTGCCTTTCATTATATGGAGCTCATATCAATTTCTAAAGAAGGGAAGTCAGATTTCATATTCCAGATCAATCTATGATCGTCTATCAATGCAAGTATGAACATAACCTTCCAGTGGAAATTTTTACCATTTTATGGGTATTGATTCCACTAAATGAAGGTTATTTATCTCAAATGGTTGGTGAGAAACTCACAATTAAAAATATGCCCATTGTACGGAAGTTTGATGATGTCTTTCCAGAGGAATTACCGGGTCTTCCACCGAAACGTGAAGTTGAGTTTTCAATAGAACTCGTACCGGGTGCTTTGCCGATTTCAAAGACACTTTATAGAATGGCCCCAATTGAGTTGCAGTAATTGAAGAAGCAACTCCAAGAGAATCTTGATAAGGGATTCATATGCCCTAGTGCGTCACCTTGGGGAGCACCTGTTCTATTTCTTAAGAAGAAAGATGGATCAATGACACTCTGCATTGATTATTGAGAACTTAACAAGATCACTATCAAGAACAAATATCCTCTCCCACGCATTGATGACTTATTTGACCAACTACGGGGAGATCAATACTTTTCCAAGATTGATCTTCGTTTTGGGTATCATCAATTAAGGGTCAAAAGAGAGGATATACCAAAGACATCTTTCCGTACAAGGTATGGACACTATGAATTTATAGTGATGCCATTTGGTCTTACTAATGCCCCTACTATCTTCATGGATTTGATGAATAGAGTCTTTAGAGACTATCTTGATCAATTTTTGGTAGTCTTTATAGACGATATTCTTATCTATTCAAAGAACAAGGAAGAACATGAAGATCACTTAAGAATTATATTAAAGACCCTAAGAAAGGAGAAGTTTTATGCCAAATTTACCAAGTGTGAATTTTGGCTTCAAAAAGGTGCATTTTTTGGTCACATAATATCAAAAGAGGGGATATCTGTGGATCCAGCAAAAACAGAGGTTATTGAAAGATGGTCGAGACCAACAACAGTAACTGAGATCTGAAGTTTTCTTGGTTTGGCTGGATATTATCGACGTTTTGTGAAAGATTTTTCATGATTATCTAATCCAATCACTATGTTGACTTGGAAAGGAGTTAAGTTTGTCTGGACGGAGGAATGTGAAGAGAATTTCAAGGAGTTGAAAAGAAGGTTATCCAGTGCACCTGTGCTCACACTGCCTTGTAGTGGAGAATGGTTTGTGATCTATAGTGATGCATCCAAGAAGGGATTGGGGTGTGTTCTTATGCAAAATGATATGGTGATAGCTTATGCCTCACAACAGTTGAAAATCCATGAGCAAAATTACCCAAAACATGATTTGGAGTTAGCTGCGGTAATCTTTGCATTAAATATTTAGAGGCATTACCTTTATGGTGAAAGGTGTGATTTTTATACTGATCATAAAAGATTAAAGTATATTTCCACACAAAAGGATCTGAATATGTGTCAAAGAAGATGGTTGGAGCTGATTAAGGATTATGACTGCTCAATCCATTACCACCCTAGGAAAGCAAACAAGGTGGCAGATGCATTAAGTCGACAAGACCATGCTAGTTTATCCATGATGAGGATCACAAAAGATCCAATATTTATGGATTTACAAAGGATGGATCTTGGAATTATAATGGAAGGGGAAAAATCTTATCTTTCTCAAATGAATGTTCAACCATATATACATGTGAAGATTAAAGAGGCACAGAAAGAAGATGTCGAGTTACAAAAGAAGGTGAGAAATGTTACTGAATTCAACCTTGATTGTGATGGGATAATAAAGTTCAGGAATCCGGTTTGTGTTCCTCCCATCCCCGAATTAAAGAAGGAGCTGCTGGATGAGGCTCATAGTTCTTCATTCTCTATTCATCCTGGAAGCACGAAGATGTATATAGACTCGAAAGAGTACTTCTGGTGGGATGGAATGAAAAGAGATGTTGTTGAATATGTCTCTCGATGCTTGGTTTGTCAACAAGTTAAAGCTGAGAGACATAAGTCTAAGGGGATGTTACAACCATTACCCATACCCGAATGGAAATGGGAAAACATCACTATGGACTTTGTCACAGCACTTCCTAAAACATCCAAAGGCAATAATTCTATCTGGGTCATAGTTGATTGTCTTACAAAGTCTGCACACTTCATTGCTATTAGAGAGGATTTCTCTCTGGATCAGCTTGCCAGGATATATGTAAAGGAAGTGGTAAGATTTCATGGAGTACCACTTTCTATTATATCTGATCGGGATCCGAGATTTACCTCGAAGTTCTGGTGAAGTCTTCAGCATACTCTGGATACAGAGTTGAGTTTCAGCACTGCTTATCATCCTCAGACAGACGGTCAGTCTGAGAGAACAATTCAAACTCTAGAAGATATGTTGAGAGCTTTCTCTATGGATTTCAAAGGTGGTTGGGATCAACACCTACCTTTGGTGGAATTTTCTTCTAATAATAGCTTTCACTCCAGTATTCAGATGGCTCCTTATGAAGCTCTCTATGGAAAGAAATGCAGGACTCCAACTTTCTGGGATGAAGTTGGGGAAAGAAATCTATTAGGACCTGATCTCGTTGATGAAATGGCAGAAAAGGTCAGATCTATTCAACAACACATAAGAGCAGCTCAGAGTCGATAGAAAAGTTATTCCGACAACCGAAGAAAAGACCTAGAGTTTGAAGTGGGTGATAAAGTGTTCTTACGAATATCTCCCTGGAAGAGGGTTATGAGATTTGGAATGAAGGGGAAGTTGATCCCTAGATATATCGGTCCTTTCGAAATACTAGATCATGTTGGGAAGGTAGCTTACCAATTGGCGCTTCCACCGAATCTCTCTCAAGTTCACGATGTGTTCCATGTATCTCTCCTGAGAAAGTACATACCTGATCCTTCACATGTACTCAGCACATAAGTTGTGCCGCTGGAGCAAGATCTTTCTTATGAAGAAAAACTGATAGAGATTTTGGATCGTAGCGAAAAAGTCCTACGAAGCAAGACCACTCGATTGGTGAAAGTTTTATGGAGGAACCACCAATTATAAGAAGCTACATGGGAGCTTGAGGATATGATAAGGGAGAGGTATCCTCATCTGTTTGTTACAAAGTGACGAATTTCGAGGGAGAAATTCATTTTAAGGGGGGGTAGAATATAACACCTGAGACTTTTATGTTATATAAATCATCAAAGGAATCTTTTTCTACACACAACACTTGCTTGGCTTTCTTTACACGAAATCGCGACCTTACTCGATAGCTTGCGTCGTACGCAATACCGAGTTTCACTAAACAACGAGATGCTATTAAAATATTATTAAAACTAGCCATTATGAATAGTAATAACCAATTTTTGAAATTTTATAAATTTTATTTTTCAAAATGGACTTCATTTTTGGATTCGGAATATCGAAATTAGCCTAGGGTGAAATTTAGGTATTTTTCTGAAAATTTTTAATTTTTGATGAATAGTGAAACCACTAAGTGGTAGATAAAAAACTGAATTTTTCATAAAACATAATTTTACCGCTTCTGTGAGTGGAATTTCAAAAATCTGAGAGACACGGTTGGTATCACTAAGTAAAATGTGGTTCAATGAGATGAAAATATTTTTTTTGTGAATAGTAACTTTTTACTTTTTTTACCACGGTTAAAAGTAAATAGCGTAATTAAGGGTAAAGATGATATTATTATTACCCTAACACAGGTTCTAATTCTATTGGATAAGTTTAATTCAACCAAAAACAAACTTAGGAATAAAATATGACCATTTAGGCCCACTTGGATTAGATTAGGACATTTATTATTAATTTATTTAATGAAGGGTTAAAATAGTTAAAATCAAAGTTTAATAAGTAAATCATTTTCAATACGGGGTTATACATAATATAAATTCGATTATAAATATTCATTAGAAATCTAAGAAGATTCCCTACATAATGGTATTTTATTTGTAATTTTTAGATATTAAATAATTTAATTTATTTATGACACAACGATGATGCAGTAATTATCTTATTAATGAAATATTGACATAATTGATGACTTTTTATGAATTCCACTAATTTTATAGGTTAATATGACATGTTATTATTGATTTAATTAACTTTTTTCGAACTAATAATTCTGTTATGATTTTCACAAAAATCAATTACTTAATAGTGTCAAAATTGACATAAAATAGTTTTTAAAACAAATATTATATTAGTAATTGTTATTTTATTCTTAAAAATCTAAGTTTCAGCCAAATGACTTAGATAAGGTTATATATATTAATAATAAACAACTTGGGGTTCGTTTGGCTGCTTATAGTAAGTTTATTAACCTTATAGTATAAGAACACAAGAAGACACGGTAAAAGTAAAATTATTTAACTTAATGTTAAATCTAAATGATAAGGTTAAAATACGAACCTAACTTGTCTAAATTCTATTGTATGAGAGGATTTCGACCCATCCCCACCTTATCTTTGAAATATATCAATTTGGAGCTATTTAAAACCGAACTTGACTTTATAATAAAATAATATTTTTAGTTTTCCCAAAGGTGCCCCTCTCCTCCCTTATAAAAGGGCACCTCCTCCCCCTCTTCCTCACACCACATTGAGCCTTTGAGCTCGGCCAACCCCTACCAATTCCTCCTCTCATCTTCTCTAGAGACATCCTAGAGGTCCTGGTCTTCTTCAAAGACCAATTTTAGTGCCCTAAAAGAAGGTCTCAAAGAAGCACTTCAAAGAAGAGGTAATGTCCGTTACCGATTCTTTCATATTTATTTCTTCTTCCACTTCTTCTTCTTTAGTTGTTTAATTATGAAGTAATAACATCAGTATCACTCATATACTGATATGTTATTATAAGTATGAAACAACCCTATTTCACCATCTATCCATCCTACGGAAAAAGAATTCACCGCGCGTGCGTACGTACGGAATATCGTCTCCACGTCGTGGTGTAATCTATTTTCCACCACCACCTTACTTTTATGGGTATAATGGTGTAAATAATTACTATATATGTCTATTATAAAGTGATACTGATTCTGAAATAGTATACATACACTCCAATACAATTCCACGATCATAGGAACGTTATCATCACTCGTGCTTACGTACGGAATACCGTCTCCATGATGTGATGCGACTCGTTCTACATGATCTTCATTTCATAATTATTTTATAAATGAATTGAATGAATGAATATGATATATATTACACTAATACCATTCTGGAAATGACGTATCTATAACCTAAAGAGAAGAATAATAATTTATTCGACAAGACACACATAAGAACAAAAAGTTATAAACACCCGAATAACAAGTAGCAATGAAATATTACTACTAAGAAGCTAAGAATATGACCATATATGATATCATAAAAACAAGTATGATTATGTAATATGTAAATAATATTATTTAAATCATTATACCGGAGGTTTGGACACTTACGAAGCAAAACGAACCTAAGGTAAGGGAAATTTCACAATCTCATTTTTATCCGAGATTGTTTATACTTTGGTATTTACTGTGGTGTATTTTATCATCCACATCCATGTTTCCTCAATATGTAATATTATTTCCATACACCTACAATTGTTTAAATCCAATTTTACCCTTCGGTGAGTTTTTATTAAAAGATATGAAATGAATCTTTTTTCGTTTTTCGTACGAGGTACTTTTTGACTTTTCCAACAAAAGTACGAAGAATGTTTTTTTTAACTTATACGGCATGAATGGATTTTTAAAACATTATTTCCAAGAATCTTCCTTTACAAGTTTTCATGTTTATTTTTAATAAACATCTTTTAGTTTAAAATTCTAATACATGTTAAGAAAGGAAAATGTTTTTGATGTAGAAACGATATTTTCCTCAAAAATGGAGTTAAAGTGTTTTATCAAAATTATTTTCCATCTAAGATAATAAAGGGTTCTATTTCTATCCCTATTATTACATGGATTTTATTATGTTGTGATGGACATATTTTTATGAATTCCTTTATCTTATATGAATTGTTTTATGATGTCATGTTGTTTAAGAATCCCATTTTTATTACATGGGTTATGCTATGATGTATGGTTTATGATTTTGTGGCACACATAAGAATGGTATCATTATGAGATGGGTGGGACCTATATCTCCCTCCAATTCATTGGGTAAAGATTTTATATCTCATGAGATAAACATGGCTGGAATGGTAGGTTATACCGGTTCAGTGAAACAGGACTGAAACGAGGAGTGAATTCGGTTCAGAAAGGGACTTTGTTTACTATGATAGTCTTGGCAATGAGCCTTGACTAATAAGAAATGATTCTCTATGATTATGTGTGTATGCCACAAAGTTTCATGTTTTATGTTATGATTATTGTGATTACATTTCACTGCCATGATTTATCCCATGTTATGAAATTATGATCTCTTTTGCAGGTTAAGATTTCCAAAAGTTATGTGCTTATGTATATGATGTGATTGATATTTCTTTTGTTTACCCTTACTGAGCATTTGAGCTCAACCTTTTGTATGTATTCTTTCCCCAGGTCAGGAAGAAGGTTATTAAGTAAGATATTCCAAAAGGGACTATATATATGATGAAATAAATGGGAGACAGTGTAGACGCTTTATGAACCAGTTTTTATGTTTCCCAGTTTCTAAAGACACTATACTTATACGGTCCTTTCGTGGTTTTGTTATATGTTGTAATAAGTATGCTTCAATTTTTAAGTATTAACAATTTATGTAAAGTATGGGTCATTATAGTAGCACATGGGGGACTACAACAAAAAAGTCATCATATTACCATGGTTTGAAACTATGGTCATCTCCAATATTCTTGACATTCAAAAATATGTCCATTATAGTTTTTTCAATAGGTTTTTACATTTTACACAATTTAAAACCTGGTAATATGTGTATATAGCCATGGTTTACACTATATAAATATGTTGTCTAACCATGGTTTAAACTGTGGCAATATGTTGGTATATACATGGTTTAAAATTTGGAAATAGGTAGGTATAACCATAGTTTAAATGATGGAAATAAGTTTCAATATCCACAGTTTAAACCTTGGAAATAGGTTGATATGTCTCTGGTTTATAAATTTGGCCATAGGTGGTTATTTCCATAGTTTGAAATTATAGAAATAGCCTTAAAAAATAAATTATTCTGGTGATGTCTGATCCTCTGAACTTTTCTATATTCTTCCCAATACATTAACACTATGTTGATCACTAATGTATCTATATATATATATATTTATATTCATAGAAATATATAAATAATTATATATAATTATAATTATTAATGCTTTAAAAAATAAAAAAAATATATTTCTAGGGTTTAAACTGTAGAAATAAGTGGTTATATCAATAGCTTAAACTATGGAAATAGGTGGTTATATACACAGATTAAATCATGGAAATAGGTAGCTTTGGTCATAGTTTAAACCATGTAAATTTGTGTATATGGCCATAGTTTAAATCGTGGAAATAGGTATCTATTTTCATGGTTTACTACACCATGATAGTAACCCCTTCCTACCAATTTCCAATTCTTTGGGATTTCCATCAAAACCTATCACCACCGTTTCATCTGAATAGGTTTATATGTTGGCCTTTATCCATGGTTTTCAGAAACTGTGGCTATAGGCTGTTTAATATTACATTTTTCTATGAAATGCAAATATAATGTGTGGTTGTAGCCTGATTTTATAGTTGTCAGCCTTGGGTGTGAGGTTTTGTATTACTTAGATGAAGGGATTATTATCTAGAGGTTCATGAGATCCTTTGGTATGAATACTGAGAGATATTCTATAGTTTTCCCTAAAGTATTAAAATATACTTTAAGAGGAAGACCAAGTGATCTTCCACAATATTGATCATGTGACCAAGATATCTGTTAGACGATTTGAACTAGTGAAGAGTGAGAGAACTTTCAACTTGTTATAATTTCTTATCTAGATAAAATATTTCATTTTATTCTAAGTCACCCTAGAAACTTATGGTCAGATCCCATGTTATGTATTTCTTCTTCTTGGATGATTTGTATTCTATCATGCATTATTTTTGTTACATTATTGGTTGAGATATATTGTGTAATGACCATTTGCATTTATTTTGTTATATGATGGGGTTTTTGTACATTCATACTTTTATTTCATTGGTGTGTTTGTTTAGAATATATTTTAGGTGGATTTTTTGTTTATTCAGGCCTTTTAATATTCATTCATATAAGAATGGATTATTTTTTTGAAAAATAAAAATGATTTAAAAAGGTAAAAACCCCAATTGAGTGTGTTTAAAAAGTGAATCTATTTTTGAAAATTCTTTTCAAATTAGATTTATCATTTCACATAGTTAAAATCCTCATATAGATTCATAGTTATATCCTAATGGACTCTATGCCTCAGACTATGTATATATATTTTGGAGTATACAGACATTGTTTCTCAGGATACAAGTAAGGGAAGTAGTACTATGAATTTTAATGGATCTTTTTGATTAGCGTGTTCTGGGTTTGTTATGTTGGAGGAGATGTAGTCTTACATAGTTTATCTTATGAGGGGCCCCTTTGATATTTTGGTTCAATTAGTATTTCATTTATTTTCCATTTTGGTATTGGCCTATATTTTTATATTTTCAATTTTGATTATGGATTACATATATATGTTTTGTATGAGACATGTCATATAATGTTATATGATGGTTTTTAGGAAATATATTTTTATTTAATATTGTTTATACTCTATTGTTATTATTTTATATATTTATCATATTTTATTAGTAGGTGTAGTTTTCCAAATAATGGATGGGTTATCTGAGTTTTATAATAATTAAACCATTCACAAGTAGTTAACTGGGATTCCCTGGTGATTTTTTCAAAACTATGGAAATCGAGTGGGTACTTTGGGTCTTATGGAGTGATAGATCAGGTTATTTGTTAGGATGACCCATGTTGCTTCAATAAAATATGGTATCAGAATGGTGTTTTAGGTATCAATGGTAGACTAGATCTTAAACATTCAGTGCTCAAGATGTAGCAGTAAAGGAGTGTCTTGCTAACTCCTTTTCAAGTGGAACCTCAAGTTACCATGGGTGATCTATGATTTTGTTTGAGTATTGATCTCAGTTATTAGTTATTTATATGGTATTTTATTTATTTTCCTATTTATTATGGGTTATGGGTGATCCCATGGGTTATTTTGAGTTTCAAGGTGAAACGGAGGGGATATTAAGGGGTGTACGATTTAGGCACATAATTAGTAATAACTGTAAAAATCCCATGTAACCTTTTCTATCACCTTCCAATATAAATTTTTTGGATGCCATATGGTTTTCCTAATTGAGTTGACAACTATATATAGTGGAAAAATGATTGATTTTTTTCTTTTCTCCCCCTTTTCATCTAAAATATTTTTTTTTATTAATTTTTTTTATTAAATAATATTATTAGTTTTTATTTTTATTTAATTATTTAAGAGACAGAGATTCAATTATTTATTGTGTTTTGTAGATGCATATACCAAGAAGTGTGTCATCTAGATGAAGAGAGGGTGTTTTGAAACATGTTCTGCAGGTCAACTCCCTAGTTGATCTAACGTTTCTAGATAAGGTGATCCATTCTATCTATTTTATAGGTTTTGAGGGTATCCAAGATCATACACGGATATTGGACCATGATCGAGACATCACTAATCAAAATCTACCAATCTTACATGGTGACAAGGTAACTAAATTTCCTCAGGAGTGGATAAAATGGATCATGTAACACCTTTAGAATTTAAAATCAAAATATCATGTTCGATAACTTGTCTGAGATGTAACACCAAGATTAGAATAAAATATAAAATCCAAAGACATTATGATACATTTATTTTTAAAAAATTCAATCTCTTTTATATCTTGTGATTCACAAAGCATCTGGTTTAAACAAAACATGATATTCTGTTAAAAGGTTATTATTTATACATGGAAATTATAAAGTTGACGTTAAATTAGAAAGTATGAAATGTACTTACTAAATTAAAAAAATTATATGGTTTAAACATTTATAAAATAAATAAAATGAATATATATGAACTATATATAAAATTAAAACAATTTAAAAGATAAAAATAAATATTTTCTCAAAAAGAATATTTTTATAAAAAGGTCGTTTAGTCATTCTTTGCAAACAAATTTTATAATTAAATTTTATAAATTTTATAAAATATCCTTCAAAACATAATCTAATTATTTTAAATAAACAAATCAAAATTTTCTTGGGGTAAATTTTTGGGATTTTTCTAAAAGGTTTCATTTTTCGATAAATAGTGAAAAATTGTGAATGTTAATTCAAAAATGAATTTTTATTTATATTATATTCATAGTTAAATTTGTTTTTCAATAGATTTTAAAATAAAATTACTTCAATTATATTACAATGTAATTAAATTAACTCACTGGAATCAATTTATTATTGAATTTTGGTATTAAAACTATCTATACTTATGAGAATTTTCACTTTGAAACACTAATTTTTATGCATATGTAGGTATAATTATTAATTTAATTCCTACACTTCTAGGAATTAAATTTTAAAATAGGAATTAAATGTCTTGAATTATAATAATTTATATTTTCTAATAATTTTAATTTAATTTTCGACCAAAATGAATAGTGAAAATAACAAATAATTTAAATATCACAGTTAAGGGAAAGAAGGGTTTACTATAGGGTTAAACTAAGAAGATAAAGATTAAAATGTCCTACCAACTTATCAAAATTAATATTTTATGGTCATATTTCTACATTATCATATCCCAATTTTTAACCTAATGTTATTTGGATGCTTTTGGCTTGTTTATGGATTTATCATTTTGGATTCCTTTAGTAAATATCTAAGTAACATACAAGAGGTTTACCTTTCTACACTTATAAAAGGGAAATACATCCCCTAAATTATTTACACCCCTCAAGTTATTTGGATTGACCAACCTATGAAAAAATCTCCCCCAACAACCTTATATATATTATAGAGCTTATAGTCCTCCAAAAAGACCAACCCTAGGGTCTTAGAAATTTGGTTGGGAGATTTTTTTGGGAATCATGGAATCAACTAGAATGACTAATTGATGGAGGTATCAACCTGAGGAGTGTCTTGAAAACCATTCATTCCATATTAGATAATTTGGTGTGGGAAATCATTTAAGGTGATTACTTATGGGAAAATTTCATGAGAGAAAAATACAGGTAAAATTGGAGGAATAGTTTTCCCAGCCCAAGAGAAATTATAGCTTATATTATTGCATGGTAAATAATCTATATTTTATTGAAGATAACTATCTAGGGGTTATCCACCATAGAGATGTTAATTTTTGGATAGAAAACTGGGAGGAAGAAGTGTTTCTTTTTCCTGGTGTCTAGTTCTGGTTTTTTCATTCAAGGAGGTAAGTAGGTATTGGGATTTTATCAACACTATTACGAATGAAGAATAGAAGAAACTCTATTGGAACATTTTCCATTTGGATGAACTAGATAAAAATTGTTTTACAGGTTCATCTTCAGGAAATTTAGTGGAAAGGATTACAGATACAAGATGCACGTAAGAAATGATATTCAAAAATGTGATCTGAGTTTTTTTTCAAGGAGATACTGCGAAATATGAACATTATTTTTGGAAATTGAGGAATGATTATTTTTCTAATGATGAAAAGTTAAAGAATAACTAAGTGATATTGGATTCTAGATGTCAGTGTTGTGTAATTACTTAGAAAGAATCATTATGGAACTTATTTTTCAATATTGACTGGGAAAATAAAATATGTAGATTCATGGGTATGTAATGAATATTCGTTTTTGTGGGTAATAAATGATGGTTGTTATTGAAAACTTCTTTCTTGGGGGTGGTCTATAAGGGGTGGAGATTAAGGTTAGAATAATTCTTTGTTCATCCATATGTTGGACTATTTAGGTGGAAAGAAACAAGAGAAATTGGTGAAGAAGGGTGTCCCCTGTTTTCATTCATGTTTGGGTGAAGATTTCTGTGGTGGATTTCGGTCATCTAATTCATATTGGGTCATTATATCCTACCATAAATAATATTGATGTCGATGCACTATTCTTATTTTTTAGGTATAAAAGGGAATTAGGAAATATAGATCAAATGAAAATCACTAAACATAGGGATCAAATTAAATGTAGATGGATCATTTCGTTAAGGAATGATATAAGGAGGTGTACTGGGGAGAGAAAATAGGGATTTTATGACTTTGGGATTAATTTAATTCTATGGGGAAGGTAATTCAATTGAAACATAGGAAAAAATTTTGCTAACTAGTCTTATGCTTTGTAGGTTGTAAAATATTCTAATTTCTGAAGTTGAATACTATTATTCTATAATGGTTGGGTTCCTTCAAGTAAAGGTTATATATCATTGGTAACGGGTTCACTTACTCCAAAAATGTAAAATTCTTATCAATTAGAGAATTTGGGTTACTCACACTTTGAGATAAGGTAATTTTATGGCAGATACGCTTTCCAGTAAATAGAGTCTAAGCAATGGCCTCATTGTATACACTAGATTTGGGTCCCTAATGGATGACTATAAAAACATTTTAAAGGTTGATTATATTTTCCTTAATCATTTCTCACCAATGTAAGTGGAGTGTGGCTTTGGATATCGTCATTTATGTTTTAAAAATATTAAAAAGTTAACCTTCTATCAATCTTAGTGAATGTAATTTTCATAAAAAAGCTTTTTCATTTTCTTTCTTAATTTTTCACCTTAAATTATTTCTTAAAATTTTCATTATAATAACCATAGTATCACTCATATAATGATATGTTATTATTTTGATGGAATAATATTTATCTGGATCCTCTTAAATCAAATGGGAAATGGATAGTTGATTATACGTACATCGAACTACCTCCTCACAAACTGATGTAGTACATTTACGTAATTTTAATATCACATATACCTTTCAATGTTCTATTTCATTTCAAATACAATGTTGTTGTTTGTAACAAATAGAATATTAATGAATAAAATTACATTTATTTTAATGTCTTATAAATATATAAAACACACACAATTTTATTATCCTTCTTTATCTGATTAAATTACAGTTAAGTATCATTTTCATTGATAATATAGTCATTGAAAAGTGAGCACACAACTGATATAAATATAAGGTTTTAAAAACAAAAATACTTTCAACACAGAAAAATGAGATTATGGCCTCATATAGTAGACTTGGGACATATGAAACTCATTTTTCAGAGCTTGGGAAGGAGGTGGCATCACTGGGCTTCGCTCTTGACCAATCCCAAGACGAGCTTCAACATTAAAGCTTGAACAGAATTTCATATTGGATAAGTTCAAGTTAATGGAGATTACCACCCAAGAAATGCTATTCGAGCCTCCCCAAGAATTTGTCACCATCACACAACTAACCCTTAGGTCATGTACGGGTGTTATAAGGGGTTGTGTAATAAGGTATTAGTTACTTATTGTGTAATACCATTTTATAATTAAATGTCTTATTCCATCTATTCTATTATGAGAATAGTCTTTCTTATAAGAATAATTAATTTTGATAAATTGGGTTTTTGAGTAAGAATTGTAATTTTGAGAAATATATACATTATTATATTAAAATAATGTTTGTATTAATAATATTATAAAAAATTATAAATGAGTATTATATTACTTCTTTATCTATAAATGATTTGGTAATTCGTTTGATAAGAGTTATATTTTTAATATGAAAAAGCCGAAAGTGTATTTTTAAAGAATTTATTTTATGGAATTAATGATTTTATGACATAATTATTATATTAAATAAATATTATTATCAAATTATTTTTATGAATAACAAATGATTATATAATTTTGAGGAAGTTGAATGTAATTTTTGTTAGTGTTTGAAAAAAACATTTGGTCACAACACGTGAATTTTCA
This sequence comes from Viscum album, assembly GCA_963277665.1. Lineage (NCBI taxonomy): Eukaryota > Viridiplantae > Streptophyta > Magnoliopsida > Santalales > Viscaceae > Viscum > Viscum album. Next base: position 1,293,663,531 of record OY728135.1, read on the forward strand.
ATAAATATTGATTTTCATATTAAATGTGAAAATTAACATATTTAAAAAATTATATGGACCAAATGAATATTAATTTTGGGAATCAGGATTTCAATATTATCCAATGGTTAATTTTTCATAATTTAATGAGAGTTGAATTTTTGGGTAAAAGATAAATATCTTATAAATAAAATATGTGTTTTAAGACATCATAATGACCCAAAAATGATTTAATAAATACTATAATGGGTATTATAAGCCCAGTATATGCTTTACCATTAAAATAATGTGATATTATATTTGTTTTACTTATTTTATATATCCTTAGTTAATCCTACAAAATGTATAATATATTTTTTGATTTTAAATTCATTTCATTAATAATGTGACTCACCTCCACATAAGAAAGGCTAATATTTTAATATGTTCAGCTACAAGACTTATAAAATAATGTTTTCCAATAAAATTAGTCAAAATACATGGGATGTTTTGTGGTTATGAGTATTCATTTATATAGGTTCCAAAACCTATGTTTGTGAAATATTAAAGAATTCCCCTATCATTTCTTATATAAACCCACCCAATATCCCACGTCTCTTCACTCAAAATACTTGGAGCACATCCCTAATATTTCATCCTCTCTCTATAATCCCCCAAAAGTTACCTAATCTCCCAAGAAGCCTCAATCAAGCCTCTCCCAAGCCTTTGGGATCACACATTCAAGTATGGGATTCCTTCCCTTCTCATTTTTGTCAAAGTTTATATAAGTTGTTATACCCTTTTATTTTCATTTAAAAATGTTGTGATAAGATTTTTAACCTCCCACATAATTTTTTTCTTATGTTTGAATGATTAGAGACCCATTTCTCTATCATTAATTCCTTCCACGTACACTCATTACCATGCTCAAATCTTGTAAGGAATTTCTATCTTCTAATTTCCATTCAAGAATTTCTTTTATATTATGCATCTAAATTCCATTTAATATGTTGTGATATTATGATCCAGGTTTCTATTACAATATATTTCATGTATAAATTATGAGAGAACCCTTTATCTCTCATCTACCCAATTTATTAATTTCCATATAATGTCGATATGTTGCAGAAATTACACTGCGATTTCCCAAGACAAAATCATCATATAGTGAATACCATACCCATTTCGTTATCATGGGTATTCACTTTCATGCACATATATTTATTGAGTGGTACATACATATATGTATTCCATATTATTTTATTGTGGAAAAAATGATGATGTTGAATGAATCCATGTTATATTATCTCTGTGGCACACTTAAGAATGAGATTGAAATGAATATAAAGGGTGAAACCTAATAGCACTCCAATTAATTGGGTAATGTTTAGTATAATGATTCATTGTGTTGGGACAGGGGAATACCTGATTCCTATTAAGAAATACTTCCACCATGTTGTGATAGGGGTTTACCTGATTCCTTTATGTTAATAATGTAGGGTTTTAAGTTGTTGCCACATTTCCATATTATGATAATCATGCAATATCATGCCTTTATGTTGATTTTTCTCTTATGATCCATTGATATTATCATTTCCTTACATGTATTTTATTATTCGTGTTATGCCTTATTTACTCCCTTATTAGGATTTATAGCTCAGCCATTTTTTCTGTATTTTCTCAGGTAATCCCATGAAATGAAAAGTTTGAAGGAATATTGTGGTCATGTAAAAAAAGATTTTAATAAAGATGTTTTATTTTATGTCTTCTATTGTCATTACATTTTAATAATTACAAAAGAAACTAGACCTCTAGTTATTCTTGGTTGTATTAATTTCATGTTTATGCAATAAATCATGTTTAAATTTAGAATAAATAGTAGGGTTGTTATAGTTGGTATCAAAGGATAGGTTTAGTTATTTTTTGTATTATGGTTATAAAACTATTGTGAAATCCTTAGGGATAAGACTGAGTAAAAGAAAATAATACCTAATTTTATTTAGTATAGAGTAAGTGGTTAATTAAGAAAATTTATCATGGTCTGGATATGAATAAGTAAAGGTGGCTCTAGTATAGAAGTATCTAGGGGTAAAAACCAAAAACAATGCTTTGAGCTAGACTTGAACGGGAACTGGTGCATAAAAACAGGCCTTTCTACACTCCTGGTTCGATACTCCCAGGGGATATGCTTTGGTAAATTTATAATCTTATTATGATCCATTATTAAGGGAGAAAAAAATCCCATAAGTATATACTCTTGGGAATAAATCATGGATAACCTAGACCGAATCCTATAAATTCATAAGTTAAGGAGAACAATGTAATTTATATGTTATCCTTATATCATTGGATTTCACTTTATGTGCTTAATAGTTTAAAATAATTACACCTAATTTTCCTTTTATTATAGAAAATGTTCAGTAAACGGAGGACGTAAGCTGACAACCGGAATGAAGATCAATGTGATGACTGTTCTAGTGAGATTCCCAATTTAATTAGAGTGGGAATTGAAAACATTGTCATAATACTATCTCAGTTAACTCGAGTTTTTAATATAAGCACTTCTGAAGAGAAACATCCACCCCCCCCCCCAAGAAAGAACAAGTCGAAATCTAGAGCTTCATGATATAAAGTCCTCCTACTTTAAATGTATCATTTGATCCCTTAATCACAGAATAATACATCAACTCCATTGAGAAGATCTTCTCTATACATCAATGTTTTAAATAGGAGAAGGTTCTTCTATATGATTATCGTATAGAGGGCGAATCTGATCAATGGTGTAAATTGATAAAAAAAATTATAAAGCCTGAGGGAGAGTTCATGGAATTGGAATGGATGGATTTCCATAAAAAAATCGATAAATATTTTCCTCACACCCTCTATCCTAATAAAGGAATGGGACTTCCATTACCTAAAGCAAAAAAAGACAACTAATCCATTAGATCATATGAAGAAAACATCAAAAATATTACACAATACACCTACATATTTTTCATTACCCTTGAATGTGTAGTTGGCCACCTCTTTAGTGAGGAAAAACCTAGCCTTTGGAAAGCCCTGGTGGTCTGTGACTATGAAAGCTATGAGAAGCTTTTATGATTTTCCCTGAAAGTCGGGATGGAGATCGGTGAATCTCAGGGGGATCATGGGGATAAGTAGTGGAAAGTAGACTTAAATTTCTAGCTGTTAGATGGAGAAAAACAGTGGTGTTATGAAATTACAGCATCCCACTTTCCAAAGGTCCAGGAAGAAACACACTAGATATAGCCTGAAGGAGACGAGGAAATGCATTAGGTACGGAAGAGAAGGGAAAATGGATAACGATTCTTTTTGGGAGAAACCCACTACTATGGTAGACTGAATAAATTCTCTGATCGGCCCTGAGTGCAATGTTTATTGCTACAACTTCAAGAAACTAAGGAACTTTGCAAACCAGTTCCCTAATCAAAGGATAGTTGGAGGCAACCAACAACCTCCAAGGAAAAAAAGGTGAGCTTTTTCCATTACTACCACCAAATCAAAACCCAAAAAATATGTGGTGACAGGAACTCTAGTTATTCATTGAATAGTATAGAACCTATTTTTTTATTCTCGTTTTACACATTCTTTAATATCCCGAAAGTTTTGTAGAACAATCGAAACACCACCAAAAATCATGGAAGTAGAGATGTCAGTGAGAATTATAAATGGAGAAAATATTGAATATCATGAATATAACTCCTCCCATGTGACAATTTGAGGATTTAACTTCCTAGAGAACCTCGTTATACTCCCTATGGTAGAATTTGATTAAATTCATTGCATAGATTGACATTCACTATATAGATCCAACATAAATTGTCATGAGAAGGAAATCACTCTCTATATAGTAAATTGACCCCTAATTCTGTAAAAGTGTAAGGATGAGGAAAAATATTGTTTAGAACTATAATATCAAGCAGTGATATTACTTCCCTATGAAAACACATAGCTTTTTTAGATGATTGAGTCTAAGGAAGGAACCATCCTCTAAGGCATGCTTATTGTACGGGAATTCACTAATGTGTTTCTTGAGGAATTTACTATTATTCCACCTAGAAGAGATGTTTAATTATGGAATGATATTATACCTAGGTTGTTCCAAAAATCAAAGACTCTATATAGAATAGATTTTGTGGAGCTTGAGGAGCTAAATAAACAACTATAGGAAAATTCAGATAAAGGGTTTATATGACAAAATTCTTCACCATGGGGTGAACCAGTCTTCTTCATCAAGAAGAAGGATAGGTCAATGCGCTAATGCATTGATTATCATGAACTCAAAAAAATCACAATAAAGAACAAGTATCCTTTTCCATGAATTGATGCCTTTTTTATCAGCTACGTGGAGCACAATACTTATCTAAGGTGGATTAGTAGTCAGGAAATTACAAAGTAATGTTGAAGGAGGATATCATCAAGACTGCTTTTCATACAGGGTATGACATTATGAACTCATAGGAATGCCTTCTAGACTCACTAATTCTCCTAAAATCATCATGGAATTGATGAATAGAGTCTTTAGATATTACCTCGACAAATTTTTGGTAGTCTTTATTAACTATATTCTAATATAATCCAAAACCAAAGAGGAGAATGAGGAGCATCTAAGCATCATACAAAAGACCTTTTGAAATGAGAGGCTTTATGAAAAGTAAATTAAGTGTGAGTTCTAGTTGAAGGAGGTCCAATTATTGGAAAATATCATCAGAAGAAATGGCATATCTATGGATCCTTCAAAAACAAAATCAATTTAGGGATGTATGAGGCTTATATATGTTATGGATATCTATAACTTCCTAGGGTTAGTTAGATATTATCACTGATTTGTGAGAAATTTATCACAATTATAAAACCCTATTAAATAGCTAACTTGGAAGGGAGTCAATTTTTCTTGGAATGATAAATGTGAAGAAAGCATCACGGAGTTGGAGGAGAGGCTTATCACCACCCCTATGCTCACACTGCCCACAAGTGGGGAGATTTTCATAATCTTCATCGATGCTTCAAATAAGGGTTTGGGTTGTGTGTTGATGAAAATGAAAAAGTCAATGTCTATGCCTCAAGGTAGTTGAAAATTCATGAGAAAAACTATCTCATGCTTGATCTAGAGTTGGAAACTATGATATTTTCATTGAAAATATAGAGATAGTATCTCTTTGGGTAAATTTGTGAAATATACACTGATCAAAAAAGTCTCAAATATATATTCAAATAGAAAGAGCTGAACATTATCAAATGAATATGGTTAGAGCTCATCAAGGATTATGACTGCTCAACTCATTGCCACCCTCAGAAAGAAAACAAGGTGGAGGATACTCTATGTAAAAAAGGACCCCACGATTCTGTCATTGATAACAATTAAAAAGGATCCAATCTTCTTTGATTTGATAATGATGGGCATGGGAATCATAAAGAAGGGAATACCATCAATCCATTCACAAATTATTTCTTAACAGTCTCTTTGGGTAAGATTAAATGATGATCAAAAGGATAATATGGTAATTCATAAGATATTAGAAACTATAAAAAATGGAAATCCTCAGAGTTCAATGTTAATTAATACGGAATTGTGAGAGTTTGATCAAGACCATGTGTTTCGCCAAATCCATATTTAAATAAAGAACTTTTGGATGATGCACGTAGTTTGAGTTTTTTCCATCCACCCAGGAAACACAAAGATTTATCTGGATCTCCATGAGAATTATTGGTGTGATATCATGAAGAAGGAGATTGTCTAATATATGTAAAAATGTCTTCTTTGTCATCAAGTGAAGGATGAGAGGAAGAATTATAATGGGATAATGTAACCATTACCCATACCAACATGGAAATGGGAGAACATCACCATGAGTTTTGTCACTGAACTTCGGAATACATTAAAAGGAAACAATTCTATCTGGCTTATTGGGGATCGTCTTACAAAGACTACACACTTCATTTCAATTCAAGAGGATTTCTCATTGGATAAACTGGAATGGATATACATCATAGAAGTTTTAAGGTTGCATGGTGTACCGCTATATATTGTATCAGATCAAGGTATAATATTCACCTCTATGTTCTAGAAGATTCTCCAACATGCTCTGAATACTGAGATAAACTTCAATACAGTTTATCATCCTCAAACTGATGGCCAATCTGAGTGGACTTTCCAAACACTTTTGGACATGTTGAGAGAATGATCTATGGACTTCAAAGGAGGATGGGATCAACATAAAAGTTTCTCAAAGTCAACAAAAGATCTATGCTGATAATCGTCAGTGAGAACTAGATTTTTATGTTAGAGATATGGTTTTTCTCTACATATCTCTATGGAATATAGTGTTGAGATTTGTGAATAATGGAAATATTAGTCCAAGGTACATCATCCCTTTTGAGATATTTGATCGCAACAGAGTAGTGGACTATCAACTATTACTCCCCCCAAAACTATATCAAGTACATGATGTATTCCGTGTATCACTTTTCAGAAAGTGAATACCTGGCCCATCACATGTACTAAATCTAGAGGTTGTACCATTAGATAATGAACTTTCCTATGAATAGAAGTCGGTGAAGATCTTAGATCATGGGTAAAAAGTTCTATAAAATAATATAATGTCACATTTCAATGTGTTGTGGAGAAACCACAAGTTTGAATAAGCAAAATGGTAACTGGAGGATGTGATGAGGTAGAGTAACCCCCACATGTTTTACTATGAAAAAATAAAATAGTGAGGGTGAAATTTCATAAGGGGGGAATGTTGTAAAAACCTAAAAAATTGTGAATAAAATTCTCATTCTTTTAATGTCTTATGGATATAGAAAACACATACACTTTTTTATTATTTTTTTGTTTAAATTTCCATTATGTATTGTTACCATTGATAACATATCCATTTAAAAATGATCACACAACTGATATAAATACATGGTTTTAAAAAAGAAAAAATTTCAACATAGACAAAGGATAAGATGGCCTCATCTAGTAGACTCACGATGTACGAAGATCATTTTTCAGAGCATAAGAAGGATGTATCATCACTGTTCATCTCTCTTGACCAATCCCAATCCAAAATTCAACATTTTAAGATTGAACAGAATTGCCTACGGGAGAAGCTCAGGTTAATAGAGATTACCACCTTGGTGATTTTATCTGATTCACCCCAAGAGTCGGTCACCATTGCACACCTTACCCTTAGGTCTAATGTGGGAGTTATATGGGGTTATTTAATATGGTATTAGTAACTTATTGTTTAATTACGTTTTATAAATAAAAGTCTAATTCCATCAATTCCTTTATGAGAATATTTTTTCTTAAAATAATGATAAATTTGATAAATTGAGTTTTTAGGTATGTAATTTTGAGAATTTTAAACATTATTATATTAAACTAATGTTTTTATTAATAATATTATAAAAAAATTCTTATAAATGATTATTATATCAGTTATTTATCTATAAATGATAGGTTAATCAGTTTGATAAGAGTTATATTTTTTATACGATAAAACAGAAAGTATATTTTTTAAGAATTTATTTTATAGAATTAATGAATTTTTTAAATAATTAATATTTATATAAAATATTATTATCAAATTACTTTTATCAATAATAAATGAGTATATAATTTTTATTAACTTGAATTTTATTTTTATTAAGGTTTGAAAATTGTTTTTGGTCGAAACCCATGAATTTTCAATAAATGTTAGTTTTCATTTTAAAAGTGAAAATTCACATATTTAGAAAATTATTTATATAAAATGAATATTATTTTTGAAATCATAATTTCAAAATTAACCAACAATTAATTTTCCATATTTTTCTGAGAGAGTCAATTTTTTGGGTAAAAATTAAATATTGTGTAAATAAAATATATGTTTTAGGACATCATAATGACCCCAAATGATGTAATAAATACTATAATGGATATTATCAGGGAATTATATGTTTCTCATTAAAATAATTTTATTTTATATTTTTTTACTTATTTTATAAATCCTTAGTGAATCCTCCCAAATATATAATATATTTTCTGATTTTAAATTCATTTCTTTTTTAATGTCACTCACCTCCACATAAGCAAGGATAGTATTTTAATATTTTCTACCATTGGAATTATAAAATAATGTTTTATAATCCTATTTTAAAAAACATTTTTCCAAAAAACCATGGGAAGGTTTGTGGTTTTGAGAATTTAATTATATAGGCTCCAAAACCTATGTTTGTGAAATATTAGGGAATTTCCCTCCCATTTATTATATAAACCCACCCAAAATCCCACTTCTCTTCACTCAAAATCCATGGATTACATACCTACTCTTTAGTTTCCTCTATATAATCCCCCCAAGGTTCCCCAATCTCCCAATAATCCTCTCTAAATCCTCTCTCAATCCTTTGGGATCACACATCCAAGTAAGTGATTCCTTCATTTATTATTTTTTTCTATTTTTATTTATATTGTTATACCCTTTTATTTTCAATTAAAAATTTTGGGTTATGATTTATAACCTCCACCATAATTCCATACTTATTTTTAAATTATTATGTACCCCTTTTTATCTCATTAATGTCTTTCATGTACACCTGTTACCATACCAAAATTCAGTAAGGGATTTCTCTTTTCTTATTACTATTAGAGTATTTCTTCTATATTATGCATCAAAATTAAATTTCATATATTGGAATATTATGTTACATAATTCCATTAATATCTATTTCATATATAAATCATGAGAGACCTCTTTCTCTATCATCATCCAAATTTATTAATCTCCATATAACATTATTATGCTTCCAAAATTACACCACGATTTTCCAAGCCAAAATCATCATGTAGTGAATAACATACCAATTTATCTATCAAGGGTATTAACCTCAATAAACATATAATTATTGAGTGGTATTTAAATTTATGTATTCCACATTATTGTATCATGTAAAAAATAATTATATTGAATGAATCCATGTTATACGATTTATGTGGCACACTTAAGCATGAGATAGGAATGAATATGAAGGGTGTGCCCTGATAGTGCTCCAATGCATTCAGTAAGGTTTAGTATCATGATACATAATTTTGGGACAACGGTTAACCTGATTGATTTTAGTAAATTTTTTATCATTTTGGGATAGGGGTTTACCTTATTCTTTTATGTTAAGGATTCATTGTTTTAAGTTGTTGTTACATTTTCATGATATGATAATCATGTAATATAATTCCTTTATGTTCGTGTTTCTATTGTGCTCCATTGATATTCCCATTGACTACCATATATTTTATCCTTCACGTTATGCCTTATTTACACCCTTACTAAGCTTTATAGCTCACCCTTTTCTTATGTATTTCCCCAGGTTATCCCATGCAACGCTAAGTACGAAAGAATGATATGGTCATGTAAAAGAAGTTTTCATTAAAGATGATGTATTTTATATCTAAAGTTGTCATGAATATTCCAAAAAAACAAATAAAATATACATCTTGACCTTTTGGGTTTTGTTAATTAAATTTTTATGTAATAAATCATGTTTAAATTTTACATAAACAGAAGGGTTGTTATATCATCCATGTGTACGGAGGTCTACTGAATCGCGTAGCAATGTGATTAATTTTTCACTTAATCATTACATGGTATGTAAGAAGGATAACTTTAATTAATATATTTGATATATATGAGATGGTTTTAATTATTAAAAATTAATATATCATCCATTAATTTACCCTTTCACTCATTATGGAAATGATTTCTTCACTCATGCGTACGTACGGCTTACCATCTCCATGAAGCAGTGCAATTAATTTTTCATTTTGAACATTTGTATATGGTAATAAAAATTGTATGTAAAAAGTATAAATGATTTTTATTAAATTAATATAATACTAGTTATTATATTTATGTATCCTATTAACAATTACTGTAACTTTCATGACAAAACACCCATGGGAAAACAGGAAAATTAACACCTAAAAAAATGAAAATAATGGAATATTATTAACAAAATTGTGGTAAAATATTATAATAGGACTATATATGATATTATATATGAGATTATGGTTCTTTTATAAATTATTAACATGAATAATATTATTATATATTAGTTACGGATACATACGATGGAAATCAGACCTTTGGTAAGGCTTTCTCATCTCACTTTTAATTTCATGCGACATATTTCATATTCGCCACTTATTCCTTTTTGTGGTGAAAATAACACCTCTTCAATATGATATATCATGAATCTATTTATATTCATGGTATTTTAATATTATTATTTTTTTTATTGGTTTTATGATTCAAAAATTATCCAAGTGGTAAGTCTTTATTTTACAATCTCACCATCATTCCAGAATGTTTATCTTTATGTCTACTTTGGGGGAATTATTTGATATATAGTTCATAAAATAAATATATTTTCTTCCAATCTAGTTATTGATAAAATTTTGAAATTAATATTACCATTTTTAACTCATTGGTACCAAAAATTATTGAGAAAATGTTTTTAATAAAATATGACTTTATTTATCTCTTCAATCGGAAATCATTTTTCATCCAAACCATTGTCTTTTAAAAAAATTAAAAAAAAATTTATCTTATAAATATGCTTTATTAAATATATTTTTAACCATTTTTTCTTTTTATCAAATGTTTTGGGAAAAATATTCATTTCATTTGAAGAATAAGCTCCTTTTTCATTTACTAAAAATGTGTAAGGAAATGTTGTTTTAACGTGTACAACATGAGAAAGATTTTCCACCATCATGAAAAATCAATGTTTTAATACTTACTTTAAAATTTCTAAAATTCCATTATCAATGAAATGTATGGTCAATTTTTTTTGATTTTTTAAAATTTGATCATTAAAATGAAAAGGTTATTTTTCTCAGAAATGTTTTTAAGGGTTTTTCATAGTATTTATATTCATCAATGACATAAACATTATACCTTAATTAGGGAACACTTAGGAAATCCTATATTGATTTTATCTTTATTATCATTTTGGATTTTTTCTGATTAGTTTGAATGTGGATGTAAAATTTTATTATTATTTTCCATTTTACTCTTGATGGTTTATGATTATGTTTACTGATTAGGGTATGTATTTAATTTTGTATGTTTGATTTTCAATATGAATGATTGTGTTGATTAGGTTTCACACCTTTAACTTGAGGAATTCATTAAACTTAAAAAGTGATGGTAGGGTCCCACAATATCTCCTAGATGCATCGGTAAGTCTCATGAGACAAAATATATTAGGTTTTGGCTGAGGTCATACCAATTTATTTCTTTGTCTTGGGGAAATTCAATGACGGTATGTTTTGGATTACCATAATTATGTATTACATCATTATGAAATTTGATATTAATGTTCCATGTGATTATTCGATTATTTAGAATATCCATGGTTAATTTTTCAATCTTATTTGTTTTTTTATATCGCCTTATTTGATAAAAATTTATTCCTACCATATTATGACCATGGTATTGATTAAATTGAATGAGTTTTTGTTATTTATGTTTATATATTGATTATGCATTATTTATTCATTCCTTTAACTATATTCTTACCCTTACTAAGAATCTGATCACACCGTTTTCTTATGTTTTATTTACCCAATGATACTACGATATGTTTTGTGATTAATATAACTGGGTATACTATGAAGAATAACGGTGTTCTCAAAGAAAATAAATTTGGTATTTATGTTTTAATTTGTAGTAATAATTTAAACTTTGAATATATTTTACCTAGACTACAAAACCATTCATTACTTCATGATGTGATTCCTTATATATTAAGACAATATAATAAAGTAGAAATTTGCTCTATGATACTGGGTTTGGGGTCTCTATAGTTGGATTTAGAGAACGTTTAGTAGAAACATTAGGAAGTAGATTTCAGAAAACATAGATTAGGTAACATAACCTTATGATATATAGTGAGAATGTGTATAAATTACATCCTAATTTATTATTAAGGATATGATTATGTGTTTTTCATAGAAACCACATCCTTCTTTGGATAATATAAGTGGATTTAGTTCTATCATAGATGTACCTACGGGTAATAAATTTGAAAAGGTAACTTTTTTCTTGACCTCATTATCACCTGGTGCATGACTACAGGCCTTAATATGCACCCAGTTTGACATTACCAAGGGATATGCTTAAGATAAATCACATTTTCTTAACAATACATTATGAATGTTTTTAAAATAAAATATCCCCCAAAGAAACTATGATTGTAATTATGAGATTATCTATGCATAAATTTTTCAATTTATGTTAGGTGTTTAACTTGTTTGGGGATTATATATTATGTTTTGTAATGTTATGTTCTGATATAGTGTATTACATCATTTATAAATTGCACTTATGGGAAGTTATGAGAACCATGTCAATGCACACAAACCGCATAGTAATAATGACATCTTCATTGATGATATTAAAACAATGTTTTTAAGGAAACTAGTCTCCCAAATATTATCATCATATGAGGAAATAGTACCATTTCACATAATGATGGAGAAATAATAATATAATTATTATGACTTCTAAGGGAAGTAAGAGAATAATATAATGGCATAGAAAAAGACAGATAAAGGGAAGATGGGAAAAAAGAATTTTCTAACATGTGATACTTTTGAAAAGAAAACACCATGGTACATCCTTAAAAATAAAAGGATTTTGCTTCAAGTGTGGTCAAAAATGCCACAATGATCATGATTTTAATGACAAGAAATAATATTCCGATCTTTAATGCATCCACTATATGGGGTTGGGGAACTATGGAAATGAATTACCCTAGAATCAAGTTAATATACCTCAAATAGAGCTAAGGGGTAAAGGATATGTGTATTATATTACTACAGATGAAGTAGAATGATTACGTTTTTTTTTTGTTTTTGAATTCATAAATTATGCTATAAGATTATTTTAATAAATGATATTATGGTTATAAGAATTATGAAATATATAAGGATTGTACTTCATTAATATTTCTTAAAGGATCTAAGAGCATATGTTGAATGGTAGCGATAATCAAGAAAATTTATTTAGTAACAAGTTATGCCTCTTGGGAGACACATGATTAAGTGCATATACCACCTAATATGTTCTAGATGCTAATAAAATAATGATATTTTTATGGTATAGTGTTAGTGAAAATAATTTTTTTAGTGATTTGATGATTTATTTTATCTTTTCTAGAGTTTACTGTAAGTAATGATTTAGGGAATAAATTTAAAACCCTGAGATTTTATATGTTTAAGAATGAATGTGTTCATTAAGGTCTTATATAGATCAAGGTATTCACATATTTGGAAGGTGAAATTAAGATCCAATTTATATTATCTAAGGAATATACTGTTGATTTTTTTACATTACATTAAAAATTGTGGACTTTAAATATGGATATACATATTTTGGACATGTATTAAGGTTAATTATATATAAAATTGATTAATTTGAACATTGGTTGTTATTTTATAATTTGGGATAACCATTTTGGTTTTAGTAAAAACTTAATTAATATATTTTTAATATTTTATGGATATTATGATCTATTAAAAGATAAATTTAGTGACTCATGAATAAAAAATCATCTAAGATATTCATTTATTATAGTAATAAATGAAGTTAAATATGATCAAATAATAACTAAAATATGATATTTTCCCATTAAAATAAAAATATATCAAATAAGTTTATTTCCTTATGTTCCTAGTCTAGATCTTAGAAGAATCCCTTATCTTTAGAAAAAATATATTGAAACAAAAATGGTATCCTATTTCCATTATATTTGAGGAATCAAATGGTACCTTAACTAATAATATATTTATGGTTTTGTGGTTTAGAATTTCTATTTATCATTCACCTTTGTGTAATAAATTACCTCTATCACCCTACATCTTTATTTAGACGTTTCGTTTTTCTTTCGTGTCTATATATTCACTTCCCACCTATGTTATCATACATGGAAACATAATTATCTGATTATTCCAAATGACATTCACAATTAACATTCTATCTTATCATGGGGATGTTTTATTAACCCTTATCATGATGTAGTAATCCCATAATTTTATTTTTAAATTTCAAAACCTTGATTACCAAGATCAAGATTGAATTGCAAGGATGCAATTTATTTAAGGGGTGTAAAATGTAGCACCCCAATATTTTAGAATATGAAAATCATATTTGATAATGTGTGTGACACTAAAAAACATTATTAGAATATAATATAACATCCTAATACTTTATGATTCATTTTTGTTAAAAAACAATCTCTTTGATATCTTGTGGTGTACGTAAAACTAAGATTAAATGAATCCTGGTACTCAATTAAAATGTTATTATTGAAACATGACCATTATAACCTATAAATTAAATATTTTGATATGAATAGTACTAACTAAATTATGAAACATATATAAAAAATAAAATTTATATCTATTTGTTAGTTATAAAATTATAACCATTTTAAATAAAAATTAAATGTTTTCTGAAAAACCAGTTTTTTCCAAAATTGCTTCTAGCCACACTTTGCAAACATAACATATAATTAATATTTTTTATCTTTAGAAAATTTATTCAAAAAAATGAAATTAATTTTTAAATCATCATATTAAAATTATCTTAGGGTGAATTTTTTTGACTTTTCTAAAAACAATCATTTTTTTGAATAGTGAAAAAAACTGAATTTTAATTGAAAACTAATTTTTTGTTCATATATTTTCATTGTTAAATTATATTTTAAATTGATTTTAAAATAAAATTAGTTAAATAATATAAAAATTAAAATGATTTAAGTTATTTTAATCAATTTTATAATTAATTATCATTTTATATCCTTTTATACATATGGGAAGTTTCTCTTTCACAACACGCTTTTTCAACGCATCTGTGCGTATAATGTTAAATTGAATTCTGTGACTTTTGAGAATTTAATTATTAAAAATGGATTCCATATTCAAAAAAACAATAATTTATATTTTTGTGCCAATAATAATCCTAAAATACTAAGCCTATAATCCTAATGTGGAGATCCAAAGGAGGTTTCCCATAGAGAAAGTATTTATCATAACAAAGATCTTTCATTTTCAGTATTCATTTCCACCTTTAGTTAATATTGGAACTAAAAATATAAGAACACAATTATCTCCCATATAAATAGATTTTACTAAGTTTATGGAATGATATTTATCCATCTCCTCTTACATCAACTAGGAAACAAAGCTATCTATTATGCTTATGACGTACAACTGCCTCGCGAATAGATGTTGTTCGTTTTCTATCACCACATTTCAAGGATTACTAAAATGATGTATTTACAAAATTTATATGATATTCATGATTTTATTTTACTTATTTAATTCTAATATCACATATAAATTTTCACATTGTATTATGTTTCAAATACGATAACGTCGCTAGTGTGTAAAGTGGACTACTGCCTCGCGAAGTGTTCGGATTTGTTTTTCACTTATGATTTACATGGATTTTAATAAGGATAAATTAATGAATATATGAATTATATATGAGATATATTTTATTCATGAAAACTAAAATATCACCCAATTTCATTCCATTTAAATTTTTGAGATAATGATACAGTTGCATATGCATACATATGGCCTAACGTCTCTACGAAGTGATGTGATTCATTCTCCCAACCCAACATTCATAAATAGTAATAAAAATATCTATAATAAGTGAATATAATATTTAAAACATTATTAAAATTATGGATATGTTATAGATATATATATATATATATCCTATTTATAATAACTATAACTTTCCTCACAAAACATGCATGAGAAAAAAAGGTAATTAGAAACCCAAACAACAAAAAAAATAAAATATTATTAACAAAAGGTTGGAATAATGTTATAATTGGATCATATATGATATTATAAATACTATTATGGTTCTTATACAAATTAATATCATTAATTATACCATTATATATGAGTTATATATAAGAAAAAAATAAATAAAAACTAAGGTAAGGGTTTCTCATCTCACTTTTACTTCTATCAGAGAAATGCAATATTCCTCACTTATTGATATGTGTGGTGTATATAATTACCCTATGATATTATATATCATAAATATATTTATATTTATATTATTTAATATTTAATTCAATATTATTTCTTTTATGGGTATCATGATTCATAAGTTACCCTGGTGATAAGGGTTTATTTCAAAATCACATCATTATGCAGGATTGTTTAAGATTATATATCCCTTGGGGGAATTAATTTATATTTATATCTTAAAATAGATATATTTTATTCCCCTATGGTTATTATTGAATTTTTTTCAATTAATTTCACATTTTTTTCACTCTTTGTTACTTGAAATGATTAAGGAGACGATTCTTTATGAACATCAATCGTTATTTCTCTCTTCTGTCAAAAATCATTTTTCATCAAAACTCATGTTTTCTAAAAATGATTTCAAGAATGTTTTTAACTTTTTAAAGTGATTCATTAAATAAATTTTTACCAAATTTTAATTTTTCATGTTTTCTTGAAAGTAATCTTCATGTTTTTTTCAAAAAAATTCATGTTTTCCTCTTACCAAAAATGTGAATGTAATCATTTATTTAAAATGTACAGCATGCATCAAATTTACACTATCATGAAAAATGAGAGTTTTAATTATTATTTTACAATTTTAAACTTTTATTTTCAATGAAAAGTATTATTAAAATGTTTTTTTTTGAACTTTTTATTTTAAATGGTAATTTTCAGAATGGAAATGTTATATTTATCAAACATGTTTTTATGTATATTTTCAAGGTATTTATATTCATCGAAAACATAAAAAATATAATTTACTTCTGATTAACTATGTATATGTTGTATTTATACCATAATTATTATTTATATTAATGGTTTATGATTAATGTTTCTGGGTATTTATAATTTTATTATAATTTACCATTTTACACTTGCTGGTTTATGATTATGTTTATAGATTGGGGTAAGTATTAAAATTTCATTTCTTAATTTTTAAATAGGAATTTTTATATTTATTATTTTCTCCAATTTCTTTTGAGAAATGAATTTGAATTGATAAGTGATGGTAAGGGCCCATTATAGCACCCGGATTCATCAGTAGGTCTCATGAGATAGACTAGATTAGGTTTTGTTTGAAGCCTTGACAATTTATTTATGTTTCATAGGGAAAGTCCTCAGAAATATGTTTTAGATGTCTATAATTATGAATTCCATCATTATGAATTTATTTATTCATATTACATGTAATTAATCTATTAGTTTGAAGATTCATGGTTAATTTTTCAAGATCAGGTGATTATTTATATGGAATTATTTTATCATCATTTATTCCAACCATATATGCTTAAGTTGTTGATTAAATAAAAAATTGTTTTGTTATTTACCTTTATATATTTATTATTCCTTATTTGTTCATATTTTCTATTTTAGACTACCCATATTAAGAATCTGAGATCACCCTTTTCTTGTGTTTTATTTTCCCTAAGATACAAGGAGGTTTTTTATTAATTTGTAGGGATAGATTATGAAGAATAATGGTGTTCTCCATGAAAATACATTGTTTATTTTATTTTTTCAATTATAATATGAATTTAAAGAATGTGAATAGTTAAATAAGACTTCTAAATTTCTCAATACTTCATGATGTTATTCCTATATTTTATGAAATTTAATATAGTAGATACTGACTCAGAGAAACTAAGGTATTGTTCACTAAAGATCAAGCATATATTTTAGTTTTTAAAGACACCTAATACTTAAAATGTGGAATTTTCCACTTATATATTAAAGGGATTAGGTTGGAAATAATGAGAATCCTACCTGATAGTGAAGAGGCATGATAACCTCACATGGAATACCATTAAATGATATTTTATTCATTATTTCTATCCAAAAACATTAAGGGTATAGAAGGATCCTGAGATTGTGAGGATGGATCATGGAGGCTATGTAGTGCTGAAGTATACTTCTTATCTTTCTATGTTTATTATCTGTCTTATGAGTTCCTCATGAATTTTTACCTTAAACCATAGTGTTTTTAGATAGTATTGAAGGTTAATATCGTCTTCATGTTTATTATTATTTTCTTTCTAACTAATGTTGAGGTGGTAAATAAGGCGGCTATAAAATAGGTGGGCATGGCCATCAATATAGGTCTTACTTGTGTTCCTTAAATGGGTGGTACTGAGAGATTCTTATCTTTCTAAAATAAGAAGTGGGATGAACCTCAATAGAGAGGTGGTAGGTGTGATCAACAGTCATCTGGCATAGCACTGTGGTTTCAATAGGGGTGCATTGGTGGTCTGTTATCAATTTTAGAATTTTATCCATAACAAATGTTTTTTCATGAGGCTCTGAGGATGTTCCACCAATGTGGGAATCTGGGTTATCTGAATATATTCTATAATACCCCCTATAAGGGACTATAGTGGGTTTTTCTTAAGGGTTTATAGGTGTGGAAGGATTATTCAATTGGTATAAGATATCACCCTTAAGTTAAAGGGGATTCTCACCCAGAAATGATGTATTGGGATGAGCCGAAGTTAGGTTTTTTTTTATATGACAGATACATATCCTAAGGATACTGATTATGATCTATCCACTATAAGAGTAATGGAATTTATTTCATCCTCAATATAATATATTTTATTTTGTATGGTTTCTTCCCATTCATTGATCTCATTAATATTGTTTGATATCTTAATTATATGAGTAGAGATTATTCCCTTTATGATGTATTTTCTTACCCCATTGGGTTGAAGGAAGGAGTAAGGTTTCAAGTTATAGTTGTTTCATGTTTTAATTTACAATTTGGACTACATGAAATATTTTTTCTTCTTAGACCTATATTTTTTTTAATATCATCATTTGTATGGATTAGTTTGTTAGATTTAGAGAAAAGGTTGATTTTTATAACCTCAGGTTCCAATTTCTATATTATAATTGTTGAAATAATATTTTAGGGTGAGTGTTATATATAATCAGGGAGGGAAGGGATCATTATTTCAGATATGCGACAAATATTGTGTTAGATATCTAGGTTTTTCTTTGATTTCATGGAGTATAGTTTATTTAATTGTCTTCCAATGTTCATGGACTAACACGCTGATGTGTTTCCAAAAGATTTTTCTTGGTTTCCTTCATTGTGAGAGATTGAATTTGGTATTGACATGATACCCCAGATGACGCTTATTTCATTATTATCTTATAGAATGATTTCAACTGAGTTTGTAGCGTCGAAAGCTGATTTATAGGATTGTGATTGAAAAAAATTTATTAGTATTAGTTTTTCACTATAAGATTCACAACTTCAATTTATAAATTATATAGGATGGACTCTATGAATTTTCATAGACTAATGTAATATTAATCACGTGACTATAAATCATAAATACACATTTCCCAAAATTGATGATTTTTAACCATCTTGGAAGAGCTCATTGATTTCCAAAGAACAGCTTGAGATCCTGGAACTACCAGTTTAGGTTATAGGAGGAGGATGTTTATAAGTCCACATTTAGAAGTTATTATATAAACTATGAGTATTTGTTTATGCTATTAGTACTTACCAATTATATGGAAGTATTTATGGCCTTGATAAACTAGATAATTCATCACTTTTTGGTCTCTTTTGTGGTCATGTTTGTTAATGACATAATATTGTATTCCTTGGTAGAGGAGGACAATGATAATTTTATAGAGTTCGTTTTCAGATTCTTGAGTGAGAGTCATCTTTATTAAAATCTTTCCAAAATTCCTTTCTGGAATTATATGTTAAAGTTCATGGGAAATTTGATTTATTAAAATGGTTTTATTTGGACCATAAGAATATTCAAGAAATTATATCTTGGGAGAAACCCAAGAATGTTTTTGAGATAATAATCATTTGGCGATTGGTTGGGAAATATAGGAACATAATTATGGTATTATATAGAATATATTCTCCATTTATGGAATTCACTATTATTGGGTGTAAGTTTGAGTGGATTTGGGATTCTTAGAATTATTTTTAGGAGTTGTAGAACTATTTGACATCTGTACTCAATTTTATTCTTCCTGAGACTGAAAAATATTATATGTTGTATTTTGATGCCTCGGGTGTGGGGATAGGGTGGTTTTGGACATAAGATAACCATGTGATGAATTATGTTACATGGAAGCTAAACCAACATGAGAAATAATACCCCACCCATGACCTAGAATTGGCATATGTGATGTATTCATTGAAATAGTGGCACCATTTCCTCTTGATAAAGAATTTTCATGTCTACTAGGATCGAAAAATCCTAAATTATATATGAACCTGGAGGGAATTGAACCTCATAAAGATACTGTGGGTAGAATATTTTAAAAAAATTGATATATCCTAAACACCTATGAAGAGGAATGTTTTCTGAAATACGTTGTGTAGAATTTTTCTGAGCCATGCTATTTGAGAATCAATGGACGGGGGGGAACATGATGAGTATTATTACTGATATATGGTTGGAGGTGAAAGAGGATAGAGATAAGGTTATTTTTACCACTATTAAAGTTACATACTCATTCATTGATTAGGATTAGAATGAGTTGGTATCGAACCCTTATCACTAGTAGATTATATGTGTTTTAAATGTTGGGAATACCATGAGTGATTGGTCTTAGTCTCCCAATGGTTCTTTCCATTTTTAAAAGTGGTTTGTAGTTTATTTTAAATTAATTAAATAGGTGGTGCATGATGTGAATTACTCGAGTTGATAATTTTACCTTTGGGTTAACAAAACTTTTTATTCCTTGAGGAGTACTTATTTGTGGCTATCGATAAGATAATAAGTTCCTAATTTTTTTCCAAATGTTTCGACTATCATAGATTCAATGATGAGCATCATAGACCATTTAGGTTATTACAACCACATCCCATTCTTTTTTTGGAACTAGTAGGAAATCTATATTGATTTTTTAATTTTCCTAACACATACTCTAAGTGGGAAAGAAGTTATGTGGGTGATTTCAAATTTTTGATAAAATTTCATCATTTTCATCCAATAAAGGAGTTGATAAAGGTTTAGGAACTATGAAACCTATACATATGATAGGTTTTCTAGGATTCATGGAGTTCCCATCTCAGTAGTTTCTAGTTGAGATTCTATTTTTACATATTTTTTAAGGGAATTCAGGAATATTTGGGAACCAAGTAGAGTTTGAGCACCTCAAACCACCCATATATGCGTAGACAGACTGATCTGACAACATGTCTCTCAAGAATATACTCTATGTGTTTTTTCATAAATTTTGGGGTTCATGGGAAAGTAACATGTAGCTTGATGTGTTTTATTATAATAATAGTTATTAATTATATATTATGATGTCCCCATTTGAGGTGTTATATGAGAATTTTTTATTATATAATTCGTGTTTGGAGGAGGTGGGTGTCAGGACTGAGTCTAGTCCAATAGATAATGGAAAATGTGTGGATGATTCAGAATAGGTCAGCGATAGCATATATTTTCCAAAATTCGATCATTTATCGACATCATCACCAGATACAGTTTAAGGTTAGTGATCATGTGTTTATTTAAGTATATATTTGAAAAGTTTACTTTTTCATGGGAAAGTAAGGGATGTTTAAACCATTTTATATTGATCCATTATGGTTTTTAGATTGTTTTTTGAAGTTATACCATTGATTGGATTTACCACTATTGGTGAACATGATGCATGATGTTTTTCATGTATCTTAGTTAAAAAAATATCATCTCCAGGACCATCTCATTTGATATAGTGGGATATTTGTAGGTGGATCATGATGTCACCATTATGGAGAATCATATTTGAATCATAGATTATCATAATAAGGATATCATTTATAAAATTAATCACATTTGTCTATATTCATTGAAATAATAGTAGTGATATCCATAAGGCATGGGAGTGGGAATCCAAGGTGAGGGATTAGTGGCCTCACTTATTTTATTTTGAGGAAACCTAAGGAATTTATGGGGGGAAAGTGACATGGAGGGGATGTTTATAACATCCATAGGGCCACTGGTATGTCTTATTTGACTTTTTATTTACCCTTTTCTACATTTTCTAGAGTATATGGGTGTTGAGGGTCATAGATTTAATTTTGGGGAAGAAACACCTTGGTGGATATATGGCGCATGGTTTTTCTTACCATACAATTAAGCCATGTGAAGGTGAGGTTTTATGAAATAGAGATATTTTAAATGTTTTGAGTAAGATTTTTCAAAATTTGGGTCTTAATAGAAACCATGTGACTTTAATTTTTGGGAGATTTAATAACTCACAGAGCTGGTGAGCAGTTTTTCTAACCATGCATCCAAACCGTGAACATTGTCCAAGCCATTAAACATTTCAATTTTACCAAAATTCCCTTAACAAATTTAATTTATTTCAGCCTAATATATTCTCCCATCCACACACAACCACCTTTTGTGGATTCAGATCTTCTATCCTCTTCATTTTTCTGTAATAGTATAGATTTATTGGTGTTTTGGCATTATTTAAACCAATTTATTCCTGATTTCATCACCTTACCCCTCATCTTGCCTTTTTCCTCAACTTCAATCGAAAGTGAAATCCCTAGATTGTGATTCAGATTAATATAAGGTTATTAATAGGGATTAGGGTTTTTTTGTTTAGTTTTATGTGTGTATGGACTTCTCTTAGACAATTCCAGTGGTTTTCATTGAAGGAGATATGATTTGGTTTGGTTTTGAGGTTGGTGTTTCTATTTAAGGGTGATTTTCATGGATAAAAATTAGTCCATTGCCCCCTTTGGTTTTTATTTATCAAATTTACGTTGAAATAATTTATGATTGTTCTTTTACCCATGTTCAATGTGACTCATGGTTTTTATCTGAAATTTGCTGTTTTTAAGATTTTTTTAAGGGAGATGGCCTAAAGTCACTCAAAGTGTTTGAATAAAATGATCAAAGAGGTTTTATAGTTTTAAATATATTTATAAATAGATTCTGGAAATTGTTCTACCTTGAGAAACCTATTTTATAAAAATGGGAATGGTTTTTTATTAAATCGTCTTTTTGAATGGATTTTGTAAATAGAACTTATTGATGTTGATACTTTCGAAAATGAGTATCACATGGGGGGTCGAGGGTTTGAGGGAGTATAATAATTATCTAAAGAGTGTGTTATACAAGGTATAGAGTGAAAATTTATGAGGAAGACTAAGAGATATTCCATAATATATTCCAATGGATCGATAAGATCCTTTGGGAGGAAGACTGAGTGAGATTCCAAAACATTGATGAATGGAACAAGGGAACTCTTAGAAGTTTAGGCATAGGCAAGACCTGGAGAACAACCATCATATTATACTTGTTTAGTCAGCTATAAAATTTCATTTTATTTTATGTCAAACTATAAATTATTTTTAGATCACATGTTTCATGTTTGTTTTTCCCAATTGATTTATATTCTTTCATGATTAATGTGAATTCCTTTGTTAGTTTATATATCATATGTTATGACCATTTATATTAATTATTTATATGATACTGTTTATTTTTATGCATACTTTTATGTCATGTGTGGGAGTGTCGAGAATATTATGTCGGTTGTCTTATTCCTTTTTGAGCCTTGTTATATTCATGATATGAAACATGGATTATTTTTTACCAAAATAAAATTGATTTAGAAATGGAAAAAAAATTCTAGTGAACATGGTTTTGGAATAGGGTTTCAACCTAGATTTATTGATTCACATGGATAAAATCCATATATAAATTCATCGTGGTATCCTAATAATATTTATTCATCACACCCTGTATATGACATTGAGTTTGTGGAGACTTCATTTTGTAGACCTGGGTAAGGTTAATGAAAATATAAATTTTAGTGGCTCTTCTTCATTAACACATTACAATGATTTTTTTTAAAGATACATGATCATAGGGAGTTTATATCATGAGGGTCCATTTTGAGATTTTTGTATTATGGATGTCATGAATTTCACATTTGGGTATTGATCCTTATTTTTAGTTTTGAACATTTGAATATGTATATCATGTATATGTATTGTATGTGACGTGTTATATATTGTGATGTAATGGTGTTTAAGAAATTTTCTTTTAGTCGTGATTTTTTATACTCTGGTCGTATACTTATATATATTAATCAGGTTATATCAATTGGTGTGGTCATTCAATTAATGGATTAGTTATGCATGTTTTACAATGTAGAAATTGTTCCTAAATGGATTATTTTGATTTCCAAGTGTTTATCACCATCCCATGGTGATCTTCATCACACTCTGGTCCATGTGGTATTTCAACATGTATAATCAAATAGGCCGACTCAAGCTATTTTTCTATATGTGATTCCATTAGGGGGGAATTACAAATAATTTTTTACAAGTGTTATAAAATATGGTACATATATATTTATTATTTTAGAAAAAAACTAAACCATAAATTTATAGGATTGTGATATTATTATAAAATGTGGTGTTTATAATCTAGAAATATTAGTATATTTATCTTGAGTAATCTCACACGGTATCAAATACAATTTTAATAAGTGTTTTCTAAGAAATGGACCAAGGAGTGTGAGTCTAGGGAACCTATGTTGGTATCATAAAAATGTTTAGTTATTTTTAAGGATTTCTTTAGCTATATTATATTATTATTTAGTTCTTTTTTGATTAGGATAAGAGAAATTTAGAGAAAACACTAGGGATATGTCTAAAAAATAAGACTAATTATAGGATAACGTCGTCATATTTTGCTAATGTAAATAAAGTTTTTATAGAAATTATATTCGTTGATGGATAATGGATTTTGGATATGTATATGGAACATAATATCGTACGGGTAGTCACCCTCAAAAAGGATGATTTTCTATCTTAACTCGGTGAATAATGAGTGGGCCTATGACTGCACACCTAACTATGAATGCTTGGGAGAGAAATTTTGGTTAATTAATATTATATATTCAAATCATTATGAAGTATTATTTTATGTTTAGGTTAGAAAACCTAAGAATAAAATTGACATGCATAACCTATATTTAAGCTTTCATATTTAAGAGTTAAGGTGTACATAATTTTAGTGAATTATTTCTTTTAAGCCCATAGTTTTTCCTTGATAAATTTAATAATTTGAGTGTTCTCATCCTTTAACATTTTTTTAAAGAAATTATTGGATTAAGGATAAACTAGTTTAATAATGGATACGAATGAAATAGAGTGATATTCTTAAAAATCAGCCATGTGGGATATAATCCAGATTAAAAAAACTCATTGAAATTATAAATCTAATATATCATGCTATTAAAAATAATGAAAATAATGTTTAGATATAAAATGAACCAATGAAGTAGAAAATTACTATCTATTCCTTCATGTGATAATATCCACCATGTTTTAGTGGATCATCTAATATACTTATTCCCGAGAAATGGATCAGTGTAATGATAATGATAGTATCTATTATTTGGTTCCTAAAACATGAATATTTTGTTCTGTTTTATTATCATTTCAAATTTTATTTTGAACAATGGTGTCTCATATTAAGAATAAAATAAAAATGGAGGAAATATACTCTGTGGAATTAGTGGAGTTCAATAAATTATTAGTTTCTAAATATTTTCCACAAAACCTTGACATAAAAATGTATAGAAGATTCATAGATTTAAAAAATATTAGGAAGAAATAGTGGGTACATATGAACCAA
Organism: Viscum album; assembly: GCA_963277665.1. NCBI lineage: Eukaryota > Viridiplantae > Streptophyta > Magnoliopsida > Santalales > Viscaceae > Viscum > Viscum album. Next base: position 1,293,689,214 of record OY728135.1, read on the forward strand.
ACATCACGTGACCTTTAAGGTATAGGTCTAGTTTTATATTTAAAAATTATTGTAATAGAAAATAATTATTATGTGTCCAAAAACCATTTCATCAAAAGGAATTACTTTTTTTTATATTGACAGTAATTAATTGGTTCAAAAATTTACATTGAAGGTTGAAATAAAAGTTAAGGACTCACATTACTCCAAATAAAAAAAGAAGATGATTTAATTTTAGGGAATCTCAGAAGAAAAACATCCGGTACGAAATAATTTTTAGCCTTATACTTGAAAATAACTCTTATTAAACCAAAAAGTAATGTGTCGCAAAATATCATGATGGTGTTTTAAGTCTATAAGGGTTGGACATCAAATTCATGATTTTCAAGGAATAATGAAGAGTATATCCAAATAAAAGTATAAAGAAAATGTCCAATGTTTCAAATGTAAAGAGTTTGGAAATTATGAAAATTGATTCCCAAACCCAGAGGATGACATGGATAATAAATTTCATCAACCTCCTAAGACAAGGTAATACTGAAAATCCTATGAAATAACCACAACTGAAGTAGATTACGATAAAAAAAGGGTGTCATGATTACTAAATAATATATATCTCTAGTTGGACTCTATATTAACTACCAAAATAGTGAAATCACATTTTATATCTACCTATAATAAACCAATTAGTGCAAATATGATTATTAACTCTTTTTCGAAATTACTTCTAATCATTAGGGTTGTTTTCTTAAAATAATTGTGGAAAAGATTAGTTTTAAAGTATAATATATAATAAAAATTTAGATATATCATTATATCTTGATTCATTGTTATCTTTTGGTTACCCTTATCAAATATAATTAGTATATGTTAATTAAAATTATGTGGATTCAATTTATTTAAAGGGGGAGAATGTAATACGCTAATATTTTTCTATTTATTTTCCATTAAATAAAAAATGTGTCGATATCCAACATACCACAAAGCACCCAAAAAATTACTTGCACTATATTATATGAATATTAATAATAAAATTTAAGAATAATGATACATATAGTGATAAAATATTGTAATCAATATAAAATTTATATAAAACAGGATTAAAAACACTTAAATTTTCAAAAGGGGTCTTTCAATAAAACCAATTTTCTAATATATATTTTATTATAATAAATATTATACATTTAATTTTATAAATTAACATAATTTTTGAATTAATCATGTCAATAATATATTACGCTGAATTTTTTGGATTTTTCTAAAATAATTAATTTTTAGGTGAATTGTAAATATTACCAGATTTGATAATACTATCAATTTTATGAAATTAACATAAAAAAAGAAAAGATTAATTTTTTGGAAATTTTTCCATATAAAAATTATATTTATAATGTCAAATAAATTATTTAAAATACTATTTTAAATTTATAAGACCCATGTATAATGTTTTGGAAACATAAGTAATATTTTACACTAAAAATTGTTTTTATTTCGTAATATTAAAAATTATTTTCCCTCACTTATAGAAATTAACTCTAAAAATTGATATAATATTATTTTAAAATATTAATTTTATTTTTATCTATAAAATTTACATCACTAAGGTTAATCTTACTGACCATGATAATGGTGAAGAGTTATTTTCAATGAACTATTTTATTAATTTTGTGTTATTTTTATTTAAAAGAATAAAAATATATATTTTATACAAACAGTTTGATATGATTTTTAAACATATATAAAACTATATTATATCTCATTTAATTAGTAATTAATTTAATATAATATTAAAAAATACTTAAGGATGTAACCAACATTATGTCTATAAAATTGTTTTTTTATACATTAAATGATTAAAATTAAAATTTCATTTTATATTATTAAGAAATTTATCAGAATATATTTATCTTAAATTTAGTATTATAAAAACAAATATTTTTTAAGAAGATTTTTCTTATTTTAATAATAAATTATAAATTACATGCATAAAAACTAGCTACCATGGTAAAAACGAATTGGTAAAATGTAAAAATCAAGGGATAAAAGACTTGAAACATGTTTAGAAAACGTAAGAAAATGAATAGTATAGGATTTATAGACCTTATCGCACCCTAAATATAATTATTTACACATTATATCCATTGACTCTTGAATAGTGTTAGACCATAAATTTCAAAAGTACAGGATATTTACAAAAAATGTCATTTTCATCACTTGTAAAAGGAAATAAATTCCATCACATTTATGAACCCATTAGAAACCATTTTCTCAACCTACCATTTTGCCTATTATCACTTAAAAAATTATCCCAAATATTAAAATCCTTTTTCTTTCAAAAATACCATGATAATTAGCCTCAAGTTGTTACCCAAGTGAGAATATCTAAAGGAAGAGGCAATGTTCTCAACCGAGAACTCTTAATTGTTTTATTCTTATACCAGATTAAAATTTTATATAACTAAATCTATGATAAAATAAGTATTTATAATACAATTAAATTTTATTATACTAATTTAATATCTATTTTCTACCCTCCTGTTATCCATTCTTAAAATGAAAATGCCGCTTGTATTTTATGCGTACTAATTCCTCCAAAAGCAACAAAATATTTTCCTCATAACTTTCATACAAGGATTCTTAAAATGGGGTATTCAATTAATAAATTTTATAGTTGAAAAATAATTATTATAATTATAATATAAACTAATTCCAAACTCTTTTATACCCTCTGTAATCAAACATGCCACTCATGAGTACATGCGGACTACCGACTCCTCAAAACTAGAGTATTATTCTTTTCTCTATAGTATTTTATTTTTTATATAACTATATTATAACATGACTAAAAACTTTGATAAATTATAAATAAAATAATTTTGATTATCTAACATTGATAATATTCTAAAAAAGGAATCACTTTCTTAAATATACTCATCCATACATTACAGTTTGTTCTTCTTTGGGTCGGTTAACCACTTACTTGAACAATGCCACAAGTTTATATCAATGATTACTAGAGAAACTAAAATATTAGAGTTATTATAAATTAATTATAAATTACTATTTAATTATGTTTATTTAATTTTTATATTATCATTTAACTTATTATTACGATTCTACCACTCATTCATTAAAAATTACATGAATACATTTTTCACCAGCTTCATCATCACGAATCATAAAAAATTAATAAAAAAAATAAAAACATTATAAATAATTACAAAACAACTGTTAAAATATATATAATGATCTAAAAATTATTAAATTTAAATCTATTAATAAAAATAAACACAGCCATTATGAAACTAGTAAAAAACAATCATAACCAAAAACATCTAATGATGAAAATAAAATATAACTAACTAATATATTTGTAATAAATGAATATAAATTTAGTTTAAAAAGGTTATTGGAGTTAATATGTTTATAAAATGGATTATTAAGTTATTGTTTTTGTATTATACATGAGGTTTGATCATGTTTGTCTAAGCAAGATTTAAGGTACGGGTGTTTCATTTGAACTTCCATTCTTTGAGAAATGTTTTGTTTTATACACCTAATTTCATATAAATAGAGTTTATAAAACCAGTAATATATATAATATCAAAAATTATATGTTATTCTTGATATTTAATGTTAAATTTGAACCTCTCTCTTTCAATGGGTTTTTATTAAAACATTTCTTAAGTCGTAAGGGGTTTATCTTGACTCAACTTCTTTTATTGAGTCATAATGATTACATTTTTACTATGGTTTCACATGATGTTTTTATTTTTATATATGATTATATTATAATATATTTACTATAACGACCCATATATTACATACATTGTTAATACTTCGAAATTGAAGCATACTTATTACAACATATAACAAAACCATGGAAGGACCGTATAGGTATAGAGTCTTTAGAAACTGGGAAACATAAACAGCTGGTTCATAAAGCACCTACTTTGCCTCCCATTTATTTCATCAAATCTAGAGTCCCTTTTTGGAATATCCTACTTAATAACCTTCTTCCTGACCCGGGGAAAGAAAACATACAAAAGGTTGAGCTCAAATGCTCAGTAAGGGTAAACAAAAAATATCAATTACATCATATTCATAAGAACATAACTTTTGGAAATCTTAACCTGCAAAAGATATCATAATTTCATAACATGGGATAAATCATAGTAGTGAAATGTAATCCCAATATTCATAACTTAAAACATGAAACTTTGTGGTGTACACACATAATCATAGAGAATCATTTCTTATTAGTCAAGACTCATTGAAAATACTATCTTAGTGGACAAAGTCCATTTCTAAACCGAGTTCACTCCTCGTTTCAGTCCTGTTTCACTGAACCGGTTTAACCTGTCGTTCCAGCCATGTCTATCTCATGAGATATAAAATCTTTACCCAATGAATTCTAGGTAGATATAGTTCCCACCCATCTCATAATGATACCATTCTTATTTGTGCCACAAAATCATAAACCATACATCATTGCATAACCCACGTAATAAAAATGGGAATCTTAAACATCATGACATCATAAAACAATTCATATAAGATATAGGAATTCATAAAAATAATTCCATCACAACATAGTCAAATCAATGTAATAATAGGGATAGAAATAGATCCTCTATTATCTTAAATGGAAAATAATTTTGATAAAACACTTGAACTCCATTCTTGAGGAAAATATCCTTTCTACTTCAAAAACACTAATCCTTTCTTAACATGTCATAAAATTATAAAATAAAAGAAGTTGATTAAAAATAAACTTGAAAACTTGTAAAGTAAGCTTCTTGGAAATAATGTTTTAAAAATACATTCATACCGTATAAGTTAAAACAACATTCTTCTCGTACTTTTGTCCGAAAAGTCAAAAAGTACCTCATACGAAAAACGACAAAAGATTCCTTTCATATATTTTACTAAAAACTCACCGAAGGGTAAAATTGGATTTAAAAAATTGTAGGTGGATGGGAATAATATTACATATTTAGGGAACATGGATTTGGATGATAAAATACACCCCAGTAAATACCAAAGTATAAACAATCTCGGATAAAAATGAGATTGTGATATTTTCCCTTACGTTAGTTCTGATTTGCTTCGTAAGTGTCCTAACCTCCTATATAATGATTTAAATAATGTTATTGAATTATTCCAGAATCATAATTATTGTTATGATACCATATATAGTCATATTTTTAGCTTCTTAGTAGTAATATTTCATTGCTACTTGTTATTCGGGTGTTTATAACTTTTTATTCTTATGCGTGTTTTGTCGAATAAATTCTTATTCTTCTCTTTAGGTTATAGAAACATCATTTCAAGAATGTTATTAATGTACTATATATCATATTTATTCATTCAATTCATTTATATAATCATTATGCAATGAAGATCATGTAGAACGAATCGCATCACATCATGGAGACGATATTCCGTACGTACGCACGAGCGATGATATCGTTCTCATGATCATGGAATTGTATTGGAGTGTATGTATACTATTTAAGAATAAATATCCCTTTACAATAATCATATATAGTAATTATTTACACCATTATACCCATCCAATTAAGGTGGTGGGGGAAAATAGATTACACCACGGCGTGGAGACGGTATTCCGTACGTACGCACGCGCGGTGATTTCGTTTTCCGTAGGATGGATAGATGGTGAAATAGGGTTGTTTCATAATTATAATAACATATCAGTATATTAGTGATACTGATGTTATTACTTCACAATTAAACAACTAAAGAAGAAGAAGTTGAAGAAGAATGAATTTGGAAAGGATCGATAATGGATATTACCGCTTTTTTGATGCGCCTCTTCTTAACCTCCTCTTAGGGCACTAGGGTTGGTCTTTGAAGAAGACCAGAACCTCTAGGATGATTCTAGGGAAGTGGGGAAGTGAAATGGTCAGGGTTTTTAGGAGATTGAAAGCTCAAATTGGTGTGATGAGGAGAGGTAGGAGGTGCCCTTTTATAAGGGAGGAGAGGGGCACCTTTGGAATAAATAAAAATATTATTGTATTATAAAGTCAAATTCGGTTTTTAATAGCTCCAAATTGATATATTTCGATAATAAGGTGGGTATGGGTCGAAATACTCTCATCCAATATAATTTAGACAAGTTTAGGTATCAATTTTAACCTTATCATTTAGATTTAACTTTATGTTAGATAATTTAACTTTTACTGTGTCTTCTTGTTTTCTTACACTATAAGGTTAATAAACTAACTATATCAAGCCAAACGAACCCCAAGTTGTTTATTATTAACATATATAACCTTTTCTAACTCATTTGGCCGATCCTTATACTTTTAGGAATAAAATAATAATTAATAATATAATATTTGTTTTAAAAACTATTTTATGTCAATTTTGACACTATTTAGTAATTGATTTTTGTGAAAATCATAACAGAATGATTAGTTCGAAAAAAGTAAATTAAATCAACACTAACATGTAATAGTAACATAGAAAATTAATGTAATTCATAAAAAATCTCAAATTACATTTATTTGGGTATTTATAACGTCAATTATGTCAATATTTCATTAATAAGATAATTACTTAATCATCATTTTGTAATAAATAAATTAAATTATTTAATGTCTAAAAATTATAAATAAAATACCATTTTTTGGAAATCTTTTTATCTTTATAATGAATATTTATAGTCGAATTTATCTTATGTATAACTCTATATTAAAAATGATTTAGTTATTAAACTTTGATTTTAACTATTTTAACCCTTCTTTAAATAAATTGATAATAAATGTCCTAATCTAATCCAAGTGGGCCTAAATGGTCATATTTTATTCCTAGGGTTATTTTTGGTCGAATTACACTTATCCAATAGAATTAGGACATGTTTTAGGGTAATAATAATATCATTATTACGCTTAATTACCCTATTTACTTTTAACAGTGGTAAAAAAAGTAAAAAGTTACTATTCACCAAAATTTATTTTCATCTCGTTGAACCACATTTTAGTCCTTGATATTAATAGTGTGTCTCGGATTTTCGAAATTCCACTCACAGAAGTGGTAAAATTATGTTTTATGAAAAATTCAGTTTTTTAACTACCACTTAGTGGTTTCACTATTCATCAAAAATTGAAAGTTTTCAGACAAATAGCAAAATTTCACCCTAGGCTAATTTCGATATTCCAAATCCAAAAATGAAGTCCATTTTGAAAAATAAAATTTATAAAATTTCAAAAAGTAGTTATTACTATTCATAATGGCTAGTTTTAATAATATTTTAATTGCATATCATTGTTTAGTGAAACTCGGTATTGCGTACGACGCAAGCTATTGAGGAAGGTCGCGGTTGCGTGTAAAGCAAGACAATCTGGTGTTGTGTATAGTGAAATATTCTTTTGATGATTTAAAAACAAAATATTTCTCATAAAAGTCTCGGGTGTTACATTTACTACTTATTTTATGGGGTATTACATTGATGAATTTCATTATAAATATAATTTTCTTATATTGAGTATAAATTACATCATCTCTAAATAAGATATTTTAATTCATGCCTAGATTTGTTTTTCTTCAAACCAATTTTATATTTTATATTTGGAACCCCAATTATATGTCATCTCATGTGGAAATCATTTTTCTATTCCCATAGTTTAATTATTAAATATTTTTTATATTTTTTTGATGTTTATTTTCAACAAATATATATCAAAATATAAAAAAAATGATTTTCATCCGTTCGTCATTAAATGTTTTATCACACACTCCATATTTTTTTGATAAACATTATGTATTCTAAAGGATTTATTTTTCAATATTTTTCTAATTTAAATATTTTCCAATGTTTTCACTTTACAATTTTTATAATTATTTTTGAATGTGATTCATAACTTCGTATTTTAAAATAGTGTTAAAAAAATTCTATAAATTCTATTACTATTTCTATTACCTTATTCTCCCCATATCTAATCGAGTAATTTTCCTTCGAAATTTTGTTTATCAAATCACCCACTAAATTATCTTATGAAATATTCTATTAGAGTTATTAAATTATGGGAATCAATTTATTATCTTCTTGAAGTAATTTTTAGTGATACCATGAATAAATTTTATGAAACCCATTTTTCCATGGGTTTTTTATGATTTAATGGATGTTTGTTTTCATGTTTCACACATATAGATTGATGATTTATGATTGGGTTATTATATTTCCTCTCAATACAATGGTTAAGTATTTTTATCTCATGGGATAATTATTTTTTTCATATTTTTATTTATAGTTATATATGATCACAAATGTTATGTGTGTGTGTAATTATAGTAATCTTTTCTCAAAAATATTTTGTGTTGTTGTAATTGTGGTAATATATGATCATAAAGATTTTTTATTAGTGTATTTTTAGTAATATATTCTCATAAATATAGTGTGTGAGTGTAACGTTTTTTACATATTCTTATAAATAATATCTTTATCATAATTGTGAATGGATATGTTAAAAATATTATGATTTCTAGTGAAAATTATTATTGCCACATTTTGATGTTATATGTCTATCAATTGAATTTATGGATCTTGTTTACTACCTCATAATATTATGTCATGGTATATGATTGATAATTTTATATTATATTTACTTCTATTATATGGAAATCTCTATTTGGTTCTTGTTATTTTTAATAAGATATTTATTCCATATTCATGTCCTTATATGCTTATGATCTAACACTTAATTAAATTTTGATGAATGGTTTTCCTTACTTTCTATTTAAGATCATTATTTTCTTTTTCTATCATTCACTAGATTATGAAAATCTGTCTCATTTATGAGAAGTATATAACGGGATCTAGTGGGTATAACACACAGACCCAGGAGCCACTAAATTAGTGCCCCATGTTAGTGGACCACATGGCCTCAAACATGCCTCCCTAGAATCTAGAAGCTTCCAACTAGTAGTATGGGTATATGGTAGAATAGTGGGGGGAATATAAACACATATCAGAGAATAAATATCAATTTATATAAAAAAACATCATACACATAACATCTAAGTAAAGTAAACAGTGGATATCAAACCAAGTCGAAACCCATGTAATAAGATACAAATGTCTCATAAAGTTATTAAGCAATATAAACAAGTCAAATCAAGTACATAAAGTACAAATTAAACCAAATGAGAAACTAAAAGATAATAAAAAAATCTGAAATTATCGACTTATATCCCAACTCCAAGCTCCAAATCTATGTAAATAATCAAACTTCAACTGCATAGAATCTTTCCATATCCTTCCCTACATCCAAAAAGTCTGCTCAGGTACCAAATGATGGCTCAAAAAAGGGTGTCAGAAAAATTCAGAATACCACCACCAATGGTGTCTAATAAAAATCCAGTATGAAATGTAATATGTAAAGTAGAAAAATATATTTTTTAATTAGTAAGTATAAATAATTAAACAAAAACAAAAATAATTGAATAATACTTTAGGTCTCAAATAGAAAATCAGGTCGACCCCACCTGCTTCATCCCATGCTAGTCTCTAAACACAAAAGACGTATTATATCAAAATTTTGTTCCAAGGTGAACCACTGAGGCAACCATGATCATTACGCAAAAAGGAATCCATGTGGATCAAACAAGCAATATGTTTCAATATTTCGAATGAAATTTCACTAGCCATGTCGAAACTCTACGGTTCACCGTTGACGTTTAGAAGAAAAACAGTTTTGGAATTTAAGGCTCGCACATGAGGCATTCTATACTAATAATAACAAGTTGAATCATTATATTTCATCCCACAACATTCAATAAGGATATCCCTCAAGAATCCATGACATTAATCCATTTAATTCAATAAGTAAAGACATTACTTTAATTTAATGTGGAGCCACCCCAGGTAATCTTCATAAAGAATTTGTGTATAATACACTATCATTTTCAAGGAATTCCAAACCCCAATAAAATATTTGGCTTGATTATGGAATTCCACGATAATATCAATCATAAGGAATAAAAGGAGGTTCTCCAAGGAATTCCACACTAATGATTATTTCATAAATTCAAAAAATGTCATTATTCTAAAATCACATATATAGTATCTCCACAATACAATCCATGTTTATTCACAATGTCTAAAACCCATTTTTTATCCCTCACATTTACTGGAATCCTAGATTTTATTATAATAATATCAAATCCTATACTAAACTAAAATGACATTAAGGGAATCCCTAAATACACTTTTTAGTAATAAGTTAAAATAGATTAAGGAATTACTCACCCCTATAATAAATTCAACCATGTTCAAATCAACCAAACCAACTCTACTAAATATAAAATTTATTCTATTACCTAAAAAACATTTATACATTTTAGGCTAATTTTAGGTTTACTGTATCAAGGGTCAATGTGACAACACATTCCAATGGAACAATACTAAGAAAATTGTTCAAGTAAAATCATGAGACCACCTACCTTAGGTTATATAGGTTCCACTCATCAAATATTAGGCTTTGGATAAAGGAGAACTGGGAGAAATTATAAAATTGTAAAAAAGACTGAAAAATGTGGTATTTACATTTAATAAGGAAGAAGATATTTAATTGGAATACAAAAAACCATGATTTTAAGGTAATTAAGTGATATAATTACCAATAGTATTCTAACATGAAAAACAGAAGAGAAATTAGAGATCATATTTGTGAGATTCATACCAGAACACCATGTAATAGAGAATGCCTCCCATGCATCTTATACTACCTGCAAAGAGGGTGAAAATCAAGTTAGAAAAGAAATTGAGGGTGAAGAGGTAGAAGAACAGTTTTCCCCTTTTTGAAAAAAAAAGATATCTAGAATCCCCCTAATCACATGTGGGTCTCATTAGCTAACTGGTGGATATTCCAATGGTTTCTCTACCTAAATGAATACCACTTTCTAGTCAATGGACTGCTACTGACAAGTTGTGGGACAACTATCCTTAGACTGCATGACTTGACCTCCTATCACTCTTCCGAAACATCCCCATGACCCCCAAACCCCCTTGGTAACTTCATAAAATAAAAAAACAAGATTATTTGGTATAAATTAATTGGTATTTATCTAAAAATAAGTGTAGTGTATTAAAACTTCCCCACCTCATGATATATCACCCTTGATCTATAACCCTGAATTTTGTTTATCCTTATTGAATAAAAATCCTAAGAACTGGGCACACACAACTATTTAATACTCCTATATTTCCTTATGAATACATATATGTTTACGAAGAACACATAGAAAAGGAACATATTTTACATAGAGTATCTTTTCATTATGGTTCAAGATATGAAACAAATTCCCCCCAAAGGATGTATCATCCTTGAGATCAACATCCTTAGTATCAAAGATGTAGGATGGATGAGAAAAATACCATCAAAGATAAGATAAATATAATATGTTATTCATGAATCTAAATCTATATAGAATATCTAATCTATATTCCAATGACCTGGATCTCAATAATCTCAAAGGGGCCCACATACCAGGGTTCCAAGTTGTAAATCCCTTTCTTATAATAGTTTCCCAACCGAGGAAACACATGAAAAAAACACATAATCACCCAAATCAAACTCAATGTTCCAACAATTCTTGTATAGGTATAACTTCTATCAACTCTATGAATTATCCATCCTCTTATGAATAAACTATTTTTTTATCATATCCTAAATGAGACTCATCCCAACCAATTCTTCTTGACATACCTCTATCTAGAACAAAGGATAACGACATGAGCTCACATAAAAATCCACATAAGGCATTATCTAAATCATCACCTCATAAATGTTGTTATAGGATAATTCCATGATCCCTAGATGGTTCTCCCAAGAACCAATATAATATATAACACCCAATATTAGAATTTCATCTAGAACTTGAATATTTCACTCAGATTTTCCATTGGTCTATGGGTGGTATGCTTCAATTAGGAAAACATGAGTTCCCAACTCTTTCTAAAATATATATCAAAACTATTTTGTAAAATGAGTTTCCATATTAAAAATGATACTATAATGGAATTAAAATTGTATTATGATCTCTTAGACATATAACCTTCCTAACTTATCTATAGTAGTGGTCTCTCAAATTAGTATAATGTGGAAAAACATTTTTGACCAATCCATGATGAACAGTTTTGTATCTTTCCACATTTAAATATTCAATAAACCCATAAAAAATTCAATAATGACATTGTCTTGTTACCACTTACGAATGGTAAAGGATTTCTAGAGACCAGCGATCTAGTGATTTTAAGACATCAACTACTAACAGATGAAGCATAGTGTAATAAACCATGATATCTCATTTATCATTCTTGAAAACCTATATTGATGATGGAGATCATTATATAACTTTATTGATTTCAGTTTCACTCCCCAAATAAAAGTATGATACGACATCATCAAATCCTCATTCATGTTATTATGCACCAAGACATTCCCATGAACATGGATGATCTCATCCACATCTATAAAATGAGGTGTGGTAAGCTCCCCCACCATCCATGTTTTTTATAATGAAGATACATTCAGGATTAGAAACATTCCTTATCATGATCTAATATAGAAAAAAGGTACCATGGATAAATATGTCAATACTACATGATCATGGTCCTTTCGAACAACCAGTTGCATTTCAGAAGAAAAAACATCATCAATTTCTACTCACTATAGGACTCTTGGACAACCTATGGTTGTGTCTTTTGTCTCATAGAATCCGATACTATATTTCCCTTACCTATAGTATAAAATTTTTATATGTTAAAAGGATTTAGGTACTCGACACACCTTCGCTGCCAACTTTTGAGATCTTACTGAGTAAAAATGTGACTCATAATCTTGTGGTCTGTATAGAAAATGAACATTTATCCAATGGAAAATTTCCTCCATCACTTCAAGTCATGAACAATAGTTTCTAACTTCATATAGTGCATAGGTTAATTCTATTAAGGATGCCAAAACTGATGAGACCCATATGTCATGACACGATCTCCCTACATTGAAACTTCCCATATCCTGACACCTGAAGTTTCATAGTATACAACATACTCCAAAACTATCTATAGAAAAATTAGGATTGATGTTCAGATCAACCTGCACTTCAACTCCTAAATGGTATTCTCACAACATCCTAACCAAAAAAACCTTACCCCTTATTTGGATATCTGTGTCGAGGGATCTCCAATCAACAAATATATGTATAAAACATTGTTAGTATCTTACCAAGCCTATGAAACTAAAAACATCAAAACCATTATTAGGATAATCCGAAGCAATCACAGCTACCACTTTCTTAGGGTCAAAAGATATGACCATTTATAAAATTATATTCCCCTTGAAGTAAACATGGTTCATCTAAAAATGACACTTTGATAACTTATCATACGTCCTATACTGCCATAGTGAATCAAAAAATATCTTCATGTGCTTTGAAAACTCATCCATCTTCTAAGAAAACAAGAGTTTATCTTTTACAAAAATATCCATGAAATAATCTCGATATGGATATAAGACTCTATTCATCAAGACCATAAACACTAATTGTGAACTCATCAAGTAGATTGAAATCACCAGATTCTCATAGATTCCATACCTAATTTACTAATTTATATGTGGTATATCATATTTTCTCACACTCATGTGGTGATTTCTTGATCTCAGGACAATAATGAAAAGAAATAATAATCCATTTAGTTGATTAAATAGATATTCAATACGTGGTAGTGGATATCAATTCTTGATAGTCACATGATTCAGCCACTGATAATCCACACATATTCATAAGGTCTAATCAGTCTTCTTTAAAAGGAGGATATGATATCCCATGGAGGATGTAATAGGAAAAATATAGCCCTAAGAATCTAAGTCCTTTAGTGATCTCTTTAACTCATAGATATTTTTCATAGCTATCTGATGTGGAATTATAGAAATATGAAAACTACCTGAAAGGATATCGATGGTGAACTACACCTCCATCATAGGTGAAATTCATAAGAATTCATTAGGAAAAATATATATAGATTGGTCCGCATCCAGAGGGTAAATTTTTTGGATTACCGCCACCTAATCATATAATATAAGGATGAAAATTATGTTGAAACCTCATCCAAATTTTTCTAACAAGGACCATCTCAACTGGACTGCCAGTCCCACTATTCTTGTGAACTTAGTATATGAATTAAGGTGACAAGAATTCCACCCATCAATAACTAAAATCTATATGTGATCGGAAGGGAATATTCTAATCCATTCCTATAATTATTTCAAACCTAGTTATATCCTATATGGATAGGTCCCATAAAAACTATTAACCTCTAATCTCAAGATAACCCTCCCTAAAAAGTTATACTCCCTTAGATTGGACTCTTAGTGAGATATCTATGGGAATCAGCCAATAATAATACTCTATAGACATCTTCAGTCCTAACATGAACTGAGTGACCATGAAAGAGTGTGAAGACACATGGATAAAAAGAGATAAATCTAATATCAAATCCACAAGAATTGTACCTATCAGGGTATATAGATCAATAACATGATCTATTCAAGTATTTTTCTCTACATGTACCATCCATAAACCTATTCCCTATTTTCTAGAATCACTCCCTAGAATTATACTAACCTATAGGTGGGACTGACTTTAACTCAATACTCCGATTCCAGCACCATGTTTGGTGTGACTAGTTAAAGACCCACATCCAATTTGTCATGTTTTAGTGGATCTAGCACTGAATCCCAAAACTTTCCTGGAGGATCTATCATTGGGTGCATGTGATGATGTCCTAAGAACCTCTAAAGATGTCCCATATTACCAATGGATTAGTAATCAAGTTGAGGCCTCTCACAATTCCAATGGTAGTGACCTACCTCACCACACTGAGGACATACTATCATACTACCTACCTGACTATCTTCCCCCCACTCCTCTTCTAGGAACCATGAATATAACACTTCCTACCATTATACAATACACTTCCATATAATGTCACCCACCCTAAGCTATGGACCTCTCATAGATTCTTGTCAAAAATCAAGGCTTAATTCACCATCTTAGAAACTATCTAATGATTGGAAGAATTCACCTAATACATTATCTCTGACTGAAGTCCATTTTCAACATTTATTTCCCTTGAAAACTAATCATTATCCATATAAGATACACATCAAGAAAATTTAGTAAACCATGTATCATACTCCATAACTGATAATCTCCCTTGAAACATGTTTGTAAACTCTCTAACATGATTAGACCAAAAGGTCTTAGGTCATAATTTGCTGAAGAAACTAGTATATAATCCTTAGAGACCATACCCACATGTTGATCAACCTGGATCAAAACCTCCCACCATCATATAGCATGTACTCAAAGCATATAGGTGGAAAGCTTCACCCTATTCTTAGGGGGTGTCTCCAAATGCTCGAAGATTCGGTGCATCACCTCAAGACAAGCTTATTTTACCTTGGGGTCACCCTCCCCATAGAAAGTATGTGGATGCTTCAACTAAAACTCTAAATTTAACTAAAACAACCTCTAGAAACTCAAGGTGTGTCACTCCCTATAGACTAAATTACATGGAGGAGACACTCCATAATAATAAAACCATATCATTGACCTATGAACCATTTTTATTGGGCCTCTACACCTTAGGCTTAATTTCTCCAATTCCCTCCTAGTGCTCAACTATTGAACTATGAGGAGGAATTTATATAAAATTCAAAAAGAAAAACTCCAAACACGTTATGAGTTCAGTTATTTAGATCATATACAGAGAAATATGTAATGACTGATGGATCCTAATCTCATAACATGATCACCCTAACTTTTTTCAGCTAACTACACTAGGGGTCAAATCACACATATCAGAGATCCTAATATCCCAAAAATTGGTTAAATAAGATTTTATGCAAAACATATGAGGGAAAAATCCATAGAGGTTAATTACTAGAATTTTAATTATCCAAAAAAAAATTTACATTAAAATAGATTTCTATATATCATACTGGTTAAGGTTCTTAATATTTCCCATCAATTTCTTTTTTGTCTTCATATGATCTTTCAAACAAATGTTATAAAAGAAGTAAATCATTAAGTTGTTCAAGTCACCCCATTTTATTTCCCAAAATTTAAAATACATACCAAAGAAAAAAAAAATTTAATATTAGACTAATTGGGAATGGTTAGTTTGAATTTCACCATTAAGCTATGAAAGAAACACTATTTGGTTCGATTATAATTTTTTAAAAACCAACCCATTCCATAGAAAGGATGTACAAAAAACAATCATTGAATAAATTAAAGAAATCATGGAAATGGTATGTTAATATCTATGTTTTCTTATTCCCCAACCCATATACATATATAATTTATTAATAAGAAAAGAGTTACATGTAAATATTGAGGTCTAATGGGATTACACCAACAAGAAATGAAAGCAGATAAAAGCTGAAAGGAAGACACATACAAAGAAGAAAAAGGAAAAGAGAGATAAATTTATCTTCAAGAAATTTCATCCTTCAGCCATTATAGATATAAAAACTTAAAAACATCATAGTCAGATCATAAATAAGTTGAAAACCTATATTTAAATGGGTTAGGGCCCTTATTTCCAAAAACTAATGTGTTTGTGGTATCGAGTAAAGAAACAGATAGAGTATTCTCAAAATTGTATGCATCAGAAGCCAAACGAATTGCACCATTATAGAAAGAAACTTCAGAGAAGTGGATAAAGCAGATTTGGTGATTTTTCAGATTACTTTGATCCCACTAAAAATATGAGGTTTCATCAGAATCATGCCTTGCAGTATAAAATCACCACTATATCATCCCAACATGCAGCACATATACAATAAAAAAATATGACAACCATTCAAAAAAGAATTTTATGCACAGAAAGAGTGATTGTGTTGTACACTCATCTGTGACAGTACTCAAAGAGAAAATAAGCACTCCATCATGACTTGTTTGAATTCCCCAGATGCTCCAGAGAAGCAACAACCATAAGAATGCATCACATGGAACAAAATCTAAGGAAAACAAGTAGAGTAATTTCAATGTAATATCATTGAAATTGAAATTTGTATCTTTTTTAAAGTCATCTACAACCATGATAAGCATTCTCTTTCTATGGTCAAGATATGTATTAGCAGTTATATCACCATTTTTGTGCTGTTGAAATGAAGTTGTGTCATTCACTTTCATCTAACAATCAAACTCTTTTGAGAAGTCCAATTTATCTAGAATTTGGTAAGCATATCAAATTGCAGGATCATTCTCAATATCCTCATTCAAGGAAGGTTCTAAATAAGATGAGTTATATGAGTCACATGATTCAGATAATTTTTCAGAAGGTAAGGGCTATGGTGGTATAATGTTTTTTTCACTCATATTGGCAACTAGGGATAGTGTGACAATTGTCCTTTCCGTTTTTGACTGCTCCCTTCTCTTAAAATTTTTCCTAGCACTCAGAGTAATAAAAGCATCTGAGACAACCATTGATTTATTTCTTTTCATAGCCCTTGATTTCAATAATTCTTTATCATCTAGAGAAGCCTTGTTAGGATCATCTTGAATAGGATCTTCCAATTCATATTAAACCACCTATTTCTCCCCATGATAGTAATTGTTGGTCTCTAAATTAGGGGGATCAGTTCTAAGAGTGTAAACTTTAACTTCCTTAGAATTTTGTTCACATTGGTCATACCCAACTAAGGAGGGAAACTAAGAGGTGGAATCACCAAAAGGGAAAATATAATCATTATTAACCATAGATTTTCATGACTATGTATTTTTTAAGGCATCATATTCTACACAAACTCACTTGAAAAGGGGGTGAGGGTGTGAGACTATCCTTTGATACTCATAGTCACCTACAAGGTCTCTAATTCAAGATCATTTTTTACAGTAGGTAGGAACTTTATCAAAAAAAACCTCTAGGATAAATCCATTAGAACCATTTTGATGACAAAATCAAGAGGGAAGATCTTGTGATTTGTCAATTTTAGTGAAAACATGAGCTACTGAAAGTCGGGATAAGTAAATAGTGGCATATTCAAGCTTAATAGGATGACCAAATTAAATATCAATGGAGAATAGAGATTTTTGTTTGAAGATATGGAAAGGGATTCCCAGAAATCCTATTCATAAAGGAATAGTAGACATCTCTAAATCAACGCAAAAATCCGGTGACCATTTCATGAATTTCATGAAACAGCCATCGAAGGACCAGGATTCTCTCACCCAAAGCCTATAATAATCATTTTTTGAGGAAATTCAAAACATAACATGAAAATAGTTTATCAAACAAACCGGTAACTTCACAACCCCTATATTTTCTAGGGTTTCTATTAAAAAGACTAAGGAGGGTCTCCGCTTGTTGAAGTCTCCTACCAACATAAGGAAAAGATCCGAAGAAAGCAGTTGTACATCTTCATCTAAGAAAGAAATCACCGATAGACCTTGATGTTGGTATTTATTTGGTTCAATGTGCTCTGAGGCCTTTAATTCATCCAGGGGAATTCTACATGTGACTACATCCATGAAAGATCTGGCATCAAGGTCCCCTTTCTGTTCATTCACATTATGATTATGGTTTACTCTCTATTCACCTGAGGGAAGAATATCCAACACTGCCCGTGAGGCCATAAAATTTGAATATCTATGTGACTAATATGATTCTATATGAACACTATCTTATCTTACCAAACTAGGAGTGAAAATCTCATAATCCATAGCCTCTTAAAATAAATTCCACCGTCAATGTGAAAATAAGTCAACTATAAAATTAAAAAACACAAACAAAAAAAACCAATCAACTAAAAATTATATTTTCCCTCATATATGGGTCAACGACTCTTAGGAATAGTCTCATTATCATGAACCAACACATCATATTATACTGTCTAGATTTTCCAAATATTAAAATATTATTTGATTTCATTTTTTAATTCCTACACCTAGGAGATACTTCACCGGTGCCTCATGCCAGTGTGACACATGCCCATAGGCATGTCACCTAATACTCTAGAGGTCTTTGACGAGAACCAAAGGTATATGGTGGTTCAATAGGGTGACTATACCAATATATAAATGTAGAAAAATTAGAAGAAAAAAAAGAAACATCATACTAAAAAAAATAGGTGATATAAATAGGTTTTCTCAAATCATGTCATAACCCATGAAAGACATATTGATGTCACATATAAAATAGAAAGGAATATAAACAAGTCAAAACAAGAATATTAAGTCCAATTTAAACAAAATGGGAAACAAAAATATAACAAAATCCAAAGTCTCAAGCTCTATCTCAGATTCCATCTCCAAACTCCAAACCTAAGAAAATCATTAATCATCATATCTAGGGAATTTTACCTTTTCCCAAGTTTCATTTAAGAGGTCTCGTAGAGTACCAAATAGATGCTAGAAATTCATGTGAGTAAAACTCGGTAGTCTATTAGCAATGGTGTCTAATGAAAATCTAATCCTAAATAAAAAATTTACTTGTGTACAATATATATGTGAAGCAGTAAGTATAAATAATAAAATAAATAAATAAAAATAATCATGTCAAACCTTGGTTCTTGAGGAGACAACAATACTACAATAGAGTCCATTAACAGTGCTAGAATATGCCTTTATCAGTGCTAAAAATCACTGACTACTTAAGTGAAACTAAAAGCCCTAGGCTTTAATTAGAACTAGAAAAGTTCTAATAAAGGGGTCCTTTAAGAGAACCAAAAAAATCCCTAAAAAAATTCCCCTTTATCAATGATTATTTTTAGTTCTCCTAATAGACCCTTTTAACAACACTTCTTATCAGTGTAAAAGGACCCCTTCAATAACTCTTTTTTAACACAGGTAAAGGTCCCCTTTAAAAGTGATAAAAAGGAATTGTAAAATGGGTAAAATTATATTTTTTTGGATATATATGAGCTCAACCCCCTTTATCAGCAGTTCCACGACCACTTTAATAGTGCCCCTTCCTTTATCTATGTTTTTCATCATATCACCCCTTTATGAGTGCTTTGTAAATCTCCAGCCTCCTACACCCACCTTGATTTGAGCCACACACCTATCCTTTGAAGATGGAATGCATTTACCAATGCACCATGTTGTTATGTTTTCTTTTTAAGGATATATATTAATATATCAATATATTTTTTAGTCATATATTTATATAATTTTATTTAAATAAATTTATAAAATATATGTTTGTGTGTGTGACTGAAATATATATATTTATATACTTATATTTATTTAAATATATAATATATTATATTAATTTAAGTATATTTTAATATATTTTAAATATATATCTGGTTATCAATACAAACATATATGTATATATAAATATTATATGTATATTTGTATAATGTGAAAAAATAAATATTGTTTTAGATAAATTTTTAGAATGTGTACTTATTTACATATATTAAAATATACAAATACATTTATATTTTTTAATTATTGATACACAAATGTTTATATATAAAAATTAATTATAAAGATATATATATATACATATGAATGAATTTTTATAAGGGAAATAAAATAGATAAATTTTTTCTTTAAATAAAATGAGTAATAAATATTTCATTTACATATTAAAAAATATATTTCTATATAAATATATTGATATATGCATTTACACAAGTGATTTATTATAAGTAAATATAAAAAATACATATTTAATTATAAATAAAATTGCATTGTGAAAAATGATAAAAATTTCTATACCATCATATCAATATTAATGTAATCAATCAAAATAAATTCAGTTCCCATTAAAAATGTGAAAAATTACCCCTTGAATAATAAGGCTGAAATTCCATCGAATGTTAAAATATTGGGGTATCATGACTAAAAACTCAATTTTAGAGTATTTCTGGGACTTTTCCCACACACAAAAATGTGAAAATAGTTTTCCACTTGTCAATGGGGCATAGATCTCAATGTAGGCGATGATTTGATATATGGGAGAGCTCAAACAGACACAAGGATCAAAATCTATTTTCGATTGATGTTTGAGTTATGTTTTTCAATTATTTTAGATATTTTATTATTATTTTTGAATTTTTTTAGCTTATAATTTTTATTAAATGAATATTACTCTATAATTATTAGAAAATTATTAATTAAAATATTTTTTTAAATTATTTTATATTACATTTAAAATAAATATATTATATATTAAGTATATATTCTTTTTCAGACTTATATAAAAGATATTTAAAAAATAAATATTATATTTATATCAATATCAATATATTTATATATTAACATATTAATTTTAATGATTTTTTTTAAAATATACCTTTTATCAGTGCTTGTGAAAAACACTTATATCAGGGTTTTATCAACTCTTATAAAAAAGCATTGATACCCCCCCCCCCCCTTATTAGTGCTTTTTTACTAGTATTTTTAAAGGGGGGGGGGGCTTTATCAGCACTTTGTTACAATCCCTAAAAAGGTCCCCTTTAATAGTTCTTTTTAATGCTATTAAAGACCCCTTATAATAGCGATATAAAAGTGCTATTAAAGGAAACCTTTAATGGGTCGTTTTCTAGCTCTATAAAGGGGGCCTTTAATAGCTCTTTTAGGTTTTGTTGTTAATTCCTTAGTTCTAGATAGACCCGATTTTATAATAGTTCAACCAGATGATACCTCACCTGTTTTAGGATATATCAGTATCTAAACATGGAGAAGGTTTCATGGACTAACCATGTTTCATGGTGAATAACCATGGAAACCATGATTATACAACTCAAAGGAATCCATTTATATAAAATCGTAATTCCCTTCCATTAATTACTAATAAAATATACAAGTTAGGTCTAAACTCTAGGGACCTCCCCTGAAATTTAGAAGCATGGATCATTTTGAATTCAAGGTTCACACCTAATGAATTCCATACCAATAATAAAAATCAAATCATCAGATCTCATACTATATAAATCATTAAGTATATCACTTAGGAATCCATGGAATTAATAAATGGGATTCAAAAAGTATAGACATTACCTAAATCTAAGGGTACCCTCCTCATGGGATTCACAGTAATGAATCATTGTAGAATCCACTATCTTGCTCATGTAATTCCATAACCCAATGGAATCGTATGACTTTTCATATAATTAAATGAAAATATCAATCAGAAGTAATCTAAGGTGTTCCACCAATGAATTTTACACTAATTACCATTTCAATAATTCTAAACATGTCACCTCCTATATTTTATTTATTTTATGAAAAGGATAAAAGGTTGAAGACCCTAAAAGAAAAAAAAATATAGGGGCCTAAAATAATTTAACACCAAGGAATCAGTCGGAAAAAAAATCAATGCTCTTTAGAGGAAAAGTACCAATGATTTAAAAGATCAAAACCCTATAATTATGAGATGCTTTATAAGAAAGTATGTCCTCTATAGAATTCCCCTCACACTCGGTGTAAAGAATGCTGATGTGATTATTCATTGCCTACGTGTATCTTCTGATAGAATATTCAATAGACCAAGGAACATATCCCTAACCTGATAATGCATTGAACAATGCTAACAAGGCATCTCTACCTCTCTAATATTTGGTTAAAAATTAGTAGTCCTGTGAGAATAGCATGAGCTTCAGCTTAAAGTAAATCACCATTCCCAAATAAGGTTGAGAAAGCTTCCACAACCAATCCTTTTTGTCTCTGACCACACCACCACCATGCATAGACCACAAATATTAGGAACCATCAGTATTTATTTTGATCTCCAAGAATGGAGCCACCAATTTGATTGATTTTCCTTAGGTAGGTATATTGTTTTCGGGTTTGGTCAAAAGTGTCTGTACCATAAAAGAATAAGTGAACCCAAAATCATTACACAACCTACCGAAATCTTGAATTAAATTTCTAGTATTAAGAATTGTACTTGTGCTAGACACAGTTGTATACTTGTGTCTCCAATAATTCTTAGATGACTAGATAGTCTAGAAACCTACGGTGAAGATCAGGACCCTGGCCTTTTATTCAGATCTAGACTTGTCCTCTCCCCGAAACCACTGGAGAAGAAAATTCTCTGATGACATAGTCTGGTCGGACCACCTTGCACACTGTCCAAATGTCCCTCAGACCACCTTTACCCAATCACTACAAGAAATAGGTACGTAGAATATTCAGATGTTGGCTCCCTAAAACACCAACATTTTGAAGCTAGACTAATACTTCACTACTAGATACACTCCTCAGTAATAAATACATTGTTCCAAACCTACAATATGAGAAAATAGAACTTATAAGTAATATCCTTGCACTAAATAAGTTCTCCCCATTGATCTGGATAAGTATTCATTACTTTTATTTTCTGAAACTATTTAATGTTAAACAAGCCAGTTGAAGAACCTGTGACGATATATTTTTTAGGTTCATTAGAAAACTCAATGCTATCACATATATTTTTCATGGTTTTCAACCAACACTGTTCAGATAATGTTGGGATACTGGCTAGCCTCTTTGAAGTAGATATCTATTATGGGGAAGCCAGGGAAACCAAGAATATCACTTGACTAGTTATGGTTCCAAAAACTAATACCCCCTACCAATTAACCATAGAGAGTATTATTGCAGTATTGGAATATAAATCTCTACTAGATTATGAACTTTTAAAGTGTTCCATAATACAATCCAAGTTTATTTATTTTTTCAAAAACACATTTCTAATTAAACATTTCATATCCATCGCATTTTGGGGAATTCTTTAGGTTATTATAGGAATCCCAAATTCTATACTGAAATATTATGAAATTTAGTGTATC
The DNA here is from genome assembly GCA_963277665.1 of Viscum album. Classification (NCBI taxonomy): domain Eukaryota; kingdom Viridiplantae; phylum Streptophyta; class Magnoliopsida; order Santalales; family Viscaceae; genus Viscum; species Viscum album. The sequence continues at coordinate 1,293,713,009 of OY728135.1, forward strand.
CCTAACTACCCTTTTTGGGTGACCACAAAATAAGGAATATGGCATAACCCAAAACTATAATAAATTCAAAAGGTGTATACTCACCTAGCCAACTATCCCAAATCAAAAGGATATTCCTAGACATAAAAACTTTTTAAAAAAATAATATTAATTCTAGGTCAACTATATATAGATTTGGTGTGACCGTACGTCCCTATGAGGAAATAAAATGGAAATTCCTTGAGGGAAAATCATGATACCATCTAGGTTAGGTTATATGGGGTTCAAGTTTTCATATCACAACTTGAAAAATGGGATGTTTCCATGGTTCAAAACCCTCGAAATAGAGCCCAAAACGGTGGCCATAGCCTATGTCCACGGTTTTTCCCAACTGGGGTTGCTATCATCGAGGGAGTAGGGTCTAACCTATGGCCACCGTTTTAACCGTGGCCATAGGTGACTTTGTTTTCAATCGTGGTAGTTGACCTTTGGCCATGGTTTTAACCATTGAAATAGGGGGCCTATCCCCACGGTTTTAACTGTGGATATAGCCCTAGATGACTATGGAAATAGGTGGCCTATTTCCATGGTTAAAACCATGGCTATATCCCTATAAAATCAAGGAAATATCCAAAAAATAATGTGTGTTTTTCCTGATTTGATCCCAAAATCTTCCATTCACATTCCTGCGACTTAACCGCTACACCACTAAGGATTTTTTGTATATACATATATAATATGTTATATATATTATTGAAAACCATGGTAGTATCCAAAAAAACCATGGAAATAGTTCTTTACACCATTTTTTTATAGGGAAATGTTTTCTCCCGCACAAGGGTGTGAGAACTATAGCCACGGTTTTCAAAAACCTATATATAGACATTCGAAAAAAAGTCTTATATCCATGGTTTTGAAAACTGTGTCCATAGGTTTGGGTTATAGCCACGGTTTTGAAAACTTTGGCAATAGGCCATGAAAAAAGGCATATAGCCATAGATTTAAAATTGTGGCTATATGCCACATAACCGTGGTTGTAACCACCTATTTCCATAGTTTTGAAAATGTGGCTATAGGTTACTAGTCATAGCCTGTTTTTTCAGTAGTGTATATCAGGCTTTGGTTTTGGAATAAATGAGAGAAATTGATAATCAAGAAAAATCACTAAAAAAATTTATTTGTGTTAAACAAGAAAAAATTGATTTATATGGAACATAAAATATATAATGGAAGGTAAAAACATTATATCATTACAAAAATTCTTCCAATGTGACAGAAAGAAGTGGAATCGGAGATCGTATGAGGGAGTTATAAACAATACCTCAAATAAAAGGATAAGGCCTCCTAGGTAGCTACCACTACCCACAATGCGGGTGAAATTCATGTTAGAAAGGAATAGGGGTGATGGGGTGTGATTCACTTTTTCACATTTTTATAGATTAATATATCTGGAGACCACTGACTAGTCAGTGGGCTTCACCAGTTAGACGGTGGGGATTCCGATGGATGTACAGCCTATAAGAAACCCATTAGCTAGATGATGGCACTCTATTCCTTATACTACATTCACCGACCTCCACCGACACTTAATGAACACCCCCCCCCCCCACCAATTTCCATTTTCACTTTATAGAATAATAAAACAAGGGGTATTGGAAGAATGTAAGGGTTCATAACTCAAAATAAGAGTGGGGTCTAAAAGCGCGGTTTGATTCAAGGGAAATTTTTACATGTATTGAAAAATAAGTTGTTTATGTAGCTGGTCCTCAAATAAAATAAAGAAATGTTTTTTTATTATGATATAATTTTGAGATGTAATGTTTATATTAAATAAATATATATATGTTTGGATTGATTCATATCACATGATATCATGTCCAATTTTAAAGTGTATTTTTTTTTTGCATTGGACCCGGGAGTGTGGGCATGGGGCACCTCCCACCTAAGAAAAGGTGAGCTAATAAATTGGATTGGGAACCTATGAGAGGTTTTCTTAGATATATTGTGACTTCATAGACCTTAATATGTTCTTAATAACCTTCTATAATAAGGAGATTTATGTTTATGTGAGATTCCAGTATGAGACATCCCTTGTAATGAAACTTTCATTTACTTATTAGCCTTTTCATTTCCATTAATTTGATTTTGTGGTGTGAGATAACCAACTATATTTGATTTATTGTAATTATTTCATAATATGTATTTATATTATGAAAAGGGTTTAAGCATGTGAGTACCAACATAACCATTGTTTTGAAATAAATTTGTGAAAAAAATATATCTTTATTTATTAATATATATGATATAATTTTTTTTCAAATTATTATGCCTTGGTATGGTTTTTTATGGGATTTAATACCCTATTATAATTTACATAGTTAGTGTAATATGAGTTTCCACATAATTGTCAGAATGTATTAAGTATGGTTCAACATTCCCAAATCCAATAATGTTACTTATGGAAAGAGAAAACATTCCTATCATATGAATGATTTGTATAACCTTAGATGGTATTACCCAAATGATATTATTGATGTTTAATAGTATGTACTACCCACTCACCTATTATTTGTTGAATCATATAGTGTGGGAAAACTTTTACACTGAGAGTATATGTGTGTAGTAATGGGATTCATTTCCCACATTCCAAGATGGGTGATCCTTAGTAATCTATTTCCTATTATTTATATTAGCCATGGAAGGGTATGCCCCTCCCATATTTCATAATATCATTGAAGGGGATGCAATACCCACGTGAATGGAATGTTTTATTATTTGGTAGTAGATTCACATTCTTTTTTTAATTCCCTAGATTGGGATTATTTTCCCTCTTGTGTTATTTCTTGATTTAAGGGAGGTAATTTCTTGATTGAAGGGATGTTATTCCCACTTTTGATGTTATCACTAAGATGTTATGACCACTTATGAACTGATTCACATAGATACATGCCTGTATATGAATGATTTTTATGTGGGATTTATTACCACTTATGTGACATTATGATCAGGATATACTACCCATATTCCATATATTATTTTATAATGGGATGTTACTCCCTTTGATGAGTGGTTATGAATTGGAATGATATTCCGATTTTGTATCTCATATTGTGGCTAGGAAGATACTTTTTTACCTCTAGGATATTGTATGTGATATGTTCAAAAATCCCTGAAACTTGTTAAATTTTTTATGGTGTCTCATTGAGTGTCTTGTGAAACACACATAGATGTTACTGTTATTAGCATTTTTTATGTTTTTTATTTATTTATAATCATGTCACATCATTCAGTCTCTTTCATTTACTAGATTTGATTGAGGACACTATTAGTTAGGGATCATTGAAATGTAATAACACACTTATTTGGAGTCGTAGTGCATAAAAATAATTCAGGATTCAGGATATTAGTAAGGACATGAACCTTATGGTGGATGGATGATAAATATTTTTATTATTGAAATTATAGACAGGACCGGGTGGTGACTCAAGTCTATTTTTGTAGTTCTCTCCATGCTTTGGAATATTTTGGAACAACTTATATATAATCATACCTTTTGGTGATCCTATTAACAAAATTATGAATGTGTGACATTAAAATAGTGTTTCATTAAGTTATAACATGTGATATATGTCCTCTTATGGTAGGACATTGGACATAACACCTACATTTGTGTTTGTATAATAGTGACCCTAGTTTTTCATAAATAATTATTATATATTTCTTATGAATATTCAAAAAAATTTAGAAACAAATTCCTGAGAGTTATAAGGGTTTATTTTCATTGGATACTAGATTCAAAATCTTCTTATTTCATTAAATATCTTCAACAACTTCCACAAAGATCCTCCCATTTAGTACTCTTTATAAATATATCCTACTTACACCTTTCATCATAACCTGGGGAAATGTAATATAAGAAAGGGTTTTCTTACATTCATAGTATGGGTAAATATGGGAGATATCAATAAATGATCATATGAAAGAATAATATAATCATAAGGGTATAATATAAGGACCAAAAATTAAAAATATTATACACATTCTGTGAAAGATCATAAATATGAGACATGGAGTAAAGATTTATCATTTCAAAAAGCATGAATCATAAGAGTGGGAAACTATCATAAAATAATCACAAAACTAAAGTTCATGTCATAAAATTTTGGAACCATCATAATTATATAAACCATTTCATATTCCAAGTTTAATAAATGATACTATCAAATCATAGTGGATCAGGTAGCCAAACTTATTTCCCATATCATAACAGTTAAGGCATTACCACGTGCATTCCATTATGGATCAATAACGTTGAATTTTTTACCATAGTGGATCAATCACATATACTTGAATCCAATAACTATATCATGAGATATAAAGCTTTAACAAATTTAATGGATGGTTATATAATTATTGGCCCACCTGTCTCATAATAAAAACCATAATATATGTGTCGTCGGTTCATTAATCATATCATCATGTCATGACTCATGGAAATAAAATGGGTTTCATAAACATTTGATCAATCTATAAAACCTAACCAATAAAAAATCAATGGGTTTCATAAAATTTTCATCATCATAATCATAAATCATGTAGAGAAAAGTAGTTTTCCAAATAATAAGTTTTCTTATGTATAAAAATTTTTTACTTCAAATTTCAATATAAAATTTATTAAAATTACCTAAATAGGATTAATAATAATATCATTTAACTAATATTACTTTTAATAGAGTTTTTTTAAATGGAATGTTTTAAATTATTTAAATGAAAATATACTTTTTAATAAAAAATGGTATTTTCCCTTTTCATTAAAAATTTTATATTTTCATAAAAGTATCAAAAATTAACTAAAAGATAATTTGAAAAAGTTGATTTCAAAAATTATATTCATTTTTTCAATTGAATTTTATAAAAGTGTGAAAAAATAAATTAAAAAACAATTGCACAAAATGTGATGAATCCACTTTTTAGGAAAAAAATATAATTTTAAGCATAACACTACATTCATTTTTATCCCACACCTAAAAAATATTAGATGAAAGTTAAAATTATTGATTGAATATATAATATATAAATTTCATTAAAATAATTCACCAATAATGATATTTATATTTATTTAAGTAAAAAAATATTCCACGCAAAAATATAGTTTTCCAAACATAAAATCTCCTTTATTATCATTTGGTTCTTATTTTTACTTCTAATTAATTGATAAAAAAGAATTAATTTTATAAAAATGTAAACCATAAATTTTTTATATTTTATTAAGTACTATTCATACCCTCCAATAAAACATCTAGGAAATAACTATCATAATAAAGATAATTATTTTAAAATTATATCGTGGTTCAGTTAAACTTAGTGTTTATTGTAACATAAGCTATCGAAAAAATTAAATTGATTTTAAAAATAAATATATATTTCATGAAATATATCGGTGTTACTTTCAACCCCCATAAAAATAATTTCAATCTTTGATTTTTTTCTCTAAAACAGATAAATGAGGATACTTCTTCCTCATCATATCCTTAGGTTCCCGTATAGCTTTCTCAAATTAGTGGTTTTCCCATAAAACATCGACCATGTGAGTGGACAATTTTTCAGAGAATATTCTCACTATAATCTAGAATCTTCATTATTTATTCATCATGTGTAAGATCTTGCTCTAGTGGTATAACCTATGAGTTCATTACATGTAAAGGATCATGTATGTACTTCGTTATGAGAAATATAGAACACATTAGGAACTTGAGAGTGGTTTGGTGGACACATCAAACAACAATATACCATCTATATTTGATCAATAATATATAAGGGTCCAATATAACTACGTCTAATATTTACTTTCTTTCTAAATCTCAAAACCTTCCTGCATGGATAAATTCATATAAATACCTTGTCACCAACATAGATCATTATATCCCATCGATGATTGTCAAAAAAAAATTATGCCCTTATATGTTGATGAATGGATCTAAAATTCTATTCTATTAAATTAACTATCTCAGTTCAAAATATATTTTTATCCAAATTGATTATAACAAATTGGATTTATACATTTATTTACAAATAAGGCTTCATAAGGATCCATTTTAATTCTCAGGTGAAAGATGTTATTATAAGAAAGCATGACTAGAGGAAGGAATTGATCCCAACCACCTTTGAAGTCTAGAGAAGAAGATCTTAACATATCCTTTAAGGGTTGAATGGTTCTCAAAGACTGATCATATTTCAAATTATAATAAAAAATTATAAAACAAAACTTTGTATCTGAATCCTACCCAAGACTTCCCTTGAACATTAAAGTAAACCTGAGATCCCAATAAAATGAAATACAATGTAGTACTCCATGAAACATTTGAAATGATTTAATGTAAATTTTGTTGATCTGATCAAGAGAGACGTATTAACTACTAATAATGAAGTGTTATTACTTTATAAGGTGATCAATTAAATCTCAAATAGAATTATGACATTTAAATGTTTTGGGGATTTCAAATAAGAAATCTATTGTGATTTCTTCCCATTTCTATTCTTTTACGGGTAATGGTTGTAGCATCAAATTAGAATTTTATCTCTTTACCTTAACATCCTGACATACTAATAATTGAGATACATATTCTACAATATAACTCTTTATGTTTTCACAACACAAATACTCTATAAAATCTCTATACATATTCATAATTCCAGGATTAATAGAGAATGAAGAACTATGATCCTCCTCTAATATCACCTTCTTCATATATGGATTTAATAGAACACATACACAATTCTTGAAACATATCGTTCCATCACAATAAAGTTGGAATTCATGAACATTTCTTAAGATCTTCAATAGTTCCACATCTTTCTTCTATACAACATTAATTCTCATATAGATATGTTGTTGATAGCTCATTTGAGAAAGATAAAATTTCTCCCCTTCACTCAATATTTTCAGATCCATCCATTGAAAATCCCAAAATATTTGGTATTTTATAATCCTCATCATAGATAATTTATCAAGATCCTTCTTCTCAAAGCATCAGACACATTGTTCAATATCCCATGGTAGTAATTTATTGAGCTTTTATAAACTTTAGTCAACTTCAACCATCTTCTATGGTGTATATTCACCTCTTTTGGGTGAAAATATACTTCAATATTTTATTATTTGTATATATTACATATTTCTCCATAAAGTTAATTCCTCTATATCTTTAATGAAATATTTACCCCAACTAAATCCAAATCCCCATTTTGGAAATTTTTCTAATTGAACTTCAATTTTCTTGAGTAATAAGCTATAACCATATCATCCTAAATAAAAATACATCCTAGTACCTTATTTTATTAATTTTTACATATTGCAAACACTTATCAACTTCATGGTAATGTAATTGTAGGTTCACTAATAAACACTACTAGGAAACTGGGATATAGCCATAGTTTTATATAAAATTGTGGCTATAGAGTATTTTTTCTAAGGTTATAGCCATTGATTAGTGAAACTGTGGCTATAGAGTGTTTTTGATAGTTATAGACATGGTTCTATAAAACTGTGGAAAAATGTATTTTTTCTACGGATATAGCCATGATTGTGTAAAATCATGTCTATTAGGTCTTTTTTGAGGTTTAGATCCATGGTTTCTGTAAAACTGTGGCTATAGAGTTTTTCCAAAATTTATAGCCACAGTAGCTGTAAAACTCTGGCTATAGAGTTATTTTTCAAGGGCTATAGACACAATTTCTATAAAAATGTGGAAAAAGAGTTTTTATGGTCTATATCCTTGGTTTTCCTAAATTGTGGCTATATAGTATTTTTTTTATTTTCTATAGCCATGGTTTCACAAACTTGTGGCTATAGGTCTCCCGCCCTTGCATGGGAAAAACATTAACCCACAAAAAAGGGACTAAAGTGAAATTCTTACAGTTTACACGATATATCCATGGTTTTTAATAATATAAATAACAATATATATATATATAGTCATTTTTGGTGTAGTGGTTATGTGGATTGTGCACATAGCGGAGGTACAGATATCGAATTTTGTTGGGAGCGTATTATTTTTGGGATATAGCCATGGTCTACTTGGGATATAGACAAAGTTGTAAACCATGGCTATAGATTTATTTCTATAGTGGATAATCGTGGATATAGCCCATGTTCCATGGTTAATAGATATGGGATCTTTTTCTACGGTTTGTAAAATCTTTGCCACATATTCAGAGAACTATGGATATAGATTTCAGTTAAATCCACAGCAATATGTTCCACAACCATGTGGAACAGTTCCTATAGCCTATATCCATAGTTTTGACCTATATATCCATGGTTTCGGGATGGGGATATATCCAAAATTTCTATTTAGGTAAACTTTTCTTTAGTTCTATGAAATTTTCCTCACATTCATCTATCCAAAATAACTTTTATACATTTTGAGTTAATTTGATGAGTGTATTATAAATTCATGAGAAATTATCCACAAATTGTTGATAATATCCATCCAAACTAAGAAATTTATATATCTCTGTAATTGTGGTTGGTCTTGTCTATTTCTTAATAACTTTTAACTTTGAAGGATCCATTAAAATTCCCCCACATGAGATTATATTACACAAGAATGAAAATTTAAAAATATAACATTCACACCTTGTCAATTTTTAATACAACTTATTGTTCCTCATTGTGTTTAATAAAATTATGAAGGGATATCCATGCTCTCTCTTTCTCTTTAAGTATATGAAAATATCATCTAAAAATAATTCCAAAAAATTGTTGAGGTAATCTCTAAATACTCTATTAATTAAACTCATGAAGATTGTAGGGGTATTTGTATGTCCAAAAGGAATCAATATAAATTCATAGTTTCCATACATTGTATAGAATGATTTATTGGGTATGTATTCACTTTTTAACTTCAAATAATAGTACCCAGATTTAAGATAAATCATGGAAAAAGTATTTATCTCCTCTTAATTATTCAAAAAGATCATCAATATGGAGTAAATGATACTTATTTGTGATAGTTTTCTTTTTAACTTCTTGATAATCAAAGAAGACTCCCATTTATCCATCTTTATTCTTAATAAAATGAACTAGTTCACCCCAAGGTGATTCTCTTAGATGAATAAATCTCTAATCAAGATTTTCCTGAAGTTTATTCTTCAATTCATGTAAACTAATAGGCAACATTCTATAAGGGTTCTATGAAATAGTTGTGTCACTATATACGCGTTTTATTGAATACTCAACTAAATGAATTATATGAAGACAAAAAAATTATTCTAGAATGTCATAAAAAATACCAAACAATTGGAATGTATTCAATGTTTTGTACCTCCCTAACCAACTGAGATAGAAAACCTTCATGGATATTAATTAATACCCAAAGGATATAAGTAATTTCCATTAGAATTTTTTATTCATCCTCACATTGATAAATGATCATGGGTTCATTTTGAATACAAAATGTGAATTCCCTTCCTCAAAACTTTATATGGGCTCTGTATAAATAAATCCATCCCATTCCAAATATTATATCAAATTAAACTAATGGTAGAATCAAACAATTTGTTGGATGTACATGTCTAAAAACATCAATCTAAAAGAAATATCATACTCAAGATTCAACCGGTATACAATTATAATTTTTTACAACAAAATCAATATCAATTTGTTGAGATGGAAATTCAATATCCTTTTCAAATTCCTTAAATATAAAAGAGTGGGTGAATTTAGAATAATATAAATATTAGTGGTTCTATAGTGTATAATTAGTGTATCTTTCACTATTCCATTCACAAAACCCACTTCAGTAGTCATGATCACATGAGATTTCCCTTTTCCTTTGATCTTAAGAGGTTATTGATATCATTCATCCTCATAAACTGTCATATTCATGCATTGGTTGGAATAATTCCATTACTCTTTAAATTTTCATTATTGTAGTGTGGGTGGTTCATTAGTTTTCAAATTATTCTCTTCCTTTTCATTAACCATTCAATAAATTTCCATTCATCATTAATATGCTTTATGACCTACCTTTCCACAATTAAATCACCTCCCAGTTCCATTTAAGCACTTCTTGTGATGTATCTTCTCACATTTCTAGCATGTACTTGTATATAATTTCTTTTCAACATGTTATTTATTTGGGTTTTCATGAGATTCAATATTCATTTTCTTATCCAAATCATGGAAATGGATGGAATATCCAATTCCCATTTCTACCATGGCTATTAATTGAATGATTTATTTATAGCTATAAATGTAACTTATAGTCAACCCCTTTCAAATACTAGTTTTTAAGCCACCAAATAATTAATAAATTTTACTTTTAGGGATAATTATTAAACTAGAAAAATACCATGATTGTCTTTTAGAATTTTTCTCATAAGAACCAAGTTTTTCAAATACATTTTTCTTAATATTAAAGAACTCCTTCTCTATATTTGTGCATATAATATGAGGTAATTCCTTACTAAACAATATCCTTTTAAACTCATCTTATTCCATAAATTCAATTTTTTTCTCTTGTATTATATTCTTAATAATGATCCACCATTGATCTGGTTCACATTACAAAAGATAAACATCTAGGACAAACTTTTCAAGTTTTGACCATTAGAGAGTAGAAAATATATTCTCAATGGTACTAATCCATTGGTCAACTAATGAAGGTACATTTTTTCTCTTGGAAGAATCAATAATAAATTTTTCCCAACATTTTTTATTTCAAATCTCATCAAATATATGGCTTCAGAATGTTTTATGATCATAAAAACAAGAGTATTAATTCTAGTTCCCATAGAATTTGGTTTCTTAGGTGTAAAACCAATGAATTTTCCATCACATTTGTCGTAATAATGATGTATTCGGGTCCAATTCATTGACTAATACCAAAAATCAAGTTATTGTAAATGGTAATCAAATTGATAAGTAATATAATCATGGAGAAATAATATTATGTCTAAATAATGACGTATTTGTTTATTCTATAACACCTTCAGTTTAACCTTGGTCATCCATGTTCATCATTTATTTAAATCCTTTTTAGTGGTTTATAAATAAAATTTGAATTAACAGAAGAATATTTTTTGGGATTGTCAGACTGGGTATGCAGCGAGGGTATAATACCTATGAATCATAATGATGGCTAAGATATAATCAACCAGCTATTTTAAGGGTTTTAACCCGTAGATGAATCTATGCCAAAATTACATCCACTTGAAGTATCCAAACTATGATTTATTTCTAGGAAAACCGAAATATATCTTCCTTACAAAACATTAGGATATTATCCTATTATTAGACTTATCCCCAAGATATTTACCGATGTTATCCAACCCTAATATCAAAATATTGACTAAAATCTAATCTCATACAAAATTTAAGGAACATGATTTTTATATATAAATATGACATATTCTTATGTGAATATTCAATACATTTCACAAATAAATGCCCGAGGACTATAAGGGTTTAGTGTCTTTGTCAAATAGAAAAACAATATTATTATTTCATGAAAGATATTCAACATCTCCCAAAATTATCTTCTGATTTAGTAATTTTCATAGAAATATTGTACATAAACTTTTCTTCATAACTTGGGGAAATGGAATATAGGAAAAGGTAAGCCCAAGTTCATAGAAAATTTAAACATGATAGATATCAATCGATGAACATATGAAAGAATAAGATAATCATAAGGTTATGAGATCATGACCATAACATAAATAGTGCATACCCAATATACCAATGATCATAAACAAGATTCATGGAATAAATATTTATCATTAAAAAAATAAATCATCAGAGTGACAAATCATCATAACTCAATTACGAATTATAAGTTAATGTTAGAAAATTGTGGCACCATCATAAGTTTAGAATCTATTTCTTGGGTAAAATTTAAATATCAATACCATAAAATATTAATAGATAAAGCATCCTTACCTATTTCCCATATCATAATGGATTAGGAATCACCACCTTCATCCCATAGTGGATCAAGCACATCGACTTATTTCCTATAGTTGATAAATTATATCAATGTGAATCTCATAATTATCTAATGAGATATAAAGTTTTAACCAATTAATTGGAGGGTTGTATAATTCTAGATCCACCCATCACAAAATGAATAACATACATATGTGTGCCTTAATACCATTAATCGTATCATTCTATCATAACCCACTTAAAAATGGGTTTCACTAACATTTCATCATTCCATCATAGAATAACCCATGGGAAAATGGGTTTCATAAACATCTCATCATAAGAATTATATACCATTCATAGAAAAAATTATGATGGTACCATTGATCATATACCCACTAAAATAGAATCAATGCTACATTTTTTTTGTCATTGATGAATTTAGATTCTATAAAAAGATCATCAAAAACATTATTGTGGAATGTAACCTTTCAATTTTTGAAATCAATTAATTAAAATATATTAAAATACAAAAAATTATTGAAAAAAATTATTTGAAAATAAAAATTTAAAATTAAAAACAAATATAAAAATAATTGAGCAGACACGATGATAGGAAATTCAGTTCATTTCATACGATTTAAAAGATAACATTCCTTTTGCATTATTGTAAAAAATCCAAACAGTACCTCATTCAGTAAACAATAAGAAGATTCCTTTTAACCAATTTTGTAAAAATTAAAATAGGGGAATAAATTAATTTAAAAAATCATATTAAAATATTTAAAAAAAATGAAAATGTTTTTTTATAAAACATGTGCATGGAAGATAATGGATTTCTGATCGAAGAGAGAATTAAAATAAATTTTCTTTAAAAATATTATTTTGGTATATTTAGTTCGTAATGAGAGGAAAGGGAAATTAAAACATGTATTATCATAAAAATTACCAGAGGAGAATAAAAATCATTTTATTCTTTATAAGTATATCAATAAATTTAATTATCGGAATCATAATCGAAAACAATCCTGATAAATATTAATAGTGTAGCATAATTTTCTTAACTCATGTATTGAATTATTTTTTACATGATAGAACCTAAAATATATTAAATATATGTTTATTATGAATATATTATAGAACCATACTCATATATATCATACCATATATGATTTACTTATAAACATTTATCACACATTTATTAACAATTAAAATCATTCTGTTAGTTGATAACTACTTCATTTTTCAAGAATGTTTTAATTTTATAGTTTTGGTCCTTATAATTTGAATATAGTTCCATGATATCCATAATTTTAATAATTATAAAAATATAATATATATTATTTATATACATATTTAGATTCATCCATAAATGATATAGATTAAAATATGAATTACACTATTCATGGGAGACGATAGGTTGTGAATAAGCATAAATGTTACTTTTATTTTTTGAAGGAAGAAAAAAAGGTAAATAGAAATTAACCTTTATATAATAATTATTTTATCATATAAATAAAATATTTTAGTAAAATATGACCTAATTACCGTCCATGTAAAGTAGAAATAAAAAAACAGATTGCGTCACTTTGTGGATGTGGTAATCCAAAGGTATGAACGAGAGATGTTATCGTTTTCCAAAGAATTAGATAGTAAGAATTTAGATGTAATATTATAATTATTTAGGTATAATTATTTCATAAAAATAATATATATATATATATATATCTATCTATCAATATATTCATATGTGATAGGTGTTGTTGGAATAAAAATTACATGGGTTCACGAGGCGATATCCTGTCATACACACTCTAATGGCCTAAAGGCATTCATTTTTATTGATTTTTGACAACCCCACTTTCAAGGGATGAGGGGGAACACTTACAAGGCTTATAGGCTCAGAGATTACATGGATCGTAGGATTAGGAGATTACATGACCTGAAGGTCTTAGGGAATTTAACCAGACTATCTATAAGGAACTGCCCATCCCCAACATCTGCATCGTGATAATAGTTATCCACCTTCGCATGGTTGTCTGGCTAGGCTTCCTGTGCAAGAATACGTTGCTCCAGATGGCATAGTCATACCCTCTAATTCTTAAAAATCCATTTGGCTCTACTCTGGTGAGTGTACCTACTCTAAATCCTCTTCTGGGGTTGCTCATTTTTTGTAGAGTATGTCTGGGGAAACTACGTGTGGCTTAAAGGGCTCGAGGTGGCCCAAAGGCCTTAAAGGTGGCTTGAAAGCCCTACTGACTGGAAGTCCTGGGTGGCTCGAAAGGCTTAAGGACTCTAAGCCCAAACCGGTGGCCCAAGGGGAATAGTTCCAGCAGCTACACTACCAAACAGTAACTCCTACAGTAACTACTACAGTAACTTCTACAATGTTCGGACAGTGTACAGCTCTACTAGAGTACCTACACAGTGTACTTCTCTGCTACAGTACCCGCACAGTGTACGGCTCTGCTACAATATGTGTAAAGTGTACATTTCTTGCTACAGTAGCTGCTATAGTACTACAACATTAACTCAGAAATATGCCTTTACCTGGTTTTGAACCTGGGTCTTACGGATGCACTTAAGGATACCTCACCAACTAGGCTTAGGCTCATGTGTAGTCTATCATACACAAGATCAATGGTTTCATTTCCCATTTGGTGGAAGAGGGTATTTATATAGGTCATTCTACTAAAATAAAAAAAATCTCAGTATATGTGATTTAATTTTGTTATTATTTACTCATAATTGAATTATATTTTAAGGAGTTATAATAAGAAATAAAATAAAAACATGTGGTTTAGAATTATACCGCCTCTTTGGACAACCTCTTTTGGTTTATACATAAGTCCTTCTTTGTAATTTTTTATAATAAAAAAGGGACTATGGGTCATGGCTATGTATTAATAAAGGTATTAAGGTAGTTATTTTCTCAAATAAAATCTTATTTAAGTTTGCAGATGAGAGTATCAGAGGTGTCCCCTAAAAATTTTGGTGAGTGGCACACTTGAAATGTTTCAATGTCTAAAAATAAAATCAAGTATATTTCTTGTAAAAAAGGATCCAGAATGCATAATATTAAGAGATAATAAGGATAAGATCTAAATACAACCATATAATGGTGTTTTATAATGTTTTTATGTCATTTTAATACTTATCATTTTTGGTAAACCCCTGAAAAATATGTTTTAACCATAACTGTGGTAACTGATTTTTACCATTTTAAATATTTATTATGTACCAGAAATAAGTGGCCCTATTACCTAATATTAATTATTCTGATTAAAAATATGAATTCTATTTTATATAACCCAGCTTAAATTCGTGAAATAATTTAATTTAAAATCAAACCTACAAACGTAATGAAAAGTAATTTTCCAATGAAAATGTTTCCTTAAGTATAAAACAATTTTATATCAAAATTCAACATAAACTACTTTTAGTTACCTAAATTTGGTGAATATAATTATAATTGAACTAATTTTAATTTTAAAACAATTTTAAAACAAAATCTAAATTTTTTAAATCTTTAAATGAAAATATAATTCTTAATAAGTATCGATATTTTTCACTATTCATCAAAATAATATTCTTTCTAAATAATTATAAAAAAATAAGTGTAAGATAATTTTGAAATTATGAATTAAAAAAGAAATTTGTTTCAAATACAATTTTTGGAAATATAAAAAATTAATTTTAAAATAATTGTGAAAAACATGATGAAAGCGTTATTTAGAAGAAAAAAAATACATTTTCAAGAACAAAAGTGAATTTATTATTATCCCATTCTTGAAAAAAAAATATAAAATTTAAACATTTAATTGAATATATAATATATAAATTTCATTAAAATAATTAACCAATATAGATTAATATAAGTAATTATGATAAAATCATATTTTATGCATAAAAATAGTTTTTTAGAAAAAAATAACTCCTTTTTTTAATTGGTTTTTATTTACAATTTTAAATAATAGATAAAAAAATTTCATTTTAAAAATATGTAAATGAAATGTTTTTCAAAATTTATTTATTACTATTCATAAATACCAATCCAACTGCCAGGTTATAACTTTCACATTAAATAATAATATTTTAATATTATATCATGATTCGTTTAAACTAGGTGTTTCATATAATGCAAGTTATCCCAAATTAAATTTATTTGAAACAAAAATCATAAAACCTCATGGTGTTAGAGTTGTTTTAAATTAATTATAATTATTTTTAAATCCACTATTACATTTAGTTATTTATACCATAGGGTTTAGTCTCAACACGTTCACCTATATACAATTACTACTAATCATAATCCACTAGTATATTGAGAGGCACGAATAAGGTCTCATTGTTCCATCCATTATATAGATGTCTAATCTGATTAGGTTGAGGATGTTATAAAGGGTTATTAGAGACTTGTTTTGAGTTTTATTACTATTTGGCCATTTTTTCTTGGAGTTATGATGTTGTTATAACTTAGGATAGACCTTATGCCTTGGGGTAGTTGACCCATATACTAGGAAATTATACGATACCATGGATGGGTATGTTTTTATTGGATTTTGAGTGTTAACATTTTTATATTTCCTGAAATATAATGTGTGATTTATGATTTTTTGATTTATGGTCCATGGTCAAAAGTATTCTGTGCTCATGCATCATATTTGGGACATAGGATTTACATGTAATTCTTGTGATTTCTTGTGACTGAGAACCTAGATTATGATATGAGAATTTTTAATTTAATGATTGTAAAAAAAACTTTTGTAGTTTTTCCTACATAACTTGATAGTGGAATTCTACCTGACCAATAATATGTTTTATTATTTTATTTTTATTTTATGATTTATTATGTAAATCATATGTATATTATTTGACCATTGGGGTAGTTAGGGATAGATAGAGAACCTGAGTTGTGTGAGACCCTTTTGTTATAGAGAATTTATTTATTTAAGAGTTACACAATTCTTGTTGATTCATATCATAAACTCTAATATCAAGTGATGTGATAGGTTTTTTTGAGTTATTTTTTTATTATAATCACATGACACTATGAGGACCACTTATTATGTATCCGAATGGTGGGGATGATCATACCCCATCAGAGATTTATCTAGAGACCCTTATTTCATATGTTTATCCTATTGATTAGTATCTATAAGAGAGTCTACATTATTTTTTATGGTTTATGGTACATGGTTATCCATGATTTCAGGCTTCCATGTCAGATATATCCAAAGAGTTTCGTATATAGTATCCACCTATCTTATTTGTGAGGGTGAGGATATATTCACCCTCTCCATAGATACATATAATATTTTAAGGCTATATGATATTGTATGATATTATTAAATTATATGGGATGATATATATTGTATAAAAGGAATTTTTGTTCCTTTTTTGTATCATTTAATATTATATGGGGATATAGTAAAGCCTCTACCTAATTCAATCAAACTATAGAATAGTTCATATTGAAAGGAACTATGAATCGTAATTTACAATTCATATTATAATTGATGAGGTATAAAAACATTATAAAATTTGGGAATCATACATAATTAGTTTCAATTAAAATATATTTTTGAATTTTTTGAATTATTTTGTAGATTTTTGATAAAATAAGTTCCTCTAGAATGTTGTATTAATCTTGAGAAAAAATAATATAGAATTTTTAAGTGGATATTATCTACTGTTTCAAATTTGGTTTCTAATGGTTAAATCGTGTTCAAAATCACATAATGTAATATGAGGTTAATATATTTGAATGTTAAAATGTTTATTTCATAGAACTATAGGTTTTTGAGAATGTATTATACGAAATCTGGAATTTGAATCCAAATTATAAACAATTTATAAATCATGATCTATGTAAGGGGATGCCATGTGAATCGACTTAAGGGCATCCTTCACATATGTGGATCTATATAAAGGGGTCAAAAAATTTACGTGACATAAGGGGTCATATATAATATATAAGAATTATTGTAATGGGATTTTTTCTATATAGGGGTATCCATTCTGAGTAGGGAGATTGATGTAGGGGTTTTGGCCAATGTGTATAACCCTCACATTTTAGAATATATTATTCATTAAATAGAAATAATATTGATAAATTACTTCACTAGAAAAACCAAAGTAAAACAATCTTTGACATATTAGATAAGAAAATTATATAAATAATAAAATATATAGTATGAAAAAAGTTATTAATCAATTATAAATTCGTAAAAACAATTTTTGTGAACACTTAAAGTTTTAAAAAGTCATTTTTTTTATAAAATTAGTTTTTATTTATATATTGTATTTTAATTTAAATAATAAATTTATATATTTTATAAGTATAATTAGAAAAAATGATGTTATTTATGGATTAATAATTCCAAAATTTTCCTAGGATTAATTTTTTTATATTTTTATAAAACATATTATTTTTAGATGAATAGTGAAAATACTGTTTTTACTAAATATTGTCACATTTATGATATCATCTTAACCTATTAATGAATTAAAATTTAATGAAACAATTTTTTACATATTATATGTATTTTTAAATTAAATTAAATTATTTAAAATTATAATTTTGAATTTAAAAAAATCATTTTAAATTTTTTTTATAGTTTATAAATATTTTTCTCAGAAAATAATTTTTGTTCACTTATATTGAAAATTAGTTATAATCTCTTGTAGAAATTAAATCTATAAAAATTTATTTCATGTTTTTGATCTACATTATCATATTATGTAATATGGTAAATTTCATTTTTGTGCATTAAATTGTGATTTTCATGATTAATTTTAATGATCATGATAATCATAAAATTATTATTTTCAATTAATTGTTTTATTGGTATTTCATAAATATTATCTAATAAAATAAACTAATACCTTATAAATTGAATTTAATATAATTTCTACACTAATATATAATTTTTTTTACTTATTCAATTGGTAATTAATACAAAATAATACTAGAAATGCTTACATTTAAAAATATTGTTTGATACAAAACAATTTTTCAATATATTAAATTTTTTATTTTAAATTTAAATTTATTTTATTTAGATATTTAATTGAACTAAATAGTGTTTAAAATTAGTTTCGTTATTACCATATTTGGGAATATGGGTTATTTTATATTAATAGTAAAACATATATTACTTAGTTAAAAACTAGTTTCCTAGGTAGAAATGGAAATGGTAAAATGTAAAAAACATAATAGTAAATGTCTTGAAACATATAATACACTTATTTTTAGGTACATCACCCTTTTATTATTTAAATTTATTTTATATAATTTTACGGTTCATTTGATGGATTTTATGGTTGGTTTAGTGTGTTTTAAAAGTTTTTATAAAGGTGTACGATATGTGCATGGTTAGGGAAAACCATGAAACTTTTCCAGGAAACCATGTAAGAGATTGTGGGGTTACTGGGTAGGTTTATTTTTGGTACATGGTTTGAAACAATCATGTGAAATACCATGAAGTCATAAAATTTCTATTAAAGAGGCATTTCCTACAGTTGGCGCCTGGTTTGTTAAACCCTTTGGCACAATTGTGCAGCCACCTAGGGATTGTCTAATAGCACTCACACAGTTGGTTCCCGTTTGTTAAAATGTGAATCTTAATCATGAAATGTGAATTAATACATCTTAAATTTTAATTTTTATTCCATATTTTACCCAAATACTGTCATTTTTATCTCATTGTCCTAGTCTCTTGAACCAGAGGATACATTTTTTAATTCTTTGCATCTCATCGCCCTTCTGAACATTTTTTAATGGATACATTTATCATAATATAGGATATTGCTGGTAAGAGCCATTTTCTCTCCTCATTTATCTCTTATTTATATATGTAGTCGTTTTACATAGAATGAAATATTAGATCTGGTTTTTATAAATATATTTATGATTTATGATGTGTTTTTTAGGAGATCTTGATTGGATCCATTGAAAGAAAGGAGTATTGAGTCTGGATCTAGATGATTTTTTCTATTTTTCTTTGTTCTCATTGCCTATTATGAGGTAGGAGGATTATCACACCTCTCCACTTGTTCTAGAACTTTAAGGCTATAATATTGACTTCAATTTCATTTATTATAAATATAATCCCATGTTTATTTCTTATCAGAATCTCATTTGTTTTATAATTGGGTTATCTTAAAATTTGAATAGTCTTTATAAAAACCCTTCATTTTAGGGATTTAAATAGTGGTTTTTGTTTAACTCTATTAAAAATTTTGAATATTTTTTTAAAAGGTAAATAATTTATTTTTGTGAAATGAATTATTGTGAGAACTTATAATCCAATGCTGTTGTGTTCTCATCATTGCATGGGACATGACATTTCCATTATAGACTCGTCATGTGGTTCCATACTGGAGGAACCTATCGAATGGTCACCGAGTAATGACTTGGTGGATCGATGAGAAACTAATAATGAGTATTGGATTTTCACCCTTCATGATTGTGTGTGTTTATAAATATGGAATGGGTGTTCCAAGTAGTATAATTGGATAAATTGTTTCTATTTTTATATTAATGTGTTTTATTTGATTATATTTTCTTTGTTCTTCAATTTTGTGTTAAATTATAGTTAGAAATTTGAGTTAGCTCACTCTTGTCCCTATTTATTTTATGATAATTTTTTTATTTCCTTTTTGGTGTGATTAATCACCACTGGAATATTCCATGTTGTGTGTATCTAGAAGTTGTTTCTTATAACATAGGTAAGGGAAATGTTTCCTATTTATATAATGGACCATCATGGTTCTACTTAATTAGGATTATGGTTATATCATAGAGTAATTTTATAATGAATTTGGATTTATTCCATATAGGAGTTTATAAAAATGTATTTTCTTTTAGTTTTGGTTGGATTTCATTCTTCAGTTTCTGATGTTACAAAGATATTGTTGTTTATTGGTTTTTATTTTGGGGTGTACTGTTTATAATTCATGTATCATATAGGTTTTCTTTGAAATATATTTTCCTATATCTTAATAGGTTTTGGTTGTTTTAAATGAAAAATTCCCCCCAACATTTTTCTTAATTCATTGGAATTTATTTCCATCCTTTGGTGTCTTTGGGGACGTCACCCAATATTAGAGGCACCTAGAATCTTTCCAACAAATTTTTTAGTGTTATTATGTTATATAAAATTCTCAAATAATTCATTAAAATTTTAGGTATAGGATTTGAAGAACTTAACACAACCCACAATCCATTATTTCTCACTTTTCGAACAACTATACCTTGAACAATGTCATTCCATTATTGAAAGATAATGGGGGTTCATAAGAGTTCCCTTTCTTCACTTACAAAACTTGTCACTTCCATACCATCATGTCATTCCAATTACTAAGAATTTATTCCTCAAATTAATCCATATTCCTCCACCTAAAAAGTTCTGTCAATTACATAATCTATTGGTATAAATTTTATATCCTAATCCCTTCATTTCTAAGGTGACTATCGAGAGAATGTTAAAGTTCCCAATGTGTGTTTTATAGAATCTTTATCCTCTTTCTCCAAATATTACTCTTCAGAAAAGACCCTAAACATAGTAATATAAGAAAATTAGGATCATTTTTATTCATAAATTTTATTATATTAATGAAACAAAAATTATTTATTCTTTTCCATCCACATAGAAAAACAAATGAACATAGATCATGTGTTTATATAGATTGCTTCCTCGATGAAGAAACATCTTATATTTTCACCACCTTTTCTCTTTAATAGTTATAAGGATGTAATTAAAGAATAAATGTGAGATATATAATATAATTATGAATATTAAGAGACAATTTATATTCCACATTCATTTTCAATCATTCTTTCATAAATGAAAATGTTAACCATATGTTGTGTGGACTACCTCCTCCATGAAGTAACATTTATCCTTTTTATTACTGATTTTTAAAATTTATCAAAATAACATAAAACATGGTTTGACATCAAAAAATTAAATAAATAATATCATTATGCTTCTATAATATTGATATTATTTCCCAAATTAACTTCTTTCAATACCATATCCATCCATTAATTATGTTATGTTCATGTTTGGGTGTGTCTAATAACTTACTTGAACAACACTATAAAATAATATCATTGATGACTCTATGAACTAAATTACTCATGATATATGCTAAAAATAATTATATAATGATTATATTTTTGTTCTATAATGGTTACATAAATATTATACTCCTTTAAAAAGATTCCATTGTTAGTTTGTTAAAAATCATTGAAACGTACTTGTTGTCAATTTCATCTAAAATACCCTAAATAAAAATCTCAAATGCTGATATTATAGATTTATAAACTATCATAAAACATCGATTAAAATACCTATTATAATTTTTTAATGATGAACTTTTGGATAATAAAAAAATATATCTCCCTCTATTATGAGTCAAGTTCAAAACGATCAACATAACTCACACATGATATATAAAATAGAAAATAACAAAAAAATATACATATAAAAAATTTTTATAAATAAAGTTTATAAAAGTATATATATATATTAATATTTTTATAAAATATATTATTAAGGTATTTATTTTTGTTATATATTATATTCAATCACTTTAGTAAAATTTGGGAATTAAAAGTTAATGAAACCATTTTTTACATATTATATGTATTTTTAAATTAAATTAAATTATTTAAAATTATTATTTTGAATTTAAAAAAATCATTTTTAATTTTTTTATAGTTTATAAATATTTTTCTCAGAAAACAATTTTTGTTCACTCATATTAAAAATTAGTTACAATCTCTTGCATAAATTAAATCTATAAAAATATATTTCACTTTTTTGATCTACATTATCATATTATGTAATATGGTAAATTTCATTTTTGGGACTTAAATTGTGATTTTCATGATTAATTTTCATGACCATGATAATCATAAAATTATTATTTTTAATTAATTTTTTTATTAGTATTTCATAAATATTATCTAATAAAATAAACTAATCCCTTATAAATTTAATTTAATATAATTTGTACACCAATATATAATTTTTTTTACTTATTCAATTGGTAATCAATAAAAAAATAATACTAAAAACACTTACATTTAAAAAGACTGTTTGATAAAAAACAGTTTTTGAATATATTAAATGTTTTATTTTAAATTTAAATTTATTTTATTTAGATATTTAATTGAACTAAATTGTGTTTAAAATTAGATTCGTTATTACCATATTTGGGAATATGGGTTATTTTATATTTTTATTAAAACATATATTACATAGTTAAAAACTAGTTTCCTATGTAGAAATTAAAATGGTAAAATGTAAAAACAAATATTGGTAAATGGCTTGAAACATGTAATACCCCTTTTTTTAGGTACTTCACCATTTTATTAGTTAAATTTATTTTATATAATTTTATGGTTGAGTTGATGGATTTTATGGTTGGTTTAGTGTGTTTTAAAAGTGTTTATAAAGGTATACGACATACGCATGGTTAGAGAAAACCATGAAACTTTACCAGGAAACCATGTAAGAGATTGTGGGGTTGTTGGGTAGGTGTATTTTTGGAACATGGTTTGAAACAATCATGTGAAATACCATGAAGTCATCAAATTTCTATTAAAGAGACATTTCCTACAGTTGGCGCCTAGTTTGTTAAACCCTTTGGAACAATTGTGCAGCCACCTAGGGATTGTCTAATAGCATTGACATAGTTGATTCCCGTTTTTTAAACTGTGAATCTTAATCATGAAATGTGAATTAATACATCTTAAAATTTGAATTTTTATTCCATTTTTTACCCAAATACTGTCATTTTTATCTCATTATCCTAGTCTCTTGAACCTGAGGATTCATTTTTTAATTCTTGGTATATGATCACCCTTAATAACTTTTTTTAATGGATAAATTTATCATAATCTAGGATATTGATGGTAAGATCCATTTTCTCTCCTCATTTATCTCTTATTTATATATTTAGTCGTTTTACATAGAATGAAATATTAGATCTGGTTTTTATAGATATATTTAGAATTTATGATGTGTTTTTTAGGAGATCTTGATTGGAACCATTGAACGAAAGGAGTATTGAGTCTAGATCTAGATGATTTGTTCTATTTTTCTTTGTTCTCATTGCCTATTGTGAGGTATGAGGATTATCACACCTCTCCACTTCTTCTAGAACTTGAAGGATTTAATATTGAATTTAATTTCATTTATTATAAATAGAAACCCTTGTTTATTTCTTATGAGAATCCCATTTGTTTTATAATTGGGTTATCATAGAATTTTAATAGTCTTTATAAAACCCCTTAATTTTAGGGATTTAAATAGCGGTTTTTGTTTAAATATATTAAAACTTTTGAATATTTTTTTAAAAGGTAAATAATTTATTTTTGTGCAATGAATTATTGTGAGAACTTATAATCCAATGGTGTTGTGTTTTCATCATTGCATGGGACATGGCCTTTCCATTATAGACTCGTCATGTGGTTCCATACTGGAGGAACCTATAGAATGGCCACCTAGTGATGACCTGGTGGATCGATGAGAAACTAATCATGAGTATTGTTTTTTCACCCTTCATGATTGTGTGTGTTTATAAATATGGAATGGGTGTTCCAAGTAGTATAATTAGATAAATTGTTTCTATTTTTATATTAAAGTGTTTTATTTGATTATATTTCCTTTATTCATCAATTTTGTGTTAAATTTTAATTAGAAATTTGAGTTAGCTCACTCTTGTCCCTACGTATTGTAAGATAATTTTTTAATTTCCTTTTTGGTCTAATTAATCACCCCTTGAATATTCAATTTTTTGTGTATCTAGATGTTGTTCATTATAACATAGGTAAGGGATATGTTCCCTATTTATCTAGTGGACCATCATGGTTATACTTAATTAGGATGGTTGTTATATCATAGAGTCATTTTATAAAACATTTGGATTTATTCCATATAGGATTTTATAAAGATGTATTTTCTTTTAGTTTTAGTTGGATTTCATTCTTCAGTTTCTGATGTTACCGAGATATTGTTATTTATTGGTTTTTATTTTGGGGTGTACCATTTATAATTCATGTATCAAATAGGTTTGATTTGAAATTTAGTTTTTTATATCTTAATAGGTTTGGGTTGTTTTAAATGAAAAATTCCCCCCAACATTTTTTTTTAATTCATTGGAATTTATTTCCATCCTTTGGTGTCTTTGGGGATGTCACCCAATAGTAGAGGCACCTATAATCTTTCCAAGAAATTTTTTTGTGTTAGTATGTTATAGAAAATGATCTAATAATTCATTAAAATTTTAGGTATAGGATTTGAAGAACATAACACAACCCACAATCTATTATTTCTCACTTTTGGAATAACTGACACTTGAACAATGTCATTCCATTATTGAAAGATAATGGGTGTTCATAAAATTTCCCTTTCCTCACTTACAAAACTGGTCACTTCCATAACATCATGTCATTCCCATTACTTAGAATTTATTCCTAAAATTAATCCATATTCCTCCACATAAAAATTTCTCTCAATTAAATAATCTATTGGTCTTAATTTTTTATCCTAATCCATTCATTTATAAGGTGACTATTGAGAGAATGTTTAATTTCCCAGTCTGTGTTTTACTGAATCATTATCCTCTTCCTCCAAATATTACTCTTCAAAAAATACCCTAAACATAGTAATATAAGAAAATTAATATCATTTCTATTCATAAATTTTATTATATTAATGAAACAAAAATTATTTATTCTTTTCCGTCCACATAGAAAAACAAATGAACATCGATCATGTGTTTATAGAGATTGCTTCCTCAATGAAGCAACATCTTACATTTTCACCACCTTGTCTCTTTAATAGTTATAAGGATGTAATTAAAGAATAAATGTGAGATATATAATATAATTGTGAATATTAAGAGTCAATTTATAGCCCACCTTCATTTTCAATCATTCTTTAATAAATGAAAATGTTAACCATATGTTGTGTGGACTACCTCCTCCACGAAGTAACATTTATCCTTTTTATTACTGATTTTCAAAATTTATCAAAATCACATAAAATGTGGTTTAACATCAAAAAACTAAATAAATAATATAATTGTGCTTCTATAATATTGATTGTATTTCCCAAATAAACCTCTTTCAATCCCATATCCATCCATTAATTATGTTATGTTCATGTATGGGCCGGTCTAGCAACTTACATGAACAACATTATAAAATAATATCATAGATGACTCTATGAACTAAATTAGTCATGATATATGATAAAAATAATTATATAAAGATTATATTTTTGTTCTATAATGGCTACATAAATATTATACTCCTTTAATAAGATTCCATTGTTTGTTTGTTAAAAATCATTGAAACATACTTGTTGTCAATTTCATCTAAAATACCCTAACTAAAACTCTCAAATGCTGAGATCATAGATTTATAAACTATCATAAAATGTCGATTAAAATACCTATTATAATTTTTTAATGATGAAATTTTGGATTATAATAAATAAATCTCCCTCTATTATGAGTCAAGTTCAAAACGATCAACATAACTCACACATGATATTGAAAATAGAAAATAACAAATAAATATACATATAAATAATTGTTATAAATAAAGTTTATAAAAGTATATATTTATATTAATATTGTTGTTAAATAGATTATTAAGGTAGTAATTTTTGTTATATATTATATTCAATTACTTTAGTGGAAGTTGGGAATTAAGGTATGGATTTATTGTCTCAATTTTCACCCCTTAAGACATATTTCAAAATATACACCATATTTTCTTGGGAATGGTGTATATATTTAACACTTTACTATTTTGTATCATTTTTATATCATATTTCATTATATTCAATGTTCAATTAAATTTTATTTCTCTCGTGTGGTTTTGAACCAAAATTTTGGAAATTATTAAAGGTTTTATAGACCCAATTTCGGATTCAGTAGGTCATAGTATTTCTTACTTGAATATAATTTTCAAGATTTCATCGATCTTTCCCTCACTCTACTTTATGTTCCATATCCTATTTCACTCAAGTTATATTACTTCTCATCAACAAAAAAACTTCTCAGATAAAATGTTTTGCAAAATAAAAGTATAACATTAGTAACATTAAATCTCATTCATACCAATGAATCTTCTATTCCATACACAGGTTTCTTATTCCGAAATTTTTTTATTTAGTGAAAAATAGTAATGTTTTTTTTCATATTTTAAATTATATGATTTATTAAATAAAATTTCTCAACATTTATCTAATGTTGTTTTTTAACATCTTAAAAATTTTAATTAAGGCATATCTATTCATTATTTACCTCCCCATGTTTATTAGATTTTTTTTTCTTTTCATGGATTATTTAATTGAAACTGTTTATAATATGGTCTTAAAAAGTATTATATTTTCCTTATCAATAATATTTTTTACTGTGATTCTAATTCATCTTTTATAAAAACGTTTAAAAGGTTTTGTAAAAACTATTATATATTCATTACTATTTTTCTTCCAAGGTTTATATTTCATGAAGTGCTCTTTTGATCACCATATATATTTTATTAAGATATATTTCCTTTTAGAAAATGATATTTATTATACATTATGATTTTTAGGTTTATTTTATTTTATTTTAATGAAATTAGGAATCCCATTCTTTTTCAATATATTCATTAAAATGTAATGATGATTGGTTTTAGGTGGCATACATATGTATGGATAATGATGGGTGGGGTCCTATATAACCCTATAGTTAATTGGTTCAGGATTATATCTCATGATATAGTCACTAATGGATATAATGATTTTGTTCACCCAAGAATGGGTATAATGATTTTTCTCATAATTTAAGGATTGGATATAATGCGTTTCTTCACATATACGTGGATATAATGAGTTTGGTGAAAAAAAATTTCGTATGCTTATAGTTGTTCCAGATTTAAAATTTTTTAAAAAAGTAATGAAATTTTTCCAAGATGCATTTAATTTTCTTGATTTTACAAGTTTTCATGTAACATCTAGTTACTATTTTCAGGAATTCCCAAAGCACTCTTTTTACTAATATTTGGTTGGGTTTTCTTAGGGGTTGTTTCAGGATAAAAATTTTAAGAGTCCTGAAAATTCAGGGCTAGTTCATGGTTGGAACAAGGTTTACCAAACCATGAACCATTTCAAGTCAAACCATGGAAACCCAGGAAAAGGGGTTTTTCATGGTTGCACACAGTTTTTCAGACCGAGTGCTCCCTTAGGAAAAACCATGTCTCCCATTTAATGGGACACACAACTAGGCCTCATAGTTTTCTCTAACCAAGAATATATACCTGTCTAACCATGCATGAGATTTTATTAATCCAGAAATATACCTTAAAAATCCTAAAACCCCCACTTTATATTTTTGATGGAATTAGAATGACCCCAGGTGATTTATAATTCATGGAGAACATCCAATTGTATTTATTACATTACGGGAAAAACTGATTTTTACAATGGGTTATTTTTTACGGGACTTGGGGTCCCGTCGCAAAATGTTAGGTGCAGTTTGGTGTGGTTTGTGTGCTAAAACATGAGGAAGGGTATTTGCGATGGGGAGGAACCTCCTGTCGCCAATACCGGGAGGCGATAAATACTATTTAAGATGGGGGAATTCTCCCATCACAAATAGGGTGTCCGCCAGAGGGAATTTGGGTAGGGTCTCATCGCAAATTCCTGGTAGCGGTAAATACTATTTTCGACGGGATGTTGTCCCATTGCCAAAAGTATGCCAGTAGGTCAATTTTTGCGATGGTACCCATCACAAATACCCTTTTAACTGTCGACAGTAATTAATGCGGCCTAAGGTATTTGCGACGGGTCTTGTCACAAACAATACTATTTGTGACGGGCTACCCATCACAAATAGTTCTGTCGAAACTAATCTAACCTATATATACCCCCATCTATTTTTCTTTCCTTCCCTCAATTCCAACTTTTTCTCTCTCTCTAATCACTAAATTCAGAGTGAAATATTTTCTAGGTTAGTTTTTTTTACAAAGAAGTAGTGAAGTTGTCTACATCTATAAGAGATCAAGTTCAAAGGTATTTATGTTTTATTTAATTTTGTATTTAGTTCATTTTTTATATTAATTTTAATTATTTTTTATTATATTTTATTAAATTAGATTTAAATTTTTTTTCATCAGTATTTATTTGTAATAATAAATTGAAATTATTAGTACTAATTCTTAGTAATTAGTAGTAATTAATATTTAATAATGATAATTAGTAATTTATAAAAATAATTAACTGTAATTAGTAATTAGTCGCTGCAATTTTCAGTAATAAATAGTGATTAACGCTAATTAGTTATAATAAGGTCAATTAGTAATAAATAGTGGTAAATAGTAATAATTAACGGTAAACAGTAATCACTTGGAAAAATAGTAATAATTTGGAAAGAATATTAATAATTAGGAAAAGTAGTAATAATTAAAGGAAAATAGTAATAAATATTTTCAATTAGTAATAAATATTTAAAATTAGAAATAAATACTAATAATTAGTAATATATAGTAATAATTAGTAATAATTTGTAATAATTAATAATAAATAGTAAGAATTCGTAATAAATAATAATAATTTGAAATAATTAGTAATAAGTAGTTTGGAACATGTAGTTGTTGGACATGGGAGTACTATCTTGCGCAATTACTTTTCTCAACCATGGATCGCATGGGAATAGATTCCCATTGATGTGCAGCTAATCATGTTCAATCTTTGGCTGATACGTAAATAAATAATATTTATTTTGAAATTTATTTCATTAATAACTTCATATTATAAATTATTTGTATGTTTTATGGTATCACATCAATGATAGCATATGTGACCCTATCCACACAGCATAGGAGGTGTCTATGTGTGACCGTTTTTGCCAGTTTTTCACCAATTTGAGAAGGACGACCATTAAGAAATTAGGGGTTATAGTATATGATGAGTCTTGTTGAGCACACCAACCAGAGTATATTTCATCTCACGTTTGGGATGGATTATGTTCACACTGGTTGAATGGTGGATTTAAGATGAGATCTTCATTGGGATAGTAGAACCGGGGGAGATAGGAGATGACGCATCGAGCTGGTATATGTACATTCAATACTCATAGAGAGCATCTGGTAAGTATCTTTTTTAATTATTTTATATAACATTAAATATAAACAGTTTATTTTATATTCATATAGGCAGTTAGGCAGCCCGATATTACAGAGTACAATGCTTATCGGAGGATGTACAGTGATCCAGCCACTTAGGAGATTATGGGTGATCTCGAGCATTAGATTGTAGTCAGTATTATTTCTTTTTCTGTTTGAAATTTAACTGCATATAGTATTTTCACTATATTAATTTCAAATTGGAACTAAAGGATTCATATTAGGTAGGAACCTCTCAAACACAGGCAGAGATTCAAGACTAGATGGCTGATCATACTAGTGTCCACCATTTCGATGAGGCGCCATGGATGTAGGCAACCCAGTATGCCTTTGAAAAGGGCCGAGTAGATGGTATCATCTCTCATTTGAATCTTGGATTTATTATGGTACTGATGCGATATCGGCATCCAGTTCAAGAGGATCTCGTGGAGAGGCATCATCTTCTATCTCACAGTATCAGGAGCAGTTGTGAGCTTAGAATGAGCTTATAGAGTGTTTTCCGAAGGAGTAGGAAGTGATGTTTCAGTAGCAGAAGTAACAGAAACTTAAGTATGAGGAGAATATGTTTCGATGGAATGATAAGTAGCATGAGGAAGAGATGCATTGATGGTAGTCGTAGCAACACAAGAAGATGGAGTACATGCGTCGTTTGACTCATAGTTTAGGGATAGAGTTTCCTCCACCATCTTTTCCACCTCCTCCACCTCCTCTAGAAGACTATCCCCCCTAGTGATTTTTTTATTCTGTTAAAAATATTTGAATTAAAGATTAGTTTTAATATGAACTATTTACAGTTTTTTTCTTTTATATTGGTGTGAATATTTCATAATTTAAATTTTTATTTTTTTATATTATATTATTATATTATATATTATTAGTATTATATTTTTTAATGTTTGTTTATTTTACTAATATTAATAATAATAATTTATGATTTTGTTATACTTTTTTGCGAATATTGGGAATTTTAATATTTTTTATTATTTTATTATTTTAATAATATTAATATTATTTTTTCATTAATCGTAATTTTATTAAATATATTTTTTTAATATTATTTAGTATTTTCAACTGAACCTTTTGCGACGAGACCCCGTCATAAATAGTTTATATATATATATATTAAAAATGTATTAGCAGCTATAAAAGGGCCCGTTGAAAATAATTTTTTGCGATGGGCCCATCGCAAAAGTTTTTGGTATATATAACATATATAAATTGAGAACTATTTACGATGGGATGACGGGCCTATCGAAAATACTTCTTATGATGGGCCCTTTTCAACAACTTTTTATACATATAATTTATATAATCGGAGATCTATTTGAGTTTTCATTTTCTGCAAATTGGCCATTTGCAACGGGACCCCATCGTAAAACTCATTTGTGACGGGATCCAGTCAGAAATAGACCATTGCAAATACCTAAAATTCGAGTAGAGTTGGACCCCAAGAACCCTCTTCAATGCAATTTAAATCTTGATGAACATCATTCAATCTCAACCCAGCTAGTTTCCTCATCCCATTCTCTATTTCCCTCTATCTATCTTATCCTCCCTATTGTTCTATGGATCCATGTGTTGCTTTATAGATATAATACAATCTATTTTAGGATCTTAAACCTAGGTTTGATCCTTTTTTCTAGGATTATGTGACTGTTATTCATCGTTGACAAATCCCGATTAGGATTTCGTGAATCGAGATCTATTTATCATGAGGTAGGTGGTTCTTTGATAATTCCTAATTTTTTTAACCCTATATTTCATTATTTGATTTCAATTATTTGAATTAATGTAAATTCCATGATTTCAATTAATTTTCTTTCAATTTGTTTTTTTAATCTCAATTCCAATGAAATGGGGTTTTAAATGGGATTTTGGAATGAAATTGGAAAAATTCCCAATTAAATTGAATTGGAGTGCGTTATGTAAATTGTAGAAATTTAAATTATTGAAATGAATTGATGGATTGTTTTTGAAAAATTCAATTCTATTGAATTAGTGGTTTTTTGTGATATTATTGTAAATTGTTTGAAATTGAATTGTTTAATTTAATTGTGAAAGTGAATTTTAAAATGGAATTGTGAATTGAATTCAAATTCATATTTTTTTTTAAATTACTTAAAATGGTTTTGATAGAAACATTTGGGTTTTATCTTGGAAAAAGACATGTTTTTTATTAAAACATCATTTTGGATTTTAAATGGAAATTGGCATTTTTTTAAATGGAGGAATGGGATAAAATTGTATTATAGGGTTACATAAAATAAATTTTCCATCATTGAATTTTACTAGGGCACATGGAATCCTAGATAATTAGTGAGTTATTGGGACAAACATGCTAGGTTGTAATTTCCCAAGAATCGTATTGATGTTGTACAACAAAAACTAAATATTGGTTAGCAAGTCCTACTTCCTCAGTGGGACATAGATGAGTCCTATCTTTCCAATACTGAGGGTGGTGTGTACACATTTTTGTTTATCACATGACTGTTTGAGGATACCATAACCTATAATTATAGTATCTATTAGAATATGACCGTGTTGCTCACTTTTTTAAATATGACATATGAATTTATTCCATTATTGTAAACTATTTTACATGCCTTGTTAATTTTTTATAAATATTATTATATAAAAGTTTTCATTTAATCGATTTCGATAAAGCTTCACTTTATTAAAATTATTAACATCATTTGATATGTATTTCCATCATTTGAAAAGTAAATCATTATTTTTTAAGATATTCTCTATAAATTAAAACCCTGTTTATTGGAAAATTGAAACCACTTTATTTGGATGATTTGATATAGGAATTTTTTTATGGAGTCCTTGGGGAGAACCTACTGGGATTTTAGATCACACCATACATGTTCCTTAAAGTGTATTTATGATATCTCTTTCTAGGTTTGAGTAGGGGTAAATAACCACTTAGAGGTGGTTTTAGCTATTGATCTATGGACATGGAGAGGTGAGTCTATTTCGAATTGGGTAGTTTTCTATTTAATTTTATTGGTACTTTGTTGTAGTAATTTGGTTTTACATACCTATTGGACTTCTGGTATTCCTCTCATAGTGGAATTTCTTTTGTATACATACTAATTTTATTATCATTCTTCCAAAATGTTTGTGGAAATTTTATTCCCACTTTCCCATGGGAATTAAGAACACCCGTCGGGCTATGTATTGACAAGCTTGGTGATTGGGTTACCATAGTACCCAGGATAGTATGTGAAAAAGTGGTATCAAAGGTCTAGGTTTAACAACTTATCTTAATGTCAATATGAATTTGGAAATCTTTTCAGTACTTAGGATGTAGTTTCAATTGACTTCTTGGATGACTTTCACCATAATGAACCTTATGTCACTAGGGGTGGTTAGGGAAATAAATCTTGAATATTAGTTCTATCCTTTTACGAACATTTAATTTGGATAATATTGAAATCAAAATCTTGTTTTTCTATCTGTTGATATTTATTTACCTTATTTATATATTCTAGCATTCATATGTTGTTTTCTTTGCTGTCTGTTGACGTTTTGTAACATCTTGACTATGAGAAAATGTGAGAATTGGATCTAGGAGGAAGATGTTTCTGAAATGATGCTCAAGATGTCGAGTAATGGTTGAGGATAATGGAACATTTTTTTTGTTCTTGGATACACCTAAAAAATCAAGGTGAAGGGATAAACCTTCATGTTGCAAGGATCGAGTAGGATATGGTGGGACACGATGGTGATAGAGAAGAAGCATGAGGTATTAGAGTGGAAAAAAATTAGATTTATTTTCACCAACCATTTCTATCTATAGTGGATATTGTTATCCAAGGATATAGTGTTTTTTAAACTTGAGCAGGCTGACAGGACAATAATAGAGTATGAAAACCATTTTGTTGAGCTTGAGCATTTCCCACTTAAGATATTTTTGAATTAAAATATGAAGGATCAATGGTTTGAGTTGGGACTTCTTCAAGATGTTCATTCATAGGTTTTCTAGGTAAATATTTTTCTTATACTGATATGATGGATAGATAACTAATGGTCAAAATTGAACATGAATCAATTTCAGGTTTATCATTATTTTCTTTATCTCCTCGTGAAAATATAATTTTATTAAAAGGAAAGTGTAATCATGATGATTCTCGTGTTTTTTCATTAAATCAATGTCATTCTAGACCTCCTATATTACCTGGAAGTGGCTCATTGATTTTCTACCAGTGTGAAAAACTAGGGTATTATAAGAGGATTTGTACTAAGGCTCCTAAGGATTGTGGTTCTTGTGGATGCTCATAAAACCTATAAGAATTATTCCATGTTTATTATACTATGAATATTGGAACGGTATCATCATCTCCTTATAAAACTGTGGGGTAATCAGATTCATCACTTATAAAAGGGTTCAATCTATAGGCATCTGAAACAAATCTTCTTCACATAGTAAAAGAGTCTCTAGAGGAAGAAGATATGGGTCTAGAGACTATGATAGGTAAAATCACTCTAGATTCATTATTAGTGACTTCTTTATTTGATATTGGTTCTTCTCATTCATTTATTTCAGCCCACGTTGTTAATCTATTAAATCTTTCTATGGATATTTCATATTATATGAGGGATATTAAAACACTTCTTAGAAGGAATAGATAACCCGGTCTCTTTAATCCCATTTGTGTTTTATCTCTATCTTATTTCTAGATTTCTTGTATATTTCTTGTTCTCAACATGAAACCACTTAACATCATATTTAGGATAGATTACCTCATTTTAATAAGGATTGGATTGACTGTTATATTTGACGGGTCTCTGTTACTACACTCAGTGGTGTGTGCCTTGTCTGCCAAGGAGAATGGGACCCAAGGTTGAGTAGAGATAGACTTTCTTATCCGAAGATAGGGAGAATTATGTCAGTGTTTAATTTTTATCTAGAGTGGTAATATTTGATTGGTAATATTCCTTCAATTTTTGTTGAGTTTCTCAATACATTTTCGTCTAAATTATCTGATTTTCTACCAGTAAGGGAGGTAAAGTTGTCTATTTATTTAGTTCTTGGTACTCAACCAATTTCTATTCACTACTATTACATGGAACCAACTAAACCAATGTAGTTAAAGACTCGGTTGTATGATCTTCTAAAAAGGATTTATACGCCTGAGTGTATCACCTTGGACGACACTAGTTCTATTTTATAAGAAATATGATGGTTCACTTTACCTATGTGTTGATTACTGAAAGCTAAATATAGTGATGGTAAATAAAAAATATCTATTACCACAGATTGATGGTTTATTTTATTGGTTTAAATGAGTGAAGTGGTTCTCAAATATTGACCTTCAATATGGTTACCATCAGTTGAGGATAGAAGAATATGACATTCAGAAAACTACCTTTCAGAGTAGGTACAACCATTATGAATAAATTATTATTCCCTTTGGTCTAACCAATACTCTTGTAGTCTTTATGGATATGGTAAATATGTTTTTTCATGAGTATCTTGATACCCTCATGGTAGTATTTGTTGATGAAATCCCTATTTACTCTTTGTATAATGAGGAACATGTGAATCATATGAGAAACGTTCTAATTTTTTTTTTAAGAAATCATCAACATTATACCATGATTTTAAAAAGTGATTTCTAGATTTGAGAAGTGATGTTCTTGGGACTAGTGGGGTCGAAACATGGGATATCATTTGATCCTAAGAATGTGATGTTTATTATAACATGGTAGAAACTAATAAATGTTTTCAATATTCATGGAATCTTCGGTCTAGCTGGATAATATTTATAGTTTTTAAGGACTTCTCAAAGTTCTTTTCTCTAATGGCTCGTCTAACTTAGAAGGGATTAAATTTTTCTTGGTATGCTATTGAACTGAGTTATTTTATTTAGCTGAAACATTTATTGACTACTACACCAGTGGTGACACTTCCAATGACTAGGTTGGGCTATGTGGTCTTCTATGATGCATCGAGGTCAGGTTTGGGTTGTGTCCTTGTGAAAAGTGATCATGTTGTTTCTTATGGATCATGTCATCTTAGGCCATAAGACTAGAATTATCCAACCCATGACCTCGAACTTGCAGTTATGATGCATGTGCTTCAGTGGTGGTGGGATTACATTTATATAGAAAGTTTTATCATGTTTTCATACCATAATAGATTGAGTTATATATTCTCTCAAAAATATTTGAATCTTCTTTAGAGAAATTGGGTGTCATACCTGTAATCTTTCGACTACAACATCACCTATACCCAGAAGAAATGGAATATCATTACAGATTCATTAATCAGAAATTTTTTTACCCAGGTAGGGAAAGATTCTCTATGAGTGGGGAACTTTATGGCTTACATATCATAGATCCATATTGGAGTCATGGAATTAGGGGATGAAGTTTCTTTGTCTAGGTTTTAGTTGGCATTCCCTCTTCTAGAATTGAATCTTCAGGATCAATATCTTAATGATTAATTCTTTATCATTAGAGTCTCTTTTTGTGGTTGAGATACAGTTTCTAAGTGGTCATTCTCCAAAGAGGACATTCTAGACTATCGTAATTTCTTTATTCTATCGTTAGAGGTAAGGAAATATGTGATGGTGTATTTACACATTTCTTAGTGGTTTGTGCATCCATGGTTCATGAAGATGTTCTATGACATTCGGCATCGGTTATGGTGGTCAGGTATGAGATAAAAAAATTCTGATTTTTTCTCACATTGTTATATATACCAATAGGTCATGTCCAAGCACCAGAAAAATTTTTGTTTTCTTCATCCACTTCCAGTCCCTAAATGGATGTGGGATGAGATCTATATGGACTTTTTATTTTGGTTTCTGTATACCCATAGAAAGAATATTGTGATTTGTTTTGTGATCGATCGGTTGACTAAATCATCCCACTTTATACCCATTCATGATACAACCAAATTTGAAGAGTTAGTAAATATCTATATGAAAGAGATTTTTTGTTTTCACGGAGTTCCATCTGTTATAGTCTATGATTGGAATCCTCGGTTCACTTTATGTTTTTTCATAGGCCTTCAAGAGGCACTGGAATCTCATGTCTATTTGAGTACGGAATACCATCCATAGTTGGATATCCATATTGAAAGAGCTATAGAAATTATTGATTATAAAATCTACGCTAATGTTCTCAACTTTGGTGGGCCTTGGGATTATCATTTCAGACTGGTTGAGTTCACATATAACAATACTTACAAGTATGAAATCAAAATGGCTCTTTTTGAGGCCTTAAAAGGCTATCCTTGTAGATCTCCACTATTTTGGTAGGATATTGGTGAATGATATTAGGTTGGACTTATCATTGTTCAATAAAATATATTAAATATTTAGTTTATTCGTCAGATAATTTTTATGGAATAAAGCTGGTATAAGTCTTATGATGATTTTCATCATTGTCTATTGGAGTTCTTAGTTGGTGATTTGGTGTTCTTGAAATTTTCACCTCTTTTGGTTCATTGATGACTTAAGAGGAAATGGAAAATTGATCCTCATTTTGTGGGACATTTATGGTTGTTGAGTAAGTCGGTAAAGTTTCTTACTAGTTAGCACTTCCACCAGATATGACATCAATACATAATGTTTCCAATGTATCTCAGCTGTGAAAATATCTATCTGATCTAACTCATATTCTGAGTAGGAAAGATCGTGATATTGAACCTAATTTATCCATGACTAAATGGACACTAGGGATAGTTGATTATGAAACCAAGGTAATTTTTGGGAGAATGATACCTTTGGTTTGAGTGTTAAGGCATCACGGTTCGGATAATCATGAGACGTGGGAGAGGGAGGCACTAATCAGAGAGTAAAGGCCTCATCTTTTAGGCAAGGAAGCATTTGAGTGGGCCTTATGGGGACCGAATGTTTCTATGGTTGGGTGGTTGTAACATCATGTTACTTTTTTCAGGTATTCCAAAACCCCTCTTTTGGCCAAGCTTTGGATGGGTTTCTTTTTGGTTTATTTCGGGTTGCAATTTTTAATATTTTTTAAAATTATGGGAAAGTTCATTGTTGGTACACAGTTATCCTAAACTGTGCACCCTTTCAAGCCAAACCATGAAAAACCAGGTAGTGGGGTTTTTCATAGTTGGAGCATGATTTGTCATACAGTGTTCCATCATAGGAGAAATTGTACAATCCATTTAAATGGGTGCGCGTCTAGGGCATATGGTTTGGTATAACCGTGCAGATCCTCCCAGTTAACCATCCACGAGATTTCATTAATCTGGAAATCTAACTTAAAAATCATGAAACCCCCACTTTAGGTGTCATACAAACCTATCTTGAACCCATATGATTTCTCATTCCACGGTAGCACCCAAGAGCTATTATTGGCCCCTTATACCCTCCCAAAATAGATTCTATTCTTGAAAAATGTCATTTGATCTCATCCCAATTAGTTTCCAAACCTCTTTCTTTATCTTTAGTTGTATATATTCTCCTCCCTAGGGTTTATTGTATCCCCTTATTTCTTTTTTGATCTAGTACCCAATTTTATGCGATCTTAATCCAAGGTTTTACCCTTGTTCACTAGATTTCTTGATCATTAATATTCATTGAAAAATCTAGATTATGGTTGGGTGAATCAAGATCTATTGATCCCGAGGTAGGTGGTTCCATCATGATTACCAAAAAAATTAACCCTAAATTGATTTATTTTATTTCAATTTTTTTAATTAAATGATATTTATCGATTTTAATTAAATGGATTTCAATTTATTGTTGTAAAAAAACCAATTTCATTGAATTTTGGTTTTAAATTGGGATTTTTGCATGAAATTAGAAAAACTCTCAATTCCATTGAATTAGGGTGTGTTTAGTGAAATTAGTGAAATTTAAAAAAAAATATTGAAATTTTGGAATGCGTTCGATGGAAATTTATTGAAAACCCAAATTCCATTGAATTTGGGGTTTGTTGTGAAATTTAGGGAAATTGTTTGAAATTAAATTGTTGAATTTAATTGTGAAAGTGATTTGTGAAATTTATTTTTTAATTGATTTAAAATTCATATTTTTGAAAAATGTATTAATATGGTTTTGATAAACACCTTGGGGTTTTATCTGGGAAAAGTATTTATTTTATTAAAAACTTGTTTTTACATTTAAATAAAAATTTAAATTTTTGATATGGGTGAATATGATTTAATTATATTTTAGGGTTGCTTAAAATAAATTTCACATAATTGAATTGTACTTGATAACATACAAGACTTGGTAGTTAGTGAGTTATTGGGACAAACATTCTAGGTTTGAATTTCCTTGGAAACTAATTGATGTTTTATAGTACTAACAAAATATTGGTTAAAACATATAACTTCCCTAATGTAACATTGATGATTCCACTCATTCTAATGTCGAGGGATGTGCATACACAATGCAGTTTATCACATGAGTGTGTTAGGATCCCATAACCTGGAACTATCTTACTTCATGTTAGATGAGCATTTTTCTTACCTGTTTATATAAAAGATAAAAATTTATGCCATTGTTGTAAACTATTTTAAATGCCTTTTGAATTTATATAATTTTTTTATATAAAATTCTTTGTTTGATCCATTTGTTTAAAGCTCCATCTTTTAAAAATTATTTACATCGTTTGAAATGTATTTCCATCATTTGAAATCTAAATATAGATTTATTGAGATATACTATTGAAATGATAAACCTTTTTATTTTAAAATTTAAGTAACTTTATTTAGTTCATTTCACATTGGTATCTTATTATGGAATTCTTGGTGACACCCTATTGGGATTTTATTTCACACCCTATATATTTTTGAGTCAATAAGGCTTCCTTATGACTTTTCCATTCCATTATGTTTTGAAAATCACAAACACTCTATATCAAATAAAATTTTGATTTCCCCTAATATTTATATTAATTAGAAAAAATTTCATTCCCCAAGGAAATTTTCACCATTCCTTTGTTTTCATTGTTCATGTTATAGTTTCTCTAAATATAACTCTTTTTATTTATAACTGTAAAAATCAGTTTCACATCTAAAAACCTAGGAATCCTATAAATCCTTAGATATAGAGTATTCGAATTTGAGGTTCCAAATTCAGATTTCAAATTCTATGAAATTACGATTCCAAATTCTCTGAAATTTAAATTCTGAATTCTTAGAAATTCATATTTTGGATTCTCTGAAATTCAGATTCCAAATTTTCTTAAAATTCAGATTCTGAATTCTCTGAAATTCAGATTCAAAATTCTCTAAAATTCAGATTTTGAATTCTATAAAATTAAGATTCTGAATTCTCTGAAATTCAGATTCCGAATTCTTTGAAATTCAGATTCCGAATTCTCTGAAATTTAGATTATGAATTCTATACAATTTGGATTCCAAATTCTATGAAATTCAGATTCTGAATTCTCTAAAATTCTGATTCTGAATTCTCTAAAATTCAGATTCTGAATTCTTTGAAATTCAGATTCCGAATTCTCTGAAATTCAGATTCCAAATTCTCTAAAATTCAGATTCTGAATTCTATGAAATACATATTCCAAATTCTTTGAAGTTCAGATACAGAATTTTCTGAAATTCAGATTCTGAATTCCTCAGAATTCAGACTCTAAATTGCTCAGAATTCAGACTCTAATATCTACAAAATTTAGGTTCCGAATTTCTTCAAAATAGAATCAAGATATTAATGATTTATATTCTCCATGTTTTTATTTGTTTTGACTTCGAACTATTTTTTCCCTAAACTCCTAAAAATAGATTTGGTGAAGCAACCTTATTTTTCTTACCCTTGTTTTAGTTAGGAAAAGTTGTCATACAATCTATTTCTAATAAATCGTTGTTTGAGTGACATGTATACAGGTCCCTCCAAGATTTAAGGAAAAATCTGATTGTTGGAGCTAGGAGTTGATCGTTGGATAAATGCTTATAAATAGGAGCTCATTTGAATGAGCTCATAAGAAAAAAAGTGATTTCAATGACTCTAGATATTACATGCTACTAAAGTGATTCCTAGAGAGATAGAGAGATTATCTTGGCTTGTACATACTGAACATCTTG
This sequence comes from Viscum album, assembly GCA_963277665.1. Classification (NCBI taxonomy): domain Eukaryota; kingdom Viridiplantae; phylum Streptophyta; class Magnoliopsida; order Santalales; family Viscaceae; genus Viscum; species Viscum album. The sequence goes on from OY728135.1 coordinate 1,293,754,145, forward strand.
TTCATCTTGCTTCATGGGACTCTGATTGTTGTTGCGTACAATTGAGGACTTCTGGGGATATGAAGACAGAGGTGCCGACTACCTTAAAGTTTGATGACTCCCTTAATAAGGAAGATAGAGGTGCCGACTAACTTGATGTTCGAGGGCTTACGGGGATATCAAGACAGACTCTGATATACCAACCGAGTGCTAACCCTAGTTTTGGTAAGAAATACTTTTATGAAATTATAAATCAAGTTACCTTTATCCAATGTTTTTGGATACCCTACTCTTTGTGTTAAAAAATTTCATACATGTTACTTTTATTATTTCAAAGTATATTTTTCACTACTTTTTGATTAATAATGAAATTATAACTATCTTATACATTCTTGTACTTGTATACTCGGACTAATAAGATTCTATATGATTTAAGGTAGAATCGTTTTCCTTGTAAACTTTTATTAAGTTTCATTTCCAGAACCATATATCCAAAACCAAGCATGTTTGTAAAACTAAGAGATCTTGTGAATTTACTTTGTATAACTTTGATAACCATAGTTTTTCTTAATGTGAAAAACGAAAGTTTTATATCAACATTAAACGTTCCAAAGGAATTTTTAATGGATTCAATTCATCCACCCACCCCCTTGTATATTGAGCATCAATATAATATTTCGATCCTAAAATTTCTATTAGAGGTGGTCTCTAAAATACTTATATACACATATAGGTTTTCTTGCTCAATTTTTCAATATTATAAATATATTTTCCTTGCTGAGTAATTTTTATCCTTGTTTACAACGTTTTACTATAAAAGTTTCTCTGGAAATAAATTTTATTTTAGATGGAAGGAATGAATTTTGGTTTGATTGACAATATTAATCCTACTAGACCACCTATATTTTATGGGAATGATTACGAATGTTGGATAGATCGTATGAAGACTTTTTTATTAACACTAGAGTATACAACTTTGTTATATATACTGAAGATTACAAGATTCCTGATAAGAATGTCATAACTTTTACTAATCAGGAAAAGTCAGAATATCAAATAAAATACAAGGTACGCAATGCTTTGTTTTATTCCATGACTAATAATACATATAGTCATATTTCTTCTAGTGAAGCTATAAATTGTATTTGGAAGAAATTGGAGGTTACTAATTTTGGTACATCCAAAGTTATAGAAACTAGAAGATTTATGTTTAGAGTAGAATGTCATGGTTTTATATTTCCTTATGGAGAACCAGTGTGCAAGGTAAAACAAAGTTTTATGAATATTGTTAATAGTTTAAAATCTATGGGTGAGAAAGGTTTATATTGTGATGCACTTTTGGAAAATATTATAAATATCATGCCTAATGAGTGGGAATCTAAGATAACATCTACTGATGAGAATAGGAAAGTATCTCAGATTACACTTGATGAGATTTTTTGAACTCTTCTTCAATATGAGAAAAGAATGAAAATATATGATGATATAAATAAGAATAAAAATGGCAATGGGAGTGTATCCTTTACTACTACTAAAGAAAAGACTCCTGAAAGGGTTACAAGATCCAAGTCAAAAAAATTCATAGTTTTATCTGAATCAAGTGAAAGTGAGAATTCTAATAATGAGATTGAGAATATTGATCAAAAGATGAGGAAGATAGTTGGGAAGAAAGACTTTTATTATATATATAAAAAGAAAGAAATAAAATACAAGAAATACTATGAAGTAACTTGTTATGAATGAAAAAGAGTAGGGAATATAAGGCCAGATTGTCCTATGATTAAGAGAAAGGATAGAAAGGAAAAGATTTTTGAGAATAATAGAAATAAGTACTACAAAGATAAATCTAAGAATGTTTTTAAAGATAATGACACATGGAGTGCCAGTGGTGGAGGATCTTCTAATGAATCATCAGAATATGAATCTTCTGGTCAGAAGAATCTTGGTTTAATTACCAAGTTACCCATTAAAACTCCTTAACTAATGGCTAAGGTACACAATGCTGAATCTATAACCAATGTATACTTAAATTCTAATAATAAATATTATAAATCTTCAAATGAATAATTTTATTATGATGAAGATAATATTTTACCTACTTATGAAGAAGTTTCTGGGTTTTCTAAGCTTCTTGAAAATGAAAATTCTAAATTCAAGGAAAAGCTTGATAAAGAAAATTCTAGAATTTCTTCTCTTACTAAAGAAGTATCAGATTTTTATAAAGATCTTGATAAGAAAATTTATGATTTCAAAAATATTTCAAAAACCCTTGAGGAAGTTAATTCTGATAAGGATAAACTTTCTAAGGATCTAGAAAAAGTAATTTCCAAGAAAAATATTTTAGAGACTAACTCTAGTGCTAAAATAATGTTTTGTGGATAAAAACATAGTTATTAGACTGAAGTCATAAATATTTTCCTTGAGTAAGTGTTTTCCAAAATTTACAATGGGTAAGGAAAACATTGATAAGATGTATTCCAAAATTCTACCTCTAAGGAATAATTCTGGATTTGGTTATACTCATTCAAAATTGGTTTTTAGTAATAATTATTTTGTTCCTCAAAGTGCTCTATTCTATACTAAGTGTCGGTGTGGTGCATTGGGAAAACAAATTTTCATTAAAAAAACTCAGTCTTTAGGATTTCATAATTCTTATTTTTCGAAGAAAAAATGGATTTCTAAAATTCTGCTTTCTGAAGTTTTCGGATCTAAGAAATTTTGGGTTTTGAATGTTTTACATTTTTTTCAGGAAAGTAAAGATAGTACCAACAGAAATAAATGGTACATGGAGAGGGGATGTTCCCAGCATATGACTGGTAACAAAAACATCTTTGAAAATATTATCAAGATGAAAGAAGGAAAAGTAACTTTCGTAGATGATGCTCAGGGAGAAATTATTGGCTTAGGTAAAATTGTTCTTCTTTGAAAACATTGATTTCAAATGTTTTATTTGTTAAGGTCCTTAAGCACAATCTCATTACCATAAGTCAATTATGCGATGAAGTTTACCTTGTGAATTTTAGGTATGAAAAGGGCCTAGTACACAATTTCAAGGAAGAGTTTAATCTTTATGCCAACACGCAAGAGAATGTATACACACTAAAATTAGAAGACCTTAGGATCCATGATCTACCTTGTATTAGTGTAATGGAAGATCAATCATGGTTATGTAATTGAATTTGAGGACCCTATAACCTTAGGAATCTATTCAAGCTCTCTAAGAACATATTAGTTAAGGATCTACCAGAGCATATATTTGATTCTTAAAAATTTTGTGAACCTTGTCAATATGGAAAGCAACATAAATCAAGTGTTAAATCTGTCAGTGAAGTCTCAACTACTGATGAACTATAGTTGGTGCATATGGATATTTTTGTTCCAACACAAACTGGAGGCATAGAAGGATAATATTTTGTATTTTTATTAGTTTATGATTAAACTAGATTTATGTGGGTCTATTTTCTATCAAATAAATATGACACTTTTTTTATTTCGAAAATTTTAGATCCCAAGTAAAAAATTTGAAAACCCTTCTTTTGATAACTATTCATAGTGATCATGGAGGGGAATTTCAAAATTATTTTTTTGAAACTTTTTGTAATATAAAATACATTACTCATAACTTTTCAGCACCATGAACTCCTCAATAGAAGGGAGTTGTTGAAAGAAGAAATTGAATTCCTCAAGAGATAACCAGAACCCTGTTGAGTGAATATTTGGATGCTAAACATTTTTTTCCTGATGCTGTAAGTACTAATTGTTATATTATAAATTGAGTTTTGATTAGGCATTTTCTTAACAAAACCCCTTATGAGTTATGTAATGGTAGAAAACCTAGACTTTCCAATTTCAAGGTATTTGGTTTCAAAGTATTTATTCTAAATACTAAAGATAATTTACTAAAAATCTCACCCAAATCTGATGAAGGAATTTTATTAGGCTACTCCGCAACTTCTAAGTCTTATAGAGTTTTCAATAAAAATACTAGTACTGTTGACGAAACAATACATGTTAAATTTGGTGAAACTGTTCCTTTTGTTTTTAGACAACCTCAACCTACATCTTTCGATGTGTTTTTAAAAACTGATTATCAACCCCTGATAAGATATACTTTTGATAGGGAAAATGTTCATGAAAATGATTTTGATACATTTACCCTAGAATATGTCCTACCATATGTTAATGAACATGTTTTACAAAACCCAAATTAGTTGTTTCTTAAGAATAATCCTAGTTATAGTATCATTGGTGATGTAAAACAACTAGTAAGGACTATAAGTTCCTTAATAAATGAAGTAGAACATCTAGCTTTCCTTTCTTAATTAGAACCAAAAAGCACTGATGAAGCTTTAGGTGATGATGATTGGATAAAAGCTATACAAGATGAGCTAAATGAATTCGAAAGGAATAAAGTCTGGACCTTGGTTGAAATACCTAAAGAAACTTCTATTATTAGAGTAAAATGGGTCTTCAAAAATAAGTGTGATGAAAATGGAATCATAGTAATAAATAAAGAAATACTAGTTGTGAAAGGATATAATCAACAAGAAATAATAAACTTGAATGAAACATATGCTCTAGTAGCTAGACATGAATCTATTCATATTGTACTTTCCTTTAGAGCATTCTTTAATTTCAAATTTTTTCAAACGGATGTTAAATGTGCTTTCCTAATGGTTATGATCAAGAGGAAGTTTTTGTTGAACAACCTTTTAGTTTTCAAGATACAAAACATCCTAAACATGTTTTAAAAATTATCAAATCTTCATATGGACTTAAACAATCCCCTAGAGCCTAGTATGATAGACTTACTCAATTTTTGTTACAAAAAAATATGTTAAGGGAAATGTTTTATACAACCCATTTTATAAAGATATATAAGAAAAATAGTTTCATTGTTCATATTTATGTTTATGACATTATATTTGGTTCGACTCATCAATGTTTAATAGATTCGTTTGCAATTCTAATGAAATCTGAGTTTCAAATGAGTATGATGGGTGAGTTAATATTTTTCCTTAGTTTTCAAATTTCTAAAAACCCAGAATGAATTTATATATCTCAATATAATTATATTAATGATCTTCTTAAAAATTATGGATATGACAACACTAAGAGTATAAGTACTCCCATTGGTACCTCAAATTCACTTGATCTTGATGAAGCTGGGAAACCAATGGTTCAAATATATATTAGAGGTATAATAGGAAGTCTACTATAATTGATATCTAGTTGTCCAGAATTAATGTTTTCAGTACGCTTATGTGTCAGATATCAATACAATCCTAAGGAATATCATTTTAAGTCAGCGAAAAGGATTTTTTTCTACTTAAAGGGAACCATGGATTTAGGACTCTTTTATACTTCTTGAAATGATTTTGTTTTAAAAAGTTTTTTTGATGCTGCCTTCGGTGGATATAGAATGGAAAGAAAAATTAAATTAGGAACTTTTCATTTCTTAAGAGTTTCATTAGTTTCTTGGTCATGCAGAAATCAACACTTGATAACACTTTCCACTACTGAAGATGAATATGTAGCAGCTAGAAGTTGTTGTGATCAAATATTGTGGATTCAACACACACTCACAGACTATGGTATGGGTTTTACCAAAACAAAAATAATGTGTGATAATACAGGTGTCATTTCTTTAAGTAAATACTCTACACATCACTCTTGTGAAAAACACATAGATATTAATCATCACTTTCTTAGGGACAACACACAAAAAGGAGATATTATTCTTCAATTTATGAGAACTAGAGATTAACATGCTGATATTTTCACAAAATCTTCACCCTCTGATAGATTTGAATACATTAAACAGAAGATAGGAATTATAACCATAAGTTAATTATCCATGTTATCTTTCTGTTGAAATCTATCTTCTTATAGTAAGAAATGCCTTTTCATAGGGGCTACATTTTCCTGTTAGAAATTTTTTTCATAATCTATATTTTTTGTAATCTAAATTTTTTCCGGAAACTAATTTTTTTTTCATAATCTAAATTTTTTCGTAATCTAAATTTTTTTATTCTAAATATTTTTTGTAATCTAAATTTTTCTATAATCTAAATTTTTTGTAATCTAATTTTTTTTCAAAGTTAAAAGTTTTCGTAATAAATTTTTTCCAGAATCTAAAGTTCTCTAAGAAGAAATTTCCTTATTACGAATAATTTTCCCTAAGAAATATGATTGGTATGCTTCCATTTCTATGTTTTGGTAATAAACTTTTACTTGTTGGTATTTTGATTCTCTTTTAAAATTTTCAGATTCACCTTTCATTAAATCTGAATGATTATCTTAAAAAATCTCAAAAGATCAGAACCTATCAAAATTCTTTGTTTGGATATCATCTCAACCATCAAATTTGATCAGAATATTTCCAATCATTGGATCAACCAAGGAAGTTGAACCATCATCTCAATTTTTTATATAAATCCCCTTTGATGGTTATCCCATATTGATTTTTCAAGCATTCGGGTGCTGAAGCTCTACCTCAATACTTAAGGTCGTTCTGAATCTCCAAAGTTACCTTAGTTCCTAATGTCTACTGAAGCTTATCCTCAGAAAGATATGCCGACTATTAAGGAAATATCTAAATGGTAGATATACCAAGAAAGGATAGTTGATCTGAAATTCTTCTAAAAATATGATTCCATTATTTCTAAGAATATTAAGTTGAATGGATGGTAGAGCCTTTGTATTTCAAAACATAAGTCATAAGATCCGTTGAATACATAGGTGATGGTAGAGTTCAATGAAATAGTTAGTTTTTTCATGGAATAAGGGAGAGATAAATTTTTTTTCTAGATCTATGGGAAGATTTATTCTCTATCTTACACCAAGGCAGCTAGTTTGATCAGAATTATTTATCAAGGAGAATCAGAATTTTGTACTCACAAATAACCAGATGCTTAAGGATCTTTTGATAAGGAGAAGGCTTCTGTTTGTCTTAGTTTGAAGGAATTAAAGACTCCAAAAATTATTTATCTATCCACTAACCTTCAGATTCATGAGTTATGGGTCCATGGTTTATTCATTCATAGAAAATGGGATAAGGATACCCTGAATAAAAGTGATATCTATATTCTGCACTTCTTGGTGAACCTCAGGAAGATTAACTTGGTCAAGTACATCTTGGTTACAATTGATAATATAAAGAATATAAATCTGAAGTCTCATATTATCATGTATCTAGATATTTTTTCAAAGATTATAGTTCTTTTCCTTTGGTAATTCAAAATCCCTTGAAGTTCTAAGCCAAGTAATTTCAAAGTGATGTTGTTGAGTGATGATACTCTAAGGAGAATGGAAGTTGGTTTTTCGAGTGATTCAGTTATGATTTTTCAGAATCTGAAATCCACGCTCTTTCAAAGAAACAGGAAGTGGCCATGTCTTCCAAAAAGCATGGAAGGAAGTAGAAGGAAAAGGTGTCCGAAAAAAAAATCTTGTGGCTACGGAGACTCAGTCAGCACCACCGAAGTCGAAGTAGCAAAAAATCTTATCATGATGAAGTAGTGGCTAAGTGGATAGAAGGTAAGAAAAACAGGATGGAAGGGGGGCCTAAGTTTCCCTTGGACCCTGCTGAGGTAAAGGCGTTGAAGATAAAGGTGGCTGGAGAACATGAGAAAAAATATAAAGAGATGAAACATAGTAAGAAGTTTACTGAAGATGAAATTATACAATCACTTCTCAAGGTTGCTAATAAAGCATCTAAAAAAATCCAAGTTCCATAAATCATTTTTGATAGAATCACTTACAGAGACTTTGAGAAAGAAGACGGTGATTTTAGATCCAGAACAAGAAGAAGAAATTATTCAGGAAGAGGAAGAGGATAAAGAATAAGAATAAGAGAAAGAAGAAGAAGGGAATGAAACTGATGATATCATCAATAAAGTTGAAGATTACCATGAGAAAGAAAGTCTCTCTATAAAATTATTGATCTATACATCCCAAGATAAACCCTCAAAACTTGATACATTTGGGAATGAATGGAAGGATCAGGAATAAGTAAAAAAACCTTCTGTAAAAGTGTGCAACAATCATGATTTCATTCATCCAGGATATCATGTGGTTGATGTAGAGATAGTGGAAGTTGAGGAAGAGAAAATTGTTCAGTAATAGGATAGTGAGCATGAATCACCTAAACCAGAAGAGATCATTTAAACATTTGATAAGGGAAATGAGGTGCTAGTATATACACATAAAAACCTATGGTGAAAAAGAATGTTGTTGGAAGTTCATCGAAGAGGAAAGCTATTGATTAGAAAAATAATCCTCACGAACCAAACTCTCGGATTCAGAATAATCTTCCCTTAGACATGATTTTGTTGTTCAGTCATTGAAAAATCTGTTTGGTACTATTCCCTTATTCCCAAGTATAGACTCAAGATGCCAGATTCTTCAACATACAATAAATCAAAAATTAGATTTAGTGTCCATAGTTATGGATAAATGTGTCGGTCTAGAAGCAGATTTCAAATCTTTTATCATTGGCTATAAGGCTCATAAAAGATCTTGTAAGAATATTACAAGCTGGTCAAGGATTATAATAAAAGAAATGAGAATATTGGATGAATTTAATGATAATGTCAAGGATGAATTTGTCACCAAAGATGTAAAGATCAAGGACCTCAGCAATAGTTTTGAGGAAAATCTAACCCTTGAACAGACAACTCGGAAAGAGGAAGTTAAGGATCTAAATGGAAAGATTAATTCTGTGGCCATGAATTGGAAGATGGAAAGGGATCTCCAAATCGAATTTCAGAAGAATATTGTTAACCCAGATGAAGTTTTTAAAGCTCAAGAAGAATGTATTAAGGATCGGTAAGGAAAAATTAAAACCTTAGAGAAGAAAAGTGAAGATCGGGATCAGTTGCTTATGCATGAAGAAAAGGATCGCAAGGATATCAAGAAGCTAAAAACCATTATCAAGAAACTGATGTCGAAGGAGAAACAAGGATAATTTCATTCCCTTATAACCTTTTGTTGTATTTTCTTCATCGTACAAATTCTGTCAGACGTAATGAAATTTTCATTTTTCTCCATATATTTGGTTGTTTAGTAATAATGTTTCAGGTACCAATTTTTCAATTATCTATTCCTTTTTGAAAATCACAAAGGGGGAGAAAGGCATGATAAAATGAATACAAAGTAAATAATTTATTTCCCTAAGTAATGTGGAGTTCATTTAATGGAATGTTCTTATCATTGAAGATTTTTGTATGCAAGTTAATGTAAAATATCATTCAGGAAATCAAGAATACGACCCTTAGTGATTCTAAAGACTAAGGGGGAGTTAGTCATATTCACTATGATCCATAAGTAAAAGGCAGATAAGTTTTTTTTAAAGTCCATAATAATTCTAAGTCCTTATATTCTTTTTACTAAGGATGTGTGTGCTTTCCAAAAAAAAGGGAGATTTTTTAAAAAATATGGTTTCCTTAGGAATTTTTCATTCCTTTATGTTTTGAAAATCACAAACACTCTATCTCAAGGAAAATTTTATTTCCCTTGAGATTTATCTTAATAAGGAAAATTTTTCTTCCCCAAGGATATTTTCTCCTTAACTTTGTTTTCATTGTTCATGTTATAGTTTCTCTAAATCTAACTCGTTTTATTTATAAGTGTATAAATCGATTTAACATCTAAAAACCTCGGAATCCTATAAATATTTAGATATATAGTATTCTGATTTCAGGTTCCATATTCAGATTTTTAATTTTCTGAAATTCATATTCCGAATTTTCTGAAATTCAGTTTCCAAACTCTCTGAAATTTAGATTCAAAATTATCTGAAATTCAGATTCAGGATTATCTGAAATTCAGATTCTGAATTCTCTGAAATTCAGATTCAGAGTTTATTGAAATTTAGATTCAAAATTCACTAAAATTCAGATTCCAAATTCTCTAAAATTCAGATTCCAAATTCTCTTAAATTCATATTCTAAATTCTCTAAAATTCATATTCTGGATTCTCTAAATTCGAATTCTTAATCCTCTGAAATTCGGATTTGGAATTCTCTGAAATTCAGATTTCAAATTATCTAAAATTCGGATTCTGAATTCTCTGAAATTCAGATTATTAATTCTCAGAAGTTCAGATTCTGAATTCTCTGAAAACTATAGAATTCAGGTAAAAAATTCCTTGAAAAATAGAATCCAGATATTTATGATTTATATTCTCTAAGTTTTTATTTTTTTTTTACTCCGAACTATTTTTTCCTTGTACTCCGAAGAATAGATTTGTTAAGCAACATTATTTTTCATACCTTTGGTTTAGTTATGAAACAATGTCATACAATCTGTTTCTAATTAACCTTTGTTTGAGTGACACGTATATAGGTCCATCCGAGATTCATGAAAAAATCTCATCATTGGAGGAGGGTTCCGACCATTAGATAAATGCCTATAAATAGAAACTCATTTGAAAGAGATCATAAGAACAAAAATTTTGTTGATCACTCTAGAGATTACAAGCTGCTAAAATTGATTTCTAGAGAGAGGCTCTCATGCATTGTGCGTGCAGAAAATCTTGTTCATCTTGCTTCGTGCATCTCTGATTGTTACTGGGTACAATCGAGGACTTCCGAATATAGGAAGACAGAGGTGTCGACTACCTTAATGTTCGAGGACTCCCTTGATAATGAAGACAAAGGTGATGACTACCTAGATGTTTGAGGGCATGCGGGGATAGTAAGATAGACTCTTCTATTCCTATCAAGAGCTTACCCTAGTGTGGGTAAGACAGAATTTCTTGAAAGTATAAATCAAGGGACCATTATCCAAGGTTGTTTTATACCATACTCTTTGGGTTAAAAGATTTCATACTTGTTACTTGTATTGTTTCAAAGTTTATTTTATGATGTATTTGGATTAATAAGGAACGTATAACTATCTTATACTTTCTTGTACATGTATACTCTGATTAACAAGATTCTATGCCCTTTGAGGTAGAATATGTTTCCTTATAAACTTTTCTTAAGTTTCATTTCTAAAACCATATATCTGAAACATAGAAATTTTATAGAACTAACAGGTCTTGTGAATTTGTCTTGTTTAAAATTGATAAAATTAGTTTTTCCTAAGGTGATAATAGAAGTTTAATATCTACATTAAAGGTTCCTAAGGAATTTTTAAAGGATACAATTCACCCCCCCCCCCCCTCTTGTATATTGAGAATCTATATCATATTTTGATCCTAAACATATTCCATTGGGTGTTTCTATATTATTTCATTATTGGTTCAAGTAGGGGTAAACTACCACTCGGAGGTGGTTCGAGATTTTGATTTTTGGACTTGTAGAGTTTTGTCTATTGGGACTTGGGATTTTCTTCTATTATTTTTTAATATTAAATTTTTAGTGCTTTGGGGTTTCATACCTATTTGAATTTTGTAAAACCTTTTCCCCTGGAGTTTCATTTGTATTCATAATAATTTATTATTTTGATTAAACAATGTTTGTGGAAATTTTTTCCCAATTTAATTTTTTTTGATTCTAGGTGCTAGTATCAAACCCATAAGGATCTAGAATTCCTGTTTGGCCATGTCAGGCCTGGATCAGTTATCGGTTTACTAGGATACCCGAGTTGGTTGATTACAATTCATGTTACACATTTTTTTTAAAAAAAATCACTCTTATGTTGTGCTCGCATGTATTATGACTATTGAAATTCATATTGATCCATGTTATAACATTTATGATTCATTAATTATATGTTTATGAAATTATGTTTCTCTGTCATGTTTTATGATTATCATCTATGATATCATGATTAATAAAATACCTTTCTTCTCCTTATTTCCTTGTTCATGTTTATGATCAGATGCATTATGATATGTTTTCCCCTTAATAAGAATCTAAGCTCACCCCTTTCTTAAGTTTCCATCCCAAATAATATTAAGATTGTTATATCATAATATATGGATGTAAAATTGTCTAGATGAGCATGATTGTAGAGTATTTTTTGTAATTGTTGAAAAATAAGTTGTTTATATAGGTAATATCCAAGACACCAAACCTTTAGATCCCCATGTTTGGTCATTATTTTTTATATGTGTAATCTAAATCATGAAATTAATGTATTGTTTAGAGTATGCTTAACTTGGGTCACATTAGTTTGTATCATGGGAGGGTTTAGTTATTTTTGGAGATTAGATTAATTATTTTAGGGATTAAATTAAATAACATTTGTGAAAACCCAAGGATTTGGTCTATGTGGTAAGACTAAATATAGGATAACATCCTAAAATTTTGGTAAAATCAGGATTGTGTTGTTTTACTATAAATAAAATCCTTATCTATATTCAAAAAATTCATATAGGCTCTGGAACTAATGTACCTAAGTGTAGTAACCCTAAATGGAGAATAATGGGTATTAACTCAATCGTCACTCGGTGTACAAAAAAAGGGAAAACAACACACTCATGACATTCTTGAGGGATTTTATTTGTTTAATAAAATTTTCATTTAAATTCATTATGAATTATTGATCATCTTAATGAATTAGGATAATAAGAATGAGATAACCCAACATAAAAAACATAGATTAAATTTTGATTTATTTTTGTTGAATTTGAAGAAAATTGTATGGTTTTAAAATTTATAGTTTTCGTGATATCATTTATGTTAATTCTATTATGATTTTAATTTTTCATCACTCATTTTAACCCCTTTTTTTAATGGTTTACTCACAAATAAATCAGGTTGATGATGGGTTCTATAGACAATTTGAATATTTTACCAATCGTGAAACCTAATGGAATTGGTGTTGGAGTTATAAACCTTATGATTCTTCTACGAACTATGATTATTGACCTGAAATTGGTTGAGTTTATAAACATGCCAAAAAAGAGAATGATGGAGTATTATAAAATTTTTGGTGATGAAGATGGTGATGGAGTAAAGATTCATGTTCCTATTAGTCAAAAAAATTTAGATGAAGAACCTAATGGAATGCATTAAAGGAATGAGAAAATATTTTATGTGTAGAAGGATTTTCTATCGATATATTGATTTATTAAGAGATATAATTTTGTCATACAATGTAGTAGAAGGTTTAAAATCCCCAAGTAATAAACCATCCACACTATAATTCCTCAAATGAAAGGAGTTAGGGTATAATTTTGATTGATTTCCTAGCCCTAGACTATTTGGCATAATAGGGATAAATTACCTCCTCAACCAAGAAAACAACACTAATATTGAATGTTGGCCATGAAATAATGTGATAAAACGTACACTCACCCTTTAATTTTTTATTTGGGTTTATTGAAACCTATTCTAGACACCCTATTAATCCTATGAAGATTTATAAGAATTTAAAATCATCACACCAATGATTAGACTCCAAAAAACATCTAGTTTTATGAATATTTTATCCTATGTTCATGTTTGTAAGAATGTTCTTCTCTAAAATATTATTATTATTCCTTTATATTAATATAATAGACTGGTTCTCACTACTTGATGAATATTTATTAGAATACGGGGATCATATTTTATTTCAACCTATGATATCCTATCAATAAAATGACCCTTATGAACACCATTTTGAAGGAAATTATTTAATGTGGGTCTTGATATCAAATAATGATAGACACTTAGTTCAAAATATTAAAGAAACCTCAATATTAGGGTTAGGTTTATTCCAAGAATAAATACATGATTTTGAGTTTGTAAGGACTATATATCTACTGAAATTATGCATATTTTATGTTTAACATTTAGATAACATTTTCCATTTCCATTGGTAAGTGATAATAAAAATTGGGAGAATTTTATTTATTTATGTTGGGGAGACTGTAACACCCCAAGATAATAAAATATGTTTTCCTTTAAAAGATCCTTGTACCAATAACTTATTTAACACACAACACTGAACTAAAATGATCTATGACATATTAGATAATAAAATTATTTCTATAATAAAACCTAAAGTAGATATAAATATAGTAATCAAGTATAAATTCATAAATAATAATATTATGAACAATTAACATTTTATAAGGGAATTTTTGAATAAAACTAGTTTTAATTTATATATTATATTTTCTAAAAAGTTAAATTTATAAATATTAAAATTTTATTTTGAAATAAATTTCTTCATTATTTGATTAATCATGTAAAAATAATATTAAGAGGAATTTTTTATATTTTTCAAAAATAATTTATTTTTAAGTATATAGGGAAAATATCGATTTGTCCAAAAGCTATCAATTTTTTGATATTATATTAAAATAAGAATGAGTTTTATGTTTATAAAACTATTTTTAATTAAAATTAATAATTTAAAGAGTATTTTTAATTCATAAACAAGAGCATAAACATTTTTGGAAACTTAAGAAATATGTTTCTCTAAAACCCATTTTTATTCACTTATATAAAAAACAGTCTTCATCACATATAGAAATGATATCTAAAAAAATGGAATAATTATTTTATATCAACGTGATTATATTATGTAATAGTTCAATTTAATTTTTTGGCATAAAATTGTGGTTTTTATTAATAAAGTTAGTGACTATGATAATAGTAAAACAATTATCTTTAGATAATTGTCTTATTAATATTGTGTAATTTTTATCAAATCAAATGAATTAATTTCTCCTAAAAATTCACTACGAAATTTTTTTTGAACAAATATTTAAATATATTATCACTTTTTAAATTTTTAAACTATACTAAATTAAATTAATAACACTTAATGGTAAAAACAACATTTTTCTAAAAATTTGTTTTTCTATATAATAAATGATTTGGTTAAAATTTTGATTTTATAATATTTAAAAAAAATAATTGGATTAAATAAAATATAAATTTAGATTCATCACTCCCAAATTTTTTAAGAGTGTTTATTTTATATTTTAGTAAAACATATATCTCTTGGTTAAAAACTAATGACTTGGGTATAAAATAAAACGTTAAAATATAAAAATGTAATAGTAAATGACTTGAAATGTCTTTAAAAATGATTTAAAATGAAAGGTAGATGATTTAATTTCTTTATATCGCCCTATAATCTATTATATCTCTCTTTTAGTAACAATTTACCCTTGAATAGTTATATTAAATTATAGAAATATAATGTGTGTTCACAAAAGTTTCATTTTCTTCATTTATAAAAGGGTAAACCTTCACCCCTTAATATCAAACCCATTTACTCTAATTTAATCTTTTAAATCTCCCATTTTTATCCTTTTATGAACCTATGTAAATTTCCTAGTCATAAGCTATCAATTAGACATCATAATCCCTTCATTTATTAGGATGGTTTCTAGAGAAAGTTTAAGGTCCCAACTTGAGTATTACATAATCCTTATCCTTTTCTTCTTAATCATTCTATTCAAAACCTACACTATACATAGTAATATAATGAAATTTTTATAACAATTATATTTAATTGTTATTATTTTTATTTAACAAAAAATATGTATTATTTTTCATACACTTTTTAAAACAAAATAACATCAAGCGTGCATTTGTGTGAACTACTGCCTCCACGAAGTTGAATTTTCTATTTTTCACCATGGCCTATATTTAATAGTTATAAATATGGAATTGAATAATAAATTTAAAATATATAATATAATTATTCATATATATAGAAAAATTATAATCCACATTTATTTCCTCCCATTTTTTGGGAAATGAAATCATTAATTTTTCATTTTCCAGAGTACCGCCTGTACAAAGTAACATTTTTAATTTTTATTATAGAATTTAGATATTTATCCAAAACACTTAAAATATGATCTAATAACATAAAAGTATCTAAAAAATATCATTTTAATTTTAAATAATTATATTATACTCAAAATAAAAAAATCATAACCATACTCATCCATTAATCATTGTATGTTCATGTTTGGGTCAGTCTAACCACCCACGTGAAGTATTATATTAAATAATATCATGGACTGATCTTAGAACATAATTACTAATGATATATTACATAAATAAGTAAATATGTTTTTTATTTTAGTCCAATCATGGAAAAAATAAACCCATTAATTAAGATATATCCATTTGTTTATTGAAAATCTTTGAAACATGTTTATTACCAATTTCATCAATAAGAACCATAACAAAAATGAAAATATAATGAATTTATAACATTATAAGAAAATAATAAAAATAAATCAAAGTTCCTTTTAATATTTTGGATTTATGATCTTTGGGATAATAATAAGTAACAACATCACCATTTCGAAACTAGATCAAAACGATCAACATAACTCACACATGATATTGAAAATAGATAATAACATACTAATATTCATGTGGAGAAAATTTATAAATTAAGTTTATAAAAGTTTATATATATGAATAAGGCTCTAATTAGATGGTTATTATATTTATTTCTAAAATAAGTGAGATTTAAATGCTTTAGTGTAAGTAAAGAATTATGGTAAGGGTATATTATCTCAATGTTCATACACTAAGAGAAATTTATTATCATACACTATGTTTTCATTGTAATGGTTTATATAATAACTCATTAATACTTTGTAACATGATTATATTATACTTCATTATATTCAATGTTCAATTCCTATGTCGTTATTGAATGGGTTTTTGAATATAATTTTAAAAAAGTTGTAAGGGGTTCCTCATTTCAATTTTTTTATTCATTGTGTCTTATTCTTTCTCAATTGAATATAATTTCCTAGTTATATTTGATATTTCCTATCACTATTTTGGGTATTATTTCCAATTTTTCTCTATTTAAATTACTTCTCATTATAGATAACTACATATCTAAAAAACATATACTAAAATATATGTATAACATCGGTAAGAATGACTCACATTTTTACAAATGAATCATATATTCCATTTTCATGTTTTTTTCTATAGAATGTGTTTCATTTGATGAAATACTTGTATTTTTTTTATTCTTAATATTTTTTGTTATATATTCTTTTAAATTAAATTATTTCAATCTTTCTCTAATATGGTTTTTTTAAATTTCTTAAAATTCATAATAAAATCATTTCAACTCATTATTTACCACTACTGAATTTATTTTCATGGTTTCTTTAGTTTTTTTTCAAGGAGTATTTATTGAATATTTTTTAAAATAATTTTTTCGAAATTATTATTCTTATATTCTAAAAATGATAATGTAATTTCTCCAACATCTTTTATAATAATTTGTAAAAGGTTTAGTGAAAACGTTTTTATTTTAAATTTTAGTTTTTACTCTAAGGTATATCTCTCTTGAAGGGATGTTTTAATCACCCTATATGTATAATTGTGATATTTTCACGTTTTTAAAATGATATTTTTTATTTTTTAACTATATTTTATTTGATTTTTTTGAAATTTTTAAGAAATACATTCTTCTTCCATAGGTCTTTAAGATATAATGGTGAATTATTTTATGTGCTACACATATATATAGATAATGATTGGTGTAATCCTATACCACCCTTAAAATAATTGTTTTATATTTATATCTAATGATATATTCATGCATAGGCATAATAATCATGGTCACATGAACGTTGTCATAATGTGTTTTCCTACATTTTTAAGCATGTATATAATGATTTTGTTCACATATTCAAGGGAATAATGAGTTTTCTCACAAAGGTTTTAATATTCATATGATTGTACCACATTTAAAAGTTTTTTACTTTTTTATTCCACAATTTTATTATTTTTTCAATTTTATTATTTTTCATGTCTTCTTATTATGATTTATTTTTAAATTATTTTGTATTATTATATCAAGCTAAAATGTTTTAGGATTATTGAGATGTATATTAATCCATGTCATAAATTTTACGATTCATTAATAAAAAATTTAATATATTATGTTATTATATCTTATTTTGTGATTATCAATTATGTAATCATAATATTTTAATAATATATTTATCCACTCCTCATTTTCTACTTCATGTTTATAATTTGATACACTATGATATGTTTTTCCATTATTAAGTTTCTCAGCTCACCCATTTCTTATATTTTCACCCCCCGGGATGTTAATATGATTATATAATGTGAGATATATTGAAAGTTCTCAAGAAGAACATGATTATGGATTAATGTTTTCAATTGTTGTAAAATAATATGTTTATGTAGCTAATCTCTAAGACACTATACCTTTCATTCCTCAGGTGGTTCTCCTATTTATGATATTTATTGTCTAAGTCATGAAATTAATGTATTATTTAAGTTATGTTTTTATTAGGTT
Organism: Viscum album; assembly: GCA_963277665.1. Taxonomy (NCBI): domain Eukaryota; kingdom Viridiplantae; phylum Streptophyta; class Magnoliopsida; order Santalales; family Viscaceae; genus Viscum; species Viscum album. The sequence continues at coordinate 1,293,772,331 of OY728135.1, forward strand.
TCAATGATTGTTTTTAAAGGATGGATTTTTTATTTTTGGATATTAGTTTAGCAATTTTGGGGATTATGTTAGAAAAATTCAAGGAATATCAAATATATAATCCTAAGGGATAAGTTTAAGTATATAAGAACATACTTGAATTTCGGTGAAGTATAGATTGTAGAGTTTTTGTATAAATATAATCCATATATACATACTAAAATTTGATGCATTGATTGGCATAGTCGTACCTATAGGTAATAACCCTGAAAGGGGTGTATTAGGTATTATGTCAATAGTCAACTACTGCATGAAAAACCAGACAAACTAAACACATGGATTGATACTACTATAGGATATTATTTGTTTAATAATATTCTCATTAAAATACATTATGAATTATTTATCATTTTATGTATTTATTATAATATTAATGATAAAACTAAACCTAAGGAAACCTAGATTGAATTGAGAGTGATTTAGGTTGAACTAAAATCTAATTTGATAGTTTCGAAGAGTATACATTTCATAGTTTAGTTTTACTGATATTATTGAGGGTTATTATATTATGATGTTAATTTTTTATCACTCATGTCAACACCTTTTGGTTTTTGTAATGGATAAAGCCTAATAGAATCATGTTAGGGATGGGTTCCATAGAAAATGTAGTGATTTCACAAATAATAATCCTAATGGAATGGGAGTTAGAGTTTGAAACCATGTGATTAATATAAACCAAAAAAAGTTAATTATGATTAATGAAATAAACTTAGTTTAGTTTTCAAACACACCAATAAAGAGACATATTGAGTCTCATGATGTTCAGGTGATAAAAATGATGTATGAGAGAATATTCAACTTCATATGTGTCAGAAATGATGGAATAATCACCCAAGGGAATGTATCAAATGAATACGAAAATGATTTAGATGTATAAGTATTTTACATCAATATGATTATTGTTAAAGAGACATAAAAAATTTGACTAATACAGTGGAAGGTATAAATGTCCCATCTAGTACATCATACACACTTAAATTCTTTAAATATAAGGATATTTGGAATTATAAAAATTGATTTCCTAAACCTAGATTTTTGAGGATAATAATAATCAATGTCCTCTGTGACAAAGGGAAAACTGTTGTACTGAAATAAAATCATGAAAAAAAATCTTAAAAGGTACACTCACCCTCCATTTCATATTTAAGTTTATTAAAATCTATTATTTTCATCATAAAAAGCCTAAAATGTTTTCTAATAACATTAAATCATCATCATAATTATTTTACTATTGAAAAATACTTCTATTTGTGTGAATAATTTATCCCAATAAATGTATGTGAAAATGATATTCTTGAAAATCTTATTTTTCTTCCTTTAGATTATTTTTTCAGATTACCGCTATCCACTCAAATGAAAAAAAAAATAGAATAAAGAGATCAAATTTTATATAAAACTATGACAATATGTTCATGGAGGATTATGAACACACTTTTAAATAATATTACATAATTTGGTTCGAGATACCAAATAAATATATACATTTTTTTCAAATAGATAAAGAAAAACTCAATATTATGGTTAAACCTTTTTCGAGAAGAATAATAAAATTTTTTAGTTTCTAAGGTGGAATTATCTCTTGAAATTATACCATAATACATGGTTATCATTTGGATACCTTATCCATTTTCATTGGTTAATGATAATTAAAGTTACTTGGATGAATTTTATTTAATGCATAGTTTATAGCACCCAAATATTTCAGAATTTAGTTTCAATAAAATAAACATTTCATTGATAGACTTTTTCAAATAAAAAAACTCAACTATAATGATATGAAACATGTTATATAAAAAAAATTATAGCAATACCTAAACAAATAGTTAATACAAATATAGTAATAAATTTTATATTCATAGAAATGGGATTAAGAACACTTAATGATTTAAAAAAGAATTTTTGAATAAAAGAAATTTTCTATTTTATTTTTTATTTTTATTTAAAATGAAAATTTATAAATTTTATAGTTTTGATTTTAAAAAAATTAAAAAATTATTTTATAAATTTTTTTAAAATTAGTTATGGATTAATTTTTGAGATTTTTCAAAAATAATTATTTTTAAGGTGAATAGTGAAATTATTAATTTTTCTAAAAATTTTAAAGTTTATAACATTATATTAATAGATAAATGAATGATGATTTTTGTGAAATAATTTTTATATAAAATATATATATTTATAAATTTATATAAATATCTTAAATAAAATAAGTTTAATTTATAAAACTCCTCTTTAACATTTTTGAAAATTAAGTAGTATTTTGCCCTAATACATTTGTTTGATTATATTAAAAATTTGTTTTCATCAATTGAATAAACTAAATATAAAAAATATATATTTTTCATCAACATTATTGAATAATATAATAAGTTCAATTATTTGGAATAAAAGTATGACTACTAAGATTAATGTTAATGACCATGATAATGGTAAACCTGTTATTTTCAAAGAATTATTTTGTTAATATAATATAATTTTCAAGAAATAAAATAAATTAATTTGTTCTCAAAAATTAATTTTATATAGTTTTTTATCCAATATATAAATATATTATCTCTCATTCAATATGTAATCCACACTAATTAAGATTTTGAACACTTAATAGTAAACAAACAAATTTCCAACAAAAAATTCTATATATTATAGTTTTAAAATAAAAGTTAATTTTGTATTATTTATATATATAATTAGTTTAAATATATATTAAATTTAGTTTCATCACACCCAAATTTTATAGGATTTTTTATTATATATTTTCAAGAAGACACGTTTCACATAGTTAAAAACCAGTTACCTCGGTTGGAATGAAAAAGGTAAAATGTAAAAAACAATTAGTAAATGACTTAGAACATGTTTAAATAATGTGTTAAAATGATATTTATATAATTTACAATACTTATATAAACTAATAATTCATTATTTCACACTTTTGGATCCATTTACCTTTTAATAGTTTCATTTTATTATTGAATAATATTGGTTGTTCACAAAAGATCAATTTTATTCAATTATAAAATATGACACATCCACTGCTTCGTGATACACCAATTACTTAAAATATATTCCTGAAAATATTTTATTTTAACCTACTATAAACCTATAAAATTTTCATAAGAATATATCCTAAATAAGTTTTCTCAATACCTTCATTTCAGAGGTGACTTTTAAGAGAATGTTTATGGTCTCAATGTGGATATTACTTAATACTTATCCTTTTATTATTAGTATTTATATTGAAAACCTACCTAATAAATAGTAAAATAATAAATTATTTATCATTAGTAAAATTAATTTTTATTATTTTAATTTAAAAATAATTATTTATTCTTTTCCATATACTTATAGAAATAACAGAATGTCAACTATGTGTTTCTGCAGACAACCGCCTCCATGAAGCGACGTCTTTCTTTTTTCACCACCATATATATTCAACTATTATAAGGATGTAATTAAAAAATAAATTTTAAAAATAGAATATTATTATGAATAAGAATATAAAAATTTTAATCCACCTTTATTTCCTCTCATTCATCAGGAAATGAAAACATTAACTACGTGTTATGTGGACTATCACCTCCATGGAGTAACGTTTTTTCATTTTGATTATTACATATAAATATTTATCCGAACCACATAAAATATTATTAATCACATTAAAATTGTCTACATAATACATTTTTATTCTTAAATAAGGATATTATTCCCTAAAGAACACACTTTCAAAACCATACACATCTATTAATTATGGTGTGTCCATGTTTTTGTCTGTCTAACCACCAACTTAAAAAATGGTATAAAATAATATCATAAGTGAATATGAGAAACTAATTAATGATGATATATGTTATAAATAATTAGATAATGATTTTGTTTTTTTAGGTCGCATTAATATCAAACTCATTAATTAATATATACAACCATTTGTTTGCTAAAAATCATCAAAACATTCTTTCACCCATTTCATCTATAAGAATCGTAAATAAAACTCTTATGTAATGAAATTATAACTTTATAAAAAAAACATAATATATTGTCCCTTTTATTTTATGGTAATTAATAAAATTGAGATAATAATAAATAATAAAATTGTTATTATGAAACTAGTTCAAAATGATCAATATAACTCACACCCAATAATGCAAATAGATGATAACTAATTAATATGAACATAGAGAATAGTTATAAATGATGTTTATAAAAGTATATATATATATATGAATAATGTTTTGAAATATGTTATTAAGATTTTTTTTTACACAATAGATTCAATCGATTTAGTGTAAGTTAAGAATTAAGTTCATGGTTTCTTGTCTCAACTTTCACCCCATAAAACATTTTTTTCATTATACACCAATTTTTCTATGGAATTTTGTATCTACTAAAACATTAACATTTTTTAACCATGATTAAATTAAATTTAATTATATTAAATTTTCAATTACATTTTATTTCTCTCATGGGGATTTACTAAAAAATAACAACAGATGTAGGGGTTTCATCAACTAAATTTCGAATTCCTTCAGTCATAGTCTTCCTTACATGAATATAATTTTTGAAATGTATTTGATAATTTCATTAACATATATTATGTGGTATTTCTTATTGATATATATAGAAATTAATTCTCTACATCAAAAACCAATACTTTGAAAGAAAATTCAAAAATTAAAGTATACTTCTGGTAAGGATACATCTCACTCTAACCAACGAATTTTGTCTTCCATATCCACATTTTATTCTATAAATTTTTTTTAATTCAACTATATAAAAGTATTGTATTTATTTTATATTCTTCATATTTTATTATAAATCTATTATTAAATTATATTATTTTATTTTTTCCTTGATTTTAATTTTTAAATGGACTAAAAACTTACTAAAGGAATTTATTTTCATTAATTACTACCCTAAATTTATTAGCATGGTTTTTCTTATTTCCTTTTAAGGATTATTTATTTATAAATACTTATAATAGGTTTTTAAAAATTAATTTATTTCCATTATTGTAATTTTTTTAATCTAGTTTCCAATTTATCTTTTCTAACATATTTTAAAAAAATTAGTGAAAACATTTTAATTTTTAATTCTATTTTTTTCCCTAAGGATTACTTCACATGAAGTGATATTTTGATCATACTATATTTTTTTTGTTATTATTTACATTTTGAGAGAGATATTTTTGATGTCCTGTTATTTCATAAGTTCATTTTATGTCATTTTTTTGGAAAATTTTAAGAAACCCATTATTTCTCTGTAGGTACTTTATGTTATAGTGATGATTGATTTTATGTTTCACACATATGTATGGATAATAATGAGAAGGGTCATATATCTCCCTAAAATTAATTGGTTGATGTTTATATCTCATGTGATAGTCAAATGAGTACTAAATGAGTTTGTTCACACAGGTGTAGGAATATTGAGTTTGATCACATTTTCACGCATGGGCGTAATGAGTTTGTTCACATAGGCATGGGCATAAAGGGTTTTCTCACAAAGTTTTAACTATGCTTATTATTGTATCATATTTTACTATCATTCATCAATTTATTACACATTTATAAGATGAATTTAATTTTTATGATATGCCATGTTTTCATGTTATTCCTTATTTTTAAATTATTATGTACTCTTATGTCATGATCATATGTTGTATGATTATTCCCATGTAATTTGAGACATGTCATAAGTATTATGATTCATTGAAAAATAATTTTGTGATCTTATATTTATCTATCAATTTTTATGATTATCATTAATGGTCTCATGATATTTGAATAATATTTTTTTTTCTTCTTATGTTATTCATCATGTTTATGATATAATACATTATGATATTTGTTTCACTTACTATAAGTTTTAGATAAACACTTTCTTATTTTTTATCCCATAGGTTAAAAATATTATTATATCATGGGATATTTTTTGAAAATGGTCAAGAGGAGAATCAGTATGGTTTAATTTTCTCTAGTGTTTCAAAATAATATGTCTATATAGCTAATCTCCAATACACTAAACCTTTCGCTCCATGAGTTATGAGACTATTTTTGAGATATGTTATCTAAATCATGAAATTAATATATTATTTATGTTTTAATATCTTGATTAACTTTATAATATATCCATATAAGGGTGAATATCATTTTAATAGGATTCACATTATGCGTGGCGATCTAGAGGTATAGATTCTTATAAGGATATTCATATCCAAATCATATAGTTGAAAAAGATTTTTCAATATTTAATTTTTTAAAAAAATATTTTTAAAATAAAATTATAAAGATACTTTTTCATGTATTAAATATCATAAAAAGGTATTTTAGATTCAATAAATTGAATAAAAATGTCCATATTATGAGGAAATCACTGTTGTTAGTAAATAAGTGGCAATTATATCTGTAACTACTTATACATTCTTCAAAAATTTCCACAAACATATAGTGACCTAAAGAAGAGTTTGAGCTCATGGGGTGATAGCCGAGTGGTACCTGCTAGTTGTACCCCCCGCTCTCCATGGGAACTGGCACAGGATCGAGTTCTACCAGACTCGAAATTTGTCTGTATTATGAACAGGACGATTCAAATCCATTTATTAGCTGGGTGACGTGCCGCGCACTTGGGCAGGTGGGGGCCCCCCTCTCGGAGTCAGTGTTAGCAACACACATTTACACATAAGTCTCGTCCCAGTTGGTAAGGTATCCTTAAGTGCATCCCCAAGACCTAGGTTCAAAACTAGGTAGAGGCATATTTTTGGGCATACTATAGTAGTCCTGTAGTAGTACTATAGCAGTACTATACACTGTGTGGGTACTGTAGTAGAACTGTACACTATACAGGTACTATATCAGAACTGTACAGAGTGCGGGTACTGTAGCGGTTACTATAGCAGGTATTGTTCGGTACTGTAGCAGCTGGAACTATTCACCCTGGGCTACCGGTTTGGGCTTGGATTCTTTAAGGCTTTCGGACCACCCAGGCCTTCAGGTAAGTAGGGATTTGGGGCCACCTTTAAGGCCTTCGGGCCACCACAAGGCCTTTGGGCCACATGAAGTTTCCCCAGACACACTACAAAAAAAAAGGAGCAACCCTAGAAAAAGAATTCAAAGCAGGTGCACTCACCAGAGCAGAGCCAAATGGATTTATAATAATGAGAGGGTATGTTTATGTCATCATGGCCATCTTGGGCTTGCATGGGAAGCCTATCCAAATGGACATGTGAAGGTGGAGAGCTAAAATCATGATGCAGATGCTGGGGAGGGGCAGTTCCTTGTAGATAGTCTGGTTGATTTCTCTAAGACCTTCGGGTCATGTAATCTCCTAAGCCTACAGGCTATGTAATATATGAGCCTATGGGCCTTATAAGGGTTCCCCCTCATCCCTTGAAAGGGGGGTTATCAAAAATCAACAAAAATGAAGTCCTTCAGGCCATTCGGGTCAAATAAGAGTTTGAAATGGGGAAGAAAAATTTGGATAAGGATAAAACATTGAAAACAATTTAATGGAAGTGACTCATTTAATGTTCATTTTCATTTTACACATCAAGTGGTTGGTCTTGATGCTCTGGTGTTAAATATAATATTCTTTTTCATGCAACAATGAAGTTGTATGTCAGTAGAATATGATACAATTTTATACATAATTAACTAGGAATGTTTTTTTAATTTAAAGACGAAGTAGAAGTTGATTGTTCATTTCACATAGTAAAAAATGAAGTATTTCACAAACTAGTTGGGGTACCCTGGTGACCAGATAAATGAGTCAGCACTACTAGGTCCTAAAGGGTGTTCTAAATCCCCACGGGTTGGTGGCTAGAACCTAAAATTATAAAACAAAAAATTAGGAATGGATTCTCTACAAACATTATAGAATGAAGATGAAAAATCAATATTAATAAAAAATTAACAACATAGGGGGAAGTATATTATAAGTCAGACATGAATAAACAACCCAAAGTACTACAACAAAGTACCATAAAAATATGATAGATAACTTATGTCCCAATGTACACAACTATCCAAGTCCACATATCAATATATAGAACCATCTCCAAGTGGTGAATTACACATGCTCAAACATTGAAAGAGTTAATATAAAAACACCCAAAGGCACATGTAAGGTGTGAGGTAAAGGATCTGTACGGTCTCTCCAAGGATTACAAAACCGATACAAACATTTAATTAACGAAATAATCATCTTTAAATTGTAAACAAACAGGTTTGAAATTTCAAATGAATATTTAAAAAAATCATGCTTCACTTTTCGAATGATAAAAATAAATTAAACAAATGTATTAAGGAACATTTTATATAAAAAAAATTATAAAAAATCAGAATCCATGTGTAACACGATTTACAAACAATGCCATATATTTAAAATGTAAATAATGAGAAACATGGTCACCTTCCAATATGTATGGTAGTTCCAGGTTATGGGATCCTCACCCACTTATATAATGATAATTGAAATGTGAACACATGTGTCTTTAACACTAGACAATGAATACTGACCAACATCCCTCTGGGGATAAGATCTCCTAATAAGTTTATGATAGAGTTGTAAATAATCAATCATGTATTTTGGAATTACCATCCTTGAATTTTTTTCCCTAATAACCCACTAACTATAGTGCATTGAAAGTTATCAAACAACAATCAATTATGAAAAATTTATTTTAAAACTGTACGAAATACAATTCTTCCCATCATCACATTTCAAATATTCTAAATTCTATTTGAAAACCAAAACATTTTTTAATCTAACCGTTTATTTTTTCAAGATAAAACCATTGTGTTTCTATTAAAATAAATTTAACCAATTTTCACAAATACCAATTTTAAATCAATTTAAACTTATCAATTTCACAATTTAAATTTCCCAAAATCCATCAATTTCACAATTATACCTTAGTTCAATGGAATTGGGGTTTTTTTCAAATTCATGTTAAAATTTTTTCAAAAAACCCAAATTAAGGAAATTGGGTTTTTAATCAACCAATAAAAAGTAATTTCACTTATATCAAGAAATTTAATTTATATTAAACAATTGAATATAAATCAATAAATTTAGGGTTAATCAAATTGTCCAATAAAAATAGAACCACCTGCCATGGGATCCCAATATCTTGATTCATTAATCAGTAGGTTGGATTCGCCAATGAAGAACTACAATGACAAGGATCCAAGAATCAAACCTAGGTTTAATATCCAAAACAAAGGTTATTAGATCTTCCCACAACACAATGATCCACAAAAACCTGGGGAGGAAAAAGAACTAGAGCAGGAGAAAGAGAATTTTGAAGAGGAATCTAACTGGGATAAGATCGAACACCATTCACCTAGCTTCAATCTGCTTTTAGAAGGGTGAAGAGGGTCCAAAAACTACTCTTAGAAGTTCCTAGGGAAGAATAAATCATATATGAATTGTATAGGTCCTTAGGGGGTATTGAAAGAGGGTTTTTAGAATTTTAAAATTAAGATTCGGATTAAAAAATCTTGTATGCATGGTTAGAAGGGAAGAACTGCATGGTTAGACCAAATCACGCACCCTAATCATGCACCCCTTTTAATGGGTTTCACAGTTTCTATTAAGTGGGTGAATGGTTTGTCAACTCCTATTCCAACTATGAATAATCCCACTACCTTGGTTTGTAGGGTTTCCTCTAGTAGGGTTCATGGTATTGGAAAACCATGTTCCAACCATAAACAACCCCATATCTTTCAAATATCTCCAAATATTTCACCCAAAACAGCCTCAAAAGAAACCCAACAAAATCTTGATAAAAATAGGAGTTTATAAATACCTAAAAAAGAAAAGGATGTTATAACCCCCCCCCCCCCCATCCATACGAACATTATATCCCTAAATGTTTACTCATAATTTTTCATGCAAAAAAGATGAGTCCATTTCTCCCTCATCAGTACCTCCCTCTCCCACTTCCCGTGAGAATCTGAAAAATACATACATAGTAAATGAACGAAAGGTAGAATCCTTCAATGAAATTACTTGGTTTTAGAATAAACTATCATTACTAGTCATTCAGTCCTGGATAAATCAGGTTCTACCTCAATATCACTCCAAATCATAACATGAGATGGATTAGATAGATACTTTCTTAGGTGAGATACATGGAACAAATTATGTATCAGTGCCATTTGTGGTAGAATTTCTAACAAATATGTGAATTTTTTCACCTACTCAAAAACCTCAAAAGGTCCCACAAAATGAGGATAAAGATTCCCATTCTTCCCAAGCTATCGATAACCCAACTAGGGTAAAACATTCAAGAATAACAAGTGACTAATTGTAAACTCCAATGGTCTATGATGACATTCACCATAAGAATTATACCTTATATGTGCCATAATCATTCTCTGATTAATCAATAGAATATTGGTTTTCATCTCTTGAACCATGATTAGTCTAACCAAGGAACATTCACCACTCTTCAACCAATACATTGGATATCTACAAAAACCTCTATAAAAAGCCTCAAAAGGATCCATTCTGATTGTGGACTAGTAATTATTCTTATATGGAAACTCAAAAATCCCTAGATGTTTATCCCAAGCCCCGCCAAAGTGAATAAAAAAGTGTGGATCATATCCTCATGAATCTATATAGCTCTTTCTGCATTTCCATCTGACTACAAATAGAACGTCATGCTTAAAAGGACCTGATAATCTAGTGCCTCTTGAAGGCATCTCCAAAAAAGTAAAGTGAATTTAGGTTCTATATCATAGACTGTAGAAAATAGAACTCCGTGAAAATTAACAATATCTTTCACATATTGATTCCCAACTCCTCAACCTTTGTTTCATCACGAATGGGTATAAAGTGATCCAATTTTTTTAGCCTATCGATCACTTATCATAATGCATTCTTCTTTCTCTAGGTACAAAGAATCTCAACCCAAAAGTTCATTGTGATCTCATCCCACATGCACATTGGCACTAGGAGTGTCTGAATCAAACTCAAATGCTTTTGGTGACCCTTGTTCACTTATTGGAATGTATAACATTGAGAGACAGATTCAGCAATGCTCTATCTCATACATGTAGAGTAGAATCAATGCGGAATGACAAAAAACATAATTTCGGTTCCTCAGTGCACTACCCACTGGGAGTTATAGAAATCCCCCAGAACAACATTTCTTACTAATAATGACACAATAAAGTGTTTTTGATAGCATAGAATTCCATTAGTGGATAATGATCATTCATTAATGGTATCCCCACCATAAAGAGAGTCTCTAATACTAAAAAACATAACATCAAGTTTTTGTTCCCGAAGAATCATCTCAAGAAGGGTGGGTGTCAGCTGACCACTAGCCAAAGAAACCTCAACCCCTGATTACCAAACTCCAATATGAAACAATGCAAATAGGGACATCAAGTTCCACTATTCTTATGATTCCATCATAACTTGGGTCTGAATTTTCTTACTCAAGTAATCTATGAGGACATTCTATTTATTTAGGGTATAGGTGATGTTTAAATGGAATGACTCTAGGTATTCCACCCAACACATCTAGTGGTGATTCAAGTGTTTTTTAGAGAAGATATAACTCAATCTCTTGTGTTCTGAATACATAGAAAACCTTTCTCAGTAAGGATAATGCCGCCATATTTTAAGCAAGTACATCATAGTTTCAATTTCAAGGTCATGGGTTAGATAATTATTCTCATGTTTCATTAGATAATGTGATCCATAAGCAGAAATATTATGCCCTTTCATAATAATGAAAACCAAAAATGAACATGATGCATCACAGAACACCACATAGCCCTATCCATCTTCTTAAAGAGTCAATACTGGTGAAGTATTCAAATGATTTGATAGCTCAAAAAAATAATAATAACATTTCATATCCCAAGAAAACTTTACTCCCTTCCATGTTAGACAATTAATTTGAGAAGCCAACTTTGATAAGTCCCTAAAAACCGATGGTAATACCTATCTAGACCCAAGAATCTCTAAATCTCAAAATCATTTCATGTTTTTTCCCTTTTCATAATAACCCTTAACTTTTCAAGATGAAATAAAATACCATGTTCAAACACCTTGTGTCCCAAGAACTTCGCTTCCCAAATATATAAATAATATTTTCAAAGCTTGGCATAATGTCGTTGAATTCCAAACAATTCTAAAACTGATCTCAAATAACACACGTGATCATCCTGAGACATAGTTTAAATGAGGATTTCATCCATAAAGACTAACAATGAAGGTATAAAGATACTCATGGAAAATCTTATTCGTCAAATATATAAAGGTTACATGAGCATATATTAGACCGAAATTCTTGAAAAGGTGCTCATAAAGCCTATACTTTCTTCAAAAGTTGGTTTTATGAATGTCAGATTCGTTCATCCTCTTCTGATGGTAGCTAGACTAAAGATCAATCTTCAAGAACCATTTTTCCCCTTTACACTAATCAAATAGATCATAAATCCATGGAAATAGATACATGTTATTTTCTGTAACTTGATTCGGTTTTTAATAATCAACACAAAGGCGCAGTGAACCATCAGCCCTCTTAAAAAAGATAATGGGCACCACCAAAGGGGACACACTCAAGCATATAAATCCTTTCTCCAGAAGATCATCCAACTGAGTCTTCAACTCCATCATTTTAGATGGTTTTATAAAGTAAGACAGAATAGATATTGTTTGATTACTAGGCACTATGTAAACTGAAAAATACACCTCTTTTACCGATGGTAAACCAGATAAGTCATAAGGGAACGCATAGGGAAACTCAATGACAATAGTATGGAGATCACAACTCAAAGATTCTCATTCCAAATCAAAAGGAGAAAAAGGATATCACTTTCCCAAACTCTGGATAAGAAGTTTCGTCCCTACTTAATGTTTGTTCCCATTCTCCTTGAATGATTTTGAAAACCCCATCGGGTATAGTAAAGGAGACCAATCGAATATAATAATAAAACCATGATTTATTAAAAATGATCCAATCCATCCCAAATATGATGTTAGGTAGTTTCATTTTGAGAACCAGAAAACTCCAAGAAATATCATCATATGGTATAGAGAAAACAAAATCAAGACTATAATGACCATGATCTCTCTTCATTCCAAGGGGTGTAGTAAAATCAATCACATAAGACAAAATATCCATATGAAGATTTAGTAGAATAAAAATATAGGTTTAAATAAATGAATAAGATAAACTAGTATCAAATATATTATTCACTAATGACGAAGCTTTAGTAATGGAACCTCTCACAATTGTTGGACATGTTTCTGCTTCCTATGGAGAATCTTTCACAATGTGAAGAAGATTAATTTTTGATTCCTATTGATAGAAACCCTTTTTTTCTTGAAACATCTAATTGAACTATAGTTTTGGTAGGTTCTTCTAATCCTATTCCACTTTAGGGAGTGGAAGAAACATGGAATAACTTTTTCAAATGACATGAGAATATATAGGAATGGCATAACTTGGTTGCCTCATCGTAGACCCTCTCAAAATTCCCAAGCTTTCAATACTGGTTAGAAATAAATTGAACTCTCTCAAGAACTTTAGGAAATCTAGAAGAACCCTACTATCGAGAACCACCATGAGAATCATCACACTTCCTTTTTCCCTTAAAGGAAAACACACTTCCACTCAGAGGACAAAAAACTCTCGAAAAAGATGACTTTCCATACATTTCCATCTCGATCATCAATGTTATATCCAGAACATACACATAAGAGTTTTTATTCATCAATAAAACTTGAGAATAATTTAATACCCACCTTATAAAATTGAGTCTTTATCTTCTCATTTGATATTATCTTAGATGAAAACTACAATAGCTCAGAAAAATGATTTTTGTCATTTCTTATGGTTCTGTCAGCCAGATCATGTTGGGAGAACTCTATAAAATTGGCTAACACCATCAAATCTGGATAGAACTAGTTGGTGAAAAGATCCTTGATGTCTTTGAATCTAAGCCCTCATGCTTCTTCACCATCATCATATTGTTCTACCATATCCTTCTCAGTACAGACAGCATGAAGGTGGCACACTTCACCTTGATTTCATTAGGTATATTCATGAATTCAAACAAGTCCCCAATCCTTCTCAACCATTACTCATCCAGTTTCAAATCATTAAATCCTTGGAACTAGTGTGGATTTTGGTGAAGAACCTCAAGAGAATGATCTAGAAGAACATCCCTCTAAGGATCCAAAACTCGAGCTTGAAGGGGAACAGGTCGTGGTACCTCTCCTTGAGAATAGACAATATGTACAATCACCTCAACCAAGTTTGGGTCCATGAGAGGATTCGCTCGACGAGTTTCATAAGCATATTCTTCCTCGATCAGGTTTCCACATCTTCTTAGAGGCATGATGCTACCCAAAATCACTAGACAACATGAAAGACATCATATTGACACTCAAATAGAGAAACAAGGGGAAATTGATCCAAACATATAGACAAAAATATTTGGATTTCAATCTATACAAATTGAAATCAGGGAAAATACATGAACTAATAATCAATACCTCTTTCCCAAAAAAATCCCTAGTGGAATACGGTTAATTTTGGTGGGATATGGTTATACACTCAATCAAAACTACCCCTAAGTCCAAAAAAATTACAAAAATGCATACTAACTTCAGGAGAATAAGATCAACCTAGAGCTTTGATACCACATTGTCATGAACCAGCTTGGGTATCCTACTAACCTGATAACTGATCTGGCACTGACATGTCTGGAAGGGCATTCATGATACATGTATGTTGCTGATTAAAACCTAGAATCATACAAAACCAAATTGGGAAAAAAAATCCACAAACATTATAGAAAAAAGATAAGAAATCATTATTTATACAAAATAAACTCCATAGGGAAAAGTGTACCAGAAGAAAAATAGGTAAAAACAAAAAAAAGTAGTACAGTAAAGTACCAACAAAATAGGATATATATAACCAAATTCCCAATGTAAGAAACTATCCAATTCTATGGATCAAAAGATAGAACCTCCTCCAACTGGTGCCTTACCCATACTCAAACCTGGAAGGATATAATATAAAAACATCTGTAGGAATAGGTAGGGTGTGATCTAAAAGACCAATAGGGTCTTATAAAGGATTATATAATATATTCAACATTTAATTAACCAAATAAAGAGATTTCAATTTAAAATAAACAGGTTTGGAATTTCAAATTCATATTTAAACAAATAATTATTCACATTTAAAATTATGGAAATGTATTAAAAAATAGATAAACTGACATTTTATTTTAAATGGGTTATATAAATTGAGAAGGATGGTGTAAAAAAATTACAAAAAATGTATATGAATGGTTATTGACGGGCCAAAAACTAATATTGGGATCTCTTAGGGAATAAGAAATCATATATGGGTCTTTTAGTTCTATCGGGGGTCTAAAAAGATGGTTTTGGTAATTTTAAAATTATAATTCAGATTAAAAAAATTGTATATGCATGGTTAGGTGGGAATAGCCACACGGTTAGACTAAACCATGCATCCTATTTTAGTTTGGTAAATATATCATTTAGCTTTAAAAAGTGGTGAGAAATTTTTCAATAATTAGACATAAAAATAATTTATATCATAGCTTCACTCCACCCCCACCCCTCTTCGTGATTTACAATAATCGATGGTTATCTTTTAAATTGGAATCAAAGATATTTCCCCTCTTTTGGGATTTTTTTATTTTTTTGGATTAGAGATTCTATCAGGTTAAAGTTTATATCACTGAATTTTAGGTGCATATAATGTAAACCCATAATCTAGTGAACAAAACGGGGATTTCTACATTTTATGGAAAATTTCATCCTATATAGAAGGACTTGGTGTTAGATTTCCTATTATCTATTAGTTATGATTTCTTGGAAGCTACGATTAATGGTTTTCTACAACATTGTGAGAATACTACTAACATAGCCTTTGATAAGAAGAATTGTTAAATTTATAGATGTTCTTAGAATCTTATATTGTATTCACTTTTAGAGAGTGAATTTTTGAAAGTCAAATGAATCCAAGTGGAAAAAGGATTATGAGATAAGCTTGATAAGTTCTATTATGGTAAAAAATAAGTTAAAAGAGATTCATATTTAGAGGTTAAAGTATTAATACCATAAGATTCATGTTTATAAAATTGTATATAGATTATTTATAATGAAAAATGAGATAGTGATAATAATTAGAGCCATTTGTTTGAATTTGAAAAATACAACTATGATAGAAATTAATTTTAATAACTTCTTACCTAGAGAATTCCCTATTCCTTTAACTTATTTTTCTTTATATTTTTTTATCATTATGTTACATGATAAAACCAAGTATATATGCATTTACTTCAATGGGAACCTTATTTAAAAATATTTTGATTTTAGATTAGAATAATTCAACTATTTGGATAGATTCCTCATCCTTATAATCTTCATGGTATGAGAATGTATCTTAAAATTGATCTATTTAAGTAGATTTCATAAATAAGATCTTACAAATATGATTATATCCATATAGTTATTATTATTTATTGTCCTTTGAAATTCTTTTCTAATTCTTTTCCACTAATTTATTTATATTTTATAGTGTTTTTACGAAGACATCTATGCAGCCATCGCCAGTTGGAACAACTTTTTTTATCCATACGAGGCATGTCAAAAATATCTTCAAAGATAAACTAAATATAATTTTTTAAAAACAACTAAGGGGAAATAGATCTAATAGTAGGTAGGCCCACTTACATCTGATACAACATGATGTACCTAGATGATCATACGAGGTCACTAAGAGGGGGTGAATTAGAATCCTAACTTTTACAGAGTCTTGTATTTTTTTAATTATACCCTTTTTTAATTTAACCTATTTTCTAATTAAGATAAATTGATAAAATGATATAAATTCAACAGTCACATTATTATATGATTAATAAGGAATAAGGACAATAAAACCAAAATATTTTTACAAGTTTTAGCCTCGATGTTAAAACCTACTCCTTACAATGTCCAACGTGTATTAAAAATGGATTTTATTGTCTCTATAATATTGTAGTGATTATAAGTGTAGTTCAAGTCGCATGAAAATTTTGGTCTAGTATCATCAAATTCACAAAGGAATTTATTATCCACTCCTTTTAATCATGGATGGTATTATTTATATAGGGACCACAAGTTCTTACAAGTTCTTTCTTGAACTCCTAAAAGAGATATATCATTTTCCATCAGATGACACTACATCATATAGAGTAGGTTATCCATCCTCATGCAAAATAAATATTCAATCACTAGAATAATAATATAAAGAATTCAAAATTTTAGGTTTTATAGCATCAGCACAATCACACTATGTACTTTGATTAAGGTTC
This sequence comes from Viscum album, assembly GCA_963277665.1. Lineage (NCBI taxonomy): Eukaryota > Viridiplantae > Streptophyta > Magnoliopsida > Santalales > Viscaceae > Viscum > Viscum album. Next base: position 1,293,789,724 of record OY728135.1, read on the forward strand.
CTTCTTATTTATTCAACGGTCTTGGCACAATGTTTATCAATAATAGTAGTCTCATTAATCCCATATATTCGGAATCTCATGAAATATAAGGATATAATAGGATTTTATGTATTCTTATTTGATACCAAAAGGTTTTATTTCATGTTTTGGTATCAGGATTCTCACATTTTTCTTCTTTGTTGGTTGTTTCTTCATAGTTTTACTAGTGAATGGCTATCTATTTATCATGTATTACTCAACATTCATAATTTAAAACAAAATATTAGAGTCAAATATGAAACATCCCTATTTTTATCATATATATTTATATATATATATTCCTAGATACCATGAATATTAATTCCATATTTATAATAAGGAAACTTCATGATAAGGGAAGAAGTGATATTTCTTCCTCTTTAAATTCATTCAAAATGTGTCAATGTTTTGGTACCTAATCATGGAATATACCCTGAGATGAGGGTGAATTGAGTATTTTAGAATAATTGAATTTAAACACTTTATCTCGGTCTTATTCTATCAACATGAGGAATAATTAAATCTCTCCTCACAATCCATCCAAGAGTGTTGAAAGTAGTAAATAATACTAATAATATTAATTGGTTCTCCCTCACTGAACTACATCATGGAACATGCGTGGTAATGTTATTATGCACCGAAAATCAATAAATATCACTTCTTTTAGATTAGATATTTTGAGTACCCCCACTGACCCCCTATTTTATAATCATTAGTGGATGAAAATATCATTATGCTCCTTCTTCATTGAACTCACTGGTCCTCATGGTGATGTCTTATTCTTCACAAGATGATAATTGAAATATAAACCACATATGGGGTTTTGATTATGCACTTAGTCATATATATTAAAAAGAGAAAATAGACTCCTATAATAACTCCTAATTCAACTTTAACCTTCCAGAATAGATCTAGAATATCGTTCAATCTTTCCAATATGAACTTTAATTCCCCATTACCTTTTTTTTAGGATCTATTTGCTTCATATTGACTTTTATATCTCACCCTAATAAATATTATCTCATTTGAATATATATATATATATATATATATTCCCCTCCCTATTTCTTCTTTTTAAGTCCCATGTGGACTCCAGTCTTTTTTTACCTTCCTTTTTCCTTTAAATAAATTTAATTGTGGATTATTCTCTAGATTTTACTGTCTCGAAAGCATAAATAAACTAGATAAAAATATATTTCTTTTAGACACCACATCCTGGTATATATATCTCCAAGAAAAAAACCCTTTAATAAACCCATCTCTATGGAATGTTTTTCATTTTTCCTTCCACCTATGGAACATCAAAATCTTTATGCATAGGTTCACCATGACCATCAAAACAGCCAATATTTTTTCACTATGATATTGAGATATTCTATAATTTCATCCAACAGAAGACCATCATGTCCATTTCTATTCCCATTATGGGCCTACTTTTTTCTCTCAGATGAAATTCCAAGGTACCACACCTAATTAAATGGAATGGAGAACTTTGGTTGGATGTTTTTTCCTTAACCATCTCCAAATATTTTTGTATTGCAACCTCTTAACCATGACCTCCACTAATGCAACAATGACCATTTTGGGGATATTTTTCTAAACACAGGTGAGCATATAGACGAAAACACTCATTGAAACAATGTTTTCAAATAACCCAAATCTTTACACTATCTATTGAAAACAACATAACAAATAGGATAATTTTACCATGGCATGGTCCATTCCATAGTGAAGTCTTGCTACCTTATAATGAATAAAACTCCCAAGCCTCATTTGTTTAAATAAATTTTATTTTTTGGTAAGAATGCATTAAAAAAGTGTCAAAAAACAACCCAAAAATTTTTAAGTGGGTATTTTTCAAAACAATATCTCCTTTTTGGAAACTAAACACTTTAAGTTTGACCCATAACTTTTAGTAACAAGCATTAAATATTCACTAAAAGTAAAATTGAATCCCAAGTGATCCATGATTGGGGTGAGAAATTATATTTGAATGAAAATATCCTCATGATTACAAATTTTTACTTATAACACACTAATAATCCATATTATTCAACATCAAGATACTCTCCCCTTTCAATTATACTTGTACAGTTACTCAAAAAATAGATGAGGATATTTCTCACATTTTTTAAATAAACCCATTGAGAGAACTTCTCAGAATAGGTTGTAGAAGAATATTAGAAATATCAAAAAAATGAAAAGGGTTCACACCTTTACCCAGAGGGAAATACTCGTAGGGGAGTGGGGATCCTTTTTAATTTCATCTAAGTTGAAAATATTGATTTAACTCTAAGATTCAATCGATTTATTTCAAAATATACTTTGGTTAGTACCTTTATCATAATACCTACCACTTGTTCTTGAGTTGAAACACACTCTAATTCCATTTGGTGTTGTTTAACATTATCCTTTTTAAAATTATATTTAATATCATTTTTCGTAGTCAATGAATTATGAAGATAATTTTTCTAAGGTTTATAACACATGATTTTCTGCACATAATCAGAATACAATAACCAAATTCAACTCCAATGTTTTCAAGATATAGTTTCATCAAATGAAATTGAGGGAAATATTGATTTTATATAATATATTCAACATCCATGGTGATTAAAGATATTAATTATTTATTCTTGTGGGGCCTTGAGATTTAGAAACTTCCATGTTAAAATACACCACTAGATGTAAAATTTTGATCATAAACCAAACCTACCCAATTAGCATTAGTAAATCCCAAAAACTTCTTTTTTGAAATACTGTTGTAAAATAGACCATAATCTATTGTGTTATTTATGTATCTAATAACTCTTTCCAAAACTAACATGTGAATGTCTTTGGGAAAATTATGATATCATGTATCTTAACACTTAGAAGACAAAAAATCAAGTTGACTAGTTTTCAAGTAATTTGAACTGCGAATAATTTTCTAATAGAGTTACATCGACCACATGGCCTTCTTTATCTCTTGATAATTTTTACAAGGTTTCTATTAGTGTTTTAATTATCCTTGAGTCATCTATATAAAATATTTTTACCACATCCCATAAATATTTAGTCTTGTAGATTAAATTCCCATACATTCGATGAATTACTTATAAGACAAGGAAAAGTGATAGTTTACCTATAAGAAACATATATATATTTTACCTCATTAATTCTAAAAACATTTTGTATTATATTTCATACAATACTTAAAATAGTATTTCATCAATTTATATGAGCATCAACATCCAAAACCTTATATCTTTTTTATATAGAGGTTGTGATCAACCCCACCTCTTGGATAACAGATATTTTTTTGGTTTAGATTATATCCATGCCTAATATGGGATGGAGACATATCTTAATTAGAACATAATAGTTCCTTATTGAACATATATACCCCTGATTGAACTAATTCCACGAAATATTATTATGGTAATGATTTTTCAATAATTATATCCCTTACCGTGTTGTTGGTGATTTTATTTCTTCTCTCAACAACCCAATTGTTTTTATAATTTCTCAACACTAAAACATGATTTTGGATCTCCTATTTTTTCATATACTCTTACACAAGGGTATTTATAAATTTTATACAACTTTCAGTGTAAACAATTTATGTTTTTACACAAATAACTTTTTCTACATCTCTCTGATATTGATTAATAAACTTGTACAATTAATTTTTTTTAGTAATAACCATCAACCAGGATATGCAACTGAAATAATCAATAAAAAAACATTATACTTTTTTACATTAAATTATTTAGGATTTATTGGCCCATAAATATCCACATGAACAAGCTCTAACACTCAGGATGATTTTCCCTACTTTGGTTTTTAGGACTTATGTACAATCATACCATATTGAAAAAAATCAAATGTATGTCTATTTTCACATGTGGGTTTGGGAAAATTAAACACTCCATTATTCTTTACAACATTTTCAAATTATTTTTGGAATAAAATTTTAAGTCATTTATTCCCCAACTTATTTTCATCTTCCATTGTCAACATGCACCAATATTCTTCACTAATAAAATAAATATTCCCTTTAATCAATCCTCCTTGTATAATAAGTAAACCATATTGATTTTTAATTGTGGTACATATTTTTTAAAATTCTATTGCATGTCATGAGTCACACATATGGCCCACACATATAAAATTATCATTATGTCCTCCACCAAGAGCACATCTATCTTTCTAAGATCTTTTAAACCAACATTTTCCTTGTTGTAATCATTTCTCATTACATATGAGACAAGTGTATTGTTAAGGATATCAAAATATACTTATTTTTTATCTCTTTAATCAATAAAATATACCATTAAATTGAATCGTGGTGGATGTCTTCTCAATATTCTTTTAACAATCATGAAATATTCAATATTTTGTCAAAGACACTAAATGTTTTCTATAAGAGAATTTAAAATATTAATGAGTTCATTAGTAGTTTCAATCAGATAAATCTTCAAATATTAATGTTAATAGGAATATATAAACCACTGAGAAGGGGGTTCTAATTAGTTATAAACTTTTTCAATTTCATTCCTCCTAAAATTACCCTTTGAAACTTATTTAAGTTAAAATCCTAATAATTTTATAACTCAACCTCACTCACATGCAATAATAAAGAAAATAATGCATGGAACATAAATTTTTAAAAGGTTTAGTCCCAACGTGGGTTTTTATTCATTTTCATGTATACTCCAATTGATCCAATGATATCTACTATATAATAGAAGTGAATATAAATGATCCAAATTGATCCAGTGATATCTACTATATAATATAAGTGAATATAAATGACCCAAATCCAATTAATATACTTTTATCTCCTTATAAGAAACATCACTGGTTCTCACAAGTTATAGGATTTCATTCTTATTTAGAGACAATGTAATATTGGAACTTTGAAAGATAATCACTATGAACTATGACAGGAATAATTCAATGGAGACTAAAATTATGGGAAGTTATACCTTCAGCCTCTCATTAAAAAACTCCATCTCATATCTCTTCATCTGGAACTCCTCCATTCAGTTAATCTCCATATAATCCTTTTTTTATAGAAATATTTCATCTAAAACATATTGTTTCAGTATTCTCAAATATTCTTCGAAACCTATTGTTATAGTATTCCCAAGCTTCTTCTTCTAAATGGGTCCCTGAAAGATCAGAAATCTTATCCCAATAGAAACAACTCCCAAATGGATTTTACCAATTTATTTAGTCATACTTCTTATGAAAAATAAATAAGAATAACAGACACAATATTTTAATTTCCCACTCAATGTATACTTTATTTTTGTGCCCTTAATACATCCAAATAAATTAGAGACAACAGAATTCATAATAACTTCCCCAAAAATCGGTGTTAATGGTATTAATATCCCCATAAAATATCATTTAGAATACTTATATTTCCTTCATAAATATTTAGTTCTTGAACAACCATCTCAACATTGACATAATTTTTAGATATTACAAATATGCAGACTTATATAGTGAAAATGTTTAGAGATTAAAATTATGATGGCTTCTCGGTCTGGTGTTATGTCATTCCATATTATTAATACACTTTATTTAATGATTTATTACATAGAATTATACATGATAAAATCCCAAAGTATCATTAATTATTGTGAATTTTTTAATTAGGAAAAAAAACAACTTGATACATGGATATAAGAACATTATTGAAAACATCATTGACATGCCCTAAATTTTTATTTCTCTTTAAAAATTGTATAGAATAACCTAAAAACGTACATAAGAAATGATTGATCTATAAACCATAATAAGGGAATAAATTAATCATGGAATATGGTAAGGAAATAAATTTTCTACAAGAGGAATAAAAATGTAACATAATAGGTGAGAATGGTAATCATGAACCACGAGACATGATATTACATCTTAGCAGAAATAATACATGGGAATATGGAAACAGCTTAAAACATGGTATCATAATCATAAGTAATGTTTAAACACCAAGACATAATAACATAGTGTGGTTAGGATGACCACGGGTTCACCCTTCATGGAATCTCGTGAGATTAAGAAATTACCCAATGCATTGGAGCACAATTGGGTCACATGCATCACAATCATATCTTGTACATAGATAAGTGTTCCACATAGATCATATAACATAAGAATTTATTTCATATATATTAACCCCAAAATTTATGATTTTGTATTATATAAATGTAATTATCCAATCAAAGTATTATAGGAACATATAGGTGAATACCCATGAGTTGAAATGGGACTAAGAATTCACTTCATAAACATTTTTTGTGAAAAACATAGTGAAATTTTAGAAACATAATGGAAGTACTTAAAGATTAATAAAATCGTTTATGGATATTGAAAAGGGTCTATGAAATTTTTCAAATAATGATTAAAGTATGATGTATATTACAAACACTTAACCCAACATTAGGAATTGTAAATCCCAAGGCATAATTTAAAGAATGTTCTTGAATAAAGAGGAGAAGTATAGGATACCTTTCTAAATTTTGGCATAGTAATGGATTAGGTAATGGTTATAAAAAGATAGGATAAATGACCTATCATTATAATAAAAAGCAATTGGATAATAAATACACATTTATAAATCCACTAAAACATAGTCTATTGAGATTATAAAGGCTAAATATAAAGAAGGTTCTCACATTGAAATGGAGATAGATGTCCCCTACATTGATATGGTGTTTCAAAAACATTTGGAGGAGCTTCTTGAGTGCTTGGGGGAACATTGGGAGGCATATTGAGAGTAATGGGAAGATTAAGATCATGATAAAGGGTTTTTTAGTAATGATAAATGGGATATTGGGTGGTTTTATATGGGAAAAGATATGGGAATTCTTTATTATTTCCTAAATATTTATTTTTGGATTTGTACAATAAAGTAATAAAAACAAAAAACCATCCCATTTTTCCCATGGTTTCTGAAAAAGAGTATTTTTTCATTATTTTATAATTAAATATCCTAACTCATTAAAATATTACCCTTGGTGATGTTCAAGTGAGTCATGTTCATAAATAATTTATTTTCAAACCTAAATATATAGTATAGATTTTACAGGATTTCTGAAGGTTTTATAAAATTAATCAAATAACCTCAAAAACATATTATTTTCAATTGGAATGATATATTTTCTATTTGATGCATTTTATGTAATATATTACCTCACTTTTTTTTATTATTATATCATAATATATTGCATGTATTTATACTGTAATTATTTTTTTACCTGAAAATTTGACTGTATTAGAAAATTCTGAAAAATAAACCATCATATAATTTAAATGTTCTAAATAAAAAAATTATTATTATTTTATCCAAATAAATCTATATATATTTGAATTTTTATTTTTAAATCAAAATACCTATTTATTGAAAAATATTAGTTTTTTTATAATAACAGTTTTACGACCCCTCAAAACATAATTATCACTTCGTAATATTATATTATCAACTATTAATAATAAATATTATTTAATAATAATATTATATTAAAATATAATTTATTTTTAAAATTTATGAATTATTTAAAATGTATGGACTAATTGAAATTTCTTATCACCCAAAAAATACAATTCGAGTTTTGTCATATTGAAATCTAATTTTTATCAAACTCATTATTTAATCATTTATAATGTAAAATCAACAAGGAATAAATTTAATCATTATTTAATATAAAATAAAATATAAAAAAATCATGTTATTATGTTCAAGATACATATCCAATTATTAAACCAGTGAATTCCCTAAGGGTAACACGTTTGATTATGAGATTTTCTTAGGGTGGTTTATGGTTTGGGTTGTGATATCGATGAGATTGGACTTCTAATTTAAATTGTTTCACTCATGATTTAGTTGTCAAATATCATATTTGGTTTTATCAAGGTAAAATCCTAGAGATTTTATCTTCCTGGAAATCCCAAATAAATGGTATCTATAGGGTATGATCATACTGGTCAAGGCTATCACTTCTTTTGTCTGTATCAATAGACATGATCATAACCCTTAATTTATACTAATCATATTATCACTATGTAATAACTATATTATCAAAATTAATTATGGTTAATGTTATTTTAAATCTAATATGATATAACATTCCAAAATAAAAAAATTAGTGATTTTTTTTTCTATAACTTAATTACATAATGATACATTTATTTTTTTGAAGAAAATGATTTTCATTTACAAAATACCACATCGTTACATTATTCCCCCTTAAAAAATATCACCCTAGAAATTTTCATTTCATACATTAAAACAGATGATGGAACTTATATTTCATCACTTTTTTCGGTTCTCAAATTGTCTCCTCAAACTTTTGGTTCCACCACAACACATTGACCATGTGAGGTGTATTGTTTCATAAAAAATTTTCTACATGTTCTAGGATATTCACCGGCTACTTCTCGTATGAATGATCATACTCAAATGGTACCACCTATAAATTTTTTACAAGAGTGGGTTCTTGTATATACTTTATCAATATGGATACATGGAACACATCATGTACTTGAGATAGTTTAGGTTGGATTGCTAGTCTATATGAAACCAATTTGATGCGATCAAGGATCTCAAAGGGGCTGATGTATCTTCGACTAAGCAATCCCATCTTCTCAAACCTCATAACATTCATCCATGGATATATATGAAGGAAAAAATTATCAATGTACTCAAACTACAAATCTCTTAAATGATTGTATTCAGAGATTTTTTTCCGACATTTTGTGGATTCCAAATAATATTGAATGGTTTGAACCTTCTCTATTATCTCTTGGATAATATAAAGTCTGGTCATATTACACTCTCCAACGTTATCACACGTGTTAAAGTCTGACACCTCTTCCCATACAAGTCCTTATAAGGTTCTATTTTAATTCTTTAATGAAAAATTTTTTTATATGAGAACTAAAGTAGGGGAAGGTATTTATCCCAATATCATTGGAAATCCATTGAACATGATCTCACTATATATTCCAGAGCTTGGATATTCCTTTCAGACTGAACATATTTCTGAGGTGGATAAGAAGTGTTGAATCTCAGTTCTTTATTCAATTATAGTTGAAGTATTCCCCCAAACCTCGAGGTAAACCTTGAATCTTGATTAGATACAATAGAGACTAGCACTTCATGTAGTATTACAACTTCTCTTATGTATATCATGGAGATTTTTTCAAGGGAGAAACCTCCCTTGACGAAAATGAAATATGCTTATTTTTTAAGTTGATCTACTACCAATCGAGTGGTGTTATTTCTATTAGGGGTTATGCGGAGTCCTATAGTGAAATATATGGTTTTATTTCCCATTTAAAATCTAGCATGGGAAATGGTTGCATCATACCTTTATATTTTTTTCTCTATAGCTTGACTTTATAGAATAAAAAGTATTGAGATAAAAACTACACAATCTCTCTCTTATTTTTATACCACCAAAAAAATTTCTTCAAATATCTATACATATTATTTATTTATGAATGAATATAGAAGTATGAGTTATGCACATTATCCAATTGTTACCACTTCATTTCTTGATTTAATGGGATGTGTTTCTATGTTCTAAAACATATAACTCTAAATTAATAAAATTATAACTTTATAATATTCACCAACTACATTTGTATCACCTTATCATCTATCAAATCCTCCTCTATCCTCTCAATAAAATATCATTGATTAGTTACTTAAGAAATTTAGGATAAAGATCCTTTTATTATTCCCATATCCATCCTTTTAATGTACAATATGATTGGATCTCTTTCAATCCAAATCATAGATATAGTTGTTGGATATTTTGTACTCATAGAATCTACCACATTATTTACTTTTTCAAGATGGTAATGGATTGAAAAACTTTAATCTTTGATCAACTCTAACAACCACTATTGGAGTATATTAGGCTTCTTTTGAGTGAATATATACTTGAGGATTTTATAGTCTGTATATATATTACACTTATCCACATAGATATAATGCCACAAAATTGTTATCTCAATGATCACTGCATACAATTCTAGATCATGAGTTGGGTAGCTCTACTCATGGATATTTAGTTGGTGGGAGGCATGGGCAATCACTTTGTCATTTTTCCTGAGTACATAGCCCAACACATTTTTAGATGCATTATTATCATTCAAATACCCTTAGCCAATATTTGGTAATCTGAGAATAAGTGCAGTGACTAAACTCTTATTCAACTATATAAACATTATACACATCCATCATTCCAGATAAACATGACTTCACTTCAAGTTAGCTTGGTTAGGGGAATAACAATCATAAATAGTTTTTAAAAAATTGATGATTGTACCGATAAAATATATGGAAATAATGGATTTACGTCATAGAAGTTAGTCTTAGACACCTTTGAATTATTTACATTTTAAAAGGATCTAAATATATCCATTATATAGTGATGATATTTCCAAGGAAAGTTAATTTCTCTGAAAAGAACTCACATTTATTATACTTTTCAGAAAACCATTATTTCTTCAAGGTCCTCATTGTAGTATTCAAATGATCCTCATGTTCCTTCTTAATATTTTAGTATAAAAGAATATATTCTATAAATACTACTATAAATTGGTTGAGATAATCTCTAAATACTATATTCATCACATTGAATAATATTTTTTGGAGTATTTGGGAATCTGAATGTCCTCACTATGAATGTGTAGTGCTTGTACCTTATACAAAAATAAGTCTATGGGTTATCCTCTTTCTTCACATTTACTTGATAATATCCCGACATAAGATCTATCTTATATAAATACTAGGCTTCACATAGCTAATAAAATAAAATTTAAATACATGGAAGATGATACATGTTCTTTTTCATAGCCATATTGAGCTCATGATAATCAATTCAAAGGCACATTGACCCATCCATCTTCTTGATGAAGAGGATCGGTGCACCCCATGGTAAATCACTCAGGTGTATAAACCCTTTAACTAGATTTTCCTATAGTTGTTTCTCTAATTTCTCAAGTTCAAAAATGGCTATTTAATACTGAGGCTAGTATATTTTAAGATCTCTCGGTGTAATACTAATTGCAAATTCAACCACTCTAGTAGGTGGAAGACCATGAAATTCTCTAGAAAACACATCAGTTTATTCCCTCACAATTGGAATGTCTTTAAGGTTGATATTTTATTTAGATGAAATATTTTGGGAAAGATATTATTTATTGCTCATAAATAATATCTATGATTATATTTATGGTACCAAATAAGATTCATCCTCCTCATTGAACTTGTATAAAATTGGAGGGTGACTCAAAATTCAAAGGTTGATTTCCTTATCTCAGAAATTTATGGTATATCTATATAAGAAGAGCCAATCCATTCATATAATGGAATATAATTATTCTAAAGAGATTAAAACAAGGTTCTGTAAGAAGTTCATCCTTCATATTCAGACAAGGGAGGACATATATACATGGGATGAAATAATTCCCAAATTTACTAATTTCATTGATGGCTCTACATCCAAGACTGTCGATGGTGTTTTAATAATTATACTATACTTTCAGGATACAAAAAATAATATAATAGGAATAAAAAAAATTTGTTCTCTATTCTTTAATAAATAAATAACATACATATAATTATTTATTTGTTAGGATCCACCTATGTGGTTGTGATTTCATATACTCACCCCAACTTCCTTGGAGGTTTTTTAGTTTTTTTATCTCTTAAAACCCTTATGTTAGTGTAGTGGTCCACATAGTGTCTTTATTCATTACAGTTGAAACATTGGACTATAGGATGTGGGTTCACTTGACAACTAATCTCTTTCATCACATTAGTGGGTTTCTCATATTGGAAATCGTTGTCAAGGTGCTCTTCCTTTAAACACTTAAATCATCTCCCCATCCCCTTTAGGCAATTTCTAGGGTTATGTTTTCCAATATTTGGACCAGTGGGATGTTGTAATTTCATTAAAACATTATATTTATCTATCACATTACTAGAATTGAAATTCACTTTCCTCTTCTTATCACCATGATACCCTTGAGATTCATTGATCTCTATTTCAACATTAATGGAACATCATAAAATTTCTTCATAACAATCAAAGTCCAAATATTCCCATGATTTGCATAGACTCAACTTCATTAAATCAAAGAAGTAGTAAACATTAAATTTTAGGGTAAATACAAAGTAGGAGGTGTATCATGAACGTCTTGTGAAGTTTTCCTCATATTCATATATAGGTTCGTTATCCTTTTCCTTGATGTTAAATAACACCATCTCTATTTTAAGTTAGAGAGTGTGAGGAAAAAATTTATCAAAAAAAACATTTTATAAGATTATTTTAACTCCATCACTTTGATATGCTCCTCAGGATTAATATTATTAACAAATTTCAACCATTGATCTTCTTCTCCTTCTATATGATAAACATCCAGTATGACCTTCTCTTGCCGGAGCATTGAAGGATAGATAATATATTTTCAATGGAGCTAATATATTGTTCCTCAACTAAAGGATCAGAATATCCACTATCCATTGGAGGCTTTTGTCACATAAAGATCTCAATTACAACATGCTCTTTATTGGTGGGGTATTTAGGAATTCCTCCAAATTCAGGTTTTGATTTAAAACATGATTCAATTGAGAAATTATAGTCATCATGCTACTAATTCACATTATAATTAGGTTGTGAATCTTGTTTGGGTAGTCATCACATTTTCCCAAACATTGGTTTTTGAATTTTTTCTTCTTCTTTTTTGACATTGACTAGAATGAATAGAAAATTAGAGATGATAATTTTTAAATTATTAATCATATAAAAAAGTAACATATGAATTTTAATGGTATAAATCATAAATGAAATTTATTCCTTAACCAATGAGTTTCTAGGATTCAATCAATGATCTATATCCTACCATAAAATATTATAGGCATCCGTTGTTCCCTTAACAATTTTTTATAATGAGCTTGTGAATTTAAAAATTCATATCCCCTAGGAGTGTAAAACTAGGTGGATAGAACGACCCATTTTCATACATTATTTCCAAATCAATTCTATCTCAATATAGTGTTTTCGGGTTTATTACACCTAGGTACATCTATTACAGAGCCACATCCACTTGTAGTATTCAAATAGGAGTGTATATGATTGAAACCCATTTAATCTATAATTTACAAAAAATTTAGGTATGTTTTTATTTGTTTAGTATTATCCCTAAGTATTTCACTAAAGTTTTCTAATCCAAATCTCAAAAATAACTAGATTCACTCTGATACAAAATATGACAACCCGTGTTTTCAGTACACTTTATTTCATTATTTATTATATAAAGGTCCACATGATAGAATCTCAAAAGATCATGAAGTATATTTTCTTTGGAAATTAGGTACAGAACATAACAACTTGATACATGGATATAAAAACATTATTGAAAACATCCATGGTATTCTCTAAATTTCCATTTTTCTTTTAAAATTGTACTGGATAACCTATGGGCATAGATAAGAAAGGGGTGATCTATAAATACTAATAAGGGAATAAATAAAGCATGGAATAGGTTAAAGTGCTGCATTTGATCTAGAAATCATAAAAATTTAACATATGAGGTGAGAATCATAATCATGAACAATGTGGAATGATATAACATGTTAGCGTAAAGGAAAGACGATAATGTAGAAACAGCGTAAAACATAGAATCATAATCATAAGTCATGGTTAACCACCACATAATCATAACATAGTGTGATTAAGATAACCTCTAAATAACTTTTAATGTAATCTCATGAGATTAAAAATATACCCAATACATTAGAGTGTTATCTCGGGGCACCCATTATAATCATATCATGAATATGCATAAGTGTGCCACATAGATCCTATAAAATAATAAATCATTTATTATCTCATAACCCAAGTATTGAGGAGTGTGGGTAAAATACATGTATTTACCAAATAAAATAATTATAGTTAAATATTATTGAATACCCATGAGTGGAAATGGGCTCAAGAATTCATTTCACAATCATTTGGCATGAAAATTTGCAGTGAAATTTCAACCGCATAATGGTGGTACTTAAAGATTCATAAATTGGTTTAATGAGAGAGAAAGAGTTATATCAACATTTGGAAATTATGAGAATATTATGAGAGATGTTTAAAAACATATCTCAACATTAGTAATTGGAAATGATAAGGCCCAAAATAAATTAGGTTATTTAATAAAGAGGAGAACGAGAGGACCCCTTACTGAATTTTAGCATAGTAACAGCTTATTAAAAAATTATAATGAGATGGGATTGATGATATATCATTATTAAAACATAAATTCTATAATAAAAGTACATTTATAAATTTTATTAAAAAAGAACCTATTTATATTCAAAAGGCTAAATACAAAAAAGTTTTTTGAATTGAAAATAAGAGAGAGAGGTCCCCTACCTTGAGAGGGTGTTTCGAAAATCATGGGAGGAGATTCTTGAGAGATCAGGGGAACCTTGGGCTGGATAAATACACGAATTTTCAGAGTAATGTCATTATAAAATGTTTCTTAGTGAATATTTATGGGAAATTTTTGGATTTATATAGGAAAAGAGAGGGTAGTTCTATATTATTTCTTAAACATAGGTTTTGGAATCTACACAATAAAGTAATAAAAACCACAAAACGTACAATGGTTTTTGCTTATGGTTTCTTCCAAAGATTATTGGTTTCATTATTTTATAATTCTAGGAACCTAACTCATTAAAATATTAATCGTGGTGGTGCGAATATGAGTCATATTCATAAAGAATTGATTTTAAAATTGTAATATATAGTATAGGTTTTGAAGGATTAATAATGGATTTATAAAATTAATAAAATAAACTAAAAACACATTATTATAAATGGTATATATATATTTGGTTTTGGATAAATTTTATGGAATACATCACATCAATTCTGGTTCATTATGATGTCATAATAAATATCATTTATTTATACAATACGTAATTGTTACTCAAAAACTTGACTATCATAGAAAATTATAAAAAATTAAATGTTAGATAATTTTGACATGAATAATCCAAAAATAATTTATTTTTTAAAATAAATATCTAAATATTAAAATATAGTTTTTTAAATAAAAATCACCATTTATTTAAAAATACTTGTTTTTTTTACAATAACAGTTTTCTGGCCCTCATAAAAATTATTTTTGAATTAAAAAAATTATATTATCAGTTATACTTAATAAATATTAAAAATTAATAATATTTTATTAAAATATCATTCATTTTAAAAATTCATAAATTATTCAAAATAAAATACTTAATTGAAATTTTGTGTTACCCATAAAATAAAATTCAAATTTGGTCGTATTGAAATATAATTTTTATCAAACTCATTATTTATTAATTAATAAAGTGAAATAAAAAAGGAATAAATATAATCATTATTTCATATAAAATAAAATATAAATATTCATTCTGTTACGATCAAGATATATAACCCTTTATTACACCAGTGAACACCCTAAGGGTAAGGTGTTTTATGGTGAGATTTTATTGGGGTGGTTTGATGAACATGGTTTGGGTTGTGATCTCGATGAGATTAGAAATCTCCCATTAATGGTTTTGGTCATTCTTTAATTTTTGAATCTCTTCATGGTATTGGTCAGTGTTAAATCCAAGATATGTTATCTCTATTAGAATCTTGGATAAATGGACTACATAGGGTATGATCCAACATGTTGAAGACATCACTTATCTCCGATATATCAATGGAATTTATCATAACCAATACTTTTTACTAATTATTTGATCATTGTTCAATCCCTATATTATCAATGGTTATTATGTTAAATGGTATTTTAAATATAATATTATAAAATATTCAAAAATAACCACAGTAGTTTATTTTTTATATTTAACTTCACTACTTAATGATGAATTTATTCATTTGAAGATAAGAAATTTAATTTATAAAAGTTTCAATTATTATATGTGTTCATAACATGTTTCTTAATCAGATGATCTTTGTAGGTTTCATTATCCTATTATCTTCACAAGATTCCTTCATTAAGTGATCTTCAAATTTATCTAATCAATGACCTTCATATTTCTAAATCCAGAAATATTTATAGTTTTCTATCTATTATTCTCAATATAACTCCATAAAGTGATATTCACATTTCTCTCTTTGGTTATCTTCATTTTTTTTTGTAATTTTCAAATTTATCCATTTGGTGGTCTTCATAGGTTTCTTTCATATATAGTACTTCATCTAATAGTGTAAAAATAAATATTCAAATGGTGGATTCAAAAAAATATCTATCTGGTGAACTAATAAAAATCTTGGTCTAAGAAAATCACATTACACATTCCAATAAAGCTAGTTTTATCTATCTCAAACATTCCAAAATTGTTCCCTATCTGGTTTTCTCTATCCAATGAACTAATAAAATTTTATCTGATAAAACATATAAAAACTTTCTCTATCCAAATATTAATAAATAAACTCAACTTTAACCATGTATAATTTTATTAATCATGATGTTTGAATATTTGAGTATCAAAAATGCATCATCTGACTTTCAAAAATACTAACTCAGTCTTATTCTGATAAATCAGAAACTCAATTGTTTCCAAAAATAAAAAAAACATTCATATAAAAAATATTGAAAAAAAATACAAAAACAAAAAAACAAACAAACCAAATTTTACTTAATTTCCCATATTAGATTTATTAGAAACATCATAAATAAATATTATCCCAATTTTCCATCAAAAACATCATTTCTTAAATAGAGGTATCATGAAACCACATTTTTTGATTAAGAAAGTTTTTGAAGGAATTTCATACTTCAAGGACAATTGATTTTTTCCATCACATTCATATACTCCCCCTTGATAATATTCTATAATTTTAACTTCATAAACTCATATACCCCTTTTTATTAGATGACCAGCTTCAGATTCACAATAGATAAAGTATAGACTTGTGATTCTTATCCATATTGTTCAATGAAATTCAATGATAAATGGGGGTATATCAGGAACATTGTCAAGTTATAAGTGGAGGATAAATTAGTTTTTTCAACCACAATTCCTCAAATATTTCTTTTAGTATGGATTTTGTAAAAATATCAACAATTTATTCTACTATAAATATATACTCCAACAATACATCTTCAATTGTAACCTTTTCTTAGTGAAATTATCATTAATATAAATTTCCTTAAATCTATAATATTTAACAAAATTTTTAGATAGATCAATTATACTTTGATTATAACAATTAATCTTTAATATTTTTTAACATTCACCCTAAAATCATAAAGTTGTAATTTCGTTCATATCATTAAAGTACATTCATGTGTATCAATAACATATACTGATTCAACTATACTTAATGTTACTGAGATATTATTTTTAATATTCTAATAAAAAAATATCTATAAAGAAAAATGTGCATATGGATATTTATTTTACATCATTAGAATCATTATCCTAATAAATATTTAAAAACCTAGGTAAGTTCAAATTATTTGTTTTCTTGTACAGTGATCCATAATTCAAAGTTCCTTTGACATACATAAAAATTCTCTTAGCATCTCTCATGTGATATTTTTAATGATCACTTTTAAACCTATAACATAATATTAAATCATAAAAAATATCTAGATCATGTGTTTTAAGATTGATTAAACATTCAATCAAATTTTTAAAGTCATTTTGATTCAAACTTCATCCAACTTTATCTTTATGCATATTCATAAAAACATAACTAGGTGTATAAAATTATTTTGAATATTCCATGATAAAATTCATTAATAATTCTTCAACAAAAATTTATTATAAATTGAAGATTTATTTTCCATTATATTGAACTTGTAGTCATGAAAAGAAATTCAACCCAATTATCATTGATATTTCAATATTCCTCTTCATATACTCTATAAATTCATCAAAATATTTATCCCTGTCACCAGAAACAAAATTATGTCAACAAAGTAGAAAATGATAATTACTGAACCCATACTCACTTAATTCATCTATAATTTATATCAACTTCTCCTTTATAAAATATTAATTACTTCAGGAAAATATGTTGTTCTAAACAGCAAGCATGAGGGACATTCTTTAACCTATAAAAATATTTCTTTAGTTTACACACAGTGGTTTCATAATTTTTAAGTATGAACACATTTGTTTTCTCAACATAAATTTCTTATTCAAATTCTCTATTAAATAATGGTAACTTAACATACATATGAAACACATTTTAATTTATATGAGAAGAATCATCAAAATATATTCTTATGTCTTCAAGTCACACAATTAGAGAAAATGTTTCTTGAAAATCAACCCCTTATGCTAGTGATTAAACCTTGAAAACTAATCTGGATTTATTCGTAAAAATTTATCCTTATTCATTGAGTTTATTTTAGAGATACCATTTAGTTCTTATAAAATTCATTCCTTATAGTTGAGGGAAAACATCACTTGGGCTATTTTTCAATTTGATCATAATATTCAATCATTGAATTTAACAATTCTTTTTGCTCAACAGCTTCTGAAACGGATTTTGGATCCTCCTATGAGAAAGTGAAATTTTATTTTCAAACCAAAATTTTCATTATGTTATAACTAGAGCTTCCTAATATCTAATTATTTTATTGAGTTCAACTTGTTTTTGTAAAGAATATATTTTTTGTTTTCTTTTTTTTTCTTATCATACATTCCTCATCACAGTACAGATCTGAATCAACATGAAATATATTTCTCTTATAGTCATATCCTTTTTCATTAACTTCTATCTAATTTATCCTATTTTATTACATTAAAACATCTATATCATCTTCAACAACATCCTTTATGGTGGGATTATTATTAATGACTTTTACATTAATGTAATCTATAACGAACTGAGTTTTTTTAATATTATATTTATTTCCTGAAAAAATGTGTGTTATATTATTTCACAAAACAAAACCATATCACTTTAATAATGATCAATACATTATTCAAATAACAAGCTAATGAAAATTTAAAACATTACACCTAAACATAAATTATAAAATAGAAAATATGAAATGTGAAAATATGGATCACTCTAATATGTTAGAGTCATCACCCCATGGCCAACACTACAAAAATAGAACAAAATATTATTAAACCAATCATCATCTTAGAAACTTATTGTATTGAATATTGAATGTAATAATGAATTGTTATTAATTGAGTATTAAGATAAATGTGATCATTGAGTTTTGATCATTATAGGATCATTGGTAAAATATGATTATTGTTAATATAACCATTGGAAGATGTGGTTGTTGATAACTATACCCTTTTGTAATAATTTTTACATCATAATTAGTGTTTATAAGAAGTAATAAAAAATAATAATTAATTCATAAAGGAGAAGTGGTGGCCTAAACCAACGTCATATAAGTCCAATTTTTCAGAACTTAGGAGGGAGGTAGCATCACTAGGGTTCCCCCTTGACCAAGCCTAAGATTAGCTTCAACGTGTGAAGCTAGAATAAAATTTTCTATAATATATGTTCACATTAATTGAAATTACCACATTATCAATGTTAGCTGAGCTACCCCATGAATATATCACCATAGCACACCTTACCCTTAGGTTGTACACGGGTGTTATAAGGGGTTGCATGTTTTTGACTAAGATACTTAAAGTGTAATTCCTTTGTATAAATAAAAAAATCTATAAATTTCTTTTTATGAATAGCTTTTATTAATAAAATATATTTTTAATTGATATGAATTTAATAAATTGGTTTTTTGGACACAAACTTTCCTTTTCAAAAAATATATAAATTTCTATAATAAACTAATGTATTTTGAATAATATTTATTTTAATTAAATATCATGTTAGAAACACTCTTATTTAAATATAAATGATATAATAATTTTATTATGTCTTAGGAAATTTTTAATTATCATAAATTTGACTATACATTATAATGCACTATTTTTTTTATAAATAAGGGTTTTTATATTTAAAAGTTAAAATTATCATATTTAGATAATTATTCTGATAAAATAAAATTCATTTTTGAAATCATCACATCAAAATTAGTTTAAGGTGAATTTATTAGAATTTTTTGAAATATTTATTTTCCATGAATAGTAAAAATACAGTTCGGTATTTTATTTTGTTTAATGACCTCATAATTATGTCATAATAATGTCATAATGATTTAATAATTAATTAACCACAATAAATGACATAAAATATTTTATTTTATTAATATCAAGTATTTTAATAGATTCTAATCAAATTTACAAACCTATGGATGACGTTCCAAAGTCTAAAATGGAAACATTGATGTTAAAAATATCACATGGTGGAAAAATTATTTTCTATGAAAAAATAAGTAATAAAAAAGACATTTGGTTCTAGTGGATTTAAGAAGAAAAAAAATTTCCCAAATTTCCAAAACCATGGGAAAAACCATGGGTAAACCAATGGTTTTTAATTTTCCATAACCTAGATTTCTAAGGGCTATATTTTGAAATTATTAATCAATACCTCCAGTTTTTCTATAAATACCCACCCATATACCCATTTAATTTCACTCTCAATCCATAATCCTAGAATTAATTGTATTGTTTCCTGACAAGGAGTCCTCCCAATGTTTCATCAATACCCCAAGCTTCCATTCCTCAATATTTAGGAGTAACTCTTCAAGGTAAGGGACTTATCCTTGTTTTTTATTCACTTCAAGAACCTATTTTTGTTTTTTCTTATAATTATTTTGATTACTATATTTTATTACCATTTTAATCATACCCATACTTAATAATTATGTTTTATCAATGGTATACCCCTTTCCCCAATCATTTTACCCTTTTCAAAAAACATATTATATACCCATCATGCTGCCGAATTTACTTCTCAACATTTCTATCTTCTCCTTAAGAAATTATATTTTATTTTCTTTGTTTGGATACCCAAAATATATTATTTTACATGGTTATTCACCTATATGTAAAAAAAAATTATTTGATTTTGGTCTTTACACATAATAAACCCATATTATGTTTCATGGCCTAAGAATGACATAATGATTACTTCTTTAATTACTTTTGTAAGTAATGATTTTGATAAGAAACCTATTATTTATTCTCCTTGGGTTATTAATGAAATTATCTATTATGATCTATGTGGATCCCATTAACTAATAAATATGAAGGTTTCACCCAGGTAGTGCTCCAATACATTCGGTAAAGAATTTAATCTCTATAGATGACATGTTTTATGATACCACAATGAATACCTGTGATAATTTTCAGTTATGAAACCTTGATGATATACATACGAATGTATCATTTAAATTTTGTACCCACAATTCCATGTTATTATTCATTTTCTTTTTATTATGATACACCTCATGTTATTTTGATCATTCCAAAATTATATTCCTCATATTCTTATTGATATTCCTCACAATCACATGTAAATTGTATCCCTTACTGGTCCTCATACTAACCCCTTTCCTTTAATTTATATTCCCATGTTATGTGATGTAGTATGTGTGACTTAGTATTCACCCATGAATAATCCTTTCAAGTGGATTAGAATAATTTTTTAAGATTTCAGGTATTATGTACCTTATTTTCAAGAAACTAGACAATAAAAGATCCTCGGTTTTACCAAGTAATGAAAATTTATGTAATAAAAGGGTAAGATGCCATAGAATCAACCTGCTTATATATCCATTTATTCCAGTACCCATAGCCACTTTCTTTAGATGAACATCCCATGAAAATAACTTCTTCAAATTTTTAATCAAATTTCCAAATATATGTATTTTTAATCTTTAATATGAAAGGACTAGAAAAAACTTTAATGAATTTTATTGTAGGATTCTTATTTTACCGCATCTCATAGGGAGGGATTTTAAATTTTTATTTAAGAAAACATAAATTTTTATCTTGTACAAATTTACTTATATCCTATATCTTAAATAATTTTGAAATTGTGTATTCATCAAGAATGTTTCTTCCTACATTAACAGTACTTCTATTTTTCCATTCCAATACACATTTTTTCTTGAGGAGTGTGGGAGAACTGTACTGGTATTTAATTCCATGTTTCTTCAAATATGACATAAAATAGTTACTTGTATACTCTTTTCCATTTTCTGTTCTCCTATTTGAGATATATACACCCAACTCCTTCTCATCTTCAGTTCTGATAATTTTAAACAACTATGTAGCCTCTGATTTATGTTTCATGAACATTACATTATTCATATGAGTAAAATCATATATGAAAGTAATAAAGTAAAAAAAATAACCTTTTTTTGACTAATATTGCAAAGTACAACATAATTCATAATTTTTAATATCCATTGTTATAGTGTAATATATTTCAACATTCTTATGACTTACACTAACAATCCTTCCTTTTTCATAAGTTATGAAAAACCCATCATCTTCCCTCTTCAGCTGTCATAAATATCCCATGATATCTTCCTTTAAAATTGTGATCATAGTTTTTTATCAAATATGGACACATATCTGGTACCATAGGTTGTTTTTATCCTATATACTCAAATATAAAGAATTAATAGGATCTCAAATATGAATAGATTTCCAACATTTATTTCTCCATATATAACAAATTTTCCATTTTAAAACATCTAATTATACATGAATGTTTTCAAAATATAAATTCTTTTTCATCATCACTGATTTTGATAACACTTATTAAGTTGTGTTTAAGTCTATCAAAAAAATTAAATTCATTTAACTTTAACTTCTAAGATTCAATTTCAACCACATTAATTCCACTTATTTTTAAGGAAATATTTGTAACAAAAGTGACTAATCCTCCCGCAATTTATTCAAGGTTTTTAAATATTTTAATATCACTTATCATGTGATATTAACAACCATTTTCAGGTATCCATGGTTTATTCCATTTTTTACCCATTAGAAAAATATCAATAATAAAATATTTTTTGCCAGTCATCCTTTTTCTAGACTTTTTTTTCATTTCTGATATATGTAAATTTCCACATACATGTTTTCATGTAATCTTCAACATAGTGACATGGTTGGTCACACCATCTATGAATTTCCTCCAAGTAGTCTAATAGATTTTCCATTGAGGGGTTTTTAACTTCCATTTCCTTTTGTTTTATCTCTTCCTTTAAAATTAATAAGTTTCTTCCTTTTCATACATTGTTCCTCCCACTCAATTCATTCCTACTCCTATAGAGATACATGTTGTGCCAAAAAAATCAATTATTTTTTTAATATCCCCCAACACCAAAAATATCGGTTGAACCTTGATCTTCTATAGTAGCATAGTTTTTCTCATGGAAAGGTTGTTTGAGATCCATTCAAATTTATAACATCTAATTTCCCTTATCATAGTGAATCATTCTTCTTGAAGTTATTTTTATCTTTTTTTAATGTGATATAATTCTCACATATTTTAAAAACACAAGATATCTTGATATTGGTTCTTAAATCTATATGATTTGTAAAATTAGATGAACTTTTAAATTTGGTAGTTTTTTTATTTCACATGCTTCTTATGATGCGTTATTTCATAAGACTGAGATGTTTAAGCCTTCAACTCTGAATATTTCTCAATGTTCTTATTTTACTTCTTCAAATTATTTTCAACTTCAAGAAATATTGATTCTATCTTACATAGATCTTATTACTTATAAGTAAGTTTTTCATCATGTTCTTTCACCATTTTATATTGTTCCATAACTTTCATTTTGAGACTTTTAAAATCCTTAATGTACAAAATTTTTATTTGAAGAAATTATTATTTTCCTTCAATATTAATTTCAAGTTAATTATTCAAAACTCTTTTTTATTTCTTTAGTTGTATATTTTTCTCAAGACATACCTCATGTTATGATCTCATAAAATTTTCTATATATGTTTCTTCAAATTCTTCTTCTTCAATTCCTAAAGTATATTGCTTTTTTTAACATGATCTATAAAGGTTCTGAACTTCTCTGGAACATCAAATTCTTATAAACTGTTGTTAGTAGAGTTAAAATAAACTTTTTTTCTCAAAAAACTTTTTTTGTTCCTCTAATCATGCAATACAAATTTGAATTTATCTCTCAAATAATTCTTAGTTTACTACCTTCAATTCCTCCAATTAAATTAGAGTCAAAAAACATTATAAGAACTTCTACAAAACTCAGCATTAATGATTATCATTCCCTCATAAAATCTTAATGAGTATCATGATATTTCCTTCATGATTATTGATTTGTTGAGTTTCCATCTTAGAATCATCATATTTTTTATATATTTCAACCATGAATAATTAACCCATGAAAAATATTAGAGATTACAAATATGAAGGCTTCCTCATCTAGTGATCATTACATGTTTCTTTTATTAGTGATCTTCATGGGTTTATATATCTGGTGATCTTTATAGGTTTCCACCATCTGATGACCTCTTTATTTCTCAATCTGATGATCTTAACATTTCTCCATGTGATCATATTCAAAAAAAATCATCCGGTAATCTTTATATTTCTCTATCTGATGATATTTACATTTCATTATCTAGTGATATTCATATTTTTCTTTCTAGTTATCTTCACATTTCACTATACATTGATCTCCATGTGTTTCATCTATCCATATTTCTTCATCTGATAGATTAAAAAAAATTATCTATCTGGAGGACTAACAAAATCCTATTTCAAGTGAACTTACAAAAATCACAATGATGTAAACTCTTATGACTCCATTTAGTAAAGTTGTTTTTCTCTATCTAATACATTCACAATATTTCCACAATATTATTTCCTCTATTTTATAAACTCACAAAATTCATTTTGAACAAACTTCTATAAACATTATCCATCTATAAATTTCAAAATTAAACTCACCATGTATCATGAAAACATTTAGTAATAATGATATTAGAAACATTGAGGATTGGAAAACATCAAATAACATTGGAAAGAATAACTAGATCTTCATATGATAAAGATTCAACTAATTTTTTATTGAAACATAATAACATCCAATGACAAAATTTTAAAAGAAAACAAAAAATTACTAAATCAAACCGAAGGATCCTTAAATCTTTACATTTATTCCACACCACTTGAAACTTTTCATTTAGAATATTGTAATAACCATTATAAATATTCAAAAACTTTCTTGAGATAGAATAATAATTTTTTAGAGACATTAAATTGGGGTATATATGGTTACAAAAATTTCCCCCTAAATAATTTATTTCCATTTCATCTATATCCAATTCCTTGTTCTCTCTATTCAATCCATGTTTTTTCATACATGATTAATGTATTATAGGAAAAATTCAATTCCAAAGAACCTGAAGTAGTGTTAAATCAAATGCTTTCATAACTATAAATTGTTTCTATCAATAATTGGTATCATTTTGTGATTAAAAACCACTACAACTACTATAATTTTGAGAAGGAGAAAACATCACCTCAAGTACCTATCTTTCTTACCACTTTTCGGACCATAATTAGGTAATATTACCTTAGATAGGGTGAATCGGGGTATTATAGAATAGTGGAATTTAAACCCATCACCTTGATCATATTATCCCAATTTTTATATTACTTCAATATCTCCCTAAAAATATCTCCAAAATCATTGAATGTAGAAAAAACACACGATATTTTAATTGATTCACCTACACTAGGATACGCCATATAGAATTCATGATAATATGAATCTATACTGAAAACAATAAAATTTACTACTTATAGATTATAGATTTGGAATATCCTCAATGGTCCTCCTAATTTATTACCATTAATGTATGGAAAGATCACCGTTATTCTTCACCAGTGAACTCGCTACTCCTCGTGGTGTTGTTATATTCTTTACAAGATTAGGATTAAAATATATACCCCAAATTTTGTTTCTATTCTACACCCTTTCATAGAGCATATAGATAGAAAAGATACTTGTAGAAAACCTTCTACTTCAACATCAACCTTCTATGAAAAATATGGAATCCCCTTAAATTTTTATAGTAAGAACTATATTTCCACTACTCATTTTTTTCACATTCTATTTTTTTCATTATCATCTATATCTCACCCTAATAAAGAGTCCCTCATTTAAATATCTTTTATCATTTATATTTCCCTCTAGGTAATTGAATACACTTAATAGATATTTAAAAATGCCTTGTAACCATTCAAAAATTGATGGTTATAACTTATATAATTCTCTCAATAACTGTTATTCATATTCAACAAATTATACTAACATAAAAACTAAAACTTCTAGGAAAATAGATTGTTTCCAGACACCACTGTGTTGAATGTGTGTCTTCAAGAAAAACAAACTTTGACATGGCCATATCCATATATTATTCACTATTTTTCCTTCCATTATGGGAACATAAAAATCTTCTTGCATAAGACCACCATGGACATAAAAACACCCAATATTTTATCACCATACTATATAAATCATTTAAAAATGTTTCCAATAAGAGACCATAGAATCTAGATCTATACTCATTCTCTGCCTCCATATTTCTCTTAGGTGGACTTCTAAGACACCATATCCAATGTAATGGTTTGGTTCACTTTGTTTGGCCATTTTTTACATCTCAAACTATAGGTATTATATACATTGCACCCTTTTACCCCAACCTCCATTAATTCTATAATGACCTTTGGGGGCTATTTCATTTCACACTAGTGATCTTTCAGACCAAAAACAACCACTAAAATGGCTTGGTCGCCTGAACCAATCTTCACTCTAGTAATTAAAAATTTAAAAATGGATAGGATTATTTCACCATGGCATGGTCTATATTGTTGTGAAGACCAAATTCACCATAATGAAAAGAACTCCCAATCCTCCTTCTTTTAACCCAGTTTTTCTTTATAGCTAAGCATCCTTTACAAAAAATAATTAAAAAACTAAAATTAAAAATTCCTAAGTGGTTATTTTTTGAAACATAAGGGATGTATTTTAAATATTTCTTAATATTTCACTGTTTCATATACATATTATATTAAAATATTTTTCCTCTTATACACAATACTCATTATTTCAAAACTAGTATCTATAGTGAATCGAGTTTCCTTTTAAATTCATTAAAAGAACCCTATTGACATAGAATCCATATATTCATGAGATAAATGAACTTTTATGATCATGGTCATGATTACATTTGTTATGGTGTAAGATTATTGTTCTTCCAGTAATCTTCTTTTGCATGGGAGTCTCACATGGACATCACATTTTGGTTACATAAAAAAATTATGTGTCCATGTTCATATTTTATTTTAAAGAAAACAATATTTAGACTCATATTAGATCATAGTTTTTAAATACTATAATACTTTCTTCATGATAAAAATATTATATCATTGTTATATTTGTATTTGAAATATCTTCTATTTTAGTATATTGATTGTATTATGTTCCTCATACATCATGTGGGGTATGGTCTTAGTGGACATGGTGAAAACCATATGTGGAAGCACAAACCCCTCAACCAGGATGAAACAAAATTTTAGATATAGGATCTTCCAATGATGAAGGTGTAGAGATCATCATACTCATAGAATATCTACATGAATATCCCCAATGTATAAGGATGAATAATACTGTAAATTTAATGAATTAAATCCTATATGTGTCATACTTAAATGGTGAAAAGTCTACACACTCCAAGAGTCCCACAACGGAAAAAAGTTTAGGTTTTTATTGGATTATTGTCTTATTACCCTAGATGCATTATACTCAACTATTGAAAATACTTGGTACTAACCCATGAAAGGGGTCCATGATTCTTCCCGACACCATCATTCTCTGTCTAAGATTCACTCCATTCTTTACTTGTCATCCATCTCTTTTTTCAACTCTACCTTTGATCTTGGTTGGTTTTTCCGTGATGCCAGGCTACTCAAGGGGTTCTAGCCTTGAAATTTGGAACATTTTTTATCAATTATTTAAAAAATACAACAATTTCTATTTTATATGACTTGGTTTAAGTCTTAGAAACTCAACACAACATCCATTTTTTAATAATTAGTTTAATCCTTATAAAATCAATAGTGAAATAACTCATCTTAGGTTAATCCAAACACTCGAATAAATTCCATAAGATATCTAAATTAATCATATTAAATGATCACCCATTTACAAAAAAATAGCATACACAGCTACAAATATCTTATAATACTAAAATTCTTGAATCAAATCCCAATATATTTAAATTTAATTATATTTTATACTTCTCAATCCAATTATTTTTCCTTTAAAAATAAAAATAATTATTATGAAATATTAACATAATTGGAAGAAAATATAATCAATTCTAGTATAATCGAGATTGTAAGTATCTCACTTATCACTTATCACATTCTCAACACATATTTACACCACATTATCATTAAGGTATCCTTATTTATTTGATACAAATACAACCTTTGACATTGACTAATTATAATCATAATGTAAAACTAATGTTATGATTGATATGGTAGCCAAACAATATAACATTCAAGAATCCTCCATGCATGGATATCATTATTCAGGAAAAATTTCATTTTATAAAACACTGGGGAGAGTTCAAGTCATAAAACTGGTAAAATGAGTTATAACCAAATTCATTTACCTTTACAATTCATAATGTATGAGTAAATGTGATAGGGGATCAGGATGCATCCCTAAGTCCTATATAATAATTCCATGACATCGTTATGGGGGGCCAAGTTTTTATTTGATTCTTACCCATTCTCATCTTATCTTGAAAATCACTTTTTAAACCTTTCTTTTCCACTAAGAGGTACTAGCATACCATGGGAGTTGTGTAGATTTCTACAAAATCATTGGGTGATTAAGATTCATCTCATGGATATGCCATGGAGGAGGGAGTCCATTATATACCTATCAAGGATAATTATTAAGAAAATGAATGAATGAAATATGGGTATCCATCTATGGTGTCACTTAAAATATTGTTTGTATTGATATTTTGTACATGATTTCAGTTTCATATATAGTGATCTTGAGAATTATAGTTTCTATTATCTTTCACTACTTAGAAAAAGTATTTTTTTGGTCCTCAAAATAGCATTAGATAGTAGAATATAGGCTTTATATTCTTGGATAAAGTCTTCTTAATGATATCATTTATCATATTGAGACACCCCCTGAGAGGAGTTTGAATATCCTTATGTACATGTTACAAATACTATCAAAGAACTAGTGGGTTGTGTTGGTGCAAGAAAATCAGTATGTAGGGCTATATAGTAAGTATTTTTTGGTTTTCTTCTTTAATAAATTCATCCTAAAGGCATTAAGGTGGATAAGGTAGGAGATTTTGTTCACCTTGTATAAGGAGGCATGTTAATAATTTTTTATCCATCCTATTTTACTAATTTACTCTGATTTTAACTCGTATTGATCGGCTATGATACCTCAGGGGTAATAATTTTTTATGATAGTGTATGGAATTAAATTTGATCATAATTGAATATTTTTCACCTTATGTATTTTGGAGGCAATAAACTAGGAACTCTTCCCTGATTAGAACATTTTTGAGGTTGTACCTCTTGGGTAGTATGGTATTTATGCTAGATATAAGTGTGTACCTTCTATTAGTTAGAAGTGAGGATTTAATGATTCTCACCAAAGTGGCAACAAGTAGTCCTATCGGGGCCTCAAATCATCTCTTCCCCCATGAGGGAAAACTCCTAGGGTATTTTTTCCAGTTTTGTGGCATGGGTTATACTTCACTAATATTCAACTGACCACCTGTGGATTTTCATTCATGTAGGAAGATGGTCCATCTGCACCATTTCTATTATAGTACATATTAGTTGGGCTATAGTAATGGTGATGGCTATGATCAATAACATAGAGTTTGATCCTAGATAATTTTATTAGGTTCTATTTGGAGTTATTCTTATTAGTCAATCCCTGAGAGAGAGGATAAGCTACATTACAGAAGATAATGTGTGGTAGTACTCCGTAGGGAAGTCGGTCAATAGGAGACTAATGTAGAGACTTGGCCTAAGATAGTTTCATGTTATTGATCTAACTCCAACTTATCCTAGTAAAGTATTATCAATTGTTCAAGGTAAAATTTTGGAGGAATCCATCCAAGAAGTTGTTTTATTTGATATGGGTTAATGTAATTCATTTATTTATTCTTGGGTAGATAATGATTTAGGTTTGACTATTGAGTGTCTCTATAGGGTCTAGTTTATAGATACACAATTAGTAGTACAATACGAAGGTATTTAGAGATATCCAATGTGGACTATCATGATTAAGGGATATATGTTTCTTTGGGTATTTTTTGTATCATGTTTTTATAGTTTTTACATTCTCTATAAGATGAATTTACTCACTCATCATCAAGTTAAAAACAATGGCTATCATCAATGGCTATCTTTCATGTATTTTGAGTGTGATTGTAATGAATTTTAAAAATAATGAGATTAATGTATAGTCTATTCAGGTCCTAACTATCTACAGTTTGGTATAATTTCATCCAACCATTTTAGTGTTGTTTTTTGATATTAGGAGTCACAACTAATTATCTATCCCCTCATTTTTTACAGGTTTTAGGATGTTTGTGTCGATGAAAACTAAAATTTTAGACCCATGAGATAGGTTCAGTTTAAGATTGATCCATTATTAGGAATATAATCTATATCCATTCCCACATGGATTCTTCCTCCAACATAGCTTATATAATTGAAGGTTTTGTTAATAACCATGAGGCTAAGGGGTTTTTTCTCTCCTGAACATCCACTTGGGGTCCATTGCTTTATTTTTTTTAAAGGGAAATAGTATCTTGTTATTATGTATGTATTACCTAAGGTTGGACTATGTGGATATGAAGAACCAATATCATATCCCAAATATATGTCCTCTTTAATTAGTTGAAGGGATCCAAGTGGTTATCGATGGTAAATTTGAGATTAGGATATCACTAGTTTTGTGTGAGACTGTATTATATTCCTCATACTACTTTAAAATGCGTGTATGATTTATATGATTTCTTTATGATGCTATTTGGTTTGATGAATTCATTATATCTTTTTATGGACCATATAATAGAGTATTATATCTGTATTTTGATTCATTTTTTGTCATATTTTTCAATCACATTCTAGTGTACTCCTAGACACGGGAAGATCATGTTAGAAATTTGGAGATTCTCATGAACATACTAAGAGGTAATTGGTTATATTCTACGTTTTCAAGGTGTCAGTTTTGGATAAGAGATGATCACTTATTTGGGAACATCATACTAGATGTTGAAGTAGATATTCCCTAAAGAATTACATATTTAATGTGTATTTGGATATATCGCATCGTATAATAAGGGAATAGCATAAAGAATGGATATAATTATATCATGTTACTATAGTGTTAAATCATATATTAATATATGATGATATCATAGTGGTTATTAATTTTTTGATATAATTAACTTGGAATTATGAATGATATAGAAGCTGAATTTTAAGAGTTAACATTTGAGTAATAATCCATGTAAATAATATATCATTAATTAAGTTATTTCATATAAATAAATATGTAGGATGGTCAAATGATGAATTCATGTAATGAATAAATGAATCATACACATCCGAAATTCAGACATTTCTTAATGTATGAGTTAATGCATGAAATAATTGGGAATCTATCAATGGCTATATAAGGAGTAAATTACCATGAGAGTGTATTTTTTTCATCCAACCCAAACCTTGGATAAAACTCTTTCTCTCTCAAATATTTCATTCTCCCTAATCCTTTACCCGAACGAAGTGCTATAATATAATGGGTGTGAGGATTATCACGTCCATGTGATTGGTGATTAATCATCGACCCATGGATACATTATGGAGGTGGGTGTCCTTCATATTCCTCTTTGTGATATTCATCATGTTCTTATGATTTAAGAATGTGTGGTAGGTCATGAGGAAAAGTAAGACGTCATAGTAGTTCTTTATTATATAAATATATATGTAAGAACCTGGTTCTTATTCCTGAGGTACGGGTTTCTTCTTTTCTCTTTTCCTTAAGTTTTTTTGAGAAAATAAGGAAAATGGGGAAAAATCACAATTTTTTGGGTACACGCCATGTAATTTTCCACACACCGTGTACTTTGGCCATGTGGGATGAGTACACAGGGTGTGTAGCCATGCTAGCGATGAAAGGTGTAAAAACTGACTACACGCGGTGTAGTGGGTATTTACATGCCATGTAGTTAGTCGACAGGAAAACAGTAAGGCGGTGGGAGCTGAGCGACAGTACAAACCGTGTAATCAGAAATACACTCCGTGTACTCATGTCGACAGATGAATAGTGCTACGGTGGAAGGAAGTCACCGAAGGAATAGTTAAAAAATGAAAAGTACATGTTGTGTAGTCTGTTTTTTTTTCTTAAAATGGGCAGTAGCCTCCTATGTTCATAGAGGAAGCTTAGAACCAGAGGAGAGCTTGGGAAAGACGGCCGGAGCTTTGGAGATCACCCGATCGAGCACCGGGAATCCTATTCCGCCTATGTCAATCTTGTTGGAACCGTACGAGTAAGCCCTCCCCTCTCCTTGATTCGTTTTTACCAATTGTTTCATGAGGGGAAGTTATTTACGTTTGAACGGGAATTATTTTATCTCATATCTACATCGTTCTTGGATGATTTGAGGAGCATCGTTCACGTATACAGATCAGGGATGATCGAGGTAGGTGGTCTAGTGTTTATTTCCAACTGCTATGGTGAATTTTTCTACCATTGTGATATGTGGCCATGAATGAGGTGTTGTATGGATGAGGCCTTGCATAATTAAATACCTAGAATTGCATAGGTATTTTAATGAACATGTATAACTATTGTTTGGGATCACTGCTTGGATCTAGGACCACCCCAGGGGTGCGTTCCTCTGTTTAGCCGTTTGGACCGGATACCCGAGGGTATGACATGTTTATATTGAGCATTACTTTTGACATGAATAGAATTGTATATAGAACTTCTTGTTATGCTTTGGGCTTGGCCCGGTTACTTGCGCCTGAGGGCAGTGTTTCACTTTAGCCTGAGGGCGTTGTTTGTTTAGCCTGAGGGAAAGGTATTGATTAGCCTGAGGGAAATCCTGAGGGCATGGTTTTATTATATTATCTTGAGGGAAATCCTGACGTCATGGTTTTATTATATTTTCCTTAGGGAAATCCTTAGGGAGTGGTTTTATTATATTAGCCTGAGGGAAAGCTGGAGGGCATGGTTTTATTATATTAGCCTGAGGGAAAGGTTCTAATTAGCCTGAGGGATTGGTTCTAATGAGCACATAATGTTATTAAATTGAATGTTTAAATGAATATTAAAATGAAAATATGACAAGTAAAGTTAGTTAATTTTAAGTACTGCTTAGTTTATTTAATTTACTACAGTGCACTATTGTTGCACATTTTCACTAACAGTTGAGCACGGGCCTTTGGTGGGTGCCTAATGAGATTTATTTCTCACACCCAATTTGGGTCATGTCTTTGGCCCAAACAGATTATATTTTTTTAAGTGTCGATAGGGCAAGAGTCCCTATACAGGTACTTGATTGTTGCTGAGGAGTATGAGAGCATGGGACTGAGCTTAGGCTTGAGATGTTGTTGACTATTTTGTGTTGTTCTGTTATACATGTACATTGGTTGTATTGTGTTGTATCACATTGTATCCTATTCTGGTTGTTTTCATAGAATTAGTGACATGCATGATTTTTATATATATGACTGTTGGTTCTCTTTTACTTCAGTTTTCCATTTCAATTGAATATTTTTTACTTCTTAGGTTGTTGTATGTTTATATAAATGATTATGTTATGCTACACTTTGTCAAATGAGGGAATAGTTTCCCCACTATCAGTCCTTGGCCCTCATTTCTAGTCGGCAGCCTCTAGCATTTGGAGAAATGTGCATGAGGTCATGTTACCAACTAGGTTTGGGGAACCTGATGAGTGGTAACCGGATTCGGGATGTTAAAAAGTGGTATCAAAGGAGTTATTTTCATTGACTTTCATTTTGGAGCCTTATTCAGGGATAGGGCGAAAATGGTAGTGGGTAATAAGCTGTGCTCGTGAGTAGCTAACCCATATATAGGGAAAATCTAGTCTACCTCCTGTTTTTTGCAATTATTCTGATTTTTCAAATTTAACAGTAGATTTTATTTTCACTGTTGGGTGATGAACTTGTGATTGTGCTGTTTATATGTTATCCATGGGTTCTGTTTAGTTGCAACCCGATGAGATGAGGGTATTCCATCTCATGCATCATTTAGGAACATGCTAGAAATCGCATGTCATGCATAGTTCCATGCCATGTAGGTGCATCAGAAATTGCATGTTGTTGTGATAGTTGTTGTGCTAGAAAAGCATGTTGTTGTGATAGCTGCTTTGATAAATACCTGCTATGTGATAGGGTATTTTTGTGTGATTCTGTTGATAGGATGGATGCCAAACTTTTGTTTTTGGGGAGTATGGGCCCTCAATGACCAGAATTTGGTGGATCATTGACTTGTTTACTTGTGTATAACATGTATAAGATGTCAAGATTTGATTCACAGGGAGTATGGGCCCTCGCGAATCAGAATTTGGAACTTAGGTGTTGTTTTTCAGTATTTAGTAGGTTCTAGAGTAGTTTCAGAGGCTTAATGTCCGGAAAACCGAGGATACATGTCGTGTAGTACCTCGAACACACGTCGTGTGTTCATCTATTTGGGAATAAATGAAAACTTTTTGAGTACACTCCATGTAGTCTCTTTCTGTGTCATAGACCGTGTGGGCGGGGACACAGGGTAGGAAAATGCTTGGAAAAAAACTCTGTGTATGGGATGTACACGTCGTGTAGTGTTGACCCAGAGTCCGCATGTGTAACTAACAACATGAACGGAGGAGACCTTGTGATATACACGTCGTGTCCACCTTGGAACACACTGTGTAGTCTGACCTAAGGACCTGGCTGTGTAGCTAACAAACACGGGTCGGTGTTACCTCTTCTTGAACACACCATGTACCAGAGGGACACGCTGTGTAGTCCTTACTAGTGGGAGACCGTGTGGACTTGGTCGTGTGGATGGAGAAACGGGGTGGTGTACACGCCGTGTGGTGTCAGCCGAGTAGTCGGTCATGTCACGAACGACACGGGTAGTTGGAAATTAAACCATACACACCGTGTAGATGATATACACACTGTTTAGTCTTGTTCAAAGTGATCTGTGTGTCTTAGACATGTATAAGGACTCGAACATGGAAGGATGATTCAAGTACACGTCGTGTCTTTAGAAGACACGCTGTGTGTTTCGGGTGTTACACAACCAGTTTAAGATGGAGTACATGCCCATGTGAATGGTTGTGAGAACACGCCATGTAGTATTTATACACGTCGTGTATTCAAGTTTTGTAAATTTTGAAAACTTTCTTTCTCTGTCTCCTTGTTTCGGCCTTGGATAATCTTGATCTAAGGTGCGTGTTTGACCTTGTAGCGTCATGATGCCGAGACGACCACGTGTTGTTCTCCAAAAGAGCGGCAACGATTATACTCCAGAGATGGTAGGCCATGGGCTTCCAATGGATCCTCCAGCAGATCTAGATGAGGTACCAGCTGTTATACCGGACACAGGCATAGATGCGCAGTTCTGTGAATGCTTCATGCAGTTCATGCAGACCTTTTAGGGAGCACCGCGGGCTGCCACATCTATGGATGAGTTGACTCGTATCTTCCAACAGCAGCATCCGCCTAAGTTTTCAGGGGATGGCGGACCACAAGCTATAACGTTTTGGCTTGATTCATTGTAGAAAAGTTTCGAGCACCTTGAGACACCTCCATGGCGGAGGGTCAAGCTCGCGACTTATATGCTGAATGATTCCGCCAAAAGGTGGTGTTATGTTACCAATCAGACAGAGAATCATAGAGACATGACGTGGGAATATTTTTAGATAGCTTTCTATGACATATTCTTCTCAGAGACACTGAGAGCAGATAGAGCTCAAGAGTTCATTAATTTGAAGTAGGGCGCTATGTCGATGATGGATTATTCTACTCTCTTTACCGAGATTCAGAATTTTGAACCCATTTTGGTGGGTGATGAGATTCTGAGGGCTCGACTCTTTGAGGATGGTCTTCGATATGACATCTGAGCGCTGGTGAACGTTTTCCGGTTGCCTATGGTACATTTTATTGTGAATCAGGCACATATTACTGATAGGAACCTGTAGGAATCTAATGGTACATTCCAGGGCGGTTCGGTACCAATTTCTAGTCCTATTTCTACTGGTAAGAGGAAGAGATGGATGAGTTTCTCTCACGCTGCCAGTACTAGCTAGGTGATTACTTCAGGTGGCCCGATCAGGTGCTACCAGTGTGGTAGAGAGGGGCACAAGAGACCTCGGTGTAATAGTGACCATGGGGAGTGTCGAGCTTGCGGCAAGATGGGACATTTGCAGCGGTTTGTAGGGAATTTCCACCAGTGGCTAGTGAGAGGGGTTCTTTGAAGACTCCGCGTGCGGGAGCAGGACCAGCAGCTCCTTACCAGTCGGGAAACTGGAATACGTCAGGGTGTGCAGGATGAGATGGTGGACGTGGCCGTGGTAACTAGACACCAGGATCTCAGAGGCAGTAGGGCGGGACAGCTCAGGGTAGCCAGGCTGTGTCGTAGGGCCGCGACATTGGGTAGGCAGATGCAGTACAACATACCCAACAAAAGTAGGATCACAGACCTTCTACTATCAGAGGTACTATTTTAGTAGCTTCTATCTTATCTTCAGTACTTTTCAATATGGGTGATACACATAGCTTTTT
This sequence comes from Viscum album, assembly GCA_963277665.1. Lineage (NCBI taxonomy): Eukaryota > Viridiplantae > Streptophyta > Magnoliopsida > Santalales > Viscaceae > Viscum > Viscum album. The sequence continues at coordinate 1,293,826,551 of OY728135.1, forward strand.
ATTTGTTCCTGTTGTGTAGAGCCTTTGGCTCTGTGTTTCTTCTTGTTCTGATGTTATGACACTAGACACTCCATTGGGGATGAGAACGACATGTGTTCCTTAGTGCAAGGAGTTCCCCCTTGAGGTTGGTGGGTTTCACTTTCTATGGTACCTCTATATCTTAGAGATGACATCTTATGATGTCATTCTCGGGATGGAATGGTTGGTTCCCTTTCGAGCCTTTGTAGACTACTATCGTCGCAGGGTGTGTTTCACATCACCAGAGGGTGGAGAGTTTCTATACAAGGGTGAGTTGGATGTTCAGCCGAGTTGAGATAGACCAGAGCATCATGGGAAAGGTGGAGTCACATTCTAGATTGAGAGTTTATAACTGGATGACCAGGGAACTTGTTATAAGGATTTCCCTCTTGTGGTTGATCGTTTAATGGATGTCTTCCTGGACAACTTTTTAGGTCTTCCTCTGGAGAGAGAGGTGTATTTCTCTATTGAGATTGTGCCAAGAGTGGCACCAGTGTCCCTTCCACTTTATAGGATGGATACACATGAGTTATAGGAGCTCAAGAGACAGTTAGAGGAGTTATAGTCAAAGGGTTTTATCTGACACAGTACTTATCCTTGGGGTTCTTCGTTCCTTTTTTCGAAGAAGTCGGATGGTACCCTCAGACTCTGTGTGGATTATCGGAAGCTGAACCAGCTGATGGTTATGAACAGATATCCCTTGCCGAGGATTGATGATATTTTTTACCAACTTTGTGGAGCATGAGTGTTCTCGAAGATTGACTTGAGATCCGAATATCATCAGTTGCGTGTTAGACCATCTGATATACCTCTCACAGCCTTCAAGAGTAGCTATGGTCTATATTAATACTTGGTTATGCCTTTTCAACTCACGAACGCGCCAGCATTTTTCATGGCTCTAATGAATTGTGTGTTCCATCCTTGTCTGGATTCTTTTGGGGTAGTATTAGTGGATGATATCTTCGTGTACTCTCACACTCGACACGACCATGCCACCGATATTGAGATCATGCTGAGTACACCGAGAGAGCATTGGCTATATGCTAATCCCTCAAAGTGCCACTTTTGGATGGACCAGATTCACTTCCTGGGTCATATAATCTCAGAGGCAGGAGTTGCAGTAGACCAAGAGAAGGTGAGAGCAGTAGTTTCCTGGGTGCATCCTAAGAACGTGTTTGAGATACAGAGTTTCTTAGTGAAATCTGGTTACTACAGATGCTTCATACATGACTTCTCCCTCTTAGCAGCGACGTTGACGGGTTTCACTAAGAAGGGTGTGAAGTTCGTTTGGACAGAATCTTGTGAAACAACCTTTCAAGAACTAAAAGGAAGGTTGACATCAGTATCAATCCGAATACTCCCAGAGCAAGGGAAGATCTATAAAGTTTCATGTTATGCATCAGGTATTGGGCTGGGAGCTATGTTAATGCAGGGTGATCGAGTTGTTGTGTACGGGTCTCGACAGTTGAGGCCACATGAGAGGAATTACCCGACACATGACCTCGAGTTGGCTGTAGTTTTTCATGCGTTATGTTGTTGGAGACATTATCTCTTGGGAGATCATTTTGTGTTTTTCACTGACCACAAAAGTCTCAAGTACATCTTTACTCAGCGTGACATGAATCTGAGACAACAAAGGTTGGTTGAGTACCTACAGTCCTTCGATTTTTAGCTTTCCTATAAACCTAGTAAGGGTAATGCAGTTTCTGATGCACTGAGCAGGAAGACTCAGATACAGGCAGTTCATGAGGCCAGTGGTGAGTGGAAACTAATGTCTTTGTTCTCTAAGATGCATTTGTAGGTGCACGACAGTCAGTGGAAAACCTATCTTTCATCTTTAGCTATGACTTCTTCCCTCCTAGATAGAGTGAGGATGATACAGCTATCTGATTCAGAAGTCCTAGTTCTACGGTAGTCTGTGGAAAGTGAGGAACCTCCTCCTGGTTGGACGATAGGTGATGATGAGGTACTGTGTTTCCATGGACGACTGTGGGTTCCAGGGGATGTACGTGGGGAGTTGATGCGGGAGTTTCATGCTTCAGCTTGGGCAGTTCATCGCAGAGTTACCAAGATGTACCATGACTTGAGATGTCAGTATTGGTGGCCGGGTATGAAGAGTGAAGTAGCTGGTTTTGTTATGGGAAGTTCCACCTATCAGCAGGTGAAGGCGGAGCATCAGAGGCCAGCCAGACTATTACAGCAGTTACCCATTCCGGAGTGGAAATTGGATGATGTTGCGATGGACTTCGTGACTGGTTTGTTGAGGTCACCTCGAGGAAATGATGACGTGTGGGTTGTTGTGGATAGACTCACAATGGTAGCTCATTTTTTCCAAACAATGAGACCTTCGGATTTGACGAGATCGGGAGGTTGTATATCCGAGAGGTCATACATCTTCATGGGGTCCCTCGTTCTATTATTTCAGATAGGGACGCCCGTTTTATGTCTCATTTCTGGAAGAGTTTTCAGAGGGAACTTGGTATACAGGTGCTTCTAAGCACATCTTACCACCCTTAGACTGATGGTCAGTCAGAGCGTACAATACAGGTGCTAGAGGACATGTTGTGTGCATGCGTTCTAGAATTTGGTGGCTCCTGGGAGAAGCATATACCCCTAGTGGAGTTTTCCTATAATAATAGTTTTCAGGTAGCTATTGATATGGCATCTTACGAGGCTTTATATGGTCAGCCATACTGATCACCCTTATTCTAGATGGAGGAATATGAGTAGTTTTACTGGGACCACGTCTCGTGCAGGAGACTTCTGAGTAGGTCCAGTTGATTCATAAGCGGATGGCTACCTCACAGTCTTGTCAGAAATATTATGTCGATTGCCGCAGATGACCCTTAGAGTTCGTGATCGGGGATCAGGTTTTCCTACGTGTTTCACCAAGGTTGGGACACAGTCATATCAGGAGATAGGGTAAACTTTCACCGAGGTATGTGGGGCCATTTGAGATTCTGGAGAGAGTCGGTCTGGTTGCCTATTGGTTTCAGTTACCACAGAGGTATCGGGCCATGCACGATGTCTTCCATATATCTCAGTTGCGCCATTATCATTCATGCCCATCTCACGTCTTTCAGCCAGAGGAGGTTGAGATTTAGATATATGCATCCTTTGAGGAGAATCTGATTCATATCGTGAATAGGAGCACGAAGGTTCTACGAGGTCGGTCAGTTCCTCTCGTACGGGTGCTATGGTAGCGTGACCGAGTGTAGGATGAAACCTGGGAGCGGGATACTGACGTAGGTGCTCAGTGGCTAGAGTTGTTCTGAGCTTTATCTTCAACACCCTTAAAAGGGAAATGTGTGGATGAATTGCTTTAAGGGGGGATGTTTTTAAGAACCCAGTTCTTATTCTTGAGGTACATGTTTCTTCTTTTCTCTTTTCCTTAAGTGTTTATGAGAAAATAAAGAAAATGTGGAAAAATAAAAATTTTGTGGGTACACATCGTGTACTTTTCCACATGCCATGTACTTTAGCCGTGTGGGATTAGTACACAGGGTGTGTATCCATGATGGCGATGAAAGGTGTAAAAACCAACTACACGCCGTGTAGTGGGTAGTTACACGTCGTGTAGTTAGTCCGTAGGAAAATAGTAAGGCGGTGGGAGCTGAGTGACAGTAAACACCATGTAATTGGGAATACACTCCTTGTACTCATGTCGATAGATGAACAGTGCCGCGGTGTAAAGAATCCGCTAAAGGAACAGTTAAAAATGAAAATTACACGCCGTTTACTCAATAGTACACGCCATGTAGTCTGTTTTTTCGCTCAAAATAGGCAGTAGCCTCCACTGTTCACAGAGGAATCATAGAACTAGAGGATTTCATGGGAGAGATGGCTAGAGATTTAGAGATCACCCGATCGAGCACCAAGAATCTGATTCTGCCTTCGTCAATCTCGTTGGAACCGTACGAGTAAGCCCTCCCCACTCTTTGATCTGTTCTTACCAATTATTTCCTAAGGGGGAGTTATTTACGTTTGAATGAGAATTATTTTACCTCATATCTACGTCGTTCTTGGATGATTCGAGGAGCGTCATTCACATATACCGATCAGAGGCGATCGAGGTAGGTGGTCTAGTGTTTATTTTCAACTACTGTGGTGATTTTGTGTACCGTTGTGATATGCGCCCATGAATGGGGTATCGTATGGCTGAGGCCTTGCATAATTAAATACCTATAATTGCATAGGTAGTTTAATGAACATGTATAGCTGTTGTTTGGGGTCACTTCTTAGATCCAGGACCACCCCAGGGGTGCATTCCTCTATTTATCTGTTTAGCCCGGATACCCGAGGGTATGTCTTGTTTATATTGAGCATTAATTTTGCCTTGAAAGGAATTGTATATAGAACTTATTGTTATGATTTGGGATCGGCCTTATTACATGCTCCTAAGGGTAGTGTTTTACTTTTCCTGAGGGCGTTGTTTGTTTATCCTGAAGGCAAGGTATTGATTAGCCTAAGGGAAAGCCTAAGGGCGTGGTTTTATTATATTAACCTGAGGGAAAGCCTAAGGGAATGGTTTTATTATATTAGCCTAAGGGTAATCCTGAGGGAGTGGTTTTAATATATTTTCCTGAGGGCAATCCTGAGGGCGTGGTTTTATTATATTAGACTGAGGGAAAGGTTCAGATTGGCCTGAGGGCATGGTTCTGATGAGCATAGAATGTTATTAAATTGAATTGTTAAATGAATATTAAAATGGAAATATGACTGGTAAAGTTAGTCACTTTTGAGTACTTCTTGGTTTATTTCATTTACTACAGCGCACTACTGTTGCCCATTTTCGCTAACAGTTGAGAACGGGACTTTGGTGGGTACCTACTGGGATTTATTTCTCACACCTTGTTTGGGTCATGTCTTCAGCCCAAACAGATTAAATTTTTGCAGGTACCGATTGGGGCAAGAGTCCCTATACAAGTACTTGATTGTTATTAAGGAGTATGGGATCATGGGACTGAGATTAGGATTGTGATGCTGTTGACTATTCTGTGTTGTTCTGGTATACTTGTACTTTGGTTATATTGTATTGTATTGCAGTGTATCCTGTTCTGGCTGTTTTCATAGAATTAGTGGCATGCTTCCTTTTTATATATATGACTACTGGTTCTCTTTTACATTAGTTGTCCATTTCAGTTCAATATTTTTTACTGCTTCCACTATTGTATGTTTATATATATGATTCCACTGCGCTACACTTTGAAAAATGAGGGCATAGTTTCCCCACTATCATTACATGGCCCTCGTTGCTAGTCGGTAGCCTCTGGCGTTTAGGGAAATGCGCTTTAGGCCATGTGACCAACCGGGTTTGGGGAACCCATTGAGTGGCAACCGGATTCGGGACGTTATAATATATATGTGTGTGTGTGTCTCTGTGTGTGTGTGTGGTTTCTAGTTTCATACAAGGTGATCTTGGGTTTATGTTTTATAATTGATTCAGATATATTAAACAAGTGTTGTTTGATCCTTAGAAATCGTTCAATGGTTTTCGATCCATGCCAAGTCATTTGATTCTAAAAAATATATTTAAAATGTAAAAAATAGTATATCACATTGTACGTGTGATATCACAGTGGTATATTATAAGATGTTTTAGATAGGAATATGACATACACTATACTAATCTAACAATGAAAATAGTTATAAGATACAATATTTAGGTGCAATATCTCACCTTATATAGGTTCCCATTATGAAAAATTAATCTTACATGAGTAGAATGTTGTATATTATGATTGTTGAGTTCCATTAGTTAATCCTACACAGTTCATCGTGCACTGGGTAATTCATATGTTGAACCTTTAACATTGTTTTTATATTACATAGGGAAATATCATAAATCAAATCTTCCAAGTGGAGAAATATTAATCTTATGCTAGCATCACAATGCTTGGTTAATCTTACAAATTCCTTTTTATAAACAACAATATTTAGGTACCATGGATTTAATCTAATAGGGGTTATCATATTATATTATTCATTGTTCATGTATCATTTATCACTTATATAATATACGGCTTCTAATTTGTATATATCATAGAAAATGACTTAGAAGGAAAATTTATTTTCCCTTAATTTCATTCAAGAACATATATAAATTGTTAATAAGTCATAGGGAACGGTATTTTGGAATATTTAATTATTTATAAATATGATTATGAAGAAATCAATTATAAACCATTTAGAAATAATTATTAAATTTTTATGAAACATTTATTGAATAGACATCTATAATAATATTTTTGTAATATTAATATACTTTTTCCAAATTATATGGTTTTGAATATAATTAATATATTAATGGATTATTTAGAAATTAGAAGAATAATTTATAAAATATTTATAAATTACAAAAATAATGAAAGATATAAAATAATTTTTATTTAAAATTATGAATTTTTCTTAACGATTTTATTTGAATTGTTCAAATTAAAAGTTCTTTATTTGAGAAAATATTTAAACCATATAAAAGGTGGATTGATAAATTATTTCATCATGTTTTAAATAACATTAAAAATATATGATATTTATATTGTGGTAATTTTTCAAATAATAGAATTAGAATGTAATTTTTATTTATTTAATGTCATAGTAAATTACATATATAGAATAAAATGAAGGATTTAAAATTAGAAATAAATATAATGTATTTATATTTATTTAAATTCCTTAAAGCATCACTAAGATATAAAATTTTAATACTCTGCTACTTTTTTTGAATTGTTCATTAATTGTTTATATTAGGTTTAAATATAATAATTATTAATTTATTTATTTTATTAATAGTTTATTCATATATATAAATTTTTTATATTATAAATGGATTTATTCTTTATTTTAAAGTTTTAATATACCTCAATAAATTTTAATCAAAACATTTAAGGATTTATATGAAAGGTATGATAATTGATTTAGATTTATTTAAACTTGAATTTTTCATGTACTAAGTTATGATCTTGAATTAATAATTTAATTATAGTTTATACATATTAAGTGTTATGATTATGATGAAATTGCGGTCTCTCTTGAGTAAAGTATCCATGGGTAAAGGGAATTTGGGCTAGACTACTCACTAAAATTAGGGGTTATGCTTTATATAGAAAAGTAATGATTAGTTATATATCACTTCAAGATTAATATTGTGGGGACTGTTAATTTAATATTATTATAAACCTTTACATTAAAGGGTTTCATGTACCTAATACTTAGGATGAATTTGGATATGTATTGATATAGTTTTATGTTAATTTCAGTTAGTGACATAAGATATGAGTTGTTTAAATATTTATATATTAATATGTTTTGAACATATTTATTTGGTAGAAAGATTATAATTCTAAAATAAATCATTATAAGTATCCATAAATGTAAAGAAAATAATATAATATAATATGGTGAGATTAAATCACATTTAAAATACATAGTTTCATATTCCTTCTAAAGTGGAAACATGTTAAGGCCGCAATCATCCAACTCGATTGGTCATTCAAAATTAGAGTGCCCTTGGATTATATTATAATAGTAATGAAATTAATGGTTTCCCTATTAATAATATTTCACCATTTGTGGAATTGTCTTTATGTTACACTTATTTGGGAGACCCTAATGGGATTAGGTTACCAGATTAATAGAGTTATGCTTTTACATGAGAAGGATTGGGGAAATAGTTATATAGTAGACTATCTAAGATTCATATATAATATAATTGGAATAATTCTAAACCTACATAGGTAAGTTATAATATAAATTATAAAAAAATTCCCATCATAGTGAAATATGGATCTTGGGATACTGATGGATATGTTGGATTTTAAGAGGGTTCATCATTTTAGTGGGAGTAAATTTACTAAAATTACTTATTAAAAAATGTAAAACATGATAATAATAGGATAAAATATTTTATTATAGATATAAACATAATAATTATTCAACTTATAATTTGAGATCAATCATTTTTCAATGAGAAACTTAATATAACTACTTAAACTTCTACAAAAACATAAGAATTGTTTTAAAATAGAAGAAGGTTCCCTTTAAAATTACTTTTGGATGTTGAATTTATCTATATTTAACATTGGAAATTATTTATATATGTAAATTAATCCAAGAAAACTTTAACTCATTTAATCTAAGTGTTTATAATATGTTAAATTGGAACCAAATTTCATAATTCTGGTACTATTTCGATAGTACAAGTGGATAAAATATAAATCCAAAAAATAAGTTAGTTATAAGTCCAAAATTGTTTCTTATTTGTAATAAATCGTGGTTATTAAAACCTAAATTTGGTTTTTTGAAGGTGAGTAATAATTCTATGAGATAAAATTATTCAATAAAACTAAAGGTGTATGGGAAATTTCATGGAATTTCTATATTAGGAATTGGTGTTATACAAATAATTTCTTTAGTTGGTATGGGTAGGTAATAACAAATGTATAATTTTCAAATTTTTTGTGTATACAGAAGTTTAAAATAAAATAAACAATTAATGAGGCATATAGTTTTAAAAATATTAAATAATGTTTTGCTAAATAATGATTTGAATGTAAAGGAAAATACTAATCTCATACGGCTCTAAATAAAGGATTTTATTTTATTCTTAATTCTCTTAAATGATTGCATATTATTTTATTAATAAATAATTTTTATGAACAATATTAGATTAATGTATATGGATTATGATTTACAGGATTATATAACTTAATAGAAAATGAGATAAGGATAAAAAATTGTCTCAGAAAAAGGATTTTCTCCAAATGATTATTAAAATGTTAGGGAATTGAGATTCGATCACCCATTAGTGGAATACTATAAATAATAATCTTAATTTAATAAAAATAATCCAAAACAAATAGAATATCATATATGATATATATGCAATGGTGTTTTTATTAAATATTCTCACTAAATTAAATAAATTTTATATTCTAAATAAAAAAATGATTTTTATATATTAGCATGAAATTATGAAGATAATATAGTGTTTAAGAGGCCAGTGGGAGAATTTTTGGACTTTGATAAGTTCAAGGTTAAAAAATAAAATATTGTTCCAACAAATATAAAAAGTTAATATAACATTATCCTAAAATAGTTTAGGTTGTTTTCATTAAGTAATTATAAGAATAGATAAATTAGTTAAAAAATTCAAGAAACCATTTTGATAGAATTATTTTCAATAATAATGATGAAATACATAGAAATAATTATAAATAGATAATAGATGTCATTAACATTTTAACATTTTATGTTGGGAAGTTAAGGAGTTCAAATAATTGTTCAATGATTTTGACATTAATAATAATATTCTGAAGTCTCACCATTATTAAAACTAGTTTGTTTCATAGGTGTTTCTCACTAAATGTTTTTAGTGAGAGGGTTTTATCAAATAGTCTCAAAGATATATGGATGTAATTACACAAAGATTTAATGGTTTAAAAAAACCCCTAAAATTATAGAAACCAATCGGTTGATCTAAAAGTCTATCATCTGTGATATTTTAGATAGTAATTTATTTATATTTTTATTAAGTGATATTAAATAATTTTAAGGAAATAAAATGTATCACATTATGCAAAAGTAAATCTATAATTTATCATTATTTAACATTGGTTGCATAGATATATATACATATATATCATAAATTGAAAATATAATTAACCTCTAAATGGTTGACTTTGAGTTACCCCTAATTAATCTTCAACATATTATAGGGTGTAATGAAATCTTTATTTTAAAATGAGTATAATTATGGTTTTAAGATATAAAATATGCTCATAAATAACAGAATGGGTTTTGTAGATTGGATGGCCCATAAATTATACCACATGTTGCTTCATACACTATGTCTGTGGTATATTAGAGTTGAATGGTTCTTATTCAGAGTCCAAAATTAATACCTAATATTGGTGAGATACTTTTAATGAGAAATGTCAAACTATGAAACTGTTCTTATGAAATCATTAAAGCTTATTTAATTATAGAGTGGTTGGGTATTTTATTGATCATGACATCAGTTGGAGCAAAACTAATATTGGATTTGTCCCCTCATATGACAAGTATAACATATGGTCCCTCAATTGAGATAGACAATGGATGTGTACAGTTATAACTATATTATACATATGATGCTTTTATCTATCAAGTTAGGGGTATATAATGTACTCATCTATAGAGGTGAATGATGTCTAATGTATTCAAATGCCTTGTAAGTCTATGGTTTAATAATCAATAATGTATGAGTTGGTTATATGGGATTGGAATAATATTCATCCCATGCTCACTAGATGTCATGGAAAAATGGATCATATGAAAATGAATGGTTTTATTTGATTAATATAGTATAAATAGGTTTAAAGATACATGTGTCAGATAGTGATCACACTAGATCCATTTGTATCATGAGTATCATTGATTCTTTAATAGAAGGAACTATTTTCTTCTACTTATTAATTCATGAATTAATATTTCTTTTCAACACTGCAAATTCTCATGGGGTCAAACATTATATTTTACTAAATGGTTATTATGTTTTAATCGAAGAGTTATTCTACAAGTGTTTTAATGATTATCCAAAATGAGTTTTAGATTGATATTCACAAGGTATTATTTATAATGTGATACAAGATGAAGTGAATTATATATTTCCAAAAGTATTTTCGAAATATTCATAATGATTTTTGGATATTGTTTCACAAGTTATTGTATGTGATATAATATATGGTGGAAGGAAACAAAGTCTACAAGGTATTAGTGCTAGTTCAATATTGAAGGAGATATACCGTAAATCCTTACAAATTTAAGTGTATTTTTTATAACACATATTTTAAGATAGTTACATATTATAAATCATGGATTATTGATATCATACTACTACCTTGTTAAATTTTATGATTTGATATGATGATATTGAAGATAGGGTTAATCATTACATAGAATTAATGTCTTATTACCATTAATATGGAGGACTATTGTCAAGAATTAAAATTCAAGTCATCTCTCATACAAACTAATCTAAAATTAATTAAGATACTTCATATGATTAAATCCACGGAAGGATTACATAATGCATTTATGTTATTAATACATGAAATGTCAACATAAATAACTCATACATTTCATAACATATGTTTTAATTCATGCAATGATCAAGAATGTATTGACTGATATATATGGAGTTGATTACCCTAATATGGTTGTTTCTATTTTCTACCTAACAATTATTTGAACAAATTCCTCACCCAGAGCTCTATGTTTCCCTAACCCTTTACCCAACTGAGATATTAACATATCATGGGTGTGAGAAGAATCTTACCCATGTGATTGGTGATTCAACTTTGTCCTATGGATACACTGCATAAGAGGGAGTATTTTTGTGGTATATTTTGGATCTTTATCAAGATAATATGATAAAAGAAGATACAAAAACTAATCATCATATGGTAAACATCATAGTAGTTATTAATTATATATATATATATATATTTGTGTGTGTTTTTTTGGGTTTCATTCATGATGATTTTGGTTTTAAGTTTTCTAATTGATTCTAATATTTATTATACACCATTTAAATTGAATCACATTAGTGGATCTTGAGAAGGTCATGATTTTTTTTTCTTATTAGAAACCCAAGATTGTTTTTTGAGATTTATATATTACTTGGATTTATAAGATACAACAAGAGATTCACTCAGGACTTCCCCCAATTGGTTGTATGGATGATAGCCCTAGATAATAAGAGATAAATTTCAAGTTTCCCAATCATTATGAGAAAGACTTCTAGGAGATTAAATGGAGTTTTAAGACTAAATTGATCTTGACCTTACCTAATCCGAGTAATAAGTATATGTTTTTTAGTTATGCATCAGGGGTTAGGCATGGATCAATATTTATGCAGGATGGGTGAGTTATGGCCTATGGATCTAGGTAGTTGAGGCCTCATGAGGGTAATTATTTGACTCATGATTTTCATATGGAAATGGTAGTTCATGAAATGAAATGTTGTAATCACTATTTATTGGATGAGTGATTCATGGTGTATATTGTCCATAAGATCCACCGGTATATCTTTTCTCAATGTGACAAAAACCTTCTTTGGATAAGTTAGGTTATGTAACTCTAGTATTTTTTACATAGAGATGAAATAAACCCCTACTAAGTGGAATTATAAGGATTATGTGTTGAGTATAAATACTCAGGCTCAAGTAGTTTGGTAGGATAGTAGTGAGTGGTAGATAATCAGCCTATTCACTAAGATGTATTTCCATGTCAATGAGGAATATGGAAGATCTAACCTAACATCCATGGTTATTATGTTCTCACTTCTTTTTAGAGTAAAGGAGAGCCAGCTCTCTAACTTGGATTTCAAGGTTATGGGAGGATAATATATGTGTTTAGAAGACACCACTAGAATATTCCTAATATTATTATGATATTATTTATATTCATGGTAGATTTTTAGTCCCTAAGAGAATCTTGATGGAGCTAATAAAGGAATTACACTCCTAGAATGATGGATATGCACTAAAATAGATAAATCATATTATATGATTCATTTGTGTCATAATCCTAGATATGTATCTGATTCATATCGTAGGATACAATTTGGAAAAATCAAAGAAGGCGTAGATATGCCTCTATTTTGTGGTATGATATATCAAATGGCATGTGATATGTGATATCAGATGCATTAGCTACTTCCACATATTCCAAACTATTTTTATTAATTATAAATTATAGAGATGATATATTTATGTCTTGATGAATATATTATGATCATTTAAATGCCCAACAATCATAACACACTAACAGAAATGTGTTATAGTAACACATATTGGATTCCATGTATAATCAACTGACACTTGACTCCCATAATTTAATGAAGGGGTCTCTAGAAAGGATGGGAACCTCTTATTGAGTGTATATAAATTCTTTCATGAAGAAAATAAAATGAACCCTTCCTTTATATTCTCTATTTTTTCAAGAGAATGTGATAGCACACATTTAGAGTATGAGGGGTCATCACATAGCATAAAAGGGTTCTAGTGGTTAGTATGAAACCTATAGATGTGAAATTCAACCAGTTATTATAAATTGGTCTCCATAAAATTGTCTTCATCATGATGGATCCTACTATAAATGAGGTACAAACATTTTTTTATGTTCTTCATTTACATGTTGACTGTATAATGATAGATTTTTCTATTTAATGGGTTTATGTGATTTTTTTAGACATATGATAATCCTATAGATCCAATAAGTGGTGTCAGATCAACCATCATCATTAATTCATTATGTTTTCATACTGATTTTATAAATATCATTTTTCTCATAATGTGTTAAAGGTGATATAATAAGGTACGATATGGTGTGGTTGAACGTTTTCCACTAGGTTTCTATTTATTTTTCTAAATATGGTATATCAAAATATACATCTTATGTGATTTAGTGTTGTTAGTAGTCATAGGGTACGATTGGTTGAGTAATAGCATATCATTCATCAAATATAATTGTTTCACATTGTTCTATAAGAAATTATAATCATTATCATGGTAAATGACTAATAATTTTTGTTTCTAATAATAGATCATTGATTTGTAATGGTGGTATTAGTGATATCACCAATTAAAATATATTACATGTAATGGACCATGCTATATGATAGTGTGTTTTCATTAAATATGACTAGAAACCCCTCATAGAGTATATAAATTTTAGTTATTGGATTACAACTTATGATAGGTAATTCCATTTTATATCATATAATATGATATTGGCTAAAAATGTGAAATTTTTATTTTTTATGAAAAATACTTACATTTTATAAATTATTTATAATGGATAGGTGTAGGGAATTATTAATGAAATATTTTTATTACTAAATTAAATAGGAACTGTTCATATTAATATGTCATGTTTTGAAAATAGATAAAATATTTATTTATTAATTTAACATTATTTAAATATTAAATCTATATAAAATGATTATATTATATTAATATTATGTATGCTTAAATTTATGTGATAAATTCCTTCTTCTAAAATTGGAATAACATATATTACATGTGAGGTATTAAAATATATGATTTTGAATTTATCTACCTTGAATATTCTTTTTTATGAATTTATAAGCTAGAATTTAGAGGTTGATTATAGTTTATACACATCAAGTGTTATGGTTGTGGTGTAATTTATGTCTCTCTTGAGTAAAGTATCCTTGGGTAGATATAAATTGGGTTGGACTTCTCACTGACCTACAGGCTTATGCCTTGTCTTGAAAAGTGGGGGTTTTCTATCTTTCTCTCCAGTATTACAATTGTGGTGATTGGTGATTTCATATTATTATAAACCTTCACATGAAGTAGTTTCATTTTCTTCATGCATGAGAATTATTTGGATATGTGTAAATATATTTGGATTCAATTTTGGGTGATTAATATAAACTAGGATTTTTGTAAAGAGTTACACATTAACAAGATTTGAACATATTAATGCAGAGGATAGAATATAGATTCCAAAAAATAATTATAAGCATACATACATATATAAATAAGACATGATATAGTAAATATTATGTTTGATGAAATAATTTTGGATTTAATATTAATGTGATGTATATTAAAATAAGTAGACAAATAAAACCTCTAAAATGATAATTGTGAGATTATTTCCAATGAAAACAAATGTAAATACATTGATCGTCCAACCAGGTAGGTTTATGCCAAGGTAGAGTGTCCATAGATTATATTATATATGAAATTGTGGATGTGGTTAACACTAAGAGTTAGGTAACCATATACCACATTGATTTTTGGGGAATGCATAGCTGGGAAACCCTTTCATTTTAGATACCAAAGGAATATAGTTGATTTTTATCCATATGATAGATATTAGTATAGAACTTTTTACTCAACAATCACGTATTAACATCTGATATTATTGGAAACAATCCTACCTTAAAAGATAATTGGATTAATTTTCTTACCAAATCAGGTTCATTAATTAGTAAAATATAGATCTTATCCCAAAATAGGTAATGATGTGTGTGGTTTTAATTTTATAGGTAGTACATTCATTAAAATTCATTATTGAAAGCATATTAAATATGAACTAACTCATAGATTTGTATTTGTTATAAATTATGTTATGAATCATGATTATCACTATGAGATATATTATTATTATGAACTATAAAATAATTCTATATTGGTATATAAGTCTGATAAGTTCTCTAAAATAGAATAATTCGGATCATATGGATGTGAATTTTATAAAAATATATATATCTAACTCTTACCCATCGTTGTTGGATATCAAGTGTGCATCAAACATTTTTTCTAATAATAATAGACTCAAAGATAGGAGATAATTAAGAAAAGTTAAATTATATCTATGTGTTAGAGATTGGGTAAGAGTTATGACATTATAGGTTGGTATATATAATTTAATTCTACCTAGTGGATTAGCTATAGAATTGGAAATATATTATTATGTCCATTCCATAAATAGGAATTTTATTTCCATAACTTGTTTGGAAAATATTTCATTTTCATTCATTTTAAAAATTATATCTAATTACACATATCTGTTAATGGAATTGGGAATATGCTGAATTGATAATACATTTTATACTTGGATAATCCAATAAATAACATTGAAAATAATAGTTTCAAGGTGATTCTAACACCACTTTTCTATATAATTATAACCTCGGAGATATAAATTCTAAACACATCCAAATACATCATAGATATGGATTGTTTAACCCATTATATTATGAATATCTTGATACATTTGAATATTTTTTATTATAAAAAATATACAAATAACTTTTTAGTAGAAAAGTTGAGAGGAATATTTTATTATTGTAAAATTTATGTGGTGACGTGTGTAGACCAAAGAGGAGTCAAAAATGTTATGGTTATAGGTATATTGTAACCTTTACCAATGACTTCACTTGTTAAGTTTATGTGTTTCTGATGATACAAAAGTTTTCATAATTTCAAAAGTTAAACAATGTTGAGAATTAAGTACATGAAAATCTAGGAAGAAATATTAAGAGTCTATGATTAGAATATGGTTCTGAATACTAAATCTTGGAATTCACTAGTCATCTAAGATATTTTGGAATTTGTTTACAACTCACTCTTCCTATAACACTATAATATAATAGTATATATGAGATAAGTAATTATACCAATTTTTACATCACTCAATAAATGATGATTTAGTGTGACATTTCTATATCATCCTAGTTATATAATCAAGAAATTATTTCATTCTTTCTTAATTGTGTTCCATCTAATGTAACCAAAAATACACCACTTTAGATATGTACTTTGAGGTGTCCTAATTTGTATTTTTTGAATTTTTAAGTTCGTGATTCCCACATACAACTTATGAATTCAGGAAATAGTATCCTTAAATATGAAAGGTTATTATTTATATGTTATAACAAAGAAACTAAGTGATATTACTTCTATAATAATACTAATCACAAAGTTTTTCTGGATTAAGATGGTGTTTTCCTTGAGAAGGATCAAATGAATCGAGGATTTATTGGATGAAGGTTAAACTTGGAGAAGTTCAAGACCAATAAATTAGAAGACTTCCTGATATTGAAATTGACTTAGTTCCATAAAGAGTGGTATAAGAAGCCAAATCAAGTTACAAATGAACCTCAATGTTCTAGTAGGATTCGTTAAGTACCTGATATATAAGGATTTATTATAGAAAATGATACAAAAATGATTTTTATATATGTTGATCCTTCTTTGAGATGATTTAGCCCATCGATGCCCCTCCTATGAGCTAAGAATATGAGTATACCACCCTAATAAAACCTCCAATTGTCCAAGGAGTGGAAACTATCACTAATAAGGAAAACAAATATGGGAGATCTTATCTTAAATATCCTACATCAAAAGATATACCACCAAAAATTAAAAATAGATGAACAACCAAAAAAATATATACTTAGATAGATGAAAATTAAAATGTTCATGTGTAACTCTAAAGATACTAGATGAAGATGACCATAATGTCATGTCATCTCAAATTCAAACTCTACAAACTTTTTAATATTGGTGGTGCCACCAATCTATGGCTCCAATATACTTGGTGTGAAAGGATGTCAATAATGTAAATATGCACGAACACAACATGTCGGGGACCGAGGAAAATATAGAGGTGAGTAAAAAGGTATCTAGTAGGATTTCCTAAAATAAAAATTGGGAAACATGGTTAAAGGTTAACACACAAGAAGGTATAAACTATATGACCACCCAATGCAGCCTAAGGGAACATCAACTCAGAGAGAATTAAAGACTCAAAACCCACATAATATTGCCCCCATATTTTATAGGGAGAAACTAAGGACAACACAACTTCCCAATCATAAACATCATGAGGAAACATAGAATAAGTCCCATACCTTAGACGAAGATAATTTACTACTTAACTATCCACTATAAAACACCACCTCTATCGGTCTGGGAAACAGAAACACATCCCAGCACCATTAACAAGCACTAGGTAATATAAAGAGATTCATATTCAATGAAGGTAGTCCAAACCTTGAAATGCCCTACCTTTACCTAAACCAC
Organism: Viscum album; assembly: GCA_963277665.1. Taxonomy (NCBI): domain Eukaryota; kingdom Viridiplantae; phylum Streptophyta; class Magnoliopsida; order Santalales; family Viscaceae; genus Viscum; species Viscum album. Next base: position 1,293,844,175 of record OY728135.1, read on the forward strand.
CACTAATACATAGGGTGAGATACAAGAACTACCATTTTTTACCATTCCCAAAATGAGTTCTTATACCAAACCAGTCTCAATGAAAGCTTGAAGTTGAGTTCATGACACATTGAAAAGAAGTCCATGCTTAAAAAAATCTATAAAAAGGGAATGATCCATCCAAACACTATGAAAGTTAGGAACCCATTGTCCTATATGCATTCAAATGAAGAAGGAAATGACTGTAGGAATAGTAACCACTTCTAGAACTCACTACTCTCTAAGAAGTAAACTAAGAGTGAAAGAACTAAAGAACACCATTCTATACAAGACTCTACATAGATGAACCATCCATGGAGGAAAATAATCATCATCACCAAGTCATGAAAACTATAATCATCAACGGGGAACCACACCTCACTAGAACATGCACACTGAGTGAGGGAGTACTAACCCCATTAATGAAATTTTCTTTACTAAATAAATTACTTCCAATACTAATTCAACACTTCAAGTGCATCAAAATTATTTCATTGCACCAAATGGGTGAGAATATCCATAAAATATATATATAAATCCCAATTTTTGAGTTAATAACATGAACCTTATGAGAGGGCTCTCTAATAAAATATATTCTAGAAAGGAGGACCAGGCCCTACCCTACAGGTGGTTTTGACCATATCAACTAAAAGAAATTGTTTTCTCCTTGACTAAGAAAAAAGGCTCAGGGAAAGTATATGAATCAAAATTATACACTACTTACTATCCATAGGATTCAACTATTATAATCTGGTAAGAAGGAACTATTAAGTATTATCTAAAAACACTTCTATATCTCTCTCAGTAACAACCTAAGACATAACACAGAAGATAGAATGCATCTACTATTTAAATAAATATTGTTGATGGTGGTTGTATCAACTAAGGAGTAATGGTACAATTCCTTTTTTCATCATACCCAATCCATATACACCAATACCAACTATATGGTGTATAGGGATATGGGTGTATTCTTCAAAAAGTCTCACACCTTAAGAACACATACTGAACAAAAATACTATAAAAATGGTAACACTCATGCCTGAATAAACACCATCATCTACAACCCTCCATCATATAATATATGAAAATATTTCCACAAATATTGGAGGGTACCTTACTTTGAAGACACATTAGGGTCCTAGGCCTGACATCCATTATGTTACAGGATTTCTATATCCCTTACACCATCTCTACTCTAACATTTAAAAATTAGTATTGTCTCTATGGTATTAAGATTTATAACCAGTACCATGTCGTATCTCCAATGTCCTATAATAGTATAGAGGACCCAAAATCTTTTTTATGAGTAAAGATACTCATAATGGACTAGTTACTTGTTAGAATCCATCTCCAATGAGAGAAAAAGGTAAAATCGTCCCAAGGATTCAATACACTGTGTATCCGCCCAAATACTTTCCCTGATCATGTTCGGTAGCATGACTCGATGTGTACTAACCAATTACATGGAAGGACATTAAAATAAATTAGTTATATACCACATGATCTCTTGTCCATGTAATCCATCATGGGATATGTCAAGTAACTTATTATATAGTATACTTATAAACACCTTGTACCTCACATGGGGTGTGATTGTGCACATGGATATACCTCATGTCATGTATATGAGGGTCCTACTAGAAATATACATCTAGCTCATACACCATGTAGATTGTGTATCCTACTTGAGGCTCACAAAAAAAATAACACAGTTTATTATCTTGATACTATATGCCATGTATTTTAACATTCCAAAAAAAATTGTTACCTGTGAACAACCCAAATTCACCCAAAAAACCCAAGAATAAATCCAAAATAAAATGAAAGATAAATCACATAAAATATATATAATAGAAAAAAAATATGGAACAAAAATTGAATCAAAATGGGTAGAAATAAAAAATAATGAAACCTACCACATGGTAGATCATTTAAGATTCATAATCATGTGAATTTGATCTTTGTTCATTGATAATTGCACTATGATTCAGCCTTGATCTATCCCCTTATAGGCCTTATAAAATTCCCCTCTCTAACTCAGCTCACATCACCAAAGGATGAAGGATGGAATTACATTCCTATGAACATGTTAGGGATTCAAAGAGGAATCGTGATAATTTAATAACCTAATTAATTAAATGGAATACCCATTAGATGGGCCCGACCCAAGCTTGGACCCAAATGGAAATTATAATTCACCAATGTAAAACCCCACATTCTAGATTCAATCATGGAGTCATAATTTCCATTCAAATATGCATTCAAGAAATATAAATTTCTAAAAATATGTGAATAAAAAATGTCTTGTATTAAATGTAAAATATCCAAAATTAAACACCCAGATAAAAATATTACTGAACTCTAGAATTATGGTAAAGGCTGTATTATTGAGTCAATTAAATCATTGTAAAAATTTTCTGAGATAATATTCTAAATAAAAATGACTATTTTATCAATTACAAAGGCTTAGGGATCTAAAATCAAAATCTTGGTCATGATTTCATGCAAAAAAAAACTTTTATCATTACATTCTCCCCCACCTTAAGGGTTTTCATCCTTGAAAATAAAATAACTATAATGAATCCCTAAAAATTCATCAATATAACCTCATGCGAAAATAGGAATATGGTCGTATGAGATTGAATAACTTTTGAGGACTGTTTTATATAGGTTTTTTTAATAGATCCCACTTAGGAATGAATCCATTTACAAAGCTCATTTAGGGACTACAAAATCTAAGATTATCATTACTCGATGTCACCACTCAACTGAAACCAATCACAAAGAGTGCTTATAGACTATGTGAAAATTAAATTTCACTTGTCCCATAAAGTTCTACCACTCACATCCTTTTTCTTACCACTATAAGAGATCAAATGAACCAACAAGAAGCAATTCCATGAACCATAAGTTTATATCTAATAAGTTTTATTTTCCAAGGAATTTCTTAGGGTGTCAAACTCCTATCCATAAATAGGGGACACCCCAAGACTACATTTCAAAGATAATAAAATCATATTAACATGTGATCTCAGACATCATAATAGGTTCACCACATCACATCATGAGATCCCATCACCTATCCTTTTAAATAATAAACAATATCACACAATAACATCATCTCATTTATGGTACCATGGTGGCATCAATCCTCTTATCACTTTCCCAATGAAAGTCTATAGAGATGAAATTTCTACACCACAAACCATATTCAGTTTCTTATCCAATATATATGAACCAATCTTTCCACTTCAAAAATCAAAGTTGATGTCTTCTTAATTTCAAAATTATAAAATCAAACCAGTGAAATAGACTGTTGTACCCACATAAAATGAGAGATTATAGTGAATATTAATAAAAACCATACACCAAACCACCTAATAGGGAACATAATCATGGAGACTAACTTACTAGTAGAAAAAAGGCCTTTTTATATAGGTTTTTTTATTTCAACGACAATTTTCAACTGATGTTGTTTCTGCGGATATTAAAAGTTATACTATTTATGTTGGTTTTTATAAACCAACATCCAAAATTAAAATTTTGAACATTTAACTTTGGTTCTTTTGGATAATAGACAATGAAATACTTATTCAACAAGGATTAAAAAATTAGTTTTTTACAAAAACTGATGTCAATATTATGTTATCACGTTGTTTCTAAACATATCTAACTTTAAATGTAAAAAATAATTTTCACATTGATTTTAGTAAAAAACTAAAATAAAAAATGTAAATTTTGAATACTGAAGCATGGTTTTCTTCTTACCCTTATATTTGAATGGTTGTGGAGCTAAAACGGACTTGTGTATCAAAATTTATGGTTTTTCTAAGTTTTAATTCTATAAGTTTAAATAGATACTACTCTCTTAGAAGAAAACATAAGAAACACGAACTAAAATTTAAAAACACCATGTGAAAAATAATAATAAACTTAAATCTTTGACCTAATTTCAATGCTTTTGGAGGTTTCCATCAAATTGATATGTTGGTTTCCATTAATTATCTTCCTTTTATAAAAGAACTCGTGTGATAATAAAACTAAAGACCAATAATGAATTTTACACTTTGGTTGTTTAATCTCGTGTACAAGTTTAATCTTTATTACTCAATCAGAACAAATCTTCATTATCATAAGAAAAAATATCAATAAGTTTAGCGATGAAGGAAAATAATAATAAATAAATTAAATGATTAGAATAAATACCACGTTCAAATCATCGATTGAAGAAGAGTTGAATTTTTTTATTGATAAGCTAAAGACTATTGAAATAAAGAGAATGAGTAATGGTATATTCTTAATGAAATTATGTATGGTGGTGATGTATAAAAATTTAGGTGGGATTTTAAAAATTGAAATGCACATAATGAAAAAATAATAATACAAAATCCACATGTTTAAAATTTTAATTTTAACCTTAGGTAAATATATAACCAAACTTGAAACCATTTTTTATATCATGGTTTGAGCATCAATTATACAAATAAACATAAACCAAATTAAAAAAAAACTATTTGACATCAGTTTTTACCAATAGTAGACATCAAAAGTAAAAAATAATAATTTTAACATCATTTTTTAGTAAAACCCAACATTAAAACATGGAAAATATGAATACCATTGCATATTTGGTTTCTTAGTATTTGATTTTATTGGTCATGGAACTCAAACAGAAATATAGATCAAAAGTTATGGTTTTCAAAAGTGTTAATTCTATAATAAATCTCTTTGAGAAGTGAAACTATTGATAGCCATAAATTTTGATCTGTAAGTCCGTTTTTTCTCTATTAATAGTAAAATCGAAACATAGTAATTGAAATACAACTTTGTCTACTTTTTGGAATTAGGTTTTTGAAAAACTGACATTAAAATTGGACTTTTAACATTGGTTCCTGAAAAAAATGATGTTAAATGTATTTTCTTAGGACTTTTAATGTCGATTTTTAAGCAACTGAAGTTAAAATTTGGTTTTTAACATCGGTTATTAATTAACCAACAAAAAAACATCTGTGAGGAATTTTAGAATTGGTTTTAAATAGAAAATGTTAATATGTTGACATTAAAATGTTGATGTTAAAGACCATTTTTCTATTAGTGACTACTAGCCGACCTAATATGAATGGATAACAGATTCATACGGTCTAACATTACTCTATTTAATATATACCAATGCCTCAAGATGTCGACCACTCACCCAAAATTTATCTAAGGGTAGTCACTCCTTGATATGAAGACACTACTAGGTCTTACATAGACATGTAAGAATCTTCAGCAAAACAACTACCAAAATTGTCTCAAATTGGTAGTAGAAATGAGGATAAACTAACACATCCAAGAGATAAAACAAGTTTCACTTCTTTGTTCTCACTACTGGAATTTTACACTTTACCAACGGTTCAGAACCATTGGTAAAGGCCTGGAAAGTGTTGGTATATAGTATACCAATGGTTCCCCCAGCCGTAGCCAAGTAAGCCCTGACAAAAGGCCTATACCATCGGTTCTGTGAAAACCATTGGTATAGGTGTCAAAATAGAAGGTATACTAACGGTTTCTACAAACTTTTGGCATATGTGTGTTAAAGTATAACATATACCAACGGTTTGTAAAACCATTGGTATATGTGTGTTACACTTATGCCAACGGTGACAACTATTGGTATAGAGGGGATATGGAATGACATAAGGCTATACCAAAGGTTTTTTTATAACTGTTGGTATAGGTTTATACCAAAGGTTATAACAAAACCATTGGTATAGTTATATTATAGCATCTATACCAATGGTCTAAAACTGTTGGTATACAGTTGCTCAATTCCACTGCAGCACCTAGCCCCTCTCCCCTCTCCAGACCTGCAACAACAGCTCCACAGCAACACACGTCTTCCTCTCCAGACCTACACCAACACCAATACAAAATCCCCATCCAAATTATTCAAAATTTATAATTCATTCCAGAATTCAGAAATTTAGAAATTTAGAAATTCAAATACAATAACACACATAGGAAAAAAAAGCCTACATGGTATAGGAAATGCAATAACACCCAGAATAGTATTCCAAATTTAGAATTCATTCCTCACTCAAACCACAAAACCAACACACATAAGAGTATTCAAAATATAGAATTCATTCCTCACTCAAACCACAACACCAATAAACACAAGAGAAAAATCATACATGTTATAGGAATCACATGGGATGTTTAGTCATAGTCTTGGGTTGAGTATCTTAAAACCAACTAAAAAACATGGGTAGAGTGGACAAGGATCATGATACCCATAAGATAGAAAATGTTAGTGGTCATGTGCTTAGAACAAGGATGGGTTATAGGAAGCACATGGGATGTTTATATTCCTTTAATGATTATTTATCCATGTATAAATGGTTCCTGATGTGTTAGTGTGAAACATTACCCAATCTTGACAAATGATATGGGTTATCGGAATAGCCTACATGTTTTTCATAGAATTTTCAATTAGAATAAGGGGTATGTGGCTAATTGTAATTTTCTCTCTTGGGGGTGATGTGAGATGAATCCCCATCTTGGGTTGTAGGTATGAATATTCATTTAAGTATTTGGTATTGGATTCCTAAAGGGACTTTGGTTTGGTCCTAGAACCCACTATTTGGGGATGGTATTTAGGTGATCTATGGGGCTATGGTGTCAACATATGTATTCCTCACCATTAGGGTATTTTTATGACTTTGAAACTTATTTTTCAAGAATCTATGTGTAGCCTTGTTGACAAGTTTGTTATATGGTATGCTTGAGTGTTCATAGGTTTCATATGAAATCACTATATGATATTTATTTTTCTTATGTTATTGTATAGAATGAACGAACCGTGATTGAGAATTAGAACATGAGTGTTGGTGCATGTTCATGATGTAATGTCGAGACTCATTCCTAATATAATTTATGTTTTTCTATATATAATATGACCCATTTTGTTTCAATCTATGCCTTGTGAATATTTTCTTCTAATAATGTATGAACAATAGACCATATTTTATTTTTTATCCCTTAATTTCAAGAATCTATGTGTATCCTTGGGAAGATTTTTCGTATGTCAGTTGTTGTTTTTACTTAAAATGTTGTCCATTTCAAACAAAAGTGAGACACTTTGAGTGATACTAGTCACACCATGCCTTGGATTGAGGTGCAGTTGACTCGTACCCATCACAAATGATCCATGGATCGTTGTGCTAAAGTAACAACAAAATCCGAATGTGTTTGGTCTATTTTCCGTATGTCGGTTGTTGTTTTCACTTAAAATGTTGTCTATTTCAAAGAAAAGTGAGACACTTTGAGTGGTTTCGGACACAAAACACCTCAAAATGAGGAAGGTTTGACTCGTACACGTCAAAAATGACCCATGTATCGTTTTCCTAAAGTTTCAATAGAATCTGAATGCGTTTGGTAAGTTTTCCTTATGTCAGTTGTTGTTTTTACTTAAAATGATGTCCATTTTAAATAGAAGAGAGACATGTTGAGTGGTGTCAGCCACAAAGCACCTCAGATTGAGGCAGGGTTTACTCTTAAACATCACCAATGACCCATGGATCATTTTCTTAAAGTATAAAATCAATCTGAATGTGTTTGGTTGGTTTTAAGTAAGCAAGTTGTTGTTTTCACTTAAAATCATGTCCATTTCAAATAAAAGTGAGACATTTTGAGTGGTGTCGGCCACACCGGCCCTCGGATTGAGGAAAGGTTGACTTTTAAACATCACATATGACCCATGGATCGTTGAATTAATGTTTCAACAGAATTCAAATGTCTTTGGTCAGTTTTTCGTATGTCAGTTGTTGTATTCACTTAAAATGATGTCCTTTTGAAACAAAAGAGAGACACTTTGAGTGGTGTCGGCCACACCGCACCTCAATTTGAGGCGGTTTTGACTCGTACACATCAAAAATGACCCATGGATCATTTTCCTAAAGTATCAACATAATCCAAATGCTTTTGGTCAGTTTTCTGTATGTCAGTTGTTGTTTTCACTTAAAATGTTGTCCATTTCAAAGAAAAGTGAGACACTTTGAGCAGTTCCGGCCACAAAGCGCCTCAGATTGAGGTGGGGTTGACTCTTACACGTCAAAAATGACCCATGGATCATTTTCCTAAAGTTTAAACAGAATCTGAATGCGTTTGGTCAGTTTTCTCTACGTCAGTTGTTGTTTTTACTTAAAATGATGTCCATTTTAAACAGATAAGAGACATTTTGAATGGGGTCGACTACACCGTGCCTCGGATTGAGGTGGGGTTGACTCTTACACATCAAAAATTACCCATGTATTGTTTTCCAAAAGTACCAACACAGTCTGAATTCTTTTGGTCAGTTTTCCGTATGGCAGTTGTTGTTTTCACTTAAAATCCTATCCATTTCAAATAAAAGTGAGACAGTTTGAGTGGCGCCGGCCACACCAGCCTTCGGTTTGAGGCGGGGATATCTCTTACACGTCACATATGACTCATGGATTGTTGGCCTAATGTTTCAATAGAATCTAAATACCTTTGGTCGGTTTTCTGTATGTTAGTTTTTGTATTCACTTAAAATGATGTCCTTTTGAAACAAAAGAGAGTCACTTTGAGTGGTACCAGCAACACTACACCTAGAATTGAGGTGTGGTTTACACATACACATCACAACGGACCCATGGATGGTTTTCCTAAAGTACTAGAACAATATGAATGCGTTTGGTCGGTGTTCCATATGCCAGTTGTTGTTTTCACTTAAAATAATGTCCATTTCAAATAAAAGTGAGACTGTTTGAGTGGTGTCGGCCACACCGGCCCTCATATTGAGGTGGGGTTGACTCTTACACATAACATATGTCCCATGGATCAATTTTCTAAAGTTTCAACTAAATCCTAATGCCTTTGGTCGGCTTTCTGTATATCAGTTGTTGTATTTACTTCAAATGATGTCCTTTTGAAACAAAAGAGAGACACTTTGAGTGGTGTCGGCCACACTGCACCTCAGATTGAGGTGGGGTTGACTCATACACATCAAAAATGACCCATGGATCATTTTCCTAATGTATCAACACAATCTGAATGTGTGTGGTAAGTTTTCCATATGCCAGTTGTTTTTACTTAAAAGAGTATCCATTTTAAACAAAAGAAAGATACTTTGAGTGGTACCGGACACACCATGCCTAGGATTGAGGCAGGGTTGACTCTTACATGTCACAAATGACCCATGGATCCTTTTCCTAAAGTATTAATAGAATCCAAATGCGTTTGGTCTGTTTTCTGTATGCTAGTTTTTGTTTTCACTTAAAATGTTGTCCATTTCAAAGAAAAGTGAGACACTTTAAGTGGTTTCGGAAACACCGCACCTCGAATTGAGGTAGGGTTGACTTTTACACGTCAAAAATGACAAATGGATCATTGAACTAAAGTTTCAACAAAATCCGAATGCGATTGGTTGGTTTTTCGTATGTCAGTTGTTGTTTTCACTTAAAATGATGTTCATTTTAAACAATAGAGAGACATTTTGAGTGGTGTTTCCCACAACGCACCTCGAATTGAGGCGGTGTTGAATCTTACACGTAAAAAATGACCCATGTTTCATTTCCATAAAGTATAAACACAATCCAAATGTGTTTGGTCAGTGTTCCGTATGCCAGTTGTTGTTTTCACTTAAAATCCTTCCCATTTCGAATAAAAGTGAGACAGTTTGAGTGGTGTCAACCACACCGGCCCTCTAATTGAGGAGGGGTTGACTTGTAAATGTCACATATGACCCATGGATCTTTTTCCTAAAGTTTCAACAGAATCTGAATGCCTTTGGTAAGTTTTCCATATGTTAGTTGTTGTATTCACTTAAAATGATGTCCTTTTGAAACAAAAGGGAAACACTTTGAGTGGTGCCAGTCACACCATGCCTCGGATTGAGGTGGGGTTGACTTTTACACATCCAAAATGACCCATGGATTGTTTTAATAATGTATCAACACAATCCGAATGTGATTTGTTGGTTTTCCATATGCCAGTTGTTTTTACTTAAAAGTGTATCCATTTTAAACAAAATAAAGACACTTTGAGTAGTACTAGCCACACCGTGCCTCGTATTGAGGTGGGGTTGACTCGTACATGTCAAAAATGACCCATGGATCCTTTTCCTAAAGTATCAACAGAATCTGAAAGCGTTTGGTCAGTTTTCTGTATGTCAGTTGTTGTTTTCACTTAAAATGTAGTCTATTTCAAAGAAATGTGAGACACTTCGAGTGGTGTCGACCACACTGCGCCTTGTATTGAGGCGAGGTTGACTCATACATGTCACTTGGTCGTTTTGAGTGCTGTCAAGTGCAGATTAAAGATCTAGGTGAGTCTAATCCTCTCTTTGCTTCCTCTTTTTGATTAGGGTTTTCACTCTTCTCTCATCTTCTTCTGAAGATCTAAAACCCTCTTTTCTGTTGGGATATAAGTTGAATCTTGAAGAGAGCTTAGATTGGGATCCGAGGTCCAGGGAGGGGGTTGGGGGGGCTGTCCAGGGGGCTATTCGGGGGGGCTTTCCAGGGTCCAGGGAGGATGGTGGGGGGCTATCTGGGGGGGCAGTCTAGGGGGCTGTCCGGGGGGCTGTCCGGGGTCCAGGGAGGAGGTTGGGGGTGTTGTTCGGGGGGTTGTCCGAGTGGCTGTCCGGGGGGCTGTCCGGGGTCCAGGTAGGAGGGCTTGGGGGGCTGTCAGGGGGCTATCTGGGGGGCTGTCTGGGGTCCAGGGAGGATGGTAGGGGGGTTTTCCGGGGGGGTGGCTGTCCGGGGTCCATGGTGGAGGGTGGGGGGGGGGGGTCTGTCTGAGGTCCAAGGAGGAGGGTGGGTAATGTATCTAAAACTATATCTAGGTATCATACATCGAATTCCTATAGGACTACGAACCTCTACGGGGTGTCGTCTTAGATTAGGGACAAATCACGACATTACCATAGCGTGACCACGGTGTGACCATGGCGTGACCGCAGTGTGACCGCGGCATGACTGTGGAGTGTTGTCCCGGCCCAGCGACATCCGCAGGGCACCATCTTTGGGCCAGGATCCCAATTAAATCCTATGTAGTTGTCCTTCACATTATAGAAACTGATCTTATGTTATAAAAAAAATACTCTTGATTCGGGATTGTGGTATGATAAAGATATATATTTTATATTGGTAGTTTTTAAAAGTGGTACTATGTTGTTGAAACTACTGATTGAGAGTCCAATTATCACACCCTAAACTATCACTGTGAGTTTTCGTAGGCAGCGCAACTCTGTTGGAGGGGTTTTATTATTAAAACATGACTTTATTTATCAAATGAAACAATTATAGTAAAGAAAACATATTCAAGATATGTAATTCAATATAATTAAGAAGAATTAAGAAAGAAGCTAAATTCAATTTAACGTATTCTTAAATTAAAGAGGCTACGAGAGGGAATCTACCTCAAGGGATGTCTCCCATGGGTGTCTTGTGGTGTGTAGTGTCTATCTATGATTTTTGTCATGCTTCTGTATTGTGGGAAATGTGTATTGCATGGTCATTTTAATAAATACATTAGTCAGTTAGAAAATACACCCATAGTCAATAGAGATATACTCACTCTTGATAGAGAATACCATCCAAATAACCAACTCAGAAATCCAAGACCAAAATTTTACTTTACCAATTCCAATTACATAATATATGCAGCATTAACTTATGTTTTATGAACGAATAAATTAAAGGTAAATAAACTCCTCACAATAACCCATAAAATCTCATATAGTATCACTCACCTCCAAACCATTATAACATCATTAAGATTCCATATTTTGTCAAAAATAAATATTTATAATGAATTCAAAAATATCTATACTAGAGTGAAAAACAAGGTTCAAAAATAAAGAGTTATAAAGAATTCAAAAATGTAATGGATCAATCTGCCCCAGATCACCATCACCATCACCACTGTCATCATCAGCCTCATCCTCTCCACCATCTCTGTCCTCTTCTTCGTCCTCGTCATCATCCCCATGCTCATAATCGGCCTCATCCTCTCCCTCGGCCACATCCTCACCCTCAGCCCCATCCTCACCCTCGTACTCATCCTCATCCTCTCCCTCATCCTCTTTAGTATCCTCATCATCACCAGGAACATCATCATCTCGATCGCCACTATAACTTCCACCTGGTGCATTGGATAATGCTCCCATAGAATAGTTTTAAAAATCAGTTGAAAACCATAATAGTTTGTTTGGAACCCATATTTGGTTATATGATAGCTAACTTCTTCACAACCCAACCAAGGTCTTCCAACACAATTAGAACATGGGCAGTGTATGCAAACACTATCTGAAGCCTTGTCAAATGAAAAATATAAAAATATGTTCAAATTATTTTGAAAATCGATTGAAATATGATCAGTTTCGTACATCCAAATTCTATCCATTCTGTAAAAAAATTGAAATAAGTCATTTCAAATCAATTCAATAATATTGAATTTCAAACAAAAAAATATTTAGGCAAATGAAAATTATTTACTTTAAATAAAATCATAACTAACACATTACTATATATGAGAATCATATTAAGAAATACGAAAAAATACAGTGTATATAAGAAAACAAGATACATAATTTCTAATGCCTATATTCAAGGATTACCTAGTAAGATATTGAAAGTGGATCAAATAATACATAATAATTAATGGTCTTGTTGGGAGTACATGGTTTTTATACTTTAACTTCTTTAGTGAGATCATGATGAAGAGTAGGATGAGGATCACATCAAAAGTAGTTATGGCCTCATAAAGTATCACCTTAACCATGGATTAAAGGATCCTATGTTTGGGGCCATAGATCATAGGTTGGTAAGGTGTATTTATTGAATCATGTCCCAATTGATTTTGGAGAGGGACCCTCAATAGTTATAGGTATGGATTTTATTATATTAATGCTATTAGTTCCCTAATGTACTACTCAGTCTTCACATTCATTTATTTCTGATCTCATTTTTTGTGGTTCTTGATAGATTTTCCCCCTATTTTTTAGGGCCTTAATACAAGCCTTTAGAAGAGGATAAATCATTATTAGAAATGACTAATGTTTCCTGTAGTGGTTTTATGTTACAGACATTAATGGTTTATCATGATCCAATATATTAAGAACGTTGATGTTATTTTTGGTATGAGACAGTTTACATATTATAAATATCACATTGATTTTTATAATAAGTGGATTTATTTTACCACCCCTAATGACTTGGAGTACATTATTACTTGGGATTGAAACCTAGAGGTATGCAGAGTATGTCCATGCCTATCCATGAATGGGTCAATTATGGAATAGATGGTAGTTGTGGTTCTAAGAATGAGGAGGCACTGATGTTTGGGGTCCATAGAGGAGGGTGGGGGCTGTCCAGGTTCTAGGAAGGAGGGGGTTGTCCTGGGTCTAGAAAGGTGGGTGGGGGTTGTTCAGGATCCCTAGAGGAGGGGGAAATCCAGGGTCCAGGAAGGAGGGTGGGGGGCTGTCCAAGGTCCAGGAAGGAGGGGGTTTGTCCTGGGTCCAGGAAGTAGGGGGTTGTCTTGGGTGGACCTCAAAACACCGAATGGGGTTCCACTCTATAGTTCTGAGAATATATTATCCAAAGCTACAAATATTCCACCTGTAAACATGACAACTTTAAATCAGTGCCTACTATAATTTCATGACATTTAAGGGATATGTGTTTTTTGAGAATCCTATACATTACAGTGATGTTCGTAAATGATGGGTTTTCACCCATATGTGTATGGAATTCAGTAATGAGGATGATTTATTCTATTTAACCAATGTTATAGTGTAATTTTAGAATGAATTCTTGCATTTAACCAGTGTTCTAGTTTATTTTTAGTTGATATGAGTTAGAAACCATGTTAGGCATGTCATTATAACATGGGTTCTTCTATTTAACCATGTAGTATTGAATTTTAGGGATGAAAGTGTTTTGACTGAGCTAATTACTACCCACTCTATAGTATGGCCAACACATCATGTGGGCATACCCATGAAACAAAGACATTTTTAAATGGGACGTTTTCAGCACCCCATTTGGCCAAACAAACTTTTCACCGTAAGGGATAGGCCATGTATATTTACATCGATATCCAAGTCATGTACTGTGTGTACATTCCCAGGTACATTCCAAGGACACTAGATTATCATAGACACCATGTCAACCATTATACACACCATGTGAACCCTTATACCATATCGTCATTATTACAACCATTAATAAGAACTTATTAAACAACATCACTTGTAAAAGATAATAAAATTGAACATAAATCAGTAATAATATTGGATATATCAAGTAAAATGATGTCATACTATATTACATCCTAAATGACCACCCACAACCATGATTACTGACCATAAAGATCCCATTTCGGTCAAATCAAAAGTGAAAACTACATCACTTGTCAAAGATAATAAAATTTAACATAAATCAATAATAATATCTGATATATTAATTAAAATGAATTCATACTATATTGAATCCTAAATGACCACCCACAACCATGATTAATGACCACAAAGATCCCCTTTCGGCCAAATCAAAAGTTAAAACAAAAACACCTAATTGTAGAACAAAAAAATCAAGGAATCACTTACAGATTTGATGTGTAGAAGAAATAAATTTCTTGATTGAAGATGGATCGATATGTGCACTAAGTTTGGCAGGAGGAAGATTGGATTTAGGGCACCAATCTAGCGGAGCAGAACTACAATCGAGCGGAGGGGGAATGGATGCCCGATCTGTATATAGGGTAATATTTTTCCAATGGTTTTTAAAAACCATTGGGAATGTATGTATTTACCAACCGTGTAAGTAAAACATTGGTAAAAAAGTTATATGGAAGGCCTTTACCATCGGTTTTTCAAAACCATTGGTAAAATCTTGTATAAAATCATCTATACTAATGGTTTTCTAAAACCGTTGGTATACATAGCCATTCCCAATGGTTTATATAAACTATTGGGATGTAAGTATTGGTAAAAGTGGCATTTGTAGTAGTGTCTAGATACCCTACATGGATATTTGTCACCACGATCAGTAATGAAACATTAATATAAAAGTAATTTTAAGAGCTAACGAACAAATTCATCCCAACAAAATATCATAGGCCACACCATGATCAAGTTGATCCTTTCCTGGCCCATCCATCTATAGCCTATGCTAAGGAAAAATCTTCATGGTGATCACCATCTATCCTACTCTTACACTCTTTGAGTCAAGGTATAGACATAAAGTATAACCCACACAAAAAATGGTAATATAAATCTAAAAAATGATTCTAAAGTATACATTGTTAGGTAGAAAAGACTATAGTGATGACACAACTGGGGGTGAATTGTGTCCTTTGCAAAATTTTATGATTATGTTGATTCACACAAATAGAAGATAATAACTAGAAGTGTTCCTATAATAGATTATATGCAGCAGATATGAATAGAGAACAAAGCATAACAATTTATAGTGGTTCGTGGCACAATGATTCCCTAGTCCACTCCACCAATCACCCTCTCTATAGGATTGGTGAATTTCACTTATAAGGTCCTTGTATCATAAGACCGATCCACAACTGATTGTCGGTTATCATCACCCTTACAAATAAAGGCATGTAAAATAGAGCCTTATAATTATTTTATAGGGAACCACTAAAACCATAACTTAGTGAGAGAATCTTGCACTCCACCATTATTGAATACAAGTAGTCGAAACTCAAGATATATAAGATGTAGTTTGTGGAGAAATATGTTTATATCACAGTTGTAGAAGCACGGAACTAATAGAAGATAGATATTTGTATTCAGAAAAAATAATAATCTTGAAATATATTTGAAGAGATCTGGTTTCACAAGAGATCATCGATTATAAGAACAGCAACAAAAACAAAGCATCATGTTTGGATATTTGAATATGTATATCTCCAGAATGTAGTCCTTTTTTCTGAGATGCTTGATCTTTGTAGCACTGTAAAACAATTTTTATAGGAAAAAATACAACAAATAATATTTACATAGATATATGATAAGTATTCACATGTCCGACGATTTTATAGATTATACTCAGAGATATATATAATAATAAATCTCCAGCATGGTTTTAGATCCGAAAAAGATTCCTAATATAATGAGTGAACTTAAATTCAAAAAATACATCTTAGAGTAGTCATAACATCCCTTAATAATAGAAGATAAAATCTCTGATGTAAACCACTCTTTAAATCATTTAAGACGAGTTTTGAATCAGTTGAAATTGAGCTTTAAACCGCCCTGACATTCCACAAAGACTATTTCAAAAATCTCTGATAAAGATGTAAATTTAAATTTCCAACATTGAAAAGTCAAACATAAGGTTCCTTCACAAAATGAAAAAATAAAATACATAGGGTTCAACTTCATAACGTAAGGTTGATGATCAATATGTTTATCCATATCAGTATAGATCTTTGAATGTAACATGGATTATCCATAAGATTACTTTTCTCAAACGTAAGGTTTACAACGTAAGTTTGATTACAAAAGTAAGGTTGATGACCCATATGTTTGTAAAGTTCCATACTTACATAGGTTTCTTTAACCATACATTTTCTTTCTGACATACGTATGGTTCTTCTCAAATGTAATGTTCCATAACTATAAATTTCTTCAAATGTAAGGTTGATTAACTATATTCATTGATCCTTCATTATAAATGTAAGGATTGTTTCATACATTACTTTCTTCGACATTTTAAGTGAATAGTGTTTCTAGTAAACAGAAAATAGTGAACAGTGTTTCTAGAATACACTTTAGAAAGTTCTGAATACTTTAATGAATATTTCTCGCAAATAAATAGTTTAATACTAATTCAATATAGTAATTATAAAGAATATAAATTTCACGAAATGCACTAAAAGTAAACTCATTAGTAAAACAAACTAGGGTATTTGTGAGAATCAAAATCAATAATATTTATGGAGTATTGTGGAGATGATACATGCCCAACAATCTCCCCCTTTTTGATGATCATGAAACCTATAAATTACAACTATAATCTTAGAAATAAAATTTAAAATTTTGTAAAAATTAAAAGAAAATAATTTCAATTTGACAAAATTATTTTCATAAAGGAGAAATATCTAAAGTTCTCCCACAAAGGTAAATTTTAATGAAGTTTTCAAAGAAATGTTGTATTATCTAAATTTTTCCCCCTTTTTTGATATCAAAAAAGAAAGTATAGAAATAGATTAAAACACATTTAATATTTAATAGAATGATAAGTGAATGTTATAAGTTACTATAATGAATTAAGAGAATTGGATTTTTGATTATCAGACAACAATACAAGAGCATATAAAATAATGAAATATAATATATAGATATTAAACAAGTTCATTGATCAATAAAGACAGTAATGCACTAATTTTTGTGAAAAGGAAATGGAAACTGTCATTTTCATGGTTCAAGGTAGGAAAAACTAAGGATTGGTTGGATTGGAATTTTTAATGGATTCAAATATATCCTTCATCTCAGCCATCTCCAATATTAGCTTCTTTATCAAACTATCTCTCAGCTGAATTATTAACATCCTGGAGTCATCGTTGACATGTATATTCTCCACTATTTTGACCTTCATAAACTCATTAATACTTTCCTATTGCTTCATGAATAGCTCCAACTTTTCTGAAAACTCACTCATCAAAAATCAAATTTTAGGATCTCCTTCAGTTAACTGGTCAATAAGAAATTTATTATTTTCCAATAAAACATACAAAGGTGCACTATTTCATTGAAGGTCCTAAATACGAGCATTCATTTCTGCCATAACATATGTAATAGCCTAAAATATTATAATCAAATATAGACATGTAGTAGAGGTAGGAGTAGATGTATAGGCCTGATTCACTGAACCTTTTACTGATTCAAACTGACTACCCAAGTAAAACTTTAAATCTTCAAAATCTTTTTTTGAAACAATTTCAAATCTGATCTTCCCAATCTCATTTAACATGTCTCTCTTGAAGGCTTCAAACTCCCTTCTAGAATCAATATTCTCATTAATTTCTTGAATCTTTTTCTTTTCAATTTCAAGATCCTACCACAGAGTGGTATTCTCTTCTTGATACTTTTTGAATTTAATCACAATTTCATCAACTTGATGATATAATGAATCAGATGTCCCCTCATCTGTATTTATATCCTGATTTTCACCATCAGTAGGAAAAGGATCTATCACTGTTTTCATTACTAATTCTTTACAAGAAAAAGACTGATTCTCTAAAATTCTGTCTGAGCACAAAAAATATGATCTGACTATCTAACTGTTTGATTTACAATCAAGGGTTAAATTTCTATTACTAATTCTTGTAAAATCTACCATTTTTGAACATCTCCTTGTTCAGTAAATTCTTTACTGACAATATTTTGTTGAACATTTTCATTTTGAGTATTCTTTTCTTAACCTATTTCTACCGGAATTATCTCTTGTACCTATTAATTCATTAGAGTCACAATAGAAATCTCTCTATCATGACTCTCCACTAGAATTTCCTCTTCAATAATAGTTTCTTCAAAATAAACCGAACATGTTTCTTCTACAAAAGTCAGCATTTTCTCTTCAACTGGAGGAGAATTTCTGTTTTTTGTTTCATAAAAGTCCCTCTTGACTCTATTCTTCCTCTTATTCGGTGTTAAATCTAAGCCTCCTCTGAGTTAATTTATAAATTGCATATGTTCGTGATTCAGCTACACCCTCCTTTAAAACACCTTCTTTCTCCCCAAGAGAAAAAGATACTGAGCTCTTTTCTTCCCCATCTCTAACAGGAAAAATATTTCCTTTTATTATGCTCCAAAAGAATCCAAGCCTTCTTAATGTTCCATCATTCAAAACATTACTATGATGAAATTTGACTCTTGCATCAGCTAGTCTGGTTATATCCTTTTTAAATAAAATCCTTGAAAGTATCCATCCATATGGATAGAAATTCATTATTTCATCTGGTGAATAGTAGTTATGAATACACAGAAATAAATATCATGGAAAATTCAATTTGATATCACTTAAAAAATGAAACATGGTATACATGTCTGGTTAAAGGATTTTCTCCATCTCATCCATTCTTGGTGTTATTCTTATCTAAATAAACTTCACAAGAATCTTATGGTAAGCCTCTAAATCCTTAACAAACATCTTTATTATGTGTGTCGATTTTAATAGAAAAGATATAAAGTCTTTATAATAATTGTCCTTATCACCAACTGGTTTAAGATCGAAATGGAAAAATCATTCATGTAGGTAGTTAAAAAAAATTCCAAGCATATTAGAAGAAATAGAGAAATCCCTATCTTCGATACTAGAAAAAATCATATCCTTTGAATCTCTGAAAATAAACTGTACAATCTTATAAAAATTGTACTTCTCTACCATTTAAAGAAATTCTGAGTTGATGTCATTGAAAGATGTCTCGAGGCCTTAAAATGCCAATGCTTTTTTCAAGAGTATGTTCATCTGATATATCCAATCAAGATCAACCACTTTTCCCTGAATAATTTTTTTGCCTGTAACTCTTTGTCATTTTGGGTCGTTTGATTCTCCTTCTTTGACTATTATAGTTTTCCTCATTTCTGAAGGTTTGAAAATATGATGTTTTCATCTTATTGGGTTTAGAATAACGAATGAAGATTGACGGTTTGGTGAAACTATTTTTTGGGTAAACAAAGGGTTTAGAAGATGAAGGGTTTCTGACAGATGACACATGTCCTCATTTCTCAAGTTGTAGAGTAATTATGACAAAAAAAATTAATAATTGCATGGAATAAATAGATTTAAGATAATATAAATTAACTGAAATGTCGTAAGATAAAAATAATAAGGAAATAATATTTACATAAATAAATTAGGCGTAAAATAGATTAAGCTAAAATAAAAGTAAATAAATTAAAATAATTAAAAATTAAATAAATCTTACTCCCCATTAATAAAATTAAAACAAGCAGTGGGAAGTAGTTTACTAAAAATATAAGTTAATTGATGTTTAGTGTTAACAAATTATAATGATATATCGTTTTTAAGAACATGATCTCTTTGAAAATGATGTCTAATATCAACATTCTTAGTTCTAGAATGAATTATTGGATTTTTTTGAAATGTTTATAGCACTTGTATTATCACATAAAATAGGTTTATTATTAAAATTAAGTCCAAATTCCATTAGATTTTTTTTCATCCACAACACTTGTGCATAGAAACTGCCTTCAGATACATAGTCTGATTTAGTTGTTGATAGTGCAACTCAGTGTTTCTTCTTACTTGACCATGAAACTAATGATTTTTTTAAAAAGTGATAGGTTCCTGAAGTGATCTTTCTATCTAATCTACATCCTCCAAAATCTGCATCTGAATATGATAATAAATTAAAATTAGATGTTTTTGGATAGTGAAGAAATTGAACAACTATTCCTTTTGAATATCTAAAAATTATTTTTAGAGAAGCAAGATGGCATTATTTTACATTTGATTGAAATCTATCACAAATATATACTAGAAACTTAATATATGGTCTTCTAGTATTAATATATAGTGAACTTCCAATCATACCTCAATTGAACTTGTTATCCAATAGTTTTCCATCTTTATACAAATCAAGTTTAATATTAGTACATATGGGAGTTGAATATGTCTTGTTGTTTTCTAGACCAAAATTTTTCAATAAATCTGTAATTTATTTACTTTAATTTAATAAATTTCCATAATATTTTTGATAAATTCAAAGTCCTAAAAATAAATTTAATTCTCCCATAATTCTTATTTCAATTTATTTTTTCATAAGTTGGGAAAAATCATTACATAGTTTTCTATTTGTTGATCCAAAAAATAACATCATCAAAATATATTTAAACTGATAATAAATTAGAACAAACTATTTTATTAAAGACGGTTTGGTCTACCAAACCAACAATAAAACCATTTTTCAAAAGAAATGAACTTAATATTTCATACCAATATCTTTGTGCTTGTTTAAGTCCATATAGAGCTTTAGAAAGTTTAAAAACAAAATCTGGTTTTTGAAAATTTTCAAAACCAAGAGGTTGCTCTAAATAAACTTCCTCTATTAAATATCCATTTAAAAAGGTAGATTTTACATCCATCTAATATAATTTAAAATTCATATGAGATTAATAATCTAAAATAATCCTATTGATTATATCCTAAGCTACAGGAGCAATGGTTTCATCATAATCAATACCTTCTTCATGATTATACCCTTTGGCTACTAGTCTAGATTGTTTTATATTTATAATACCTTGATCATCTGGTTTATTCCTAAAGACCCATTTACTTTCTATAACTGGATTATTCGATGGCCTTTTCACTAATTTCTATACATTGTTTATTTTTAACTGATTTAGCTCTTCTTTCATTCCTAACTTTCAACATTCATCTTCTAAGGCTTATTCAAAAGGATTAGGTTCTAGCTGAGATAAAAAAACGAAAATTCCACTGGGTTTCCTACACTTATTCTAGTTTGTATTACTATCTATAGATATCTTATAATAGTCTCTAGAGGGTGATTCTTTAAGATTCTAGACTATCTATGCAAATCACTTTTAGTTTCATCAGTACCATTTTATTTTGAACTAGATTGAATTTTATTCATATTTTCAAAATCAATTTTCAAGTTATCAAGTCTCATTCTTTTAAAAGAATCATCAGCTTCGTCTATTTGATCTTTCTCTTTATTAAAAGGATCAGTTTCATCAAAACTTCGCATTAACTGATTCTTCAACAATCCTTGATTTTTATTAAATACTCTATAAGTTTTACAAGTGGAAGAATATCCTAAAAATATTCCTTAATTATATTTTGGATTGAACTTTCCAATATTATCCTTGGTGTTTAGGATATATACCTTGCATACAAAAACTTAGAGTACTTTACCTTAGTCCTTTTTTTATTAAAAATTTCATAAAGAGTATTTTTTAAAATAGGTCGAATTAAAACTCTATTTATAAGATAGCATGTTGTGCTTAAAGCTTCTTCCCAAAAGTAGGTTGGAAGTCTATATTCATTTAGCATAGTTCTAGCCATTTCTTGAATATTTATGTTTCTTCTATTAGAAATTCAATTTTTTAGGTGTTCTTGGTGTAGATAAGGTGTGTTTAATACCCATTTTTGAAAAAAAAGAATTAAATTATTTATTTTCAAACTCTACACCATGATTAATTCTTAATTAAATTATCATAAAACCTTTTTCATTTTCAACACTTTTACAAAATCTTTCAAAAATAGAGAAATATTCGTTTTTGAGTTACAGAAAATATACACAAGTATATCAAGAAGAATCATCAACTAAAACATATAAATATAATTTACCAGACAACATTTCTATTCTAGATGGTCCAAACAAATCCATAAGAATAAGTACTAGGGGTTTTGAAGTAGCAATTCTATTAACAGATTTGAAGTAAGATTTTTGTTGCTTGCCAATCTGACATGCATCACAGAATCTATCACTATCAAATTTAAGACTAGGTAAATCTAAAACTAATTATTTATTAGATAAATTATTTAAAGAAAAAATATTACAATGACCAAGTCATCTATTCCAAATCCAGGACTCATTTATCTTAGAAGTTAAATAGTCCACTTTCTATTTACACAAGGAATTTAAATCCAATGTA
Source organism: Viscum album (assembly GCA_963277665.1). Classification (NCBI taxonomy): domain Eukaryota; kingdom Viridiplantae; phylum Streptophyta; class Magnoliopsida; order Santalales; family Viscaceae; genus Viscum; species Viscum album. The sequence goes on from OY728135.1 coordinate 1,293,866,862, forward strand.
TTGACATTATCTGTTCAGGGTGCTCTAAATTTAAAAAAATCACCTTTAAAAACATTACAGGAATTATTAGAAAAATTAACACAGTATCAATCATCACAAAGTTGAGATATACTGATCAAATTGTTCTTTAATCCTTGTATATAAAGTACTTTATTAATTGAGACAGTATCTGTATCTCCAACTATTCTGAGTCTAATAATTTTTCCTTTGGCATTATCACTGAAGGTGACTTGGCCTCCATCTATTTTAGTCAGAGTACATAAATTTGATGAATTTCCATTCATATGTATTAGACATCTATTTTTCATATACCATATGTATTTTCCTCTTCTGTGGCATGTTACCTACAAGGTCAAACTAAACAAATATTTTTTTTGGTACCCATATCTTTTTGGGTCCATCAGTGTTATCTATTAAAGAATTAAGAATTCAAATGGATTTATTTTGATCAAAATTGTTATGATTAAAAATAGATAATGATTTTTAATAATGAACATGCTTGACACCACATAATTTAGGTTTTCTTAAATAGTGTCCATTATTATAATGTCCACTAATACCACAATAGAAACATTTAACAGTAGACATTCCTTTATTGTTAGTACCAGAAACAAAATAGTTTTGGTACAGTTTGGGTTTTTCACCCTTACATCCAATACCAAACTTTTTTTAACAACATTTTTCCTAATAATTTCATTCAGTTTATTTTCTCCTTTTTTGAAAATAAGAGCATCAGATTTATAGGTTTCTACTTCTTCTTACAGAGTCTTAATCTTACTTTTATGAGAAGCACAGTTGGTATCAGTTGAATTAAATTTTACAACAAGCTATTGGTGTTGTTTTAGTAATTTATCTATTTCACCTATAATAGGATTATGAGTTTTTATTAAAGATTTATGTTTCTTTAATAGGGAGTCATATATATTTTTTATCATAGTATAGTAGGAATCCATTTTATCATTTGAGAAATTGGAATCAGAATCACATGAAAAGTAGTGTTGTACCTTCTCTTCTACAACCATAATACACATATTAGCTTTTAGATTAGATTATTCATTCTCTGAAGCAGAGAATCATGAGATACTTGAGTCTTCAGAAACACTCTATGTATCCTTCATTTCTTTTTTTCCATTTTTCATAATTGGTATTCTTATGATATTTGTTTTATGTCTTTCTTTTCTCAACTTTCAATTGGGGATAATCCTATCTTATATGACACAATTTTTTTCATTTGTAGCATCTAAATTCCCGTGATTATTTCTCATCCTTTTTAAGGGTTTTATGAATCCTCTCTTCTTCCTATAAAATTTTCTGAATTGTCTAGCTAATTGAGCTGGCTCAATTCATGAATATGATGAGTCTGAATTTCTTTGTTCTTATTTAATTTTATTGTTTAGCTTTGGGGATGAAACTTTTAAATCAATTTTATCCTTTTTCTTTAGGAATTTTTGATATTCAACTTCATCTTGAATTTTAGACACATAAATCATTAAAGTTCCAATTAATTATTTAATTGTTATATTCTTGACAGGTGCAGATTGGAAGATTGTAGGAGAAATTCAATTCCACATCGTAGGTAGAACTCTTAGAACATCCAACGCCTGATCAGGTTGGCTGATAGGCTCACCTAAAGATGTTATATTATTAATAATTTGTGTTAGTCTTCCATTTATATATGTGATTCCCTCTCCATAATACATTCTGAATGTATCAAACTTTAATTTTGATGTAACATATCTCATTTATCTAACATAGTCAGTACCTTCATAGACTAATACAGTTTTTCCACATTTAATAGGTTTTTGGGAATTGCAATACATGGTTGAATTCATTTGGTTCAAGAATAAAAATAATATCATTCATTACTTTTGAATTCATATCATACTCAGCCTCTATATTAGTAGACCATGTTTTAGGTTTTTCTAGAATTGTGTAAGGAGTAACAATATTTTAGTATACTCTAAATCAAATATTGTTTAAGTAGATTTTCATTCGAGACGTCCATCATCCATAATTCTCACCATTGAAATATGGAGCATGAAACATTGACATTCCTTCCTTGAGATTATCCATTTCCATCACTAACATAGATCTTATGCCTTTAGATTGATATATCTTTATTGAAAATCTCAACCTCTAATACAAAATGTTTGGTTGGAAAGACTATAGTGATGACACAATAGGGGGTGAATTGTGTCATTTTCAAAGTTTTACGATTCTGTTGATTCACACTAATAGAAGATACTAACTGGAAGCCTTCCTATAATAGAGTATATGAAGAGTATATGAACAGAGAACAAAGCACAACAATTTATAGAGGTTTGGGGCACAAATATCCCCCTGTCCACTCCACTAATCACCCTCTTTATAGGCTTATAGAATTTCACTAGTAAGGTCCTCATATCGTAAGACCAATCCACAACTGAGTGCAAGTAGTTGTCACCCTTACAAATAAAGGCTTATAAAACAGAGCCTTATGGTTCTTTTAGAGGGAACTGATAAAACCACATATTAGTGTGAGAAGTTGACACTCCACCATGACTGAATACAAGCAGCTAAAACTCAATATAGATAAGATGTAGTTTGTTGAGAAATATGTTTAACTAATAGTTTCAGCATCAGGAAACTGACAGAAGATGGATCTTCATATTCAGAAAAAATAATAATCATGCAATATATTTGAAGTGACCTGGTTTCACGATATATATTAAATTTTAAGAACAAAAACAAAAACAAAGCATCATGTTTGATATTTGAATATGTATATCTTCATAATGAAGTCATTTTTTCTAAGATTCTTGATTGTTGTAGAACTATAAAACAATTTTTACTGGAAAAAAATCAATGAATAATATTTACACATATATATGATAAGTATTCATAGATTTGGTGATTTTATAGATGATACTCAGAGAGATATATAATAATAAATCTACACCACGGTTTCAGATCCAAAAAATATTCCTGATACAATGAGTAAATTCAAATTCAAAAATACAGCTCAGAGTAATCATAACTTCCCTTAAGAATATGAGATAAAATCTCTATTTTAAACAACTCTTTAAATCATTTAAGATGATTTTTGAATGAGTCAAAATCGAGCTTTGAACTACCCTGACATTCCACAAATCTTTTTTCAAAAATCTTCGATAAAGACATAAATTCAAATTTCCGATTTTGAAAAGTCAAATGTAATGTTCCTTCACAAAACAAAAAAAACAAAAAATGTAGGGTTCAACTTCATAAAGTAAGGTTGATGATCAATAAATTTATCCATGTCATCATAGATCTCTAAACATAACATTGATTATCCATATGTTTACTTTTCCCAAACGTATGGTGGATAGCGTAAGGTTTATTACAAAAGTAAGGTTGATGATTCATACATTTGTAATATTCTATACTTACGTAGGGTTCTTTAACCATAATTTTTCTTTCTGACAAATGTAAGGTTCTTATCAAAAATAATGTCACTTAACCACACATTTCTTCAAATGTAAGGTTGATTAACCATAAATGCTGATCCTACAAAATAAATATATGAATTGTTATATACGTTACTTTCTTCAACGTATTGAGTGAATAGTATTTCTAGTAAACGACAAATAGTGAACAGTGCTTCCAGAATATGCTTAAGAGCATTCTGAACAATTTAACGAATATTTATCACAAATAAATAGTCAAATATTAATTCAAGATAATAATTATAAAGAATATAAATTTCATGAAATACACTCAAAATAAAATCATTAGTAAAACAAACAACGGTATTTGTGATCATCAAAACCAATACTATTTATATAGCATTTTTGAGACAATACATGCCCAACATACATCTATCTCATGATGCACATATATCAGGTAACAAAAACTTAATCCAAGGATCATCCTACACAACACTCCCATTTATAGGATCATAACAAAACATCTTATAGATCTAAACTCACGTTAATCATTGATCCATTGTAAAGGACCTACACCTTATCGAGTGTCCATAAACTAGTAAATGGATTATCATCCTCACTAGTATTAGACCTATCACTCTGAAATATAGTGACGTTACAATGCTATAAGGTATAATAAACAGACTTTTCATTATGTCAAATTTCAACCTCTATAGATAGAGAACCCATGCACTGTCTCATAAGGGAGCACTGACTCCTCTATAAGATGGAGTACATACACCTAATCAAGATCGAGGGAGTACCAAACCCAATGATTAAATAGAATGTATATCAATTGAAGGGGAACTTTCTCTTACCATGGAGGACATATGCCATACCCAGTAGGGAAGTAACAACTACCACTAAAAAAGAACCATATTCCCTAAAATTATAAACTCCTCCTCCGGAAATGGAGGACTTAACCCTTCCCAATGGGTTATTACTAACCCTTCAGTATATGTGACCCAAACCTCATCAAATATAGGGAGTAATTAAACTTTTCCCAGATATAGGACATATTCCCCATAAATGGTAGTAAAAACCCACGTACCTATGGGGGTTACTAAGATCTACAATTTTATATGGAGAACCCAAACCTCACCAAATATCACAAGGAAGAAGTGGCAGTATCAACCCTAATAGAGGATCCTTTCCCCTTATAAGCTCTTAGAGATTTGATACACCATATCTATGGATATTGAATTCATACCCTATACAAATTTGTGAGATACCATCAATATATAATCCATATGTGGTGGCTTTCAACAACCCAATGGGTGAAATACTAACCTTGTCTAATGATTGATTCAATATATCAAACTCTATAACAACCTAAAATGGGAAGGGTGAATTAGGGTGTCAAAATTTTCTTTTAATGAGATAGACATTTTCCTCATGTTTTTAGGAACATGTAAAACCCATCTGATATACTCATACAATTAAATAACCCATATACAAAAATAGATAAACAACACAACTTTTTTATATGGTTTACCACTAAAGGATAGCCCAAGGAGTATACTCTAACAATGTGTCTATCATACTTTAATCCACTAAGATTCACTAGAAATTATGGATTACAATTTTTTAGACATGGTCACTCTATTTTAGTAACACCTCCTTTAAAATAATTTTAGGGATAGCACACTGCATCCCTTGAGACACTTCCATCGACACCCCCTAACTCAGTTCTTTGGGGGATGTCTTTCTCAGTTTATCGAATTTATGTTCCTATCAATTGATTAGGAAAATATGTCTTCTTTCTTTATTAACAAAAGACTCTACTTTCACCATTTCCTAAATGAATTCCCTTTAAAGTATTATTCACTCAAAATAGATGATTGAAACTTTCTATGTGTGAAAATCCTCCCAGTCGCATAACTTTTTTTCTTTCTCACAACACCTCCATTTTCATTCAACATTTATTTTGTTCATGAAACACTTATATTTTCACTAAACTAATCATTATTCATGAAAATTTTAGTTTTTTCATGCAACTATAATTTTTTTAACCCTTTAAAAAAATAAAGTATCCATATCTTTATTGAGAGTTTTTTTAAATAAAGGAGGTATCCACCAATTAATAGATGTAGAGGACTATTCCTTCGACTTCCTTATGTGACTTTGACTATGAAAATAACTTTATATGGGTGTTAAAGATTAAATATTTGATGTTTCCTTTAGTATGAAACTAACTACCTTTGTGTAACATCACCTCTATTTTCTAAGTGCATAAAACAATTCTCACTTTATAAATTTTGGACAAATATTTTTGGAAAACAGTGGAAAACTATGCCACCTTTAACACTGAAGCCACCTACACCATAGGATCACTTGTCATAAAACTACTTGATTAACCTATTGTAGATTGAGAAAAAACACAAAACACATTCTATTTATAGTTTTAAAAACTCTTGGTTCTTACAATCTATCCATTTGGGTTTGTTGGAAATCCTCATAGAAATTCAAAAAAGCACAATCCTTGAACAAAAATATATAGAAATGAAATATATCATCCATCACTCTAAGTTTGCGTGAGAAATGATCATTTTAGTAAACAATATCTCAAGAGATATTTATATTCCTTAAGAGATCTCATGTCCTACAAACCTCTATTACTCTTACAAACCTCTATTACTCCTACAAACATCTATTACGTTGAATTTATCAATTATCGCCTTTGGTAAATTAACCCAAATAAACTTTATTGTTCCATTTAGAAACCAAAACACCCCCTAAATCATATCTCCCCCTAAAACCAGAACCATTTTCATAAACAGTATAAAACAGTTAACAGAAATAGGGAGAGGGGTAAATCCATTACCTCCTTATTTAATGGGAGGTATCTGAACATCAAGGTTCAAATGATGTTTCTCAAACATTGGTCCTACCAAAGGCTTAGTCATAATGTCATCCACTTGATCATTAGTTTAAACATTCTCCATTTTAATCACACCTTGTTCAATATTTTATTTTATTAATTGATATTTGATCTTAGTATGTTTGGTACAAGAGTGATGAATCATATTTTTTGTAATCTTGATCATGATCTTGTTTCCACAGATAATTGTCTTCAGTTATTTCACATCATCACCAATATCAATAATTGGTTTCTTCATCCACAATAGTTGAGTACATTCCTTTTTCACAAAGATATACTCTACATCTGTTGTACAAAGAGAAGTTATTTATTGTCTCCTTCTCAACCAGACCACAAATTTATTTTCAATGAAGATTGACCCCCCCCCCCCCCCACCCCCCACTTGTGGAATTTTTATCCACCATATCTTCAAACCATACGGTATCAAAAAATGCTGATAATACATTATCTATTCCTATTATAAAGTATAATCCAATGTTTAGAGTACCTTGAATATATCTCATGATTCTTTTAACTATTGTAAATTGATCCTCCTTCAGATTACTTTGGAAGAGAGATGCTAAATAAGTTCAAAATATTATATTTGGTCACATTACATTCAAATTTAATAATCTTATAATGATCCTCTTGTATAAGGTGGGCTCAATAGATTTCTTATCATTGTGTTTTCCATGATTTTTCCCAACCACTATTTTAATAAAAATTAGTTCGGAGTCATACATGTTGAATTTCATCAAAATATATCTCCCACACTTTTCCTAAAAAATGAAAGTGTGATCATTATTTTGAATCACCTGAATCCTTAAAAAGTATATGAGTTTACAATAATGGAAATTTAAAATTACAATTTCATGTAATTAGAAAAATCTTCAAATGATCCATGCCTACTTCCACTAAATATAATATAATCCAAGTACCCAAGAATCATAAATTTATCTCCCTACTAATTCTTTACATAGATGTTACGGTTGAAACCTCATCTTTAAAATTTTAGCTTCTTCAGATAAGAATCTAGTAGAGAATTCCATGCACGTGGTGTTGGCTTTAGACCATAAAGAGTCTTATTTAATCTACAAAAAAAATTATCATTTCCAATTAGAATTATCACTAGTTGTTCAATGTAGGATTATTCATCAAGAATTCAATTTAAGAATTGTGTTTTTACATCCATATGATAAAAATTTTACTATATTTGAATCTTCATATCTAGGAACATCCTAATATACTCTATTAAATCTACTAGATCAAAAGTTTCTTCAACATCAATGCCTTCAATTTATGAATAGTCTTTACTCACCAATCATGCCTTATTTATAATTAAATTTCCATGCTCATTGAATTTGTTTTTGAAGATCCACTTTTTTCAAATATATTTTTATTTTCTCATCATTTAAAAAGATCCCAAATCCAAAAAATCTGATCTAATTATTCAATCATATACTTAACCCATGAATAATCCTTCACTATTTATTTAAATAAGTTTATATTCACAATTTATAGGAGGTAATAATGTGTTTAATTCCTCATTATCCTTATTTGTGTAGGTGTCTTCCAATCCTCAATGATGTTTTATTGATAAAACTTTTCTCTTCTATTTCTCCTATAATGATATGGTATAGTTTCATAAGCAGTGGTTTCCTCTTCAGATTAAAAACAAAACCATCATCATTTTGAGAGACCTTAATATTGGTCAATCCTTCCATAAATTCTATTTTTTAATATTTTATTTTTTTCTTTCTTCTTTATCTTCAATCAGATCAGTATATGAGCTCCTAGAGTTAATCATAATTTTATCCTCAATGATATCAATATAATGTATCAACAAGATCCTTCTAAGATGATTATTATAGAATTTACATTATTTACACTTCATTGATTATCCAAGTAAAATTTCCTCATCTAAAACATCTCCATACTTTCCATGATTTCCTTCTTTGTTTTGTATGATACATTTATATCCAAAATAATGAAAATAAATTTTTAAGGGCTTACTGTCATTCCATTTTGCATATGATTTCCTATCCTCTCATATATATACATGTTTTATTTTGAGTGTTCCCCACAACATGAATATCCTCTATCCAGTAATGACGTGAAACAAAACACTCAATCAGCATAGTTTTGGCCAAATTATATACCTATAGAATTCTTCATTCAAGACCCCGATTATTTTGAGGTGTTATCATTGAAGACACCACATGATTTATCTCATGTTTTTTAGGTAATTTTAAAATTCAATGGATGTGTTTTCTATTCCATTGTCAAATCATTATATCTTGATTGTGCAGCCAGTTTTATTCTCAAATCTTCGGATTTATCTCTTCATGTTGTAAATAACTTCTAGTTTACACTGTATAAACATAACACATTCTATACTACTATAATTATCAATAATAATAATTAATTACCTTTATCTATATGTTCCATAAAAATTAATTGGACCAAAAACATATAAGTGGACTAGATAAATCAAATTATATGCCCTTTTTTTCTTCATACAATAAGAATTATGGGCCATTTTACTCACATACAAGCATCACATGTCTTTTCACCATCATTCTTCTGGTTGGGAATGTCAAAAAAATAATTTAGCATTGAAAATTATTTCATCCTCTATTTATTAATGTAATCCAGCCTCTGGTGCCACCATTTTTTCCCTCTTTAATTGTTAAGAAACAAGTGTTTTATTTACTATTTTACTCATATAAATTTCCATTTTACCTCCATCCTTCCATGAGATAATTTTATATATTTCATTTGACATTTCACCCATTCTAATTAAATTTCACTATAAGTCCTAAGTCATATAGTTGACTCACACTGAGGAGATTGTGATAAAATCCATCAACATAGAACACTTCTATTTTCTTCATCTCATCATTTTCAAATTCTATATTTCTACTAACTTCTATCTTTAAGGAACCATCATTATCAAATATCATTATTCCATAAAACCTTTACTTAACATTATTTAACAAATTTTTATTTCCGGTCATGTGGCATGATAATCCACTATCATGAATCTCAATGTTACTATTATTTGTGTATTTTAGAGTGATTTATTCTCAATTTTATTCTTTTACTTTTAAGAGATACATGTTTGGTTGGAGAAAAAGGATAGCCTCTCCAATCTATTATCGACATAAATGGTTGAATCATACTCATATTATTCTTTGAATAGATAATACCTATTTTCAAGGGTAATTGTTCTTGGTTGACCTATATTAAATTTTCTTGGAGTTCTATATTTATTTTTCACAACATTCCATTGCCTATAATTAATAGATTTATGGCCAAAGTTAAAACAATGAAAATAATATCCATATAAATTACTTAACCTATAAGTTTAAGGATATTGGATCATTCTCTTTAGTTGACTTTTATGTGTTTCACCATCCATATAGCACCTTACATCTTCATACTAAGACCTGGTATGACCTATAATGCCACAAAATTGACATTTTATAAACAAAATCATATTCTCACTTAGACTCCTCCACATGTCACACTATTTTGTATTGTTAATTAATTGGTGTTACTCTCTGTATAATGGAGGATTGTTTTTAGATATCTTCTCTATTTGTTTTAATGTTTTCTCTATTAGGAAATCATGCACCTTTGTGATATGTACAACATTGTTCTTCCATTTTCTTTGGATCATCCAATTTCCAACATCTTATGTATTTTTATCACATCCAATTCAAATTTTTCATATAAATTTTTATCTTGGATCATTCAGTGATTTATCTACTCCTACGAAACCAAGTTCAACTATTTCCATTAGATATGAATACGAAACCCTTGAAAACTATAATATATTATTCATTTCAATTTATTTTGATTTGTTTTTTATTTAATCTTCAAAGAAATGACTTCTTCTTAAAGGGCCTCAACAATATTAGAATTTTTTCTCCAGTATTGATGTAAGTTCATTGATGGATTTTTTCATTCTCTTTAATCGTGATTTTGAACTCCATAGGCTCTTTCAAGATTTTAAGAGTTATCAAATTTTATTCTAACTCTCCTAGAAGTATATCATCTTTTGCTTCAATATAATCCACATACTCAGATGAATCTTTCAATAAACCTATCATATTTATATTTTTATTTGAATGTCAATATTATCCATAACACTATAAAGTTCCACCTAAAGATCTAAAAAACCATCTGAATGATTGTATTCTTCTTTCATATGTTTTACCATTCCAACTATATGCATCATACAATATTTAATAATAAATTTAAACTCTATCTATACATCCTCCAAAAACTCATTATTATATTTTTCTTATATTCATATGAAAATCTTGCTCTATTATTTATTTCCTGATTTTAATTCACCCTTTTGTAAGAACCTCCTTTGAGACCTCTATATGACTTATGATTCACTTTCTACATCATTGAATCTCCTTGATCACTGAGTTGAAATGTTCCCTACTTGACAACACCAAAAATAGGCCAAAGGAATCTTTCCTTCAAATCTCCCTTTTCCACTTGCGGATTGTTTTTGGAAAAAGGAGAAAAATTTCATCATCTCCATCATCACTAACTTTTAAAATGACAATTTTTCCATGGATTTTAATGTCATTTACTTTTTTACACAAATTGTTTTATATTATTGTTTGAAAATCATTTAATATACCACTAGACATATTAGGTGATCATAAAGAGAAATGTAGATAGATCTCTTTCCTCAAGAACTGACACTTTTTGAATATACAGAGGGGGGATCCTTATCAATATTTTCTTCACAATGTCAATATCCTTGATTTCTTCCCCAAGTCCATGAATATATCCAACAATTTCAGTAATTTGATTAAATAAACTATCTACATTTTCATTTGGATTTATCTTTAGATCATTGAATTGATTGTGAAAAAAATGAATTTTTACATCCTTAGATTTTTTATCACCTTCATATATATTTTCTAGTTTTTCCCACATATACTTGGTTGTAGTGAAACTCAACAAATTCAAATATATTTGATAAGATAGTGTTTTAGTGATATAATTTTTAGATTTGGAATCTTAATTAAGAATTTTCTTTTTTGTTTCAGTCATATAGAGACATGTCGCATCTGTGACCTGAATCCCTTGAACTATGACATTGATAACTTCCATCACGAGAGATCATATATGATACCTCATTATACTCTTCCAAATATGAAATTTTCGAGCATAAAAAAGGGGAACTCCTCTAACATTCAAGGAATTTCCTATAAAAACAACAACATATGATAGATTTTCCACTGAGAACCTATATTCTCTAGTACCACTTGTCAGACCCTAGGACACTCTAACAAGGGAGAGGTGGATCAGGGTGCCAACATTTTATTTTGATGAGGTAGATCTTTTCCCCATATTGGTATGAACTTGTTAGACCTTTCTGATGGAATCATGTAATTATTAAACACCCATATACAGAAATAGAACTCAATATAGTTGTATTACTTGGTTCACCACTAAGGGATAGTCTAAGGATCATACGCCGATAGTGTGTCAGTCGTACCTGAATTCACTAAACATTACTATAAGTTGTAGATTACAATTTATAGACATTATCACTATATTTTAGACACGCTTCCTTTAAAATAATTTTAGGGATAGCACTCTACCACCCTTAAATCACTTTCATCAAATCCAACTATCTCATATCTTATGGTGAATTCTTTCTCAGTTTATCAACCTGAAGGTTGCATTGATTGATTAGAAAAATATATATTTTTCCCTGATTAGCATGAGATTCTTATTACACCATTATCTGGAATCAATTCCCTTGGAAGTAATATTCAATCAATACAAATAATAATAACCTATTATTCATGAAACTTATATTTTGTTGTGAAACTTTTTTCTTTTTCAAAACACCTCAGTTTTCATGCAACTTTTAGTTTTTTCATGAAACTTTTTCACTTTTACGCAAAACCTCTATTTTCAAAAAACTTTTAGTTTTGTCACAGTACTCAACTTCATGAAAATATATCACAAAGCATAGGATCTATATATTTATTGAGAGAGTTTATTCAAATTAAGGAGGTACCTTCCTATTTATATACATAGAGGACCCTTCATGCAACATCCATGTGAAACTTCAACTGTTCATGTAACTTTTCATCAATGATCAACATTAACTGTTTAATGTTTCATTTAGCATTTAACTCACTAACTTTTTCAAACATAAACTCTATTTCATGGTCATGTGAAACACTTCCTTTGTTTAGAAACTCGTATTTTTCATAATTTTCATCACTTTCTTGAAAAACTTTCCTTTACTATATTATGATGGTATATATCCAAATCTTCCCTTATGTGAAACTCTAGAAGCCTCCATTACCCTTTTGTGTAACCATTATATTTACACAAAAATATTTCCTTTTCCAAAAATAGTTTTCTCCATCCTCCAAATTTTGGATCAAAAAATTTGGAAGACATTGTAAAACTACACTACCTTTATCACTAAATCCACATGCACCATAAGATCACTTTTCTTGAGAATTCCTTGCTCAATACATTGTGGATTTATAAAAAAATACAAAATTTATTCCATTTATAGCTATAAACCCCATTAGTTCCAACATAATCATTACATTATAGATAGAGCCTCCAAGATATCCTAGAAGTTTGGGTAGTTTTAGGGATCTCATCATTTGTAGAAAGGTTTATTCCTCACCCCATAAAAAATATTTTCATGAGGGAAATTGATTCTCACTATCATATGGAATCAAAATCTGAAGATAAAATGTCACATAATGAAGTCACATTACACTGGCTACCATATTATTCATGGACTAGTACAATTATACCATGAAACTAATTCTCTAATAACTCAAGTTAGTCACCCATATTATTATATCCCATTTATAGGAATGCATTGGATTCTACATACTATTTAAGTCCCAAGTTCTCCTTAATAAACCTAAGCATTGTTAAGCATAGTTTCCCCAAATTTCCAAAACCATGGATCATAGTTTAACTTTATTAAAAAAAATTATTCCTTTTATTGACCAGATCTAATACCACTCTACCATGACCTGACGCAATAGGACCCCTCCTAGGTAGTGATAGGCTATGTTTGACACCACAATCACATATCTAAGATTCTAGGGGATAGGGATTATCACCAAGAAATCATAAAAAACATATGGGAAGCATTATCCTAAACATCCTACCTGAAAAGAAAAACCACTAGATAATAGAAAAGGAATGTGCAACAACACAAAAAATACTTAGCAGGATGAAATGTAAAATATTCATGTGTACCTCTCAAGAAACTAGGTGAAAAGGGTCACCATGTTGTATTATATCCAATGTGAACTCTTTTAGATTCTGAATCTCATCGATCCCACTAAGCTTCATCCTGATAGTACTTGTTTCAAATGGAAATAAATCTGTATATCACCTGTATAGACACAAAATGTGTAATTATGGGGCCCATAAAAGGGTGAGTATAAAAATACCCAGTATGATGCCTCAAAACGGAATGGGAAGAAAGGGAAAAAGTTATCACACAATTATGGTGGGACCATACAACCACCCAATTCAACCAAAGGTAAAACCAACTTGAAGAGAAGGTATCTCTGGGCCACCATATAATATTTTCACTTTATCCAGTAGAGGGAAACAAGGGAAAACACAAATGACTTCTCATCCACACTATAAAGACACCTTGAACAAGTCACACACCTCAAGGTATGAAATCTCTCTACTTCATCATCAACCAAAAAAGACCAACTTTATCATTATGTGAATAGAAAACACCTCACAACACCATTAAAACACTCAATGAAATCTGATGAGATTCCTAGTTAAAAAATACATAATAATATTTAAACTAAATCACCTTTACCAGAACTATTTCCAACATGCGAGGAAATAAACTATAAATATATTTAGGAAACCATTTTCTAAAAGATGAATAATTCCACACTAATCTCATCAGAGCACATGACCGAGCTTATATAACACTGAAAATAATTCCACATTTCAATAAACCAATAGGAAAGGTATTCCTTATCCAACTATTTCACAAGATAAGAACCCAAAATCCTATATACACTCAAATAATAATTCAAATAATCATTAAAAGATTAACCACTATAAAAAGAAACTCCTCTCTAGGAAGTGAACTGTGTGGGAAAGAACTAAAAACCCCATATTATATAAGCCTCTATGCACACAAACCATCTAAGGAGGTCAACCATTTTCATCACTAAGGTATATAAAATGAAATCATCATATGGGACCCACACCATAAAAAACACGCACACCTAAATTGACAGAGTACCAATATAGAACATAAAATAATCTCTATGGAATCAACTATTACCAACATTAAGTCAACACTACCATCGTATCAAAATTCCTACACTGCATCGAAAGGATTGGACTAGCCCTGAAAAGTATCTATCAACATTTGTGAAGGAATATCATGTACCTCAAAAAAAGGGGCTCTAGTATATCATACTCTATTATAGAGGACCCACACCCCACCCTATATAGGGTTTCTGAATCTATAAAATAAAAGGAACTTCTCACTCATTAACCTACCAGATAAGGCTCAGGGAAAGCATCTGGATCCAAATTCTACACTTCTACCACTCCATAGGGATCAACTGTAATGGTCTGGAAAAAAGATACCATCAAGAATGATCCATAAATGTTGCTCCATCTCCATAAATCATAACCAGATATGTAACAAAAAAATATAAAATGCATTTACCATCTGAATGAATATTTTCCATGAAAGTCATCTCAACCAGGTAACAAGGTTACAACTCTTATTCCCCCCATACCCAAGATACATTCACTAATACAAAATGCAAGGTTAGATTCTTCCTTGTGTCTCACACATAACTAAGACCATCCAAACTACTCTCTTTTGAAGAGGGTACTTCTCATTCCTAGCCAAACTTTATCATCCACAACACTCCATCCTCCTTCATATCCTAATCCACCCAAAACACTTGAAGTTTAAAAATCTAAGAATATATCTAAGGGTCCCATTCCTGGTACCAAATTTTGATATGGTAAATCAAAAACCCATGAAACTTCTTTTTTTAACATTTAAACATTTTAATCATTACTAAGAGATTAAGCTCCATAATCAATACTAGGTTGTCTTTCCAATGGACTATAATAGAGTAGATCAACCAAAAAACACATTATAAATTGAAGATGCTCAAAATATACTACTTAATTATATCAATCCATCTCTATTGTGAGAAAATTCATAAAACCAGGCCAAGGAGTCAGTATAAGCCTGTACTAAGAGTACATGGTGTGTCCACCAAAATAATATCTCTGTATTTTTTGCTTTAAATGGTAGGGAATGTACTTCCCAAGTATACTGAATGTCCTTATACTATATTGTTTTTAATTAACATGATCTCCTAGATGTGTATCCCATCTATTATCATTTCATGTTAGTCAACATGGAATGTACTTGTCCACACCGTGTCCCTCGGATGGGGTTTGTCTGTGCACAAAACTACACCCCTTATCTTGCATTCTAGGATCCTGATCAGCACACATTCCTTGACCACATTCCATGATAAAAATTTCTCCTACCCTAGACACAAAGACACATTAAAGGACATGTGTTCTTGAGAATATATAATCTGTAATAAAATTACAAAAAACCACTCCCTACAAACAAATAGATCTCACCCAAAACACCTAGGTTTCGATCTAAAAAATTATAAACCATTGTAAATATATATCCCATAATAAAAGGAAGGAACAAAAAATTGAATAAAAATGAGTAAATTACAATTCTATACTCTTGATGGATCATCATAGATTCATAATCATTTTCCACAGATCCTCATTCCATAATCATTACATCGTGATCCGGCCTTGATCATTCTATTCAGAAGTCTCTTAAAATTGACCACTCTCACTCGTTTTTCATCACCAAAGGGGGGAAGGATGAAATTCCCTTTCTATGAACATATCAATGAGTCAAAGAGGAATTAGGATAATTTAATAATATAATTAATAAAATGAAATATTGTTTAAATATTATAGTAAAAATATTGGAACCTAAATGAAAATTATACCTCACCTTGGTAATGTTGATTCAGAATTATTACTTCTTACTTTTACATTCCTTTAGTTATGGGAATCAAAAACACCTTCTTAAAATTATGATTACTAACTTTTTATGTCTCAATCATTTTATTATTTTTTTCAAGAAAACATTATTTTTTACCTAACGTAGAAATAATTCAAATGTATTATGAATATGAACTTATCATTCTTCAATACGATACATCAGATCAAGGATGAGTCTGATTCATCAGACTAGCCTTTATTTTGACTAGTGATTAGACTTTTTTCTTGTCTATCATACTAAAAACATCTATAACCATCATACTAATACTAGTACCAAAATATAAAAAAAAACCTTATAAAGTTTATTATATTGAAAAATAATAAGGAATTTCATCAGAATATCCTAATTTTATAATTGGAATATATATTCTTTATGTCTATATTAAGGAATAAAATATATGATTATAATATAGCTAAAAAATGATGTCATTTTTTCACTTACAGATGAGCAGTCAATCACCAGTTATCTAGGTTCATTGCAACAAACTTAGAAATATGACCATTTTTGTTTCTCCTACAAATAAAAGTCTATTCAAAGAGTTTGAAACTAGTATATTTCTTAACTCAGGTATTATAAATATTTCTTAGTGTAAACTGATCATTCTTAGTATTTGTAATAATTTAGAGAGTTTTCAACCTAAGTAATCCTCATTAGGGTTGATTCCTTTAGAAGATTTGATTTTGTATTCTACATCTGACCATTGTAATGATTGAGGGATTCGGGTGATAAGAAAATAGTGAATCTGGTCCACTAAATCAAGGGTATCTGGGTCTAAGAATACAGACACCAATCATTTTATCTAGTTCTTTCGAGGATAGGAAGAAAGATCTTGTTCCAATTATTATCGAGGTCTTTTCTGAAAAGGAAATAAATACATTATAGTTAGTATAAAATTTTGGATACCTTTAGTCAGGGTTGCTAAATACTTTTACCCAAAAGAGTGAATTATTTTAATATATATTTTAAGTTATAATTATTTTTTCTAGATATTGTGTTGCTTGTTTTTATGAGTCTATATTCTTTTGTGCATATTAAAATAGAAAGTTTTTTTACAAATCTTTATTATCATTTGTTTTATAAGTGTATCTAGGTTTACGATTAAAACATACTCTGATATAATCAGAAAATATGTGATTCCAATTTTTAAACTCTTATCATCAAGGGATATTGATCTTTTTACTTAAAGAGGCATTTTTTTGGTTTAGTTTAATGTTTCTAAATATTAATTCACCCCCCCCCCCAACCCATTGTAAGTATATCCATCTTAACTACTCTTGCAATCTAGAAATTTCTATCATAGAGGGTTCTAATTCTTATACTTTTTGAGTTTTTACTTCTTCTATCAACTGTAGTTTTTTATGGTTTGTTTCAAACTACATGTTTATAAATTATTTTTAAACGATTTTTTATTTTTTGAAAACAGAGTTTCTATTATTTTGATAATATATAAGGTGTGAATTTTGGGTCTCTTGGTAATCTAAATCTTGTTTCACCACCAATTTTTTATGGGAATAACTATGATTATTAGAGAGAGAAAATGGAAACTTCGGTGATTAACACTGGAGTTTATAATTTCTTAATGCTTAAAAGGAAGTAAAATATTTCTGATAAGGAAGTTTCTTCTTTCACTAATGCTGGGAATTTCAAATATTGATTGAACTAAAAAGTTTAAAATACATTATTATGTTCTATGATGAGGAATATCTATAGTAACATATCATTTTGTGATGTTTCCAATAGTATTTGGAGTAAATTGGAAGTAACACACATTGGAACTTCCAATGTCATTGACACAATAAGAGTTATGCTTCATGATTATTACCAATCCTTTAATATTATATCTGGTGATATAGTTTCCATGATGCACCAAAGGTTTATAAATATTATCAATAGTTTATATCCTCTTTAATAATAATTTATTGATGATAATATTTTGGTAGAAAATATTATTGGTATAATTCCCAATGAGTGGGAATCTAAAATAACTAATGTGGATGATGTGAGGAAGATTACAAATGTAAATATTGATGATCTTATTGGTACTCTCATGCAATATGAAAGAATATTAAATAAAGATGTTGAAAATTCATAAAATAAAAATGGAGGAGTTTCTTTTTTTGTAACATCTATTATTCATACTAAAGTTCAATCATCATAGAAAGTTGTGAAGTCAACAAAAAATAATAAAGTTATTGTTCATCCATATTATAGTTCATAATAGCTTTCTAAGAATGTGTTGGCTAATATTTCTATAAGGAAGAACAAGATAGTTGGAAATAAATATTTTTATTACATATATAAGAAAGGTTATAAGGATAAAAATGATAGAAAATATCCTAAAGTTACTTTATATGAATGAATAAAAGGACGGGAATATCTGAACTTAATGTCCTAATCTCGAAAGGAAATATACGAAGGAAAGAAATTAATACAGATATGCCAAGAAGTATTATAAAGATAAATGCAGGAAAATTTTGAAAGATTATGACACTTGGATTTTCATTGGTGGAGTTTTATTTGATAATTATTTAGATAATGAAAGTTATGGATATAGTAAAATTTTCTTTTTACTGAAGTACCTATGGTAAATAATTTTCTAATGGATAAGGTAGATATTGTTGAATCCGATAATAATATGTCTTAAATTGAAACTATCTTGATGATAAAAATTACACATCATATGATGAATAATATTCCTCATCTGGAGAGAAAAACATGTTACATAGTTATGAAGAGGTATCAATATTTGAAAAATTTCTCGATAATGAAAATTGAAAAGTGTGTAAAAAACATGATAATTCCAAAAAAACTTGTTAAGTCATATTCAATAATAACACTTTTAAGAAATTATATATCATATCTTTATAAATATCTTGATAAAAATAATTCTAGAAAAGAATATTTTTTCAAAGATCATTAAAAATCTATTTCTGGGAAAAATTATTTACAAGTAAACTTAGTTGTAATGCTATTATTGATAATGATAAAAACACAGTTATCAAACTATAATAAAAAAATTATGACTTGAAGAAAATTTTCTCTAATTTTACCAATAGTAAGGAAAAATTTGACAAAATATAAAAACATTAAATCTCATGTTAATAATTCAGGAATGGGTTTTACTAATAGAATACTAGAATTTAGTAATAAATATTTTATTCCTAAAAGACCACCAATTTTTCACAAAATACCAATGTTTTGGTCACTTGAAGAAAAATTGTTCTTTAAATAAAGTTTAGTATCTTGGTTTTCATAAAGAATATGTTTCTATGAAATTATTGTAACATACGAGCTTAAATCAAGGTATGGACCATTTATGTTTTTAGTAAAAATATTTAAAATGACCCAGGGCGTGCACCTTTACACCGAGTTGTAGGTCTTATATAGCTATTAAAATTAGTTAAATAATTTCTTGAGATTTCTGTAAAACAAATTACGTCATGATCTAGCACTACATTCAGGCTAAAAATAATATAAAGTAGTTAAAAGGGAATAAAAATCATTTAAAGGGAATTAATGGAATTTAAATAGGGATAAAAATAAATAATAAAATAGAAATGGTTGGAGAGAAATTAAAAATAATTAAAATGGGGTAAATCTATTTTAATTAATTTTTCATTTCTTCCACCAATTTATTTTTATTATTTAATTTATTTATTTACTTTTTTATTTATTTTAACTTTTTCTTTTTTTTTCTTTTCTTTATTTATTTTCTTTTTTTTCTCTCCTCCTCTTCTCCATCTCCCTATGTGTCACCCCTGTAAGCCCCAATGTGGTGAGCCTCCACCCTCCCCTCTCTTTCAAAACCCTGTTACAGCCTCATTTATGCTCTAATTTCTATGTCGTCTGGTGCATAGTAAATATCTCGGTAAGACTAACCTCATGCACTAAGAATCATATGATCTTCTTCTCTATTAGTTGTGTGATCTTATATGGAATGTTTTTACCCAAAATTGGGGGTTTTATAAAATTTTCTGATTTCTTCTATTTTAGGTCAAATCAAATATCACCACTAAGCGTAAGATCCTCTAAAAGTACAAGGTAGTTCATCTACTCTCTTTCCCCTCATTTCATTTCGTATTTTAAAAAACATGATTTACCGCTCGCCAGTGCCCACCGGCGATGTTCAATTTTACCTATTATAGTTTAATTATATTGGTTGGCTTCATTTTTGTACCCTTGTTTAAGATAAATGAGTTTTTTAAAATTCTTGAAACATAGTTGGACACCCCTTGGCGTAATCCAACATTCTTGGTCTCATTTTCCATTAGCCCCGAATAATTAAATTATTTTATCGCATGTGTTGTTTCACGCCATTAGGTTGAGCATTAAATTAAATAAATTATTTTGGATTATTGTTAACCATGAACCTTGAGTTTTTTTGGTTATATATGCCTATATATTTCTATTCCTTGTTAAATTATTATTCTTTCATGCCATCATAAAGAGATATGTTCATTTTTCTACATTCAATGATAATTTTTTTTCCTGCAAGTGCTTGACTAGAATGATCATTAATATGTGGCTTTGAGTTGCTTATATTATTTTGTTGCAAATATAAATGCATAACCTATGATATTTTCTTCCTTGATAACTAATTTAATTTAGGTTTGTGTCACAACGTGGGTTCCATATTAAGGAATACACAAGGGCTCTTCGTTCCTGACCGGTTACACATTACGCTATGGAGATGATGTCTTAGGCTTTTCCAAATGAGGGTTTCCCTAGGTTTCTAAATACTCATGAGTGATAATAGTTATGAAAGGTAAATTCAAGGATGGACCCCATGGAAAAGTGGTTACTCCATGCCTCTAGTGATACGTGACCCCTTATGTGTGATACCGGGACAGACTCATGACAAATCCTTGCCTCAAGTGATACTTTAAATTTCAGAAGATTTCATTGTACGGGATTAGTGGTATTAGATTAATTGAAGGATGTACCATAGAGATACCTTAGGGACGGTCTCAAAATAAAACACTCAACTTAAACATAATAATACTGGTAATGTATGAAGGGTTATTATTAATACTTATTGAGGTATGTGTGAATTGTGATACCTTCTGGTGCTTGAATCACACTTTTTGGGCACATAACATAGACCTCAAGCTAAATCACAAGCTTGGGGGTATGTTCCATTTTGTTTGCCTTTTTATATTTATCATTTATTTATATATATATGCATCCTACTTATTATATGTATCATATTCATATTCTCATCTTAGGATAAAGTATATGATATGGGATGGGTTCCATTGAAGACTCAGACCAAGACATATTTATTTTATTATGGTTATTTGATTTCTTACTTTTATCATACGTTGGAACAATGCTTATTTTACATAATGAAATGGAAAGGTTTAGACCCCATGGGTTCCAGCCAACTGGGATTTTATATCACTCCCTACTCGAGCACTTTTTAGTACCCAAGTAGACTTTATGCTCATATGTAGGGATAATGGGAAGCATTCTACATCAAGTTCATGAGTGTGTCTTGCTTCTTAGGATGGAGCTTGGGGGAAGAAGACTGAGATTTTTCTCATGATGTAGTTTTTCCACTTCATTTCATTTTCAATACAGCATTGATTTCATTCGTGTATTCATTTATTTTGTACTCTAACATTAATATAGAATTCATAGCCTGACATCATTATGTATCTGGTTTATTTATCAGCTTATAAACTTATTATATATTTATTTGGGGTAATTTATTTTATTCTGTTGCAATTTGATTATCTATATGCTTCCACTATTTAGTATAAACTATTTTTCCTCCACAGTATATTACATATTACCTATGAGGTCATATTCTTCCCTACAGACACATTAAAAATTCCCTCGCTGCAAGTCAGCAGCCTGTGGTGTTTGGGAAGATGTTCTTGAGGTTATGTGGTTAACCCGGCTTAGAGCACCCTTCTAGTGGCTTCTAGGACAGGGATGCTATAAAGTGGTATCAAAGGTTTTTTTCCTTTTGTGTTAATTTTTAGGATTATAAATGAGACAAGGAAATAGGGATTTGGAACTAACCCTATGCTTAGATGTAGCTAACCCATGTACCGGGGAAACCCAAATTCCTAGGTTAGGATTTTAGTTATTTATTATTCTAATTATTATTGATAGGATTTCACCATTGGGTGATACACTTTTTTTATGATATTATTGATATAATGATTTTACCATTATAAACCAATGATACGAGGGAAATTCATTTACATGAATCATATTAGGAACCATAAGGATTAAAATTACATGCATATTTCCATTCCAAATCCACTTTCAGCATGCATCTTTATATTTTCATGTGAGTGTAGTTGTGCCTAGTTGTAATATTTTGAAGTGCCTATTTGTTAAATATAAATTTGTGATGATTTGTTATATGTTAACTTTACTTTACATTAGAAATAGGTGGAAGGCCTCATTTTAGTGATCCTTCTAAGTTCACTCTCCCTTATCTAGACCCATCTCATGTAGCAGGCTATCTGTTGTGTAGTGCTCAGAATCTTTCTATATACCTACCCTCTTTATTGCACCTTGTCATTCTTTATTCATATGATATGAATTCTATCTAAAGGGGTGTGTTTGGATATTGTAGACCAATGTCACCGCGACATCTACATGTCCTACCTCAAGAAAGAGGTGATGAGCACACTCCAGAACTACCTGTAATACCACATGTGGTGCCTCCTGTGGTACCACCTCCTATCGATCTTGTGATGCGGCCTGACGCTCAGTTTAGGGATGGTATCCTTAGGTTTATTCAGTTAGTCCAAAGCATTCCCAAACATGTCATGTCTATGGTAGATCTCACATGGGACTTCCTACAACATCACCCTCTCACCTTATTTGGAAGTGGCGGTCCGCATGCTACAGAGTCATGGGTAGAAGTTATGTAATATATCTTAGACCATCTAGATATGCTTACAGAGCTCTGGGTAAAACTTGATTTCTATATGCTTAGTGACTCCGCCAAGTGTTGGTGGGATGTTATATCTCAGGCGAAGAACACCAGAGATATGGATTGGGCATAATTACAAATAGATATCTATGATCACTTATTTATGTAGACTCTGAGAGATGATCATTCTAGGGAATTCATAAATCTTCAGAAGGGATCTATGATAGTGTTATAGTATTCTAATCACATCAAATAGCTTCAGAATTTTTCCCCATATCTGACTGGTGACATAGAGACAATTGTGAGACACTTTGAGGATGGACTCGGATATACCATCTACTCGTAGGTGAGAATATTTCATTTGAACACTATTACAGAGATAGTGAATTAGGCCCTCATTTCAATACAAAAATCTTATGGAATCAAAACATGTGATCCATGGTGGTTTAGTTCTAAGGTAGGGTGATAGTTCTTAATTCAATAATAAGTTCCATTTTTAAAGTGCACATGGAGTAAATCCAAGACAAGAAATTCATTTTGATAGTTCTGTCACACGTCATTAGTGCGACAGAGTAAGCCATAAAAAGACTTATTGTACGAGAGACCTAATGGATTGAGGAAATACGGGTCACCTTCAACATTTCTGCTCTTATTTCTCATCAATATTCAATAGAAGAGGATATGTGCCAGCACCTCTATCAGTAATGAGATCTACAACTCCACAGCTATTTGGAAGTTCTTTTTCCACCGGACGATTAGGATGAGGTAATGTTGGAGGTCATGGTCAAGGAAATATAGTTCTAGACTGTGAATTTCAGTAGAGCAGGCCTACTCAGGCCAATCAGGCATCATATTAGGGTCTTGGTTCATGTATTTTATATACAGTGCAACTAGTACCATAGGAGCAGAGTGCAGGACCATCTACAGTTAGAGGTATTATTCTAGTAGCCTCAACTTTAGTTTCTTCCCTTTTTGATACTAGTTCATTGCATTCTTTTTTATCTACTTCTATTTTTTAAATCCTTGGTTTTACAATTGAGTGCCTTTGTGGTGTCATATCTCGCGACCCTCCTTTAAAAGTTAAGACATAGGGTATACGCCAGTGATAAAAGTTCTGCTTGATATAGGTGGGTACTATTTCCTTTTTATGTTTTACATTCTCAATATGTATGGAATCAATTTCATTCTTGGTATGAATTGGACAGCTCCTTATCGTACTCAATTAGACTCCTATCATCATCAAGTGTCCTTCACATCCCCTAAGGGTGACACATATCTACACAAAGAAGAATGGGATATGCAGGAAGATGAGTATGGACTTAAATGTGTAGGACTAGGTAGAGTGAAAGCTCAATTAGCAAGTCTCTTCATGAGCAATCAGGGAATGCAGCTGGCGGACTTCCCTCCCATGGTAGATCATTTTTGGGACATCTTCCATGATGATTTCTCTATCTTACCTCTCTTGAGGGATGTGAAATTCATTATCAAGCTAGTTTCAGGTGCAGCACCAATTTCTATTACTCCTTATAGGATGGAACCCACAGATCAACATGAACTGAAAAGGCATCTTAAAGACCTCAAGGCTACGGGTTTTATCAGACCTAGAACATCACTGTGGGGTTCACCAGTTCATTTCACCAAGAAGGTGGATGATACCCTCAAATTTTGTGTGGATTACCATCGGCTCAACCACCTTATGGTAAATAATTGACATTAATTTCCTTTTATATAATACCACTTCGAATTTATCTGAGGAAAAACTGTTTTCTCTATGATTGATCTGAGGTTGGGATATCACCAGGTGTGTGTGAAACCATATGACATACCACTTACAGAATTCCAGAGTAGGAACTGATTCTATGAAATTTTTGTTATGCCATTTAGGCTCACAAATGTGTGAGGGGTATTCATGGCTCTGATGAATCAGGTTTTTCAACCATACCATGATTCCTTTTTGGTAGTTTCTATTGACTACATATTGGTGTATTCACATTCCTGACATGACCATGTAACCCATCTTTAGATCGTGCTAAGTACACTAAGAGACCACTCTCTATATGAAAATATTGTCAAATACCACTTCTAGATTGGTAAGGTTAACTTCTTGGGTCATATAATATATGATAAAATCATGTTAGTCGACCGATAAAAGGTGAGAACTATAGTTTCCTAGGAGAAGCCAAAAAAATTTTTCGATATATGTAGTTACATGGGCCTTGATGGATATTAAATAAATTTCATCTAGGATTTCTTCCACTTAGAAGCACCTCTTATGGACCTGACTGAGAATGGTGTGTAGTTTATCTTGTCATATGGTTGTGAAAAATCTTTTCAAGAGTTAAAGAGAAGACTAACCTCATCTCTGATTCTGATTTTTTCTAAGCCAGACAGAAGCTATAATATTTAATGTGATTTTTCATGAATTGAAAATTGAGAAATTTTTATATATGTTGAATGAGTCGTGGATTATGGATCTCTTCAGCTGAGACCTCATGAGCAGAACTATCCTACAAATGACCTTGAGTTAGCAACTATGGTTCATTCTATACGCTGCTGGAGACACTACTTGTCGGGTGAGAGGTTTTTTGTTTACATGAACCATAAAATATTTAAATATATCTCCACTCAGTGAGACTTGAATTTAAGGAAGAATTGGTGGGTTTAATACCTTTATTCATTCTATTTTGAGCTTTCTTATACCCCTGGTAGGTGAAATTCTGTGGTTGATGCTTTGAGCCACAATATGCAGACACGAGCCATCCAGGCAGCCTGCAATGAGTGCAAGATGATGTCTTTGTTTTCTGAGAAGCATGTGGAGGTTCGATAATAGTGAGGTAAACTGGCTATAACAGCTCTTATAGTGACATCCTCTCTTCTGGATCAAGTTCTTATGTGACAGTTATCTGATCCAGAGGGGATCGTTCTGAGGGAAAGTGTCATAGAAGAGAACCCTCCTCCTAGTTGGGTTGTTTATGGTAGTGAAACTATGCTTTAATGTGGTTTTGTATGGGTACCTTCTGATATACGAGAAGAGATGATGAAGGAATCTCATACCTCAATCTGGGCAGTTCATCCTAGTCTTACCAAGATGTATATAGATAAGTGTCGTCAGTACTAGTGGTCGGGTATGAAGAAACATATAGCGGGTTTCATTACTCAATGCTCCACCTGTCAGCAGGTGAAGGTAGGGCACCAATGACCTACTAAACATATATAGACTATATACATTCCAGAGTGAAAATGGAATGACATCACCATGGATTTTGTTATAGGCTTTCCATGATCACCTTGAGGGAGTAATGTTGTATGGGTGATTATCGATAAGTAGACTAAAGTTGTTAACTTCTTGCCTATTTGGGAGACCTTTTCTATTGATGAGTTGGCAAGGCTGTACATCTGGAAGATAGTGAAACTTCATGGAATATCTTGTTCTATTTTCTCAGACAGAGATGCCCACTTTACTTCATGGTTCTGGAATGGGTTGTAGAAAGTGTTGGGTTCGAAGGTACTCTTGAGTATTTCATATCACCCTTAGACCGATGGGCAGTCTGAGCGGAGTATATGAGTGTTAGAGGATATAATACGAGCTTGTATCCTTAATTTTGGAGGTTTTTTGGTGAAACATGTTCCTCTTATTGATTTTACCAAAAATAATAGCTTTCCGGAGACAACTCAATTGGCTCTGTATGAGGCCCTCTATGGTAGAATGTTTTGTTCAACTTTATGCTGGCTCAAAGTAGGTGAGGCAGCTTTGTTGGGTATTAATCTTGTTTAGGAGAAGTCTAAGAAAGATTAGATGATTTAGAATCATATGGATATATCTCATTCCATATATAAATATTATATTAATCATCATCGCAGACCTCTCGAGTTCGAGGTGGGACATCATGTCTTTCTACGTGTTTTTCCAAGGTTGGGTCATATGAAGATCAAGAGATAGGGGAATTTATCACTGAGATACATTGGGTTGTTTGATATAATGTAAAAGGGTTGGGCCTATGGCCTATCAATTATTAACACCTCAAATGTACCACTCCATGCACGATGTCTTCCATGCATCTCAACTTTGATAGTATCATCTAGACCTTATCTCACTATTTTGACCCTAACTACATCGAGATTGTTACGGATGCATCCTTTGAGAAGCATCTGATCTATATCATCGACCGTAGAAAAAGGGTTCTATGAGGTAGGTTAGTTCCTTTAGTCTGGGTGTAATGATAACCCAAACACATTCAGAATTAGATCTGGGAGTGGGAGACTGATGTACATTAATAGTGGCTAGAACATTTCTCAGACGACATTCCACTACCATCGAAAGGGTAACTCAGGGACAAGTTGTCCTATAGAGGGGAGGTTGTAACACCCCAGCTTAAATAAAGGTATAAACCTTTTAAGTTTTTAGACCAAATCTTAAAAGCGAACTGGGATGCACACTTGCGCACCCTATTGTGGGTCCCGGGAAACTATTAAATCTAATAAAATAATTGCTCGGAATTTTTGTAAAAACAATTTACGTCGCTCCCTAGCACTGCATTGGAGATAAAAATATTTTAAAAGACATAAAAGGAAATAAAAATAATTTAAGGAAAATTAATGGAATTTAAAGATGGATAAAAATAAATAATAAAATAGAAATAACTGAAGACAAATTAAAAATAATTAAAATGGGGTAAACCAATTTTAATTAATTGTTTCATTTTTTCCACCATTTAATTTTTATTATTTTATTTATTTATTTTCCTTTTTTATTTATTTTTACTTTTTCTTTTTTTTCCTTTCCTTTTATTTCTTTATTTTTTTTCTCTCTCCTCTCTCACCCTATGTATCACCCCTATAGCCCCCCCCAGGTGGTGCGCCTCCTCCCTCCCTTCTCATTTGGAAGCCTGCAACAGCCTTGTTTCATCTCAAATTTTGACGCCTTATGCACAGTAAATCTCTCGGTAAGGCTAATTATGCACATATGGAATCATCGATCTAATTCTCTATCAGTCGTACGATCTTCTATGGAAGGTTTTTACCCCAAATTGGGTATAATCTAAGATCATTTGATTTCTTCTAGTTTAGGTCATATGAAAGATCACCGTTGAGCGTAGGATCCTATACGAGTATAAGGTAGGGAATCTACCCTCTTTCCCCTCGTTTCATTTCACTAATAAATTTGTTTGGCTATAACTGATTGACTAGAATGGTCATTAATATGTGGATTTGGGATGCTTATATTATTTTTTTTACAATTATAAATACATACCATGTGATATATGATTCATTGTAAACTAATTAAATTCAGGGTGGTGAGACAATGTGGGTTCCGTATTAATGACTACACAAGGACTCTCTATTTCTAACTGGGTACACATTACACCTGGGAGACGATGTCTTAGGATTTTCTAGATGTGGGTTTCTCTGGGTTTCTAAATACTCATGAGTGATTCTGGTTCACAAAGGGACATTCAAGAATAAAACAATTGGAAAAGTGGCTACAACATGCCTCGGGTGATACTTGACCCCTTATGTAGAACACTGGGAAGGAATCATGATAAAGCCACGCCTCGAGCGATATTTGGATTTCAAAAGATTTACTTGGATGGGATTGGTGGTATTGGTTTAATTGAAGGATGTACCGTAAAGATACCTTTTGGATCGGCTCAGACTCTAATTCTCAACTTGAACATAATAATAATGATAATGTGTAAAGTGTAGGTATTGATATCGCTTGAGGTATTTGTGAATTCTGATACCTTTTGGTGCTTGAAGCACACCTTTTTGACACATAACTTAGACCCCAACCTAAATCACAAGCTTGGGGTTATGCTCCTTTTTATCTGCCTTTTTATTTCTAGACTTTATATATATATATATATATATATATATCCTTCTTATTATAGGTACCGTATTCATATTCTTGGCTTAGGCCAAAGCAGGTGATATGGGATGGGTGCTGTTGAGGACCCAGACCAAGATATATTTATTTTAGTATGGTAATTGGATTGCTTACTTTTAGAATATTTTGGTACACTTCTTTTGTTTATAGCGCAAAATGGAACGGTTTTGAAACCATGGGTGTCAGCCTATTAGAATTTTATCTCACTCGTTGTTCCACCATCATTTAGTGATTGAGTAGAATTTATGCTCGTAGGTAGGGATAATGGAAAACATGTTGCTTACGGTTCCGGAGTGTGGCTTGCTACTTAGGACAGAGCTTGGGGGAAGAGGATTGAGATTTTTCTCATGATGCATTTATTATAATTCATGTTGTTTTCATTACAGATTTTATTGCATTATTGTATTTCTATTTTTTGTACTCTTACTTTAGAAAAGACATCATAACATGATATCATTGTGTATCTGATTTATTTATCAGCTTCTGTACTTATTATATATTTAGTTTGGGTTTTTTTTTTTCTTCTATTGTAGTTTGATTATCCATATGCTTTCTCTATTTAGTATAAACTGGTTTTCTTCTACTGTATATTACCTATTATCTATGAGGGCATATTCTTCCCTTCAAACACATTAAAAAGGCCCTCACTGCTAGTTAGTAGCCTCTGGAGTTTGGGAAGATGCGCTTGAGGTAATGTGGCCAAACCGGCTTAGAGCACCCTTCCAGGGTATTTTCGGGATGGGGACGCTATAATGATATTTTTCCAAACAATAAAATAGGACAAATGTGGTTTCCCAAAATAAAATTTTCCAATAATACCATACCCAATAAGGTTTGGGTTCTATAAAAATAATTTCTTTGTTTTTAGGAAAATAAATAAAATACTAACAACAAAAAAACATATGGTACATGGATAGTAGTTTCTCCAAACACATGACCAGAAAAAAAGATTTATTTAAGAATATTATCAAGATAAAAGGTAGAGAAGTAACATTCAAAGATAATTCTCACAGAGAAATCATTGGTATAGGTAACATTGTACTTCTTGGAAAATAATTAATTTCAATTGTTTTATTTGTTGTAGGAGATAAGTAACACCTTATAATCATAGGTAGATTATATGATGAAGGTTACCTTATAAACTTTAGGAATGATAAGTATATTGTACATGGTTCCAAGGATGAATTTATTCTTTCTTCCAATTAGTATGATAATGTTAATACAATAAAATTATAATACATTAGGATCCCAGAATTACCATGACTTAGTGTGGTGGAAGATAATTCTTAGTTATGTAATATAAGGTTAGGACACCATACCTTTATAAACACAGTTAATTTTACTAATAAAGGACTTGTTAAGGAATTTCCAGAATGTAGAATTAATACTTTTAAAGTTTGTAATCCTTGAAAATATGGTAAGCAACATAAGTAAAGTTTTAAAACTATTAGTGAAGACTCAAATTATTTTGTTTTATAGTCAGTGAACATGTAATTATTTGTTCCTACACAAAATGGAAGTATTGTGGGAAAATACTATATATATGTTTTAGTTGATGACTATAGTAGATACACAAGTGTCTATTTTTAAAAAAAATCATCTGGTTATTTTAAAATATTTACAGCCAGAGATAAAAAAGGGAAAATCATATCCTTGATAAAAATTCATAGTGATCATGGTAGAGAATTTAAAAATTATGAATATGAAACCTTTTGTAGTAAGAAAGATATTGAACATAAATTTTCTGCACATAGAACTCCCTTGTAAAATTTTTTATTTGAAAGAAGAAATAGATTTTTTTCAGAAGATTATTAGAAATTTTTAGTGAATACTCATTTGATAAACATTTTTGGGGTGAATAAGTTATTAATTAATGATATACTATAAACTTTGTTTTAATTATACCTTTTATTAATAAACCTCTATATGAGTTTTGGATAGGAAGAAAACCAAATATTTCTTACTTTAAATTATTTGGTTTCAAAGTATTCATCCTAAATTATAAAGAAAATTTACATAAGTTGTCAGCCAAATCGGATTAAGTACTGCTTTGGGTCATTCCACCACTAGTAGGTCTTATTGATTTTTTAGAAAAAATACAAATATTTTTTAGGAAATAATTATTTTTTAGTTTAATGAAACAAGTCCTTTAATTTTCAAACAACTTGAACCTACAACTTTGGATGTTATATCTAAAATATATTTTTAACATGTTGTAGAAATTTCTTCTCATAAAGAAATAACTCAAGAATACGTTTCTGAAATTTTTGTTTAAGAATATTTTCAACGTATTGTTGAAGAATGGACTTTTGAAAACCCATGAATTCTTTTTTCTTAAGAATAATCGTAGTTAAAATATTATTAGTGATGTAATTCAACCAGTTAGAACTATAAGTTAATTGAAAAATGAAATTTAACATCAAACATTATTATCCCATTTCAAACATAAGAATCCAGATTAAGATTGAACAAAATTAATTAAAGAAGAGTTCAAGGAGTTTGAAAGGAACAAAGTATAGAATTTAGCTTAATGACCTAAAGAAACTTCTACAATTGGAGTAAAATGGGTTTTTTGGGGATAAATGTAATGAAAATGCATAATATTTAGAAATAAATACAAACCTATTTCTAAGGGATATAGCTAATGAGAAGGAATAGACTATGAAGAAACATATTCTCCAGCAGAAAGACTTGAGGCAATTCAAATACTTCAATATTTTATAAAATTCTTTAATTTCAAACTATTTCAAATGGATGTGAAGTGTGCTTTCATAAATGGATATGTTCAGGAAGAATTTTATTTTGAACAACCCCCTGGTCTTAAAAATAAAAAAAAATATCTAAAAAATGTTTATAAACTTACCAAGGCACTTTAAAGACTTACACAATCCCCTAGAGCTTTGTATTATAGGTTAATTGGATTTTTGTTACAAATTTTTTTTGTTAATGTAGCATAATATCCATATATTTTTTAAAAAGAAGTTCATAAAAACATTTTGATTGTACAAATTATATGTTGATTAAATCATATTTTTTTAACTCAAAAATATTAACAAATTATTTTATGGATCTTATGAGGCCAGATATTGAAATGAGTATGATGGGTGAGTCTATATATTTTCTTTGTTTTCAAATATTAAAAAAACCAGAATGTAATTTTATGTCTCCACATAATTATATAAAATAATTAATTAAAAAATTTGGATATAAAAATACTAAAAATAATTATACTCCCACTAGTACCTCTAATACATTAGATCTTGTTGAGGCTAGGAAACCTTTTGATTAGAAAAATTTTATAGGTAATATTGTAATCTTACTTTACTTAATATCTAGTCATATGGATTTAATGTTTCCAATATTCTTATATGCTATATATCAATACAATCTGAAAAAATCCCATATTAAATCTATAAAATGAATCTTTTTTATCTTAAAGGATCTATTGGATTTGGATTATTCTATTCTTCTACAATTTTTTTTCGAACTAACAAGTTTTTTGCTGTAGACTATGGTAGATGTACAATGGATAGGATAAGCACTTCCAAAACATGTCATTTATTAGGAGACTCTTTATTTTCATGACCATATAATAAAAAAAACTTAGTAGAAATTTCCACTACTGAATCCAAATATATTGATGTTGGAAATTATTATGCTCAAGTTTTGTGGATACAAAACACACTAATATACTATGGAATGATTTTTACTAAAACTAGAATAATTTGTAACAACATGATTTCCATTTCCTTAAGTAAAAACCTAGAACATCACTCATGTTTTATGAACATATATATAGGACATAATTTTCTTCAGGATCACACACTAAAAGGAGAAATAATTTTACAATTCATCATAATTCAATAACATCTTGTTGATGTTTTTCCAAAAACCATTAGTTATGATAGATTTGGATACATTAAAAAATCTAGGAATGATCAATATTAAGTGATTATGTAACACCCCAAGCTTCCTCGGTATGTTTCCTTTCGAATAATGCAATGACGTGCATTGTACGCAACTTCGAGATTTTAACACACCACAACCAATCAAACTAGCCGTTATGAATAGTAATACCTACTTTTTGAAATTATATATATATTATATTTCAAAATGGACTTCATTTTTGGATTCGGAATATCGAATTTAGCCTAAGGTGAAATTTTGGTACTTTTCGGATAACTTTCATATTTTGATGAATAGTGAAAATTACTAAATTTTAATTAAAAACAACTTTTTTAATCAAAATAATTAATAGTGATAAATTGTGAATTTGAGTGGTTTTAAAGTATATTTAGAATATATTTTTACCATTTAATATAATGTTGGTCATTGGACATAATTTTACAATTAAACCGAACATAAACAAGTGTCAATCTTTTGATAGTTATTATCTCTTAAAAACACGCTTTTTGTTTTGACAGCGGGAATTAATTTTAAATTAATTTCTGCCACTTCTGTGTTTTGAATTTAGAAAAATGGATTCCATATTTGGAATCAGGATGTCCAAATTGTGTAAATAGGTAACTTTTATTTTTAGACATTTTCAATAATTACTGCGGTAAATATTTTATTTACCATGGTTAAGGGTAAATCCGGTAAATAAGGGTTAAAAAAAATAATATTATAATAATAATAAATTACCCTAAAATGTGTCTTAACCCTATTGGTTGATACATGGTCGACCATGGGCATCTTTGGGTCAATTTTGGGACCCCATGGATCCACTTGTAAGTGATAATGACACTTTATATTAATTAAGTTAAAATGAATACAAAAATGACACAAGCATATATCTTTTAGCAAAACAATTGTTACATAGGGTTATATATGCTGGATTTTAGATTATAAATATTCATTAGAAAGCTAAAAAAATTTACTACATAATTATAGTTTATTTATAATTTTTTGACATTAAATAATTTATTTTATTTATGACACAATGATGATGCAGTAATTACTAAAATAGTAAAAAATTAACATAATTGATATTATAAATACCCAAATAATTATAATATGAAACTTTTAATGAATTAAAAAAATTTTCTAGGATAATATGATATATTAGGATTGATTTATTTGACTTTTTTTGAAGTAATCAATCTGTTATGAGTTTCACAAAAATCAACTAGTGAATAGTGTCAAAATTGACATAAAAGAGTTCTTAAAACAAATATTATATTATTAATTGATATTAAATTCCTAAAAATCTAAGGTTCGGCCAAGAGACTTATATTATGATAGGTTAATCATTAATGGACCACTTGGGGGTCTTTTGGATGTATATAGTAAGTTTATTAACCATATTATATAAAAATACAAAGAGACATTGTAAAAGTGAAACTAATTAACTTAGAGTTAATACTTAAAGATAAGGTTAATATAAGTACCCAAACCTGTCTAAATTCTATTGGATGAGTTGTTTTCGACCTATCCCCACCTCAAACTTTGAATAGTAAACTTTGGAGCCATTGGAAACCGAATATGAATTTATTATAAATTAATATTTCTAGCTTTTCCAAAGGTGCCCCTCACCCCTCTTATAAAAGGGCACTCCTCCTTCTCATTTCCTCACACCTCTCAAGCCACTTGGCTCGTCCAAACTCTGCCCAAATAAGCTCCCCACATCCCTCTCCTCCTCCTTGAAGCTTCCCCTTAGGAAGAAAGCATTTCAACAAGTCCTTTGGTTCCAACCAAAGTGAGTTACCTAAATTAAAGGTAACGATTTCTCTTAAATTATTTTCATTTATTTTGCTTCTTCAACCCCCAAACTCTTTTTATTTACCTTCTTTTGTAACAACACCAGTATCCTCAATATACTAGGATGTTGTTATAAGAAGTATTCAAACTACACATACACACAACTCCATCTAATGGATGATGAACATAATGTTTCTGTGGATGGCAAACTAACGCCTCACGAAACGATGATTGTTCAAAAACATCTTACCGCATCTCATGGTGGCCATTATGATGGCACTGTAATTAAATATGATATTAATGATATATATTTTATATATAAGCTTCTGTAATTCCATTTTATTTCATACCATTATTCGTTTCATGTCGTATATACATACGATAATTTCATTTGAGGAAGTGCGGACTACCGCCCCCTTAAAATGATATGACTCGTTCATACCACACATGGAACGTATAAAGGATGGTGTTAATGAACTTAAGTAACATATATAAAATATTATATTATACTGGAATAGTAATATACCTATGTATCATTTGGATTCGATTCTTTTAAAATAAAAAATTAAATGGAAGTAGCGTTCGTGCGTACGTACGGACTACCGTCTCCACGAACGCGATGAGATTCATTATCCATCGTATCCATTCAAGTATAATTATCATTTAATGATTTAAAAATGATTTTTAAGGACTTGATATCATTCTGGATATGAATAAGATACAACAAACATGACTTATGTAACAAAACATATAAAAGAAAATGAGTAAGTTAACACCCGAAACGGCGTTAATACTAAGATATTATTAACAAATCAATGTTAAAAGATCATATATGATATCATATTAAAGTAAATGATTCTTGTATTATTCAATAACAATTATTTCACCATTATACAGGAGGTAAACCTACCATCGACCAAGGAAAAAGTACAAAGTAAGGGTTTTCTTATCTCACTTTTAATTCCGTGAGAATTCCATTGATCGCCACTTAATTATTGCATGTGGTGTATGTGTACTGCCCATGATCGTATTCATTGTGTAATATACTTTAATTTATGGGTATTTACATCATCATGGTATGATACTTCTTTCATGGGTGTATGTTTCGTAAGTTACCTAATCGATAAGGGAATTTGAGATTTCAATTTCCACTCATTTGCCTTTACACATATTTCATTGATTATATTACCCCAAGATTATGTGTGGAATCACTATTCATTTGATTATGTCATAATTTCCACTCCCCTTCCTGTGGATAGAAGTTTGGTACACATAATCACTCCATTGTTAATTCTCAAGTCATTGATATGAATTTGATAAGAGTAATTTTAAATCATTCTCCATTTGTTGAGTTAAACATCCAATTCGTTGGTATTGTTTTTACAAGAATATGTGTGAATGTCCTTTGATTGTTTTACACTGAATATCCAATCATATTTAGTGTATTTATATTTGTCACACATAATTATTTCATTGATTTATCCTTAACCTAAGGATACAACCTTTTTGAGAAATTTCATCTCAATTTACATTCCATTGAGACTTCTTTGATGATATACACCAAATCACTTTTATGTGGTGTATATAATGTACTTTGACATAGTATATCATGAATTCCTTTATTCTCATGATAATACAATGTTTTGATTACCTCAATTATTTGTATTCAAGTGTCTCTCTTTTGGTTAGAAACTCTAACCAAAATACCATTTTAAAATGTTTTAAAGAATTATTCTTCTAAATCATGCTCATTAATGTCCATATTTTAAAAATGGTTTTAAGGATTTATTTATATGGACATTAAAGTTTTAAAATTAAAACTCCTTTTAAAAGTTTCAAAGTGGTATGGGACACTTTGATTCAAAAATATATTTTTAAATGGCTTCTTGACAAATAGTGTGACTTTTAAATGTTTTCAAGAAAAGGGGGATATTTCTCTCAAATAGTTTTGATGATTATTTTCATCTATGTCAACATACTTCATTATTATTGATTGAGGTTAATGTGATACAATACAATATTCCATATTGTATCGAATGAATTATGTTTGACTGTGGATGTGCTATTTTTATACCATTCATGGTTTGTGGTGAAAGTATTGACATTTCGTATGCTAGTTTAATACGAATGTTTACGTTATGTTTAAACCTTTTCATATGGGAATGCATTGGACTTAATAAGTGACGGGTGGAGCCCGCTATAGCTCCTCGATGCATCGGTAGGTCTCATGAGACAAACTAGTGTCTTGGCACAAGGCCTTGGCAAAATCTTATTTGTAGTCTTGGCACGAGGCCTTGGCTATGTGGTTATGATAGTCTGGCATTATGCATTCCATCATTATGAAAGTGGTTATTGATATTGCATGTGATCATTCGACTAGTAGAATATCCATGTGAGTAAGTAAATGGCATTATTTCATTTTACTTTTGCCATACTATGTTGAAGTTCAAATTTAAAAGGCTTTTGTTTTAGTTATAAATTGCCTTAAGTGTTTATGCTTATTTATGAAAGCTTCTGCTATAATGTTATCCTTACTGAGCATCCGATCTCACCCCTTTTAATGTTTTATTTTTCCCAGGATTATGAAGAAGTAATTTATGAATGACCTGCAGGGATAGTATGAGGGGATATGAAGACGAGATGTTTTTTTATGATGTAATGTAAAAATTTATGGATGTATCTAGTTATTCCAAGGCTACTAAACTAATCGGTCTTTCGAGACTTGATCTTTCTCATGATCATGTCAATGTTATGTAATAATGCACCGACTCTAGGTAATTAGGGTCGGGGCGTTACAGTTGGTATCAGAGGAAGTTTAGTACAAACCTTGGTAGCTAGATTTAGATAAACTCTGATTAGAGCACATAGACCTAAGATGAACTTTGAGGATTAGTATAAAAGAACTTCCTAGAATTTTGGTATTGTAGAGATTTTGTGAGTTTTCCGAGCAATACATCCCTGTCTGGATACGAGCAGGTAGAGGCGGCTCTGGCACAGATGTACCTAGGGGTAAAACCCGAAAACACCGCTTTGAGCTAGACTCGAACGGGAACTGGTGCACGACAACGGGCCTTGCTGCACTCTTGGTTACGACACTCCCGGGGGATATGCTTAGGATAATTTACATTTTCTTTACAAACCAATTTAAGTAATATATATATAAGATGAGAGTAAATGACCTTGGTTAATCCTAATATGTTTCAAATTGAGAATATGGTGACATTTTAATCTCTAAATGATTTTACGACTACTATTACTCACACAATGCTTTATGGTTTTAGTCAATGGCTGGATTCCAAGGAAGTCATAGTGACTTTGAGAATGATGTACAAGATGGGAACGGTGGTGGAAATGAGCAACAAAATGGAATGTTGATAGGCGTAAAAGATATCGTCTTTATGCCAAATCAGTTTTCCAAAAATATGATCAACAAAATATATATTAACCAACTCCCAGACTCAACAAGGAAGAGAAAGGTGATAAATGATAAGGGCTCCAGCAATGGAGACCATGGAGAAAAGAACCCTCAATTTTCATCATGCAGGAAATGTGAAAAGAGACACCCAGGAAAGTGTCTCAATGGGACAACGAAATGTTTTACGTGCGGGAAGGAAGGACATAAAGTAAATAATTGCCGAAGAAAAATGAAGAGTACTATGGAAGAAGATAAAAATGGTCCCAAGAGTCCATTTACAGTCATTTGCCGTAAATGTAGGGGACCTGGCCATTACCCGAGTGAATGTCCTATTCTATAGGATATTTTCTTGGTCAAAGAAGAAGCTATGTGGGAATAAATGGTTGGAGAAATGTTTAAAAAGTATTAGCACTCCTTGTTGATGGGTTTACTATGGAATAATTTTCTCTTGTATTTGTAACCCCGCAGTTTGCCATGTGAGAATGATATTTAAGGAAGAATTGTCTCTTCTCTTGTGGATATGGGTATAAATAACCATTTGGATTTATATGATCATTGGGGTTTGAGAGAATTATAAGTTATTCTAATTTGGGATGAAGATTCAAGGTATGATATAACATTTGTGGTTAAATTTATGATATAGTATTTTGAGGAATTTATCTCATTTTGGCAATATTATAAAATATTGTTTTTGAAAAAGGACAACACGTAGACCGTGTGACAACCCGTCGCGTCGGACAAAGCTATGGGAATCGAACCCACAACCAAAGTGCGATTGGGATTTATCGCCTACCACTGGACTACGTGAAGTCCCTGGTTAGTGTGACTTTTTTTTAGTTAAATGATTTTATTGATCAATAATAAGTTGATTTGGGTTCTTATTTCATATCAAAAGAATACCCTTGGTATAGGAAAATGATTTGGTGATTAAGTGATAAATGTTATTTTGGAAGATGTTCGCTTTGTTGGGAACACTATATGCCCAAGGAAAATAGAATACTATGGGGTTTCATTTGTGGAGTAATGATAGATTTTTATCTACGTTTTTATTGTGGATTTATAGAGATTTGGGTTATTTATGGAAATCATTAACCTATAATAGAGAATATGTGATTAGGTTAATTACTTTTGAGTATGTGACTTTAAGAGTATCTGATGTCATTTGGAGATACAATTTAACATGGGAGACTACATAATCAAATTCTTCTATGTTGTGGGTTTCAATATTAGTTTGGATTATATTAAAGGATTTTAAGGACAATTGGTTATTGAATGGTATCTATTTAACTTTGGGGTATTGTTGGTTTAATTTTAGAAATTAAGATTAGTGCATATTTATCTCAATGAATATCCTTTTGGGGGA
Organism: Viscum album; assembly: GCA_963277665.1. Classification (NCBI taxonomy): domain Eukaryota; kingdom Viridiplantae; phylum Streptophyta; class Magnoliopsida; order Santalales; family Viscaceae; genus Viscum; species Viscum album. The sequence continues at coordinate 1,293,906,557 of OY728135.1, forward strand.
TCATTAGATCATTCACTGACCATTTTGGTTTTGATTAATCTTCAAAGACAATGTAAATATATGGTTTATCCTTCATGGATCATGTGATTCTATAGAAGTTTATTCTATCTCTTCCAGTGTGACCAAGTCTTCTTGAATACTCATCGTTTAAAAAAAATGAGTTAGTGGTGGAAATTTATTAAAGAATGAAAATCTACTTAAAATGTAAGTATATCTCATAATGTTCTTAGTCAATATCATAAATGAATTACTCTTCCTTATGTAATGTAACTTAAAAAAAAATGTTGTCCGTTTACTTTCCTACTAGGAGACTAATGGCCGTTTGTCCCAACACAAGTTTGTGGTTTTCTCATTGTTAACTTTCTCCTGATCATGATTTCTATCCCTCTCCATCAGAACTTTACACTTAGTTTATCATCCATATCCATGTTTTCTTACATGGAATCCTAGTATGGGTTATCTTGGATGACCCTTATACCTCTCTTTCTTTCTTTTAAAGTGATAGTTTTATTGACTCTTTTTCCGATGTGGGACTTTCCATTATATTCCCAAGCAAAATTTTAAAAATTGCGAGGACGCAATTTATTGAAGGAGGGGAGAATGTAACACCCCAAGCTTCCTCGGTATGTTTCCTTTCGAATAATGCAATGACGTGCATTGTACGCAACTTCGAGATTTTAACACACCACAACCAATCAAACTAGCCATTATGAATAGTAATACCTACTTTTTGAAATTATATATATATTATATTTCAAAACGGACTTCATTTTTGGATTCGGAATATCGAATTTAGCCTAAGGTTAAATTTTGGTACTTTTCGGATAACTTTCATATTTTGATGAATAGTGAAAATTACTAAATTTTAATTAAAAACAACTTTTTTAATCAAAATAATTAATAGTGATAAATTGTGAATTTGAGTGGTTTTAAAGTATATTTAGAATATATTTTTACCATTTAATATAATGTTGGTCATTGGACATAATTTTACAATTAAACCGAACATAAACAAGTGTCAATCTTTTGATAGTTATTATCTCTTAAAAACACGCTTTTTGTTTTGACAGCGGGAATTAATTTTAAATTAATTTCTGCCACTTCTGGGTTTTGAATTTAGAAAAATGGATTCCATATTTGGAATCAGGATGTCCAAATTGTGTAAATAGGTAACTTTTATTTTTAGACATTTTCAATAATTACTGCGGTAAATATTTTATTTACCATGGTTAAGGGTAAATCCGGTAAATAAGGGTTAAAAAAAATAATATTATAATAATACTAAATTACCCTAAAATGTGTCTTAACCCTATTGGTTGATACATGGTCGACCATGGGCATCTTTGGGTCAATTTTGGGACCCCATGGATCCACTTGTAAGTGATAATGACACTTTATATTAATTAAGTTAAAATGAATACAAAAATGACACAAGCATATATCTTTTAGCAAAACAATTGTTACATAGAGTTATATATGCTGGATTTTAGATTATAAATATTCATTAGAAAGCTAAAAACATTTACTACATAATTATAGTTTATTTATAATTTTTTGACATTAAATAATTTATTTTATTTATGACACAATGATGATGCAGTAATTACTAAAATAGTAAAAAATTAACATAATTGATATTATAAATACCCAAATAATTATAATATGAAACTTTTAATGAATTAAACAAATTTTCTAGGATAATATGATATATTAGGATTGATTTATTTGACTTTGTTTGAAGTAATCAATCTGTTATGAGTTTCACAAAAATCAACTAGTGAATAGTGTCAAAATTGACATAAAAGAGTTCTTAAAACAAATATTATATTATTAATTGATATTAAATTCCTAAAAATCTAAGGTTCGGCCAAGAGACTTATATTATGATAGGTTAATCATTAATGGACCACTTGGGGGTCTTTTGGATGTATATAGTAAGTTTATTAACCATATTATATAAAAATACAAAGAGACATTGTAAAAGTGAAACTAATTAACTTAGAGTTAATACTTAAAGATAAGGTTAATATAAGTACCCAAACCTATCTAAATTCTATTGGATGAGTTGTTTTCGACCTATCCCCACCTCAAAATTTGAATAGTAAACTTTGGAGCCATTGGAAACCGAATATGAATTTATTATAAATTAATATTTCTAGCTTTTCCAAAGGTGCCCCTCACCCCTCTTATAAAAGGGCACTCCTACTTCTCATTTCCTCACACCTCTCAAGCCACTTGGCTCGTCCAAACTCTGCCCAACTAAGCTCCCCACATCCCTCTCCTCCTCCTTGAAGCTTCCCCTTAGGAAGAAAGCATTTCAACAAGTCCTTTGGTTCCAACCAAAGTGAGTTACCTAAATTAAAGGTAACGATTTCTCTTAAATTATTTTCATTTATTTTGCTTCTTCAACCCCCAAACTCTTTTTATTTCCCTTCTTTTGTAACAACACCAGTATCCTCAATATACTAGGATGTTGTTATAAGAAGTATTCAAACTACACATACACACAACTCCATCTAATGGATGATGAACATAATGTTTCTGTGGATGGAAAACTAACGCCTCACGAAACGATGATTGTTCAAAAACATCTTACCGCCTCTCATGGTGGACATTATGATGGCACTGTAATTAAATATGATATTAATGATATATATTTTATATATAAGCTTCTGTAATTCCATTTTATTTCATACCATTATTCGTTTCATGTCGTATATACATACGATAATTTCATTTGAGGAAGTGCGGACTACCGCCCCCTTAAAATGATATGACTCGTTCATACCACACATGGAACGTATAAAGGATGGTGTTAATGAACTTAAGTAACATATATAAAATATTATATTATACTGGAATAGTAATATACCTATGTATCATTTGGATTCGATTCTTTTAAAATAAAAAATTAAATGGAAGTAGCGTTCGTGCGTACGTACGGACTACCGTCTCCACGAACGCGATGAGATTCATTATCCATCGTATCCATTCAAGTATAATTATCATTTAATGATTTAAAAATGATTTTTAAGGACTTGATATCATTCTGGATATGAATAAGATACAACAAACATGACTTATGTAACAAAACATATAAAAGAAAATGAGTAAGTTAACACCCGAAACGGCGTTAATACTAAGATATTATTAACAAATCAATGTTAAAAGATCATATATGATATCATATTAAAGTAAATTATTCTTGTATTATTCAATAACAATTATTTCACCATTATACAGGAGGTAAACCTACCATAGACCAAGGAAAAAGTACAAAGTAAGGGTTTTCTTATCTCACTTTTAATTCCGTGAGAATTCCATTGATCGCCACTTAATTATTGCATGTGGTGTATGTGTACTGCCCATGATCGTATTCATTGTGTAATATACTTTAATTTATGGGTATTTACATCATCATGGTATGATACTTCTTTCATGGGTGTATGTTTCGTAAGTTACCTAATCGATAAGGGAATTTGAGATTTCAATTTCCACTCATTTGGCTTTACACATATTTCATTGATTATATTACCCCAAGATTATGTGTGGAATCACTATTCATTTGATTATGTCATAATTTCCACTCCCCTTCCTGTGGATAGAAGTTTGGTACACATAATCACTCCATTGGTAATTCTCAAGTCATTGATATGAATTTGATAAGAGTAATTTTAACTCATTCTCCATTTGTTGAGTTAAACATCCAATTCGTTGGTATTGTTTTTACAAGAATATGTGTGAATGTCCTTTGATTGTTTTACACTGAATATCCAATCATATTTAGTGTATTTATATTTGTCACACATAATTATTTCATTGATTTATCCTTAACCTAAGGATACAACCTTTTTGAGAAATTTCATCTCAATTTACATTCCATTGAGACTTCTTTGATGATATACACCAAATCACTTTTATGTGGTGTATATAATGTACTTTGACATAGTATATCATGAATTCCTTTATTCTCATGATAATACAATGTTTTGATTACCTCAATTATTTGTATTCAAGTGTCTCTCTTTTGGTTAGAAACTCTAACCAAAATACCATTTTAAAATGTTTTAAAGAATTATTCTTCTAAATCATGCTCATTAATGTCCATATTTTAAAAATGGTTTTAAGGATTTATTTATATGGACATTAAAGTTTTAAAATTAAAACTCCTTTTAAAAGTTTCAAAGTGGTATGGGACACTTTGATTCAAAAATATATTTTTAAATGGCTTCTTGACAAATAGTGTGACTTTTAAATGTTTTCAAGAAAAGGGGGATATTTCTCTCAAATAGTTTTGATGATTATTTTCATCTATGTCAACATACTTCATTATTATTGATTGAGGTTAATGTGATACAATACAATATTCCATATTGTATCGAATGAATTATGTTTGACTGTGGATGTGCTATTTTTATACCATTCATGGTTTGTGGTGAAAGTATTGACATTTCGTATGCTAGTTTAATACGAATGTTTACGTTATGTTTAAACCTTTTCATATGGGAATGCATTGGACTTAATAAGTGACGGGTGGAGCCCGCTATAGCTCCTCGATGCATCGGTAGGTCTCATGAGACAAACTAGTGTCTTGGCACAAGGCCTTGGCAAAATCTTATTTGTAGTCTTGGCACGAGGCCTTGGCTATGTGGTTATGATAGTCTGGCATTATGCATTCCATCATTATGAAAGTGGTTATTGATATTGCATGTGATCATTCGACTAGTAGAATATCCATGTGAGTAAGTAAATGGCATTATTTCATTTTACTTTTGCCATACTATGTTGAAGTTCAAATTTAAAAGGCTTTTGTTTTAGTTATAAATTGCCTTAAGTGTTTATGCTTATTTATGAAAGCTTCTGCTATAATGTTATCCTTACTGAGCATCCGAGCTCACCCCTTTTAATGTTTTATTTTTCCCAGGATTATGAAGAAGTAATTTATGAATGACCTGCAGGGATAGTATGAGGGGATATGAAGACAAGATGTTTTTTTATGATGTAATGTAAAAATTTATGGATGTATCTAGTTATTCCAAGGCTACTAAACTAATCGGTCTTTCGAGACTTGATCTTTCTCATGATCATGTCAATGTTATGTAATAATGCACCGACTCTAGGTAATTAGGGTCGGGGCGTTACAGATTATTTATATTTACTTTTTTTATCAATATACTTATAGTAATTAACTCAATTTAATATGGGATACATATGTCTATAGTTTTTAAAAAACATTTTGTTTTATAAAATTTTAAAATTTTCTAAAAACAATTTATGATAATGACTTTTTCAAAATCCAAAAAATTTTATCAAATTTTCATATTCATAATTCTAAAATAACTTTCCAGACTCAAAAATTGTTATAAAAATTTCTAGACTCAAATTTTCTTACAAAATTTACTAATTATTATTTAAAATTAAATTATCATAATATGTATTTGTTTTATAAACTATCGTAATAAGTATTTGTTAAAAAACTTAAGAATAATATGTTACTAATAATGATGAAACATTCAACTCTTAAATATACTCTTCTATTATTTTAAGTTTTTTAACTAATCCATTACATTATTTTATAATTTTCTCGATTACTTATTCTTTTAGTTTCATTACTTTGAATTCTTTTCATAATTATAAAACAAATTCTAAGAAGAATGATTCACACTCCAATAAAAGGTTTTAAAACTTTGAGAGTTGAAATTTATCTTTAAAACTTGTTTCGATTAAATCTAAACCATCAAATATGTTAAGTATTTAACCTTTGTATTTGAATAGTTTTCGAGAATATGAACTGCTGTTTCTCCACCTATATAAGGGTAGAACAACCCTTATCCCACATCGATTTCTATAATTTTCTTCACCAACTCTCTCCACTCCTCAAAGTCATCAGTCTGATTGTTTTGGAAACCATTTTATCCCTTGATCATGTATCAATACAATGTAAACTAAAGAATATTAATTGAAAATTTATGTGTATCGAAACGGGACAATGATTTTGACCTGTATTATCCTAAAATCATTAGAGAGTTATATGCTTCTGTTTAGTTTATTTAATAAATTTAAATGTATCTAGTTTATTTTAATTATTTTTAGGAATAAATAAAAACTTTATTATAAAAGAGTTATATATTTGGATAAAGTACCTACTAAAGGAGAAGTCTTCTTATCCTCTCACAAATTACCATATAGTCTTGGTTCTTTTAAAATAATGAAAGAAGAGAATTATTTTTTCCTAGTTAAAAGAATGTAAGGAAATTATCCCACTTATCATTGGGAAAAAGTCATATTAATGTGGATATAGGGGGATTTAATACCCATGAATGGTGATAGGGACACCCTTAAGGTGTTACATATTTTTTTGTTGGATTTCTTAATCAATATGAGACAAATAAACCTTGTATATTTTTTTCATTATGATATAAGACCTTAAGAATTCCAAAATTAATTCAATGGTTTTCATGTTTCTAGCTTTCATCAATAAGTTACTTGTGAAGGGTGTGAAACTTTTCAATTTGGAGTACCAAAATTATCCAATTCAATAGAATATTTCTTTTATTAGTGAAGATATGATTTTATGGTTGAAATTTATGTTTTATTCTAGTCAAAAAAATACTGAAAATGTTGATAGAGCTGCATTAGAGGCACAAACATCAAATAATGTTAAATATGTTAGAAAAATAGAAATTATGAATATTATCCACAATTAAAACAAAATAAATAAAATAAAATGTTTGATGATGTTTTCATAAAACTCGTGGATCAAATATATAAAAACAAACAAGGGGATTTGTACTTTGGTATTAATCCTAATGAAGTAAAATCATTGAGAATTCAAACAGCATATTAGTTAAAGGTAGAAGAAAATAAAATAAAAATGTAGAAAATGATTCTAGAATAAAGAGTTTGTGAATGTTTTTTAAAGGATGTTAAAAACGATTATGAGAATCCAAATCTACCAATGTCTCATATCGATTAAATAATTATTGATGTTGGACTAGTTTTTGAAGAAACTTAATTTATTCTATTAGTTTTTCCTTCCATTGCAGATAAGGGAAAATAAAAATTTGTTTTTAAACAAGTATAAGAATTGGTTCCATAATAATTTCATGAGAAAGCTAAGAAATAAAAATATTTGGTCGCTAGAATGTTTGGAAAATAAGTTCTCTAAAATTAACATCGATTAGAATCATAACTTGAGGAATCTCGATAATTGAAAGAATAAGAATAATAAATAAAATATTAAAATTTAAATTTAAGTAGAAGAATAAGTATAATAATTGTATGATGAAGAAAGTGATAAAAAAACAAAGAATGATGGAGGCTCAAAAGAAAATAAATCTTTTAATACATCATAATCTCCCTTACCTATTTAGTCGGATAAGGATGTAGACATAGTAGGGTATCGAGAAAAAATTTATTCAAATTAGAAACAAAATTCTTCAACAAAAAAACAAGAATAATGATCACAAAAGTAAGAATAATAATATCAAAAAAGAAAAATAAATGTTTATGAAGGAATTGTGTCAGATAAAGATGTAGAAGTTTCTCAAGTTTCATATGATAAATAATTTTCTAAGAAAGGGAAATATAAATTTGAAAAGAAACACGTTTTCCAATATTCTAGACTAAAACCTCTAAAACCTTCTTTGGTATCATTGGATTAGGAGGAAACCATTATACAAAAAGGTTTTGATTTCATTTTCCTATATTTCAAAAGGTTAAAATACACCATTCTATATTTTCCTAATATTGAGGAAAGATGAAAGTTTATTCAAAGTTAATTGATTGAAAAATATGTGTCTCTAAAAGTTTTAAATGAATTATTTATCCATATTGAGGTAGAGTTTAAAAAATTTCAAGAAAAATATTTAAATTAGAAAAGATTTTATAATCAGATGGTTAAGTGGTCCAATCAAGTGGATAGTGATATTAAGGAACAAGATAAACAATTTCTTAAAGTGAAGAATTTTTATTAGAAATATAATATTCTTTTAACAAGTTATATTCTGATGTATCTAATTGAGTAAAGTTTGTGTAAGAATTTATAGATATAATAGATGATCAAATAGAGCAAGTAAAAGTCCTAAAAGAAAAGGTTCATAATTTTGAGTTGGATAATTGCAGGCTGATATCATGTGAAAATAAAATGTTTGTTATGAGGGATGAGAATAAATAATTTTTTTAGTAGTTTAATAGGATGAAGACTCAACTACAAAAGTAAAAAGTGGTGAAAGAAAGAATCATAAATCTTGATGAGGATCGATAGGAGTTAAAGAAGATGAAATTTTTTGTAAAGAATAATATGAAGAAATAATGAACATTTTATTTTGAACTCTCAAGGTATTTTTTAAAAAAATTGAATTTTTAGTGAATCTGATTATATTTTCATCCAATACTTCGTATTTGAATAAATTCAAATACTTTAGGTTGAATGTTATTTCTATTATTTCTTGGAAGATTAATTATATCACAAACAATATTTTTTATTTTATCACTGATTTATATTTCAGATAAATATGGTTACTTTCCAATTCTTTTTGAAAATAACAATGGGAGATATATATTAAGAGGTTTTGTTAAGGTGGTTTTTTTCTAAAAAATTTAGATACTATTCTAATGGGTAGATGTATTAATAATTTCCATCATATCATAGATTAGTTATAAACTCAGGGGGGGTTATAAAGAATATATTTAATGTTCTTAAAATAATAAACAGCTATAATTATTTAAAAGTTATTATTTTCATTTAATCATTTTGTTTTTGTAATTTTTGAAAAGGGGGAGATTGTTGATTCAAAATTATTACTTTTTAGTTTTATATCCCTTTTGTTTTGGAAGTCACAAACACCTTCTTAAAACTATTATTTCTAACTTTTTATGTCGCAGATGTTTTATTATTTTTTCTATAAAACATTAATTTTTAACTAACATATAAATACTTATAATGTATTATGAATATGAACTTACCATTCTTTAATATGGCCCATTAGATCAATTATGAGTCTGATTCATTGGACTGACTTTTATTTTGAATAGTGGTTGCACTTTTTTCTTGTCTATCATACTGACAAAATCCATGACCCTCAAATTGATACTGGTACCGATACATCAGACGAACCCTTATAAGGTTTATCATATTGAAAAATGATAAGTAATTCCATCAAACTATCATAATTTTATAATTAGAATATATATACTTTGTTTCTATCATAAGAAATAAAATTTATCATTGTAATGCTGATAAAAATTGACATCATAATTTCAGTTATAGATGAGTTTTCAATTGCCAGTTGTATGCGGTCATTGAAAAAAACTCCAAAATATTGTTATTAGAGCTTAACCTATAAATATCTGGTTATTATAAGAGTTTTAAGTTGAAAAAATTTTCAAATAAAGTCTTCTAAAAATTTATTAGCATGAATTTATCATTCTTAGTCTTTGTAATACTTTAGAGAGTATAATTCTGAGTAATCATTATCAGGGTTGTTTTCTTTAGAAAATTTTATTTTTTATTATACATCTGATCATTGTAATGTTCGAGGGATTCCAGGTATAGGAAGATGATGAATTTGATCCATCAAATCAAAAGTTTCAGGGGATAGGAAGACAGATGTCGATCATCTTATTGAGGGCTTTCTAGGGAAGGAAGAAAGATCTTGTTTTGGTCATCATATTGAGGGTTTTTCTGGTAAGAAATGACATAATTTATGGTAAGTATAAAACTTTGGATACCAATATTCAGGGTTGATGACCTCCTTTACTCTTAAGGTTAAAAGATTTAATTCTTTTAATATAGCTTATAATTCATTCTTAATTTTACTAGTTATTGTATTTATTTTTTTTTTAAAGTATTTATTCAACTGTGAATATTACAATAGAAATTTTGATTTAAAAATATTTATTATCATTTAATTAGTATTCATATCTATGATAATGAATAAAATACACTCTGAAATAATTGGAATATATGTGATTCCAATTCTTACTCTGTGATCACCAGATGATCTGTGAGTTGGATATTTTTACTTAAATGTGTATCATGTTTTGTTCTAGTTTGAAGATTTTAAAATACAATTACCACCATCCCTCACATAAGTATACCCATATTAGATACTATTATGACCAAATAGGTAGATCCCTCTATTTTGGATTCAACTATAGAGTCATAATTTCCATTCAGATCTTTGTTTAAGAGGCATCAATGCCTAAACTCGGGGATAAATATTTTTTATTTTATAAAAAATTAAATATCCTAAATTAAAATCATATATTATAATCTCACTAAACTATATCCCTTAGGTAAATTCACATTTCTAATACAAATTAACTGTCAAAAAAATTATGGGTCTTCCTCAAAGTTAAATTTATAATTTTAACCTTCATAAAGGGCTAGAGCTCTGAACTCAAAATTCACTCTATGGATTTCTTATAGAAAACCCTGGATCATTGAATGTAACCAATTGATAGGAAATTTAAAATTATAATTCTTTAAAATGGATAAATTCCATAAAATATAAAATGTACTAGAAGTATAATAATAAAACATGGAAATTGGTTGATGCAAATTAAGGGGTGATACTTGTAGGTTGAAAGTGGGTTTTCTATAAGAAGACCAACATATATAGTAGATTTTCTACCTATAAATCTTGTCTGGAGGTAAGGATTTACAAATAATTTCATGGTATTTATTGTTAAGATACATTTTTATCAGTTGTAATGATCTATTACATTCAGTTATTGGCTAATTATGATTATGAGATAAAAAATATGGATATCAAAACGTATTTCCTTAATAGGAATTTAGTTAATGAAATTTATATGATATAACTCATGGGTTTTGAAATAAAAAATAAGCATTTTGTGGTTTATAGGTTTAAATGATACATTTATGGATTAAAACAAGCTTCTTGAAGTTATAACTTCTAGTTTGAGGATAAAAACAAATAGTTTGGTTTCATTAATAATTGGAATGATTCTTGTTTATACAAGTGGGTTAGTAGGAGCATTGTGAAATTTCCTGTATTGTATATAGATGACATACTACTTACCATAAATGATATCCCACATTTTTATACTGTAAAGGTGTGGTTGGGAAAATTATTTTTCATGAAATAAATTGTTGAATTACTCAACATAATGGGTATGAATATCTATACATATGGATCAAATAGTTTTTTCAGACTAAGTCAAAATACATATATTGTTATGTTCTTAAGGTGGTTTAGTATAGAGAACAACATGAAGGGATCTTAACCAGTGTTTCATTGAACAAATCATAGTAATATTCAAGAACCTTATAAGGATATAGAAAGGGTGGATAAAATTCATTATGATTCTGTCATAGTATCCATTATGTATGCAATTTTATGTACTCTATTTGATATCTCTTATGATTTATTAGTAATAAGTATATATTTATCTAATATAGGTAAAATCCACTGGTTTTATTTAAGAATATTAATAAGTAATTAAGAATAATTAAGGATATATTCTTGGTTTTTAGATGATAGGATGATCTCATTATAAGAGGTTATGTTCATGCAAGTTTCTAATCTAATAGTGATAATATTTAATATTAATATAATTTTATGTTTTTTCAAAATAGTGTAGCTATGATTTGGAAGAGATTAAAAAACCACCAGGTATGACTCAAAAGGAAGTGGAATACATCTCAACATCATATGCTTAAAAATAATCTATATAGATCAAGAATTTTTTCCTAAACTTAGGGTGGTTCTTATTATTAAGGGGGAAATTAATCTTTACTGTGAAAATAAAGGAGTTGCTTCATAGACCAAGGAACCCTGGCCTCACCAAAGGACCAAGAACATCCTTAAAAAATACCATTTCACATGACAGATCATTGAGAGGGATTATGTAAATAACATTTGGGTTTCTATATATGATAAATAAGTATATCCTTTGACAGAAAAATGTTGTGGAAAAAGCATTGGGTGATTTTGAATCTCTTTGTATTAGATACATGATAGATTTCAAGTGCTTTTTATAATATTTTTCATGGTTTTATAATAAAAGAAAATATTTATTTATCATTCATTCATATGTACTACATTTATATTACATGAATAGTGGAATGATAATATCTAATGAAAATATGTCATTGAGTTCTCTTTAATAGATAGTCTTCATAGAGTACTATGGATTGTGAAGATATAATAATATTCGTGTGAGTAGAATATTGTATGTGATAAAAGTAGTTGTATGTGATAGAAAGAGGATAATAATGAGATGATATATTGAGATCTATTCTCTATACTGACCCATGATAGTATATCACATTGAATTTCATATTGTAATTTATATACTTAGGGTTGTATACTAAATATGAAACCCCATTACTTGATGTTGAAAATATACATAACATATGAACCACCATAACTTGTTACCTTTCATACACTAACCTTTAGGGTTAGATAATCAAGGGGTGGTTGGGTATATTGTTGATTATATCATTGGTTAAGTTCATACAAGATTGAATTTTTTGACTTTTAAGAAAAAAAAAGACATATAGTCCCATGATTTAATTGGACTAGGGAAATGTTTGGTCATTCATAGTTGATTGATAAGTGATGTGTTCATCTACTTGGATGAATAATGTATGATGTATTCATTCAAACTGACCAGTATATTATGGATAGTCATGAAGGTATGAGATATCATATTCTATATTAATATGTTCTATTTCTAGAGGTCACTTGAAATAATGGAAAAATGATTATCTAAGTACATATATTATTTATATGATTCATCTTATAGTGTACATATTCATTGTAAGATATGATTATATTTGATCATGATCACTATAGATACCTTTTGAACTTATATAGGACTAATCGTTTCTATAGGATGGTCTTTTATTACATCTATGAATTTAGTAACACATATTTTTTTGTCAAAGATACAATTTATCATTGGTTCTCATATTTAGACCTTAGAATTCATATTGAAATTATAGATATAGTGTTTGTTTTAAATTGTGTTCTTCAGTTATGAATCAAAAATATGATTCATTTATGACATGAAAAAAATATCACTATCAATGAAACTTTCAATAATCATAAAAGTCCAATAGTAATGTGTTATGGTAACACTTGTTGGCTGCTAAGTGTTGGTAGCCAATGCTTAACTCACTTCATTAAATGAACGGAGTCTATATAAAGGATGAGATACACCTATTGGGAGTCTGTTGATTCTATCAACATGAATTTGAATCTCTATCTCTATTCATGATCTCCATTTATCTTTATAGATATTGTGCTATAACGCTTTTGGAGTCTAATGGGAACTCTCATAGAATATAATGATTCTAGTGTTCATTGTAATATTTGTGGATGCAAGATTTATTCAGTTATCAATAAGTGGTCTCCATCAAATAGTATTCATCGAGATGGATCTTACAAGACATGAGGTACTCACACTATTTTTGTATTATTCATTTACATATTTTTTTGATGATTAAATATCTTTTTGTTTAATGGGTCTCTTTAAATATTTAGAAATGATATGACCAAAAAACCCCATCATCGAGATGATTTTTTCACCCGAGGATTATCAAGACGTATCATGAAATGTGATGGAAGTATCTATAGTAAGGGATGAAGAAATAAATTGTAGGGTTTTTTTCATGATACCTCATCATCTTCAAGTAAACACCAAGAACCAGATACCAAAATTTCTTCTTCATCCTCTACCAATTCCAATTTGAAAATTGGATTATGTAACAATGGATTTTGTAATAGGGTTGTTGAGATCCCAAAATTGTAGTTGTGCAGTGTGTGTTATTATCAAACAATTGATAAAGTTTGGGATTTTCTTATAAATCAATGAGTCCAAATATGTTGATGAGTTGGGTTGATATTATGTTTGATATGTATTTTATATACATGATGTGGTGAGAAGTATCGTATCAGATTAGGATGTTTGATTTCTATCTTTCTTCTAGAATAAATTGCAGAAGGCCCTTGATACTCAGGTGTATTTGAGCATGAAATACCTTCATTAGACCGATGGGTAGTCTGAGTGTACTATATTCATTTTGGAGGATATGTTGCGAGTATGTTCCCTTTATTTTGATAGATCAAGGGAGATTCATCTCATCTTAGAGAAGTTGTTCTATAAAAATAGTTATCAATCATTGATATATATGGTACCTTTTGAGGACTTGTGTGGAATTATATGTAGATCATATATGTGATGTTATAGGAAGGGGGTCTTATATTATTGATCTAATTCTCATTCAGGAGAATTTAGAGCATATCCAATTGATTTAGAAGTAACTTGAGATTTCCAAAATTATGTGGCGATTATATGCAAACAAGTGAAAACATTATCTAGAGCTTGAGGTGGGTGATTGGATCATCATAAAAGTGTAACCCAAATAATTACATCTACATAGCTGGAGATAAGGAAAGTAGGCACCTAGTTTTTTGGGGTTTTTTGATGTTTTTTAAATTATTGGAATTGTTTTATACTGATTAGCACTTCCTTAGAGATTCTATTTGATACATTATGATTCCATGTATCTCAAATAAAGAGATAACACCTTCACCCTTCTCTTCTGATCAGTGTTAATGATGTTGAGATGGAGGATAATGAATAGTTCAAAGAATGAATATATTTTAGAGTAAGCTGAAGTGAAATTATCCAATGTGGAAACAAGGTACCTCTAATACACATATAGGGGTAGCATGGGCATATCAAAGATGAGACTTGAGTATAAAAGATCGATATTTTAGTGAAGAGTCCATATCTTTTCATTAAAAAATACTAGAGGAAAAAGTTGTGGATGATATACTATTAGGTAGGGAGGATGTAACACCTTGCATATTTCAAGGTATGGAAATGTTTAATTTTTTGTCAGGCCATGTATAATTTTAAGATTTTAGGATTTTAAAGGAGTTTAAGGATTTTGAGGATTGGATTTCAAGGATTAAATCCTAGTACAAGACATCTATATTTGAATATATATATATAAAACTAGGAACCTGGTTCTAGTGTACATAATACCTAATGGCTTAAATAGAATAGAGGAAAGTCCTAGAGGGCCATGGACCAGCTGATGGAATTTGGATGGGTACGAGGTAGAATGGAACCGAGTACCTGGTGGAAGGGGCCTAGATACCTGGTGGAACCTACCAAGTTTTATAAAACATAATTAATTTAGTTAAAATTTTATATTAAATTGAGTTTTACCTAATTTGGATCCCAAGAGGAATTTCATGACTACCCCACTCTTCCCCCTCTATTATCCTTCTTTTAAGATCAGATTCTCCTCATTCATTGCCCAATCATTTTTTTTATCATGGGATATTGTTATTGGTAAGGTTATCAATTATCCATTGTTTATACCTACTATCTCTAGTTATTTTAGTGATATTCACCAAAATCACTAATTTCAGGGATTATGCTAGGATTGGTGATTTCATATAATTGAGGTCGTATTTTCTTTTTCTCTTCAAATAATGGTTATCTAATGAGTTATGGAAGGTTGTACCTAATATTTACCATCAAGTTATGGAATTTTTCATGTGTTTTATGATATAAAGTTTACAATAATCTTGTTTGATTGTCCATAAACTAATATAATATGATTTCCTTGTCACTTTGAGGGTTGATTTGGTTTATTAGTGAACTTATTTTTCCCTCACATGTTGTAACTTGAATCCATGGTCACTGATAGCTAAGTACCTTAAAAAATGTGAGATGAGAAATAGGTGTGGGAACACATGAGATGTATCCTTTTCTATGTTGGGACATTATTAACCTTAAGAGCTTTCTAATATCCTCCATTTATAAGGATATGTATGTTTATGTGAGTGAATAATATGAGAATTTCCATGTAATAAAACTATAAAAATGACCCAAAACCATTGTTTTTATCCCTAGTTTTCGAAACCATGGCTAAATGTGACTTACAATCCTGGATCATTAAAACAGTGACCATAGGTTGAACTTACAGTCATGGTTTTTGAAAACTATAATCATAGGCAGATATGGTTGACTTATAGTTATGGTTTTAATAAAACTATGATGGTATGTTAGACCTATTGTAATAGGTTTCTAAAACCATGACCATAGATCAACCTATAGAAATTATATTTGGGAAACTGTGATTGTGGATAACTTTTTTTAATATATTTTATGTTATTAACATTGATATTAAACATTTAATTTTTAAAATATATATTTATATATATATATATATAATGTTATTTTGTTGAGTGGGTTAAGTAGTCTGTGTAATAACTTGTTGGTTGATGGATTAAAACCGAAAACCATATTTTTTCATTACTATTAGATACCTATGATCATGTTTTTAAAATCATGGAAATATATTTAAACCTTTTATTATATGTAAAAACAGACACATTTTAAAAACTAAGGTCATAGTTATCATCCAATAGTCATGGTTTTTTGGATGTGACTTTAACATGTCAGCATGAATACCCAATCATCATACCCAAACTTACATGCCATAGACCTATGGAACATTCTTGATCTTCCTAGGTTGGTATAATTTTCAAATTTTATCACTCATATAATGTTAATAATTTATCCTTTATACAATATAAAGAATAATTGAAGTGAAACTAAACCAACTAAATAACTAATTACAGATTCAATACTTCATGTCACACCCATGATGTCATTTTTAGGTATAAGAATTGTTATTAATTTATTTCTATCCTTATTTCATATTTCTAGGTAAAATTACTTTTAAATCTTAGGAAAATGGGGATCAGTGGGATCTACAAAATAATTTCATGGTTGGTGGATGTTTAATAGTAACTTTGAGGTTCAATCATATATAGGGTGACCCATTTTGTGATTTCATAAACAAGATTACTATGTAGTTAAGAAAAATATACGATTTAATCATATATATGTTAGTAGAAAACATGTTTTTTATCCATATGTTGGGTGAGAGGTTCATGATTTGGACATGGTTAGAAGAAATTTCATAGGTTAATCACATGTTCCTGGGGAAACCATGTCATCCTAAAAATGGGTTTATAGTACCATTCACATGGTTGGAACATAGTAAAACATGCCATGTGTAAATATGTGTGGATTTCCCATGAAATTATAATTATGTAACTACTCTTGTACCCTTGCTCAATATAAACATGTTTCCTCTCTCTTTCTTCCAAATAAAATTCTCTAGGCTACGGGAACCAACCCACTTATTTCTCCTCTCTTACTACTTGATTTATTATAAATTTTTCATCATAATTCATCAAAAAATCATCTATTAATTAGTTTTATAATTCTCATATAGTTTCTTTAATCTCTTACCCTAAGGTTTCTTATTCTTATATACTCCAGGTAACCTATGAATTACATTAAACAAGTTATTAATTAGATGTTTAAATTTTTATGCCATATAATATAGTATTAAAGGACCTTACTTATCCTATATAGTAGATTTTCACCATACTCTAGTGGTTTCATCAATTTAATGTAGTTTTTTCTTGTATTACCCTTGTTTGAAGAACCATATGTTGTTGATTATTAAAATTACATTTAAATTATTTAAAGGTATTATTTTCCATCATTAATGTCTAACTTATATATGTTATTGTTATTTTAACTTACCTAACAAATATTAGTAATTAAAACGATTTTGAAATAATTCTTTACATAAGAAATTTAATATTCCCTACCATGTCTTTTATGAAATTCCTCAAATATTTTCCAAATAATGGTTTTATAATTAGATTACAATCCCTTTGAGAATTAATATGATTCATGGGAACCTATAGTTCTTGGGTATAAAACCTAGAAAGTTACCTTAATAGGGAATTATTACACTCTGTCTAGTGGAGATACTGCTTGTTTAGTATACCACTCTGAATAGTGTTATGCATGAAATTTCATAAACATATTTTAGATACAAATTATTATTAGGATCCTAGAATAATATTAACATACTTAACCTTGGGTATGTACCATGATTCTTGGTTAGAAATACATGTTTAATTGGAACTTTACTTTCATCCTTAAATGTAATAAATTTTTCTAATTTTCCCTCAAATTTAAATGTGTATCTTCATATATTTATTTCCAAACAACCATAATTGTATTATAAAAAAAATATTTCTCATGGAAAACGTGGTGGTATCCCACTGTCTAGTTACACTCAAACAATATATACACCCTTTGGGTGTATTTTGACCTTTATTTACTGATATAGTTAAAGGTAAGTAACCACTTGGAGGTGGTAGATATCCATGTTAATAGAGTTGTGGTTTGAAGGAGGTGACATGGTGAGAGTTGTCCCTCATGTCACATTGATATGGGTAATAGTTTTTTTGGTTTGTTTTTTGTTTTGGTTATATGAAAAACTCACCCCATTATGTATCACCTTTTCAGTTTACAATCCCATTACACTTTTATCTGGTTTTGGATTATTATGTATATTCAAATTTAATTCTCTATTTATATTAAAAGTTGTTAATGTTGGTTAAAATTGAATTGGTTATTATTGTTTTTATATGTATTCATTTATGTTTTCTATTTTTCTATTCTTACTATTATTGATCATATTTTTTTGAGTGAATAAATCACCAATATATAGAGAGGTCATGTCAGGTTCTCAGTTAGAACCCTCATGGTGGTGGATAGTTTATTTGTAAAAAACCATTCCCAATGGTGTATCCTTGATTCCCAAAAACTAGTTTCCATATTATGGGGATCAATATTTCCCTTTGGTCCATGTTGTGGGCTAGAAAAGGTACTAGTTTTAGGGTATCCCAGATCATTTTGTGAAAAAGTAGTGTTAGAGCCTGTTCTTTCATTATTTAAGGTAGTTATGGTAAATAAAAGGTTGGACCATCAGGAATAAATGAGTAGGTTTCAAGTGAGTGTTTAGAAAAAAATCATCATAACATGCCTTAAGTATTCATTGGATGTCATAAAAGAAGAATTTTGAATATATTTTGGTTTGATTTTTAATTTTTAGGGATTTTGGTTTGAGGAAAGGAATGTTAGAGGGAATTTATAGGGTACATGGTTAAGATGAATTGGATGAAAATTATTCTGAAATTGTATGGCCCATACTAGAAGAGAATTCTAATTTTCCCTTCATGTTTGGGATACGGTTAGGTAAATCAAACAATCTCACCATATTTTTTTTTTGAATTTTGGGTATTTTTTTGGTTCCCCTATTTTAATATTTTTCTAATTATTTTTATAGTTTTTTAATGGATGTATATTGTTTTAATTGATATCATTTGCATTTTATAAGGGTATTGGTCATATTTATGTGGTTTTATGATGTATTTATCCCCCTCAAATACCCTATGTTAATCTTATAGAGTTAGATACTAATAATTTTACATAATATAATCATCTAGTTGATTATAATTTAATCAAGATGGTGGTGAGAAATGTTCAAGACATTGATGAAGGAGTGGGCCCTAAACTAACTAAATAAAAAGTGGTGGGTCTAGGTATAATTCAAGATAAGGATTGTGATCATGAATTTGTTATCCATAAACCACCATTATTTCAAGGTAATAGTGATCCTCATAATTCAGAGGATTAGTTATAAAATATTGAAATGATTCTTAAATTCCTTGAGACTTTAAAATCCATAAAAATGAAGTGTGTGTAGTTTATGCTTGTTGTTCTTATCTAAAAATAGTGGGAGTCTATTTTTCAAGACATGATTCATGAGAACCTATAGTGGAAGGGCTTTGAGGTCACGTTTACTCAGTAGTAATATCTTGACACTATGGATTTGTAAAATTATTAAGAGTTTGTAAGCCTTTAGTAGGGAAATCATATAGTTTTAGAGTATGATAACCATTTTACCAAGAAATTTAACTTCACTCATGATATGGTATTTTATGATAGGTTAAAATATAAGAAGTTTTAAATGGTACTTTGACCTAGAACCTGATCTTGGTTCTTCCTATTGAAACATCTGACCTATGTGGAAGTGGTGGATTGAGCTCTAATAGTGGAAATAGATCAGGACGGGATGTCATGGATGATTTATACTCATCCCATTACATGTATAAGTGAGAGGGGATTTTTGAAATTAATTAAAAAAACATATTTACAATATTCAGCTAGGGAATGTCATAATTTTATGCATATGGGTCACATTTATAGGTTTTACAGGTCACTCCCCTTATTTAGAAGGGATGTGGGTTCTTTATCCCCCATGGGAAACCTAGAGTAATATTATACTTCCAGTGTAAAGGGGACTTTACCATGTGGAAATAGAGTCAAAGTTGGTTCATCCTATGGAAAGGGTCAGTTAAGGGTTGAACCTTATTCAATTTTTAAGCCTCAATATCACTTAGAGACCATGTAGTATCATGACTTCCATAACAATCAGCTTCATCCAACCTAATTTGGAGTAAACCTATTTTACATCATCAATGTAGAATGGTTGGGAATATAAAACCATATTTACTATATTCCCCTAGTATATGTCATAATTTTAGGCATATGGGTCACATTTATAGGTTTTACAGGTCACTCCCCTTATTTAGAATGGATGTGGGTTCTTTATCCCCCATGGGAAACCAAGAGTAATATTATACTTCCAAAGTAATGGGGACTTTCCCGTATGGACATGGAGGTAGAGGTGGTTCATCCTAGGGAAATATTCAGTTTAGGGTTTAACATTATTCTATTTTTAAGCCTCAATATCCCTCAGAGACCATGTATTATCATGCTATGGAGAAATCCCCTATAGAATCTAATGTAGGACCAATGACTTCCTAGGGTACTATTCTTATTACATCATCTATGGTGACAATTTTATTTTACATAAGTGGCTCTAATTCATTTGTATCTACACGTATCATGGATTATATAACCATCCATTTGAGTATATACCTTAAGTTATAGAAATATGTATACCTCTTAGGAAAAATAAGTAGTGTTTATTTTGATGTCCTTCATGTATTACTTCCATAACTAAGGTGTATTAATCATGGTATTATCTTGTTCTTGTGATAGAACTCTTTGATATTATTCTTGATATATATTTGATGGTCATTTTCAATGATCAAATATTTTTATCATCAAAGGGTGACCTCACTAACCATAATGGATTCTATCATATATTTTAAGGAAAATGATAAATGTTTTGTAGTGTAGATGGAGCTCGTATTAATAAGGAAGGTGGGTTATTATTTTATATAACATCTTTTTTGGTAGAATACAATAAAGGAAATTTTGGGAGTGAGATTACATTTATTTTCAAGGATTTTCCCGAAGTGTTTTTTGATGACTTATTGGAGTTTCCCCTTGAGCAGGATGTCATGTTTTCCATTTATTTGGTACTCATAGTAAAACTAGTTTCATTAACTTCATATCATATAATGCCTAAAAATTAAAATAGATGATGATTTAGCTGGATGATTTTGAATACAAGGGCTTCATTTTACATAGAGTTTTTATAGAGGTCACACGTATACTATTTAATAAGAAATAAAATGGAACACTTTGATTATGAATTAGAAACATGAAGTCAAACCATGTGACCATGAAAAATAAATAATCTTCACCTTGAATTGATGAACTATTTGATCAACTGAAAGGGGAAAGGTGGTTTTAAAATATTGAACTTTGTTTAGGGTGCCACCAACTCAAGGTGATGTATTCTAACATTTATAATAATAATTTTAAAATCATGTATAACTATTCTAAGTACCTAAAAATATATGTTTTACTAAAAAATACTAATGTTGTATTATGGATCTTATGAACAAGACATTATATCAATACCTTGACATTTTTTCCATGGTTTTCAAAGAACACATCTTATTTTATACCAAAAACAATGAGGATTTTAAGAGTCACTTGGGGATTTTCTTGGTAACTCTCCATGATTATCACCTCTATCAAAAGTTATCAAAGTGTATATTTTAGATTTATGAATTCAATATCTTAATACATGTGTTATCAGAATGATTCATTTCAATTAACCCTGAAAAGTTGAAAGCTATTATTTCTTGGGAATAAACAAAGAATTTATTTGAGATATATAGTTTCCTAGGTCTAATGGGTTATTACCAGTGCATTGTTAAAGATATATCTAGGATTTAATTTTCTTTGAACACCATAAATTAGATAGGGGTGATGTTTCTATAGATATTAGAATATCAATCCTCTTTTTATGAGTTGAGTTGGTGATTGGAATTGGCTCCTATTTTGGTTATTCCTAAGGAGGATAATGGTTATTTCATATATTGTGAGGCAACAGGAATGGGATTAGGTTGTGTGCTTATATAGGGTGATCATGTGGTAGAATATGGTTTTCATTAAATTTTTCCACATAAAAATAAATATGAGACCCATGAATGTTATCTAATAGTGGTTATGCAAGCTTGAAAATATTTCCAAAACTATCTATTTGGTGAGACACGCAAGGTGTATAACGAATATAAACTATTGAGATATATTTTCAATTAGAAAGAATGGAACCTTAGACAAATTCTATGGGTATAATACCTTCAAAGAATTTATCATTACCTCGTCTATAAACTAGAAAACAAAACTTTCTTCTATTGGAACAAAAAAATCAATATATGCACTTTGACAAAAAATTCATAACATGGTCCTCACATAGAAAATAGAAGTTTAGTTTGAGTAAAAAAGTATCATCATGTTTAAAGAAGAAGAATATAATGTGATATCCATGTGTCACATGACTAGTTACACATTGAGGGATAGATATTCTTCAAAAACATTTCTAGTCATGTAATGTAGTGGTGAGAAAATCCTTCAGGGAGTAAGCCATGGATTTCTTTGATTACTGATAAAAGGGTTTCAAGACTATAAAACCTATTTTTAAGGATTTTTGTGCATGTTTTTCCCTCATAAAACACCTTTTATAGGGGAAACTTGTAGAAAGGGGTGTATATAATTTAATAGGATTCAATTTGACATTTTATAGATCTAAAATAGAGTTATATCATAATGGTTATGATCGTTTGGAGTTAAGAATTTTTCAAAAAGAAAAAAAAGATTGATCTTAGGGTCACATGCCCAAGAAGGGGGTGCTCTGACCTCCATCACCCAGATTTTTCACCTAGCTTGTCCACCCTACTCCTTTACTCTACCTTGTATACATGCTTAAGTCCATGTGTCCAAGACTCTTTCAACCATATTTTTTCCACAACTCCTGCACTCACCCAGGTCCACATGCCCAGGTCCCCCAATGTATATAAATAGAACCCCATTGCCTCTGATTTTAAACACACATATAAATACACAAAATCTGAACAAATATGAGATATCCCTTCACCCTATTCATTATAGAACCCCTCGTGAGGGGAACATGAACCCTATTCAACCAGGTGATCATATACTATAATGTCACTCACCTCAATTATGCATGGGGACTCACAACTTGAGTGATACATTTCCTAGATCCACAAATTAGGATGATATTTCATCCAGGTCTAACACTAGGGCACCCCTATTAAGGTGAATCACTTTTTCCTAGGTCTCACACATGGGAACCACTAATAGGGTGAACCACTTAGGCCTTTCTCTCACACTTGAGTACCCCTACTAGGGTGATTCAAGTTTACTCAAGATTTAGACTTGGGATCCCATTAATATTTTGGATCACTTAATCCAAAGTCTCTAAAATGGGTTCCCCTACTAGGGGGAATAACTTTCTCCAAGGTTTAACATCTAGAAACCCCTAATAAGAAAAACCCATTTCACCCAAGTCTCTCACATGAGAGTCCATTTGACTGGAACTATTTCTTTGGTACACAATTCACCTAGGTCTCTTACATGGGTACACAATTCACCCTTATCATATATCAAGGTTCCACTTAACCCTAATTCTACAACATGAGCACTAACTTTACCATGGATCTTAACTAGGTACTCAATACACTTAAGCCCCTTTCCAAGGAATGAAACCCTATTACATATTTCTAGAGTTGGGATGCTCCTCTTGGTATGTATGTATACCTCGATTAGAGATAATCCTCTTTGTATCCACCATATATAGGACTCCTTCTAGGTATAATCCTAAAAAATTCTAATCTATCTTACTCATATATTTACCAATCAATATGGGAAACTAACCATACTTTCTCCTATTTGGTTTCTAACTGATAGGATAAATCATAGATGGAAGCTCATGTGTAAGCCCTGTTAAATAGTCTTTTTTAATTTCTTTCATGAAACTAACATATTATTTGGTTGACACTAAAATATACTAAAAATGTACTAGTCACACAGTGTAAAATAGTATGAAATATTTTTCCAACATAATTATAAACTACATGGATTTTTCATACCATACGACCTTAAATTGTACAACTTGAAATATATAAGATTTTATTTTTGATAACCAGGATATGTAGTATTCCTCTAAGAGGTTCAATCCCAGTATCCTCAAGTATAACTTTTATATTATGTAATTAGCATAAGGTGACCCATTTCTACAATGATTTTTGATTCTCTTCTAGGTTTACAAAGAACCTTGAGTTGAGATTCTCCTATTGGTTTTAAAATTACCTTAAGTCAATATAATTCTTTTGGTTTCCTTATATCCAGTCCTCCTGCTAGGTGTAATCCCCAACATAATCTAGATTCCTCTTATGTGAATATAATAATAAATCTATGTGATGAGCAAGTGATTACCCAAACCTTCCTTGGGTGATGAGACTAGTGTGATAAAGATCATCGTCCCCTATGTGATAATCCTAGAACCACATTTATAACGAGTATAAGATCTCGTTATATTAGCAAGGATAAGGTAAATCTTCCTCCTTTAGTAATTATCCAAGGATAACCCATTATATCTATGTGATGAGCATGATATTCCCTCGTGTCCTACCATATGGAAGATAAAATAATCTAACTCCTTATCTATTAGCCACATCCATGCCTTCTCCTAATTAGCTATTAACAAATAGGTTGATCTAAAAGGGGTCTCTCATACATAAGTCTCATACCAACCATTACTAAGAATCTTATACCTAGTATTCCACTATATATGATTTTAAACTTCTTAGAATATTTTATGGTTGAAAGACTTTAAAACCCACCACAATGTTACTTTTCATGCCACCCTAAAAGGTATGATGTGTCATGTTAAGAAGAACAAAACAACAAGGGTTATAATTCCCTTTATAAGGATACATAGGAATCCCACTTCAGGGTC
The DNA here is from genome assembly GCA_963277665.1 of Viscum album. Lineage (NCBI taxonomy): Eukaryota > Viridiplantae > Streptophyta > Magnoliopsida > Santalales > Viscaceae > Viscum > Viscum album. The sequence continues at coordinate 1,293,931,731 of OY728135.1, forward strand.
CTAATCCCAAATTTAAAATACCTACCACATCCCTGGATGGTGATAAATTCTAGAGCACCCAATTATAGTTATGAAACCTACAATCACTAATTTTTAAGAGAGATATGAAAAACCTATAATATATACAAATGGTTTCATTAACTCATGAATATGATAAAATTATTGGCACAAGGATAACTGGTCCCAATATAAGATTTGGGAATAATTCATGAATACATCTTAAATCTATAAGAGATACTCAATGTACAAAATAATTCCCCACAAATATGTGAGATAATCCCAACTTCCAATTTTATTAAACGATGAACATTCTAAAGCATCTCTAGGAAAAAGTCCCAAAAACTACATACCTATGGAAAGAAGGACTTCTTGGACTCAAAAACAACATAGTTATACTAATAAAATGGGTTTTACATCAAAAATACCATGGTGAACCTGAGGAGAATCCGTTAAATATAAAATTGATTTATTGTACTTTCTCTTAGTTGTAATACTACATTAAAAAGTTTCTCTTTTTTTCATTCTGGTCCTTCATTACTACCTTTAATCCAAATGGAATCACTAGATTCACACTCAAAATATAATCTCATTGTACATTCTGGTAGTACCCATATGACACTTCAATACATTACACACAACCAACTGAGGCACCAAACATATGACCCAATTATAATGTCGACCATGGCCATATGTCCCTAATATATGTCGTCTCTAACCCATGGCCTCATGTTCTAGTTGGTGAATTCCCTAGTATAATAAACCATATCCACATATACATCCTAAATTTTGAGGCATTTTGTGAAATCCTTAAAGAGATGAATCCCTAAAGAATTACCTACCAATGAAAAGCCATGGGTGTTGAGTCAATAAGGTTTCCTTTTGACTTTTCCATTCATTTATTTTTTGAAAATCACAAACACTCTATCTAAAGGAAAATTTTATTTCCCCGAAGATTTATCTCAATAAATAAATTTTCCTTCCCCAAGGAAATTTTCTCCTTACCTTTTTTTTCATTGTTCATTTTATAGTTTCTCTAAATATAACTCATTTTATTTCTAAGTGTAAATTCAGTTTCATATCTAAAAACCTTGGAATCCTATAAATAATTAGATATAGAGTATTATGTTTTCAGCTTCTGAATTCAGATTCTAAATTCTCTAAATTCATACTTCGAATTCTCTGAAATTTAGATTTTGAATTCTCTAAAATTTAGATTCCTAATTCTATGAATTCAGACTCCGAATTCCTCAAAAATTCAGATTGAAAATTCTCTGAATTCAAACTTCGAATTATCTAAAATTCAGATTCCAAGTTCACTGAAATTCAGACTATTAATTATCTGAAATTCAGACTCTAAATTCTCTAAATTTCAGACTCTAAATTCTTCATAATTCAGACTCTGAAGTATATCGAATTCCGGTTCCCAATTCCTTGAAAAAAAAGAATCTGAATATCCATGTAATATATACTTTTAATGTTTATTTACTTAGACTCCAAACTTTATTTTTCCTTAGACTCTGAAAAATGGATTTTGTTAAGAAACAATAATTTTCTTACACTTTTTTAGTTATGAAATGATGTTGAACAATCTGTTTTTAACTAAAAATTGTTTGAGTGACTTGTGTACAGGTCCCTCTGAGATTCAATGAAAAATATGACTATTGGAGGAGGGATCCGACCGTTAGAGAAGTTCCTATAAATAGAATCTCATTTGAATGAGCTCAGAATAACTTATCTATCAATCTAGAGATTACATGCTACTAAAGTGATTTCTAGAGAGAGAGACTCTCATGCCTTGTGCGTACAGAACATCTTGTTCATCTTGCTTCATGTGACTCCGATTTTTTCTGTGTAAAATTGAGGACTTCCAGTGATGGGAAGACAGAGGTGTCGACTACCTTAAATTTCAAGGACTTCCTTAATAAGAAAAACATAGGTTCCAACTACCTTGATATTTGAGGGCTTGCGGGGATAGCAAGACAGACTCTGATATTCTTATCGAGGGCTTACCCTGGTGTGGGTAAGATAGACTTTCTTGAAAGTATAAATCAAGGGACATTTATCCAATGTTGTTGTATACCCTACTCTTTGGGTTAAAATATATCATACTTGTCACTTGTTTTTTTCATGTTTATTTTCCATTGCATTTTGATTAATAAGGAAATTATAACTATCTTACACTTTCTTGTACTTATATACTCTGATTAGTAAGATTCTATACGCTTTAAGGTAGAATCTTTTTCCTTGTAAAATTTTCTTAAGTTTCATTTCTGGAACCATATAACCAGAACCTAGAATGTTTTTAGAACTAAGATGTCTTTTGAATTTACCTTGTTTAACTTTTTTAAACATATAAAGTTTTATATCAACTTTAAAGGTTCCAAAGGAATTTTTAAAGGATACAATTCACCCCCCCCCCCCCTCTTGTATATTGAGAATCTATATTCATATTTCGATCCTACAATTTTTATCAGAGGAGGTCTATGAAATACTTATATTCACATATAATTTTTCTTGTTCAAGTTTTCATTGTTTTGAATATATTTTACATTCTTCGGATTTTTATCCTTATTTACAAACTTTTACTATTAACAAGTTTCTATGGAAAGATATTTTCTTTTAGATGGTAGAAATAAATGTTGTTTTGATTGAAAATATTATTCCTACTAGACCACCAATATTTGATGGGAATGATTATGAATATTGGAGAGATCATATAAAGACTTTTTTTTATTAATATTGGAATGGACAACTTTTTCATGCTAACTAGATATTACAAGATTCCTGATAAGGAATTCTGAACTTTTACTAATCAAGAAAAGTCAGAATAACTACTAAACTACAAGGTGCGCAATACTTTGTTGTATTCCATGACCAGGAATGTATATAGTCAGATTTTTTCTTGTGAAGCAGAAAATTGTATTTGGATGAAATTGGAGGTCACTCATTTTGGTACATCCAAGGTTATAGAAACTAGAAGATCTATGCTTAGAGTAGAATATCATGGATTTCTATTTCCTTCTGGAGAACCAGTGTCCCAGTTACAACAAAGGTTTATGGCTATTTTTAACAGTTTACAATCCATGGGTGATAAAGGTTTAGATGATAATACAATTGTAACAAGATTATAGATATCATACTTAATGTGTGGGAATTTAAGAGAAAATTTATTGATGAGAATAGGAAATTATCTCAGATTACTCTTGATGAGATTTTTGGAACTCTTATTCAACATGAGAAAAGAATTAAAAGAGATGATGATTTGAATAAAAAGAAGAATGGAAGTGGAAGTGTAGCCCTTACTATAACTAAAGAAAAGACTCCTGAAAGGGTTACAAGATCAAAGTCAAATAAAGTCACTGTTTTATCAAAATCTATGGAAAGTTAACATTCTATGAATGAACTAGAAAATCTTTCTTAAAGGATAAACAAGATAGTTGGGAAGAAAGACTTTCAGTATAGATATAATAATAAAGAAAAAAAGACAAGAAATACTCTGAAGTCACCTTTTATGAATACAAAAGAGCAGGGCATATAAGGCCATATTGTCTTATTCTTAAGAGAAATGATAGAAAGGAAAACCATTCTAAGAGAAATAGAAAGAAATAATACAAATATAATGCTAAGAGAAGTTTTGAGAGGTAATGACACCTGGAGTGCTAGTGGTGGAGACTCTTCTAATGAATCATAAGAGTATGAATATTCTTTCCATAAGAATTTTGGTTTAATTGCTAAGTTACCCATTGAAAATCATTATCTAATGGCCAAGGTACACAATGCTAAATCTATGACCAATGTATCCTTGAATGATAAATATAGTGATAATAAATATTATGAATCCTCAGATGAAGAATCTTCTTCTGATAAAGATAATACTTTACCTACTTATGAAGAAGTTTCTAGGTTTCCTAAGCTTCTTGGGAATGAAAATTTTAAAGTCAAGAAAATTCTTGATAAGGAACATTATAGAATTTCTATTCTCACTAAATAAGTATCATATCTTTTAAAAGATCTTGATCAGAAAATTTTTTATTTTGAAATTATTTCAAAAACCCTTCAAGAAGTTAATTCTGAGTAGGATAAACTTTCTAAGGATCTAGAAAAAGTAATTTCTATGAGTAATATTTTAGAGAGTTACACTAGTCCTAAAACTAATGTTTTTTAGGGTAAAAACATAGTTATTAAACTAAATTTAGAAATATTTTTCTTTAAGGAATTGTTTGTCAAACATTACCTTAGGTAAAGAAAAACTTTGATAAGATGTATTCTCAAATTCAACATCTAAGGAATAATTCTCTATTTGGTTTACTCATTCAGAACCAGTTTTTAGTAATAATTATTTTGTTCCTCAAAGTGCTTTTTTCTGAACTAATTTTTGGTGTGGTGGACATTGGGAAAAAATTGTTCCTTAAACAGAACTCAATCTTTAAGTTTTCATAAAGCTTATTTTTCTAAGAAAATGTGGATTCCTAAAATTTTTCTTTCTGAAGTTTCTGGATCCAAGAAATTTTGGGTTCCAAAAGACTAACACTCTTATTTTCCGGAAAGTATAGATAGTACGAACAGCAATACATGGTACATGGATAGTGGATGTTCCCAACAGATTAATGGTAACAAAAACTTCTTTGAAAAGATTATCAAGACAAAAGGAGGAAAAGTAACTTTCAGATATAATGCTTAGGGAGAAATTATTGGTATAGGTAACATTGTTCTTCTTGGAAAAACTTTGATTTTGAATGTTTTATTTGTTAAGGGTCTTAAGCAAAACCTTATTAGCATAAGTCAGTTATTTTATCAAGTTTACCTTGTGAATTTTAGGAATGATAAATGATTAGTACACAATTCCAATGAAGAATTTATTCATTCTACCCATAGGCAAGAGAATGTATAGACACTAAACTTAGAAGACCTTAGGAGCAAAGACCTACCTTGTCTTAGTGTAATAACAGATCATTATTGGTTATGGAATATAAGGTTAGGACATTGTTACCTTAGGAACCTATGCAAACTCCCTAATAAAAGACTAGTTAAGGATGTACTAGAGCGTATATTTAATTATTCCAAAGTATGTGATCCTTGTCAATATGGAAATAAACATAAATCAGGTTTTAAATTAGTTGGTGAAGTCTTAAATACTGATGCATTAGAGTTGGTTCATATAGATCTTGTTTGTCCAACACAAACTGGAAGCATTGGAGGAAAATATTATGTATTTGTTTTAGTTTATGATTACACTAGATTTACATTGGTCTATATTTTATCAAATAAATCTGAATATTTTTCTTATTTCAAAATTTTTAGATCCCAAGTTAAAAATGAGAAAAACCTTCATTTGATAACTATTCATAGTGATCATGGAGTAGAATTTCAAAATTCTGATTTTGAACCTTTTTGTAGTAAAAAAGGTATTACTCATAACTTCTCAGCACCAAGAACTCCTCAACAGAATGGTGTTTTTGAAAGAATAAATCATGTTCTTCAAGAGATAACCAGAACCATGTTGGGTGAATATGCGATAGCCAAACATTTTTGGGCTGAAGCTGTAAGTACTTCTTGTTATACAATAAATCGAGTTTTGATTAGACCTTTTCTTAATAAAACCCTTTTTGAGTTATGGAATGGTGGAAAACTTAGACTTTCCTACTTCACAGTATTTGGATGAAAAGTATTCATTCTGAATACTAAAGATAATTTACATAAATTATCACCCAAATCTGATGAAGGGATTTTCTTAGGGTACTCAACAACTTCTAAGTCTTATAGAGTTTTTCATAAAAATACTTGTACTATTGAAGAAACAGTATATGTTAAATTTGACAAAATTTATCCTTTTTTTAAATAACCTCAAACTACATATTTGGATGTGTTTTCAAAAACTGATTATCAACCCTTGATAGAAGATCCTTCTATTAAGGAAAATTTCTAAGAAAATATTTCTGAATCATTTACCCCAAAAAACATCCTACCATATATTGATTAACAGGTTTTACAAAACCCAAATTAGTTGTTTCTTAAGAATCATCCTAGGTATAGCATCACTGGTTATGTAAATAAACCTATAAGGACTATAAGTTCCTTAAGATATGAAGTAGAACATCTAGAATTCCTTTCCCAATTAGAACAAAAAATTACCGATAAAGCTTTAGGTGATGATTATTGGATAAAATCTATGCAATAAGAGTTAAATGAATTCAAAAGGAATAAAGTCTGGACCTTGGTTGAATGACCTAAGGAAACTTCTATTATTTGAGTAAAATGGGTCTTCAAAAATAAGTGTGATGAAAATGAAATCATAGTAAAAATAAAGATATATTAGTTTCTAAAGTATATAATCAACAAGAAGGAATAGACTATGAATAAACATATACTTCGGCAGCTAGACATGAATCTATTTGTATTTTACTTTTATATGTAGCATTCTTTAACTTCAAACTTTTTCAAATGGATGTTAAATGTGATTTCGTTTATGGTTATGTTCAAGAGGATGTTTTTATTGAACAACCTCATGGTTTTGAAGATACAAAACATCTCGAACATGTTTTCAAACTTACCAAAGCTTTATATGGACATAAAAAAGCCCCTAGATCTTGGTATGATAGACTTAAAGGATTTTTTCTTCAAAATAATTATGTTAAGGGAAATGATGATCCAACCCAAAAATTTTTTATTGTTCTAATAAATGTTTATAACATTATATTTGGTTCAACTCAGCAATCCTTAACTGATTCCTTTATGGATTTAATGAAATGAGTTTGAAATGAGTATGATGGGTGAGTTAACATTTTTACTTAGTTTTAAAATTTCTCAAAAACCGGAAGGAATCTATATATCCCAACATAATTATATTAAATATCTTCTTAAAAAGTATGTATTTGACAATACTAAGAGTATAAGTACTCCCATTGGTACCTCAAATTCACTTGATCTTCATGAAGCTGGGAAACCAGTAGATCAAATATCTTTCAGAGGTATGATAGGAAGTCTACTTTACTTGAAATCTAGTCGTCCAAACTTAATGTTTCAGTATGCTTATGTGTAAGATATCAATCCAATCCTAAGGAATCTCATTTAAAGGCAGTGAAAATGATTTTTCGCTACTTAAAGGGAACCATGGATTTGCGACTCTTTTATACTACTAGAAATGATTTTTTTTAAAGTTTTCTGAATGTTGACTTTGGTGGATATAGAATCGATAGGAAAAGTACATCTAGAACTTGTCATTTCTTAAGAGATTCATTAGTTTCCTGGTCATGAAAGAAGTAACACTCAGTAGCACTTTCCACTACTGAAGTTGAATACGTAGCAGCTGGAAGGTGTTGTGCTCAAGTTTTTTTGATGCAACACACACTCACAGACTATGGTGCGAGTTTTACCAAAACACAAATAATCTGTTATAGTACTTGTGTCATTGCCTTAAGTAAAAACTCTGCACATCACTCTCATGAAAAACACATAGACATTAGGCATCACTTTCTTAGGGATCATACACAAAAAGGAGATATCATTCTTCAATTTATCAGAACACAAGACCAACTTGCTGATATTTTCACAAAATATTTACCATCTGAAAGATTTGAATATATTAAACAGAAGTTATGAATGACAACCATAAGGTAAATTCCATATTAACTTCTTGTTGAAACCTATATCCTTATAGTAAAAAATTATTTTTCATAGTGGGAGTACATTTTCCTATTAGTTAAAAAAATTTGTAGTCAAAATTTTTTGTATTCAAATTTTTTGTAGTCAATTTTTTCATAGTCAAATTTTTTCGTAGTCTAAATTTTTTGTAATCAAATTTTTCATAATCTAATATTTTCATAATTAAAATTTTTCATAATTATAATTCTTCATAGTTATTTTATAGAATCTAAAGTTCTTCAAGAAGAATGTTCCTCATTACAAATAATTTTCCCTAAGTAATTTGAAAGGTATGTTTCCTTTCCTAAGTTTTTATAATCATCTTTTTACATGCTGTTTTTTTTATTTTGTTTTAAATTTTTTGGATTCACTTATAATTAAATCTGAATGTTTTTCTTAAAAACCTCAAAAGATCAGAACCTATCAAAATCCTTCTTCAGTTATCATCTCAACTTTCAGATTTGATTAGAAATTTTTTCAACCATTGAATCAACCATGGAAGTTGAAATATCACCTCAACTACCAATATAAATACCCCCCCCCCCCCCCGATGGTTTTCCCACATTAGTTTTTCAAGATTTCACATGCTGAAGCTTTTCCTTTGTATTTAAGGTCATTCCGGATCTCCAAAGTTACCACAGTTCAAAATGTCTGCTAAAGCTTCACCTCAGAAAGATATGTCAGCTGTTTAGGAAATCTATGAATGGTAGATATACCAAGAAATGTTAGTTGATCCGAAATTCCTTGAAAAAAATGATTCTATCATATCTAAGAATTTCAATATGAATGGTTATGAGAGTGTATGTGTTTTAAAAGAAAAAACATAGGATCCGGTCAATCTGGACTTATTGATTGAGTTCAATGAGATAGCATGTTTCTTCAAGGAAGAAGGTAGAGACAAGTTATCTTTTAAGCAATATGGAAAGACCTACTCTCTTTCATACATCAAGGCATCAATTATGATTGGAATTCCTTATGAAGGAGAAGAAAAATTTTTTACTCACAAATTACCTGGTGTATCAAGATCTTTTGATAAGGAACAGGCTATAGAGTGTCTTGGCTTGAAATAAGTGAAGACTCCGAAGATTGTTCATCTGTCCACGAACTTACAGATTCTTGAATTTTGGGTTCAAAGATTTATAATTCCAAGGAAATGGGATAAGGATACTCTAAATAAGAGTGATATCTATATATTGGATTTCTTGGTGATCCTCAGGAAGATAAACTTGGTTAAATATATCTTGGTGATAATTGATAATACCAAGAATGGAAATCTGAAATCTCAAATAATTATGTATCTGTCTATTCTCTCAAAGATTATATTCCTTTTTTTAGAATCATTCATAATTCCATGCAGTTCCAAGCCGAGAAATTACAAGGTAATGTTGTTGAGTGATGATACCCTAAGGAGGATGAAGGTTGGTTTCTCTAATGAATCCAGATAATTTTATGATCTATCTGAAGAAGAGGTAGAATATTTGGAAAAGAATCCGGAATTGATTGAAACCTCTATTAAAGGCAGAAGGAAGAGAAAGGCTAAGGAACCGGAAGAGAAAAGAAAACCCTTATGGCTATGAAAACTCAGTCATCACCACCGAACCCAAAGAAGAAAAAATCCTACCCTAATGAAGTTGTGGCAAAGTAGAGAGAGGATAAGAAAAATAGGAAGGAAGGGGAGCCTAATTCTGGATTGGACCCTACTGAGAAAAAATCCATAAGAATAAAGGTTTTTGAAGAGATTTAGAAGCAACAGAAATAGAAGAATCAATGGAAGAAGTTTTCTAAAGCCGAAATTGTGCAATCACTTCTCAAGGATGCTGAGAAAGCATCTAAACAAATCCCAGTGCCATAATCATTTTTGATAGAATCACTTCTTGAGACTCCAATAAAGAAGGTGGTGATTCTAGATCCAGAACAAGAAGGAGAAATTGTTCAGGAAGAGGAATAGGAAATAGAAGAAGAAGAAGAAGAAGAAGAGAAATAAGAATAAGGGAATGAAACTGATGATACCATAAAACAAGTTGAATATAACCATGAGAAGGAAATACCCTCTATAAAATTCCAGATCTGGACTTCCCAAGCCGAATCCTCAAAGCTTGCTATACTAGGGAATGAATATAAGGGTCCGGAAGAACTGAATAAGACAAAAAATAATGAAAGCAGTAACCATGAATTCATTCATCTGGAAGATCAAGTAATTGATGTAGAGAAAGAGGAAGGTGAGAAAGATATAATGGTTCAGTTATCTGACAGTGAGCATGACTCTCCCAAAGCATGATACATCATTCCGAGAGATGATAAGGGAAAGAAGGTTGTATTAAACACACCTATTAAATATGTATTGATGGAGAAAGATTTTGGTGCTTCATCAAAGAGGAAAACTGAGGACATAGAAAAAGAATCCTCACCAAAAAAACACTCTGATTCAGAATCATCTTCACTTGGACATGATTTTGTTGTTCAGTCATTGAGAAATTTGGTTAGTACTATTACCCCATTCCCAATCATAGACTCAAGATTCCAGATGCTTCAGCATATGATAAATCAGAAATTAGATACAGTTTCCATGCTTATAGTCAAATGTGTCGTACTAGAGGCAGATTTCAAAACAGTCCTCGTTGGTTATGACTCTCATAAAAGATCTTGAAAGAAGATTACAATCTGTTTAAAGAAGATAATCGAAGATATGAGATTCATTTATGAATTTCAAGATAATTTCAAGGATGTTTTTCACACTAAATATGGGAAGATTAAGGATCTTACAAATAGTTTTGAGGAAAAGTTAAGCCTAGAACAGACTACTCGAAAGTAGGAAGTTAAGGATCTGAATGGAAAGATCAATTCTATGGCCATGAATTATAATAGGGAAAGGGATATCAAAATGGAGATTTACGAGAAGCTTTCCAAGCAATAAGAACTGTTGAGAGCTCATGCAGAATGTATTAAGGATCAGGAAGAAAAAATTAAAGCCTTATAAAAGAAGAATGAAGATCAGGATCAGATACTCAAGCATATGGAAGAATTTCACAAGGAGATCAAGAAGATAAAAACCATCGTGAAGAAGTTGATACCGAAGGAGAAAGAAGGATATTTTCTTTTCATTCAAATATTTTTTTGTATTTTTCCTTATTCAAATTATTTCAACATTAATGAAATTTTGGTTGTTCTTTATATATTTTCATTGTACTTATTTAGTACTATATTTTTAGTTACCAATTTTCTTTCCATAACCTTTATTCCTTTTTGAAAATCACAAAGGAGGATAAAGGAATGATAAAAAGAATACAAAGTAAAGATTAGATTTCCCTATGTAAGAGTAAGTTTATCTAGAGGAATTTTCTTATTAATGAAGTTTTTCGAATGTAATAAAATAAAAAGTCATATTCAGGAAATCAAGAATAAAATCCTTTGAGATTTCAAATCCTAAGGGGGAGTTAGTCATATTCACTATGATCAATAAGTAAAGGGAGATAAGTTTTTATTTTCAAGTCCATAAAATTTCTAAGCCCTTAGATTCTTTTTCGTAAGGATATTTGTGATTTCCAAAAGGGGGAGATTGATGAGTCAATAAGGTTTCCTTATGACTTTTCCATTCCTTTATGTTTTGAAAATCACAAACACTCTATCTCAAGGAAAATTTTATTTCCATGAAGATTTATCTTAATAAGTAAATTTTCCTTCCCCAAGTAAATTTTCTCCATACCTCTATTTTCATTGTTCATGATATAGTTTCTATAAGTATAACTCATTTTATTTGTATGTGTAAACTTCAGTTTCATATCTAAACACCTCGGAATCCTATAAATACTTAGATATAGAGTATTTTTTCCAGGTTCTAAATTCAGATTCTGAATTCTTTGAATTCAGACTCCGAATTCTCTGAAATTCAGATTCTAAATTCTCTGAAATTTAGATTCTGAATTCTCTGAATTCAGACCCTAAATTCCTCTAAAATGCAGATTCTGAATTCTCTGAATTCAGACTGTGAATTATCTGAAATTCTGACCTCAAATTATCTGAAATACAGACTCCGAATTCTCTGAAATTTAGACACTGAATTATTTGAAATTCATACTCTGGATGCTTCATAATTTTGACTCCGAATTTCTCTGAAATTCAGATTCTTAAGTCCATAGAATTCTAATTCTGAATTCCTTGAAAATTAGAATCTGAATATCCATATAATATAGTCTCCGAATGTTTATTTACTTAGACTCCGAACATTGTTTTTACTTATACTCTAAAAAATGGATTTGTTTAAGCAACCATATTTTTCTTACAATAGTTTTAGTTATGAAACGACATCATATAATCTGTTTCTAACTAACCGTTGTTTGAGTGACACGTGTACAGGTCCCTCTGAGATTCAAGGAAAAATATGACAGTTGGAGGAGGGATCCGACCATTGGAGAAGTACCTATAAATATTGTCTCATTTGAACAATCTCACAATAACTGATCTATCAATCAAGAGATTACATGCTACTGAAGTGATTTCTAGAGAGAGAGACTCGCATGCCTTGTGCATACTGAACATCTTGTTCATCTCGTTTCATGCGACTCCAAAATATTTCTATGTAGAATCGAGGACTTCTGGGGATATGAAGACAGAGGTGTCGACTACCTTAAAGTTCTAGGACTTCCTTAATAAGGAATACAAATGTGCTGACTACCTTGAAGTTTGAGGGATTACGGAGAAAGCAAGACAAACTCTGATATTCTTATCAAGGGATTACCCTGGTGAGGGTAAGATAGACATTCTTAAAAGTATAAATCAATGGACCTTTATCCAATGTTGTTGGATACCCTACTCTATGGGTTAAAATATTTCATACTTGTTACTTGTTTTGTTTCAAGTTTATTTTCCACTACATTTTGATTAATAAGGAAAGTAGAACTATCTTATACTTTCTTGTACTTTTATACTTTGATTAGTAAGATTCTATATTCTTTAAGGTAGAATTTTTTTCCTTGTAAACCTTTCTTATGTTTCATTTCTGGAACCATATATCTGAAACCTAACAATTTTGTAGAACTAAGAGGTCTTGTGAATTTACCTTGTTTAAATTTGTTAAACATAGAAAGTTTTATATCAACTTTAAAGGTTAAAAAAGAATTTTTAAAGGATATATTTCATCCCCCACCCCCTCTTTTATATTGAGCATCTACATTCATATATTGATCCTACAATGGGGAGGTAGGTGTCACTTGTTTCCACATCCAAACACTTCGTGAGCCTATCCCTAAAGCATAAAATCATATACATCCTTATATTAGGTATCTTAAAAAGGATATCCCTCGTGTATAGGAAACCACTTGAGATATTCCTAGGAGTAATCTTACTCATCATGGTCATCAACGCCAATGAATAGCTCTGAAAGAAGCAAATAAGGTTTTATTGGCCCTAGTTATCAAAACTAAGTCGCCCATAATGAGTGTCCACTGAGGGAATATGATTACTATAACTCAAGATAATTTCTATATCCCTAACATTTCTAGAATCCCAAAGGCCATCAGTGTATCCCAACAGTTTCCAAGATAACATTTCAGATTATTACTATACTAAAGGAGAATAATTCATCACAGTCATCCTTGGTAATTGTAACATCCCATTGGAAACCCATACCCTACCAACAAGTTCATTTCTAGTATCATTTATTAGATATTAAAATATCCATATTATATATATATACCTAATATAAGAAAATATGTTCATATTATCATAGGTTTTTTATAATTTAATGTAATCATTATTGACCTAACTAATGTTTCAAATCAAGTTACTTTCAAAACAGAGAAAATGTTGTCCACGTCCCTCCCCTCCCCCACCTGAAGATAGTGAAGTAGTATCAATAGAAGTCTAGATTACTCAATTTATGTATAGAATAGTGGGTCTTGGTAAGATCAATATTGATTTACTTAGGGTAAATATACCCATTGAGTGTCATTGTCATGTTGAGTCTTCATTCCTCCTTTAGCTGACCCTCTTTGATTGGGGGAGATTTCTCGATCGACAAATGTAGATACAAGCAACCTAATCAACTTGAAATAATATCAACCTACTCAATTGATTATATCATTGACTAATTATCAATATTTCCCACCAATATGGTAGAATTATCTTCTTTTTCAGAAATTTTACCTAAGGCTAACTCATTTGGTGGTATCCCCATAACTACAGGATGATCTCACTGCTCAAATAGATTCTATTAAAGGTTTATGTGAACTAGTATAACTTGAGATGAATTCATATACCAATTGGGTGGATTTAAATCCTCATCTTCCCAAAATCTATATTCTCATCTTCCTAACATTTGATGTAATGGGAGATTTTTCACAACATCTCACCCATTTTTCCTTCTAATGTAGAACAATTTTGGGAACCCCATAATAACAAGAGGCTAAAATAGTTTGATGATTCATGGAGACCTTAGATTCTACCATATTTTCTTTGTATAGTAACCTAATAGTTGGGTCTATTATAAACTAGGATGATCTATTTTGATAATTACTTTAACAATTTAGCTCTATGTTGAAGAAAATAACTATCCTGGGCCTCTCCAATTGCATGTAGTAAAATACTGATATATTCGTGGGTTTCAGTACAATGTGAAAGGGATTGAAATATTCCATGGAAAAAAACTTCTCCATGAACAATTTTTGGATATCATTGTGGAAAACCTAGAAGTTTATTTATCAACTATTCACATCACCATGTGTAACTTCCTTTCCTAGGTTACACTTAACATGTGCCCTGACAAAGTGGGTCACATGGCCTCAAGCATGCTTCCCCATATACCAAAGGCTACCAACAAGTAGTAAGGGTGTAAAGGTGGTGTGGTGGAGAGATTATACCCTCTTATCAGAGTGTAACACCTTATATGACCAATAAAATACAACAATAGATGCATATATAAAATTACATAATAAATAATCAGCAGAATAATAGAAAAATGAATAACTAAATAATAGTCAAAAACCACTATGCAGTATCATATAAATAGATGAATTTCATACTAATATATAAAATGGGGAAAGAGAATAGGATGATACAAGCATGTGATACAAAAACTAAAAAACTAACAAAAAATGATCTACTATCATCTCAAGCATATGCTCAGTCTTCTTCTAATATTCTCTATATATAAGAAACCTATATCAACAACCTCTAGCAGGGCCCTTTACCTTACCCATACCTATGATCATATAATATTCTCAAGTACCAAAGGTATTCTTAGTAGGTTTTGAGATAAAAATATCCATAGGACACCACCAATGGTGTCTACATGTAATTAAATTGGTGCTCATAACTAAACAATGTGCAGGTATAAACAAAATGAAATACATGTGATGAATAAATAAATAAAAAATATCCTACTTAGGTTCCTAAGGGACACCTGGAAGCTCTACCTACTTCAGCTCATGGCGAGGAGGAATTTCATATCAATCACAATATATATAGTAATATATATATATATATAGTGTAGTTATATATATTTCATCCACCTATATTAACCAAGTACGTGTGGATGTAAGTGGCCATATACCTGGAATAATAGGTTCTGGATGGACAGGGGTATAACTCAGACATCCATAACTTGTCTAATGAGCCTATAAGCTCAAGAAATATGGTACATGTCCTGCATCTCATAATGAGTGGGAGACGTCATGTTCTTCACTTAATGGCATTTAGCAGCTTCCACGGTCTTGGAACTCGATGGGGGCGGAGGTACGGGCATTACATACTGGTGTAATGCTATGCAAAAGGTTCTCGTTGATGATCATGGAAGTGGAGTCGAACTCAGAGGTGCTGATCCGGGCTCTCCAAGGGAGAGGTGATGTCCCTTGGTGTTGGACCTACTTGGTTCGTGCATGTGTATTATAGCTTTCTAATGATTGTGTTGTCCATCATATTCCTAGAGAGGCCAAATTTTCCATAGATTCTCTTTCTCGTGGATGTAGTCCTGAAAACCCTTTGGTGATCTTATCTACTATGGGTTCTCTACCCCAGGATTGTATAAGATTTGTAGTAGGGGACGCTTTGGGGATCCATTAATTTAGACCTTCGTGATCTTGTAATGTAATGTTCCCTACTTTGAAATAAAAAAAATCAAAGTTCAGTCAGTGTCATCATGTCAACACTTAAAGTAAGGGATGTAGTGCATCGTTCCCACTATATAAATAGTGTAAGTGGTATGAGACATCAATCTCAACACTAGATATAAGGGAGCATGATACCATCATTCAAAAAATATCCCTTACCATAATACCACAACCTATTCCAAGGAATAATTCAATTTATAATATAATACATGAGGAATTACCTCTTATGCATCATGTTCGCTAAGACTATATATATAAATAAGGCATAAAAATTCAATTAATACTTTTATAAGGAAACAATAATAGGCATTTCCTTACAACCCTTTAATCATTTTTTTTAATAATTAATAACATTTAAGGAAAATCAAACAACTGTTAATGAGCTATTTTATTTTAATACTTTCCATTCTATTAACAAAGGATGAAAATTCAGGTTATGAGGTTTATGGAGGCATTTAAAAAGGTTCCAATACCAATGGACAATTTCCTAAGTGGCCAATTCCCTTTATAAGAGAATCCAAACACATAAGAGGTGATTGGGTTCATTTTGATGGTGACATGTAAAATGAGGCAATTTCCTATATGGGAAATCCCCTTTATATGTTGGGACAAACATGAAGGACGTTCCCTGGGTTAATCCATCAATTGTACAATGGGGAAATTTAACTGATGAACTAGTATAAATGCTAAAAAGGTGATGCAAGAATATAAACAATTAACCTTAAGGGTAAATTTGGTTTGGAACACCCAAGTTGTGTCCATAAATAAGCTCAATGTCCTCTAAACTACCCAAAAAAATCAAAGGTCATGTATCAAGGTGCAATGATCAATTTGATATGAGGAAATTAATTAAAATGAGAAACTTTGAAAAATGAGTCATGTGGCACAACAAAATATCTAAAAACATCAAAACACCTGTGGAAAATGATGACACCACCTTCCGCAAGGCCATATATTAATCCTCACTCAATATCGGCCATAGATTCAGAATAGGTTGGAAGAAATCAACAAAACTATCCTAATACCTAAAAATAGGGAAAAGGGGGTGGAACCTAAATAATAAGATGGATTCAAATATGAAATTAAATAAAAAGGGAGAGGATTTTATATCTTGTCAAGATAGAACTGATGCCTCTAATGGTGCTCTAATCATATGAATGATGAAGAAGTTACTTCAAAGCCTAGACTTCTCTTAAGGGTGGTCTATGGGAGAAGAAATGGGATTCCATACACTAGAGGAATAGATGAGAAAGATAAATTGGTTTAAAATTTAAAATGAGGGAAAAATTAATTTCAGCTCAAAAATCAAGGTTGCATGGTTAAGTAACATGGTTTACTAAACTATTCACAAACCTTTCTCAAGTAACATCTTAAGGATTCATCCTACAAGGTTAAGGAACACGGTTTCATGAACCATGAAAAAACCATGGGAACTCACCTGAGACCTCCCTTAGGTTGTTGATTATGATTAACAATATTAAACCAAGGTTTTAAATTTAAAAATAAACTATTTATAACCTCATGAAAATATGGTTCATTAAAAACTATCCTCATTAAAGTAATTCATCCCCAATTTGGCCTTCTAAGGGTAAAGAGGTATCTTCAACAAAAAATTTTGTCTACTAAAGTTTTATATCATCTTCACATTAAAGATTATCATCCAGTACTTGGATATGATACCAAAGCACCCATACCATAAGAATAGGCCTTCCTCGGAGTGTCTTCATGCTCTGATCCAAAATTCAAATTGGATGCTCCTAAAAGGAATCATCTACATCCAATTCAACCTCATCAGGATGAAAGACATGTGATAGATGTGGATGATATTGATGAAGTTGAGACATGTGAAATACATCATGGATTTACTAGTATCTATGAGGAAGTTCCAACTGGTAAGTCTCTAGTTTGATTCATTTCACAACCTTTAAGGGTCCAATGAGCCTCATGGAGAGATTAACCTACTTCTAAATACGTCTATGGACAAGCCTAGGTGAGACTTGCAAGAAAACCTGGTCTCCAACCTCGAACCAAAGTGGTCACTTGAATCTGTTGGCATAAGACTACTGTCTATAATCAACTTCCATCATGGGATTTCTGATCATCTATACCTAATCTGTAGTCTCCAAAATGAGATGTGGTCCAATTATAACTATTTCCCCTACCTCCATCCATCATAGAGGAGAGCGTCATCTACCATATAATACTTTATAAGGTGTAATCTTGATAGTATCATGAATGATATTATTATAAAAAAACTCAATGAGGGGGATATGTTTCACCTAAGAACCCCCAAAGTTAAAGAAACATGCACGTGTCATGTCCTCTAGCACCATAATTGTACATTCCATCTACCCATCGGTCATATGGTGATAGTTCATACTTAGATTTTCTTCTGTACCCAAGGCACTATGCAACCCCTTCTATAACTATGATGTAAAATGAGAATCTTTTTTAGAAATGATAGAATGAGGAGATCCATGAATATGTGCAACCTCCCAAGTGTATATAATGTCAATATCATCTATCGAGAAGGTCTCTCATATAGGTAACTAGTATGTGACATTCATCAAATGATCAATGACAACACACATTGAATCATTTTCATGAGGTGATATGGGTAAACTAGTCACGACTTCCATCAAAACAATGTCCCATTTCTACTCGGGAATGGAAAATGGGTGTAAAATCCCCACTAGACCCTAATCTTCCACATTCATCTACTGATTGGTATAAAATCTAGTGTTGAATTCAGAAATCTTTTGTTTTATACCAGGCCACCAATACTAGCGTCATAGATCCTGATACATTTTAGTGGCATCAGGGTAAACCACCCAAGTTGAGGCATGGAATTCCCACATCAGCTCCTCTCTAATTTGTGTTGGGACCTGTACATCTCCATGGAATAGTAAAGTTCCATCCCCATCTATGGTCTAGCCTGAAGATGTAACATTATATGAGAATCTTTCCCTAATGATAAGGACTTTTGGACAGACAATTGTCTCATTCTTACCCATTCTATGAGGGTAGTGGTCACTGTTAACACTATGAGGATAGTCTGACCATGGTCCTCTGGAACCTCAATGTGCATCTCTGAGAATAATTCCATCAGTTTTTATTAACCACTAGCCTAATGTACCACCTGATTCTAAGTATTTTAGATCAACTAATCATATACAACATTTCCCTTACCAGGCATGTATAAAAGATCAAAATCAAATGACTCTAGGTACTCAACCCACTTGTGTTTCCTAAGATTCATATCCCACTATGTGAAGATGCAATTTAGTATTTTTTTTATCAGTGAATACCAAAGAAATGATCTCTGTGTATATAGTGTCTCCAATAGTGCAATGCATTAACAACTTCATCAAGCTCATTGTCATGTGTCAGTTAATTTTTCTCGTGAGGCCTAAACTAACAAGACCTATACATGATGACTCAATTGTCCTTCATCATAAAATCTAAATACCAGATACATAATCGTAATATAATACATTACAGATCCTACTTGGATCTATAAGAATCAGTATCTGCATTAAATTCAATCTTTCCTTCAATTCCTAAAAGGATGATTCACAAGATTTTGACCATAAACATTTCACACCTTTCTTTGTTAATCTTGTAAGTGGTGCTACAATATGTGATTAATCATGGATAAAGCATCTGTAATATCCTACAAGTCCCAAGAAACTCTGAATGTTAAATATGTTCTTGGGATACTCCTGGGAAATAATAGCACTCACTTTATGTGGGTCTAAAAAAACTCCTTACTTTGATATAATGTGACCTAGTAAGTGTGATTTTTCAATCCAAAAGTGGTATTTACGAAGATTAGTATATAGATGATGCTCCCTCGATTTATTCAGTATGATCTCAAGATGGGCTGTATTTTCTCTTTTGGATTGTGAATACACTAATATATCTATAATAAATACTACCATAAATTAATCCATATATGGGTGAAATACATTATTCATAAGGTCCATAAATTTGGTATCTATATTCATGATCCCAAATAGAATGGTTAGGTACTCATATAAATCATACATACTCTTGAAGGTTGTGCGATTTATGTTCAAATTTTTGGCATGCACTGATGATCGTTCGATCTCAGATCTATCTTTAAAAACACTTCAACTCCTCAAAGTTGATTGAATATGTGTTCTATTATAGATTGTGGATATTTATTTTTTACCATGAACTAGTTCAATCGATGGTAATCCATGAAAATACTAACGTTACGATTTTCTTTCTTGAAACAAAAGAGCAGTGAACTCCAATGATAAGTGATGGGGCGTATGAAGCCTCTAGCCTTCAGATCCTTCAACTATTTCTTGATCATTAGATTATACATTGGTTCCATCCTCTAAGGAGTAATTTTAATAGGTTCTACTCCTAGAACACAGTCAATGGTAAACTCTACCATTTGAATATGAGATAGGCCAAATAATTCTTCAGGAAAGAAATCCCAGAAATTCTACACTACATGAGGTAAAATAGAAGGTTGTAACCCCAGTCTTCCAGGAAATTTATATCCATATAATTTATCACATTACCTATCCTCTGCTTCTTGTTTCCTTCTCAGGTTGCACTGACATCCCATTCTCCCTTATATATGTGCCTTACACCCTCTTGTGATGTAAACATCTCCCTCTAACTATAGTATTTAATATGGGATTAGTATAGAACTAATTAGTCCAAACTGATGATTATGACAAATCTCATCATGTAAAGGATGTAATGATTCCATATATAAAGGTATATTTATGTATTAAGGTGACAATCCATACAATGGTGAACACCCTCAGATCAAATACATAACGGTGTATTAAGTATCATAATGACATAGAAGTGTTTGACCTTGAGCCCCAGACATCCTATAATAGTCTCATATATGAAGGAGTGAGACAAGCCTCTATCAAATAAAGTGGAGGATACTAGAATAGTACCTCATATATTAGAAGGTCTAGCACTATGCTCCTCCGATGTAGGTTGGACTGCATGTAACTATCATATATCGCGTCCCTGAGTCACTTCCTTACTACCCTAAGAAAGACCTCTCTATTGGAACTAAGAATTGTGATTCTTACTGCCTCTACCTTGAATGTTGCATCATCTTGACTAGTCAGTGGTGTTCCAGCCACCTTCCTGATATGATACTACTGGACCCACTCCTAAATGAGGGGTAGGAGTAGATTCCCTCTTGCTAAGAGTTGATGGAAAGGTCTTAAAAAAGAATTATATATTCTCCGTCCTATAGTAGACTCTTCATTCCACTGGATCACATAAGCACTAGGGATTCATCTGTCTCAGTTTCCCTTAATGGTTAAAAATTAGGAAACTATCATCATAAGTAACCTGAATGTTGCTACCTCCATGAGTATCCTCAAAACACCTCTTTCTCCCAGAAGATAAATTACTAATAGATTTAGGTGCCTAACCACCCATACTCATACCTTCAGCTTCCCTCAATTTCTGCTCTATGATAAGGGATTGGTTGACTATATAAAAAATTATAGTCAAACTAAAGTCATTGATCAATGAAAATATGGCTTAAACCAACCCTTCCTCTAATTTCCCGGCGGTCATAAGATCATCACCTGCTAGAGTAGAAGCTAACTATATCAGCTCTATTAAATGAGCAGAGTATTCTCTAAAATACATGCTCTACTACTACCGGTTCAAGAATTATCTATATTAGTCATCCCTCAGAGTAGGGAAATAAATCTCCATAGAATATTTTCTTTAAATACACTAATAATATATTAATATGTCAATCCACCTGGGTGATAACATCCCACCACTGTTTGGAAGAATCGCATAGCATATAAGCTACAAGCTTGACCCTATAGTCTAAAATAATCACAAGATGCTCAAATATAGATATAATTTCCTCAATCCTTGACTCTATAGCATGAGATTCATCATCCCCTAAAAAGGTGGGAGTATGCTACTACTAGAATTCAAGATTTAACTTTTCCATACAAGAGGCGGGTCAAGAAACAACTTTGACATTCTATATAATGCACAGAAATAACTCAAAAAACTAGGTGAAAGTGCCCATATTAGGAAAAGAGATCGGTTCCATATGTGGAACTGCATGAGGAATCCCTATTGGATCAAGAATCACCACCTCAGGTGCATGGTCTTCACTGCCAAAAGGGCGTGCGACCAGAGGATGTCATGGAAGCATCATATTACAATTCCAAATGCACACCTTATAAGATATTTTGATAACTTAAATGATAGCAGATGGTAAACTAGGACAGGTAGAAATCCATCCTATATAAACAATCACACCTCTCTCCATGCTCCAAAAATTTGGGTCTAAGCATTAGAAAGAGGCCATAATAGGCCATCTGAACATAATAGACACCTATCTGCCCACTACTAAGGCCAGGTTCAGGTATGATTCTTGGTTAAATATGAATAGGATGGAAATTAAATTTACACAATTCATTTACATTTTATATTTGTGCTCGTTCAATTATATAATTCACTTAAAATTCCTTAATTGTGTGGATTACTATTTCGAATCCATAAGGTACCATACTCCTTATGAACCAAAATGTGGAATCTAAGTAACCAACACCATAACATGTTCCTTCCCATGTGACCAGGTCTCCATGGATCAAGGTTCTAGAATTGACTACTTAATTTGTCTACTTTAACCTATTTAGGAAAACTATATTAGGATAAGGCAGACACTTTAAGATTCAATTATGTTTTCAATTCCTATAAGAATTTTCATCCTAATTCAATAGATTATTAAATAACTAACAATATTCTATAGGAAAATTAATTCTAAAAGTAAACATGGCATGGAAAAATGCATGGCATATTAATCCTATTGTGCCTATAATAATGTGTGACTAATTCATTGCCCTAATTTCATCAGTCCAAAGTAAAAAAATTCCACATTTCAATAATAAAAATATCAATAAAACATAAAACAAGTGTGTCGCCCAAGGGTGAAGTCAAATCAACTATAAGTGACATAATAAATAATTGCAATTTCCAGTCCTACGTAATTTGAATTTCCTCTCTACATGGGTTAGCAACATCCAATAATAGGTTCATTTCAAAATTCCTTTAACTCCAAGTATCCATTCTAATTCCCAAATAGTTAGACAAAAGAAAAACCCCATATGATACCACTTTTTAATGTCCTGACCCAAGTTCCACTTAACCCATTCTCTAAGCTGGTCGGTCACATGTCCTCAACCCTGCCTCCCCATATTCCAAAGGTTTTCAACAAGAAGAGCAGCTATAAAGGTGGAATGGTGGGGAGAATATACCCTCTTATTAGATTGGAACATCATATATGACCAATAACATACAACAGTGGAATAATATATTAATAGACATAATAAATAATTAGTGGAATAATATATAATTAAAAAATTGAATAATAATCAAATTCCACTAGGCAGTTTCATATACATGGATGCATGTCATGCTGATATAAAAAATGGGAATAGGGGGTATGAAAATAAAACATGCGATACAAAAACTATAAAAAAATCCCCAATATAATCTTAAGAATATGCGCAGTCCTCTTCTTTTATGTTCCATCTATAATCAACCTATACCAACAACCTATAGCAGAGCTCTTACCCTTACCCATACCTACAGTCATATAATCTTCTTGGGTACCAAAGATATCCCGAGTATGGTGTGAGATAAAAATATCAGTAGGCCACCAATCCAAGAAGTTCTCATGACTAAATTGTGTCAATGTATAAATTAAATGAAGGAAACATGCTGAATAAATAAATAACACCCCACTCAGGTACCTAAAGGACACCTGGCAGCTCTACGTGATTTGGCTCATGGCCAGGAGGAATGTTAGATTAGTCACAATATATATATATATAGTAATAATAAATAAATATATATATATATATATCATCCACCTATATGAACAATGTATTTTAGGATGTAAGTGGCCATGTACCTATTATACTAGGTGTTGTATGGACTGGGGAGAAACTCCAACAACCATAACTAGTCTAACAATCCTATAATCTCAAGAAATAGGGTGATTTTAATGTATCTCATAATGAGTTTGAGACATCATTCTCATCACTCGAGATAGTGATTGTGATATCATGTCAACACTCGAAGCATGGGATGTGGTGCATCATGCCAACCATCCAAATAGTGTCATTGGTGTGAGATACCATGCGCAACACCCAATGTAAGGGAGTGTGCTACCATCATGCTTAATATATACCTTACCATTGTGCCAAAACCAATACCAAGGCATAAGTTTTTTTATAATACAATACATGAGGCATTACCTCTCATTTCTCATATTAACCAATCCCATATATATAAATAAGGCATAACAGTTCAATTAAGCATTTGATAAGGATAAAATAATAGGTGCATCTTTTCCACACCTTAATCATTTAATTTAAATCATTCATATCATTTTAGGAAAGAAAAATAATTTAAATGATCCATTTTATTTTAATTCATGTCACTCAATTAACTAAGGATGTCAATTCAAGTTATAGGATTCATAGAGGCATTTATAAAGGTTTCAATACTAACGGAAAATTACCTAATGATTCAATTCCTTTTATAAGAAAATCTAACCACCTAAGAGATTCATGGTTTCATTTAGATGGTAACATGTTAAATGAGGTAATTTCTTACATGGTAAATCCCCTTTATATGTTGGGATAAACACCAAGGAGGTTCCTTATGTTTATAAGTAAATTATACAACATGTAAATTAAATTACTGAACCAGGATGAACACTAAAATGTGATCCAAGAATATAAAAAATTAAACTTAAGGGTAATATTAGGTTTGGAACACCCAAGGGGTGCCCATAAATAAGGTCAATTTCCTCTAAAATACCAAACAAAAATCGAAGGGCGTGTATCAAGGTGTGATGATCAATTTGATATGAAGAACTCAATTAAAAGGGGAAGCTTGGAAAAATATAGCATGCGGCATAATGGAATAGCTATGAAACATTAAAACTCATGTGGAAAATAATGATACCACCTACCTCAAGGCCATATATGACTCCTTGATCGATATTAGCCACATATTTTTAGTTGGTTGGATGAAATTGATGAAAAACTATTGATCTCTAAAAATTGGGAAAACATGATTCCACCTAAGTAGCCTAATGGATTCAGGGATGAACTCATATGGGAAGGAAGAGGATTTTAGATCTTACCAACAATGATCTTATGCCTCCAACCTTTCTTGAATCAAACAACGGATGAAGAAGTTACTTTAAATCCAAGATTTTGATTAAGGGTGAGCTATGGGAGAATAAATATGAGGCCATCTATTGAAGGAAGAAATTAAAGGGAGAAATTGTTTTAAAAGTTAAATGATGGTAAAAATGTAATCTCACCTAAAAATATAAAGTTTTATAGTTAAGGAACAAGATTTATTAAACCATGCACAAATTGTGCTCAAGTCACTTCTTAAGGATTTTTTTCATCATGGTTAAGGTGCATGGTTTCCCAAACCATGCCCAAATCATAATAAAACATACTATCAAATGTCTACAGTTTTTCACAAGTTTTTATGCCTAGATTATCATGGTTTCCAACAAACTGTGTTGCTTCTTTTTCACCTCTTTTTCTCCCCATGTGGTTATAAGTAACCATGTATCATGGGTGTCATGGTTTCTACTAATCATGAAACCTAGTTATTTATCCCATTTCCAGATTTCTGGGCTCTAAACAAGACCAGAATGCTCCTAGGATCTCCCTTAATCCATATTACACATTTACCAAGATTAAAATAATGTTTTAAATTTAAAAAAAATTGTACCTTCAGGAATAGATGGGCCATTACACCATGATGTGATTTGGTGGTTTATAAGAGTTTATGACTATAAAACAATTCCTAGAGGATGTTATTCAATAAACCAAGGAAATTGATAACCCAGTATCACCATTAAAGATACAGAATTCAGGGATACTATATATAGTTTTTTTCACCCTCAATTTAGTATGATTAATGTGATGAGTCCTTGAAAGTGGGAAGGTAAAATTTATTTCATCCATAGTGATCATGTTCTAGAGTAATTCACCTTTTCATTGGAGAAAACCCTGATCCCATTTCTAAATTTCAAGAATCTCAATGAATTAGGGAAGAATGATCACCTGAACTATTTTTTTACCATCATATAATGAGACACACAATCCATTGAAAATCTCATTGAAAAATCAACTACAAAAAATGGTGGATAATGGTAAAATTCAATTGAAAAATCCCAAGGTTCTTATGGAATATGTCTTAACCATTCTCTCAAAAGCATAATAAGAATTGAAAAATGAATTATTGTGAATAAGTGGGAGTTTGATGAATGTATTATGTATAAATAAATGGATCTTGAATATACCATCATCAAGGCATGAATAAATCAAGAAGTTATGATCCAAATTCCTTCCCCATATCTGGATGTATATCTTTTACTTCATATCCTTTAAGTATCTGATACAATTATCATGATCAATACAAATAATAGGTATCCCTAAGGATTCAAAAATAATTCTAAACTTTTATGGAAATAATTTCCCCAATATTGTAATAATATCCATCGTCCCACCAAATGGTCCAACGAGCATCGTCCCACCAAATGAGTCATTGAGAACCACCCAAATAAACATGATCATCTTCATATGAGTAATAATAGTTTGTCTTTATTTCCATAAATAAGGTGTTAGTAGGTTCTAAGTAATTTTCACTAGGTTCAAATGATTTCACCCTTAATAGATATCATCATGCATTAATATAGTCATAATTGAATCTATGGGTTTTCCTAACCATTTATCCTAGCATCAGTGAAAAATATCTAGGTTATACCCCCCATGTTTCTAAAGAAGGCATCTTAAGCCCAATTGATGCCTTAGAGTGAAAGGATAAAAAATTATTTTACTTAATTTCAATATAATATCCAATTAAAAGGGTCTACATTGAGTCTCCCATCATCATACACCTATCTATCCATTGGTAAATTAAAGGGTATCAATAATTTTTCTTCATGTCATTCTCAGGATAATGGAAAAGCTATATTTGCTGAAGAATAGACCACTCAGTTATGGTGGAAAAATAAACATCTATCGAACATGAAAAGAGGTAAAACATAAATCTTTTGTGATGTAGTTCTCTATAAGTAAATTTTATTTCTTTGATAACTTTTTTTACACACATCACCAAGTTTAAATGAGTCATGATATACTATTGAAATATAATTATGTAATGTGATAATTATTTCATAGTTGTTGAATTAAAAGTTTTGAATAGGAAAACCTAAATTATGAATAATTTATGTTTTAAATATGTATAAAATGGTTTCATTGGTTATCAATTTATTATAAATACAAATAAAAACATTTGATAGTAAAAGATATGTCTTTCTAAAAAACCATTTTTATGCTTGTAATGTATTTTTATCTTAGAAAATTAAACTAATTTCTATTAGTGGGTTATTAAAATGAAATTGATATATAATATATTCAATATAAATTTTTAACATTAGTATAATGTTTTTATAGTAGGGAATATGAATAAATCTAGTTTTATGCTAAAAATTTATTTTTCTAAAAAATGGTTTCCATTACGCTTTACACACTTATTTTAAAATTAATTTATACTATTTGTATTAATTGAATCATGAAAAATGTATCTAATATTTCAAATTAGGAGATTAAAATTTGTTAAATAGGTCCCCTTAACATTTAGTCATTATTAATAGTAACCTTGGTAAATTTTTGTCACCTTAGTGAGGGTAAAACGTGTAAAACATGGTTAAAACTTTTTTTAAGCATTTAAATTTATATAAAATTTTACTTTATAATATTTTATGAGTTTATTTTTACCATTATCATCATATTATATAAAATATGGAAACTTGGTACCATTTTTCTTTGATTGTGACCTTTATATTATTTCTAGAAATAGATAAATACAAAATGTTACTCTCTTAACACTAATAATTCTAAATTTTTATTATATGGATAAAAGGGGATAAATTTGTTTATAAATTTTTATTTTAAGTATTAATTAATTTCTTTATCATGGTGATTTATTTCTAGATTTTAGTGATTTAATTATTACCTTAAATGTTTGTGCAACTTTGACATGGTATTTATTCAATTAGAAGAAAAATAAAATAAATGATTTTAAAAATATTGAAAGTAATGTAATTTTGGTGAATTATTTTTTCTATGAATTATATATATAAATATAACATATTAGAATTTTATGAAATTTTTATATTCAAATTAATTTGTTATCATTTTTTATTTAAATTCAAACTGAATAAATAGTGTCAAAAATTACATTAATGATATTTTATGTTAAATAATATGTTATGTTAAATAATATTATATTAAATTATTAAAAATATTAAAAACATAAATAGGAAATTTATTATGATATATGGTGTAATATTTCATCCCTTTTCCATTTATGAGATAATTTTTACCTTTTAAGTAAAATTATAACCCTTTAATTTCAAAAACATTTTCCATGGTTAAGATTAAAATTGGTTAACCAAGGGGTTAAACCAAAATATAAAGTTTAATATGATTAAAAACCCATCTAAATTTTATTGAATGATAATATTTATCCCATATTAACTTTTTATTGGAATATCTATCCATATGGAAGTATTTTGGTGGAGAATAACTTAACTATATTTTAATATTTTTGTTAATTCCAAGTATATCCTTTCCCTCCCTTATAAAAGGAAACCAATTCTCTCTTTACTTCACAAATTTGAGACATCTAGATCAAAAAAACCCTATAAAATCTTCTTATAAACATCCATATTAATAAATTATAAGTACTTTTATTCTTAAAATAACATTCATATGGTCCTTAATAAAGGATCTAGAGGAGGTATCCTGAAGAATAGATAGTCATCTTACCCGACCCCTTTCAAATTATTTCTTCTTCTACCTACTCTAAATATATGATATTAGTAATAAAATAATAATTTAATTATCCTAAATATACTTAAATATTATTATGATCATAAAACTATCATAATCTTCCATCTTTTCCATCAAATGGGAAGTTAAAGTATTACTCGTGTGTACATGTGGTCTATCACCTCCACATTGCAATACAATTAATTTTTCATAAAAATAATTAATGGATGGATATTATGATGGGTTAAATTTTTATAAATTATATATATGAAATTATTATTATTATTTAATTTTAATATCATGTCTACCATTATACCTTCCAATCCATTGGAATACGATAAGGTAAATCATGCGTACGTGTGGAATACCACCTCCACAAAGTAATGTGATTCATTTTTCATTTCTGCTTTACATTAATGGTAATAAGTGTGGATTAAATGAATATATATGATATATATGAAAGAATAATTTTTATATAAAGGTGAATTATTATTTAATTTTCTTTCATTTTATCTTTCAAAAATTGAAAATTGTGTCCACGCATACATACGACCTACCGCCATCATGAATAGTGTAATTCATTTTTCTATCTCTACCATTTATGGATGATTATATATATGTATATAATGAATATATCTGACATTTATATCATAAATAAAATTATATATATGATTTAACCATCATTAAATTATGAGTACTAGAACTACCAAACATAAATTCTCATGAAAAATGAAATAATCAACACTCGGAAAGAAAATTATATGATTGTTCCATAATAAATCCATTAAAGAAAATTATATGATCGTTCCATAATAAATCCATTTAATTTTATTCTACTATATTTATTTTTTCAGAATAAATTTTTTTCCTTTCATTTTCCCCATTTTAAGTACCCAAGAGACCGAAAATACATTTTTAATGAAAACTCGCTTTATTTTTCTCTTCAGTCAAAAATCAATTTTCTTCCATCTTCATGTTTTTGACAAATGTTTTCAAAAAAAATTTTAATATTCCCCTGTTATTTTTTTAAAGTCATTTTTAGCCATTTTTTTTATTTTTTTAAAAATGGTTTAAAATGAATCTTCTTTTCAATTTCTGAATGAGGTGCTTTTGACTTTTTATCGAAAATAAAAAAAGGAATCATAATTTTAACATACACGACATGAATGGATTTTTCTAAAGTCATGAACAATCAATTATTTTAATATTACTTTAATGTTTTACAATGTTATTTTCTTATAAAATTTTGTCCTTAATACTTTTTAAATTTTAATAATTTAATAAGTAATTTAAAAATGAAAAGGGTATTTTTATTAAGAAATATTCCAGTGATATTTTAAAAGAATTTTTCATCTACGATAACATTATTTGATGTTAATTTGGATTTATTAAGAATATGAACCAATTAAACTAACTTTATTCTTTTTTTGGGTGGTTTATGGTTTTGATGATGAAATATCAATGAAATCCATTTTATTTTACATTAGATTATTTATGATGAATTGTTTTTGATCATATGGAATACATATGAATGGATTTATGATTATGTGATGGTGGGACTAGAATTATATATCACTCTAATGAATTGGGTAAATATTAATATTTTATTTTCTGAAAGGGTATATGGGAGGCTATCTCATTCTTGAAAGTGGGTACATGGGAGGTTATTTCATGCCCGAAAGAGGGTACATAAGAGTTTATCACATGACCAAAGACGGTAAATGGGTGATTATCCCAGGAGTAACATGTTATTAATTCCTTTGTGGGAATCCTTGACTTAAAATTTCTATTATTATGACTATTCCACACTTATTACACTCTTTTATGACACTATCTTATGTCAAGGTTATGTTATCATGGCTTGTGATCTTTGATTCCATTATGATTCATGTCTTATGAACTGCCAAAATTTATTACATGACCCTTGTTATGATGTATTAATTTCTCAGAATGATTTTCAAAGGTTAATCTCATTTTCTCATACCATTTACAGTCATGTTATGTTTAACAGATCATTGAGGTCTCCCTTTTTTCCCTTACTAGGTATTTGATATCACCCTTTATTATGTTTTCTTTTCCCTGGGATATGAAGAAAAGTTTTAAGCATAATGTGCCTAATAATGGTTTGAGTTGTGAACAAATAAGTGGGAAATTATATAGATCTATTAATAACCAGTTGTTTATGTATCCATGTTTCCAAAGTAACAAAACCTTTATAGTTATGGTGTGGATAATAATGTTAATGTAATGATTATTCATATAATTAGATGTAATATTTATATAAGAAAATTATGGGTCACTATAGTTGGTATTAAAGTAGAATTTAATTAATATTTAGATATTAGGATTAGATAACTTTGGTAAAAAACATGACGATAAGTCGAAGTATATAATTACATCCTAAAGTTTTGGTAAGGTAGAGATTATGTGGTTTTCCTGGAAACAAATCCCTTTCTGGACACTATAAGAGGACTTCGTTTTAACATAGATGCATCTAGGGGTAATATACCTAAAAATGGTCAATTATATCTTGACCATCATTCTGGTGAATAGTGAGTGTGGCTTTACTATGCAACGTTTTGACATTCACATAGGATATTATTGGGTTAAATCACATTTTCATTATGATTTATTTTGAATTATTTTAATAGATGAAGTCCATCATTGGCCTAGGTTAAACATAAGGTGGCATGGATTGAAAAAATGTTTCATGGTTTAGATTTCCTTTGAATTATTTTTCATGATTGATAACAATGTTTGAAGATACAAGATATTCATTAAAACCATTTTAGTTTTAGTATGGGATTGAAGATTGAATGATTAAATTGAAGTGGTAATAGTAAGGTTAAAATATTTTTGTACCTAATTTGAGATTAGTTATATGAATTATTATATATCAATACATGTATCAAGGAATGTTAATGCATACCCTTAATGATTATATATTGAGTTATAGGTGAAAACTCCTAATGTCATAATGGTCACATCTCAAGTCTATTATTCTTATTTGATTGAATTTTATGTTAATGTGCTTCCTGAAATTCCCTTTATTCTCCCTCTAGTTGAATTTGATGCTTTATTAAGGATGAATTGGATTTATATATATAAATCCCATATTAATTTCCAAGGAAGGAAGTCATGTTTCATATTCTAAACCAACATATGATCATATATTATTGTGGTGATAAATATGAACATATAATGGAACTTATATCCATTATATTGGTGATTATAATTCAATTTTTTTGTTTATCTCGTATAGTTGGTGAGAAACAAAACATTGAGTATATTCCTATTGTATAATATTTTTTTGATGTTTTTCCAAAATAATTTTCTAGTCTTCCAATAAATCATGAATTTACATTTTCAGTAAAACTCATACTTGGTACTATAACTATTTCAAAGACTCCATAAATAATTTATATAATAGAGTTTTAGGAATTAAAGAATAAAATCTGTAATAATCTTAATAAGATATCCATTCATCAATGTGTTTACCTTTGGGAATGCCTATTTTTTTATTATGATGAAATATGGATCAATGTAACTCGTCATAGATTACCAAGAACATAACTATAAATAAACCAATAATAAGTATCATCTACTATGTATTGATGATTTTTTCGATAAATTACGAGGAGTACAAAATTTTTACTAGATTGTACTTTGATCTAGATACTATCAGTTGAGGGTTGAAAGTGAAGACATGCCTATGAAATCCTTCTGTATAAGGAATGGGCTCTGTGAATTTATGGTGATTCCATTTTGTCTTACAAATTTTCACACTATATTCATGGATTTTGTGAATATAGTTTTTAGAGATTACCTTGACCGGTTTTTTGTAGTCTTTAAATATGAAATTATTATATATTTTAAGATTAATGAACATCATGGAGATCAATTTTGGATTATACTGAATACCCTAAGGAAAGATATGTTTTATTATAAATTTAAAACGTGTGAATTTTGGCTACAAAAAGCCTCATTTTTTGAGTCATACAATCTCAGTTGAGGGTATTTCAATGGATCCACCAAGGACTAATATTATTGAAAATTATCCCATACCAAACATTATGATAGACATCCAAAGTTTTCATGGTTTTGTTGGATATTATTGATTATTTTTTAAGGATTTATCATAGCTATTTAATCCACTTAGATTTTAACTAAGATAGGAAAAAAGTTCCTTTTGAAAGATAAATGTGATGAAAATTTCAAAGAACTAAACAGAAGGTTATCCAGAACACCTATTATTACACTACCCTATAGTATAGAAGGGCATTGATCTATAGTGATTCATCAATGATGGGACTAGGATGTGTCCTCGTTCATAATGATATGGTGGTAGGTTATGCCTCTTAATAATTGAAAGTTCAAGAGAAAAATTACCAAACTCTTGATTTGGATTTAGCTATGATAAATTTTTCATTGAATATATGGAGGAATTATCTTTTTGGATAAATTCATGATATATATATGGATCATAAAAGTTTAAATTATATATTAACTCGAAAAGAGTTGAATATATGCCAGAGAATATGGTTGGAGTTGATTAAAGTTTTTGAATTCCCAATACATTACCACCATGGGAAATTGAAGAAGGTGTAAGATGCTATGATTTGAAAGGATCATGCTTGATTATATATGATGAGGATAGAAAAAGATACAATATTTATGGATTTGAAAAGGTAATATCTAGAAATCTTTAAGGAATGGAATAAATATTATCTTTCTTATATGAGTGTTCAACCATCCATCTATGTGAATATTAAATTGGAATAAATGGAAGATATAGAAATGAAAAAGAAGGTGAGAAATGTTCCGGAGATTAACCTCCTCTAATGGCCTGAAGGACTTCATTTTTTATTGATTTTTGATAATCCACCTTTCAAGGGGTAAGGTGGAACCCTTACAAGGCCCGTAGTCGTAAGTATTACATGGAACGTAGGCCTTAGAGGAATTCATTGCCCGTAGGCATCAAACATTACATACAACCCAGACTAACTACATGGAAATTCTACTCCCCAACATCTTCATCGTGAAATCAGCTCTCCACCTTCACATGGATGTTCGTCTAGGAATTCCCATGCATGCACAGGCTTGTCCCGATGGAAGGTGTCATACCCTCTCATTCTTGCAATATGTTTAGCTTATGCTGTGGTGAAAGCTCTTTGGTCATCCTCCTTGTAGAGCTTTTTCCTTGTAGGTTGTTTGGTTTGCATCTGCACTTAAAGGTGTCCCGAAGGCCTTGAGGTGGCCCTAAGGCCTTACTGACCCGAAGGCCTGGGTGGCTCGAAGGCCTTAAAGGACTCAGGAACCAAATCGATGGCCCGAAGGCCCAAATGGGGGCATATTCCCGGCTACTACAGTTCCAAACAGTGACTCTTACTGTTCCCGCTACAGTTCCTTCTATAGTACTGCACAGTTCCCGCTACAGTACCTACTACTGTACTGCTACAGTAATCCAGAAATTCTTTCTCTGCCTGGATTTGATCCCTGGTCACTTGGATTCAATTACGGAGACCTTACCAACCAGGCTAAGGCTCATGTGCTTCCGAAGATTAACCTTGATTATGATGGAATGAAAAATTTTAGGAACCTTGTATGTGTCCTATCATTACCATACATGAAGGTGTTATTGGATGAATCTCATAGTTTGACATTCTTTATTCATCCAGGACATCAGAAGATGTATGGAGATCTAAAAGATTATTTTTAGTGGGACAACATAAAAAGTGATATAGAAGAGTATGTATCTTAGTGCTTGGTATATTAGCAAGTTAAGGTTATGTGATAGAATTCTAAGGGGATTTTACAACCATTACCCATACCAGGATGGAAATGGGAAAACATCATCATGGATTTTATCAAAAGACACCCCAAAATGTATAAAGGCCATAATTCTATTTTTATTGTATTATATCACCATACAAAGAAATCATACATCATTACTATCAAAGAAGGCTTCTCTCTTGATTAGATTTCCAAAATATACATTAAATAAATATTGAGGCTTCACAGAGTACCACATTATATTGTATTTGATTAGGATATAAGGTTTAACTTGAAGTTATGGAAAATTAATCAACAGGATCTAGATACAAAGTTGAGTTTAAATACTTCTTATCATCATCATAAAGATTTTAAGTCTAAGATAACCACTCAAAACCCTGAGGATATACTGAAATCATGTTATATGTATTTCAAATGTGGTTGGGATAAACATATTCCTCAAGTTGATTTTTCTTACAACAATATATTTCACTTGAGAATTTAGATGGATCCTTCGGAATCTCTCTTTGGAATGAAGTGTATAACTCCAATTTGATGTTATAAAGTTGGAGAAAGAAAGATATTGGGACTTGATATAGCTAAGGAAATGGCAGATAAATTTATATCTATTCAACATCACATCAAGTAATCTCATAGTAAATAGAAAAATTATACTGACAATCATCGGTGAAATGTATAATATCATGTTAGAGATAAGGTATTCCTATGAATTTCTCCAAGGAAGAAGTTTATGATATTACAAAATAAGGTAAATTTTGTCCAAGATATTATTCTCCCCTTCTGGATTCTTGGTCAAGTATAGATGATAGTTTATCACTTGGCACTTCTACTGAACATCTCTCTAGTTCATGATTTGTTCCATATATCTATCCTGGGAAAGTATATACCTGGTCCTTCATATGTACTGAACTAATAGGCCATACTAATAGAGCATGATATTTCCTAAGAATAAAAACCTATATAAATCTTGTATCATTTAGATAAAGTTCTATGAAACAATACTACTCACCTTCTTAACGTTCTCTGGAGGAATCATAAATTCAAAAAATCTATTAGGGAACCTGAGGATGTAGTGAAACACAGATATCTTCAACTATTTATATCAGAGTGATAGACTTTCTAGGAAAAATAACATTAATGGGGTATAATGTAACACCCCAAGATTTTATGATATAGTTCTCTATAAATAAATTTCATTTTTTTATATCACTCTTCACATTAAATATTATGTTTAAATGAACCATGATATACTATAGAAATATTATTATTTAATGTGATAGTTACCACCTAACTACTGGATTAGAGGGTACAAATAGAAATAACTAAATTATGAAAAATTTATGTTTTAAACATGTAAAT
Source organism: Viscum album (assembly GCA_963277665.1). Classification (NCBI taxonomy): domain Eukaryota; kingdom Viridiplantae; phylum Streptophyta; class Magnoliopsida; order Santalales; family Viscaceae; genus Viscum; species Viscum album. Next base: position 1,293,967,543 of record OY728135.1, read on the forward strand.
AATAAATTTATTAGTTATCAATTTATTATAAATGAAAATAAAAATGACTTAAAAGTAAAAAAGATGTTTTTCTAAAAAACTATTTTTATGCATCCAATGTGTTCTTATCTTAATAAATTAAATTAATCATTATTAGTTAATTATTTTATTTATGTGAATATATTATAGATTCAATAAAAAATTTTAATATTCATTTAATGTTTTTTCTAGTCATGGTATAAAAATAAATTCAATTTTATGCTTAAAAATGTATTTTCCTAAAAAATTATTGTCATCATGTTTCGTGAACTTATTTTAAAATTTATTTCGACCACTTATAGAAATTGAATCACAAAAAAACATCCCATATTTATAATTATTAGATTAATTTTTGGTAAATATGTCCCTTTAATTTTTTTCATTATGAATAGTAGCCTTGGAAGCTTTTTTCCACCTCGGTAAGAGTAAAATGGGTAAAACATGGTTAAGAGTTTGGATTAAGGATTTAAAATTCATATAGCACATTTATTTATCCTATTTGATGAGATTAATTTTACCATTATCATATATTTAATGAAAATGTATCTTTTTTGTGACATTTTTCTATGATCATGACCTTTATATTATTTTCAGAAAATAATAAATATAAAATGTCACCCTCTTGACTCTAATAACTCCAAATTGTTATTATAAGAATAAAAAGAGTAAAACTTCAATTATAGATGTTTATTTTAAAGAATAATTAATTTTTTATTATTTTAATTTATTTATAATTTTTAGTGATTGAAAAATTACCTTAAATGCTTATGCAATGCCAACATGGTATTTATTCAATTAATCTAAAAATAATATAAATGATTTTAAAATTTTTAAAAAGTAACAAAATGTGGGTGAAATTTTATTTTCCATGAATTTATAGATAAATATAAAATATTATTAATGTGTTAAACGTTTGTATTAAAATTCCTTTGAGGGAATATTATTTTTAATGTCAAATCAAATGAACAGTTTTCAAATGGAATTAATAATATTTTATTAAATTATTTAAAAACATAAAAATATTTAAATAGTAAAATTAGGATTATAAATGGTCTAAATATTCATCAATTGTCCATTTATGGGATAATTGTAAACTTCTAAGTAAAATTATAACCCATTAATATTAAAAAAATTCATTACCGTGATTAAGATTAAAATTGGTTGATCAGGCACTTAAACCAAAAGATAAGTTTTAAAATGACATTAAAACCTTTTAAATATAATTGGATGATGATATTTAAACCTTTTAATTGTGTCCCAATAATATATATCCATATGAATCATTTTTATTGAGAATGTATTTATTATAATTTTATCTTTTTAGTAATTTCAAGTGTGTCATTTCTTTCCCTTTTAAGAAAACATCGTTATCTCTTTTCTTTACACCACCTTGAACAATATATATCAAAAAATCCTATAAAATTCTCTTATAAAATTTTATATCCAAAAATTATAAGTTTTGGTCTAACTAAAATACCATTCCAAGGATACTTAATAAATAATCTAACATAGGTCTCCTAAAGATGTTTTAATCATCTTACTCAACCTGTTTTAAATTAATTCTTCTTCTAATTCCCCTAAATCTATAGAATTCATAATAAAATAAAAAATTAAGAATCCTAAATATAATTTAATGTTATTATTATAATTATACCACCATTATCCATCCCTTTGTTCATAAAATGGGAACTAAAAGTATCGATCATGCGTATATGTGGACTACTACCTTCAAATAGTGATATAATTCATTTTTCATCACCATATTTCATGGAAAAGTATTATGATGGGTATAATTTTTATAAATTATATTTATGAAATTATTATGATTATATAATTATAATATCATATCTACCTTATTATCTTCCAATCCATTAAAAAATGATAACACCACTCATGCATATGTGTGGACTACCACCACCACGAAGCAATGTGATTCTTTTTTCAATTATGATTTACATGGATGGTAATAGGGAATATTTTCATGAATATATATGAAATATTTGATATAATAATGATTATATTAAGTTTAATTATTATTTATCTTTATTTTTTCAATCTTTTTAAAAGTGAAAATAATATACATGGCCTACCATCTTCATGAATAGTGTAATTCATTTTTATATCTATACATTTTATGGATGATTATAAATATGTATAGAATGAAATTATAAGATATTTTAATCACAAATAAAAGTATATAGATGATTTAAACATGATAAAATTTCAAGTACTGAAACTACCAAATAGAAATTCCTAGGAAAATTGAATTAGTTAACACCTAAAAAATTGATTTTAATAAGGTATTATTAATAAATGGGTGTTGAAATTTTATAATTGGGTAATATTTGATATTATATGTATTTACATGAATATTTTATAGATTTATAATAAATTTACATTTATTTCATATGATCTTAGAGTACCTTTGAAGCAAGTCGAACTTGATGTGAGGGATTTATGTTTCAATCTCATTTTAATCAGGTTTTTTTATGATAAATATAAGAACTCGGTTATTATATTTGAGGTACGGGCTTGTTATTTTCTCTTTTCCTTAAGTGTTTTTGAGAAAATATAGAAAATGGGTAAAAATCCTAAATTTTGGAACAACACACCATGTACTTTTCCACACACTGTGTACTTTTGGTCATGTGGGATGGGTACACGGGGCATGTAGCCATGTCGGCGACGAAGGGTGTAAGAACTGACAACATGCTGTGTAGTGGTCCTTTACATGCCGTGTAGTTAGTCAGCAAGCCAAAACAGTAAGGCGGTAGAGCAGCCGCCAGCTGGGCGACAGTACACGCCTTTTACTCATGAGTACAAGTCGTGTACTCATGTCGATGAATGAATAGTTTGGCGGTGCTGTCAGAGGAACAGTTAAATGATAAAAGTACATGTCATGTACTTGAAATTACATGCCATGTACTTTTTTTAGGTAAAATGGGAAGTAGCCTCCCTTGTTCATAGGGAAGGCTTAGAACTGGAAGGGAGCTCGGGAGAGGATGGACGAATCTTCGGAGATCCGCCGAGCGCAGGTATGGAATCTGTTTCCACCACAGACGATCTCGTTGGAACTGCACGGGTAATCCCTCCACTCTTCTATAATTGTTCTTTCCAATTCTTCCCCTAATGGGAGTTATTTTCATTTAATTTAGAATTCTTTTACCTCAGATCTACGGCGTTCTTGGACGTTTCAGAAGGTGTCGTTCGTGTATAACGTTCGTTGGTGATTAAGGTAGGTGGCTTGGTGTTTATTTTTCCAACTGTCATGTGTTTTGTGTGTTTTTGAGCTACAAACCCATATTTGGGGTGTCGTGTGGCTGAGTTCCTGGCTATTTTAATACCTAGAATTGTATAGCTAATTAAATGTGATATCAAAATGTTGTTTGGGATCAGTGCTTGGATCCATGACCACCCCGGGGGTGCGTTCCTCTGTTTAGCCATTTGGCCAGGATACCTGAGGGTATGCCATGTTTAAATTATGCATTACTTTTTCCTTGAGAGGAATTGTATGTAAATTGCATGTTTATATGTTGGGCATGACCCGGTTACTTATGCCTGAGGGAGGTGTTTTACTATAGCCTAAGGGCGTGACTATATTAGCCTGAGGGAAACATACTATTTCGCCTCAGGGCAACCTTTCGTGTTTGAGGGCTTGACTTTTGTGCTTGAGGGTGACACTTCGTATGCCTGAGGGCGAGATTCGGTTACGCTTGAGGGAAATACCTGCGGGTTGGATTCTTTATATCCTGAGGGAAAGTCTGAGGGCGTGGTTTTACTATATTAGCCTGAGGGCAAGGTTCTAGTTGGCCTGAGGGATTGGTACAGTTGAGCATAGAATGTTTCTAAATTACATGATTAAATGGATAATTAAAATGGAAATATAACTGTTAAGTTAGTTACTTTTGAGTACTGCTTAGTTTATTGCATTTTACTACTACACAATGTTGTTGCATGCTTTCACAGTTGGGCACGGGCCTTTGGTGGGTGCCTACTGAGATATATTTATCACACCCTGTTTGGGCCATGCTTTTCGGCCCAAACAGACTATGTTTCTGCAGGTGTAGATAAGGGAGAGGTTCCTTATAAAGGTAATTGATTTCTGCTGGGGTGTAGGAGAGAATGGGACCGAGCATTGACTCGTGATGCAGCGGACTGTTCTATTTTTATTTTCTATACTTGTACTTCAGTTGTATTGTATTGATCGTGTAACATGTTCTGAATGTTTTCTTAGAATTTTGGCATGTTGCATCGTTACTTATATACTGTTTGGTTATATCTACTGTAGTTGTTTATTTCAGTTGTGTATGGTTTACTGCTTCCACTATTGTTGTGAGATTTATTCTTTCCGATGCGCTACACTTTGACAAATGAGGGCATAGTTTCCCCACTATCAGACCTGGGCCCTCACTGCTAGTCTATAGCCTCTAGCATTTGGGGAAATGCGCTTGAGGTCACGTGGAAAACCGGGTTCGGGGCACCCGTTGAGTGGCACCTGGAACCGGGACATTAAAAAGTGGTATTAGAGGAGTTCTTTTCTTTGACTTACTATTTGGAGCCGTAGTCAGGGATAGGACGAATGGTAGTTGGTAATAATCTGTGCCCGAGCATAGCTAACCCGTGTATAGGGAAAATCCAATTTACCTTATGTTGCAATTTTACTGATTTTTCAATTTACAGTTGATTTGTTTTCACTGTTGGGTGATGCACTTGAGATTGTGCTGTTATATTTATCTATGGGTTCTATTTAGTTGAAACCTGATAAGATGAGGGTATATTGTCTCATGCATCATATAGGCACATGCTAGATATCACATGTCATGCATAGTTTCCATGCCATGTAGGTGCATTAGAAATTGCGTGTTATTGTGACAGTTGTTGTGCTAGAAAAGCATGCTGTTGTGATAGCTTCTTGATAAATACCTACTTTGTGATAGGGTATTTTCTTGTGTGAGCCTGTTTATATAATGGATGCCAAATTTTGGTTTTTGGGGAGTATGGACCCCCATTGACCGGAATTCGGTGGATCATTAGCTGTTTATTAGTTATAGCACAGACAAGATGTCAAACTTTGATTCGTGGAGAGTATGGGCCCTAACGGGTCGAAAATTGACACTTAGGTGTTTTTTTCAGTATTTCCTGGGCTCTGGAGAAGTTTCTGAGGAATACTGTCCGGAAACCCAGTATACACACCGTGTAGTACTTTAAACATGTCGTGTATGGCCTTCTGTTCGGGAAGAAAAATAAACTTTTTAAGTACACGTTGTGTACTCGGAGTACAAGCTATGTAGTCTCTTCCCGTGTCACAAACTGTGTTGGTGGCGACACGGGGAAGAGAATAGCTTGGGTAAAACACACCACGTAATTATTATACACGCCGTGTAGTGTTGACCCAGAGTCCGGGCGTGTAACTAACAACACGGGTTGGTGAACTCCTGTATAGAACACGCCGTGTCAATGATGAACATACTGTGTAGTGTGGCCTGGGGACTCAGCTGTGTAACTAACAACACGGGTCGTTGTCACCTCTCCTTGAACACGTCGTGTACCTATGGGACACACCGTGTAGTCTTGTTCGAGGATAGACCGTGTGGACTTAGCCGTGTGGCTGGGAAATAGGGTAGTGTACACGCCGTGTGCAGGTGTAACAGGTCGTGTAGTTACAAGTCGAGTAGTCGGCCGTGTCACAAACGACACGGGCAGTTAGAAAATAACACCATACACGCTATGTATATTATATACACGATGTGTAGTTCTGTTCAACCGGAGCCGTGTAGCTTAGCCGTGTAGAAGGACCCGGGCAGGGGAAGGGAAGTCAAGTACATGTTGTGTAGTCATTGTACACGTCGTGTAGTATTGTTTTTCAAATATTGAAATGCCTTCTTCCTCTTGTTCCCTTTGTGGTTCCTTCACTTTCATTCTTTGATAAATCTTGAATCTAAGGCGTGCCTTTGACCTTGTAGTGTCATGTTGCCTAGACGACCGTGCATTGTTCGCCAGGAGAGCGGCAATGAGTATACTCCATAGATGGTGGGCCATGGGCTACCAGTTGATCCCCCAGTAGAGCCAGATGCAGCGCCAGCCATTATACTGGACACAGGCACATAGGCGTAGTTCCTAGAAGGCTTTATGCGGTTCATGCAGACCTTTCAAGGAGCATCGCAGGCTGCTACATCTATGGCCGAGTTGACTCCTATCTTCTAGCAGAAGCAGCCGCCTACATTTTCAGGGGATGGCAGACCACAGGCTATGGAGTCTTGGCTAGGATCGATGCAGACTATTTTTGAGCATCTTGAGACTCCTCCAGGGTGGAGGGTCAAGCTCGCGACATATATGTTGCGTGATTGTGCCAAGAGGTGGTGGGATGTTACCACCCAGTCAGAGCATCGCAGAGACATGGCGTGGGAAGATTTTTAGGCGGTCTTCTATGAATTCTTTTTCCCAGAGACGCTGAGGGCGGATAGAGCTCGAGAGTTCATGAATCTGCATCAGGGCACTATGTCGATGATGGACTATTCTGCTCGCTTTACCGAGATTCAGTGTTTTTCACCCGTGTTGGTGGGTGATGAGACGTTGAGAGCTAGACGTTTTGAGGATGGTCTTCATTATGACATCTGTGCGCTGGTGAATGTTTTCAGGTTGCCTTTAGTACACGCTATTATGAACCAGGTGCTGATTACAGAGAGGAACCTACGGGAAGCTAGTGGTGTGGGCCAGGGCGGTTCAACACCAGTTAATGGTACTATTTCTGCTGGCAAGTGGAAGAGACTGATGGATTTCTCTCAGGGTGGCAGTACCATCCAGGCAGTTTCTTCAGGTGTCCCGATCAGGTGCTACCTGTGTGGCAGAGAGGGGCACAAGAGACCGCAGTGTCCACATGACCCAGTGGAGTGTCGAGCTTGCGGCAAGATTGGTCATCTGCAGTGATTTTGTAGGGCGTTTCTACCAGTGGCTAGTGAGAGGTGTTCTATGAAGACTCCACGTGCGGGAGTAGGACCAGTGGCTTCTTACCAGTCGGGGAACTGGAATACGTCAGGGCGTGCAAGCAGATATGGTGGTCGTGGTCGTGGTAGCGAGACACCAGGATCTCAGAGGCAGCATGGAGGGATAGCTCAGGGTATCCAGGTTGTGTCATAGGGTCGCGAAACTGGGTACGCATATGCAGTGCAACAGACCCAACAGAAGCAGGATCCCATACCTTCTACAGTCATAGGTACTATTCTAGTAGCTTCTGTCTTATCTTCAGTACTTTTCGATACGGGTTCTACAGATAGTTTCATATTTGCACCCGTTGTGGAGAGCCTTGGGCTCTGTGTTTCTACTTCTTCTGATATCATGATTCTAGACACTCCATTGGGGACTAGGACGGTTGATGTGCATCAGTGCAAGGAGTGCCCTCTTAAGGTTGGTGGGTGTCACTTTTTATGGGACCTCTATTTCTTAGAGATGACGAGCTATGATGTCATTCTCGAGATGGACTGGTCGGTTCCCTTTTGGGCCTTTGTAGCCTGCTATCGTCGCAAGGTGAGTTTCACGTCACCAGAGGGCGGAGAGTTTCTATACAAGGGTGAATGGGATGTTCAGGCAAGTCGAGCTGGACCAGAGCATCATGGGCGAGGTGGAGTCACAACCCAGATTGCGAGTTTGTATCAGGATGAACAAGGGATTTTTCAGACAGATTTCCCTCAAGTTGTTGATCATTTCAAGGATGTCTTCCAATATGACTTTTCAGGTCTACCTACAGAGCGAGAGGTGGATTTCTCTATTAATCTAGTTTTAGGAGCAGCACCGGTGTCCATTCCTCCTTATAGGATGGCCACGCCTGAGTTGCAGGAGCTCAAGAGGCAGTTAGAGGAATTAAAGTCGAAGGGTTTTATCCGACCCAGTACTTCTCCATGGGGTTCGTCGGTCCGTTTTACGAAGAAAGCGAATGGTACCCTTAGACTTTGCGTGGATTATTGGAAGCTGAACCAGTTTACGGTTAAGAACTGATATCCCTTGCGGAGGATTGATGATCTGTTTGATCAGCTTCGTGGAGCACGAGTGTTCTCGAAGATTGAATTGAGATCGGGATATCGTCAGCTACGAGTGAGACCATCGGATATACCGCTTACAGCTTTTCAAAGCAGATATGGTCTGTAAGAGTACTTGGTTATGCCGTTCAGACTCAAGAATGCACCAACAGTTTTCATGGCTCTGATGAATCGTGTGTTCCATCTATATCTTGATTCTTTTGTGGTAGTATTCATGGATGACATCTTGGTGTACTCTCACACTTGACACGACCATGCCACCCATCTTGAGATTGTATTGAGTACACTGAGAGAGCATCATCTATATGTTAATCTCTCAAAGTGCCACTTTTGGATTGACCAGATTCACTTACTGAGTCATATCATCTCGGAGGCAGGAGTGGTAGTGAACCCAGAGAAGGTGAGAGCAGTAGTTTCCTAGGAGCATCCTAAGAACGTGTTTGAGATACGAAGTTTCATGGGGCTGGCTGGTTACTACAGACGCTTCATACAGGACTTCTCCCGCTTAGCAGCACCGTTGACGGGTCTGACTAAGAAGGGTGTGAAGTTCGTTTGGTCAAAATCTTGTGAGACATCCTTTCAAGGCCTAAAAGGAAGGCTGACTTCAGCACCGATCCTGATACTCCCAGAGTAGGGGAAGAGCTATACAGTTTACTATGACACATCAGGTATTGGGTTGGGAGCAGTGTTGATGCAGGGAAATTGAGTTGTTGTGTACGGGCGCAAGTATATCTTTACTCAGCGTGACCTGAATCTGAGGCAGAGGAGGTGGGTCGAGTATCTATAGTCCTTCGATTTTGAGCTTGCCTATACACCTGGTAAAGGTAATGTAGTAGCTGATGCACTGAGTAGGAAGACTTAGATACAAGCAGTGCAGGAGGCCAATGGTGAGTGGCAGCTTATGGCCTTGTTCTTTGAGATGCATCTGGAGGTGCGTGATAGTCAGGGGTAGGCTTATCTTTCCTCATTAGCTGTGACATCTACCCTCCTGGACAGAGTGAGGATGAGACAGCTATTTGATTCATAAGGCCTAGTTCTATGGGATTCGGTGTCAAGTGAGCACCCTCCTCCCAGTTGGGAGATAGGAAATGATTAGGTTCTACGTTTCCATGGATGAGTATGGGTTCTAGGGGATATACGTGAGGAGATGATGCAGGAGTTTCATGCTTCAGCTTGGGAATTTCATCTTGGGGTTACCAAGATGTACCGAGACTTGAGATGTTAGTACTAGTGGCCGGGTATGAAGAGAGATATAGTTGGTTTTGTTACGATGTGTTCCACCTATCAGCAGGTGAAGACGGAGCACCAGAGGCAAGCCGGACTGTTACAGCAGTTACCCATTCCAGAGTGGAAATGGGATGATGTCGTGATGGACTTCATGATAGGGTTGTCGAGGTCACCTAGAGGAAATACTGCCGTGTGGTTATAGTGGATAGACTCACGAAGGTAGCTCACTTTTTCCAATTAAGGAGACCTTCGGTGTTGACGAGCTCAGAAGGCTGTATATCCGAGAGATCGTATGTCTTCATGGGGTCCCTCGTTCTATCATTTTAGATAGGGACGGCTTCTTCACGTCTCGTTTCTGGCAGAGTTTTCAGAGGGCACTGGGTACACAGGTCCTTCTAAGCACAGCATACCACCCTCAGATTGATAGCCAGTCAGAGCGTATGATACAGGTGCTTGAGGACATGCTGCGTGCATGCATCCTAGACTTTGGGGACTCTTGGGGGAAGCATATACCTCTAGTCTAGTTTTCCTATAACAATAGTTTTCAGGAGACTATTGAGATGGCACCATACGAGGATTTATATGGTAGGCCATGCCGATCACCTTTATGCTGGTCAGAGGCAGGTGAGGTAGCTTTACTGGGACCACGTCTCGTACACGAGACTTCTGAGCAGGTCCAGCTGATTCATAAGCGGATGGCTATCGCGCAGTCTCGTCAGAAGTCTTATGCTGATCGACGCAGACGACCTTTGGAGTTCGTGGTCGGGGATCAGGTTTTCTTACGTTTCTCACTGAGGCTGGGACACAGACGGATCAGGAGACAGGGTAAGCTTTCACCGAGGTATGTGGGGCTGTTTGAGATTCTGGAGAGAGTTAGGCTGGTTGCCTATCGGTTGCAGTTACCATAGCGGTACTGATCCATGAACGACGTCTTCCATATGTCTCAATTGTGCCTCAATAATTCATACCTGTCTCACACATTTCAGGATTAGGAGGTTGAGCTTCAGATTGATGCGTCCTTTGAGGAGAATCTGATTTGTATCGTTGATAGGAGCACGATGGTTCTCTGAGGCTGGTCAGTTCCTCTCGTATGGTTGCTATGGCAGCATGACCGAGTGCAGGACAAAACCTGGGAGCGGGAGACCGACGTACGTGCTCAGTGGCCAGAGCTGTTCTGAGCTATATCTTCACCACCCATGAAAGGGAAATTCAGGGAAGAATTTCTATAAGGTGGGAAGTTTGTAAGAAATTGTTTCTTATATTTGAGGTACGGGCTTCTTCTTTTCTCTTTTCCTTAAGTGTTTTTGGGAAAATATGGAAAATGGGGAAAAATCCTAAATTTTGGAACTACATGTCGTGTACTTTTCCACATGTCGTGTACTTTTGTCCGTGTGGGATGGGTTCATGGGGCGTGTAGCCATGTCAGCAACAAAGGGTGTAGGGACCGACTACACGCCGTGTAGTGGTCTTTTACATGTCGTGTAGTCATTTAGCAGGCCAAAACAGTAAGGCGGTGGAGCAACCGCCAACTGGGCGATAGTACACACCGTGTACTTATGAGTACATGTCGTGTACTCATGTCGATGGATGAACAGTTTGGTGGTGCCTCCAGAGTAACATTTAAATGATGAAAGTACATGTCGTGTACTTGGAAGTACATACCGTGTACTTTTTTTCTCTTAAAATGGGCAATATCCTCACCTGTTCACAGGGAAGGATTAAAACCAAACGGGAGCTCGGGAGAGGACGGTCGAACCTTTGGAGATCCGCCGAGTGCACGTCGGGAATCTGTTTCCACCTCGGACAATCTCGTTGGAACCGCACGGGTAATCCCTCCACTCTTCTATAATGGTTCTTTCCAATTCTTGCCATAACGGGAGTTATTTTCGTTTAAGCATGAATTCTTTTACCTCAGATCTACGACATTCTTAGACGTTTCAGAAGGCATCGTTCGCGTATAACGTTCGTTGGTGATTAAGGTAGGTGGCTTGGTGTTTGTTTTTTCAACTGCCATGTGTTTTGTGTGTTTTTGAGCTACGAACCCAAATTTGGGGTGTCGTGTGGCTGAGGCTGTGGCTATTTTAATACCTAGAATTGTATAGGTAATTAAATGTGATATCAAAATGTTGTTTGGGATCAGTGCTTGGATCTAGGACCACCCTAGGGGTGTGTTCTTCTGTTTAGTCGTTTGGCCAGGATACCTGAGGGAATACCATGTTTAAATTATGAATTACTTTTTCCTTGAGAGGAATTGTATGTAAATTGCATGTTTATATGTTGGGCATGACCCGGTTACTTATGCCTGAGGGCGGTGTTTTACTATAGCCAGAGGGCGTGACTGTATTATCCTGAGGACAACATACTATTTCACCTAAGGGCAACCTTTCGTGCCTGAGGGCTTGACTTCTGTGCCTGAGGGAGACACTTCATATGCCTGAGGGTGAGATTCTGTTACGCCTAAGGGAAATTCCTACGGGTTGGATTCTGTATAGCTTGAGGGCAAGCCTGAGGGCATGGTTTTACTATATTAGCCTAAGGGAAAGGTTCTGGTTGGCCTTAGGGCTTGGTGCTTTTCAGCACATAATGTTACTAAATTAAATGATTAAATGGATAATTAAAATGCCAATATAACTATTAAGTTAGTTACTTTTGAGTGCTGCTTAGTTTATTGCGTTTTACTATTTCACACTGTTGTTGCATGCTTTCACAGTTGGGCACGGGCCTTTGGTGGGTGCCTACTGAGATATACTTCTCACATCCTATTTGGGACATGCTTTTCGGCCCAAACAGACTATGTTTCTACAGGTGTAGATAAGAGAAAGGGTCCTTATATAGGTACTTGATTGCTACTGGGGTGTATGAGAGCATGTGACCAAGCATTGGCTCGCGATGCCACGGACTATTCTATTTTGCTTTTCTATACTTGTACTTCAGTTGTATTGTATTTATCGTGTAAAATATTTTGGCTATTTTCATAGAATTGAGGCATGTTGCATCGTTACTTATATACAGGTTGGTTATATCTACTGCAGTTGTTTATTTCAGTTTTGTATGGTTTACTACTTCCGCTAGTTTTGTGTGATTTATTCTTTCTGTTGCGCTACAATTTTACAAATGAGGGCATAGTTTCCCCACTATCAGACCTGGGTCCTCACTGCTAGTCAGTAGCCTCAGGCCTTTGGGAAAATGCGCTTGAGGTCACGTGGCGAACCGGGTTCGGGGCACCCGTTGAGTGCCACCTGGAACCGGGATGTTACAATAAAACTTCCATTTAATAACATTATATGATCCATTACTAATAAACCCATTTAATTTTATTATTATATATTTATTTCTTTATAATATAAGTTGTCATTTTATTTACTCACTTGAATTACCAAAGAGATAAAAACAGCATTTTTAAAAGAAAATATAATTTATTTCTCTCTTCGGTTGAAAATAATTTTTCTTCCATCACGATGTATTTTATAAATATTTTCAAAAAAATATTAATATTATAATTTGATTATTTAAATTAAATTTTAAACATTTTTTATTTTTTGAAATGGTTCAAAATAAATCATATTTTCATTTTATGAATGAGGTACTTTTGACTATTTACCGAAAATGTAAAAGGAATAATTTTTTAACATACACAACATGAATGTAATTTCCTACCATCCTGATCAACCAATAATTTGAATATTACTTTACAATTTTACAATTTTATTTTCAAAGAAAATGTTTACCTTAATATTTTTTAAATTTTTATTTTTTAATATATTGTTAAAAGTGAAAATGGTATTTTTTTCAATAAAGATTCCAATGATCTTTTAAATAAATTTTTCATATATGATAACATCCTTTGATGTTACTTAGGATTTAATAGGGATATGATCCAATGATACTAGTTTTATTCTTTCTCTATATGGTTTATGTTAATGATGATAAAATATCGATGAAACCCATATTCATTTCCATGGGTTTATTTATAATGAATTTTTTTATGATCTTGTGGCATAAAAATTAATGGATTAATGATTATGTAATGGGTATTCCTAGAAATATATGTGCCTATAATATATTTCATAAATAATGTTTTATGATCTCAAATGGTACATGAGAGGTTATCCTAATCCTAAAAGAGGATACAAATGTGGTTATCTAAGCCCTAAAGAGAGTGCACAGAAGGTTATCCTGAGCCCAAAGTAGCTACTTCAGTGGTTATCCTGAGAATAACATATTATTAATGTCATATTGGGTTTCCTTGACATATTATTTCTAGGATTATGATTATTACACACTTACGCCAAAATTTTATGACATGATCTTATGTTAATATTATAATATCATGGAACATATTATTTTATTCCTTTATGGTTCATATCTTATGATCTTACATGATTTATTCCATGACTCGTGTTATCATCTAAGAGTTGTGGGGTATTATTTTCAAAGGTTAATCTCATGTTCTCAAACCCTTTATGCTCAGTTTATGTAAAAATAATCATTTATATCTCCCTTTTTCCCTTACTACACATCTGATATCACCCTTTATTACATTTTATTTTCCCTTGGATATGAAGAAACTTTTTAATTATTATGTGTCTAGGAAGGGTGATAGTTGGGATGAAATAAGTGGGAGATGATATAGATTTATTATGAACCAGTTTTTTATGTATCCAAGTTTCCAAAGACATTAAACCTTTAGGATTCTAGAATGGATCATATTGTTATGTAATCAATATTCATCTAATGATATATAATATTTATGTATGAAATTCATGGATTTTTATATCATATGTTTTCATTCAGGATGTATTCCCTACAGTGAAATTAAATCATCCTTTAGAAAAAAAAACCTCATTGTGGTTAATTACCCCAACCCATGGTTCTAGGTGAATTTTCATATTTTTTTACCCCCACACCAAGTGTAATTTATACATTATACAACATCAGTGATTTCAGTATAGTCCTTAGGAGATTCAAAGTTACCTGATCTAGAGTTGGAACCAGTAATTTATCAATCATCAATAACTTCAAAAATTTTACCTTAAATTGATAAAAGTTAACGAACCACCTCCCAAATCCAAATTTCAAAAATTTACTCATGTAGATCAAGGAATATATTGCACATAGGGGAAGTGATGTTGTCACCCATATCTAAATGATAGGAAAAGAAATATAGATTTCATCAAATAAGAGAAAGTTTCGAGGAATTTTTATCTTCCTTAGATAATAATTTGATTGATCTCCCATAGATCATAAGACCTGAATATGTTGGTTTGAGAGATCATTCCAATTTCTACCCTTACCATTTATTATTAGGGTATGTAATAAAGTGATGCTTCATCTTTAAATATTGGATTCAAAATCAAATGTATTAGGGGTTAATACAGTCAGTGATACCCAAATCTATGCTTCTGTTATATGAACATCCTAAAAAACATAAAGTATGTGAAGGATTTAAAGTCACCCATAAAATAGAAATAAATAAAACAAGGTATTTTATTTTAATCTTAATCATGTGGTATCATATTTCACTTTTTCATTAAAGCATAAACTCATTAAACTTACAAAGATCAAGAGTCTCGCGAAATCACTAATGAAAGATAATCCTAATTATTACCCCTACCATTGACTTTTGGGACATACTGTTAAAGGATGATTTGTATTTAAATATTATATCCATTAGTGGATAGATATAACCTTCATAGAGTTAGAGGATCTTGAGATTAATTTAACATGGTTTGGAGTAATTATCACTCTAAAGGAGAATAATAATGCATGAATAATCATGTAAAATCTATATTATTGTCATATGACATTAAACTGCATGATATAAGCCCCATATTCATGAATTTAAACTATAAAACATGATATATATTCACCATAAAATGTTAAAATATATGTCCATTTTCCAATATGCATTACTCAAAACTTCATAGCATGCTAACAGTTTCATGAATTATTAAACTATATGGTTCAATTCCATTATTTAGGACTCTAAACTGCTCAAATTTAGTCATGGTCACATGAAATTAAACTGTATGATACATAATAATTCTATATAAACTTCCCTCATTTGTATTTGTGAGATAGAACTATATATAAGGATTCTAGTGTTTTTGTTTTTCCTGTCATGTTGTGTTCTTTAATAACCCTACACTAGGAAAAATATTTTTCACCCCATCCCAGCACTAAGACCATATTCATATTGGGTTTCATTCATTATCTTATCAGGATCCATATACCTTGAATTTCCAATTCACTTCACATTAGCTTGAACTTTTTAGATAATCAAATTCCCCTTTAAGAACTATTTATAGATTGATTCATATCTTCATAGTATATTTTAGGATTCCTATGTCACCTACCTTAGGTCCATCCACCAAATTTGGTCACAATTATGTCTTCCCTTATAATGATCAATGCTACATTTTAACTCTTAAATATACTTAACTGTAATTCACTCTTACAAGATATGAATAATATTCCAGTATTCCCTTTTTTATCACATTGATATTGACTCATATGAGAATAGGGGTTGTGGTTGATTTTCTAAATTACAATAATTGATATTCATGTAATCAAAATTAAGAAGATAAAATTACTAGATACATTAATTTAAATAGTATATCACAAATTACACACTATGTGTCTTTAAAATGATCAAAAATATTCCTCATTGTGTGACCTTAAACTGAAATACATCGATTTCCTTGTCACGTGATGTTAAATTACCCAAAATATGGTCAATCCATCAAGACCTCAAACTTCATAGAGTGATCTACTCCATGAGAACTCAATTTATTACATATGATCTATATTTATGTAATATACCCCAATTATATGGTTCTTTATTCTTAAACCTATACTGAGACAAAATTTTACCCATTTTCAAGAATGTAGTCTTAGTGTTTGGGCCTTCTCATTCATGATGGGTCTTCCCACAATAGAATATATTTTGTGGAATATAAATGAAAATACCCCATAAAAATATATTACATTCCAGTGTTTGGGTTTCCCCTCATACATATCAGGTCCCTTGACAACTCTACTATGGATCCCAGACCTGTTAAGATACTACTAAGAAGGGGGTTTAATCAATGGTACATGTTTTTATTTTTACAAATTCTTTCATTTAAATTAAACCCCTATGAATAATTAATTCAAAATTCACTCTTTACAATCACTTACTCAACTTTAAGAAATAATATGAAAAGAATATGGAACATGGGATATTTTTACAAGGTTCGGCCTCAATGTTAGAGCAAACTCCTTACCATGTTTGAAGCTTATTGAGTACATGAATTTTATTATCATTATATAATTGCAGTGATTATAGATCCCTATATATTTTCTCACAAAGTTTTAGAAGTTATCCCCTTATTCTATTTATATATAGGTATCATCCACTTCCCACATTTTAATGCTTGAAATTGTTTAGATAATAAATTCCTATTTTTTAAAAAAAAATCTATTAAATGCATCATATATTCACTTTACCGCTATATTTCTTGAAATCAAATAATATATCCTATTATAATAAATATTTTATGTCAATATGATATAAAAATAGAATAATTAGGTCAATAATTCTCTCACTCTTCTTTACAATGTTCTCCTCATGCATGAGAGCAGGCATGAATAAAACAATATCCCCACTCCTCAGTTGTATGGTCCCAGAATAACAGCAAGTAAATCATCTAACATCTAAATATTTAAGAAGATCATATGCATCATAGGTTAATAGTTTTTAGCCTCTATATATATCTCTTAGATAAATTATTTTATTAAGATCACTCTAAAAATTATAAAACTCTTATCATTTTATTTATTTTTATTCTTATTTTTTTTATTCTCTAGAGAATACACAAAATATATTTCTATAATTATTGTGGACATTATCCCATAGAGATTGGGTGCAGTGATTTCCTTAATAAACTAACATGATTTCTCTTCATGTAGAACTGATATTGAATGAGTTTAAATATTTGATTTTAAATCTTTAAGAATACCACAATATCCTTATCATTTTGAATCTGTTAAAAATATCATATTCAAATCTATAAGAAACTCATTATAAATATCTCCTTCAAAACATCCATAAAACTCCTGGTAACTAAAAATCCAATTTCATTGACATGGATGTGTGATTTTTTACCTTCACTTGTAGTGTGGAGAACTCATATTATCACACAAAATTATCATCAATTTCATATTTCAACCTTATCATTAAACATAATCCATTAAAATAATTATGTTGATTTATCCCTGAAGAAAAACACATAATAATTGTCTAATTTAATTTCTATAATGAAATCATCCATGAAATGATGTATATAATACTTAAGGATCCTAATTCTTCATTCTTTTCCAAACTCAAAAATTATTTATATAAAAATTCATTGATTCTAATGGATATTCAAGTTTATACTAGCCAAGTGATGCATACAATGCTCATATGATACTTGCAGAGATCAAATTAATCTTATGAAGATCAGATTATTCTTATAAAATTATTCTTATGGAGTATATATGATGTTTATTTAGATTTTTTTGATTCATACACAATAAATAATGATTCTTATGTAGTGATAGTATGATTCTTACATTGAGATAGAATAATACTTCCATAGATCAATGCCTTTTCCCAATTTAATTTCCCTTAACATAGTAATTCTATAATAGATTCAAAAGTGATCATAACACCTCATAATATTTTATGAAACTCCAAAATAACTCAAAAAACTTCCAAAAAACTTCAAACAGTTTAACAAATTTGGTTGAAAATAAAGAAACATATTATATAAATTTTAAGGTCACTTCAATATCTCCCTTTGGATTTGTTTTCAACCCATGAAACTCTTTCAAAACTCATGTTGAAACTATAAATATAATGAAATAGATGCTAAACCAAAGAATTTTTCATATGAAAACAATATTGACACCACACCATAGGTTAGAGTAGTATTATTGAGAGAAACCCATCTCTCGATGAGAAGAATAATTTTGTCTGAGTGAAAAGATGAACCCCTAAATAAGAATACTCACTTATTAAAATTCTTCCCCACATTTTCAAAATAACCATATCCACTAAATTAAAAGGTAAGGATATAAAATTCACCTCTAATTTATTCAATTTATTTGGAGGAAAATATACTCCACCAAGAAAATAGTTGTTCACTACTTCTCCCCCTTTAAAAATATAATATAAGGCTTTTGGGGAAGACCTCCCAAAGGCTTTTAATTATATGAGAGGATATGAAAATTCATGTTCATCTTTAATGTATTAAATATGTCCTTAAGGATAGATTTAGTGAAGATATCTACCATTTCATCTCAATATGAAGTAAAATCCATCTTTATGTCTCTATTTTCCACCTTATACTTGATAAAATGAAATTTGATATCAATATACTAAGTCCCTGAGTATTAAAATATATTTTTAGAATGGTATATATTACTTTTATTATCACAAAAAAATATAATAATATTTTCCACCTTCAACCTCAAATCATTAAATTTCTCTTTCATCCAAATCATTTGAGTGTAATTGCAAGTAGAAGCAACATATTTGGACTCAATAATACTTAGTCTGACTGAGTTCTATTTCTTACAACACCAACTCACATATATTTCTACTGAGAGAAAAATTACACCAGAAGTGGACCATCTATCATCATAGTCACCTTCACATATCATATATATAAATCTTGATAGATTTAAATTTTTTACTCACTTTTATAGTATCCCAAAACTCATAGATCCCTTAACTAATTTAAGGTTACTTTTTAAACATAAAATGTGGCTTATTTGGGTCAGTCTTATATCTATCTTAGATACAAATAACATAAAAAATATTTGATATAGATGTTATGAGATATAGTAATATTTTAATCAGTTTTCTAAATTCTCTTTTATTAACACTACTTCCATAAACATACCCTAACAAATTCATCCCCACTTGAATGGGTGTAGAAATGGGTTTGGATTATTCTATATCAAACTTCTTCAGAAATTATTTAGAATACATTCATCATGATGTAAAATTAAAATTTTCATCTTTTAACACTTATAAAACCTAGAAAGTATTTCAAGTCACCAAACATGGACATATAAAATTATTATATCATTTGATTAAAAAGTTCTTGAAAATAACTCACATCATCGCATTAAAAAATGATATCATTAACATATTCAATTATGATAACTCTACCTATTTTCATTTCCTTGATATATAGGTTATTGTATAATTTTCCTTTTTTGACATATAGCTATTTTAATCTATTATCTATCTTTGAATATGAGGACCTTGGAGTCTATTTTAATCCATATAAAAATTATTCCATTTTCATACTTGGGTTCTATAATTATCAAGAAAAATATCATCATGCTACTAAATATATACCTCTTATGCATTCTCTCCATTTATGATGGTAGATTTGAAATCTTTCTGATAGATTTTATATTACCTATAAGATTCCACCATAAGAAACATCCAGATAGCCTCCAAAATTGAAACTCGAGAAAAGGTCTCCTCAAAATCAAACCATTCAACATGGTAGTACCCTTTTCACACAAATATTTCTTTATCATGGTAACTTTTCCTTGATCATTTATCTTATTCCTAAAAACACACTTTGTTCCAAAGACATTATTGTTATTGGGTCTTAGAAAAAGATCTCATATAGAATTGTTTTAGATATTATTTTTCTCATTATCCATACCTTAATCCACTCCACGTTTTTAAAGGATTATATCATAGATTTTTGGTTTATACTAAGAGATTTGTAAAGTTTTGTTTTCAAAACTCGACCTAATTTCAGTTGGTTCTATTGTGTGTTGCTCAGATCTTGTCTTTCTTCTACTATATACTTGTTAAAATTGTACCCTTATGATATTCTCAGTCTCTATATACTTCCTTAGGCCTTGAAAATTATGCTTCATTTCTAATAAACCTCATTTTTATCATCAATTTGGGTATAATTCATAGTAATGTTTTATTGCTCAAACTCAACATATTTTTTATTGTTCAATCTAGTTTTCATCTTGTTGTATTAAATTGTTTCTTCAAGAAATAATATATCAAGAAAATTAATTTTGAGGTGGTTTTTTGTGAGTTTTACATCATGATAGTGAACTTAATTGTGAATTATATTATTATATCATCTTAATCCTTTTCTAATAGATAGTTACCCATGAATGATACCTTCTTTATCACTTTAATTTAATTTTCCTATATTTAAGTATTTGATTTTGATGTGGAAAGGGATAGAAAAAACAATGAAATAACAAAATATTGGATTTATTTTATACCAAATTTCATATGAGGTTAGACTTGAGTTTTCCTAAAAAATAAATGATTTAAAATGATAATATTAGTGCACACTGATTATCTCCATAGGAACTTGGATCTCTCAAATTCATTGATCATTGTTCCCCTTATTTCTAAAATGATCTTGTTCATTCTATCCACAACATCATTATATGAGGGTGTGTAAGGAGTGTTTTATTGAAATTTTATCCCATAATATACAAGATAATATTCAAAAGTATTTCCATTTTTCTCCTTCACAATATCAGTTCTCAATTTCTTGAAGTGAATGTCAAGACCTCTTTCGACTTCTCTTTGGTAAACCTTGAATATTTATACTACCTGTGACTTTTGACTAATAAATAACACTATTTTTATTCTTTTATAATGAGTAATGAATGTAATCGAATAAAATTCACCTCTTATGTATTTTTGTCTCATGGGTCCACAGAAATATGAGTGAATTAATTCAAGGGGCATTATTGATTGTGTATCTTCTATTTTAAAAGTATTCCCCTTTTAATAGGTTATACAAACTAGATATATAGATAAAATTAATTGGTTGATATACCTAGAAACATTTTATTTATAGATTTTACTTAGATTATTTTTTCCAATGTGGCCAATTCTTCTACGCCAAATATTATTTTCTTATCTTTCACTAAGGTGGTAGAAACTGCAATGATCTCCAATCTGAAATAAATCCCCACTAGTTCCTTCTCCTGTTAAAATTATTTTCCCATCCTCTTTTATATTTATGAGGCACAAAAATTTCTTGAATATCACCCCATGGACTTTATCATGAAGTTTAATTACACTTAGAAGAGTATTTATGATCCCATAAACAAATAAAAAATCTTAAGACTTCAACATTTTATGCTCAAATTCCATCATTTCAATGCCTCTGGTTTTCAAAGAACTCTCTTTGTATGTTTTATACAACACCATCATGTTCTTATATAATTTTCAAAATATTTTTTTCTCATAAATATATTATGAGAATCAAAAAATAAAGGATCCATGGTTTACTCCTTTTACTAACTTTAATAGAAACATCCATAATCATTGAATTTTCTTTCATGACCCTATTTGATGTCTTTTTTCATTTAAAATATGTTTTTTACCTAGAATAATGATCATACAATCTTTTAAATAGTGAACATACTATTCACATATTCTATATATCTCTTAAAGATCGTCATATCAATTTTGAAAGGATACACCTATTACCCTCTCATATCCAGTCTGCTTCACTACAGATCTATCAGTCCAACTTTTAGTGTAGATACCACTTATTTATGATTTTATTTAGTTCAATGGGAGAGGAATATTATAATAAAAATAATAATAATTCTTCCCATTGTCACCACTATCTCAACAGTAGCCTCTAAAACTAGTTTTTCTAGTAAACTATTGAAACTGAATCTGAAAAGGTGCTTACTTTTTTTATAAAGAATAACCTTTTCTTTATTTGGTTTTTGAGAGAACCTTCTTCATATGACTACTATAAAATCTTTTTGATAAATTATTTTTATTTTCAATATTTTTATTAACCCAGGTATTTCTATTTTGTAACTTAGAACCTGTGATATTATCTAAGACAGATTGAACATTTTCAAAAACTAAAAGTTCACCTTTTACCTAATTTGATGGACAGACGTTCTAAGTACACTGAGATGTTTCATCCTTCACTTATTTAGACCTTTAATATTATTATTCATTTTTTCCAATTATATTTTTGTCATTAAGACATATTTTTCCTCTTGGATAACATTTTCTTCTTAACTAGTGAAATTTTTCTTAGATTGTTTTATAATTCATTCCTTCTCAATAGATTTTACTTAGATAAGTTTAATTTCCTCAATATATTTATTATCCTTATTTTGAAACTCATTCCCAAAATTCATTAACTTCTAATTATCATAATTAAGATATTTTTTCTCATTTTTGTGTTGGTAATTTATATAAATACATATTTGAAGTTCTATCCTTAGCAAGTGAACCTTATATGATTTATCTTCTTCCTTTTTTTCTTCAATACATGAGTTTTTCCCTTCCTTATAACTTTATTAGATTTATTATAACCTTTACCATATTTTCTTTTATACATTTTTAAAATTTCTCTTCATCTTATCCTTCCTCAGATTCCATGTTTTTCTTATTTTTATATAATATGAAACAGAGTATAAAATTTATCTACATGTAGAACATTTAAGTGGAATCATTTCTTAATATTTTCATTTTTATTTATTGAGGTTTATATAAATAATATCCATAAGTTTTTTATGATATTACTCACTATCATTTTATCCACCTAAGTCACATTAGGAATCATCTTCCTTTTTTTATATTTAATTTATTCATGGATATAAAATACATCACCTCCTTTCTATTTTTATTAAAAATGTATTTTTTATCATCTCATAATTCAGAAGGGTGTTATTAAATTCATCTCGTGAAATATCATGTATTTATTCTAAAGTAGATATCTAGAGATCAAATCTTTCTAGAAATTTTCCGTTCAATTTTTTTACCATAGTTGAATTATCCATATTATTACTAAAAACATTAATGTAACTAACTATCTCATCCACCCTTTTCAAATAGTAATTAATATTCTCATCTTTATTCATTATTATATATTCAGATTTTATCTTTATATTTTAAATTGATCTTATTTTATTTTTATGTTTCCCTTATGTATTTTCTCTAGTTTATCCCACATATATTTAGATATTTATATCCTCATAACTTTAGCGTATAATTTTTCTGAAAAATATGATAAAATGTAATTTTTGGGCTTCTAATCAATTTCAATATTCCTCTTGTCAATAAATTTCATAACATCTTAACTTATAATGGGTGGATATCCCACAATGATATTATCACTCACTTCAGATTAATGTGGTAACAAATAAGGTAGAATTCAGTTGTTTCAATTCTGAAAATTATTTCCATAAAAATAAGGAATCTTTCTACAATTTCTATATCTTTGATACTCAATGATGTGAAGAATATCATGGTAACCAAGTTTTCTCTAATATCACTCATAGATCCCAGATCTGCAAGGGTACTATGGAGATAGGGTGAATCAGTGGAACTTATTTTTATTTTTATTTTCAAATTATTTCATTCAAATTAAACCCATGTGACAAATTAAAGTCAATATTCAATATTTAGATTCACTTCATTATGTGTATAAAATAATTTTAAAGGAATGAATCACACTTGAGATTTTTATAAGGTTTCTCCACAACATAAGAGGCTAATCTTTTGTGTGTTAAACTCTTATTTATTATTTAGATTTTATTATCACTATATAATTATTGTTATTACAAATTAATTTAAATTTTTACTGAATGTTTGATCATTTATTATCCATTTCTCTTTACAGGAAGGTAATATCCACTTCCCAATTTTGAATACTTGACTTCATTTAAAAAAGTAACCACCTATTATTCAATGCTTCTTCTTTCACTTTTGAATGAATATGATCTTCACTTTACCACTGTATATCTCAACATAAAAGAATATATCTTATTATTGGAAATATTAAACGGCCAAAATGATATCACAATAGCAGTAGAAGATCAATCTTCCTCTCACTCTTCTTTTGAATGGTCTCATAATACCTGAGAGAATGAGTGTATGAAATGATATCCTTGCTACTCAGTTTCAAGTGCCAAAAATAAAAGAAATTAAATCAGTTTACCTAAATCTCTTCAGGGAATATAGATATATCATTAGTCAATAGTTTTTATTCATACTCTCTTTGATACTGTTACATGTTGGTATCTTCATCAAAATCATGAACTCCTACCATTTTCTTCATCTTTATTTTTTATATTCTTCAAAGAATGATCAAAATATATTTCCATAATTATTATGTAAATTACCCATGAGGCTTAGGTGCAATAAGTTCCCTAGTAAACAGTAAAAATTTCACTTCCTATGTAATCAATAGTGAATGGTTTCATATATTTAATTTTAAATATGCAAGAATACCACATAAACCTTCCCATTTTTAATTTGATCAAAAAATCATATTCAAATATACATGAAACTCTAAATAAATATAAAATTCAAACAATTCCATGAAAATCATAGTAATTTAAAATCTAAACTCATTAACATAGTATGGTGATGTGTAACCTTCCTGAATGTTGTGGATCACTCATCTCATCACACAATGTCACAACCCGAGTTTTAGTAATGTTTTCCTCTCTATATAAATCTTATGTTCGATAGCTTACTCCACACACAACACAAAAAACAAAAAAAATATAGTCCATTTTAAATTATTCATAGAATTTAAAGGTATATATATTGGTAATATAATTATGAAATATCTACAAAAAATAAGAACAAAACAAAATAAATTTCACTTAAAATATATACTCAACAAGTTCATATAAGAAACTAAAAAATAATTTTTTTGAAAATTACTTTTTTTATAATGCATTTTTATATGAAAAAATTATTCAAATAAGTTTAATTAGTAATTTATAGGAAATGTGGAGAAGAATATATAATATACCAAAATTTGTTTTCCTATAAAAATAGTTTTTCGCTATATTTATATTTTTAATTAAAAATAAATTTTATAAGTTTTATGATGTGAATATGAAAAAATTAAATTTATTTTTTTATTTATCATGGACATATTATCTTAATATTAATTTTTTGTATTTTTCAAAAAAATACATTTTTAGGTTAGTAGTGAAATATGTTGTTTTCTCAAATAACATGTCTTTTACGGAATTTTTATTTTATAAGAATTATTTGTAAATTTATGAAATGCCTTTATAGAAAAAATATTCAATTTATAATTTAAATTATAAGTTTATAAATATTTACTCTAGTTTACTAACCTATACTTAATGTTTTAGAACATAACTAATATTTTTCTCAAGAAATTGTTTTTGATAAATTATATCATTATTATTTTAAAATTATTTTTTATCATTTTTAAAAATTAAATCAAATTAAATGGATTTAAAATTTTGAATCATTAGGTATATATTATATAATAAATACCATTTTATTTTTTAATCATAAAGGATAAGTTACTTAGTTAAAAATGGGTTACCGCGGTAAAAACTAAAATGGTAAAAGTAAAAATATACGAGTAAACAACCTCAAACATGTTTAAAAAATGTGTGTGAAATGTGTGTTTGAGTCCTTTATAGAACATATTACTTATAATCTTCATTATTCCTAAATTTTAGATCCACTTTACTTTCTATTTAATTCCCATTATTAAAAAGTTGTGGTTATTTTCAAAAATTCTATCCTTTTTCACTTAAAAAAGGGGATCTCCTCTCCCCACTTACCCTCACACCTAAAATACATATTTCTGTCCAAAACTATACCCTAAAACTATTCTCAAAACTACTATATGCTTTAAATATAATTTTTTATTCTCAAAATACCATCCCTCAAAGGTTTAACCTGCTTTGAAAATGATATATCCAAGCAGTTAGGTATAAATTTCTAACCCCTCCATTCTTTTTCTATTTCTTTATATACACTTATTATTCCAAAAAATCAGTTAAACCATATACAAATTATAAAATTAGCACCATTATTATATTTATATTTTATTATAATGATGGTAAAATCATTAACCACCCTTCCCTTTTCTATTAATAAAAATGAAAACATGAATCATGTGTACATGTGGACTACCGCCTCCATGAATAAATATGTTTCATTCCCCACCTAACATGAATGATCTAAAAGGTTAATTTAATAAATAATTATGATATATATGACATGTTTATGATTATTAAATAAATAACCATATTGATTCTTTCTCTTATTCCTTGAAAAATGAAATCATCATTAGTAAGTACATGAAGACTACCGCCTCCATGAAATAATTCATTTTGTTTTTCACTACCACCTTTATGGATGGTTTTAATTTATAAATAATGAATATATATGATATATATGAATATTATATA
Organism: Viscum album; assembly: GCA_963277665.1. NCBI lineage: Eukaryota > Viridiplantae > Streptophyta > Magnoliopsida > Santalales > Viscaceae > Viscum > Viscum album. Next base: position 1,293,994,086 of record OY728135.1, read on the forward strand.
TCATTAATTTCAATCATTTTGGAAAAAACAAATTAATTAACAATCATTTTAAGGTAATCCATCAATGTCAATAAATAACCTGAAACCATCTCACCATTGAATTCATTTTCACTAAATGAAATAAAACTCTCATATAATGGAATTATAACATTATAAGACATTAAAGAACATAAATTCAAGTAAATTTAATGTTATCTTAATTATTAGCTTCATTAAATGAAGAAATACCACCACTTCTATTACAAAATTTTTACAAACTATCAACACCTATTTATAAAAATCTAATACATGAAGATAATTATTGTAGATTATGGGTATAAATGGAAATATATTTGAATAAGTTTATTAAATTTGTAATTAATATGTTTATATTTATTATAAAAGGGTTTTAATAACTGACTTGGGAATCAATAGAAAAGTTAAGGGACTTTGGTAAGTTAGATATCTTTCTTTGAGATATGCAGTTTCTTTTAAACTTCAACCATAAATATTCCCTATATTCAATGATTTACTTTTACATATGATGTCTACTTTTATCTCTCTGTGGAAAATGAGTTCTCAATTAAAATCCCAATCCATGAATGATTTTATTTTATATAAAATTATAATATATATTGAATAATTCCTATTCTCTAAAGTATTGATTTCTATTAAATGGGTCATTCCTTCAAGTCCATGTTTTCACTTACTTCTAAAGTTCTCCTTTATTATTTTGAAATTTAAATATCTATCAATTCATGTGATCTTCGTAAATTCATTTTAAATATAATATTTTTTTACTCTCTTTTATTATTTGTCTCTCATTTTCCTATTTATATCAAAAGGGATATATTTTCTATGATTTTATGTTTTATAAATAAGCCTCTAAATTATTTTATGAAGTCCCTATTTTAGGTGATTTAATATGGTATCAATTTATATGGTTTATATGGTTATTTAAGTGAAAAAAAATTAATTTCAATGTGGCACCTATCATTATTCCTAGATTTTAATGATATGATTATTAGATGTTTTCTTTTGGAAAAAATGTGTATGGTTAATCTTTAAGTGATATGTGGGCCCTATATGTCCCTATAATACATTGGTTAAAGATTTACATCTCATGAGATAATGGTAAAATGAGAAGTGATGATTGATCCAAAATGTAAAATAGGTTGTGATTCTTGATCCACAATGGTAAGTAGCTTATAATTATTAATCCTCTATGGGAAATGGGTTATGATACCGGATCCCATATGGGAAATATGTGGTGATTTGATCTGGAAACAAACAGATAGCAATGGTTTAGCTTGGTAAAAGTGTCCAATAAAGAAGGTTATTTGGAGTACCTATCTCATTCCCCTTCACCGCTAAAAATGAAATACATAGGAATCCAAAAACACATAGATACCAAATTTCATCGACCCCAAAAGACTAGGGAAGAGAGGGAACAAAAAATGGATCGATCCTTCCTCAATCCCACACCTTATAGGACTTCCCCTAAAACCAACACACCCCTTACACTGCAATTTCCATCCTCATCCACATCAATGTTGTCTTCATCAAATTTTTGGTTGGTGATCTCACCATTCACCACTGGTAAGAAAAACTTCAGGACCTCAACCCCACCCCCAAACCAGGGCATGGTCTCACTGACCACTACCCCACCCACTAACACACCTCCCCCTTCATGTCCAAAAACATAACCCTCTCCACCCCTCCCCCATCCCAAGGTGTATCCCCCATTCTTTCATCATTAAAATTTAATTCACCCCTACACACGGGATCAAGTTCACCACCCTCCCCCTCTCTACCTCCACCCCTCATACATACCTCTCTCACCCCACCAAGAATGTCTTCACCATCCCCACCATTGTCATATTCCACACAACCCACATCCTTAAAACATTGATTCTCAACACCCTCCTATTACAATCTTGGTATGAAACCACCGCTTCAGGGATATTATTTCTAATTATAAATTCCATCGAAGAAATTGGGAGGTAGATATGGTGGTTTGTGCTGCCACAGGATATTAGGATAGATAGTGGGGGAGGATGGCCCGTGGGGTCATAGACACTGAGGAAATAGAACCTAGTGTGATGAAATATTTTAGAAATGTTGAAAATAATTATAAAACAAGTTTATTATGTAGATAGTGTCCAAAGACACTAATCCTTTAAATTATCAATATAATGAGTTTATTATGTAATATTATGTTTTAAATATGTAAATGATGTAGAAAAAATTCATTCTTAACTTGGGTCACCTCACATTATATCACCTTTAGATTATTTAAGCAACCTTATATTGAATCAATTACCATTCAAATCACTATGATGATTCATCCCTAAACAATAGTATATGAGCATTTTCTAATTTAATCTCCAAAAATAAATGATTCTTATGATGATGTGTCTCATCCTTAAGGAGTCTCACAAGTGCTTCTTATGTACAATAAAAAATTACATCTTAATGGATTGATTGACCCTAACATACATTCATGTTTATGCTATAAATATTATTATTATAGTTCTCCAATGTTGCTTATGAAACATAGATAACTCTTAGTAATGGATGCTTTTAGAGATTATGTGATGTTTATATAGAGGTAGTATTATGACTATATAGTAATTGAATAATGTTTATAAGGATATAGAATGATGCTAACACAACTCAATACCTTTTCTATTTTTTTTCACCACAATGCTAAAATCCCATACTGGATCTAGTAGTACCTAGAACACCTCATAATCATTGACAACACTCCAAACGTACTCAAATAATATTATAAAACACTTAAATAAATTAAAATACTTGGTTGCTGATAAATAAAAAGTATCCAATAATTTTAAGGTAACTTTACCAACATTTAAATGTATCCATATATTTCCCATATGAATGATTTGGACTGGCACAAATCCCTTCACATATTTTTCCTAGTCGTTTGACCTTAAAATACATGACACCCAAATCCTAGTTGTATGGTGTTAAAAAGAAAAATATGAGGTCCTAGTCACAAGACCCTAATCTAAATGGAACAAGGTATTTACCACATGACCTTAAACTATGCAGTGCATAGTCCATCCCATATGACCTGAAACTACTCAAAGAGTTAAATCATATATGATCATGATCAATGACCAAGATTTCCTTGAATACATCACGAGTTCTTAAAACAATCCTTGTGAGGTTTTGTTTACACACCTCTTCAATTATGGTATATTTATCCTACCCAAATAACCTATCTCACATGTGATGGTTTAGTCATAGATTAATTTAACCCCATTTGAACTTATACTCTTTCACCCAACCTAATTCATAGCATTTAATGTTTGAGTCCCCATCAACCCAATGATTTGAGTAGAGATACTCTTATTAGAATCCATATAACCTTAACTGAATCCTCATGGTTTCTCCTTTGATATAAATTAGTAGTAGGGATTGATTGATCTAAATAATCCCCTCATTGAATGCTAAATAGTACATTTACCTTTGCACCTATGAATTAAAGCCTTAAGGATGTTTTGGATTCGAAATAAAGGTCCCCTTTAATTCCATGTACTATTCTATGATGGTGTACAAATGGTTTCCACCATTACTAATAGTCAACCCACTCCCACCAATCATCATTCAATAATCTCCAATTTAGACATTTGAATACATGATTTACCTCATCCATTTTCCCCATGTTCAAGCAGATTATAATTATCTCTATATCTGTTATACCTTTATGCATTACAAACACTATTGAGGGAGCTTTGAATAGTAAGAGTAAAAACTATGTGACACTTTAGTAAATGTTGTATAACCTAAAACTACAAGCATCAAAATTCCACCCCACATGACAAAATGTTCAGTGTGGTCCATCCAACATGACCCAAACTAATTATAAAGGACTACTCTATATAACTCAGATCAAAATTCCCCTCCCCTAAATAATATCTCAATATACTTAGGGGTCTTCCTTTCATCACTAAATGACTCAATAATCATTTATATACTAACCAAATATAATGTCATGGTTCACCTAACTTTTGACTAAAATTCCCACTTTATAAAAACTATAAGTGTCATAATTCTAAATGTTTTAGGATATATAGTGATTCCAAGATTTTTTATCTTGGTCTCAACCACAAATTCTCACCACTCTCAATCTACATATACAAGAGACAAATCTTAGTAGTATTCCTTGATACACGATTTTTTGATATAATTTAATTTTAACTGGGAATACAATTTCCCCATAACATACTCTTCCTCACTATAAGATGTAAAACCACATACCCAAGTTCCTTATCGCATGATTCTAAACTATAGAGAACCCTCCTCTTCACTTCAAGATAATAAACTACATAGACAAGGTCTATGTCACATAACCTAAAACAATAGAACATCTTCATCCACACTGAAAGATATTAAACTTCATATAAAAGGTCCTCATCACATAACCATAAACATTAAAAAACATATATCCTTATCACATTACATTAAACAATAAGATATAAAAGTTTATTATACATGACCTCTCAAAATATTTGGGTTTGTCTATTTGTGAGACCCATTCTCCTTATATGAGATTTATATACATAGGAAAATTCATAGTGTATTTATCAAAATACACTAACATAAAATACCTCAATATATATAAGAACTATACATGTCTTGATTCTTATTCTTTTATGATATGTAGTAACTCATGAATAACTTATCTTAGCCCTATCCATGAATCCCAATCAACCCACCACCTTCTCTCACTACTTGTGCCTTCATTAATTCATATTGGGTTTACTCTCCTTGGTTGGAAGTGAGACAATGGTATCTCATTTTTTTATGATCCAGATCTATACAAATTTTCCTACAAAGAGGTACTCTTAATATAACCTTAAGCTACATGGAATTTGGGTCCTTGTCACATGACATTAAACTGAATGATATATGATCCACCCTGAATTACATTAAACTACTTAGAGATTTTTTTATTATATAACCTAACATACCTACATGGGATCTAGATCCATGGAAAGCTTCCCGACATATGTTATTTATTTTAAAAAATTTGTGATATGGTTGAATAATCCATTCTTATGGAATCCTAGATCTTCTATCCTTGGTATAAGTCATTCATCTTCTTCTAGTTTTTATCATATATCATAATAATAACATCCTATCCGTACATATAATTTAAATCTATATAGGGGATTTGTTTTAAGAAAAGTGTGTGTCTTCATTCATACTACCATGGGATACATAGTGATTCTTAGATTACCTATATCAATATCATCCACAAATTTATATCTCATTCATTGGTCCAATCACCATAAAATTAAAGTACATGTACTTTTCCTTAATGATGTCTACACTAGTAAAAGTTTCTCATTCACATTGGGTCTATCTTTGATTATATTTAGACTACCTAATCTATTGGTCAAAGTTATACAACCTTAAATCCAAGAAACATATGGTCAAAGTTGTACGACCTTAAATCCCAGAATCATTTTGTTGAAGATGTATGGCCTTAAACTTCATCCCATCATAGTCCAAATTTTTAGACCTTAAACTGCAAATCAAGAGAGACCCAAAATCTTTTTACTTTAAAAATCCATAAAATCAGGCCTGATAAAAATTCATGTCTCTATTAGCTAAGTCATTATCTATCATGTCTTTGTAAAAATTTAGAGCCTAAATCCCAGAATAATTTGGTTTAAGATGTCTGGCCATAAACTTCATCTCATCATAGTCCAAATTTTTAGACCTTAAACTTCAAATAAACAGAGACCCAAAATCTTTTTGCATTGAAAACCCATAAACTCATGCCTGAGAAAAATTCATGTCTCGGTTAGCTAAGTCATTATCTATCATAGTTTAGTAAAACTGTAGAGCCTAAAATGAAAAGGGAATAAATATTTTGGGTTCCACCTTATATCCGTAACAAAAATAAAGTTATTCTCAATAAACCCATCTATACTAGGGGAAATAAATTATATTTTTTGTACCCCTTACACATAATCTTGAATAATTCCATAGGTATATTTTAATTCAAGACAATACCACCTTTTATGTTGAGTAAGCCACCTCTTTAGTGACTGTGTACCTAAGAATTTCATCCCTTCACCCAAATAATGTGTTCAATACATAGTGGTATAACCTTTATATTTTTTAACCATTCTTAAATTTACTATTCTCTATGAACCTATTTCATATATTACATGTTTAAAAGCTTCACCAACCCAACATATTGATTGGATAAACTCCTCTTGGAATCCCATAACCTTAATTTAATCATTATTCATAGTTCCTACTTTCATAGAAATATTGGAAACAATGATTTATTGATTTGAATGGGCCCCTCATTTAATGGTTAACAAAATAGTTTCCTTTGATCCAATTACACAGCACCTTGTGGATGTTTTGGTCCCAAAGAAATTATCCCCCTAAAACCCATGAATTATTCCCTAATGGTGAGGCACTAGTTTCTACAATTAATAATGGTCAAACTACTCCCACTAGTCTCTATATACCATTGAATCATACATTCATAGGTTATGATTTACCATTTCCACAACCCAACTATTAAATTGGATTTAAATACCCTCTATGTTACACATTTTTGCATCATACCCACCTTCAAATCATGATTATGAAATCCAATCCTTGTGATCCTTCACATCAGGGTGTGCATACCCTGTGAAGACCCAAATACTATTATTTGAGATAATCCTTATGGTATATCAAATACTTAAGTTGAGATAATCATCTTAGTAAATATTTATTATGTATTTGGTCCCCTTCATGTGACCCTAAATTTCATGACATGATGGTCTGAGAACTATGACCTTAAATTGTGTGAACCTATCTATGATATTGTCTATATTAAGTGTTAGTCCCTCCATTCACTTTGAAAATACTTTTCCCTTTCTATATAGACTCTTTCACTATTCTAGTAAAAGTTTTATTACCTTAAACATTAACTAAATTTTATACGATCACTATAGATTTACACTATGTTCACTCATCTATGAGATTTTCTATACTAAGTATTAGTCCCTCAATTCATGTTGGATCTATAATTCTCTTTCTATATTGAATATCTCACTATTCTTGTCAAATACCTCTAACCTTAAACATCATTAAATTTTTTTTATAAGAATTATGACCTTAAAATGCATACACGATTCCTCAAGATTGTCTACATTCAAGAGATTGGGCTCTCCATTCATCTCAGGTTCACCTCTCCATTGTTTCTTTGCAATTTTTCTTAACTTTTTTGAAGAAATACAACCTTAAAAACCATCCATATTATCCCAAATTAAAATAATTCAAACTAACGATTAAAAGTGACATTGTAATCTCTTGGTTGAAAAATAAACAAAGGGAAACATGGGTTAAAGTATATTCTCTAATTACTAAGAATGTACCATTCATATCCAAGGAATAATTTGAGCATATGGAAAGGAAAAGGCATAAAACATGTCATGTTGAAACCTGGAAAAAGTCATCCAAAGAAAAATTTGAGCTTTTTCCTGTTAATCCTTTCTCAATGGATTAAGAAAATTTTATGGAAAAAATTAAAAAAAATCCCAAGAGGACCACCATATAGACCTAAAAAATGAGCTATGCTTACTATTTCCATTGACCAATGATAAAGTTAGAGTAAACTTGTATTCAAAAGATATATAGTCCTTATCACATGAGTTAAAACTAGATTATTTATGGTCTATCAGGTATGAATCGTAAACTACTCAAAGTGTTAGGTGTTATATAACCTAATATTCTTACATCAAAACCATAATCATATAAGAGATCAATAATATGTGGTTCTATATCTATGGTTCTATAGTGGTATGAAAATATCACCCTTTTAGGGAGTGATCTCCCCATCTATGAAATATTTTCTCTAATGGTCCTACACTAAAATCAAACTATTTATATTTTCTAGCATATGAGTTAGATCTGTTTTAGGATTTATTTAAGAACTATGTGGGGAATGAGTCCTGTTCTCATACGATTCTAGTGATTTCTATATCCCATTACTTAAATCCAACCGCAAAATCTACTTTCATTCTATTCCTCTTATTATCCAACTATTTGAGCCTACTAATTCAAATAAGTTTTCCTCTGTAAAAACCTTTGTTAGGATGTTAAAAAACATAGATTCAATTACTCCTCTTGGTGTCCCAATAACTAGGGGAGAAGATTCTCTTCTCGGTGTTAACAAGACTTGTGTTGAGATGCTCTTCTGGGTGAAAACCATCCAACTAGTGAGCTCGCTCGAGAATCCCACTAGGTGTTAAAAAATGTGTAAAATTACCCAAAATTAATCTAATTATTAAATTATTTTCATTATAAATTGTTCAAATTATAAAGGGATATTTTTTGGAACTGAAAAAAATTTATACTACTCACATTACCGTAGAATCCATAACAAGGTCCGCACTCAAACAACACAAGTAGAGTCTAAATATAAAAGTATCTCCATACCTAAATAAGAAGTGAATGGGATCTCCATATGCCACATTAATTCTCACACATTAAGGGATGTAGATTCATCAAAAAAAAATCCATTCTAGTGATGTGTTGGTGAGAACATCCTTAGGAGAGTATACAATAGATTTTTTCAATTGTATATAAATGGGGTTTGAGAACATAAAACCCATTTTGAGGGTTTTGCGCACTTTTTATCCAAAGAAAACACTTTTTATGAGGTAACCCTACATCCAATGGATTATTTCATTTTTTATTAATTTATTTTACCAGTCGGGGAGACAAAAACACTACATAGAAAAAGTTATGGTAATTTTAAGTTGGTAATTTATTTGGAATAAATAAAAACTTGAGCTCAAGGTCATACGACAAGGTCTCAGGTGATCATTCCGCATTTTCCTAAATTTTACACCCAAATATTGTACTTTAAAAAGCCCATATACACCAACCTCATCTACCCATATTTTTTTCCCAAATCATTCTCCCAACTCTAACACACACCCAATTCAGCACGCCCAGGTCCCCCTAGGTCTATAAATACCCCCCCCCCTCCCCCTCACCTATGCTTTTGGACACAAAAAATTCCCTAAATATGAATAAAGGTAAGATATCCATTATCCTTAGTAATTACAAATCCCCCACACTAGGTCTCTATACACCCAACTCATTCCGAGGAATTTATAATGGGGTTCCACTAGCCCTAGTCATCATCGAAGAATCGTAAAGTGAATGAGCCTTCACCTAAGGACCCAACTATGGAAATATTTCACCCAATTATCACACCTAAGATCCCATACTAGGGATAATAACTTCAACCTAAGTCTCACACATGGGAAACCCCACAATGAAGAATCACTTTCTCCCAAGTCTCACACCTAATCATCCAAACTAGGGTGAATCACTTTCAATGGATTATTACATATGGGTTCCCCTTCTATGGTGAATAAATTTTCCCATGTCTCACATCTGGGTATTAATTAATAGTTTGGATCACATTCACATAAGTCTCACACTTATGTTCCAATATAAGGGAGAATCACTTCCCCATGTCTCACTCTCGGGTTCCCCTACTTGGGAGAACCCATTTTGCCTTGGTCTTATACCTAGGCATCCATTTTCCTAGACCTCTTTCCTAGGAAGATAATTTTTCCAATTATATTATCTAGGAACCCAATTCTCTCTTATCCCATATTATGGTTCCACTTCACCATAGTTCAATAACTATGGAACCAAATTTCTCAGATCACCTTCTTGGGAACCTAATACACTCTGGCCCCTTAGTTGGACAAGAAACACAGTAATACATGGATTGAGTTAATATTATCATCTTGTTATATAGATATAACTCAAGTTTATATACATAACTTAGTATCCAATATATATGGGGCTCTATATTGATGTAATTCATAACTTTTCCAGTCACCATTAGTTCTAGCTACTAATATACGGGGGGAAACCAACCATATTTTCTCTTGTCTAGTTACCAACTGAAGAGATCAATTTTAAAGAGTATACCATGTGCAAGACCCATTCAATACTCTATTTTAATTCCTATTATGAAAAATACATACTAGTTACATGTTGTTAAACTATGTGAAAACATCCTAGTTGTATAATGTAAAACCGCATGACAATGTTGTTACTGTATAATGTTAAGATGCATAGACTAGTCCTACCATACGACCTTAAATTTTGAAACTAAAAAAATTGGAATTTGATTACTATTAACTATGATATTTAATATTCCTCTTTTAGGTTCCATCCCAAAATCCTCAAATATACCTTTTCTCTTACGTGATGATTATAAGATGAACCATTACCACCTTGATTTCTGAAACACCATAAGTTGAGATTATCCTCTCAATTTCCAAAATTCCTTGAGTCAAGATACTCCTATTGGTTTCCCTATATTCATTCCTTCTATAATCCCCAAACATAGACAGTTTCATCTTATGTGAAGATAATAAGAAACCCATGTGACAATCATGAGATTACCCAAAGCTTCCTTAGGTGAGAAGCCAGAGGTGATCATGATCAACCTCATTTAGGTGATAGGCCTAGGATAGCCAATGTGGTGAGAATAAGACCTCAGTATATTGATGAGAATAAATTGAATCATCCTAATCTTGTTAAAATATATGGATAATTCATTATACCCATGTAATGATAATGATATTCCCTCATGGCCTAACAAGAGGAAGACAAAATGATCCTCCTCCTCAGCTATAAAAACCATTTAAACATTCTCCACTTTAGTTTCTAACAAACAAGATGATTCAAAAATGGATGCTCATGTATAAGTCTCACACTAACCACAACTAAGATTCTTTCTCCTATTAGTTCACTCTGTATGAATATAAAATTATTAGATTGGATCATGGGCACGTGACTTTAAAAGGAACAACAATGGACTTTGACCCTAAAAGGTATTATATGTCTAATTATGTGGAACCAAACTATGTTTATAAGGTCTCATATTTCTAAGAACTATTCATTTGTACTATCATGATGCTTGGAGGTGTTGATAGAAAGCATGGACTCTTTCTCCACTTTAATTTATAGTATTTCTCATGCGATCTCTTTTTAGAATGTGTACTAGTAATTTTGTTCAATTGGATGATTTTTTGGTTGTGAAAAGGTAAGTTTGTTCGTGAGATAACTTATATGACCATGTGTTTTATTATTTTTGTTCATTTTTTTGATCCTTTTTCTATAATTTTTTATCCTTTGGACATGTGACTAATTTTATGTTCATGTGGATGATCCTTTGTTCATACAGTGGATCCTTTATTCATGTGCTTGGTCCTTTGTTCATGAAATTCATCCTTTTTTTGGTATAGTTCATCATTTATTTTTTTCAATCAATCATTTTAGTCTATAATTTTTTTATATTTTCAATACTTCCATTATTTTTTGGGTTGCTTGTTTGTGTAGTTGATTGGAATACTAGATGGTTTGTTCTTGTAGTCAATTCATGTGATCTGGTCGATCCTCATGGTCTCTTAGTTTTTCATATGTTCGATCATCTAATTATTGTGGTCAAACCATGGGGTATCTTCACATAATCAATCCACATGATTAGTAATCTATTTATGATGAAAAATTCAATATTTTTTCCAAAAATAGGTATAACCCCCATTTAATAAAAATACGGAAATAATAAATGGAAAAGGGATATTTAAAAACTGAATCAATACAGATAATTTAAATCTTTGAATTCTTTGATATTAGGGTAATTAAATTATTCATATAGGGGGATTTAAATGATGGATAAAATATAAATAAATTAAAGGTGGATTAAATAGTAAACTTTGAATAGTTTTTAGATATATTTGAGAGAGATGAATATGTTATTTTAAAATGATATTTTTCCTAGTTCAGTATGTCTACTTTCTCTCAAGTCCAAATGATACAAAACCTTTGATCATGTGATCTTAAAACCCTTCTACAAATTTTTGAGTTCTTACCATGAGTTTCTAGCCTATGTGAAACCTCTTATCTCCTCTATTTTTGTTGTATAAAAATCATGAAGCTCTCATGAAGTAGGGGATTAATTTATTCTATTTTAATTTATGTAATGTGTGTTTGAATTATTCTTTATCTTCCTTTAGTTAATCAGATGGTATTAACCAAAACAATATAATAATCTGTAGTTATCAAATAAAGAGAAATGTATTATCACATACCCTATTCTTATTTATTTATCTAGAAAATTAAAAGAAGAGGAATAAATTATTATTATTATTATATGATGATATTTCATTTATTTTTTAAATTAACACACACTAATAATATTATTCAGGAATTATCTAAAAGATAGATAAATAATAACTATATGAAAATTTCTAGATATTAATTTATAGTATGGAAATTTATTGAATATAAGGAATATTACATGCTACGGTATATTTTTTAATTTGTTTAATAATAATAATTATACTATAATTTTAGAAATTTAATAATTAAAATATGAGATTTATCACATGTTATTGATAATTTATATTTCATGAATTTAGGAATAAACATAAGGTGAGGATTTTTTGATCAAATGATTTTCCATGGTATTATTTTTGTTTCCTCTTTAAATTTATTATAGAGAGTTTTATATTCTTTATTGTTTCATTTTGTTGTTTTTTATAATCGTTTAATTTATTGTAATGGGTAAAATTGTAATTTTAAATTATTAAGTGGATAGTGGAAGAGCCATGTTAATTAATTATCATTCTTATATAAACTATTTGAACATGGAAATAATGGTTGACGAATAGTTATATTGATTTCTAGATATTTTTATCCAATTCATCTAGGTTTATTGATGTAGAAAACCTATGCATAATAAACTGATCAATTTAAGATGGAAATTGAAATGGTTTTTTGATAAGGATAAATGTTTAGGGATAAGAGATCCCATTATTTTTTGTGGGAGGCTTGGTCATCTTGATTCCATATCCATATTTTCATTTGATTATGTGCTAAAAATAACTTTATTTCCTTATGAGCATGTTATAGGATATTATATTCTTATTGTGACTTGATGTGATTAACTTTGAAACTATAGTGGTTGGGAATGTTAATAAGTAATGGACTGGGAGCCCAGTATGTAGTGATGGTTGTGTCGATGTTGTCGTAATGGATTATACTATGCATAATAGTGTGGGAATGACATTGGGGTGGTTAGTATGAGTTTAGAGCATGGATTTTTTAATTACATTTCTATCTTGATAATTTTTGAATGGATTTTTGGATGGATATTATATTATTGGTTTACAACTCATTGATTTAGTTCGAATCTATGCATAGAAAGTGAATCCTTGAGTCCTAGAGTACTCAAAAATTTATTAAATGATAAATAGTTTAATAAATTAATGGGGAAGATTCATGTTAATCTCATATGATCATGTTGATATACATGATAATATAAATTAAATGAGTTATAATGTTGAAGACACTTGACATTAAATATTAAAGTATTAATCTTGGAATTGAATATAAAATAGTATTACTTAATAGTTCAGTAATAAATTTAATTTAGAAACCTTTATGCTTGTATACTTATTGAGATCTAGTCTTTTGTGGTGGAAGTAGGGTGCCTTGTGTGATGATAACTGCACACGAGTATAGGTCTCAGTAGTTTCCATTACTATGTTTTTTTATAATATATTTTATATTTTCTAATTCCATATGATTCACTATCCACGTCAGTAGGGAAACTAAAACCCAAATGTTTCGGGTTTATTTACCCCAATTTCCATGATAGAGAGGGAATTAATGGATTACTTATACCTCTCTCCCACTCTCCCCTTGGTTGTAGTTATGTGTAGGCATATCGTGGGATATAATGGATTGTGATATAGGTTACATTGCTACCCAGACTATGATGGCTCTCATTTCAACTATACATTTATGTGCAGGCTATATCATCTTGAGGTTATAGTACATACTTGTATCTGGTCATTGTGGTTGTGCCTTCCCGTGAATGTACATGTGTGGGATGTGATTTCTTGATGTATAATTCATTTTCATAAGTTTTAGTGCCTTAAAATGTACTTGGTTATAGATGAGATTATAATGATGATGTGGTTGTTAAAGGATATACAGGATGTATAATGGTTGTGATATGGTTTCAAGATATGTATGATGACTTGTGGAAAGTATGAGAACTGGATGTGAGCTATTGAGGTGTGCATATGAAAAAATAGTAGGGAAGTGGAAGCATACCTTTATATATATATATATATATATAATGGATTACTAATATGAGTTACATGGTGAGGGTTCTATTATGAGGATTTGAAATAGTTTTATCCATTTAAGTGATGATTTAGTTTCATTTCATTACTCATTGGTCCTTAGTATGCTTCTTTCGTGATTTTCATGGGAGGTTTAAAGGAGGATTCTAAAAATTATACATGTTATGATCACCCTATATATATAATATTTTTTAGGTCTATAGGAGTTGGTTAGTGATCAAGCTGGATAATACTAGAAAAAGGATTTGTTTATGAACTATTAAATATTTCTATTCACTAGTGCAAATTTACATTTAGTAATTCTGAATTGTTTTATTTTTTGTGTGACATTACATGTATTTGGATTGTTTATTTATTTATGTAGGGTGTTGGTTTTTTTATTTTACTCCTTTTATCTTATTCCTTAAACTTATATTGAGGTTAATTCCTCCAATGTGTGTGATTTATAAACCCTTAGCGGCAATCACCAACCCATGGCCCATTAAGGGTGGGATTTGGTTGTCATTGTCTCTCTTTATCCTTTGTCATCCTTGGAGGTGTGCCTTTAGAGGTAGGGGTTGATAAATAGTGGTACAAAATCTAATGGTTAAGGGATATGATGGATTTTGGAGTTAGACTCTAGTGATGATACATGGGTTAGTAGGGAAATAGTATCAACAAGGATTAGTATGTGTTGTAGACAAGGAAGAATGATTAAGACATTTAGATTTTAGGGCCCATATGATCTGATGAAAATACCTTCAAGTTTTCTAAACATGCTAATATAATTTATGGTTCTTGTGTGGTAGAGAACTAAATAAGTATTATGTGACAATATGTTATGCACATGTGTTTGGATTGGGTACATAATGATAATTAGGTTAAATGAACTAATTAATTGTCCTTAAATCTTCTTTTTCTTTAGTTTAGTAGTTTCATATGTCTATTATTTAAAAGATATCGATCCAAGTTAATGTACCCATAATTGTTTTTCTAAATAAATTCTGAAGTATGTTCCAATATATTTCTATAAAATTAAGGTTGATGATGATGAAACTTAGAGGATGACACTTATATAATTTTAGTGCTCGGGTCTCAAGAAGTATATGGGTTATGTTTCGAATTAGGGGATAGAAGATTGGATACAAGCTGTGAAGATAGATTTTAGTTCAATTATTTATCGAAATGATCATTGGGTTTATTTATCTTTGATGATATTGTGTGCTTAAGCTCTTAAGTGGTGGATTTTTTCCCTCGGGGATCATGAGGAGTTCTTTGTATTATGGAAGAAGTTTGAAGAACACTTTTGAGCCAAAAGTTTTTCTTTGACTGCTAAGGTGATTTTCGATAGGTGATTCTCACCCATATATATGGGAGTTCAAATTTTATGAATTTTAATATGGGATAAAAAGCATCATATGTTATTATTCCTAGTTTCTTCAAAATTAAGAGGCTATGGAGAGGGATTTTGGGGAGGCTTTGTCTACAATGATCCAATTTTAGGTCACCCCTTTTATATTGAAGATATATTCTGAGGTGTTTGTGAGGTAAAAGATCATTAGGATAACTTTATATAGGACTAGGTAGTCATGAGATGATAGTTTCCAATAATATTTGTGAAGTATATTTGTGACTTCTTATTAATTTCTTATTAAGGAGAATAACTTTAATAAGACAAGGGGTTAGTTTTATGCTTCTTCAACTAATTTTTTTAGGTCTAAAAGTTTCTTAACCCCTTCCACCTGGTTAGACATGATTTTATTTTCTTTTAAAGGTCATATACATTATAATAATGAGTGTTCAACCTTCCTTGGAAATCACTATGTTGTGGATGGCCCATTTTAGGCTTAGCCATTGCAACAGTATCAATTGAAGTAGGAATAGAAGATGGGTGATCCGAGTAATGATTAATAAATATGGGATAGGTAAAGAAGATAATAGCCTCATGATGCCCCTAATCCTTATGGATATTAAGTAAATGGAGTCCATGGAGGTGGTTACTATTTGGGATATAGTGTTCATGGTGGGGGACATGGTCAGATGCATGCCTTATCTTTATCATCTCTAGGTGAACCAAATATTATGTGAGGTACAATCTACCAGTTTTTTACATGGATTTATACCATGAATTATTCAATTGTTACATGCACATTTGTATCACCCTTTGTATCCATGCTCTGGAAATTAAGGTGGAGATACTTCTTGTTCCCTTAGTGCTAACTACACTAGTTAGAGGTCAAGATAGCTTTTGTGATGTGTATAGAGAATTTAATTTGGTGTTGGGGAAGCACCACTCACATCCTATTTTTATGAATACCTCTATATAACATCATACTTGACACATATTGGATATATTTTTTATAATATTTCATGGTTTGTTTTAAATTTTCTTTATATTCTATGACATTGGGGAATACGAAGAGGTGTTTTTTGTGATTGAATCCCATGGATGGGTGAGATGAATTTTGACTCTATATCTTATTTTATTTATGATGTTATGTTGAGTTTTATAGAGTATTAACTAATAGTTTATCCCATGGTATCAGAATAATACCTTGATGTCTTACCTGAAGAGGTTGTGATAAAACCCCCATGATGAGAGATCTAGTTTGGGATATATTTGCAGCTAGGTGTATTCCAATATAAATGTCTCCATATCAGATGACCCCTTATGAGTTTTTGGAGCTAAGGATTCATATTGATGATATTCTGTAGAGAGGATTAATTCAACCTAGTGTTTTCAACATGGACAGATCTGATTTTTTTGTGAATAAGGGAGATGATATTCTTTATTTGTGTGTCAATTATTGTCATTTTAATCAGGTGATGGGGAAGAATAATTTTCCCCTCCCATGGATTGATGATTTATTAAATTAGTTGAATATATCTAGCTAGTTATTAAAAACATATTTATTCCGTATATATCATTATATTTGAGTAAATTATGAAGATATTTCAAATACTCTTTCATATGACTTTATGGGTATTATGAGCTCATTGTGATGTTATTTAGAGTTATAAATTCTCTATTCATGTTCATTGGATTTTTTAGCATAATCTTCCATGAGTTTTTATGTCATCCCATGGTGGCCTTTATCAATGTTATCCTTGTGTTATTTAGGTCAGAGGAGGAGTACATAGAGTATCTACATTCTTTGGTGGATTTTATTTGGTTTTTTCAGCTATTTATAAAGTTTTATAAGTGTGATTTATGGGCTTTTGAGGTCTATTTCTTGGGGAATTCCATATCTCATCATGAATTATTCATTTATCCTTTAATTATTGAGGTAGTGGTTTCTTATTTAGTCCCCACGAATGTTGGATAGGTGAGGAGTTGTCTTGTAATACCCTGCTATTATATGAGGTTTATGCTCAACTTCTCCCAAATTGCGACACCTATGAAAAAATTGAATAGAAAGGATTATGAGATTTTGTGTATGGAACATTTTTAGGTTTCATTTGATTATTTAAATGAGGGTTTGGCTAATTATCTAGTTATTCTTCTTCCAAAAGAGGGTATTTCATTCATGGTTTATTTTGATGCTTCACATATTTACTTGGGTTTCATTTATATAAAGAAGATGGAAATCATCTATTATGAGTCTCATAATTTATGACCTCATGAATGTAACTATGAAACACATGGCCTTGAGCTTGTGGTGGTTTTATTTTCCTTGAATATTTTGTTTCATTATCTCATTTGTAAACATGTTTTGGTCTTTACATATCCAAAGACTCTAAATTATATCTTCTCCCATCATGATTTGAATTTTTTACAAAAGTTTGGATGGGTTTTCTATAATTTTATGATTTTGAGATTTCCTCTTCACCTTTAAAATGGAATGTTATAGTAGATTCATTAAGTAGGATGTTATGTGGTGGTCTTGTGCATGAGTTTGGAGACTCTTGTAGAGTGATGGAAGGTTTAGAATCCTTAATCCTTGACATGGAGGTAGTTGATGATAGGGGTTGTCTTTATTAGATGATATTGAAATAATATTTGGTGCATCCAGCATATTAGTCCTAGTTGTGGGATTCTGGTATAGATTTTTGGTTTGATTGAGTTGTTTCTGGTAATGCTCCAGGGGGGTGGTCGGAGGATGGTCATCATCAGGTGTTGTTTTGAGGGAATATTTTTATTCATTTTGAAATGTGTGACGTAGTTATATTTAATTTCTATAGTTAAACCTTGGAAGTATATCCTAGTGTGGGGAATGTGAATAATTCTCTAAGAGGATAGTTTTGTTGGTCTTTTATAAAGAACTCAATTTCCAATTTTATCTCTTGGTGTCTAATTTTCCAGAGGATGAAGGTTGAGCATCATGTACCTGGTGGTTTTCATGATCTTCTTGATGTTCCATAGTATAAGTGGGAGAACATATCAATGGACTTCATCATTGGTTTACACAAATATCAAGGAGTTTATGTGGCAATATGACTGATCCTAGATTCCTTGAAAATTTTAGATCACTTCTTTTATATAAAGGTCACGAGATCAATGGAGTTTTTTTCAAGGTAGTATCTAGAGGAGGTGGGAGTTATAAAGATAATCATCTCTAATTATGATCCTCATTTTACCACCATGTTATAGAGAGGCCTCTATAATGCCTTTTTTCATTTATTCCTTGGTGATTTTTCTATCCATAGAAAGATGATCAGACCTAATAGAATATCCAAGCTTTAGTGGGAATTTTGTGAGCATAAATTCTATATTTGGGAGGTTAGTTCGTGATGAACCTACCCTTGGTGGATTTTTTTTACAATAATAGTTATTATTACACTATTTACATGTATCCATTATAATAACTATATGGTCAACCATTATGATCTCCAATTTTTTGAACCGAGGTGGAAGAGTCAGATGTTCTCGCACCATAATTTGGGAAGAGCATAATAGAGAAGGTACAGGAGGTCTGTAAGTGAATGAAGGTGGTGTGGGATCATTAAAATTCCTATGCTAATCATTATAGGATTATTTTAGAGTTCAATGTAGGAGATTATTATTTTTTAAATGTATCTACACATTGTGGGCAGTGTAGGTTCATTCTGGATAGTAAGCATTCACCCTGATTTATTATATCTTTCAAAGTATTTGTGTGCATTAGATTTCTGGTGTATCTGTTAGCTCTACCCCAATATATGATAAAGATTCATGATGTATTCCACATATTTTAGCTTCCCTAATATCTTTATTATAATTTATACCCCCATCTATTAGGGTGATATGGATGCTAAAGATGGTGTGACCTTCAAGGAATGACCTATTGAGATTTAAGAACATTAGGAGAAGGTGATGCACAAGCATGTAATCCATTTGGTCTATATCCTATGGAGGAATGGTGGCATGTAAGAGATAAAATATTAGTTTAATTCACAAATACATAAAAAAAATACAGATTCATTTGAGAGTTGATCATCCTTATTGAGATGATTTATTTTTTTATTTCTAGGGAGATGATGTGTTTTACCTTATGTCATTTTATTAGATCATTTCTCTTAATTAATGTGATTATTATTAACTTTATATTATTTGAGAGTTATATCCCCTAGTAGTGTGTTTTGGGGTTGGTTGATTATGTTGTGTGGTTATTCACCTTGTTCCTCCAAGGTGTGGTTGTGTTCTTTCTTTTTCAAGGTCTTCGATAAGTATCTCAAGGTATTTTTGTTTGGACCAATTTCTCTTCTTTATGAGTTTGCTTTAAATTATCATGGATGATAAATTTTGGAGAGGTATTTGATATAAGGTCCCATATTTCAAAAAAACATCCCTTTGTGTTTTCCTAAGTATTGGAGTTTTTGAGATGGTTCTTAAAGAATTTTCACTCATTAATTTATATGTTTTCTTCTGTGGTCAATCGTCTAGTCCTATAGAGGTAAGTTTGTTCATTAATTCTATTATCTGACCTTATCGATGTAAGTTTGTTCATATGGACACTTTTTGTACCATGAAATTAGTCCTTTTGTTCATGTGTTTAATTATTTGGTCCTTTTAGTTAATCCTCTAGTCATATAGTCAATCCTTTATCTGTATGGTTGATACTTTGTTTGTGCAGTCGATCCTTTTTTCATGTGGTCAGTCCTTTTTGTATGTGTTCTATCCTTTATTCTAGTGGTCAATTTCCACCGTCGATAGTTTATTCAAGTTTTCGGTCCTTATTTTTTCACATATCCACCATTTTATGTGATTGATTGTCATAGTCAATGGTTTATTCATGAATTCAATATATGTGGTATGATCAATCCTCATAGTCTCTTTGTTTTTCATCCAGTTAGTTGACTTCTTCATGCGGTTGATCCATAGGGTTTCTTTTCTTGGATGATCCTCAGGGTCAGTTTTCTACTTAAGAAAAAATATATATATTTTTACATAATGAAATAAAAACCAAATTTTTAATGAAATTATGGAAATATTAAAGGGAAATGGGTGATCTAAAACCTGACCAGATAAAATTAATTTATAGCTTTTAATTTCTTGATATTAGGGGCTTTACATGAGTCATGGAGAGGGAGTTAAATAGGGAATTAAATCATACCATGTTAAAGCTGAATAAATAGGAAATTTTAACTTGGTTTTAGGAAATATATGAGAGATTCATTTCCATTATTCTAAAATTAGACTTCTTTTTCCAAATTTGATCTGTTTACTTTATCATGAGTTCAAAAAATCTAAAACCTTTTATCTTGGAGTCTTGTAACACTTCTAAAATCATTTGAGTTTATCGGATGGGTTCCATCCCATGCAAAACATCTTATCACCTCTACTTTCAGTGTAGAAAAATCATGAGGATCTCCTAAAGTAAGAGAATCATTTGTTCAATTTTAATTTTTGTAAGTTTTATTTGAATCATTCTTTAGATTAATTTGATTAAGAGGATGTTATTAACCATTATAGTATAATAATATGGAGTTATTGAAGAAAGATAAATGAATTTTTACATTTCTTATTCTTATTTTATTATCTGAAAAATTAAAGGAATAGAGATAAATTATTATTATCATATGATTATGATTTATTTATTTTTGAAATTAATTCATGTTGATAATATTATTTTGGAAATTATCTTGGAGGTAGATAAATAATAATTGCATAAAAATAATTAAGATTAATTCCGAGTATATAAATTTAAATAATAGAGAGAATATCACATATTTCATTATCTTAGTTAATATTTTTACAAATAATTGTTATTTTATAATTTTAGGAAATGAATAATTGAAATAAGATATTTATCACCTGTTATAGATAATTAATATTTCATGAATTAGGGATTAAAAATATGGTTAGGATTTTGTGATTCCATGAGTTTATATGATATTCTTGATGTAGCCTCATGATATTTATAAAAAAATGTTCAATATAATTATATATGTCTTATTTTTTTGTTTATCATGACTAAATTGATTAAAATGGGTAAAAAATTTAATTCCGGAATATTTAGTAGATAGTGGAAGAGAAATGATAATTAATTAACAATATTCTAGAAACTATTTGAACATAGAAATAATTCTTGATTCATTTTTATGTTTATTTTTAGTTATTATTAGCTACTTATTATAGGTTTATTGATTTAGAAACCCTATTCATATTAAACCAATTAATTCAAGATGATAATTAAAGTGGTTGTTTTCTAAAGATAATTATTTGATTATGAGATAGATCAATATTTTTTTTTTGAGGCTTGATAACCTTGAATCCAGGGACTTAGTTGACTTTGGTAGTGTATAGAAAATATATTTGATTCCTTTTGGGTGTGATCTATG
The DNA here is from genome assembly GCA_963277665.1 of Viscum album. Lineage (NCBI taxonomy): Eukaryota > Viridiplantae > Streptophyta > Magnoliopsida > Santalales > Viscaceae > Viscum > Viscum album. The sequence goes on from OY728135.1 coordinate 1,294,016,039, forward strand.
ACATTAGAGCCTTATTGCGAACTTATTTGATTGATTATTCACCTATAATGATTGTGAACATTGATGAAAAATGGGATGGGAATCTAAGCTACAGTAATTGTTGATGTCGATGATGGAGGGATGAATAATGATATATGAAATTGTGTGGAAATGAAATTGGGGTGGTCTAAATGAGTCCATATTGGGGATTTCTCTTTGGTATACATTTCAAGCTTGATACTAATATAATGACTAGTTGTATAAATATTATATGATTGGTTTCCATTTTCTTGACTCAATTTAACTCTATGTATAGAAAGATCATTCTAGATTATGGAGATTAGGTTGAGTCCTGTAGTAACATTAAAATTATAAAATGATAAATGGAATAATAAATTAATGAGTATAATTCTTGTTAATTTGAAATGATGATGAAATACTTAAGAATATAAAAAAGAGGATTTTTGGTATTGATGATACTTGACATAGAAGATTAATGTGTTAATCTTGAAATTGAATACATAATAATATTAATTAATGGATGATTAGTTAATTTAATATGGAAACATTTATGCTTGAATTTTTGTTGAGATCTTGTCCTTAATAGTGGAAATTAAGTGTCTTGTGTGAAAATGGATACATATGAGTATAAGGATAGGTATTTTCATTAGTGTGTTTGTGTGTAATATATTCTATATTTTCTAATTTCATATGCTTCACCACCTCTATTGATAATGAAATTGGAACCCAAATGTTTTGGGGGTGTTTTCTCTAATATCTAGGATGGAGAGGGAATATATGGCTGACTTAACCATTTCCTCCACTCTCCATTTAGTTCTAGTTAATTGTTGGAATATCTCAAGCTATAATGGTTTTTGGTATATGGTATTCTCCTACTTGGGATGTGATGTATCTATTTTTTAGTATAAATTTATACATGGGCTATATTGGATTGAGGTTATAGAATATACGTGTATCTGGTTGTGGTGGCTACGAATACCCATGGGTGTATATTTGTAGGCTATTATGGATTTAGGTATAACACATTTACACAAGTTGTAGTGGCTTCTAAACATACAATTGGTTACGGATGATATGATGATGATGATTATTATTATTATTATGATGATGATAAGTTTGTGCTGGGGTGCATAGGAAGCAGAATGGATCTGACACAATTTAAAAAGATATAGGATAACTTAAGGAATGTATTAGCATAATAAGTGAGTAGTTGGGGTATGAGAGAGAGAAACTAGTGTGTAATTAGAAGTGTTATACCTCCATTTATATATATATATATATTATTATTTTGATATAGAATGGTTTAATTTAATGCATTACTTAGTGAGTGAGCCAAGTAGGGATGGGAAATAGTTTTACCTATTTAGGTGACAGGTTAGTTTAAATTGTTTATTAAATATGCTTTAGTATTCTTATTTCATGTTTTTCATGAGTGGTTTTTAGGAGGATCCTACTGAGTATACATTTTATTCTCACTCTATATATATAAACTATCTTCAATGTCCAAAGGAGCTGGTTAGTGATTGAACATAACAATACTAGCTTGAGGAGTTGTTTAAGAGATTTTGCAACTTCATGGTCACTTTCAAGGATTTACTTTTGATACTTTTAAATCTTTTCAGTTTTTTATAACATTACATGTATTAGGATTTATTATTTATTTATGTATGGTGTTTTTTAGTGAATTTTCCACCATTTCTCTTATTTTTTTAATTTATATTGAGGGTAATGCCTCCTATGTGTGTGATTTATATACCTTCAGTGCTAATATTCAACCCATGTCCTATTGGGGGTAGGATTTAGGGAACATTTTCTTCCTTCATTCATTTTCATCCCAAAACGGGTACCTTTATAGGTAGGGGTGTTCCGAAGTGGGATTTTTATACCCATTATAAGGATAAATAGTAAGCCCCTTTCATGTTCCCAATCCCAGGTTCACTACACTTTCCACCTACCTTAATGGTGATAAATTCAAGTGTGCCCATTTTTTCTATAAACCCAAACGTCACTAATTAATAAAAGAAATATGGAGAACCAATAATATATAAAGATGTTCAAATCGATGCATGGATTCAATTAGATCATTGGTACATGGGTAACCAGTTCCATACTGGGATTTGGTAAGGATTCATGAATACATATTAAATATATAAGAGTGTCCTATAGTAGGAAATAATTTCACCCAAATGTGTGAGAAGATATTGACATCCAATCCTCTTGACCAATAATCATTCTGAAGCATCACTAGGAAAAATTCCCAGTGACTCAGTACCTTTGGCATGAAAGTTCACATCAACTCAAAATGTCATGGTGATTAGTCACTTAAAGTTGCTAATATTAATTGTTAATATCTTTATATTCATTGTTCCAAGTCCATAAACATTGTTTTTAGTGCATTACATAAATAGAACTTCATTTCTCATCAAAAATGCAATTAATGTTTAAAATGCAAATTTGGGCCCAATCATTCATTTGTTATTTGACAATATTATATTCATTTTAAGAATTTTAAATTATGGGATATTATTTATCACTTTGTTTGGAACATTTTATCTTTTAGGTCCGCTGGATTAATCCCAAAGGAAGATGTATAATTTTGCGCCTGAAGGCAGAAACTTTCTGGAAAGAGCATAATGGGCCTAAGGCCCATCAAACAAATGTGGGGCCCATAAACCAATCCCAATGAAGCTCAAATTTATACAGTATAAAGATAAAAATATGAGGATCATTTTATTCCACTGTGTCCAGAGCTAACTTTGATTTTTCATGATGATAAAGGGATCTGAAGTTGAGATTTAAATGGTGGACTCGACATTAATGCACAGAAATCCGTCCCACCATTTCGACCATAACTTCCAAAAGGATGAGCCAAATTTCCTGAAATTTTGAGAGATTCTAGAAGACACATGGAAGAAGATATTTCTCTTCTAAAACCCCTCCGTATTTGGCCTTATTAAATTTATAATTCACACGTAAATATGGTGGACGAATCTGGACAGTTTTCCGGGTCAAATTCAAAACATCAATTTCCTTTTGATTATTCACCCTCCATTTGACTCTATTAATTGTTGGGGGTGAATTAATTGTTGGGGGATGTACCTAAGGCTCCTAATATTCCTATATAAGGATCTATTGGTGAAGGTAATAGGGGTGGATATTTTTCATATCATCTTTTGTTGCTTGTTTCATTGTAAGGTTATGCTTCCAAATTTCCTTTGTAATGTTTTCCATTTCCATGTAAGTTTATTTTTCGTATCTTTATGTTCTTAATCAACTTCATTCACTTCTATATTTTCAATTTCTTTTATTAAAACTTTATTATCACAAAGCACAGTGATATCTCTGTGTTTTTATGAATTAGTTCACACATAGGTGTGAATTTCATTCACACACATGGAGGAGTGCTCGTTATTTCCGCGATTTTAATTTCTTCAATACAATTCTTGTTAGCCATATTCCGCCCACCATTGAGAGTATACCATCAATGGAGGGCTAAACCCTTAATGGGATGATCTTAGGAGGATGAAAAGGCTGGATTGAATGTTATTTTATGAATGAATTTTTGTTAATTGGATAATTAATTTAAGACATCCATTCTTCAATTATTTCTACTATTCATCTTTACTGTGTTTGAGAAAACTAAATTCAATTACTAAATGACCATATACCTCGGGGAGATCATGAATTTGGTTCTCTAAGTGTATACGGGATTATTAATTGTGTTTAGTAAGCACCAAACCATAAATTGATAAATGTAATGTTATTTTTGAAGAATGGATTCATCAAAGATTAATAAAACCAAAATTGGATAATGAAGTAAAATTCATTCAATCCACCCCGAGCATAATCCTAAGATCAACCCATTTCCATTTAATTGAATTCACTTAGGTTTATTAGTGTTCTTTAAAAACCATCCAAAATCAAACCCAAAGTCAGCTACTTCATAGCCCATCCTTCACACAATCATAGCGTCTCAAGGTTACTTCTTCGGTCCCTATGGATTCGACCCCTACATGTACTACATTGATCGCTTTTACCAGTAGGGTAAATTTGGGCGCAACCAAATTTTGGTGCCGTTTCTGGGGACCAAGTATGTTCCTTAGACCAAAAACCTTCTTTTCTTACCCCCATTCTTCTATTCTCATCCCAATTCTCTTATCTTTTCCCTTTCTCGCTTTTTTTTTCTTTTGGCGCATGTTCGCCTACACCCACGATAACTCAAACAGATTAGTTAGGGTGGATACTCCTAGGGCCGGGGAGTCAAGCACTAAAAGAGGTCTATTTCCTTTAGATCCAAATTTTCCTAATACTCCAAATTCAGACGTTGAGTTCGATATAATGGAGAATCTCCCACAAAACCAAATCATAAATCGGGGAGGGAACCAAAATAACGGGCAAGACCCTAACTTGGGAATTGTTGCAGACCCGACCATGAATGACTACCTCACACCAACCTGGAATAATGCACCCTCATCCATTAGGCATGATAACATAGGATATTCCCAATATGTTTTCAAACCCCATGTCCTGAGCCACCTTCCAACCTTTCATGGGATGGAGTCTGAGATGCCTTACCTTCATGTTAAAAAATTTAATGACATTGTCGAAACCATGTGCCCACCAAATCAAATTGAATCTGCTAAAATGAGACTTTTCCCTTTTTCCCTTAAGGACCGAGCAAAGAATTGGTTAAAAAATTTGAGACCAGTATCCATTCACTCTTGGGACCAACTTCAACGAGAATTTTATAAAAAATACTTCCCCCATCACAAAACAATTGCACTTAAAAAGAGAATACAAAACTTTTTTGAAAGAGAGGGAGAAACATTCTATGAAACATGGGAAAGGTTCAAGGACACATTAAACATGGTACCGCACCATGGTTTCTTAATCCCAAAACAAGTGAGAATTTTCTATGAAGGGTTGTGTCCCGGAAACAAACAATTCATTAATATGATGTGTAATGGAACCTTAAAAAACAAATCCCCAAATGATGCTTATGAGTATCTAGAAAATCTTGCTGAACAAAACCAAACATGGGGAACATCACCATACTATGAGAAGCCACCCAAATCTAGTGGAATGTACACTCTTGGAGAAGAAGAAAACCTTAGAGAAAAACTTGCTGCACTCACGAGGAAATTTGATGAGATTGATCTTAGGAAGGTCCACAAAACCCAAACTGTTGAGCTTGTTTGTACAATTTGTGACAAGAATGACCACAAGACTGATAATTGCCCAACCATTCCTTCCATCAAGGAAGTTCTTTTAGGAGGACCATCAGAAGAAGTTAATGCAATGAACTTTCAAAAGCCACAATTCACGAACACCTTCAATCCAAGGTATAATGACCATCCGGGCTTTCGTTGGAAGGACAATCAACAACCAACACAATAACAATGTATCAACCCATACCCTCAACAAAACATTCAACCTCATAATCAGTTCCAACCACAACCGGTCCAATTCCAACATCCTCATGTCCAATATCAATAACCTATCCAACAACCCATTCAACAACCTATCCAACAACCAAAGTATCCTCCTGGGATAAACCCACAAGCTCAAGCACCAACCCAAAATGTTCCACAAAGCCTACTGAACAACTGTGCAAACAAATGGAAAAAAATGAACTCAGAATTCTCATCCATTAAACAAGAACTTCAAACCATAAAAACTAGAAAGGCACCCATGCCCACACATGCCATTCCACAACAAACATCAAGGGGAGAGACAAGTTTCACTCAAACAACTCACGAACAACTAAAGGCTGTGACAGTTTTAAGAAGTGGGAAATCAATTGAAAAACCTGAACAGATAAGTCGGAAACCATGTGAAGCTTCAAAATCTATTGAAAATTCAAATGAACTACAAGATCAAACTGAAGAAACTGATAATAATGTGAATGAAACAACACTTCAACAAACAACTCCACAATCTGCACCATTTCCTCAACGCATGAGGGGGAAAACCAAGCCTGAATTGAGTGAAACATTGAGGGAAATCTTCTCACAAGTCAAGTTAAACATTACCCTTCTCGATGCCATCCAAACCATACCTTCCTACTCAAAATACCTTAAGGAATTGTGCACTTTTAAAAGAAAATTTTCACATAAAAACCAAGTCCTTTTGGCTGCTAATTTGAGTACCATCATTCAAGGGACCATTCCTCCTAAGATGAAAGACTCAGGATGCCCTTACATAAATGTTGAACTAGGAAAGAAAAAAGTTGTCAATGACTTGTGTGATATAGGTGCTAGTGTTAACCTCATTCCTTATGCCATGTACTGTCAGTTAGGGCTCAAAGAACTCCAACCCACATCTGTCACTCTTCAACTTTCTGATCGTAGTGTTCGAGTTCCAAAGGGGATCTTAAAAGATGTTTTGGTGAAAGTTGAAAATTTCATTTACCCAGCTGACTTCATTGTTCTAGGCAATCACCAAAGCTTAGGTCCTAGGGAACAAACCCCAATCATACTTGTTCGTCCCTTCCTCACAATAATCAACTCTGTAATCCGAGTCCGAAATGGGAACATGACCATCACCTTTGGGAACATGAGTCTAGACTTGAACATCTACAATGCAAACTCTCAAATTGGGGATGATGAAGAGATCCATGAGGTTAATTGGATTGGTAGTGTTGATAATGAACTAAATTAACATCAAATAGTTACCGAAGGATGGTTAAGTCAAGAAGAGATTGATTTTCTTTATTCACATGAGGGAAATTTGCCTCCTTGGATTGAATCTCTTTCAGATAGCTCCATTGATGAATTTCTAGAATCACCAATCAATGATACCATGGTTGAAATCAATAACATTGAGTCCATAGCCATTCATGACACTACTCTGGAAAATTTAGTGGATGAAAATTCTGTTCACAAGGAACCAATTTTGTCAAGAAATCTGACCAAAGAAACTAAGTTCAATACAAAGTCTCATCCATTCTTCGAAAGTCATGACCAATCTGATCTTGAATTTAAAGTCTTACCTTCATCACTAAAGTATTATTTCTTAGGGGACAATCAATCCTTTCCTATTGTCATTTCTTCCTCCCTTGAAGCCGATCATGAGAGGATGCTTCTAGATGTTCTTAGGAGACATAAGAAAGCCATTGGATGGACCCTATCTGATATCCCTGGGATTAGCCCACTTATAGGGACTCATAGAATTATTCTTGAATCTGAGTCAAAGCCATGTCTTCAACCTCAGAGGCGACTCAATCCTAATCTCATGGAAGTAGTGAGAAAATAACTTTTGAAATTGTTAAAATCTGGTATCATCTATCCTATAGCTGAGAGTGAGTGGGTCAGCCCAATCCATGTGGTTCCAAAGAAGGCTAGAATCACATTAATAACCAACAAGGATGGAGAGATGCTTCCAACAAGGGTCAGTAGTGGATGGAGAGTTTGTATTGACTATAGGAAGCTCAACTCTTGTACCAAGAAAGACCATTTCCCCTTACCGTTTATTGATCAAGTCCTCGAGCGAGTGGCGGGTCATCAATTCTATTGCTTCCTAGATGGATTCTCAGGGTATAATCAAATCGAAGTCTCCTTAGAGGATCAAGGAAAAACAACCTTCACTTGTCCATTTGGAACTTTTTCCTTCAAGCACATGCCCTTGGGGTTATGTAATGCCCCTGGTACCTTCCAGCGGTGCATGATGGGAATATTCTCGGATATGGTGGGGGATTTTTTAGAGGTCTTCATGGATGACTTCTCCATCTTTGGGGATACTTTTGAGGGATGCCTTATAAATGTTGAAAATGTTTTTTCAAGGTGAGAGGATAAGAATCTTATACTAAATTGGGAAAAATGCCATTTCATGGTATGGGAAGGACTTGTTCTAGGTCATCTGGTATCTGGTAGAGGGATTGAAGTTGATAAAGCTAAGGTTGACATCATTCGTCACCTTCCCTCTCCTAAAACTGTTAAGGAAGTGATGTCCTTCTTAGGACATTCTGGTTTTTATAGAAGGTTCATTAGGAATTTCAGCTCTATTTCTCGACCACTTTGTGCTCTATTGGTAAAAGATGCTCCATTTTTATGGACAGAAAGCTGTGAGGAATCATTCTCTACACTCAAGTCAACTCTTATATCTCCACCTATCATGTAATATCCAAATTGAAAACTTATTTTCGAGCTCATGTGTGATGCAAGTGATTTCGCTATAGGAGCAGTCTTAGGACAACGATGTGAGAAAACTCCACATGTCATTTCTTATGAAAGAAAATCTTTAAATTATGCACAAATAAACTACACCACCACCGAGAAAGAGTTGCTTGTTGTTGTCTTTGCCATAGAGAAATTCAGGTCTTATCTCTTAGGATCACCCATCATTGTCTTCACTGATCATTCAGCCCTAAAATACCTTTTCCAAAAACAAGATGCCAAGGCTAGATTGATTAGGTGGGTCCTTCTTCTTCAAGAGTTCAATTTAACCATTAAGGATAAAAAGGGTGTTGAAAATATTGTAGCTGATCACCTCTCTAGGATGGAATTCAAAGACAACTCACACCACCTCTCTGTGTCTGATTCATTTCCCGATGAGCACCTCTATTCAGTGAGTGATTGCCCTTGGTATGCTAACATAGCAAACCATTTGGTGACGGGTGACATTCCAAAATTCTTGGGGACCCAAGCTAAGTGGAAATTCCTTTCTGATGTAAAACACTATGTGTTTTATGATCCTTACCTCTTCAAGTTCTGTCCTGATCAAATCATCAGGAGATGTATTCCCGAGTCTGAGCAAGAGTCCATTCTAAAATTTTTTCATGGAGAGGCATGTGGAGGCCACTTTTCTACAAAGAAAAACACTGCAAAGGTCCTCCAAAGTGGTTTCTACTAGCCTAACCTAACTAAGGATTCCTTCCAATTCTGCAAAAGTTGTCCTCAGTGTCAGAAATTAGGATCCATTACCAAAAGGAATCAAATGCCCCTCACTCCCATTCTGGTGGTTGAAATCTTTGATTGTTGGGGAATTGATTTCATGGGACCCTTTCCAAACTCTAAGAGATACCTCTACATCCTCTTAGCTATTGATTATGTCTCAAAATGGGTTGAAACCATTCCCACCAAGTCCAATGACCACCATGTTGTGATCCGATTTCTGAAAGAGCATATATTTTCTTGATTTGGAATTCCTAGGGCTATAATCAGTGATCGTGGAACCCATTTATGCAACTATCCATTCTCTTCACCCATGTCTAAGTATGGTATTACTCATAATGTTTCCACTGCATACCATCCTCAAACCAACGGTCAAGCTGAGTTGGAAAATAGAGAAATTAAGCAAATTCTTGAAAAAACTGTCAATACATCTAGGAAAGATTGGTCCGAGAAACTCTTAGATGCCCTTTGGTCATATTGAACTACTTTCAAAACTATCCTAGGCATGTCACCGTATAGATTGGTTTATGGAAAATCATGTCATTTACCTGTTGAAATTGAGCATAAGGCCTTTTGGGCAATAAAAAATGAACTTTGACATTTCTTTGGCTAAAACAAAAAGGAAATTAGATATTAATGAACTTGAGGAACTTAGGATGGAGGATTATGAAAATTCAAGGATCAATAAATCTAAAGTTCAAGCCTACCAATCTAGGAATCTCAAAGTCAAACACTTTGAACTAGGAAAATTTGTGCTCTTGTATAGTTCAAAACTTCATCTACACCCAGGAAAGCTAAGGTCCAGATGGTCTGGTCCATACCTAGTGCATCATGTGTACCCTCATGGGGCAATAGAGATTCAGGATCCCACAAGTGGTCATGTCTTCAAAGTCAATGGTCATAGGTTAAAACCATTCATTGAATCATTCAATAAACAAGAAACCAAGGAGGAGTTAACTAAGCCAACATATGAACCAGAGAAAAATTGATAGATTTAGGGTAAAAGTCGGGCTAACTACGTTAAACAAAAGCGCTACATTGGAGGCAACCCATGGTTTTCATGTTTCCAATCACTGTGAATCATCTTTTGTTTCCTTATTCTTAATTTTGTTATTTTTTTTATATATAGACTGTTGACCTGTTCTTCTTTTATGATTAAGGATGGGTATGAAAAGGGAGCACCGTATTCATTCGTGTCACGCGGTGTGATCCCTGAGTAATACCTTACCCAGAAATTTAAAGAAGACAATGTATCATCAGTTTATTTTATTTATGTTTTTGTAGATTAAAAAAATTAGACTCTTGACCTGTTCTTCTTTTATGAGTATAGATGGGTATGAAAGGGGAGCACCGTATTCATCCGTGTCACGCGGTGTGATCCCTGAGTAATACCTTACCCAGAAATTTAAAAGAAGACAATGTATCATTAGTTTGATTTAAAAAAAAACATGAAAATGATGGTACTTGGAATTAAATAAATCATTTTGTTGTTTGTTTTGTCTACTTTTTCCTTCTTTTTATGGTTCAGGAACTATTTTGGGTGATACATGTTCAATCAAGGAGGTGCCTACATCCCCAAAGAGATCAAAGGAGTAATTTGGAGCATCATGAACCTCAACTTTAAAAACCAGGTGAATTTTTTCCATGTTTATCATTCTCAATTTCATCTTTGAACTCCTCTCCTACCCACTTCTAACTTTTCTTTTCTTTAAACACTAGGGACAGTTTCATTCTAAGTTGGGGGGAGATAAAAAATGATTTTTTTATTTTATTTTAAAACCATGCATGAAAAGAAAAATTTCATTAACCATAAACATGATAAACACACATTGAAAACTCTAAAATTGGATATCAAATAAATTTTACATGCCTTGATTATGATTTTAATGCAAGTTTAAGTTCATGAGCATAGTTTTTGGAAAGTGCGGTTGTCCAATGTGATTTTTCAATGTTTACAATTTCATCCTATTAATAAAAATGCCACAATGCACGTCTACTGGATCGTGGGTGTAAATTTGAGTTCTTGGGTCCCTTTCATTATAGCATAGGGTTCTGGGGTCACTTTTAGTTTAATTTGAGTATCCAAAAAAACAAAAAAAACAAAAAAAAATGACCACATAGAGCAATGTTTTGTCCAAATGTGTGGCTTTCGGCACTTGGGGATCGTGACTCCATAGTTGTCTTTCCCAGAGTTAGGCTTTATATCTCTATTGTAGAGCATGAAATTGACAATATGTGTGGCATCCGGCACTTGGGGATCGTGACTCCATAGTTGTCTTGCCCAGAGTTAGTCTTTTCATATCTATTACGGTTAAAAAAATAAAATCAAAAAAAAGGATACTCATCTTAAGGTTTAATGTGATTCCCACCTAGCGCTTCCATTTTTCCCCTTGAACAATAAAATGGGCCCCATATCTTTTATGATGCACAACACTTTATCATGCTTAATTGGAATTGGATGAAATGTGGCGATGAATTTGAACAAAGGAATGGGCTTGGGCTTGGGATATGCTTATGGACCTAGCTTGTTTTTAATTATTTTGATGGGTTTTCATAAAATTTTTTTGGTATTAGATATTTGGGTGAGCAATGTGTATTAAAATGTTTTTGGAAAAGGGGATTTGAATTTCATATTTGTAATTTATTTTGATCGGGACTAGCAAAACTCAAGTTGGGAGGTGTGATTAGTCACTGAAAGTGGCTAATATTAATTGTTAATATCTTTATATTCATTGTTCCAAAGTCCATAAATATTGTTTTTAGTGCATTACATAAATAGAACTTCATTTCTCATCAAAATTGCAATTAATGTTTAAAATGCAAATTTGGGGCCAATCATTCATTTGTTTTTTGACAATATTATATTAATTTTCTGAATTTGAAATTTTGGGATATGATTGATCACTTTGTTCGAAACATTTTATCTTTTATGTCCGCTGGATGAATCCCAAAGGATGATGGAGAATTTTTCACCTGGAGGCAGAAACTTGCTGGAAAAAGCATAATGGGCCTAAGGCCCATCAAACAAATGTGGGGCCCAGAAACCAATCCCAATGAAGCTCAACATTATACAGTAGAAATATAAAAATATGAGGATCATTTTATTCAACTGTGTCCGGAGCTAATTCTGATGTTTTCATGATGATAAAGGGATCTGAAGTTGAGATTTAAATGGTGGACTCGACATTAATGCACAGAAATCCGTCCCACCATTTCAACCATAACATTCAAACGGATGAGCCAAATTTCCTGAAATTTTGAGAGCTTCTAGAAGACAAATGGAAGAAGATATGTCTCGTCTACAACCCCTCCGGATTCGGCCTTCTTAAATTTATAATTCACACGTCAATATGGTGGACGAATCTGGACAGTTTTCCGGGTCAAATTCAAAACATCAATTTCCTTTTGATTATTCACCCTCCATTTGACTCTATTAATTGTTGGGGGTGAATTAATTGTTGGGGGATGTACCTAAGGATCCTAATATGCCTATATAAGGAGATATTGGTTAAGGGAATAGGGTTTGATATTTTTCATATCATCTTTTGTTGCTTGTTTCATTGTAATGTTATGCTTCCAAATTTCCTTTGTAATGTTTTCCATTTCCATGTAAGTTTCTTTTTTGTATCTTTATGTTCTTAATCAACTTCATTCACTCCTATATTTTCCATTTATTTTATTAAAACTTTATTATCACAAAGCACAGTGATATCTCTGTGTTTTTGTGAATTAGTTCACACATAGGTGTGAATTTCATTCACACACACGGAGGAGTGCTCGTTATTTCCGCGGTTTTAATTTCTTCAATACAATTCTTGTTAGCCATGTTCCGCCCACCATTGAGAGTATACCATCAATAGAGGGCTAAAACCTTAATGGGATGATCTTAGTATGATGCAAAGGCTGGAATGAATGTTATTTTATGAACGAATTGTTGTTAATTGGATAATTAATTTAAGACATCCATTCTTCAATTATTTCTACTATTCATCTTTACTGTGTTTTAGAAAACTAAATTCAATTACTAAATGACCATATACCTCGGGGAGATCATGAATTTGGTTCTCTAAGTGTATACGGGATTAGTAATTGTGTTTAGTAAGCACCAAACCAGAAAATGATGAATGTAATGTTATTTTTGAAGAATGGATTCATCAAAAATTAATAAAACCAAAATTGGATAATGAAGTAAAATTTATTCAATCCACCCTGAGCATAATCCTAAGATCAACCCATTTCCATTTAATTGAATTCACTTAGGTTTATTAGTGTTCTTTAAAAACCATCCAGAATCAAACCCAAAGTCGGCTACTTCATAGCCCATCCTTCACACAATCATAGCGTCTCAAGGTTACTTCTTCGGTCCCTATGGATTCGACCCCTACATGTACTACATCGATCGCTTTTACCAGTAGGGTAAATTTGGGCGCAACCACATGGGCACGGAAACTCATCAATTATTACAACAAAAATATCATCATTAATTCCATTAATATAAATTTTAAATCAAAATCCTTGAAATAATATAATGATGAGTGAAAACGGATAGGATTATTTGTTAAGATTAGTTTAGAGGTGAAGGAAGGGAATGAGAACATGTTTCTTGCTAATATTCAGTTGACACATTCTCTCCTTGAACTTATTCATCAAGAGAAAAACAAATATGAGGGCTGGTAGTTTATTTAGAGAATTATATATGGTGGAGAGACCACTAGAAAGTGGTCACTAGAAAGTGGTCACTATATCATGAGGTCATTTTGTGTCTCCAAAACTTTTATTTGGTGGCGTTATCTATGAGAAAATCATTCATTAATTATTTGAATTGCTCTTAGTGGGTAGTACATCCAGGAGACAATAAGATTTATTATGATATGAAACACCGATATTGGTGGATTGGTATGATACATGAAATTTTAGTTTTATATTGTGATGTTGTACATGTTAGCAGGTTAAAGTAGAGAATAAAAATCCATATAGATTCATTATTCCTCTTCTTTCCCCCACTTGGAATTGGGATGATATATCCTTGTATTTCATTAGAAAATTTCCCCATACCCCTTAGGAAAATAATTTTATCTAGTTTGTAATCAATCTCCTAATTAATGAAATTTATTTCATCTCGATCAGAGATAGTACAAAGGTGGATCACCTTAAGAAGTTATATGTTTATAGAATCATGAAATGTCTTGGGGTTCCTTATACAATAATTTCTAATAAAGATCCTCAATTCACCTTCCGATTTTGGAAGGTAATTCAGGATTCCATGGGATCTCAATTGAAATTAAGCATAACTTATCATCTAATAATGGATGATCAAACAGAATGGGTGATTTAGATTCTAGATTAAATGATTCAATCTTATGTCTTAGACTTTATATGATCATATTATACTCATCTGGAATTGATTTAGTTAGATTATAATAATATTTATTGATCTTCTATCTGAATGGATCATTTTAATGAATTATATAGTCATCCATGTTGTCACCATTCTATTATACTAGTTTTTATTAGAATGGTGGAGTATAGTTCTCTTGGATGAAGTAGGAATAAATTCTAGAAACTCATACTATACACTAGTCCACAACTCTCATGGTTAGACCTATTGTAGAGTTGATTGGTAACACTAACACTGATTATTTATAAATGGAGACATTTCAATAGAGTAATATAGTATCATGTACTTTAGTGATTGTGATACATTAGATTCAAAGAATTTACTATCACCTTAATTGTAGCATAGTGGGCCATTTTTTTAGATTTTTAACTATAGAAATGTGGGTTAGTGTAGCACAGTATTTCTTTATGATCTCATTTAGAGATAGAGTTTCTGTAACTCTAATATTTCTCCCCATAACTTTCTCCCATGTGTAGTGATATTATTCTACCTCTTTGTATAGATAGGGGTTATTCCTGAACCAAATAAATCATTGTGTTTGTGTTCATGTTCTTATTATTCATCTTTATTTTTCTTCATTTTACTCTAATTTATAGAATAATCTATCATTAGAGCTCTCGGTGTTTCTATTACAAGGTGGGAGAGACTTCCGTAGTGGGACTGAGCATTATTCAAGAGATTACCAAAAAGTTTTCAATTATTCAAAAATAATTGGTTATAGATCAAAGCTTCCATAAATCTTATGTTGATCATCATCACCATCCATTGTAATTTCCAATTAATGACTAGTTTTTCTTAATGTTATATCCTCAGTTGGGTCACTGGTGGATTGGTAATAAAGGGAAGATAATGATGAGTTGTTTTAGTAAACTTTGAGATCATTAAAAGGATTGGGAATGTTTAATATCCTTCATATTTACCTCTTCATTTAACATCAATTCATAACATCATTCATATATCGTAGTTGAATAAACACAATCATGATCCCTCTCACCTATTGATATTAGAAGAGATGGAGATGGAGTTGGATGTTTTGGTGATTGAGTAACAAATCCTAATTTTTTAATCATGGAGTGAATTGTTATATGGGAAATCTATTCTCTTAGTTTGGGTATTACGATACCATGAGAATGACTCTCATGAGACATGGGACTGAGAATCTTTTATGAGATAGAAATTTCCTTTTTCTACGATCAATATTTGGGTTGAATTTTTATAATTAGATAGTGATATTGTGGGGATAATTATACCACTGAAATTTTCATTTTTAGGTTTTAGAGTTATTACTTATTTGTTTTTTATCTTTATTTCTTCATTTTGGGTCAAATTATTTTAAAATTTTAGGTAAAAGGTAGGGTGTAGTGGGATATGAATTTTGACTACATGGTTAATGGTAAAAACATGATTGAATCATACATAAGGTGTTACCTTGGAATTGTAAGGTGTGCAGTTATTATATGGTTAAGGAAACTCTGTAGCTTAATTGTATGCTTTTTAGCAGAAATCATATGAATTTTCCTCACACGAGGTGAGAGGTACACGGTTATCATACAGTTAGAAGAAACAATGATGGTTAATCATACATACCATGGGAAAATATGAAATCCTAATGAAATGGTTCTAGTTCCATTTACATGGTTATGAAATAGTTTTCTAAATTGTGTAGATTGTCCAAGAAATTAAAATTGTGAAATTACTCTTTTAACCCTACTCGATTTAACCCATTTTTCTTTTATCTCTCCCCCAATTTGAACCCTAAAGTCCTAAGGAACTGACCCAATTATTTCTTCTCCATTACTACTTTATTTATAAGGTAATTATCATCAAGATTCATCAAGAAGTTGTTTAGTAAGTGATTCTATTTTTCTTCTAACCTTATGTTTCCCCTTTACCTAGGGTTTCTTCTTCTCTTATGGATAATGTGGCCTCAATTTTATGTTATATGAATTTATAATGAGGGACTTTTTTTTAGGAATTCAAATCTAGTGAAAGATCCCCTTGCTCCTCCTCTCTAGTGGATTCACACCATCCACTAGTAGTTTCATCAATTTAAGGTAAGTAGTTATGTGTCTTACCTTTCTTGAAGAACTATATATTATTGATTCTTTAAAATGATGTTTAAATTGTTCCAGGTTATTATTTTCCATTATTTAGGACTAACATATATATATATATATATATATATATATATTATAGTTTTTTGGAACTTATTCTATTGACATGAATAGTTAAATTAGTTTTTAATTCATACTTTATATATAGAATATAACATTTCCTACCATGTTTTTATGAAATTCCTCACCTAGTTTACATGGAATGGTTTTGTAATGAGATTGGAATCCCTTTGATAATGGTTATGCTTCATGGTAACCTTGGGGGATTTGGTAGGTAAAATAGGAAAATTACCTTGATTTTTAATGTTTCTATTCTACATATCCTATGCCTCCCTGGTTATGATGTCATTATGGTTAGTGGAGATACGGATAATTTAGTATGCCACTCTGGATAGAGGCATGTGTGTAGTTTGAGACAATGTTTTGGATATAAATTAGTATTGTGATCCTAGTAATACTTGACCATAGTGACCCTAGGGCATGTTCCATGATTATTGGTTTGCAATACATGTTTACTTTCCACTTTAATTTCATTCTAAAATGTATTAAATATTCCAACTTATTCCTTAAAATTGAAAGTGTGTCTTCATTTATTTATTTTCAAACTAGCATGCATGAATTGTCTAACAAAGGTTTCTCATTGAACACTTGGTGGAATCCAAATAGGATCATTATGATCACACCCTGTATGCACCCTTGGGGTATTTTTATACCTTTTTTGACTTATACAAGTAAATGCAAGGAACTACTTGGAGGTGGTTCATATCCATATTAATAGATATCAAGTTTGGAGGAAGTTACATGGTGGGGGTTATCCCTCATGTCACATGGATATGGGTTGCAGTTTTTTTCTTTTGTTTTTTGTTTAGGTATTCTGGTATAATCACCCCTTTATTTATCTCCTTATCAGCTTCTCATCCCTTTCCCTTTTTTATCAAGTTATTGATCATCATTTATATTCACAATTGTTTCTTGTTTTATATTGAAATTTGTGGATTTTTTTTAATTTTAATGGTTGTTATGGTTTATCTAAGACTTCATTTATGTTTTTTATATTGATGTTATTTATGTTATGACATTATTTATATGGGTGATTGAATCACCAGTATATGGAAAGGTTATGTTGGGTTCACAGTTAGAACCCAAATAATTTTTTATTTTTTATTTGGGAAAACTAGTTCCCAAAGCTGTGGCCTTGATGCCCAGGTACAAGTTTCCAACCCATGGAGATCAAGAACACCCTTCAGGCTATGTCATGGTTCAGATCAAGTATCGGGTCTGGGGTTACCCAGGTTGGTTCATGAAAATCCAATTACTAATAAATAATAACTACATAACCAATACAATATTGATAAAAATAAAAACACTATAATCTCTAAAAACTCCACATTCCACCTTTTCCTCAGTCCATAAATTGGAAAATAGGCCACTTCTAAAGAAAAAAATACACCTATAAAAAAGATCAAGAGAATTCATAACCATATACACACTAGGGTTTTTAAATATGGGGTGAACTAATTCCCTTTAGAATTCCACCACAGCATCTATGAACCTCCTTTCATAAAAAAAACCTATCACACTATTTTTGGAATACAATTTACAAAAAAAATAGTTTTTCATAATGAGGAAAAAAATTATGTCAGCCATTTTCTATAAAACACTACTTTACTTGTAAAATATTAATTTCATGAAATAAATAGATAAAGATACCGAAATTAAAATCATAAAATAAGGAACAAGGTAAAATATTACATAAATTAAATCATAAAATGATGAAATAACACCATAAAAAATATTATATTGTGGTAAAATTATAAGTTAAATAATAGGCTAAAAGTGACACACATGGGATAACAACCACAAGCATACTAGGGAAAAATTTATTCCTCACTAACAGACCCATCTACCAACCTAATTTGCAAACCAACTGAAACAGGACCGGACTTACCCTCATAGACTCACTTGGATGCAACCCCCTAGTGAGAGGTAAATCATGAATTCACACATGATAACTTATCCTTGATTATAGTTTCATTCCACCCTGTCTGACTCTATAAATAGTAGCTATACCAGTTCTCCATGTGACCTTAGGAATGCTTACCCTTAAACTAGATGATTTTGACTAGAAATGAGGGTCTAGGTTGGTACTATGAGAAGAATATACCACTATATTAGAGTGAGAAATCATAGATAAATAAAACCAATAGCATAAACATTTATAATATTTTAATTAGATTATGAAAATAAATAAATAAACTAAACATTACATATTAAAATAAATGTTTCATACAAACCAAAATAGTTATGCTCGCATATAACAACATATCACCCATAAGACTAATCATAGACATAAAATAAAAAATATGAAAAATAAATACATCAGTCTCTACTACAAAATCCAGTCCACTCTATCACGAACCAAGTTGGGATTCCATCTAACACGACACCAAACCCGGTCCACGACATGGCCCGAAGGGTGTTCCCGATCCCCTGGAAACAAGTGTCGGGCATCAAAATAAAATAATAGGGAATGATTTAGCCCAATAATAATAGGATAAAAAAATACAACATTGAAAATGAAGCATAACTAACCACAACTGAATCTCAATAAAATAACAATCTGGTCAAATTAAAATAAAACTAAATAAAAATAACACTAAAATAACCATAAGATGCAACAAAATAAAACAACAAGCTACTAGAACGATCTCCATGTGACCTCTTGGTCACCTCCTACCATAAGAACACCCTGCTCCAAGAGATACTCAAACTAGAAAAACCTGAACAAAATCTGAACCTGCAAAACAGTTCTGGTCTACCGACATCGAATGGTACAAGTAGGGTGTGATCTAGAGATCTCAGTAGGAAATCACTAAAGATTACATGCGTTTTCTTTACCAAAACAATCCATTAACACTAGTTTGAAAATAAGGATATAAAAATATGATTTCTTCATTTTTAATAATAAACACATTTCATTCCCTTTTTCCAAACTACGCACACCATGTTTCCACATTCAAAATAGACTTCATTTTAGATAAAAACCCAAATCAATAACATCGGGGCTACTCTGAAAATAAATAAACTGAACAAATGAACATTCAATGTAGAAGAAAGTAAACAAGTAATATAGATAGTAACCATGGGTTATCCTAAACATCCCTAAAAGACCCTTGGATGTACTCGGTTTCGGAACCACCTTCTGGCGTATGGTGAATCTCCTAAGTCTATAACCAACAGGTCGCCCTAACTGACCAATCCAGTGGAAAAGCCCTCCTGGCCTAACAAAATCCAGGGAGTACCAACCCGTCTAATCGGGGTTGATCAGCAATTGTCACTCGATCATCTAAAAGGCTCCCAAGAACCCATGGTGGTTATAATAATACTGTGTAAGTAGGAAGGCACTCGCACGTGTGACTCATCTCACCGAATTTGCCTTCCCCAAACACAGACTCTTCCTATAAATTCACCCATAAAGGGTTACACTAGAAAGGAGTGCCTCATATGTAGATCTAATCATCTCACATTAACAAAGTGCCAACCGGGCCATCATGCCATGCAAATATTTAAAACCATTTGAAACCCTTTTCAAAATAATTAAGTTGTTAAGTGGTCATACAGTAATCA
Source organism: Viscum album (assembly GCA_963277665.1). Taxonomy (NCBI): domain Eukaryota; kingdom Viridiplantae; phylum Streptophyta; class Magnoliopsida; order Santalales; family Viscaceae; genus Viscum; species Viscum album. The sequence continues at coordinate 1,294,036,069 of OY728135.1, forward strand.
AAATGTAGTCATTTAAAAAAATAAACACAAACATTAAAAAGTTCCCCCAAATACACATCTGATCATTTGATATCAACAAAGTGCCAACCGGGCCATCACACCATCTAACATTCAAACCATATCATAAAATGTTCAAAGTTTCCCACCGGGCATTCACATTTTTTTGAATCACATTCTATTCTAAAATCAACACAAAACATCACCTTTAAAAGTACAATGCCAAATGGGCCTTCAATATTACGCACCCAAATACATTTACCAAAGTAGTTCCAAATCATTTCTAAAACCATTTCCAAGTATACAAAGAAAAACGGGCCATTATACCATTTGAGACCAACTATATCCCAAAATGCCCCACAGTTCAAATTTTAAAGAAACAAAAATCAATTTAAAGGAACATCAAATACAAACACACTTTTTATAAATCAAATATCCATTTTAGAAGGAAGATAATTGGAAAGAGAGAAGAGAAAAGATTTGAGAAATCAAGGTTCATGTGTAACACCCTTTTTTTATGTGTCATTTTCACTTGAATTATCTTCCATGTGTTCACCTAGTGAACACATGGATGTGAAAACATCCAATGACACCATTTGAAGATCCATAAGAATACCCAAGAACATTTTTACCGAAATACCACTTCCCTTTAAAGAAACACAATTGTAACATCTCTCACAAACATTTCAAAAACCCGAAGAACTTTTCCAAATCATTTCTCTGTAAATAATAAAGCCCTAAATAGGCACCTGAATCACATTCAATGCTCTAATTCATGTTTCAACTAATACAATATATAAAACCAAGTCCAAAAAATACAACAAGGGCACAATTTTCTTTTTATAAAACAAAAGGAATTTTATCAAACACTTCCAAGGCACCCACACATAGACATAATCAAGGAATCCTTTCAAAAGCTATTTTTATCAATTGTAACCAATGTAAAAACACCAAAATAAGTTAACTATAATGAATATGGAGGTGATAATCATGTTTAGAAATTAATCCAAAGCATTAAATCATCAAGGGTTTGCAATGGAAAGGAAAATCATGGAAACACCTACCTCAACCATGTGCGGATGCGATGAAACTTAAAGGGAGGAGAGATCTAAGCCCCACGGACCATTCGCACACCCTAGATCCAAAGAAAAACGAACCAAACATAAACCCTAGACATTAGGGTTCGTCCATGGAAGAAAATCCCCAAATAAAACCCTAGAACAAAGAGGGAAAGAGAAGGAGAGAAGATTTGATGAAGGAAACAGGAAGAATCACCAACCTTTTTTGAGAAATCTCCCCAAAATCGTCCCAAACAGAAGTAGGAATGAGGGGGAGGCTACTATGGTATATGGACAACAGATAGGGATTAATTTTGGAGGTGTAATCACCCAAATTGGAGTTCCATGTCAAAAGTTATAAATCCCACAAGTGGCTGCACGGTTTGTCAAACCGTGCGCAGACCGTGTGAGGGCTACTGGAAACTTCTGAAACTTTGCATGGTTATGTTGTACGGTATGTCCAGGCCATGCTCAAACCATGCAACCCCAAAAATTGGTCAAAACCACGAAATTACACCCCAAACACTGGGGAAGACCCACCCAAAGATCCTTGAACATTTTAGACACAGTATGGATACAATGACGGCATCACAAACTCTCCAACGTGACGCTCTTTTCCCATAACATTCACAATAACCAAGAATAGGTAAAGAAGAAAACAAATACCACAAAACGCAAGGACTTTTGTTGGAAACCCAATCCGAACCTCAACCAAAAATTCCAACATCAAGAAATAAATAAAATAAAGGAGTATCTGAGGTCGGGGTGTGACAATTCTCCCCACCACGGACACTTTCTTCCCCCAGAAAGTCACCCAGCCAAAAGATATCCAAAACTCAAATCCATTCCCAATAAATAATAAGAGAACATGTACTAGATGGTGACTATTCACTCCACAAGTCATACTTGACCGATCAAGAAGAAACCACAAAAAATGAATGAGAATGAGGGGAGAACATTAGAGGGTTATCCCCACCACAAGAACTCAACTAATACGAACAACATTTAAACCCCAAACAACACCCTCAATGCAACCCAAACGAGAGGTTCAAATATTTTAAATTTTTGGATTTCCTTCACGGTCTGTCCGCATAATTTTTCAAATTGTACGCCAACTGTGAGCAAGCTACTGGAATAATGGTGCACCTCGCACGGCTTGGCCGCACGGTTTCAAAACCATGTGCCAACCGTGCCAACACCTCTTCCCAAAAATGACACAAATCCATGCGGTTATAAGACCTACCGCATCGTCGTGCTCTAGTCGTGCAATTGGTCTTCCTGGCTAGGGCTGCACGATTATGATTAGTCATGTGGTAACCATGCGGTAACCATGCTTCACTTGTAAAAATCTCCCAAAAATCTAGAAACCAAAAACCTCGATCGGGGTAAAACCTGAACTTACACGTATAAGTTGGACACTACCGCCACTAAAATAGGTAACCTCCCAAACAAACCGAACCCACAATAAACCAATTCTACAAAACTCAAGCATCTCCAAACGTGGATTTCTGAATGTTAAAACCGCAAGCGGCGTACACAAAGTCAAGACACACTGAATGGAGAATGAAACTTTTCAAGGGTCACATTTAGATTGACTCAAATCTTTGGGTTACAAGAGATCTAGTTCATCAGACCATTGCCACAAAAGGTTAACTTACAAAATCAAGGCAATAAGAACAAGGAAATGTTAAACATTTCCATCCCGACATAGAAAAAAAAACTAGGTTGGGTTTCACACCCCCCCCCCCACCTGTCACTCTTGACTGTGCGCGAGCTTCACCCCAAGACCTGTGGTTGGGGCTCTGATGGCTGAAGCATCTCATGCCTCACAGTCAGGCAACACATCCTCCGATCAAGACTTCCTTTTCAGACAGCACCCCCTATAGAACTTATTCAAATGACCCCAATGGCCACAACAACGACAAGTCTTCGGACGAATACAACAAGATGGCTTTGAGTGACCAAATCGGTTGTACTGGAAACATACAAGAAAACCGTCTGAAGTATTATAAGTCGGAGCCAAAAAATGATGTTTTTCAGAAACCAGTTCCCCTGGCACACCCTACTCGCCAAATGAGGAACCTTAATGAAAACCCACTACCACCGACTGCACCCCAAAATCGAATTCAGTCATGAATGCCTCATCCACTAACTTATAGAAATAGGATTCATTGGATGAGAGCACTTTCTCATCAATTTCAGGATGAAGACCGCAAACAAAGAGAGGGGCCTTCATCTGATCCTCTGATGCAACTTATAAAGAGAATGGAACCAGCTTTCTGAAATGGTCAATATAAGACTTTACGGATTCTGTCCCTACTGAACATCCTATAGCTCTGCCACCTTCCTCTACTTCACCTCCTCCGGTATGAACCGTTGGATGAAAGTGGCCTTAAAAACCTCCCATGTCATCTCACCTTCTGTCGATGATGGGGAAACCAACCCCCACTAGTCCAAGACTGGACCCTCAAACAACCTTTTAATTGTACAAACTCTAACAGCATCGGGAGGTCCCAATGACTTAAAAACATGATCGACTTCCTCAACCCACTGCACAACCTCAAGAAAATCTAAATCGCCATATAAAACAGGAAAAACGTGAGGAGGAAAAGGACCAGGGCATGACTCATTAAGAACTTTGGGGACCTTTCTGGGCAGCATTTTCTGAACAACATGAAAATCGCATACGAAATACAATATCATACTGAGGCACAAACAAATAGGAACATCTCTCAAAACCAACTAGCTTAGAATACAAGTAAAACCTAACACCACCATAATATCTTTTTTCAAAAACCATTATTTTCCTTTTAAAACTCAAAATTGACTTCTTCCAAGGCTAATTCCCAAGTACCAATAACCCATTTTTCATGATTTTTTTTTCCAAAATCATTTTCTCATTCAAATCCACTTTAGGAAAGCCATATTAGGCCATTGATTCTAAAACCCATCCCAGGGTATCCCGTGAACTGTTACTTGTGCATTCATTCATTTCCATCCTCACGTGCCAACACACACTTCTCACACAAACCCACACACATGTCAACATCCATAAGAAATACCAAGGGCCACATTACACTAATATTCTCATACCCAAAGCACCCTCAATGTTTGAAAACCCACTTTATCAAATTAAAACCATTTCATGGAAAACACTTCCATTTTTAAATCCATTTTCATTTCAAAACCCACTTTCGTTTTCAACATACACTTACAACAACTGAAACCAAAATGAAACCCAACCAACAATGGACCACCAGAATGAGGGACTAGTGCCTATGCCTAGCTCGGCAACATGGTGGTGAGTCATACCTCAAGTAAGTCATAACACTAGAAGGGCCATAAAATGGGAACTTGGACCTCACATGGGTCACCAGCCCATGTAAGGCCACAACATAACCCGACTCACCTCCATTTTCATCCCTCAATTCAAAAACAATACAAGTCACAAGACTCAATCCTGGACTACCCTTGGTGACTCGAGGTTCAGAACGAGCAAGGGTTCATGACGCCCTCCCTTCACCTACCTCCCGAGTCCCGACAACCCCAATCTCCATCTACCGGACACCCCAAATTTCAAGAACCTCCTCTGATACCATTTTTTCACGAACCAAGTTAGGATGCCATCTGACACGACACCCAACCCGGTCTGCGACATGGCCCGAAGGGCGCTCCCGATCCCCACAGGCTGGAAACAAGTGTTGGGCATCAAAATAAAACAAGAGGGAATTATTTCGCAAAAATAATAATAGGATCAAAAAAATACAACATTGAAAACGCAGCAGAACTAACCACAACTGAATCTCAATAAAATAACAATCTGGTCAAATACAAATACAACTAAATAAAACTAACACTGAAATAACCAGAAGATACAACAAAATAAAACAACCCGCTACTAGAACGATCTCTATGTGACCTCTTGGTCACCTCCAACCATAAGACCACCCTGCTCCAAGAGATACTCGAACTAGAAAAACCTGAACAAAATCTGAACCTGCAAAACAGTTCGGGTCTACCGACACCGAATGGTACAAGTAGGGTGTGAGCTAGACAGCTCAGTAGGAAATCACCAAATATTCCATGTGTTTCCATTACTAAAACAATCCATTAGCACTAGTTTGAAAATAAGGATATAAAAATAGGATTTCTTCCTTTTTAAAAATAAACACATTTCATTCCCTTTTTCCAAACTATGCACACCATGTTTCCACATTCAAAATAGACTTCATTTTAGATAAAAACCCAAATCAATAATACCGGTGCTATTCTAAAAATAAATACACTGAATAAATGAACATTCAATGCAAAAGTAAGTAAAGAAGAAATACAGATAGTAACCATGGGTGATCCTAAATATCCCTAGAAGACCCCTGGATGTACTCGGTTTCGAAACCACCTGTCGGCGTATGGTGAAGCTCCAAAGTCTATAACCAACTGGTCACCCTAACTGACCAATCCAGTGGCAAAGCCCTCCTGGCCTAACAAAATCCAGGGGGTACCAACCCGTCTAATCGGGGTTGATCAGCAATCGTCACTCGATCATCTAAAAGACTCTCAAGAACCCATGGTGGTTATAATAATACTATGTAAGTAGGAAGGCCCTCGCTCGAGTGACTCATCTCACCGCACTTTCCTTCCCCAAACATAGACGCTTCCTATACGTTCACCCATAAAGGGTTACACTATAAAGGAGTGCCTCACATGCACATCTAATCATCTCACATTAACAAAGTGCCAACCGGGCCATCATGCCATGCAAATAATTAAAACCATTTGAAACCCTTTTCAAAGTAATTTAGTTGTTAAGTGGGCATACAGTAATCAAAATGTAGTCATTTCAAAAAATCAACACAAACATTAAAAATTTCTCCCAAATACACATCTGATCATTTCATACCAATAAAGTTCCAACCGGGCCATCATGCCATTTAACATTCAAACCATTTCATAAAATGTTCAATGTTTCCCACTTGGCATTCACATTTTTTTGAATCACATTCTATTCTAAAATCAACACAAAACAGCACCTTTAAAAGTATAATGAAAAATGGTCCTTTAATATTATGCACCCAAATACATTTACCAAAGCAGTTCCAAATCATTTCTAAAACCATTTCCAAGTATACAAATCCAAACGATCAATTATACCATTTGAGACCAACTGTATCCCAAAATGCCCCACGGTTCAAATTTTAGAGAAACAAAAATCAATTTAAAGGAACATAAAATACCAACACACTTTTTATAAATCAAATATCCATTTTAGAAGGAAGATAATTGGAGATATAGAAGAGAAAACATTTGAGAAATCAAGGTTCATGTGTGACACCCTTTTTTTTAAGTTTCATTGTCACTTGAATTCTCTTCCATGTGTGCACCTAGTGCACACATGGATGTGAAAACATCCAATGAAACCATTTTAAGATCCATAAGAATACCCAGGAACGTTTTTACTGAAATACCACTTCCCTTTAAAGAAACACAATTGTAACATATTTCACAAACATTTCAAAAACCCGAAGAACTTTTCAAAAACATTTCGCTATAAATAATCAAGCCATAACTAGGCACCCGAATCACATTCAATGCTCTAATTCATGTTTAAACTAATACAATATATAAAACCAAGTCCAAAAAATAAATCAAGGGCCCAATTTCCTTTTTATAAAACAAAATGAATTTTATCAAACACTTCCAAGGCACCCACACATAGACATAATCAAGTAATCCTTTCAAAATTTATTTTTATCAATTGTAACCAATGTAAAAACACCACAATAAGTTACCTATAAAAAATATGGAGGTGAGAATCATGTTTATAAATTAATCCAAAGCATTCAAGCATCAAGGGTTTGCAATGGAAAGGAAAATCATGGAAACGCCTACCTCAACCATGTGTGGATGCGATGAAACTTCAAGGGTGGAGTGATCTAAGCCCCACAGACCATTCGCACACCCTAGATCCAAAGAAAAACTAACCAAACATAAATCCTAGACATTAGGGTTCATCAATGGAAGAAAATACCCAATGAAAACCCTAGAAAAAAGAGTGAAAGAGAAGGTGAGAAGATTAGATGAAGGAAACAGGAAGAATCACCAACAGTTTTTAAGAAATCTCCCAAAAATCATCCCAAACCGAAGTATGAAGGAGGTGGAGGCTACTCTGGTAGATTTACAACAGATAGGGATTCATTTTTGAGGTGGAATCACCCAAATAGGAGTTCCATGCCAAAAGTTATAAAGCCCTCAAGTGGCTGTACAGTTTTTCTGCACGGTTTGTCAAACCGTGCGCAGACCGTGTGAGGGCTACTGGAAACTTCTGCAACTTCGCATGGTTAGGCTGCACAGTTTGTCCAGGCTATTCTCATACCATGTAACCCCAAAAATTGGTCAAAACCCCCCAAATTACACCCCAAACACTGGGGAAGACCCACCCAAATATCCTTGAACATTTTAAACACGGTATGGAGACACTGACGGCATCACAAACTCTCCAACATTCCGCTCTCTTCCCACAACATTCACAATAACCAAGAATAGTTATATAAGAAAAAAAATACCACAAAATGCAAGGAATTTTATTGGAAACCCAATCCGAACCTCAACCAAAAATTACAACATCAAGAAATAAATAAAAGCAAGGAGTATCTGAGGTCGGGGTGTGACACACTCTATATACCCGGTCTCCAAAACCATGTCGAGTTACACTGGCCTGATCATCAGACTCCATACGACTGGATCTTCCTGATCATTCTACCTTGTGCCTATGCCCTATCTATAATTCATTTGTTCCCAACCTAAAAGTATACATAAGTTCTTCACATACACTGAGTTTCAAATATAGGGGGTGAGAAAGGAATCTTAGTAGGCCACCCTAACGGTGAACCTATAACCTATTTTTAGAAGTGAGTTCTCGTAAAATATGACTAGCCTAGCTGAGAATAATTGAAATAAAAAGTAAATAAAATTTTCATTCATCTATAGGTCCATGAACCCAACTGAACCAAAACATACTTTAGATAGTTCTATAATGTCTCTTAGTATGTCATGATTATTTTTCCAACATTAAAACCATACAGGGGGAAACTCCTGCCATGTCTCAATAGACTAGCATGGATCATTAGGTTTATGACCTCAATCGACCATACTTTCTTCGGCTAGTGTCAAGGTGTCTTTGATCACATTTCAGGGACTATACCTATAGTATATCAGACCCAGGTTTTCCCAATATATAGATAAGTATCACAGACCTCCACTATGGGAATTTTCTTTATAAATCATATTGGACCTCCCCATACAATATTTTTCTCAGTTATGGAATAAGCCGAAAAGAAACACAAACCACCCATATGGTTGTTTCCTCGTCTAAGGCATAATATCTAAAAGCATCTCATCCCTCCCATATAGTAGTATTCTAATTTGGGGCATAATACCTATAATAATCTCATTCCTCTCCTATGGGAGTATTCTCATCTAGGGTATAATCTCTATAAGCATCTAAACCCTCTATTATGGGAGTATTATCATCTAGGGAATAAGCTCTGTAAATATCTCATCCATCCAGTATAGAAATATTCTCATTTGGGTATAAAACCATAGTTATCACAGACATAGATCCAAGCACACCTCGGTATACTATACTATCCATGCATTGGCAGATATCTGTCACCTAGTAGATCTTAGGCCATGATCCCCCACTGAAAGACCCTTGTCGATATAGCATGTGAAAACCTACTCTAAAAATCAGGGCTCCAACTCATGGTATCCCAAAAATAATTACAATAACTCCATGGTTTCTTCCATTAATTCATCAAAACATCCTATGTCATTAATGAAAAAAATCCTCTGCATAAAAAATAAAACATGAACCTAGCTACTCATATGCTAAACTCACCATTCCACCATGGTCAGGCTCCCAAGAGTGTGGCCCATCTCTTCAAAACCCTAACAGGATCAACCCATAGACTTGATACTAAAATAATCACCTGATATTTTCATCACGCATTCCCATTCACTCCCTCTCACTAGGGTAAACAAATAACAAGTTTATCTATTGAGGTCCCCTAATTCATCACATAGTAAGTAACCCCATTTTTGGTCCTTTATATTAATCACAACCCTTGATCCAATGCCCTTATATTGGGGAAACACATCCCATAACCTAATATCTACAATCTCATGGCCTCATAGGTGAAATATAAAAAGATATATGGACTCAATACCATCCCCTTTCCAAGTCACCCTAGTTTGGTCTAAACTCCCAACATATCTGGAGTCAAAAACCAATCCCTCTAGCCAAGTATTATCCTAAGATACAACATTAGAGGAACTTTTTGATCCCATTCCATATCCTCCATCCATTATCATGCCCCTCATATGGGTCTCATCCTATGTCTCTCTCTTAGGAGACCACTAGATTCAATTACTGGATAAAAACCCCACTTTTATAACTCTCTCATCATGAATCTCCTCTTAGAAGCCCCCAAAATACATCAAGGATTTAACCAACATGATCTATGTGTAAAATAAAAAAAATGGACTTATATTTTGTCCAGTTATGGATCCAGTGTGAAAAAACACCCAAACCCCTCAAATGGGTAACAATGGAGAAATACACAATTTGTACCCAGAGTACACGGTGTGTACTCCCAAATCTCTACCATGGCCATATACTTCTACATGGATTGGGTAAACCCTGGATATATTCATGTACTACTACACATCCAAGGAACATATTGGGTTGAGTAATGTACTATTATATGGCTAGGGAACACCTGGGTTTTGGTCATATACTACTACACAACCATGAACCCCTTGCATGGGATGTCTGCCCAATTACTCGAACACATGAACATGTCCCACTTCACGGTGCATACTCTGATTACAAGGAGTTTCATCCAAAAAAAATAATATTCCTATAATATGAATAACACATGACATGTGTTATTGAAATCACGCACTTTGTGATCAGGTTTTCTGAATAGGAAACCCTTGTGATCCTCCCAAAACCCCCATTTTCCCAATAATAGCCCCAAATTGACCCCCATGGTGTCCCCATCAATCATAAAAGTGATTTAAAAATTAAAAAACTATGTGAATATAAATCTAAAAACATAAAACATATCTACCTTTGGGTGAAATTTATTGATGCTTTCATTTGATCTGCACTCTACTACTGTCACATAGTGATTTGGCTCCCCCCGAGCTTCATGGAGGCACCTCCATCTCCCTATATCTCTCACTCTCTTTATCCCTCTACTTGTACCTCTATCTTGGACATGATGAATTGAATACCCATTGGGGTATATACAAGAATAAATCAGGAGGAGAGGATAAAATAAAATGAAAAGGAAAAAAAGAAAAAGAAAAGTGGATCTACCCCCAGCGTCAGCGCCTAACTCTAGGTTGTACCTCTCCGAGGAAAAAACCCTCATTCTAGACTCAAACAGGGAGTATTAATCTCAATCAAATTATCCTTTCAAAATATATCATTAACTTAATGTGAATGAATAAATTAATATATAATTAATTAAATATTTAATATTCTATGAAAAATTTAATGGCTCATAATTCCACCAAACTTCTCTCCTAGGGTAATAACCATATTTCTGGACCAATTGAGTGGTCAATTTTTTTTGATATTATCTTATAGGATAAAATGACCATTTTATCCCTAAAGAGTGTCTAAAATATAAAAAATAGAATTTCCACTCATTTTCATAATCTAGAAAAACACGGGGTCTTATAATCTCTCCACATAACCCTTCTTTTACTATAAAAACCTCAGTGGTCAACCAACAATCATGCTTTAACTCTAAAAACTAAAACAAATAATGCTATCAAAACCCATTAATAACTAGTTTTACATTATCCAGAACTATCCCAATATGATATATATTAAACTAAAACCAATATGATGCTCCCCACTATAGAAGTGTCATTATCATCACTTTCCAACCAAACACCAAGCTCCAAATCCCGCACTTCATCCATCACTGAATCCAATGAATGGACCCCATAAAATTCCTCATAATTGATATCCAATGTGAAAACATCAACTAACCATCACGGTATTACCAAGATTGGAAATTTTTCATGTTTAATAAACCACTTAAAATGAAGATCATGTTCACTAACTATCTATGGTGTTATCCCCACAATAAGTCTTTCCTTACACAAATCCTTGAGCACTGACCTTAACTGGTCCACCATGACTAACCCATTTGGGTTTTTCTTGGGACTCAAACAACCCAATAGACCCACACATAGCCTAACATCTGTTTCAAATAACCCATGCACACAATCCCTAACATAATAATGATTTTCTAAACAATTCACACCAACCACCACTCTCCTCCTCAAGGAAGATTTTTTTCCAAAGAACCTCTCACAAACCCTCATTCTCACGTGATCCAAAAATAATGAACCTTGGATAAAATGTGTAAAAATACTGATCATGCTCCTCATATAGGTCAGTTACAACAAGCTAGAGCATCCTCATCACTCCTTTTCATAATTGGGCATATATCCCATGCTAAACTTAACCATGTTATTATTCACCATTTGGCATAATTCTAATCCATGATCATCCATCCATGCTCTCAACCATGTACTAAAATACATAATAATAATTGGGTCATCCACCTAAACAATCCTTCCCTAGAAATCTCACCTTGATATCAATGCACTCTGAATGCCACACATTCCAAGTCACTAGAACTCAAGGTGCTTATCATGAAAAATAATGGAAATGAATCCCCATTCCTATATGATAAACTCAATTTCACTTCTTGTGCATTGATCTAAAAATCTATAATGTACTCATGTTTCCTCCTCAAAGGCACCTATAACCTTGGTCCAACCTCTCTCATTGGTTTCCCTCAATTAGGGGAAAATCACTAACTCCCTAAACACTATGTCATGTTTCAAGGTCTCTAGGTCTCCCACTTATCCCATAAGTTAGGTATTAAAGAAGGTCACATATCAAGGGATGTCATCCACACTTCTATCTCAACATACATAGAATCCAAAATTCCAAACTCCCTCTCAAGGTTCCCATATTCAAAATAGAATCATCTTCCATCTAAATAACCAATAAGGGCACTGATTATCACAAAAAATTTGTACACTAGACTTCCCCCTCGAGAATCATGATCTCATAAATCAAAACCACCATAACCAATGGAATCATCCTCTCAAGGGCCCCATATCTACAATGGAATACCTTGATTCATGAGAAACCTCTTTCCTCTCTGGGATAAGAGTCAAATCCATAACTAGATTCTTTCCAATGTGCTAAGATCCAAATATCCAAAAACTCATAAATAAAAACACCATATGAATCACATGATGTGAAAATCATGTACAAATGTAATATCACAAATCTAAAACATCAATCATATCCCTAAAAACCTAGAATTCCTAATGAGGATGGTGGTCATGAAACAGTATCCTGGTATCCATCATAAACACTCATGAATTCCTATATCTCCTAATTACCATGTCCAAAATAGTAAGACTACAAAATATACTTTGATACCACTTTGTACTATCGTATCCTGTCTCACTATATGAACAATAGATAGACTGGTTCTTCACATGACCTTAGGCATAGTTCTTCATATGCGATAGGTTTCCGACTAGCAGTAAGGGTCTAAGGTAGTATTATGAGAAGACTATACTCCCAAATTAGAGTTAAAGTCACATATAAATAAACCCAAAATTATACATATTCATAATTAGTAAATTATTAGAGTACATAGATAAATAAAAAAATTGAACATGTTATAATAAAACAAATGTTGCAAACAGACACGAATTGTCACACTCACATAAAATAACTAATCATCCATTAGGCTGATCATAGATATAAAATAAATAAATTAAAAAATATATATATTGGGAACTATTTCTAACTAAAATGTATACCATATACATGGTCTCAAATACCTTGATGATTTTCACCATCCAAATCTTAAGACTCCACACAAGTGGATCTACTCAATTGTACAACCCTGAGCATCCACCATATCCATAGGCTATCTATGCCCAACCTAAAATAATACATAAGGTATTCATGTATAATAAGGTGTACTTAAAAATAGTGATAAATGTATCATAGTAGGCATTCCCCAATAGTGAATCTATAACTATTTTCATAAGTGAAAGCTCATGAAATATACCCATTCATGTCGTGAATAACTAAAATAAAATAAATAAATAAAATCACTTTCTATCCTTAGGTCTGTGACCCCAATCGACCCAAAACCTACTTTATCCCGTGTCGGAATTTTTCTGAGCACATCGCAATTACCGAGCCAACATTAAAACCATCTAGTAGCAACCAAGTCCTACCTTGTCCCCATCAATAAAAATCAATCATTAGGTCCATAACCTCAATCATCCATACCTTCTTTAGCCAATTTCAGGGTGTCTCTAATCAAGTAGTGGAGACCACACCAACCATATAACATACCTGGGTCTCAGTAGTATATAGATAAGTATCACAGACCTCTACTATTTTAGTTTTATTTATAAGTCATCACAAACCTCCAATTACATGATTTTTCTTCTCCATTTCATAATAACATAAGAATCATAGACCAAAAATATAGTTGTTTCCTCATCTAGGGAATATGTCCTATAATCATCTCATCTCCTCCCCTTGATAGTATTCACATATTGGGTATAATCCTTATAAAAATCTATACCCTTTTCTGTGTGGGTATTCTCATACAGAGAAGAATCTCTATAAGCATCTCATCCCTTCCAAATGGTAGTATTATCATCCAAGTCATAAATATTATAAGCATCCCATATCTCCCTTATATGGGCATTCTCATCCAAAAAATAAGCTAATAAGTATCACGGAACTAGATCTAAGCTCACCATTTTATACAAGATTATCCACACATCAATGGAGAGAAGTGCTTAGGAAGATATCTGGCCATAATCCCCTATCAAAAGACCCCTGGCAGGATAGCATGTGATGTCCCACTCTTAATATCTCATATCCAACTCATGAAAGCCCAAACGGAATCATGACCGCTCCATGAGTGTTTCCATTCATTCATCAAAATTTACCAAGGAATTACTAAATAATAACCTTATAAATATATAATAAAACATGAACATGGGTGTCCATCTGCCAAACTAGTCATGCCATCATAACCAAACTCACAAGAGTGAGACCCATCTCATCACATCCCTAACAAGATCAAACAATCAACTCATGTCCAAAAGGAACACCCTTGATCAAAATCACTCATTCCTATAAATTACCTCTCAATAGGGACAAAAAGTCACAAGGGAACCTACTAGGGTCCCCAAAGTCATATCATCATAAGAAATCCCATTTGGGGTCCTTGATATTAAATGAAAACCTGGGACCAATGCTCGTCTCTTGTGGGTAACACATACCACAAAAAAATCTCTAACATATCAGGGATTCAGAAGAATAATAGGTAAATTCTTTAAATTGAGATAGCCTTAAGCCCATCCCATTTCCAAGTCACTCTAGGTTGGTATAAACACCCAACCTATCTTCCTCTTTGAGTCACAAGCCATCCCCACTAGCTAGGGAATTTCCCAAGATACACTAGTTGAGGACCTTTGTGATTTCATGACACACACTCCCACAATTATAAAGACCCTCCTTTGGTTCTAATATCATGTCTCACTCTCAAGATACCTCTAGATTCAATTACTAAAGGAAAATCTCTATGTCATAAATTTCTCATCATGGATTTCCTCTTAGAAGTCCTCAAAATTCCATAAGGATTCCAAGGTCCCAATCTAAACTAGAAATGATTTAAAAAATCTCCTCTTTTTTCAATTATAGGTCTAGGGAATAAAATCACCCAAACCTCTCAAATGGGTACCAAAGGAGTGGTACATGACATGTACCCTGAGTACACAGTGTGTACTCCGAAATCTCCACCCTTAACATGTAATTTTGCACATCTGGGGTACACATGAGGTATGACCATGTACTAATAAAATTTTAGGGAACACATGGGGTCTAGTTGAGTTCTAATACATGTCCAAGGTACATAAGGGGTCTGGTTGTCTACTACTGTATAACAATGACCCCCTTGTATGGGATGTCTTCCCAAGAACTCGACCACATGGCCATGTCCTACTACAAGGTGTGTACTCTGAGTACATGGTGTGTATTACAAAAATAATTATCTTCTCTAAATAGTATGAACACATGTAATGTTTTATTTAACCTTCACATTATGTGATATGGTTTTCTAAAGAGGAAACTCCTACGATCCTCCCAAAACCCCCATTTTCCCCAAAATAGCCCCAAATTAACCACCATAGGGTCCCAAGAAATTATAAAATGGATTTAAAAATTAAAAAAATTTAAACTAAGTGGATATATATCTTAAAACATAAAATGTTCCTACCTTGGGTTGCAAACCACTGATGTTTTGGTCTGATATGTGCTTCGTAGTTGTTACACAACGATTCGGCTCCTCCCGAGTTCTATGGTAGCACCTCCCACTTCCTCCCTATCTACCCCTCTCCATATCCCTCTCTCAAAATAGTGATTAATGGAATATTATATGGGGATAATACACGAGAATAAAATGGTAGGAGAGGATAAAATTAAAGGAAAACATAAAAAAATAAATGGAAGAAAATGAAAAAGGGGCCCAGCCCCAGCCCAGCCACCCGACTCGAGGTTATGACTCACCTAAAAAACCTCATTTTGTACTCAACCATGGATATGTAATCTCAACATGACACTCCATTAAAAATATTTCACCATTTGAACACGCATGAATAAATTAATATTTAATTAATTAAATATTAAATATTCCATGAAAATTCGAATGACTCAAAATTTCACTATACTTCTATCCTATGGTTGAAAACCCTATTCGAGGATCAAAATATTGGTCATACAAATTATATAATAAAATCTTATTGTGTAAAATGACCATTTTACCCCTTATGATCATTTAAAATCCAAAAATAATATTTATTCTTATTTTCATAATCTAAAAAAATGTGGGGTCTTATAATTACCCAATTAATACCTAAGGATCCAATGTAAACCAATAGTATAAAACCAAATCATCATTTATCAATTCCATAAAAAATAATCAATATAAAATAATCAAACAAATCTATAACAATAAGGGGCTTATGAAAAAAATTATTTTGGAAAATAATATCAACAGAAATATTATTATTTATATCATTATAATGAAATAAAAAGTATAAAAAACTATATAAACGTATTTATAATTCCAAAACATTACTAAAATTTACATAATAATTGATTTCAATTGAAATGAGTTTAAAATAAATTTCACCAAACACATTTTTGTATCTAAAGTGTTATTTTTAAAGTTGAATACATGAAAACCATTGAAATCCCTTTTATAAAATCAAAATCAATTCAATATGTTCCTTAAAAATTATATTTGGACATAAAAAAACTCTAAGAAATTTTGTCAAACACATTATAGGAATGAAATAAAAATTTTTAAATATAACACATAGAATTCATTGAGAATCCCTTTATATCAATATCAAAGAAAATATGGATATTGGAAAATAATTATAATCTAAACAAGTTTAAATTATATAGGCACTAACTTGATAAAGATTCTTTTTTAAAACCCAAGAATAATGAGTATGAAAAGAAAATGGTTTATTTAGAAAGACCTTCGCATAAGATGATGAACCCTTGCTTCCTTAAAGAAAAGGTAATGCATAAAAGATATAAATGACTCTAGAATCATTTCCATACCAAAGGAATTATGATAATTATGGGTTTTTCATTGAAATGTAGAAAACCCAAATTTCCCTTAAACCATAAAGATAGGGCAACATGGTAGAGAGAGATCATTAACTGTAGAGGAAGGTAAATAGAGATAAAACTCTTACCTAGGAACCTCCATGATGGATTACTATTAAAAAACTAGTGGTGGAGAAGAAATAAGGGGTCAGATTCTTATCCCTTTGATTCATGATCCCTAGGTTAATAGAGGGGGAAATGAGTCCCTTACTATTTTTTAGAACATAATTAATTGTTAAGGTTGTTGTATTTGTTTCAAATATGAAAAAAATTTGAGATATATTTGAATAAAAAAATTGATTATAGAGGACTGACTCTGGATTAAAAAATTTGAGGTGGAAGAAGTGGATGGATCTGAAAGGCATGCTTATGTATAGGACAGGTGCATTAATTATGTATATATAAGTTTTATATATTTGATAACTAAAATAAATGTCTATATAGGTTGATTAATATATGTTTTATGGGTTTTTTATGAAGTAAAATTTGTGTTCACAAGTTTCATGAATCCAGAAGTTCTAGAGAAGCAATAAAAGAAATTAAAGGTTATGTAAAGTGGAACTTGACTCTAATATGTAGAGTTTTTTTGAGAAGTTAAATATATTATTTAAGGTTAATCCAAAAGTTTAAAACCTAAAAATTATTTTTTTATCTTTCAAATTAAAAAATATCATATGGTTTTTCGAATAAACTTTTATTTGAGTTGATATAATTGGTAAATATGTGTGATGATCCAAGAATAAGTTCTGGAAATGTTTAGTCTTGAAGATAACATGATAAATTAGCTTAGTAGATATATATTTATGTTAATGGGACCAAAATCTGAGAATATTATCCTAAGTTAATGATAAGGATGTTCTGTAAGGTGACATAATATGCAACACCCTAAGATTTTAGAATATATTTTATTTTAAAATAAATTCAATGCATTCAAAAGATTTGGATGTACGAAACTCTAAACTTAATTGGATAATGATTTAATACTATAAAAAATGAAAATAATTACTAGATAGTTAAATAATATTGATAATTATATGACTTTGTAAAATTAATGGGGTCAAATTCACTTAAGAAATTATAATTTGTTTTAAAGAGAATATTTTGAATAATTGTGTTGAATTATTATTTTTTGTTAAATTCATTACTTTTGAGGAATTATATCAATAAAATTTATTGATAAAATTTTATTAGAAATTAATAAAATCAAATAATTATATACATGAATTGTTTAATTAATAATAAGGAATATTATTCTAATAATTCTTCGTTAAATGGAAATGTTTGGTTTACAAGCATAGTCTTATTATATATGTTGTATTTAATAGTTAATTTATGTTATTTATAGTATTAAAATTATTGAAAATTATTGTTTATAAATATATAAAAAATAATTAATCATTTATATATTTAGTATCAAATAGTTAGAAATGAAGATAAATCCATTTAAATGTAAAAAGTAGAAATTTTTTATAAAAATGATTTTATTGGTCATAGTGTATTTTTATCATAATAAATGAAATTGAAAAATTTTAAATTTTGATTATGATTATATTTTGTATTTAGATTTTTTAAATAATATATATTTAATCTATATGAAATAATTTTAAGAACACTTAAAGTTTAAAAGGTCCATTTTTCTATAAAAGTGTTTTTCTCTAAATTTTGTATTTTCATTTAAAAGTTGAACTTATAAATTTTAGAGTTTTAATTTTATGAAATGAAATTAATTATTTATTTTATCATTTCAAAATTATCTTAGGATCATTTTATAATATTTTTCGGAAAACATTGATTTTTGGTTGAATGGTGAAAAAAATATTGATTTTATAAATAACATCACTTTTATGACATTATCACCATACAAGAATAAATTGAAAGTTTTTTAAAACTTTTTTTATGGAAAAATATATATATATTAAAATCAATATAATTTATTTAAAAGAAAAATTTTGATCTTCTAAATATATGATTGACATTTTTAAAATCTAAGTAATGTTTTTATTCTAATAAAAAACAATTTTTGGTTCTTCACTTTTAATAAAGAAATCAAAATTATCCTCTCAGTTTTGGTTTGGTTTTAAAGTGAAGTAAGACTCATTTTATTAAAAATAATATAATAAATTACATGGGAATCAAAATTATACATGATCTTTTCATAAAAACATTTTTCTTATTAAAATAGACATTTTTTTAAAAATAGTTTTTCATAGTGTTTTTCGAATTTATATTGAAAGTAATTTTTAACACTTATACAAATTAAATATTATAAAATGGATTATATATTATTTATCATAATATTATAATTTTTTAATGATAACAATTTTCATTTTTAGTCATAATTAATAGATATCATGGTAAAAGTTTGTCACCATGATTAAGGTTAAAATGGGTTAATGATGGGATTAAATTGAGAGATAAAGATAAAAATATCTCTAAAACTTTCTAAATGTGATTGATTGAGTTTTTTTTACCTTAAATTTTCTAATATTATAAATTGGAAACAATTTCCATGAGAAATAAATTTATTATATTTTAAAGTTCGTAATATAAACAAGGGCGCCACTCCTCTTACTTATAAAAAGCGAACCACTTATCCTCACATGTACGCACACTTTGATCATGATATATCAACCAATATCTAAAAATGTCCCTACCAAAATCTATTACTCATGTCCTAGAGTTTTTTGTATCACCAAAATACCAATCCTATAAGTATTATGGTGTAGGACAAAGTAAGATATCCAAGCATGAGGTACATGTTTTAACCAAATTCCTTAAAGTTTATTTCTTCTTCTACCTCCTTATAAAATATTCTAACAATACTAATGTAATGAAATAAGTATCTACAATATTATAAAATTCTATTATGTTGTTTTAATAAATATTTTCTACCTACTTTCCATCCTATGGGATATGAAAATGTTGGACATGCATACATTCAGAATACCGCATCCATGAAGTGATATGTTTTATTTTTCATCCCCACCTCACACAGTTGGTTATAAAAATGGTTTTAATGGATATATATTATTTTTATTTAATATTTATGATTTTTTAAAGATAAAATATTATCTACTCTATAATGTCTCTTTTTTATAAGACTTTGGAATATATTAAAGAATATTTTCAGAGCCAGATGCTAAGAGGGTGATAGATTCTAACACCTAGTGAGCCTCAATATTGATATAATAAAACTATTAAATATATTATATAAATAATGCATAGTTTTTCAATATTAATTGAATAACTACCAAAAAATGTCTTTTATTGGAAATTAGATACCAACA
Source organism: Viscum album (assembly GCA_963277665.1). NCBI lineage: Eukaryota > Viridiplantae > Streptophyta > Magnoliopsida > Santalales > Viscaceae > Viscum > Viscum album. The sequence continues at coordinate 1,294,056,231 of OY728135.1, forward strand.
TTATGTCCAGAATGTGAGTTTTACCATAGGCGTGACATAATTTTAGTTGGTGTCGAGTGCTTCATAAAAGAGTTAACATGGGTGGATTTATAAACTAATAAATTTATTTATTTATTTATTATTATTTAAATAACCATACCTAAATTCCAATATATATAAAAAGTAATAAAAAAATACCTAGGGCTAGCCACATGACCCTAGAGGTATTGATATGTTATCTATTGGAGGAGCATTCATCGATGATCAACAATAGATCATGCTTTGGTGATTGATGTGCCAAAATAATTCATGCATCTCATCAAAGAAAACACCCCCAACCCATTATTCATCGATAATTGATCCAAACCAAATATACGATATATTGTTTTGGATTTTATCCTTTTTTTAGTTGTCCTATGTCGAATCCAAATTAATTCTTCTAATAGTTTGATTTGTGGGTCGATAGATGATTGGTGGTTGATGTTCTATCTTCCTTATAATATAAATTTGATATCATTTGAAAAATTATTATTCATTAGTCATAATAATAGAAATTTATTGAGGCTAATCCATAAAATTCACAATTTTCATTCCTCAAGTTTTTGTTTTTTGTATTTCTTCCCCTGATATTCATGTGTTCATCATCGGTATTCTATTTGGTCAGTGGCTCAACAAATACCTTGTAATCATTCATTATGAAACCATTCTTTGGCACAATGGATTGATACCACAGGTTTGGTTTTTAGATCAACAATGTGATCAAGGTGTGATGTAAATGAAAATTGATTGATATTAGACCAGCAATCTTCGTGTACGATTTGATGTGCTGTTGAGAGTGGTTCTACAACATTGATTCTCATATGGATAAGATGGTAGTAATCCAGCCACTAGTGATAGTGAGTCTTGGTCAACCAAAATTTTCATTTTTAGGTAAATATGGAGGAATAAATCACGGTGATAGTGGCCTAACCGGATCTATGAAGAACCAGTAAGTTCTGGGAAATTCCCAATTACATGGCATACAATCTGAAGAACAAACATTGTGTGTTCCCTTCCCATTGATCTAGTGTGTGAAATAAAATATTAGATGTCATGTGACACATGTCACATTTCATGTAACCCAAATTTAGAAGCTCAGTGTGTACCCTTGGAATATGCAGTAATGGAAACAACTGAGTATATGGCCATGGATAGAGCACATGGGCACAGCCTAGTACTCAGGCATGGCTAGGAATACGGGCATGGATAGGTACACGGGCATGGCCAAAATACACAAGCATGGCCCAAATTACACGAGCATTGGCCAGATAACATGGGTATACCTAGGGTAAGAAAGAAACATCATGTGCTTCCAATACACACCCTATACATTCCCTATGGTAGTTATAGGCCCTTGTTCTCTTTATTATAGACTGGTTTCTTTAGGGTTTGTTCCCTTGGTTCATCCTCCACGATGGTAGAGAGAGGCATCATGTCTTGAGTAAAGGATGTGATCTTTTCTATGGTATCAGTCTCAAATAGAGTTTTAGGAATCCCCTATGAGGCCCAGGGTGGGATCCTCTATTATATATTCTTCTCTATATGGGATTTTAGGAAATAGATTAACTAACCTACATTGGTGTTGATCCCCTACTTAGCATGTTATTCTAGTTAGAGTTTGCAGTGTCCCTCATGGACCTGGGTGTGATCGCCTATCTATGTATCAATCTATTCTGAGTTCTGGTGTGTACTGCTTCATGGAAAGGCCCAATGAGCATGACTTTTTGGATACAAGCCATCAGGATTATCAGGATCATGGAGTGAGTTCTCCTAGATGAGTGATACCTTGAAACCTCTTATAGGAAACCGAGTTTGTATTTTTAGTTTTGACCTTAACCTAATACTTAGTGTCTATTGTCAGTATATCTGGGTTTTAATATTTTATGTAACATATTTTGAATGACATTCCCTTGGGATGAACTGACTACTCTCTTGATATTTTATATTTGAGGATTTCAGGGTCTCATGCTGGGTATATTTAAACACACCCTTTCATGGGCTCTAACCACACATGTCATGTCTTATGAAAATGATAGGTCATTCGACTAGGTTCTTGGTGGACCAATATCATATGTATAATTGTGTATCAAGAAATAAATTGGTTCATACCAGGTGTTTCATTTGACTGTAGCCGCCTACATCTAGTTGGTTGTACTTCTTTTTTGGTTTTTTGTGGGATTATATTTTTCCCATTTTATTTATAGTATTATTTTCATAATCTTATTTTAGGAATTATAAATTCAGTCATTTGTATCAGTTCTATTTACCTATCATCCTTGTATGTGTATTTGGAGGTGTGTGTGTGTGTGTACAGATACTTTAGGCTATGGCCTCCCATGTGTGTGATATGCCTACTAGGTGCTTGTCTCCAGTCCCTTACCTATTATATGTAGGATTGGGGTGTCATGATTGGATTATATCCATATATTCAAACCCCATTATTTTAGGACTTGATAGAGTGTTATCAAAGTAGTTTCATCCTAGGACTAGAGTTTGAAGATTTTCTATTTGTGAGGTTTTTTTGGGAAATAGGGAAATTGTGTTAAAGTGATTATATTTTAGCACTCAGGACAAGGAATCTAGTTTTTTTGTGGATGAAAATGTATCCATTCACTAGTAATCTAATAAACTTATTGTCAACTCGGTATATGTTGGAACTGGTTGTTGAGAAAACATTTATATATTCATCATAATTAAATGGGTTGTGGTTTCCCTAACCTTCTTGATTCATCTCCCTAGTTATACTCTTGAATGGGGTACATCTTGTCTAATTCAAGATGACTCCATGAATATTTCTAGCTAGGATTCCATAACAGGATCATGAGGATGATCCACCTAGTTATGAGTCTTTGATACAGCGACCAATTTAGGAGGTAGTACCTTTGGGTGGTTTTCTATCCATACCTTCACCCATTGAGTAGAATATTGTTCCAACAGTATCAGTGCACCTATGATGAGTGAAATCCATGTGTTTCAAAATAATTAACCCCTTATTTTTTGTATTTATCTATACCCTAAGCAGCTAAGTACTGGGTTGAGGCAGTTATGCATGTTTTTCACCTCGTTAGAAGACCTTCAAACCAAATGGTGGTCCTAGAAGTGATCCTTCTTCATGGATCCATAGGGAGATGGTGGGTCCTAGTGAACCTTTCATATAATGATACATCTATTTCATATTTTTATTTTTAGAAACAATTAATAATATATTTTTATTTAGTTATGTTGTGGGTAGTGCACATATATGAGCTTATGCAACTTCAGTAGGGCAGCACGATTGTGGCTAGGTATTCATCGAGGTTCACTAACCACTCTTGATACTTGGTGGATATGGTTTATGATCTATTATTCTAGGAATAAACCTTTTTTGAGGCCTATTAATAGATATTTATGCTATTTTTATACCTCTTTTCATTTCTACCTATGTTGGGGTGTAAGAGCATGCTTCGGTAATTGAGAGCTTTTTGGCCTAGAATACATTGATGGTTGGAGTTGGCAGTGGGAACATAATATGTGAGGAATAAAAAATGGGTATCCAATTGTAGACATATGGATAACAATGTGTGATAAATTTCATGAGGAAATATTAGGATAAAGGTTCTTTTGTTCAGGTCTCTCAAGATGGTTCTAGTCTGCCTATGGAGAGGTGGTGATACTCTTGTGATGGTTTGGGATATCTCATGTGGGATATTATAACCCTTTATACAGTTGATAGATTGATAGTGGATAGTCTTCCTATTAAGTGGAAGCAGTTTGAGTAGTTAGGTCTACAAATTGATGGACATATAAGAGGAGTTGGGGCCAGTAGGATACAGTGGGAGATTTGACATATTTCCACCGCCACCCCTAGTGGTCCATGAAAGGCTCAGAGAGATTGTGGTTAGGGATGAGGAAAGTTATAGAAAGTGGAGGCCTACAATACATAGGATTTATGGAAGATTATAGGTATTATTTTTGTCTTTTATAACTTAGTTATAGTACTAATATACACAGGTGTGAGCCCCTCTTTTCTTTCCACATCTCTATTTCAAAACCTATAGATTTCAATTGAGCCTTTGACTCAAACCTTTCATTTAGAAACTTCTATTTTAGTATATTTAGTGACCAAACACTTCTATTGTTGATTTTTCCTAACTCTTGGGTGATATAGTTTCCTTTGGGATCTCTTTTTCGTAGTAATGATCCCTTATGATGTCATAATAGGAATAGAAATGGCTATATACAGTTCATGAATTGATTGATTATTCCATGTGAAGGATGTGGTGTGTTTGCATAGCTGGGATGATGAATTCATTTATTAGTAATAAGTAAAATAAGGTAGATTAAGATGATCTCATATATAGGAGGATACAACTGATTACTCATCAGTTGGCTAGTATTAACCTTAGATCAGCAGATGCCATGAGATTTCAACTCCCTTCAATGGTGGTGGAGTATTACAACATCTTCAAAGAAGAAATGTTGAGATTTCATCCCCATAAAGATATATAATTCTTCAGATACATGTACCTATGTAAAACCCTGATATCTATTCCAACATATCAGATGGATAGTACAGAGCTTTGTGAGATGAATATACAATTAGAGGATTTACGGATGAATGGATTTGTCAGGCCCAATGTGTCACCTTTGGCATCCACAATTTTTTCACTAATAATGTGGATAGAGTCTTGAGGTTGATTCTATATTATCATATCCTAAATTAGGTGACCATGAAGAATAATTATAAACTACCAAATATTGATGACCTCTTTATCTAGCTGAGTGGTGAAATATGGTTCTCAAAGATTGACCTCATATCATGTTATCACCAGCTCCATGTTTAGAAAGAGAACATAATGAAGAAAACTTTCTAATGTCTCTATAGTCACTAAGAGTACTTGGTTATTCATTTTGGAATGGATAATTCCCCATTAGTGTTCATGGGACTCATCAACCAGATCATCTATCCCTTCATAGATCATATCATGGTAGTCTTCATCGATAATATCCAAGTCTACTCAGTGTCCATGGAGGATCACTTGAAACACTTGTGGATAGTACTGAACATACTTAAGGAGTACTAGGTTTACTAAAAGATCTCAAAGTGTTGATTTTGGATGTGATTGGTCTACTTCCTAGGATATATCATCGTATAAGAGGTAGTAGTAGTGGACCTAGTGAGGGTTGAGGTAGTGTTAACCTAGGAGATGTCTAAGAGTATGAATGGGGTATAAAGATCCTTGGGTTGGAAGGATATTATTAGAGATTCATTCCCAATTTATCCATCATACTGGGACCCTTGGCTTCTCTAACTCAAAAGGGGAATCATTTCATGTGTATATAGAGGTTCCAATAGTCTTTTAAAGTGTTATGGAAGAGGTTGATGGGAACCCTATATTGAGAATTCTAGAGAAGGGTGTTGAGTATATAGTGTTCTATGATGCCTCTAAAATATGGATTTTGTGTGCTTTGATACATAGGTAGGAAGTGATCACCTATGGATATTGGTAGTTGATACCACATGAAAAGAGTTATGCATCCCATGAAGGATATTGATTTGATACATAGGTGATGACTAGAGTTCCTCCAGGATTATGAATTATATATATTATATACTCCCTAGAAAGAAAAAGTGGTGGAAAATTCTCTTAGTAGGAGAACATGTTTATTGTTATTAAGTTAGATGTCGGAGAAGTTAGCCTCGTTGTAATTTTCCTTAGTGGAAAAGGATGTTGAAGATTACCCCCAATATATGTTTTTTACCCCTCAACTTCTATAGCTAGATAGGGAGGCTCAATGTGGATATAAATACTATGAGACCTTACTTGTTTAGATATCAACTAGGCATGATCCTAATATATTTTTTTGAAGATAGGGAGCACATAATATTTTTCTCAGGATAGATTATGGTACCAGTGACGTTTCATGAATAGGTTCTAATAGAGTCTCATATATCCCCTTTAGCGGTACATCCTTGTGTGGTGAATATATACCAGGACATTTGATATTAGTTCTAGTGGAAAAAATTGAATAAAGGTAAAGATGATTTTTTCATTCGATGCCTCAATTTTCAATAGGTGAAGGATGAGCACTAGGTTCCAGTGGCTTTAGCCCAACCCCTTGAGGTGCTAGAGTGTAAGTTGGATGGTATCTCTATGTACTTAATGATGGGAATCCCATGATCATCTAGAGTGAACAATTATATCTATGTGATCATTAAATGAATCAACAATTTGGTCAACTTCTTTTATATTCAATAGTAGAGTTCAGTTGAGATATTGGGATACCATTACATACAAGATATGGTTTAGCTTCATAGAGTTCCCTTAACAATATTTTTAGGATGTGATGTTCACTTCATTCCATTATTATAGAGAGGATTTAAGGAGGCCTTTGGGACTCAGTTGCATTTGAACATGGTATTTCACCTCTAGAAAAATGGTGAGACTAAGAGAACCATTCAAGTTTTGAAGGAAATGATTCGGTCTTGCAAGTTGGACTTTGTCTATAGTTGTTAGGATCACCTACCCTTGGTGGTGTTTTCATACAAAAACATATACCATTACATCATTAGTATGGAAACATTCAAGGCCTTTTATGAGAGACCATACAGGTCACCATTGTGTTGGATTGACCAAGGGGATTCAGAATTAATGGGCCCAGAGTTAGTGCAAGTGATTATAGAAATGGTTCAGATCATCCAAGAGTGTATGAACACTACCCAAAGCCATCAAAATTATTATGTGGACTGACAATAGAGTCCTTTGGATTTTGAAGAGGGATAAAAAGTGTTCCTAAAGGTCTCACCTTGATTTAGATTATGTATATTTTGTTGGGGAAGAATGTTATCATCAAGGTTCGTTAGCCCTTTCCAAATACTAGTGAAGAAGTATTCTACTTAGTCATACCACTGCAGTTAGACTGGGTACTCGATGTCTTCCATGTGTCGTAGGTGATGAGGTATGTGCAAAACCCATCACATATTATCAACTCGGGTGTGATGAACATTGAGGATAGAGATACCTTTGTAGATTACCCAATAAAGATCAAGGATTGGTAGGAGAATATTCTATGGGGGCGAGAAATTCCCTTGTTGTGTGTCTAGTGGTGGTATAGAAATCTTCATGAGAACACCTAGGAGTGGGAGAACTATATGAGAGCCCAGTACCATCATCATTTTGAGCATACTTTTTTATTTTCTTGATGAAAATACCTAATTTTTGGAGAAATTAATGTCCCTATTTTTTCTTTGTAATACTTTGGAATATATTAAAGAATAATTTTGGATCAAATCACTAAGACAAAGCAATATTTTGAGTCTTAGTGAGCCTCAGTGTGGATATAATAAAAATATTAAATATATTATATCATGCATGCATAGTTTTTTAGATGTAATTTAATAAATCCAAAATGGGTACTTGGATCATAAATTTGAGACTTATATTAAATCCAAAACATGGGTTTTAACCTAGTCATGACATAACCTTGGTATATGTCTTGTGATTCATAAAATAGTTTTCATGGGTGGATTTATGAACTAATAATTTATTTATTTATTTATTTATTTCACCAAACTTAAAAATACTCTATAAAAGAATAGTTATGAAAAAATAATAGGGCTAGCTCATTCCCCTATGTATTGATAGATTATCCATTAGAGGTTATTTTGTGGATAATCAATAATGGATCATATTTTGGTGGTTGGTGTGGCAATGAAACTCATGTATCTAAACAACAAAAGTGACCTGAATCCATTATTTATCAATGATTGATTAAAACCTAATGTAGGGTATTTTTTGTGAATTTTATCTTATTTTATATTATCCCACATTGAATGCAAATAAATTCTTCTAACAATTTATTTTTGGGTTGAAGAATAATTTTTGGTTGAAAATATATCTTCCTAGGAATAAGAATTTGGTATTATTTGATAAATTTATATTTGTTCATACTTATATTTGGAACATATTGAGGCCAATCAAAATAATTTATGAGGTTCATTCATCATGATTTTGTTTTTTACATTTCTTCCCCCATTATTTGTGTGTTCGTTGTCAGCATTCCATTTGTCCATTGTTTCAATAAATACTTGATAATAAATCATTATGATATTGTTATTTAGATCAATGGATTGATACCAAATGTTTGGTTTTTAGATCGATAATTTGATCAAGGTGATATATAAATGACAACGGATCAAGATCGTATCGGTATTCTTCATGCATGGTTGGCTATATAGTGGCAAAATGGTGTTATCAAATCAATCCATGAGCGGATCAGATGGATGGAATCTAGAAAATGACATCGGTGAGGCTTTATTAACCCAGATCTTTGTTTTCAATGTAATACTAGAATTGGAAGTCAACTTGGTAGTGGTGTGAGAGGATGTGTGAAGAACCTTCAGGTTTTGAAAAATTATCGACTACATTGTGTGCATTCCGAAGAACACATGTCATGTGGTCCCCTCCTATGGCACTAGGGTTTAAGCATGAAATAAAATATTACATGCCATGAGACATGTTTCACACATAGTGTAACTTTTGGATAGTGTCTCTATGTGCACCTTATGGATACATGGGCATGGACATCAATAGGTACACAGGAACATTCAAGGTACAAGAGCATTGTCTGGTACTCTTGCAAATCTAGGTACACGATCACATCCAAGTACATGGGAACAGCCAAAGTACACATGCATGGACCAAAGTACACGATCATGATCCAGAGCACACAAGAAAACCTATGGTAGGTTATACATTCCAATTACTCCTAGTATATTGCATGTAATTTCCCCAGAGCTATTTAAGGCCCCTGTTCTCTTCAGTATGGACTAATTTTCTTAGGGTGTGTTTACTTGATTCATCCCTTATGAGGGTAGAGTGGGGAATCATATCATGGGAAAAGGATTTTATCACCTATGTGGGTTCAGTCTTAGATAAGGTTTTATGAATCCCTCATAAGGCCCATGGTGGGATCCTCTGGCATATCTTTTTTCCTAGTTGGGGTATTGGGAATTGTAATGACCAACATACATGGGTTTTCATCCCCTACTTAGAAAATTAATCCAATTTGAGTTTGTGTTTTCCCCCATGGACCTAGGTTTCATCACCTATCTAAGTATTGATAGCTATTGATTTCTAGCTTGTAATTATTCATGGAAAGGTTAGATGATAATGACCTCTTGAATGAGTGACATTATCATTATCACACTCATAGAGTGAGTTCTCCTAGAAGAATGATACCTTGAAACCTTGAGTAATAATCCTTGGCTAGCTTTGTGGTTGTGACCTTACCTTGATATATAGTTTCTATCATGAGTATATATGGGTGTTATTTTTTTAACAATTCAAATTTTGTCATAATACTACTTAATAGGATTTAAAAAAGACAGCATGCATACATAATATCAGCAACACAATAACATATAATACAATCTTTTTAATGAAAAAAAAATGTATGATATTTCTAATTTATTCTATATCATGAGATATTGATAAAAAAATATTAACACACTCCCCTCACCCAATGGTATGAAAATGGGTCATTTTTTTGACCCACTCACAAAATGGATCTTTTTTGGTGATGATTCTATTCTCAAAGAGGTATTCCACCAACTCATTGATCAGGTACAACCACAAACCTTATGAATCATAGTTGGATAGCCTAAGATCTATTGTCCTTTAAAATTCTAGGAATTAAGACCACGTATCCCATGATATTTATTTATTATGTTGAGCCTATAATAATTGGCATCATTAATTGAACAATTCCCACTTCTTTATTAAAAAAAGAAATTACCACATGCCAATGGTTGTATATAGTGATAAAGACTTTTGACCATTTTCTATAGCCCAGTCAAATGAAAAATTATGTATCTCTCAGAACTTGTAATCATCTTTAATCTCTACACACATAAACTATGTATTTTCACAAAACTTTTCTAGTGAATATACCCCCAATGATTATAGTCCACCAACAAACTCTTATTTGGAAAATTCACACATGGTGATTTCCTTCATGTTCCATGAAAAAACTAACATGACAATTTCTTGAGTATCCACATGAATATTGATGCATAAGAGAGTAATATCATCATCCATTATCATATAAATTTAAGGATATTTATATTTTTTTTAAACTCCTCCAAAAATACATAATTAGTGAATTATAATTGTGGTTGGCTATAAAATATTTCAAATGAACTCTCAAGAATCCAATCACTGGACTTTAAATTTTTAGAAGCAACTATTTCAGTTTCACCAATTATCTCCATAACCTTATGGACTTTTTCATGGTGTCCTCGATTATCTTGTGCATTTTGAGATAATTTAAAGAAACCAAAATCAAGGGTTCAATGAAAATAAATTATAAGATGGGTCAAAGGAGGAGGAGACTAGGGTTTTTCTTCGTGTTTTCCCCTGGTCTCCTACCTTAAGTACCTGCTACCAGGGTGTGGAGATGACCCTTCTCTATGGGTATTATTATTATATGTCTCATATTATGATTTATATACCTCTATAATGATATGGATACTCTCTTTATGCTTTATTTTGGTTTTTCCATACCTCTATGATGATATGACTACTCTCTTGATGCTTTATGTTTGGTGATTTGTGGGTTTCTTATTCGGTATTGTTACACTCACCCATGCATGGGTTCTTCTCACACATGTTATGTCTTACTAAAATGATAGGTTGTTCAATGGGGTCCTTGGTAGACCTATATTAGAGATATCATATCTAAGATAGATAGACTGTGGTTCATACCTAGTGTTTAATTCGACTGTAGTCCCCTCCTTCTAGTAGGTTGGACTTGTTTTTTTGTTTTTAGTGAGCTTGTATTTGGCCCTTATATTTTTTAGTATTGTTATCATACTCTCATTATGTTACATAGATGTATGCCTGAATTAGTATAGTTTTATTTACCTTTCATCCTTGTATGGGTATTTTCTATATGTGTACGTGTGTATAGGTACCATAGGCTAAGGCCTCCCATGTGTGTAATATGTCGACTCATTGCTAATTTCCATCCCCTGGCCTATTTGAGGTGGGATTGGGGTGTTAATCTCATATTATCTCCAAATAGGAATAAATTGGTATTTCAGGTTGGTACATACCTTCTTACCCTCTCATCCATTAGAAAATGGTAATGTTGCTCGTGTGTATGTGTGGACTACCACATCCAAGAATCGATGTAATTAGTTTTTCAATTCCTACTTAAATTATTGGTCATTATAATATATTTAATGAATAAATATGATATTTATAATATTATTATGATTACTGAAAGGTAAAACTTTATCTACTTTATTTCCTTTAGATCCATTAGAAAAATAAAAAAAAGTTGTTCATGTGTATGTGTGGACTACCACCTCCATGAACAATGTATCTCATTTTTTTTACTTCCATTCATGGATGGTTTAAAAATTATATTTAATGTAAAAAATGATAATTATAACATGTTTTATATGCTTTAGATGATGTAACCATGACCACTTTGATATAATTCAATGCATCAAAGCTATTTTGGACCGAGCGACCTTAAAAAATACTATATAAACTTAATTAATTTATTACATAAATAAATCATGGTAATATATGAAATAAAAGAAATGATGAAAATGGAATTAACATGAAATTTTTTATTAATAACATAAATAATTAATATAATTTTACTAGTCTAGAGTTAGAGAATATACAAATAAAGACGGGAGATGAGATTAGGGATTTTCTATCTCAATTTTTTTTCATTAGTACATATGTCATTTTCATCACATGATTTATTTAATTTGGTATATAAATTACCATATCGATATATTTTATCATTACTTTAAAAAAATTCAAGTGGTTTTTAAATCCATTTCATTTTCTCACCTTCAATGATCTTTTTATTTAAAAGCTAAGAAATGTGTAAGGGGTTTTCTTTAAAACTGTGTTCTAAAGTTCTCCTTTCAAAATATTTATCTTACATATCTATGTTCTTAAAAATGTTTCAAAAATGTTCTTATTTATATATAAAATATTTTTAATGTTCATTTTCAACTAATATTTACTTTATTTACAAAGGTTTAAAATAATTCTTTTTAATCTTTTTTACATCATACTTTTTTACTCATTTTACTAAATTGTAAAAGAATATTTTCCAAAACATTTACCACATGACTGCCTTTTCCCACTATCATAGAAATTATTAATTATCAATATTCCATTACAATTTTTCATGGTTTTAATAACAATATAATATTACCATTCCATTGTAAATATTTTTTTAAGATTTTTCAAAATAAAAATGATATTTTTCTTTATTTTTATACAAAAATTGAATGTGATTTTTTAATGGGTTCAAATGAGTTTTTCAAAGGTTTTATAATAAAGGGTTAAATATTATAAATTTTTTCATAATGATATAGTACTTTGGTATTATAAATGGTGATGGGTGGGCCTAGTGTATCTATATCTAATGCATTGGGTAAGGATTTAATCATTGAAGACAAAATGTTATAGATAACCAATTAGGTAACTCCTAATAAAACGATTATATGAATGAGTTTAAAAAAAGTTTTAATATAATTTATCAAGGTACATAAATGTATTTTATATTATTGTGATTAGTTTTAATGTAAATATTTAATTTCATGAAGAAGATATATGTGCTCTCAAAATAGAATGGTTCTTTTTCAAGGAAAGCCATTTTCATGGGTTGTCATATTTTTTCTAGGATACCTTCATAGTTTTTCTATGATTGATTTGGGTTTTTAGGGTTTTATTTCATAAAATTATTCTTTTACATGTGATTGTAAATTATTTTATATGATCAAATTTTATTATTGAATTGGTAAACATTTTTATGGGTTTCCATGTTTTTAACTAGACTAATAGGTTTCCTTTATTTTTATATCCCTTACTAAAATTTGTTTTACTAATCACATATTTGAAAATTATTTTTAAAGGCTATAAACTTTTTTAAAAACTATATAAAGGTCAATCCCTCCACTTTGGTGACTTGTATTAAATGAATAAAAAGTGTCCAGAATTAAAATGTGATTTAATTATAAGAACTTATTTTTATGGAATAAATACACCCTATGTGTAAGTGTCCACTTTATTATGTAATGGTTTTTCTAATTCTCTAAAACTATATTCCTAAAATATATTATAAATTTAATAAAGTGTAATAATTTATATTAAACTCATAATTATGGATTATTTAAGTTATGGGGTGTTATATAATAAACTTGATAAAAAAGGTAGTTATATAATCATAAATTCCGAATGATTTTATGAGAAATGGATGGAGATTAGTTAAGTTCAAGTGAAATTTTTTTAGATCCCATATTATAATGTATAAAGTGGATGGATCCAAAAGTATATCAGAAAAAGCGGAATATTTTTTATAAATGAAATCCAAATGATTTACTAATGTGGAAGAGTAACTCTATAAAATTTATAGTTACAAAATAATGACTTTCTTTTGAATTTGCAAGGTGTTTTAAGATGATAATTTTCGTAAATACTGAATATTTGAAGCTAAGAAGATTAATATATGTTAATATGAGTTGTGAAAAAAATATTGAGATGTTTTTAACAAGATTTTTAATGATGTGCAAGAGATATATAAGAATAACTCTAGAATCTCATGATTTGTGTCAAGTTAAGTTTAAAGATTCAAATTCTATAAAAGAATGATATGAAAGTTTCAAGAGGTTAACCTGATAATATAAAAGTATAATATATTGATTTAATGAAATCAATATAATTATGTTGATTTATAATTAAATATATAATATCATAAGTTTTAAGACATGTTTATAGATGATATTTGAGGAAGTAATGAAGAAGACTGATTGAGAGTTCAATGTGAAGGAGACTTGGTCAAGACAAATATTTCAAAATATTTAAATAAGTGAATACTGAAGTACTGAGAAATAAAATAATTTAATATGGGTAATTAGCATTTCATTTTATGTTATATTTCATTGATTTTTCATCCTTAAGTGATGGAAATAAAGGTTAAGAGCATATATAAAGATCAATGTTAATAATTTAAGAGCATATTTTAAGAGAATATGACTTGCACATTATATAAAATACAATGAGTTAAAGAATAATGGTTATAATAATAGAAATTATGAAATGTTAATAATAGATCCAAATTTCTAGAGAATCATAGATTTGATGTTTCAGCAGTAGAGTTACATAAATTAAGGTTTTGGATAGGGAAGTACTAAAAGTTGAGTTTCTGATCAGGTGTTGATTCTATTTATTATGGAGTATTAAAGGAAGATAATCATTTGTTATTGAAGAAACCAAAATAAAAATGGAGATCTTGCTCATTCCTTTTTTTATAACATTATAAAACGGTGGGAATATAAAGAATTATTTGGATACATAAGTTTTGGGAACTATTATTTTGTAAATGATGATACTTTCCTACACCACATGTAATGTTTATTGATATTATTGGAAAATATATGTCTCATACTCGACTTGAACATAGAAAGGATGTAGTCGCCCACATTAGGGATAAAACCTATAAAAATTATATGGATTGAGTTAATTTATATACATATTCTATACAAGTAAGGATATGATATACATTTATAGAGGATTGAGACTTTAATAAGTAACAGTGGTTAATTTTAGTAAAAGAAATTATAAAAGACTACCATTGATTAAACCACCCTTCTTAGTGATAAATCATATTCCTAGGAACTTCATGTGGTATTAGAGCAACTCAGGTTTCCTCTGAAATATCCTTACTTTAACAAAGGTTTAGAATATTAATTCTTTTAAAAGTAGAGGTATTCCTATATTCAATGTAAAAAATTATAATGGATGGAATAATAGTATGATTCCATATTTTATTTCACTTGGTCAAGCATTTTTTGATGCTGCTACTGTGGGATATTTACCTATCAAGAAAAATTCTATCATGACTTTTTCTAATAAGAGAAATTTGGAGATTGGTGTAAAGGTAAGGAATAAAATTCTTACGTCCTCATCAGACAAAGTGTATACAAAGGTGATGAGACTCTATACTACCAAGGATATTTGGAACAAACTCAAAAAAATGAAAGGTAATGTCAAAGTAAAGGAAGATAAAATGAAGATATGGAGAGTAAATTTTTAATATGTGAGGTTGGATGATGAAGAAACTACTAATAACTTATTCACAATATTAAATTAAATTATCAACAACATTATAGGTTTCTAAGATACATGTTAAGGCTCTAATATTGTAAAACATATATGAGAAACATTCTTGATAAGTTTGATGCTAATTTTTCTTCATGGGAGATAAATATGATTTATCTCTTAATGAATTGCATAATATACTTGTGTCTTACTAAATAAGGAAATATTTAGTGATTAAGAAGATGATCGAAGAGGATTAGGCATTTGAATACATGAGAAATATTAAAATCATAGAAGAGTAAGATGAGTAATCTAGTGCATCTAAATATGAGTAAGTAAAGGATGATGATTATAATAGAATCATGGATCTTATCTCAAAGAACTTTCAAAAAGGAAGAGGTAAGTAAAAAAAGGTAAATTCCAATTAAAATGGTTTAAATTTGATGGAATTTGGAAATTTTCTATTAACATTCCAAAGAATAAAATTGTTGATTATGATGAATCTAAATAGGAATAAATATTTTAGAATAAAAGATAGAGTAAAAACTATAAGAAATATGAGGAACCAATTTATAGAAAGATATGGTTCACCATAAGAAAAATGATAAGAGTGTTAAGAAAAGAATATGGAGACACTAATTTAGGTAGTCATTTAAAATAATATGTTCTTAAAAATTATAAGATTTATTTTTCACATTGAAAAACATATAGAAACCTCAATTAATGGTGAATATAGTGAATAAATTAGAGAAACTTACACTGAGAACATGTTGATAGTTGAGCTTGATTCATGTCTTCATCATAACACCCGATACAAGAGAGAAATCATATTAATAAAGAATGAGGTTAAGAATAAAATTGACAGTGAATATTTTCACAATAAGGGATATTTTTATATTTAAGAAATTATAAAACTCATGTTAAAAGTTGTGGAACAAGATAAAATGATGAAAGATCTTGAGGAAAATCCTATTTTAATAGAATAAGAGTTAATTGAAGCACAATATAGTTTCCTTAAAGGATAATATACTCTAAAAAATATGATTGTTTGTTTCAAAAAATGTGTGGAAGTCAAAAGTTAATTAATCTTAAATTATTATGAATGTTATCCCAAAAATTTAGCATAAATCTACTCCTACTAAACATAAAATTAAATTTGTTTTTAATAACAGTACAAGTCCTAAAATTTATACTATATGAGTTTGGGAAGATAAATATCATTATAAAACTACTTTTATATCATAAAAAGTTAATGATAACTTATAAATAAATAATTCCCCAAGATAAAGGTAAAAGGAAACCTAAAATATGGTTTTACATTAAAAATATTTTTCTAAAAAAACTCATATCAATATGGAATATCAAATTTCAAAGGATATTGTTGGTGTTTTGGAATATTTAAACACAAATCATATAATTATTGGTACAAAATTTCATTTTCATGGATGTAATGAAGGAATGAATTGAGGTGGTGTACCTTTGAGAATGTGAGGATAAATTTTGAGGAGAAGAAAGTTGTGTCCAAAAGTTCATCAAGTCCCTCTTCTCGAAATAAATTTTATTTTCTGAAAATATCTATGAAAGAAACGATCAAAATGGTCATTGTTCTAAATAATTTATGATTACCCTTTCATGATAGTTTCTTCATGTTGAATCAAGTCAAAAATCTTATATAAAATAAAATAGAGAATAGTCTATAATTATTGAATTGGATCTAAAATGTAAAGACCTAGAATTCCCATTTAATTTTTTTTTAATATATGGGAATTTTACGAGTCCGTGAAAATTGATGGTGCATTATTCTGAGGCTCGGTGTGCCCAGAATGAATTTCTGAACTTTTATTTGGGTACATTCAGTAAACGTATGAGCAGGTTTTTCTAAGTTTTGAGCCGATGCTCGGAATTGAAATCGGAGGGCACTGTTGTACTCGCAGCATCGATATTCTCTTAAGGAGACCTTCACCTTAAACATAGTAGGTTGAGGGTGGAAGTTAGCTTTTTACATATTCATGAAAAACTAAAATAAAATAAAATGGTGTAACATTTTATTTTTATTTTCTTTTGAAACTCCCATGTGGATATTTCACATGTGGGGACCACCTGAACTAAAAACCTCCCATTAGAGAGGTTATGGAGGTGGGGACCACCGAGCCTAACCTACCATGATAGGTTATGGTGGAGGGGACCACCCGAGGCTTAAACCCCCTTGAAATCCCCTTTTAATGGGGATAAACCTCTTGAACTCCCCCACTTAATTTGTGCCACCCCCCCCCCTTAATTAATTATACCAACTCAATGTAATTAATTAAGACAATTTACAATTTGTGCCAACAATTAAATTGGGGAAACACAAATCAATTGGATACTTTGCTTTTGGGGGGAATTGGGTGGAAGGAACCTTGGGAGAAAGCTCTCCAACGAATAACGCCAATGAATAATGTCATCTCCAACTCCAACTTCTTCCTTGGGATATTTGTTGATGAGGAACATCTTCAATGTCAATGAACCGACGATCGAGGAAACTTCAACGTCACCGACGTCTGTCTATTTCTAACAACATCATATCCTTCCCCATGGACAATCTTCAATGAATCAAACAAATGAGGTAGGGGTTGTTATTGAATTCTTGTAATTTCTCGATTAATTTCCCGTTCTTGGAAAAAATGGTGAATGTGGATCATCCAAAATGAGTTGATCCAAAATACGTATGAAATTGTTGAAGTTTATGTTCTTAATTCATGTTCTTGTTGTGCCACTTGATAACACTCTAACGTGGAGGGTGTGGTACAAACAAACATGGCCCGACCCCTCTGTCGTTCTTCTTGAATGGTGTATCCTTCGCGATGAAAGAAGGTGACTTTGGTGACGGTGACCGGTGCCAGGGGTTGGCACCGGTGGATCTCGGGAACCTCCGATGAAGGCATGGAACCCCACTGCCCCATGGCCTCCACGCTGTGTGGTGCTCCGCCGTCCACAGTCATCGCTGCCCCTTGGCCTCGCCACGCCGCCCCACGGCCTCCGCCCTCCCGGCCGATTCACCCCGCAGACGAGCCTCCCCATGGCCTGCGCCACCCATGGTTGATCCGCCCTATGTCTGAGCCATCCTGTGGCCTCGCTCTGCCCATGGATGAGCCGCCTCGTGGCTGAGCCATCCCATGGCCTCGCGCCGCCCACGGCCGAGCCGTACCGTAGCATCGTGCCGTCCGTGACCGAACCCCCATGGCCCCTCGCGGCCTGCCGAACCGCCCAGTAGGTTGGGCCACCCATCACGGGTTTGGATGGACCCAGCGGGTTGGTCCGGGTCGAACCCGGCCGGGTCAACCCAGGCCGGGTCGGACCAGACCCAGACCCACTTCGACCCATTTTAAGCTCTTTTGGCCACAACTTTCCCATCGGACGTCCATTTGACGAACCATCAGTGGTGATGAAAACCTTGAAGATAGATGGTCCCTTTGGTATACCCCACTAGATATTTGGATAAGGATGAGTTATGGTGGGGTTGGATCGAGCACGAATCCAACCGAGCCCTCAGGACTAAAAGGCTAATAACTCACAGACCGGGCATCCGATTGACACACCGTCTATTGCGTTGAGACCCCTATGACATGGTGGTCCTTTGAGATGCTTTTTCATGGGAATTAGTGGTAGTTGGTGTATCGACCAGTAGCTTGTGGAGCGGATCCTCCCAGAGATAAGAAATCCTAGTTCGGGAACCCAGTAGTTGGTTGTGATGAGAAGACTGACTAGTGATCCTATGTGGGTCAGCTCCTAGTGATCATGTGTGGGTAGGCTACTAGAAATCTTGTGTGAGTCATCTCCTAGGGTTCCTGTGTGGGTCTTCTCTCAGTGATCATGTGTGGGTCAGCTCCTAGCGATCCTGTGTGGGTCAGCTCCTAGCGATCCTGTGTGGGTCAGCTCTTAGCGATCATGTGTGGGTCAGCTCCTAGCGATCCTGTGTGGGTTAGCTCCTAGAGATCCTGTGTGGGTCAGCTCTTAAAGATTTTGTGTAGGTCAGTAGCAGATCCTCTTAACAGAGTAAGATGATTTATTATCTATAACTAATCATCTCTACTACCATACCTAAGTTATACCTGGTGTGAGCTGAGTTTGTACCTATGTGGTACTTTCCTTCTTGGTAATACCTTGGGGGTATTCTTTTGTGTGGCGTACTTGTGTGGTACTTACCTCTGTGGTTTTACTTTCTGTGTGAAATAGTTGAGCTTTGGGATTTTGAGTTGGTCTCTGCATTTTTCTCATGATTGATATGGGTTTACTTGATAACTTAGGTATATATATGGGCATTTACCTAAGTCGGATTGTCACTAGTTTTCATTCTTTGTGGTTTATCCTTTGTGGATTTTGTGAGACCTTGAGGTTCTTGGGGTCCCTACTGAGTACTCACCCCTACACGGGCTATGCCCACTCCTTGTTGATTTGGGTGCAAATGACGGGCAGCGCTGATCGAGGTTGAGAGTACCAAGACTGGACGGTGCTCGGAGGTGGACCATACGACGTGTCGGTACACAGAGGAGATGGGTGGATGTGGAGTGTTGTGGGGGCGCCCTGTACCTACCCTTAAGGTAGGAACTTGGAGGAAGACCTAGTAGTTGCCTTTCTTTTTCTTCAGTTGTATTTTATTTTAGTTTTACTTGTACTATTACTATTGGTCTTGTATTCCGGCCCCTTTTTAATTTCATCACTCCTTTTACTATACAGTTGACTTGTGTTCGTATCATGATGTGTACTTGGTTGCGTGTGTTTACAGGTTATAAAGGAAATTCCTTCCCAGATTTAGGGAATACTCCTTTGTTGCTAGTCGCCAGCCCCTGGCCTATGGAAGGCAGGCTTGGGGTATGTGACGGCATGGGCCCCAGGGGACGGGTCGTGACAAATTGGTATCAAAGGAGTCGGTTCTACTATAGAACATTAGACTCTGATCTTTATTTTAATGGTAATAGTGTTAAGTGTAGTGAGTGTGGTTATCAGTTTAGGGAATCTAGTGTTGGTGTGGTGGCCGACGTATCCATACACCAGGACCCTAACTTCTGATTTCCGATTCAGTGAACTAAAACACTAATTTCATGTGTGTTTTCAAGAGTTTTTTTTGTGATCTATTTGAGTCAGCTCATCAGGTATAAATTTTGACCATGGTGCACCTGTTTCTTTTTAGGATGCCTCCACGAAGACAGTCATCTAGGGTTCCGAGAGTAGTATGTAGTGACAGCCCACCGAGCGACAAGGCCTCAGTGCAGGGCCCTTTTCCAGTATAGGCACTAGATTAGGCACCAGCGGTACCATTACTCGTTGGTCCACTGATGCCACCAACCCCAGTAGCAGAGATTTCATGCCGCTTGAGCGCATTTCACAAGTTCAAGCGCCAGATTCCACCCAAGTTCAGGGGAGATATGGACCCACAGGTAGCTGAGGATTGTTTGGAGGTTATAGTGAGAGTCTTTCGACTAGTAGGGACACCAACTGATTTCATAGTGATACTTGCTGCTAGCCTTTTACAGGAAGTAGCAGGAAGATAGTGGAGCTTGATGTTGTAGGCTCACGACGAGGTGATGCTTCTCTGGGCAGACTTCGAGAGCCTGTTTCAGGCAGAGTTTGTTCCAGTGACTCTTCACGCAGTGCGCATTCAGGAGCTTCTTCATCTGCAGCAGGGCATCATGATTGTGGCTCAATACTCAGTGAAGTTCACTAACCTCTCACACTACTCCACATATATGGTGTGGGGCCCATTCTTCAGGGCCCAGACCTTCGAGAAGGGACTCATGCGAGAGATTAGGGCATATATGATCTCACTCAACATCCTGACGCAGGTGGGGGTGTTAGAGCGAGCCCTCTTAGTGGAGAGTTTCCTTGTTGAGTAGTCACCAACAGTGAGACCCACCACCAGTCATCACGTAGCGGAGTCTTCTGTAGATGGCAGCAGACAGATTACACAGAGGTTCAAAAGGACCAGACCTACAGGTGGAAGACCGCAAGATTCAGGGACAATTGTACGAGGTACCCGAGGTAGAGATAGTCATGCCAGGAGCGGGCAATGTTACACATGCGGTGGGTAGGGTCACATGGTTCGTGACTGTCTGGCCCATCGTATGGATGATCAGTAGATGGTCACCCAGGCCTTTAAGGCCTACGGGCCACCCAGGCCTTCGGTTCAGTAAGACCTTTGGGCCACCTCAAGGCCTTCTGTCCACCTTAAGTGCTGATGAAAACCAGACGACCTACGAGGAACAAGCTCTACCAGGAGGATGAACAAGGAGCTTTCACCACAGCAGAAGATAAATGGATTGCAAGATTGAGAGGGCATGGCACCTGCCATTGGGACAAGCCTGTGCATGCACGGGAATGCCTAGCTGAATAGCCATGAGAAGGTGGAGAGTTGATTTCATGATGAAGATGTTGAGGAGGAGCAGTTCCAATTAGTTATTCTTGGTTTTATGTAATGTTTGAAGCCTATGGGCAAATGAATTCCTCTAAGGCCTACGGGACATGTAATACTTATGCCTACGAGACTTTTAAGGGTTCCACCTCACCCCTTGAAAGGTGGATTATCAAAAATCAATAAAAAAAATGAAGGTCTTCGGGCCATTGGAGGAGGATGATCAGTAGATGGTCGAAGTACCGCCCAGGTAGAGATAGAGGTTCGACCGAGGAGGTCCACAGGGAGCAAGCAGACATGGCAGAGAAGCTGGTCATGCAGCTGGTGGTGGGAGATTATTCGAGATGTTACCGTCACCACCACCAGGAGGTCAACCCCGACTGTAGGGAGCAGTTGAATAGGGGTGAGCTCAGCTCCAAGCAGCTGAGGCCTATGATCATGGTGCTCTGAAGATGATACGAGGTATGATCTTTGTCTACTCCACCTTGTCTACAATACTTATTGACACAGGTTCCATTCATTATTTTATTACCACTACCCTCGTTCGAAGCTCATAGATTCTTATGGAGCTGTTGGCTTGATCATTATGGATAGAGACTCCTACGAGAGCAGATTCAATGATTATGCACTTGTTCCTGTAGTGTGAGCTTACTCTAGGAGGCAAGAGCTTCGGTTGGGATCTCCTAGTAGCGGCGTCGAGGCCTTACGATGTCATCTTGGGTATGGACTGGTCATCTATAGTCCATGCTCATATTGACTGTATTAGGAACAAAGTGCAGTGTGTCTGCATGGATGGGACCAGGTTTACCTTCACCGGTGAGAAGGGAGCCTTTGTAGAACAGGATGGACTTACCCAGAGGAGAGTGCAACTGATCACTCATCAGTTGGCTAGAGTTACCCTCGGAGCGGTTGATGTGGAGAGTCTGAGTTATCCTATAGTGGTGGACCAGTATGTGGATGTCTTCCCTGATGATGATTCGGGTCTACCCCCTCGCAGAGAGGTGTACATTTACATTGACTTGTACCCTGGGATGGAACCAATATCTACACCTTTGTATCGGATGGCTCTCTGGGAGCTTCTTGAGGTGCAGGTACACCAAGAGGACTTTTAGGGAAGGGATTCATTCGGCCCAGTGTTTCTCCTTGGGAAGCCCCGATTTTGTTCGTCAAGAAGTTAGATGGGAGCATGATACTTTGTGTTGACTATTGGTGCTTCAACTAGGTGACCGTGAAGAAAAATTACACACTCCTGAGGATTGAAGACCTCTTTGATCAGCTAAAGGGAGCACGGTGGTTCTCGAAGTTAGACCTCAGATCAGGCTATAACCAGCTTAAAGTACGAGATGAGGATGTGCAGAAGATGGATTTCAGATGTCGGTACATCCATTATGAGTTCTTGGTTATGCCATTCGGTGTAACCAACACTTCAGCAGTGTTCATGGGACTCATGAATATGATCTTTCATCCATACCTTGATCGATTTGTGGTGGTCTTCACTGATTAAATTCTGATCTACTCAGCTAATGAGGAGGAGCATGCCTATCATTTGTAGGTAGTACTAGACACACTCTGAGACCACCAGCTTTATGGTAAGCTCTCGAAGTGACAGTTTTGGATCCGAGAGGTTCACTTTCTGGGACATGTCATCTCGGAGGCTGAAGTTGCAGTGGATCCAGCAAATATTGAGGTGGTACTTACTTGGGAGCCACCTAGGAGTGTGACAGAGGTACAAATTTTCCTGGGTTTGGCTAGATACTACCATAGATTTGTACCAGATTTCTCTAGATTTGCAGCACCACTATCAACCTTGACGAAGTAGGGGCAACCCTTCGTGTGTTCTAAGAGTTGTCAGTAGATTTTTCAGGATCTGAGGTAGAGGCTAACTAGTGCCCCCATCTTGAGGTTTCCAGAGGAGGGCGTAGGGTATGTAGTCTACTGCGACGCATCAGGGACCGAACTTGGATGTTTCCTGATGTAGGAGAGTGTAGTGATCGCATATGGTTCTTGACAGCTAAGACAACATGAGCATAATTATGATACCCATGACATGGAGTTAATAACAGTAGTATTTTCCTTGAATATGTGGCAACACTATCTGATGAGAGAACGTTTTACAGTCTTCTCATATCATAAGAGTCTCAGGTATGTCTTCTCTCAGAGGGACATGAACCTGAGACAGTGACCTTGGCTTGAGTTACTCCAGGACTATGACTTCGAGATATTATATACTCCTGGGAAGGGGAACGTTGTAGAAGATTCACTCAGCATGAGGTCTGGTATACAGCTTCTAGGTGAGGTGATGGAGCAGCTGGCCGCTTTACAGATATCCTTTTTGGATCGAGATGGAGTAGCTTTTCTTCAGTCTCTTACAGTCACTCCCCCACTTATTCAGCGAGTCAGGGAGGCGCAGCATGGGGACGCTAACTGCGAGACACGACATGCTCATATATCCACAGGATAGGAGCCTGATGGATTTTCTGAAGGTGGGGAGCACATCATCCTCTTCAAAGGACATACTATGGCACCAATGTCACTTCTAGAGGAAGTGATGAGGGGTTTTCACACATCCCCTCTAGAGGTACATCCTAGAGTGGAAAAGTTGTACCAGGATCTCCGGTGATAGCACTGGTGGCCAGGAATGAAGAAAGCAGTAGCAGAATTTGTCTCTCGGTGCCTCACTTGTCAGCAAGTGAAGGTAGAGCATCAGGTTCCAGCAGGCTTGGTTTATCCTTTAGAGGTCCTAGGGTGGAAGTGGGATGAGATATCCATGGAATTTGTGATAGGACTTCCATGTAAATCCAGGGGACATGACTCAATTTGGGTGATCGTCGACCGACTCACCAAGTTGGACCACTTCCTACTGATCAGAGAGTAGGGTTCAGTAGAGAGCCTAGGATGCCTCTATGTGCAGGAGATTGTGCGGATACATGGAGTACCCTCGACGATTGTCTCCAATCGCGACACATGTTTTACTTCCCGGCTATGGAAGGGGTTGCAAGAGGCTTTCGGGACGCAGCTTCATTTGAGCACCACCTTTCATCCTCATATGGATGGCCAGACTGAGTGGACCATTCAGACTCTCGAGGATATGCTCCATGATTATGTACTCGACTTCGGTCGCAGCTGGGAGGATCACTTTCTTTTGGTGGAGTTTTCATACAACAATAGTTATCACTCCACCATAGGTATGGAACCTTTTGATGCATTGTACGGGTGACCTTGCAGATCGTCTTTGTTATAGACTGACCCAGGGGAGTCAACACTAGTGGGACTGGAGATGGTACAGGCTACCACGAAGAAGGTGCAGATCATCCAGGAGCAAATGAAGACTTCACAGGGCAGGCAGAAGTTGTATGCCGACAAGATATGGAGACCTCTGGAGTTCGAGGATGGCGACCACGTTTTTCTACGAGTCTCACCTCAACGAGGTTTGTAGATATTTGGATGAGGTGGAAAGTTATCTTTGAGATTCATCGGACCTTTTCAGGTCCTCATTAGAGTTGGAGAGGTGGCTTACCACTTATCTCTTCTACCTCAGTTTCACCAGGTGCACGATGTCATCCACGTATCCCAGCTGAGGAGCTACGTGCACGACCCTTACCACATCATCGACCATGGAGAGATGGACATCGACGATGGGGTGACTTTTACAGAGGTTCTATTTGAGATTCAGGATCGACAAGAGTGGGTACTTTTTGGGTGGTCGATACCTCTGGTACACGTTTGTTGGCAGTACGGGAATCTCTAGGAGAGCACATGGGAGCAGGAGGCTCAGATGTGTGCTCAGTACCCTCACTTGTTTACTTAGTTTGAGTTATGACTTATAGGGACGCAAAGCTCTGAGGTTGGGACAATGTAAAGACCCGGAATTTCCCTGTAGTTTTTTTTTAATATATGGAAATTTTACGAGTCCGCAAAAATTGACGGCATATGATTCCAAGGCCCGGTGTGCCCGTAAAGAATTTTTGAACTTTTATTTGGGTACGATCAGTAAACGTACAAGAGGAATTTTCTAACTTTTGAACCAGTGCTTGGAATTGAAATCTGAGGGTACCATTGAACTCGCAGCGCTAGTATTCTCTTAAGGAGACCTTCACCTCGACCATAGTAGGTCGAGGGTGGAAGTTATCTTTTCACATATTCATGAAAGAATAAAATAAAATAAAACAGTGTAACATTTTATTTTTATTTTCTTTTGAAACTCCAATGTGGATATTTCAAAGGTGGGGAACACCTAAACTGAAAACCTCCCATGAGAGGTTACGGAGGTGGGGACCACCGAGCCTAACCTCGCATGAGAGGTTATGGTGGTGGGGACCACCCAAGGCTTAAACCCCCTTGAACTCCCCTCTTAATGCATGGTGAGAAACCTCTTGAAATCCCCCACTTAATTTGTGCCACCCCCCTTAATTAATTATACCAACTGAATGTAATTAGTTAATCCAATTTTAAATTTGTGCCAACAATTAAATTGGGGAAACACAACTCAATTGGCTACTTTGCTTTTTGGTGGAATTGGGAGGAAGGAGACTTAGGAGAAATCTCTCCAATGAAGAACGCCAACGAAGAATGTTGTCTTCGAATCCGACTTATTCCTTGGGACATTCATTGATGAGGAACGACTTCAACATCAACGAACCGATGACAGAGGAAACTCCGATGTCACTGATGTCCGTCTCATCCCAACAACATCGTCTCCTTCCCCACAGACAATTTTTAACTAATCAAACAAACGAGGTAGGGGTTGTTATTGAATTCTTGTAATTTCTTGATTAATTTCCTCACTCATTGAAAACATGGCGAATGTGGATCAACCAAAACAATTTTATCCATGATTCATAGGAAATTGTTGAAGTTGGCATTCTTCATTCATGTTCTTGTAGAGTTGTTTGCTATTGCTCTAATGCGGATGGTGCAGAACAAACAAACATGGTTGGACCCCTCTATCGTTCTTCCTAAATGGTGTATCCTTCACGATGAAAGAATGTGACTTTGGTGATGGTGACCGGTGCCAGTGGTTAGCACCGGTAGAGCTTGATACCTGCCAACGAAGGCACGGTGCCCCGCCACCCTGCGGCCTCTGCGCCCCATGACGCTCTGCTGTCCACGGCCATCGCCGCCCTGCGGCCTCCACGCCCCACGGTGCTCCGCCGTCAGCGGCCATATCCCCCACGCCACCTCGCCGCGCCGCCCCGCGGCCTCCGTCCTCCTGGTCACACTGCCCCGCGGTCGCGCGCCACTCACTGCCGACCCGCCCCGCAGCTGAGCGACACCTATGGCCGACCCGCCCCACGGCCGACCCGCCCCCTGGGCGAGCGCCGCCCGCGGCCAAGCCTCCCCCCGGCTAAGCGCCACCCGTGGCCGAGCCGCCCCCCCGCCGAGTGCCTCCCCTGGCCGAGCCGCCCCTCGGCCGAGAAAAACCCATGGCTGAGCCACCCCGTGGTTGAGAAAAGCCTGCGGTCGAGCCTCCCGTGACCGAGGGCCGCCCCGCGGCCGAGCCGCCACCCGCCGTTGAGTCATCGCCAATGGTTGAACCCCTGCGTCCCCTCACGGCATACCAGACCACCCAGCTGGCCGGCCCACTCAGCACGGGCCGGGCTGGACCCAGCGGGATGGGCCAGGTCGACTCAGTCTGGGTCGGGCCGACCGTATCGGACCAGACCTAGACCTACTTCGACCCATTTTACACTCTTTTGACTATAATTTTGGCACCGGATGTCCGTTTGACAAACCATCAGCGACACTGGAAACCTTGGAGCGAGACAGCCCCTTTGGTATACCGCACTGGATATTTGGATACGTATGGGGTATGGTCGGGTTGTATTGAACACGAATCCAACCAGGCCCTTAGGACTAAAAGGCTAATAACTCAAAGACAGGGTGTCCTATTGACATACCATCTATTGCGTTGAGACCCCTATGATGTGGCGGTCCTTTGAGATACTTATTCGTGGGACATCATGGAAGTTGTTGTATCAAATAGTAGCGTGTGGAGCGGATCCTCCCAGAGACGAGCAAGCCTAGTGCGGGAACCCAATAGTTGGCAGTGACAAAAAGACTGACTAGCGATCCTGTGTGGGTTTGCTCTTAGCGATCATGTGTGGGTCAGCTTCTATGGATCATGTGTGGTTCATCTCCTAGTGATCATGTATGGTTCATCTCCTAGTGATCATGTGTGGGTCAGCTCATAGTGATCTGGTGTGGGTCAACTCCTAGCGATCCTGTGTGGGTTAGCTCCAAGCGATCCTGTGTGGGTCTGCTCCTAAAGATTCTGCGTAGTTCAGCAGAAGAGCCTCTTAATGGATTAAGTTGATTTAGTAGCTATAACTAATCATCTCTACTACCATAGCTAAGTTATACCTAGTGTGAGATGAGTTTGTACCTATGTGGTACTTTCCTTCATGGTAATACATTGGTGGTATTCTTCTATGTGGCGTACCTATGTGGTACTTACCTTTTTGGTTTTCCATCCTGTATGGAACAATTGAGCTTTGGGATTTTGGGTTGGACTCTGTGTTTTCCTAATGATTGAGATGGGTTTACTTGATAACTTAGGTATATGTATGGGCATATACCTAAGTCATGTTTTCACTGGTTTTTATGCTTTTTGGTTTATCCTTTGTGGATTTTGTGAGACCTTGAGGGTCTTAGAGTCTCTACTGAGTATCGTTATACTCACCACTACATGGAATATTCCCGCACCTTATTGAGTTGGATGCAGACAACGGACAGCATTGATCGAGGTTGAGAGTACCAGGATTAGACGGTGCTTGGTGGTGGACCATATGGCATGTCGGTACGCAGAGGAGACGGGTGGACGTGGAGTGATGTGGAAGTGATATGTACCTACCCTTCAGGTAGGAACCCAAAGGATGGCCCAGTAGGTGTCTTTCTTTTTCTTCAGTTGTATTGTATTTTAGTTGTACTTGTACTATTACTGTTGGGCTTGTATTCCGGACCCTTTTTACTTTCACCACTCTTTTTTCTATACAGTTGACTTGTGTTCGTATCTTATTGTGTGCTTGGTTGCATGTTTTTATAGGTTATAAAGTAAATTCCTTCCCAGTTTTAGGGAATACGCCTTTGGTGCTAGTCGTCATCCCTTGGTCTATGGAAGGCGGGCTTGGGGTTAGTCATGGCACGGGCCCTGGGGACTGGTCGTGACATAAAATCCCCTAAGTGAAACAATATGTGGATACATTATAGAATATTTTCTTCTAACATGATATGAGATACAAAAATCTTGAATAATATTGAACATCATGACAATGGTGTAGTTTCTTTTCAGAATGGTAGCTCTTTAAAAATCAATGAAATTGGTAATATTAAGATTGAATCTCAAAAAATGAAAACCATATATGTTTCTTAATGTCTTAAACTCAACTTCTTGTGTGTAATTAAACTTATTATTGATGGGAATGAATTTATTTTCAATAAAAATTCATGTATCATCAAGAGTTCAAAATATGGAAGAATTGTCAAAAAGGAAGAAAGAATAAGTGGTAACTTATTAGAAATTTTTTATATAAGTAACTAGTATAATCTAAGTGCTAATGATGAAAATAAGTTTAGTAAAATAAGACTTTTCCATCTTAGTCAAAGAATTTTTGGTAAAATATCAAAGGAATATGTGCGGAGAGACATACCCCAACTGAATAGAGAAAAATATGTCATGTGTTAAACATGTCAAAAGGGTAAGATGGTACATGGAAGTCACTAAATAGTGAAAATCAAATCTTCTAGTCCACTTGAACTAATTAATTCTAATTGTTTAGGCATTATGATACATCAATCTATTAAACTTGATCTTTACTTTATCACATCAATTGATGATTTCACCCAGATTACTAATGTGATGTTCATGAAGCACAATTCTAATTCAATAGATAAGCTTAAAATATTTAGAATAAAAAATTACAAAGAACATTTGTTTTATATCATAAATTTTAGAATTGATTATGTAATATAGTTCACTAGTATTTATTTTGAATTATATATTTTAATGATGGAATAAACATTAATTTTCTTCACCTTATATACCTTAATAAAAAGGATTTGTAAATATAATGAATACAATCTTGGTAGAAATAAGAAGAATTATTCTTACAGAGTACAAAATCTAAAAATATTCCAAAGGGAAGTAGTAAGTATAGTTGTGCATATTAAAAATATATTCTTATTGAAACCTAAATCAAACATGACTTCTTATGAAATTTTTTAGAAGAATATTACTATTATGAACTACTTTAAATTATTTGGAAGTTCATGTTTACTGAAGATAAAAAATAAAACATTAGGAAATTTTGATGAAAAAAAAATTAGGATTGTGTGTTCATGGGATACTTATCTAGTAAAATAGGTTGAAAGTGCCGAAATAAAAGGCTTCATAAGATAATTGATTATTATAATGTTAAAATTATTGAAAATAATACTGGATTTGAAGAGGTGGTTGAAGGATATTTTGAAGAATTAAAGGAATATAAAAATAAGAGACCTATAAAAAATAGTTAAAATTAATATGGTCATAAGACCAAAAAAGTTAATAATTATTTTTATTAGTCAATTAATGATATAAAAAATTGTTTAAAATAGAATAAAACAGTTTCAAAATATATAAAAACATGTTAAACCTGAAAACATCACTTTAAATCAGAAAGTAACAGTTCATACTAGAAAGTAACTATGGACTGAAAATCAAATAGATCTTATTTCACAAGCTGATCTATAATTAGTTATTGAAGATATTAAACATAAAGAGTGGATAAAATTTATGAATGAAGTGTTGGATTATATTGAGTATAATGTTACATGGGGTTTTTTTTCTAAACTGAAAGGGAAGAATGTTATTGGAACCAAGTAGGTGTTTAGAAATAAACTTAATTAAAATGGGGAGGTTTTAAGAAATAAGGATAAATTAGTGTGAACATGTTATTTTCATGAAAAAGGTAAAAACTTTAAAGAGAATATTATATATATTTCAATAATTGAATCTATTCGAATGTTTGTTCATATTGTAGATTAAAATTTTATCAAATGGATGTGGAGTTTTTTCTTAAATGGATATCTTGAAGAAGAAGTTTTCATTAATCAATATAAAGTAATTATACATGATAGTGAAAAATCATGGTTTGTAGATTGAGGAAATAGTTTTAAAGGTTAAAACAGGACACCAGATCCTAGTAATCTATACACAATAGTAACTTGAAAAAAAATAATTTTTCTAAAGGAATAGTTGATAATAACTTATATGTGAAGGATATGAGCATAGGTACTCAGATTTCCATTATTTATATTGATTAAATAATTCTTTTAAGTGACAAGGAGTATTATTATGAGGAATTTGAAAAATAAATAAAGATATGTTTTAAAACATAAATTCATATAGATATGAGTTTCATAGTATTATAAATTACACAAAAATAAAAATCTTCTTATCCTAAGATAAATAATCCATGTAATTATTGAATAAATTTAGAAGGGAATATTCTAATAAAGTTTAAACACTCATTACAGTTTGTGTGAATCTAATAAAAGATAAATCAAGAATAAAAGTGTTAATCAAAAGGACTTCATGAAGGTAATATAAAGTTTTATTTTTCTTAAAACATAAATAGAAGATATTTTGTATGTAGAAACATTTTTTAAAATATATTTAAGTGATAAAAAAGAATCACACATGTTTGATATATAGGGAATTAACAATTATATCGAAGGAACATTGAGTTATGGTCGATATGTAAAGTAATTTAATAAATAAACTTGTTGGGTTTCACAAATGCTAATTGGGTTGGAGATTTTAATGGTATAAAATCAACATTATGGGTAAAAAAATACTATAAAGTTGTGTGATCTAGAATAGTAAAAAATACAGATATGTAATTTTGTGTACAAATAAATTTAAATATATTGTTGTTATACATGAAAGTATTGAAATGTTTTGGATTAAAGTGTAATTGGAAGACTTGTAGGTAAAATTTTAGAAACTATTAAGAATTTCTTGTGGTAATCAATGTTCAATTAATATTTCCAAGAATCTAATGAAACACTATATATCCAAACATATTGATATCAAATATAATTTTATCAAGGAGAATATTGTTAATAGATATGTGAGGTTGGGTTATATTTCTATAAATGGTCATATTTTTTTATATTTTCACTAAATCTATTCTAAGGGAGATATTTTAAGAGTTAAGGATTAAACATAATGTTTAGAATTTATTTTTTATTTAAGGAATAAATGTTATACCCATTATCCTTTGGATTTTATTTTTAAAGGGGGGATAAGTGCACAACTCTTTTAGGAGAAGTTTATTTTATCTTTTGTGAATATGAAGTTAGTATTATTGAAAAAAGGGGGAGAAAATATAAGAGAGTGGAATAAGGGGGAGAATATTAAAATCACTGGAAAGAAATTTATTGTCAAATAGGTGTGTAATTCTATAAAAAACATTACTTTATCTGGTATTGTAATGTTAGGACACTTATCTTTGTGAAAGGTTATGGTTTTATTAAAGTTGAGAGTTTTTTGTGTTGAAAAAAACCAAGGGGGATTAAAAACCCATATAAATATTGAAGCAATTATATTTTTGTCAATATGAGGATGTTTTTGAGATATATAAAGATAAATTTAATGATTTTAGAGTATTTAATCTAGATGATATATTTTGAGGTGGAAGAAGTGGTCAGATCATGATGGAATACTTATGTGTTAGGCATGTGTCTTGATTTTTTATCTAAAAATATTCCATGTTTTGAAACCGAAATTTATGTATATAGAGGTTTATGAACCTATGACTGATGAGTCTCATATAGAGGAGGATGAAAATTTTCATGAATCTAAAACTTTATTAGAAGTAATAGAAGGAATTTAACTCTATGTAATTTGTAACATGATTTTTACATACAGAGTGTTTGTTTGATAAGTTAAAGATATTATGAAACGTAAATCCAAAAGTTTTAAATCTTGAAAATGGTTTTCTACAATTTATTAGTAAAAAATGTAATTTTAGTTTAATGATCAACTACGATTCAATATGAGATAATTTTTAAAGTCATGTGGTAATCTAGGAATCAGTTCCAAAAATATTGAGTCCATAAATTAACATGATACAAAAAATGAGTATTTAAAGGTCATAGTTAGGGACACAAAAATTTGAGAAGTTAAGTTTTAGTTAATGAGATGGAAATTCTATAATATTACTTAATAAACATGATAATAATAAAATTTTAGAAGTATATATGCTAAATTATTTTATCAAAATCAGTTGGAACTAATTTTAATTCAATTTAACATTGTTGGAGCTGGTATCAAAATTGAGAAAGTGGAAGGTTATAGAAGAAGATCAAAGAAATAGCTGATTTGTATAGAAATTAATTTTATAAGATCCATCAATAAATAATAATTACTTTAAAAATCCATAGTTATAAAAAATGAATTTAAGTTGAGTTTGGAAGGTGTTTAAAGAAGATAATTTTCTTAAGTCTATAAGTTCTGTAGCTAAGAAGATAAGAATCTATGAAGCTAACCTATGAGAAAGAATATTTATATGTTTCTATCTAGATTTTAGATGATATGTTGAAGCTGTGTAATAATAACTATAGAATCTTTGGAGATGTTTCGAATTAAGTTTGAAGATCTAAAAGTTATGAAAGAATGATCTGAAAGTTTTGGGAGGCCAACGGGGTGATATGGAAGTATAACTTATTGAGTTTATAAAATTAATGTGATTATGCTATTTTTTCTTCAATATATGATATAAAAAATTAATCCATGATTCTAACTGATATTTGAGGAAGTGGTGCATAATATTGAATGATATATTATTTTGAATAAGTCTTAGTTTGAATATTTAAATAAGTTAAGGTCAAATTATTTTGAAATCATATAATTCAATGTAAAGAATTCATGAATCCTATAATGATTCGTTTCATAGAGGTTTCAAACTTTAGTAATGGCTACAAAATGAGGTGATCTCATTCAGATCTTAGTGCTGATAATTTGATTATAGATCTTAAGAGAAGTTTACCAACACATTCTAAAAAAATACATCAATTTAAAGAAGATGAGTTATGATTCTGAAAAATCTCAGAGTTAAGGAAGAATATCCAAAATTCTGTAGGATCATAGAGGTGAGGTTCTATATGCAATAGTTCTATACATTTTAGTTTATGATAGTGACATTTCAAAAGTTAATTTTGTGATGATGTTCTGATTCTATTTTTTCTAGAGTCTCAAGGTAAGATCTTTTTTGTCTCTAAATAGACCTAAAGAAAAGTTAAGATCTTTCTCATTTCATTTTGTGGTATCTTTATAAGCTGGTAGGAAGTATTATAAAGAATTATTGGGTAACATAAGTGTTGGGAAACACTATTGGGTAAAGGATGATACATTTTCACACTAATTGTAATATTTTTTGATATTAGTGGAAATCATGTGTCCCAGACATGACCCAAACACAACAAGGAAATAGTTTCCTATATTGGGGTTGAAATTTTTAAAAATATTGTGTTCCTTGTATAAGGAAAAAATTTAGATTTTTGTGATCACTGAGAGGGAGAGGGGTAAATAAATGATATTCTATTTTTATTTTTTGTGACTTAAGAAGCAAAACTCACCTATAGTTATTTAGAATTTAATTTACTATAAAATAATAAACACACACACCCATAGGAAAATAAGTGGTTGAAGTAATCAATACTCAATAAGAGTAGCTATTATTTTCATGGTTTGGAAATAATCCAAGACCAGACGACCTCTTGAAAATAATCCTTTTTTTTTTGTTTATAGAAAGTAGGGTATATTCATCACTTTCATAGTACTATAGTATTTTTATATTTCATGCACTCCTTTCATTGAAAAAATGATATAAAAATATTTTGTAAAAATAATAATAAGCTTTACAAATAGGCTTTGGTATATTTCAACTGTGTTGCTTAAACTTCGTTGACACTTTCCTCCTACAACTTCTTCTTCTTCCCATTCACTTTATTGTAGAGAATAAAACAATAATTTCTTTATAAACATCTCTATTTAAACATGTTCATAGGATTCCTTCTATGTCTTGTAGTGTTCTATCTATCACATTCTTCCCAGTTACTTTTTCTGATGTTCAGTTCATTTGATGCCAACTAATAATTTGAAACGACTCTATCTGGTATCTTGTATCAGTAGATTCCTTACACTATTTTTCTAATGAAATATACTATGTACCCTTTTTCTAGTACCACTTCATCTGGTGCTACTATATCTTATACTCTAATAATTTTTCATCACCTATCTTATACAACAAAACATATGGAAATAACAACATTTTCATAGTAAACCTTATCCCTATTTAGATAAGAATTGATTGTCATAATATTAAGGTATTATAATGAACTTAAAATTCAAATTTCTCACTCAAACTTTGAATATCTAACTCAAATAATTAAATTTTTTACCACCTTCAAGCTTCATAACTTCATCTACCTTATCTTTATAGAAACTCTTTCTGGTAATATCATAAGTTTTTTCTTTTTCTAGTCTCTTATGTCTGGTACAACATTGTATCCATCTATTTAGAAACCTTAAAAAGATTATTCCACTTGATTCACTTTTAGTTCTTCTGATAAAAGGATTTTCTTGAAACCCTTTTTCCAAATCCTCTATACACTCTTTTTATGGTGGATTCTATCTGAAGAACATTATTTAATGGATTTATTTAAACTTATCTTATATTTGGGGATTCTATAGTAACTTATCTGTATAATAATCTTCAAATGTTTCCTCTATTTGATGAGAATATTAAGAAACCTTTTTTCATTCATTAGGAGGCCTTCAAATAATTTTTGGTCTAACATAACATTGTTCAAAACAACCAAGAATCTTTTTATATAACTTCTTCAATCTTAATTACATTAGGAACTCCCACAACACTTGACTTCACCAATTATTACTATATTCTTCTTCTAAAAACCTTTTTGTAGGATCATACATGCCTTTGGATTAAAATGATGTTATGAACCTTGAAGATCAAAAAAGCATCACCTCATTTCTTTTATCGAACATCTCTATCTGATATAACTATGAATGTAATCGAATAAACTTTTAGATCCATACATCATCCATTAACTTATATCCATTGGACTTTGTCTGTTATACTCAGTTTATTGAACAACTTTTGTTTACCTTTGAAAGGAATGATCCACAATTTTAACTGATTTATGTTCAAAAACAAAATAAAACACTTAATCAAACCTTCTTTCTTCTCAACTAGAATATTCCTAACAAAAAAACACCTCAAAGAATCTTAGTATCAATAATCTACCCCTTTGGATTTTCTTATCAACCAAGGAACATAAATCACTAAAAATTTGAAACTAAATAAATGTATTACTATCCAAAAATTATAATCCTATGTGATTGAACTCAATGAATGGAATGAGAATATTTAAACAAAAATACCATTTTTTCCATAGAGAATTGATTAATAAACTTTTCTTAACTCTTCAATTTCTTACATTAAAAAACTCCAAAATATAAAAAACAACTTCCAAAATCAACTTTAATAAACTATTAAAACATCTCACAAATGATGAAATCATATCTTACCCCATCTAATAACTCCCCATAAATATATTCTCTCCTATGAAAGGTAAATCACATACCAATGGATAGATTTATGTTAAAAAATATCCCTATTTTATTACATTATCCAAACGCAAGATAAGAGAGGGGATGAAATCTATGTATATTAACCTTGAATAGGGTAAGATTGTACACCCATGATCAAAATCATCATATGAAATATTTCCTTTGGAAATGTTTTTGTAAAGATACCAGTGACTTTCTCATTTTTAAGAACAAACTTCAACTTAAGTTCATTTACTTCCACTTTCTCTTTGATAAAGTGATATTTAATATCAATGTTCTTAGATTAGGAATGTTTCATTGGATTATCAGTGATATTTATATCACTTTTATTGTAACAAACCAAGAGAAGGGGAACATTCACATCAAGTAACAAATTTTCCAATTTTGTCTTCATCTGTGTAAATTGTGTTACAGGTTGAGTGGAAGAAATATACTCAAATTCTTCAGTACTTAGAGTCACTAAACATTGTTTCTTTGTATTTTAAATAATACATATTTCTCCCAATTAGAATACTCTACTAGATATAGATCTCTTATCATTGAAACAACCTTCCTAGGCCATATTTGTGTAACCAAACAGATCAATCTTCCATGTCTTATCATATTTCATCCCAAAAACAATTATGTCTTTGATATATCTAGGAATTATTTTTTTCATCCATGAAATGAGATTATTTAGGATAACTTTTATATCTAGAACAAATATTAATATTAGAAACTAAATCTTTCCTTAAATCTATAAGATA
Source organism: Viscum album (assembly GCA_963277665.1). NCBI lineage: Eukaryota > Viridiplantae > Streptophyta > Magnoliopsida > Santalales > Viscaceae > Viscum > Viscum album. The sequence continues at coordinate 1,294,093,131 of OY728135.1, forward strand.
TTATAGGCTTCTAATAAACATTCTAACTCTTTAGGACTAACATTGTTTTCTTTCCCATATTTTTCAAACTTTCTTCCCACTAAAATGGGTGTGGAAACAGAATTTCAATCTTCTATTCAGAAAAAATCCCCCAAAGTTTCCTCTCGGTATGTTTTGGATGTGGTTGTGTTTGTTGAAAAATCCATATGACCACAAATCAGTATTCTTGGTGTTTTGTAAAGACAGGTTTTTAAGGTGGCATAGTTTCCTAGTGTTTTCCAAATTTTAGGGCCTCATAATTGGGAGTTTGATGTTGGAAAATGAAGGATTTTTTCATAGAAGTAAATTGTATGATGAACGTTAAATAAAATCAGCAAAGGTTGAGAACCTCTTACCATAATTAATGGGTTGTGCACCATGTTCTGAGAATGGTGTGCGGAGCAGAATGAATAGTTCTCGGATGCGGTTCGCGAAACCAAAAATGATTCACGAATAAGCGGTGGTGCGGTACATGGATGGATTGATGTTGGCAGAGTAAATTGACTGCATAAGAGAAAAGACAATACATAGATGGCGTGGAAAAACAGTTCACAGGTGGCTTGTGGTTCGCAGCGGCTGGAGGATCGGTAAGCGGAGAAGGCTTAATTTAAGATTTGTTAAATCTAACATTAGAAAATTTTTAGGATATATTTTCTTATATAAAAATTTCTAATCCCACTATTTACTATAGATATTGAACATTATTAGAGAACATATTTTACTTCAGGAATTCAGAAAATTTCAAAAGTGGTTCGCGCTGAAGGTGTTTGTGGGGATTCTTAACCTGCAAAGGAAGTCTAGTACGCAGAGAGGGAAGTCCAGTCCGTGGAAGGAGTTGTCTCGGTGTGCAGAGATGGAATCTATGGTACACGAGAGGGTTAATTCCACAATTAGTACATGGAGGGTGAGATTCAATATGCGGAAGTGAAGACAGATAGAGGGTGATTTGAAGCGGAGGTTCGCGGAATTAGTAAGCGGTAGCGGTATGCGATAACAAAGGCGAAGGTAGTCCGCAGACAGAGGAGGTTCATAGAATAGGCAGCAGCACCCAGAGTATGCAGTTCGCATACCAAACCCAATACTCAATATTTGGTAGAGATAAGGTGGTTCTCAATCTGCACACGGAAGCTTGAAAAATCTTCAAATCAGTTTGCGAAAGTATTTTCCATTACCTAGAAGTACTCGGGAAGGTGGACTTCATCTACAGTTGAAAAAGGGACTTCAACATAACATTTATCTATAGTTGAGGATATAGGAATTCATACAAATGAATTAACCTACATGTCCATAAATTTTGATTGACATATAAGTCTATAAACTATGATTGGATTCCTTTCCAAGATCAGGTAGCGAAGGAAGAGAAATATGGTGACCCTTTCCACCTGTAGTGAGACAGAGAAAGAGGCATAGGGAGTGACCCTTAGGAATTCAGTGATCAGACCCAAAACATTGTAAAGTCATTGAGCCTAAGCATTGAAGATCTAGCCCAAATATTTTACTCATTATTGGAAGTGAGCCTTAGTAAATTTGGTACATCGGCACATTGACATTGTATTCTCCTTGGACGTAGCCCAGTGAGGGTATACCAAGTAAAAAACATTGTGTTCTGTGCATGGTTTCATATCTGTTCGTATATTGCTATTGGAGGAAGAGAAAATTTAGTTTTTTATAACAACTAAATAAGATCCTAAAGAGAAAATATTTTAATCTGTCATACCCTGATTCACCCCCCCCCCCCTTAGGGTATTCAAACTAGTGGACCTAAAAATTGGTATCAAAAGAAATGTTTGAATGTCAGTGGTTCTCTCTCAAGAAGAAGAAATGGTTGTGATCAATCATAAAGAAATTATGATCTTTGATGGAAATAATTTTCAACTATGGAAGAATCGGATGCAACACTTCCGATCAGTATGGATGTATGTATTTACAGCAGCTGCGCATGGGATATCAGTTGATATTAATAGTGGCGCTTTATCAGAATAAAAAAATAAGATAATTGGATGTTGATGACTAAGTGATCGATGCTTTAGGGGGATCCCTATTAAATGAAATTTTTATGAAGGTGATGTCCTATAAAACATCAAATGCAATGTGGGAAAAATTGTTAAACATTTATAAGGGAGACACAAAATTCAGAGAAGTAAAGATGCATGTTCTATGGAATAAGTATGAGGGTCTCAGAATGAATCCCAATGGAATGGTTGATGCATTCTTTGACAAGATAAATATTATTGTGGAAGACATGTGGGGTCTTGGAAAAGTCATTGAATATATAAAGATTTTGAAACGAATATTGAGGAAACCTCCACCATGGTTAAATCCGAAAGTTTTAGTGTCGGAAGAGAAAGACCCAAAAGATCTGACACTAGATAACCTACACAGTACCCTTGTAGCATATGAAATGAGAAATAATGATAATGATGCAGTGGAAAAAGGGAAACCTAAAGAAGTGGAATTCAAGTCTTTGAAGTATATCTCTATTGAATATAGTCCTAAGGAGGAAAATATGGATGATTTCATGTCATTTATCTCCTCCAATATGAAAATGGGAAAAGAGAGTTTCAAAGCTAATATTCCATTTGCATGCTTTCGATGCGGAAAGATTGGGCATTTTGCAGCAAAGTGTCTTAAGAAGTTTGATGATGAAAATGAATAAAATGATGAAATTTTCCAAAATAATAATTCATAAAATGAGAAAGAGAGGAGAATTACTAGGAGAAAGTTCTTCAAAAAGAAAAATATTCTTTCAAGAGAGGATGAAAGTTCAGAATAATCTGTGGCAGAAGAGTTGGAGTACTACACGTATCATAAAGTATATGATTTGGTGGAAGTTTCCAGAAATTATTTAGCAGGAGAAGAAAGTGTCAATGAAGAATAATAAATTGAAGGAATAGTTTATCTTCACACAAAATTATAAGTTGTACTTGAAGAGGTAGATATTTTTAGAGTCAAAAAGAAGAAAACTAAAAACGTTGTTCATAATGCCAAACTCTTTATGCAGTAGTAGGAAGAAGATAATTCTATTCTGAATTAAGAAATTGAAAAGTTGAGGTCCTCAATGCCAAAAATATCTGAAAAGGTGGTTATGTACAAACTCAAAATTGAAGAACATAAAATTGAAATTGATAGTTAGACTAAAACTAGAAAAGATCAAATAAATCATATCGAACAACTTGAAGAAGAAGTCGTCAGTCTGCGATGAATAATTGAAGATCAGGAAAAAATGCTAGGAAAGAAGACCATAAAATCAACAGAGAAGATGATATTTGAGCAGAGTAGTCCATCAGAATAGAAGCACAAATCAACTCTAAAAGATAAGGCTAGTATGGGGCTTGATCTAAAAGAAAAAGAAGTTATGGTTCAAGTCAGACCACAAGAACTCAGTCCAAGATTGAAGATTTATCTGGGCATGAAGAAGAATATGAAGATTCAGAGAACCTAATGCATAACTAGGGGTGCATCATTGCCTCATAGGAATGTACCTCACATAAGATGTTATTGTTTTATCAGATGGGAAACTCTCAAAATGTATGTTTCATAGAAAAGAGAAACCAAAGGGAACAAGACCAATAGACGTGGTCATACAGAGCTCAAAATTATAGGTCATCATTTTATGGTCATTGTTTGAGGTGTAAAGGACTTGAACATATGGAAAGATATTGCACATCATCAATGTAGAGGAATGTGCTAAAGAAAAATGAATTTGTTCCTATGAAGCATCCAAGAGTATCTTCAACAGAGATGAAAATTGAAAATCGATTTGAAGCTCTACAGGTTGAAGTTGACCCATCATATACTGAGGAATATCAAGATTATCATTGCATGTAGATTATGAATTCAAAGGCTTTGTTCAAAAGGAAATGGGTCGAGTAGGCTGTGGTTGCAGAAATTGCATTCAAGGAATCAGATCGCACTGGTATATAAATAATTAACAGTGGATGCACTTCCCAAATGATGGAAAATAAGAATATAGTAACCAGAATAAAGTATGATAAAGAAGGTATTGTATGATTTGGTAATGATGATGGATTGAAAATTATTGGTTCTGGAAAATCCAAGTTTGGAAGAAAATACATGAGACGAGCAGATGTCTTGGTTGTTGAAGGTCTTAGTCACAACTTGCTTAATGTTAATCAATTGTGTGACCCAAGACATGCCATAAGTTTTTCCAAGAAATTATGCATCATCAAGGCAAGGTATGGTGTTATTGTGTTTCAAGGAAATTTTACAAAAGGGAATCTATACCTTGTGAGTGGAGAAGAATATATGTGCTTTCTATCCAAGGATGAAGAAAACAAGTTATGGCATAAGTGTCTTGGGAACATAAGCCAAGGTTCCTTGGAAGATCTGGTAAAATATGATGCAGCTCGAAATCTCCCTAGATTATCATGTGATCATACTCATACGTGTGATGCCTTCCAACAGGGGAAGATTATTCAAAATACATATAAGAAAAAGGAGAAAAAGTCAACAAGATTGCTTGAACTGGTGCATATTGATGTGTGTGGGCCAATTTCCCAAAGGGCTATTGATGGGATGAGATATTATGTTATATTCACTAATGACTATAGTAGAATGGAATGGGTTTGAATAATCACCCACAAATCTGAAGTGTTCAATTGCGTTACAAGATATCGACGAGAATGTGAAAAATGCTTGGTCAGAAAATCCAAACCATTCGAACTGATAATGGAACAAAGTTCAAAAATAGAAAAGTGGAGAATTATTTCGAAAAACATGGGATAAGGCATCAAGTTTCAGCAGTAAGAACTCCACAGAGAAATGGAGTAGTTGAGAGAAGAAAACAGATTGTCAATAACACGACCAGAACAATGCTCATTGAGAAAGACCTTCCAGAGAAATTTTGGAAGGAAGCAGTGATGAAATCAGTATACAATTCAAATAGATCTTTACTTTATCAAAAAGAGGATAAGACTCCATATTATTTATGGTATGTAAATAATCCATCATTAAAGTACTTTAGAATATTCAGAAGTAAATTTTTCATTCTCAATAAGGAGAAAAATATGAAAATTGAATCCTATGGGGATGAACGGATATTTCTTGGAAACTCAAAGAAAAGAAAAGTGTATAAATTATTTAATAAGTGGTTTTGAAATATAGTTGAAATTCATGATGTGACTATTGTAGAAAATGAATAGAATCTTCGGAAAATACATGATCAGACTCATGAGGATAGTGATGAAGAGATGAGAAGATCATGAGATGCTCTAGCTCTAGATATTGATTCAGAATAAGACTCAGATGATAAGAATAATTCAGTGTCTTCCCAGAGACCAGAAAGAAGATCTAAAATTGATAGGCAGAACATAATTGGTGATCAAACAACACCAGTGCAAACAAGAAGGATGAAGTCTCTACAGCAAGCATCATACTTTTCACAAGTGGAGCCTAAATGCTTTGATCAAGCAGCTAGAGATGAGAATTGGGTTCAGGAAATGAATGAAGATATTGAACAAATTGAGAATAATCAAACGTGGGAAATTGTTTCAATACCATAAGATAAGAATGTTATAGGGAAAATGGGTCTTTCATAAAAAAATGAATGAAGACGGTGTTGTGATTAAAAAAAGCACTAGTTGTGTACAAAGGGTACTCCCAGATAGAGGGTATAGATGTCTATGAAACATTTGCACATGTTTCAAGGTTGGAGATAATTAGATTATTCTTGGCCATAGCTATGCTACAAAAGTATAAAGTTTTCCAGATGGATGTTAAGTCAAAAAAATTTAATGGAGTTCTAGAATAATAACTCTACATTGAGAAACCAGATGTTTTTCTCATTCATGAAAATGAGAACAGAGTTTTTTGACTGAAGAAAGCTTTATATGGTTTGAAGCAAACACCAAGAGCATGGTATTCAAGGCTTGATCAGTTTCTAAAGAATCTCAGTTTTTAGCGTGGTGGAATTGATTATAATTTGTATTACAATAATTGAAATAATCAAAGGATGATGGTGATGGTTTATGTCGATGAAAAAATCTTTGGGGGATCATATGAATCAAAATGCAGAAAATTTTCTGAATTCATGAAAAGTGAGTTTGAAATGTTGATGATTGGAGTGCTGACATTTTTCCTTGGATTACAGGTGACACAAGGAAGGAATGGTACTTTTATTTCTCAATATAAATATGCCAAGAAGGTTTTGAGAATTTTTGGAATGGATAATTCCAAAGATATGAATACTCTAGTTGCTACCCGGTTGAAATTTTCATAAGATGATGAAGGCAATCCAGTTAATATCACAGAATATAGGAAAATCGTTAGAAGTCTATTGTACCTGACAGCAACAAGGCCTGATATTGTATTTTCCACATGCTAAGAAGCAAGGTATCAAAGAAATCCTAAGGAGAGCCACGTGACTGTAGTAAAAATAATTATTCAGTATATTAAGGGCACATTGGATTTTGGCCTAATGTATAATGACAAATCTCAGTCAGAGTTATTGGGATATGCAGATGCAGATTGGGCTGGTTCAGCGGATGATAGGAAATCAACATCAAGAGGTGTCGTTATCTTAGAGGGTTGTGTATTTCTTGGTTAAGAAATAAAAAATATTTCATTTCATTGAGAACCACATAATATGAATACATTGCATCTACTCAATCTATACGCAGCTATTGTGGATGAAGAAGAAACTTAAAGATATGGGAATTGAAGTGAAATCTCCGATCAGAATCCATTGTGATAATTCAAGTGCTATAAATCTAAGCAAAAATCCAGTCAAACACTCAAGGAAAAAGAAAATTGAAATCAAATATTATTTTATCAAGGAGAAAGTGGGGTAAGGTCTTGTGATGTTAGAGTATGTGCCTATAGAACAACAAGTTGCAAATATTCTTAGAAAGACCTTACCCAAAGAAGCGTCTGAAAGGCATCGACTAGATCTAGGAGTCCAGTTGACTTCCTGCACTTGAAAAAGAGTGTATGTGGGTCCCCCTCTCCCCGAGGTATGATGTATATTTCCATAATGTGTTGATATGTGTTCTTTACCCTATTGTATATAGCCTTGAAGTTCCCTTTGGGTTCGTTGACAAAGGGGGAGAAATTGTGACTATTACAGGGGGAGAAAAGACAAGAGGATAAGTTGTTAAGTAGAGCAGCGAGATAGGGGGAGTTGAAGCTAAGTTGAATCTGGTTAATGGAGCTATAATATAGGGGTAGTGTTCAATCTAAAGATGCTAGAAGTGATCGATCAATGATTAGATATCACGATAGCTGAGGTTTGTGATGAAAGCAGTTCATTGGTATTAGTAATTGGTGATTATTAATGAAGTGATTCATTGATGAAATTTTCATTATACTCTTGTTTCTTAGGCCGATCATGGCTCATGTGGGCTTAGAGTATGTGTTGAGAAAATCCTTGATCAATATCTTAATCACATAAAGTGAATGGTGGTTGAAGATGGAAGTATTAATGAGATATCAAAATGAAAATAATTGTTATGAGAAGAGTTGTCAACAAACCCAAAGGGAGAGATGGTTGGGAAAAAAATCCCCCAAAGTTTCCTCTTGGTATGTTTTGGGTGTTTTTGTGTTTGTGGAAAAAGTCATATGACCGCAAATGAGTATGGTTGGTGTTTGCTGAAGATAGGTTTTTAAGGTGGTGCAGTTTCCCAGTGTTTTCCAAATTTTAGGGCCACAAAATTGGAATTTTGATGATGGAAAAGGAAGTATTTCTTCATAGGAGTGAATTGTATGAAGAAAATTGAAGAAAATCAGACAAGGGTGATAACCGCAAACCAAAATTTTGGGGTCGCATACCATGTTCTAGGAATGGTACACGGAGCGGTAGGAACGGTTCGCGGATGTGGTTTGCAAAACCAAAAATGGTTCGCAGCTGAGCAGAGGTGTGGTACACAGATGGATTGATGTCAGCAGAGTAAATCGACCACATCAGATCAAAGGCAGTATGCAGACATCGTGGAAAAATGGTTCACAGGTGGCTTGCATTTCGTGGCGGCTAGAGGATCGGTAAGCGGAGAAGGGTAGATTTAAGATTTGGTAAATCTTGGATTAGCATATTTTATGGATATCTTTGAATATGTATGAATTGATAATCACACCTTTTACTATAGATATTGAACATCATTAGAGAATATATTTTTCTCCAGAAATTCAGTAAAGTCCGAAATTGGTTCGTGCTGAAGGTGTTTGCGAGGATTCTAAACATGTAAAAAAAGTCTGGTACACTGAGAGGGAAGTCCAATACGTGGAAAGAGTTGTCTCGGTGCACAGAGGAGGAATCACCAGTACGTGAGATGCTTAATTCTGCAAAAGGTATATGGAGGGGGGTCTTTGGTACGCAGAAGAAAAGATAGTCTATGAACAAAGAACAGTTCACCGATAGAGGATAATTCGTGGAGACAGGGTCAAGGCAATCTACGAATAGAGAACAGTTCACGGACAGAGGGTGATTCGCAGTGGAGGTTTTCTGAATCGTTGCGCGGTAGCAATACACGATAGTGAAGGCAGAGGCAGTCTATGGATAGAGGAGGTTCGCGAAAGAGGCAGCAGCATGCGGAGTAGGCAGTTCATGTACCAAACTCAGTACTCTGTACGTGGGAGAGAGAAGGTGGTTCGTGATTTTCCCAAGGAAGCTTGAAAAGGCATCAAATTAGTTCTTGAAAGTATTTTTAGGTACCTATCAGTACTTAGGAAGATGGAATTCATCTGCGGCTAAAAAGGGGACTTCAACAGAGCATCTATCTATAGTTAAGGATGTAAGAATTCATGAAAATGAAGGGACCTACATGTCCACAAACTGTGATTGACCTACAATTCTATAAACTATAAGTGGATTCCTTTCCAAGAGAAATGAAAAAAGGAATAGGAAGACAATGACCATTTCCACTGGTAGTGATCTAGAGAAAGAGGCATAGGGAGTGACCCTTGGTAATACAGTGAGCAGACCCTAAACATTGTAAAGGCAGTGAGCATGGGCAGAGAAGATCTATCCCAAACATTGTATTCATTATTGGCAGTGGGCCTTAGTGAATTTGGTACATCGGCACGTTTTTGTTGTATGCTCCTTGAACATATCCCAGTGAGGGTAAACCAAGTAAAAATCATTCTGTTTTGTGCATGGTTTCATATATGTTCATATATTACTACGAGAGGAAGAGAGAATTGAGTTTTTTCTAACAACAAAACAAGATCCAAATGAGAAAATTTTTTAATCTATCATACCCTGATTCACCCCCCACCCCCCCTCAGGGTATTCAACCTAGTGGACCTAACATCTTCCATTCCAAATTTATTCAGAAATTATTTAGAATACTTATATTGAGAAATAAGGGTATAATTATTTATTCTTATATATTCTTAGGACAATAAAGTATTTAATTTATCCTATCATAGACATCTCAAATAACTTCTTTGCCTCCTCAGTAAAATTTTCACATGTCTCTACATCATTACCTATAAATATAATATCATCATCATAAACAATCACAATGATATAAACCTCTTTATTTTATTTTTATTTTGAGGTTATTATCAACTCTTCCCTTCTTAAAGTTAAACTTCTTCAAGAAACTATCCAATTCAAAATACTAATATCTCATATCTTGCTTCAAACCATACAAATATTTCATTAAATTTTATATATAGTTTTTTTACCAAGAAAAAAATCAATCTATTAACCAATGTTAACTTCTTAATCTATCTCTCCATTAATAAAAACTATCTTGATATCCATCTGGAATATCTTATATCTTCATTTTGTAGTGATAGTAAGAAAGGTTATAATGATTTCAAGAATTTATGATAGGTAAAATGTATCATCAAAATAAATTCCTTAAACCTATGAGTAACCTTTACAAACCATTATTTCTTTTTTTCTTATCACTTCACCATTTTTATTTAACTTGTTTCAAAAAACCCATTTTGTTCCAACAAAATTCTTATGTTCCAGTTTGAGTACAAGTTCCCATAACTCATACTTCTCAATCTAATTAAATTATTAATTCATTGAATCAATGCACTCTTGATACTTTAAATCTTATTCAGAATCTCGTGGATCAACCTCAAAATATAAATAGGTGTGTGAAACTAACCTCAATGTTCTTCTGGTTTAAACCAGTTGTATTTGATCACTAATGTTGTTTTAGACCTCCAATTTATTTCTCAGCCATGGTTGAGATTAATATAATTGTTCCTCATAACTTGAAGTGGATTAATCAATATATTCATTTTTTATAGTTTATACATTATCAATTATATCAGAAACTTTTCTATTATGTTTAACAGTAATAGCTTTATCCTCACATTCAGTTATATATGTAGCTAACTATGAAACTTTTCAATTGGAATGTTCTATATCATTCACATCTATAGATTCAAAAATATTTCTTATTTATTTATAATATCACATGTATCCTATTCCATTATGATGATATCTAAGAAAGATACCATAATCACATCTTTGATTAAACATCCCAAGATTTTCACCTTTGACTTTGATAATTCAAGGACTCCCAAACACACTTAGGTATTTCAAACATGGGTTTTCTTTATATTATATCTTGTAAGGGGCCATATAATAATTTTGTATTGGTAAACAATGGTTCTGAATATAAATTTTAACATCTATATATTTTCTCCAAATTAAAAGATAAGTATTATTTTCAATCAGTATAGCTCGATCAATCTCAACCAAACCTCTATTCCTTATTTCCAAAACACAATTTAGATGTGGTGTGTGTGGTGTACTATTTTCATGAATAATTTCATGTTTTTAAAGATAATATTTTAAATTAACATATATGTATTCAGTTCCATTATTAGTTTGAATATTCTTTATATAATATCCACATTATGTTTTATCACTTCTTCTAAAATTCTTTAACATTTTTAGTGCCACTAGATTATGTTCAAAATCATAATACATGTAATATGAGTAAAATAATCAATAAAGGAAATAAATTACTTATATCCATTTTTTATTTCTTTTTCATAGTCCAACATGTGTCAGAATGGATAATCTACAAGGGATGAGTTTAATTTATCTCAACTTTCTTATGTATGAATTTTGAAATATTCCGCTTCAAAAATATCGAACAACACTGATATCTTATTCTTGTAATTTAAGGAATGTCATGAATACTTTCTATCTTTTTTATATTTCTCATATTACTTTGAAAAATATGTCTAAATATGTTATATCATAGCTAATATTCCTTCATCATTCTTAGATAGAATTATCCTTCTGTATCCCTAACTTGAAACAAAGTTACCCTTTGTCTGTTCCCCTATTGTTACAACTTTTTCATATTTAATCCATTTTACAAAAAAACCATATTTTCTAAAAAAAATCTATTTCCTGCATCACAAATATATAAAATAATCAACAAGTTTTTTTTATTCAATTAACAAACAAAGTGCTTCTGGATTTCAATTTTTTTTCCAATGATAGAAATTTCAATGCCTTTGATTCTGAGTGACTCATCATTTATAAAATTCATTGTACCTTATTTTTAAAATTTTATATTTCTTAAAAACTTTAAATAAATGTTCATATGTGAAGAACACATGTTATTCAACATACAAGGTCATTCTCCATTTATAGCTTTGAGAGTAGTTTCAACAATGAATTTGTTTTCTATACCTGTTTCCTCCTTCACGTGAGCCTTATGAGATTTTTCGTACAAAAATTGTTGAAATAGAAGTATAAAAAGACATCATTTTGAAATATTTATAGGTTGGTAACATATTTCACACAAAGTTTCTAAATATTGAAATATATTTTTGAATTTTTAGACAAATATTTTCAGGTTTCTTCATAGAATAGGTTTATTCCCTCTCAAAATCCACCTCCAATACCTTATGAATTCATTTTATTAATGATTATTGAACCAGTACATCTTCAATTTATGTCCAAATCCTCTATTGTACCAGTAATAACCATAGGAGGAATATTTTCCTCTGAAACCTATATGTTTTTCAAAATTGTGTACCTATTTTCTAACATATTTATTACTATCATATTTCTTCATATTAGACTTCTTCTTAGACTTAAAATAATCATTTTTGGTGTTTTTTCTTTACCACTTGATTTCTTAGAAATTTCAAAATTTTCAACTTTGATAGTTTTAGCTACATACATGGTATAATTACATTTTTTCTTATTATAAAAACATTAAACATTGTTATTAAACTCAAAGGATAACATTAGTTGATTCTTATAATTTTTACATTTCTTAGAACTTTCACCAACTTATATAACTGCTTTTTAGAAGTTTGTAATTAATTTATTAGATTTAACAAGTTTTTGTTGAAAAATTTCATATTATTTCTCCTTAAACTTTAACTCATATTTAATTTTTATGTCAATGTCTTTCTCTTCATCAACTAATTTCTTCAGATCATCAAACTCTTTTAACAACCTATATTTTTGTTCAAGAGAAAATTACAGACTTTTTACTAACAGATATTCTTTCTTTGTATTTTTCTTATTCTTTTAAATTATAAAAATATTTGAGTGACATTATATCAATTATAATTTAATAATAAACTCCATATAAGTATCATTTTCTTATTCTTCTTTATATATTTTTTTCATCACTTGTAAAGTTATCATCATTCACTTTAGAAATAAGTAACTTCTCACTAGCATCATCATTGGATTTTTCATCATTCACTTCACTATCATTATGTTCCTCACATATGGAAAAAAATTAACTTTTTATATTTAGAGAACTTATTATCCTTTATTTTTTGAAAGTACTTTGATTTTTCTAACTTCTTTTTTAGTGATATTTTTGATTTTTATCTTATTCATCACTATCTTCATCATCCATAAGTCTTGGTAAATTTTTAGTAAAGATTCCAATGGCTCTACAGCCAAATAATTCTAATGGTAGATTTTACTTATACTTATTTACACATATTTTTACCATTATATATGGTAAAGTTATTAATTCATCAAAAAAATTACTTACCTCATCTTTGATGTTATATCATCAATAACTTCTTCCTTGGGAACATTCTTAGATTTCCTTTTCATTTTAACTTTGAAAAAAATCTTGATCAGCCTTTAATTTATTCTTGAATGTTTTCTCCCCTCTCATTTATTATGTAAATATAATAATATATAAATCATCTAAATATAAATTTAAAAGATCTCTATTTTCTAATGAAAATACCTTGGTATCAAATCTATCAGAAATAATTATTATAATATGTTAAAAAATAGTCAAATCTTCTAGTTTTTCACCAAAAAATATTACGGTGTTTATAATTTAATTAACCCCTATAAATAATTCACTAATAGATTCATCATATCCCATTTTAAAATCTTCATACTTCAATATCAAAATCTATAACTTAACCATATTCACTTTTTTATTTCATTTATAAATATTCTTCAACTTATCCCGAATGCCTCTATCAATTATAATTCCTTTAAACCTCAGAAATTTACTTTCATAGAGGTAGGAAAGTATATAATTTATATCTCACCCATCATTTTATACATTTTTATTATTTGTATATTTTAATGGAAACCCCTTATAAGGAAGATATAACCATATATAACAGATTCTAGAACTTTATAAATAATGTATAACAGATGGGGTAACATTTTTCATTCTAGATATGATAGTTATTTCTGTTGAAGATAGAAATATCCTTACTAGTAATAGAGTTATGAATATCCATGGTATCCTTACTTGGCTTTAATCTTTATTAAAGGGACAAATAAGGAACCTTAGGCTCTGATTCCAATTGTAAGGACCAATCCGGATCTGTTTAATCACTGATAGGGGGAGGGGTGAATAAGTGATATTCTCTTTTTATGTTTTCTTAAGTAATAAACAACCTTAATCTCAATTTAATAATAATTGAATTTAATGTAAAAAATCAACCAAAACACCCAAAATAACATGGGTATTTATAGGGTTTACTTCTCAATAATAGTAGCTATTCCTTAGCGTGGTTTGGAAATAATCTTAGAACACATAGCCACTAGAAAAGAATCCTTTTGTAGTTTACAGTAAGAAAGGAATATCCATCACTTGAATATAAATATAGTCCTTAAAAATTTAATGTTCTCCCCAAATGAGTAATATGATATAATAATATTTTGTAATAATAATAAGAACCTTCACCAAAAGGATTAAATATATTTTTACTATGATTCTTAAGATTTATTCACAATTTTCATATAATAATATCTTCCTCTTAACATTCCTAAAAAACATTGAGAAATAACTTCTTTCTAAACTAATATATTTTAACATATCTATCCAACTCATTCTCTATCCAGTATCATTCTATATGTTCCACTTGACCTAGTTAATCTATCTGATGCATTATTTATCTGATATGAAATGATAGTCTCACATAACTTTGTTTAGTATCTTACATTGATAGATTTTACAAACTATTTTTTTGATTCCAACTACTCCATAACCTCTACTTGTTTCCACTTTGTTTTTTGTTCTTGGATTCGATGCTCCAACAATTGGTCAACACCTCTCTTCTTCAAAAAAATTCATGAAAAAAACAATATTCACATAGGTCAACTTCTCCCCATTTATATAGTAATTTATTATCTGAATACTAAGGGAGGAGTGTTAACATAAAATCCAAATTTCCCACTCTAACTTTAAATATCCTTCTCAGATCATTCAATGTTTAACCACCTTCAAACTTCATACAAGTCAGCTTCATAGAAACTTCTTTTGGTAACCTCATAAGGTTCTTTTTTTTATGGTCACATTATATCTAATACAACTCTGTATTATTATATCTATAAACCTTCACAAGATTATTATTCTTTTATCTCTTTAGGTTCTTCTAATTAAAGGCTCTACCCTAAACCCATTGTCTATTTCCTCCACACACACTTTGACTGGTGGACTCTATCCAAATAACTTTTTCTAATGGATTCATTAAAACTTATCTTACATATGGATCTTTTAAAAAAACTTATTTTTCTAATGATCTTAAAATGTTTCTTCTATCTAATGAAAATGTTAGGAAACCTTTTTCAGATCATTTGGTGTAATGACCAAAACTGTTATAAATAAAATTTCCTCTTATGTTTTAATTTAATGTCTTATTATGTAATATGGTTATAGAAAACAAATGCACTTATTTGGATTTATTATATCTTATCAGATTTAGAATACCAATAAGAATCATTATCATTGATAATTTATCCTTTGAACAGTGATCATGTGATTAGTATAGATATTGGTTTTTAACAAATCCAATTGACATAGACAAAGGAAGTGATGACCTCAACCAGTAGGATCATACACTATGAAGCCCATTTATTGGAGATTATGAGGTATATATAATATATTGTATTTTCCCTTGACCAATACCATTATAATATCCAAAAACTTAATCCTAAGTTGAAACATTTATGGAATAAGTTCAAGCTCATCAAGATCACGACCAAAACCATATACGTCAAACCACCCCATGAAAGCCTCACAGTAACACACCTTACCCTTAGGGAATTTCCTGGTGTATTAAAGGTATGTTTATCAAGACCCTAGTAATATGAATATGTACATTATTTAGTATCTAAAAATGAATATATTTTCATCCTATTATAGTTACCTTATAAATGTTTTTTATTTCGATATAATAAAACACAAATAGTATTTTTGGGTAATATTCAAATTTAATTGAGGAATTTATTTTTATGAAATAATGTATTTTTTAAATAAATAATAATTTAATAAAATATTATTATTAAATAATTTTTATTAAATATAAATGATCATATAATATTTTTTAAATCAAATGTAATTTTTAAAAATGTTCGAAAACAGTTATTGTCAAAAAAAACTCCACATTTCTCTATAAATGTCTATTATTATTTTAAAATTGAAAAAAACCCATATTTTAAAATTTATTTTTAAAAAATGAATGTAATTATTCGAATCACAATTTTAAAATTATCCAATGGTGAATTTTTCATAATTTTCTAAGATAATCAAATTTTTGGGTAAAAATTAAATACCATATAAATATTTGGTGTGTATTATGACATCATATTGACCCAAAATATATGTAATAAATAATATAAAAGGTATAAACTACCAAATATATTTTTTCAATTTAAAATAATGGGATTTTATTTTTATTTGATTAATTTTATAAAGCCTTTATGAATCCTCTAAAACCATTAATATATTTTAATGTTTTAATATCATTTCTTTAAGAGTATGATTCACCTCCAAATAATCAAGGGTATTAATTTATTATATTCATACCTTGTAATTATAAAATAATTAAAACCACTCCCATTTTTTAGAAACCATAGGAAAAACCATGATAAGGTGTTTGGATTTGGTTATTTTATTATATAAAGTCCAAAACTTAATTTTGAGAAACAGTAAAGAAATCCCAATTCATTTCCTATATAAAACCACCTATACTTTCATTTCCCATCACTAAAAATACTTGTATCATGTAATTACTCTACCATAACCTCTCTATAGTCCTCCCAAGGTGACTATAATCTCTCAAGAATCTCCTCCCATGCATTGGGGTCACACACTCGAGTAAGGGGTTTCTCTCTTCTCATTTCCATTCAAGCGCCTATTTTATGTTATGATTCTTAGTTTCGATTTGTGGTTGTTTGGGTATGTTTTCCTACAAACCCCTTACTTTCCATTTTATTTCTATATAATGATATATCCCTTTATATCTCATTAACCCCACCCTTTATCCTTTAATTACACCAATTACCATGCTGAAATTTAGTAAGGGATCCTCAACTTATCTTCTTTATTAAAGTTTATTTAATATCTTATGCATTATATTTCTAATTTATAATGTTAGTATATTTCTTTCTATGTCCCTATTAGTCCCCATTTTATTTCCAAATTATGAGAGATACATTTATCTCTCATAAACCCATTTAATGAATTTTTAAGTGAGGTTGTTAGGCTGCTGAAATTTCACCACGATTTTCCATGACAAAACATTTTTGTAATGAATACCGTGCCCATTTACTATCAAGGGTGTTCACTTCTACACACTTGTATTTATTTGAAATTGGGATTATATTTATTTATTACACTATCCTTTATCATGGAATAAAATATGATGATTAATGAATCCATTTTGTATGATCTATGTTTCACACTTAAGGATGAGAATAAAATAAAAGTGATAGGTGTGCCTGGAATTTTATAGTGCTCTAATGTATTGGTTAATGTTTTGTCTCATGAGATTTAATTTTTGGATAGGTATTGAACCACATTCCTTTATGGTAATTTTTCCATCATGATGTCTTGGAATTTATCCTTGACTTGTTTTTATGATGCAGTGTTTTAAGTTGTTTCAACATTTCCCCATGTTATGATTATCATTCTATATCATGACTTATTATTTATATTTATGATTTTCACAACTTTTATTCCCATTTAATATGCCTATTTTCTAAATTTTATAACCTTATTACATTTTTATTCCCATACTGGGATTTCTATATCACCCATTTTTTATGTATTCCCCTAGGTTATCTAATGTTGTTTTAAAAGCCAAGGAATTTTAGAATCATGTTAATGAAGTTTTCAATAATATTATTGTATAAAATTTTCAAGATTTTATGATATTAACCTAATTAAAAAATAAGAAATACTTATAAATATTTTGGTTTGTATTATGTTTACTTTTATGTAATAAATAATGTATTAATGTGTAATAAAGAACTGGGTTGTTATATTTGGTATCAAAGGAAAAGTTTAGTATTTTTGGAATTAGGATTAGAAAACTATAGAGAAAGACTTAATAATAAGACTAGGTATTATAAAATATCACTAAATTTTTTTATGTATATATAAATTTATTTATCATGAAAATACATCCATTTTTATATAATACAAGTGGATGTGGTTCTGGCACTGATCTACCTAGGGGTAACAACTTTGACAAGGTGCATCGGGCTTGACTAAGCATAACCTGGTACGTAACAATGGGCTTAAATATGCACCTGGTTTGAAACTTCTAGGGGATATGATTTGGTAAATTCATAAGCTCATTATTAATCATTATTAAGGTAACAAAAATACCCATAAGAATATATGTTAGGAAATAGATCGTGGATAACATAGATTGAAGACTATAAATTCATAAGTTAAGAAATAAATGTAATTTATAAGTTATCCCTTTAATGTTATTGTATTCCCATTTATGTGTTTAATAGTTTAAAAATACTCGTCCCTAATTTTCCTTTTATTCAATCCATCGCTAAAAATAGGAAGAATCGGGTAAACAGTCAATGCGGCAGGCAATGTGATGAATTCCCCAATGAGATGCCTAACCTGATGGGAGCTGGAATCACAAAAATTATGACGATACTCTCTCATTTAACTTAAGTTTTGAATATAAACCAAGATCAGGAAGAGCACCAAAATTCCCCCAATAATGAACAAGCTTCAATTGAGAGATTTATGTGACAAATGCCTTTAAATTTCAATGGATCATCAGATCCCTTAATCATTTAACAATATATCAACTCCATTGAGAAGATCTCCTCTATCCTTCGATGATCCAAAAAAGAGAAGGTTATACTGGTTGTTTATCATATGGAAGGAGAAGCTGATCATTGGTTGACATTGATCAAGAATATGAAGTGTGAGGAAGAGATAAAACTAAATGGGTGGAAGGAATTTTGGAAAAAAAATTGATAAATATTTTCCTCACACTCTCCAACTTAATATGGAAAGGTATTTCCTTACCCTCAAGAATAAAGATAACAAATATATTAGGGAATATAAGTAAAACTTTATAATAATTTCTCAATATGCCTCTAGCTTTTTCATTACCATAGAATGCAAGGTCATCCGCTTCTTTGGTGGGATAAAACCTAGTCTACGAAAATCCCTGGTGATCAATGACTTTGATAGCTATGAATAGATTGCTTGATGTTCCCTCAAAGTTGAAATAGAGATCAGTTAATCTCAATGTTATCATGGGGATATGAATTGGAAATTGGAGTTTAATTATGGTGGCCTGACGGATAAAGATAATGGTTACAAGAAATTTAACATCTCACTTGTCAAATGTGAGAAAAGAAGCACCTCGGATATTGCCTAAGGGGGGTAAGAAAATTCTTCAGTTGTGGGAAGGAAGGGAACCTAGAAAGAGATTTCTGATAATAGAAACTCACTAATGTGATGGAGGAAAGGAATGATCCAACCAACCCTCGGTGCATTGTTAATTACTTTAACTTTAAGAAACCATGACACATTGTAAGCAAATGCAGTAAGCCAAGGGTTTTTAGAAACAACCAACAGCCTCCAAGGAAGAAGTGGAGATATTTTTTCATCACAACCGCTAAGGTGGATCCCGACATTGAAGTAGTGAGAGGTATGCTATTTATTTATTCAAGAATAGTGAATTTACTTTTTGATTCAATTTATACGCATTTCTTTATATCATAAACATTTAGTAGAACTATTCAAACACCACCACAAATCATGAAAGTACAGAGTTCAGTGAAAATGAAAAAATGGGGAAATTATTGTATCCTAAGTAGTTGAATGCTCCCATATCACAATTTTTGGGATAAAATTCCCAAATAACTTTATCATAATCCCTTTGGTGGAATTTTATGCAATTCTAGGTATGAATTGTCTTTCCCTATACAGATCCAACAAAAATTAGCATGAGAAAAAAATCACTCTCTGTACTATGAATATTACCTTGATTCTATACAAGTGTGAGGAGGATGAATCTTCTTTAGTACCAACATCTCAAGAATATATATTATTTCCCTACGAGAAAGTATTTATATCTCAAATTACTGATTCTAAGGAAGGAATCATCTTTTAATACATGCCTATTTTGAGGGAATATGCTAATGTGTTTTCTGAGGAATTTTTTGGTCTTCCTCCTAACTGAGAGGTTGACTTTTCAATCAATCTTATACCTAGGGAGTTACCATTATCCAATAATCTATATATAATAGATATTTTGGAACATGAAGAGCTAAAGAAACAACTAAAAGAGAATCTGGATAAAGGTTTCATATTCCCTAGTGCTTCACCATGGGGTGCACCAGTTCTCTTTGTCAGGAATATAGATGGGTCAATGCGCCTTTTCATTGATTATCATGATCTCAACAAGATCATGATAAATAAAAAGTATCCAATACCTTGGATTGATGACTTTTTTGATCAGCTACATGGAGGAACATACTTCTCTAAGGTGGATCTGCAGTCGAGATATTACCAAGTTAGGTTGAAGGAGGATATACCCAAGACTGCCTTTCATATAAGGTATGGGCACTGTGAGTTCATAGTAATGACATTTTGAATCACTAATGCTCTATATATAATCATGGAATTCATTAATAGAGTCATTATATATTACCATGATAAATATTTGGTAGTCTTTATAGATGACATTCTAATGTTATCCAAAACCAAGGAGGAGCATGAGGAGCATTTGATCACTATGCTAAAGACCTTATGAAAGGCTAATATTTGTGCCAAATAAAAAAAATGTGTTTTCTACTTAAAGGAAGTCTCATTCTTGGGGAATATCATCATAAGAAATGGGATATTTTTTGACCTTGAAAGACAGAAGCAATTGAAGGATGGTCAAGGCCAACATATGTGACATATATTCGTTGTTTCCTTGGATTATCTTGGTATTATCGTCAATTTGTTAAACATTTATCACAATTTTCAAACCCTATAACCAAGATAACTTGAAAGGGAGACAAGTTTTCTGGGAATGATGAGTGTGAAGAGAGATTCAAGAAACTAAAAAGGAGGCTTATCACTACCCCTATACTCAAACTACCCACAAATGGAAAAAAATTCATGGTATTTAGCGATGCTTCGAAGAAGGGATTAGGTTGTGTGTTAATGTAGAATGATAAATTCATTGCCTATGATTCAAGGTTGTTGAAAGTTCATGAATAGAACTACCCAACGCATGAATGGAGTTAGTTGTATTAATATTCTCTTTGAAATTTTTTCAATATTATCTCTTTGGGGAAAAATGTGAAATATATACGGATCACAAAAGTCTCAAATATATATTCACACAGAAAGAGATGAATATATTCCAATAAAGATAGTTAGAGCTAATCAAGGAATATGACTGCTCAATCCACTACCATCCTAGTAAAGCGAATAAAGTGGTGGACACTATAAGTATAAAGGATCCAATAATTCTATCATTTATGAGAATTGATAGGGATTATATCTTCCTAGATTTGAAAAGGATGGAAATGGGAATCATTAAGGAAGGAACATTATCAATACTTTCAAAAATGATAGCTCAACCATCCCTTCTGGAAAAGAAAAATGATGCTCAAAGAAATGATGTGTAAATTAAAAATAAAGTGGAAACTATAAGAAAAGGGAAATCCTTGGATTTCAATGTTAATGAAAAAGGAGTTGTGATATTTGGGTCAAGCCTATGTGTACTACCAAATCCTGAGTTAAAGGAGCTATTGTATGATACAAATAGCTCAACCTTCTCCATCCACCCAGGAAGCACAAAGATGTATTGAGATAGTTGAGAATACTATTGGTGGGACAATATGAAGAATGAGGTCACAGAATATACATCAATATGTCTTTTATGTCACCAAGTGAAATAGGAAAGGCAAAAATATAAAGGTATGATGAAACCATTACACATACCTACGTGAAAATGGGAAAACATCATCGTAGAATTATTTTACCGGTCTTTTAAAGACATTATGAGGGAATAATTCTATATGGGTTTTAATGGATCATCTTACAAATATTGCACACTTCATTGCGATTTGAGAGGATTTATCACTAGATCAACTTTCACATATATACATCAAAGAATTGGTGAGGATGTATGGAGTACCACTATTGATTGTATCCAATCAGGATCCAAGATTCACCTCTAAGTTATGGAAGAGTATCCAACATGCTCTAAACACTGATATAAAAATCATCATGGATTATCACCCCAAATATTACGTCTAATATAAGTAGACTATCAGGACACTTGAGGAAATGTTGATAGCATGCTCAATTGACTTTAAAGTAGGATGGGATCAACATATTTCTCTTGTAGACTTCTCATACAATAACAATTTCCACTTGATAATATAAATGGATCCATATGAATCTCTCTATAGGAAGAGGTACAGAACACCTGCATGCTGGGATAAATTTGTGGAAAGAAAACTAGAAGGTCTTGAAATGGTTAAGAAAATTGTGGAAAGGATTAAGACCATTCGGTAGCACATCAAGGCTACTTGGAGTTGATAGAAGATATATGATTCCAATCATCGATGAGACCTGATGTTGGAGACATGTTATTCCTCCACATATATCCATGGAAGAAAGTAATGAGATTTGGGAAAGGTTAATGCTTATTCCAAGATACATCATCCCCTTTGAGATCATTGATCACAACGGAGCAGTGTCCTGCTGACTAGAACTACCACCTAACCTTTCTCAAGTAAATGATGTAATCCATATATCCATCTTTATATAGTACATACCAGACCCCTCACATGTACTAAATCCAAAGGTATCACCATTGAAGAATTTCATTTCCTATGAGGAGTAGCCAGTGAAGATCTTAGATCATAGAGACAAATTTCTATGAAATAAGACAATGCACCTGGTCAATGTGTTATGGAGAAACCACAAGTTTTAATAAATGATGCGGGAACCAAAGGAAGTGATGAAAAATGATTCCCCTTATATATTTTAGTGTTGTAAATGAAAATTTCAAGGGTGAAATTTCTTAAGAGGGGAATATTGTAATGAACCTAATTGTTATAAATAATATTTCCCCTTCAGTTTTAATTAAATGTATTATTATGTAATATGGTTATAGAAAACACATGCACATATTTGGTTTTATTTTATCGTATCAAATTTAAAAGACCATTAATCATTATTACCATTTATAATATAGTTTTTTAACAGTGATCATATGATTAGTGTAAATATATGGTTTTAACCAATCTAATTGACATAGAAAAAGGAAGTGATGACCTCAACTGGTAGGATCATACCCTATGAAACCCATTTATTGGAGATTTTGAGGGAGATAAAATCTATGGAATTTTCCTTTGATGAATCTCAAGATGAGATCCAATAACTTAAGCATGAGAAAAAACATTTATGGGAGAATTTTAATCTCATAAAAATCACGGCGCAAACAATGTAAGTCGAACCACCCCATGAAAGTCTCACAGTCTCACACCTTTCCCTAAGGGTGTTTGCTGGTGTAATGAAGGGATATGTATCAAGAACCTATAAATATGAGTATGTACATTATTGTTTATATAATAATGAATATATTTTCATCCTATTATTGTTACTTTATAAATGATTATTATTTCGATATAATAAAACCCAAATAGTATTTTGGGTAATATTAAAATTTAATTAAGGAATTTATTTTGATAAAATAATGGATCTTTGAAATAAATAATAATTTAATAAAATATTATTATTAAATAATTTTTATTAAATATAAATGATTATATAATTTTTATTAAGTCAAACGTAATTTTTAAAAGGGTTCGAAAACTATTATGGTCAAAAAAACCTAGCATTTCTCAATAAATGTCAATTATAATTTTAAAATTAAAAATACACATATTTAGAAAATTATTTTGATAAAATTAATATTATTTCTTTAACCATAATATCTAAATTATCCAACGGTGAATTGTTTCATATTTTTATGAAACAGATAAATTTTCAGATAAAAATTAAATACCGTATAAATATATGGTGTATATTATGACATCATAATGACTTAAAAGTGATGTGATAAATACTATAAAATGCATCCATGATAAAATATATTTTTTCCGTTTAAAATAATGATATTATATTTTATTTGATTAATTTTATAAATCATTTATGAATCCTCCAAAACCATTAATATATTTTAAGGTTTTAAAATCGTTTTTTAACAGTATAACTCACCTCCACATAAGAAAGGGTGTTATTTTATTATATTCAGACATTGTACTTATAAAATAATTAAAACCACTCTCATTTGGAACAAATCATGGTAAAAACCATGGTAAGGTTTTTGGTTTTGGTTATTTTGTTATATAGAGTCCAAAACCTATGTTTGAGAAATATTAAAGAAATCCCCACTCATTTCCTATATAAACCCACCCAATCTCCCATTTATCTTTACTAAAAATCCTTGGATCACTTAATTACTCTTACCTATCCTATATATATTCCTCCCAGGTTTTCTCCAATCTCTCAATATACTCCTCCCAAGCATTTGGATTCATGCACTCGAGTAATGGATTTCTCTCTTCTCATTTCCATTCAAGCACCTCTTCTATGATATGATTCTTAACTTCAAATTTTGGTCATTTGGGAGTGTTTTACTATAAAAAAATTACTTAACATTTTATTTATAAATAATTATATGCCCATTTATCTCTCATTAACCCCTACCTTGAACCTTTAAGTACACTCGTTACCATTCCAAACTTTAGTAAGGGATCATCACCTTCTCTTCTTTATTAAAGTTTCTTTATTATATTATTCCTTCTATTTAAAATTAATAATGTTGGGATATTCCTTTGCATGTCCATATTACTTTCAATTTTATTTATAAATTATGAGATACCTCTTCCTCTATCATCAAAAAAAATTATGAATTTTCAAGTGACGATGTTATGTTGTTGAAATTTCACTGCGATTTTCTATGCCAAAACATTTGTGTAGTGAATACCATAACCATTTCATATAAAGGGTGTTCACATTTATACACTTATAAATATTTGAATTGGGAGTTAAATTTATTTATTACACTCTCCTTAATCTTGTAATAAAATATTATGATTAATGAATCCATGTTTTATGATCTATGTGGAACACTTAAGCATGAGAATGAAATAAAAGTGAAGGGTGCGCTCGGAATTATATAGTGCTCCAATGTATTAGATAATATTTAATCTCTTGAGACTTATTGTTTGGATAGAGAGTAAACCTAATTCCTTTATGGGACTTTTTTCATCATTATTTCTTTATATTTATCCTTGACCTATTTTTATGGTGCATTGTTTTAAATTGTTTCCACATTTCCCCATGTTATGATTATCATGTTATATCATGCCTTATTATTCATGTTTATGATTCTCGCACCTTTTATTCCCATTCTGTATGACTGTTTTCTATCTTTTATCACCTTATTCGATTTTTATTCCCTTACTAGGATTTATATCTCACCCCTTTCTTATGTATTCCCCTAGGTTAACCCATGCAATTTTAAAAACTATGGAATTTTAGAAGCATGTTAAGGAAGTTTTCAAAAAAATATTGTGTCGCGTGTTCAAGATTATATTCTATGTACCTAATTCTCAAATACACTATACTTATCAAACTTCTGGGTTTTATTATGTGTACTTTTATGTAATAAATAATGAATTTATGTGTAATAAATAATTGGGTTGTTATATTTGGAGGCCTTCATACAATTTTCAATCTGATATAACTATATTCACAACCTCCAAGTATCTTTATCCAGAAAGTCTTCATGGTTCATTCCATTGGGAACTCCCACAACACATTATAACTTATTCCTTCAAACTCTTTTTTCTAAAATAATGTATACCTTTATAAAAACAGGACATTGAATATTAGTAAAGCATTGCCTTCTTTCTTTTACTGAACAACTTTGTCTGATAGAACTATGAATGTAATCAAATAAACTTTTAGAGACATACTTCTTATATTCACTTCAGTCTATGGGACTCCATCCATTAGAATTGTTCTGTTGAACACTATATATTACCTTTGAAATAAATTATCTACAATTTCAAGTGATTTATGTTTGAAAAAAATACAACACTTAAGAAAACCTTCTTTATTCTCAACCAGCTTCTTCTTAATAACGCAACACCTCAAAGAAGCTTGGTCTCAAGACCTTGTGATAATTTATATTTATCTTCTATAAGGTCAAGGGTGAGATATAAAATTTTATAGGATTGATACTCTGTCATGTTTAGAGGGTTAATTTCAGTAAAATAAAGTATAAAATATTACCATTTATTCATCCCCCCTTCTCAGTGGTACATCATATTCTTGTCCACTTCACTTTTATTTATTTATTATAATAATAATTATAACAATACCAAAAAAAATAAAACCATTACACATATAATTCCATAAACATAAAATAAAATCTATTAAATAAAATAAAAAAATTATATAACCATAATAAGTATTGAATAACAATATAATAATGATCCATGAATTGATTATCAAGAGTCTCAAGAATTTGGGATATAAAATAAAAAGTTTCAGTTCAACTAATATGGGTGAATGGTTCACTTTAATGGTTACCCAAACTATGATCTAACCATGTTTTACTCACTATATCACCCTTAAAATAGTGTATATTTGAGTCACATAGTTTCTTCTAATCATGATCAAATCATGAACCCCTTAATTTTATCAAAATTTCCAACATTAAATTATTGAAATTTAAAATATTTTTATTATAATTATTTATTTAAAAATAAAATAGGTATGTTATAGTGAAATTAGTGTACCTACATTCATATTTTGTTCAAAATCATAATGATAGACTTACCCATATGTCTCTTATAGCCACAATTTCTATAACTATTATGGTAGGATACTTTCATGGTTTTAGAGGTTATTATTGTAGTTTTAAACTATGGTAATGCCCAGTCTTTATAGTAGTGTAATAAAACATTGGATTACTTATTATACTTTTATATTACCTTAAATAATTGGAGAGGTGTGAGATGACCACCATCATTTGATTTTTTTGGGTAGTTCATACCTTGTAATTATAGTATGGAAAGGGGTTAGGTGTGTGAGGATTAACCCAACCATATTTATAAAATAAGGTTTTAAAAAATAAAAATTTGATTATATATGCGTATTATATAATTTTGGTGATAATTGTTGTGACTCAGTATGTTTTAATATGGGAGGACATTTCATATTATCATTGACTTGGTTATTATGGGATGAGTTTCCACTTAATCATGAGACCATCTTGAGTATGGGAGGACATTCCCATTTCCTATGGTTTTGTCTATGGTAATGGATGAAATTTCCATTATATTAATATGGTATATGTCTTGGGATGATATTCCCTTTATGAAATTTCTTATTTGGTATGGGACACACTACCCACTTAACCACTATTTATTTATGCCATTATCATGGGACGACATGATCATTAATAGGAGATGTTTATAAGCATGGGTCACATTAACCACTAACCTAGATAGACAATGATTTGGGATGATTTTCTCATTATTCTATACTACCCATGGAATAGGGTCTCTCTACCCATTATTTGGTACATCCATAGAAGGGTACATAATGTCCATATGCATACTACTATGTGTGACTTGGGAAAAATCCCATTCTTGTGTTGAGGCATAGGGCTAGGGAGGATTTTTCCCCTTGTGATATTGCTCAAGGATAGGGATGTTATGATCGATTATGGTGTTATCAATGGGACACTATGCCTTATTATGTATTGTTGTGTCAGGAAACTATGTTCACTTATGTATGGTTTTCATGGGGATATTATGCCCAGTAATGTGACATTGTTATTGGGATTTACTTCCCATGTATCGAATATTGTGTTATGATAGTATGTTATAACCTTTGATGATTGGTTATTACATTATACATGATACCTAGTTGATATCACATATTGTGACTGGGAATACACTATTTCGGCCCCTTGATATTATGTGTGATATGTTCAAACACCCCTAACACTGGTTGGAGCGAGTATGGTCACTCACAAAGAGGCTTATGTATTACCCATGGATGTAATGGTTATTATTTTTGTCAATGTTTATTTATTTATTTTTGATTATATCACATCATTCATGCACTTACATTTAATGGATTTAATTAGGGACACCATTGGTGGTGGATTACTCAGTTTCACTCACACCCTCCATGGGAGTTTTGGTGTGTGTATAGATTTTATGATTTATGGTGTAGGTAAAAGAAAGTCCCCTATAATGGATAGTTGAGTAAAAGATGTCTGGTCGAATTTGAAGATAGGTCCAGGAAGGGACTTGGGTCGATTTTTATAGTTGTCTCTATTATTTTTTATATTTTAGACTCGTATGTATATGATCGGATAGTGTAGTGATCCTTTCCACTTATCTATCACTATGTTTCATTATAACAGTGTTTCATTATGTTATATCATGTGATATGCAACCTCTTATGGTTAGACCTTAGTTTTAATGTTCATATTTTATTTTTATACTGAATTGGATGTTATTATTATTTATTTCACTGTTATATATGGTTATCTATACCTGAGGGTATATTCTCCCCACTATCACATATAAAACCTTGTTTCTAGTTGACAACCTCTAACTTATACGAAGGCATGCCTAAGGTCTCTTGGTTCTCTCTAGCTTGGAGATGTTCGGGTTGAATAGGTTGAAAAATCTATATAAAGTTTTTTAAAATTCCAAATTCAAATTTAAATAATTTTAAGTAAGAAATGATTTTGTGGATATAAATCAAACCATGTGTCTAGGAATACTAAGAATAATTAGAAATAAAAAATACCTGGTGGGATTTCTCCAAGGACTCTCATAAATTTCTATGAATGATTAATCTAATAATTCCAAAATCAATACCATTTTAGAAAAATAAAAATACATTATAAAATGGTTATTTTATATATATATAATTATAATAAGTATAAAATTTATTATCAACCAATAAGAAACTCACAAAAGAGTGTTAACAAACACTGAGTAACCTAACTTGGTTCACCCATGTCAAATCCAAATTAATATCAACATCATCATTTATATGTGTCATATAAAAATCATACCATAACATCAATTTTAAATTCATAAAGAGATAATATCAATAAAGTTACATTCAATTATGATTACAGTCTATCAAAAATGGATCATCATTTAATCTAAGCATTCATACTTTGACACTTTCATTGTCACAGATGATATTTCTTTCACATTCCATGGTACATATTGATAATTTATTTTTAGTACTTAAAAATATATTTTTTTCAGTAATTCAACTCATTTCTCATGCTATTATTTTTTATTTTCCAATAAAACCATTTTTTTCAAAAAAAATATTTCAACCCAAATAGTCCTTCAAACCATTTATTCCATGAATTATACCAAAATCTATATTTCTATAAATTTATAAACAATTCATTATTTCAAATATTTTCCCGAAAATCCAAAATATTAAATTGAATTAAGATTTATAATCAAAATATATTTTATAACTATTCAAAGATGAAAATTTATCAAATCCTTGAAAATTCATTCTCTTCAAAGAAAACCATGATTTATCAAAAATACAAGATTTACCAATTGAATCTGTAACAAATAAAAAATACAATAAAATAGTATTTGATAACTAAATTTGAAGATAAAACCATCATTTATTTAATTACACACCAATAAAACATTAATGTATCAATAACTATCATAGGTAAATATATAAGCTACCCACCTTAGGTTATACTTCTGAAATTCCCTAGATTAAGAATCTTAAACATCATTTTTAATCCAATCCTCCAATACCTATCATCAATTATATTGATTTAGATTAAATATATATTTTTTCACGGTCTAAATAACCATAATGGAGTTTAAAAAGAGAGATATAAATATGAGAGAATAATTATCAAAATAAATCCATGATTTCTTACCTTCAATTAAGGTTGAATCTATCAAAAAAATAAAAATATATATATTGAAAAATGTCTAAAATCTCCAAAAATAAACCTAAATAAGGCCTTGGACTAGACAAATAAGCCTTGATAATTTATTTAGGGTTCATAAATGAAACCCATGTACTTTAAAATGAAAATTTATAACATTAATTAACATTTATAGTTAGTCTACGTGGTTAGTTAACCATGATCCTAATTGTGTAATCCTGCTACCTCTCATCCATACCCATGTAGTTAACCTACATAGATATTAAATTTTTCATCTTAACTATGAAAGGATGACACCTCAAAAATAACATCATGTTATTATACTATAAGTTAAGTTAATCATGCATCTATCCTTGCATAAATTTTCCATTTTTAACCCAAAATACATGATGACTCAAATAATGACTTATATACCAAAATCAGGGTGTCAACAACTTGAGTTGAGTAGTTAAAAATATATCTTTATGTGGTAGGTTTATGTGTCATATAAATTAGGGATATATAGTCCCTAAGTATAATAATGAGGAATTATGGTCTAGGTAATGTCAAGTAGAGGAATTTTACCTATTAAAATATGGTACATAATTTTGAACATGTTGTGATATTTATCATGCTAGTAAAAAAGAATCATTTAACTCTTATTTTCTTCCTATATCAAAAATATTTCTTTGTTGGTCCATTTAGGATAATTTAAGTTAGATTTAAATTTTATTTATATTTAAAAGGAATTTAAAATTACATATTAAAAATTTAGGTTGATTTGTAAGATTTATTTATGATATGTTGGTTTTGAGATTTATTATTTCAGGGTTTATGTTAATGGTAATTTTTACACTTTATGTTTGAAGAATATGTTACATTGATTTATTTGGTGTGTGTGGTTTTTATTGTTAAATTTGGTTTCATATTCAAGTACTAAAAATGAAAATTTTGGGATAGAATTATAATCCTAAATTTTAATGGTTTTATTAATGAAAAAAAACAATATCCTGAAAGGGAAGGTGAAATAATACTGATT
The DNA here is from genome assembly GCA_963277665.1 of Viscum album. Lineage (NCBI taxonomy): Eukaryota > Viridiplantae > Streptophyta > Magnoliopsida > Santalales > Viscaceae > Viscum > Viscum album. The sequence goes on from OY728135.1 coordinate 1,294,123,870, forward strand.
TTTTATTACTAAAATTAATAATTTGATTTTATGAAAATTATATGTTATTTAGAATTTTATAATAAACATTTAAATGATTTAATATTTAAAAAATAAAATTTAATGTTGAATATTTCATTATTTATTTTTATCAAAAGTAATAATAATAAGTCTTATTTTTCTATGTTTATTAATTTTTGATAAATTCTTAGATATAAATTTATAATTATGATTAGGGATGATGATTATGAAGATGATATATTACGAAAGGTAAAAAATTACCAAATACATAGTCTAAGTGATAAAAAACATTGAAAATGAATTAATAGTGACATGCTACAATAATGAAAACATATGGATTTTATGGTACCCACGGGGTCACACAACTAGATGAACATACCTTTGAACTAGTGATAACATGAGGTTGAGAAAGGGTGAATCTCCATGCCACAAATATGAACCTCCTATGACCATGAGACTTCCTATGATATTATCATCTAATTAAGAATAAATTTAAAATTTTGGATGCACAGTCATATTTTCAGGTCAACTTGATTCGTTTTTTTTTTTTTTTTGATTTTTGGATCATCCAGAATTGAACATATTGATTATAAAAAAATTAGATATATTATTTGGAAAAACGTAATTTTTGTAACATTCTGACCCGAATCATAGGGTCTGGGCTATAATTCCACATGAACTCTGGCATGAATTCCCGTATTCTAGAGGTTATCCACTAGTAGTGAGGGTCATGTGTGGAACCATGGGGAGACTATACCCTCAATTAGAATGCACAGTAACAATAAATAACCTAAAATGTAAACAATATACAATATTAGTAAGCATAAACCAATAATATACAAACTATATGAATGTAAGTGTAAATAATATACTCAAACCTAAGTACAAGTCATTTATCACCCACCAGTCCAATCACATATACAAGAAAGAAAAGAATAAAGTAAAAGAGGATTTTATCCTACTCCAAGCTACATATAATCCCAATCTCCTGAATCATAGTGAGATATCCCTCTAGGCGACCAACTTGAGCCTCATCTCAACCTATACCTATAACAAGTGAGGGATGTTTCGGTACCCAAGTTCCATGGCTTACCAAGTAGAGTGTGAGTACAACTCAATATGTCCCCACCGACTCGGTCCAGTACCTAACTAGTAATATGTAATTTGTGTGAATGTGATAATCTTAGCAGAAAGTAAAAAATAAAAACATAATTATACAATCATAACATAATCACAAAGAACACACAAACAACAATAACCATGTGTCGAGCAGTCATGCGCTTATGAATCCTCCATGAACCTTCGTCCATACCTACTTTAGTTCCATGTCAAAATGTAGTCAAAATAGATGTTAGAAGTAACAAGGTCAAAATATATGGTTGAGATTCATATGTTATACCACACTAGGACATCATGCCCCATATATCTCTCATCATTATTACATTCCCTTACCCTCTATGTCAGACCTCACTAGACCATTATACCATATCTCCCTCAACATCTTTATAAGCCCTAGGTCTCTAGGACATACCACCCTCGGCTATCATTCCATGTTGTTATCTCTTGAGTCAAATTAAATAGACCACCATGCCCCACTGCTGCCTATCAAGTCTGGTCACATTTGATTGCCATACCCCCTAGGTTAAGCCACAATAGACCATCATGCCCCATCATTTATCTCAGTTTCATCATCATGTAACTTACAACATCTGAGTGTACTCTCCCTATAGGTCTACTGATCAGTGATGAGTCTACATGTCACTTAGGTACCATGTAAAAAACAACATCAGTATAACATATACCAAACATATAACAAGGAAATAGTGGAATCATATTAATCACACATATCCAATGTCATATCGTAATAAACATGGTTCTCATACAATGGAATATTATATCAACCAATGGGTCTCTATACTACTCTTTCACACATGTATGGAATCACTGTCATGCACGGTTAAAAAGCTCTGAAAACATAGGTATCACATCAAGGAAACATGGGTATACATATAAACATATCAATTTATATCATCAAGATTTATACAAGTTACACATGTGATCAAACATCAAAGATTGTCTTATAGGATCTAAGTCTCAAGTAGCACAAAAACACACCCCAAGGTTTCCAAACATCAAGCATGGGCTCCATTAGCTATGTACACACCATGTGATCAATAATAAAATGTAAGTCTCATAGGCTACACAACCAATAGATCCTTTTCTATCGGCAGCCAAGCAACAAACCAGCATACAAGTTCCAACATGTCCCTTGGTACCTTGTCAATTTATTAAACATGTTACTTTAATTAATTAAGACTTAAGGAGTATTAATTAATTAATAATAATTATTTTTTTATAACATAATATGACTTGATGGTTTTTCTCTCAAAGTGGAAAACCTCAAATCACATGAAAATGAACATGCATAATAACATAAGATAGAGGATAGAGGACCACCTCCCTCATGTTTATCAATGTCAAAATCAAGGTTTATCAAAGAAACATCACTCAAAACATGATCACATATCTACTTGTTCAAAACAATCGTCAAATATTCCTAGAACCAGTTACATTATTTTATTTCCAAAAAGAAATAAAATCAACACATGTGATAACAAATTTCTCTCTCCTATATAATTTCTAAATTATATAATTAATCCAAGGAATGAGATAACCATTTCCTATTAAAAGAATAATTATAATTACTCATGTGATAACATTATCTCTATATAATAATCCAAGGAAACGATGATAATTATTATTTAATATAATTAAATAATTATAATTTAATTATAATTTTAATACATTTATAACATTTTTATCCAAAAATATTAATAAAAATTATCAAAAACTGAATAAGAAAATATTTATAAAAAAATTAACTAAGTTAATTATTTTCTAAGAAAAATCCATCACCCAAAATATAGGATATATTTGAGGGTTTTTAGATGCCTAAAACTAAGATGAGGAACCAATTTCATTCGAAGAAGACTTCTCATATTCAGAAAGAAGAATTTATAGGCTTCTCAGATGAAAGGGGATATCTGAAAACAAAAGGCAAAGGGGTTCATATATCTTTAAGATGGAAATGGTTACCAGTTCACAATCAGATAAACCTCAAATGAAATTAACCATTTAATTTTTCCTTTAACCAAATATTAATTATAAAGTATTTAACTTCTCCCATAAAAAGAATCATAAAACATTAAATTGTAAAAATAATTAATTCTATAATTTTTGTCTTTTAAAATAATCAAAACAAAGTATATATATATTCTAGGGAATAAGGAGGGAAAACTATGAAAAATAGGGTAAAAATAATTACCCTTATGTGACAACATAACATTGTTTAAGGGTAACTTTTTTCCATTTTTTAATGACAGAAATTCAATACCCATACGCAGACTACCCTTACACGAGCATGTTACCATTACAAAAAGTAGAGGATTTCCCTTATGTAACCTATAGAAATCCTAGTTTACCCTTACAAAACTCAAGGATACCCTTATGTGAGTCCAAAGTTACCTTATAGGTAGAATTTACCCTTATGTGAGAAAAGGGTTTCTCCTTCTTACCTTTACACAATCCAAGTTTACCCTTATGTAGCCAATACTACCCTTATGCAAGGATCAATATTTACAATTTACCTTTACACAAGCCATTTTTACTTATACTCAATGCTTGAAACCCCAATATACCCTTATGTTCATGATTTTTACCATTACTTAAGGGTATAAATTCAGTTGAATTTTTTTAAATTTCCACCAAAAAGGAATATAAAATAAAACAAAAATGGGGTTTTAGAACTACTAAAAATTGGGGATGTTATAATTCTCCCCATATAATGAAATAACATCCCAAAGAAGTATCTGAAATTGTATTTATAAACACCTCATTCATACTTGATATGATGATCTCGTTATAGTTCTAACCCACCACATTCAGGTTCTCACAGAAACACCAGTCGGAACATTTCCAATTATCTTCCTCCAAAGGTAACTGGCCTAAAAAACTACAAATAACTAGATACCTAGTATAGGTCTCCCTATAATTTAAGGATTCACGAAAATTGTGTGACACGAGGGGAAAATCCACCAAAATACATCTCTTTAACTTAAATAAGAAACTTATATCACACACCATAATGAAACACCCCAGAGCTAACACTAAAACCTCAAGGAATGGAACATCCAAAACACCACAATGATTCCCAAAATAGAAAATGATCCAAATATGCATCAATGATCCAAGAATTCATAAGAAGGTCACAAAAATGACAAGTATTTATACCATGGGTGTGTACTCGATGGTAACCTAGGATTTTCAACACCAAGACTCACCCCTTGATGGGCTTGTTGAATCAACCACAAGTACATATAGGTGTCTGGTCTATCAATAATCCACATTGACCTAGCTACTTAAGTAGATTACCAAGTTCTATCTAAGCCCAAAAAAAAATATCTCTAAACAAAAAATTCAATGTGCAAACAAGAACTACACTCCCACACTAAATATCATCCATCACGTTGATATTGATATCTAACCATCATGTAAAAACAAGTAGATACCAAGGGGAAAAAACTGAATGGTGTCCAACATCAACCTTAGAGAGACACCCATGGAATGAATCAATAAGAGGAAATTTAAAGAACAATGCCCAAAAACATCTATAAATTCTCATCACAAGATTCCATTCCATCCAAAGAAGTATAGTGAACCTCAAGGGTTTTGAAACCATTTGCGATGAAGTCTAACACAATTCAAGAGAACACGTCCAAATGTAGTAACAAGGTGATATTAGGTAAAGGAAAACATCGACACTATCACAAACAAGGTCCAAAATATAACATACATAAAGGACTCAAAGAAATCAACAAGCAATCCCCATGATGATAAGGTTTGAACCAACTTTATTGAAGTTTTCCTAGTTGGTTCACTAACTACTTACAATAGCCACATGGCTCTAATACATGCATCAATGAACCAACAATCTGACTCCTCCTCAGCCTAAATAAAATTTCCTCCTAAGTAAAAAATTCTACATCTAGTTCCCATCAATCATTATATCTGAAATAAAAATTATACATTGAACACAAAACTAGATACTCTCTGTTCCACTACACATCAGTCTCTAGAGTCATCATAATTGTAAAATGGTCAATCTTTTATAGACTACAACCCTTCCACAAGAGAGTTCATTTTATATGCATCCAGTTTAATGCTCCTCACCATAAGATTATCCTTATTATCATCCCTTCATGTACAATGTTATCCAAATCCATTTCTGATTCCATCTTCTACCATAGAGACAACTTCATAATCATTAACCACTAGTCTAAAAACCCTATGATATTTATGCCAAAAACGTTGGTTTCCAACACCAAGGGTGATCCTGAACTAAAAAAAATCAGTGGCCACCATCAAAAATCTACCAGGATCATCCATAGAACCAAAAACATCCTCAATGGTTAGTATTCCACCAAAATGTTTCAAACCCATGCACATCCACCGCATGAGAACTCACACATCAAATATTTCTTGGTAAAGTAATAAAGTACCACTCATTACTCCAACTGAGTGATTTTTTCACCGAGTCATGAACCTTAGATCCGGACTCACAAGCCTTAATAGCTATTCATGCACTAAAAGGAACTATATTCACAAAATAAATCATCTGAATCATTCTTATTTAGAAAGTAAACTCCTTGTAGGGTTTCAATGCGCACCACCCATATCATGGGTGTCATCTCAAGCTACTGTGTATTCACCCATGATAAACCATCCTAGGTCCGAAAACCTAGGATCGTCACTCGGTATATGGCGAGAGTTTAATTCCAAAATAATATGCCATGAAACACTAGATAATACCCTTGATTCAACAAGCACCCAAAAACTTAGGAACCCAACCTTGAATCATAAGTACTAACACTCTAGGTGCTCTATACTCTAGGGTTTCAAGGAAATTTTCATGACCTTACATTAATAATTTTAGAGGTTAATTATATACATAGGGTATTTTATTCATTTAAAACCACCCTAAAGGGACTAACCTTGACTATTCCTTCATAAGGAATATCTTCACCTAGGTTACCTTTATGTAGTGCAAGACACCATATCAATATTATCTAGAGTCATGTTCAAAGGCCAAATGGCCTTTCACAAAACCCATATATGGTTTTACTAAGGGTTAAAGCTCACGAAAAATTATCTAGGAACATTTCCAAGACATTATATGATGACTTCACTCTTAGAACAACCATGTAGAGAGACAAGGATTCCTGGTTTGGTTAAATAGGATTATATTAGGTGCTATATGGGAAAATATTAATTGAAAATAATTGTAACATTAATAAACTATATATATCCATTGGAAACTCACATGAGGTTCTTTACTATGTCCTTTAATTCCCAACAGTAACCAAATAATCACACTGCACCACCTTTGCATAGAGGGATTGCATCATCATCATTGTGGTCATCACTATCATTATAACCATCATCATTTTCACCAAGGTGAACCATAACATAGTCTCACATGACCCGATATCTGAAGTAGACATGCATTGGAGTTCATTCTAAATAATTTCATCAATAACTCATATGTACAACATAGTACAATTCATTGGTACCTAAATAGTTTAGTACTCCATTGTCAGTACAATCACACACAAGCATCATACATGTCATGAGAAACCTATGTGTCAAATATGATGCATGTAATTCCTCTTTCCGATATGACAAAGATTCAAATCCATATGAAATCCCAACCTCAAAAAATCCATGTGTGTCACATGAGGTGAAAAAATATGATAACATTTCCAAACAAGAAAATAAATTTCATGCCCTGGTAACTTGGACTTCCCTTAGAAAAGGTGTTCGTGATTGACCAGTCTGAGTTTCATCACAAGCTCCAAAACATTCCTTTGTCACTTGTGCACCCACTCCCCAAAATAAGGGGAAAACAATATAACCTATTTTTTATTCTATTTTATATCATCCCAACTTGAATAATTAGTTATTAGTTGGAATACCACATGACCTCAGGTGTGCCTCCCCATATGCCAAAGGTTGATAACTAGAAATGAGGGTATAATGTGAAACCATGGGGAGACTATACCCTCAATCAGAGTAAATAATAATGATAAATAACCCAACATGTAAATAGTATACGACATATTAAGTAGAAACTAAAAACATACCAACTATATGAATATATTTAGAAACAACAAACTTGAACTGGAGTATAAGTCACTAATCGCCCACCAGGTCGATCACGTATAGAAAAAAGAAATAAACAAAGTATAAGTTGTGTTTCTCCCTCTCTAATCCACATCTCATCTATGTTTCTAGACTAATAGTGATATGTACTACTAGTAAATCAACTCGGGCCTTATCCCAACCTATACCTATAACAAGTGAGGAACTCTCTGGTACCCAAGTGTCATAGTCTCCCAATAAAGGTGTGTGTACAAATCAGTGGGGCATAACCAACATGGTCTAGTACCCAACCAGTAATACAAAATGTAGGTTCATGTGATAATATTAGAAAAAATTAATAGTAAAAACATAAATACACATGAATAACATAATTAACAAGCACACACAAGCAACAACAACCATGTGTCAAGAAGTCATGCGGTTACCAGGCTTCCATAAATATCCAGACATTCCTATTTCATCTCCATACTAGAATATAATAATAATGTATGTTAGAAGTAACAAGATAAAGTCATAATATTCTGAGTCACATGTCAAACCAAAAAATGATATCATTCCATATCTCTCTCTCATCCGTAGTATAGGCCCTTATCTTCCATGTTAGACCTCACTAGGCCATCATACCCCATCTCTCGTTGTAGATTCATAGGACCTAGTCCTCTAGGTCAGACCATACTAGGCCAAAATTCCCTATTTATATCTCTCAATTTAGATCACATAGGTCTTCATTCCCTAATATCACATCTTGGGTATGATCATATATAATTTTCATGCCCCCAATTCAGGCCACAATGGTCTATCATGCCTTGTCATTTATCTCAATTTCATCATCATGTCACATATGTCATCTAAACATGCTCCCCCTCTAGGTCTACCAATTCATGATGGGTCTACCTGTATCTTAAGTACCATGCACAAAACAAAAACACAACATATACCATAAATATCACAAGGCTGTAGTGGAATCATATAAATCACACATATCCAGTGATATAGAACAAAAAACATGGTTCTCACACATAGGCATACCATATCATACAATTGGTCTCTATACTATGCTTTCACACACACACATATGATCACTATCAAGCATGGTCAATAAGATATTCCACCATAGGTATCATAACAAGGAGACATAGGTATAAATATAAACAGAGCATATAATATCATCAAGATTCATAATTGTTACATATGTGATCAAACATTAAACTTGGTTTTGCAGGCACTATGTATCAAGTAGAAAAAAACACCCCAAGGTGTCTAAACATAAATCAAGGACTCCATCAGCTACACACACACACCATGTGGTAAATCACCAAATATAGGTCTCATAGTAAATACCACCAGTAAAGAATTTTCTATTGACACCTAGGAAATAATCCAGTATACAATGTCCAATGTGGCCCTTGGCACCTTTCCAGTATATTAGGCATGTTCATTTAATTAATTAAAACTTCAGTATCATTAATTAATTAAGAATTATTAGTTTTTCATAACACAATATGATTTAATGGTTGTTCTCCTAAAGTATTGACCCTCATTTCTCATACTAATTAATTTTCATAATACCACAAGGTAGAGTACATGGGACCACCCGCCTTAAGGTTATTGATGTAAAATTCAAGGTTTTTCAAGGAAATATTTCCTGAAACACACTCTTGTATCAACTGGTTCAAAAATATCTCTAAGGATTCTTGGAACTAAATCCATTATTTTATTTCCAAAAAGAAATAAAATTATCACATGTAATAATAACTTTCCATATCCTATATAATTTCTAAATTATCAAATTAATCCAAGGAGTGTGATAAGAATTTCCTCTTAAAAGAATATTTATAATTCATTATGTGATAAAATCCCCCCTTTAGAATAATATGAAGAAGGAATGATAATTATTATTTGTCATTTTTTGAAAATTTCTATTGAATAATAATTTAAATAAATTGTTATCATTTTTCCCTAAAAATATTAAAAAATATTATCATAAACTAACTATGAAAATAATTATGGAAAACTTACCCGAGTTAATAATTTTCTAAGAAAACTCCATCACCCAGAATAGACATGAGAGGTAAGGTTTCTACCACACCTAGAACCCAGATGAGGAACCTGGTTCATTCATAAAATACTTCTTAGATTTAGGATGAAGAAGTTATAGGCTTCTTATGCATAAGGGAATATCCAAAAAAACTGAAGGCATAAGGGTTCATATATCTTTAAGTGGGGAAAAGAATATTGGTTCACAGTATAGTAAACCTCAAATTAAATTAACCATTTAATTTTTCCTTTAATCAAATATCAATTACATAGTGTTTAAATTGTCCCATAAAAAGAATCACATACCTTTAATAAGTCCAAAGAATCAATTCCCATATTTTTTTTTCTTTTAAAATAATAAAAAAAACACTACATATGTATTCTAGGGAAGAAGGATAGGAAATTATGAAAAACTAGGTAAAAATAATTACCCTTACATGAAAAAATATCATGTAACATCCTGGCCTAGGTTCCACTAAAATGTTACCCTGAGTTGGGTCGCCACATGACCTCATGTGAATCTCCCCATATGCTAGAGGCCATAGACTATTAGAAAGGTTCTAATATAAAATGTGGGGAGACTATACCCTCTTTATCAGAGTAATCCATGGTAGATAACATACAAAATAAGGGTATCAAATAAACAATAAACATGAATCATGAATCTATTTTCCAAAACTAGGTACAAGATGAAAATAAAATAGTAAATATGTTATGATATGTCATGCAGTGCCAAGTGTAGAGGAAACCCAAAATAAAAAAAAATAGAAGAATCCCTAAAGTAGGCCATGACTCAAATTCAAGATCCCTCATAAATGCACATACCACACCCAAATAAACCATCTAGAATAGGTCCCTTGACCTTGTCCTGACCTGTAACCATGAAGTCAACTCGAGTACCCAATTGCAGCCTGAGCAGGCTATGAGTACAACTCAGTAGACCACCACCAACAGTGTCTAAAAAATACCCAATCACAAGATATAGTGTATGTAGGTAAAAATGAAAAATAATATGAACAAAAGATTAATCATGTGTCCTTAGTTAACAATATTCACTTTATCCATTTTCATTAATTGTTCCATGGGTTTTCCACTTTTATCAAATACATTATGACCTTTGATGGTCACATAAACTTTGTATAAGGGGGAAAAGATCACATTATCTACATCACTAGGTAAAAAATACACAAAACATTACATAACACTTACATTGGATCCTTAGTCCAGGAATGCATATCTCATGCATTCGTTAAGGGCATAGATCTTTAGTTAGAGTCCCTAACCCATGAATTATAGGGGTGGGGTTTAGAACCTCATCCCAACTGGACCTGCGGGTGTACAACCTCAATTTCAATACCCACATACAACCAGGCCATGTTCAAATCATCACTCATTAAAGACATTTACCATTTAAAAACTATAGTTCATTCAAAATGTATAACATCTTCATGACTTAACCCATTAACCCATTTATCATCCACATGCCTAAACTCATTTAACACATGTATCATTCACAATTCATAACACATTAATACATATATCATTTTTGTTCCTTAACACATTATCACACACATTCCCCATTTACATGCCCTAATCCATTTAACACATTTATCATTTACAACCCATAATTAATTTAACACATTTACCATTATACGAAACACCACCTTATTCCATGTCAACAACTAGACGCAATTATAAATAGTTTCATTTCATAACTCAAGAGAACATATCAACATATTTATCATGGTATCTATCTCATAATAATTCAATTTATATTTAACAACTCAATTTCATGTTCAAGTAAGCAACACACCCCATGGGTGGCCCTTAACCCAGTCTAATCAATTGTAATGCAATCCACAAGGATCAAAAGGGGGTTTAATTAATCATTTAGCCAACCAATTTATCTTTTCTTACTAATGGAATCAAATGCATGACAAAAAGGTACCATAGCACAACTTTATACATATAAATCAAACATCAAGGCTATGGGATATGACTTATAGACCAACTACCTTGATTCTGAAGTTGAATGATTTCTTAACCTTAGCCTTTGATTTGGAAACAAAACACTTTTACATCCCTAACCAAGAATCTATAGATAAAAAAGAGGTATTTAGAGATTCAGAAGAAGAAGAATAATTCCACAATCCCTAATACGAAAATTAAAGAAATATGACTATTAGACTCACCCAGAACTTCAATATGCACCCAACAGCACACTAAATGGCTTAGAAATAAACGATATCAATCCTTGGGAAGTTTGGGAGGAAGGGTTTTTCACCTTTGGATATTGTAAGAGAAATGGGGAGGAAAATCATGTATGAGCTCTTAAGGCCTGAGGGGGGAAATGGTAAATTTCCTAATTTTTAATAAGGTGCATGGTTTGGCCACATGGTTGGCCAAACCATGTGCCAACCACGCTCCAACTGTGTTCCACCCTCTATCCAAGAGGGGCCTAGGTCGCATGGTTTCCGGGGGAGCCTACATGGTTTAACAAACTATGTGATAACCATGTAGATTGGATATGTCCAAGACCATACGGTTTCCCCTCTCCCCATACATTATTTCACCAAACATGCACCCCTCATCAAGGAAATCATGGTTATGGTGCACAGTTACTACTAATTTTGCGTCAACCATGTAACATGCACTGATGAACCCTTTTTCCCATATTTTGTTTCCCAAACCCTAGGAAAACCTTCAAGCTTCCTCACAAACCTGGGAAACATTTCATTAACACACTCAAAGGGATTTAAACCAAAATTTATAGAAGAACATACCTCATTATAATCTTGGTATCTTACAGCATCCCCACCTTATAACATCTCATCCTTGAACCGCACTCCCAAACGTAACTAAGCCTCCAAGGTAAAAATATTAGGCCACTTGGACTACATGTCCATCTCCCTCTCCAAATTCTCTTCCTAAATGTTACCATGATACTATAACACTTGAACCAATGGTGCAGTCTTTCCCCATAAGACTTTCTCACTATGATCCACAATAAAAACTGGATGCTCCCCAAAGGATGCATCATCCTAAATCTCAACTTCATCAACATCAATCACATGATATAGGTAGGGGAGATACTATTGAATATGTGACACATGAAAAACATCATTCATGACACTATATCACTGTGGAATATTTAATTGTAATTCTACTGGTTTGATCTTCTCCACAATCTCAATCAGCCCCACATACATGGGCTCTGACTTACCCTGTTTTTGAATCTTGTAGTGACCTAATATTAGAGACACCCAAAGGAAACATGTGATAACCTTTCATAAACTCAAGAGGTCAATGATGTCAATCATTATATGAATTCCACCTACTCTGATCCACATCCATACATTTCTGAACCAACTAAAACTACTCTGACACCTCCCACCTGAGACTTGGTCCTAAAAACTTTGATTCCCCAGCCTCCATCCAACATAATGCATATCTACATGGCCTAACATATACTGACTCATATGGTTCCATTTGAATAGTCTCTTGGTAACTGTTGTTATAAGAAAACTAAATAAGTTCCAAGTGATCCTCTCAATATCCACTAAATTCTCGGACACATTCTCCCAAAATTTTCTCTTGCACCTAATTAGTACACGATGTATGTCCGTCTATCTTTGGGTGGAAGGTCATACTCAAAAACACCTAGGTACCAAGTGCCTTCTATAACCCCTTCCAGAAGCATGAAATAAATTGCAAGTCACTATCTGAAACTATAGTCTATAACACCCCCTAAGAAACTCACTATCTCTCAAACATTCAAATATCCCAAATTATCCATGGAAAAAGTATATAGAATTTGTAATAAATGTTTCACCTTGGTGAACTGATCCACAAATACCCATATCATATCATTCTTTCAAGGATTACTTGGAAGACCTACCAAAAAATTAATCATGAAGTCCTCACATTTCTATTCTATAATGGAAAAAGTTTGTAACAAACCACCCAGTAATTGATGCTCGGCCTTCACATATTGACAAGTGTAGCATCACATCATGAAACCTGCCACCTATTTCTTCATCCCTGGCCATCAACACTATCTACAAAGATTACGATGCGTTTTAGTTAAACCATGATGCACCGCACACTTCAAAGAAAGAAAATACTTCATTAACTCTTAACATATAAAAGTAGGAATGAAAACATATCCATGAACATAAATTATCTCATAATCATAAAAGGTACAATTAGAAGGTGACTCCCCGCCTTCAAGATATTCCCTAAAAGACAAACACTTCGGTCCTCATACTGCCTCTCCTTGATCTGGCTCAAAATCATGGACTCAACTTCCAATGATTGAAGGGTTATCTTCTCTTGTCCATATAGAACCTCTAGATGCATCTCATAAAACAATTTCATCATCCTACACTCAAAACTGGATTCCTGAACCAACTAATTTTGAGTCGTCTGACTCAAATCATCTGCAACACTGTTTCCATTTCTCGACGTGTAGACAAGCTCAAAAACAAAATACTACCTATACTCAACCGATATTTTCTATTGAAGGTTTAAAACATACTAGGATAATATTTACTTAAGTATTTTTTGGTTCTTGTACATAATAAACCATTTTTCCAATAATTAATGTCTCTAACACATTAAATCATAAACCATCATGACCAATTCAAGATCATGCATAGGGTAATTTCATTCATTAGGCCCCAACTTATGTGACCCATATGCCACAACTTAATCATTATGCATCAAAACATCCTTAAGAACAACACTAGATGAATCTAAAAACTAGATATACTCCTTTATCGGCTTAGTTAGGATCAAAATCGATGTGGTAGTCAACCTATTCTTTAACTCATGGAAGGCATCCTCACAAGACCCAAACCATTCAAACTTGATTACCTTCTTGGTAAATACTTAAAGTGCTGCTTAAAAATGGGAAAATTCTTTGATTAACCTCCAATAATAACCCACTAAACCCAAAAATCTTTAGAAATCAAAAAATATATTGGGATTCTCTCATGATACAACTGCTTTCACTTTCTCTGGGTCCACTAACACACCTTCCTTAGAGATGATGTGACCCAAGAAATGTACCATGTTAATCCAAAAATGGAACTTATATATCTTGGCATATAGCATGTAATATCTTATTATACTTAGGAAGATTTCAAGATGTTTGGAATGATCGTCATGAGTCTTAGAGTACACTAAGATTTAATCCATAGAGACAACTACAAACGAATCAAGGTATGGGTGAAGAATTCAATTAATTAGGTCTATAAACATTTTTGGTACATTGTTCAACCTAAAAGGTATCAAAAAACTCATATAAACCATACCTACTTCTAAAAATTGTCCATGTTCTATCATAAGGTCTCAGCCTCAACTAATGATACCCTGACCATAAATCAATTTTGGAGAATACAAAATCACCTATCAACTAGTCAAAAATATCATCTATTCAAGGAAGATGATACCAATTTTTAACCGTAATATAATTCAACTTCTAATAATTGGAACACACCCACAACATAACATTATCATTTTGAGGAAAACACGGATATCCCCAAGGTGACATACTTGGATGAATAAACCCTATATTATCCAATTCCTCCAACTAAATTTTAATTTCATGAAGTTATTTTGATTCCATTCTATATGGTGGAATAGAAACATGTTCTTCTCTAGGAAGAAACTAAATTGTGACCTAAGTATCTCTCTAGGGAGGTATCCATGATTAGACCTTAGTAAAAAAACTTGAAATTGATTCTCTATAGGAGGAAAGAAAAGCTATTATACTCCCCCATCATCCAAAAAACATACCACTTGAGCTATAAGCTCACCCAAATATAGAAAAACTATCCCTACATGGCCTTCTCAGATATCCCATTCCCCACGGTGAACATAAGTATCCCCCTCAAAGGATGTGAACTATACCTTATGGAAGTAATAATAAATATGATTCTGATATAATATGATCCAATAAATCCCCAATATGAAATCAAACCCATATATCTTGATCAAAAAAAAGTACCATAGGAAATGGTACCTACTATACTTGAGGGTACACTCTTGGAATTGCCAGATATTTTCTGCTCTCACTCCTAACGGTGTATCAATCGATATAACACCACACATATATTCCACTAATATAACCAAAACATTCAAAAACTAAGAAAATATAAAATAATGTGAGATACTTGTATCAAATAAAGCACTAGAAATCATTTAAACTACAACAATCATACCTCGAATTTTCGATGGTCCAGCATCACCACCTTTAGAAGTGGGATGAAATACATGAAGCTATCATATCCCTCTACCATGGGCTCTAGTCTGAGTTCCTGGTGCTAAAATTATTTTTTGATAAGGACTCCCTTGTCTTTGAGTACCATGTATGCCACCTCGATTGGTATGACTAGAAAAACACCAACTTCCTATCTAGTATGGGGTACCGACCCACTTCCTGCACTATGAATCAGTTTTGATCCTACATCATTTCCCATTTGTCAAGATTTCCTATAGAACCAATGCACATGCCCCATCCTACTACACACTTGGAACTCAACTTGTGGTGGGAGACACTAAACATGCATGTGTCCCGAGATTCCACACTGATAGTAGAAAACTCAATCTCTACCCTAAGATACTGGTCCTCTTATTTTACAACTCTTTCAACCACCACCCTAGTAAAAACCCTTAAAATGGTTATTCCTACTCTTAGATGTATCACCACTATATCTCTCAACTATAACCACATTTCCACCACCATAAGCCTTCTTGAGGGTCCCTTATGAAATAAGGGCATGATCCACCACCTTATAAAAACTCTTTAAATAGAAGATATTCACTTAAGACTTGATCTCATGTCTATGGATATCCTAAAAACATCTCACCATAGTTGCATCATCCCTAGCCAATGCTAGAACAAAGCATTGAAAGCATATGAAGTGGTTAGTATAATCCATCACTAACATAGTCCCCTTGTTAAACCTGATTAACTTTATATCCTTCTCATGCCTCAAGTTATCTAGATAGAAATTTTCTAGAAAAATTTCCAAAAAATATTTCCACAATATACCCACTACCTAATCGGTATGAACCAGAATATCCCACCAACACTTTTCTGGTCCCCGCAACATGTAAGACACAAACTGGACTCTCTTCTTAGAAGAAGTATATAAGTGATCCAAAATCATTTGTATAGACTCTATCTATAATTCAGCTTCGTCATATCCACCCTCTCCATCAAACGTCGAAGGATGATGCAACTAAAACTCTCTAGTCAATTCAAACATACTCAGTACAACCCTCCTTGGGTCTCATTCCCTCATTTTTATAAAACGAGAAAAGTTATCATGGAACTGTTCCTTCCCTCTTTTACCCTAGATCAATGGGGTTTCTTACTCCTCTACTGGGGGATCATTCTCAATGATATCCTCTTATCGCCCAACTGGTACATGTCATCATGGTATCATCTCTCTAAAATTCCAAGCACACATCTCAAAACACGTACCATAAATCTTCCACAATTTACAGAATATAAGGCTCACTACTAGCCATAAAAAACCATTTTTCATACACTGTCCCACATATATAGTCACATCTCAATCACTACCCTCTATCATCCCTTCTATGATTCATGGTTAATATGGGGTAAACAAACTTACATTGTCACAAGTATTTCATTAGAAATCATTTTTAACCATTTTATCTTCACAACATAAATCATTCTCATTTAGGAACCTTTATATCTTTAAAACTCATCACAACAAAATTTTAACCCATTTATGACTCTCCATTAGACATTATCCTTTAACCATTATTTCACATTATTTCAATTTACCCATTTTTATCATATTTATTAGACACAATTTCTTTCAAATTCCGATGAGAATGAAAATAATTTTACCCCTAACATCCCATATATATTTTCCAATCTATGTGTATGATTATGCATGTCATATATATCCCTAGGTGATTAAAATGATTCATGCATGCACAACCTCATACCATTTTTCCTATGAGAAAAAATATCATAAAATAGTCACGTCACACAACAAGTGAATCACCCAAGGTGAAATATAATCCAATCGTAACAACACACGTCAAGAAAAAAACCCTTTCTAGGTACATGGTTTTTCCCTCATTCAAGGGTTAGTTGATCCCCTAAAAAATTTCATTACCAAGGCCCTACATGTCCTAGTATCCCATCTACCACTCCCAAATAATAAGACAACATAAATTAAAATTCCCTACGATACCACTTTGTAATTTTTTGACCTGAGAGCCACTAAACTGGTGCCCCAATCCGAGCTTCCTCATGACCATAGGAGTGCCTCCCTATACACCAGAGGCTGCCAACTAGTAGCGAGGGTCTAATAAAACACATAGGGGTACTATACCTTTTTTATTAGAGTAATCCACAGTAGATAACATACAAAATAAAGGAATAAAATAAACAATAAACATGAATCATGAATCTAATTCCCAAAACATGGTATAATCCCACAACCAAACAGCAAATATTCTAGGACATTTTATATCGTACCAAGTGTATAGGAAACCCAAAATAAATACAAATAAAAGAATCCCCAAATGGTTCCTAACTCCAAGTCCATATCCCTAATCAATGAACATCCCATTCCCAAATCAACCATCTAGTATATGTCCTTTTCCCTTATCTTGTCCTCTAACCATGAATTTTTCTTGGGTACCCAATGGCGGACTAAGTAGGGTGTGAGTAAAACTCAGTCGGTCACTGCCAATGGTGTATATAAAATATAAAATCTAAACAGATAGTGTATGTAGGTAAAAAATTAAAAACAAGATAAATATAATATTAACAAGGAGTCATTAGTTAACAAGATTCACTTTATCTAATTTCATTAATTGTTTTATGGGTCAGCCACTTTCATCAAATAAACTTTGGAAATTTTTAGTCACATAAACTATGCATAGGGGGAGAAGATAAATTTCCCTACATCATTAGTGAAGTATTACACAAAACATTACATAAAACCTACCTTGGAGCCTCAGTCCTGGTATTCATATCCCAAAAATTTGTTAGGTTCATAGTGCCTCAGTCTGACTCCCTAACCCATTCATTATAAGGGTGGGGTTTAGTGCCTCAGTCAAAAACAAACTCGTGGGCATAGATCCTCAAGTCCAATACCCACCATACCACCAATCCATGTGCATACTATCACTAATTGAACACATTTACCATTTACAAACTATAGTTAATTCAACACATTTACCATATTCATGCCTTAACCCCTTAACCTGTTTATTATTAACATGCATAAACCCATATAACACATTCATCATTCACAATTCATAAAACATTAACACATATATCATGTAACATCTTGTTACCAATCTAACAGTTACGTCTTTAACCTTGTCATGGTTTTTCCTCTTTTGTTGATAGGGTAGGGTTAAAATGAATTGGGATGACACCTATAATAGTGAACTCAAATATTTTTTGGACTCTCAACTTTAACATACCTCTTTTCCAGGCTTCTATAGGGTTACATTCCATGTAAATAGGTTACACAATGTATAATGGTCACTAGGTGCATACTTTGATAAGGTTCATTTCATGAGAAGATTAACACCATGAAAGGTTACATGTTTTGACTATCCTTTGCACATTATGAGTTATTTAATGAATAGTTTTCAATTTAAAGTGGTGTGTTTTTCAATGGTTATGAAACTTAACTATTTCACAATGTTTATTGGGATTACATATCATGTAATACCATAACTATAGTTTCTAAATGGTCAGAACGAATGAGGTACTATTTTCCCCTCCTTTCCAGTTTCATTTCTCTCGACCCAAATCCTTCCCTAAGAGATCTTGGAGACCTCATCCCTTTTAGGTTCCTTTGTTCGATGTTCGATCATCGTTGCACTTACAGTGTGGATTCTTGGGTAAGTGTTATCTTCATTATTCATCTTTCACTCTTTATCCTCCTTTGGGATTTCAATGGATCATCTTGAAATTGATGGATCTATGATCTGTAATTTTGTATCTCTTTTCTAGGTTGAGTTTCAAGGACATATACACCTTTATTCTCATTGACAGGTTACATTACGAGTGTTGGTTTTATGGAAAAAGGTATGTGGTTTCATTCCCTATGCCCCAATTTATTAACCTTGAATTGCTTGATTTATTTCAATTGTTGATTTAAATTAATTTTCTAAAACTTTCTTTCAATTGATTTAATAAAACCCAATTCTACTAAATTGGGAAATTTGAAATGGGTTTGGCATGAAAATTGGGAAAACCATCCAATTTCATTGAATTGGGGAGCGTTTATAGAAATTGATTAATTTAAATTGATTAATTTAGATTGTAAATTTGAAGGAATTTATTTCAATTAAATTTTTGAATTTAATTATTTAAATGGATTGTGAAGTTGATGGAATTGGTTTGGAATTGATTTCAAACTTGTGATAATGTCTTAAAAAGTTTTGAAAGAAACCCAGTGGTTTTATCTTGTTTAAGAGGCATGTTTTTTATTAAAACATGTTTTGGTTTTAAATTGAAATTTGGAATTTGAAATAGGGGAATGGGATTTAATTTTATTTTAAATAGTCATAAAATAACTTTCCCATAATTGGCTATGTTAGAGAACATGCAAGCCTTAGGTAGTTTGTGAGTTATTTGGACACACTCTCCGCTAAAACAATGTTATAAAACATAAATACAACAGGTCACATCTCTGATGGGATGGTGACAAGTCTTCTTTAGATAGTGTCAGAGATATTTGTGTATACACATATTTCCATGATCACTAAGAGGGTGCAGATTTCTATATCTGGGAACTTTCATACCTATTTGGAAGATTACCATGTTGATCGCTTGTTTTATATTTGAGATATTAATATATTACAATGTTATTGAACATATTTACATGACTTATGGATTTATATAAAAAAATTATATAAATTTTTTATTTAATCCATTGTTTTAAAAATATTCCATATCTTTTAAATATGTTGCTTAAAGTATTTTTAAATCATTTGAATTATATAGCATGATTTGTCTAAATATGCTTTAAAATTCCAAACTTATTTATTATAAAATTAAAAGTATTCCTTTGGTTAATCTATTATTTTCATATAATATGGAATACTTGGTGATACCCTACTTGTATTTTCATCTCACACCCTACTTACGGCTTCAGGTGTTTGTATATTATCTCCTTCCAAGTTCGAGCAGGGGGGGAGGATCTTTTGGAGGTGGATCCGGCTATAGAACCTTGGACGTGGTGAGTTGTGTCCTTAGGTACTTGGGTTGTTTTTTCTATTTTGGGACTTGGGTTGTAGTAATTTGGGCTTTAGTTCCTTGTTAAATTATGCTACATTACTCCTAGTGGAGTTTCTTTTGTATTCATATTGACTTGTTTATCTTTCTTCCACTATGTTTTGTGGAAAATTTGTTCCCACTTGCATGTTGTATGATGCCAGGTGCTAGTCATCAGCACATAGGGATACAAAATTCCCTTCAGGATATGTCAGGTTCATCTCAGTTATTGGGTTACCAGGGTACCCAGGCTAGTTCATGACAAATGGTATCAAAGGGAGTTTGTGAGCTTCTTGTCTTAAAGTCAGTATGCATTATGAAATCTTGTCGAGACTTATGAGGTAGTTGTGATTGAATTTATAGAAATATCTCGCCATAATGAACCTTAACTTGATAGGGGTGGTTAGGGGAATATATATAATGGATTAGCTCTAGTATTTTTCCTATTTTTATTTTGATAGAGTGAAATATAAATATTATTTATTCTATTATTAGGGATCTTGTTTCCTTTGTTGATCAGTTTGAGTGTCAATTTAATGTATTCCTTATTTTCTATTGATGTTGTGTTGCATCATGCCTATGATAATACATGAAAATAGAATCTAGGAAGAATTTTATGGTGAACTTCAGTGATTGAATCCTCTAGTGTACCTAAATCTAGTTGAGGTGATTGTGCGCACTATCCAAGATCTGGGATAAGCACCACCTCCAATCCCCATTTAGGATCTAGGTGTGAATCCTCAAAGGGATGTTCTTTGGAATCTTTCTCAAGAGTTATTTCACCATAAGCCACCAATTTTTAAAGGATCCATTGATCCTCAAAATTTTTTGGAATGGTCGTTTAGGATAGAATGTCTATTTGAGTTCTTAGATACACTAGATGAGATCAAGGTGAAATGTGTCACCTTCATACTGGAAGGACCAATTAGTAGATGGTGGGACATGATAGTGAGTGAAAAGAAACATGAGGGCTTAGCATGAAAATAATTTAAGGTTATTTTTATCGACCAGTAATATCTAGAGTCAATGGTTTTGTACAAGGATGTGGATTTTTTCAAGCTTGATCAAGACAATAGAACTATGAATCAGTATTCAAATCGCTTTTATGAGCTTGTGCGGTTTGCTTCTGAGATTGTATCTAATGAGAGGATAAAGGCTTTATGGTTCGAGTTGGGACTTAAATCAGATATCCATTCTTAGGTATTCTTACTGAAGATTCCCACTTATGCTGATGTGCTTGATAGGGTGATGATGGTTGTGGTGGACCTGGCTAGAAAGTTAGGGTTGATGGGAGTTCTTTTTTCTCCCAGTGGAAGTGTCAGTTTCTTCGATGGAAAGTGGTAGCGTAATGATTCTTAGGGTAGTTCTTGATGACAGGGTCATTACATAACTTCTATAATGCCAGTAGGAATTACTTTTACTTGCTATTAGTGTGGAATTCTAGGAAATTCTAAGAGGGTTTTCACTAAGAAACCCAAGAACTATAGCTTCTATGGATGTTTGGGACACTTAGATATGTTCTTCCATATATTTTCTACTCTGTGTATTGGAAAAATATCATTAGATCCTCATAAAACTATGGGGAAATCAAATGATTCATGTATAAAAGGGTTCCAACTATAGGCATCCAGAATGAAGCTACTTCACGCGGTAGAAGAGTCTCTAGAGGAAGCAGATACGGGTCCAGTGACTGTGAGAGGTACCATTACTATAGTGTCGTCATTAGTGACTCCTCTATTTGATACTAGTGAATATCATTTATTTATTTTAACCCATGTTGTTAATATTCTAAATCTTCCTATGGATATTTTATCTTGTGTAATGGATATTACAACACCCCTTTGAATTAATAGAGAGTAGGGTCTCTGTAGTTCTTATTATGTCTTCTATCTATCAAATGTCAAACTGGATTGGAATTTTTTGGTCCTTGACATGAAACCTCTTGATGTCATTTTTGGAATGGATTGGCTCATTATTAATAAAGCCCAGATTTATTGTTATCTATGATGAGTCTACCTTACTACACCCAGTGTTGTGTCTCGTTTCTTTCAAGAAGAATGGGACCCAAGGTTGAGTAGGGTAAAAACTTCTTATCTAGTGTTGGGGAAGGTAATATCAGTGTTTTCTTTTGATCTGGAGTGGGAATATTGGAGTGGTGATCTCTCTCCAGTTTTCATTGAGTTTCCTAACATGTTCCCTTCTAATTTCTATGGTTTCCCATCAGTAAGGGAGGTAAAGGTTTCCATTTACTTAATACCAAGTACTTAACCAGTTTCTATTCCCTCTTGTCATATGGATCTAGTAAAAATGAATGAGTTGAAGTCCCAGTTGGATGATCTTCTTGATAAATTCTTTTTATGCTCGAGTGTGTCACCTTGGGTGGCACCGATTATCTTCTCTAAGAAGGATGATGGTTGTCTTCTCTTATGTGTTGATTACCTAAAGATAAATATAGTTATAGTAAAGAAAAGGTATTCATTTCCATACAATAATGATCTTTTTTATTAGTTAAAACTGGCAAATTGATTTTCAAAGATTTACCTTCAATATGGTTACCATTAATTGAGGATAAAAGAGTTTTAAATTCATAAAATCACCTTTTGGATCAGTTAAAACCATTATGAGTAACTTTTTATACCCTTTGGTCTAACAAAATCACCTACAACTTTCATGACCTTGATGAATAGTATTTCCCACGAGTATCCAGATACCTTTTTTGTGGTATTTTTGGATGACATCCTCATTTAATCCAAGTATGAGGAGGATCATGTGCATAATCTAAGAACAGTTTTGAGTCAACTGATAAATCACCAACTTTATGAAAAGATTTCAAAGTATGATTTTTTGATTTGGGAAGTGAAATTCTTGGGACATGTGGTGCCTAAATAGGGTATATCAGTTGATCCTGATAAGGTGAAGGTTGTTATGACTTGGGAGCAACCATGTGATGTCTTTGAGATTCAGAGATTTTGGGTATTATATGAATATTAACACCAGTTCTTGAATGAATTCTCAAATTCGGCTTCTCTAATGATTTCTCTAACTTGAAATGGGGTGAAGTTTTATTGGAATGATAAATTTAAAAATTATTTTGTTGAGTTGAAACGTATTTTTACTACTGCATTGGTGTTGACTCTTCCAAAGGTCAGGCAGGTCTATGTGGTCTTTTTTGATTCATTAGGTTCAGGCTTGGGCTACGTTCTTATACAGATAAAACATATAGTTTCTTATATATCACATCATCTTAGTCCACTTGAGAAGAATTATCCTACCCATGACCTTGAAATTGTAGCTATGATGCATGCGCTTAAGAGTTGACAGTATTACCTTTATGGAGAAATGTTTATTGTGTATTCAAACCAAAAAATATTCAGTTATATCTTCTATAAAAAATATTTTAACCATTTCTAGAGTCATTGGGTAGAGTACCTACAATATTTTGCCTTTGAGAAGATTCATTGAGTGGGAAACATCTAACCCATGCAGTGAAAGAAACTTCAGAAGAGTGTAATTTGATGGAACTCTTTGCATAATTTCATATTGGAGTCTCGAAGAAAGGGGATGAATTTTCTTTAGCTAGTGTTCAGTTGACTTCTACTCTTCTCAAAATGATTCTTCAGGATCAACAGCTTGATTATAAATTCCATAGCAGACTCTCTTTAGGGGGAGATAGTTTCCCAGTGTTCTTTCTCCAAAGAGGGTGTTCTATGTTATCTTAATCACTTTATTGTGTCACTAGAAACAAGGAAGGATATGATGGGGGACTATCATAATTATTAATGGGTTTTCCACCTAGGAACCACTAATATGTTCTAGGACATGCGGTTGTAGTTTTGGTGGCCAGGTATGAAATGGGGCATTTCTGAGTTTCTTTCCCACTGTTATTAAGGCCAAGCATTATAAACCTTTAGGTTTACTTCAACCACTTCCATTCCATAATTGGAAGTGGGATGAAATATATATAGACTTTGTGGTTGGGTTTCGTCATACCTAGAGGAAGAAAATTGTGATATGGGTTGTGATTTATAGGCTGACCGAGTCGGCTCACTTCATACCCATCCATGATATAACCAAAGTTGAGGAGTTGGGAAATATCTACATAAAAGAGATTATTTATTTTTATTGAATTCCATCTATTATAGTCTCTGATAGGTATCCTCGGTTCACTTATAACTTTTGGAGAGGCCTTCAAGAGGCACTGGGATCTCATGTCTGTTTGAACATGGCCTACCATCCATAGTAGTATGGACAGATAGATAAAGCTATATAGATTCTAGACGATATGCGTTGTGCATGTGTTCTAGACTTCGGTGGGTCTTAGGATGATCATTTGGGGATGATTGAGTTTTCTTATAACAATAATTACCATTCTATTATCATAATGGCTCATTTTAAGGACTTTTATGGTTGTCCTTGTAAATATCCATTGTGTTGGTTGTAGATTGGTGAAAGTTACTTGGTTGTACCAAGTTCATTCCATGAGACAACAACAAATATTCAGTTAATTTGTCAGATAATGATGATATCACTGATCTGATATAAGTCTTATGTTTATCATCACTATATAACTTTGGAATTCTTAGTTAGTGACCTGGTGTTCTTGAAAGTATCACTCTGGTTGGGTCATGGATGGCTTGGGAAGCAATAGAATCTTGCTCCTCATTTTGTGGGACCTTTAGAGGTTGTTGAAAAGGTGGGGAAAGTTTCATACCATTTATCAGTTCCACCACTAATAACGCGGATACATAATTTATTCTATGTATTTTAGCTGAGAAATTATTTATCTAATCCATATCATATTTTGAGCTGTAGTGATCTTGATATTGAACATGACTTATCTTTGACTGAGCAGAAAATCATGATAGTTGACTCTAAGACAAAGGTACTTCATGGGAGGATGATACCTTTGGTTCTTGTGCTATGGAAGCATGGATATGATAATCATGAGACATAGGAATGAGAGGCACTGGTAAGAGAGCAGTGGACTCGTCTTCTTGGCATGGAAACTTCTTCGTAGGCTTTATAGGGATAGAAAGTTTTTATGGTGGGGAGGTTGTAACATCTTATTACTGATCTGATAGGTACATCTTTAACCTTGTCAGCATTTTTTCATTTTTATTGAATAGGTGGGGTTGAGAATGAATTGGAAGGATACCTATAATGGTGAAGTTATATATTTTTTAGACTCTTAACTTTAACCGACCTTTTCTGCAGGCTACTGAAGGGTTTCACGTCATGTAACTGGGTCACACAATGTGTAATGTTCTTTAGGTGCATACTGTGAGAAGGTTCATGTCATGAGAAGATTCAAATCGTGAAAGTTTACATGTCATGACTCACCTTTACACATAATTAGTTATTAAATGAAAGGTTTTCAATTTAAAGTGATGCATTTTTTGACGGTTATGAAACTTAACTATTTCACGACATGTAGTGGGATTAAACATCGTGTATTACCCCAACATTGGTTTTTAAATGGAAAGAACGATTGAGATATTATTTTACTCTAATTTCCAATTTCATTTTTATCGACCAAAATCCTTCCCCATGAGATCTTGGAGCCCTCCAAGCCTTTTGGGTTCCTTTTTTGGCATTCAATCATCATTTCACTTGCAGTGTGGATTCCCAGGTAAGCATTCTCTTTATTCTTTGTCATTCTCTCTTTATCATCCTTTGGGGTATCAATGGATTGTATTGAAATTTATTGATCTATGATTTGTACTATTGGATTTCATTTCTAGGATGAGTTTTTAGTCCTTCTACACCTTCGTTCTCATTGATGGGTTCTGTTACGAGTGTTGGTTTTTGGGATAAAGGTAGTCAGTTCCATTCTATTTGGCCAAATTTCTTAACCTTGAATTGATTAATTTATTTAAATTGTTAATTTAAATTCAATTTCTCAAAATTGGTTTCAATTTATTTGATAAACCCCAATTCTAGTGAATTGGGATATTTGAAATGGTTTTCACATGAAAATTTGGGAAACCCACAATTCCATTGAATTAGGGAGCATTTGGGGAAATTGGTTGATTTAAATTATTTAATTTAAATTTTAAATTTTATGGAAGATATTTTAATTAAATTTTTGAATTTAATTATGTAAATGGATTTTGAAATTGATGTAATTAGTTTTGAATTGACTTCAAACTTGTGAGAATGGATTAAAAAGTTTTCATAGAAACTCAGTTGTTTTATCTTATTAAAGAAGCATGTTTTTTATTAAAACCTATTTTGGTTTTAAATGGAAAATTGGAATTTGAAATGGGGGAATGGGATTTAATTTTATTTTAAGTATTCTTAAAATAAATTTTCCATCATTGATTGTGTCATATAATATGCAAACCTTAGGTAGTTTGTGAGTTATTTGAACAAACTCAATGCTTATACAACGTTCTAAAACATAAATGTGGCAGGTCACATACCTGATGGGATGGTGAGGAGTCTCCCTTAGAAAGTGTCATAGTGATGTGTGTATACACATCTTTTTGTGATCACTTAGAGAGTGCAGAGTCCTATAGCCTGGAAATTTCATAACTATTTGGCAGATGACCATATTGCTCACTTGTTTTATATTTGAGATATAAATATATGCAAATGTTGTTGAACATATTTACATGCCTTCTGGATTCATATAAACTATTTTATATAAATTTTTTATTTAATACATTGTTTTAGAAATATTCCATCACTTGTAAATCCATTTCTTAAATTATTTTTCCATCATTTGAATTATATATCATGATTTTTTAAAATATTCTTTAAAATTCCAAAACTATTTATTATAAAATTTAAATCATTCATTTAGTTAATATATTATAGTCATCTAATATTGAATCCTTGGTTAGACCCTACTGGTATTTTTAGCTCGCACCCTACTTGTGCCTTCGGGTGTTTTTAGATTATCTCCTTCCAGGTTCGAGCAGGGGGAAAGGATATTTTGGATGTGGATCTAGTTGTTAAACCTTGGATGTGGTGAGTTGTGTCCTTAGGGACTTGGGTTATTTTACCCTATTTTGGGACTTGGTTTATAGTACTTTGGGAATTAATTCCTTTTTGACGCCTGGTACATTACTCTAAGTGGAGTTTCTTTTGTATTCATATTGACTTCCTTGTCTTGCTTCTTCTATGTTTTGTGGAAAATTCGTTCCCACTTTTATATTGTATAATGTAAGGTTCTAGTATACAACCAATAGGGATTGGGATAGTCCTTCAAGATATGTAAAGGATGGCTCGATTATTGGGTTACTAGGGTAACCGGGCTGGTTCGTGACATATCATTTATGTGTCTTAACCCATTATCACACACATTCTCTCAATTACATGCCTTAATCCATTTAACACATTTATCATTTACAACCCATAATTAATTTAATATATTTACCATTATACCAAACACACCCTTATGCCCTGTAAAAAACTAAACACAATTAACATTAGTTCCATTTCATAACTCAAGCTAACATATCAAAATATTTATCATGAGATCTATCTGATAACAATTCAATTCTATATTTAAAAACTCAATTTCATGTTCAAGGAAGTGGAATACCCCATGGGTATCCCTTAACCCAATCTAATCAATCTCAATACATCCCATAGGGATCATGAGGGGGTTTAATTAATCAATTAACCAATCAATTTATCTTTTCTTACTAAGGGTATAAAATTCACAATAAAAAGGTATTGTATAACAACTACATGCACATAAACCAAACATCAAGACTATGGGATATAACGTATAGACCACCTCCCTTGATTCTGGAGATTAACACTTAGTTAACCTTATACTTTGATTTGTAAATAAAATACCTTTAAATCCCTAACCTAGAATCCATTGGAAAAAGAGGGTTTTAGATATTCAGAAAAAAGAAGAATGATTCCAAATCCCTAATCTATAAAAAGGAAGAAATATGGGTGTTAGAATCACTCAGAGCTTCAATTTTTACCCAACATCACTCTAAATAGATTAGAAATGATGCAGATTGATCCTTGGGAAGTTTTGGAGGATGGGTTCATCACCCTTAGCTGCTGTATAAGAAATGGGGAGGAAATTATGTATGATTTCTTAAGGAATAAGGGGGGGAGGTAAATTTACTCATTTTAATGAGGTGTATGATTTGACCACATGGTTGGAAAAATTTTGTGCCAACCATGTTCCACCCTCTATCCAATAGGGTCCTGGGTTACATGGTTTTCTTGGGAGCCGGCATGGTTTTTCAAACCATGGAGTAACCGTGTGGATTGATTCTATCCAAGCCCAAATGGTTTCACCTCCCCCATGAACATTTTCACCAACTGTGCACCCCTTATCCATGAAATAATGGTTAGTTTTCATGATTACTACTAACCATTCATCAACCATGCAACATGAAATCGATGGCCCCTTTTTCCATTCTTTCGTGTCCCAAACCCCCAGAACACACCCAAGGATCCTCACAAACTTGGTAAACATATCATTAACCCACTAAAAGGTATTTAAAAGAAAATTTAAAAATAACATACTTCATTAGAAGCCCAGAATCTTACATAGTTTTGTGTAAGGGTAACTTGTTTTACCCTTACACAATATCATAAATCCACTACGTTTACATAGATTACCCTTATAAAAAGACTTTTCCCCTAATATAGCACAGAGGATTACCCTTACACGACCTATAAAAAGCATATTTTACCCTTATGAGGCTCGTGGTTACCCTTGTATTGGTCTAGAGTTACCTTTACACAGGTAGGATTTACCCATACACAATCAGGGGTTTTCTCCTTCTTATCATTATGCGACCTAATCTTACCCTTGTGCAACCAAATTTACCCTTATACAGTGCATAGTATTTTCGGTTTTCCTTTACTCAAGCCACATTATACCATTATGTAGTTCCAAAAAAACCAACCTACCCTTATGTGTTGGCTATTTACCCTTATATAAATCTAATTCCCTGAATAAGGGTAGGTATTTAGTTGAAAATTTTTAAATTTACAAAAAAAAAAGACATAAAATAAAACAAAAAATGGGTTTTTAGAGCTCTTAAAAATTGAGGATATTATAATTTTAACCTATAAAAATTGAGATAGACTTGTGTGATCAATAAAGTTAATTTTGGTGAACTTTTATTATTAAAATCATGAATATTCATGATTTTTTTTAAAATATTTATTATTTATAAATATTCAATTTTAAAATTAGATTTTTTATACTTTTCAAATGAGTGGTTAATTAATAAATTTAAATTTAAATCTTATTTTTTATGATCTATAATTTATGGTTGTAGAAATACAATTTTGGATTTAATGATAATTGATTTTCTTATGAAATTCATCATTTTTTTAATACATTATCATTTTTTGAAATATTATTTTTGGATGTCATAATAATGATGATGATGACTCCTCATTTCCCAATAAGACCCTTCACATGTCCAACCTTCCATATTCTATAACCTTTAGTATTCCAATTTTTGTATTTGATATGGGACACATGTATTAATCTTTTACATTTATCATAACCTTATGTGCTCTATATATATGGAAATATGTTGACATAATAAAATAATTTTAACTATATATGATTTCTCTCTACTTATTATCTAATTAATTTACATTATTATTATCATTATTCATTTCCATACTAATTATTCAACATATTTTTTCACTAATATGCTTCACCTATGATTGATCACATGTTTCTAGTTTTGAAATTCACTATTGTTTCAATTAGTGTTTGATCTATTTCATAACACATTATCAATACGATTTGTTTCCCCGCATTGTGCATCGTGAGAGTGCCTCAATCACTATCATTGACAAAAGATGATTCTTTCATGAAAAAGGTGTGTCTTATTTTCTATATCATATATCATTATATATATTTCTATCTTCCCTAATAATAATAAAAATATGTGTGAATTATTTTCATAATATTTTGTCCCAGGAAAAATAATGAGATCCTAAAGAACAGTAAAGAATCATGACTATAAAATTCCATACCATTCCCTGAAGTGAATGTGTTTGGTTTTATTGAAATTATATTAATAACTGATGTGGCTTATATCTATACCAACATTTTTCATCAAATGAAAAATTAAATGACACCACTATAAGTGGTCAAATGATGAAAATCACATTATTTTTGTTCGTTGAAGTGAACTTCACTGATCATGAAAAAAACCATAATGTTGGTATAATAAAATTTTAAATCTCTGATTTCTTTTTGTTCCCCAATAGTGTTGATATTTATCATTATGCATAAATAATCAGGATGGAAATGATATTTATTTTAGTATTTTTTTTAAACATTTTATTTTTTTATTCCTTTCATTTTATTTCTTATATATAAAATATATTTATTGTATTTTATTGATATTCATACCCTAAAGTAGATCAAAATTTTGAATTGAATATTCATGTTATTTTTTTGAAGATACCATAAAACCATATCAAATAATTTTTTTTCAATTCCCAGAAGTGAATGTGAATATTTATTAAAATAATTTTTTTTCATTCCCTAAAGTGCATGAAAATATAAATGATTTTATTTTAATTCAACATCAAAGTCAATATATTATGAAAATGACCATTGTGCATTGTTTTTTATAACAAATAATAATAATATAACCTCCATAAGTGGTTTGATGATAAAAAATATTTATTGAGAACAATGAATTTTAATAATATTTATAAAATAATACATCTATGAAGGATGATATGAAAATAGTATCTTTTGAAATTATGTATAAGAATATTTTCCATCTATCAGTTCTTATTCTTGTAGAAGTATTATCGAGAAAAATTATTATTTAACATGTGATTATAGATTATCAATATCATGTCTTGTAATTCATCTGATTTTATCCCCTAAAACAGGTATTATCCTTCATATAGTTTATATACAAGATGAAACATTTATATAACTTTTATAATCTAATATATTATATAAAAAATAATTTTACAACCTAAAGTGTTTAAACAATGATCATCATGATAAACACAATTTTTATTTTTATACAAAATGGTAACTATTTATAAACAATGAATTATAATTCATGAATCATGATATCCAATGAATGAATTTAATCCATGATTTGAATGAAATTTTTATTATTTTTTGTTTTATTCCTTGAATATAATTGAATTATTCTTAAAGAATTTGATATGATTTTTTCTACTCATACATGAAATTATATCATACATATTTGGAAGTTATATATTTTGATCAAATGATTTCTCATTCATTTGGTGAAGTGAATGTTACTATAAAAATTATTTTATGAATTATAAATTATGATCACAAAGAGGTGTGTGGTGTGAATCTAAAAGTTTCTTCCACATTTATTCTCAACACTATATTCATTAGACTTAAAATACATACACTGCAAAAAAAATGTATTTAATTGTGTCTCTGTTTGACATTAGTTATGTTTATAAACATTGATAAATCATTTACCCATGTTTCTGATGAACACAGATAATATTACTCCATTTACCCATGTTTATAATCAATTCTAGTAAATGGTGAAATATTAACTATGTTTATCTGTATCTACATACAATCAAGGATTCATGTGAGGGATGTGATCTTACCACCTCATCAAAATCATTTTTATTTCTTTTAATTATATTATAATGTATTTATATATAAACTACATATAAATATAAATATATATTAATATATATAATTTAATATATGTATATATATAATATATATATAATATATTATGTATTATAATAAATAATTATATGTATAGATAACATTATAAAGATATGTAAGCATATATACATACATATATATATATATATATATATTAGTGATATTTTATTTAATTACTATTAGTTAATTATAATTGTGTTTTAACTTGAGTGTGTTTGTGTGAGTGTATGTGTGTTTATGCATGTATCCATGTATATATGTATGTAAGAGTGTCAGGGTTTGTGTTAATTTTATTTAAACAATGATAATGTTTAATGTTATATGTACAATTATATATGTATTGTATGTGTGTGTGTGTCATAAATTTATATTATTTTTAATATTATAATATATATATATATAATATATTTATTGTTGGCCTCCACATTCAACTGTTCAGGGTTTGAATCTTGATAACCACTTAGGGGGATTTATGATGTAGTCAGTGATGCAGGCATTGGTGCTAGCAGAAAATGATGCAGGTAGGTGGTGACCTAATACAGTGACACAAGTGGTGATATTAATGCAGTGCAGGTCCTTTGAGCTATAAAAATGGTGGAACTTCAAACTACGTATTGGGATTTTAAGACATTGAGTCCTTAGTTCAGAAAATGGGTTCCCCCTAAACAATGTTAAAAAAGGATGTTTCTTTTATTTAATAAAAATGGGTTTGACCCTAGATCATTTTGAAGAATATACAAATATACATATATATATATAATTTATACTAATACTAATACAAAAATATCAATATTTTAATATAGAATATATACGATATACTAATATAGTAAAATTATTATAATTATATATATAATATACTCATATTAATATACATGTGTGTGTGCACGCAAGTAAATATATATATATATTATTATATAAATTAATATATATATATATAATAGTATTACATATATATTCACATTTTTATATATATTATTATATTTGTGAATATTATTTTTTATAAATTTTCATATTATAATATGTAAATATATTTATATTAATTTATTAATTTATATGTAAATGTATAGGTAATATTATAAAGATATATATGCATATATACATATATAAATATATCAATTTGTATATTTATATTTATTATTATTGATCGTTTATTTAGTTATTTATAACTATGTTTTAACTTGAGTGTGTGTGTTTATATGTATGCATGTACGTATGTATTTGTGTATGTATATATGGGTGTGTGTGTAAATAACATTCATTTTTAATGTTGTATATACTATTATATATGTACTCTCTCTCTGTATATTTATATAATTCATTTATATTATTATCCATATTATATATATATTAAACAAATAAAAAGTATAAAAAATATCTTTTAATTTGATATTTAATTTAGTATTGTTTAAAAACATGGTTAAAATAAAAATTAGTCACATTATAAAAATGCGGCTGAAAAAATACGGTTGAATGCAAATTAGCCACATTTTAAAACACACATAAAAGACATGTCTAATGTAGCCTTGTTTTAATATGCGACTAAAAATGTGGCTGAATTAGTTATGTTTTTAATGAAATATGGAAAATTTAAAAATTAGTCACGTATTAAGAAAAATGTGACTAAATAAACATGGATAATTACCTATCTTTATAGTGATGGGGGCTCCTCTCCCTAGAAAATATTTGTTAGAAATGATTAATCCATAAGTTCCAAAGTATACAATAATATACTAGTTGATGGGATTATGTTGAAATGATTATATTATGAATTTATTCATTAATTGATGATCAACCACTAGGAGATAATATATAACATATTTTTTCCAAAAAGATTAAATACAAATGTACATTTCATTTATCTCTGAAGGATGTACATGTGTGTGACACCACCAGCATCACTTTAGCATTAATTAATCAATAAATTTATTTAATTTTTTGCCATTGTGATCTCTCAAGAGTTTCAAGTTAAAATTTAAAAACAAATAAAGGAATGGGTGTTGTGAACTATTTGTGCACGGTTAGGAGTAATCATGAACCGATTGTACATGAAGGGTATGCACTTTACAGTGTCACTTTGCATGGTTTGAGCATGGTTAGCTCAACTAGGTGACTTACTATAGGTAATCATGTGGGCACCTTATGCTTATCCAGTAGGAACTATATAGTTTTTTCACAGTTTACTAAACTATACACCTAAACCATGTTTGATACCTAGGATATTAAAATTTTTATTTTTTAAAAGTTGGAACTTAATGAAATAAATTCATTTTCCCCTCATTTATCACCCCACTCTCTCATGTCACCTCCCCCTTGGTCGAATCCCCTATGTCGCGCACCACCTTTCCTTTGGATCTCTTATATCCTTGATTATTTATTCTAATTTCTTAGGGAATTGTGTTCAATATTTAAAATTGAGGTCTCATCTTCCATATATCACCCCTTTTATGGAAATTTCTCATCTCCCCATCACCCCTCTTAGCTCATCTAAACCTAAGGTCAAGGGTTTTGACCCAATTTTTGTAATTCCTTCATTGTTAGGATGTGTGATGAGTATCTTAGGTTTCCTTCTTGTGTGTTTGGGAATCCTTCACCAAATGTGATTCATTCAAACCATTTTGGTTTGACAACCATCAATTTGAGGTAGTCATCTCTTTTGAACCTCCTTGTATTACATACCATAAATTTAATAGTATGTTTTAAAATTTTTCTTGTGAATTTATAAGAATTTTTTATGGCGTGGTTGGATCAAGTTGATGTTTGATTATATTTTGAGCTTGGAATGGGCCAAGGCTACATTCCAAGTGCTTATATAAATGACCTTGTGGCCCTTAAAAATTGTTTAAAGTGTTTGGTAATGATTTTATTGGATTTATAATTTCCTGTTATATCCTATTTGGTTTTATAATATATTTCAAATATCTTAATGACTCATTATAAACATGGGTTACATGAAAAATGGTTGTTAGTGTCCATTTGGATTTTTTAAAGTAGTTTAAATTTTTGAAAGTGTGTTTAATGTAGATTTCATTTTTCAAAGGGATATTTTTTGTTTTTTAAAGGATTTTTTTCTAAAATGAAGTTAGTTGAACTTATTTCCTTTTAAAATTGCTTTTGTGACTATGGCTCTCATGCTGTTTTGAGATAGTATTCAAAAAGGAATTTTTTGTTTGTAAAATGGGTGTTTTACACCAATTGGTTTCTTTTGAAATAGTAAATTTATTTAAAAGGGGGTATTAACCCTTATGTATGGTATTTTAAACGTTTTTATAACCTTGATTTATTTTTAAAACAAGGGTTTGAGGTGTTTAAAATGTTTTTTATAATAAAAAATTGTTGGTTGGTTTCGAATGGGAATGTTATCCCATGTGGATTATATTTTGAAACTAATTTGTGGATTTTAATTTTTTCATAGGTAATTTAATGGAAGTGTGAGTTACCACTTGAGTTTCAAAGTTTTTTTGATAAAATTAGTATCAAGAGTGGATTGAGATGAATTTTAAAGATAGTGTGTTGGATTGGAATTACAAGATTATTTTAGAAAAGGATCACTTGGAACATTATGAAATTGTTTTATAAATACTATGAAACCCTCTTTGATCCCTGTATGATTCTTGTTATGATCATGGTGATTTGTTATACTAATATGGGATGTTTTATATTAATGAATCGTTTTATATTTTTATGCTTGTATGTGTGATTGGAGTTGTTGCTTGTGAGGGTGTGGGAGGTGAAGCGTGATTTGTTTTAAAATGATTTATATTTAATGCATGTGGTTCTTGATTTCTCACCTCCTTACTTAACTTATCATTGGATTACTAAGGATATAGTAGATAACCCATGTGAGGTAAAACCCTAGTGGGGATAGTGGGTTGACTAGGGATTGTTTCCTGGATACTCTGAGATGGTCAGACCAAAAGGAGTGGTAGGCCTTTATGCTAGCTATATTCTTCACTCTCGTAGATGAAGGTTTTTTAGGGATAGTTATTTTTGGTGAGTTCTACATAACTACTGAAGATGATATAGGTTTAGTAGTGCCAACCTATGTTCCTTATCACTGGTTTAGGTTTTTTGTTACTAGATCCTAGGGAAAATTCCCATGACATTGCGTTATTTTTAGGATGTTTTATGGGACTTGGTCTTGTAATTTAATTATATCCCTTAGCTTGATTGATTGTATTTTCACCATTTCATTGTTGTGTTTCCTCGCTTATTGGGTGCTTTTGTGTAGTTTATACAACACCTTGTGTATATATTTTAGTTTACATTCAAATGGTTTTTTTTATTTGGTTTGAAAGTTTGGTTTAAAAATTAAAAATGGTATTGGTTATATTTATTTAGGTGTTTTAAAGAAATGATTTTTCCTTGATTTTTTTTATGAAAATGGGGTTTTCATAAGATGTTTGGAAAGATGGAAACATGTGTTTTGGTTTTTTTTTCATTGATTTGAATTCCCTATTTAAATATTTGAAAAATATTAATTCAAAAATCTTATTTTAAAGTTTTCTCTAAATTCTAAACATCCATGTTTTTGTTTTTATAAAAATAATGATTGTTTGAACATATGCATGTGAAATATTGATTATATTTGTTCCATAAATCATGTGAAAACCTATTTTATTCTTTATGTTTAAACTATCATTTTATAAACATTTTTACGAAGGTTTTTTCATAGTTTTGATGGGTTTTGGTGGTCTGATGAGTGATTTTTTACACATGACTATATTATCTCAGTTGCAGGTTCTTGGTTCAATTCCAGGACACTCTTGTTAGCATTGATTTTTATAATATTTTTATTTTATTTTTGATTTAATTTTTTCATTAGTCAAGTTTTCCCATTATAGTTTTCTATGGATAGGGGATAGTGATAACTATTGTTGGTCGAAGCAAAGGTATCTAGAGGTATATTTGTTTCATCTATATATTACAAGGGTGGGAGACTGGGGGTGAGCAAAGGGATTGATTGTGTACTTTCCCTTAATTCTTTACTTTTTTTATTCATACCTGATTGTAATGGATGTTTGATATATGAATGGGTTATACCATATTTTTTTTAGTTTCCTACTATTAATTTTACTTTTTTATTAAGAAAAACTATTCCCAAGTGTGTTCTTGTGATACCCAGGCAATGGCTTCCATCCCATGGGGATTAGGAACTCCCTTTGGGCCTTTAGCGGACAGATTCAGGCATCTTTCAGATTGACAGTCTAGGATGGTTCACAACAAATGGTATCAAAGGTTATGTCCTTTTCTCTATATAATCCTAATCCTTTAGAACATCCTTTTTTATTTGGGTCATCGTGGTAAGATTGAGTTAGAATTGGTTATTAGTATTTGTGAGGTAGGTGTAGGGAGAGTCTAGCTTAATATTTCATTCCTTAAGCCTCATGTTTTCATGGGAAGTGGGATTTTAATCTTGAGTTTGGGATTTTTTGGATTTATCATTAATAATGTATTGATACTCACTTTCATAGTGTGAGTTTCCTTGGGGTCAGGTTGGATTTTAGGATGAAAATAGAAGATGGATCGGTAGTGTGAGGTTGGTTTGTATAACCTAATAAACTAAGTAAGTGACCAAATGCTTGATATTGAAATGTCTTATTAATCATTGCATCGATTCTATGTGGTCTATCAAATTATGAGGATTAGTCAAGCATGGTTATTCATCCCATTTGGATTATTTTTTAGACCACCCTAGAGAGATCCCTAGTGGTAGGGGATGAGTCAAGGTGGGTCTTATGATATGTTGATGATTTGAAATGGGTTTTGATATATTTGTGTCACTATATAAAAAATACTAAATAGCAATGTTTTATTATTATTAGTTTCATGTAACCTCTTATAATGAGAAAAATATAAATATCCATCATTTTTTTAATGACGGTGTTTTTTTACCACTGATAATTAATTTTTAGTGGTGGTTTATAAAATAACCATAGACAAAGTGTATTTATTAGTAGTTTATTAATAAACCACTGCTAAACAAGAGTGAATATCACATAACTTACCCCTTTCTTCATCTATTATCGCCTGGTTCCCTAACCTATCTTGCTCCTGATTGAGACTCCTAAATGATAAATCATCCTCTCTAGAAAATCCTCCTTGACCATAACTCTTCATAACAACATGACTCTAGCACATCTTCCCCTCCTCAACATCATCTTCTTGTGATGAACCTTTAAAGAATAAATCCTCTCTTGATAGCAGTATTTAGGTAAAACCAGTGTTTTTTTATTCAAACACTAATCACTTAGCACTTCAGCTATTATAGAATAATTTCTTGATTTTTTTGTTTTATCCTTTCCTAAAGGATAAGTTAATCTTCTCTTTACCATTTAAATTTTATATAATTTCTATAAATATATTGTTCCCATTATAGGGATAAATTAACTTATCATTGAATCTATAAAATATGCATGGGAACATTTTTCATTACCCATTATTTCTACACTATTATCCATAGGTTATCAATCAGAGACATATGAAACATAACATGGTTAATAAAATTGATCAATTCTCTTTTAGAATGTATCCTTCTATGGGGTGGATTATCCTTTAATTTCTTCTCTAACTCATTCTATACTAGAACCTACAATGTAATCTTCTACTCAAACATCTATAAGTGATAAAAATTGGTAAAACTAAAAAAACTTCTCTTGTACAATATATATGATCCCAAGATATTTTACTCTTATTTTACTTCCACAATAATGGCCCTTATGCGATGCTATTTCCATTTAGAATTTTTTTTGTTGGAAGATTAAAATCCACTTAGTATATTTTATACTTATAAAATAAAATTATATTTATTAATTACTATGCAATAATTCTATGTAAATACATGAGAAAAAAGTCATGATTTCAAAAAAAAGATTTGGGAAAACCACCCAAAACGTTTAAATAAATGAAATACTCAACAGGTGGTGTAGTAATACCATACTAACTATGAAATATGAGTGAAAAATTCTTGAAACCTTAATTTAGAATTTTATTTTTAGGGTTCCATTTTTATGTAATGAAACCTAATATGTTTTAAAATTTGGTTTTACATACACTAGTTATATTTTTGTGTGCATTGAAATGTTTAGGTTATCTTCAGTCATATATAGGTGACCATCTAAATAAACATACCCTACTTTCTATAAACATTTAAAAATATTAGTTTTATATTCTTTAATGATATCTTTTAGATCAAGTGATCTTAGAAATATCAAATTATATTTAACCTTCAAGTTATAATTTCATTAAATATCAGTATAATGGTTATTTTGTATACAAAACTATTTAAATGTTTCATGTTGATTCAATTAATAATAATTATTTTATATCATAATTGTATCTGATGATTTTTTTTAAATAAAATTCTAAAATGATGATATTTTTTTATATTAATTTTTTATTATTCCATAAAACTTTTGTATTATTCTAATAATGATATTATTTAATTAATTAGAATTATGTTTTTTATATAAATATTTATCAATATCGTATAAATGGATAAAATTTGAATTGATTTACCCTAAAATAAAACTCAATATATTAATGGGTTGGATGTGTTTTTAGATTTTTAAATTGCAAATCAATCTATATATGGAAGAATAAAATGTACATGTCTTGATTGTAATTTCATACGGTGGTTGAAAATACATGAAGTTTATGATCACTTGATATTGAATCATTTTAATGTTGGATATGTGAGATGAATTTGACAGAGGGAATTGGACATTGTAGAAATTTCACCATATGGTCATCATCAAAATGAATAACCTGTTGCCCTAATAGTGGATAATGAGAGTCAGAATCTGATTAATGATGTTTTCCACATTTTGCAGAATGATGAATATTATAACATATTAGTGGATCCTCTTTCCAATTTTCCAAAGATTAATACAAGAGATAAAGTTACTAAGTAATAAAATGAGGTTTATGAATTAATATAATATATAAATCAATAGTTATATGAAGGATGTATCAAATATACAAAAAAAATCTTACTAAATTTGTTTCATGTCAAGTGATTATGTGAAATTATAGAAAAAGAAACGTCGATGAAGTTAGATTTACTGCATGATGTATTTTTTCAAGATAATATCCCTCAATAATTTTATGAGATGAAAAAAAAATTAAGAAATTGATTCTCCATTATAAAAAGATACATGCATGTCCCAATGATAGCATGTTTTATCAAGTAGAATATTCTAATAGAGAAGAGTGTAAACGATGTTATACTTCTAGATGGAAATCATTGAATCGTGATGAAATCCTAAATGAAATAACTATAAAGAAGAATATAAATAAAACTAATTTCAAGGTTTTATGTTACTTTACAATAAAACCAGTATTTCAAAGACTTTTCATCTCTTCTAAAACTATAATGACCAAAACTTTTATAAATATAATTCCCTTTGTGATTAAATTAAATGACGTATTATGTAATGTGGTTATAGAAAACACATGAACTTATTTGGTTATATCCTATCATATTTAAAACACTATTATGTATCACAATTGTTAATAATATATCCATTGAATAGTGATATTACAATTAGTATATATTAAGTGTTATGATAAAGTCATGTTGACACAGACGAAAGAAGTGATTTTCTCAGCTAGTATGATCATACCCTATGAATCCTATTTATCAGAGCTTAAAATGGAGATATAATCACTAGTATTTTCCCTTTACCGATCCCAATATGATATTCAACCATTAAATCCTGAGTGAAATCGTTTATAGGAGGAGTTTAAACTCATCAAGATCATGGCCCAAACTATATTTGTTGAACCTCCCCATAAGAATCTCACCATCGCGCACCTTAACCTTAGGTAGTTCACTGGTGTAATAAGGGGTTATGTATCTTAACCATAATGGTCTGAATATGTATATTTTATTTTCAATGATTATATTTATTCCTTATTTTTACTTAATAAATGATTAAGTAATTAGTTTGATAAAAAAATAGATTTTAATTCAACAAAACCTGAGTTATATTTTTGAGTAATATGCAATTTCAATTAAGAAGTTAATTTTGATAAAATCATTAATTTTTAAAATGAATGATTATTATTTAATAGTATATATTAAATATAAATTATAATATAATTTTATGAAGTGAAAATTTAATTTTTATAAGGGTCAGAAAATTGTTATTGTAAAAAAATTATTTTTTCAATAAACATGGATTTTAATTTAAAAGTTTAATTTATCATATTTAGAGAATTATTTTTATAAAATAAATATTATTTTTGTATTAATCATGTATAAATTATCCAATGGTGAATTTCTCATAATTTTCTGAGACAGTCGAATTTTTGAGTAAAATTTTAATACAGTATAAATATACGGTATGTATTATGACATCACAATGACCTGAAAGTGATAAAATATATGACATAAAAGGTATCATGGAACAAATATATATTTTAACTTTAAAATAATTTGTTTTTGAGTATATTTTATCAATTTTATAAACCCTTTATAAATCCTCATAAACCTATGTTATATTTTAAGGTTTTAAAATCAATTCTTTATAAACATGAATCACTTATAAATCACCAAGGGTGTTTTTTTAATGTTATAGGTTCATGGAATTATAAAATAATTAAAACTGATCCTATTTATTAGAAACCATGTTAATCCCATTTTAAGGTTTGTGGTTTTGATTACTTTATTGTATAGAGTCCAAAACCTAAGTTTGGAAAATAATAAAGAACACCACTCTATTTTCCTATATAAACTCACCAAATATCCCATTAATATTCACTAAAAACATTAGTACACAAATATAATCTTCCATTTCCTCACCATATCCCTCCTAATTTTCCCCCAAACTCCCAATAATATCCTCCTAAGCTTTTGGAAATACCCACTCAAGGTAAAGGATCCTCTACTTCTCTTTATTCAAGAACCACCTTTATGTTGTGCTTTTTTTTCATTATTTCAGAGGGTATGTTATCACACATCCCTATTAATTAAATTAGTATTTAAAATTTATTATATACCCCCTTTAAATATCACTAATACCTCCCATTATTCATTATATACCCCTATTATACTACTGAAATTATCCTGCAATTTTTTCATACCAAACTTTTATTCAAGCACCATTTTTATCATGTGCCTTTTAATTCACAATTGTCAATGTTGGATTATGTTATTAAATATCTATATTAATTAAATTATTATTTCCAAGTGACTAGATACCCATTTCACTCCCATTAATCCCTCATGTGATTCATTATGTACCCTTGTTATGTTGCTGAAATTATCCTGTGATTTTTCCATGCCAAACTTTTATTCAAGAACCCTTTTTGTCTTATTCCTTTTAATTTCAAATTATTCATGTTATATTATGTTATTACATATACCTATTACTTAACTTATTATTTACAAGTTATGATATTCCCCTTTCACTCTCATTAATCACACTCATGATTTATTATGTACCCCTGTTATGTCGTCGAAATTTATCCTACAACTTTTCCATCTCAAACCTCTGTATAGTGAATATCATTGATATTTCCAATAAAAGGTATTCAAATAGACATAAATATAATTATTTTATTGGATAATTCCATGTATTTATTTTACAATCCTTAGTAATGGAATTAAATATGATGAAATATGATCTTCTGTTGAATGATTTATGTGGAACACTTATACATGTAAATGATATGAAAGCGATGGGTTTGCCTGAAATTATATAGTGCTCCAATAGATTGGGTAATGTTTTAGTCTCAAAAGATGTCATGTATAGGATTAGGTAGTAAACCTAATCTATTATGGTACTTTTCCACCATGTTATTATGTATTGTTAGTTTTCCTTGACCTATGTTTATGATTCCATATTTAATGTTGTTGTCATATTCCCATGTTTCCTTTATGATATAATGTTG
Organism: Viscum album; assembly: GCA_963277665.1. NCBI lineage: Eukaryota > Viridiplantae > Streptophyta > Magnoliopsida > Santalales > Viscaceae > Viscum > Viscum album. The sequence goes on from OY728135.1 coordinate 1,294,166,949, forward strand.
TATCGTGCCTCATTGTTCAATATTATGATTCTCACCCCTCTTGTGTTCTATTTAAATTCCTATTTACTAACATATAATAATTACATTATTTTATTCATTATTTATTCTCTTACTAGGTTTTATATCTCACCCTTTTCTTATGTATGTCCATAGGTTATCGTGTGTAGTTTTAAATGATATAGAATTTTAGAAGCATGTTAAGGAATTTTTCAATAATGTTGTTGTGTCCATGTATCAAGTTGATGTACTATGTACCAAATCTCAAAAATACACTAGTCTTCTCAATATTTTGGGTTGTACTAAGTGATATTTTATATGAAAAATCAAGAAATAAAGTGTATTGAAGATATGGGTTTTCATAGTTGGTATCAAAGGAAAGTCTAGTTATTTTTGGGATTTGGATTTGAAAACTATAGAAAAAGTATTTGGGATAATACTAATCATAATGAAACATACCTAAATTTTATTAAAGTATAGATTAAGTGTTTTCCAAGAAAATAAATTCTTTTGTGGATACTACTAGTGGATGTGGATCTAGCATAGATATATCTTGGTGTAATAACCCTGAAAATAGCATATTGATCTAAAATCTATCATGAACTAGTTAACAAAATGGGCCTTTTTCACACCTATTTTGAAACTCTCAAGAGATATGATTTGGAAAATTAAAAATCTCATAAGGAACCATTATTAAGATAAAATAATTCTTATAAGATTTTATCTTAGGAAATAGATAATGGATAACTTAGAATGAAGCCTAAAAATCATAGGTTAAAGAATATACATTATTTATGATTTATCTATTTAATGTTAATAGTTTCCCTTTTATGTGTTTAATAATTTAAAAATTATCATCCCTAATTTTCCCTTTATTCTAGTCAATGAATGGAAATAAGAGAAACTGAGATAACAACCAATGTGAGGGAAATGTGATGATTGGTCAAATGAGATGACCAACCCAATGGGAGTAGGAATCATGAACTTTGTGACTATACCTTATTAATTGATCCAAGTTTTAAACTAAAACCTAAATTATGAGGAATTCCCAAATCCTCTTAAGAAATATAAATTTTCAATTGAGACCTTTATACGATAAAGGCCGCTGAATTTCAGTGGATCTTCTAATCCCTTAATTTCAGAAAAACGGATCAGCTCTATTAAAATTATCTTCTCTATCCTTCAATGATCTGAGAAATATAAGGTCATTCTAGTTATTTATAATATGGAAGGAGAATCTGATCAATGGTTCATTTTGATCAAGAATATAAATTTTAACGATAAGATTAAAGTGATGTAGTAGAAGGAATTCTGAAAAAAAAAATTGATAAATATTTTCCTCACACTATCTAACTAAAAATGGAGAGGGACTTCCTTAGCCTCATGAAAAACAATGATGAATCTGTCAATAATTATGAGGAAAACTTCACAAGACTTGCATGATATGCCTCCAGCTTTGTTGTTACCCCCAAATATAAAGTTAAACGCTTCTTTGGTGGACTAAAGCTATCTATAAGAAAGGTTTATCCATTCAGGACTTTGATCATTATGATAAAATTTTCCGATGTTCCCTCAAAGTTGAAATAGAGATTAACGAATCTAAAGGGCCTCATAGAGATAAGAAGCAGAAATTAGAGTTTAATTATGGTGGTGTGATAGATAAATCTAATTATAGTAAGAAATTTCAACATCCCGCGTATCAAAGGTTTGGGAATAAACACCATAAAAATTTTAAAGGGGATGATGAAATTCTTTAGGTGTGGGAAGAAAGGTCACTTAGGCAACGATTTCCGATAGTAGAAACCACCAATGTGGTAGAAGAAATTAATTATCTAATCAACCCTCATCTCATGGTCAATAAATAAGGACACTATTCAATTCAATGCACTAATCCAAGGTTTGTTTATGACAATTGAAAATAACAACCCCCAAGGCCTAGAGTGAAAGGGTGACCTTATGTAATTGCAACTATAGAGGTGGAACCTAACAACAAATTGATGAAATTTACACTAGTTATTTATTCATTAATTGTTAACAAACTTTTTTATTCTATTTCTATGAATTTGTTTGTATCTCATAAGATTGGTATAACTATTCAAACACCACTTTATAGCATGGGAGTATAGTTGTTGGTGAAAATGGAAAATGGGGAAATTATTATATCCTAAGTATATAACTCCTCCACTTTCAAAATTTGTGGGGTGAATTTCCCATAAAACCTTTTCAAACACCATTTATTGTAATTAGATGTTATTCTGTGTATGTATTTTCTTTCCTTATATATATCCAACATAAATTTCTGAGAGAAGGAATCACCCTCCATATTGTGAATCGACATCCAAATCTATACAAGTGTAGGGAGGAGGATGAATCTTATTTATTACCAATATATCAAGCATGGATACTATTTCCCTATGAGAAAGTGTATCTAGATAAAATCATTGATACTAATGAAAAGTTCATCTTTAAAGACATTCCCATTGTGAGGGAATACACTAATGTGTTTCCCAAAGAATTTTTTGGTCTTCCTCCTAGCTGAGAGGTTGAATTTTCATCTGATCTTATACCTAGAGATTTTATAATATATAATACTTATTATAGAATGGATGTTGTTAAACTTGAGTAGATGAAGAAACAATTACAAGAGAATATAGATAAAGTGTTTATATGCCCAAGTGCTTCACCATGGGGTGAAACAATCCTATTTTTCAAGAATAAGGATAGTTTAATGAACCTTTTAATTGATTATTTTGAGATAAACAAGATCATGATAAAGAACAAGTATCCTTTTCCACATATTGATGATTTATTCGATCAGATACATAGAGCCCAATATTTATCTAAGATAAATCTTCAGTCGAGATATTATCAAGTAAAGGTGAAGAAGGAGGATATCCCCAAGACTGTTTTTCATACAATTTAATGGCACTATGAGTTCATAGTAATTCCATTTGGACACACTGATTCTCCATCAATCTTCATGGATTTTATGAATAGAGTATTTATGGATTACCATAAAAATGTATGGTATTATTTATTGATAATATTATTATCTACTTAAAAAGAAAGGAGGAACATGATGAGCATATGAATATTGTACTGAGTACCTTTAGGAAAGAAAATATGTATACAAAGTATTGTAAATGTGAGTTCTAGTTGGATCAAGTAACATTCCTAGGGAATGTCATCGCTATTAAATGGATATCTGTGGATCCTTCAAAATCGGATATGATTAAAGGGTGTCCCAGACCAACCTCTATAATAGAAATCCATGGTTTATTTGTATTATCTAGGAATTATAATCAATTTTTCAAAAACTTCGCATAGTTTTCAGGCCCCCTAACTAAGATAACATAGAAAGGATTCAAGTTTTTTTGGAATGATGAATGTGAGGAATGTTTTAAAAAGATGAATAAGAGGATAATCACTACATCTGTACTCACATTACCCACCAGTGGGGAAGGATTTTTTATCTAAATTTATGCATCTAAAAAGGTATTAGGTTGTGTACTAGTGAAAAACGAAAATTTTATAGTCTATTCCTCTCTCAAACTAAATATCCTTGAGAAGAACTACCCAAATTATGATCTAGAATTGGCTGTAGTGATCTTTTCATTAAATATCTGGTGAAATTATCTCTATGGGGAGAAGTATGATATATATATATATATACCAAAAAATACTCAGGTATATATTCACACAAAAGCATAATAATATAAACCAATAGAGGTGGATATATCTGATCAAGGATTACAATTTTCAATCCATTATCATCTTGGGAAAGCAAAAAAGGTGGCAGATGCTCCTAGTAAAAAGGATCCTACAATTCTATCCATGATAAGGATTGCAAGGGATCTAATCTTCTTGGAGATACAAAGGATATAAATGGAAATAATAAAATTATTTTCATCCCACCTTGCTTAAATAAATATTAAACCATACATTATTTATATTATCAAAGAGGCTCCAAAAGATGATGAGTTTCTACATAAGAAGTTAGTTAATATTCTAGAGTTCAAATTTGCTAAATATGGAGTTATAAGGTTTGGAACCCAGATATGCATCCCATCAAAGCCAGAACTAGAGAGGGAAATTATATATGATGTTCATAGATCATCCTCTCAATCCATCCAGGAATCAATAAGATATATATATATTTTAATAAAAATTTCTAGTGGGATAACATAAAGAGAGAGATTGTATATTTTTTATCTCGATTCTTGGTATTCCAGCAAGTCAAAGTGGAATAAAATAATTCTAAGGGTATAATGAAACCATTACCCATAGAAGTATGGAAATGGGAAAACATAACCATGGATTTCATTATAGGACTCCCCCAGACACCTAAATGTAATAACGCTATCTAAGTGGTAGTCGATCACCTTGGTAAGTCAAATAATTTTATTATTATCAAGGAATATTTCTCTATCAACCAAATCACCTAGATATATATAAGATAAGTGCTATGATTTCATGGAGTGATAATAGATTTTGTATCTGATCAAGATCTTTAGTTTACCTTGAGGTTTTAGAATATCAAGTTCTAATACAAAATTTATTTTTTGGGTACATTTTTCATGTTGGTTATCTATAACCAACATGATAAATAAAAAATTGATATTTTTTACATCAATTATTCAGTAATTTATGTGAAAAGATTCTTTTTCACGTTTTTTATTGAAGAACCGACATGAAAAATAAAATAAAGTAATTTTCCATGACGTTTCTTTAATAAAAAACATGAAAGATTGATATTTCACGTTAGTTATTTAATAACCGGCATGGAAAATTAATCACCCTAGTTTTTTCACATTGTTTATTAAAAAAATCATATGAAAAATCATGTTTTCACATTAGTTATTTAAAAACCAACATGAAAAAAAATGGTTTTCTCATCAGTTCTTCAATAACTGATGTGAAAAATCATATTTTTTGTGTCATTTGTCAAATAATGGACATGGAAAAGCTTTATAATTTTAATAATGGGTTGGTATATATCATTTATTTTCATTCTATCATGATATTGACTTTGTTTTTCACTCACGTAGTGAAACCTAACACTTCCAAATTTAGATCTATGGCCTCAAATATCTTCACTCTTCAATTATTTACCTGAGATCTATTATTTATATGATCTAAGTCTTTGAATATATTTCATTTTGAATCCACCACCATGCAACATCCACCATCAGCCATCATCATCCATTACTTCTGTGTAATTATCTTTCATGTCACCTTCTCAACCATTTTAGTTCATATTTTCATTTACGATTTGTGTCTATTGTTTCCATTTTTCTTGAATTTAAGGAATTTTTACTTTTATTTGTGGTTATAATTTTATATTGATATTTTTTATCTTTGATTTGGCATCCTCCATTGTTCATCATCCACCACCATCAGTCATTGGCCACCACTTGCGCATTCTTCTCATTAGTGTTGTTTTCTCAATCATCCCAGTTTTGATTTCAATTTATATTTTGTGTTTATTTATTCTATTTTCCATTCATCCAAGGTATTTTTATTTATATTTTTGGTTCCAATTGTAACGACCAAACTCTTTGGAAAAGGTATTAATCGTTAGTTTTTCTTTCGAACCTTTCCTTTAAGCTTGTTTAATGTGTGTGATGTTCTAAGGAAGGTCTGGGGTGTGTCCGGGGTTCGTTCGGAGCCTGGGAGTTTGAGAAATGGACTTGCAGACAGGGGCGCATGGCCTGCACATGGCTTGCGCACAGGTTGGGTAAACCGTGCGACCTTTGGTCTGGAGGCAGGGAGGTGTGCACGGTTTGCGCACGGTTTGGGTAAACTATGCGCCTAAACCGTTCGACCCTTTTTCTAAAGGCAGTGTGATGCGCACGGTTTTCACACGGTTTGGTAAACCGTACGCCTAAACCGTGCGACCCAGTTCTGGGTAAATTTACCTTTTTTCCCTTAATTATTTTTTAAGGCCTTAAGCCTATTTCTTTCTTCTTCCCATGGACAGAACCATAGGGGAGCCTCCTTTGAGCTCCAAAACCCTCTCCTCACTCTTTCTCTTGTGGATTCTTCCACTGGTGTCCGAATCTTGATCCGTCGAAGGTGTTGGATCACCCTCGGTAAGGCTAACCTCACGCACCCTTCTGTCCTCCGTAAATCTTTCCTTCCATCTTATTATTTTGATGCAGGCTCATATGCCCTATTTTCAGGGCATTGGACTGAAACTCAGATCTCTTCCAACCTACCGTGAATCTGAGGTCGATATCAAGCGATCCTATGCCTATATCTCTAAGGTAGGGGGTCACGTGGTTTCCATTTTGGGTTTTCGCCTTTTTGAGTTATTGTTTTCATGTCGTGGTTTTTCTTTCACCAAACCCCATATTTATAATGAATGCTTCATATCTAAATGACCTATGTGGTATAAGAGTGATGAATCTAACCTTGTTAGGGTGTTTGGATTTGGTATTGACCAGGAGTGGTCAACCATAGGTGTTATGCCTTGAGAATTGGCCCTTTATCACCTTTTAACCTTAATGATATGTCTTGAAAGGGAATTTTCCATGTTAGGAAAATGAGATGACTTGGTTAGAGGTTGGCTAGGACGAGATAGTAATAACCCCTTGAATGAATTGAAATGTATGTATGCCATGATTTGCTTATGTGATATTATAAGATGGGTATGGCTTGAAATGTTAATGTGTTATAATATAAGATAGTTTTCCTTATATATTGTGATGTGAATGGTTATTCCTTGTTGTGTTGACAACCTTGTGATAACCCGTGTGTTGGGCGGGAGGCATTCTTACCCCGTGCCAGATGAATCTCCGTGTGTTGGGAGGGAGGCATTCTTACCCCATTCCAGATAAATCTTAGTGTTTGAGGATGAGAGGCATTTATACCTCATTCCCATATAACCTTTATTGGTGGGAGGAATTTCTACCCCATGCCATTTACAGTGCATGTGGAAGAGAGGCATTCATACCTCGGGACAGGAATAATTATTATAGATATGAGAAGTATGGATGAGAGGCAAGTTTACCTCATGCCAGTGATAACCTATATCTATGTACTTATACCTCTGGTGATTGTTCAGAATCCCAGCCATGAGCTGAAGCGGGTAGACCTACCAGGTGTCCTTTCGGAACTTGAGCGGGAGGGTTGTTTATTTACTTTGCTTTAATTACTTACAGTTTATTACTCACTTTTCTTTCGAACACCTATTTGGATTACACGTAGACATTGTTGGTGGTGGCCTACTGAGACTTGTCTCACACCCAAAATGGCGGCCTCTTGGGAACCCATGTAGACTTTACTGCTACAGGTACTAGTAGGGGAAAAGGCCCAGCTTCAGGTTGTTGATACATGTATGTCTAGCTGGAGATCCTGAGCAGAGGATTGATCTTGGATAGAGATGCACATGGACTACTTTTGTTCTTAATTATCTTTTTGTATTATTGTATCAGCATTCCATGCATCCATTTTATATCAGACACTGCCTATGTGGATTTGGTATATTTATCAGGGTTTTCCTTTTTCTGTTGGTTGGTTTATATGTTCCCCTTTTTCTCCTATTTATCTATTGGTTGTGCTTCCGCTATTTGATCACTTGCTGTTATTCCGCTGTGTACTCTGACATGGGGGTACAGTCTCCCCACTGAATTACCATTACACTCCTGCTTCTAGTCGGCAACCCCTGGCCTATGGGGAGATGAGCCAGGGGTCATGTGGCCAACCGGGCTCGGGCTCGGGTTGAGGGGCAGCCGGGTCCGGGATGTCACAAAGTGGTATCAGAGAATTTCTTTCTTTCTTGATTTACTATTTTGAGATGATAGAATTAGAGAATGGGAACGCTTAGGGACTTAGTTATAAGTCGTGCTTGGGCGTCGTGAACCCATGTACGGGGGAAAGACCAAGTTGCCTATTTTATGTTGTTAATGATTCTGGTATTTACTGTTGATATCGTTTCACCGTTGGGTGTTTCACATGTTTTGTGATGTTATTGAGATTTGCAATGTTGGAATTTGGATTTCAGGGTTCGACCCGATGAAATGAGGGTTATTCATTAGAACATGCATCATGATAGGCACAATATGATTAATCCATGCATCTTTCCATGCCACGTTTAAAATTTTCAGCGAGAATTCCTTGTTGGTTATTTCCATGCCTTGTTAATATATGTGCAACTATGATAATCCTTCATCCATGTTGTGAATTGAGGAATGATGTGTTTTTAGTGGGTGTCACTCTTTGGTTCATAAGGTGTATGGGCTCTTATGGGTCATAAAATGACATTCCAACTAAACCAATAATTTTCTTTAAAGGAAATTCAAATACTTAATTATCACATGTAAATGAGAAATGGCATCCAAGTGTGTGTCATCTTTCAGTTCATGAGGAGTATGGGCCCTTATGGGATGGGAAATTCCATGTCACTGGATTAAGTTAAATTTGAACAGTTACAGGTTTTACTAAGAATTTATATGGGTGTGGTTAGGTGATCTTAGGGGTAGGAAGGCTTAGTACCCGTCCTAGATTCTAGAGTTCATCCTGTAATTTGTTGGTTTCTTCTTTTGAGATATTCGTTTGGCATTGTAGCACTTTGACTCTGAGACATCCTCGAGTCGCGCGCGCTGAAGGCAGCGACGATCACGTTCCCGAGGTTGTGGGCCCTGAGCCGCCAGTTGATATTCCTGTCGATCCACCCGTGGCTCCTCTTGCTATTCCTGAGATGGGTGTCGATGCCCAATTCCTTGAGAGCTTCTTATGTATGATGTGGAGTATTCAAGGTGGAGTGCGACCTGCCTTGAGTATGGCAGAGTTGACCTGCGAGTTTCAGTCACAGCATCCTCCTACCTTTACGGGAGATGATGGACCACATACTGCGGAGTCCTGGTTGGAAGCTATTCTGACCATTTTTTAGCACCTTGAGACACCTCCAGAGAGGAGGGTCAAGCTCGCAGCTTATATGATATATGGTTCATCTAGGAGATGGTGGGAAGTCATCACCCAGTCAGGGGAGCAGAGAGATATGATCTGGACTGATTTCCAGAATATCTTCTACGATTATTTCTTTCCCCAGACTTTGAGGGCTGACAGAGCTAGGGAGTTTATGAATCTACAATAAGGGACCATGACAGTCATGGAATATTCATCCCATTTTGTTGGGTTATATCATGACATGATCACGTTAGATACCCCTTTAGGTATCCGTTCAAAGGGAATTCGTCGTTGTCAGAAGTGTCCCCTCGAGGTGGGCAGTTACCTTTTCGTGTGGAACCTATATGTTCTGGATATGACAGGTTTTGGTGTAATAATCGGGATGGACTGGTTAGTTCCCTATAGATCCCGGATTGACTGCTATCATCGGAGGGTGGTGTTTACGTCACCAAAGGGCGACACGTATATGCAAAAGGGAGAATGGGATATTAGTGCGACATGAGTAGGACCAGAACACTAGAGTTTAGGTGGTGTCATGACACAGGTTTCCAGTCTTTATCTTGATGGCCTAGGGCTACAACCCTCTGTTTATCCTCCGGTGGTGGAGCATTTCAGTGATGTCTTTCCTGATGACTTCTCTGGTCTACCTCCAGTGCAAGAGTTGGAGTTTACTATTAATCTTATACCAGGAGTAACAACAGTGACCATTCCTCCTTATAGGATGGAACCTAAGGAACTTCTAGAGCTCAAGGGTCAGCTGGAGGACCTAGAAGAAAAAGGATTTATATGTCCCAGTACTTCTCCTTGGGGATCACCGGTTCTTTTTTCCAAGAAGTCAGATGGTACTCTTCATCTTTGCGTGGATTATCGTAAGTTAAATCAGCTGACTATTAAGAATCGGTATCCTTTACCCCTAATTGATGACCTCTTCGATCAGCTCTGTGGAGTGAAGGTGTTTTTAAAGATAGATTTGAGGTCGGGCTATCATTAGGTGCATGTTAGGACTTTGTACATACCTCGCACAGCATTCAGGAGCAGGTATGGTCTCTATGAGTACCTAGTCATGTCGTTAGGGCTTACGAATTCACCTATAGTGTTTATGGCTCTTATAAATCAGATTTTTCACCCTAACCTTGATTCTTTTGTGGTTGTATTTGTAGATGATATCTTAGTATATTCATGCTTGAGACACGACCATGCAACCCATCTTGAGATTGTGCTGAATACACTAAGAGAGCATTAGATTTATGCTAAGCTCAGTAAATGCCACTTTTTCATAAATAAGGTTCACTTCCTAGGTCACATTATTTCTGAGTCTGGAGTTTCAGTTGACCCTAAGAAGGTGAGTGCTGTAATTTCTTGGGAGCATCCTAAGAACATCTTTGATATCATAAGTTTCTTGGGGCTTGCTGGATATTATAGGTGGTTCATTCATGAATTTTCACGCCTAGCAGCTCCGCTTACATCTTTGACCAAAAAGGGGGTGAGATTCGATTGGTTAGAACCTTGTGAAGTAGATTTTCAGGAACTGAAGGGCAGACTAAATTCAGCACCGATATTGATCTTGCTGGATCCAGGTAGAGCTTATACGGTCTTTTGTGATGCGTTAGGTATCGGTCTTGGAGCTGACTTCATGCAGGATGAGAGAGTCATTGTGTATGGTTCTCGTCAGTTAAAGGCTCGTGAATGGAATTATCTGACGCACAACCTCGAGCTTGCAGCGGTTGTACATTCCTTACACTGTTGGAGACACTATTTGTTGGGAGAGAATTTTGTGGTATTCACTAACCACAAAAGCCTCAAATATATCTTCACTCAGTGGGATCTAAATCTCAGGCAATGCAGGTGGGTTGAGTACCTTAAATCCTTTGATTTTGAACTGGCCTACACTCCTGGGAAAGGAAATTTAGTAGCCAATGCGCGGAGTCAGAAAACTCAGTCACAAGTGGTTCGAGAATCTAATGAGGAGTGGAAGCTGATGGCCCTATTTTCGAAGATTCACGTTGAGGCTCAGAAGGGTCAAGGTCAAATTGTTCTCTCAGCCTTAGTAGTGACGTCAACTCTTTTGTAATGGGTTAGGGCTAGACAGTTATCAGATCCGGAAGGCCTTGTTCTACGAGAAAGTGTCACTGATGATGCCTCTACAGATTGGACCATGGATGAAGGTGATACTTTATTGTTCTATGGGCGTGTATGGGTCCCAGCAGACATCAAAGAGGAGCTGATGAGGTATTTCCACACCTCAGTATGGGAAGTTCACCCAGGCATCACCAAAATTTATCATGATTTGCGACGACAGTACTGGTGGCCTAGCATGAAGCGGGAGATATCTGGTTTTATTACGCGTTGTTCCACCTGTCAGAAGGTGAAGGCGGAGCATCAGCATCCGGTAGTGTTTTTGCAGCCATTGTCCATTCCGGAGTGGAAATGGGACGATGTTTCTATGGACTTTGTAACCGGTTTACCCAGGTCACCTTGTGGAAATGATGCAGTATGGGTTATCGTCGATCGCCTGACGAAGGTCTATCATTTCTTACATGTGTGGGAGACCTTCATGGTTGATAACTTGGGAAGATTGTATGTCAAGGAAATAGTGCACCTTCATGGAGCACCTTGTTCTGTTGTCTCAGATAGAGATCCTCATTTTACATCTCAGTTCTGGAAGGGTTTACAAAAGGCCTTGGGTACGCAAGTACTTTTGAGCATGGCCTATCACCCGCAGACTAACGGACAGACTGAGCGGACTATACAGGTACTAGAGGATATGTTACATGCATGTGTTCTCGATTTTGGAGGTTCATGGGAGAAACATATTCCAATTTTCGAGTTCAGTTATAACAATAGCTTCCAAGCTACCATTGAGATGGCTCCCAATGAAGCCTTATATGGTAGGCCTTGTCACTCGCCTTTGTGTTGGCTTGAAGTAGGGGAGGCAGCTGTTCTAGGACCATGTCTTGTGTATGAGACTATGGAGCAGATACAGCTTATTAGGAAGCATATGTAGAAAACTCAGTCTAGACCGCAGTCCTATGCTAACAAGCACCGGTGACCTCTTGATTTCAAGGTTGTGGATCGGTTTTTCTTGAAGGTCTCACCTAGGTTGGGGCAGAGACGTATACGGAAGCAGGGTAAGCTTTCACCGAGGTTCGTAGGACCCTTTTAGGTGGTGAAGCGGATCGGACCAGTAGCTTACCATCTTGTACTTCCGTAGAGATATCAGTCCATGCACGATGTTTTTCATGTATCTCAGCTACACCAGTACTTTTCAGATCTAACTCATGTTTTTTAGCTTGATGAGGTTGAACTGGATACGGATGCTTCCTTTGAGGAGTATCCAATGTGAATTGTTGACCGGAGTGTGAAGACGCTCTGTGGCAGGTCTGTTCCTCTTGTACGGGTGCTCTGGCAGCATGGCCGGGTACAGGATGAGACATGGGAGTGAGATGCTGTTATATGTTCTCAATGGCCAGAGATTTTCATCGATGACACCTCAGTACCCTTGGAAGTCCAACTCGGGGACGAGTTTCTTTAAGGAGGGGAAGTTGTAACAACCCGACTCTTTAGAAAAGGTATAGATCGTTAGTTTTTCTTTCCAACCATTACTTTAAGCTTGTTTAATGTGTGTGATGTTCTAAGGAAGGTCTGGGGAGTGTCTGGGGTTCGTTCGGAGCCTGGGAGTTTGAGAAATGGACTTGCAGATAGGGTCCCATGGCCTGCGCACGACTTGCGCACGGGTTGGGTAAACTGTGCGGCCTTTGGTTTGGAGGCAGGGAGGTGTGCACGATTTGCACACTGTTTGGGTAAACTATGCACCTAAACCATGCAACCCTTTTTCTGAAGGCAGTGTGATGCGCACGGTTTGTGCACGGTTTGGCAAACCGTTCCCCTAAACCGTGCGACCCAGTTCTGGGTAAATTTACCTTTTTTCCCTTAATTATTTTATAAGTCCTTAAGCCTCTTTCTTTCTTCTTCCCACGGACAGAACCAGAGGGGAGCCTCCTTTTAGCTCTAAAACCCTATCATCACTCTTTCTCTTGTGTATTCTTCCTCTGGTGTCCTAATCTTTATCCGTCGAAGGCGTTAGATCACCCTCGGTAAGGCTAACCTCACGCACCCTTCTTTCCTTGGTAAATCTTGACTTCCGTCTTATTATTTTTATGCAGGATAATGTGCCCTATTTTCAGGGCATTGGACTGAAACTCAGATCTCTTCCAACCTACCACAAATCTGAGGTTGATATCAAGCGATCCTATGCCTACATCTCTAAGGTAGGTGGTCACGTGGTTTCCATTTTGGGTTTTCGCCTTTTTGGTTTATTATTGTCGTGTCATGGTTTGTATTTCACCAAACCCCGTATTTATAATGATTGCTTCATATCTAAATGACCTGTGTGGTATAAGAGTTATGAATCTAACCTTGTTAGGGTGTTTGGATTTGGTATGGACCGGGAGTGGTCAACCATAGGTGTTATGCCTTGATAATTGGCCCTTTTCACCTTTAAACCTTAATGATATGTCTTGAAAGGGCATTTTCCATGTTAGCCAAATGAGATGACTTGGTTAGAGGTTGGCTAGGATGAGATAGCCTGAACCCCTTGAATGAATTGAAATGTATGTATGTCATGCTTTGCTTATGTGATATTATAAGATGGATATGCCTTTCAATGTTAATTTGTTATGATATAAGATGGTTTGCCTTATATATTGTGATGTGAATGGTTATGCCTTGCTGTGTTGACAACCTTGTGATAACCCCTGTGTTGGGTGGGAGGCATTCTTACCCCATGCTAGATGAATCTTTGTGTGTTGGGCGGGAGGCATTCTTACCCCATGCCCGATAAATCTCAGTGTTTGAGGATGAGAGGCATTTATACCTCATTCCCATATAACCTTTATGGGTGGGAGGCATTTCTACCCCATTCCAGTTACAGTGCTTCTCGACGAGAGTCATTCATACCTCGGGCTAGAGATAATTATTACAGATGTGAGAATATGGACGATAGGCATGTTTACCTCGTTCCAGTGATAACCTATATATGTGTACTTATACCTCTCGTGATTGTTCAGAATCCCAGCCATGAGATGAAGTAGGTAGACCCGCCAGGTGTCCTTCTGGAACCTGAGCGGGAGGGTTGTTTATTTACTTTGATTTAATTACTTGTAGTTTATTACTCACTTTTCTTGTGAACACCTATTTGGATTACACGTAGACATCATTGGTGGTGGCCTACTGAGACTTGTCTCACACCCTACTCGGGTGGCCTCTTGGGCACCCGTGTAGACTTTACTATTGCAGGTACTAGTAGGGGAAAAGGCCTAGCTTCAGGTTTTTGATACATGTATGTCTAGCTAGAGATCCAGAGCAGAGGATCGAGCTTGGATAGAGATGCTCAAGGACTAATTTTGTTCTTAGTTATCTTTTTGTATTATTGTATTAGCATGCCATGCATCCATTTTGTATCAGACACTGCCTATGTGGATTTGGTATATTTATCAGGGTTTTCCTTTTTCAGTTGGTTGGTTTATATGTTCCCCTTTTTCTCATGTTTATCCATTGGTTGTGCTTCCGCTATTTCTATTACTTTGCTGTTATTCCGATGTGTACTCTGACATGGGGGTACAGTCTTCCCACTGACTTACCATTACACCCCCACTGCTAGTCGGCAGCCCCTGGCCTATGGGGAGATAAGCCAGGGGTCATGTGGCCAACCGGGCTTGGGGCTCGAGTTGAGGGGAAGCCGGGTCCGGGACGTCACACCAATATTCTATTAATGTTGCTTTTATTTCAATTTACATCCACCACTATCCACTATCACCTGTCATCAATCGTTGCTTGTGCGTTCTTCCCCTTGGTGTCTCCTTTTCAATCATCTCGGTTCTGATATCAATTTATAGTATGGGTTTATTATTTTTTATTTTCTATGCATCTAAGGTGTTTTCATTTAGATTTGTTGTTCTAATTTTCCCTTGATGTCTTTTATCTTTTATATTTTTATTTTATGTTCGGATTATCTACACATATTAGGTATTTTTTAATTAATAAATGATTATTTTTAGTTTAATTTTTTTGAATTTTTAATTAAGAAATGATAATTTAATATGTTCAAAGTTATATTTTTTGTTTATAAAATATGTTTTATTTCTTTTTTTATGAAATATTTTATTGTTATTTATAAAAGTAAATTTGAAATTAAATTTAAAAATATGATACCTTATTTTAAAAAAATTAATATTTGTTATAGATAATAATGATTTAAAGTTAGATTGCTACACTATGAACAAGTGATGAATATGAGGAGGGTGTCGATGGTTTTTTGGAATTTTCTAAATGAAATGTTACAATCAATGACATGTTTTTCTATTCATTCCTAAAATGTCTAAATATGAATAATTTAAAAGTCAGAGAGATCAAAGATCATTTAATTTTTCAAGGTTTTAATTTGGATTTGCTATGGTGAAACTCGGAATAATTCCAAATCCATTGATGATGATGATTTTCAAGATGATAAGTCTTGTCAAATTCAATAAATGATTCATGATATTGAAGTAGAGTCAATTTATAATGAATCAAAAATTGATCATTTATATGGTGATGATGAAAAACCATTACATATGCGTTGTATATAATTTATTTACTAATGGTGTTAAGATTTATTAACATGAAGGTGAAAAATGGATGGAGAAAAAAGAGTTTTAGGGAGTTTCTACAACTTTTGAAAGACATAATTCCTAAAGATAATGATCTTCAATACTTACATTATAAAGTGAATAAAATATTATGCTCGATGGGTTTGGGGTACAAGAAAATACATGTCTTCCCAAATGACTATGTGCTATATATAAAGGAATAAAAATGTCGATTAGAGTTTCCTAATTATGGGATGTAATGGTATAAGTTGAAATAAATCTCATAGGTTGATTTAGCAGTTATAGAGACTCCTTCAAAGGAAATTTGGTATCTTCCTATAATTCCTCATTTTAAAAATTTATCTTAAAATTCAAATAATTCAAAAATGTTAAGATGGAATTCAGATGAAAATATATGTAATTGAAAATTATGTCATCCAGCTGATTGACCATAGTGAAAAAATATTGATCAATAGTTTCCAACAATCAAAAATGAAGTAAGAAATATCAAACTTGGACTGTGCATAGATGGAATGAATCTATATCTAAGACTTAATAGAACAGAAAGTTCATGGCCTATTTTATTGGTAATTTACACATTATCTCCAGAGTTTTGTATGAAGCAAAAATATGCCACATTGGGTTTAATGATATCTGGACAAAAATAGCCCAAAAATGATATTAATGCTTTCTTATCACCACTAATTGATGATTGAGACTTTTATGGGAGGAAGGTGTTAAGGTGTATGATTCTTATAATATGGAACATTTTTAACTACCTGTAATGTTTATGTTCTCTATAAATGACTTCCCAATATATATAAATTTGTCTTCATATAGTGTTAAGGGGCATAAAGCTTGTCCCATTTGTGAATAACAGACTTCATATTATCAACTACAACATGAATGAAAAATAGTATACATGGTTGATTGAAGTTTTTTACCTATGGATAACTCTTATCAAAGATTAATAAATAGATTCAATGGATCACAAGAATTTTATATTACTCCAAAACCTTTATCCTCTAGTCAGTTTTTTGAGAGGGTAAAAAACATTGATGTCACATTCTGAAAGACACAAAAATATGGTAATGGTAGAAATATTTGGAAGAAGTGAGAAATATTATTTCAACTACCATATTGGAGATATCATGATATATAACATTGATGTCATTCATACAGATAAGAATACTTTTGATAGTGTGATTGAAACATTGTTAGATATTAAAGTAAAAACTAAAGATGGGTTGAATACAATATTGGAATTACTCTCGAAGGAAATATGTTTGGAGTTAGATCCCACTTCTAATATAAGGTGAACATACCAACCTCCATCTTTTCATAAATTATACAAGATTGGGAAAATTAGTTTTTTTCAGTGTCTCCATGGTATATAAGTACTAAATTTCTATTATTCAAATATAAAATATTTTGTGCCTCTATAATATTTGAAGTTGACAGGCACGAAATATCATGATTTTCACATCATGATGCAAAAAATCTTACTAGTTTCATTGAATAGTATATTTCCCATTAATGTCATAATGAATCTCATAAAGTTGTATTATTTTTTCAATTCAATTTTTAACAAAGTGATTTATTTGAATTCATTGAACAATTTGGATAATGATGCAGTTTCTATACTTTTTCAACTAGAAATGCATTTTCCTCTATCTTTTTTTATATCATGGTGCATATAATCGTTCATATGGTGTGAGAAATAAATATTTTTGGACTTATATATCTATGTTGGATATATAATTTTTAAATATATATAAAGATATTGAAGTTATAGGTTAAGAATCCAAATCTACCTGAAGCCTCCATTGTTGAGAAATATATTTCTGAGGAGGTTTTAGAGTTTTTTACAATGTATTTTTCTGTAGTGGAGCGTATAAATTTGTCTAAATCTCTCCATGAATGAATCAATTATGGGAAAAATTGGATCCATGGTTTGAAATTAAAATCATTAATAGCTGAATAGATAAAGAATGTACATTTATATATCTTAAATAATAAAAATGCAGTTTAACCATATATAGCATTGCATATTAATGTGTTAAAACAATTTTTTTCTAATGAATAAAGATATGTGTATTTTAATGAGAATAAAAAACTTTTTTTCCTAATTTAAATACACCATTAATGGTAGATCACTTGCATCAAAAATGTTGAGATAGTTAGTGGTCGGTCCAAGTTTAAATTTGATAACATAATCTGGGTATGAAATTAATGTCTATACATTTCATATGAAAGATCACGATAACATAATTATGTCTTAGAATAGTAGTGTATTGGTGTTCGAAAAAGTAATGGATTTTTTGAGTGCTAAAGAAAAAAACTCAATCTCTTCAGCAAGTGCATATTACAGAGTCATTAAACAAATATGGGGATCAATTACATTAAATTTCAAGTTCCAATGTTTAAATGCTAATGGGTTATAGGTAACAATAGTTTCATATACAGTGAATTAAATATGATAGTAGTTAATATGAAAATATTGGAATACACATATGATCCTTTTATCAGGTAAAACATGAAAAAAAAAATTGTGTTCCTGATTCATTCAATATGCAGTGGTATATCATTTTACAAGTAAACAAATAGTATGATGTTGATGAAAAACTTGATTAAGATACTAATTTATGTGAGATATATACTTCCATGGAAATATAAATAGATAAAATTGATGAACACATCATAAACATGGTTTTTTTCACGCGAAATGATCATGAGGAAAGAATTTGGGAAAACAATCCTGTAGTAATTTCTTAATATTATAGGTAATATATAATTATTTCTTTTTTATTTTTTTAAATTGTATAAAATGTTAGATATATTTGTTTTGTTTTATTTATTAAAACACATATTATAATTAATAAGTTAAATTATTTATTTTAATTAGTTTTGTTTTGTTTAGTTACCATGTTTACCCTTACTTAACATATTTATTTGTTGATTTTATGGAAAAATAATTAATTTTAATTTAATATGTTAAATAAAAATATAAAAAATTTATAAAATAGTATATTAAAAAAATATTCATTTTGGTGTAAAAAATGTTCGAATACATTGATGTATATTTACTATTCACAAATCCTTTTTGGATTCGTTTTCATTTGTTTATGTAATTTTATCTCTCATTAATGTTGTTAACATTTTAGTTAAATATTTTAACAAATGTGAATAAAAATTTGTTAATTTTAGTTTACTTTTGTTGGATTTTTTTTCATTTTTTATTTACTTTTATATGTAATAGTTGGATTTGTATATTTTTGTACTTATTGTTTGTTATTCACAAACCATTTTAGGATTTTTTTTCATTTTTTTATGTAATTTCATCTCTCATTAATGTTTTTATCATTTTATTCAACTATTTTAACAAATATGAATAAAAAAGTGTTTAGTTTAGTTTACTGTTTTTTTTTTGATCATTTTCATTTTTTATTTACCTAAATATGTAATAGTTGGATTTATATATTTTTGTACTAATTTATTGTTAATCTGATTTATAAGATAATGGAAGATCAAACATATGATCCACTACATACTTTTGTGGAGTACCATACACATACTCTTGGGGAGGATCGTACACACATTACTATTGAGGCACCTCCTCCCCCTTATGCACAGATTCATCTACTTCTATAGGGGGAAAAAGTTCAAGGGTCAGTAAACACGGCTATACATGTTTAACAAAATTAGAAATTTCCCATAGTAGGTACCAGAGGATATAAGTTGATCTTTATGATAATGATATTCCCATGGGTCTAAATAAAAAACAATTTAATAATTTTATTACATTGCAAGCTCATGGAAAAGATAGTATTTTGATTTCTGATTGGATAAATGTTGACAAAGTGATTGTAGATCATTTATGGGAGAGAATTTTGGTATGATCATTTTTTAATATTTTACTTATCATGAATTGTTTTTACTAATATTTTTTTCCCCCTTCTTATCATATGACATATAATATACCTGGTACTAGAGAAATTAGGAGGAAATTTTTAGCTTTATCTGCTAGAAGATAGAGATATTTTAAATCAACCCTCACAACATAATTCATTTTTAGGGATAGAAAATAAAAAAAATCCATGTGATATATATATATATATTTCTTGATGAACATACATGGAAATATTTTGTTGAAAGTGTATGAAAAGAAGCATTGTTGGTTAGTGAAATGTTAGATTTTAGAGGTTTTTATTAATGATCATATTAATGATTTATTTATTCTTAATTTTTAGAAAACTGGGAGATCTCATCAAGATATCCAATAAAAAAATTACCCTCATACTTTATCTCATGGATGGTATACATTATTGGAAGAACAAATGATGTCTAAAAAATCAGAAACTAAGAGTTGAGTCTTTAGGCTCCACAGAGGTTGGCCCTCCTTCCCCCCAGCTGTACATAAAAATAGAAGAGGGCCCAAAAGAGAAAAATGGGGAAATATCTTACGAAATATTCAAGGGTTCTAGATAAGAGGATTATAAGAAGTTATTTAATTTATTTATGTTCTTTAAGTTAAATCAAATCTTTATATATTATGATTCATTACTAAATTTTTTAGATATTTTATACAAGACTACCTTGAGGAGTAGAGCACATAAGGGACCTTCGTGGATGAGGATAGGATGGATATTTTTGCTATAGTATTGAAAAATCCTGCACACCTAGGTCATGTATATGGATACCTAGTAGGTGTACCAGTAAAAAAAATTTATGGTCATTATAAATCTTCTTCAATGGGGTATTTATTTAAAAAAAATAGAATCTTTGGAAGATAAAGTTCATCATATGAGTGAGATGGTGGAGGATAGTATAATAGCTTCAGTACAATCGATGTTTTCAAACATGCAAAGATGGTTTCAGGTTACTAATCCCACTCCACCACCTCCACCTACAAATCCCACTCCATGTCCTCCTATATATCCCACTTCTCCACATCCTCCTACTTATCCAACTCCTAGACCTCCTCCTCTACAGCTCCCCATTTATTGTGAGTTATATGTTGAGGATCCCCAGTATCATATTATTTCATATGGGATTATATATTTTATTATTGATACAATTCATCATCAATCGATAGAGATATAGATTATTAGGGTCACTGTATATGATATTATAGATAGATTAATAATAATTCCATTTCCTAAAAATGATATTAGTATAGTTGGACAAAGTATAAACCATTTTTTATTTTTTTTCATTTAGACTTATTTAACAAATTACCATTGAGTTATGTGTAGATTTTGTCCTTTATTTCATATTGGTGTTAAATTTTTTATATATTAAAGTTTAAATATTTATGTATTTTTTATACGAATACTTTAAATGTAAATAAATATTATGTAGACAATAGCTATTATAGGTTGTTAAGACTTTAGATATAAATTCTTTAGGTCTAGATAAATTATCAACAAATTTAAAAAAATGGATGTTTATGAAATTCCAATGGAAGCTAAAAAAATTTGGTGTGAAATGAAAATGATGATTTAATAATAAATATATCATGGAACTTGTAACTGGAGAAGAGTTGGGCAGAAACATGATGCAAGTCTCTTCCATGTAAGTCGATTATCATATAACTTTCAGTTATTTCTATTTATTGAGATTTTATACTTATTGTATTATGTATCTATATACAATTTTTATGCAACATGATACCACATTAGTATATGGATTTATATATCCACAATTTATTTCACCTATATAAATGACAATTATTGATGCAAAAATAACAATTCATAATGTTGGAAGACTTCAAAATAATGTAATTATTAAATGTTGGATGCTTCTTTATCCTAAAGTGTATGAAAAATACATCTCATTAAGTGATATATCTCTTAATATAATCACCAATAACATTATATTTTTTTATATTAGTCACCACTGGATTTTGTGTTTTTTTCCAAGAGAGAAGACCTTTACTGGATATACTCTATCCATGGTGAAGTGTGAGATAATTTTTAGAATGTATTGAACATGTGAGTTCGAATATTTTAATAATTGTTTATAATATAATTAAATTTAAATTTATTTCATATATATTATTTTCAAATAGGGTATGGGATTAATTTAGAGACAATAAGAAAGAAGAGCGTAAAGATCAAATATGTAAACGCAAAGGTGAATTTTCATTTAAAATTACTACATTTGGTCTTGAAGTGATTAAAATGTTAATTTTAATTCAAAAATTAATTTTAAATATAATTTTAATAAATAATGAGTAAAGTAATTTAGATAATATACTCTAATATTAATGTTTGAAATAATTTCAATTGGGAGAGTTACAAAGATTCATAAGGATAGATTTTGTTTTAAACCTTCCCTTAAATTTTTCATTTGTTTTATTCAGAGTACATGTTAAAGGACTTATTTTTAATTTATAGATTTTTGTATGACCTTCATCCTTATACTAAAAAAGATCTAAGACACTTAAAAGGTGAATGGGTGAATTATTTCACAGGTTTAATTGGGTTTTAGTTTATTTGTAATATACATTATAAAGTTTAAAGTTCAAAATGTAAATATTTTTACTATTGTTGTTTCTTTTTTCTATTTACGGTATGTTGTTGTACTACTAGGGGATTATATTTATTTAATTTTATTAAAAAAATTCCACATTTTTTATTTCATAGCCGACTTCAAAAATATAAAAATAATGTTAATCACATCAGTTTTTGGGAAGAATCGAGGTGATAAATGGTTTTTCACATCTATTTTTATATAACCGACATGTAAAACCTCCAAGAAAATTAAATTTTTAGTTTTATTTTTCACATAGGTTATAAAAAAACTAACATGAAAACATAAAAATAATCTTTATCGTGTTGGTTCATATAAAAAAATAGCATCATAAATTTTTTTCCAGGTTGGTTATTATAAAATCGATGTCGAAAACCACATCAAAATTTGAAGTTTTAGTATGTTTTCTACATTGGCTATCATATATCCAATGTATATAACCATTTATAATGTCATTTTTTGCAAAAACTAATGTTAAAATACATCTATAATATAGTTTATCACATTGGTTATGAAAAAATGGGCATGATAAACCTCCTCAATATTTGTATTTATAACATTGATTATTATTAACCAATGTGAAAAAACATATTTACAATGTATCCTGCAATAACATCACGGGGTAATCAATGATAAAAACAAAAAAAATGACGTGAAAACCCACTTTTTCACTAATAAAGTGTTAGATACATAACTGAGTTTCAACACTGCTTATCACCCTCACACATATGGTCATTTTGAAAGGACTATTAAAACTCTAGAAGATATGATGAGATCATGTTCAAAGGATTTATAAGGATGTTAAGATCAACACCTTTCCCTAGTGGAATTATTATATAACAATATTTTCCATTATAGAATTAAAATTTCACCTTATGAGGGTCTATATGGGAAGAGGTTTCAGACTTTAACTTGTTGGGATGAATTTGGAGAGTGGAATCTGGTGGGACCTGATATTATCCAGGAGATGATAGAGTATGTTCAAATCATTTAGCATCATATAAAATCCACGCAAATTCAATAGAAATTCTATTTATAAATGAATTTATGAGTCTTGTAATTTGAGATTAGTGATAAATTTTTAATTTGTATATTACCATGGAATAAAGTCATGAGGTTTGTGAAGAAGGGAAATCTTAGTCCAAGATACATTTGACCCTTTTAGGTCCTTTATTGCATTGAAATGGTGACATATCGACTAGCACTCCCACCTAACCTATCTTAAGTACATGAAGTGTTCCATGTATCCCTCTTGAGGAAGTACATAAAAGCACACTCAAATGTATTGAATCAATAGTTGGTACCATCATAGAATGATCTTTCATATGAGGAGAAACTGGTGAAGATCTTAGATCATAGAGACAAAGTTCTACAAAATAAGACAAATCACATGGTCAAAGAGTTGTGGAGAAACCACAAGTTTAATGGAGTAACTTTGGAACATTAAAAGGAAATAAAAAATAAGTACCCTAATTTTTTTTAGTGTATCAAATGAAAATTTCATGGGGGGATTTATGAAGGCTGTAATAATGTAATGACTTGAACTTTTATAAATAAAATTACCTTTGTGATTGAATTAAATGTCCTATTATGAATGTGGTTATATAAAACACATGCACTTATTTGGTTATATCCTATCATATTTAAAATACCATTATCATAACCATTGATAATATATCTATTGAACAGTGATTTTGTGATTTGTATGTCCTGTTAACACAAACAAAAGAAGCGATAGTCATGACCAGTAGGATCATACCCTATAAAGCTCATTTACTGTAGATTATATGGGATATAGAATCATTGGTATTTTCCATTAACCAATCATTTTCCAAGATTAAATAACTAAAGCACAAGATAAATCATTTATGTGATAAGTTCAAGCTCGTCAATATCACACCACACACCATGTTCGTCGAATCACCCCATGAGAATATCACTATCACTCACATTACCCTTAAGGTGTTCACTGGTGTAATAAGGGATTATGTATCTCAAACTTAATAGTATGAATATTTATATTTTCTTTTCAATGAATATATTTAATCCTTACTTTTACTTTATAAATGATTAAGTAATTAGTTCAATAAAAATTATATTTTAATACGAAAAAACTCAAATTATCTTTTTGGGTAATATTCAATTTCAATTAAGAAATTTATTTTAATGAATTCATGAATTTTTTAATAAATTTTTATTATTAAATATTATATATTAAATATATGTGATAATATAATTTTATAAAGTTAAAATTTAATTTTTATAAGGGTCGTAAAACTGTTATTGTTAAAAGAAATAGTATTTTTCAACAATTGGGGATTTTAATTTAAATGTGTAATTTATCATATTTAGATAATTAATTTTATAAAATAAATATTATTTTTGGAATCAACATATCAAAATTATACAATGGTTATTTTTTCTTAATTTTCTGAGATAGTCAAATTTTCAAGTAAAAATTAAATATGGAATAAATATACGGAATAAATATACGGTATATATTATGACATCATAAATACCAAAAAGTGATGTAATATATTTCATAAAAGGTATCCTTGACCGAATATATATTTTCCATTTAAAATAATATGTTTTTTAGGTTATCTTATGAATTTTATAAACCCTTTATGAATCCTCCAAAACCTATATTATATTTTAAGGTTTTAAAATCAATTCTTTGTAAACATGACTCACTTACACATCACCAAGGGTATTACTTATATATTTTAAGTTCATGGACTTATAAAAGTTTTAAAAAACCATGATAGTATTTTTGCTTTTGTTTACTTTATTATATAGATTCCAAAACCTAAGTTTGGAAAATAATATAGAACTCCCCTCTATTTTCCTATAAAAACTCACCCAAACTCACAATACTATTCAATAAAAACCATTAGTTCACAAATATTATTATTAATTTCCTCTCAAAATCCATCCCAATATTGCCTCAAGATATCAATAAACTCATCCTAAGATTTTGGAAACACCCTCTCAAGGTAAGAGATCCTCTCCTTCTCCTATTTATTCAAGCACCTCCTTTGTGTTATGCCTTTTATTTTACATTTTTTCATGTTGGAGTATGTTATAACACATCCATATTATTAACCTTATTATTTACATGTGATTAGATACCCCCTTTCACTCTCATTAATCACTCCCATGATTCATTATGTACCCCTGTTATACTGCCGAAATTATCCTATGATTTTTCCATGCCAAAATTTTATTCAAGAACCCTTTTTGTCTTATGCCTTTTAATTATAAATTGTTCATGTTGGACTATGTCCTTATATAACTAAATTAATTACCTTATTATTTAAAAGTTAATATATACCTCTTTAACTTTCATTAATCTCTCCCATGATTCATTATGTACCTCTATTATGCTGCTGAAATTATCTTGCGATTTTTCCATGCCAAACTTTTATTCAAGCACCCTTTTTTCTTATGAATTTTAATTACCAATTATTCATGTTGGATAATTTTTTTACATATACCTATTACTTAACTTATTATATACAAGTGATTATATACCCTTTTCACTCTCATTAATCTCTCCCATGATTCGTTATGTATCCTTGTTATGCCACCAAAATATATCTTGAGATTTTTACATGCCAAACCTTTGTATTGTGAATACCATCTTCATTTCCACTCAAGGGTATTCACCTACACCTACCTGTCCTTATTTGATTAGGTACTTCAATATAGGTATTACACCCTCCATGATCTTGGAATTAAATGTGATGAAATATGATCCGATGATGAATGATCTATGTGGAACACTTATGCATATACATTATATGAAAGCGACGGGTGCACCCAGAATTATATAAAATTCAAATGTATTGGGTAATATTTTAGTCTCGTGATATGTCATGTATGGGATTATTAAGTAAACCTAATACATTATGGGAATTTTTACACCATTTTATGATGTATTGGAGGTTATCCTTTACCTATGTTTATGATTTCATGTTTAATGTTATTTCTAAATTCCCATATTTCCTTTATGTTATCATGTTATATCATGCCTCATTGTTCAATATTATGATTGTGACCCCTCCTGTGTTCCATTTAAATTGAAATTTATTAACATGTAATGTTTTTATCATATTATTCTTTGTTTATTACCTTACTGGGATTTATATCTCATCCATTTATTATGTATTTCCTCAGGTTATCCCATGAATTTTAAATGCTGTGGAATTTTATAATTATTTTAAGAAATTTTTCCATCATTTTGTTGTATCCATGTATCAAGTTTATTTGATATATGCCTAATATACCAAAGTAACTAGGATTATCAGTATTATGGGTTATACTAAGTGCAATTTTATGTAATAAATCCTAAAATAAAGTGTATTAAAGATATGGGTTTTCATAAAAATTATAGATCAAATGGAGTGGTGTGCTATGGAAAACAATAATTATGGGTTTATAAATCATACTAAAGATACAAAATCATGGAAATACTTTGATTATTTATATCCAAATTTCTCTTCATATCCTAGGAATGTGTTTTTTGGATTGGATACTGATGTACTTAATCCATTTGAGACTCTAAGAAATTCTTATAACATATGATCTGTTATTTTGATTCCTTAAAATCTACCTTCATGGATGTGTATGAAACAAAATTATTTCATTATTTTAATGATCATTCTAGGAAATAAAATTCCTATAAATGATATATATGTATATCTTCAACCTATTATATAATAATTATAAGATTTATGGGACAATGGTATTGATACATATGATTCATCGATAACCAAAATATTCAAAATGTGTGTTGCTCTAATATGGATGATTAGTAATTTTCTTGGATTAGGAAACTTTTTTGGTTGGAACAATCACACTGGTCAGGCATGTCTAGTTTGTAACTTTGAATTCGATCATAGAATATTACTATATAGTATAAAGTGTTGTTTCATGTTTCATCATTTATTCTTGGATGAATATCATAGATATCAGTTTAATAAGTCACATTTTGATGGACAAAATGAGTTGAGGTCACCATAAAATTGTTATTGGGTTCATAAATCATTTAATAATTATCAATTATTGATATAGAATTAGCAAAAGGGTATCATTTTATTTTTTCTAGGAAAATATTTTACATATCATCATATACAGTTGATACCCAACAATGGAAGTAATAAAGTGTTTTTTTTTTCAAACTTCCTTATTGGGAATTTTAATTATTGTGTCATAATCTTGATGTTATGCACATTGAAAAAAATGTATGTGATAATTTGGTTTTTAAAATATTTAATAAAAAGGGTAAATAAAAATATCATCTTAATGCTTGTATGGACTTGGAAGAAATGAATATATAGAGTTATATATGGGAAAATTACAATGAAAATTATCCTACGTAGTTTTTTTCATTGAAAAAACAAGAAAAATATGTTTTCATTTGAAGAATAAAAAATTTAAATGTACTTAATGGATATTAAAGTAAAATTTCAAGATATACTGAATTTAAATATTATATGTTACATATACTTAAAATTCATGACTCGCATATTTTGATAGATCAATTTCTACTGTTGGCATTGTGTAAATTATTACCTGATAAAATAATAGCATTATAATTGAGTTCTTCACATTCTTCAAACATCTTTTTGAGAAAACTTTAAACCCTGTGGAGCTTGAAAAACTTCAATAACAGATTTTAATGAAACTTTTACATTTCTAGATGATATTTCTCTCCATCATTTTTCACTGTGATAATTCATCTAACTATTTATTTGATGAAGGAAGTAAAAGTAGGAGAAATTGTAAATTATTGATGAATTTATCCCATAGAGAGGTATTTTCATATTACTTTTTTATGAAAACTACATTAAAATTTTCAAACTCCTTATATATTTGTTTAATTCTTCTATGTTATGTTATTTCATTATATATCAATTTCATTTGAAGTCTTTTGTCAAAAACAAAGCCCAATCAGAAATCTATATTGATAAAGTTTATATGGAAAAAGGGTGTATCACCTTTTGTTTGAGGTATTTAGATAATATTGATATGTGATTCAACTGAGTTAGTCATGTTGATAATAACATAGATCAATTGAAATCCTATAGTAATTCAAAAAACTTTCCAATGTTGGGGCATCAAGTTGGGAAAATATCATCAGTTTTATTAACAAAAATTGAGTTTATACAAGCACGTAGATATTTGTTACTCAATAATGATATTTTAGATCCCTTAATTGAAGAATTGAATATGTAAACAAAGTTATTACTTCAAAGTTGGGAACAAAATGAAAAATAGATAATAAATCAATTAACATGTACATTATCAGTTGTCTTTCATGTCATGTAAGATCATAATCAATTTCATATTCATAAAATATTGATATAATTATCTTTTTTAACTGATAATATTTTATATTTATTATAACAACCCAAGGTTTTAAAAAAATAAAATAAATTCATGAAACTTTGTTTTAAGTAGATATTTATAACTACCCTTTAAACATAATTTTTTAGATTCTATGTTTTGAATTTTGAAAAACAATCATCTACAATTGTGTTCAACAAGTTATTTGGAGTCTGATAGAACCAACTTGTTTTTTTAGTGAATGGTTACATACCTTTATGAATAGTAATATGAATAGTAACATGACCCTACTGAATAGTTAATTGTACTATTATTTTATTTTCTTAAGGATTTAAGATAATAACACCTTGGTTAATTTTTCAATGTGATATAAAAGCAATTATAGTTTTAAAATTGTTTATTTTTTAATTAAGTATGATTTTATTTAAAAATTAAATTAATGATATTTAGAAAATTATTTTCGAAAAATGGACTTCATTTTTTAATTCTACAGGTCAAAAAATGGTTAGGGTAAATTTTTGGGATTTTTCTAAAATAGTTGATTTTTCGGTGAATATTAAAAATACAGTTTTGAGTTTCGGTGTGTTAATAGCATCATTAATGATGTAATAATGATGTAATAAATCTGGTAGAATTATGTACAGTAAAATAATATGTTATTTTTCCCAAGTGTCTAATAACTTGCTCAAATTTCATGGGCAACCTCGTGGTTTTTCAAATACCACTAATGAGGTGTCCCTTGGAAATTATTAAAATATTCCCTCACTTTTGCAATAAATACCAACCTGTTACTTCATTAACATAATTCCAATTTCTTCCTAAATGCATTTATGGCCTCCTTACCTAAATTTTATTCCTCCCAAGGTTTTAGAAGTCCCCTAAGGTCCCAACCTTCATGTTTTGGGAGTTACTCTACAGGGTAAGAGAATTCTCAACTTCATTCTTTTTCCATTCAAGTTCTCTTTTATGTGGTATAAATTTCAAGGTTCCATAACATGTTCATATTTCCTTCTTATTATAGATATATTCTTTATTATGATTCATTTTTGGATGGGTGACCCTTGTCCCCTATCTTTTTAATATTTTCTAAAACCATGTTGCATAGTCGTAAGGCTGCCGAATTTTTGTAAGGGATTTCTCAATTATTCTTTTATTTTGATTTCGTTTATTTTCCTATTATTTCCTCATATAATCTTAAACAAGAGGAATTAAATCTCCATAAATCATGTATATTCTATATTTTATCATGTTCAAGTAAAATTCATCATCATTCTTCTTCTCATCTCCCACTTATTCAAGGAATAAAAACATTATTCGTGATGTGTCGAATTACTGACATCATGGACGATGTGATTTCAATTTTCATTAATTATTTAAAGTCTAGTCATGAAACCATTTTTATTGTTGAAACAGGTTATAATATATGTATTATGTCTCATCCATGGTTTTTTAATTCTTTTGTACTCATGGATTTAATTTATAAGACAAAATGAGGTCGTTATTATCAAAGAACCACTAAAATGATCTAAATGAACATCATTAATGTTTTAACTTATGAATCATCATCATATCAAACTTCAAAATAATAAATGGTATAAATTATGGTACTAGAAAAATGAAAATACCTTTCCATTCCAATTCTGGATTTTCACTTCCAATCGACAAGAATATCCATCATTAACCAATCGTGGAAAACATGTAAAGAAAACACCCCAAAACAATGCAAGGAACAAAATCCTAACAAATAAAGGGTGAAATGATGTAATGAAATGATCATTTAATATATTATAAATATGGATATGTTTCTTTAATATATTAATAAAACTCTTTTAACCATTATACAAGAATTTTAAATACATTTAAAGTAAGAAGAACCCATGGTAAGGGAATTCATAACTCGGTTTCCATTCGTTGGGTTAACCTTCTTCTTTATTCATTATGTGGTATTAAGATTATTAGTGTGATGAATTTTTGTTTATATTATGTTGTATTATGTGTATTTATAGTGTATACACATATACTTTCAATTCTATTAATTCTTACTCCAAATATATTTTGAAGGACTTTCCTTTTAAAATCCTTTTAAAACTCTCTTTAATAA
Source organism: Viscum album (assembly GCA_963277665.1). NCBI lineage: Eukaryota > Viridiplantae > Streptophyta > Magnoliopsida > Santalales > Viscaceae > Viscum > Viscum album. Next base: position 1,294,197,468 of record OY728135.1, read on the forward strand.
ATTTCAAAAGGATTGTTTTTTTTTCTTATGAGTATGGAATGAGTAGTTTATACTAATTTAAATATACTTTATTACCATGATATGTTCCCTGGACATTATTTATGTTGGTTTGATCCCATTATATCTCATAATATGTTGGGTTGATCCCCTTTATAGCTCAAGATATGTTGGGTTGAGCCCATTATAGCTCAAGATATGATGTGTGAGCTCCATTATAGCTCTCTAATGCATTGAGTACTCCGGAGATGTAAGTTGACCAAAATGTTATTACATATATAAGGGTTAATTTAAGAGTTATATGGTAAATATTTCCCAAGGCAACAACATGAGTATACTATGCATTTGAGTTTTTATGATATGGGTTTTATTGGTTTTATGTTAAGCAGGGTACTCTATATTTCATGGAGTATTCCTCCCATTTCACTGAGCAGAAGCATTTTACACCCCTTAGGGATGGGAGTGGGGTGTTCTTGGTGAGGAAGTTTGAGGATGGACTCAGGCGGGAGATTCGCTCGCAGGTGAACATATTCCAGCTGACTTCCATTACTTACATTGTCAACCAGGCACTGATTGCAGAGCGCAATCTAAGAGACTTCGGAGCTGTGAGCCAGGGCGGTTCTGCTTCCAGAGCTAGCTTTCCTTCAGATGACAGCAAGAAGCGTTGTAGGGAGCCTATGCACGGTGATTCGCGGAAGCGTGATGCACCATCAGGCAGCCAAGTGACGTGCTACCAGTGTAGACGGACAGGGCACACGAGGCTGCAGTGCCAGAGAGACCCCGTGGAGTGCCGATCTTGCGGCAATATGGGTCACCTTCAGCGTTTCTGCCAGGTTTTCTCACCAGAAGCTGGTGACCGGGGTTCTTCCATGACTCCTCATTCAGGATCATCCCCACCAGTCTCTCACCGGTCAGGGAACTGGAGTTCTTCCGGTCATTCAGGCCGATGGGGAGGTCGAGGCTATGGAAGTCATCCACCAGTTCCTTAGCACCAGCAAGGAGGTTCAGCTCAGAGTGGTCAGTTAGGGGCACAGGGCCGCGGTGCAGGCCAGTCTTTTTCCGTGGGGCAGACTTATCATGAGCAGGATCTCGGCCCTTCTACAGTTCGAGGTACAATTTTAGTAGCCTCAGTTTTATCTTCATCCCTTTTTGATACTAGTGCTACGCATAGCTTTATCTCTATTGCTATTCTGGAGAGCCTTGGACTCTGCATCTTTTCATCTGCTGACTCGTTGACACTAGACACACCTTTGGGAATGAGGACATCTAGTGTACGCCGGTGTAGAGAGTGCCCTCTCAAGGTGGTCAGGTATCACTTCTTATGGGATCTTTATGTCCTAGAGATGACAGGATATGATGTCATTCTTGGCATGGACTGGTTGATTCCCTTCCAGGCAGTCATTGACTGTTATTGCCGCAGATTCAGTTTCATTTCACCAGAGGGTGAATCTTTCCTTCATAGAGGCGAATGGGACGTTCGGGCGAGTCGGGCAGGACTCGAGCATCTTGGGCTAGGAGGAGTGACGGCCCAGATTGCTAGTATTTATCTGGATGATCAGGGGACTCCACAATTGGACTTTCCTCCAGTGGTGGATCACTTCAGGGATGTCTTTCCAGAGGACTTTTCGGGTTTTCCTCCGGAGCGTGAGGTAGACTTCTCTATTGAGCTCGTGCCAGGAGCGGCACCGGTGTCCATTCCTCCATATAGAATGGCCACACCTGAGTTGCAAGAGCTCAATAAGCAGTTGGAGGAGCTACAGGCTAAGGGTTTCATTTGACCCAGTACTTCTCCTTGGGGTTCTCCTGTTCTGTTTGCGAAGAAGGCAGACGGTACCCTTCGGCTTTGTGTGGATTATCGGAAGCTGAACCAGTTGATGGTTAAGAACCGATATCCTTTTTCGCGGATTGATGAAATTTTCGATCAGCTTTGAGGAGACCGGGTGTTCTCAAAGATAGAATTGAGGTCCGGTTATTATCAGTTGGGAATTAGACTATCAGATGTACCTCTAACAGCCTTCAGGAGCAGGTACGGTCTTTACGAGTATACAGTCATGCCTTTCGGACCCACAAAAGCACCTGCAGTTTTCATGGCACTGATGAATTGAGTGTTCCATCCTTACTTGTACTCCTTCGTCGTGGTCTTTGTGGAAGATATCTTGGTGTAATCTCACACTCTACATGACCATGTTACCCATCTTGAGATCGTTCTGAGTACACTGAGAGAGCATCGGCTTTATGATAAACTCTCGAAGTGCCACTTTTGGATGGATCAGATTCACTTCTTGGGTCACGTCATCTCAGAGGTAGGAGTATCTGTGGACCCAGAGAAAGTGAGAGCTATAGTTTCCTGGGAGCATCCGAAGAACGTTTTTGAGGTACAGAGCTTCCTAGGGCTGGCTGGATACTACAGACGCTTTATTCAGGACTTTTCTCGTCTAGAATCACCCTTGACAGGTCTAACCAAGAATGGGGTGAAGTTCTTATGGTCAGATTCTTGTGAGTCAGCCTTTGAGGAGCTGAAATGGAGGTTGATGTCAGCACCAATACTAGTCTTGCCAGAGTCAGGCAAGAGCTAAACCATTTACTGTCATGCTTCGGGTATCAGGATGGGAGCTGTGCTTATGCAGGGAGATGGAGTCATTGTGTATGGGTCTCGGCAGCTGAGGCCACATGAGAGGAACTACCCTATGAACGATCTAGAGTTGGCAACTGTTGTTCATGCCCTACATTGTTGGAGACACTATCTTTTAGGAGAGCACTTTGTGGTCTTCACTGACCACAAGAGTCTCAATTATATCTTCACTTAGCATGATCTAAATCTGAGGCAGCGCAGGTGGGTCGAGTATCTTCAGTCTTTTTATTTCGAGCTTTCCTATACGCCGGGAAAGGGAAATGCCATGGCAGACGCGTTGAGTAGGAGAACTCAGATTCAGGCAGTTCAGGAGGCCAGTAGTGAGTGGCAGCTAATGGATCTATTCTCTGAGATGCATCTGGAGGTTCACGACAGATGGGGATAGACCTTTCTATCTTCTGTAGCTGTTACCTCCACGCTACTTGATTGGGTACAGATGAGGCAGCTATCAGACTCGGAAGGCTTAGTCCTACATGAGAGTGTGTCAGGAGGGGACCCTCTTCCTGGATGGACAGTGGGATATGATGAGATCTTTTGTTTCCAAGGATGCGTATGGGTGCCAGCAGACATACGCGAGGAGCTGATGCGGGATTTCCATTCCTTAGTTTGGGCAGTTCATCCTGGAGTCACCAAGATGTATCGGGATCTTCATCTCCAGTACTGGTGGCCAGGTATGAAGAAGGATGTTGCTGGTTTTTTCATGAGATGTTCTACTTGTTAGCAAGTTAAAGCAGAGCATCAGTGACCAGGAGGCCTTTTACAGCAGTTACCCATTCTGGAGTGGAAGTGGAATGATGTTGCGATGGACTTTGTGACCGGGTTACCGAGATCACCTCGAGGGAACGATGCTGTTTGGGTTTTCATCGACAGACTTACGAAGGTTTCTCACTTCTTACCAATCAAGTATACCTTCAATGTCGATGATCTAGGATGACTTTACATCATAGATATCGTTCGTCTGCATGGAGTTTCGCGCTCTGTTGTTTCAGAAAGAGATGTGTGCTTTACCTCTCAGTTCTGGTAGGGACTTCAGAAGGCCTTGGGTACACAGGTACTTTTGAGTACAACTTACCATCCCCAGACTGATGGCCAGTCTGAGCGCACGATCCAGGTGCTTGAGGATATGCTCCGAGCTTGCATCCTTGACTTTGGCGGTTCTTGGGAGAAGAATATTCCTCTGGTAGAGTTATCCTACAACAACAGTTTCCAGGTGACCATTCAGATGGCACCATATGAGGATTTGTACGGTAGGCCATGTTGATCACCCTTATACTGGCTGGAGGTAGGAGAGGAAGCTTTGCTGGGACCTCATCTTGTACAGGAGACTTCAGAGCAGATAGAGCTGATTCGGAAGAGGATGGCTACAGCGCAGTCTCGACAGAAGTCTTATGCTGATCAGTGGAGACGACCTCTGGAGTTTGAGGTCGGTGACCAAGTTTTTCTATGTGTCGCACCGAGGTTGGGACACAAAAGGATTCGGAGGTAGGGTAAGCTTTCACCACGGTACGTCGGGCCGTTTGAGGTCTTGGAGAGAGTGGGGTCAATCGCCTATCGGTTGCAGCTACCTCAGAGGTATCAGGCCATGCACGACGTCTTCCATGTCTCTCAGCTCCGACGCTACTTTTCAGACCTGTCTCACATCTTTCAGCCTGAGGAAGTCAAGATTGAAGCGGATGCATCATTCGAGGAGCATCCTATCCGGATTATCGATCGCAGTACGAAGGTTCTCCGTGGGCGGTCTGCTCCTCTGGTACGTGTGCTATGGCAGCACGGGTGAGTACAGGACGAGACCTCGGAGAGGGAGGCTGATGTACGATCGCAGTGGCCAGAGCTGTTCGGGGTTTCTTCTTCTCCACCTCGTTAGGGAAATTCAGGGATGAATTTCTTTAAGGGGGGAAGTTTGTAAGAACTCGGATCTTCGTTCAGGTATGTTTTCACTTTTTCTGGTGTTTTTAAGGAAAATAAATTTTCTGGAAATTTCAGAAGTACACGTCGTGTACTTTATGAGTACACGTTGTGTACTTTGTTCTGGCTCGAAGCCATGTGCTGGTCATGTCCGGGCCACACACACGATGTGTAAGGCTGAGGTGGAGGCCGGTTAATTCGGAGTACGGAAAAATTGAAGTACACGTCGTGTACTCAAGAAGTACACGCCGTGTACTTTCTTTTTTTCATTAAATGGACCGGGGTCGCGCCTAACCCCTATTTTCATCTTCTTCTCCAATTTTCATTCGTCCAAGAGCGACCGTACGGCCAGATCTTCGATGAACTCTCGCCTCGCCGTCCGTTCTCTGATTCGAGCACGGTCAGTTGCATTGGAATCGTAGTGGTGAGTTCTTCCTTCTGCTTTAGCCTTGTTTCTTGATTCCCCCCTCATTTTCAAGTTATCGTGGGATGAAGGTTTTGTGAGTTTTATCATATCTACATTGTTCTAAGAGGAATCTGTCATCGAGGTTCACGTATATCGATCTCCTAGGATCGAGGTAGGTGGTTTTTGCCTTTCTGTAGAGAGTTGATGAATATTTTGTGCAATTTCCACCAATACCCTTGAACGGGGTATTACGTGTTCCTATTTTTGCCTTGTTGTATTGCATTCTTTGCTTGATTACTAGAGTAGATGTTTTTCCTGTGATTATTGGTAACTTTACTGTAATTTGGATGTTTTCTATGATTGTTCTACATGTTTGTCATTTTTCCAGTTTCCATGCTTAGTCGTAGGACAGTGGAACTGCTAACTTATTATGATGTTGAGCCTTAGTTGATAGCCAAGTAGTTCTTGATGTTTACTTGGGGCGATATACATGCGCTGATCATGTTTAGTTCTACTCAGGACTGTGAGAACCTAGAGTAGTAGACCAAAGGGAGAATTGACGGAAGGGCTTCTCCAGAGTGTCTTTTAATTATGATGCGATACTATAGGGGGAATTGACGTTGAGTTCTTCCCCAAAGAGTATGTAGATCCATGATGCGGGCCACAGGGGGAATTGACATTGAGTGCTTCCCCAGAGAGCCTTTAGCACGATATGATACTATAGGGGGAATTGACGGTGAGTGCTTCCCTAGAGAGTCTGCTTATTTACGTAGCTGAACCAGAGGGGTGAGACTATGTGTGCTTCCTAGAGGGTTGCTAGTACTTATAGGTTGAACCATAGGGTTTAGACTGTGATAGCTACCTAGAGGGTTACCTATTTCTTCTTTTGTTGCTGGTTGTCTACTTGTGTACTTTACTTGTTAGAACTGTGGATTGTAGCTGCTTGTGCCTTCCTGTTTACTAATTTTTGTTTATTTACTGTCATGTATTCATTGACTGTTAGGCACAAATCTTTGGGTGATTGCCTACTGGGATTGTATCTCACACCCTGTTTGGGCCATGCTTTTGGGCCCAAGAAGACTATGTTGCTGCAGGTATAGATAAGGCCAAGTGCCCTTCTACTTTAGGATCTTGACTGCATCAAAAGATGGGGAGCATGGGACCAAGCCGTGGATCACGATGCTGAGGATATTAATTTGTTTTCTTTTGCACTTGTTTTGTGTTGTATTTCAGCACGTTGTTGTGTTTGCTATTTTCCTTAGATACATGTACCTGCTGCATCACTTTCATCATAGTTATATATCTACATTTCTTCCGCTGTTTGGTTTCTGTTGTTATGCATGTTTTTTACTACTTCTTCTGTGTATTGTTGTTTACTTACCTTGTATACCTTACCGAATGAGGGCATAGTTTTCCCACTGACTCACCAAGGACCTCACTGCTAGTCGGCAGCCTCTGGCGTTCGGGGAAACGCGCTTGTGGTCATATGGCGAACCAGGTACGGGGCACCAGTGGAGGGGCTCCGGACTCGGGTCGTTACATGCTCCCATTGTAGGAGTGGTCATTTGGTACTTAATAATTTTGATTAGTTCAAAATAGTGGGGAGACCTTTGTTTGGTCTGCCTTCATTTAGAGTTTTCTATTATATGATTAGGGGATATTATTGTTTAAGGTTTTAATTTTTGTTTAAGGATATTAGTGGTGCCTTGGAAGTTGGAGTGCATTGAGTGTCTCTTGTAACATCTTGGGTTTTTGAGCGAGTCAAAATTCCCAACCTTTTTGAATTTTGAGTTTGGTGAGCGAACCAACTTGAATTTTAGAGACTAAAACCTAATTATGAGAGTTTTAATGCTCAGATTCATTGTTTAGACAAGTTTTAAGTATCATCATGTTCATTGAGAGTTTGAATGGGTTTTGGAAGCTTTGGGCTTCAAAAACTCAATTTTTGTAGAAGGCAGACCAAGGGGCACATTGGTGCATGGTTTGTCTAACCGTGTGGCCTAAACTGTGTAGCCTATTTTCTAAGGGGCGTGATTTTTTTTAACTATATGGACCCTTTTATTAAAGTGTGTGGTTCTCTTCAGGTCTTTATATAGGGTGTGCATGGTTGGTTCACGGTTTGACCAAACTGTGTGGCCAAACTATGCGATCTATTTCAAATGGTTAACCCTTTATACAGTGAGAACTACATGGTTGGCACATGGTTTTCAAACCATACCACTCTTTAAAAAGTGGAAAATTTCCTTTTTACACTCTTTTTATTTAAGATAACTCCTCCCCTTTTCTTCCCCTGCAAATGGCCTTCTCTCTATAGGCATGGAGCTCTCCTTTCCCTCTTATCTAGGCTTTGAGTCTACTCCTTTGATCGGACTCTGAATCAGGATCCATTTGTGGCTACGGACTCATCTCGATAAGTCCTTAAATCCATTAGCCTTATTTAATCATTTTTTTACCATATGGATTGATAAATCCATGTGATCACTTTTTCCCTATTTTTGATTTGTTTGTCTAAAAGCCTGATTTATCTTGATTTGGATCGAATTAGAAATTTTTATCAGATGAGTGAGCACCTACAAGTATAGGGTGGTTAGTTCCTATATTTATCCTTAATTTTATTAGGTTTATGGGGTGTGTTCTAAATACTCTATGTGGGTAGTCCAATAGAGGCCCTTAATTGATTAATACTTTATTTAAATTGATTTCATGGTGTTATGGGATGTCTTGGGTATGACCTAGACTATACATACATGTTAATCCATGTAAGGGGATTTTGACCAACTGGGAAGGTTAGGTTGGTTGTGTTTCATTAATTAATCAAATTATTATATGACTATTATGGTTCCTTGGGAATTTTACAGGCATGGCCTGAGGTAATTGAGGTGATGTTGATCACCATGATAGGGGTGAAATGATCATCGGGTTGGGATTGGCCTAAGACACATGGGGTGATGATGATAACCAAGTTAAGGTGACATGGTCATCGGTTTGAGGTGATGACGTCATCAAGATGAGAGCATAAATCTCAAGAATTGGGATGGTGTTGACCATTAGGACTCAAAAACATAATCATAGGGGAACAAGGTGTCGGATGATGTGACTTAGGTGTATTGGTGATTTCTGCTCACCGTTGTTGGATGATGCATCATTGTAGTCATGTTCACATAGATAGGACTCAATTGAGGTGGTTTTGACCACTCTTTATGGGTATAGGCCTCATTGATATTGCGGCTTAGGGTATGGTGTTGACCATCGGTTATGTTGGAGGTTCTCATCATATAAATACATGGTGGATAGTGGTGTACCATCGAGAGATAGTGTTGAGAAAATCATTTGGGGGATGAGGCTCGCAATTATATTTGAGGCCATGGGCTGAGATTATTGGAGGATGGATTTCTTCATGCCTTAGGACGTCAGGATATGGATCCAATGGTGATTATTATATATTGGAGGATGGAAACTGTCATGCCTTGGGATGTCGAGCTATTGAGGTGATAGTGATCTTCTGAGCGGAGGTCTGAAGGGCCTAGGACATATTGATGGGAATGTTGTTACGACACCAGTTTCTTATTAGTGGAATGTGAGGTGATGGATGGAGCAAGGTGTTAGTGGTATATTTATGGTAGGTGCCTGAGGGGTCTCCAGATATGATTTTCTTTAGGGGACACCTGGGCACTAATCCATGGATCCTCACCACTGAAAATATATATATATATATATATATATATATATATATATGAAAACATGTACCATATGCTATATATATATTTAGGGGAACATGGTTAGGGATATACCAATGTTTGATGGAGAATGTAAATGATTCCTTGTGGTTGTTGATCACAAGGTGAGCCGATTAAATTATTAAATATGTGTGCATTGCCTTTTTTACTTATATTTTTCATAAAATTTCATAATTATGGATGTTATATAGGTGCACGTTGTTGGTAGTATAGTGAGTTCATACTCACACCCTATATAGGACTTTCGAAATGCATGTAGAATTTATGGTTTTGAGATTAGGTAAGGGGTTAGTCTTGGAAGTTGGACCTTAGTGATCGTAGATTTACCTTTTTCATGGGATGGATAGTAGTAGAATAGGTGGTTCCTATGTGTCGAGTTGGAATTTATTTTTGTCTTATATATATATATACCTATATAGTTTTCCATGAGAAACCTTGATTATATATTTTTTATGACCTTTAATGGAACGTTTATCATCTCTAAATGGTATTATGTTTTGGGATTATCATTACTGTTGCTTTATATTATGATTCTACTAAGTTTATTCTCTTGAATACACTGAGTTATGGTCCTTTTACACTGTGTTATATACATATGGACCATTATTATTGTCATTAACATGGGTTATAGTCTCCCAACTAGCACCTAATCAGACCCTAACTGCTAGTCGGAATCCTTCGGTGTATAGGGAGGCATGAATAAGGCCTAGTGGCCAACCAGCCCGGAGCACTATCTGAGTGGAAAATGGGTCAGGGTGCTACAAATGGCATCAAAGTAAGTTCTTTTTTGGTGTTTTCTTCAAGAATCACAAGGCTTAGTTATTAAATGGTAACCATGTTCGGATGGTTAAAAATGTTATCATAGGAGTTTCCTTTCCTTTTGGTATTAATATTTGGGTTATGGTATAACGGAGACTAGGATACAGTCGGAACTAAGTAAAGAGGTCATTTTTGGGTACCTACAACTCAATTCATGGGGTAAAAAACAAGTTTCTAGGGGTCAAAAATTGATGTTATGATTTGTGCTTTTACATTTGATTGATTTACACCTCAAGTGGTATACTTGGGTGTGGTGTTTATCTGTTATATGGTTTTGAACCTTACCTCGGTATGGAAAGGGAGGATTATTCATGCATCATGATAGGAACTTAGGCTCATATGATGAGTGTTTTTATTTAGATCATAATTGGGAACCTATAATTCACTAAGAGGGATTCAGTTGTTTAATGTGTCAACAAATAAGATAAAAATTGTTTCCTGTTTATTCTATTTAGTGACATTATACCCAGCCAGCCCTGGTAGGCGGTTCCCAATGAGATCAGTATGTGATGTTATGCATGTATGATAGATGGTCTTGACTCTAATATGAGTAAACAGGGATGAAAAATGGGGGTGATTTATTTAAAGTGTCAATAAAGAATCCAAACAAAATTTTACTATATAGCATTTTGGTGGAATTATACTCAGCTACCCCATATTGATATATATGATATGTGATTCCTGAATCAGTTATGGGTAGGCAAGGGGCCATGAGGCCAGATGATATGTGATGTATAACTTTGTTATGGATACGAAAGGGTCCATGAGGTTGAATGACATGTGATTCCTGACACTATTACAAGTAGGAAAGGATCCATGAGGTTTGATTATATATGATACATGACTCTGATATGGGTAGGAAAGGGTCCATTAGGCCAGATTATATATGATACCCGACTCTGATATTGGTAGGTAAGGGTCCACAAGGAAATATTTGATGTGAAATGGTGTGGTAGGGGAGTGTAAGGGTGGTTAGATGCACTGCCTGTTACAGATTTCCCTATCTGTGATATATATATATACTATTATGGTTTTTTGACCATGATATTTAGTATTCGGGGTGATTCCACCTAGACGGATTCTGGTGGAGCGTCGGGAGGGTGGAGACATGGTGTCGCTAGAGCGTGTATGGGATGAGTCCCCTGAGGCTCAGGATGAGGCCCCTCAGGGTTGGGAAAATAATGATCCACAGGTATAGGCTCTCGTAGAAGCATGGAATCCACAGAAGATGGAAAATTTTGGGCCATGACTTGACAACCAAATCAGGGTGAGCTTGGTTTGTGTCATCCAAGGTATTAATAGGGGAGATTAGGGAGTTGAGCCATCCATGGCTTACTTGACTCATGAGTTCTAGTCTCATCACCCGCTATTATTTCAGGGTGAGGGTGGACTACAGGTATAATAGAACTTGATCAAATTGGTGTAGACTATTTTTGATCATCTTGAGACACCCCAAGTTAGAGGATGAATCCGGAGACCTATATGATTAGGGGAATGGAAAATCTCTGTTGATACATATAGGTTCAGGCTGGTAGACATGAGGGGTTTCCTTGGAAGTATTTTTAGACTAGATTCTTTGATCACCTCTTTTTGGAGACGCTAAGGCAGATAAAGCCTGTGAGTTCATTAATCCCTGGTAGAGGGATACATCTGTCATAGACTATGCGGCCAATTTCACGGACTTATCACGATTTTCACCTACTTTGGTGGGTGATAATATCACCAGGGTCAGTTGTTTAGAGGATGGATCGTGGCATGCCATCAAGGTGAAGGTAAGAATCTTCAGGTTGACATCATTCACTATGGTGGTGAATCAGGCATTGATAGCCGAGGGAAACTTGAAAGACCAGTTATATTTGAGTTGGGTGACGACATCAAGTGAGTTGAGCGGTGGTGCTTTGGGCAGCTGAAATCAGCACTAAAAAATCACTGATAAAAGGCACCCTTTATGTAATGACCCTTTTTTTATCCAAGGTAGGATTCCAAGGGAATTTTAATTTTGGAATTTAGTGGATGGTTTGATCTTTAAATCGAGTTTAAAAATTAAATTACGAGAGTTAGAACACTTTAAAGTTTTTTTTTAGACTTGGGTAAAGGTCCTAGGGGATCATTGGGTGCTCCATAGTGTTTGGAAAGTATCAGGTTATGAAAAGTCGAAAATGGGAAGTGCTAAACAGGGCATATGTTTTTTCTAAAATCATGCGGCCCTCTAGAGAAAATTTTGTGGCTTCAGTAGGTGAGTAAATGTGTTGGGTATGGGTTGTGCATGGTTTCCCAAATCGTGTTCCTATCTTGCATGGTTAGTGCCACTTAGGAAGTGTTCTTTCACTATTCATCACATGGTTGGTTCATGGTTTTGGAAAATCATGTGGGACAATCGTGTGTGGTGGGTTTTATACTTAGCAAGAGCTAAATGGTTGGAACACAATTTTTCAAACCATGTGGCCAAACCATGTGAACCAATTTTGAGGGTAAATTTACCATTTTTTCATTAATTAAACTTTTAAACCCTTTTATTTTCTACCTTCATTATTCTCCTCTAGTATGCGCAGCTCGCTCTCCCGTGGGTTTTTCCTCAAGCCTAATCTAGGCATGGTGATAACTCCTTTATCTGTCATCAGATTCGAGTGTTGTCAGTCCCTATAGATTCCTCTTAGTAAAATCTTCATTTATTTTTAATCTTTCTCTACTTGGTTTCCTCTCGACTAGGTTATCATGTCGTGGTCTCATTTTCCCTATTTTTAGGGGGAATGTCTGTTTTTTCAATTTCTTCCAAACCTAACAAAATAATACCTTGATATTGGATGAGTAAAGCTTTGTAAGCATGAGGTATGTGGTCTATGGATTTTTTCTCAGGTTTCCATCATTTTATAAATATCATCATTACGCCGCATGATGTCCTTTTTCATGTGTTTCCTTAAAAATGTTTTCTTCAATCTAATTTGGTACATGCACCTATTATTATTAACATTGACCCTTGTTTCATAAATTGAGGATTCTGACCTCAATCAGGGACACCCCTTGGGTGTGCCAACTTGTTTTTCCCTTATTAATTAATTATTTAAATGACTTGATTTCTTTCTAAGAATTCATATTAGATTTTAAATAGAATTGACCCTTGAAATAAAAAATACTAATTGATAACAACACCTCATAAGTTCCATGTAAAACCTTGTATTGTTTTTCCATATTTGGTTGTCTCTTTTCTTAAATGATTATTTTTGTAAATTGAGATGTGATTATTAAGTGTGATACTTAATTGGAAAAATGAATTGTTTGATGAAAAATGTCATGTTTTTATAATAAAACCCCTCATATGAGGTGTGCTATCATTGAAATTACAAAGTTATGATTAGTGATTTAATACATGCTTGGTCGTATTGCTTTGGTGTTTTCCTATGATTTTGTTTTGTTAGATATATGGCATGCTTTTACATTCCCTTTTTATTGTTATGGAATGGAGTTTCACTCCCTATATATATATAAATGTTTGATTGAACTAAGAACCTATTAAGGGCTTGGTTTGACTTATAAAAGACATTTCCCATGTAGTAAATTGCTCAATTTTTTAAGGCATCTTCTAAGTGCCTCCTTTAACCTGGTAAAATGAATTTCCATGCTTGAATAGATTAAATGGAATGCTTTTTAATGGAATGGATAGTCATGATGGAATGCCTTCCTTGAATGACTGGAATGGTTTAAATTATATGACTTTTTTATATTGGATAGATTGATTCTTGAATGATTGTCTTACCTAAATGAATCGAATGATTTAAACTAAATGAATTTTAAAGGGTAGCAAGGCCATGCCATTTATTTCATGCTTAAGTACATGCTTAATTTGAAATGTAATAAATGGAATTCCCTTGTTTATAATGGTATTAGTAAATGTAAATAATGAGAGGTACTACCTCATGGTTATTTATTATAAATATGATTACTCCTTGATAAATGATGTGGGGGGTGGTAAGGGTTCTATTGAGCATGACAGTATCACACACTCTTACATCAGGTGTTGAGAACAACATCTCACACCAATGATACTATGTGGATGGTGGGTATGGAACACCATTCCTTTGTGAGTGTTGACATGACAGTGCACTCACTATTGTTCGAGTATTTACATGACGACACACTCATCATCTCAAGTGATGATCATGACGTCTCACACTCATTATGAGATTTAGGGAATGTACCCTATTGCTTGAGCTTATAGGCTCGTTCAGACTGGTTAGGGATGACTGAGTTATGCCCTGGTCTATCCAGCACCAAGTATTCCAGGTATATGGTCACTTACGTCCGTACGTACTTGGATCATATAGGTGGATGAAATATTGAACTATACTATATATATATATATATTATTACTATATATAGAGTTAATGATCAAAAACTTATTTTGGCTGTGATCTGAAGCAGGTAGAATCGGTCATGTGTCCTATTGGAACTCGAGTTAACCGGTATTGATTTATTATTATATAATGGGTTATTATTTAATTTATACCTTCACACTACCTTAATATTCACAGACTAGTTATAGCTCTAGACATCGTGGGTGGTAACTTACTGGGATTTATATCTCACATCCTGCTCGGACTACCATTGCATCGGGGTACTTGAATAGATATTATGTCTATGGGACCATGGATATTTTCTTGTGCTGATTTACTTATACCTAGGAGTTAGGAGCACAAGACTGAGCTGGAGCTCAGGATGCTCGTGGAGTTCGACCTCGAAGCTTTTTTTCTGTATTCATGTACTTCCTTGTATCATGCTACTTGTTGTATGACTATTGTTTTAGTTTATTAATCACCATCTAGATATGCATGCATTATATACATTGACATTGGCCATATTTTATTATTAAGTTTACATGATTCTTTCGCTGCTTTTTTTTCATTTATTACTACTTCCGATGTTGTTTGTTGTTATTTATCTTATGATAAAATATTGTGCTACTCTGATCATGAGGGTATAGTCTCCCCACTGTCACCTCCTTAAACCCTTTCTTCTAGTCGGCAGCCTCTGGCATATAGGGAGGTGCGCTTGAGGTCATGTGGTGACCGGTCCGACTACTGAATTAGTGGTCAGTCAGGCCTGGATGTTACACTTTATTGGGGTTTTTTTTCACTGATAAAGGGTAACCATTATCAGCACTTTTATATAGTGTTGATAAATGGTTCTCTTTATCAGTGCTTTATTTTTAGCACTGATAAAAGGTAGCCTTTATTTTCACTTTTTTATCACTGATAGAGGTCCAAAATAAAATGAATTGATTAAACAAATAAAGATTAAAAAAATATTAACAGTTTTATTAATTGAATAATTATTGATAAAAATAAATAAATTGAATATACATATATATAAATTATAACTATTAATAAATAATATATATTAAATATATAGATATTTAAAATAAATAAAATTAAATAGTTAAACAAATAAATATTAAAAATGATTAAATTAAGAAAAATATTAAACATTTTATTAATTAAATAATTATAGATAAAAATGAATAAATTTAATATACATATATATAGATTATAAATATTAATAAATAGTATATATTAAATATAGATATATATAATTAATAAATTATAGTAATTAAACAAAAAAATTAAAAATGAATCAATTATAATAATTAAACAAAAAAATTAAAAATGAATAAATTACAAAATTATTAAAAAAATTATTAATGAAACAATTATTAATAATAATGAATAAGTTTAATATATATAAATATATATATATATATTAATTATAATTAGTAATAAATAATATATATTAAATATAAATATATAGAAAATGAATAAAGAGTAATAATTAAAAACATATTAATATCGTATTCATTTTTAATGTTGTTTGATTTTTTATTTTAACATATATAAAATGTGTGTTGCATTGATTCCACATAAATATATATAATTATTTCATTTTTATATAAAATGCACACACACAAATATTTACGCAATTAATGAAATCTTATATAGAAACACATACACCTAATATTTATATAATTTTTTCAAAGTTTGGTATATTTTAAAATTTCATTATAACATGATACCTTTAATATATTATACTTTTAATCGGTCAAATTTATTTATTTATTTTTAATATTATTACAGTTATGTATTATTTATTCATTTTTAATATTTTTTTTGAATTTAATCATTTTCTATTATTTATTTTTATTTATTTATTTACTATGTTTTAGTAATTTCAATATGTATTCATCTTCACTTTAATATATATATTTTTTAATATTTTATATTTAAGTAATAAAACTTATTCCTTTTTTCAATATTTTTAAAGTATACTCATTTTTAATTATTCAATTTCACACATTTTTAAAATGCATGTATTTAAGATTATATATTCATTAATAATGTTAAATATATATTTTTAAATAAATATTTATAAATAAATATATTTATAAAGTATATTTATTATATTTATAATTATTATAAATAAATAAATATTATTTTTTAAAAAAATATTTATATAATTATAAATAAATAATTATATATATTTAAATAATTATAGAATTATAATAAATTTATTTAAATAATTTTAAAATTATAATAAATTTATTTAAATAATGAATATACTATATATATTTATTATATATATATATGTCGAGGTTGAAGCCTCATTTTATTTGGGGAAAGGGGCTATATTACAAAAAATTGAAAGCAACATACAATGCAAGGATGTACTCGACGAGACTCGAACTCGAGACCTCATCGAGACCCATAGGAGAAGCTACCACTAAGTTGCACCCAATATATATATATATATAATTATATAAATATATATAATGATATAAATATATAAATATTATTTTTTAAAAAGTTATTCATATATTTAAAAATAAATAATTATATATTTAAATAATTATAAAATTATAATTAATATATTTAAATAATTAATATATTTACTATATTTATTTTTATTTTTATTTTTATTTTTATTTTTATTTTTTAAATATATATACATATATAATTATATAAATATATTTATAATTATAAAATTATAATAAATATATTTAAATAATGAATATATTTACTCTATTTATATTTATTAAATATATATATATAATTATATAAATATACAATGATATAAATATATATTATGATATAAATATATTTATAATTATAAATATAAATATAAATTTTTTAAAAAAAGTATTCATATAATTATAAATAAAAAATTATATATGAAAATAATTATAAAATTATAATAAATATATATATATTTATATAAATATATTTACAAATTTTTTATTTATAGTTATAATTATAAATATTTTATCAGCGCTAAAGTTTAGTGATGATAAAGGTATCTTTATCACTACTTTTTTGTAAGCACTGATTAAAGTGTGCCCGATCTATTTAAAAGAACCCTAACACAACTGATTCAGTCGCGATTCTCAAACTCTCACAGAACTCTCCTATTTTCGGTGCTCCTCCTCTATGTTCTCTCAGACAAATCATGGCTAGAATCTAAGGTATGTTATTTTCTTCTTTTCCTCTCTCATTGATTTCTTATTTGGGTTCTGTGGTTTGCATTTTTGCATTGTTCTCAACCATAACGAACCCTACTTCTTCACTAGACAACAATGATTCCTTATACTTCTAAACATTGGTATGTTTTACAATGGGTGTCAAACCTTCTCCTGCTTCTTTCCATCCCCTCGTCCAGAATCCCTACCCTTCTAAAATTCCCATAGATGGATTTGCATTTCCCATAATTGATTTGTAATTCTAACACAGTGACCAATACAACATGATCCATTCCCGCTGCCCATTTCGACTTCACATGACCTTTATACAGTCTGATTTACCTTTACACAATAGCATAACATACCTTTATGCAGTCCATATATGTACTTCATGTCTTTAACCACAATCTTTAAAATTCCCTTTTTGGGATCCCTATTTCTCATAGGTAAAATTACAAGTAGATACGTTGAGCTCCACAATATAAGGTTATTTTGTAATTAGTTTTGATCAACTTTTAGAGATGTCGAGTACATTTTCTATACCTTCCACTATGCCAATTTTAGGATTAATCATTTTTTATAGGTAATCTTCAAGCTCAAAACACCATCCTCTATGGCATGGTGACAAATAATTGTCCATTTTGGAATCCCAAGGCATTCTAAAATATTTAGACCGTGTAGGATATGTAAGAGTTTATAATGTATGTATTTTAGATAATTTTTCAAAAATAGAGAATTTATTGTTTATTAACCATTGATATATATTATTCATGATTTAAATAATTCAATGCTAATTAAATAACTCCATTGATAAGGTTTTTAGATTGGTTTTGAATATAATTAATGAGAGTGAATGGTTTTAATTATGTTAGATTTGAAAAAACATGAGTTGTATAGAATCTTGATCAATTATTATGTATTACACATGATATAATAGAAATATTTAAGTGACTATCATGTTTTATTATTCGATTAATGAATTTGATGTTTCTGATACAAGATTATTTAATGTTTTTATATATGTATTTAATATTTTATTTTTCAGATGAAATGGTTCATAATATATATTTGTTGATAGGATAAATATATTCTTCAAATTATTTTATTGTAATCATGCACAAATATGGTTTTAATAATATTTATATTATAAAATGAACCAACACACATTTATAAATAATTTTTTGATTGAGGGAACAATATGAATTATTATAAAATGTAACATGATTTTTCTTAGACACTATAATTTTAATAAATAGAAAAATTCTGTGACTTTTATTTATTAAGTCTTTATTTTTATCTTCATATACATTTTTTATTGATTGTTTAACATTTTTTTGTTTAATTGTATAATAATATTTTCTCTAGAGTGATTTTTTGAATAATTATTGTATTAAATGTAATATGTAATGTCAGGAACTAGCCTAGGTACCCTGGTAACCCAATAACCAAGCTAACCCTAACATATCCTCAAGGGCATTCCTGATCCCCATGGGTCAACGACTAACACCTGGCATCATACAAACTGAAAGAGAGAATGATTTTTCCACTAATAATGTGGAAGAAAAAGAAACAAGATAGTATACATATCAAAAGAAACACCATTGGGAGTAAAGTACCAGAAGTCAACAAGGAATATGCAAGCCCAATATACTACAACCCAAGTACCAAAATGGATGAAAATAGCCCAAGTCCATAAGGACACAACTCACCAAGTCCAAGGTTCAACAACTGAATCCACCTCCAATAGATCCTTTCCCCTTTCTCAAACCTGGAAGGAGATAATCTATAAACACCTGAAGGCACAAGTAGGGTGTGAGATAAAAAGCCCAGTAGGGTCTCACTAAGGATTCCATAATAGATGCCAATAATAAATTAACCAAAGTAATGATTTCAATTTTAAAATAAACAAATTTGTAATTTCAAATCATATTTAAATGAATCATGTTGTACAGTTCAAATAATGGAAAATACTTTAAGAAAAGGCTTTACAAGTGATGGAATATTTCTAAAACAACTTCTTAAACAAAATATTTTATATAAATTCATAAGAGTGTGTAAAATAGTTTAACAACATTTGAATACATTTATATCTCAAATATAAACAAGCGAGTAGCATGGTCATCTTCCAAATAGGTACGAAAGTTCTAGGATATAGAACTCTATACTCTCTAAGTGATCATGGAAATATGTGTACACGCATTTTCTCAAGATACTGGTCAAAGAGGACTCATCACCATCACCTAAGGGATGTGACTTGCTATATTTATGTTTTAGAACATTGTATAATCATAGAGTGTGTCCAAATAACTCAAAATCTACCTAAGTCTTGCATGTACTCTTACACAATCAATTATGGGAAATTTATTTTAAGACTACTTAAAATATAATTAAATCTCATTCCCCAATTCCAAATGCCAATTTTCCATTTAAACCCAAATAGTTTTTAATCAAAAACATTCCTTTTTAACAAGATAAAATCACTGGGTTTCTATCAAAACATTTTAAGACATTTTTACAATTTAACAAATTCCATCAATTTTGTTTGAATAATTAAAGTCACCAATTCAATTGAAACTATTTCTATCCTTTTGAAAACACACCCCAATTCAACAGAATTGGGGGGGTCCCAATTTCTTTCCAAAACCATTTCAAACCACCATATTCATTAGAAATGGGTTTTAATCAAAATAATTGAAATAATTTTAAAAAATTGAATTTAAATCAACAACTAAAATAAATCAAGCAATTTAAGGTTAATCAATTTTTCCAATTGGAACGGAATCACCTAATTTTTTTTTCAAAACTCAATGCTTGCAACAAAACCCACCAATAATAATGAAGGTGAAGAAGACCCCAAAACTCAACCTAGAAATGATATTCGATGTCACAAAGTTTAGATCAACTAATCCCAAGATGATCAATCAAACTCCATGGAAGGAATAGAGAAAGAGGCGATGAGACAGGGAGAATACTAACCCATTAAATCACACCATGACTGAAACAATGATCAAACACTGAAAGAAATGGCCCGAAAGGCTTGGATGGATCCAAAAATCTCCTGGGAAATCCTTTAGGGTTGAGATAAAATAAAAACTAGAGAGTATAAAAAGATAAATCAGTTGTGCTTTCTATTTAAAAAAAAGTTATGGGGTAATTAAATGATATGTAACCCAGTTACACATCATGAGATTTTTTAAGTCTCATGTATGCTGAGAAACCCATCACCTATTCTTTAAAATAGATTTTATTTTATTTTAGGAATTACATGATGTGTAACTATATAACACGCTGTGAATTTCTTTAGAAGGCTGCAAAAATTACTAGTTTAATCTGAGAACCCAACAAATATCTAACTTCACCATTATAGGTATCCTCCCAATTATTTCTCAACCCTACTCAGTCAACAAAAAGAAAAAATCCATGACAAGGTTAAATACGTACCTGTCATATCGATAACAGGATGTTAAACCTCCCCACTATAAAAACTTTATGTCCCCATAAATCCTATGAAGAATCTTTCATGCCAAAAAGATGAGGGCACTTCTCTCTCATCAGTCTCTTATGCTCCCACATCTCATGAGAATCAGAACCGTGCTGCCATATAACATGAACTAAAGGCATCATCATCCCATAAAGTAACTTAGTTTTAGAATCAACTATCATAACTGGTTGCTCAGTCAAAGATAAATAAAGTTCAATCTCAAGATCACACCATCTCAAAATGTGAAATGGATTAGAGATATACTACCTCAGTTAAGATACGTGGAATATATTATGTATCGATGTTAGCTACTTTAGAAGTGCTCAATGGTATGAAACTTTCCCCACCTACTCAACAACCTTGAAAGGTCCCACAAAATGAAGATCAAGCTTTTTTTACCTCCCAAGACGTCGATTACCCAACCGAGGTGAAACTTTCAAGAACACCTGGTCACCAATTGTAAGCTCTAAGGGTCTACCACTAAGATCAACATAATACTTATATTAGATTTTTTTCGTCAACATTGTCTAATGAATCAAATAAATCTTTTTTTTCATCTCTTTCACCAAACTTATCCCAATCAAGTAACTTTCACCAATCTCTAACCAACACAATGGATATTTACAAGGTCGGTCATAAAAGGCCTCAAAAGGAGTCATTTTAAACGTGTACTTGTAACTACATTTATAAGAAAACTCAAATAGTCCCAAATGATCATCCCAAGCCCCGTTAAAGTCGAGAACACGAGCACATAGCATATCCTCTGGAATCTTTATAGCTCTCTTTTTCTATCCATGTGACTATGGATGGTAGGCCATGCTCAAACAGACCTAAGATCCCAGTTCTTTCTGAAGGCCCTTCCAAAAGTGAGAAGTGAACTGAGGATCTCTATCAGAAACTATATCAAATAGAAATCTGTACAAACGAATAATCTCTTTCATGTAGAGATTTCCCAACTCCTAGACTTTGGCTATATCATGAATGGGTATGAAGTGAGCTGACTTGGTCAGCTTGTCGATCACAACCCATATCAGATTATTATTTCTTTGGGTATTAGTAAACCCAACGAAAAAGTATATAGATATTTCATTGCAGTTCCAAGAAGGTATTATAAGTGACTGAATAAAACCTGAAGGTTTCTGATGCTCGATCTTAACCTATTGACATGTATAACAGTGGGAAAAAACTCAATAATGTCTCATCTCATACCTGGCCACCAGAACTGCCACTATATGTTGTAGAACATATTTTTGGTTCCTAGGTGAATTTCTCACTAGGAACTATGAATATCCCCCATCATAGCCTTCCTTTCTACAAACAGCACGACATAGTGATTCTGATAACATAGAACACCCTCATTGGAGAACGACCACTAGGAAACTATCTCCCACCATAAAGAGAGTCTCTAATGATATGAAATTCATGATCAAGTTGTTGATCCTAAAGAATCATCTTGAGAATAGAATATTTCAACTAGATGTTGTCTAAAGAAACTCCATATTCCTTCTCCTAAACTCTAATATGCAACTGTAGAAAAAGATCCATCAAATTTCACTCTTCTGAATATTCCTTCATTGCCTGGGTTAGAATTTTCCTACTCAAAGCATCTGTAATGAAATTCCCTTTCCCTGGGGTATAGGTGATGTCAAAGTTGAAGGATTGTAGGTACTCCACACAACACCTTTAGTAGAGATTCAAATTTTTTTTGAGAGAATATATAACTCAATCTCTGGTGTTCTGAATACATAGTAAGCCTTTCTTCATAAAGGTAATACCGCCAACTCTTAAGCACATGCATTACAGTCACAAGTTCAAGGTCATGAGTAGGATAATTATTCTCATGAGGCCTAATATGACGAGATCCATAGGCAATGACATGATTACATTGTATAAGAACATAGCCCAAAACTGAACCCGATGCATCATAGAAGACCACATAGCCCTACTCGGCCTCTGGAAGAGTCAAAACCGATGTAGTAGTTAAAATAATTTTCATCTCAAAAATATAACTTTGACATTTATCATTCTAATCAAAATTCACTCCCTTATAATTTATAGGAGTCATCGAAGAATCCAACATTGAGAAGTCATTGATGAACCAGTGATAATATCCAGCTAAACCCAAGAAGCTCTGAATTTCAAAAATATTTTGTGGTTGTTCCCATGTCATTACAGCTTTTACCTTTTTAGGGTCAACATAAATTCCTAGTTATGACACTATGTGTCCTAATAATTTCACTTCCTAAATCTAGAAATAAAACTTTAAAAGCTTTTCATAAATTCAAAGACTTCTCATCAAACTAATAACTATTATCAGATGATGCACATGATCCTCTTTGGTTTTAGAGTAAATGAGGATGTCATCCACAAAGACTACTACAAAGGTATATAGATATTTTTATAAAATCCTATTCACTAATTCTATAAATACTTTAGGAGTATTGGTTAAAAAAATCGAATAACATGGTACTCATAATGATTGTACCTTCTTCAAAAGGTGGTTTCTTTATTGCTAGTTTCTTTTAATCTTAGTTAATGGTAACTTGACTAAAGATTGGTCTTTGAGAACCCTTTCTCCCCCTTCAATTGATCAAACAGATCATCAATATATGGAAACAGATACTTTTTATTTACTATAACTCAATTTAGGTTTTGGTAATCCACACATAGGAGAAGTGAACCATCAGCCTTCTTGGAAAAGATAATAGGAGCCGCCCAAGGTGACACACTCGAGCATATAAAGCATTTCTCTAAAAGATCGTCCAAATGGGACCTCATCTCTTTAATTTCTGTTGGATCCATTTGGTAAGAAGGAATATACATTGTTTAAGTACCAATTACCAAATCAATATAAAACTCTACCTCCCTTACCAGTGGAAAATCAGAGAAGTTAGAAGGAAATACGTCAAGAAACTCGACAAATAATGGAGGGAGATCACCACCCAAAGATTCTCGCTCCAGATAAAAAGAAAACATGAATATAACTTTCCCAAACTCTGGATAAGAATTTATGGATCTGCTCAAAATTAGGTCCCATTCTACCAGAAAGATATGGAAAACCCCATCGGATGTAGTAAAGGAGACCCATCAAAGTTAACAGTTGATCTGAGCTTTATTGGTAATGATCCAATCCATCCTGAGAATGATGTCAAGCGGTTTAATGTCAAGAACCAGAAATTCCCAAGTAAGCTCGACATCGGCCAAAGAGAAAGTATAATAGGTACTACAGAGAACCTCACATTTCTTTTATCAAAGGGTTGTAGCAATATCCATTACATAAGATAAAATTTACATAGGAGGATTTAGTATATTAACAGTACAAGTTGAAATAAACAAGTGAGATGCACCAGTATCAAATAGAGTAGTCACTAATGACAAAGTTGTAGTAATGGTACCTATCATGATCACTGGACCCATATTTTCTTCCTCTAAAGACTTTTCTACGACGTGAAGAAGATTCATTCTGGATTCTTATAGCTGAAACCCTTTTGTACATGAATCATCATATTTCCCTATAGTTTTTATAGGTTCTGGTGATCTTGTGACATTGTGCGGAGTGGAAATGTTGTAGAAGAACTTTTAAAAGTTCCCAGAATGTCTGCATTAGCCACAGTTCTTGGGTGCCTTAATGAAAACCCTCTTTAAATACCCTGGCTAACCACACTGGTAGTATATGAAAGGGCCTCTACCAGGCACTGTAGGAGGTCTAGAATGACCCTGCTATCATGAACTATTATAAGATTCATCATGATTTCTCTTTCCTTTAAAGGAACTCACACTACCACTAGGAGAAAAAGGAACCCTCATCAACCCTAACTTACCATACAATTCCATCTTAACCATCATCACCCTATCTAGTACATCAATATAAGTGGGTAGTTTTAGCAAGAAAACATAAGAATGGATATCTGATTGAATTCCCAACTCAATTTTTTGAGCCTACATCCTCTCATTAGATACAATCTTAGGTGAAAATGGAACAAGATCGACAAAGAGATTTGAATACTCAGTCATGGTTCTGTCAGCCTTCTCAATCTTGAAAAACTCCATAACATTATCCAACACCATTGAATCAATATAGAACTAGTCGGTCAAAAGAACCTTGAATTCCTTCCACCCTAATACCTCATATTTCTTCATCATTACCATCATGTTCCGCCATCTCCTACTCGGTCCCTCTAGCATGAAGGTGGCACACTTCACCTAGATTGTGTTTGGTGTCTCCATGAACTCAAACAGATGTTCTATCTTGCCCAACCATTCCTCATCATGTTGAGGATTAGTGGAACTTTCAAAACTAGTGGATTTTTTCAAATTATCTCTTGAGAATGATTCCGAAGAACATCCCTCTGAGGTTCCATAGCTAGAGCCTGATTGGGGGCTAGTGGTTTTACTTGTCCCAAAGCTTGGACAGTATGCATGATTACCTAAACTAGATTCGGATCTACAACATGATTTTCTTATTGAGGTTCAGAAACAACCTCTTCCTGGATCTGATTCGCATGTCTTTTCAGGTTCATGTTTCTACACAACATCAACAGACAACATTAAAGACATTAGATAATTCTCAAATAGAACAATGGGGGAAACATAATCCCTACTGATAGAACAAACAAGGTTTGGATTTCACTCTATCCAAATAAAATTAAGTAAAAACTATAACTAATCCACAAGACGTATTTCCCTAACCACACCTAGAAACTTAAGGTTTATTGGAGTTAGATATGGCTGGGAACTCAATCATAACTACCTCCTAAGTCCAGATAAGATTTCAGAAATGCATACTGACACCAAGACAAAAGTTGAACGTGCCTCTGATACCACTTTGTCACGAACCATCCTAGGTACCCTAGTAGCCTGATAACTGATCCATCCCTGACATGGCCCAAAGGATGTTTCCAATCCCTATGTGTCGGTGACTATCACCTGGAATCATACAAACTGAAAGTGGGGATGATTTTTCCACTAACAATGTGGAAGCAAAAGAAAGAAGACAATATGCATATCAAAAGAAACTCCACTGGAAGTAAATTACCAGAAGTTATCAAGGCGTAGAAAAGCCCAATATAATAAAATCTAAGTACCAAAATGGAGTAAAATAGACCAATTCCCTAAGGAAATAACTCACCAATTCCAAGTTTCAACAACTGGATTCACCTCCAATAGATCATTTCCTCTTTCTCGAACCTGGAAGGAGATAATATATAAACACTCAAAGGCACAAGTTAGGTGTGAGCTAAAAAGCCTAGTAGGGTCTCACCAAAGATTCCATAATAGATTCCAATAATAGATTAACCAAATGAATGCTTTCAATTTTAAAATAAATAGGTTTAGCATTTCAAATCATATTTAAATGAATCATGTTGTACATTTCAAATGATGGAAAATAATTTAAGTAAAGGATTTAAAAGTGATGTAATATTTCTAAAAAAATGTCTTAAACAAAATATTTTATATAAAATAGTTTATATAAATTTATAAGGGCATGTAAAATAGTTTAACAACATTGGCATACATTTATATCTCAAATATAAACAAGCGAGAAACATGGTTATCTGCCAAATAGGTATGAAATTTCCAAGATATAGGCCTCCACAATCTCTAAGTGATCATAAAAATATGTGTACACACATTTCTTTTAGACACTGGTCAAATAGGACTTTTCACCATTTCCTAACAGGTGTGACTTGTTGCATTTATGTTTAAGAATATTGTATAATCATAGAGTGTGTCCAAATAACTCAAAATATACCTAATGCTTGCATGTTCTCTTACACAATCAATGATGGGAAATTTATTTTAAGATTTCTTAAAATATAATTAAATCACATTCCCCCATTCCAAATTCCAATTTTTCATTTTAACCAAAATAGGTTTTAATCAAAAAACAAGCCTTTTTAACAAGATAAAACCACTGGGTTTTTATCAAAACATTTTAATCCAGTTTTACAATTTAATAAATTCCATCAATTTTGTTTCAATAATTAAAGTCAATAATTCAATTGAAACTATTTCCATCCATTTTCAAACACACCCCAATTTAATAGAATTGGGGGGTTTCCCAATTTATTTCCAAAACCATTTTAAACCTCCCAATTCACTGGACTTTGGTTTCAATCAAACCAATTTAAATAAATTTCAAACAATTGAATTTAAATCAACAACTGAAATAAATCAAGAAATTTATGGTTATTAAATTTGTCCAATTGGAATAGAATCACATACCTTTTTTTCTAGAACTCATGTCCCATAAGAAAACCCACCAATAAGAACAAAGGCATAAAATTCCTCGAAACTCAACCTATAAACAAGATTCGATGTCACAAAGTTTAGATCATCCAACCCCAAGATGATCAATAAAACTCCACGTAAGTAATAGAGAAAGAGATGACAAGATGGAGAGAACACTTACTAGGTAAATCACACCATTCCCAGAATGATGATCAAACACCGAATAAAATGGATCGGAAGGTTTGGAGGGCTCTAAAATCACCAGGGCAAGCCTCTATGGTCGAGAGAAAATGATAAATGGAGAGGATCAAAAGAGAAATCATCTATTATACCTATTTAAAAAATAAATATCATGTAATTACATGATGTGTAACCGAGTTAAACAACATGAAGTCTCATGTATGCCGAGAAACCCATCGACTCTTACTTAAAATAGATATAATTTTATTCTAGGAATTACATGACGTGTAAACATATTACATGTCATGAATTTCTTTATCATACTACAAAAATTATTGTTTTAAGCTGAGAACCCAAAAAATATCTAACTTCGCCATTATAGGTATCCACCCAATTCATTTTCAACCCTACCCAGTTAAAGAAAATAAAAAATTCATGACAAGGTTAAAGATGTACTTGTCATATTGGTAACGGGATGTCACATGTAACTAATTTTTTTGTTAAATTTTGATAAATATTACCTTATAATATTTTATTTGAATAATCACTTGATATTATTTGAAATTATTTTTAATATACCTCTCAATGTATGATTAAAATATTTTTCTACAAGAAATACATGTGTTGATGTGATAAAAATAATTTTAATCGTATATTAGAATATGATGGGTATTATGTAAGGGCTAAGTATGGTATGTTAGAATGTGAGTTACTATAGGAATATTAGTTATTCATCAAGGTCCAGGGTGATGGTGATGTGTCATTTTTGTTTTTTTTTTGTTCTTCTTTATGGTTTTTCAGAATTTATGTTTAACTAATGTATTATGGCACCCATTGTGTGGTTCTTTCCTAAGGAAACCAATTATGTTAAGATTTCCCCGTATTTCAAATTCACTTTCTGAGAAAAATGGCTATATTATACCCATTTCATGATTTTGATGTAATAAGTGCATGTGATAGTTATCCTTGAGGAATAGTATTTCATGCTAGGGGTTTGAGGTAAAATATCATGGTACCTATGATGTGGTTATTTCCAAAGGGAGATAAATAATTTTTTCTTCTCCTATGATTCAAATATTAACCTCTTATTAGTGAAATGATTTGAATGTTAGGGAAAAAACATGGTATAAACCTATGGTATGATTAGTATAATTAACTAATATGAAATGAATTTGGTGCATTTGGTTATCATGGTGTCATGTTTAGTACACAATTAGTTGACTTACATGTGTATTTTGAGTGTTAATACTTTGAACATATACTCAAATATATGAAGTGTCTTATATTTTAGGGTCCCTATTAGTATTAAATTTCTTATTTTTATACTCATTCCCTTTACATGAACCTTAGTGGATATAGATCTCTTATATTTGAGATACAGGTGAGGAAAAAGGACTAGTGACATAGATTAGAGTGGGTGAAGCTCAGTGGGGATGAGTTTATGTTCTCATGGTAGTGTCAGGGACCTTTTATCATTTTGAGATTATATTTGAAATTTTAAATTGATATGTGGTAATTTAAAAGGTTTTGAGGAGGCAATTTTCATCCTCAAGATCTTCATCTCCCAAACATTTATTATTGCATTTTATTACTTGTGACTCATCCCTCTTCTCTTCTATGTTTCTTGAACTACTATGAGCAGTATTTATCCAAAATGATCACTAGTAATCGGTATGGGATGACTACTACTCAAAGTAGTGCAAACAACATAGGTGCATGACCAGAATCATTGGAGGATGAGTCTCAAGAAATATAATGAAATAATAATTTTTTGGGAGATGAAGTTGATGAGGATGAAAGTTGTCTATAACTTTCACCTTTAGATGGATTCAGAGGATAGAACCTAACGTAGTGGATTAATTATTTTCTTAAATTCAATTACCCATTTCATTAAAAATGGATGCATGATAATCATTTGAAGAAAGAGTATGAAGATGGAGTTAAAGAGTTAATCAATTTTGTAATATAGCATGCATGCAACCCTTCTCAAATCCTTTTTCTGTGTTTATATTGTTTTTATTCAAGACAAATTAAATGTTTGACTACTCATCTAGAAAATGTATTATACACATGATGTTATTACCAATCCCAAGGAATAATATATTATTGATGATGAAACTATAGAATTATTAGGGGATCAACAACATGTTGATGAAAAAAATAAAAAACGATGTAGCATCACAGTGTTAAATAAAATTATCAAGGAAAGAAGTTAGGGTATAAAATTTGAGGTTGGTTGGAATCAATGTATCTAACCTATTGACCCCAAAAATTCAATTTTCATTAGTTATATTGGGGTCTCAACAAGGATGAATGTGTTGATTGATATTTATTCATGGAACCACGTCCAACTTATAATGAAGTAAACTCTTTGGAAATATATAACAGTAATGTTATGATATACTCTCTCTATTTTACCAAAAAAAAAATATAATGAAATATTGATTTAATTTTCATTATTCCTTATAGAGTTCATTTATTTTAGAAGATTTCTATAAAACAAATTCTTAATGGCTGCTAGAAAATCCCATAGAGGCTTCTAGACTCTTCTTACAAAGTTACATGGACACATTATGCGCACATTAAATGGACACATTATAAACCTGGAAACATTGACTGCTTTTATCAATCGTCACAATGAGAAATTATTTCAAGTGCATTTTAGTTGATAATATATTATTTGAAATTATTTATTTTATCCAATTTCATTCAAAATTGTTAATTTATGAAACAAAAAAAGGAGCACTAAAAATAATGAAAGTTCATCAAAATCAATGTACCCCTATCACAAAGCAAGTATAGGGTATGTTTCACTAGAAAAGAAATCGGTATGTATTTTAAATTAGCAATAAAATTTTTATGTGATATGAAACAACATGTGTTCCTTTATTTATATGCATATTGATGAATCAAAATCTGAATCCACTTCCACCCCACATCATGTGATATAGAAGGAGGCTTGTGTAAATAAGGAGGGTAAACTAGTTGATGAAAACACAAAAGAAATATGGGAAACATGTGTAAGTATGACATAATAGTAATTCATTATGATTTATAATAGTATTACATAAAAAATATCTATTTATGTTCATATTTTTTTATATGGTTTAGACACAAGAATCAACAGTGACCATACTGAAAGAAAAACTACTTTCAGTAGCTTTGAAGCAGCCAGAACAATATGGTCCCGTTAAAGGATTAGGTTTTAGAGTGTCTCCCCAAACATATTTTGATAAGATAAAACAACATGAAGAAACATATAATATGGTGAGATGATTGAAAACATAAATATATTCATTACAAGATATTATTTTCCGGTCTTTTTTGGCAGACCAATGTATGATAAAGGATCAAAGTGAACCAGTGGTGGAATAAATATCTACACATAAACCAAATGACCCCACTAGATTTGAGGCTAATCGTCCCCCACAGCTACATACCTTACCCAAGATAATCATTCATTACTCTTTCTCCTAAATTTTAATCAAAAAACTTCTGATAACTTTATATTACTAAAATTATACAGGGTACAGTTGTATGTTATTTGTATCTATCAACACCCATGCATTGCCTTGTTATGATGGGAATGGTGTATAATATCCCAAAAGACAACCTACACTATAAATCCCCCCCAAAAAATATCACATGAGAGTGGGGATTGAGGCATCTCACGAGATGACTGCTAATTTTCATGTCTCACTTGATGATCTAGATATTACAATGGTCAATGATGCTATTAGAACTTTCATAACATGGTTATATAATCCTATAAAGATATATAGGGTATGCATTTAACAAAAAAATCAAAAACCTATAACTGTTGATAAAAAAGGTATAAAGTGAGGTATGATATTATAAATGGATAAAGTGATAGGTAAATAGAAGGTCAGATCAAGATATTCTAGTAAATCAACAAAGAAATCAAAATGACCTTCTAAAATTACCTTCTCCCCACCAGTTCTAGAGAACCATTTATTATCACTACAACTTCATACAGAGACCACATTTAAAAATGAAAATATGTCTTAAAATCCATATTAAAATGAAATATATGGAAATTTCATGACATACGTAATTATTCTCAAGACTATAAATGATATTCTCAAGGATGAATGGCTAGAAGTCTTAGTTGTGAATACATACATAAGGTACATTTTCATAATACGCATTTCCAAATAGTGAGATAATATGTTTATTAAAGTTAATAAAAATTCATATTTTATATAGGCATTTGTATTACTACTATATGAAGGAAAAACTAAGTGAAGCATGATTTGGATTCAATAATCCTTGTATCATTTCTACAGAAAAACTTGCTTTGGATAATTAAGAAATTAAGAGTAAATAAGATGAGCTACTCAAAACTTTTGAGAAAAAAATATTAGAAGATAGAAACTTTTTTATGCCTAAAATTAATAAGTAAAACTCTACAATCTAATAACATAAAATATATTTTTAATTTTTTCCTTACTTATTTGTTTTTTTAGGAAGCACTGGATGCTGATTGAAGTCAATTTGGATGCCCAAAATATTTATATTTTGGATCCAATGCATGTATATCCAACAAACCGACCTCACATGATGTGTATTGTGAATTTTTAATGAACTAAAATCAATATTTAATAGATAAAGTTCAAATTATATGTTTCAGTATATATTTTAACAAGAGTTTTGTTATAATATGGCAGTCTCTAAATGTAGACTAAATCATGGCATGAATTCGGTGTCTGAACAAATAAATCCTATGGATTACTAAAAATGGAAATATATTAAGTTATATATACAAATATTTTACTATCAAAACATATTTCAAAACAATTTACTTATTTTGGTCAATTTTTCTACAATGTCAAAAGCAAGATAATGGAAACGATTATTGATATTATGTTTATAAATTTATGTGAGATATCATGAAGCATGAAAATAATAACATCCCTCAATAGGTAATTTCCAAAGGTAATTACAATTTCATTAAATATATTTATTTATCATATGTTTTTCTATATTTTCTCAATACTATCAAGATTTTCGACAACCTTCATACTCAAAAGAAAAAGTAAATTTGTTTAGATATGAATGGGAATTGTACATGTTGTCAGAATATTTTTTGATAACAAATTTAGGTGATTACCTGCTATATTTGTGTTCTAGTATGATCTATGACCTTATAAATATATTTGGGTTGTGAAGAATTAGTTTCAAAATGATTATATATTATTTTTTCTCTTTTTATCAAGGATAAGTATAATATAGGAAATCAATTTTTTTATAAGTGTTGACCTGCAAACAATAAAATTGTTGGAAAATAGAGAAGGAAGAGGATGAGGTGGAGTTGGAGTCATAGACCAAGGTGGAGGAGGAGTTAGAGGTGGATACTGAGGTGGATGCTGAGGGGGAGACTTAGGCAAAGGAGGAGATGAATCGTTTTCTTGAAAACAATAAAATTGTTCATCAATAGAGTATAATGAGGATCATACTAAGGTTGTGTTTGAGAAAAATTATTGTAAAGTACACAAAACACTTGTCACTTAATATAAGATCCATTATGAAAGTGTTTTAGGCAGATTATTGAAAAAAATCACCACTTTTTTAAGTGATTTTATATAGGAATTTGAGTGGAGGAATTTTTTTCAAAAACAAAATGAACACCACCTATTTTTTAAAAATTATTATCATAGGCTACAATTTTTATTAAAACAATCTAAGTGCTATCAAATATTATTGAAGTTTTAAAGAAACCCCTCACCAAGAACAAATT
The DNA here is from genome assembly GCA_963277665.1 of Viscum album. Lineage (NCBI taxonomy): Eukaryota > Viridiplantae > Streptophyta > Magnoliopsida > Santalales > Viscaceae > Viscum > Viscum album. Next base: position 1,294,230,115 of record OY728135.1, read on the forward strand.
TAACAATAACAAAAAACATATGCATTTGCTTTCCCATGACTTCTCTACACTGCAAAGAAAGGGTCTTAGTAGTGGATCCAATAGCCACTTGAGAGTCATACAACACCAATAAAATCATCAAATAAATATATAATCCAAATCAAATGTTTGATTAAATATGTGTGTAATCAGTCACCAAATCCAGTAGGTGTATGAGAAAGCTATTGGAGGAAATCCATCATTGAAATATCATGGTCATCGAGAAGGGTTAGTGTCAAAGGAAACATGTCATAAAATTAAAATAAACTACCTTATGAAGAAATACACAAAAATAAAAAACCCTATTCAAATGAAAATGTGAAGTATCAAAAATCCAAATGAATCCCCCTCTGAAAAAGAAAAAAGTAGCTTGATCCAAAACCTCTAAAAAAATAAAGAAATACAAAATTTCACTGACTTGATCATGAATTTTTAGAAAAGAACAATATAGTGGTTTCACTTTGGTGGGTGGTGGAATTATTTGGTATATTCAATAATAAATTATATTCATGATATAATATGAAAAATTCTTATGAAATCTATACAAGTAACATTTATTATGAATGTGCACATTCATTGTGTAAAATTATCCATGTTCTCAAGATCATTAATAAAAAACTCATCATCATTATCAATAAAAAAATACATGAGAATAGGTATATTTACATTTTGATGAAAAAATAATTATGATGTTATTTTAGATTTTATCATCACCTAGAATATTGAAAAGGATATACAAATCTATAACACAATCTAATAAGACTTAATGGATTCCCTAGATTTCAGTATCATTTAGATGCTATAAAAGGGTTATACTGATGTTTACTACTATCAAAAAGGGGTAAATTATTTATAATGGAGTTTAGTATCTTTTGAAAATTCATAATGGGTTACACTGAAGTTTTTTCCATCAAAGAAAGTAAATGGTTTATCATGGATTTTATACTCTCTATGATGGTGAAAGGGTAAGATAGATTTTATTATGTTCCATAAAAACTCATTTGTAAATATTTATTTTAGTTCAATCAATGAATGCTGATAGGTTTACACTAATGGTTAATTTTTTCTAGGAATAAATGACTTATTAAAAAAGGAATATTCACTCTTATACTATGATCATACACTCAACAAGGATGATTCACTCATGATGATGAAATTTATTTTTATTCACCAATGCATTCAGTATTCTAGGTTATCATACTACAATATTGTTAGATTACCCAAAGTTTTGAATTTATTTTAGGATATAAAGACATTGTGGAATCAACCATACCTCAAATCAATACACGGTGTACCTAGTATAACTCAAATTGTGTGGTTTCAGTTTAAAATTGACATTTTATTAATGTATTATTTCATATTTATATTTAAATTATTTCTTTATAGTATTACTAACAAAAGAATTTTTATATTATATGGGTGGATTATTTTTCTCAAGTTGGGTGTTTTGTTCGAAGATACAAATGCTTTTGAGACATTGGGCTTTGAGGATGTAACTCAGATAACAACAAGGAAATGGGTCAACAATGTATACAACCATCATGAAAAGGTCAATTCCTATTACTTATTTAGTTAATTTTGTCACCATTTTATCTTCTATTTTTAAGTTAATTTCCTTATCATTTTTATCTAATATTTTTTTTCAAAGATCTTTTGGGAATTCATATTTTTCCTTCAATCATTTGCAACAAGCCAGAAAAGAGAGTACATGGTGTTTTGGATGAGGTATTTTAAGAAGATTGCGGTTTCTTCTTCTATCCAAGTAGAACATTTATTTCTTGTCTAGAATATTGTGGATATTTTAAATAAAAACACACATCAGATACTCAATTAGTCTCACCTAAATATGATTTATAGTGTGACCAGTATGACTCGAAGGATATATTTTTGTTTATAAAATAGATTTTAGTTCAAAACACATACCACATACTCAAAATTGAGAAAATAAATTAATATTTTTTTAATAATTTAATACAATAATCCTAAGTCATTTTTGACATATAGGAATCAACCAAACCTCAATCTGATAAAAGATGTTCTTGGTATAACTCAAAGTTTTCTTTATCAATTTAAAATTGAGATTTTAGTTCAAAAGGTTTCACTCACTAAAAACTAAAAAAATCACTCAAATGTCATGACCCGTCCTCGGGTCCTGTGTCGTGACTACCCCAACCCCGCCTTCTATAGGCCAGGGGATGGCGACTAGCACCAAAGGCGTAAATCCCTATACTGGTAAGCCATTACTTTTATAAAAGTAAACAAACACAACAGAGAACGCAACTGAAGTAAGCACTAAGTAAAACTGTATACAAAAGTAAGTGCTGAAAGGAAAGGGGCCGGAAATATAAGCCCAATAGTAAGTACAGTAAAACTGAAAATCTAGTACAACTATAGTAAAGTAAAACAGAAACTATTGAGTCCTCCTCCGGGAATCCCACCTGAAGGGTGGGTACAGATGGCCTCCTCAGCACCTCAGGTCCGTCTTTCCGTTCTGTGTACGTCTCGACAAGTGGTCCACCTCCGGGTACTGTCCAGCTCTACAAGTCTCTACCTCGATCAGTGGTGTTCGTCATCTACATCCAACACAACATAGTGTAGGCATAGTCTGTGCAAGGTTGAGTATACGATCCTTAGTAGGGACCTCGAGACCCTCGAAGGTCTCCTAGAATCCACGAAGGATAAACCACAGAAGAGAGATACAAACACAAATTATCAACCAACCCTACTTAGGTATATGCCCATACATATACCTAAGTTATCAATCTCAGTTCGGCTCCAACTCTCGAGCCCAAGCACAACCCAGTCAACATAGGAAGTAAAGTCAACCTCATCGATGATAATGTTTGAAAGTAAAGACTCAGGTCACAAAGGTATACATCTTTTGTATAGCGATAGAGATGATCAGATGTAGCCACTGATTCATCTAAGCTGTCGGACCCACACAAGATACAAGACCAGCTAAGTTGTCGGACCCACACAGGATACAAGACCAACAACTTTGTCGGACCCACATAGGATACAAGTACAGAGGTCAAACTGTCGGACCGACACAGGATACAAGCACAGTAGTCATCACTCTCGAACCCATGGAGGATCCCAGTACAGTATTCATCACAGTCAAACCCACAGAGGATTCCAGTATAGTAGTCGACGTAGTCCCAACCAGCTCTAGGGTTCCCACACACAGCACACTCAATTCCAGGAGGGTCCGCTCCTCGATTCAGAGGGTTCGATACATCAACTGTCGCGAAGTCCAGAGATGATGTATCCCGAAGTTCTGTCTCATCAAAAAAACCCAATGCGACAGATGGCGCGTCAATCAGACGCCCGATCTGAGAGTTATTGGATTTTCCGTTTCAGGGGCCCAGTTGGAATTACGCTTGTTCCAAACCCATCTAATTTTCCAAAGTTTTCTGAAACTCACTTAGAGTTTGAAAAAAGGACATCCTTGTCGCAAGGTTCCCAGTGCTGCAGACGGCGCGTCGATCGAACGCATGGTCAAGAAGTAATTCGCGTTTAAGCGAAACGGGCCCGGCCCGTCAAGCCCGGTGGGCTGGTGGGTCGGCCCGTCCTAGCTCGGCAGGTCTGACCCATCTGGGGGGTCGGACCAGCCCGGTGGGGTGGTGCCTGGCCCGCGGTTGGCTACGGTTCGGCCAGCTAGCCGAGCGGTGTGGGGGGGCGTGGGCCCCCTGTTTTGTGAAACGGCGGTGCCGCCACTCCTGCCCGGCCGGTCATAGTCGACCGGTCTCCTTTGGCGCGAGTGGCCTGCATGTGCGGGCCGTTGTTCATCCACACATGGCACCAGAAGGTTTCGCGACTCCCTTCAGCATGGTCGGCAGGCGGCCGGCCGGTTCACCGCCGAAGCGGCCCGCAGAGCGCAGGTCGCGGTTCTCCGCATCTTAGCGCCAAAGGGGCACCGCAGTTCTCCAGGACGTCCAGCTAAAGCCGACCAGTTCTTCTATGGACGAGCGGCTCAGTTGCGGATCATGGTCTCCTCCGCCGGCGCGGCACCCGGTGTCGCGGTCCTCTAATAGGCCGGGGCGCGGCCATTGTTGTCGTCACCGCCTTCAGTCGTCGTCACCTCTTCCATCACCGCCTCCATCGCGAATAAAAACAAGGATCAATGCATGGTCATCAGGCCATGTTCGTTCGGCTTGCTCCCTCCACGTTAGGTGATAGCTGTTGGACGAATACATCCCATAGGATTTGACAAGAACGAGATAATTTATTCACTTAAAATTATTTAAAACCCCTACCTCGAATCAAGGTTCGTTCCTCGAAGTCACAAAAAATGGTGTCGCTCCATCAACGTCAGAGGAAGAGTCGTTGTCTTTGGTGACATTCCTCGCTGGTGATGTCTTCTCCCTTGACGCAGAGGAAAAAGAAGGTATAAGTTTCTTCACATCCTTTGAGTCGTGGAGCATTCTTCACCGAGAGAGTATGACGTTCTTCACGGAATAACTCTCCCTTTCTAATTCTCCCAAAGCTCTCCCAACACAACAAGTGCCAACCAAAATAATAGCTCAAGATATTATTTTATTCTCACATGATTTTCAAAATTCAAACACTTAAATTAATCAATTAATTGTTTAATTCAGGTAATTAATTAATGGTGTTGTCATATTAATGACAACAAGTGGGAGGTGGAGAGTTCAACATAAAGAGGGGAGTTGTCAAATTAATTAAAGAGGAGTTAATGGGGAGATGAAGAGTTAGGTGCTCGTGTGGGACCAACCACACATTATCCTATCATGGGAGGTTATGTGGGGTGTGGGCCCCACCCCAACTTCCCTTTGGTGGAAATAACCACCCCTTAAATAAAATTGTACAATACAACAATTTTATTTAATTTGCTATGAATCCCCAAAATAAAACTTCCACTCCCGACCAAACGCAGCTATGGTAAAGGTCTCCTTAAGATAATACCAGTGATACGAGTTCATTGGCACCCTCGGATTTCAATTCCGAGCACTGGTTTAAAAGATAGAAAAACTCACACGTACGTTTACTGAACGTACCCGAACAAAACTTCAGAAATTGATTCCGGTCACATCGGGCCTTGGAATCAGGTGCCGTCAGAAACTACGGACTCATAAAATTACAAAGCATTTAAGAGAAAAAAATATTTGAAACTTTTGGGTCTTTACATTACCCCCACCTCAGGGATTTACATCCCTGTAAAGCTACAACACACACTAGGGAAACAAATGGGGGTATTGAGCACGCATCTGAGCCTCCCGATCCCATGTGCTCTCTTGGAGGTTCCCGTGCTGCCAGTGAATGCGCACCAGAGGAATCGACCATCCACATAGGACCCTCTTCTGTCAATCCTCGATCTCCACCCGGACCTCCGAGAATGTCGCCCCTTCATCGATGTCCATCTCCCTGTGGTCGAGGATGTGGTACAGTTCGTGCACGTATCTCCTCAACTGAGATACGTGGAAGACGTCGTGCACCCAGTTCAACTGAGGTGGAAGGTCCAGATGGTATGCCACCTCTCCTACCCTATTGAGGACCTGGAAAGTTCTAATAAATTGTGGATATAACTTTCCGCCCTGGCCAAATCTCTGTAGACCTCGTCGAGGTGAGACCCGTAGGAAGACGTGGTCACCATCCTCGAACTCTAGTGGTCTCTGTCTCCTATTAGCATAGGACTTCTTTCTGCTCTGTGTAGTCTTATTCCTCTCCTAGATGATCTATACCTTCTCCGTCGTAGCCTGAACCATATCTAGTCCTACAAGTGCTGACTCCCTTGGGTCAGTCTAGCACAGAGGTGATCTGAAAGGTCGGTCGTATGGTGCCTCGTAAGGGGCCATCCTAATGGTGGAGCAGTAGCTGTTGTTGTACACAAACTCCACCAAGGGTAAGTGATCCCCCCAACTATAACCAAAGTCGAGGACACATGCACGGAGCATGTCATTGAGAGTCTGAATGTTCCTCTCAGTTTGACCATCCATCTAAGGACGGAAGGCGGTGCTCAATCGAAGCTGCATCCCAAAAGCCTCCTGTAATCCCTTCCATAGCCGGGAAGTAAAACGAGCATCTCAATCATAGAAGATAGTCGATGGCACACCATGAATCCATACGATCTCCTGGATGTAGAGGCGTCCCAATCTCTCTACTGAGCCCTACTCTCTAATCAGTAGGAAGTGGGCCGACTTGGTGAGTCGGTCGACGATCACCCAGATAGAGTCGTGTCCTCTAGATGTACGTGGAAGCCCCATCACGAAATACATGGATATCCCATCCCACTTCCACTTTGGGACCTCTAAGGGTTGTACCAAGCCTGCTGGTACCTGGTGCTTTGCCTTCACTTGCTGACAAGTGAGGCATCATGAAATGAAATCTGCTACAGACTTCTTCATACCCGTCCACCAGTGTTGTCGTCTGAGGTCCTGGTACATCTTCTCCACTCTTGGATGTACCGCTAGAGGGGAAGTGTGAAACTCCCTCATCACCACCTTTTGTAAAGCAACAGGTACCATGGTACGTCCTCTGAAGATGATTACGTGCTCTCCACCTTCAGAAAATCCATCAGGTGCATGTCCTGTGGATATCTGAGCATGTCACGCCTCGCAGTCAACGTCTCCATGTTGTGCCTCTCTGACCCGCTGTAGAAGTGGAGGAGTGTCTATAAGAGACTGCAGAAAGGCTACTCCATCTCTATCCACAAAGGATATTTTCAATGCGGCCAGATTCTCTGTCGCATCTCCTAGCAGCTGAATGCCTGATATCCTACTGAGAGCATCTGCTACAATGTTCCCCTTCCCAGGAGTATAGACTATCTCGAAGTCATAGTACTAGAGGAACTCAATCCATCACCGCTATCTTAGGTTCAGGTCCTTCTGTGAGAAGATGTACCTGAGACTCTGGTGGTCATAGTAGACTACAAAACGCTCACCCATCAGATAGTGCCACCACATCTTCAAGGAAAAGACTACTGCTGCTAACTCCGGGTCATGGGTAGCGTAGTTCTGCTCTTGTTGTCTCAACTGTCATGAACCATACACGATCACTACTCGCTCCTGCATCAGGACACACTTGAGTCCGGTCCCTGACGTATCGCGGAAAACTACGTACCCTACGCCCTCCTCCGGTAGCCTCAAGATGGGCGCACTAGTCAACCTCTTCCTTAGCTCCTAAAAGCTTTCCTGACATCTATCTAACCACATGAAGGGTTTCCCCTTATTCATCAAAGCTTAAAGTAGTGCTGAAACTCTGGAGAAGTCTGGCACAAATCTTTGATAGTACCCAGCTAGGCCCCGGAAACTCCAAAGCTCCGTCACACTCCTGGGTGTCTCCCAAGCAAGTACTGCCTCGATCTTCGCTAGATCCACTACAACTCCAGCCTCCGAGATGACGTGTCCCAAGAAGTGAACCTATCGAATCCAGAACTGGAACTTTGAGAGCTTACCATAAAGCTGGTGCTCTCAAAGTGTGTCTATTACTACCCACAAATGATAGGTGTTCTCCTCCTCAGTAGTCGAGTAAATCAATATGTCGTCGATGAAGACTACCACAAATCGATCGAGGTAAGGTTGGAAGATGCTATTCATGAGACTCATTACCACTGCTGGAGCGTTGGTTATGTCGAAGGGCATAACCAAGAATTCATAGTGGCCATACTGACACTTGAAGGCCATCTTCTGCACATCCTCGTCCCAAACTCTGAGCTGGTGATAGCCTGACCTGAGGTCTATCTTCGAGAACCATCGTGCTCCCTTGAGATAATCAAAGAGGTCGTCAATCCTCAGGAGTGGGTACTTGTTCTTCACGGTCACCTGATTCAGGAGATGGTAGTCAACACACATTCTCAAGCTCCCATCCGCCTTTTCGGCGAACAAAATTGAAGAAGCCCAGGGTGAAACACGGGGTCAGATAAATCCCTTCCCCTGCAAGTCCTCCAGCTATACCCACAGCTCACGAAGCTCAGCGGGAGCCATCTGATATGTTGGAGTAGATATCGGTGTTTTCCTGGGGTACGGGTCTATATATAATTCTGCCTCTCTGTGAGGAGGTATTCCTGGAACGTCGTCAGGAAAAACATCTGCATACTGATCCACCACAATAGGAAAACTCAGACTCCACACATCAACCACTCCGAGGATGAGACTAGCCAAATGATGTGTGATCGGCTGCCCTCTCCTCTACGTAAGTCCATCCTGCCCTGTAAAGGCTCCCTTCTCACCGGTGAAGGTGAACCTGGTCATATCCATGCGGACACACCGCACTTTTCACCTAATACAGTCGATCTGAGCATGGACTGTAGATAAACAGTCCATACCCAAGATGACGTCGTAAGGCCTCGACGTCGCTACAAAAAGATCCCAGCCGAAGCTCTCACCTCCTAGAGTAAGATCACACTGCCAGAACTAGTGCGTAATCATAGAGTCTGCTCCCGTATGAGTCTCTAGCCGTAAGGATCGAGCCAACAGCTCCGTAGGAATCTTCGAACTCCGAACAAGGGCGCGACAATAAAATAATGACTCACACCTCTGTCTATAAGTACTGCATCAAGGGTAGAGTAGACATAGATAGTACCTCGAATCATATCAGGTCCACCGTGGTTGTAGGCCTCGACTACCTGGAGTTGAGCCCGCCTCTGTCCGCCATCTCCCTATGGTCGGGGTGGACCTCCTGGTGGTGGTGGTGGTAGAGCCTCGAAACGTCATCCACCACCCGCTGCTCAGCCAACTCCTCTGCCTTGTCCGCCTGCTCCCGATGGACCACCACGGTCAAACCTCTACCTCTGCCTGGGAGGTCCCTCTACCATCTGCTGCTCATCTGCAAGGCGGGTCGGGTAGTCACGAGCCATGTGGCCTTGCCCGCCACATGCATAGCACTGCCTGGTCCTCGTAAGGTTGGATCTATCTCGTGTTCCTCACACAACCGAACATGTATCCTGAGGTCTCCCACCTGATGGACTGGTCCGCTTGGACCTCTGCGACATCTATCTACTATCGGCTGCAGAAGACTCTGCTATGTGTCGCCCTATGGTGGGTCTCACTATTGGTGACTGCTCAGCAAGAAAACTCTCCACTAGACGGGCTCGCTCCAGCACCCCTGCCTGCGTCGGGATGTTGAGGGGAATCATCAAAGCCCTAATCTCATGCCTGAGTCCCTTCTCAAAGGTCTGGGCCCTGAAGAACGGGTCTCATACCATATCTGTGGAGTAGTGTGAGAGGTCAATAAACCTTGAGAGTACTGAGATACTGTCATGATGCCCTGTTGTAGATGTAGTAACTCCTGAATCCGCACCGCACGAAGGGTGGTGGGAACAAACTCTGAGCAGAAGAGACGATCAAAGTCCATCCATAGTAAAGATGCCTCATCATGCACCTGGAGAATCAGGCTCCACCATCTTCCTGCTTCCGCATGCAGGAGACTCACGGCAAGGATCACCATGAGGTTGGTTGGTGTCCCTACCAATCTGAAAACTCTGACGACAGCCTCCATCCAATCTTAAGCTACATGTGGATCCATCTCTCCGCGGAACCTAGGTGGCCTCTGTCACTGGAACTCGTGCAATGCACTCAGGCGGTGTGCACTCTCTTCTGTTGGGGCTGGTGGTATCAGTGGCCCAGCAGGTAGTGGTACCGCTGGTGTCTCCTCTGTGATGGGGCACTACACTGAGGCCTCGTCGCTCAGTGGGCTACCATCTCGTATGTAACTCGGAACCCTAGCTGGCTGCATTCATGGGGATATCCTGAAAAGAAACAGGTGCGCCATGGTCAAATAGTATACCTGGTGAGCTGACACAAAGTAATCACAAAGAAAACTTTTCCAAGGAAACACACACGCAATCAGTGTTTTATTGCACTGAGTCGGAAATCAGAGGTCAGGGTCCTGGTGTATGGATACGTCGGCCGCCGCACCAAAACTGGACTCCCTGGACTAAAAACCACACTCAATACTCTTAACACTATTGCTTCATAGAAATAATGATCAGAGTCCTGAGTTCTGTGGTAGAACTGACTCCTTTGATACCAATTTGTCACGACCCATCCTCGGGGCACGTGTCGTGACTACCCCAAGCCCGTCTTCCATAGGCCAGGGGCTGGCGACTAGCACCAAAGGCATAAATCCCTATACTGGGAAGGCATTTCCTTTATAAAAGTAAAAAAACACAACATAGAATGCAACTGAAGTAAGCACTAAGTAAAATTGTATACAAAAGTAAGTGCTGAAAGGAAAGGGGCCGGAAATACAAGCCAAACAGTAAGTACAATACAACTGAAAAGCTAGTACAACTGTAGTAAAGTAAAACAGCAACTACTGAGTCATCCTCCGGGAATCCCATCTGAAGGGTGGGTAAAGATGGCCTCCTCAGCACCTCAGTTTTGTTCGTCCGCTCCGTGTACGTCTCCCCAAGTGGTCCACCTCCAGGTATCATCCAGCTCTACAAGTCTCTACCTCGATCGGTGTTGTATATCATATGCATCCAACACAACGTAGTGTGGGCATAGCCCGTGCAGGGGTGAGTATACGATACTCAGTAGGGATCCCGAGACCCTCGAAGGTCTCCCAGAATCCACGAAGGATAAACCACAGAAGAGAGATACAAACATGAAGTATCAACCAACCCTACTTAGGTATATGCCCATACATATACCTAACTTATCAATCTCAGTTCGGCTCCAATTCTCAATCCCAAGCACAACTCACTCCACACAGGAAGGAAAGTCAACCTCATCGATGATAATGTTTGAAAGTCAAGACTCAACTCACAAAGGTATACATCATTCCTATAACGATAGAGATGATCAGATGTATCCACTGATTCATCTAAGCTATCGGACTTACACAGGATACAAGACCAGCTAAGCTGCCGGATCCACACAGGATATAAGACCAGCTACTCTGTCGGACCCACACAGGATACAAGTACAGAGGTCAAATTGCCGAACCCACACAGGGTACAAGAACAGTAGTCATCGCTCTAAACTACAGGACCCACACAGGATACAAGAACAATAGTCATCGCTGTTGAATCCACGGAGGATCCCAGAAAAGTAGTCGTCGCAGTCGAACCCACGGAGGATTCCAGTACAGTAGTCGATGCAGTCGCAGCCAGCTCTAGGGTTCCCGCACACAACACGCTCGATTCCAGGAGGTTCTGCTCCTCGAGTCAGAGGGTTCGATACATCAACTGTCACGAAGTCCAGAGTTGATGTATCCCGAAGTTCCATATCATCAAAATAAACCCAACGCGATAGACAACGCGTCAATCGGACGTCCGGTCTGAGAGTTATTGGCCTTTCCATTCAGGGGCCCGGTTGGAATTACGCTCGTTCCAAACCCAGATATTTTTTCAAAGTTGTCTGAAACTCACTTATATTATCGCAAAAGTACCACCTTGTCGCAAGGGTTTTAGTGCCGCAGACGGCGCGTCGATCGGACACACGGTCAAGAATTAATTCGCATTTAAGCGAAACGGGCCCAGCCCGTCAAGCCCGGTGGGCTGGCGGGGCGGCCCGTCCTGGCTCGGCGGGTCCGACACGTTTGGGGGATTAGCCCGGCCTGGTGGGGCACGGCCCAGCCCGGTGATGCACGACCCAGCCTGCAGTTGGCTGTGGCTCGGCCAGCTGGTCGAGCGGTGCGGGGGGGGGGGGGCTTCAGTTTCGTGAAACGGTGGTGCCGAACAGCGTCGCCCCTCCTGCCCGGCCAGCCGTAGCTAGCCAGTCTCCTTCGACACGAGCCTCCCGCACGGGTAGGCCTATATTCCTCCTCACGTGGCACCAGGGGGTTCCACATATCCCTTCAACCCGGTCGGCAGGCAGCCAGCCGGTTCACCACTGAAGCGGCCCACGGAGTGCGGGTCGTGGTTCTCCAGCCCGACCGGTTCTTCTTCAGCCGAGTGGCCTGGTTGCGGGCCGTGGTCTCCCCCCCCCCCCCCCCCCCCCGTGCGGCACCCTGTGTTGTGGTCCTTTAACGGGCTGGCGCGTGGCCGCCATTGTCGCCACCGCCTTCGGTCGTCGCCTCCTCTTCCAACACCGCCTCCATCGCGAATAAAAATAAGGATCAACAGAGGGTCATCGGGCCGTGTTCTTTCGGCCCGCGCCCTCCACGTTAGGCGATAGCAATTGGCCGAAGACATCCCAAAGGATTCGAAAAGAACGAGATAATTTATTCACTTAAAATTATTCAAAACCCCTACCTCGAATCAAGGTTCATTCGTCGAAGTCGCGGAAAATGGTGTCGCTACGTCTACATCGGAGGAAGAGTCGTTGTCGTTGGCGACGTTCCTCATGGGCGATGTCTTCTACCTTGACGCGGAGGAAGAAGAAGTTGAAATTTTCTTCACATCCTTTGATTCGTGGAGCGTTCTTTGCTGAAATAGTATGACGTTCTTCGCGGAAGAACACGACCTTTCTAATTCTCCCAAAGCTCTCCCAACACAACAAGTGCCAACCAAAATAATAGCTTAGGCTATTATTTTATTCTCACGTGATTTTCAAAATTCAAACACTTAAATTAATTAATTAATTTTGGAGTTCAAGTAATTAATTAATGGTGTTGTCATATTAATGACAACAAGTGGGAGGTGGAGAGTTCAACATAAAGAGGGGAGTTGTCAAGTTAATTAAAGAGGAGTTAATGGGGAGATGAAGAGTTAGGTGCTCGTGTGGGCCCCACCACACATTATCCTATCATGGGAGGTTATGTGGGGTGTGGCCCCACCCCAACTTTCCTTTGGTGGAAATAACAACCTCTTAAATAAAATTGTATAATACAATAATTTTATTTAATTTTCTACAAATCCTCAAACTAAAACTTCCACTCCTGACCAAACGCAACTATGGTAAAGGTATCCTTAAGCGAATACTGGTGCTGCGAGTTCATTGGTGCCCTCGAATTTCAATTCCAAGCAACGTTTTAAAATATAGAAAAACTTTCACGTACGTTTACTGAACATACCCGAACAAAACTTCAGAAATTGATTCTGGGCACACCGGGCCTCAGAATCAGGCGCCGTCAGAAACTGCGGACTCATAAAATTCCAAAGAATTTAAGAAAAAAAAATCCCCTTGAAATTTTCAGGTCTTTACAAAAATTTTCTTGATAATTTATTAAAATAATTAATAATTAATTTTTTACTTGTAGGAATCAGTCTCACATCAAACCCACACACTATGTGACAGGTATGACTCAAAGTGTGTGTTTCTAGTTTAAAATAATATTTTAGTGAAAAACACAAGTGATGTACTCAAAAATGAGAAAACACATTAATATTATTTTGATACTATAGGATAATTATCCATATATCATTTGGAACATGTATTAATTAGACTCACCTCAATCTGATGCATGGTGAAATCGGTATGACTCTAAGGGCATCTTTTTATTTAAAATTGACATTAATTTTACTAAAAAAGACAATTAACATACTCAAAACCAAGAAAATGCATTTGGATTGTTTTGATACTTTATTAAAACAATCCATATTTTATTATTGATGTGTATTAATCATACACACCTCAATCTGATACATGATTTTCCTAGTATGACTCAAGGTGTCTATTATTAGTTTAAAATTTATATTTTATTACAAAAAAACTGATACTCACTAAAAACCAAGAATATGCACTCAATTTGTCTTAATAATTGTGGAAAAAATTCATAATTAATTTTTGATGTGTGGGAATCAGCCTCACATAAAACCCACACATGATGTGACCATTATGACTCAAAGTGCGTGTTTCCAGCTTAAAATGACATTTTAGTAAAAAACATAAGTGGCGTAGTCAAAAAAAATAAAATATATTCAGATTGTTTTTAGACATTAGTAAAATGATCCATACATCATTTGGGATGTGTATTAATTAGCCTCACCTCAATTTGATGCACGATGTGACTGGTATGACTCCAAGTGCATCATTTTATTTAAAATTGACATTAATTTTACTAAAGAAGACAACTGACATACTCAAAAGTGATCGAACGAATTTGGATTGTTTTGATACTTTAGTAAAATTATATATGATTCATTTTTGACATGTAGGAATTATCCTCACCTAAATATGATACATGATGTGCTTGGTGTGACTCAAAGTGTACGTTATCAATTTAAAATTGACATTTTAGTACAAAAAGTATCGCTCACTAAAAACTGAGAAAACATGATCAAATTGTCTAGATATTTTCGGAAAAAATTAATAATTCATTTTTTATGTTTATTAATCAGTATTATATCAAACCCACATACTATGTGACCGGTATGACACAAAGTGTGTGTTTCCAATTTAAAATTACATTTTAGTAAAAAACACAAGTGACGTACTTAAAACCAAGGAAACACATTTGGATTGTTTTGATACTTTAGTAAAATGATCCATAAGTCATTTGGGATGTGTAGGAATCATTATAACCTCAATTTTACGCATGGTGTGACTATTATGACTCCAAGTATGTTTTTTTATTTAAAGTTGACATTAATTTTACTAAAAATGATAACTAACATACTCAAAACTAAGAAACACATTTCGATTGTTTTTATAATTTAAAAAATTGATCTATAAGTTATTTTTTATGTGTATTGATTATCCTCATCTCAATTCGATACACAATGTACCTGGTATGACTCAAAGTGTCCGTTATTAGTTTAAAATTAACATTTTAGTACAAAAAAGTGTCGCTCACTGAAAATCAAGAAAATCCACCTGGATTGTCTTGATAATTTAGAAAAATGATTCATAATTCATTTTTGACATGTAAGAAGCATTCTCACATCAAATCCTCACATGATATAACTGGTATGACTCAAAGTGCATCTTTCCTATTTAAAATGACATTTTAGAAGAAAAAAACACAAGTGGCATACTCAAAACTGAGAAAACAAATTCATATTGTTTTGGTGCTTTAGTAAAACAATCCATAAGTCATTTGGGATATGTAGAATTTATCATCACCTTACTCGGATGTGTTGTGTGACTAGTATGACTCCAATTGAATCTTTTTATTTAAAATTGATAGTAATTTTACTAAAAAAGAAGACTAACATACTCAAAACTAAGAAAATGCATTCATATTATTTTGATACTTCAGGAAAACAATCCATGAGTCATTTTTAACATGTAGGAATTATTCATACCTAAATCTGATACATGATGTGCCTGATATGACTCAAAGTGTCCATTATCAATTTAAAATTGACATTTTAGTTGTGTCACTCATTGAAAACTAAGAAAATTCCGTCAGATTATCTTGATAATTTTGGGGAAAAAATCATTTTTGATGTATAGGTATTAATATCACATAAAAATCACACACTATGTGACCGGTGTGACTCAAAGTGCATGTTTCTAGTTTGAAATGAAATTTTAGTAAAAACATAAGTTTTGCACTCAAAAACTGAGGAAATGCATTCATATTGTTTTGATATTTTAGTAAAATTATCCATAAGTCATTTGGGAAGAGTAATAATCATCTGCACCTCAATATGATGCATGATGTGACTGATATGAATCTAAGTGAGTCTTTTTATTTAAAATTGAAATTAATTTTACTAAAAAAGTCAACTAACATACTCAAAACCAAGAAAACACATTTGGATTGTTTTGATACTTTATGAAAATGGTCTATAAGACATTTTTTATGTGTAGGAATCATCCAAACCTCAATATGATACATGATGTTCTCGTTATTACTCAAATTGTTTGTTATTAGTTTAAAATTGACATTTTAGTACAAAAAAGTGTCACCCACTAAAAACTGAATAAAAGCACTTAGATTTTCTTGATAATTTAGGAAAATGATTCATAATCAATTTTTGATTTATAGGAATCGGTCACGCATCAAACCCACACACAATGTGACTGGTATGACTCAAAGTGCATATTTCTAGTTTAAAATGACATTTTAGTAAAAAAACACAAGTGACGTACTCAAAACTAAGTAAACACATTAGGATTGTTTTGATACTTTAGAAAAATGATCCATAAGTTATTTGTAATGTGTAAGAATTATCCAAACCTCAATATGACACACAGTGTGACCGGTATGAATCCAAGTGCATCTTTTCAATATATAAGTTTTATTTTAGTTTAAAATGCGCATGACATCACCAAAACTGAGAAAAAAATCTAGATTGTTTTCTCATAATTATATCTTCTATTACTTAATTAACTTCCTTATCATTTTTATCTTATACTTATTTAGTTAATTTTTACAGAGATAATTATTGAAGATAAATAATAAATGGTGTGATGTGCAAGAATCAACCACAACTCAATCATACACAGTGTTCTTAGTATGACTCAAAGTTTAGTTTAAAATTAATACTTTATGTTTAATTTATTTCTTTATATTATTACTAACATAATAATTGTTTTCTTATATAGGTGTGTTCTTTTGATTGATCAAGGGTGGTTTGTTCTTTTATATAGGTGTGTTATTTTCTCTATAATTTTGTTTTTTTCTTGTATTTATATTATAAATTTTATTTCATTTAAATGATGTATTTCTATCTAATTTTTCTAATTTATGGTGTTGTTTTTGGTGTTACAGTGTGTTGTTACAGTTCAATGTAGTATGCCTTATTTATGGTACTGTAGTGTGTTGTAGCATCACACTACAGTATGCTCCTTTATCATCACTACTAAATGCACTGATAAAATACTCCTTTATCAGTTCATTTATTATCACTGATAAAGAATACCTTTATCAATGTTTATAGAAGCACCGATAAAGGGTCCCTTTATCAGTACTAAATAAAAGTGCTAATAAATGCTATCTTTTATCAGCACTTTTCTAGTGCTTATAAATTCCTAGAGATTTTAACCATGCTATGGTAGTCATCATTTTTTTAGCACTGATAAAGGCATGTTCTAGCACTGTTAAAGACATATTTTATATTAGTGAGTGTGCTTCCAGTGTAGGTAGTTAGGGAATTTTTTGACCTAGTATGATTGTGTTTCGAAGGAGTGTCGGGCATGTGTCCAGATGGTCCATTTGGAGAGGTTCTATAGGAATCCTTCTCAAAAAGATGGGAGCTAGGTATCGAGTCAAACTCATGGATCTAAGGTAGGACCAGGAGCATTACCAAGAGATAATAGCAAGGATTCACCTATACGTAGAGTTCATGGTAGAGATAGAGAGACCCAACAGTGGGGTCAATGGACGGTAGCTAGTGTAGCTCCATAGGGAGGCCAGGCCTCGAGTAGTCAAGCTTCATGTCAGGTGCATGTTGTTATGTTAGCAGGGTCAGAGCAGGCTGGTGAGCCATTGATGGTGAGAGGTGCGCTTTGATCGTTGCATGACCACCTATTTTTTTTTGGAATGCCCATTTGTGGGTGCATGAGATACACATGTTGTTTTTTTACTAACCAAGTGTTGGTTAGTATGTCAGCATCAGATGGGATGTGTGATATATATATATATGAGGTGTGTAGGCACCACGGTTTATTATGAGCATCGGTTATGATGAGTGGATTATATAAGGTTCTTATGCATTAGGATTATGATGGGCATGTGTATGTATATATATGAAGTAAGATTTTTCTTTTTTGAATCTATTGAGATGTAGAATTTATGGGAATATGATTATATGAGAGACTTATGGGTGTCATGTGTGACATAGGTATTGATGGGCATCTAATGAGATGAAGGAGTTATGGGTGTCAGGATGCGGGACTTGATGGGTGTCATGTATGATACGAGTAGGAATTGAGCACCTAATGAGGTGAAATGATGATGGTATTCAATGGGAGTGATTTTATGTCTGGGGATGGTTAGTTTAACCATCTAAAATTTGATTTTGAGTTGGGAAGCAACTGGGTAGGTAATTCCTAAGGTGGGGAGCGCCACTAGGGGAATTATCCTATGACTTAATAACCGGGTTAGATCGAGGTAAGGTATATAATATTGGTATGTTTATTATTATATTTGGGTAAATCTTAATAGATCATGGATAAGATATTATAAGGTGGAGAGACTATAATATCCTCAGTTTTTGATTGGGTCAAAATTCCCAACCTTTTTGAATTTTGATTTTGGTGAGTAGACCAAATTGAATTATAGACATTGGAACCTAATTCTGAGATTTTAAATGCTCTAATGCATTTTTTTAGATGGTTTTTAAGAATCCTAAAGTGACTCAAGATTTTTAATGGGTTTCATAAGTGTTGGTCTCTAAAAACCCAATTTCTGAAAAGGCAGACTAAGGTGCATGGTTGGTTCATGATTTGTCTTACCATGCGAACTAAATCATGTGGCATGTTTTCTAATGGGAACGGTTTGTTTTAACCATGAAGCCTCTTCCAATCAAGTGTGTGGGAGTCTACAGGTCATCATAGAGGGTTTTAATGTTTGGCGTGTAGTTTTTCCAAACCGTGCAGCCAAACTATGCGACCTATTTCAAAGGGGTGACCCTTTGGATAGTGAGAATTGAATGGTTGGCACAAAATTTTCCAAACTATTTAGTAACTATATGTCTCTTTAAATAGTGGAAAACCACCTTTTCCCATATTTTTATTTAAGATTACTCCTCCACTTTTCTTTCACTACATGTGGCCTTCTCCCTATAGGCATGGAGCTCTCTTTTCCCTCTTCTCTAGGCTTTGAGCCTCCTCCTTTTATCAGACTCCAAATCAAGATCCATTTGTGGATACAGATTCATCTCAGTAAGGCCTTCAATCCATTAGCCTTATTTCTTCATTTCTCTTTCCATACGGAGTACTAAATCTATGCAATCTATTTTCCCTATTTTTAGGGTGTTTTTCTACAAGATCGATTTCTCTTGATTCAACTTGAGTTAGAATTTGATATCAGATGAGCGAGAACCTATGAGTATAAGGTAGGTAGTGGCTAGATTTCTCATTAATTTTATAGGTGTTATGGGGTTAATTATAAATATTCCATGTGGGTAGTCTGAGAGTGACCCTTAATTGATTAATACTTTATTTAAATTGATTTACTTGTGTTATGGGATGTCGTTGGGTATGCCCTAGCCTATACATACATGCTAAACTAGGTAAGGGGATTTTGACCAATTGGGTAGGTTAGGTCGGTTATGTTTCTTTAATTAATTTATTCATTATATGACTATTATGGTTCCATGGGAACATGATGGGTATGTCCTGAGGTAATTGAGGTGATGTTAATCACCAGGACTTGGGATACATAGTTGTGAAGTTGGGCTTGGCCCGAGACACATGGGGTGATGATGATCACCATGTAGAGGTGATATAGTCATAAATTTGAGGCCATGATATTGTCAGGATGAGGACATGGTTCTTGGGACTTGGAATGGTGTTGACCATCTGGACTTAGTGAAAAGGTCACAGGGGTATGAGGTGTCAGATGATGTGGCTTAGGTATGTTGCTGATTACTGCTCACTGTTGTTGGCCAACGCACTGTTGGAATCATGTGCACACAAATAGAGCTCAGTTGAGGTGGTATTGACCACTTGTTGTGGATAGAGGCCTATATTGATATTGAATCTTATGGGATGGTTTTGAACATTAGTTATGATGGAGGTTCTCATCATAGAAAGTCACAGTGGATGGTGATGGACCATCAGAAGATGGTTTTGAGACCATTGGTTGGGGGCTGAGGTTCACCGTTATATTTGAGATCATGGGATGAGATTATTGCAGGAAATATTTAATTATTCCTTGGGACATAGGGATATAGATCTAATGATGATTATTATATATTGGAAGAGGGACATCGTCATACCTCGAGATGTCAGGCTATTAAGCCAATGGTGATATTTTGAGCAGAGGTCCGAGGGACCTAAGACAATTTGATGGGCATGTTATTAAGACACCGGTTAATTTTTTGTGGCATGTGAGGTGTCGGATGGCATGAGGTGTTGGTGATATATTTATGGGAGGTTCTCAAGGGCTCTCCAGATATTATTTTCTTTAAGGGATGCATGGGCACCAAGCCATGGGTCCTCTCCACTGCAAATATATTATATATAAATACATGTATTGTATGACATATATATATTTAGGGGAATGTGTTTAAAGATATATCATAACTATCTAAAGTTGTTAAACGGTTACTTGTGGCTATTGAGCATAAGAAGAGCAGGTTAAATTATTAAATGTGTGTGTGTTTCCTTTTTATTTATATTTTTCATGCACCTGCATAATTATGTTTATAGGATAGGAGCATGTTTGTGGTGGCCTACTGATTTCATACTCACACCCTACATGGTCCTCTCAGTATGCATGTAGATTTTATGGTTTTGAGATCAGGTAAGGGATCAGGCTCGGGAGCAGGACCTTAGTGAATGTAGATGTACCTTTTGTATGGGATGGATAATGGTGGACCAGGTGGTTCCTCTACATCAAGAAGGAATTTATTTTTGGATTATATATATATGTACCTATATGCTTGGCCACAAGATACCTTTATTATCTATTTTGTATGACTTTTTATGGAATGTTTATCATCTACAAATGGTATTATGTTTTGGGATTATTATTAATATTGCTTTTTATTATTATTTTGATGAGTTTATTCAGTTTCTTCCACTGATTTATGGTCCTTTTTTACTATTTTATATGCATATGGACCATTCTTATTGTCATCTTTAGAGGGTATAGTCTCCCCACTATCACCGAAATATACCCTCACTTTTAGTCAGAATCCTTTGGCATAAAAGGAGGTGTGACTAAGGATCATTGTCCAATCACCTTGGAGCATTTTTTGAGTGGAAAATAGGTTGAGATGCTACATCTCTCTTCTAGAGGTCTGACTGGTTGATTCCTTTACCTTGGAAAAGTACTTTCTAGGGACAGAAAGTGTCACGGTGGAGATATTTGTGAAACCATTTGTGTCACTATGGCATTAATTAATCAATTTATATAATTAATTTTTGTTCTTCGTGATTTATAGGTATTTTTGGGTTGAAATTTTAAAATTTATAAAGTAATGGGTGTTGTGAATGGTTTTCACACAGTTAGAAGTAATCTTGCATCAATCGTGCATAAAGGGTCTGCACTTTACAATGTCATTTTGTACAGTTTGAGCATGATTAACTCAATCGTGCGACTTGCTCTAGGTAACCATGTAGGATTCTTATGCTTTTATAGTAGGGATACCATGGTTGGTGCATGGGTTTCTAAACTATGAGCCTAAACCATGAATGATACTGGGGATCTCAAAAAAATACAAGTTCTCCTTTAATGGAATAAATTCTCTATTCCCTCATTTCCCCCACCACTTTATTACATCACCTCCACCATTTAGAATCCCCCGTGGAACACAACTCCTCTCCTTTATCACCCATCCATCCTTGATGATATATTTTGATTTCGTTAGTAATCATGGTTAATCCTTTATGGTGAGGTATACTCTTCTATCATTTCTCCCTTTTCTAGTGATTTTCCTTCTACCTATCACCCTTCTTAGCTCAATATAACCCTATGTCAAGAGGTTTGAACCAATGTTTTCAATTCCTTCATTGTTAGGATGTTTTATAGGTCTCTTGGGTCGCCTTATTTCATGTTTGGGAATCCACCACCAAAGGAAATGCATTTTGAACTGTTTCAACCTTCTTGTCATTGATCTGAGGTCGGTGTATTTATGAAAAACCCTTGTATTGCATGTAATAAATTTATTGTTGTGTTTTAAATGCTTTATTGTGAATTTATAATCATTTTTTATGTTATAGTAGGCTCAAGTTGATGTTTAATTGTCTTTTGATCTTGTCATGAGCCTAGGTTGCATGCCAAGTGCTTGTGTAAATGCATGTGTGTCCCTTTAAAATTGTTTAAAGTGTTTGGTAGTGTTTTTATTGGAGTTATAATTGTATGGAGTAGCCTAGTTGGTTTAATAATGGATTTCAAATATTTTAAAGGATCAGGAGGTGACGGTGGTAGGTGGAACAATAAGGGGTCTGATGACCATGGGCGACATATGGTTGGGGAGATAGCATACTATATAGGGTAGCATCATGGGCGGTGGGGAGGTTGGACGGTTAGCATGATCGGTACTGGGAGGTGGATGACGGAAGGGCTAGGTGCACTGGAAGTCCAAAAATGAACATGGACATTTGGGATGGTTCTTTGGCCTATAGGTCATGGGATCATTTGGACTAAGTATGGTACTTTAGGTTAGGTATCTCATAGTCCTTTAAGCCTTTGGGCCTTTGGGCCATGTAATTGGTTTCCCTATAGCCAGAAATAATGAGGTTATTTTTTAAATAATAAAAAGAGGATTTGACCCCAACTTTATGAAAAAGACTCAGTATAGACTTGGGTCACATTCCAAGTGGTTGTTAGTGCCAGTTTGGATTTTCTAAAATGGTTTAAATATTTGAAAGTGTGTTTAATGTTAGTTCCATTTTGTAAATGAGTGTGTGATGTTTTAAATTATAATTTTATAAAATTAAGGTATTTGACCTTATTTCCTTTTAAAATTGGTTTTCAGACCATGGGTATCTTTGTGTTTTGATATGGCCTTTAAAAATGCATTTTATGTTTTTGAAATGGGTGCTTAACACCAATTGGGTGATTAACACCAATTGGTTTTTTTGAAATAGTAATTTTATTTAAAATGGGGTATTGACCTTAACATGTTGTATTTGAAACCTTTTTACAACCTTGGTAGATTTTTAAATCAAAGGTTTGAGGTGTTTAAAATTTTTGTGATAATCAAAGTGGGTTGGTTGGTTTCAAAGGGGTGTTTTATTCCATGTGGATTATATTTTGAAACTTAGTGGTGGATTTGAATGTTTTCAAAGGTAATTTAAAGATAATTGTGATTTCCTACTTGATTTTAAAAGGTTTTTTGATAAAATTGGTATTAATATTGGATTCATGCGACCTTTGAAGATCGTGTGTTGGCTTGGAATTCCATGATTATTTTGGAAAAGGCATGGTTGGAACTTCATGAAATGGTTTTATAAATGTTATAAAATACTTTTTTAGCCTTTTATGATTTTTATTATGCATGTAATGGATTGTGATATCATGAGGGGATGTTGTATATTGATGCATCATTTTATGGTGTAATACTTGTATGTTTGATTGGGGATATTACTTTTGAGGGTGTGGGAGGTGAGGTGTGAGTTGTTTTCAAATTATTTATATTTAATGCATGTGATACCTAATTACTCACCTCATTGATTGATTTTTCATGGGATTCCTAGGGATATAGTAGATGACCTGTGTGAGGTAAACCCCTAGTAGGGACAGTGGGTTTACTAGGGAGTGTTTCTTAGCTACTCTGAGATGGTTATACTAGAAGGAGTGGTAAGATTTTATGCTAGAAATCTTCTTTTCTCCTATGTATGAAGGCATTCAAGGGATGGTTATTTCTGGTTAGTTCAATTAGACTTTCGGGGATTAGACGAGTTCAATAGTTCTATCCTAAGATCATTGTATCTAGTTCAGGTATTTTATTACTAGATCCCAAGGATGATTCCCATGACTCTAGGTCCTTCTTAGGAAATTTTGGGTACTTTACCCTAAAATTAAATTGTATCCCCTAGCTTTAATTATTGTATAGGAAACATTACTTGATTGTGTTTCCTCACTGCTTAGGTGCATTTGTGTTGTTTATGCAACACCTTCTATGTGTTTTAGTTTACTTTCAAATGGGTTATTTATATGTGGTTTTAAAGTGTGTTTTAAAATGGAATAATGGTTTTAGTTATATTTATTTTAGAATTTTAAAGAAATGGGTTTTCCTTTTGTCACTTTTTCTCTGTTTATTGGGTGAAACTATTCCCAAGTGTGTTCTTATGATGCTCAGGCACTAGTTATCAGCCTGTGGGGAGCATGAACGTCCTTTGGGATAATGGAAGGATGGTTTAGGAGTTTCCTTGATGTTATTCATTTATTCATAATTTTTTATCTACTCCTTTTACTAATTTTTATGTAAAAGTGAATAATTGGTGTGAAATACCCATGTTTTAATATAAAATATACTTTTTTAGCATTATTTGAATTAATCTAGTTCAAGTCAATTTACTGTTTTAATTAGAAATATAACCCTACTTATTTAAATTATGTGATTCTTATTTTGTAGGGTTCCTAATTCAAAGCACTACAAATCATTAAACTGGATCATTAGATAATTCATCTATCTAAAGGGTCATGTGGACCACACAAGAAGAACCACCAAATATGTGGAGAAAAATGGACCATCTATGAAGATTGAATTTTTGGGCTTAATCCGTAATCCAAAATTTTATGAAACTCCAAAAAAAATTCTAAGATATCCACAAACATATTGGATAAAAATTTCAAGTCCTAAATCAACTAATAAGGGTCCCAATTGATGCATGAAAGTTCAACCTTCATTTTTGTTCTGGATTTGAAAGCATTCCAAAATTCATGAATTTTCTCCCAAAATAGAAGTCCAATTGATTTGTAATTTTGTGGGGATAAATTCAAAATATAGGTTCCCAAAATTTTAGAATAAATGGTTCATATTTGAAGTAATCTTCATATACATAAATGCATTCACATTTAGACCATGGAAAAAATCAACACAAAACTGGATAGAAGCATATGGTTTGAGAAAATAGACATAAATTTGGATCCAAAAGTACAATGGCCTCCAAATTTGTAAGGTGGACTTTCCACATCCATATATATAACTTTTAAGAAGTATATTTATCAATATTCATCTTTATAAATGGTCAAATGTTCAATCCAACTTGAGGGATAGTTTTGGAAAACAAACAGTCCACCACCCAGAGATATACATAGACTACCCTCTTATATTTGAAAGAGTTTGAAAATTAAACACATATAAGGATACATTTTCAATACCAAATCCCAGCTAACGGATTAGGATTACCCAATATACTAAAGTTTATACTTGAGATACCTTTCCACTGTGCTTTATTTTCATGTAATTCACTTGTTTTTAATTGTAATTGTGTGAGTTTGTTTTTCATTTTAATTGAATATTAATGAATATTTATTCATCATCAAATATAATTAACATCCACCTTATGTTATGTAATTTTAATAGTCTCAAATAATTTTAAATAAAGTTAAAAAAACTTCCCTTTTCTCACTTTCTTATTCAATCAAAAGCATATATTTACCTCTCTTTACATTTTGTGTTTGTGTTCGGTTTACCGCTCTTTTATTATCCCGTTATTTTTCTTCTCTTTATAACTCATAAACATAAGTATCATCAACAATATTAATAAAAATTTAAAAGGACGAGTAAATCATTCATCGGGATGAGTTATAATTTGGGTATGTTAAGTGATTAAGAGCTTTTTCTCATTAAATATTCTTTAGGTTAACATTTGTGTGTGTTAAACATAAATGTCATGGAATAATGATATGTTTTGTTTAATGTGTGGATTACATGAATTATTTGAAAAAAAATATACTACCATAAATAAGTATTGATTGATATTATAACCCTAGTTAAGTTAAATCTTGGATTAAGGACTCATCACTTGGTAATTCCAATCAAAATCATCTAGTGAAGTGGGTGTTAATTTAAGTCAATATCACAAAAAGCTTATAAATATCATAAGATTAAATACCCAATAATGAAATCACTCACATATTCATCAAATTTTTAAATCAAACTTCATTCATCAATCAATTTAATTAATCTCTTTAAACAAACCCCCTAGTCAAAATAGAAATAAAAAATGACTCTAAAAAATAGTACCATCATTGGGGATTTGACCCAAGTGATGCTATACACATTAGCAGAGCATTAGATATTTGAATGGTCGATATGTGACAATCGACCACACTTACAATGGAACAATTTCTAGGAAAGATTTATTAAGTGGTTGGTCATTTTTTATTTTGGTAAAAAATCAAAAAAATCAAAAAAATAAACCAACAAAAATCTGGAAAAAAACATGAAGAAAAACTCACTTCCCATAAAAATATTAAAAGTAAAAAAGAAAAAAACCCCTACCTTTCTCATACTTCAAAAATTATCTGAATTCCTCATAGCCTCCCAAATAATCCATTATATTTGATTAACCTGGAAATCAAGCGAACTCATCACCAACTTTGTAGAAAGATTAGGGATAGTCAAATCACTCCAAACCCATTCATTTCCCATCCAAATGAACTAGATGTGGAAAATCATAGGAAAAATCACTTAATGAACTCCCTACCCCTAATATAAATTACCAACCCTTTGGTATTAAATATCTAAATATAGAGACTGATTTCAAACTCTAATGAGGTTTGATTTATCTTTTTCCTCATTTTCATGGGTTATCCAGTGCAGATCCTCATCTTCACCTTAAAGAGTTCCAAGTGGTATGTTCTACTATGAAGCCTCAAAGGGTTTATAAAGAAGAAATCAAACTTAGAGCATTCCCTTTTTTCCTAGATGAATCCACCAATTCATAGCTCTATTACCTCCCTCCTAGTTACATAAACACATGGAATGACATGAAGCAACTCTTCCTAGAGAAATTATTTTCTACTTCTCAAAACACTTCTATCTGAAAGGAAATAAGTGGTATCCATGAATTCCCCAATGAATCACTCCATGATTAATGGGAGTGGTTCAAATATATTATTGAAATTTTCCCACACCATCAAATCCCTAGTCAACTCATGATCTAATACTTCTATGAGGGGTTATTGGATATGGAGAGAACTCTCATCGATGTCACGAGTGGAATTGCTCTTGTTGAAAAAACACTAGTAGCTGCATGAGATCTCATAAGCAACATGGATGAAAACATGCATCAATTACATACTAGAGCACATTCTTGAGTCAAAAAAGTCTAAGAAAATAAATCCATAGAGCCCAACAAGATGACTGAGTGGATGAGTGAATTGACATTCTTTTTGCAACAACTAGAAGTGGATACCAAATCCTCAGCCTCATCTTCTCCACAAACTCAATTCCATGAAATTTTCAAAAACTATGGAATTTTTAGCTCACCATCTCATACAAACAATACATGTATAAATCTATAAGATGATATATTATATTCTTAAATTACAATGGAGCTCAACGTATTATATAATCAATGGAACACCAACCCTTAACAATCAACTCAGATCATTATAAAATCCAACCAACCCCACTCGGATCCCTTCTCTTTGAACTATAACTAAAGGTTAAGGTATGATAATCCCATTTATTATCCCCCTCAATTTCCTCCTCAAAATCCAAACTAATTCTATAGTGACCCAAGACTTTTACATATAACATTGCGTGATTTTAAGCATAATTATACATCAGAGTACAAGCCAAGGATTGTTAATTCTAGTGTCTTGGAAGACTAGGTACATATAACATAAAACATAGGGCTAAAAAACACTTCTTTATTTAATCTCTATTAAGATATCTTAACTTCCTTTGAGCCCTTACATATGCATAGGGTACCCTGGGGAACACATGAACAAAGGGATCAGCTGAAAAGCCCAGTAAGGGAATGAACATAAGGATACATCTTAAGCACATGAGTTAGGAGGCATGACATAATGATATCCAAAGAATGGAACATATGAAATCATATTGTATAAGAATAAAATAATATAAAAATGGAATCATATAAATGTGGTATAATCGTAATACATTTCTTTAGTACGGGTCAAGGCTAACCACCAATCCTGTTTCCCATTTTAGTACGGGTCAAGGCTAACCACCAATCCCATTTCACATCGCATATCATGAGACTTAACTTTACCCAATGTATTGGAGCACTATCTGGGTGCACCCATCTCAAAATTTTCATGATTATTATTTCCACATAAATAATCTGACCACATAAATAATCATACATAATCAACTATTCATAAGCATAAGGATACTCATAGAAATAATTGGGTACCACAATCATGACTTAAAGCATAACCAATGAGCGTATCATGAAAGTGTCCATGAAAGAAAAGTATTATAACATACATGGACGTTAAATAGTCATATATCATGGTATGTGATGTCAAAATGGAGTGATGACTTATAATAAATTCATTTGGGAAATTTTAGCATTAAAACATTTTGTGCGGTTTTAAGGAAAATACTATAGAGCTTTTAAAATAAAAAAGGGAAAAATATTTTATATAATACTAGAAGTGAACCAAGAAGGTTTTCATAATAAAAATAATAATTTTATAAAGACAATTGTGTCTTAAAATAGATGATAGAGTGCACTTGAAATTGGGTAAGAATTTGGGAAGTTCCCTTAAAACATGATTGCTTATCAGGGGTATCGAGGTGGAAATCACAAAAAAACATGTATATCCCCAAAATAGAATGATGGATGGATCTTGGAACATGAGTTTGGAGAATATAAAAGGTATTTAGAAGTTGTACATAAAAATAAAATACAACTTCATTTGTTTAAAAAGAAAGATAGAGAAACCTGAAGAAGTAAAGGAGGTTCGGGTAGAATTCATTACGGATTATTGGCATGGTATCGGGTGTACCTAAAATGGATTTGTTGATAGAGAATGGGGTTTATAATAAATTATAAATCATTAGGGAAGTATGGGAAGCTGATAAATAATACCCCATCATTAGGGATCGCACATAAAATGGAATAACATAGAAGACAATCTTGAAATAAAAGTGAAATGGGGAGGATCCCCTACCTTAAATAGGTTGGTGTTCTCCAATTGTTATTAAAGACATGAATAAACAAATTAGGTTTATTAATTAATAATTCAATAACCTCTTATATATGTAATTGATTTAGTATAATCATTCTAATATCATTTATAACCATTTTTATTGGTTATGAGGTTCAATTTCATCATTCAGGTTCGTTTGTTTACATGGTTTTAAATGATTGGTTTTCTTATATTCATGTTTGGATAAACATGAAAGATGGAAGTGGTTGTCCAGAAATGAAGTTATATGCTATTAGTGAACATCCAAGATATTACATGGTTTTAAATTTAATTTGTTTACTTAGATTGAAGATGAAATATTATATAAAACCATAGTGACAACCGTTTTTGTTAATTGGTGGGTTTGATTACAAAGAACATGTTTTGATTTATAACTTAATACCATTTGTACAAAAATATTATAGAATAAAAATAGGATATATTACATATATATAATATGGTCAAACCATAACAAAAAAAAATTCATGACCAGATTAAAATATGATAATATAAATTGATAAATTGTTGTCCTTGAATGTGCTAAATTGGCACATCTCAAACGGTGCTTTCATTTATTTCAAACAAAAGGTGAGGAAAGGAGAGAAGATAATGAAGTATCCCATTAGTATAATATAATTATATTAAATTTATGCTACTAGAGTTATCATACCATTTGGGTGAAGGGAGGTGGGGAAAGAAACAAAAAATAAAAGAACTTAAAAGAAATGAAGGAATTGGAAAGAGGAATTTACCTCTTGAGACTTCCTCCTTTGAGAACCTCTTAAGGGGAGAGGTTTTGGTATTTTGAAGAGGCTATGAGATTTTTGACGTAGGGAAGGTGATTGGGGAGATATTTGGGAAGAATATTGGTAAGGAAAAAGTCTTAAGAGGAGTGAAGAGAAGAGGTAAGAATGGGTAGTATTTATAGTAGAGGGGAGGAGGGTTTTCATAATTTTTTAATCATTAGTTTATTATTTCTTCACAAGACAAGAAATAGTAAGTATTTCATGAACAAGAACAGTAATAAATTCATGTAAATTTGAACCAATTGGTCTTACATCATCATATCATCAACAATGACTCAATTAATCCATTATTTAGCATTTATTATGAATTATCGGATTTTACTATTCATCAAAAATTCCAGTATTTCAGAAAAATCCCAAAAAATCACCCTAACTATTTTTCAATGGGTAGAATCCAAAAATGAATTCCATTTTTCAAAAATAATTTTCTAAATATGATTAATTTAATATTTAATTAAAATCTTAATTTATTATTAAAACCTAGTTTTAAAACATTCGTTCACTTGTTCTAAAATACAGGTACATCATAATTTCACTTGAATATTATTTTAATACTATCATATGTAATGTTACTATTCATTAAGGTATATCACTATTCATAAGGTTATGTTATTATTCATAAGGGTAGGTTACTATTCACCAAAAATTAATTTTTTCTTATCAGACTCCAAATAACTTACTGGTCACAACCGTGAATGTCAGATTTTCAAAATTCCAAACACAGAAGTGAAAAAACTATGTTTAAAGGTCACTTAGCACTTAGTAGTTCATTATGTTGTGTTTTCATGTGATTTTATGACATATTTATAAGAAGGGAATTTCCATTGAAAAACATTGGGTCGTTACAAATTCCAATATGTTCAAGGTGGTGGTAACTTCAAACAACCTTATACTTTTGTTCCTCAATATAAAAGGAGAAATCCTCCTAGTACTACTCCTGGTTTCCACTATCCTAGTGATACTTCTGAATTCCCAACCCAATGCAAGCACTTTCCCAAGAACCCAAATCAAGGCAATCCCAATGCGGGGCATACCTCTTCTTCTAAGAATCCATGATAAAGTGTTATGTAATATATTTCCTCCTTCACATGTTCTAGCCTAAAAAACATTGAAAATAAAATTGGTTAACTTGAATCCCACCTAATCTAGTGGAAATAATCAAATTCTTCCCAAATCCCATATCAACCATTTCCCATCCCTATGGGTAATGTTAGTGTAATTTCACCTAGATCAGGAAATAAAATCACTATGCCTCATGATAAATACTCTAAATACACTTCAAATATTGAGATGGAAAAATAAAAAAATAAAATACCATAAAATGACCCTAAAGCCACTCCCTCTCCTCCTTCCATCCCTCTAAAAATCTAATTTATTTTCCTCAAGTTTTCTCTAAGCCTAAAATCCCTTTAAACCTGATTATGAAATGCTCAACATGTTTGAATGTGTTGAATTCAACATTCCCCTCTTGGATTCCATAAAAAAACCCAAGTATGCAAATTTTCTTAAGTAACCGTGCACCCATAAGAGATAAATTAGGACCATTGAAAGTTTTCAACCCAATATTCTATTACCAGGAATTGAAAAGATCCAGGTAACTTTATTCTTCCATGCCAAATAGGGAGTTCCAACTTTGATGATTCACTCGTAGACCTAGGAGCCTTAATAAATGTCATGCCCAAATTCATCTTCTCAAACCTTGGTCTTGGTCCCTTATACCCAATGATTATTTTCATCCAGTTATCTCATCAAATCATTTTCAACCCTTGATGGAATAATTAAGGATTTCCTTGTTTGAGTTAATGATATTATCTTTCTAGTCCTTAACATGGAAGGTGAGACAAATTATTACCAATATCCTATGATTATAGGAAGACCTTTCCTCATGACATCTAGAACCAAAATTGATGTTTCACAATCCATCCCAAAGGGTCCCATGCCATTACTACCCTAATACCTCCTATGATAGGCCAGGGGTTGGTGACTAGCGTCGAGTAGGCATATCCCACAAATGGGAGGCATTTTCCTAAGTACCTGTACACACGTATACATCTCCAAGCCCAAAATTCTAAAATGTAAAAACACTAAGTAGATAATGCATGCATACACTAATATACTAACCATAGAGTATGAAATTAGGAAATATGGAAAGTAAATAGGGACAAAATACAAGCCCACCAAAAGAAAGAGTCTGCAAAAGTGAATGCACAAGTTCCTGAAAGTCATCTGCAGAAAACCCTACCTGAAGGGTTGGTGTAAGACAGTTGTCTAAAGCCATAGGAGCACACCTCATCTGTCTGATCATCCTAAGCACCACCTAGTACTGGTCTACCTAGGACTCTATCAAAGCGTTGATCGTCTGCACAAGACACAACATGTGTGGGAAAATCCCGTTCATGGGTGAGTAAAACAATACTCAATAGGACACCACAAAACCAAAAAGTAATACCACTAAGAAGTACAAAAATTACACCACAAGAAATACCCAAAGTATACCATAAATAAATACATAAATTATACCACAAATAAATACATGAAGTACACCACAAATAAATACACAAAGTACAATCATCTCACACAGGTATAAGTCTATAGCATGAAAAACAAGATTATCGGATGTAGTCCACATAACACCTGATATCGGTAAGACACGGAGTTTAAATAACACACGAAGTGCCGATAACACACGGAGTGTCGATAAAATATAGAGTGTCGATGACACACGGAGTGTTGATAACACATGGAGTGTCGATAACACATGGAGTGTTGATAACACGCGAAGTGTTGATAACACACAAAGTGTTGATAACACATGGAGTTTCCATAACACATGGAGTGTCGATAACACATGGAGTGTCAATAACACATGGAGTTTTGATAACACACAGAGTGTTGATAGGTCATGAAGACCCTAAATCACATAGTCACTAAGCCACATAGTCTCAAGATCATAGCTAGCCATAGGATTCTACCCATAGCACGCTTGTTTCGGGAGGACCCACTCCTCAAGAAAAAAGGACGTATGCCAACTTTTACAAAGACTCAATTATAGTATCTCAAAAGTATTGTCTCATATCAAGTGTATTAATACCACAAACAGATCATCAAACAGTCATATGGTTTGAAAGTTATTGTTGTTTACTGGAAAGGTCTGACCCGGCTCCGATCCGACCCGCCGGACCCAACCCAACCCACCGGCTGACCCAACCCGGTACTGCCAACCCGACCTGACCTAGTCCAGTCCAGTATGTTGGTCTACTAGAGTGGCCCATCCACCCTGGTCTAGCCTGCTGCATGTGATCCAGTTTTCTCCACCGGA
The DNA here is from genome assembly GCA_963277665.1 of Viscum album. Lineage (NCBI taxonomy): Eukaryota > Viridiplantae > Streptophyta > Magnoliopsida > Santalales > Viscaceae > Viscum > Viscum album. Next base: position 1,294,262,785 of record OY728135.1, read on the forward strand.
TGCGGTCCGCCCTGGCCATGCCCCCTGGTCCATGTGATCCGCCCTGACCACATGGCTTTCCTCATGTCTCCCAATCAAAGTAGAACTGATACGTTCAATGTGGTTGTCCACTACATCCCTGGTCCCCATCGTGGCTCCACACAGTCTGGTTGCGCCGCCTGCGTGGTCCAGCCACCGCTGCCTGCTCCCTTGGCCGATCACCGTCCTCTGTTTCACTCGCACGTGGTCGCTGTCACATTCAACCGGGTACCTTCGTGTGTTTCCACCACTAGCTCCAGTTCCACAGGTCACCCCCAATGCTTCGATGCTCCTTTTTTTAAAACAGGTCCACATTTGCGATCCTCGGGTCACAACCTTCATTACCTTGGTATTTGATCTGTATTTCTAGTACTCTAAGGGTGTGATTGCATTATAATCCTCCCCTTAAAATTGCACCATGACCATGAGGGTCCAATGGTGAAGAATTCTAAAAATGAGGATAAGAAGAACACATAGAATTTCTAAATAATGTATCTTGGCTTTGTTCATGTCGGTCTTGAGTCTTCCTTGTTGGAAGGGAAAAAGAGTGAGGATAATCACTAAGATTTATCACCCGACAAACCCCATGATAAATTAAAAAATGGGAGAAAAATGTGAGTCATTACATTATCTCCACCTTAGGGTTTTATGTCCCTGAAAGCTAAAACAAGGGATACTCAACAAAAAGGTGAGGGTACTGAGCACGAATCTAAGCCTCTCACTCCCAAGTGATCTCTTGGAGATTATTGTGATTCCACTAAATTAACACCATAGGAATCTATCAACCATGAAGTATCCTCTCATATCGATCCTTGATCTCCATTGGGTACTCTTCAAACATCACGCCATCATCAATGTCCAACTTACCCTGGTCGATGACGTGTGATGGATCATGCATGTACCTCCTCAGCTGAGACATGTGGAAGAAATCATGCACCTGATGAAACTATTGGGGTAGATCTAGGAGGTATTCCACCTTAACAACTCTACTCAAAATCTAAAAAGTGTCGATGTATCTTATAGATAACTTGTCATCCTGACCAAATCTTTGCAATCCTCGTTGAGGTGAGACCTGAAGGAACGCATGGGCTCCCTCCTTGAACTCCAAGGGCCTCTGTCTCCTGTTAGCATAAGACTTATACCAACTCTGTGTAGTCCTCATCTTCTCCTGGATGATCTGCACCTTCTCAGGGGTTGACCGCATCAACTCTGGACCCATGAGTGTTGACTCTCCTAGGTCATTCTAGTAAATTGGTGACCTGTATAGTCACCCCTAAAAGGACTCAAATAGTGTCATACAAATGGTGGAGTGGTAACTATTGTTGTATTAAATCTTCCCCAGTGGTAGGTGATCCTCCCAACTATGTACAAAGTCTAGAATGAAAGCACGTAGCATGTCTTAAAGAACCCGAATGGTCCTCTCCGTCTAGCCATATTTTTGGGGATGAAATGTCATGATCAAGCATAACTAAGTCCCAAATTCATCCTGAAATATATTCCACAAATAGGATGTAAACTGAGCATTATGATTTGATACTATCTTCTATAGGACTCCATAGAGTTGAACTATCTCTTGCATGTAGATGCGTCCCAAGATCTCTACTGAACTCTACTCCTGAATCACTAGGAAGTGGGCCGACTTGGTGAGTTGGTCAATGATCACCCAAATGGTATCAGGTCCCTTGGACATGTGTAGAAAAAATTTCATGAAGTCCATTGATATCCCATCACACTTCCACTATAGAACCTCAAGTGGTTGGGTTAAGCCTGCTGAAACCCGGTACTTAGCCTTTACTTGTTGACAAGTGACGCGTCGAGAAATGAACTCAGCCACCACATTCTTTATCCCCAGACACTAGAACTGACATCGGAGGTCCTGGTACATCTTTTCCAAACCCGGATGTACCACTAAATTGGATGTGTGGAACTCCCTCAGAACCTCCTCCTGTAATTCCACTATATAACTATTCACCTTTTGAAAATAATGACGTGCTCCCCACCTATCGAATATCTATCAAGGTCATGCCTTTTGGACAACTAAGCACATCGGATCTCACAGTCGATATCCCCAAGTTGTGCATCCCTGAATTGTTATAAGAGTGGAGGGGTCACATCCATCGATTGGAGGTAATATTCTCCATCTCCATCCACAAAGGATAACTACAATGTGGATAACTGCTCTAATGCCTCACTTAGCAACTACAAGTTGGATATTCTGCTGAGAGTGTCTTCCACTATGTTCCACTTATTAGGAGTATAGAAAATTTGAAAGTCATAGTCCTAGAGAAACTCTAGACATCATCTCTGTCTCAAGTTCAGATCCTTATGATATAAGATATACTTTAGACTCTTGTGGTCATAGTAGATGGTAAATCCCTCTCCCATCAGGTAGTGTCACCACATCTTCATTGCGAAGAATACCACTACTAGCTCAAGATCATGGGTTGCATAGTTATGCTCATGTCGCCTCAACTGTCGTGAACCATATGCAATAACTGATTTACCCTACATTATTAAACAACCAATATTGGTCCATGATGCATCACAGAACACATCGAGGATGAGTCTATCCAACTTATGGTTAAAGATCAATACAGGATTCTACCGGGGTAAAGATCAATACAGAAGTCTACCTCCCTACACGTAGGTAGTTCGGGGACATCCTTGGGAAATGTGTCCTCATACTCTGCCACCACTGTAGGAAACTGAGGACTCCTTTCATCCACTACATCGAGGATGAGTCTATCCAACTTATGGTTAATTGGTTTCACCCTCCTATGAGTAAGTCCATCCTGTGATGCATGCATTTTATTTTCACCAAGAAAGGAAACCTGGTCCCATCACTGCATACACACCGCACTCTACGCCTAAAACAGTCAATCTAAGCATGGACTATGGATAACCAGTCCATAATGAGAATAACTTCTTAAGGCCTCGACGCCACTACCAATAGATCACAATCAAAAAATCTCACCTCTAAAATTAATCTCACACTATCTGCATCAACGTTTTATCATCAAATCTCTTCCTATATGAGTTTCTAAGAATAAGGGTCGAGTCAACGGTTCCAATAGAATCTCTGAGTCTCAAACAAGGGACTTGGTGAGAAAAGAATGACTAGAACTTATGTCTATCAAAACAACAGATAAGGTGGAAAAGACACATATCATAACTATAATCATCCCTAGAGCACCGGGGTCATGAGCCTCCAGCACCTTCAAATAGCATCATCCCTTTCCACTAACTCCCTGAGCCTGTGGTGGACCACCTGGGGGTGGTGGTGGTAATATGTCGAACCTTCGCCCACCTTTTACCACCCTACCTGCTCCTCTGCCAAATATTCCACCATATAGACCACCCTAATCATGCCTCCTCCTTTACCTCGGTAATCTCTTAACTGTCTCCTAATCATCTGTATGGTGGGTTGGGAAATCTCATGCCAGATGTCCCTGACCGCTACATGAGTAACATTTCATGTCCTTCAGCTGACTCACTCTACCCTAGGAACCCCGCACCACTAATACCATGTCCTGGGGTCATCCCTTGGAGTGATTTACCCACTTGGGTCCCTACGTCTATTGTTGGATACCTACCGTCGAAGACTCAGTTGCCTAGTGCCTGCTTGTAACTCCCACTACTGGCGTCTGTTCTTCTATAAATCTATCCACTATAAGAGCTTGATCCAGTACCCAACATATGTAGGGATTCTAAGGGATATCATAGATTCCCTAATCTCCCAATGTATCCCCTTCTCGAATGTATGATCCCTAAAGAATGGGTCTTGAACTATATCTTTGGAGTAGTAAGAAAGATTAGTAAACCTCAACGAGTACTCTGCCACAGTCTGACTACCCTATTATAGATTCAGGAGCTCTTGTATGTGCACGGACCGTAACGTAACTGAGAAGAAATCCTATTTGAAGAGTCGCTTGAAGTATTCCCAAGAGAGAGTCACCTCATCATGTTTTTGGGTTACTAATCTCCACCTTCATTTCATTGATCCCTAAAGAAGACTCACAGTTGGGACTATCATTTGGTCAGAAGGTGTCCCCACAAGGCGGAAGACACAAGCCACTGCCTCCATCCAATCTTTAGCTACCTGCGGGTCTAACTCACCCCTAAACTTGAGAGGTCATTGCCTCTGGAACTCATTCAATGCACATCATTGGTAGTAACGGATGTTTTATGGGTGTCACTACGATAGGAAAACCACCCGGAAGTTCCATCTCTGGAACATGCCCCTATACTGATGCCTCATCACTAGGAAGATCATCATCATGATCACATAATGGAATATCGGCTGGATATTTATGGGTAGGAATCTTGAAATAGATCAAGATGGTCCATGGTCAATATAGTATACCTGGTGAGCTGACTCAAGAAGGACATGAGAACACACCCAAATCTTATATGATGCATGTACTGTTAATTTCCTTGCAACCAGTTTTTTCATGTACCGAGTCAAAAAGAAGAAGTTCAGAGTCCTGGTGTATGGATATGTTGGACACTCCACCAACACTAGATTCTCTATCCTGAAATTTGAACCCGAAACACTCAACACTATTTCCCCAAACTAACCTCATAGACTCCTGGTTCTTAAGTAGAACCGACCTCCTCTAATACCACTATGTCACAGCCTATCCCAGAGAGGCCCATGCCTGGAATACCCCAAGCCCACCTCTGATAGACCAGGGTATGGAGACTAGTGCTGAGTAGGCATATCCCACAAATGGGAGGCATTTTTATAAGTACCTATATGCACACACACATCTCCAATCCCAAAATGCAAAAATGTAAAAACACAAAGTAGATAATGCATGCATACACTAAGATACCAACCACAAAGTATGACAGTAGGAAAGATGGAAAGTAAATAGGGCCAGAATTCAAGACCACCAAAATAAAGAGTCTGAAAAAGTGAATGTAAAAGTTCCTAAAACTCATCAATAGAAAACCCTACCTGAAGGGTAGGTGTAGGATAGTTTTCTAAAGTCGTAGGAGCCCACCTCATCTGTTTGATCACCCTAAGCACCACCTAGTCTTGGTTCACCTAGGAATTAATCAAAGAATCAATTGTCCGCACAATACACGACATGTGTGGGAAAATACAATACAAGGGTGAGTAAAATAATACTCAGTATGACACTTTGAAACCATAAAGTAATACCACTAAGAAATACAAGAAGTACACTAAAAGAAATACCAAAAGTATACCACAAATAAATACAAAAAGTGAACCACAAAAAAATACATGAATTGTGACATCCATGACATATTTTAAAGGTATTTTTAATTTAATTTCCATTATTTCTTTGTTTTTGGGGTTTCCCATGCATTTTTGGAGGAATGGGTGAGTTTTCATGATTTGGGCCAAACTGTGAGCCCAATTCCAGATTTAAAAATAATTTTTTTTCCTTTATAACTCCTTCATTTTTCAACATTTTTCACCCATTACAATTCCAACTTATCCTCCCCTGATCTATTAACACCAAAATATTAATTTTGACCATTTAATAATCCATAATCATGGTGGATATGGGTTTTTATTTAAGGGATTGGGTCGGCCTGGAATCTCATTTCCAGTTTTAAAAATGAATTTTGTTTATTTAATAACTTATTCATTTCTTACTTTATTTTGGTGATTCCACCTCCCACTTGAAGATAACATCCTTAGCCGAATCCCCATTACCTTTACCCCCCTCTTTGGAGCTTTTGTACATTGAGAATTAGGGAATACCATCATAGGGGTTCTCAAATCGTCCAGATTTAAAGAGGTAACTTCTTTCCTTCATAACTCCTTCATTTCTCACTATTTTTCCCCCATTAAAGTTCTTAAATGATCTCATAATCATTATGAAAACATCCATTGAATGTTTGTCTATTTTAAAATTCATATAATAGTGTATTTGGGGAGATTTATTCAATATCCCTCAAGTAAGTGGGTCTCCTTCATTCTTCTTTCATTTTTCTTAGGGTTTCATTCAATTTGATTAGGGTTTCTTCCCTTATCCTTGAGTTACCTAATGTTATGAAACTAGGGTTTCTAACCTAGGGTTTAAATTTGGGTTTTATTGGTCTAATATTGTGATTTTAGGTTCAATCTACCTTTCTTGAGGTGCGGCGGTGGGGTGATTGAATTTTCGCACAAAGGATTCAAGGGTTTTCGTTAATTTAGTAGGTGATTCCATGTGTATAAAATTTATGTGAATTGGAATGCTATGTTTATGATATTTTCATTTTCATTTTATTTGATTATTTCTGAAAAAACTGGTTTTAGTGGAGTTTGTAATGCAAATTAATTTTTAGTGCCAATTTTATGTGAAATTGGGGGTTTTTTCCTAGATATCTTTTAATGGTTCAATTGGGACTTCCCTATAAATACTTATTTGATTTTATTGAAATTTAATAGGTATTAAAATAATGTTTTGAATGTTTTACCCCTTTGGTTGTTGCTGCAAAAGTGGTTTTTAATAGTGTTTGTTAAACTTGTGAACTTTAAGTTCCATGTTTGTTTAAAAATGGAAGTTTTACAAAGATAACATTTCTTGGTTCACATGGGGCTGCCCTAAAATTGATTTGTTGATTTATTTGAAATTTATTTTGGCAGAAATTTCTATTTTGGTGACTTTTGAGTATGCACATGATATTCAAAGTGGGGATTTCAAAGAGTTTTGGGTGCAAAACAATGCGGGGGTTTTGAGGAATCGTTTTATTAAAAATTAAAATGTTTTATTGTGTGTTTTAAGTGGTTTAAAATGTATATATCTATTGTACTGATTTTATGTGACAATTAGTGTTTTTTTTATAAAAATGGATTTGTGTAGCATGCTGAAATTGTTTTATCACAAAGGAGGAAGCCCGGGTACCTAGGTGGGGCAGATATGTACTAGTACGTCTAGTGGACCGGATGGGTTTTGTCCATGTTTCACTTAGAATTTGGATAACGACAACTCTAAATAAACTATATGGATGATTATTGGGGACCACTAGGTTATGGGTATGTTCCCTACTAGTGGCTCGTGCATGAGGATGGATTTTACTATGGTTACTTTGCATCGAGGTAGAGGTACATGGGGCCCGAGACTATCTAGTGCCTAGGGGTGTTTATGATTTTATTGCTCGTTGGATTTGTGGTATTTTCCCTTTTATTTGGGTGTTTTTATAATTATATTGCATTAGATAAAAATACCATTTAAATTTGTTAACATTCTGAAAGTTTTAGCTTGAAAACTATTTTCAATTGAAAGTTTCAATTCTTAGAATTTTCCATCGCTTTTCTTTACATATTAAAACTGGTTACTTTTTCACCTTGTATTGCATGAACTTTGGAATAATTGTGTGGTATAAAATTTGGTTTACTCTCACACCCTACTTACACCCATTGGGTGTAATTAGACTTTATTTTTGTTGACTCAGGTAAAGGAAAGGCTTTGGGTGATGGTGGTTGGGGTGTTAGTTCCCATCCTTGGGGCGGAGTTGTGGAGATGGCTTGTGGGTGATGACCCCTTATTATGTGGAGTCCTTGGGGCTATTTTTTCTATTTATTTGTGTCTTTGTACCATTTTTATTTCTTTTTAACTTATGTATTCCGTTATGGTTTTTTCTTAATACTTTTTTGGCTCGAAAATTTCATATTTATATTATGGATTGTTTTTAATGTTTTATGCTTTCATACTCAGGTAAATAATTCCCAAACCTAAATTAATAATACCCAGGAACTTGTGAAAGCCCTTGGGGATAGGGAACACCCTTCAGGCCTTTCTATGGTCCGGGTTTGGTGCTGGTATTTGTGAAGACCAGATTCTGTTCATGAAAAAATAGTATCATAGGAGGTTAATGTTTTTGGGTTATATTACTATTTTGGGATGTGTTGGGACATATAGGAGTTAGGAATTTTGGGGCTCGGGGTTTCAGTTGTGGGTAGGGTGCCTGGACCACACCTCTCGTGGTAGACCATGAGTCACCAAGGGATGTTGGAATTGTTTGATTGACTTCACTTCTAAGTGAGACGTGTGGGCTGCAGACCACACGTGGACATCGGGCGGGGGTGGAGTAGTCGTTTCTTTTCTTGCTGTAATGTTTTTAGATTGTTTATATTTGATATATTTGTTTAAAATTTTCAGAATTTTGGTATTTACTATTATTTTGTGATTGTTTCATTTTGTAGAAACATGCCTCCCTAGAAAGCTCCCACACGCCCATGGGAGGAAGCTGAAGAGAATTCTCCCACACCGATTGATCAGAGGCTAGTCGAGGCTATAGTCTGGGTTGTCTAAGATTTGGGACAGGAACCAGATCCTACTCCTATTCCTATTAGGGCAGAAGAGATGGTTCCTAGAAAAGATAAAGCACAGGAGTTTCTGAAAAACAAGCCTCCTACCTTCCGAGGCAGCTCAGAACCCCAGGAAGCAGAGGAATGGCTTGAGAAGATCAAGCATATGTTTGAGTTCCTAGAAACACTTGAGGATATCATGGTTAAGTGTGCCTCTTTTATGTTAGAGGGTCCCAGCCATAAGTAGTGGGAGTCAATGCTTCAGACTGGGAAGAATGAGCAGATGCGCTGGGGAGATTTCAAGGTCGTCTTTAATGAACAGTACCACCTTGAGGTCTTGGCACATGTCAGGTCTAGAGAGTTCATGGACCCTATTCAGGGGAATATTTTTATGGTAGAGTATTCCAACCGTTACACTAAGTTATTTCAGTATGCCCCTGAAGTCATCTCTAATGAACAATTAAAGGCCCATAGGTTTGAAAAAGGCTTGCGACCAGAGAAATACTCCCAGGTTTTATTGTTCAAGTTGAGGACCTATGCTGAGGTCATTGACCGGGAATGTATGGTGGAGATTTATAGGAAAGGAAGGTCTGGTTTCTCTAGTTCAGTATCAGTAGTGGGTAGTGGCAGCTCCTCAAAGAAGAAAAGGAAGTAGGAGGAACAGGTGAAGAAAGGAGGTGGCAGTTCGGGCCACTCTTCCAGGCAGTTTTCATCTGCCACTTCTGATGCGAGATTGGTCGTGTGCCACTAGTGTGGGAATCCCGGGAACATCCTACCAGCATGATCACTTCCTCCTATGCCTTGTTACCAGTATGGAGGCATGGGGCATTTATAGCACTTCTGCGGGGTGGCACGTCTACTTCCAAGTGGGGCAGGGTCAGTGGCTCCAGGAGGAGTGCCAGCACAGTCCCAACCGTCGAGGAATGGGGGATCTTGATTTGGTGTCCATGGTGGTAGGGTTGGTTCATCTTATAAGAAGATCCAGTTCAGTTCATAACCATATACTAGCAGTCTTCCTCAGGCAAACACCTGAAATCTCCATGCAGTGGATCAGGCACCAGTAGGATCAGAGGCAGGATCATCAATTGTTCGAGGTATCATTTTGATTTCATCTTCTATAGATAATTATTTTTTGATATTTGTGCCTCTGTTTCGTTCATTTCTTCCTGTTTCATAGACACTCTAAATTTACCAGTCGATTTTTTTTCTTTTGCGATGGATTTGGTGACGCCGCTGGGAAAGAAGAAGGAGTAGGGTCTCAGGTGCCCCTCATGTGCGCTTTCCGTGTCAAGGGTTGAGATGGAGTGGGACCTCTTGGTACTAGATATGGATATATTTGACATAATAATTGGAATGGATTGGATAGTACACTTCCAGGCATAGATTGATTTTTATAGGCGGCGAGTGAGTTTCATAGCACCTGATGGGAGTCGTCGGGTTTTCCGGGGAGAATGGGATCCTCGGTCGGGTCATGCAGGACCTCCACTCCCAGAGTTTGGAAGTATTATCTTCTAGTTATCATCACTCGTGCTATAGGATGATGGTATTTCCCCTGAATTTTCACTACCTCATGTAGTTAATGAGTTTTTGGACGTATTCCAGGATTATTTTTCAGGTTTGGCCCCAGAGCAGGATGTGGAGTTTTTGATTGATCTGGCACCAGGAACATAGCCGATATCTCTTCCCTCTTATTGCATGGCCTCCACCGAGCTGATGTAATTAAAGATACATCTGTATTACATAGAATCCAAAGTATTCATTTGCCCAAGCGTCTCTCCTTGGTCCTCTCATGTGTTGTTCGCAAGAAAGGCTGACGGGTCCCTCTGGTTGTGCATTGACAATCTGAATCTGAATAAAGTAACAATTAAGAACAAATACCCTTTGCCCAGAATAGATGACTTGTTCAAACAGTTTAAGGGAGAAAAGTGGTTTTCAAAAATAGACTTACGTTCGGGATACCATCAAATCAGGGTGAAAGAAGCTGATATCCTGAAGACAACCTTCTGAAGTAGGCACGACCACTTTGAGTATTTGGTCATGCCCTTTGGATTGACTAATGATCCAGTAGATTTTATGGAACTCATGAATATTTTATTCCATCAGTATCTCGATTCCTTCTTTGTGGTGTTCGTGGAAGACATTCAAGTATACTCTGGATCTGATAAGGAACACAAACATCACTTACGAATCATTTTAGGCACCATGCGGAATCAGCGCCTCTATGAAAAGTTCTTAAAGTTCACTTTCTAGATCAGGGAGGTGAAATTTTTAGGGCATGTGATCTCAAAATAGGGGGTTTCAGTGGACCTCGAGAAGATCAGTGCAGTCATGTAATGGGAGAAACAAAAGAATGTGTTCGAGATCAGGAGTTTCCTGGGCCTGGCTGGTTATTACAGGTGGTTTGTTCGGGATTTATCTCAACTTGCTTCACCGATGACCGCGCTCACTCGGAAAGGGGTGAAGTTTGTATGGGGCCCAGAATGTCAGGCATTATTCTAGGATCTGAATATTCGGTTGACTATCTCCCCCATTTTTATTTTTCTAGAGGCTGGAAAGGGGTATGTGGTCTATTGTGATGCTTCAGGTATGGGTCTTGGGTGTGTGCTTATGCAGGATGATCACGTGGTGGCATATGGCTCTCGCCAAATCCGACCACATGAAAAGAATTACCCAACCCACGACTTGTAATTGGCATCATAGATGCATGCTTTGAAGACATGGTGTCACTACCTCTTTGGTGAGAAGTTTGTGGTCTACTCTAATCACAAAAGCTTGGCCTATATCTTCTCGCAGAAGGATCTCAACTTGAGGCAGCGTCATTGGATAGAGTACTTATAGGGGTTTGACTTTGACATTTTCTATACCCCAGGAAAGGGTAATGTGGTGGTTGATACCTTGAGTAGAATAGTTCCAATGCAGTCTTTGAGGAAGTCCAGTGATGAGTGGACTTTGATGGGACTCTTTTCTCAAATGCATATGGAGACCAAGGATCACAGTGGAGGTGCATTCATGGTGAGCACCCAGTTGAATCCTTCTCTATTGGAATTGATTCAGTAGGAACAACCTAGTGATGATATTTTTCAGTGGTTGAGGCAGTTTCTTTATGGTGGGGAGATGTCCTCTGATTGTTCATCATCTTCTAAGGGCATCATGTGCTTCAAGGGACGCTTAGTAGTATCGTTGTATCTGCGGAAGGTGGTGATGCAGGATAGCCACTAGTCTCAGTGGGCTATCCATCTGGGTTCAACTAAGATGTATTATGATTTCCATCGACAGTTATGGTGGCTAGGTATGCAACAGGACATACCAGACTTTGTGTCGAGATGCTACACATGCCAGCGGGTGAAAGTAGAGCATTAGAGGCCCTCCGGTTTGCTCTATCCATTACCCATTCCTACTTGTAAGTGGGATGAGGTCTCCATGGACTTCATTTTTTGATTTCCTCATACACCTTGGGGTAATAATTCCATTCGGGTGGTGATTTATCATCTGACCAAATCATCCCACTTCATTCCGATCAAAGATGCAGCTAAAGTGGAGGAATTAGGGCGTTTGTATCTTCAGGAGGTGGTGAGACTTTATGGTGTTCCATTAGTAGTTGTCTTAGATAAATACCCTCGCTTCACTTCTCGATTTTTGGAATGCCTTCAGAAGGCCTTGGGGTCCCAGATTAAGATGAGCATGGAATACCATCCTCAAATGGATGGTCAGACAGAACGGGTGAACCGGATTCTGGAGGACATGCTTCGTGCATGTGTTTTGGACTTTGGAGGTTATTGGGATATCCATTTGGGATTGGTTGAGTTTTTTTATAATAACAGTTACCAATCCTTGATTCGAATGGCCCTTTTGAGGAACTCTATGGTTGGCCATGTCGGTCCCCCCTATGTTGGGATGAGGTAGGTGAGACTTCGGTGTTAGGGTCGAGCCTTTTGCAGGAGACTTTTGAGAAGGTCAAATTGATTAGGAAGTACTTGTTGACAGCTCAGAGTATTCATAAATCTTATTCTTATCAGAGGTTTTGATACTTATAGTTTTCTGTGGGTGACAGGGTATTCTTGAAAGTGGCCCCTTGTTTGGGTCATCGTCGGCTGGGGAAGTAAGGGAAGTTGATGCTGCGATATGTCGGCCCTTTTTAAATCACTGAGTGTATTGGAAAAGTGCCTTATAGTTTGGCCTTACCTTCTCAATTGATGTCCATCCGTGACATCTTTCATGTCTCTCAACTGAAAAAATACAACCCGGATCTGTCCCATGTGTTGAGTTGGGAAGAACTGGAGATAGAGCCTAACTTGTCGGTTTTTGAGCGGCCAGTGCAAATATTGGACTCCCAAGAAAAGGTGTTTCGATTGAAGTCTATTCTGCTGGTCTGGGTTTTTTGGAAGCATGGTAGTGATACACATGAGACCTGAGAGTAGAAGTCATGGGTTGAGGAAGAGTACCCGTTCTTGTTTTCCGATCAAGCTTCAGGTTGAATTTTCGGGGCAAAAATTCTTTCATGGTGGGGATAATGGTCACATCCATGACATATTTTAAAGGAATTTTTAATTTAATTTCCATTATTTCTTTGTTTTGGGGGTTTCCCATGCATTTTTTGGAGGAATGGATGAGTTTTCATGATTTGGGCCAAACCGTGAGTCCAATTCCAGATTTAAAAATAAATTTTGTTTCCTTTATAACTCCTTCATTTTTCAACATTTTTCATCCATTCCAATTCCTACTTAGCCTCCCCTGACCTATTAAAACCACCATATTAATTTGGACTATTTATTAATCTATAATCATGGTAGATTTGGGTTTTTATTTGAGGTATTGGTCCTGCCCGAAATCCCATTTATAGTTTTAAAAATGAATTTTATTTATTTAATAACTTATTACTTTTTTACTCTTTTTTGGTGATTCCACCTCCCACTCAAAGATAAAATCCTTAGGAACTTCCCAATTACCTTTACTCCCTCTTTGTATCTTGTGTGAATCTAGAATTATGGAATAAATTCATAGGGTTTCTCAAATTGTCCAGATTTAAAGAGGTAACTTATTTCCTTCATAACTCCTTCATTTATCACTATTTTCCCCCATTTCTATTCCTACATGATCTAATAATAATTTTTAGAACTTCCATTTAATTTTTGGATGTTGTAAAATTCAGATACTAGTGTATTTGGTGAGATTTTTTCCAGATCCCTCAAGAAAGTGGGTCTCCTTCATTCTTCTTTCATTTTTCTTAGGGTTTCATTCGATTTTATTAGGGTTTCTTCCCTTATCCTTGAGTTTACTAATGCCCAAAAACTAGGGTTTCAAACTTTGGGTTTAACTTTGGGTTTTCTTGGTCCAATATTATGATTTTAGGTTCAATCTACCTTTCTTGAGGTGCGGCGATTGTGCGATTGAATTTTCACACAAAGGATTCAAGGGTTTTCATTAATTTAGTAGGTGATTACATGTGTATGAAATTTCTGTGAATTGAAATGATGTGTTTATGATATTTTCATGTTCATTTAATTTTATTATTTCTGCAAAAACTAGTTTTAGTGGAGTTTGTAATGCAAATTAATTTTTAGTGACAATTTTATTTGAAATTGGGGGGGGGGGGTTCCTAGAAATATTGTAATGGTTCAATTGGGGTTTCCCTATAAATACTTAGTTAATTTTATTGAAACATAATAGGTATTAAAATAGTTATTTTAATGTTTATCCCCTTTGTTTGTTGCTGCAAAAGTGATTTTTAATGGTGTTTTTTGAACTTGTGAACTTTAAGTTCCATGTTTGTTTAAAAATGGAAGTTTTACAAAGATAACATTTCTTGGTTCACATGGGGATGACCTAAAATAGATTTGTTGATTTATTTGAAATTTATTTGGTCTTAAATTTCTGTTCTGGTGAATTTTGAGTATTCACATGGTATTCAAAGTGGGGATTTCAAAGAGTTTTGGGTGCAAAACAATGCGGGATTGTTTAGGAATCAATTTATTAAAAATCAAAGTGTTTTATTGTGTGTTTTAAGTGGTTTAAAATGTGTATAGATATTTTACTAATTTTATGTGACCATTAGTGGTGTTTTATATGAAAATTGATTTGTTTAGCATGCTTAAATTGTTTGAGCACAAAGGGGGAAGCCCGGGTACCTAGGTGGGGCAGATATGTACTAGTACGGCTAGTGGACCGGATGGGTTTTGTCCATGTTTCACTTAGAATTTGGATAACGACAACTCTAAATAAACTATATGGATGATGATTTGGGAACAATAGGTTATGGTTATGTTCCCTACTAGTGTCTCGTGCATGATAACGGATTTTACTTTGGTTACTTTACACCGAGGTACGAGGTACATGGGGCCCGAGACTATCTAGTGCCTAGGGGTGTTCCCGATTTTGTTGCTCATTGGATTTGTGATATTTCCCTTGTATTTGGGTGTGTTTAGAATTATATTAAATTATCTAACATGAACATTTAAATGTGTTAACATTATGAAATTTTTAGCTTGAAAACTGTTTTCAATTGAAAGTTGCATTTCTTGGAATTTGTCACCGCTTTTCTTTGCATATTAAAACTGCTTAATTTTTTACCTTGTATTGCATGAACTTTGGAATAATTGGATGGTATTATATTGGGCTTAGTCTCACACCCTAATTACACCCCTTGGGTGTAAGTATACTTTATTTTTCTTGACTCGGGTAAAGGAAAGGCTTTGGGTGATGGTTGTTCAGGGTGTTACTTCCCATCCTTGGGGCGGAGTTGTGGAGACGGCTTGTGGGTGATGACCCCTTGTCGTGTGGAGTCCTTGGGGATGTTTTCTACTGTTTATTTGTGTCTTTGGACCATTTTTATTTCTTTTTAATTTATTTATTCAGTTATGGTTTTTTCTTAAGACTTTTTTGGCTCGAAAATTTCATATTTATATTATGGATTGTTTTTAATGTTTTTTTCTTTCATACTCGAGTAAATCGTTCCCAAACCTAAATTAATAATACTCAGGCACTTGTGCCAGACCATAGGGATAGGGAATGCCCTTTTGACCTTTATATGGGTCAAGTTTGGTGCCGGTATTGGTGGCGCCCATATTCGGTTCGTGACATGAATTATAGTCATCTCACACAGGTATAAGTCTATAGCACGAAAAGTAGGGTTATCATATGTAGTCCACATAACACCCAGTATTGGTAGGACACAGAGTTTCAATAATACATGAAGTGTCGATAACATACAGATCATCAATAACACATAGAGTGTCGATAACACACAGAGTGTCGATAACTTGCAGAGTGTCGATAACACAGGGAGTGTCCATAACACACAGAGTGTCGATAACACACAGAGTGTTCATAACACACGGAGTATCGATAACACACGAAGTGTCTATGACACATAGAGTTTTGATAACACATGGAGTGTCCATAACACAGGGATTGTCGATAACACACAGAGTATCCATTACACATGGAGTGTCGATAGGTCATGGAACCCCCAAATCATGTAGTCATCAGTCACATAGTCTCAAGATCACAGCCAGCCATAGGATTCCACTCATAGCACGCTTGTTCTAGGAGGACCTACTCATCAAGACAAAAGGTTGTATGAAAACTTTCACAAATACTCACTTGAGTATGTCAAAATAACTGTCTCATCTCAAGGGTCCCAACACTATAAAATTATCGTCAAACAGACACGTTGTTTGAAAGTTACGGCTATTTTACTTAAAAGGTCTTACCCGAGTCTGGTTCGAGTCTGATCTGACCCGCCAGACCTGACCCGACCCACCGACCAACCTAACCCATCCTGGTCCAATATGATCTGGTCCACTAGGCTTAGCCTGTTGGGAAAATTAGACCTGACCTGCTAGGCTGCTAGGTCCAACCCGTTGGGCCGTCAGAGCGGCCCGCCCTGGCTATGCTCCTGGTCCACGTGGTCCGCCCTGACCACGCGGCTCCCCTCATGTCACCTAGTCAACGTAGTTTTACCGCATTCAATGTGGTTTTCCACCATGTCCCCAGTACCCACCATGGCTCCACGTGGTATGGTCGTGCCGCCTGCACGGTCTGGCCGTCATCGCCTGTTCCTGCGGCTGCCGCCACCGCCACTATTCGCCGGCAGCTATGGTTCCGTAGGTCACCCCCATTACTCTAGTGTTCCATTTTTTTAAACAGAGCCACATATACGATCCTCAGTTCGCAACCTTCACTGCATTGGGATTTGATCCCTCTTGCTAGTACTCTGGGGTTCGATCGCATTCAGAGCCTCCCGGAAAAATTGCACCATGACCACGAGGGTCCAACGGTGAAGAATACTAAGAACATGGATAAGAATAACACATATAATTCCTGAAGAAAAGATCTTGGCCTTGTTCATGTGGTCCTTGATTCATCCTTATTAGAAGGGAAAGGGGGAGGATAATCGCTAAGATCTATCACCCGACAAACCCCGTGATAAATTAATCATCCCGCAAGAATGATCAAACCACGGATCAAACTTTTCATTGGTTGGACCACATTTATCATTGAATCTAAGAGGGTAATAGGAAATCACAAATAGAACAACATCCTAACATAGGTTTTGGATCGATCGTTAATGAAGGTAGAAGCTGCATCGTCATTATTCGTCGATCCATCGAATCTGAGGTTCGTCAATCTTAATTTTCCAATTTGTCAATGTTCATTGGAGGAAACTTTGTCTCCTTGACTTAGAGGATTTATAGGGTTGTGTTGTAACCTTGGATTCCTAACAATAGGTCATAATTAAAATAAACCAATTAAATTTCAAATAAAATATTTTTATTAAATATTTTAATGACGTTTACGTCCAAAAATAAAACTTCCACCCTCAACCCATGTTGGTCAAGGTTAGGCCCCACCTAAGGTAATGTTTCTATTCTAAATGAAATGGTTCCCACATATTTTTGATTTGGGCACCCGTTTAAGAGTTATTCTAGTTTAAAGAAAAATCACTCATGCGCTTTATTAAAAACTGAACATTTTTCATTGATTTTCCCCAAGAACACTGGGCCTCAAAATCTCATGTCGTCTCAATTCTCGGTCTTAGAATTTTCCAAATTAATTGATAAAAATAAAATTGGAGAAAAATATGAGTCATTACATGATGTCCATAGTGGCATCTTATCCATGGAATTTGGTAACCAACTGGTCAAGTTCAATATTTTTTAACCCATGCAATGCCCATCATAGAATCACTATGTATCCTCTATATATGCTTCTAAAATTCTCTATAAGTGTGTGTTGAACCCTTATCCATCATGTTATTCATGTTCTAATGATAGATGAGTTTGTGAATTTTTCATCCTCATTAACCAAGTCATATATGGAGAATTTGATGTTGACCTTTCACATGTAAACTCCATCGATCTAAAGGATCTTGAAAACTCTATGTAATGTCATCTCACATATAATATCCACTACTCCAACTTGGATGGTAATGAGAAAAATGAACTAGCATGCTCATTTATTGATTCAAATCAAATTATCCAACATTCATAATTTCCTATCCATGGTTTTAAAAATTCTATTATTTGTGAGGTGAACCCTAATCAAATGTACTTATCTTGTTCCAATAGAAGTGAATTTTTTGATATTTTTTATTTAGTTAATAAAGTGATCACTTGTGAGGCTTAAATTGACCATTATTTTGAAAACAACATTTATATAAAGGATCTTGATAAATATTTTGAGTCTCATGTCCCCTTTGATCCTCATTACTCAACATTAGAAAGTGATAAAAAAAAGAGTCAAAAACAACTAGGATCTCATACTCTAATTTCATATTATCTAAACCACACATAAATACACCATCAGAATTAAAACATCTTCCTAAACTTCCAATCATAGAAAACCAAAAATCGATGGATTTCATCATTCCTCAAGTTGAAGACTCAAGGGATACCCACATTTTCTTTCCACCCCCATTTAATTACAAGCACAACAACAAGGAAGGGAAGAAATTATCCAATGAACACTGGGTCCTCCCAAAAGATAATTTTTTCAAGAATTTCAATAAATTTGAGAAAATATAGTGGTTGTCATTATACTATGGGTATTCCACTATAACTATATAGTTGTAGACCAAATAAATGCAGTGCTTCTTGGGAGGCAACCCAAGTTTTCTTTTACTTTTATAAAATTTTAATTTCTTTTTATTTTTTTATTAAATGAATAATGATTTTTCATTTTTATTCTCTTATAGGTAATTTCCATTTTCCAAAGAATAACTAGAGGGACACATTACCTAGGTTCCACATCGACTTCCACTGACCCACCACTGGATGGAGATGACAACCCACCAAATCCAAACCAAGGGGAACCACTTTCCCTTTAACTCCCTATCACTCTCTTCCTACTCCTCATATCTATCTCTACCCTCTTGCTATTTCTCTCTCTTTATCTCTCTTTCTTATTCTTCTTATCTCATTCTCACCTTTTCACTTTTTTACCACTTTTTTCATTAAGTACCTTTTTTCCTCTTTCTCTTTTATGGGGGGTGTGTATTTGAAAAAACTAAAAAAATACATAAAACAAAAAAATTATTCACTATTAAATTTTGAATTTTTATCCAACAATTTTTTGGGATTCAAAGGTATATTTTTCTTCTCAAAAATTTTATATTTTCAACATAAATTTGGATAAATAATTTTGTGTCAAGGAAAATAAATTTTGAATGATGAATTTTTTGATTTGGAAAATGATTCTTCCCCAATCATGAGGAATAATGTTAGCTTTCATACCAATGTCATCTATGGACATTTTTTTATTGTTTGTTTTTCACCCCTAATTGTGAGTCCTGGGTTTATGAACCCTAGAGATAAATTTCCTACTTTATCATACATTAATATGTTATAGGCATTTTCTGTACCACATGAGAATCAAAATATCCAAATATACTCTCATTAACCTTACATTGATCCTCTTTTTGAAATACCCATCGAGCATATTAAAACCTTTTTTTGATAGCCACATCACAATCACAAAACCTTTTCCCACCCAATATCTACATGGATTTTCATTTCATATTTTATTGAAATTTAAGTGTGGGGGAATGGATTTCATTTTGGGTACCATTTCCTTGATTATCACTATGTCGTCATATTCTTGAGGGAACGTATCCATTTAAGTGTAGGGGAGAGGTTATAATTTGATGATTTTTGGGAATGGATTCATGTTTATGTCATTTTGGGAAAATGTTATTAAAAAGTGTTCAAAAAATATATTGAAAAAACAAAAATAACAAACAAATGGGTTGTGTCTTGGGAAGGTCAAAAATCACTCTTCCTCGACTTTTGATCTTGTTATAACTATTAAAATTAGCATAATGAGGTGATCAAGAAAGGTTTGGGAGATGAGTTTGAGGTTTTTACATGTGCAACTTCTGAAGAAAAAAATGAGAAAAAAAGAAAACAAAGTAACACTTGCATTATGTTTTCTTGAATCTTTGGGGAAGTTTTTTGTTTTGTACATATTTCATCTTTTCATCTGATTCCAGTTTTATCTCCCTATCTCTTGTATTCCTTTACACATTCATTCCCTTGTAAATATGTTTTTTTTATTTCCTTTCATGTCTCATTTAAAAAAATTGAGTGTTTTTTTTCATGCTGGTGTTTTACCTTACTTTTCATATCTTTTGTCCATTATTTCTACCACCCCATAGCCACTGAAAAATCCCAAAAAATACTTCTTGATTCTTGTGTACTTTAGGATATAGAATATAAATTGAGAGATCTTACAAACTTTATGATTTCACTTTTTATTGGTGAATGAGTGAACCTCCTTGAATAAATTTACATCATCTTGAGAGGAGTGAGTTTTGAGTGCTCACATCTTCTATTTCTAATTTTGAGCATGAAAAATGAATTATTTTGCGAACATTGTTTCTATAACAATTTTTGGTGGAATTCAATATAGAGGAGTGAACTAGTTGAGACCCCCTGATTGGATAAAACAAAATTTTAATATTTTTTGGTGAGTGAAAAATATTTAATTATGATTTTATATTTGATGTACATTAGGACATACACAATCCTAAGTGTAGGGGAGTTGATGTTATTAATTTATTCATAAATTTTTATCTACTCTTTTTAATTATTTTCAATGAAAATTACATGATTGGTGTGAAATACCCATGTTTTAATATTCAATCAATCATGTAATTTTTTATTCAAGAAAAAAGAGAGTACAACAAAAAAACAGGTCTGCATGGACAGACCGAAAGTAGAAGAAGAGTCAAGGGGTCCTAAAATATTGGAGACCAATGGAATCTCCTCTAATGATATTAACACCTTCCGGCTTCAAGATGTTCAAATCATGAAAACACAAATTATCCGGTCCAAGATGTTTATCGAAGCTAAGTAGTCTGCAGCCATATTTCCCTCACGCCATGTATGGGAAAATCTGATATCAAAACCAATGATGCTTATGTATTTTCTAATTATATAGGATATAGACCAAGGAATCATACCTCGGCCAAGGATGGCATTATGTAAGAGTATAGAATCTATTTCTCCTTCAGAAATCTTCAACTTCCTTTGCATACATATATTCAATCCAGTGAGCATAGCCATCACCTCAACATAAAGTGAATTACCCTAACCCATCCTAATAGAGAAAGCTAGAATGGTTGACCCGTAATTATCATGGACAATACCACCTCTGCAAAAAAAACTAGAAACACACAAACCATCACTATTGAGTTTCAAACCCCTTGATGGAGGCTGCCAACAAATGCAGTTTTATGGCTGAAAAATACACCCCTGAGAAAATAGATGAGGATTTGGAATAATTCTCTACAATAAATGAGACTCACTCCAATTACCCAAGGCCCTTACAATGTCTAAAAGTAGATTTTGGATCCTGTATATAATCACTTGACCATTCAAAGTCAGACCCTCATAGATATTCTTATTTCTTTCCTACCACAAGCACAAGCATCCTGCATGTAATATCAATGTACATGTTGTTATTTCAATACCTCTCACTTCCGATCCATAATACTAGTGATCAAGGAAATAATTATTAATCATAGCTAGAGAATAAAACACGGTGAATTCACCAAAATAATTCCAAACTTCTTTGTCCCATTCGCTATCAATGAAAAGATGTTCCGAAATCTCTTCTTTATGATTTTTTTAGCAAAAACATATAGAAACTAGATAAATCCCACACCGTTTCACATTATCATATGTAGATACATCTCCATTCTAAATCCTCCAAGTTAGGAAATTATATTTCGTAGGAATAATCTTAACCCAAAGAGTATTGTTCCATATATCCATTGAATCATGGATGGTAACAATCCTACGATAATCTCTAGTCATGAAGGAGCCCGAAGAAGGAGTAAATATACACTGATATAGACTTAAGGATAATACAATGAGGTTGAAAAGATCATATTGGTCCCTATCCAAAACTGCATTAGTAAAAGTAGGGTACTGAAAAGCTTCCTTAAAAGACATAAACGTGGCAGGATAACCCAGGTATCCAATAATCTTTTGACTCCAATTATGATGCCAGAACATAATATCACCCTTTACAACAAGCCAACGTGAATAAGGCCTGAGGAAATCAACAATAGAACAAATATTAATCTAGAAAGGAGAGCCATGTCTATCCAATAAATCCATATCTCCAACTAAATTACCATTCATGGTTCTCCCCCATAAAGTATGACATTCCAGAATCTACCATGCTAATTTTGCATGTATATACATAAGAGTAACTTCAAGGCTTCAGACATTGACTCCAACTTCTTGTATAGGATGATCCATACTATCCCATGAGACCCATTTTCTCTTACCCATATCCTTAGGATCCTATATGAAATTAGAAATAATTCTATCAATGCTTTTTATCACCCCTTTGGAAACTTGACAGAAGATAGAGCATGTACAGGAGTGGCTAGAAGCACACTATTAACCAACATTATTCTCCCTCCAAATGAAAGATAGTTATTCTTCCAGTTAATAACCCAAACCATTATTCTGCTAATAAAATTATCAAAATCACGAATCTGAGACCTTCCAGAAGATAGAGGATCCCCCAAATAATTAATGGGAAAGGTTCCCTTCTGCATATCCAGAATGTGACTAATGATGGATAGCCCACCCAAATTACAACAGCTAGAAACATAGAAGTAGCTTTTGTTTTTGTTAATAACTTTCCCAATCCAAAGGAAATATTCATCCAAAACCTTATTCAAACATAGTAGTGATCTACTTTATGCATTCATGAAAATAATAGTATCATCGGTAAACATAAGATGAGATACCGAAGGAGATCTCATCCTGTGTCGATATGGAATAATAACACCATTATTCATGATTCTATGAATAATATGACTAAGAACATATTGAAAAATGATTAATAAACTTGAATATAATGGGTCCCCCTACTGTAGACCTCAGGTAGATTTAAAAAACCATAGTTCTTTCCCATAAAAGATATTGCCAACCAAGAAGAACAAAAGCAGTGAAAAATTAAATCAGTGTTCTAAGGATAAAATCCCATACCTTTCAACACTTTATTAACGAAACTCCATTCAAAAAAATCATAATCTTTATTCATATCAATTTTAATGACCACATTTTAACCCCATATGTTTATATTAATATCCCTAACCATTTCCTAGGCCAAATCTATAGCCCCCTGAATAGAATGTCCCTTCACAAAGCCATGTTGTTCAAGATAAATCCATCATGGTAAATGAATGGATAGGTGAGTACTAATAATATTGGCCAGGATCTTATAAGGCATATTACGCATACTAATAGGGTGGTAATGAAGAATAGATGTGGGATTCTTTTAATTAGGAATAAGAATCAAAGTGGTGTCATAGGCAACACAAGGCAACTGCCCACCCTTGAAAAAATCTTAGATCGTTTCAATAATATAATCCTTAATAATTTTCCATGAGGATCTGTAAAAAGATGCAGGAAAACTGTCCAGACTAGCAGCACTATCCTGATTGAGCTTCATCATGGAATCAAATATCTCTTTCTCCTGAATAATGGATCCCATTTCATCATTCTCACATGCTGAAACACAGTTTGTAATATAATAAAAAAATTGTGGGTTCCCTTGGATAACCATTAGGCATCTTGTCATTAACACCATCCAAAAGATCCCTAAAATAAGTATTATCCATAGACCTAACTATGTCCCTATAATATGTAAAATAACCATCATCAAGTAAGATATTATATTTAATAAACCTTTTCATCTCTTTAATAAATGTGTGAAAGTATGTTGTGTTTTTATCTCCTTCCTTAAAGCACTTAATCCTTGATTTATATCTGGATAAACATTTCTATCTAAGCATCATATCCACCAAATGCATTTTCTTATGAGAAAGATCCTCAAACACCCGAACATCCCAATATTCCTCCAGGCTACGTTCGAGATGATCAACATCTTTTATGATATCATGTAAGTCTTTATCTGGTGTAGGAATATTCTTCAACCACACTTGTAAACTCTTCTTTATATGTCTAAGTTTATTATGAATAACATACCATATATAACCCTAAATGGGATCTTCCCAGGATTTCCATACCAAATCATGGAAGGTCGGATCATCATTCCAATACTGATAATATTTGAATCTCTCCTGATTACCATTCCTGGAAGATAAAGTGATCAATAATGGGGAATAATCAGAAATACCTTGTACCAAATGATCTGATTTAGCATTGGAATGTGTGGATATAGCATGTATGTTGACAAAAAATCTATCCAAATGACTCCACAATATACGATCTCCCTTCTGATTATTATACCATGTAAACCTGTCTCTATGAAACCTGAGATCCATCATACCCTTACCTGCCATGAATTGTGTAAAATCATTGCTAGCATGTCTAAGAAAATGACCTCTCTCCTTCTTCTCATTTGGGTCAGTAATAATTTTAAAATCTCCTCTAATAAACCATGGAAGGCCATCAGGATCAAAATAATTTAGGCTATTCCATAACAAAAATCTTTGTTGGGGTCACAACTCCCATAAACAAAAGAGAAAAATAAATAATAATGGTTACAGTTCACCTTGATTATAATAAATTGATCGCCTGCTTGAATTTGATCCACAATGTATCTTCTATTCAAAAAGATCCATATATGTCGATTAATTGGGTCCACATAAATAAAGCCATGTATATTAAGCTTACTGGAAAAATCACTAATCCTATCTGGTTGTTGCTTGTTCTTGTTGAATATGTCTACATGCATTCTGTTGCAATGAAATTAATTCATTCGTTCCATTTATATATTATATTTTTGTTCTACATGTTTTTTTGCATGGCATTACTGCATGGGGTTCTGTTTTCATGTTTACGGTTTTTCCTTGTTTCCCGGTTCACTATGTTTGGACCCGGTTTATTTGTTTTCATTACTGTTAGCGTAGACCTGTTGTGGCCATTGATTACCGTCCATCTGACGGCTTGGATTTGCTCCCATTGTGTCTCTTCTAGCTGGACTTGATCCACTTTGCGATGTGCCTCTCCAGTCGGTCGGTGCCACGTGCCCCATGCGCTGGCTTGCCTCGGTTATTCGAACTGTCCCGATGATCTCTGTCGTCCATGCGGCCTCCATCCTGCTGATCCGCTGAACCGCCTATTGTATGTCTGTTGCGCATTGATTTCCTCTCTTTTCTCCGTGTGTGAGAGGTGGCTTCAGTTGTGGATTATTCACTCTGGTTCTGTGAGAGCTCTCGACGAGCTCAGATCTGCTTCGACTCTGCGAAGAAGAAGGACAAACTGACCAGGAGCCCTCCGGCACCCGCACTCCCCACTACCGCAGCACGAGCCGCCTCCTGTAACCGGATATCTCTTCCGGTGGAGACTCAGTGGCGATCGTCCCGGTATTTGGGTTCTTTGACGGCTACGCTTAAAGGGGGTAACAGTATTTACATTCTTTTTTACCGTATCCATGATCTGGTTTGTAGATCTTGGCTCTATCGCAGTTTATTCTTTCTTTGATATGTATGATACTGTATCCTTCTTGCGTGCATGTGTGAGTCCGTCCAGGAGTGTACGGGTCTGACTCTTCATGACAGACTTGATCGATGCCACCTAGTTCAGCAAGCTCGGCCTCCTCGGATAGTTTCTCTGGTCCATTATTTTTGCATTCGAGTCTGTATTGTGTGTCTGTGTTCTTTCTTGATTTATTAATAAAATTAATTGCCCTGGGTGGTGTTCTCACCGTGCACGTAGGTCCCCTTGGGACTGAAGAATGTTATATTTTTTGTTCTTTACTATCTTTCAAAGGTTTGTTCATCTTAAATCACATCTGAGATCCTTATACCAGAATTATCAAGGTTCAAACTATTCTGTTAATAATACATTTCTTTAACTATTCTCCATTTTATAAACCAGTGGATCTTGGCTTCATTAGGGTTAGTATAATTAACCCCAACAAGTGGTATCAGAGCCTTCTGTTTTATTATTATGGGTTCGACGAAATTTGATATTGATAAGTTCAATGGAGAAAACGATTTTAATCTCTGGAGAATTAAGATGACAGCCTTGTTAGATCACAACGACCTTATCGATGCCCTTGATGGAACTAAGAAGAAAATCACCACTACTTCCCCTGATGGGCAGGCTGCCACATCATTTGTAGATGTCCCCGAGGAAACCTTGAGGAAATCCCATAGTTTAATCCTCTTGTCTTTAGGAGACAAAGTCTTAAGAGAAGTCGCATATGAGTCCTCTGCCGCTGGTATTTGGTCTAAATTGGAATCCCTTTATATGACAAAATCCCTTTTTGGTAGACTATATAATAAAATGAGATTGTATACATTTAAAATGTGCCCTGGAACAGCAGTCAGGATACACATTGATGAATTCAATAAAATCTTATTAGACCTAGCCAACATTGACATTAAGTTGGATGATGAGGACCAAGCCATCATATTGTTAACATCATTAGATGATTTGTTTAACTATGTTAAAGACTCTATGATGTGTGGTAAATACACATTGACTCTTGAGGAAGCTAAATCTGCCTTGCTCTCTAAATATTTGCAAAGAAAGGGTATTGTAAAAACTGAGGCTGAGGGTTTAAATGTTAGGGACAGAAGTGAGTCAAGAGGCTGAAGTGAGTCAAGGGGTAGAAGCAAAGATATGGGTTGGTTTAAGAAACATAGGAGCAAGTCTAAAGGAAAGGTAATCAAGTGTTTCCAATGTAAACAACCTGGGCACATTAATAGGAACTATCATAATAGGAAGGGTGACTATAAAGAAAGTAATAATGACCATTCCTTGTTAGTTGAACAAGACTTTGACATTGCTGATGTGTTAAATGTCTCTGATACATCTGTTACAAATGAGTGGATTCTAGATTCAGGATGCTCATTCCACATGTGTCCTAGGAAGGAGTTCTTTACTGAGTTAAGGGAAGTCAAGTTTGGTGAGGTTTTTCTAGGGAATAACAAGAGCTGCCACATTATGGGAATAGGCTCAATATCTCTTGAGCTTCATGATGGGTCTGTCAAGTCTCTATAGGAAGTTAGGTGGGTACCCGAACTGAAAAGAAACCTAATATCCCTAGGAATACTTGACCAGAAAGGGTACAGCTTCAAGTATGGATCTGGAAGCCTTAGAATAGCCCGAGTATCCCTCACAGTAATGAAAGGAACCCTTCGCAATGGCCTGTATGTGTTAGATGGTAAGGTGCATAGAGATCATTTGAATGCCTCTTCTGGCTCAGGAATCAATTTCACTGCTTTGTGGAATAGGAGACTAGGGCATGTTAGTGCCAAGGGTCTTAGTGAGCTCCAAAAACAGGGTCTGTTAAGCAATATTACTCCAAACATTCTTCCCTTTTGTGAAGATTGTGTGTATGGGAATTCTAGAAGGGTAAGTTTCAGTAGGTCTTTGTATAAGGATAAAGAGCCTCTCGAATGTGTACATTCTGATTTTTGGGGTCCTTCTAGAGTTACCTCCCAAGGTGGAGTCTTATACTTTGTTACCTTCATTGATGATTTATCTAGGAGAGTATGGATTTATATACTCAAACACAAGTCTGATACCTTTCAGACTTTTAAGAAATAGAAAGATTCTGTAGAGAGTGAAAGAAACAAGAAACTTAAAGCCCTTAGGACCGATAATGGTTTAGAATATCTATCCAATGAGTTCATTGAATATTGTGAATCAGAAGGAATTAAAAGATATCGAACTGTTGTGGAAACTCCACAACGGAATGGGTTAGCAGAAAGAATAAATAGGACTATCCTTGAGAGGGTGAGGTGTATCTTGTCCCACTCAAAACTCCCCAGGTCCTTTTGGGTTGTGGCTGCTTCCACAGCAGTGTATCTCATAAATCGTTGCCCATATTCTTCCAACTCCTTTAAGACACCAGAATAACTCTGGAAGGGCATTCCCACGAATCTTATTCACCTTAGGATTTTTGGATCCATAGCTTATGCACATTCACGGAATGATAAGCTTGCTCCTAGGGCTGTTAACTGTATATTCATGGGATATCCAGAAGGTGTTAAAGGGTACCGTTTATAGGTAGATAAACCTAGTTACCAAAAATGCATCATCAGCCGCGATGTTGTTTTCCATGAATCTGGTATGACCAAATATAAGGAGCTTGAACCTGCTGGACCCTCCGAACAAGATACTGAACCCTCACGGGACGTAACCCCTCTAGGTGTTGAAGTCCCTTTAAGATCTAGTGACCAGCCACAGTTCAGTACTGACCCTGCTCCCATGGTCACCCAATCCCAACCTGAATCAGATTCTAGTTCGGAATCAGAACCTGAGGGCCCAGAATCAGATGAACTGAGCAACTATCAGCTTACCCGAGATAGAGAGAGAAGGGTTATTAGACCCCCATCCCGTTTCAAACAGGAAAACATTGTTGCCTATGATTTTAACATAGCTCGGTATCTATTCAATGATGATCCCCAAACTTATAAGCACGTCGTTAAGTCCAAAGAAGCCAATAGTTGGCAGAGAGCAATGCAAGAGGAGATGAATTCCCTTCTCAAGAACAACACTTGGGTTGTTGTTCCTCGACCCAGTAACCAGAAAGTTATAGGTTGTAGATGGATCTATAAGAAAAAGGAGAACAATGTAGGAGAAACTAAAATCAAATTTAAAGCCTGTATGGTAGCAAAAGGTTTTCTATAGCGTGAAGTCATTGATTATAGTAAAATTTTCTCCCCTGTTGTTAAGAATTCATCCATTCGAATCCTGCTTGCATTTGCTGCCAAATTTGATATGCATGTTGAACAACTTGATGTTAAAACTGCTTTTTTAAACGGTAACCTGGATGAGACTATTTATATGACACCTCTTGAAGGATTTTCAAATTTGTTCAAACCTAATCATGTTTGTCTTTTACAGAAGTACTTGTATGGACTTAACCAATCTTTGAGGCAATGTTATAAAAGGTTTGATTCCTTTATGATTGAAAATCAGTTTTCTAGAAGCAGATTTGATGCATGTGTATACTTTAATACTATTAAACATGAGCATGTTTATCTTTTATTATATGTTGATGACATATTGTTAATCTGCAAAAACATGAGGATTATAAATGTTGTAAAGCACTAGTTGAACTGTTCCTTTGAAATGAAAGACTTGGGCCATGCAAATAAAATTCTTAGTATGGATATAATTCGGTATAGGAAGGCTAGAACCTTGTACTTATCCCAGTATGCCTATATTAGGAAGGTATTAAAAAGATACTTGTTTGAACATGTTAAACCTGTTAATATTCCCTTAGGTCAACACCTTAAGTTGTCCTTAAATCAATCACCTAGGAATGAAGATGATACTACCTTTATGAATAATATTCCATATGCAAATATTGTAGGAAGTATCATGTATGCCATGGTCTGTTCCAGACCAGATTTAGCCTTTGTTGTTTGTACTTTGAGTAGGTTTATGGGGAAACCTGGTAAGGCACATTGGCATGCTTTAAAATGGTTATTAAGGTATGTTTCCATGTCTGATAAATTGTGCATTTGATATGGCTTGAATACTAATTTTAATAATGACATTGTTGGTTTTGTTGATTCTGACTATGCTTCTAATATTGACACCCGAAAGTCTATCACTGGTTTTGTTTTTCTTGCATATGGAGGACCGGTCTCCTGGAAATGAAACATTCAATCAGTGGTTGCACTTTCTACTACTGAGGCAGAGTAGATTGCCTTGACAGAAGCTATTAAGGAATCCATATGGCTTAAAGGTTTGCTTTTTGAGTTTTCATTATCTGCTGATAGTATAGTAGTTCACTGTGATATCCAATCTGCTTTGCATCTGTCTAAAAATTATGTCTGCCATGGTAGATCAAAGCACATAGACATAAGGTTTCATTTTGTTAGGGATATTATAGAATCTGGGAAAGTGAGTGTCACAAAGATACCCACTGCCGATAACTCGACCGATAGTTTGACTAAGGCTGTTCCGTTATCCAAATTAATGCATTGTCTACAGCTTATGAATTTAGTCCCTATTCTAAAATGTAGGTTGTGAGAACATCATCCTTGAATCCCTGAATTGTATTTGATTGCAAGGTGGAGATTTTTTGAATATGTCTGCATGCATTCTGTTGCAATAAAATTAATTCATTTGTTCCATTTATATATTATGTTTTCATTCTGCATGTTTTTTTGCATGGCATTACTGCATGGGGTTCTGTTTGCATGTTTACGGTTCGGCCTTGTTTCCCGGTTCACTGTGTTTGGACCCGGTTTATTTGTTTTCCTTACTGTTAGTGTGGACCTGCTGTGGCCGTTGATTACCGTCCATACGATGGCTTGGATTTGCGCCTGTTGTGTTTATTCTGGTTGGAATTGATCCGCTTTGCGATGTGCCTCTCCAGTCGGTCGGTGCCACGTGCCCCATGCGCTGGATCGCCTCGGTTATTTGAACCATCCCGATGATCTCTGTCGTCCACGTGGCCTCCATCCCGCTGATCTGCTGAACCACCTAATGTCTGTCTGTTGTGCATTGATTGCCTCTCTTTTCTCCATGTGTGAGAGGTGGCTTCGGTTGTGGATTATTCACTCGGGTTCCGCGAGAGCTCTCGACGAGCTCATATCTGCTTCGACTCCATGAAGAAGAAGGAAAAACTGACCAGGAGCCATCTGGCACCCGCACTCCCCACTTCCGCAGCACGAGCCACCTCCTGTAATCAGATATCTCTTCTAGTGGAGACTCAGTGGCGATCATCCCGGTATTTGGGTTCTTTGACGGCTACGCTTAAAGGGGGTAACAGTATTTACATTCTTTTCTACCGTATCCACGATCTGGTTTGTAGATCTTGGCTTTGTCATGGTTTATTCTTTCTTTGATATGTATGCTACTGTATCCTTATTGCATGCGTGTGTGAGTCCGTCCAGGAGTGGACGGGGCTGACTCTTCGTGACAGACTTGATCGCTGCCACCTAGTTCAGCAAGTTCGGCCTCCTCAGATAGTTTCTCTAGTCCTTTATTTCTACATTCGAGTCTGTATTATGTGCCTGTGTTCTTTCTTTCTTTATTAATAAAATAGTTGCCCTGGGTGGTGTTCTCACCGTGCACGTAGGTCCCCTTGGGACTGAAGCACATTATATTTTTTGTTCTTTACTATCTTGCAAAGGTTTTTTCATCTTAAATCACGTCTGATATTCTTATACCATAATTATCAAGGTTCAAACTATTCTATTAATAATATGTTTCTTTAACTGTTCTCCATTTTATAAACCAGTGGATCTTGGCTTCATTAGGTTTAGTATAATTAACCCCAAAAGTTCTCAAGAATACCAACCATACCAATTTTATGTTTAGATACAACAGAAGCTAGAAAATCTCTTTTGACCCAGGTTCCAATACCCCGAGCATTCTATACGAGTATTGGAATCATTTATAAAATAGGGTTCTGGGATTGGCTCCAAAACTTGTTTCATTTTCATAATGGGAGATAGACCTAACCTTTAGAGACTTAGACCAAGATCTAATACAAACTTTATTATCCTTAGGTAGATAACCCACTGGAGAGGGAGATGAATCTAGGTTATTTATTCTCCCCCTTCTGTCTGGGATGTAATTGACTTCCCCATCTGCTCCTACTAAAGAAAGACAATCTTACCTCAAACTAGAATCAGTGGTATTAGAAGGAAGATTATTAGATATTAATCCAACCGATGAAAAAGACTTATCTAGGGGTTCATCCTTACTCCCAGAACCATATTGGGGTTCATAATAGGGCAATAACAAAGGTTCACTATATCAAGACAGCAAAACTTGAAAAGAATTCATACAACACAACTTTATAGATATCATGTATCTGAAAACAGAAGAAAGATTATCACCAACCTTGACTAGGGTCATTAGTTTTGGTATGTATGGAACAATATCCCGACAAGACACTCAAGTATCTGGTAATAGTTCTTTCACATAAATCATCTCATCAAGGATCTAATTTCCCTATAACATTCCTTCATAAGAATCAAAAATGGATGAATATGATTGGTATTTACCAATCCTCACACCCTAATCATGCCCTTACCATCTTCCCTCACAAATTTTACTACACACTTGCAAAGAGTGACCTTGAAGGAGGCAATTGGAAGAAAATCTCAAAAAAATGGGATACACAATTTCTTGATTCCAATAGAAAGAATCTTGCACCTGAAGAATAAGATTTTCTAGAACCGAATGAGAAATATCCATCTACACACATATTTGATCCATTGAGATATCTGAGCATGATTTGGTCCTAAAATCTGAACATAAGAATCCACCAATAGAATCTCCAATCATCTTTAAGAATCCTTCATTCTGTAAAGGGAGAGGAAGGCTTGGAAGATTGACCCAAACCTACACCACTGAATTTTACTTACCATAATGAGAATCCAAAGACCATCTGGATAAGATAAAATTCCACCGACCAATAGAAGAAGGAGATAAACACCACGCCTGAACAAAGTATTTCTAGGAACCCAGGATAATATAAAAAGATTGCATGTGGATCGGAGAGATTTGAACCAGAAGTTAAAGACCCCAAGAATCCACAATCCATTGGAAAACTAAAGAAGATGGCCTTGTACCCAAAAACGGGAAACTAGCATCCATTGTAAGTAATCTGAAGCCTCCTCAAATGCCGACATAGTAATATCCATACAAATCTGAGTTCCTTCATAAACAACATTTGGCAGCACCACAGAGATTTCTAGAAAGCATGGAAGATAAGAAGAATTAATGCCATAAAGAGCATCCCTAATTGATTTCAGGGAATGCTCATTGGAAGCGGTAGGAACCTTTCTCTCACTAGGGATTTTATTCATTGGAAGAGCTACCATGTAGCCTCCCATGTTTTAATATTAAATATAATTTTTGAGGATTATTTGAATTAATCAAGATTCGAGTCAGTTTAATATTTTAATCTTAACTATCACCTTAATTATAAAAATTGTGTGATTATTTTTTTATGGTTTATAATTCAATTTAATACAAATAATTCAACTAGATCTTTGGATAATTCATCCATCTAAAGGGTCATATAGACCATACAAGAAGGCCCACCAAATCTGTGGAGAAAATTGGACCATCCATGAAGATTGAATTTATGGGATTAATATAGAAGACCAAACTTTATGAAACTCCACAATTTATTTTAGGATATCCGAAAACATCGTGGATAAAAATTTAAAGCCCCAAATCAACTAATAAGGGGCTCAATTGATACATGAAATCCCAGCCCATATTTCTGTCTGGGATTTGAAAGAAGCCCAAAATTCATGACTTTTCTCCGAATATATAAGTATAATTGAGATGTAATTTTTTTGGGGTAAATTCAATAAATATAATACCAACTTTTTGGAAGAAATGTTTTATATTTTAAGGCATATTCATAGACATAAATTCATTCAAATTTAGACCATGGAAAAACTCAACACAAAACTGAACAACAACACATGGTTTGAGAAAAAATACATAACTTTAGCTAAAAAAGTATAATGGACTCCAAATTTGGAGTTTTAACTTTAAACATCCATATATATAACTTTTAAGAAGGATATTTCTCTAGATTAAGCTTTCTATATGGTCAAATGGTCGATCCAACTTGAGGGATAGTTTTAGAAGACAAACAATCCACAACCTTGGTCTATAAATACACTCCCCTCTTCTGTTTTCAAGAGTTTGGAACTTCATCACATAGGATGATACATTGGAATGACCAAATATCCACCAAATTCTTGAGAGTGCCTTCCAAACTCAAGTTTTTACTTGATAGACCTATCATTCTTGCTTTATTTTCTTGCACTTCGCTTGTTTTCAATTGTAATCGTGTAAGTTTGTTTTCATTTCAATTGAATATTAATGATTGTTTCTTCATCATCATATTTAATTTTTATCAACCTTATATTATTTAATTTTAATGGAATCAAAATAGTTTAAAAAATTTGAAAACCCTTCCCTATTCTCACTTTCTTATTCAAAGAAAATGTGCATTTACCTCTCTTCACGTTTCATGTGTGTGTTCAGCGAACCACTCTTTTCTTGTCCCATTATTTTTCTTATTTTTATAACTCATCACCAAAAGTATAATAAAGAAGATTAATAACCACTTAAATGGTTGATTAAATCATCCATTGGGGTGAGTCATGATTTGGGGATGTTGAGTGATTGAGAGATTTTTCTATTTAAATATTTTTTAGGTTAACATTTGTGCATGTTAAACTTAAAATGTCATGGATTAATGATATTTTTTGTATAATGTGTGGATTACATGGATTATTAGAACCATAAATGCACTACCATAAACAAGTATTGATTGATATTATAACCCTAGTTAAGTTATGTAACAATTCGCCCCTACCTCATTGGATTGAGAAGGCGGTGAGGGTTACTTGGCCTTAAGCAACGTTCCCAAGGCGCCAAAGGCTGGTAATAAATGCCAAGGGCTTCAAGAAAAACCTTAAGAAAAAACCAACCAAACCATCCACTATCAATCACTATATAATGCATGTCAACCAAAACATTCAAGCATGTATTCCCAAAGTACAACCAAGTTGTTCCACAATACAACCCAAAACCAAAACAAACAACACAATATCAGAGTACTACGCGGAAGCCCAAACAACAAAGCACCACATGCCAAGATACCACCATAGCTCTACACCAAGCTCCAAGCTCCAAGATCCACCAAGAAATCACAATGAACCACTAAAGGAGGGTTATGCCTTACCTTTTCCCACATCACGGTACACAACATCTGCAAAGACACTAACGTGGCAAAGTAGGGGGTGAGAACTAAAACTCAGTAGGATTTTCCCAAATGACTTCCCTGCACACGCCACTAGGATAAAATCATTATAACATTTATATAAAACAATTTATATAAAATAAATCACAAGTGTAACAATTACCATAAGCCAAACACAACCTTACCAAGCCATCTCACCCAAACCAAACCACCAAGGGAATGCCAAAAAAGCATGCCACGAGCCATTTCATCATTTACATACTAGCACAACAATTTCCAAATTGCAAGCAATGCACAACAAAAAACCAAACGGTGGGACTTCCGCCCAACCTGTTCACCCATTCACACCAAAACAACCAAAACGGTGGGACTTCCGCCCAACCCGTTCACCCATTCACAACTAGCGGTACTTCCCGACCACTACCCACATGGTGGTTCTTCCAACCACTATCCATAACATTTTATAGTGAGACTTACCGCCCACTTCCACACAACATTTAAATCAAGCCAAACCAAGCATAAACCCACCAAGGTCACAACATCATGCAATCAACCCATTCCATTACATATCAATCCACTTCAATAAATCACCCATTTATTGAAAATCATTTTCCATGCCAAACCACATTTCAATAAAATAACCTCTTTATTGAAAACCATTTCCATCAATCATTTCACAAATCAACCATAGCATCCCATTTTAAAATATCCATTTTAAAATCCATAAGAATGGAATTTCATAAAAAAAAACCCTTTTTCCCAAAAATCCCCAAAACATCACCCAAGGGATTTCCAACCAATTTCGCACAACAAATCACAATTAACTTTTCAGCACAAAAAATTAATTGTAAACAAAGAACCACTAGTTCTAACCAAGTGGAGTCGAGAGAGAATCCACCTACCTTTAGGGTTCCCGAGAAATTGACCCACAAGCAATCGCACCTCAAATCTGGCGAACGCACCACCGAAACCTCTCTAGATCCCTTCCCCTAACATTCATAGGCCTTAAAATCATCATCCAAGGCAACCAAAACCCTAGATATACACACAAAAAGTGTATATCTAGAAAAATAAGAAATAGAGGGATGTAGATCTAGAGGAAAACACAAGGAAACCAAAAGGAGAGACTTACCTGGGAGAAACCACCTTCAAATCCCCTTGAAACCTCTTCGATTTGCTTCCAAAACATGTGGGAGATCACCCTCAACCCCTGAGAACCCGAAAATGCCGAGTGAGACTCAAGTGGGAGGAAATTTGGAGAGGAATGAGGCAAGCCTGAGTGAGCCTGGGTTTTAAAACCCTATTTTTAAGTGGCCGCACGGTTAGCCCGCACGGTTTTGCAAACTGTGCACTAACCGTGTGCATGCTACTTCCTCGGGAGCAAGGGTCCGCACAGTTTCCTCGCACGGTTTGGAAAACCATGCGCAGGTTGTGCAAATCCTACTATCTCCCCCTACATGGTTTCCTAGAGAATCCGCACGGTTTCCACTAACCGTGCTCAAACCGTGCTCCCTAAGAAAAGCCTCCAAACTCATCCAAAACCATTCCAAACTCTCCCAACCTCTTCCCAAATCATCCCATTCACTTTAAAAACATAAAAAACAAATAAACAAGGGCTACATACCTCAAACTGGGGGTACTACATTCTCCCCACCATTGGACTTTCCGTCCTCATAAAGTAGTGAACCCACCCTTTGCCAAAAGAGCTCAGGCCACTGCTCGACCATCTGTTTCTCCCGCTACCAAGTCTCCTCTTGAATCCGACCATGCTACCACAAAACATGAACTAAACCGATGCTTTTACCACACAAGACTTTCTCTTGCCTATCCATAACCCGCACTGGCACATGCACCAATGAAGCATCTGGTTCTAGCTCAACATGATCCCATCGAATCACATGGTCATGATCCGGCTGATAATTTTTCAACTGCGATACATGAAACACATTGTGCACCGCACTGAACCTAGGTGGAAAATCCAAACGATAAGCCACCTCACCAACCCGCTCAAGAATCTCAAAAGGTTTAATATACCTCAGAGATAGATTTCACTGATTCCCAAACCAACGATGTCCCAACCTAGGAGAGATCCTCAAGAAAACATGATCACTCACCTCAAACGACAACGGTCGTCGATGATGATCTACATACGATTTCTGATGACTCTGAGCCATCTCCATTCTCTTCATGATTAACTTGATCTTCTCTGTAGTCTCCTGTACAAGGATCGGTCCAACCATTAAGGATTCACCCGTTTCTACCCAACATAGTGGAGAACAACACGGACGCCCATACAACGCTTCAAATAGAGCCATATGTATGGATGCCTAATAACTGTTATTATACGAAAACTCAACCAATGACAATTGCTCCTCCCAAGAGCCACCAAAATCCATGACACAAGCCTGCAATATATCCTCTAAAGTTTGTATCATCCTCTCAGATTGACCATCTGTCTGAGGGTGATACACCGTGCTCATGGTCAACTTAGTTCCAAGGTCTTGCTGTAAGGATTTCCAAAAAAAATATGTAAACCTCAGATCTCTATCGGATACAACTGAAACTGGAATGCCATGCCTATTTACCACCTCCCGGATATAGATGTTGGACAGATACTCCACCGTATGAGATTCACGAATTGGAATGAAATGGGCCAACTTCGTTAGTCGATCTACTATCACCCAAATGGAACTGTCCTTTCTGACCGTTCTTGGGAGACATGTGACAAAATCCATCGCTATTTTATCTCACTTCCAAACAGGGATTGGTAAAGACTACAACATTCCCACTGGCCTCTGATGCTCTTCCTTGACCTGCTGACAAGTCAAGCATCTCGAAAAAACTCAACCACACTTCTTTTCATACCATCCCACCAGAACTGCACTTTCAGCGCTTTATACATTTTCTGAATTCCAAGATGAACAGCCCACCTATAATGATGATATACCCTAAGAAGATCCTCTTAACAAGCAACTGGTACAACCATCTGATTCTAGAAACACAAAACTGAATCTCCATTCAGTTTCCAACCCTCAATGGTCTCCCCACCATTGAGTCTCGACCTCATGGTCACACACTCAGAATCAGATATTTGTGCCTCTTTAACCAGGACAACCAAGTCAGGAATCAACAAAACTAGAAATAATACCCCTCTATCACCCTGGTCTTCACATTCCAACCGCATTTCATCTATAACTGACATCAACTGCCACTGGTCTGATGCCTATTTTACCACCTGAGCATATGGTTTTCTACTTATTGCATCTGCCACAAAATTTCCCTTACCCGGTGTGTACATCAAGTAAAAATCAAATATCTATAGATATTCCATCCATATCCTTTGCCTCAAGTTCAAATCCCTTTGTGATAAAATGTGTTTCAAGCTCTTATGATATGTATATACCGTGAATTTCTCACCGAAGAGGTAATGAAACCACACTTTCAAATCATGGACCATTGCTACCGGTTCCAAATCATGAGTTGGGTAGTTATTCTCATGCACCCTCAACTGACGTGATCTATATGCAACCACATGATTCCCTTGCATGAGAAAGCACCCCAACCCTGATCCCGATGCATCACAATACACCCCGTACCCTTTTCATGGTTCTGGAAAAACCAAGATTGGTGTTGTTGTAAGGCGACCCTTTAGCTATTCAAAACACTGCTGACACTGTTCATTCCACTGAAATGGAACATTCTTTCTTGTAAAAGTTGTCATCGGCGAAGCCAAACTTGAAAAATCATGAACAAAATGCTGATAATACCCAGCTAGACCGAGGAAACTCCATATCTCAAACATATTCTTTGGTGGTTGCCATGAGATAACAGCCTCTACCTTTTCCGGATCCACTAAAACACCCCTTTTAGAAATCACATGGCCAAGAAAATGAACTTATTGTATCCAAAAGTCGCACTTTGACAATTTGGCATACAACTGTTGATTCCTCAAGATCCCCAGCACTATCGCCATGTGCTTCTCATGCTCCACCTTTGTCTTTGAATACACCAGAATATCGTCTACAAACACCACCACAAATGAATCCAGGTATCTTTGAAATATTCGATTCATCAATTCCATGAACACCGCTAGTGAATTCGTTAGACCAAAGGTCATAACCAGATATTTATAATGGACATATCTACTTCTGAAAGCTGTTTTAGGAGTATCGTCCTTCCTCACCTGTAATTGATAATATCCCAACACCAGGTCGATCTTGGAGAACCATTGGGCTCCCCTCAACTGGTCAAACAAATCATCAATTCGTGAAAGTGGATATCTATTATTTATCGTAACTTGGTTAAGTCTATGATAATCAACGCATAGCCTCAAAGTTTCATCTTCCTTTTTCACAAACAACACCAGTGCTGCCCACGGAGACATGCTAGGCCAGATAAAACCTTTGTTTCAAAACTCTTCCAACTAGACTTTTAATTCCCACAATTCAGTAGGTTCCATCTGGTAAGACGGAATTTAGATAGGACTGTTCCCTGGAAGGAGATCAATCATAAACTCCACTTCTCTTACGAGAGGTAACCCAGAGAATTATTCAGGAAAAACATCCATGAACTGATCCACCACTGCTGAAAGAACACTCTGCTCAACACCGTCTACCGATTCCAACGACAACACCGCCAACTGATACGATATCGTGCCCACTGCTGGTGCCAACAAACTCGTTGCACCCTACCTTTCATGCCTCTCTCCTCTAAAGAGATGCCTAGAGACATCGTGTGTCATAAAATCCATTGTTCGTGCATTACAATCGATGTGGGCCTTAAACACCACCAGCCAATCCTTTCCCATGATTACATCATACCCATCCATCTCAATCACTAAGAAATTCCAGGTTATCTCAACCTCACCCACAACGATACAACATGCTCTACACAAGAAGGCTCGACACTCTCTTCGACCCAGAGGAGTTTGAAGTTTTAAAACCGAGGGCATCATTTCTACCCTTAAACCCAGCAAATAAACCACACGTGCAGTAATAAAAGAGTTTGAAGCACTCGTATCAAATAACACTTACATCAAGGTAGAATTTAAAAGAATAGTACCTCGCACCGTGGATGGTCCCGACTGATCATCCACCACAACCTTCTCAGATCCAAACACATGTTTGCTTTCCACGCTCTGCTCTTTATTGCCCTGTTGAGGCGTCGTGGTATTCTGAGAATCACCATGACCCACTTTACTCTTCTGACGAGGGGTGTGCTGCTATCCCCATCCTGTCGAAGCATATGACGTCTGCGATCCCTGAAGAGTGTCACGCGCACCCGACCTTGGATAATTCTGACAATAGTGTTGCAGATGCCCCATATGCTTACAATTATGACATGCTCGAGGTTGTGTCGTACAATCCCACTTGATGTGGCTTATAGAACCACATGGAAAACATCCTGGCTTACTCTGGGGCTTTGGAGGAAGATTCACCAATCCTGTCGTCAGATTATGTGTCATACTCCCGCCCTGGGAATAAGTTTCCTTCCTCCACTTGAACCCAGTGTTAGAGTTCCCACTATTCCCCATGGGTACCACCATGCTTCCTCCGCCCGGAGCTCCCAACAGATCCCGCTCAGCCACCGAGGCTCTATTCACCATCTCTGTGTGATCATCTATACACAGTACTACTATCTTTGAACGGATTTCTTGCCTTAACCCCGCTTCAAAGATCCTTGCCTTCAATGATGTGCTACCTGCCACCTCGGTTGCAAACCTCAGTAAGTTCATAAACTTAGCTGCATATTCCATCATATACATATGCTCTTTCTTCAGAATAAAGAAATTATTCATGCGGTGAATTTTAAACATATGTAGATAGAATTGTTTATCAAACAATTCCTCAAATCCTTCCCACATCACACCCTGGTCCGTTCCATCTTGAACTACCAACTCCCACCACTGAAGGGCCAGATTTTCTAACATATACGTGGCCAACTTCACTTTTAACTCTACCGGTGTTCTCAAGAACTCAAAGATCTTGTTCATTCTATTCAACCATAATTCTTCCCTCTCCGGCTCTGAATCACCCCTGAAGATGGGTGGATTCTGCTTTTGAAACTGAACCGCATGATCCGCATGCCTTGGTTCATCCATTTTATTTCCAATTTCCACAGCTTGGAAAACCTTCACTATGCTTTTCACTAGTTGATGGTTCACCTGAGGCTCAGGTGCTACCACATTCTCAGCAGCCTCCTCTGGTTGGTCTCTACGACGCCTACCCAGTGCCATTTCTATCAACAAAAAATAAACAACCATGAGTCTCACTTCCGTAAACATCAAGAAATCCCATTTCAAATCACATTACCCAATACTATCACAACGAGGCTTTCCACCTTTCCACATTTTCCATGTTTCACCATTTTGAAAACCAAACCATTTTCAAAATACCAAATTTATTCACATTACAATTTCACACCTTTTCAAAACCATTTCTCAATTCAGCCCATAAATCATTATGCCTAATGAAATATGTATCCTAGTGGGAATTCATTTTTACCATGTATTCCATACTCATCTCGTTGGCTTCACCCATGACAATGAGATATCCAATGCCTATAAGTGTCTCCAAAACACTTATGTACTCAACTCCCTGGTAACTTGAAGTTCAGCATAAGAGGGTTAGCTACGTCCTTTTATGCTATACATTCCAAGTTCTGACATTACTACGCTTTGATACCATCCCAACTCTAGGAATATACCACAATGAATGTCAACTCCAAAATCAAGGTGCCGAAGCGACCGAACAATTGCTCTCACTTCAAAACTAAGGACCGAACAAACAGATACCACTTGTAACACCCCGCCCCTACCTCATTGGATTGAGGAGGCGGTGAGGTTTATTTGGCCTTAAGCGATGTTCCCAAGGTGCCAAAGGCTGGAAATAAATGCCGACGGCTTCGAGAACAAATTGGGGAACGATTTTCCCTTAAGACAAAACCAACCAAACCATCCACTATCAATCACTATATGATGCATGTCAACCAAAACATTCAAGCATGTATTCCCAAAGGATAAACAAGTTGTTCCACAATACAATCCAAAACCAAAACAAACAACACAATATCAGAGTACTACGAGGAAGACCAAACAATAAAGCACCACGTGCCAAGATACCACCACAGCTCTACACCAAGATCCAAGCTCCAAGATCCACCAAGACATCACAATTCACCACTAAAGGAGGGTGATGCCTTACCTTTTCCCATTTCATGGTACACAACATCTACAAAGACACAAACGTGCCAAAGAAGGGGGTGAGTAATAAAACTCAGTAGGATTTCCTCAAATGACTTCCCTACACACGCCACTACGATAAAACTGTTAGCACATTTATATAAAACAATTTATATAAAATAAATCACAAGTGAAACCATTACCATAATCCAAACACACCCTTACCAAGCCATCTCACCCAAACCAAACCACCAAGGGAATGCCAAATAAGCATGCCACGAGCCATTTCATTATTTACATACAAGCACAAAAATTTCCAAATTGCAAGCAATGCACAACAAACAACCAAACAGTGGGACTTCTGCCCAACCCGTTCACCCATTCACACTAAAACAACCAAAATGGTGGGACTTCTTCCCAACCCGTTCACCCATTCACAACTAGCGGTACTTCCCGACCACTACCCACATGGTGGTTCTTCCGACCACTATCCATAACCTTTTATAGTGAGACTTCCTGCCCACTTCCACACAACATTTCAATCAATCCAAACCAAGCATAAACCCACCAAGGTCACAACATCATACAATCAACCCATTCCATTGCAAATCAATCCACTACAATAAATCACCCATCTATTGAAAATCATTTTCCATGCCAAACCACATTTCAATAAAACAACGTCTTTATTGAAAACCATTTCCATCAATCATTTCACAAATCAACCATAGCATCCCATTTTAAAATATCCATTTTAAAATCCATAAGAATGGCATTTCATCATAAAACCCCCTTTTCCCAAAAATCACCAAAACATCACCCAAGGTATTTCCAACAAATTTCATACAACAAATCACAATTAATTTTTCAGCACAAAAAATTAATTGTAAACAAAAAACCACTAGTTCTAACCAAGTGGAGTTGAGAGAGAAGCCACCTACCTTTAGGGTTCTCGAGAAATCGACCCACAAGCAATCGTACCTCAAACCCGGCGAACGCACCACTTAAACCTCTCTAGATCCCTTCCCCTAACATTCATAAGCCTTAAAATCATCATCCAAGGCAACCAAAACCCTAGATCTACACACAACAAGTGTAGATCTAGAAAACCAAGAAAGAGAGGGATGTAGATCTAGAGGAAAACACAAGGAAACCAAGAGGAGAAACTTGCCCAGGAGAAACCACCTTCAAATCACCTTGAAACCTCTTCAATTTGCTTCCAAAATGTGTGGGAGATCACCCTCAACCCCTGAGAACCCTAAAATCCCGAGTGAGGCTTGAGTGGGAGGAAATTTGGATAGGAATGAGGTAAGCCCAAGTGAGCTCAGGTTTTAAAACCCTATT
Source organism: Viscum album (assembly GCA_963277665.1). NCBI lineage: Eukaryota > Viridiplantae > Streptophyta > Magnoliopsida > Santalales > Viscaceae > Viscum > Viscum album. The sequence goes on from OY728135.1 coordinate 1,294,305,798, forward strand.
TTTAAGTGATCGCATGGTTAGCCCGCACGGTTTGGCAAACCGTGTGCTAACCGTGTGCATGCTACTACGTCGGGAGCAAGGGTCCGCACGGTTTCCTCGCACGGTTTGGAAAACCGTGCACAGGTCGTGCAAAGCCTACTATCTCCCCCTGCACAATTTCCTAGAGAATCTGCACGGTTTCCACTAACTGTGCTCAAACCGTGCTCCCTAATAAAAGCCTCCAAACTCATCCAAAACCATTCCAAACTCTCCCAATCTCTTCCCAACTCATCTCATGCACTTTAAACATATAAAAAGGCATAAAAAGGGCTACATACATCAAACCAGGGGTGCTACAAGTTCAGGCTTGGATTAAAGCCTCAACACTTGGGAATTCTGATCAAAATCATCTTGTGAAGTGGATGTTAATTTAATGCAATATCATGAAAATCTCAAAGATATCATATTCCTAAATCCCTAATAATGAACTCAACTCAATATTTATCAAATTGTTAAATCAAAATTCACCCATCAATCAGTTTAATTAAGTTATGAAAAAAAACATCTCATTCAAAAAAAACAATCGAATTTAAAAAATAGTATCATCGCTAAGGATTCGGCCCGAGTGCCGCTATACACATTAGTTGAGCTCCGGGAATTTAAACGATCAATATACGAAAATTGGCCACACTTCATCACCAGATGGATAGTATGGGATGGTTCATCAAAAAGTGCATGAGCATATATACCTTGTGAATAATATTATGTCTTATTATAATGAATTTGATGCAAGGTGCTATTCTTATCTTATTCATTGAGATTTAAGGGGTATAAATGATTACTTATTCTAAAATTTAGAATCAAAATTGGTTTTTTATGTAAATGCTGAATATTTATTTGATCCACATAAATCTATATCTCAAATTGGATATTTATCCATATATGGTGGAACTATTGTTTCATAATGTTCTATAAAACAAACCATTTATGTGACTTTCTCTATTCATGTTGAGTTGACTGTGATTTATATAGAAATTCAAATATATATTTGGTTGAGATCATTTATTCATCATATCAGAAATAATTGTGGATTAAACATGAGTAATAATATTCCCACCATATCATACGAGGATAATGCTATTTTTATAGTGCAATTGAAAGGCGGGTATATCAAAGCTTGTAAGACAAAATATATCTTGTCAAAAAATCTTTTTCAATCATGAACTTTAAAAGAAAGATGATATTGACATCCATTAAATAAGAACCTGTGATAATCTTACAGATTTATTTATAGAGGTATTACCGATTTCAACATTTGAAAAATTTATTTATAAAATAGGGAAGCAAAGACTGAAAATTATATCATGACTTAATGATAGGAAGTTGATAACAATGTACTCTTTTTCCCTTCATTAGGTTTATCTCAATATGTTTTCCTGATAAAGATTTTAATGAGGTAGCATGACATAAACTTCAATTAATTTGACTTTACTTGTTTTTTTTCACATAATCTTTTTAAAGTGAAGATTATATAAGATTACATGAAATTACTACATCCAATCACTACCAAAAAATGGGGAAAGGGAAGCACCTCATTTTATCAGCGCAAAATAGAAAGCACTGATAAAGGAGGGGCCTTTATCAGTGCTAGTTTTAGTGTTGATAAAAGTTTTTAATAATAATTTATACATAGTTATTATATTTATATTAAAAAATAATGTTTATTAGTATATATTAAATAAAAACGAATGTTTATAATTAGTATTTTTTTAATAATTCAAAAATATATATATAATATTTTTAAAAAAATATATAATATTATAATTAAATATATATGTGTTTACAATGAATTTGGTTAATTAATATATTGATCATGTGTGCATATATTCTATGTATCATCATGAATGTTCATTTATACATTACACTCTTCTTATTATTCATGTTGTCCATTGATGACTCATTTTTTATTATGTATATTTTACTAGGTGTATATGATTAATTCATGTTACCCATATATATACTATATTATGTTCTCAATACTTATAAAATTACATTAAATATATTTAAAGAATAAATATATTTATTATATTTATAATTATTAAATTTTAAGAATATATAAATTCTATTTAAATATATTTATTTGTAATTATAATTATATATATATATATATATATTTATTTATTTAAATAATTATAAAATTACAATAAATATATATATTATAATTTCATATATATATATATACAAATATTTATCAATATATTTATTTATAGTTATAATTATAACTATAATAAAAATATATATATGTAAAAAATTATAAAATTATAATAAATATATTTATTATACTACTTATAAAGTTATAAATATATAATTAAATAAATATATTCATAAATATACACAAATATTTATAAATAAATACAAATATTTATAATTATAATTCCTAAATAAATATACATATATTTAAATAATTAAAAAATTATAATAATTATATTAATTGTATATATTTGTATACAAATATCTATTAATAAATACAAATAGTTATAAATATAATTCTAAATAAATGTAGATATATTTAAATAATTAAAAAATTATAATAAATATATTAACTATATATATTTAGAAAATTATAAATATATTTTTTATAATTTTATAATTATTTAAATATATATATATTTATAATTACAACTATAAATAATTTATTTATTATAATTTTTAATTACAAATAAATATATATTTATTTATTAGTTATAAATATATATTTATTTATTAGTTATAAATATATATTTATTTATTAGTTATAAATATAAATAATTATTTATTTATTTAAATAATTATTAATTCATAAAAAATATATTTATTATTTTCATATATAATGTTATATATAATTAAATAAATATATAGAAATATTGGGAAATAAATAAAAATATTTATATTTATAGTTATAAATAAATACATATATATTTAAATAATTATAAAATTATAATAAATATATTAAATATTAATATTAATAAAATTATAAACATTAGAAATATTAATTTGTTGTAATTTTATAATTATTTAAATATATATATATATATATATATTTCATTTATAATTATAATTATAAATATATATATATTTATAAAAATAATTATAAAACCAGAAGAAATATAGTTATATACATCTATAATCTTATAAATATATATAATTAATATATTTATTATATGTATTTTTAAAATTATAAATATAATAAGTATATTTCTTATAATTTTATAATTATTTAAGTTATAATTTTATAAATATAAATATATATTTATCATGTATATAATTTTATAAATATATATAATAATAGAAATAAATTATTAACATTATATCTTTATCAGCGCTTTTTTAGCACTGATAAAGGCCTGTCTTTATTAGTGCTAAAAAAGAGTTGATAATTGCATGTTTTATTAGCGCTTTCTATTTTAGCGCTAATAAAACATACCTTTATCAGTGCTTTTTAGCTAGCACTGATAAAAGTTTCATCGGGTTTTATAAAAAAAACTCTAACTTTCTCCTCCTTCCTCGCACCCCTCAAGCTCTCGTGGAAGTTGATCGCTGCCGTCACACCTCCTCCTCCTCCTCCTCTCCTACCGCCTCTCCTCTACCGTGAACCACACCTTCGTCGTGCATCTCTCCTCCATCGTGAACCAGACTGCCATGCGCCTCTCCTCCACCATGCACCACACCTCCGTCGTGCACAAACCAGACCGTCGTGCGTCTCTCCTTCGTCGTGCGCCACACCCCTGCTGCACGCCACACCTCCATCACGCGCCACACCTTCGTCATGCACCTCTCCTCCACCACGCACCTCTCCTCTATCGGGCACCTCTCCTCCGCCATAGGACTCCTCCATTGTTTGCCTCTCCTCCGTCACGAACGCACCTTCGTCGCACACTAAACGACACTTCTGCAGTGAGTTTTCTCCTCTTTTTATTTTATTGATGGTGATGTTGTGAATTATACGGGCTAAACACCCCACTAAAAATCATGGTCATTGGTGGTCCTTGTTTGCGCACTAAATTAATTGCATGTTGGTTGGTTTTTAAAAATAAATTGGTGGTCCTCTAGTGAAACATGATCGTTTACCTTGAATGTGTAAGTGTGTGAACATGGGAAAGGTTATGCCAAGTATGAATGTATTGTAATGATCATGTTTATGAGTTTCTCATATGGTTTTCACTTATACCTTTTTATAAACCTTTTAAATGTTTTCCAATCATTTTTTGGTTTATTAGAAGATATCCTTAATACCAACACTTTCTTCACTTCTTCAAATGTTTCTTATCATCTGAACTTTGTTTAGGTAGTTGTTTGTATGAAAATCTTTTTAATTGAAATGCCTTAGGTACTTGAGTATTTAAAACCCCTTCTTCATCTAAAGTATATTGAGTTATTCTAGTTTAGATGATGACATAATGATTCCATATCAAGGTGACCTTAAAGTTAACCTAAATTGGTTTCCCAAAGTTCATTTATCTGTATATTGTTAGAACCACTTTCTAATTCACTCTAAGTGTTTGTGTAAATTCTTTATAATCCCTTTTCATGCACTTATATTTTTAAACAGTTGTCCAAGCCACCTAATGACCTTGAAACATTTTCTATAAGTAATAAATTAAGAATTCTACTTTATTTTTTAATTAAATGTCACTTTTTGAAGGGGATTTGATTGATATTGAAATTTGGTGTTATTTTATTATCATTTTATGAATCTTATATATTAATTTTATTTAGTAATATGTAATGATATCTTATATGATTTTTTTACACCCCGTTATTTATGTCTGATATATTTATGTTGGAATTTAATTCATTTATTATTTAAAGGAGTTGTTCATTAAGTTTTGAATCGTATTTGGTCTCCAAAAAAGGATTTTATGTGTTCAACTTGGGTAAAATATTTAAAGATCATTTGGAAAATTATTAAAAATAATTTCATGTTTTGGTCATCAATGAATTCTCAAAGGCCTAGTTGTAACTTTATAAAAAGAGTTTTTTATTTGGGAACATTTTCGCGATATTATATTTGGATTTTGATGGTTGTATAAAGTGGGTTGATTTTATTTTGGAATGTGGTATACATGGGTAAAAAGTGAATTTTTTTAGTGAATGGTGTTTAGAGGTGAGATGAATAGTTTTTTATGTCATTTAGATTTTGTGTGATTGACTTCATGATTGATTTTGATTTCCTCCATTTCATTTATCATGAGAACCCCAGTTACTTAGGTGAGACCTAGTACATGTTCTTTCTAGACATTGATCTGATCTCCCTAGTATGGGATTACATCCCTGCACTTACTAGGAATCAATATGATCTCCCTAGATATGGATCAAAACGCTTCACTTTCTAGGCATTGATACATTCTCATCGAGAAACATTATTGCACCAAAACCTCAACCAATCAAACTCCTTGATCCCTCCCTCTACTACACATCCACCTTTAATTCTCAACATCATTGAGTCATTTTCTTCTTCCCTCCTAGATCCAAATTCTCTTGGACACACCTTTTAAAAAAATCTAATGCTTTCATCTTGTGGTTTTCCATTCTACTGAACACCTCACTTCTAACTAATTCAAAATCAATGTAACTTTTTAACTCTCAAAGAGTAGGAAGGCTATTTTCCCCCAAAGTCTGAATCCTACACCATTTAATATCAATCTATACCTTACCCATTTCAATGGCACCACCACTTTGTTACTAGTTCAATTCCACTAAATCTTAGAAAACCACTTCACTAGAGGAAACCTAATAGTCTTGAAACCAAGACTTTCTATCGAGTCTTGATAAAGTAATCACCATATGTTATGTAACCAAGATTTAATACCACTTTTTGGTAACTGATAGTAGAATAAGAAAAAGATATGATACCACTAGTTGGATTTGGTACAAATCAACAATCCTAATGTAAACCCCCAATACATAAATTAAACCCCTGAAACTTGCAAATATCGGAATAAATTCTAGAACATACCTGAATTAAAACAAATCCCCAAACCTGATATACCATAACATATAAGTAAAGTTATAGCTAAGTCACTACATCATATCTCTAACTTCTAGTTCCAATAACCTCGTGGTTTTGAAAATACCTTCCCCAGAGGAAAATGAGAAATAAAGGATAAACGCATGACATAAATGGAATAAACACGCCACATGAAATTTATGTTGTTTGGATGACAATCCTACTTCATAGGGGAATACATTTATATTTTTATTAAGGGATAAATTGATTTATAAGGGAAACATGTCTTTTGTTATCCCTACCTATACAAAGCTACATGAGACACTTTCTAGACACCCTAGTCAAATAACCATAACAACACATGTAATGAATCCTTCCACCCATAAGCACTTTATGGTGAATCCCGTAAAAGAGACAAATGATATAATTCAAGTGATTATCAAATCATATTTTCTTCTTAGCATAATTTTATATCTAAATATATAAATTATTATTTTATTAAAAATTTAACAAATTATATGAATTAATTGTTAACTATTGATATTCAATATTATGAAGTGGTTGTGGAATTTAGGTTGATGCATTCATCAAAGGTACCAAACCTAGATTTTATTTATGAAAATTTCTTTAAAATTTTATAGACTATTTTGGTACTTGATGTTGTTAAACTCATGAATGAGTTTTGGAGAGGTAATAATTCTCTTGATACTTATAATGATACTCTCATCACTTTTATTCTTCAGGTTACTGATACGAGTTCAGTTAAGAATTTTAGAATGACTAGTCTTTGTAATGTCATTTATAAAGTCTTTTTGAAGATTTTTGAAAATAGACTATGGAAAATCATACCATCTATTAGTTTAGTACCATAGTTCTTTTCTTATTTTTACTTGAGACATGATGTACTTAAAAGGATCAGGAAAGCAACATAGTTTCTTTTAGTGATGAGTGGCATAGGGAAATTCTTTGTATGAAAGGAATGACACTTGAGAAATTTTTTATTATGTAATGCGTTCATGCTTATATATTTTCTTAGGTGTATTTATAAAGGAAGGAACCAATATTACTTCATGTGAGAGGCATATACATTGTTATTGGGGTGTATAATCAATTTATTTGGTGTGAGTCAAGGATCATTGGGATAATGTAGTGTTTTTAGTAAACTAGAACACTCATGTTTCATGCTTGAAAGTGTGGTCACTGACTATAGAACATATCTGTTGGGACGCCGGTTTTGTGGTGAAGGATAATTAATATAATTGGACAATGGAATCATGGATAAGGGATATCCAATGGTGGGGAGAACAATATCAAATTCTTATGGAAATTATTATTATTACACCTACCTTTGGAATAATGTGATGGAATCATACAACACTAATCGATTTGGGATGAATCAAGGTGTTTTATATGTATCTTTTATAAATTGTATCTATTGGGATCTATGTCTTTGTCAAAATTCCTAAGTGGGTCTTTTAAAATGATTCAAGTGTTTTGAAATGTTTCTTAGAGGGATGTTTCTCATTTTAAATGATTGAGATTGTTGGTTCGTGAAGTTGTCTTAAATACTTTAAAAAATGAATTGTGGTTTTTTGAAAGAGTTTTTGGAACTGATTGATTTATTTTAAAAGGGCATGTTATTTTAAAGAGTAATTTGTGTAAATTCTTGATTTTTTAATGGGATTTCAAGTGTGATTTTTTAAATAGTTTTCAAAGGATATTTGATATGTAGTTTTTTCATAATATTTTAAGTTTAGATTATTATAGAATTAGGAAAACCATTACATTATATCAATATTTTGTGTATTTATTTTGTTAAATAATAATATCACTGAATCAAATAGGATGGATATAAATAAATAATGGATGGATGTTAATCATTTGACAAGAGTATGAAGATGGAGTGAAATATTTCATCAAGTTTGCAAGAGATCATGCATATGACACTTCTCAAATCCTTTATCTATGTTTACATTGTTGTTATTCAAGACAAGTTAGTCTAAAGGAGTTGCAAGAACACTTGATCTATCATGGAATAGATCGAAGTTCTAAATGTTGGAATAAACATGGGGAAAAAGTGAATGTAGCTAGTGGTTGGGATAACAGTGTGTTTTATGGATCATCTAATATGATTGAAAGTGTGGATAATGAAGAAGACCATATCAAGGATGTGATTATAGATTTGAATGATGATGAAGATCATATTGAGGAAATGACAAGGACATTTGAAGATAAACTTCATGATTTCCAAAAATTGTTTGAGTAGCTAAAGAGTTGTGAAAAGACACCTTTGTATGGTGGTTTCACTAAATACACAGTATTGTCAGCCATATTAAAGTTGTATAACTTGAAAGCAGGCAATAGATATAGTGATTCCAGTTTTATAGAATTACTTGATCTCTTGAATGACATGCTCCCAAAAGATAATAAGCTCATGAGCCGAACATACGACGCCAAATGAATGCTACGTTCGATGGGTATGATCTCTGAACAAATACACACCTGCTTGAACTGTATGTTGTTTCGAAAGGACCACAAATCACTTAGATAATTCCCAAAGTGTGGTTCTACTTGATATAATAAAGATGAATCTAGTCCTATGAAAGTTGTATGGTACTTTCCAATCATTCTAAGGTTTGGGCGCCTATATATAAGTGAGGAGACCGTAGGGAAATTGACGCGGCATGTAGATAGAAGAAATAAATATGGGAAACTATGTCACCTAATAGACTCTCCTCAATAGAATAGAATCGATCATGAGTATTCTGATTTTGGAAATGAGCCGCGAAACCTTAATCTTGCGTTATCTACAGATGGAGTGAATCCTTTTGGTTTTCAAAGAAGCACTCACAATACATGGATAGTTATGTTAGTAAATTATAACTTGTCACCATGGTTATGCATGAAACGAAAACACATCATACTATCTATGATTATATCAGGACCAAAACAACTGAGTAATGATATTGATGTTTATTTGGCTCCATTGATCGAGGATTTGAAATTATTGTGGGATTCAGGTGTTACGTTGTATGATGATTATAGAAATAAATATTTTACATTGAGATCCATTTTGTACAGGATGATAAATGAATTTCTTACTTATAGAAATTTGTAAGGATATAGCATTAAAGGAATTCATGGGTGTCCCATCTGCAAACAAGGTACACAGCCAATTAGGTTGAAACATTAATCAAAAACAAAATAGTGTTTCTAGGACATCGCATACTTCTACCCCGGCGACATAAGTACTGATCTTGGATGACATCATTTGATGGAAGTTCAGAAGAATGTACAACACCATCTCCACTAACAAGTGATCAAATTTTTGAGAAAGTAAAAGATATGGACACTACTTTTGGTAAACCATTTTCGAAAAACCTTATAAAAACCAATTAGAAGAAGAGATCAGTTTTTTTTTTTGAATTATCATACTGGAATTGTCTGTACGTCAGACACTTTATTGGTGTTATGCATGTTGAAAAAAAATATATATTATAGTGTCATCGACATGTTGCTAAATAAAACTGAAAAAAAAAGGATGGAATTAAGGATAGGTTAGACATGTTTTATATGGGAATATGAGAATATTTTGCACAAGTGAAGGGTGAAAAATGAACTTTTCTTCCTCCAGCTACTTACACTCTTTCCAAGCAGGAGAGATATTAGTTTTGCAACTTCTTGAATGATGTAAAGGTTCCATAGGGGTATTCATCAAATATCAAGAACAATGTGTCAATGACTGATTTAAATTTAAAGGGCCTAAAATCACATGATTGTCATGTTTTGATATAAGATCTAATTCTTATATCTTTATATTGATTTTTTTTCAATAATGTTCATTATACATTAACAAATATTTGTTTCTTCTTTAAAGCTATATGTAGTAAAGTTATAGACCTAGTGAAATTTACAAGTATGGAAATATAAATTTTCATCATATTATGTGAATAGGAAATGTTCTTCCCACCAACTTTCTTTGATATGATGGTTCATTTGATGGTTCACTTGGTGAGAGAGATTAAACTATGTGGTCTTGTACACTATAGATGGATATACACAATTGAACAGTATATGAAGATTTTTAAAGGGTATGTCAAAAATTAAAGTTGGTCAGAGGGTTGTATTGAGGAGCAATATATTGTTAAGGAAGTCATTGAATTCTCTACCGAATACCTGTCCAGTATGGAAAGCATTGGTCTACCAAAATATTGTCACACTAGACGGCTTACGGATGAAGGAATTTTTGGAAGAGAGGTTGTCATAATAAATATTACAGATTGGGTGCAAGGCCACCTTTATGTTTTGCATAATAGTTTGGAGGTTGACCCATATGTTGAAACCCGCAAAGAAATTCTTAGGCATTTGTATCCATCAAGGGTTGAAAAATAGATAAAAATAAACATAATCAATAGTTTATAGGATGGTTTCAGGACCATATATTTAAGTATTCAGATGAAAATCTGGAATCAATTTTAGAACGACTTTGGTGGTTAGCCTATGTATTATCTGATAATGCTTATGTAATTAATGGTTATTCATTCTATACTAATGAACATGATGAAGACAGTGCCATATAGAATAGTGGAGTTACACTTATGGCTGAAGCGATGCATATTTATGGAACTAAGGATAAAAATCCAATTTATGTGAATATGTCATACTTTGACATCATCAAACAAATATGGGAGTTGGATTATATGAACTTCCAAGTGTTGATTTTTCAATGCAAGTGGGTTGATAATAGGAGTGTTTTTAAAATAGATGAGTTGGGATTCATGAAAGTTGATTTCATTAAAGAAGGGTATAAAGATGAACTATTTATAATGGAATCACAGGCAATATAAGTATTTTATGTTATAGATCCCGTAAACTGAAAGTGGTCAATTGTTCTGTTATCGACCAAAACCACTGAAGGGTCAGATGAAAATTCAATAGAGGATGACCCTTTCATTAGGATTTCACAATCATTTTGCAGCGGTCCCAATGTAGACATAATTTTGTATGTCAGAGGAGATCACAATGAAGGGATTTGGATAGTCAATAGAGGGGTTAAATCCCATTAGACTTTAAAAAAGAGTTCAATAATCAGGTTATATTTTTTTGTAATATACATCATGTTACCTTATGTTATTATTTGTTCGCTTCTTCTTTTATGTAATCTAAATTAAATGTTAAACCACTTCTGTAGATAATGACTTATGCACGTAATGATGCTCCCAATCCCAAGGCACAATGGGTCTCTTAACCTGCTGCTGCTCACAGTGTAGAGGAACAACTGGTCTCTCAACCTACTGTTACTCACAGTGCAGAGGACCAACAGGTTTCTCAACCTGTTGTTATGATTGCTCCCAGTGTAGAGGTACAACCACCATCTGCACATGCCAATGCTAGTGCTCTGGAGGAACATATTGATGATGTTGAAACCAAGGAAATGGTAGGAAACAAAACACTGGTGGCGTAGAAAAAATAGGAGCATCGTAGTTTGATGGTATTAGCAAAAATCCTTAAGGCAAAAGCGAAAGGCGTCAAATACGAGGTCATATGGAATAGGAGAGGTCATCATGTTAACCCCAACAAGGCCATGTATAGTAGTTACATTAGAATCGTCACTCAGAAACGCGTGTCGATTGATATATAGTTGTGGCACCATGTGGTCACCAGGCTTAAGACACTGATGTGGGGAGATATTATAATAACATTATAATATCATTTCTTTAATTTACTAAAAAATAAAATAATGAAACATTGACTTGCTCTTTATCATCCCTTATAGAGTGCATTAATAGAGGATGAATCACAAAAGGACTATGTATTAAGAATTTTTGAAAGGAATCATAGAGGCTTTTGTACAATTTTAATGAGATGTTATCTTAAAGATACTGAAGGGAAAATAAACCTGCACCCACCTCCTCTTTATGCACACCTGATAACCCAAGGATTGTGGGATATGTTTATTAGTCATTGTGTGGAGCAATATTTTCATGTATATTGTGTTTGTTAATATATTGTTTGACGATATGTGTATTCATCACTTTGATTGATAGTTTTTTATTTATGAAACAACAATTGAGCACTGAAAATAAGGAATGAGAAACAAAACCAGTATACCCCTACCGTAAAGCAAAAATGGGGTACGCTTCACTTGAAAAAAAATTGGTACATATTTTAAATATACCATAATACTTTTATGTAACATAAAACAACATCATAACTATGTTCCTCTGTTTATATGAATATTGATGAATGCAAATCCAAAGTCACTTCCATCCCATGTCATGTGCTATAGAAGGAGGCACGTGTAAATAAAGATGGTATACTAATAGATTAAAACACATAAAAATGTGGGAAACATGTATAAGTATGACATAATAAATATTTTTTTTCTTTAAATTGATATTACATAACAATGATTACTTATTTTACTATATTTTCTATCTGACATAGTCACAGGAATCAGAAACATCCAAACCGGATGCAGACATACTTTCGGTGTCCTTAAAGCAGCCAGAAAATTATGGCCATGTCAGAGGTACGGGTTTTGGGGTGACACCCCAAACATTTTTTGAGAAAAAAAAAGAGGAGGATCAAAGTGAATAAATCAAAATGATTAGGGAAATAATAGATATCCTTGAAGAACATATGCAATTATAGAGAGAGTTCATGACAAATTTGATGGTAGGGGGTAAAGAGAAGAAGCAACTCAAGAACAACCAACACATAAAGATCCCACCCCACCCCCCACTATCTTTGAGGTGAGACATTCCCATAAAAAACCTGTCTTAGTTGAGGTAATAAATGTTCTAATAATTGTTTTTGTGAATTGTGAATCAAATAGATAGTGATATATTTTTTGTACTGATATTGTATAGGGTGAAAATGATTGTGATTTATATCTATCAATACCCACCCATCACCTTGTAGTGAGGGTTGTGGTGTTTAATATTCAGAGCACCATGCTACACAACAAACCACTTCCAATAGGTCATGTAAAAGTGTTGGTTAACATAGCCCATGAGCCAAGCACTGAGCTACCTATTCCAATTGATGATGAAGATATTCTTAAGGTCGAACAAGCTCTTGGAACATTCATCGTATGGCCGTTATAGCTTGTAAAAAACATGTCGACAAGGAGGTATTCATTTCCAATTTATTTTTCAAGATAAAACTTTAACATTTAATGAAAAAAGTTCTAAAGTAGTGAATGTTATTACATACGGACACAGGAAAGGGGGTGAAAAGAAAGAATGGATCAAAACCATCTCAAGGATCAACCAACTGATCGAAACGATCTACTAAAAGCACCTTAAACCCGCTCGTTCTATATCCATATTTATTATCAGTACAGGATCATGTGGATACGAAGTTGAAAGATGGTGGTACTCACACAATTTTTTTTTATGAAAATATGTATAGAGGGGAAGATCCAGATTTCATTACTGTTGACAATGTAAGTGAAATACTGATGTATGATTAGTTAGGTGGCTGAGTTGAAAATGTATACATGAGGTATGTTTTCATGATTTGATTTTCCAAAAGCTGATATAATATGATAATTATGAATAAATACATTTCATATATTTCATAGGCATATATATGAAAAACAATTGAAGGGATTTCCCTATGAAAAAAAATTGGACTCGTTAGTCCTCGCGTCACCACTACAGAACAAACAAAAATAGAATCTGAGAAAGAGGGTGAAATAGTGGCAGGCCTACTCAAATTTTTTAACAAAAAAATTAAGAATGATAGACTCTTCTTAATACCAACGATGCAGGGGTAAAACTCTACAATTTAATCATATCAAATATATTTTAATATCTTTCATTACTTATTCTTTTTTGTGTTTTTAGGCAGTATTGGATGCTCATTGCGGTCAATTTGGATACTCCAATGATTTATTTATTGGATTAAATGCATGGATATCCAACAAACCGACCACACATGATGGCATTTTTCAATTCATAATACACTACGTGCAACATTTTAGAACTAAACATATAGTTATATAATTTATATTATCTTTTAATGAGGATTATGTTATGATACGGAGGTGTGTAAATATCATCTACATCATGGAATGAGACCAGGGGAAAAGGACAAGGAACATCACAAGTACTATGACTGGATAAGTATTAGGGTATATATAATAAGATTTCACTATCCAAACACATATAAAAAAATAATTATTTTTCTCAATATTTCTTCAGTGTCTGAAACAAACAAATGGAAAATATTGTGGTTATTGTGTTTTTAAATTTATGAAAGAGATCGTATTCCATAAACAAACTAGTATCCCTAAAGAGTTATTTTTGAAGATAATTATTATTTCATTTAAAATATTTATTAATCCTCTGTGTATTTATATTTTTTTAGTACAACCATGATTGTTGAAAATACACGTATTCACAAGATGATGTAGATTTTTTTAGAAATGAATGAGCAACACACCTGGTGGAAGAATGTATATAAATAGCATGAAGATGTGACCGATATTACTCAAAGTGTCTATTTTTATTTAAAATTGTCAGTATTTTTAGTAAAAAGAACATGTGTCATACTGAAAACTGAGCAAACACATTAGGATTGTTTTGATACTTTAGGAAAACGATCCATAAGTCATTTGTGACGTGTAGAAATCTGCCACACATAAATCCGATACATGGTGTGACCGTTATGACTTTAAGTGTGTATTTTTATATTAAATTAACAATAAATTTAGCAAAAATAACAAGTGACATACTGAAAATTGAGCAAACGCATTCGGATTGTTTTGATACTTTAGGACAATGATCCATCAGTCATTTGTGATGTGTAGGGATCAACCACATCTCAATCTGATGAACTGTAAGAACCTGGGTTTTTAGAAACTGGTCAAATCCCGACCCTGTTTAAACTTTTTGACTGGTTTTTGAGAAGTCTGGAAAATCTGGGTAGTTTCTAGAAATTTCCAGACGACACGCCGTGTACTTTAAGTACACGTCGTGTATGTGTTAACTGTAACGACCCAAAATTTTGAATAAATCTTGTTTCCTAATTTTGTGTGTTATTTTATTTTTCATACTCAACAAAAATGTTTCATTTGATAACATGAGTATAATTAAAATGAGATCGTTGGGTTTTGACTGTTATATGACCATTGGTCAATATGACCACTGGAAACTAAATGTTTTGATTATTGTCTCTAAATACAAGTAATCTTGGTTAATTAATATAGAAAGAAGATTCGATGGCCTCACCCAGTAGTCTTGGACCGATCGAAGCCCATCTAACAGAACTTGGGAAGGAGGTAGCACCATTGGGCTTTGCTCTGGACCAAACCCAAGCTGAACTTCATCGTGTGAAGCTAGAATGGGATCGCCTTCACGAGAATTTCAAACTGATAGAAATTACTACTCATGCGATGTTGGTTGAGCCTCCATCGGATTCTCTCACCTTAGCACACCTTACACTTAGGTCCTATGCTGGTGTGATAAGGGGCTATGTAAGGAGACCGTAACTGCCTTGTGTAATCCTTTGTTTTAAATAAAAATTGGGATTTCTTCTTATGATGATGTTTATGACTTTTCAAATGTCCGGATAAATATAGTATGCATATTTTTGGTGAATTTTAGAGAAAGGATGTTTTAAAAAATGTTTATGTAAACCTTAAATAATTAAAAATGTGTAATGATTTTCAAAAAATGGTCTTCTACAATTATGTTCAGTACGAAATTTAGAGTCTAATAAGATCAACTTAATTTTTTATGAATAGTAAATTATGAATAGTGATTTTACGCTTAGGATTAGTAATGTGACCAAATGGATTGGTAATCTCACTTAAAGAAAGTTTTAATATAATTTAGACACCTTGATTAAGTAATGAGATTCAATAAAACGGGTAAATAACGGTTTCATAAATTATTAGTCAAGTATTAGTTTTTTCGGGTGAATAGTGTTTTTTAATTAAAAATAATTAGAAAATTATTTTTATAAAATGGACTTTATTTTTGAACTCAGAGCATCGATATTATGTTATGGTAATTTTGGGGGATTTTTCTGAAAAAAATGAATTCTCGATGAATAGTGTTTTTATTTAAAAATTAAATTAAAAATATTTAGAAAATTATTTTTATAAAATGGAGTTCATAAATTTAATTAGAGCATCGATATTTGGTTAAGGTGAAATTTTGGGATTTTTCTGAGAAAGATGAATTTTTTTCAGTGAATAGTAAAAATGCAGTTTTAGGGTTTCGGTATGTTTAATGACATCATAACTGTGTCATGATGATTTCATGAGATATTTTAAGGGTTGGCTGGACAAAGGTGATGAATTATTATATTGGTGGGCCCATGTGGCCTAATTCCATGGTAAATGCCATGGGAGAGCACATGGTTTTGAGAAAAGCACTTGTGAGGTGTCCCTTGGCCATTAATGCCTTGTCCCCTCACTTTCCCTATAAATACCCACCCTTTCCTCCTATAGTTTTCACTCCCAACTCTCCCCCAAAAAATTTCTGGTCTCCTTAACTCCCAAGGAGTCTTCCCAAGGTGCCCCCAAGACCTCAAGGTCCAAACTTTTGAGTTTTAAGAGTTACGTTTTAAGGTAAGGGATCCGACCTCTCTTTCTTTTCAAGTAATCTCTTTTATGTCATTTCTTTTATACTCCATATTCTTATGTTGGAGTATGTTCTTATATATTCATATTACTTCCCTTTTCATTTTCACATGATGAGAGACCCCCTCTTTGTAACGCCCTGACCATAGTTACCTAGAGTCGGTGCATTATTACATAACATTGGCATGATCACAAGAAAGATCAATTCTCGAAAGACCGATTGGTTTAGTAGCCTTGGAAACACTAGATATATTCATAAAGTTTTACATTACATCATAAAGTGAAAAACTACTACAAGAAAATATTGTCTCCATATCCCACACTATTAACCCCTCATAATATCCCTGCAGGTCATTCATAATTTACTTCTTCACATCCTGGGAAAATAAAACATAGAAAAGGGGTGAGCTCAAATGCCCAGTAAGGATAACAAAATAGCGGAAACTTTCATAAATTAGAATAAACATTTAAGGCAGTGTATAACTAAAACAAAAGCCTTTTAAACTTGAACTTCAACATAGTATGGAAAAAATAAAATTAAATAATGTCATTTACTTATTCACATGGATATTCTACTAATCGAATAATCACATGCAATATAAATAACCACTTTCATAATGATGGAATGCATAATAACAGACTATCAAAACCACATAGCCAAGGCCTCGTGCCAAGACTACAAATAAGATTTTGTCAAGGCCTTGTGCCAAGACACTAGTTTGTCTCATGAGACCTACCGATGCATCGAGGAGCTATAGCGGGCTCCACCCGTCACATATTATGTCCAATACATTCCCATATGAAAAGGTTTAAACATAATATAAACATTCGTATTAAAACTAGCATACGAAATGTCAATACTTTCACCATAAACCATGAATGGTATAAAAATATCACATCCACAGTCAAACATACCACAAAACCTTAAATACAACATAGAAGTTTTGTATCATAATAAATCAATTTCACATAAGCGTAAAATCCATCAAAGGATGTTGACATAGATGAAATCAAAACACTTTTTAGAGAAATATCTCTTTTTATTTTGAAATCATTTAAGATCCATATAAAATAAAACTTTTTCTTTGAAAATATTCTTATAATCTTGTAAGGGAAGCTTCGATGATTTTATAACGGCGGAAAATAACCGCACCCGCCATATAAGTTAAAAAACATTCTTACCTTAATTCTGTCGAAAAGGTTAAAAAGCACCTTGTTTGGAAGACGATGGAAAGATTCCTTTATAAAACTCTTATAAAAAGTCAAACAATGGTATAAATGACTTTAAACCATATTCTTGTAAATGGTAAAAATATTTTGAAATACATTTTGAAGAAACATGGATGTGGATGATAAAGAGATCCCAGTAGATAATTACGTAAAAACAACCTCGGATAATGAAGAGATTGTGAAATAACCCTTACCTTGTACTTTTCCTTGGTTGAGGGTAGGTTAACCTCCTGTATAATGGTGAAATAATTGTTATTAAATTATACAATAATCATATATATTAATATGATATCATATATGATCTTTTAACATTGCTTTGTTAATAATATCTTAGAATTATCGTTGTTTCGGGTGTTAACTTACTCGTTTTCTTTTATATGTTTTGTTAAGTAAGCCATGTTTGTCATGTATATGTTGTATATTATTCATATCCAGAATGATATCAAGTCCTTAAACATTATTTTTAAATCATCAAGTGATAATTATACTTGAATGGATATGATGGAGAATGAATCTTATCGTGTTCGTGGAGACGGTAGTCCGTACGTACGCACGAGCGATAATATCATTCTTTTGACATTAAAATAATATATAATTGGATGGTATATCATATATACAGAATCATTATAATGTTATATTTATTATTTTCATGAGTTACACATCATTATTATACCCATCCAAATAATAATTTATTGAATAACAATTACACCACGACGTGGAGACGGTAAGCCGTACGTACGCACGTATGGTGACATGTTACTCAAAGGATGGATAGAATAGTGAATATGGTTGTACCATATTTATAATAACATAACAGTATATATATGATACTGGAGTTATTATTTTAGAATGGTAAAAACAAAGGAAGAAGAAGTGGAAGAAGAAAGGAACTTGGAAAAGGGTGGTGAAATCATTACCTCTTCTTCGGGTTCTTCCTTTTGATTTGATCAAAAGGGCTCCTTAGGTTGGCTTTCTGATCAAAATAAGGCCTCTAGGTTGTAGTGAGGGAAGTTGGGAGAGTATTTGGTCAGAGTTTGGCCAAACCAAAAGGCTTTTAATGTGTGAAGAAATGAGAAGGAGGAGTGCCCTTTTATAAGAGGGGTGAGGGGCACCTTTGGAAACTCTAGAAATATTAATTTATAATAAATTCATATTCGGTTTATAATGGCTCCAAAGTTGATTATTAAAATTTTAAGGTGGGTATAGGTCGAAAACCACTCAACCAATAGAATTTAGACAGGTTTGGGAGTTTATATTAACCTTATCTTTAAGTATTAACTCTAAGTTAATTAGTTTCACTTTTACAATGTCTCTTTGTATTTTTATATTATATGGTTAATAAACTTACTATATACATCCAAGAGACCCCCAAGTGGTCCATTAATAATACACCTATTATGAGATAAGTCTCGTGGCCGAACCTTATATTTTTAGGAATTTAATATCAATTAATAATATAATATTTGTTTTAAAAACTCTTTTATGTCAATTTTGACACTATTCAATAGTTGATTTTTGTGAAACTCCTAACAGAATTATTACTTCGAAAAAAGTTAATTAAATCAATAATAATATGTCATATTATCCTAGAAAATTATTTTAATTCATTAAAAGTCTCAAATTATATTTATTTGGGTATTTATAATATCAATTTTTTAAAATTTTCACTATTATGGTAATTACTGCATCATCATTGTGTCATAAATAAGTTAAATTATTTAATCTCTAAAAATTATAAATAAAATATCATTATCTAGTAAATCTTTTTATCTTTCTAATTAATATTTATAGTTGAACATCCAACATATATAACCCTATGTAAAAATTGTTTTCCTAAAAGATATATGCTTGTGTCATTTTTGTATTCATTTTAACTTAATTAAAATTAAGTGTCCCTATCAACTACAAGTGGCTCCATGGGGTCCCAAAATCGACCCAAAGATGACTATGGTCGAACATTTATCAAACAATAAGGCTAGGACATGTTTTAGGGTAATTTAGTATTATTATAATATTATATTTTAACCCTTATTTACCGGATTTACCCTTAACCATGGTAAATAAAATATTTACCGAAGTAATTATTCAAAATGTCTAAAAATAAAAGTTACCTATTTACACAATTTGAACATCCTGATTAAAAATATGGAATACATTTTTCCAAATTCAAAACACATAAGTGGCAGAAATTATTTTAAAATTAATTCCCATTGTTAAAACAAAAAGCGTGTTTTTAAGAGATAATAACTATCAAAAGATTGACACTTGTTTATGTCCGGTTTAATTGTAAAATTATGTCCAATGACCAATATTGTATTAAATGGTAAAAATATATTCTAAATATACTTTAAAACCACTCAAATTCATAATTTATCACTATTAATTATTTTTATTAAAAAAGTTGTTTTTAATTAAAATTTAGTAATTTTCACTATTCATCAAAATATTTAAGTTATCCGAAAAGTACCAAAATTTCACCTTAGGCTAAATTCGATATTCCAAATCCAAAAATGAAGTCCATTTTGAAATATAAAATATATATAATTTCAAAAAGTAGGTATTACTATTCATAACGGCTAGCTTGATTGGTTGTGGTGTGTTAGAACTCGATGTTGCGTACAACACACGCTATCGCATTATTCAAAGAGAAGCGTACCGTAGAAGCTTGGGGTGTTACATTATCCCATCCTTAAAATAATTTCTTCCTAGAAATTTCTATAATAGTTATCACATGAAAAGACTCGGGTGGTTCTTCATCATAATTTCCTCGGGTTCCCACGTTGCCTCTTCCATCTTATGGTTTCTCCACAAAACTTTTACCAGACGCGTCATCTGGTTTCTTAGTACTTGTTCTCTCGTATCAAGAATCTTGACGGGCTCTTCACAATAGGATAGATCGGGTTCCAGTTCTAATTCCTCATAGGTGAGTACATGCGCTGGGTCAGGCATGTATTTCCTCAATAGAGATACGTGGAACACATCGTGAACTTTGGAGAGACTTGGCGGCATTGCCAATCGGTAAGCCACAGCCCCAATTCGTTCTAGAATTTCAAAGGGTCCGATGTACCTGGGACTAAATTTACCTTTATTACCAAAATGTATGACTCCCTTCCATGGAGATACCTTCAGGAAAACATGATCACCAACTTGAAATTCCAAATCCTTCCTTCGATTATCGGTATAGCTCTTCTGCCTACTTTGAGCTGCTTTGATGTGATTTTGGATTACCTTCACCTTTTCCACCGTTTCCTCCACCAGTTCTGGGCCTACAAGTTTTCTTTCGCCAACGTCATCCCAACAGGTTGGTGTACGACATCTCTTTCTGTATAAAGCTTCATATGGTGCCATCTGAATACTCTAATGGAAGCTATTGTTATAGGCAAATTCTACCAGAGGTAAATATTGATCCCACATACCCTGAAAGTCAAGTGAGCAAGATCTCAACATGTCTTCTAAGGTTTAAATAGTCCGTTCTGATTGTTCGTCTGTCTGAGGGTGGTAAGCAGTGCTCAAATGAAGTTCAGTATCCAGGGATTTCTGAAGACTTTTTCAGAATCTTGAAATAAAACGGGGATCACGATCAGAAACAATCGATAGGGGTACTCCATGAAGTCTCACAACTTCATTAATATATAGTCTTGCTAGACATTCCAGGGGTAGATCTTCTCTTATAGCAAGAAAATGTGCTGACTTGGTAAGACGATCAACAATAACCCATATTGCATCGTTCCTTCTAGGAGTCTTTGGTAGCCCCATGACAAAGTCCATCGTAATATTGTCCCATTTCCACTCCGGTATGGGAAGAGGTTGCATGACTCCTCCAGGCTGTTGCCTTCCAGCTTTCACTTGTTGACAAACCATACATCTTGACACAAAATCAGCAATCCCCCTCTTCATGTTGTCCCACCAAAAATGTTCCTTCAAATCTCTATACATTTTGGTGCTCCCAGAGTGTATAGAGAAATTGGAACTATGAGCATCATCCAGCAATTCCCTTTTTAGATCAGGTATATCGGGAACACAAAGTCTCTTCCCAAATTTCAAAATTCCATCTTTATACACAAAGTCTCTCAGTCTCCCATCATTCACAGCTTTAATCTTCTTTTGAAATTCTTCATCATCAGTCTGAGAACTCTTAATCCTTTCTAGTAAAGATGGTTTGGAAACCATTTGAAAAATCATTGATGTTTCACCTTCCCTGGTTATTCCCATGTCCATATTCACTAGATCCATAAAAATTGGATCCCTTTCAATTCTCATCACATTCAAAACTCCATGGTCTTTTCTGCTCAAAGCATCTACCACCTTGTTTGCTTTCCCCGGGTGGTAGTGTATCGTACAATCATAATCCTTGAGTAATTCAAGCCATCTCCTTTGCCTCATGTTGAGTTCTTTTTGTGAGAAAATATACTTCAAACTCTTGTGATCAGTATAAATCTCACATTTTTCACCATAGAGGTAGTGCCTCCATATCTTCTAAGCAAAGATCACAGCTGCTAACTCGAGATCATGAGTAGGATAGTTTTTTTCATGAATTTTCAACTGTCATGATGCATAGGAAATAACTCTATCATTATGCATAAGGACACAACCAAGTCCTTTCTTCGATGCATCACTATAAATAACGAACCCATCATTCCCCGATGGTAGAGTCAATATAGGAGCATTGACTAATATTCTCTTCAGTTCTTCGAAACATTCTTCACACTCTTTTTTCCAAACAAATTTAACCCCTTTACGTGTGAGCTTCGTTAATGGGTTAGCCAATCGGGAAAAATTCTGGACGAAACGTCGATAATAACCTGCCAAACCAATAAAACTACGTACCTCAGTTATACTCGTAGGTGCTGGTCATTCTTGGATCGCCTTGGTCTTAGAAGGATCAATAGAGATTCCATCTTTAGAGGAAATATGGCCAAGAAAAGAAATCTCATGAAGCCAGAATTCACACTTGCTAAACTTCCCATATAATTCATGTCTTCTCAGAGTCTTCAAGATAATGCACAAGTAATTTTCATGATCTTCGTAGCTTTTGGATTATACCAATATATCATCAATAAATACCACCACAAATTCATCAAGATACTACTTGAAAACTCTATTCATCAGATCCATGAATACAGAGGGTGCATTAGTCAATCCAAAAGGCATTACAGTAAACTCGTAATGCCCGTACCTGGTTCGAAATGTTGTCTTCGGAATGTCTTCCTTCTTCATACACAACTGATGGTATCCAGATCGAAGGTAAATCTTTGAAAAGTATTGATCTCTATGCAGTTGGTCAAATAAATCATCAATGTGTGGTAGGGGATACTTGTTCTTTATTGTTATAGCATTGATCTCTCTGTAGTCGATACATAACCTCATAGATTCGTCTTTCTTTTTAACAAAAATAACAGGGGCTCCCCATGGAGAAACACTAGGGCGAATAAATCCCTTATTACTCAATTCCTCTAGTTGTTTATTTAGTTCAACTAATTCTACAGTGGCCATTCTATAAGGGTTCTTTGATATAGGCCTTGATCCAGGAATTAAATCAATGGAAAACTCAACTTCTCGTTCTGGAGGATGTCCAGGTAAATCTTCCGGAAATACATCTACAAATTCTTTCACAATAGGTACATCCTCTATTTGAACATTACTTTCCTCACCGACAGTTATTTCATTCTCTTCCTCCCCAATAATTGAATTTAGTTGAGCTACTGGGGGTGGATCTAAATAAGAATTAGGTGGTGACGATTCTGCTCTAAAGATAAGGTGTTCCTTATCATTATCATCAAGAATCATAACCTCTTTCTTCTTATAATAAATATTCACATCATAGTCCGAAAGCCAGTCCATACCAAGGATTATATCAAACTCAATCATAGGTATGACGATGAGATTAGCAGATAAAGAAAATTTATGTGCTCTAATGGGGACTGATTCACAAAACTTTTTTGCAATGATACTTCCCTTAGGAGTTTTAACTAACAACTCCCTTATTAAATCAAATTGGAAATATCTAATTTTCTTAGAAAACTGGGAAGATATGAAACAATGCGATGATCCAAAATCAAATAATGCATTTGCTAAACTTGAGGAAACCATTAAATTACCTGCCACCACGTCTTTCGGAGCTTCTACCTCAGCAGTAGTGATAGCATAAGCCTGGCCTTGATCCCTTGGCCTTTTCTGAGGTAAGTTCTCCTGAAACTTAGGACATTCATTTGCATAATGCCCCATCTCCCTGAAATTGTAGCACTTAACATTGGTAGCTTCCTTCTTCCCTTTGCAATCACGAGCTTGGTGGCCTTTTTCACCACATTTGTAACAGACGCCCATTCCCTTCAAGAAAGTATCGGGGTGTTTCTTCCCACATTTACCACAGGATGGATATTTAACCTTTACTTTCTTCCCCTTATTTCCATTCCTAGATTGATCAGCAGGCCTCTTATTCTCTTGCTTTGCTTTAAAGTCATAAGACTTAGAGAATTCCTTTTCGGTCTTGATAGCACATGAGACAATGTATTCGTATGACGAGAAGGATTGTAAGACTAATGCTCAACGGAGAAATGGTTTTAACCCATCAAATAAATGATCAATCTTACTTCTTGGGTTACGTATATAATCACCAGCATACCTTGCTAACCTTGTAAAGTTAGCCTCATACTTTGTGACATTCTCATCCTCCTTCTGTCTCAGACTTAGAAATTGCCTTTCCATATTTGCTCGATGGTCGCGAGGAAAGTATTTTTCTAAAAACAGATCTTTGAACTCCCTCCATTCCATATTTGATACTTCATCATCTTCCTTCGTATTTTGAATCAATGACCGCCATTGATCAGCATCTCCAGTGAGGCGGTAAACTGCCATGATAACTTTTTCCCTTTCACTACTCCCCAAATCCTGAAATATTTTCTCTAGGGAAAATATCCATTGCTCAGCTACTAAGGGATTTTTACTCCCATTGAACGTTGGTGGTTGTTGCCTCATAAATCGATCTAACATTGATCCTCCATGCTGTAGATCAGGGTGCTTCATACGGGTAAGGTTATTATTCATAACCTGAGTGAGTTGTCCCAATATGGTGATTAGCTGATTGGCACCAGTTGCATCACCAGCTCCACTATAATTATCTTGTGAAGGAGGGAAATCCCTACATGGAGTGCGTGCATTGATACAGTTTCCATTTCTTCTACTAGGTGCCATTTCTAAACAATGGCATAAACTAGATCAGTTTATGAGTCAAAATACATAATCTCATACTTATAAAACAATTAACATAAATTGAACTATTTATGGATATAATCCATAAAAATATTTTCTTTGAGGAAGTATATACTCATAAACCCTTCATAATGATTTTTAAAGAAAATGAGAGTTATCCTAAGCATATCCACCGGTAGTGTCGTAACCAAGAGTGCAGCAAGGCCCGTTGTCATGAACCAGTTCCCATTCGAGTCTAGCTCAAAGCGGTGTTTTCGGGTTTTACCCCTAGGTACATCTATGCCAGATCTGCCTCTACCTGCTCATATCCAGACAGGGATGTATTGCTCAGAAAACTCACAAAATCTCTACAATACCAAAATTCTAGGAAGTTCTTCTATACTAATCCTCAAAGTTCATCTTAGGTCTACGTGCTCTAATCAGAGTTTATCTAAATATAGCTTCCAAGTTTTTTACTAAACTTCCTCTGATACCAACTGTAACGCCCCGACCCTAGTTACCTAGAGTCGGTGCATTATTACATAACATTGAAATGATCACAAGAAAGATCAATTCACGAAATACCGATTGGTTTAGTAGCCTTGGAAACACTAGATATATTCATAAAGTTTTACATTACATCATAAAGTGAAAAACTACTACAATAACATATTGTCTCCATATCCCACACTATTAACCCCTCATAATATCCCTTCAGGTCATTCATAATTTACTTCTTCACATCCTGAGAAAATAAAACATAGAAAAGGGGTGAGCTCAAATGCCCAGTAAGGATAACAAAATAGCGGAAACTTTCATAAATTAGAATAAACATTTAAGGCAGTGTATAACTAAAACAAAAGCCTTTTAAACTTGAACTTCAACATAGTATGGAAAAAATAAAATGAAATAATTCCATTTACTTATTCACATGGATATTCTACTAATCGAATAATCACATGCAATATCAATAACCACTTTCATAATGATGGAATGCATAATGCCAAACTATCATAACCACATAGCCAAGGCCTCGTGCCAAGACTACAAATAAGATTTTGTCAAGGCCTTGTGCCAAGACACTAGTTTGTCTCATGAGACCTACCGATGCATCAAGGAGCTATAACGGGCTCCACCCATCACATATTAATTCCAATTCATTCCCATATGAAAAGGTTTAAACATAATATAAACATTCGTATAAAAACTAGCATACGAAATGTCAATACTTTCACCATAAAACATGAATGGTATAAAAATAGCACATCCACAGTCAAACATACCACAAAACCTTAAATACAACATAGAATTTTTGTATCATAATAAATCAATTTCACATAAGCGTAAAATCCATCAAAGGATGTTGACATAGATGAAATCAAAACTCTTTTTAGAGAAATATCTCTTTTTATTTTGAAATCATTTAAGAGCCATATAAAATAAAACTTTTTCTTTGAAAATATTCTTATAAGATTGTAAGGGAAGCTTCGATGATTTTATAATGGCGAAAAATAACCGCATCCGCCGTATAAGTTAAAAAAAACATTCTTACCTTAATTCTGTTGAAAAGGTTAAAAAGCACCTTGTTTGGAAGACGACGGAAAGATTCCTTTATAAAACTCTTATAAAAAGTCAAACAAGGGTATAAATGACTTTAACACATATTCTTGTAAATGGTAAAAATATTTTGAAATACATTTTGAAGAAACATATATGTGGATGATAAAGAGATCCCAGTAGATAATTACGTAAAAACAACCTCGGATAATGAAGAGATTGTGAAATAACCCTTACCTTGTAATTTTCCTTGGTTGAGGGTAGGTTAACCTCCTTTATAATGGTTAAATAATTGTTATTAAATTATACAAGAATCATATATATTAATATGATATCATATATGATCTTTTAACATTGCTTTGTTAATAATATCTTAGAATTATCGTTGTTTCGGGTGTTAACTTACTCATTTTCTTTTATATGTTTTGTTAAGTAAGACATGTTTTTCATGTATATGTTGTATCTTATTCATATCCAGAATGATATCAAGTCCTTAAACATTATTTTTAAATCATCAAGTGATAATTATACTTGAATGGATACGATGGAGAATGAATCTTATCGTGTTCGTGGAGACGGTAGTCTGTACGTACGCACGAGCGATAATATCATTCTTTTGACATTAAAATAATATATAATTGGATGGTATATCATATATAAAGAATCATTATCATTTTATATTTATTATTTTCATGAGTTACACATCATTATTATACCCATCCAAATAATAATTTATTGAATAACAATTACACCATGACGTGGAGACGGTAAGCCGTACGTACGCACGTATGGTGACTTGTTACTCAAAGGATGGATAGAATAGTGAATATGGTTGTACCATATTTATAATAACATCACATTATATATATTATACTGGAGTTATTATTTTATAATGGTAACAACAAAGGAAGAAGAAGTGGAAGATGAAAGGAACTTGGAAAAGGGTGGTGAAATCATTACCTCTTCTTCGAGTTCTTCCTTTTGATTTGATCAAAAGGGCTCCTTAGGTTGGCTTTCTGATCAAACTAAGGCCTCTAGGCTGTAGTGAGAGAAGTTGGGAGAGTATTTGGGCATAGTTTGGCCGAACCAAAAGGCTTTGAAGGTGTGAAGAAATGAGAAGGAGGAGTTCCCTTTTATAAAAGGGGTGAGGGGCACCTTTGGAAAATCTAGAAATATTAATTTATAATAAATTCATATTCGGTTTATAATGGATCCAAAGTTTATTATTCAAAGGTTAATGTGGTTATAGGTCTAAAACCACTCAACCAATATAATTTATACAGGTTTGGGTACTTATATTAACCTTATCTTTAAGTATTAACTCTAAGTTAATTAGTTTCACTTTTACAATGTCTCTTTGTATTTTTATATTATATGGTTAATAAACTTACTATATACATCCAATCGACCCCAAGTGGTCCATTAATAATACACCTATTATGAGATAAGTCTCTTGGCCGAACCTTAGATTTTTTGGAATTTAATATCAATTAATAATATAATATTTGTTTTAAAAACTCTTTTATGTCAATTTTGACACTATTCAATAGTTGATTTTTATGAAACTCCTAACAGAATTATTACTTTGAAAAAAGTTAATTAAATCAATCCTAATATGTCATATTATCCTAAAAAATTATTTTAATTCATTAAAAGTATAAAATTAAATTTATTTGGGTATTTATAATATCAATTATTTTAAATTTTCACTATTATGGTAATTACTGCATCATCATTGTGTCATAAATAAGTTAAATTATTTAATCTCTAAAAATTATAAATAAAATATCATTATCTATGAAATCTTTTTAGCTTTATAATTAATATTTATAGTCAAACATCCAACATATATAACCCTATGTAAAAATTGTTTTTCTAAAAGATATATGATTGTGTCATTTTTGTATTCATTTTAACTTAATTAAAATTAAGTATCCCTATCAACTACAAGTGGCTCCATGGGGTCCCAAAATCGACCCAAAGATGCCTATGGTCGAACATGTATCAACCAATAAGTTTAGTATACGTTTTAGGGTAATTTAGTGTTATTATAATATTATTTTTTAACCCTTATTTACCGGATTTACCCTTAACCATGGTAAATAAAATATTTACCGAAGTAATTATTCAAAATGTCTAAAAATAAAAGTTACCTATTTACACAATTTGAACATCCTGATTCCAAATATGGAATCCATTTTTCCAAATTCAAAACACATAAGTGGCAAAAATTAATTTAAAATTAATTCTCGTTGTTAAAACAAAAAGCGTGTTTTTAAGAGATAATAACTATCAAAAGATTGACACTTGTTTATGTCCGGTTTAATTGTAAAATTATGTCTAATGACCAAAATTGTATTAAATGGTAAAAATATATTATAAATATACTTTAAAACTACTCAAATTCATAATTTATCACTATTAATTATTTTGATTAAAAAAGTTGTTTTTAATTAAAATTTAGTAATTTTCACTATTCATCAAAATATTAAAGTTATCCGAAAAGTACCAAAATTTCACCTTAGGCTAAATTAGATATTCCTAATCCAAAAATGAAGTCCATTTTGAAATATAAAATATGTATAATTTCAAAAAGTAGGTATTACTATTCATAACGTCTAGTTTGATTGGTTGTGGTGTGTTAGAACTCGATGTTGCGTACAACACACGCTATCGCATTATTCAAAGAGAAGCGTACCGTAGAAGCTTGGGGTGTTACACTCTTGCTCTCATCAATTCGTTTTAAGAATGTTTATGTGACGCCATTAGGCTGCCGAATTTTTAAGGGGATTCTTTCACCCTTCTCTTTTTCAAAGTTCTACTTTCATGTCAAGTCTTTCAAGTTCCTTTTTATTATGTTGGGGTATGATCCCTATATCTATCATACTTAACTCTTATGTTCATATGATGAGAGAACCTATTTGATCTTGTCAATTAATTTTTGGTTGAATCTTAAGTGACGTCGTTAGGCTGCCGATTTTTTAAGGGATTCTTTCACCCTTCTCTTTTTCAAAGTTCTACTTTCATGTCAAGTATTTCAAGTTCCTTTTTATTATGTTGGGGTATTATCTATATATCTATCATAATTAACTCTTATGTTAATATGATGAGAGACCCTATTTTATCTTGTCAATTCATTTTTGGTTGAAGCTTAAGTGACGTCGTTAGGCTGTGGGGTTTTCATAAGAGAAATCTAATTTTTGTCTTCCTTCCATATTTTTCATTTCAAATGGTATGTCCTTAAAATTTTATTACCATGTTCATATATACTTCATATTATATACCTATACTGTTTTATGGGTCATTTATGATTGTTTGACCCATTTCCTCTCTCTTTTCAATGTTTTCTAAAACATCGTAACATAGCCGTTATGCTGCAGAATTTCCGTCTCAAAATGTCTCTCTCTTTTTCTAAAGTTATTTTATTTTATTAATTGAATACTCAAAGCTCTTTCTTATAAAGGGGTATTCACATATATACCAAAATTTTCTATTTTAAATTCTGGGATTTACATACATGATACCCACCTTCCTTTTCTGTGGGTTTTAAAGTGACATAAAGATCATGTCTTTAAAGCAGTTTTAAAACGTTATGATTATGAAATGAAACCCATTTATTTTATGCTATATGGGTTGTTTATGAAATGATTGATGATGATATATGTGGCTCGCATGATAACAAAGACAAATTTAAGGGTGCGCCCTGATAGCGCTCCAATGCATTGGGTAATGATGTAACCACTAGAGATTACAACTTTCACGATATCTTGGTGAATAACCTTGGTAATTTTCAAATGACACCTTGGGGATGGACCTTGGTGATATGTTCATGATTGTCTATGTAAAATTATTTAGCCACATCTTCAAGTTATGAAAAATTTTATTTTTATTATGAAATGCCTCATGATTTCTTTCTCATGCCTTAATGTTCTTTTCATGACCTTATTGAAGTATCTCAAGTTCACATGTAAAAAGTTTCTCTTGTTTCCCTTACTGGGCCTTCTGCTCACCCTTTCTTTTGATGTATGTCCCCAGTTTATGAGATGCAGTAATGAACCTAGTATGAACATAAGGAGAAGCCTTTCAAGTGTTTAAGAAGAATGTTTTTTTTTGTTTCATGTATTAAGTTCCTGGTTTCCAAGACACTAAACCTTAAAGATCCTCAGTTTTGTATAATGTAATGAAATTTTATGTGATAAAAAGGTGGGATGCTATATTAACCGAGTGACCGGCCATGTGCTCATCGAGTACATGCTGTGTGGTGACCTTGTAGAAGTTCCCTACTACACAGCGTGTATTTATAGACACGTCATGTAACCCTCACCCGTGCAAGGCCAAGTACATGTTGTGTGGTGCCCATGTATAAATTTCAATCTACACGGCATGTAGCCTTCCTTGACACGCCGTGTACCCTTGTCCCATGTAGCGGCTGAGACCCTGGACGTGTGTTGACCGTGTACACAGTCCAGGCCATGTGATGGACTTCACTTAAGCTGGAGTACGGAAACAAATCTACACGGTGTGTACTTTGGAAATAAACGCCTTGTATTTTCATTTTTATTCGAGCGATCGAGACGCTGTCGCGCCTCATTCCCAGAAATCTTTTCTTCTTACCCTTTGGATGAATAGTTCGTCCGAGAACCTCTGAAAAACTCAAACCCTCCCAAAATCTCCGTACGACCTCCGTTCTTCGATCCGTCGGTGGCAGCGGGACCGCATTGGAAAGGTTAACCCCATGCACCCTTCTTCTTCCTTGATCCCTCACCTGTTCCTCCACAGATTCCATCCGAACGAAATTTCCGGATTTGATGGAAATGAAGATCTACCGTGATTCAGTCCGATTCAGAGGCTAAAATCAAAGGAGTGTCATCGTACGAGTACGAGGTGGGTGGTGCATACCTTCTTTCGTGTTTTCGTAGACAATTTGGGGTTGCGACCTCCGGGCGCGACGTCGGGTGTTGAGAAAAACCTTGTTTATTTGTTGTTAATTAATTATCTGCATTGTGGGATGCCTCTGAGTATTCCCTGACCCTTTTTGTTCTAGAGAAAGGCTGGGTGAGAGGTCATGGCTCGTTGGGGTAATTAGGCTAGGGGTGCCAAAATGCGTATGTTTTGGACCAATATTAACTGCTGAGTTTAGACTGATGTTGATGTTGTTGAATTAAACTGTTGAGTTTGATTTGTTAAAGCATGATGTTAATTTGTGTAAGGTGTTAATACCTTAGGTTCTGGTTTGGGTTAGCACAAGTTAGTGCAATTTGACTGTTTATTAATTGTCTGTTAAAAGTTATGCTTTCAAGTATGTTTTTTCAATGTGTGGTTTTCTTGTGTTGGATTGCTTGATTGTTGGGCATGGCCTGGATATATGTTGTTGAGTGATGGGAATCACAAGTTCAGGATTTTTCTCGGGTTACTTTGGGTGGTTTCTACCACAGGATTGGGCGTCATGGATGTCGGCTTGAGGCATTCGGACTGTCAGGTTGGGCTTATCCCGGGTTACTTAGATGGCGAGGCCATCAAACTTGAGCGACAGGTTCGCAGGGACACGAGGTGTCAGAGATGGTGTGGCTTGAGAACTTATTGAGGTGATTACCACTCACCAGGTACTTTTGAGTAGTGTGCACACAGATAGACTCCGAGATGAGGTGGTGCGGCCACTCGCTGGGTAGAGGCCCCTGCTAGATGCAGTTAGGTGATATTGGTTTGGGGGTGCTTGCCATAGGAAGCCACGTGGAAGGTGAGGAGCCTTCAGGAGACAGCTTTGAGGTGGTCAGGTTGGGGGCAGAGGCTTGCTGTGATTTGAGGGCAGACATCATTGTCCCTCCGGTTATCTTTTGAGGACAGGTATCGATGTTCCTCCGGATGTTGTGCCATGGGCAGGTGGAGCTTCTGAGATGAGTTATGATGGCTGGGTGTACCTTCGAGACGTCGGTACTTGAGACACATGGTGTCTGGTGGCACGAGGTGTTGAGCTACTGACCAGGGATTCTGGCGTTGGCCAAAGCAGGTGACACTTCCTGGTGGTTGCTGAGTACCAGTGGAGTCTGTGTTTACTTTTGGGTATTGTACTATTTACTGTTTTTCTTACATAAGAATGTATTCCTAAACACTTATATTAGGTACGCACCCTTGGGTGGTATCCTGCTGAGACTTGTCTCACACCCTACACGGGCCCTTCGGGACGCGTGTAGACTTTATGAAATTACATGCAGGTAGAGGGTCAGCCTCAGGAGCTGGACCTTAGTGCTGTTGGACATGGAGACTGGCATGGACCTTGAGGTCGTTCCTTTCTAGAGTTACTTTGTTTAGTTTTCCTTTTGTATCAGCATGCTTACCTTATTATGTAGCAACTGTTGGTTAGCCATTGGCGCCATTATATTTTGAGCTGTATGACTGGATTTCGATGCATGCCTTGTTTGTTTGTAGTAGTAGTTGCTTGTATCCTTCAGCATGTTGTTCTATTACTTTCTGCTACTGTTGTTTCTATATTGCCTCTACTGGTTTATTGATATTGTTATTCTTCCGATCTGTGGGTCTGGTTCGAGTATGCTGAGTCATTTATTTTCCGCTGCATATTTTAGTTTTATACTCGGACTAGTGCCATTTTTTTTCCTCCGAGAGGGTATAGCCTCCCCACTATACCTAATCAGACCCTCGCTGCTAGTCGGTAGCCTTTGGCATTCAGGGGAGGTGCGCCTAAGGTAGTGACACCCGACTCGTTTGGCACTGTTTGGGTGGTTGGCTGGGTCCGGGTTGTTACAAAGTGGTATTAGAGGGGGTTTCTTGACGAGGATTTAGTAGCATTGCTTTGCTGGCTACTAATGAGTTTGAGACTTATCTTTTTATCTCTGCTGGTTTTACTATTTGGAATATGGTAGACTGGAGATAGGTTGTTACTGGGACTAGGTTTCTAGCTTGTTCTTGGGTGTCTGCAGCCCCAGGTACGAGGGATGGACCAAGTTTCCATGGGTGGGAATTTTTGGTTGATTTTGCTTAGATTACAGTTTCTATGATTTCCACCTCGGTGGCTCACTTGTTGTGTGATGTTACTGATTATGATATGAAAACCCTGGCCGATATGGCAAGGCTTGTTTGCTTGGCTTTTGATAGGCACATTCTTAGGGTATTTCAATTTTAGAACTGCTCGTATGCTTTGTGAAGTGATAATACCATGTGAATATAATCAATTTTCATGCTATGTATGCTCTAAAATGTGAATAGGTGAAACTCCTAATAGAATTGCTTGTTTATTGAAATGTGTATGCCATGCTTTGTGTATTTTTTGAATTGCATGTTGCAGGATAATTGGGTCTGGATCTTATGAGAGCAGGCAGGTACTATGGTTGAGGTAGTGTAACTTTCAGGATTAGGCGACTCGGTCGTCGGGTTTGAGGCAACGTTGGTTGTCAGGATGGGCATGGCCCGAGGTACTATTGATACTTGGCTCTGTTGAGGGCGGGTAAGGAGGCCGTGAGGTCGGGATGCTGTGGGGCATGGGTTACGGTGAGGGGGGAGTAAGGGTAGTTGTTATGCACTGCCTTTTACTGCTTTCCTTATCTGCGTAGAATATATTGTTATATATATATGGGATATCTGACCATTAATGGTATTCAGCGGGTTACTCCTTCATGAATCGATGGAGCGCCAAACAGGAGAGGATACAGTGCCACAGGATTAGGTTCAGAATCTGGTGCAGGTAGAGCATGAGCCGTAGGTACAGGCTCAGGGACATGATCAGATTCAGGATCCAGTGTAGGAAGGGCAGCAGCCGGGCTTGGCAGCGTTCGGACTGTGGCTTGATGAGCAGCTCCGGACTAGCCTGGTACGTGTCCTGCAGGGGATTGACAGAGGTGCATAGGGGGCAGATCCTTCTATGGCATATCTGACACGAGAGTTCTAGTCACAGCACCCGCCACTTTTTCATGGTGAGGGTGGTCCGCAGGCAGCTGAGAACTGGATAGAGAGTATGCAGATGATCTTCGAGAAGCTCGAGATACCTCCAGGGCAGAGGGTCAAGCTGGCGACGTACATTTTGAGATGACCGGCGAAGCGTTGGTGGGACGTACAGGTACAGGCCCGTAGGCACGAGGGACTGGCATGGAAGGACTTCAAGGACAGGTTCTTCGAGCACTTTTATCCAGAGATGCTGAGGGCAGAGAGAGCTCGGGAGTTCTTGAGTCTTCAGCAGGGAGATATGTCTGTCATGGACTACATAGCTACCTTCACAGAGTTTTCCCGTTTTTCACCTGGTATGGTGAGAGATGACGCAGCTAGGGTGAGGCGCTTTGAGGATGCCTTGCAACACGCCATTCGGGTTCAGGTGAACATTTTCAGGCTGGGCTCCTTCTCCGAAGCGGTGAACCAGGCACTTATATCAGAGGGCAATGAGAGAGAGAAGTCTCACTTTGGCAGGGTGGCAACCCCAGGTGACGGTTCAGATAGCAGGAAGTGAGGCAGAGACGAGTTCCAGCAGGGCGGGCGGGCCAAGGACTCAGCTAGACCACCTCGTGGCAGTTCAGCGGTGGTTTGCTTCAAGTTTGGATAGCCGGGACATGTTTGGGCTCAGTGCAATAGGCCCCCGAAGGAGTGTTGGGCATGTGGACAGGTCAGGCATCTGGAGAGGTTTTGCAGGCAGCCTTCTCAGACAGCCGGCAGGCAGGGACCAGGACAGACGGTGGCGTCAGGTGCTGGATCAGGTTCGGTACCAGGAGAGGGTAGTTGAGGTTCAGCTGCACGCGGAGGACGTGACAGGGATAGCGGGATCCAGCTGAGGGGCCACTGGCCGGTGATTGGAGCAGCACCGCAGGGAGGCCAAGCATTAGGCAGTCGAGCTTCAGGCTAGGTGCACGCTGTGGAGTTGCCTGGGATTAAGTAGGCTGGAGAGCCGATGACGGTGGCAGGTACACCGCGGGTGTGGCCGTGAGTTTCTTTGCTTTCTTTTGGCATGGAATCTTGAGGCGTGTCTGGTTGAGTGCACGAGTTGCACAAGTTACTTGTGGACTGGCTAGAGACTGGTTAGTGGGATTGGCATCATATTGGATGCGTTATATATTTTATTATATATTGATATGCGTAGCATCAGGAGAATCAAGGATGCAGGTTACGTGAGGTGCCATGGGCATCAGGGCATCATGGATGCGGGTTACTTGAGGTTCAAGCCACCAAGCTTGATTTGAGCATATATTAGATGCAGGACCTCTTGGAGGCGGACACCGACGCGGTGAGGGATACGTTTGGGTGTCAAAAATGACACGGGAGCACCTAAGAGGTGCAGGGGTGACGATGCATCATGGGAGGACCATGGGTCTGGGAAATAGGTCGTTGGTCCTTGCTTGTTTGTTTGATTTTCTTTGATCTTTGTTCGGGGTGAGACGAGTAGGCAATTCCTAAGGTGGGGAGCCCCTTTTTGGATTTTAGCCAGAACCTTGAGATCAGGGTAGTCCGGGTTGTTTAACCGGGATGGGCATGTTCGATGTCATCTCTTGGTTTCGTTTGGTAGCTTGGGGATGAGCTACGTTAAGGTGGGGAGTTTGTAAGAACCCGGGTTTTTAGAAACGGGTCAAATCCCAACTCTGTTTAAACTTTTTGACTGGTTTTTGAGAAGTCTGGAAAATATGGGCAGTTTCTGGAAATTTTTAGACTACACACCGTGTACTTTAAGTACACAACGTGTATGTGTTAACCGAGTGATCGGTCGTGTGCTCACCGAGTACATGTCGTGTGGTGACTGTGTAGAAGTTCCCTACTACACGGCGTGTATTTATAGACATTCCATTTGACCCTTACCCATGCAAGACCAAGTACATGCCGTGTGGTTCCTAGGTATAAATTTCAATCTACACGGCGTGTAGCCTTTCTTGACATGTTGTGTACCCTTGTCCCGTGTAGCGGACGAAACCCTAGACGTGTGTTGACCGTGTACACAATCCAGGCCGTGTGTTGGACTCCGCTTAAGCCGGAGTACGGAAACACATCTACACGGCGTGTACTTTGGAAATACACGCTGCGTATTTTTATTTTTATTCGAGCAATCGAGACATCGTCACGCCTCATTCCCAGAAATCTCTTCTTCTTCCCCTTTGGATGAACAGTTTGTCCGAGAACCTTCGAAAAACTCAAACCCTCCCAGAATCTATGTATGACCTCTGTTCTTCGATCCGTCGGTGGCAGCGGGACCGTGTCAGAAAGGCTAACCTCACGCACCCTTCTTCGTCCTTGATCCCTTACCTGTTCCTCCGCAGATTCCATCCGAACAGAATTTCCGGATTTGAAGGAAATGCAGATCTACCACGATTCAGTCCGATTCAGAGGCTGAAATCAAAGGAGTGTGATCGTACGAGTACGAGGTGGGTGGTGCATACCTTCTTTCATATTTTTGTAGACAATTTGGGGTTGCGACCTCTGGGCACGACGTCGGGTGTTGAGAAAAACCCTGTTTATTTGTTGTTAATTAATTATCTGTATTGTGGGATGCCTCTGGGTATTCCCTGGCCCTTTTTGTGCTAGAGCAAGGTTGGGTGAGAGGTCATGGCTCGTTGGGGTAATTCGGCTAGGGGTGCCGAAATGCGTATGTTTTGGACCAATATTAACTGCTGAGTTTAGACTGT
This sequence comes from Viscum album, assembly GCA_963277665.1. NCBI lineage: Eukaryota > Viridiplantae > Streptophyta > Magnoliopsida > Santalales > Viscaceae > Viscum > Viscum album. Next base: position 1,294,342,942 of record OY728135.1, read on the forward strand.
TGTTGATGTTGTTGAATTAAACTACTGAGTTTGATTTTTTAAAGCATGATGTTAATTTGTGTAAGGTGTTAAGACCTTAGGTGCTGGTTTGGGTTATCACAAGTTAGTGCAATTTGACTGTTTAGTAATTGTCAGTTAAAAGTTATGATTTCAAGTATGTTTTTGCAATATGTGGTTTGCTTGTGTTGGACTGCTTGATTATTGGTCATGGCCTGGATATATGTTGTTGAGTGATGGGAATCATAGGTTGGGTATTTTTCTCGGGTTACTTTGGGTGGTTGCTACCACGGGATTCGGCATCATGGACGTTGGCTTGAGGTAGTCGGACTGTCAGGTTGGGCTTGGCCCAGGTTACTTGGATGGTGAGGCTATCAGACTTGAGAGACAGGTTCGCAGGGACATGAGGTGTCGGAGATGGTGTGTCTTGGGAACTTATTGAGGTGATTACCGCTCACCGGGTACTTTTGAGTAGTGTGCACGCAGATAGACTCCGAGATGAGGTGGTATGGCCACTCACTGGGTAGAGGCCCCCGCTAGATACGGTTAGGTGATATTAGTTTGGGGGTACTTTCCATAGGAAGCCACGTGGAAGGTGAGGAGCCTTCGGGAGACAGCTTTGAGGCGGTCAGGTTGGGGGCAGAGGCTCGCCGTGTTTTGAGGGCAGACATCGCTGTCCCTCCGGTTATCTTTTGAGGACAGGTATCGTTGTTCCTCCGGATGTTGTGCCATGGGAAGGTGGAGCTTCTGAGCTGAGTTACTATGGTTGGGCGTGCCTTCGGGACATCGGTACTTGAGACACATGGTGTCAGGTGGAACGAGGTTCTGAGCTACTGACCAGGGATTCCGGCACTGGCCGAAGCAGGTGACACTTCCTGGTGGCTGCTGAGTACCAGTGGAGTTTGTGTTTACTTTTGGGTATTGTATTGTTTACTGTTTTTCTTACATAATAATTTCTACCTAAAGACTTATATTAGGTACGCACCCTTGGGTGGTATCCTACAGAGACATTTCTCACACCCTACACAGGTCCTTCGGGACGCCTGTAGACTTTATGAAATTGCGTGAAGGTAGTGGGTCAGCCTTAGGAGCTGGACCTTAGTGCTGTTGAACATGGAGACTGGCATGGACCTTGAGGTCGTTCCTTACTGGAGTTACTTTGTTTATTTTTTCTTTTGTATCAGCATGCTTACCTTATTATGTAGCAAATGTTGGTTATCCATTGGCGCCATTATATTTTGTGCTGTATGACTGGATTTCGATGCATGCCTTGTTTGTTTACAGTAGTAGTTGCTTGTATCCTTCAGCATGTTGTTCTATTACTTTCCACTGCTGTTGTTTCTATATTGCCTATGCTGGTTTATTGATATTGTTATGCTTCCGCTCTACGGGTCTGGTTCAAGTCTGCTGAGTCATTTATTTTTCGCTGCATATTTTAATTTTATACTCAGACTAGTACCATTTTTTTCCTCCAAGAGGGTATAGCCTCCCCACTATACCTAATCAGACCCTCGCTACTAGTCAGTAGCCTTTGGCGTTCAGGGGAGGTGTGCCTAAGGTAGTGACACCCGACCCGTTCGGCACTATTCGAGTGGCTGGCCGGGTCCGGGTCGTTATATGAACGGTGTGACTGATATGACTAAAAGTGTTTGTTATCAGTTTAAAATTGACATTTTAGCTCAAAACGTGTCACTCACTGAAAGTCAAACAAAATTGTTCTGATTATCTTCATAATTTAGGACAATGATTTATAAGTTCTTTGTGATGTGTATGAAGTAATCTCATATCAAACCGACGCACGATGCATCCGGTATGACTCAAAATGCATGTTTTCAGTTTGAAATGATATTTTAGTAAAAAAACACAACTAACATACTAAAAACTAAGTTAATGCATTCAGATTGTTTTGATACTTTAGGACAACGATCTATAAGTCATTTGTGATGTGTGAGAATCAACCTCACCTCAATCTGATGCACGGTGCGACTGATATGACTCAAAGTGTCTCTTTTTATTTAAAATTGACATTAATTTTAGTAAAAAAACACAAATGGCATACTGAAACCGAGCAAACGCATTCGTATTGTTTTGATAACTTAGGTAAACGACCCATGAGTCATTTGTGACATGTAGGAATTAACCACACCTCAATAAAATTCACGATGTGACCTGTATATATCCAAATGTGTCTTTTTATTTATAATTGACATTAATTTAAGTAAAAATAACAACTGACATACTGAAAACTGAGCAAATGCATTCGGATTATTTGATACTTTAGGAAAACGATCCACGAGTCATTTGTGACATGTAATAATCAAATGCACCTCAATATGACGCACGGTGTGACCAGTGTGACTAAAAGTGTCTGTTATCAATTTAAAATTTACATTTTAGCTCAAAACGTGTCACTCACTAAAAACCAAGAAAACTTTTTTTTATTGTCTTTATAATTTAGGATAGTGATTCTGAAGTCCTTTTTTACATGTATGAAGTAGTCTCACAACAAATCGATGCACGATGTGACCGATATGACTCACTAATACAAAATAAGGCTATAGCCACGGTTTGGAATCATGGTTATAGGCCCAAAAACTGTGGCTATGGGATATAGCCACGGTTTCATAAACCGTGGCTGGTATTGGTGTGGCTATAGGGCAAAACCTATAGCCATGGTTTGAACCGTGGAAACACCCTATAGACATGGTTTTCAAACCGTGGCAGAATCCTAAGTCAGGCAATATATATAGCCACAGTTGTAAACCGTGGCTATATGCCTTTTTTCATGGCTTTAAACCTTGGCTATATCCCTATAGCCATGGTTTTAAACCGTGGCTATATGTCCCTCTATTCCATAAAAAAAATACCCCCCCTTCCCCTTCCCCCTTCCCCAGCACACCCCCTACCCCCTGCACTTCCCCCCTGCCCACTGCACTCCCCCCCAGCCCACTACACACACCCCTGCCCACTGCACTTCCCCCCCCCCATCCCACTACACACCCCCCTGCCCCCCCTGCCCACTGCACTTCCCCCCCCCAACCCACTGCACCCCCCCTGCACACACACCCTGCCAACTGCACTTCCCCCCCCCCAGCCCACTGCACTTCCCCCCCTGCCCCCCCCCCCAACACACACCCCTGCCCCTTGCCCCCCCCCTCCCCCATTCCCTAGCACACCCCCTGCCCACTACACTGCCCCCCCCCCCCAGCCCACTGCACACCCCCTCCCCCTTCCCCCCTCCCCCTACCCCCAGCAAACCACCCCTGCCCCCTCACCCTGTCCCCCCCTTCACACTGCACTTCCCCCCAGCCCACTGCACACCCCCCTTTCCCCTTGCCTCCCTCCCCCCTACCCCCATCAAACCACCCCTTCCCCCTCATCCTGTCCCCTGCACACCCCCCCTGCCCCCTTCCCCTACCCCCCCCCCTGCACTTCCCCCCAGCCTACTGCACTTCCCCCCTCACCATGCCCTCTGCCCCTGCCCCTGCCCCCCCCCCCCCCCTGCACACACCCACTGCACCCCCCCCCCCCCATCCCACTACACACACCCTACCCCCTGCCCCCCCCCCCTGCACACACACCATCCCCACTACACTTCCCCCCCCAGCCCACTGCACTTCCCCCCTTCCCCCCTGCACATACCCACTGCACCCCCAACCCACTGCACACCACCCCCCCTCAACACACCCCCCCCCCCTGCACCCTACCCCTGCCCCTTGCAAAAGAACCCAGCACACCCCTCTGCCCCTTGCCCCCTCCCCCCTTGGAACCTGGTTAAAAGCCTTTTGAAGAACAATAACACATTATGATCATGTATGCTAATTGGAGGATTGATGATTCTAATGACCAGGAATCAATTGATTTTTCCCCATTAGTTACCATATCATCTCATATAGGTTGGGGGAAGGTTAGTATAGAATTTAACCCTGTGTTTAATGTGATGCGGGAACAACTAGACCCCCTACTGCTCCCCCCTGAACAGCTGAACCTGGACCCCCTGGACAGCCCCCCCTCCCCCCACCCCACTGTTGGTCCCCCCGAGACAGCATCCCCCCCCAAACACCAGCCCCCCCGGACAGCAGCCTCCCCCCCCGGATAGCAGCCCCCCTGCTAAACCCCCGGGACAGAACCCCCTGGTGTGAGTTTTAGTTTTTTATGATATATTACTCTATAACAGTGGATGCTGGTGTAGAATGTCTATATTCTATTTTTTTTACTATTTTTGGGTCCTAATGCTGGTGTAGGTGGGTTTTGGGTGATGTCGCGGTTTCTAGGAGGTGGTGTGGCTGCTGGGAGATTTCCAAAATATTTGGTGATTATTTTTGGTGCTACAGATACTGGGAGATGTTGTTGAGTAGTTCTATGAGCTTCTAGATAGGAACATCAAGATGGATTTTTGGTGATGGATGGGTGTAGAGGCTAAAGTTTTGGCTGGTGTTGGCTTAGAGGTGTTGGAGGTTTTGTTTCTGTGGACTGGTTTGTTAACAGAGATTGGGTGCTATTGTTGACTGTGAGTTGGTAAATGGATTGTTGGCTGGTTTTTTTGTGTGGTGCAGAATGACTCTTTGATGGGGTGTGTTGTAGGAGTGGCATGGGTTGGTTCTGGTGGCTTGGGATGTAAATTTGAGTACATTCCTAGTGGTTGGACATTGCTGTTGGCTTATAGGTGTTAGTGCTATTACTGTTTAGTGGGTTACTGCTAAAACTCTGATTGTTATTGGGTTTTTCTCTAATACATGTGCTATTGGCTAGTGTTATTGGATTATAGTAGGTTGCTTCTTGGTGGGGATTTCTTCTGGTGTCAAGCAGGCTACTACTATTTCCAGTTCCACTAGGGGTTGGCTGTTGATTGAAAGTTGGGAGGTTGGGGTTTAGTGGTGATGGAGATGCTGGGTTTATTGGTTTTCTTGGTGGCTTTAGGCTGTTCTCTTGGATTTCTTTATGCTTACTCTTTTCTTAGATCATGTTTACCAATTCACCCAGCATGCAAGGATACTGAACCCACCTTTTGTTCTAGATAGGGATATTAAATCGACTTTGAATGCCTGTGATCATATAGGCTCATCGCTTCCTGGAGACCTGCATATTACGACAAACCCTGCCTTGGCAGTTTTAGCTGCAGGGGATACTCTTTTGGACCCCTCTAAAGTTAATAAAGCACATCACATTTATAATGATATTTTTAATGGTATGAATATTGACAATGGTCAATCTTCATACCCTTCTTCTTCTTTGGGTTGTGAATCAAAACAGGTTGGCACACTACTTGATAGACAAGATGACCAGACCAATCCGATTTTGAATAATGATTCTAAGTAGAACAAATGCAACCCTCTTGGGGGTTTACACTTGAGCAGTGACACTTATGTGGATAATACCTTTAGCTCTGAATATACCCCTAAACCCCCACTTGGTTAGGACAGTGCATCTCCCAAGGAGATGGCCATGGCACCTGAAGTTCTTGGTGTTTCAAAGACTGCTCTGGACAGTTACCCAAATCAAAATTTGGTTGCCTCGAGTTTGAAAGATTAGAAAGATGTCAACCCAAATCTGCCTATTGAATTGGTCAAGAATTAGAGGTGTATATTTTCATCTTATCAAGAGCAACCGAACCTGGTGGACACACCATAGATTTCCCCAGGTTCTAGAAAAAAGCTGGAAAAACATTCAGGTACTTCACATGACAACCTTGCTACAAATATTTTAGGTACATCTCCTCCCCTTTTTTCAATCATACTATTGGTATTTCTCAGACTTCAAATAATATTAACATGCTTACTAAATCTAAGAATGAACATAGAGCAATGCCTTTTCATGGCCTCTGAGAGTGTTAAACTCATGCGAAGGAAGTCAAAGGAGGGGAACTTTGCTCTTAAGATTGACATCTCTATGGCTTTTGATACCCATAAATGGAGTTTTCTCATTGAGATACTTCGCAGGCATGGGTTCTCGAATGGATTTATAAACCTGGTCAACACTCTTCTTGGATCCTCACAGATGTCAATTCTTGTGAACGGTGCCCCGAGAGGGCTCTTCTCTTGCTCATGGGGTGTACGAAAAGGTGACCCCTTATCAGGTATAATATTTGCAATTGCAGAGGATTACATAAGTCGATGCATCAATGAGATTGCTCATCTGGGTATTTATAAGAGGATTAGAGCTGGTTTTAATGATCATGCCCCACCCCATCTTCTCTATGCTGATGGCATTGTATTGTTGGGGCAGGCTTCAAAGAGAACCATATCCTATATAAAGGCTCTTTTCACTCACTATGAGTATGTGTCTGGATAGGCCATAAGCTGGGACAAATCTTCAATTGTTTTTGGCTATGGAATTCCTATTGGAAAAAAGAACAGGATCACTTGATACCTTGGGGTGAAGAGGGGATCCTTTCCCTTTCAATATCTTGGGGTGAAGAGGGGATCCTTGCCCTTTCACTTGATACAAATGGTCGTGAGGGCTTATTAAGGAACATCAAAGCCTGGTGAGAAACTTTATATGGACAGGATCAATCTTTGAAAGGAAGTTGGTCACAGTGAAGTGGAAAGAATGCATAAAACCTGTGGAAATGGGAGGATTAGGGGTCAAGGATCTTCGTACCATTAATGATGGTCTGATTGGAAAATTCACTTGGAGGCTGATCTCAAATGATGTTGATGATGAGATTATGTCGAGAAGGTTCACAAAACGGCTATATAATGGATATAAATTATACCTTGAATCCTCGATATGGGCTCCCCTTAAGCAGGCCTATGCAATGATAATGCAGGATACTAAATGGTTGGTCAGTAGAGACTCCACTCATAGTTGCTGGAACACCTTCTGGCAGGATTATCCCTTGCATTCTATGAATGTCCCATCTTAAGTTGCTTCATTGTCCGTCTTGGGTTTTCTCTCATATCATATTTCACATGATTTGAATATTTATGACTATGTGTTGTCTCAAGTTAATAATTATGCATTTATGGATTGTGAAAAACTGATATGGATTCATAGCAGGATTGGGATTTTTGACCCCAAAGATTTTTACATGATTGCATGTGGCGGTACTAACCACGCCCCAACCTGGATTATGAAGTTCAGGGCTCCATTCATTCGGCCATCCCGGTTTCTCCTTCTTTGAATAATCTGGAAAAATAGACTTCCTACCTCTGAAAATTTGAAGTGAGTTGGACAGATGGCCTCCAGGTGTGCCTTATGTAGGGCTGCAGAAGACACCACACAACATGTGTTTATGGAGTATGGCCAGGCCCGACAACTCTGGAGTTATCTGGGAATGCTGTTTGGGCTTGTGGTGGACTCTGGCATTCTTCTTACGGATCTGATGCTCGGTCTGTTGCATATGCACTATAGTGAGCAGTTGGGAAACCTCCTCACTGTTGTTATTGTGGCGGTCATTGTGTCCTTGTGGGATTCGAGGATCATGGCTCTATTTGATGGTGTGCATGATGCTGTCCGGAAGGGAATGATCTCCATCCACAGGGACGTGTACGTTGTGTCAGTGGTCCAGGATGGTGAGCCGTCTAACACCATTTCTAACCTACAAACTCTTAGGTTTCTTGGAGTTTTGGGCTGACCACGCAGACCTCGTATTCTTAAGTATATCAGATGGATACCACCGATTACAATGTGCCTCAATGTGAATGTTGATGGAGCTGCATCAGGTGCGCCGGGTCCAGCTGGATGCGGAGGAGCTTTCCGCACTTTTCATAGGTTCGTTAAGGGATTCTTTTATCACTACCTTTGTCTTGGCACCATTTTTGAAGCTGAGCTATGGGCTATGATTCATGCAATAAGGTATGTTGTCCAATTTAACTTGAAATGGATTTGGATTGAATCTGACTCAAGGATTGCAGTACATGCACTAAGTACTAGAACGCGTAATGTGCCTTGGCGTGTGATACCTCAGTGGGTTGAATTCCTCAGCCAAACCAATCAAATACATATGGTTGTTTCTCATGTGTATCGGGAGTCCAATCAGGTTGTTGATACACTGGAAAAAAATCCATACTTGATCTTGATATGATGTGGTCTTTCATGGCCCCTGATTATTGTGCTACAATGGTGGATGCAGATAGATGTGGTGTGTTGCACACTCGCTTATGTAATAACCCCTTGTATGCCTGACTCCTTTTTATTTTAAAACTAGCTATTGTAGTTAAAAATCAAAATGGTAATAATAGATATACATAGAAGATAATGAATAAAATTTTTATAACATGTTTTTCATTATGTATTTGAGGTTTTCATAGACTATATAACCCTCAAAAACATAAATTATCATATTTGGTTTCACTTGAGGAAACATTTACCTCCAAATAGTAAATACTTTTGAGTATTTATAATAATTTCACCCCTCCTCAACTATAAATGGGCACTCAATCACCCCACTAATTTACACCTTTAAAACCATTTGGATTAAAGAATTTCTACCCAAATCACCTACCAACATCCCTAAACAAATCCTAGAATCCATATATTGGATACAAATCCAACCCTATGTGGCTTTAGTGAAATCCTAAGGAAGATGCCTCAAGAAGAGTTCATGTTCATCAACGATCATTTTCATTTTATTTCTTCCTCCACTACCAGAAAGGACTCCTAGTGGTCACACCGCGAGGCCGATGGTCACTGCCCATGTATCTACACAACAAATCCGTTTTCTAAAAAACAATATACCCCCTTTATTATTCCCCCTTCCAAACAACATCTCACAGCAGCATAGAGACATGTCATCCAGGTTAGCTATGAAGTTATAAATGTAAGAAAGGTTCCCCTAGAGCCCCCTCAATTATTTAAGAATCTGAGGGAGTGAAATTGATAAAAATGAACTTGTTTTTTAGATTCAAACTCAATTTCATGGTATCACACCACAAATCTATCAAATTTCCCTAGTGTTACCCTGAAAACACATTTTACCATATTCATGTTTAGGTTGTGCTACTGCAACTTGTTAAATATTGTTTAAAGATCTTTGAAATAATAACATATCTATTGAGATTTGATAACCATGTAATTAACAAAATCATTCATCTATTCTTTCTAAGAAGGTATTAATGATATAATGTGTGTAGTGTTGGTATGTAGTGTCATCATTATTTAATCCAGAGGGAATGACCTAAATGGTGTGGGCTGGATTGTAGGTGGCTGGGGGATGGTGCGGGCTCGAATGCAGGTGGAAGGGGGCTGGAATGCTGGTGGAAGGGGGCTGGTTGTAGGTGCTGGGGGATGGTGCGGGCTGATTTGAAGGTGGCAGGGGGGCTGTTGCGGGCTGGAATGCTGGTGGTAGCGGGCTGAAATGAAGGTGGAAGGGGGATGGTGTGGGATGGATGTGGCTGGAGCAGGGCCAAATCACGGCGTGGTCGTGGCGTGGTCGCGGGGTGACCGCGGCGTGTTGGCCCGGTCCAGCGACATTTGCAGGGCAGCATCTTCCGGCCATGAGCGAAGGGAACGAGAGGAGGCGGGGAAACATTTCGGTCGTCGCCCCACCGATAGAAATTGTGATTAGTCAGTCTCAACATTGATCACAAGACTCATGGAATAATATCACTGCGAACCACCGCAGGGTGTCGTTATGGAGCAGGGCCAAATCACGGCGTGACCGCGGCGTGACCGCAGCATGTTGGTCCGGTCTAGCGACATTCGTGGGGCAGAATCTTCCACTTAGTTTCAAATAGGATGATATGGATGGCATGAGAGGATGTTTTCTCAAAAGATTTAAAGAAATGAATGCTAATCTGTGATGACTATAGGATTGGATGACCCCTGATATACCTAATTCAGTGAGGTTTGGAGATCTAGCAATGTGTAGGAATACCTAGAGGAATTCCCCATGGGATCAGAAAAATCACAGGTTACATAACATGTAATCTGACATTACTGGTACTGTGGGACCCCTGGGCTGTGGAACTGGGCTTTTGGTTGGATTTAAATATCACATGCCATGTGACATGGTCACACAACATGGGACCCATCTTAAAAGTCTAACGGCGCTTAAAGAGTGTCTTGGTTCAAACAACTATTTTAATAAAAAGAGGGAAACCCCCTACATGGATATAAAAAGGGTCAAGTACGATGTGTGATTTATGACTAACAATGGCATCAAGTATAAGGAAAACATCAATGCAATAATGTTAAGCGAGGTATACCACTGTGAGTTTTCGCAGACAACGCACCTCCGTTGAAGAGGTTTTATTACAAAACCATGACTTATTTATCAAACGAAACAATTATCTTAACTAACACTTATTCAAGAATTGCAATTTAATATAAACATGCAAAATTAAGAAGGCAACTAAATGAAATTTAAAACATTCTTGAATTAAATAGGCTAGGAGAGGGACCATACCTCAACCTCAAGGTGCGTTTGCTTTTGACGACAACAACTCAAATCTTCCTTTTTTATGCTTGCATGCATATGCAACTTAACATATATATAAGGACACCTAGCCCCTATGTACATATTTTCATTGCCAAATATGCACAAGGGGGTCCTTAGATATATGTTTATACTTGCATATACCCCTTTACACTTACACGGGTATGCATTTTTCATATCTATATATAAGCACACCTAGCCCCAATATATATATTCATACTGCCATGAGTGAATATATATAAAGGGGGAACTTATATATACATATGCCTACCTATGCATACACATGTAAGCCTTCGTCAACGGCGACTCGAATCCACCTCAATGAAATCCAAAACACACAACAAAATATAAGGAACCCAAAAATCAAAAAAGCCCTAATTAAAATTGGGCCAAAGAATAAAAACGGAATAAACCTTACCCAAATCTTGAACCCATTGTCTTCGATGGTGGTGGATAGAACCAGTCTTATCATAAGAAACCACCTATAAGAAAATAGTGGGAAAAGAAATGAGATATAACAACTTCTTATATATATGTGATCAGTGTGTCAACTGTACATGATAAATGATACATGAATCCATAACCAACAATGAAAAAATAATATTCAAATTGATATGTACATCCCAATACTAAATAACATGATCATTAATAAAGCTCTTTATTTTTCAAACATCACCTTCAATTGCCTATTCAAAAATCACAAATCACCAAAATATGAGAATAAAGTAAACCTCCATCATCACTTAAAAGCGAGAAATAGAGATTAGACATTGTTCTTAACCTAGAAAATCCATTCCTTGAATGTATAAAATACCTAAAACCGTGGCTATAGGTCCGTGGCTATAGCCCAAATTTTTAGTAGTGTGGGAATGAACCTTTTTTCTTGAAGGAAATAATTATATGGGGCTGATGATCTAGAACACTCATAGTCTATGGAAAGAAAATAGAAAGCACCATAGGATTTATCAACTACATTAATAATGTCCTTCATGCTTTGAAAAAAATTATGATGGTTTATTATCACTTTCCATGAGTTATTATTGGTGTTTCCACTATATAACTGCAATTATATTCTCTCAAGAATCTAACGGGTTAATTACAAGGTATAAAATTCACAAATTTAGTTGATTCATGTGATGAATAATTAAGGATAAAAAATATAGTAAATTTGAAGATGTTAATAGTGGTAATATGGCATGTATATTCATATTTCCAAATATATGTGTTCAAGGTGAAAATTAGCAGACACTGAGTAAAAGATAACAAGAATCCAAAATAAAACAATACAGATAATGATCAAATTGAAAACTAATATCAAAGGTATAATTTAAGAGAGGTAAAACCTATAGAAAGAAGAAAAGAGAGACTACTTGAATGTTCTTCTCACTCTCTTCTTCCCCTGTTCTCTGTCTTCCTCCTCCTGCAATTCTGATTCTTCACAGCTACTGTATAAAAATATACAAAGTCGTCGTTATCCAGTTTATAACTTAAGCATGACAATTCATGTTGTTTTTGTGTTCTTTTTTATAGAACCTCACACACAGCCCACTGAAGTTTGAGACTCTAAGGAGAAGATCATTTTCAAAACTCTACACCGGTCACATTATAGGAGGTTGATGTGGTCAAGTCCCAAATTAGTGGTTACTGTGTGGTAAATTGAGGGGTTATAACAGTGCATATCAGTGTGGAAATGGGAGTAAGTGAAAAACAATATTAAAAATACTTAAGGTTTAAAAAATTCAACAAGAATGGTGGATGGGGATGAAGGAAGAGACAGGGGATTACCTCTGGTGTTGAGGGTTGTGGGGGAGAACCGTCGGGAATGGAGGAGGAGGGGAGGCAGCTCGGAGCAGCTTCGTTGGAGGAGGGTCGGGGTGAGGAGGGTCACGGCGAGGAGGGGTCGAGGGTTTTGAGGGTTGCTGGTGAAAAGGTGTCGGGGAGGGCGATGAGGGTGTCGACCTAGGCGTCGGAAGAGAGGCGTCGGGGAGGAGGGTCGCGGTGAGGAGGAGGGTCGCAGCGAGGAGGCGTCGGGGAGGAGGGTCGCAGCGATGAGGAGGGCGCGACGAGGAGGCGTCGAGAAGGAGGGTCGCAGTGATGAGGAGGGCGCGGCGAGGAGGCGTCGGGGAGGAGGAGGGTGCGGCGAGGAGAAGGTCGTGGCGAGGAGGAGGGCGCGGCGAGGAGGAGATCGCGGGGGAGGAGGAATCGCGAGGGCAGGAGGGGTTCATCGGAGAATGGGAGGGTTTGAGGATCGGTTAGAATGAAGGGTTTCCAACAAATAACCACAGTCATCCTATTAAACTGTGTCTATAAACAAGCTATAGCCACGGACCGATAGAACCGTGGCTATAGGTCTGTGGCTATAGCCTGAATTTGTAGTAGTGACTCAAAAAACATGTTTCGTTTTGAAATGATATTTTAGTAAAAAAATACAACTGACATACTAAAAACTGAGCAAACGCATTTGGATTGTTTTGATACCTTAGAACAACGATTCATGAGTTATTTTTGACTTGTATGAATCAACCACACCTCAATCCGACGAACGATGTGATCAGTATAGATCTAAATGCGTTTTTATTTAAAATTGACATTAATTTAAGTAAAAAAGAACAAGTGACATATTAAAAACCAAGCAAACGCATCCGAATTGTTTTGGTACTTTATGAAAATGATCCATGAGTTATTTGTGATGTGTAGGAATCAACCGCACCTCAATCCGATGCACGGTGTGACCAGTATGACTAAAAGTGTCTGTTATCAGTATAAAATTGACATTTTAACTCAAAACATTTTAGTCACTGAAAACCAAGCAAACACCCTCCGACTGTCTTCATAATTTAGGAGAGCGATCTGTAAGTCCTTTATGACGTGTATGAAGCAGTCTCGCCTCAAACCGACGCACGATGCAACCGGTATGACTCAAAATGGGTGTTTCCGATTTGAAATGATATTTTAGTAAAAAAACACAATTGTCATACTGCAAACTGAGCAAACCCATTCGGGTTGTTTTGATACTCTAGAACTATGATCCATGAGTCATTTGTGACGTGTAGAAATCAACCATGCCTCAATCCGACAAATGATGTGACCGGTATAAATCCAAATATGACATTTAAATTTGATATTAATTTTAGTAAAAAAAACAAGGGACATACTCAAAACCAAACAAACTCATTCAGATTGTTTTGATATTTTATAACAACGATCCATAACTCTTTTGTGACGTGTAAGAATCAACCCCACCTCAATACGACGCATGGTGTGACCAGTATAACTTTAAATGTGTCTTTTTTATTAAAAATTGACATTTTATTAATGTATTATTTCGTATTAATGTTTAATTTATTTCTTTATAGTATTACTAACATAATATTTGTTTTCTTATATAGGTGGAATCTTTTGCTTGAGTTGAGATGATTTGTTCGACAACTAATACTATGAGCGAATATTTTTGAGAGGGGATCATGTGTGTCAAAGGATGAAACATTAATGTTTTTAACTGTTTGTTCAATAATTGTAAATGTAATTATATAAAACATTGTTTGAAATGAATATAGCATTGTTTGTCAAACCCTTATGTGCGCTGCTTTGTTCTTGTGTGTGTTGTTGTGTGCGTTGTTTTGTTCTTGTGTGCGTTGTGCAAGTGGTGTGTGTTTGGTGTGCAGGTGCTGGTGGGTGTGTTGTTATATAAACAACACATTATAGGCAGCTAGACCTTTATCAGTGCTATTTTTGAGTGCTGATAAAGACCCATTTATCAGAGTTATTTAGAGCGCTGATAAAGACTCACTTTATCAGTGCTATTTCGAGCGCTGATAAAAGCTCCCTTTATCAGCACTGATAAAGAGTGTCCTTTATCCGTGCTAAAACATCGATGATAAAGGAGGGGCCTTTATCAGTGTTTTTTTAGCACGGATAAAGAACATATTTTATCAGCGTTTTTTTAGCGCTGTTAAAGAGGACTCCCTTTATCTTCACTGAGATTAACATCGATTTTCTAGTGTTGCTAAAATCGTTTTATAATGATTTTAAAAACACTATTTGTAGTGGTGAATGAGATTTTATGAGATATTATATGTGAATATTATAATAATAATAATGATAATGATTCTTCACTTCCCAATGTGACCTTTTATATTACCAACCCTTCATATTATCTAACATTTGGTATTCCAATTTGGATTAGATATAAGAAATTGAGATTAATCTGGCCCATTGATTACCACCTCATGCACTCTTTATATATGAAAATATGTTAATGAAATAAAGAGTTTTTTTCTATACATATTCTATCTACTTCTACGTTTCATTTACATTAATGATTTTAATTTGTATACAAATTCTATCTACTTCCGAGCTGCTGACATCATCATCCCAATTATTCTACACACACGTTTAGTTCATCATCAATCACATATTTAGATTCAATTTAGTTTTGATGATGGTGGATCCCTTTTTATTTTTTCAATGTATTTATAAGAACCTGTTTTGACCGGCTCCTGTCGGTTTTCCGTCAACAATCTTTTAGGTAAGGTTATATTCATTGGATTTCTTTTTATTTTTTGTTTCTTCGACTGAAAGGCAACTTTCGCACAATATAAAAAAAAAAGGAAAAAGGAAACCGGCCACTCTCTTCAGGTTTTCATCGTGCTGATTTTGCTCCGTTCTCAGATTTTTGCTTTCTGCGCGGGCAATGGCCAAACCATGGGGAGGCACGGGAACCATCGGCGCCTGGGCCGCCGACGTCGAACGCGAGGAGGCCGAAGAGCGCGAAGCTGCGGCTGCACACGCCGCCGAGCCCGACAAGGCAGAGCTGAAGAGCTTCCCGAGGCTCCAGGAGGTCGTCAATACAAAATCGAAAAAGAAGAAGACGACGATGAGCCTGTCTGAGTTTACCACTGGAAAACACGTTGGTCCGGGCGGTGCCTCTCGCTGGGATACTTCGATGGGCGACAAGGGCCTGACGCTGCAGGAGAAGCTCCACCTTCCCACTGCTCCAAAGCCGCGGTCTGCCGAGGAAATGCAGCACGATCGGCTCGGTGGTGGATTTTCGTCGTACGGGAGGTCTTCTATGTCTTCAGGCCGCATGGGCGGTCGAGATGGTGATGCAGAATCTTCCTGGAATGCGAATCGGCAGTCCTACGGCGGTTTCGATGAGGATCGGAGATCTGCTGCACCGCCTAGGGTTTCGGATTTTGATATGCCGTCAAGGGCGGACGAAGTCGATAATTGGGCAGCCTCGAAGAAATCCATACCGATGCCTGCTGCAGATTCCCTTCGGCAAAACCGGTACAGCTCTCTCGGTGGTGGCGCGGGCGAAAGTTCCTCTATGGCGGACGAGCTTGATAACTGGTCTATTGGGAAAAAACAGATTTCTACCAGAAAAGACAGCTTTGGTTCAGGGTTTCGTGACTCTGGTCGTGAACCTGATCGCTGGAGTAGGGATGGGTTACGTGATGTTGAGCGTGAGCGACGGAGTCTAGTTCTGGATCCTCCGCGACGTGAGGTAGTTAATGAGCAGGTGAAAATCAATAGGCCTAATCCATTCGGGGATGCAAAGCCGAGGGAAGAGGTTTTGGCTCAAAAGGGCTTGGACTGGAAGAAGCTGGATTCTGAAATTGATGCTAAAAAGACGAGTAGGCCTACGAGCTCGCACTCTAGCAGACCTTCAAGTGCCCAGTCGACCCGTTCTGATAACCGGGGTCCGCTAGTTCTTGATGCTGTGGCAAAACCTCGTCCAAAAGTTAACCCTTTTGGCGATGCCAAACCTCGGGAAGTTTCACTGGAGGAAAAAGGCAAGGACTGGAGAAAGATAGATTTTGAGCTGGAGCACCGCGGGGTTCACAGGTTTGCGTTTTTACCCTTGTTTCATTAGTTGGGATTATCTTTCTCTGTTTGGATTTTCTTACTGTTTGTAATGATGGTTTTGAATTGCATGTTAATTTAAGTTCGTTGCCTAGCTTGCGTTGTATTATTATGGTTAGATCAATTCAGAAGAAATAACTATGTTTGATTTTTCCCAAGCCTATTTTCAGGAGTTACATTGCATTATAATGATTCTTCTTGTTGCTGGTTGAACCATCATGGCAATTAGCTCAAACTATGCGAGCAAATGCTGAACCTCAACAGCATGTATGATTCTGTGGTAATATGTTATTGTGGATGACAGTGAAGCTCAGTTTATAAATGCTGGTGTTGTGTGACCCGAATCCTATTTTCCACATAAATCCTGGTGTTCTTGATTTCTCATTTTGTTCTGTCTGTGGTCGTTCCTTTGACCGCCTTGCTTCAATAAATTTTTTTCTCATAAAGGCTTCACTAGTTCTTTTGATTTCTTAGTGCATCTTAGCTAATAATTTCCACTAATCTATTAAACATTTAAAAGACACTGGATTTGAAATTTTACCTGCAGATCACACATGAGATGGGGAGAGAGAGAGAGAGAGAGAGAGAGCGAGCGAGAGCGAGCGAGAGAGACGGGGAGAGATGGGGAGAGATGGTTGGAGTTTTGATGGAAGAAGACTGGATGTTCACCCTTCAGTTTATGTTGAATTACTAAGCTATTATATTGGCATTGATGATAATTTTTTCTGATTGATATTCTCTATGCAAAATTATGTTTAGCCATTTAATCCTACTGTTCATAGACTGTTTTTGAATCATTTGAGATGCACCATTGCTTTACCACTAAATCATGGTCCTAGTTATGTTGTTTTAATACTGCAATGACCTGGTCTCTTTGCATCAGACTCATTGTGTGCAGAGTTGAGGATATTTTTCTATTTTGTCAACAAAAATGTCATTTTTTCATAAGTGAATGTGGAAAAGATAAATCCCGTGTTAGAAAATTACAGCTGAGCTTTTCAGGTGACCACTCTATCTATGACTAGGGGTGGAAATTTGGGTTCATGGGTCAGGTTTGTGTTCGTGTTGGATTGACTGTCTGGTGGACCCATTTAAGCTCAACCCTAACCTGATCATTTAATTAAACAGGTTGACCCGACCCAACCCATTTATGTACGGGTCAGCCCTAACTTGACCTGCCACCCTGTTAACTTTTTATATATATATATACAGCATAAATTGCATCATGACATGTCCAATTAGTTGATATCACATAAACTCAATGGCTTAATCAAACTGAATCTCCCCATTTAGGCTAAAATTAATCTAATTAATAGGAAACATATGTCATCCATGCTGCCACTTGACCCTCTCAAACCATTTAAAATACAGAATGTGTTATAAAAACGTTGAGTTATTTCCAATTACATTGATTATAGACATAAAATATATTATAAAATTAATTATTATTATATTTTGTATCGGGTTAAACGGGTCAGAAACAGTCAACTTGAATCCGACCCGGATTTTTTTCGTCAGATTACTCAATCCGATTACTAACCAAACTCAATTGTGCGTGATCCAAACCTGTTTAACTCAAATCGTGTCAGGTTCAAAATTGCTACCTCTATGACTACTTAATTTTGGGTTGGATGTTCTAATTTCATCGTTCACATTTAGTACCTTATCTTTGCAAGTAATCGGGTCATGTTTGAAGCAGTATTAAACCTTGAACATAATAGATCTGCTTTAATGGAATTTTATGATTTTGGCCTTCATTTCTGATATTTCTTTTCTAGAAATGCATTAGAAAATATGTTAAAAATTGTTTTGGATATCAAGAGAAATCATTTTCCTGGAAATTTAAAACCATGTTTTTTTATTTGTTTAAAAAAAATCTCTCATTTCCGTTTTCCTTTTCTAGAAGACGTTTTCCTTCATAAAGTGCACTGGATTTTACTTTAGCCTTGGTATTTCACAATATTTCAGGGCTGAGACTGAGGCGGAGAAGAATTTGAAAGAAGAAATAGAGCAACTGAAGAAGAAGCTTGAGAAAGAAAATCCAGTAGATGCAGACCTAAAATCCAACCATGACCAGAAGCAAATTCAAAATTTGATGATTCAGAAAGAGAATGAACTAGAACATCTAATACGGGATTTGGATGATAAAGTTCGGTTCCGTCCGAGATCTAATGAGAGGCCGGGTTCAGGAGCAGGCAGGGTCGCTGGCTTTCCCGAGAGGCCTCCGTCACATTCTGGGTCTTTTGAGGAGTCGAGAAGTGTGGAGATTATGGAGCTGCCACAGTCACATGGTAATGTAGATGCTTGGACAAGGTCTGGTGGTGACAGGATATTGCTTCTCCGTGGCAGGGACAGCAGAGAAACAGACAGGTACATGCCTATCAAGTGTTTGCTGGATTAGGGTCTGTTTGGTTACCTGAAATATTTATGCGTTTTTTCATTTTTTTCATTGCCGGGCAGACCGAGGTCGAGGGAGAGATGGTGAACCTGTGATGGGAACGGAGACGAACACGGTAAGGTTTGGGGTTTGTTAATCTTATTTTGGTAACTATTGTTTTTGCTTGATAATAGGGCATAGAAATCAAGCATTGATTTTAAGGTTACTGGGAAGACCTTGCCTTAATCCAGTTTTGTTTTTTGTCTTGTCACATGCCCAAATGTCTTTTAGCTTCATTCATGCTCATAGGAATCTTAGCCCATTTAATGTGGCGTTATCCATTACATTTTTGTTTTTGGTATGGAATGAATGTACAATTCCCACCCAATTTTCAGTGTATCTAATTAGCCCCTTTATCTTTGCATATGCCAATCGCTTAATTTCAGTGTAATTTCTACCTGCATACTGCATAACATGAATGCTGAATATCAACATGAAGTAAAGTGAGATCACGACTCATCATCATAACATGAACATCAGATAAACTTGCATCATATCATAAGAATGTTATGTGGTCCAAACTTAATAATGTAACATCATGAGCATAGGTCAAAGTTCACTACTAAGATAACAGTGTAGTTGGGTATGCTCTTTTCCCATGCTGCATACATAACATTTACCGGTCCATAAAATGTCCAAAATCACGTGTAATGCATAGAAAGAAAAGGATGCAATGATCATGCATCGATTAGTAATCATAACATGGATAACTTGTGATGAAAGAAAAACAAATTTCATATCAATCTCATACAACATAACATGAATCAAAAAGGGCTAGAAAGGGCTAGAAAGAGAGGTAATTGCCTGTGATAGTAGATGGGAGACTTAATAGATGTTCAAGGGAAAGATATATACATTCGGAATTAAAATGGGAAAGAGGGAAGTCATTTGAAAAAAGAAAGGCTTGAAAGGAGAATGAAGGGAGTATAAAGAAAAATTAAGAGCTTCCCACAAATTTTGTAACGTGTAAGGATCAATCATTGAGAGCAATGGGATGTCAGAAAAACCCGTAGGAATGAAACATGACAAAATAAATGTAAAATTAAAAATAAATGTAAAATTAAAAATAAATGTAAAATTAAAAATAAATGTAAAATTAAAAATAAATGTAAAATAAAAAATAAATGAGTAGAAAGAGGAAGGTATAAAGTCTAGAAGAGAGTGAAAGATAAAGGAAGAAGGTACTGGAGGTTCGAAACCAAGACCTCACCAACACATTGTCACAAGCGCAATAGGGTCACAGGCGCAACAGGAGCAGAATCATTGAATTACACCCCATGAGGTTTATGAAGAATATGTAATTCAAACAAAAACAAAGAGAATTGAAAAAGATTCTTCCTGCCTTCTGAGTGGCATGGATACACTACTAGAAATAAGTGGTTTAGCGGACGCCAAAAGCGGTAATTGAAGCCATTTAGTGGGTGTCTAGTGATCACCAAATGACAAGTCATTTTTTGGTGGGCCATGAAAGCCTTTAGGAATCGTCATTTGGCGACCACCAACGATTTGCACCCAAAATGTGCGGTTTTTGGGTCCGGGATGCGGTCCAAGCCACAGGGGGTGAGATGGAGGGATGCCGAGAGCTTCGAATGTTGACCATGATAGATGCACGACGACCGAAGGGGGGGGGGTATGTCAGGGGTGGTCGAGGTGTGGCTGGTGGACGTTGAGGGGGTGACTGGAGGGCCGCTTGGAGTGCTTTGGGGGAGGCCAGTGGTGGTCTGGGCATGTCGGCGGTGACCGGGGGCAACGAGAGCAGAGACGTGGGTGGTGGGGGGCGAAAGAGGCATTTTGCAACGGGAAGCCACGAAGAAGACGAGTAGAGGCAGGAAAAATCTTATCGTTTCCCTCTTAGTATTAGCGACTATCATTTGACAATTGCTGACAGTCTCTCGCTTCCGCATCCGCAAAAGGTCAAATTTTAGTATTGATGGACCATAATTTCATGTATAAGCTTGTTTTACTTATTAAAACATTATTTCAAAACCTTGTTTATATTCACTTATCTTATTCTTGATTATTTATGTTCATTATTACTAGTCATTTTTTGAAAATTCCATGGTCTTTTCGGTATCATGGTACCAACCTTCATTCTTTTTCTATAAGTTCCATATCTCTCTAAATGACAAGGCGCTGGTTAAATGATCTCTTTATGAAGGCATGTAAAAATGGCTCGGTGGCTTGAAAGTCTCACCCAAATTGGCCCAAAACCCGATCGGGCTTGAATTGAAAAAGCTTGGATTGGGTCGGACTCGGCTTGGGCTAGGGGGTTAACTAGATCAGGCTTTGACCGTTATATTTTGGCCCAAGCCCAACTTGTGGGTCCAACTCGGGAGCCCAACCCGAAGCCTGCCCATTCAACCTGGGTAACCCCCCCCCCCTAAAAAAAATCTGGGAAAACCCACAATTGGGGAGGTTTGAACCCCTACCTTTGGCTTCCAAGACTACGCATGAATTAACTAGTCCAAGTGTTGCACCTATTATACTTATATAATATCTATAAATATATGTTTATTTTGTAAAAATTTAAAACTAATATTATAATTATAATATTTTTAAAAAATAAATTTGGTCGACCCATTCCAGTTTTACACACCTATCTACATGATAAATCCATGAATTTTGATGTTCCATGATCAATCCTTTGTGAGGATTATATTGGTTTTGCAAAGTTGGCGTGTTTCATGACTCAAATGTTCAAAGATGATTTAATTAACAAATAAATAATTTATTAAATAAATTCTATGAATCTTATTTATATAATACTAACTAATTGCGATGACAATGATAATAATAGAAAGAAAGACAAGGATGCAATGCTCATACATATAATAATGGATAACCCGTGATGAAAGAAAAATAAGTTCCATATCAATCTCATACAACGAAACATAACATGAATCAAGGAAGAAACGATAGAAAAGAGAGGTAATTACCCATGAAAACAGATGGAAGGGACTAAATTTATGTTCAATGAAAAAATATATGCATTTTGAATTAACACAGAGAAGAGGGAAACCATCCATAAAAGAAATGGACTCAAAAGGGGAATCGAGAGAGAATTAAAAGAAAAATTAAGAAGCGATTCCCTCATAAATTTTGTAATGTAGAAGGATCAATCATGGAGAGTAATGTGACATGTGAGAAATTCCATATGAATGGAACATGATAAGATAAATATTAAATTACATGCATAACTCTTGAAATTAGATAGATAGATAGAGAGGATTTTAAGAAAAGAAGAGAGAAATGTTCTTATGATGTCTTAATCAATGAGGGATAGTGAAAATACATACGTATCCCCATAAAAGAATATAAAAATTGAATAATATACATATATAAAACAAAATATATCAAGCATAAAGGAAAATAACAAAAGAATATATAATTCAAACAAAAAAGGAGACAATCGAAAAAGATTCCACTTACCTTCTAAGTAGCTTGGATAAGCTATAACATTTTTTGTATAAAAACCCCACCCCCCATACAACAGATGTTCTTCTCAGTAGCTAACCCTTTCCTTTCTTTAGCGGGTATCAAACATCAAGTTTCAAATGCTCACCGTGAAGAATTGGGTAAAACTGGATTACCCACTCTACCTCGGGCTATTGGATTGTTAAATCACCACGTGTGAAGTTATGATGCCAAAGCACAACCTGTGAGAGTTGAACCCCCAACCTCAAGGACCGCACCCTCGACCCTTTCCACCGGGCCACCCTTGAAGGGGAAACTATAACTTCCTATATAAACAAGTTTTACTTGTTAAAGTAGTATTCCATAACCCTTTTTATATTCAGTTATCTTATTTTTGACCATCTATGTTCCTTATTAATTAGTCATTTTCCTTTGATTATTGATAAAAGTTATGAAGGGAGATTCATTTGGAAAATTTCATGCTCATTTTGGTATTATTGTAGCAACCTCCATTGTTTCTATACGAGTTCCATGTCTCCTTAAATGTCAAGGTATTAATTAGATGATATCAATATGATAGATCCATGAGTTTTAATCTTCCATGATGTTTTTTAAAGACAAATTTTTATTAATTGGCCTCAATTATGGCTGAGGAAAACTTAAGTAGAATCCCAACAGGAAAAACAAACTATTGCTTTGAAATGGGTACACCCACATCATCATTCAAAAAAAAAAAACGCAACCTGTGATAAGCGAGATAATGAAATAACTTCCAAGAAAAAATTGAGACGAGTGTCCTTGAGACACATGATTCCAAACGATAAGCCAAAATTTTCAAAACCTGAAGAAAGTCTTCCAAATCAACAACGTCAAAATAAAAAACATTATGTAAAATAAACTCTTGAAAATAATACCAATCTTCAATCTTATTCGAAAGATGAGTTTTAAGCTTTGTACCATTAATTCTTTCATAATCTTCATTAGAGACCTTAAAGCGATTTTTATCATTATAAAATTCTTGAGTGGAGTAAAGGTTCTTGATTTGTTTCAACAGATGCCACAACCTCCCATTGATTAGAGATGGATTTACTAACTGATTGAGTAATTGCGGGTTTAGGTAATGATGAATAGTCCTTATAGCAACGTTACTTTTTCCTAAGAACAGTAGCGCCTCAGTCTGGAGGCCGCTCCATAATGCCCTGGCTCGGAGCGCTATTCGACCTTAGGCGCACCTCCCCATAGGCTTAGTGCCATCCCTGGGGCAATCCCCAAGAGCCCCTGGGCTAGGGTAACACTCAACTAAGGAATTTTTTTACAAAGGGCATCATTTTGAACATTTTATTGTAGCTCTCAATGTATTTAGGGAAAATTTTCTGATATTGGTCTGGGGAAACTGAATTATCCGGGCCGTCAAGCTAGAGGTTTCCAACTAGCAACAAGGTCCCAATCCATACAATGAGGAGACTATACCCTCAAATCATAGTCAAACACACAATAGAAATAACCAAACAATATCTATCACAACAAGCATCAGGCTATACATTTTCAATAAAACACAATTCTATAACAAATGTACCATGAATAAGCATACAATCATATAACTATTGATCGACCATTGGCCTAATCACATATACATAAAAGACCAAAAAATACACAAAGCCCCAACTACTATCCCCGTGCCTCACCTCTTCCCAATATCCAATACCCAATCTAGCTACCTTATCCCAATTCACTGCACAACCTGTGCTCTGACCTATAAAGAAAACATTAGGTTTTCACGCACATAATAGTGCCTGTGCAGAGTGTGAGCATATAACTCAATAGAGTCTCACCAAACACCCCTAATATACACTGTTATATGCATGTGTATGCACAATGAAAATAAATACAACAGTAAACATGCTTATGGGGTTATCATGTGCTAACCAGGACACCATGACACATGACAAGGTATACACGCGTGTCGGGTCATCAGGTGCTAAATAGGCCACCCCGATACCCGACCATACCTACTTCGATGCCATGTCAGAATCCATTCACATTTTGCCTCACAATCCAATCCATACTTGAAGACTTAGGGTTGGGAATCATCCAAGTCCTCACCTCGTACCCAAAGGTGTAGGGTAGGGTGTCTACCAAGTTCTGACCGCTACCCGAAGGGGAAAGGTAGAGTCCTACGTCCAAGCTCTGGACTTTCCTTCTCACTCAAGGTGATCCCATATCTAAGTCTTGAACCATCCCTTATCACTCAAGAGAGGCTTCCCATAACCCACACCTCAACCGAACCAACATTCCCACTCAAGACTATTCACCATCTCGACCACTACGTTATCAATCAAGGTAGGATCCTTCATCACATATCGTTCCTAACTATTGCCTTCTTACTCAAGGAAATATCCACAACAACACCTTCTCAGTCAAGGGGAAGCGAACTCGTCTCAAGCCACACCTGCTCAGTACTGGTTGGCCTAAACTTCATACATAACGAGGAATTCATCTCACCCATGGAAGTCTAGCCAGTTCTATCTCACTCATGGTGAGGCCAGGCCTCAAGATTCATATCACCTACACCATAATCTTTCACTTATCACAAGCACATCAACAAACACACATATGCATCAACAAATAGGGAACACAACCCATCACACGAATCACTTGATCATCCCTAGGGCATTAGTCACTCGAGACCTAACCCCTCATCTCCAATCACTAGCACCATCCTATATTTGTTACCCTCTGGTGACCTTATATCCTCTAGGTTCACCCCAACCTTGGCTTCAACTGGTAGGGTCCAATTCCCATCCAAACCCCCTAGCATGCCGATGCCAAGTCCTTAAGCACTTCTCATGACTTGTACCCGAGTTTCGTCTCACATCTCCTAAGGGAGATCTCTTAACCCATCACTCAAAGGAAAAATCTCTCTATCGCACATGATATGTCTTAGAGGACTCATCCCAATCTTCATGCATTCCAAGACTCTCCTCCGACCATAGGAGGGGATTCCTGGTCACTCACGAGACGTTCATCCATTAGCACTTGACCCCAAGCCCCCTAGGCTTTCCCACTAGCCATAAGAACCCAACCTAGTCTACCCACATCACGTATCATACCTTGAAACCTTCCTAAGGCCTCTCTTCAACACAGTTGATAACCTAACACACAGGGGGATCCTAATTTACCTAAGTGAAAAAGAGAACTTATCGCAAGTATAGGAGGCCCGACACTATCCTATCTCTTCTCCCCAGGGCACCCCTGGTCCCTAACTCCCATACTTGAACCCATGGAATTTATGTTTTCATGTATGATTTTAAATAAACAAGCATTTTAGTTTGCATCATAGGGTCCACCAACCTCAAACACAGAGTTAACCCCTCACTAAACTCCCCTAAGCCCCATCCAAGATCATTCATGCTCCTAAGCACCTATCTCACACCATACAACATAAATAATTAATTATAAAAATTTATAATTAATTATTTAAATTAGATCAAAGAGGTACATTCCATGGAAAACTCATTAGGCATCACTGTGTCATCGAAGCCGCTCAAATCCCTATTCCTTTAACCTTCCAGGACCTCCTCAAACCATGCCGGGCAAAATCTACATCATCATCGCTTAACTCCACCATGCTCAGAGAATCAACACCAGAACCCTTGCCCAATTTTCACTATAATAGAGGCTAACGAAGGGGAACCAAACAAAGCAATGAATAGTATAAACATACCTAGAATATCCATAGAAACTCCACCATAATCATCCCCCATTGTGGGGGATCAAAGGGAGGAAGAAGAGTGGGAGGCACTGATTGAATGTCCCTCCCCACGGGCTTGGAGTGACCCAATCCTTTTACATATATTATTACATGATTTTTAACATAAACATCCATTAATTACAACCCAAATATCATGCGACCTATAGTCTTTGGAAGATTAGGTACATAAAACCTCAAAAGAAACTGAAACACAACATCTTTATTTTTATTCTCCTTAGTGAGATCCTAAATATCTTTGAGCTTCTAAAACTGTATAAGATAACCTAGGGAATACATAAAAGTAAGGGGTGAGATAAAAATCCCAGTAAGGGAATGGGCATGATAAGGCGACATAACATGTGATTCAAATGTATAACATGACATCGTAAAAGAGAAGGCTCATGAGTAATCACATGGAAGAATAATATAAATAACATGGTATAATAAGATCATAAAAACCTAAGAAATGTGGTAGTAACATATAACATGACATAAACATGAGTCAAGGCTAACTGTCTAGACAATATCACATGGTAGAAAAAGTACCATAATGGATTAGGTTTACTCCATAATCCTATACATAACGTCTCATGAGAGCAAAAACATTATCTAATGAATTGGAGTACTATATGAGTGCACCCATCATAACATGTTCATGATCATGTGTTCCATAAAAGGGAAATAAATCATAACACATAAACATAAGAATTACCCATAGAAATAAAATGGGTTGCATAATCTTGCATCATATCATAATCATAGGAAATTTCACAATGAATGATTTTGATAAATGAACATAAGACATGTATTATCCCATCAAAGGAAGGGAGAATGATCTAGGTATATGTATAAGAGACATATATACAAAATTTAGAAGCAATCCATAACATCAAAGATTGTCGTTATTGATGAAAATGTCTTTAAAAGGTCACATGGAATATTTCTTGAGGAAAATACTTTTTTTTACTTTGAAATCACTTATTTAAAATCTAAAAATATAAAAAATATTATAGAAAACATTTTATTTAAAAACAACCATGTAAACTTGTAAAGGAAGATTCAAAGCATTGAGTGTTCATGATGGTAGGAAATTCCGTTCACGCCGTATAAGTTAAAAGAAAACATCTATTTTACACTTTTGTAAAAAAAGTAAAAAACACCTTGTTTGGAAAATGATAGAAATATTACTTTTAAACCATTTTGTAAAAAAAGTAAAACATGGGTAAAAATATATTTAATAAATCATTTTTAAAAGAATACATAAGATCATTATTCAATAAGAGAGGAAATGGAAACCAAATATGTAAACCACTTTAATGAACAGATGGGAATAAAAGAGATGTAGTTCAAGAAAATAATTATATATGATTCCCACTAAAGGAATCTTGAACATAAAAAATCTCAAAAAGAAAGGATATTGTAACATAAATCCTTTACCGCTTTGATAACTTTCGAATCAAATCCTTTTGGATGGATAAAAAAGAGTTTTAACTTAGAATACCAAGAGGTATGAAGGATTCATGATATAGTATATAAAAGGGGAAATATTGTTTCGTCCCCTAAAACCATGTGGGGGTGTGAATGGTGTTTTTTGTTGGTTAGCATGACCATTCATGTCATACACATATGTCCACATATTTTCTTAGTGGTTTCCAATGAGTTTTATTTGTGGAATTAGAAACAACCAACAATTCCCTCATCTATGCCATTTCACACACTTGATTTCTGAAGGCAGGTGGTCATTGGGAAATAGTTACAACAATACTTAAAGACTCACATTATTTGATATTATGAGAGGTCATGATCATCACACCCTTTTGGGTAAAATTATTTCCTACTCCAGGACTCTCTTATATATTTAAGACATATTTGTGAATCCTTTATTAAATCCCAAATACAGAACACATTTACCTTATATTAATAATCAATTATTAGCATATATTTTCGTTAGAATCATCTATATGTATCCAAGGTTCTTCATTGATGGATACATATCTATGTATATGTGGTTCTCCATCAATGTTACCCTTTTGTGAGTGTATTATAGATTCTTATATCATTTATTATCATGATGCTAGTTTTAAGCCACATAGTGGGGCACTGTAGAATTTATCATCATCCAAGAAGATGAGAGTTGTTTTGCTGTTGGGATCAGGACCATGATATGGGCTTCCTATATATCCTTGTGAAAGGAATCAAAACCCATGTAGTTCAGTTTCACTAAATGGGACACATCATACTTTTTAAGGTTATGGGATAAGGACTAAACCATGAATTTTAACCTCATGTGGAAAGGAAATATAGGCAAGAGGCACCTAGCCAAGGTAGATGTGGGACTTATGCAAAAACGACATGAGGAACCCAAAGGGAATGTAGCCTCCTGGGTTGGATAAGACCCTAGTGGGAATATGGACCAAAGAAGATTAGGGTGAGTTTGAGGTGTTGGGTTAGGACCTTAGGTATGCTTCCTACATATCCCATTTGGACATGAATCAAAGCCCACATAGTTTGAAATGGTTGGGAATTACACCTATAGAGTAGGCCCATTGGCTACTTCATAGGGAATATGACCCTTTGGAAGTTTTTATCATAGGGAATATGACCCTTTGGAAGTTTTTATCATAGGGAATATGGACCTTTGAGAGGATGGTAACATGGTTTTAGGGATTACACTGAATATGAGGCCTATAGGAAGGTGAGAGGAAGATTCTTAAAAGGACCCCCCTCTCGAGATAGGTATTTTATTGTGAAAATGTCATGGTTTTCACTAACCTCTATGCTTATGTGAGTCATGATCGGTGTAAGAAATTAGAGGAATTGAAAGATCTGGAAAACTGAATAGTCTCCTTTATCTACCAGTGGATGAAGGAGGGGACATGTCTCGTAAAAAATACTAGGGGATTACTCTAGGAGGGATTCCCTGTGGCAAGGCAAGAGGAAGATCCGTAAAAGGAATCTCTTCCAAGACATTTTACTCATAGTCTGCTGGTAGACGAGGGTGGAGTCACTCAGGGGAATCAGGGAGAGAGAAAGGGATTTTATGTGTCCATCCCCTCTCTTATTTTTAACCTAGGTTCCCATCATTATCCCTAAGTTTGAGATCCCCATCACCATGGGAATGTATAATTAAAAACACTCTGAGGATCCCACCTATTAGGAAGGATAAATTCATTACCTCCATTACCATGAGAATATATAATCGAGAAGACACACTAATGTTCCCTATGCTCTGATTATATATATAGAGAGTCTTTGGGGGGATGCCTTGGTGGATGAAATTATCGGGTAGTTCTCTAAGGGGCCCATATGGGGCCTAGTGCTTTGCGAGAGAGGTTGAAGGAGAGAGTTGTTTAGACAGTTCATAGAGGGGATGAGGTAAGGCCAAATGATACATGGAAGGAGGATACTGAAGTCGAAAGGGTCCATCCTGCATACTACTTGCTAAATAGGATGGAGGTCCGCAAAGACTCCATCTCACATACTATTTTCTATGTGGGATGGAGGTCCAAAAAGGATGTAGTCCATGAAGGGTTTTCTATGAAGATGGGGTTCTTATGCAAGAATCCACCCTTTTCAGGTGGTCGAGTGATTTCCCTTCCTTACTTTACGATACGCGGTAAGTGATTACCTGATGAGATCACTTTATTAGGATTTTTCTCTCCATTTATTTGTTATCTCATCCATCCATGTATGGGGTTTTTATAGGGGTAAGGATATAACCACATTATCGGGATGGCCGGACATCTACATAGCAATAAAAACCATCACCCATGGGGAGATTTGGTTGGTGGGCGGTTTGAATAGATGCCTCACCCCACAAATGAAAAGGTTGTTTGCGGGGTGCTTGAAGATGATTCCTTGCCCCGCACAAAGTGGTTGTTGGGGGGGGGGGGTTGATGAAACCTCACCCCATAAATGAAATGGTCATTTACAAGGGGCTTGATGATGACGCCTCACCCTGCAATCGAAAAGGTCATTTGCGTGGGGCACCATGTGGAGTGACGACCTATATAGCGAGCGTGCTACATGGAAAAGAGGATCGATGACCCAAATAGTAGGCATAATACATGGAAAAGAGGATTTATTTGTGGATCTACATACTTTAATGATTTTAACTTCATGAAATGGTTCGCTTAATTTATTACAGCCTTTCCAAATTCATAAAATCCTTCTGATATTCCATTCGAATTTTTCTAGACAAAACAAATGCCCACCGTTGGAATGAGGTCTGATCAACATGAAGAGAAGTTGATTCCAAGGAAGAATTTGGACAGATTGAATTCTTTGTGGGGTTCCTGTGAACCCAAAGGAGAACCCATTCTTATAAAAGGTGTCTGGTTGACTCGACTCATTTTTCACCCAGTGAACATTATTTTTGTGACCTGATCTGAGATTTATGCTTATAATTTTCCTCATATAAGTATTTCCTTTATAGATGTACTTTCCCACATACTGAAGGATCACCTCCCCTGAACTAGTACTTTTTTTCAAATTATCCATCTTCCTTTGTGTTCAACTTATTCTCACATGGAGATAGATTGTTCCACATGGTGTCTTAAGTGATTTGGGGCTCGTGTAGTATGCTATGTAGTTCACCAGACTTTGTTATGTGGGGTATTTATTCTTTGCATAACTTGTTTGTATCCAACACTTCCTTTTTTGGTTTTGCAAAAGATAATAAATAGATCCTATACAAGCTTCTTCCTTTGTTGATGAAAGGAGGAACACCATGGTTGAAAGCAATAACAATAATGTAAAATGTGGCATTGGCCCACATCATCAATTTTTTGCAGGACTCATGAGTGATGGCCTTTGAGAGCATCCTGTCTCAAATAGGCCACCTCTATATAGATTTGGGTTTCCATCAGACATCCCTATCCTAGCACCGCATCGGGGAAATCAACCATTGGTCTAGATAGTCAAGTGTAACAACACACCTCGGGAAAATATATCATCTAAGAGATTTTTTATTTGAGAGACCTAATCTGAGGGGTTTATTTTGGGTTACACCCATTTTTCATTGGAGGAAATGGTATGAGCATCAAAATTGGACGTCCATTTCTATCACACCATTGCAAGGAAATCCATGATTGATGAGAAATTAGGTTTGTCATCTAAATGGGATCTTTTCCCCGGGTGTTCATTTGGTATGGATTGGGGAAGGCCTTTCTAAGTTAGTTAGAGTTGTGAGGATTTAAAGGCTAAGTTAAAGTCCATGGGAAAATATGTGGCTATTTGGGTATCACAAACCTTTTCCCATCGGAACTGATCCATTATTCCTCAACTACTCTATCAGTGGAGCCTAGATACTAATACATTTCACTTAGAGAATGGGGAAGTCAGTATCAACCTCTGTGATATTCGGATGATCTCAGGGGATCCATTTGTGGGGGACATGTACAATGAATTAATTCCTCCCTCCCCATCTTGGGATGACACCAAGAGGAACCCCCTTACTTGCAAAGAAACTTCTTGACAAAGAAAATGATATTTTAAAAGTAGAACCTCATCCAAAGAAATATATTCCTTTTTATGATTGGATTCAGGATTTTACTAAACCAAGCAGCTGTGAACACCATGAAAGAAGGCCGATTACCTATCTAAACCTTAGCACCTAGATATTTTTTGTGCCTACTGGTCGACGCACAAGGAGGGTCAGTTCACTTAGTGGGTCTAGGAAGTTGTCCCCAATGTCAACCGATTGGTTTGATTAGCAGCCTTTCTTTCCATGTTTCTTAGTGGTTGGTTACTACCAGTGCTTGAATATAGCATCAAATTCATAGTTATGACCTTTATGATGGTAGCCAAGTTGGCCACTGGGAGGCGCATTAATTTTGTGGTCTCAATACTAGTGAATATGTATCGTTTGTTGGGACATATAAGTAGGGGGAAGTCACCTCACCAATTCATGGGCCCATTTCAAGTTCTTTGGGGATGGATATCATCCCACATATGAGTCTATTTATAAACCCTCAATTTTCATACATTAACATTACATAGATTTTATGGAATAATTAAAAATTATACAAACAGATTCTCAACGACCGTATTAGTCTAGTGCCTTTGGAAACATGGAAACATAAACACTAGTACATAAGTGAGCTACATTATCTCCCACTAGGTTCTTCTTGACTAGAAAACTTCTTAAAAACATCAAACATAATACATATATTTATAAAATGGGTAAGGAAACATAAAAATTGGTGAGCTCATATGCTTAGTAACGGTAAACAAGAAAGACATGTCAGCATAAAAATGAGCATAAGGGTATGAAAATGTGATCATAACATTATAAGATCATGCCTTTCATATCATAAGATCATAAATATGAATCATAGAATAAATCTTGGTAGTTCATAAGACATGAATCATAAGTAAATAAATAACACAATCCATGAAAGCATAACATTGGAATAATACATGGAATTGTGGCAGACACATAAGCATATAATATGATTTCCAAAGTAGTCAAGGCATTGCTTCCAAGGCCATCTTAGTAGTATGGTTTCACTCCCTATACCATCTTAGTAGTAATGGTTCACTCCCATGGACATATTAGTAGTATGAATTCACTCCCCATTCCATCTTGGTAGCCATGGTTCACTCCCATAACCATCTTAGTATTCAAGGTTCACTCCCAAGACCATCTTAGTTTATCTCATGAGATATAAATCTTTACCCAATTAATTGGAGGGAGATATATGTACCACTCACCTCATAATGAAATCATACATAAATGTTCCATAAGATCATAAACAATAATATCATAACCCATGAAATGAAATGAGTATCATAAACATGTAATCATATCATAACTTGTGGAAAAAGATATAGGTTTCATAATCATTTCATCAAAAGTATAACCCGTGAAAAGAAGTGCGTTTCAAAAGCATATAACTCGTGAAAGAGAAATGAGTTTCATAAACATAATTCCATCAAAACATAAACAATTCAAAAAAAAAAGAATGAAAAAATTGAATAATTTCCTCAAAAAGGCATGAGTAACACCAATAGATTTCATCTTATATGATAAATAATTTTGAAAGATCTTTTAAAAACATTTCTCGAGTAAAATATGTTTTCTACATTTAAAAATGATTTTTAAAATATAAGACATTTTTGAAAAGATTTTTCTTGGAAAATAGCATTGAAATTTTACAAAGGAAGCTTTGAAAACCATAAAATATTTTTAAAATCCTTTTTCCTTAAAAATCATCTTCAAAGATCATTTGATTTTTTTTGAAAACATAGTTTTTGATATAAAATATATTTTTGACCGAAGAGAGAGATATAGTCATATTTTACATAAAAACATTTTCTTAATTATATTAAGTACCAAAGAGTGGAAAATGGAACTAATATATGAATATATCTTGAATAAATATAGGATATTAAGTCTTTTTAGTGTTATTGGTATATGGATCATAATATTCCATCAATAGAAGCATAATTATAAACAATTCCGATAAACGATGAGATTGTTTCAATAAACTCTTATCACATGGTAACTTGGGATCATACTCTCAATGTAAGAAAATGAAATTAAATTAAGATTAAAATATCATTAAAATAAGTATATTCATTATATAACATGTCAAATGGAAGTATATACACATCAAAAAAGAATGCAGGTTTATAACAAAACTTGTGTCTCAAAGAAGGGGAATTGAGACAAAATTACTTTAGCAATTTGGTAACTTTTGAACCATAAAACCCATAAAATAAATATCATCAAATGGATATAAAAATAAACATAAATTTAAGTATAATAATAATAAAATACATTCATAGTTATCATATAAACCACAAAAAATAAATGAGTTGTGAATAAGGCATGTATCTCATAGAAATAAAAAGTGAGATGAAATTCCATTACCTTATGTCTCTACTCTCTTAGTACTCATAAAATAATCTTGTATAATAAATATATGTATATTATAAATATTTTAAAGAACCATATTATTCTATATAATACCATATATGGTTTGATTATGACTTTATATTACCCTCTTATTAACGATTCCAAGTTAAGGTTTCACTTTAGGTAATATCCACTTTGTTTTTCACAAGTGTCTTAATTTGTTATATTTTTGGTCCTAATACTTATATCATGATTTATAAAATGTAAAAAATGATATAAATATAATTTATATTCAGTATATATGTATTTATAATAATATATAGTATATATAAATATGAAATGGAATACATCGTTCATGGAGACGGTAGGCCGTATGTACGCATAAACACTGTTTCCATTTTTCTTTATAATATTGAAAGATATAAAGAAAATGAAATATATGTATATATATATAATATAATTAAATTATAATTATTATGTCATATATATCATATAAATTCACTAAAACCATCTTTAATACATTCTATGTAATGTCTGAATGAATCACATCGCTTTGAGGAGGCGGTAGTCCACACTTCCACAAACGAAGTTATCGTATTTACAAAAAATGGAAAGCATAAAGGTAGGATTTATATAATAAATAAAAAAGTATAAATACATCATAAATATAATATATATCTTATATAAATAGATTTTACATCATAATTACCAACCATAAGATGTGGTAAAGGTAAAACGAACAACATCATTTCCTAAGGTGGTAGTTCACTGTACACAAGAATGGTAAGTTCTTTACCTATTAGATGAAAGTGTGTGAAAGTTTAGGTAGAAACATTAACATAACAACATATAAGTATATTAAGGATACCAATTATGTTATGTGTTCATGGAATAAAAATAATTGAGGTGGTGTAGAAAGAAAATAAAAGAAAGGAGCTTGAGGAAGGATGTTACCTCTTCTTTGGGTAACTCCTTTTGGTTTGGACCAAAGGGATTCCATGGATGGATTTATTTTCAAAGGGAGTATTCAAGGAGTACGGGGGGGGGGGGGGGACATTGATAATTTGATTGGGTAGATATTGGACGAACCAAAGTGTTTTGAGATGTGTAATGAAGGGGGATAGATGGTGGGCTTTTATAGGGGAGGGAAAGGACACACTTGGCATTTTTGAAAACAAGTTAGGTGTTCACACGTTTTTACCTAAAAAAAGTCATAAAAAAAAATTCAATAATGGAAGGGTTATTGACGAAATATGGCCAGAAAATGGGTTTTTGACAAGTGGATAGGTCATTTGGGACCTTAATCTTAAGGTTTATTCCCATATTAAGCTTAATTTTTCCTTAATCGCTATAATTAATCTTAATCACTTTCACTAAAATTTTTGATCAAAAATTAATTTGATCTTATTAGAATATAAATATCATACTGATTACAACCATGTATGTATATTTTTTAAAATTAAATTAACAAAAGTTGAAAAATCAAGTTTAATGCTAATCTCGTAGACGTGACGAGAAAGTGGGTTTTTAAAGTAAGAATGTTCAAAAGTTCATTAAGTTTTTTATATCTAAATTCAACATAAAATGATTATAATGACCAAAATTGGGTTAATATATGTATAATTGATCTAATTTGACTTTATAAACAACTTAAAATATAATTTAACTATATAAATAAATTAGACAAAAAAGCAGCTTTGAATTAAGATTCAGTATTTTTCACTATTCATCCAAAAAATGAAGTTTCTCAGAAAAATACCAAAAATTCACCCTAAGATAATTTAGAAATTATAAATTCAAAAATGAAGTTTATTTTATTAAATTAAAACTCTAAATGTGACTAAAATTAATTTTATTTTTTTAACAGAAGGATATGAAAAGGAGTTCATTTGAGAAAATAGTTTTTTAAACATATAAAGACTTTAAAAAAATTATATTTTTTGTTATAAATATGTACTATTTATATAAAACCATTATAAAAAATATTTTAAAGGTATATTTACTATTCATATTACTATGTTTAATGACTAGGTTATAACTATCTTATTTAAATAATTATAACAATGAACTGATGTTTTGTAGAAACTCAGTGTTGCGTGTAACACATGCTAAGTCAGTGTTGCATGTAGCACGCACCAAGTTGGTTCTATGTGAAAGTAATGTTTTACTTAGTGTAATTAAATACATCAATGAAAACTAATTTATTAAAAAAAGGTTCATAAAAACTCAGGGTGTTACATTCTTCCCCCCTTAAAATGAATTTTACCCTCAAAAGTCATCATTTAGGTAAAAAAAATAAAGACAATTCTACTTAATAATATCCTCAAGTTCCCATGTCGCTTCCTACAATTGGCGATTTCTCTATAAAAATTTGACCAGGTGGGTGGTCTTGTTTTGTAGAACTTTCTCTGTACAATCAAAAATTTCAACTGGTTGTTCCTCATAAGAAAAATACTACTCCAGTGGTATAACCTCTGAGTTTAGTACATGTGAAGGGTTAGGTATGTACTTTCTCAAGAGAGATACATGGAACACATCATAGAATTGATAGAGATTTGGAGGAAGTTCCAAGTGATAGGCTACCGTCCCGATATGATCAAGAATCTCAAAGGGACCGATATACCTAGGGATTAGTTTCCCTTTCTTCCTGAATCTCATAACCTTCTTCTCAGAAGATATTCATAGAAACACCTTTTCAAAAACTTCAAATCCTAGATCACACCAATGGTCATCGACATAACTTTTCTGCCAACTTTGATCTTCCTTGATATGCTGCTAAATGGCTCTAACCTTCTCTTCCATTTCTTTAGTGATCTCAGGTCCTAAAAATTTTCTTTCTCCAACTTCATCCCAACATGCTGGAGATCTACATTTCTTCCTATATAGGGCTTCATAAGGAGCCATCTGAACATGTGAGTGAAAGCTATTGTTGTAGGAAAACTAAACTAGAGGAAGTTTTTAATTCTAACCACCTTTGAAATATAATGAAAAAGATCTCAACATATAATCTAGGGTTTGAATTTTTCTTTCAGACTGGACATCCATTTGAGGATGATATGCAGTTTTGAAACTCAATTCTATATCAAGTTCTTACTAAAAACTTCACTAGAACTTAAAGGTAAACCTCCGATCCCAATCTGATACAATGGAATGTGGTACTCCATGAAACCTTACTGTTGGGAAAAAAATCCCTCAAGGTATCATTGAAGCATTTTTGAGGTGATTGTGTTTGTTGACAAAGTGAAATTTTGTGTTGTGATTGTTGACAAAGCAAACCATGATATACACTTTTGTTGACAAAGGGGATTTCATGGTGGAATGTCGAGTTCAAGAGATGTGGTCAACGATCCATGTTTGATTCAAGAACATCGACAAAGGAATGGATGATCTGGAGGCAGTACAAAAAGAACAGATACAAGGTGGTGCCATTTTCCAGTGTTTGCCAAATTTTTGGGTCTAAAAATTGTCAAATGAAGAAAAGTGGTTTTTGGCAAAGGGACTTGCGTGCCGTGTACTTGAAGGCTTGGAAACTTGCGCACCATATGTTTTTCAGGATCATATCACCAAAATATGGAAAAGGAAAGAGGGTCGCACAAGTATTGGGCTGGTTGCGCAAGTGACTTGCGCGCCCTGAAGAGACTTGCGCGCCGATGCCTAGGAGGCTTGAGAACTTGCGCACCTGTTGTTTTTCAAGATCAGCACATAAAAACATGGCAAAGGGAGAAGGGTGCCCAAGTTTGGAAGTGGGTCGCGCAAGTGACTTGCATGGGAAGAGACCTGCGTGCCGAAACTTGCTCATCGATGGGATACTTGCACGCCATCATGCAGGGTGTCTAAATGCCTATAAATACAGGTTGAACCCTCCTCATTCTGGACGAGTTCAACACTTGGAGAAAATCAGAGCTCCCGTCACACAGGTGTGGTGGTATCGCAAGTGGTGTGTGGTTGCGCAAGTGAAGGCTGCGTTCCAGGTGGTTAGTTGCGCGTCGATTGTTAGTTGCACCCCAAAATCAATTTAGGCATAAAAGGAGGTGCATCACACAAGTTTGGAGTTGAATAAGGTTGTGTCATGCAAGTGGTTGAGGTGGACTTGTGTGCCCGTTTTGACTTGCGCGCCGAAGACTTGTGTGCTGTCTTGGGACTTGCGCGCTGGGTTTCCAGAAGAGCGCCAGGTGTTGTCGGAGCACGCTCATCTTTCCAGGGCTGCGCAAAAGCTGGAAGATTGCCCGATACCTTCAGTGCAAAGTGAAATTCATCTACGGGTGAAAGTTGAACTTCAACAGAGCATCCACTTACAACAGAGTATATATTCATTAGTGATAATGAAGAGAACTATAGGTCTATAAACTATGAGTGAACCCTTTCCAGAGTAGTGAGAAAAGGAAGAGGAAGAAGGTAATCCTCTCCACCAGTAGTGATCCAGAGAGATAGAGACAAGGAGTGAACCTTGGGAAAGTAGTGAGCTAACCCTAAACTTTGTAAAGGCAGTGATCATGGGAATAGTAGTGATCTATCCCGAACCTTGTAAAAAGCAATGTGCTTTAGTGGATTTGGTACAGCGGCACATCACTATTGTATGCTCCTTGGACGTAGCCCAATGAGGGTGAACCAAGTAAAAATCTCTGTGTCTGCCTGCTTACTTCCCTACATTGCATTTAAAGCATCATAATATGATAAAGAAGAAAAGAAGTGGTCATAATAAACACACAAGTGCAAACAAAGTGACCATTGTAATAAAGAGGTCAAGATTCAGTGGGGCAGGAAGAATTTTGAAAAAGAATATCCATACCCTGATTCACCCCCCCTCTCAGGGTATATAGGCCCCTATTGGTACTAACAATTAGTATCAGAGGGAAGTTTCCTTTTATCAAATTTGTTTTCTCTGACTTGATGTAGTTGATCTATGTGGTTAAAGTATCAGTCTGCTCTTATCTTGGTGTTCCATGGCAAAGGGAAGATCTTCAAAGAAGAAGTAAAAGACTGGTGAAATTCTTCAGTGTGTAAGTTTCAATGGAAAAAGTGTGATTCAGTTAAAGGAATCATGTAGTGAACAAAATAATGGTTTGGATGAATCATACTGTGAAAATACTTACTCATTCAATGATGCTGAAGGAATGAGTGAAGAACCTGATATTCCAAGTGATGTTGGAACCACTGATGATGAAGAAACACCAAGAAGTTGAAAAGTGGAAGTTGTCCACAAGGCAAAGAAACTGAATCAGAAATTGGATGAAGAGATGAAATCTAAATAAATCAAGATCCAAGCAATGGAAATTGACATTAACAAGATAAGAGGATTAAATCAAAGTCTTATTGATGTGGCCACTGATCTAAGGGAGAAGAATGATTCTCAAGATGAAGAATTGAAAAAGCTATCTATAAAGAGAGAAAAGATCAAAGCTAATGTTAAGGGAAAGAATATGGACACAGATGAAATTCATATTTTGAAAGACAGAAATATTGATCTTGCTACATAGCTATCTGAGCTAGTTCAGAAGAATCAAAGGCTACAACAAGAGAATGCATTTGTCTCTGAATCTGTTGCTCAGGAAAAATTGAAAGTAAAGGAGCAAGGTGGAATGGTGGATAAGATGACACATGAATTGGAAGATGATATGAGTAGAGGAAAGCTTCTCTAGAGATAACTTGATGCTCAACTTGAATCAAGAGATAAGAAGATTCAAAAGTTGGAAGAAGATCTAGAATTAGTCAAGAAAGAAATAGATAAATATAAATCCAAAGATAATCCGAAGTTGAAGGATGCACTACACTTATTATTTGATTATCCTTCGACAGGTGATGTTGAAATGAAATCCAAATATGCTACATCAGAGGAGAAGTATGAAAGGATTGTATCATCCCAAAGGCCATCCATATTGGGAAAATTTGGAATTGGATATGATGATCTCACTCCTATGCATGATAGGAAAAGCGCATTAAAAATCTCCAGAGATAAGAAAAACCTTGTAGGTGCTAGAGATAGACCTAAAAAGGATTTTACAAAAAGAAATGATAGCATGTGCTATTTCTGTGGGATTTATGGTCATACATCAAGATTCTGTTCAGAGGCATAGGAATATATCTCAGGCTATGAAAATAGAAACGTTACTAGATCTAAGAAGAAGAAGATGTGTCATGAGAAATCAGAAAGAAGAGTCTCTCAGAGGAAAGCATTCATTAGATGCTATTACTGTGGAAGAATGGGACACACCATGAGTATGTGTCAGGAAGCTCAGGAGCTCAATATCAAAGGAAGAACTCAATATGCATCAACATCTTGACAGCGAAATGATGAAATGAGGTATGCATTTCATGGAAAATGTTTTATATGTTCTGATTAAGGGAATTTGTAAAGAAATTGCAGAAAGAAGAAAGCAGGAAAGGGAAAGGAACTTTAAAGGAGATTCATGACTCCAGTGGTGTATAATGAGAAAACTTACACTAGAAGACAAAGTGATAAATTGAAAAATAGTCTTAGAGCCTCAGGGGTATCACTTAGAGCAGAACGAAAGGTGTATCAATCACCTCCTCTGTCACACTCACAACCGCTCTCTAAGAAAGAACATGAACAAATTTGGATGAAAAAGGGAGAAAATGCTATAGCTCTGAGTAAGAAGAATGTATGTTTAGTGGAGGACCTAACACCAATCAAAAATAGTGTGGTGACTCATATATCTGATAAAAGAAATACAAACAAAGAATGTATTGAAAAATTCACATGTCATGTTCCGCAGCGAGAAGTGGAGTAAAGAGAAAGATCCTTGAAATAGTGAAAGAAGAAATGGAATATGACAAGTAGAGAGATTACTACCCATATAAGGAATCAAGGGAAATGGAATTTTGGTGGAAAATCAAAGGAGATGTGTACTAGTGGATTTAAACCCAAAACTGTGAAAAATGCCAAGACTGTAGAATCTACATATCAGAAAAAGGCTCAGAATGTGGGTAAAGAATGCCTAGTCATATGGCCATAATATTTGAAGTTGGCTAGGAAGCTAGAAGAAGAAAGGAAATAGTGTGATGCTCTATAAGAAAGAATCAAAGGGTTAACCCAACAGGATCAACCACAATCCTGATATTGAGGATTCCATAACTACCCCTCTCCCTATGTATATAAATTTTTTTAACTAATGATTCAAGTGTTTCATGTTTTATGGAGATACGATCCAAGGGAAAGTGGCATCTAAAGATGTAAAGTGGAGAAGTGATATGATTCGTAGTTTTAATCGACTCAAATCAGGTACCAAAGTTGATGAAGAAAGGGAGAAACAGAGAACTATAGGAAGTGATTGTGTTATTAACTTTGTCTGTTGTTTCCTACACCGAGTACCAACTCAGCATGCTTAAATATTTTTGTTAATGGCTCAATTCTGAGTGGAATATGAGAATAGATGATGTAGTAGAAGAAGAATGTTTATGGGTCTAAAAGGTGGGCCTAATCCTGGTAAGTGTTGCATAACATTGGGATAGAATTAAATATCATAATTAGATGCATGATCCATCAAAGAAATAATTGGATGAACAAGATTAGGTGTTGTCTACCAATAGAAGACATATTTCTAGATAAGAAATAATAATCAATCATTTCATGCTTATTTATTTTTCTCTAACAATGTGGTATCAGCTGACTATTTTTAGGATACCAAAAAGCTGCGAGATATTATCAACAATGCTTCAACAAGAAGCTCAGAAAATTAGTTGAAATAAATTATTCCACTGAACAATGAAACAGTGAGAAATTTCCTGATGAATGTGATGAGGAGGAAAACAACAAAGGGGGAGAAGAAGTGGTTGATGTTGATTCATAAAATAATCAGACATGGGAGATTGTTTTGAGGGCAGCAGATAAGAATGTCATCGGGACTAAATGGGTCTTTTGCAAAAAGATGAACGAAGATGGCACAATGATTCTAAAAAAAGCATGACTGGTGTGCAAAGGATACTCCCAAATAGAGGGTATTGATGTTGATGAGACATTTGCACTGGTTGCAAGGCTGGAAACAATCAGATTATTTTTAGCCATAACAGTGCAAAGAAAGTTCAAAGTGTTCCAAATGGACGCCAAATCTTCATTTCTGAATGGGTTTCTAGAAGAAGAGGTGTACATTGAGTAGCCATATGGTTTTCTCATTCATAAAGATGAGAATAAAGTTTTTTGGTTGAAGAAGGCATTGTATGGGCTGAAACAAGCACCCAGAGCATGGTACTCAAGGCTTGATCAGTACTTGAAGAAGCTTTGTTTCCAGTGTGGGGGAGTTTATTACAATCTCTACTTCAACAAAAATAGTAATCAAAGGATGATGGTGTTGGTTTATGTTGATGACATAACATTTGGCAGATAAGATGAAGCTCAGTGCAAAAAGTTTTTTGAATTCATGAAAAATGAGTTTGAAATGTCAATGATTGGAGAGCTAACATTTTTCCTTAGTCTACAAGTGACACAAGGAAGGAATGGAACATTCATTTCTTAATACAAATATTCCAAGGAGATTTTAATAAGGTTTGGAATGGAAAATTACAAGGAGATGAAGACTCCGGTTGATACCCGGATGAAATTATCAAAAGATGAGGATGATACGGAAGTTAATATCATAGAATACAGGCAAATCATTGGAAGTCTATTATACATAACTGCAATAAGGCCTGACATTGTTTTCTCCACATTCCAAGCAGGGAGATATCAGAGTAATCCCAAGGAAAGTCACATGCTTGCAGTGAAAAGAATACTTCGGTATATCCAGGGCACAATGGATTTTGGCTTGACATATACTGACAAATCTCAGATAGAGTTATT
This sequence comes from Viscum album, assembly GCA_963277665.1. Lineage (NCBI taxonomy): Eukaryota > Viridiplantae > Streptophyta > Magnoliopsida > Santalales > Viscaceae > Viscum > Viscum album. Next base: position 1,294,385,439 of record OY728135.1, read on the forward strand.
GGTATATAATGATGCATACTGGGCCAGTTCAGCGGATGATATAAAATCAACGTCAGGTGGTGCATTCTATATTGGTGGATTGTGTATTTCTTTTCTAAGTAATAAGCAAGATTGAATTTCATTGAGCACCGCAGAAGCTGAGTATATTGCGGCCACTCAAGCATGCACACAATTATTGTGGATAAATCAACAGCTTGAAGATATGGGAGTTGAAGTGAAGTATTCGATTGGAATCTAGTGTGATAACTCAAGTGCTATAAATCTCAACAAAAATCCCATCCATCACTCAAGGACAAAGCACATTGAGATAAAGTATCATTTTATAAAGGAGAAAGTTGATCAAGGAATTGTGAAGTTGGAGTATGTGCCTATAGAACTACAGGTTGCGGGCATTTTGACAAAGGCCTTACCCAAAGAAGATTTTGAGAGGCATCGAATGGCTCTGGGAGTTTAGTCAACCCCCCCGCACTTAAAATAGTGTGGATGTGGGAACCACCCCCTCTCCCAGAGGTATGATGTGTTTTTCTCTAATGTGATGATATGTGTTCTCTACTCTATTATAGAATGCAAAGGTGTGACCTTTGGGTTCATTGACAAAGGGGGAGAAAATTGTGATTGTTCAAGGGGGAGACAGTGTGGATATTTGAGAAAAGAAGCCATATAGGGGGAGAGAAATGTGACAAGGGGAGTATTAAATCTGACGATGCTAGAAGTGATTGATCAAAGAATAGATATCACAACACCTGAGTATCATGATAAAAGAAAAAGAGTGATTTGGGAATGTGGTAAGAATATTTCCAACAAATTGGTATCAGTTTGGTGTCAACAGTGGGTGTCAGAGTTGAAGTGATTCATTGATGAAATTTTCATTTACTCTTGTTTCTCATGGTAAGAATTTCTCATGTGGGCTTAGAGTATGTGTTGAGTAAATCCTTGATTTCTATCAAAATCGCAATAGGAAAATGGTGGCTGAAGAATTAATGATGTATCTTTTTATGGAAGAGTTGTCAACAAACCCAAAGGGGGATATTGTTGGGAAAAAATCCCTCAAGGTATCATTGAAGCATTTTTGAGGTGATTATGTTTGTTGAAAAAGTGGACTTCTGTGTTGTGATTATTGATAAAGAAAACCATGACATACAATTTTGTTGACAAAGGGGATTTCATGGTGGAATTTCGAGTTCAAGAGCTATGGTCAACGATCCATGTTTGATTTAAGAACATTGATAAAGGAATGTATGATCTAGAGGTGGTACAAAAATAATAGATACAAGGTGGCTCCATTTTCCAGTGTTTGCCAAATTTTTGGGCCTAAAAATCGCCAAATGAAGAAAAGTGGTTTTTGGAAAAGGGATTTGTGCGCCGTGTACTTGAAGGCTTTCAAACTTGCGCGCCATATGTTTTTCAAGATCAGATCACCAAAATATGGCAAAGGAAAGTGGGTCGTGCAAGTATTGGGTTGGTCGCGCAAGTGACTTGCACGCCATGAAGAGAATTGCGCACCGATGCCTAGGAGGCTTGAGAACTTGCGCGCCTATTGTTTTTCAAGATCAGAACATGAAAACATGGAAAAGGGAGAAGGGAAACCAAGTTTGGAAGTGGGTCGCACAAGTGACTTGCAGGGGAAGAGACCTGCGCGCTGAAACTTGCGCGCCAAGGGGAGACTTGTGCGCCGTCACGCAGGGTATCCAAATGCCTATAAATACAGGTTGACCCCTCCTCATTATGGATGAGCTCAACACTTGGAGAAAATTAGAGCTCCCTTCGCGTAGGTGTGGTGGTTGCGCCAGTGGTGTGTGGTCGCGCAAGTGAAGGTTGCGCGCCAGGTGGTTAGTTGTGCGCGGGTTGTTAATTGCGCGCCAAAATCAGTTTAGGTGTAAAAGGAGGTGCATCACACAAGTTTGGAGTTGAAGGAGGTTGTGTTGCACGAAAGTGGTTGAGGTGGACTTGCACGCCTGTTTTGACTTGTGCGTAGAAGACTTGTGCGCCATCTTGGGACTTGCGCACCGGGTTTGGAGAAGAGCTCCAGGTGTTGTTGGAGCATGCCCATCTTTCCAGGGCTGCGCGAAAGCTGGAAGATTGCCCGATACCTTCAGTGCAAAGTGAAATTCATCTACGGGTGAAAGTTGGACTTCAACAGAGCATCCACTTACAACAGAGGATGTATTCATTAGTGATAATGAAGAGACCTACAGGTCTATAAACTGTGAGTGGATCCTTTCCAGAGCAGTGAGCAAAGGAAGAGGAAGAAGGTGATCATCTTCACCGGCAGTGATCCAGAGAGAGATAGATAGGGAGTGACCCTTGGGAAAGTAGTGAGATGACCCTAAACTTTGTAAAGGCAGTGAGCCTAGGAATAGAAGTGATCTATCCCAAACCTTGTAAAAAGCAGTGTGCTTTAGTGGATTTGGTATAGTGGCACATCGTCGTTGTATGCTCCTTAGATATAGCCCAGTGAGGGTGAACCAAGTAAAAATCTCTGTGTCTACCTACTTACTTCCCTGCATTGCATTTAAAGCATCATCATCTGATAAAGAAGAAAAGAAGTGGTCATAATAAACACACAAGTGCAAACAAAGTGACCCTTGTAATAAAGAGGTCAAGATCCAGTGGGACAGGAAGAATTTTGAAAAAGAATATCCATACCCTGATTCACCCCCCCTCTCAGGGTATATAGGCCCCTATTGGTACTAACACTTACCACTTCCTTAATTTATATCATGGAAAGTTGATCTAGAGAGAAGTCTTATCTAGTAGTGATGAGGTGTGTTGACTTAGTAAGGTGATATACTACCACCCATATAGCATTAAACCCTTTAGAGGTTTTGGGTAGCCCAATGAAAAAATACATAGTGATGTTTTTCCATTTCCATTTTGGTATGGGTAAGTATGAAACATCCCTTTAGACTTTTGTCTTTCATCCTTAACTTACTGGCATACCAAGCACCGAGATACAAAATATGTGATATCTCTCTTCATGCCATCCCACTAGAAGTATTCTTTCAAATCCCTATACATATTCATACTTCTAGGATAGATAATGAATGGAGAACTATGAGCTTCATCTAATAAATACTTATTCAAATATGGTATGGAAGGAACACATAAATGGTTCCTAAACCTTATCATTCCATCCTGATCAAGGTTAAACTTAATAACATTTATGACTTTCTTTTGCATCTCTACATCTTCCTTCTGTGCCTCTTTAATCTTCACTTAGAAAGAGGGTTGAATATTCAATTGCGAAAGATAATATTTCCACCCTTCCTTCATGATTTCTAGATCTATCCTTTACAAATATAGAAATATTGGATCTTTTCCAATCCTTATCAAGGATAATCTATCATGATCCTTTTGACTCAAAGCATCAACCACCTTGTTTACTTTCCTAGGGTGGTAATGTTTTGAGCAGTCATAATCTTTTATTAGCTCTAACCATATTTTCTGTTCCATGTTTAAATACTTCTGTGTGAATATATATTTCATAATTTAATGATCACTATATATATCACACTTTTCCCCATAAAGATAATGCCTCCATATCTTTAATGAAAAAATTACCACTACTAACTCCAAATCATGAGTTGGGTAATTTTTTTCATGAATCTTCAATTTTCATGAGGCATAGGCTATAACCATGTTATTCTATATAATAACACATCCCAATACCTTGTTGTATACATCACTAAATATTACAAGCCCTTATATACTACAGGGTAATGTAAGCATAGGTGCGTTGACTAACCTTCTCTACAATTCCTTTAAATTTTCCTCACATTCATCTATCCAGAGGAACTTGACACCCTTTTGAGTTAACTTGGTCATAAGATTAGATTTTTGTGAGAAATTATCTATAAACCATCGATAATATCTAGATAAACTAAGAAATCTATAGATATCAGTTACCATGGTTGGTCTAGGCCCACATTTAATAGCCTCCATCTTTGATGGATCTACTATAATACCATATCTTGAGATTATGTGACCCAAAAATGAAACCTTTTGTAGCCAAAATTCACACTTTGTAAATTTTTAATATAGTTTTTCCTTCCTTAGGATTTGTAGTACAATTCTCAAGTGATCTTCATGATATTCCTTGAACTTTGAATAGATAAGAATATCATCTATAAATATTATCAAAAATTGGTCGAGGTGATCTCTAAATACTCAAATCATAAAATACATGAAGATATAAGGGGATTTAGTAAGACCAAAAGGTATCACTACATATTCGTAGTGTTCATACCTTATACAGAATGTTTTATTGGGTATATCCTCTTTCTTGACCCTTAATTAATGATATCTAGAATGATGGTCTATCTTGAAAAAGTATTGAGATCCATACAGTTGATCAAACAAGTCATCAATACGGGGAAGATGATATTTTTTCTTGATTGTGATATTGTTCAACTATCTATAATCAATCTAGAGTTGCATTGATCCATCATTCTTTTTCAAAAAAATAATAGGTGCACCCCAAGCTGACACACTTGGATAAATGAATCCCTTATCAAGGTTTTCTTAGAGTTTCTTCTTTAATCCCTACAATTCAATTGGGGACATTATAAAATGATTATTTGAAATTGGTGTGGAACTAGGTATGAGTTATATTGAGAACTCTACTTTATGTTTTAGTGGAAGCATAGGAAAATCTTCTGGAAAGTCATCCACAAATTCCCGAACAATAGTCATATCATCGATGTCGATTTTCTTCCCAGCCATTTGAGATAAACAACCATTCTAAATGGGAATTAAGACCCATACACTGGATGTAATCTCCATAGGAAGTTCATACTTTTCATCACATTGATATAAGATCATAGGTTGGTTTGAAATATCAAACATAACTTCCCTTACTTGAAAATTGATGTGATATTTATGTAGATAAATCCAATTCATGACTAAGATGACATCAAATTCATCAAAATGAAGAATGAAAAGATTTTCAGGAAGAAAATTCCCACAAAAATCAACCGAATAGGAATCATAGACTTGGGATGTGATCATCATACCATTAGGGGTTTGTACTGCTAATTCCACATCTAATCATTTTGGTGGAATCTTAACACCCTTAGAAAATTATTTAGATATGATAGAGTAGGTAGATCCAGAATCAAATAAGACATTAGCAGTTCTAGAGTGGATGGTAAGTGTACATTTCACCATGTCAATATCAAACCCCTCATCAAAAATAGTGATTTCATGATATTTCCCCCTGTACCTTGGATTATGAGGTTGCTGAAGTTGATCATCATCACCAACCCTTGGGTTTGGGCACTGGTTAGCATAATTCCCATTCTCCTTACACTTGTAGAACTAAAGCATGGGAGGTGAAATCTATACCTCCTTTTCTCCATTTTCATTGTTAGCTAACTTATTCCCAATACTTCAATAATAAAATGCCCAATGGCCTTCCCTTACACACTTAAAACATTTATTATACCCCTTAAGGAAATTTTCTCTATGCTTTTTCCCACACTTAGATCATAAAGGAAAGCTCATCTTCTTCTCTTCTTGATTTTTATATTTTCCTTTAAACTCTATATTCATTTTCTTTTCAAAACCATGGGATTGAAATCATCCCAATCCATGGATTCAATTTCATCTTGTTACCATGTATTCTTAATTAGAGTCCACCACTGGCCCACTTTACATTTTAATTGATAAATATCCAGAATGAATTTCTCATGCTTCAAACACTGGAGAACAAAGAATATCTTTTTAGTAGTACTGATCCATTGTTTAACAACAATTGGATTAGAAGAACCTATGAAATAAGTCATACTTTTCCTTATGAAGGTCTCAACAAAATTTTTTTCCCTTATTTTCTCATTTGGAATTCCACCAAGATTCATAGCTTGAGAAATCTGTGTAAGCATAACAATAAGATTTTCCATTCCATATCCCATAACATTGGGTTTCTCAGGAGGAAAATCGTTTCATTGTTCATTGTAATCACCATTAATGTGATTCCTTCGGGTTCTGGCTATTGACTAAAACCAAAATCATAGAGTAAGAAATAGTTATCATAATAAGGAACCAAATAATCATGAAAATTCACTTATAGTATGTCTAAATTATAAAAATTTCCTTAATATATGAAACCTTAGGTTTATCTTAGGTTATTCATAAAAAAATTCTATTTAAATCCTTCATGATGGTTTGTGAAGAGTTTTTGAATTCCAAAAGCATATCCCCCGAGAGTGTCAAAGTAGGCGTGCAACAAGCCCCATTGTCATGTACTAGGTTATGCCGAGTCAGGCATGACACACCTTGTAAGAGTTTTTACTCCCAGGTACATCTGTACTAAATTCACATCCACTTTTAGTATCCATACATGAAATTATTTCTAGTAAACCACTCGCTCTATTATTTACCAAGATTCCAAGACATTTTCCTATACTTTTCCATATCCTTAGACTCATCCTTTGACATTCTCTTAGGGTTCTCACTAAGTTTTTATCTTCCTAGCTTCTAACTTTGATCATATACCAACTATCGAGACCCTATATTTTCATACATTAACATTACAAAACTTTTTTGAAATACTTAAAACATTATAAAAAAAGACTCCCAAAGACCATATTAGTCTAGTTCCTTTGGAAACATGAAATCATAACACTGGTATATAAGTTACCTACATTATCTACCACTAGGTTCTTCTTGACTAGAACCCTTCTTAGAAACATCAAACATAATACATATCTTCATAACCTAGTGAAGGAAACATAAAAAGGTGTGAGCTCAAATGATAAGTAAGGGTAAAAAGGAAGACATTTCAATATAAACATGATCATAGGGGTATGAGAATGTGATCATAACATTATAAGATCATACCCTGAATATCATAAGATCATAAAAATGAATCATGACATAAATCTTGTTAGTTCATAAGACATGAATCATAAAGAAACAAATAACATAATCCATGAAATCATACCATAGGAATAATACATGGAATTTTTTCAGACACATAAGAATATAATATGATTTCCATAGTATTTGAGGAATCACTTCCAAGGCCATATTAACAGTATAGGTTCACTCCCCATAACATCTTAGTAGTGATGGTTCACTCCCATAGGCATCTTAGTAGTATGAGTTCACTCCCCATACCATCTTGGTAGTCACGATTCACTCTAATTTACATATTAGTAGTCAAGGTTCACTCCCAAGACTATATTAATTTATCTCATGAGATATAAATATTTACCCAATGAATTGGAGGAAGATATAGGTCCCAACCATATCATAATTAAATTAGTCATATACGTTCCGCAAGATTATAAAAAATCATATAATAACCCATGAAATTAAATGAGTATCATAAAAAAGTAATCATATAATAACCTTTGAAAAAAGATATAGGTTTCATAATCATTTCATCAAAATCATAACTCGTGAAAAGAAGCGGGTTTCAAGATCATATAAACCATGAAAGAGAAATGGGTTTTATAAACATTATTCCATCAAAATAGAAACCATTCAGAGAAATAATATGAATGGAAACATTGAATCATTTCCCTAGAAAGGAATTAATAACACCAAAAAATTTCATATTATATGGGAAATAATTTTGAAATATATTTTAAAAACATTTATTAAGGAAAATATCCTTTCTACATTTAAAAATGCTTTTTTTAAAACATAATACATTTTTGAAAATATTTTTCTTGGAAAATGGATTTGAAAACTTATAAAGTAATATTTTAAAACCATAAAACATTTTTAAAATCCTTTTTAATTGAAAATTATCTTCAAATATCATTTTAAAACATTTTTGAAAATATGTTTTTTGAAATAAAATAGATTTTCGACCGAAGAGAGAGATACAATCAGTTTTTTCTTAATTTTTTTTTCATAATCATATTAAGTACCAAAGAGTGTAAAAATGGTAATAATACATGAATATATCTTGAATAAATATAGGATAAGAAAAATCATGAGTGTTCTTGAGATATGGATCATAATATTCCATCAATGGAAGCATAATCATAAACAATCTCGATAAACGATGAGTTTGTTTCAATAAACTCTTATCACATAGTAACTTGGGATAAAACTCTATATATAAGAAAATGAAATTAAATGAATCTTAAAATATCATTAAAATAAGTATAGTCATGATATAACATGTCAAATGTAAGTATATAAACCTCGAAAAAGAATGTAGGTGCATAAAAAAACTTGTGTCTCAAAGAAGGCAAATTGAGACAAAATTACTTTACCAATTTGGTAACTTTTGAACCATAAACCCCATGAAATAAAGACCATAAAATGAATATTAAAATACCCAAAAACTTAATTATAATAATCATATAATACATTAATGGTCAATATATACACCACCAAAAATAAATGAGTAGTGAATAAGGCATGTATCTCATGAAAATAAAAAGTGAGATGAAATTCCCTTACCATATGTCTTGACTCTCTTCACACTCATAAAAACCTCCTATATAATAAATATAAGTTTATTATAAATATTTTAAAGAACCATATTATTATATATAATATCATATATGGTTTTATTATGACTTTATATTTCCCTCTTATTAATGATTCTAAGTCAAGGTTTCGCTTTGGGTAATATCTGCTTTGTTTTTCACATGTGTCTTAATTTGTTATATTTTTTGTCCTCATACTTATATAATGATTAAATTTTTAAAAAAATGATATAAATATAAATTATATAAATTATATATGTATTTATAATAGTTTATAGTATATATAAATATGAAATGGAATACACCGTTCACGGAGACGGTAGGCCGTACACACGCACGAACGCTGTTTTCATTTTTCTTTGTAATATTGAAAGAAATAAAGTAAAGGAAATATATGTATATATATAATATCATTATATTAGAATTATTATGTCATATATATCATATAAATTCACTAAACCCACCCTTAATACATTCCATGTAAAGTGTGAATGAGTCATATCGTTTTGAGGAGGTGATAGTCCACACTTCCACAAACATAGTTATCATATTTACACAAAATTGAAAGCATGAAGGTATTATTTATATAATAAATAAATAAGTATAAATACACTATAAATATAACATATATCATATATAAATATAGTTTAAATCATAATTCCCAACCATAATAGGCGTTAAAGGTAAAACAAACGACATTGTTTCGTGAGGTGTTAGTTCTCCATACATAAGAATGGTAAGTTCAATACCCATTAGATGAAAGTGTGTGTAAGTGTAGGTATAAAAATTAACATAAAAATATAAAAGTATATTAAGGATAATAAGGGTATTATTTTTTCATTGAATAAGAATAATTTAGGTGGTTTATAAAGAAAATAAAAGGAGCTTGAGGAAGGATGTTACCTCTTTCTTTGGGTAACTCCTTTTGGTTTGCAACAAAGGGATTAATTGGATGGATTTATTCCCAAAGGTAGGATTAAAAGAGTAATTTAGGGATTTTTGGAAGTTTATTAGTTAGATATTTTCCTAACCTAAGTGTTTTTAGAGGTGTGAAGAAGGGGAAGAGGTGGTGGCCTTTTATAGGGGAGGGAAAGGACACACTTGGCATTTTTGAAAACAAGTTACGTGTTCCCATGTTTTTACCTAAAAAAATTCATCAAAAACAAAAAAAATTTATAATTGAAGTTTTATGGATGAAATACTTTTATAAAATGGGAATTGGACCAATTTCTAGGTCATTTGTGTCCTTAATCTTAAGTTTTATTCCCTTATTAAGATTGATTTTACCATAATCACTGTAATCAATCTTAATCACTTTCACTAAACTTTTTGGTCAAAAATTAAGTTAATATTATTAGACCTTAAATATAATACTGATTAAAACCGTGTATATCTATTTTTCAAAATTAAATTATTATAAGTGGAAAAATTAAGTTTAATGCTAATCTCGTAGACGTGGCAAGAAAGTAGGTTTTTAAAGTGAGAATGTTCAAAAGTTCATTAAGATTTTATATCTAAATTAAATATAAAAATATTAAAATAGACTAAATTGGGTTAATATATGTATAATTGATCTAATGTGACTTTAAAAACAAATTAAAATATATAAATAAATTAGATAAAATAGTAGTTTTGAATTAACATTCAGTATTTTTCACTATTCATCAAAAAATAAAGTTTCTCAGAAAAATCCAAAAAATTCACCCTAAGATAATTTAGAAATTTTAAATTAAAAAATGAAGTTTATTTTATCAAATTTAATTTCTAAATGTGTTTAAAATTAAATTTATTATTTTTCAAAGAAGAACATGAAAATTAGTTTATTTGAGAAAATAACAATTTTAAACATATAAAGACTTTACCAAAACTTATATTTTTCATTATCAATATGTTCTATTTATATAAAAACATTATAAAAAACATTTTAAAAGTATTTATTAGTATTATTATTACTAATTTTAATGGATAGGTTATAACTATCTCATTTAAATAATTATAACAATGAAATGATGTTTTGTAGAAACTCAGTGTTGCATGTAGTGCATGCCAAGTTAGTGTCATGTGAAAGGAATGTTTGATTTAGTGAAATTTAAGACATCAATGAAAACCAATTTATTAAAAAAAGGTTTATAAAAACTCGGGGTGTTACTAGCTATGAATTCATCAATGGACAACAGATCTTAGACACTTGATTCTGGCCTTACATATAATGTATTAGTGGGGTGAACCCATTGACCTTAAGTGAACATGATGTAATGTAATAGATCAACCATCACAACTACTTTTTTATGCTGCCACTCCTCCACTACTGGTACTTTAATGAATAATGCATCTGGCGGTCATGCAAGGAGGGGGTGTCTCATCTCCTCAAGATAGGGAATATTGGTAGCCATAATTGATAGAAAATTGATATGTGAGAGGTATTAACCCTATAGGTTTAGTCATCAATTCCACTGTGTTCAGAATAGGTGTCCCTCATCCAGTAATAACACACATAAGGGGAATCATTTGATGATTGATTAAAAAATATGGATAATGTTTACTTAAGAAGATACACATTGTTGGATTGAGATTCCTCCTTCTGAAATTCATCCTAGACTTTCCAAATATTATAAAGAATCTTGGATTTGATCATACATGAATGGTCAACTAGAGAAACCAATACCTATTATTATGGGTGAAACTTAGGTTTCTAGGCCTAGGAAGGAGCTAAGAAAGTCTTTTTTTCTAAGCTTCCAAGTAAGATATTGAGAATCCCAAGTTTAATCCCCCAAACCACTGAAATTTATTCTTAGATTTAAGGTGTCGAACAATAACTATTTTTCCACCTTGAGGTTACCTATCCAATGGACTGGAGAGAGTAGGATACTTGGAGAAAATCCATGCCCATCAAGGCAATATGGTGCTATCTCAAGGGGAAAGAAGTTTCTTTGAGTGGGTACAGATGTATATCATCACCCAAAAATAAATCTTATTCTGATTACCGCAAGATGGCGGAAGCTTATATTTGAGACCTTGATGCCTCCATCTACTCATTTAATGGTAAACATGTGTATTCATGGAGAGTGATTGAAATGTTGAGGCCCTGTGCAAGTGAAAATGAGGAAGAAGATAATAGACATGATTTTGAGGAGACTGAGAAGGAAAAATACCATGTTGTAACTGGGATTGGTTTCATTCCTTATTCTTCATTATTGGGGACTCATAGGCACCCAAATACAAGGTATTCTATAGTTCTTGAGATTCCAAGGAAGTAGGTGTGGTAGATTGATACCACCCCATCTCCTATGTAATATTCTTCAGCATTATCCATTCTTATTACTACATCATTCCCAGAGGCCTAGAGAGAGTGGGATGACCATTGGAAGAGCACATCCACTGAAGATGTCTTGGGGGTTCTTAAGGCCAAGAAAATTGATCTTCCTGAATTCAGGCTCATCATTACTCTAGATAGAATTTCTTTCAAAGAGAACCCTACCTTGAAGAGATTAATACCACTATTCATTTCTCTTCCTTCCCTGAAATATACTAAGTGGAGAAATTATTTCATGATGTATATTCCTACGGATGAGAGGATTATTGAATAAGGTTCTCTCAGGGTAGCTGAGCATATACAAGCAGTTCTTGAAAATCCTAAAAGAGAATTTCCTCCCCCACCCCTACCCATTGTTCTCCATATAAGGCTATCCTCATGGAAAATCAGGAAGCATTTCCATGAAAGGAATCCAGTGATATGAATTTGATTGGGGAAAAATTGGTTGTTGCATCTCATAACCTACCAATAATGTTGTGTGTTTCTATGTGCTGATGAATTAAATTGCATAGGGATTGGAATCAGTCCTGCAATTCAAGAGGTTCCAACTATTTGAGAGTATGTGTCCCCTTCGTCTATGGAGCTGGATGCAGTGGAAATGATAGTCCCAAGTAAGTATGGACTAAATGAGTATTTGGGACTGACAGGTGTCATTGCTGGAGTTTAGGGGTTGGGGATGTTAGTTTTTCAAGGCTAAATAGACTCTACCTCAATACGAGAGGATCTTGAGGGAGAAAATTATTTATCTTCAGGGTTGACTAACCTCCTTCTCCTGGATAAATAAACATTGGAGAAAATTAATATCCAAAACCAGAGAAGTTCAGATCCAATTACCATTGAGGATCCATTAATCATTATCCCTATAGGCTTGATGTCCTTGAGTGACCTCCTGGAGGTTAATGAATTGGGTGAACATGCACATGTGGATCACATATCCTCCAATGGAGGTCAATTATTCTAAAATATTCCAATTTCATGGTGTGTTTCTTGATAATGGATTATGCTTAAACTAGGGGTGTCTTATGAATTCAATCCTCTGGTTGAAAGTGTAGTGCCTATTGTGTCTATCGATGAGGCGATAATAGTTGTGGATGTTGGTTTTTCGACTAATGAAGGTGATATTCACAACTTCTTGAACTTTTAATCTTCTTCTTTACCAGATATTATTCACCCTATATATTTTCTTTATAAATCATTTGGTAGGCCAGATTTGGGAGTAAAATAAAGGATTTGAGGCCAGTGAAATGGATTTCCATTGTTTGGTGAGACAATAGCGAGAGAGAGAGATCTTTAGGAGGAGAAATAGGGAGAAAAATTTCTCTCTGCCCGACCCTTTTAAATCATCCCAATATTGGGAAGATTGGAACTAAAATGGTGTTGCGGGGTGGGTGTTTTTTAAATTTATCATATTTCCCCTATATGTATATATATAAACAATAGCTCATTTTATGTCTAATAACATCAACAAACAATTTATTTTTTTAAATTTCAATATAACCTATAAATAATTTTGATGGTTATTGAAATTTAAAATAATATAAAATAATATTTCTTTTAATTACTCATAAATTATAACATTATATTTAGTATTTATTCATAAATGATAAAACTATAAAAATATATTTATTCATAAATTATATTTATTTTAAAATTATATTTATTAGTAAATTATATTTATAAAATGATATATCCATAAATTATATTTATTCATAAATGATAGAACTATATTTATTTTAATAATAATTCTTAAATTATAATATTATATTTATTCAGAAATTTATATTTTTATAAAATTATATATATTCAAAAATTATATTGATTCGTAAATTATAAAATTATATTTATTTTAATATGAATTCATAAATGATAAAATTATATTTATTTTAATATTTATTCTTAAATTTTATAAAATCATATTTATTCTTAAATGCTATTTAATATTTAAAATTATATTTATTTTGATTTATATGTAAATCATATTTTTTTTCAAATTTTGTATGTTTGTATATTAATATTTTTTTATAATTATTGAAATTAAAAGTTATAAAAAATGTATCTGCAATGAAAATATGGTATCAAGGTAAAATACAATTAATTTAAAATAATTGTGTCTCATGATTGTGTAATTTTTTTAATGTATAGTTCCTTATGACTAAACAATTTTTTTTTTCAAAAAATTAATTAATTGTATTATTGAATTAAAATGTATATATGATTGTTGCGACATAAAAATAGTGAAGATTATAACAATTATACTTCTCCAATAATTATATTATTAAATTACATATATACACATCTAATATAAATGATTATAAAATCAAAAAGAAAATATCATTGTTAATATATTTTTAAAAATTAAATGTAAATATAATTAACATGATTTAAAAACCAAAGATACAATTTGAAATTATAATATTTTTTATTTGGAATAATTAAGTATTGTAAAACTATATTTTTTAATAAGGGTTATTTTTTTCATATTTTCAGAACATTTTTTTTGTTTTCTTTTAAAAATTATCACCAAATAGGATAAAGAGAAATTACAATCATTTCTTTTCTTTTACTGAATTTCACATCCAAACAAGAAGGTGATAAATCAAAATAATTTCATTTCTTTTCTTTTCTTTTATAAAATTGGAAATAATTTCTTTTATTTTACTAAAACATAACCAAACATAGTCTTAGGAACATTGATATAAGTATACACAATTCATGACATCCCCAACCCCCGGTCCATCGAGGCCGTCAAGACTTCAAAATACATGGAGTTCACCCATCCTGAAAGCGCTAAAGACAACCCTTCTTTAGTTGAGTTGGTCTCGAACTGTGTTCTTCCTTCAAAAAGTGACTCTGAAGTGGACTAGGAGACTCTCAATAATCTACACGTCTCTCAAAAGATGATATGGAGGAATATATGGAAGTTAATTTCTCAAAACCCCCCATCAAGTTTTCTAAACAAGTTTCCTTGGTTGCACTGCGTGTTTTCCTTTCTTGGGCATGATGGTTTGATTAACGCATCATACACACTAAGGTGAAGGAGGTGTTTGTGGATAGATGGAGGGCCGTCATGCTTCAATCCCAGATTTTAGTTTCATAAACTATGGCACATTTTTCTATGAACATAAATATCGTACTCAATGAGGCTTCTGGACAAGATGGAGTGTCTACGAAGTGATAAAGCCAAACTATAGATCAAAGAGCCTTAGCAGAACAAATTTGAAAGGAGTTGGATAGAGTTCATGAATAATTGAATCGAATTCATTAGGAATTATCCAG
Source organism: Viscum album (assembly GCA_963277665.1). Taxonomy (NCBI): domain Eukaryota; kingdom Viridiplantae; phylum Streptophyta; class Magnoliopsida; order Santalales; family Viscaceae; genus Viscum; species Viscum album. Next base: position 1,294,400,475 of record OY728135.1, read on the forward strand.
TGATGAATAATTTATTGATGAGGAGCAATGACTGATCCAAGAATCATAAAGAGCTGGCCTGGATGTCATTGAGAAGGCAGAGGCATTGATGGTCGACACAGAAATGGAGACTGATACCTTGTCTAAAATACGAAAAGTCATCGAAGAATCTAATAAAAAATGGTCATGATCTATGAATCTATTGCAGCGGCAGGATACTGTAGCGGTGGCAGGGCACTGTAGCAGCGGCGGGTACTATAACAGCCGGTTTTTTTTTTCTGATGCTCTCAAGAGGGCCAGGTTTCAGATGGCCTCCATGTGCTCCATGTGTAAAACCGATGAGGACTCTATTTAGAATATTTTTATGGGATGTTCTCATGCCAAACAACTGTGGGAATATATTGGTTCTGTGTTTGGGGTGGCTGTTAACACCTGCGGATCGATTATAAAATTGTTATCTGCTACTTCTCATGGCAGATTTAGTGAGCAGATTTATAACCTGTTCTTGGCCACTATTGTTGCTGATATTGCAGTCATTTGGGAAGCCCGGAATGATGCTGTTTTCACTAGTGTGCACTCCACAGTTCATCAAGTAATGATGGTGATTCATAGAGACGTTTATGATGCTTCTCTTGTGCAGGATGGTGCCATGTCTAATGCAGTTGTGGATCTTCAAATTCTGCGAACGCTTGGTGTCTCGGGGCAGCCACACAAGCCTCAGATGCTAAAGTATATTCGATGGATCCCACCCATCGGACCTTGCCTCAAGGTAAATGTTTATGGGGATGCGTTGGGTGCTCCAGGCCCATCGGGTTGTGGAGGAGTGTTCTGCACCTACTGTGGGTTTGTTAAAGGATGCTTTCACCACGCCATTGGAAATGGAACCGCTTTTGAAGCTGAAATTTGGGCAATGATCTATGCCATTAGGTATGCTGTCCGATTAAATTGGAAACATATATGGATTGAGTTTGACTCTTAGACCGCGGTTCATGCCTTGACCACCAAGACGCGCCAGGTCCCTTGGTGTGTATTGCTACAGTGGGTTGGTTGCCTTAGTGATATTGCTCAGATGCATGTGGACGTTTCACATGTCTACCGAGAGGCTAATCAGGTGGTGGATGCGTTGGCAAAGCGGGTGCTCACTGATACTGTAGAGATGTGGTCTTTCACGACCCCAGATTATTGTGCCTCACTGGTAGAGGCAGATAGGTGTGGGGTGATGCACACTCATTTATGTAATATTCCCTTGTATGCTTGACTCTCCATTTCTTTATTTAATTTTATTAGGACCGGCTTCCACCGGCTCCTGGCTTTTCTATTAGGGTGTTTAACTGGTAATAATGGAAACATAAAAATGATATAAATTTTACATAGATCATATGACCTAGAGAGCCGATACTCAACTTTTAACTAGGTCTCCCTTTATGAGTTTTCAACCTCACGAGTGTTATGTCTCTTTTCATTACCATTTTAGGGTCCTACAAGACTGAATGATGCAGTTGGTGTTTTAGGTATAACATATTTGACCAATAGTTGTGAGAGTAATAATCCCAAATGAGGCTTGAAATACATGAATATGAAACTCCCTACATATATCTAACTCTCATTCTAGGATAGGGGAATTTTATTCTTATCATGTGTCCATAAACCATAGAACATGTTTCAAGATCTTCTGTGTAGATAGAAAATTTACATAAGAAATGGGGTATTAATATTCTGAGGCATAAATGGTTTATGTGACAAATACTTGTACATGAATCTATCTCTCATGTAGGGAAGAAAGAGGCTAAAATAAATGGGCCACTAGATCATTTTTGAGTCATGTTCGGTGGACTTCTACCTATCATTTTAAGGTCATGTTGTAGGGGATAAGTTTCCTATCATTGAATAAATAAAATGAAACTCAATAGTGATAATAAAAGTGACTATATAGGTACTCTAAGCTCACATGAGTCATGATCGACATGAGAAACAATAGGAAACTTGGAAAATCATTTAAATCCATATAGGAGTGCACAATAGGGAACATGTGGCAGCATTATCACCTCAATTGGATTTCATGGAGGGACATGATTGAAGTCAATGAAAACTCATGGTTGGTCCTGATAGCTATGACCAATGAATCCCTAAGAAAGGATGGGACCCCTATATAGATTGAATTATTACATAGAGGAAGGTATTTTTTTTATTTTATCCTAGTATAGGATTGGAATAATATGAGTCTCCAAATATAGTACCTAAGATAGTAGATCTAAGTTTCCTTAGAAATGGAGTGTTCTACCCTACTGTTAATCTATAGATAGGGATCATATACCAGACACCTTTTCATGGATCTAGCTCTCATGTAGGTAAAAGTTCATATAAAATTGATCACATGTTACCCAGTTTAATGTCATGTTATAAGGAATCAGATGTTCTATAGTTTAGGGTCATGTGATGAGGACCTTGCATTACAATTTAATGTCGTATAGCTTGGATGAGTGTCATACAGTTTAATGTCATTGTAAAAAAGACATTGGACACATAGTTTAATATCATGTTGTGGGAATGTATGATTGTTTTAGTTTAAGGTTGCTTGACTTTGACCAAGGTTATGGAAATGATGAACCACATGGGGCTACCGGGCCAAAGATATCCCAACATAATTTAGGCATGGATAAGGAAATTGTAAGCCATGACCATAAGGACTTACTAGATCAAAGGAATTGAGACGGTATAAGTGTGAAAAGAATGACCATGTACCATGTTTGAAAAGTGTATTTAGTTATCACATTGTCAGAGCATACAAAGAGAAAAGGACTTCCACCTAAAGATGAAGGTGACTTTGGTTGATGGTCCATTTTGGGGCACTCATCATGTAGATCCAATTTGAGGTGTATTTTACATAGTCAAAACAAAGGTGTCCTTCAGATCTAAGAACTCCTATCATAGATAGAAAAATGAAAGATTTAGAAGATCTGAGTTCTCCAGAACAAGGGGTATGATTTATGGAGGGGATATTTTTGAGTATGAAGGAAATTTTTGTGATATAATTGGTCAAAATTTGTGGTTCACTGCATAGATTTGGATCATATGTAAGAGGGAGTGTTTCCTTTGTTCTGAATCTGGACCCATAATGGAGGCTTGGGAGTCAGTACGTATCCTATAAAAGTAGGTATTTTTGAAGATGAAAACACATCTCCTACTCTGAGAGGCTAGATTTGGGTAAAATGGGCATGTGAACCACCCTGAAAGAATATTTTGGGACTGGAGAGCATGTTGTGTGCACGTTTGAATGGAAAGATGCAAATGAATTGTGTTCCAAAGGTGATGTTGAGTTTCATGGATACCCCAGAGTCTAAAATAATTCCCAAGGTTCATGTACAAAAAAAGAGGCTTGTGTAGAAGAATTCCATTTTCACTACCAAATAGTTGTGTGCAAAAGGTGAAGTTAGATCCCTCATGTTGCACAGTCGAGCACCATACACCAAAGGCATCTATGTGAAAGAGTAAATATTTTCATGAAATCCATCACAAAACCATACAGTTTCATGATAAAGGTGATGTAGAACTATGGAGGTTTCATGGCCAATCCCCAGTAAAAAAATACCAAGAAGTGCGTAACCCTATTACACACATAGTGAAGTTGTGCACCAACATCTGAAAATTTTGGCTATAAATAGAACCTCACCCCCACCTTGATGGGGATCTTTGGAAGAAAAAGAAATGATCTCATGTATGAAAACACATCTCTTCTATGACTTCTCAAAACACTAGAAACAATAGACCCTCAAAGGTATAAAACTTGCATGACAGACCTCCGGTGGGCCCAAAAATGACTTGGAATGCGGTTGAGTGATCCTCATGCAACAACTCCAAAGGCTGGTTGGGTTTGTGCAAGAGAATTTTCCTTCATGCAACCCTAATCTGCATGAAACTCTAAATCTTACATGAAACTATGCCATCAGATTCCATGCATTATACTTGTGATAGATCCCATTGCTCATGAAATTTTTGCACTTAATATAATAAAGTTTTATGAAAACTTTATGGTCCTCAAACCGATGTTCCCTATGCTTCTAGTGAATCCATTACCCTACATGTTTCTCCTAAGAATAGGCACCATAATGAAAAAAGATCATAAGAATAGGTACCCTAATGTTGGGACTCCTGATTACCAATCCTCCATGGTAGTGTCTACACTATGTCCTGCCAAGAGGCGCATGAGCGATGGACACATAATACCTAGAGGTGACATCTTCAAGGGAAACTGTGCACCTGTCTCAGTGGGGATTCCTTATGAAGAATATTCTTCCCACCTTAAGACAGTCTCCCTCAAGGAGTGAGCCCCATCTACGTCCAAGCTACAAGATATAAAACTTCCTAGATCCACATCCTAGACATACAACATTAAATTGCATGAAAATACCCTCAACATATGATGTTAAACTGTATCCTTACCCTATGTGATGAACACATGATGCCCCATGTATGATCATCATGGGATTCCACCTACTCTACCTCCATGGGATGAAAACCCAACACTAGGGATGAAACCCCAACACCAGGGTAGCTTCCGTGCATAATCCCCACACCACCCTTCCCTATAGAGGGATGAGACACCTACCATAGGTGAATTCTATGTATAATCCCCACACCATCCTTCATAGAAGTTCCTTACATGAAATAACCATCCTTAACTCATTATGTTAAAATACATGGAATGGTCTCATAACATGACCTTAAATTGCTTCATTAAACTATGTGGGTCTTGATTCCTATCTCTTAAAAAAGTTATGTAAGTTTCCTCGTTGAGGTTCAAACCTGACATCATCCTAGTGTGAAATATTCCCTCCTAGGGGTACACTCCACCATATATCCCCAAAGGACATTAAACCCATGACCTGATCTATCCCCACATGAGATTAAACTTGTTCCTGTCTCCACAAGATGTTAAACTCGTGCCTTGATCCAAAATTTCATACCCCATGAAAATAAATACGAGATGCCTGAGGTAAAAATAATCAAAATACTTATGCCCCTAGAATCAATTACCTTGTGATAAAAATAGGATGCCTTGGCTTCCATATCTAAGATGCCTCACAAATGAGATTCCCTCCAAAAGTTTAACACTTTACAGGTGCCCAATATACCCAACGTCCACACATGTCCAATGTACCTAATGCTACTACCCACCCTGAACAAAGTTTTCTACCCTTTAGAGACAGAATCATCATAATTAACTGGAATCCACCACAAGATGGCACTGGTAATGAGTTTCATAAACATGACTTAAATATACGAGGGAGTCCGTGACTAGGAAACAATCTCCAAGGAGGAATTCATAGAAGGAGGAACTGACATCCCATCATCTTGTTTCGATCAAGGAGTAGACATAGCTGATGAAAGTGATGGGAGCTACCCACCTTTGGAAAGTGAGAATTTGGTGCAATAGGAAAGATACACATTGAACACTAGGTGGAGGGAAGGAATTGCACCCCAGTGAAAGCATTGGAAATAGAAATGGTGAATTTGACATGAAACTCTTCTCCTAAACCATGGGGACTAGTTGTGTTTGGGGAACCAAAATATTTTCATGTCACCATATATATATATTTAATTCCAGGTCCCACCAAGAAAATGGTGGGTCCAACATGAAACTCACATGCGGATTGGGGCAGTTAACATTAGGCATCCTCAGTCCATGACATCATTAATGTGGATCCCTCCTCCATTTCAGGAAGATTGGATGACATTGGGTCATTTTATTGTTGAAATAATGGGTACCCTAGACACAAATATTCAGTGCTTTTGATTACCATATCATGTATACAGTTAGCTATGCATGATTTCATCTTACCATTATAGTGTATACTTTTCTACGTCCACTATTGAAATGGTAATGTCCAAAGATTAATTGTCGCATTGAAAGGTTATAGCAGTTCCCAGGCTATAATGAGAACCTCTAGATACTATGACATTAATATTAAATATATGTTCTATGGTCTAGATACATCATACTGATTAGAAACAGTAGATGTTTGACTATCAGGTGCTGGGGGATCATAAGCATAGAGACTTCTTCTCATGAAATTCATACTTGGTGATCTCTAGTAGTGAGATCATGAGGACTGACCCGCCAATAGGAACACCACATGTTTCAGGTGTCATTTGATGTTCCTATTTACAATCATGTGTAATGGTCTCATGACTTGAGATCATTACCAATGTATGTCATTTGATTTTATACTTTGATACAAGATTAAAACCATAACAATGAAGTCGTGGCGAGGTAGTTTGTGTTGGGTGCGTCATTGGTGGCATGGAATTGGTTAAATGGTCAAGAAAGGATTTGTCTCTTCCAAGTCATGGAAGTAATATATCTCAGGCCATGTTGATATGTATGGTAGTACCTTTATAAGACCATGTCCATGGAAGTCGAGGCTAAATACGTCCAGTTAATTCAACAAACCATAAATCAAGAAAAGGGTGATGAAACATGAGTGCGTCCTGCTTTATGAGATATTATAGACAAAGAGATTATATTACACAGTGCATGTTCATAGGTTGGTTATCCCTGTTGTGACAATCCTTATCTCTTCAGGGGCCATGATGGGTTGCTAGATCCTGCTCTTGGTCTGTGAATACTATTCACTACTATCGAGATAAGGGCCTAGAGGGTCACACACAATAGTGTATTCAAGAATCTATCATATTCAGTTGAATAGAAGTTTTGGATATGATGGGCCCCACCACTGGGGTCCGGGATTTGTCTAAGGTTAAATGATCACCAATGAAATAAATGAATTCATACTATTTGAGTTTAGAATAATGATTATTGAATTTATTTATTAAATGTATTTACGGGTTTTAAGTAAATACATGAAAAATATTAATTGACGAATATTAAATTTATTCAAGGTTCAATTAATATTTATGAGAATGATGAGTCGAGTTAATGACTCAATTATTATCATGTAATATATTTTAATATATTACAAGTAAATGATAATAATATTTATGACTCAGATAAGTAGTCATAATATGTCATTAATAGTGCATTGATTATTCGGGGGCCGAGTTGGTATTTTTGGGTAATTAAATGACACTATAAATATAATAGGAGAGGAAATTACCAAATACTATTCATGGAACTTCTCTATCTTCTCCTATCTCCCATGTTTTAGAGAGAGAGGCTCTAGATTCAAGGAGCATGGATCAATCACTCTCTCAGGAATCTCTTGAAAAGCGATGCAGTGATCGTTGGAGCATCGGAGGCATCATCGCAATTCTACGCCAGTACCTAGATTACAACGAATGTAACTTCCATAGATTTATTGAAGCATGTGTGGATGATCTAGAGGAGTTCGACGTCAGATTCTTCAAGCAGCGATCGCCAATGACGAGAAGACATCGTGCGCAGCTTCAGAATTAAACTCAATACTTTACAGTTTATTTTTGTGCTTAAAATCCTTCACACGTGGTCCTCGGCTAAGACCAGGATTCTTTTCACTAACGTCAACAAGTTTACACCGATCGTTGGTGGATTTTTTTTTAAAACCCACCTATTTAGGGCTTCTGCTGTATGACTGGTTCCAACAAGTGGTATCAGAGGAGGCTGCCTCTGGGGCCCCTGTGCGGTGAACATGGGGGCCGATCGGCCCCCAACCCCTCATGTTTTTTTTCATTGGACCTGAAAAAGCAGGTCCGCACCATTTGCCTTTTTTTTTTAATTTTTTATAACCTGCAAAGGCAGGTTTGACCACCCCATTTTTTCTTATTTTTTTATAATTGACTGGAGACCTGCTTTGCAGGTCTCGCCACACCTTTTTTTTAAATTTTTTATAACCTGCAAAGGCAGGTCTGGCCACCCCATTTTTTATTGTTTTTTTATAATTCTATAGCCTATATATAAGACTTAGAAAAACCAATAATATTATTAAATAAAACTTTCTAAAGTCTATATTTAGACTCGAAAATTTAAAACATTATAATAATATAATATTATTATAATATAATATTACAATAATAAAATTTTATTACAATAAAATTTTTATAACAATAATAATTAATATTCTTCACCATAAAATACTATTCAAGGGTAAATTGATTTAGATAGAGTTGGTTAATCAATTTAGAACCTTGTTAAACTACCAGTTTTAATTCGAACTTAAAAATTCGAATAACCGACAATAAACCTAGTACTCCGGCCAAAACTGGCCTCCTGTAGCCTTCCCCGCGCAACAATCACAGGCACCGCACCCCGACCAGGAAGGCTCTTGCTCCAGGCCAGTGAGTCACCTCCCGCACCACCGCTCCACCCCGACTGCTCCCGACCAACACTCGCCGTGCCGCCCCTGCAGTCCCCTACTGTCTCGCCTCCAACAGCACATAGCAGTTTCCCGCTACCGGCTAGCCACCTCCATTCCATGGTGTACTGACCTCGGATCCGGCCAGCAAACCACGGTGGAAACCCCCTTGGTGTACTCCTTTGCTAGCATTCTGGTCCATCCGCTGCGCCGGGTCCCATCAGACAATGGCCGCTTCGACTAGCTACGCGCTACTCTCTGCGCAACCTCCCTGCTTGAGTGCCACGCTGCCACGAGGTGACACACCTACCTCCTTCTAGTCATCAGTCAAACCTAACCATTGAGGTATAACTCACTTTGTTTCTTCCCAGACTAGGTCCACCCCGAAATGGGCCTAGACGGGTTTGATCTGCCAGGAACGGGCATGGGTAGACCTATCCAGCCCAGAACACCATTGCATGAGGTCTGAAAGGTGTGAACTGGGCCTGTATGGGTTCACCCTGACCTGCACAGGCCCCACCCCGTTTTCGGGGCCCAGATATAATTTTAATTAATCAAAAAATTAATTAAGATAATTAATTTAATTACAGTTGATAATTAAATTAATTAAATATTAATTTTTGATTTAACTATGACTATAGCATAATTAATTTAATTTTGTGATTAATTAAATAAATTAATTAATAAAATTTTAGTTTTAAAAATTAATTAATTAATTGGGACCAAACACCGTAAATATTGGATTAAAAATTAGAGTGAAAATTTTAATTCAATTAAAATTCCCTCAAGTTTAATTTTAATACAAGTTTAATTTTTAATTATTCATTTATTTAATATACGCGAGTTTAATGCGTATATGGATGATCATGAGCTGGTGTCCGACCAATGCATGTCTGGTGGTTTATTTATTTTATTATTTATTTAATTATTGTGTGTGGTTTTGTAATAATTATTTTAAATAAATAAAAGATGATATGTGTACCATCTCAAATGTCATTATATGTATAAGGGCATGCAAACCCATTCTCAAAGTTGTAATTTTATACCCCTAGACCCCCTTTCCTGCATGCGAGTACAATTGTATAATGACGAGATGACTAGTGACTCACTTCACGCCAATTGACAGTGACACACCAGAAAGGAGTTAGATGCATTGGATGAGCATATGTTTCTATTCAAATTGCAAGCCACATGACGAAAGGTATGTACACCTAGGGTTGCGGTTGGTCTATTATTCACTCAACGGATCAACCATTAGAATCAGCTCATGATCAGGTATTCATTTTTTTCATGGTTTATTATTTTTGTGAATGTGTAATTTATTACACAATTACATAGTATAATAATAAACAAGCATGCAACATAAAATGAACATGTGACACGATATATATTTCTATTTCATGCATGGTCAGTTATGAGTGCGATCACATAATACACGCTTAAAAATAAAAAATGATTTCTTTCGCCACATTAAAAATAATAAAATCCTCAAAGATATATTAAGTCATAATCTCCTTCTGTCATTCAAATTTTGGACAAAACTGAATGTTTGAGGTGCCAACCATGCCATAGATGAGGGTACCTCTTTCTACCAGGGAGTCCTTATAATAATGATGATTTGACTTAACTAAAATTTCAGCAAATAAATAGCCATATCTAGCTTATTGTAATTTTAGATGCAAGTGCTGAGTAAATCAAATTTTGATTTTAATAAGCTGGGAATTAACTCAACAGATCAAGGAACCACAAGTTAAATCGGTCGACCAGCTAAAAGCCCACCTAGAACCCTCCAAGTAGTGGTGTAGCCATAGCTTGTAGACTATGAGGGGTGGTTCCAGGATCCTTGCCACTAGAATATTCAAGTGACAAAGTATTCTGATTCTAGCACAGAGGGTTCCAAGAATCTAATAAAATAGTGGGAGACATTAAATGATTTAAGTAATTAATCAAAATGTCTTAACCGGTAATCCAGATAAAAGGCACTAATCTGTTAAAATTCATTTTTGTAGAAAATAGAAAGTTATACCACAAGATTAAAACTAAGATAAATATTGGACAAAGTAAATGTCCACACTGACATGAGTACCCATGAATAGTATAGGCACGTGCGCATAGTACTATGATATAAGAAACTCAAGGTTCCAGTGTCTGCAATACTGTTAAACTACCTCAATAAGTGAGGGTGAAACTGATTAAAAGAGACTAATCTACAAAGAATATGATAGTTATATTACTACGCTTTCATCAACATCTGGTGTCAGATGCAGTCGCTACACCAGGTCATGGATGATAAAACATGAAGGCTCATCTCTGAGATGTTTTCAAGGAGAAAGCGAAGAAATGATATGAACAAGGCGATGTTACACTAGCATGTGTAAATTGAAATATTGATCATGTTATTTAAATGGATCCCTTTCTCATATCATTTTCACCACTTTACTCAAGTTTTATTTTAAGTTATAAAATGAACAATTATTGAGTAAACGCTCTATTACCTATCTAGGTAAGATTCTCCAAGTGGATAAGAATAAAAGAAAATTAATTTTTAATTCTTATGGTGAATAAATTGAAAGAGAATGTGAAAATCTCAAATGTATTTAATGCCAATGACACATTCGTGACGTCCTTCAATTAATGAGGTATTAACAATTTTTATTGAATTTCATTTTATAAAATAATGCAATGGAAGTTTAAAAGTAATAAACTGATTTAAAGGATCAAGTTTCCACTTCTATATCATTCATATTCATCAATGTAATGATTCCTTTTACTACTTGGGTATTTAATACTATATGATTTTTACATATGTGTATTTAAATATAATAACCAAGTAAGTATAGAAACATTACTAGAAGTCAGGTGCATTCTTTAAGTGGATATGAAAGGGTGATACCTAGGCTAGTGGTGAGAAGTAAACAACTTCTTAATTTCCAAGTGAAAGATTCATGTTGAACTATTATTGAGTATAACCACAAACATTAATCTTGTTTTGGTAAACTAAATCACTAGTTCAGAAATACATGAATCATAAGTAATTAGTGATGAATATAAATGTAAGAATTATACCCAGTTGTGAAAAGATAATTATTTGTCAAGTAAAACTAAAAGTGGATGTCATGAATATACCAAGTAAGGTATTTAGGATCGGCACAACTAAATACTTTTGGTATTATTGACATCTTTAGTTTGGACAATGAAGCCTTTAGAAATAAAGGTATGCCACAAAACTTTTGGAAATAGTTCAACAAGTAAGCATGAACTATTCTAAGTATAATCTAGAGGTATATATACTTCATAATATTCTTTTAAGTAATTAAAAAATAACAAAGTTAAGTATATGCATGGTCAAGAGATATGAGTTGCTTCGGGTTGGGATACCGAAGAATATCTTGACCAAGAATTCATCAATCATGATAATGTAGCATGGAGTAATTCCTAAACATACATTACCTTATCGACTTCACAACATTGATGTTAATGAGGAGGATTGATGATAAAGTCTTAAATTTCATCATTGATCAACAAAAATGTAGCATGGAACAATTCCTAAATACATATGTTATACATCAAAGCATTGATGTAAGTAATATCAATATTGCAACTAGTAGAAAATTTCATTATATTTCATGAAATGCTTTGAAAATAACGGCGTAATCCCATAATAATATTCCAACTAAAATGAAAAATGGATATCATACGAGTCATTGTATGATGTAAATACATTATTTCATAAGGACATGTGTTTGGATGCAAATATTTTGTTCGGATACAAACAAAATTGCATCAAGATAAACACATTGTGAATCTAAGGTACTTATCCAATGATTTCTTAGGATATTACATAAATACTTAAGATATAATACACTTCTATATAAGGGTGAACATATCTATTAGAGACAGTGTGAGCTATATTGACTTGTTTTTAGTCAATGCTCAAGATGCACACATAGTTGACATAGTAACTAGTTCCACAAGTGCATGTGGAACATAGTATGTTCCAGATACACATACTACGTAGGAAGGATAAAACCATGGTGATGGTTTTTATACTCACCGTGGTCGGTGACCTATTATTCAATATGAATAATATTTCCTATAAGTAACCAGTATATGGAAATTAGATAAAATTTATAAGACCAACTAAAATTCAATTAATGGATTCCATGTATCAAAGTGCAAAGTGGATTATTATTTTGAATACCGTGGTGGGTATTCAAGTGAATTGATACATGTATGGTACAAGCATAGTACTAATAAGGCTTGATTGGTTTCATCGAGTTGTTATACCTAAATCCGTTGGAATTTTACTTATCATATCTAATATCTATGATAAAATTATTTATCATTGGATGTCATGACCACCAATCATGGATGGTGTCTATACGACACAACTAGAAAGGGATGGTCATGTCACAGAATGCTAATAAAGGTTGCAAGTTAGTGAAATCTGATTTAGGGTTAAAGTAAGCAACATGATCATATAATATAAATTTGCAACAAATGATTTCCATGTGTCTATCAGAGGTTAGTGGGAGCACCAATGTTTTCTAACTGAAGTATGTTTGGTAAAATATGTAAAACAAATTGGTCTTTAAGTTAGTTAAGACCAAGATGAAATTTATTCTCCAGTGATTGACTTAAAGTAGCAACCTAAGTTCTAGGGAACAGTATCTACTGAAGTAGATCTATAGGTTTCTTGGTCCTAATCAATTGTACACATAGTGAAATTGTATTGATAAATAAAAATTGGAACAATTATAGAGATGAATTGTTGCCTATTTCATAGGGAATAATCTCTTCAAGTTGACATGTCCAAGATATGGAAGAGATAAACGTAATGAGTTAAATCTATACATCGAAGCGATGGATCTATCACGTATGCCATGATATGTACAAGAACTGATATTGCCAAGGTATATTTCACAATAGGAAAATATCAGTTATATCTAGGAGCACTAAAAGGGATGTAGTCAGAACTATCTAATTGTACTTTAACAAGTAAAAAAGATATGTACCTGGTAAGTGGAGAAGAAAGGATACTATTTTTCAGGGATAAAAACTAGTCTTCTATAGATCAATGTGATCTGGTATTTCATTTAGGATAAAGACAATGAGTGAGTCAAGATCATATCAGCCAGTGGTAGCCATACCTACAAATATTGAGTATGTTGCAGCTTCTAAGGCAGCTAAAAAGCAGTTAAATGCAATAATTTGTTCTAGTTCTTGGAATCTCACCTGGTAATAAAAGTATTATCATAATGTAAATTATGATATTCTTACAAGCCAATATGTCAAGTTTTGACAGTGGACAAGTGGGATATAATCGGGATACCATCTCTTGAGAAGTTTTACCCAAGAAGATGAGGTTGCTATAGTAGAATAGCCACATGGAAGAACCGCAATGAACCTAGTAGCTAAATCCAATACTCATCAGAAACATGATGTTCATCATGTGAGTAGCTAACAAGTTTGGTTAGCAGTTGGATCCAGTGCAAGTGGGAGTGTTGAAATAGTGGGTGCCCTAGACCCAACTATTCAGTGATTTTGATTACCATATCATGTATACAGTTATATATGCATGATGTCATCTTTCCATTATAGTTTATACTTTTTTTCATCCACTATTGAAATGGTAATTTCCAAAGATTAATTGTCACATCGAAAGGTTATAGCAGTTCCCACGCTATAATGAGAACATCTAGATACTACGACATTAATCTTAAATATATGTTCTATGGTATAGATACATCTTACTGATTGGACACGGTAGATTTTTTACTATCAGGTGATGGGGTCTCATAAGCATTGAGACTTCTTCTCATGAAGTTTACACTTGGGGATCTCTAGTAGTGAGATCATGAGGACTGGCCTGCCAATAGGAACTCCACATGTTTCGGGTGTCATTGGATGTTCCTATCTATGATCATGTGTAATGGTCTTATGACTTGATATCATTACCAATGTATATCATTTGATTGTGTACTTTGATACAAGATGAAAACCATTACAATGAAGTCATGGTGAGGTATTTTGTGTTGGGTGCATCATTGGTGGCATGTCATTGGTTTAATGGTCAAGAAAGGATTTGTCGGTTACAAGTTATATAAGTAATATATCTCATGCCATGTTGATATGGATGAGAGTAGAGGGTAAATCCATCCAGTTAATTCAACAAACAATAAAGCAAGAAAAGGGTGATGTCACATGAGTGCGTCCTGCTTTATGATATATTACAGACAAAAAAATTATATTACATAGTGCATGTTCGTAGGTTGGTTGTCACTGCTGTGACAATACTTATCTCTTCAGGGGCCATGATGGGTTACTAGATCCTACTCTTGGTCTGTGAATACTATTCACTACTATCGATATAAGAGCTTAGAGGGTCACACACAATAGTGTATTCAAGAATCTTCCCTATTCAGTTGAATAGGAGTTTTGGACATGGTGGGACCCACCAATGGCGTCTGGGATTTTTCCAAGGTAAAACGATCACCAATGAAATAAATTAATTCATATTATTTGAGTTTATAATAATGAGTATTGAATTTATTTGTTAAATGTATTTATGAGTTTTAAGTAAATACATGAAAAATATTAATTGACGAATATTAAATTTATTCAAAGTTCAATTAATATTTATGGGAATGACGAGTTGAGTTAATGACTCAATTATTATCATGAAATATATTTTAATATATTTCAAGTAATTGATAATAATATTTATGACTCAGATAATTAGTCATAATATGTTGTTAATAGTGAATTGATTATTCAGGGGCCCGGTTGGTATTTTCAGGTAATTAAATGACACTATAAATATAAGAGGAGAGGATATTACCAAATACTATTCATGACACTTATATCTCTTCTCCTCTCTCCCATGTTCCATAGAGAGAGTCTTTGGATCCAAGGAGCATGGATAAATCACTCTCTCAGGCATCACTTGCGAAGAGATGTGGTGATCGTTGGAGTATTGAAGACATCGTTGCAATTCTGTGCTAGCACCCAGATTATAATGAATGGCGCTCCTACATATTTCTTGAAGTACATGTGGAGGGGTTCATTCCCAATAGGGATATAGAATTCCAACACCTTGAGGTCTCAACGTCTCATCAACACTGCCACCCTTGAGGGATGGGTAGGGGTCAACCACCCCCCGTTCTGATAAAAAATCACTTCGAGATCCTCTCCCTAGAGCACTTTAACAGCTCACTTCCCCTACACTATGGAGGTGGGGAATGTTTTAGACATGATCTCCATGACCACTATTTAAGAGCTTCTTTGGAGGTCTCTCACCAGGATGCTCTAATGCCAGTGATGACTGGTCCCACAAGCCGATGAATGGGTTCTTTTCATCCTCGCTCCACCAAACCCAGTCCAGAACACCTAGTGCTCATGCTGGAGGTAGACCAAGGTAATTTCTCGACAATGGAAATCTTCTATAACTCCTTTTACCCTTTCCACCGATGAAATTTCCCACCATATCCCTATAATAGGTGAACAATGATCCATCTTTTCCCACCTGGGATCAAGACCCAGTTTCCTTCTAAGAAGGCCAGTTTGACTCTCTCAGTCACTGACACCACCGATAACCATTATGGGCCATCCTGTAATGAGTAAGATCAATGTAGTGGTCCTCCCCTCACTACCATCAACCAAAGAAGAGGTTCTCCCCACTCTATCAATAACCAAAATAAAGGTCCCCCTGTGATCCCACTAATCAATATGGAGGTCCTCCCTATATTCCCACCTATCAGTGTAGAGGTTTTCCCCACACTACCACTAACCAGTATAGAGGTCATCCTCACACTGTTACCAATCAAAGCTATAACACCCCAAAATTCTAAATTAAAACATTGTATTAGATAGTGTGTGTGGCACACATCACCAAGTATGTGAGAGAATATAATATCCTAAGAATGTATTGTTTATTTAGTATTTTAATATATTTAATATATTCTATATATTTTTTAATTCATGAAACACTGATTTAGTTTATGTTAAACTCAAGAGAGACCTTCCTTGATAACTTGCGTTACACACAAGACTGAGTTTCACCAAATAACAATGTATTATTAAAATATTATTATTTAATATAATACGAGATAACCTAGAAGTTATGTTAGTGGTTATGAATAGTATTAACTAAATTATGAAAAATCATGGTTTATATAAATATTAAATTAATTCATGGGTTAACAGTTAATGAGAAACAAAAATAAGAACCAATTGGATATAAAGAGAAATATTATTATTTTTATGCTTGCAAAGGGGGTTTATCTTAATTAAAATAATTAATTATAATTAGTGAATAATTTTAATTAAATATATATGTTATTTATTCAATAAAATATTTTCTATATTCATCCATTAAGTTTTATATACATAAGATAATAACAAACTATATTTTATACATAAAACCTATATTTTTGTAAAGGTAATTTTACCACATTTTAATAGAGAACCCATTTTAAATTTGAATTTTAAAAATTTAATTGATATAATAATTCAAAATAAACTTAATATTTGAAATAGAAACATAATAATTAGGTTAGGGTGAATTTTTTATATCTTTTTGAAACATTTAATTTTTAATGAATAGTTAAAAATACATAATTTTAGTTCAAAACTACTTTTTCATCTAATTTATTTATAAGGGTAAATTATAATTTTAATTGGATTAAAGTTTAATTGGATAAATTTTTTATCATTTAATATAATTTATTTCATTTGAATCAATTTTACTTTTAAATTGATTATATAAACATAGCAAACTTTCAGAAGTTTTTACTTTAAAAACCCACATTGTCATCCCGCCTGCAGGATGGATTTTAAATTAATTTCTACCACTTGTGTGATTGTAATTTTTTAAAATGGATTAAATATTTGGAATCATCATAATTTATAATTTATAATAATACCAAATTTATTTTTTACCAAAAAAATATTAATGAAAGTAATTAAAATTAATTACAATTATTAAGGTAAAATTAAGCTTAATAAAGGACTAAACCTTTAACTTAAGGGACTAAATGACATAGAAACTTTTCCAAAACCCATTTTTTGGAAATAATTAAACCATGAAACTTCAATTATTTCATGTTTTTTGGTTTTTTAAGACTTTTGTAATGAAAAAACGTGGGTACACCTAACTTCTTTTCAAAAATACCAAGTGAGTCCTTTTCCTCCCTCATAAAAGTTCACCACCTATCCCCATTTCTCACACCTCTCAAAATAGTTAGGTTCAGAAAATTTATTCCAATATAGCTTCCCAAAATACCTCCCATAGACCTTATATCCTCCCTTTGGGAAGAAATTCTTCAAAGGAAGCCTTTTTGTACAAACCAAAATAAGTTTCCTGATTAAGAGGTAACGTCTTCTCTCAAGCTCTCTAGTTTAATTTCCATTATCCACCCCATAAAATATATTTATTCAATGATTATATAACAAAACCAGTATAATAAATATACTATGATGTTTTTATGTAAATTTATCTACATACACTTACACACACCTCCATCTAATGGGTAATGAACATACTGTTTCTGTGTACGGTGAACTACTGCCTCACGAAACGATGATTGTTCATGTTTCTTTTACCACCTATCATGGTGGAAATTATGATGGAAAATATATTTATATATGTTATATATTATATTTATAATTTATTTATGCTTCTATAATTTTTATTTAGAACATACCTTTATGATTTCCATCTAGTGAAAATACAATAATTTCATTTGAGGAAGTGTGGGCTACCGCCCCCTCAAAGCGATATGACTCATTCATAACATACATGGAATGTATAAAGGATAGTTTTAATAAATCAATGTAACATATATAACATAATATGAAAATTTAATTATAATATACACATGTATCATTTAGTTTTCATTCTTTTAATACAATAAAGAAATTAAAGTAGTGTTCATGTGTACGTACAACCTACCGTCTCCATGAACATTGAGCTTCATTTATAATATACAAATATTATGGACTAATATAAATACACATATACTGAATATATATGATAATTAATTCATTGTTTACATTCTAGTTATGATGAAATCATTATCTAATTAATATTAACAAACAAATCACAAGTCAAAACATACTTGAGAAAACTAGGCAATTAACACCTGAAATAGTTAAAATAATGAAAGAGTGTTAACAAAAGGGTAATAAAATATTATAAGAAGTTAATATATGATATTATTGACATGATTATAGTTCTGGTATAATTTATTAACATATTTTAAACCACTATACAGGAGGATAAATACCACACAACAAAATTAAGGTTAAAGTAAGGGATTTTGTCTCAATTTACATTCCATTGAGACTTATTTTGGTTATGCACCAATTAACTCTTATATGATGTATGTAATACCCTTTTACAAGGTATATAATGAATCTAATTATTCTCATGAAATTATAATTTTCATTTAATTCATGGGTAATTATTATTTAAATGTTTCAAAGTGGTATGGGACACTTTGGAATGTTTAAAGATTATTTTTCCTCAAGAATGTTTTAATGTCAACTAACCTTGTTGTTACTTATCCCCACTAGGGAATTATTGATAAATCAATATTATTTATTCAATATAGATATTTTATGATAATTCACATTTTTTATTAATTAAATCTATTATTTGATATATGAGGAATGATTTGGACTGGTAAGACATGGGTTGGGGACCGTTTAAGGTAAGCCCTATCGGTTGGGGACTGGTTAATGAAAGCCCCTCAATGCATCTATAATATCATGAGATAAAATAGATGGCCAAAATAGATGGATTTTACCAGATATTCTCAAAAAAATTGTGAAAGGTCTTGACGGTACTGGTTCCATGTACCTAGGAAACATGTCGTCCAATAATTAATCATTTCCCTCATTTAGTTCAGTTATTATTCATCCATGAGATTTTGCATAAAATTATCTACAGATATATTTAATTTTTATTTAATTGATTAAATAGAATGTGTTTCAGTTTTTTACCTTTACATATTGATTTTTTTCTATCTAGTTATTGAATGGAATGTGTTTTCAGTTAATCACCTTTCCATGTTGATTTATTCTCACAGATTCATTATTGATTATAATTTACTTACCCTTACTGAGCATTTGAGATCACCCTTATTATGTTTATTTCCCTAGGTTATGAAGAAGAAATATTTAAATAAGAATTTATAGATACAATTTATTTCAGTTTATTTTATAGCATGTTTTATTTTATATTTTCAAATGTATTATGGGTATCGTGTATATAATATGGATTTCCAAGACTGCTAAACTGATCGGACCTTCAATATTTGATTCCTTGTAATCATGCAAATGTAATAAAATAATTTATCGACTCTGGGTTTCTGGGGTCAGGGAATTACAAAATTAGAGGTCCTTCCTACTCTATCACAAATCAATGCAGAGTTCCTCCACACTCTATCACCAATAAAAGTGGAGGTCCT
This sequence comes from Viscum album, assembly GCA_963277665.1. Taxonomy (NCBI): domain Eukaryota; kingdom Viridiplantae; phylum Streptophyta; class Magnoliopsida; order Santalales; family Viscaceae; genus Viscum; species Viscum album. Next base: position 1,294,420,213 of record OY728135.1, read on the forward strand.
CCCCACTCTATAATCAATCAAAGATAAGGTCCTCCCCAATTTATTTCCAATCAAAGCAGAGGTACTCCCTGATCTATCATCAACCAAAGCGTAGGTCCTCCCCACTCCATCTCAAACCAGAATAGAGGTCCTCCCCATGATGAAAACATACCCTACCCTGAAGAACCATCCTGAGGAAGGAGGGAGAAAAACTAATCTCATAGGTAGAATCCTAGGAAGCATCACATCATCATTAACCTCTCAAATTATGAGGAAATAGATGAATCAATTAGGGAAAATTCAACCCAGATTCTAGAGTTTAGGGAAGAAACCTGGTGATTGAGATTCACGATCCCGAAACTGAGGTCCAAAAGATCCCTAGATCCCTCTGCAGGCACCTACAAGTGGAGGATGTTTTGGCTGCCTTTTAAGGGCTTGCAGTGCAGCTGTCTCCGCCACCACCAGTTTCCCTCATATCCAATTACACACAAGAAGTTGGATAGATTTTAGTGTTTGGGTTAACTTCCTCAGATGATGGTGAGAAACCCACTAAGCCGCAGATGTACATCACTGCCCTTGCACATGATGCAGTGGTGAACACCACATCCTACATAGACATGATATTACAACTGGTTCTTCCTCAAAGAGACGTTCCAACATGTAGCAGCTATTTGATTCGTACAGAACTCCCTCTTACAGTAGAGTATCTATATAGAAGTTCCACATTGACGTCTCCATCCATATCTTAGCCTACGCGAATCGGGGTTTAGGATGACCAAGTGAAGGACCCTTTCCATGAATAAGAGAACTTGTGGGAGGTTCTGGCGGTCAACCATCTATCAGTTGTGTTCTAGCCACTTGTAGCTTCATACTTTGACACCCCAAAGTCCCTTGGAAAGTTCTAGGTAGTGTGTTTCCACTATATTATCTAGTCAACGCATCACCACCTCCATGATCGGTTGATGACCTATCTAGGGAGCCATAAGCACTTTGATGCCATTAACCAATAGGGCAAGAGGGTTGATATCATAGAGACCCCAGTAGCTCAGTGCCCCGATCCATATGGATACCGCTAGAATCTTTAGAATACCTACATTAAGAGCCTCATAGTGCTCTAACAAGTTATGGAAGAAGCGTCTTCACACATAAAAATTATAGGTTGGGGAAAGTATGATGCTTTTCATTTCAACCCTATCTTATGACCACAATAGGACTGAAAATCTGGTCCATCTTACAATGGTGAAGATTCCCCTACGACTACTTCCATGGTAAATATGGTCATCACTGACCTACTAGAGGATTAGAGGAACATGGAAACTGACACAAGACATGTCAGAAAAGACCAACCTCAATGGTTGACACAGTACCAGGAAAACCCTCTAGCAGGTGTCCTCACTCGCTAGCAGAGACATGCATTGGGCTGCATAAGTCCCCTAATGAGATGTTTCTACATATCCATCGTTATGTTGACAAAGGAAAGGGACATTTTAAACCTGCACTACTACAAAAACGAATTTGTCTAATGCTAAGATTTACCATTACTAGTAAAAGTGTTGATAAAGGGGGTTTACATCATCATTTTTTAGCACTGATAAAGGGGGCCTTTATCGGTGCTAAAAAGATAAAAAAAGGAGTCCTTTATCAGAACTAATAAAGGTTCCCTTTATCAGTACTATGAAAAATTAATAATAAAGGGGGTACATTTATTACCAATACTAAAAAAGAACTGATAAAGGGGGGGGGGCATTATTAGTGCTAGTAAAAAAGAGATGATAAAGGGGAGGCCTTTATCAACACATTTTTTCTAGCACTGATAAATGGTATATTTCATAAAAAAATTATATTTCATTAAAAATAATATATTAATATATAAATATATTTATATTGATATAAATATAATATATATATTTTAAATATGTTTTAGATAAGGCTAAATAGAAATTTACACTTAATATATAAGATACTTATTTAAAATAGATTATAAAATAATTAAAAAATATGAATAATTAATAATTTGATAATTATTATTGAGTAATAATCATTTAATAACTATTGGATGACATAAAAATTAAATGAATTAATGAATGGTGTAAGATAAGTTGAAAACATGACTTGAACTTAAATGACTATAACATTTGATATGGGTGTCCGTTTGGTCTCTACCACATATCAAATCAAAGTCTACAATGATCTCTACACACAAATATTAAAGGAGATCCCCTAGTCAATTTTTTTAGGCAAAAAAGGTCCAGAAGGCCTCTAAAATTGAGTTTTTAGTCGGGGTATCCTAATTTTTTAACATTCTATGGAATTTCAGCCTCTTTTAAGGGGGTATTTTTCCCATTTTTAGTGGGGAATTAATTTATTCTTAGGGATTATATTCATATTGATATTTTTGTTTTGAAATTTTATCGTTTCTCATAATGTATTTTTTATAATTAAATGTATGTGTATTTTCTTATATTTATATATAATAAATCACTTGTATAAATACATATATCAACATATTTATGTACAAACATATTTTAAAATATATAAAATAAATATTATTATTCATTTAATTTAAATTAAAAACTTATCCATTTTATTTACCTTATAAAAATGCTTTAATAAGTATATATATACCTATATAAGTAATTTTTTATATATAAACATGTGTCTGTCAATAAAAAAAATATGTATATGTATATTCTAATATATGTAAATAAATAAATATTCTAAAAATGTATTTAAAATAATATCTAACCATTTTTATATTATAAAAATATATGAATATATATATACTTATACAAATATATATATAATGTTTATATATACATACATGTGTGCATTAATAAATGAATATATATTTATATTATATTTAAGTATATGTAAATGAATATAATATAAAATATAAAATATAAAATATAAAATATATAATGTATAATATATAATATATTTAAATAAATATAAGTATATATATATCACACACATACACAAATATATATTTTATGATGTTTTTAAAAATAATTATATAAATTTATGAATAAAAAATATACATGTAAAAATATATATAAATAAATAGAAATATCATGAAAATAGAAAATAAAATATCTTGGTGCAGTGGTAAAGGAGTTTGAGTTCCAAAGGAGAGGTATATAGATCAAATCTAGGTGCACACATGAGGCTAGAATTTTTCAAAGCACTGATAAAGGGTGCAGGGAAGCACTGATAAGGTGGGTGGGTGGGTGGGGGGGGGGATAGGGAAGCACTGATGGGGGGGGGGGGTGCTCAGAGAGGACTAGTAAAATTTCCCCCCTTTATCAGTGCTAAAAAAAGGGTTGATAAAGGCCCCCTTTATTAGTGCTTTTTTCAATACTATTAAAGGGGTCTTTATCAACACTTTTTGCGAGTGCTAATAAAGTATGAACTTTAACCTCACTTTGGTTGTATGATCTTTATAAGTTCTAATAAAGTCCCTTTACTGTCACTGTTAAATTCCAATTTTTTAGTGGTGTTTCCGACCCATCCAAGGTCGCATCGAAAGAAGAGATGGGACCCATGGTAGCTGGCTTGCTTTAGTAGTTTGAGGAATACAAAAGGCTCACTGCTGATCTCATTACTGAGTGACACCCAAACCATAAAAATTCCCTAAGAGACCCATTATCTCATATAGTGGGGAATCTAATCCTCCTCAAATAGATACCCTGATTTGAAATTGGTGGCCCTGCATATCCATTCACAGAAGAAGCTGGAGGATATGATAAATGACCAAGATATTAGTCACCCACATCACCTGAGCAACATGAGCATCATGATTATCCACCTCGAGATCAAAGTCATGATTCACTCTAAGTCTATGATCCTATCAACATGTTGGTGTCTAGAGACCCTCACTAGGATGATGTGATTACCACTATTGTTTCTCTCCTCGAGTCTCTGGAAACATGAAAGGTGGAAATACCGCTTGACAGAAATCCATACCCAGTACAGGTGGACAATTTATAAGCACCCTCAGAGTTTGGTAATCCCAACTTCACCCGGTTCAATGGGACGAGTGATCCATTACAACACTTGTCCCACTTTTTTTCAAGGTGCGATCCAATGTTGTGAACTCCATAACAACAGGTGCTCCCAAGCTCTGATGTTTTATCCAAGCCTTGGAAGGGTCTGTGTTCATTTAGTACAACTAGTTACCCATAGGTTCCATTATTAGTTGGGATGATCTTCAATGACAGTTTCTATACTAGTTCATCTCCACCATTCACAAGATGAGCACCACCAACCTCTTTAAATGAAATCAGAGGCCCTATGAGTTAGTCACTAACTTTTTTTCCCAGTGGAAAGGACTCACGTACTCACTCAACTTGCCGATGTCCCAAGAACAACTGTTCATAAAATGCATGGATAATTTTAGGAATGAGATGGTCCCTAACCACATATCCTTGAACTTCCCAAGTGGATTTTGGGAGTTATCTAAAAATGACCAGTGTCTAGAAGAATCCTTATAGAGGAATAGAAAATAGTCATGCCCATTTCCCCTTAAAGCTCCTGTGAGAAGACCTATGAAAGCATAGACTATTGTTTCTATGAATGTAGAGGTTCCTAAGCCAGTTCACTTGTTGAATTATTTTCCAGATGAGCCTCACCGAGCACAACCCCACCAGGCACAACCTCACCCAGTACAAAAACTTCAGGCACAACATTGTTAAGCGTAACCACATTGATGAGAGAATGTGTCTCCGACCCCTATCAATGCCATGCTCCTGGGTTTTTTCCTAGACAGAAGAAACATGAACTATTCTTTTAGGTATTCAAAATTCTCTAGGTATTTTATCTACACACTAGAGAATAGAATCCTAAAATTTTATAGAATGTAAGACACCCTAGGAGGCTGGACTCACTGTACATACTAATCACTGCCTATATCACAAGATCCTAGGACACACCATCAAATAATTATTTATGTTTAAAGTTTGGATCTAATACTAAGTGGACCATGGATTAGTAAAGATGTGTGATGTTCTATCATAGGTGACACATGTATCATTGAACCTATGATAACTGGTTAGCTTGTAAGGTAGTCACTCATGCTCATGGTATTATCTGTGACTGCTTGAGTAAGACAGAACCTTTTGTGGCCACTGTATCTTCTTCGACTTCTACCTCCATAGATACATCGTAGCCTTCCATATATCAGAATAATAGGTGTCAATGTCATAAGGGAAATCAGAGACCCCCCCCCCCCCCACCAGTGCCAAATCCATCCCTCACTCTTAGTGACTTCATGCCTCCCGATTTAGGATATGCGCTCAGAGTTCACCCAGCCCTGGAGAAATCCACTGATGATGAGAAGGAGTATGCCTCCATGAAAGATATGGGGACAATAATCCACTTCACAACACCTAAAATTTGGGGATGCCATGAAAACCCATCAGGTTCCTCTAGCTGACACTATCGAAGGAAAGGTAGGGGAGACATGAGCCATAAAAATGCTCATGTTAGCATTTCTAAATAGTTTATTCATGCTACTGAGATTAGACAATAAGTTTTTTTTCAAATATCACTAGTTATAATCCTCCCAGTCTGCTATGTTAAGTACACATACACATCTGACTATATTAGTTGACCATGTAGATCAATCATGACCGCACCATGACTAGATGAATCCATCCAAATCCTAACCTCATCCAACTGACAATCATCCAATGAACATTAAAATAATACCATCTAGTCTGTAGAAGAATATTTCCTGTACTATCCATACCCCATTGGTTTATCCCATGACATCTAATGTTCTCCTTACTAAGGAATGAACCTTTACATGCAAAATTATTCCCCTGACATGAAAGTATGATGTGTTAAATCACCTCACCATCATACCCATGAGGATTTCAATCCTCAAGTATATCCTCTAGTCAAAGGAAATGTGTGAGGCCCTTAATAAATATTTGAAAAGCACCATATAGTTCAAAGATGAAGTTGATATCACTAATTCCAACTATGCAAGGAGGTCAGGAGAGAGGAATGTCAATCCATTATCTCATTTTTTAGGGAATATGAGGGTGTCATTATGTGGGGGAATATACACCTACTGTATATCACAAACTTATTCAATGGAATGGAAATCAGCCATTTCCTAGTGGACACTAGCTCTAGGACCAAGCTCATCCTAACCCAAATTCTCCACAAGCTGGGACTGACATAAGTATATATGACTCCCTCCAACCTAAAAAATCAGGGGTACGATTAGAGAAAGTATAAATAGAATAGAAAATATGGTTTAAGACTTAGTTTTGTGGTATGGTATCAAGCACCAAATTTGTGGTAGTCTCATAGGACACTTCATATAATGCATTATTGGGAGGACCCTGGATTCATTTGTATACAGTGGTCCCCTCTTTGTACCATCAGTTCCTCAAATACTCCCTTAATGGTTGAGTGGGGGTACTCCAGGGTGATGCATCCCCATTTGAATCCTGTGAGGCCTGATATTTGGATACTGGATACTACACAGGGATGAAAAACAGATCCCGATCGATGGGGTTAAGTGCATAAATGTCCCCAATGATCTAGAAGCCATTGTAGTCTGTTGATGGGAATAATTGAAAGACCCATCCTCCCAATTCATCAGTTAGAGACCAAATCATTGGAATTAGAGGTTTTTTTAGTTATCTCCAAGAAAAAAGGTTTTGGTGTCTCCAAGAAAAAGGATCACCTGCAGATCACCTCATACTTCAATACTAGGAAGGCCTAATTGATACCAAAATACCATACTTTCATGAAATATCAATAAGTTCATCCGATTTCAACTGATCTACATCATTCCCTCATGTTCCATAAATTTTGGATACATCAATGAATAGTGAATTTTCACTACTGCTTCAACATTTATGGTGGACCTCATGGCCATAAACTAGATATAATTGGATCAATAGATTCTATCATTGCAGTATCCATAGAATAGAAACCCTTTGTTAAGGATTCCAGAGTAGGCACCGGTGCTCCCCCTGAGTAGACTGTCTTGGAAGAGCTTCCTCCTCCTTCTATTTCTCTTATATCAGATGACTAAGAGGATTTTGAAGACATCCCTTCTGCATTTGAAAAGGGTGTCTCCACCACCATTTACGAGTTAAACCAGGAAAACCTTAGTACCAAGGAAGATATAAGGTCAACACTAATCAGTGTAGCCATGTCTCCCAAGGAGAAATAGCAGTATGTTTCCTTCTTGAAACTACACCATGATGCATTCACCTATAAATATGATGAGATTCTATGGATAGACCCTTAGGTCTCTGTTCATTTTATTATCCTCCCAATGGGTCATTGCGGGTTAAAAAAACCTCCTACAAAGATTCACCCCTCTCACAATGTTATGGTCGAGGCCGAGGTTTATAATATTATCAAAGAAAACTTCATCAGGGAATTATAATACCCTAGATGTATATCCAACATTGTCCTAGTTAGGAATAAGAATGAGAATATCAGAGTATTCATCGACTTCTGGGACCTCAACTGCCACTTTCCAAAGGAATATTTTCCTATTCCAGTGATAGAGCTATTAATTGATTCTACACTTGGTTTCTAGAACATCTCCTTCATGGATGTATATTTCAGGCACAATCTGATATAGATGGCCCTTGAGGATTAGAAGTCCACCAAATTCAAGGCACCCCTGGTGAATTTTTAATATCAGGTGATACCTTTCAACCTAAAAAAATAGAATGCAATTATCAGTAGGCCATGCACTACATCTTCAACCCAATTATTAATACATTGGTGGAATGATTCATGGAAGACTTGATGGTCAAATCCCTCTAGTTTCAAGACCATATCAAGGATCTTGAGAAATTTTTCAGCTTCCTCCACTTATAGAAATTGAAGATGAACCACTTAAAGTGAGAATTTGGGGTTACCTCTGGGAAATTTCTTGGCTTCATCGTAAGATACATAGGCATTGATACTGACCTAGAGAAGATCAAGTCCATCCGTTTGATGCCTCCCCCAAGTAATCTCTAGGAATTGTGGATCCTCTATGCCTACTTATACTATATAAACCGATTTATTGAAAATATGGTTGGAAAGTGTAAGACTGTATTGAGGATCATGAAGAGAGGCACCATTTACGAGTGTGATGAGGAGTGCCAAATCGCCTTTGAGGATATTAATCATTACCTTCTACAACCTCTAGTTATGATGCCACCCATTTTGGGAAATCCTTTGGTCATTTATGTGACCACCCTAGAAAAGTCCCTAGACACCCTTCTATCCTAGAAAAAATAAGGGTAAGGAAAATATCTTATACTATCTCAGTCTCATGATCCTTGACATAGAGACAAGATAACCCCCCATTGAGAAGAGTTTCCTCACACTAGTTTTTTTAGTGTAGAATTTGAGATACTATTTATAGTATCATGAGATATAGATGGTGTCTCAAGTAGACCCATTGAAGTATATCATCAATTTCACCATGCTGATGTGATGATTAGTGTGCTAGGTGATGATACTCCAGAAGTTCAACAACATTCTTGTTCCACAAAAGGCCATCAAAGTCTAGACATTGGAATACTTCTTAGCCACACATCCAGCCTTTGAAGAACTTCCCCTAGATGTCAATTTCCTAGATGAAGCTGTTCTATCAGTATATCAGGCTATTCCATATTGGTAGATGCATTTGATGCTGCCTCCTAGAGGCCGACCAGTAGAAGGATCAACAACCCCAAGTTTAATAGGGTAGACCTGGGGATTTTCTTCAACACTCCAGCGTAGGTTGTCCTTCCATAATCATTCCTATTTATAAAAGGATTCACCAACAATTAGGAAGAGTATGAAAACCTCATTATTTATCTCAAGTTGGACCTCAATATTGAAATCCCCTATTTACACATGAAGGGAGACTCTGAGTTAGTCATTAATTAGATAAAGGGTGACTATATCATCAGAAAGAAATATCTAGTTCCCCTACTATGATATACCTATCAACTAATGGCTTAGTTCCCTTCTCAAATGAAGGTGACCTATGTACCTAGATTGTAAAACAGTTGAGCCGATGCACTATAAGGTTTATCAATGGCTCTCCTAGAGCATGAACAGGATGAACTAATCATTTATGTAGCACATTAAAGGGTCATAAACCCCACCACTTTCGATGATGAAAAACAATAGGTATATTATCTGGATGCATGTACTTATATTCTAGGACCCTAAAGTCACCCCATAGTAGAGGAAACCCCCAATTGACTCCTTTAATTGGGTATCTCCAGCATGAACTTCTTCGGCTGTCATTGTGTATTCTCCAACCGATGTCTCCATAGCTGCATTGTAACCTTACAAGTCTCAGAAGAATAGGTGCCGGTGGAGTAAGGGAAATAAACCCCCCATCAATTCCAAATAAATACCTTACTCTTACCGACTTCATGCCTCCCAAATTAGGAGATGCGCCCAGGGTTCACCCAGCCTTAGAAAAATTCACTGATTATGAGAAGGAGTATGCCTCCATGAATGCTATCGGGCTAGTAGACCACTTCACAACACTTGAAATCGAGGAATTCTATGAAAACACCTTGGGTTCCTCATGATGATGCTTTTGAATGAAAGGTAGGGGAGACGTGAGCCATTATAATGCTCATGTCAATGTTTCAAACATGGCCATTCATTCTATTGAGACCAGGCAAAAATCTCTCCATAGATCTCACTAGGTATAATCCTCCTGGTCTGCTCTATTAAGTACACCTCCACAACCGACTATGTTAGTTGACCATGAAGCTCAACTGTGACCATACCGTGATCAACTATGTCTAGCCAGAGCCCGACCTCAGCTAACTAACATTCATCCGGTAGTCATTCAGAGAATACCAGTTAGTCAATAGTAGAATATTTTTAGTACTATCCATATCCCAGTAGTTTATCCAAAGACATACATTATGCTCTTTTCCAAGTAAAGACCCTTTACAAGTAAAATTTTCCTCTAACATGAAAGTATGATGTGTTAAAGCACCTCTCCAGAATACCCACAAGGATTTAGATCCTCAAGGTTCTATTCTTGTCAAAGTAAATGTGTGGAACCCTTGAGAAATCATTGAAAATACCCCTCCAGTTCGAAGCAGAAGTAGCTTCCACCAAGGCCTATTATGCAGAGGAGGCTGATCTAGTGGAATGTCGAGCCATTATCTCATTTTTGGGGAAGATGAGGGTGCCATTATGTAGGGGAACATACGCCTGCTGTATATCAATGTAAAATTCAATGGAATGGAAATTATCCATTTCCTAGTGGATATTGGATCTGGGATCAACCTCACCCCGAAATAGATGCTCCATAAGCTGGGACTGATAGAAGCAGATCTGACTACCTCCAACATGACAATTTAGGGGTATGATAAGGGTGAGAATAAACCAAATAAAAAATTTAGTTGAATACTAAGTTTGCTGGTCTGGTATTGAGCACCGAATTTATGGTAGTCTCACATGAAACTACCTACAACATGCTTCTGGTAATACCTTGGATTCATTTTCCTATAGTGGTACCATCTTCATACCATCAGTGACTCAAATACTCCCTTAACTATTGAGTGGGGGTACTCTAGGGTGATGCGTACCCCTTTGAATCATGTGAGGCCCACTATCTATATTCCAACTGCTAAAAAAGGGATGAAAGAATATCCATATTGATGGGGTTAAGAACATAAATGATTCCAATGATTAAACATCCACTATAGTCAGTCCATGGTAATACTTGAATGAAATATTCATCATCCGGATTCATCAGTTAGATCCAATATTGCTGGACTTGGGGGGTTGTTTTTTTGTCTTTAAGAAAAAGGGTATCAGTGTCTCTAAGAAAAAGGAGTGCCTAAAGATTACCTCATATTCCTACACCGAGCATGCCAAGTTGATACCAGAATACCCTACTTCTATGAAGTATCGAGAATTTCACCCTATTTCGACCAGTCTATGTTATTCCCACATGCATTATAAAGTAGGGATGTCTTGATGAAGAGAGAATTTTTTCCACTGCTTCACCATTAAGGGTGGACCTTGTGGATGAAAACTGGATGGGATTGGATTAACATATTTTTTCACTGCAGTCTCCATAGAATAAGAACTCATTTTCAAGGACACTAGAGTAGGCACCGGTGCTCCCCTGAGTCGATTGGATTTGAAGATCCACCTTCTCCACATGTTTCTCCTATCTTAGATGATGAATAGGATTTGGAACATTCCCCTCCTATATTTTAAGATGGTGTATCCACCACCATTTATGAGTTAACCCAGGTGAAACTTGGTACCATGGAAGATCTGAGGCCAACACTGATCAGTGCATCCATATCTCCCAAGGAGAAATAGAAATATGCGGCCTTCTTGAAACTAAACCATGATGTATTATACTAGAGCTATGATGAAATTTTAGGGCTGGAACCTCAGGTATCTATTCATAATCTTGTCCTCCCAATGGGTTATCATGGGTCCAAATAGCCTCCCAAAAAGATGCACCCCTCTCACAGTGCTTTGGTCATGGATGAGGTTGATAAGATTATCAAATACAACTTCATTAGTGAAGTATAGTACCCTAGATGGATAGCCAATATTGTCCCAGTTAGGAAAAAGGATGGGAAGATCTGAGTCTTCATCGAAATCCAGTATCTCAACCTCCACTTTCAAAAGGATGATTTTCCTCTTCCAGTGAAAGAGATATTGATTGACACTAAAACTAGGTTCTAGACCCTCTTCTTTATGGATAGATATTCCGAGAACAATCAGATACGAATGGTCCTTGAGGATGAGGAGTTTACCACCTTCAGGGTTCCCCAGGGGACTTTCTACAATTAGGTGATTCTTTTCAGCCTAAAAAACATAGGATCCACTTATCAATAGTCCATGCACCACATCTTTATTCCAATTATCAAGACATTGGTGGAATGATGCATGGACAACTTGATGGTCAAATACCGCCAGCATCAAGAACATATCGAGTATCTTGAGAAAGTGTTCAACTTCCTCCACTCCCAACACTTGAAGATGAAACCCTTAAAGTGAGCATTCGAGGTTACCTTTTGGTAAATTTCTTGGCTTCATCATAATATACAGAGGCATTGATATTTAACCAAAGAAGATCAAGTCCATCAGTTAGATGCCTCCCCCGAGAAATCTATGGGAATTGCAGGCCTCCAAGGAAACTTACCCTATATACACTAATTTATTTCAAATTTATCCAAAAAGTGTAATCCCTTATCAAGGATCATGAAGAAAGGCCCCATTTACCAGTGGGGTAAGGAGTTCTAGACCGACTTTGAGGATATTAAGAAGTACCTACTATATCCCCCGATTATGATGCCACCCATTTTGGGAAATCCTTTGGTCCTTTATGAAACCACCCTGGAATGGTATATTGGTGCCATTATAGACCTAAGAAACAATTAGGTAAGGTAAAACAACCTATAATATCTTAGTTACATGCTATTTGACATAGAGATCAGATTCTACCCCATCGAGAAGAGTTTACTCATGCTAGTTTTTGTATTGTAGAAGTCATGAAACTATTTACAACATCATGAAATATATCTAGTGTACCAAGTGGACCCACTAAAGTATATACTTAATAAAACTATGATGAAGGGATGATTGACATGTTATAAAGTTATCCTCTAGAAGTTTGACATCAAGTTTGTTCCACAAAAGGTTGTCAAAGGCCATACATTAGCATACTTCCTAGACGCACATCCATCCTTTGAGGAAAAACCCCTAGATATTAATTTCCTAGATGAATCAATTATCTCAATAGATCAGACTATACCATACTGGAAGATTCATTTTGATGGTTCATCCTGGAGCCCGATTGGTAGAAGTATCAACAACCCCAAGCTTAATTGGGTAGACCTATGGATCTTCTTCATCCCTCCAACACAGGTTGTCCTAACATACTCATTCCCGTTGTTTGAATGCTTCACCAACAATTATGTAGAGCATCAGGACCTCATTACTAATCTCAATTTGGACATTAATATTGATATCCCTTGTTTAAACATGAAGGGAGACTCATATTTAGTTATTAAGATGATCAAGGGTGACTATATCACTAGAAAGAAAGAGACAATTCCCCTGATAGAATACACCTATAAACTAATGGATCCGTTCCCTTCTCAAACAAAGGTGAGATATGTACCTCGATCATAGAAAAGTTGATTATATTCATTATAAGGTTTATCCATGTCTCTCACAGTGCCTAACCAGGATGACCTAATCATTCATGTAGCACATCATAGGGTCATAACCCCCACTATTTCAGATGATGGAAAAAAATAGGTATATTAGCTAGTTATTGGTAATTATATTCAAGTACCCTCAAGTACCCCCATATTAGAGGAAACCCCTGATTAGAAAAATCCCTTCGTTAGGTACCTCCAACGCGGCCTTCTCCTATTAGATCGAGCCGAGTGTGAGTAAATCTGCTGGTGTGTAACATAGTTCACTCTCCAGAGTGGAATTATCCTAGATAAAACCCTCTACAGGAATGGGTTTGATGTAATTATACCTAATTTAATCCAAGGAGACAAGATACATCAGGTTATGCAAGAATTCCATGCTATATCCTATGGTGCCCATCAAGTGGGATTGAAGCTCTCCCACCAAATTTATAGGCTAGGTTACTTTTGGCCCACCATGGTCCGTGACTGCATTGAGTTCACAAAGAGGTGTCATGCGTGTCAGATCTATACAAACTTATTTCATAAACCACTAGAGATTATCTACACTAAAAACTATTCTTGTCCCTTTTCTATATGGGGTCTCAACGTTGTGGGACCATACCCACCAACAAAATCTCAGAAATGCAGCTTCCTCTTGACCACAACCCACTTTTTTTACAAATGTAAAGATGTGGTTCTCCTCAAGGAACTAAAAACCTGTTCTGTGATTGTGTTCTTTAGCTCCTGAATCATTCATTTATTTAGAGTTCCTCACACTATTCTCACAGACAACAACACTAACTTTCGGGATTCCGAGCTCAAGAAATTGTACTCCAAGTACAACATCTAGTCCAACCATACTTATTGCTATCATGAATAGAAAAATAGGAATATTGAGGTGTTCAATAAGAACCTATATAAAGTCCTGTAGAAAATGGTGGTCTAGAACAAAAAGAGTTGGCCTAAAAAACTCCCCAATTACCTATGGGCCTATTATATGATGACATAGAATTCCACCTAGGTGACCCCATACTCCCTGGTATATGGAACCGAGGTAGTCTTTACCATTGAGGTGCAATTTTCATCACTCCTAATAGTTTTTTATAACCATAATATGCCAGATAGAATAACACAAGTCCATCTGGATAAGATGGAAGATCTCAAGAATAATAGGCTTTAGGCTCAACATAACTTGGAGAGACATCAGAATAGGATAGAGAAAACATTCAATAAGAAGGTTCACCTCTGCTCCTTCCTCCAAGGTGATATGGTACTGGCTCTCAGAATGCCAATGATACTCAAAAAAAGCCACCAAATTTGGATCCCAAGTGGGAAGAATATTACATCATCCATAAGGTCTATTCCAATGGAGTATACTCTTTGATCATTGGGGATGAAGAGTGTATCCCACCTCTTACCAACACCATGTTTCTCAAGAAATACTTCCCATGGGGAGCCTTATGGTTCATGTAGTATGGACTTAATTTTTTTTTTCAATTGGTCAAAGATATCTGGACTTAAAATATAGTAATAAGGGTCTAAGTTCGATGACCTTAAACTAACATTAACCCCACAGTCCAGGCAGTATGAATTTAAACTGTTTACAACAGGTCCAAGCACTATGAACTTAAACAATTTAAAACCCTGGTACAAGCTCTAGAACCTTAAAATAGGAGTCATGGTCCAAGAATTATGACCTTAAACTATTTTAATCCCCTATAATATGAGATCTATGACTTTAAACTAGCAAAAAACATAGTTTGAGTTATACGATCTTACCCCGTATAAAATCAGGATGCCTCATATGAAAAGTATGAGATGATAAAAAACCTTACCCTGTTTGAAATTAGGATGCCTCATATTATATGAGATAAACCAAAAACAACATCCCCAATGCATGATGTTAAATTGTGATCTTTCCCTATATGAAATTAGGATTCCTCATATGAAAAGTATAAGATAATAAAAAACATTACCCTATTTAAAATCGGTAAGCCTCATAAGACATGAGATGAACCAAAACCAATGTCCTCAACACACGATGATAAAATATATCCCTACCCCATGTCTTAATCATGACATTCCCCATAATTATCATGGGATGATTTAATTCCATCATTAGAGAGGGGTTCCCCTACTACTGACATTGGTCTCCTACTATTCTATATCCTAGAACTACACGTGGTTTGATTCCCATTCGCATGGGATATGTAGTGATGATTAGAACCCCCACCTTTAGGACTAACCATAAATTTCCCAACCCTTTGACCCCTTGGCCTCATTTACAGTCCAAGAATTATGACGATTAAACTATATGCAGTTCATCTCAAGGTATTTATGTGGTATGCATGCCAACATTTCCTCCTTTCACATTGAGTTTCACCTCTTCTCACCACACAAAAAACCTTGAGACCAACATCTTCTTAGTCCAAGCATCATGAATTTAAACTTTTTTTTAATATTTCCATCAATCCAAGCATTATAACCTTAAACTATGTGCCATTTGTCTCAAGGTATTTATGTGGTATACAATATTTTATACCCTCCTTTAACATTAGGTTTTACCTCTTTTGTTCCATGAAAATACCCTTTAAACAAACACCCCTTAGTATAAGAATAACGAATTTAAACTATTTTACAATAGTTTAAGCATCACGACTTTAAACTGTCTACTAATGGTCCAAGCCTTATAACCCTAAACAGTGTGCTACTAAATTTAAGATTTCTTTATGTGGAACAAAGTATATTTGGTTTCTTTCACGTTGGGTTCCAACTATTTTTCACCAAATGAATGTCCTTAAATCACCCACCCCTGGTCTAAGTTCTATGACCTTAAACTAGAAGCCTTGGCCAAGAATTATGACCTTAAACTATGTTCACTCACTACTCATTTTCATGGTTTTCTTCACCCCTGATGTTTCAGCAAGCCAATTCCCCCATCTCTTTCAAGAACTACATGCGCCTTGATTCCCATTCCCATGGGATATATAGTTATACCTAGGACTTCTGTCTCCGAGCCCAACTGAAAATTCACCACAAAACCATATGTTACCTATGGTGCTATTACTATAAGATTATCCTGAGACTCCTCTTTAGGTATAATCCCCATTAATATTCGTTTACCCATTAGTGGGCCAAATTCCCTCATGAACTGACTTGAGGAAGAATAAGAATAGGAAACTAAATGCAAAAGCCCTTCCAACATCCTTATAACATGACATTAAAATGTATCCCTACCTTGCATAAGTTTAGGATGAATCATATCATAATATGATATGATTTAGTGTCCTCATTAGAGAGAAACCCCCCCACCAATGTCAGTATCCTATCATTCCACCTTCCATAACTATGTGTAGCTTTATTCCCATCCTCATGGGATACGTAGTGATGCCTATATATCTCATCTTGGACCCAACCTCCTTCATTGACTTTTTATAGGGTCCTCTCTTCCCCAACAACATTAGGTCAACCTAGGGTATGGTTTGTTGAGTTTTATGTGGAAGAGGGCCCCTTTTTACCTCCTTTCATGTAGGGTTATCACTATTTTGTGCCACTCAAGCCCCCTTAGGACACTCATTCCCACCTTTGGTTAAAACTACATGACCTTAAACTATAAACAACTCCTATAGTTTTAGCTCTATGAATTCAAACAAGTAGTAACCACAATCTGATTTTTATGAATTTAAACTCCTAAGACCAACATTCTCATTACATGATGTTAAACTATATCCTTACCACATAAAAAACTCGGATACCTCATACAATGAGTATGGGATGATAAAAAAACATTACCTCACATAAAATTTGGATGCCTCATATGATGAGTATGGGAAGATAAAAAAACATTTCCCCATGTAAATATAGGATTCCTCATAATATGAGATGATTTGATATCCTCTCTAGAGAGTATGTCACCCCTCTGGTGTTGGTCTCCTACCACACTGTCTCCCAAAACTATGTGTGACTTTATTTACATCTCCATGGGGTATGTAGTGATGCTAAAATATCTCATCTTAGGCCTAAAACTACCATCAAATCATTTCCTGGTATTTCCCATCTAGGATAGGATTGATTCTCTCCTACCAACATGGTCATCTAGCATGTTCGATCATGTGGCAGAATAGATCTCAGGGTACTTAGTATTCCCTTTAGGACATTCCCTATTTACACTTCTTCACTTCGTGCTTCCTTTAATTTAGATAATCATCATCCTCCTAATCTAAATGGGATCCCAAATAAAAATGGTCCTTGCCACACTGGCTCACCTACCATCTTGAGCTCACACCTTGAAGGATCTTCAGTAACAAATAGAATCTCTCATGTTTCGAACTCATCCAATGATTAATCCTAAATTTTTTCTCCTCATCCTAAACCGACATGGGTATGTAACCTATGTTTCAAAAATGGTCAATATTTGTTCCTTACTTTTCAGTCATTCCTCTTTTACCATCCAAGTCTTTAAATTCATGATCAACCTCATGGGATTTTTTGGTCACTTTCATCCCTCATTGTGTTTTACCCTACAGATAATGGGAACTCTATATAACACATTATTTCTTACATTATAATGGATCATGCGGGCTTAGGAGTGGGAGGAAGTTTTCATCAGGAAATGTTGAGATGCAAAAATTCCCCATGATCCAATCATCATGACCATAAACTATGTGCAAGTGGCATCAGTGATGTCCTATACAGAATCGAGTATCCTCCCAAGCCCTTCCTTTCATGTCGGGTAACCTCTCTTCAATGTTGCATAGGTTCTCTCAAGGACCACAACCATCAGTCCAAGAATTATGACCTTAAACTATTTTTAATTGGTCTGAATTCTAGGATCATAAACTAAGAACTTAAGTCCAAGAATCCTAACTTTAAAACTTGTGAAATTCATCCTAGGAATGTATTATGTGACTCCAGACCTCTTTGGACCCCAATTCATGTTGGGTTACCTCCCTTCTGTGCCATGTACACTCCTTTGAGAGACGTTCCCCCATGGTCAAAGCATTAAGACCTTTAAACTATTTCCCCCTTTTTATCAAAACTCTATGACCCTGAACTAGTATCTCAATTCCAAGCATCGTGACTTTAAACCACGTGTAAGTCTCCTTAGGAATGTTTTGTGTAGCGTTGTGACTTCTTGGACCTCAATTCACATAATCTTGTCAATATTCCATGCTACACATATCCTTTTAGGATTCTCACCCAATGGTCTAAGCATAATGACCTTAAAATATGTTCAAGTTGTCCCGAAAACATTTTATATGGAATTGGGTAGCCTCATAGACCCCCCCTTTCACATAGGGTTACCTCTCCTCTATGCTGCACACATTACTCCTAAGACACACCACCCTATAGTCTAAACATCACGACCTTAAACTGTGTTCAACTCACCCAAGATTCTTTTTCATGGTGTAGGGCCTCCTAGGACATCTTTTCCATAGATTTTGAATCCTCTAGTGTCATAATAACTTTTCTAGGATTGATCCCCCATTAGGTCCAAGCATCAAGACCTTTAACTATTTACAACACCATGGTTTGAGTATCACAACCCTAAACTATTTACATCTTCCTCATCTAAACTCTATGACCTTAAACTATGAGTTTAGGTCCCAGATCATTACCAAAAATTGTGTACAAGTTATCTTGGAGACTTATTATGTGACATTAGGTGCCCCCTAGTCCCTCATTTCACATCGGGAAGTCTTACTTTGATACCATGCATATTACTTTGAGACACATAGACCTGTGGTTTAAGAATTACGACCATAAACTATTTTTGATTAGTCCAAAATCTATGACCTTAAACTAAGAGCTTGATGACTTGGTCATAAGACGTTAAACTGTGTGACCTGACATCCCGATCGCATGATGTTAAAACTATGTGATACATTGTCCTCACCAAATAAAGTTAAACTATGTGTCCAACATCCTCATCATATGATGTTAAACTACATGTCTATCATTCTCATTACAAAAATGTAAAACTAAATAGTATCATAGGCCCTTTCCTGAGAATCCCTTTCCTCCTTCGATGATGGTTACCTAAAACATCATTCATGTTCTTTGACCATTGCTCAACATCCAAGATAAATATCCCCTTAGAAGATGAGTCTAACCTTTGTGCAGACCAATAAACCTACACAATGTTCTAAAAGACATGATGTTGTAATTATAAGAGTGTTGGAATTCATTCAAACATTCCATCACTTCATCTCCATGCTTTGAGTCTCCCTTGAATTGGACCCCCATCCTCCTACACATCCAAATGGGTCCCCCTTGACAGCATGGTCCCATGACACACTGAATCACCTATCATCCAAGGTACAAAAACCCAAAAATATTTGAAGACATTTTGATATAGGTAATATGTTTTGAACATGGTCAATAGTTAACCCTCATTTTTTTGTCCCCATCATTAGAAAAATGATAATGGATGCTATGTTTTGAACATGGTCATTAGTTATACTCTACCATCATACCACCCCCTTTGTGTTATAAATCTTGGGAATCTCAATTCATGCTATTCATCACCCTTTTTTCAGGTATAATTCAACTCCCTTGGAGTTACCCCATTCGTGAACTAGCGTACATTGAAAAATCAATTCAAGAGTTCAGAGAACTCCATCCTCCAACCATATCCCTTATCAGACTAGATAGTCCTGATGGTCAATCAACAAATTCCAACCCTGAGTGTTTGATTATTTTCTAAAACTCTCATATAAATAAGAAATCACATGGTCATCCATTATTTCTCACATAGAGTATAAATCACGTGATCTTAGGGAATGGTCATTGGTTGTCTCTTGAGTGTGATTGAAGTGAGATAGTAAATAGAGACAAAAAAACATGTACATGCATATGAGGAATTAAAAAAATAAACTTCTGTAGTTTGTGAGGGTCATGCACACACTGGAGCCTCTCTTATGTCCCATAAAATACCCCCTATGACCCTGGCTTGGCGATCAAACACTCCAGTCTAGCCAGCCTCTGGTGCATGGCCTTGAGGACCTTTTGTAGCCTAACGAGATCTAGAACCTCATCCTTATCTATGGGATGAAGCTCATTATAACTGATCCACACCCAGTCCTGCTCGGCCTGATACTCAGCTATCCGACATACCACCTCTTCTGCTCGAATCTCAGCCACCACTGGATGAGCCTTAAACTAACTAATGATATATTATTGGGAATTGAAAAATGTCATGAACTTGTTCACTTAATCCTACAGATGTTGAATTTCTTAATTATCCTCTTGGAGATTTCTAGTGCCATCATATTTATCCTTGTTCCAGGTGACTTCAAATTGTTCACTCTCTATATTCACCCGCTCATCAAGGAAATCATGAACTAATATGTGTAGAGAGTGAGCATCCACCCCTCTGATGCCTATGTCATGCAACCAGTGGCCAAGAGATTGCATCTGGCTCAACATTTATTCTTCTCAAGTGTGGGTTATGAAGTGTTATATTCTCCTCCATGACCTTTACTGAACGATGCATATTTCTTTAGTGAAATCATACTCAAAATATTCTAGTTCTTCAAGTGGCATGAACTCATACCTTGGGATGGCCGTGAGGATAGTAGAGGCATGTTTATCCTTCAGGATCTTCTCAGATGGGTCAGGATCTATGTTGAGATGGGGTGGATGGGTTGGGGGGTGTCTTTATCTTACTCTTTGTTGGTGATTCCATTTATTCCAGCATCATGTTCCTCCCCTTTAGAGGCATCACCCACATCCATGGAAATATACCCTCTCAGGATTAAGGCCAAATCCTATTATATGGATGGGGACCCAAGAGTTGGAAAAACCATTGAGGGAGGTGCCCCAGGTTCCCCCAACATGGACACTTTCTAGGAGAGAACCCTATCAAGCACTGCTTGAAACAAAAGAATGTCAATTAGTTTGACCAGTGATGATGAGTTGGGAAAACATGGCTCATGTAAGGGAAAAAAAGTTATAGAAGGAAATAGTTTGGTAAAATTCCAATCATAGAGTTTTTATAGGGAACTCCACTATGGGAGACCCCTTGATGCTAGTTGGTACTTTGACAGTTAGTACTGGGCCCCTCAGTGCTAGTTGAGTTGAAGCTGCATGAAGGAAAACAAACACAATTATAAAATGGTTCCAAATCACTAGAAAAGTTTGAAAAAGGACAGGTTGATTAAGATTCAGTAATATCCTAAGTAAGAGGGATATAAATAATGAGTTTCCCTAAATGATATACCTTATGAGTGTTAGATGCCTCCTTTGGGATGCTATGGTGCAGTCTTTCATATATGGCTAGGAGGATCAGGGGATGCAGGAAAGACACTCCAATATCCTTATTGAGCCCTCCAGTTCAGCAACCTCAAGTAAAAATTACAAGGCATTTCCAAAGGTACCTAATGGAGAACCCTTGTTCCCTCTAACAAGGACCACTTGTTCACTATCAACTTGCTCCTACGTAAATAAAATCCAAGTTAAAGTCTTTGAAAAAAATGGTAAAGGATGGAAGAGATTTATGAGTTAAAAAACCAGGATTACCTCTCCAAATAGTAGCTCGATCAAGTCATCATTTTTAGGTGTTACCACACTACTCTCCTAGGGAGTCACCTGACTAGTGACCGACCCCCAAGATTCTTTGTCACTGGATCCGTATGTATCATCATCAACTCACGCCTCCTGCACTAATTCTTTAGGGAATTTTTTCTCTTTGGGATCAGGATTACCACCAAACATTACACACTCTGGTCCAGATGGAATAAAAATCCCCATGTTGGAGTGAAAATGAATCAATGGCTCCCATGTATACAAACCTCTCATGGAAGTTCACCCGATCCTGGAGAGCCCTAGCTCTAGCATCTTGATCCCTTCCCAAGTTGGATTCATCCATAACTTATTTTCCATTAGGATCATCCAAAACATTACCCAATCTTATTTGAGTGTGAGGAAGGAAGAATCAGTGGTTGGATACAGTAGATACCACCATTTCTTGTTAGGGTCCTCCCTGGATCTGCTGGTCCCAACCTAAGATCCCTCTGCTTGCTCCCACGATCACTTTTAAGGGAGGCCCTCCCTTATAAAAGGTGTGGGTGAAACAATACCTTGATATTTCACCACTACAACCTCATATGGATCCATTAACATTTGTATATCCCATTTAAGAGTAGCCCACCTACTACTTTGCTTCTCCCACGTCTCACTTTTCGATACGATTGCCTTCACATGCTGACGCAGGATCACACCTGGGTATGCCACAACTAAATTACTGACATAGGTTTGAGAGAGACTGAAATTTACATTGGTTGGTAGAAGCATGATGAATTACACTTTTCCTTCACCTATTAATATCAATCACATATGAAAAAGGATACATGGACTCCTCTCCTCATAGATCCCCATGTAAAATCTATTCACCATTAATGGATGCATCCAAACCGCTAGGAAAATTGAGATGGTGAATAAAGATCAAAATAAGTGTTTCTGTCTATCTTGGACATGATTACTATGCCTAGGAAGGTATATAGGTATTCTTTATAGTCTAGAATCCCCTTCATATTGTCCACCATCTCTCTAAAAAGGAGTTGATAATGGATGGAAGTTAAAGTTTGTGGCATTTTTGATGTCGACTATGACCCCGACTTCATTAAGTGCTACTAGAAGAACCCCAAATATGTTGAGAAGTGATGTCCATAGACTATCATGTGGAGGAGTGATGGAGTTTAGGAATTCATATCCTTTAAAGTATGCTATGATCCACTAGTGCAATAATTGGAATGGATCATAGATTCACCTGATCATGCCCCACCTCGCAACTTCACCCAACTGGCTATAGATCCAGGCCAAAACCGGTACCACTAGGTTTACACATTCACCAAATTCCATGATCACTTCCATCACGAGAATCCTTGGATGTTGGACCATGCATGCATATCTCACTAGAAGTATCCATCCACTGAGAAAGGTGGCATGAAATGTAGCATAAAGGACCACCGACTATCTATCCTCTATCATACTCTATCCCCACTACTCATAATACCCCTCCTCCAAGATCATCCAGTAGAATCCTGGATTCCTCCTTTTCCATAACACTGGAAACTACTTTTGCCACCCTGGAATTTTCACAGTTGTATTTTTATTCAAGAAAATCCCTAGAAAAGTTTTGAATACAATGTCCCAATGGAAGGGGGGTGATGCTTTAGTACTTTGGTCAATGCATCTAGAAGATGATGTGCTAGAAGTGGGATCTGCTGCCTATCACTCTAGAAATTTAGCATCAGGAGGAACTCATCATATTGAAATCCCATCAGTGGGATATTAATGATGTAGTGAAAATCCCACAGGAAGATTCCCAACTTCCCATGATGAAGTTGGAAGGTATTGGTGTTTATGGACCACTAGATGAGAAGATTCATTAGTAGATCTTGTTATCGATACACATGAAATTGGGATGACTACACTAACTCATATAGTTCGATGTGGTGAATCTCAACCCTGTACTCCTTGAAAGTGAAGCATACCCAGTGCACTGAGGCCCGCTCATCAGTAAAGTTTCCACTATCCCACATATACCATTCATTGTACTTAAACTTACTATTTTCCTAGTTGCTGGTCTGGAAGATTCTTGCATAACGAGATGGGAAATCCTCATTTTATATATTCTCCCTAGTGACATTTCTCATCCATCCATTCAGTGTGTAGATAGTGGTGTCCTCATTATCCCAAGTAGGGTGACCCAGAGTAATGATGTTCTAGAGGGAAATCTTATCATGATGAGTGAACTAGAAATACAGTATGTTCACTTCGATGGTTGGAATAGACACTTCATCCATCATCCTGATGTTATACAATGGTAGGTGGTTTCTCAAATATAACCTCTCTATGCTTTAGTCATCAAGTATAGGAGAAACAATTTGTCATAAGATACCCTTATGTCCTGATAAATTTATAGGTTCTCCACAATCTCGGCCCTCTGGGCAGCAAAAGTAGTAGTCGAAACATTGATCCCATCTTGGTTAGTAGGGTTGGACATTTCTTGAAGTTTTGTGGGATCTAAGGTTGTAGGATGCAAGTCTTGGTTCTTGTTGTGAAAATTTTGCAGCGTCATGTAACTTTTGAGATGGTCGTGTAAAATGTCTTTTGGAGTACGCAAGTTGTTTCATGAAAGAAAAATTTGTGAAAATTTCATGAATCAGGATAAAGATTCCACAAAATGGAGTGAGTTCTATGAATTGGATATGGATTATCATTCACAGAAGTCTGGGTACTATACAAAGGGACCCTCCCCCTATTCATAGGCTTAGGGTTGCTGGCTTGCATGAAGTGAACAAAACTGTTGCGCAACCAATTGTAGATGTTGCCTGAAAGCATGGAAATCAGCCACACTCTTCGATGTTTCCCTTAGAACCCGACCTTCAAGTCCACTGTTAGCTCTGATTTCAAGGGGGACATTTTTTGGTGCCAAAAACATGTCTTGCACCCTAAGAGGCTAGATTTGGGTAAACTGATCATGTAAACCACCCCAAAAGAACATTTTGGGACTGAGAATAATGATGCACCCAAGTTTTAATGGCTACATAAAAATCAATGGTTATGGTAAAGGCCATGCATGCCAAAGGCAATGATGAGTTCTATGGATAACCCAAAGTTTGAAATAATTCCCAAGGAGCATGCACAAATAGAGGTTTACATAGAATACCTCCATTTTCCTAAACAAACAGTTTCTCATGAAAGGTGACAT
Source organism: Viscum album (assembly GCA_963277665.1). NCBI lineage: Eukaryota > Viridiplantae > Streptophyta > Magnoliopsida > Santalales > Viscaceae > Viscum > Viscum album. The sequence goes on from OY728135.1 coordinate 1,294,445,068, forward strand.
TATATCCCTCATGTTGTGTGGTCAATCTCCCATCACCCAAGGTATGTGTGTGCAAGATTAGATCTTTTCATGAAACCTATCATGAAACCATATAGTTGCATGAAAAAGGTGATGTAGAGCCATGGAGGTTTCATGTCTAGCCCCCAACAACAAAGAATTGAGAAGTGTGAAACACTTTTCTGAACATAGTGAAGTTTCACACTAACATCCAATGATTTCAGTTATAAATAGAACCTTAACTCAACCTTTAGGAGGCACCCTATAAGAAAAATCGATTCTCTCATGCACAAAATACCTCTATTCCATGAATTTGTGCAACACCAGAAATAATAGACCCTCAAAGGTAGAGAACTTGCATGAAAGACCTTCTATGGGCCAAACATTACTTGTTATATGGTTGAGTGATACACACATAACACCTCCTAAGGCTGGTTGGGTTTAAATAAGAGAAGATACCTTCACTCAACCCTGATTTACACCCACCTCCAAATCTTACACACAACTATGCCATCAGAATCCATGTGTTATACTTATTATAGAGCCCCTTAATTACAAAAATTTTGTACATAATATAATAAATTTGTGTGCAATAACTTTTTAGTCCCATGACTAATGTTACCTATGATTCTAGTGAAAAAATTACCCTAATTTTTTCTCCTAAGCATAGGTACCCTAATGCCTAAAGCTCCTAATAATAGGAACCTTAGTTTCAGGCCTCCTGATTACCACTCATCCATGGAAGTTTCTATTCCATGTCCCACATGGAGGCACATGATCGATGGAAATGTAGGTCCTAGAGGTGGAATATTCAAGGGAAAATGTACACCTGTCTCAGTTGTTATTTTTTACGATGAATCTTCTTCCTACATTAACATAGTTCCCCTCAAAGATTGAGACCCATCCATGTACGAGTTGCAAGATATAAAACTACCTAGATCTACATCCTAGTCTCATGATGTTAAGCTGAACAAAAACATCCTTATCACATGATATTAAACTATATCCTTACCCTATGTGATGAACACATAATGTACTATTTATGATCATCATGGGATTACACCTCCACCACCACCAGAGGATGAAACCCTAACACCAGGGATGAAACCCCAACACTAGGGAATCTTCCATGGGTAATCCCTACTCCATTCTTCCCCATTATAGGATGATAAAATTTCCATGGTTAGATTTTATGTGTAATCCCCACAGCATCCCTCATAGACACTCCTTTTGAGACACAAGCATATTTACTGCATGACGTTAAACTGTATGGACTGATCTCATCACATGACCTTGAACCATGGTATCAAAATACGTGGGTTTTGATCCTTGTCTCTTAAACATGTTACATAGGATGCCTCCTTGAGGTTCAATTCGGACATCAACCCAATGTGAAATATTCCCACCTAGGGACATAATATACCATATTTTCCCAAAATACATTAAACCCATGACATAATCTATCCCCATAAGACATTAAAACTATTCCCATATCCACAAGTCATTAAAATCATTCCCTGATCCAGAATATATACCCCATGAAAATAAACATGGGATTCCTGAGTTAAAAATACTCAAAAGAATTATTCCCTTAGAATCAATTACCTCATGATCGACATGGGATGCCTTGGGTTCCACACCTAAGATGAGTCACAAATGAGATTCCCTCTAAAGGAGAAATAATTTATAGGTTCTGAATCCACACAACTTTTAGACATGACCAATGTTCCCAATGATAATACCTCCTCAGACCGAAGGTTTCTTCCCTATTGAGATATAAGTAGCATAATTAACCGGTTTACACCTTGATATGGCACTAGGAATGAGTTTCATGAACATGAATTAAATCTATGAGGGAGACCCAGAATAGGAAATGAGCTCTAAGGAGGAATCCATGGAAGGATGAAATGATATCCAATCATCCCATTTTGATCAAGGAGAAGACATCACCAATAAAAGTGATGGAAGCCCCCCGCCTTTTTAAAGTGGGAATTCTGGGAAATAAGAAAGAAGCATTTTAGTTTCTAGATAGAGGGATGGTGCTACACCCTAGTGAAAAAATTAGAAACAATCATCAATCCATACGTAGTTCTTCAAGGCTGGTGGTGTAGTAGGAGACCAACACTGAAATTGGGGACCTCTCAGGTGAGTTATGAAATTTTACATCATGTAATAAGGATTTAAACCATATAGTTTCACACCATTAGTAAAGGTCATTAGGATATTTAGTTTAAAGTATTACAGCTTGGACTACGAGGTTACACAGTTTCATGATCACATTCCATGAAATTACTTTAATAGCAGTTTCAGAGCATGATGGCATGAAAAACATAATAATTATTGATCCTTTTGAACATAGGAAAATGAATATAGTAAATCATGTATTCAAATAACTGGATTTGGAATAGAGACTGGTGGGAGTAGGCATTCCATTACCACACTCAGTCTGGGAAAAGCGCATGGGGTTTAGGGGGAATTTACCTTCCAAGACCAAAATATCCACTAGGGTTTATTTCACAGGCTCAGTGGAAAACCGTGATATTCACCATCATTTCCCAGTAATGTCACTTTAGGTCAATAAAACCTTGCTACCAAAATTTCCATGTGAAAGAGAACCAAGATGACTAATTGTCTCAAAGAACGTGATTATTTATCCATAAAAAGGGTATTAAGTAGGTTTGGTGGATGAAGGGGCGGTCAAAAGGTTTTGGAAAAATTCCATGATTATACGAAAAATCCCTAAAACACACTACTTGGGTAGGAGGAACAAACCATAACTAAAAGGAAGGTTCTTTTAAAACTTATAAAGAGTGGATATAGAACTCAAGATGTATGGGGGAATCATGATTTTTGGTTAAGTTCATTTTTGAGTGACCTCCTCGAGCAGTTTATGGTCACATGGGATGGAAAATGTACCACACAGTTTAAAGGTCATGTGTCTAGGACTGAATACTGTATAGTTTAACATCATACGACAAGGGTGAATAGTCACTATGATTCGGGGTCACATAGGTTTCACCACTGGTTAGTGTGAGATATATTATCCAGCCAATCATAACAAACTCGATGCGAAGAGGGGCCTTGAGGGACAAATGCTAGAAAATACATCCTCACTTATAAGGAATAACATGTGGTTGGGCCTAGGATTGATGTTTTATGTGTCAATACATATCCCATTAAATGGTAATGAAGGTATGAGTAGTTATTTAGAAAGTTACCCACATTAATTTAGATTTGATGTGGGGTAAAGGTATTTTTTTTGATTATGGGTTTTTGAATGGGAACAGAGCCTGTGCTAGATTCCCCCATGCAGATCTGGCTCATACATGGGAGTGAGGGATTTTTTTTTGTTTGATGGTTGGGCCCAGTTTTTAGAGTCTAGGTATCCCTACGTATCTCTTTGAAACAAGAATCAAGACACATGTTTTTCTATAGTATATTCCCCACTCTAATCAAATGATTATATAGAGAGAGGGTATTTTTAATTGAATACGAGCTCATGAGCAGGGTGAGAACCTATACTAGACCCTTATATGCATATATGGCTCATACATAGGAGGGTTAGGGTATTTTTATATTGTATTTGGAGTGGGATTTTGGATCCAAGCCTCACTAAATATCTTATCAAAGTGAGAATCAATCCACACATAGTTCTTGGATTAAGGGGTGGTGGGAGACCAACACCCAAGATTTTTATCCACTCAAGAACAAACTAAAATTTCATGTAGTTTCATGTGATGTAACAAGGATTTCAACCTTTTAGTTTAACATAATGTGATAAATATGCTCGGTGTAACTTTTAAGGTCTTGCATCTAGAACCATGCTAACCCTAACTTGAACTGATACACCTTGATTATATGGAGAAGACTTTTACAAAAATTCCTAATCCCACACGAGCTATAATCAGTGTGAGAAATAATTAGTGAAAAAGGATTCTTTCACCACATAAAGGTGATTAAAATAAAGGACATGGGAATTTTGATCATGTGGTGCCTAGACCAGGATATAGGATTTGGGCATCTCTACGTATCCATGGGGGTGATAATCAAGCCATATGTAGTTATATGATCATCTTAATACTAAATAATAGGGATGTTAACCATAAAGTTTAGTATCATGCGGTATGGAAAAGTGGTGTCTTGTAGTTTTAGGTCATACACCTAGGAACATAAATCATAAAAATAATGAGTGACATAGTGGTTACTAGACCAAGGATGTTCCAACACACTTTAGTCATGATGAAGGAAATTCTAAACCATGATATTAGGGGTTATTAGATTAGGATAAGTGATATGGAAAAAATATTAAAGGAATGACCACAAATCACATTCGAAAAGCAGTTTCTAACAGGAATTTATTGCGTCTTATAGAGATAGAATAATTTTATCCTGAGGATGAATGTGCCTTTGGTTGATAGGATTTTTGAGGGTGACTTATGAAAATATAAACTAGGGTGTATCAATTCATTATCCATCATAGGTGTCCTCTAAAATCAAACATTCTATTACCGATGGGTGGAAAAAGTTTATGGTGATCCAAATTTTCCTCTAATAATGAGTATGATGTGTGGAAGGGATGTGTCTGAGCACAAAGGAAGAATTTGGACCAGTATTGGCTATAGAGTGTGAAGTTCCTTGCATATATTTTTTGTTAGTATGAAGGATAGGGAGTATTTTTCATACTTTGTGGATGGACCCATAAAATAAGTTCTAATAATCACTACGTATCCCATTGAGATGATAATCAAGCCACATATAGTTCTGTAATGGAGGTGTTATAGGAGACCCTTGTCTATGATAGTGTTCTGCTCAAGAATGAACCAAAATGTTTTGTAGTTTTACATCTTGAAATAAGGATATGAACCATGAAGTTTTATGTCATTCAGTAAGGACGTTAAGCTATGTAGTTTAAAGTCTTACTGTATAGTGACTTTTTGTTTTAGGTCATATGACTAGGACCATGGGTTGTTCCTTTTATAGTCTTTCATCCTGGACCAAATGTCATGAAATTTATCATTGTGTGATGAGGATGAATGGTATCTTTACCACATGAAGTATTTCTTGAGAAATATTTCATTGGTAGGGGATGTGGTGCGTTACCTATCCATTTTGAATAACGATTAAACTCCATTGGAATAGACTTTATGTATGATGTAAGGTTCTTACCACTTTTCTTAAATATTTGGGGGTTTCTTCCTAGGTATCATTGGATACTTTAAATCCAAAACCAGTTCTCCTTAAGGTAAAGAACAAAGATGAAATTTATTATTGAAAGATCATGATATCTAGTTTTGATACATTTTTAAATGATGCAGGGTATAAAACCTTTTCTCATTGAGTCACTCTAACTCATCATAACTCTTATGTGATTGTTCATCATCTGAGATTTTTCCACTGATAGTTATTTAGAGTGAGGGAAATTTGACCTCAATGGGTAGAAATGACTCAATTATGTAAACCAATGAATATGGTCTGTCTGAATAGGAGTGAAGGTTGTGGTTCAGTAATCCCAGAAGGAATGATGGAGATTTTCAGTCCATATATCAACCATTTTATAAAGAATGTTCGATAGAGTTTTCTTAAAAGACTCTATCTTTCAATTTTCAATCGCATGGTAGCAGGAATAATTGTTGGATTCTTTATTGTACTTATTGTACAACTTATTCAATTTAGAAGAGAAGAAGTTGGTGCCGTTGTCTATGAGTATTTTTCGAGGGACACAAAATCCGGTGATGATGTTTGACTTCATGAAATTGATGATACTTTTGGTCCCAAATTTCTTAATAGGTATCACCTCAGCCTGTTTGGAGAAGAAGTCAGCAGCAGTAAGGATGTATTTGAACTAATTGTCTATAGCTAGAGGGTATGGACCTATAACATTCGTCCTCCATATAGTGAATGGTTAGGAGTATTTAGATGTATACAGAAACTATAGGGGTTGATGGATGAAGTTTGAATATACATGGAAGGAATCATTTTTTTTTAAAATTGTGTGCAATACTACATCATCGAAGGCCAAAAATACACAAGTTTCTTTATTTTGTGAGAAATCTTGGTTCCTAAATGAACGAAACCACAACCTCCAACATGAAATTACTCTATGGTTGAAGTCATATCCTATACATTAATTCACCAGAGGATAATTCCATTGAAGTTCTATTATAAAGAACCTTCTGATGACCTAGGCTACCATAAAGGGTGAAATTGATCGCCCATCTTCAGATCTATTATTTTACAGCTCGATCTAGCAAAAGGGACCCATTTTGGAAGTATTCCAAGATTGGTGTCATCCAAACATTTGAAACAATATCTAATTTAGGTATTTAATTGATATCATTGATTACTTACATGCCACTTTGAACAAATGATGATACTGTTTTATGATGGGTGATGTTGACAACTGTTTCATCCCGATCCAAATCTTCCAAGGTTGTAGTATCATTTTCTAATGCATTTTCCTAAGAATTTCTTGAATCTGAGACATGAGTTAGTGTTATCTCATTGGGGAATTATTCTATCAACCCTCAAATATATTTAAGTTGGTGGAACATCTCTTCTTTCCTGATGGTGTAATCACCATTGGTTAGCTTAATTACTAACTCATAATCACCTTTGATTCTTAGGTGAGTCACCAATATTTGAAAATCTAACTCCAATCCTGAAATGAGGGCTTGGTATTCATCCTCATTGTTACTTCAGGTTTATGATAGCTGAAAGAAGTAAGGTATAACTGCCTTTACTGAAGAAATGAGAATGAATCCTAACCCAAATTTGTTGATATTGGGGTCTCCCATTCTCATTATAGTTGGGCTTCTAGATACACCATAAAAGTACATTTCCCATATTCATGTAGAGTTCTATATGAAGAATATTTCCTCTTATGGTAGTATAGTATTCATCAATACTTCTTCCCCAGAGGGATGTTCTGCCAGGAAATTTGTTAAGGCCTACCCTTTTATCACCTTCTATAGTATGAAATAGATGTCAAACTACTACAGAATGACTTCCCATCATGCCAAACATCCCATCAACATGGGATGATTGATGATATATTTAAGACTTTTATTTCGAGATATCAAATGGATCTCATGGTGATGAAAATAATTCCTAATTTTTTCAATTAAAAAAATAAATTCCAAACAATTATTATCGATATCTAAATTCCTATTCTTAGTGTAGAGATTGGTATGACTGAGATAATAAAGGTTGTTTTCTCTACTATCATCATTTTTCTGCATGAGGAAGGCACCCAACAACCATTCCAAGGATTTCAGATATAGGATGAATGAATTTAATTCAAATAGAGGTATCAAAACTGGTGGGATCAAGAGATATTTCTCGAGGATGTCAAATTATTCTTCACAGTCATCAGTACATTGAAACATCATCCATTTCTTTATCAACTCAGTGAAGGGAAAATACTTTACTACAAGGTTTTATATGAAGCATTGAATATAGGAAAGGTTTCCCTACTGTTCTCTAAACTTTGTGAGGTTCTGAGGAGGTGACATACCTAGAATTTCCTGGGTATTATCAGGATCAACTTTAATTCCACAATGACATATCATGAAGATGATAAAATTTCTTAAGGTAATGCTGAAAGAATATTTCCATGGATTCATCTTCAGAATGTGTTGTCGTAGTTTGTTGAAAATGATTTCTAAATTGGAAAATTAATTGAAATGTTTATTTTATTTTACCACCAAATCATCAGTATAAAACTTGAATGAATTTACTAGGAAGATTTTGAAGATTTGATGCATTACACATTGATATACGGTGCTAAAATTCTTTAAGATGAAGGGAATCACCTGGTAGAAGAATAATCCTTGGGGGACCCTAAAGGAAGTGTATTTTTTTATTCTAGGTAAATTCTAATTTAATGATACCTTTAATAGCTACCAATGAAGGATATGGCTTGATAGCCATCCATTTCATCAATCAGAAGTTTTGTAATCAGAACTGGGAAGTCATCTCTCAGACAGTGCTAATTGAGGTCTCTAAAATCAATGAAAACCCTAATCTTCCAATTCTTTTTTTATGGGGACAATATCAATGAGACATTTTATGCATTGGACTTCCTAAATGAAATTTTCTTTTATTATTTTTTCAATTTCGACTTCGACCTTGGCAGCATAAGTTAGATGTGTCTTTCTGGATGCCATCTTGTAACCATGATGGTATCCTCACAATCCTAAGTGATGGGTAGAAAAATTAGGATCAATGAATGAAATATATTTTTAATTCCAAGAAAACATGTCCTGGTTCTAAAAAGAGGCATAAATTTTCTGCTCATAGAGGGACATAGCTGCACTGATCAACGTTGGTCACTTATCCTCCTTTGTACTTAGATTTATCAATTGGAGTTCATTTAAAGTGGTGAAGACTCCTTCCTTGAATGTTGGAGGAGTGTATCTGAGGTCTATTTCTTCCACTTCTTCCTTTTCCTATTCCTCTTCCTATGTTTCCATATTAAGATGGATGTGAGACAAAGAGGAATCATTAAAGTTAGGGAAAATGTTATTGTCCTAAGAGCTAGCATACAGCGGTGATATAATGACTTCTACAGTTTTAGAGGATGGAGTGGTGGCCTACTAAAGTTATGAGGATAAGGTTGGAGCATTTCCATATGGGGTATTACCCCCAATTGAGGAATAAAATACTTATTCAATTCCCTTGGGTTCAAATGACGTGGATGATATCATGAAGACTCGTGAGCATGTCTCTGAATATGATATTATTTCTTTGAACTGACTAATGGGTAGCATATACTCATCACTGAGGTCTTTTAATGGGTTAGATAGGGTCATTTATAGACCATTTGGATTGGTAACCCAAGAAAAACCATTAGTTATGGGGTTCTTCCCTTCTCTTAGGTATAATTATGCATTGATATATTGAGATTCATAGGACTTGAACATAGATTTTTCAGCATGTAATGTCCCAATATTCCCACTGATATAGTATTTAAGGCTTTGATGGTACGATGAACGGATATATTATTGATAATGAAACCAATAACTTCCTAGAAAGACATTGAAATTTGTATCTTTTTGGATGAACAATAACTCATAGATGGACACTAGATTCCCAAACTGAGCTCCGAGATTAATGCAGTCAAGGGGTTTTTGTTTACTTTTATCATACCCTTGGAGTGTTATAGTGGAAGGGGATAAATCAGATTCAGTGTATCTAAGTCAAAAAAGTGTTCTGATAGTATTTTTGTTGACTCTCAATCCATTTTCAATGAAATCTTGATGGATTCCAATGTTATCTAATCTACCAGATATGTAAAGGGGCATGGCGTGTCCCTATATAACATCATCTCTGTCCTATTTGGTGGAAGATATAAATACATGAAATTATGTAAGGTTAATATCTAAAAAATATAGCTCATTGACAAAAAATTAATCTTTGAACTCTTGAGGGAACAATATATCCTCTACAAGTTCTTCTTATAGACCCTTTAACAAATTGAGAGCATCTAAAATTGAAATATTTTCTGAAACTATGGATAATTACTTTAGGATGTCGTACTTTTTTGGTCAAGGTATATATTTACATATGGAGAACTATTTACTAGAGGGAATTTTTAGAGATGATTTACCTGGGGAATATGAGTTAGGTGGCAGAGTATATTTTGAGGTCATTTTATCCACTATTGAATCAGGCCACCTTGGCCTTCCCACTTTCCTGGGCTAGTCAGGTTATCGCCTATTCATCAATCGGTCTTCCAAAATGATCAGTTTAAAATTATTTTTTACATGTGTGGAGGAATATTCTTATTGATCACAGTCTCTTTAAATGAATTTATCATAGGATTCAGTAGCATAGATAGCTTCAGTAGGGATGTGGCTGACTTATTATGTTTGGTTGCAGTTTCACCTCCCTCTATTTCCTCATCTACTACAACCTTGATTCATGTCTCCAAAATTTAGTGTGGGAAGCTCAGGTTTATAATAACACTCATCATCAAATAAGGGATCTATTAAATGAATGAAATTAATGGATACAAAGATCAATTCTTTTTTTGATGAGGATTCCATTTGATGGGTCGGTGCCTGTTGTACCATTTGGTCAGGTGGCGCCCATTCTCCTGGGACTGAAGGAATGAAGTTTGAGAGAGTCAAGGATAAATTTGACATAGGTACAAGTTCATATTCATTTGTTTGTCTCTATTAGGTCCACTAGGTCAAATACCCCGAGAGGGGGGGGGGTGGGGGTGAATCAGGGTATGTAAGATTAAAATTTATTCTCCTTCATATCTTGTTTTGTCGTTAAACAAAACTCTCTTCTCTCTCCTTCCCATTTCAAATTATGAACAAAATTTAAATCATGCACGAGACATGATAATTTTTACTTGGTTCACTCTCAATGGGATACATCCAAGGAGCATATAACGATGGTGTTACAATGTACCAAATTCACTAAGTCTCACTTACAATAACGAGTACAAGGTTTGGGCTAGATCTTCTATACCCATGATCACTGCCTTTATAAGGTTTAGGGTCTGCTCACTGTAATCCCAAGGGTCACTCCCTATGCCTCTTTCTCTAGCTCACTACTGGTGGAAAGGGTCACCATCTTTATCTTACTTCGCTCACCACTATTATAAAGGAATCCAATCATAGTTTATAGACTAATAGGTCAAACATAGTTTGTAGACATGTGGGTCCTTTTATTTTCATGAATTCCTACATCCTTAACTATAGGTAGATGAACTACTGAATTCCATTTTTCACTTGTAGATGAAATACACCTTTCCAAATACTATTAGGTAATGGAAATGACTTTCAAAAACTAATTTGAATATTTTTCCAGATTTCTAGAGAAAACCATGAACCACCTTTCTTAGTTCGCATACAGTGTACCAAGTATGGTATGAGGGACACTTGTTCCATGAACTACCTCTAATTATGCGTACCGCTTCTCCTATGTAGAATTCCTTCGCCTTTGTTATTGCATACTGCCTCTGCATACCTACTTTTAAGGCCTCCTATTTGAACCAATTCTACAAACCACCTTCCCTTGTGAACCACCAGCAGAATTCCTCCTTCCACATACCACTTCTTCTCCATAGATCTCTTCTTCCTTTGTAGGCTATAGTTCCTCGTAAAAAACTTTAGCCATGTGAGCCACTTCCCTTCACAGAATCATCCTCATGAACTAATTCTCCTTCACAAACTCCCCTTTATGATATGACTTCTTCCTCTATGTACCATGTAATTATTTCTATGCATACCATGTCCTTTGTGGGATACAGTTTCCCACAAAAACCTTCGGTGGAATTGCTTCTATGCGAACCACTTTTAGACTTCCCTGAATTCTCGGAGTAAAGATATGTTCTCTAATGATATACACTCTCACTCTAATAGGTTGGATTATTTATCCTTATATAGAAAATGATATCCAAAAAATATTCTAATCTAAGATTTACCAAATCTTTGATTCAGCATCGCCTTCACCACGTACCGCTTCTACCACCGCGAACCGCAAGCCTCCTGTGAATCGTTTTTCTTATCCGGTCTGCATACTGTCTTTGTTACTACATGGAGGCCACTTCCTTCCACAAAAGATCAGCCATCCCATGATCCTAAAGCCTTCTGCGTACCGTACTCCTTCACTGTATGCCTTCTCTGCATACCATTTTGGGTTCTGTGAACCGTTCTACGTAATATTCTATGTACTGTTCCCATTTTCTCAGTACGCAGTTGCAAACCGTTCCCATACATGGTATGAAGTCCATGTTTTTAGGTACATGGTTCCCTTATTTTTCTTATTTTCTTCGTATTTCTTCATACCATTCAATATTATGATGAAAACCTTCTTTTTACAAACACAAAATCCCGATTTTGAGTCCAACAAATTTGGAAAACACTGGGAAACTACACCACCTTAAAAACCTACTTTTAGAAAACACCAACCATACTCATTCGTGGTTATCTAGATTTATCAAAAAACAAAATCTCACACAAAACATACCGATAGGACACCTTGAGGGATTTTTTCCCAACAATATCCCTCCCTTCCGACCATATAGTTTCTTAGAAGATTGTTCTTTAGAGGGTTATGGGGTTGAAGGAGTTAGCTATACCTTAGAAGAAGCAACTGGGAGAACAATTGGTTATTTTAACTATGCTAAGAGGATAGCATGAGTTAGGTTTATTTTTTATAGTCATCCAATAACTAAACTTCTATGCATTCTTACTAGAATATTCCTATCATTCACCCTCTTCCTCCAGAGTAGTGTTGGAAACAAATACTACCTATGTTGGTGATTTTATCAACTTCACCTATCTTGGATCAACCATTTTTTGAAAGAAGTATTTAAAAATGAAAAAAAACTGAATGGTGTTCCCTAATATTAGATGGATTTTAAAATAATGTAGTAGATAATCAAGAATGAATTGTTCAAGCCTCTTGGGTTCTGGGAGTGTTAACAAATTGTTTTCCAAGGATCTTAAGAAGTAGACAAGAACCTACTCATATCAGAAGAAATAAACCTTTTTTTTCTAGTCTATAAAATTGGAGCATTTTAGCTCTCTCCTTTCATCATGATGAGGTTTTTGTTTCTATTTTTTTTACCCTAGTGGGGGTGCCTCATGATATTGTGCATGCTTCAAAGCAGGATCTAGTGCATGAGATGGTTTTAGAGTGATGATTGTAGTTTCTTCTTTGGATATATTCTTTCTCTAGGCTATCGATACTGATCAAGATATGGATTTGGTTTGAAATATTTAATCTTATAATATATATGAAACTATAATAAGGTCTCAGAACCCACCTGTGTATTTTAAAGGAATGAGTGGCGTTCATAACTCATAGCGAAAGTTTTATATGCAAAGACCCAAAAAATATCCCTACGGAAACTGAAAATTTAGGGAGTAAGTTAGAACCATCCACTTAGAAATGAAGTATAAGACTCATTTTCTCACTGTTTATAGTTCAAGAGGGTTAGGATCATTGTCTTATATAGTGTTGAGTTTAACTAATAAATAAATTTTCAGTAAAGGTCTTCCCATTCTTTGATTGAACCTGAAGGTAAACTAGTGTACCAAACGAAGGTTGGTCCTTTCAAGGTTTATAAAAAACAAAAATGTTTTTGAAGATTCATGTTGAAAAATATTTCCCATCATGAGTCCAAAAAAAGATACATAATATGTCGTATGCTGGTTTGGATCTCCCAAACCATCAAATGTTGGAAACATAAGATTTCCCAAAATTAGGCGGGGGAAAATTCGTATCTACCCATTCAGAGTAAGTTTTTTCCCAACTATACTAGCTCTTTTTTCCCCTCTATATCTTCTATTCAGGAATCCAATGATTCAATTGTGTTAGAAAGTCCTATGGGAATGACCAATAGAGCATGGGATAGAAAATAGGGAATAAAAAATTGAACCAAATGTGTTGGACTTATCTGCACTTGTGCTAGAGATTTCCGATTGTAACTTGGATAAAATTGGTCTGGTTGTTTGGACAATGAAGGGAAGTTATGGTATTTGGCTATCACTAGTTCCAAATAGATTGTTTTCCTTGCTTTTGCATTGATCAGACATTGTAATTCTACTTTCACTGGTAGGATGAGCTCTTATTTTTGAGTGAAATTAGTTGGGGTATTGAAATGTTATTATTTTTTAACAACATATTTAGTAGGAATACTACCCCTAAGTATTTTATCATTAATCCTTCTTAGTTATTTTATTTCTATCTCATACTGATATAATATTTCCTCGAGTGTGAGGGTTCATACACCCCCAGGTAACATATGGGATTAAAACATAAAATTAACCTTTTATTTAGCTAATGAACATCGAGGGGGAAGCAATAGAACATTTAAAGGAGTTCCCAAATTTTGTAAAATCCTATGATTTATTGTACTCACACCTTCTTAGATCATTTCAGTGTGGACCATATTTTTAATAGACATATCCTTCTCTTGTTCTCCTGAATTAACCTGATGTTTTGTAAAATTGGAATGGGTAGTGATAATGATGTTTATTTATGTGAAATGCACTGAGATCATTTCACTAGTCTTTGAATAATGGTAGAACTGGTTACTTCGAGAGTGTCCACTAGAAGAGCTATGATTCCTAGGAGCATTTTTTCTCTTGAAAGGTTGTTTTTGTTTGTAACTATCATAAGAAATTATCATTTCTTTCAAGGATACCTTCAAATCCATATTTTGAAGGATGATATGAAGGGAACCTATGGATAATTTTTTTTGCATCTCTGAAGAAGAAACAACATCACATGATGGAATGAACTAGGAAAATTTGTTTTGTGTAACTCATCCCAACTGATAAAAGACTAAATTTCACTAGGGAGAAGGTTGAGGTAAAAATTTACCTAGTCATGTGGGATGAGGGTTATTATATTCTACTTTCACAATATTTATAGCTTGATTCTTTATCCTTTAAGGTTGTGTTAAAAATTCTCCCAACCCTGTGGGTGGGGGTTTCTCCTGTACTTCCATGGCTGTAGCTGCTGTGGCTACTCTTTTGATTTTATAGATCTCTATTTGAACATGGGTTGTGTGCATTGTATGATTTTCACCTAATATATCTTCCTATATATATATATTTCAAATTCTTAATGCAAGAGTCTTGTGATGGACCACTCTCTTATGGACCAATGTATTTGAGAGTTGTTATGGGATAATTATTTCTGAGCATACCATCTGTTTTGAATAAAGTCTATTTCTTGAAGTCAAACTGGGGCTATGATATTACATGATGTCACCTTTTACAGGCTCTGCTGATCTAGGATAGATGTGAAATGAAATTCCCCATATTTTCCCCATCCTTTGATATGAAAACTAGATGGGGAATCAATGATTAGCTAACACAAATCTTTTAACACATTGGGATATTCATGATGAAGGGATCCTTAATGCTTTAAAAATATTGGATGTCATGTAGCTAAGATGGCTAACAAGTCAATTTAATGGTGTATCTATTTTATTACCTTGATGTGACTTATATATTCATCATAAGGTAAGAGTTTTTTTTTTCAGATGATAAAGATTATTCCATATATTCATGTGAATTCCATGAACATATTTGTATGAAAATACCTCTGGAATGATGTATTGGGGAGCGGATAAAGGCCATAAAATTACTGGTATATTATCCTTTTCCAATTGTATCCTTATGAAAAATATTTTTCTTTATATTTTTTAAGAGGTTCCTCAACCAGATCTGACCAAAGTGGACATTTACCTATTTCTTTATTATAAACAACAGGGTTGGTAGGGATTTCCTTTATTATATTGTAAGATAGAAAATATAAGGATGGTTTGAAGAATGACCATTTCCTTAGGATGTATTATAGTTGAGAAATAATATCACTTGTCAATGACGAGGCATTAAGCATGACCGACCTCATTTTACCAAGAACCTCATGATAGGAGGGCCTTATCATAGTTGATTCATTAAGGGGAGGACCTTCTTGATGAAATAAAGTGTCACTGTAGAAAGGAACTTCAAAATTAATTCCATAATGTGGAGGAATACCATCATAGCTTAACATACAAATGTAAGTAGAATGTCTGTAGCGTATACCCTAGGTAGGACCTTCAGTACAAAAATTATCAAGGAGAGGACCTTCTTACTATTTGATCTTCTGGCCATGAGGTGGGTTATCACAGTGATCATCAGAAGATAGGCTCTCATGACTGATCAAATTATGGAAATAAATTAATAATTCATGGTAAGATGTCTGGGTAGGACCTTCAGAGCTGCTGGAAGCAAAGTTTTGGGGAGGACCTTCACAATTTCATATACTATCTCTATAATTTAGTAATGGGTGAGTAGGATCTTGAGCCTCTATAGATACAAATTTAAGAGTTTTAAGAACAAAAACATTCAGTAGAGTAGGGTCATGGATTGGTTTTTATTCTCCAATCTCCTTTAGTGAGGATTATTTTTAGATTTTTTACTATGGGTGTTTGGGACCATCTTCTGTGGGTGGAAGCTTTCAAATATGGGTGCTAGTTTGAGTAGCTCCCATGCCACTATCAGAATTTTTCGACAGGTCTCTATAATTTTGGAAGGGATATGTTCCTACTCTAGAGTGGTCATTGGGGTAGACCAATATCCTTTAGTTAGAAAAGGGATATAGTCTTGATCAGGTTGTCCATTTATCATGGGATTTTTCCCATGATCCTCTTGGATGGGAGTAGGAATATGCATCTACTCCATGGTGAATCTCATATTATGATACCAAGTCCTTTAAAATGCAGAGGTAGGGTTGTGTACCTGACTCCTATTCACCTCCTATGAGATCATTATATCCTAGAAAACTTTTAGAATGTGGATAAGAATATATTCCTATCCCTCCATCATTTTTAGGACATAAGGGGTGACTTCTGAAGTAGGAAAAAAAATATATGATCATTCTGTAGATGGAGTAGGGTTGTATTGATGCTCTTATCCACTATTAATTTTAGATATAAACCAACAATAATCAAGTGTGAGTATAGATATTTGGTCTTTCCCCCTGTTTGTTGTAGTAATCTACTGGCTAGTTTCTCTGGATACCACCAAACTATGATAGCAGTCTTGGTAGGTGTGAGAAGGTGTGTGTGTCTGCTCATAGTTTTCTTCCATATTTGGTTGGTGGGATTCTATAGGGTGAATAGAGGTAGGGTACCATTACATACTTTTTGATTTCTACCCTAATTGGGATGTCCTGAGTGTCCAGGTCTGAATGAACTTAGCAGGAATCCATATGGAGACACCCTCATCATGCTGAGGGTTTGATGCCACATGACATTGGCAACCACAACTGCTGGCAAGATCCCTTTAGTGGGATACTTATGGTGCTGTAATGAGGCTATTAGAAACCTCCCGATCCACCTCCCTATGATAAGGGAGTAACTTGTTGTTGCACTTTGGGGATAGAATCTCAAAGTGATTTCAGATGATGGTGGATGTTTTCTTCTTCTTAAACATCAAACAATACTGGATAGATGGTTAGTGGGGCTTTATTTCTTGGAGGGATTCACATGGAGCTTATAGTGGTGGTACAATACCATTATGGTGGTACTCTTAAATGAGTAAATTTTTTATATAATGATAAATATGTTAGGTCGATAAAAATGTCCTCTGATTTTTTGAGGACCCTACTTGTGTGGTAACAGATGAATAAGTTCGGTATGGTTGGTAGGAGGCCATTTTGGATCAAATAGAGCTTTGATGAGAGTGACTGAGTATAAAAAAACAAGGGAAAACTATCAAATAAATATATCAAAATATAAACAAATATATAATCAATTGTTCTAGATATATGTTTGGACCTCTTTCATTTTGTGCATGAAATGGTCCTGACATATGGACAACACAATCATCTTGGTTAAGGATTCATGTCAGGTTCACCATTTGTTTTCATCCCCAAAAACCATGTGGGGTGTGAATGATGTTTTTTAGTGGTTGGTGGCATGACCATTCTTATCAAACACATATGTCCATGTCTTTTTTCAAAAGTTTACAATGATTTTTATTTATGGAATCTGAAATACCCAATAGTTCCCGCATTCAAACTGTTTCATGAAACTTCTTTCCAAATACACGAGGTTATTGGGAAATAGTTTCAAAAACACTTGAGGACTCACATTGGTCGATATTATGGGAGGTTGGGCTCATCAAACCCTTTTAGGGGGAATTATTACCTACTTTGGGACTCTATTATAGATTTAATACATATTTATTAACCCTTTATTAAATCCAAAATACGGAACAATTCTTCCTTATATTAACAATAAATTGATAACATATATATTTCTTTAGAATAATTTGTATGTATATGAGGTTCTTTATTGATGGAGACATTAGTATGCATCCAAGGTTATCCATTGATGGTACCCATTTGTGAATATACTTGATATTATTATATCATTTATTATCATGATACTGGTTTTAATCCACACAATGGGGTGATAAAGAATTTATCATCATCTAGAAAGATAAGAGTTGTTTTGATATTGTGACCAGGCCTATGAGATGGGATTCCTATGTATCATTATGAAAGGATTCATAACCCACATAGTTCAGTTCCATTTAATGTGAAACATCATTCCTTTTATGGTCATTTGATAAGGACCAAACTATGCAGTTTAACATCATGCTACAAGGACTGTTAGGTGGGAGGTGCCTAGCCAAGGTAGATGTGAGACTTATGCTGAAACAAACTAAGGAACCCAGAGGGAATGCAAACTCCTGGGTTGGATAAGTGGCTACTGGTAATATGGCTTAGAGAAGATTAGGGTGAGTTTGGGGTGATAGGTTAAGACCTCAGGGAGGATTTCTATGTATCCCATTTGGTTGGGAATCAAAGCCCATATAGTTCAAAAATGTTGGGTCTTACACCTATGGAGGATACCCATAGGTTTATTCATTCGGAATATGTCCATATGAAAGTTTTTCTTGTAGGGAATATGGACCTTTGAGAGGATGGTAACATGGTTTTGGGGATTACACTAAATATGAGGTCTATAGGAAGGAGATAGGAAGATCTGAAAATGGATCCCCCTCCTGAGATAGGTATTTGAGTGTGAGAATGTCATGACCATCACTAACCACTAAGCCCACATGAGTCATGATCAGTGTGAGAAAAAAGAGGAAGCATAAGATCTAGAAAAACAAACAATCTATTTTGTTCACTAGTTTATGGGTGCGGGGATACGTCCTATAAGAAAAACTAGTAGCTTAATCTATGATGGATTCCCTATGGAAAGGTGAGAGGAAGATCCATAAAAGGACTCTCTATTGAGACATTTTACTCCTTGCCTGCTAGTAAATGAGGGTGGAGTCACTCAGGGGAATCAGGGAGAGAGAAAGGGATTTTATGTGCCCATATCATCTATTATTTTCAACCCTGAGGTCCTATCATTATCCCTAAGGTTGGGATCCTCATTACCATGGGAATGTATAATCGAAAACACTATGAGGATCCCACCTATTAGGTAGGATAAATTCAATACCACCATTACCATGAGAATATATAATCAAGAGGACACAATGATGTTCCCAATGCTATGATTATATATATAGAGGATTTTAGGGAGGCCTCAGTTGATGAAATTCTTGGGTAGTTCATAAATGGTCGCATATGGGGCCTAGTGCTTTGTGGGATAGGTTGATGGAGAGATTTGTTTGGACAATTCACATAGGGGATGATGTAAGGCCAAATGCTATGTGAAAAAAGTATAACAAAACCGGAAGGGTCCATCCTATGTACTTCTTGATAAATGGGATGGAGTTCCACAAATACTCTATCCCACATAATGTTTTCTATACGGGACAGAGGTCCTCAAAGGATGTAGTCTATAAAGTGTTTTTATAGGGGTACAAATATAATTGTCTTCCCAAAATGGCCAGACATCTGTATAGCAAAAAAAATTATCACCCGTGGGTAAATTTGGTTTGTGGATGGCCTGAATTGATGCCTCACCCCACAAACAAAAAGGTCATTTATGGGGGGCCTGAAGATGACTCATCTACCAACAAATGAAATGTTCATTTGTGGGGGGGGGGGGGCTCATGATAATGCCTCTCCCAAGAAATTAAATGTTTGTTTTTGGGGGGGATAATGATGATGAACCACCCTTAAAATGAAAAGGTCATTTATAGGGGCACCATGCAGAGTGATGACCATCATAACAAGCATTCTATGCAAAAAAGAGGATAAAAAACCTACATATCCGACATGCTATGTGGAAAAGAGGATTTATTTATAGATCCACATCATTTAATGATTTTAACTTTATGAAATGGTTTACTTGATTTATTATAGCCTTTCCAAATTCATAAAATCTTTATGATATTCCATGAAAACTTTTCCAGACCCAACAAGAATATACCCCATATTAAAAAATTAGGCATATAACATTAAAATATTCCCTAGTGAAGGAAAATTGCAATAAAATACCTTATCTCGAGTTCGAATAATCACATATGTAATTTATATTCCAGAATAATAAATTTATATTAATTATTTACTAAAGAAATTTTTTAAGTTTATTATTCCTTTTATTTTATATATTACCATGTTATATTTATTTACTTAATCAATTAATTTCAGATCAGATGTTTTGATGATATTCGGTTTATATATCCAAAATGACTTCAGTAGGTTGACTATAGTAAAAGAAATAATTTTTTCATCATTTAAATAATAATAATCATGAAATAATTATCATTTTTATACATCAATTATATTATTAAAACCAATCATGAAATATGGTTATGAAAAATAAACTACATTACAATCATGGAGATGGTAGGTCGTACGTACGCATGAGTAAAGTTTCCATTTTTATTGATCGTGATGGAAAGAAGGTAAGTATTATTTTATATTTCAATAATTATAATTATATAATAAATACTATATTAGATCTTTAAATACACTTATATATACCATCCATGGGATGCAATGATGAAAAACGAATCATATCGCTTTGTGGAGGTTGTAGTCCACATGTACGCGTGAACAACATTATCATTTTTCTGTGGGAAAGGTAAGAAAATATATGATATATTAATTTTACAAAATGATAAATATTTAATTAGTAATATATATATATATATATATTAAATATATCATCATAAATAGTGGTGATAGGTGATGATGAAAAATGAATTACATCAGTTCGTGAGGCGGTAGCCCACCACACACACGAATGATAGATTCATTTCCCATTTGATGGAATAGGAGACAAATATAAGTTATTACATTAACATAATAAAATATAATTATATGGGAGATAATTATGTTATTATATCATCATGGTTGAATAAGATTTTAAGGAGGTGGAAGAAGAAATAAAACAAAACGCTCGGTTGAAAACAATACATCTTCTTCTGACAACCTCATTATGTTTGCACCAAAAGCCTTTCTAGGAGGATTTTATAATCAAAACAAGGACTATAAGATGTGGTAATTGAATTAAGGAAGGTATTTAGTTAGGTATTATATCAACCAAAAGTATTTTGATATTTTTAGAGGATAGGAGAGGAGGATACCTTTATAAGTGAGAAAGAATGAAATTTTTGTAAATACCCAAAACTATTTAATAACGGGAAGTCATTATCAATAAAATCACCTCCAAAATTAATAAATTATTTAGTGTAGGAAATATAAGGTTAATCTGAAACTCTACCATAAAATAGAAACATTTTTTAAAAATGTTACTCCCTTTACCTTTATGGTCACTCTCTTTTACCATTTTTGCTTTCACCACAGTAACTAGTTTTTTTACCTAGGTAATTTATCCTTTAATTCTAAAAATAAAATGAGCCTTGTTAAATAATTTGGACCCAATAATTTTAAATTTTAAATCCAATTTATCAAATAAAAAACCCATGTGTGTGGAAAATTAATTTTAACACAAGTGCATGTAACGCCCAAAATCCTGTTTTAACCTTAACCGCGATAACAATTATTTCAATATTAAATAGATAAGAATTTTATAATAAATGGAAAAATGATTCATAAATGGGACATGGTTAATTTTTTTAAAAATATACACAATAAATTGGACAAATATAGGATTTTTAGGAATTTTAAATTATTTAATAAAATAATATTTATTATAAAATATCATTAATGTCAATTTTGACACTATTCTTTTAATTTTACTTTTAAAACATCAAGAAAAAGGTGAAATTACAATCTATACATTTCAAACTTCCCAAAAATGTTATATTTATATAGAATATTTTTTGGAACACAATAATTCATTCAAATTATATTACTCTTAATATTTTTAAAATCACTTATTTTATTTTTCTTTTAATTAAATAATTACTACATCAGTGTTGCATAAACATTTAAGGTAATTAGTTAATTAATAAAAATAATAAATAAATTAACATGATAAAAAATAATTTATATTTCAAATTAATATTTTGAATCGAAAATAGGTTAATTTTATCCCTATCACAAAATATTATAGTTATTAAAAGTAAGAAAGTGACATTTTTGTCTTTTCTTTACATAAAGTATTTTAAAGGTCAAAATCATGGACATATGGAAATAAAAGGTCATATATTAGAATTTTGGATGATTATGGAAAAAATATACTCATAAAATAAAAATGATTCAAGTGTTAGGGTTACTTTTTAGTCCATATCAAATTATTTTTACCCTTAATTAACCTATTTTACCTTTACGTAATAAATATTTACTATAGTTGCTATTCATAATGACTAAAAAAAGAAAAATATTTAAAAAATTTGGAACTCCTGATTCAAAATATTTAATACATTTTCCAAGATTCAGAACATATAATTAAAATAATTTAATCTAATATTAAATTGATAAAACATGAAGAAAAATATTTTTTCAGAAAAATGCATTTTTCAAGCAATAGATGATCTTATATTAACTATATGTAGATGAATAATAATTATAAGAATTTAAATTAATAAAATAGATATATAAAATATAAATTTAATTTAAATAATTCCCTATTAGGTTTTATATTAATTAATTAAAATGGATAAACTTTATGCACTTAAAAATAGTTTTAAGAAAATTGTGTTTTTAAGCATAAAAATAAACTTATATCAAAATATGGTATAAAAATGATTTAAATGTAATTAATTAGATTAAATATAACTAAATAATACTTATTTTAAATTTAAATAAAATTAAAATAATATTGTTACTTTTAAATTACTTAATTTTGAAGAAATGAAATGACAGTTTTACAAAAAGCAGTATTTTTTTCTATTCACTAAAAAATCAATCTTTTCATAAAATTCCCAAAATTTCACCCTAAGATAATTTTGACATGATTTCAAAAATGATATTATTTTTATAAAACATCATTTCTAAAAGTGGTATAAATTTATTATATTATCCACTCACAATAACCAATAAAAATCATTTATGAAGAAAAAAATATTTTTGAAAAATAAAATGACTTTAATAAAAATGAGGTGATTATTTACTAAGAATTTAACAATAAATTTATATTGAGTAGGAAATTAATATATATTTCATAAACAAATTAATCATATTCATACCCTTTAAGTTAACAGCTAGGTTATAACAATGATATTTAAATAATAATATTTTGTATTTTGTTTTGGCTTAGTGTTGCATGTTGTATGCATCATCGAACATAGTTTAATTTTTAAAATACAAGATCATTACATCTTAAACCTATTTGAAAATTTTATTCCTTTAAATTTTAACTTGAACTTAATAATAAAAGGTTTTACATTTTAAAATACCTTTATTGAAATATCACATCATTAAAAGGGTTAATAAAACTTATACTTGAAAAGAGAGAAAGGAAAATACAAAGTTCATCTAGAATGACATATAATTATGTTTCCATATAGGAGAAAATTAGTGGGAAGTAAAAATATAGACATGGATAAAAGGTTTAATTTACAATAATCATAGAGAGTGACAAAGAACATTGATCATAATAAATCAAATGATCATGATAAATTTAATGACTACAAAACCATAAATCAAAGAGTATTGGAAAATACCATTGAATCATAGAAAATGAAGGTAATGAGATAACATTTTCATTTCATGATCCTTTTCTTAGAGTTTATGAATTTCTTACAATATAGATTAATAAAATAAGGAAAATATACTTACTTGATAATTAAAATTTCATCCTATAATCAGTTTCCACCATAATATCATCTTTTACTCCAAACGATGAGTATTCAAGATTAATTTTTTATTACTGAAGCAATAAAATCCACTTCTAATGAATCAAATAATTCAAAAAAAATTATAATAAGATATTACTAATTTATTTAAACATTAACCTATACCAAAATGTATTTCACAAGGTAAGATAATTCCCAAAATGCACAAGAGCCTCAACCCAGTTGGTGAGGACTCGCTAGGTGCATCCAAGAGACCCGAGATCAAATCTGGGTGGAGGCATATTTCCGGGTTGCTGTAGCAGTACTGTAGAAGTACTGTAGCATAAACTGTAGCAGGCACTATTTGGTATTGTAGCAGCCAAAACTATTCATCCATCTGGGCCTTCGGCCCACCAGTTTGGTCCTCGGGTCCTGCAAGGCTTTTGGGCCACCCAAGGCCTTCGGGCCAATTGATTCTCAAGGTCTTCGGGCCACCTTAAGGCCTTCATGCCACCCTAAGGCCTTCGGTCCACATGAATGTAGGCCCCAGACACACTATTTAAAAAGAAGAATCCCCAGATGAGGATTCAGAGCAGGTGCAATCACCAGAGCAGAGCCAAATGGATTGTCATAATGAGAGGGTATGGCTATGCCATCGGTACCAGCCTGTGCTTGCACGGGAAGCCTAGACAAACGGTCATGCAAAGGTGGAGAGATACTATCAAGATGTTGATACTAGGGAGGGGAAGTTCCTTGTAGATAGTCCGGTTGAATTCCCTAAGGCCTTCGGGTCATGTAATCTCTTAAGCCTACGGGCCATGTAATCTCTAATCCTATGGGCCTTGTAAGGGTTCCCCCTCATCCCTTGAAAGGGGGTTATCAAAATCAATAAAAAAATGAAGGCCTTCAGGCCATTCAGGCAGATAATTCCTAAAATGAATAAACCTTCATATGATTAATATCTAAAGCCCCAACAATAACACCCAAAGTTCAACTTAAATAATTTAATAAACAACTAACCTTAAAAACCGTCAAAATATTACATACTAAGATTTAAATCCAATGATTAGAATTATTTGATCACATATTATTTAAAGAAAATTTAACATTTATCTCCAAATAATATCAAAGATACGATAAAACCTAAAGGTTACCAATACCTTTAAACTTGTTCCTACAAAAGGTAAAGTCATTATTCCTCAAATAACCTTTTTTGCTAAAACCCATACTAAAACTAACAATTATATTAGCATAAATTTCCCCCAAATTACTCTTAATTATGTTTGAATTCCACAACTTATAACCTCAAAAGGGGTATATACACCTTTAAATTTATTATCATCCTTAGACTTATCAACCCAAGAAAATTTAGGTTTATCCCACATCACTAAATAATATCATATGTTTTCATAGGTTATATTCTCTAATTCATCATGATGGTTCATAGAGAAAATGTGAATTAACCTAGGAAGATCCCCTAAGAGTGTTAAATCTGGTGTGTAGTAAGGGCATACTCATCGTTCACCAGAATGATGGTCGAGATATACTCAACCAACTCTTTTCAGGGTTATTACCCATAAATTAATCTGTGATAAAACCATGTCCACTTATAGTATCTATTAATATATGTACTTATAGGAAAACCACATAATATATTTCTTACCAAAACATTAAGATATTATACTATACTCAGACTTATCCCCAAGGTTTCTACTAAAATTATCTAATCCAAATCCCCCAAAATAACTAGTCTTCACTCTAATACCAACTATAGTAACCCAAGTCTATTACAAAATTTATTACACGATTTTTAACATAAACATACATTAATTACAACCCAAAGATCGTGAGGCCTAGTTTTCTTTAGAATATTAGGTATATAAAACATCAAAAGAAACTAAAACAAAACATCTTTATTTTTATTCTCCTTAGTGGCCTCATAAATATATTTAGGCTCCTAAAAATGTATAGGATAACCTAAGAAATATATAAAAGAAAAGGGTGACCTAAAAATCCCAATATGGGAATAAACATGATAAGGAAACATAAAGTTTGATTCAAAGGTATAATATGATATTGTAAAAGCAAAGGCTCATGAGTAATCAAATGGAAGCATAACATAAAGAATATGGTATCATAAGATCATAACAACCTAAGAAATGTGAAAAAATATAACATTTCATAAACATGAGTCAAGTATAATTTCATAAACAGTATCACATGGTGGAAAAAGTCCCATAATGGATTAAGTTTACTCCCTAATCCCATACATAACATCTCCTGATAAAAAAAAAATTATCCAATTCACTGGAGCACTATTTGGGAACACCCATCATAAAATATTCATGATTATGTGTGCTACAAAAAAGATCAATCATAAGGAATAAACATAATAATTACCCATGGAATAGGTTGTATAATCTTGCCTCATATCATAATAAAAGAAAATTTCATAATGAAGACTTTTGAGAAATGAACATAAAGCATGTATTACCCCACAAAAGGAAGGATAATGAGCTAGGTATATATGTAATTGATGTATATATATAATTTAGAAGAAATCAATCGCATCAAAGGTTTTATTCATTGATGAAAATGTCTTTAAAAGACCACATGGAATATTTCTTGAGGAAAATAAAAATTTCACTTTAAAATCACTTCATTAAAATCTCAAATTTTAGAAAAAATTATTTTTTTTTGAAAATAACCATGGAAAA
The DNA here is from genome assembly GCA_963277665.1 of Viscum album. Taxonomy (NCBI): domain Eukaryota; kingdom Viridiplantae; phylum Streptophyta; class Magnoliopsida; order Santalales; family Viscaceae; genus Viscum; species Viscum album. Next base: position 1,294,471,397 of record OY728135.1, read on the forward strand.
TTTTAAAGTGATCTTAAATAATTGAGTGGTCATGGCAGTGGGAAATTCTATTCAGGTTTTATAAGTTAAAATAAAATATTTCTTTCACATTTTTGTAAAAGAAGTTAAAAAGTACCTTGTTCAGAAAACAACATAAAGATTCATTTAACCCATTTTATAAAAAAAGTAAAACATGTGTAAAAACGTATTTAATAAATCATTGGTGAATATTAAAAATATTCATTAAATGAAATTAAGGAAAATATACACATGAAAGAGAAATATTCTAGATCTAAAAGAAGATACAAGATAAATATTACTTACAAACAAATTTCTTGATGTTTCTTTATTCAGTATGGGAGGAAATGGAAACCAAAAATTAAAACCACATTCATAACCAGAATAGAATAAAATATATGTGGTTAAAGAAAATAATTTTATATTATTTCCCCCAAATAAACCTCTAATATAAAAAATCTTGAAAAGAAAAGTGATTGTAACATAAATCCTTTACCGCTTTGGTAAATTTCAAATAAAATCCCGTTGGATGAAGAAAAAATATTTGTAACTTAAAATAAAAATAGGTATAAAGTATTAATTATATAATATAAAAAAGGTGAATCATATAAACCGTATAAAAAAATTAGGTTCATAACATTAAAATATTCCTTAATGAATGGAAATTGAGATAAAATCCATTACCTTGAGTTCAACTCATCACGTACGTACTTTATCTTATTGAATAATAAAATTATGTCAATTATTTAATTTATTAATATTTTTTTTCAAATTTATTATTCATTTGATTTTATTTTTTACCATGTTATATTTATTTACTTAATCAATTAAGTTCACATCAGACGTTTTGACGATATTCAGTTCATATGTCCAAAATGACTTCAGTATGTTGACTATAATGAAAGAAGTAATTGTTACATAATCTATTGAATAATAATCATGAAATAATTATCATTTTTATATATCATTTATTATTTTAAAACCAACTATGAAATATGGTTTTGAAAAATGAACTATGTTACAATCATGGAGACGTTATGTCGTATGTATGCATGAGTAATGTTTCCATTTTTAAAAATCATGATGGAAAGAAATAAAGAAAGTATTATTTTATCTTTAATTTATTTATTATATAATAAATACCATATTTTATCTTCAAATATATATATATATATATATATATATACTATCCATGTGGTGCAGTTATGAAAAATGAATCACATTGCTTCATGGAGGTGGGAGTCCACATGTACGCACGAATGACATTATCATTTTTCAGTGAATGGAAAGGAAACAATGTATGATATATTAATTTTATATAATGATAAATATATAATGAATATAATATATATACAGTAAACCCATCATTATAAACATCCTTTAGAGGTGATGATGTAAAAAAAATTACATCGATTCGTGAGGCGACAATCTGCCATACACACAAACAATGGTTTTGTTTCCCATTTGATGGAAGAGAAGATGAATATAGGTTATTATATTAACATAATAACATCTAATTATATTTTCTATATTTATTTTATTATATAATTATGTTTTAATAATATTTTTAGGAGGTATAAGAATAAATAAATTAAAATGCTCGGTTAAGAATGATATCTCTTCTTTGGACAACCTCTTTATGCTTGCACCAAAATCCTTAATAAGAGGGATTTATAATCAAACCAAGGATTATATGAATTGAGAAGATAACTAAGGAAGGTATTTTATTAAATATTGTCTAAAACTAAGTGATTTTTAACTGTGGAGTGGATATTAGAGGAGGTGCCCTTTTATAAGTGAGAAGGAGTGACATTTTTATAATTACCCAAAACTATTCAATAATGGGAAGTCACTCTCAAGATAAGTGACACCAGAATTTATAAACTATGTAGTTTAGTTAAGATAAGTCTGATACACACCTCTAAAATAGAAAAGAAACATGTTTTATACATGTTATTACCTTTACCTTTATGGTTACTCTCCTTTACCATTTTAGTTTTCACCATGGTAACTAGTTTTTTTACCTATGTAATTTTTCCTTTAAGACTAAAAATAAAATGACACTTATCAGATATTTTGTAACTAATGAGTATAATTATAAAATCTAATTTATCAAATAAAAATCACATGTGTGTGGAAAATTAATTTTAACACAAACACATGTAACGCGCAAAACCCTATTTTAACCTTAACTACGATAACAATTATATCAATCTTAAAGGGTTAAGAATGTTATCATAAATGAAAAAACCACTCATAAATGGATGATGTTTTATATCTTTAAACACATAACCAATAAATTATCTGAATATTTATTTTTTATGAATTTTAAATCATTTAATAAAACATTATTTATTATAAAATATCATTAATATCAATTTTAACACTCTTTATTTAATTTGAATTTTAAAACATCAAGACAAAGATGTAATTAGAATATATACTTATAAAACTTACCCAAAATTTTATATTTATATAAAAAATTTGGGTAACATAATAATTAATTTAAATTATATTACTTTTAATATTTTTAAAATAATTTAATTTATTTTTCTTTTAATTAAGTAATTATTGCGTCAGCATTGCATAAGCATTTAAGGTAATTATTTCATTTCTAAAAATAGAAATAAAGTATAATGGTAAAAATAATAATTATTCAAATGAATATTTAAAACTTAACACATGTTATTTTTATTCTTATCACAAAATATTATAGTTATTAAAAGTAAGAAAGTGACAATTTTGGGTTTTCTTTACATAAAGTATTATAAAGGTTAAAATCATGGCCATATTTCAATAAAATTTCATATATTAGAATTTTGGATGGTTATGGAAGACATATAATCACAAAATAAAAAATAAATCAAGTGTTAGGGTTACTTTTTAGTCCTTATCAAATTATTTTTACCCTTAATTAACCCATTTTACCTTTACCGCGGTAACACATATTTACTATGATTATTATTCATAATGACTAAAAATAAAATGGATCTATTTAAAAAATTTGGACTTACTTATTAAAAATATGGAATAAATTTTCCATGATTCAAAAAACATAAGATTTATAATTTTATTTAAGATTAAACTGAAAAAACACAATGAAAAAGAGTTTTTTCAAAAAAATAATTTTTTCAAGAAATCAATGATTTTATATTAATTCCATGTCTATAAATCATCATTATATGAATTTTAATTTAATAAAAATAGATATATAATCTATAAATTTCATTTAAATATTTTCTAAATAGGGTTTATATTAATTAATTAAAATGGATAAACTTTACGTACTTAAAAACATATTTTAGAAAACTATATTTTTAAGCATAAAAATAAACTTATACCAGAATATGATATAAATATGATTAAAATGTAATTAATTAGATAAAATATAACTAATTAATACTTATATTACATTGAAATAAAATTTAAATAATAACGAGACTTCTAAATTACTTAATTTTTTGAAATAAAATGACAGTTTTACAAAAAACGGTGTTTTTAACTATTTATTTAAAAGTCAATTTTTTAGAAAAATTACAAAATTACACCCTAAGATAATTTTGATATTCTGATTTAAAAAATCATATCATTTTTTTATAAAACACCATTTCTAAAACTGGTAGAAATTCAGTATATTATCCACTCATAAAAATTAATATTTTTTTTGAAGAAAACATATTTTTAAAGAATAATATGACTTTAATAAAAATTGAGTGATTATTTACCAATAATTTATAAATAAATTTATAGTTAGTAGAAAACTAATATATATTTCATAAAGTAGTCGATATTATTCATACACTTCAATTTTACAGCTTTGTTATTACAGTATTATTTAAATAATAATATTTCATGGTTTATTTAGGCTTGCTATTGCGTGTTGTACATACTATCAGACATTGTTTTATTTTTAAAATATAATGATGTTACACTTGTTCAAACTAATAATGAAGGGGTCTAAGCCCAAAAATATGGGTTTTCCCTAATGCAACCAAATGGAATGTGGCATGATGCAACCCTTCACTCCAAAGTGTCACAGTGTGATCAAGGGGGTCATGATGCAGATACCCTAGGCAGGGGTCTAGGTATTGGCCTGCCTCTATCATAAAATGACCTATGGGTAATGGCATGGAACAATCACATGAATAACTATCTCTAAATCCTTTTGACTTCACAGCATAGTGCCTTAGCACCTCATGGCATAACTCCCTCCTCTACAGTTTGTTATGATGCGATCTATAGATTTCATGGAATGATGTGTTATAGATAGATAAAATCACAACTAATGCCACCCGACACTTCTATAAATCTTAACTGAGATCCCAGATGGCCATCCAATCCTCATTTCATGTTCAAAAACATTTTTATGATATTTTACAACCCTTAGATTCCCGATCAAAATCTTAATTCATGAAATAACCTCAACTCCAGGATAAAAATTCAAACTTCCACTAAAAAGAAACAACCTTAAAATTCATAGGTCATTAAAAACTCCCCACCATAATACTTATCATCCTTTAGAAACCACATTAGTATTATAGTTGAAAAACTCTACATACCATAGTTTTTGAGCCACCATCATCCCACCACATTTCATTAAATAATTCCAAAAAAACATTGGCTGCGCAACTCCAAGTATCGAAGTTCACTATTCATTAGGAATCAATTCACATGCTCGAAAACAACAGTAACACCAAGGTATTTCTCGCTACACTCTTCTATACCAATACACCATAGTTTCTTCAACTAATTCATCCTAAAGCTTATGATACTCCCCATTATAATTATTTTCTCACAACAACAGATTCCATTTCAAAGTGCTCCCCGCTATAGGAATTGACTATAGAAACACACTTGTAATGGTCCATCGACATGCTTGATGTAGTTTCTACATCACTACACCCAATTCCATACAAAAACAATGACCATACCGCCTCTAGATAACCTCACTCAAAGAAACTTAGTTGTACCCATTGACACACTATCAAACCACCTAATCATGATACCTTAACTTTTAAAGGCATCAAGAAACCATCTAAAAACCATACCAAAGTCTGAACCTGACTCTCAACATAGTTATGTGGTTATAACACCAACAAAACAAACCATCTATCATGTTCTCACCCTAAAAACTGATGAACCACCAGACTAACTCACTCTTGGATTGCAGCAAAACCACCATGATCCTAAAGCCAACACTTTGAATCCACCCTACACTATATCCGAATTATGAATATGGAATTCACTGAGGAACTAGATAAAATTGGATCCTCTCACTCAACAGCATTTCAACAGTATCTTGACCATCCACCAATTAGTTAAACCACATCCATGACCCTTCTAGAGTGAGGTTCATTTACCCGAGACCGATTTAATGCTCCTTACACAAGGTGTGTGTTTATCATCACCTTGAATAACCCAAACATCCATTAACTAAGGCCCATAACCACTCCATTATATAATTCAATGTCTGAACTTGACCGACCTACTCATATCTGAGCAATATAATGAAACACCAACCACTTCCCGTTCTCAGCTTATTAGGAACACCATCCTCACCATTAAGTAATCCAGAAAAAATTAGGATAACACCCTTTTATAACCAATGGTACACTCCCCACCATATGAATTCCTTTACATCGATCCTTTAGCATTAACCCAAATGGGTCCCAACATCACATGCATGTTGCTCCACCCGATCCATGCTCACGCATCATGATAACCCCTATCAAGGATGAAACTTGAATCAGTCATACCACGATACCCTGAACCATCACCAATATCACCCCTCACTATCGATGCAACATCCCCATCCCTATCTAAAAGCCTCCAAGCCCATAATCTCCTCACCAAACCTCTTGTTCCTTAATCTGTACATGACTTATCACCAATTCACAACTAAATAGGAATTGTGCATACTTGTACATGATTTTTCCTACAAAATGAGACTTTCCCCTAGAAAATACTCACCAACCTTTATCTTATATTATCGAGGTAAAATTATACTTCAAGATCCCTATCGTAGTTTCTTACTCATGATCCTATCCTAATCCCAACCAAACCCAAAGGGTGCACACTTCTATACAACCCAATCTAAAAATTGGACTCATGATTACATGAGTCACATATCACCAAACCTAGACCCACACAAAAAACTTACTAACCATACTTGACTTAATGAAAGCTCATCTAACCAATGTATTATCATTTTTTTCCTTCCCACAGTCTAAAGGCATCTCAGTCATGCTAAGACCTACCACACAACCACCCACCACACAATTATCATTCCAAAACCATGATCATTTACTCATGATCTATCCATTCTATATCCAACCATGTTAGATTAAAATCTATAGTGATAGAAATCCTACCAATACTTACCTCTAAAACCTAAATTTTATACATGAAGTACAAGGTATTCACATGCCATTCATTAACCCTTGAATAATCACCTAGTTTAGTTAATTATAATTCCACCAAGAATCTATATGAGAAAACACAATATAGGTTGTTATTAACAATTTAAGTAACCAAACCCATATCTTCAGATCACCTCTTAGGCATACTCCACCACCATATAGCCACTTATATTGTATCTAATTCCCATACTAACCCATCAAAGGTTTTATATACATCTTCCAAGGGACTGTATAACTATCTCTAGGGAACAACCATTTTAGATCCACATAACATGCCATTAGAAAACCAATCATGAGTAAAAAATCATAGTATAACTGAGAATAATTTCTCTCACAAGTTATATGTTAAAACACTATATAAGTTTTATTAACACTTTAAATAATTTAATCTCTCATTAGTAAATAAATCACACACAAGAACACCTATTTCATTTGAATCCTATGAGCCAACCATGATGTATGTACATGAGCCTATTGCTAACGATATTACATCCAAAACCATAAATCAAAATCTCTGATAAGTACATCATACTTAAATAAACATCTTATTCATAACAAAGAAATAAAAAAATAGAAATCCCATTACCTAGGTAACCAAGACTTACTACTAGAAAGGTGTTCATGAAGCACTAGTTCGAGGCCCATCACAAGCTCCGAAACATTCTAAGACCACCCATCTACCATCTCCAAAAATAATAACCAAAAAACTTATCTATGATACCATTTTGTAACACCTCGATCTAGAGGGCTCTCTATAGTTCCCTAGACTAGTGCACTGCATGGCCTCAGACATTCCTCCCCACATGCCAAAGGCTACCAACTAGTCGTAGAGGCCTAATCCATACAACAAAGAGAATATTACATAAAATTAGAGTCAAACACATAACAATAATAACTAAATAATATCCATTACAATAAGAATCATAGTACACATAATTAATAAAAAAATACTATAAAAATATATCATGAAGAAGCATACTTTAATACAATAACTGACCTCCTACTAGGTCGATCACATATAAAAAATAAATAAAATACTAAAAATACATAAATGACGCACTACCATTCTAGTGACTAACCTCATCCAAATATCTAATACCCTATCAATCCATATCATCCCGATCTACTGGATGAACTATGCTTTGACCAATAAAGCATACATAAAGTTTTCATGCACACTAGGGTGCTCGTGAAAAGTGTGATCATATAACTTAGTTGGGTCACACCAAACACCCTAATATACACTGTTATATGTGTTTATATTCATAAGGAAAATAAATAAAATAATAAAAATTATCTTTAGGTTATTATGTATTAACTATTCCACCATGACACCTAATGAGGCACACACACATTGTTTTATCGAGTGGGAACTAGGCCACACCGATACCCAACCATACTTTCTTTAATACCATATCAGAATCTAGTCACTTTATTCCAAATAATTTGAGCTATCTCAAACTAGTTAGATATACCCCTAATTCGACACCTGAGCAGGACCATGATAAGGCCAAGGGGTGTTTTTGATCCCCAAGGGATAGAAACAAGTGACAAGGCATTTGAATAAAATCACAGGGAATGATTTCACCTCAATAAATAATATTCAACATGCCTAAAAATAATACCAAGAATGTGGAATGGTGCATCTATATATTGTTCGTCCATACAAAAAAATAATAAGAAGATCAAATGGAAAGAAAGACAAAAAAAATCATATCCAAAAACAACATCCATATCAAACAAATAGAACATAATAAAAACAATTCCAAAGATATAGTATAAATCCGAGCTAGCAGATACAACTATGACACAAAATAAAAATAAAAAATACAATACACCACCTCCTCATGACTCCAAGGTCACTTTATATCATTAATACCTATATGAATGCTCTATGAGTGATAAAAATCCAAAAATTGAACTTGGAAGAAATCCACTCGGTCTATAAACACTTAGTGGTGTAAGTAGTGTGTAAACATAAAAAACTGAGTAGGATTTCACTATGGATTCCATGAGTTTCCTTTTTTAAACATTCCAAAAACACTAGTTTAAAATAGAGTAATTTAAAATATATTTTTCTTCATTTTGAGAAAGAGAAATTATAATTTTTCCCAAAAACTCTTCAAATACCCAAATTAGATTAATAGAATTTAAAAACATTCTTTAAATATTCTAGTTAAAACATACCCTTGAAAACCAATTTTTTTAAAAAAATTCTTTAAAACTAATTAAAAAGGTACCCAAATAATAATCAAAGAAAAATTTAACTGAATAACTAAACTCAAATATAAAGCGTTGAATTAAACTAGTAGAAGAGTATAAATGAAATCATGTAGGTTAGTGATAAATAAAAATCATAAACCAGTGAAATATATAAGAAGGAATCATGAAATGTATATATTTATGGGAAACTCATAAACATCTAGTGATATGATCCTAGATGTATTCAGGTGGAATCATTTGTCAACCTATCGACTCATTCCTAGTCTATAACCAACCAAATTCTTTTAATTAGTATCATCATTGTCAATTACCTAGGTCTAAGACATATCCCACACAAGGGGGATTTATCCAGTTTAATCATGACTAGATAATAACTATCTATCAATCCCACTATGACACTTAGGATCCCCGTGATATTATTAATAGAGACTAAGAAAGGATGTGAACCTTATCACACACACACACACACACCAATAATAGAATAAAAGTCAACCCTACCCATGTTAAACATCAACTCACCCTCAAACACACTCCTCACTAAATTCACCATTCCAACACATATAAAGAAAACAATAATAAACACATCTAACATCATAAAAATTAAAAACATAGATTGTAAATTCCTGATCTAAACCATTAGATTGAGAAGTAACAAAATATGAATAATTTTATATGACATTTCTTGGACACAAAATATTGGTAATAAATTCCTAGGGTTAAATAATATTACAAGGAAAGATTTACCCCAGTATATATAACACCACCCACAACAGACAAACTAAAAAAACATATAAACATGATACATGATTAAAAAAAGACCATACTCTAATATATAGTTCCAATACATGATAATTATAGCGTATAAATAACCAAAAAAACCATAATATAAGAATAAAAAACCCAAAAAGAAGGACAAGGTTCCACATGGAACACTCCCAAGCACCACTTGACATCTACCACCATGCTTCAAGCTCTATCTTAGTCCAAACAATTAACACAACCTAATAGCATGCAAGAGGTCCTCCCCATATCTCTATGATAAGCAATGAAGACTGAATATGCATAAGGATTCATATACATGGGCAAGTATATCAACTTAGTAGGAAATCCACTATAGGCTTCCCACACATTCCACTTAAACAAGATCATGTTATCTCACATCTATATAAAACATGAGAGAAGTAGAATATAGTAAATAAGTTACACAAACATATATGCAACACATAAAAAAATTCATTTATTTTTAAAATACATTGATTCCATGAAATAACCCACACCATAACACACACACACACACACCCATTCCATGAACTTAGACCCATGCATGCACCCCCATCAAAGCATTCCCACTGAACAACCCATACTTACGAGTGGTACCCATCCCTCAAAACCCAATCCTTCACTTGGTGGTTAAATTCCTTGATAAAAAAATTGGCCCATTGTCCAAGTATAACCCCAATATTCCATTTCCATATTCATTCATGAACACATAAAAACCATGAAAATTCCATATTACCAAACCAAGTTCATATAATTCCAAAATCACTATTTTAAATCAAAATAATCAAATGAGAATTTTAGAAAACATGTTGTGGGTTTCAACCTGTACCTATTCATTAAAACAATTTTAATAAAGCGAGTAAAAAATTAGATTTATCTAAAAAATTTAGTAGATATTCAAGCAATGATTTTTATCTTTTAAACCCATAATCTTTCAAGTTATTAATAAATTTTGAGAGATAAATAAGCCACCTCATTCTAACTAAGTCTTCAAGATGAATTCACATTATTTCATCATAGATCTAGGCACTACTAACCTTCCTAAGATTACTACCAAGAAAATACCTATCAAAACATACCCAAAAAACTAAATATAGGAATGGTATCCTCAGACTAGGGTTCTTACCAAGATAAAATGAGACAAGGAAATAAGAGGATAAGAAATGAGAGTCGTACCATTGATTCCTAGGAACAACACTCCCTGATTCCAAGAGATCACATTCTGGAGAGAAAGGAATCACTAAAATCTCAAAAAGGAAACTTTTTGTTTGATATCCCTATCTATAGGAGGAAGAATGAGTGTTTCAAGGGTTGTTTTGGGTTTAAAATATAATTTTTAAAACCCTTTAATAATGCACATGGTTTGAATATAAGGTTTGGAAAACCATGTTCAAAATGTGAGATTGAGTAATGCACAAAAACCAGACATGGACACATGGTTTTTCAAACTATGCACAAACCATTCACTTTCCTAAACACCCCCATACACACTCGCACTGTTACATGGAGGATCTACATGATTTCTTTTAACCTTTAACAAACCATGAACCATCTATAATGTCTCCAAAACTTCTAAAAAACTCTCCATAACTTCTTGAAACCAACACCAACATTTTAAAAATATAAAAATATATTATAAAACTAGTATATAAACATACCGGGGGTGCTTCATTCTCTCCACCATTGGGCTTTCCATCCTTTTAAAGCTAGAAGTTAGCAATGTCAAGACATAAGTTCAAACCAGGAATTATACATATTAGTATGACACCTTTAGCATTCCTAATATATTCATCAATTCTAGCACAATAGATGTACCAAAGGTATGCATCAATATATCATGAAATTATCATGATCATCCCAAGATATGAAAGAAAACAATAACTAAATGGAATAGTCATCTCAAGAGTGACATGAGAACATCTGATACCACAAATTCACAATAAAATATCCAACCATATATTTTCTTGGAATAATAACTCACCACTACCGATTACAAAAATCCACCATAAGGTTTCCACCCATCAATTCACCATGCTTTAACAATCTAAAAAATAACATGAAAAATTTTCAAGTTCCCCAAAAAATTATAAGGTTCTTAAGAAACATTTTTATTTTAAAAAAATACTGTCAAATAAACTCATTAAATCCTTCCTAAAGTTGTAACACTAATAAAATTATTTTGAAATCCTTTTTTGAGAGTTCTTTAAAAACCGACATGCAACAATGCTATATTTATAAATAAAACTTTCTAAAAACTCAAAATTTTTTGATTTAAAAACAATAAAATTTTTATTTTGTGAAATTATTTTCCATAAAGGTCCATTTAAAGAAGGTTTTTTTTAAATAATATTCTTTACATATTTTTTCGAACTTAAAATACCTAAAAATTTTCATGAAACAATCCAAAATATGCTTTTGTAAAACCTAATTTAAATAAATAATATTTTTTTTGTAAAATTAAACCTATCAATGATGTTCCTTATTTTAAAACCTATTTATTAAGAAAAACATGGTCTAATCAACCAGATCACATAATCACTAACAAAAATCATGAAAATATCAGTAAATAATACTTCAACCATATGAAAAAAAATTCATCATAGCAAAAGAATTAAAAATTTCAATATCAATTCATGATCTAGAAACTTAGTTAATAAAAATAATAGTTACATTATTTTCCATAAACATAGATAATACTAATTCATTACTAACTAGAAGAATTTTTTTATGACAACTACCCTAGTTCTATTTTCATTCCATTTTGTTCTGAATTTTTTTTGAAGAATTTCTTCACCCAATAAGCATGATTTTGACACCCAAAAACATGTTCCAAGAACTTTCCCATCCGAGATTTGAGAAGTGTGAATCCCATGAAAAAATATTTATATATTTCACATAAAGGACTTGGAAATAAAATTATTAAATAATAAAGACTTATTCTTGGGATTCATTTTATATGGTCACATAATTTGGACCTTATTTCACCCATTGTACATAGAATTTTATTTTAAGTATTTTAGGTATATTCCATTAGCAACAAACTTGGACCTCCAGTCTACCTATCCAACCTTCTAAACCATGGGAATATATGGTAGTAGTCTTAACCCCACTCGGGAGCCAACACAACCATCCATCACATAGGCAGGGTGTTGGGTTAGCATAATGCTCACTGAGTGTGGGAAGAACACATAAAAGGTGCCAAGGTGGGCCATGCAAGGGTATGGTGTGGCCAGTGAGGGAATGTGTGATGTGTTATGGGTTTCAAATCCTAAATTTGTCTTGATGGATGGATTTGATGATAATTATTACAAAGTAGAACTCAACTAGACGTAAGTCTAATGTAGGATTGAGAAAGTGTGGTACAATGTTCACCTATGAAAAATATTCACATATAACTACATCCACAAGATCAAACCAATCCAAGCTGCTTGATCATTCCCCTACATTATCTTCAACTTCCACTCATTCATAACCCTCCATGACACCATTGGTTTGATATCATGAGCCACAAACTATGTCTGATAGAATCCAGTCCAATTTTCTTCAACCCCCATTCTTTGATGATATACACATGAGGCTAAGACAACCGATCTTGACACTCCAGTGTTCAGAACAAATCAATCTAGAAATCTCTATTAATCAAAACCATGAAATAAGAATCCTGATCAACATCCCAAATTCATGCATGTGACTTCATTTCACATACATGCTATTATTTTAAGGACCAATGCCATCACATGAATACCCACCACACAAACCATAGAAAGACATCACAATATGTACAATGGACACATGATAAAATGTTATACAATTATCAAGACTTCACATGATCAATTGAAGCTGATCATGTGAATTTCATATCCCCTTCACATTAAAAATAACATAACTCCCTTTACATGAAGCTTCCATAATTTATGTTGCATAAGTTCGATGACATTTTTTGATTATTTATTCCCAAAAGGATCACATTATCAAGTGAATCCAACCACATGAAGCCATCATAAGAAGTACTATAGATCATGTGATATAGTGATGATGAATGTGTTAATATATGGTGACATCGACATGGATTCAAATGAAGAATAATGTATCACCCTTCATGGGAACCTTCTATCATTACCAGCTAGCTGTCGTATGAACACCTCAATGGTTGTCAGGTGACATGTTGGGTGATCATACAAATCCAATCATGAAAATCCATAGAGACAATCACTTCCCCATTGTATAAAGTATGATGGATCATGTGATCATTTATCCAAAAATTAATCACATTAATTATCATCCTTACATAATTAAATCATATATCTCTACAATATCATGAGTAAGGAAGAGTGCGTGGATAACCTCTATTTCTTTATCACATTCCCATGAGGCAATGTATCACATGAAAACTTTGATTGCATGAAGCATTTACATATCACTGATTTTTTGAAATAATTATCAAGTATATCACATGATCAAGTGATGAAGATCACATAAATACATACTGATAAAACTGAAAATTCACATGAAAAAGAACATATCTTCCCTTCGTAAGAAACTTCCATAATTTATAGCTCACTATAATGTGACCCCCTGGATGATTGTCAAGTTTTTTTTCCACTGACATGTCATATAATCACGCAAATACCTAAAATTGATCATGAAAATCCTATTAATGATTTTCAAGAGGTTTTAAATTGATACAACAAAAATAAATCATGCAAATCTATTATGTGATCATGTATACCTCATGTGGCGTTGACCATGAGAATCTCTCTATCAGATCAAGCTGGTGAACATGACACATTCCCCATACAAAGAAGTGAAACGTTCAGCTGACCTTTGCCTATATAAACACCTACCCTCAATGGTTATGTACCCTTGTCATGAAAACACCCCATGACATGAGACCTTGACATGCATGTGAACCTATAAACATACACTTCCATTTTCATGTAATCCCTAGGATATGAGACCATGAAAAAAATCCTTAATAATTCACCATTAGTCTATTTGGCTTGGATAGAAACCCTTGTCCATGAAATGGCCTGTGAAACCCTTGTCATGTGGGATTCCACCCTTAGACATACATTCCTTGATTGGTGTCTATGGCATGATATCCTTGGACAAGTTACTAAAAACACTGAATGTGTACTCTTTTTCATATGCATGATCCTGTACATGTTCACGAGACTCCATTATGCGACTCCCTTAAGATCATGTGATTGCATGACTCCTCACTGGTATCATGATTCCATCATGTGAAGGTAATTATAGATATCTACCTAATCACATGAAGACACCCTAGGACATATCGAACTTGTTTGAAAAACATCCTCAAACATGTATACCTGTTTATGTGAAGACACCCTGGGAAATGTTGGTCTTTTCAGGAAACCTTTTCAGGTAGACACTGTCGAACATGGTATCATTGTTAGGAAGATAAAATTAGACATGTTTCATGTAAACCCCTAACCATAAACCTTCAATAGAGAACCCCTTTTATTTTGGGAGCAGCCATAATATACTAGGGTTACACCATCATGAAACCCTATTCATTTCATTCTCTCAAAAAGGGTCTATGTGCCATAGAAACATACACGTTTGACCTTACACTATCATTTGATCTGTCCAATCTTCCAATATTTCTTGTTTCTCACACCAAGAATTAATTATATGGGATTAGAGACTAGAGATTATTTCACCAATAGCATGATGAAGATGCCCCTAATAAGGGACTCCTTTGAGATGTATGTTCAATTAAACCTCTCCTTTACTCAAAGGGGCATACTTCTGATGGGGAATCATATGGATTCCTTACATGCACATGCCCCACTCAAAACCACTTTTGTTTCACCTTTTATGAAATAGATGATCATGACATAAACTACGTGGACTATAATCCCTATTTTAATAGGGTATATAGGATGCATCTTCAAGGTTATAGGCCTTTACTCAATATTAAAATTACCTCACACATGTCCTTTCCAAATGAAATTAAATTGCACAGTGTGGTCCTATCATATGACTAAAAAATATATAAAATGAACTATGTGTGTTTTGATTCATGTTCTCACAGGATATGTAGGACTCTACCTAGAGGTTAAATCTCAATTCCAAAACACCAGTTGCCTCTCTTGATAGTTATAAACCCCAGAGTACCCAAATATGGATATAAACAAGAGAATCATAATAAAAAATAGAATAACAGAGAACCTAATATACACAAAGTTATTCTCATCAAAATATGGTTTTGATCAAGTCATAAGAATAAGGGTAACCAGCCTTGTATTAGGGATTGTAAAGGATTCATAAACGTATATTAAATCTATAAGAGAGTCCCAAAGTAGGAAACAATTACCCAAAAAATGGTGAAATGATCCTAGCCTACCATTCTCTTGACTAATGTGATTTATTAAGAATTGTTTATTTTGAAACCCAATTAACCAACTACCTTTGGAAAGTAGGTCTGTAACTCATTACAGATGTGGGATCTTTTGGGAATTTCCATGGATAAAATATGCTAACATGAATGTTTGTGAAACTTAATTGAGATCTTACAATCATCCATTGGCCCATACGAATCCAGTAGAAAAAAAATGGTGAACCTAATATGAATGATTTAATAGTGTCAAAATTATCACATCTAAAATAATAGGGACCATCCTTTTATCATTAAACTATGAAAGAAAGTGATCGACCACACACTCTTATATATGATGATACACTGATAAGATTTCTTGTTTTCTCTACAAGACTATTAAAATCACATACATTATGAATGTAATTTAAAAATGATTTGGAAGATTCTAAGATCAACAAAAAAGCTGGTAATACCCACATAACACCTAAAGCTACTATAAATGACCAGCTGACACACTGGTCATATGCACTGTCTTCTATAGAAACCTTGGCCCTGAGGATCTGACATACGTTGTTTCCAACTCAACACCTCTAGTTCCAGTTGGTGAATGTCTTGGTTTGGGAATACCATTTCAATGGATCCATAAAATTTTTTGGGTCATCTCATGAAATATTTCAGAGGATGAATCACTATAGGCTGTATTTCTAATGACATTCCATAGAGAGGAAGATGGACCCTGTTGCCACATTCAGCCTATTTGGGAGATTATCCCTAGAGCACAACAATATATACCTTCCTTATATTAGGAAGTTGGATTAGAACAATCAATATGTTAACTCAACGTTCCTAGGAGGGATTCTATCCACTATGGACATCGTCATCAACATATGACCGCAATTTCATAGGAATATGAAGAAGAAGTTGTGCCTACCCTAACAACCTAAACTTGGGAATCCAATGGGAGATAAATCCTAGGGTATCCAAATAGTTCAACTATAGATCAGGACTATATCCCTATTATTTCAAATATATATAAGGTCCATTGGTCTATCCTGACAGAAACCTATAATCAATCCTAGAACATCACTAGCTAGGAGCGTCAGACTATATCAAAGCTAGCCTTAGTGATTGTGGAATACTAGAGAGAACCCAAACTCATGGGGTTGAGGTAATTTTTTTCATTTTTAACCATGGGATCATCTCCAATATAGGAATTGTCCAACCAAATGGTACAATGGGTTCCATCCCATGAAATAGTACATCGAACATCGACCCATCAAATGAGATACTCTATTGATGGGGAGCACCAGTCCGCCTATATCTCCATAAAAATGATATCAACCAGATATGAGGAATTTATAATAAACATAGATGAGTGAACTCTCGATGAGTGTGATTTTATCTTTCTATAATATCCAAATCCCTATCAGGTTGACTCATCCTCTACCCCCAAACTTAGTGAAGAAGGGTTCAGTGATATCTTGAATGTATATATAAATGGAATTATCAAAACTAATATATTTTTATAGTGAAATATTGATAGAGAGTATGCCCAATAGAAATAATATATTTAGTCTCTGGAGTATGCATTGAGACTTTTATCATTATCCACCCACCCTACCATTGAAAAAGTAAAGGGTGTCATCGTGACTTCTGTCTATCATCCCCTTATGAATGAAAAATCAAATTCCAATGAAGAATAGATTTATCAGTTTTAGTGATAGAATAAATATATTAATGCAATAATTTTGTTAAATAATATAGGGTCTTTTCCCCAAGATGATGTATCAACACACTCCCACAGAGGTCCTTATTACAGTGAAGTACCCCAACCCATAGGTCTGGAGGCATTTTTATATTCTTATACACCACATTAGGAAAATTCTAGACATTATTCCACCTCACCCTAGCCTATAGAGATAGGAAATTTTCATATTTTCATGACCCCTATCATATAGAGATGGGGTAATTTCCATATTTTCTACCCCTCATTGGGTGCACTCCAGATATCTTCCGACATCAGCAGTTTCCACAAGGTCTCTAGGAGATTTGGGTTCCTATAATATATGGATAGTATATTAATCATCTATGGACCCTAATTCTTTATCACCTACATCTAAATTGACAAATACTAGGGTGCCACATCATAGTCTCAAAATGAATCCATGTTCCCATTACGATAGAGGTAATGTGGGCACACAATGAAAGTAGTGGTTATCTATTTATTGATGATATACATTGAAAGGTATATTAATTACAATAAAATCATGTCTCTATCTATTTTGACTATACCTTGGAGAATGATTTGATAGAACTCTGAAAAACTATTAAGTCGAATGAGGTAGAGTTGAGAGGCTATGAAAATCATTTCCCATACTACCAAAGTATTGAGTATACAATAAAGATTTTCATTAACTGTAAGGATAGTATTTAGAAGCAGACAGGTGAGGGGATGTTGGAACCACTAATACTCAAATCCACATTCTAGTAATGAGAGTACTTTGAACAGATCACACAAGTTGTGTAGCATAGTATGGGCCATCTATCTCCTAATGATAAATGAATATATTCATCACTAAAAAAATAGAGTTTATTACTTTAAGACTAATCATATGACTTTATACTTCATGTGTTAAGTATAAAATAACCTTCTCAAGATCCCAATGCCCAAGAGGACTTTAGAGGAAGCCATGAATTACCACCTCAACTATTTTTCTTACCATCAGTTCTCAAGGAATAGAATTGGAGGATTCTTTATCTTTAAGAATTATCTTTATAAGTAAGTAGATGAAGTATTGATAGAGTTAGAGAATCCCAAAACTCATGAAAAATGCATATGAGTTTTCCTAGATCTATAAAAAAATCCTCCTTCCTGACAAGTTATGTCATATTAAGTCCTTAACACATGATGTTAAACTATACATGAGTCATCCTTAAAATATGATGTTAAACTTCATGGGAAAATTCCAGGACACAAGACATTAAACTACACAACATCCTAGGTCCTCATCACATGAACTTAAACTGAAGGGAACCTAAATACTTACCATATGGAATAAACTGCACGAAACACATCCTAGTCACACAATAGTAAACTATCTGGTATCTCAATATCTTGGAGATATCATTATAATTAGGGGGAAAATGTAATGGATATGAATTACCACTAATACAGTATAATATCAACCTTAAAAATATAATAAAACCACTGATGTCCCTCAATCGCCTTCTGAGGTCACTACTCGAAATGTATTTTCCTCAAAAAATCATACCCATACATCAATGAGATATTAACTAGTATGAAAAGATGTGTATCATAGGGAACGAGCTCATATACCCTCCTCTATTGAAAAATCATACCAAATTATTCATGTAGAAAGAAATAAGAGGGACTATATCCTTGCTATCTCAAACCAATTATACTAACATATTTAGGAAATAAGCATGGGGTAGGTACATATCCATGCCACATGTATAAAATCCCATCATCATATTCTGATGAAACGAGGAGGATAATAGTGGGAATATATCCCCACTTCAATAAAAAATATTATCCAATAGATCCTAGAAACCAAGATCTTCTAGGCCTATATTCTTACACATAAACTTATGAAGTGCCAATACCTTTTGGAAGCAATAGAGGAGCTCCCCCAGTATATTACAATGATGATACAGGAACAAAAAAACATTCTTTTCATAATAGTTAGAAGATAAAATCAGTATGTCTTATAGGATATAATGGCTACACCAGAGAAAGTTCATATTATTTCTCCCATCTAGGAGGATTATCTACACATTTTAACAAAGGAAGAGGCATATGAATGGGATCATACTACTGTTACTATTGGGTTTCTTTAAATTAGTTTGGTAATCACCTTAATATAGGCACACATTCCCATCGAAGAAAGCTAGTGGCATAGTCCAAAGGTGAAATAAAACCAGGATCATACCCCCATTTTTGACTAGGGTTTATCAAATTAGTTTGTAAATAACCTTAGGATAGGTGTACATTCATATCAAAAAAATAAAACAACATATTGTAAAGGCACAAGACCAGGATCATATTTCTATTCCTATTGATGAAAGACTCTACAAACACAATTCAAAAGCTATATAGGTGGAGGCTCATATCCCTTCTCCCATTTTGAATGTTTTCCAGTATATTCCGGTGATGCATGAATATTTGAAAAGAGTTTATACATCCACTTAAATCAAGGTTGACTGATATATTCCAGAAACCACCTAAAGGTAGGCTCACATTCCCACCAATAATATAGATTCTCAATGACACACTCCAGTAGCTTCTTAGAAGTAGGATCATATCCTACAGTAATAGATGAATATCTGTGTACTCTGATGATCACCATATAGTAGGATCATACTCCTACTTGACCTTAAAAGCTAGGTCAATATATTTCGACCATGACACAAGAAGAGGCTTATATCCCTATTCTACTCAATTCTAGTGTCCTTGAGGCTATACAACATATATCTATAACACCTTGAGGGTCCACCAATTCTTCTACCAAAGAAGAAGGTGTTAACTACCATGATAGTCCTCCTCGTGGTAGAATAGAGATGGATTACCAAGACTCTACCCCTGATATTGTCCATGAACAACCTCCTCATGGTGATATCTCACCCAAAAATAAAATACTCCCCCTTTAAAGACACCTTCATATAGAGAGGTGCTCAAATCATTGGGGTTAACCATATATAGTTCCCCATAAATTACCAACAAAACCTCACCATGGTCAACAAGTGAACTAAAGAAAATGATTTTTGTGGCCCAACTAGATTGACGAATATTCCCACAAATCCTTATTGCATGATGTTAAACTTCATGGAATAAATACCTACTGTATAACATTAAAATTCATGAAAGAATCTCTTAATTAATGACATTACACTACATGGAATACATACTAAACACATGATGTTAAACTACATAGAAGATGTACTTACTACATGATGATAAACTGCATGAAAGATTTCATTACCGCATGATGTTAAACTGAATGGAAGAAGTACTTACGGCATAATGTTAAACTGCATGGAACATTCCTTATCCATATAAAATTAAATTTTTAAACCCCTAAAGTCCCGAAGGAAGGACTTTAAATTGCATAAAATCTCAGTTCTTTGTTACAAGAATTTAAACTTTACAATATGTGTTTACATTATGGGGTCTTCATACCCTATTACGCATGATCTAGATCCACATAACATGTTCCTAGTGTATAGGTTTACTAGCTCATTCTTCTTTTATTCCCATTACCCCACAAAAGAACAAGGTAGTATCACCCGATCTTGACACTAAAACATCACCCATAATATTTCCTTGTTTTTTAATATAGGACACCATTTCCTCCATACCTATGTGAGAGTTGGATCCAAATAAAGGATAAAGTACTAGATCAATGTGTGGCTTGATTTATTTTACCACAGGATATATAGTGATGCTCTGATATCAAATCATGGGGCCATATGCAATGTAAAAACATTCCCCTTCCCTTGCGTATGATTCATACCCGCATAGGGGATTCTCATATTTGAAATACATGTGGCTTGATTACCATACTATGGGATACATAATAATGCCTAGATCCTCCATTTCAGGCCCAACCATGAGTTTTTAACACTCCCAAACATGTTTCTCTATGAAATTCAGATCCATGTAGAGGCTCCAGTACACATTAAAACGTGAACATACCCAAATATTCCCTATCATGCACCCTCACATGACTCAATAAAATTTATAGTTGTCTCTTTTTTAACACCAAGCAAGACTCACGTGATCTAGGGAACCTGGAAGGATGCTCTGACTAGTGCGGTCGAGGTAAATTCTATTCAAAGATAAGGAACCACCTCCTAGTATCATGATGTTAAACTGCACAACCATTTCTTATTCGCATGATGTTAAACTGCATGACCACATCCAAGTTTCATGAAGTTAAATTTCATGACAACATTCTAGTCGCATGATGTTAAACTTCATGAACACATCCTAGTCTCACGACACTAAACTATACAAAAACCTCCTAGTCCTATGATGTTAAATTGCATGACCATGTACTAGTAATATGAAGATAAAATACATGACCATGTCCTTGTTTCATGATGCTAAACTGCACAACATGAGGTATTCATGCTTAATAGATCATCCCCCAAATTATTTTGTATTTAAGAATCACATGATTTATCCCTTCACACCAAAAATGTGTCCAATACATGTTGGTGCAGCCTTTAGGGTGCTAAAACCTGTCTTGAATATCATGCTCCCCGTGAACCAACTCCATATCCTCAATATTTGGGTTAATACCAACCAATTCATTGAGTTGATATACTTCTCTTAGAACCCCATGGGCCTTGATCCCATGTACTCTTGGTCCCCTCTATATAAAACTGGTAACATGGAATGTCTAATATGAAGGGACCCATATAGGATTATATGGTGAATAACATAATGCCTTAGAGCTTATACATAGAAGATATTCTATTCACAGGGGAGACTCCCCCTTAAATCTAGGAGTTATTGTCATAACTATGTGGGATACAGGCTTCCACCATTACTAATGGATGACCTATACCCACTAGTCTTTACCTCTTATTGAATCAAATATTTTTGAGTTATGATTTACACTTTCCATAACCTAACTATTAAAGTAGATTTAGACACCTCAATGTTACCCATCTATGCATAGTACCCATTATCAAATCAAGATTGTGACATCTAATTTGTGTACCCTTTCATTTCAAGGTATGTATCCCCAATGAAGTCCCAATTTCATTAAGTTACTAAATCCATTTGGACACTCCTTTTTGCCAATAAAAAAACTTCATGCCCCATTTTTATTTCTAAACTTTCAAATACATTAAGAACATATTCTCATAGAATTTTATGCACCATGATCCCATGTATTCCTAGTTCTTCCTTGTGGTATATTGGTAACAAGGGATGACCGATACAAAAGGACCCCAATAGGATTCACTTATAAATAACATAATTTATTAGAGATTATTCCATGTGTATTTTTTGGTCCCTGAAGTGACCTCTCTTGTAATCACTTATAAATAACACAATGCCTCAGATCTTGTGCCTAGTGGATGTTTTGGTACCAAAAGTGAACCCATTAGGGTTCACTTCTGGATAACAACATGACCCATAGATTATTCCTAATGGATATTTTGGTCCCTAAATATACCCCACTAGGATTCTATGGTGGGTAACATAATGCTTCAGAGTTTGCGCATAGTGGATATTTTTTGTTTCTAGAGGAAATACCCCCCTTAACTCTATGAGATATTTCTTTAATGGTGTGAAATTAATACCACCAATCATCAGAAAATCACCCTTGATACATGGATTTAATAACATGAATTATTTTACCCATTTTACCACATCCAAGATGGATCAATAATGACTCATTAGTTTGTGACTT
The DNA here is from genome assembly GCA_963277665.1 of Viscum album. NCBI lineage: Eukaryota > Viridiplantae > Streptophyta > Magnoliopsida > Santalales > Viscaceae > Viscum > Viscum album. The sequence continues at coordinate 1,294,494,604 of OY728135.1, forward strand.
TATACCTAAGTCCCGAAGGTAAGAATTAAAATTGAAAAACATCTTCAATTCCTTACCGCATAATATTAAAACACACAAAAGATTTCCTTACTACATGATGTTAAACTACACAGAATACATCCTTACTATGTGATGTTAAACTGCATGAAACTCATTGAACTTACACTAAGTTTCTTGGGTATGGGTTTTCCATCTTACGAAGAGTTTTGTCTAATAACCCTTCATGATGAAAAAGTTGTCCCACTTTTATCCTGGCCCTAAAACCTCATCCAATTAAGTTTTCATTCTTTCTAAATCTTGGATATTTATTTAATGAAAACATAATGTGAATGAGCTATATTTACACATAAAATAAGATGCCCCCATTCATGCGTGGGATTCAAATCCTCACAAGGGATCATATATAAGAACTACACATGGCTTGAATCCAATTAATAAAATATACCTAGTGATAGATGGATCCCAAATCCTAGGTCTAAATACAATATGAAAAGAAAAAAATACCCCTCCCTATATATGGGTCAGAACCTTACTGGGGTTTTCTTTCTAAGAACTATGAATGGACTGATTCTTATTACCGAGGGATACGTAGTGAATCCTAGATTTCAAATCATGTGTTCAACCACAATATATAGAAAAAAACCCCTCCCTGCATATAGGTTAGAATTTTGTAGGGATATTTTTTCATAAACCAACCTAAAGGGGCTCGATTCATGACTCCCCAAGCCCTCCTCTATAGGAAAGGGGCCAACATCCAACGATGAGTAGGGTATCACACACATGGGAGGCCTTAGCCTAAGTTACCTATACACATGCACCCAGATACGGCTCCATGAAATAGTATAGAGATATATAAACTAAAAAGAAATGTATGAATACATCTAACCCAGACCAGAGTACAATTGAAGTAAAAAAGGGAAAAATACACACCCACTAAAAGAAAATTGTAAAAAGATCCAACCTTCTCAGATGGATGGGATCACTTTCAAATGAACCCACCATAAATCTCCTCAACCAAGCTATGTTAGACACCCCAGTTGGTATAGGTCACTAAGATTTTCCTGCTCCGGGTCATCTTGGGACTCCATTGAAAGGACTGTGGTCTTTACAAGACAAAAAACATGTGAGAAAATCCTATGCATGAGTGAGTATAATAATAATCATAAGGCACTCCAAATACCCAAAAGAAATAGGAGAAATTGAAAGGAAAAAGTTCGCTCAAACCATCTATAGGGAACCCAAATTGAAAGAAAACTATCCAAATCTCATGAGGTTCCAACCACATAGCCAGTGATAGGATCCTACATGAGGATATAAAGCAAAACTTGACCAGGATCACACACTCCATGAGCCTATTCATCCCAGATTAAACTCATCCAAAAGATATAATCCATTGGGTACAACCCAACCATCCCTGATGGAACACCTGAGAGATACTAGTCAATTAGGAACCACAACTACAATTTCACAACACCTCCATCCCAAGGGAATGAATTCAAGAGAACATGCTCATTGGATCTCTCTACTAAAAAATTCACACTAAAACCTAGCGTATCATGATACTCAGATAGGGGATCTCATCTATCCCTGATGGGGACACTAACAACCCTATTGGATCCATAGTCTCAAACCATAGAAAGGGTATCAATCCTAGGATTTGTTGGGGGAAACTACAAACCCAGTCTGGAAAACCATAAACCACACCTCCTTGGTCAGGGGATCACTCTTAAGATCTGATGGGGGACACTAAAACCCAAACCTATAACCCAAGATATTCTAGAGATGGGATCACACCCATGATCCACTGGGGGCACCACAACCCAATCTGACATCCTGAAGATCATATCTCTCAGATAGAGGTTCGTAACCCATGTAGTGTTGGTCATGTTGATTCCAAAACCCCCAAATGGTATAGCTCGTGAATTAAAGGATCATATCATAACAATTCAAAAAACCCTACATAAATCATCTACTAAATAGGGTATCGTATATCCGATGATTCTACAACCCCACTGAACCTACTTTCCATTTAGGGGATAGTATACCCAATGATACCACAAACCCTACTAGGATATCTTTCTAGATAGGGGATTTCCACCCTTGTAGTGTTGGCCATGAAGATACCAAGAACCTGATTTCAGGAAATGATATGCTAGAGGATCTCGCTCTAGCCTCTCCATAGGTATACAACAACCCTAACACTACAATATCACCCCAAACTATCTAGAGGGATACCACAACACTATCTAAGCTCATCCTATAGAGGGGATCACATTCCTATACTGAGGATGTGATGACAAACTAAACCCTCATAGGCATTGGCCAAGAGAGCTCACTCAACCTCTATTGGTCCAAAATGTCAAGAAACTGAGTGACCCACAACATCACCTCACATCGAATCCCCGAGGACCAAACCATGACCACACTCATTTTCTACATGAAAAAACACTCATGATAGGATACTCACAAACCTGAATCCGATCCCTAAAGGAGGTGATAAAAAAGGCAGAAACTCCACCAAGAGGATACTACACAATGTGTAAGGGGGTATACATGGCGTGTGACCCTACCTAAACACCCAAAAAATGTCCTCTGACCACAAAACTTGGCTAGAAATGTGGCACCACATGGAATGTCTCACCTCACCTGGGCCCTGACCATGTCTTCCCTTCACATGACTTAGCCAGTCGTGTCTACCACATGACACATGCCCCTAAATACATAATGTGTTCTAGATACATGGCCCCTTGGACATGTCTCTTTCTCGTGTCTATGTTTGGAACCTCATTCCCATGTACTCTAGTTGTGTACTTCCACATGACCGTGTACCTTCACACAACTTCCCTGACCATGTCCTCAGGCCACAAAATGTGGGGTCACAACATGGAGTATAACTACACTACATGGCATGTAGTCCCTAAAACACATCTTACCAAAATAGGAAGAACACATGGCATGTTACTCTGGTCTACATATCGTTTAGATAGGAAAATAAATCGAAAATTCCCTTCAAGCCACCCGAATCATCCTTGTTTTCCCCAAAACACATAGATCGGCCCATGAGGGGTCCCACACAAGTATATAAGTGATCTAAAAACTTAAAAATATGAATAAAAAAAGGGATCAAGACTTAAAACTCAAAACCAAATCCATTGTGGCGAAACACTGAAGCTTCAGGTTTAGATATACTCTTTAAAGCCGCTATACCATGATTCGGGAGAGATTTCCATCAAGATAGGAGATCGACGATGCCTTATTTTCTCGATTTTCTCCTCGAGTCATCCATCTCTAAAGGGGGAGTGGGGGAGGATCTCCTACCATATTACGTAGCAAGGGGGGTAGGGGTAAGGAATACTATTTTAATTTTATTAAAACAATATGCTATATTTAACACGTTACTACCAACTCACCTCTGACATGAAATCCAATGCCAACAAAGTTTATGTCATACCTAAGGTAAAAACGACATTAAAAACTAAAACGTGGTCTAAAAAATATGATTTGAGACCCCTCTTGAGAGTTATTACAAATTTTTAAGAAAAATACATGTGCGTGATATAATATATTAACTATTTTTAATATCACCACGCTGAGACTCTCCAGGCACTAGAATCCCATTCCAACTCAGAACCTAGATTCAGAAATATTATTAGAAATATTCCAAAGTCTTACAAGTTAAACCTAATTCATTACATCCTCCCAAAATTAAGTCTTTTTTTCCTCGAAAAGAGAAAACCTAGGAACATGGGAAAGAAACTAGGCTATCAACTGGGACTCCCACACCAACAATCTCACCAAGAACACCACAAAGGCCACTAAGGGTTACTATGCTATCTACAAGAATGTACTTAGGGGAACCAAAAAGGTCAAAAAACACCCAAGGTATAGTTAAACCAAGTTTACATCATGCAATAAGTGACACATGTCTCCTTAATTATAACAGGAAGAAAATCACCAAGCACTACATTCCATCTACAGGCATCGAGTCTAGTGAAACACTACCTCGATAACCTAATGAAGAGACCGAAGAAACCCTAATTCGAACACAAAAGTCAAAGGAACTTATCTACCACACCTTGATACTACCTTCTTTAGGTGGAACTATCTTACCCACATAGTTTTGTATCGCGTAATAGGAACACATCTTAGTGGGGAAATCATCGCTAATTATTGTGAGTTTGAACCCACGTCAAACCGAACCATGATTTCCTCAAACATATCATGTAAAAAACCGATGCCAAATATGTGAGGGTATCAATGAACAAAAAAAATCCTACCCAAGAACACACACTGGGTCGTACTGATCCCTCTTTGCAAAGCTCCAACATAACCCCGCCCTGAACACACAAATCAGAGTGACTCATTCACTACACATCAACACTATATTCTTTGGAAAGCATTAAATCTACCTCACAATTTTACTCACATCACAAAAACACATCTTTATGGTAGAAGTATCTCTCTTCCTCATGCATTCAAAGCCATACTAAACAACACCAACATTAGGTCTTATTAATGCCCCACATTGCCTTGAAAAAACCTCAATCAAGAAGTGGATAGAAAAGAGTACCTCATCACATTGTCTATCAATACCATTGAAGAAAGTATAAAAGACACATAGCATACATAAATCTATCCTATGATACTATGTGTCAATGGCATCTGCATCAAACATCTATCCTCACTCCGTCCTCTAGATCCCTGAGCCTGGTGTGGACCACTTGGGGGTGGTGGTGGCAACTCATATTGTCTACCACCTAATACTGCTCCACCCGCTCCTCTTCCATGTCTTCCACCCTATAGAACTCCATGATCAAAAAATACCTATACCAAGGTAGTCTTTCAACTGAATCCCTCTTATTCATACGATGGGTTAAATAATCTCTAGCAATATGTCCTCAGCTATCGCAAGCATAACACCGCCTCTCCTACGGCTGAAAAAAACTGGCATGGAAGACCTGAGACTTAGAACCTCTATCTTGGGATCTCATATTAAAGTGCACAAAGCACTTAGATCCCTGAGCCTGCCATCAAATACCATATTTTGAGGTATCATCTCCCGTGTGCCTGACACTAATGGTCAAAGTTTACTCAGCCAGAAATCTCTTCACCACCAAGGCCCGCTCCAACACTCCAATATAGGTGGAAATGCACAACGACACCATTGACACCCCGATCTCCCAAATAAAGCCCTAATCAAAGGTATATTCTCTAAATAATGGATCTTGATCCATATACAGGGAGTAACATGATTGGACTTTGAACCTCACTGAGTACTCCACCACATTCATGATATCCTACTGAAGCTATAAAATCTCTTGGATACACACTGATCTCAACATGTTTAGATTGAATTCATCCCTGAAAATCCACTCAAACTCTACCCAAGTGATCATTGCCTCGACACAGGTCTACGTCACAAGAATCCACCTTTTCATAGCCGAACCATACAGAATGCTCTCTGCTAGGACCACCATCTGATCAGGAGGTACCCTCATAAGGATGAAAACACACATGACTACCTCGATCCATTCATGAGATTCTTGGGGGTCAGTATCACCCCATACCACAAAGGTCGCTTCCTTTGGAACTTGTGAAATGCACTCAACATGTGCGCATCCTCGACCTGCACTGCTTTTACAATCCATTGCTCAATGGGTGGTGGCCAAATTGGCAGACCACCCAAAGGTTCAACCTTAGAACTAGTTCCCTACACTTAAGCCTCACCATGGGAAATATCGTCTCCACAATTCCTCTATGGGACCCTATCTTACAGTTATTGTGGAGGCATCCTGAAATAGAATCAATACCCACCATGGTCAATGAGTATATCTAGGGTGATGAATCAAGAAGGATATAAAAAACTCAAAACATAGTCCTATATGACGTATGTACCATTATTTCCCTACAACCAGTATCCTAATGTATAGAGTTAAAAAGAAGGATATCCGAGTCCTGTTGAATTAATACATTAGCCACCACATCAACACTGGAGTCCTTGGCTGGAAATCCAAACTCGAAATACCCCAACACTATAACTATGCAACCCAAACCAAGCTCATGACACTATGGTCCCAAAGTGGAACCTTATCTGATACTACTCTGTCATGACCCAACCTAATGGAGATCAAGATGTGACTCCCCAAGCCCATAACCATAGGCCAGGGGCTGGTGTCCAGTTCTGAGTAGGCTATCACACACATGGGAGGCCTTAGCCTAACATACCTGTACACACACACACACACCCACATACACCTCTATGAAATAGTGTAGAGACATATAATATGAAAATAAATTCATGCATACATCTAACCCAAAACAGAGTACAACATAAGTAAAAAAGGGTAAAATACACGCCCGCCAAAATAAAACTATAAAAGCATCCAACCTAATCAGATGAAGGGGATAACTATCAAATGAACTAGTTGGAAATATCCTCAACCAAACTCTAGTAGACACCTCAGTCAGTATAGTTCACTAAGCTTTGCCTACTTCAGGTCCTCCTAAGACTCTATCAAAAGGACTGTGGTCTACATACGACACAACAAGTGTAGGAAAAGCCCGTGTAGAGGTTAGTATAACAATACTTATTAGGCACCCCAAATACCCAAAAAAAAAGGGAGAAACTGAAAGGAAATAGTCTGCTCAACCCAACCATAGGGAACCTAAATGAGAGAGAAACACCATATTGAGACCATCCTCAGCTATACCCGACTAGTCAGCTCAAACCACATGTTATTTCAACCCAGGGAGGTGACCAAACCACAAAGAAACCCAAAAAAACCTAGATATACTCGTCTCCAACTCTTAATATCATGAGGTTCCAACATCATAGCCATAGATAGATTCCTACATGAGGATATAAAGCAATACTCAACTAGGAGCACACACTACATGAGCCTAGTAATCCTAGATTACACTCGTCCAAGAGATACACTCCATCAGGTATAACTGATCCATCCCTGATAACACATATGAGATACAAAACTCAGTTGGGAACCACAAATCCAATGGAAAAACATCACCTTCCTAAGGGAATGCATCTGAGAGAACACACTCATCAGATATTTCCACTAAGAAACTCACAATGAAACCCAACAGATTTTGATACTCAGATAGGGGATCTCACCCATCCTTGATAGGGGATGCTACCAACCTTACTAGAACCACGATCTTAAACTGTAGAAAGGGGATCACACCCAGGATCCACTGGGGGCACTATGAACCTAGTCTGGAAAACTATAAACCACACCACCTTGGTAAGGGGATCACTCCAAGGATTCACTGTGGGACACCAAAACCCAAACTGGTAACCCAAGAACTCTCAGAGGATTACACCCAGGATCCACTGGGGAAAACACAACCCAATCTAACATCCCGAAGATCATATTGTTTAGATAGAGGATTAGAAACCATGTAGTGTTTGCCATGACGATTCCACAAACCTTATCTGGTATAGCTTGTGAAGTAGGGGGTCATATCATGATGATTCCACAAACCCTAAATAAACCATATGCTGATCAGAGTATTGTATATCCAATGATGCCTCAACCCTACCGAACCTACCTGCCACACAGGGGATCGTATATCCAACAACACCACAAACCCTATTGAGATATCCTTTTAGATAGGGTCTCACTTCCCATGTAGTGTTGGCCCCAATGATGCCAAGAGCGTGATATAAGGAAATAATATGTTATAGGATCCTACTCAGCCTCTTCCATAGGGATACAAAAACCCTAACAGTACAATAGAGGACCCCACCCTGACCTCTATAGAGGGACACTATAACTCTATCCAATATCATCCTACCAAGGGGATCACATTCCTATAACGATGATGTGATTCCAAACTAAAGCCTCATAGGCATAGACCATGGGATCTCATTCAACCTATACTGGTCCAAAACATCACTAACCTAAGATACCCAAAACATTATATCCCCTAGGCCCTAACCATAGACACCATTGTGTTCTAATTAAAAAACCACTTAGGATAGGCTACTCGTAGGCCTAAATCTGAGCCCTGAAGGAGGAGATATGAAAATCATAAAATATACCAAGAGGGGACTACACGACATGTAAGGGGGTATATATAGTGTGTGTCCCTTCCTAAACACCCAACCGTTTCCTTTGACCACATGTCTTGGTAGGGAATGTGGCACCGCATGGCGTGTACCGAAGGTACATGACATATCTCACCTCATCTAGGACCCGACCGTGTCTTCCCTTCACACGAATTAGCCAACCGTGTTTACCACATGGTTTGTACCCCTTAGCACACAATGTTTCTCGGATACATGACCCCTTGGATATGTCTCTTTCCCATGTCCATGTCCAGAACCCTGTGCCTATGTACTCTGGTCATGTACCTTCACACGACTTCCCCAGATATTTCCTTAGGCCACACAATGTGGGGTTACTACACAACGTGTAACTCCGATACACATCGTGTAGTCCCAAAACTCATGTTTCCTAAACTAGAAGAACACATGGATTTTTAATATGGTCTACATGCTGTGTAGATTGGAAAATCTATAAAAAAATTCCCTAAAAGCCGTCCAAATTGCCCCCATTTCCCCCGGAACACACAGAACAACCCATGAGGGGTCCCTAGAAAGCATCCAAGGGATCTAAAACCTTAAAATGATGCATAAAAAGGGGAGAATGACTTAAAAATCAAAGCCACTAACCTTGTGGAAAAAATTCTAAAGCTTCGAGGTCAGATCCATGCTTTGAAGCAGCTTCACCATGATCTGGGAGTGATCTCCATCAAGATAGGAGATCAATGGTGCCTTGTTTCCTTGATTTTATCCTCGGGTCATCCGTCTCTAAGGGGGGGATCCTTATATCATGTTAGCTAAGGGGGATGGTGGTAAGGGATATTGTTTTAATTTTATTAAAACAATATCCTACATTTAAATCCCCGCTGCCAACTCACCTCGACCCAACACCCAACACTGACAAATTTTATGTCATGCCTAGGGTAAAAATGACATTTTTAACTCGAAAAAAGTCTCAGAAATATTATTTGAGACTCCACTCGAGAGTTGTTACTTATTTCTAATGAAACTATGCATGCCTGATAAAATATATTTAATATGTTAATATCACCTTATCGAGGTTCTCTGTGCTCTGAAATCCCGTGTCGACTCGGCGCCTGGCTTCAAAAGTATTCTCAGAAATATTTCAAAGTCTTAAAAGTTAAACCTGAGTCACTACACTTTTATCCAAAACTACATGGGGTTTGATTCCTATTAACACATGATATATAGTGATTCATATATCTCAAATCATAGGCCCAACCATAATATAAAAAAGAAAAAATGTATATATATAATTCCCCTCCCTGGATATGGTCCAGACCTATGTAGAGAGTTATCTTTCTGAGAACAATGAATGGATTGATTCATATCATCACAAAATATATAGGGATGCATGGATCCTTTACTTTAGGCCCAACTATGATTTCTTATCACTCTCAACTATGTTACTTGATGAGAACCAAATTTATGTGGGGATTACCACTCATATTGAAATGTGAATACCCCCACATATTCCCTATCATGAATTCTCACATGGATCAATTGACCACCCAGTTTTCTCTTGTTTCTCATGACAACCATGACTCATGTGATATTAGGGAACCTAGAAAAATTCTCTTACTATCACGATTGAGATGCATCTTATTCAAAGACAAGGGACCATGTCCTTGTTTCATGATGTTAAACTGCATGGCATGAGGTCTTCATGCAGAAAAGATCACCCCTGATGATCATGTACTCATGAATCATATGTTTTATACCTTAGCCCTAAAAATGTGTTCAATACACATTGTTTTAGACTTTAGGGTTCTTAAACCCTTATTGAATATTACATTCTCTACAAACCATCTTCATATCTACAATATATAATTCAATAACAACCAATTTCTTGAGTTGATATACTTATCTTAGAACCCCATGTACCCTGAGACCATGTACTCTTGATTCTCCCCTATAGTGTATTGGTAATAGGGACTGGTTGATCTAAAGGGACCCCTCTAGGAATTGATGGAGAATAACACAATGCCTAAGATCTCGTTCCTAGGGAATGTTTTGGTCCTAGAGGAGAGCCCCCTTTAAATGTAGGAGTTATGTTCCTAACTATGTGTGATATGGACTCCCACCATTATTAATGGTTAACCTATACCCACCATTATTCACCTCCATTTTACTCATATATTCTTGGGTTATGATTTACACTTTCCATAAAACAACTATTCAAGTGGATTCAGAAACTCTAAATGTCACCTATTTGTGCAACATACTCATCATAAAAGTAAGATTATAATATCATATTCTTGTACCCTTTCATTTTAGGTTATGCACCTCCTGTGAAGACCCAAATTCCTTAAGGTACTCAATCCTCTTGGAAATCACATCAAGAAAAGATATACAACTATAAAGTGTTATCCCTCATACATTCTAGTCACATGATGTTAAACTACATGAAACATGGTCCATCCTAAAAATACATAAAACTGTTTAGAGAGGTCCATCCAATCCATCCCATTTATAAATCTGTTCTAGGGATGAATGATTCATCTCCATACCAGGATAGGATATGGAAGCAACCTTTTTGTATGTATAAGCTAGATCTACATATAAAACCCTTTAACTAACTAAAATTTCAAGGCTCACCAATAGAAGAAAAAAATTACCTCTCTCGGCATATGATCTAGACTCATGCAGCGAGTCTTCATGAAAACTATGTGTGGATTAATTCATGTTGTCATAGGATATATAGTAACACCCAAGTTCCCTAATCCTAGGACCAACCACAATATTCAAAGAAATAATTCCCCCTTCCTTAAGAATGAGATTGATCTTTATAGGGAATCTTCTCTTATTAGAACTATGTGTGGATTGATTCTTGAATAATAAGGATATATAGTGATGCCTCAGTATATTATCCTAGTCCCAACCATTGGTTTTCCATTATCATAACCTTCTTTGGTGCTTGATCCATATTAAAAGTTGTCAACCTTGTTTAGTCAAAAGAGTGTAAATATGCCCCCACCAATGAAAGCCTCTCCTAATATGAGATCCATTTGACTTAATAGTATCATTGATAGTTAGAGATCATGGAATAGGGAAATAGTGGGTGATTTATCTTTCAAGGATAACATGTCCCTATCTTCTATATATGAGTCAGATCTATGTAAGGGGGCCATTAAATTATCTATAACTATGTATGGATTTATTCCTATCCTCACATGATACAAAGTGACACCCAAGATCCTTCAAAAATGGGACCAAATAAAAAAAAATATATCCTTACCCCTTTTTTGTATAAGCTAAAATGACCCTGAATTTGGTCCACCTTATAATACCTTAAACTATTTATGGATGGTTGAGTTATATTGAATCAATTCACTTATATACAAGTTAGATCTATGTATAACCTACTAGTTCATGAGTCAGATATCCACATGAGGAGATCTAACATATGGTTACCCTATAGCAATCCTATTCAAGGACAAAGATTACCTCCCTTATTCAAAATCCCTCAACCAATGTAGGGCGTCCTTAGGGATTCGTTTCATAATTTCACATTGGTTTCCACTTCCTTGTTTCATGACGTTAAAATATATGAAAGTTATGTCCATATCATATGATGTTAAATGGCATGGTAGGTGTATCCCCACTACATGTTGCTAAACTATATAGACCATCATCCATCATCACTCCTTATGTAAGGACCACAAGAGCCTAACTTTATTCTACCAATGTTTAGGGTTCTTACATCATCTTTTTAATCACCTCAATCCATATATAACATTTCATGACTTGAGAATATTAGTTTTTCAAAAACCTTATATAAATATTATAAATGAGAAAAGATCCCTCTATTTGATCATGTATAAGTTACACTACTAGAAATTTGACTATTTGCGATGGGGGCCCGTCGCAAATAGAACATTGTAGAAAACAGTGTCGTAACTAGTATTTGTTGCGACGAGCCCATCGCAAAAAATATTACTTTCGACGGGAAGCGGGCCAATTACAAATAGATGTCTGATTAAATACATTATATATACAAGAACCTTTAGCGATGAGGTCATCCCAAAAAGTATTTGCAACGGGATACCAGCCTGTCGCAAATAGCTTATATGTTATAAATCATTTGCGACAGTAAAGAAATCCGTCGCAAAAAAGTTATTACGACAGCAAAGAAACTCATCGAAAAAAACTTTTAGAAAATATATATAATCTATTTGCGACGGCCCCCCCGTCGCAAAAGGCCCTGTCACAAATACTTAATAAAATAAAATAATATTAATATTAATATTATTAAAATTATAAAAAAAATAAAAAATATTAAAATTCTCAATATTTTAAAATAGTTAATAAAATAAAAAAAATAAAATTATGATTAATGGAAAAAATAATATTAATATTATTAAAATAATAAAAAAATAAAAAATATTAAAATTCTCAATATTCAGAAAAAATATATATAAAAAATGATAAAATAATAATAATAATAATAATAATAATAATAATATTATTATTATTAAAATAAACAAATATTAAAAAATATAATACTAATAATAAATAATAAAATAATAAAATATTAAAAATACTAAAAAAAATTACGCAATATTCTCACCAATATAAAAGAAAAAAATTGTAAATAGTTTATATTACAACAAATATTCAATTCAAATATTTTTAACAGAACAAAAAAATCACAAGGGAGATAGTCTTCTAGAGGAGTTGGAGGAGCTGGATGAGATGGTGGAGGAAACTCCATCCTTAAACTATGAGTCAGACGACACATGTACTCCATCTGATTGTGCTGCTGCTACTGCCATCGACACATGTCCTCCTCATGCTGTTGTTGTTGCTGCTGACACATCTCTTCTTGCTGCTTCTACAAACTCTCTATAAGCTCAATTTGAGATCGCAACTACTCTTGATACTATGAGCTAGAAGGTGATGCCTCTCCACGAGCTCCTCTCGATCTGGACGCTGACATCGCAACAGTACCATAATAAGTACCAGGAGTCAAATAAGAGCCGATACCAACTATTTGGCCCTTCTCGAAGGCATACTGGGTCGCCTGCATCCATGTTGCCTCATCGAAATGGTGGGCACTAGTCTGATCATCTGTCTCGGCCTGACTCTCAGCCCGTTTCTGAGAGGTCACGACCTCATATGAATCATTCAGTTTCAATTTGAAATTAAAATAGTGAAAATATTATATGCAATTTATTTTCAAACTAAAAAAGAAATAATACTTACCACAATCTGATGCTGGAGATCACCTCTAATCTCTCCAGTGACTAGATCATTGTACATCCTCCGATAAACGTTGTACTCTGTAATATCGGGATGCTCGACTGCCTATATGAATATAAAATAAACTATTTATATGTAATGTTATATAAAATATTTTAAAAAGATACTTACCAGATGCTCTCTATGCGTACTGAATGTACGACTACCAGCTTGATGTGTCACCTCCTGTCTCCACCGGTTCTATCGGCCCCAAGGAAGATCTCCTCTGAAATACACCACTCAACCAGTGTGAACATAATCTATCCCAAATGTGGGATGAAATGTACTCTGGTTGGTGGGTGCTGCATGACTCATCAAATCCTGTCGCTCATGCTTTATTAATGGCTATCCTTATGAAATTGTGCAAAAACTGACGGAAACGCTCACGCATAGACACCTCCCATGCCTCGTGGATAGCACCACGCATGCTATCATCAATGGGATACCATAAACCCTAAAAATAATTTATAATATCAAGTTATTAATGAAATAAATTTTTAAAAAATATTATTTATTTACGCACCAACCAATGATTGAACATTCCAAGACACATATAAATGGGAATCTATTCCCATGTGATCCATGGATGAGAAAAATAATTGTGCAAGATAGCGCTCCCCTGTCCAACAGCTACATGTGAAAAACTGCAAAAAAAGAATAAATAATCAAACAATTAGTATATAAATAAATAAATTAAAGCTAAATAAAATAAATAGGTTATCATACCTCCGTGTGCGTGGATCAAAACCAAGATATGGATACCACTCGGGGATAAGGTCAAGAATCATAAGTCACACAAAACCACACCCCCTCTATGTACCCCCTAAACCACCAGTATCCTGAGGGTCAGATGATCTCAAATCCTCCTCATCCAAAGGTAGCTCAGCCTCCTCCAACTCACGAAGTAGATCAGGGTCCATCCGAAACAAAAAATGATTATTGTTATCATATAGTTGAAAATAACTATTACATATAGATATATATTAGTTATGATTATAACCATCATTTAACTCTGTCAATGTTCACCGTCATCATCATCTTTATATCTGACGATGTCAATGTCTTCATATTCATCATCGATGTAATCAATATCCATATGAGTTTTGGTTTCATCATCTCTTTCCATTTCAAATTAATTTTTAACATCATTGACATCATCATCACTATCAACCCTTAATTGTGGGGTGTCATTATCTATATTCATGTCTCTTTGTGAAAAGGATGGATTTTGAGTAGTCTCTTGAAAAATTTCAATTCCTTGTACTTCATCGAAACCACATTCAGTTTGAGTAAACTGATTTTCCCGAGATTTCATTTTTATTATGCTCCACCAATCACTTAGGTCTCTTGAAGTAGCATAATACTTTGCATAATATATTTGATGTGTATGTTGAGCCCGTAAAAATAGTTTATTTACTATAAGAAGACTTTTATATTTAATATTGATGACTCCACAAATCAGACGAACATTAAAGACTCTCTCAGTATCTAACCACCAACATTTAAACATTGTTATGTAATTTTTCCCTAGATAACATAGTTCAATAATTTCATCCAGTATGTCGTAAAAGTCAACTTCATTTTCTCTATAATGAGATCCTCTCAATAAAACTCCACTGTTCATTGTTTTTTTGATTCCCCATATGCACGTGTAGGAAATAAAAAACCGTTCACCACATATACATTGTAAGATTTAACCATTTTGGATGGTGGGTTACTCAATATACACAGTCTCTTATCAATTTTATTAGTATGTTGAGACACCTGAAAATTTGTAAAATAGTTATCAATATAATAAATAATAAACCAAATTGATATGTTAAACTATCAATAATTTATGTTACCAGTTTTTTAAACCATTGAGAAATTTTTTTCTGTCAGCATTCTTCAAGAGCATCAACTGTAATTTGTGGAAGATGTTTATTGATATGGTTATCATATAAGCTACAAATAAAATAAGTTTACTTATTGTAACATAAATTATAGAATAAGTGATAGAATCACTCATAGTACAAATGATTTCATTTATTCATAGTTGACTAGAACATATGTATGAGCTCTATGATGTTCATCATCTGAAATCCATCATTCATGAACTCCACCAAAGCCAAACTCTGGAAGATTAAAAACTGATAATTGATTGCCCATTTCATCATCATCATTCCCCTCATTCCATCCCATGAATTTTTGTTTTGAGGGATATTTAGATTCAAAATAATGAGAGAATAATAAAGAAATTTCCTCTTTCAAATAAGCTTCAGCAATTGAGCCTTCAACTGATGCTTTGTTACGTATTTTCTTCTTCAATTTCTACATGCATCTCTCAAATGGGTACATCCATCGAAACTGTACCATACCTCCACATTTAGCTTCATGTGGAAAATTTAATACTAGATGTTCCATTGAGTCAAAGAAAGATGGAAGAAATATTTTTTCCAGTTTACATATAATGACAACAACATCTTCTTCCAGTTTACTTAGTGCATCATAGTCTATTGTCGCTATACAAATGTCTTGAAAAAAATAAGATATGTCTGTTATCGAATCCCAAATCATAGAATTCAACAAACCTCTGAATCCAATCGGCATAAGTCTTTCCATTATAACATGAAAATAATGACTTTTTAATCCAGTAATATTAACATTCTTAACACATCTACCCAAATTGGAAGCATAGCCATCTAGAAGTTTCAAATCTGCAATCCACTAAAAAAATAATAATAGACTCTCTTTGGATAGTGTATAAGCTACTTTTGGCTTCATTAACCTCTATGATTTGACATTTTAAAACAGTTCAAGTTTCGATCGTCTGCAAATTTGGGCAAGATCCAATCGTGCCTTTACATTATATTTGGTCTTACCAGGTATATCCAAAACTGTATGAAATAAATTGTCAAAACAGTTCTTCTCAATATGCATGACATCCAACATGTGGAGGACCAACAAATCAGACCAATATGGAAGATCCCAAAAAATGATCCATTTTATCCAATTATGCTCTTTCATAAATCCATGAATTTTCTGTTGGTTCACTGTTGGCCCAAATGTGATGGGAGGTAATGAAAATACAACTGACTTTAACTCTGTGCCTGAGATAATTTTTGGAGATTCATCCCTTTCAATTATGCCTTTTCTGAAATGATATTTGTTCCTCTAAAAAGGATGATCGGTTGGAAGAAATCTGTGATGATAGTCAAAATAACAAGGTTTTTTTCGTTTAATGAGCATAAAGACTTTGTTTTATTTCATACAGTAAGGACATGATTTTAGGCCATGTGTACTCCAGGGAGATAACATACCATATTTCGAGAAGTCACTAATCATCCACATCAATGCAGATTTTAATATGAAATCTTCTTTCACAGTAACATCATATGTACTAACACAATTACTCCACAATAAATTTAACTCATCAATCAATAGTTTCAAATAAACATAAATATTCTTTTTCGGATGTCCTAGAATTAATAAGGTCAAAAAGATATAGGGATCCTTCATCAACATCCATAGAGGTAAATTGTACAGAGTTATAAATACAGGAAAACATGAATATTGACTTCCATAAGAACCAAACAGACAAAAACCGTCAGTAGAAAGACCTAATCGCATGTTTCAGGCTTCTAAAGCAAAAGACAGATGCAGTCAGTAAAAATGTTTCCATGAATCACCATCAGATGAATGATTCAAGATTTTATCAGTTGAAATCTTGGTTTTGTGATATGACATCATTGACGTTGTGTTCTGATAAATAAACAAATGCTGTAACCTAGGTGTAAGGGAGAAATATCTCAACTATTTCACAGGAGTCGATCCAGACTTCCCTGGTTGAGCTTCTTTAAACCTCGATTTTCACATGTGGGACAACTATCCAATGACTCATTTTCACCAAAATATAAGATGCAATCATTTTCACATGCATGAATCTTTTGATAACTAAGGCCCAAATTACAAACCAGCCTCTTGCTCTTATAATAATTTGTAATCAACACATTTCCTTTAGTTAATAGTGTTTTAACCAATGAAAATATCTAATCAAACCAGTTATTTTACATTTTATTATCTGATTCAATAGACATAAATTTTGCAACCACTTATAATTTTTTTATCTTACAAACAGGATATAATGCATCCTCAGCAGACCTCAACAAATCATAAAATTTAGATGGTTCTAACTCAGGAGTTAAATCAATAGCATCTTGAGTTTCAGTTTGTTGAACAGATGGACCTGCAACATTATGTACTAAATTTTGAAACCGCGATGGATCCGGAATCAAGTTATTAATATCTTATCTGGAACTTCATTCATTATGTTGATACCAAAAAACATAATCTGGTTGAAAACCAAACCATAAGAGATGTCCCCCAACCTTGTCAAATGTTTCAAACGTTCTCAGAGCACATTTTTTACAAGGACACTTAATTGTGACTTCTGAAAAAAATTCTAGTTTTGATGATGTAAATGATAAGAAAGCTTCAACACCCTCAATATATACAGGATTTAAACTATAATCGTTTGGATTTATGCACTGATTTATCCAAGTGCGATCATCTAATAATGACTGTTGTTGACTTCATTTTTCCATATTTTTCTACAAAATATAAAATCATTATCGTTTTTGAATAATTTTAAATTAGAAAAACACTATCCAAAAAAAGAAGATAAATAATTACAATTACTTATTAATTACCATTAATTGCTGGTGACACAATTTCCAGTGGATTGATGGCTACTCTTTTTCCCGACGGCTCATTTACTTGAAACTTTCTCACACTAAAACCACAACAAAGAATTTGGTCAGAGGTATGCTTATTCATTCTCATGCATATGAGAATTCATAAGCATACACCCGAGCAGATTCTACTTTGTGATTTTAGTGTGAAAAATATGCAAGTAAATGAGCCGTTGGACAAAAGATCCCCCTTTTCATCAATGAATCTTCTTCTTACAAATGTCACCGCCTGAAATCATTATGAAAAATGTGGTCCTATAAATGCATATTCAAACTCGTGCATATGAGATTGGATATGTATAAGTAGAAGCATACTTTTCATAATGTTTTGAGTCGGGGAGAGTTGAAAGGAGAAGATTCCTCGAGCAAAAGGAGTGCCGTCAATCCACTGAAAATTGTTTCAAGTTATTATAATTTATTACAATTTATTACAATTGATTTTATTTCTAATTTTTGCTAATTATTGAAATTTATTGCTATTTATTGATATTTATTGCTAATTATTGCTAATTATTTCTATTTATTGCTATTTATTGCTAATTATTGATAATTATTGCTAATTATTTCCATTTATTGCTAATTATTGCTAATTATTGCTACTTATTGCTATTTATTGATAATTATTGCTAATTATTTCTAATTATTTCTAATTATTACTAATTATTTCTAATTATTGCTAATTACTGCTAATTGTTTCTATTTATTGCTAATTGTTGCTATTTATTACTAATTATTGATAATTATTGATAATTATTGCTAATTATTTCTAATTATTGCTAATTAATGCTAATTATTTCTAATTATTGCGAATTATTGCTAATTATTGCTAATTATTGCTAATTATTGCTATTTATTGCTATTTATTGCTATTTATTGCTATTTATTGCAATTAATTGCTATTAATTGCTATTTATTGCTATTTATTAGTATTTATTGTTATTTATTGCTAATTATTGGTATTTATTGCTAATTATTAGTAATTATTAGTAATTATTAGTATTTATTACTATTTATTACTAATTATTACTAATTATTACTATTTATTACTATTTATTAATATTTATTACTAATTATTACTAATTATTAGTATTTATCAGTACTTATTAGTATTTATTACTATTTATTAGTATTTATTAGTATTTATTAGTATTTATTAGAATTTATTAGTATTTATTACTATTTATTAGTACTTATTAGTATTTATTTCTATTTATTTCTATTTATTAGTATTTATTTCTATTTATTAGTATTTATTAGTATTTATTACTATTTTCATAGTATTTATTACTATTTATTACTATTTATTAGTTTTTATTAGTATTTATTAGTATTTATTAGTATTTATTAGTATTTATTACTATTTATTAGTATTTATTAGTATTTATTAGTATTTATTAGTAATTATTACTAATTATTACTAATTATTACTAATCATTACTAATCATTACTAATTATTACTAATTATTACTAATTATTACTAATCATTACTATTTATTACCATTTATTACTATTTATTACTATTTATTTCTATTTATTACTATTTATTACTAATTATTACTAATTATTACTATTTATTACTATTTATCACTATTTATCACTAATTATTACTAATTATTACTAATTATTACTAATTATTACTAATTATTACTAATTATTACTATTTATTACCATTTATTACTATTTATTACTATTTATTACTATTTATTTCTATTTATTACTAATTATTACTAATTATTACTATTTATTACTATTTATCACTATTTATCACTAATTATTACTAATTATTACTAATTATTACAAATTATTACTAATTATTACTAATTATTACTATTTATTACTATTTATTAATATTTTTTAGTATTTATTACTATTTATTAGTATTTATTAGTATTTATTAGTATTTATTAGTATTTATTAGTATTTGTTAGTATTTATTAGTATTTATTATTATTTATTAGTATTTATTTCTATTTATTAGTATTTATTAGTATTTATTTCTATTTTTTAGTATTTATTTCTATTAATTAGTATTTATTACTATTTATTACTAATTATTAGTATTTATTAGTATTTATTAGTATTTATTAGTATTTATTACTATTTATTAGTATTTATTACTATTTATTAGTATTTATTACTATTTATTAGTATTTATCTCTATTTAATAATATTTATTTTTATTTATTCCTATTTATTACTATTTATTATTATTTATCTTTATTTATTATTATTTATTAGTATTTATTACTATTTATTAGTATTTATTCGTATTTATTAGTATTTATTAGTATTTATTAATATTTATTAGTAATTATTACAAATTATTACTATTTATTACTATTTATTACTATTCATTAGTATTTTTATTACTAATTATTAGTATTTATTACTAATTATTTGTATTTATTAGTATTTATTAGTATTTATTAGTATTTATTAGTATTTATTAGTATTTATTACTAATTATTACTAATTAATACTATTTATTACTAATTGTTAATATTTGTTACTAATTTTTTTTTCTAATTATTACTAATTAGTGTTATTTACTATTAATTACTGCAAAATACAGCTACTAATTACTAATTATCGCTAATTATTCATATACATTAATAATTATCGTTAATAATTATTAATTATTACTAATTATTAAGAATTAATACTAATAATTTAATTTTATTATTAAAAATAAATACTGAGGACAAAACAATTTAAATCTAACTTAATTACAACTAATCAACAATAATTAGAATTAATATAAATAAAGGAAATAAATAATAAATTAAATAAAACATAAATACCTTTAAACTTGATCTCTTATAATTGTAGGCGGCTTCAAAACTTCTTTGTAAAGAAAAAAGCTAACTCTAAAAAATTTTCACTCCAAAATTAGAGTTTACAAATGCAGAGGAACAAGAAATTCGGGCAGAGAGAAGAAAAAAAGGAGGGGGTATATATAGGTTAGATTAGTTACGACGAGACTATTAGCGACAGGAATACCATCAAAAAAATACTTTTTGCCACGGGCCCTGTCGCAAATACCTTTAGTCGCATTAATTACCGTTGGCGATTAAAAGGTTATTTGCGACGGGGCTCGTCGCAAAAAGTAACATGCCAACACACTTTTTGCAACGGGACAACATCCCGTCACAAATATGTTTTTACCGCCGCCAGTTATTTGTGACGGGACCCATCGCAAATACCCTTTGTGGGTCGAACAAGTTGCGATGGGGGGTCCCCCCGTTGCAAATACTCTTTCGCGCGGTTTGACGCACAAACTGCGCCAATCCGCGCGTAACTTTTTGCGACGGGGTGCCTATTCTCATCACAAATAATTTGTTATTTGCGACGAGTTGGTCAACCCGTCACAAATAACCTCTTCGACAGACTATTTGCGACATGATTTATTCCCATCGCAAATAGCCCGTTGCAAATAATGGTTTTTCTCGTAGTATTGGGTCAGAATAAGGGCCCTAGAACTATCAACCAAAGGAATTATAGCCATGTAACAAGGGTCTTTTGATCCTTGTGAGCCCTAAAAACATCAAATTAGAACCAGTCACCATAGTGTGATTCACGATCATCCTCAGTATGACTGTCTCATACCATCACTCATGATTCAATAACCTTGATCCATGATTGAAATCACCTTTAACTTCCTCTCAAAAGGGTTTCATAGTACTCATGACCTTGGATATTCTAATTAGGATGTTTTGAAACACTCCCCTAATTTAAGTTCCATGTACCATGACCTTAAATTATGTGTACCTTGGTTAAAGCTGTATGACCTTAAACTTTAGCCTTAGATGGTCCAACTCATAAGACCCTAAAATAGTAGTGAAAGAGACATAAAACTTGTCAAGATGAAAACCTACAAAGGTAATTCTGATAAAATTTCATGCCTTTACTCCCTAAACTCTTCATATATAGAGTTTAGGAAAAATTTAGAGCATAAATAAAAAATCACAAAGCTATTTGGGACCTTTTTGCAACCCGAGTAAAAGATGATCCATGCTCACTAGATCCTTTTGTCTAGAAAAAATTCAGATCAATGATTTATCACATTCCCTCATCATGATAACGTGTTCATTATGTGAAGACACAAATTTTAGGGTGTTTAAACCCTTCTTGAGTATTATGTTTTCCATAAACCACCTTTATTTCTTCAAATTTTGTGATGAAACCCACAAATTACTTGATTTGATACACTTATCCTAGAACACCATAGTCTTGAGTCATTTATCTTGGTTCTCCTCTATAGAATATTGGTAATAGGGACTGACTGATCCAAAGGGACCCCACTAGGATTCACTAGAAAATAACACAATGCCTAAGAGCATGTGCCTAGGGGATATTTTGGTCCTAGAGTAAAGGTCCCCCTCAAATCCATGAGCTATTACCTTGACTACGTGTGATACTGGTCTCCACCATTACTGATGGTTAACCTATACCTACTAGCCTCCTTTTTTAGTTGACTCATATGTTCCTAGATCCTATTTTTTGATTCCCATAACCATACTATTCAAGTGGATTCGAAATCCTCGACATTATGTTACCATGTATTGTACCCGCTCTCAAAGAAGGAATGCAGTACTTCATTCTTGAACCTTTTAGTGGCCCCTATTGTGTGATCTTAAGCCACATGTTATTGGGACTGATCCTTACAAAAGAAACCAAACTATCCCTAGGGTGAATGAACCCTCCTTGGATAGTATCTATTCCATAACATACTTCACTTTCCAAGTGTTTAAATCTTAAAAAATCATCCAAAACCCTTGAAAAGGAGAAAGATCCCTCAATTTGACCATAAAAAAGTTAGACCCAAGTAAGGTACTTAGAACAATCAACCCTAGGTATATTGTCCTTATAAGAAGGCCCCTCTGATCCTTATGAGACCTAAACAAATCATAGTGGAACTTGGCACCATAGAGTGTTTTATGATCATCCCCAACGTGTCTACCCCATCTCAACACCTCTAATTCAAACACCTTGAGGCGTGATTTACAACAACCCATAATTCAACTAACCACGTGGATTTGATTTACCTAAAATTACATCACCATATACCATACCCATTCTAGTAAGGATTTAGGGTGCCTGAACCCTTCGTGAATATCCATCCTTTAAACGATGTAAGATGTTAGAACCCTTCACAAATATCCATCCTTTAAAGGATAAAGGCTATAATAACCCTTAATGAATACCCATTCTTCATAACCCTCAGAAGAAGTACTGATCTAGAAGACCCTAAACTATAGGAAAATAATTTACTATCTAGAAGATCTTAAATAACAACAAAATAAGGTTCTAGCTAGATGAACCTAAACTAAAACAAAAAGGTCCAATATAGATGACCCTAAACTATAAAAAATTTCTAAGCTATATGAACCTAAAAAACAAAATAAGGACTAAGATATATTACCCTAAACTAAAAAATAATAATCTCTGATCTATATGACCCTAAAATAAAATAATAGTTGGTCTGAGCTAGAAGAACCTAAACTACAATAATAGTAAGTATAAGCTAAAAGACCCTAAACTATAACAACTATAAGTCTGATCGATAAGGTTGTAAACTACATCAAAAATCTTATTTTTAAGACCTTAAACTACTAATTAAAAGATTCAAAACACTCGCTAGTTTGAAAATATGAAAATGGAAACTTGGGAAAATGTCAAGTCTCTTCTCAATGGACATGCACTTTTCATGATCTATACAATATTGAGAACTTATGAAATGTAAAAGGCATAAAAAATTTCATTATTAAAACCCAAAGAGAATATTAAGAGAAATATGTATATATGAACACTAATACTCTCCCTCAATATATTAGAAAATAGTTAGGGATAAAAATATAAGAGATGTAAATCTTGTAGGGACCATTATTTGGCCTTAGAAAAAATCAAGCTATGCTTCCTAGGTCCACTAACTTAGGTAAAAAATAGACTGAATTTCTATTCCATGAGAATCCTTTGAGGGTACCTGGTCCTATCATACCTTTAAACTATATAATACCAGGTCTATCCTATAGGACCTTAAACTAGTTTGATTGGACTACTTTTTATGGATTGTAATGTGGTACGAGAGCCATATTTGTGTAACATTCCCACTAAAACACAGGTCCTTACCCATGATTCTCTCATAAAATTATTAAATTACCTCTCATATGTACAAGATATATCTATATATTATATTTCATCATAGGTTTATTCATCCATAAACCTATTTCCCTTATTCATGAGCTTTATCTTCATAGGAGTCTTTTTTAATAACTATGCATGTCTTGATTCCCATTCCTTTGAGTTATGTAATGACTTAAAAATTAATTATCTTGGACCCATCCAAAAATTCCTCTCTACCCAAATCCCTAGAATTTTTATCTATTACTCAATTAAGGATATATTTGACTTAAGATAATCTTATCCTTGCAGGAAACCTGATTCCTTGAGAATATTTTCCATCTGGGAAATCCAGAGGTTATCCATTCTGGAAACATTAAGTCATGATTCTCCTTCAAGTGGTTCCCAAAACCCTCCATCAACACACTCCTCATAACTAATCCTCTTATAGGGCTCAATATCAAAGCCCTATAGATGTTCAAATATATAGAAAAGTGATCTATATTGACCTTATAATAATTTTTTTTCATTCTAAATGAATCAAATTATAGGGGGTATTTTGTTGGAACTGATAATATTATACCAAGAAAATTTCCATTGGATATTCGAGAAGTGTGAATCCAATAAAATAATAATAATATTTTTCACATCAAGGACTTGGTAATGAAATTATTTAAGAATAAAGGCTTGGCCTTGAGATTCATTTTATAAGGGAATATAATTTGGCCTTTATTTCACCCATTGTACTTATAATTTTATTTTGAGTATTTTAGGTATAAACCCTTAGAAAGAAATTGGCCATTAGGGCTAGCTAGCTAGCCATCTCAACCAGGGGCACATATGGTAATCACCTCAACCATGCCTAGGAGCTAACACAACCATCCAGCCTGGTGATAGGGTGTTGGGAGAGAATAGTGCCCACTAGATTTGGGAAGAACATGCAGAAGGTGCCTAGGTGGGCCACATAAGGATATGTCATGATGGGTGAGGGAATGTGTGATGTGTTTTTGGTGTTGAACCCCACTTTTAGATCAAAAAACAGATTACATATGAATTATTATTAAGCAGTGTTCAACCAGATAAAATCTTATTGTGGGATTGTGGAAGTGTGGTACAATTTTCACCCATTAAAAATATCCACATATAACCAAAACCACCCAATCAAACTATTTCAAGCCATCTTACCATTCCCTCACATCATCTCCAACCTCCGCTCATCTCCCACCCACCTCAAAACCACTAGTTCTATGTCATGATCCATGATCAATGTCTGTTTGAATCTATCACCATTTTCTTCAAACCCCCATCCTTCGACGATGTTCACATGAGCCTAAGATAATCGAACATAGTGATCCATCGTTCAATACACATTAGTCTAAAAATCTCCACTGATCAAACCGATGTAATGAAAATTTTGATTGATGTCCCAAATTTATGAATGTGACTTCATTTCACATTAATTACATTATTTGAAAGACCAAATCCATCACATGGAGCCCCATCATGTGAATTGTGTGAATCCATCACAAGATATATAAACACAACTGAATGGTGAGAAATCACTAAGGATTCATGTTATCAAGCAAAGATGATCACCTAAATTGTGTATCCTATTCACATAAAAAATAGTTTAACTCTATCCATGTGATGATTCCATCATTTATAACTTTCTTTAAAAAAGGATGATGGCATTTTTTGATCGTCTGTTCACCAAAGGATTGAGTGATCAAGTGAATCCGATCATGCGAACCAGGTGAATCCATCGTGAGAAGTACCATAGATCATGAAATACTATGATGAATAACATGTAAATCTATGAAATAATCATGTATTCACATGAAAAATAGTGTATCTTCCTTCATGAGAACTTTCTATCATTAATGGCCTCTCGTCGCATGAACACCTTATTGGTTTTCAGGTGGCATGTTGCATGATCATACAAATCCAATCAACTGAAGCCATAAAGACCACCAGTTCCCCATCATGTGAAGTGTGATAGATCACACAATCATGTATCCACAAAGTTGTCAAAATAATAAGTGCTCATCACATAATTCCATCACATATCTCTATAGTATCATGATAATGGAAGAGTATGTTGAAAACCTCCATTTATTTATCACATTCCCACCAAGGAAATGCATCATATGGCAACTTTGAATGCATGAAGCATTTGCGTATCACATATGTTTCACAAGAATGATCAAGTATCACATGATAAAGTAATTATTATCATGAAAATCCATAATGATATAACCATTAATTAAAATGAAAAATAGCATATCTTCCCTTCTCAAGAACCTTCCATCATTTATAGATTCTTATCATGTGATCCCCTACCTGGCTATTAAGAGTTTGTCCATTGGCATGATGTAATATCATGAGAATCCCCCTAATGTTTTTCAAGTTTTTTTGTCATAGACATACTATTAATCAATTATGAAAATACATCATATAATCACATATACCTCATGTGGAATCAATCATGTGAATCTCTTCACCGCCTCAATCTGGTGCATGTGGCACCTTCACTGCGGAATGTGGTGACATGTCCAACCAACCTTTTCATATATAAACCCCTACCCCAATCTTTGAAGGGGGGGGGGGTAATAAGAATAACAATTTTGACACAGGAGAGTAAAGGTTAAGAAATAGAGAAAGAGAAGAGCAAAGGAGGTGGGGGATACTACCTTTGGATAAATTCTCTAGGTAATCATGAGACCCCATCACGAGACCCCATTGGACAACCCCTTAATATCACATGATAAAATAACAATATAAGAATAATGTGATCCTTTTTATATGATTCCTCCATTCATCCATGCAATATGAACATTCACGGGTATGCACCCTTTTCATTTGAACACCCCTTGACATGCAGCCTTGACATGCACGTGAACCTATGGACTTACACTCCCCTTTATATATAATCCCTAGAATGTGTGGCCTTTACATGAATCCTCAACCATGCATCATTAGTCCATGCAGCTTAGATAGACGCACTTGGATAATAAATGACCTACAAACCCCTTATCATGTGGGATGTCACACTTATAAATATATTCCACAACAGGTGGCCGTAGCATGATATATTTGGCACACAACTCAAACCCATGAATGTACACTATTTACTATATGCATGATATTGGAAATGTTTGTGAGACATTGTCACATGATTCCCTTAATATCACATGATCGTATGACTCCTCACTGGTCTTAGGAATCCATCATGTGAAGGCCCTTGGACACATTATCCTAATCATGTGAAGACACCTTAGGACATGTCAACTTTTAAGGAATACACCCTCGAACATGTCATCCTGATAACGCAATGAAACCATAGGATATGTTAACATTGTTAGGAAAAAATTCTCATACATGTCATCCTTTTTATGAATACACCCTCGGACATGTCAGCTTTGTCAGATAGACACACTTGTACATGTACCTTGTGAACCCCCAACCATGAACCTTTGACCAAGAACCCCTTTTATTTAGGGAGTGTCCACAATGGACTAGGTTTATTCAATCATGAAACCCTATTCATGTCATTATCTTGAAAGGGTCTCTATTCCATACAAAAATATTTGATAGACCCTTCATGGACATTATATATCTTCATCCTTTAGAGGATAAAGAATGAATACATATCTCTTTATTTATTAGAGGATAAGAATGAATATGTGACTTGGGTATCCAACTTGGTGTATGTCCCTCCATATTCAAATTATTTTAACTCATGGGACCAAAATCTCCAATAAGTCTATAATTATCCCTCATCTATCAGTGGATGAGAAGTGTATTCACATGTAGTCATCCACCTTGGTGTAAGTCCCTAGGATATTCTAATATTTTTGAATTATGGGGAAATAATCCTAATGATTATTAATTATTTTTACTCACACATCCATGGGTTAGGAACAAACTAAACTAAGAGGAATATGATTCCTGTTATAAACAGGATATGTAGTATACCTTCCCAAGGCTTGAGATACATACCATATTCTCCATGAGACTTATAATAGAATATTATGGAAACCTCAGTGTGCAAGACCTGAACAAGTTTTACCTTACACTCTCATGATATGTGTCAAATTTTCCACTATGACTTGTTTCTCACACCAAGAATGGCTCATGTGGGCTTAAATATTGGAGATGATTATACTAATTACATTATGTTGAATCCCCCAATTTGATTATACTTTGAGATATAATCCTGATAACATATATCTTTAACTCAAAGGGCTATACTCCTGATGGGACAACTTAAGGAAGCCTTATATGCATAAGTACTACTCAAAACCTATTTTGCCGCACCTTTTATGATGTAGATGATCATAACATGAACTATATTGACTTTGATTCATGTCTTCATAGGGTATGTAGGATTCCTCTTCAAGTCTTGATCCCTTTACTCAATATTCAAATTACTTCACATATTTTTGTGTCACATGATGTTAAACTGCATGGTGTGGTCCTGTCATATGACATAAAACTATGTTAAAATAACTATGTGAGTTTTTATTACTATTCTCATATGATACTTAGGACACCTTCTGAAGGTTCAATCCCATTTATAAAACACCAACCTCTTCCTTGTATGATGATAAAATCTAGAGTGTGTAAATATGGATATATACTAGAGAATCATAAATATATAAGAGAACAATGGAAAACCTATGATACATGACGTTGTTCTCAACAATATATGGTTTTGATCAATTCATTAGCCTAGGGGTAACCAGTCCCCTATCGGGGCTTGTGAAGGATTCATGGACATATCTTAAATCTATAATAGAGTCCCAGAGAAGGAAATTATTCCACCAAAAGGGCACTATGATCCTGATCTCCCATCTGATTGACCAATATGAGTTCTTAATCATCATTGGTTTGAAAACCCCAATGACCGCTTGCCTTTGGAAATCATGCCTATAACTTGTTACAGATGTGGGAGCCATTGAGAATTTTGATAGATAAAACATGTCAAAATTATTGTGAAATAATAATGATCCCTTCATAATCATCCATCAACCCATACAAATCTGATAGAAACACATGCTCAATAATTAAAATAAATCTAACAACCAAAGTAAGCATGTTATAGTTTTTTAGCATGATCTCATGATCACTAACCTAAAAAATTATAAGAATGAAAAGAAAAATTAAACATTATAGTAAACTATTCATTTTAACATGTTCACAATTTTACATGTTATTTTAATCTTTATGAAAAACATGCTTCATTAACTATGTACATAACATGGGATAATATTGGAGTTGGTGCCCTAGAACCAACTTTTTTAGTAATTGATTAAAAATTTTCATTATTAATGAAGTTTTATTTTCATATTATTATTCTTCAAATTCATGAAATTTTAATGTGATAATGTCATAAGAATATATACCGCACTGAATGGTCATGGAAATTTTCCACTATGATGAGAACCTAGAAGTGCCAAGATTTTATTCTTGAACCTTTTTCTATGGTTGAATGATATTTTTTGATGGGACACAGATGATATAGGATATTAAGGGTAGGATTCTCATAAGATAGTGAGACACCCTCCCATGGTGTTTTCCATTGATAATATCTAAGATAATATGTTATAAGAATAAACCCGTTAATAAGAAATACACATTTCCACATGTCATTGGATATTACTATATATGAATGTGTGTATTGATCCTTAGACTTTAATATTATCATTAATGGATATCATGACCCATTTACTTTTATGTATTTATAAAAACCATGATAATATATGATCATAGTGAGTTATGGGTTTATCACGAGTGATATTTCATTAATGGATAATGTAATAAAGGATTTATCCCTTTTGTCCCTTGATAAAAGATGATATCTCAAGAGCTTTAATGGAAATGAAACTACCTACATAAATTCATGGACATGGTGTTTGGTGGGTGAGTTCAATTATATAAAGTAAAATAAAGATATATAGAGCATATATGTTTATGTCACCAGTATGCAACCTACTTGATTAGAGATATCACAATAAAGAGATTATATTACATGTTAAGTGTTTATAGGAGGTTGGATGTTGTTGTGACATTAAATTATTTATTGATGGGATAATTTTCATGTTTCTATAAAATAACCTTATAATTTAGGTAGTTATGCCTAATTCCACTGAGAAAGAGACCTATAGGGTTACACACTTAGTTTATCTACAACCTTAGTTAAATTCAAGTAATGAATTTAACAAGTTATAAAAATTAAAATTTATTCTGATTGTTTGATTTCTATAATTTAATCATAGATTATTTAAAATAATAAGTGAGTCAAATAATAATAATAAATATTTATTTTCAATTTTGAAGAATCTAATATTTATTATATTTATCATAGAATAATGTAGTGAAATTTATTTTTTAAATATTCATTATTCAATGACCAGTAAATGTCAATGAGGAAAAGATGACCGAGCTTAGTGGTCCAATTAGAAATGCTATAAATGATATCTAATTATATTCTAAACATGTTTTGAATTTAAATTGATTAATAATAATATTAATATTATTATTAATGGAAATGGATTAAACTATGAATATTAAATATGGTTTAGGGTTTATGTGCTATTTTCCAACCCTAAACCTACCATAATAAATATCTAATTATAGATCATTCCAAAATCACTTTTGGGGTAAAAAATAGATATAGAGAGACTTTATCAATCCCTAGAGTGAATTATCTATTCCTCCTATCTCAATAATTTTTTATAGAACCAAGATTTTTTCCTCCTTTGGGAAGAATATTGTTGTGGTCAACCACAAACAACGCAAGTGATTAGGATCAACTGTTCTAGAACCCAGGGATTCAACGACATCATTAAATTATTTTAGTGCACATGTGGATCAACAATAGAAGGATTGTACACTTCAATCCTTAAATTAAATGATGATATGATAAGATATAGTTAACTAGATAATCAATATGAGTTGAATTACAAGTTGAGGTAATTCTATATCTGCACATAAATTAATTATAAATTACATGTTAAGATCCTATACTTCTAGTTCTAGCATTTTAATCTAGTTGAGTAATCTAGTGTTATCATTAGAAATTACATTTTATTCATTTGTGATGATGATTACATGTACATTTAGACTAAAATCAAAGTTGTCCATACCATCAAAGGATACATCTGCTGAGCTCGGAATCTAAAAGTGGTATCAGAGAATTCACATGTTTCATTTATAATAATTTATTATTTGATGATTAGTTTCATGTGTTATCATTTTATTTTACTTTAAATTATTTGTTTTAATATCTAAACATTATCATATCTTACCTTCTTCATTATTGATAACATAACCAATAATCAGTTGATGATTAAAAGTGAAGAAGCATTCAATTTACACCATCTGTAAGTGCCAATGGCTCTACCTAGAAAAAATAGAGTATGTAATGTGTAATTTCTATATACACACTATGTTTGTTTCATCCATATCACATGATAAAATCATATTGATCTAATGTAATCAGATATAATATCTATCAAAAGTGTATCAACATGTATATTTGAATAGATTGGAACACATCTTGATAAACTACACACCATGTAACCATTGTACACAATATGAATTCCCTTTTAGATCATGGATGAGAACACGAGGTGTCATAGTGATCCATGTATTGGATACACAACATTAGGATTGATGATCCAAGAAACTATGAGGCCACATGTCATGCATTACTAGTATACATTGTGCACCTTAAGTTTTTCTATAGGCATGAGACACGCCCAGTCCCAAGGCATGTGATAAAGACATAGGTAAGTGATGGTACATTCCATGTATGTTGGACAAAATTCCATGTAATTTGAATGAATCAACAACTAGAAAAACAAATAGACCCAAGACATGTGTTGTAGACATGGGCAACAAGAAGTACATGCCATGTACTTTTGTACACATCGTATAGTCTGCTACAGACAATGTGTCCAATTTTCTATAGGGAAAAATTAAATATATAATCAAACCTATTCACATGCGTTCCATGTGTCATTTATTTTATAAATCACACACCATTTCATAGGATTTATAATTATATATTAAATCAATTCCATGTCAAAATTTTGGATAAGTACAAAAGGTTTCCTTTAAGTAAACTTGTGTACCTTATTAATTTTAAATGAAATTAATTTTGATGATGGTGGGTTAATGATTATTGGATGTAATTAAGATAAAATGAATTAATTGGATTAATTTGTGGTGCATTATCTTAATTAAACAATGAGTCAAAGTAATTGATAATAAGTTTCCAAATATATGCTTGTTGCTGAATGTTTAGATGATCATGAGATTAGACCATCCCTCAACATATGATTGGTTTCTTTTAATTTATTTAGGTTAAATTATTATTGATGGTATGTGATTCATCCCCTCCTCTTTATTATGTAAGGGCCTTCGCGCCCATGGTTTCTTTTATGTAAACCCCCATTATCCAATCCATTGTATCCCCCACCTATGTATGAGTAAAATATTATGTAAGGATAGAGATCCCAGTTGAGAGGAGGTAGTACTAGTTTAGGAGATGAGGTGAAACCAATCAAGGTGGTACATAAGATCCAAGGTGGAATTTTATAACATGAACAAAGTTATGTTTCAATTTTTTTTTACCCATGGATAAAAGATAGTTTATCATTTGCTAGATAAACTAACCATTATATAATCTCATTATCATTCCACTTATATTTTATTTATATCAGTTTCATGGTTAATTATTTATTTTTGTGAATGTTGCGTAATCACCTAATAAATTAATTAAAAAGTATTCAAGATCGATGAAAATATAACCTGATTATGGATAAATATTTTGTCACACATGGTTAATCAATTAAGTAAAATCAACCTATTATTAATAAGGAATGTGAAAAGAAAAAATGGTATTTATGTATAAAGATAAAAATACCTAAAATTAAAATATTAAGTTAGCATATCCTTCCACTACTTAAGTTAGAAAGGACCTAATAATTCAAAGTTATTTACCAATCCAAGTTGCAGTGCTTTTAATTATTATGGACCTTTTAGCTTGATGTCTTGGGTTTACTTAAATTATTTTTCACCAAGGGTTTAATTCCCAAGTAGGACTTCTTGTAACTAAGAGGAAAAGGTGAAAGAAATATTTAAACTGTATTTCAGGATTGGGGAGTCTGCTCAACTGATCAAGGAATAATGAGTTAATGTAGTTGGAAAGTTACTCATACCTAAAACCCTTCAAATAAATTATTAGGACCAATTTTGGGTGATGATAAGGGGAATATATATCCTTCACACTAGCATATCTAAGTGATAAGATATTCCAGAACTGATGGTGAGGGATATTGGGTTTCAAAAATAGAGGGATATTAATGGAAGTTAATTAAAATTTAAATTGATTAATATGTTTTTGTAATCAAAACAAGTACCAGTAATCTGATATTAATTTTTAGAAATATAAAATCAAAAATCTTTGACAATATCACTATGATCCATAATAGAGAAGGATAAATTTCTCACCGACATGAATTTTCAGGAATGGAATAGGTTCTTGCACATTATACTATCCCATGAACGAAAATTATAGATGCTTGAAGACCCACTTCTTAAGTTCATTTCCAAATAGGATAATGATAAAGAAGTGTTTCTCTATTTGGATCATGTAAGCTATGATATGGATATCCAATGTTTCATTCTATCCTATATGTCCAATGAGATTCCAAAGAAATACATGGATGTGCATAGAATAATTTCTCACCTTTAGGATCTCTATCAAGAGAAGGAGAGATCATATAGATATAAGATCTCCAATGCACTATTCACATGCTATATTGAATATTTGGAACCATATAGGGAACATTTATTTTATATGATTGGATACATTGAGTTCCTGGACATCTTGGGTTTTAAGATTCTTGATGAGCTGTGAACAGATCTCATTATATCATCACAACAAAAAAT
This sequence comes from Viscum album, assembly GCA_963277665.1. Taxonomy (NCBI): domain Eukaryota; kingdom Viridiplantae; phylum Streptophyta; class Magnoliopsida; order Santalales; family Viscaceae; genus Viscum; species Viscum album. The sequence goes on from OY728135.1 coordinate 1,294,528,738, forward strand.
CTTATCCAGTTTTATTAAGAATTATAATATGAGAAATAGTGAGAATATAATTTCATAACTTCTTACACTTCTCCATGTTGATAAATACATGGGTCATGAAAAACCCACTGCCTTATGGTGAATAAGAAGAGTAAAAAAATGAAAAGGTGATAAATAATCATTCAAAGTCTAAGACTCTAAAGCACCATCCTTCCAAGAATAATAAGATCCAAAGGTAAAGAAAGGAACATGATGCAATATGTTTTTCATGTGGCAAGAATTTCCATTAGATAATGAATTTTACCCAGCCAAATAAGCAAGGGTAATATTTAGGTGCGTTCATTTTTGAGTGTAATCTTTATATATCTACAAGTTGGTTATTAGATACTACATGTGGTGCTCAAATTTATATCCAAATATAACAACCAAGTAGATTTCAAATGATTTATATTGATGAGGTGGATATACAAGCTTCTAATGGAGTAAAGATTATTTCTTTATCCATAGGGGACTACCATCTCACATTTTCAATAGGATTGTTTTTGGTTTTATAGAATTATTATTATGTAACTAGTATTACTAAGAAAAATATTTATTTTTCTTGTTTAGATATAGAATGATTTATTTTAATCCTTGGGAATAAAATTTTCTACTTTTATAAATATAGAATATGTTATGACATGACATAGTTAAATAAATATCTTTATATATTAAATTATTAAAACATAATATTAGAAATTGATAACGAAAAAATATGTGTGAATCATATAACACCTAGTTATGGAATCACCAACTTGGTTATGTAAATGAGAAGAATTTGAAAAATATCTATCAAGATGGTTAGTTAGACTCTTTTTATCTTAATACACTTGAATGATGTCACACTTGTTTTCAAGGTAATATGACCAAACTACCATTCAATGGTGAAGGTAAAAGGGTCATAGAGCTACTAGATTTGGTTCACACTGATGTGTGTGGGAGTTTTCAAGTAGAGTAGAGAGGTGTATTATCATACTTTATTACTTTAATTGATGACTTGAGTAGGTATGGTTATATCTTCTTGATGAGGTATAAGTTTGAGTCCTTTGAGAAGTTCAAAGAGTTCAATAATGAGGCTGAGAATCATCTTGGTAAGAAAATAAAGAAACTTCAATTAGATTGAGCTGGTGAATATCTTAACCAATACTTTATCAAATTTATATAGGTGTATGAGATTTTAACTCAACTCACTCCACCTTATACACCATAGTGGAACAATGTTAGTAAAATGTGGAACTGTACCTTTTTGGAAATGTTAAGGTTGATGATGAGTTATAAAAGCCTTCCATTATCCTTTTGGGGATATTCATTGCAAAAAACATTATACTTACTAAATTGAGTTCTAACTGAAGTGGAAAATGGTATTACCTTCGAGTTATGGAGTGGAAACAAAATCATATTGTCACATGTTCATGCATTGGGTTGTGTGGCATTTATTAAGGCTAGCTCAAGAAATAAAACAGCACCCCATGGCACAAAATGTATCTTTATATGATATCTTAAGGAAATAAGGGGATAATACCCCATTCAAACAAGAAATTGACTCTCATAATATATACAATTTTTCTTAATAGGTAGAACAACCTCAAGGAGGATTTTGGGAGAAATATTGACTTCAATGAAGTTGATGCTCAAGATACACAAGAGTTGGAATAGGAACTGATTCCATAGGTCCCCATGTAATAAGTTGTTCCAAAAACAAAAATTCTATGTAGGAGTGATAAAGAGGTGAAAAAATCAGAGATAAATGGTTTTCTAGTCATCGATGATGGTGAATCATTATTATTGGACAATAATGACCCTCTTTCTAACAAAGAGGGAGTACAGAGATTAGAAGTTGAAATATTGAAATAATCCATAAATTTTGAGATGGATTCTATGTATAAAAACTAGGTATGGGTTTTGATCAATCATCCATTTTATGTAAATCCTGTTGGGTGAAAATGGGTATTCAAGAGAAACCTAGAAATGGATGGTAAATTAAAATCTTATAAATCATGGCCAGTGTCTAAAGGGTTCAGACAACGTTAATACATAAACTATGATGAAACATTTTCTCTAGTTTCTTTATTTAAATACATTATAATTTGTTTTATATAGCAATTTAACATGACTATGTGATTTAAAAAATGGATGTCAAAAGTATATTACTTAACTAAAACATTAAAGAGGACATGTATATGGAACAATTAGAAGGGTTTGTGACTCTAGGAAATTACAAAAAGGTATGAAAGTTGGAAAGATCCATTTACGAATTAGAGAAATCATCCAGGTCATGGGACATTTGATTTGATGAAGCCACACAAGAATTTGATTTCATTAAGAATGAATGTGAGTCATGTGTCTAAAAATGGGTTAGTGGAAGTACGATTTTTTTTCATAGTTATATATGTTGATGATATATTACTAATTGTAAATGATATACCATCCTTATAAGAAGTTAAGTCTTAGTTGATAAAGTGATTATCCATAAAGGGACTAAGTGAAGAAACCTACAATCTATGGATCAAGATCATGCATGATAGATCTAAGATCCTTCTTGGGATAAGTAAAGGTACATACATTAAAAATTATTAAATAGATTAATTATGTGACAATCCAAGATGGGATTCATTCCAATGTCACATAGAATACATATTTCTAAGAAAATGTGTCCTCAGAAACAATATTAAAGATAAATAATGAGTAAGATCTCATATTTTTCATTGATATGATCCATAATGTATTCCATATTATGTATGAGGCCTGATATTGACTATGATCTGGTCATGTTAGGAAGATATCAAGTAGATCTAGGTGAAAAACATTAGAATCCAGTTAGAACTATCCTTAAATATATAAGGAAAACAAAGGATATATTCTTTGTGTATATAGGAGATGAATATATATTCATCAAGGGTTATAAAAATTATGTATTGTAGACAAATAATAATGATATGAAGTCATAGTTTGGATATATATTCTTTCTCAACAGAGGAACTATGAGCTGGAAGAGTTTACATCACTCATTTGTACCCGATTCTATAGCATGGTTCGAGTATCTTACGGATTTTGATGTAGTTAATGAAGTAGTTTATATTTGAAACTTTATATATGATTTTGATGTGGTTCCTAGTAGTAGATACCCTATCATAGTTTACTATGATAACACTGCAATGATGACTCTATTTAAAGATCTGATCTCACACCAAAGGACAAAGCACATACTTCAAAAGTTTCATCACTTGATGAATTTTTAAATGAGGTGAATTTATGGTGAGAAGAGTATCTTTGTAGGAAAACACGGTATACCCCTTGAATAAGGCCTTGTATTATAAGATTCATGAGTATCATGTGAGAGTGAGTAGGCTAATTTTTTTTGTTAGTTGACTCTTGTGTAAGTGGGAGTCTATTGGAGTTAGTTCCATAGAACCAAATTTTTTATTACTTTATTACATGATTTCAATATTAATGAAGTTTTATTATCAAATTATTATTATTCCTATAAATTTAAATTATATGTGATAATGTATTAATAAAATATTTCATACTAAAAGGTCATGGAAGTTCCCCGAAATAAAGAGAAACTAGAGATTCCACAACATTATTCTTGAACCTTGTTCTATAACCTGATGATATTTTTTAACTGGACACAAATGATATATTACAGAAGGGGTAGGAGGCTCATAAAACATTGAGACACCCTATCATGGTGTTCAAACTTGGAAATTACCAAGATAAGATATTATGAGAACATACCCATTAATAGGAAATCCACACTTCCATGTGTCATTGGATGTTCATATATGAGGATGTCTATATTGATCCTTAGAATTTAATATTATGATTAATGGATATCATGACTCATGTAATTTGATGTATTTATGAAAACCATGATAACATATGCTTGAGATAAGGTAGGAAATGTTTTGTTTGTCATGAGTGATATTACATTAATGGATAATACAAGAAAGGATTTATCTCTTCTGTCCCTTGATGAAAGTTGATATCTCAGGACTTTGATAGAAATGGAACTGTCTGTAAAAATCCATAGACATGGTGTTCAGTGGACGAGTTCAATTATAGAAAGTTAATGAAAGATAAACTGAGCATATAGGTTAATGGAATCAATCTTCAACCTTTTTGATTAGATATATCACAATAAATATATTATATAACACGGTAAGCATTTATAAGAGGTCGGATGTCATCACGACATTAACTTATTTATCTATGAGATCCATAGCATATTGTTAGATTCTAACCTTTTACTTTAGGTGTTTATTCCTAATGACACTTATAAATAGGCTTATAGGGTCACACAATTAGTTTATCTACAGTCTTAGTTAAATTCAAGTAATGAATTTAACAAGTTAGAATAAATAAGACTTATTAGGTTTGTTTGATAACCATAATTTAATAAAAGATTATTCAAAATAATAAGTGATTTAAATAAAAATAATAAATATTTATTTTCATGTTTATAAAATATAATATTTATTATATTTATCATAGAATAATGTGGTGACATTTATTTATTAAATAATCATTATTCAAGGATAAGTAAATGTCGATGAGGGAAAGCTGACCGAGATTAACGATCTGATTAAAAATGGTATAAATTATATTTATTTATACTATTAATACAATTCAAATGTCAATAAATTAATAATAATAATAATATTATTATTAATGGACATGGGGTCAACTTAGAATATTAAAGATGATTAGGGATTTGTATGTGTTTTTTCAATCCTAAACCTTCCATAATAAAAATATAATTATAACTCTTTCCTAAACACTTTTGGTGTGAAAAATGTATAGAGGGATAATTTATCAATCCCTAGAGTGAATTATATATCCCCCCTATCTCAATCATTCAAGAGAAAACCAATATTTCTTTCCCCTTTGAGAAGAAAATTGCTACGGTCAACCATGAACAATACAAACGATTGGGACCAACTGTGCTGGATCCCATCAATTCTACAAAATTGTTCATAGATTGTGGTGCATGTGTTGATAAATTCTCAAGGGATTATGCACTTGGATCTTGAAGTATAGTGAAAATATGATTGGATTTAATTAACCATATCATCAGAGAAATATGAATTACAAGTTTAGGTAATTATATATGCGAAGATCCTCTATTTTGGTTATGGAATTTTAATCTTGTCAATTAATCAATGGTTATCATTAGATATTACATTTTTTCATGTGAAATAAAAATTACATGCATATTTAGACCAAAATCCATGTTGGTCATAACATCAAAGGATGCTTCCGTAACATCCAGAACCTAAAACTAACACATACTATTATTTTTAACATAATATGAAATCAACCAGGGAAATAATAACTCATAGTTATAGAATTCCATTTTTCTATTCATAAGAAATATGAAACAACCCTTATAATCAATTAATTCAAATCAACACATATAATTTCATGAAAATCTTAAAATTTAGGGCTAAAAAAGTACAAAATCATGTGTAAATTTTTTCTACATTACATGCATATCAGTAATAATTAAGTATTCATGATAGTAAACATGTAAATATACTTTTGAGTACTCATTATAAAATTATTAATATTATATTAAAACAACATAGATCCTTATTACCATTTAGTCAATTATTTTTAACCAAATTTATTACCAATTCATATTTCAGTTCCACATCAGTTTTATGTTCATATTGAAAATAAAATCCTAATAGAGACATAAATAAAAATAAAAAACAACAATAATTAACAAATCAATAATATAAAGAATCAATAAACAATAAAAATTCAAACCTTATTTTACCATGTTGGGAAATCCATTTCTTAGAAACTATCAGTTCCATCCTCAAGAAAAAACAACTGGATATAACAAAAAAAGTCATTATGTGACCATTTACTAAAGTATAACTAAACAAACATCACATGAATAATTAAATCCTAGTGTTAAGTCTATTTTCCAATGTATGATACAAAATTCTCATCTTCTAAACCCAAAATGATGAGGTGAAAACAAACTTAGAAGTGTTTAAAAACACCTTTTGTTCCCGAACCACCCTATTGAATTGATGTTTAGTATACATAGGTCAGCTAAGCCATTTTATACTCCATATTTCAAGTCCTGACACATATTATCTCCACACCTACCATTACCAACTGACAGACTACACCAAAATAATACCAATTTAAATATCCCAACCCATCCCATTGGTTTAGGAAAGACCGACATGCCACTAACCTTAGGTGAAATTCTACGGAAACCAAAGGCTGGAATTAAATGGATAGGGTTTAGTAATATCATGGGGAATGATTTAATATTATATATATAACACCACCCATAAAAAAAAACTAAAACAATGTATAAACATGCTACATGAATAAAAAAAAGACCAAAATCCAATATATAAATCTAAAACATAATAATCAGAGTGAAAAAACAACCTGTAAAACCAGTCTATAAGAAAAAGACAAAAAATAAGGACTAGGTTCCACATTACACACTACCAAGATCCATAGGACATCTACCACCATGATCCGAGCTCCATCCTATTCTATAACATTATCATACCCGTTATCCTGCAATAGGTCTACCCCTTACCTGTATCATAAGGAAAAATGAATGTATATTCACCAAGATTCATATGCAAGGGGAGAGTATATTGAATCAATAGGTAGTCCACCATAGGTTTCACACACACAAAATTTAAATAAGAACAAGTTATCTCACATTTATATAAAACATGAGATAAGTAGAATATAATAAATAATTCATGCAACTATATAAGAAACACACACAAAAATAACTATTACCTTTTTAAATACATCACTTCCATTAAATTTCCAACACTATAACACACACACAGACAAAAACACACACACTTATTCCCTAAAATCAAACCCATGCATGAACCTCCTATCAAAGAAGGATCATTAGAGAATCTATACTTATGAGTGGTACCCATCCCTCTAGACCCAATCTATCACTTGGTAGTAAAATCCATTGATCCCAAAATTGTCATGACAACCAAGTTTAAACAGAATAGGCCCTTTAAATATAAATTCATGAATATATGCAACCCAAACCAATTCCATGTTTCAAAACCAAGTTCATAACATTCAAAAAACACTATTTTAAATCCAAATAATTAAATAGGAATTTTATCAAACATGTTGTGAGATTTACCCATAACCTTTGTGTTAAACCATATTTTACAAAGATAATATCAAAAAAGATTTATCCAAAAAATTTATTAGAGATTATAGAAATAATTTTTAACTATTAAAACCATATTTTTTCAAGTTCTTAATAATGGTATAGAGATAAAGACACCACATTCATCAAACCAAGTCTTAAAGACAAAACTACATCACACCCTCATTGATTTAGGTACTAGAAAAATTCTTAAAATTATTCCAAACAAAAATACCATAAAAAATACCCTAAAAACTATATCTTTTCATGAAAACTCTAAACTAGGGTTACTCCTAAGATAAAATGAGAAGTATAAAGAATATGAGAAGAAAAAAGAGATTTACCTTTGATTCCTAGGACCAACGCTCCATGATTCCAAGAGATAAAATTTTGGAGATAAAATAATAAATAAAATCACCCAAAGAAACCCTTTAGTTCAAGTCCCTATAAGTATAGGGAAGAGTGAGGGTTTCAGGGGCATTTTTAGTTTTAAAATATAATTTTCATAACTCTTTAATGACACGCATGGTTTGGCCGCATGGTTTGGAAAACCATGCGAATCATCATTGTTTGAAAACTATAAGTGGCAAAATGGTTTATTAAAACCATTTTCCTGCCCATACACCGCCCACACACCCACATTATTACTTATAATATCCACACAGTTTCCCCAAACAATGTATAAACTGTGTACCCTCCATAATGCCCCTAAAACTTTCTAAAACTCTCCAAAACTACCTAAAACCAATAATATACCATTAAAAACTTTAAAATTAATTATAAAACTTTAATATCCATAAACCAAGTGATTATACATATATCTATCAGTATTTTGGTGAGGGTCTCATGCATGTTTAAATGAAAACCCATTTATATAAAGTTCCAACCAAGCCTTAAATTTTGAAACTAGTAAGTTGCTTTCCAAAATCTCATTAAAAATACATTTTCCAAAACAATAACATTTGAAGTCTACCTTGTAAGTTTCAAATAATACTTTAGATCATAATTTATAAATCAAACTTTAAAATCTATTTTGATAACCAACTTGAAACCAAATGGAGAATGAAAACCATTTTTCAATCAAACATTATTTTTAAATCCTCATTAAAAACCAAGGGGAAGCCCCCACACTTTAAATACAATGAAACCAAGAAACCATAATGAAGTAATCATGACATCACTAAAAAATTATAAATACACCATAATCATATAAATATTAGCAAACAACATGAAACCAAATTCATAATACATATTAAAGTACATTTAAAATGAAATATCAAACAATAACACCTCAATACCCATAAAATATACCATGTAAATCCATTATAAATCTGAGAATTCCATTTATAAATGATAATTATTTTTATTAAAAAACTTAGGAATTTAAAATAAAACATAAAATAATTACTTTTGATAAAAAAATAGTTTAAGAAAACTCAATAATACTTGGATTGTAAAGAAAAATATAGAAACATAGAAACACCTATCTCAACCATGTGCTGACACCTTAACATCACAATTTACAAAGGATTTAATCAAATATCCACCCTAGGGTTTGGAAAAAAAGACACCAAGGAAAGGCATGGTAAGAAAAAAAGGAAAGAATTAAATAGATGGAGAAGAAGCCTTGCCTAGGAGAATTCACTAAGAAATCGAGAGAAAGGGTGGAAAAAATACAAGGGAAAGAAGGGGAATCAACCAAGGTTCTCTAGAGATAGGCTTAGCATTATAGGAAAGGTAGAAACACCCCAAATGCGTAAAAATATGATAAGATTATTTTAGGTAATTCATAAAATTTAAAACCTAGGAAGGTCTCATGGTTTGGATACATGGATTTCCATAGCACGTGCTACCATGTAACCTCTACTAGAAATACCTTGAGATATGCATGATTTAGAAAACTAGGAACCAACTACGCAAATGGATCTTCTAAAAACTACATACCCTCCTTCATGACCTTGGTATGGTTGACTAACCATATGCTAACTGTGCGTGATGAAATATTTCATAAAATTAAACAAAATCAAAATAAAAAGACTCATAAATGAAGAAAATAAATAAATACCAATAAATAAATAAAATAATATGGAAAATTAATGTTTTGGTGTGATGTGAACCATACCCAATGAATTAGGGAAGGGAATTATCAATGTCCTCAACTCATACCTAAAGGTGTTGGGTATGCAATCTACCAAGTGCTGAACTATACCTAAAGGGGTGGGGTAGGCCCCCACATCCATGATTTATAATTTCCATCTCACTCAAGGTGTGGTGGCCAAGGAGTGAAGGATGGAACATTGTACCTAACAAGAGTTTCAAAAGGAATAATTCATTCCAGACAAGTAAATATTTCCAATTTATAACATGAATTTTCAAGATACTTAAGTGAGAGAGGGTTGAAAATTATAGGTACTAATGGAATGATACAGACTATAATAATATAGTGTGATACATGTGAATAATTCATTATTTATAAGTATTGGAAGGTGGCATTCTAAATGAAAGGTAAAATTCCTAAGAATTAGAATCCAGAGCTGGTTCATATGAATGTATAGGGGAAAAATTCTATTTTTTTTCATAGAGGGTCACTATAACATGTTACCTTCATTATAAATGAACATTTATAGTGTGAGTCATCTTTTTTAAGTACAATTATTTGGTATTTGAAACCTCAATTCAATAGAGATCCATGGAAGGGAAGGATACCAAAAGTAAACTGAAATGATTGAGGTTTGGGGAATACAAGAGCATAGAGTTCCAAAGGTTGTACTGGTGAAAATTTATAAGGTTTGAGAAGAACATACTAAGTATATCAGAACAAAAAAAGAAAGGATGAATCATTTGTTAGTTGAGAAGGAAAATATAATGATAATTCATGCTGGTTTTCCCAATGAATTTTTGTGAAAAACCCAAGGATTATGTGGCATAATTGGTAAACATGAGTCTTTATTCTCTATTAAGGTATGAACTTCTAGAAGCTTATTAAGATGAAAAGAAGGTTTAAATATCCCATATCAAAGTATTTTTGTCACTTGTATATGTACACATTGATACCAAGTAAAAGGAAAAGTTAGAAGATAATTCCTTAGCATGTTACTTTGTAGGGCATGACAATGAAGAATTTGGTTTTCTGCTCAAGGATAAAAACTCTCCAAAGGTTTCAATTAGCTGGAAAATGATATTCAATGAAGAGGTATTGTAGAGTGATTAAAACCAATAATAATATTATAATGATATAATTTTTTCATCACATGTTGTGGTTAGACTGAATGGAAATTCAAAAGGTATAAAATTTTCAGAAAGTTTAGGAAGTATATCAGTTCAAGAAACACCAAATTGTTTGGAAGAATTTTATAATGGAGGTAAAGATTTGATGGTGTTTCCAATACCAAAAGTACATGAAATATTAGGGACTATAGTGGGATTTAGTTATTGGTGATGAAATGAATTCCTTATATATGTATAGAACATTATAGCAAATAGACTAACCTATCGAGAGACACAAAATTTAGAATAAATGGTTTTATCAGCTAAAGGTGGAATCATACAGTAGATGAAGGAATAAGGAAAGGCTTTTTGTGAAGGGTTATCAACAATCATAAGGTGTATATTTTTCTAAGATATATTCTTATTTTTTAAACACACATCTAATGGTTTCCAAGGAAGGTCTAAATCTAGAGAAATTAAATGTGAAAACCACATTTATTAATGGAGAAAAATGAAGAAATTTACATGGATTATTGGTAAAGATTCATATGTAAATGAAACCAAAATATTATGTGTAAGATAAATAGGATACTTTACAATTTTAAGTAGGAACCAAGCCAGTATAATTAAATCTCAATGCCTTTATGGAAGAATAAAAGTTTATCAAGAGAGGTGTTGATAATTGTTTCTATTAGAAGGTGTTCAACGATGGTATCTTTATCATCTTACTTCTTTATATTGATGAAACACTTATTTTTAGTCTAGTAAATGAAATTATTAATGAGATAAAAGATGAATTTTCCAAAAGTTTTGAGATGATGGATCTCTATCAAGAAAAATGGATTTTGGGGATACAGATTATAAGGGAATTAAAGTTTGAATCTTTGTTCCTGAATTATTATGAATACATCTAGAATGAATTGGAATCTTTCATAATGAGAAATGTGTATCTAGTAACCAAAAATATATTTTTAACATTTCATGTTGTGCAAGGAGAAGGAATTGTGAATTGAAGCAGAGGTTGAGTACATGGAAAAGGTTCCTTATAAATTAGTAATTGCAATCTTGATTAATTCCATGACTTCTGCATGGATCGATATTGCACATGTAGTGGGAGTATTTAGAAGATTCATGGATAATTCTGGATGAGAGCACTATTAAGTAGTGAAGTGGATCCTCTGGTATCTTAAAGGTTCCAAGAGTCTATCTCTCTATTTTAAATAGATAAATCATTATTAGGGTTTATAGATTATTATTTTAAGGGAGATACCGATACTCAAAAGAGAAAAAAGGTATATGTGTTCAATTTTTAAGGAGTGTATATGTAATATCCTAATATTTTAAAATAATATTATGTTTGATAACATATACAATATGTAACACCAAGCTTAAACGAACCATGAAATATTATTAATTAAATACGATTGTTATAACCTAGATATTGATTTGGGGAGTATGAATAGTAATAACCACATTATAAAATATATATTAAGGTCATAATCAATAAAAATGTATTGATTAAATCTTAGGAAATAAACACTCAATTTTTAGTAAAGTCACTTTATTTTTAAAAAATTACTTTCTTCCAAAATGATATTTATTTATTTTTGTTAGCAACTAATATAATTAATTTTTTACAATTTTAAAAAATTTATTTTATAAAATGAAATTAATTTTTAAAATCATCATATGAAAATTATCTTAGGGTTAATTTTTGGGATTTTTCTAAAAAATATTGACTTTTAGTGAATAATGAAAAATACCAATTTTTATTGAAATATATATTTTTGTTTCAAGAATCCACAAAGTTTAATTTAGTTATAAAATGGTTTCATAGAAAAATTATTTCAATTATATTATTTATAATTTTATTTTTGTCTTTATAATAAATTTTATACTTGAATTTGGTATAAACACAATTGTTTACATAAAAATACATTTTAATAAAAAATCGTTTTTCATCACATTTTTTTGGTTTTAATTTTAAATTAAATGTGGAAAATTATGTGAATTTAATTTGATAAAATGGATTATATATTTAGAATATATATAATTAATTTCATTTATTAATTTCAATATAGTTTTTTTTTCATAATTAATAACAAAAATAGTAAAAATATATTACCACGGTTAAGGGTAAAATAAGTTTACCGGGTGGTTAGACTAAATAGATAAGTGTTAAAATGTCCTAACACTTTTATAATTTATATTTTAAATTCATATTTAGACCATATATCATTTAATATTCATTAATGGTCTATATATGATCCATTTGGCAGGATTAAGATATCAATATATTTTATTCTTATAAACAATTCCAAGTATATCCTCTCACCCAATTATAAAAGGACACCATTTTCCTCTCCTATCCAAATTTCAATAGAATTTTTATTTGGAAAATAAATCATTAGATACATTACTTAAATCACTCCCAACATACTCTAGGCCTTGGGTTGACCATTAAACCAACCTAGGAAGGATTTAGGTGTAAACATATAGAGGTTGTCCAAATAAGAGGTATTGTTCTTAACCATGCATTTTTTTTCATTTATTTTAATACCTCATTAAAATAAAATTCAACACTGAAAAAATAATAAAAAATTATATTAAATATTTTTTTATATTTTTATGTTAATTTCATACCCTATATCCATCCCATGTTCCATCAAATAGGAAACAAATATGTTGTTTGTGTGTATGAAAGACTACCGCCTCGTGAACCCATGTAATTCGTTTTCCATCACCGCCTCTCATGGACAGTTATAATGATAGATTTAATGTTTATATATAATATTAATTACATATTTATCATTATTAGAAACTAATATAATACATATTTTTTTACATTTCCATTCATTGAAAAATGACAACGTTGTTCATGTGCACGTGTGGACTACCGCCTCCACAATGCGATGTGATTAATTTTTCACCACTGCATCATTTGGATGATATATATAAGTTTATTAAAATAAATAATATGTTATTTATGATATAATTATCATTCTATAAATATAAAATAATACTTACCTTCATTACATCATGACTATTATTCCAGAAATGATGGAATAATGATTTCTTTTACCGTAGTCAAACTACTAAAATTATTTGGGATATATGAACCGAATATCATAAAAACATACAAAATGAACTTAATTGATTAAGTAAATAATGATAAAATGATAATAAATAAAATAAAATTAATACTAAACGTTAAAAAGGTTCTTATTTAAGTAAATAATTAACTTAATTTTATTATTCATAAATATAAAGAACATACATGTTGAGTCTGACCTAAGGAAAGAGATTTCATCTCAATTTACACCTCATTGAGACATATTTGGTATTATGTACCAATTAACTTTTATATGATATATATACTAAAACTTTTAGGTTTTTAACATGAATATTTATTTATTAATTAAGATTAATGATTCAATTCATGTTACTCTTTCAAGAGGATTGTTTAAAAGAAAAGTCGATCATATTTCTCTTTTGATCGAGTACATTTTTATTCAAAGTCCATATTTTTCAAAATTATTTTAGAAAATTAATTTTTATTAATCAAATTATTTATCGAGGATAGTTTAATTTATCCTTTAATTTTGACATGGTTTGAAATTAGTATTCATAATTTTTTCACAACTTTTTTGTAAAAAAGTCAAAAGGAATGTTTTCTTTTTAATGTATATGAAATTTATGGAATTTCCCACCAACATAACTGTTTTATTCCCTTTATCTTATTCTATAATATTTGAATGATTTTTAAAGGAAAATATTTGTGAATAATTACCTTAAATTCTTTATTTAATTTCTTTAAAATAATTTATTTTTCTACAAAATTTTATTTTCTAATGGTCATCTCTCATTACTTGATTAATTTTTTGACATTATCTTTCCCCTAAAAAATTCACCTTCATGTGATCATTAGGCTACAAATTTCTCTTAAATACACATATTCTTTATTAGGAATATTTTTATTTCTTAAACCGTATATCATTTCTATAAAAACAATTTTACTATGAAAGTTATTTTATTGACTCAGGAAACTTAATAAATATGTGTTATTTACTCAATGTGTATACTTATTGATAAGGCATATTATTTATGAATTAAATATTTCAATAAATATATGAGGAATGAATTAGAAATGATATGATGGGTGGGACTCAGAATTATATATATCCCCTTGATGTGTTGACATGTTTCATGAGACAAATTAGTAAGCTAGCATTAAATGAGTTTCTGGCATATACCTACCCATTGATTAAACCTTCTTATCACATGGATTTGATGATATATATTTCATGATGTATGAAATCGTGATGTCAAATATTAATAATTTGATTCAATAAGATATCATTTATTATTTTCCATGAGATTAATACATTCATATTATCCATGGATGAATTTCATGCTCAAGTTATTGATTAAATGGCATGTGTTTTCAATTATTTACGTTTCTATATTGATTATGCCTTATTGATTCATGATAACTTTTGTGGTATGTAAATCTTACCAAGAATTTGAAATCACAATTTAGTTTTTTTCTTTTCCTAGAGATATGAAAAGAATATTATGAATAATGTAAAGGGTTAAATAATATTTTTATTCTATGTATTTTTAAATTTATAATGTAATACAGGAATCATGTATGTATTGTATTTTCCAAGAATACTAATGTAACACCCTGAGATTTTTTGAATATTTTTTTAAATATATTTAATATTTTTTATATTTTAAATTATATGAAACACTAAGTTTACATTGTGTTATGCACAATACTATGTTTAGATTGTGTTGTACACAATTATGAGTTTATCTTGCATTACATGCAACCCCGAGTTTAAACCAAACATGAAATACTATTTAAATATTATTATTTAATATGATAGTTATAAACTATCCATTGGAATAAAAGGTATGAATAGAATTAAATAAATTATAAAAATATGTTTTATGCATGTTTATATAATAAATTACTAGGTGAAAAATTAATTAGAAATAAAAATAAAACCCTTCTGAAAATAAAAGGATTTTTTTTGAATTTCTATGTTTATTCGCATAAGTGTGTTTTATATTAATAAATTAACCAAATAAATTTTTAATAATGATTTCAATGGAATTTTTATATTCAATACATTTTTTAATATTCATATTATATGTTTTTGAGACCATAGTAATAATTAATCAAAATTTACACTTAAAAACTGTATTTTTCTAAAAAAGAGTTTGGTTACCTTTTTTCCAGCGTACTTATTTTAAAAATAATTTTTGAAAATTTTATAAAATTTTTCAAAAAAATAAACATCATTTTTTGAAGAATAATATCAAAATTATCTTAGGTTGAATTTTTGGATCTTTTCTAAAAAGTTTAGTTTTTTGATTAATAGTGAAAAATACAAAATTTTAACTGAAAACTGTATTTTCATTTAAATAATTTATAATGTTAAAATATATTTTAAATTGGTTTTAAATTAACAATAGTAAAATTATGAATCTATTAATTAAATTTAGGCCATTAAAATAATTTTTATATTAAATTTAGATATAAAAACTTTGTAAAAGTTTTAACATTTTCACTTTAAAAACCAACTTTCTCAGCACGCCTATGAGATTAAATTTAAATTATTTTTTTTCCACTTATGTGATTGGAATTTTAAAAAATGGATTCTATATTTGGAATAGTTATAATTTTTAATGACTAATAAGTTAAAATTAATTTTTGTCAAAAGTGATTTGTGAAAATAATTAAAATTAATTATAGTGATGGTAAGAACAATTTTACTTAGTGATTAAACATAGAGAATAAGGTGTAAAATGACCTACTAAATCATTCAACACCCATTATTAGGACATATGTTAACCCTAACCAATTTATTATATATTTTTATGAGTTATTGGTATACTATTCCATGAAAATAAACTATATAATAAGTTAATTAAAAAAAGACAAAAAAGGGAGCATTCCTTGCCTTTAATATCTTTAAAGCTTTGGGATAGAAATAAAACATCATATATTCGGTTAAAAATATTACTTTGAAATTGAAATTAGTTTTTTTTATATATAAATTATTTTAAAATTTTATATATTAAATAATAACTTTAAATCTTATGAAATACCAATGCATGAATTATTTAGTAAATAATTAACTAAAAAATGATACTAAAAATATTAAAAGTGAATTAAATTGAATGAATTATTTTATTCCATTAATTTTATTGATGAATATATAATTTTATAGAGGTTTTAACTTAATATATTAAAATTACCTTATTTTTTTGATATTTATTAAATTAAAATTAAATAAATCATGTCAAAATTTAAATTAATGTTATTTTATAATAAATTATATTTTATTAAATGATTTAAAATTACTAAAAATCCTATCGTTTAGAAAGTTATTTTTTAATGATAATAAATATAATATATGGTCTATTTATAGAACAAATTATCTTTTATAATGTATATATTAACCCCTAAATAGAAAAAAACTTTTTTAGCTTAGTCAGGGTTAAAGTAGTATTTTTGCGCATTACATGCAGTTCTGTTAAAATTAATTTACAACACACATGGGTTTTTTATTTTATAAATTAAATAAAATATTTATAATTAGTGGGTATAAATTTTCTAATAATTATCACTTTAATTTAGTCATAATTGATAAATTACCAAGGTTAGAAAATTAGTTACCATAGTGAAAACATAAAATAGTAAAAAATAGAGAAACTTAGAAGTTAGGGGAAAAAATTATAAAAATGCATTTATTTTTGTGTGTGGGACTTGTTTATTGACCACATAAACCCTCCCCTCTATTATTATTCACTTTTGGAGCCACATGGGATAAGTTAGACCTCCCAATAGTGAATAATTTTGATTATTTATAAGAATTCCACTCTTCCTTACCTATAAAAGGGCACTCACTCACCCCAATTCTTCATGCCTCTCAATCCTTTTAGATCAACCAAGATATGAATAAATCACTTCCCAAAGTGTATAATATCATCATATAATCCTTAATTTTGGTATAAATCTATCCAATTAAGTCTTTTGGTGTAAACCAAAAGGTGGTTCCTATAGAATAAGAAGTTTGAATGAGTATGATAAGAATTAAGACTTATGGTAAGAGATTTCCATTTTACTTTTTTACTTTTGTGAGACAAATGAAATATTCATAAAATATTTCTTCTATGCAATGTTTATACTTCCCATTAATGTATTGTTTTATGCTTATACTAAAATTTATTGGTATTTACATATCCATTTAATGATCTTTCTATCATAGGGTTTACAGTTCAAAGGTTACCAAATTAGTAATGGATTCTTGTCTCAATCTTTCTTCTTTGTAACATAAGTTATGTTATGTACCTATACTCTTCGATGAGGTATATATACAGAAAATTTGACAAATAATATCATGAAATTATTTATCCTCATGATATTTTAGGTCCTATTTTATGTTATTCTTTCATGGGGATTATTATTCAATGTTACCAAAGTGGTAAAGAGTTTATGTTATAATAAAATCATTTGTTGGGATTGTTTTTTATTAATTATTAAATATTTAAATCTCATGATATACCTCTAAATTATTCTTATTAATTTTCATCACCTTTGGTTATTCATGATACCTTCAAGCAATGGTACCATTTTCCCACTCTTTGTTACTTATAATAATTAATTTTTTTTTAAGAAAATACGACTTTATTTTTCTATTTAGATGGAAATATTTTTTCTTTCAATACCATTTTTAAAAAAATTATCACTATATTAAGATTTTTAAAATAAATTTTAACCTATTTTGTACTTTTCATAGATTTTTTTGAATGGATTCTTCATGTAATTTTCTAAAAAAATTCCAGTTTTGATTTTACAAAAAATGTGAAAGGAATCATCATTTTTATATGCACGACATGAATAGAATATTATAAAATCATAACCAATAATTTCTTAGAATATTCTATTATAAATTTTAAAGTTTATTTTAAAATAAAAATGTTTTTAAATGGTTTTATGATTTAAAAATCACTTTTCTACTTGTAAAGGATATTTTACTCAATAAATGTTTTAAATGAATTATAAAATATTTCTTAATAAGTTTCCAATTTTATTTTCAAAGAAAAGGATTTTGAAAATGTTTTATGTTTTAAAAAGTATTTTAAATTATTTTCAAATATTCCTTTATAAATTTTCAAGGTTATTTGCAAATAAAATTATTTTTTGATAATGTTTTATCTTTTATTTTCAAAGTAAAGATATTTTCCTCAAGAAATGTCGCAAGTAGTATTTCAAAATTATTTTCCATATAAGATGTCATTATTTGAGGTTACTTGTTATTTACTAGGGATATTATGCAATGATACCATTCTTATTATCTCTATAAATGGTTTATTTTTACAATGATAAGATGCTTATAAAACATATTTTTCTTCCATAGGTTATACCATAATAAAATGATTATAAAACCTGCTTCTTTTCATGGGTTATGATATGATGAAATGTTGAAATGATTATGAAACCTACCTCTTTTCCAGAAGTTAATATATGATGAATTTTTTATGATACCCATTTCATTTCATGGGTTATGATATGATGAATGTTTATGATCTTGTGGAATATATAAATATAGTTTTCATTATGTGATGGGCTTGACCTATATCTTCCTTCAATACATTGGGTAAAGATAAATGCTTTATGAGACCAGAGGGTACATGAGTGGTCAACCTGATCCTATAAAGGAGGTTATACAGGTTTTCATCCTAATCCCAAGTTCGGTACATGGGTGTTCATCCCAAGCATAACATGTAATGAATTTCATGATTGGTCGCCTTGATATAATATTTTATATACTTGTGTGTATTCCAAAAATATATTTCTTATGCCAATGTTATGATATCATGACTCATGTTCTTTTATTTCCTTATGATTCATGTATTATTAACTGCCAATCCTTATACCATGATTCAAGTTTATGATATTTGATATGCAGGGTATAGTTTTCCAATGTTATTCTCATGTTATCATACCCTTATTATCATGTCATGCTTACGTATCTTACTTGTTTACCCTTATTGAGCATTTTATCTCACCCTTTCCTATGTTTCGTTTCCCCAAGTTATGAATAAAGGTTTTAAGTAGGGTATATTTGTGAAGAGTACTAAATATGAAGATCTTTATGAGAGATGTTGAATATATTTCATCATATTAGAATATGATGTTCCATGTTTTAAAAGGCACTAAAATATTATGTTCATAGAGTATGTGTTTATTTAATGTAATGAATATTCATCTAAAAATATGTAATATCCATGTATGAGAAGCTTGAGTTTATATATTTGGTATCTGTCTCGCGGTGCATGACGGGATCGTGGGGGAGAAACGTGCGCTGTCCGACGATTGATTAGAGAAGATTGAGTTCTGCTTAATCACTCATATCGGGTGCACAGTTTTCACCTCGAAACAACCAATGGTTCCATATCCAGCAATATGTGGACCTTCTTTCCAAAGGTAGGCGTTCGCTGGGTGGTTTGACCAGCGATGCTTAAGAACTCACATTGGTCAAGAGGATGGGAATTCGGGCTCATCGCACCCTTTTGGGGGGAATTATTTCCTGTTACGGGACTATATTATAGATTTAAGACGTATTCATATGTTCGTGAATATTTGGTTTATACCCAAGCATCGTATCCACAGATTACTCCTGGTTGGCAATGGTCAGCTGGACACAGGGGTTCGAAATCGTTTATGCCTGAGGTTTACCATCCGTCATTGAATTAATGAACCGAGGTGTCTGGACTCATTGAGACGACAATGATTTAAATCCTTGTAACCAAGAACTATGGATTTTATTGTCATCTAGGGGGGACAGATAATGACTTGAGCGTTTGGATCAAACCTGTGGTACGGGCCTCCTACGTATCCCTATGAGAGGAATTAGAATTTACGTAGTTTAGTTTGGCATGGGGCTTACACTCCGAGGCGGCCCAAGGTATGGGTAAACCGATGTAATGGGGGTCGGAATGACCGATTGTTGGGCTTGAAACTCGGGGAGGCTTCCTACGTACCCTGCCTAGGAGACAGAGATCAAAGTCCACGTAGTTCGGATTGATATAGGGATTACGATCTAGGCTTCCCATGGGGTGGTGCGGTGAACCCACGTGAATATGGTCGGATCGACCGGGTGTTGGGCTTGACCTTAGGGGAGGATTCCTACGTACCCTTCCTAGGAGACATGGATCAAAGTCCACGTAGTTTGGAAGAGAGTGTCAGAGAACCGACGTGAATATGGACCTGGGGGTCGGATGGTGATCGGGCTTGAACCACTTGGAGGCTTCCTACATATCCCTATGATGGGGAATCAAAGTCCATGTAGTTCGAATTGATATGGGGCTTACTCTATAAGGAAGCCCAGGAGAGGATTTCATGGTCCATGCTTACTCTAATCCCATGTGAGTCATGCTCAGTGTGAGAAACAAGAGGCAGTAGGGACCAGACGATCACGTCGCGAAAGGTGCATTCGTGAGAAGTGTGATGGGGATTACGCATGAGGGCGGACCTGGAGAGAATTTCATGGTCGATTCTTACTCTAATACCATGTGAGTCATGATCGGTGTGAGAAACAAGAGGCATCAGGGACCAGACGATCACGTCGTGAAAGGTGTTTCTGTGGGAAGTGCGATGGGGCTTACGCGTGGGGGCGGCCCAAAAAGTCGGGGCTTACTCTGAGATGGATTCCCATGGTGATAAAGCCCAGCGGTAGAGGTAAAGGGAAACGAAAACCCTTGTGTCCATCCCCCCCTTGGTTCTTGGCATCGGGGAAGTACGAAGGTGCATGGGTGCCACCTCCCGCAAGAAAGGCTAGGGGCTTATACCAAGGAGGTTGCCCTGGTTCCTTCCTCATGTCTGACCATGAGGGCATCCCAACTCACTGGTGGGTTGAGGAATATAATTGAGGCCTACACCTATGCGCAAGTGTACAAGCGGGATAACACCAAGGGCATTGGAATCAGTCCAAACAGAGGGAGATGAAAAGTGTGAATCACATGCCCAAAATTTGGAACACGGTGAAGGTGGAATGATGATGGAGGATAGCTTTTGACCATGTTCAAAACACATCATTCATATCGCGTTAGCCTGAAATGGGAATAAACAAACGAGGGTCGACTGCTAACCATATTCAAAAGATATGACCTGACTTGAAGTGTTGTCCAAAGTCTTCCGGGGCATTGGCCCAGGACGGTAGGTGAGCCGATGCGGCATGTGACCAGGCCGTTAGGGGGTCCCTTCAGACATGGAAGTGGATGAAGATCCGAATTAAGGATAGACAAAGTGTGAGGTGGATTGATAGAATATTTGAATAGATTCCAATGCTCTTTAAGGTATTCCACTGTGATCATGGCATTAGGCATCTTATGCTTGGAGCATAAGGCATCTCTTGTTTGGAGCAAGAGGCATCCTACATTTGGAACATAGGGAATACTACAGTTTAAAGTCATATAGATCGAACTGTTTCCATATAGTTTAATGTCATATGGATAGGATGAGGGCCATACAATTTAACGTCATGTGGTCAGGACAACTAGGTAGGAGATACCTAGAAATGGTTGGTGTGGGACTTACGCAAAGGCGGCATTTTCTGGATGAACCTAGCAAAAGGAGCTAGGTAATGGGGTTATAGGAGAGTCATGAGGAGTAGCTTGACTCATGACATGTATAGTATAGATGTTGGGGCGGTGCAAGGGTGCAATGTAAAATACTGTTGACCCGGCCCAAATAGTTTGTGGTGCGACTCTCCATTTTTCATGGTGGTCAGTGACGGTAGTGAAGGGACCGGCCCGGAGGTACGGGACCATAGCCGAACCCTGACCCCGAGCGGGGGGGTGGGGGAACAACCACCGCGGTATGGACCAGCGAGTGCATGGGGTTTGTCACATGGGGGATGGCCACGGAGGAGGCGGGCCGAGTAGAATCTGGCCGCCTAGGATGTTCGCAAAGGAAATGGCCGCTAAGGGCTGGCTGCATGTGGTTTGCGGTTTGGTTGTCCGTGAAGGGTGTCCATGGAGGAGCTGGCCACGAGGGAGAAGGCCACGAAGGACTAGGCCTTGAAGTAGGCTGTCTGCGAAGGATGGCCATAGAGAAGATGGCCATCCGTGAAGGGAGTCCACATATGAGATGGCCGCGAAGGAAATACCTGCGAAGGAAATGGCCGCGAAGGGCTTCTGCAAAGGGGCTGGCGCCCATCATACTTTGCGCCCGCAGAGTGGTTCCCAACTCTATTTTGTGAATGACACTGGTCTGCAGAGGGGGTGGCCGCGAAGGATATGGCTGCATGTGGTTCGAAGTTTGGTTTCTCTTCTATGCGGAAGAGTGCATCCGCGAACGATATGGGGTCTACGGATGGTTGTAGAACTTTACCGCTGGGAGCGATTTCTCCAGCGTCTCCCCACAGGTTTTCACCCGTCCTTCCTCTCTTCTTTTTGGTGCCCCTCAGGGTCTATTTATATACTAGTGAAGAGGCAGTATCGATGGGCCCATGGAACTTTCTGCGGAAGCCCATGAATGAATCTCCACCCGTGAACGTCTCGGTCAACCAGGGATTTTTGGAACCGAGATTTGCAGAATTGCTCCGCGGTCACATACCTCTCTACTTCTATTCTGTGAATGATGAGGTTTGCATCCACATACGGATTCCGCCTCCATTTCGCGAGTGATGATGTTTGCGGCCGCATATAGCATCTTCCTCCATTTCACGAATGACAGTGCACACGACATTGGCTGGTTGGTATGGTTCATAGTGGTGGATTGGGCTGGCTTCACCAGCGGTCTTCCTCGTTCGCACCCGCGTAGGCTCTCCGCCCCCATTTCGCGAATGACAGCGTTTGCGGGAGGGCGGTTCGCCGAACTGGACACATACTGTTACTGGGAGCCAGTACACAGACCGGTTCAGTCCTTTTCCAAGTCTTGGGGTAATTGGATTTCCCCCTTGCGGAATTTTCAGTACCCTATAGTATCAAAGGAAAGGTTTAGTTAACCTTTAGAAACTAGGTTGAGAAAACTTTAGTGAGACCCCTAGGGATATTTCTAAGGATATATTTAGGGATGTATCTAAGGATAAGTCTAAGGATGAGTCAAAGTTTAGGAAATTGTCATGGAATTTTGGTAAAGGATTGAGAGAGTGGTTTCCAAATTATATCCCTATCTAGTTACCTACAAGTGGATGTGTCTTAAGAACAGATGAACATAGGGATAAAAATCCTAAATACACTGTAGTGAGATAGACTCGATCGGGAACTAGTGAACGATAATGGGCCTTGATGAAGACCTAGGTTGACACTCCTAAGGTATATTCTTTAGAAATTAACAAACTCTTTACAAACTATCAGGAAGTATTTAAATATATTATGACTATGAATTACCTAGGATAAACCTAAGGTGTCCTATATAGAGAAGGTATCATGATATAGATATCTAATAAGTGTAATTTCATAATTATTTAGTTCATACTTATGATTATTATTTATTACACTATGATTTTGGTTTTAGTAAATGGATGGAACTTAAAGGAACTATGTTAATGTTGAGTTTTATTGAAAATACAATGATTTTTCTCCTGAGAATCCGAACTCTATGGGAGATGGAATGAAATATCTTGTTTATATGCTCAAAAAAATTTCTCAAGATATGAATCATACTAGAATTCTAAATGAGAAAAAAGGGAACAAAATTCTATTGAGTCCTTCATGGGACAAAGTCCTACTTCCTTTAGTGGATCTACTGATCCTCTAGTTGTTGAATAATCGATTGGTACCACTGAAAATATTTTTTCCTTTCTCTAGTTTTTGGAACATGAAAAATTATTTTTGGATATCTACTATTTGGATAGTAAAGTAGATAAATGGTGGAATATTATCAAGAATACCAGGAAACATGTTGAAGTTTACTCCACAGATTTGGATGAGTTCATGAAATTAGTTTTCAATAAGTACTTTCTACATATTCTTTATACGAAGATGGTGAATGAGTTTCTTGAGATAAAGAAAATGGATGATGAATCAGTTGGTACCTATGAGATAAATTTTACAAGATTTTAGAGGTACACTTATTTTGTTATCATCCAACCTAAAAGTAAATTTGATCGATTCTTTAGTGTCTTAAAACCAAGTCTCCAAAGGGTGTTCTCTATATGAGAATTCAATAGTTATGAAGAGATTGCTTTATGTGATGTTAAGGTGGAAATGGAGGTTTAAGTTATATATAAATCTCATGGTTTTGAAAAGAAAAGGAAGATCGATTTAGAAGGAAAATCTAATAACCAAAGAGAGAAGAATATGGGATTTACCTTATGCTTTAAGTGTGGTAAGAAACAAAAATGTAATTATCTTAAGGGGAAAATTAAATGTTTTAAGAGTGTAAGGGAAGTTCATCAAGTGGCTGAATGCTGAAGTGATGGAAAGAAGTTATATAATGATATGAATAATGATAAAACTCCACATAATTCATCTACCAAACTATAGTGTTTCAATTTCAAGGATTTTGGGAATTATTCTAACATGTTGCCCAATCTAAGGACTAATTTGGATTATAAGCCACAAAAAGTACTAAATAAAAAGGAAAGAGGGAAAGATTATGCTATCATAAAGGATGAAGTGATCCATGGTAATTAGGGAATACTTATCATCTTATCCTTAGTTAGTACTTTGAATTTTTATTTTGTATGAATGATCCTTATAAAAATCATATTGTTCATCCTTTAGTGACATTTCATGTGATTATGTACTTAGATTCTAGAATAATTAAATCACATATTCTATTGATATAAGAATGAACCCAAGCTCCCAATAAAAATATTTTTATATAAGATAAGAGCTAATATAAGGAATGAAGAAGCATGAATGTTTTCAATATGGTTTTATAGTAATTTAGGATACTACCATGTTTCAAGAGAATACTAGATGAAGGTATTCACATGTTTGGTATGTGAAAATCAAGAGTTAATTTATGATATATGGGAGATTAATGTTAAGTTCATTTTTAGAAATTTAGTAACCTTCTTTATAAATTTTGAATGATGAAAGGGTTAAAATTTTAACCATTTATGAAAAGGTTTATGTTGAACTTTGGTTGAGGTTTTATATATTAATGTATTACTTCACCATATGAAGATTTATGCATATTGGATAACCTGTGAAAACCTTTTTAATGTGATGACAACTAAATATAGACAGAATGAATTATGATTCTATTTATGGATATAATGATCCTTTAGTGCTTTGGGAAAAAAATTCATCTTCATTTATTAGAGTAAGATATTAAGAGGAAATTAATCAAGGAACAACCATAGGGTGATATTGTTATTATCACATCATCATCATGTAATTTTTTATTCAAAAGAAAAAGAAAAATAGGTAAAGGCTGCAATAGAGGTTATGGGGGTCTGAAGTAATGGAGGCCGAGGGCATCCCCTCTTATAATTTTCACCCCCTCCAGTTTTAAGCTATCCAAATTATGAAAAATAATACAATCTGGGCTAGGGGTTAACTGAGGACAAGTAGTCCGCGACTTTTTTGCCCACCCTCCATGTATGGTTCACCTTAATGTCATCGCCAAGGATTCCACTATAGTTTCTGATGGCATAATCCACTAACCAAGGAATCTTTCTGAGGCCATGAAGAGTGTTGTGAAAAATCATTGAGTCCATTTCTGCCTCTATGATGTGAAAGACCCTCTGCCTACAAATGTTAAGAACAATTTTCATGGAGAAAGCTTTCACTTGGAGGGTTATTCCCTGACCCAACCATATGGAGAAGGCCAAGTTAACCGACCCTATGCTATCACGAATAACCCCACCCCCATGAATCACACCTGTAATGCTTGACCCATTGGATTTGAGTTTCAAACCCCTTAAAGTAGGCTGCCAACATACCCATTTTACTAATGAAGGACCACAACCCGAAGGAGTAGAAAGGGGTATTGTGATGAAATGTCACAGAGATATAGCCTCCTTCATGTTTCCCAGTACCCTGACCAGGTCGATAAGTAGGTTTTTTGTCCTAGTATTGAGCACAGAACCCAACGAGGGAATCCCCTCATGAATCCACTTGTTTCTCACCTATCACAAGCACCAACATCCGGCATGAAAAATCACAGTGCGAACCATCCTCTCTGAGCCGTCGCTTAATGAGTTGTGAAACCAATGCTCCAAGAAGGGAAGGTCATACATGGACGAGATGAGGATAATTTTAAACTCACCAAATAACTGCCACACCTCACACATCCACTCACTTTCAAAGAACAAGTGGTATGAGCTCTCCTCTGTATGCCTACTACAACAAAAACATCGGGAAACTGGGTTGGCACCACACCACTTGATGTTATCATCCATTTGGAGGGCCTAATTCCTAATCCTAAAGATGAGGAACTTGTATTTAGTGGGAATGATTTTGATATAGAGGACCTCATTCCAAGATTCAATCGGTCCCTTCAAACTAAATGTTTTGCTGTAATCCTTCATTGTGAAAGCTCCAAAGGGTGATGGGGTGAAAACACACCGATCCAAATCATTAGACATCTCGATGAGGATAAACTGGTGCTGCTAGTCCCTGTTCAAAATAGCCATGGTGAAATTAGGATACTTTCTAGATTCCCAAAAAGAAATATCTGTGATAGGGAATCCTGGGTAGCAATAACCATCCCACTTCAATTATGGTGCCAAAATAGAACATCACCTCTCCTGAAGATCCAATGGAAATGAAGCCGAAGATCATTCAACATTGGAACAATCACTTCCCATAGGGGATAAGTATAACCACCCATTGAAACCAGGTCCCCTAAAGAGTCACCGTGCATGGTGAGCCCCTAAAGGGTGCGATGTTCCCAGACCTCCGAAGCTAATTTTACATGCATGCCACGAAGGGTGTCCTCGAGGCTAAAAATGTTGATTTCCCCATTTGTAGTGGGCATCACCATCCTGCCCTATGAAACCCAGTGCCTTTTAACCTTGGTTTTGGGTCCTAAATGAAGTTGGACAATATCCTATATATGATTTTGATAACTTCCTTTGGGACCCTTATTATAGAGAGCGCGTGGACCAAGGTGGTGAGTAAAACACCGTTGACCAGAGAAATTCTCCCTCCAAAGGATAAGAAGTTATTCTTCCAATTTAGAACCTGATCCATGGTTCTGTTGATTGGGGGGTTGAAGTTGCAGATACAGACTCTCCCTAATCATAGGGGATTCCCCAGGTACTGCATGGGAATGTTCCCTCTTTGCATGTCTAAAAAATAAAACACAATGGAAACACGGTTGGGGAGACTGATGGAGGAAATGAAAAAATTACTCTTGCTTCTGTTAATGCTCTGACCGCTCTAACGACAATACTCCTCCAGAAACCTATTCAAACCCCTCAAAGAGATACTCACGGAATTCATGAAGAAAATTGTTTCATACACAAACATGATATGGGACACTAAAGTGGATTTCAATCTGCGACGAAAAGGAAGGATAACTTTGTTACCAAGGCTTCGATGAATATTTCGGCTGAGCACGTCATTTGTAATAATGAAAATGCTTGGGGATATGGGGTCCCCTTGACAAAGGCCTCAGGTATCCTTGAAAAAACCATAGGTCTTCCCCATAAATGACACTTCCAGCCACGAGGAACTGAAACATTGAAAAATGATGTCAAAATTTAATGAAGAAAAGCCCATACCTGTCAAAAATTTATTGATGAAGCTCCACTATACTCATTCATATACTTTTCACATATCAATTTTGATAGCCATATTAGATCCTTGGGACTTGTGGTTCATATCCCTGATCGTTTCCTAGACCAGAGTGATCACCTCCTGTATGGATATCCCCTTTACAAAATTGTGATGTTCCATGGAGACCCATTGTGGAAGACGAGATGCCATTCGAGAATTGATGATGCTAGCAAGGATTTTATAAGGTACATTGCACATACTTACCAACTAGAATTGTTGGATTGAGGAAGGGTTCTTAGACTTGGGAATGAACACAATAGTGGTAGCACAAACAATGCAAGAAAACTGCCCTCCCCTAAATAATTCATGAACAATGGTAATCATGTCATCCTTTACTACCTCCCATGATTCTATGTAGAAAGAGGAAGGAAAGCCTTCCAGGACATCCATGATATTAGGGTTGAGGGTTATCATGGTGTCTCAAATCTCTTTCTCGAGGGGGAGGGCTCCTAGACCTTCGTTTTCATCGGTAGATACAAGATGTTGGATAGAGTAAAATAATTCTGTGTTCAAATTGGGTACCCACTAGGCCACTAGTCATTAGGACCAAAGAGAAGATCCCTTAAGTATGTATTGACCATAGCCCCCACCACATCCCTATCATTGGTAAAAGTTTCATCCTCCAAAAAGATGTTTAAACGATCAAACCTCTTCCTTTCCTTAATGAATGCATGGAAGTAAGCTATGTTGTTTCCACCTATTTCATCCACTTAATCCTCACATTATCCCTAGATATGTGATTTTATTTCAGAATCATGTCTGCTAGGTGCTACTTCTTACAGATGAGGTTTGCGAAAACCTGCTTATCCCAAACATCCTCAAGACTCCGTTTGAGGCGATCGACTTCCTGAGAACTGGCCTCCAAGTCCCTTCCTAGAGGGGGAAGATCCCAAGACCACTTCTGGAGACTTACCTTGATCCACCTCAGCTT
Source organism: Viscum album (assembly GCA_963277665.1). Lineage (NCBI taxonomy): Eukaryota > Viridiplantae > Streptophyta > Magnoliopsida > Santalales > Viscaceae > Viscum > Viscum album. The sequence goes on from OY728135.1 coordinate 1,294,557,822, forward strand.
ATGATGTAAATAAGTCCATGTGTTCCTCTTGGGAGGATATTCCTAGGTCTAGTGAACCAGGTTAAGGAAGGTAGGCTCATTGACCCAATGACGGTAGAATCTGAAACGCTCTCTGTGAACGTGCCTGGAAGATAATGTGATCAGAATGGGGGTGTGATCCAAAATGCCATGCACCAGGTGGACCACTTTGATGTAGCCATACATGGAAATGGTATGCACGTTAGCTAAACACCTATCTAGGTGGCTCCAACTCTGATGAGACCCCTGTTGGTTATTTCACCATGTAAACCTATCCCCCAGAGTATCTGAGGTCCATGAGACCCTTGCAGGCTATAAACTGAGAAAACTCCAAGATGGATCTCCTGGTGAAAGGACCTCTACCCTTCCCCTCACCTAGATCCACAACCACATTAAATTCACCCTCGACTATCCATGGTAGATTGCTAGGATCGAAGGCGTTGTGATTGTCCCAAAAGGTTTTCCTCTGAAGTGGGTTTTAGCTCCCGTAAACAAAGGAAACGAAAAAGTAATGGGTGTCATGAGATGCCTTAAATGTGATGCACTGGTCCCCTGAGTACACATGCTCCACTCTGAAACTTCTATGCTAAAGGATATATATGTGCTAGTTGGAGTGTGTTGTATGAAAGAAACCATGAATTACGATTATCTTGGGGAAGGAACAAATCCTAGCCTGGTCCTGTTTGTGCTCAAGAATGCCAACTAAAGTAATATTGTGAGTAGAAACCTTTGAGGCCATGTCTGTTTTGATCCTAGCACCCAAGTTGTGAGAATTACATATAAGCACTAGAATCATTGAGAGAAAAGTGTTCTGGGGTTGGCTCTAGAACTCATATCCTTCTCAATGTTGGAGAGTACCCTCACCTTTAGTTCTCTAGATCATGACCTAGTACAAACTCCATAAGCCTTGGATATAAGAACACAAGTGGATGAATCTGTCTCTAGATGCTAAGAGGTCATCCTATCCTACCTTCCATGGGGGATTTCGATACCCTCCCTGATCCATCTGACAACCTATAAGGGCAAGAGATGTCCATCAGACCATGAGCTACTAGGGGAGGAGAGATATGGGTCTCTCCTAGAGGAGACCTATCAGTAGAAAATCTCACTACAAGAGGACCTGATTCACCACCGAATACACCATGGGGGTGGAAAGAAGATGATAGGTGGAAGCACCAAACACCTAGAGATCTGTTGAGGGGATATTTGAAGAAGGTTCATATGATGAAGCCTAGTAGAAATGAAGAAGTTAAGAATCAAAGGGTAAACACCCTCTAAACCATGGGCAACCAACACGACACATAGGGTACCGTCTCCTAACTTGATACCTTAGCATCTTACACCCCTGAGCCAGTATGCACCGCTGGATCAGAGATAATGAAATGGGGTAAGGGAGTGACAACAAGAGCCCGTGCCTTCACCAGCTCCACATCAGGATGAGTCCCATCCCTAGACGCCGACCGAGGAGTGCTAGATACAGTAAGATGGGCACTATCACGTCGCCCATACCAATGACGATGGTGGAACACCTAAAAGGAATGAACCTATAGGAGACAATGAGAACAGTACCTCAGGAACATGAGGTAATCGATATCCTGGTTCTAGCAAAATGACTTCTACACCCTAAAAGTAATATTTTTTGGTACCAGATGAAAGAGGTCTAGCTCCACGCACATGTAGGCCACTGAGGTATCTGCACAACTCATGGTCCCGACATCCGAGCATAGAAAGCCTCATAGGGAATCACTGATCAACTTGAAAAAACCTTCATTATGGAAGGGGAGCAGAAGTCCTGGGAGGTTGATCAGACCGCAACAATCAATTTTTATTTCCCCTTGTGGACACCCACGTACCACCTGGATAAAATGAATCGCCATCGACCCATGGACCAATGAGCCAGGCACCATGCCTGAACAAAGTATTCCTTCAACTCAAAGATGAGGTAGAAGAAGAGCTTGTGAATCGGGGAAATCTTCACTGGATGACGGCGAACCCAGGAGCCCACAAAACGCTGAAAGGAAGAGATAGGTGGCTTAGAGGCCCCAAAAACATGGCACCAACATCCATTTCAAACACTCCAAGGCCTCTACAAAATCCACCACAGGCACATCTAGGAAGATATAGCTGCCCTCGCATGATGACTAAGGCTGAACTAAGGGGATAACAAGAAAGCATGGTAGACAAGGAGGGGGGGGGGGGCGCCGTAGAAAACGTCCCTGAAGAAGAGAGGCGGGGGGAAAATGAGAGGCTGGAGGGGGGGGGGGAGGAGAGGGCCGAACAAGGAAGAATATGACCTCCGTAAGGGGGATGGAGAGGGAGGTGAGGTCCTCGAATCTTGGGGTCCAGGACCAATGGAGGAGGGATCCGATGATTAGGGGAGGGAGAAAGAGCTAGTGGTGGAGGAAGGCAGAGCTGAGGGAGGTGGTAGGGCCTGGCCGGCGGAGGCCGAAACGATCAAAAAATTTTGAAAACCGCATGACACATGCAACATATTCTCCAAGACCAGGAAAAGATCCATTCATTCTAATGAAATCAAGTAAGTTTATCTTGTGAAAATTATTCAAGTTTAGGAATAGGGTCTTGAAATAAAATGATGTCCCGTTATCATCATTTTTGATGGTATCAATGAACTTTTTCAATCCTCTTTGGTTTATGTATTTATGATTGTTAACTTTCTCCTGGCTATGTTTTTTATCACTCACCATATGTATTTGGGTGTTAGTTTTCCCTTCCATGTCCATGTTTTCACTTCCCACCTATGTTCTACTATTTGGAAACCTAGTATGTGTTATTCCAAATAACCTTATCACACCCCTTTATCATTTTCCAGAGGTTTTTTTCTTAAAACATTTAAGATCTGTGTTTTTATGAAGAAAATTTCAATTGTTAAACCTTTGATGTCCAAGATGAATTTCGAGGGAGAAATTCAATTTAAGGGGGTAGAATGTAACTCCCCGAGCTTTTGTGAAATATATATATTTCAAATATATTTAATCTTTTTGATATTATATGTTATATTAAACACTTATTTTTATCTTAAATTACACACAATAATAAGTTTTTCTTATGTTACACACAATTTAGAGTTTATCTTGTGTTACACGCAACCTCAAGTTTAAGCCAAACATGACATACTATTTAAATATTATTATTTAATATTATATTTATCAACCAACCATTGGAATGATGGGTATGAATAGGATTAAATAAATTATAAAAATATGATTTATGGATTTTTATATAATAAATTCCTTGGTGAACAATTAATTAGAAATGAAAATAAAACACTTTTGAAAATAAAAGGAAATCATTTTATGAAAAACTATGTTTATGCGCAAAAGTGTGTTTTATATCAATAAATTAATCCAATAACTTTTGGTTAATGATTTAAACAAAATTTATATATTTAATAAAAATTTTAACATTCATATTATATATTTTCTAGACCAGAGATAAGGATAAATCTAATTTTATGCTTAAAACTATATTTCTCTAAAAAGAAGTTTTGTCACCTTTTTATGGTGCACTTATTTTAAAACTAAATCTTGAAACTTTTATAAAATTTATTAAAATAAATAAATACATTTTTTTAATTTAAATATTAAAATTATATTATGGTGAATTTTTGATACTTTTCTAAATGGTTTCATTTTTTAATTAATAGTGAAAAATACTGAATTTTGATTGAAAACTGCCTTTTTGTTTAAATAATTTATAATATTAAACTATTTTTTGAAATGTTTTTAAAGTAATAATAGTTAAATTATACATATATTAATTAAATTTAGGTAATTTGAATCATTTTCATATTGAATTTAGATATAAAAACTTTGTAAAACTTTTGAACATTTTCACTTTAAAAATCTACTTTCTCGCCATGTCTGTGGGATTAATTTTAACTTAATTTTTTCCACTTATGTGATTTAAAATTAGAAAAATGGATTTAATATTTGGAATTATCATAATTATTATTTTATAATAGGGTTAAATTATTTTTTTTCCAAAGTGATTAGTGAAAAACAGTTAAAATCAACTATAGTGATTAACATAAGAATACATATACAAAGTGGTTAAACTTAGGAAATAAAATGTAAAATGACCCACCAAATTTACCAAAACTTATTGGATGGAAAATTTTCAACCCTTACCACATTATGATATATTTTTATGATTTATTGGTATACTATTCTATGAAAGTGACCTATATAATAAGTTAAGTAAAGAAAAAGACAACAAAAGGGAACCTTCCTTGACTTTAATATTTATAAAGCTTTAGGATAAGGAAAAACAGTATATGTTCAATTATAAAAATTATTTTAAAATGTTAATGGGTTTTTTATAATGATAATTTATTTTAATTTTTTAGAGATTAAATATTTACTTTAAATGTTTAAGAAACACCAATATAAGAATTATTTAGTTAATAATTAATTAAAAAACGAAATTAAAATTCCATTATTTTCTTGATATTTGTTTAATTAAAATTAAATTAATAATGTCAAAATAGACATTAATGTTATTTTATAATAAATGATATTTTATTAAATGATTTAAAATTAAAAAAAATAATTTATTTTGAAAAGTGATTTTTAAATGTTAATAAATATAAAATATTATATATTCTTGGACCAATTTATCTTTCATAATGAACAAATTTACCCCAAAATAGTATAAACTTTGTTAGTATAGTTAGGGTTAAAGTAGTGTTTTTTCACATTACATGCGCTTATGTTAAAATTAATTTTGAACACACGTGATATTCCTTTTTTATAAATTATATATAATATTTATAATCATTGGGTATAAATTTTATAATAATTATAAATTTAATTTATTCATAATGGATAAATTACCTAGGTTATAAAATTAGTTACTTTAGTGAAAACATTAAATGGTAAAGAACATGGAAACTTAGAAGATAAGGAAGAAAATAATAAAAATGAATTTATTTTTGATTAGTGGAGGTGTTATATGAACCAAATATAAAATCCCTTCTATTATTATTCAATTTTGGATCCATATGAGGTAAGGGAGATCTCCTAATAGTGAATATTTTTGAGTATTTACAAGAATTCCACTCCTCCTTAACTATAAAGGGCAATCACTCTCCCCATTCTTTACTCCTCTCATGCCATTTGAAACAACAAAGCTCTTCCAAAATAACTTTCCATATTACCTAATATCATACAATAAGACTTAATTTGGGTATAAGTCCAACCAAGTAATGCCTTTGGTGCAAACTAAAAGGAGATACCTAAAGAAGAGGAAGTTTGAACGAGTGCGATAAGAGTCAAGACTTAATGTAAGGGATTTCCATATCACTTTTTACTTTTGTGAGACACATGATATATCTACCAAATCTTTATTATATGTGGTACATATAATTCCCATGAATTTATTTTATGATTATTATAATAAATGTTATTGGTATTTACATATCCATTTGTGTATCTCTTTTATGGGGTTTACGTCTCAATAGTTACCAAATCGATAAATGTTTTTTGTCACAATTTTACTTATTTGAGGAGTACATTATGCTATACACCTATATTATCCTATGAGGTGTATATAAATTCCCTTTAACATGTAATATCATGAATTTATTCATCCTTATGATATTTTAAGTTCTATTTTATTTTATTCCTTTATGAGGATTATGATTCAATGTTTCTAAAGTGGTAAAGATTTTATGTTACAATGTTATAATTTATTTGGATTGTTTCTGATTAATTCTAAAATATTGAAATATCATTATTTAACAATCAAGTATTATTATAAATTTTATTATAATTTGGTTATTCATGATATCATCAAGTAATGGTACCATTTTTACACTCTTTGGTACTAATTATAATTAAGAAAATGTTTTTAGGAAAACTCGAATTTATTTCAATATTCAGTCAGAAATCAGTTTTATTGCAAGACCATGCTTTCAAAAAAGTTTTATCAGTATCTTATGATTTTAAATGACATTTTTACCCATTTTTTAATTTTTTACCCAAATTTTTTGAAAGAAATCTTCATTTCATTTTAAAAAACAATACCCGTTTGGATTTTACCAAAAATGTGAAAGGAATCTTCATTTTTATATGTATTGCATGAATGGAATTTTATGATGTCATGAAAAATAAATTCTTCAAATATTCCTTTATAAAATTTCAAGTTTATTTTTAAATCAAAAGGATTTAATTTTTTTATGATTTAAAAATCATTTTTCAAAGGGGAAAGGATATTTTCTTCAAGAAATGTTTTAAATAAAATTTTAAATATTTATTTATAAGTTTCCAATTTTATTTTAAAAGAAAATTATTTTGAAAATGTTTTGTTTTTTAAAAAGTCTTTTAAATGATTTTCAAATATACCTTTTTTTTCAAGACTATTTTTAAAGAACAGTATTTTCATAATGTTTTAAAATTTATTTTCAAAGAAAGCATATTTTCCTCAAGAAATGTCCCAAGTAGTCTTTAAATATTATTTTCAATATAAGATGAAATTATTATAGGTTACTTATGCTTTACTAGGGATATGATCCTAGAATACAATTCTTATTATTTCTTTGAATGGTTTATGCTTATTATGAAAAGATTTTTATTAAACTCATTTATCTTCCACGGGTTATACCGTGATAAAATGCTTGTGAAACCCACTTTTTCAGAGGTTATTCTATGATGAAATATTGAAATAATTATGAAACCTACTAATTTTCTATAGGTTATGATGTTATAAAATATTTATGATACCCATTTCATTTCATGGGTTATGATATGATGAGTTTTTATGATCTTGTGGAACACATAAATATGGTTTTTATTATGCGATGGGTGGGACCTATATTTCCCTCTAATGAATTGGGTAAAGATAAATCCTCTACGAGCTTAGATGGTACATGGGTGGTCATCCCAATCCTGCAAAGGAGGGTATATAAGTGGTCATCCCAAGACTAACATGTTATGAATGTATAAATGGGTATCCTTTACATAATATTCTCTATGCTTGTGTGTATGCCACAAATATATATCTTATGATAATGTTATTATCTCATGACTCATGTTCTTTGATTTTCTTATGATTCATGTCTTATAAGATTTAAATATTTATTTCGTGATTTATGTTTATGATCTTTGATATGAAGGGTATGGTTTTACAATGTTATTCTCATGTTCGCATACCCTTATTCTCATGTCATGCTTATGTGTCTTCCTTGTTTACCGTTACTAGGTATTTGAGCTCACCCTTTCTTATGTTTCCTTTCCCCAGGTTATGAATAATGGATTTAATTAGGTTATATCTGTGAAGAGTACTAAAGAGGAAGATATTTATGGGACATATTGAAGATATATAACTAGATTAGAATATTGTGTTCCAAGTTTCTAAACACACTAAACTATTATGGTCCTTGGGCATGTGTTTGTGTAATGTAATGAATATTTATAAAAAATGATGTAATATCCATGTATGAGAAGACTAAGTCACTATAACTAAACTTATAGATACTATGTGGGGAAATACCTTGTATTTATTCCAATGTAATAAATTAGAAATCATATTTGGGTTACTGAAGTTGGGTTTTTATAGTTGGTATCAGTTAAAGTTCAGAAGAAATATTGGTAACAAGATTTTAAATGAACATAACCAACATTATAATTATGATAATACCTTATAGTATTTGATAATTTTTACCATTATTGAGATTTTTATTTTATGGTTCAATATTCATAATGATTATGAAAAAACTAGATTTGTTCTATTATTCAGTGACAGAACATAATGGAAGAAAGGGAATAAAATTTCATATACAATGTAGAGATTTCCCTGCTCAGCAAGCCAATATAGTAGGTATTGAAACTAGCTCGATCATGACTATATTAGGGTAAATTAATCTAGTTATGATGAATAACCTTTCCAAAATGGAGCAAACTATTGTTTTATAGTGTGATTCTCCTATGTTGGATCGCTTCATGTGATAGAAGCCTCTATATTTTAACAGAACTACTAACTCATTGGCAGTTGAGAAATGGATAAAGTCTAATTAAAATATACTCCTCTATTTGGGATATAAAGATAGTGAAAAATTTATCCTAGCAGTTTGTTTTTTGAAAGAAGATATAGATCAATGGTGGTCATTGATCCAACACACTAAATAGACTAAAGAAATAAAAAGTATGGAATAGAGAACTTTTAAAGTGATTTTATTTAAGAAATACTTACCACATGAACTATGAGATGAAATGAAGAGGAAGTTCCTAATTTTAAGGAAAAATGGATAAGAAAGTATGTAATAACATGATGTTAACTTTAAAATATCAAATAGTCATGATTTTAACTATATATGTAATACAAAAATCAATATTGACCATTTATTTATTGTGATTAAGCCAAGTCTCTAAAGGGAAATAAATTATTAAACATTTTCATCATATAATGATATAATATCAATTTCCCTTAAGATAGAGAATGAATTATATATATTATATATATTAAAGGAAAATCAAGAGAATAATAGGTTGGATGAGCACCTATAAAAAATAAAATCATCAAATAATAAGAATACAATGAAGAAATTTCTATCATGAGAAAATTGTGGAAAAAAACATTCTAAAAAATTATTGAAGGGTATGAGGGTTTTTTATAAGTGTGGAGATGAAGTTAATTTAGATAATGAATGTAAGGGGAATAAAGTGACCACTACTATCCAGTGCTTCAATTGTAAAGAAATGGTTCATTATTTAAACTAATGTCCCAATCATCAAGGGAATCTACCGCAGAAGAGGCCAAGAGGAGAAGTCAAAGCTTATACGATTACTATATAAAAGGTTAAAGTTACTAAAGATACAGTGTTAGGTATATAATCATAACCTCAAATTTATCTAATGATTTATTTGATTATATATATTTACACTCTTTTATATCTATCCTATTTTCCAATAAACTTATATATTTTCCTAACACCTTATGATGGTAGTTGTCAGTTAAAACTCCTAGAGGAGATCTCACCACAACAAGGATGTGTGAGTAAATTCCAATTATGACACATAAACATTCCCTATTTGTGGATTTTATTATAATAACTATGATTGTTTTTGATATAATCCTTGGTAAGGTTTGTATTTTAAAGTAAAATTAAAAAAATTAATGTAAATGGAAGGAAATTACAATTTGTGATAAGGATGTAGAATTTATTATCTTTAGATGGGAGACTTCATCATCCGAGTAATGTCCAGATCCACCCCTAGTAGCTATTCTGAATGAGATACTTAGGGAATAAGAAAAGGCAATTTTTAAATTGAGGATGTACCTACTTTATAGGAATACGTTGATATATTTCTTGAGGAATTACTTCAAAATCAACCAGAGAATAAATTTGAGTTTTCCATTGATTTAATCCCTGATGAAAGCCCTATATCCAAGAATCTATATAGAATAGAAACAATGGAATTAGTAGAGTTAAAGAAACAACTAAATGATTTGTGTGAAAAGGGATTTATACACCCTATTATTTCAACTTAGGGAGTCTCTGTTCTTTTCATTAAGAATAAATATGGATCTACGAGGATGTGAATTAAATATAAATTATTTAATGATAAAGAAAAAGTATCGACTACCTTGAATTGATGACTTATCCGATCAAATTCTCAGAGCTCAATATTGTTCAAGGATTGACCTTTGTTATGGGTATCATCAATTGCTTGTAAAGAAGGAAGATATTAAAAAGAACATTTTTAATGAGGTATTAAAATTAATAGTTTATAGTAATTCCATTTTAATTTAATAATCCACCCTATATTTTTATATATCAAATAAAAAATGTATTAAAATAGTATATTGATAATTTTTTTGTGGTATTTATTGATGATATCTTGGTATATTATAAAAGTTATGAGGACCATGAGAATCACTTATAGATCATTCTTGAGACTCTTAGAAGAAAATAATTATGTGGTAAATTTATAAAGTGTGAATTATAGATTTAGAATTTTTATTTTCTTGACAATATTGTCTCCAAGGATATAATCTTAGTAGATATAACAATGAAAAAGTCAATCAATAAATATCCCACACCAATGAACATAACCATGGTATGTAGATTTATTTGTTTGGCTGGTTACCATAAAATATTTGTTTAAAATTTTTCATGATTGGTTTCCCCATTAACCAAGATAACTTAGGGGTTAAGTTAATATGAAAAAATGAATATAAATAATGTTTTGAAGAATTGAAGAGCAGATTGGTTGATGCTCTGATTTTGAAACCACCATCAGGAAATGTTGGATTTTGGATATATAGTGATGCATTAAAGAAGGGACTTGGATGTTTCCTTATGCATAATGATAAAGTTATTACCTATGAATTAAGGTAGTTAAAGACTCATGAAGAGAACTATCCGGCTCATGATCTTGAATTAGAATCCATAATCTTTTATTTGAAGATATGGATAAATTATATCTATGAAAAATGTTATGAGATATATACAAATTATAAGAGTCCAAAACACGTATTTTAATAGAAATAGATCAACATGAGGAAAATACGTTGGTTCAATCTACTCAATGATTATTATTTCTCAATACACTACTACCCAAGGAAGACAAGTAAGGTAGAAGATTAATTGGGAAAGAAAGATCATAGAGACCTGACCAAAATGAGGATTGAGAGGGATCCTATATTCATGGATTTAGTAAATATGGTTATTGAAATTATTAAGGAAATGGGAACATCACTCTCAAATGATATCCAAACCATATTTATTAGAAAAGATAAAAATATCTCAGCTCGGTGATGATAATTTTTTAAGGAAAATTAAATCAATGAATGATGGGAAATTGGAAGAATTTGTATATAAATATGGTGTTATGAAATTTGGAAAGAGTTTATATGTTCCATATATACCTGATATGAAAAGGGAATTATTAGATTATGTTTATTTCTCAAATTTATTTATACACCCCGGTAACACCAAGATGTTTAGATATTTGAAGGAACATTTTTGGTGGGAAAATATAAAGTAGGAAATTATTGATTATGTTTCTGGATGTTTGGTTTTTCAACAAGTCAAGGTTAAGAGACATCATCCTAGAGGATTTATACAAACTCTACCTATTTCTATGTGTAAATTTGATGGCATTACTATATACCTTTTCACTAGATTACCAAATACTTCTATAAATAATGATGCAGTATGGGTTACTATTGACCGCCTTACCAAATCTGCACATTTCCCCACTATATGAGAATATTTACCTCTTGAGGTCCTCTCAACGATCTATATTAATGAAGTTATAAGAACTTATGGTGCACATTTTTTAATTATGTTGGATCATGATCCACAATTTACATCAAAATTATGGAAAAGTCTTCAAAAGGATTTTTATACTCAGATTTAATTAAGCACCGCCTATTATCCTCAAACTGATGGGTAGTCTAAAAGGACTATTAAAACATCTAAATACTTGTTTAGGTATTATTTATTAACTTTCAAGGTATGTGAAATCAATATTTACCTTTGATATATTTTTTATAATAGTATATTCCATTTAAGTATTTAAATGGTACTGTATGAAGCAACATATTGAAAAAGAGGTCATAATAAAACTTATTGGGATGAAGTTAGTGAAAGGAAGCTTATAGTACCAGAACTTGTTGAGGAGATAATGAAAAAGGTAAAATATATTCATAATCATATCAGATAATCTTAAAGTAGACAAAACAATTATGCCATTAACCGAAGGAAATATTTGGATTTTCAAGTGAGAGATCATATTTTCTTAACATTATCTGCATAGAAGGGTGTTATAAGGTTTGTTAATAAGGGAAAACTATGCCCCAAGTAAATTTCACCTTTTAATTTTTTTAAAGAATTGGATTTATGGATTACAGATTGAAAATGTCACCAAGACTCTCTAAAGTTAATGATGTGTTCCATATCTTTTTGTAAAAGAATTAATTTCCAGAACCAACACATGTGATAAACTCAAAAAGAAATAAAACTTGAACATGGTATATCTCATTATGAAGAATTATCCATATTCTTGAAACTATAGAGTAAGTGTTGAGGAATTAGATAACTTTATTGGTAAATTCACTTTAGATAAATCATAAAATAGATAAAGAAACATGGGAACATGAGGATGTTATGAAGAAAAATCAGCTTATTTTTCTTAGAAGTTTATATCAATGAAAATTGTAAGAAATAATTTTTTTAAGAGGTAAGAATTTAATATCCTGATATTTTAAAAGAACACTATGTTTGATACTGTATACAACATGTAACACAAAGTTTGAATGAACCATGAAATATTATTATTTAAATATGATCATTGTAACCTAATCATTGAATTAGTGGGCATGAATAGAAATAAGTACATTATGAAATATATATTAATATCATACGCAATAAAAATTTATTGATTAATTCTTTGGAAATAAACACTCAATTTTTAGTAGTCATTTTATTCTTAAAAAAATACAGTTCTTCAAAAATGATTTTTAATTATTTTTATGTGAAAATAATATAATTAATTTTTCAAATTTTATAAAATTTATTTGATAAAATCAACTTCATTTTTAAAATCATCATATTTAAATTATCCTATGGTATATTTTTGGTATTTGTTTTTGAAAAGATTGATTTTCCAATGAATAATGAAAAATAATTCCTTTTATTGAAAAATGTATTTTTAGTTTCAAATATTTACAAAGCTAAAATTAGTTTTAAAATATTTTTAAATAAAAATTAGTTCAATTATCTTATTTATAATCCAATTATGGTACTTGGAAAGAATTTTATACTTGAATTTTGTATAAAACCATTTTTATACTAAAAAATACATTTGTTTGAAAAACCATTTTATCACGTTTTTTTGGTTTAAATTTAAATTAAATTATACCAATTATTTGAATTTAATTTTATAAAATAGATTTAATATTTTAAAAATTAATAATTAATATTAGGTAAAATTGTCAACTTAGTATTTGGTCAAAATGAATAATAAAAATAGTAAAAACCTGTTAGTACAGTTAAGGGTAAAACAGGTTTACTGGGGGTTAAACTAAAGAGATAAGGATGAAAATGACATGAAAACTGGTCTAATTTCTATTTTATATCCATATTTAAACCCTATACCCTCAAATATTAATTAATATTCTATTTTATATCCATTTTTCTTGAGTAATATATTAATATATTTTATTCTTCTCAAAAATTCCAAGTGTCACTACCACAAAACAGGGCAAGGGAAGCGCTGCCCTTTATCAGAGCTAAACAGAAAGCACTGATAAAGGGGTAGGCCTTTATCAGTGCTATCTAAATGAGCTGATAAATGTTACATTTATCAGCACTTTTTAGTGCTGATAAAGGTATCTCTTTATAAATGCTAAAAAAACGCTGATAAATGAATGTTTTATCAGCACTTTTATTTTATCACTGATAAAACATACCTTTATTAGCGCTTTTAACAAGCACTGATAAAGGTTCCATCAGTTTTTATTTTATAACCCTAACAGGCCATCCTCGCTCGCACACGGTCAAGCTCTCGTGGAAGCTGAACCAGGCCCCTCGCCGCCGCGACCTCGTCCTCCTCGTCCTCCTCCTTCCTCCTCCTCGTCCTCCTCCTTCTCCACCGCCGCTGCCGCCTCCGCCCCCGCCCCCGCTGCTGCGACCCCCGCTCCCTCTACCGCCTCCACCCCCGCTGTCATGACCGCTGCCGCCTCTGCTACCGCCGCCGTCTCTGCCTCTGTCGCCACTGCCACATTTTCCGCCACCACCGCCTCCGCCTCCGGTATTTCCTCCACCACTACCATTATTATCACTCATTTTCAGGTAAATTTCCCCCCTTGAATTTAACATGTGAAATCCTAATTTAAGGTGTTATTGCAAGAGTCAATGGATTATTGATATTATTGAGTTCTTTATTTAATCCTTGCACCTCAATAAACACCTATTGAATCTAGTTTCATGGGTTAGATGTTCTTGAACTCTTTTATGGACACTCCTTGAGTGTGCCATGTAAAATTATGCCTTTAATGTCAAATTATTAATTGCCCTGAACACCTATTTAGCTTATGTCAAGGATTTTAATTGAGGTTTACCTTGATACAAGGGTATATAAATGGAATTGAATACAGATTATAGGTTTTTAGCCTATATTCTTAATGGAATTTACCATGTAGGAAATTTCCATGTTGATTATTTCCTATTTTGAAGACCCTTTGAGCCTTATTAGTGAATTTTCTATTCTTGGTAAAATTGAATGTGTAATAATCACGAGGAATGAATTTTACATGATGGATTTATTTTAATTTAATGAATTAATTAAATGAATTGAAATGATCTATAATGGTTTGAAAGGGAACACCATCTAATGCATGTTATATAGAATGATAATTGTGTATTTCATTTCGTTGAATGAAATTGTACATGGATAATGGGACATATGAGATTTTTTCTTCATTTTTTGTAATATAAATATGAATGTGAATAATTACTTACTTATACAAATGGCCCTAATTAAATTGATGGATGGGAGGTAATTCCCCATTCTAGTTAAAATTAAAATACACCTTTAGAGAGGATAACATAATATGGTAAGGTAATTGTTGAGAATATAGGAAAATTACACTCCCTTACATCAGGTGTTGAGTATAACATATCACACCACAAATACTAATAGGATGCTGGGATTTTTTCACCACACCAATTTCTTAGAGTTATTATAGGATGGCTTACTCCCCATCCTGAGTTCCATCTAGTTCACATTGTTCTATGCTTGATCACTATTATAGTTAGATTTCTTTTCTTAAGGTATGTGATCCTTCTGATTCCTATTTGGATTTGTTTGCACCTATGGTTTGGATAAAAATTAGTGATTAGATAGTTATTTCTATCAATAAATTTAAATTTATTTTCATGCATTGTCTTTTGGGGTTTGTGGGATGTGGTAAATGGTGTAGTCAGTTTTAGATTATTTTATTCTCATGGGTTTCCCCTATTTTATGTTTTCTTTTCAGTTGGAAATCTCCTCTACTGTGCGCCTCTCCTATGCCACGTACGCACCACTACAGTGTTCTTAACGACACCTTCGCGATGAGTTTTCTCCTATTACTCATTGGTTTCCTCTTGTTCGCATGTTATTACTATTTCATATTGATAGTTATAATGTGAAATGTACGGGCTAAATACCCCACAGAAAATCGTGGCCGTTGGTGGTTCTTGTTTGCGCACTAAATGAATTGAATGTTGCTTGGTTCTTGTTGAACATTGGAATATATAAATTTGTAATTTATGTATACTTTACTTATGAATGAACACCCCATGATGATAAAAATTCTATGATAACCCCTGAATTGACAAACAAAATTGAATAAGGGATGCTTTGTAAAATCTAAAATTTTGATTGTTTGGTTTGTATGGTGTTGCGATTATGATCACGATTGTGTTTTTGTATGGTGTTGAGGTTGTTGGCATGTTTGATATGCCATTTTTTCCATGTTTTAGTTCGTCCAACATTAAATATAAATCCAAACTTTACCCATTTGAATGACACACCACTTTGTTACTAGTGCAATTCCACTGAATCCTAGAAAACCACTTCTAGAGGGCTCTATGAGACACTTTAAAATACATGGAACATGCTTCACCATACATGGATTTCATATAGATTTTAATTCCAAACAACATTTATCTCCAAAATTTACACCACATGACTAATCTTCTGAATCAAAGTTGGAATAAGTTTCATTTTAAATGTTACATGTCATGTGAACCTAGGTCACACACAATGTATCTCCAAGACATATACTTCCTTAGGAAACCATGTACATGCCATGAAATAATGGTAGAACCATATGACATGTGTTTTACATCACTCACACCATGTATGAATACCATAAAGACTTGATGTGTATAGACTATACACCCCTAGTGGTCATGTAAAAACTACACACCGTGTATTCCACAAAAATGTGATGCATAGCTGGTGAGGTGACTCAATATGTATCTAAAGTACACGCCTTTAGCTCAAGTTGTTCTAAATGTCATGTATTTTCAAAGGCATCATTCAGTCTTTATAAGACTAACTTGGAATAAATTTGATATATGTCAGATTAAATCAGGTATCTTATACATACATGATGTTCACCCTACTAGACACACCATGTATATGGATTTCACATGTGTTTAAAGGCATTTGTACCATGATTTGTTTTTATAAAACCCAAACAATGTTACCTGATTAATTAAAACATAATATTAAGCAAGTTCGATATTGAACCCATAAAGACGATGAATATGAATAAAGAATGGATGAATTCCAATCGGTTGACAAAAGAGTATGAAGATGGAGTGAAAGAGTTTATCAAGTTTGTAGAAGATCATGCATGTGACCCTTCTCAAATCCTTTGTTCATGTTTACGCTTTTTTTATTCAAGACAAATTAGTCCAGAGGAGTTGGAAGAACACCTGATCTATCACGGAATATATCGAAGTTATACATGTTGGAATAAACATGGGGAAAAAAGAATGTAGGTAGTGACTCAGAGAACACGAAATTTTATAGATCATCTAATGTGATTAAAAGCATGAACAATGAAGATGATCGAATGGAGGGTGTGATTACAGATGTGAATGATGATGAAGATCGTATTGAGGAAATGTCAAGGACAGTTGAAGATGAACTTCGTGATTGCCCAAAATTGTTTGAGAAGTTAAAGAGTTGTGAAAAAACGCCATTGTATGCTAGTTACACTAAATATACAGCATTTTCAGCCATATTGAAGCTGTATAATTTGAAAGCAGGCAACAGGTCGAGTGACACCAGTTTTACAGAACTACTTTCTCTCCTGAATGGCATGCTCCTAGAAGATAATGAACTCCCAAGCCAAACATACAATGCCAAACGAATTCTACGATCGATGGGTATGATCTCTGAAAGAATACATACTTTCCCTAATGACTGTACATTGTTTCTCAAGGAAAACAAATCACTTAAAGAATGCCCAAAGTGTGGTGCTTCTCGATACAAGAAAGATGATTCTAATCCTATGAAAGTTGTATGGTACTTTACAATCATTACTAGGTTTAGACGCCTATATGAAAGTGAGGAGACTGTAGGACAATTGACATGGCATGCAGATACAAGAATTAAAGATGGGAAACTATGTCACCCGGAAGACTCTCCTTAGTGGAAGAGAATTGATCACGAGTATCCTGAATTTGGGAACGAGCCGAGAAACCTTCGTCTGGCATTATCTACAGATGGGTGAATCCTTTTGGTTTTCAAAGCAGCAGTCACAGTACATTGCCGATTATGTTGGTAAACTATAACTTACCACCGTGGTTATGCATGAAACGAAAATACATCATGTTATCTATGCTTATATCAGGACCAAAACAACTGGGGTAATGATATTGATGTTTATTTGGTCCCATTGATCGAGGATTTGAAAATATTATGGGATTTAGGTGTTATGTTGTATGATGCTTAAAAAAATGAACATTTCACTTTGAAATCCATGTTGTACGGGACGATAAATGACTTTCCTGCTTATGGAAATTTGTCAGGATATATCATTAAATGAACTCAAGGGTGTCCCATTTGAGAATAAGGTACACAGTCAATTAGGTTGAAACATTCATCGAAAACCGTGTTTTTAGGACATCACAAATTTATACCCCAACGACATAAGTACCGATCTTGGACGACATCATTCGATGGAAGTTCAGAATAATGTACAACACCGTCTCCACTAACAGTTGATCAATTTTTTGAGAAATTAAAATATTTGGACACTAATTTTGGTAAACCATTTTAAAAAAACCATACAAAAATTGGTTGGAAAAAGAGATCAGTTTTTTTTATTACCATACTGGAATTGTCTGTATGTCAGACATTTTCTTGATGTTATGCATGTTGAAAAAAATGCATGTGATAGTGTCATAAACACGTTGCTAAATGCACCCAGAAAAACAAAGTATGGAATTAAGGCTAGATTGGACATGGTTGAGATGGTAATACGAGAAGAGTTGGCAGCAGTGAAGGGTGAAAAATGAACATTTCTTCCTCCTGCTACTTACACTCATTCCAGGCAGGAGAGATTTCAGTTTTGCAACTTCTTGAATTACGTAAAGGTTCTAGAGGGGTATTCATAAAATATCAAGAACATCGTGTCAATGGGTGATTTAAAATTAAAGGGTCTTAAATCACATGATTGCCATGTTTTGATGTAATATCTTAATTCCTATAGATTTATGTTGAATTTTTCCCAAGAATGTCCACCATACATTAATGAAGCTCTTTTTATTCTTCAAAGCTATATGCAGCAAAGTTATAGACCTGGAAAAATTACCAACTATGGAAAGAGAAATTGCCGTCATATTATGTGAATTGGAAATGTTCTTCCCACCAACATTTTTCAATACGATGGTTCATTTGATGGTTCATTTGGTGAGAGATATTCGACTATGTGGTCCTGTACATTATAAATGGATGTACCCCATTGAACGGTATATGAAGATTTTGAAAGGGTATGTCAAAAACCGAAGTCGGATAGAGGGTTGTATTGCAGAGAAATATATTGTTGAGGAAGCTATTGAATTTTGTTCGGAATACCTATCTGGTGTAGAAATCGTTGGCCTACCAAAATCTCGTCACACTGAGCAGCTTGAGGGTAAAGGAATTTCTGGAATAGAGGTTGTCACAATCAATATTACAGACCGGGAGCAGTCCCACCTTTATGTTTTGTATAACAGTTTCAACGTTGACCCATATGTTCAAATCCAAAAAGAAATTCTTAGGTGTTTGAATCCTTCTAGGGTTGAAAAACGGATACCAGATACACATAATCGACAGTTTATAGGATGGTTTCGATACCATATTTTTAAGCAGTTAGATGAAAATCCAGACTCAATTTCAGAACGACTTTGATGGCTAGCCAGAGGAGCAAGTGTGTACGTATTATCTTACAATGCTTATGCAGTTAATGGTTATACATTCTATACTAATGAACATGATGAAGATAGTAACATATAGAATAGTGGGGTTACACTTGTGGATGAGGTGATGCATGTTTCCGGTGCTAAGGAAAAAAATCCAATTTATGCGAATATGTCATACTTTGGCATCATCAAACGAATATGGGAGTTGGATTATATGAAATTCAAAGTGCCGATTTTTCAATGAAAGTGGATTAATAATAGGAGTGCTGTTAAAATAGATGAATTAGGATTCGTGAAAGTTGATTTCAGTAAGGAAGGGGAGAAAGATGAACCATTTATAATGGTATCACAGACAATACAAGTATTTTATGTTCCAGAACCCGCAAACCGAAATTGGTCAATTGTTCTGTTGTTGACAAAAACAACTGAAGGGCCAGATGAAAGTTCAATGGAGGTTGACCCTTTTATAGGAACTTCACAATCATTTCGCAGCGGTCCCAATGTAGGCGGCATTTTGTATGTCAAAGGAGACCACAATTAAGGGATTTACATAGTCGATAGAGGATTCAAATCTCTTCAGCCTTTAAGGAAAACAAAGTGAGTACAATAATCAGGTTATTTGTTTATTGTAACATACATTGTGTTACATTATGTTATTATCTTTCGCTGTTGTTTTTATGTAATCTAAATTAAATATTAAACCACTTATGAAAATAATGACTTCTGCACCTGCTGATGCACCGAATCCCAAGGCACAAAAGGTCTCTCAACCAGCAGCTGATTGTCCCACTACAGAGAAACAACAGGTTTCTCAACCTGTTGTTGCTGGTCCTAGTGCTGAGGTACAACAGGTTTCTTAACCTGTTGCTGCTGGTCCCATTGTTGATGCTAGTGCTCCGGGGGAAGATATTGATGCTACTTCTGAGGAAATGGTAGGAAATGAAACCCTTAAAGCGCAAAAAAAAAAAAAAAACAAGAGCGCCGTAGTTTGACAGTGTTAGCCAAAATCCTTAGGGAAAAAGCAAAAGGCATCAAATTTGAGGTGGGATGGAATAAGCGAGGCCAACATTTTAACACCAAAAAAGCCATCTTTAGTAGCTAAATTTGAATAATCACTCAGAAATGTGTGCTGATTGATGTATAGTCGTGGAACCATGTTGTCACCAGGCTGAAGACACTAATGTGGGAAGAGATTATAGTAACATTATGATATCATTTTTTTAATTTATTAAAATAAAATAAAATACAAAAACATTGACTTACTCTTCATCCTCCATTGGAGAGTGAATTTATAGTAGATGTCTCACACAAGGAATATGTATTAAGAGTTGCAGGAATGATTCATAGGGGTTTCCGCATAATTTTAATGAAATATCATCTTAAAGATAAAGAAGGGAAAATCAATCCGCACCCACCTCCTCTTTACGCACACTTGATATCCCAAGGAGCGTGGGATGCGTTTAGAAACCATCGTGGGGAGAAGACTTTTCAGGTACATTGTGTGGGGTAATACGTTGTTTGACGCTTGATTGTATTCATCAATCTGATTGATAGTTTTTTATTTATGAAACAACTACTGAGTGCTGATAATAAAAAACATGCAATAGAACCAGCGTACCCTCACCGTAAAGCAAAGATGGGGCACGCTGAACTTGAGAAAAAATTGGTACATCTTTTAAATCTACCATAATACTAGTATGTGACATAAAACAACACCATAACCATGTTTTTATGTTTATATGCAGATTGATGAATTGAAATCAAAAGCCATATCCATCCCACGCCATGTGATATGGAAGGAGGCTCGTGTAAATAAAGAGGGGATACTGATAGATGAAAACACACAAAAAGTGTGGGAAACATGTGTAAGTATGACATAATATAAATTTAATTTGCTTTAAATATCTATTACATTACAATAAATACTTATTTTTCTATATTTTCTATCTAACATAGTCATAAGAATCAACAACAACCACACCAGATGCAGACATACTTTCAGCAGCCATGGAGCAGCCAGAAAATTATGGCTGCGTCAGAGGTGCATGTTTTGGGGTGACACCCTGAACATATTTTCAAAAAAAAAAACAAGTGGAGGATCAAAATGAAAAAATGAAAAATCTAAAAGAATATTTATCTATTTTTCAATAAGAATTACAAAACAAAAGAGAGATGATAGAAAAATTGATGGGGGAGAGGAAAAGAGAAGAAACAACCCAACAACAACCCGTGGGTGACGATCCCACCCCACCAGATATGAGGTGAGCCATTCCCCTAAAAAACCTGACTTAGATGAGGTAATCAGTGTTTTAATAATTGTTTCTATGAAATGTGACTTACATAGACACTAATACCTTTCCTGTACTAATATTCTACAGGGTGAAAATGACTGTGATTTATAATTATCAACTCCCACCTATCACCATGTAGCGAGGGCTATGATGTTAAATATGCAAAATGACATGCTACACAACAGACAGATTCCAAAATATCATCTTAGAGTTTCAATTAATGTAGATAATGAGACGCGTGCCGAGCTACCTATTCCAAATGACGTTGACAATATTCATAACGTTGAACAAGCTGTTGGAACATTCATCGCATGGCCGACAATTCTTGTAAAAAAACATGTCGACAAAAAGGTATCCATTTCCAATTTATTTTTCAAGCTGGACCTTTAACATTTAATGAAATAAGGTCTGAACCGATGAATGTTATTAAAGAATGACAAAGACTGTGAGGTGAAACGAAATATCAGCTCAAAACTATCTCAAGGATCAACCAGCCAATTGAAACGGTCTACTGAGAGCACCTTCACCCCGCCCGTTCTATATCCACAGTTAATATCATTACAGGCTCATGTGGATAAAAAGTTGAAAGACGACAATACTCACACAGTTGATTTCGAAAAAGATATGTATGGAGGGGAAACATCAGATTTCATTAGTGCTGAAAATGTAAATGAACTCCTCAAGTATGAATGGCTAGGCACCTCAGTTGTAAATGTATACATGAGGTAAGTTTTCATGATTTTATTTTACAAAAGCTGATATACTCTGATAATTATGACTAAATACATTTTATATTTGTCGCAGACATATATATGAAAAAAAATTGAAGGGATTTCCCCATGAACAAAAATTTGGACTCATTAGTCCTCACACCACCTCTTCAAAAGACGAAATTGATTCTGATAAAGAGGCTGCAATAATGTCATCCCTGCTCAAATCATTTGAAAACTAAATTACGGATGACAGACTCTTTTTAATACCAACGATGCATGGGTAAAACTCTACAATTTAATCATATCAACTATATTTTCATTTCTTTCTTTACTTATTCCTTTTTGTATTTTTAGGGAGCATTGGATGCTGATTGTAGTCAATTTGTATACTCTAAAGATTTATTTTCTAGATTCAATGCATGTATATCCAACAAACCAACCACATATGATGGAATTTGTTAATTTGTAATACACTAGATCCAACATTTTAAAACTAAAAATATAGTTATATAATTTATGTTATCTTTTAATGAGGATTCTGTTATGATAGGGCGGTGCATCAATATCATCTAATGCATGGAATGAATCCAGGGCATAAGGATAAGAAAGCCTACAAGATCTACAACTGGAAAAGTATCCGGGTATATATAATAAAATTTCAATATCCAAACACATATCAAAACAAATTACTTATTGTTGTCGATGTTTCTGCAGTGTCCAAAACAAACAAATGGAAAGGATTGTGGTTATTATGTTTGTAAATTTATGAAAGAGATCGTATTTCATCAACAAACTAGCATCCCTGATGAGGTATTTTTGAAAATAATTACGATTTCATTTAAAATATTTATTAATCCTTTGTGTATTTATATTTTTCAGTACTACCATGACTGTCACAAAAACTCATATTCAGAAGATGATATACATGTGTTTAGAAATGAATGGGCAACATACCTGATGGAAGATTGTACACAAATTGGATAAAGGTGAATTCCTACTACTTATGTTATCTATATATGATCATTTATTATCCTCCAACATTCTTTGGTGAATTGAGAGTGCTCCGATGTATTGAAATCTTAATTTATTACTCAATGTTTTCTATCCCTAGATTCATATTATTGATCTTTGAATAACTCAATATTGAAGTAAGGCATGATGGTGTGCATTGCATATGGAAGGTATGGGGAGTCTGATGAGCCCCATGGCCACTATAAATAATCTTTACAGAAATCTCCACATGTTTTTTGTGCCTCATGCCTCTTTACAAGGATCATGCCATTCAAATGGTCTATCTTAACACGTATGTCCCATTCATCCCATTTCTACTCTTGGAAGAACCTGGGAATCTGACAATTCATAAGCCCCACAAAACCCATACTCATCCAACCAAGAGTATTCCTAGTGTGAAGGGAAGCTAACCATGGGTAATACCCACACAATACCTCTTTTAAATATATGGGTTTTGATCCTTGTATTCTAAATAGGGTACGTAGGAAGCCTCAACGAGGTTAACTCCCAACAAATGGTAAACCATGGTGACCCCCTCATTGAGGTACACCTTCACTTATTTCCCCTCCTGTTTTTCCCTTAGTGGCATCTAAATAAGTCTTAAAAATGAGAAACCTTACCTTTATCGGATACACCACACTTGGGTCAGACCTCATTGGGCGTTTTGATCCATCTATCAGGTAAACATTCCAGGTGCTCCCTCATAGAGACGTACCTACCTGATCCACCTTTATAAGTGTTTTGATCCACCCATTACATCTCTATAAGACATTAAATCATGACCCTCTATCCTTGTGGGATGTTAAATCATGGAATACCACAAGTTAAACATGGGTTTCTATTTCGTTGAGAATCCCTTTGACGACGATGAATACATGTGACCAAGTTAAACATGGGTTTCCATTGAAGTACCCTGGTGATTTTTGAGATTTTTTAGCTATAGCACAATGTACAGAATGGTTAGGGGTCAAATTACAATGGAAAATTACATGTAATATGTATCATTTGTTTTATTCATTCTCCCCAATGAGGAAAAAGAATGGTTAGGGGAACTATCCCACCATAACAGTATCATGAGAACCATCCCACAAAATGGTATCATGGGAGATAACCCACAAAATGGTCCAATATACCCAATCCCAACAGACAAGATTATAGAAAACATCCTTAAAAATAGGATATTCTACTAATAAGAGCACTAGTTCCCCCACATATCTATAAAAATGGTATCATCTGAGTCTAAATATGTTCCCACTAGTTCTGATGAGAACTCTAGAGATGAGTATGATTATAAATTCCTTCAATATTCTAATCCCTAATAGGTTTTTCTCACCCTATACTCTAAGAAATGTTATGGAAGGGCTCAATGATACCATTAATACCAATATAGAAGGTTTTATTAACCATGTTTATGATTTTGAGTGAAAGGTTGATGGAATATATTCCCAATATAAATATAAGATCCAATATTCAGGTTCTGGATTGTGACGCCCATCATCATCCACCCATCCTACCATTGAAAATGGGGTGTAGAAAATTCTATTGTATTTTTTCCCTTTGAGGATAATAGATACATATTTTCTAAATAATAGATCACTCAGTTGAATAATGAAAATTTGGATCTTCATGAATTAATTATAAATATTTATAATGGATATTTTCTTTAAGTAATATTGGAATCCTCTTAAAATGGTACTCCTTGCATTAAAGTACCCCATCCCATAGGGCTGAGGCTATCATCAAAAGTTTCTCCCCCTCATCAGGTGAATTATAAACCTAGTTCCACCTCACCCCTTCCCACAGGAATGGGGGGATTTTTATATTTTAAATTCCCCCAACCTACTATGATGGGGGAATTTATACATTTTCCACCTCATCATCAGGTAAATTCTGTATGTTATTCAGACTTAGTAGTTGCCAAAGAGCTTCCAGGAAAGTCAACATTTCCCAATATAGGGGTGACCACATCCACATATGGCGCCTCTAATTCTTTAGCTTCTACCCCTAAAATGATTGAGATCAGGTTATTTCCTACCAAATATCAAATTCAGAAACATGTTCATACCAACATAGTCTTTTTTTGATAGAACAAAGAAACAATTTTGTTATCCATCTCTTGAATATGGTAAAAGGAACGTGTATTGCCTCCAACCAAATAAATTTCCTAAGTATTTTTCCAATGTCACAAAAAATTATTTGAGTGATCTCTCATAGATTAAGTGACCAAGAGATAAAAATATGTGACAACATACAAAATACTATGGATACCATCAATTTTTAGGACATTAAATCGAGAGGTGATTTGTATTCAAGGATTGGATTCATGAATAGATAGATGATGGTATATTGAATCCAATGATACCTATTCTTATGGTTCATCCATGTGGACACCCTTAAAAGTACACATATAGTATATCAAAATTCTTGGACTATCCCTTACTCAATGAAAGGCACAAAAAGGTATATTCCTTTTAGAGTGAGCTTGTTTCCACATACTTCACTTATTCATTTGAGTGTCACATTCTTAATATTCTGGAGATCCAAAGACCCAAGGAGTAAATAATGAATGATCTTCCAAATTATTTTCCCTACCATAGAATTATGGGAAATATAATTAAGGAATTAAACATCTTCAAAAAATGGCTCCTGAAGAGATTAGATTATGGATGGACTAATTGAGTTATAGAATCCTTAGATACATGCCACATGCATATGATTCGTTATCACTTCACTAAATGATCACCATGATAGATGAGTTATGTTTCCACTAGTTATAGTTATATGACCCTAAAATTCAAGACACCAAGGCCTTAGTTATACTACCCAAACCTGAATGACACCATAGTTTGATATGCATGAATTTATGCTAATGAGCACTTGTCCAAGTTTCATGATATTAAACTGTAGAAAGAAATATTTTTCACAAGATGTTAAACTATGTGGTGCCCTATATTTACCATAATACCTTAAAGTGTATGTCAAAAATCATTTCCATAATATATTAAATTACACAGTTCATGACCCTATCACATTACAGAAAACTACATGATGTTTTATCCCTCACCTAAGAGGACCTCTATTGGGCATCAATCTCTAACCGCACCCCTTTAAGCACTATTTATAGCTTAATTCCAAATTTAATAGGATATATATTGAATCCTAGACCCTCTATCTCAGGTACAATTAAAAATTATTCCTCTTCATTGAGACTGACTTTGCTAGAATTTGACACCTAAGATCTCTATTCACATTGATATTTTATTAATATATGGAGAATAAATCCCTCTCTCACCATTCTTCCTAGTTATATGACCCTAATATTCAAGTCATAAATGTTCTAAATACATGAATATAAACTAAATATTCTAACATCCCATAGTATGACATTAAATTTCATGGTATAGGTCAAGGATTAAGTCCTTAATACATAAAGTTTAACTATGTAACATTTGGTCATAGACACATGACCTTTAAACTATGTGGTTCATATTATATCCTTCATAACCATAAACTTCTCAGATAGGTCACTCACATATGATCATAATCAATAATCAAGATTCCCCTTTTATATCTTGAGTTAAAAACCCATTCCTTGTGAGTTTTAAATGAACCTTCCTTCCATTTAGGGTTTACTCCTCCTACCCAAATAGAATGTGTGACACATGATGGTATAGTTATGGAATTTTACAAAACATTTTGGACACCCTTATTCCACTAAACCTACTCCATGCCTTTTTTTATTTTAGAATGAACCAATTCCTTGATTCGGGATACTCCTCTTGGATCCCCTCAACCGTGTGTTGATTAATACTCTTAGTTCTATCTTAGACATGAAAATTATTGGCAGTTATTTACTGATCAAAATAAAACATTTAGGATTTGATGGTGAATAGAATATTTTTCCACTAAGCCTATAGATTAATCCCTAAAGTATGTTTTGTCCCTTGTAGAAATTTCCACCTAAACCCCATGTGTTATCCCTGAAATGAGTGTGGTAACAGAAATCCTACTCCGATCAATATTCTTTGACTGGACAGGGAATTAGTTTTCCACCATTACTAATGGTCATTCTATTACAGTTAGTCTCCATTCCCTGATTGAGGAATTTTAAGACATGATTATCCCATCTATTTTCCTATGTTCCAAGGGATTAAAAATGTTTTTTTTGTTTTATAGTATCAAAATCCATGATGCACGCCAGTCGTAGCTCATGGAAAAATAATTTTTTCCCTAATGTAGCAAAGAGGTTGACCGAGGTCATATCCCTTGAGTAGATTCTCAGCTTGTGTATTTACATAATATAATTCACATAAAATATTTTTTTTATTATTTTATGAAAAACTAATGAATTTGGGTTTCTTTTATTTTCTAAATAATTAAGGGGCATATAAAATATAAATTTAAACTTATACTAACATGAAATGGTAAATAAATGTGATTAGAAAAAAAATCATTTGGACTTGAGTTTGGTTGTTGGTACTATTATAATTCTACTTCATTTTTTCAAATTTAGTTTGATAATCCATCTTTTAAAACTCCTTCATGAATCAATATTCTTTTATTGTGTCTCTTCGTTAATTGGTTATTTTATGTTTTGTGCCTCACTAGTATAATTCCATTTAGAAAACCCATTCTTTATTTCATTATTATATTAATAACATAATAATTATTTTATTATGTAGGTGAAATCTTTTTCCTTAGTTCGAATGATTTGTTCGGAAACCGCCGCCATGGACGACGATTTTTTAGAGTGGATGGATGCAAAAAGGATGGAACATCATTTTTTTAACTGTTTGTTGGATAAATGTAATTGTGACCAAATTAAACATTGTTTGAAATGTATATAGCAGTGTGTTGTTTTGTATTCATGATTTCAAGTAAATGTATGTATCATTTTTGTTCTTCTGTGCTTTGTGTGTGGGTGTTGTTTGTGCTGTGTGCAAGTGTTGTTTGTGCTCTGTGCAGGTGCTGTAATGTGTGCAGCTGCTGGGCAGGTTCTGTGCAGGTTCTGGTTTTGCACAAGATCTTTGGCCTTTATCAGCGCTAGTTAAGCGCTGATAAATGGATAATACATCAGCGCTATTTTGAGCGCCAATAAAGGTAGTGTTTATCAGTGCTCAAAATAGCACTGATAAAGATAATTTTTATCAGCGCTATTTTTAGCGTTGATATATTATACATTTATCAGTGCTAAAAATAGTGCTAATAAAGACTAACTTTATCAGTGATATTTTTAGAACTGATAAAGAGGACCCCCTTTATATTTTCTGAGATTAACAGTGCTTTTTTAGTGTTGTTAAAGGCGGGTTTTAGCGCTATTATAAGCCATATTTGTAGTAGTGTGTGTCCTATCCTCCAATTATAAAAGGACACCACTATCATATTCTATCCACAATCAAAGAGACTTTTTTAGAAAATAATTCACCAAATACATTCCTTAAATACCTCCCCATGTTTTAGATTCCTTATTTTGATTAAAAAATCAACCTAGAAAGGATTTAGGTGTAAACCTAAAGAGGTTGTCTGAAGAAGAAGTATAGTTCTTGACAATGTATTTTGTTTTCATTTGTTATTATAACTCATTAATATATTATTCAATAATAATAAAATAATAACACTAGTATATTCCATATACTGAGATGTTTTTATGTTATCTTCATACCCTATACCCATCTCCTCATCCATCAAATGGGAATCAAAACTATCGTTTATGTGTACAATAGACTATTTCCTCACGAACCGATGTAATTATTTTTTCCATCTTCGTATATCATGAATGGTTATGATGATGGATTTAATGGATATATATGATATTTATAAAATATTTATAATTATTAAAAATTTTCATATCACCTATTTTCATACTTTTATATTACTTGAAAAATGATAACGTCGTTTGTGCGCACGTGTGGACCGCCACCTCTATGAAGCGATGTGATTTGGTTTTCCCCAACGCATCACATGAATAGTATATATAAGTTTATTTATTGAAATAATATTTTATTTATGACATAATTATCATTATAAGATGTTAAAATAATAAATTCCTTCTTTCCATCATGATCATTGAGAAATGGAAAACGTTACTCATGCGTATATACAACCTACCGTATCCATGATTTTAATGTAGATCATTTTTTATAACCATATTCCATTGTTGGGTTTAAAAGTATAATTTATTTATTAAAATTTCAATTATTTCATGATTACTATTCTATATATTATGGAACAATGAATTCTTTTACCATATTCAACCTATTGAATTCATTTGGGACATATATACCGAATACTGTCAAAACGTCTATCGTGAACTTAATTTATTAAATTAATAAATATAAAATGGTAAAAAATAAAATAAAAATAATAATAAATATGAAAATTATTATTAATAAATTATATAATTAACACATGTTTATTATTCAGAAAAATAAAGAATGTACTTGATGATTCAGACCTGAGATAAGGGATTTCATCTCAATTTCCACTTCATTGAGGCATATTTGGTAATATGAACCTATTCACTTTTATGTGGTGTGTATATTACACCTTTGAGGTTTTTAACATGAATATATATTTATTAATGATGAATAATAAATAATTAAAGTTACTCTTTCAATAGTAATTTTTAAAAGAAAAGTTGAACTTATTTCTCTTTTGATAAGGAATATTTTTATTCCATGTCCATATTTTTGAAAATTATTTTTCAAAATTTATTTTGATTACTCAGATGATTAATTAAGGAAATTTTAATTTATCATTAACTTTTTTCATGGTTTTAAAGGAATCTTCATAATGTTTTCCTCAAAATGGTCATTTTTAACCTTTTTTTGTAAAAAAGTAAATAGGAATGTTTTATTTTTAACGTATATAGTGTTAATGGACTTTCCCACCTCCATAACCATTTTACACCCATTAGTTTATTCAAAAAAAATTAAATGATTTTTAAAAGGAAAATATTTATGAAAAATTATCTTAATTTTTTCATTTCAATTCTTTAAAATAATTGATTTTACTAAAAATATACTTTCCTATTGGTCATCTCTCATCTCTTAATTAATTTTTGGACATTAACTTTCCATTGAATTATTCACTTTCTTATGATCATTGGACATTAAATTTATATTAAATATCCATATTATTTATCATTTATATGATTATTTATTAAATTGAATATAATTTCTATATATGGTGTTTTACTATGAAGTCTATTTGATTTCATAGGGAAAAGTTGATAAATCTATATTATTTACTCAATATGGATATTTTTTGATAAATAATATTGATTATGAATTAAATTGTTAATTTAATAAATGATGAATTCATTAGACATACATTGATGGGTGGGGACCATAATTATATAGCCCATAGATGCATTAAGAGGTATTATGAGACAAATCAGTAAGCTTTCATTAAATGGGTTTATGGTGTATACCTACCCATTGATTAAACTATCTTTTCACAAGGTTTTGATATTGTAAATATCTTGATGTCTGAAATAATTATGTACAATATTAATAATTTAATTTATTGATAATTTAATTATCATTATCCCAGAGATTATTGTATTAATATTATCCATTGAATTATTTTGTGCTCAAGTTATTAATTAAATAAAATGTTTTTTAAATTATTTACCATGCTATATTGATTGTTCCTTATTGATTCATGGTAGATTATACTATATATAACCCCTAATGAGTATCCAAGATCACCCTTTATTTTTTTTATTTTCCTCAAGATAGGAAGAAAGATATTATGGATAATATTAAGGA
Organism: Viscum album; assembly: GCA_963277665.1. Lineage (NCBI taxonomy): Eukaryota > Viridiplantae > Streptophyta > Magnoliopsida > Santalales > Viscaceae > Viscum > Viscum album. The sequence goes on from OY728135.1 coordinate 1,294,588,555, forward strand.
TTTAAGAATATTTCGATGCTATATATTTTTATTTTTCCAATGTAATATGGGAATAATGTATGTATTTGGTTTTCCAGGATTACTAAACTGATCGATAATGCATGGTGATACCCCTTATATCTATTCTAATATTATAAACTAGACACCATCTATAGGTTCCTAGATTCGGGGTTGTTACAATCGATAAGTTGGATGTTGAAACTTCAATCAATAATTACACTTTCAATAATGGAAGTTGAGTATGTTTCTTTAATGGAATATAGGAAGGAGTTGATATAGATAAAGGATTAGTTGGTGCACATGAGCCTCATAATAGTTGGTGAGGACTCCTTAAGTGCATCCAGGAGACCCGGGATCAAATCCAGGCGGAGGCTAATTTCCGGTACTGTAGCAGGTACTACAGCGGTAACTGTTTGGCACTGTAGAAGCTGGGAATATTCCTCTTGTTTGGGCCTTCGGGCCACTGATTTGGTCCCCAAGTACTTTAAGGCCTTTAGGCCACCTCAAAGGCCTATAGGACACCTTAAGTGCAGATTCAAACCAGAAAATCTACAAGGAACAAGCTTCAGAAGGAGGAGGAGCAAGGATATTTCACCATAACAAAAGCTAAACGAATTGAAAGAATGAGAGGGTATGACACCTGCCATCAGGATAAGCCTATACATGCATGGGTAACCTTAGATAAACAACCATGCGATGGTGGATATCTGATTTCACGATGAAGAAGCTAGGGAAGAGTAGTTCCAAGTAGTTAGTGTGGGTTGTATATAATGTTTGAAGCCTATAGGCAATGGATTCCTCTAAGGCCTACGGGCCATGTAATACTTAAACCTACAAGACTTGTAATGGTTCCACCTCACCACTTGAAAGGTAGGATTATCAAAAATCAATAAAAAATAAAGGCCTTCGGGCCATTGGAGGAGGATAAAGGGGTAGTTGGAAGATCTTGAAATACAGTAGAAGGTTGGGACATTGTTTTTTGATTCATAAAGTGTGATCCACTTAGCTAACAATCTTATGTTTAATTACATGAAACATCACATTTAGTTGAAGTATCAATTAATATAGAAGTATTTAGAGGAAATAGTGATAGATCTTTGAAAGGTGGATAAAGTTTGGAACCTAAAAGATATACTGATGAAGGTTGTAATTTGTAATGTGTTGAGGTGGTGCTACACATCAATTGGACCGAGATAACTGGAAGAATGGTGGGGGAAACATGAAACTAAAAATGGATTTTGAGAGAATAATAGGTTTATTGATACTAACCAAGGACTTGGTGGTGAATCTTGAAATCAATTATCAATTGAGATATTATTAGGTTCATCTATCTGAAAACCATTTTCAAGATAAGTAATTAAGACTAATAGAAGGAGTGATTCCAAAAGTTTAAATTACAATTCTCAAAGGGTTATAGTGGAGTGGAAATGTAATGATCTATATGTCTAGAATATGTGTAGTGAAAAGTAGGTAGTTAGAAGTAGGAAATTAGAAACTATCATGATAAGTCTGAAGGGGGATTGTACTGAGATACAAAGAACTCATATAAGAGTATTTCTAAAGATATATAAGGTTTTTTCATAGAAGTTTTTCAGTAAAAGGAATACATAATGGTATTTAGATTACCCATAAGAGTAAACTCATGGGGTTTTTATAAGGATGAATTGTACATGATAACTAGAAGTTAAGGTATAGGATGTATTTGAACAAGTTTAAGGATACCCTTAATGATTATTTCTGGATTAGACCATCACATCCTTATTTTAGTGATACAAAATCAGGTTTATAATATTGCTAATGAATTTCATGTTTTATATTAGTAAATGGTTTTCTAGCCAAAAGTTGAAAAAAATGGATAAGTTTGGAGCTTACCGTGCCACCTTACCATGTAAAGGTTAAGTGACTATGTCACCTTACTACATGTTGTATTTCACCTAACCACATGTACAAACTACTTACTATGAGTTTGATTAGAAAAATTTGTCTAATTAATGGACTAAACACACAAAGTAGAGTTGATATTAACATTTGATGATAACCACCTTACTTCATAATGAAATCAAGTAACCACACAAAGGTATGTATAATTTTTCATAAAGTAATATACTGACCATATTAATAATTATAGTGACTACATGAAGAAACATCTTAGCGCATGAATTCATAAACCTATCACAATATCAAATGAAATAGTTGTGCTATTACTTAAGTAAAAAACCTACATGAAAAGTTCCTACATGAGTATTCAACTACACCATCGAATCTCCTATATAGAAATATCATATGTCACTGAGATCACTTTTGAAGTAATTAGCTATGTGAATGAATTGGCTACATGGTATGCCTCTAAAAATCATCTGTATATCAATCTAATAGGTGAATATGAATTTTTCTATATAACTAATTGGCTATGTTGTTCTAGTGGAGAATTTAAAATCTCCAATGACTAGTTATCAGAGCATTAAATGAAGCGCCAGTGTATTTATTACTGCATTAGTTATTCTTCAATAACTAATTTTGGGTAAATATCATTTTAATAAGAAAATTCAATCATGAAGAAAATAGGAAGGCATCAGACATATGATCTTACTCAGAGAATAACAAAGAATCATACTCATGAACCTATGCTACAGAGAAGACCCTATAACACTCTATTTTCCTAAATCTAATGAAATTTTTTTTTGATATTATTCTAAATACAAATTGAAGGAATATAAAAAAATGAATTTATTTAGATTAAGATTCATCACATTTCTTATCTTATATCTCTTTTACTTTTTTACTTATTATTTAATTTTGAGCTATGTTTTTATATTCCTCTAGTTATTTGTAAAACACAATATCCTATGCTAAATTGGATATTACTTGATACTCTTTCAATTATTTCACTTTTATTCACACAAAAAAGTGTGTAAGAGGTCTTGTGTGACCTGGTATTTTGTTTTATCCCATTCATAACTATGGTATAGACTATATACCTGGAAAACCTTGTCATCTATTGTTTTTAAAACCCTATCCCGGTTGTGGATTAGTTTATTTTATAATAAAGTGAAGGGTAGTAGGTGATTTACAAGTGGAAAGGGTTAAATATAATCTATAAATCAAACCCTTTGTTAAATCTCACTATGCTATATTTTTTATAACTTTTTTACTTCTATCTATCTATTTAATTTTACTTATTTTAAATCAAACATTTTTCAGTTTTCTTAACTATTAAACAAAACTTAACTTTGATAGTTCACTTAAAATAGTTTTTTTAGATACTGTGTTTGATATGAATTTTATGGTTTCAAAAGTTAAACTATTTTACAAAGTATTTTAATAGAGCTATGATGGAGATTTTGAGAACCTTTTCCAAATATTAAATTACATATTTATAATATTTTTTTGATTGGTAATTTTTATAAAATTGGTGGATTTTTTTAAATTATTTTTAAACAAATTTTTTATTTGAAACTCAATTCACCCCCACTTGATTTGTCCACTCCAAAAAATATTTTGCATCAGAGGAATTTTTTATAAATATCTTTTAAATGTGATTCAATTGAATTAAAATATCATAAATTCCTATTATTTATAAATTTATATCTTTATGGATAATAATATACTAGAAGTAACTACCACTAATCAAACTATTTATTTTAATGGGACTAATTGTGTTCGAAGGAAGATTAAAATGAAAATGCATATTAAAGAATGGGATTTGAAATTTGTACTGTGATTGAGTATAAGTTTGAACTTCCTAAAACTGTTAGATATACTTGGAGTGATCCTACTGAAACTACTTATAAAAATAATTTTAAAGTTATGAATGATTTATACTATTCATTATGTGATGAATAATTCAATAGAATATCCTCTTTCACTACTGGATTTGAGATTAGGGACACACTAGCTGTATATCATAATGGAAAATCTAATATTAAATAAATGTTATTAAATACCTAAACTACTAGAAAAATTAATTTTAATATGAAGTTTGATGAATCTATGTTTGAAATGTATCTCAGGTTCAATTAGATAGTTAACATGATGCACTCACCGTGAAAGACAATTATTGACAAGGAACAAGTAATGAAACTTCTCAGATACTTACCAGATGGGTAGATTGGAACCTTGCTTTCAATAAGGGAATCATGTAAAATAATTAAGTTACCATTTAAAGAGATTATTGAAATACTCATTATGTATAAGTATAAACTCAAAGTGAACAAATAATAAGATGTTGAAACAAAGAAAATACCAATAGAATTTACTTCTTATAATTCAAATCAAATAGAAAATATCAAGGAAGAAAGTTTTAGTGATGATGAATCATCACATAATATTGAAAAATAGAACATTTATAAAGATGATTTAATAATTTCTACAAGAAGAATAATTTCTTCAAGAAACCTAGTTATATAGGTAAGTATGATAAAGGAAATTGGGGAAAAGATTGGAAAAATATTATTCAACAAATGGAATAACCTTCTATTAGTGAAAAAGAAAAGGACACGTGAATGCGACTATACCAAGCTAAAATATAAGAAAAATTATGAAAAAAAGTTAAGAGATATAAAAAGTATATGAAAGGAACCTAGAGTTCCCTAGAGGATAGATCAAGTGATTCATACTCAAGCATGGAAGATAGAAATTATAGAACCAATATGTGTCTTATGACAAACACATCTGAGGTATTAAATGTTTTTTTATGAATCTCCTTCTCATATTTAAAATAATTATGAAAATTAAATGATATAGAAAACATATATTGTGATGCATTATTAAAATATTGTAATATATCAGAATATACATTTAATGAATTTAATGATAAGTATAAAATTTTAAAGAAGTATCACGCTTTACCTACTCGACATAAAATTGATTATCCTATAGAATAAGAGAAAAATGATCAGTTATAAAATAAAAATAATCAAATTAAGATTTTAAATAAAAAAATTAAAAAAGATTTTTAAATTTTAACTAATTATACAGAAATATTTAGTCAAATAATTAGTAAAAAAATTCTCCTAAATACTCTACAATAATTTGATACCAACCTAGATAGCGGGGAATTAATAAAAATTAATTCATTGAAAGTTCTAGTTATTTAAAATCTATAAACACTTCCTATTATATAAAACATAATAAATTATTTATTTATGAAACCCTAAGACTTTATTATATTAAATTAGTAATACAATTATGGATTCCTAAATCACTTATCACTAATATTTATGGACCTAAGGAAATATGGGTACCAAAATAATTTTTTCTTTAAATTCCTTTTGTAGGTAACTAAATTGAAGAGTTATAGTACAAACATAGTACCTAGATAGTGGATGTTCTAGACATATGATAAGGGAATACTCAATATTTAAAAATCTGATCAAAGTATATGGGGGATATGTCACTTGTGAAAATTTCAAAATATAAAATTATTAGGCTTAGTCAAAATGGTAACTCCAATGTTGATTTAATTTTTAAAGTACTATTTATATATGAACTAAAATATTATATGTTTAGAATCTCTCATTTGTTTGATGATGGTTACCATTTTAATTTTTAAAATAATGCTTTCAATGTTTTTAATTACAAAAATTATTTTTTTACAACTTTTAGAAATGAACACGTCTATACTGTAGATTTAATTTTTTTTATTTTCTCAGAATTTTTCCTGTTTAAGTTAATTTCACATAAATCTTATATTTGGAATAGGAGACCATGACATTGAAATATTCACTAACTTAGAAATATAACTAGGAAATTTTTAGTTAAGGATCAACCCAAACTATAATTCCTAATAGATAGAGTTTGTAATCCCTACCAAATGGGAAATTATCATAAAATGTCTTTCAAATCAAAGAAAGAATTTTTAACTTCTCAACCTTTAGATTTTTTTCACATGGATTTTTTGGACCCTCTATAGTTTCTAGTTTTTTAGGAAAAAATTATTCTTATATTATAGTGGATGATTATTCAAGATATATATTAGTATTTTTCCTTTACCATAAAAGTGAATCTCTTTCTTGTTTTTCGAAATATGCTATATCTATATAGAATCTAAGTAGACTTAGAATTAAAACCTTAAGAAATGATCATGTAATTGAGTTTGAAAATTAAGAGTTTGAATTATTTTGATCACAACATGGATATAATCATATCTTTTATACTTCTATGCCCCCACAACAAAATGGTGTTATAGAGAGAAGAAATAAAACCCTTCAAGAAATTTCCCAGATCTTGTTCAATGAGTATTATTTACATATCTATTTTTGGGAACAATATATAAATGAAACTTTATATATAATTAATATAGTTTTAATTAAAACTCTTTTAAAGAATAATATTTATGAAATATGGGAGGGTGGAAAACCAAAGTTTAATTAATTTAGAGTTTTTTGTTGAAAAATATTCATACTCAACTAAACAAAGAATTTAGATAAGTTTTATTCCTAGTGTGATGAAGGAATTTTACATGGATATTATATAACCAGTAAATTGTACAAGTTTTTTAATAAAAGGACTAATCTTATGGAAGAATTTTTAATTGTTAAGTTTCATGAGAAATATCCACATGAGCATAAAACTTCTTTAGAAAATATGGAATATGAGCTTTTTAGTTTGGACATCAATGCTAAACTTGGAAAAAATTCCTCCAGATCTTCTGTAAAGAACTATCTTAATTCATATAAACATACATAACCCAAAACTATAGATGAAAATGTGGTGTAAAAAATTTCTATTCCTATAATTTTTAGGAATCATAGATATCATCACTTAGATACAGTTATTGGTGACCTATAAAAAGGAACTCAGATTAAATATTATCTTGGAAATCAAGTGGAACATCAAGATTTCTAGTCACATATTGAACTTAAGAACATAAATGATGGAAGTAATAATGAATTATGGGTAATGGATATATAAAAATAGTTAAATTATAATGAAATAAATAATTTTTGGGAATTAGTTGAAAGTCCCAAGGAATTTGTAACTTTTGGAACTAAATGGGTGTTTAGAAATAAAGTTGATGATTTAGTAACTATAGTTAGAAACAAAATATACTCATTGGATAAGGATATATCCAATGAGAAGGTATTGACTATAAGGAAACTTTTTCTCTATTATATAGACTTGAATCTATCATAATCATACTTGAATATGCAATACATTTGGTTTTCAAATTATTTCAAATTTATGTTAAGATTGAATTATTAAATGTTTATATAGTTGAGGATGTTTTGTTGAACAACCATATAGATTTAAAAACCCTCATTTTTAATCATATTTTTAAATTAATAAAAGATTTATATGGTTTAAAACAAGTACCTAGAGCTTAGTATGATAGGATTATCTAATTTTTTATTTCAAAAGGCTTTTCAAAAGGAATATAAGATCCTAATTTATTTATAAAAATAAATTAAAAATATGTTTTAGTTGTAAAAATATATTTTGATGGTATCATATTTGGATATTCAAGAAATTGTTTTTGTACTAAATTTTCAAAAATGATGCAAAGTGAATTTTAAATGAGTTTAATGGGTGAAATTAAATTCTTTTTTGGTTTCCATATTTTTAAAAATAAATATGTAATTATTTTAAATCAAAGTAAGTAAACTAAATATATTTTAAAATGTTTCGATATGGATAGTACTAAAGGAAGTGACACTACCATGAGTACTAGATATAAATTGGATCTTGATGAAATTGGAAAACTAGTTGATCAAACCGCTTACAAAGGTATGATTGGAAGTTTACTATACTTAACTATTAGCTGGCCTAATATAATATTTAGTTTTTGTATGTGTGATCATTTTCAAGTAAATAAAAAGTGTCACATTTACTAATTGTGAAAATAATTTTCAAATACCTCAATAATATAAACAACTTTGCATTGTTTTACTCCATATGACAATTATTTGACTTAGTGAGTTATTCAGATGTGGATTATAGTGGTTATATGTTAGATAGAAAAAATACTTCTATAACATGTCACTTATTTGGAAAGTCTCTATTTTCATGGTGTAGTAAGAAATAGAATTAGGTGTTATTAACCACTGCTGAAGCTGAGTACATAGTTGTAGGAAGTTTCCATGCATAGATTATATGGGTGAAACAAACTTTACTAGACTATAGATATCAATTTTGGAATGTACCTATAAATTATGATAATAAAAGTCTGATAAATATTTCTAATAATACTATATCACATTCTAGAACAAATAACATTGATATAACACATCACCTTTTAAGAGGTCATTTTCAAAAGGGTGATATAAATATTAAGTTCATTGGTACTAAACATTAGTTTGCTTCCATATTTACAAAACCATTGAATGTTGAGAGAATCAATTATATCATATATTAATTGGGTATGATAAATTATACCTAAATAATTTAATTTAATTTCATCTCTTTAAGTTATTTAATTAATTATAAGTTCAAATGGTTAGTTGGCTATCTGTGAATTTTTGGTCATGTGGTTAGTATGCCTAATGTAGACACTTCCTCATATGGTCAACATACTTTCCATGAGTATTTTCTTACATGGTCACTGTGATTACCATGAACATCTTATTCGTATGATTAGAATACCTACCGTGAGGTTATAGTTACCATACCTACCATGCTCATGATATTACAGATCCATAGTTAGTGGACATACCAATTATATTTCCTTTGATTTTTTTTGATTTTTTGGAATGATTTTATTTAAATTTATTTTTATTTTATTCCCTAACTGATTAAAATAAAATTCAAATTTGATTCTAAATCCTCACATATATTTTCTCTAAAATCTATTCCTTCCTCCCAAATCCGTATAATTGTTTGAGTCCCTCCATCATTTCAAACCTCTTTATTTTTGTATCCCATATCCCATACCATCAAATAAATTAAAGTGAAACCAAAATGCTAAAAGTGAAATGTGTCACTGATGTACTAACTCCTGTTGAGCCCTCTCCTACTAAGAAACCATGAAAATTGAAATTCATCATGATCATATCTATAAAGACAAAGAATGTGCATCTTATTGATCATATATTTTCTGTAGAAAAGGAAATCAATGCATAGTGGTTCCAATTAAGTAGGTCATTGGTCTAGAATGCAATTCCAAATCAGAGATGGGTTGCCTGGTTTATAGAAAATGTTAGAACATGTATCCAAAACTTGTGAAGGATTTTTATACATAGCTAGAGTCTTTCTCTATTGAGAAAAGAGATGTCGTCAAAACTTTGCTTAGTGGTGAAGTTCTGGTGTTTTACATGAAACATTTGGAAAATTGTTTGGATGTGTCATAAAGAGGATAATATGAGGATTATAAAAGCTCTTATCCTATTTATCACTCAAAATTTGAATTTTAGAATTCATTGGATGAAATTTCTCAGAATGGAACTCTTAGAGGACCATTAGATTCTGAGTTTAAAGGAGAATGTAACCTATTGGTAAAGTTTATGCAGTACCTAATTTTTTATAATAAAAGGGGATTTTAGCTTCCGAAGGCATTAGGATATATTTTTATTGTTTTTGATGAAGAATTATATTCAAATCACTCTTTAATGATATTTCATGATACATATGGTTTGGTTGTGTAATTCAACTTCAAGGTTTAGTTATTTACCTTATCCTAAGATCATTTCAACCTTTCTGGAGTATAAACGATTAGTTTCTCAAGGGGAGAAAAGAATAAATTCATCAGATTGATTCTATCTTACTCAATTTTTTAAGAAAATGAGTGTAAACTGTAACCCATGAAAACAAGAATGGGTGGTAGACTATGAATAATTTTATGATTTGTTTAATCCAGTGAAGTGCTCTATTTGAACTAGGGATTTGGTGGATCCAAGTCTCAAAACTGATGAAGTTGTGGAATATTCATATAACATTTCTTCTCCTTGTAAAGATCCTAGAGTATCTTATGAAGGTAATCCAAAATGGGATAAGTCATTTGAATATGATATAATTGGGGATATATAATAAGGATTTCCAATTATTAGGAGTACACATAGATAGCTGGTACCTAGTGCACCTTCTATGGAGGATAATTCCCCTAGATTTCTTGTATTGGGATTATAATATATCAATTATGATGATGATAATGATCATGGAGGTATTACACCTAGATTTGGTGGACCAAACTTTATCTCTGTTTAATTAACTATAGAAAAAGAATTGTTTTTTTAGGTTGATAGTGAAGAGAGAATTGTTTTTTTGCTTGTAAGGACTTCTATTGATCAGAATATTCAAGATATATTTGATCTTACTACCAATCGAGAAGTTGGATAATACTATTTTGTTATTCATGAGGATATAGTTAATGATTCTGATCAATATGGAGTTGATGATGTTATCAAAGTTAAGAATTAGATTATGAGAAATAGATCAGTGGAATATACACCTGAGATAGATAGTAGGCACCAAGCTAGTGATCCATCTCCCTCTACTCCTACACCCTCTACTCCTACTTTTTATGTCACCAAGGATGACATGAATGTGTTCAAGTTAGAGTTAATGGATATGTTCAAGAAGGTATTTTTTAATTTTGATAACTTCTTATAGTAAGTGAGAAAAATTGAAATTTTTGAATCTATTACATTTATAATCAATCATCTTCATCTAAAATTTAATTTCATAATTGAGATGATGTAGAATGAGATTACAGATTTTAGTGCTTAGGTTGGTGCTATTCAATATGATCTATCTGATTGATGATTCAGTTAGACCAACAGTTTTTGAATTTTGTATTTCAATATACTTTTGTGACTCCTCCTCCTCCTCCTCCTGTTCAGTCAGTTTTTAATGAATATAATATTAGAAAAATCATTTCATATGAGTTTAAGGTTATGTTTAATGATTTTAGAATGATTAGAGAAGCTGTTTTTGATGGGTTCCAAATCCACGTTTCCAAGGACTTGGAAGTTGTTTGAGAGGATGATAAACATTCTAGTCAGGATAGAGAAACCATCAAAATAAAAATTAATTATTACCTAAGCAGGATCTTCAAAAAGTTAGATCTAAATGGTTGTTTATAACTCTTTCTTTAGACTTGAATATTCCACCTCTAATCGAGGCTTTTAAAATTCCAAGTTGAGAAGCTGAGGGTTATGAATCTAGTTTTGGATGCTTTTATGGAAAATAGAGATGATTTACTTTAGTATTTGGAGCAAGGTTCTCCCTCCACTAGTGACCTTACCCAGTTGATGTAACCTTATATATACACTTATCATATAGTTTTTCTAGATCAATTATCCACTCCTTTATCCCGACCTACTACCCCTCTACCATTTATCCTTTTGGCCTGACTCTTTCTCAAGAATTTCAAAAAATTAGACCCATTTCCAGATGTGTAGTTCTTAGAGACCCTTCTTCATCATCCAATCCCCAGAATACCTCTGATCCTGCCTCTAAATTCAAATTAAATTACCATATAATTCCTAAATATGTGAGATATGTCCCAAATTCATATTTCTATTAGGATCTATGATGGGGAATTTTTTATATATTTTTTCTTTTTCTATTCTCTTTTGATAAATTAATTTAATACTTTATTTTATTCTCATATACCATTTTAAATTATTTCTTATCTTGTTTATTTTTCATAATCCCAAATATTTTAAATATTTATAGTAGTGATAAATTGAAATCCACTAAATTCATTGAAAAACATTTTATGATTTTAGGAACATGCTAAATAGATATTTAAATCCTCTACAAATATAATTTTGGTACAATCAATCCATTTTAATTTAGATTTCATGATTTTTGATCCTAAAAAGGTGTATATTGTTGTATTAGACTAGAAAATAATTATTTTAATGATCCCAAATCATGTTTATAATATTAATGATGAATTTCATGTTTTCTGTTAGTAAATGTTTTTCTTTCCAAAACAAAAAAAATGGACAAGTCTGGAGCTCACCATGAAACCATACCGTGTGAAGGTCAAGTGATAATTTCACCTTATCACATTTTGTATTTCCCCTATCCACATATATAAACTACTTACCATGATTCATATGAGAAAAACATGTCTAATTCAATAATTGACCATGAAAAGTGGAGTTGAGCTTACTGTTTGATGGGAATCACCTTACCGTAGAAATAAAACAAGTTACCATGCCAAGGTATGTATATATTTTCATAAATTAATATACTAATATTTTCTATTATTTTAGTGAAAACATAAAGAAATAACTTACTACATATAGTCATGAACCAACCACAAGATCAAATGGACTAATCGTGCCACACCCGTGAAAAAGGCTTATGTGAGCATTCAACAACGTCATGGAATTTTCTATCTAGAAATAAAATACATTGATAAGATTAATTACAAATAAATTGGATATGTGAATGAATTTTCTATGTGTAATACCCCTAAAAATCATCTACGTGTCAATTGACTATATGAATCTGCAATTTTTCACAAGACCAATCGGCTACATCATTTTGATGGAGCATTTTAAATCTTTAATACCTATTTTTCAGAGCACTAAATGAAGCATCAATGAATTTATTACTGCATTGATTATTATTCAATAGATACTTTTGGGAAAAGATCATTTTAAGAAGAAAATATGATCGTGAAGAAATCATGTGGTATCAAATATATGGTCTTACTAATAAAATAATAGAGAATCTTACTAATGTATCTGTGTTATAGAGAGGAACCTATGACACTCTGTTTTCTATAATCTACTAAAAAGCTTCTTTGATATTCTTCTAAATAAGAATTCAAGGAATCCAAACAACTGAAGGTATTAAGATTGAACTGCAACACATTTCCTATCTTATATATCTTGCTATTTTCATTTATGATTTACTTTTAAGATATGTATTTACATTACTCTATTTATTTTTAAAAAATTGTATTCTACGATAAATAGGAAAGTACATGATACTCTCTCAATTATTTCACTTTTATTCCTTAGAAAAACCATAGAATATGTCTTGTGTGAACTAGTATTTTGTTTTATCCAACGCATAACTGTGGTAGAGGCTCTGTGCCTGGAAAGCTTTCTGTATTGTTGTTTGTAAATCCCAGTCCTTATTGGGGATTATTTTATTTTATAATAAATTTCTTATCATTAGGTGATTTACAAGTGGATTAGATTAAGTCTTGACTTGAGACCAAATCCCTTTTTAAATTCCATTATTCTATCTTTTTTTTAACTTACTTACTGCCCTCTATTTGTTTTGTTTTGTTTATTTTAATTCAAACTTGTCTCAGTTTTATTAACTATTAAACAAAACATAGCTTTGATATTTAACTTAAACCAGTTTTTTATATTATGTGTTTGATATGAGTAGAATATTTTCAAAAGTTAAGGTATTTTCTAAAGTATTTTAACTAAGTATTAATCGATATTTTGATAACCATTTCCAAATATAAAATTATATATTTCCATTATTTTTGTTAACTAGTCATTTTTATAAAATAAGGGTATTTTGTTTTTAAAATGTTTTTAAAAATAAAATTTATTGGAAAATCAATTAAACCATATTTATTTTTCCACTATGAATAACAATTACATCTATATGGATGTACTGTCCATTTGTATTGTAAGGTTGTTTTACTAGTTACATTGAATGATCTCTTATTTATTAGTATGGTGTGGTCATTTTTCTAGAATAATTGATAGTTTGACATTTTAATCATCTTCCACTTATTGAATAAAAGTACTTATGATATACCCCTTGTGGATTGGGAATAAATCTAGACCATATAAACTTGTTTTTATCTTTACCTTTGTTTTCCTTTAGTTTTATCTTTCAAAAGATCTTATTTGGGTTGTTTTAAAGTGTGAATTGTGGTGCAATGAATTAGGTGCGGTATGTCTTCTAAGTTTTTGTACATTATTAGAGAAGGTTCATTCTGGTTATTTGTTTCCATCTGGTATGTTCCATAGGATAACTTATAGTGTTTGGATATTTCATAGAACCAATATTATTTACTCTCTGAAAGAATATCACTTATAAAATTTAAATTTTTATCACAGTCTATAGAATGAATATATACCACACATTATAGTTTATTTATGACCACCAATAAATAAAAATCAAGTGCCTCATAGTTTAATCCTTGGGGAGAATGTATCTCAATGCCAAAATCAAAATAAATAGGTCCCCGACTACCCACAAACTTGACCTTTGTAATGAACATATCACTATATAGAGAATTTTTTCTTTTTTATTCATTAATTCTGGGTCTAATTTGTAATGACCCATACTGTTATGAGTTTTTATGTTTATGGGAGATTTTAATTTTTGGTCCTAAAATAGGGGATATTTTGAAACTTAGAACCCAGAATGGTATTTCGAGGGTTGGAATGTCTCTAGGAGACGTTTTTTTGGATATGATTAGAGACCTATGATATGATTTAGGTGCTTGGGTAAATGTCCGAGTGGTTTCATGACCACCCTTCCTATTTTTTCTACTGTATATAAATCATCATGCCTTGATAGGTGAGGGTCACTCCATGGCAAGGGCTAATTGAGGAGTCATGCCATAGCTTGGGGAGGCACCATATAAAAAGGGAAGTAGGTCACACCATGACTGGTGGGTGTCATGGTGTGGTGGAGGTATGATTGAGGATCTCACACCATTACCAATAGGTGTCATGGTGTGGTGGGGTTTTTGTGATATTTTCATATGAGAAAGACCTTACATATATAGGTCACATCATGAAAAGTGGATTCACACTTTGATGATGTTTCATACATATTTATTTGGAAATATTTATATATTGGAATCCAAAATTTTAAAAACCTTACATTTTTTATTGAAAAATATTTCATGAGGAAGGAGGTCAATCCCCAAACCCTAGACCATTCCATAAATTCTAGTCCAAGGGGATATGTTTTAGTGTGGATCATTAAGGCTACAAGGGCCATTATAAGGTGTTGTTTTGTGAGGGAAAGGGACATACCATGGAGGATGAATTCCAGGCCATAAAGGGGAAGGACACACCATGATTAATTGGTTGTGAGGATTTGGGTTTGGACTAGGGAAAGTGTGTCACATCATTACCCAAGGGGCCAAAAACTGGCAGGTGACCTAGGAAGGGAATTACATGATGACCCATATAGGTCATGTCATGAAAAATTACTTTTATAGTTTTTAAAACATGGGTAGTCCCATCATTTTGGGGTTGGCCCCCCTTCAATATTAAGATAACGATGTTGTTATAGAGATATATTTTCTATTGGATCCTTTCATCTGGTTTCCCCTTTTGATCTCCCTTGGTGAGGGATAGTTCCTTGGTGTTTTACATGAGTATTCAAGGTATTATTGTTCCCTTTCCCCCATTCTTCTTACCCTCTGATAGTTGCTAATTTAGATGTATCTGAGCTAGGATTTGACATGGATTCAATAGGATAATTGTAAAATCAATCCAAGGTGTGGGGGATTTTTCATGTGATGGATAAAGGTGTCATGAGAAGATGAAAACACACAATTTCTCACCATTTCACTATAAGTACATCCCTTGGTGATTTTTTCTAGGGATTTTGCCACTTTAGAATCATATTAGTGCATGGGTGGATGTCGCGTGATGGGTCTTTTATTAAAAGAAGAACCAAGAGAATGCTTTGGGTTGTTGGTATTTCATCACTTCAGTTTTTAGTGAGTGGATCCCTCTAGGTGAGTTGTTAAATGTTATACCATTTTTGAATTAAATTAAATAATTAATTACAAATTGTTATAATTAAATATTTGGGTGTTATGGCTTGAGATAGAGGCATGTGAGTTGTTTGATCTTAGATGATACTTGGACAAGCATGGAGAGAATGATATAACTTTGAATGAGGTAGATGGTCCTTGAACTTCTCCCTAAATTTTATTCATTTTTTAATGTGCATGGGATATGTGGTCTCACCACCTATGTGGGATCATCATTAAAATGGAAATAATTGTTTCTTTTAAACCCTTATAAAATGAATAGAAGTGACAAGTCCCATGCTGTGACCTTGAATGCTAGATATATTCCTCAGTCACCAATGGACATGGACTTAACAATAGACGTGTGATGGGATATGTGGAACCATGGGGGGTATAAATGAGATGAATAGAACATAGTGTACACTGAGACTATTACACTTAGTCCCCCCCTTATAGGGGAGAATGATAGATTTTAGATGTTTGGATTAGAGGTAGGCTACATGTAACCTTGAAATGACTTATATCCTTTCATATATATTATTGTGTAGGGTGAGTGTTTCTCCTCCACTAGTACGAGTGGGTATCTGAGTGGGGATCTCATGGAAAGGGTTTATGTAAATGTTCAATGAGAGTACCGATATAGCTTGACTCAGGTAGTGAGTTGGATATCATGACACATCTTTTTTTGATTTATATGGATTTATCAGTGAGGTTGATTAGGCCATGATGTGATCATGGTAATTTTTAGGGATGTTATTCCCTTTGAGTGATGGATTTTGAACCTAGAGTGTGGAATGAGAAAAATAAACCCATGTGAGCTATCTGGAACATGATACTACCTAAGGTAATAACAAGTTCCACAGTATCATATTGACCCTAGTGAGGGTTATTGAATGAGGGATAACATAATTATAGCCTAGTATGAATGTAGTGATGAGAATAGGTTGTGCACTTAAGAGTAAAACCAGGGAATATATGTGGGGTTTGGGTGAGTAACTAATCCCTTAATTGCGATATATGCTATATGAGGTTCTAGGGAAAGATAATACCATTAGTTGGATATGATATATGATTATAGGGAGGGTAATCATTCCCCCTTAATGTGATATATATATATATATATATTATATGGTGGTAGTTATTCCCCTAATTTATATGAGATTTTTCCAGGGTGGGCCACTTTTCCCCCAATGAGATATGAGATGTTTCCGGTGTAGGTCTCTCTTCTATTCAATGTGATATAGGATGTTTTATGAGTTTCTTCTAGGATGTGATTCTCTTTTCCCTAAATTAATATGATATGTTTCTAGGGAGGAATTATCTTCCCCTCGACGTGGTATGATATGTTTCTGGGGTGGGACAATAATCCTCCTTAGTGTTTATATATGAGGTATTATTAGGTGGGATGCACTTCCCCATGTGTGTATATATAAGAGATATTATGGGGAGGGCCACTCTTTCCCTTGAGTGTTTATATATAAGATACTATCAGGTGGGGTTCTCATCCCCCCTGAGTGGTTATACATGAAATATATTTGGGTGAGTTGTTTACTCCTAATGACTTATATGATGGTGTATCAGGTGAGATTCTTACCCCCTAATTATTTATATGATTTTATTATGGGTGGGTGCTTATCCAAACCTTGGTATGGCTATGTGACTTTCTCAGAGACATTTGGAATTGGATGAAGCAGGTATAACTAACCTCATGTATCACCTTAGAACCTAAGGATCAACAATTATTATCTTATTATGATTTCACAATTTATTTGATTATTTTGAGAAAACAAACTCTATATTTACTATTTATTTTAGGGACACTGTTGGTGGTGGCCTACTATGTTTTACTCACACCTTTCTTGGGCCTCCCCTGACACTTTGTCACCCAAGTATAACTCATGATTACATGTTAAGGAAGAGAAGAGTCCAAATGTTGGATGGTATAACTAGATATATTAAATAGAGTTAGGATTTCAGACTATGGTAGGGAGACATGGGACTAGGTTGGGGTTATGTTTCTGCTTATATATTTTGGTTTGGGTTGTATATGATATTTCCATGGGAGATCTAGGTAATGTTTTCCAAACTTGTTTGAAATTTGGATAACTTATTTCTATTGTATCAGTATTATATTATTTATCATAGTTATCTTGGTTGAGATGTTCTTTTATTAAATTGGATATTGTGATGAATTATTTTATATTATTTCTTCTATTATTTTATATTATAATTTGAGGGTATAGTCTCCCCATGGTTTCACCTTAAACACTTGCAGCTAATCAAAATCCTCTAGTGTATAGGTATGTGTGCTTGAGTTCATATGTTGAACTGATACAAATACTATAGAGTTAATCAAGTTCTAAAATCACACAATAGACTGCAAAACCTCACATATATGACAAATACTCACTGCACTAGCACCCACCTTAGGGAAAAAACCACTAATGTCCATAGAATCTACCTTCAACTAAGAAAATTTCTCATATTGTTTATCAAACTC
Source organism: Viscum album (assembly GCA_963277665.1). NCBI lineage: Eukaryota > Viridiplantae > Streptophyta > Magnoliopsida > Santalales > Viscaceae > Viscum > Viscum album. The sequence continues at coordinate 1,294,606,698 of OY728135.1, forward strand.
AACCCATGATGGAGATTCTAAAACATTAGAAGGATGGGCATCATCATCCTATATTTACACAAGGGGAATTTCTTCTATCTATATTGAAACATGGTAATGAGAGAAATCACCAAATGTCCTATAACCACCCATGCATCAAGAAGGTTGACCATGAAACTGCAACTCAAAAACATGAAAAAAAGAATATGATTTTCATAGTTTGTTTTCAAACTAAAACTATTTCCATCACCAAATAAAAAAGAGATATAGTCTAGGAATGGATGAGTGGGATCCATTGTGACACAAAACCCCATATAAAACAGGTGTTTTTTATTCAATGTTCTACTATCAAACTGTATAAATTTACTAATAGCATTATTAAAATACACGATAATAGAATTTTTTTGAAAATAAAGTGGAAAGATAGGAAGCTTCATCCAAATTGTTGCTGAATGGTGGCCCTTCATCAAATGTATCATTGATAGCCACCTCATCAACCAAAAATGAAAATATTGGAATGGAAAAAAAGTGTGGTACTATGCCTTATTGATAACTTTCACATATTTACAATGAAAAATGAAATTATGGGACCCCAGGAGACCTACTACCACTTGATTTATCAATTCCCAATTCAAATTAACATGATTATCAAAATTATTTGTGAAAGGATGAAAACATAAAAATTTAATGAGGATAAAATCATGAGAATGAACCACTTCAAAAATCTCAATAGATGTGATTTCAACTGGTCCTCGCTATCGTTGATTGAAGTTTTATGCGTCCCAAATTAATTACCCATTATTAGAACTTTAGTATAGCTTAAGTTTGGGGTCAATCCACAGGGAACCGTGGCGTGCATGAATTCAATTGAGTTAATACTTAACTAGGTGACGTATGTAGAATTTAGAATCGATTGGGTTGAGTTTGGGTTTTGATTGAAACTACATTGATTTACTTGGAAGAAATGGATACAGTTTGAAATAAAACAATGGGTAAATTTAAAGAGATTTTAAAATGGGAAGAAAAGATGTGTCGGGGATGTGGTGATTAAGGAGGTCTTATGCAGATTGTTTAAATGGTTGTGTTGTTTATAATAATTCAATCATTCTGGATTTTGTTTTGTTACAAGATTTCCTTGGTCCGGTTCCTCTTGTTCGAAATTAGAGTAGTTGAATCCTTGGTCCGGTAGTCAGTGTTCTTAATTCTTTATTAAGTTCAGTCCATTATTTGAATCAGTGAAATCCTTCCAATGATCATGGATGTTTTCACCGTTACTTTTCCTTTGTATCGCTGAGAATTCTTCCCTTGGTCCGGGTCAGAATTCTCAGTTATATTTAACAGTATATTAAGAAGAGTAAGATGAATTACAACGATTAAACACAACTATATAAAACAAAATACAAATTATGATCCCTTTATCCATAGCCCCAACACGAGGGGTTTAGTTTCACATAGAAAGTGGAGGAGAAACAAAACACGTGATACCTGACAGATTCATCGTGTAAGCGTTGAGGTAGGGTGTCAGAAGGTGGAGTAGTGGAACTACGACACCACAGTGGCTCGAGAATGGTAGCAACAGAGCTTCTTCTCTCCTATAAAGGTTTCAAACCCCCCAAAATCCGTATTCCAAGGCCTCTTTTTATAGAAAAATAAAGTACACAACGTGTATAGAAAGTACACGCCGTGTACTTTTCGTCAACACATTTTGGCGCCAATTTCTCCGCTGGCAGGTGGCCAAACACGCCGTATTTGACTTTTGAACACGGTTCCACCTGCAAGTTGAGTGTACACGGCATGTAGCGCTGCCATACACGGTGTGTATTATCAAAAGTTTGGCCACCAGCCCCTTTTAGAATAGCAGACACGACATGTAGAAATTTAAACACGTCGTGTCTCTTTCAACGGCCACATGGGCGTGTGGACTTTTCTCAGTAACAACCGCTTCTAGAAAGTGGTACACGGTGTGTAACGCTGCCCCACAGAGCGTGTATCTATTCCTGGTGACATGGGAGTGTACTCACTGATTTGGTCCATGTCCTTGTCTGGATGTACACGGCGTGTATAAAAGTACACGCCGTGTAGTTTCAAAATTTTCACAAACTTCCCTTTATCTGTGTATTTAGCCAAGAAGCTCCTGAAAGTAAACAGATTCACCAAAATCAAAGAATATGTTCATAAAACAACAAATATTTGCTGAAAACATGTTTTTATTGTCAATTATATATGTGGAAATTTATACAAAAATCGGGTGCATCAAATTCCCCCACACTTAGTCATTTGCTTTCCCTCAAGCAAAATCTCAACATCTAATTAAGAGAGCCTATACTTTAAAAGGAAGGCATTTAATTAATCAAATGAATAACTGATAAAGTTACTGAGGAAAAATTCTAAAAGCCACAAACAAATTCAATTCATAAGATATTAAAATCATGCCTCATATATAATGCAATTAACTACTCTCATATTCTTTCAACACATTTTTCAACCTTTCAAAAATAAGCATGTCATTTGATGATTTACTTTACCAATCAAAGTCACACTCCACACTCAAGATATTTTTATTTAGAGTTATGCTCAATCTAAGGTATATACACTCTATCCATAGGTTTTCAAGATATCTTGTTCTCTACTTCAGAAAAATTGAGTTACAAAAATCATGAGGGCTTTATCAATAAGGTTCAGATGTTTCTGTGGCTAAGGGTTGGTAGGTTCAGATGTGAAAATAAATTCTGAGGCTTGAAAAATAAAGGCTAATTCCTTTAAACAACATTGCATGATATTCAAAGTAAAGTGTATGGAAAATACATCCTTCAAAAGCTCAGTCAAATGCTTTTGTAATCGCCACCATCTTCCTTAGGCAAGTAGGGTTCATGGGCAAATAAGCATAAGGTCCCCTTTTTGTTTGTTTGTTGTTTTTTTAAACAACAAAACACAAGGAAAACCCTTATGAATACAATGAGTAGATGTTTGGTACCCATTCTGCCCCAAATAATCAAGAGGCACTCCCCCACACTTTATTTCACGGCTGTACACAAAAATATGCCATGTATTGCCAACTCCCTCTTTAAAGCTTAAATGAATAATCATGCAAAGTTTAAAAAGAAATAGGGTAGGAAGGGAAATAGGCTTGTAATGTGGCTTCCTATAAAGGCTGTTCATGGCTTCTATAGGTTTAACAAAAATTAAATGTATGGTAGGTCTCAAGATAAAGGGGTTGAAACAATCTAATGCCTTAATCATGTTAAAGTAATTCAAAAATTTCTTCATGTTTCGAAAAGAAAAACTTTCAAATTCTGGTAGTGATGCATATCCTAAGAATCTCTCAAGAAATAGGGTATTAGAAAAGAAATATGAAAAAGGGTTTAGAATACCTCTCAGGAGTGGAAAAATAATAAAGGTACAATCAGGTCATGACATGCATATAAATGATTAGCCTAATTAATGTAGTTTAATCAAGGATGAAAGGTTGAAATTGAAACTATATCAGCAATCATTTTAAAATACTTAATAAATAAAATAATCATGAAACATTTCCAAAATTTACTACTGATAACTCTAGAATTTATAAGATTTATTAACCAAAATTTCTTTACATTTTCAAATATAGAGTCTAATAATGATGTCTCCTAGGTTAGATTAAGGGAAAAGACTAAGGTGAAAGATATAGATGCTCCCCCACATTTAATACTATACATGGTCCACCAAGTGCAACACGAAGGTAAAGGGTGGGAAACGGGGAGAAATGGGGGAAAAATGAGGGAAAGCAGTGGAATAAGTAAATCCAAAAAGAAAGAAAATAGAAATGGAAAAATACTCCCCTCATGAAAAAGTGATGCCCAAGGTGCTCCATGATACCTGTGATTGGCGAGGAAAAATAAAACTACAAACATGCATAACATCACAGCAAAGAAAATGACAGAAGAGATATATAAGATAAAGAAAAATGTCACTATCATGGGGTCACCTCAGGGGAGGCATCATCCTATACAGAATCGGCCGACAAAGATGGCTTAGGAGGCGTGGACGTGGGAGGCTCTAACTCTACATCGGGAAGGGGAGCTGAAGAAGTAGGAGCCATAGGTGCTGGACTCGGCAAAGATAGCTCAGTAGCAGGCCATGGCCCGATAAAAGTGGTAGCAGTAGGGCTCACCATAGGCAGTAGAATGGAATCAGTGGCCGGCACAGGAGATGGTGGAGCAGCAGCCGAAGGGCCAGGAACAGAGGCAGATGCTGGTGGCTGAGGTAGTGGAACACCAAGATGCTGAGCAATATGCACCAACAGATGCTCCATCCGGTCCTGGCGGCCGTCCAGATGAATCAAATGGCGCTCAATGGTGTCCTGGCGACTGATGATATGAACTAAATTCTGCTCCATCATTTCTAGGCAGAGGGAAAGGGCCGGATCGACCGAGGGTGCGAGGGTAGGTGGGATAGGGGATGAGATAGAAGAAGGAAGGTCAGAAGAAGTGGGGTCAGTAGGAGGTGGGTGAGGTGGAGAAGCTGGAGGGGGTGGGGAAAGAGGAGCGGGGTCAGCAGCTGGGGTAGGGTCAACAGTTGGGGAAGGGGGGTCATCAGGTGGCGGGGCTCGAGCCTGAGCAAGGATGTAGGCACCCCTACTTCTGGACCAATCCCATGCGAATGAGCATGAGGAATTCCATCCTAGGGGGTAAACCTATCAAATCATGAGGCAATAAGGGCTCGAATACCCCTAAGTGGTGGTAAAAATGGGTGGTGTAAAACCCGCCATTCAGGTTGCCCTGACGGCCGATAACCATGGAGTGGAAATAGGCGGTGTTAAGATAGGGGAGGTCCGGGTAGGCGTGCTGGATGACACATGTAAGAAGCTTCATGTCACGGCTGGTCACGACCCTCATATCCTCATGGCGGGGGAAGAGGATGGCGCTGAAGCACCGGTGGGTGAAGCGAAGGACAGGGTCAGCTATAAGAGTGCTCTTCTGAGAAGTGGGGGAGTACCGGTGGTCAGGCCCAACTATCTCCCACCACATGGCAACGAGGTCAGAGCGCTCGGGCCGGGTCAAGTCAGAAACGGGGGGTGGGGTGATAGGATGGGGGTAGAAGCTGCACCCTCGGCCAAAATCCGTCATTGTCAGAGTAAAACTTCGGCCGCCTAGCCAGAATCGAACTACTGGCACCGCATCGCCAGGTGTCTCTCGGTACTCTACTCCGTCGAACTCAAACGAAGCCGAAAACTCCAAAAATAAATCACAGAACACAGGAGTGCTGACCTAGAAAATATCGAGGAGTGCGGTGTGCCCAAGAAGCACCTCCAACTCCTCCAAAATACCAAGCTGCTATGGAATGCTTCTGTCGAGGTACCAGCCACTCAATGGTATTGGCCGACGAGAGAAGCATCAGAACCTATCGTATGCGAGGTCGGTGACCAGGAATACCATGCAGGGATAGGGAACACCTGCAGGTCCCGGCCCAGGTGCCGGTGCAACAGAAACATCTGGCTCTGAAGGTGGATCTGCCGAAGTAGAAGGTGGCTTGGTGGAAGGTGTGCTCGAAGAGGGACCAGCTGCTGAGGATGATAGTATAGGGAATGTGGCAGCTAGTGCAGCAGAAGAAGGCCCGACCTCATCGGAGGGAGTGAGTGGCGATATAACAACCAATGGAGAGAGCTCAAAGACTGGAGCGTCGGGGTCCGGCTGCATAGGTGGTTGGAGTCGGATCCGATGATAACTGGACTCCTCGCCCTCAGTAGCGGAGGATGGCCGCTTCCCGCGCGAATGATCGTGATCTTCCATATCCTGAAATAGAAATAAATAGAAAAAAAACAAAAGAAAAAGAAAAGGGAAAGAAAACAAAACAAAGAAAATGTGAGAAAACTGAAAAAGAAAAGTACACGGTGTGTAGTAAAAAATGGAGAGTATCCCGTGTTCTCTGAACAGACACGCCGAGGGAGAAAAACAGACTATGGAAAAGTACACGGTGTGTATAGAACATATACGCCGTGTTCACTCAAAGTGTTGGTGGTTGTGTGGAACAAATGACACGGCCATGTTTTTATCAGTTCAGAGAAAACAATACATGCCATGTAGGTATTGGACACGGCGTGGAATGCACACAAAGAACATGGCCGTGTAGAGGGTGAGACACGGGCTGACTACAGAAACAACAGACATGAAGTGTACCGAACACACACGCTGTGTACTAGAAAATGGGGTGACATGCTATGTTATGTGCCACACACGGAGGGGCCAAGGGAAATGGTCTACACGGTGTGTACCAAAAATACACGCCGTGTATGAAAATGGTGGGTGAGGCCGTGTGAAAAGGTATACTCGGGCACGATGAAAAGGACACGGTGTGTACCGAACAGACACACCGTGTATATTCAAATTTTAAAATATTTTGTGTGTGGCCATGTATAAAAGTACACGGCGTGTGTTCTTCATTTTGTGGCCATGTACTGGCAAAAGCTGAATGGTCGGAAAATCCGGAAAACATCCTAAAAGAGTCTAAAAACTTGAAATAGAGGGTGCAGAATGGTGTACCTGGATAGAAGATCACAATGTAAGAAGAATCAGAACTTGAAATGCCCCAAATCGATGGATCTGGCAAAGGGGGGTTCGGGTGGCGTTCGGGAGAAGAAACGTGAAGAAATGTGAGAAAAGGGGTGGCCGTACTACACGGACTCAAGCCGGGTGGATCGTGGCTTATATTTCCGAGGTACACGGCGTGTATGTTTGGTACACGCCGTGTATCCCATTTTTTTAATTAAAACATATAATTATTATAGTGAACTATATAATAATTATTATTAATAATTAAAATAAAATAAATATATCTACAAATCCTATTATACATAAACCTATACACGACGTATATCGGGAAATACACGCCGTGTATTTTAAAATGAGAAAAAGAGTAGTACAACCTTTGGTCCGGTTCTTGGGTCGGGATTCGAACCGGCGATCAACCGATTCGAATGACCTCCCCCACCCACTGGGGAAAAGGTTGTTCTGTTGTTCATATTTATTTTATATATATATTTATTCTATATGGCCTATACACACTAAAAGAAAGAAAATCATGGCGTGTGGTTGTTATTTAGGAAAGGATGGGGGTGAAGCGGGGAGATTAGCGCAATTCGAAACTGGGCCTTTTGACCCTGATTCCGAGACTCTGCCAATCTTCCAACTTCACTCACATGAAATTTCTTATTTTTAAAATGTTTTTAATTTATATTTGAAGAATTATGGCGCACACGGTGTATATCGGGATACACGTCATGTGGTTTTATTAAAATAACAAATGATGGAAATGAGACGGTTGTCTGGATTCGAACCCAGGTCTTGTGAAACCGGATTATGATTCTAGCCAACCGGTCCATCCCCATCATGGGTTTTATTAAACACATTTATATAGATACATATATGGAAAATACCACACACGCCGTGTAAATAAAAGGAGGAACCCCGGGTCGAAGGCAGGTCAGGAGGATTCGGACCGAGAACGACTCGAATAAACTCCAGTGGTTTTTCCATCAGCACCGACATCATCTCTGGTTATTTATTTGTTATTATATAGATTTATATTATTAAGATTACAAATTAAAAAGATAAGTACATTCTTGTAAATAAGTGGGACATGGCGTGTAACCTCTGGGTTGCCTCCCAGGAAGCGCCTTTGTTTTAGGTCATTGGCTCGACCTACTTACCTTGCTTACCTGAGGAATATGGTGGACAATGTTCCCACCATGTTGTCTGTAGGATGGTAAGCTTTCAACCGCTGCCCGTTTACCTTGAATGGTTGACCATCTTCTCCAGAAATTTCTGTCGCTCCATGATGGAATACGCGGAAAACATGGAATGGTCCCGACCAGCGTGACTTTAACTTCCCTGTAAATAAGCGAAGACAAGAATTAAAGAGAAGTACCTGATCACCAGGTTGGAAAGATTTTCATGATATCATCCAGTCATGAATGGCTCTTTTCTTCTCCTTGTACAACTTGGCATTCTCGTATGCCTCAAATCGAATCTTATCTAGTTCCGATAGTTGGAACTTCTGTTTCTCTTCAGCTGCCTTCAGATCAAAATTTAGGGCTTTGACGACCCAGTAGGCTTTGTGTTCCAATTCTACTGGAAAATGGCAGAGTTTTCCATAGACAAGGTGGAACAGGGACATTCCCAGTGGTGTTTTGAAAGCAGTACGATAGGCCCACAAGGCATCATCTAACTTCTTGGACCAGTCCTTCCGCGAAGTGTTCACTGTTTTCTCCAGGTTCTGCTTGAGATCACGGTTGGAGAGATCTACCTGTCCATTGGACTGGGGATGATATGGTGTCCCCATATGATGCTTTACTCCATACTTCGACAGTATTCCTCTCATCAGTATGTTGTCGAAGTGGGTCCCTCTATCGCTGATCAGTACTCATGGAACTCCAAACCTGCTAAAAATATTTTTCTTTAAAAAATATATGACTACCTTGGCTGTGTCGTGAGCTGTAGCAGTGGCTTCCACCCATTTGGAGACGTAGTCGACGCAGAACAGGATGTAAGTGTTTCCAAATGATGGGGGAAAGGGTCCCATGAAATCTATGCCCCAGACGTCGAAAATCTCGACCTCCAGGATGGGGTGCTGGGGCATCTCGGCCCTACGTCCCATATTACCGGTCCTCTGGCACCGATCGCAACATGAAACAAAGGCCCAACCATCTTTGTGCTTGGTGGGCCAGAAAAATCTAGACTACAAGATCTTAGCTATGGTACGGTCTGGCCTATGATGTCCTCCTACTGGTGAGGCATGACAGAACTCCAAGACACCGTGAACTTCATTCTCTGGGATGCAATGACAGATCAATCTATCTGTACAGGATCAGAATAGCAGAGGATCCTCCCAAAAGTACCTTTTCACATAAGAGAAAAATATTTTCATTTGATGGAAGGAGAGGTCGGGGTGAATGACACCTGTAACCAGAAAATTAGCGATATGAGCATACCATGGCCTAGGTGTTTCGTTGATCGAAAAGAGGTGCTCATCAGGGAAATACTCCCTGATCTCCCGATCTTCTTCCTTCTCCAAATGAGCCAGCTCGAGGAAGGAGAGATGGTCAAAAATGAAGTTCTCACTCTCTTTCTTATCTCGGATCTCAAGATAGAATTATTGCAGGAGGAGTACCCAGTGGATCAATCAGGGATTCACATATTTCTTGTTGAGTAGGTACTTTAGTGCTGCATGGTCAGTATAAACAATAACTTTAGACAACACTAAGTAAGAACGAAACCTTTCAAATGCGAAAACCACTGCAAGCATCTCCTTTTCTTTGGTAGTGTAGTTGATCTATGCCTCATTGAGCATCCTGCTGGCATAATAGAGAGGTCTAAAAATCTGGTCAAGTCGCTGTCCCAAGACTGCTCCCACAGCGTAGTCGCTCGCATCGCACATCACCTCAAATTGTTCCACCCAGTTGGGAGAAATCATAACTGGATCTTCCACCAGGCGCAACTTTATATGCTTAAAAAGATCTGATACAAGTCTCATCGAACTAAAAAATGGCATCCTTGGTTAGAATATTGGTGAGGGGCTGGGCTATTTTGGAGAAGTCACGGACAAACCGCCGATAAAACCTGCATGCCCGAGGAAACTGCAGATGGCTAGGAACGAAGTCGGTATAGGTAGTCGTGAAATGACCTCGATCTTCACCGGGTCCACCTATATCCCCTTCGCTGAAATTCTGTGGCTAAGGACTATGCCACTTTGCACAATGAAATGACACTTTTCCTAGTTCAAGACTAGGTTAGTGTGCTCACATCGTTCCAAAACAAGCTCTAGGTGTCGTAAACAAATGGTGAATGATTTTCCATAAATGGAAAAATCATCCATGAATACCTCCAGGATTTGTTCTACCATGTCGTGGAAGATGGCCAGCATACAGCGCTGGAAGGTGGTGGGGGCATTACACATGCCGAAAGACATCCTTCGATAAGAAAATGTGCCATAGGGGCAAGTGAATGTGCTCTTTTCCTGATCCTCTGGAGCAATGGAGATTTGGTTATAGCCGGAAAAACTGTCAAGGAAGCAATAGAAGTTGTGCCCTGGTAGTCTCTCTAGAATTTGATCCATGAATGGCAAGGGGAAGTGATCCTTCCTTGTGGCATCGTTTAACTTCCGGTAATCCACACAGACTCACTAGCCCATGATAGTGCGTGTAGGGATGAGCTTATTCTTTTCTTTTGAAATCACAGTGATACCTTCCTTTTTGGGTACCACTTGGAGAGGGATCACCCACGGACTATCCGAGATGGGATATATGATGCCTGCATCCAATAGTTTGATCACCTCCTTTTTGACAACTTCCTTCATGGGAGGATTCAAGCACCGTTGTGGTTGCCGAGATTGCTTGGCACCTTCTTAAAGTAACACCTTGTGGGTGCAAATGGTGGGGCTGATGCCCTTCATATCAGCGACTGTACACCCAATAGCATGCTTCTGCTGTTTGAGAACCTGTAGAAGTGCATCTTCTTGCTCCTGTGATAGTTCTGCATTAAGTATTACAGGAAAAGTTTGATTGGGTCCTAGATACCCATACTTGAGAGAAGAAGGAAGAGGCTTCAGTTCGAGTTCAGGCACCTTTAAAATCGAAGGCACAAGTGGCTTCACCTCGTCCCATTCCAAACTATCAGGAACAACTGCACGCTGCCAATAGTGGCCGACCTGGCCTTCTATGAATTGCAAGTCTTCTGGCGCTTCTTCTAATAGAATATCTGGAAGAGTTAAATTATTTGAAATAAAAGAACATCCTAGATCATCCCCTTGTTCACTAAAATGATTAACCATGGTGGACACTGCATAACAGTCCTCATGATCTGATAAAGAAGCATGTTTGACGGCTTTGAGGACATTATAGGAAACTCTTTAATCACCTACCCGAAAAATAAGCTCCCCTTGGTGCACATCGATCAATACCTTCCCAGTTTCCAAGAAAGGTCTTCCAAGTATAAGAGGTGCTTCCTGGTCACCCCCCATGTCGAGGATGATGAAATCAGCAGGAAGAATCAGCCTACCCACTTTGACCAGTACGTCCTATAGTAGTCCCTTCAGGTGTTTGATGGATCGATCAATAAGTTGAAGGGCTACACGGGTAGGCTTGAGCTCGTTGAGTCCCAGCTTCTTGAAAACTCCGATGGGCATGAGGTTCATATTGGCCCCTAAGTCGCAGAGGGCCTTCCCAAACTCACAAGATCCAATAGTACAAGGAATGGTGAAACTACCTAGATCTTGGAGTTTGGAAGGAATATAATGTTGAACCACCACAGATCACTCCTTTGTTAGTGAAATAACACCCAAATCCTTAATCTTCCTCTTATTCGAGAGGATTTCCTTCATGAATTTGGTGTAGGTGGGCATCTAAGTCAGGGCCTCTGCAAATGGAATGTTGATATGTAGCTTCTTGAACACATCCATGAATTTGTTGAACTGGTGGTCTAGCTTCCTCTGCTTCAATATTTCCAGAAAAGGTAAGGTAGGCTTGAATGGTTGGATTCATTCCTTTTCTTTATTTTGCAAAGCCTCCTTCTGCGGGATTTTGGATGAGGATGGGTCGGTATTGGTACCTTTTTCATCAATAGTGGGTGTAGATTCACCTTGCTATGCTGATTGGTTCTGTTGGAGCTCTTTTCCACTCCGGAGCATGATCACATTAGCCTCCTCCCTTGGGTTCTTTTCGGTGTTCCCCGGTAGTGTACCGGGCTGTCTCCCTAAAAGTTGGTTTTCCAGCTGGCCAATCTGATTCTCCAAGACTCGAATCGAAGATTCTTGATTTTGGAACCGAGTATTAGTAGTAGATATGAATTTAGTCATTAGATCCTATAACATTGAGGTGTTCTCCTGATGAGGTGGTTGTTGAGATGGTTGAGGAGGTGGCTGCCATGGCTGCTGTGGACGAGGGTTTTGATACCCTTGTTGCTGATAAAGACCCTGCTGGGGTTGTTGCGGCCTTTGGTATTGGTTATGGTATGAAGGATGGTTGTAGCTGGGTGGTCGCTGGGGCGGAGGATTCTGCTGTTGTTGGCCCCAGCATGTGTTCTGTTGATCTCACCATGCCGGGTTCTGGTACTGCTAGTACTGGTTGGGCCCTCGATTTTGGGAAAAATAACTCACCTCGCTCGTTGAAGGGCCTCCAGTCGAACCCGGACATTCTCCCATGATGTGATTATCACCACAATCGCCGCATGCTAGATGGTGCACCACATGAACTTGAGATACTCCTTTGAGGTTCAATACATCGATTTTCTTGGACACAACGTCCAACTGAGCAGCTAACATAGTGGTATCATCAATATTGTGCATACCTCTCTTTTGAGTCCCTCACTCGGAGTGCCACTGGAAGCTGTTGGATGACATGTCTTTCAGTAGTTTGAATAGTTCTTCGGGGGAGTTACGCATCACCGTGCCTCCAGCAGCAGCGTCCACCACAGATTTGGTATTTGTGGTAAGTCCTCTGCAGAAGGTCTGGACTTGCATCCAGAGTGGGAGTCCGTGGTGGGGGAATTTTCGTAACATCTCCTTGAAGCGTTCCCAGGACTCATATAACGACTCGGAGTCATGCTTCTGGAAGTTATGGATCTCATTCCGGAGTGTCACCATTTTGGATGGTGGAAGGCACTTGGATAGGAACATCTGGGCTAGCTCCTCCCAGGTGAGGATAGTTCATTGTGGCAGCCCCTTGATCCAGTCCTTCACGTTATCCTGTAAATAAAAGGGGAATAGGAGAATATGGATGGCATCCTATGATACGCCATGGTATCAAAAGGTGTCGCATATCTCTATAAAGTTGGAGAGATGGGCGTTCGGGTCCTCGCTGGTTAGGCCTCCAAATTGGACTGTGTTCTGGATCAACTGCATGATAGTAGGCTTGATTTCAAAGTGCTGGGCCTGGACCGGAGGATGAACGATGCCCGTATCATCTCTGTGAATTGATGGAAGTCCGTACTCCATAAGGGTACGTCTTGGAGGTTGTTGTTGATGGGGTGGAGCTTGCATAAACTTCTCCTGAGGGGAGAAGTATAGCCGTTGGAAGAGTTGCTGCAGCGGCCATTGGTAATCCCTTGGGAGGAATTCTATGAAAGCTCCAGGAGGTTGCTCCGGTAGACCAGCAGTGGGAGGCTGCTGATCCTGGTACTGATGCTCAGTCGTAGCATCTACGGCTGGTGCTCCCTCTTCCTTGTTCGCCATGGGTTGTGGTTGATGGTTGTGAGTTTCTATCCATGTATGCCGACGATGAAACAAGGTCCATTCGATTTCCGGGTCAAGCGGAACTAATTACGAAGACTCGACGCTTCTGGATCGTGTAAAACATCTAAACATACACTTTAATCTCGGCACAACACAAAAACAAAAACCAGACGTAAAAGGGAAAAATAAAAGAGAAAATTTGAAATGGGATCAGAAAAGAGATTTTTGTTTTTTTGATTTTTATTTCCACTTAAATCAATTATTAACACAATTTAAATCTTAGCACTAAAACCAAACGATCTTCCCAGGCAACGACGCCAAAATTTGGTCCTCACTGTCGTTGATTGAAGTTTTATGCGTCCCAAATTAATCACCTGTTCTTAGAACTTTAGTATATCTTAAGTTCGGGGTCGATCCACAGGGAACCGTGGCGTGCATGAATTCAATTGAGTTAATACTTAACTAGGTAACGTATGCAGAATTTAGAATCGATTGGGTTGATTTTGGGTTTTTGTTGAAACTAAATTGATTTACTTTGAAGAAATGGATACAATTTGAAAGAAAACAACGGGTAAATTTAAAGAGCTTTTAAAATGGGAAGAAAAGACGTGTCGGGGCTGTGGTGATTAAGGAGGTCTTATGCAGATTGTTTAAATGTTTGTGTTGTTCATAATAATTCAATCATTCTAGATTTCGTTTTGTTACAAGATTTCCTTGGTCCGGTTTATATTTTTTGGAATTAGAGCAGTTGACTCCTTGGTCCGGTAGTCAGTGTTCTTAATTCTTTATTAAGTTCAGTCCATTATTTGAATTGGTGAAATCCTTCCAATGATCATGGATGTTTTCACTATTACTTTTCCTTTGTATCGCTGAGAATTCTTCCCTTAGTCCGGGTCAGAATTCTCAGTTATATTTAACAGTATATTAAGAAGAGTAAGATGAATTACAACGATAAAACACAACTATATAAAACAACATAAAAATTACGATCCCTTCATCCACAACCCCAACACGAGGGGTTTAGTTACACATAGAAAGTGGAGGAAAAATGACACACGTGATACCTGACAGATTCATCGTGTAAGCGTTGAGGTAGGGTTTCAAAAGGTGGAGTAGTGTAACTACGGAACCACGGTGGCTCGGGAATGGTAGCAACAGAGCTTCTTCTCTCCTCCAAAGGTTTTGAACCCCCCAAAATCCGTAGGCCAAGGCCTCTTTTTATAGAAAAATAAAGTACATGGCGTGTATAGAAAGTACACGCCGTGTACTTTTCGTCAACGCGTTTTGGCGCCAATTTCTCCGCTGGCAGGTGGCCAAACACGCCGTCTTTGACTTTTGAACATGGCGCCGCCTGTAAGTTGAGTGTACACGGCATGTAGCACTGCCATACATGGCGTGTAGTATCAAAATTTTGGCTACCAAACCCTTTTAGAATAGCAGACACGGTGTGTAGAAATTTAAACACGCAGTGTCTCTTTCAACGGCCACATGGGTGTGTAGACTTTTCTCAGTAACCACCGCTTCTAGAAAGTGGTACACATCGTGTAACGCCGCCCTACATGGCGTGTATCTCTTCCTGGTGACATGGGAGTGTACTCCCTTCTTTGGTCCATGTCCTTGTCTGGATGTACACGACATTTATAAAAGTACACGCCATGTAGTTTCAAAATTTTCACAAACTTCCCTTGATCCGTGTATTTAGCCAGAAAGATCCTTAAAGTAAACAGATTCACCGAAATCAAAGAATATGTTCATAAAACAACAGATATTTGCTGAAAACATGTTTTTATTTTCAATTATATATGTGGAAATGTATACACAAATAGGGTGCATCATCAACCATCAATAATCCATTAATGATCCACAAATTCTGTGAATTATGAATAATCTCAAGGATGGTTGGGGAAATTATATAGGAATGAAGGGAATGAAATTTCCCTCCTTGAATAGATCCATCCCTAGTTTTCATCCCCTATACCACACTGGAGGAGGGTCCTCTATGGCCACCATCCCAATTTGGGTTTTTGTTTTATTACCCAATAAGATGGTTTCTCTACTTCATTGTTGAATCTTAAACTCTTTTTTTTAATGTTCCATGATCAATCCTTCATGAGGATTATATTGGTTTTACAAAATTGGTCTATTTCATGTCATAAATGCTTAATGATTATTAATCAATAATAAAATAAAATTTTAAAGAAATTATATGATTCCTATTTATATCATTCTAGAATATTAAACATGAATAAATGATATATTTATATAGTATATATATAATTATAACCATACATTATGATAGTGATAGTAATTAATAGAAAGAAAATAATGCAATTATCATATATATTAGTAAACATAACATGGATAACTCTTTATAAAATAAAAAAAGTTTCATATCAATATTATACAACATAACATTCCACGAATCAAGGAAAAATTAGTAGAAAGAGAGGTAATTATACATGAAAATAGATGAAAGAGACTTAATTTACATTAAATGAAAAATATATAAATTTAGAATTAATCTATAAAATATGGAAATCATCCCAGAAATAAAGGAATTCAAAAGGAGAGTCAATATAGTATTAAAAGAAAAAATAATAATATCTCAAAAATTTCATAATGAATAATGATTAAATTGGGATAATAAAAGGACATGTGAGAAAAACCTTTGGATTTGAACATGATAAGACAAATTTAAAATTACATATAAAGATTCTAAAAGAATATAAATAATGAGAGTGTATTTTATGAGAAGAAAAAATAAATTTTATTATAATATCATAATTAATCAAAAAGGGATAGTGAAAATACACACATATCCCTATAGAAGAATAGAAAAATTAAATAAAAAAAATATAAAATATAATATATCAGGCATAAAGGTAGATATAGGATGAAAATATAATTTAAACCAAAAGAGAGAGAAAAATAAATGATTCCCCTTATATTCCAAGTAGCCTAGATAGAATATAACATCCCATGTAAGAAAGTTTTACTTATTTAAACAATATTTCAAAACCTTATTTATATTCAATCTTATTTTGTTTATTTATGTTCATTATTATTTACTCATTTTCATTTAATTAAAAATAAAATTCATGAAGATAGTTTTTTTCAAAATATTTTATGGTCATTTCAGTATCAGGGTACTAACATTAATTCTTTGTTTATGAGCTCCATATCTCTCTAAATTTCAAGGCACTAGTTAAATGACATATATAGGATATATCTATGGGTTTTGATATTCCTTGATCAACCTTTATAATTATTATATTGGTTTTGAAAAAATGGTGTGTTTTAAGACTCAAACGCTCAAAGACGGTTTAATAAATAATAAAACAATTTATTAAAAAAATTATATAATTCTTATTTATATCATTATAGAATATTAAACATGAATTAAATGACATATTTATATAGTATATATATTATTATATAAATCTATGTTGGAATATATAATAATAGAAAGAAATTTCAGGTTGGAGTAGTCAGACATATATTAGTGAGAATAACATGGATTGCCTATAGTGAAGGAAAAACAAGTTTCATATCAATCTTAATAAACATAACATAATAGGAATCATTAATTAAGTGTTATAAATAGAGGTAATTACCCATGAAAATTATTGGAATAGACTTAATATATGTTCAAGGAAAAAATAGATACATTTAAAATTAACATAGAGAAGATGAAAACTATTCATCAAAGAAAGGGACTCTAAAGTAGAATCAAGAGGGAGTTAAAGAAAAAAATAAGATATTCACCCTCAAATTTTGTGGCATATAATTTTTATTCATTAAGAGTAATAACACATGTAAGAAAAACCATAGGAATAAAAAATGACAAGATACGCGAAAAATAATATACACATATTTTGAAACAAGACAGATAAAGAGAGAAGATTTTAAGGGATCACTATGAGAAAAATTGGTTTATGTGATGGACTATTTGCGACGAGAAAATCTACCAGTCGCAAATAACTACTTATTTGCGATGAGACTAGGCGCCCCGTCACAAATAACTAATTATTTGCGATGGGACTAGGAACCCGGTTGCAACAACTTACGCGCGGTTTGGCACGGTTTGTGCACCAAATTGCGCGAAAGGGTAATTGCATCGAGTAGGCACCGCCCGTCGAAAATACCGGGAGGCGGGTAAACACTAGTTGTGACAGGGGATCCCCCATCGCAACTAGTTCAACCCCTGGAGGATATTTGCAATGGGACCCATCACAAATAACCGGCGGTAGTAAAAACTTATCTACAATGGGATGTTGTCATGTCGCAAATGGTGTGTCGGTATGTTACTTTTTACGACGGGACCCGTAGCAAATAAACTTTTAACTGCCGACAATAATTAATGTGGCCGAAGGTATTTTGTGACGGGTCCCGTCGTAAAAAAGTACTATTTGTGATGGGAATCCCATCGCAAATAGTCCCGTCACAACTAATCTAACCTATATATAACCGCCCATCAGTTTTTTCTTCCCTCCTCAATTCCTTCTTTCTCTCTTCTTCTAAACTCTAATTTTAGTGTGAAAATTTTTCAGAGTTAGTTTTTTTAAGAAGTTGTGAAGCCGTCTACAATTATACAAGATCAAGTTTAAATGTATTTATGTTTTATTTAATTTAGTATTTATTTCATTTCTTTATATTAATTTTAATTATTGTTGATTAGTTGTAATTAAGTTAGATTTAAATTGCTTTTTCATCAGTATTTATTTGTAATAATAAAATTAAATTATTAGTATTAATTCTTAGTAATCAGTAATAATTAATAATTATTAACGATAATTAGTAATGTATATAAATAATTAGCAGTAATTAGTAATTAGTAGCTGTATTTTGTAGTAATTAACACTGATTAGTAATAATTAGAAAAAATAGTAATAATTAGGAAAAAATAGTAATAAATTTTTACAATTAGAAATAAATACGAATAATTAGTAATAAATACTAATAATTAGTAAGAAATACTAATAATTAGTAACAAATACAAATAATTAGTAACAAATACTAATAATTAGTAATAAATACTAATAATTTGTAATAAATACTAATAAATAGTAATAAATAGTAATAATTAATAATAATTAGTAATAATTAGTAATAATTAGTAATCATTAGTAATAATTAGTAATAATTAGTAATAAATACTAATAATTAGTAATAAATACTAATAATTAGTAATAATTAGTAATAATTAGCAATATTTAGTAATAATTTGTAATATTTAGTAATATTTAGTAATAATTAGTAATATTTAGTTATAATTAGTAATAAATTGTAATATTTAGTAATAATTAGTAATAATGAGTAATAAATAGTAATAATTAGTAACAATTAGTAATAATTAGGAATAAATACTAATAAATACTAATAAATACTAATAAATAGTAATAAATACTAATAATTAGTAATAAATACTAATAATTAGTAATAACTAGTAATAATTATTAATAATTAGTAATAATTAGTAATAAATACTAATAATTAGTATTAAATAACAATAATTAGTAATAAATACTAATAATTATTAATAAATACTAATAATTAGTAATAAATACTAATAATTAGTAATAAATATTACTAAATAGTAATAAATACTAATTAATAGTAATAAATACTAATAAATACTAATAAATAGTAATAATTAGTAATAATTAGTAATAATTAGTAATAATTAGAAATAAATATTAATAAATACTAATAAATACTAATAATTACTAATAGTTAGTAATAATTAGTAATAAATAGTAATAAATACAAATAATTAGTAATAAATACTAATAATTAGTAAAAAATACTAATAATTATTAATAAAAACTAATAATTAGTAGTAAATACTATGAATTAGTAATAATACTAATAAATAGTAATAAATTCTAATAAATAGTAACAAATACTAATAAATAGTAATAATTAGTAATAATTAGTAATAAATAATAATAAATACTAATAATTAGTGATAAATACTAATAATTAATAATAATTAGTAATAATTAGTAATAATTAGTAATAATTAGTAATAATTAGTAGCAATTAGTAATAATTAGTAATAATTAGTAATATTTAGTAATATTTAGTAATAATTAATAGTAATTAGTAATAAATACGAATAATTAGTAATAAATATTAATAGAAACTAACAATTAGTAAAAATTAGTAAAAATTAGTAAAAATTAGTAATAAATACTAATAATTAGTAATAAATACTAATAATTAGTAATAAATACTAATAATTAGTAATAATTAGTAATAATTAGTAATAATTAGTAATAATTAGTAATAATTAGTAATAAATACTAATAAATAGTAATAAATATTAATAATTAGTAATAATTAGTAATAATTATTAATAATTAGTAATAATTAGCAATAATTAGCAATATTTAGTAATAATTATCAATAATTAGTAATAATTAGCAATAATTATTAATAATTAGAAATAATTACAAATAAATAGAAATAAATAGGAATAAATAGTAATAATTAGGAATAATTAGCATTAATTAGAATTAATTAGAATTAATTATAAATAAATAGGATTAATTTGAAATAATTAGAAATAATTAGGAATAATTAGCATTAATTGTAAATAATTAGGATTAATTAAGAATAATTAGAATTAATTATCAATAATTAGTATTAATTAGGAATAATTATCAATAATTAAATTAATTAAGAATAATTAGGAATAATTAGGAATAAAATAAATTGTAATAAATTATAATAACTTAGAATAATTTACAGTGGATTGGCAGCACTCCTTTTGCTCGATGACTCTTCTCCTTTCAACTCTCACCAACTCAAAACATTGTAAAAAGTATGCTTCTACGTATGCATATACAATCTCTTATGCATGAGTTTAAATATGAATTTGTAGGAACACATTTTTTATAATGTATTCAGGCATTGACAGTTAAAATAAGATGATTTATCGATGAAAAGGGGGAACTTTTGTCCGATGACTTATTTACTTGCATCTTTCTTACACTGAAATCACAAGGAAAAATTTTATCAGAGGTATGCTTATACATTCTCTTATGCATGAGAATGAATATGTGTACCTATTAGAAAATTCTTCATTGTGATTTCAGTGTAAGGAAGTTGTAATTAAATGAGCCATCATACAAAAGTGTAGCTGTCAATCTACTAGAAATTGTGTCACCCTTAATTAATGGTAATTATTAAGAAGTAGTTATAATTATTTATCTTCTTTTTTTGGATAGTGTTTTTATATTTTCAAATTATTCAAAAATATTAATGATTTTATATTTTGTAGAAAAATATGGAACAAGGAAGTCGACAAGAGTCATTATTAGATTATCGCGCTTGGGTAAAGCAGCGCAGAAATCCAAATAGTTCTAGTTTAAATCCTGTATATATTGAGGGTGTTGAAGATTTCTTATCATTTGCATCATCAAAACCAGAATTTGTTTCAGAAGTAATAATTAAGCATCCTTGTAAAAAATGTGCTCTGAGAACATTTGACACATTTTCCAAGGTTGAGGGACATCTATTGTGGTTTGGTTTTCAACCAGATTATGGTTTTTGGTATCAACACAGTGAACACAGTTTCAGAGAAGATACTAATAACTTTATTCTAGAACCATAACAGTTTCAAAATTTAGTACATGATGTTGTAGGTCCATCTGTTCAAAAAACTGAATCTCAGGATGATATTGATTTAACTCCTGAGTTTTCACCATCCAAATTTTATGATTTGTTGAGGTCTGCTGAGGATGCATTATATCCTAGTTGTAAGATAAACAAATTATAAGTGTTTTCAAAATTTATTTCTATTAAATTAGATAATGTAATGTCAAACAACTGTTTTGATCAGATATTTTCTTTGGTTAAAACACTATTACCTGAAGAAAATTTGTTTCCTGCAAATTACTGAGAGAAAGAGGCCAATTTGTAATCCAAGCCTTAGTTATTAGAAGATTCATACATGTGAAAATGATTTCATATTATATTTTGGTGAAAAGGAGTCATTGGATAGTTTTCCCACATGTGGAAAATTGAGGTATAAAAAATCTCAACCGGGGTAGTCTGGATCGATTCCTGTAAAAAAGTTGAGACATTTCCTCCTTACACCCAGGTTGTAGCATTTATTTATGTCTCACAACATAGTATCAATGATTTCATGGCACAAAACCAATATTTGAACCGATAAAAGCTTGAATCAACCATCTGATGGTGATTCATGGAAACATTTTGACCGATTGCATCCTTATTTTTCTTTAGAAGCCCAGAATGTGCGATTGGGTCTTTCTGCTGACAGTTTTCGTTCGTTTGGTTCCTATGGTAGTCAGTATTCATGTTAGCATGTCTTTATAACTTTATACAATTTACCTCTATGGATGTTGATGAAGGAGCCCTATATCGTTTTGACCTTATTAATTATATGAAATCCGAAAAAGAATATTGATGTTTATTTGAAACCGTTGATTAATGAGTTAAATTCATTATGGAGTAATGGTGTTAGTATATATGATGTTATTGAGAAACAAAATTTCATATAAAAATCTACATTGATGTAGAAGATTAGTGACTTCTCAGTATATGGCATGTTATCTGGCTGGAGTACACATGGTCTGAAATCATGTCCTTACTGTATGAAAGACAACAAAGACTTTATTCTCATCAATGAAAAAAACATGCTATTTTGACTGTCATTGCAGATTTCTTCCAACTGATCATCCTTTTCGGAGGAACAAATCTCATTTCAAAAAAGGTACAATTGAAAGGGATGAACCTCCAAAAATGATCTTAGTTACAAAGTTAAAATCAGTTGTATTTTCATTAACTCCCATCACATTTGAGCCAATAGTAAACCAATAGAAAATCTATAGCTTTGGGAAAGAACACAATTGGATAAAATGAAGATTTTTTTAGAATCTTCTATATTGTTCTGATTTTTTGGTCTGCCACATGTTAGATTTCATGCATATTGAGTAGAACTATTTTGATAATTTATTTCATATAGTTTTGGATACACAAGGTAAGACCTAAGATAATGTAAAGGCACGATTAGATCTTGACAAAATTTGTAGACGACCAGAACTTGAACTATTTCAAAATGTCAGATCATAGAGGTTAATGAAGCCAAAAGCATCTTATACACTGTCGAAAGAGAGTCGCTTATTATTTTGTCAGTGGATTATAGATTTGAGACTTCCAGATGGCTATGCTTCCAATTTGGGAAGATGTGTTTAGAATGGTCATATTAGTTGATTAAAAATTCATGATTTTCATGTTATAATGGAAATATTTATGCCGATTGGATTTAGAGGTTTGTTGATTTTTATGATTTGGGATTCGATAACAGACATATCATATTTTTTTCGAGACATTTTGTGTGGAGACAACATACTATGATGCACTAAGAAAACTAAAAGAAGATGTTGTTGTAATTATATGTAAACTGGAAAAAATCTTCCTATCAGCTTTCTTTAACTCAATGGAACATCTGATATTACATTTTCCACATGAAGCTAAATATAGAGGTCCAATACAGTTTTGATAGATGTACCCATTCAAGATATGCATGCATAAATTGAAGAAAAAAGTATGTAACAAAGCATCAGTTGAAGGCTCAATTGCTGAAGCTTATTTGCAAGAGGAAATTGATTTTTTTTATGCTCTCATTATTCTGAATCTGAATATACCTCAAAAAAAAAATTCATGGGATAGAATGAGGGGAATGTTGATGATGAAATGGACAATCAATTATCAGTTTTTAATCAGCCAAAGCTTGGCTTCAGTGGAGTTCATGAACAATGGATTTCAAATGACAGACATCACAGAGATCATACATATATTCTGCTCAACTATGAAGAAATGACATCATTTTTAATGTGAGTTCTTCTATAAATTATTCTATAATTTATGTTATAGTAATTAAAATTATTTTATTTGTAGGTTATATGATAATCATATCAAGAAACAACTTCCACAAATTACAACAGCTGGTCTTGAAGAACACTGATACTTTTTTTTCTAAATGGTTTCAAAAAATGGTAACTTAAATTATTGATGGTTTAACATATCAATTCAGTTTATTATTTATTATATTGATAATTTTTTTAAAAATTTTTAGGTTTCTCAACATACTGATAAAATTGTTAAGCGACTGTGTATATTGAGTATCCCACTATCCAAAATTGTTAAATATTATAATGCATATGTGGTGAATGGTTTTAGATTTCATATATGTGTATATGGGGAATCCAAAAAGAACAATGAACAATGAAGTTTTCATGAGAGGATCACATCATAGAGAGACTGAATTTGACTTTTACGACATGCTAGATGAAATTATTGAACTGTGTTATCTAGGGAAAAATTACATAAAAATGCTTAAATGTTGGTGATTGGATACTAAAAGAGGCTTTCGTGTTCATTTGATTTATAGAATCGTTGATATTAAATATAAAAGTCTTCTTGAAGTAAATGAACCATTTTTACTAGCTCAATAGACACATCAAATATATTACACAAAATACTGTGCTACTTCAAGAGACCTGAGTGATTGGTGGAGAATAATAAAAATGAAATCTCGGGAAAATCAGTTTAGTCAAACTGAATGTGGTTCCGATGAAGTAAAATGAATTGAATTTTTTCAAGAGACTACTCAAAATCTAATTTTTTCACAAAGAGACATGAATATCGATGATGACACCTCACAATTAAGGGTCGATGGTGACAATGATGTTAATGATGTTACAAATGAATTTGAAATGGAAAGAGATGATGAAACTGAAACTCATATAGATATTGATGATACTGATGATGAATATGAAGACATTGACATTGTCAGATATGAAGATGATGATGAAGGTGAACACTAACAGAGTTAAATTCTGGTTATAATCATAAATCATATATATCTATATGTAATAGTTATTTTAAACTATCCACTAAAAATAATCATTTTGTGTTTCATATGGACCCTGATCTATTTCTTGATTTGGAGGAGGCTGATCTACCTTTAGATGAGGAGGATTTGGGATCATCTGACCCTCAGCCTATCGGTAGTTTAGGGGGTACGTAGAGGGGGCGTAGTCTTGTGCGACTGATGATTCCTAACCCTATCCGCGAGCGACATCCACACCTTGGCTTTGATCCATGCATGTAGAGGTATGGTAACCTGTGTATTTTAGTTAGGTTTAATTAATTTATTTATATACTAATTGTTTGATTATTTGTTCTTTTTTTCCCATTTTTGTGCATGTAGCTATTGGACAAGGGAGCACTATCTTGTGTAATTATTTTTCTCAGCCATGGATCACATGAGAACAGATTCCCATTGATGTGCAGCTTGGAATGTTCAATCATTGGACGATACGTAAATAAATAATATTTATTTAGAAATTTATTTCATTAATAACTTGATATTATAAATTATGTGTAGGGTTTATGGTATCCCATCAATGATAGCATGTGTGATTCTATCCATGAGGCATGAGAGGTGTCTATGCATGAGTGTTTCTATCAATGTTTGCTCAATTTGAGAAGGAAATCCATTAAGAAAGCAAGAGTGATAGTATTTGATGAGTCATGTAGAGCCCACCGACCAGAGTACATTTCATCTCACGTTTGGGATGGATTATGTTCACACTGGTTGAGTGGTGGATTTCAGAGGAGATCTTCATTAGGCCGACAGAACTGGGGGAGATAGGAGGTGACACATCGAGCTAGTAGTCGTACATTTAGTACACATAGAGAGAATCTGGTAAGTGTCTTTTTTAAATATTTTATATAACTTTAAATATAAATAGTTTATTTTATATTCATATAGGCAGTTGAGTATCTCGATATTATGGAGTACAAATTTTATCAGAGGATGTATAATGATCCAACCATTGGAGAGATTAGAGGTGATTACCAATGTCATATTGTGGTCAGTATTTTTTCTTCTTCAGTTTGAAAATTAACCGCAGATAATAATTTCAATGTTTATTTTCAAATTGGAACTGAAGGAATCATATGAGGCCCCAACCTCTTAGACATGGGCTGAGAGTCAGGCCAAGATGACTGATCAGACTAGTGCCCTCCATTTCGATGAGGTGGCCTGAATGCAGGCGACCTAGTATTCCTTTGAGAAGGGCTGAGTAGTTGGTATAAGCTATCATTTGAATCATGGGACTTATTATGGTACTGCTGTGATATCAAAGTCCATCTCAAGAGGAGCTCGTGGAGAGACATCATCTTCTGGCTTACAGTATTAGGAGCATTTGTGAGCTTAAACTGAGCTTATAGAGAGTTTGCAGAAGCAGTAGGAAAAGATGCGTCAGCAGCAGTAGTAGCAGCAGTACGAGGAGTATATGCATTGATGGAAGAAGTAACAATATGAAGAGGACATGCATTGATGGTAGTAGTAGTAGCACAAGAAGATGGAGTACATGCGCTGTATGACTTATAGTTTAGGGATGAAGTTTCCTCCACCATCTCATCCAGCTCCTCCAACTCCTCTAGAAGACTATCCCCCCAGTGATTTTTTTTTGTTTTATTAAAAACATTTGAATTCAAAATTTGTTGTAATATGAACCATTTTCAATTTTTTTCCATTATATTGGTGTGAATATTGCATAAATTATTATTTTTTTAATATTTTAATATTTTAATATTTATTATTAGTATTATATTTTTAATGATTGTTTATTTTACTAATAATAAGAATAATAATATTTTATAATTTTTTTATATTTTTTTAAAAAAATTGAGAATTTTAATATTTTAATATTTTTTTATTATTTTAATAATATTAATATTATTTTTTCACGATGGGCCCATAAAAAAAAATACTAGTTGCAACACCGTTTTTTGCAATGGTCTATTTGTGATGGGACCCTATCGCAAAAGAGTTTTTGCGAAGGGATCCCATCGCAAAAAAACCGTTGCAAATATTTAAAACTCCAGTAGTGGATTAAGAGAGAATTTTTCTTATAATGTCATTCAATTTCATATATTTTGAATTTAAACATAATTGAATTACCAGAAAATAATAATAAATAAAAAAGATACAATGAAATTACATTCAGATCCATATAAAATAATAGAGAAATTTAATAGTAGACATATACAGAACAAAATATTTCAGACATAAAGGAATATAGGTAGATAATACATATGCCAAACTTTATAGAGACTTTAAAAAATACCATTTACCTTGACTCTAAGTATCTTGGATGAAATATAACTTTCCGTATTCAAACTTTTTTCCATTTAAAAAAATATTATAGAACCTTTTATATATTCACTCATCTTATTTTTTATTATTTATGTTTATTATTAATTAGTCACTTTCATTTCATTATCAATAGAAGTCATAAATAAAGACTCATTTTGAAAATAATATGGTCATTTTTTGTATCATATTTCAAACCTTTGTTCTTTGTTTATGAGTTCAAAATATCTCTAATCATTAAGGTATTGGTTAAATGATATATCCTTGATATATCCATGAGTCATGATGACCAATCCTTTGAGAGGATTAGATTGGGTGTTAAAAATTAGTGTGTTTCATGGATTAAATGTTCAAATAAAATTTAATCAACAAAAAAACAATTCATAAAATATATTATATAAATATACTCAATATATTTCAAGAATCATAACATAAACAAAATGGCATAATTATATAGTATAAATTTTATATTAACAATCCATGATGATAATGATAATAATATAATGACATCATCTACATAGGTTACTAACCATGTAAAAAATATTTTGGAAGAATTACAGGATAAGGAAAATTTAATATTTAAGAATATATTCATTTTCTAAAACCCTTATAAAATTTATATTATATTTCTATATTGATTAATTATGTGAATATGAAATGGTTTAAAATGAAAAAAATGAAATTATAAGAGACAATAACATTTGTTTGTTATCCTGGTATACTACTAGTATGAGATTACAGTGAGAGTAAGATACATTACATAGGATTTATCACCTTTCATAGGAGAATGTAGTATAAGGGATGTTTCACTATTGCAAATCACCTATATAGAATTTTATATATGGATGGAGAAATATAGAGGGAAGAGAACTATAGATCTATACATGGTCAATGTATATTGTTATTGTAATTATTTTTTATTAAATATTAAAATAGGTGGTCCAATTTGAAAAAGAGGGATGTAATTTCATAAAAATAATTAAGGGAATTATTTTTGTTCTTGGTATCCAACATTGGTTGTATAGATTTTATTCTGAATATCCTTTCCCTAAAAATAGAGAGCTTGAGAATAATATTTTCCATTAAAAATATATATTCTAAAATGATTTGGAAATTATTTTAAATATATATTAGTAAAATGTTTTAGTATTTATATTATATATAAAAAAAACAAAAAAAAAAGATTTAAAGAAACACGACTAATGATGAGATTAGTCATGATAATTTGAATTTGAAATTTGAAATTCAAATAGCTACCTCCTTCCAAAAGTTGTGTTGTTTTGATCAAATAAAAATGTCTATGGATTAAAACAATGGGATCAAATATATGTGAATCATACTATTTTTGATCTAAAAATAAGTGGGATGTCTAGATTATTATTTTTTGAATATTATTGATTCAAAATTATCCATAAATATTTTTCTAACATTTTTATAGAAGGTATAAAAAAATCATTGTTAACCATTTCCAAAACCTTAGTGAAATCCTCAAGAGAAATTTATATTGATAACCTTGTACCAACAATTAGGGGTGGATTAAACCCTTTTAGACAATAAAAATCATTCAGACATCAAGGTTCACAATCTTTTATATCTTCTCCACATTCAATATTTTTTCAACAACCAAAAGGGATTTACCCAAGGAAGAACCTAGAAGATGGATTTTGAGTCCCTTAAGGTGATGAAACTAGAAATAGTCAAACATGACTAGTTTTATGGAAATAAATTCTAATGGTGGAAAGACAAAATAAAATTCCTCCTTATAACGATAAAGATATTTTATGTTCCAAATCCAAAATTTCCACATACTCCTAACGATCCCACTATAAATCCCAATGGAACTCCCATTAACTTGACTTTACTATAATTCATTCATGAAATGAGGAAAAATGTGTAGATAATGAGGTTTTGTGTTGAGTCCGTATTCTCAACACATTATCAAATCGAATTTATGAATAATTTCACTAAATAATATAATATCATGATATATAATATGTGATAAAATTAAAATAAAACTTTTCATATGAAGGTATGAATAAATTATTTATTGTGAAATATCTTAACTTCCGTAAAGTTGATAATAAGATAATATTGTATCAAGTTCATGAGATCCAATTCATATAAAACAAGATTCTTTACCCTCAAATAAATATACTTGAAATGTTCCATTTATGTGAAATTATTGCTAATTTTCCACCTTTTTGGACATAATTTGGTAAACCACTCATTAGAAAGGTTGAGGATAATTCCTTTGAATAATTTCATAATATTTTTCACATGGAAGAAGAATCCATGTGGCAAGATGTGGATATGTCTTCCTAAGTTGACACCATGTTTAATATTTTTGGGGGAAGGCACTATAAAATGATTAATTTCATAACAATAATAAAATTCAACAATTCAAATAGATAGTAAAACCTTCTTAGAATAAAGTATAATTCTTTGTCTGTGGAAAACCAAAGCATTTTCAAGGGAATGTCGCCATCTAAAGAAAGTTAAAAAACATGAAACAAGTATGAAAATTGAATAAAATATAGTTATGATGATATTTTAAGTCAAAATGACTTTGATAAAATATTTGATGATGTCTTGATTCTAGGGGAAAAATTAACATGTTCAAGGATTATTCAACATTCAAAACATTTGATGAATGTACAAACACAAAGGAAGTACACATTGGAAATAATGCATTCATCAATGTCACCTATAGCGAACTACATTTTTATTAAATTATTATTAAATCATTTTTAAGATAAGTAATATTAAAATAATGCATCCTATAATTGAAAGGTTTAGAATATTAGGAAAATTAGGTTAATGCATCATGAGTACATAATAAAACAGAAACAATATTTAAACCCTTCTTATTTTTCATCCTAAAATATCCTATGTTCTCATTAGTACATGTATTCACCTGAGGATATAGATCAACCAAAGGTATAACCTAAAATACCATCAAGGGGAAGAATAATATGGAAGTAATAAGAGACATGGAACAATAGTAAAGGGGTTATAATAATAACAATAATCATATCATAAGAGTGTGATCATCATCATTAGCACAAGGGAATCATTTGAAATGAGGTATGAAATGTGGGATATACATAATAATGAAACATGATAATATAGTGTTTAAACACCAAACATAATTGTTAATAAGTATAACATCATGTCCACACATAACATATGTTCATAATTTTTTAAAATGTTGGGGCCGAAGCCTCAATTTATTATTTAAAGCAAAGACCTCTTTTTAGACTGGGTAGAGGAGACCCATTACATAGCCCGAAGGCCCCAGGCCAAGTGGACTAAATACAAGGCTTGAAATCCCATTTTTTGGCCCAAAGGAACCCTTGGTGAACAATAATGCTACAGTACTGCGCTTCTACAATACCTGCTACAGTACAACTTCCGCTACAGTACCTGCTATAGTCCCTCCACCGCTACAGTTTCGCCGCTGCTTCAGTGCCGCTGCTGCTACAATACTGCCACAATGCCCCTGCTATAGTACTGCTACAGTACCAGAAATTCCCCTACCCAGATTTGATCCTGGTTCTTTTGGATGGCAAGTTGGAGCCTATACCACTAGGGTACAATCTTGTTGGAAACAACATATGTTCATAAATCATAACATCATAATTGTGAATAAAGATAGCATCTTGTTCACAAATAATACACATCCTAATATATATCACATTAACCAATTTATTGGGTGGATATATAATTATAATACCACCCATAACATCATAAAATGATTATAATCTTGTATTCTATATAGAAAGGGAACATACTGTAATTATAGACATGAAATAATCGCACATAAATAGAATGGGTTTCATAAGGGTGCTGTGAATCACATATTAATGAATAACATTTAAGGATCTCAAAAGAAGAAGTGAAAAAATATTTTTGGACATAAAAAGTTTTCCTAAAAGATCATAATTCATGGTAATAAGAAGAAACATTTTAAAATTAATAAAAGATATATTTTGGAAAAGGTCTTTTTTGAAAAAATTGTTATAGGTAGCTTTGAAATCATATCTAGAATGTATAAGAATACATGTCCCTATAGAAAAAAAAGAAAACAAGATTTAATTTTTTTGAAGTAATTTAGAAGAATCCAGATTGAAAATAAAGTGAAAGAAGTGAAAAACCCAAAAAGAAGATGTTGGGTTCAAGATTCCCCTTACCATAGATCCTGTGTTATTTTATCACTTTTCCAACTCCAATATGATAATATTATGTTTATTAAAATGTGAAACAAAAATTTAATTATGTTTATTTTATCACTCTTGATCAATTATAATAATTATATTTTATTTCTTAATTCTCTTTGTTCAAGGTGAAATTTCCCAATTTGTTTCTTTAAAATATCCCATCATGTATCGATTTAATGAACATGATTTATTACTACTTATAATTTAATAAAATTAAATCTAGAATAATATAAATACACATATTTATATATTTACATATTTATATATTTATCTATTATAAACAATTTTTTATAATCATAAATAATGGTTGTGATAAGAAGAGAATTAGAAACATCATCATTAGCATCTAACTGACTTGGGTGACCGGTTCTTGGTCGACCCAAGTTGGTTCATGAAAAATTTGAATTATAGCAGGTTATCCCTTATTATTTGGGGATGTAAAATAGTTTGGATTTAGGATTTTGTGTAATTAAAGTGATTAGTAATTGATAGGTTCTTGATCACCACCTATTCATAAGGATGCTTGAACTTCTAGGGTGGTTTGGGATATTTTTTACTTGAATCCAAACTTTGGTTATAAGATGTTTTTTAGGTTTTTGGGTATTTATTTGAGTGTTAATGATTATTTTAGAGAATTGGTGGGTTATTTTGAGAAGAAAGAAAACTTAGAGTGGGTTTTTTTAGGGATTTAGAGGGTGTACGGTTACTGTGTATGGTCTGGAAAATCATGTGGAGACCGTGTGACTGCCTCTATTGACTTCTAGTGAGCTTCACACTATTAGCGCATGATCTATCAAACTATGAGGCCAAAACATGCATCAAAAAATTTTATTTTATTTTTTTTAATTTTTATTATTTGAATTTTAGGTTACTTACATTCATTATTGGTATTGGTTTAAGTTTATTTTTGGGTGATTATTTTGATTTTTAAAATGATGTTTGGATTATCCAAGTTTGATTACTAGAATGAATGGATTTGGGTTGTTTCAAATGGGATGGAATTTGGTTTGGGTTTTGAAAGAGGTTTGGGAAAATATTTAATTAAAAATAAATTGAGAATTTATAAATGTTTTATTTTTATGATAGAATGCACTTTCAATTTTTTTGCCACATTTTGAAGGGAAATTTGGAAAGTGAATTCCCTATCCTTACATTTGACCTTTGTTATTTTTTATAAATTCCCACATATGTGGATGTGTGTGTGTAGTAAGTGTGTGATTACTTGTATGAGTGGGTGTGTATATAAATAGTGATGATAATGAGTGTATATGTGAGGCTTCATAAAATACCATTGGTTAATATTCAACTCTTTAAATTTGATTTATATTTCCAAGTATGTTTCCAAAAGAGAGTGCCAACATTTTTGTGAGTGTTTGAATTCAAAAGTTTGAATTAGTTTTCAAAAATGGATTTCAAAAGAATAAATTTACATGTTTTGATAAATGAGTATTGTTTGATGTTTCATTTCTATGTTTGGGGATTTCCTTTTTTGGGTATTTTTTTTATGTTGGGAAAATTTCTAAGCGGTATTTTGAGTTTGGGTTATTAATTTGTGATTGGAATGTGGATTTATGGTTTATTATATGTTTTTATTTAGTTTTGTGATTTTTTGTTTTTGGATTATTCCCCAATAAAGTATTAGTAAAGAGTGGATGATTAGTCTCTGGGGTACCTTATATTGTTTTCAAGGAGAAGGTCAGATTTGTAAATCTATGATGGTTATAATACTTAAGGAAATTATGAATAAGGGTTTGTATAATTTTTCCCCTGGAAAATTCCTTAGGGAGTATTGATTGTTTCAGTGATCATCCATTTTGATGAGAAGCATAACTTAGTTGAAATATCACTTATTTGAATGGGGGGAGTCTTGGGTGGGTGATTCGGATGTCTTGGAATGACACTTTGAGTTTATAATTAGTTGGGTTCACCAAGGATCAATGTTCTGATATTTGGTGTCAGGATTTTCTCCCTTGACCCAAGACTGGAGCCCATGTTGATCTTATTAAGGTATGTTTGTTTGGAAGATTCTCAATTGTATCTTTTCAATCTAATCCAATTGGTTTGAATTAGTTTTTATCTCTCTATGTTAAGTTTTTAATTTATTTATTTATTGTTTCCTTTTTAGTGAAACTAATTTTGATTTGGTGGAATTTATTTTCTTTATCATCTCTTAGGAATTCTGTTTGAATGGACATGAACTTTAGGAATTTATGAATGTTGTTGCCTTGGAGTGGTGGTGATATTCACTCTAAGACACATTTCTCATAGAATTGGTTCTTTTTGGGACTTTTGGGTAATTTGATTATGGGAAATAAAGGTTTTAATAGAAACCTAATATAGTGGGGAGACTTCCTTAGATAAAGCTTTTAGTTAACCTTTTTTTCTAGTTATTGTGTTTCTTATTCTTCAGAATTTCAAATCATAGTTTCAAGTGTTATTATTCATCCCCACAACACCCAAACCCAATCAAGGTAGTTTGGATGGCCAATACCATTGGTGATATGATGGATTATCATGGAGATCCCAAACATACAATAATGATTTTATTTAGTGATTTCTATGTTAGGGATCATGGTTTTCTTTATTTTGAGATATGTTTAGAAATGTGATACTATTTCTATTTTTATTCATTAATTTGTTGGTTTTATTTCCTTGATTTTACTATCTGTTTATTTATATACTACTTTAGTTCTCGAGGATTATCTCCTTTTCTTCCTTTTGATTTAAGAGTTTCATTTTTTGAAGGGAAGGTGAGCATTAATCATTCAATCTTCGTTTTTTGTGTCTCTTCAGGGGTACTAGTTTAGAAATGAATTTGTATTGATAAAAAGAATCTCTTGAGACTTTATGGGTGGTATAAAGTGTCATCATGGGGATAATTTCTACAACCCAATCGACACATTTTAGATCTATTTATTTCGCTCTCTTTCCAAGTGTATTTTTTATAAAAATGGTATTTTTGGGCATTTAGAGCATGTTTCATAGTTAAAGAACCTGGTTTTATAAACCATGCATCAAAATTTTGATAAATACTATAATGTAACAAATCAAACTACATGGTTGGTGAATGTTTTTCCAAACCATGTTTCTTTCCCATGCACGTCTCTCTAGAAGCCTAGTATAGGACACACAAGTTTCTAAATCTTGCGTCCTAACCATGCATCATGCACAATTTTCCAAAATAAAATAAAATAAAATAAAATTATCTTTCATAACATTATAAATATTAAACCCAAAAGGGGTCTCTTCTCCCTCCCCCATTTATGTCCTGATACATCATCTAGGGATAAATCCCCAGTTGCACACAACCCCTCTTCCTTCTCCCTCACTTCTTGGATAATTCTCCTCCCATTTTATAGCGCAATAATTCTAGGTTAGCTTATCCTCCTCTCATCTTCCTTATTATTTCTTATTTTATTAGTTTTAATTCTATCCTATATGGTGTGTGATCCATGGATAAACCCTATCCTAAATAGATTGTTTTCTTTGGGTGATTCTTGGTTTCTAGGGTTCATGAGGGCCGAGTTAAGGCTTGTTCAAGCCGTGATTGTTGAATGTGACATGTTATCCATAAAATATACATATGGTTTCATCCATTTCCCTTTATATCAAAATTTTTAATTAGGTATTATTTTACTTTTGGGTTTCTCATGTTTTAATGGAGTCCCTTGGACCCTCTTGAAGTAGTTTTGGGCCATTGTTGTGGAATGTGACACCGTTCGAGGTAGGCTACCCAATATACGAGCCTTTAATTTGAAAAATATTATTTATTAGTGGTTTTATTGTGTGTTTTCATTATATTATGAAGTAATTATATTATAGAAATTGGTTTTGATACTTATAATTGGGGTTTCCATTGTTTTCCATGTTTTTACCTATGCCTTGACATGTGTTCTTTTTTATTAAAGTATGATTTCAACCTTGTTCCAAAGTATTAAACATTCCACATTATATAATGTATTGAAAATTATTTCTAACATGTCAATTAATGAAACCCAAAGTTTTCCAAATAAACGGTGTTTTCCTTTTAAATTATGAGGCCCAATTTTCACTTTGAAACGTTTTACATAAATGAAAAACCCTCTTAAAGAATGAATATTTTATTATAAATGTGTTTTATGCTAAAAGTGTGATATATAATGTATGCTCAGTAAAGGGGATTTTGAATTATTTTATATTTTGTAAAGGGAAAAGGGGTTGTGCTTAAAAGGCAGTTCAAATGTGAGAAAGTTAATGTTTTTTAGTGAAAATTGTGTGATATATATATATATATATATGATATTTTGATAAAACACACCTCCATTTGTAAGTCATGAATATACCAGGGTAGTTATGAGGGATCTTAATGCACATATGCTACACTAGTTTAGATTATGCAATGAATATTGGACCTGAGATAGATAACTTGACTGATCATGGGATATGCCCCTTGGTCGAGCTGGTGAGGGTGTTGCTGAGTTTTAGGGGATTGTTATTGGTATATGATACCAGTGGAGATTGATTGTGAAAGTGTTATATCTCTATCCTAGGTCATCACGACTAGATATTAAGATTTTATGGCCCCAATTTTATATATACCCCACTTTCCTTTTTTTTGTAGTACTTCTGTAAAATGGTTTCAGTGTTATGATTTCTTACTAGAACTCTTATTTTATCACTGATTATTCATATAATGGGTTCTTTTGAAAGTATCTCATGCTTTAGAAAATATTTTGAAAATGAGAAAGGAAAAATGTTTTTTAGAAGTAACAACTTTCTACATGTTTTGAAAATAATAGAAAACCCTATTTTTATATATTATTATTTTCAAACTAGAATGAAATGGATTTATCTTTAAAGTTAAATAATATGGAGTGTTGTATTTTTAGAATCCCAACCAAACATCTTAGTTCTCACACCTACACTATAATTTGTAGTTTTTGGTTTGATATTGCCTTTTAATCGCTCGTGGAATGATCTTGTTCCGAGGTGAGTGGTGGACCATGAGGTCACGTAGAGGTATGTTTAGTTTTTTTTCTTTTCAACTTTAGTGTTTATTTTATTCATGAAGATCATATTTTTTTCTTGTTTTTTATAGAATAAACCATGTCCAACTGAATCATACTTGATTCCCAACACTAGTTTCCTACCCAAGAGGATCGGAAATACCTCTCAGGCCTTGTTACAGGTTGACTCAAGCGAATGATCCGAGGTTGACCTTAGCTGGTTCATGAAAAAATTAATATTCATAACATGTTGAAAAATTCTCTAGAATTTAGACGTGAACCTTGGATCATGTCTAGATACAATTTAAAGTTTGTCCCCATATATCCTCCACCACTTCCTTTATGTATATCTTGGGATGTTTTTCAAGAGATAAATATAATCGAATAGTGATGATGTGAGTAGTATTGGTGAGTCATTCCACAAAAACCCATATCACATTTCTTCTTTTAGATGTATTCGAGAGACCAAGGAAAAATTATATTGTAATGTTCTCTCATTTCCATGTTGGTATGGATGATGGTTGCATAATCCCTTTGGACTTTTATTGCTCTTATTTAACTTGCAAACATACCAAGAACTTTGAGGTGTAATCAATAATATCCTTCTTCATGTTATCCCACCAAATTTTCTCTCAAATATCATGATACATATTGGTATTTACAGGATGGATGGATAAAGTTGAGCTATGAGCATTATCCAACATCTCCATATTTAGCTCGGGTGATGAAGGAACATAATGTCTAGTTCTAAAATTAATGACACAATATTTTTCAATATTTAATTTCTGAATATTCCCTTCCTTTGCTGCCATCAAATTATTTTGAATCTTCAAATCACCACTTTTTTCATCATTTATCTTCTCTTAGATTGATGGTTGGCTAATAATTTTAGAAATTTAGTATGTATTTTTTCTATTTTGATTTCTAGATCCATTCATTACATATCCACGAAGATAGGTAATTTATCAATATGCATCATGTAAACTGTATCAGGTTCTTTTCTACTAAGAGAATCAACTAGCTTATTTTCTTTTCTAGGATGGTAGTGAATAAAGTAATCATAGTCCTAGATTATATCTAACCATATTCTTTGGTTAATATTAAACTCTTTCTGTATGAATATATAATTTATACTATATTTATTGGTATATATGTCACGCATCTCACTATAGAGGTAGATCCATCAAATATTCAAAGAGAATATCATAGTTACTAAGTCTAGATAATGAGTTGCGAAGTTCTGCTAATTTATCATCAACTGTCATGAGGCATAAGCTATCAATTTATCCTTCTCTATGAGAAAAAACACTATCCTTCATTCAAATAATAATGGTATATCACAAACTATTTTCCACTTATGGGTAGTGTGAGTACAAGTGTAGTTATTAGCCTCTTCTTTATCTCATTAAATCTTTCCTCGTATTCTTTTATCTATACATTCTTTAACGCTTTCCATTTTAACGTAGTTATTAAGATATATAATCATAATAAGTTTCTCAAAAACCTTTGGTAGTACCCATCTAATCTAAAAAAACTATATATCTTTGTGACACTTGAGGGTATAAGACATTCCTCAATTTTCTTTTTCTTTAAGGTGTCTATAAAAATTCCCTCACTTTTGATCATGTGCCCAAGAACGTGAATTGATGCATCCAAAAGTCACAATTACTAAACATATCATACATATTCTCCTTTATTAATTTCACTAAGATAATCCTTATATTCTCTTCATGTTAATCACTTCTCTTGTATAAGATGAAAATTTCATCAATAAAGAATATCATAAATTTAATGAAGTAGCCTATAAATAATCTATTCATTAAGTCCATTAATATTACATAGGAATTAGAAAGTCCGAAGGGCATAACTATGAACTCATCGTGTCCATATATTATATGGAATACTTTATTATAGATATATTTCATCTTAACATTTAGTTGATGATATCCAAAATGAATATCCACCTTTTAGAAGTATGGAGATCCACAAAGTTGATTGAATAAGTCATAAATCCTTGATAAGGGATACTTTTTTTATGATGATCTTATTGCTGCAAACCATTTTTTTCATTTTCAAAAATCCACTTTAAGGAAAGCTAGAAACCATACAATTAAAACAAAATTCTCATTCAATTAAAATTAAAAATTTCAAAAACCTCAACACCATCTTGGTTCCCATGAACCTCGAGTCGAGCACCTGTCTCAAGTCACACAACGCCTACCTCGAGTCACACGACCATCGCATCTAAAATCAATGCCTATCACCTCCCCATCATCACAAACACATTGATATCTCAATAATTGATCCACAAACACATTGATCTAACCTTTTTTTTGAAAAAATAACATTGGCGCAACCCATGGTGATAAACATGTAAGTATGAACATTTTTTCAAATTCTCTTCAAATTACTTATTTAAATCCTCAAATTATATTGGGGCCATCCTATTGGAGAATTTAGAGATTGAAGTGGCTCTGGGTAACAGTTCTATTGAGAAATCTATAATATATTCTGGGGGAAGTATATGAGACTCTTTAGTAAATAAATTAGTATATTACCTCATAATTGGAATTTTTGAAAGGTTTATACTTTCCATTGACACAACCATTTGGGAAATATATGATTCTTCACTAGGTATCAAAACACATACACCCTTAAGGGATTTTATAAAGAGGATTCACGATCTTATTTCATTTGTATAAAAGAATCGGATGGTTTATAATATAAAAATATATTTCCCTTTCCTAATAGTTGATGTGATATATATATATAGTGAGAGAAAATCCATTTTAGAATAGTGTTAGATTCCAAAAAGTTAAATATTATGAGATTCATTGAAATAATATTCACACAAACACTAATAGGGAATATTCCAACACTTGGGTTGAAATGATCACACCACTATGTGTTTTTATAGATATCTCTACTTTAATGAATTTGGGATTTGATTCAATAGTTATAAAAAATGTTTAGGGTATAAAGGAATGTGTAGAATTAGAATCTATTAAAACATTTTTACATTATTAAGTGAATAAGAAGTGTACCTTGAATGGCTAAATTTTCATGTTCCACATTAGCGGTGGTGATGGAATAAGATTCCCCTTTCTCCAAAAAAATTGTTGGTTGATGATTTTTATTACCCTCAATGACCCTTGGTTTAGTTCACTTGATTACATAGTTCCCTTACTCCTTACGATTGATGCATTGAACCATGGGTGGTAAATTGGGTGGTGCCTTCCTTTACTTCATCATTCTGGATGACTTCTTAATGTATCTTCGATATTCATGCGATTGATGGCCTTATCTCCCACACATAAAAATTTTTCTCATTCCTTTATGGAAAGTTCCATGATGACTTTCCATATCTTTGACATGTGGGTGGTTAGATCTTCTTTTCTCCTTTATCATTTGAACCCCAACTTGAAACTCCATTCTTCTCTTCTTGTCTCTATATCCATGGGACAATTCTCCAAAATCAATATATAATTTGAGAACACATCAAATTACTTATTCATAACTCCTAAAGTCTCAAATATCTATATACGTTTAGTGATATAGTTTTAAACCAACAAATAATGTATCTATTTTTCTTTCATTATTAATAACAAAACCTGAGGTATACCTTAGAATCCTTGAGAAATTTTCTTCATAATACATGACACATTCACTCTCTATTTTCTTAATCTCTAGAAATTATCTCTCTATAATTGTTTTAAGTGTTTTAGGGAAATTCTTGTTATGAAATATATTCTTAAATTTTTCCCAATTTATTTCTTCAATTTCATTTTCCAGCTTCTTATTCTTGATCAATACCCACCATTGATCAAACTCTCCATCTAAATGATATATGGAGAGAGTAACTTTATACTTTTACTAAAAGTAGTTTATAGAAAATATATTTTCCATTATGTTAACCCACTTTTTCATGAAAAGTGGAATCAAATATCTACTAAATATTAGTGGTCATTGGAATATAAAGGAATTTATGGCTAGTTTCTCTTTCTTGGGTGAAGGTATATGTTCCACTTGTTTAATGTTATTGATTATATATTGATATTTCTAAGTATCACCATGAATTTTTGAACTCCACCTCCCATTAAATTGGGAATATCATTCAGACAGTCATTGAATTACCCCTCATATAGGTTATTTGTATGGTTTCTCCTGGTTCCCACTATTTTCTAAAATAGAAATATTTTGAACAAAACCTAAGTCAATAAATCATTAATAATTTTTTTTTTCTCATTTGAAAATCAATTATAAAGTTATATCTTATGGGATTCCTTATTTTAAACTACTTACCAAACCTTGATTATAGGATCATGTATTTTAATCTTTTCCAACATTAATAGAAATAATTACTTTAGCTATATATCCTACACAATGTTTTGTAATGAGAATGTGATTAACCAAATAATATCACCTAGGAGTTTTAAAAAAAAGTCCAGTAAGACCCAATAATAATGTACTAGGTGAAGATTGGGTTAATACCCAACCTACATTTTTTGGTTTTATTATCCCTAGGTGAATCTGTTCTAAAACCACATCCAATTATAGTATCCAAATAGACATTTCATTTCTAAGAGATTAGACACTCCTTAATTTACCAAAATTTAGGATGTTTTATTATACTTAGACTTATACATAAGGTTTTAACTAATTATTTATAGTCTTAATTCCCAAATTAACTAAATGTGTTATCATACCAACTATAGGGACTAAACTTTTTCTTACATGATTTTTACATCATTCTTGAGATGAATAAAATAATAATAACACATTTTAAATCAAAAGGGTTAGTATCTTGGGAAAATTGGGTTCATACATCTTGAGTACATAATAAAAATAGAAAACTATTTAAATCATTATTATTAATATTAATAAATCTATCATGTTATCCTTATTACATGTATTCACCAGAGGATATAAATCAAAGAAAAGGGAGAGATTAAATCCAATTAAGGGGAGGAATAACATGGAAGGAATAAGATACATGAATAAGTGGTACATGAGTGAGAATAATAATAATCATCATATCATAATCATGAGATAATCATCATAAGAAGATGCCATCATTTGAAAAAGTCATGAAAATGGAATATTCATAATAATGAAGAATCATAACATTGTGGTTAGTCACCAGGCATAGTTGTGAACAAATCTAGCACCATGTTCATGAATAACATATGTGCATAAATAATAACATTATAATTGTGAACAAAGATAGCATCATGTTAGCATATAATAAATATAATATCATGAAATATATCACATTACTCAATTCATTTGAGGGATATATAATTCAATACCCTCCCATCAATTTTAAAATGATTATAATCATGCATTCCATATAGAA
This sequence comes from Viscum album, assembly GCA_963277665.1. Taxonomy (NCBI): domain Eukaryota; kingdom Viridiplantae; phylum Streptophyta; class Magnoliopsida; order Santalales; family Viscaceae; genus Viscum; species Viscum album. The sequence goes on from OY728135.1 coordinate 1,294,647,633, forward strand.
AGGTAACATATTTCAATAATTGACATGAAATAAACCCCCAGAAATAGAATGGGTTTCAAAGTGTATTGTGATTCAAATATAAATGAATAACTTTTAAGGATCCAAGAATAATAAGGGAAAACCATAGTTTTGGACATAAAATATTTTCATAAAATATCAAAGGTCCTGGTGATAAGATTTTTTTTTAAATGAATCAATGAGATGTTTTTGTAATAAGGTTTTTTTGGAAAAAATATTATAATTAGATTTAAAATATTCTCTATGAAGTAGAAGAATGAAAATCCATAGAAAATAAAAATTTGAAGAAGATATAAATGATTTTTTAAAGTAATTTAAAATATTTTACATTTAATATAAATAGAAATAAGTATTAAACCTTACAATAAGGAGTTGGTTTCAAGATTCCCCTTACCTTAGATCCCATGTTGTTTTGTCACAATTTCACATCCTATATAATAAATTTAAGTTTAATAAATCATGAAAATAGAATTTAATTATGTTCATTTTATATAAATCATGATAAATTATAATAACTTGTTTTTTTTCTCAACCCCCTTTGTTAAATTTGAATGTTTCTAATTTTGTATTTTCTTTAAAATATATTTTATTATCTCGATTTAATGATATTTTATTATTGATACTTATGAATTAATAATATTAATTCTAGAATATAATAAATTTATAAATTTATATATTTATATATTATAAAAAAATATTATAATATTCTATAATGTTTGTGATAAGAATAGAATTTCCAAAGCCCTCATTTCCAGTTAACGAACTATTAATGGGATATTGTCTAAAGAGGATGTGAGAGATGTATAACATATAAATATGTATCAAATTAAATCATTATATTATTTTAATATAATTAATATAAATTTAACATACTAATTAATCAATTTTAGGAGGTTTGTTATAGAAAATACGGATTGAGGAAGAGAAGAGGAAAAATTAAGGGAAGATATGAAGGGGTCTTACCTTCTTATTTGTGTTATTCATTTATTAATGCTATTAAGTACTTGAAATATTTGAGATATATGACTAGGTAATGAAAATAATAATTATAAGGGACATAAGGTATGGTAATTGGGTTTATATTAGGCATTGGTAAGTGAAAGTGAAGTGATTTTCCAAGGGGGATATGGTATTTTTTTACTTGAGGAGATGAGTGTTTTTAGGATAAAGTATTGAAAAAATATAATATCCAAGTTAAAAATTTTAATATTGATATTTTTTACATTATAAATTATATTTTATTAAAAATAAATGTTTTTATGACTTTAAAACCCTTTATAAATCAAATTTATAAGTTTATTAAAACAAAAAGTGAAAAAATGAAAAATGGTTTTTAATGGAATACCTTAGACTTTAGAATCTGGAAAATAATTTTTAGGATTTGAATTTGAATTTCATAAAATATTTAACATATTAAACATGTTTTTGTTCAATACACTAATTCAATAATTTTTAAGGACATTATTACATCATGAATGCTGTAATTTAAAAAATACCAGTTACTAAAAAATAGTATTTTTACTATTTGCCTAAAAATAGATGTTTTTATAAAAATTACCCAAAAATAAATCTTAGAAAATTTTAATTCCCTGATTCTAAAAATTAAATTTATTTTATGAAAACAATTTTCTAACATAGTTAATTTTAATTAATAATATAAAATCATAATTTTCACGAAATACATTAAAATAATGTTTATTAAAAATATTCCTCTATTTTCTTTGAGTTTTTAGTAATGATATTTATTTTATGGAATTGTATAATTTATATTTTCTTAAATCATTCATGGAAATATTTTTAATATGAAATTTTACTATTTCTAGGTCAATTTACTATTCCAATGTTCAGGTTACTATTCATAATGGTCAAGTTACTATTCAAAACAATTTTGTTCGTATCATAATAATCATGTTACTATTACAATAGTCATATTACCAACTATAAATATCCTTTAACACCATATTTCATAATTCAACTCAATTCATCTCAAGGCTATAAATTTTTTAATTCTTAAATGTCGATTAGATTACTAATGCTTTGTATGTTTTTGATAGTTCTATTTGCGAGTGAGATAATTCTAGGAGATCAACGTGATACAAAATTTATTCTTCAAATTGTTTTATTTGTTTGTGTTCACCATCCCATTATAATATTTTCCATTTATTCTAAAAATGTATGGTCCCAAATTAATGAAATAAACCATTATGTGTTACATATGTTTAAACTATATTATATTACTAAATATAGAAAAAATTATTTATTTAGAAGGAAAATCAAATATCCATAAATTTTTGGATGTTACATCACCAGTAAATGAATCTTGGAACTAGAATTTACTTCTAGAAGGAAATTAAAAGTTCTAAATGTGTTGTAAATATCAAAGATTCAAATGATCTCATCTCTATTAATCATTTATGTTAGAAGGGACTTTGGGTATCATTCTAATTTTACATAGTTATCTTATCAAAGAGAGGCATGTTCATGGGGAAGGGGTACTCAAATGATGAAATATATCAACTATATATTAATAATATGATCTCATCTTTAACTTATTTTATCGAGTCCTCAAACTTATAGAATGATCGTTTGGAACATGTTAATTATAATTCAGTAAAATTAAGAAATAAGTTAAAATTAATTAATTTTGGAAATTAATTTAATAAATTTAAAACCTATGTAATATCAAAAATTGTTTAAAGAACCATTTCAAAGTATTTATTGAAATTATGATACATTAGAATTGGTACATTTTGATATTTTTGAATTAAATGGTTTGTTAAAATCATAGGGGAAAGAGGTATTTTATTACTTTATTTCATGATTATGATATATATTTACAAGTATATATTCATAGAACAAAATTTAAATCCTTTAATTTTTTTAAGGTATATAAAGATTAAGATGAGAACTAATTAAACAAAAATATTAAATTATTACACACAGATAGAGCTGGTGAATGTAACATCCCAGCCCAGGTTCCACTAAATCAATTCCTCATGTTGATGGGGTTCATGACCTCATGCGCGCCTCCCCATATGCCAAAGGATTCTAACTAGTGGTAAGGGTCTAATAAAAAAATGGGTTAACTATACCCTCTTTACCAGAGAAAACTAACACCAGAAATCAAGAAAAAACATCAACATGTAGTAATAATAAATACCAAAACATCACATACCACATTTTCTCTAAGTACGTACAAAAAATACAATATATTACAGTATGAAATGTCATGATATACTAAATGTTATGCATGCATTATCTCAACAATAATTTATAAATCTTATTGATTTTTTATTCTCACAAATATGCATGTTTGTTTTAGAAATAATATTTCATTAATTGTATTTCAGTAAATTAATATTTACTAAAATACTTAATCTTGAATTATTTTGAATATTTTAATTCATAAGTAACATTCATTAAAGAGTTTAGAACACATTTTTATGTTTTCTAGAAACACTATTTATACCCTATGTTGTTAAACGTAACATAAAGGAACAAACCCTTCACTTGGAACATCATGTACGGAATAAACCCTGTATTTAGAAGAGTATGTATGGATCATCAAACCTATTTTATCATAAAATTATGGCTAAAGGAACTTACATCTGGATGAAACCTTAAGTTTTTTAAGAGAATAAAGTATGGTTAAGAAATCCTACATAATTAAGGAACCCTAGGTTTGAGAATTAAATGTGTGGTTCATCAACCCTAATTTTTTGATCAACCTTACATTGTCAACTTTATACTTAGAGAATGAATTCTATGAAGTTTAACCCTATATTTGGTATTTTTTTCTTATCATGAAGGAACCCTATGCTTGACTATTAAACATCATAAGTTTAAATTAATGATTTTATATGATATTTCTACAACAGTCTTAATAGATTTAAATATACGATAAAAGATCATTTACAACTAATTCAAAGCTCGATATGATTGATTCAAGGAAGCAGATTCATCATAGAAAATCACTCCCATTATTAAGGGAAGTTACGACTCCACTATTTATTTTGTACTTGAATATCCACGTTCTTTCATGTGATTTTCTCAAATTTGGAATTCCGAAGAAAGCAGTCTACTCTATATATTATATCGAAATTTATTTTGAGAAACACACAGATACACATTCACATATTTTAATATATTCCAATGAATATATTTTATAGTGCTACTACATCGTGTGATTGAATCTATTATTTTATGAAGAGGATACACTTTTAAAGTTTTACATATTTCAACCTCGTACTGCTATTAGAGTACTGCTGTTATTTGTTGTTATTTAAATTGAATATCATTTTCAATTAGGATCACTTCAGAGTTATTCTTTAGTGAAGGATTTCATTTCCAAAGAAGAATATCCATCTATTGTTAATTGATGTTTCTGAAATTGTGATGTTCAACCCAAACCATCAATAAATAAAATTCTTTTGATTTATTGGAGTATCGAATGACTGTACTAAGTTGTGGTTTAAGTGTCAACTTCTTATACTAAGCTGTGGAGTTAGCGGTTCACTGTAAAAGAACCATAAGGATTTGTTTAGCCTTATTATAAAGGTGTCAACTACATGCACTCAGTTTTTTATTTTAAGGTTTATTGATAAGATGACCTTTCTAGTGAAATTAACCAAACTCACAGAGAGACCATTGGTGGAGTGGACTAGGGGATCTTTGTGCCCCAAACCACTATAAAATTGTTGTGTTCATTCTTTCTTTTTATCTACTTCTCATATTTCATACACAAGAAAATCCTTTTAGTCTTTATAAATCAACGAGAACATAAAAATCTAGAATTGGTAAAGTTTTTCAAAAAGAGAAAATTCATCCCTCTTATGTTACCTTTGTATTATTACAACCTAACAATTGGTATTAGATGTGAGATTTTGGGATAAATCTATAGAAATATTAAAGAGAATAAGGTCTATAAAGAGAATATGTAAATGGATGATTCAAAAGATTTAATGTCTATGGTTTGTGCTCTATACTTTAATAGTGATAACTATGGATGCTAGAAATCTCATATATTCATTTATATGAAGAATTTTAGGATTGAAATTTTATTCAAATATTATCACTCCTTAAGTGATTCTTGAAAAAAAAAGACTTGGGATGCTACAACAAAAGCTGGGTATGAAATCAACTCAAAATCATTGAATGCTATCATCTGTGGTCTTGTACCTGATGAATTTAATCGATCATCACAATGCCTTGTTGCCTATGAAATGTAACAGACAATAGCTGTGACCTATGAAGGAACATAAAACATCATAAAAATGAGGTATTCTATTTCCAAACTCAATTTTGACACATTTAGAATGTTTAATAGAGAGATAATCACACAAATGAATAGACGATTAATAGAGATTGTCAACAATATTACTACCTTGGGAGATCCCATCAATCCATATGATCAATCACTAAATGTACTTAGAGTACTACCCTCTAAATGGAATGGCATATCCATAGAAATTCAACAATTATCACATGTCTATAATTTTACCATGAAGGAACTGATTGAAACATTGATGATGTATGAATTAGAAATTTAATCTAAAGTCAAAGATCATAATATTGTAGTAAAAAGTGAAAATACTACTCTCAAATCATAACAAAAAAAAAACAAAGAGTCAAAACATTCAAAAATTCAGACTCCTCAGATTCTGAAATAGAACTGCATCAACTAGCTAGAAATTTTAGAAAATTATACAAGAAGAAAATATACTTCAGAAAATCCTTCGAGAAGGATGAAGGAGAACCTTGTGAAGTAAGATTATATGAATGCAAAAAATTGGGTCACATCAGACCTGATGTCTCTCAATTTAATGATGAAAGAAAGAGGAAAAAAAAAGAAATATCAAAAGAATACTGATTATGAGTTTAAAGGAAAAAATATCCATGAAAGGTACATGGAGTGTATCTAAAGACTCCAGAAGTTCCTCAAAATCCAATTAAGATAAAGGGACACAAAATCTTGAAGCCAACATGTGCTTCATGGATGAAAAAGAAGAGGTACAAACCAATTAATCTTCTACCTCTAACTCTGATAGATGCTCAAATGATAAACTAGATGCTTATTGTTAAAATGCTAGAAGAAAAATATGAATCTTTAATAAAGAATCATAAATCGATGAAAAATATTCAAAATTACACTTTAGATGAAAGAGATAGAATACTAAAACAACATCAAAATTTAATTAAAAAATTTAATTCTTCTACATCAAACTATCTTAATCATGAAAATAGGATAAAATATTTACAGGATAAAGTAAAATTGTATAAAAGTGCCTCTCTTGTTTTTATAAAAGGAGAAAATATTTTGAATGATATTCTCAGAAATAATGTTATTAAAAGAGAAAATTTTGGAATAGGAATCAACAGTGAAAAATCAAAATTATATAAAAATTATTTTGTTCCTAATTCAAAAAAATACTATCTTCTTTAATTATGAAGTAAAAGATCATTACACTAACATCTTTTATTTGAATATTACTCAAATTAATGGTATTAAAAAGGATTTTATTTATAAAATTTTGTCTAAAGCAACTGATAATTCAAATTTTGGAAATATAAGAAAGATTTGGATTCCAAGATCATTTCTCGCTGACATTTCTGGACCCAAGAAAATATACATACCCAAAAAAACCACTATTTAATTACTTTTGTAGGAAAAGACCATAGAAAAAGGGATATATGGTATATGTATAGTGGATGTTCTAGACACATGATTGGAGACTCATCAAATTTTCATACATTGACTCATATAAATGGATGAATAGTCACTTTTGGTGACAATTTAAAGGGAAAGATTATTGGAGTAGGAAATATTAGAGATCCAAAGACTATCACAATCAACAAAGTACTGTATGTGAAAGGGTTAAAGAAAAACTTGATAATTATTTATCAACTTTGTTATGATTTATTTTATGTTGATATTTCTAACAAATCCTGGTTAGTTTTCAAAGATAAATTTCTTAAATTTAGAGCACACAGAACTGACAACGTTTATACTTTGGATCTTAATTCCTTGCATAAAAAAGGGAATTGTTTAACTAATAAGAAAAATAATTCATGGATCTAGAATAAAAGACTTGGACATTACAATATATATTCATTACATAAGTTATCTAATAAATAGTTAGTTTCTGTTTTTCCTAGTTTTAAGTTTAAAAATAATAGATTCTGTGATGCATTCCAAATCGAGGAACAATACAACTCGTCTTTCAAACCAATTAACACAATTGATACATATAAACCATTAAAACTTATCCAAATGGATTTTTTGGACCATCCAGAGTATCAAGTTTGACTAGTAAATTATATGTCTATGTTTTAGTTAATGATTTTTTTTATATTTACTTGGTTATATTTTCTAAAACTCAAAAGTGAAATATTCATTGTCTTTAAAAGTTTTGGAAAAAGTATTCTAAATGAAACTTATTTTAGAATAATTTCATTAAGAACTGATCATGGTGGAGAATTTGAGAATCAATAATTTAATTCATTTTTCACAAACCTAGGTATAAACACACATTATCTTCACCAAGAACACCTCGAAAAAATGGAATTTTTGAAAGAAGAAAATAAACTATTCAAGAAATGGAAAGGAATATACTGAATTAATACAACAATTTTTGGGAAGAAGATATAAGCCTAGATTGTTATATCATGAATAGAGTTTTAATAAGACCATTAATTAAAAATACACCCTATGAAATTTGGAATTATATAAAACCTACATTAAAGTACTTTAAGGTATTTGGATGTAAGGTTTATATCGTGAATACTAAATAAAACCTTGGTAAGTTCCATCAAAAAGGTAATTTAGGAATATTTTTAGTATATTTTACAACTTATAAATCCAATAGAGTGTTTAATAAAAATTCAAGGATTTTTGAAGAATCATTTCATGTGAAGTTTGATAAAACTATCAATTTCATTAAAGAGAAATATCAACTAGATGAAATTATTAATTCCTTTGACAACATGATATTTGAATATCTTAAAGATTATTTTAAAAATGATATAAATAAAATTCCTTCTAGTTAAGAAGAACATGAAACTGAAGAACCTAAAAGTTTCTTACCTAAATAGTTTAGAACCTTAAAGAACCATCCTTTAGAAACTATTATAGGTGACTTAGATACAGGAGTTAGAACTAGAAAAAATATAGGAAATCTAGTTGAATTTTTTCTCTTTATATCTCAGTTAGAACCTAAATCTATTGAAGAATCTTTGGAAGATGGGAGTAAGATGTTAGAAATGTGATAATAAATCTATAAATTAAGAATAATTGAATTTTGGAATTTAGTGTAAAGACCATCAGATTATCTAGTAAAAGGTACTAAGTGGTTCTTTAGAAATAAACAGGATGGTCAAGGGATGATAAAAAAAAATAGATTAGTAGCATAAAGATATAATCAGGAATAAGGTATAGATTATAATGAAACATTTTCCCATGTAGCTAGATTAAAATTCATTAGAATAATTTTATCTTATACAACTCATATGAATTTTAAATTATATAAGATGGTTGTTATTTTTTTAAATGGTTATTTAATGGAGGAATTTTATGTTAAAAAACCCCCAGGTTTTGAAAACCCCCATGAACCAAATTCTAATTTTAAACTTACTAATTATCTTTATGGACTTAAAGAATCACCTAGTGCTTGGTATGAAATATTAAGCTCTTTTTTGTTGGAAAATATATTTTTGTAGGATTAGTAGATCCTACACTTTTTAATAATTTTCTTTCTAATATTTTATTGGTACAAATTCATGTTGTTGATGTTATTTTCAGTTCAACAAATAAAAATATCTATATTGATTTTTCAAATCTAATGTAAAATGAATTTGAAATGCGTTTTATGGGAAAACTAAATTTCTTTTTTTGATTTAGAATTTATCAAAAAGATTATAGAAATGTTTGAAGTTAAAGTAAATATATTATCGATTTATTGAAAAATTATGGACATGAAAGTAGTAATAGTTATACAAATCCTCTATGTACCAATATAAAAATTGATTTTCATGAAGCTGTAAAACCATTTGACAATAAGTTTTATAGAGGTATGATTGGAAGTTTACTGTATCTTAATGCTAGTAGACTAGACATAATTTTTTATGTATTCCTATGTGATAGATTTCAATCAAATCCCAAATAATCCCATCTTAATACTGTTAAAATAATTTTTAGATAATCAAAAGGAAATGTTTTTCAATATCTTATTTACCCCAAAAAATTTGATTTTAATTTAATTTCATATTTAGATGTTGATTTTGGAGGTTATAGATTAGATAAAAAAAGAAACTTAGAAACCTATCACTTTTTAAGAAAATCATTGGTATCATAGTCTAGTGAGAAGTAACACTCAGTTTCCCTATCAATACCTATGGCAGAATATATATATGCTGGTAGTTGTTGTGCACAAGTGTTGTTGATGAAACACACTCTACTGGACTCTAGACTAAATTTTAATAATGTTCCTATTTTATGGAATAATACCCATGTAATAAATATTTTAAAAAATCCTATAAGTCATTCTAGGACTAAGAATGCTGATATAAGGCATCATTTTTTAATGGATCATGTTATTAAAAAGGACATATCTCTAGAATTTGTAAATACCAAATATCAATTAGCTGATATTTTAACTAAACTACTTCCCACAACAAGTTTTGGCTTTATTAAGGGGGAGTTAGGTTTATTTAATTTTAAATAAGTGTTTATCAATTTATTTTGGTTAATTTTATTATTTTATTTATTTATTTTTAATTTATTTTAATGTATTAAATTTTATATTTATTTGTTTAAATATATATCTCAATTTTAGTTTTTAAACAGTGAATTTTAAAAATTAAAAATTTTATTGATTAACCTACGTAATTGGCACGAGAAACCAGACCAAGTAATCATCTATTATAAAACCTTTCAACTTTACTTACCCTTTGGTTTTAAAACATTTCACCTTCCAAAGCCCTCTTCTGTCTTCCAAACCCTAGAATCTAAAATCACCAACCTTCAGATTCTTAGAAATGGTGAAGATCAAGCGAATAGATGAAGGTGAACCAAGTGATCTAAAGCATCAATGTGTCCCCTTTAGGAAGATTCTTCAAGAAAAAGTAATATATTTCAAAAGGTTGTATGAGAAAAACCTTCTAATCAAGAATGATCTTGTATTTCAAGGTTTGAGATTTTTGTTTAATGAGGAAAATAAATATTTTCTTTATTAGATTGGACTGAAGTAGTTTTATAGCAATATTCAATTTAGTTTCAGTGAAATAAAAGATATGATATCTTCTCGAATAGAAGATAATGCGTTTTTTAATATCCTTAATAGAAATTGACCATACTATGAAATTCAATCATAAAGGATTATTCCATTTTGATATTCTATCACTTATAAATCAAGATCATAAATATAAAGATATTATGTCATTTCTATTTAGATCAATTAATATTAGGAAAATGTTTTTAAAGGATCTTGAGGCGGACTAGAAAGTCTTGGTAAAGTTTATTTAAACTATTATTTCTCCAAGGGTTTCTTAAATGGAGAAGATTTTGTACCCAAACATTTATATCATTTTTCTATTCATTAATTACATAAATTTGAACTTTCCTAGATATATACCGAGATATTTGAGTTATTATTTCCATTTAGAGGCAAAGATGTCATTATATACTTATGGATAAATCCTTTCAATTTTTTTTGTTTAGAAAAAATTTGATTCATATTTTTGATTCCCGAGTCAAATGTCATCACAAAAATGTCTTGAATGCTGGCACTGTAAGAAAATTTTGTTTCTTTTAGAGTATAGTAATAAGGTAAGCTAATGTATGTTGCTACAGATAACTAAAAAAATATGGATCTTTCTCTTAGGGGGAGTAAGGAAACCTCAAGCCTCTAAGAAATAAATAATTCGGGGAATCCAGAATAGAATGTGTTTCTCATCCTACCAAAAGAAAGATTCAATATAATGGTACAGATCTTAATGAAGAAGGTTCAGAAGATGAAGATCATGAGGAACTTGTCTTAAGAACAAAGAACAGAGAAGAACCCCAACATGAGAACCTAATGTTAGGATATGCATATGAAACCCATTCAGTTCATTTAGAAGAACCAGATCAATCCACATATCAACAAGTTGAAATTCAAGCTCATGAAATTTAGGTTGATCCTTAATCAGATCACCAAAAAGAAACTACTCAAGAAGATTAGCAAGTTCAAAAATCTATAAATGAGACCACTGAGATCATTCAAATTCATGTTGTCTCTATTGTTGGTCAATCCATAGAAATAAATTCATTTGTCTCTATAGAAAGGATAAAAGCCCTTGATGGTATGTATTTTTCAAGTGAGAAGTCTATTGATAAATCTTTAGCTATTATAGAAGTGGATTCTCAATCAAAGAATGCAGATGAAGGAACATCTAATTCCTTGAAAAATCAGATTTAAGATCTTGTAATTAATTTTATCAAGGTGGAATAGGAGAACTCAAATATTTAAAAAGAGCTAGAAGAATCAAGTAAATCTCTAGAATATTTGAGAAATTGATTTGTTCCAAGGATGGAGTTAGAATCTGTTCAGACTCGGATTTAAGAGTTCAGAGAAAAGTCTACGTCAAAAAGAGATTTTGATGCATTTAAGAGAGAGATGTTATACTAGTTTGGGAAGATGAAATCCAAATATGTTTCTAAAATAGATTTTTCATATTTTAATAGTACTTGGGAATTCAATTTTCTTCAATTAAAGGAGATATAAGTCATTTAACATCTTCTTCCTCTATACCTCTAATATCAACATATCTAATTAGGATATTTCAAGCTATCACATCAGTAATGGTTGATATGAATGAAAGGTTTCAATCTATTTAGTGTAATAGTACACCCTTATATGTTCTATTGGATAATCAAAGATATCCTTTCAAGAAACTGACATCAAATGAACCTAGAATTAAGATGCTACTAAATAAGTTCAGTGATAAGCTATCTCAATTTTTGCAAATAGAGGATAATCTACATGACATTTTGATATTCAATTTGGATGAAAACATAAAAGTAAGTTAATATTCTTGAATTTTGATAAGACATTTAGTATACACTCTTTCATAAAGGTTACAAGATCAGATGATAGAATTGAAATGATTTTTTCAAGTAGCTCCGGCTTCACCAGAACCACCACTAGAAACTGATCATGTCTAGAATATTTCACTTTCTACCAGACATGTTGTCTAAACCCTTTCATCAAACCCAAAAAACCTCATGTATTTGTACAATTTTTATAATAAAATTTATAGTGTTCCTTTTATATTTTTTTGGTTCTTTTTTATATTTTATATATTTATCTCTATTCCCAGAACCCAAGTCTTATTTATCAAAATTGTACAATATAAACTTTCATTTATTATTCTATGCAAAATAAAAAGTGTTTTACACTTTTTATTAAAATTTATTTTTGATATCACAAAACGAGGGAAAAAATTTGGTAAAAAAAACATTCAAACTAAACATTCAAATATTTTTTAGTCAAAGTAGTTCTTTAAAATCAAAATATCACCTTAATAAAGTTAGACTTTAAAGAAACAATTGTTTTATTTAAAATATTATTTATTTACTATTTAATTTTTTTTTATAAATTATTTTATGGGTTTTTTGATCATCAAAATGGGGAACATTGTTGGGAATGTATTATTTAAAAAATAATTTATAAATCTTATTGATTTTGATTCTCACAAATATCCTTGTCTGTTTTACTAATAATATTAATTAAGTGTGTTTTAGAAAATTAATATTTATTACAACATTTATTATGGAATTATATTCAATATTTTAATTCGCAAGGAATATTCATTAAATCATTTGGAACATTTTTTTATGTTTTCTGGAAACACTGTTCATATGATACATTGTTAAACGTAGCGTAAGGAACAAACCCTACACTTGGAACAGTGTGTAAGGAATGAACCCTACATTTAGAACAGTATGTATGGATCATCAACCCTACGTTATCATAAAATTATGGTTAAAGAATCATAAGTTTGGATGTAACCTTATGTTTGTTAACAAAATAAAGTATAGTTAAGGAACCCTACGTAAGGAACCCTACATTTGAGAAACAAGTATATGGTTCTTCTACCTTACTTTTATAATCAACCTTAAATTGTCAACCTTATGTTTTAAGAATGAAAACTACGTAGTTGAACCCTAGGTTTGGTATTTTTTTTATTTTATAAAGGAACCCTAAATTTGACTATTCAATGCCGGAAGTTTAAATTCATGATTTTATTTGATATTTCTAAAACGATCTTGAAAAATTTAAAGATCTGATAAAATCTCATTTACGAACAATTAAAAGCTCATTATGATTGATTCAAATAACCATATTCATCATAGAAAATCACTCATGTTCTTAATGAATGTTAGGAATCCGCTTTTTATTTTGTACTTGAATATTCGTACTCCATCAGGCGATTTTCTTAGATCATGAATACCAAAGAAAGTAGTGTACTCTATATATTCTATTGCAATTTCTTTTGAGAAACACACTGATACATATTCACATATCAAAATATATTCTTGAGAATATATTTCAGAGTATTACTACATCATGTGATTGACTCTATTATTTTCTAAAGAGGCTATACTTTGAAAGTCCAACATATTTCAACCTCTTATTGTTGTTAGAGTACTGCTTCTATTTGTTTCTATTCAAATTGAAGATCATTTGAAACCATGATAACTTCAGAGTTATTATTTTGTGAATAATATCATTTTTGAAGAAGAATATCAATCTACTATCAATTATTGTTTCTGTAATTGTGAAGTTCAATGCATAAAAAAATAAAATTCTTTTTATTTATTGGAGTATCGACTGCTCGTACTCAGTTTTGGTTTAAGTATCAGATTCTTGTACTAAGATTTGGATTTATTGGTTCCCTGTAAAATAACTAGAAGGACCTGTTTAGCCTTGTTGTAAAGGTGTTAGCTTCCTACACTCAATTGTGGATTTAAAGGTCTAGTGATAAAAAGACCTCTCTAGTGAAATTCACCAAACTCGTAGAGAGAGCATTGATGGAGTGGACTAGGGGATCATTATGCCCCAAACCACTATAAAATTATTTTGTTCATTCTTTCTATTTATCCACTGATCATATTTAATATAGATGAAAATGATGCTAGTTTTTATAAATCACAGAGAACGTCAAAACCAGAATTGGTGAAGTTTATCAAATATACACAATTCACCCCTCTTGTGTTTTCTTTATAATATTCTAACCTAACACTAAAGTGCTAAAAGAAAACAAAAAGAATAAAATAAATATAATCCCAAACGGGTTCAAACTTCATATCTAGTCCCCTAATCCATCATATTCTATAGCCCCATATCAGACATCTAATATAAGACCTTTTCCCTTATCATGATCTGCAACCATAAAGTCTGCTTTGGTACCCAATGGTGGACTGAGTAGGGTGTGAGTTAAACTTTATAGGCCTCCTCCAATGGTGTCTATATAAATACACAATCTATAACAGTGTATGTAAAAGTATAAATAAATAGAATATATATAGTTAAATAATTTTTTTTCCATTAGTTGGAAGTGATCTGTAACGACCCGTCCCCTAGGGCCCATGTCGTGACTACCCAAATCCCACCTTCCATAGGAAAAGGGATACTGAATAGCACCAAAAAGGAATATCCCAAAAAGGTAAAGCATTTCTTTTCAACCTCCACACACACGCACATCCCATACTAAGAAAATTAAGCTGAAACTGGAACCAACAACAAGTACAAGTACTATAGAAAGTAAAAAGGGTTGGAATACAATCCCAATTGAAAGGAAAGTACAACAAAAGAAGTACAAGATCCAATGGTCATCTTCCAAGGATCCTACCTGAAGGGTAGGCGCAACTCACCATCGAATGTCACTGCAGCATAACACGTCTATCGATCCACCTCTGAGTACCATATAACCCTAGCTCCCCAAAGTCCCAGTCAAAGTTGTCCATCGTCTGCACAAGACACAATAGGTGCGAGCGAAAATCATGCAAGGGTGAGTATAACAATACTCAATTGGGACCCTCAGACCAACTTGGGTCTCATAGAAATCCACAAAGGAAAATACCACAAAGTAAGATCTCAAAGTAAAGCACAAAGCAAAATACATTTCTCACACCTGGTATAACTTAAGTATATAAGTAAAGATGATAAGTCATAAAGCTAGATCATATTATTCTATTGAGATAATATACTCTTAATCCATAAAGGGTCACTATAATACTGATTAATGAAGGGTTTCTCTACTTTTGATCCATGAATGGTCACTTTCATGCTAATCCATGGAGGTTCATTCTGCTGCTGATCCACAAACAGTCACTCTCATGATGATCCACATAGGGTGTCTCTACTACAAATCCATGAAGGGTCTCTCTACTATTGATCCATGAAGGGTTGATCTTGTAACACCCCAATTTTTCATAGTAAGTTATCTCTTTAAATTAATTTAATATCTTATATTTCATGCAACACTGACTTGGCTTGTTGTATATGCAAGATTGAGTTTCTGCGAAATAACACATTAATATTATAATTATTTAAACGATATATTTATTTATCAATTAAATATTAGAATGGGAACAGTAACATGTAAACTATAAATTTTATTTATCATATTTTCACATAAACAAAACATATTTATAATGATATGTATAAGTTTTGTTAAAATAGTTATATATTTAGAAAATCTATTTTCTTAAAAGAACTACTTTTATGTCATTTTGTAAAAAATAATAAAATTAATTTTAGATACTCATAAAAATTTAATGGGGTAAAATAAAATTCATTTTTAATTCATAATATCAAAATTATCTTTGGGTGAATTTTTGGTATTTTTCTAAAAACATTCAATTTTTGATGAATAGTGAAAAAATACTGCATAGCACATAAGAACTGAATTTTTCATTTAAATAATTATTTTTAATTAAAAATTTATCTTAAAGTAAAAATAGATAAATAATAAATATATTTTTCCAATTTATGTCATTTGAGTCATTTTATAATAAGATTAGATGTATAAAATTTTATTGAACTTTTCAATATCTTTTACCCACTTTTAGGCACATTTGCAAATTTGCATAAAACATAATTTTACCACTACTGTGAATAGAATTTTAAAAATATGAGAGACACCATTGAAATCATTAAGTAAAATGTGGTTCAATATGATTAAAATAATTTTTGGTGAATAATAACTTTTGAATTTTATTTACCATAGTTAAAAGTAAATATGGTAATTAAATTTAAAAATAATATTATATTAATTATAAAATTACCCCAAAACATTTCCTAATTCTATTATATAAGTGTATTTCGACAAAAATAAACCTTAGTAAAAAAATAATATCTTTTTTGTTCCATTTTGGGTTAGATTTGGACATTTATTATATTTTATTTAAAGGAGAGTAAAAAGTGTTAAATTAAAAGTTTAATAACTAAAACATTTTTAATATAGGGTTATATTTAAGATAAATTTGACTATAAATATTAATTATAAAGATAAAAATATTTCCTAAATCATGGTATTTTATTTATAATTCTTAGACATTAAGTAATTAAATTTATTTATGAAAAAATGATGATACAATAATTTCCTTATTAATGAACGATTAAAATAATTGATATTATAAATATTAATATAAATGTAAATTGAAACATTTGACGCCATCCAAGAATTTTATATGTGAAAATGAAATTTTAGGGTTGATTAAATGCATTTTTAATGAAGTAATAAAGTTTTTATGACTTTCAAAAAAACCAAATACTAAATAGTGTCAAAATTGACATAAATGAGTTTTTAAAACAAATACAATTTTATTAAATTATATAATACTTATAAAAATATAATATTATAAAAAAGGACTTATATAAGGTTAGATATGTCATTCATGAACCACTTTAGGTCTCTTGGAATTTTATAGTAAGTGTATTAACCATGTAATATAAAAAAACAAGAAGACATGGTAAATGTTAAACTATTTAACCAAGAGTTAAATCTAAAATATATGGTTAATATGGTGACCTAAAATTGTCTAAAACCTATTTTTTGAGCTTATTTTGTCCCAAACCCACCTTAGAATCTAAATAAATCCATTTGGATCTTATATAAACCTAAAATGATTTTATAATAAATTAATATTTCAAGCTTTTTCTAAAGTTCCCCTCACCTCTCTAATAAAAGGGTACTTCCCCTTCTCTTATCTTCACACCTCCAAATCCATTTGTATCGACCAAACCCTATTTAAATATCCTCAAAAATACCATAATTTCATCCTATAGGAATTAATTCATTATAAGTCCAACCTAAGGATCCCTTCTATTCAAATCAAAACAAAGCACTTGAAGAAGAGGTAATTATTTCATCACATCTTTCAAAGTTCTTTTCTTCTTCCACTTCCTATTTATTTGTTGTTTCAATTCAAAAATAATAAATCCAGTACCTTATACATACTATAATGTTATTAAAAACTTTGTACAACCATATTCATTATTCTATCCATCCTATGAATGAAAAAGTCACCATACGTGCGTACATACGACTTACCATCTGCACGTCGTGGTGTAGTTTGTTATTCAACACTTCATTATTTGGATGGGTATAATAATGAGTATAATTGATGTAAATAAAAAATATAACATGTTAATTATTATGTATATATAATATAACATCCAACTAAATATTATTTCACTATCAATAGAATGATATTTCTGCTTGTGCGTACGTACAACTTACCGTCCCCACGACGAGATAAGATTCATCTTCAACGAACACCCTTCAAGAATTTTTATAAAAAAATATATTGATTAATTATGAGTTATATGAAATAATATTTATATTTTAATAATATATATTTATGTAGATAAATACATGTCATTTACTTACTTTCATACTATATGATAACAAAATGGAAACAACGTTCATGCGTACGTACGGACTACCGTCTCCATGAACGGTGTTTACATTTCATATATCTATCTAATATACATATCTATATTCTGAATATATATGATATATAATCATTTTTTATATTATGTCAGTATTTAAATCATGATCTAAGTGATATTATCAAGAATAACAAGTTAAAACATGTACGATAAAGAAAGTGATTATTACCCGAAATGTTACTTAACAATGAAAATTATTATTAAATAGGTAGTATAAAGTCATAAATAAGTCATATATGATATCATAAATTTTAATATGGTTCTGTTATAATTTAATAACATACTATTTTCATTATACAGGAGGTTAAATGTACCCTTGACTAAAGGAAAAGTACAAGGTAAGGGTTAATTCCTTAATCTCGTTATTATCTGAGATTATTTATATGCAAGTATTTACAGGGAAATATTTGTCATCCATATCCATTTTTCATAAAAATGATTTCAAAGGGAATATTTTAAGGTTTTGTGGAAGTTACTCTTTAGCAAGATCATCATTTTAAATGTTTTAATGATTTATTTTTGTAAATATTTTTAATTAATGTCCATATTTTCAAAATGATTTTAAAGATTTATTTATATGGACATGATTGTTTTAAAATGTTAATTCCTTTCAAAAGTTTTAAATTGGTATGGGACACTTTGATTCAAGAATCTATTTTAAATTAATTCATTTATAAATATGTGAATTTTAAATTATTTCATAAAAAAGGATATTTCTCTCAAAGAGTTTTACTTATCATTTTCAACTATGTCAAAATCCTTTACTAGATATTATTCTATATTGATGTTGATTTATATTAATACAATCATCCATATTGTATTGAATGATTTATGATATTTTTGACTATGGATGTGCTATTTTTATACCATTCATGGTTTATGGTTAAAGTATTTAAATTTCATATTCTAGTTTTAATATGAATGTCTATGTTATGTTTCAAAATTTTCATATGATTAATGCATTGGAATTTGGAATTAGTAAGTGATGGGAATGACCTGATATATCCCCTCGATGCATCGGTAGGTCTAATGAGTCAAACTAGTGTATTGTCATAAGGCCTTGAAAAAATTTATATTTAGGGTCTTGGCCTAAGGCCTTGACTTTGTGGTTAAGATGTCTGACATTATGCATTCCATCATTATGAGATTAGTTATTAATGTTACATGTGATTATTAGACTAGTAGAATATCCATGTAAATATGTATATGACATTATTTAATTTATCTTTTCCATATTATGCTGAAGTTTATGTTTAAATATCTTGTGTTTCAATTTTATACGTTGAAATAAAAGTTTATGATTATTTATGATAGCTTCTGCTATATTGTTTATCCTTACCGAGCAACTGAGCTCAACCATTTATTATGTTTTATTTTCCCAGGATTCCAAGAAGTTTATTATGATTGTTATTCTAGGTTATGATATGGGAATAACGGTGTTCTTGAAGGATTATTTATGCTGTGTTTTATGTTAGAAAGTGTAATGTAATGTTCTTGTATGCAATCTATTTTCCAAGACTGCTAAACTGATCGGTCCTTCAACATTTGATTCCTTGTAATATTGCCAATGTATTAAAATAATGCACCAAATCTTGGTAACTAGGGTCGTGACGTTATAGTTGGTATGAGAGGAATTTTATCAACAAACTTGGAAATAGATTTAGATAAACTCTGATTAGAAAACAGCACCCTAAGATAGAATTTGAGGATTAGTATAGAAGAACCACCAATTTTTTTGGTAATGTAGATATTATGTGGGTTTTCCAAGAAATACATCCCTATATGGATACTAAAAGTGGAAATGGTTCTAGAACAGATGTACCTAGGAGTGAAAACTCCGACAAGGAGTTTCGGTCTTGACCTAGGGTATCCTAGTACATGACAACGAGCCTTACTGCACACCTGGTTTGACACTCCTGGGGGATATGATTAGGATAATTAACTTTTTCTTTAAAAACCATTATTAAGGATTTATGAGTAAATATGTCATCAAAGAAACAATTTTTATAATTATGATACAAGATGTGTGAAAATATTCAATTAATGTTGATAATTTTTCTAGTTTTTGGATTAGAAATTATTATATGATCTAACCTAGTGTATGCCATCATTTAGGAATGGCACCAAATAGAAGGAATGAGAACTCTAAAAATACACATGATCCAAAGAGTAAGAAGGATCATATCTATCATGGTATTAAGCTAAAATTTTTAAGGGAAATAGTCTCCCACATATTCTCATCATATGAAGAATTAATATCATGTGTTAATAAGATAAGTAATGAATTATCTAAGTGCTATGTCTTTGAAGGGAAGAAAAAGAAGAAGATGATGGAATAGAAAAATATGGATAAAGGGAAGAAGGGAAAGAAGTATTTTCCCACATGTGATAACTATTGAAAGAATCACCTTGATAAATGATTGAAGGGAATGGACATTTTTTTATAAGTATGGAAAAAAGGACACCAAGTACGTGATTGTAAAGGTAAGAAAAAGGTTCCAAATGTACAATGATTCATCTTCAAGGAGTTGAGACACTACACAAATCAATGTCCCAATTATCAGAGTATACCCCAAATGATAATATTGGATAATAATCAAGTTATGATACTACCGAAGATAAAGAAAAATAATTAGTGTTTTATTATTAATGAATTATTTCATTTTAGTATTGTATCAATGATGTACTTGTTATATGAATTATGTAAATCAATAAGGATTGTACTACAATACTATTTCATTAAGGATTTGAGATTTTATGGTACCAAGTAATGTGACATAGTTTCAAGTTAGACATTTTGGAAAATACATGATTTAGGGAATGATAAACCTTAATATGGTCTTGATAATGAGGTAGTGATTTTGGAATAAGAGATGATTGATTTGGATAAATTATATTGGATATTATTGACTACCTTGAAACTAATTAATTGTTTGTTTATTCCATAATTTTTGTATTTTACAACATTTTTGGATTTAAGGAGTATATCTGGTATTCTATAAAGAATAAGGGAGCATGAACGTATTCAATAAGGTTTTATGGTAATTCATGGTGTTACAATGTTTTAAGAAAATACACGATGAAGGTATTCATATGTTATTATATGGGAAAAGAGATATTCATTATGTTTACCTCCCTAATAAATTTTTAGACTGTGAGTTTGGACACACGTATTTTTCATAAGCCTTAAAGGTTGGAATAAAGTAAGTTGAGCACTTGATATTTTGTATGAGGTTAAAGTATAATTTATTTGATGCACTGACCTAACCTTTTGGATTTCAGTAAACATATAGAGGATTAACGGAATACTTGTGGACCTTATGGTTTATCAAATGCACTTTAGGTATAAAAAAATATTTTTTGAACATTCATTTCCTAGTGTAAGGGATGAAGTGAAAATAGATCGAAGCACAACCAAATGATTAGATTATGATTATCACAGATAATAAAATCAAGTATGTTTTATTGATTTATTATCTAGATAGTAAATTAATCCATCCTCTTCAAAAAAAAAGAGTATCTAAAAAAATGTGTTTTCCTAATACCTTATGTTTTGTTGAACCAATGATACTTTAAATCATAATTGATTAATGGCTTTGAGTCCCTCAATTTTACATTTATTATTCAGTTCTTTGTGATGGATGACCTCAATAACTCCCTATAAATATTTACATTTTCCTCCAATTATGTGTCTCTAATTGCCAAAAATGTTCTCCTATTAGAAATACTAATTTGTTAGTGATTTTTTCATTTCCCTTTCCCTCTTATTAAAACTAAATTCTATTAACCCTATTTCCAATGTGGGTTTTCCACAAAGTTGTTTTCTATTTTCAACCTTTTATTTTTAACGAACAATTTCAAATTGCGAGGACGCAATTTATAGAAGGAAGGGAGAATGTAGCACCCCAAAATTTCAAAGTAAGTTATCTCTTTAAAGTAATTTAATATATTATATTTCACGCAACACCTAATTGGTATGTTGTATATGAAAAATTGAGTTTCTATGAAACAACACATTATTATTATAATTATGTAAACAATATATTTATTTATCAATAAAATATTGTAATATGAATAGTAACATATAAAAATTAAATTTTATTTATAATTTTTTCACATAAATAAAACATATTTATAATTAAATGTATAAGTTTTGTTAAAATAGTTATATATTTAGAAAAGCTATTTTATTAAAAGAACTACTTTTATGTCCTTTTGTGAACAATAATAAAATTAATTTTAGACACTCCTAAAAATTGAATTTGGTAAAATAGAATTCATTTTTTAATTCAGAATATCAAAATTAGCTTAGGGTGAATTTTTGGTATTTTTCTGAAAACATTCATTTTTTGATGAATAGTGAAAAAATATCGCATAGTACATAAAAACCGAATTTTCCATTTAAATAAATATTTTTAATCAAAAATTTATCTGAAAGTAAAAAAAGATACATAATACATATATTAGTCCGATGTATGTCATTTGAGTCATTTTATAATAAGATTAGATGTATAAAATTTTATTGAACTTTTTAATGTCTTTTGCCGACCTTTTAGGCACATTGGAAAATTTGCATAAAAGTAATTTTACCACTTTAATGAATTAAATTTCAAAATTCTGAGAGACATGGTTGATATCAGTAAGTAAAATTTGGTTCAATAGGATGAAAATAATTTTTGGTGAATAGTAACTTTTGAATTTTATTTACCACGGTTAAAATTAAATTGGGTAATTAAAGGTAAAAATAATATTATAATAATATAAAATTAACCCAACATATGTCATAATTCTATTGTATAAGTTTATTTATACCAAAATCACACTTATGACAAAAATAAGATCCTTTTTGATCTGTTTGGGTTAGATTAGAACATTTATTATATTTTATTTAAAGAAGAGTTAAAGTGTTAAATTCAAAGTTTAATAACTAAATATTTTTTAATATAGGGTTATAATTAAGATAAATTCAACTATAAATATTAATTATAAAGATAAAACTATTTCCTACATCATGGTATTTTATTTATAATTTTTAGACATTAAATAATTAAATTTATTGATGACACAATGATGATGCAATAATTACCTTATTAATGAAAGATTAAAATAATTGATATTATAAATATTAAAATAAATGTAAATTGAAACTTTTTATGCCATAAAAAAATTTTCTATTTGAATATGACATTTTAGGGTTGATTTAATTTATTCTTTTGAATTAATAAAGTTTTTATGACTTTCACAAAAACCAAATACTAAATATTGTCAAAATTGACATAAATGAGTTTAAAAAAAATACTAATTTATTAAATGATATAATACTAATAAAAATATAATATTCTGTAAAATGATATAGATATGGTTATATATGTCATTAATTAACCAATTTATATTCTCTTAAAATTTTATCGTAAGTTTATTAACCATGTAATATAAAAATATAAGAAGACATGGTAAATGTTAAACTATTTAACCAAGAGTTAAATATAAAATATAAGGTTAATATGGTGACCTAAACTTGTCTAAAACCTATTTTTTGAGAGTATTTAGAACCATAACTACCTTATCCTTTAAATAAATTCATTTTGAGCTATTATAAACTGAAAATGATTTTATAATAAATTAATATTTCAAGCTTTTCCTAAAGTTCCCCTCACCTCTGTTATAAAAGGGTACTTCTACTTATCTTAACTTTACACCTAAAAATACATTTGGCTTGGCCAAAACCTACTCAAATATCCTCCCAAATACCCTAAATTCATCCTAGAAGCCTTACTTTGACCAGAAATCCAACTTAAGGATCCCTTTTTTTTCAAATCAAAAGGAAGCACCTGAAGAAGATGTAATTATTTTATCACCTCTTTCAATGTTCTTTTCTTCTTCCACTTCCTATTTCTTTGTTGTTTCCATACCAAAATAATAAATCCAATACCTTCTATAGACTGTGATGTTATTATAAATATAGTACAACCATATTCATTATTGTATCCATCCTATGAATGACAAAGTCACTATACGTGCGTACATACGGATTACTGTCTCCACGTCATGGTGTAGTTTGTTATTCAACACTTCATTATTTGGATGGGTGTAATAATGAGTATAATTGATGTAAATAAAAAATATAACATTTTAATTATTATGTATATATAATATACCATCTACCTACATATGATTTCGCTATCAATATAATGATATTGTCATTCGTGCGTATGTACGGATTACCATCTCCACGACACAATGAGATTAATCTTCAACGATCACCCTTTAATAATTTTTATAAATATATATATATTGATTAATTATGAGGTATATGAAATAATATTTCTACTAGAATAATATATATTTACATAGATAAATATATTTCGTTAACTTATTCCATACTATACAATAAGAAAACAGAGACAATGTTCATGTGTACGTATGGACTACCGTCTCCATGAAAAGTATTTACATTTCATATATCTATCTATTATACATATTTATATTCTGAATATATATGATATATAAATACTTTTTTTATTATGGAATTATGTAAATCATTATCTAAGTTATATTATCAAGAATAACAAGTTAAAACACGTATGATAAAGAAAGTGATTATTACCCGAAATGTTACTTAAACATGGAAATTATTATTAAATATTTAGTATAAAGTAATAAATCAATCATATATGATATCATAAATATTAATATGGTTTTGGAATAATTTAATAACATACTATGGTCATTATACAGGAGGTTAAATGTACCCTCGACTAAAAGAAAAGTTCAAGGTAAGGGTTAATTACTCAATCTCATTATTATCAAAGATTGATTATGTGTAAGTATTTACTGAGAAATATTTATCATCCATGTCCATGTTTCATAAAAATGTTTTCAAAAGGAATATTTTAAGCTTTTGGGGAAGGGTCTCTTTAGTAAGATCATCATTTTAACTTCTTTAATGATTTATTTTTCTCAATCTTTTTAATTAATGTCCATGTTTTCAAAATTATTTTAAGGATTTATTTCTCAAGACATGATTGTTTTAAAATGTTAATTCCTTTCAAAAGTTTCAAAGTGGTATGGGAAACTTTGATTAAAAAATCTCTTTTAAATGTCTTTTTTTATAAATGTGTGACTTTTAATTTATTTCACAAAAAAGGGATATTTCTATCAAAGAGTTTGAAAGTGTGGATAATTGTCTCCTATCAACCGCTCAAAGTTTTTATGCTCTGCTAATGTGTATAGTAGCACTTGGGTCGAATCCTCGGTGATGATACTTTTTAATAGTCGATTATTTTTAGTTGATTGTATTTTGATTGGGGGGTTTGTTTGAAGAGATTAAATGAAGTGATTAATGATTTGTGTTTGATTGAAAAATTTGATAAAGATTAGGGTGAGTTCATTTTTAGGGAGTTAAGCTTGTGACATCCTTGAGCTTTGCATTATATTGCATTTAAATTAACACTCACTTCACAAGATAATGTTGATTGGAATTCCTAAGTGTTAAGGCTTTAATCCAAGATTTAATTTAACTTAGGGTTATAATATAAATTAGGGATTGTTTATGTTAGTGTATTTATGGTCACAATAATCCATGTAAACCACATATTAAATAGAACAAGTCATTAATCCATGACATGTTAAGTCCAACATACATAATGTTAAATTAAAGAATAAACATCGAGCAAAAGATCTCAATAGCTTGACATCTATAAATAATGACTCACCCCAATGGTATATTTACTCATCCATTAATATATTTATTAATCTGGTAATATATGATTATGGCGATGAATTATAAATATAACAAAAAAAATAGGATAAGAAAAGAGTAGTGCACCGAACACACGTGATCGTTGAAGAGAGTAAAAAAAGGTTTTCGATTGAATGAGGAAGAAAAAGAAGGGAAGCGGTTTTAAATTTATTTAAAATATTTTAAGATCATTAATATTAAACTATAGATGGTGGATGAGAATAAGAGATATTGAAGAAGAAACTTTCATTAAAAATAGAATTACAAAAAACAAACACTCACACAATTACAAACGATGAACAACACAAAAGTAAATGAAAGGAAGCAAGGAGTAATGGTTTCTAAAATAAAAACATGTCTATTTCAGATCCTCCCAAGCCTTTGTAAGATCCTTGGTCATGCCAAACTATCCTCTTTTTCTCTAAAATGCCCACTCTTTTTAAAGGATATGAGGTGATCTATTTATAGCCCAAGGTGGTGGACTGTTTGCATTCCAAAACTACCCCTCCACTTGTCTCGATGATTTCGACATCCATAAAGATGAATCTAGAGATATATCCTTGTTGAAAGGTGTATATAATAATATTTTACGACTTATCTAAAAATTTGGAGGCATTTTAACTTATGGAGAAAATGTTATGGTCATTTTATTAAACAATGTCAATCAGTCCATTTCAATCCATACTTTTTAGAAGGACAAAATGTGAATGGGTTTATCAATAGGAATATGCCTTAAAATCCAAAAACTTTATTCAAAACAGTCATCCTCCTATATCTCATATTTTACACTAAAAAATATCAGCTTGATTTAATGATTACATCATGAGATATGTCATGAATAGTGTCCGGATTTTAATTCCCATCCAGAATGGTAGACTGTAATTAAAAGAAATAGTTGGGCCCCTTTTTGTGTAGTTGGACCTTAAATTTTTTATCCATGATTATTTTGGATAATCGGGAACATATGGTGGAGTTTCATAAAATTTGGGCTTCATGATTTTTACCAACAACTCAATCATCATGGATGGTCCAGTTTCTTTAGAGATTCTTTGGGTCTTCTTGTGTGGACCGTATGACCCTCCAAATGAACGATTTGGACAAAGGTCCTTCATAAGGATATGTTTTAATGTGAGTAAATAACCCTAAAAAACAAAAATCATGAAATTTTGATAAGTAGGGAGAGATTTATAATTAAAATAGTAAACTTACTTGATTTAATTAATTCAAATAAGACTCAAAAATTACATTTAATATTAAAACATTAATATTTCACACAAATTATGAACATTTTATATAAAATAAATAAATATAGTATATAATAATTTATTAAAATATTAAGAACATCAACCCCCATACCCTTTTTCTTTTTCATGTCCTCATGCACAACAAATATAAAACTATACAAAAATAATTTTCACTCACCATAAAATATTAAAATTTTATTTTCCCTAATCAGGGGAAGTTTAGACAATCTCACTAATCCATATTGAATTAAACCACAAGTTGTTACAAAAAAAAAAAATTTCAAAAAAAAATTCATTTTTTTTCATGCTCAAATTTAGAAATGGAAAATGGTGGCACACAAAACTTAATCCTCTCAAGATGATAAAATTAATTTATGGAGCTTTACTCATTCACCAACCAAAACTGAAAATATTAGAGTTTTTAAGAGATATTAGCTTACACTCCCTATCTTAAAGTGAACAATAATCAAGAGGTCTTTTTAAGGGGTTTTTATTTGGCTATGGGATTATAGGATTTTAATGTCCAATAGAGAGAAGAAGAGGGGTAAAACACCAACATGGGTAAAACAATGCACAATTTTTTTTTCAAATGAAACATGGAATGAAATAAAAACACATATTTATAAGGGAATTATTGTGTGAAGAAAGACACAAGAGATAAAGAAAATTTTAAGGGTATGAGAAGATGAAATATTTACAAAACACAAAACTTCTCCTAATGACATAAGTGTTCCTGTTTTTATTTTATTTTCTTCATTATTTTTCAAAAGTTGAACTTGGAAAAGATCTCACACTCATATCCCAACCCATGATTGATATCCTCATGACACTAATTTTAATAGTTATAACAATATAAAAGGTTAAAGAAGAGTGATTTTTGACCTACCCAAGACACAACCCAATTTTTTTTGTTCTTTTGTTTTTGTTTTTGTTTTTGATTTTTTTGATTTTTTTGAACACATGTCAAAAACATTTAAAAAATTACATAAATTAAATTACATTACATTCCCCAAAACACACTGAATTAAAACCTCTCTCCCACACTAAAATGGATGCTTTCCCTCAAGCATATGATAACTCGTTGAAAATCAATAAAAGGGAACCCAAAAATTGAAATCCATTCCCCCAAACATAAATTTTTAAAAAAATTATACAATAAAAATCCATATTGATATTGGGTGGGATTAGGTATTGGGCTTGTAATGTGGATATCAAAGAAAAGGTTTTCATAGGCTCTAAGGGGCTTTCAAAAGGAGGATTAATGTATGGTTAATGGGAGGATATTTGGCTACTGTGATTCTCATGTGGTTCAAAAAATGCCTCTATCATATTAATACACACTAAAGTAGGAAATTAATCTCAAAGGTTGAAAAAATAAAGACTCACAAATGGGGGTGAAAAAAACACATTTTGAAAAGATTCCCATAGGTATCCTTGGCATGAAAACAAATTCTGTTCCTCATAGGGGGGAAAAATCATTTTCCAAATAAAAAAAATGAGCATTCAATTTTTTTGGGTTTGAAACAATAATATTTATCCAAATATATGATTAAAATAAAAGATTTTTTAGATGAAACCATGTCTTTTGAATCCCTAAAATGGTTGGACAAAATGTTAAAACTGGATGGTGAGTAAGTATGACTCTTTTGGTTTTTTTTACTTTTTTGGGTTTTTAAATTACACACCCCCAAAAAAGATAAAGAGAAAATAAAAAAAATGTGGTGGGGAAAGTGGTAAAAAACAAAATGAGAACGAGGGAGGAATAATAAAAAAGATAGAGAGATAGATAATAGGAGTTAAAGGGAAAGAGGTTCCCCTAGTTTAGATTTGGTGGGTTGCTATCTCCATCCAGTGGTGGGTTTACTGTAGAAGTTGTGGATACGATGGAAGTCAATGTGGTTCTGGGATTGTGTGTCCTCTCATGGTGATACTTTAATCGATGTCCATTAACTATGAATGTCCTTTTTGAAGAGGGGTCTTGGACTTTCACTACACCAAATGGGTAAACATGAGAAACAATAAAAGGACTTTCCCAACAAGAATTAAGATTACCTAGGTAAAGCTGAAATAGAGAGTTGAAAATAAATACCTTTTCACCTTCAAGGAATAACATTCTCAGGATGTGTTTGTCATGGAGTAACTTAGACTTTTCTTTGTACAGATTGGAATTCTCATAGGATTAAAGTTGAAGCTCCTCCAGTTCATCCAATTGCAACAATCTTTCTTCACCAGATTTTTTACAATAAAAATTATAGTCTTTCATAGACCAAAATGACTTATATTGAATTTTAACTGGCAAAAGACATTATTTACTAAAAACTAGCCTAAAAGGAGGCATCCAAATGGGTGTTTTATAAGTAGTTCGATAAGCCCAAAGTGCTTCACCAAGTCTTTCAGGCTAGTCTTTTCTGGTGGGTTTTACAATTCTCTCAAGTACTCTTTTCACTTCTCTATTAGAAAGTTAAGACAATCCATTTGTTTGGGGATGATAAGAAGTTGAAGTTTTATGTACAAAACCATTCTTTTTCAAAAGAGTTTCCATGGTTTTATTACAAAAATGGATTCCTAAGTCACTTATCAAGGCACATGGTGTGCCAGATCGATGGAAGATGTGTGTCTTTAGAAACTCAGTAATAGTATGTGGGTCATCCTTTCTAGTGGGTTTGACCTTGAACCACCTAGAAACATAACCAACCATAATAAAAATGTATGAGAATACATTTGAAGAAGGTAATGGTCCCATGAAATCGATGCCCCAAACATCAAAGATCTCATAGAAAATTAAAGGCTTTTAGGTAATTTCATTTCCCTTTGAAATTGTTCCAAAATTTTGGTAAGTGGGACATGATTGAAAGAACTCATCTGAGTCCTTAAAGAGTGAAGGCCAGAAGAATCCACAGTCTAGGACCTTTCGTGAGGTCCTTTGTGGTCCAAAGTGGCCACCACCAGGAATTGACTGACATAATTATAAGATGGAAGAATGCTCATTTTCATCAACACATATCTTAATTACCATGTCTTCCCCAATTTTCCAAAGTTTATTTTCTTCTAAAAAATAGTATTTTGAATCACTTTTCAACTTCATTTTTTGTTCTTTTAAAAAAATTTCAGGAAAAAAACCAAAAACCAAGTAATTTACAATTGGGGAATACCATGGTATTTTTGGAGTGAGCGATGAAAGATGCTCAGTTGGAAATTATGGATAAATTATTTCAAAATAAGAAGAATTATAAATTCTACTCAAGTGATTAGCCACAGGGTTTTCTTTTCCTGGTCTATATTTGATTTCAAGGTTAAAATCATGGAGCATTAATATCCATCTTATTAGCCTTAGTTTGGAATCACTTTTTTTAAGTAAGAATTTTATAGTAGAATGGTCTGTGAAGATGATGATTTTAGAACCTAAGAGATAGGGCCATAATTTATCTAAGGAAAAAAACACTACTAAATATTCCTTTTCTTTCACAGTGTAGCGAGATTGAGTTTCATCCAATGTTTTTGAGGCATAATAGATGACATTAGGAATGTTTTTTCTTTTTTGACCAAGAACAACCCCAACAGCTCTATCAGAATCATCACACATCGATTCAAAGGGTAATGACCAATCTTGGGGTTGGATTATTGGGGAAGATGTAAGAGAAATTTTGAGTTCAATGAAGTCCCTCTTGAAAACCTCATCTAAATGGAAAGTGAAATCATTTTAGAGCAACCGAGTTAGTGGGAGGGAAATTCTACTGAAGTTATGGATGAATCGCTGATAGAAACTAGCATGACCAAGGAATGAATGGATGTCTCGAACATAATCGGGTTCAGGAAGTGATTGGATCACTTCAATTTTGGTAGGATCAACTTCAATACCCTCTTGTAAAACTATGTGCCCTAGAACAATCCCATTTTCAATCATGAAGATACATTTTTTCAGAATTTTACACAAGGTTACACTTTACACACTTTTGGAGGAATAAAGAGAGTGAATTCAAGGAAGATTTAAATGAATCACCATAATTGGTAAAGTCATCCATGAATACTTCTATGCAGTGTTCAATTAATTCAGAAAAGATACTCATCATAGACTTCTGGAATGTTGCAAGAACAATGAAAAGGCCAAAAGGCATTCTCCTATATGCATATGTTCCAAAGGGGCATGTGAAAGTAGTATTTTCTTAGTCCTGTGGTGTGATTGGGATTTAGAAGTAACTAGTGTATCCATCAAGAAAGAAATAGCATGAATTTTCAGCTAATATTTAGCATTTGATCATGGAATGGAAGAGGGTAGTGATATTTTCGTGTTTCAACATTCAATTTTAGGTAATCAATGCACACACACCATTTTTTCTTCACTCAAGTTGTGACTACCTCACCATGTTCATTTGTGACAACAGTTATCCCACCCTTCTTAGGTACAAATTGAATTAGACTGACACATTCACTATCAGAAATTGGGTAGATAATACCAACTTGAATAAGCTTGGTGATTTCTTCCCTAACTACCTCAAGGATGAGTGGATTGAGTCTTCTTTTTGGTTGTCTAATTGGTTAGTCTAACTCCTCAAGATGGATTTGATGCATGAAAACAGAAGAGTTGATTCTTGGTGTGTCATCTAGGGTCTAACCTAAGGCCTTTTTGTTTTCCACTAACACCTGAACAAGTTTGGACTCCTCGGTTAAAGTAAATGAAGTAGAGATAATGACTGGATATGAGCGATCATAGAAAAGGAATGAATATTTTAGGTGTTTAGGAAGAGGTTTTAGATCAGTATCATCTCTTATTTGTGGGTTAGACAACTTAGGAATGGAGGAAGGGACTACAGTTTCTTCAGATTAATTTTTCTTAATACTGTCCAAGGTGGAGCATTATATATCTGAGTTGATGTGGGATTCAAGAGAGTTTTCAAGATCCTCTAGATTGATAGAGTCTGTGAATGAGAGGTCCACATAAACTTCACCATTTATGACTTGGTTAATCATGGTGCAAATTTCACAAGATCCTTTGTCATTAGAACATGAAGAACACTATGGATTGGGGTTCAATTGAAACTTAGAAGTGTCCTCAGAAGCATGGTTTGAGAATGAAGAGTGATCCTCAGATGGGTATCCCATGGCTTGTAAAATGTTGAACTTGACCATTTGGTCACCAAATTCAATGGATAAGATTCCTGAATGGATATCTATTTTGGTTCTCACTATAATTAGGAATGGTCTTCCTAGAATTAAGGTAAATTGATAAGAGTTTATCTCACCTTCCATGTCAAGGACATAGAAATATGCGGGGAAGATAAGATCAATAACATGAACAAGGACATCCTCTATTATACCCTATGGACTGGTTTTGCTTTGATTGGAAAACTGAATGAAAACACTCGTTGGGTGCAAGGGACCGAGACCAAGGTTGGAGAAGATGGAATCGCACATGACATTAATTGAGGATCCTAGGTCTATGAGTGCATCATCAAAGTTTCAACTTCCAATTTGGAATGGAACTGTAAAGGTCCCTAGATCTGTGCACTTTATGGGAATAGACTATTGGGTGGAACCATTTTTGAAGGTCCTAAGTTGCCTCTTGTGGGTGAACAATTCCTTAGGAAACTTGTCATACTTAGGGATTTGTTTTATGCAATATAAGAGGGTAATGTTGACTTCAACACATCTAAACATGTCAAGCATTTCAGGATTGAGTTCAAAGAACTTATTTGGCTTAGAAATGGATTGAGGAAAAGGAATTGGGTTCTTAAGTGGAATGGAAGGAGGTGAGGGAATGGGTTCATATTCCTTTTCTTGTTTCTTTTTATTTTCATTTTCTAGGTCAACATTTAGGGGGGGTTGGAGGAATTTTCTTGAGGCATAGAAATTTTCTTCCCCGATATATGTGCAATTTCAATTACATTAACCTTGGGGTTGGGTAATGGTTGAGCTGGGATTTGGGAAGAATTTGATTATTATTACTGGATCAGGTGGGATGAAAGTTGACGAGTTTGGGTTTCAATGTTTTTGTGGCTGGAATGGGTGAATGAGGCAAGTTCTTCCACTGCACTTCCCATGGTTTCTTGGAAGAAGAGGCTTGTCTCGAATTGGGATTACCTTGATTTTGGTTCTTGGGAAATCGATTGGATTGGTTTCAGAATTGGGAAGGATCACTAGGATAGTTTCATATAGGAGGAGGGATAGGAGGATTGATCCTTTCAGGTTGAGGAATAAAAGGGTAAGGTTATTGGAAGTTACCAACACCTTGACTATATTGTAATTGGTTTGGGTTTTTATGAGGGTATTGAGGGGGATGAGAAATGGGATTCCCATATCTCAATTTTGGGTTATATGTAGAAGAAAAGGGCTCAGAATGGGGTTGGTTGAAGTTTCTAACAAACTGACCTGATTGTTGGGGGTTGGGGTTCCGCTGAGCATATGCTGCATTGAGCTCTATTGGTCCGGATGAATCAAAGGGATCCTCTTGATGTTGTGGACATGTGTCAGTTGGATGAGATGGGGACCTATAGATTCCACAGTTCTTGATAGTTCTATGGAATAGATATTGTGGAGAAGGTGAGGTTGGGGCTTTGGATTCCACAACTAGTTGTTTCACAAGACCTGTAAGTTCACTCATACACTCAGTCATCTTGTTTGGCTCTATGGATAGATTATCTTGGACTTGTTTTACTTGATCATGTTCTCTAGTATGGAATTTCTGTGTGTTTTTAGCCATGTTTCTTATGAGATCTCTTGCAGCTACATGAGTTTTATCAAAAAGAGCACCACCACTTGCAACATCAATGAAATTTCTCTCCATATCCAATAAACCCTCATAGAAGTATTAGATCATGATTTGGTTAGGGATTTGGTGGTGTGGTTAGGTTGCAACAAGCTTTTTGAACCTCTCCCGGTACTCATGGAGTTATTCATTTGGGAATTGATGGATACCACTAATTTCCTTTTAGATAGAAGTAGTACGAGAATCATGAAAGGATTTCTCTAAGAAGAGCCGCTTCATGTAATTCCATGTGCTTATGAAACCAGGAGGGAGGTAGTAAATCCATGACTTGGCAGAGTTAGCTTGGGATAAAGGGAATGCTCAGAGTTTGATTTGTTCCTCAGAAACCCCTTGAGGTTTCATGGTAGATCGTACTACTAGGAACTTTTTAAGGTGGAGATGTGGATCCCCACCAGCTAGCCCATGGAAATGAGGGAGAAGATGAATCAAACCGGATTTGAGTTCAAAGTCAGCCTCTATGTTTGGATATTGAATACCAAGGGGATGGTAATTCATATTAGGGGTAGTGATTTCTTAAAGTGTTTGTTCCCTAGGATTGGCTATTTCTAATTCAACTGGTTGGACAAGGAATGGTTCTTGAATTATTTGATTATCTCTAATGTTCCTCCTAGGTTGAAGAAGATTTATCTCTATTTCAAGCTCAAACAAATCCAATGGATTGTTTGGGAGGATACGAGGAATTTAGAGAGATGTTGGAAGAAATAGGAAGACGAGTTTTTCTTTGTGTTTTTTCAGTTTATGATTTTTATGTGAAGGAGAGTTTTTCTTTGTGTTTTTTTCAATTTTGTTTTTTTACAATAACCAAAAACTAATGAATACATAAAGAACCATCCCCATAAATGGCTCCATTTGAAAGTGCGGAAATTTTTTTCCTATCGACCGTTCAAAGTTCTCATGCTCTGGTAATGTGTATATCAGCACTCGAGTCGAATCCTTAGTGATAATACTTTTTAATAGTCAATTATTTTTAGTTGATTTTATTTTGATTGGGGGGGGGGGGTTATTTGAAGATATTAAATGAAGTGATTAATGATTGGTTTTTGATTTAACAATTTGATAAATATTGGGGTGAGTTCATTTTTAGGGAGTAAAGCTTGTGACATCCTTGAGCTTTGCTTTATATTGCATTTAAATTAACACTCAATTCATAAGATATCATTGATTGGAATTCCTAAGTGTTAAGGATTTAATCCAATACATAAATTAACTTTGGTTTATAATATCAATAATATATTTTTTATGGTAGTGTATTATGGTTCCAATAATCCATGGAAACCACACATTAAACAAAACAAGTCCTTAATCCATGACATGTTAAGTCTATCATACACAATGTTAAATTAAAGAATACTCATCGAGCAAAAGCTCTCAATCGCTTAACATCTCTAAATAATGACTCACCCCAATGGTAGATTTACTTTTCCATTAATATAGTTATTAATCTGGTAATATATGATTATGGTTATGAATTATTCATAGAAAAAAAACGGGATAAGAAAAGTGTAGTACGTCGAACACACACAATCGTTGAAGAGTGTTAAAAAAGACTTTTGATTGAATGAAGAAGAAAAATAAGGGAATGGGTTTTAAATTTATTTAAAATATTTTGAGAACATTAATATTAAACAACATAATGTGGATTATAATAAGAGATATTGAAGAAGAAACTTTCATTAAAATAGAATTAGAAAAAACAAACACTTGCACGATTACAAACGAAGAACCACACAAAAGTAAATGAAAGGAAGAAAAGAGGAATGGTTTCTAAAATAAAAACTTGAGTATGAAAGATCCTCACAGGACTTTTTAAGATCATTTTTCATGCCAACATACCCTATTTTTCTCTGAAATGACACTCTTTTTAAAGGAAAGGAGGGGATGTATTTATAGCCCAAGGTGGTGGACTGTTTGCATTCCAAAACTACCCCTCCAATTGGCTCGATGATTTGGAAATCCAGAAAGATGAATCTATAGATATATTCTTCTTAAAAGTTTTATATAATAATTTATTACAACTTATCTAAAAATTTGGAGGCATTTGGACTTATGGAGCAAAAGTTATGGCCATTTGATTAAACAATGTTAATATGTCCATTTCAATCCATACTTTTTAGAAGGAAGACATTTGAATTGGTTTATCAATAGAAATATGACTTCAAATCTGAACACTTTCTTCAACAAAGTCGGCTGTCTATATCTCTTCTTTCTCACTTAAAAATATCATCTTGATTGGATGATTAAATCATGAGATATGTCATGAATAGTGTCCAAATTTTAATTCCTGACCAGAATGGTGGACTGGACATAAAAGCATATGTTGGGCCCATTTTTCATGTAATTGGACCTTAAAATTTGTATACATGATTATTTTAGATAATAAAGAGCATATGGTATAGTTTCATAAAATTTAGGCTACATGATTTAGACCAGTAACTCAATCATCATGGATGGTCCAGTTGCTTCACAGATTCTTTGGGTTTTCTTGTGTGGACCATATGACCCTCCAAATGGACAATTTGGCCAACTATTACTTCTAAGGAAATGTTATAATTTGAGTAAGGAACCATAAAAAATAAGAATCATGAAATTTGGATAATAATGGTGAGAGATATAATTAAAATATTAAACTGACTCGATTTTATTAATTCAAATAAGGCTAAAAAATTACATTTACTATTAAAACATTAATATTTCACACAAATTGTGCACATTTTATATAAAATAAGTAAAGAGAGTATATAATAAGTTATGAAAATAATAATAACATCAAATTACTTATCATTTTCAACTATTTAAAAATCCATTACTAGATATTATTCTTGATTGGGGTTGATTTATTATAATACAATATTTCATATTGTAGTGAATGATTTATGATATGTATGACTGTGGATATGATATTTCTATACCATTCATAGTTTATGGTTAAATAATTGACATTTCTTATTCTATTTTTAATATTAATTTTTATGTTATGTTTCAACATTTTCATATGAGGAATTCATTAGAATTAGTAAGTGATGGGCGGGGCCCGCTATAGCCTCCCAAGGCATCGGTTGGTCTCATGAGACAAACTAGTGTCTTGGCACAAGGTCTTGAAAAAATTTATATTTAGGGTCTTGGAACGAGGCCTTGAATTTGTGGTTTAGATGTATGGAATTATACATTCCACCATTATGAGATTAGTAATTAATGTTACATGTGATTATTTGACTAGTAGAATATCCATGTAAATAAGTAAATGTCATTATCTAATTTATCTTTTCCATATTATGCTGAATTTTATGTTTAAAGGGATTGTGTTTCAATTTTATAACTTTCCATAAAAGTTTATGATTATTTATGATATCTTCCCCTATATTTTTTATCCTTACTGAGCATCTGAGATCACCCCTTTTATATGTTTTATTTCCCCTGGATGCCAAGAAGTGTATTATTATTTTTATGTAGGGTTATGCTAGGGGAATAATTTTGTTCTTGAAGAATTATTTATGCTGTGTTTTATGTTGGAAAGTGTAATGTAATATTCATGTATGTAATCTATTTTACAAGACTCCAAAATTGATTGGTCCTTCGGGACTTGATTCCTTGTAATCATGCCAATGTTTTAAAATAATGCCCCGACTCTGGGTAACTAGGGTCAGGGAATTACATCTCTCATTATGATCCACAGAGGGGCACTCTCATGCTGATCCACAGAGGGTATCTCTACTACAGATCCATAAAGGGTCTCTCTAATGCTGACCCATGGATGGTCGCTCTCTTTCTGATTCACAGAGGGTCTCTCTAATACAGATACATGAAGGGTCGCTCTCATGATGATCCATAGAGGTTTGATCTAATAACGACTCATGAAGGGTTGATCTCATGATGATACATTGAGGGTCCCTCTACTGTTGATCCACGAAGGGTCGCTCTCTGCTTCACGTTACAGCTAGCCACTGGATTTCCGCACTTAGAACGCTTGATTCTGGGAGGATATGATCCTTAATAAATCAGTCGTACCTTAACATCTAGGAATTCCCACATAGAGTAACCCAAAGGACTATATCGTCATAAGGGTCCCAACACAAGAGACGACGCATCAAACAGACGCCTGGTCTGTAAGATATGGCCTTTTTTGTAAAATGGGCCCGGTTGGATTCTGGCCCAATCTGACCCAGACATATGAAAACCTTCACCAAAACTCATGTAGAGTATCTCAAAAGGACCTACTCATCGCAAGGTTCCCAACACCACAGATGGTGTGTCGACCAGACACATGGTATAAAAGATATGACCCTTTTTGTAAACAGGGGACGATTGCATCTCAGCCCAGTCTTACTTGGTCGGATCGACCAAAGTATGCCAAAAGGACTACCTCATCGCAAGGGTCCCAATGTCACTGATGATGCATCAATATGATACCCATTTTGAGAGATATAGGAATTTTGTAAACAATGGTCGTTTGTGTCCGGTCTCGGTTTGGTTGGTTCGGACCGACCCGACCAACCTAACCCGGGGTCCCATATAACCCATTTTGTCTGCCATAGACATTGGGCCTCACTAAACCCGGCCCAAGATGGTCGTGGTTCTAGTCCCGCCGAGTCACCCAGTGACCTGAGTTAATCTGGACCAGCCCGAACTGGCGGGCCAGTCTTTTTTCCCAGCCCAGGCAGCATAGTGGCTTGGCTTTAAATTGCCAACCTGGTCCTCTAAAATGAACTGTCTTAAGAAACTAACTGGGCCACTCAGGCCACCTAGTCCAACTAGCCCGGCTTGGCCTGGTGGGTCGGCCGGTTTGGCCCATCCTGAAGGGTCGACTTAGATTGGCCTGGACCGGCTCGTCTAGTCTAGTATAGCCTAGACCAGTTTAGCCAGTCCGGCTTGGGTCATGCGTGCGGTCAGTCAATTCACCTGACCCTCCTGTCTTCATGCGGCATACATGAGCGGACCACTCTTCCCACACGACGCCTCACTAGTACCGCATCCGCCCACCACTACGACCGATGGGTCGCGACTCTGATTTTCCATGACACACCACGGGGTGCGCCGCCTCCTCCAACGCGGTCAGTGAGGGCCGGTCGTTTGTCCT
Source organism: Viscum album (assembly GCA_963277665.1). Classification (NCBI taxonomy): domain Eukaryota; kingdom Viridiplantae; phylum Streptophyta; class Magnoliopsida; order Santalales; family Viscaceae; genus Viscum; species Viscum album. The sequence continues at coordinate 1,294,686,469 of OY728135.1, forward strand.
CCACATGCCGCACCTAGGTGTCACCGCTGTGCTGGTGGTTCCACATTGATGAATTCTTCTGCGGGCCACTGGGTCCACTCCGGTGGTCCAATCTCTGATCCATCTATGCCCTCGTCCTTCTAGGGTTGCCGCTATCACTTCATCGACCTTGGGGCTGTAGTTTCATCATCACGAGGTTTCGGTCCTGAAGAACACAAGAATGATTGATTATGGAGGGATCCAGGCCTTGTTCATTTTGTCCCAATCCCTCCACATTAGAATTTAAAACAAATATCAATGGGGTTTCAAAATTCTAGAACAAATTTTAAATCCCAAAACACCCCGTAATCCTCAATTCCAAACCCACAAGAATGACTGAGCCACGAGTTAACCTTTCTATGGGATGATCCACACTCATCATTTGGAAAGAAGAATGGGGAAAAAATAGAAACACCAAGGTAACCCCTACCTAGATTTTAGATCTATCGTTAAAGAAGGAGGGTGATCCGAGTCATCGTTGATCCGTGATCCGCTTTCATTCGTCGCCATTCGTCGATCCGTGATCCACTAGTGTTCTCCTATTCTCATCAATACACAGATCTGATCTTGTTCTCCACAAGTGTTTGTTGACGTCAGAGAGAGAGAGAGATATATATAGATTCTCATTGCTAGAGGTTTTTCTAGGGCTGTTTTTCAACCTTGGACCTCTGATTAATCAGAGGTGGGAGACACATTGTGTGTTGCCACACTGATTTATTAATGAGATTCATTAATTATCTACTGATCTGATCCATGATCCACTGACTAATGGGAGACACATTGCACATCAACCTATGATCCACTGTTGTTCGTTTCCATTCGTCGATCTGTGATTCGTTGGCATTCACCTCCGCTCGTCAATCCTCAGATCTAATCTCATTCTCCATGAGTGTTTGTTGACGTTGGAGAGAGAGAGAGAGAGGGATTCTCCTCGCTAGAGGGTTTTCTAGGGTAGTTTGTCAACATTGGAACTTTGATTAATTAGAGGTGGGAGACATGTTACGTGTCACCGCACTGATTTATTAATGAGTCAGTGTTGCCTCGTCTCTACACCGCAGCACTGACTGGCTACTACGTTGCAACAAAACCATTTGAATAAAATAAACTTAAAAATATTTTAAGTTTATATTAAATTTTTCTTTAAAAATTATGAAATTTATCTTTTTCGGTCAACTCGTGTCGGTCGATGCTAGGCTGTTCCCAGGAGAATCTCAGCATTCTAAAATCAATAATTCAATCATATTTTTGATTCGGTAACTAGTTAAAAATATTGAAAAATCCAACTTGCATGATTTCTGAATGTACTTAAAATAAATTTTAAAAATACGTTTCAGCCTTTCCGGGACTTGGAATCATGTGCGGTCTCAGAGCCTTGTTATGAAATAATCCCATTCAAACGTAAAAATTTTGCATGGAATTTTCTAGGCTATTACATTCTGGGATTTATGTCCCCGAAATATAAATAAGTCTAAAAAAAATAAAGGGGTACTGAGCATGCATCTGAGCCTCTTACTCCCATGTGCTCTCAGGGAGATTCTTGTGTTTCCAATGAACATGCACCAGAGGAATTAACTATCCATGAAGGATCCTCTCCTGACGATCATCTATCTCCACTGGGTACTCTGTGAAAGCCGCCCCATCCTCAATCTCCAACACCCTATCAAGGGGAGACCCTTATGAATACGTGGCCCCCCTCTTGGAACTCCAAAGGTTTCCATTGACCATCTACATAGGACTTATGTTAGCTCTGTGCAGTCTTCACCCACTCTCGGATGACCCGTACCTTCTCAATGGTGTCCTGTACCATCTCTGGACCCATTAGTGCTGACTCCCTACTGTCTGTCTAGCATAATGGTGACCATCACAGTCATCCATACAGTGCCTCGAATGGTTCCATACTAATGGAAGAGTGGTAGTTGTGTTGTATAAAAACTCCACCAGTGGTAGGTGGTCCTCCCAAATACAACCGAAATATAGGAAACATGCATGAAGCATTTCCTCTAAGGTCTGAATGTCCTACCCAGTCTGACCATCTATCTGTGGGTGAAAAGTTTTGCTCAACGCAGCCGAGTCCCAAAAGCCTCCTACAATATCTTCCACAACCAGGACACAAAACATGCATCACGATCTGAGACTATCATAGATGGGACTCCATGGATTCAAACTATCTCCTACACGTAGAGGTGTCCCAATCCCTATATTGAACCCTAGTCATGAAAGTGTAGCTAGTGGAATGACTTAGTGATTTGGTCAATGATCATCCAGATGGTATCATTCCTCCTAGACATACATGGTAAGCCCGTCATGAAGTCCATTTATACCCCACCCCACTTCTACTCGGGTACATCGAGGGGATGTGTCAAACCTACTTGAACCTGGTGCTCAACCTTCACTTACTGACAAGTGTGTCATCTCGAGACAAAATACGCCACCGCCTTTTTCATCCCTGGCCACCGATACTGATGTAGGATGTCCTGCTACATCTTTGACACACATCGATGTACCACCAAAGGGGATTTTTGGAACTCCCTCAACACCTCCTCCCTCAACTTCACTGGTACTATGGTGCACCCTCCATAAAGGATGATGTGCTCCCCACCTTTGGAATATCCATTAGGAGCATGTCCTGTGGATTTCTGAGCACGTGTAGTCGCACAACTGGAATCTCTAAGTTTCACCTCCCTGAATCTCTATAAGATTGGATGGGAAACTACCATCAATTGAAGAAAAGTTGTGTCCTCCCTATCCATAGAGGAAATATAAAGGAAGTTAAACTTCTCTGAGGCCTCGTTCAGTAACTGTGAACTCTACCTCCTTCTGATAGAATGTGCCACTACATTACCCTTACCGGGAGTATAGACTATCTGGAATTCATAGTACTGGAGAAACTCCTACCATCATTGTTGTCTTAGATCCATATCCTTCTGAGAAAAGATATACTTCAGACTCTTGTGTTCTGAGTATACGATGAAATGCTCACCTATCAGGTAGTGTAACCACATATTTAGTGTGAAGACTTCTGTCTACAATGTAAGGTCATGAGTCACATCGCTCTTCTCATGTGGTCTCAACTATCATGAACCTTAAGAAATCACCTCTTGTCCCTGCATCAAGACACAACTAATACCAGTTCCTGATGCATCATAGTATACCACGTAGTCAATTACCTCATCTGGAAACCTTAATATGGGAGCACTGGTCAAGATCTTCCTCACCTGCAGGAAGCTGTACTGGAATTTCTATGTCCACACGAAGGGATTTCCCTTCTTTATCAAATCTATCATAGGTGATGCTACTCTAGAGAAGTCGGGTGTGAATCTTCGATAGTAGCTTGCCAACCCAAGGAAACTCCACACCTCAGTAACACTCTTGGGTGGCTCCCAATCAAAACACCACCTCAATCTTTACTATATCTACTAAAAATCAAGCTATTGAGATGATGTGTCCAAGGAAATGGAACTTTTAAACTTTGAGAGCTTCTCAGAAAGATAGTACTCTCAGAGTGTGTCTAGCACCATCCTTAGGTGCATCGCGTGCTTCTCCCTAGACTCGAAATACACCAAGTAGACATCAATGAAGACCACTATAAATTGGTCTATGTACTATTGAAAGATCCTGTTCATGAGTCCCAGGGACACTGCTGGGGTGTTTGTCATTCCAAATAGCATCACTAAGATTTCCTCATGTTCATCCAATATTAGAGGAAGTCGTGGAATCGTCTCATCAATTACACTGAGGGTCATGCTAGCCAACTGAAGAGTGATTGGCTACACCCTCCTACATGCGATTCCATCCTGTGTTACTCCATTTTCCTTCTATCTGAAAAAGGAAGACTGGTTCCCATCTATACAGTTACACTGCATTGTGTGCCTAAAACAATCAATATGAGAATGAATTGTGGTATTCCATACCCAGAATGTCGTCATAAGGCCTCTATTCCACTACTAGGATATCCTCGACAAAGCTCTTACCTCCTATAGTAAGCTCACATTTTCGACACCCTTGTGTGATCACTGAATCCCATCCCGTGGGAGTCTCTAATCATAAGGATCAATCCAACAACTTGATGGGAATCTCCGAGCTCCGAACTAGGTATGTGGTAAGGAAAGAGTGATTGGAACCTATGTCTATATGAACTACAACTAAGGTAGAGTAGAAACATATTGTACATATAATCATCTCTAGAGTGCCATGATCATAGGAATCCATCACCTGAAGCTGTCCCGCCTCCATCCACCTACTCTTGGAGCTCATGGTGGAGTACTTGGGGGTGGCAGTGGTAGTACCTCGTACCTCCTCCCACTGCCTGCCACTCTACCTACTCCCCTACCACGTCCGACTCTTTGTGGACTTCCTTGTTCGATCCTCTTGCTTAGTGTCCCCTCGATCATCTGCTGATCATCTATACAATGGGTTGGTAAGTCTGGAGCTATGTGTCCCTACCTGCCGCACGAGAAGCACAACCTGCCCCTATGTTGGTGTACATTGCCCCTGGGGCTTTGCACTACTGATCCAGTATCACGGGGTCATCCTTTGGAGTTTCAAGCCCCACCATCTCCCTACCATGTATTGTATAAGTCTAGAGACTGGAACTGTCATATGTTATGGAGGTGTCCTCACCAAGCGTAAAACTCAAGTCACCGCCTCCATCCAATCCTCAATTGATTGAGGATCTATATCTCCTAAAAACCTCAGAGGAATCTGCCTATAGAACTCATGAAACATGCTTAATTGGCATGCATCCTCTGCTATAAAATTTGATAGCAACTACTACTCTACGGGTGGTGGTGCCCATGGTACACAACCTGGATGCGCTATCCTTAGAACCGGTCCCTGCACCGATGCCTCAGCGGTCGGTGGACCATCATCATGACCGCTTACTGGAATCATAGTTGGCTGTCTATGTGGGGGAATCTTGAAAGAATTCAATATGGACCACATTCAGTTATGTTATACCTGGTGAGCTAACTCAAAAGAGATCAAGACAAAAAACTTTAAAAACAAATGCAACACGTGCTTTCTTGTACCACGTTAGAAAACAAAATTCAAGGTCCTGATGTATGGATATGTCGACCGCCGCACTAACACTAGACTCCTTGGTCAGAAAGAGAAACTAAAAACACTTAACAATATTTCCTCATCAGAAATAAAGGATCTTAGTTCTTATGGTAGAACCAAACACACTTTGATACCACTTTGTAACGACCCGTCCCCCAGGGCCTGTGTCGTGACTACGCCAAGCCCACCTTCCATAAACTAGGGGCTAGTGACTATCACCATAAAGTAATATTCAAAAAATAAAAGGAATTTACTTTCAACCTGTACACACACACACAAGACATTTTTTGGAAATTAATCTTAAACTAGAACCAACAACAAGTACAAGTACAACAGAAAGTAAAAAGGGATGGAATACGAGCCCAACTAAAAGGAAAGTATAGAAAAAGAAGTAAAATATCTAGAGGTTGTTAGCCAAGGATCCTACCTAAAGGGTAGGTACAAATCACTGTCTAATGTCACTGCAGGACACCACATCTATCGATCCACCTCTGAGTACCGTCTAGCCCAGGCTCCCCAAAGTCCCAGTCAAAGTTGTCCATCGTCTGCACAAGACACAACAAGTGTGAGCAAAGCCTATTCAGGGGTGAGTATAACAATACTTAGTAGGGACCTCGAGACCAACTCGAGTCTCATAGAAATCCACAAAGAAAAATACCACAAAGCAATATCTAAAAGTAAATCACAAAGAAAAAGACACAACTCATACCAGGTATAACTTAAGTACACAAGTAAAGATGATTAGTCACAAAACTAGATTATCTTATTCTATTTAGAGGATCTACTACTGATCCAAGAAGGGTCTCTCTACTTCTGATCCATTAAGGTTTTCTCTACTTATGATCCACGAAGGGTCACTCTCATCCTGATCCATGGAGGGTATCTCTACTACTGATCCATGAAGGGTCGATCCCAAGTTGATCCCTGAAGGGTCGCTCTACTACTGATCCATGAAGGTGTAAGGAACAGATTGGGATATACCTAACACTGAGAGGGGGGGGGGGTGAATCAGTTTTGGGGACTTTTTAAACCAATTCCAACTTTTATCCTTGTACCTCTAGACCTGTTAGGAACTTGATTCTCTTATTCTCTTTTCCCTGTCGCATGCAATAATAGAAAGTGTTAAAGATACGCACACGATATTTTTACAAGGTTCACCACTCAATAAGAGTAGCTACATCCTTGCCATGCATGGGGATGACCAGTGCATGGATTCTCCATTATAATGTAAAATGATGTTACAATGGAGTGGCTAGGAAAACAATCCTCTAGCTAGTGTGAGTCCCTACACTTTGGAGGGGGGGGGGTGGGAAACAATCCTCTTCCCTGGACTGGTGAAACCCTAGTCCAACTTGCAGCCTCTAGCTGGTCCTTTATACTGCCTATGAAGACAGTCTCTTGCAGCCTCTAGCTGGTTCTTTATACTGCCTATGAAGACAGTCTTCTCTCTGTTAAAAGAGTTTGCAACACCAAAAGAATCTTTCACCTGTTGAGACCTATTGGATGTCACAGTGCTACTTTGTTCCTCCTCTATTCAATTATTACCTGCCTAGCAGCATGCAGGTAAACAACCACTTATTTCTCTACAGCAAACCTGAAAGCTGCACAATCTTCTTCCCCTTCTTCTTCAGTGAAAAACCAGCTACACTGAGATCGCTTCTGCTTCATTCTGCTGGAATCACAAACTCCCGTTGTGATTATCAGAACAATAAAGACCATCTCATCTTAGCATCATCATAATTAAATTGCCCTGAATAATTGTCAGCCTTCAGTTGGGCATACTCTATTCTTATTCTTCTCTTTGTTCTCTTTGACACAGTATAATTACAGTGTTCTAATCTCTTTCTTCAATTCTCAATACCAACAGAAGAGTGTATTGGTATACTACCTTCTTCCGTGGTGCAGATATGAATTCAGTTGCACATCTTGTTCTTCCTCACTTCACAATGCACAATGATAGTGTTAAACACCATTCATGTGAGCGTGGTTCAACTTCTCTTTGTGAAACTGAATGGTTCACAGTTCTTTCTTCTTCGCAAAGCTGCTTCGAGAGTGCTATGCACCTATCGAAGGCCTGCGAGACCCTCAAATTTTTCGCGCAACCTTCTAGGTGGCTTGCGCATAAAATTCTATCCTTGCGCATAAAAACACCTTTTGGCGCGAAAAACCCTTTTCGCGTAACCCTTCTATTTCGCGCAGAACTTCCCTTTTTCGCGCAACACTTTCTTTTTCGCACATCAATTCTTCTTTTCGCGCAATAATTTTATTCTTCACTTTTTCCGCACATCTGAGCTCAGGATTTTTCTATGTGTCGAGTCTTACAAAATGAAAAGGGTTAGCCTCATATTTATAGGCATTTTTGACCCCGCGCGTAAAACACTAATCCGTGCGTAAAACCTCCTTCATGCGCGTAAAAACTCTTTTATGCAACTTCATATTTCGTGCCATTCTTCAATATTTCATGCACCTCATGCCTTTTCCATTTTTCATCCTTCTAAGAATGAAGCAATAATTGTGCGCAAAATTCCATAACACATTCCATATTGCGCGCAAACCCAATCTTTCCCGCGACATCATATTTCGCGCACTATGCCAATATTTCACGCAAACTTCATTTTTCGCGCAGCCCGCTGATATTACACGCACAACTTTTTTTTTTCACGAATCCCGCTGATATTTCACGCATCCCGCAAATATTTCGCGCAAGGATCCAATTTTTCGCGCAACCTGCATATATTACGCGCACCACTTTATTTTTGCGCGCAACATGCCTAAATTTCCGTGCACTCCATTCCTTTGTCATTTTTCAATGTTCTGACCTGGAATAACTCCTTGCACCTGAAAATATAAACCATCTTTAATCTTGCGCGCAACATCCATTGCCAAGAACATTTCTTCATCTCCTGATTTTCAGGCCCTAAAATTTGGCAAACACTGGAAAATGACGCCACCTTAAACTGTGCTTTTCTACCGTCCCCAGATTGTATATTTCTTTGTCATTTTATCTCTTTACTGCTTCCCATAACCATTCTTCTGCTCTAATCACGAATCCCACTATCGTGATATTTATCCTTTGATATATCATCTTTAGCATCGTCTGAGTTTCAATGGGAACTGAAACTTCCCTATCTCCCAGCAGCCTCATTCCTTCTAATCAAAACTTTATATGACTGAAATCATCATTTCTCCCCCTTTCCTTCATAAGGCTTGCATCACAAGTTCTCCTAGCTCATGATATATGTGAAATACATACCAGCAATGCATCGTCTGATTTGGATACAATGTGAAATGCCTGGCTACCTCAGAATGTCAAGCCGTTCCACATTTTCTCTTCTTCATAATCATCATTCTGAAAATCATATGATTCTATTCTTCAAGTAAGCTCTTGCATGGTTCACATGCAATCATAAATCATTGCATTGTCTTCTTCAAATCCTCATTCTTTTTTAACCATCCTTAGATAGATGATACTTCACCATTCTGCTCCAATCATCCTCAAATGGATGATACTTCTCCATTCTTCATTGTTGTAAACAATGTGTCACCATTGACACATGTTCTTTGAACTTAGGATTAGTTCAACAATCGTCTAAATTTATCGTCTAAGAGAATTGCTCAAGTATGAAATCCAATGATGTGATTCCATAACAATTCTCCAGGCAACCTCACTTCAGCCGATCTCCATTAACTTTGGAGTTATTCTTCACATCCTTCTTCATCTTGACCAGCATTGACAACTGTTGACAACAAATACAATCTTCAAACACAAAGTGGTCCCAACAATCTCTCCCTTTGTATTTTTATGTCAATACCTTAAATTCTCTTCAAATTAATGTGTTAATGCCAAGATGAGAATCTTATCTCTCCCCTTTACTTCTGTCTCTCCCCTAGACATTCATTTCATTTCTCTCCCCCATATTTACAAGAAATACAAAGTTCATGGTAGAGAGGGTATCATTCCATACTTAAGCAAAGTGCTATCAATCATTTCACTCTAAGTCTACTTGAGCAATTCTCGGTGTAGAAAATAAGAGGATTTGATTTAGACAACAAAGCTGTCCATTACCCACTGAATATGACACCTCATGAAATGAGAAATTATACACTTGTCTTCAAGGGTTCTCCACTTCAATTCCAGGCCGAATATATTTAATTTTATATGACATAATCAACCTGAAATTCCTGCACTCACTACAAAAAAAAGATCAAAAAAAATTCAAGTGCAATTGATAGGATAAGTGGCCTTGGAGCACTTTCACTCTTCTTATGTCATTGATTATTTTCATTACTCCCCCTTTGTAGAATGATCTTTATTTTGAGTAACCAAATATGTGAGATTTATAAATAACATACCATTTCCAATGACGTGATCTTCAGACAATCTTCAGAGTAGTAGAATTTAGTACCAACTGAAGTTGATACTTATTGAGATAAAGACTCTGGAAACTTATTCACGTGTCTCCCCCTCAAGGGAATACTTCTCGTCCCTGAATCTCAGGTTCCCCCCTGAGATCTTGCTTCACCTTCAATTCCCTATATAATCAGAACAAATACAATACACAAAGATTTAAGGGAATAAGGTGGATCCTCCATGCTTCTTCAATGTGAGCTGGATGGATGAGATGATTTTCTCAACCAAGATGATACATTTGCTCCGCTCCTCACACTTTCACATTTAATCTTTAATTTTGAATGTGGCTATGTGGATCTTAACACTTCTTCTATATCTTTGTGTGTGAATCTCCTTTCTTCAAGAGATTTCAAAGCACTAGAATCTCCTGGTGAAACTTTCATCCTTTTGAGGAATTCTTTTTGGGCTGGCATAAATTCAAATCACTTTCTGACAGTATAACCAGCCTTGTTGTACCTCACACACAGAACTTCTTTGTCTTCATGTAGATTCTTCTTTTTGGTTTTAGTACTATCCTTAGCCTGTGCATCTTCTATTTTCCTCATTCTTTCCAAATATTCTGGCCAAACCACCAGTATATCATTAGGGACTGAGGAATTAAGATTGGATATTCTACATGGATTCTTATGAGTGGATTCTTTCTTAGTAGTTCTTTTGGATTCACCACTCTTCAACTTATTGGATTTAGAATCCATGGTCTTCTCAACTTTCCTTATTGAAATCTTCTTGGGAGAATTTGTTTTCACATTGTTCGTCTGATTTCTTCCCAAGGATGCTTCTTCATTCTTGCCCAGCTTCTGTAGTCTTCTTTTCTTATATGAACATGCAACATTCATATGACCACTCTGATTGCATACATCACAGATGTTATCTAACATTCCAAATCTATTTGCAGTATACAGATGTTTCTGGATCTGTGGATGTTGCTTCTTCTTCTCTGGATTTCTCCCCCTTGAGATGGCATTTCTCTGTGATTTTACATTTGAGGGGTTGTACCAACAATCCAGTGCACAATGCCCAAATCTATTACAACACCAGCATTGACCAACAAACCTTGACTTCTTGTCCTCTCCTTGATAAGGTTGCCGAGTCTTATTCTTGGTAGGATGTGCTTTCTGTGGGGATCTATCTTCTACACTCTTTTCCCTATCCACCGTAGCCATGGTGGTAGGTTTCTTCTCACCTTTCCTCATCCATAATTGTTTAGATTTTTTTTTCCAACCTTCACTTTTTGTAGAAACAATTTTAGAAACATTATTACAAGTTGGTATGGATGGTACCTTTACTTCCACAGCTGCTTGTGACAGATCAATTAGTGAAGCCATAATCTTCTTATCACATTTTGGAGGACTTTTGATAGTAGAATACTCCAGTGAACATTGGGTAGTAGAAGCAACTGTTTCCTTCTTTTTTGAAGACTCAATATATGTCTTTTCAAGATTGGTCAACTGATATTCCAACTCTAGACATCTCATATTGAGGATGACCTTTTGGTCTTCAATCATAGTCATCTTATCTTCACAATCATTCTTCAATCTTTCAACTTCATCTTCATGCATCTTTACTTTGTTTTGTAACAAAAAGTCATGTTCATTGATCTTCTTGGAGTTATCTTCCAAATATAACTTATTGACTTCAATGCCTCTTTTCAGCACATCTTCAAGTGCATGGATCATCTCTTCCAGAGTCTTGTCGACTCCCTCCTTTTCTTCAACATCTTTGAGCCACTTTGAAGACCTTTCTTCAAATCCCCTCTTTGTTGCTTCAAAGGCTCCAACCTATCTGGAGAGATTTAGACATTCAACAATTTTTTCTTGTAAGCCTTTCTCCAAAACATCATTTTATTCTTCTAGCTGAGTGATATTTTCTTGCATGCTTTGAAATACCCCGCAAACCAGGGATGCAATCTCTTCAGGAATACCATGCAGAATCATTCTTAATCTATCAACTGATATTTCTTGAGATGTTATAGATTTCTCATCACCACTTGTGCAATAATTTTAATCATGAGGGTAATTTCCAAATTTACTAACACATACCTCTTGATCAGTTGAGGTAGGAAGGTTGTCCATCTTCTTGGTGGCGACTTGAGCCACCTTCTCATTACTTTACAAATCTGGTGTGTCTTCAACGTCAGCCAGATATGGAGAACCAGATGCTTCCTCTTCTTTAGATAAGAGGGAATTCTTCTTCAACTTTCTCTTCTCTTTCTTTTTCCTTTTCATCATGGTCTTGGTAGATATAGCCTTCTGATCAAAGGTAAATAAATATTCACCAACACTGCTCTTCATTGTTGACTCAGGAACGGAACTCAAGTTTTCAAAAGAGAATAACTTCACTTTAGAGAATCCAACAGAGGTGAACCTCCCTCTGATACCAATTGTAAGGACCAGATTGGGATATACCTAACACTGAGAGGGGGGGGGGGTGAATCTGTGTTGGGGACTTTTTAAACCAATTCCAACTTTTATACCTGTACCTCTAGACCTGTTAGGATCTTGATTTTCTTATTCTCTTTTCCCCATCGCATGCAATAATAGAAAGCGGTAAAGATATGCACATGATATTTTTACAAGGTTCACCACTCAATAAGAGTATCTACGTCCTTGCCATGCATGGGGATGACCAGTCCATGGATTCTCCATTATAATGTAAAATGCTGTTACAATGGAGTGGCTAGGAAAACAATCCTCTAGCCAGTGTGAGTCCTTACACTTTGGAGGGGGGGGGGGGGAACAATCCTCTTCCCTAGACTAGTGAAAGCCTAGTCCAACTTGCAGCCTCTAGCTGGTTCTTTATACTGCCTATGAAGACAGTCTCTTGCAGCCTCTAGCTGGTTCTTTATACTGCCTATGAAGACAGTCTTCTCTCTGTTAAAAGAGTATGCAACACCAAAAGAATCTTTCACCTGTTGAGACCTATTGGATGTCACAGTGCTACTTTGTTCCTCCTCTATTCAATTATTACCTGCCTAGAAGCATGCAGCTAAACAACCACTTCTTTCTCTATAGAAAACCTGAAAGCTGCACAATCTTCTTCCCCTTCTTCTTCAGTGAAAAACTAGCTACACTGAGATTGCTTCTGCTTAAATCTGCTGGAATCACAAACTCCCATTGTTATTATCAGAACAATGAAGACCAGATCATCTTAGCATCATCAGAATTAAATTGCCCTGAATAATTGTCAGCCTTCAGTTGGGAATACTCTGTTCTTCTTCTTCTCTTCGTTCTCTTTGACACAGTATAATTACAGTGTTCTAATCTCTTTCTTCAATTCTCAATACCATCACAGAAGTGTATTGGTATACTACCTTCTTCCGTGGTGCAGATATGAATTCAGTTGAACATCTTGTTCTTCCTCAATTCACAATGCACTGCGATAGTTTTAAACACCAGTCGTGTGAGTGCGGTTCAAATTCTCTTTGTGAAACCGAATGGTTCACAGTTCTTTCTTCTTCACAAAGATGCTTCGAGAGTGCTATGCACCTATCGAAGGCCTGCGAGACCCTCAAATTTTTTCGCGCAACCTTCTAGGTGTCTTGCGCGTAAAACTCTAGCCTTGCGCGTAAAAACACCTTTTGGCATGAAAAACCATTTTCGCGCAACCCTTCTATTTCATGCAGAACTTCCCTTTTTCGCAAAACAATTCTTCTTTTTGCGCAATACTTTTATACTTCACTTTTTCCGCGCGTCAGAGCTCGGGATTTTTCTATGTGTCGAGTCTTACAAAATTAGAAGGGTTAGCCTCATATTTATAGGCATTTTTGACCCAGCGCGTAAAACACTAATCCACGCATAAAACCTCCTTTATGCGCGTAAAAAATCTTTTATGCAACTTCATATTTCACGACATGCTTCAATATTTCGCGCACCCCATGCATTTTCCATTTTTCATCCTTCTATGCATGAAGCACCAATTGGGAACAAAATTCCACAACACATTCCATATTGCGCGCAAACTCAATATTTCCTGCGACATCATATTTCACGTACTATGCCAATATTTCGCGCAAACTTCATTTTTCGCGCAGCCTGCTGATATTACGCGCACAACTTTCTTTTTCATGCATCCCGCTGATATTTTGCGCATCCTGCAAATATTTTGCGCAAGGATCCAATTTTTCGTGCAACCGGTTTCTATTTCGCGCAACCCGCATATATTGCGCGCACCACTTTATTTTTGCGTGCAACATGCCTAAATTTCCACGCACTCCATTCCTTTGTCATTTTTCAATGTTCTGACCTTGAATAACTCCTTGCACATGAAAATATAAACCATCTTCAATCTTGCACGCAACATCCATTTCCAAGCACATTTCTTCATCTCTCGATTTTCAGGCCCTAAAATTTGGCAAACACTGGAAAACGACACCACCTTAAATTGTGCTTTTCTACCATCTCCAGATTGTCTATTGCTTTGTCATTTTATCTCTTTACTGCTTCCCATAACCATTCTTCTTCTCTTATCACGAATCCCACTATCGTGATATTTATCCTTTGATAGACCAGCTTTAGCATCGTCAGAGTTGCAATGGGAACTGAAACTTCCCTATCTCCCAGCAGCATCATTCCTTCCAATCAAAACTTTATATGACTGGCATCATCATTTCTCCCCCTTTCCTTCATAAGGCTTGCATCACAAGTTCTCCTAGATCATGATATGTATGAAATACATACCAGTGATGCATCGTTTGATTTGGATACAATGTCGAATGCCTGGATACCTCAGAATGTCAAGCCGTTCCACATTTTCTCTTCTTCATAACCATCATTCTGCACATCATATGATTCTATTCTTCAAGTAAGCTCTTGCATGGTTCACATGCAAGCATAAATCATTGCATTGTCTTCTTCAAATCCTCATTCTTCTTCAACCATACTTAGATAGATGATACTTCACCATTCTTCTCCAATCATCCTCAAATGGATGATACTTATCCATTATTCATTGTTGTAAACAATGTGTCACCATTGACACATGTTCTTTGAACTTAGGATTAGCTCAAAAATCGTCTGAATTTATCGTCTAAGAGAATTGGTAAAGTATGAAATCCAATGCTATGATTCCATAACAATTCTCCAGGCAACCTCACTTCAGCCGATCTCCATTAACTTTGGAGTTCTTCTTCATATCCTTCTTTATTTTGACCAGCATTGACAACTGTTGACAAAAAATGCAATCTTCAAACACAAAGTGGTCCCAACAGAAGGGTCGCTCTACTACTGATCCATGAAGGGTCTCTCTCATGATGATCCATGAAGGGTATCTTTAATGCTAAACCAATAAGGGTTTCTCTCATGCTGATCCATAGAGGGTCACTCTATTACTGACCCATGAAGCGTCACTCTCATTCTTCACATCATATCCAGCCACTGGATTCTTTCACTTAGCACACTTGATTCGGGGAGAATCTCTCCTCAATACACCGGTCATACATCAATCTCTAGTAATTCTTACATAGAGTAACTCAAAGGACTATCTCACAATAAGGGTCCCAACACAATAGATAACGCGTTGAACAGACGGTCGGTCTGTAAGATATGGCCATATTTGTAAAAAGGGCCCAGTTGGATTTAGGCATGATCTAACCCACCCATATGAAAAACCATTCCAAAACTAAAATAGAGTATCGCATAAGTTTAATCTCATCACAAGGGTCCCAACTCCATAGAAAACACATCGATCAGACAAACAGTCTGAAAGATACAACCCTCTCTATAAACAGGGGTCAGTTGCATCTCGGCCCGGTCTAACTTGGTCAGATTGACCAGTGTATGCTAAAAGGACCGCCTCATTTCAAGGTTCCCAATTCCACTGATGGTGCATTAATCAGATGCCCAGTTTGAGTGATTTAGGCGTTTTTGTATATAGGGTCCGGTTATGTCCGGGCCTGGTCCGACTAGTTCGGACCGACCCGACCAACCCGACCCGGGGTCCTGTATAACCCATTCTGTTTTCCTGGCCCATTAGGTCTCTTTGAACATGGCCCAAGTGGGCTGTGGTTCCAGATCGCCAAGTCAGATAGTGACCCGGGTTTATCCGGCCAGACCTACACTGGCGGGCCGGTCTATTTTCCCAGCACGGGCCGCATAGCGGCCCAACTTTAAACTGCCATCTTGGTCTGCTAAAACAAACTGGCTAGTTTAGCTCAGCTTGTAGGGCCATCCTGGATTGGCCTGGACTATCTTGGCTAGTCTGATTTAGCCCAAACCCATTCGGATGGTCAAGTTGGGGGTGCAGGCGTGGCTGGTCAATCTGAACGCCCCTCCTGTCTGCATGCGGCCTGCATGAGCGGGCAACTCTTCTCACACAGTTCCACACTAGAGGCATGGGGTGCGCTACCTCCTCTAGTGCAACTAGCGATGTGTGATCGCTGTCCTACACACATGATACTTGGGTGGCACCGTGTCCTTCCTACGGCCGTTGCCACATGCAGCCGCCACCGGTCACCGGTACTAGCGCCGTCCCGCCGAAATCTTCTTCCGCAAGCCATTGGGTCTGCTCCGGTGGTTCGATCTCTAATCTGCCTGCACCCTCAGCCTTCTTGGGTCGCCTCCATCACTACATCAAACTTGGGGCCATATTTTCGTCATCCCATTGTTTCAGTCATGAAGAACAAAATAACCCCCGATTACGGAGGGATTTGGGCCCTATTCATGTTGGCCCAATCCCTCCGTGTTAGAATTTACAAAAGTTATCAATGGGATTTCATAATTCTAAGCGAGATTTCAAATCCCAAAACTCCCCGCAATCATCAACTCCCAACCCATAATAATGACTGATCCATAGGTCAACATGTTCGTTGGTTGATCCGAATTCATCATTTGGAAAGAAGAATGGGGGGGGGGATGAAAACACTAATGTAATCCCTACCTAGATTTCGGATCTATCATTGATGAGTGGGGGGTGATCTGAGTCATTGTCGATCCATGATCCACTATCGTTCATCTCCATTCATCAATCCGTGATCCACTAATGTTTTCCACTGCTCGTCAATCCCCTGATCCGATATCATTCTCCACAAGTGTTTGTCGACATCGGAGAGAGAGAGAGAGAGAGGGAGAGAGAGAGAGAGAGAGAGAGAGATTCTCATCGCTAGAGGTTTTCCCAGGGTTGTTTTTCAACCCTGGACCTCTGATTTATCATATTTTAGAGACGCATTGCATATTGCTACACTGATTCATTAATGAGTCAACGTCGCCTGATCACTGCACCGTAGCGTTGATCGACCACTGCTTTGTAGTGAAACCATTTGAATAAAATAAAATTATAAGACTTTTAAGTTAATTTTAACCTTTTCTTTAAAAATTATGAAATTTATCTTTTTAGGTCGAGCTGCATTGGTTGATTCTAGTTCATTCCTAGGTGAATCCCAGTGTTTTGAAATCGATGGTGCACTCAGATTGTCGATCCGGGCACTGGTTGAAAAGATAGGAAAAACCTACCTGCACAATTACTGGACGTACTTTAAATAATGTTTAAAAATACATTCCGACCTCTCTGGGCTTCAGAATCATAGGTCGTCTCAGAGCCTAGTTCCAAAATAATCCCATTCAAATGAAAAAATTTTACATGTCATTTTCCGGGGTATTACAGGCTCTTTGTTCCACTATAGTACCAACACCCCAAACTTGATTCAGCCTAATATAGAAGCATAAACCATATATCAGGGGGTTATATAATGTCATAAGAGGATCATCAATTAAAGTATCCCAACCATGGCATGGAACTACATGAACAACACCCATTTATGATGTAGAATGCCATGGACAACATCTTTACCTCAGTGTGGACTACCATGAACAACACCCATTCCTTGACATGGACCACCATGAACATCATCCTCACCAAGGTGTGGACCACTATTAAAAACACCCATATCCATTTCATCAACAAATGTTTCTCAGGGTTTAACACAATTTACCATTTTTACCATATTAATACACTAAGGGGAGAACCTCATCCATTTATCACCATTCACATGGTTCATCACTTCTTTACACTTTACCCCCAATTCATAACTAGAATATTTTACAATTTAGACACAATCATAACCATTAAAAATACTTCCCAAATATTTAATAACCTGAACATCCCCCCTTGAACCATTTATCACATTTACCAAATTAAAATCCATAACTCATTTAACTTATTCAAGTTAATCCAAACACCCCTTTATTCCATTTTTCATTGTTTTATGGGGATCTTGCATGGTTTTTCAAACCATGAGGAGGCTGTGCCTTTGGATATATCCAAATTTGCATGGTTTCTAGTCCCCCTTCCATGTTTTTTCAACCATTCACCCACCTATATTATTCATGGTTATGGGGAATAGTTATTACTAATCATGTTCTAACCATTCACCCTACAAAATATGACATCTTTTCTTCCTCTTTAATGTCTCAAACCACCATAACACCCCCAATTACCCTCATATTCTTGGGAAACATTTCATTAACCATTTTAAAGGTATTAGAATAACAATTTAAATAACAACATTCCTCTATGAAGGGTTGGGGTCTTACAACCAACCCATATTATCACAACTCTTCCTCAATCTGTACTCCTAGGAATCACTAAGCATCTATGGTAAAAATGATGGGCCATTTTTCAAACATATACTACTCCCCTACAAAGTTTCGTCCTAAATGTTACCATGTTACCAAAAAACTCATACTAATTTCACAATATTACCCCGTAAAACTTTCTCACTGCGATCCATAATACGGACCAGATGTTCCTAAAAGGATTCATCAACCTCAAGCTCCACATCATCAACATCGATCACATGATAAGGGTCAAGGTGATACTTCCAAAGCTGTGACACATGAAAAAATCTTTCATACCACTACACCACTATGGAAGATCCAATCAATACACCACTGATATGATCCTCTCTATAATCTAAAATGACCCCACATACCTAAGTGTTAAATTTCCCTATTTTTGAATCTGACGATGAACCAATCCTGGTGACAACCAAAGTAACACACTATCACCCACCATAAACTCAAGAGGTCGATGGCTTCGATCAACATATGACTTATATTTTTTCTAATCTATATCAATATACTTCCTAATAAACCTAACATGTTCTAACATCTCCTGTATGAGTCTGAATCCATATAACTCTGATTTTCTAACTTCCATCCAACATTAGGGTAATCTAAATGACCTACCATAGAGTGCCTTGTATGGTTCCATTTGAATAGTATCCTGATAACTATTTTAATAGGTGAACATGAAAAGAACTATGTGTTTCTTCCAAGATCCACCAAATTTTAGGTTGCATTCCCTCAACTTGTCCTCCAACATATGGATAGTATGATCCAACTACCTAATTGTTTGCAGGTGGAAATATGTACTAAAAAATACATGTGTATGAAGTCCCTTATGAAACCCTTTTTATAAGTTCAAAGTAAAACATGGGTCATGATATGAAAAAATACTCTAAGGTATCCCATGAAAACATAATATCTCTCAGAAATACAAGTCACCCAACTGGTTTATGGTGAAAGTCTCTTGAATCGTAAATAAATGAGATACCTTGGTCAAACGACCCACAATCTCCCAAATCCCATCATTATTCTGAGGATTCCTTAGGATACATACCAAAACATATATGGTAAAATCATCCCACTTCCATTCCATAATGGTAAATGGCTATAGAAAACCATGATTTCATTGATGGTCGGCCTTCACCTTCTGATAGGTGTAGCATCGTTTCATGAAATCTACAATATCATTTTTTATTATCAACCACCAATACTATCTACAATTATATCGGCACATCTTCATCAAACCAAGTTGCACCACCCACTTCAAGACATGTAACTCATGCATCATCTCTTTTTTATACAAGTAGGCACAACAACACAACCACAAACCTGGATACTCTCATCCTCAACAATAGTCCAATCATAAGGTGGATCCTTAACTTTAAAAATATCCTTCAAGGATAGACATTATGAATCCTCATACTACCTCCTCTTAACATGGTTTAGAATAGATGGATGAACAAACAAGGACATGAGTGTCATCAGCTCATAATCCTCCTAAACACCTATATGAATCATAGAAAACAAATCTATCATCTTCCACTCGAATGATGAATCATGAACCACTTGATTCCAAGTTTTCTGACTTAACACATTTTTAGTACTATTTACACTCCTTAATGTTTAAGCTAAATCGAAGTAAAAAAACTCCACGCACTCAACCCATCTTCACTGTCGAATATTAAGATTGTGATGGGGAAAGATATACATAATGATCTTATGGTCAGTATAAATGATAAAATTCTCACACAAAAGATAATTACACCAACATTTCAAGGAATACAAAACTATAGAAAAATCAAGGTCATGCATAGGATAGTTCTGTTCATGTGTCCTCAACTTACATGATTTATATACCATGACTCGATCTACCTACATCAACACTTACCCAAGTCCAATCCCAAATGCATTAGAAAATAAAGTATACTCCTTACTAAGACTCATAAAGATCAAGATCAATATAGTGGTAAAAAATTTATTTTCTTGAAAATAATTTTCACATACTTCATACCACTCAAACATTATAACCTTCTTATTCAAGATTGAGAGAAACACTACCATGTGAGAAAATTCATTGATGAAACTTTTATAATAAACCTATGAGATAAAAAATATTTGAATATAAAAAAATATTCTTGGGTTTCTCCCAAGATATACAAGAGTGTAAGGATGATATGTCAAATAAAGTGCTACAAGAATAGAATATACAAGAATAATACCTAGACCAGTCAATGTTCTAGCCTCGCTACCAACCTAAGCTGGCTGAATATTATGGAACCATATTATTCCCCTACCCAAGGATCCTATATGAGTCCCCTATGCTGCATTTCCCTACTGATATGGTCTCTCTCATCCTAAAGTACCATATTCACTACCTCGACCAGTACTATTGTGGAAATCCAACTACCCTACTGACATGGGGTAGTTGACCCCCTACAGATGCTTTGTACTAGTCTAGATCCTCCTTCAATACTCATCTATGAAGTTTTTCTAGATAAAATTTGTATATGAACTATCTCACAACAAGATCGACACTCCATCTAGGGTTAAATTCACTAACCATGCTTGTGTCTAGGCCAACACACTAATAGAATACCATATAGATACTACCTAGAGATGCCTGTCTACTCCCATGGTTCCCCTATTCACCACTACCCTGGTAAAAATTTTCATAATGACACTTTCTACTATCAAAATTCATACATCCAGATTGCCAAAATGAAACCATTTTCCTACAACTAGAAGTCTCCTTTATGCTAACCTCATAAAAGAGATCCTAATACACTAACACAATAATCCTCATTAAATGAAATATATTTATCTTTGTCTTGATCTCACATTTAATTAAATCCAGAAAATTCCTAACCAAAACTACCTCATATCTTATCGACATTAGTGAAAAACATTGAAAATCTTTGAAGCAGCCAACATAATCCATTAATGAAAGAATCTATTAGTCAATTTCATTAACTCTTTAGCTTTACTTTTCATCAAAATATTTGAGTAAAAGTTCTCTAGAAACTTCTATGGGAAGTTATTCCATGTCATGATCTTTAATTTATGACCCCAAGCCTAAATATCTCACTAGTGTTTCCCTGTTCCTCATAACTTAAAAGTTGTAAACTTGAATCACTTACCAAGAGGAGTCTCAAAGCAGTACATTACCATCTGGATGAACTCGATCCAGAACTCAGCTATCTAATGTCCACTCTATATGGAAAACGTTAGAGGGTGTTGGAGTTGAAACTGCCTCTTTCATTAAATCATTCTTAACACAACCCACCATGGATCTCTCTTCATAAATTGCATAAAATGAGAATTTTTTTGACATAACTAAACCACTATACATACACTATCCCAATGGTTAAAATCCCACCCCATTACTACCCTCAACCATCCCCACTATTTGTTTTTTCTAACACGAGGTAGATGAAACTTACATCATCAAAAGCCTTTCATTTGACACAATTTCAACCATTTCACTTTCAAATAACTTTAATATTTTTCATTTAGAAACCATTTTAATGATTTCAAATTTATCAATTTTCAACTAATATAATTTTCACCTGCCTTATTAGTAAATATTTTCTTAAATCCACAAGTAAATCATAAAAGGGTTTTAATTTTCCATAACCCACCATAACCTACTTTTCTGTGAGTACCTAATATGATTCATTCAATATAAATCCCGAGTTCCTAAAATTATTCATGCATATACAAACCTTGTTCTATTCCAATCCATGAATAAAACCTTAGAAAAAAAAAATCACACAACAAGTGCATCACCTAAGGTGTAATAACATCCAATAGTAACAGAAAACCTCAAGAACAACAATACCACCCTAGGTACATGGGTTTTCCCATGCACATGGGTTAGCTAATCCCATGAATGGTCTTATTAACAAGGCCCAAAACATCATAATATATTGTCTACCATCTAGAATAGTAATTTAACAGAACAAAAAACCACTTTTGATACCACTTTGTAACATCCTGACCAGAGTGCCAATAAATCAGTGCCCCAATTTGTTGCGGTACATGACCTCAAGAGTGCCTCCCCACACGTTAGAGGATACTTAATTACAACAAGGGACTAATGGAATAATTATGGAGACTATTCCATCTTTACCAAAGTTATACAAAAGTGGAAATAAAGATAAACATCAAAACAGAATAATAATAAATTCTAAAACATCACATATTGCATTTCCCACTGAGGAAGTACCAACAAGGTAGTACAATAAAGTATGAAATGTCATGATAAACTAAAGAAAAAATATAAAACCAAAAGAAGACACTAAAAAAAATTCCCAAATAGTTCATGATGTCATGTATGGTCCCATAATCCATGTATGATCCCAACTCCCATATCATCTATTTAATTTAGGTCCTTTGCCCTTATCTTGACCTGCAACCATGAAGTCTTCTCGGGTACCCAATGGAGGCCCAACCAGGGTGTGAGTAAAACTCAATAGGCCACCAAAAAATGTGTCTAATATAATATCCAATCTATAATAGTGTATGTATAAGTATAAAAAATATTATATAGATAGGTAAATAAAATAGGTTTATATTATCACCAAGGGATCTCGATTTTACTGTACTACCAAAAAACCAAACGTGCTTTGACCTATACGAGAATTCTGAACCATATATCATGGTTTTACATAATTTAATATAAGGATTATCAATCTAAGTATCTGGACCATGGTGTGGAATTATAGTATGAACACCCATTTTTGATGTGGACCTCCATGACCTACATCTTTACCATGGTCTGGGCAACCAAGACAAACACCCATTCCTCAATGTGGACCACCATGAACATCATCCTCAACATGGTGTGGACCACCATGACCAATATCCATATCCATTTCATCAACAAATACTTCTCAGGTTTTATCATACTTTACCCATTTTACCACATTAATACATCAAGGGGTTCACATCATCCATTTATCACAATTCTCATGGTTCATCACTTTCATTAAACTTAATCCCCAATCCATAACTAAACCATTTTACTATTTAGTCACAATCAAAACCATTAAACATAATTCATAACAATTTAATAAATTTAACATTCCCTCTTTAAACTATTTATCACATTATAAACTTTCAATCCATAACTAATTTAACTTATTCAAGTTAATCCAAACTCCCAATAAAAAAAATTACTATTTTGTGGCAGTTTTCTGTTGAAATGGTGGCGGTTTAAACTGCCACCATATGATTCTACGGCATTTTCAAAAAACCACCGCTAAAGTGTGTGTTGGAATACAAAAAGTGGTGGTTAAAATCACCTCTAAATATATTATATTTATTTTGCGGTGGTTAAAAATGCCGCTAAAGCCAGATTTACAAAAAAATGCAGCTGATACTGTAGGCCCATTACTAATGCCCTGAAAAAAATTATTCCAATTAATATAACATATAACACATCATAAACACA
The DNA here is from genome assembly GCA_963277665.1 of Viscum album. NCBI lineage: Eukaryota > Viridiplantae > Streptophyta > Magnoliopsida > Santalales > Viscaceae > Viscum > Viscum album. Next base: position 1,294,709,966 of record OY728135.1, read on the forward strand.
ACGCATTACAACCACCCTCCATCAAAACTACCCCACATCACCACCACCACACATCATAACCACTACAAATCACAACCACCACACATAATATAGTTTCAATAAGGGGTTTTATCATAATTACTAAATTATTACGAAGGGTATTCACACAAAAATAAAATATTGGATGGGAAACGAATTTAATAGTTAGATATATATTCTTAGTCATTTTCATATGTGGTGAGGTTATACAAACATACATAGAAAGTTTTATAAAAACCAAAAAAAGACACTATCTCAGAATAAGTCATAATTGGAAAACCAAGTGTGGCCATATAAGATTAAATAACAAGAATAAGTAAAAAAAATGTGATTTATCCCTTCCCATTAAAATTCAATTAATCTTGTTCATTATCTTTATTAAGATGATATGTACCATTTAACCAAAGAAATAAAAAAGCATGATATTTCCAAATGTACATATAAATAAGGGGAGATGAAGGATCCCCAACCTTGACTGGATCTTCAAGGAGAAATGAACAATAAACATGTATAAACCACAACTGATCTCAGGTGAATCACTATTGAATCCAATGAATAATAAGACTCCATAAAAAATCAACCAAAAAAGAGGAGAATTACCACCATAATGAAATCTTGAATATAATATAAAGATAATAAATGAGTAATGGGGAAAGAGAGGGCTACCATGAATCAAATAACTTCAATCTAAATGATCCAATATGATCCAAGTGGGTTAGAACACCAAGGGAGGTGACTGGGGAAGGGGTGGATGAGTAAGGGTCAACCCAGAATTGAAGGAAAGTCTAAATTTAAAAACAAGGAGGTAATAAAACTTCTATTTATAAGTGAATCACACTAGACTCTACCAAAACATGGTTAATATCCCAAAATCATGTGCTGTGTTTGGTAAAAGTGTGATATAAAACCCTCATTGTCGTTTTATATTTTTACCATTTTAAAATGAAATTTGACCTCCCACGAATATTAGAACATGGAGTGGTCTAAGCCATAGTGGTTCTTCTATATTATTCCATGTATATAATCCATGACCTATCTCTTATTTCCTAACCATTTTACCCTCACCATGCCTAAGGCTACAATGTGGTGAGCTTAGGTTTCCTATTTTGGACAGGTGGTCCTCCGATATTCTATGCCAACCCAAGGGCATTTCAAGATTCTCATGGTGTATATGAAAACCACCAGGAAAACACGCACAGTACCATGTCATCCCTAAGTCATGGTTATATGTCCCATTTTACACAAGATCACACCCAACATAAAACTACCTCCTTCATATCCAGAAAAGTCATTGCACAAGCCGTGGTGGCCTTCAAAAGGCTAAAACACCACCTAAAACCTCAAAATCACCACAAAACTCTCCCTAAACATCCCCAAGACTTGATAATGCACAAATGAAAGTTTATAAAGGGTATGTACCATTACACTCATTCTATTTATTTTGGTTTCCCTATTATTTCTCAATTCTAAGTCAAAGTGATCATATTTTTCCAAAAATTATAAGAACTATATGCGGATTGATTCCTATTTTCATGAGATGCATAGTAATTCCTAGATCTCCTATCTCAAACCCAACCAAAAAACTGATATCAAATACCCTATTTTATCTTAGTGACTGGGTTTGTTCATTCACATTGGTTTTCCATCCGTAGGTTTGGCATCAAGATAAGTTCATTTCATTTTAAACATTAGTTTAAACTACAATAAACCTCATATAATAAGGTATTTTTCATATGATATTAAACTATATATTATTTTAGTCATTTTCACATGATGTTAAACTATGTGATGCATGGTCCATATTGTAAGGCTTGAAACTTATTAGAGAAGTCTACCTAGTAAGACCCGTCTTCCTCTACATATTATCCAAATCTACATAAGGATCATTAATATGTGGTTATTTGTCCATAAACATATATTATGAAAAAAGTGAATTATAAAAAATAATTCATGAAAAAAATCATATATATGGTGAATACCACACTTGAGAAATCAATACATAAAAGGAAACATCAGAAATCAGTAAAATACATAAAAGAAAACATGATAAATCAAGAAAATGTTAGGTCATGAAAATGTTTGGTGGAAACTATATGCCAAAAATGATACTTATACAAACCAACTGTTACCATATTTGTCCAATATATCTACAAAACAACTAATCGTGGTCTAATGATGAAAAAATCTCATCACCCTCTCCACCTCAATCTCTACTTCCTACTACCACCTAAAAGAACATTATATTAAAAATTAAATATTGTTGTATATTTATATTTAAAATTAAAACCAATAAAAGTTTGAAAACTAAATGATTTTGAATTTTTGTGATTTACCTTCTCACCACCAGATGATGAAATACCACCGGGGGAAGATATAGTTGTCTTCTGATATAAATCAATCAACGCTTCATGCAAAGAGGATATCTGAGCCCCTGGGTTGTTAACTATGTTTTGTAGAGAAACAATCTCTCTATGTGTATATCAAGGCATGGACTGACTACAACTAAGAGTAGATGATACTAAAATCCCTAGTGGCCTACCAAAGACCTCATTTGGTACGGGCCCCAAACCCATCATGCGTACTCTACCAGGATGCTCCTTCCCAAGGACATTAGCAACCAGGTCATCCAGGGAGATTGAGTATGACTTCACATGATTGGCACCCTGAAGTTCTTTAATTTTTACCTATAAATAAAATAGTAGTCATGTTATAATCAATATATATTAACATAGTAACAACTTATAATAAGTTATTATAATGAAAAATGAGTTCATACCCCAACTTCTTTGGTAGAATCATTAATAAAACTTCCATTAAATTTTTGGTGAACATTCAACAACACTTCTGTTCGGGATGCTTCATGCCCTAAACTCTATGACTGCATTAAACAAATATAAATCAATAATTTAATATATTAAACAAATAATATTGTATTATAAATATTTAAACTAATGAAAAGATTACCATAGCAGATCTTCTTCTAGAAGAACTCTTTGACCCCGTAGTGTGAGGGATAACCAGCTTAGCTCAGTTTGATGAATTATTTCTTGAATGATCCTGAAATAAATAAAATCAAATTTAATTGTAATATATTCAATGTAATATCCTCTTCATATACATATATAAATGTAAAATCAGATTATTATAGTAATATATATTTAAATACCATCTGCTTCTCATCACGAAGTCTGTCAACAAAAACTTTCCATTGCTCTTTGGGTACCCCATCAGGTAGCTTGTCATACATCTGTTGGGCAGTCAACAAAGTATCGTTTAAATAGCCCCACAATATCCATTTAAAGTCTTTCCATTTTTTCCCAAGATTTTTCAATGTCCACTTTTGTGCTATCACATTAGCAACCATAAAGTGGAAAAACATCTGTACACATAAATTAATTTTGAAAATATTAATAACATTCCATTAAATTACACCATAATGTATTAAAATTACCTTTATTTGGGAATAAAAAACTTCATTTTTCAAACATTTAGGCATATGTCTCCAATCATCATATGAAATAGGAAGGGAAACAGGCTCCATGACTAGCTGGCCTAAAATCTGGCCAAGTAATCCTACAACGTCATCTGTAGGGACCCCATATGAATCCAATGAGACAACTATCTTCTCTCCAATCAGATTCCATACATCTGAACCTTTTATATTTTTCTCCACATTTTCATTGTTTCTATATTTAATGAACAAATAATTAGTATAAAAAAATTTCAATAAATTTATTCATATTAAAATTTGTACCTATAACAGTCACCCTCTAGTATCCCTGCAAAGAACTAGAAGTGGCGCACTGCTCCCCCACTACCGAGGTCCTAAAGCGGGAGGCAATAACTGAGATACTGAAGGGATGCTCACAGAGGGTTTGAGAGATGATTCATGGGAGATGGTTCATGGGGAAGGCAGATGATGGCTTAGATGTCGTAGGGAGGGAGACAGATGGATCGTCATTTGTCGCAGTGGCCGATGAAACAATTTATCATATCCTCCTTAGAATTCCTGTCATTTAATCAAATAAAATTAATTTCAAAACATATATTTCACAAAATGTATGCAGAAAAAAATTTAAAAAGATAACAGATGCACAATACTAACAAACAAAATATACATAACAATGATAATGAATGATTGCACAAATGAAATAAGTGGCTGCTAAATGAATGCATGACTGTACATACAATCATTTTCTCATTCAATCATGTCAGTTTTCTTCTCCATTAATTCATCCACTTAATCCATCCTTTCTAGACTAATATTTTCAATATCATGGTGGACAAATAATTCATATTCTTGTTGTGGATGAGATTCAATGTTAGAGGTCAAATATTCCACTTCATCACCCATATCATACAAATCTCTATGTTTTACATGAGCAACTATTATCCAACCTTCATCCACAACATCATTCACATAATATACCATTTTTTCTTATGATGATAAGATATATGGGTCATGCAGTTCACAATCACCAATATCCATCAATCAAGATAAGTTAATAGAAGTAAATTGCAAGGAATCCCTTTTAACACCTCTGATAATATCAACCAAATTGCATTTGAATAAAAAGACTAAAAAATTCCCATGGTAGTTTAATTCAATAATATCAGTCATCTTTCCACAGTATCCCACTTCATCAGATGCAAAAAATACTACTATTATGTGTTTTCAAACCCTCTTCTCGATTGATTGTTCGAAATCTAAATCCATTCATGTGTAAATGTCAAACTTTCTAACTTGTTTTAGAGGACCACGAGCAAGAAACTTCAAATCTTCTGAAAAATATGCTTGAGTATTAGTATTAAAGATCTAAAAAAGGAAATATACTTTATTATAATTACAAAATATATGTTTCAACCTAATATTCATATTTATTGTAATATTTATGAACTTACATGTCATGGAAACCATTCTACAAGCTCTTTATTAACATCTTTCATTATATCTTTCTCATTTCATGTTAGTCCTCTCATTAATTATATATTAATATCCTCAACTATTCAATAAATGGATCATTAATTTCACTATTTAGTAGCACATATCTATGTGACTATAATAATTCCATTTTCATTATTGTAACATTTGAGGTCCTCCCAACTGATCGGCCAATATCAGGAAATATTTTTGATTTCCCATGTATTTGAGATTGAGTCGATGTGTCATCGAAATGTCCAACTCAATTAAATATTGTCTCAATATCATCCAAGTATCTAGAAAAAAATGTAAGACACTCTTATGCCAAATATCCTTCAGCAACAGAGCCTTCTGGTTGAGCTTTATTTCTCACGTATGATTTCAAATGTCCACGATATCTGTGAAATAAAAAAATCAAACATAATTATGCATTTAATTAGGTGCCAAAAATTGTTTACTTAACTGAAAAACATATAAATAAATTACCTCTCAATTAGATACATCCATCGATATTGAATGAGGCCTCCTAATTTATCTTCCTCAACCAAATGCACAGTTAAATGCATCATGATAGTAAAAAGAACAGAGGAAAGATCATATACTTTGCACAAAGTGTCAATACAAACCTATCCTGAAGGTTTTCAAGCTCAAATGGATGTAGATATTTATAACATATTTGTCTGAAAAATGTGCAGAATTGGAGTAAAACAATAGTAACTTTTTTAGGTAATAATGTATGCAATGCCAATGGTAGTATCTGCTGTAACAAAATATGTGAATCCTGACCTTTTACTCCATGTAACTTACAATTATTCAAGTAAACATACCTTAAGATGTTACTTGAATACCCATCAGATACTTTCACATGATTTAAAATTTGAAGGAATGTATCTTTATCCCTATTTTTCATTGCAAAAATTTCCAGAGCATTCTTTTCATTCTCATCTGGCCAGAGATCACTTTTTATGTTCATTACTTGTAATTCTTTCTGAGCATTGAGATTATCCTTCAACTTTACATGATCATTAAGAAATGTGATGAACAAATTGTCACAGAAATTCTTCCCAATATGCATCAAATCAAGATTATGCCACAACAAATTCAATTCCCAATACAGAAGTTTGAATAATATACTTTTTTTCTTACATTGTTGCGTTCCAATTTCACTTGACTATGAAATTTGAACCTGTTTCCCAATATCATTCAAATGATAAACCTTACCAAATTTTGTTTCAACTTTCCCAAGTTATTTCAATATTTCAGAACTAGTTAACAACTTTGGAGGTGGTCTACGATCAATGAAATTGTTAAATTTTGATCTGTTCAGCCAAAATCAATGAGATATGTCGAGAAATCTTCGATGACACACGAAGCACCATTTTCTACTATGAGGTATCTGTTTGGGATCAAAATAAATGTTACAAATATTAAAATCCAAACCCATGTAGGTGTTCCAACCAGATAAATTCCCAAGCCCAAGGAAGTCACTAATGTTTCACATTAAAGAAGCATGCATTTTGAACATTGTTTTAGAAGAAGCATCAAATGTCTCAACACCGTTGCTCCATAACTCCTATGATTCTACAATTAAATGCAGAAAGTATACATAAATATCATTTTCATGCATTTTTTTCAGGAATAATCTTCTAAATGATAAAATACATTTGTTGCATACCCATCCATGGAGGCAGATTGTAAGGGATCAGAACAACTGGCCAAATTCTATAACTGTCACTCAAAGTCCCAAATGGGTTGAATCCATCGATAGGAAATCCCTATCAAACATTCCTAGGATCAACTGAGAAATATTTATGTAATGAATCAAATGTATTCAATGATTGTGAATCTTGTGGATGTCTCATTAACCCATCATTGTTATTATCTATAGAATTCCACTTCATGTGTTTGGTGGTTTTCGAGTACATGAATAATCTTTACAATCGAGGCATTAAAGAAAATTAACGCAAAACCTTTGAAGGTGTGTTACTTTTCTTATTATTCATGGTAGTATGTTGATTCATAATTTCAATATCACCCATTGATTTCCATCTAGAAGAATAACATTTTTTTCAATCCTATCCACTTGAATCCTCTCGCCAATAAAGTATACAATCATTGGGACACACATGTATTTTTGTATAATTAATACCAAGCCTATTAACAACGTTTTTAATATCATAAAAAGACTGGGGGATGTTTTCTTTAGGAAATTAATCACACAAAAATTATAATATCATGGAAAGTTTCTTATTTGTAATTCCACATAGACATTTGATATGGTACAACTTCAACAGAAAGAAATGTTTTGAATATTTAAAACATCCACTATACAACTCCTGATTTCCATCATCAACTAAATCATGAAATGTATTTTCCTTATTGAAGTTTTCTCTTACATTAGTTTCCACATAATCAAGAAGAGGATCTACTGATATGTTACAATCTTCATCTGGTTTTCCAAAAGTCTCAAAAACATCACTTGTCACGTTGCTATTTGTAGCACCCTCATTTGGTTGTTCTGATATGTTTTGATGTTGATGTTGGGGTCTTTTAGTTCCAAATGCATAATTTATAAGGTTTTTCATTTCATTTCCCATTTTTGACGAAGTTGGGAGTTCATTCTATGGATTGACATTAGTGCTCAACCTTTTTGTAACATTCAATTCTCCATGCCAAATAAAACAAAAATATTGACCAGGGAATTGCTTCTATATTAAATGTTAATAAACTTCATCTCTATTCAACCATATTATAAATTTATATTTAGGACATAGAAATCTTATTCTCCCTACAATGGATGGATTGGAAATTTCAAAATCTAGAAACTCCTTCAAACCCTTAACATACTGATGTGTGTTCCTCAGTAATGTGATCTAGCTTTTATCCATGTATATCACAATGTGCCTACACAATAAAAAAATTTAAAACACATAACTATTAATAAATAGAGAAAGAGATTCATATATACTAGTTTAAAAAATATATAAATATGTTAAATATTTTGAAAAAGTCTAGGATTAGATAAAAAAATCCTCAAAGACACTTTTCCCCAATAGCCTATGGCAACTTAAGGCACATTAAGATGATATCTGGCCAAGAAATTTCTCATAAAATACCTATTCAGTCTCAAAAATAATATATCATGTCTACTAAGACATCCGAAACTACATATCAATTTCAAAGAAGAGTCATGAATGCATTTGATACCAATTTTTCTGAAACCAACCTAGATAACTTTCCTAAGAATCATATTTTAGGGTTTCTATGTAGATCACTGATTTCATGGATGAATAGATACATAAAAATAAATAGTAATGAGGTGGAGAAAATAGAGGTATATTATATTTTTGAAGATATTCATGTGTGATAAAGGATACAAGGGAAACTTATGAGAGATTTAAGGATATCATGGTTGAATGAACCTAACTCTTCTTTTGATAACATTTTTTTATGAACCAACCTAAGTTATCCCTCCTTCAAATGCATTTTTTGACCCATGATAATACCTAAAGGGTGTTCCAAATCCACATGGGACTTAACAAGTGATAATGAAACAATTAAATACCACCTAAGAATTATTTCTACCAATAAATAATTATGGAAATAATTAGTAAAAAAAAATTCAGCATGACCCTTTCCTACATCAGACTTCCACGCTATAGAAAAATAAATAAGCAACAACCTAATATCAATAATAGGAAATGTAATAAATATCAATAAGAACTAAAATCTCCCATTCCCATAGAACTCTCTATCCTATAAGGAAAACATTCCCCTCTAGTGGCATTTCTTCTCCCACTGTCAACTATAACTACCCTCAGTCTTTTGAAAGTAGTAAAAGCCTAAGTGGACAATACCCTAAAAAGGAAATAAAGTAAAACTAAACTAAAAACATAACTACCATATTATGACTATAGAAGTCACCACCCAACCAAATGAAACAAAAACACCCTTGGGTGAGAATAAAAGATATGCTGAAAAATGAAACTAAAAAATGATATAGATATATGCGCTACATAAAAATGCTTGGTAGAGATCTCAAAAGAGAAACCAATCTTTATTAAATAAATTTAAATATAATATAATATCATTCTAGTTTGAAAAAAATAAATATAAAAATATACAGTTTTCCATTATGCTCTATAATAACTAACAATCTGATGATTCTTAAATACTATTTCCCCTTTCCATTTTGAAAACCATTTATAAAGAATAAAATAATTTCTAAAAATCCACTCATAAAAATATAATGAAATGAAAGAATATTTTTAGTAGGAAATAAAATTGTAGAAATAATATCATCAGGGGATACAAAATAAAGGAAATTAGAACAATACACTTGTTATTTTAGACATAAAATGGAAGCTAAGAAAAATATCTTGAAAATATAATAATATACAAATAGGAATAAAATGAGAGAAATAACCTTCAGAAAGAAATAAGTATCTAGGTTATTTGGGTTCTAGGTACATCATATCCTATTGATCAAACATTTAGGAATCTATTTCCATCACGACTCATTAGAGGGGACACACTGAAGGTATATTGGTAAAACAAATGTCAATTTATTGAGTAAGTGTTACATCATAATCCTACTAGTGAAATCTGTTGAGGCCCTACTGACTAGTTAGTATGATAAACATAATTAATGTTGTAGTGACCCTTTTACTCCAAGTTAGTATTCTAAACATAATTAAAATTGCTTTAATCCCATAAACCCTTTAATTCATCATTTTAAAACTCAATCCCCATGTTTAAGGGAGTGGATCATCCCTTGAGTGGTTGTAGCCCCAATATACCCTTCCACAACAAATCTTACAAGGTCTATGAAAGGTCCAAAACATCTTTTAGACAATCAATTGATCATTTACTACCAATTAATTAAATAAACATAATAATGTTACAAGTACAAAACCACATAAACATGGATAAACAAAAAGACTATGGGATATAACTTATATACCACCAACCACAAGCTCGTAGATGATCGCTCACTCAACCAATGTCCTTGATTAAAGAAAAAAACACCTTCAAAACCCAAACTAATAATATAATAGAAAGAAATGGTTTAGAGGCATTAGTAGGAGAATAAATGACACACCATGGTTCTTCTTGAAAATAGAAGGTATAGGAGTGATAAACTCACCTGAAGCTTAGATTTACAATCAAGGATACTTCAAATGGACAATAATTGAGGATAAAAACCCTTGGGAAGCTTGGGTGGATTTATTTTATAACCTAGGATATTTTAGGGGGAAATGGGAATAAAATTAGGTAGGAACTCTTAAATATTGGGGGAATTGAAAAATCGATGAATTTAATGGGGCACATGGTTTGGATGTATATTTGGCCAAACCTTGTGACAACCATGGGACACCCTCTACCCAAGATGTCCCCGGTTCAAATGGATTTATGGGTATCCTACCAACATTTCTAAACCATACAGAGGCTATGAATTTGGATCTATTAAAAGTCTCATGATTTCTAAGAATACTTTTCATGGTTTTACAACTATTCACCCCTATGGGATAAATAGTTATGGTGCATGATAGTACTAACCATGCACCAACTATGCATCATGCACAATATGACCTCTTTTCTTCATATTGCATATCCCAAAACCCTGTGACACCCCCAAATACCCTCATATTCTCAAGAAACATTTCATTAACCATTTTAAAGGGAATAAAATTAAAATATAAATAAGAACATACCACCTTAAAGGTTAAGGATTTTATATTGAATATTCTATGAATAGATTTAATGAGTTCTATGAATAAAATTTTATAATTCATAAAATAAATTATCCCTCACACCTAAAAAATGGATTAGTAGAAAGGAAAAATCATAATTTAGTAGTAATGATAAATTACATGATTAATAAATCTAAGTTACCATTAAATTTATGGGGTGTATCTTTGTTTTCTACATGTCATATTAATAATATAATTTCATTTATCCCCTTACAAAATTTGGAAAGGAAAAAGGCCGATTCTTTCATATTTTAAAGTGTGGGGTTGTTTATATAACTATAGAGTTTCTGACTCTAAAAGAACTAAAATTGGTCCTAGAGTGATTAAAGGAATTTTTTAGATATATAGAAAATAGTAAAGCATATAGAGTGATGGATTCGGTAACCAATGTCATTATTTAATCAAATGATGTAGAGATTTTTGAAAATAAATTTTATAAATATGATATGGTGGAGGTTATTCAACATAACACTATCTCTTGTACTTTATCTAGTTGAAATAAAATAGTATATAATTATAATGATTATCAAGTTGAATCTAAATGGAGTATAAGACATAGAAGGTAGAAACATCTATATCTAGATTTTATTTCTAATAATTACATAGTTTTCTTTTTTAGTGGAGATCAAAATAATCTTATTATAAAGTAATATATCACGATGTTAACTATAAAGGGCAATCCAAAACATATAAATAATCTATGTCTTATAGATATGTTTCTTTTTGGAAAGAAGAAATTAATGATGAAATATATTCCATTATAGGGAATAATACATTGGTTATTATGGATTTACAAAGAGGTTCAAAAACTATCCATTGAAAATTGGGTTTTAGAAAGAAGTACGATTCCAATGGTAATATTCAATCTTTTAAAACAATATAGTTTTATAAATGCTTTATAAAAACGGTAGGGATTGATTATTTTGATACTTATGATATTATATCTCAAATTAATTCAATAAGGAATTTTTTTCATTAACTTATATTAAAAATTTATATTTCCATCAAATGGATGATAAATTTGTCTTTTTAAATAGATATTTAAATGAATATATTTAAATGGAATGACCAAAAGTGTTTTTACATAGTAGTGAAACAAAATTATATAAACTAGTTAAATATATTTATGGCCTCAAATAGTCCCAAAATCAATGACATGAAAAGTTTTATTATATTATATTTTCTAATGGATCTATTCATAAAAATTCATATAAATGTGTTTATTTGGTTTTTGAAAAACAATATGGAGTTATTTTATGTCTACATATAGATGATATGTTAATTTTTGGAACCAATATGATTACTGGGAATGATAAAAAAAATTATTGATTCTCTATGATTAAAATGAAGGATATTAGAATAGATGATACAATTAAAGGTATTAAAGTTAAATAATATATTGGAAGTTATTGTTTAAGTTAGTCTCATTACATAGAAAAAATTCCAAATAAAATTGATCATCTTGGTTTCAAATATTCTAATACTCCTTTTGTAACTAATGTTAAACTATTTTTAAATATGAGCATAGTCCTAACATAACTTGAATTTTCTCATTCACTAGTTTATATAATGTATAAAATGATTTATACTAGGATTGATATTCCTATTTCAGTATGTAAAATGAGTAAATATACTAGATATAATAGTGTCAATCATTTTAAATATATAATGAGAATATTTGGATACTTAAGGAATAATAGTCATTTAAGTTTATGCTTTAATGATTATTCAATTGTATTATAAGGATACAACAATGTGAGTTAGATTACTAGTATTAGAGATTATAAATCCATATTTAGATGGATGTTAACTCATAGAGGTTGTGTTTTTTCTTCATTAAGTAAGAAATAAACATACATTTCACATTTGATCATAGATTCAGAGTTTTTTACTTTATGGCATGTGGAAAGGAAGCTGAATGGATTAGGAATATATTATTGAATATTAAATTGTGGAATGGTCCAATTAATCCTATATTTATCAATTATTATAGTGAAAAAACTTTATCAAATGAATACATTTTAATGTACAATGAAAAGTCTAGATATATAAGTTTGAGACAAGATTCTGTGAGGTAATTGTTACAATATGGTACCATAAAAAATGTGTATGTGAGATCTTGTAAAATCTATATGATTATATTTAAAAAATCTCCATTGAGAGATATTATTTGTATAAATATTATGAATATAGGGTTAAAAATCTATAGAATAAATCATTTTTAATGGAAACCCAACACTTTATTTAAGTAGATTCTAATAAAAGTGTTTAATGGGTAAGGACAAGTAACAAAGATGATTTTTGATACTGATTATTATAACCCCAAATAATCAGTGTCAATATCATCAATTATTACTATAGGTTGAGTTATAAACTCTTAACAAAATATTAATAATCTATGAGTTATTTGTTCTAATAATGGAAACTCATTGTAAAATTTTATCCATGTGAATTTAGAAGTGTTGTTTCCTCTTATAGGAGTTAATGAGTTTAATCCTTTGAGAGTTTATGAAAAGGATATATACAAATGACCATAAAATTTATAAAAATTAGATATTGCATAGAAAGATCATTATATGTATTATATGACTGATTTATCTTAATTATGAACAAGTTTAATGTTTTGATAACTTGTAAATTTGAAAAAACTTTCAAACAATGATACTAAGTGAAAGTTTAAATAAATTTTATTTTATATATACTGAAATATTTGTTATTTGGCGGGTCAATATTTAATAAATAAAGAATGGTGTATTTATTCGATTTTTTTATTAAATATCAAAATAAGTGGTCCCATTTAAAAAGGAGGGTGGTAGTTTCTTTTAAAAAACATAGGGGGATTTTTTTTGGTTTTGGAACCCCAAATTGGTTGTGAATATTTTTTTTATGGACCTTACCCTATAAATAAAATCCTTGGGAATAGAATTTTCATAAAAAATATACCTAGTAAAATTATTTTGAAACTATTATATATATATATTATTAAAATGTTTTATTATATATATATATTATATATAAAAAAACAAAATAAAAATAAAATAAAACTTTTAAAAAAGCTAACTAATAGATATATTAGTTGTGATAATTGGAATTAAAAATTAAAAATCCAAATACTTGCCTCATTACAAAGGTTTTTTTATTTTGATCAAATCATAAAACCCTTTTATAAAAATTATTGGGTTAAATGGGTATGAATCATGCCATTTTTAATCTATAAATAAGTGGGATATATTGATCTTTTTTTTGAACCTCCTCAATGAAAAATTCTCCAAAATATTTCTCCCATCATATTTATAGTGGGACTATAAAAAATTGAGGTTCTATATTATTAAAACCTTGGTGAAATAATCAAGGGAAATTTCTACTGATAACCCCACACTAAAAAGTAGGGGTGGATCAAACCCTTTTGGATAGTTAACATAATTCACACATCAAGGTTCAAAAGATTTTATATATTCTCTAACTTCTATATTTTTTAATTGTTATGGAGAGAGACATTATGTTGTGAGATACTTCTATCATCAGTGTTGATGTGTACCCACACCCATGTCACCTTAATAATGAAGAAGGAAATTTTGTGTGGTAAGTTGAATGACTATGATGGTATTCTACATTGTATATGTTCAAGATTAAAAATTTATGAGGTAATGAGGGATATTGGGTATTTAAAACCACACACAACCATATTATTATTATAAAGGGTGTGTTATTATTATAATAATCATATTTTGAAAAATTTATTTTCTTTTTACAATGTTTATATTTCTTATTTCCACCCCATATATACTATATAAATTCTAGAATTTTTATTCACTTAGCAATCTTTCTAGGTTCCCTATATAATTTCTTTAAATTGTGATCCCATTTATAATATTTTTCTTTATTAGCACAATTATTACCATAATTATTTTGTTTCTAGGAGATCAAAATACATCATATTTACAACATATATACATTTTATTTAAATGTATTTAGTATCCAATTTCTCTTACATTAATCATTTGGAATGTATTTTCCCTTGTTTTTTAATTTTATATTATGAAGAAATAAGATAATGATCAATTTGTTATATGTTGTATATGATTTATTTATATTATATATTTATAATTGGTTGTATTAACTTATAAAGAAATAAAATCCATTTAATTATGAAATACATATATGTAAAGTAAGTAATTTTCATAATGAAAAACTCATGGTCAATATATTCTTACCCTTTGAGAATTTTTTCATCGAAATTATAATTTGAACCCTTATATGAGAATTGATGGGGGTAATATTATTTCATTACATATTTAGAAACTTATGTTATGTGTTCAAACTTATAATTTCTACATAACATATTGAAAAAATGAGTTGCCTTTTTTCATAGAACTTTATTTATGCAATCCAATATTTTTTCTGGTTGCACCTCATATGAGTGATCATAATCTGATTATACGATCTCCAAGTTTCAATATATGTGAGGTATTTGGTATATATTTCTTTAGGTGAGATACATATAATACATTATATACTTGATATATATTTGGTGGAAGTTACAGTCAATAGGAAACAACTATTACATGGTCAATAATCTCAAAGGGTTTGATGTACCTATATCTTAACTTTCTTATCTTTCCAAACTTCATAAATCTCTTATAGGGATATATTTTAAGGAATATTTTATCCCCGAAATTGAACACCACGTATCATTTTTGATTATTTACATTACTATTTTTTCTAATTTTTATTACTTTAATATGTTTCTAAATAGATAAGACCTTATCTATTAATTTCTATTCAAGTTTGAAAATTAATAACTTTTATTCATTTATTTTAATCCCCAAAATAAATATTTCATAATCCCTCTCTATAAAAAGCTTCAAATAGTTCATTCAATATTATTATGTGAAAATTAGTGCTATATTATAATTATATGAGTGTAAGAAATTGATTTAAATCTCCTTTAAAGTCCACAGTGTAGGTTCTATTTCTATCTTAATGTTTTTAAAAGATCCTTTTAGATTGACCATATGTTTGAGGATGATAAGTCATTATAAAGTTAACATACATATTAAATTATTATTATAAACTCATCTAGAAAATTTGGAAAATATTTTGATCTCAATCACATACAATTGATAGTGGTGCATCATTGATCCTCATAACATTTTGGGTTTGACTACCAAAAAAGACCATTCCAGGATGGGCTTCCCAAATAAAGACCTTGTCTCTGGTTTCTGGGTTAGGTTACTTAAAAAATCTCACTTATATAGATTCCAAATATACCTTTAAAAGTGTCCCTTTACATATAAAATCCAAAAAAGGTTTATATAATATTCCCAAATAGTGTTGAAGTGAGAAATCATTATAATTTGATAGACTAAAAACCATTTAGCAATGTTAACTTTTGAGTTTCATGGAATACCCATGGAATAAACCAATGGATATATTCTCCCATTTATATATTAGTATAATTAGAAATTTTATTATCAAGTTAGAATTGTGAAGCTCTATCTTTACATTATGGTATACAAAGAACCTTGATGTGTACTATAAAATTTATTTACTTATTTTGTGCCTCTATAAGTGCTCTCTAAGATATTTATAAATATTGGAAATTATTAGGTGTATTGAGAAAGAGGATCTATGTGCATTATCTAATAACTCATTCATTAAATTTGGTTTAGTGGACATATATAATTGAAATCCAAACCAATTGAATCAAGATTTATCAATGTTGAATTAATTATATTTCCCTTTTTTAGTTTATTTCAACTTATTTTGTAACCCCAAAAAATTATTTCTATCGTTTATTTTATCATGAAAAAACAGTTGAAAAATGATTTAGAAAAGGTAGGATGTCATCCCTGACATATTGACTTACCAATTTATCCATTTCATATCCATGAAGATTTGGTCTCTTTCAATCCTAATCATGGATAGGTATAGGAATTTCCTTTCTACTAAAATCATTAGCTACCTTATTCATGTTCCCATGATGGAAATGTATTAGGTAATCATAGTACTTGAATAAATCCAACCATATCTATTGAAAAATGTTTAGCTCATTCTATGAAAATATATAATTTAGGATTTTTGGATCAGTATATATATCACACATCTCTCCATAAAGGTAATATATCGAAATAATAAATGAAATAACCATTTTTATTAACACCAAATCCTGAATTGGGTAATTTTTCTCATAAATATTTAATTTTAATGAGTCATAAACTGTTACATTATCATTTTTAATGAATGTATAATATAATACCTTTATTAAAAATTATTGTATATTACAAACCCTTCTCCACAAGAGGGTTGTGTGAGTACAAGTTCAATGAACAATGTCTTATTAATCTTCTTGAAGATTTATTTACAATCAACTATCTAAATGTACTTTACCTCTTTATTATCATTTATTTTACTGATTAGGATAGTATTAATAAATTTATTACAAATCACCGGTAGTTCCCAACTTACCCAAGAAAACTATAAATCTATATCACTATTGTTAGTCTAATCCATTCTTTAATCACTTTTTCTTTCAAGGATCCACATGAATTTTCTTTCTAGTGATCGCATATACCATGAATGCTACTAGTTTCATCCAAAAGTTACACTTTCTGAATTTTTTAAATAAATTATCCTTTATTAGAGTATTTAACACAATCATTATATGTTCTTTCACATTCATTATTTATTTTCCAATATATGAAAATATAAACAATACAAACCACTATAAATTTATTAAGTAAATATATAAAATTATATTCATAAATTCCCTAGGGTTTTTTGGGATTTTGTATGTTTAAATTCGACCACTATAAAATTTTAATCTCTACTTCTTATATATAAGGTTATATTTACAATATATTATCTTTTCACATTCAACTATGAGAACTTTCATGAATCTCTCTTATTAGGACTCCAATTTAGCTAATTTTTTTTGAGTGTGAACCACAAAGCCTTCCTTGAATATACTACATGTTGGTGACTAAAAAAATAGTATATAATAAAATATATAAGGCAGGGATTACACTTAAAAAATAAAAAATATATGTCACGACAAATAAGATAATTAATTTCTCAGCCATAATAAATTAATAATTTATAGAAATGCTTTTTATGTCTTAAAAACCAATCCATTTGTGGAAATACAACCATTAGTTTATCAACTCTCCCATACCTCAAGCAATGTGTAATGGAATCTACCTCCACCAACAAGTCTCCTATATCCATATTTAAGGTCTCTTGATACCACCACAGAGTCTATCTAGATAATATAAAAAATAATAAATATGAAGACAGAATGAGTATAAAAATACACTTTGTAGGTTCCACCCTAGAAATCCCATGTGTCTATAAGAATCAATCATACAAATGTATCTATTTATAGAATTAATAAAACAAAATAAGAAATTAACAACCATCTCTAAAAAGTAAATCATCCAACAACTTCTATTCTATATTATATAATTAACTCACTTTCTAAACTGTAACACTCTCCATCATATATCATCACAAAAACACCACTATATAATTACCAGTATCAGTCCACATCATTGAATCTAGGAGAAATCCACTAATAGGGGTCGTACTATAATTTTCTCATATATCCATCCACCCATAAATACCTAACTATAATTTCACCACCACTAGTACCTGTCCACCCACATGTAACTCACTATCACATATCCACCTGTAAGTAGTTATGCACCTGTAGGGAACTCTCTATAATATCTCCTTATTGTTATCCATTCATATAAAACTTGAAAAATATCCGTATACATTGGTTGAGTTGTTATCCACCTATGCATTCTATCACTGGTTTTTTGGGTTTCAAATTTTATAGACTCTCCCCACCACAACATATAATAGTTGGGTATCTATGCACCCTAAAAGACTCTTGTTGTATCTCTGAGTGTCCAAAACTAGGGAATCTCCCCTCCTCAACTTTCATCATCACCACCACACATTACATATTCACTATGGATAACCATACCATCCAATCTATTATCACTATCACCACCACTGGCACCAGAATCACCACCACCACCATGTATCACATCCCACTAAACCATAACTAAATAGTTTTTAAGGATTGATTAACACTCAAACAATTCAAAAGAAACAAAAAGAAACCCAAGAACCAAGATCTACCATGTATGAAACCTAGAACCATATAAAACTAAAATGAATAATAGTTGTGTGTAACTTACAACATCAATCAACCCTTCCACTATCATCGTTCATTATCTTAATGAATATCTCTAATAGGTAGCCAATAAAATCCATCCTTTGTTTTGTATCCATGGGTTAAAGACATCACCAATCATATGAGAAAGACCCTATTCTATCCTACCACATGTTTGTGCATCTCAAGGTAAAGAGAGTGAGGAAGAGATATCTTGGGGAGACAAATAATCAACATGAAGAATTGGAACACTCGAATGATCACCATCTCTTAGTGGAAACCTCCTTATGTAGACCTTGAGGAAGAACTTGAGTGACCATGAATTTAATTATATGTTTCATAACATATGACTGATTTCTTGGGATGATCATTAATTCATAACATGAGTTTACCCTTTGATCCTCTAATTCATTTTATATTATGAAACTTCATATTAATGATAGATTAAATGGGTAATGATTTAGACATTAAAATATTAAAATTTGTCTGCCACTAAATCACAGGATGTTAGAGTGAATCATACCATATGATTCTACTCATAAGATTTCCATGCAACTCAACCTAATCAGATAGTATGATTGGTTAGGGAAATGGAATGAAATATAAATTTTAATTCCATATAATATAACAAAATATTTAAATATGATATTTACTAAACACATCATATTTGCTTAAATATTTATGTTATATATCCTTCAATCTCCCAGTTGCACTAAATCCTTATATACTTTATTCTATTTTAAATTAAATTATATTATATACAATAACTTATAAAACCATATCCAAAACTCTTTTGTATATCCTTCAAAACATTTTTGGAAATCTACCATCAAATTCAATATGTATCACATCATGTGAAATAATTTTTGAATATCTATCCAAAACTCATTTTGTAGAAACTCTAAAGCATATTTTAGATTAGCACTCTGATATTTGTAAAAGTAAATCCCTATTCAGTCAACTATAAAGTGGTACCCCATGGTCCTTTTTCGTATGGAAAAAATATAAATGACTAAATATATAAATGTATGAAAAGAGTGGCCTCTATCAAAGAATCAATTATACTTAATTTATAAAAGGATTCATCATGATCTCCATCAAACGCATGTATACTTATACCTATGTGCACCAACTATATCATATACATTCATGCATTTTCATATGACCCTTTTGTCTAAGTCATCATGTAAACATAGGAAAGGAGTATGTCAATACTGTATTGATACTCATACATTCTCAATTATCTAAATATATACTAACTAGGTCGATGAATACATCAAATTTCATTCAAATTTATGGAAAAACATATCATATGCTCTTCACCCTAATAGATGAGCACATCATATTTCTTATATAGGTATGACCATATGCTTCCTTGGTTTACCTCAATCGAGGTACCAGATTCGATACTGATCATATGAGAGGAAAAATCTCTTCTTTTTTAAGTTCCAACCGATAACATGATTAAAAAAATTCCCAAACACACTTTAATTAGATAAGCCTTAAGGATTTTTTAAGAAATGTATGTATGGAGGTTCTCATTCTTTGTATCTCACCTTCCACAAGTATTGAGAAAAAAATTACATATGAAATATGCACCCTTAGTATACCAAATACCTAATGTACGATGGACCATGTGGTATAATTGAATGATATCTAGCACAAAAAATTCATTTTATGACTCATGAGAATATTTTGTATCTCTATATGAATTTCCACTCATTCTAACCTTAAATTTTAATCACAACCTATAATTCTCCATGATGAACACTGGCTATGGATAACTCAAACTCATATTTTATGAGGTCAATTACCATTTTACTTCATGATATATATATATATATATTTATATACAACCAACATGAATGAATGATAAAGCGAATATTTCCTTTAATATAATATGTTATATTTTATATTATGAAACTCTATTAAAAACAAAACTATAAATAAGTGTTTGTCTCATCATATCACAAAGGATAGATTACCATATCAACCTTATGTTTACTTTAATTTTAGTGTTTTAATAAACTTTTTTTTAATTCTATGTAATTCCTACCATATCCCTATATAACCATCTAGTAAAAAACTCCCACTAAAATCCTTTAGTGAGTATCATCTATGAAGAAAGAAAGTTTGAATAAGGGTGAAACATAGGAATAATATTTTTAATGTTATGTTCTATGGACATAGTATTAATTCATTAAAATATTTCATCACATTTCGTTAATTATACTTTAATTTAATTCCTTATAAATTATAGGAGTAAACATTCTGTGATGTTTTGGTTTTTACCCTCATTTCTTTGGATTTGATAATTATTTCTTAAATTTGGAAATTTGTAATCATATTCGATCAATTATATTTTTGAGAATAAAATGAATTACTGTTCTATAAAATTCATTGATTTAGTGATTTTTATGAAGAGGATGAAATATTTGAAGAAAAGGTGAAGACGATATTTTAAGTTCTATAGCTAAATCTTGAGAATATGTTGGAAGGATAACATAACCACACAATGTGACCTGAAGATCTATCAATTGAATGAACATAATAAAACATCTGATCCTCAAATTACACCCCAATGCCAACATAATATTTAATCTTTTATTGATAATGAATCATAAGGTTAACATAACATTAATAGATCATTTAGAATCTAGTGAGGTCAATTTAATACAAAAAATAAGCGCTTTAGAATACTAAAACTTCAATGTAATCTTGTGGACATCATCACATGGTTATGTCACCACCCAACAAACACTATGTTATCTTACCAAGAATATTTCATCCCTAAAATCCCATGAGGGAGACACATGAGAAGATGTACATGATACAAAGTAAGGTCAAGAGAAAATATAATCAGTGTTCAACCATATATTTTAGGAAACATGAAAAGTTAGTCCAAACAAGGATACATTTTCAAATGATGAAATCACACATTATATTCCAATTCTATGTCCACAAAAATAGAACCTTTTATCACATATTGAAGATATTATCACACCCCAATGCTATCTCAATAGGAGAAACATGATCTATCTACACTCCAAAATACTCTATAGGAAGTTAGATTGAGATTATTTCACTATCCCAATGAAATTTCAAGACCCAACACAGAATACATTAGATCCAAAATACTATTTGGGCTAAATTTTAGAAGTTACTGAAAATCCATCAGTGCAACATCATAATTATGTAAAAATAGTTTTATAAACTCCCAAACACTCTATAAGGGTCCATAAGGATAAAATAAAGTTGAATCAAACATTATTATCCCTTGATAAATATTGTGTCCATATAGAGCACATGCACTGGATGTTGGGACCAGATATATAATCTATTATATCTACCTAGACCAACTGGTTAAAAGATATAATAAACTAGAATATAAAATATGATCTAAGAGAGAAAAAGAGTCTATATGAATCAAGGTAATAGGTTGATCACTTGTTAAACAAAATGTTAAACATTCCATGTGAATCTGATTAATTTCATTGTAACCTGGAGTTTATTTAGGTATCAATAGATAATGAAAAAATTGAAAGTACCCTATAAAATGGAATGTAAACCTATAATTTAGGGAATCCATTTTTCACATTTATATTATACCTTTTCTATATTCTCGAGTGATGGAACACTAGACCCATTTTGGAAAAGTTGAGGAGATTTCTCCCACCCGAACTATTGAATTCCAATGTAGTGATGTTATTCTATCTTGTTTAAATATAATAGATGATTATTTGAATTAATGAACCAATATGGGATTTATATTTTTATCTATATTTCAATTCAATTTTTCCTTTCTTGATTTGGTTTTCACACACAACCCTTGAATCTTCATAATTACTCAAACAAGGGAGAGTGGAAAGGTTGATTATGAAGTAAACCAAGATTATCGAACACTTTGGAAATGTAATGGAAATTTATGAAGTGATCATTTCATGTCTCTATTAAATCTAGGAACATAAAAGGTGAGTGATTGGTTTATATATTATCCAATTAGTG
This sequence comes from Viscum album, assembly GCA_963277665.1. Classification (NCBI taxonomy): domain Eukaryota; kingdom Viridiplantae; phylum Streptophyta; class Magnoliopsida; order Santalales; family Viscaceae; genus Viscum; species Viscum album. The sequence goes on from OY728135.1 coordinate 1,294,732,845, forward strand.
AGAAAATATTAAAGTTATAAATTTAAATAATTATTAAAAAATCAGTTTTTTGAGGGGATATCTTAGGTGATTCCATTATTGGAAAATTAATATTAACATTTCCTAACATTCAATGAATCAAAAACACACCCTCTAGTCCCAACTGAACCCAAACACACAAAAGAAACAATATGGATAACCACCTATTTATGAGATAATTTAAGTCAAACCACTACAATACATTCCATATCTGTTTTAATTTTTATTTCTCCACCAAACCACTATAGTTTCATCAAAAAAATCATATTTTTACTAGGGATGCACCAATATTAATTATTTTATTTGTGTTATTCACTATTTGAGGTATTTTCACAGAATGACCAGATCAATTTCAATTCAGCTATTTAGTTTTGAACTATTTTTTGTGAGGAATTTTCACACCCTAAAGTCACTTTTGTGTGTATATACTTATTATATAATATATTCCCTTGAATTTAATTTGTTTGGGGTTAATTATTTTGAATTTTATGTCTTTTTTTAAGGTTTCAAATTTTTTAAAACCATATAGGTAAACTATGTGCCTCTTAAAAAAATTAAATCAAGTGTAATTCACATAGTTACCACATGGTTTGGTAAATCGTGTGGTTAAACCATGAAACATACTTAAAAAGGGATATTTGGATATTTTTTGGTGATTTTTATTAATAAGAAATCCCCATTTTCTTTAATCATTAATAAGGATAAATTGATAGGGATTCAAGGGTGATTCTCCCTCCTTCCCCCATGCTCAAGGGTGGATTTATTTATTATTATTCAAGGTTACCCTCACACCTCCTCTTATTCTTTCCATTTTCCTCATCCTCCTTCTATTCCTTTTTATTTTTGTTCTTACTCCTTTCCCCAATTTCCATATTGGAAAAACAAAATGCATAAGGTTGGCCTAAACATAGATATTTTGATATCCAAGCCATGAGAGGTTTCTCTTGAGATTGTATTTGGAATTTTTCTTTGAAGGTGAAAATATTCCATCAGATTAAGGTAGTTGGTTCTATGAAATTATATTTTTTTCAATTCATGCATGATTTATCTTCCTAAACTCATATTTAAATTAGAACCTACCTATAAATTCTAGTATTAATGATGTTTCATTAGTTTTCTTATGTTGTTGTTTTTCAATCTTGATATAAAAATGGGTTCTTTAATGTTTCCTATGTTATATACACCTTGGATGAACATGAGTGTACTCTAAGTGTTTGATAAAATCATTAAGAGGATCTTTTCAAATGAATTGATAATTTATGTGGGGTTTTAGACTTACAAAATATTTATAAATGAATCGTTTTGTGATATTTCCTATATTAAAGGAACTTTTAAACTGGTTAAGGGGTTGTTTTAATGGAATTATAGTTTTTATTAAGTTTATTTATTTTATTTTATATTATCTTATGATTTCATGTGTGTTGGATTATTTTCATGATATATGTATATAGTTAAATTGATGTTTAGATTCCTATTAAGACATTTTGGACATGTTAATTTTATGTTTGAGATCATACTTGAGTTAATTAGGATTTATAATCATATCTTGGTTTCAAAGTGGTTTTCAAATATAGTTTTCTGAATTTTCTAAAATTGGATTAAAGAAACTAAAGGCATGTTTGGAACTTTTTATTAAAAGATTTCATAAAAATGGATACACCCTTGGTTTGATCCACTTTTCAATATAATTTATGTGATATTGTATATATTTTATGATGATATTGATTTTGTATTATAGTTTATGTTAATTTAAAGGATCTTCTTACCATAGAGTGTATGGGGGGTGAGATGCGGTATGAATATTATGATTAATTATCTTTGGAAATATTATAGATATGTGATTTTGGGTAAAAAATGTTTCCTCACCTCTCATATATTTTTTCATAGAAACTTTTGGTACTTAGGTAAGTACCTCAGAAAAGTACTTCTAGATATTGAAACACTCTCCCTAGCCTTGGATCCTGCTACAACACTAACTAAACATTACTATGATATACATAGGGTGAAAATTTATAGGATTTCCCCTTTTCTCTTGGAATTGAAAATAATCTCCCCAATGGCTTAAACATTGTTAGATATTATTGGTTTGATCACTTATATAGTGTGTTGATCCTAGAGTACCTATATCTTGAATACCTTAGGGAACTTCCCATGATGATTGATTGAAAATTTTATTTATGTGGTTTCTCATTGATGTTTAAATTGTTACAATGCATGATATATAATCAGATTTTTATATTAATAAGCATTGATTATTTTCTTTGGTTACCATTACTTTCTTTAAATCATCAATATATGATTACTTTATGTTAACCTTTTATTTTCCCTTCACATTTTTTTTGACTTTTGTACCCTAAAATTATATATATGATTTCCACTATCAATATTAATATTAACATGGTAGTTTATTTCTGAATTATGTAGTTTTATACTCTACTCATTATTTATTCCATAAATATGATTACTTCATGTTTTATGTTTTTAGTACCTTCTTTCATTAGTTTAAACACAACTACCAAATGATTTTTGAAAATAAATGGGTAAAGTTAGTTTTTTAAAACTCAGTTGTTATTTTCCACATGAATTAAAGGTATTTATTTAATTATTTTATAATTCGTTTTGAAATGGATTACCATGCACTAATACTATTGGTTTCTAAGTGTGGATCAAGTTTATAAAAATGGGTGAAGATGTGCATAGATTTATTTGTATTTTATGAATGGAAAAATATTATTTTCATGAGATGTATTTCAAACTATCATTTGTGGACTGGCTTATAAAAGTAATTTAAAAAAAGAATTATTGATGGAAGCTTATTAGGAACATGTATATCACACCCTATAAACACACATACCCTAAAGTATATGTAGTTCTTATATCCTCTACAAATACAAAGGTTAATTTATAATATAGATATCATGAACCATTTAACTTGTTTATGGATGTATTAGGATATAGTGGTGGTCTCAGGCCATAAGGTGATTTTCACTTGAAAGCTCAAGTTTAGTGTTTTGTCTTGGATAGTTTATGTATTATCCAATTAAGTATTTTCATTAATTTTTGACTCTTATATATTTTTTTTTATTTTTTTATATATTTTATGTTTATTATTAGTTTTGGTTTTGGTCACTTTATATGTTATGAATTTTTTTATTTCTATTTATATTTGACCCTATTTATTTTAATAGGTATTATATTATAATGTATGGATGAAACATTCCCTGTTTCTATCAAGATTTTCACTACTCATTTATTTATTTTTAGAGGGTAAAATAGTTCCCACTTAACTATTTTTGATACGCTGGAACAATTTTCTGTCCTAGGGTGATTAGGAACACACCTCAGGCCTTACCATGAACTGATCATGGGGATGTGTTAGTTTGATCTAGATTAGTTAATGCAAGAATGGTATCATGGGCCTTATTTTATTTATGTAATTTTGGTAGATATGAGATAATATTATTGGAACTCAATAGGTAGGTCTAAATTATGGTCCTAATCACCACCATTCATGATGAGACTTGATTTTCCATGGTTAGTTGGGATTTGAACCTTGAAATTGAGTTTTTTTATTATCTTTGTTAAGTTTTGATTTTAATTAATGTTATTATGATCTATGATGAAGTTAAAAGAATTATTTTAATAAAATATGAAGATAATATATTCAATTGAATAAGTTAACATTCATCAATTTTGTTTTACTAGGTAATTAATTGGATTAAATTCAATGTTATGTTGAAAAATACATTTTTCTAAAAGTAGGGTTTATTGATTTTTTCATGATTATTTTAAAATGGATTTCCACCACTTATAGAAATTTAATATGGTGAAATATTTTCCATATTTGAATCTAGAATCTTAAAATTTATTAATAAGGTTAGTTTTATGTTTTATTATTATGAATAGTAACCATGGTTAACTTTGTCACCTTAGTAATAGTTAAATAAATTAACAGGGGGTGTTAAAGTTAGAGATAAGACATAACATCTAAAAATTTCATAAATGTTATTGGATAAGTGAATTTAAAGTCATCCTTATATTATCTTAGAATTTTAGTTTCCTTGGTTCCACTTTCACCTGAAAATAATATTATTATTGAGAGTCCCAGGGGATCATACATCTACCCCGGGGGGGGGGGGGGGTGAATTAGGGTGACCAAAATTTACCATTTATGTTAAAATTAAAATATTTATTACTTTAAGTTGATACAACCTTTATTATTTTTTAGTATTAATGGAACTTAAGTATGATCCATCACCACTTTTCCATTGTCTTATGAAAATAATGTAAACTAAACAACATAAATGGTTTTTTATAAGGTTTGAAATCAATGTGAAAACCTACTCCTTACTTTGTTGACTCCTATAGAGTTATTTTTTTCTAATAATAATATTTTTATCAATTATAATTGTTACAAGAAGTTATTATCCTTAACCCACAATGTTCATCCCACACACTAAACCCAAAAACCATAATATTATGTATGTGGTTAATATATCTCTAAAAAATATCCATATACCACCCTATACGAATTATGGAATTATTTATAATAGAACCACCAATATTTAAAATTTCACCTCAAAATTCATCATGGATGGATATTTTACTTTTTCTTGAACATCTATTGTATTTCACATCCATGTGTTCTTATGCCCACTACCAGTAGACCGATCTTCTGAAGCTCTGACTGTTTGGAACTATGAAACCTGAAAATTTTGAAAATTGTAACTTGATATCATTCTAGATCATCTCCATATAGTGTTCTAAATCTATAGAAATCACTAAATCCTTTATAGATTCATGTTATAGTCTTCTCAACTAACAAATCTTCTTTAGAGTATGTGGTCAGCTACTTCCTCTCCTTCTATATCTTTATACCCAGCATATCTCACCTTTTCTTTATTTAACTCAAATGATGTTATCCATTTATATATATAATATTCCTTTGATAAATTTGGAAAATTAATAATATTTAATTGGAAATTCCCACTTTCTCAACTCTTTAATTAACCACCTTCAATATCATCAAAGATATTGAGATTTTACTCCATCAAATCTCCCACAACATTCAACATTAACAATATTTAACTCATCCTCATAACTTATATTGATTCATTAACTCATTATTTATGAATGTTGTAAATTTGAATGTATTGACCAATATCATCATAACTAATTATCTTTACAAAAATGTTACATCCATATGGAATATTATAGTCAATGTACTTTCATTGAAGTCACTTGGATCCTTCTAGATCTGCTTCTGGTCAACTCAATAATCTAAAGCATTCAGTACTATGAAAATCCTCTAAATATATTACTATTCTTCTAGTGGTCTCCATTAGATTCAACTTCATATAGTTTAAACCTATCAAGTATCTTCTTCTTCTGATCAACTCAACTTTATCCTCTAACTTTTGATTTTCTAAAATTTTTACTATCTAGACTCAACTTAGATCTCAATAATCATATATTTTGATTGAATTAGCCTTACAATGTGGTTCCTCCTTTAATATATCCATATTTTAGAGATTATATTTCTGGTATTTACTCAAGATAGATTTTTTAATCAATATTACATTGACCAACTCATCATCTTACTTCCAATCGACTCATCTACTAACATATAATACTTTTAGCTTCCACACATCTAGGATTCCTCATTTATTTACCTTGTATTAGTCTCTTGTACTTGAATTACCTCTGATACTTTATATTCACATCAGTAAATGTTTATCATTATGACTAAATGTCTTGAATTCCAGTCCCTTATCCTTTATTACCACTCAGATTTGGTCTTCTATCCTTATATCAACCTTAGATTTATTATTTTTAGGCACCTCATCATTCTTGTAGTGCTTTATTATCTCTTCCACGAATGCTCCATCTTATAATAACTTTAAAACTTCAGGATTATTTATATACATCCTAAATTTTTAATGAGTATGATTATGAAAATCCTTCCTTTGGATTTATAAATTCTACTCAACTTGTATCACTGTTGGCCTTTCTCCAAAGTGATGTTATTTTTATGAAAAAATAGAAAAGAATAATTTAACATAATCTTCTAATCATTTAAGTGACCTCTATCCACTCTATATACTCTACATATTCTTTGTATGATGAAACTTCCAAAGGTGTATCTTGAACAACACTACACTTCATTCATTTTCATCTTTTGTGGTAGAAACACTATTTGTAGGGTGGATATCACTTTACATTCCTTAGGAATAAATTATAGGGCCTTTGTAAATTCTTCAATCTGATTCTTCCTTCCGATCAAATTGGGTTCTTCTTTCTTCACTGATTATCTTCATATGGTTTTACCTTTGGGCTTACTTTATTCATTTGATATTTTTAAAGTTTATGATGTTTCATATATCAGTGTACTATTATTTGTATGTGTTACATGTTAGTACCTATGAAACCTATTGGGTGTTCATATTCTGTTAAAAAATATTCTTCTAGTGTGTTAAAAAATGCTTATGGTATAGTCATAAATCATCATCCAATGAACTCATATTTTCTAAAAATGACTCAGATTTCCAATATTATCATCTAGGTCTTTAGTCTCCCAAATTGTTGGAACTTACTTATTCAACTCCAATTGTTGTTGGCAGTTCTTCATTATCATTCAAAACTAGGCATAAATATGTTGAAGTTCAACTCGATCAATCATCTGTTGTGCATGGTTGCTTCTAAATAGAATGCTCTCAATAAAATATACCTTTAGACTTCAGCAACACTAACTTCATTAATTTTCATTAATTTTAGTGACATGAGTTCTTCCTATCATTTAGTTAGAGTATCTCTAGTGTCATCATCAAATAGTATCACTTAAATCTATAATTTTTCTTATTTCTTTGGTTACACCATGTAGAATATGCTCTTCTAATGGTCTTAATTCTAGAACATCTATATGAAACTTTAAATCAAACTTAATCATGACTTTGACATAATCTATTGATAAAAAATCAATACTTTATCTTAATTATCTAATGGGTTCTTCAATATTACTTTTTTTTAATAGTAAATTATATTTAAAGTCATTGAGTTTTATCTCTCGACTTTATTAATAATAAATTAAAATTATTTCTTGTGAGGAATATTCTTCATCAATTTTCTCTCCCACTTAATGATTTAAATTTGAATTCCCATTATTGACATCTTGGGTTGAGGGAAGAAATTTATCTAGAACTTTTCTTCTTATCCCAATTTCTTCTATTGAAATGAATATAAACCTTGAATTTCTTAAAGGATGGATAAAATCAATTTTATTAAATAAATGATCCTCAAATCAATCAATTTTAAGTCTAAATGATTTATGCTCAGTGTAGAAAACAAGTGTGGTTAACTTTGACACCAAAGATTTATATAAAATTTCTAAGAAGTGACACCACTTCAAAAAATCTCCCAAGGGAAGATTCAATGATTTTTGATGAAACTTATTTCTTATATCCATCTCAGTAAATTGATAAAAAATATTTAATTCAAAAAAGCAAGTTTCTTCCACTTTCTAAGATAATTCATACTTTTCTATAAAAGATCAATTTTTCAACATTGAATTTGAGATTATGTTTTCAACTGAGGATAGGAGAGTATAAAAAATGTTCCTCAAATATGAAAATAACTTAAATTCTATGTATTTTCATTATATATAGATTAATATTCATAATTAATATATTTTTATTCCTAGTAATCCAATATTCAACGCACTATATTTTTTATCATCTGGTGTTGGAGGACCTTGGTTGTCCAGAATATGATTTTTTTAATTCAACTTATTAGTTGTCTAAAATAACCAGCTTCCCTTTTAAGGGAAAACATCCCATGAATTGCATCACTTTAATTCCTTAATTAATGTAAACTCTCTAGAACATATTATAGAATAAGGTGTAATTTTCTTTTGTAATTGTTTAGAGAAACATAGTTGAGAAAATTTTCTCAACTCGAAATATCCTTTCACATTGACCACATTTTTCTTCATGCTATCACCCTTGGATTTCCAGGTAATTATTCTTTTGGGATACATGGAATTATTCATTTTTCTTTTAATATTCACTTCATGTGTAGGTTTATTCTTAACTTATTCTTGATAGGTTCATATTTTCTTATTTTAATCTTATTAGAACTTCCTAGCTTACTTAAATTTTTCTATCCATAATCTTATGTAAACATTTTGAATATGTTCTTCTTTCTTCTTCTTCTGAGAATTTTATTTCAAAACAAACTTTGTATCTTTTAAAGATTATATCCTTTTATTAACTGATATATCTTGTCATGGTAATATTGTCATGTAATTTTTATAAGTGTTTTTATATAACTTATTCCTTTAACACAACTTATTATCTTTAGGTTAGTTACTCTTTAGAGGTATATTTTAGTGAAATTAAACTTCTTCATTAGATACATATTTTATCATTACAATATCCTTTTATATTTCTCATATTGATTCACTTTATTGATTAATATTACTTTCTTTATCTTAAAAATTAATGGAAATTTTACAATTTTATGTGAAGTAGTTTTTCTCCCATAGAAGTATGATATTTTCTATTGTTGAAATATTTTGTGACATTCTTCTTGGGTGAAACCATCTTGGTAACTTCCTTTTATTTACTATTCAATGTTGACCTACTATATATATTCCTTTTATTTTTCATTAGAATTTGTGACCTTCTCTCATTTTTTGTAAATAATCTATTATTGGAAAAAGTGAACTAGAAATCACAACCACAATGACAATTTCTTCTATAATTTTCATAAAACTTTTTAAAATATTTAAATATATTTAATTTCAATAGATTTTACTTCTTTTTCATACTATGGTTCCTCTTAGATGAATTTTTAATAATTTTTTTGTCCCCCCTAATGAAGGCCTTTTATTTTTTTGTAGAGTTGAAAAATTATGACAAAAATTGATGGCTTGGTTCCCAAAATTTCCACAACACTAGTAGTAGGTAATAAATCTTATCTTATTCCTTTGTGTATAATTTTAGCTATTGTAGAGTTATTATATTTATCAAATGTTCCTTGTTTACTTATGAAAAACTTATAGGTATCCATATATTCCTTCATGAAATTCTTTATATTTAAGGATTTGGTAGTAATATCTATATATTTATTCACCCATATATTTTTGGTACATTAATTGAAAACTTCACTATTCAAAGGATTATAATTAGTGTAAATAGTTTTTCAAGAATTTGGGTTTAGTTTTTACTTGAATTATTAGAATATTATACTTCATATTCTTAAATATTTATTTCCACTAGATTAATAATTTATTTAATTAAGACTATATTCAATAATTTTGGTAGGGGATATTATATTCGATTCATATGATGATTCAGTTTGAGAATCTTCTAAGTTTTTTAATTTTATTTCTAACTCATGAAACTTTAGGCTTAACATGTGTTTATAATCTTAAAGGAACTTTAAATTTTCTTCAAATCATTCTTTTAAATTCTGAAACATTTCTTCATGCATATTTCTTTCATTTTGTAGAAATTTTTTGATCTCTTTTATTATTATGAACATTAATTCTAATTTAGAGTTCTTCAAATATCATATGGATTTTTGTGCATGGAATACTTGTTAAAAAACATTCAAGGTAATATCATTCTCACAAACACTATATTGAAATTCCTATTCAAATAAGGATAACATTTTATTGAAATGTGAAACCAATTATTCGTTTTATTCCATTTTTTGTTAGAGTTTTTTGTTTTTAGAATATTTTCCTAATTAATTTTCTATCTCATCAAGTTGCGGTTCTAGCTATGGATTTTCATCCTATGCTCTATTGATAAATGAAAGTTTATATGTGATAACATCAATAGGTGAACTTTTCATGTAATGTTTAATTTTGAGTAAAAATATTTAGCAGACTCAACATACTCATACTCACTATAGCTATAAAAACCTTCTTCTAAAATATTAGTTTCATATGATTTACATGAATTATTTCCAGAAACTTTTAATCCTGGTAGTGGTGGGTCCTATTTCTAATATTTTTGAGTGGATAATTTCTACTTATTATAATATTATTTCTTCTTTTGGTTCTTTACTATTTTATATTAAACCTTTATATTTCTATAACCAAGGATAACTTTAATATTTTTCAGTTCTGGATTACCTTCCTTATTTTCCTGATTAGATATTTCTTCAACTTTTGAAAAGTTTCACTTCATTTAAAGTAGTGAAAAATAACAATAGATATAAATATAGGTAACCTAAATATGATACAACTTGAGAGTCCCAAGTGATTGTAAAATCACCCTAAGAGGAGGGGGTGGGTGAATCCTGGGTGACCAACTTTTATCGATTAAGTTCATTATAAATTCTTAGTTAATTTAAGTTGATAGAACCTCTATTATTGGTTTAGATGAATGGATCTTAAGTATGATCCCTCCCCACTTTTATATAATTCTTTTGAGATAATTTAAATTAAATAGAATATATGGAATTTTATAGGGTCCTAAATTAATATGAGAACTTAATCCTTTACATGTTGACTCCATTCGAGTCACAAATTTTCAACTAATATTTTTATTATCAATTACATGTGGTGTGGTAATTTATTATCCTTAACCCACAGCATGCATCCCATACACTAAACACTAAAACCAAAATATTACATGTGTGATTGAGTTATCTCCTAAAAGGATCCTTATACCTCCAAGTTGGAATGATGGTTTTCCTTATAAAAGAAACACTAATATTTACAAGTTCTCCTCAAACTTCCCCATGGAGAGATCTTCAAACACCACTTGAAATTCTATTGTATTTCACATCCACGTCGACCTATCCCTGATTTTTATAGACTAATATTTCAAATAAATAATAGAATAGGACTATGACATTTTTAACTTCTATAAATTGTATCTTTATGTCATCTTGGATCATCTCCTTTATCTATTTTGAATCCCATAGACACACTCAATACTTCATAACTTCAATTTATGGTATTCCTAGCTCTTCAACCCAACAGATCTTCTTAAGAGTACTTGGCCAGCTATTTCCTATTTTGATAGATCAGGACCTGTACTTTTGGATCTAGTGTTAAATTTTTTAATATATTTTTATATACAAAAGTAACTGAAAATATACATTCATTTACATACCTGAGGATCTTTTCCAATTTAGGTTTTGGGTGATTATGAAAATTTCCCTTCATAATATCAGATTTCACCAAACTTATAAATATAAAAACAATGGATTAAATCATGATAGATTCTTAAATGAAATCAAACACCTTTAAATCTTCTAAAGATCCTAAAAAAACATTTTAAAAACATATGGAGAGAAGAAAGTTTCCCAATAAGGGGGTTTAAATCCAAGGTTAAAAACCATTTAAATTATTTAAAAAACCTTTTATAAATCGTTAATATCAAATATAAATTTTTTTATATAATATATATATATTTTTAAAAAATATAAAACTACGGTTTTCAATAAAATAATTTAGATAATATCTTTAAAAACCTTTAAAAATACTTATCATTTTGAGAACCCATTTAATTTCTAAATATAACATCCATTGAAAAATAATTAGATTTCCCTTTTATAATCTTTTGAAAATAATAGTTTTTTTATGTATTAGAATGATATTTATAAAACCTTAATAACTCTATGAGGCCACAATCATTGTCACTATTTGGAAAACATCCCCTTATTGTCGAGTGATAACCTTATTCCTCATCAAATCATTCGATATCGAAGTGTTGGATTTTATTTTAAGAAAAAAAATTCATAAGCTCTTCCTTTCTCATTTTTAACCCATTAAAATCCTTTCAAATACTTAAATAAATTATTCTCAAAGAAGAAAATAATTTTATTTCCACTAAAACTTTTTCAAAATCTATTTTTTAAAAAACATCATATAGGATAGGAGAAATCTATATTGTTAGAAAAAATTCATAAATAGAATTCATAAAACACTTTCAAAATTAAAATTAAAACAATTTATTTTAATTAATCTTCATTGATTATTTTTGAAATACATAGTACATGTCCATACATACTTATATATACACCATCCATATATTTTAAAATACATTATGCACATAAAATTATAATTTTAACTTTACAAAAAACCTTTAAAATCCTTTAAATGTATCTTAAGGAGGGTAAATAATAATAATAATCCTCTTGCATATAATTTTGAAACAAAATAATAATTTTTAAAAAGGGATTAAAAAAAATAAATTTAAATAAATATAAATTTGTTAACATAACTCTTTTACATTGAATTTTAAAACATAAAATCATATATGATTTTGAAAAATAATCCCTTACACTAAATGAATTCTAAAAATATAAACGTTTGGAAATAAATACTCCCATTACCTTATATTGGAAGGAGAATTATTCTTCTCCTTGGTATAAGACACTCTTCTTATCTTTACCACTTTCTCTCGCACTGGAAGTGCGCATAACTTGAATGTCATGTCTTCAAGAGGTAAGGATTCTTATATATCCTCACTCCTAAAGGTTATAGAATAATATATATATATATATATATATATATATATATATATATATATTTGTGTATGTATATGTAGACTTATCTCATCATTTCATCTGGTGTAAGCTGAGTGGGAAGATGATAAGAGGGGTTTAATTACATTATCCAAAGTTGATTTTATGTGGATCCAAATGTTATGATATGCAAAGAATATCAATATAGAACACACACACACACACACACACACACACATATTTTCAAGTTACTAGTCAGATCCAACGAACTATAAATCAAAAAAATATGATCTGTGTGTGATCATTTTTATTAAATCCTATTGTTACATTAAATTATGTATATATATATATATTATTTAACTTTTTTTATTCAGTTTAATCAAGAATATTTGTGAAGATTCATTGAAACAAGAAAAATCCTGCCAATAATTTTTGAATTTATAAGCAGAAAACTGATTTATATTGAATAATATGATATCATCAAGTCTAATGCAAGGATTATATATCTATAAATCAAAGGAATAGTGTTGAAAGGGACATTGATAAGGGTTTAGACTGAGATATTTTAAAGGATTTTAGGCTCATTTTCAATGGAGGAAAAAACTAGTGGTTTAGGATGACATTGACTTGGGATGCAGATCACCAAGCCTGATAGTAGTGTTGGGAGGAGTTGAAGAAATTAGTGTTGAGGGTTTGTCTAGGGTGAGCTCGATTTGAAGATGAACAACTAATAAATCAAATAGCTTAGATTAGATCAATCAGATGGTGAAGAATTTAATGAAACTCATTTAAACAGGTGAACAGTAACTCATACTCTGCATCCCATCTCAAAATTTGGTTCGTTTGGGCACTCACATATATATAAAACTCTCTCGTTTACTTGAAAGATGTGGGTAACAAGGTACAATCCAAATAACTCTATTCCGGCACCGACCTATGCCGGATACTCCACCATCATGCTTCCCCACATGGTGGTACCACTTCTCTCCCCTTTTACAAATTACTTTTTATACTGGTACACCCCTATGTTGGGGCCGCTAATGATATTGGCTGGTTGACCTGCTAAATTACACCATTTATTTAATATGCGTACCTTGTATATTTTTTTCATAAAAATTACATTAATTTCATTCTTCTAATTAATTACACTTTCAAATAACATCATTTAAGTTATATGACCATTTCTAAAGCAATATTTTACCCATTTTAAAGTCATAAGTTAGAAAATTTTAATTTTCATAAAATTACTCTTTAATTTTTAACTATAATTTAATTTAAATTTTATTAATTAAATGACGTAGTTTAAAAAGGACTTATAATTTTTTTTAAATTAAAACTAAAATTTTGAAAACTATAGACTTATGAATTAAAATTAAATGTTCTATTAAATTGATAGACACTTATATTTTTATATAAAGTAATATTTAAAAAAATAATTTGGCCATAAATGTAAAAATTTTAAAAAAATATTTTTACTTTAATGTATAATTTATAAAAATAGTATTAAAACAAAGAACTATTTAGATTTTCATATGAAGGTACTTTTAAATAATTATTTTTATTTCAAATATACTTATATTAATAAAAATTAAATTTTATCAAATAAGGTATATTAAAAATCATTCCTTTTTAAATATTAAAAGAAAACATAATTTATCTTGTTTAATTATAAAGTTTACTAGAAATTTATTATATTTGAGAAAATAAAATATTATTTCTTTAAAAGGTAATATTTTATAATTTGAATATTTTAACTTCACCAAAACATGTTTTGATTAAAAATAATAATTTAGTTTCATAAAATCTTATATTAAAAAAGTTCTTAGTTGTTTTAAAGTAAGGAATAATTTTTTATTAAACTTTAATTAAAATATAAATGAGATTAAAATTATGAGATGTTACAGTCTCCAACCCCCTTAATGGAATTATTCCCTCAAAATTCCTTCATAATTATTAAGGAAATTATGAATTTCTATATTTAGAATTATGAAACACCAGGGTTTTGAAATTTTATACTCCTAAAAATTTTATACTTTAAAGGATAACTATGAATTATAAATTATTTCAAATGAAAATATCATAATCTCCAGTGTTATCTAAAATTTTCTTCTAATACCACTATGATAGCCCAAGAAACACACTTATGGATCTAGTGTTAAAAAATTCTATATATAATTTTTATATAAAATTAACAAAAACATATATAGTCATTTACATACCTGAGGATCTTTTATAGTCTAGGTTTTTTAAGATTAAGAAGATTTCCTTACGTAATATAAACGCTTCCAAAAAATAAAAAATTTAAATCTATGGATTCAATCACTCTAGCACCTTAAATGAAATAAAACACCTTTAAAACTTCTAAATATCATCAAAAAACATTTTAAAAACATATGATGAGAATAAAATTTCCAGGTGAGGGGTTTAAAATTCAAGGTAAAAAATCCTTTAAGCACTTTGAAAATCCTTCTAGAAAAAAATTATATCAAATATAAAATATCGATATAATATATATAGTTTTATAAGAAATAAACAACTAAGGTTTTCAATAAAATCTATAAGATAACATATTTCACAACATTTAAAAATACTTATCACATTCAAACCCCATTTAATTTAAAAATATAACATCCATTGAAAAATAACTGAATTAATCATTTTAATAATTTAAAAAAATTATGGATTAAAATGATATTTGGTAAATCTAAAGAAATCTGTGAGGCCACCAAAAATATCACTATTTAGACTACATCCCCTTGATTTCGTGTGATCAAAAAATTCGTCATCAACTCATTTGATACTAAAGTACCAAATTTTATTTTAAGAAAACATTTTCTATGAGGTTTTTCTATCTCATTTATAACCTACTAAAAACCATGAAAATACTTAAAAAAATTATTTTCAAAGAATGAAAATAATTATATGTTTAATTAAACTTTAGCAAGAGCTATTTTTTAGAAAACATCATATGGTTTTGGATAAATTCACAATTTTCAAATAATTTCATAAATAGAATTCATAAAAAACATTATAAATTAAACTTAAAACAATTAACTTTAAGTAATATGCATAAAATATTGGTAGGAGTCAAAGAAATCCGTGTTGAGGGTTTTGTGAAGGGTGAGATCAAGGTTAAATATGAACAGTTAATGAATTTGAAAATCCGTATTATATCAATTAGATGGTGAATAATTAAAAGAAACTCTTTGAAATGGGTGAATAGTAACCCATAATTCATGTCCCACATCAAACATTGGTTCATTTAAGAAATAAAATATATATCAAACAACCCCATTTACTAAGAAGATGTGAGTAACGGGGTCCACTCCCAATCCCCCTTAGTTGGCAATGACCCGTGCCGTCTCTTACTCTGTTGTGCCACCCCACATAGTGATACCACTACTCTCCCCTTATGTAAACAAACTGTCATGAAGGCGCACTCCTATGCCTGAGATACTGATGAGCTTAGTTGGTTGTCCTAATAACTTATATTATTTATTTAATATGTATACCTTGTATATTTTTATCTTAAAAATTATATTAATCACATTATTCTAATTAAATACACTTTTAAATGACTACTTTTTTGTTATATTACCACTCCTAAAGTAATAATTTACTAGTATTAAAATCATATGTTTGTAAATTTCAATTTTTATAAAAGTAATATTAAATATTTATCTATCATTTAAATTAAAATTTATTAATAAATTGATATATTTTAAAAAGGTCATATAATTATTTTATCTTCAAACTAATATATTGAAAACTATGAATTTCAAAATTAAAATTATATGTTTTTTTAAATTAATTGACACTTGAATTTTTATAAAAAGTAACATTTAAAAAGAATATTGAGTACTTTTGGCCATAAATGTACACATTTTAAAAAATAAATATATTTACTTTAATATAAAATTTATAAAAATAGTAATAAAATATAAAATTATTTACATTTTTATATAATGGCACTTTTAAAAAATCATTTTTATTTTAAATATTCATGTATTAATAGAAAATTTCATTTTATCAAATAATGCATATTAAAAATTATATATTTTTAAATATTAAGAGAAAACATAATTTATCTTGTTTAATAATAAATTATACTAATTTTTTATTATATTTGAGAAAATAAAATATAATTTTTTAAAAGGTAATATTTTATAATTTGAATATTTTAACTTAAGAAAAAATTATTTTGAATAAATAAATAATTTTATTTCATAAAATATTATATTAAAACATTTCTTAGTTTTTTCAAATTATTAAACAATATTTTTATTAATCTTTAATTAAATGATGAATAACCTAAAAATTATGGGATGTTATACCTATCCATTTATTTATTTATAATTAGTAGCTCTCTATTTTTATCTGTTTAACTCAAATTATGTCCCCCATTTATATATCCTATATTACTATAATAAATGTGGGGAATTCATAATCTCTAATTTGATATTCCTTCCGTCTTAACTCTTGAATTGGAATCCTTTATTATCTTCAAAAGATATTGGTATTTGACTCTATAAAATCTCCCGCAAAACACAACATAAAAATTATTTAAATCATCCTAAAAACTCATTTTTATTCCAGAATCCATTATTTATGATTATTGGAAATTCAGAAATACAACTCAATATCATTACAACTAATTAAATAAAAAAAATGTAAAGTCCATCTAGAATCTTTTAGTTAATAAACATCCATAGAAGTCACTTTATATTTCTATTTATACCTATACTTATGTTTAACTTAATCTTCTATAGACTTTAGTACTTTTAACGTCCTCCATATTTATTATTGTGCTTTAGATGGTCTCTATATGATGAACCTCCATACAATTCAAACTCAGCTTGTGGCTTCTTCGTCCAACTGACTCAACTTCGGCCACAAGATTTTTATGTTCTAAAATTTTTCTTATCTAGACTCATCTTTGCTCCTGATCATTATATATTTTGATCAAATCAAACTTAACCATTGGTTTCTCCATCTTGATATCCATATTATATATATTCTTAAAATGGTATTTACTACAGATTTATCTTAATATCAATCATTAATTAACAAACTCATCATATTTATTCTGATCGAATCAACTCTAACATCCAATACTTTTATATTTTGTGTATCCTTGATTCCCCATATCCATACCTTAGACTATTCTATTATACTTGAATTATGCCTGGTACTTCGATTTACATTAACTAATGTTTATCTACATAACTAAATTTATTAACTTCTAGTGCTTTAAACTTCAATACCACCCAATTTTTTTCCATATTATAATCAACCATATATTTATTCTTTTTAGTATCCTCCCCAGTATTTTAGTTCTTTGTTATCTCTTCTATTAATGCTCTATATTCCGATGACTTAAAAATTCCATGATGATTTATATGAATCCTAAATATTTTATAAGAAGGCCTTTTTCAAATCATTACTTTAGATTTGTAAATTCAAATCATTTTGGATTACTATTGGTCTTTCACCAATGATATTTTTTTGTATTTAAAAAATAGAAAAGAATCTTCTAATTTAATATTTTGAGAATTTATGTTAACTCAGGCCACTCTATATACTCTAAAGATTCCTCTCCCGATGCTTCTTCCCCAAGTGTAATTATAACTACATTTCACCTCATTATTTTATGGTTTTTATGGAGATAACTCCATTCATAAGTTCATGGTCACCTTACATTACTCAGGAATCAATCATAGGGACTTTGTGAATTCTTTAATGTGTTTCACCCTTCTGATCATCCTAATTTCTTATTTCTTAAATTATTATCTCCCAATGGATATAAATTCAATATTAATTTTTCAATTTATATTTTTATATATTTTTATTGTTCTTATATCAGTGTACTCTTCTTCCAAATGTATCACCGCTTCACATCAATGAAATCTACTAGGTTTTCATCTTATGTTCAAAAATATTCTTCTGGTGTATTAAAAAAACTACTTTTAGTGAAGTCAAAAATCATATTCTAATGAACTCATATTTGAAAAAAATGACTCAGATATCCAATATACTAATTATTATCTTCAATATCAACTCGAAATGTTATTTATAAAGATTATTTATCATTCAAAAATAGTCAAAAAAATTTGAGTTTCATCCTAATCAATCATCTGACGTGCATGGTTACTTCTAGATATAATTCTCTCAAGAAAATATACCTTCATCCTTCAAAAATACTAACTTAATTACTTCTCATTAATTTTAGTGAACTTAGTTACTCCTTTCATCTAGTTAGAGTATCTTTAATGTCATCTTTTTGTAGTAGCGCTTACATCTACAATATTCATTATTTCAGTGGTTCCACCATCAAGAGTATTTTCTTCAAGTGGACTTACTTCCATAAAATCCATAGAAAAAATCACTTTAAACTTACTCATTATATTTTCCATAATCCATTTAAAATAAATACAATACTTTATATTCATCACTTAATGGGTAATTCAATTATATTTTAATATTTTATGTATTTAAAAGTTTGCAACCCACCACACTGATAAAATGGAACCTAATCTATTCACTTATTCAAATAATTTAGGCTATATAGCTTAGCCAATATCTACCCAAATACCTTCCTAACTTCCCTACCCACACTCTATATCTTTTTTTATTCCCAAAATAACAACCATTGAATACATAAGGTGTAATATAAAAGAGATTTCACAAATAATAAGTAATTATATTTACTGATCTATTTCAAGTTTATTTATTCGATAAACTCTTAAAAATATTATATAACTATCTTAAAATGATTAAATTATTATAATTAATACACTAAAATATTGTTATATTATTATTATAACTATTTTCTACCTCCCTTAAATACTATTGTAATTGATAACTTCATTCATGCGTACGTGTAGACTGCCACATCTATGAAATTATGGGATTCATTTTTCATGTGTGCCATACATGGATGGTAATATGGATGGATTTAATGAATATATATGATTTTATTATGAATCTATAAATTTATATTATTATTTACCTTTCTTTATTTCCATTCTATGGAAAATGAAAAGATTACTCATACATACGTATAGACTACAATCTCCCCAAATTGATGTAATTTATTTTTCATCACCACCTTATATGAATGGTTATAAAATTACATATAATGAATAAATATGGTAATTATAACATGATTTATATTATTGAGATAATGAAACCATGATCATGGTGCATGTATTAGAATCATTGAACTAGAACGTTCATGGGAAACAAAACAGTTAAAAATGTATATTGATTTTAATAAATAATTATTAATAAATGGGTAACTAGACATTATAAGGGAATTCTATATTGTAAGATAATGATGATTTTTTTTATAGATTTATAATAAATATAAATTTATTATATAGGAACTTAATAGGTGCATATTAAGAAATTTAATACCCGAGGTAAGGGTTTATGTTGCAATTTCATTTTTAATCAGGATTATTTATTCTTGAATACTATTTAGAGGAATTATACAATATTTATCTCTTAAAAACTATCTATTTTATTATCCTTATTTTATTATCCTTATTTTTATGTTTTACTTTCATTCTCATCTCTTTGTTACTTAAAATGATCAAGAAAATGTTTTTAATAAAAGTTAACCTTATTTACTCTTTGATCGGTAAAATTTTTCTTTCATGTCCATGTTCTTTAAAAAATCTAGAATTTTATTTATATGATATAATTATTTTTTAATGTAATATTCATAAATATTTTAATTTCTATGTGAAGTATTAAGAATTAATTTTTTCATTGTTTTTTGAATAATTTATTCATGACTATTTTATTAAAGTGTGAAAGTAAAGATTGTTTTAACATAAACTGCACAAATAACTTTTCCTACCGGCATGAAAATTATTTTATTTTAAGATTAATTTAAAATATTAAATTTTTATTTTTAAATAAAATATTTTTCCTAATATTATGGGATTTTTTAGTTTTTAAAGACACCAAATTAAAATGATATTTTCCCTATATTCAAAGAAATGTTAAAATGATCATTTAAAGATATTTTTCATCGGTGTCAACATACTTTGACATTTCTGATGCTTCATTGGGGATATAATCTAATGATTATACCCATTTTATTTCTTTGCATATATTATTATTATGTGATGAGGACATATTTATGAAACCCGTTTCTTTTCCACGAGTTATGATATAATGAATTGATGAATGTTTTCTGATCACGTGTCACAAATATGAATGGTTTTTTTTTGTGATGTGAATTTTCATTAAATACCTATAATGAATTGTGTAGTGATTGATATATCACTATCTAATATTAAAGAGTATGGGGAGTGAACCTATTCCAAGATTGAAAAGAGGTTGGGGAGTGAACCTGATCCATCATGGGACTTTTTCTACTTTGTGATGATTGTCTTGGCCGTGGACCTTGTATAATGACATGATTTTCTCTAATTATGATTATGGAAAAATTCCTATGACATGTTCTTGTGCCTATGATATTTTCTCATGGATCATAATTGATTAATGATGATTCCTCACTCTTATGATTCATGCCTTTTGAAATACTAAATATTTATGCCCTGATTCGTGATTTATAATATATGATTAATTGGTTATGACGCTTTTAAATTATGACCCTGATCTCATAACCTTAAACTCATTTCATTATTGCATATGATCATTGTTTATATCTTCTATGTTTACCCTTCTTGGGAATCTATGATCACCCTTTCTTATGTTTCCATTTTCTCAAGGGTTTGAAGAATGGTTTTAAGTTGGACATGTCTATAATGGGTATTATAAGAGAATAAATTTTGGGGACATGTTGATGATTTTTCATAAAATAATATAATATTTATCTTATATCCAAATACACCCATCCTTTATAGTTATAGACTATAAATTATTTTGTGATATATTAAATTTTCATCTAAAATGATGAAATATGTAAGTACATTTGTCTTAGGTCACCTTAGTTGGCATCCTAGTAGGCTTTAGTTATTTTGAGAGATTAGGTTTTGAAGAATATGAGAATATAAATTTAATCAACAAATGATGAACTAAAAGTGATATAAGGTGAACCTAAAAGTGTAATAGGTTGATAAGAAGGTGTTATAATTTAGGACTCCACATGAATTATTTTCATGATTATATAATTTCTCACTCAGGTTTTTTATCTTAATGATTACATTTTGATTTTTTATTTTATTCAATGTATGAAACTTAGTAAAATTGTGTGAAAAATTAATGTGGTAGACAATGAAATTATTATTCTCTTTAGAAACCAAATTTAATGGGAGATGGAATGAAAAATCTTATTGTTATGATCATGAAATTCTCTCAAGCCATAATTCATACTAAGCTTCCAAATAATAAATGAGGAAAATTGGACCATTGAGTCTCTCATGAGAAAAAAAACCACATTATTTCAGTGGATATTTTGATACAATAGTGGTTGTGCAATATATCAGTACCACTAAAATGATATTTTCCATTATCCGGTGCTTATAGCATTAAAAATTTATCCTAACGGTGTATCATTTGGAAGGTGAATAAGATCAATGGTGTAATATTATTGAGAATATGAGGAAATAAGAATAAATTGAAACCATATAATTGGATGAATTTAATTGGTTATTTGTTAGTAAGCTCATTCCCTGGACTATACACATGAAAATGTAAAGGGGGTTTCTTGATCTTAAAAAGAAGTATGATGAATATATTGGTACCAATGATAAAAACTTTATAAGAATTGAGAGGTATATTTATAGTTCTATCATTAAACCTAAATAATTTTTTTTGGGTTATTCAGTGCCATAAAAATAATTCTTATATAGGAATAATCCATAAAGAAATTTAGTTGCCATGAATAAATCATTTAATGTTATCACAAGGTAGAAATATAAAGTGAATATTAGCACCATTATCAGGGTTCTAATAAGATTATAAATATGGAGTTTTGAGGGAATTATAATAATAAAACCCATGGAGGAAAGAAAATGAATCTTACATTATGCTATAAGTGTGAAAAGAATCACGTGGGAAATTATCTCTAAGGGACTGGTAAATGTTTTAAGTGTGTTAATGAAGGCCATCGATCAAGTGAATACCAAATACATATAAATATGAAATCTAATGAAATGAATTTAAAGAGTTCTCAAACAAATTCCCCACCCACACTCCAATGCTATAAATACAAGGAGTATAGGCATTATTTCAACCAACACACAAATTCAAGGGTTGATGATGATAATCCACATCAACAACCTTGAAAGCTTAGATATAAGGGGAAGGTTCATGTGATAACAACTATCAAAGTGGGTCATGAGAATGAAGTGGTGAAAATTACACTTATCATCCACTCTATTCCTACAAATGTATTATTTTACTTTGGTTCTTTCCACTCTTTTATATTTGATGAATTTATTAAGAGTATTATATCACTTTCTTAATGATTAAATGATGAATTATTTGTGAAAACTCCTAATGGTATGATAATCACATATCAAGTCTATTGATTCTCTCTGATAGAAGTTTGTGAGAATGTTCTTCTTATAAATATTATAATTATACCTATAGTTAAATTTGAGGTTATTTTTGGAATGGATAAAATCTCTCTATATAGAGACAATATTAGAGGAAGGGAATTCTTGTTTGATATACCAAATTAACCTATAATTTTATATTAATTCTAGGATGAACATGAATTCCAAGGGAAATTAATTCCATTATATTGGTCTTATTACCTTTTCATGAGGGGTATATCTCTCAATTAATTAGGGAGAAACTCAACATTGAAGATATTCCTACTGTGTGGGAATATATTGATGTATTTCCTAAATATTTTTCTAGTCTTATAGCATATCATGATATTGAGTTTTCATTAGAATTCATATCAAGTGATATCCCTATTTCAAAGACTCCTTATATAATGGTATCGATTGAGTTTCTTTACTTGAAGAAGAAAATATAGAGGAATCTTAATAAAATATTTATTCTACCAATTGAATCACCAGGGGTGAACCTTTTCATTTTGTTAATAATGAATTTTTTCATTGATTATTGAGAAATTAGAAATATCACTATTAAGAAATAGTATCCTCTACCTCATACTGATAGTTCATTTTATCAAATTTGAGGAGATAAATACTTTTCAAAGATTGACCTATAATATATATATCATCAATTTAGTGTTAAAAATAAGTATGTATCTAAGAAAAAATTTTCTATGAGGTATGGACCCTATGAGTATATATAGATTCCATTTGGACTTACCAATGACCCCATTATCTTTATGTATGTAATTAATAGAGTCTTTAGAGATTGACTTTATTAGTTTTTTGTAGTCTTTATAGATGATATTATTATATATTACAAGAGAAAAAAATAGAATGAATATCAATTGAGAATTGAATTAAATACCTTTAGGAAAGAGAAAATAGATTACAATTTTAGTAAATGTGAATTATATATTCAGAAATAATTATTTTTTGGTTAATTAATTACAATCTAGGGGTATTAATGGATCCTTCAAAGATAGAAGTTTTTTAACAATGGCCTAGAATAACCATGGTGACTGAAATCTATAGTTTTATTAGGTTATTTAGATACTACTTGTGATTTTATCGAAATTAATAATGGCTATAAAATCCACTAACTAAGTTGAAATGGATGGAATTTAAATTCCTATGGATAAATTAATTTGAATATAATTTCAAGGAAAGGAAGATAAGGTTGGTCAGTACACGTGAGCTCACACTACCCTATAGTGGATACAGATTTTTGATATATAGTAATGCATAAAATAAGGGATTGAGATGTTTTCTCATGTATAATGAAATGGTATTTTATTATTACTCTTTCTAATTGAAGTTTCATGAGAAAAAACCGAAATCATGATTTGGAACTAGACACGGTAATTTTTTATTTAAAGGTATGAATGAATTATCTATATGTTGAAAGGTGTGAAATATATAAAAATTATAAAATATTTAATTATATATTAACATATAAATATTTTAATATAGCCCAAAGTAGATGGTTGGAACTGATTAAATATTATTACTACAAAATACATTACCAACCTAGGATAGTGAACATGGTGGATTATTCTCTAAGTTAGAAGGGCCATGTTAGTTTTTCCATAATGAGAATTAAAAGTGATCCAATACTAATGGATTTGTAGAGTATAGTCTATTAAATCAAAATGAAAGATGAAATATCCTATATTTATCATATTAATGTTCAAATATGTATTAATGTGAGGATTAAATAGGCCTAAAATAATGGTATATAGTTTCAAAAGAAGGTAATAAATTTTCATAAGTTTAGTCATGATAGTGATAGAATGATAAGGTTTGTGAACTTATTATGTGTCCCATCAATACGAAAATGGAAGAATAAGTTTTTATATGAATCTCATAGGTCATAATTATATATTCATCTTGGAATTATAAATATTTATAGAGATATTAAATAGAATTTCATATGGTAAAAAATGAAGAGAGATATCAAGAATTATGTATCTAGATGGTTAGTATGTTGTAATGTTAAGGCTGAGAGATAGAATTCGAAGGGGATATTATTATCATTACCCATACCAGAGTAAAAATAGAAAATAATAATAATGTATTTCATCATGATAATCCATAATATTACTAAAGGGAATAATTATATTTTGGTTATAGTTGAATTCCTTACAAAATCCGAACATTTCATTTCTATCAGAGAATATTTCTCTCTTAATCAATTCTCCAGGTTATACATTAAGGTGTTATGGTTTTATGGAGTTCCTATCTTCATCTAATATAATTAATATATAAGGTTTTCTTTAATGTTATATATAACTCTTAAATAATATTTTAATATAGAGTTGATCTTTAGTACTACATATCACCCTTAGATAGATGGTTAGACTGAGAGGACTATTCAAACCCTAAAATATATGTTGGGATCTTTGTCTATGGATTTCAAAGGTGGTTTGGATCAATAACTTTATTTAGTTGAATTTTACAACAATAGTATCATTAACATTAGCATTCAAGTGGTTTCTTATTATGACCTCAATGGAAGTAATTTCATAACTCTAACATGTTGGGATTAGGTTGAGGAATTAATACTATTGGGAACTGAGCTAGATGAGAAAATAACAATGAAAATTAGATCCATTTAGCAGCATATCTATGTATCTCAAAGTAAACATAAAAGTTATTCCAATAATCATTAGTAAGGTATATAGTTCAATGTTATTGATAAGGTATTCCTTCAAATATCTCCTTGTAATAATGTTATGATATTTTTAATTAAGGGAAAGATAATACCTAAATATATCAGTCCCTATGATATAATTGATCCTGTCCTAAGAGTATCTTATCACTTAGATAATCCTATGAACCAATCCCACATTAGTGATGTGTTCTATGTATCTATTATGAGGAATTATATACCTGATCCTTCACATTTACTAAACTCATAGTTTATACCATTGGAGCATGACCTTTCTAATGAGCACCAACCAATAGAGACATCGTATCATAATGATAAATTGCTATGGAATAAGAATAATCACAAAGCTAAGGTTCTATGGAGGAATAATAAATTTGAGGAAGAAATTTGGGAACCCTAATATGTTATAAGAAAGAGTTATCCTTTGAATAAGAGTAATATAATTTCAAGGATGAACTTATTATTTTGGGGGTCAAATATAACACCCTAAGATTTTAAAATATGTTTCTCCTTAATAAATAAACGTGTTTGATATATTGTAAAGAAAAAAATTATGTGAATAATGATTATGAATTATAAAATGAATCACATTATATGGTTTTTAAATTAAAAATAATTATATAAAATAATTTATAATTCACTTAGAAAATAATATTGATAAAAAAGAACTGTTTTGAAATATTTTGTTTCTGAGAATTATTTTATATATATATATTTTTTATTTTAAAATTAATTCATAGAATTAAACATACTAAAATTTATTGTTTACACATGTATAAAATTATTTTACTGGTTATCAATTGGTTATAAATAAAAATAAAATCATTTGAAGGTAAAAAGAGATATTTAAAAAAATTTATTTTTTGAAAAAGATGTGTTTATACCTTAATAAATTAAATAAATAAATATTGGTGAATTATTTTAATGAAATTTTAAGATAATATATTTAATAAAATAAGTCATTATTCATGTAATGGTTTTTACTAGGCATGAAATTGGATTAAATTCAGTGTTTTTCTTAAAAATGCATTTATCGAAAACAACTTTCATTGAGTTTTGTATACTTAATTTAGAATGAATTTATTCCACTTCTTGAAATTGAATATGGTAATAAGATTCCATATTTGAGTAATAATATTCAAATTTAGTAATAAGTTCAATTTTATTTTGTTGTTATTATAAATAGTAACCATGGTAAAACTTTGTCACTGTGGTAAGGGTTAAAAGGATTAATGAGGGAGTTAAAATTCAAGATAAGAAATAAAATATCTATAAACCTTATATATTTTTTTGGATAAGTATATTTTGAACCACAATTATATTATAATTTAAAAGATTTTCCTTGGTTCAAATTTCACTTGAATATGACTTTATTATATTATAATGTTTTAAGTATTTACAGGTTTACCACTAACCACACATATAAAATAGAACTGCTTATCTTTACCTATTCACACCTTTTTAGCCATATCTTTTAGAAAATAAATATTTAAATATCTTTTTAACTTTACAACCAATGTATTGGAGCTTTTTTCTTTTTAAATACCTACCTTTGAAGGTATAAAGTGTAATCCAAATGAGGTTTTCCAAATAAGAGGTAATTGTGTTTACCAATCTATTTCAAGTTTTGTTCTTCCTTAAACACTTATAAATCTTCTATAACTATATTAAAATAATGAAATTTGCATCATTAATATTAAAAAATTATGTTAATGGTAAAACCATTTTCTACCTCTTTTCAATCATATGAGAAATGATATATCGTTCGTGTGTATGTGTGGATAACCACCTCCACAAAGAGATATGATTCATTTTTCATATCCTCCATACATAGATATAAATATATATGTTTTTATTAAATATATCTTATATTTATGATATTATTATTATTATATAAAGATATATTATTATTTTCCTTTTTTCATTCATAGGAAAATGAAAACATTACTCGTACATATGTACGAACTACAGTCTCTATGAAGTGATATAATTCATTTTTCATCATGACAATATATAAATGGATTTTAATGTGTAAATAATGAATAAATATGATAATTGTAAAATTATTATTATTCTAAAGATGATGAATTTATGAATAAAATTCAAGGACTGTAATCATCAAACCAGTACATGCATGGGAAACACAATAATTAACACATTTATGTTAATTTTAATGAAGAACTATTAAGTAATATTATATTTTAATATAATAATTAATATGGTATTTATATTGATATATAATAAATATAAATTTATTATATTATAACTTAATAAGAATTTATAAAGAAAGTCAATACCTGAGGTAAGGGCTTATGATGTAATATCATTTTTAATTGGGACTATTTATAATTAAATATTATTTGGTTGAATTATATTATATTTATCTCTTAAATAACATATATTTTGTTCTCATATGTTTATTTCTAATGTTTTAATTTATTCATTTCATTCTCCTCTCTTAATTACTTAAAACGTTCATGAAAATGTTTTTAAGAAAAGCGGACAATATTTTCTCTTTGGTCAGAGAAATTTTTCTTCCACGTCTATGCTATCAAAAATGTTTTAAAGAATTTAATTTTGTATAATATAGTGATTATTTAAATTCATATTAAACCATATTTGGTATTATTTTATATTTACTTTAAAGGAATGTTTACAATGTTTTTTGAACAAGTTATTTAGTAATTTTTAGAAAATGAGTGAAAGGAATTTTTGTTTTAACGTTGGCCATATGAATGAGTTTTCCCACTTCCAGGACCATTATTTTCTTTGAAGGAAAATTTAAAATTTTCCTGTGTTTTTTTCATATAAAATATGTTTCTCTATATTATGGGAATTATTATTTTTTATAGATACCAAAATAAAAGGGCATTTTTCTTATTTTTAGATAAATTTTCAAATTATCTTATAAAGGTATTTTTATCTGTGTCGATGACCATTGACGTTTCTTATGATTTTTTGGGGATATGATCTTATGATACTATCCATTTTATTTTTCTAGATGGATTATTATTATGTTATGAGGAAATATTTATGAAACACTTTCCTTTTCCATGGGTTATGATACATTTAATTGATGAATGTCTTATGAATTTGTGGAACATATATGTATGGTTTATATTATGTGATGGGTGGGTCCATTAAATACATAAAATGAATTGTTTAATGATTGATATATCATAATATAAGATAAAATAAATTGGGGAGTGAACTCATTCCAAGAATAAAAATAGGCTGGGGAGTGAACCCAATCCATTTTGGGACTTTGTTCACTATGTGATGGTCTTGGTAGTGAGCCTTGACTAATGAAATGATATTCTATGCGTATGATTGTTCAGAAATTAATATTACATGTTCTTATTCTTATGATATTCTCTCATAAATTATGATTAATTATTTATTATTCCTTACTCTTACGACTCATAACTTTGTAAATTCTATAACATTATGGCAAGACTCATGGTTTATGATCTATGACTAACTTAGTATAAAGTTAATAATTTATTATCATTATATAATACACCGATTCTTATATTATGCTTTTATATGATCATAAATTTATATATCTAATATTTAACCTTATTTGGCATTTGATATCACCCTTTATTATGTTTCCATTTTCCCTAGGCTATGAATAATGGTTTTATATAGTATTTCCCTAAGAAGAATATTATGAGAGAAGCACTATGTGTGAGATAATTAATATTTTTCATGAAATCAATTGATTAAAAATCTAGTCTCCAAATAAACAAAAAAATAATGGTTTTATGGTGTGAATTATTTTTTAACATATTTATTTTTCAACTAAACTAATGAAACATGTATGTACATTTTTCTTGGGTTTCCTCACATGGTTTTCCAAACCATTTGGATAAAACGTACATAGTTTTATATTTCACCCAAATTTATTATTTAACTTCAATTTATTTTTACATTGGTTAAAATGGTGTTTAATATTAGTTTAGGTTTAATTAAGGGAGATTTATTATTAATTAATGTAATTGTGTGCGATTTTAGTTTATTTTTAGGTCTGGTTGATCAGTTGTGCCTTTTGAAAGTGGGTTTTATGTTTTGGAAAACCAGTCCTAGGATTTAAAAGGGGATTTTATGTGTTTATTTGTTTATACAACTAGTTCTTGTGATGGTTGTGAAAGGAATTTTCATAATCCTGAAATGTTTTCAAAGTGGCTGGTATTAAAATGTAATTATAAAAGTTTTTTGAACTAAAATTTATGGTTTTGAAATCCAGGGTAAAGGTTTTAAGATTTCACTAGTAAGGGAGTGGGGGGTTATCAAAATGTGATTGGTTGTGCTGTGTATTTTTCTTACATTTTATAATTATGTGGGGAATTTTTTTAACAAATATTGTTTTTTAAAAGGTGTGTTCCTTATTTCAAATGTATTTTTTTTGAATTAAACCTTTTAGGTTGTAATTTACTTATGTTATTTGGGTCTTGAGGTCTAGATATTTTAGTTTTGTGTTTTTATTAAAATTTTGTCCTCCAAAAAGGAGTTGGTGGAGTGTGGAAAGATTTTATTGAGAGGTTAATTTTGATATTATTATTCTTAAAGTATGAGAATTACCTTTCAGATCAATGATTCAACCCAAACTCGGGGTAGAAAGGTTGAGCCAGATGCCTTTCTCATCCAATATTTTTTTCTTGAGATAGAATTTAAGGACCCATTGGGGAACCCAATTTCTTTAAAGGATCTTTTCCTCGACCTAGATTGAGAATTTTACTTACCCTTCAGGACTTTTAATTAATGAGTATTTAAAAAGGGCAAGGATAAAGTTTTCACTAATAAGATAACCTATACTGAGTGGCTCGTTTTCTACAATTGGTGAGAGTGGGGTGTCTCAAGTCAGCATCTTCATATCTTTTTATATTTTTTCTAATTTATAAGTGACTCCTCAACTATATTCCACCTACATGATTAATTATAGTCATGTTAGTGAAGCCTATATTTTGAACTTATAGTTCTTCCATCTCCCCTTGGGTTTTCCTCTAAAACTAAGTAACCTGACTGTCTTGGTATCACTAACTCAAAAAAAAGTTCCATTTTATGTGTTATTTGGGAATAATCAATGTTCCTTTTGGGTGGGTTTGAGTGTAACCTTATTTTATTCACCATATTAATGTTAAATATTTCATAGTGGGGAGACCTATAGTATGCCACCCTCTTAGTAAGAAACTAATGAGAATTTCCTTAGGTGGTGTGGGTTGAGAGTGAATCCATTGGTAGTAGTTCCATTTTCTCATTTGGTAAGGTAAATAATATTTATCTCATGAAGGTCCATTTTATTAAATATTTCCTTAGATTTCATTGAATATATAGATAATCTATCAATATATTTTTTATCCAATGGATTTTATTATGGTTTTGGGAAACTCTGAATCATCTTGTGTCTCACCTTTATAGTATTGATTGAATTTTTCTTTCCTATGTCTAATTTTATCTTTTTTAAATTCACTAACGACATTTTAATGGTATAAAGTGGTATTTTTGGGATAATTTTCACACCCCAAATAAAATTTTATGTGTGTATACTTTTTATATAATATATTACCTCATGTTTAAGGAGTTTGTGGATATTTTTTTTTGAATTTTGGGAAACAAAATTCAAAGGCACAATTTTCACATGGTTTTATCAAACCATACAGGTGAATTATATGTTTTAGGATAGATTTAAATCTAGTAATTTTTTCACGATTATTGAACATATTAGTAAATAGTGTGGGTAAACTATGTAACCTTCTTGAAAAATGTTATTTAGATTTTTTGGGGTGGTTTTTATTAGGGTAAATCTCATTTTAATTTACCCAATAATAATTATTGACCAAGAGGGCTTCAAGGGTGATTATACCTCCTTAAACCATGCTCAAGGGTGAATTTCATCATGATCCATCAATATAAACCTACCACTTTCACTTTTTCTTTACTTTATCTTCCTACTCCTTCAATTCCTTATACTTTTTTGTTATTATTACTTTTCCTAATGGTTATGAAAGTAAAAACTAATGTCTAGGGTGATTATATTCATTTGGGTTGAATAAAAATTACTAGAACATATAGAAGTAATTTTATTCTTTTCCCAAGATCACCAATTCATTGAAAAATTAAACTTCATAAACATTATGAATGAAGGAAACTATAAATGGAATACCTTAAACAAAATAATTTATTGTAAAGTCTTCAAAAACTCATTTGAATAAGTTTACTGAAGATTATAAAAGAGAAAATTTATGTCCTCCCCCCTACATAGGTTTCTAAGGATAAATATGAATCTATCATCACACATTAGGGATCTAACTTCACCCATAGAGTTCTTAAACCTCACTACACTACGGATAAAGAATATGAGAGCTACAATTTTCAGATAGGTTCAGACAAGCTTCAAGTAAGCACACCCACACACTATATTTCCTCACATGTTAAAGGATTTATATATACATGATGATTATCCTTGATCATTTCTTCTTTTAAATCACACGTTTTAACACACGAGTTAATTATTTGGCTATTTCATGCATCACATGCATGAATTTGTCAGCCTTGTATGTTTTATCTTATTAAATGGTTCCTTAAATAATAGTTATGGGGAATATTTAATCTTCCCATGTCATTAAGAGAAATGGTAATACATCATATTCCATGCTAAATCTATGAAATTATTCTACATGGGAATGCAATCATATTTCATGAATATGGATTGTGAAAATATTATATATCCCATAAATTTATATTTAGGGATTATATCTCCTTCATTATCCCACTTGATCTAAATTTAAATATACATTATTCCATTTCATCTTATATCATATCGTGTACAATAAATTTTTAAATAATATCAAAAAACCCTTTTAGATATCTTCCCAAACTCTTTTGGAAAGATATAATTAAACCTCAACTTATATCTCCTAAAATGTAATACCTTGTGAAAATCCATCCAAAATTTTTTTAGATTAACAATAAAAATCTTTTAGGATATCTCTTTGAGTAAAAATCAATCCTCGTTTAGTCAACCACAAAGTGCGACTCCACTAGACTTTATACCCTGGAAAACAAATATAAATAATTTAATCCATGAATGAAATAAAAGAGTGGACTCTAGAAAAACATCAATACTACTCAAGATATAAAGGGATATGATGTGATCTATATGAAACACATACATCTCTATATATATTTGTACTAATATATATCTTATGATGACATGTATTCTCATATTTTTCCATTTATCTAAGAAATTTAGTGACCAAGGTACATAGATCATGTAAATCCTGTAAACTCTGTTTATCTATTCTTGATTATCTGAGTATAGACTAACTTGGTCAATGAATATGTGACATTTCACTCATCTTTATGGATGATCACATCACATGTCACTCATAAAAATAGATATAAAATATCTTGGTGTGATCACACACTTCTATAGTCTATCTTAATCAAATTCCTTATTGTCATTATCATTATATGAGTGGATTAATACCACCTTGGTTAAGCTATATCTGATGGCATGATCATACACATAGTCAACCACCCATGATTAGATAATATAACATATTGAATTATGTAAGTAGGGAATAAAATAATGAAATCTATCATGTTAGTGATCTCACAAACCTCACGTAGTGGGTAATAAAATAGGGTCTATACACCCCTATTATACCAAAGAATTTTGTATAACACTCCATGTGGTATACTTATTAGGCCATCCATCACAAAAAACCAAGTTTTTGTTCTTCATGATCATATTATATATCTATATATTATAATCATACTCACATTAACCTTAATTGTTTTTTCATAAATTCATACATTTAGGGGTAAATTATCATTAAAATTCATGAAAAGTATATCATTATATACATATATGTATCTAACATAAAATAATGATAAATAAAAGATATCATTTTATATATTATGATACATTTCATATTCTTAAAACTATTTTAATAATATATAATAAAACAAATATAAGAACTTATCTATCATATATGATAGATTTCTAGATCATCATTCAATATGATACACTTTTTGGGGTTTTGTTAACTCATTCCATCCATATATAATTCATTCCACATATTTATGGGGCCATTTGATAAATCCCTCTCACTGAATCTTCAGTGAGAAACATTTATGAAGTAATACCATTTGGATAGTGTCATGTTTTAGGAATCATATTACTAACTATTTAAATCTTAGAACATATTAAAACTTTATAACTTAATCACATAAAATTTTATGTAGAAATATTTTTAAGTGTATTATAATATACTTGAAACTCTTTAAATCAAACTTTTCCCGTGAAATTTTTTCAAATAATGTAACCATATATATTATTACTTTACAAGAACATCCTAAATCTTTTTAGGACAAAATGACATTTAATTTTTTACATTAACCAATGTAACTCTTTACATTTTTATTTTCCATAATACTCTAAACTCTCATAGGATAAAGTTTAATGCACTTAATAATATTTAATAACATAAAAATTATAGTATTAGTGATATTCAATTTCTCGTGGTAACTAAACATGACTATTTACATGTTTTTACCATCATATATCCTAAAAATATTTTAAGATATTAAGTAAAAAAACATTAGTCTTCAAATTGTATAATATTTTATGAAACAATTATGTTAACTTATTTATGATAACTAATGTAACTCTTAAAAGTTTTCTTTATCATCGCATATCCTAAACTCTTTAGTAAATCAAGTGAAAATAAATTTAATCTTAGAATGGTATAATCCTTTATTTGTTAACTTTGAACTTCTATAAGTCCAATGAAACTCCCACTATCTTCATAGATAATATGTTCATTTAGAATATCTTGATAATATATCCAAAACTTTATGTGTTAGTAAATAATAATTATTTACTCTTAGTTGTAATATTTAACAATTAAATTATTGTCTTCATATCATACATGGTATTCTATGTATTTGAATCATTTCTTGAAAAAAAAGATTTTATTCATTAAAATACACTACTAATTGGAGGAAATCATATTACATCATATTATAGAAATATTTGGATAAAAACTTTGTCCTAGATAAATACTTTTATCCTTATATTATTCTTAAAACATGTTAGATAAACTGATGAATCATAAACCACATGTATACTATCAACAATACCAAATTGGTTTCAAAAAAAAATTATTGTTATCAAACCACTTATCTTACCATATAATAGAAACAAGATGAAGATACACATCTTTTACATAGACCCATCTAAACTTGTCACGATCCTTCACATTTAAATTAGTGATTCAAAAAAAAATTCATTACTCGAATGAAATCTATAATCATTATTAGTTATCTCTTTTATTTTCAACTTATATATATTTAATACACTTTGTAAAATATAAATTTGGAATCAAATACCCTTAAAAACCAAATAAATAATTTCTATAACCCCTATACCTAACATGGACACTCCATCAAGTTTCCCAAACATTTTTAGGTATTCATAATAATCCCATTATATGGAATTATTAATCCTCCTTGCAGACAACCCTATGTTTCAACATCCTTGACCAACTCCTGGGAGAAACATACTTGAACATTTTAGATAAAGTTTCTACTTATGGTTTGAAATTTTACCCACTTATACTATTCATATAGTACTAGAATCCAGACTTCAGATGCCCAGTCCATCTATTCTTAGTATTTTGGGAACATTAGGTAAAATTTTACTGAATTCATTCACATTGTGAGAATATTTCCATAAATGGAAACATAATGAATTACCTAACTAAAAAAATAAAATTTCAGTTTCCCTTTAAGTATTTTATATAATTAAGAAAATCAAAAAGTATTTTTATTAAAAATATCGATATCATTTTATTAAAAAATAATTGTTTACATGCTCTTCTCAAGAGAAAAATGAGACTATAAACATATTTCGACAAGTTCACCTAAGCTTGAAGCATCCAATTTATCAATATAGAAACTTAATTACTCCATTAAATCACACTAAATTCTTCAATTATTTTCTCTTTATGTACTTATATATATTTACAACACTTTTAAATCATACAGTTGATTTAATGTATCTATCATAACAATAAAATTGAATTCTATAACCAATAAAGATTTAAAGAAACCTTTTTCCCACCAAGTCATTAACCTATTAAATAATATTGAATATTATTTGTCATACCCAATCATATTGAGTATATGAGACTAAAATTCCTTTAATTATTGATATAACCAATCATATTGAGTATATGCGTGTAGACTAAAATTTATTTTTCAATTTTTCATCTAATGCTTTTGAAACCTTAAATAAATCATTCTAGGTTTCTATAAGAATCTAGATTCATATTTTGAATAACCTCAATAATTGATTACTTAGTAATTGGTATTTCTATAACACATAGAATATTTCTTATATGTTAAGAACTTTTAAAGCTATAATTTTATCTTAATAGATTTTATTAAGTTACAAGTCTTAGGAGTAGATTACATTAAGATTTACCTTCTAAGTAATAATATTTAAGTTTAGATTGATGATAATTATTCTATTCATCAACAAAAAAATATTTATTAGATGATTATAATGTTTTATTAACCATTTAATAAGAAATTATATTAAATAAGGTTCCCCTAAAATGATGACCTCTTACATCATATCCATTTAGTGATCCAAGATTCATATTTCACTAAGTTTTGGGTTTCTTTATCATTTAACCTATCACTTAGATACTTATATACGGAATCGTCCCAACACAATAATCACAGCTCTTATATATTTGAGTGGATAAATATTTATCAAAATCCATTATATGGATATACTCAACTCCATTCCTCTTGTAACATAATACTATATGGTATCCCAACTAGTGAAACTCAAAGTAAACACCAAAAAAAATCTAAAAAAGGATAATACAATGGCACCCAAATTTAACATGAACCACCAAACTAGAAAATACAACACCACTTATTAATTCATTTCCTTGAAAAAGATAATTTATGGGAACCTAGATTTAGCATGATAGACCAGTTGGATGATTGAGGTCATGACAAGTGACACTTTGAAATGAATCCAACACTTAGTATTTCTAGAGGATTTAACCTCACCATCTTATCTCATGTTTTTTCTTTATATGAATTATTCAAGTAATTCATTTTGGAATCCTATATCCTCCACCAAATCAATTTTTTGAACACTATTGATGTGTATACCTTTACACAATCCATAGTTTATATTACTCATCAAAAAATAGAAGTTAAAGACATTTATACATATCCAAATACATCACATGAATAAGGTACATGGAATTTTCATTTAAAGTTATAGATTTATATGGGATTGATATTATCTATATGAGTATGCACAAAGATATAGATAACTAACCCCATTCACCTTTCTAGAAAAGGAATAATATGTAATTCTAGTATGTAATCTGACCCCAAGTCCCACTACCCAATGATATTTTTTTCAAGATAGAATCAAATTCATCACAAATCTAAAAACTAATATTCATAAACAATATTCAATATAAAAATTCATGTTCATAACTTCTATTATAGACTAATTTTAAGGTATATGAAAAACTATATTCTTTATGGAGTCATTCCTAGCATGAAAATGAAAGGCTTTATCCTAGAAAATATTTATCATATGAATTTTAGCATAAAAATATTCAAAATATAAACAATTTATAACTATAAAAATAGGGAACAACCTTTAAATAAATTAAAAAATCAAATATTTAAACATCATATAACTATTCACAAAGAATTCATACATAAAATCTAATTATAAACACTTTTATAATTTCAAGTTTATCATTAGTTACAATTCATAAATATGAACACAAATATTTTATATTCAAACCAATATGAACTCTTTTATATTCTTCATTATATGGAATTTTATTTTAAATATATGATATTTTATTAATTATAAAAAAATTAATAATTAAATTGATATTATTTAAATACTTTACATAATATAAATATGATATACCTAATATTTTATTTACACCAATATCAACTCTTTGATTTAATTCAAATAATACCCAAATAATTATTTTTTTTCATTTGAAAATTTAAAAATAATTGAATATGAACAATTCATAATCTTAAATATAAACATTTTAGATTTTATCATTTTTTTATTTTTTAACACTTTATAAATTACCCCTATGATTTCTAAAAAACACTTTATTTTAGATCATATGGTATGCCATATAATATGTTAAAATGTATTTTAAATATTAATATTTAATATTTGGATTATTTTATAAATAATTTTTTCATAAAAATATATATAATTAATTATAAAAAATTTATAAATTATTAATTTATAAACTCTTTATAAATAAAAATATTCCCATTGTACCCTTTTCTTTGATTTCTAAATAATTTAAAAATCATAAGGAAAGATAATATAATACATTTTTGGAGTCTTTTCTATCTACCTTTATATAGAGGGGTAACCTATATAGAGGTAAAGTCTTTTACCTATACACAATCCTGGTGTATAAAGGAAACTCAATGGTTACCTTTACATGACTCATGTGCGTAAGGGTATACTGAGATGGCCCATACATAGACCAATATTTTCAAGGGTATAAAATTATGACCCTAACATAAACCACTATACATAAAGGTAAATTAGAATAACTCGTACATAGAATATTCCATGTAAAGGGGAATGAGAGAAACCCATTACATAGAACACTTTTCATAAGGGTATGTTCATATGAACCATACACACAACACTTCTACATAAGGGAAATCCATGATGAACCTTATGTAGAATAATTCTTAATAAGGGTAATCTTGGATGAACATTATGCAGAGAACTTCTACGTAAAGAAAATCCATTTTACCTAAATTTATCATCCAATGAAAAATAATGCTATGTTTTTCATGATTTATTCATTTTACACATGGTTTTATAAAAATAAGATCATGGGTCACATTTATACCACAAAATTGATTTTTTATGGTTTAATAACAATTATTAGAACATATAGAAGTGATTTTATCCCTTTCCCATGATTACCCATTAATAGAAAAATGAAACTGTATAAAAATTATAACTAAAGAACACTATAAATGGAATACCTTACAAAAAACAAGTCATAAAATATATTCTAAAACCTATTATAATTATTTTGATAAAGATAACATAAGTGGAATACAATGTCCCCGAACTCCATATGTATCCACAGTTCGATATGAATCTCTCTCTCTTTAGAGGGATCTAAATTCACCCATAGAGTGCTAGCACATCATTGTGGTAAGGATAAAGAATACGAGAGATATGTATTTTGGAGATATTCGACCAAGAATCAAGAAATAACACCAAAACAACAACTTCCATCATGTGTAAATGTATTTATATACTCATGAGGATACTCCTTAGATATTTCTTTTATTAAATCATGCATTACAACACATGAGTTAATGCTTTGGTCAGTTTATGCATCACATGCATGATTTAAACTTCCTTATACATTTCATATTATGAAAAAATTACTTAAATGATAACTATATGGAATATTTAATCTTCCCAAGTCATTGAGGGAAGTAACAAGACATCATTTTCCATGTTACATCCATGCAAAATGTCTTTATGGGAATGAAATCATATTTCATGCATATGGATCGATACAAGAATATTCATCCCATAAATATGTATTTAATTCATATAACTCATTCATAATGTTGGTTGAAACATAGGTATTTTGATATATAAGGCATGAAAATATTCTCTTGAGATTATATCCAGCATTTTTTGTCAAAGGTGACATGATTTCATCAGTTTAAGGTTGGTAGTTTTATGAAATTTCATTTATTTTTAATTCAAAATGTTATTGAACAATATAACCCATATTTAAGTTATAAAATACCTATAAATGATAGTTTTAATGAATTTACATTGTTTTTATTATGTTATTGCTTCCAAGATTTGATTAAAAATTGTTTTTTCAATGGTTCCCATCCAATATACACCTAGGATAAAGATGGTTTTAATGATGGATTACCGCAAGTTGTGGGAAATTATTCTCATGTTACTGAGTAAAATCTGATACATGACACTCATTGTAAGGAGTCAGCTGTTATGAATCCTAACTTGGTCAGTAAGAAGGATGCTCCTGATCCTGATAATGAATTGATCACAACATCTGATGATGTTGTTGTCCCTGTACAAGGCATGGTTAATGATTCATTGGGTTCTTCTTTAGATTTTGATCATAATATACCTTCAATTCTTGATTATGGTCATGGAGTTAATGCTACTTCACTTCATGGTGATGTGGTCTCTGATGATCCTGGTTTTGTGCAGGTCCATGTGAATATGGCTGCAAGGAGAGTCTTACCTGCTAGTCTACTGGCTACTACGATTGACTATGGCAATAGGTTCTCGTTACTCAATACTAAGGACTCTACTGAGCAGGATGATGGTTATTCTTTGGTTGAAAATGCGTCTGACTCCAGTGGAAATGATTACAATTCATCTGTATGGAAGATAGTACAGGAAACTGAAGGGCCTATTACTTGGATTAGATCGAAAAAATGAAAATCCTTATTTGGAATTGTCAAGGGATTGAGAATCCTCCCACTGCCAGGTCCCTTAGACACTTTATCATGACAAATAAACCTTTGTTGGATGGTGTTGCTAAACCTAGAATGAAGTTTGAAAATTGGAGATCCTTCAAATGGACCGCTTTAGGTTATTCTTTTGTTTCATGCAATCGGCTTGAAACGAATTCTGAATCTTTGTGGGTGATTAAGTATGATAGTGTGTCATTCAGTTCTATTCTGGTTGATGCTCAATCTGTTACTCTCACCTATCTCTATGGTAATGCCTCTTTTTTAGTGACTTTTGTGTATGCTTTTAACCTCTATACATGAAGACGAGCACTGTGGAGAAATCTATTGGATCATTCTGAAAATATGGTGAATAGCTGGATCTTACTAGGTGACTTTAACACTATCCTCAGACCTGAGGAAAGAACTGGTGAGAATTTCTGTCGTGCCTCGTCTTCTGACCTATCATCTTGTATTGATAAATGTGGTCTTACTGAGGTTACTATTTTTGGGGCTGAGTTTACAAGGAGTCTATGTACTATTAATGGGAGGAAATCAAGAAAGTTAGATAGGTGTTTTGTGCAGGTGGATGATAGGGACATGGCGATTGATGTTTAGAATTTCTCTATCAAGATTAAATTCTGATCATAGTCCCATCCTAATTGATGTTTGTTTTCAAACAATGAGATCAGTACCTCTTCCATTAAAGTTTAATAATGACTGGCTGGTTATCCTGGGCTACCGAGAAATTGTTCTGGATTCCTGGAAAACTGATTATCTGGGCAGTCCTTACATTCTCTACTGAAAACTAAGGTGTGTCAATGAAAGACTAAAGAAATGGAGCAAGGAATCATTTTCTTTCATTTATAATGATGTTAGGGAGGCTGGACACACTCTTTCAAGGCTCCAACAGTCCAATATGCCTCTGGATTTACCAACATAGGATGAGATTCAGGCTACATCAAATCTGGAGAAGCTATTGAATCTGAAGGAAAATTTATCACAAAATCAGTTGACTATTAGATGGTTAAATAATGAAGATAGAAACACAAAGCTGTTTCATTGCATGAATAGAGAGAAAAAGGCTAAGAGAAGTCTTCAAGCCCTGAATATTGAGGGGAGCCTTCTCTCCTCTGAGAATGATATTGCATGTGTGGATATTAACTACTATGAGAGGCTGTTTTAAGAGAATGGTGATGAAAACTCTGAAAAAATTATTCAGTTATTTGATCCTTCTATTGGGGATGATCAAAATAAGATGCTTGTTG
Organism: Viscum album; assembly: GCA_963277665.1. Taxonomy (NCBI): domain Eukaryota; kingdom Viridiplantae; phylum Streptophyta; class Magnoliopsida; order Santalales; family Viscaceae; genus Viscum; species Viscum album. Next base: position 1,294,774,394 of record OY728135.1, read on the forward strand.
ATATTCCTAAGCCAAGAGAAATTTATGATGCTATTTTTTCCTTGAATATTGACAGTGTTGCAGGCCCTGACAGCTTTACAAACAAATTTTTCTTGTTCTATTGGGATATTATTCATCTTGATGTTACAAATGATGTGAATGATTTTTTTAGAATAGTCCACATTCCCTTTGGAATAAATTCCAGCTTTATTACCTTAATCCCCAAGAAAGAGAATTCCCTTGATATTAAAGATTTCAGTCCCATTGCTATTCGAAACACAATCCCAAAAGTGATTAGCAAGATTCTAAATCATCGTCTGGGTGGAATTGCAAAGAGTATCATATCCCTTGATCAGTTTGGATTTGTTCCAGGACGGAACATCCAAAATAGTCTTTACCCTGCATCTGAGTGTGTCAATGTCATGAGGAGAAAGGTTAATGATGCTAATATGGAATTGAATATTGACATTTCCAAGGCCTTTGATACCATCATATAGAGCTTCTTGTTCACCATTCTTAAAATGCATGGGTTTTCCCAGAACTTTATTGATCTTATTGGCTCCATCCTTGCAAGTTCCAGTCTCTCTATTCTTATTAATGTCTTTCCTAGGGGCTTCTTTCAATGTTCAAGAGGGGTCAGGCAAAGAGACCCTCTCTCTGGTATGCTGTTTGCTATTGCAGAGGATTACCTGAGCTGGTGCCTCACTGATCTCTCGAATTTTGGATGGTATCAGAGAATGAAAATTGGGAATCAGTTTCATGCCCCCTCACATCTGTTTTATGATGATGACATTCTTCTTTTTGGAAGAGCTGATACAAGAACCATCTCTTGTATCAAGGGAATTTTCTTACATTATAAGGAGGTTACAGGTTAGGCTATTATTTGGGGGAAATCTTTGGCTCTGTTTGGTGAAGGTATTAGCACTTAGAGACAACATAGAGTGGCACGACAGCTTGGTGTCCAGCGGGGTGTTCTTCCCTTCATTTATCTTGGGGTACCATTATTCTAGTACAGGGTTGAAAGGTGTTATTTGGAGAATATTGCTCAGAAAATCACAAATCAGTTAGCAATTTTGAAGGGAAAAAACATGTCCCAAGAAGGAAGAATATGTTTGGTCAATTCTGTGATCACTTCAATATTTGATTACTCCTTTTTAGTGTATCGTTATCCTAGAATTCTGATTAAAGAATTAACTAGCAAGATCAGAAATTTTATTTGGACTGGATCGGTTTATGAGAGGAAGTTGGTCACTATGGTGTGGAAGGATTGCATTAAACCTCTTCACATGGGTGGGCCGAGTGTTAAAGACATCAGATTATTAAATGACACCTTGATCAATAAGTTTGTTTGGAATTTAATTTCCAATCCCGATGAGTCCATGGACTTTCTTTGAACCAAGTTTCTTGGAAAGCTGTATAATTGGTACTCTGCATACCTTTGGTCATCTGTTTGGACTGCAATTAACATTACATTGATGATCTAATGGCTTTCTCTAAATGGATTGTGTGCAAGAAATCTCCTCTTAATTTTTTGGACCACACCTTGGCTGTCTGATCCTATCTTAGATGATATTACAATTCCCACACTCTTTAGGGGGACCTCTTTTTCTGAATTTCAGAGCAATTCAACAGAAATCAACACCTTGATTCCAAATCATGTTGGAATGGAAATCACTAGGTATCGATATATATATTGTGACACTCTGGTTTGGATGTCTAACTTGAATGTCAGATTCAATACACATGACTGCTACAGGTTGATGTGTGGTTCTTCACTGAATCCTCCATTCTGGGTCACGGAGTTCTATAGATCTTTCATCCCTCCATCTTCCACTTTCCTTATCTAGAAAATATGGAGGAAGAGACTTCCCTTGCAGGATATAATCCAGAGTATTGGATTCAATCTTTCTCCGGCTTGTATTCTTTGTCTTCAGGCTAGCATAGACACTGATAATCTCTTTGTCTCCTACAACTTTGCTTCTAGGTTATGGACCTATGGTCAAGAGATCTTCCATTTCTTTATTCCCTCTCAATCGGTTGAAGGGCTGCTGTAATTTGTTTGTAGGATTAATAGTAGTGAGAAGGTAAAATTTCTCCTCCTTGTAGCTATGTATAGATTGTTGTCTCACTTATAGAAGGATATGAATGTTGTAATATTTAATAACATTGCTCCAAACTTCTACTCTACTGTTCTGGTAATTAATTGTGAAATCCGTACTACTTCCTCCATCCAATCTGTCTCCATGAGGAATGATGTCTATGATCTTGTTTTATTGAGGTCCCTTAGTGTGAATGGCAGGGCAAGGAAACCTTTGATGATAAAGCATGTATGCTGGATTCCACCCATCTCCTGATGGCTGAAGGTTAATGTTGATGGGGCTGCCTCTGGTGCACCAGGTCCCTCTAGATGTGGTGTTGTCTTCCGTACTCATAGAGGTTTTGTAAAAAGATGTTTCTTCCATTATATTGGAAATGTGTTTGCCATTGAATCTGAGATATGGTCCATGATAAAGGCTATCAGATATGATGTCCAATATGGCTGGAATGACTTATGGATTGAGTCAGACTCAACTGTTGAAATCCAAATTCCTTGTGAGCGGTCAAGAAATGTTCCATGGAAGATGTTATCGGTTTGGGTGGAATGTCTCCAGATTGCTGATTCACTTTCACTTGAAGTATTACATGTCTATCGTGAGGCTAATCAAGTTGCGTATGCTCTCTCTAAGCGAGCTATTGCCGAGGTGAGCTCAAGTTGGTCTTTTGTCTCCCTGTATTTTTCTGATAGGCTTGTGCAATCTGATTGTTATGGTGAGACTTACACTCATCTTTGTAAATCACCTCTATGACTTTTCATTGTGTACTTTTATTTTCTTTAATAATTTTTTCTAGGATCAGGTGTGCCTGGCTCCTGATCTTCTTAGTATATTTGTTATTCAGTTTTTTTGACAGTCTCTTATGATTACATGTGTGTTAGATTATGTTCATGATATATATATATATAGTTAAATTGATATTTTATTTCCTATTATGACATCATGTCCACGTTAGTTTTATGTTTTAGCTTTTATCTGGGTTAATTATGATTTATAATCAAAGCATGGTTTTAATATGGGTTTCAAAGATGGTTTTCCAGATTTTCTAATTGTTTATTAAAGAAACTAAAGGATATTTTGTGAATTTGTTTTAAAATAATTTATAAAGAAGGTTATACACTTGGTTTTAACCCCATTTAATTATTATTTATGTGTGGTTGTGTATATTCAGATATGAAATTGATTATGGCGTAAGGTTTATGTGAATAATAAGGAGATAATTACTAAAGAGTATAGGGATGTGGGATAAGGTTTGGATATTGGGATTAATCATATTTGTCTATGTTATTGATATATGTTTTTGGGTGATAAAATGTTTCCTCACCTACCTTATCTTAATTCATGGGAACCTCAAGTACTTACTTAAGGATCTTAGACAAGTACCACTAGTCATTGACATTAACTCCATGGATTTAGAAAATTCTACAACACTAACCAAACATTAATATGATATGGATAGGGTGCCACTTCCCGAGATTTACCCTTTTCTCTAGTCATTGATGATACTATCCCAAATGGATTTCCTATAGTTGGATATTATTAGTTTGATAATTATGATAGTATGATGATCCTAGAATTCCTTGACTGTGACTACATTTGGAAATATCCTATGATTCTTGATTGAGATATTTTTTTATGTCATCTTTATTTCATGATTATATTTTTATAATTCATGATATGTATTACTTGAACATGATTTCCATGTTAATAATCATTTATTTTTTATTTGTTATAACTAATTTCCTTAAACAATAATTATGTGATTAGTTTATGTTATCCTTTTCTTTTCCTTTAATAATGTTTGTTTACTTTCATATGCTAACCTTACATATATGATGACCATTTTTGATATTCATATTAATATGGTTGTTTATTTCTAATTTTAATAGATTTATACTCTAATCATTTATTTTATTCCATACACATTCTAAATTTATGTTTTTAGTTTTCTTCCCTTATTTCATTAGTTTAGACATAGCTATCAAATGATTATGGAAAATAAAATTATACAGATAGTTTTTTTAAACTTAATTATTATTTCTCCCATGAATTGAAGGTATTTATTTGATTCTTTTTTAATTAGTTTTGAAATGGATTCCCATGCACTAATCCACTTTATTTATAAGTGTGGATCAAATTTATAAAAATGTGTAAAGAAGTGCATATATGTCTTTGTATTTCATAAATGGAAAAAAATATTTTTAGTGAGATGTATTTCAAACTAAAATTTTCAGAATATCTTATAAAATTAATTTTATAGAATATTTTATTGGTGGAAACCTACCAGGAATGCATATCCAATACCATACACACACATCCATGTTTCGTAGTTCCTTGAAACGTGTGTTCTAGTTTTAAGAATCACTGCTTCCAGGCAGTTTCCATTGGATTTATTTATAGAACTAGAAACTTCCAACAGTTCTTTATCCAAAAGGGACCTACTTTTCAAAGGTAGGCATTTGTTAAGTTTGGAATTTACAATACTTAGAAACATGGATTGGTCGAGAGTATGGGAGGTCAGACTCATCACACTTCTTTCGAGGGGAATTATTATTAACTCTGAGACTCTCTTTTTAAATTTAAGATATTTTCTGGAATCCTTATTAATTCAACAAGTATAACATAAATTTCCCTTGGAATTTGTAATCACTTATTAACATGTGTAAACTTTAGAATCACCAGTATATATTCAAGCTTCTCTATTAATGGAGATATCCGTATGTATTCAAGGTTATCCATCAATGGTATCCTATAATATGCTATTTAAATATTATTTTAATCTTTGTTATGATGATACTAGTTTTTAAGATACTTAGTGGGACACTCTGGAATTTATTTTCATCTAGGGAGATGAAGGCTAGTTTTGATATTGGGATCATACCCATGAAATGGGTTACCAATGTATCCTTGTGATAGGAATCAGAACGCTCATAGTTTGGTGCCTCTTAATGGGACACATCATACCTTTTAATGTCATGTAATAAGGACCTAACCGTATAGTTTAATATCATGTGGTAAAGAAGTCTAAGTGGAGGATTCTTAGTCAAAGTTTAATGTGAGGCTTATAACTAATCATCCCAAGGAACATGAAAATAATATGGGATTTCAAGTAATATTAGACACTGTTGGAAATATGGACCAAGGAGAGCAAGGTTGATTTGAAGTTTTGGGTTTGAAACTCAAGGAGGCTTCTTACATATCCCATTTGGATGGGAATCAATTTCCACGTAGTTTTATGAATCTCATTAGATAGTATAGTCCTTTGAGAGAACCGAGTTTGGGATTATTTCTTGAAAAGGATTCCTTGAAAATTTTGGGGTTTAATTTGGGGCTTATTCCTAAGGTGGATTCCCAGATTAATGGAATTAGGGTTGGATTCTTGAAGAGGATATTCAGTGAGCTTGGGACCTAAGAAGCCTTCCTACGTATCCCGATTATGGTGGGAATCAGATTTCTCTTAGTTCATTCACCATGAGTGTTTGTACACATGTTGTAGTCATCACAAATCTCTAATCCCACATGAGTCATGATCAGGTTGAGAAATAAGAGGATGTGAAATATTTAACAATGATACATAAACTTTTCCTCCCCCACTGGTGGAAGAGGGCTCGCCTGCAGTGGTGAGGGTGAGTGAGGGAGAGGTGACGAGACGTCCCTCTTTTCACTTTATATTGGACAAGGGTTCAATGAAAAGAAGAATGGATGAATTTTTAGGGGCTTACACTAGGATGGCTGCCCTAAAATTGATCTTGGTAGGGTAGGGTGTCTTTTCATTCACTTTAATTAAAAATCAACTATGAAACTTACCTTACCTATGAGAAGACCTAAGGTTCTAAGTCTCTTTGAGAAGGGAGAGGTCAGAACCCAAACCCTCTTCCAAAAGAGGAACTTCCCAACACTCTTCCTGGGAGAAAGGTCCATTTGACTACAGATATACAAACCCACAGACACTTCATGAATCCTAACCACATTGTGAAAAAAATGTGGGAAAGCTCTAACTGTGGATATACAAACCCAAAATATGAGGCACGTTCATGTAACTTTACCAAAGGTTTTATAGGTCAGCAAGTTTTGGTGGAGGTCTCAACAGAATCCCTTTCAAATAGGGGATCTAATGAAGAATAATCCTTTCCATGGATGTATTTGAAGAGGGCTTGATATCTTGTAGATTGGATAGAGTAAGTGAATCAAATAGCAGCTCCCAAGTAGGTAAGGGTACGCAAGTATGGGCGCTCAAGTAGGCTTGGCCGACCTGATGTTCACTTAAGAGATGACAAACCTATATGGTAATACTTGGGAGAGACCTGGCTAAAGCCTTCAAGAGTATTCATAGGTGATCCCAAAAGTGGGGTTCTCAAGTTTCTATAAAAGGAATAGGTGGCATGCAAGTGTTTCTGATTTTGGGAGGTTGGGCGCTTTAGGCGCGCAAGTTTTATAGATTTCAAACTCTAGAAGGAGTTAAGTCTTATGATACTCCTTAAATTACTCCTCTTTAGGTGTTAAAAAACTACCATGAATGTTTTGGAGGACTTGGGATAAGAATTAGGGTGACAAGAGCAGTAATTGGGCTTTAGGGAAATTCGCCCATTCAAATTTAGGACCAAAGGGTCTATTTATATTCAAAAATTGGAATCGGGGTAAAAGGAGATTGGGTACGGAAGTGGCTTGGGAGCCAAATTGTGGCACCTAAGTACCTTGAACACCAACAATGTTTTAAATATACTTGGGCACCACTTTTGGGACTTAGAAAAAATAATAACTTCATTCCTCTCCAACATGGTGGCGTGCATCTGTTTACACGTAGGTACCTTGGGAGCCTCCTTGAGGACATAGCCAAATTTATTGTTCCATACAACGGAGGTTGTTCCCCCACACCCCTACTTGGAATCAGTGCTGGGATGCGGTCCCAGCCCTTTGGGTTGGTGCCTTCACTACTGTCACTGACCCTATTAAAAATGAGTAGTTGTACAGCAAAATTTTCGAGCTTGGTTGAGGACATTTTTTAAGAAAAGTTCATGGAACACATTTCATGGTGTCTACAACCCCCCAATGTGTATATAGTTATTATGTATTCTGAATATACGAAAGTTTTATTTCAATTTAGATAGTGTGTAACATTTCACTAGTCGATGGATATTATAGGATATAGAGGTGGTCTTGGGCCATAGGTTGATATTCTATTTATAACTTAGGTTTAGTGTTTTTCCTTACATAGTTGATGTATTGACCACTTCCGTATTTTTCTTTGGTTTTGGTCCCTTATGTACTTGTATCCATTATGTTTCTATTTAATTTTTATTATTAGTTTCAGGTTTTGTTATTTGATTCATTATGCCTTTTTTGGTTTCTCTTTATATTTGAAACTATTGATTTTAATATACATGGAATTTCAATTTATGGATATACCATGTTAATGTTTTTTGTAAGAACTATGATGGTTGTTTATTTATGTTTATAGCATAAAATAATTCACACTCAGGTAATTATGATGCCCTAGAATGAGTTTCTACACTTTTGTAATCAAAAACTACCATTGATCATTTTCATGGGTTAACCAGGTGATGTGTTAGGTTGAGTCAGGTTGGTTCATGACATGACTTTTCTAGAATAGCATGAAACCATAGAATCATAGATAATTTGAATCAAAAGTTTATCAACATCCCATTTATAGATTCCAAGTTCCCCTCTTCTTATTGATATTCTAGAGCTCTATTAAATAGTGATAAGATGTAAGAAAATAAATCACAATAAAATTGAACACTTTGAGATTTATGTGCACCTAACATCAATTATTGTAAAAATTAATTAGGGTTACCAAATAATCAAGAGGAGTTTGAGTTAAAACATGTTCAAATCAAATTAATTCTATAATTTCATGGCAGAAAAGTGAAGAAACTAATAATCAATTGAAGGAGTTTAGTCTCATGTGCATCACATTAAATCATATAAGGGTGTAATAGGCTCAAATAAAGTGGATAGAATTCCCATTTTCCTTGGAAGGTGCAGCTATGGAATGGATATAAAATCTCCAATCGCGTAAATTTATAAGTTGGGATGAGCTAGAGAGATATTTATTTTAAATTTTATTCCCAAATTTATAAAGTATAACATTGTGGAAAGTACTATATTGTATAATTAAAGTTAGTGTAGAAACTTTCTATGAATATTGAGAAAGGTTTAAGAAAATATGTTTCAAATTATCACATCAAATCATCATGGATCACCATTTTTCAGTCTTATTTTATTGGGTACTTTTGGATAATGAAAAAAATGTATTTGATTATTTATCTATATGAGTTCTCATTGAAAATTCTCCAACTGAGTCTAAATAATTTATATATATGACCTATTAGAATTTGTAATAGTTTGGTATAAGGGATACCACCAATTATGTATATGAGGTAAAAAGTTCCAACTCTACTTTACACGAATTTAGAATTGAGTAAATCACATCTCATATAAGACATATGGAACTAAAAATATTGGTTAATCACAATCCACACCTCATCATGTCTTCTAAGTATGCAATTCAATGAATATCTATACTAATTATTTCCCCCAAGTTATAGAAATAGAGTGTTGTAATTCCATGTATCAAATTTATTTATAATAACCCATGGGCTCTCAAGGTTTCAAGGAGTATTCAAAAATGTATTATGTAGATAGTAACCCACATTTTCAAAGGACACTAGTCTTATAAATGTACCATGTTCCACCATTCCAACAAGTGAGAAATAATTCATAACCATCAACAAGAAACAAACTACAATGGTATAGTCAAAAGATAACAATGAATAACTCTTTGAGATAGTTGTTAGAGTGCCAAGATAATAAATAAACAACTTTAATAAATCATAGTTTTTAAGTCCATGAATTGAATAAAATGTTCAATAATGTTATTAAAAGTTAGAATACATTGGTTAAAAAATGGTCAAAAAAAATCCTGTAACAACCTATTCCTAACAAAAAAATAATTGTTAGTGTTATGTATTTGAGAATTAGTAGGGAGTTGTAGTAAAATGATAAATATACATTAGAAATAGAATGTAAAATTACCATCAAATAGGAGGAAGATCCCATGGAACACCCTTCAGAGACACCTATCAGAGTGAAACTAGTAAATAAGGACAAAGGTAAATCCTATACGGAGGAGTTTCCTCAACCACTAAAAATATTCCATTTAAGGATGATTCCACCCAATAAATTTACTGAGGAATCCTTGATTAAATAATTCATTGAAACATTCAAAATATTGAAATTAGTATCATTCTATTTGAATTATTCAATCAAATCCCATGGAATATAAAATTTCTCAAAGATATTTTTACTATGTGGGGGTGGTTTTATAGAGATGAAATGATAATCTTATGTAATAACATTTATTATTTGATTACATCATAGATACATATGAAATTAAAATATCCCAGTACCTTCACCAATGCTTTTAATATAGTGAACTTTAAATTCACTAATTCCTTGTGTGATTTAGGTGCATCTATTAATTACATTCCTCACTCCATTTATTCTTCGTTTCAGGTAAGAGAACTCAAACCAACCTGAGTAATGGTACACCTAGATAATCGATTTATTATATATATTTTTGGTGTCTTAAAAGTTGTTCCAGTGAGAGTGAAATATTTTCTATTCCCTTATAACTTTTATATTCTCAATATAGAGAAAGAAAAAGGTACTTATTATTCCCCATTAATCTTATAGATTCCATTTTTGAAAACCATAATAACTATAATCAATATGGTTGGGTCACCCTTTCAATGGAATTTGATGGTGAAACTATGAATTTCGGCATCCTTGACTCTATGAAATTTCCTCACAAACAACACTCTATTTTTACTCTCACTCTTTTTTGAAACAATTCCTTATTATGTGATTAAAATTTTATTTTAAATGAAACCATAAATTAAAGATCAACTTTAATGTCTCTAAAACCTATGAATAAATTATTTTTTGAAAATGGTTGAGATTTTGAACAAAATGCATGTGATAAATATTTTTAGGGTAAGTTAAATTAATTCTTTTTTGATTATATCAATTTTTTTTCAAAATTATTTCTAACTCTTACTCTAATCACACATAGGTTATAATATGAGTGAAATTGAGTTGAAATAATCATTGAAACAACCACCCCATTTGAAATTGAAACTATTATAATCAAATAATAAATATTCTTATCTTTTTAATGGTGATAAACTCCCAATGATAATTCCAAAAAAATTAATACCCAATCAAGATCAAGAACTATTAGATATTTTGATAAAAAATGATAAATTAATAGTCTATACACTTGGAGACTTGCTTGGAATAATTCCCTATATTTTCATGAATCAAATTATATTAAAAGATGTATCCAAATTAGTAAGAAAACCCTAAATAAAGATAAATATAACATTAATGGACACCATTAAAAAATTTCTAAAAAACTCTTAGAATTTAGAATCAGCTACCAAATTTTCGATTCCTTGTGGGAGTGAACCATTCAAATTTTTCCCCAAAATACTAAAATAACTATTATAAAAAATGAGAACAATGAACTGGTTCCCACTCAAATTCAAAATAACTGTAGTTTGTGAATTTTTTATGAGAAGCTAATACATTTTACTTGAAAATTTCATTTAATTATACCCTTTATTCAAAAAATACTTGAGGGAGAAGCTAGGAAAATACATTACTCATTTCTTGATGGTTTCTGTGAATCTTTTTAGGTCTAAATTGAACCATAATATCAAGACAAGACTATTTTCACTTTCCCTTACAAAAAATTCTCGTACCAAAGGATGCATTTTGGTTTGTTCAATACCCCAAGTACATTTTAGTTTTGTATGGTTTTCATCTTTTTATATTTAATTAAAATATATTTGGTGTTGTTATTTATAAAATTTAAAATATTAGGAATATAATTTTTAAATTTCACTTAAGTTGGAGTTTTAAAATGGTGTATTGAAAAAATTGTTATTAAACATTGAAAAGTGTCATTTTATGGTGGGAATACATCCTATTTTTATCCATATTATTTATAAATATAGTATTGAAGTGGATAAATAAATGTTTTATATGATCTCAAATTTTCCATACTCCACCATTGTAAAACCTTTAAGATCATTTTTGGGCCTTATAGGTAACTATAAGTGATTCATTGTAGATTTTAGTTAAACTAAATTACCCTTAACTAATTTTCCTAAAAGGGAATTAAGATTGTGTTTAACAAACTCAATGATGAGGTATTGGTTAAAAAACCATTATTAGGTTACTATATTAGGATGTTACATTTTAATTGATGTGAGATGCTTCGAACTAAGTGGTTGGAAATGTATTTTACTAAAATATTGATATACTACCTCTTGTGATAACTTATACTTAAAAAACTATAGAATCAACTCAGATCAACTATCTAACTACTGATAATAATCTTTCCATAGTTTTTTCACATGATAATCTTTTTCCTCATTTGTTCTGTAGTAAAGTGATAGTATGTTCTCACCATGTAGCTCTCAAATACTTGATAAAAAATGAAGATGTTAAACCCCATATATTGTAGAAAATATTTATTTTACAATAATTTTATGTGGAGATTAAGGAAAAGAATGGGTGTGAGAACATTATTGTAGACCACATAAATAAACTTCCTCATACTGAAAAAGTTAAAATTACTATATATTTTCCTTTGAATGAATCAATCCCTATTGAGAAACTCTATGGGATAACTGGTAGGTTATGATGGTATATAGACATGGTGAATTTCAAGGTTATTTCAAAGAAACATTCCTTACTAAACATAAGTTTTTGAAATTAAAATTTGATTGAAAATTGTATGTACTAGTGGATCCTTAATTACAGTGGATTTGTAGTGATCAAGTGATAATGAGGTGTATTCCATAGGATGAGGTGCCTTCTATATATAGTTTTTTCACATGCTTTCCAATGAATTCTATTTTAGACCACAACACACCACTAAAAAGGTATTAGAGAATTGACTATATGGGCTTACCATTTTTAGAGATACCCACAACTTTTGTATGTCATGTGATAATTTCCAATTAATTGGAGGTATTTTAAAAATATAAGAGATTCCCCTAACAACTTTTAATTATCTATGAAATTTTAAATCTATGGAGAATAGAATTTATGGTCCCTTTTTTATCTATTTTGAATTTATTTACATCCTCTTAATAGTATAATATGTTTCTAAATGGATTAAAGTTCAAGATATTAGAACTAATGATTATTAAGTTGTTATGGAATTTATCATATCACATTTTTATCAGGTTTAGAATACTATCTGTAGTCATTAGTGACTAAGGAATACACTTTTTAAACTAAAATACGTGAGACTAATGAAACATCATTGATTTTAATGTAATACTTTTACTTTTTAACATCCATAAAAATGGGTATATTTAGGTTTCAAACCAAGAAGTAAAGATAATTTTGAAGAAAACATTTAAAGACAAATAGAATGATAGGAATATAAAGCTAGATGATGTATTGTGGGTATATAAAACTACAATAAAAACTCCATAAAAATGTATCCTTATAATAATGTTTATGTTAAACTATTCTAACCACATATAGTAATGTTGTATTTTTTATCAATTGAACATATATAAGAATTCATTTTAAGTAGTTTGGAATGTATAAATTAGTTTGGAGTCAAGTTGACTCATCCATAGAAGGAATTGTTATTATAGCATTATATCACACCATGAGAAAAAAAAACATCATTAGTGAAGTTACAAATAATTAGAAATTTTCCCATATATAAGGATTAAGTGAAGCACATAAGGGTTAAGTCCCATATATAAGGTTTATTCATCATGACACAATCATATAGTCACATTATGGTTAGATTTATAGAAAATTGGTAAAGTCTCATAAGTAAGTTGTTTTTGTCTTTAGGATATATAAGGGTTTTGTGATGCATATTTTTTTTACTTTTCCAAATTTGAAGATATATTTCATTCAAGCCATTGGAAGGATTTCATTCCATAAATATTCATAGGGAAATTTTAGTGGTTTTTCTAATTTGGTGGTGCCCACATCATGGAAGAGGTTTAAACCACAATAATATTAGATATCGAGAATATATAAGATTTAATCATTCCATGATATAGAGAGAATTAAATGAGTAAAGGAGCCATGGAATGATATTTAGGAAATATAAGTTAACATTTATAATATTGAGAAAATAAAAATAAAAAAAGGTTGTAAAATCATTTATCATGCCATGATGCAATTTAAAGTTGAATAATAAATGATAAAAGAACCAATTTTATACTATAAGAGGAAATATTCCGTGTAGGTATTGATGAAATATAGAGAATTAGAATATAATTAATTAATTTTAAACTCATATAGTTTTGATAATTTTTTTAAATATTATTAAATACCTATTTGAATATCTATGTTGAATATACACTTTGAAATAATCCAAAGAATATAATTTAAGTAGAGGAAGTTTAAAGTTGTTTGAAGAATTAATTTTTAATTTGTATTTAAAAATTATCAAGATACATTATAACCTATTATATAGATGAAAAAATAGAGAGAATAGGGATAGTGTATTTTTTAGCAAGGTAAATGAATAAGAAAGTTGGATTTATTGAATATATGGAATTGAAGAGTATGTTGTTCTTGGATTGAATTAAATTAAAGATCATAGATTTATGTTAAGTGCTTATTTATATACTAGTGAATATAATAAAGTGAATATTAGAGCATAATAGAGAACATCCATTTTTTATTTGGTGTTATATATTTGATTTCTATATTTTTGGGTTAGACTTATGTGTTAATATTATCTTTTGTGTAACCCTATTTAAAGGCAGTGAAAGAAAGATAAATAGAGGTTATAGAATAAGGATAAATAGTGATATTTTCTTAAATAATGTCCTTTAAAACAATATAATTAGTGATTATTAAGTGTATCAACACATCATTGATATTTTATCCTTAGATGTATCCTAATGTTGGTGAACTAAGTAAAATCATTATATTGGTGATTTTTTATTTTCTCTACATTTAGTTATGCTTGTGTGTGTTCATTATGACTTATTTAATGTTTTGTTACAAATACTAGGACAAGATCCAATTTAACATAAGATAAGAATAAATTTTAAGTAATCTTAATTCTCCTCACTCTTGTGGTATGTAGTGGGACCTTAGGTTACAACGATGGGTATCAAAGCCATAGGTTTTTTCTTAGAGAATCTATAATATGAAGTTATCATTATGAAGAATGATTTGAATTCAAAGTGAATGAGATTAATTGATTAGAGAAATTATCATTCATTGAAGAATATAATGATATCACATTTATGATCATTTGGTATTTATGTTTACTCAATAAAAGTTCATTGAATTCAAGTATGTCATTTCACCAAAATTTCAATGATAGAAGTCGATAATAAATTTTTGAATGATTATGAAAAGTCTCTGAATAACGTTTCTAAATTATTATTTAATAAGATATTATTGAAATTTATATGTTTAATAGTTTCCAAAGGAATATGAGACAATCTTGATAATATTCATTAAGGTGATAGTAAAGTGAAAGATGAAAATTTATAGCTTCTTCAAGAAAAATATTTATGATTAAAGATGAATTCAGGTGAAAGTATTTATACTTTCCTCAATCAGATTATAAACGTTTTAGTGATATTCATTTAATTAGTAATAGGATAAAATATGGTGATATAGTGAAGAAGATCACACAGATATTATATCCAAATTAAAATAAAAAAGAGTTATCACTTAAAATAGTAAATATTAGGCAATTGTTGTAGAGACCCAAATCTTGACATACATGGGCATTACATTAATTTTGCGGAATACTATATACATGACAAAACCATATGCCCAAAGATCGTATTAGTTTAGTGTCTTTGGAAACTCAGAACGTAATCTTCTAATCGTGGTGAAAGATCTTCAACATCTCCCATAAAGATATTCCCCTTTTGGTTTTCTTACCTAAAACCTTTCTTTATATCCTGGGGAAAATAAAACATAAAAAGGGTGAGCTCAAATGCTCAGTAAGGGTAAACATAGAGAACATAAAACAATCCATAAACTTGAACATAAAAGCTAAACATCAAAATATTGAGCAAAGACATAAATCTTGGAAGTACGTAAGGCATATATCATAAATAAAAATTAATCATGATAAAATAGCATGGGAATAAAACATGTGATTGTGAAAACCATTAAGCACATGATATGATTTCCATAGTAGCCAAGGCATTGCTGCCAAGACCATCTTTGTGGACATAGTCCCTTTATGAATCGAGTTCACTCCTCGTTCCAGTCCGGTATTACTGAACCAGATTAACTTACCATTCCAGCCATGTCTATATCATGAGATATAAATATTTACCCAATGCATTGGGGGGAGATATAGGTCCCACCCATCTCATAATGATACCATTCTTATGTCTGCCACAAAATCATAAATCACACATCATAGCATAACCCATGTAATAAAAATGGGATTCTTAAACATCATGCCATCATAACATAATCCATATAAGATAAAAGAACATCATAAAAAAATTCCATCATAACATAATCAAATAAATGTAAAAATAGGGATAGAAACAGAACCCTATATTATCTTAGATGAAAAATAATTTTGATAAAACACTTGAACTTCATTCTTGAGGAAAATATCTTTTCTACTTCAAAAACATTTTTCCTTTCTTAACATGTCATAAAATTTTAAACTAAAATAAGTTGATTCAAAATAAACTTGAAAAATTTTAAAGGAAGCTTCATGTAAATAATGTTCTAAAAATCCATTCATTCCGTATAAGTTAAAGAAAAACTTTCTCCTCGTACTTTTGCAGGAAAGTCAAAAAAATTACCTACTACAAAAAAACGACGAAAGATTTATTTCATATCTTTTACTAAAAACTCAAAAAAGGGTAAAATTGGACTTAAATTTTTTTAGGAGGATAGAAATAATATTACATATTGAGGAAAAATGAATGTAGATGATAAATATTCCCTAGTAAATTTTGAAGTATAAACAACCTCGGATAAAAATGAGATTGCGAGATTTTCCCTTACCTTATGTCCGATATGCTTCGTATGTATCATAACCTCCTGTATAATGATTTAAATAATGTCTTTGACTTATTAAAGAATCATATTCATTGTTAAGATATCGTATATGGTTCACTAATTAGTTTATATTACCCGTTCTTTTGTAAATTCCATGTTAAAGCAGCGTTTTGGGTTAAATTGCTTCATTTATCGTTCGTGTTTTGACTTGTTGTTCTTAATATTATAACTTATATCCTGATTTAATTAATTATATAATGTAAAACATGATTTAAATATAATATATATTCAGAATATACATATATATATATGATATACTGATAAATGGAATGAAATACACCGTTCATGGAGATGGTAGGCCGTACGTCGCATGAACACTGTTTTCATTTATTTATTGAATTGAATGGAATTAAGTAGATGAAATAAATATATATATACATAAATAAAGTAGCATTATTATGTCATATATTTCATTATTATTAATTATATATACTTTATAACCATTCATGAATGGTTAACATGAAGAATGAATCTTATCGTGTTCGTGGAGACGGTAGTCCGTACGTACGCACGAGCGATGATATCATTCCAATGATCGTGGAATTGTATTGAAGTGTATGTATAATATTTCATAATCAATATCAATTTACAATAATAATATATAGTTATTCATTTACACAATTATACCCATCCAAGTAAGGTGGTGGTCGAAAACAGATTACACCACGGTGTGGAGACGGTATTCCGTACGTACGCACGCGCGGTGATTTCATTTTCCGTAGGATGGATAGAAGGTGAAATAGGGTTGTTTAATATTTATAATAACATATAAGTATATAAGTAATACTGATGTTATTAATTTATAATGATACAACTAAACAAGAAGAAGTATAAGAAGAAAGAAACTTGAGAGAATTGGAAGAAGAGATTACCTCTTCTTCGACGCACCTCCTTTAAGGTTCCCATTAAGGAAGTAGAGTTGGTCTTATGAGAAGACCAGAACCTCCAGAATATTTATAGGTAAGTGGAGAAGATAAATGGTTAGGGTTTGGCTGATATTCAAGGCTCAAAAGGGTGTGAAGAGAAGAGGGAAGGGGTTCCCTTTTTATAAGGGAGGAGAGGGGCACCTTTGGAAAAACTTAAAATATTATTTTATAATAAAGTCATATTAGGTTTATAATAGATCCAAATTGATTTATTTTGAAGATAAAGTGGGTATGGGTCTGAATCCTCTCAAACAATAGGTTTTAGATAAGTTTAGGTTACTATTTTAACCTTATCTTTTAGATTTAAATCTAAGTTAAATAATTTAACTTTTACCGTGTCTTCTTAGTTTCTTACACTATATGGTTAATAAACTTACTATAACCAGCCAAAAGAACCCTAAGTGGTTCATTATTAATATATATAACATTATCTAATTCTTTTGGCCAAACCATAGATTTTTAGGAATATAATTACAATTAATAATATAATATTTGTTTTAAAAACTATTTTATGTCAATTTTGAAACTATTTGGTAATTGATTTTTGTGAAACTCATAACAACACGATTTGTTCGAAAAAAGTTAATTAAATAAATACTAACTTGTTATATTAACCTATAAAATTAGTATAATTCAAAAAAAGTCTCAAATTACATTTATTTGGGTATTTATAATATCTATTATTTTTATATTTCATTATTTAGTTAATTACTTCATCACCATTGTGTCATATATAAATTAAATTATTTAATTGTTAAAAATATAAATAAAATACCACTAGGTAAGAAACCTTTTTATCTTTCTAATGAATGTTTATAATCGAATTTATCTTATATATAACCCTATATTAAAAATGTTATAGTTATTAAACATTGATTTTATCTATTTTAACTCTTTTTTAAATAAAATAATAATAAATGTCCTAATCTAATCCAAGTGGATCTAAAGGGTAATATTTTGTTCCTAATGTTGTTTTTGGTCGAATTATACTTATCCAATAGAATTAGGACTTGTGTTAGGGTAATAATAATATCATTTTTACCCTTAATTACCCTATTTACTTTTAATCGTGATAAATAAAAGTAAAAAAGTTACTATTCACCAAAAAATATTTTTATCTTATTGAACCACATTTTACTCCTTGATATTAACCGTGTCTCTCGGGTTTTCGAAATTCCACTCATAGAAGCAGTAATATTATGTTTTATGTAAATTTTCAAATTCTCCTAGGAGGTTGGTAAAAGACGGTGAAAAGTTCAATAAAATTTTTATATATATAAAATTATTATAAAATGACTCCAATGAATTACATTGAACTTATATAGGTATTATGTATTGATTTTTGACCTAAAATAAATTTAAATAAAATAACTAATTATTTAAATAAAAAGTCGGTTTTTAAATAGTAACCTAGTGTTTTCACTATTCATCAAAAATTGAAATTTTTCAGAAAAGTACCAAAAATTTACCCTAGGATAATTTCGATATTCCAAATTCAAAAATGAAGTCCATTTTAAAAGATAAAATTTATAAAATTTCAAAAAGTGGGTATTACTATTCATAATAGCTAGTTTATAATAATATTATAATAATATCACATTTAGTGAAACTTAGTATTGCGTACTACACACGCTATCAAAGAAGGTCTTGATTGCATGTAATGCAAGCCAAGTCAGGGCTGCGTGCAATGAAAGCTTCGTTTAGTGTTGCATATAACATAATAAAAACTTGTTTCATTTATACATTAAACAAAATCTACACTTAATGTTGCATAGAATAATTTCCACAAAACGAACATGAAATTGTGTGTAACACGAGCTAAGAAGAGTTTTGCGTATACTGCAAGCTAATACGGTGTTGCATTTAGTACAAGATAATCTTGGTGTAGTATATTATAGAAGACATCAAAGAAATTAAAAATAATATATCTCATAAAATCTCGGGGTGTTACAATTATCTTTCAATAATCTACATAACAAACTAGTCACATATGAAATGTGATTAAAGATAGAAAATTCATTAGATTTTTTATATAAACCAATGGAATTATAATTATAAAATAATAATGATATTCATAATAATAAAATTTAATAATATGTTAGTGATTATTTGTTATTTCTTTTGGAAATCAAGTTTAAGAGAGGAAATGAAATATTTTAGGGTAAGATACCCCTGTTATATTTTCATTATATAAAGGCATATAACATCACTTATAGGTGTCCAAAATTATATTATGGAGAGGATAGTGAGTTTTAATTCATACAAAAAACAAAAAAGTTCTTTCCAATAAGAAACTTTAATTCAATAGATGCAAGTGGAAGGAAGTTTAAGAGAAAAGTACTAGAAATAAATTAGGAAGTTGATGTTGAGGAATATCATTTAGAAGGTTATGAAATTGAGATAATCTCAAAATTAAAGGATTTTATAATAGTTATAGTGTTAAAATCTAAAGGTGATGTATAGGAGGATGATAAACCAAATGGAGTTTTCAATCTAAATATGGAATTAGAATGGGATCCTAAGGATCTTGTTCTTTAAATAAATAGGAACAATATGATTGAATTATTTATGTAGTAATCCATAATTTATGTTGATGATAATAAATAAAAATTTTATCATTTAAAAAAAATTATAAAAGAATTTAAAAATGATCAAGTGAAGACTGAAAAATTAGTGTACTACAAGTTAAATATAGAGAAGAATACTAAGATCATTGATGATATTAATGTGTTTATTAAGTATAAAGATAAAAATATTGAAGCACATGAAGAGTAAGTTATATCCTTAAGAAATAATCTTAAGTATGAAATAAAAATATATGGGCTAAGGAATAATTTATAGTTTGAAATTTTTTCTTATGAATTATTGAAATAAAGGGCTGAACAATGCATAAAAAGTTAAAAGGAAGTTTTGAGTTCTCAAAGACCCAATTAAATGAGTTAAAGGGGTCTTGGATATAATTAAAAATCATAAAAAGAAAAAAATTAAGATAAAAAATATGATAAAAGGAGAAAGTTCTCAATTATAAAAAACTAACAAACAAAAATGAGTTTTAAAAATGTTGGGGATATATATAGAAATTATAGTAATAAAATATTTCCTCTGATAAGTGAAATTTTGTTGGTTTCTTAGGCCACACAATATTATATTATGATGAATCTACAAGTTAATTTAAAGTAGAACTAATTGGAATAAATCAAAGGATAATCTAAATTTATCCTCATATCAGAATAGAAACTCATTTTATGGCTATTGTTTCAATTACTCTATCATTGGGCATAAAGAAATTAATTATAATAAAATAAAATTACTTTTTTCATATAGAAGAAAAATAAAATTAGATGCATGTTAATCCAATTAAATTACTTTAAGAAACAAATTTTAGCCCTTGGATGAAGAATAATATGATCTAATTGCCTATACTGAAGAAAATGCACCAGTATTTTTCAAATTGAAGAGAAAATATTGACCTAAATTTGAATAAGTTTAAATGAGAATATAAATAATGAATATCTCTAACTTATTTAAAATATAATTTCACACCTACATCTATAGTTTATGAATTTTCCATATTTTTAATATGAATAATAATATTAACATGGTATTATTTATATGGATATATATATGGTTTGGATATTAAAGTAACAATGATAAATATTGAGAACACATAAGAACTAATAATTAGAGAATTATAAGATCCCCATACTACATAATATCAAAGAGAGATAAAATATTTAAGAGAAAATCCACTAAATAAGGATTTCATCAATTGTGCACCTGAGTATTCATGATGATTGATGAGTTTCTTGATCACTCAATATCCAAAAGAAGTATCAAGACCATTAGTATTGATAATTTTTTTGAAGGTTTATATGTATATATATATTGATGAATCTTCTCATGGAGGAGGACCAAAATACAGTGGTGCATATATCACTAGGGTAAATCCACAACATTTATTTATTGTATAATCATGAAAATAATTATAGTTTCTTTAAATGAACTCTGGAAGTCGTGGGATCCTAGTGGACTCCATGTTCTAAATAATTGATAAAGATAATATAATATCCATATTTGGCATTACAACTAACATAAAAATGAGTCAAAAGTTCAACTGAATCATGTAAATATTGTGTGTTTCTCTATCTTTCTTATTATTACTACACTTGAGGTGTGGTTGTGAGTAATTATTGAGTGGTTCAAGAACCCTAAAATAATTATGTTATTCAGTTTAGAAGAATATAAAACATTTATTCACACCCCTCAAAGTTGTAACAAACTGGTCATTGAGCTTTATAATTGGCATCATATCATCCAGGTTCCACCTAAAGATATAAGGAAATTTTTTATGAGAAATAGATAATCTATATTATATGAAAAAACAAAGAGTAACTATCTTTGATGGTATAAAACTTCCATATCTAGATGAATGGGTTGCTACCCTACCTCTTTTTACTCAGCTTATACGTTTGAGATATAGCTATAGTGGGTTTTCAACCCATTCATGAAGGGGATATTATGACTCAATCCAATAAGATAAATATAGATTTAGATAGAAAGGATAAAAATTACAAATTTATGTCTTTATAAAAAAATTTCACATAATGGTAATAGTCCTTCAAATAGTAAAGTAAATATAAGAAAAATTTAGAAGAAATTGTGAAGGCAATTTAAAAGTCAAGGAGGCCAAACATAAATTTTGAAAGTGAAAGTTTGAGGACATTAAAATAGATGATTATAAAGATATTAATGGATATTTACATTGGGTAAATGTGATAGTCAATAATATTTTAGGTTTCAGTTAAAATCTATAAGTCACCATAATTGAAAAGAATCTCATGAGAAATATCTCAGAGAGATTTAATCCTAATGATTCTACTTTATAATATAGGTAAGATTTTTCCCTATACGAAATTAATTATTTTCTTATAGTATAAAATATGACAATTGAAAAAACTATCAAAAATAAAGTATAAAATCAGATAACCATTGAAGTCATTAGAAAAGGAAAATCAAAATAAGACGATGTAACACAAGTAAGTAACTTGGATGATGATGAGGATGACGAAAAATTAAAACAAATGATTTATTATTTATAAAATATATTCATCATGGTAAAATGGAAATGAAACAATAATAAATTACTTAGTTGTTACAATTGTTATAATATTTATAAGGATCCATCCTTAAACATTACATGATCTTGAATTTTAAGTCAAGAATTAATTCTCTTACATTTGAGGATCTCTTCATATTTAAATTTTAAGAGAATTATTTCATAACTCACATATAGAAAAATGATAAATTATAAAGTGGAAACTTCTGATTAGTCTCTATTTTCTCATAATATAAAACTTTTAAAATAAATCATGATTTATTTTCATGACAAATCTTCATGTATTTCAACTTGAATTCTTTATTTTCTTTACCCATCCTTACACATGGTGAAAAATATTTTAAAAAACATGGGATGAGAAAAAAAATCTTAGTAAAGGATATAAAAATAATAAATTTGTTATTAAATTAAAAAATATTAAAACCCATGAAAAACGTTTCTTAAAAACATACTTTTTCCATAAAGTGCATCATTTTTCCATAAAAATATCATTTTTTTTCATTTTGAAATCAAATTATTTCTATAAAAACTCATTATAAAACATATAAAATCCATGTAGGTTCCTTGGGAAATCATCTCATAGAACCCTTAAAAACCATTACAAATTGTAACAACCATATGAACAACTTTAAATATATTTCTCCAGAGAACATAATCATTATCTAATTCATTAGACAGGTATTTGGGAGAAATCATTGTATAAGCTATAACAGGCTCACCCATGATCTATAATGTGGATCAAAAATTTATAAAAAATCTCCAAGGTCCATATTAATAAATAAATTTCATGAAATTTTTTATTATAAAACATTTGAAAAAATCTTTTAAACTCATATTCAAATCACTTTAAGATATCAATATACCCATTTAAAAAAAAACCCATTTTCAATACCAAAATAAAATTTTCTTTTAAAACCCTATTTTCAATACCAAAATACCTAGAAAAATGGAAGGAGGGTTTATTCTTAATGAAAACATGGAATCTTGTAATGGAATCCAAGCTTCAAATAATGGTTATGGTAGTAGAAAACTTTATTGTCATTGTATATGTTACAATAATAAATTCCATGTTCCATTTGTAAAAGAAGTCAAAATTTCCAAAAAAAGAATTCATTTTTTCAAATACATAGAAAAAAATACATAGATTTAATTTATAAAACTCGCATTACTATAATAAAATAATTTTAAAAACACGAACATGGAATAAAAAAGGGAGTTATAAGGAAAACACTAAAAGAGAATTTTTAGAAGAAAAGTCCCTTATCACTTTATAAATATTTGAATCATAATCCCCATTAAAGAATAAAATTATAAAAACTTTAATTACCATTATAATATATAAATTAATGATATAACATGTAAAAGGGACTGTATATATGCCTCGTTAAAGAATATAGGTGCATAACATCAAAATATTCCTCAATGAAAGGAAGTTGAGATGAAGTCCCTTACCTATAGTTAGACTCATCACGTTCATTATTTATCTTCCCAAATTATAAAATTATGTTAATTATTCAATTTATTGAGAAATATATTTAATTTTATCATTACTTTTATTTCACTTATTATAATTTCATATACAATTACTTGATCAATTAATTTTATTTCGAATATTTCGACGATATTTGGCTTATGTGTCAACTTGACTTTGATAGGTTGAATATTGGTCTAAGAGATCATTATTTCAATATATATGGAATAATAATAATTAAATAATTATCATATTTATACATTAATTATAATTTTAAAACTAATCATGTAATATGGTTATGAAAAATGAACTACATTACAATTATAGAGATAGTAGGCCATACGTACCCATGAGTAACATTTTCAATTTTCAATGATCAATATAGAAAAGAGGTAAGTAATATTGTATCTTTAAATAATGATCATAATATTATATATAATATATTATTTATTTTAATAAACTTATATATATCATTATTTTTATGTGGTGATGAAAAAAAGAATCACATCGCTTTATAAAGTTGGTATTATACACGTACATAAAAGACATTATCATTTTTCAATATAAGAAATAAAGTAATATATTATATTTTTAGAATGATAAATATGTAATTAATATTGTTATTATTTCACTTATATCACATATTTTAATCAAATTTATCTTTATTTCCTTTTATGTAAAGCATTAGTGAAAAACTAGTCACATTGCTTTGTGCGCCGGTGGTCTGTTATACACACGAGCGATGTTATTATATCCCCTATGAAATGGAAAGTAAGAAGGTATATGTGATATAATAACTAAATAAGGGAATATGTGTTACAAATATCATATATATACTTTAAATACTTTATTAAAACTATCTATGAGAGGTGATGGTGGAAAATGAATGACATCAATTCGTGAGGTGGTATTCTTCCCTACACACAAATGACGTTTTCATATACCAATTGATGGAAGAGAAGATAAATTTAGGTTATTAAATAAACATAATAACATATCAGAATATATTTGATAATTTTTTAATTTTATAATCATAATTTAATAATATTTTAGTTTGTTTGAAGAAGAAATAAAATAAAGACGCTCGGTTAAGCATGATGCCTCTTCTTCGGGAAACCTCCTTAGGTAAACAATAAAAGTCTTATTAGGATGTATTTATGATAAAAATAAGGGATATAAGTAATGTGAAGGGAATATAGAAATATATATGGGTAGTTATTTTCTTATCCAAAAGGATTTGAAGGTGTGAAGAGAAGAGGATACAAGGTGTCCTTTTATAAGTGAGGCGAGTGACACACTGGTAATTTGTGAAAATAAAAAGGACTATACATGTTATTCACATGTAAAAAGACTCCAAAATGGAAAATTATTAAGAATTAGAAATTATTATTTAGAAATATGGGTGTAAAATATATTTTATAAAAGTTTTTAGTTCAATTATAACCCATATCTTTTTAGTTTAACCCCCGATAAATTCAGTTTTTCCTTTAAATATGGTAATTAATTTTTACTATTTCGCTATTTATTATGGATAAAAATTAAGTTAAAATTATTATATAATATAAATTATTATAATTTTAAATATGCATTACATTTTACCAAATTTAATTCACATAAGTTTAAAAATTTAATTTAAAACAAAACCCTCAAATGCGACGAAAAATCAGGTTTTCAGGAAGTGTATTTTTCAAGAAAAAGATGATTTTATATTAACTCTATGACTAATAATAATCCTTGTATCAATATAAAATAATATTTAATTATATATAATATATAAATTTTATTTAAAAATTCCCTCATTATGGATTATTTTAATTAATTAAAATAGAAAAAATTATGCACTTTAAAATAGTTTTCAGAAAAATATCATTTTTAAACCCAAAATAAAATTATAATAAATCCCATAAAAAGTTAATTAAAAAGTTATTAAGTAGATTAAATAAAAATAAATAATACTTATGTAAATTTAAATAAATTTTACAACATAATGGTACTTTTAAATTACTTAATTTTGTGGAAATAAAGGACATTTTTATAAAAAATCAGTATTTTTCTCTATTCATTGAAAAATCAATATATCTCGAAAAACATGAAAATTTAACCCTAATTCAATTTTCATATTCTGATTTAAAAAATGAAATTAATTTTTTCAAATTCAAATTCGATAATTTATAATTTAATTTTTTAAATAAAACCCTATAAAAATATTTTAATTAAAACTAGTTCATTTATTATTAAAAAATTATATGATATTTTAATAATGATATAAATATATTAATAAAAATGAAATGGTTTTATTATATAATTACCTAAGTTGTTATATTCTTCCCCACTTTTGGAAATTTTATCCTCCCAATTTTATTCACTTATTTAAAAAGTGTAGATATATTTTCGTCATAAAATTTTCAGATTCCCATGTTGCCTCTTCAACCATGGTGCTTTTTCATGAAACCTTAACCTGGAGAATCACCTTATTCCAAAAATGGTCAAGAATATGAACATTTTTTTCTCATAATAAAGGGTTTATTTTAGCTAAACTACTATAGGGATAAAAATATGAGATGAATTTGGAACATGCTTCCTTAACATTGAAACATGAAACACATTGTGTACCTGAGATAAACTCGTAGGTAAGGACACTCGGTAGAAAACTGACCGATCTTTCACTTGGAATTCATATGGTCTAATTAACTATAGGTATATCTTCTCATTTCTACCAAAATTCTTAACACTTTTCCAGGAATATACTTTACAAAAAATATAATCACCTACCTCAAAAGAAATATCTTTCCTTTAGTTATCTATATAACTTTTCTACCTACTATGAGACATCCTCATATGTTACTAAATCAACTGCACCTTCTTATCCATTTCCTCCACCAAATCTAGTCCCATGAGTTTTGTTTATTATACTTCATCCCCAAAAATAGCATCTGAAATATATTTCTATATAATGCCTCAACTGATTCCATCCATATAATGGAATGAAAACCCTTTTATAATAAAAAATAACCATAGGTCGAATCATCTTCTTGGACTAACCATCAATTTGAGGATGAAAATATGTATTTAAATTTAATTCATAACCCAAATATTTCTAAAGTACTTTCAAAAAATTATATGTGAACTTGGGATCATGGTTTTATACAATAGAGAGAGGAATTCCATGTAACCTAACAATATTATTTTGATAGATTTTAGAAATTTGATCCAAAGACATAATATCTTGAATGGTAAGGAAATTCACATATTTAGTTAATTGATTAAGAATAACCCAAATCAAATTATTACCTAGAGAAGTCTTTGGTAATCCCACCATTAAATCGAAGGAAATATTTTTCAATTTCCACTCCATCACTAGAAAATGTATGAATAATTACCTTCAGTTATTATCATTTTTCTTTAACCTTTTGACAATTCAAACAATTCATTGTAAAATCAATAATATCTCTTTTCATTCCACCACACCAGTAATACTCTTTATGGTCTATGTATATCTTAGTTATTCCTAGATGAATAAAAAATAGAGAACTACGAGCTTTACTCAATAACTCTTTATTAAAATGAAAATCACAAGGCACACATATTTTTTTTTCAAATAATAAAACAAATTATTTATAAATATTAACATTAGGAAACTTTCCCCTCTTAATTGATTCTAACTTTTATTACAAATCATAATCCTCCTTATAATATTGATTAATTATTTATTAAAAATTCAAATGCACTAAAACCTGAAACAAAATAGGGGATATACCTACATCCAAAGCCTCTAAGAAATTTTTTATAAAATCATTAAAAAAGGGCCGTGTTCCAAACATTACATGGTTAATGTAGAATTATTTTTTTGACTCAAATCATTTTCCAATTTGTTATATTTTTTAGTATGGTAATTAGGCATGAAATCGTAATCCTCGATTAGTTCCATCCGTCTTCTCTATCTCATGTAAAATTATATATGAGTGAATATATACTTTAAACTTTTGTTATAAGTATATATTTCATATATTATTCTATACAAATTATGCCTCAAAATTTTTAAATAAAAAACCACAACAGCTAATTATTGATCATGTGTAGGGTAATTTAACTCATCAAGTTTCAATTATTCTAAAGCTTAAGAAATTACCTGATAATTATACATTAGGACACAACCGAGTACTTTCAATGAAGAATCACTATAGATAACACATTCTCCATTTCTTGAATTTGGGTCCAAAATTAGATAATTCACCATTGTTTTTTTAGTTCCTAAAAACAATCCACACATTATTTTGTCCAGATGAATTTAAATCCTTTTTTAGTTATCTTATTTAGTGGGATAGAAACCCAAGAAATGTTTCCAATAAATTATTGATATTAATGTGACATCCTGACCTAAGTGCCACTCAAAGGTTCCCTTATCCCAGTTGGCCATATGATATCAAGAACGCATCCCCATATTCCAAAAGCTGACGATTAGTAGTGAGGTCCTTGGGTGTGTCTGTGGTGATACTATTCCCTCATTAATTGAGTGTGGCACAATGGATATATTATAACAGGTAAGTAGAGGAAGTATTACAATGAATAAGTAGTGGAATACAAAAATAAAAATCTAAGCACTAAATAATAATCAAAAGATTGAAACTGAATCATATAAAATATGATAATGATACATGTTATGTATCTACAAAACTGGAAAACAAATATACATGGAATTAGGCAATACATTCTATACAAAAGAAGAAAAAAAGATCCAAAAACTATCCAAGAATTCTGAGAACTGGCCTGATCATCTACTATCATGATCTATCCTAATAAAGAAACCAACATCAAGCATCTAAAGTGGGATGCTTCCCTATATCAACACCTAAATATATATAATCTACTCGGGTACCAATGGCATTCCGAATAGGATGTGAGACAAATCTTAGTAGGCCACCACCAATGGCATCTATACCATCCAGTAGGAGAGATATAAACTGAAAGTGTCTAGGTATATATAAATGTAAAGAAGTATAGTAATATAAATACCTCGATACCTGCTACAGCCTTAGTTGGTGTCTGAACATGTAATCATTTAATTCATTATGTTCCATTTTATAATAAGTTATTAAGAGGATACAAGGCCAGAAAAAGGAATCCTATAGTGATAACAATAATAATAGATAATCCAAGGTAATAACCAAGGCATCCTTGATGATGATGATAATGAAGGAGGACCCAAGGTAGTAACCAAGGAATCTGTGACCTCTGGGGTCAAGAAAACTTAGTAATAACCTGTTCCCTAGATATAAGGGGGTTCTGATTGCAATCCAAGGGGCATCACCCAAGGAATTACACTATAATATGATTCTAAACATGTCTAAAGATCTCATATAAGGTAAAATAGGTTAAGAAATGATTGAGACAAATGTGTGTATCCATGGAGACACATTTATGAAGCCAACAAGATAGATCCAAGGATTGTATTCAAGGCATCCTAATATCTGAATTTTAATTGATGGATCCTATAATGCCATTTTGGGAATTAATTAGTAGGAAAGTGTAAGTTTCCAAGGAAGGTATCTCCCTTGGTAAACGATATCCTTGAATCAAAATGGAGTCCTCTAAGTGCAAAAGGAATCACATTATGAATCCATGGTTTCATCGAGTTTGACCACTCCAATAAAGGCAAATAGGTTCATATGAAATTAGAACCTTATACTTGATTCATTATATAATTTAGTCCATGTAATACTTGTGCCATTTGATATGTTAGTTGGTTCATTCCTTTACCTTCCATACAAGTGGAAAGGCTAAGAAGGACATACAAACATTTAGTACTTTAATTACTTAATAATTAATCAAGTTCACTCCATTACCTTCCATTAATCAGGAAAAGATGTGATACAGAAATAAAACCAAGCCATTCAATTACATTCCATTAGGAAAAGTGTTTTATATGATATACTTTCCATTCACAATTTATTTTCATTTATTATATTAAAACAGTTACCTTTGGAGGTTCAAGGGGAAAAAACATTCTAACCATTAGAAATCCATGATACATTAAATTAAATAGGTCTTACCAATAGAAGGGTTAATCCACACACCCAAACAGTGTCATAGGTAAACCCACATGGGTCACCAAGTTCTAATTATAGAAACAATCCTACTTGGGGTGGTCAATATTTAGGTCGAAACCTCAAAATATGGATACCATATATAAGAGGGGATCTAGAATAAGAGTTAAATGATTACAAGCATGAAATATAAATTAAATAGGCTACTCTTGATGAAATTGGCATGCACACAATGACAAAACTTTACAAAATAGTGAGACTTGAGGGAAGAGTTATATACCACAAACGTTAGCCTTATAACACTCTCCTCATCTATTCTCAACCTTTAGTTTTTCCTGGATTGGAAGAAATATTAATAATGGATCAATGCCCTAAAATAGGTCATATGATCCTACCTAAAAATAGAGTCGTCGATTGGAAGAAGAATGATTAACTAAGAAAAATATTCAAAGATCATACCATGAAGAATCCAATGAGACCAATGAAGATTCAATTCGACACCAGAAAAAGGATCAAGATCAAAAAATATGAAGAGGGAACTTTTAGAGATCCAACATGAAGAAAGGGTCCCCTTCTATCCACTAGAGGATAAAGGGTGAGTATTAATTATATTTAAGGGAAAATAATAAATTCACCCAAAATATTCGGGTCGCACCATTTGGCCATGTGGTAGGACAAACTGTATGGAAATTGTGTTCCTCCTAATACTTAAGGAGGGACCTTGTGTGATTTCATGCACATAGTTTGACTAACATTATGAAAACCATGAAATACCCTTTAATACATTTTTCTAAGATATCAACATGGGAGTATAGCCCTGGGTGCATAGTTAGGGAAAGTCATGTGCCCCTAACCCCCTTCTGAAATGCCCTATATAGTTTGGTGTAACCATGCGGCCTGCCCCGTCTAGTTTCTCATAATTGTTTTCCTACCTATTTTTTTTCCAAAAATCTAGGATCCGAACAAGCCTCAAACACCCTTGAAACACCAATGACCACACTAAGAATCCATATCAGGTAAAATAATAAATAATTAGACTAAATTAAAAATTATCTTTATATGATATACAAATAGGGTTCTTACAGTCTTTCCCTCTAAGGGAACTTGTCCCCAAGTTCACCTTCCAAGAGTGGAGTAACACTATCTAAGAACTACTCTAGCCATTAGGTATCTAAATCAACATCCCCCTCCTCGGTATCATCTTATACATGGTTGTTCTAGCATAGAATCTGTACTAAATTGACATACTTTTCTTAGAGAGCCTTCATGCTCCAGTCAATGTTGCATACAAGATACTCCTCAAAAGAATCATCAGTATATAACTCAACCTCCTTAGGATCAAAAGTACGATATGGGTCATCATGATAATGTTGAATATATGATATGTGGAAGTCATCATGTATGGAATGGTAACTATAAGGTAATAGAAATCGATAGGCTACTATTCCGACTCTCTCTAAGATATCAAACACCCTGAAAAAGTGTGGTGATAGATTCCCTTGACTCTATATCCATATATGCTCATGTTTAGGTGATACCCATAGGAAAACATGATCCATGAAATCAAAATCCAGAGGTCATTGATGATAATTGACACAATATTCTTATCTATACTGATAAGTAGTCATATGATTCCTTCTTAGATGAACCTACTCTAAAGTCTCCTGGACGAGATGAGGACCAAATATCATTTCCTCACCTACCTCTAACCAGCATAGGGGTGAACAGAATGTCCTACAATACAAGGCCTCAAAATGATCCATCTGAATCCTTTCTTAAAATATATTATTATAGGGAAACTATACAAGTGGTATATGATTCTCCCAAGAACCACCAAAATCAAGGACACATTCTCAGAGCATGTCCTCTAACACCTATATCATCTATTCCAAATATCCATCAGTAAGAGAGTGAAAAGTTGTGCTCAGAAGCACCTATTTACCCATAGATATCTATAACCCCTTTTATAACCTCAAAATGAAACGAGCATCCCTATATATAATTATAGTACGGGGGACCTTGTTTAGTCATATAATCTCACATAAATGCAGTCTTCCCAGATCATCAACTGAGAAAGTCGCCTAGATAGGAAGGAAGTGGGATAATTTCATCAGTCGATCCCTAACTACCCAAACTGTGTCTCTACCTCGAAGTGAACATGGTAAATTGAAGAAAAAATCCATGGAAACATATTCACATTTATATTTCAGGGCTGTTAATGGATGTAATAAATTAGCAGGCTATTGGTTCTCTTCCTTCACCTGTTGATAGGTGGAACACCTAGTGATAAAACTTACTATCTAATGTTTCATCCCAAACCACCAATACTAGCGTCACATATCTGGATACAACTTGGATATTCCTGGATTAAATTCCCACTGAGAAGTGTGGGAATATCACATTATTTATTCACATATATCTATAGGAACCCAGAAATGTCTATGTATATATAGGATTTAGTCAATATCCAAAGACCAATCCATAGGTGGGTCCTCACCAAAAATACTATCCTGAGGAACCAATCCTTTAGGATCTTAAAACTACCTTCTCTTTACCCTATCACAAATGGAAGAGGTAATTTTCAAGACTATGAGATACGACAACTCATGAATATTTTGAACCTCCAAATGAAGCTTGAAAAATAGGGCCATCAATTTTCATTTTTCACTGGCTTGTTATATGGTTCATGACTGAGTTTTCTAACTCAGTGCATTCTCTACCACATTTCCTTTTCTTGGCATATAGAAAATATCAAAATATAAGAACTGAAAGTATTTGATCCATCTTCATTTTCAATGATTCAATTCACGTTTTTATAAGATATGTTCAAGGATCTTGTGGTCTATATAAAAAATAAACCACTCATCGATCATGTAGTGTCTCCAACATCATAATACCTAGACAATTGGTTCTAGATCAAGGTCATCTGTCAAGTAATTTACCTCATGGGGCTTCAAATTTCGAGATCCATATATAAATAATCTGTCCCCTTTCATTATCACTACACCCAAACTGATACCTGATGCATCACATAACATTGTATAGCCTTTACCAAACTTTTGATGAATCAAAATCGATTCCAAAACAAGCCTTCCTTTCAGCTCTTGAAGGGATTTTCTCATCCTTCTAACCACAAGAACTTATTACACTTCTTAGTAAAACCTATAATTGGTGCAAAAGGCATGATATGTCCTGTATAAAATGCATGTAATATCTATCTAGCCCAAATAAACTATGTATATCAAACATGTTCTTGAGATTATCCCAGGAATTCACTACACTAACCTTATTTTGGTCAATATATAATTATAATTTAGAGATAATATGACCCAATAATTTAAAAATTTTCGATTTAGAAGTGGAAATTAGAGAGTTTTGCATATATCTGATGCTCTCTCAGTGTATTCATAATGATCTCAATATGTTTAGAAAAATTGTTTCGAGTGTGAGAATACACTAATATTTCAACCAAAAATACCACAACAAAATAATCTAGACATGGGAGGAAAACCCTATTCATTAAATCCATGAAAATGATAGGTGCGTTCTTAATACTGAACAACATAACAAGATACTCATACAAACTATACCTTATATGAAAAGTTTTACAAGGTATGTATGAAGGCCTGAATTGCACTTGATGGTAGCCCATTAACAAGTCGATCTTTAAAAATAACATATCTCCTTAGATATGGTAAAAACGATCATCTATAAAAGGAAGTAGATACTGGTTCTTAATCGTAATCTAGTTCAACCATCTGCAATCCATGCACAGATGAAGGGTCATATCTTCCTTCTTGGAAAAAATCACAAGTGAACCAAAAGAGTAATTGTTAGTCCGTATGAAAAATTTGGACTCTAGATCCTCCAACTATCTCTTAAGCTCTTGGAGTTCAGTAGGTTCCATCCTATACAGAGGAATAAACACCATAGTTTCTCCTAGACAAATATCTATCATAAAATCCACCTATATCTCAGAATATTAGATAGAAAATAATTAGGAAATATGTCCCTAAAAATATCTACCATAAGAGGTAATTCAGCCTAATCTAAACCTTGATCCTCCATGAAGAGACTATAAATTTGGTAAGTAAATCCACCTATCACATGATGCTCTGGTCTATCTCTACTGGACTAGACATCCTCCTCACCCATGTGGTGATAACTACTTTCCTCTAGTGATGTAAATGACACCCTATAATGATAGCAGTCCACATAGGAGTGTTATAGAACCAACCAATCCATACTGAGAATGTCATCAAGTCTTGTCATATAGAGAAAAAAAAGGTCCCATAAAACTAGATAACTATCTACCTAAAGGGGGTAGTCCCTGCATTGGTGTATTCCATCAGACTGTACCCGCAACGTTGTGTCCAGGGTCATCACACCACAATAATACTAAATTTCCATGGAAAGACTTTTCATGGTCTAAAAATAGATAAAGGAGTGTGAAGACTCTATATCAAATAAATCAGATATAATAGTGGAGGCTACTATAATAGTACCTTATATTGTAGATGGTCTTGCACTCTGATCATAGGGTATCTTCTATAATGAATACAATTGGTCTGATTCATTTCCCTATGCCATAGATGTACTACATTGATCATGAACACTCCATTGGTAATTATAATAAAAAGTATGGATATACTAGTTACAACCTCCTCCTCATCCAGTCCTTCTAGTGCTACCTCAACTCCCCGCTAGATGCGGCGTAAATGATCATGTCCCCGAAGGTGGATCTAGTGTGGATCATCTTCCATTGGAAGCAGATTTAAGGTCTAAAATAATCTATGAGGATTCCCTAAACGAATGTAATCTGGACACTCTAAAGGGTCTCTATTATAATGAGTCCTCATTTTCACCTACTGTTTATAATTATTTCATATAATGGACCTCCTACTGTAGTAACACTAACAACAATTTCTCTTTCAAGAAATGTCAAGGGAATGCTTCCTGATACTGGAAGAACTACTAGACTTTCTCATCACTAAACCTCTATTCCCAAGAATATCACTTTCTCTCAAGTTGTGCTCAGTGATACGATACTAATTAATTATCTCGGAAAAAGTAGGTAGGATAAATACATTCACCTGAGTATAGATGGAATATAAGATCCCATCCTCGAAACGTTGTGTTTGTGACAACTCATCACCATCTAGAAGTGGTTCAAAGTTATTTAGATTAGTAAAACACACTGAATAGTCCATATCTAGCATAACACCCTACTCTAGATGCCTGAACTCTCTGGCTCAATCATATCTTAGAATCTAAGGAAATAAGGGATCATGGAAGGAAGTTTTTAAGTCAGCCTAGACCATTCCTTGACGATGACCAACCTGTGTAATCACATCCCACCAGTGCTTGGCCGAATCATGAAGCATTTAGGTGGAAATATTGACCCTCCTCTCTGGAGGTATCTCCAAATGATCAATGATAGATAGGGTGGACTATATCCAAGAAACAGTAGCTGTTGGACTGTCATCCCCTAAAAAGATGGGAGAATACTGCTACAGGAACTCATGAGTTAGATCATCCATATTAGGTGAAAGTCATGAAGGACCCTACATAGATTTCATTAGACATAGGAAAACCTTGTGAAGATGAGCATTAGTTCCCATTTAGGGTATAAAAGTTAGTACCTCATGTGGTACTCCTATCACTAAGAATGAAGGCTCAGGGTCCACCATATATGTAGTGTGGTCGTTGCCAACCTCTCGATGCCTGACAGGAGGACATCATGGAGGAATATCTCTCTAAATTCCAAGATCACACCTCATAACAAGATTAATAACATATATATATATATACTTGCATAAATATAATGTATGGATATGAGATCACTACCCAAGGTACTACCCCGACTACTCACTTAGGAGGCCATATTTTGGTAAGTGTTTAAGTTTGATTTACGTAGGTTCTAATAGGTAAAGGCTCAATCAAATTTTCCTCTTCATTTAATGAAAACCATGTCATTTTATGTTATCATTTTCCTATTTACATATATTAATTTTTTATTAAATAGACCCCCACTCCTAGTGAATAAGGTCCCATACACCATATCACTGAAATCGACACCCATCAAATTTCTATTTAACCCCATACACATTTAGTCTCAGAATGTAACAGGTATTATATGGTGGAAATAATTGATAAATTAATCATTCCAATCCACAAGGTCCCATACAACTCATGAATTGAAATTGGAAACCACTCAATCATAGTCAAAGAGCACCTCATATAACCCGAGAAACATAGCTGACATGGGTAGGAACAAGCTATATAAGATGCCACTATCAACTTATATAGGAAAACACTTTTTAGATTGATGATGATAATTTAAATAACCAAATATCTACCCTATATAATATTTTTGTAGCATAAGAATATATAACAAGCATATATCACTCAATAATCAAAAGAGACACATGAAATACAAGTAGTGAAATGCACCTATATGGAATTTCATATGAATGGAACGAGAATTATAGGTGTCTATTATGATGAATGTAAAGATGCTTACTTGAACTAATATCATTAAGCCAAGGATAAATTTAAATATTTCATATAAAATACTACAACCCATGTGAACCACCCAATGGTGAATGTATATCATCTGTAATAAGAAAAATACAGAACAACATTTTCCCAATCCCAGAAAACCTGGTATTTACCCTGAATATGGGTTAGCTACTCCTAATCATGGCTGATAAACAAGTTCCACATATTCCTAATATCCAATAAATATTCCTAAAAAAGGAAAAAATAAAATAAAATCACTATGATACCACTTTGTGATGTCTTGATCTAGGTGTCACTTAAAGCTTCCCTGAACACAGTTGGACAAATGAACCTAAGCATGCCTCCCCATATGCTAGATTCTACCAACTAGTAGTGGGGGAATATGGTATAATAGTGGGAAGACTATACCCTCATTACCATAGTGTATCACATTGGATATATAATAATAGGTAAATAACAGAAGAAGTATAATGAATAAGAAGTGGAATATAAGAATAAACAACCAAGCAATAAAAAATAATCAAAAGATGGAAAATGAATCATATAAATAATGCTAATGACACATGTCATGTCTCTAAAAAATTAGAAAATTGGTTTACATGGTAGTAAGAAATAAATTCTATACAAAAGAAGAAAAAATAAGCCAAAAAATATCCATGAATCCCGACCATTGTACTAGTCATATGTTATCAAGGAAGCAAGCAAGATCAGGTGTCCAAAGTGGGATGGTTCCCTTTATCAACACTTGTATACATATAATCATCTCGGGTATTAATAGTGTCCTAGATAGGGTGTGAGATAAATCTCAGTAGGCCACTAACAAAAACATATATACCAACTAATTTGAGAAATATAAACTAACAATATGTATGTATATATAAATGTAAAGTAGTACATTAATGTAAATACCTTGATACCAGCTTTAGAATTAGCTAGTGTCTGAACATATAATCATTTAATTCACTATGTTCTGGTTCATAATAAGTGATTTATAGGATATAATGTCATACCAAGTCATCCTATTGTTATAATAATAATAACAGAGTATCCAAGGTAATAACCAAGACATCCTTGATGATGATGACGATGAAGAAGGGTCCAAGGTAGTAACCAAGGTATCCTTGAACTTAGGGGTTGATCCAACTCAGTAATAACCTGTATCCTTGCTATAAGTGTGTTTGAGTGTAATACAAGGGGAATCACCCAAGGAATTACACTATAATATGATTCTAATCGAGTCCAAGGATCTCTTCCCAGGTAAAATAGGCTAATAAATGACTGGTCCTAATGGGTGTATCCATAGTGCCACATGTCTGAAGTCATCAAGATGGATCCAAGGAGTGTATCAAAGGCATCCTAATATATGAATGATAATGGAGGTATCTTATTAAGTTGTTCCATTCATTCACTAGAAGATAAGGACTAGTTTCCAAGGTTGGTATCTCCCTTGGAAACTGGTATCCTTGGATCAGAATAGTGTCCTCTGAGTGTACAAGCCATTCCATTAGTTATCCGAGGCCATCTCAAGTCTGACCACTCATATAAAGGTGAACATGTCCATATGCAATAGGAACCTTATACTTGATTCATTATATAGTTTAGGCTCTGTAATACTCATTCTAATCAATAAGTCAATTAGTTAATTCCATTACCTTCCATACAAGTGGAAAGGCTAAAAAGGACATGTATCCATTTAATACTTTAATTACTTGATCATCAATCAGGTTCACTTTTTTTCCTTCCATTAATCATGTAAAGTTGTGCTACAAACATAAAACCAGGATATTCAATTAAATTCCATTAGGGAAAGTGTAACATATGATATAATTTCCAATCACAAGTTATATTCATTTATTATATTAAAACACTTATATTTTGAGGTTAAAGTGTAAATTACACACGCTATCCATTATCAATTCATGATTCATTTAAATAATTAGGGTTTTCCAACAGTAGGGTCAAGACACACACTCTAATGATGTCATAGGTAAACCCACATGGTTTAACAAGGAATAATTATGGAAAACACCCTACTTGGGATGGTTGAAACTAAGTTCACAAAATCTAATAGTGGATAACAAATATAGGAGGGGATTTAGAGTATGAGAAAGATTATTAAAAGCATGGAATATTAATTAAATTGGAAAAAAATGATGAAATCATCATGAACACAATGAAAATAGTTTATATAATAGTAAGATTTGAGGGATGAGTCATAGAACACCTACATTGGCCCTATAACACTCTCCTCATCCAGTATCAGCCTTTAGTTCAACTTGGATCAAAAGAAATATGAAGAATCGATCAACACATTGAAAATAGAGCATTTGATACTACATCAAAATAGTGTCATTGATAGGAATAATATTTATGAACTGAGATAAAGGAGCGATGATCTTACTAAGAGTGATCCAACAAGACCAAAGTAGCTTCAATTGAATACTAGATGAAGGATTGAGATAAAAAAATAAATATAGAACTTTTAGAGATCCAATGTGAAGAAAGGGGATCCTTCTGTCCACTGGAAGAGAAATGAGAGAATATGTTAGGTTTAATTATATTTAAGGAAAAAAAATAAATTCACACAAAATATTTGGTTTTCAGGGTTTGTCCATTGGGTTGGCCAAACCTTGTTTCTCCCACTGCTTAAGGAGGGACCTCGTATGGTTTCATGCACATGGTTTGACTAACCGTGCACAAATAGTGATTCCCCTCTGTTACATTTTTCTGATATACTCCTACGAGCATGTGAGCCTGGGTACAAAATTAGGGAAATATGTGCACAATTTATCCCCCTTCTAAAATTCCCCATGTAGTTTGGGGTAACCATGCGACCTACCCCGCATGGTTTCTCCTAACTATGCATCCTACCTATTTTTCAAAAAATATAGCCTCCAAGCTCCAGAAAATTCCTAGACACTCCCAAAACCATATGTTACCTAATTAGGCATCCATATTTGGTTTAGACCAATGAATTATACCAAATTAAAAAGTATTAATACCTGATATAAAACCGGGTTCTTATAAGTAACCCACTAGTCCTAGAAAACTATGAATCTATGTGATATTTTTGGATCTTGTCCATTATTCAATAACTTTTATTTTATAAAGGCCAAAAATTATGCTATCTTTATAAATAATGTGTCTAAGGAAAAAAATTTATTGCAAATAAAATCCACACTTACTAGATTTCCCATATAGTTTCTTTTCTTTTTAAGGATTTCAAAACAATCCTTATATGACTTTCATGTTCCTATTGAGTTTTAGAATATACCAAAATGTCATCAATAGAGACAAAAACAAACTTATCTAAGAACTAGTGGGAAAACCTATTCATAAGTTCCCTAAATATAGCATGTTCATTAGAAAACCCAAAGAGAATAACTACAAACTCATAATGCCCAAATCTAATATGAAATATTGTATTCAAAATATATGAATCTTTAACTATCAACTAATGGTTCCCCAATCTATGATCAACCATAAAAAAATATTATTCTCCCTAGAGATGATTAAATAAATCATTGATATGAGTCAAAAGATACTTTTTCTTAATAGTGATGTTATTCAAGGCTCTATAATCAGTGTAAAGTCTTATTAAACTATCTTTATTTTTAACAACAAAAACTGGATCACCCAATGTTGAAGTTCTAGGTTGAATGAAACCATTATCTAGCAACTATTGTAATTTATTTTTCAATTCTAAAATATCTACTTGAGTAACAAGTTAAGATGTTTTTGAAATAGTCTTAGAATCAGAAACTAATTCAATAGTAAAATCAAAATACTGATCATAAATAACACTAGGGAAATCATCAGTAAATGCATCCATGTAATCATTCACTATTAGAACATCAATAATTTGAATAGTTTCTCTTTTTTCAACAATGTGAGATAGATAATTTTCACTATTCTCCTTAATCAATTTATCATCTTCTTGATATGATATCAAAGGTATAAAATCATTGAATAAAACTTTCTTAGCTATGAAATCTATATTATCATGATAAACTAAAATACAATCAATACTGAAAATGCTATCAAACTCCACTAGGAGAAGTTTAGGAAAGACCATCCAAATAATGACAATAGAACGATTCCTATAAATATTAGTTACTTTAATACTTCCACCCATAGTTTTCCCTCAAAATTTCTATCATAATTTCATGAGGTGATGATCCTAGTTTACTTGAAATTTTTTCAAAAATGAAGGAATGTGAAGATATAGAGTTGAATAGGTTATCAGAATAATTCAAATAAAAAGTAACATACCTATCACCATTTCATATAAAGGCCCAAAATTAATTGTAGTATTAGAAAATGATTTTTCCACACCCTTTTACTTATAAACATGATGGTTTACAACTAGAGTTACTAACTTTGGGCACACATTAGCATAATGACCCAACTCACTGCAACTAAAACATCTCACTATTGCTTGGCTATCTGTTACCCCATTCTTGGATTATTTAGTATTCTTTTCCTTGAAATCACAGTCCATATAACCAAAATTTCCACATCCGAAACGCCTCCCTGATTTTATGATACATTCTATAGGTTTCTCTTTACCAAACATACCACAAGACGAGAACTTCATTTTCATACCTCTATATTTCTTTGATGTACATTTTCCCATTGCTTTCCATCCTGACTGCTTCTTAATGTCATCATCATGAGTCACATAAGTGTTAGAAAACTCCACCTCAACTTTTTCAGCACAAAAAAAAATTATCATGACTTTTAAATTCTCATGTGACTAAAGTTTTTTTATAATTAGTATCAATCACGAGTAAAATCTATTAATTTTATTATCAATGTTCTTAACAAAATCTTGTATGTACTTGGCTAGTAGTGTAAAATTTTCTCTATACATGTCCATATAATCGACATCTCTTTGCCTCAATTCCATGAATTTATTTCCATCTAATGTCAAATAACCTTAGAGAAATATTTCTCAAGGGAAGGATCCTTAAATGTTTAACATTCCATGACATAAATATCATATTTCTCAATGGTGTTCTTAACCAAATGCCACCACCAATCACATTCACATTCAAAATGTTAAATTTAAAGGGTTTCCTTTTAATGTTATGAATATCCCATGACTTCAAATATATTCTATAATTCATTAATCCATCCTTTGGATACCACTAGTCCAAATTATCCACTAAATGATGGGGTATGTTATCTCATAAAATGATCTATTATCAGCATGTTCCTCTATAGAAGATCTAGATTCCCTCTAGAATGGATACCACCACCATTTATATCATGTTTCATCTAATATTTCATAGTAAAAATCTTTTTAGTTATGATTCCAACCATATTGGGATTCCAATTTGAAAGTATGTTTTTTTCTCAGTGCATTCCCACTACAATTTCTTTATGTCTTATGTGGAAAACCATTATAAAAAAACACAATTTAGATAAATCACCATGGTAATATTTTAAATGATATTTGATTTCAAGTAAATATTTCCAGATAATTGTATTAACATTATCCTAACCGCTAAAGTTATCAAAACCATTATTTGATACAAACTATAAGGACTCGACCTTAAACATTACATAATCTTGGCTTTTAAGTCAACAATAATTTCTCTTAAGTTTGACGTTCTTCTGAGTTTAATAATTTTAGATAATCAGGTCATAAATCATACATAAGAAACCATAAATTACAAAGTGGACACTTTGAATTAGTATCCCTTTTTTCCATAATATAACACTTTTAAAATAAATCATGATTTATTTTCATGAATTTTTTTTCTCACAACTTTATACTTGACTTATTCCCTTATTTTAATCATCTTTATACCCTATGAAAAACTTATTTAAATCATGGATGATAAAAAAAATGATATGTAAGGGATGTAAAAAAATAATTCCATCAATCCAGTGAAAACATGAAAAACCATGAAAAAATTTCTTAATAGACATACCTTTTTCACAAAGTGGGTTTAATTTTTTCTTAAAAAAAATCATTATCTTTCCTTTTAAAATAAAAATATATCCACTAAAACTCATTAGAAAACATAGAAAATTTATGTCGGTGCATTAGGACATCATCTCATAAAACCCTTACAGAACCCCTACAAAACCCTTAAAATTTGGAATAACTCTTTAAATTACTTCTAATATATTTACTCATAGAATATAATCATTACTCAATGAATTAGAGTGTAATCAGAGTGCACCCATCATATAATCTATAATGGGATCACAGATGATCTATAATGGGTATAAACCAATAAAAAACAATTTCTAAGTACCATATGAATAAAAAAATTTATGCTTATAATGTTTCATTAAAAAAACTTTGAAAAACTCTTTTAAACACGTATGAAAATCACTTTCAAATATAAAAATAATTGTTTCTTTTAAAAACCTATTTTCAATACCAAAATACCATTTTCTTTTAAAACCCCATTTTAAATACTAAAATACCCAATAAAAGAGAAGGATGATTTTCATTAAAGAAAAAATGAAATATTTTAAAGGAATCCAATCTTCAAATAATTACTTTGGTGGTGGGAAAAGTCATTGTCATCGTATATGTTAAAATATGACATTATTTTTATTGTTTACAAGTAAAGTAAAACACTCTATAGATGCATTATTGTTTTCAAATAAAATTAGGGAAATATAGACATTTCCTTTCTAAAACTCTCATTTCCATAATAAAATCATTTTTAAAACATGAAGATGGAATAAAAAAGATATTTTGAAGGAAAACAATAAAAGATAATGTTTTTATGGAATAGTCCCTTATCACTTTAGAAATATTTGAATCATAAACCCTGTGAAATAATAACATTAAAAAATAAAATAAATACCATGTGAATAGATAAATTCTTGATATAACATGCCAAGGGGTTGTATATACACCTTAAAAAATATAGGCACATAACATAAAAATATGACTCAATTAAAGGAAATTTAAACAAAGTCCCTTACCCCGAGTTTGATTCATTACATTAGTTCTTTATCTCACTAAACAATATACTTATATTAATTATTTAATTGATTAAGTTTTTTTTAATTTTATTATACCTTTTATTTCACTTAATACCATTTCATATACAATTACTTAATTAATAAAGTTTATGTTGTATGTTTCAACAATATTTTGATTATGTGTCAAAATGACTTTGATAAGTTGACTATTGGTCCAAGAGGCCATTATTTCAGAATATATAGA
The DNA here is from genome assembly GCA_963277665.1 of Viscum album. Taxonomy (NCBI): domain Eukaryota; kingdom Viridiplantae; phylum Streptophyta; class Magnoliopsida; order Santalales; family Viscaceae; genus Viscum; species Viscum album. The sequence goes on from OY728135.1 coordinate 1,294,817,873, forward strand.
ATAGTAATAATGAAATAATTATCATATTTATACATAAATTTTTCTTTTAAAACTAGTCATGAAGTATGGTTATGAAAAATTAACTATTTTACAATCATGAAGACGATATGCCGTATGTATACATGAATAATGTTTCCATTTGTCAAAGATAATTATGGAAAGGAAGTAATATTTTATCTTTAAAAATGATATAATTTTATATATACAATATTATTTATTTAAATATTCTTAAATATATAATTATTGTGATGTGGTGATGGAAAAAAATCACATCGCTTCGTGGAGGTGGTAGTTCACACGTACACAAATGACGTTATCATTTTTCAGTGTAAGAAAGAGAATGATATATTAAATTTTAATAATGATAAATATTTCATGAATATAATTATTATTTAATTTATATCATATATATTCATTAAATTGAACTTTATTACCTTCCATTTATGGTTTTAGTGAAAAATGAATCACAATGCTTTGCGAGGCAGTAGTCCTCTGTACACATGAGTGACATTATCGCATCACCCCAAGAATGAAAAGTAAGAAGGTATATGTGATATAATAATTTCATAAGCATAAATTTGATATATATATATATATATATTTACTTTAAATCTATCATTATGAAAATCCATGAGAGGCGATGATGGAAAACGAATGACATCAGTTCATGAGGTGATAATATGTTTTACACATGAATGTTGATTATGTATCCCATTTGATGAAAGAGAAAAATAATTATGGTTAAAAATTAATATAATAAAATTTCATTATATGGGATATACTGATGTTATTATATAATAATAATTTAATAATATTAAGTATGTGGAAGAAGAAATAATCTAAATATATTTGGTTAAGCACAATATATATTCTTCAAGAAATCTCTTTAGGTAAACACCAAATGCTATCTTAGGATGGATTTATTGTCAAAATAAGGTATCTAAGTCATGGGTTTGGAATTTAGTAATGCATTTGGAAAGGTATTGGAAAATAAAAATGGATTTAATGGTATGGAGAGGTGAAGAGATGGGGTGTCCTTTTAAAAGTGAGGTGAGTGGCACACCTATAATATTTGAAAAGAGAAAATGTGTACTCACATTTTTTATATGAAATAAGGCTAAAAAATACGACATTATTGATTATTAGACATCTAAGAGTTATAAAAATTCCATGATATAAATTTTAGACAAGTTTTGAGGTCATTTTAACACTTATTGTTTTAGTTTAACCCCCCTTAATAAATCAGTTTCTACCTTAACCACGGTAATTAATTTTTACTACTTTCACTATTCATTATAGTAAAAATTTAAGTTGAACTTATTAGATATTATAAATCACGATGATTAAAAATATGGAATCCAATTTAAAAAATTCAATTCCCAAAAGTGGAAAAATTAAATTTAAAACAAAACTCTTAGACGCGATGAAAAAGGCGGTTTTCAAGAAGTGTATTTTTCAAGTAAAAGATGGTTTTATATTATCTCTAAGACTAATAATAATAATTTTATGATGGTAAAATATTATTTAATAATATAAAATATATAAATTTAATTTTAATAATTCCTAATTAATGATAATTTTAACTAATTAAAATGGATAAACATTATTCACTTAAAATGTTTTTTAGAAATATCTTGTTTTTAAACATAAAACAATTATACTAAAATACAATATAAAGTTGATTAAAAATTATTTAAGTATATTACATATAAATACTAAAAAATTATGTTACTTTAAATAATATTCCAAAAATAATGGTACTTTAAAGTACTTAATTTATTGAAAATAACTCACTTCTTTTCAAAAAACAATATTTTTCCCTATTTACAAAATACAAATGTTTTCAAAAAATTCCAAAATTTCACCCAAATTAAAATTTGATATTTTTATTTTAAAAAAATATTAAATTTTTTAATTTTATATTTTATAATATTGAATTTTAACTTTTAAATAAAACTTTATAATAAAATAGTTTAATCAATACTATTTTCTTTTTTATTTAAAAATTACTTAATTTTTTTATAAAGAATATATCTTTATTAATAAACATGAAATTGATATATTATATAATTAAATATGTTAATAATTTTTTATATATTGTAAATTATTTCTTATAGAAGTAGTTTTAAGAGTATGAATCATATGAGGAAGATGTGAAGAAAAAAAATGAAAATAGTAAAAATAAAAAGAGGCATCCAAACATAAAAAAAAATATTAGAAAGAAAGAGAAGGATGAATCGTATAATTTTTTATGTAATGAAGTAACTTTATTTTATTATTTTTAGATAGAATCTGATTCACCATGTCGATTTTATTATAGATAAGAAAGGGGATAACTTGATTGGGAGATGTAAGGAATGTTGAAATAATATCTTGAATAGATTATACAACCCAAAAAAGAAAAGAAAAATCTATTTGAAGGAGAAAAAATGGTGGTTGAAGAAATTTATGAGATGGAAAGAATACAATTAGCCTCTATGGATGAGATCAAGAAACAAAAAATTAGAGAATATGAAAAAGATAATATTATTAATGATCTGGAGAAGATTTATCTGTGAGGGAAGAAAAGCTATTTAAGACACAAACTATTTGTCTAAAATCTCAAAATGAGTTGAAAAAGAGAAGAAAATACTTCATAAAGTATAATAAGATTAAAGGTGAATATTCATAGGATAGTGAAAATAAATAATCTAGGGGATAAATCCACTATTTATTATGAAATCAAAGACATATTTATATCTATGTAGAGGGAGACCCATTACATTGACTGTAGGACCAAGGAAAAGTTTCATGCATCATGCCAATGTCACTACCTACCCATGTCATACCTGTATCACTGCCTGCCCACATAATTCCTACATCACTTCCCCCTACGACTGTACCTATGTTAGTGACTAGATTATAAATCCCCAAGGGGATATCTAGGATTTGAAATCTATTTTTTGGTTGCATGATTACAGGAGCATCAAGGGAACAAGGTAAATTTCCACCTAATTAGACTGAAAAAAATATGTTATTTATAACAACGAAAGTGTTAAAAGAAAATATAATTAATTTTGGGACAATATAATCGAAAACAACTCTAACAAATATTAGTAACGGGAAAATTTTACAAGGATACCATATCTGTCTATGATAAAAGAGGCTTGGGTTGTAGGAGTAAAAATATATATAAATTCTGAGTATATTGATTATAAAAATGGAAGATAAAATTTCATAGGTCATTTATTGGTCCTATGAATGATATAAACACAAATCATATTATTTTTGGTTTAATATATCATTTCCAAGAAAGAGGAAAGAATAAAGGGGGATTTTTGGCAATCAAGTGGGGAAAGATTTGAAGAAAAAGAAATATGTGGCTAGATTTGTACAAAATCTATCTAAACAAAATAGATTTGTATGCATATAATAACTATGATGAGTATGTTTTATATAAGGTTAAAAATAAAAGGAATTCATTTCAATGCTACCTAGAGAAGTTATCTATGTTTTAAAAGGGAACAAAACTCAAGAGGGAAAAAATAAAATTCATAAAATACTGAGGACGATATGAAGACTTGTGAGAAATTAAAGAAAATTAAAAATGTCAAGAAAGAGTTCCTAATAGTTTTTTATGATAAACAATACATGTATAAACAAATAAATAAAGCACAAATTAATGTTTTTATTAAAGGAAGGAAATAGGTGATTTAATAAATTTTGTACCCATTTATAAGTGGTGACTTAAAATTCCATAATAAAACATGTGAAACATGTTATAAATCTTGACATGACATGAAGAATTTTATGAATAACCTTTATCTGAAAGAATAATTAGTGATTTTGTTAATGAAATAACATGGAAATAAAGTTTCTATAACTATTGAGGTGAAGAAAAATTGTCTAGGATAGGAATTATTTCATGAGAAGAATATGATGAAACAACCTAATGAGGTTTTAAATAGGAGTAAAAGTGATGAAAATGGAATGAATAAGAAGAAAAGGTTGATTGAGAACCCCCAACCTAAATGTCACATATAAAAGAATTAATATGTCCTTCTTTATAACATTATTATTGTTTATTTTTTGAACTGGCATGTAGGGAATTGAAGGATTATTTTGAGGATGTACACACTGGACACATGGAAAATAATTCTTCATGGATTATTTCATATTCCATGGAGAGAATGAATGATTCTATCCCTTAAAGAGAAGAATAATTGAGGAGAATCTATCATTTTATATAATTCTAGTGAATCTAGATATTTTAGATAGATTTTATTACTGGAATATTATGGTATGAAAATAAAATATAAAACCCTTAGATATGATTTTGTTAAACACACTTATTAAGGGAGAGTTTTGTTTTTTTTAAACATGTAAGGGGGGGGGATTTACATGTCTTTCACTTAAAAATTATAACATGTTTGTTTTGATGTGTTTTGGATTAATTTTTTTTTGTTTATAAATCTATATAATACATACCATAAGTTGAGATTCTATGAATGGTATCACATGTAGGGATGTTTATGGAAAACATTGAAAACCTTAGATATACACTCTCTCTTTAAACAGTGGTATTTCCCATATTTTCTTAGAGTTTATTTACTAAATGATATTTCCTATAAAATCATATGGTATAATATTTCCTAAAAGTGGACAAATAGGTTATCTTGTTTTGAAAAAGGGAGATGATATTTTGTTTTGAAAGTAGGTAAATGAGGAAAGACGACCCTATAATTTTCTTTGTATTTATTTTCATTGAGGGGGGAAATGAGAACAACACATATTGATATAATTAATTCATTTTCATTTTGAAAAAAAATACAAAGGGGGTATTGAAGTTCACTTTGGATGAATTTTTTTTATTGTCAATAATTCAATATATGTTTTATGCATGAAGTGGTTATTATTGGATAATTTTTATGGATTCCATGACCGATAAGATAACTATCACACAACCGAATATATATATTTGTATTTCTTCTTGAAGAAATTGGTGATATAACTTCAAAGTAATAGCTTGATAATGTGATGATTGATGTTTTGGTCTTGATTTAAATATATATCATAGTGATTCTATTAAATTGTGATTCAAGCCTACATGAGTTTGAAATTGGAGAAGAAGATGAGTAATAAATATTATATTTTTTGGATAGATCATACGTCTTTGAGAAGCATCATAAGCCTCTATCAATTATAATCCTTCAAGGAAGATCATAAAGCTTCTGACCATAAGTCTTTTCCAATTGTTTATCTTTAAGTAATATCATATAACTTTAGACTGAAATTATTTTTTCTAAGAATAAATCTCTACAATCAACCATAATCCTTTAATATTGATTGTATGTCTTCATGGGAATATGCCTTCAACACTTATAAAAATTATGTGTTTTCTAATACATAAAAAAAATGATATAAGAACCACACCGCAAGATAGAGATCCATATATCAAAGATTCATGATTCTATGAACTAAAAGATTTTTAATGGTTCAAATAATTATATTTTTTAGAGGAATCGAAAGAAGTAAATAATAAATTCTTTTAGATATTAAAGAGTAAAGATTGACTTATATTTAAATGATTTTAAATGAGAAGAGAAATTGGGAGTATATCTAATTTATTTAAATGAGAATATTACACCTTCATTTGTATATCATGATTTTTTTATATTTTAAATATAGAGAATAATATTTACATGGTATTATTTCTGTGAATATATATAAGGTGTAGGTATTAAAGGAATAGTGAGAAATATTGATAACTTTTGAATATTAAGTGTGAGAGAAATTTGATAGCCAAATAATACATAGTATATAAGAGGGATAAAAAGTCTTAGTTGGGATACATTGAAGAAGAAGGTGAGCTATTGTGCAACTGATTATTTTTTATGACTGGGGAAGATCAAGATCACTCAATATCTAGAGGAAGTATCAAGACAAGCAGTGCTTCTGAAGTTTTATTAGGAATACACATATAGATCTACAAATCTATCTTCTCATATAGTAATACCATCATCCAATGGTGTAGAAATCACTAGGATAAAGACAATTCCTTTATTTATTGGATCATAATTTGAAGAATTATAGTTTCTTATAGTAGACTAAAAAATCTATGGGATCATTTTGGACTCCTTGTTGTAAAAAATTGTTAAAGATGGTGGATAATCTATGTTTGAGGGTATAACAAACATGGAAAAGAGTAGGTCATTTAGCTAAACCTTATAAATGTTATGTTTTTATCTCTATTATTCTTATTATTAAATATGATGTGAGTATATCATAAATTATTGATTGTATCAAGAACCCTAACAAGTTCAATATATTTATTTTAGTATAATTTTTAAAATTTCTATACCACTGATTTAGCCCCCCCAATGGTACCTAACCAATCCTTGGCCTCTACCAGGGGAGGCAAAATATCTTTGGAAATCACAAAAGAAATTAGTTATTTCATATAAAAAATGGAATAAAATTATAAACATTAACATATTTGCTTGTTTCCTATAATGATTATTGACTCATGTAGACTTAGATAATTTATTAATGGATATTTGTTTATTTTTTTTAAAATTAAAATTTATAAATTCTTGAACACGATCAAGATTAGAAAAGGAGAAACCGTTTGAATTTTATTATCAAAGGTGGATAGTGACTCTACGTGGAGATTCCAATACTAGGGGAGCATAAAAAGAAATAAACATATACATTGAAAAACATATGTAGGATTAAACAAATCATACGATGGATTCATAACAAAATAAAAAGGGGAAAATTTTCAACCATGGGTTTTAATATTATATTCTTTATAAATTATAACTCTATTGTAAGTCATTTGAAGTATTTTGGAATGGTTGATGCATTTTTTGAGCTGATTTAGGATTGATAGAGAATGAAGTGTTATTTTAGGAACATATCACACAATGAACATAATAATAAATCCAAGTGTGAATTAATTTCGAAATGTAAAAGTAATATAGATAAGGGCTAAGTACTGTTTTAAGGTTTAAGCACCATACATAAGGGATCTCCATCACGGTGAAATCATGAGGTCACACCATGATTAATGTTAAAAGAAATTGTTAAAATTCCATATAATTTTTTTTATCTATATAAGACATAAGGTCTCTGTGATGCATATGGTTTTTTAAATTTATAAATTTAATGTATTTAATCAATCATTTTAGGGAATAATGTCATGAATTGAATATTTTTGGGAAATGTTTAGCGGTTTTTCCTATTCAAATGTTCCTACACCATGGATTAGGTTCACACTACAATAGGCTTGGGGATTAGAAATATTTGGTATTTAATAAAGTTTTTATATATAGTAAATTTCATTAGTAAATAAAATATTCCATAATGTGTAGTCCATGAAAGTTAAGACACCTGTTTTTAATCTATATAAATCAAGGTCATGCCCTGATGCAACTGATATTTTAAGGAAAACTATTAAATGAACTATTTTTTATGCAACAAGGAATGTTTTTGTGCCATTATTTATGAAATCTAAATAATTTGAATAGAATTAATGACTTATTACTCTCTATTAGGTATGATAGTTTTTGGAATTTAAATTAATAACCTATTTGAATATCTATTGTGGAGATTCACTTGGAAATGATCTAATTGATGAATTTGAATTAGAGGTTGTTAGGAGTTGGTTAAAGATTTAATTTTTAATTAGAATTTCAAATTTCTCAGGATATGTTATAACATGCTGTATAAAATAAAAAAATAGATAAGCTGGAAAAGGTATTTTTTAGTAGTCTAAAGGAAGAATCTAGTAGGATTTATAGAATATCTTATATTAAAGAGTGACATTTATTTGGATTTAATTCCATTGAAGATTATTCAATGAAGATAATATTTATTTTGGGTATTCATAAAGATTAGGAATTATAGATCAATTAATTATGGAAAAAATTCATTACTATTTTTTATTATATCTTTTATTATTATATTTCTGAGTTCAACCACCACTTCGACAATATCTTTTGTGTAACTCTCTTGGAAAATAGTAAGTAAAAGAGAGGAAGAGGTCCCAGATCTTATATGAGTAGTAAAATTTCCCTAAATATTCTTATAAAAAACCCGTAGAGTAGTGATTATTTGGAATATCAAGACATCATTGATATATGATCCATGGATGTATCCCTATGTGTATGAGCCAAGTAAAATTATTATGTATATATTTCTTTATTTTATTGGAATTTGGTTGCTCCTTTTTGTGATAATTGTGATATATTCAAAGTGTATTAAAAAATGTGAGTACAATACCCATATTAACATAATATAATAATAACTTTCAAGTCACCCAAATTCACCCCTATCTTAGGTTATATAGAGGGACTTTATGTTAAAATATAGAAACTATAATTTACTTATTGATTTACAGTATAAGTCATACTGGGATGTGAATAATTCAAACAAATAGATGATAAAATTTGTAGAACATGGGAATATTTAGAACATGGGGCTAGTGGATTTGTGGAGATAATCTTGTTATAATTTATTATTATATAAGGAAATAGCTAGAACCACCCATGAAAAACCTGTTCAAAAGAAGAATTCCAAATTTAGTGATAAATTGCTTCTTTTCTAAACTAGATTGAAAATTATATTGTGTAAGATTCATACCAAATAGATTGGACCATACACTGTTACTAATGGGTTTCCATTTAGTGTAATGGAAATCAGAAAATGAGAATCAAAGAATCCCATTAAGTTGAATGGGAACTATATAAGAAAAATTATATGAATTTTTTAAAATAGAATCTAGAGGATTCCACTCTCCTCTCTACCACCTATGAATAATCCCATCAGGTTGTCTCTTTATTTTACAATTGTTTTTGACACTCTTATCTTTTGTCTTATTTAACATGATAATGGAATCCTTGAGTTCAGTAAGTAACATTTCAAGTATAAGTGTGGTAGATAGTAAATATTTATAGTTTTAATATTTTAGTGTTTTTTATTTTTGTGTGTATTTGTTCTATATTTCATGTTCTATTTTTTGGTTTGTTTTTTAATTTTTTTTTGAAAAAAATATAAAAAAACTAGTAAGAATTAGAATTAGTGACACATTTTGGTAATTGGAATATTTTTCTAAAAACTTGATAAAGAAAGTTTAACTAATTGTTTTGGTGCATCAATTTATTTACGTAAACTTGCTAGAAATTATATTTTAAACTTTGGTGACATATTTGATAAACAAAGATAAAACCATAAGGAGCCTACCTAAATGTAATTCTCTTACATTCTATGTACTTGATTAAAATGAGTATATTGTAGCTAAACTATAAATATCCCTAAGATAACTTGGTACACTATGTGTGTAAGTTTAATCCATTAATAAGAGTCATATTGAACTAAGAGGTGACTTTATAACCTTTTCTTCCATACCCAAGCTACCACAAATAAACTTAGGGGTGTATAATGTTTGGGATAGTTTAGTTCCAAGTTATATTCAATCATTAAATATGTTCCTTACACAAACATGGATGGGGAAAATGAAATAAGTACCTAGGTATCAAAGTTGGTGGTAAAATTTAGAGCATTATAAACTCAAATAAAGATGGGTAAGATGATGTATAAGAATTCCTTATCAGATATATCAAGGATGTACGAAATTATGGATTTTATATAGATCTAGATAAATAATTATTTTTAATGTAATGGATTGTCATAAATTTGTTTCAATAAATCCCCTTTCACCGAACCTTATTTTACTAGATGTAGGAACATGAGAGGATATAAAACCATTATGAAATAGTTGAAGGTGATTACTTAGGGACAAGTGATATTTAAGGTGTGAGGGAATGGATTCATGAAAATTATTCATCATATTTCATTCATTATACATTTATTTTAATCCTTGACACATGATAAGAATAAACATTATGTGATATTTTGACGTTAACCCTTATTTATTTGGATTTGATAATTATTGACTAAACAAGAAAAATTAAGATCATATTTGATTAATAATTCTTTAGGGAATAAAATTAATGGTTGATTCCATAAAATCTATTTATTTGATGATTTTTTAGAAGATTTTGAATTATTGGAATAAAGGGATAATAATAAATTTTAAGATCCATAGTCAAATCTTTGGGATAAGTTTGGATGATAGTTAATATTACAATGCTACCTGATGATCTGTTAATCGAATGAATGCAATCTCACATCTATGCCTCACATTACATCCCTATGCCAACTTAGTCACAAATATTTTCTCAAGAAGGTGTTTTTATACTAATGTAGTATGCATATATCGCTAATAATCCATTGAGGATAACATAATTTAGTAAATATGATCTTAAGAATATGCTAGAGTAAATTGAATCCTGTAAAAATCATTGAGTCTGCATTTTCTTCCCTATGGACACTACATTAACTTACCAGGACTAAATTGAACACAACATAGCATGTGGAAGATACCTAAGAATATGTCCATGATCCATTATAAGGAAAATGTCGAACATAGGATATTAAATCAATGCCAATGTAATATATGTTGTTATCCCCTATTATTATAAGCATGAAAAGTAATGACAAATGAGGAAATATTATCAAATAATGGAACCTCACCTTACATGAAAAGACCATGTTCATTCCAATATAACTCTGCATCACATATTGAGTATACGTTCACACCCCAATGATATATTAAAAAAAATTCATGATTCAAAAACACTTAAATGTAATTATTTGAGAGTTAACATGAGATTAAGTCACCAAACCAATGGCATTTCAGGGGCATATGAAGAATACATTAGAGGTGACATACTTAGAGGGATCAATTTCATAATTTTATATAGATCAACCTATTAAAAACCAAAATTAAATTATAATTTTTAATTCGACTCTAAAACACAATCGAATAGTTTTTGTGACCAATAAATAAGGAGTTGAACATTGTGATCCCTTGATTTAGATTATGGGAATATGTAGAACATACAAAATATATAGGGACCAAAAGTATATTCCCTTCAAGCAGCCTGACCAAATTCTATAAAATCTATAATATAATGGTATATGTAACATGATTCATGTTATAGAAGGATTATATTGGAATCAATGGAATGCATTGATCACTTAGGAAAGGGAATGTCAAACATGACACACAGAGTAGACCGAATCCATTTTTATTATGATGTAGAGTTCATCCATGCCTCAAGATATGAGCTTGAACATTCACCTATATCCTATAAAAAGGAAGTAACACCTATAATTTAGGGTGACTATTTTTCACATTTCTATTATACTATTATTTTATTCTCTAATGATGGAACACTAGTCCCCCTATGGCCAAGCCAAGGAGATATCTCACACCCCCCAATATTGAATTTCACTCTTTTGATGATGTTTTCTCATGTCTAAATTCATGGGCTATTTTTTAAAATCATTAATCAGTAAAATAGTTGTATTACTATATGTATTTAAATTAAATTTCCTTTTTTATTATTTCAGTTTCCGTGCCCAAACCCTTGATCTACCTCATCTCTCATATAATGGAGTGTGGTGAGGTGGTTTGAAGAGTAATAAATGATTATTGATTAGTTTGTAAAGGAAATAGCATAACATATAATGATTATTTGATGTCTGATTTTGATCTAAACATAATTATGGGGTGTGATTGGTTGTGATATTATCCAATTAATGAAAATTTAAGAGAGATTTTAATTAAAATAATTATGATTTATTAGGTTAGTTAAAAGAATATCTAAGGCATGACCACTATTTCAAAATTAATATTAACAATTCTTCACTTTTTATAAACAGAAAAAATACACTCTTGATACGTTGATTACCAATAATCAAACCTAAACACATGAATGAATTACAGAGAATTACTGCCTCTTCGTGAGATAGCCCTAGTCACACCACTATACTATATTCTATATTAGGTTCAAATTATTATATCTTGACCAAATCATGACTGTTTCATGAATTAATCAAATTTTATGATGTCAACGACTTCTATTTTCTATATATAATTATTTCTAAGTTCATTATTGTCACCATTATTGGAACCATTTCCATAAAATTGTTTTCTTGAAATCTATTAGCAACTAATGTAATTATTTAAATTATTTATTTACTAACACATGTTAAACTTTTTTAAGATATAAAGTGGAATTCAATTTTTATTTGTAACTAAATATATCTATTTACATATATCTTTTCTGATATACCCAAAACACTTTTAGGATATTAACTGATATTCACTATGTATTTTGACTCGAATAATATTTTATTTGTTAAATTTGAACTTTTAAAGGACCAAATATAATCTCACTATCCTCTTAGACATTATATTCTATTCATAATATATTTATATGACACAAAACATTTTATTCCTAGTAAATAACTTGTATTTTATTTTAATGATAATATTTAAAAAATAAAACATTTATTCATATTATATATGGTTTTCTAGGTGTCTGTATCATTATTTTAAAAATAATACTTTATTATATAAAATAATCTACAGATGGTGGGATCAAATCCATCATAATTTAACAAACATCTTGACAAAAAAAATTATGTTAGATAAAACATTTTTATAATTTTTAATATTCTCAGAGCATGTTATAAAATTTTATGAATCATATTCCATGTTCATTGAATCCATCATATCATATTGTTCAAAAAAATATTTATTAATAAACAACATCACTTATTTTATTAGATAATTCTTAATGAAAATACACATCGTTAATTTAGATCCAACTAAGAATGATATATTATTTTTCATCCATTCCTTAATTTAGTAACACTTGGATTTATCATTTGAATATAGACTATAGGATCTATTAAGTATTACCTTAATTTTGAAATCCTATATATTTTCTACATTCGTAAAATATACATTTTTTATCATATACTCTTGAATATTAATGAATTTATTTTTATTAAACTATTACGAGGATTTAACTCTCTTTGAATTTTCTTAACCTCCTTCATGTATTATAGAAAATTAAATAAAATAAAAACATAACCTTCCTTCCTAGACATTTCTTTCGATTTCTATTACCTTGGTCGGCTACTTGAAGAAAATTACTGTACTTTTCAATTAACTTTTATTCTTCCAATTTTAAATTTTTTCCAATTATATAGTCGATACTGTACAAAAAACTAATTCATATGATCAGTTCATATATACCTTACACGTTGAGAAAATAGGGTAAATAATTTATCAAACTCATTCATTTTAATAGAAAATTTCCATCAGAATGAATTATGAAAACATAAGAAGCCTTAGGGGAAACCCCCAATCTCTCCAAGTCATTATTATTTCAGATCATATTGAATATATGAGCATAAAATAATATTATTATGTCCATATCACATCTAATTCATTTGAAACCATAAGTAAATTCATATATGATTCTCGTAAGAATCTAGATTCTCTTTTTGAACAATTTTAATAGTTTTTTACTTATAAAGGGATTACTTTAACATAATAATTTTTCTTTGTTAAAAACTACTATTATTTTTTATACTATTCTAAGGTGTTTCTTGCATTAATTATCTATTTTCTATAGGATTGATCTCAATTTTTATTGAATTATGATTATGCCATTTATATTTACAACTGAATCTATTTTTAGATGATTATCATGTTTTATATTTATTTAATAAGGACTTATTAGATGTTATCTCACTAAAATTATGACCCTTTTAGATTTCATCATATCTATTAATGAGAAAAGATATATATTTTTATAATTAATGAGTATTATTTTGTATTTCTCTCACTAATTAATTATTTAGGCAGAGTAGCATCCTAATCATATCACATATGACTCTTGGATTGTTGAGTATACCACACTTTTCATTAATCCATCATATTGATTCACTCAACATTATTCCTCTATTAACCCAATCCTATTAGGGTTACCCAGCTATGTGTAACCCAAAGGAAATATTAATAAGAGGAACCTAATCCTATTAGGGTCCCCCATTACTTTCATTACTTACACGAGATAATCCTTCAAAACCCAAATTTAGCATGACCTACCTGGTAAGATGATCAAGGTTTTGAAAATTGTTTTTTAGAAGGAATCTTATAGTTATTATTTTAAAGGTGATTTAATCTCACCATATTATCTCATGTATTTTTTTTACATATGTGAACACTTTAAATGATTTAGTTTGGAATTCCTATTCCTTCCCCCTAAGCAATATGTTCAAACCATATTGATGTGTAACTCTTTACATGATCCATACCATTTGTTACAAGCCCAAATTAAAATACATGTATATTTATACACATACAAATGTATTCCATGCATAAGGTGCATGCAACCTTTATTGTAGAGACTTATAATTACCATGAAACTAACAATATTCATAAGAGTAAGCTTAGAGTGAAATATTTCCAACCCCTAATTTTCTTGGAAAGGCATAAGCCTCCAGACTAGTGAGCAGTCCAACCCAAAGTACATATACCCAAGATAACTTTACTCAATAGAAATATTAAATAAAATAATAATAAATACTATAATTTTCCCTTTCATTATGAACATTCCATAATTAAATATATAGAAACACATTATATTAATCCTTTTATATTTCATTTAATTTGAATATATGATATCTATAATATTAACATTATATATATGAACTATTCATATATTATGTAAACATTCAGAATATCACACATTTAATATCACTTAAACTTGATCATTTCATTCCTCAAAACCCTTTTTATGAAGTTTAAATAATACCTCAAATAAAGAATTTTTAATTTGAACAATTAAAATAAAATAATTATAAGAAATTCATAACACTAAATAGAATCTCCTTCTAAATCTATCCTTATTTTATAATTTATAAAAAAATTATAAATTATACTTATAATTTTCTTATAAATCGTTTATATCCAAATTTCAAGTCATCCATATAAATTTTAAAAATATATTTTAATTTTAGTAATTAATATTATAGAATATTTATTTAACGAATGTTTTATCAAAATTTAATAAATTAATTATACACACTTTATAATTAGTTAATTTATAAAAACTTTTATATATTAAATAATTATCCCAAAATACATTTTTCATGATTTATAAACAATTTATAAACCATGTAATTTAATTCTAAACTAAAATTTAGTAAAATTAAATTTTATATGTGTGTCGTATATTATAATATCATCTATATAATAATATATGGCTTACATCATTATTAATCATATTTTACCATTTATAATCTGTGGTTGTGATATCTCTCTCGATGCCTATTATATCGTATTCAAAAATATGTGTTGTCTTTCTCTTATGATATGACACTCTGTCTTCATCCCATAAAACAATGACATCAACCAACACAATATCATATATTTTATGCTATGATATAGTGAAAAAATTGAAGGAATTCATTGTTCCACCACCTATGATATCATATATCATATGGTATTATCATATCACAACCTATGATATCTTATATCATATGGAAAACATTACTACAAAAAACCAATATTTTTTAATGATATGGAATATGATATTCATGAAATATCATATTTATTTATTTTTAAACTTTATTTCATGAATCAATGATCATGGCATGGATCTAATACCACTGAAGGGTTTCTCATGATTGATTGGAACTCAATCAATGTAGCAGAAATAGTAAGAAACCAACAAAAAAAATATCTACCATGAATGAAACTTGAATCTATGTACAACTAAATTGAAAGATATTCATGTGTGCCATACACCATTGATCTCCACCACTACTCTCTCACTTCTCGCTCTTGATAAAGATCTCTAAAAGGCATCCAATGTGTGAGGGGAAATGGTGCACTAGTGATTGCAGAACACATGAACCCAAGAAGAACTGAATGGGAATTTTTTAGAGAAGTAGAATATAATAGAAATTGAACATACAAGATTCATGAATTAATGAAATAAAGATATAACATAATGATTTACACGATTCGGTCTCTTTGGGGCCTATATACATGGTAGAAACACCTCTCAACTCTAGCATTTTATTAATGATCAAATGAAGAAACAAAATTTAAATTATTCATGGATAAAAAAAATATAGAAAAAAAATAATATTTAAAGGATGAAAACTAAAAAGAAGACAATAAAGGTTAAAAGACTTACAAAATCGGACACATGGGTACGGAAATCGTGATCTTTTAAAGATGCTCATCATATACCACTACAAGTTTTGTCCTCATACTGTAAATGTTTCTCGCTTGGTATGAATTGATCTCTACTTGGGTAATCGGCCACACATCTTCAAGATTAAAGTTTTTTGTCATCAGAGGATCCACAAGAAGTGGTACACTAGTAGTGTAAACTTAAAGGATAGAAGGCACACAGTTTCAACACTGAGGATGAAAGAATCATCGATGTTAGATATTTCCACCAAAGTAACTGGTGTCAGAACAAGGAGATATCGAGTGACTGAATGAACCAAGGAGATGAGAGGAGTAGGGGTGATAAATTCCCACAAACACCGAATATCCCTTTAAGAGTGAAAACCAACAATCAAAGTCCATGCATCCATACTAAATAATACACAAAACTGTACAAATGAGTGTATCAAAACAAATGGATAGTGAGGATCAGTTTAGTGGAAGGACAAGTCAGTAACCAGGTATACAAGTTTAAGGGATTTACATTGTGGAAATGTATAGAAATAATCAATGTGTACTTGCCCAAGAAACATACCCATGTGAGAATCAGTGGTCCAGTAACAATTTGCCCATGCACAAATAAACAAACCAATAAAATAAATGTAAGAAAAATAAAATAACTCTAAATAGAATATTACAAGCATGTAGTTTAAAAAAAATTAAATGGTGAAATAGTTAACTAAGAAAATTTCAATATGAAAAGAAATATAAAATCCTAGTTTCACAAATCTCTATCATTTTCAATTTAAAATCATCTATGTTCTTGCACCTAATGTTATATAATTGTAACCAAAATTCATCTTATCTAATATATATTTGAATTTATCAAATTCAATGACTTTAGTCTAAAAATAATTTGGGTTATCATAAGTATGCATCTTGTTGACACACACGGTTTTAGATTCTATAATATCTCTAATAAAATGTTTCATAATTTCTATATATTTTGACTTTCCATAGAATAATAAATTCTTGGATAAATGCAGGAAAAATTAACTATCACTAAAAACATTAATAGTAGAATTAAAAAGATTAAGTTTATTATAAAAGACATTAATCCACAAGGCTTCTCTAACAACATTTATAAAGGCTATGTACTCGGATGCGGTGGTTGGAAGGGAAACCAAGGACCGCGTGTTATATTTCTATGAAATTGGACCTCTACAAGTAGTGAAAATATAACCAATTAATGATTTTATAATATCAATATTCCCCATATAGTAAAAATATACATATCGAACTATTAATTTATAAATATCCATATTTTTATTATAACATGAAGTCAAATTAGAACTACAAGACAAATACAAAAGTATCCATTTTAGGGAGTGTCAATGTGGCTTCCATAGGGTATCCATTAATTTCCTAAGGGTGAATATTGAAAATGTAATGTTAAGACTAGTGGAGATCATGCTATAAAATACGTTTCCAACTATATTAGAATAAGAGATTTTATACATAATTTTAATATCATTAGAAGTAGTATTTTATTGGGTTAATGACATTTTAAAGTTATATCCAAAAGGTACACTAATAGGTATGAGATATTAAACCATTTATATTTAGAGATTATTTAAAACATAGGCATGTTTTGAAAAATAAAAAAGTTTATTATGATTTTTCCAAATCATTATAACACCTAAAATATTCTTATATTCACCTACGTACTTCATTTCAAACATGCATTTTAATTTATATTTTACAACAGTAATGAGACTCATGTTTTTTCAAATTATAATCATATCATCAATATACAATAAAAAATAAATAATTTTTTTTAATTGATTTAAAATAAACACAATCTTCAGATTTTCTTATAGAGAAATGGTTATCGAGAATAAAATAATAATTTTTTTACATCATTGATTTGATGTTTGTTTTAAACCATATAAATATTTTTTCAAGAGGAAAACCTAGTTAGATTTGAATTCATTAGAGTAACAATTAGGAGGCTTCATGTAAAGTTTATCATTTAAATCACCATTAAAGAAGAATGTTTTATCATTAATTTTTCAATATGAAGGTCACTATAGGCAGAAATAGAAAGTAGCATCCAAATAAAGAATTCTTAACTACTGGGGAATTTTTTTTAGAATAGTCTATTCTTTCTCTTTGAGGAAATCCATTAGAAACTAACCTTGATTTAAACTTAATTTCATTTATAGTAGTGTTATCTTCATTCCTTTTATAAATCCAATTATATCCAATTACTTTATAATTGGGTGATTTATTTATAATACACTGCATCTGATTTTTTCTTAAGTAATTCATTTCTTAATCCATGGTAAAGACCCACACTCTTGAGACTTTTTCATTAAGGGATTTCTTATAGGTTTGATGATCTCCATCAATAATATCCTAGGTAACATGGAAGGTATAAGAATACATGTCATATTTCCTAAACCTATAATGAGGTATAGGGACCCTTCTAACCATTTATCTTGTTAACTAATAATTTGTACAATTGGAAGAAGTTTCATATTATGAATCTAAATCAGAATTCGAGCCAGAATTAGCACGAGTCAAGGGTTTTGGATCAACTGAAAGAGGCTGGATAGTATCCTCAAACTAGGATGGAGGTTCAGTTTCTTTAGCCTCATTTATGGCTGGATCAATACCATCAGGTGTAGTATATTTAGAATTGGGAGAACATGACCCATGGACCACCATATCAGTAATAATGATTCATTTTTGGGAACTAGGTATATCTATCCAAATTTTATAACCTTTTAAACCCTTGGGATATCCCAAAAATATACATTTAAGATCCCAAGGCTCGAGTTTATCAGATTTAACATGGGTATAAGGAGTGTAGCTAAAGACTCTTATGTAACTATAAGAGGGATGCATATCATTACAAAGTTCATTTGGGGTTTTGAACTTATTATCAATGTAAAGACACTTATTAATGAGGTAAAATTAAAAACATTCATTCTCAACGCAAAATGATTTGGGGGTACCTAAGAGTGTAATTATTCTTTGGAATACTTCTAAAATTACCTTATTCTTTCTCTCAACAAGACCATTCTTTTGGAGGGTTTCCCTAATAGTTTGGTGCCTTTTAATAGACTTAAATTCACAGAACTGAATGAATTTAGTGGATAGGTACTCTAATTAATTATCTATTCACATTGTTTTAATCAGTCTCCCAACTTGATTTTTAACAAGGACTTTCTAGGTTTTAAGGTATGAAAATATCATATTTATTTTTCATAATATCACATTTCTTAATAAATCATCTATAATGGTAAAAAATTAGGAAACTATACCATGGGAGGAAGTCTTAGCTGGTCCTGATAGGTTAGAATGAATATACTCAAAGAGGTAAAAAGCCTTAAAATTTTACTTATTAAAGGTGACTCTCTTAGACTTACCCATCACACAATATTCAAAAAATGGAAGGTTACTTGGTGTGATGACACGCTATAGCCCTTATTTGTTGAGTTATTCTAAACTTGTGGAGATTATATTCCCCAATATATTATTTCATGAGAGGTTATTGTCAGTATCAGGGGTATAAACACTAACCAGGATTCTTGAATGGGTTTTATCATTCAAAAAAATACATCCCACTATTGAGAGAACACCTTATGATAGTTCTAGAACCTTTACAGATATTTGGATGGTCTGGTTTGGGCCTAAAAGTGAACACATTTTTGTCTAGAATGCCTAAGTAAATCATGTTTTTATGGAGGTTGGAAACCCACCTAAAATCAAGAAATGTGATGATGGAGCATGCATCAAGTTCTATTAAACCATAACCTATTTCCTATATGTTACACCTCTTGTTATTCACTAATAAGACATCTAAATCTACTATTTATACCAATTCAAGGAATGACACACTAAAAGGGCACGAGTGGAATGAGAAGCCTATGTCAAGGACCCACTCATGATTGAGAGCATGGATGGACACATTTAACACTTCAGTTATGTCATAACCAAAGTCCACTAGAAGGTACTGGTAAGTGGGCTATTTAGTTTCAAGTTCTTATTTAAGCTTCCTACACTCAGGATTATTATTCCCACGTTTACCATAATGAACTAAAATAATTTTTTATCCCTATAATTAGACCTATGCTTGGGTTGCTTATTTTCCTTGACTATACCCTTGTTAAACTCTTTCTTTCTACCTCTATACTATGCTCTACACATGGTAAATAGACTCTATGCCTCTCCCTTTATTCTAGGTTTATAATGTAATTATCTGGAGATAAGAGAAGACTTAACATGTTTAAAGGATAAGGATTTACGACCATAAATCGTGCTAAGGCGTTGTACAAATTATCTAAATAAATTGAAAGGATCATTTATTGATATTCATCATCAACAGTTAAATTTATGTTGGATAGATTTAACATGTCTTTTAAATTTATGTAAATGATATTTAATTAAACTACTTGGTTTCATTTTAAATGTAAAAATTCAGTGTTTCTTATAAATACTTCCAAGTGAATAAGCTATCATTTATAATTTTTCTAGTTTATGACATATACTAGTAGTAGTAGATTCACATGAAAATTCCATAAGAATATCATATCATAGAATAAAAGAACAATGTGCCTCAACTAAGACATTAGGGGTAATATATTGATATTTATTAGAATTCTATCTAGATTAGGATATAGTTATAACTGGTTTATTAGGCCCACAAATGACATCAATTAGTCCTTGATGAACTATCTAGGATCTCATCATTATTTTCCATAATTTAAAGTCATTTTCTCCATCAAATTTCTCAATTTCATACCTAGTTGTTGAAATGTTTAACCAAGTTATTTGATACTTAATTCTTATAGAAAACATTAATCGTACACCCCCAATAACTAGATGATATCACTAGGTATAAATGTTTATCCAATATGATTTAAAATGTAGAGGAATTATAGATGATATTATTTTTTTAATCAGAAACCGAATATAAATGGAATGAAATGAGATGAGGTTCAAGTGTGGAAAATAAATAGAAACTATAACTAAAAACAATAACTAATTTCGACAACAAAAGAGAACCAGAATGGATATGATACCACTTTGTGAGGGTAAGGGTGAACTGGAGTTTGCAGAACACATGAACTCAAGAAGGATAGAATATGGATTTTGATTATATAAGTGAAATATAATAGGAATTAAACATACAAGATGAAATAATTAAATAAAAAAAGAGAACACATGAATTTACATACTTTAGTCCCTTTGGGACCTATGTGCATGACAAGAAAACCACCTGACTCTTGAGTTTTATTAATTCTCAAAAGAATATATGGGTTTAAAACATTCAATTCTAAAAAAAATATACAATAAAAGAATATTTAAATAATGAAAACTACAAAGATGATAATTGGGGTTAAAAAACTTGCAATTTCGGACACATGAGTCTGGTGGTCCTGATATCTTCAAGATACTCAACATATACCACTGAAAATCTTGTCCCTGTATTATAAATGTTTCTCACCTATTATGAATCAATCCCTAATTGGGTACTCAGACACACATCTTCCAGACCAAAGGATGTTACATCAAGAACTCCATCATAATCAGTACACCTATATGGTATACTTAGAGGATGGTAGGTGAAGAGTTTCCCCAGTGAGGAGGGAAGAATCACAAATGTTAGGGATTTCCAATGGAGTAATTGGAAAATTGAAAAGAAGATCCCAATTAATTGATTGAACTGGGGAGATGATAAGAGTAAGGGGTGATCAATTCCCCCTGACACTGACTGTCCCTTGAAGAGTTCCTACCAACCAACCAATACCACATGTCCATTCCAAACAGAACACCAAACGGTGAAAATGAGTGTGTCAAACCAATTGGACGATGAGGATCAGTTTGGTGATAGAATGAATCAATGAATAGGGATATAAGTGAAAGGGATTTCCATGGTGGCAATGAAAAGAAACATTGGATATGTACAAGCCTAAGAAACAAGCCCACGTGAGAATCAATGGTCTAATAACAATTGTCCCATGCATAAATAAATAGCCTAATGGAATTAATGTGAGAAAAATAAAATAATTCTCAATATAATGTTGCATTCATAGAGCTGAAATAAATTTAAATGTCGAGATATTTAACCGAGAAATGTTCAATATGAGAACAAATGTGAAATCTTAATTACACACCATGGATTCCCTCCTCTATGATGTGTCCATCAATTGAAATAATCACATATCATATGGATAAAATCCTCCTCCATCCCATGATATACTAGTACCTCTAAAGGTAAAGAGATGAGGAGGAAGAAGGCACTTGGGGAGAGGTAAAATCAGTAGAAATGATGGGCATATGATGTGGACCTATTTTTATTACGTGTTTTTCATATCCATTCTCTAGAATTTTAATGTTTTTAATGATTATAAGGTGTTAATTGATAATATTTTTAATCTTTATCATTTTACAATGTAAGTTTTAATTCATTAAATATTTATATGAAAATGATAATTTTTAGCACAAAATTGATTAAATATTATTTATTTAAATTACATATATTTTTAGGAAAATTATTTTTAATGTATATGATATAACTTGAATTAAATTAATATTTCAATGATGTTTGAAAAAAATTTGATTGTGATGTTTTTTCTTTAATTTTTTAATGATTTTATCTCAAATATCAATTGTTATAAAATTATGTAATTTCAATTTTAAAAATAAGAATTACACTATTAATATTGTTAGAAAATTTATTTAGAATTTTTATTCCTAATTTTCATGAATATTAAAATTTTCATGATGTAGGTTGCTGAAATTTGTTGAAATCAATCCTGCATATGTGTCATACCTACAATAACATAAGTGTGATTACCAGCCTCTGAATGTGTGAAAGGTTGTTGAGTATGTGTGGAAAGTAGCAACATAGGTGTGGAAAGTAGCTATGTATTTTTCATTGAAGAGGATCGTATGAGTGAATTTAAAATACATATATGTGCTGAGGAAATTATTGAATACGAATGAAGTCTAAAACCTATCAAGCCAACTAGTTTCATTTATGAGCCTAGGCTTCACCTTGGAATAAGGCCACTCAAGCATTATTCAAACTCATATGAGTTCAATGATTGAAAGATGAATATAGAGAGAGATTGGATATCCAAAGTAAGAAGGATATTGAGGTTGGGTGATCCCTGAAGATGATGTCTTTGTTGGGAGAAAAAATGATTGGATCACTAATGAAACAATAATTTCGAGATAAAATAAAGTGAAAAATGCAGAAATAAATGACACGAGATGTAATGTGGAAAACCCCCCAAAAGGAATGGGGTAAAAAAACCATATCCAAATATAAGGATCACTATGGGTAAAAGTCGGTACACACTCACTCACCATTACAAGGACAAAACCCTTGTAAATCACTCTCTTGAATATATGGTGTATTCACCTCACAAACTACTACACATATAAATGAAGAATCGTCAATTATTGAGATGATGCTGAAACCATTGAGTGATTACACTATTTATAGGTTGTTTTTTATCCCCTCTTGGTGCCTTACTCGCTACTCTCAATGGTTGGTGGTTTTGGTTGAGCTATCCACCAACCACCTACCCCCCCACCCCTTAAAAAGGTGGGGGAAATAATATCCATTAGGGAAAAACATTCTGACACATCTTCCACTTAGAGATTTTATTGAAATCCAATTACATATCCACACATCAATTATATTTGATAAAGATGATAATCAAATCTATACGAGGCCACTCAAAGAACTAAACCATCTAAACTTATCAGTGTCAATCCTTTTTGTCAGGAAATCTTCCATCTTTTATTTAGTGTGAATTTTCTATATTTCCACACTTTGTTCCTCCACAACATCTCAGAAAAGGTGATAATGTACCCCAATATGTTTCATTCTGTAATGAAAATTTGGATTCTTTGCAATTTGAAAGGTACTCTAGATGTCACAAATTAATGGGATCCAACCCCATCTGTGTTTGAGATCCTCCAATAATATTTTCATCAAGACTTCCTCTTTGAAAGCATATGTAGATCCCATGTACTCTGCCTACATTGTGGATAAATCTACAACTGACTATAACTTTTAAATCCAACTCACAACTCCTCTGGTAAGAGTAAATACATAACTATTAGTGGATTTTCTCTAATCAAAATCACCTGAAAAATTTGACTCAATATATCCTATGATAGTGAAATCTGATCCTTTATAAGATAATGCAGCATCTGAGGTCTCCTTGATATATGTCAGAATTCTCTTCACTATTCTCCAATGATACTGCCCTGGATACACCATGTACAGACTAATTTCTCCCACTGCATATACAATGTATGTTCTAGTAAAAACCGTAGTGAACATCAAACTCTCCACTACTGATTCATATGGTACTCGATACATTTTCATCCACTTTGCTTCACTACTTGGACTCACCGTAGAGTATAACTTGAAATTAATAGGAAGTGGGGTGGACATTGAATTATATTCTTACATGTCGAAGTGTTTCAAAACATTCCATAAGTAATTATTCTATGATGTCCAATATTTCCATTTTTTCTATTTTTGAAACTCTGCATCCCAATAATATTGTTTGCTGGTCCCAAGTCCTTCATATCAAATTCTCTATCCAACTGTGCCTTTGTCTCCTAGATCTGGTCATTGTTGGGGTCTGAAACCAACATGACATACACATATAATAGAAGAACTATGGAATCATTACCATTATAACACCTAAAATATGCATAAGGACATGAACAAAGTTGTATCTAAAGATCATGATATACGAATCAAATCTCTTATTCCAACACCATGGAGCCTGTTTGATACTATATAGATATTTATTCAACCTGCAAGCAAAATTTTATTTTCTTTATTCTGTAGAGACTTCTGGTTGGTGCATATATTTTTCCTTATCAAGATCACCATATATAAATGAAGAATTCATATATAGCTGCTCTATATGTAATCTATATATAGAACAAATCACTAGAACTATCATAACTATCATTAATTTAACAGCAGGAGAAAATATATCATTGAAATATATACCTTCCATATGAGAATTTCCTTTGAACACTAGTATTGCATGATATATTTCCACCAAGTATTTTCCATACCACTTAATCCTATTGAACCATTTTTTATAGTCTTCCTTCTACGAGGTAATAGAACAAGATCCCAATTCTTGTTCTTGTACATGGCTTGGAATTCCTCTTGTATCACTGAAATCCATGAGGATACATTTGGACCTGGGTCGCATCCACAAAATAAGATGGATCTATATCCTCTTTCAATAAGCACTACACAATATTGCTCTCAGTGAAATAGTATGAGTGTCATACTAGTTATCTTTTCTCTTGAGTTGACTATCGTATTCTAGTGTCAACATGTACTTGATCATTGTTCTTTGATAATGCCTCAGAGGAAAATGGTTCTTTCTTAGATTTATCATCTGCTTCAACTATTTTAGTTTCTATATTCTCTTTCTC
Organism: Viscum album; assembly: GCA_963277665.1. NCBI lineage: Eukaryota > Viridiplantae > Streptophyta > Magnoliopsida > Santalales > Viscaceae > Viscum > Viscum album. The sequence continues at coordinate 1,294,843,458 of OY728135.1, forward strand.
CATGTATATATTAATTGTCATTTTTCCTTATCTTTAGAAATAATGACATCTCTACTTGTAACACAACTAGAAAAAAGGACTATTTCCACTGTTCGAAATCGTGGAAATAGGCCCCAAAACCATGGCTGTAGGCTACGACCACAGTTTTGGCTAACCGTGGCCACTATCGATATGGAAATAGGCCTCAAAATTGGTTATCATAGTGGTTGAACAATGGCCATGGTTTAAATTGTGGATATAGTTAGTTATTTCCATGGTTTAAACCCTAGCCATAGCCTTAGTAAATCGTGGTAGTAGCCTAAAAAAATGTGTCCGCCGAGTTTCGATCCTTGCACCTTCCCTTTGTGAATCAATGTTTCTCACCACTACATTGAGGAATGCTTTGTGTATATATATATATGTTATGATATATATATATATATATATATATATTAATATAAATCATTGGAATAACCTCAAAACTGTGGTGGTTGGTCTTCCTGCCAATTTTTTGGTGTCAAATTGTTTTCCCTCTGAAGCATGGGAACCCTATAACCATGGTTTTGAGAAACGGTGGCTATGGGCCTATGAAAAAATTGGCCTATCGCCATAGTTTTAAAACTGTGATGATTTCCACATATAGCCATGGTTTTAAAATTGTGGACATAGGTCTATGAAATTAGCCACTTTTTCTAGTTGTGTGATATGTCTGTGGTCAATGGGGTCCTACAAGCGATACCCCTTCGTACGATCAACGTACCCCAAGAAGATACATTTCCTAAATCTTATATCCAACTTCAATATTTCCTGGTCATCAAAAAATTCATATACAATAATTTCAAAATTATGTAACAGAGAATAGTCAATGGGTTTACCAGTCCACATCTCCATCGGTGCCTTCAGACCAATCATAATTAAAGAAGATCAGTTGATCACATAACTTGTGATATTCACTGCCTTTTCTCAAAATGTTTTAAAAATTACTACAGTCTTCAACATCACCCTTATTCTATCTAATAGGGTTTTGCTGATCTATTCTGGTACTCTATTCTACTAAAGATTGTACGTCATCGTGAAATATCTCTTGATTCATTTTTTTGTACAAAAAGAATCAAACTCTTGACTTTTATATTTTCCACCATTGTCAATCCTTAAAAACATGATCTTTTTTTCAGAATCAAGTTCCTTGTTCACTTTGAATGTTTTGAAGACTTGAAAAGCATATGTTTTCCTCTTGATTGGATACACCCAGAATATCCTAAAATAAGCACCAATGAGTGATATAAAGTACAATGCTTATCCCAAAGATATAACTGATACTTTCCAAACGTCAAAATGAATCGACACTAAGATCTCCTTGCTTCTTGTTGTTGACATCTTGAACATTAACTGGTGTTTATTATCCAAAACACAATGCTAAGAAAATGGTAATGATACCTTTTTATTCCCAGGGAACAACTTCTGATCCGAAAGAATTTTCGGGCCTCGTTTTTGACATATGACCAAACTTTTGATGCCATAACATCATCAATGCCTTCATTGAGGTAGTTGGTGCGATAAATATCCCAGCCTCCTTGTACATTTCACCCACAAGCACATACAGTTTCTTTGAGATCTTTTTCCCCTTCCCCACCACAAGCGTGCCCATCAAAATTCTCATCACTCCATTATCAGTGCAGGTCTTGTATCAGATATCATCAAATTGTCCCCAAGGTAATATGTTATTCTTCAATTCCATAACATGATATACTCCTTGGATGATTTGAATAATGTCATCATGAATCTTCAATTTGATGATACCGACGGTGAAAATCTTCAAGGTGTGATCATTCCCCATATACACAAGTCCTTCCAGGTAGTTTCATACTGATAAAACCATTCTAGTCGAGACGTCATGTTCCATGTTTCTCCTGAGTCGATTATCCACGTATTGTTGAGTTGTTTTTTACCTACTTCCCGTAGTTATCGTCGCTTCAATGACTTGTATATCTCCATTCATAGAAGTAATTACCGTATTTTCATCCATTTCATGATTCTGACTTTCACTGGAACCACGCTCCATTATCACACCTATAGGTCATTCCTCAATCATCTGTTGGAAATTATCTTTCCACAACACTACCCACATCTTCGTTTTCCACACTGAAAAATTATTCTCGTTGAATTTCTTGATCACCAATTTTTCCACCATCTGGACACACCATCTTTGCAGAACCTCCACTATTTGAAATGGTATATTTAGTAATCATAATAATTTTTTCTGATGTGGATGATCAATCAGATTCTCAATCACATAACATATTCAAATTAATGAGAATTACAAAAACTCGAAAAAGTGAACAACATCGGACAAGAACCTTCCTCTAATATCACTTGTTTAGGACCATAAATGATTGACTTATTGATGCATCAATAATTACGAAATAAAATAAAGTGTAAAAATGGTTAAATAAATGACATCTAATATAATGTGTCAAAAATTTTAAAATGAAAGGTGTAAAAAAGCTTGTGTGAAAAGATAGTTAGGACTCCTCAGTATTTAAAAAGAAAACCTAAAAGCAATGATAAATGGTGAGCCTAAATATAGAACATCTTTTTCTATATAATGATTATTGAGGCTTGTTGAAGACCGAAGGATCTCGATCATTGAAATTTGGCAACCCAGTGTTGTGCGTCGTGGATCAGGAAAGGAAGACTAACTGAGCAGCATCTGAGCACGCATGAAGAAAATTGAATCTCAACAAGTGCTGGGCTAACGAGGTCAATAAGAACAAATGATGAATTGAAGGACGTCGAGGCTCCCTTGATGAATAAGATGACTAATTGTACTACTAAGGAAAAGTCAAAACCGATGATCCAAGATGCATTAAGGATTTTGTTTGCTGGATGACTAGGGTTAATTCCATCAAGATGGATGTATTCATTGAATTTATTCAATAGTTGGATGGTACGAGTGGGTTCAAGTGTGATAGAATACTAAGAGGGAGAGATCGTTTGATTTTTGGAGTCTGAGCAGGGACTTTGATAGAGGATAAAATTTCGAAGTTGATTCAAGGAGAGATGAACATTAAATCAACAGGGAAGATTTCCATTTTATCCTCTCTTTTTATTCTTCCAAATATCTATTATTTGTGCTCGTGAAACTACTTTTAACTAAAAGGATTCACTGTACTTAAACACAACAAGGGATTTTAATTGACACGGTTTATTTTAATAAATTTCTGTTCTCAATTCTTCCTCTCATTACTACAATTGTTTCTTCTTGGTCATCTATATTTCAATTATGATCTCCATTTTAGTTTAAGCCTAGATGGAATAAAATCATTATCGAAACTATTTTGAATCACTTTTTACTGTAATATACTGACAGTTTGAGCATATTTTATTATAAAGAATGAAAATTCATGAGCAAACGTTGGTTCATTTCATAAATGGCCTTACGATGAATTAATTATAAATTAATTTCATTTATTTTAGGATCTTTAAAATCTATGTTTATCACATAGATAAACAGAATTCAAAATAAGATAAGATACACCTTGATCCATGGGATCTTCTGGATTTGAATCCCTTTGATTCTCTCCCACTTAAAAGGATTTCTATCATTTGCTTCTTTTCTCTTCTGTAGAAAAATTGATGGAACGTACTAGAATTTGATATCAGACTTAATTGGCAAGGACATGAGCCTTTAAATAAGGATAAAATAGTTATTTGGGTGGTTACTTAATTAACTGTCAAATTCCATCAATTGAAAATTTTATCCCTTAATATCCCATTATAATAATATTAAATAAATACATGTGAGTTATTCTAACTTTATCCCACTTAACTAATGTGATATTTCTTTATGAAATTTAATATTAAACCAGTCATTTATGTGCATTTATATCTATTATATCATGTATACAAAATTCATCATAATAAAGAATAATATTGACATGAGTCATCAAAGTTGTATATTCTCTATTAATATACTCCCTTCTATGTACTACATTATGAACATTTAAATTATCATAATTAAAATGATATATATATATAATTGGTCCAATAATAATTTATTTATTAAAGACTATTCCTGATATCATTATTCAATCCAATCATGTATAATTATTGAAAAAACAGACAACATGATCAAAACATTTATAAGTCCAAGTGTCAACTGTAATAATGATAACATTCAATACATAAAATGAAACCTACTCTGTGATAATGATCATACTTTCAACATGTATAATAAATGTCTTGGGTAGAAACCCTTTCATCAAAAGGTTGGAAATCATATGATTTGTGCTAATATGTTCAATTGACACCTTTTATTTTTGAACTTCCTCCTTAACTGCAAAGTACTTTATTTCCATGTGTTTATCACCTTTGGAATATCAATCATTCTTGGAAAATAATACTACTACGGTATTGTCACAATAAATTTTCAAGGGCTTGAAAATACTATCAATAATTCCAAATCCTGAAATACAGTTCTGAAACCACATACCCTGAATTTTAGCTTCAAAGCATGCTACAAATTCAGATTCCATGGTTGAAGCAGCTATAACTGATTGCTTTTCACTTTTCTATGATATTGATCCTTCAGCTAGAAGATACACATAACCAAAAGTGGACTTTCTTATATCAACACAACCAGCATAGTCCGAGTCAGAGTATCCAATCACCTCAAGATCATTGGATCTTTTATAAGTAAGAATGTGATCCTTTGTTCCTTGAAAATATCGCAGAAATTTCTTTGCAGCTCTCCAATGATCGAGTCCATGATTAATTTTTTATATTCCCAACATACCAATTGAAAAGATAATATATGGCCATGTACATGTTTGAGTATACATAATGCTTCCAACAATAGATGCATAAGAAATTTCATCCATCTTTTTTCATTCCAAATCATTTTTAGGACATTGATTGAGATTAAATTTATCTCCTTTCTAAATTGGAACTGGTGATGCTGAAAATTTTTCCATCCTAAACCTCTCTAAAATCTTGATGATGTATGAATTTTGAGATAATACTAATATACCTTTAGTTCTATTATGAAATATTTCTATTCCAATCACATACTTGGCTTCTCACATGTCTTTCATTACAAAATTATTAGAGAGGAATTTATTGGTCACAAATAATAGACCAAGATGATTTGTAGCAAGAAATATATAATAAACATATAGAATCAAGAATATAAATTCAATCCCACTGGTCTTATAATATATACATCGATCAATGATGTTTTCCCTAAATCCAAACGATATAATGGTATCATTAAACCTAATATACCATTGTCTTGAAGCCTGTTTAAGCCCATATATTGACTTCTTTAATTTACATACCATGTGTTCCTTTACATTAATGTAAAACCCCATTGTTTGATCAATGTATACATCTTACCCTAAGTTTCCATTTAAAAAGTTTGTTTTAACATCTATTTTACATAACTCTATATCATACTGAGCTACTAATGCCATAATAATTCTGAAAGAATCTTTCTTAGAAACTGGTGAGAAGGCTTCCTTATAATCTATCCCATCCTTTTGAGTGAATCCTTTTGCAAAAAGTCTAGATTTATAATGTTCAAGGTTACCAAGAGAGTCATATTTGGTTTTGAAGACCCATTTACATCCAACTCTTTTAAATCCTTCAGGAAATTCCATAAGGTCCCACAGTTTATTTTGTTCCATGGAATTCAACTCACATTTCATGGAATCTAGCCATTTATTGGAATTATCACACTTATGGCTTGAGAATATGAAACTGGATCATTATTAATTCCAATATCATTTTTTATTTCGTGAAGATATACCACATAGTCATCAAAAACAACTAATATTCTTTCCCTTTGGGATCTTCTTTACACTATTGCTTGTGGTTCTTTAACCATTTCTTCATTGTGAATTTGGGAAACATTCTGTTGCGGTTCTACTTGATTATTTTTTGGTGCAATAATTTTAGAAAAAATAACATGTGAAGTTGAAATAAAAGAAAATGGAACTTTAATTCTAACTTCTTTAATTTCTACATTTTGGGAAACTTCACTCCCATTGGATTCACCATTCTCGATAAATCTAGAATTTTCAGTTTCAACAATTATCATACTATGGTTAAGACAATAAAATCTACACCCCTTTGATTTATCTGGATAACCAATGAAATGTCCAATGATTTTTCTTACATCTAGTTTTCTTTGTTTTTGATTATATTCTTTTATTTCTGCCTAACACCCCCATACATATAGGTGTCTTAAACTAGGTTTTTAACCTATCCAAAGTTCAAAAGGAGTCTTTGGAACTGCTTAACCAGGAACCATATTCAGTAAATACAAGGAAAGTTTCAAAGAATACATCCACAAAGATAAGGGTAAATAAGAATTACTTAACATACTCTTAACCATATCCATTAATTTTCTATTACAACTTTCTGCTACACCATTTTGTAGTGGTGTACCAGGCATAGTGTATTGTGCACATATGCCATGACTTTCTAGAAACTTTTCAAATTGACTAGGGTTTTATTCAATTTCATCAAATTTTCTATAATATTCACCACCCCTATCAGACCTTATGACCTTAACCTTTTTGTCTAATTGTCTCTCAACTTAATTTACATAAATTTCCAAGGCATTTATTGCTTGATATTCCTCTTGCAATAAATAAACATATCCATAATGTGAAAAATAATCAATAGAGGTGATAAAGTATTTTTCCTTACAGAAGAATTGACATCAAAATGACAACATATATTGGTATATATGATCTCAAGGAGTTGAGTACTTGTGGCACCATTCTTTGTGTGTTTTTTTCCTTTAATAAAATCCACACAAATGATTAGGTCGGTAAAATCCAATTTTGTAAGGATTTGAAACTTAATCAATCTCTCCAATATTTCTTTAAAAATATGACCTAAATGTTTATGCCATAAATAAGAAGACATTTCATTTACTAAACCACGTTTAGTATCAGAATCTTCATGCAAGGTCATAAGTGTTTCGACATACATATTATCCAGATTTAGTTTATATAAACCATCATACAATTAAACCGATCCAATCATGAATGTATACTTAAACAAACTAAAATATCCATTTCCAAAATTAAAAAAGTATCCAACATCATCATGTTTTGACAAAGAAACCAAATTCATAGATATAATAGGTACATAAGAGGTTTCACATAATTCCAAACTATATCCACTATCAAGGATTAAATGATAAGTCCTAATAGATTCAACTAGAACCTTTACTATATTCCCCATGAAGATAAATTTTTTATTTGGGATTTTGATTTGGGTTTAAAGGAATCCCTATATTATATTTGAAACATGAGTCATACAACCAGAATAAATCCACCATGTATTATGTAGAACTTTAGCTAAGTTTGATTCATAATATGTATAAGCATTTTTTTACCTTTCTTTTCAAACCAAGCCTTCGGTTTCAGAATATCATTTTGGAAATGTCCAACTTTCCCACAGAAATGGAAATTATCTTTATTTGTGTTCTTCTGGTTCTTGCTAAAAGACTCATTAACCTTCAATGGTCTCTTTCATTGTCCATGCTTCTGTATTACATGCTTCTTTCCTCCTTAATAATGCAAAGAATGGAAAGAGTGGATTCCTTGACACTTTAAATGTGTTTCCTCTTGAACTAACATACTATGCAATTCATGAACATTCCATTTATCTTTCATAGTTTTGTAGTTAATTTGGAATAGTCCATACTCAGATGGTAAAGAGTTTAGGACAAACTATACAAAGAAACTTTCATCCACTTCCAGTCCTAAATATTGAAGTCTTGCGGTAATATTTTTCATTTCAATGACATGCTCATGCATGGTACGAGAACTATGAAACTTCATGGTGGTAATTATACTAATTAATGTCCTAATAAAATATTTTTCATTAGCTTGAGATTGGTCTCCTACAGATTTTATAAATTCTTTAGCTCTTTTATTTTTAGGGAGACCTGACTTGATGTTACTTGCTATGATCATTCGCATGAACATCAAACTTAATTTGTTTGATCTTTCCCATGATGCATAATATACATTATCATCATCGTTACTGTTATCCATTGTTGTAGTAGGTTTGTCTACTCATAGTGCTAAATCAAGATCCAATCCGCTAAGGTGAAATTGGTTTTTCTCACTCTAATTAGAGAAATTTAATCCATTATAGATTGGAAAAGATTTTTTCTGTGAGTGCAATAATGACGAAAATACAACTACAATAAATACATGCTTAAAATTAATGCTTTGAAATAATAATAATTCATTGATTCTGAAAAATTATTTAACATTAATGTGTATTGCTGTTCTCCTATGGGTGAAACACTAATACACAAACATAATTAATATTAATTAAAATAACTTTATTTGGAAATAATATACACATCAATTAGATTTATTTATTATCTTTGGATATATAAATAAATCTCACAATGCATAATATATATTACCAACAATTATATTCATAAATTATAAGAATATGCAAATTTCCTTTGGGAAATTAATAAATATCTTATAATAATGAATTTTAATTACTCATAAGATATCATAAAAGTATCAAATTTATGAGTAATCAATATATACAATTTTAACATAATTTGGGTTTGAAACAATTTTAACTTTATGATTTGACCACTTTGGTGATTAAAAAATCACATGCAATAATGTTCCAAATATAAAATATCATAATCATAACATAGTTATAAATACAAATAAATTTTAGAAAACATACATCCAAATTTTATTTACTCTTTCTTTAATTTATTTTGCCGTAAAATTTTAAACTTCAATAATTATTTCAAATAATGAAAAATCATTTTTTATAACAATTTTGTTAAGGTTTGAAAAGCCATGACAAAAAACTGATAAATAAATAAAAAAAATGCCAGCATGTCTCCTTTAAAACCATTTTTTAAAGGTGGAAAACCTTATCCATTTTTTAATCATTAAAACAATTTTAAATATAAAATTTATTCTATTATCAAAGATAATAATAACTAAAAGGGAGATTTAAAAATAATAAATAAAAAATAGATGCAGCATATGAAGATTCCAAAAAAGCAGGCACTTCATTTTTGGGATGAGAAAATCAAATGCACAGTGGATTCATAATTTAAAAAATAATATTATAATTTCACAACGATTATCAAACAACAAAAAAACACTACAAAACACCCCATGATTGCAGAGAGAGGCATCATATTCTCATTTAATAATAATAAAAATAATAAGAATTTTCACACCATATTCATGTTTCAGAAAATTCCACCACAAAATATTATTGTTAATATTAATGACCATTAAAAATAAGAATAAAAGAATTCAATTTTAACGCAACACATTGCTTTTATAATGTAATCCACATTTTCGATTCTTATTTTAACGCAAGACATAATAAATTTATACATAGAAAAACAAAGATTTCATAGCCCTCATCTGACACCACATGTAAATTAATTTCATCTATTTTAGGATCTTTAAAATATGTGCTTATTAAATAGATTAAAAGAATTAAAAATAAGATAATACATACCTTGATCCATGGGATCTTTTGGATTTAAATTTTCTTTGATTTTTTCCCACATAAAAGGATTTCTAGCATTTTCCTCTTTTATCTTCTAGGAAAAAATTGATGGAACATACCAAAAATTGATTTCAAACATAATTGGCAAGGACATGACCCTTTAAATAGGGATAAAACTGTTATTTGGGTGGTTACTTAATTAACTGTCAAAGTCCATCAATTGACAATTTTAATTCTTAATATCCCATTATAATAATATTAAATAAATACACATGAGTTATTCTAACATTAATTTTTCACTGTTTTGTAAAAACACTATCTCGATAGTGATTGCATTTAAATTTTGTTGTAGTTATAACTCTACACAGAGATTATAAACATCTTTATTGATATGGTTTTCAAGTTGTGTTGATTCAATTTTCTTGAACATCACATTTTCATAAATATATTTTAATTGGGTTCCCTTGAAATATTTTTAAGCTTGATCCTAACATAGCTTAGTTCAAACTCTCTTTTTAGAATGCTATTTCCCTTTCCCTCTAGTTTAGATTCCATCATGCTTTAACCATAACCATAACTCATTATTTTTTTCAAAGAACTTTTATGGAAAAGTAGGAAACCATCAAAGTTCTAGGTACATAAGAATCAAACCACATATGAAATCATCACTCCATTCCAAATAAATTTGAAGAAGTTTGAGTTTTTTAACATGAAAAATTTATATTCATTGGAGGTGACCGTCATGTCTGGGTTGTCCTTAATGATATCCTCGAAGAAAAGAGCCATCTTATCCTAAGTTTTCACATGTTCATCCAGACTAGTTTTACCCACATTGAAGCCTCTGATCAAAATCATATTTTTTTTATCAATCTAGGATCCTTGTTCATCACTCATATCAACCTACACTGGTCATTCATAAATTCTCTAGGCATCCTCCTTTAAGATTTTGATCAATAAAGAATATTCAATCATTTCTTCATTAGTGTGCATGAAGAGCTACACATCCTACATATTAGAATTTTCTTGGTCAATGATAGGAGATTTAACAAACAAAGATTCAATAGTCTTCTCACAAGGGGAGGCTGCCATCTCATTCTTTGTAGGACCCTTGGACTTTCTCTTAGGAGAGTCTCATGTAGTAGAAAACCCCTTTTGACGGGGCCTACCATTACATGATGATCGTGTAACCGGAGGACTAGGTAAATTTAAGTAATCCTTTCATCTCCATGGCTTCTACACATGATGGATAAACCCATAAACATTTATAATAGTATTCTTACCTTTCTTTGAATAGAACCGAAGATAATCCTTTACCATTTATATTTCCTTAGACATAGAGGAAAAAGTTTCAGAAGCAGAGTATTTATCCAATACATTAAACTAGTTCCTAATTTCAATGGTGGAAACACTTTTTAAAGAACCCAGCATGGTTATTGGATTCAGTTCACCCCCTGGGTAAAAACCTACACATGCATCCCTTGAGTACATGTATGTGTGATACCCTTAAAATGATGATGGTATTGAGTTGTTATAGCATCAGAATGCACAACTTCTGTATAAGAGGGGGGGGGGGGGGGTCTTCTACCATAAATCTCTAACAACTAATTAAACATATTTCCATCCTTCCTACAGCTCCCCAACATTGTTGGTGACGGATTCTCATTCTAGACCACCATCCCTTAAAAATCTTTTGAACCAAGAGGGGTTTTCCCCTGTAATTTCTTCCCATCCAGATCACGATGTAGTATATCAAAAACATATGTAACTGATGGTTTCAAGGTCTAAAGGTAATTCTTACTGCAAGATTCAACCCATCTTAGATGAGGAGGTACCTCTGAAGGAGTAGAATGTGGAACCCCAATACAACGGTCCCTCAAATCATCCACCTAGACCTGAACCTTCGGGACGTCATATGTGGACTCACCATGGCCTAATTCCGGGACCACGAACCTTGTGCGATTGGACCCTCAGCGACACCATGATGACTGATGGCCAAACATCTTACATTAAGAATAGAAATAGATCCACCATTCACAAACAACTGTTAGTTTATAATGAAACTCTTCTCCTACTTTAATCCAAATGAAATCAACATGCTTCCTTGAAACATCAACTTCAACATAATTACGGGGAAAAAAAGGTTATAAAATTGCACTCGTTTTTTCATCCGAGCAATGAAAATGTATAATTAAATTACTTACCATTCAGATTATTGACAGATTCAAAAATAGAAGGGGAAGCTCTAGTAGACGAACCCAAATTGGCGTAGAAGGGGATCTGTTCTTCATTTGAAAATAATATGACCACCGGAAGAGGAAGATATTGAATATGTTGTAGAATCAAGGGTATTTGGACTAGACATTAATCAAATAACTCTCTGAAGAAAAACGAACCATAATATGCCTATTATCTAGGATCCTGACTGTAACTCAGTTTTGAAGATTCCAAGTATCAAAAACAAGCCTGCCAAACTGATCCACCGAAGGACGCCAGAGATTGAAGTAGGCAATCAATGTCATATCCAGTAGTGATGAAGCCTCTATGAACTCAGAAGATGAAATAGAAAGTTGCAGGTATCCATGGAACAAAATCAGTACTTTTGGTTAGAGAGATATCAGAAGAAAAAGGAGGAAAGACGTAGGGTTAGAGAATGGAGAGAAGGTATGTAAACGAGGCCCCTTAGAAGGCAGAGGGGGTCCCTCCCCCACTAAGAGAGAAGGTATCGGACCGACAACCATCACCGTCTAGACCATGCCAAGAGGAAGGGGAGCGTGGGAGTGATAAAAAGTTTTATAAGTTCTCTCAGGACATAGATTTTACCCACCATTCTTTAAATCATTGAATAAAATCATGTCATTCAAAATTTTTTTGGAAGAGTTTTCTACATACAACATAACATAGGCGTACAATGATGTTGTTTGAAATAGAATTCTTCATAAACTCAAATATCCATGTATTTTTTCCATCCAATGTACCTTAAAAAATAATAGACAACTCAATTTCCTTTGTGACCTTAGTTCTAACATAAATCTAATACCTTACTCATTGTTTTTACTACCAAGATTAGGCGATTTCCCTCCCACCACATTTTTTTTGCAGTTGGTTGAACAATCTATCTATCCCCCATTTGGAAGAGTGGATGAATTACTATTGGGAGTTGGGAAATTGTTTTTACCAGCTAATTTCTTTATTTCAGACATAAGACTGTTTCAAGTAAGTTCTCATTATCCTTGGTAAATCTTTCCTAACCACTGGAGGTGAAGTCATAAATGCAGTTAAAAAGGAAATTAATATTCAAATTGAGTGATCAAAATGAATAATTTAATGACATTAAAAATGAAAAGGAAATCCCAATTGAAAATAACCATTCAAGGGATGAGTTTTTAAAACTTAAAGAACATTTTGATGGATAAGATGAAGAATTTAGTTTCTTGGCGATTAGCTACACAAACATTTTATTTTAGTACACTTGCAAACATTTCTCAATAATCACATTCCTTTAAAATCTTTCCTAAATATCTCACATAAAATAATAAACTTCATGACTCTAGGAATGGAAATACAAGAAATGGATGAGCTCAAATCTATAGTAAGAGAAAAACATATCATAAAGTATTGGATAATAAACATGAGTGGTGATAAGTGTATTTCATACACACATTTTAGAGTTTTTTAATGTATTAATTTATGTATTTAATTGATAATTCTTTCCAATGATATAAAAATTTAGTTTTTTTATGTTTTTTGGTAGGAGATAATGAATATTAGGAATTGGAATGAAAATAGACAGATATTGGAGATAAAAGGCACATTGTTCCATGAGCGAAGTGACACCAACTTTTGAGGATGATCCAAGAGAACTTCCGAGATATAAAACTGAAGAACCAAGGAAAAATGAGGCTTTTGGAGCATAAAAAAGGAATTAAACATCATGTAATCTTTACATGATGTGTACCAGTGCATATGATGAACAATACAGGTGGTGAAGAAAATAAATACATCATGAAAAATAACACATGGTGTAATTTCCCATACGGAATGTTTTTTCCCAAATTCACCAAATATTCATTTTTTGACCAAATCTACATTGTGGAACTCACCCAGGACCACCGTTAGACCATTAATTTGTAGAATTCATTAATTACAAAGCCTAGATGAATCCTATAAAAGGAGTTCTAGGCTTTTTTTGTTGAGGGCATTTAGATTCAAATCCACTAGAGACCAAATATCAGAGTAAGACATTGCATCCTCCTCGAATTCTTTATTTATTTTCCATTATGATCTGTTTTTATTTTCTCCTTCCCTCTATTCCACTCATCCTAGGATGAAGGGGTAAACCCGCATTGTTCTTGGGTAATGTACTAAAAGGTGTAAGGTGTAGATGTATTTATTTCATTTTATTTATTCATGTATTTAGTTTTTCGCAAATTATATATTCACCTTCCAATACTTTTCTTTTTTATTTTATCATGAACATTTTAATTTAAATCTAAAAGGAACATTAAAATTACACAACTAACAACCCTAAAGAAGTCATGACTGAAGAAATTTGGTTTAAAAGTGGTATCGAGACAAACTTGATTTGACAACACCTTAAATTATAAGACAAAGGGAAATAAAGTTTTTCCATGTTGAGGAGAAGATACCATGACCATTGAATCTACCTCATATAGAATCCGGCACCAATAATGAATTAATCAATATATTTTCTTTAATCAAATTTAACCCGAACATTGAAATTACAAAACACAAACATAGCTTTCAAATCCGTTTTCAAACCAAATCAATCTACTTCACTTGGTTTTCTTCATTCAATTTCTTAAGAATCAAATAAAAAAATTATTTTCTTTACCACTTTCTCCAATTTAATAAAACCAATTCTTTCAAAAACCTCAATAAACTAATTTCTTCATCTCTGTGGATCGATCTCGACCTACTGCTTTACTACGTTTTAATTAACTAAGTATCATAGTTGTGTTTTAATAAATTTTGTTTTTGCATAGACCCATAGGGAATTAATGACACCCTTTGGGCTTATCAAACTTGCATCATTCCGAGGAGGATTTATTTTTACTTTTTAGGATTTAAAATTTTAATTTAATTTTATTTTGGTTTATTTCAATTTCTCTTTTTTTCATTGGGTGTGTTTGTGCAGAAATTTACAGATTTTTAAATTTTTAAATTCACAACTATAAAACTTGGGAAAAGAGAAAATAAATAATTGAGGACACACTCTATTATAAATTATGCTTAGAAAGTAAAATCATTGCAAAAATGATAGGTGCTGAGAAAAATCAATATTCTGGAGTGCTTCAAAGATATTAGGGATTGCAGACACACAGACTATAGGTGATTGTTAAACACAAGATTGCATCTAAGCTTCATAGCATTACCCATTTCAAAAAATCTCTTCGAGATCAAGACTGAAATCATTTCGATGATATAAAAGAGAATTCAATTCATTATACTTACACATGAATATTTAAACAAACATCTAGGAAGTTTTCTCAAGCTCTAAGACACATTTAAATTCTAGAACGTTTCAAGAGATCTGGTAAGACTTCATCTTTTTAGTTTTTCTTTACGTGAACAAGCTCATGAATGGATTCAAAGCATGCCAACACATTCCATCACAACATTTGATGATCTGACATGAAACTTCCTCACCCGATTCCTTCCATCATCTATGTTAATAGACATACAGGTAAATATTCTAAACTATTTTCAATTTGAAGATGAATCATTGTATTATATCAAATAATGATTTAAAGGTATGACTTGAAAATTCCCCCATCATGGAATAAATCTATGACTGATAATACAAACTTTCTATAAGGGTTTGTTGTAATGAAAAAAGTGGTTTCTATATTCTACAGCTAAAGGATCATTAATGAAGAAGTCATCTGAAGTGAGGTACAAATTTCTGGATGAAATAGTGAGAAACAATTTCTAATGATAAGGAGAAGGGATGTAGCAGAAATGCATTCATGCAATCAACATTAATGATTGAATGAAAACACAACTAGAGTCACTGACCAAGAAGATGAAAATCATGATGATCCAATAACAAAACCCCCAAGTTACATGTGTAGAAGATATAAACCATGCTAATTACAATCGTGGTAATCAATTTCTGGGCTAACGACCACAATAACAACAACAAAAAGGGAAATGATTTCAAAAAAGAACACAAGGGTTCCAACAAAAATCACCTAAAGGACCTACACTGACAATCTAGGGAATATGATGGAAGAGACACTGGCTACATTCATGACTACTTTCGGTGTTGTATTCAATGAAATAAAAGAAGAAGCATCAAACCAAATGACCTCATTGCAGAATCTGGAGTACCAAGTTGGCCAAAGTTTTGATAATCTTAGAGAGAGATCCATAAAAGTACTACAAGGATTCTATGAAATACACCCATGTGAAGATTTGAAAGATATAAAACTTAGATGTGGGAACAAAACAAAAGGAAGCGGTATATAATTTTCAGGACAACCACCCATGGAAGAACATGAGAAAAAAGATGAAGCTGACAAGGAACAAGTAGCTGAAGAAGAAGAACCACCTCAGTACAAACCAAAATTATTTTTAAAAAACTAATTGTTCATGTAAATAACAACATATTGAAAGGTAAGTTTTTGTAACACTCTAAAAAATTGCATATTAATATACCTTCTGTAGATGCTCTTGCGAACATACTGATATATGCGAAATTCATGAAAGAGCGGGTAACCAACAAGAAGAATCTATAAGATATTGGCACTGTTCTACTCACATGGGAGTGTTCTATGTTCGTATCTAAGGACCTACCTAAGAATAAAAGTAATCCAGGTAGCTTTTCAATTTCAATCTTTATCGGAGCTAACACATGTGGAAAAACTTTGTGTGACTTAGGTGCGAGTGTCAATATCATGTCATACACACCCTTCAAGAGTTTGAGATTGGGTGGACTGAAGCCTACAAGAGTACTTCTTATATTAATAGACTCAGCAATGAAATACCCAAGAGGTGTCATCAAAGTTTTCCTGATCAAAGTTGACACATTCATCTTCCCCATCAAGTTTGTAATGTTGTATATAGAAGAAGAGTGAAATACACTCAATCAAGGAAGACAATTTTTTATCCGTAGGGCATGTACTGATTGATGTTAAAAGTGGAGAACTCTATCTAAGTGTTGGAAGTGGTCAAATAAGTTTTAACATCTATTAGGCAATGAAGAACTATGATGTGCAAGAGGATAATGAGTTTGGAGAAGAAAATACACCTGAAGCTGAGGATTTCAATGAAATCGAAGAGGTACATGAGTTAGATTCTTTTGTGAAAGAGGATAATCAACTGAAGAGGAAAGAGAAGATGATGACCAAGACTACTAACACCAAAGGAGTGACCAACACCCTTATATTTGAGAAAGTACAAGAAGTATGTATGATACATGAGCTTCCATTTAGTTTATCATGATTGGGGAAAAATTGTGCTTTATTCCAATAAATATCAAGAAAGTACTACCAAAATCCATATTTTTTGTATTTTCTAATGACAATTTAAGGGGTAAGTTTAAACCCTATCACAAAACCACCAGATTCAACCCATCAAGAAAATAAATCATCTCCCACCTACTTTGGAGTTCAAGAACTGCACCAGGTAAAATTTTCAAATTCCAAATTCAAAAACCATCAAACTTATTTTGGGCCATGTGTCACGCACTATTCTTCCTGAGAAACAACCATCGAGAACAACATCAACACACCGCCATCATCATATCACCGAAAAATCACTGTCACTTCCATCACATCATCACGTCACCAAGGTCATCATCCTCACCGACTAGTCACCATCAGCCTCTCTCCAACATCCACCGCCTTCACCAAACATCATTTCCGCCTGAACCAAACAATTTCATTGTTGTCTTCACCTCCCACATCTAGACTATCATCAAATATAAATTTCCACCACCAATGTCGTCAACGTTCAAACACCATTGAGCGAGGATCATGATACTTGGAATGCCAAATCCACTAGAACAAATCCTCCCAATGCTCCAGTAAAAACAACCTCTCCATACCAACCCATAGAGGAGAGATGGTACACAAATCCAAAGTAGAGTAAGAGTATAAAATAGCCTTCATAGAGAGTTGTGAGCATCGCCGACATCGCCCAACAAAACTGAGAGCCCACCATCACCTGAACGCAGGTATAGCTTCCTAGAACCACCCACCACAGTGTATAACCCAACCCAAAGCCTCTTAGAATCCAACACACCCAACCAACCAGGAAGAGAGAAATAGACTCTAAGGCGAGAGAGGAGTATGAGTGGTAGGAACCTCCAATGCAATATGAGACCATAAAGGCACCAAAACACTCAACAAAATGTAACCTAAATAACTTTAACCAGTAAAACTTAGACCATCACGCCATCAAAATTCCCCAACACAAATAGATCTGCAACTCAAAACCACCATGGAATGTGGAAGAAGAAAACATGATTGAACACCTAAATAAACATGAGGCAGAACCCCAAGGAAGAAAATGTGAAAGAGAAAACCAATGAAGGGACTGGGGATGAAACCCTAAATAAAAAAGGAATCAACAATAAGGGAATGAAACCCTAGGAAAAGGTAAGAAGAAGACAAAATCCAAAAAGATTCTCCAAAAAGAACATTGGGGGGTAAAACCCTTGGAAGGAGGAGGGAGATAGCTCATGGGATCTCATTTGGAGGTTAGAGCTTGGAAGAGAACTCCAGCATTGAGGGAGGAAGCCAAGGAAGAAGAGAAGTACGCTCGAGAGAGCACTTCAGGTGAATAAAGCTATTCAGAGAAGAAGAATAGGGGCCAACTTATATAGATAAGAAAAAACTGAGAAAATGTATAGACATCAAAGAGGTATAAAATATTCAATCATCCATCACGTGAGATGGAGCTAAAAGTGGTATGGTCGATCTAATAATGGTAAATAAAAGCGCTTCTTGGAGCCAACCCACGTTTCTCTTCTTTATTTACTTTATGTTTTTAGAGGTGTTCATGATCTCACTTGAAATATTTCAAAATTCATTGATAATGGCATGTGCTTTCACCAGTTTATTTTTAAATTGAAGGACCATCAATACCCAATATGGAAATAAGAAACATGAATCAAAATGAAGAGGCTGCAACTAAATTTACACGTCATGAATATTAAATAGATAGAACCTACACATTAATGATTAAAGAAACAATTCCATGGGGAGTAAGCATTTCAATTTTGTAATTGTCTACTGTATTACCCACATTGTATTAAAGTTTTTAATTGCCAATTGCATGCCCATATTTGATCCATGCTTCAATCAACTGAACTAGGAGACATGAAAATTATTAGGATAATAATCATGCCATGAATTTGAATTTATTTTTCAATAATTTGTTATGAGAAAATGGGAAAAATAATTATTAGAGACAATCACGTGGATTAGGATTTCGGAACAAATTATTTGAGGAGCATGTTGATTTTTTTAAATTAATTTTTTCTATGATCTAACCATGCTTTGAATTTCTGATATTTGAATTAATTAATTTAATTATTCATGTCCATTTCCATAGGAAGTTGACCCAACAATTCGTCTCATTCTCGATATATCCACTATACCAATATTTTTCCAATTTTTCAATAGTTTATTTCTTAATAAACTCAGTCATGATTTGTTCTAGAACATTATTTGCATCTTATCAAAGTGTTGAATGAACAGAATCACTTTTAAATGATTGAGACATTCTTTTTATTTACCCCTTATCCATGGATGGTAGTCATTTGACTAAAGGTATGTTATCTGTGTCCCAAATTGTTTTACCCTAACAAGTATAGTACTAGTAAGGGGTCGATCCACATGGGAAAATAAGTTATTTTTATCGTTCTTATTTACCTTTTACTTGATTTAATGAAATGTACTGAATTTAGAGTCAATTTTTAAGGTTTTGATGAAAAGATGATTGGTTTTTAATTTCATAGCAATTTATATAAAGGATAAAAAACATATGAATTTGGTTTTGAAGAAAATATGAAGGGAATTGTGTCGGGGATTTGGGTTTTAAGAGTTTGTTTATTAAATCAAATTTCTTATGAGGTTGTGTTGTTCATAATAATCCAAAAATATAGGTTTTGATTGTAAAAAAGTTCCTTGGTTTGGTAAACTTATGTCTAGAGATGAGGAGAATGACTCCTTGGTTCGGTAGTTTGTGTTTCTCAGTTCTTTATTTAGATTAGTCCATTTTTTAGTCGGTGAATACTTCAAATGATCATGAAATTATTCATCGTTATTCTTCTTTTGAGTCCCTGAAAATTATGCCCTTGGTATGGCTCAAAAATTTCAGTGATAAAATGAAGTGATTTTAGAAGAATAAAGAGAGTTAAATAGAACAAACATAATCATGACAACTAGTCCAAATTACAGCTCTCTCATCACCCATAATCCTAATACACTGGGTGTTTAGTTACACATAGAAGAACAGATGAAAAAAACCCTCGATACCTAATGTGATCATCATAGAAACATCGAGGAGAGATTGGCTCTTTGATATAATGGTAGAATGGGGGAGTAGTGGAATTATGGTAACACAACATCAGAGTAGTGAAACCTTTTTATTTTGGATCTTTTCTAATCCTCCAAAAAATAGAGGCCAAGGCCTCTATTTATAGAAAAAATAAGTACATA
This sequence comes from Viscum album, assembly GCA_963277665.1. Classification (NCBI taxonomy): domain Eukaryota; kingdom Viridiplantae; phylum Streptophyta; class Magnoliopsida; order Santalales; family Viscaceae; genus Viscum; species Viscum album. Next base: position 1,294,863,653 of record OY728135.1, read on the forward strand.
ATGTGTATCCAAATTACATGCCATGTAGTTTGGTCAATGTGCTTTTTCCACCTATTTCTCCACCAGTGGGTGGGCTAACATAACATCTTTGACTTGGAACACGACGCAACCTGCTAGGTGGAGGTACACAACGTGTAGAGCCACCATACACATTGTGTACTCTCATTTATCATCCACCAGAAACTTCTATAAGAGTATACACGGCGTGTATATTATGTACACATTGTGTAAAGATCAGCTGACCACATGGGCATGTAGAATTTTTCTTAGCCACCAACTACTTCTAGAAGAGTATAAAGGATGTGTATATGATGTACACGACATATAACTACCTTTGGTAACTTGGTAATGTATTTTTCCCAGCCAATCCATGTCTGAGTTTAAATGTACACATCGTGTATATATGTACACACCGTATAATTGGAAAGTTTTCTCAGTTTCACTCTGCTTTGTGTGTTTAGCCAGAAATCACCTAAAAATGAACAAGATCATAAAAATAAAAGTATTTTTCCACTAAGTAGTATGTTTTTACTGAAGACATGTTCTTATTTTCAATCAAGTATTTGGAAATGTACACACAAATCGGGTGCATCAAACTCCCCCATACTTATTTATTTTCTTGCCCTCGAGGAAATATCAATATCTAATTAAAAGTCACTATATTTTAAAAGGATGGAATTCAGTTAATCATAAATGTAAATGATACAGTCATAGGAGAAAATTCTAAAAAGGTACAGAATAGATTTAATTCATAGGATAATCTAATCATGCCTCATATAAAATTCAATTAACTACTTTCACCCACCTTTAAACCCACGTTTCAACCTTTCAAAAATAAGCAAGAAACTAGATGATTTACCTCACCAATTATATACTCAACACTCAAGATATTTTAAATCAAAGTTATTCTCAACCAAATATATATACATTCTATCCATAGGTTTGTAAAAAATATAGTTCTCTAATTCAGATCATTGATTTAAAAAAATCATGGGGGATTTTCAATAAGGATTAGATGTCTCTATGGCTAAGGGTTAGTAGGTAAATATTTGAAAAATAAACTCTAAGGCATGAAAAGGGAGTCTAAATTATTTAAATAACAATGCATGATATTCAAAATAAAGCTCAATGTAAAAGCACCCTCAACAAGCTCTGTCAAATGCTCTCATCACCATCATCTCCTTTAGTTAGGTAGGGTTTACAAACCAACAAGTGAGTATAAGGTTCTTTTGTCCGTGTCAATTTTTTTCAAAAAGAACAAAGGATACCACTTAGAAATTCCACAAATATATATTTGGAACCCTTTTTGCCCAAAATGAATAAGAGGCTCTCCCCCATACTTAATTTCATGACGATTCACAAAAATGTGCCATGTACTCCAAATTACCTCTTTTAAGCTCAAGTGATTAATCATGATTTTTTTTAAAAGAATTAGGGTAGGAAGGGAAATAGGCTTGTAATATGGATTCCTATAAAGGTTGTTCATGGTTTCTAGGGGATTCATGAAGATCATATGCAAGGTAGGTCTCAAGATAAAGGGGTTTAAACATTCTAATGCCTCTATCATTTTAATGTAATTCAAAAATTCTTCATGTTTCGAAAAGAAAACATGAAAATTCTGGTAGTTATGTATATCCTAAGAATCTCACAATAAAGGGGATATTAGAAAGAATATGATGAAGGGTTTAGAATACATCTCAGGAGTGGGGAAAACAAATAAAGAGACAATCAGGTCGTGTCTTGTATATAAATGATTAGCCTAATCGATGTAATTATCCAAGGATTATAAGTTTAAATTTAAACTATACCATCAATCATGTTAAAACACTTAATAACCAAAATAAGCATGCAACCTTTAATTTTTTTTTCCACTTTTAGCTTTATTATTTTGAAATATGATTAACCAAACTTTCTTCCCGTTTTCAAATATATCTTCTAATAATGATGTCTCCTAGATGATGGTAAAAGAAAATACTAAGGTGGTTGAAAGATTCTCCCCCATACTTAATATCCCATATGGTCCAAAAAGTTCAACATAAAGGTGGAGAAGGGAATATAGGGACACAACAGTAAAACAGAACAAGGGAAAGTAAAGAATGAAGTAAATTGAGAAAGAAAAATAAAACAAAAAAATACTTGAAAAACAATACTGCCATCATGTCTAGGTGAAGAAAGATGAGAAGTGGTGGATAATTATAGCCCAAAGCATTCTAGAGTACATGTGACAGTCATGGAGAGAGAACACTGCAATCATACACAACATAAACAAGCACAATATATCAAATATATATATATATATATATATATATATAATGGAAAATATGTGTCCAAAAACCAGTCAGTGGGTCACCTTAGAAGAGGCATCATCCAGTATAGAAACAACTGGGAGAGAAGGATCAGGATCTGTGGAAACTGGAGGCTTGTAATCTGCACTTGGAAGAGAAGCTATAAGAGTTAGATCCATAGGAGATGGACTTGGAAATTCAGGCTTAGCAATGATCCCCAGACTAGTAGTAGTAGTGGCAGTAGTTGGTCCAGTAGTGGAGATGAGAACTGAATTCATGGACAATGTTGTAAATGGCGGTTGAGTTGTGGAAGAAGGTCTAGGAGCTGAGGGAGGGGAAAGTAATGGGAGTAGTGTAATACCATGATGCAGAAGAAGAAGCCCCAACATCTCCTTGAGATGGTCCTGACATCAATTGAGATGAACCAAGTGCTTCTCCACTACAGCTAGGTGGAGGGAAAAAGAGAGATTTACCAAGGGTTCAGATGTAGGTGGGGAAGTATATGGAATAGAAGAAGGAAGGCCAGAAGAAGAGGGTGGGGTGGGGAAGTGGGAAGGGGTGGGGAAGGAGGTGCAGGTGCATCAGCGAGGGCAGGAGGGTTGGAAGGGGGGTGGTGCATGGGAAAGGGCGTAAGTTACCCTACTTCCAAGCCAAGATAATGAGAAAAATCATGAGAAATTCCATCCGTTGTGGGGAACCTAATCGGTCTTGAGGAAGGGAAGGCTCAAAAACGCTGAGGTGGTGGGCAATACAAGTAGCGTAAAACCCATCGTTCAAGTTTCCCTAACAGCTAGTGAACATAGTATGGAAGTAGGAGGCAACAAGGTAGGGGGGGTCCGGGTAGTCCTGCTGGATGACATAGGTTAGGAGCTTTATTTCATGACTATTCACAACCCCCATATCCTCATGGCAGGGAAAACGGATGGTGCTAAAGCACTAGTGGGTGAAGTGGAGGATAGGGTCAACAATGAGGGTACTCTTTTGGGAAGTGGGGGTTTAACGGTGGTCAGGACCAACGATATCTCGACACATGAAAATGATCTCAGAGCGCTCGGGGATGGCCAAGGTGAAGATAGGGGTGGGGTGATGGGATGAGGATAGAAACCGCACCCTCGACCAAATGCAGTAAAAATAAGAGAGAAAGGTCGATCGCCTAGCCAAAATCAGACCGCTGTGACCGCATCGCCAGACATATCCTGGTACACAATCCTGTTGAACTCGAAATATACAGTGATCTCTAAAAATAAATATCTAAAAATTGGAGTGTTGACCTGGAAGATCGAGAGTAATGGTGTGTGCCCAAGGAGATCCTCCAACTCTGCCCAAATACCCAGTTTTTGAGCGATGATACTCTCAAGATAGCAGCTGGTCAATGAGATTGGGTGGTGAGAGAAGCACCAGACTCTATTGTGCACTAGGTCTATAACTGGGAACACCATACAAGGGATGGGGACACCCGCAGGGGCCGGCCCAGGTGGTACAGTAGTAGTGGCTGGCACTGGGGGTGGAGCGGCTGCAAAAGATGAAGGCTCGCTAGATGGGGCAACCGATGATGGATCAACTGTGACTGAAGAGGGCACGGGAGGTGTGGAAGCTGATGGAGAAAATATGATGGTTCTTGGAGGATCTATTTAGGGTGGTATGGTATTGAGACCAGCATCGATCAAGGTGGTGAGTGGTGGCATGATGGCCAGTGGAGGAGGCTGGTACACTGGGAAGTCTGGAGCTGGTGTCGCCACGGGCTGAAGTCAGATTCGGTGAAAAGTGGGCCTCTTGCCCTTAATAAAGGAGGCAGAACCCTTCTCATGTGAAGGGTATCTATTTTAGATATCCCAATTAAAAGAAAAAAACAAAAAAAAATAATAGAAAATAAAAATAAAAGGAATAAAATGTGAGAAAACATAAAAGTAAAAAGTACACGGTGTGTATATCCAGAGTACACGGGACGTAGTGGAAGCGGGTTAACATCCTGTGTTATCTGGATATACACATTGAGCAGACATGCACTAGCCATGGAAGGATACATGGCATGTAGAAAGGAGACACGTCGTGTATAGGAAAATGGTTTCCTGACTGTGTGGGTGCTAGACACGAGCTGGCATGGAGAGACGGTATACACGCTGTGTACCAACAATACACACCGTGTACACAAACATGGTTTGTGTGGCCCTGTGAAAAATTTACCCAGGCATGATTATGGAAGGTAGACAGTGTGTACCGAACACACACACCGTGTAATTTCAAATTTTAAAATAGAAAGTGTGTGGCCATGTACAAGAGTACATGGTGTGTGTTCTCGGTATCGTGCCCATGTACTACGGAATCCGAATGGTCGAACGATCCACAAATCACCCTAAACACCTATTAAAGCTTGAAATAAAGGGTTTGGAAGGGTGTACCTAGACCGAGGATCACAATACAGTAGAATTCATAAGCTAAAATACAATAAATCCATAGATTTGGAAGTGAGGAAGCCGAATGACATGCGGGAGAAGAAACAGGGAGAGGGTGGGTTCCACGCAACACAGACTCAAGCTGTGTGGGGTGCGACCTTTATAGATATGGTACAGGGTGTGTATTAGTGGTCTACACGCCATATATCACATTATATATATAAAGATAATTATTATATTAAACTATATAATAGTTAGTATTAATAATTCAAATAAATGAAATATATAAAAATATATATATACATAATTTATCAAAAATAAAACTATACACATGATTTATCTGGAGATACACGTCATGTGTTCTAAAATAAGAAAATAGAAGTACAACCATTGGACCAGTGCTTGGGGTGAGATTCAAACTGGTGATCGACTGTTCCGAATAGAAGCCCTCAACCACTGGAGGAAAGGTTTTACTACTGTTCCTTTTTATTATTTAAATATTTTTAATGTATATGGAATATACTACATGTGAGGAATGAAATACATGATGTGTAGTTTTTAATTATACAAAAAGGGATGAAGTAGGGAGATTAGCTGATTTCAAACCTGGGTCTTTTGGATCTAGGGCCAAGGATTTTCCAATCTTCCAAATTCACCAGTATGTATTCCTTTATGTTGAAAATACTTTCAGTTTTTAATAAAAAAATTGTGCACATTACCTACATCGAAAGACATGCCGTGTGGTTTTATTAAAAGGACAAATTATGGAAATGGGGCGGTTGTCAGGATTCAAACCCAGAACTTTGTGAACTGGGTTACGACCCTAGACAACCGATCTATCCCCATCATGGGTTTTATTATAATAAAATAAATATATAATATGAAAAATACCACACACGTCATTAAATGAAACACAAAAATAAAAAGGAAGAACCCCGTGTCGTAGGTATGTCAGGAGGGATTCAAACAGGTGAAGGCTTGGATATAATCCAAAAACCTTACCATCAACACTAGAATCATCCCTATTTATTACTTAGTTAATCTATATATTTATAATAGTAATAATATAAATGAAAAGTAATTAGTACATTCCATGTACATAAGTGTTACACGGCATGTATCCATTGTGTTTCCTCCAAGGAAACACATTTGGTTTAGGTCGTTGGTTCGAACGACTTACCTATGCTTACCTGAGATGTATGGTGGACATCGTTCCAACTGTGTCTTCAATGTGATGTTAAGTCTTGAGATACTGTCTATTCACCTTGAATGGTTGGCCATCCTCTCTATAAATTTCCACTACTCTATGATTAAATACTCGTATGACTCAGAATGGTCCTGACCATCTTGAATTTAACTTCCTCAAGAATAATCGAAGATGGGAGTTAAAATGAAGTACCTGATCACCGGGTTGGAATTTTTTTGGTGAAATCATCCGGTTGGGAATTTCTTTCATCTTCTCATTGTACTGCTTGACATTCTCATATGCCTCTAATCATATTTCATCAAGTTTTGACAGTTGGAACTTTCACTTCACTTCAGCTACCTTCAGATCCAAATTCAGGGCCTTGACGACCTAGTAAGCTTTGTGATCCCACTCTACTAGTAGATGGAATGGCTTTCCCTAGATGAGGCAGAATGGGTACATCCCCAATGGTGTTTTGAAAGCAGTCTGATATTCCCACAAAGCATTGTCTAGCTTCTTGGACCAGTCTTTCCTCGAAGTGTTCACTGTTTTCTCTAGAATTTTCATGATCTCATGATTAGAGAGCTCTACTTGTCCACTGTACTGGGGATGATATGGAATCCCCATAGGATTCTTAACTCAATACTTCTACAGTATTCACTTCATCAATTTTTTGTCGAAGTGGGTCCCTCTGTCACTGATCAGTACTCAGGGAACTCTGAATCGGCTAAAAACATGTTTCTTTAAAAATCCAATGACTACCTTGGTCGTGTCATGTGTTGTAGCATCATATTCCACCAACTTGGAGACGTAGTCGATGCAGACCAGGATATAAGTGTTTTCGAAAATGGGGGGAATGTCCCCATGAAGTCTATTCCCTAGACGTCGAATATCTCGACCTCCATGATGGGGTGCTGGGGAATCTCAGCTATACACCCCACATTACATGTTCTTTGGCATCGATCAGAATGAGAAACAAAGTCTTGAGCACCTATATGCATGGTGGGATAGAAAAACCTAGACTGTAGGATGTTTGCAATAGTACGGTCTGGCCCATGATGTCCCCCAACCGGTGAGACATGACAGAATTCTAGGACTCCATGAACTTCAGTTTCTGGGATGTAAAGGCGGATCACCCCATCTCCATAGGATTGGAACAAGAGTGGATCTTCTCAAAAGTACCTTTTGACATTAGATAGAAACCTCTTCCTCTGCTGGAAGGAGAGGAATGGGTGGAGGGAACCTGTAACCAGAAAATTAGCGATATCTGCATACCAGGGTCTAGGTGATTCTTTGACAGAAAAGTGGCGCTCATTAGGGAAATCCTCTCTAATCTCTCAATCTTTCTCCATTTCCAAATTAGAAGCTCTAGGTGGGAGAGATGATCAGCAAAAACATTCTCACTCCCTTTCTTGTCCCAGATTTCTAGATCAAATTTTTATAGGAGGAGTATCCACCAGATCAGTCATGGCTTTTCATCCTTATTGTTCAGCAGGTACTTGAGTGCTACATGGTCAGTATAAATAACAACTTTAGATAGTACTAAGTAAGAATGAAACCTTTCAAAATCAAACAACACTTCCAGAATCTCATTTTCTGTGGTGGTGTAGTTCATCTATGCCCCGTTGAGCATCCTTATAGAATAATTGATAGGTCAAAAAGTTAGTTCAAGCTGTTTTTCCAAGACTAATCCCACTACGTAGTTGCTGGCGTCGCACATTACTTCAAATTTTCCTCCCAGTTGGGAGAAACCATTACTGAATCTTCCACCAGGTGCTACTTTAGGTGCTCAAAATCTATGGTGCATGGCTCATCAAACTCAAAAATGGCATCCTTGGTCATAAGGTTGGTGAGGGGCTGGGCTGTCATTGAGAAGTCGTAGAAAAACTGCCTGTAGAAACCGACATGCCCCTGAAGCTGCATATGGCTTTGACGGTAGTCAGAATAGGTAGTCATGAAATGAATTCTATCTTTTTTGGGTCCACCTATATCCCCTTCACTGAGATTCTGTGGCCTAGGACGATTCCAATCTACACTATGAAATGACACTTTTCCCAGTTCAAAACTAGGTCAGTGTTCTCACATCTTTCCAGAACTAGGTCAATGTGCCGCAAGAAAGTGGTCAATTACTTTCTGTAAATAGAAAAGTCATCCATGAAAACCTCTAGTATTTGTTCCACCATGTCATGGAAGATAGCCAACAAGCAACGATGGAAGGTGGAGAGAGCATTGCAAAAGCCAAAGGATATTCTTCTGTAAGCAAACATACCATAGGGGCAAGTAAATGTGCTTTTTTATTGATCCAATGGAGTAACAGAAATCTGATTGTAGCTGGAATATCCATTAAGGAACCAATAAAATTTGTGCCCTGCTAGTCTCTCTAGCATCTGATCCATGAAGGTTTAGGGGAAATGATCCTTCCTCAGGGAATCATTCATCTTTCTTTAGTCCACACTGACTCTCCAACCCACGATAGTGCGTGTAGGGATGAGCTCGTTCTTGTAATTTGAAATCACAGTGATAACCCCTTTTGAGTACCACTTATAGGGGACTCACCCAAAAACTATCTAAGATGGGGTATATGATGTATTCATTCAACATATTAATTAATTCTTTATTAAAAACTTCCTTCATGGCAGGGGGGGTCAGGTGTCATTATGGTTGCTGAGATTTCTTCGTACCTACTTTGAGAAGAACATTGTGGGTGCTAATGGTATGGATGATGCCCTTCAAATATTCAACTGTCCACCCAATAGCATGCTTCTGCTTCTTCAAAAATTTCATAAGTTCATCCACCTTCTCCTATGACAGTGTCACACTAAGTATAACAGGAAATGCTTGATGGTCTCCCAAATACTCGTACTTCAGAGAAGATAAAAGAGGCTTCAATTCTAGTTTAAGCACCTTTAGAATTGAAGGTACAAGTTGCTACACCTCTGCCTACTCTATAATGTCAGGAATAACAACATGTTTCCAATAGTGGCCTCCCTGGACTTCTAGGAATTGCAGGTCCTCTAGTGCTTCATCAACTGGAATGTATAGAATAACAAACTAATCTGAGGGGAAAGAACATACTAGATCATCTACTTTTCCACTCAAGTTCTCATCCATGGTGGTCACTACATAACAACCCTCATGCTCTGATAATGATGCTTGCTTGACAGATTTGAGGACATTGTTGGAGACTCTTTAGTCTCCTACTATAAAAATCAACTCCCTATAGTGTATGTCATTAAGTACCTTCCCAATTGATAGGAAATTCCATCCCAGAATGAGAGGCACCTCTTGGTCTACCTCCATGTCAAGGATGATGAAATATGCGTGGAGGATTAGCCTACCCACCTTGACCAGCACATCCTCCAACATCCCCTTCAGATATTTGATGGATCGGTCTGCAAGTTGAAGGTCTACTTGGGTACGCTTCAGGTTGTTGAGCCCTATCTTCTTAAACAATCTGAGGGACATGAGGTTGACGCTGGCCCCTAAGTCGCATAGGACCTTCCCAAACTCACATTGTCCAATAGTTCATGGGATAATAAAGCAACTTGGATCCTAGAGTTTGGGAGGAATCGAATGCTAGACAACCACTGAAAACTCCAGAGTCAATGAAATGGTTCCTAGATCCTCCATATTTCTTTTGTTGTAGAGGATCTCCTTATTGATTTTTTCATACCTGGGCATATGCGTCAGTGCCTCTGCAAATGGATTAGTGATGTGTAGCTTCTTGAACACCTCCATGAATTTTCTGAACTAGTGGTCCATCTTTCTTTAATTCATTCTCTCCGAGAAGGGTATGGCAGATTCAAAGGGTTTGAAAACCTCATTTTTACCTTTTTAAGCCTCTTTTAGTGGGGTTTTAGATGAGGAGGGGTCCGTAACTGTACTGTATTCATCAGCAAGGGGTGTAGGTGCACCTGCCTGGGCCAGTTCCTTCTGTTGTAGCTTCTTTCCACTCCGTAGTGTGACAACATGGGCGTCTTCCCTTGGGTTCTTATTAGTGTTACCTAGTAGTGTATTGGGCTGCCTCCCTGAGAGTTGGTTTTCCAGCTGTCCAATTTGGTGCTCCAGGTCTCAAATTGAAGCCTCTTAATTCTAGAATCTAGTCTCAATAGTAGATATAAACTTGTTCATAAGATCCTATAACCTTGAGGTGTTCTCCTGTTGAGGTGGTTGTGCAGCTGGTGGAGGTGGTGGTTGCTATGGCTACTGTGGGTGAGGTTTATGATACCCTTACTGCTGATAAGAGACCTGTTGGGGATACTGCTACCTCAGATACTGGTTCTAATAAGGAGGATGATCATATCCAGGTGGTCGCTGGGGCAGAGGATTCTACTGTTGTTGGCCCCAACCTCTGTTCTTCTGATCATGCCATGTCGTATCCTGGTATTTCTGGTACTTATTTGGCCCTAGATTTTGAGTAATATGTCTCACCTCTCTTGTTGATTGTCCAACTATAGGTCTCATGCATTCTCCCATGTTGTGGTTATTAGCATATTTGCTACATGCCGGATGGTTTGCTGTATGTACTGGGGACGCACCCTTCAGATTGAGCGTGTCAATCTTTTTGGACACAACGTCTTACTCAGAAACATGAATAGTAGTAGCATTAATATTATGCACACCTTATTTCTGTGTGCCCCACTTGGAATTCCAATTGAATCTATTGGCAGACATGTATTCCAGTAGTTTGAAAATCTTCTCTAGGGACTTCCTCATAATTGTACCTCCAACAGCAGCATCCGCCATAGACATTGTATTCGTCATCATTACTCCATAAAAGGTTTGGACCTACATCCAAAGTGAGAGTTCGTGGTGTAATAATTTTCTCAACATCTCTTTGAAACTTTCCCATGACTCTTATAATGACTCTGAGTTGTGATACTAGAAGTTGTGTATTTCTTTTCGCAGAGTCACCATCATCAAGGGTGGGAAGTATTTGGATAGGAACACTTGGGCTAGCTCCTCGTAGGTGAGGATAGATCATTGTAGAAAACCATTTATCTAGTTTTTTTCTTTATAACTTAAAGAAAATAGGAATAGGTGAAGAAAAATGGTGTCCTCGGACACACTGTGGTAGCGGAACATGTCGTAGATCTCCAAGAAATTGGAGAGATGTGAATTGGGGTCCTCGCTAGGTAGGCCCCCAAAATGAATGATGTTTTGGAAAAAAATACATGATATTAGGATTGATATCAATGTGTTGGGCCGGAACTAGTGGACAGACAATTCCCGTGTCAGATCTGTGAAAAGATGGTAGGCCGTACTCCAAGAGAGTATGGTGTAGAGGTGGTTGCTGAGGGAGTGGAGGCAGCTGTATTATTGTTCCTGAGGGGTGAAGTACGACCCCAGACCTGGTTGTAAAAATGGAATCTACTCCGATTGGAAATTTTGGAGCTACTTTGGGCCATATCCTAGAGAAAGTGGAGCTTTTAGGTTCTGGTTTTCATACGGGCCAAATGGCCATCCAGCTCCATAGACTGTAGCTGGATCTCCTTCTTCGTTCCATGCCATGGGATTGTTTTGGTTGCGCTCATCCATGAGTAGTTTTCATTGCCTAAAAAGTGTTTGTTCGATCTCTAAGTCAATTGGGAGAAACCTTAATGACTCAACATTCTTGGAACGAGCGAGGTTGCTGCTCATACGCCTATAAACCTACACAATACAAAAAACACCAAGCGTATATGAGGAAGAAGAAAGATAAATAGAAATGAGATTAGAAAATATATTTTTGGTAATTTATGATTATTATTTCCACTAAAATTTGATATAAACATAATTAAAATAAATACAAATTTAACTTTTTTGTTTCCCTAGCAACGATGCCAAAATTTGGTAGTCATTTAACCAAAGGTATGTTATCGGTGTCCCAAATTGTTTTACCCTAACAAGTATAATACTAGTAAGGGGTCGATCCACAGGGAACAAGAAGTTTTTTTATCTTTCTTATCTATCTTGAACTTGATTTAGTGAAATATACTAAATTTAGAGAAATTTTTTAAGGTTTTGATAAAAAGATGATTGGTTTTTAATTTCTTAGTAATTTACTTAATGGATATAGAAAAAAACACAAGAATTTGGTTTCAATGCAAATATAGATGGAAATGTGTCGGGGCTGTGGGTTTTTAAAAGTTTTTTTATTAAATAAAATTTATTATGAGGTTGGGTTGTTCATGATAACCCAACACTCTGGGTTTGGATTGAAACAAAGTTCCTTGGTCTAGTAAACTTATGTCTAGAGTTGATGAGACTGAATCCTTGGTCCCTCAGTCTGTGTTTCACAGTTATTTATTTAGATTAGTCCATTTCTGGGTCAGTGAATACATCCAATGATCATAAAAGTATTCATTGTTATTATTATTTTGAGTCCCTATAAATTCCACCTTTGGGCTGGCTCAAAATTTTTAGTGATAAAATGAAGTGATTAAAGAAGAATAAAGAGAGTTAAACAGAACAAAAAAAATCATAACAATAAGTCCAAATAACAACTCTTTCATCACACATAACCCAAACACACTAGGTGTTTAGTTACACATAGAATAATTGATGAAAAAAAACCCTCAATACCTGATGTGATCATCACATAAGCTTCTAGAAGATATTGGATCTTTGGTAGAATAGAAGAATGACAGAGTAGTAGAATGATGGTAACACCGTAACAGAGCAGCGAAACCTCATTCTTTTGGATCTTTTCTAATCCTATATAAAATAGAGGTCATGGACTATATTTATAGAAAACACAAGGACATGACATGTATCCAATGTACACACCGTGTAGTCTCGTCAACATACTTTTTCCATCTATTTCTCTATTGGTGGGTGTCCTAACATGCTGTCTTTGACGTGGAACATGGAGACACCTGGTAGGTGGAGGTACACAACATGTAGTGCCACCATACACTGTGTGTACTCTCGTTTATCGACCACCAAACTCTTATAAAAGAGTATAGACAATGTGTATATGATGTACACGGCGTGTAAAGATCATCCAACCACATGGGAATGTAGACTTTTTCTCAACCACCAACCACTTCTAGAAGAGTATACATGGTGTGTATATGATGTACACAGCGTGTACCTACTTCTGGTAACTTGGGAATGTATTTTTCCAAACCAATACCTATCTGAGTCTAAATGTACATGGTGTGTATATATCTACACACTGTGTAGATGGAAAATTTGCTTAGTTTTCCCCCGGTTTGTGTGTTTGGCCAGAAATCCCCTGAAAATGAAAAAGATCACCAAAATCAACGTATTTTTCCACTATGTAGTATGGGTTTTCTTAAGACATGTTCTTATTTTCAATAAAGTATGTGGAAATGAATACACCAATCAGGTTCATTGATGGACCCACCATGCATTAATCTTTCTTTAATCCCGTAGAGGTCATGGACAACCTTGTTTGGAAATTAACTATGTTAAATTCCTATTTTATCCATTCCCACCTCCATCTAAATGCTTAGCATGTTATTTAAAAAAATAAGTGTAGGGGAGAAACATTATAGGGTGGGCAGGGATATACTCTATTGTGAATATTTTATTGGGTTTTTTTTATTTTTATATTGGGGAAGTCCATGTATCATTCATTATATTTTCTTATTCATCTATCTTTCTAAAAAAAACAATCATTTGAAAAAAAGGAAAAAAATTAAAAAAGTGGGATCACGAAAAAAAGTGGTCTAAAAAAGAGGTTCTAAAGCCTCAGATTCATTTGATCCTAAATGGGTGGAGTCATATTGCTGGTTACTGTAGCAGGTACTATAACATGTACTGTTTCGTATTATATTAGCTAGAACTATTCATCTATCTGGGATTTTAGGCCATCTATTTGGTCCTCGGGTCCTGTAAGGCTTTAGGGACACCCAAGGCCTTCGAGCTAGTTGTCTCTCAAGGCCATAAGTCCACCTCAAGGTCTTCAAGCCACATTAAGGCTTTTAATCCACATGAAAATATGCATATGTACTGGTCAGATTACACGGGACAAGGCTTTAGATAAGGATTCAGAGTAGGAAAATTCACCAGAGAAGAGATAACTGGAATTGGATAATTGAGAGGGTATGACATTGTTATTGGTACCAGGCCTATGCAGCTCTGCACAAGGCATCTAGACAACCAGTCTTTCCAAGGTGGAGTGCTGATATCATGATATTTTCTATGGAGGAGCAGTTCCAAGTTGTCTTGTCTGGTTGATTCCCTTAAGTCCTACGAGTCAAGTAATATTCTCTTAAGCCTTTGGGCCTTTTAAGGTTTCAACCTCACCCCTTGAAAGGTGGATTATAAAAAAATAATAAAAAATGAAGGACTTCAGGCCATTCAGGTAGAAAAATTAAAAGTATTGGAAGATGAATATATAATTTCAATAAACCAAATACATGAATAAATACATTGAAATAAATCCAATGAGACTTTCCCCATTTTATAACATTACCCTAGAATAAGGAGAGTTTACCCCTTCATACTAGGATGGGAGGAATAAAGGTAAGAATAAAATAAAAAGAAATCATAAAGGAAAAGAAAGAAACAACTCAGGGAGGGCACAACATCTCGCTCTGAGCTTTGGTCTCTAGAAGATATGGATCTAAATGACCTCAATAGCAGTAGCCTTGACCACCTTTTATTGGCTTTATCGGGGCTTTGGAATCAGTGAATTCCATTTTTATACTCCAGAAGCCCCATTTTTTCTTAGTTCTTCATTTTTATGCCCCTAAAGTGCCCCTGATCATCCTTAAAAGTCAGTGTCACGACACTTCACTTTGCTCAAGGTGGGATGTGTATTTTTTTCTCCAATATCTACCTCTTTTCATTCATTTTCCAAATATTCATTATATACTTCCAAAAAACATAAAACAACAAAATTTTCGGAAATAGGAAAGAATTATCAATTAAATACCTAAATTAATACATTAAAACACATAAAAATGTATGCATTAAATACACTTATCAAGGGGAAACATGAGAAAGAATTAAATATATTAATATAAGATCATAAGACCATATATGATAATCATAAAAATTGATAAAGAAAGATAAGATCATAAAAATATTGTTAATGAATCATAAAATATGGAATTGACCAAAAATAAATATCAATAATAAAAAACACGTGAGAATGACATAAATGTGTGTAATAATTTGAAAGTACAGTGTAATCCTGAATACATGGAATATCTTGATGAAAAACTTGAAAATATAAAAAAATTCCAAACATAATTTTTTTTATCATTGTGAACTTGGATACTTGATAACCCGTTCACTAATAAAACTATGCTTAGAGCTAAATTCAATTACACTCAACTTTTGTGAACCTAAATACTTTCTTACCCATACACATTAATTTTTTATCTTATGAGATATCAGACTTTACTCAATGCATTGGAGGTAGATATAGGTCCCAACATTCTTATAATCCATTTATTTGTTTTCCACTTAACATTCACAATCTCATAAATAATCCATGACAAAATAATGGGTTTTTTAACCACTTTAAATATATCAATGTCCTGAACTTAAGAAGTCATAAGATGTTGAAAATATCATTTTAAAAAAGGGATCATATCATAATAAATCACAGACACATACATATACACACATACATATATATATATATATAGTGATCAAAACATCAATCCATTAAATATAAACCCTGGAGGGTCAATAGTTGTGAAAATACAAGAGTTTTCACAAAACCATTTAAGATATTGATGTGAAAATTACTTTCAAAATTTTTTTTATGAAGATAAAGATAATAATCATTAAAACCCTATTATAATGTTTTCCAAATATAATATCATTGAAAATACATAATAATTTCAAAAGGAGAAGTGAAAATACATTGAAAAATTTTACTTTTGAAAATAATATTTAAACAAGTAAATTAGAAAAGTATATAATTTTTTCAAAAATGAAAGTAAAAATAATTTGAAAAATATTAATTTTAAAAATAATATTCAATAATATAAACATGAAGAATACATAAAAGGTTATCAAAACAAAATTTGGAGTGGATTATAAAACTTTTTATTTTGAAAACATGGAAAAACATTTTGAACATTTTGAAATAACCTTGTTGAAAACCCACATCGTTAAAAAATGGAAAAACCTTTGTTTTAAAATTAATAAAAGAGAATAAAAGGACGGTTGGATATAAAAAAAATTATTTTACAGAATAGAAATTATAACATTGGTAGGAAATAAAAATATGGAATTAGAAGAAAAATCCATTAAAATGAATAAGAATTATTCTTAACAAAAACAGATTTTTACAAAATAATTGAATCATTAAGGGAGAATAATTTGGCATGGATCATGATTTCCCTAAAAAATAAGGTGAAAATAAAAAAACACATAATCATAGGTTATAATAAATCAAACTCTAAATATTACAGTGAATGAAGAGTGATTAAAACCAAAGGAAAAATTTGAGTCATGAAAACCCCTTACAAGCTTTGTAACATTTGAACCAAAACACCATAAAAAGTATATATTTAAAAAGAACATTGATTATCATGAAATATAATATAATTATTATACCAAATTACAATAGGGAAGTATTTAAACCATTTAAAAGGAAACATGGGGTATAAATTAATCATGTCTCAATAGATTCAAATTTGAGACAAGAAAACCCTTATGAATATCAAATTTTTTGAAGAAATGATCATTTTGAAAGGAATTCATGGGAATGAATTGTAAATCCAGATAAATGAAAGTGGGAGTAAAATTATATAAAATTATAGGGTAAAATAATTCAATTGAGAAGAATAAGGTACCATAATAACCATTACAACTTGAATAAAAGAAACCGAGTTATGAAAAGGCCTAACCTTGTTTCCTTTCTTAGTTATCCACACTTTAACATCTTGTAAAAAAACATAAGTAACTTAATATCCTAATTAATAACCTTATTCATAAATTTTACCCTTTTATAATACTTATTATAAATTTTTATCATGAGTACATTGATTATTCATAGAATATTATCACCATCAGGTGTCGGTAACTTTAACCATTTGTGCATGTTTTTTTAATGTTGATGCCATTACCCATTATTTGAAACCAAGTTAATTTTTAATATATTAATTAATATAATATAATATAAATTTATGTTAATTTATAAATCTATCATATCATTCTATAAGTGTTAGTTATGCTGTATGAAAATGGTATTAGTGCTGGATTATTTCGGTGATTTTAACGAACGAAAATGATACTTTAATAATAAGTTAAATAATTAATATAATATTTCTAGAACCATATACCAGTCATGACTTTCTTATTTTACTATAATAATAATATTTTTATTTTCCCAATAATTATTCATAATATATTTTTATACCATCATTTATATAGCTGGTTAAACCGACACAAACTTGAACTCTCTTTAGCCTATTTAGCGAGTATGGTGAAGGTGGTGTTTCTTTTAAAATAATATCATTATAATGGAAAAATAATGATATTTTTTTATATTTTTATTATTTTGATCCATTTTTAATATTTTTAGATAACATATTAAAATATATAAGAAAAATAAAAAATGTTTCATTATGGAGGCGGTAGTCTTCACGTACGCATGATTAGCGTTCATGTTTCTCAACACATGAGTATGGGTGAAGGTGAATATTAAATTGAAATTTAATAATAATAATTATATTATAAATATCATATTTATACATCCATTATATCCTTTCTATCATCCATGAATAGAGGTGATGAAAAATGTAAGACGTCACTTCATGGACGCAATAGTTCGCGCAACGCAATAACGATGATTTTGTTTTTCTTAGTAGATGATGAGGAATAAATAATGATTATTACATTAATATAATAACATATCAATATAATAATGATACTGATGTTAAAATATTGCTAAGAATATAAAATATTTGGAAGAGTAATATTAAGAAGAAAAACATAAGAGAGAGATAATATATATGTTGAAGACTTGATCATTCCTTGGAAAATCCCTTGGAATTGAAGGGATTAGTTTAACTATGGGTGAATAGAGGATTAGTTTTGTGGGAGACGATTAAAGTGTCACAAAACACCCTGAGTCAACCCCAATCCAATCATCTATCCCAGCTTACAGTAATCCCTGAAAGGCATTCTTGATCCTCCAGTGATGGATTCAAGTTCCAAGGGTATCATCGAGAACCAATGAGAATGATTTCACACAAAAAAATAAAACATAGTAGCAGTAGTAAACATAGAAACCCAAACATAAACATATGAAGAAACTGAAAAACAACTATACATAAATAGAAAATACAACAAAGTCGAACATCAAAACCCATACTAAACCTGACGACCACTAAACCTCTATGGGACCACGAGTTTCACTCTTTGATCCAAAACCCAACATCACCCATAATGATCGAAACCAAGATGGAACCGACACCTAAGACTAAAAACAATAAGAGAGTATATGTGTGAGTATTAAAACTTATTAGGTGTACCCAAAAAATCTATTCCCAATGCATTTCCTTTAATAAAAAGATTCATTAATTCCATGTTTGAAATACAATATATAAAACATAGATTTTCACACATTTTCTCTTTAAAACAAAACACAATACATTTCCCTTATTCAATTAAAATTAGATTTTTTTTAAAGATGGAAGCTTTAGAATTTTTAAAGAATAAAGAAAGAGAAGAAGGGTTAACGTTTTTATTTAAAAATGAAAAGAGAGTTTAATTTTTTTAAACATTTCCATAAAACATTTCAAAACACATTAACACCTTTTAACAAATAGGTACACTATACAAGTGAGTAGAAGCAAGGATCACACAACAGGAGAAATGAAATATAGCTCATATGAGTAACCAACCAAACAAGAAATCTCAATCATCCCCATAGAAAACTAAGTGATGAAGAACATGTGAGAACCTAAGAGATTAGTGGATAATATAGAACATTCTAACACCTAACTCATCTCATATGAATTATTCCCATGATGACATAAAATCACCCACATGATCGGTCTTACCCTACCTAGCCTAACCGAGGGTCATAATCTCAAAGCTGAGAAGGGTACATACTAAGGGTTATTAGCTAGTAAATAATGTTAACTAGTGACTCAACTTTTCCTAAAATATTCAATATCTTTTTCAGGTTCCCATGCCAAGACTAAAGTTGTGGGTGATTTTACCAATGTCAAACAAGGAACCAATCACATGCACATACATCACACACATGCAACACACATAAAAATAGTCACCCCTGAGTCATGTCATAGAATATTCCCCTAACATTCAACCATTTGTTCACAATAGAGTCCCAAACCAAGGACATTTCATAAAATTCAACATGACCAAAGAAACATGATCATCCAAGGAGTGTTTTCAAGAGAACCAATTTTATTAAAGATCCAAACGTGCCTCAACCACTCTTTGAGAAGCCACTTATTCCCAAAAGGAATCCATCAAATCAGTTGAAAATAAAAAATCTATTATAAATCCATTTAAGAAACCCAAACCATCATTTTATAATCCAAATACATTTACAAATCCAAAATTACACTTTAAAAACCATGAATCATGTATAAAATCCAAATTGGAATTTTAACAAACACTTGGCGTGCATAGCTTAACAAAACAATCCCATATGCTTCAAAACAAGAAGAAAATTACCTCATTTATTATCAAACAACTATTCTATAAAATAATACATCACCACTTGGCCTTAAAGAGGGGTTTGAAAACCAAGTGATCAATGTTTCTTCATTTTAATAGACAATTGAAAAGGGAAACATACCTCAAACCACAAACACTTCAATGATGGAAACTAAAATCAAGTCCAAGAAGGTTCCACAAAGCAAGAACACCTAATAAGAACCTTAAAAAGGAAAACCCCCCAATTTAAACCCAAATAATCATGAACCCTAGAACCTAAATTCCAAGGGTTAATAGTAACCACAAAGAAATAAGAAGAATAAATAAGGGGAATAAGAGAAGATAACATTTAAAAATCACCCAAAAAACTTGAATAAATCCCCTTAGAATAACCATGGAAGGAGGTGGGATGTGTGAGGAAGATATGAGGATCCTCATAGGGTCACACGAACTAAATGGGGTAGGAATAGGGTGTCTTGGGGTTAAAATATGAGAGGGGTATAAAAGGAAAACACATTTTTAGACACATGGGCATTGTACATGGTTAGGTTACACCTTTTCCCAAACCATGAACAAACTATGCACCCTGTACTGGACACAATTGAAACCTTCACGGTTTGGCCACATGATTTAGGACACATTGTGCCAATTGTGTGATATTTTTTTGTCAAAAATTATAAAACTATGCATACACCTTCTGCATGATTTGGATAATCGTGTTCAGGTTGTGCACCCTCGACCAGAGACACCCAATGACCCATACAATTTCTCCTAAGATCCACATAGTTTGAAACAAACTATTCATATCCTATACAACTCAAACTGTATAAGTTCAAAATGAACTAAAAAGAGACTCAGCCTTAGGAGGTTGCATAATTACCCCTTAATTGACCACCGAAACTGTGTAACTGATTAAAAATAACCCAAAACTCCAAAAGTTTATTCAAGACACCCGAAAATCGAAAGGAAAGGCAAGGAAAAAAAATAAATAAACATAAAAGAACAAGATAAAAACTAGGGTATGATAATTCTTCACACCATTACACTTTCTGCCCCGAGAAATACTCAAAGTTTCTGGTTGATCAGGAGAAATACTAAGGTTCACACACTCACATAACTCAACTCCACAAACCCAAGAAAACCTCAACCACCACAAAAAAACTCATACCTCTTACCCGAAATGATCCATTGGACCCAATCCATTCCTCAAGTGACAACGAGTAACCCCATAGAATAGGCTGAACACCTTACCATAACCAAAACCATTGAGCTAACTCTGAGGGCCTAATGTTCACTAAGGAGATAAGGAAATAAGAACAAAACAAATAGTAAAGAAGACACACTATATTCCACATAGGAGGATAGAGTGGAATCCCCACCATTATAGATTCCAAGATGGATGCCCAACCAACACCATCCATTAACACCGTTCTCTCACACCGAATAAGTACACACACACCCCCAAGAGAAATCAAACAAACAAAACACACAAAGAGACACACTTCTCACCAAGATAATAAAATTTATAATGCCATAAAAGATTTTTCTATTAAAGCAGAGTTTATCAAAATTTAAAATGACTTTTATCACTATATGAAAAGGAAAAAAATACAAAACACTACAACTATAATGGAAGGGACACTCAATCACAAAGGGAATTCAAAATGAACATGGTCCAACATCTTACTCCTACAAACAATCTAAGGTGTCTTCTTAAGGGCCGAATTGGCTCCACATATCTTCCTAGAAATACCCTGACTAGATTGTTGATAGTGACCTAGGTGTCCACTGGTATGAAAATTCTATGGAGCATTTGGACATGCTGACTTCTTATAACTTGGATTTCCGTATTGATGACACACCATAGTCCTTCACCCAGAAGAAGTTGACTAATGATATAAAGGCCAATTGATTTTTCTAATAGAACCACCAGCTTCATCACCACAATATTTGGGTTGATCTCCCATATCCTTACTAGAATTCCCTTCACCACATACATATACTATTGGATGATTGGATATCTCAAGAACCCTTGTGAGTATAGCTTCAACCCAAACATATTTCTTCACCACGTCGACAAAAAAGTTTAGACTGAACTCTGTCACATTTTACTACAGATTAGGATGAAGCCTATTCTCAAAATTTCGAGCCTTCAAAGAACCATCCTCAGACTACTATGGGAGTTAAGGAGCTAGATCCTCAAAAAAATGGAAAAAATATAACACCAATCCGCCCCTTGCTGAAGGAATCACATATCCATCACCTTCTTCACCTTTATATACTCATAGAAATACTATAGGATTGATGAATCCTTGAAGAATTACTATAAGATCTATTCCTAAATCTTGGTCCAAATGACCTACTTCTACCAATTTAAACTCGGACCTTCAAGCATAAAGGTATAGAACTTCACCTTTAGAGACTTAGGAAACTCAAGTAAACTGAAGATCCTTTTGATTTTACACATCGACTCTTCTACTTCTAAAAAACACTCTTGAATATAATGGAGAGGACCGTTCAAATATAAAAACTCAAGAAGGAGGTCTTTGGGTTGATCGACCAGAGGGTCCTCTAATGGTGAACCACCCATAGATGCACCTCGAATATCCATCAAATATTTCGTGCGGCCATACACTAAACAACAAGAAGAGCATAAACCCAATCAAAACCAATTCACCAATAAGAAATCAAACTCGAAGCACCACTAAGACAGCATTCTAAAATCAAAAGAAGATGATCTCAACTACCACCAGTTAACAAAATGTCATGATTTTTGAAAAGAAAAACAAACTTGATAAGTTTCACACTCACCAATGGTATTATATGGAGCCTTACACATGCATATTCTCATTCCAATTCAGGCACCCATCAACTCATTCCATCAACCATCTTATTACTGACACACATCCTTATATGTGAGAGCTCATAATAATGCCAAATTTTAAAACAATATTTTTCCATTTTTGAAATAGAACATTCAACTTGAGTTTCAAATTCTCAATCTACACTTCATTTAAAATTTCAAAAAACTTTTCAGAAATCCATTAAAACATTTTCCCAAAACCATTCCATTTAAAAAATGATTTTCATTTCCAATGTAACCAATTTCGATAAACCCAAGTTTTGATTATAGAAATCCAATTTTTGATAAACCACTTCCCATTTTACCATGAAATCATCTTATTAAAGATCTATTTTCTAAGAATTTCTTTAAAATAAATATGAAAACTCATTTTTCATCTTCTAAAAACCAAAAAATTGCCACTTAGAACCCAGTTTTTCACAATTTAGAACAATGTTTTCAAAACGGTTTCAAAATTTAGAAAAACCCAAAACTAACCTAGAAAGGAAAACTAGTGTCGATGGGTGACTTTTCCATATGGTTGGCGGCCATATACCAATAAAACCACAATCATAGAGAGTTACTTAGGACCATGTCCCCCACTTTTCATGGATTTATAGGCCCTACGAGCTCACTATGACAACTGGCCTGACTCTCATTTCATTTTCCAAACACAAAACATTCTATCTCAATCAAAAAGGCCAAAAAAACAGGACATATAATGGTAACCCAAGGTTTGACACATAAAGTGTTGGATAGAGAATTCCTCACACCTATATAACAAGATCCGACAGTCCTACTATATCTATCTTGACAACCCAAATAACAAAGGGTGCTAAAAATGATAGGTCCTCTGAAGAACCTAGACTATGATACCAATTTGTCACGAACTATCCTGGGTCAAACCTGAACCGATCACCTGAGTCATCCTGTGATAAGCCACAAGAGGTGTTCCTGATCCTCCCAGGTTGGTGACATGCTCTAAAGGAATAAATGAGAACAAATGGGAAAGATTTCTCCTACAAAAAACAAACAAAGCATTATATGTAAATAGAGAAACCCAAACATAAACATACAAAGCATCTAAATAATATATATATATTAATTAAAAATTAAAGATAGTTGAAAATCAAAACCCAAACCGAACATGATGACCAATAAACCTCAATGTGACCCTGAGGGTCACTCTCTGATTAAAAATCCAACATCACCCACAATGATCAAAACCAAGTTGGAACCTGTACATGAGACTAAAAAAAATATGAAATTATACGCATGAGTATTAAAATCTAGTAGGTGTTTTTGGACAATCTATTCCCAATGTATTTACTTTAAAAAAATATTCCTCAATTTCATGTTTTAAAAAAAATATATAAAACATATATTTTCATAAATTTTATATTTAAAACAAAACCTAATCTATTTCAAAATTTCATTTAAAAAGATATTCTTTTCAAACATGGTAACTTTATCATTTTAAAGGAAGGGAGAAAGAGAATAAGGGCTAAAATTCTTATTTAAAAAGTAAAAGAGAGTGTAAAACATTTTAAAAAAATTTCCATAAAAAATTTCCAAACCCACTACCACCTTTTAAAAATAGGGGTACCCTATACAGGTGAGTACAAGAAAGGATCACATAGAAAGGGAAATGGAATATAGCTCTTATGAGTAACCGACCAAACAATCATCTCAATCTTCTTCTACATAAAAATAAGTTACGAAGAACTTGGGAGAACCTAGGCGCTTAGTGGATAATCTAAAACCTATTAACACCTAAATCATCCTGTAGGCATGCATCACCCAATGAAATCAATTCACCCACATGATCGGTCGTACCCTAACTGGTCTAACCGAGGGGCACAATCCCAAAGAAGAGAAATGTCCATAATAAGGTCCACTATCTAGTACATAACCCAACTAGTGCAGTAACTCTTTGTGGAATATTCGCTAGCTATGCGAGGTTCCGATGTCAAGAATAAAGTAGAGGGTTAGCTAACAAATGTAAAACGTTTAATTAATCACATGAACATACACCACACACAAGAAAAACACATGATAGAGACACCCTGGAGTCACCCCACAGAACTATCCCTTACCTTTCTACCATTTTTTCACAAGGGAGTCCCTCACCAAGGACCTACCATACTGTTCAACATGATCAAAGAAATAGGACCATCCAGGGAGAGTTTTCAAGAGAACCAATTTTATAAAAGTTCCAAATGGTCCTCCAACACTATTTGAGAAACTAGTTATTTCCAAAAGGAATCCAACATATCATTTTCAAATTACAAACCTCTTATAAATCCATTTGAGAAACCTAAACCAAAATTTTATAATCCAAATACATTTACGAAGAGAAAACCTCACTTTAGGAATCATGAATCATGTATAAAATCCAAATGGGTATTTTGATGAACACTTGGCTTGTATAACTTAACCAAAAATTACATATACTTTAAAATAAAAAGGAAATACCATAATTTATTATGAAACAATTATTATGAAAATTATACATCACTACTTGGCATTAAAGAGAGGTGAAAAAATCAATCAATCAATATTTCTTAAATTTAAAGGAAAATTGAAAAGGGAAACCCACTTAAAACCCCAAGAACTTCAATGATTGAAACTAGAATAAACACCCTAAATGTTCCAAGAATCAAGAAAACCTAAGAAGAACCTTAAAAATGAAAAAATTCCAATTTAATCATAAAGAAACATGAAACTTAGAACCAAAAGACCAAGATAGAATAGGAACCACAAATAAAAAGGATGAATAAGGAAGAGAAAGAATAGTAGAGAAGATTAACTTGAGAAATCACCCCCAAACCTTGAATAAATCTTGTTATAATCACAATGTAAGGAGGTGAGAGGTGAAAGGAAGAGGGGAGGATCCTTCTAGGGTTAAACAAACTGAATGTAAGGGGAATATAGTGTTTTGGGGTTAAAATTAAAGAGGGTTAAAAAAGGGAAAACACATTTTTAAGACACCGGGGCAATGTGCATGGTTAGGTCACATGGTTTCCCAAAACGTGCACCTCTTACTAGACATAATGGGAACCCACACGGCTTGGATGCACAATTTGAGAAACCACGAACCAAATATGCGACATGTATCTATGAAAAATGTTAGAGTTGGAGTCCTAGAACCAACTATTTATACTTTGATTACATTAATATTTAATGTATTTAAATATTAAACATCTTATTACATATTTTTCATTGTTCTGCATGACTATGACGTAATAATATCCTTGGTTTTTTTCATTGAGAAGGTCATAGTAGTTCCCCGCTATGATGATAAACTTGAAGTGATATGAAAATATTCTTAAATAGAGTTTTGCAGTTGGATGACATACTATGATGGGACACATAGTATATAGACTGTTAGGTGAAAGTACTCATAATTAGATGATACTTCTTTTCATAAAGTTCTCACTTGGTAATCTCTAAGATGGGAGGTTATGAGAACATACCTTCCAATAAGAATTCTGTATGTTTTGGAGTCATTAGATATTCCTATATGCGAGCATGTGTAATGGTCCTTAGACTTTTATATTATCATTGATGCATGTCATGACTTACACACGTTGATTTATTGATGAAAATAGTCACACCATATATTGGATGGAAGTAGGGTACATTGGGTGCGTCATAAGTGACATGTTATTAATGGATATATTAAGGAAGGATTTGTCCCTTCCATTTACAGAAGTTGATATCTCAACCCTTTGATTAAAATAGAACCGTCTCCCTAAATTCCATATCCATCATGTAACTATGAGTTTATTTTAGATAGTCAATGAAATATGTATCAAGAAAACTGGTTGATGACACTATCATAAAACCTATTTGATGAGATATTGAGATAAAATAATTATATTAAATAGTGATCATTTGTATATAGATGTCATATTTTTGACTTTAAGTTCTTTCTATTGGGTGCCTTGACTCATTTCTAGATAGTACTCTTGGACTTTAGGCAATCCCACCTAATGACAATGAGAAAGAATCCTAGAGGGTCACATACTATGTTTTTCTTATAGTCTCGATTAAATTTTATTTTAATTTAGTTAATGGAATAAATATTATTCTCAATACCATGGAATAATTTTATTTAATTTTAAATGATATCATAAATTAAATAAAATTTATTTATTTATTTTATTGAACATTTAATAAATATTTATTTACTAGTTTGTAAATAAAATATTTATTTAAGAGAATAAATTATTTATTTATTTATTCAGGTGTTAAATAATGGGAAGTGGATTTCTAGCAGACCAAGGCTGGTCCAGTAGTGAAATAAATATTTTCAAGATGTTGAATAATTATTTAACTTGTTGGAACAAGAAAAATAACAATAATTCTATTATCATTATGTGGCATAAGATTTCATTTATGATTCCATTTTGCGCAATTGGCACACCATGAAAAATGGTGCTGTTATTGTTATTATGTAGCAATGATTTTATCTAAGATTATGAATGTATTTAATTACTGTTACACAATTAAATATTGTAACCAAAATCCAATGTCATTAAATAAATAAGTACATCTATTATGCCATTATGGATGGTGAACCAAATTGATGGTGGTGATAAAATTGTTGATCCCAAAAAAAATATCTCAAATCCTCTCCTTTCCTCTCTTAAGAATGAGAGAAGTTCTTAAAGATTGTAGAACAATCGATCAAGAACTACTGATACAATACTCTTTATTTTCCACTCTAGCACCTGGAGAATGAGTGGTGTCGATTGGAGACCATCAGAATACGTGTGAATCACCGCTAGAGGGATTCTGGTTTGGATCCTTGCAAGAACAATGAGAAAATCTAGAAGGTTCATTCTGGATGATCAACATCATAAAAAAAAGTAATAAAGATACAGGTATTTAATTTCTACAGAAATTGTTTAAATTAATTATAAACATGATGTGTAAGATCTTCTCTCTAGGATCTAGCACCCTATTCTTCTTTTTTCTAGATCTTTGATCTTAATTCATGGATAATGGCATTTACCTTCATATTGATCCCAGATTGGTCATCGATTATGGAAAAGGAAAAGTTGGGCCCTCCCAACTGCCATGCTTCAACTGAGTTTGGATCCTAAAAGTGATATCAAAGGGAGGTCATCATTGTTTATAATTATTTAAATATTTTGTTGATGATTTAAAATTTAATAATTTTTTTTATCAATTCAACATTAATCGTTCATGTAATATGGACTTTGAGATCTGTTCTTCCTCTTTCATTTCCCACAGATCTAATAGAAATGAATAATTTCTAGATTAAAATGAAAACCTCGAACTCATCAAGAGGTGTCGATGATTCTCTATAGGTGATGCTAAAGTACATTCCGTGTGTTTAGACTTTCACATTAGGTTCTCTTCCATACATGTTGCGTATGTTGGACTACACACCATGTAGTATTTTTCAATGCATTGAGATGAATTCATAAATTAATCAAGTCATGTGTATTTATTACATGTAGTGTAATTAATTTTACACCGTTTATTGACCAGGATATATATGCACACACTTACCGGATTACACATCATGTGGCCCACTGGACACGACATGTAGTCCCTTCAGGTGAAGGGACAATATGAGAACCCCATTCATGGATTGAGTCAACTGGTAACCATGTAACACAAAGACAACATGATGTGTGGCCCACTGGACACTCCATGTGCTCTGAAATATCCTAAGTATGCTTAACATGCTGAGTCCCTAGGCGTGTACTTCGGGAAATATGGTGATGGTAGTACAAACTATGTAGTCATAACTACACACCTTGTACTATACAAAATTACAAAAAAATTAAAACATTAGTGTTTGTGTAATGTTTAGAACTACTAATCATGTACAAATGATACTACGTGTTAACACTCTATGCATTGAAGCATCATGTCTACAATATATCAGAAGAGTAAAATATTATATGAATATAATACATATTGGTTAGATATGAACTGGTATTCACCTAGTTACCTCCATGGTATATTTAAGTATAAGGATGAGAATCTCAAGGAAATTCATTAAAGGAATGAAGATAAAAGGATTGATTAATTAAAGATAATAATTAATCTATTCAAGAGAAATTTTACTTAATAAGAACGATTTAAAAAATTAAATTCTAGTTTTATTAATTTAATAAATCGTATCATGTATTCAAATGATCATGAGCTAGACCATACCTTTTTTATGTGATTGGGTTCCCTTTTAATTTATTTGTTAAATCAAATTCTTGTCCTGCGATCTGTCTCTCCTCATTAATATGTAGGGAATTCATGTCCATGATTTCTTTTATGTAGACACCCTTTTTTACCCCTCACATGTGTGTGAGTTAAAAAGAATATGTAATGGATGGATCTACCAAGCTAGTGGAGGTGGTTCAAGATGGAGCCGAGATGAAACCAATCCCAGGAGATATAAAGGTGGATAGGTGGAAAACTATAAACACAAAACCAAAAGGTTCAAGGAGTTTATCCCCTAGGCCAGTGTTAGTTTATTGATTTATAGATAAACTAACCATTATAAAATCTCATGATCATGCCCTTTATTTTATTTCTATCAGTTTCTTGGTTTATCATTATGGATGTGTTGTCTCAATCACATAATTAATGAATTAAACAATCATGTAATATGGAAATAAAATAAACCAGGATTATGTGTAAATATTATCAATACATGGTTATTCACTTAAGTAAGTTCCACTTAATATTACAAGCATGTGATAATGATAATAATAAATTTATGCATAATATAAAAAAATCCCTCAATAAAATATTGAGTTGGAATAAACCTTCTATTACTTGATTAAGGGAAAGAATCAATAAAAGTATGTTTCTGAACAACCCTTGTTGGGGCACTTACTTTTATATAGGAATCCCTTATAAAAATTTTGGGTTGAATTAACCATATTACATCAAGAGGAGTATCCATTACTAGATTTGGTGTAATATTGGAGGAAATTGTTGAGGAAATCCAAGTCAATATTTTAGGATTGAAGAGTTCACTCAATGGATCAAGTAGCAGCAAGTCCACAGTTTTCAAAGACCTGCCTACTTAAATACCTTCAAACATCTTGACCAACCCTCATAGGCGTTATGTAAAGGGGAATATAGATCCATACCACTATATTTTCCAAGAAACTAGATATTCTGAGTTCAACAGTGAGGGCCATTTCGACTTGATAAAATAGTGAGAGACTTAACAAAATTAATTTATTATTTCTCATAAAATGTAATCAAGAATGTACTAATAATCATCTCTTTTAATTGTAGAATAAAATGACAAGATCAACCACACTATCCCCGTTATCAATTCTGGGTAAAGACAACATCATCACCAGCAATAACTTCCAGGAATGGTTTAGATGCCTTAGAGTTATTCTACGCCATGAATTGAAGTCTTACATGTTGGAGATAGCATTACCGGATCCACCTACCAAATAGGCGAGTGATGAGGATTTCCTGGTCTACAAGAAACATATGAAAGACGTGGTCGATGTTAAATGTTTGATTCTTCTATCAATTCCTAGTGAACTCATGAAGTCTCATTAAAACATAGATGCATATAGAATTCTTGAGAACCTCCATGGTCTTTACCTGGAGAGAGAAATAAAGGAAAGGTTTGAGATATACAAGGTACTCTTTTAGAGTAATCTTAGAGAGGGTTCCCCAGCTGGTCCACACATAGTCAAGCTCATTGGCTACATTGAGCACCTGGAGGTTTTAGGGTTTAAGCTCCTTGAAGAACTGGGTACCAATATCATTCGCACATCACTACATCGGATCTTCTCTAGTTTTGTTATTAATTAAAATTTGAACAACACTGAGAAGTATCAATCTAATCTTGTTATCCTTATTCACGAAGTGGACAAACATATGAAGTGCGACAAGTATTCTGTCCTTATGGTGAATAAGAGGAAAGGGAAGGTGAAGAGATTTAAGCCCAAGGATTCTTCATGACCTTCCATAAAAAGTAAGATCAAGGGGGTGGCAAGGAAACATGAAGTTTTTTGTTTCGCATATGGCAAGAAGGGACACTAGAAGAAAAACTGCACCTAGCCAAAGAAGAAAGGGGAAGCTTTAGGTGCAATTTTTTTCAAGTGCAATTTATCTGTTTCTAAAAATTGGGTATTGGATATAGCTTGTGGTTCTTAAAAATGTATTCAAATATTGGAACCAAATAGATTCAAGAAAATTGAATAAGGGGAGGTAGATCTATGAGCAAACAACAAAGCTAGACTTGTTGCTATAGCTATCAGGGACTACTACCTGACGTTGATGACAGGGATGATCTTGGTGTTAAAGGTTTGTAATTATGTGTCTTTTGTGACCAAAAACATTATTTATGTATCCAAACTAGATACAAATAATTTTTTTTCATGTTTGGAAATGAAAGTTTCTTCTTTTACAAATAGAGAATTTGTTTTGGTAGGGCACATTTATACAATGGTCTTTACGTGTTGGATTACACAAAACAAGTAATGGAAATCGATAATAAATATACTTCACATGACTCATACCACACCCAACTTCGGCATCATCAGCTAGTTCATGTAAATGAGAAAATCTCAACAAAGTTACATCAATATGGATATTTAGATTCTTTTGAACTAAAACCACTTGGTGTATGTTACACATGTTTACAAGAAAAAAAGACCGAATCCCAATTTAGAGGGAAAGATGAAATGTCCAAATATCTTCTGGAATTGGTGCATACTGATGTGTGTGGATCATTTCCAATTGATTCAAGCGGTGGGTACTCATAATTCATAACTTTTAATGATGATTTTAGTAGATATGGAAATATCTACTTAATTAGGTATAAGTCAGATTATTTTGATAAGTTCAAGGAATATAAGAATGAAGTTGAAACCCATCTTGGAAACAAGATTAAAAAACTTCTCTCAAACCGAGGGGTGCGGGAGTATCTTAATCAAGACTTCATTTAATATTTATAGGAGTTTGGGATACTATCCCAACTCACTCCTCCTCACACGCCTCAGTGGGATGGTGTAAGCGAAAGGAGGAACCACACCTTGTTGGACATGGTGAGATCAATGATTATTCATACAAGTCTTCCATTTTCCTTTTGGGGATATTTGTTACAAATAGTGGAACACATACTAAACCAAGTACCAACTAAATCAATAAATGGTATTCCATATGAGATTTGGAATGGATGAAAATCCACGTTATCGAATTTTCATGTGTGGGATAGTGAAACATTTGTTAAAGCATATTCAGGTAACAAATTTTCACCATGAGGAACAAGGTGTACCTTTATAGGATACCCTAAGGAAATAATGGGATATTACCTATATAAAACCTCATAAAAAAGGATAGAGTGGAATGAAAAACCATATTCCTTAAGTGAGAGAACATATCCAAAAAAGATAGTGGGAGCGAGATATAATTTGATAAAGTCGAGGATCAAGGTGTACACGATTTGGTACAGGAGTAGATTCTACAAATCCTTGTGGAAGAAAAATCTATTCTAGAGACACAATTACTACATAGGAGTATAAGAGAGGTTAGAGAATGGGAATAGTATAATTTTCTAGTTACCGATGATGGTGACTCATTATTACTTGATAATAATGATCCTCTAACCTACAAGGAAGAAATAAGTGGCATAGATGTTACCAAGTGGAAAGAGTCAATGTTTTCTAAAATAGATTCCCTATACCCAAACCATGCCTGGATTTTGGTAGATCCTCTAGTTGATATAAATCCTTTTGGTTGCAAATGGGTATTCAAGAAGAAACTGGTCTTGGAAGGACATTTCAGTTCCTATAAGGCATGACTAGTTGCAAAAGGGTTCAAACAGTGTCAAGTCCCTGAATTCGATGAAAAATTTTCACAAGTTGTGATAATAAAATCCATTAGAATTAAATTGGAAATTGTTTCTTACCATGAAAATGAGATTTGGAAAATGGATGTCAAGATAGCCTTCCTTAATAGTAACCTTTAGGAAGATGTCTACATGACACAACCTGAAGGGTTTGTGACTCTAAAGGATTCCAATATGATATGAAAGTTATAGAAATCCATTTATGTATTAAAGAAATCATCCATGCCATGGAACATTCATTTTGATGAAGCCATAACAATTTTTTATAAAGAATGAATGTGAACCTTGTATGTACAAATAGTTTAGTTGGAGTGTAGTGATTTTTCTAATAGTATATGTTGATGACATATTACTTAATGGAAATGAGATACCAGTCTTACAATTTATTAAGGAATAGTTGAATTAATGCTTATCCATAAAGGATATAGGCAAGGAAACATATATTCTTGGGATAAAGATCCATCGTGGTAGATCCAAGAGATTTCTAGGCCTAAGTCAAAGTACATACATTGAAAAGATACTAAAGAGATTCAATATATAACAATCCAAGATGGGAATGTTTCTAGCATCACATGGCATTTATCTTTCCAATAAAATTTGTCCTTAGACGCAGGATGAAAGAGAGATAATGTGAAAGACTTTATACGCATCGGCAATTGGGTAAGTCATGTATGCCATGCTATGTACTAGGCTAGATGTCTCCTACGCATTAAGTGAATTAGGCATATATAAAGTTGACCCAAGTGATCACCATTGGATGGCAGTCAATACTATCGTAAAGTATCTAAGGTATACTAAGGATATGTTCCTAGTTTATGGGGGAGATAAGGAATAAGTAATCAGATGATACAGAAATTCTATTTTCCAGACTGATCAGGACGACATGAAGTCACATACGGGATAAATCTTCACTTTGAATGGAGGTTATGTGAGCTGGATGAGATCAAAGAAGAGTGTCGTCACATATTCTACAGTAGATTCTGAGTATATCACATCTTCTAAGGAAGATAAAGAATCATTTTGGATGAGAAACATTATATAAGAGCTGGACGTGGTACCTAGTAGTAAAGATACCATTACACTCTATTGTGATAACACTGCAGTGGTGGCTCTCACAAAAGAGCCAAGGTCATATTAGAAGACAAAGCACAAACTTTAGATGTATCATCTTTTGATGGGTTTTCTTAGAGATTTGATGTTTCAGTGAGCAGAATTTCCATGGAAGACAATGTGATGGACTCCTTCAATAAATCCTTGACTCAGTAAAATCATGATCATCATGTGAGGTCTAGTGGACTGAAAAGCATAGGTAGTTGACTCTAGTCCAAGTGGTAATTTGTTAGAGTTGGTTTCCTAGAACCAACTATTTGTACTTTTATTACATGAATATTTAATATATTTAAATATTAAACATCTTATTACCTATTGTTCATTATTTGGCATGACTATGATTTAATAATGTCCTAGAGTATTTGTCACATTGACAAGGTCATTGTAGTTCCTCACTATGATGAGAACCTTGAAGTGCTATGAAAATATTCTTAAATAGATTTTTGTAGTTAGTTGGCATACTATGATGGGACACATAGTATAAAGACCATTAGGTGAGAGTACTCGTAAGTATATGAGACCTCTTCTCCTGAAATTTTCACTTAGTAATCTCTAAGGTAGAAGGTTATGATACTAGACCCTCCTGTAGGAATTCCACATGTTTTGGTAGAATTGGATATTCCTATATACGAGTGTGTGTAATGGTCCTTAGACTTTAAGATTATCTTTAATGAATGTCATTACTCACACACTTTGATTTACGGGAAACAATTATCACAACATATGTTGGTGGGAAGTAGGGTACAATGGGTGCATCCCGAGTGACATGTTAGTAATGGATAAGGTGAGGAAGTGTTTGTGCCTTCCATTTATGGAAGTTGATATCCTGGCCATTTAATTGAAAAAGAACCATCACCCTAAATTCTATTTCCATAGTGTAAAGACAAGTTTATTTTAGGTATTCAAAGAAAGACATATCAAGCAAATAGGCTGATGACACTATCATGAAACCTAATTGATGAGATATTGAGAGAAATGGATTATATTACATAGTAAGCATTCACATGTGGATGTCATCATTACAACTTTAAGTTATTTATCTTAAGTTCCTTGACCCATTTCTAGATAGTAAACATTGACTTTAGGCAATCCCACCTTATGCCAATGAGAAAAAATCCAAGAGGCCCACACACTAAGTATTTCTTGTGGTCTCGATTAAATTCTATTTGAATTTATTTAATGGAATAAATATTATTCTCAAGACCGTGGAATAATTTTATTCAATTTAAAATGATTTCATAAATTAAATAAAATTTATTTATTTATTTTATTGAACATTTAATAAATAAATATTTAATATTTTTTAAATAAAATATTTATTTAAGAGAATAAATTATTTATTTATTTATTCAGGTGTCGAATAAATGGAAGTGGAGTTCAAGCGGACCAAGGATGGTCCAGTAATAAAATAATTATTTTCAATATGGTAAATAGTTATTTAACTAGTTAGCACGAGATAAAACAATAACAATGTTGTTATCATTATGTGGCATGAGATTTCATTTATGACTCTGTTTGGCGTAAATTAGCGCACCATGAATAATGGTTCTATTATTGTTATTATGTAGCATGGGTCCTTTCTATGGTTAAGAATGTATTTAATTTCTGTTATGAAATTAAATATTGTAAATGATACCCCATGTCATTAAATAGACAAGTACATTTATTGTTCCATTATGGACGGTGAACCGAATTTCCAGTGGTGAGAGAATTATTGAGCCATGAAAATTTCTCTCCCGAATCCTCTCCTCCCCCCTCTCAAGAATGAGAGACTTTCTTAAAGATCAAAGAACAAGTGATCAAGAATGACCGATGAAAGACACTCACTTCACCGTGATAGCACCTGGAGAACAAGTGGGGTCAATCGGAGGCCATCAGAACACATGTGGATCACTGCTAGAGGGATTCTAGTTTGGATCATCGCAAGCGCATTGAGACAATCCATAAGCGTCATTATAGACTATCCATATCATCAAAAAAGAAAGTACTGAAGATCTTGGTATTTAATTTCTATAGGAATTATTTATATTTATTATAAACATGATGTGGAAAATCCTCTCTGTAGGATATGGTGCCCTTTTCTTCTTTTATATAGATCTTTGATATTAATCTGTGGATACTAGAATTTATCGTCATATTGATCCTAGATTGGTCATCGATTATGGCAAAGACAAAGTTCGGCCCTCTCAACCTCCACACTTCCAATGCATTCTTATCCTTTAAAAAATTTCATAACCATGTGCACACCTTCTACACAATTTAAATAATTGTGCTTAGGACGTGCATGCTTGACAAGAGATACCCAAGGACACACAAAGTTTCTACTAGGAGCCTCATAGTTTCAACAAAACCATGAATATCCCTTGAAACTCAAATTGTGTAAGTTAAAAATGAACTTAAAAGAGACATAACTTCATGTGGTTGCACAATTACCCCTTGACAATTCACCTAAACCGTTAAATTGAATAATAATAACCCAAAACTAAAAACATTGATTCAAAACAGCCAAAACTCAATAAGAAATACAAGGACACAAAGATAAACAAACATAAAAGAAGAAAATAAAAACCAGGGTGTGAAATCTATATATATAAAAAGGTTATATTTTAAATTAGTAATTCAAATGATATGTTTGTTTTTGAAAGGGAATAACTGACCTCCTTTTTTAAGAGAGGGTAGTGAATCTTTTGGAAACACCCTTTATATTTTAATAATTCTATGACACTATTTTATAGTCAATGGCTCAGAAGTATAGAAATAATGGGGTGTGGTATGTATTTGGGTTGATAAAGCCTCAAACAAGGCCTTCTACACATATTGTAATCATTTTAAAGGGGTTTTACTATAATGGTTTTACATTTCTACTCTTTTACTTTTAAAATAGATAAATAGTTTTAACTAAGAGATTTTATGTATTATTAAGAATATAGAATAACCCAAAAAATAAAAATTGGGTGTGGTGGAACTAAATTTAACATCTATTTAATCCAATTTAATTTCTAAATATTATAAAATTAATTTTTTAATTAAAAAAGATAATGTGTAGAAAAACTATTTCTGTAGAAAAATGTCATTTTGACCGTTATTGATTATTGTTCATATTTATTATTTATAACCAACTAAATGAGTGTTAATATTTTTATTAATATTTTTATAAATAATATTAGAATCGTAATTCAAATTATATCAATTTAATATAATTTATATAAATCCCTTTAATATTAATAAAATTATAATTTTAAAATAAAATTTTCAACGTAACTGTGGTAATTAGAATTAATACCAAAAATCTATTTTCATACCTAAAAATAAACCATTCTATATTAAATAATATGAAAATTCATTTCTAAAATTTAGGTAGCCTTTATCAAATTAACTTTTTTTGTGTATGGAAAATTAATGTTAAGAGAAGCACATGTAATGTGAAAAAAGAAACATTAAAAAAAATTATTTTTAAGTAAAATGATTTATAACTAAGATAGTGTTGTCAGTGTCATTGATTATAATGAATTTTCAAAAATTAATATCATTAAAATATTATTTATTTAATAATAAAATAACTAAAAAACATCATTTCATCATGTTATAATTAATTAAAAAAACAATTAAAAAACAGTTTTTTTTAAAACACTCCCTAAAATTTTAAAATATTGACCATGGAATTATAAATTAAATATATTATTTTAAAATTATTTATTATACTTTATAATATATAATTTTAAAGGAAAAAAGTATCAAACACTTTCTATATATTTACATTGTAAAGACCCAAACCTAGTATCCCAGAGTCAGTTGTTACATTATTACATTGGTATAAGATATAAGTAATCTCATCCCAAATGACCAAATAGTATAGTAGTCTTGGTAAAATAGATACATACTTGAAATTAAAATAAATGTTGAAAATATAAGATACACAGTTTTTTTTGAGAACACTATATTTTCCCTTATCATATCACTGCATATCAACCATATAACACTTCTTGATATCTTGAAGAAAATAAAACATAAGAAAAGTGTGAGATCATATGATTAGTATTGGTTAGAATACAAAAATATATATCATTAATAAATAAGTACTATCAATATGGAAAGGTAATTAATCAAAACACTTGTTATTTAAACAATAAGTAGAGAATTATATGATAGGAATAAATAATGATCAATTGGAGCCATATAAACAATAACATGAGATTGAAACGCATCGATATATATTCTAACTAATAAAATAATCACATGGAAATCAATATGTAATCACTTAATGAGGGAATTCATAATTTTGGACATCTGAAACATACTATCTACAACTTTCACAAGATAATTTAATTCTATTTGTAAACACCCATCTAATTTGTCTATCAAATCTATCTCATGAGACTTATTGATGCATCAAGGAGATATCTATAACCAGACCCCAACCATCACTTACCAAGTCCAATAAATTCCTCAAATAAAATTAGTGACCAATAATCAATATAAAAATTCTTATAGAAAAAAAACTAACATAAAAAATGTTAATACTTACCCCAATCAAATAAACATAATCATAAACCATCCATAGAAATATGATGTATGGTACAAAAATTATACATCCTTGTTCAAAATTGTCATAAACCATCTAAATAAATAGTAAGGATGATATCAATACAACATATCCCCAGGATATTATAAGTAAAATAAATGGTTTATGTCGTTGATTAATTGAAACACCATAATAATTTTATTAAAACATTTTAAAGGAAAAGAACCTTTTCAATTTTAAATTTTATTTTTTTTATAACTAAAAGATCACCAAATATTTTGAAAATATATTTATTTGAAAATAAAATTTTAAAATTAAAAATTAATCTTTAAAAAATCGAGTGGTCATGATTGTAGGAAATTTCATTCACACCATACACGTTGAAACAAAGATTCCTTTCATATTTTTGTTAAAAGCTAAATGATCCTTGTTTCGAAAAGGATATGAAGATTCATTTTAATTTTTTTGTAAAAAGTTAACAATGAATAAAAATTTATTTAATAAATCATTTGGAATAGTTTAAAAAAAATTTGATTTTTTTTTTAAAAAACTTGGATTTTGATGAAAAAGTATTTCAACCGAAGAGAGAAATAAAGTCAAATTTTATTAAAAATATATCTCAATTATTTTATTTACAAAGAGTGGATAAATGAAACTATTACTTTAAACATTCATTAATTACTATATTATAAGTAAATATATCAGTTTTAGGACAGAAATTAAAAATAATTCCCCCAAAGGAGACTTAAACAAAGACAATCTCAAATAATGATGAGATTGTGAAATAAACGCTTACAAATTTGGTAGCTTTTTAATCATAAGACCCATGAAATAAATAACTTAAAATTAAAATTAAATACCATTAAGGTAAATATAATCATGGAATAACATATCAAAAGGGTATGTATATACACCCCATAATGGAAAAAGTGGTGAATATGGTGTATGTCACATGGAAGTAAAAGTGAGACGAGAAACCCTTACCTCAAGTTCGACTTCCTTCATATGCATCCGAACCTCTGGTATAATAAATATAAGTTTATTATAAATAAATTATATAACCATAATAATATCTCTCATACCATAAAGTATTTGTTTATAGTATTTTATCACTTATTTATTTGCAATTCTTTGTTAAAATCATAGTTTCAGGTGATAATTGTTTCATTTTTCATATATTTTTTGGTCTGGTAATTTTGAACCTTTTACTCTAATCAAAGTTCCTTTATCTCCATAATGTTAAAAATTATATAAATATCATATTTATTCATTAAATATTTATTTAGAGTAGTATATATAAGTTAGATATAGAAAATGGATTACAACTTTTATGGAGATGGTTGTCCCTACATACAAATGAACATAGTTTCCATTTTTCTCGACAGATGGAATAAAAAGGAAAATAAACATTAATTAACTATACTATAATAGTTATTATTTTATATATATCATTTATATTGATCAAATTTATCCTTATTACCATCCATGTAAAACTAAAATAAAAAATATTTCACATCGATATGTGGAGGAGGCAGTCCACATGTACATACAAGCGACATTATTATTTTCCAATATATTGGAAGGTAAGAAGTTGTATGTGATATTATATTTATAGAGTTATTTTTAGGTCATAAATATCTCATATATTCATTAACTATATCCTTAATACCTCCCATGTAATGGATACGCAAAAAATGAACCACATCGCTTCGTGAGGCGGTAGTCTACCATACGCACAAGTGATATTATCATATCCCCCATGGAATGGTAAGTTAGATGGTATATGTGATATAATAATTAAATCGTATAATGATTTCATAAATATCATTTAAATATGTTTAATATATCATTATATCCATCATTGAAATTTGGTGATGGAAAACGAATTACAATAGTTCGCGAGACGGTAGTGCGTCGTACACACGATCAATAGTTTCGTTTCACATTTGATAGAAGTGGAGATTCATATGAGTTATGAAATTAAAATTATAAAATCTTATTATATAGGGGATACTAGTGTTATTATATTAACATATTTTAATGTTATTTGAAGGATTTGGAAGAAGAAATAAATTAAATACATACTTTTAATAATTTTTCCTCTTCTTCGGAGAGTCTTTTTAGGTTTATACCTAAATCCTTCATAGGAAGGATTACTAATGAAAATAATGCCTCTATTATATGGGGAGTGAGGTAAGTAAGATATTTGGATAGTTATTTGAAAAATGTTTTTGGAAGTGTAAAGAGGAGAGGAGAGTAGGTGACCATTTTTAAGTGGGGGAGAGGACATACATGAAATGTTTCAAAAGAGAAAGTGATACCCATGTTTTCTCATGTCATAAGCCTCCCAAATGCGTCATTCATGAACATTATAGGTTTTGAGGTCTAAATATGACTATAAAATGGGTTTTGAACAAGTTTTATGTCATTTTTAACTCTTATCTTCTAATTTTATCCCCATGGTAAACCCATTTTACGCTAACCATGATTTTTTTTCTATTATTACTATTAATTGTAGTAAAAAATAAGTTTCTCTTACTAGATAATATTTATTATTTTGATCCAAATATGGAATTAATTTCTCCAAATTCAATTCTCAGAAGTACTGGACCCCAATTGAGTTTTGGTTGTATTTGTTGTCAATAGATCAATATGATGATTATATTGAAGGAAAAAAGTATGTTGAAGAAGGTTGTGAGTAAAGTTATCAAATCAGATCCAGAACCATAATAAAATTTAGGAGGATCAGACCCAAAATCATCAATATCAGATCTAGTCATCTATATGAGTCAACAGATACAAGAATCATAATGTGACTTCGATGAAAGTTCCAAAAATCATATTTAGTTTGGAATAAAGGTAGTAATAATAATGAGTAAGTTTTTATAGAGTCTGAATGAATCCAATATAAATATAATGATCCTATTATATTTTTCAATTCACAAAATTTCTATGTTTTCTGAGAAACTTGTGATGAAATCTTGATGAAATAAAGGGGGAGAAAAATAGTTCGGAGTCATATTCATCTAGGAATCGTATTCATCTAAGAATCATATTCATCCGGGAATCATATTCATATAGGAATCATATTAATCTGGGAATAATATTAATCTGGGAATTATATTTATTTGGGAATCACACTAGGATTTCTAGACCTAAAATAAAATTATTTCATAATTGTCTCAAATGTATTTTTATTGAGTTATATAATCATGTTGAGAAAATTAGACTTTCAAGCAAAATTGAAAATAGTACTGAATCAATCGTACTGAAGAAATCATACTAGATAATCATAATGATGAAACTAGAATGAGAAGAATTTTCCTTCAGTTTTTGTGGATAAACACAATGAGGAATACATGGTTTCACAATATTCATCATCATAATGAGGTAGATAGTAATGATAAAATTAGAATCAAACTAATGTTTGATAAGAAGTATAAATCATTGAAGAAGTCAAAGGGTGATTTCAAAATCAAGGAGATTTTAAGATTAAAAAGGAATTGAACAAGTCAAATAGATATCCAAGATTCCAGGGGAATTTAATATTTGTGAAATTTGGTTGAGAGGGAATGGTTTTTTGAAACCATCTTAAACTATTTTTGAGGTCCCTATAAAAGGATAGATGAGTTCATTTGTAATGTGACTCTAAAATATACCAGCGATCAAGCTTTGGAATTTTTAGAACATGTATTGATTACCAAATAATTTTTTTTTGTTTCAGGATAAATATAAGTGATATCATCAAATTTATATTCAATAAGATCATCTAAGTAAGATCCATATGATGAAGTTCCATTAAAACAAGTCCAACGAAGTGAGTCTATCAGAGCGACATCCATCATATCCAGGTTCATCAGACCAAGTTTCATCATACATAGAATTACGAGCTACCAATTGAGTTTATACTCAATTGAATAAGTGAAAAAATAATCAAACCAAACTAACCATCATATAGACACCATCATATTGGGGTTACCATAATTGGAATATCGGGATGACCTTGCTAATAATTCTGTACTAAGGTTCTGGAAGAAGTTTCAAGGACAATAAGTTACTCAGAAAATTATTTATGTTATTGATGGTTGAATATATGTAATGTTTGAATCATCTTACTTGTATGAAGTCTTTTTGAAGTGGATCAGAAAAGAAGAA
Organism: Viscum album; assembly: GCA_963277665.1. Lineage (NCBI taxonomy): Eukaryota > Viridiplantae > Streptophyta > Magnoliopsida > Santalales > Viscaceae > Viscum > Viscum album. The sequence goes on from OY728135.1 coordinate 1,294,905,616, forward strand.
GGATAGTGATGCTTGTGATTGTGGATACTTACCAGTTATTGATAAGGATTTTTTGTGGAAAGTGGATACTGGAAATGATAGTTGGCGGGAGGGGGTTATAACTAGCTATAGTATGAAAGTTGCTACTTGGATTGTTTTATTTTTTCTTTTATGGTGCCTATTTATTCTAGGAAGAAGATAGTAAAATAATCCATTTTGGTGGGACTATTCAACCCGATAAAAAGTAGGTATTTGTGCCGAAACATGTAAATATCGTGTGCTGCCTTATCTTTATATTTTTTTCATATGAAAGGTGAGGTTGTGAGTTATTTTTGAGTGGATCATAACTCTAAAATGTTTCAAATGTTAATAAATTTTTTGTTAAGGAGTTATGAATATTTCTTAAAAAAGAAAAAGGAACCACAAATTCTCCTCCTCTAAGTGGTATTGATACTACATAAGAACAAAAATCGGTTTCAGAGCCAAGGTTTCCTCTAAAAGATCCATCTTAGGAATAAATAATTTCAATTCAATGTATTATAAGGGGATTACTATTTTAAATGTAAAGAGCTATCATATCTATAAAGATATAATTCTTCCATATCTTATGTACCTTGGGTATGATGTTTTGGAAGTAAATACCGAAGTATTTACTCCTCATATTGATAATAATTATTTAATTACTACGAATAAGTGAAATGTTGAGAATGATGGAAGAGGGAAAAATGATTTACTCACATCACTAACAAAAAGTGAGTTTCTTTGAGTAAAGGGATTTAGAACTACCAAAAATTATTTGGGAGATGTTTAAAAATATATATGAAGGTAATACAATAGTAAAGAAAAAAAAGTTACAACTTTGGAAGTTGAACTATGAAGATATGAAAGTGTATGAGTAAGAATCTATTTAAAACTTCTTTATAAGGTTAAATGATATTGTTAGCACCATAAGATTCATGGGTGAGAAATTGGAAGACTCAACTATTGTTGAAAAGATCTTGAGAATTATTCCTAATAAGTTTGATGCAAAAGTTACATCTTTGGAAGATAGAGATGCTGAAACATTATATTTGGTTGATCTACTTAGTTCTCATATTACTTATGAAATAATAATAGATAATTCTATGGAAAAGAAAAAAAATGTTGACCAAGAAATTTCCTCTAAATATTTTATGAAATGAAAAAAATAAGGAAATTAAAGAAGAATCAAGTGATTCGAAAGAATAAGAAGAATTTTAAGACTTCAATACAATAGTTTCCCTTATTTCTAATAAATACAATAAGGGAAAATGGAAAAGTGAAAATATAAAATTTTGAAATTGTGAAGGAAAAGGTCATTTCAAATAGAATTATCTTAGGGAGAAAATTTAAGAATACGAGTATGAAGAAGATGATGAGAAAAATCATAAAGGAATGTGAAATAAGCACAAGGAAATATTTTCTTAAGAAAAAAATAAGAAAAGTTATCTGAGTAGAATAAATAAGAATGATTCCTCATTTGATGATTAATTCGATCATCAACTCAAATATCTTGATCAAGTTGGAAATTAATGTGATTCTTCAGGCAGTGATGATAATGATGAAATGATTATTGAAATTTAATGGATTATTAAAAATAATTTGGAGAACGCACATGAACAAAATACTCAACTAAATAATGAAAGAAGGAAGTTGAAGAAAGATGTCTAAGGCATAATTTTTGTGAATGGAGATCTTGAAAGAAAACTGAAAATTTATGAAGAAAAATTAGCTTAAAATGAGAATCTAAAAAATATAGAATCTACAATTATTGAAGAAAGTAAATAGAATAAGTTGAAGATAGATTAATAGGAAAAAATCATAGATTTTCTTAAAAGTATGTTGGCTGGAAAAAGGATATTTGTTTGAAACACAATCAATAATTCTTACAACACAAAGTGAGATAAGAATTCTGAGATAAAACATCACCACGATGATTGATGTTAGTGGAGAAACTTTTAAATAAGGTGAATAGAATGGTTAAAAAAGTAGGTTTGTGAGAAAATATATTTTATCAAGAAATATAAGAGCTCCTTTTTAAATTATCCCCCTAAGAAAAGTGGTCCATTATTTGTGAAGAAGAAACAACAAAAAAATGTTATGAACAAATTTACTATCATTTCAAAAAATCGAGATTCATAGTTCACTATTGGTGGTGTGGAGTTTTCAAACACAAAGCCTATTTATGCTAGTATAACATGTATTTACCAGAAAACCATTATGAATCAAGGGGGAGCTATGATGAGAAAAGAAAAAAAATGTTCCAAAAACTTTCATGGAACTGAAAAAGGAAATTCAGAAGACGAATAAAGATGAGTATGTTAAGAAAGATGATTATTTTTAGAAAGTTAAGAAAAGTTATCATACAAGGTCTGAAAAGAATGAATATTTATTTGGCCATAAAAAACTGACCTATCTAGGAAGTTAGAAGAATAAAAAACCACCAAAAGAAAAGGGAAATAAAAAGGTTTCTAAAGATGTTAGAAAAGTTGATAAAAAGATATAAATAGATTAATGTTTGAAAATTAAAAAAATATGAAATATATATGAGAACTAAGGGAATGTTACTAAATGTTTTTTGGACTATCATTCCAGAACAAGAGGAAGGAATGAAGGTTTTTTTAAAAAATCACTATAACAAAAAGGTTCCCAAAGGGGGAAAGAAGTCAAAATCCTTTTCAGAAGGTTCCATAGATGAATAAATACTTATTATAATATCCGATAAGGATAAAAATAAGTAAAAAAATACACCTAATGAAAAATCCAAGAAGGAGAAGAATAAGTATATACTGAGAGAAGTCTCTTAGTTTGAAATTTTCTTCTAAGAATCTATGAGGTTCCTCCTTATTCCTATAACATTTGTTTGTTTGAAAAAATTTGTTGAGAATTGAAGGAGATGAATTATGAAATCAAATGGTGAGTCTCTTATTATTCTTTCAAAAGAAAGTAATGAGGTTACAAAAAGTTTTTCTTGAAATTTGTTTCTATACACCTAAAATTTATGATTTGTTTGTTGAGATGTGTCCATGTTACTTTTATCTAAAATAAATTCTTTTCAAGAAATTCCCCAGTCATGAGAATGGTGAAAGAAATATGAAAAGGTATTACATGAATGTTTTGAAATGAAAAACATTGAAAACATTTATTATACATGCTTGTTTTCGACAACGGGTTCACCCACATTGACTTAGAGTTTTTTAGTTAAAGGCCCTTTATTAATAAAATCATGCGATACTTATGTTCTTCTGAAGAAGAGTTTCATGTTTTTGAGAAAAAAATTTCAAACTTTTGAAATGAGAAAATTTATCAATAAATAAGGAAACTTATCATGATGACCCCTTTGAATTGTATTATAAATAATGGGGGGATAATATACTAAGGGGGAGAGAAAATAAACTAGGTAGAGATAAAGAATATGGGGAGTAGGAAAAAAAGACATGGAGAATAAAAAGTGAGAAGAGAAAACAATATCACTTATTATTTTGAAGTGGCACATAGTTATTGAAGTGGGTATTGAAAATGAACACAAAGGGGGATATTGTTGGACCCTATTTTTGTATTAGTTGTATTTGCTATCAATAGATCAATATGATGATTATGTTGAAGAAAGAAAGTATGTGGAATAAGGTTGTGAGTAAAGTCATCAAATCAGATCTAGAACTATAAGGATGATAATATGACCCATGAGGTTCTAACTTAGAATCATTGACATCAGATCCAAAAATCATCATGAGTCAACATATATAGGAATCACAATGAGACTTTGATGAAATAGTTAGAAATCATATTGAGTTTGGAATGTAGGTGTTGATCATAATGAGGATGTCATTTCAGAGTCTGAATGACTGCAATATAAATATGATGATCCTTTACTGTTCTGTAATTCATAAAATTCATATGTTCTCTGAGAGATTAATGAAATAAAGGTGGATAAAAGGGGCTACCATTTATATTCATATGGGAATCGAATTCATATGGGAATCTTATTCATTTGGGAATTGTATTTATTTGGGAAATATATTCATATGATAATAATATTCATCTTGGAATAGTATTTATATGAGAATCATAATGGGATTTCCATACCCATATAAGCGGTTCAAAATTTTCTCAAACATATTCTGATAGAGTTATATTATCATATTAAGAAAATCAGACTTAGGAACCATACTAAAAATATTACTGAAGCAATCGTACTAAAGAAATCATACTAGATAATAATAATGATGAAAACAGAATGAAAAGATTTTTCTTTAAATTTATGTGGATAAACCTTATAAGGAATATATTGTTTCACAATAGTCATCATCATAATGAGGCAGATAGTAATGAGAGAATCAAAATTAGACTGAAGTTTTCTAATAAGTCTGAATCATTGAAGAAGTCAAATGGAGATAAAAAAATCAAAGAGATTTGAATATTCAAAAAGGATTTTAATGAGTCAAATATTGATTTGATATTTAAGGATAATTGATGATTCAAGAAATTTGGTTAAGTAGGAGAAATTTTTAGAACCCTGCCTAAACCATTTTTGAGGTCCCTATAAAAGGAGAGCTAATTTCATTTATAAAAGTGACTCTAAACTATTCAAGTGCTCAAGATCCATAATTTTTGGAATAGGTATTGAGTACCCAATCAAAATTTGTGTTTTGGGTTAAAGATGATGTAGATCATTAGATTGATGTATAATACGATCATTTGAGCAAGTTACATCTGATGAAGTTCCATCGAAGTTGTTCCATCAGAGTGTGGACATCAGAGAGACATCCATCATATCCATGTTCATTGGATAAAGTTTCATCAAATGTTGAATGGTGAGATTATGATTGTGTTTCTACTCAATTGAATAAGGAAGTGAAAAAGGAGAATAATACTGAACTGAACATCAGACGAAGACTATCATATTGGGGTTATTAGACTGGGAAGAATAGAATGAAAATGATGAGGAAGATTTTTATACTGAGGTTCTAGAAGAATTTTCAAGAACAAAAAGGTCCTTAGATAATTGATGAACTTTGAAGGATGTGTGTAGGTAATGTTTGATTCAACTTACTTGTGGAGGAAGTGAAGAATTTATGAAGTGGATTAGAAAATAAGACGGAGAGTGAAGCTTGTGACTGTGGATACATACAAGTTTTTGGAAAAGTTTTTTTGTGGTAAGTGGATAATGGAAAGGATAGATTTGGGGTATAACCAACTATAGTAGGAAAGTTGCTACTGGGATTATAGAATTGTTCTTTTCTTGTGAATTTTTATTCTAGAAAGAAGATAGTAAAAGAATCAATGTTGGTGAGACTATCCAACATGGAATGAAGTAGGTTGTTGTACCAAAAATTTTAAATATCATGTTCTGCTTTCTCTTTATATTTTTTTCATATGAAATTTGAGGTTGTGAGCTATATTTTAGTGGATCGTAACTCTAACAAGTTTTGATATGTTAAGAATTTTTTTTTGGAGTTGAGAAAATTTATTAAAAAATAAAATGGAACCTATAATTCACCCTATCATTGTTCTTGATCCTACTCAGGAACAACAAGTGTTATAATTCAATTTAAAATTAATCCTATAGAGATGATGATGAATTGGTTTTCAAGAAATGTATTTTTAGGGGGAAAATGATCTTATTTTAACCATATGAATAAAAATCATGATTATTTTAATTATAACTTACAAAGGTAGATTTATAATCTATAAATATTATTTTAATAATTCATTATTTGGGGATATTTTTATTAATTAAAAAGATGAAACATTATGCACTTTGAAAGAGTATTCAGAAAAAATGTGTTTTTAAAACTAAAAATAAACTTATACTAAAATCTAATATAAAGGTGATTAAAATTTAATTAATTTCATTCCATATAAAAAAATAATAATGATATTATTTTAAATCAAATTCAAATCATAATGTTCCTTTTAAACTACTAAATTTATTTTAAATAAGTGGAATTTTTACAAAAATCAATATTTTTCACTATTCACTAAAAAATCAATATTTTTTAAAAACTCCCAAAAAATCACCCTAAGTAATATTTTATATGATAATTTAAAAAATAAATTTTCTCATTTTTTTCAAAAATTGGTAAAATTAATTTTAAATTATGTGCGCAAAATGAAAATAAACCGCCTTTTAGAAAAATAATTTTTTCAAAAAACATTTCCTTTTCTTTGAAATGATTATTATTTTTTTATAATCAATAGATAAATATTAAATTTATTTAATACATATTCAAACCATATAATTTTCATAATTTCCTTATTCATATTCATACCCTTTAACTTAACATCTAGGTTATAAATTTCATATCTAAAGAATAATATTTTAATAGAGTATCATGTTTCTTTTAAATACGATGTTGCGTCCATAATGAGATATCAAATAGATTGAATTTATTTAAAAATAAATATATCATAAAGTCTTGGGGTGTTATATTCTCTTCTAATATTTGTGTTTTATTTCATATATTATATCAAACATGATTTTCCTCTTTCAAAATCTCAGGATGTTACATTTGACCCCCTTAAATAAATCACTTCCTTGAAATTTAGTCTTGAGCTCAATAATAAAGGGTTTGATATTTAAAAGTACCTTATTTGAAACCCCAAATTGTAAAAAGTTTTAATTAAACATCCTCTTGACAATTGAGAAAGGGAAGTATTAAGGTCATCTAGAATAACACATAACTAGGTTTCCAAGTAGGAAAACATTAGTGGGAAGTAAAGATATGGACATGGAAGAAAAGAATAAATAATTATAGAGAGTGATAAAGATAATTCATAATAATAAATCAAATGATATATTAAAATTTAAGGATCTCAAAAACATAAATATGTGATGAGTTAAAAAACCATTTTATTCATCAGATTTGAAGTTAATATGATAACGTTTTTTGTTTCAAGATCCTTTTCCTAAATTTGAGGAGTTATTTTACTATCATGATAGAGAACACCAAAAAGTATAATTATTATATTTTTAAGAATAATTTCATCATTTTTTGTGATTTTATTAACTTACACTTCGTTTCTTACTCTAATAAATGAATATCCAAAGTGAATTTATTTATACTTGAAGCACTAAAATTAACTTTTATTGGATCATAAGATCCATAAAAGAGTTACAAGATATTACTCCTGTCTTTCCTAAAACAAAAAATGGTTAGAAAAACTTACCCAATATAATACATTAATCCCTAGTACATCTTTAAAAATTCTAAAAATTAAACTTAATGTATTTCATAAATGGTTAACCTTAAGACTCATCCAAAATATGTCTGACAAAATTCAACGGAAAAAACAATTAGAAGGAAGATCAATAAATTATAATTATATTTCCAAGAAAATATAAAGTGGATATTAATTTCACATTCCAAATGTGTGAATAACATCATCACTATAAAACATTAATTAAAACATGAATGCTCCCAAAAATAAAATCTCAGGTTGTCAAATATATTCCATAAATCCAAACATGCAGCAATATCCAATAAAGAAAACATAAACCATCAAATCACTAATAAATTTCAATGTCACTAATAATTTCCCATAAACATATATTTATAATTATTATCTCAAAATTAATCACATATTAAGGGTTATTGTCCCTCAATCATGTGTTTTCCAAGATTTTATTCTTGCCACTGAAACACTTTTCTTGGTCATCAGTATCATTCAACATAAGCTCTTAAATACTTTAAGAAATAGTACTGAAGAAAATCCTTATACATTTCATGATTTTATAATTGTAAGATTATTGATAAAATAATATTATAACATAATTCTTCAATCCAAACAAAATAAAATTAATCATTACACTATTTTGATGGTAATAATATAAGCTTGACCTTGACCACTTATCTTTTTTTGAAGGTATATTCCCTTTCCACATGAAGAATTAATTTGCATAGTGATTCTTCTACTTATAGTTGATGAATTGAAAATTAGTATCTTATTTATTCCCCTTATAATCATGAGAATAGTGGAATTTCTCTCTAAACTTATAGAAAATCCCATTACCTTTAAGAAAGTTCCAAAATGTTTCTTTCTGTAATTATCACATTTGAGGAAACCCTTCTTTCCCTTTACCGCCTTATTCATTTTTCACTCTTACATCCCCTTCTTATCTTTCTTCGCTTCAAAGCCATAATGCATAGTGAATTTTTTCTATATTTTAAAATCACATGATATTATGTCTTCTAATGATAATAATGTTTGGGATATTAGTTATCTTTGAAATATTTTCTGAACCCCATCATATAAATGATCATCCTTACTCCTTGGAATACTTGCATTAATATGGTTCCCATTCCATATTCTAGGATCCATTTATAAATAATTTAATACACTAGATTAGATTATAAGATTACGTATCATAATGTATAATCTGGAAACTAGTGAAAAGAATAACATAAATTAAAAAATTTATGCATGGATAATCTCATAATCGTATACAATATTTTTTGGAAATCATGAAAATAATAAAATATTTTCAAATCCTTCATAATGTTTTGTAATGAAAATTTGAAATGAACCAAGAATGTCCCCTAGGAGTTTCAAACCAAGTGCGTAATAATGCATAGTTTCATGTATCAGGTAATGCTCAAGTCAATCTCAACATTCCTTTTTCCGAGTTATTACCTCTGGGTACATCTATACTAGAACCACATCCACTTGTAGTATCCATACATGGAGGTATTTCTAGGAAAACCAAATAATATCTAACTGACCAAAACTTTAGGATGTTCTTCTATACATATCCCCAATATCTTATAGGGTCATGTTTCTTAATCTATTTTTCTGAAATCTAGTTCCCAAGGTCTCTACTAAACTTCCTCTAATACCAACCATAAATACTCTAACCCTAGTAGCCCAAATTTTATGGTTACTTTAATATAATGGAATAAGATACATGGAATCACATAAAAAAGGTCTTAATATTCTATTAATATTATTAAACTAGATAAATACATTATGTTTACATTGTAATTTAAAACATAAAATAAAAAAGTGTTATATTTGAAAATTCCATATTTCCTCTTAGAATATCCATGCATATCAATCATAAAACACATCCTGACATCTTTGGGAAAATAAAACATAATAAATTTGTGAGATAATATTATTAGTAAGGGTATGTATATAACAAAACCTATCATTAATAAATAAGCATAATAAATATGGGAATATATTTAACTAAAATACATTCCACATAAGCATTAACTTGATCATTATATGGCATGAATAAATGATGATCAAATATATCCATATAAATAATCACATGAGATTAAAACGTATCCAAGAATATACTAAATAATTAAATAATAAAATGGAAATCAATAAATAATATCATTATGATGTAATACATAATGTAGAGAATCATAAAGATACTATCAAGAACGTTCACAAAATGATTAAATCTATGGGTAAAAACCTGCTTGATTTGGCCAATTGATTTGTCTCATGAGTCCTATCAATGCATCAAAGGGCTTTCAATAACCAGGACCCACCTTTAAATTACAATTCCTATGAATTTGTAATATTAAATGGGTGAAACATAATCAAAATAAACATTTTATTGTAAAAAACTAACATATTAAATGTTAATACTTACCCCAATTAAATAAACATAATCATAAACCATCCAGAATAATATGATAAATAGTAATTAAATTAATCATCCTCAGTCAAACTAATCATAAACCTTCCATATAAAGAATAAGTATGATTTTGATTTAACATATCCCTAGTGAATCATAAGTACAATAAATGATTCTTTTCATTGATGAATATAAATACCATAAAAATGTCATTAATTTTTTTTGAAGAAAATAACCTTCTCCCTTTGAAAATTTCTTTTAAAAAACATTAAATTTCAAAAAATATATTGAAAGTAGTTTTATTTTAAAAAACATTTGAAACTAATAAATTATTGTTTAAAACATCGAGTGGTCAGGATGGTAGTAAATTATGTTCATGCCATGCAGTTTAAAAAACATTCTTCTTAATTTTTTGGTAAAATCCAAATGGGCCTTGTTTTTAAAAAATGAATATTCCTTTAAAAAAATTTAAAAATTAAAAAATGGGAAAAAATATTAATTAAATCATTAGGAAAATTGAAAAAAAATTATTTTTTTAAAAAACATAGATTTTGATGAAAACTTATTTCTGATCGAAGAGAGAAATAAATTCAGATTTAAATAAAAAAAATTCTCAATAATTTTATGTAAAAAATAATGTAAAATGGTACTATTACTTGAAAAGTTAATGAATAACCAAATTATAAGGAAATAAATCAGTTTTATGATATAAATAAAAAATAAATCCCCCAAGGGAGTCTTAAACAAAAACAATCCCTAATAATGATGAGATTTTGAAATAAACTCTTACCACTTTGGTAACCTTTGAATAATAGGCCCCATTAATGAAATAACATAAAATTAAAATTAAAATACAATTAAAAGAAATATATTCATTATATAACATATCAAAATGGGAATTATATACACAATACAAAGGAATAAGTTGTGAATATGGTGTTTGTCTCACATAAGTAAAAGTGAGATGAGAAACCCTTATCTCAAGTTCGACTTCCATTGTATGTGTCTAAAACTAATGTTTAATAAATATATATTTATTATAAATAATTTAAATAATCATTATAATATAAATCATACCATATAGCATTTACTTATAGTATTTTATCACCCATTTATTTATAATTATTTGTTAAAATCACAATTTCATGTGAAATTGCTTCGTTCTTCATGTATGTTTTGATTCTGGAATTTCAGTAATTTTACTTTGATCATAATCCCATAATATAAAAAATGTTAAAAATGATATAAAGATAATATATATTGATTATAAATTTATTTATAGTAATCTATAAAAGTAAGATATAGAAAATGGATTACACTGTTTATGGAGACGGTATGCAGTATGTATGCATGAACGTTGTTTCCATTTTTCTCGACAGATGAAATGAAAGGAAAATAAATGTTAATTAGAAATTGTGTAATATTTAATATGTCATATATAGAATTTATATTAATAAAATACTTCCTTATTACCATCCATGTAAAAATAAAATGAAAAACATTTCACATCGCTACGTAGAGGCGATAGTCCACACATACGCACGAGTGATGTTAATGCTTTACAACAGACGACAATGTAAGAAGTTATTTGTGATATTAGAATTTTAAAATTATTTTTATGTCATAAATATAAAATATATTCATTAAATATATACTTTCTACCTTTCATGTAAATCGTAAGTGAAAAACGAATCACATCGCTTAGCAAGGTGGTAGTCCACCATACACATGAGCGACATTATCGTATCCCACAAAAGAGATGTAAGTAAGAAGGTATATGAAATATAATAATTATATAAGTATAATAATATCATAAATATCTTATAAATATTTTAAATACAACAATATATTCATCATTTAACAGTGGCGATGGAAAAAAAATTATATCGGTTTGTAAGGTGGTAGCCCGCTGCACACACGATCAACAGTTTCATCTCACATTCAATGGTAGTGTAGATTAATCTTAGTTATTGAATTAATATAATAACATATAAATATATAGGCAATAATTTTTTAATTATATTATCATAGTTTATGATTATTTTAAAGAGGTTAATGAAGAAATAAAACAAATATGCACGTTTAAGAATCTTAACTCTTCTTTAGAGAGCCTCTTTAGGATTATACTTATGGACTTCTTAGGAGGGATTGATAATAAAAATAAGGTCTCTAGGATGTGGGGAGAGAATAAAGGAAGATATTTTAGCAATTATTGGGAGAAGAAAAGGGTTTTTGAACTGTGAATATGAGGGGAGAGTACGTGTCCTTTTATAAGTAGGGGAGAGGAGACACATAGAATTTTTGAGAAAATAATGTGATACCCTCATTTTTCTCAGGACACAAGCCAAAAAAATGTCTCATTATCAAAACTTATAGGTTATAATGTCTAAAAACGGGCCATAAAATTGTTTTTTTACAAGTTTGAGATCATTTTAACCCTTATATTCTTAGTTTAACCCCCGGTAAACAGATTTTTACCTTAACCGGGATTTTTTAAGTTTTATTATCATAATTATAATAAAAAAATATTTTAAAATTATATTTAAATTTCATTTAAATAATTCCTCATTAGAGTTTATTTTTATTAATTAAAATGGCGAAACATTATGCACTTTAAAAGAGTTTAAAAAAGTGTGTATTTAAACCCGAAAATAAACTTAAACTAAAATCTAGTATACAAGTGATTAACATGTGATTAATTAGATTAAATATTAAAATAATAATATTATTTTAATTAAAATAAAATTAAAATTATTATGTTTCTTTTAAATTACCTAATTTATTTTAAATGAATAAGAGTTTTATAAAAACCAATATTTTTATCTGTTAACTACAAAATCAATATTTTCCAAACAAACTCAAAATTTCACCCTAAATAAATTTATATATGATGATTTAAAAAATGAAGTTTATTTCATAAAATAAATATTCTAAATGTGGTTAAAATTAATTTTAAATTTTGCGCAAAGAGAGATGAAACCATATTTTATAAAAATATATTTGTTTTAGCAAACATTTCTTTTACTTTCAAACGATGCTAATTTTTTTCCAGTCAATAGATAACCATTAAATTTATTTTATTCATGTGAAAACCATATAATTTTCATAATTTATTTAATTATATTAATATCATCCAACATAATGGTTATTTAATAAGTTTAATGTTTGAAGAATAATATTTTAATAGAGTACCTCGTTTAATTTAAACCTAGTGTTGCATGCATCGTAAGCTATCGAAGAGATTAAATATATTTAAAATGAAATATATCATAAAGTCTAGGTTTATTAATTTCTTTTAAAAGATTTTTGTTTCATTTCTTATATTCTACCAAACCTTATTTTCCTCTTTTAAATTCTAGGGGTGTTACATACATAATAAAATAATATTGTAAAAGTGATGACCATAATAAAATCGGTATTTTCACTATTCACATAAAAATATATTGTTTTAGAAAAAATATAAAAAATTAATCTGATGTAAATTTTATCATGGTAAATCCAAAAATGATGTTTATTTTGTCAAATTTACATCATAAAATACATAAATTTTATTTTTAATTAAAAATATGGAGAAAATTTGTTTTTTAATAAAAAATTACAATTTTAATATTGTCCATTCTTCTTCCCATTTCTTTTATATTACTAATTAAACTAGTATAATATTTTATTCGTAAAAAATATACTTTTCTTTAAAATAAGTAAAATTTAAAAAATATATTTCATTAATTTCTTAGATACACTAGTTAAATCAATATTTAAAGTGAAGTTTATTTTGTTTATATATATATATATTTATAATCATTTATCTATAGTTTATACTATAAAATTATATGAATACCTTACAAATGTCTATATTTGTTTGGTTTTGGTGTTGTGTGTGGACTAATCCATCTAACACAATACTTATTTAAGAAAAAATATGTGGTTGTTACAAAAACCTCCAGAAATGAGGATTGAAATATAAAATTGAGGAGATTTCTAATTTTCAATGTAGTAAATAGAATTCTTGATGAAACATGTTTCACCACAGTTATTTACAAATAATGTTATTAATTATTTTTCACATTTATTATAAAATAACCGACATGAAAAATATGAGAAGTTTATTTATAATGTTAATCATTAAATAACCGATGTGAAATAAAGATTTTTCACATTAGTTATCAAATAAACGATGTGAATAACCTTTTAATTTTTTTATAAAATGTCATGATGTGTCCTTTAGTAACATTCATTCTCATGGTAGCAGTATGTTTTCTCTCACATAGTGAACCCTAACCCTCCATTCTTCAATCTGGTGGCCTAAAATCTATTTTAGTTTCTATAAACCACTATCATCAACCCTCATCCATCATAAATCACTAGTTTTTTTCACTTTATAATCTTTCAGTTATCATTTATTTTCATTCATCCCCTTTCGATAACTATTTGCAGTTTATAATTATTATTTTTTAATTTTCCATGCAGTCAAGGAATGTTTTAATTTATCAATTTTGTTTTGGGATGTTTTGGTTGAATAATATCTTCCACCACTTCTAGTTAACATCTCTTCGTGATTTTTCTATGTAGTTCTGATTATTCACAAATATAAGGTATTCTTTAATTGATGAATATTTTTTTAGATTCATGTTTGATAAAATGATTATTTATTGAATTAGTGTTATAAATGATGTTAATTTACCGATTAATATGTGTCTAGGGTATGTTTTTTGTCTATATTTTGAATGATAATTTTGATGGTATAATGGATTATGGAGTTTGAATATAGATTATTAATAATATATTTTTAGATGATCTTGCTGATTGCATGATAATTTTTTATTTTTTATGAAATTATGATAATTGAAAATTTTAAATATATTCTTTTGTTTATCAAATATATTGTATTTCTTTTATTTGTGAAATGTTTTATGGTATTTTAGACTTATTATTTTTAAAATTAAAATTAAATTAAAATTTCAAAATATAATAACTTATTTTTAATTTTTGATATTTTTAATGATAATAAAGAGTCAATGTTGGATTATTTCATTCTGAATAAGTTATGAATATGAGGCTAGTGTTAATTGTTTTTTTGAATTTTATAAAATAAATATACCAAACAACAACCTTTTTTCTGTCCATGCTTGAAATGTTTAAATATGAAAAATCTTAAAACTAGATAAATAAAATATCATTTAATTTGTCTTGATTTTAGTCTGAGTTACATCCCTTGGATTTGGTATAATGAAACTAAACAAAATTTTGGATCTATTAATAATGATTATATTGAAGATGATAAGTTTGATAAAATTGAATAAATTATCCATGACTTTGAATTAATGGAAATTGGGAATAAATCAATGATTAAACGTCTATATGGTGATGATGAAAAACCATTGTATCCAAGTTATTTATAATTTATTATTTTATCAATGGTGATAAGATTTATTAACTTGATGGAAAAAAATAGATGGAGTGGAATGAGTTTTATAGAGTTTCTATAACTATTGAAAGACATACTTCTTAAAGGCAACGATCTTCTAGATTCAAATTATAATGAGACGAAAATATTATTCCTGATAGGTTTGGGTTATAATAAGATACCTGATTACCTGAATTTCTATATACTATATAGGATGTAGTAAGAAGGTCCGTCAGTTTCCTAGATATGGTATATCATGGTATAAGTTGAATGAAAAATCACAACCGGATTTAGCAGTTATAAAGACTCTTTCCAAGAAAATTTTGTATCATTTTATAATTCATCATTTGAAATGTTTATTTGAAAATTAAAATGATGTAAAATGTATAAATGGCATGAAGATGAGATGATATCTCATAGAAATTACTTCATCCAGCTAATTTTCAATAGTTGAAGAAAATTGATTAACAATTTCAATCATTCTGAAATGAGGTTAGAAATTAAAGAATTTGACTATTCATAAATGGAATGAATCCTTATAAAATCCTTTCTGGTAAAAATATTTCCTAACCCATTTTATTGGTAATTTACAACTTATGTTTTTAATTTTTCATGAAGTAAAAATATATCATGTTGAGTTTAATAATTTATAAACTAAAACATCATGGAAATGATATCGATGTTTTCTTTTCACCATTAATTGATGATTTGAAACATTTATGGGAGGAAGGTATTAGAGTGTATAATTCTTATAAAATGGAAAATTTTCAACTGCATACAATGGTTATGATAACTATAAATTAATTCCCACCATATGGAATTTTTTCTAGATATAGTGTTAAGGAGATAAATCTTGTTTAATTTTTGAAAATAGACTTCATATTGTCAATTACAACATGGGAGAAACATAAAATAAATGGTCCATCGAAGGTTTTGGTATATGGATCGCTCCTATTAAATATTAAAAAGTAATTCAATATCTTACAATAATTTTATATTTCTCCAAAACATTTAGATTCTAATCAGTATTCTAAGATGGTTAAAACCATTAATATCACATTCTGAAACACACAAAAGTCAAGTAATGATTGAAATATTTGGAAGAAATGATCAATATTTTTTCTGCTTACATATTAGAGATATCATGAGTTCAAAAATAATATTTATGTCATGCATGTGGAGAATAATATCTTTGATAGTTTGATTGGAGAATTTTTAGAAATCAAAGGAAATGATAAAGATGGGTTGAATGCAAGATTTGACATACTCTCAATGACAATATTTTTAGAGTTAGCGCCCACTCCTAATGTAAGATGAACATACCAACCCCCATCTTTTCATAAATTATCCAATAGAGAGAAATTTTTTTTTAGTGTCTCCATGGTATCAAAGTGTGATATGGTTATTCTGTTAATGTAAATTTTTTTCATCACTAAAATATTTGATGTTGATTGACATTAAATCTCATGATTGACACGTCATGATGAAACAACACCTACCAATTACATTTCATAGAATTTTTCCCATCCATGTCACAATGAAACTCATGGAGGTGTATTTTTTTTAAATTTTATTTATAAAAAAAATGATTTATTTTAATCTATTTAATAATTTGGATAATGATAGAGTTTCTATAATTTTCAACTAAAAATACATTTTCCTCCATATTTTTTTTGAAATCATGGTGCATTTAATTGTTAATTTAGTGTGAAAAATAATGTTTATTTGGATATATATATATATATTTTGGATGTATCCTTTTGAAATTTATATGAATATATTGAAGGGATAGGTTAAGAATCCATATTGACCTAAAGCCTCCATTGTTAAGAAGTATATTTCTGAGGAGGCTGTATTGTTTGGTGGAAGCTAATTATTTGTAGTGGGGAAAATATTTTTTCTAACATATCACCATGTATGATTCAATAATGGGAGAAAGGGGATCCATGAATTTAAAATAAAATAACTGACAATTTAATAGATAAATCTGGTAAATTTATACATCTTGAATAACATAGATGATGCTTAGACATATATAACATTGCATATTAATATTTTAAAAAAATATAATCTAAAGAAGAAATATATGTGGATTTTGAACGATCTTATATTTTTTCATGGCTTAAAGAGACTATTCATGGTAGATGAGATGAATCAAAAACATTGAGATAGTTATAAGGTAAACCAAGTTTAAATTCGATAACATAGTCTAAGAATAACATTAATGGATATACATTTTATACCAAAGATGAAGCAAACATAAGTACAATTCAGGATAATAGTGCATTGGTTTTCACAGAAGAAATATATTTTTTGAGTTCGAAATAAAAAAACCCAATCTCTATGATAAGTACATATTCATGATTCATTGAACAAATATGGGAAGTGGATTATATTAAATTTCAAGTTACAATGTTTAATTCTATATCAGAAATCAGTAACAATAATGTCTGACACAATGAATTTGATATGACACTAGATAATTTGAATTTATTTGAATACAAAGCCGATCCATTTATCATGGAAACACATGAATTTTTTTCTATGTTCTTGGTCCATCAATTGGGTAGTGGTCTATAATTTTACAAGAAAAAAATAGTATTTTGGTGATAAAAAACTTTAAGATGATGATGATTTGATTTAGATCCTTACTTTTAGGGAAATATTAATAGAGAATATCAAAGACCACATCATAGACATGGTTTGTACCATGAAAAATGAGCACAGGGATAAAATATAGGGGAAAAAATCCTTCAATAATTTCTTAATATTATATGAAACATATATTTATTTCTTGTTTATTTTTTTAAATTTCATAAAATGTTAGATATATTTGTTTTATTTTTTTACTTAAAACCAATATTATAAATAATATGTTAAATTATTTGTTTAGATTAGTTTGGTTTTGTTTATATGATTTTTCAATTATTCAAATTTTTATATAATTGTTGTATTTGTATCAATTTTCACTTAATATTTTTTTCTTTTATATATATCAATTTATGTTTGATACATAATTTTATTATTATTGTAAAATTATTGTTAACCACTCTAACAAATATTGTTTTATTTTCTTTATTTCATTTGAAAATTATTATTCAAATTTTTATGTAATTGTTGGATTTGAATAATCTTTTACTTAATTTTTCCCTTATTTTATATCTTTTCAACTATCATTAATGTGTTTATAATATTATTTAACTAATTTAATAAATATGAATAGAAATGTGTTTATTTTATTTTACCTTTTGATGGATAAATTTTAATTTTTTATTTAATTTTATATATAATAGTTGTATTTTTATATTTTTTATAATAATTGTTTGTTTGATTTATAAGATAATGTTAGATCAAACATCTAAATCACCTCAAGATTATTTATAGGACCATACACATACTTATACTAAGGAGAAACCTCATCCTTATTCATAAGAGTCATGTACCTCTATAGGGTCATAGAATATTTCCAGGGTTGGAAAACATGGCTACACACGTCTACTAAAATTATCAGCTTCCCATTTCTAGGACCATAGGATATTAGTTGCCTTTTATGATAATGATATTTCTAGAGATCTAAATTCAAAAAAATTTAATACTTTATATTTAATTCAATTTTAACCGAAGCTTATTATTTGAATTTGTGATTGGAAAAGTTCCAACAAAGAAAAAATATCTAAATTATGGGAGAAAATTTGGGAAGTTTATTTGTTATTATTTTAGTTATAATGAAATGTTTTTACTAATATAGGTTTTCCATTATTATCAGATGAAGTATTATATTCTTGACACTAGAGAAGTTAGGAAGAAATGTTTAGCTTTTGTTGTTTGGAGATGGAGGGATTTTGAATCAACCCTCACATCAGATTTCATTTTTGGCGATAGAAAAAATAAAAATCCATTTGATATATATCCTTTTATAAATGATGATATAGGAAATAGTATTGTTGATAGTATATGTATGAAATGAGTTTTTATAAGTGCAATGTTAGCTTTTAGATTTTTGTTTTGTATTAATGATCTTATTAATGACTTGTTTATTCTTAATTTAAAACAATTGAAGAGATCACATCAGAAGATCCAATATAGAAATGTATAACCTCATAAATTATCTTGTAGAGGGTATATGTTATTGGAAGAACAAATGATGTTTGAGAAATTTTAAAAAATGAGAGCCGAGTCTTCCTGATCCATAGAGGTTGGCCCACCTTCCCCTTGAATAGACATGAAAAATGGAAGAGGGCCTAAATGAAAAAAAAGTTATCTTATGGAAGAGTCAAGGGATGTAGTTGAGGGGATTATAAGATTTTATTTAATTTATTTATGTTTTTTATGTTTATTAAAATCTTGGTATATTGTGATTCACTAATGAATGTTTCAAATATTTCATAGAGGAATCCCTTGAGGAGAAGATCACATAGGGGGCCTTCATAAATGATGTTATGAAAGATATTTTAGCTACTACATTAGTAAATACAAGTCATCTTGGACTTTTATGAGGATATGTTGAAGGTGTATCGGTAAAATAAGTGTTTGATTATTCTAATTCTTCTTCAAAGGAGGATGTATGTAAAAGAAAAATAGAATATTTAAAAGATAAAGTTTGGGATATGGATGAGGTGATGGAGGAAAAGATCAGAGGTTCAATATAGTAAATGTTTATAGACATGGAAAAATAGTTTCATGATCTAGATCTCACACCTTCATATTCACCTATTGATCCCACTCCACCACCTTCACCTGTAGATCCCACTCCTCCACCTCCTATTGCTTATCCAACTCCTACACCTCCTCCTCCATAACTTCCCATATATTGCAAGTTATATATTGAGGTTTCACAATATCATATTGTTTCATATGGGATTATATATTATATTTGGGATATTGTTCATCATAAATAGATAGATATAGAGGAGTTTAGGGTCACTATACTGTTATAATAGTGGGTGTCTTAGACAGAAATTGAATAATATTTTTTGTTTACTATTTCATATATATAGTTAGATATTCATGGTGTTCACTTACCATTATAGTGTATACATTTATTCCTCCACAATTTAATTGGTTATTCCTAAAGATTAATTATTATATCAAAAGGTTATAGAAGATCCCCTGATATAATGATAACCTCAAGATACTATGGCATTAATCTTAAATATATGTCATATGGTCTTGATACATCATAATAACTGGACATAGTAGATGTATGACTATTAGATGCTGAGGGATCATAAGCATTGAGATGTATTCCCATGAATTTTTTACTTGGTGATCTCTAGTGGTTGAGATCACAAGGACAGACCCGTCAATATGAACACCACATGTTTTGGGTGTCATTGGTAGTTCCTATATACAAAAATTTGTACTGGTCGCCTGAATTGAGATCATTATCAATGTGTGCTATTTGGTCACATTATTTGATGCAAGTAAAAAACCATGATATTTAAATTGTTGAAAGTTATCTTTTGTTGGTTGTGTCATTGGTGGTATAACATTAGTTTAATGATCATGATAGGATTTTTCACTTGCAGGTTGAGTAAGTAATATCTCGTGCCAAGTTTATCAGGATAGTAGTACCTTCATAAATCCATCACAATGGTTGTTGAAGTAAAATCCATTCAGATAGATCAACAAATATTAAAGAAAAAGTGATTATGACACAAGTGTGAACCCTTCTTTGTGATATATCTAAATGCAAAGAGATTATATTATACAACACATGTCCGTAGGTTGGTTGTTATTTCTATGAATACTCCTTATATCTTTAGGGGACTTGATGGTGTGCTAGACTCAGATATTATTCTATAAATACAATTCACCACTATTGATATAAGGGCCTAGAGGGTCACATATAATATCATATTTAAGAATCTTTCATATTCCAGTGAATATTCTTATATGACATGGTGCGCCCCACCATGGGGTTCGAGGGTTTTATATGTTTTATCGATCAAAAATAAATAAATAAATTCATTATTATTCAAGTATATGATAATTGGGTTGAGTTTATTTATTAAATGTATTTACAAGTCTCTAAGTAAATACAGGGAATAATATTATACAAATGAATATTATTTTAACATTCGAGGATCGTTTAATATTAGGGGGAGTTATGAGTCGAGTTAAATGACTCAATTTTATCACATACAATATTTAATATATATTGCAGGTATGTAATAAATTATAAATAATAGTTATGACATAGTTTAGTTCATCATAATAATTATTTATTAATTGTTTAGTGGACATTAAATTCATCAAGATCTAGGAACCCTATTCGAGTATTTTGTGTAATCCAATATATAATTAAGAGAGGATCTTCATTCCATGAACTATTCATGATAATGGAATGATATCTTCTATCTCCACCCATATATTAGAGATAGAAAGTATCTCTCTAAGAATTATATCCAAGAATACCTTCAAGATCGATGATAGAGGATCACAGTTAATGTCACAATGTTGAAGTGATCATCGAAGCTCTATGCTAGCACCCAAAGTTAGATGAATCATGTGCATGTGGATTCTTAAAGTGTCTGTGGAAGATCTTGTGGGATTCAGCTTCAGATCCTTTAAGAAATGGACGCTGGTGACAAGATGCAGTCGAGCATGCTACATTTCTAACAAGGTATTTGTTCAGTTTTAATTTTCTTTATCTATTTAATTCATGTGTGATCCTAAGATAGTATCAGTGCTCAGATTTCCGAAGATGACACTATCAATCACTCTAGTGATAAAAATTTTAAAATCCCGGCCATCCAGCTTTTGATGCCTGCCACAGTACCAATAATTGTTATCAGAGCGATCATGGGATTTTTTTGAGCAAAAAAAAATTATATTAGATTTAAATTTAAGTAGATGGTATTAAATCAGTCCCAATGGAACTATCTACACTTTGACCTAATATCACATGACCAAGTTACATACATCTAGAGAATTTATTATGGATCAAAACATTATTTTGGATATTAAAATTTCAGGTTTTAAATTTGAACACACACACACACAAATATATAGACACATACATATATAAATATATGTTATTCATTACCCGTAGGTTTTTAGTGATGTAAATTCATCCAGGTTCCGAGCAGATGTCGAATGTCAGAATAGTTTTTTCATGTATGCTACAGTTTTGACCAATTTTTGGATTTCAAATATAATAATAATAATAATAATAATAATTTTTTATAATTTTTATAATTTTTATTTTTAGATTCTACTATATTATAATTATAAAAAAACCTCATATAATGTCTATTTGTGGAGAAATCCACACAAAAAAAGCAAATAGGTATCCGGCATGAACCCTTTGGGTTAATGAGAAAAAAGGATGGCACCCGATGACTTCTTAAAGTAGCCAAAAAAAATTTCCATGGTTTTGGGGATTCTTCTATGTAGTGGACCCTCCGATTTCTCTTCTATAACTCCCATGAATGTTCTTTCCCAAATATAATTGATGCCTCCCTCCCTTTCACGGTAGCCATAGTCTCTACTTGGTCAGGCCACCATATACCTCCCTTGCCTAGGCTAGTCGAAGACCAGGCCACCTCCCATGTGTCCCTCCTCATGATCCAGTGGAAAGGCTACAACTCCCCCATCCTTTAAATTGAATCCTCCTGCAAAACACATGAGGTTCTTTGCTGCTTTATCGAGTGGCTATGTCCGGTGAAACCCCTCCCATAGCTGGGCCTCCTCCTCATATGTGAAACATCTGGATGGCTACCATCACCCATCCCTAGATAAGTCACTACTTCCGCGAAACCCCAACTCACATTTTCTATATCTTGGATCCCCCACCTATCCTCATGGACTCCTTGATAATCCACCTATGGCTGATCCCGCATCAGAAACTCGCTCTGCCACCATCTGCGGTCGAAGCTGCCGCCATCCGCGATTGGAGATTTTTCAATCCACTGAGGCATGGTTCCCATATCGGAACTGGCCATCCGGACGACCCCACCTCCACTATCACCTACCACCATGTTGGACTACCTTGGAAGTTCCCACGCCACTAGCACACCACCACCATGGCTAGATCTGATGAGCTCAGTGGCTGAGGCCCCACGCGCTACCCCTACCGGACACTAGTACCTTTGATCTGGCTACCAGCATCTATCATTTATCCAAGGTACCCCTACCATGGTCCCATTGGATCGTTTTCCCCAAAATGGGTTTTGGTGGGTCTATCCTACCTAATATGGGTTTGGGTGAAACTATCTAGCCCAGAATAGCCCTACACGGTCTTTGCACAACCCAAAATGGGTCTATGAGGGTTCATCCTGACCCATTTTGAACCCTCATAGACCCATCATTTTAATTGGAACCAAACTAGGTAGTAGGGGTACTCATTAGCCAAAGTTGAGAGTGTCTCTTATTACTGGGGAGTAATTATGAAATTGATGGGTTAACTTAATAGATGTTAGTATCAAAGAGGTATCCAATGTTAGATTGTTGTAACATTAGAGGCATGTGCATAGTAAATCATTTATTATATTTTTATAATTTGAGACTTCACTCAATAGACCAAGGAGTCGTGAGTTAATGTGGTTGATAAAATGCCTACCTTAAACTCTCCATGTTGTGGAATGGCCATAATTTGTAGATTGTGAGGGTAATTTCACTGATACAATACACTAAAATACTCAACCGATAGAGTATTTAGATTCTAGTACATAGGGTTCTTAGAATTTGATAAAATATAGGGTTACATTTAATGATATAATAAATCATTAATGTCTAAATTTGTAACCAGGATTAAAGTAAAATGCACTAGATTTTTTTTGTAGAAAATTTAAACTAATAAAACAAGACACACTATGATAACTATTATAAAAAATCAATGTTCTATCCAGAACTAGTTTCCAATGAGTAGTACAAGCACTTACACATAATACTTCGATATAAGAAATTCAAGGTGTCGGTGTCCGAAATACCTATTAATCCACCTCAAGAAGTAAGGGTGAAAAAATAATTATTGGATACTCATGTGTTATGAATATGATGGTTATTTCATAATTCTATCATCAAAGATAGATATGAGTTATGGGTACAACATCAGGACATGGAAGATTTCACATTTTGTCTCATCTCTGAGAAGTTTACAAAGAGAAAGTGTTGTGTGATATGAATTCATGATAATTACACTAGATATGTGTAATAGAAATTTGGATCAAGAGTTATTTATATTTAATTTTCACCCATATACTCTAATTTCATTTAATATTATGATAAGAACAGTTTGGAGAAAAATGTTTCATTACCTTCTAGGTATGGATCTCCTTGTAAATAAGAACATAAAGAATGTATAATATTTAATTCATATGGTGACCAAGTTGAAAGACAAGGTGGAACATCCAATGGTAAGAGAGATTCCAAAGGAACCTTCACAACATCCTTCAAATAAAGAGGTATTAAATAGGAGGTTATTTTTTCACATATCATGAAATAAATATATGAAATTTTAGATTCAATAAAATAAATTGAATAAGTAGGTACTCGCTTCTTCTTCACTGAATATTCATTAATTGTAACTAATGTTTCTACTATAATTCTTGGGTATTAAATAAAATATCACAATTACATATGTGTATTTAAATATAGTAATGAAGTATGTATAGGAATTTTATAATAAGTAAGGTGTATTCTACAATCAATTGTGAAAAGGTGGTCCCTAAGTCAGTGGTGAGAAGCACACAACTTCTAATTGCAAAGATTAATGATTCTATTATAAATTTTATTGATTATTATAAAAAAAATTATCTCAAATTTCTATTTGACACAAGGAGACATTATTCCATGTTCAGAAATGAATGTTAATTTTAGTGTTTAATATGCAACCAATAGTTCAGTGATATATGAATCATTGGAAATTATTGATGAATATAAAATGTAAGACTTATATACCCAACTATAGAAAGATAATTATTTGTGATGTAAAACTAAAAATTTATGTCAAGTATGTACCCAGTATGGTATTTAGACTCAGTGTAGCGAAACACATTTGATATTATCATCATATATAGTTATTTAGTTTGGAAAAATAATCTTTTGGAAATAAAGGTAAGACATAAAGCATTTTGAATTAGTTATATTAGAGAGCATAAAATATTCAGAGCATAAGATATTAGTAAGTCTAATTAATAATATTCCTTTAGGAGTTTAAGTAATGTGACAGTGATGTATTTTATATTCATCATTAGAATATATGAGATTCTTTAGGATGGAATGACAAATAATATATTAACCAAGCATTCATCAATCATTATAATATAGCATGGAGGAATTCCTAAATGCACATTACCTTATCCACATAAAGGTTATGATTCTAATAAAGAGGATCAATTATGAGTCTTATATGTTAAAATTGATCAACAAAATGTAGTGTGGAGAATTTACTAAACACACATTTCCTTATACACATCATAGTCATGATGTAAGTAAAAGAATCATCAATGTTAAAACTCATGAATTTAAGATACTTCTATATTTCGAGTCATGAAATTTAATCCCATAAACATAAGCCAAATATATTAAAAATTGGATATCATATAAGTTATATTATGATGGAAATCCATTATGTCATAAGAATACGAGTTTAGACGCAATGAGTTTATTGAGGATATAAATAAACTTGCATCAAGGAAAACATAATGTGCATATAAAGTAATTATCCTAAAAGTTTGTTAGGATATTATAAAAATACCTAATATAGGAATGATATAATCAAGTTATAGACTATATTTCTATAAAAGGGTGAACATATCTATTTGATATTATGAGAGTAATATTGACTTAGATTTTTTCAATAATCAGAGATAAAAAAAATAGCTGGCATAAAAATGAGTTACACAAGAGGTGTGGAAGAGAATGTTCCATATACCCAAGCTTTATAGGATGGTGAAAACCATTCTGTTGGGTTTACATTCACTATGGCCAGTGAAACATTATTCTTTAAGAATAACAATTCTTACAAGTAGGAAGTATTTGAAAATCAGCTAAAATTGACAAGATAAATTAAAATTCAATAATGAATCCATGTATCAAAATATAAGGGGAATATTATTTTGAATATCAGGGTGGGTATTCAAGTGAGACTATACATGAGTGGTAATGATAAGGATTGACTGTTAATACAAATTTATCATTCCAAATTCCATTAAAATTATACTTATCATAGATACTTTTTATGATAATTTCATTGCGCATTATATGTCATGACCACCAATCATGGAGGGTGTATATACGGCGCAACCGGAAATGGATGGTGAAATCATAGAATTACATAAAAGGGTGAAGGTTACTGAAATTCAGTTTAGGATTAAAGAAAACAACAAGATCTTAGAATATTAATTTGGAATAAATATTTTCTATGTGTCTACTAGAGGTTAGTTGGAGAGCCATCATTTTACAAGTAAAATATGTTTGATAACATAAGAAAAATAACTATTGGTCATATAGTTAGTTAAGACTGGGATGAAAGTAATTATCAATTGATTAACATAAAGTAGCAACCTAAGTTCTAGGGAACACGATTTATTGAGGTAGATATAATGGTTTCTTAGAGCTATTCAATCATACATATATTTATAACCTATTTAAAAAATAAAAGTTGGAATAATTCAAGACAAATTTTTTGACAATGTAACATGGAATAAACAAATCAAAGTATACATGTATGAGATATAAGAGAAGATTAATGTTGTGATTTAAGTTGCATACACTTCTATGATGGATCAATCACATATACCTTGATATGTAAAAGATGATATTTCAAGTATGTACCTTATAGTAGGAAAATATCAGTTATATCTTGGAGAACTGAAAGGGAAGTAGTAAAAACATACTAATTTTACTTGAGAAAGTACAAAAGATATGTACTTGGTATGTGGATAGGATGAGATACTAGATTTAAGGAAAAAAATAGTATTCCTTAGATCAATGTGATTTAATAATATATTTAGGATATGAAAATGAGAAATAAAATATCATTCAAGACAGTGGTAGCCTTGTTTACAAATACTAAGCGTGTTGTGGCTTCTAAGGTAGAAAAGAAGTAGTGTAAAATACAAAACTATTTTTTATTTTTCTTGGAATCATACCTAGAAAGTAAATAATTATCATAATGAAAATTATGATACTCTTACTAACAAATATTTCATGTTTTAACAGTGGAAAAAAAGGAATACACATGGAGTTAAAATCTCTAGAGAAGCTTTAATCTAGGAGATAAGGTCGAACATTGTAGAATTTCCATGTAGTGAAGACATGGAAAACCCATAAACTAAAGTCATGACTCAGAAGAAACATTATCTTAATCACGTGAGAGATATAAAGGATAGTTATCAAGTTGGATCAAGTTCAAGTTGGAGTATTGTAATAGTGGGTTCCCTATACCCAACCTATCAGTACTTTTCAATAACAATTACATGTATATAGTTAGATATGCATGATGTACACTTAAAATTATAGTTTGTACATTTCTATGTCAACTATTTAATTTTTAATGTCCATATATTTATTGATGAATAAAAATTTTATAGAAAATACTATGCTATAATGAGAACTCTGAGATACTATGAATTTAATCTTAAATATATATCCTATGATAAAGATATATCATACTAACTAGACATAGTAGAAGTTTTAATATTAGGTACTGGGGGATCATAAGCATTGATACTTCTTCTCAAAAATTTTTCACTTGGTGATCTCTAGTAGTTGAGATCATGAGGACATACCCATCAATAGAAACACCACTTGTTTTGGGATTCCTTAGTAGTTCATATCTACAAACATGTGTATTTGTCTCTAATGTGTTCCACTTGATCACATAAATTCATGTAAGGAAGAAACCACGATAATGAAATCTTGGTGAGGTGGCTTGTGTTGGGTGCATAATTGGTGATATGATATTGGCTGAATGGTCAAGATAGGAATTTTCACTTCTGGGTTGAGGATGTAATATCTCGGTCCAGGTTGATCTGGATGGTAGTGCCTTCATAAATCAATGTCCATAGTAGTCAAAGGTAAATTTATCCAGATAGATCCAAAAATAATAAAACAATAAAGTATGATAACACAACTGTGCATCTTTATTTATGAGATATCTAAATCTAATGAGATTATATTACACAATCCAAGTTCGTAGGTTGGTTTTCATTTCAATGACTACTACTTAGCTCTTTAGAGGCCTTAATGGGTTGCTAGACTCCACTCTTAGTCTACGAATACTATTCACTACTATCGAGACAGGGGTCTAGAAAGTTCCACACAATTGAGTATTCATGAATATTCCCTATTCTGGTGAATAAGTTTTTAGGAGATGGTGGTTACAACCATGAGGTCCGAGTGTTGTCCAAGATTTATCAGTAGTTGATAAATTAATTTATTCATTATTAATGAAGTATATAATAATTCAGTTGAATTTATTTATTAAAAGCATTTACAAGTGTTTAAGTAAATTTAAGGAATAAAATTATACAAAAAAATATTTTTTTTTAATATTTTTGGTTTGTTAAATATTAGCGGGAATTACTAGTCAAGTTAAATGACTCATTTTTATAATGTAATATATTTAATATATAATAATGATTTGTAATAAAATATAAAAAATATTTATGATGCAGTTTAGTCCATCATCATCATTATTATTTATTACTTATTTAGTGGACATTAAATTAATCCGGGGTAAGTAACTCTTTCTAGGAATTTTGTGTAATCCACTATATAAGTAAGAGTGGAGACTGATTCTATATAATATTCATGCAAATGGAATGAGAGATTCCCTATCCTACCACATCTTAGAGAGATAAATTATCTCTCCAAGCATTCCATCCAAGAACACCTTTAATATTGAAGGAATATGATTTAGGTGATCAAAACGACGTTGAAGTGATCATCATAGCTCTATGATAACAACTAGAATTTGATGAACGAAGTGCATGTGGATTCTTGAAGCATATGTGGATGATCTCAAGAGTTTCAGATTCTTTGACAAACAGTCACCAACGACGAGCTGTAGTTGAGTGCACTACATTTCAAATAAGGTATTTGTTATGTTTTTATTTATGTGCTCTATTTAATTCATTTGGGATACTCGATAAGAATTGTAGATCATATTGTCGAAGATGACAAGTTTTATAGCCATGGTGATAAATTTTTTTAATTATCAGCCCACCAATTTCATTACATACCCCAGTACCAACATGTACATGATATTACATAAAGATCAACAAGATTACCATTTCCTACAGATAAGGTCACTATAGTTAGACAAATTATCGACCATTTTTTAGTTTGGCTATTTACCCTTGTCAGAATAATTAACACTAAGGTATGTATAGATTATATCCTTTATTCTATATTGGTGTTAATTTTTTTTTAATATTTTAAAATTCATATATTTTTATAGGAAAACTTTAAATGTGAATACATATTGTATAGAAAACAACAAGTATAATATTCTATGAATTAAAATACTACTTCTTATAGACTTGATAGATTATCAACATATTCTTCTCTATTTTTGAATGTTTATAATATTCCAATGGATGCTAAAATTTGTGGGAATGAACTGACTATGTTTATTTTAAAGAGATATACCATGGACCATGCAATTGGATATTTTTTGGGAATGAACACAATATAAATATTTTCCATATAAGTCAGTTGTAATATATCTTTTAGTTATTTTAATTTAGTGAAACTTAATAATTCTGTAGGTTTTGTATCAGGTATCTTTATACTCATTCTATTCAGTATGACATGACATTGGTATATTTATTTTTGGACCCATAATGTATTTCACCAATAGAAAAGAAAATTAAATATAATGAAAAAATCATATATATTGCTGAGTGATTTCAAAATAATGAAATTCAGTGTTAGATGATTCTGTATCTTGAAGGGCGTTGAACATATATTTCTTAAAGTTTTGTTTTTATTAAATAAATAAACACTCACAATATATTTTTTGTATATTAGTTTCCATTGGATGTTGTGTGTTTTTTTCAAGTGAGAAGAAAACTTTTTGGTTATGCTCTATACATGGTGATGTGTGAATTTTTTCAAAGTATTTAACACAGAAGTTTGATCATTTGAAAATATTTATTTTATAACGTCTTAATTTTATACCATACATAATTTTTTTAAATAGGAAATGATATTAATTTAGAGATACAATAGGTATGATCAGAAAAAATATCAAATATATAAATGAAATAATGAATTCTTATTTATAATCACTAAATTTTGGTTTTAAGTACCTTAAATGCTATTTTAAATTGAAAAAATATTTTGAAACAAAATTTTCATATTTAAGGAGTAAAAGAATATGGATATTATTTTCTAAAATTTGTTTTTGAAATAATTTCAACCAAGATAGTTGCAAAAGCACACAATGATTGATTTTATTATAAACATTAATTTAATATTTCTTATAAATATATTAAGAATACACGTTGAATTCATTCTTTTTAATTTATATATTCATGGTAAACCATATCCTTATGTGAAAAAATAGTTAAAACAATTACAAATAAAATGGGTGGAATAATTCATAGGTTTGATTGGGTTTTAGTTTATTGGTAATATGTATTTTAAATTTAAAATTATTTGACATTGTGATGTTTTTTTTAAATTTTAATAATGTTGTGCTATTGTTTTTCTTATTTGGTTATGGTATTGTATTACTGAGTGATTCATTTTTAGTTGGTTCTTCTTCAATTTTTTATTTATAGATCTAGTGTTGTTCTTCTAGGATAATATATTCATTCTTAATTAAGAAAATTATTTTTTACATCATTTATTGTATAACCAACATGAAAAATACAATAAAATCTATTTTTCATGTGAGTTATATAAAAAATGCGAAAAATTGTTTATCACCTCATTTATTTAAAATAAACGACATGATAATCGGGTTTTCATGTATGTTTTTATATAACTGACATGAAAAAACATAACAATTCTATAATTTTAGGCTGGTTTCTATGATGATTTTTAAAAAAATTACGTGAAAACACTTTATTACATCAGTTAAGAATAATAAACATGAAAAAAAAATATTTACAATGACTCTTTTAATAACATCACTAGGTGAATAATGTTAAAAACCCAACATAAACCAACACGGAAAACCCTTTTTTTAGTAGTTTTTCTTTAGCAGCCATTAATTTTTAAGAAACACATTGAAGACGTTAGGCCACCTAGACCCAATAGTCTTCCTTCCAACAAAAAAGCCCCATAATTAGAGATCAAACCACTTCCTTTGGACATAAAATACTCATTTTCTAGTGAGATATTTTCATTACCAGTTATTATATATATTAATTTAAGGAAAATTCAAGAGGAAAGGTTTTCATATTTTTTGAAAAGGTACAAAAATACCATAGTATGGTCTATATTTGACATAAATATATTTATCCCTTCATTTTCCTTGTATTGTATCTCAATGGATCATGATCATAAGAAAATGGAATAGGGATAAAGGAGTATTAACATCAACATGAAATAAGTTATGGGAGAAGAAGTAATAAAATTTATTTATTATTGAATCATTTATCCTAATTATGATAGACCTTAGGTTAGCTTGGTCTAAGTGGTCCCTAAAAAAGGTTTCACTATTATCACAAATGAAAAGGATGTGAAAATTTTGGTTAAAAATGTATCCAAACAGAGAGTTTGAATTGAATTCTGGAAACATAAATCATTGACTAGAAAAGACCATTTCTATATGCCATTGTTGGACCAAATTCTCAAGAGGCTAGATGAGAATGAATTCTTTTGTTTCCTAGATGGATATTCAGGTTATAAACAAATTTCTGTATCCCTAGAAGATCAATATTATTCCACTTTCACTTGTCCATTTGGGACCTTTTCCTATTAGTTAATTCTATTTGGATTGTATAGTGCACCGACCAATTATAAAAGGCGTATGATGTATATTTTGTCATATATGATTGAGATAATTATAAAGGTGTTTGTGGAAAATTTTACATAATCAAAAAAATATTTGAGAGGTGTCTTGGGAATGTTGAATTAGTTTTTAAGATTTTTAAAGAGAAAAATCTTATTTTGAATTCGAAACAATTTCATTTTATGGTCACTGAGTGTGTAGTTACTGGCCATAAGGTTTCTAAGAGGGGAATAGAGGTAGACAGTTATATGATTTAATTCATTCAAAAATTACCACCTCCAGAAAATTTCAATGATGTTTCATGATTTTTAGGGAATGATAGTTTTTTTTGACGGTTTATTAAATATTTTTCTTTGATAAAAAGGACCCTATGTCATTGGTGGTCAAAGATACACCCTTTTGTTTGATGAAAAAAAATATTATAATCATTTAATATTCTTAAAGGATGACACAAATATTCATCGATTATCATATCCCTGATTTAAAATCACCATTTGAAATAATATGTGATGTACTTTTGGGAGAAATATTTAGGAAAAGGAAATGAAAAGAGGTCTCATGTGGTGTAATATGATAATAGGTTTCAAGATTATGCTAACCATAATTACACTACAACTAAGTAAGAGTTATTAAAAGCTGTGTTTTCCCTTGAAAATTTTAGAATGTTCTTGATTGGTTTAAAAGTAATCATTTTTACTAATCATACAACCCTTAGCTGCATGTTATCCAAAAAATATTCCAAAATGATTCTTCTTAGATGAATCCTTTTGCTATAGTAATTTTACTTGGATACTAGGGATAAATAAGATTATTAATATGTAGTGGTTGATCATTTGTTTAGGATACCCAATTATTAGAATGATGATCCAAGGGAGATCAAGTCTTCCCTCATAGATGATTTTTTTTCTATTTTAGTGAATAAATATGATTAGTATGTATATTTTAGAAATTTTATTACAACAGGAATCATTCCCAAATATTTTATACAAAACTGATGAATGAAATTGTTTTCAGAACATAAATATTACTTTTGGGTTGATCATTTTTAATTTAGAAAGTATGTTGATAAAATATTTATGAGGTACTTACATAAGTAAGATATATTTCCCATTATTGAAAGCTATCACTCTTCACCATGGGGTAGAAATCATGGAGGATAGAGAAAATTTCAAATAGTCTTTTATGCTAGTTTTTATTGGACTAATTTGTTTAAGGATGTTTAAAGACTTGTAGTAAATTGCGATAAATTTCAAAGGTTTGGAAATGTTGGAATGAAATAAGAAATGACACAAAAATGATTTTAGATATTGAAATTTTTATGTTTGGGGATTATATTTCATTGGAACATTTATATGTTCTTGTGGAATGAGTACATTTTGGTGGCTATAGATTATGTTTCCCAATGGTTACAATGTCACTTCTTAATAATCAAGCTAATAGTGTTGTTAAATTCATTAAAAAGAACATATTTTCAAGATTTTGAGTGACCAAATAATTCATCACATATAATGGAACCCAGTTCAAGAACTTTATATTGAAAAAAATATTGGAAAAAAATTACTATATTCATAAAACTGGAACTACTTATCACCCATAGTCATGTGGAGAATCTATGGATTCAAATAAAGAGTTTAGAAAATTTTTAGAGAAAAATATATCTAAATATAGAAAGGATTGGTCGATAAAGATATATGATACCTTATGGGCCTATAGAACTACATTCAAAACTCTTATAGGGATTTAATCTTATATAATTATTTATAGAAATTCATGTCATTTACCCATGGAGTTGTAATATAAATCTCTTTGGGCTATCAAATATTTGAATTTTGATTTCAAAACTGTTGTTGAGACAATGTTTCAAGAGCTAAGTGAATGGGATGAGATTAAGAGGGAGCCTTTTTAAAATTATAGGATTGAAAAAGAGTTAACTAAAGTTTTTCATGATTACATTATTTAGAATAAGATATTTGTGGCTAGTTATAAAGTATTAATTTTCAATTATAGTCATAAATTTTTGTATTTGAATCTAAAGAATAAATTCTACGGATCCTTTATTATTTTAAGAGTTTTAACCAATTAAGCTTTGGATAATTCATGAGAAGAGAATATTCCACTTTAATTAATGGGAAAAGGGTTATGAATTACATTTAAGGGTAGATCAAGCTATTGGATACCATATCTATCCTTGAAAAATGAGAATACAATGATTCTAAAAAAGGATGTAAAACTCAATGCCAAATGGGATTCAAACCAGGAAAAACATTTTTTGGTTTATTTTATATTAAAATAAGAATAAATCTACTACTTTTCTAATTCTAATAATATTATCCACCCTAATTTAATGTATTTTTAACCAACCGTGCATCTAACTAGTGGAGAATACTAATTATTTTCAATTTAAAAAGGTGCTCTATATTGGAACGACCTAAATCACATTTCCTTTAAACTAAACCTATGGGTTTTTATCCTTTTTATTGTAATCTATTGTAATATAATGTTAATCAATTTCAACTTGTAGTTATTGAAAACTAACTAACCATGGGGATTTTACTTTAAGTAGAGGGAAGGTGTATTTTGTTCCACTTAAAAGTGAAAATATTATTCCTAAGGGGAGTTATTGATTTAAATTTTTACTAGTTTTTCTTATATTCTATATTAAATTTGTATCTTTATATTTTTAATTATATTAATGATGTACATTTATTTTATAGTTCCATTTACTCACGGAATCTTTATAAAAATTATAGTAGTTGATATTATCATTACAGATATTGGTGTGTTGAAATTTATACTTTTCATGCTTATTTTGTACCACTTTGTTTTTTTGAATATTTTAGGTTTGAGAATGCATAATTTTGAAAAAAATTTAATTCATTGAGTTGTTGAATTAATATCTAACTAAAAACATTTTTCTTATTTTAAATCTTTATGATGTTTGATTATTATGGAAAATATGACTTTTTTATTTATTGCAACCCATTAAAATATTCCTTTAAACTAATTAAATTAAAAATACATTAAACTCGAAATTTTTAAATATTTATTCCACATTGGAATTCAACATTGGGGGAAATGTTACATTTTTTGGGGAGGGTTATTTCCTTGTATTAAACAGTATTTTAATGTAGTTTACATAAAAAACATAACCCTAAATTTTTTCAAAATTTAAATTTTTTTCTAGCTTCAGTTTTATTATTTAGGGGTGAATTTTTTTCTAAATATTATGTATTGTTTATCACACATTGAGTGGTTAATATTTTCCAATCAACCATGGATTTAATCATGACATATCATTTACATTTCCTTCTAAGTTCTTTATTTTGGAAAAAAATTGGTATAAAATTTACAGAATTGACTGGTTTGGATTTTTTGCTTGGTTTTTAAACTCACAACTCTTGAATTTAAATGTTCTATGAAATGAACTCCTAATACTTGTGAAATTTTTATTCTTTAAGAAAAAACTAGTGGTTGAGTGAATTATAATTTTATTTACTAATTTCAATCATCCACTAATTACTTCTAAATATTATGTATTAATTTTGTGAGTTTTTTCATGTTGGAGAAAAAGATATGCTTGGATGTTTAATAATATGAAACGTGATTTTTGTTTAAATATTTTTAAAATTTTATATCCCAATATTTCATAGAAAACTAAAACCAACAATTATTCAAACACATATTTTGAGAAGGTAAATCATACATTACTATATGAGAGAGTCCATTAGGGAAAAATATATGGAAAAAAATCCTTGTTGGAACTTCAGTTTATCATTATTGAATTTAATTGACATTCAATATATTTGATATGTTGATCACTTAAGTACATGAAATTTGTTTAGTGTAGGAGGATTTGATGTGGAAATATTTTCAATATGTATTTTACACATATTTTATTTTTATTATTAATAGTTTTAATGATAAGTGTGGTTAATTTATAATATTTTGATTATTTATCATTTTTGAATGTAAATTTTAATTATTTCAATATTTGTTTGAAAATGACTATTTATTGATTAAAATTGATTAAATGTTATATCTTTAAATTCCATATATTTTTAGAATAAATATTTTTAATGTTTTTGATTTTAACTAAATTGAATTAATTTTTTATGATGTTTGAAATAAAATTTTGGGTTGTGAATTTTTTCCATTTTAATTTTCCATTATTTTATCATGAATATCAATTATAGGAACATTCTGTAATTTTTATTTTAAATATAGGAATTCTGATGTTAGTTTTGTTTGAAGTTTTATTTCACATTTTGAATTTATAATTTTTATGAATATTAAAATTTTCAAGTCACAGGGTGCTGAAATTTAGTGAATTCCATCCCACATATGTGTCATAGTTATAACAACATATGTGTTATTACTATCATGTGTATGTATTAAATGATGTTTCATATATATGAAAAGGATCAGCTTAGATTTGGGAAGAAACTGTGTATGTTTCATCAAATAAGATAGTGTAAGTGAATTTACAATATTTACATGTGCATAAAAACATCATGAAAATGAATTAAGGAAGAAATATATCAAGAAAAGTGGTTTCATCTATGATATTGAGCATCAAAATGGAACAAGTCCACCCAATCTTCCATAAAACTCATAAAATTTCAATGATTAGTGGAAAAATATTAAGAGATCTTGGATAGATGAAGATATAACGAGATTGAGACTGGGTGATCCTTAAAGAATATGATCTGAGTTGTAGAGAATGAGGCAGAATGGAAAATATAAACAACAATCATAATCCGTGGAAATTGATATGAAGTTCTGGAAATTGACATAAGAAAAAATATCTAAAAACTATGGATGAATACTAATCTTGAATAAATAACACCCATGTATTTTTGATGAATATTGTAGCCTATTAAAGATCGAATGATCTTGATCGATGGAAATTAGGAATTGGGAGTTGCATTTCATGGCTTGGTGAAGGAATAA
The DNA here is from genome assembly GCA_963277665.1 of Viscum album. Taxonomy (NCBI): domain Eukaryota; kingdom Viridiplantae; phylum Streptophyta; class Magnoliopsida; order Santalales; family Viscaceae; genus Viscum; species Viscum album. The sequence goes on from OY728135.1 coordinate 1,294,942,475, forward strand.
GAATTGAGCGACATCTGAGCATGTGAAAATAAGAACTAAAGGTTGAAAACTGATGCACTGATGAGGCTAAGATGAAATGGTAATGAATTGAAGTATATTGCGGCTCAATCAATAAAAAAGATAAGTAATTGTATTGTGAAGTATAAACCTACTAGAGATTCCTAGCTGATCAACACCCATGAACATAATCGAACACCTTGGAAGGGAAAAATAAATCACTAGAAATTTATAGAGTTTTTTTTGAAATAGAATAACATGATTCTTTTATTTTGGGGGTTTTCATGGCTTCATATACAAAAAAATATAAACAAATTTAAAACATAATTAAAGAACACATGATATATTTAAAGAGTTGAAACCACATTTATCCATAAAATGAAAAATAAAGGTGTGAAATAATGGGGGGAGGGGGGGGGGGGGGTAATGGTGAAATTAATCACCACATTAAAATTAGTCAACAATATGACCCCAGAATTTCTATCATGCTCAATGGATCTCAATGACGACAATATTCATGAGAATATCCTAGAACATGGCATGCCCAAGTGATTTTATGAGAGTTTATGTGAACTAATGCTCCCTAAAATCCTTCCCACCATTCACCAAGTATTCTATGTAATAAACATGGAATTTAGGAAGGAGGGCTTGGTAGTCGAGGCATTAACAGGTTTGGCCATGTAAGGCATCGATATACTACTATGCCTTCAAAGGAATTACTTTTTACCATTTGTGCTTAAGGATTCTAGAATGTTTTTTATGTTGAACCACACACTCAATGACTTCTTCCCCTTCTCCCTCACTACCCACGATGATGATTTCCTTAGATTATCCTCAATAATTTCTTTACACCATTCACAGGTGTTATTTTTATTAACTGAAGGAGGTTGGATCATTACCCATAGTCATGTGAAACTAAGTGGAGTTGAGCTTACATAGAAAAAGACTTGATGGTGTTATAGATATGACAGTGTTGTATATTTTGGGAAACCAAAGTGGATTTTCATTGTGATTGGTGCCAAGTGATTCTGCCTTGTTGGGTGGAGGAAACAAAAACACAACTAGGGATGATGTCCCATACATCACCTTGAATATTTCCAGTGTTTCACTATTTACACAGCATGCACTAGTGGGTATGGGTGATGATATTTTATCTTCAACAGTGTTTCTGGTCCCCAACATCCATGGTATATATACAATAGCATGCTCAATAGTGAATTAATTCTCACTACTCAACACACCTCGTTTTTTATCAGTACTCAAATCCCACTACAACACCTCATCAAAGATGATAACACATGTTACATGAACGCTCTTGTCGTTGGGGTCATCATTTCCAGAATCATACCTGATGAAGATCATCAGTTTACTTTGGTACTCCAAATTTTTCTAGTGAGGGTTCAATGTCCTGAAATGCATGATGCAACCAAAGGAATAGAGAAAGTTTAACACCAACCATTTTTCATGGATGGACTCATATGATGTCATCCTATCAAGATTGTGTGACATTTAATGGACGAGGATAAAGATGATAGCGGATACAGACTCACCCCATAACATCTTGGGATAACCTTATACCTTCAACACCATTCAATCTATAGAACTATGGTGTTATTGGGTTTTTAATTAACCCCATTCCGTTGTAGTAAATAAGGATATATGAGCTATTGTAGTAAGTTTTACTCAGTGCAGTATTCATCAAATTTCACATGAAATCACCACCATGGTTGATGAAGATGAATTTTAACTTTGAAAATTTATCCACATACACCATATTCTGAAATCATTTTATAATTGCTAGATTTTTGTCCTTGTTTGTGAGTATATTGAGCCACAAGTAAAAACTCATGTCATCCATGAGCAATAGAAAGTATAAATTACCACGTGGAGTAATCAGCATGATCATCCCAGAAAAGGAACTATAGAAAATGTCAAGGAATTTCTCTATGTGATGCTTCTTTTTATTGGGGAAAGAAACTCACCACTTCTTCTTAGCGAGGTAGATTTCAATGAATTGATTCACCTGATCAATCCATGGAATCCTTTACACTATGTCACATTGAGTGAGCTTATACAAATCCTGAAAATTCAGTTGGTCTAACCTTGAATTCCGACACCAAAACTTTTGTGATCCCCTTACAAACAAGCATTCCAGTTTTTGAAATTTCCAGTATGATCTTGTACAATTGATTAGGGAAGTGTTTTCCTCTGGATTACAAGAATTATTACAGGTCAAAGATCTCCAGGAAACCCCCATAAATTAGTATATGACAAAAATTCTCTTCAATATGTCTAATGATGATAATTTTGGTGGGGATATTTGTTATTAAGAAAACCCCCATGATCACATGGGGATCTTCGGTCTTATTGGAGAACAATATTATCATGTACCCCTTTCTATTTATGAAAGATACATCACTAAACACAACGGTGACATGGATTCCAAAGTCATGATCCAAGAAAACAACATTGGAACTAGTCATGTGAATTGTGGAACCAATGTCAAGGTTCCAAAAGTCTTCATCTTATACCTCCTTATGATCCAATTGTGAAAATATCTTCACCTTGACTATATAGAGAGGGATATACCATGACGGTGGGAAATTGGGGGTGGTAGAGTGTGGTAGTGGGGAATTAGGATCTGTAGTGCACATCCTTTCTATAAGGAGTGTGGAATCATCTTCATCACTCCATATTATATTGGACACATTATATTTCATCATACTATGAAAATATTTCTCTCAATGAACAATTTTTCTATAGTAGTGACAATGGTACCTTAAGACATCATGACTATCACCAGATCCTGAGCCATCCCTTCCATTTCTGCTATTACCATCATCTGTATTTAATTGTATTGGTTGGAAACACCTTTTTCTAGACATGAAATCATTGAATGATGCCTCCCCCATCTCTCACTCCTTCATCCACCCAACCCACTCCCCTCAAGGAGGAATAACATCCCTCCAACATCAGTGGTGGGTGATATCTCAAAACAATCCTCTACCTCTTTGAGTCTCCTAGTTACCTCATTGACAAAGAGTATCAAGATTTCATGTAGCATCTCAATTGAATGATAAATTTGGTAGAACATAAATGTAATTAAACATATGTAATTTTTAATGACCATGTGTTGAGTCTCAATACTTCTAAATATTGTGAGTTGGTTGACTAACCCGATGAGCAACATCGCAAAGTCATCCACCTATTCACCATTACAGAAAGTAATGCCTTTTTACTCGTTTTAGACCACCTATTCATTATCCTTATGCACTGAATAAATGCCAATGCATATGGTATTTAAAGTGTCCCATTGTTTCTTGGAGATTTCCGTGATAGTGAGTATGGAGATCATCTCTAGTGGGATAGTGCGTAGGATGGCCTCCAGCACAATCTGATCATAATAGAATTTTTCATCGCTAGTATCAATGATGTACTAATGGCTACATGCATGGAGTATAACCTTTATCCCCAATTTCAAATCTCTATAGTTCATTATTCATGAGGATTACATATGTCTATAATTCCCCAACATCCTTCACCACCTGATGTATCACTAGAGGGACACAACCACCATCAAAGAGGCCTATGAGTCTTGATGATGGTGCTTGGGAGCATCGGGAAGATGAGGGATCAGAGTGTAGAATCATGGATGAGTTAAAACACCCTTTGATAATAAATGTTGGATATCCATAGTCATTAAACACCCGTGAACACATATGAGCACCTTATAAGGACAAAAACGTTTCCTCTATTCATTGGAACCTTTATAAGGTAAATGATTCAACCTATTTTAAATTCTTCTTGAATGGACAAGTAATTTCTTATATGGTGTGATTTTTTTCGACTGGTTGATTTTTTTTGGTTTATCACTTAACCCCATTTTAAAAGTTATTCTTGAAATATAAATTCAATTTGATGATTAAATATTGAGGGAAATAATGGGGGGAGGAAAAATAACTATTAAATTAATCACTACTTGAAATTAGTCAACAACGTCAAGACCAATGAACTGAGATGCATCAAGTATTTGATTTGATGGTTTTTGTGTTTTATTGTTGAATTTTTTAATATTTAATGATTATGGGGCCTCACTCATCCCTAAATCACCATTTTTACAATTGAAGAATAGTTCACACTTTTGTTTAAGGAAATTCCTTAATGATTCCAAATAAGATGATAAATAGTTTCACTTTTCATGGTGTAATAGGTGCTAGATGAAGATTAGATTATCAAGTGTGATGATGTAATTATATGAATATGAATTATGGTTTAAATTTAGTGATTATTTGTGTGGATGGAAGGATCTTTGGAGATAAAATCACTATTTAATGGATATTTAAAGGGCTACAGTTTTCTGATTTTTAGTCATTTAGTAGTTCATATGATCTTGAATGAAGATCATTATGTCTACAAAAAGGAGGTACAAATTCTCTATTCCTCTAGGGATTCTTTTCAAGGACAAAGACCTAATTTGATGCCAAAATAGTTTTTGAATCATTGTTGTTCCTCATCCAATCATAAATTGTGATGATGTTTCAATTTCCCAAGATGAAGATAAATCCATAATTTACATTTTTGAAGAAACTGCATGAATATTAAAAACCCTAGAAGAATGAAAAAGGTCAAGTCCATCAATTTTGAGGTGTAAATTGAATGTAATAAATAGATAGTAGGTATGATCTGGTTCAAGTGTGATGTTGATGAGCTATTGATGGAGGCCTACAAATAAGATGACAAATTTATGGAGTTAAAATGTTTTTATGAGTAATTTATTGGTTGATAATTGGATCAATCATGTGTGTTTAGGTAGTGTAATAATTTTTTAGAAGGTTATACTAAAGTAAACAATAAATTAATAGAACAATGAAGAAAATATACCCTCATAGTCATGTGAAATATATAGAGCTAGTGACACAAACATCTGAACTTATAAAATCTAAGTCTGTAGAAAATTCTTTATAAAGGAAAAATAGGAGTATAAACTAATATAAGAAAACCAATTCAAAAATGAACAATAGAATAACATAGATAGAGCCTGTAGTTTTTTAAGATTGAGAAAGGATTTCAACTGGGGAGAGAATGTTGAAGGAGAAGCAAGGAGAGATGAACATTGACTCAACAAAGTATATTTTCATTTTACCCTATCTTATTATTCTTCTTATTCATTTTTTGAATCTCTATTATTTTTTCTTGTGAAACTACTTATAACTAAAATCGTTCACTATAATTAAATTAAATGAAGGGATTAAAATTAAATAGTTTTTTAATAAATTTATATTCTCAAATTTTCTTCTCGTTACTGTATATTCTTCTTCTTATCCGTATATATTTTGATTTAGTTATCAGTTTTGGTTGACGTATTGATATAATAAAATCATTATAGAATATATTTTGTATCACTTTTCACTATAATATATAGATACATTGAGAATATGTTATTATAAATAATGAAGATTCATGAGAAAAAGATAGTTCATTGTATGAATTAATTTTCGATCACTTTATTTCTTACTTCCATGTGAAAAAATATCATGATAGAGATTGTGTTTAAATTTAATAGGTTATATATGTCGATAGGTATTATAAAGAAATTTATTTATCTAGTTTTATTGTTGTGTTATATCAATTTTCTTTAATATCATTTAGCACGATCTTACTCTATAAAGTAACTTAGTTTTAACTATTTTAATTTATAATTTTCCTTTTGAATTTCATTTCTTTACACACATGATTATAGTTTACCACTTTACCCCTATTTCAGTAGTTTGGGTTTTAATACACCCATAGAGATACTCACCCCCTTCCATTGGGTTTGACCTTGCATTACACTAATCTAATTAGAGTAGGAAATAAAATTGGATTTTTTCTGAGGTTCAATAATAGTAAGTCAACAAACATAAATTGTCACCATCTCATGGTGGTTTGCATCTTATATATACCTCATGGAAGCACTTGAGTGACCATATATTAACTCACATGTTTTATAATGCATGAGTTAATGCAATGACCAATCATGAATTAATCAAATGAATTCATCCTTTGATCATCCCATTCATTTTATCTTATGAAATGTCATAGTAAGGATATCTTACATGGGTCATGATTCAAAAGTTAGTATATTAACATATGGAGGCTACTGAATCATAGGATGTTAGAGTGAATCGTATGATATATTCCTAATCATAACAATTCTATATGAATTAGTCCAATCATACTATATGATTGTTTATGTAACTGACATGAAATCTATATTTTTATTCCATTTGACATACCAAAATCATCAAACATAATATAGACTAAACAAATACTATGTATTCATGTATTTAGGTAATATATCCTTCAACAACAAGTTATAACTTCCATATCACTATCGATTGTCACAAATTGATTTAAATACCTTTGATCAATTTATTATACCACCCTATCCACCACACACACAAAGGTTTTAGGGAATATAATCACATAATAAACATATACTATCATGTTTTGGCCCGAAACACTCTATAAATAGTATCTGAACCAGTTGGTGATGAGTTCTCAAGTGCACTTCCCCTTATTTTAGAGGCTATTATCTAGTAGTGAGGTCCTAGGTTGTGTATATGAGGAGAATGTGCCCTCATATCAGAGTAAGAAAAGAAGAAAAAAGAACCAAACATCATCCATCACAATAATTAATCATAGTGAAAAAGAAATAAATTTAAACAAGGTTTTAATAAACAATGAAATGTAGTAAATTCTAGAACAACCATTTCATATATAAAATACTGATCATCCACTTGTCTGACCATATATACATGAATAAAATAAATACAAATAAATTACATGGCTACTATTCTTCTCTAAGATGAACCATATACCCGATTTTGAAATACCCTACCGAGCTTCTCCATCTCGATCATTAGAATCCTCCACAGTGGCTCTATTTGATTACGAAGCACTATGCCTCATCCCATTACATCAAGCATCTATTCTAAACCAGAAAGCATAAATAAGGTCTACATGAACACTGAGGTTTATATACAAGGGGAGAAAAATAAATCTCTATAGGCCATGCCTAATGGTTAACTTATAACATGTTTTTATATGTTCATTCTCATACAATATTATCAGCATATCCGATACAAAAATGTAATAACTAAATAAAATCAAACCCACAATCAATTCTTAGATTTAAGATCCTAATCAAATGAAAATATGTGAAAGAGACATTGAACTGGATTTCATTCCCCTCAAGATGTGTGTAATCCAGTTGATCCTTCGGTTCATGATCCCTATCAACCATACCAACTTCGACCAGAACCATAATTTATCTGAGCAAGGTATGACACTATAGGGGGATAAATTTCCTAGCCCTAGGATCACTGATAACTTCCTCAAATAAATATAATAATGGATTCCAAGTATCAATTGGACATCTTATAAATAATACAATGAGCTAGATGTCATACCACTCAAGCTATGTGTAATTTAGTCTAATGTATTATCCCTAAATACCATTCCATAGGAAATGACAACATTGTATCTTGAATAGTCTATTAGGTGGATGAAACGTAGGTGATATGTAAGGAATACTCTCCATATTTGAGATAATAACTTGACATATTTCAATAACTAGCTCAATACCTCATTCATAAAAATGTATGGGAAATGTAGTAACAGTGCATCCACCTGATCCTAGGGAGTATACTAGGACTCATATAGAGGATATCATTATAAATCCTCAATTATGGAATAATAAATCCATTATTGGGGGGAAATGAGACCCCTAGAAACCTATGAAACCACATGGATCCTAGTAATATATCTATCTATAGGGTGATACTAACTTTAGAGGGGTTCAAAGAGACTCTCAAAAACCTCCTTCAAAATCCCTATAAAGGAAATAATCCTAGTGAAAGATGGGACTTCTAGTAACAATAATATTAAGTCAAAAAGGATCATAATATTGTTCCTAGGAATTAACTTTGGTCATCCCCACTATACATTATAAGGCATCAGGATCATAGGTTGAGTTCCAAGAACCATGTCTAGAATCTATAACTACATCAATGGTAACCATGTGAAATCGTAAGAAAAGAGTGAGGTTGGAAGAATACTTAAACCCATAACTACTACCACATCCACTTAGAATCACAAGTTTAGTATGGGTTCTAAGGTTACACATGCTACCATCTCTACCCAATCCCATAACACACTTTCTCATGGTTGGTTAACCATTAGAGCACCCACTAGGGTCCCTTAGGTCAGTACATAGGAGAGGAAAGCCTTGAAGGATCCTTGAGTTCAACACATAATTGAAGGCATCCCTATTGGGATACTCTAGGTTATCATGTAAGAAAAAGAACCCCTATTGTTATCTTTAGAATCAGTACCAAGGAATAGAAATCCCTCTTGGGACCATTGAAAATAAAATCAAGATGAGACATCCAATATGGGATCCTCTAGGTTAGTAGGTAATCAAGGGAATCTCTCTTGGGATCCCTGTAAATGGTACATGGGTAAAGTAATACCTCTGGGGATCTTAAGTGTTATAAGTAGATGGAAAAATGCTTCATGGTAACCTCTATGCTAAAATATAAGCAGAAGAATATCTTTTTGGATCGATAGTTATATATTGGTCTCTTGAACTAACACTCATCCCTTGGGTAAACACATCCCACAAACCTATCTCTAACAACTCAGGACCTCCCATTAAAAAAATGGAACAACTCATAAGGGAGATTTCCATAAGGTAAATACACGTAAACATTGGCCCAGGGAGATGGATCATAGCCTATTTCAGTTCAAGGTCTCACTCTAGGAAAGACTGAACATCCATCATTTCCTCTTCCTCAAGTTGCATCTCAATCCCGATAACTAAGGACAATCACAAGTTACACCAGTTGAGTACCTTAGATATCCCATTGCATGTCCCCTATGTACTTTCTCAACCCTTGATGGGTCTCATTTCATGTACCACTCACCAAATTTCTCTAAATCCATTTATCGATGGGTGAACCTCTCCATCATAGACCAATCTCTTCAAAACACCCCTTAAGGGTCCCCAAATCTCTCTATGGGTTACACCATCATGATCTATGTGTAAATAATACCCAAAATGGACTCTTGTTATGTTTAATTCTAACTCTAGGTCTTAAAAAAATGAAAAAACCTAAAAAGGCCAATGAAGGGGTAGTGCATGGTGTGTACCCAAATTACACAGTATGTACTCCAAACCTTCATTACTGGCCATGTACTTCTACATGAACTAACACACATGGGGTTTAGCTATGTACTAATAAATTAACCAGGATTACATGGGGTATGACCATGTACTTCTACATGGATAAAACACACTTGAGGTCTGACCATGTACTACTACACAACCATTCCCCTTAACATGGGGTGTCTTCCCACATACCCAAAACCTTGACCATGTATGACTACCTGATGTTTACTCCGAGTACATGGCATGTAGTCCAAAAGAATATATCTTTCCATGTACTCCACTACATATAAAATTACCACTACAAGGCGTGTAATTATAAAAAAGTAATATTCCCTAAATAGGAAGTGTGAACAATGTGTGTTCATGGAACTACACATGGTGTGATCAAGATTTCTTGAATGGAAACGTTTGAAATCGGTATGAAACCCCCCATGTCCCCATTTAACAATAGATTGAATCCATGTGTGTCCTTAGCAGTCATATAATGTATATAAAACCAAAAATCAAAAAAGATATTGGTATTAATGGTAAAAACATAAAATTTCCTACGATTTGGAAGATCCACCAATGCATCACTCGTAACAATATTCCATAGCTATGCATGGCGATTAGACTCCTCCGAAGCTCCACTGTGACTCATCTATTATCCCTCCCTCCCTCCCTTTCTCTCCCTCTACTATCTCATCCATGAAAAGGAGAATCTCATATTGGGTAATATGGCAGAACCATGGAAAGGAGGATAAATAAAAGGGAAAAATAAAAGGAAGACAAAGAAAAGAAAAATAAAAAGGGGCCCAAGCTCAGCCCTGATACCCGAGGTGAATTTATGCTTGATCCAAAAAAAAATTTATTCCAAACCACATAAAACTGCCACTCAAGGGGGTAAAATATAGTAAAGACCCTATGAATCACCCCTTACAATGATATTTCAATCCTATGGTAAAGTCCCAGTATGATAATAAAGAATGATGTTTTCTCTTTAACTCCCCTTATTAGATAAGAAATCTGCCATGAAGTTTATTTCCCTTAAAGTATTAATCACATCAATGACCTATTTAATTATCATCCTACACACCATGATCAATTAAATCAGATCCCATGCGATACTTGTTTTTTCACTAATAAATCCAATTGAGATTGAGTTTATGCATCGACTAAGAAAACCCCCTGTTTTGGACTCAACTAAAGAGAAAACATATCAATCTGATGCTCCATTGAAAATATATATACAAATTAATGGACATTAATACAATAATATTTAATTAATTAAATATTAAATTGTAATTATTTTGTAAAAATTCAAATGACTCAAAATTCCAAAAAACTCTTATCCTAGGATAACACCATATTTTAGGACCAACTGAGTTGAAATAACCATTTTACCCCTCACAATCATTGAAAAGAAAAAAATAAAATATCTTGTCAATTTCACAGTCTAGACAAACACATGTCTTTATAGCCTCATCACCGTAACCCTTATCATCCCCTAGAATCCTTCATGATAAAACCACAACCATGCTCTCAGCCCAAGAATAAGAAGAACTATGCTATCTTGACCCTCAATCAACTAGTATCACAATGTCCTAAAATCACCCAATAAGACAGACATTCAAACATGAAATATATCATACTCCCTATCATAGAAGTTTCCTTATCTTCACCCTACAACCAATCACCATGTTCCATGGCCCTTGATCAATCAATTACCAAATACAATGACTGGAATGACCCAAAATCACTCATTCTTCAGTGCTAACTCACAACATCACCTGCTCCCACTTCATAAGAATGGTTTCTATTGATACTACTAAATTTAAAATCATAATGAGGATCACTTACCTCAAACAGTCAATGGTTAACTACCCACTATATAGATTACATTATATCTCTTATCAATCAAAAACTTGATCAGTTCCATCACCAAACACATGTTGCTCCTCCCAATCGATGCTCTCTATCCAGTCAACACCTAACCATATTTTTCCACATCGGTCATGACACATCTCTCAATCCATTAATGACACATCCTATACTACAGAGGGAAAATTTTCATTTCATAATAAATACAAAGAAACCAAGCCCAAAAAATATATTTAAAACCATTGGTCCTCAGCTAACACACATCCATTTACCGATTGAAAATTTAAATAATAACATGCACAACCTAGAAGTACAATTACTATTTCCCCAAGCTAAATGGGTGTACAATCCTATACCAGTCGATCACACCACTCATATAATTCTTATATGAGTGACACATTACTAAGTCCAAGATGATTGTGCTATATGGAACATCTGTCTTAACAAGCCAAGGGCTCCCTTGGAACTCCTCCTCAAAATTAGGCATCTCACTCGTATCATGATTTATTCTATGAACACCCATATCTTGCCTCCATTTTAACACCATATATACTAATACTTATTCTAAATAATTTCAACCTCATAAAAATTCTTAGTTTTCATATGGAAGCATTCCAGTCACGACAATATACTCAAGATCTGACCACATTAATAAAAACAAAATAACTTTTCAATTGGGTCAAGCACCCAAATAATAATTCCCATCAAAGCTAGTCTCAATACCTTAGCACCCTAGGTGACTTCTCATAAACCAAAGGAAACATCATGTCTATATCTCAAAACCCAAGAACCTATCATGCATCAGTCTCAACATGAGAATGAAACCAAGATCACTAAATTACAAGGAATTTGTATACTAACCACGGACTCACTGGTATCCAAGTCAAAACTAAGGGCCTCTAGGTCTCACACATAGCATTATCCATCAAGTATTGAGATGGGTAACTATGTATGACCACCTAGAACATAGGAATCTCATACAAGAATCATAACCCATATAAGGGCCTCTATCACAGGACGTCTAATACATATGAAAACTCTCTCTAAGGGATTAAAAGATAACATCATCCAATAAGGTTCACAACTTGATAAAATGGTTTCAATTATATATGATTTTAATTCCAAATTATAGAGGAAAAACCCTATAAGTTTTAATTGGAAATTCATTTAAATTTAACCCATTTCCAACTCATAAATCAAGGAGAAATATAATAGAATTAAATACCAAGCATCGACCTACCAGGATATGATCCTCTTCGACAATACTCATGAGGGATAAATCCCTAGAGGTTACACTATTAATTAAAAAGATAATAACATACCCCCATTGGGTATCCATATATAGTAACATACCCTTGAGTTTTAGTTCAAAAAAATAGACCAGGTTCTTATTGGCATGTCATCAAGAAAATATAACTAGATAACCATAAATAGAGTTCAGTTAAGTAAAATATCTTATAAATCTAGAAAGAAAATATATATATTTTTGGCTATGAATCTTTAGCTAGTCACACCTGAAAATGATACACCCACAAAGGGTCTCCTAGAAAGGAATTATATGATAGTGTTGACCTATAAGGGGTAATAGTTCACACACAACATCATCTTTATTGATCCATGTTGTACCACATGCACATAATTCAGTTAAACAAAATGGCATTCAACGATATATGAAATAATGTCATATAAGTTGTTACTGAAACATTAAATAACTAAACCTATGTAATAATACCTCATGAGGGGTCAAAATATTGGGTACCTGGTTTCTAATTGACCCCCTAGAGTAACTGTACCTCTAGTGCATGAGGGATTAGTAATTTCCCTCAATGTTAAACATCTTACCATAGATGCACATAACCTTCCATCAAAAGGATATATATATATACACACACACACATTGGTCTAATTGAGTATAATTCCACCAAGAACCTATAAGAAAAAAACTATTTAGTCTATTGTTGAGACTTTAAACAATTATACTCATCATTAATAGTAAAATAACATGCTAGAAGGCCTATAACAAGTGGACCCTATGTGCTAAATCTGATTCATGAATAACTTCCCCTTTCATTTACTATCCAGGAGTCAAAATCAAGTACTGAACACTCACCAATGGGACAAGAGTTAGAAATACATAATATATAATAAAATCCACACCACATGTGCATAGATCAAAGTGGAAATCATACTTAACTACAATAGCGCATATCAAGAACAAAAGTCCCATATCCCAGAAAAACTGGACTTCTTACCAGAACATGTGTTCTTGACACACCATTCCAATATCCATCATTGGTTCTGATACATTCCTAATATTCTTGAATACCATATCCCAAATAGTAATACAATATTAAATGAACTCATTTGATACCACTTTTACGAATCCCGACTGAGCTCACTCTATGAACAGTATCCAAACCGGTTGATGATAAGGCCTCAAGCATGCCTCCCTATACTTCAGCTGTTGACTGAAAATAAAGGCCTAGGGTGTTTATGTGCGGAAACTATACAATCATATCAGATAAAGAAAAGAAACATAAATAACCAAACTTCATTCATACTAGTAAATAATCAGAGTATGTAAGTAATAAATATAAACATGGCTATAATAAATATTGAAATTTTGTAAAGTCCCAAATGAAAATGTCATACATAAAACACAAATTGCACCCTGAGATGAATACATAACTAAGAATAAAAGAAACAAAAATAACTTTTAACAATCATATGATCCTCTAAGATGAACTAGATACCTGATCCTCAAATACCCTTTAGACTTGATCTAGCCCCATCAAAAGAATATACACAAGTATATCAGATCTATCGTGGAACCTTGGGAATCATCCCTAATAATCATGCATCTATGTTCAACCTAAAAGTATACATAAGGTTTTCACACACAATGAGGAACATGTATAACCTATGAAATTATTTGGGTCCTAAAAATCTTTCCATCTACAGAGTGACACAAATTTAAGAGGTGTTATGAGACACTCTTAGAAACCACCCCTATGATCCCTACGTAGGGAGAAATCTCAGTGACAAATCAGACTTTTAGTTACCGTAACATTCAATTAATAAGGATCTTAATCCGAATCCTAGGAACTACCTTTGGGAAGCCCAAAAATATATCACATCACCTTAGGCTCATAATGCAATTTCCTAAAATCACATTTGAAATCTATAGCTACATCAATAGTAACCATGTAAACGAATAAGTAAAGAGTGAGTTTGTTCAAATTTCTAAACCCAACACTACTTCCATAACTCCTCGGGGTCACAATTTTGGTGTGGTTTTCAAGGTAACACACACTTCCATCTCTACCCAATCCCAAAATGAACTTAATCAGGTTCTTTCAACCATTGGAAAAACCAATAGGGTAACTTAGGTCAACGCACAAGAGATACATCCCTTATGGTATCCTCAAGGTCCACACATAGAAAAAGAAATATATTTTTAGAAAAATTTAGTTAGAATGTAAGTAAAGGTATCCCTCTCAAGATCCTCATAATCAGTAACAAGGTATAAGAATCTATATTGGGACCCTCTAAAACAAAATCAGGAAGAGTTATCTCATAGGGGATCCTCTAGGTAGGAAGGTGTGAAAGGGAATCATTTTTAGGGTCCTCATAATCTGTACATAGGTAGATGCATCCATCTTGGGATCATACTGGTAATAAGTAGGTAGATGCATCCCTCATGGGAAAATATAATTCAAAACATAAGCATATGCATATCTCTTGGGATCTGTGGTTACAAACTAGTCTCTTGTGCCAACTCTCTTCTCTCAGGTAAACACATCCCACCACCCCATATCTAACAACTCATGAACTCCCATTCCAAAAGGGAACACCTGAAAATGGATATTTCCACAAGGTAAAATAAAATTAAAAATTGGTTTAAGGAGATGGATCATATCCCATATTAGTTAATGGTACCACTCTAGGTTGGCTCGACAAACCAACTTATCCCCTTCCTCAGGTCATATTTCAGTCCTTCTAATGAGGGACTATCCAACGTTACACCATCCTAGGACCTTAATGATCCCATTCCATGTCCTCCAACCACTTTTCTAGCCCTTATATGGGTCTCATTTTACATCTCACTCCCAGATTCCTCTAAATCCATTTACTAGAGAGAGAAACCTTCTATCATAATCCACTATCCCCAAAAAACTACTTAAGAGTCCTAAAATAACCACAAGGGTTACACCATCAGGATATACATGGAAAAAATACCAAAAAAATAGAATCATGTCAAATTATAACTCCAAGGTGTAAAAACATGAAAATCCCTCAAAAGGGTAATACATGGGTAATACACAGTGTGTACCCAAAGTACACAGTGTTTACTTGTCACAACTCGTCCCCTATGGACCATGTTTTGACTACCCTAAGATGGCCTCTGATAGGCTAGGGGTTGGATACTAACGTTTAGTAGTCATATCCAAAAAATCTGGGCATTATCCTATATACCTACACACACGCACACAACTCCAATCCAAAGATGCTGTGAAGTAAAAATCCATGTAAGATATTCATGTAGAACACTATATAAAACACCATAAGATTACAAGAAAAAGTAAAGTACATGGTGGAAAATAGGGAAAGTATACAATTCCACAAAAAGAAATATTGTAAGAAGATGGTTTTTGCTATAAAATATTTGGGAATATTCTCGATGTTATTACAGAGTAGCGCCTTCAGATGGAGTGAAATTCTAAGCCCTGGTGTGGCCGGAATTAAATTTTCTTGCGCGTTCACACTGGGCACAAAAAATAAATGGCATAACTCCTAAAAGGTGTTTTAGATCAGAAATCTGAGTGTACATATGGGTCCAAAATGGGGTGTTCACCCTAGGAACGACATAAAACATGTCGACACGAGGCATTTGGACACCTCGCTCGCTATCAGAACATGAAATATATAAATTAAATAATTAATTTCTCTGTTTATTGGCTACACTAAAGAATCTATTAAAATGTGGCTCAGATTTGAAAAATGAGGGCACCGTTGAGTTTGGAGCGTGTTGTTTACCTTATGAGGGGTGTAATTTTCATGGGTGCGGGCCGTCAGTGAAAAATGCCACTGAGGGCGTTTTCATAATTTGGTGGGCTCGGTCGTTCAGTTTTATAACTTTTGAACGAGATCTCAGATTAAAATTTTGAGACCATTTTTGTGCTCGGGAGGTGGTGTTTACCCTATGGGAGGCTTAACCTCGACCCCGTCGACGGTTCAGGAATGAGCCTACCGTTAGTGGATTAAAATGAATCAAATTTTTTCATTTAATTCCCTACTTAAGCCTAATCAAGCTCACCCTCTCCCATTTTTCATCCCCTGGTGGAAGAGCTCTCAACCAAAGGGATCTCCACACCAAGTCCTCTTCCCATCCTCCTCTCCATGGTTGCGGCTCTAGTGGATCGATGATGAAGCGCCGGGCTACGCCCAAGAGGTAGGATCGTGCGTTTTATATTTCCGCACCTCCGTTGAATTCGTAGTTATGCATCGAATTTCTGTTTGATCGTCGAAAAAATCCCATAAATGTGTAGTACATGTTCTGAGTTTTGAGGTGATCACAGTCATCCAACGAAGGATGCGGGTTTTGGAGTTTTTTTCCGGCGGTTCTAGTCGGCTCAGGCGGCGGCATCTCAGAGCGGTGGCGGTGGCGCGGGCTCCTTCCGGTAGAGGCGGTCCAGGGCGTCGATGTGAGTTTCTGCGAGGTTGAATGGCTAGGTGAGCGGGCTGCCGAGGGCATCGGCACGAGGCAGTAGGGGTCTCCTCCGGGTGAGTTGAGAGTGGAACGGAACGGCCGGCTGTCTACGCCGGCCGGTTGACGCGGAGGCCGGGGTCGCGATGCGTGACCTCATTCAGGAGAAAGAGACCCGCCAGCGGCGGGTCTCCACATGGAAAGTCAGCCGACCGGTGTTGGCCTGTCGGTGGAAGCTTAAAATATATATATATATATATATATAAAATAAGTTTATAATAATAATAATAATATTATTATTATTATTATTATGAAAATGATTTATAATTGATAAATCATTCGCAGGGCGCCCGATTTGGGCACCGTCTGCGGTGACATGTCTTTTAAATTGAGATGGAAATTTTGAGATGGTTTCGGGGTTTTTTAACTCCCGAAACAAGGGCCTCGGTGGCGCAACACACCTTTAAGTGAATTGGCGTTTTCCGGGGGTTTTTGTTTTGGGTGGCGTAGACACATCCGACGTTCATTTTGTGCTCCGTCAATAGCGTTTTGAACTTGGCGTTGAGACGAAGATTTCCAGTGTTGTTTCAGGCGTTGAAACTGGAGTTGAGGCATGAGCCCCATGACCCATCTTTCGAGCTGCGTGCAACACTTTACAAATTTTTCATCAGACGTCCGGGGCATGCGAGTAGTTGATCCTAGGTGTTTTTTCGAGGGCATTGAAACGACGCAATCTGCTCGCTTTAATTCCACACAGTGGTGTGGGCCCATGAGGGCCATTTTGGACGTTGACGGTGAATTTCTATCTCCTTCACTGGGTGTCAGTTTTGGACAAGTGATTAATCAAACTTGTGTACTTTTTCGAGAGGATCACAACGGTGCGATCCGTTTGTTGTACTTAGGGACCGAGATGCGGGTCCCACGGAGCCCTGCTCATGTTCAGTTTGTCAGAACACATCTTCTTCACTGGATATCCGTTCTACTCAAGTGTGCAGTCATTTTGATGTGTTTTCCTGAGGGGATCGCAATAGAGCTATGTGTCTGACTGTTTTCGGGGCCAAGGCTCGTGACCACGGGACGTCGTTCGAGCATAAAGCGGTGTTGGACGACTTTTACATCAGATATCCATTGGAGGCGAGTAAGTAGTCGATCTTGCAGTTTTTTTGCGAGGATTACAATGGTGTGATCCGTTTGGATGTGTGGAGTCTCTTTCGAGACCTCATTTAAATGTAGAAGCATGAAAGGTGTGCCGATGGAGGTTTGTCCTATGGTGTTTATAGAGAACCCTTGGCGTGTGATCGCGTTCAAACTTGGGAGAGTGAATTGAATGCTTGAATTGATGTGGTTGGCCGTGCCTGAGCTGTTGAGGTGGAAATTTGGTGTTTTTATGTTTATGCCCTTCGCATTGACATTAGGTGTCATGTGCATGGTAGCCTTTGGGCTAGAAACATGGCATACTCTGGGAGTATATGAGAACGCTTGGAGTTATATGTGGTTGTTTGTACCTGAGAACGTTTGTGCGCTCGGTTGGGGTAGAGTTCGGGCCACACGTCATATAGGCCTCATGTGCGTTCTATGTTTTACTTTACGTACCTTTGACCTCTCGCGACGTAGAGGGTCCCTCTGTTCTCATTTATTGACCAGTAAGGTTGAGTTTTCCCTTGGTTCTGTTCCCATTTGTTTGACCAGCAGGGTTGAGTATCCCCTGGTTCTATTCTCATTTTTTTGACCAGCAGGGTTGAGTTTTCCCATGGTTTGTTTCTCGTTTGTTGACCAGCAGGGTTGAGTTTTCCCCCTGGTCTTGTTCAAGATTGTTTTAACCCGCAGGGTGAGTGGTTTTCCCCTGGTTCTGTTCTCGATGGTTTGGCCGACAGAGTTACTTCATGTTCCCTGGTAGAGTTCTTGTGGATTCTGTGTGACCAACACATTACGCGGGCACCGATCCTCTACCTAGGAGGTTGTTTCCAGTAGGGCTAGCTAGGTGGTTGTTTCCAGAAGGGCTGCCCAGTGGGGTACCATCCAGTAGGGGTGGCCAGTTATACCATCCCGCAGGGATGGCCAGTACAACGGTGTTCACCGACCAGTACTATCTAGCAGGGATGGCTAGAGAAGTTCTAGGTTTACCTCCAGTGGGGCTGGGAAGTGGTCCCCGATGCCGAGTTTACCTCCATCTGGGCTGGGAAGTGGTCCCCGATGACGGTTCCGAGTCTCCCTCTAGTGGAGTACCCTTTTATGGGACTGGAAATTGGGACTCGTCGATGACTTTAGCCAGGTTTACCTCTAGTGTATTACACTTTTATGGGACTAGGCAGTGTGGCACCCATCGACTCATGTCGGGTCTCCCTCCAGTGGGTACCCGTCGACTTCCAGGGATTACCCTCCAGCGGGGCTGGGCAGGGGGTCACCTGTCGACTTTGAGGAGACCTCTCGACTGCGGGGCAGTAACGAGGTGTGTCTTGATGTTCCCCCAGAAATCTCAAGTACGAGGGGAGTTTTCCCCACCGAAACGCGTCCTTGCGACGCGACCTAAAACCGTGTAGGAGAGTCAGTGCCCCCCAAAGAGGATAGTGTTAAGGTGCGGTGATTTTAGACCATTGACTTGCAGTTCGGGGCAGATGTGCGGGATGCTGGGCATCGATGGTGTTTACTTCTGGGACTGTTGGCTACTCACTTTCTTGGGCTGAGCTACGGGATGGAGATCCCCTTACGATCTTGTTTGGGATTCTTGACAGAGCATATATATATATGTATATACTTTTTCCAGTACGCACTCCTTGGGTTTTGGTTACTCTCCTTCCAGGAGAGGCGAAGATGCGTGGGGTATGCCACGTGCATTCTGTGTCTAGCTTCTCGTGGTTGGATGAGTATACTCTCCTGCTATAGGTAGTGAAGAATCGACGAGAAGTTCATCTTCTCACCATTTCCAGCTCCTTGTGTCTGGACGAGTCTA
Organism: Viscum album; assembly: GCA_963277665.1. Taxonomy (NCBI): domain Eukaryota; kingdom Viridiplantae; phylum Streptophyta; class Magnoliopsida; order Santalales; family Viscaceae; genus Viscum; species Viscum album. Next base: position 1,294,962,200 of record OY728135.1, read on the forward strand.
CCTCCTTTCTCTTTTTGGGTTGAGATGGACTCTCTACTATACTCTTTACTTCACTTTCGGTAGTAGTCCTTTACTTTTAACCTTTTCGATCTAGTTCTCACCCTTCGGTACCTCCTTTTTTCTCCCTCGAGCCTTCGAGGTATCCTATTGAGTATTTTTATACTCACCCCTGCTTGGGCTTTGCCCGCACTTGGTGTGCCCTTACAGAAGACGGACATGTTGGTCATGACATTAGCGGAGCTTAGGAGTTTGGGATCTTGGACCGCGTGCGATGGTCTTAGTCAGGTTCCAGGTGTGGGACTCTCCCAGTTGTTTACTTTTGTTTACCTGTTGCTAGTTTGTGGAACTTTTCTAGTTGGGCGCGTGTTTTGCAAATTTTCATTTTCAGTTTACCTTCAACTTTTTCATTGTATTGTTTAGAGGTTGATGCACTCTTTGGTTTATTTATAGAAGTTGGTAGTTTACTTTTCTTTTTTACTCTGCACTTCTGCATTGAGTGGGCTGAATGTGTGTGTATAGATAATTAGGCAAAGGCATCCCCAAGTTGTTTAGCCTTCGGTGCTGGTCGCCAGCCCCTGGCCTATGGAGGCATGCTTGGGGTAGTTGCGGCTCGAGCCCAGGTAGGGTTGGGTCATGAAAAAGTGTTATCAGAGGTGGTTCGTTCCTTGGGATGTTTTTCAGACGTCCCTAAAATGGAATTGGTTGTGATTTAGGGAAATCGTGTTAACATGTCTCGAGGGCGGCTCTCAGGATAGGGAGTCCAGTGATGGTGCGGCGGCCGACGTATCCATTCACCAGGACCCTGATAACACGCATGTCGTCTCTGCATGCTGAGACACTCATTTCAGGGAAAATTGGTTTGTGCATCACATAGGATTGAGTCTTTGATTGTCCTTCTTGAGTCAGCTCCCCATCATTTTGTTGTTGTGATATACATATATTCTCATCTGATCGCGGCACTCCTTGATAATATTCAGGATGTCTCCGTGAAGAAAGCTCGCCAGGGTAGAAGCTTTGGTTCATGAAGATGACCTTGTGAGCTACGAAGCCTTAGTCCCGGGCCCATCATGCGAGCCCCTTTCTCCGGGTGGGCTGGTAGCAGCACCCCCACCTGTTGAGCAGCAGACAGCTCCAACAGAGTAGACTGAGCTCGAGCGCAGGTTGAGTGAACTCTGTGAGTTCCAGCGGTAGAGACCGCTGAGGTTTAGTGGTGAGACAGACCCTCAGGTATCAAAGGTTTGGCTTGAGACAGTGGTTCTCCTTTTCAGGCTTGTGCAGACGCCAACAGATCATATAGTGGCTTTGGCCGCCAACCTTTTCTGCGGATCAGCTTGGCGTTGGTGGAGTCTGGTGACTCAGTTTCTTGACGAGTCATCGCTTTCGTGGGGTGACTTTCAGTTGTTGTTTTGTGAGGAGTTTTGCCCCTCCTACTTATGTTCTATTCGGATTCAGGAGCTCCTGCAGTTTCCGTTGGGAGGGATGTCGGTGGCCGATTACGCGGCTAGTTTCGCAAACCGTGCACACTTTTACCTAGACATGGTCCATGAAGGAAACTTCTGAGCACAGAAGTTTGAGTAGGGTGTCTGCTGAGAGATTCATGTTATCATAGTACCCTTGGGCATTCCCACTTATGCCGGGGTGCTAGATCAGGCACTGGTGATAGAAAGATTCCTATCCAGTTCTATAGTTGGTGGTGGCAGCAGGCTCGATAGAGCTAAGACGTCTGCCGTAGCTAGCAGGTGTCGACAAGCAGAACCTAGACGCAGGGGGCATTCCTATAACTAGACTCAGGGGCATGGTTATACACCACAGTGGCTCCGGAGGGCACCAAGGAATCCCGGAGAGCACTGGTGCTATGGTTGTGATGGGTGAGGTCACCTGGCACGAGACTGCCTGACCAGGCGCATTGAGGACATCAGGCAGGCAGCAGGTGCACCACTGTGGTAGAGGCAACGTCGTGATCGGAGTAGCGCCCAAAGAGGTGCTACTTGTAGAGGAGTGGGAGGAGCTAGTAGTGGAGGATGACCTTAGAAGGTCTTCCCATCACCACTAGGCGGTCCACGTTAGGCTCCGAGAGCTGACAGTTGGGACCACGGATAGCCACGAGCATTGGATGTCTATGATCATATAGAGCATGAGGTGATAAGAGGTATGCTCTACAACTCTTCTACTTCTTGTTGTATAATTTTTAGACTATGTGTGTGAAATGATTTTCTCCCTACTCTTTTTTGAGTTGCTAGCAGGGTGGTGTGGGGCGTCGGTGTAACCCTGTGTTGGTAAGTTAAAAGGTGTGGGACCTTTTTCTTTAGTAAATGGTGTTGACTCTATATCTCTCCGAGCGTGTAAGAGAGTTTTGGTTGTGAGACATCAATAGTGAAATATTGTGTGACCAGATATCCTTGGGTGCTTCACTATATAGATATTTTGAAGGAGGGAATCACCCGGATTTTTCCCAGGTCCGACTGGTGATTCCAGTCACAGCGTGCAACGTAGGGGTTTGGTCAAGGAGGTGAGCTACCCTTGAGAGCCTTTGGGCCATTTGAGATCGTGCAAAAGGATGGTGAGGTTCCCTATCACCTTTCCCTAACCCCAATATATGGATTGGGTGCATGTCGCCTCCCACGTGACTCACCTGAGAAGAAGTGTGCATGATCCTATGCATGTCAGCGGCAAGGGCAGTCCTTGCGTGAACAGATCAAATCCTTTGGTATGTGTGCGGTGGCGTAGGGCTATGAAAGAGTTCTTCTAGGTACGGGAGAGCTAGGTGTGGGCTTAGTACCCTAAGTTGTTCCCTGATTTTGTTTTTCGGGGAAGAGAATCTTGAAGGAGGGAATGATGTAAGAACCTGGTTTTTGCTATAAAAGACGAATATTCTTGATGTTATTCCAGAGTAGCGCCTTCAGTCGGCATGCGATTCTAAGCCCCAGTGTGGCCAGAATTAAAATTTTAAGGCATTCACACTGGAAACACCAAATAAATGGGATAACTCCTAAACAGTGTTTCAGATCAGAAATCTGAGTGTACAGATGGGTCCAAAATGGAGTGTTTACCCTAGGAATGACATAAATCATGTCGACGCGGGGCGTTTGGACCCCTCGCTCGCTATCGGAACCTGAAATGGATAAATTAAATAATTAATTTATCATTTTAATGGATAAACTCAATAATATCTTAAACGGTGGCTCGGATTGGAAAACCGAGGGCACCGTTGAGTTCGGAGCATGCCGTTTACCCTAGGATGGGAGTAATTTTCACAGGTGCGGGCCGTCAGTGAAAAATGCCACCGTGGGAGTTTTGGAAATTTAGCGGGCTCAGGCGTTTAGTTTTATAACTTTTGAATGGGGCCTTAGATTAAAATTTCAAGATTTCCATTGTGCTCGGGAGGTGGTGTTTACCCTAGGGGAGTCTTAACCTCGACCCCGCTGAGGGTTCGGGAACGGGCCTACCGTTAGTGGATTAAAATGAATTAAAATTTTTCATTCAATTCCCTACTTAAGTATAATCAAACTCACCCTCTCCCATTTTTCATCCCCTGGAGGAAGAGCTCTCAACCAAGTAGATCTTCACACCAATTCCTCTTCTCCTCCTCCTCTCAATGGTTGCAGCTCCGGCGGATCGACGATGAAGCGTCGGGCTACGCCCAAGAGGTAGGATCGTGCATTTTATATTTCTGCACCTCCTTTGAATTCGTATTTATGCGTCGAATTGATGTTTGATCGTTGAACGAAGACCATAAATGTGTAGTACATGTTCCGATCTATCAAACTCATGTTTCATGTTGAAATTCTGAGTTCTGAGGTGATCGCAGTCGTCCGACGAATGATGCAGTTTTGGAGTTTTTTTTCCGGCGGTTCTGGTCGGCTCAGGCGGTGGCGGCTCGGAGCGGCGGCGGCGGCACGGGCTCCTTCCGGCATAGGAGGTCTAGGGCGTCAGCGCGAGCTTCTATGGGGTTGAGTGGCCGGGCGAGCAGGCTGCCGAGGACATTGGCGGAGGCGGAAGGGGGCTCCTCCGGGCGAGCTGGGAGGGGAGCGGAAGGGCCGGCCGGCTACGCCGACCAGTTGATGTAGAGGCCAGGGTTGCGGTGCGCGACCCTGCTCGAGAGACAGAGACATGATTGTGGTGGGTCTCAGTGTGTAAAGACAGCCGACCAGCACTGGCCGGTCAGTGGAAGGTTTTAAAAAAAGAATATATATATAAAAAATAAGTCTATAATAATAATAACAATATTATTATTATTATTATTAAAATGATTTATAATTGATAAATAATTCGCAGGGCGCCCGATTTGGGCACCGTCTACGGAAACAAATCTCTTAAATTGAGACAGATATTTTTAGATGGTTTTAGGGGTTTTTAACTCCCAAAATGGGGCCCCCGGTGGCGCGACACACCTTTAAGTGAATTGGCGTTTTTCCGGGGGTTTTTGTTTTGGGCGGCACAGACACATCCGACGTCCGTTTAGTGCGCCATCAATGGTGTTGTGACCCTGGAATTGAGATGGAGATTTCCAGTGTGGTTTTGGGCATTGAAAATGGAGTTGAGGCATGGGCCCCACGACCCGTCTTTCAAGCTGCGTGCAGCGCTTTAAAACTTTTTCATCGGACGTACGGGGCATGCGAGTAGTCAATCCTGGGTGTTTTTCCGAGGGCATTGCAGTGGTGCAATCCGCCTGCTTTAATTCTGTACGGTGTTGCGGGCCCTATGAGGTCCATTTTGGGCGTTGACGGTGAATTTCTATCTCCTTTACTGGGTGTCCATTTCAGACAAGTGATTAGTCGAAATTGTGTACTTTTTTCGAGAGGATTGAAATGGTGTGATCCAATTGTTGTGCTTCGGGACCGGTATGTCGGTCCCATGTAGCACCTCTAATGTTCGGTATGTCGGAACACATCTTTTTCTCCGGATATCCGTTCCACTAAAGTGAATAGTCATTTTGACGTGTTTTCCAAAGGGGGTCGCAATGGTGCTATCCGCATGACTGTTTTCAGGGCTAAGGCTCGGGACCACGAGATGCCGTTCAGGCGTAAAGCGGTGTTGGATGACTTTTACGCCGGATATCCATTGGAGGTGAGTAAGTAGTCGATCTCGCATGTTTTTCCACGAGGATTACAATGGTGTGATCCGTTTGGATGTGCAAAGTCTCTTTCAAGACCTCATTTAAATGTAGAAGCATGAAAGGTGTACTTGGGGAGGTTCTTCCTGCGGTGTTTGTAGAGAACCCTTGGTGTGTGATCACATTAACTCTTAGGAGAGTGAATTGAATGCTTGAAGAGATGTGGTTGGCCGTGCCTGAGCCATTGAGGTGGCAAGTTGGAGTTGTTACGTTTACGCCATTCGCGTTGATGTTAGGTGTCATGTGCATGGTAGCCTTTGGGATGGAAACGTGGTATACTCTGGGATTATACGGGAGCTCTTGGAGGTACATGTGGTTGTTTATACCTGAGAATGTGTGTGCACTCGGTTGGGGTTGAGTTGGGGCCACACGTAGTGTGGACCCCATGTGCATTCCATGTTCTACTTTACGTACCTTTGACCTCTCGTGACATAGAGGGTCCCTCTGTTCTCATTTGTTGACCAGTAGGGTTGATTTTTCCCTGGTTTTGTTCTTGTTTGTTTGACCAGCTGGGTTGAGTATCCCCTACTTATGTTCTCGTTTGTTTGACCAGCAGGGTTGAGTATCCCCTGCTTCTGTTCTCGTTTGTTTGACTAACAGTGTTGTTTTTTCCCCTGGTTATGTTCTTGTTTGTTGACCAAAAGGGTCAAGTTTTTCCCCTGGTCCTATTCACGATGATTTCGACCACCAGGGTTGAGTGGGTTTCCCCCTGGTCCTATTCATGATTGTTTTGACTAGTAGGGTTAGTGGTTTTCCACTGGCTCTGTTCTAGATGGTTTGGCCGGCAGAGTTACTTCGTGTTTCCTGGTAGAGTTCTTGTGGATTCGGTGTGACCAACACATAATGTGGGCACCAATACTCTACCCAGGAGGTTGTTTATAGCAGGGCTGGCCCAGAGGTTGTTTCCAGTAGGGCTGGCCAGTGGGGTACCATCCAGCAGGGGTGGCTAGTTGTACCATCCAGCAGGGATGGACAGTGTGGTACCATCCAGCAGGGATGGCTAGTGGGTTACCATCCGGTAGGGATGACCAGTACAGCGGTGTTCACCTAGTAGTACCATCCAGAAGGGATAGCCAGAGCAGTTCTGGTTTTACCTTTAGAGGTGCTGGGAAGTGGTCCCCAATGCAGGGTTTACCTCTAGCTGGGCAGGGAATTGGTCCCTGATGATGGTTTTGATACTCCCTCCAATGGAGTACCCTTTTACGGGAATGGGCATTGCGACTCGTCGACGACTTTAATCGGGTCTCCCTATAGTGGATTACCCTTTTACAAGACTGGGCAGTGTGGCACCAGTTGACTCTTGGCATGTCTCCCTCCAGTGGGAACCCTTCGACTTCCAGGGATTACCCTCCAGCGGGGCTGGGCAGGGGGTCGCCTGTCGACATTGAGGAGACCTCTCAACTGCTGGGTAGAGATGAGGTATGGCTTGACATTCCCCCATAAATCTCAAGTATGAGGGGAGTTTTCCCAACTGATACGTGTCCTTGTGACGCGACCTCAAACCGTGCGGGTGAGTCAGTGTCACCCAAAGCGGATAGTATCAAGGTGCAGGGATTTGAGCCCCCTAACTTGCAGTTCAGGGCAGACGTGTGGGATGCTGCTCATTGATGGTGTTTACTTCTGGGACTATTGGATACTCACATTCTTGGGCTGAGCTACGGGATGGAGATCCCCTTATGGTCTTGTTCAGGCTTCTTGATAGAGCATATATATATATACCTTGTTCCAGTACCCACTCCTTGGGTTTGTTTACTCTCCTTCCTAGAGAGGTGAAGACGTGCGAGGTATGCCACATGATTTCTGTGTCTATCTTCTTGTGGTTGGATGAGTCTACTCTCCTGGTATAGGTTGCGAAGACTCAACGAGAATTTCATCTTCTCACCATTTCCAGCTCCTTGTGTCTGGATGAGTCTACCTTCTTTATCTTGTTTGGTAGAGCTGGAATCTCTATTGTACTCTTTACTACTCTTTCGGTTGTACTTATTTACTTTTCCCCTGTTCGATCTACTTCTCACCCTTCGGTACCTCCTTTTTTTCTCCCTTGAGCCTTCGAGGTATCATATTGAGTATTTTTATACTCACCCCTGCTTGGGCTTTTCCCGCACTTGGTGTGCCCTTGCAGATGACGGACAAGTTGGTCGTGACTTCAGCGAAGCTTAGGAGTTTGGGAGCTTGGACCACATGCGGTGGTCGTAGTCGGGTTCCATGTGTGGGACTCTCCCAGTTGTTTACTTTTGTTTACCTATTGCCAAGTTGTGGCACTTTTCTGGTTGGGTGCCTATTTTTCCATTTTTCCTTTTCAGTTTACCTTCAACTTTTACTTTGTACTGTTTAGAGGTCGATGCACTCTGTGGTTTATTTATAGTAGTTGTTACTTTACTTTTCTTTTTTACTCTGCACTTCTACATTGAGTGGGTTGTGTGTGTGTGTGTATAGGTACTTAGGAAAAGGACTCCCTGAGTTAATTAGCCTTCGACACTGGTCTCCAGCACCTAACCTATGGAGGCGGGCTTGGGGTAGTTGCGGCTTAAGCTCGGGTAGGGTCGGGTCGTGACGAATATAGAACACAATTAAAACCCCGAACCCCTGAAGTTCCTCTTCAGAGAACCCTAATTGAAGGGTAGATGAAGGGTAGCCGCATGAAGCCATAGGATTATGCCACTTCTGTCTGATATCACTGAGCACCACCCAGTCCTAGCCCTCCCTGGACTCCATCAAAGCATCAAAAGTCTTCACAAGACATGACACGTGTGGGAAAATCCCATGCAGCGGTGAGTAAAACAATACTCATTAGGACACCCCAAAACCAAAAAGGTAAAGCACAAGGGAAAAAAACAAATGCAAAATCAGCTCTACATAAGTATATGCCGATACATATACCAAGAAAATCCATATATACTCATTTCAGACACTAAGAATCATAAGGTTCTAACCTCATATCCAGCAATAGGATTCTCATCATAGGTTCAAAAATAAACACATAAAACCAAAAAAACATGCTCCATGAGCTCATCCATCCATGATGAAAACCATCCTAGAGGTACAATTCATCAGGAACAAATCTACCATTACAAATGGTACGTATGAGAGAACTTGCTCCATCGATAACATCCTACTAGGCCCATCTACAGTTCCCAACACCAGAGGTTCAGTCATATCTATCTTGTGCCCAATTAAAGACTAGGGAAACCCAAGTGGAGAGGCCTGCCCTCACCACTGTACACAGATGAGGTATCCCTACTCTTAACCATCTCACAAAACCTCTATCTCTTCTTTAATGAGTGTCTCACACCTCAGTCCACTGAGGTAACACAAGCTCCCATCTAGGTAAAGTTCTCCTCAAGAGGATGGGCCCACTTATTGTAATTGTGTCCGACAGCCGAGGGAGCTCCAACTCCAATAGAGGACGCGATCCCCACCGCTACTCTGGAGGATGAGTGCATCTCCATAAGTGAGGACCCACACCATGATCCCATAGGGTATTATGAATCATGAAGGACACAGACACTGATCCCATAGTGGAGTATGACTTCACAAGTTGGGGACCCACACCCTACCCGATAGGGGAGTAATACATAGTGACTAGAGGACACACAACCTGGTATGACAGGGGAGTACAGACTTTTTCAGTTCATGTGTGGAGGACCCACACCCAAGAATAATAGGGGAGTACCAAATCCTATAAGATAGGACTGACACCCTACCCTGTAGAGGAGTTCAGGCTCTAATTATGTTAGATATCGAGGTCCCACGCCCTATTCCTATAGGGGAGTACTGACTCCATGAATAGAGGACTCGATCTGTGGTCCCACATGGGAGTACCTACACTTCCTTCATTAAAATCTTTGGAAACCCACACCATAGTCCCTTAGGGGAGTAACACCTCCAAAGGAAGCTATCCAAAGGAAACGAACCCCCCCCCCCCCACAACGTGGGGACTCCCAACTTTACGGAACATGCCGATTTCTACTCAAGTGTGCTTATACTGGGAAGAACTACTCCTCCAACATTGGGAAATCATTAAAATTCCACAAAAACTCACTTGGAGTATCTCACAATGGACGTCTCATCATAAGGGTCACAACACCGCAATTAGATCGCCAATTGGACACACAATTTAGAAGTTATGCCAATTTTATTAAAAAGGGGATAGTGGGGTCTGGGGCTGGTCTGAACTGGAGAGGCCAACCAAAAACAACCTGGAACCAACCCAAACTGGGTCTGACCCAACCATCTATGTCAACCCAGCCTGTTTGGCCTGACCCCACCTGATCCAGCCTGACCCGCTCGAATGTGGGCCGGTTCAACTGCCTGGATGCAATGGTCTGCCGTGTCCGCTCTGCGCCACATGGCTAGCTCAGACAACCGTAGAACCTACCTATAGCAAGAGAAGTGGTTCCAAATGACCCCTACATGGATCAAAGTCATAGCCTCTTCCATGATAGAAACCTCAAAGAGGCGGCTACTTTCATCAACGTCACAGCGCACCGCCTCCGTCGTCCGGCACACGGCTGCCACCACATGTAGCTGCAGACACCGACAGACTAGTATGGATTTATGTGGTCCACCATAGGAATTTTATGGTATTTTATTTGATCCAAAAGAAATTTTACAGTCCTCTAGTCACACTCTCCATTTCCAGATGTTCAAAGAATTTCCATGATCCCTTTCAGATGCGAATCCGTTAGTGAGTGATATATCCCACACCGCCTCAATCCGATTACCACCATTATCATTTTACATTCTCCATGATGTGTATATCCCAAATCTGTGATTTTGGATCATTTCATTAAGATATACTTGTGCAATGATCGACGATTCATCATCCTGTGAAGAATGTGAAGAACGTGGGGGAGAAATGCACAAAAAGCAACCCGCAGATCAAACCTTGAAAATTTTGTACATTCCAGAATCGATCTAATCCATTGGAAGGATACAGATAATAGAAACAATAATGAAAAATCATTTCCCCCAAAACCATCCCATAATCAAAACCTCCTGCAATAACGATCGAGTTACGGGTCAACCAGTTCATGGGTTGATCCGCATTTGTTGTTTAGAAATCAAGAACGAAGGGAAAAAAATTTAAAATAACAACCGCTACCTCAAGTTAGATCACTTTCAAAAGTTGATTGAAGTTACAATTCCATGTCGATCCTTGTTCTACGGGCATTCATTGATTCGTCGCCACTTGATCAAATCCCGAACTCTTATCTATCATCGCTGGTGGGAGAGTCTCCTCTTCCTTTCCACAGAGAAACTCTAGAGGAATTCTCCAGTGTTATGAATTCTAATGATGTACCCTATCCCCAATTAATGGAGTAAACATGTTAAAGCGTTAATTCATTTTAGTTTTACAATTTCACATTGAAACAACGTCACCATGCCGCTTAATTTATTAAAGGAGAACAAGTTGCTCCAACGTAGCATATCCATGGTGAAAAACGTTAAAAAGGAAGTAAAATAAACTTCTTTAATTTTATTATATTCACCTTCAAAAATTCCAAAAAATTCACCTTTTACCCTCAACCTCATCGGTCAAGTTTAGGGTCCATTTAAGGAAATAACACCCTCATGATCTCGATGGTACTCTCAAATTTCCAATCCGAGTTACCATTTATGAGTTATAATGATTTGAAAAATAAAATAATTTTTATTTAATTATTTTATTTATGGTTACATCCCAAAAACTACTTTCCATAGTTGCCTGCACCGAAAAATGTTAGGCTCCTCCTAAGGAAAGAACATCCTTACGAGCTCAACAATACTCTCATATTTTAAATCCGAGTTACCATTTATGACTAATAAGGATTAGAAAAATAAAATAATTTTATTTAATAATTTTATTTATGGTTATGTAATTTTATGGTTTTTTAATTGGAGACCCACGCCGACTAAAATTAAGTTGCTCCTAGGGTAAAACCGCCACCCTGAACGGAATTATGACATCATATTTCTGATTTGGGAAAGCATTTAAGATTTATTTCACTTTTTAATGAAAAACACTCACGCATGTTATTTAAAAACATAACATTTTTTGGACGGATCATTTTAGGAACTTCGGGCCTCAAAATCACATGTCGTCTCAACAAATGGTCTCTTAATTTTACCAAGAATTTTCTAAAATTAGAATTGGGAAAATCCTTCCTCTTACATTCTCCCCACCTTAAGGATTTACACCCTAAAAAATAAAAACAAGGTTTACTAAATCAAAAGGTTAGAGTACCAAGAATTAATATGAGCCTCTCGATCCCATGTGGTCCTCTTAAGATCCCTATACTGCCTCTAGACACGAACTAAGTGAAAATATCATCCATGTGGGTTCCTTTTTTTTCGATTCCTATGCGAGAGTCTACCTCATGCTACCTAGGTTTCCTTTTCATAGTCCAAGGAAACTTCATTCCATTATGATAGATACACTATACCATTTTTCCTAAAATAGTCAACCTTGGCATGAATAATAGTAGTCCATACCATGAATGTTGTCGTAAGGCCTCGATGCTATGACTAAGATATCCCAACCGCAACTCTCACCTCCAAAAGTTGGCCACAGTATCAATACTAGTGTGTAAACATCAGTTCTCCTCTAGAAAGATTCTCTATATGCGATGGTCAAGTCCACATTTTTAATGGAACCTGTAAGTCTCAAATGAAACTCACAGGAAAAAAAGAGAACAACTAGGTCATGTGTCCATTAATACGACAAAAAAAGGAAAAGACACAGGTTTTACCTCTAATATCTACTGGAGTCTTTGGGTCATAAGCCATGACCACATGAAACTATCCTCACCCATGTCCTCTAGCTCCCTAATCTTGGAATAGACTACCTTCTGCTCTTCCAGCTCCTCTGCCTTTCCTGCCATCTTGCGAAACTCCTTGCTCCAACTGCTATCTCTGCCATGACATCTCGTCTTCAAGATCCCTCTTTGTGTCATGATGGGTTGGAAAATCTCTTGCAAGATTCCCTTTTATATTTAAATCATAACACTGCCTATTTTACGGTTTATATGTTCCTCGACACTACTCTTACTCCATAGTACCTCATTTCTGAGTTCGGGCATGGGTATGCCTCCTACTCCGTGATCCCATCACCTATCGTCTCCTAGCTCCTGTAGATGCCTTTATCGCGTGACCTCTGTTGTGGGTCACATCAATATGTTCCGCATCTAGAAAACTCTCGAAAACTAGGGCTCACTCCAGCACCCCAACATAGGTGGGAATATTCAACATACCCACCAATGCCCTGATCTCTCAGTGTAAGCCATCCTCGAATGTTCGATCACTGAAAAACTGGTCTTGCACCAAGTCCTGGGAGTACTATGACATGTCTGTGAACCTCGCTGAAAACTCCACCACTATCATGCATCCCTTTCGAAGCTGTATAATCTCCTAGATACATACTGACCTTAGCATGGCTAGGTAAAATTCTTCCCTGAAGAGTCGTTCAAACTCCTCCCAAGTGAGTATCGCCTCATCATGCGACTATATCACCAAGCTCCACCAGCGTCCAAATTATACCTGAATAAGAAACATATATAGGTCTGCCATATGATTGGGAGGTGTCCTCACTAAGAATAAAACTTGAGGGAATTCCTTGAGCTAGTCATCTACTGCCTATGGATCTGGATCGCTACAGTATCTCAAAGGTCACTACCTTTGGAACTTGTGTAGCACACTCAGCCTACACACATCCTCGGCTGGAACTACCAGTAAACATGCTAATCTATGGGTGGTGGTGGGACTGCTAGACCACCCGGAGGCAACACCTCAATGTTAGTTCTCAGCACTGAATCCTCATCATAGGGAAAATCATTATCACAATCACACTGTAGAATCCTCTCTGGATATTGTTGTGGAGGCATCCTAAAATGGATCATGATGGACCAAAATTAATAGAGTATATCTGGAGAGATAACACAATAAGGACATGGAAAACACAAAACATACCTATATGATGCATGTACCATTTTTTTATGGAGACCAGTATCCCAATGCCCTGAGTCAAAAAGCATGTTATCAAAGTCCTTGTGAAACCAAGCTCACGACACTGAAATGCTAAGGTAGAACCAACCTTCTTTGATTCCACTAGGTCACGAACCATTCCCTGGGTCCCATGTCATGACTACCCCAAGCCTACCTCCAATATTCCAGGGGATAGCATTTATCAAAGATTATGCATATCCCACAAATGGGAAACATTGGCCTATGTACCTGCACACACACAAATAACTCCAAACCAAAGATGTTGGGAAGTAAAAATCCAAGGAACATATACATGAAGACCACTAATTAAAACACCACCAGGGTAAAAGAGAAAGTAAATTACATTGTATAAAACCTGTCCAACATACAACCTCACCAAAATAAAGATTTAACATAATTAAAACCCCAAGTCCCTGAAGCTCATTCACTAAAAACCCTATATAAAGGGTAGGTGAAGGGTAACCGTATGATGTCGTATGAGTACTCATCGTCTATCTAATATCCTTGATCACCACCCAGTTCTGGATCTCCTAGGACTCCATCAAAGTGTCAAACATCTACAAAAGTGATGACACGTGTGGGGAAATCCCATGAAGGGGGCGAGTAAAAAAATACTCATTAGGACACCCCAAAACCACAAAGGTAAAGCACAAAGGAAAACCCACAATGAAATGAATAGTCAACTCCACATAGATATATGCCCACACATATAACAAGAACATCTTGATATAATCATTTTAGGCACTAAGAATCATTAGGTTAAAACCTTGTAGGTAGAAATAGGATTCTCGTCATAGGTTTGAAAAGAAACTCATAAAACCAGGAGAAATATGCTCTATGAGCTCAACCATCCAAGATGGAACCTATCTGAGAGGTTCACTCCATAGAGAACAACTCAACCATTCCTAATGGTACGCTTGAGAGAATGTGCTCCATCAAGAACATCTTACTATGTCCATCTCCAGTTCCAAGCACCGGAGGTTCACTCATCGCTATCTTGCGCCCAACACAAGACAAAGGAAACCCAAGTGGAGAGGCCCTCCCTCACCATTGTACATAGATGAGGGAGCCCAAATCATAACCATATCATGAATCCTCTTTCGCTCCTATAAAGAGAGGCCTAAACCTCAGTCCTTTTAGGGATAAATATCTCCCATCTAGGTAATTTTCTTATTATGTGGATGGTCCCTCTCCCCACAACTGTGACTGACAGTAGAGGGAGCTCCAACTCCAATGGAGGACCCGCTCCCCACCGCAACCTTGGATGGGGGAGTGCAAATCCATATGTGAGTACCCACAACCTAATCCAATAGGGGAGTATGACTAATGATGGACTCATACCCTGATCCCATAGGGGAGTAAGACATCGTAAGTTGAGGACCAACACCCTACTCGATATGAGAGTATTACTCGGTGACTAGTGGATTCGTTCCCAGGTACGATGGGAGAGTACCAATACTATCAATTCATGTGTGGAGGACCCATGACTTGGAAAAAATTGGGATTACCTACTCATATCATAGAGGACCCATACCCTACCCTGTAGGGGAGTTCCAACTCTATGTAAATTAGATATGGAGTACCCATACCCTACTCTTACTGGGGAGCACTGACTCCACAGATAGAGGACCCACTCCCTAGTCCCACAAGGGAGTACCTACTCTTCTTTCATGAAAATCACTGGAAACCATCACCCTAATCCCATAGGGGAGTAAAATCCCCAAAGGATGCTACCCAAAGGAAACGAACATTCTCCCATGGATAGGGGAGTCCCAACATTACAGAACATTCAGTTTCCCACTGAAGTGTGATTATACTAGGAGAACATAATCCTCAAAGACTAGGACATATGTAAACTTCCAAAAAAAATATCACTTAGATTGTCCCAAAAGGACCACCTTACCATGTGGGTCACAACACTGCAAATAGCTCGTCAATCAGATATATGATTTGGAAGTTATGCCCGTTTTACTGAAAAGAGGCTGCTTAGGTCCGGGTCTGGTCCGACCGACCCGAACCTCCTGGTTGACTCAGACTGTTGGACCCGACCCAGACCAGCTGGGTATAACATGACCCAATTCATTAGGCCGTCCTGCCTGATCCTTTCTGGTCCACATGGATGCGGGCCTGTTTAACCACTCGAATGCAGCGGTCTGCCGTGTCCGCTCTACGTCACACTTCCGACTTAGCCAGCCATAGATCCTGCCAACGACATTAGCCGTGAGTCTAGCTAACCCCACCATGGCATGAATCCAGGACCTCCTCTACTCTGGCAGTCGTATAGACACATATGATGCCACCACTGTCGCCGGTGCACCGACAGGACCTTCTGCTGGCCACCGAACGTGCTCTGGTGGTATGTTCATTGATCCGGAAGATATCCTAGATTCCTTTGGTCATACTCTCTATAACCAGGTGTTCAAAACCATTCCACGATACCTTTAGATTTGAATCCATTCACATGAAATATCTCCCGCACCACCTCAATTCGATCACTACGGTCATCGTTGCACCTTCCTCTTGTCGTGTATATCCCATATCCATGATGTCAGATTGTTGTGTCAAGATACAATTGCACAACGATTGACCATTCCTCATCCCATGTGGAAGTTGAATTATGTAGTGGAGAAAATCACAAAAACAAACCCAAGGATCAAACCCTAGCCGTTTTTCTGTTCTGGACTCGATCCGATCAGTTAGAAGGATCATGTTAACATAAAAAATATAGAAAACCCATGTCCCCCAAAATTATCCCCTATCATAACCTCCCATAAGAATGATCGATCCACAGGTCAACCTATTTATGGGTTTATCCACATTCATTATTTAGAAACCAAGAACGTGGGGAATAAAAAATTCAAAATAACAACCCCAACCCCGAGTTGGATTGCTTGTAGACGTTGATTGAAGTCACACCACCACATCGATCCTTGTTCCATCGGTATTCGTTGATTCATCACCACTTGATCTAATCCCAACCTCCAATCTGCCATCACTATCAAGGGAGTATTCTCATCCTTATATTAGGGAAACTCTATAGGAATTTACCAGCATTATGAATTCTAACATTGGACCCTATCCCCGATTAATGTAGGAAATGTGTCAATGCGTTAATGTGTTTCAGCGTTACTGTTTCACTTTGAAACAACATTATCACACTGCTTTATTTATAAAAGGGTAATAGGTTACTCCATCGCAACATCGCCACGATTCAAAATGTTAAAAAGGAAATAAAATAAACTTCTTTAAGTTTATTTTATTCTCCTTTCAAAAGTCCAAAAATTATATTTGTACTCTTGACCTCTACAGTCATGGTTAGGGTCCACCTAAGGAAAACATGCCATCACGAGCTCAATGGTACTCTCAAATTCTCAATCTGGGTTACTTTTGATGAGTTATAAGGATTTTAAAAATAAAATAATTTTTATTTAATTATTTTATTTACTGTCATGTCCCGAAAACTACATTCCACAGTTAGCCCATACCAATCAATGTTAGGCTCCGCCTAAGTAATGAACATCCTTACGAGCTCAACTATACTCTCAAATTTTTTAATATGAGTTTCCATTTATGATTAATGAGGATTTGAAAAATAAAATAATTTTATTTAATAATTTTATTTATGGTTATGCCATTTTCTAGTTTTTTCATTATAGACCCATGCCAACTAAATTTAATGCCTAGGGTAAAACTGCCACCCTGAACACAACATTTCCCTTAGATTTATAATCTAGAAAATAATTTAAGAGTTAATATACTTTTTTCATGAAAATCTCTCAATCATGCTATTTTAAAACATAAATTTTTTTGATGGATCATTTTGGGAACTCTAGGCCTCAGAATATCATGCCATGTTAGTAACTTCTCACATAATTTTCCCAAGAATTTTGAAAAAATAGAACCGGGAAAATCCGAGTTGTTATAGTGCCCCAAAAGCTTTTGATTGACTATGTACTTCTATATGGCCTAGCAAACATATGGTTTATCTATGTACTAATACATGCCCATGGAATACATGGGGTCTGGAAATGTTCTTGTAGAGGCTTGAATCTTGACGTACATGTACCTTACATTTCTTTTGTGGAAGAATTAATACATAACTAAAACTGACACACAAGGACCATAATAGTTTAGTGGCTTTGGAAACATGGAATATAATATTTTAATCTTGGTGAAAGATCTTCAACATCTCCCATAAAGATCTTCCCCTTTTGTTTTCATACCTAAAAACTTTCTTTAAATCTTGGGGAAAAGAAAACATATAAAGGGTGAGCTCAAATGATCGGTAAGGGTAAGCATAGATAACCTAAAACAATCCATAAACATTTGAATGCAAAAACTTGAACATAAAATCTAAACATCAAAATCAGGAGCAACGACATAAATCTTGGAAGTACACTAGGAATATATCATAAAGGAACATTAGTCATGATAAAATAGCATGGGAATACAACATGTGATTGTGGAAACCATTAAGCACATGATATGATTTCCATAGTAGCCAAGGAATTGCTGCCAAGACCATCTTAGTGGACAAAGTCCCATTCTGAATCGAGTTCACTCCTCGTCCCAGTCCTGTAACACTGAACTAGATTAACTTACCTTTCCATCCATTTCTATCTCATGAGATATAAATCTTTACCCAATGCATTGGAGGGAGATATAGGTCCCACCCATCTCATAATGAAACCATTCTTATGTGTGCCACAAAATCATAAATCATACATCATAGCATAACCCATGTAATAAAAATGGGATTCTTGAACATCGTCACATCATAAAACAATTCATATAAAAATAATTCCATCACAACATAATCAAATCAATGTAATAATAGGTATAGAAACAGAACCCTATATTATCTTAGATAGAAAATAGTTTTGATAAAACACTTGAACTCCATTCTTGAGGAAAATATCCTTTACACTTCAAAAACATTTTATCTTTCTTATCATGTCATTCAATTTTAAACTAAAAGATGATGATTAAATATAAACTTGAAAACTTTTAAAGGAAGATTCATAGAAATAATGTTCTATGAAATCATAAAAATCCATTCATGCAACATAATTTTAAAAAAATTACATTCTTATCTTAATTTGTCGAAAAGGTTAAAAAGGTCCTTGTTTGGAAAATGACATAAAGATTCCTTTATAATCTTCTTATAAAAAGTCAAAAAAGGGTATAAATGACTTTAACCCATATTTTTTAAAATATTAATAATGTTTTGAAATACATTTTTAAGAAACATGGATGTGGATGATAAAGAGGTCCCAGAAGATAATTACGTATAAACAACCTCGGATAATGAGGAGATTGTGATATAAACCCTTACAAAGATATTTTTATAAATAAAAAAGATCACTTATGTGTATTCACTATAAGGTCACATAAGTAAATAATAAATAAATTATATGATATAAAAATTCATTTCTCACATAATAAAGAATGACATAAATAGAAAGAGAAGATCAACCCAAAGAACGGAAATTGGGTTAAGAAGTTCCCTTACCTTATGTCCGATATGATTCGTATGTATCTGAACCTCCTGTATAATGATTCAAATAATTTCATTGACTTATTACAGAATAATATTCATTGTTATGATATCATATATTGTTCACTTATGACTTTATATTACCCATTCTTTTGTAAATTCCATGTAAAAGCAGTATTTTGGGTAAAATCGTTTCATTTGTCGTACGTGTTTCGACTTTTTGTTCTTGATATTATTTAATATATACTGATTTAAATAATTACAGAATGTAAAACATGATTTATATATAATATATATTCAGAATATACATATATATATGATAGATCGATAAATGGAATGAAATACACCGTTCATTGAGACGGTAGGTCGTACATACGCATGAACGCTGTTTTCGTTTCCTTATAGAATTGAATAGAATTAAGTAGATGAAATACATATATATATATATATATAAATAAATATAGTAGCTTAATTATGTCATATATTTCATTATTATTCATTATATATACTTTATAATCATTCTTGAATGGTTAACATGGATAATGAATCTCATCGCGTCGTGGAGACGGTAGTCCGTATGTACGCACAAGCGATGATATCATTCCAATGATCGTGGAATTGTATTGAAGTGTATGTATAATATTTAATAATCAAAATCACTTTAAAATAATCATATATAGTTATTTATTTACACCACTATACCCATCCAAGTAAGGTGGTGGTCGAAAACAGATTACACCATGGCGTGGAGACGGTATTCTGTATGTATGCACGCGCAGTAATTTCATTTTCCGTAGGATAGATAGAAGGTGAAATAGGGTTTTTTCATATTTATAATAACATATCATAATATTATTGATACTGATATTATTACTTTATTATGAAACAACTAAAGAAGAAGAAGTATAAGAATAAAGAAACTTGAGAGAATCGAAAGAAGAGATTACTTCTTCTTTGACGCACCTCCTTTAAGATTCCTCTTAAGGAAGTAGAATTGGTCTTTTGAGAAGACCAGAACCTCCAGAATGTTTATAGGGAAGTGGAGAAGAGAAATGGGCAGGGTTTGGCCGAGTTTCAAGGCTCAAAAGGGCATGAAGAGAAGATGGAAGGGGTGCCCTTTTTATAGGGGAGGAGAGGGGCACCTTTGGAAAAACTAAAAATATTATTTTATTATAAAGTCATATTAGGTTTTTAATAGATAAAAATTAATTTATTTATAAGATAAGGTGTGTAGGGGTCGAAATAATCTCATCCAATAGAATTTAGACAAGTTCAGGTTTATATTTTAACCTTATCATTTAGAGTTAACTTCAAGTTAGATAATTTAACTTTTACCATGTCTTCTTGTTTTCTTAAACTATAAGGTTAACAAACTTACTATAACAAGCAAGATGAACCCCAAGTTGTTTATTATTAATATATATAACCTTATATATGTAATTTTTCTGAACCACATATTTTTAGGGATAAAATAACAATTAGTAATATAATATTTGTTTTAAATACTATTTTATGTCAATTTTGACACTATTTGGCAATTGATTTTTGTGAAAATCATAAAAGAATGAATAGTTCCAAAAAATTAATTAAATAAATACTAACATGTCATTTTAAACTTTAAAATTAGTTTAATTCATAAAAACTCTCAAATTAATTTTATTTGGGTATTTATAATATCAATTATTTTAATATTTCATTATTTAGGTAATTACTGCATCACTATTGTGTCATATCTAACATAAATTATTTAATGTCTAAAAAATTATAAATAAAATATCATTATTTAGGAAATATTTTTATCTTTCTAATGAATATTTATTGTCTAATTTATCTTATTTTTAAGCCTATATTAAAATTTTTTTAGTTATTAAACATTGATTTTAACTATTTTAACCCTTCTTTAAATAAATTAATAATAAATGTCCTAATCTAATTCAAGTGGACCTAAATGGTCATATTTTATTCCTAAGGTTGTCTTTGGTCGAATTACACTTATCCAATATAATTAGGACATGTGTTAGGGTAATAATAATTTCATTTTTACCCTTAATTACCCTATTTACTTTTTACCGTGGTAAATAAAAGTAAAAAGTTACTATTCACCAAAACTTAATTTCATCTCATTGAACCACATTTTAGTCCTTGATATTAACCGTGTCTCTTTTATTTTTGAAATTACACTCACAGAAGTGGTAAAATTATGTTTTATGTAAGTTTTCAAAAAGCTCCTAGGAGGTAGGTAAAAGACGGTGAAAAGTTCAATAAAATTTTTATATATCGAAAATTATTATAAAATGAATCCAATGAATTAAATTGAACATATATAGGTATTATGTATCAATTTTGACCTAAAATAAATTTAAATAAAATAAATAATTATTTAAATAAAAAGTCGGTTTCTAAATAATAACCCAGTGTTTTCACTATTCATCAAAAATTGAATGTTTTCAGAAAAATACCTAAAATTCACCCTAGGCTAATTTCAATATTCCAAATCCAAAAATGAAGTCCATTTTAAAAGATAAAATATATACAATTTCAAAAAGTGGGTATTACTATTCATAATGGCTAGTTTATATAATATTTTAATAACATATCGTTGTCTAGTGAAACTCGATATTGCGTACAACACACGCTATAGTGGAAGGTCGTGATTGCGTTTAAAGAAATACAAGTCCGGGATGCATATAGTGAAAGATCATTTTGGTGTAGCGTACAACATAAGACATAAATAAAATTTAAAAAAACATTTTTCATAAAATCTCGGGGTGTTACATTCTACCCCCCTTGAAATGAATTTTTCCCTCAAAATTCATCGGGGTTTTAAATGGTTTACTACTGGAAAGTTTCTTTAATAGAAACCCACATCGTAAAAAGTAATACCAAAAAAAATCTTTAAAAACTAAATTATGAAATGTAACGGTTACCCAAATTAACTAATCACTGGGTTTCAACATAGGAGAACATAGGTGAAAATATGGATATGGAAGAGAAATCTAACCATCATGTTCTGATGGAGAGTGGTAGAGAACATGGCTATGAAAAATCCAACAATCACAAAGCCATAGATTTGTGATGATCTAAGGTACCATCTGATTCATCGAATATAAGGGCACTAGGACAACATTTTTGGTTTTCAGGATCATTTCCCTAAAGTTGAAGAAATTGGAATTAGAAGAAATACTTTCTTGATTTTTGGTATAGTATCACTATTGGTCATTCCTTGGACAATTTCCACTTCATATCATAAATAAATGAAGTTGAATTTGTTATTCGTGAAGTGTTGGCAGATCATGTGATAGAATGATGGGTCATTCCATCGGTCTCAAACAAAAGGTTAGATAAAGTTATCAAAAATACATAAGTCCATATATAGTGAGATTAATCATATATGGTTCCTAAAATGGACTTATACTTCATATATAATACTTATTAATATAATAAAACTAGTTTCTACTAAACATGGACTTCTTGTAGGCCAGTGGTAGGCGATAAAGGCCTGCCTCACTTCAGTTGTGGGTTCGATTCCCACATCCTTGTCCGACGTGACGAGTTGTCGCCCGTCCTGCAGGTTGTCTTTTTTCTAAAAC
This sequence comes from Viscum album, assembly GCA_963277665.1. Taxonomy (NCBI): domain Eukaryota; kingdom Viridiplantae; phylum Streptophyta; class Magnoliopsida; order Santalales; family Viscaceae; genus Viscum; species Viscum album. The sequence continues at coordinate 1,294,984,383 of OY728135.1, forward strand.
TACATTATTATAAAATTCCATAAATAATAGAGAAAAAAATTCTAGCCTTAAACAATTCTATTTGATGTCCAACTTAATCCATTCCAACCTTTAAGCATATCGAAAATACTTTTGTCAAATATCATAGTGTAAAGAAAATGATTACTTGAGAGGTCACATAATAAGTACGTGAATACCATCATTTATCCCCAATATATCATAAGATATATCTTGTTGGTCACATTACAAACATTTGAAGGCCTTAATCATGTATTCTCTTGAAAAATGAATACCCATTGAACCTTAGTGAAAACATGAATGCAGTTAAAATTTAACACTTTCCACATACCAAAATCCCAAAAATTCTATATACTCAAACCATGATATCACTTAGTCCTTATATCAATCCCGAGCTCATGAATACTATCAAACAATTTATTTTCTTCTTATCCCTTCATTATGCGCATATCAGCTTCTTTACAAAAATATCTCAATCACTTTTCATGGTTACAGGTACCATAAAATTATTTAAAACCACAATAGACCAATACATAAATATTCCAATATTCCACGATACTATATACAACATTATTTTGGAATCCCATTTCATAAACACTTAATCATTCCACCACATAATTTTCATATTCAACATTTCCAATAGGGATCGCATGTGACTTCCCTTTGTCCTTTACCTTAATTGGTTGCTCATGTCAATCATCATTAACCCTTGGATTAGGGCATTGATTAGCATAATGCCCCATTTTATTGCACTTGAAGCATTGATGTGTTGGTGGTGCGTTCTCTACAGTATTTTCTTTATTCACATCATTAGCTACCCTTTTTCCATTACGTTGACACTCAACTGCTCGATGACATTCTTTTCCACACATAAAACATTTTCTAGTCCCTTTTAGACAATCTACACCATGCATCTTTCCACACTTTGAGCATAAAGAAACATTCACCTTCTTTTCACCATTATTCTGAGATTTCTCCTTGAATTCCATCTTTCATTTCTTGTCAAAACCATGAGATGGATATGTTACACCAAATTACAGTTCTACCTTGATAGTACAACACACAATTTCTTCATATGTACTGAAGTCTCTTATAGCTAATGCCCTTCGAAGACTTGGTTTTAAGCCCCTGAAAAATCAATCATCTTTACTTTTAGGTTGAATGATAAAGCCAGATGTATACCTTGAAAGTCTTGTAAAATTCTCTTCGTATATACCAACAGATTCACCATCCTTATGATTAAGCTCAAGAAACTCCTTTTCCATCTTTGTTCGAAGAATATGAGGGAAGTACTTAATGAAAAACAAGTTCCTGAACTCGTCCCATTCCATGGATTCAATTTCATCTTGGGACCTTGTATTCTTAATTAGATTCCACCACTGGTATGCTTCACCTTCTAAATGGTAAATAGCTAAAATGACTTTTTCATGTTCTAAACAGTGAAGTATGGAAAATATCTTTTCAATGGTACTGATCCATTGTTCAACAACATGTGGATCAGAAGACCCACTGAATGATGGTGGATGTTGGCTCTTGAAGGACTCAATAGAATATTGTTCCCTTCTCTGATCATTTGGAAATCCAGAATGATTCATAGCTTGTGTAAGTATAGCAATAAGATATTTCACTCCATCTCCCATCACATTTGGTTGCTCGGGAGGACAATCATTGCATTGTCCATTACATTGATCAACACAGTTCCTTTGGGTTCCAGCCATCGTCTAAAATGAAAAAAGAATAGTGTGAGAGGCAAAAATAATGCTAGGAAAACAACATAATAAAGTGGGAGTACCTTCAATATAGAACATCTTAGGTTTAATTCTAATATCGTTACCGTAATTCTAGTACTATAACCTATACTTATACTAAACCTTACGGACATCCTTAGATATAACGTAGAAATATCTCTAGGGATCTCACTAATGTTTTCGCATCCTAGTTTCCAAAGGTTAACTAAACCTTTCCTCTAATACCAACTGTAGAGGCCCGAAGATTGACGTACATGTGCATTAAATTTATTTTGCGGAATACTTAATAAATAACTAAAACTGACACACAAGGATCGTAATAGTTTAGTGTCTTTGGAAACTCGGAATATAATCTTCTTATCGTGGTGAAAGATCTTCAAAATATCCCCTAAAGATCTTCCCCTTTTGTTTTCTTACCTAAAACCTTTCTTTAAATCCTAGGGAAAAGATAACATATAAAGGGTGAGCTCAAATGCTCAGTAAGGGTAAGCATAGAGAACATAAAACAATCCATAAACATTTTAATGGAAAAACTTGAACATAAAATCTAAACATCAAAATCATGAGCAACGACATAAATCTTGGAAGTACACAAGGCATAGATCTCAAAGGAACATTATTCATGATAAAACAGAATAGGGAATAAAACATGTGACTGTGGAAACCATTAATAACCTGATATGATTTCCATAGTAGCCAAGGCATTGCTTCCAAGGCCATCTTAGTAGACAAAGTCCCATTCTGAATCGAGTTCACTCCTCATTCCAGTCCTGTAACACTGAATTGGATTAACTTACCATTACAGCCATGTCTATCTCATGAGATATAAATCTTTACACAATGCATTGGAGGGAGATATATGTCACACCCATCTCACAATGAAACCATTCTTATGTGTGCCACAAAATCATAAATCATACATCATAGTATTACCAATGTAATAAAAATGGGATTCTTGAACATCGTGACATCATAAAACAATTTATATAAAAATAATTCCATCACAACATAATCAAATCAATGTAATAATAGGGATTGAAACAAAACCCTATATTATCTTAGATAGAAAATAATTTTGATAAAACACTTGAACTCCATTCTTGAGGAAAATATCCTTTCCACATCAAAAACATTTTATCTTTCTTATCATGTCATTAAATTTTAAACTAAAAGAAGATGATTAAAAATAAACTTGAAAACTTGTAAAGGAAGATTCATGCAAATAATGTTCTATGAAATCATAAAAATCCATTCATGCCGCATAATTTTAAAAGAATACATTCTTATCTTAATTTGTCGAAAAGCTCAAAAAGGTCCTTGTTTGGAAAATGACATAAAGATTCCTTTATAATCTTCTTATAAAAAGTGAAACAAGGGTATAAATGAATTTAAACCATATTCTGTAAAATATTAATAATGTTTTGAAATAAATTTTTAAGAAACATGGATGTGAATGATAAAGAGGTCCTAGTAGATAATTACGTATAAACAACCTCAGATAATGAGGAGATTGTGATATAAACCCTTACAAAGATCTTTTTGTAAATAAAATATATCACTTATGTGTATTCACTATAAGGTCACATAAAAAAAAGAATAAATACATGATATTATATAAAAATTCATTTCTCACATAATCAAAGAATGACATAGACATAAAGATAAGATCAACCCAAAGAACAAAAATTGGGTAAAGAAGTTCCCTTACCTTACGTCTGATATGCTTCGTATGTATCCAAAACTCCTATATAATGATTTAAATAATGTCATTGATTTATTAAATAATAATATTAATTGTTATTATATCATATATGGTTCACTTATCACTTTATATTACCCATTCTATTGTAAATTCCATGTTAAAGCAGCATTTTGGGTAAAATCGTTTCATTTTTCGTACGTGTTTCGACTTGTTTTTCTTGATATTATTACTTATATACTGATTTAAAAAATTAAAGAATGTAAAAATGATTTATATATAATATATATTCATAATATATATATATATATATATGATAGATCGATAAATGGAATGAAATAAACCGTTCATGGAGACGGTAGGCCGTACGTACGCATGAACGCTATTTTCGTTTCCTTATAGAATTGAATGGAATTAAGTATATGACATAAATATATATATACATAAAAATAGTATATTCATTATGTCATATATTTCATTATTATTCATTATATATACTTTATAATCATTCTTGAATGGTTAACATGGAGAATGAATCTCATCGCGTTGTGGAGACGGTAGTCCGTACGTACGCACGAGCGATGATATCATTCTCATGATCGTGGAATTTTATGGAAGTGTATGTATAATATTTAAGAATAAAAATTACTCTACAATAATCATATATAGTTATATATTTACACCATTATACCCAACCGAGTAAGGTGGTGGTCGAAAATAGATTACACCACGACATGGAGACGGTATTCCGTACGTACGCACGCGCGGTGATTTAGTTTTCCGTAGGATGGATAGAAGGTGAAATAGGGTCGTTTAATATTTATAATAACATATCAGTATAAGAGTGATACTTATGTTATTACTTTATGATGAAACAACTAAAGAAGAAGAAGTAGAAGAAGAAAGAAACTTGAGAGAATCGGAAGAAGAGATTACCTCTTCTTCGACGCACCTCCTTTAAGCTTCCTCTTATGGAAGTAGAATGGGTATTTTGAGAATACCAGAACCTCTAGAATGTTTCTAGGAAAGTGGATAAGATAAATGGGCAGGGTTTGGACGAGCATCAAGGCTCAAAAGGGTGTGAAGAGAAGAGGGAAGGGGTGCCCTTTTTATAGGGGAGGAGAGGGGCATCTTTGAAAAAACTAAAAATATTATTTTATTATAAAGTCATATTCAGTTATTAATAGCTCCAAATTGATTTATTTTGAAGCTAAGGTGTGGATGGGTCGAAATCCTCTCATCCAATAGAATTCAGACAATTTTATGTTTCTATTTTAACCTTCTAATTTAGATTTAACATTAAGTTAGATAATTTAACTTTTACCATGCCTTCTTGTTTTCTTACACTATAAGGTTAATTAACTTACTATAACAAGCCAAACGAACCCCAAGTTGTTTATTATTAATATATATAACCTTATCTAAGTCATTGTTTTGAACCTTATATTTTTAGGAATAAAATTACAATTAATAATATAATATTTTTTTTAAAACTATTTTATGTCAATTTTGACACTATTTGGTAGTTGATTTTTGTGAAAATCATAACAGAATGACTATTTCAAAAAAAGTTAATTAAATCAATAATAAAATGTCATATTAACCTATAAAATTAGTTTAATGCATAAAAAGTCTGAAATTACATTTATTTGGGTATTTATAATATCAATTATTTTAATATTTTATTATTTTGGTAATTACTGCATCACCATTGTATCATATATAACTTAAATTATTTAAGGTCTAAAAAATTATAAATAAAATATCATTAGTTAGGAAATTTTTTTATATTTCTAATGAATATTTATAGTCGAATTTATCTTATGTATAACCCTATATTAAAAATGTTTTAGTTATTAAACTTTGATTTTAACTATTTTAACCCTTCTTTAAATAAATTAATAATAAATGTCCTAATCTAATCCATGTGGACCTAAATGGTCATATTTTATTCCTAAGGTTGTATTTGGTCGAATTACACTTATCCTATAGAATTAGGACATGTGTTAGGGTAATAATAATATCCTTTTTACCCTTAATTACCCTATTTAATTTTAACTGTGGTAAATAAAAGTAAAAAGTTACTATTCACCAAAAATTATTTTCATCTCATTGAACCACATTTTAGTCCGTGATATTAACTGTATCTCTCGGATTTTCGAAATTCCACTCCCATAAGCGGTAAAATAATTTTTATGTAAGTTTGCAAAAAGCTCCTAGGAGGTAGGTAAAAGACGGTGAAAAGTTCAATAAACTTTTTATATATTGAAAATTATTATAAAATGACTCCAATGAATTACATTGAACTTATATAAGTATTATGTATCAATTTTGACCTAAAATAAATTTAAATAAAATAAATAATTATTTAAATAAAAAGTCGGTTTTTAAAAAGTAACCTAGTGTTTTCACTATTCATCAAAAATTAAAAGTTTTCAGAAAAATACAAAAAATTCACCCTAGGATAATTTTGATAATCCGAATCTGAAAATGAAGTCAATTTTGAATGATAAAATATATAAAATTTCAAAAAGTGGGTAATACTATTCATAACGGCTAGTTTATATTATATTTTAATAACATATCGCTGTTTGGTGAAACTCGATATTGCATTAAACACACGCTATCGTGGAAGGTTGCGATTGCGTGTAAGGCAAGCCTAGTCATGGATGCGTACAGTGCAAGATCCTTTTGGTGTATCATAAAACACAAGACATCAATAAGATTAAAAAGAATATTTTTCATAAAATCTCAGGGTGTTAAAGTTCTTCTATATGTCTAGGAAACACTTGGGGTCTTTCTATGTACTAAAATATGACTATGTTCCCTTTATACAGGATTTCTACCCAATTACCCGGTGAGTTGAAAATGCATGACTAGATGATGTTTACTTCAAGTATACAACATGCAATCCCAAAAAAATCCATCTATCCATGCACTCAACTACATGTCCAAGTACCACTTCTTGATGTGTAAACAAAATACATGGCTTTTACTTCCAAAAATGTATCTTCCTAGAATATTAAAAGTCTATAGCATGTGTTCATGGAACCACATGTCATGTGATCCAAATTTCCCAAACAGAAACCCCTACAATCTGCTTAAAACCCATAGTTTACCCTATTTAAGTATATATCAACCCCATGTGGGTGATTAGCGGTCATAGTAGGTATGTAAATTAAGAAATAGATAGATATATAGGGATTTACAGTAAAAACATAAAAATGAACAACCTTTGGGAGAAATCTACTGAAGCTTCACCCATAACCACATTCTATAACTATTGCATGGTGACCCATCTCTTCCCAAGCTCTACGACAACACATCCCTTATTCTATACCTACCTCCATCCCTACCTCACTACCTCCCTCCTTATATCTATATATATCTATTTACCATCTCTTGGTCATGGTAAGAAAAAGACTTAAAGGGGGTATACATGAGAAGCTAGGGAAGGATGATAAAGAAAAGGGAAAAAGAAAAGGAAGAAAAAGTGACCCAACCCTATCCCCAATGTCCAACATGTGTTTATGACTCAAATAAAAAAACCCATTATATACTGAACCACATAGATAAAATCCCAATAAGGCAATCCATTCAAAACAATATCATTAAAAGAACTATAAAGAATAAATTAATGTTTATTGAATTTAATATTAATTATATCGTAAAAATTTTAATGTATTAAGATTCAACAAAAATACCTCCCTAGGTTAAACACCATATTTTTGGACAAATAGAGTGATCATAAAAATTATCCAAGATCATATGCTAGGAAGAATTCAATTTTACCCCTCATGAGAATTCATAAGAAAAAATTCAATTTTTGAATCAATTCCAAATTCCAAAAAAACACAGGTCTTTATATATATCACTCTCTTTCCTAGGTCTACCATAGTTCAAGTACTAGGATTCAATTCACCACATTACTATACTCCTCATATCATGGGCAAAAATAACTTATGTAACCTTATCATATTGCCATCACATAATAAATATACCTTCACACCAAGCCACATAATCTTCCACACATTCCCATATTCTCACCATAATCTATCCACACTATAGAGAATTATTTATTTGTTTTATAAATATTTTAATTCCACCACCATTTTCAACTCATAAAATTATTAACTCATCCCACTAGAATAAAGTTATATAACTCATGATGGTCATGGAACAACCCTATGTCAAGGTGGAATGGTCCATGTAGAATATACTCTACCCTTATTTAACTTAATAAACTTTTTTTACCCATCTTCAGAACATGGAATGAACTCATGCCTATATGGTATTCTCCCCAATGTAACTCACTTCTACTTCATCCCCAATAATAAAAAACACTTATAAGAATTTCTATAGATAGTGGAACACTCCTAGAGGAATTAGAATAACCTATGGAAACTATTATAAATACACCTCTCTTACATCTTTAGGATTTTATAAAATATTTATTTATTCAAAGATAAAAATTCATATTATTTATTTTTTAGAAATAATACACATAAATTATTTTCATTATTATATAATTAATTATTTTAATTTTATCCAAGACGTGATGTTAATAAAAAAATAAAATAATCTGAATTTTTTTTGAATTACAACCCAAGGGTAAAACACTTTTATTTTTAGTTTGACCAATTCCATACATTTATTTTAGGGAAGATAGTATATTTACTACTTTGATTAATGTAGCACTTGATCATCATCATAAAGCCTTTTATTATAATATTTTCCTTATCGATGAGACTAATAGATGGGACTTTTTGGATTCTTCCTAAATATAGATTAGTTTTGGTGACTATTAGATATTTTTTCATGTATAAATCAAGAGATATGAGTGGAAAAAAAGATATAGTGAAAGGGGATTTCAAAAAACATGTTTTTTCATTGGTGGTTTAGGAACCCAGTGCTACCCACATATGAAAATGTGTAGAAGAAAGGTGTTTTCATGGATTCTAGATATTAGTGCTTCTCTCAGTTAATCAAAAAATCTATTTGGAAAATAATTTTTAAAGTGAATGGGTGTTTGGAATCTAGAGTTTTACTAGGGAATTAATGGTAATTTACGGGAGTGGGAACTCTGTTTCAGATTTTTTTTCACCCTAGTTTCAAGGTGCAATACATTATGGTGTGGATGTCTGTATTTAATGTATTTCCTTCACTATAGTGTGATGGGTGATCTGGAAGGCAAGAAATAAGGAAAACTATGGTAGATGATATTCCCAGTTATTTTTTTAGGATTGTTTGAAATCTATGGTGCAAGATCTGGGTAAGATCATCAATGGAGGGGGGGGGTTGTTTTTTATAATGTTCATTCCATGTTTGGAAACTACAATGGAAGAAGGAGGTGGGTGTGTTTAGGGGAGGTCAGTTAAGTTAAATCATCCAAATTCATGTCTAAAATAGATTATCGATGGTTTGTATGAACTTGGGGAGATAAAAAGGGGAGGTATTGTTTGGGATAGCAAGGGCTCAATGATTTTTTCATTCATCACATATTATGGGCCTTATAATTCTATCGGGGAAGAATAAAGATCTTTGTCAAGTGGTATTTCTTTCAACAGGCTCTATAATATTGACTTCACATAGGTTGAATAAGAATCCAAAGTATTGGTTCATCTCCTATACTGTAGGTACATCCCCCATGGGATCTAGTTTACTTAATTTGGCAGGGAAGAATGTTTATGGAGTAAGGAATTGAGGTTGGACACAGATGGAGGGAGATGAACTTTACATTCAATGCATTGTCTAATAAAGGGAGTCCTAGAGATGGTATTACTTTGTATTGTACTCTTGGGTCCTAACAAAATGAATATAAATTTATTATAAGGGATAATTCCATTTTTCAATATTTCTTTCACCCCCCCTAAGTAGGGTATTTCATTTCTACTTTAATAAAATGATAATTTTATTTTAGTCACAATAAAAGAACCATGATAATAATTCTAAAGATAAAAAACAAAGAAATTGACATGAAACTTTCCTACTAATAAGATACAAATTAAAATAACTCAAACACATAGAAATGAATAATAAATCTAACCCATAAATTTCCCTCCTTTCAAAACATTTTCTACCCACAACGAGGAGAAACTCATAACAACATACGATCTCCTACAAAAAATTCAAACAATAGCTTCCTCTGACACTATAGAAATGTTTTTTAATCTACGTATTCATCATGTGATCTTGAATGAATTATAAAAATTTGATTACAACATTCGATATCTACGGTGAAAATATAATATTATTTCCAACCTCAAACCAACATAAAAGTGAATGACATAGTTTCCCATAAAAACCCTCAAATGGTTCTATAAGAATGGAGGAATGATAGCTGTTATTATAATAAAATTTTACAAATGATAAGTGATCCATACAGAATCCTAAAAAGTTTATGAGGCACACTCTCAATATATTTTCAATGTCAAAATAATTCACTCAATTTGACCATTAGTATGTGGATTAAATACGGGGTTAAGGCACAATAGGGTACCAAAAATGTGTTGTAGTACCATCCACATTCATGATCTAAACGAATCATCATGATCAGATAATACCATCCTCATAACACCACGATGTTTCACAACCTCCATCACATAATATATCACTAAAATATCCACTAAGACCAATTTCATAATTGGTAAAAAATGATCCACCATTAGTAATCAATTCAAGATAACTCAAATAAATAAAACCCTTTTAAGATACTTAAAAACCCCATAAAACCATAGAAATTCACTCTAACTTCTTCTGGGGAATTTTCCAAGGATATAAAAATCATACCATTAATTTATGTTTAGTATTCAACAACCAAAACAAAATATATAAAAAAACCAAAGTACCATTTTCAATATCTTTGGCAACCAAAATTACCACTTCAAAGCATGGTCCATCTTTGAAACACTCAAATTAATTTCTAAAGATGAACTATAGAACTCATAAAAAATAATTTCCCATATACTATGTGGAAAAAATAACTTCCCATAGAATTATAGAAAATATTCTTCTTTTTTAGACCAACTATCAAAAGAACCACTATCCATAATCTGATCCCTCCAAACATCAACCTCGGGATCTCCCAACTGAGACTACTCTACCTACTACACCAATAAATATTTCAATATAATTTAATAATTAAATTCTCTTTCATTGATATCCTAATATCCATGGTGAAGTGATTCCAATAACTTCATCACTTTTCATTTCCCACTCATCCCCTGAGTATATGATAAGCATAATTCATATATTCACTTTACTATCGTTTATCCATTTAGTTCATTAAATTTTTTGATAATTCATGTGTTATGTGTCCAATTTTTTAGGAATAAAGGCTTCCCACGTTTTTAAAAAATAAGAGGAAAAAAAAGTTCAAAACAAACTGAGTACATGCCGTAATTCCACCATACACATCATATACCCAAAAATCATAGCCTGATCTCATTTCATGAATCCAGTCATGACCAAGCCACACAACCAGCATGAAAAACCCGCTACACATCAGGACCTAGTCATACATGATGTGATGATCAGTCAAAGACCCAGGTGGAAAATATGCGAGGAATTTGTGAAAAAATAGAATGAACGCCAGATACATGGTGTGAACAATGGGTACACGTCATGTACCGGGTCAAAATTATTAATGTGTGAGACTTATATTCCACGTTTGAGATCCATATGAATATGATGTGGATCAAGGGTAAACGCCATGTACCATAGGTACACATCCTGACCAAAATTTCTTATATAATTAGAGTAGTGGTAGAGCATCCAAGACACCTCCGAACGAGCCTCTCTTATCCCTCTTGATCCCTTGCAAACATTTTCACCCTTTTTTCCACTCAAGATCTTAATTAAATCATATTTCTGCATTTTTATTAATCCAAGTGCCATGCATTTTCTATTCTTCAATTCATTCAATTACTGCCATCACATTTAGATTTGGGTTCCATTCCTCTTTCTTAAGTATGTTCTTTTTATAATTGTGAATCACTTCGTGCATGTTTATTTCAATTATCTTTCCCAAACCTCTTGCATGATTCTGATTCCATTAATGTTTATCGATCCATCAAATATGCTATCTCTCATTTATTTAATTGCATTTTACCTTTCCATGAGTAGCTAAATATGTCGGGGTAAGGATCAAGAGACGTATCTGAATAATTTAAATTCACCATTAAATCTAAAAATGGAAAATTTAATTGAAGTAGTAATTTGGATATTAATTCAAGGTCTATCCCATTTGTGTAAATATCCCTGACCAGGAGGAAATTAAAAAAATGACCCTATCCTAATTGGAGAAGAATGAGCTACAACCACTAGTTCAGGAAGCTTTCTGTCTTCAAAGTCAATCTTAATTCACTTAGGTCATTTGTATTTTCTGACTATAGAATAGCTACTTCCTATTTAGAGGTAGGAGACTAAGACCAATGTCAACTAGTGGACCCTATTTTCTTCACAGACCAAGTCATAGGATATTGCCAATTTTAGACTTATAGGTCATCCTTCACACGTATACTGTCCTTGATCCCGATACCTCCTTTATTAGTTTAAGTCATCCAAATTAGAACTCATACCAAACTTACCAAAAAAAGGACTTATAGAAAGGAATCATTTTAAAAAATTGAGACCCAAATTCTTCAAGACAAAAAACGATAGTCTTTTTATGGATTCGACCTCGAACTACCACTACAATACAACCTTATAGTTAGTGAAGGTCTGGGACAAAATATAAATTCTAAATTTAATCCAATCTGGAAGAAGTAATGACACCACTGTGCAAGAGGCCATAAAATTTCTCACACCATTTTTGGGGAGGCAGTGCACTTTTTGAAGAACTCTAGTTCTTGTTGATTGAGGATTACATTTTCCTCATCCTATTTCTTTTTTCATGATGCTTCTTTACATCTTTTCAGTGCATATACCAAGTACCCTTGACCCAATCAAGGAAACATGAAAAAAAATAACCATTAGCCTTCGATCCCAAGATAGAATGACATCTACTTTCACTTCACCAGTCAACAATGGATGAGAAACTTCAAAATGCAGGACCCAACCTGGAAAATCACCAAGATATAGAATTCCAAATGCAAACAAAAAAGACCATTATGGATTATGGTTTACCATCAATCCATGGGTCTATATCAAGCATTGTTCTCCCATAAATTCAATCCCACACATTAAAAATTAAACCTGGACTAATCCATATGATCCAGAAAACAGGGAAATTTAGCAGTCTTCAGAGTGAATATCCCCACAAACATATTCCCAACATCCTGGAACTCTACGATAACTTTCAAAATCTGGGAGTATCATATGATGCTATAAGACTTCATATCTTTCCATTTTCACTCACAGACCAAGAAAAATATTTGATTAAAATCCTAGATCCTGAATCCATTACGACTTGGGACATGCTTGTTAAAAAAATATCAAAAAATACTTTCCACCAATCTAAACCTGGAAATTTTGGAATGAAAACCAAAATATTGCACAAACAGATAGAGAGTCTGTATGGGATGCATGGGATTGATTTAAATAACTCATGAAGAAATGTCCACATCACTAACTTGACACTTGGATTCAAATGCAGACATTTTATCAAGGACTCCATCCAGTTGCACTAATAGTGGTCGATGATGCCGCTGATGGAGGTATAATGTTTAAAACCCCTAAAACAGGAACATATATTCTAGAGAATGTTTCCCATAATGCCACTTTTTAGAAAAGTGATATAGGACACCCACGATGTGGAATCCAACAAGTTTATGAGACCACCACGTTAGCAGCGCAAGTAGAGGAACTAACAAAAAAGCTCAAATCATTTCAAATACCTACCACACAACACCCCTACCCCATTCATGTAAATACAGTCATGAGAGATGTGAAGTTGACTGCACCATTATCAAGACTCCAAAGCCGGTATGGGGAACCACAAGATTGTAATGACGTTAATTACAATCAACAGAATCATCCATTTCAGCAGTAACAACAACAACCATTTTATCAACAGAGGCCTGCTCAGCAACAACCTCAGAAAAATCAAGGATATTTTCAGAACTATAATGGTCAAGCTCACTTTTTCAATTAGGGATCACCAGGGCATCCACCAATAAACCCTATCCTGAGACCACAATAACAGAAATATCCACAATAACCCTTTACAAAGCCCCAAAAACAAAAAATTCCACCCATCTATTCAAGACCACAATAGGAACCTCCACCACTCTAATGAAACATGGAAAATATACTAACATCTTTTGTTCAGAAATTTGATCAACAGACGACTACACAGGAAACTGAGATAAAAAATCAGTGAGCAACTTTGAGGAATTTTGAGATTCAAATGGGTCAAATCTCAAAGACCTTATCTGAGAGATTTCCAGGTACCCTACAAGGTAACACTAAAAAATACCCATGAGAGGAGCCAAAGGATGTAGTATTGAGGAGAAAAAGTGTTGAACTTATAAAAACCAAAGAAAGAGAGGTCATAGGAAGAACCCAACCAACCATCAGAAAATGTAGAAGAATTCATCCCTACATCATCACTAGAAGCAGTTCCAGTTGAGAAGGAGAAAGGACTAGAAAAACATAAGGAACCCGTTTATATATCCCCACCTACATATAAAACACCTCTTCCCTTTCCAAAAATATAAAATCAAGGAACACAAAAGGCTTAGTAAAAAAAGTTCCTTGAAATGTTCAAGAAATTTCATATCAACATTCATTTTGCTGAGGAAATCACGCAAATTCTAGTGCATGAAAACTTTCTCAAGGATTTTCTATAAAAAATGAGAAATATAGAAGATCTAAGAGACATCTCATTAAATGAAGAATGTTCAGATATTGTACAATAAAAAATCCCACCAAATATGATAGATCCTGGAATCTTTTCAATTCCTTGTGCAATAGGATAATGAAAATTAAAAAGTGCACTCTGTGATATTGGAGCCAGAAATAGCCTAATGTCGATGAGTGATTTCCAAAATCTCAGACTCCAAGAGCTTAAGGAAACAAGAGTATCATTATATTTGGCCAATAATTCTGTCAAATACTCACATGATATTCTTGAAGATGTTCTAGTTAAAGTCAGAAAATTAAATTTCCAGTAGACTTTATAGTTTTAGACATGTAAGAGGACATATATGTCCCAATCATTCTCAAAAGACCCTTCCTAGAAATAGGGAAGGCTCTGATTGATGTTTGTCAATGTATCCTCGTATTTACAGTCGGTTAAGAACAAGTGATATTTAATTTGATAAAAGATGCACTACATCCAGATGACCTGTTCGACTGTCATGCCATCTCTCTCGTTCAAGACGGGGGAGTAAATGGCCATCGAGGAGGATACCAATGATTTGGGATTAGATAAGGAAGAAGACTATGAATTTAGGGAATTTATTTTTATTGAACCACTTACCAGATACATCAAACCACCATTAATCCTATCAATCATTCAGCCACCCAAGATGGATTTAAAATGTTTACCTAGTATATTGAAACACTCATACTTAGGGGATTCATTCTCTTTACTCATTATTATCAGCACAGAATTATCTCAGGTGTAGCAAGAAATGCTAGTTGATGTCCTAAAGAACATATGCAATCAATTTTCTAGGGAGTGACAGATATTAAGGGAATCAATCTTTCATAATGCACCCACTAAATATTTCTCGAAGAAAATGAAAAACCAAAAAGATAACCTCAGAGGTGGATCACACCACCAATGAAGGAGGTTGTCAAGAAGGAAGTGATGAAGCTTATGAAAGCTAGGATAATATTTCCTATCTCAAATAGTGACTGAGTGAGACCCCTACATGTTGTTCCTAAAAATGGAGGACTCATAGTCACAAGAACGAAGGACAATAAACTCATTTCAACACGCACAATCACTGGATGGTGAATTTGCATGGATTACAGGTGTTTGAATACAACAACAAGGAAAGATCAATTTCCATTACCTATTATGTATCAAATTCATGAGAGGGTAGTGGGACAATATTTATAATATTTCCTAGATGGAGATTCAGGATATAATCAAATTGTAGTAGACCCCATTGACAAGCCCAAACCACCTTCAGATACCCCTTTATTATATTTTCATATAGACACATGTTATTCGATATGTACAATGCAACAGTGACATTAAAAAGATGCATGGCACACATATTTCTTGATATGGCTGAAAAATTTCTCTATATATTCATGGATTATTTCCCTATATATAGGAGATCATTTGATGTTTTTCTAAGAAATCTAGAACTGGTTCTCCAATGCTATGAGAAGAAATGTTTAGCGTTGAAATATGAAAAATGTCACTTCTTGGTGTAAAGAGGAATTATGATGGGGCATGGAATCTATAAATAAGGCACTGAGGTTGATCCCAATAAGATCAAGGTCATTAAGGACCTGCTGGAAACATCAACTATAAAATGGATCAAAAGTTTCCATGGGCATGCTGGATTCTACAGATTCTTTGTAAATGATTTTTGTAAAGTCACACGTCTATTGAAACACTTTTCGTCAAAGTAAATTTCTTTTGAATTTAATGAGGATTTCCAACCATCTTTTGAAACACTAAAACATAGTCTAATTGTGTCTCCAGTTATCATTGCACCAAACTGGGAAAACGAATTTGAGGTTAAGTGCGATGCCAGTGACCTTGCAATCAAAACAGTGCTCGAACAACGTATAAACACCATCTTCCACACAATCCATTATGTCATCCATACATTGAATAAAGCCTAGATCAGTTATATGACTATAGAGGAAGATAACCAAGCCATCGTATATGCCTTTGAAAAGTTCTGTTCATACCTAATTCTATCCAAAGTCATTGTCCATACATATCGTGCCACCCTTTAATACCTAATGAGCAAGAAATATGAAAAACCAAGATTGATATGATGGATTCTTTTTCTGTATGAATTCAATATCGTAATCAAGGACACAAAAGGAAAAAAATGTCATTTCTAAACACCTCTCATGGTTTCCCCTGACCATCCTTAAATAAGACAAAGATACTGATATTGATGTATATTTTATATATGAGACATTGTTTTATGTCAAAACCCATCCTAGTTTTTCAGACATGGCCAACAGTCTTTCCATATGGTCTCTTCATTATGACCTCTTATACCAACAATGCAAGAACTTTTTGTCTGATGCCAAAAACTACTTTTGGGGGCTACAATTTCTATTTAATCATTGTTATGGAATCCTTCTATGAAACTATATCCCATATGAAGAGATACAAAATGTGATTTAAATGTGCAACACATTACCAACTAGAGGCCATCATGGACCAGTGCACATAGTGGAAATGATCCTACAAAGTATATTTTTCTGTCCCTCACTACATCACGATGCTAGGATAATCTATCATCAATGTCACATAGGTTAAATAATGGGAAACATCAGTAACAAAAATTAGATTCTACAAAACGCCATTTTTGAAATCGAAGTTTTTCACATTTGGAGAATTGACTTTATTGGACCATTCCCTTAATCACAAGAAAAAATTACATTCTAGAGGTAGTAGACTATGTTTCCAAATGGGTTGAAGCCAAATCCACTAAACATGACAGAAAATTTGTAGTCCTGAATTTTCTACAAAAGAATGTGTTCACATGATTTGCATTTATGTGGTTACTCATTAGTGATCGAAGAACTCATTTCTCAAATCATCCAGTGCAAAAAATTATTGAAAAATATAGTATTTTATACAACACCCAAACTACCTATCACCCAAAAACAAGTGGGAAAGTCATATTGTAAAATAGGGTGGTGAAACCAATTTTTGAAAATACTATCAACAAAATAAGTAGTGATTGGAGCCTGAACTAGAAGATGCATTATGGGCGTATCAAATGCATATAAAACACCCACAGCCACCACCCCATTTAGACTAGTTTATGGTAAACCATGTCATCTTCCGGTTGAATTGGAGCATCGTTCGTTTTGGGAAATTAAGAAAATGAATCTAGATATAGAATAGGTTGTAGAGGGATGGTTATTATAATGGACCACATTGGATGAAATAAGGAAAGACACTTATGCAAGGATCTATATATAAAAAATGAAAAAGTGTCATGGACAACAAATTGCACATCATACTTTCATTCCATGGAAAAACGTTTTTCTATTTAATTCACTATTAAAACGGTTCTTAAAAAAGATGAGGTCATGATGGTATGGTCATTTTAGGGTCATCCATGTTCTTCCTTATTGAACAATTGAAATTCAATGAGACAAAGAACCACTAGTTAAGGTTAATGGTCAAAGATTGATGATCTTTTAAGAACCATTCCATGAAGGCTGTTTCCTCAGCCTCAAGTTCAATTGAACACTAAATGATTCAAGCTCCCAATGTTAAAGGAAGCATTGAATGGGAGGCAACCCAAGGTAGAAATGTTTTTAGATAAGTTTTATTAGGATCATCATACAAAAATATCATGAATAATGACTAGTGAGATATAGAAGGATCACAAAATTGGGCCAAGAATAGCTCAGTACATGTTTTGTACCACTAGTACATGTAGTGACATGATTTTGGCCAAAAAATCCATTTTCCACCCCATAAATGATGTGACGCATCTGTACATGTCATGTACCTTGGAGGGATAGTTTTTAAAAAACTGCTGGTCACATCCTGAACAGTCACAACTCACATAAAAAAAACACCCTCGACCCCTCATCTTCACTGACCTCCTTTCCCTTTGCACCATTCATTACCTCCCGCACCCACCCTTTGATTTCAACCCCTCTTCGTACCCCTCCTCCCCTACCTTTCTCTATCACTGCCCTGCCACTCTACTATATTGACGCACCCCCTCTCCACTATCTCCACCACTACACCACCTACTTGCTTCCATGGCATGCACCAAGCACCCACAACTCTCTCCCTCATCCTCAAATTCCACATCCTAATCTTCACCCTCCATGGAAGGACCTGTACACAAGCATCTGTGAACTGCCACCATCGCACCGCCTTCACCCGCCACCACATGCGCAACACCCACTCATCAGGCATGATTTGACGCCACCACCACATCCAGTGATAATGACATACACCTTCACCTCGTATTATGTTTTTCCAACCCAATGCACATGGTTAATATTCTCATGTTATAGGTGAATCCCATGCTTATAAACCGGTCTTTAGACACGAGGACACTCGCCCAAATGAATATTGTTGATTCTTTCAATGACATCCTAGATACTCTCCACATTTTCACCATTATCAAAGTCTGTGAGGAGACATTATGAGAGTTATTTTTTGTAGTTTTTGGAACCTTAAAAATAGGCGTCAGTAATATCCATTTCTGCCTTGGTTGTTACCCACACGAGTAGTCTCTTACTGAGTTTGGGGATTGTCTTGGCTTATATATGAATGAGTTTATCATTTATGACATTTATCAACTACTTAATCTCAAGTTAACTCATGATATATCTATGCAGTTATGGACATTGATAGCCCATGACCCCTAGTCACATCAAGATCCTAGACCCACGAAGTTGACTCAGCTTCAGGGCCTATATTTGCATATCTTAAATCGAACCATGGCCCATGGTTGGTTCGCACAGGGATAAACCCATGTTGAATCTTGCATATGGACATGATGATTTTAGTAGCTTTCATGGGTTGTCCACCCATAAATATGGCCGCCCATTTTGCCTCCTACATCAGAGCCCAGACTCAGAGGAATCAGGGAACACTCATGGGTGGCTCTTTTATCACTAGATTAGACTAATATCTTTCCATATTCGAGGATTATTTTCCCATCACCTTTATTAGACTAGTGGAGCTGATATATCTTGTACTATTACACAAGAAGAAGATTCTGGTTAAAGAGAATGATCTTTACTTCGGGGCTCCAAGTGTACAGACACCCGCACCTTATGAGCATGTGAATAGAGCAACAATAGTAGACCAACCATCCCAGCCACCCACCTTCACTACACCATCTCCACCCAGGCCATCCTCTAGTACAACTACCACACCTCCGACCACCAATCCTACCCTCACCGAGTTTTGGGGTCTTTTTAGTGTTTTCTGTCCAATATTTGCTAGATCACTATGCATATTCACCTACCATTCATTGAGCCTACCTATTTTACCCCATCACCCTCACCCACCATGGTTGGACCCTTCGCCATCCACCATTCCCCCACCCCGTCCACCCAGCTAGACCTCACTTACGATCTCAAAAACCCTACCGCCCAGCAAGAGTTTCTAATAGGGAAGGCCCGAAGGGGTAAGGGGATTTCCACTGGGCATAAACCTCCAGAGGTACCTTTCATTGATCCTACTACTAGATCCAGAACCCCGTACGGATCAGTACTTCCCCTCCACCCACACCATCTCATATCTCTACATTTGTTCCCACACCCTCCACCACCCCTACCACCCAACCACCAACTTCTACTAACACTGCTTCTTTGGGCGAATTGGTTGAGACACCCGACAGTGGACTAACACTGGAGGAGATCTTCTCTAAGGACCCCAGATCTGTTTTTTTTGTTTTTGGATTTTGGGTACTTTTATGTTTTGGGCTGGTTTTTGACTATGTCATGCTGTATTTCATTTTTGTATGCTCTGTGGAAAGTTTTATATAAAAAATCTGTTTTTTCACTTCTTTTTGTGTTTTTTTCTATGATTTCACTTTCTGTCTGTAGAATATGAATCTCCTCTGAATCCTCTTTCATCCTTGATTGTGCAATTCCACCACATATCCTACAACCAAGGGTACTCAAGCACACCATATCTCACCAACACCAGTAGAAAACACGACATTTGATTCCTTTATTACCACATATCTTCCATGCTCACGTGACTTCAGCTGAAGTGATCAAACCACCCAAACGACCATGCATGCTCAAGGACACAACCTCTTGATGATATAAGAGGAAACAAAGCCACTGCGTTGGTGGGCCCCATGAGGATAGTCCATGTCCACCATTACCAATATTTTTTTATTGAGTCATCATTCCCATGTCCCTTTCATGTATGATTTATTTCTCATTTCATGTCTATCTTGGAACTATTCTATATATATTCAAAAAATTGAATAAACATGTTTCTCAATTTCTCATTTTTCACGTTTTCCATCATTCTTCTATTCAAAATTATTTTACCTTTGAACTAATATTTTCTATCCACTGCAGGAATTTCCATATCTAACAATTTGAAGGTACATTTTCTTGCTACAACAGCGTCATTCATCCTTAAGGTATACCACATACTCTAAGGATCTCTTGATTCCCTTTTATTTAAATTATTTCAACACAAATTCCATTTCCAAATATTTTCACACTCAAATGAAAAACCACTCGAACTTTTATTTCAAGGATAGTGCAGACACTATCTCATTCTAAGTGGGGGGGGGGGGTTCATGTTTCACTAGTCTAGGATACATTTTTCAAAATATAATCATTCTTTAAACCTAAAAACATTTTACCCTTGTAATTAAAGAAAGATTTAAGTGGAAAACTGTAAAGGACCATGTATAACTCCTGGTTAAACTTTTTTGGAATGATTGTTGGGTTTAGAGGATTAATTCAAATTCAAAACATTGAAATTATGATTAATTAGCCAACTACTTAAGGTTTATTCCCTTTGTGATTGCTAGTTTGGTTTTGAATCCCATTACCTCTGAAGACTCTTGGTCGGCGATTGCATTTTATTTTATGAGAATATTTCTTGAGATATACCTAGGGAATGTAGACCAACTAGAATTTGACTAAGATCTTATCAAAGATATTACTGAACATTTATGGAATTAAAATGATTGAGCCACTCATTGATAGCCACTTCTCTATGGCCCACCTTGCATCTTTACTTCCTTCAGACAAAAGTTTCCATGAATGAACTTTTAGAATGAATCTATTTCAAGCCTATTTCCATTCCTACCCAGCTCCTTGTACAATTATTAAATATTTCCTTTGAAAAAGTATAGGGGAGGCGTTCAGACAACATAAGACAATTCCACTACCTGATTTGTGTGGTGCACTCTCCTGACAGTGAGGTTGTGATCCATACGCCATTTGTTGTATTCCATTAAAATTATGTTCCATTTAAAAATACCAAATGAAAATAGAGAAACAAAATTGATATGGGTTACATATGAGGAAGGTCAAAAATCACCTTTTTCCAGAATGATGAATCCCTTTAAGTATCATATATGGTTAGGTGATGGCTATGAGATATATCCTAGGCAAAACCTTTGAAAAATGACATACAAAAGTTAAATAAATAGGAAAAAAAGAAAAGGAAGGGAACAAAATTATTTTTCATTTACTTACTTTTTATATATATTGATGCAACCTGAACTGATAAAGTAACAATTTGACTGACCAGAAGGAGAAATGACATCACACTTGTTCGAACATCTTTTTGCATGGTACTATAGAGCTTACCCACCTTTTGGGAATTATTTTAAAATTTCCCTACCTACCCACAACCACAGAGGCATCGGAACCCAAATTTCTCAAGCCCTCAATATTAATTTTATAGTTGTCTTTACATAGTGGTGATGATAGAACCAGTGAAAGAATATGGTTAGGAACATGTACTCAGGGTACAAGAATAATTCTAAAAACATCTCCTCCCTAAGTAATGAGAAAAATAGTGAGGTAAATTTCAATTGGGAATATGACTTAGGGAAGAATTAAAAGATTATAATTAAAGAGAGATATTTTTTTAAATCCGAACTAGGAGGCCTGACTAACTTTTTCTATAGGATTGATTCTTCAAATTGAATTTTCTCCACTTATAAATAATTTATTTTCATGGAAATAATGAATATTTTTCACTTTACAAATTTCATATCCTTTTTTAACTCATTGTTGAGAAGTATTGCTTGAGGAAAAGATATTGTTCAAGTATGGGGGAATTTGATAAGAATATTTCATATATTAACTTTACTATCATTTTTCCATTGATTTCATCAAAATATGTGATAATGCAGGTGGTTTGTGTCCCATTTTGTAGGAATAATGGCTTCATTGGTTTTAAATAATGAAAAGACAGAAAAAGTTTTAAACCAACTGAGTAGACATCGTGATTCCACCATACAGATCATGTACCTGAAGCTGATCGCCTAATCTCAAGTTGTGAAGCTAGTCGTGACCAAGCAACGCATCCAGCAAGAAAAATACTCTATACATTAGGACCAACTCGTACACAACGTGATGACCAGTCAAAGACACATGCGAGAAATTTGTGAGGAATCTGTGCAAAAAAATATAATGAACTTCTGGTACACATCATGGTCAATTGGTATACGTCATGTACCAGGTCAAACTTATTAATGTGTGAGATCTACATGCCACATTGGAGATTTTCTGGAAAATGACACAAATCAAGGGTACATGGTGTGTACCACAGGTACACATCATGACCAAAATTGATTATATTAGCAAAGTAATGGTGAATCATCAAAGACATATCCAGAAAAGCCTCTCTTCTCCCTCTCAACCCCTTGATAACTTTTTCACCCTTTTTCCTCTAAAACTCTAAATTATTTCATATTTTGTACATTTTTATTAATCCAAGATCTTTGGATATTCCATTATTCAAAAAATTCAATTTCCACCATCACATTTAGATTTGAGTTCCATTACTCTTTCTTAATTAAGTTCTTTTATAATTGTGAATCTCTTTGTGCATGTTTATTTGAATTATCTTTCTCAAAACTCTTGCATGATCCCTATTCCATTAATATTTATCGATCCATCAAATTTGATATCTATCAATTTTTTAATTTCATTTTACCCTGCCATGAGTAGCTAAATCTTTAGGGGTTGGGATCAAGTGATCTATCTGAATAATTTAAATGCAACATTAAATATAAACTTGGAAAGTCTAATTTAAATAGTAATTAGGATATTAATTCAAGTTCTATCCCATTTGTGCGAACATCTGTATCCATGGGACAATAAAACAAATAACCCTCTCATAATTGGAGTAGAATGAGCTACAACCAATAGCTCAGGAAGATATTTTTTTTGAATCAAAATTTAAAGAAATTAGGTTGTTGCTCTTTCCCGACCATAGAATAGATACTTCCAAGGTAGAGATAGGAGACTAAGTCCAAAGTAAACTAGTGACCCCTATTTTCTTCACATACTAAGTCATAAGATCTTTCTAAGTTTAGACTTACATGACATCCTTCACCCAAATACTCACCTTGATCTCGATTCCTCCTTTATTAATTAAAGTCATCCCAACTATAACTCATACCAAACATCCCCAATAAAGGACTTATAAAAAGGGCTAATTTTCAAAAATTGAGACCCAAATTCTTCAAGACAAAAATGACAGTCTCCCTATAGATTCGAACCTGTACTACCACTACACTATACCCTTGTTGTCAGTGAAATTATGGGACAAAATATAAATTCTAAATTTGTCCCAGACTGGAGGAAGTAACGAAACCACTGCGCAAGAGGCCATTAGTATCCTCCCCAAAAGACTTCTGACTAAAAACATAATCACCACATTACACTCATTAAAAATATATGTGATATCAAAATCATAGTCTTGGAATAATTAATCCTATATTCTAAAATGAATATTCAAATATTTCTATGAGAAGATTCATATCAATATCTTATGATTTTTATAAACCATAAAGTATTCATTAAGAAAATAATTCCCTTAATGGCTAAAATAAAACATCATAGACACAAGATCCAAAACATGAGTAGTATAATTATATTCATAAGGTAATACAGACTTAAACATTTATGTAATTATTTCTCTCATTGGTATCAAGACATAACCAAAACCCTTATGGGATGCATCATAATTTACCTAATAAATAATAACCACCTCATGTAAATGAATAATTGGAGAACTCATACTCACCGATTCTCCTTATGAAACTCTAACACTATACTGATACAATATGTTTGATAATCCTCTATATTCATGTAAACCAAAATATCATAAATGAAGAAATCTAAAAAATCATCTATATAGGGTTAGAAGAAATTATTTTTAATCCTTATAAACACATTAAATTATTTTATAACTTCAAATGATATTTCTAAAAACATTAAATTCCCATAACGACACAAGAATTTTTTCATAGGAATTTATTTATCCTTAACACACATATGGTGATATCTAGATTATAAATCTATCTTATAAATACAAATGTTCCTTTTCAATTTACAAAAAAATTATATACTAAGAAGTTTATACTGATTCCTAATCATCACTTTATTTAATCATTGTTATAAAAACAAATATTAATCTCTCATCCACCTACTTCATAAAAAAACCCCTAGAGGCCCAATTTGACACACTATGCTCAACAAATCCTCATTTAAATAACTCATCAAGATGAATCCTCAAATATTAAAGGGACTCAAGAACTATATGATAATCCACCATAATAATAAGAGAAACAACTAGATATAGATCAATACCAAACTTAATTTCTCACCTCATAGATAAGCTTGTAACCTCATCTAGAAACACATCAATTTAATCACTCATTACTCAAGGAAATTTCTCGGTATACATATTAGATATAAAAATAATCAATCATGATAATTAGGAAATAATAATTTAAATCTCATTACATCTCTATCTGAAACAAAAATATCTTTATTTAATAAAAACAAAATTATATCCTTCTAAAATATAAGACTTCACATCAATAAATAATAATTGAAAGAATATTATTCCATAAAACCCATCTCTCCTAAGGATAAAATCATATGGTTTCATCAATAACAAGACTATGTTCCAAGAGAATCAATCTTTCCCCACATGTATCCCACAATAACACACCTAATAGAACCTCATTTGAACTCCCATTAGAGTAAAAAAATTCAATATCCCATAACGATTCATTACTAAAATTTATAACTTATAAACTAAGGATCATGCAATAAAAACATACAAGTAAATAGTATCAATCAAAATTTATATATGAATGGATTAAATGAAAATCATACCTTGAACAACATGTGGTCCCTCAACATTATGAGATTTTATAGAATGTATTTTTCTTATGTTAACCCCTACAAATTTATTTATTTTTTTGTCTCCCTCTACCTCCTCTATGGTCTTCTCTTTACTAAGTTCCACTAAGACATCCTCTTTAATTACTTCTATATGATAGTGGCCCTAATGGTCTTTTATATCACTCTTGTTGTAAAAAAGTCTATTATTATAGGTGAAAAAACAAATAGGGTGGTTCCTTAACTAAAACAATATACTCAAATATCCTATTAATACCCTTAAAATAGGGGAATACAACCTGGTTATAACCCATACATTTAAAAGAGAACCATTGAATGACCCAGATCCCACCAGATACCTATGAACTACCCACACAAAAGAAATGATATAAAAATGGAATAAAACCTACAGAGACTCGCCTAAAACTTTATAGTATTTAAAATTGAAAACTTTCATATATAACTATAATATAACAAACATATTTTGAAGAAAAATAAACAAAATACCTCATCTGCTTCAATATATTCTCTATCATGTCAACCTTTTATAATATCCTCATAAACAAAATTTAATAAAATATCCCTAAATAACTTGGGATCTCTGGCCTTAAATATCTAAAAATTGGTGAAAACTTATCTTCTCATCAATAAAGAAATCAATATAATTTTAAAATTTTCATAAATCACAAACCAAACTCTAAAATCGAAGAACTCCTATTTGTATTAGTAATAGAACCTACTATCATTTGAGCCAAATGTTTTCTAATAAGAACTATTTCATAAAAAAATATTGGAATATATCTCATCCAATTAATAACCCATAATGATCTCCAAAAAATTATATCCACCAATAACATACCAAATATCAAAACAAACTTGTAAACAAAGGAATAAATTTCTCATATCTTATTTGGATTAGTTAAAAATCTATCTCAGCCTCTTCCAACTAACACTCTCTTCCTTTGTAACTCACTTAAGGCTATCTTCTAAGACTATGTAGCCTTTGGGTATACTCACTACTACACAAACTAAGATGAAAATTATTTTGAGTGTAACCCTTTATGTTCTCATAAAACAATCCACAAGTTAGATAATGGAAACAAGGATAAATCATCACACATATATGGAAGGAATTATACTCAAAAAACAAAAACTTCATATACAAATAAATAAAACAATGCATTTCAAATTAATAATACATGAAAAATTTATTCCAATGAATTTAATTTCATATAAAAGCAAGACACTAGTGATAATAAAACTGTAAGTTTATCAACTCCTTTATACCTTAATCATGGTCTCATGTAATTAACTTCTTCCAAAAAGTCTCTTATGTATAGATATAAAGATTCATGACAGAACCACAAACTCTATCTAGATAATCTAAAAAATATATATATAACAAAGTTAATCATATAAATATACTCAATATATTCCTCCCTTAAACTCTCATGTGTTCATATTGTTGAATCATACTAATGTATCCATATATGGAATATGTAGAAATAATAATCAAATAATGATTATCTACCAAAACATAACCATCTAACAAATTTCATTATATACCATATTACTATCTCAATTTTTAAACCATAAAACATTTTATCACATATCATAAGATAATATACACTATATAAATACCATCATCCATATACATGAAATAATTGTGAATCTTTCCTCCTATAGGGACCTCATTGAAATTTCATTATGTTACTGTCCACTCATAGGGACCTCACTATAATATCACCACCACTAATTTTCTATCCACATATAAGGAATATGATAAAATATATCTATCACCAAGTAGCTTTCAACCTACAAGAAACTTACTAAAAAATCTCTTTATAAATATCTATATTGGGAAGTTTCTATATATTCAAATCCACTGGTTGGACCACAATCATCCAAAAAGGAATATTCCCCCTTATCATCATCACCATCAACAGGTATCATAAATAGTTTATACATAACTACTAAAAAATTCAAAATCACTATCAAATATCAAAAATGGAATCATACCCCTTCTATCCAATTAATTTCTTACCCAGAACACCACATATACAAAAGTCATAGGTAATATAATCACAGCACAAAAATATTCCTCACTCCCTCCCAGGAAAACAATAATTGAGATTCGAGGGAGTACTTCCAGACATCATTAACATTCATAATACCCTACATATAAACAAGATCCAAAATATCAACAAATTATATAAATATAACAAAATATCCCATCCGACTATGCTACCCAATTCACCAAACCTTACCATATTCACATGTCCATATATTTACACTAGATATTTTTATAGGGGTTTTAAAAATATTCAAATACAACCACCAATGTAAAATCATCCCACTATAAACTCACTCCATAAGAATAGGGTTGCATGGAACCTATTGGTTATAGAATGGAACCATGTTAAGGTGAGATCAAATGCTCAGTAAGGGTAAACAAAGGAAATATTATATTCACAAGAACATAGCATTTTGAAAATCTTAACCTGTAAAAGAGATCATAATATCATAACATGGGATACATCATAGTAGAGAAATGTAATCCCAATAATCATAACTTAAAACATGAAACTTTGTAGAATACACACATAATCATAGAGAATCATTTATTAGTAGTCAAGACTCATTGCCAAGACTATCTTAGCGGACAAAGTCCATTTCTGAACCGAGTTCACTCCTCATTTTAGTCCTGTATCACTAAACCGGATTGACACTACAAGAAATGTGGTTTTTACCAACGGTTATTTACCAAAAGTTTTCTTAAACCGTTGGTGAAGAAGGTTAAGGGAACCCTTTCACAACGGTTCACTAGAATCATTGGGAAAGGGTACCCCTTTGCCAATTGTTTAATAAAACCGTTGGTAAAGGGGAGTTTAAGTTACCCTTTCCCAATAGTTTTATGAAACCGTCGGGAAAGGGTTCCCCTTTGCCAACAGTTCTACTGAACTGTTGGCTAAGGGTACCCTAAACAACCCTTTGCCAACGGTTTTTAAAAACCGTTGGTAAAGGTTTCCCCCAAATACAGTCGGGCCTCTTTTCTCCCACATTCACGACAGAACCCTAAAATCAATTTGGCGCTCTGATCCTCTCACAAAATCCCCCATCTGAACAGATGAAAACCCATCTGAATCATCTCAAATCAGGTATTTTATTCTTTATACGCATATGCTACCTTGTTTTTATTGTTATTGATATAATATTTTAGTTTTAAGTTTCTATTTTGATGTGATTTCACCGTGAAAAATAGGGAAATGAACGAATATTTTGTTAATTAATTAGTTTCCCATGGAATATCATTTTTTTTATATTGTCCATGCTAAATAAAGGGGTGATGTAATAAAAGACCTTGAATAAATTTTTGAATTTGGGGTATGTTTCTTCTATGAGAGGTTTTTTGTTGTGTTTCATTTTATTTTGTAGGATGTTGTATGGTGATTGAGGTGGCCAGTTGGGCTTTGTGATATGTGGGGTTGTAATGTGATGGTTAGTGGGCATGGATGTGACATTTGATGTTGTGTGATAGTGATGATGTGTGGTGGTGTTGTGCCGTGTGGAGGTGTTGTGTGATGAGGTTGTGGTGTATGATGTGGTGAGGTGGTTTTGGTTGTGCGGTGGTTTGTGATGTGCAATATTATTATTGTGATAGGTGGTTGTTTTGGTGATATGGTTGACCGATGTAACATGGCGAAGATGGTTATTGTGAGATGGTGAGTCATTGTGTGGTGGTTTTATTAGTTTCCTGGTTATCTATGGAATAAATTATGCTATTAAAACAAAAAAACAAGATATTAAATAAATGATATGGAATAGAAATGGATGTGTGGTAAATGGATTTAATTAATTTAACATTAAATTAATGGACAATGTAAGTGTGAAAGAAGTGGCTTATAAATGAAAGTGGGAAATGCTTTGCGTCTTATGTGGTGGTGGTGTAGTATGTTGCATATAGTGGTGAAAGTGGTTGTGATGGTTTATGTTTTGTATGGTAGTAGTGAAGTGTGTGATTATGTAGTTAATGTGAACCCATAGGTTGGGTATTTAGTGCTATCTATATATCATGTATTTTATGTTATTTCTACACATTCCCAACCAGAGTTGGATAAACTTAACAATTATAAGAGGTTTTGAGTGATGGGTATTTCATCTAATATCTAGGATGGTGGTTATATGGTTGGATAGCTACCATGTCTTCCCTACTCTTCCTTCATAAGTGATTGACCAAGAGTTTTTAGGAAAGATATGATGTGATTGTCCATGTGCCTTCAGGTGAGATGTACTATGATTTCCCTAGTGTTTTCAGGTGAGGTGTGATGTGATAAGGATATAATAAGATGTGGCATGTGGTTGGGGTCATGTAGGGTAGGAGGATGGCACAAGGTTGATGTTATTCATGTTCATGATACCCTACTAATATGGTTATGGGATGTGGCATGCTGTGATGTGATAACACATTAAGTTCTTGTTGGTTATACATTTTTTCAATAACACATTAGTATGTTTTTTTCACATGTGTAGTTGATACCTTGATTATTTTCTTCCTTAATCATTTACATAAATGTATTTTCTATTAAAGTCCAATCCTATTGAATTGTTTATGACAAAGTGACTTATATAAATTCTTTTTACATAATGAAAGAAGTTGGATATATGAAAACGATCGGATCTCAGGCAATTTTCAAAACAATTTGGAGAGCTTTATAGATTTTGCATTTCACAATGCTTCAGATAGTGGTCGCATACACTGCCCATGTTCCAATTGTGTTGGTAGACCTTGGTTGAGACGTGAAGAAGTCAGCTACCACATAACCAAAAATGGTTTTCAAGCAAACTACTTTGTGTGGTACCATAATGGGGAGAAAATGAAATCTCAAATTGGTGATGAACGAAATGAAAGGACTGGAATGGAGAATTTGTTAGATGAACAGTTTCCATTTATTTTTTATCATGAAAAAGAAAGAATTTCGACTCAAGAAGACTTCGATATGAGGACAGATGATGCATCTAGTGAAAATGATGATATTGATAGGGTGAAAAAATTGAATGATCCTGCCACAACTCCAGTATATCGACAATGCGATAAAATGAAAAAGTTGGATTTTTTAATCCGATTGTTTCATGGGAAAACTATGTATGAGATTTCTAATACAACAATAGATTACATTCTTACCCTCTTGAAGGATTTACTTCCACATGATGCAGATATTTCCTCAAACCACTATATGTCATGGAAGTTAGTTGAGGAACTTGGATTTTCAATAAAAAAAATTCATGCTTTCATGAAAGATTGCAGTTTTTTCTAGGAGGAAACCGCTGAACGAAATGATTGTATAAAATGTGGCACATCCCGTTGGAAGTCAAAATCTGATGGAACACCATCCCTCATTCCACAGAAAGTAATGTGGCACTTTCCATTGATCCCCAGACTCTAGAATCTTTTTATGTCTGATGACATATCAATAAAAATGATATGGCATGATAGCGAGAGAAAGAAGACTAATGATGAGTTGGTTCATCCTACAAGTTTATTTTCATGGCAGAGATTTGATGCTCGACATCCTGATTTTGCAGCTGACGTGCGTAATGGGAGGCGGGGTCTTTCATGCGACTGTTTTAATCCGTTTGGGCAGATGCTTACTTCACACAACACATGTCTAGTTTTCATACACATTTATAATCTTCCCCCATGGTTGTGTATGAAAAAACCTTTCACATTAATGAGTATACTCATATCTGGTCCTTTTGATCCCGACATTGATATTGATGTATATATGCAACCTTCAATAAAAGAGTTGAATCTTCTTTGGGATGTGGGTGTGCGCAAATACGATGATTGTTCGAAAGACATATTTCATATGCGTGCGGCACTTATGTGGATGATCAATGATTTTACGGCTTATGCAATGATGTCGGGATGGAGCACGAAGGGAAAAATATCATTTCCAGTTTGTATGAAGAATACACGATCCATAAGACTGAAACATCGTTGTAGTTTCAGTTTTATGGGACATCGATGATTCTTTCCAAAGGATCATCCATATAGATTGAATCGTTGACGATTTGATAATACCATAGATACCGATGATCCACCTCAGTGTATGTCTAGAACTAATGTGGTTAATTAATTGAAATACTCTAGTTTTTCATTCGGGAAGGGTCAAATGAAATCTGGAAAGAGAAAGAATGTTTCTACTGAAACCTGTTACAATTAGAGGAAGAGGAGTATCTTTTTTTATTTGCCTTATTGCTCAACCAATTTGTTACGTCATTGCTTAGAAATATTTCATATTGAAAAGAATATATGCGAAATATTGCTTTCGATTCTTCTAAATGTCAAGGGGAAGACAAAAGATGATTTACGATCTCAGCATGACTTGGTGGATTGGGGTATCAGACCAGAATTGCATCCTGTGTGTATCAGTGAAAATAAATGGAAACTTCCATGTGCTTCTTATGTGATGACACCTATGAAAAAAAAAATTCTAGAAGTATTAGAGACTATTAGAGTTTCTTATGTCTATTCAAGGAACATATCTAAATGGGTCAACAGAAGAGAGTTGAAGCTAAAATCTTTGAATACTCATGATTATCACATTCTACTGCATGAGTTGCTTCCAATAGAAATATGTCATCTTTTTTCCAATAATGTAAGGGAGGCTGTTATTCGGTTGTGCCATTTGTTTAGAGATCATTGTGCTATGAAGTTTTTCAAGTCTTTCTTGAAAAAAATGTTGACAGATGCCCCATTAATTTTGTGTGAGTTGGAGAAAATATTTCCTCCATCATTTTTCACATGCATGCTGCATCTGACTATCCATATTCCCACTAAAATAATTCTCAGAGGACCTGTTTCTTTTCGTTGGATGTATCCAACTGAAAGAAATATGTTCACATTAAAGTCTTATGTCCAAAAAAGAAATCATCCTAAAGGATCTATCGTGAATGGTTACCTGGATCAAGAATGTATGGATTTCTACTCGATGTATTTGTCTGATCATACTACAAGATTGAACAGACCAATGAGAAAGGAAGAAGAATAGTATGAGAAAATTGAACCCATTTTTCCATCACTTCCTCAAACAGGAGGAATTCCTGGATCATATACATTGAATACATTAAGCGATGAAGAGCGGGAGATGGC
This sequence comes from Viscum album, assembly GCA_963277665.1. Lineage (NCBI taxonomy): Eukaryota > Viridiplantae > Streptophyta > Magnoliopsida > Santalales > Viscaceae > Viscum > Viscum album. The sequence goes on from OY728135.1 coordinate 1,295,016,958, forward strand.
ACATTGCATAGTTTTTTTCAACTGTGATTTGTTCGATGACTATATCAGGTAACTAAATTGATTATGTATATCTTAAATATATATCTATTAAACTATTCATATTTTTTATCTACAGGGAACATAAAACAATGATAAATAGGAAGCATCGTTCTTTATCATTGAGAAGGAGAGAGACATTACATAACAAAGAGTTTTCTGCTTGGTTAAAATTGAAGGTAAAAATATCACTGTTTAAATTAATTATTTCAATATTTAATTAAGTTTAACAGTCATTTATATTGCAGGTATTGAGTTTGTCTGCTGATTCTGTCTCTGAAGAAATAAGAGCTTTGGATTTTGGTCATAATACCGTGGTTCACGACTGTAAATCAATTGTTATCAATGGGTACAAATTTATTGTCACTGAACGAGCACAGAACATGAGAACACAACATGATGGTGTTATGGTTACTTCCACAACAGATTTTTATGCTAGTGCATCAGATAGTAGACCATGATTTGAAAATGTGGGTTATTATGGAGTCATTGAGAAAATAATAATATTTGATTATTACTCTCATGGAAGATTCACAATGAAGAAATTCCATTGGTTTGATTCGATGATGAGACATGACACATTTATTGATGATTGTGGATTTCAAGTAATTAATATGACTCGCACTCTTGCTACCGAAGAAACATATGTGTTGGCATCAATGTCTAAACAAGTTTTTTACGTCAAAGACCAACTTCGACTTGAATTTTGTGTCATAGTTGAAGTAATTCCAAGACATATTTTTGATGATGGTGATGACCGAATTGACACTGTCCCTATTGCCATTGGAACCAATCCATTTATTTCTTTTTATGACTCCAATAGCTCAATTGTCAGAGTTGATTGTGAACCTGAAGTTGTGGTTGAAAATATATAGAATCATTCATCCATGTTCTCAATTCGTTTGTTTTACCTCGAGTTTGGTTATTAAGGTTGGAAATATTCAAATTGATTTAGTATTGATCACAAATATATTTTAGTTGTATTGACCATTATGTGAATTTTCAATTTTTATTGGTTACTGTTTTATTTGAATTTCATTTTCTAATTTGTAATTGAACTGTATTCAAACCTAGTCAAACAATATTTCTAACTTGGTGAACATTACAACTTGTATGATTTATTAAATTCATTCAAGCTCTTCTAAAACAATTGATAAATAAATTATCAATGAATCCCCCTATTCCCTCATATATTTAGGTTTTTTGTTTACACATTAGTTTCCTTTTTCTAATTAATTACATATTTGTTTTCAAAAATAGGAAATGCAGCCAATTGAAGAGAGACGAAGGAAAAAAATGATGGAGAACAATCGTCGAAAGGCGGAGATGGGCATTCCACCATTAGTGCCTACAGTGAGTACATTATTTCATATATATATATATATATATATATTTAAAGAATATATATTTTCATGTGATTAATTTTTTTGTAAAATTTTTTGTAGGATCCACCTATACATCAACAGTTATTCGACGAGGAGCCTAGTACTGGTCCTAGTACTCAGGCCGGTGGTACGAGGAGGGTTCGTACCAGAGGTGGACGATCAGATGCGCGTGCCCGACTAGACCCTGGCCCTCCCACTAACATGTCATCCTTCCCACATTATGATCCCAATGTGTTGTTAGGGACACATGGGATATTTAGGCCTCCCATGTTTTCGCTACCTTATGCATCTTTTGCCCCGTCATTTTCACATCCCATGATGATTCCCACTCCCCAGTCAGAATCCAATCATACTGATGTACCATCTTCTTTTCCTTCTACTTCTGTCTCTCCAAGCTTCTATATTCCATCGTCTTTGACTCCTGTTCCACCACAGGGTGTTCCATCAGTTTCTGTGGATCCAGCGGCGCTCATCGATCAGACTGGCGCATGTATATTTATAAAACCCTAACAAATTTTTATAGCAATATTTATTTTCATTATAACATGTTTTGATAAAATATTTGTTTTTCATTCATGATAGATACATCTAATGACAAGAGGCAGGGGCGGGGCTGTACAAGCATGCGTTCGGTGTGGAACCGCCCCACACAGATTATGGTGGATTACAATGAAGAAAACCAAATGTTTGAGAAATCAGGGCAGCAATGTCAGAGTTTTTGGTGACGCTTTCCAAATACTCCGACATCATTCCCGTTAGCACGCTGTCGTGGAGACATTTTCCACATGAGGCCAAGGATAGAGCTTGGGTAGAGATATGGGTAAAATTTTTTTTTGTATTTAAGCCATGAATTATTTTTGTATTTATATGAATTAATATTTTGATGTCATCTTTGATTTAATTTTCCCGATGGTGAGGGTGCTCGAGCCGAATGTCTAAAGTATTTAGGCGAGATTTAGAGATACTACAAGCATGAGTTGTATATTGGCTAGCGTGCTAGAGTTGGAACTGAGTTAGAGGTGGTACCAGTCATGGATGATTGTCCTATAGAGCAGTATCATCACATGATTACTCATTAGGCGAGTACCCAGTTTAAGGTATGAATTACATTTGAGGTATCTAAATAATAACTTTTATGTTTGGAATTATTATTATCCTTTGCATTATCAAATTTTATTTATGAATCATCTGGAAAAAAATAAATAAAGCATTGATGAAAAAATATCTCCACACACTAGGATGTACAGCGATGTTGGATCATGAGAGGAAGCAGGTATGACAATTTTTTATAAGTTTTCTTTACAACTAACATTTTCTTCTGTTTTCTAAATTATTTAATCATTTGGTAATGTTTTCATATAACTTTAATTTTCAATGTCATTGGAGAGGAAAATAAAAAATATTGAAGGACGTGTGCCTCGAGCAAAACTGTTTTGCTCGAGTAGATGGAAAAAGGATGGAAGTGCCATCAACGAAGCGACTCAGCAGCATATTGTAAATTTTAATCTGTTGATTTTATATTTTAATATCTATTTTGTACCTTAATAATGTATTTATATTTGTAAAAGTTTGCTTTAGAGGCCCTCGATGCCCAAGAACCAAACAAATTTGGGCCAACAGATCACTTACATCAGGTGTTGGGAGAGGAGCATCCTGGTAGAGTACGCTACCGACCTAGGATAGCCCCGACGAGGTATTGGCCCTCCTCAGGTACGAGCTGTAGTGCCACCAAGCTACAGCAAGTTAGGGAATAGGTAGAACAGGCTGAGAAAAGGGCCACAGAGACGAAATAATAGTCTTATAGGACAAACAGTGCGTTTATGAAATTTATTGAAGTTCTACGTCCAACACTTCCAGTAGAGGCCACCCTAGCTTTTGATGAGTATATGTCGTTGATATGTTCTATATATGGTGCACCAGGTGGCAGTTATAGTGGTGGTCATGACAATTTCTAGGATGATGATGATGATGGAGATAAGTCTGATTCGGAAGAGGAGGGAGAGGAGGAGGGCGAGGCGGGTGGCGAGGGCGAGGAGGAGGGCAGAGGCGAGGAGGAGGGCGCTGAGGATGGAGAGGAAGATGACGGGGATGAGGACGAGGGTGATGATGATGGTGGTGATGGTGATGGTGATGTGGGACAAATTGATGCATTACATTTTGACTAATATTACAGGGATTTTATATTTAATCTATTATAGTTGTTGGTTTTATCTAGACTCGTAGTATAGTATTGGAGTTGAGTTGTTTTTTTATATTATCTATTTTAGGGATGTTGTTGTCTTTCAGTGGTTGTGTGTTTGGTAACCCCCCTCCTTCCTGGACCTTGGACAACCCCCCAACATCCTCCTTGGACCCCGGACACCCCCCCCAGACAGCCCCCAGACAGCCCCCGGACAGCCCCCCACCCTCCTCCTTGGACCTCGGACAACCCCCCGATCACCCCCCGAACAGCCCCCGGACAGCCCCCCGGACAGCCCCCAGATAGCCCACCCACCCTCCTCCCGGGACCCCGGACAGCCCCACAGACAGCCCCCCCAGAACCCCCCCCGGACAGCCCCCCACCCTCCTCCTTGGACCCCGGAAAACCCCCCGGACAACCCCCGAACAACCCCCCGCACAACACCCCCACCCTCCTCCTTGGTCCCCGGACAGCCCCCCAGACACCCATCAGACAGCCCCCCCCGGACAGCCCTACCGGACACCCCCCCCCACCAGCCTTGATTTCATTTACTACTAGAAAATCTATAATATATATTTTATTTATTTTCATCATGATAATCAATGTAAATCACATTTACACATCTAATCAATATCATAGATTCTTGGTATGTTATAAAAGAGATGTATTCATTGGGCATGACATTGTTAGCTCAGAAATGTTTCATAGCATGATAAACTAAAATATAATCCATACTAAGAATGATATAAAAATATTTTATATGAATTTCCACGAGATTTTAAGTAAATACCCTTCCACTAATAGACACACAGGGATTCTCATAAAATGAACAACATTTTAAGTACATACGAAAAAATGACCAAACACATTTGGTTTCCATTGAAACTTTAGGATAACGATCCATGGGTCATATGTGATAGGTACAAATCAACCCCACCTCAATCTGAGACGCGGTGTGGCCAGCACCACTCAAAGTGTTTGTCTTTTGTTTCAAAAGGACATCATTTTAATTGAAAAACATCAACTAACATACAAAAAACTGACCAAACACATTCGGATTGTGTTGAAACTTTATCACAACGATCCATGGGTCATATGTGACGTGTACGAGTCAACCCCACCTCAATCCGAGGCGCAGTGTGGTCGACACCATTCACAGTGTCTCTCTTCTGTTTAAAATGGACATGATTATAAGTGAAAAGAAAAACTGACATACGCGAAACTGACCAAACACATTCGAAATGTGTTGATGATTTTTGAAAACGATCAATGGGTCATATGTGACATGTATGATTCAACCCCACCTTAATCTGAGACACGGTGTGACTGGAATCACTCTAAGTGGCTCTCTTTTGTTTAAAACGGACAACATTTTAAGTACATACGCAAAATCGACCAAATGCATTAGAATTCCATTGAAACGTTAGGATAAAAATCCATGGGTCATATGTTATGTGTATGAATCAACTCTTACTCAATTTAAGACACGGTGTGGCCAGAACCGCTAAAGGTTTCTATCTTTTGTTTCAAAAGGACGTCATTTTAATTGAAAAACATCAACTGGAATATGGAAAACCAACCAAACGCATTTGGATTGTGTCGATACTTTAGAACAATGATCCATGGGTCATATGTGACGTGTACGAGTCAACCCCGCCTCAATCCGAGGTGTGGTGTGGCCGACACCATTCACAGTGTCTCTCTTTTGTTTAAAATGGACAGGATTATAAGTGAAAAGAACAACTTACATACACAAAACCAACCAAACGCATTCGAAATGTGTTGATGCTTTAGGAAAATGATCCATGGGTCATATGTGACGTGTTCGAGTCATCCTTGCCTTAATCTGAGGCATGGTGTGGCCGGAATCACTCTAAATGGCTCTCTTTTGTTTAAAATGGACAACATTTTAAGTATATATGGAAAACTGACCAAACGCATTCAGTTTCTGTTGAAAATTTAGGAGAAATATCCATGGGTCATATGTGACGTGTAAAAATCAACCCTGCCTCAATCTGAGATGCGGTGTGGCCGGTACCACTCAAAGTGTCTATCTTTCATTTCAAAAGGAAGTCATTTTAATTAAAAAACATCAACTGGCATACGGAAAACTGACCAAACGCATTTGGATTGTGTCGATACATTAGCACAACGATACATGGGTCATGTGTGACATGTACGAGTCAACACCGCCTCAATCCGAGGTGTGGTGTGGCCGACACCATTCATAGTGTCTCTATTTTGTTTAAAATGGATTGGATTATAAGTGAAAAGACCAACCGACATACACAAAACCAACCAAATGCATTCAAAATGTGTTGATGCATTAGGAAAACGATCCATGGGTCATATGTGATGTGTACGAGTCAACCCCGCCTTAATCTGAGGCACGGTGTGGTAGGAATCACTCTAAGTGGCTCTCTTTTTTTTTTTAAAATGGACAACATTTTAAGTACATACGGAAAACCGACCAAACACATTCAGTTTCCATTTAAACTTTAGGATAACGATCCATGGGTCATATGTGACATGTACGAATCAACATCACCTCAATCTGAGATGTGGTGTGGCCGGCACCACTCAAAGTGTCTATCTATTATTTCAAAAGGACGTCATTTAAATTGAAAAACCTCAACTAGAATAATGAAAACCGAACAAAAATATTTGGATTATGTCTATACTTTAGAACAATGATCCATGGGTCATATGTGACGTGTACGAGTCTACCCCACCTCAATATGAGGTGCAGTGTGGCCAGAATCACTCTAAGTGACTCTCTTTTGTTTAAAATGGACAACATTTTAAGTAGATACGGAAAACCGACCAAACGCATTCTATTTCCATTGAAACTTTAGGATAATGATCCATGGGTCATATGTGACATGAACGAATCAACCCCACCTCAATATGAGATGCAGTGTGGTCAGAACCACTCAAGGTGTCTGTCTTTTGTTTCAAAAGGACGTCATTTTAATTGAAAAATATCATCTGGCATACGGAAAACTGACCAAACGCATTCGGATTGTGTCGATACTTTAGCACAACAAATACATGGGTCATTTGTGATGTGTATGAGTCAACCCCACCTCAATCCGAGGTGCGGTGTGGCCAACACCATTCACAGTGTCTCTTTTATGTTTAAAATGGATAGGATTATAAGTGAAAAGAACAACTGACATACGCAAAACCGACCAAACACATTCGAAATGTGTTGATGCTTTAGGAAAACAATCCATGGGTCATATGTGACATTTACGGGTCAACCCTGCCATAATCTGAGGCACGGTGTGGCTGAAATCACTCTAAGTGACTCTCTTTTGTTTAAAATGGACATAATTTTAAGTACATAAGGAAAACCAACCAAACACATTCGGTTTCCATTGAAACTTTATGAGAACGATCCATGGGCCATATGTGATGTGTAAGAATCAACCTCGACTCAATCTGAGGTGCAGTGTGGTCAGAACCACTCAATGTGTCTGTCTTTTGTTTCAAAATGACGTCATTTTAATTGAAAAACATTAACTGGCATACAGAAAACTGAACAAATGCATTTGGATTGTGTCGATACATTAGCACAGTGATCCATGGGTCATATGTGACGTGTAAGAGTCAACCTTGACTCAATATGAGGTGCGGTGTTGCCGAAACCATTCACAGTGTCTCTCTTTTGTTTAAAATGGACATGATTATAAGTGAAGAGAACAACTGACATACGCAAAACCGACCAAAAACATTCGAAATGTGTTGATGCTTTAGGAAAATGATCCATGGGTCATATGTGACGTGTACAAGTCAACCAAACCTTAATCTAAGGCACGATGTGGCCAAAATCACTCTATGTGGCTCTCTTTTGTTTAAAATGGACAACATTTTAAGTACATATTGAAAACTGACCAAACGCATTCAGCTTCTTTTGAAACTTTAGGAGAACGATCCATGGGTCATATGTTATGTGTACGAGTCAACCTCGCCTCAATCTGAGACGCGGTGTGGCCAGCACCACTCAAAGTGTCTATCTTTTGTTTTAAAAGGACGTCATTTTAATTTAAAAACATCAACTAGCATACGGAAAATAGACCAAACATATTCGGATTGTGTCGATACTTTAGCACACCGATCCATGGGTCATATGTGACGTGTACGAGTCAACTTCGCCTCAATTCGAGGCGTGGTGTGGCTGACACCATTCACAATGTCTCTCTTTTGTTTAAAATGGACATAATTACAAGTGAAAAGAACAACTGACATACGCAAAACTGACCAAACATATTTGAAATGTGTTGATGCTTTAGGAAAACGATCCATGGGTCATATGTGACGTGTAAGAGTCAACCCCGCCTTATTCTGAGGCACAGTGTGGTCGGAATCACTCTAGGTGGCTTTATTTTGTTTAAAATGGATTACATATTATGTACATACGGAAAACTGACCAAACGCATTCAGTTTCCATTGAAACATTAGGAGAAAAATACCTGGGTCATATGTGATGTGTACGAATCAACCCCGCATCAATCTGAGACACGGTGTGACCGACACCACTCAAAGTGTCTAGATTTTGTTTCAAAAGGACATCATTTTAATTGAAAAACATCAACTGGAATACGTAAAAATAACCAAATGCATTCGGATTGTGTAGATACATTAGCACAACCATACATGGGTCATATGTGAAGTGTATGAGTCAACCCCACCTCAATCTGAGGCGCGGTGTGGCCGACACCACTCTAACTGTGTCTCTTTTGTTTAAAATGGACATGATTATAAGTGAAAAGAACAACTGGCATATAGAAAACAGAACAAATGCATTTGGAATGTGTTGATAATTTATCACAATGATCCATGGGTCATTTGTCATATGTACGAGCCAACCTTGGATCAATTCGAGTCATGGTGTGGCCGGGATCAGTCAAAGTGTCTCTCTTTTGTTTAAAATGGATACCATTTTAAGCACATATGGAAAATTGAACAAACGCATTTTGTTTCAATTTAAACTTTAGGAGAACTATCCATGGGTCATATGTGACGTGTATGAATCAACCCCGCCTCAATATGAGACGTGGTGTGGCTGGAACCACTCAAAGTGTCTGTCTTTCATTTCAAAAAGACGTCATTTTAATTGAAAAACATCAACTGGCATACGGAAAACCAAGAAAACACTTTCGGAATATGTTGATACTTTAGGACAAAAATAAATGGGTCATTTGTGACGTGTACGAGTTAACCTTGTCTCAATACGAGGCACGGTGTGGTGGGATAACTCCTTGTGTATGTATTTTGTTTAAAATGGACAAGATTATAAGTGAAAAGAACAACTGACATACAGAAAACTGACCAAACACATTAAAAATGTGTTCATGCTTTAGGAAAACGATCCATGGGTAATATGTGATGTGTAAGAGTCAACAATGCCTTAATCTGAGGCACGGTGTGGCCAGAATCACTCTAAGTGTCTCTCTTTTGTTTAAAATGGACATCATTTTAAGTACATACAGAAAACCAACCAAACGGATTCTGATTGTGTTGATACTTTAGCACAATGATCCATGGGTCATATGTGATGTGTACAAGTCAACTCCGCCTCAATCTGAGGCGCGGTGTGACTAACACCATTCATAGTGTCTCTCTTTTGTTTAAAATGGAAATGATTATAAATGAAAACATAAACTGGCATACAAAAAATGACCAAACGCTTTCGGATTGTGTCGATACTTTAGCAAAACGATCAATGGTTCATATGTGACATGTAAGAGTCAACCCCACCTCAATATAAGGCACAGTGTGATCGACACCATTCACAATATCTCTCTTTTGTTTAAAATGGACAAGATTATAAGTGAAAAGAACAACTGACATACGAAAAACCAACCAAACTCATTAGGATTCTGTTTATGCTTTAGGTCAACGATCCATGGGTCATATGTGACGTGTATGAGTCAACTTGGGCTCAATTCGAGGCACGGTGTGGCTGGGATCACTCTAAGTGGCTCCATTTTGTTTAAAATGGATAACATTTTATGTACATACAGAAAACTGACTAAACGCATTCAGTTTCCATTGAAACTTTAGGAGAACGATCCATGGGTCATATATAACGTGTATGAATCAACCCCGCCTCAATCTGAGATGCGTTGTGGCTGCCACCACTAAAATTGTCTGTCTTTTGTTTCAAAAGGACGTCATTTTAAGTGAAAACATCAAATGGCATACGAAAAACTGACCAAACACATTCAGATTGTGTCGATACTTTAGCACAATGATCCATGAGTCATATGTGACGTGTACGAGTAAACCCCGCCTCAATTCGAGGCACGGTGTGGCTGACACCACTGTAACTGTGTCTCTTTTGTTTAAAATGGACAAGATTATAAGTGAAAAGAACAACTGGCATACGGAAAACCAACCAAACTCATTCGGAATCTGTTGATAATTTATCACAATGATTTTTGGGTTATATGTGACCTGTACAAGCCAACCTAGGCTCAATCCGAGTCGCGGTGTGGCCAGGATCAGTCTAAGTGTCTCTTTTTTTTAAATGGACAACATTTTATGTACATACAGAAAACTGACCAAACACATTCAGTTTTCGTTGAAACATTAGGAGAACTATCCATGGGTCATATGTGACGTGTATGAATCGACCCCAACTCATTCTGAGATGCAGTGTGGCTGGAACCACTCAAAGTGTTTGTCTTTTGTTTCAAAAGGACATCATTTTAAGTGAAAAACATCAACTGAGATATGGAAAACTGTAAAAACTCTTTCAGAATATGTTGATACTTTAGGAAAATGATCGATGGGTCATTTGTGACGTGTATCAGTTAACCTCGCCTCAATCCGAGGCATGGTGTGTCCAGTATCACTCCAAGTGTATGTATTTTTTTTTAAAATGGACATCATTTCAGGTAAAAATATATGGTATACAAAAAACTGATCAAATTATGAATTGAATTCCGGATTCCACATATAATTGTTATCTAAATTTTAAATTGAATTCTAAATGAATTATGTATGTTTATAATTACGTTATGAATTCTAATTTAATTATGGATTTGTATAGTTCTAGGGTGCATTATTTGTTAAATGTGTATGAATTTCTTCTCTATATGTATGTGTTAGTTGGTTATTGCAGGTAAAATAATTGTATATGTATCTGTTAGTTTATTGCAAGTACAATAATTGGAATGAAAATGAGAGGGAATGAACAAAATGAGGCCTGCTGTCCAAATTTTAGAGCTGCTGTGCAAATTGCAGGCTACTGTGCAATTTTCACAGCATAGGCTATGACAATGGTTTCAAACTGTAGGCATAGCTCTATGATTCTTTTTTTAACAACGGTTCAATGAATCGTTGCTAAAAAACCTTTCCCAATTGTTTAGAAACCATTGGGAAAGAGGAGAATCCTTGGAATTTCCCAACGGTTCAAGCCAAACCGTTGGGAAAAACTATCCCAACGGTTTGGCATAACTGTTGGGATAGGTTAGGATTTCCCCACCCTATACCAACGGTCCACAGTAAACTGCTGGGAAAATCTTTCCCAACAGCTTACTTCCCTATTTTTTACAGAATCATTGGTATAACATATACCAAAGGTTCTGTAGCCTTTCCCAACAGTTAAGAACCATTGGGAAAGACAGTATTTCTAGTAGTGTAACCTACCGTTCCAGCCATGTCTGTCTCTTGAGATATAAATCTTTACCCAATGCATTGGAGGGAGATATAGGTCCCACCCATCTCAAAATGATACCATTCTTATGTGTGCCACAAGATCATAAATCATACATCATAGCATAACCCATGTAATAAAAATGGGATTCTTAAACATCATTCCATCATAACATAATCCATATAAGAAAAAAGGACATCATAAAAATAATTCCATCATAAAATAATCAAATAAATGTAAAAATAGGGATATAAACATAACCCTATATTATCTTAGATGGAAAATAATTTTTATAAAACACTTGAACTCTATTCTTGAGGAAAATATCATTTCTACTTCAAATTTTTTTTTCCTTTCTTAAAATGTAATATAAATTTAAACTAAAAGAATTTGATTGAAAATAAACTTGAAAACTTTAAAAGTAATCTTCATGCAAATAATATTCTAAAATTCCATTCAGGCTGTATAAGTTAAAAAAACATTCTTCACATACTTTGGCCGAAAAAGTCAAAAAGTACCTCGTACGAAAAACAACAAAAGATTCCTTTCATATCATTTACTAAAAACTTACAAAAGGGGAAAATTGGATTTAAAAAACTGTAGGAGTATATAAATAATATTATATATTGAGGAAACATGGATGTGGATGATAAATATTCCCCAGTAAATTCTGAAGTATAAACAATCTCGGATAAAAATGAGATTGTGAGATTTTCCCTTACCTTAGGTCCGATTTGCTTCGTACATGTCCGAAACTCCTATATAATGATTTAATAATGTTATTCACTTAGTAATCATTATCATGATATCATATATGGTCATATTCTTAGCTTCTTATTAGTGATATTTCATTGCTACTTGTTATTCGGGTGTTTATTTCTTTTTGTTCTTATGCGTGTTTTGTCGAATAAATTCTTATTCTTATATTTAGGTTATAGATAAATCATTTCCAGAATGGTATTAATGTAATATATATCATATTTATTCATTCAATTCATTTATATAATCATTATTCAATGAAGATTATGTAGAACGAGTCGCATCACATCATGGAGACGGTAGGTCTTACGTACGCACGAGCGATGATATCATTACCATGATCGTGGAATTGTATTTAAGTGTATGTATACTATTTAAGAATCATTATAAATTTACAATAATCATATATAGTTATTCTTTACAGCATTATACCCATTCATGTAAGGTGGTGGTGGAAAACAGATTACACCACGGCGTGGAGACGATATTCCGTACGTACGCATGCGCGGTGATTTTGTTTTCCATTGGATGGATAGAAGGTGAAATATGGTTGTTTCATATTTATAATAGCTTATCAGTATATGAGTGATACTGTTATTATTACTATATAAGGAAACAACTAAATAAGAGGAAGTATAAGAAGAAATAAAGTTGAAAGAATCGGTAACGAACATTACCTCTTCTTTGAAGCGCCTCTTCTTAACCTCCTCTTAGGGAACTAAAGATGGTCTTTGAAGAAGACCAGGACCTCTAAGATGTTTCTATGGAAGTGGAGAAGAGAAATTGGCATGGGTTGGCCGATCTTGAAGGCTAAAAGTGGTGTGATAAGGAGAGGGAGGAGGTGCCTTTTTATAAGGGAGGAGAGGGGCACCTTAGAAAAAACATAAAATATTATTTTATTATAAAGTCATATTCGGTTATTAATAGCTAAAAATTGATTTATTTCAAATCTAAGGTGGGGATGGGTCAAAATCCGCTCCTCCAATAGATTTTAGACAAGTTATGTTACTATTTTAACCTTATCATTTAGATTTAACTCTAAGTTAAATAATTTAGCTTTTACCATGTCTTCTTGTTTTCTTACACTATATGTTTAATAAACATACTATGACAAGACAAAAGAACCCCAAGTTGTTCATTATTAATATATATAACCTTATATAAGTCATTTGGACGAAAATTAGGTTTTTAGGAATAAAATAACAATTAATAATATAATATTTTTTTAAAAAACTATTTTATGTCACTTTTTGACACTATTTGGTATTTGATTTTTGTGAAAATCATAACAGCATGATTATTTCTAAAAATGTTAATTAAATCAACAATAACATGTCATATTAACCTATAAAATTAGTGTAATTCATAAAAAGTCTCAAATTACATTTATTTGGGTATCAATTATTTTAATATTTCATTAATAAGGTAATTATTTCATCATCATTGTGTCATAAATAAATTAAATTATTTAATTTCTAATTTTTTTAAATAAAATACGATTATGTAGGAAATAGTTTTAGATTAATAATGAATATTTATAGTCAAAATAATCTTTTGTATAACCCTATATTAAAAATGTTTTAGTTATTAATCTTTTGATTTTAACTATTTTAACTCTTCTTTAAAACAAATAATATTAAATGTCCTAATCTAATCCAAGTGGATCTAAATAGTGATATTTTATTCCTAAGGTTATTTTTGGTCGAATTAAACTTATCCAATAGAATTAGGACATGTGTTTGGGTAATAATAATACCATTTTTACCCTTAATTACCCTATTTATTTTTAACTGTGGTAAATAAAATTAAAAAGTTACTATTCACCAAAAATTATTTTTATCTTATTGAACCATATTTTACACCTTGATATTAACTGCGTCTCTCGGATTTTTGAAATTCCACTCACAGAAGTGGTAAAATAAGTTTTATGTAAATTTTCAAACTCTCTTAGGAGGTGGGTAAAAGACAGTGAAAAGTTCAATAAAATTTTTATATATCTAAATTTATTATAAAATGAATCCAATAAATTACATTGAACTTATATAGCTATTATGTATCAATTTTGACCTAAATTAAATTTATATAAAATAAATAATTTTTTAAATAAAAAGTCGGGTTTTAAATAGTAACCCAGTGCTTTCACTATTAATAAAAAATTGAATGTTTTCAGAAAAATATCAAAAACTCACCCTAGGCTAATTTCGATATTCCAAATCCAAAAATGAAGTCCATTTTGAAAGATCAAATTTATAAAATTTCAAAAAGTGGGTATTACTATTAATAACGGCTAGTTTTAATAATATTTTAATAGCATATCGTTGTTTAGTGAAACTCGGTATTACGTACAACACAAGCTTTCGTGGAAGGTCGTGATTGCATGTAAAGCAAGCCAAGTTAGTGTTGTGTATAGTGAAAGATTCCTTTGATGATGTATACAACATAAAAAAAAATATTTCTTATAAAAATCTAAAGTGTTACATTTTACCCTCCTTAAAATGAATTTCGCCCTCGAAATTCGTCACATTGTAACAAACAGATGAGGATACCTCTCCCTCATTATATCCTCAAGCTCCCATGTTGCTTCTTCTAATTGGTGGTTCCTCCATAAAACTTTCCCCAAGTGAGTGGCCTTGTTCCGTTGGACTTTTTCTCTATGATCCAAAATCTCTATCAGCTATTCTTCATAAGAAAGATCTTGCTTCAGCGGTACAACTTCTGAGTTGAGTACATGTGAAGGACTAGGTATATACTTTCTTAGGAGAGATACGTGGAACACATAGTGAACTTGAGAGATATTCGGTGGAAGTTCCAATTGATAATCTACCTTCCCAACACGATCTAGTATTTTGAAAGGACTGATATACCTAGGGCTCAGATTTCCATTCCTTCCAAATCTCATTACTCTCTTCCAAGGAGATATTCGTAAGAACACTTTTTCACCCACTTCAAACTCTAGGTCTTTTCTTTGGTTATCAACACAACTTTTTTGTCGACTCTGAGCTTCTCTTATGTGTTGTTGAATATATCAGACCTTTTCTACCATATCATCAACAAGATCAGGTCCTAATAGCTTTCTTTCCCCATCTTAACCCCAACAAGTTGGATTTCAGCATTTCTTTCCATATAGAGCTTCATAAGGAGCCATCTGAATACTGGAGTGAAAGCTATTATTATATGAAAATTTCACCCAAGGAAGGTGTTGATCCCAACCACCTTTGAAATCCATAGATCAAGCTCAAAACATATCTTCTAGAGTTTGAATTGTCCTCTCAGACTGACCGTCTGTCTGAGGATGATAAGCAGTGCTGAAACTCAACTCTGTATCCAAAGTATGCTGAAGACTTCACCAAAACATTGAGGTAAACCTTGGATCCCGATCAGATATAATGGAAAGTGGTACTCCATGCAATCTTACCACTTCCTTTACATATATCCTGGAAAGCTGATCAAGAGAGAAATCCTATCTAATAGTAATGAAGTGTGCTGACTTCATAATACGATCAACTATAACCCAAATATAATTATTGCCTTTGGATGTTTTAGGAAGTCCAGTGAAAAAGTCCATAGTGATGTTTTCCCATTTCCATTCAGGTATGAGTAATGGTTGTAACATCCCCTTAGGCTTATGTATCTCAACTTTAACTTGTTGACAAACCAAGCATCGAGAGACATATTCAACAACATCTCTTTTCATGCCATCCCAGCAGAAGTACTCTTTCAGGTCCCTAAACATCTTCGTGCTTCCAGGATGAATAGAGAATGAAGAACTATGAGCCTCATCCAATAGCTCCTTCTTTAATTCTAGGATGAGAGGAAAACAAAACCAATTCCTGAACCTTATTATTTCATCAAAATCAATTTTAAATTCTGGAACATTTCTCTCCTTCTTTTGTAACTCGACATCTTCTTTTTGTGCATCTTTAATCATCACATGTATATATGGTTGAACATTCATTTTAGAAGGATAATATTTTCCCCGTCCATTATAATTCCAAGATACATCCTTTGTAAATCCATAAGTATTGGATCTTTTGTGATCCTCATCATGTATAAGCTAGCATGGTCTTGTCAACTTAATGTGTCTGCCACCTTGTTTGCTTTCCTCAGGTGGTAATGAAGTGAGCATTCGTAATCCTTAATCAGCTTCAACCATCTTCTTTGGCTCATATTCATCTCCTTTTGTGTGTAAATCTACTTTCAACTTTTATGATCATTATAAATATCACACGTTTCTCCATAAAGATAATTCCTCTAAATCTTTAATGCAAAGATTACCGCAGCTAACTTGAAATCATGAGTTGGGTAATTTTGCTCATGGATTTTCAACTGTCGTGAGGCATAAGCTATCACCATATCGTTTTTCATGAGAACACACCCCAATACCTTATTGGATGCATCACTATAGATATAAAACCTTTCTCCAGTATAAGGCAGTGTGAGCACAGGTGCACTAGATAACCTTCTTTTTAACTCCTTGAAATTCACTTCAGACTCCTTTGTCCAAACGAACATAACTCCTTTTCGAGTCAACCTGGTGAGTGGATTAGATAATCGTGAAAAAGCTTTCACAAAACGTCAATAATATCCATCAAAACATAGAAAACTTCAGATCTCGGTTACTGTTGTTGGTGTCGACTACCATTCGATAACCTCTGTTTTTTCCGGATCCACAGATATCCACTCTTTTGAGATTATGTGACCCAAAAATGCAACTTTTTGATGCCAAAATTCACACATGGTAAATTTGGCATAAAGATTCACCTTTCTCAGGGTCTTTAATACAATTCTCAAGTAATTTTAATGTTATTTCTTACTCTTTGAATAGACAAGAATATTGTCTATAAAGACTACCACAAACTGATCAAGATAGTCTCTAAAGACTCTATTAATCGAATCCATGAAGATAGCAGGGGAATTAGTAATACCAAATGGCATCACTATAAATTCATAGTGTCCATACCTTGTACGGAAAGTCGTATTTGGTATATCCTCCCTTTTGACCCTTAATTTATGATACCCTGAATGAAGATCAATCTTGGAAAAGTATTGATCTCCATGTAGTTGGTCAAATAAGTCATCGATGCATGGGAGAGGATATTTGTTCTTGATAGTAATCTTGGTAAGTTCTCGATAATCAATGAAAAGTCTCATTGATCCATTTTTCTTCTTAACAAACAGAACAAGTTCTCCCCAAGGTGACGCACTAGGGCGTATGAATCCCATATCAAGATTCTCTTGGAGTTGCTTCTTCAATTCCTACAATTCAATTGGGGCCATTCTATAAGGTGTCTTTGAAATGGGAATAGAACCCGGTATGAGTTCTATTGAAAACTCAACTTCACGATTGAGTGGAAGACTGGGAAATTCCTCTAGAAAGTCATCATCAAACTCCTATACAATGGGAATATTCTTAATCATGAGTTTTCTCCCACAATTTGAGATAAATAACCTTCATTTAGTGGAATCAAGACCCATAAGATGGATGAAATTTCTAAGGGAAAGTTATGTTCATCCTTGCATCGATAGATGATCATAGATTGATTTGGAATATGAAATGTGACTTCCCTTATTTGGAAATTGATATGAGATCCATATAAAGATATCCAATCCATGCCAAGAATCACATCAAATTCCACTATATGATGGATCACAAGATTTACAGGAATCACTTTCCCACAAACTTCAATCAAAGAAGAATTATAAACCTTTGATGCGACTGTTGTTCCATTAGGAGTTGTCACAACTAACTCAACATCTAATTGCTGAGGTAATACAATAATACCCTTAGAAAATTCTTCAGAAATAAAAGAGTGGGTGGATCCAGAATCAAATAAAACATTTTCTAATTTAGAGTGGATAGTAAGTGTACCTTTCACCACTTCGTTATCATACTCCACATCACTCATAGAAATTGCATGTGACTTTCCTTTGTATTTGGCCTTAAGAGTTTTTTGACGTTTATCATCATAAAAAACCCTTGGATTGGGGCATTGATTGGCATAATGCCCCATTTCCTTGCTCTTGTAACATTGATGTGTAGGAGGTGCACTCTGTGTAGCCTTTTCATTGTTCGTATCACTAGACATCTTCTTCCCATCATTGCAGCATTCAAATTACCGATGACTTTCTTTTCCACATTTGAAACATTTACTTGTCCCTTTAAGACAACTCCCTCAATGTTTCTTTCCACACTTTGAGCATAAGGGAAAACTCATCTTTCTTTCAGTGTGGTCTTTAGATTTCCCTTTGAATTCCATTTTTCTCTTCTTATCAGACGCATATGACTGATGGGTTACTCCAATCTCCATACCAAACTTTAGAGCACATTGAACGATTTACTCATAGCTATTAAAGTCTCATATGGCTAACGTCCTTCGAAGACATGGTTTTAAGCCACTAAGAAATCGATCGATCTTACTCTCAGGTTGGATAATAATCCCAGAAGCGTACCTTTCAAGTCTTGTAAAATTTTCTTCATAAGTACCAACAGATTCATCATCCTTTTTCTTTAGTTCAAGAAACTCCTTCCCCACATATGTTCGAAGAATACGAGGTAATTACTTATTGAAAAATAATTTCTTGAACACGTCCCATTCCATGTACTCAATTTCATCCCTTTTCCTCATATTATTAATAAGATTCCACCATTGATCAGTTTCAACTTCCAAATGATATACTGCTAAGATGACTTTATCATGTTCAGAACATTGAAGAACTAAAAATATCTTTTCAATAGTACTGATCCATTGTTCAGCAACTAATGGATCAGTAGACCCGCTGGATGAGGGTGGATGCTGCCTCATGAAGGATTCAACAGAATGTTTCTCCTTTATTTTCTCATTTGGAAGTCCTGCATGATTCATAGATTGAGAAAGTTGTGTGAGCATGGCTACATGATTTTTCATTCTAGCTCCCATAACATTTAGTTGCTCAGGGGGACAATCATTTAATTGCCCATCACATTTCGCATTAACACGGTTCCTTCGGGTTCAAGCCATTGACTAAAACCAAGAATAATAGTGTGATCAACACTAATTATAATAGGAAAATCACATAATCAATAATAAAATTTCACACTTAAGGTCTTATCATAAGTTGTTCATGGCCATTTCTAAAACACTAAGATTATGTTCTACGCTTAGACATATCCTTAGGGTTCTTACTAAGGATTTCACATCCTAGTTTCCAAAGGATGACTATACCCTTCCCCTGATACCAACTATAACAAATCATAATTTACATACATTGTTAATACATCAGAATTGAAGTACACTTATTACAACATATAATAAAACCATGAAAGGACCATATAGGTATAGTGTCTTTGGAAAATGGGAAACATAAACAACTGGTTCATAAAGCATCTACAATGTCTCCCGTTTATTTCATCATATCTAGAGTCCCTTTTGGAATATCCTACTTAATAACATTCTTCCTGACTTGGGGAAAGATAACATACAAAAGGGTGAGCTCAAATGCTCAGTAAGGGTAAACAAAGGAAATATCATATTCATAAGAACATAGCATTTTGAAAATCTTAACCTGCAAAAGAGATCATAATATCATAAAATGGGATAAATTATAGTAGTGAAATGTAATCCCAATAATCAAAAAATAAAACATGAACCATTGTGGCATACAAACATAATCATATAGAATCATTTCTTAGTAGTCAAGACTCATTTCCAAGACTATCTTAGCGGACAAAGTCCATTTCTGAACCGAGTTCACTCCTCGTTTCAGTCTTGTATCACTGAACTGGATCAAACTGCCGTTCCAGCCATGTCTATCTCATGAGATATAAATCTTTACCCAATGCATTGGAGGGAGATATATGTCCCACCCATCTCATAATGATACCATTCCTATGTGTGCCACAAGATCATAAATCTTACATCATAGCATAACCCAAGTAATAAAAATGGAATTCTTAAACATCATGCCATCATAACATAATCTATATAAGATAAAATGAAATCATAAAAATAATTCCATCATAACATAATCAAATCAATGTAAAAATAGGGATAGAAACAGAAACCTATATTATCTTAGATGAAAAATAATTTTGATAAAACACTTGAACTCCATTCATGAGGAAAATATCCTTTCTACTTCAAAAACATTTTTCCTTTCTTGAAATGACATATAATTTTAAACTAAAAGAAGTTGATTAAAAATAAACATGAAAACTTGTAAAGTATGCTTCATGGAAATAATATTCTAAAAGTCCATTCAGGCCGTATAAGTTAAAAAACATTCTTCTCGTACTTTGGTCGAAAAAGTCAAAAAGTACCTCGTACGAAAAACGACAAAAGATTATTTTCATATCTTTTACTATAAACTCACCGATGGGTAAAATTGGATTTAAAAAATTGTAGGAGGATAGAATTAAGATTAGATATTGAGGAAAAAATGATGTGGATGATAAATATTCCCCAGTAAATTCTGAAGTATAAATAATCTCGGATAAAAATGAGATTGTGAGATTTTCCATTACCTTAGGTCATATTTGCTTCGTACATGTCTGAAACTCCTATATAATTATTTAAATAATGCTATTTAAATATTAAAAATTTTTAATCATTGTCATGATATCATATATGGTCATATTCTTAGCTTCTTATTAGTGATATTTCATTGCTACTTGTTATTCAGGTGTTTATTGCTTTTTGCTCTTATGCGTGTTTTGTCGAATAAATTATTATTATTATTTTTAGATTATAGATAACTCATTTACAGAATGGTATTAATGTAATATATATCATATTTATTAATTCAATTCATTTATATAATCATTATTCAATGAAGATCATGTAAAATGAGTCACATCACATCATGGAGATGGTAGGCCGTACATACGCACGAGCGATGATATCGTTCCCATGATCATGGAATTGTATTGAAGTGTATGTATACTATTTAAGAATCAATATCACTTTATAATAATCATATATAGTTATTATTTACACCATTATATCTATCCATGTAATGTGGTGGTGGAAAACAGATTACACCACGACGTGGAGACAGTATTCCGTACGTACGCACGAGCGGTGATTTCATTTTCATTAGGATGGATAGAAGGTGAAATAGGGTTGTTTCATATTTATAATAAAATATAAGTATATGATTGATACAATTGTTATTACTTTATAATGAAACAACTAAAGACGAGGAAGTAGAAGAAGAAATAAATTTGAAAGAATCGGTAATGGACATTACCTCTTCTTTGAAGCGCCTCTACTTAACCTCCTCTTAGGGAACTAAATATGGTCTTTGAAGAAGAAAAAGACCTCTAGGATGTTTCTAGGGAAGTGGAGAAGAGAAATTGACATGGGTGGGCCAAGAGTGAAGGCTCAATGTGGTGTGAGGAGGAGATGGAGGAGGTTCCCTTTTCTAAGAGAGGAGAGGGGCACCTTAGGAAAAACTTAAAATATTATTTTATTAGAAAGTAATATATGGTTTTTAATAGCTCCAAATTAATTTATTTCGAATATAAGGTGGTTATGGGTCTAAATAATCCCAACCAATATATTTTAGACAAGTTTAGGTTACTATATTAATCTTATCATTTAGATTTATCTCTAAGTTAAATAATTTAGCTTTTACCACGTATTCTTGTTTTTTTACACTATATGGTTAATGAACATACTATAACAAGCCAAACGAACCCCAATTTGTTCATTATTAATATATAAAACCTTATCTAAGTCATTTCGCCGAACCTTATATTTTTAGGAATAAAATAACAATTAATAATATAATATATTTTTAAACTATTTTATGTCACTTTTTGACACTATTTGGTATTTGATTTTTGTGAAAATCATAACAGCTTGATTAGTTAGAAAAAATTTAATTAAATCGATAAAAACATGTCATATTAACCTATAAAATTATTTTAATTCATAAAAAGTCTCATATTAAATTTATTTTAGTATCAATTATGTTAATATTTCATTAATAAGGTAATTACTGCATCATCATTGTGTCATAAATAAATTAATTTATTTAATGTATAAAAATTATAAATAAAATACCATTATGTAAAAGATATTTTTATCTTTCTAATGAATATTTATAGTCGAAATTATCTTACATATAATCCTATATTAAAAATGTTTTATTTATTAAATTTGATTTTAACTATTATAACTCTTCTTTGAAAAATAATAATATTAAATGTCCTAATCTTATCCAAGTGGACCTAAATGGTCATATTTTATTCCTAAAGCAGTTTTTTGTCATGTTAAACTTATCAAATAGAATTACGAGATGTGTTAGTGTAATAATAATACTATTTTACCCTTAATCACCCTATTTACTTTTAACCGTGGTAAATAAAAGTAAAAAGAAACTATTCACCAAAAATTATTTTTATCTTATTTAACCACATTTTACTCTTTGATGTTAATCATGTCTCTCGGATTTTTGAAATTCCACTCACAAAAGTGGTAAAATTAAGTTTTATGTAAATCTTCAAACTCTCCTAGGAGGTGGGTAAAAGACGGTGAAAAGTTCAATAAAATTTTTATATATCTAAATTTATTATAAAATGACTCCAATAAATTACTTTGAACTTATAAAGGTATTATGTATCAATTTTTACCTAAATTAAATTTAAATAAAATAAATAATTATTTGAATAAAAAGTTGGTTTTTAAATAGTAACCTAGTGTTTTCACTATTCATCAAAAATTGAATGTTTTCATAAAAATACCAAAAATTCACCCTAGTCTAATTTCGATATTCAGAATCCAAAAATGAAGTCCATTTTGAATGATAAAATTTATAAAATTTCAAAAAGTGGGTATTACTATTCATAACTGCGAGTTTTAATAATATTTTAATAGCATATCGTTGTTTAGTGAAACTTGCTATTGTGTACAACACAAGCTACCGAGGAAGGTCACGATT
Source organism: Viscum album (assembly GCA_963277665.1). NCBI lineage: Eukaryota > Viridiplantae > Streptophyta > Magnoliopsida > Santalales > Viscaceae > Viscum > Viscum album. The sequence continues at coordinate 1,295,039,903 of OY728135.1, forward strand.
AAATGTAAAGCAAGCCAAGCTAGTATTGTGTGTAGTGAAAGATTACTTTGATGATGTATACAACATAAAAACAGAATATTTCTCATAAAAATATCGGGTGTTACACCATTTACTCACTCTAATATCAAAATTTATATTTTTTAATTTCTAAAAAGAATATATATAAAACTAATTTTTTTAATAAGTAAATAAATAATAATTCAGTTTCCTCCAAAACATAACATTAATAAGAAATAAAAACACCTAAAAAATTACCTAATTTCTACCCAAGGGTAAAAATCAGCAATAACATGATCAAAATTCCACTATGAGAAAAGAAAAATTTCAATTTTACCCTTCATATAAAAAAAATACATAAAATAATGTGAACTCATAGATGTCAAATTTTAGAGTCTCTATAAGAACAATGATCTATTTTTATTAATTATTTTATTTTTTTAAGTCTTCCTAAAAAATATTAAACCAGGTGTAGAGTTTATTTATTCATTATAGTTATATTTTAAACATTTTGGTAATCGATGAAAAATTGCATTGACCCATCCTTCTTGATAAAGAGCTCTAGTGCATAATAGAGTGATACATTTGGTTAAATAACCCCTTTATCAAGATTAGCTAATATTTTCTTCTTTGTAACTATTATTTTAGTATTATTATATAAGGTATCCTTTACATAGACATCAAACTAGGTATAATTACTATTAAATAATCCACCTCAAGGTCTGGGTGGAAGTCCAAATAACTCTTACTGAAATATATCAATATATTCTCTCATAATATATATGTCTTTTTTGTTAATTGTTTCTTTTATATAAAGTATTTATAAAAAAAATAATTCTTCATCAAGTCACAATTTATATATTTTGAGAAGGAATTTTTAGTAGATATTCTTAATTCTCATTAAATTTATATAGAATCATGGGATAGTTTAGGATATCAAACGATATTTAAATTTTAAATAGTTTTTATGAGTTATATATAAAAAAATCAATCCATTTCAAATATAAAATAAAATTATATCAAAGGAATAAGAACTATATTTTCTAGAAAAATCTCTTAGTGAATGTTATTTGGGTTAGAATCATATAATTTATTTGAAACTGTGGAACTACTAGTTATTTTAAAAAATATATCAACTTTTAGGTTTCATGGAGGTGGTTCAAAATTTTATACAAACATATAATATATTAAGAAATGTTTTCAAATGAATTCAAACACAAAATTATCAATTCTTTAATGGATAATAGGTGTGGCTTTCAACACATTGTTTTATTAACCCACCTTAACAATGGCTTAGGATTTTTCCATTCTCATTGGACTTTGGTTGTTTCGAGCATTAATTTACCACATGTTCCATATGATTATTGCATTAAATTATTTAATATACAAGTTACTTACAAATTAAACATTAGATAATGGGTGTTTCATTGATGGGATCCTTCATTTTCTTTATTTTTTTTGAGTGAACTCATTATATCTAGTGTAAAATTCTATTATTGTATTCATGTATCCCAGTTTTTGAGACTGCTATGACTCTCCAAACATCATTTATATATTTATATCATACTATAAAACTTATACATAACTCCAAAATTCAAATATTTTTATAGTTTTTTATTGATACAATTTTAAATTACCAAACAATTTATTAATTTCTAAATTAGGGTTATTAAAAACCTGAGTAAAACATTGAAAATCGGGTAAAATTTACACTATAATATATAATAGATTCATTCTTATTTTTCTTGATCTCTAATAATTATCTCTTATTTTTTATGTAGAGTATAAAGAAAATATTTTTAATAAATACTTTTCTGAATTATTCCCATTAAATTGAATAAAAACCATCCTTATGCATTGTATTCTTGATTGACATCGACTATTGATTAACTTCTAACTGTAAATATTAGAAAACTAGAGAACTATTTATTTCTCAAAATAATTAATTACTTGGAATATCAGTTCTTTAGTGTTTACCCATTATTGCATAATAAATGGATTTAAAGATCTACTAGATGAAGTTATTCACTATCAGATGAAGTAATCAATGATTGATTCCTCATTATTTTGTGAAAATAGTTGATCCAGGTGGTTTGTGATATTTATTATAACCCAATAAAACTGATTAATAATTTATAGGAGGTTTTGAAATCTATATCCATTTTCATTAATAATATTGTTTGTATAACAATTTCATTGTCCATCACATATATTATTAGCTTGGTTCCTTCCAATTCCCAATGTTTAATAAAATAGAAAAGGTTTGTGAGAAAAAAACATAAGATAATAAATAATAGATAAATAACTCAAAAATTTTGATATATTAAATATTTTCTATAATGCATTATAATTTTTAAAATACCTTTTCTAACATAGATTTTATTTAATACCTTTTTTAATTTCAAAATTAATTAAATCTTTCCATAATACCAACTATCATTTACTATACATCACATACATAATTTTAATTATTTCTAGATTGATACACATAAAATTACATATCTCAAAATAATTAAGTTTCACATCATGGAAAATTATGATCATACTGCAATAACATAATATATAAGACCAAAAAACTTTATTTAAATTATTCATCAAAGGCTTCAGGGAATTTGATCATAACTTTTTTAATACATAGAATCACCTAAGAACATACATCAAGGAAAGGGTGAGTTATAAATTCTAATAAAGAGATATGTAATGGAAATTAGGATGAGTGAATATCAACATAAAGTAATGTGATTTCATGGATCATAATCATAAGATACATATTGAATAAACATGTAGAATTTAATAATAAATTTACACAGGAATATGTAATTAACATAACATTGAAATATCATACGAATAATCCCAAGCATACTAACAATAAACATGACATAATTGGGCTATGCTCTATTCCCGTGACCCATATATGAAATATCATGATATATAAGCTTTACCCAATACATTGGGAAAATATATAATTTTAGGGCCAGTAATTAAAAAATAATATGAAAAAATCATGCATTAAACCTAGAAATAAAAGGATGTAGTGATCATACATAAATCAGCAATCATGAAATAGATAACCTATGATAAAATATGATTGATCTTTATATCAATCTTATAAAAAATATCATATCATGAACTAATAAAGAAGAGGTAGAAAGATACATAATTTACAATTAAAATAGACAGAGAAGTCTTAATAAAAATATATGGAATACATATGTATATATTGAATTAATATAGAGGTGAGGGAATCCATCCGTAAAAGAAAAAGACTAAAAAGGGGAATCAGGAGAGGATTAAGAGGAAAATTAAGAAGATATTTCCCTTAAATTTTCTAATGTATAAGGATCAATCATGAAGAATAATAGAAAATTTAAATCTATTGATGAAACAATATGAATGGAACATGATAAGATAAATGTGAAATTGCATGAAAATATTTTAATAGCACTTAGAGAGAGAGAGAAAATATCAAGAGAAGTAGGGATTAATTTGTTTTATAATTTCATAATGAATAATAAAATGGGTAGTAAAAAGGAATAGAAATAACTATAAAGGAATAAGAAAATTGAAAATATAAATATATAGAAAATAATATATTTGTAATAAAATAGAATAGATTCATAAGATAGAACTCTAACCAAGAGGAAAAGTTTAGAAAAATTCACCCTATAGTGACTCAGAATAACTTGAATGTAATATAACTCCCCGTATTAAAAGGTTTATTTATAAAAATATTACTAAAGATCATTTTTTATTTTCATTTCTCTGATTTTTCATTATTTATGTTAATTAATTTTTATCTATTACCCTTTCACTCTTTATATAATCCCTTAGGTTAGATTAATTTAGAAAATGCAATGGTCATTTTAGTATCATGTGACCTTTTCCAATTTTCCTGAGAGTTCCATATATCTCAAAATTTTAAGTTACCAGTTAAATGATATATTATGTTAAATCCCTGGGTTTTTATATTCCATGATCAGTCTTTTATGTGGACTAGATAGTTTTTGAATTTTTTTTGTGGTTTATATATCAATGGTCCAAAGGTGGTTTAAACGATAATAAAACATTTTTTAAATAAATTATATTAATATTTATTATACCATTAAAGAAACTTATACATAAATAAAATGAAATATTTATGTTATATATATATATTATAATAACCATATATGAAAATGGTGATAATTATAGAAAAACATCATCCTTATATGTGGTAAACAATGACTGTAGAATGGATGCTACAAAAAGTTGAATGATTAGAAAAATTTAATTTTTAACGTAATTATAAATTTCAGGAATACATTTTAAAAATTATATTATGATGATATAATTATTAATTATATTAATAAGTATTTATTTTAAAAGAAAAAAATAAAATAGTAATAGATTAACGATATTACCTCTTCTATGACGAATTATCCTCAGATAAGTTCACAACACCATGAATACTTATATTTCTATTAAACTAGAATGTCTTTAAGGTGACTAAGAGGGATAAGAGGGTCAATATAGGTTGATTTTAGGCAATGGATTATATTTTTTGGTTTAATTTTCAAATGATATTGTAAAAGAGTATTTATAGATAAAGTGTGGATTATTTTGAAATAAAACAATGAAAATAATATAATTTTATAAACCAATATTTCAATAATGATTTAATTTGTGATAATTAATAGTATTAAGAACCTTTTAGACCACCCTATGAATTATTTATATCCTGTGAAATAATTTTGTACAATGACGTCAAAATATATATCTTAATTAATTATTTATTTTATATAAAAAATATCAAAATTTCAACATAGCCCAATTTTGAAATCAAGATTAAAAATATAAATATTATTTAATGAAATAAGTTTCTAAATTTTAGATATTAATTTTTTTAAAAAATAATAAGTTAACAAAACACGTTTTCATGGTGAGTTGAATTTCCAAAAATTTAAATAAATTATTTATTAATTCATAACAAACATTTATACTTTATTGGATTTAAAAAACAAAAATATTTTATTGAATTAATTTAAAATTGAAATTTTATATGGATATATTATTTCCATATAAATTTTATTTATTTAATTATTAAGATATTTCAATAGTAACCCATAACAATCACTTTACTATTTCAATAATCAGGTTATTATTCTAATATCCATACTTACAACAGCTACCATACACTTTGAAATGATTATAATCACTTGTAATACTCTATATATACCCAATAAATGTAAAACCTTCCATTCACATAGTTTTCCATCTAAATTGTTTATATTTATTTTTTAATATTGTTATATTATTTATAATATTTTTCTTTCTTAGTATAATGATTTTATAAGGTATAATATTTTTGGGAGTCCATGATTCATTATATTTATTAACTTCTACTCACGTTTTTTATTTTATTTTATATCATAATTAGTTATATTTATCATTTATAATGTATTTTCCTTGACTTGAAATGTTATATTATATAAAAAAAATATATGGTTAATTTTACTATGTGTTTTATATGATTTATTTATTGTATAAATTTATACTTGGTTTTATTAATTTATATATATGTAAATTACATTTAATTATGACACATGTATCAGTTAAGTATGGAAATTTTATATTAAAAAAATCAGTGTCATCAAAACTCATCCCAAATGAAAATATTTTTCTATTTTAATTGGTTGAACCATATATTCATAACAGAATTTTACCTAATTAAATATCTCAACTTTGAGTGTTAGGTGAGAAAAGATATCTTTTTATTTTTCTTTTACACCCACTATTGTACCATTGGTTTCTTTAGAGTTAGTTTTTTGTAAGATAATTTTTTACGATTTAAGGGATATTGGGGGTGAATTGAAGTTTTTTGATTTCCTATAAATTAATTTAAGGATATATATATTTATTTTAAATTATATAAATCATGTATTTTATACTATACAATAATTGTTACCAAATATGTTCTTGAATTCCTATTTAATTATTTATGATTATAACTAGTGATGAGGATTTGAATATAATAAAATAGTATAATTATAATATATAAATATGAATTTTAATGTTAAAGAACATATGTTAGACCTAAAAATCACTAGTCTAAACCTATATGATTGGATTTAATAGGCTATAACATAGGATTTTCACCTGATATGAAAAGATCATTTAAAAAGGTTTTGTAATTTATATAAAAAATTATACTCTATGGCACCAATATATAAAATGTTACGAAATAATTCCATTCATAGTGATATCACAAAACCATATTTTATATTTTAATGTTTGGATACTTGTTCTATTTTGGGATTTAAATAATAACCAATGACTAAATAGTGTTCCATTCTAAAACATGGGTGTATCATATGATCACATAAATGTATGAGTTATGGCTTAGATAACAGAGAATATTGAATTTAAGTTTTTCCTATAGTGGATGTACATTGTAAGATATATCTCATTTTCAAATATTAATAATTGAATAAGCAGTGTTTTATTGTTTCTCAATTCATGATTTTGTGGTTACGTCATTATATATGAAAAATCACCCATACAAGTTGCAAAACCCTCCAAATTTCAAGGAAAAACTCAAATTATTGTGTCATGGTTATCCTTATATGAACCTTAAGAAAATTTGTATAATATATTGATAAAAATTATAAACCAATATCATAGTGAAATAAATCACCAAAATAAAATAAACAAATTAATACATAAAAATATTACTTTGAAAATGATTCGTTCTAGTCGAATATAATTTTAAACTCTTCATGAATGGTAAACTATTTGATATATCCATATGAACTACTAGAAATAAATATTGTCCTTTATAGGAAATGTTTTATATTTTTATACCACTTGATGTGGTTATAGAAACCTTTATTAAGAATATGAAAAGAAAATAAAAATTTGTACAATTATCTCTGAATAATTACTAAACTATAAAAAAGAAAAACTATGATTAGTATTTTTATAATAGTGTTTGTGATGAGATTTTCACGTTAATATTTGTGATTTCTATAATTAGTTTCACTTAAGTGGTGGTAAATTCACAATTTACACCCAATATTTATTGTATTTACAACATCTTATTAAGGTAATTTAACTTTTCATAACGATAATCACTTATTTAGAGTTTCATTTATAATTTAATTACAAGTACTCGAAAATTAAACAGAATCACATAGAGATTAATACCATCATATGAAAAATATTTGTTTTCCATTTTCAATTGATAGTTGAACTAAATTACTTTTTAGTAAATTTAGTATAGTAAATCATTCCACTTAGAGTTTTCTAATATAAAATATGTATTTTTTCAGTTTCCTTCTAAACACACTATTAAATTTTATATTGATTTACAGTTGAATTTATTTTAAACCATGTATTTTTTATTCTATTTGACTATTTATAGTATGTTATATATGTATTTATTTTGTTAAATAGTTTTTAAACTGATTTTTTACTTTTTTATTGATTTCATATTATTTGGATCATTTATGTTGGACTATATGATTTAAATTTTGTATTAGAGATTTTCTAAGATAAATATATAATTTATTATATTCATAGAATATGAGGTGGATTTGTATTATATAAAATGGTATAATCATAACCTATGGATTTATATTTTAAAAGGGAAGATGATATGATTGGTCTATAAATTACATGTTTCACCCAATATGATAGAATGTCATGGGATATGACATTGGGTTTTTGTATACTGTGAGAAGAGTGGATGACCATTTTTTGTACTCTATGAAGTGATATTTCCATATGATTCTAGGACATTATATCCTATATAATAATATATTGTATTGTAATATGGATAATTTGTGACATACTTTTTGATTCTTGGGTATAAGTTTTGTTCTGTGGACTAATTTACACAACATGACTCACGAATGTCACTTGTTGTATCCCACTATTAGAGAAAATATGTGTTTAGAGTTATATAATGGATATGATTTAATTATTTAATATCCTGTGACAAATGGGCACTGTAAGCTACAAACTAAGTATATATTTAAAAAATATATATTAATAGATTTATTATAATTTGCATATGTGTTTTTCAGATGTTGTGACATGATAAATTTATATGTATTTTTTTGAATTAATTATAATAATATAAGAGATACACATCAATTTCTATGAATCAAATATTGTTCCTATAAATATATGAAATATGGGGTTAAGATAAAGGTATGTCAAAAAATATAAATTAGAAGAAAAATAAATATTTGTATTGGAGTAACCTAGATCATAACTTATGACATTAGGGATTTTATAAGAGTGATATACTCCTATTATTTTCCTTCTAGCCTCAAATAAAGAATTTGGGTTTTAAAAAAAAATTAAATGATGATTTTATATCAAACCAATATTTTAATACATAGATATTTCATATTAACAGATGAATATTTATTACATAACTTGAAAATACATTCTAGAATTGTATAGGTCTAGTGCCTTTAGAAACATGGAAACATACATGACTTGTTCATAAGTGAACTATATCATCTCCCACTAAGTTCTTAATTACCAGAACCTGTCTCAAACATACCATAAATAATTCATTTCTTCATAACCTGGGGAAATGAAAAATAATAAAGGGTGACCTCAGAAACCCAATAAGGGTAAAAAGGGACATATCAACATAACATTAGTATAATGGTATGATAACATCAGAATAAAATTGGAAAACCATACCATGCACATCCTAGATCATGAACTTGAGTCAAGTCATAAATGTTGTTAGTTTATAAGACATGAATCATGATGGAATTATAGTACATAAGTAATGAGAGCATAAAATTTGCACGATATTGCTTTGTTCCATATATATAAACATATAAAATTATTTATTTAGTAGTCAATTATTATTTACAAAACTATAACAGTGGAATTATTTTACTCCCCAAACCATTTTTGTAGTCATGGTTCACTCCTAAGACTATTATAGTGGAAAGAGACCCTTACTGAATTTGGTTTACACCCCATTACAGTCCTATATATCTCATGGTATATCAATCTTTACCTTATGTTTTGGAGGGATATATATCTCTCAACAATCTCAGTTTATAATTTAACCACTCATATGTGGTTATAAAGTAACCACCATCCTTGGTTATAATGTAGCCACCATCCTTGGTTTATAATGGAACCACAAATCACATAATGAAAATCATACATATGTGTGGTATAATATTATAAAAAATTCATCATATTAGAATCCATACAAAGAAATAGGTTTCATAAAAATTTCTACATATTATTACCTATGGAAAATGAATGGGGTTCATAAACATTTTATCATCTAATAATAGAATAAACCATGGAAGAGGAATTTTTTTTATAAAAATATTTTCATCATAAATATAATCCATCCATAGAATGAATCAGGATGGTATCATTGGATAGTATCCCTATAAAATATTATTAAATATAAAAGGATGTCTTCTTAGATGGATTATTATTTTGAATGATAACTTAGAACATTTCTTGAAGAACATATCCTTTTCACATTGAAATAAACTATTTACAACATAAAAATTACCAAAAATATTAAGGAAATAATTTTATTTTAAAATATATTTGAAAACATAAAAAAGGAATATTTAAATCATTGATCATTCATGATAGCAGAAAATACCATTCATGTTGTACACGTTAAAATAATGCTTACTTTCATATTTTCGATAAAAATTAAAAAATACCCAATTTTTAAATTTATAGAAATATTACTTTAAAAATATCATATATTAATATTAAAACATTAATGAAAACGTTTAAAAAACGATATGGACGAAAAGTATTTTTCAACCAAAGAGAGAAATAAAGTCATTTTTTAAAACATATTTTTGATATCTTAAGTACATAATGAAAGGAAAATGAAAGGAAAAAAATTTACTCTCAAAAAATAACTATAGGAGAATAAAATTATTGTGTTTATTGAGAGATATATTAAAATATTTCATCATTTAATTCACAATCATAAACAATATCGATAAACAATGAGATAATATCATGAAACCCTTACCACATTGTTAACTTTTGAATCTTAATCCCCATGAATAAATAAAAATATATGGATATTTAAGTCCAAATAAATTTCATATGAATCATACTAAAATAAATTTATGGATAATATATACACCACATAAAATAAATGAGTGGAGGGTATGACATGTTTCTTACAAAAGTAAAATTGAGACAAAAACCCCTTACCTCTATTCTTAACTTTAATCATACATGTTAAAAAAGACTATATAATAAATATTCATTTATTATAAATATATTATAGAACTATAATCATATATATCATACCATATATGTTTTAATCATGGCCTTTTATTACCCTTTTATAAACAATTCTTAGTTAAAATCACGTTTTGGGAAATAACTGCTTCATATTTCATATATGTTTTTATTCAGTATTTTTGGCCCTTCTACTTAGATCATTGTTCCATAATATCACAAATTTTAAACAATATATAAATATAATATATATTAATTATATATTTATTTATATTATTCCATTAAAGTTAGTGATATAAAATGAATTACATTGTTCATGGAGATAGTAAGCCATACATATGCATGAACGTTGTTTACATTACATAAATGGATGTAATGAAATAAATATAAATATAAAATTACCTTTTTATAATAATTTTTATATCATATATATCATATATATTCATTTAAACTATGCTTATTACTATCCATGTAAAAATAAAATGAAAAACGTGTCACATCACTTCGTCGAGGTCATAGTCCACACATACTCACGAGTGACATTATCATTTACCAATGAATTAGGAGGTAGGAGGTTATATGTGATATTATAAATAAAATGTTTTAAATATGTCATTTATATAATATATAAACATTAAATCCTTCATTATCTCCATCCGTGAGTGGCGGTGATGGAAAACAAATTAGATCGATTCGCGAGGTGGTAGACCTTCGTACATACGATCGACAGATTTGTTTCACATTTTCTAGAGGAGGCGATGGATATAGGTTATGAAATTAACCAAAAAACAAATCATTAAATGTTAAATTATTATTTTATTATATTATATTATTTTAATATGAATTTAATATGGTGGAATAAAAAAATGCTCTGCTAATAATGATGCCTCTTCTTCACTCCTCTTTTGGTTTTCAAAAAAATCATTCTTATGAGGGTTCAATAATAAAAATAAGGATTATAGTATATTACTAGTGAATTAAATAAAGTATTTTTTTAGGTATTGGTTGAACCTAAATTCTTTGGAATCATGAAGAGGATAAGAGAGTGGATTCCCTTTTATAAGTGTGGGAGAGGACACACTTGTAATTTTTTAAAAATAAAATGATATACCAAAATTTTAAAATTGAAAAAGGTCACAAAATGGATCATTATAAAACCTTATATGATATAAGGTCTAAATATGTCCATAAAATCTGATTTTTTATATTTTATAGGGCATTTACCTCTATCCTTTTAATTTAACCCACAATAAACCCATTTTAACCTTAACAACCGTGATTATTTTTTACTATTATTAATATTCCTAAGTAAAAAAATAATTTGAATATATTATATAATATTATTTATTCTTATGAAAAACATGGACTCCATTTTTTCAAACTCAACTAACCAATGTGGTAGATTTTAATTTAAAATTAAACCCATATACGTGATGAAAAATGGTTTTCCAAAGAAAAATATTTCAAAAGTGTATTTTTTATATCAATGTCAAACATAGAATTTATTAAAATAACCTAAATTGAATTAATTATAATAAAATTAAAATAATTTTACTTTTAAAACATTTTAAAACAAAATATAAAATTATATTTATTTGAAAAGATGATTTTCAAAAAAAATATATGTATTTTTCTCTATTCCCTGAAAAATTAAAAGTTTTAGAAAAATACCAAAAAATAACCTTAAAATAGTTTTCAAATATTAATATCTAAAATGAAATTGATTTTCTCAAATAAATTTTAAAAAATTGTAAAAATTAATAGTATTATATGTTCACAAAATGAAATAAAAATCATATTTTGAGAAAAATGAATTTTCGAAGCATATTAAAACTTTAGTAAAAATATATTTTCTTTATCTAAAAACATTATACATAATTTTAAAAATGTGATTATTGCTATTTATACTGGTAATTTTAATAGATAATTTATAATAGTCATGTTTAAATAATAATGTTAATAGTATATCACGGTTTGTTAATACTCAATGTTGCCTGAAACACATGAAATCCAAGAAATTAATTTCATTCTGAAAAATAATTCATAAGATATTGAGTTATTACATTATAATCCCTTTAAACATAATTTATAAATTTAAATTATATCACTTTTATTAAAATAATTGAGGATACTTCTTCCTCATCATATCCTCAAGTTATCATGTACCTTCTTCAAATTGGTGGTTACGCCACCAAACTTTAACCAGGTGAGTGGTATTGTTTAATAGAACTTTACCTATATGATCTACATTACCCATAGGTTTTTCTTATTAATATATTTCATGATCTATTGGTATGAACTCTGAGTTCAGTAAATGTGAAGGATTAGGTATGTACTTATTCAAGATAGATACATGAAACACATCATGGACTTGATAAAGGTTTAGTGGAAACACCAAGTGATAAGAAATCATCCATACTCGACCAATAATCTAAAAAAAGAAAATATACCTGGGTATTAGATTTTATTTATTTCCAAATCATATAATCTTATTCCATAGATAAATTCATAAGGGGATCTTCTCAACAACTTCAAAATACATATCACATCGATGATTATAAGCATAAATTTTATGTTATATCTAAATTGCCTTGATGTGATATTGAATAGATCCAAGTTTCTCTACAATTTACACATATATATCAGGCAACAATATATTTAATTCTCTAAATTTATCCTATAATATTGGATTTTTACACCTCATTATATAGTGTGATTCATAAGGATCCATTCAAATTCTTGAGTGAAAGCTATTATTTTAAGAAAAATTAACTAAAGGATAGTGTTGATCCCAAAAACCTTTTAAATACAAATAAAAAGATCTAAAAATAAGCTCAAGGGTCTTAATGGTTATATAAACCCTACTATCTTTTTAAGGATGTTAAAAAGTGTGAAAAATTAGCTCTATATCTATAGATTTTTGAATACTTCATCGGAAATTTGAGGTAAACCTCAAATCCTGATCAGATATAATAGAATGTGGTAATCCAGTAATCCTTAGCACTTATTTAATGCATTTCATAGAAATACAATCAATATAAAAATATTCTTTTGTAATTATTAAGTGTACTAACTTTATAAGGTGATCAATTAGAACCCATATAGAATTTTTCCCTTTATATGTTTTGGGGAGTCTGAAGAAAAATTCAATGGTGATGTTTTCCCATTTCTACTATGTTATGGGTAATGGTTGTAAAATACCATTATAATTTTGTATCTCAACCTTAAATTACTAACCTAACATGCACCTAGATAAAAACTCTACAATATCTCCCTTCATGCCATCCCATAAGAAACACTATTTTAGATCTCTATACATCTCTGTACTTCTAAGATGAATGGAGAATTAAGAACTATGAGATTCCTCTAAGAAATATTTCACCAAACATGGTATATATGGAACACATACATGATTATTGAACCCTATCATTCCATTATAATCATAGTTAAACTTAGGAATATTTCTCAACATATTCTGAAACTCTATATCTTCCTTGAATTCCTCTTTAATCATCACTTGTATAGATGATAGAACACTTATTTGAGAAAGATAATATTTCTACAATTCCACAAAGATTTTAGAACACATCCTTTTAAAATATATAAATGTTAGATCTTTTATGATCTATATCTTAGATAATCTAGCACTATCCTTTTATATAAAAGAATCATCCACCTTGTTCACTTTCCTTGGGTGTTAATTTATTAAGAAATGATAATCTTCAACCAGCTCCAACCATCTTCTCTGGTTCATATTCAAACAATTATGTGTGAATATATACATTAAACTTTTATGATCATTATTTATATCACAAATTTCTCTATAAACATAATTTCTCCATATCTTTAATGAAAAAATTACCACAACTAACTCCAAATCATGATCTGGGTAAATTTATTCATGAAAATTTAATTTTTCTGATGTATAAGATACCACCATATCATTATGCATGATAATATATACCAATAACTTCTTTGATAAATAACTATAGAATACAAACCCTTCTCCACCATAGGGTAATGTAAGAATATGTGCCCAACTATCCTGCTCTTCAGTTCCTCAAACTTTTCCTCATTTTCATTTGTCTAAAAGAACATGAAACCCTTCCAATTTAACTTAGTGATTGGATTAGATATTCAGAAGAAAGTCTCCTCAAACAATCGATATTTCCAAAAAAAAAACTACAAAAACCTAAGATCTTAACCAAAATTTTTTTCTGGGACAACATTCAATAACTTTGTTATTTTGTGGATCCACCAATATTCCCTCGCTTGAGATTATATGACCAAAAAATGAGAGTTCTAAGAGAAAAAAATTATACTTTGTAAATTTTAAATACATATTCTTTATAATTAGGGTATTTAGTACAATTATCAAGTGATATTCATACTCTTAAATTCTCTTAAAATAGATAATAATAAAATCTAAATGACTACCACAAACTGATTGAGGTAATATTTAAATACTATATTCATTAAATCTATGAAGATAGAAGGGGTATTAGTAAGACCAATGGAATCACTATATTCTCACAGTCTCTATACCTTGTATGGAATATTACCTTAGGTATATCATCCATATTTATCCTCAATTTATGATATCTAAAACGAAGTTCAATCTTGAAAACGTATTGAGACTTGTGAAGTTGATCAAATTAGTCATCAATACGAGGTAGAGGATACTTGTTATTTATTTTAATATTGTTCAGTTCCTGATAAACAATTTAGTGTCTCATATATCCATATTCCTTCTTAATAATATGAACTATCACAACCCATAGGGACACAATTGTCTAAATGAATCCATTATCAAGATTCTCCTAGTGTTTCATATTCAATTCTTATTTGCTAAATCAGGTCTATTATGTTGAGAATATTTAAAATAGGCATCTCACTAGGTATGATTTCTATTCATAACACAACTTCAAGATTCAGTGAAAGTCTAATAAAATATTTTTTAAATACATAAATAACCTCCCATATAATAAGAATATCACTGATGTTTATTTTTTACTAACCATCTAAGACAAACACACCTTTTGAAAAGGAATCAGAACCCACATAATAGATTTGATTTCCAATGGAAACTCAAATTTTTCAACACACTAATAAGGTATCATAGATTGGTTTGGAATATAAAAAATGAATTAACTTTCTCATAAATTTATTTAGTCTCTATGTAGATAAATCTAATCCAGGACTAAGATAATATCAAATTCAATATGAGGGAGAATTACGATATTTATAGGAACCAAATTCCTAGAAACTTATACTAAAGAATAATCATAAACTTGAGATGTGATCATCACTTCATTATGTTTTATCACTAATAATTAAACATCTATAATTGAGGATAAAAATGAACATACCTAGATATTTTACATGGTAGACATGAAGTCATATAACTAATCTAAAATAGGTTACTTTAATATTTGATCATACCTATTACCACCTAAAATTTTTCATTTTATCTTTAATCCCATAGTAAAACCAAAATATTATTCATGACCCACATACATCTTGGATTGGAGTGATAAACCATTGATGGGACATCTATATCATGATGCCTTATTTTCAATATATGACAACTTATATTTAACCTTGATAATTCATGGTCAAAACTTATTCAAATCCTTCAAAATTATTATTAAATAGTTTGTAAATCTAAAAAAATATCCCTTGCGAGTGTCAAACCATGTGTGTAGAAAGTCCTATTATCATGCACCAAGTTTCAATCTAGTAAATTCACTATAGACCATTTTTAGAGTCTTTTCCCCTTTTTAGATGTATTATAATGCCACACCCACTTATATTATATTGACATGGATGTAATTACATGTAATCCACTCATTATACCCTTCACAAAAATTTGAGGATATTTTATGATACTTAGATTTATCATTATGGTTCTCACTAAATATTTCTCATCCTAGTTTCCAATGTTTAACTAAACATTTTTCTAAAACCAACTATAGTGACCCAGTATTTTCATAAATAGATATTTCATATTCATAGATGAATATTAATTACATAATAATAATACCCATTCCAAAATAATATAATTCTAGTTCCTTTGATAACTTGTAAACATAAAGTATTTTCTTATAAGAGAACTATTTCATCTCACACAAAGTTCTTAATGGCTACAAAACTTTTTAGACATATCATACAAAAAACATTTATTCATAACCTGGGGAAAGGAAAAATATTAAAGGGTTAAGAAGATGATCAATACAGGTTAGAAGGGATATATCAATATAACATGAGCATAATGGTATGAAAACATGAGAATAATATTTGAAAGTTATAAATTTTATATCATAGATCTTATACATGAGTCATGGAATAAATCTTGGAAGTTAATAAGACTTGGAATCATAAATGAATTAAAGTACATAATCTATGGGGGAATAAAATTTGAATAAGGCATAGATTTGCGGCATGAACATAAACATAAGAAAATTATTTCCTAAGTACTCATGATTCATTTCCAAAACAGTCATAGTGGAACATGTTTACTCCCCAAACCATCATTGTAGTAAACGTTCACTCCCAAGACTATTATAGTGAAAAATTAACTTCCTAAACTATGTTAACTACGCATTCCAATTCTATCCATCATATTAGGTATAAATCATTACCCGATTCATTATATGGATATATTTACCACCAGTCTTGGTTTATAACATAACCACCCATCCTTGGTTATATCATAACCACTATCCTTGGTTAAAACATAACCACCAACCTTGTTTTATAATGAAACCACCTATTACATAATTTAAATCATACATATGTGTGCCAAAATATTATAAAACATTCATCATATTATAATCCTTTAAAAGTAAGAGTTTTCATAAACAAAACATCATAACATAACCCATAGAAAATGAATGATCTTCATAAACATTTCATTATTTCATCATAGCATAACCTAAGGAAAGGGAATGGGTTTCATAAAAATATTTTCATCATAAATATAAAACATATATTGAAATATTAAATATGTTATCATTGAATCTTATCTACAGTAAATATGATGTAAGATCAAAGGATTTCATCTTAGATGGAAAATGATTTTGAAATATCTCTAGGAACATTTATTTGAGAAAAATATCTTTTTAAATTTGAAATAATCTTTTTAAAACATTAAAATTTCCAAAATATTAAGAAAAAAAATCATATTCTAAAATTTGCTTGAAAAAATAAACTAATCATTAAATATTTAAAAATTCATGATAGTGGAAAATATCATTCATGGTGTACATGTTAAAATAAATATTACTTTAACATTTTTTGTAAAAATGCAAAAGTACCTTGTTCAAAAAATGATTATAATATTACTTTAAACCATTTATAAAATTTAAAACATGTGAAAAAATATATAAAAATCATATTGTAATATTAAAAACATTATTAGAAACATTTATAGAAACCGTGGTAATGGAAGAAAAGGATTTATGATTAAGAGATAAATAAAGTCAGTTTTCCCTAAAATCATATTTTGGATCTAGTGAGTAATTAAAGAGATGAAAATGTTGAAAACATGTATTATTAATAAATAACAGATTATAATAAAATATATGAGTTATTTGAGAGGTATATCATAATTTTCATTATCTAAAGGACAATAAAAAACAATCCCATCAAATAGTTAGATTGTATCATTTATCATTTACCACTTTGGTAACCATTGAATCATAATCCCAATGAAGGAAAGAAAATTATAAATATATATAAATATATATTTAAATAGAAATTACATTAATAAAAATAATCATTAAATAAATTCATGGGTAGTATTTAAATCACAAAAAAGAAACGAGTGGTGGGTATGACATGTGTCTCACATAAGTAAAAGTGAGACGAAAATCCGTTACCTAAAATATTAACATGATTTATACACATTAAAAACTACCATAAAATAAATATAAGTTTATTATAAATATATTAGATAACCATAATATTATATATCATAACATAAATTATTTACTTTTGACCATTTATAAACAATTCCCTATAAGAAATCATGTTTCAGGTAATAACAGCTTTGTTTTTAATGTATGTTTTGGTTTGGTATTTTTGGTCCTTTTACTTTGATCACCAATCCTTAATCTCAATAATTTTAACCATGATATAAATATAATATATATTTATTATATATGTATTTATATTAACCCATTATTGTTATATATATAAAATTAATTAGATCGTTCATGGAGATGGTGGGCCGTATGTATGCATGAACACCATTTCCATTTTCTCGAAAGATGGAACCAAATAAAGGTAAATAGTAATTAAACATTATAGAATAAATTTTATATCATAGATATTGTATATATTCATTTAATATATCATAATTACTATCCACATCAAAATAAAATGAAAAACATGTCACATCACTGTTTCGGGTCAGTTTCGAAATGCCCAACGGTTCTGTATCCAACGATACGTGGACCTGCCTTCCAAAGGCAGATGTTCACTGGGAAATTTGGCCAGCGACACTTAAGAACTCACATTGGTCGAGAGGATGGGAATTCGGGCTCATCGCACCCTTTTGGGGGGAATTATTGCATGTTTTGGGACTCTCTTATAGATTTAATACATATTCATATGTTTGTGAATCTTTGGTTTATACCCAAGCATAGTATCCATGAATTACTCCGGGTTGGAAATAGTCAGTTGGACGCAGGGGTTCAGAATCATTTATGCCTGAGGTTTACCATCCCTCGTTGGATTAATGACCCTGGGGAGTCTGGACTCACTAAGACGACACTGATTTCCATGAGAGGAATCAGAATCCACGTAGTTTGGTTTGGTATGGGGCTTACACTCTGGGCTTCCCAGAGTTGATGCGGTGAACCGAAGTGAAGATAGTTTGATAGACAAGTTGTTGGGCTTGAACCTCGGGGAGGCTTCCTACGTACCATGCCTAGGAGACAAGGATCAAATTCCACGTAGTTCGGATGGGAGTATCGGAGAACTGACGTGAATGTGGACCTGGGGTTCTGATGGTGATTAGGCTTGAACCTTTTGGAGGCTTCCTACGTATCCCTGTGGTGGGGAATCAAAGTCCACGTAGTTCTAATTTTCATGGGGCTTACGCTCTGAGTCAGCCCATGGTGTGGATTAGGGCTTACACTCTGAGGAGGCCCATAAGAGAATGTTATGGTCGATACCTACTCTAAGCCCACGTGAGTCATGCTCGGTGTGAGAAACAAGAGGCAGCATGGACCATACGATCACGTCGCGAAAGGTGAATCTGTGGGAAGTGGAGTGGGTCTTACGCATAAAGCCAGCCCAAAAAATTTGGGGCTTACTCCGAGATGGATGCCCATGGAGACAAAGCGCAGTGGGAGAGGGACTTGGCCCTAAAGAGGGACGGAGCAACAACCTTCCCCACTACGCCCTTCCTTGGCCACGACTGCGGGGAAGTACGAAGGTGCATGGGGGCTTCCTTCGGATTGGTAGCTCACCACACCCCGGAGAGGGGAGAAGTGCCCCATTCCTAACAAATGGTGTGGAAAAAAGGGGACTCCCGGGCTCAGACTCCGCATTACCATGGGAATGTGAACCCAAGAATGCTTTGGTAATCAGTTCAAGGGTCGGAGAAACCCCTTCTCCCTCACATACTATGGGTATGTGAACTCAAAATGGTGCACTGATGCGCCTGAAGGTTACATCACACGGGTCCGATGGATTTGGTGGAGGCCTCGGCTCGGGGCTGATGAATGGGCCAATGAGGGGGTTATGGATGATCAGGCTAGATTGGAAGGATTTTATCTAACTCGGGGAATGTGAACTCTGAAGGATTTGGCAGACCAAACAGGTGTATGAGTGGTGGCACCCTTCGTATAGGGAGGTGCTTTGTGGTAGTGGAAGCCACCCGCGAACCAGGGTGGTCCGCGGACTGATGGGCATTTCGCGAACCGGGGTGGTTCGCCACATAGGGTTTGCCCCACGTACCAGGTTGGTACGCAGAGGGGTCCTTGCGAGCAGCAGTGGCCAAGGGCAGTGCCGGTTAGGGGTTCTTCGGTCGGGGATTCGCCCGCGTAGGAGGGTGATAGGCGATGCGATGGATCGGAAAAGGGGCATAAACTCCCTAGTCTGCAGGAAGTGCATCCGCAGAGGGGCCATGGTTAGTGGTCTTCTTTTATTTATTATTTTAGGTTCATGGTTCACCAAGTTGTTATGTGTTTTTGGTTCCTTATTAATTCGCTTCCAGCTTCATACCTGTTCTGGCTCGTGAAATGGAACTTCACTATTTGCGAAATCCTAAGCTCCTTCCTTCAAAATCCTTCCACCCGAATCTGATCGATCTCCAAAATTTCCTTCTTTACTTTTATATTACCCCTTGATATCCTTTTATAGAGTGGGGAAAGAGATGTATCTGTGGTCATGGAACACCTTTTGTGGATGCCCATGATCGGAAACCCGGTTTACAGATGACTTGGTCAATCCGCAACTCACGGGGGGCATTGAACACATCTCCCCCGTGAACCGAACTAACTCAGGGAGTGCTTCGTGGCCGCGCAGGGTTCCGCCTCCATTTCACGAAGAACAAAGGATGTGGCCTAGGATAGTCGACGTTGTCCTCATCTGGGGCGGTTCGTGATGGTGGACCGGTTTGGTGCACGTCCTAATTCGCACCCACAGAGGATCTTCACCTCCATTCTGTGAACGACAGTGGTCCGCAGAGGGGGTTCTTCGCGAAACCGACCATGACCCATTATCATTGGACCGGTATGTGGACCGGTTCAGATTGTTCCATTCTTTGAGTATTATCTACAATTTTTCACAATTATTTGTGGGAGAAATTGGGTAAAATCTCCCTTGGATTAAAGGGTATTCTCATTCTTCCTTTTCGGAATTTTCAGGACCCTACAAATTCCCCCCATCAGAATGGGGTTCGATCGAAACGAACAGGAGGCCATTCCGATGTAGAGTGGTTTTGAAACTTGATGTTTTGTGGTTGGCGAGTGGACCTGGTTGGGGACCACGCCTATAAATACGGGGGGTCCTTCCTTTTTCTTTTACAAGACTCTCTGTGAAACCCGAGCTCTCTCGCTTTTTGTCTTCGCGTGCTCAATCCTTCGCGAAATGCCTCATCTGTGAACTAGCTACCACCTCCGCGAACCATTCCACGTTCGCGGTTGCCTTCACCCGTGGACCAATTTTTCAGCCGTGAACTAACACTTTTAATTAATTAAAATGTATGTCACGATGGGTCATGTAGGAACTCGCTCCATGGTTTTGATAGTCCGCGGTCTGAAACCTTCCTGTCTTTGAAAATTTCGGGAGTCTTTCGAACCTATTTATTTAAGTCCAGGATTAAGATTCCATGGAGCAACCTAGTTATTGGTTTTCTGTCCAATTCTCCGCGGGCTAGGATACCGTGGACCTCTTCCGCGTAGGATTGGTTCACAGGATGCAGTCATCACACACCACATTTTGAGGCTTTCTTGCGGACCTACCACGAAGGCTTCTTGAATCCTTTTCCATATGACTGGTATTTTTGATCAGATTTTATTATACCGAACTAACCATTTTCCCGGTTTTCATAATGTAGGGAGAAAATATGGTTCCCCCTCATCCTGCACCCAGGCCTGCTACCGAGCCTCTCCCAATTGGTTCAGGGAGACGTCTAGCTATGATTCACAGAGTGGAAAGCATTAAAGAGGACCCTAGTCGGTCCATCATTCCAGATGATGGTGTCTTGAAGGAATTTCTCTCTCCTGAGCTCCTGGGTTATCCACTATCAAATCGGCTTCCTCTATGGATTTTATCTTCATGTCGAATCCACTATTCCCCCTACCTTCTTAGGTCTTCCATCACCTTGCTTGGAAGCACCACCGAAGTGCATTCAGGCGAACCTTGCCCAATCAGGGGAAATAATATCTGATCGTGATCCGAAAGACACTTTCATTTTGAGAGGCTCTGTTTGGACCCAAAGAGATCAGTATGCACAAGACTTATCTCAAGAAGCTGTCCTAAAGAGTTACCCCTCCATAATCAACCTTGCTCAGGTGGACCCTAACGCGGGGTGGATTTCTTGGTGGGATCTGTGGTTTGGTGGGATTTTCTCGAATGATTGGGCATGGGCCTTCTAGGTCCATTATCATTTCCAAGAATCTCCTGAGTAGCTGAAAGTAGTCAATTTTTACTCCGCAGTGTGGGCCTCCCAGTATGCCGTTTACCCACCATCTTTGATCCTACCTGACCTGCTCAGCCACTGGTGTTCAAGCACAAATACTTTCCACCTTGCCCATGGTGAAGTTGACATTAGCTTGTGGGACATCTACATATTGAGAGGGATTCCGATTATTGGTGAGATGTATGATGAGTTTTTACCTACTCTTGATGCATGGGATGACGTCGAACAAGTGCCTTCATTGTCGAGGGATCTGCTGGTTATGGCGGAGCGACCACTGGTTCAGGCCTTGCATGCCTACTCTCTTATTCCCTATAGAACCTGGGTAGGGTTATTTCTGAACACCAATGGTCCTATGCCGAAGATCAAGTGCCCAAGGACTCAATATTCTCAACAGTCACGAACCATTCCAGGTTCTTACTAGGCGGTTCTCGTGGCGGGCGACTACCTTTCATGGGGTTACAAGGTGTGCCCCGATGTTCCACCTATGCTTAGGCTGGCAGGTCTGTTTGCTATGTTTTTGAGCGGGTGGCTATTTCCTTCTCAGGATATCATCCCAGGCATCAGGGGTTTCACCATAATGATGGAAGTTGAGTTGGCAGAGGGCCACCCTGTGAATTTGGCTGTGCCCACTTTGGCTAGTATTTACAAACTACTAAGCCACATGCAGGAGGGCGGTCCACACTACCATTTGAGTGGGACATTTCAATTCTTATACAGCTGGATATCAGATCATTATCGCTATTATGAGTATTTTTACAACACTGTCATCCCGATTCCTACCTTTCGGCCTACCTTGCTCGATATAGCCAGGGTTTGCTTGAAGTCCCTCAGTTTTGATGAAGTCATCAAGCTTCTGAGTGACTTTTCTCAGTTTTCTTTCGCTCCCTATCCCACCCCTTCTGGAGTCGTGGTTGATAACTGTAGGGGGAACCTGGGTGAGCGTTCTTACATGATTTCACTATGGGATGGGTTTCTGTCCACACAGATTGATGATGTTTCTCTGTACAAGTTTTATTCCCCCCATCGTTTTCCCGCCAGTTTGGGTGTATGCAACTCCAAGTTTCACTTCCCACCCCTCAGGCTTGAGGACTGCACCCAACCACTCTCTGTCAATGGTGGTTGATGCTGACGCAGAAGGGATCTAACAGAAGAATTCCCTTGCCTGGCATAGGAGCGGCTGCCAGCCTATCCTTGGAGTATGCAAGAACATGGGTAAAAAATTATCCTGATGGGATCCTAGGGAAGGATATCCAGAAGGTTCCCAAATCCAGAGTCATTGTGGCGGATGTGCCTATCGTACCTTCCTCATCGGCTCTGAAGGATGACCGACTGATGGCTCGTCGGTCAAAGCAACTCAGGGGACTTTCCTCTCCCAACCCCTCTACCGCCTAAGATCAGACCGACCCCAGCCTCTTGGATGTGGATGAGGATGACCCGGTGGCTTCAGGTCCTAGGGAGACAATGCCTGAAGTCTTTCCGGCTGATACCAGACTTAGAAACATGATTCCTATGCTCGAACTGGGGTTAGAAGCTTCAGTCCTTTTAGCTTCGGAACCATCTTCTAGCGTGCACATATTTGTGCTGACCGCAATACCAGACTTTGTTCCTGTGCTATCTAGTGAGGATACCAAAGATCCTCCTGTCATGGAGGACCACTGAGCAGTGCGCAGGTGGGCCTAGCCATGGATTTGCGAGATTGTCACTGAAACACCTTTGGCCTAGATGGAAACTAAATCTGAAGCTCTTCAATAGCTCTTCCTGGGTTCGGGGTTAGGTGGCTTTAACTATTGGCAGTTTAATTTTCTCTCTTGCCAAGTTGTTATAGCCCATGAGGAAGTTTCCACTAATGAGCGCAAACTTGCTCACTTTGTTGCCTCTCATTTCCAGACCCAAGCCTTGGAGGAAGCCATGATAAAGCTTTATCAACTAATAGTATAGGAGGTGAGCTCTCTAGATCTTGTATCCACCCTATTCACCAATTTGTATGAATGTGAAGTAAAGGCAACAATGCTGAGGGATCAGTTGTCAGCCCTAACTGGTAAACTTGAAGTCACAAGGAAAGGAATCAACAATCTCCAAACAATAGTAGGGCACACTCGTTCGGTGGCCGAGGTTGAGGATAGGGAGGGGGACGTGCTGGAGCGGACTTTCAACAGCCTCCATCGCACAGTTACCGATCTGATGGAGAGAGCGAGCTAGGCTCCTTTGTGACGATCAGAACCATTCTTGTACACTCTATTTTAATTACCCCCCCATTTACCTTTTGTTTTGTGAGGGAGAGGCCCCAGCTTGTGGTTGTCCTGCCTTTTTTGTTAAAATTGAATACAATCATTTTCACCGGAACAATTATTGCGTAAATAACAACTCACTAAATAAGAATTAATCATAATTTTGGAAAAAAGAAACGAACTCCAAATTTTGCCTTGATCATGGGATCCATCGAGCATAGTTTGACTATTTATAGGGTTTTTTAGAAAAAACCCACAAACTTTTTGTCTTTTCTCTTAATACCCTAATTTTTCCTGGGCCCATTCTGTGTGGACCCAGCGAGTATGGCCCGAATTTTTCTTAGGTCACCATTTCTAGATTTTCGGCCAAACAGGCTTTGTGCCTCTTTTTCTGAGCGGTTTAAAGTCCCGCCGACAAGACTACCATTACTAATGTTTTAAGTTGAACAGATTTGACCAGTTATGGTGGGGAGAGGTCCCCAATAAGGTTTGGTTGATTAAAGGATGTCTCAATATCCTCCAGATGCATGTGGGTGGAACACATTTAGATTTGAACGACATGCAGGGAATGTCTCAAGGCATGGGAGCCGTATCAGCGTACAGAGGTAGGAATAATGTCACCTAAGGAAATATTTCCTTTTGTAGACGGGCCAATGGCTATCAATATGTAGAGCCACTGAGGACATGGTATGAATAGTCGTGCAAAAGTGTCCTTAAGTCAATGACTCTCCATTTCTGATGGCCTAAGGACTTCATGGAAGTTCGGCTTATGTAAACCACCATGTGTGGATTGGAAAATTATGAAAACCACTGGGGGTGGCTCATAATGGGTATGTGACGTCTGAAATGGGTTTGAGGACTTCTATATTAATCAGGAGTATGGTAGCAAGGTTCCTATCTTACACATTTATCTAGTGTAAAGGATGGCTGGAGCTTGGCATAGTTTAAAGTCATGCAGCTGAGACCTCATTTAGGATGGAATGTCTTCTACTAGTTCTTGGTAATCTCATCAGAGACATTCTTCCATATTCAGTAAGGGTTGTGAAAAAGGCTGGTAAACTGTAGCTCAGAGGGTTTCTGAATCCCGGGATAGACATGAGGCCTCAAAGGCCAAGAGGCGTACAGAGAGAATCATTTCCTAAAGAAATATTTCCTTTGGTAGACGAGCCATGGGGAGATCAATATTCAGATCCACTGAGGGCATGGTACGCATAGTCATGAAAAGGTGTCCTTGGGTCAATGATTTAATTTTCCCAATAGCTGAGCAACTTCAATGAAGTTTGTGATTTGGGACCACCAGGGGTGGTTTATGAGAGTTCGGCTCTTTCTGAGTACAGATTATGGTTTATGAGGAGAGGGTGCATGTATATAAGAGAAACATTTAGGCTAAATTTCCCAAGAATTGGTGAAGTCATTCATTCTCACACTGGTGTGAGATAGTGGTTTGTGCAGGTCTGAGCCATGCACTAGGGGAGAGAGGAAAGCCTGAGTTTCTTACTGAACCCATGATAGGTTTGATCGTATAGTTTAATGTCATGCGGAAAAGATGAATTCCATGCAGTTTAACGTTATGCAGTAAGGACAAGGAGAATTATTAAAGGATTTTGTGCAGTTTAATGCCATGTCGGGAGGACGGGGAAATTTTTTTCCAATGTTGTGCAGTTCTAACGTCGTGCAGTGAGGACAAGGGGAATTTTTAAACTAGTGAAAATTCTTGTAGTTGGAGGCATTTCCCTAGATGTTAATGCTTGGTCTTTACAGCTTTATTCTGAGTGGCCATGATATTCCATGAAGTTTAACATCATGAAGTATGGACAAGGTTGCAAAGGCCGCTCTTGACTGGAATGTAACTGGGCTTGAACATATTGGTATTCCCAAGACATGGAAAATGGGTTGATGGTGTAAATAGTGGTTTCAGGGCTTCTTGGATCAGGAGAAATGATATGGGGGCTCTGAGACCATTAAGAGTACAGAGCTAGGAAGAGTACTACCCGAGGAAATCTTGCCTTTGGTAGACGGGCCAGGGGCTATCAATATGTAGAGCTGCTGAGGGCATGGTATGCATAGTCATGAAAAGGTGTCCCTGGGTCGATGACTTTCCACTTCCGATGTCCATGAATGTTTATGAGGATCCGCGATTGTCTGGGCCACGAAGTCTATCATTTGTTAAGAAAATATCCAGACATGTTGGGCATATTCGGCCCTGGTTGCTATTAAAGCTTAGAGAGATCCCTATGCTGATTTATCTTACACACATGGGTGTACCTTTACTCCATTCAGTTTAACGTCGTGTGTTAAGGATAAAATACTTCTAGTTTAGCGGTCATAGAGATTGGACCATTGGGGACTATTGTTGCAGTCACTCGAAGGATAAATAAGTTACCATGCTCTGATATACTCTGAATGGGGTGGGGGATGAAGTTTGTAAACTATAACTCTTAGGTTTCCCGGATCAGAATATGTGGTGTGGGGGCTCTGAGGCTAGTAAGCATATGGAGCTAGGAAGAGTACCACTCGAGGAAATATTGACTTTGGTAGATGGTCCAGGGGATATCAATATACTGAGCCGCTGAGGGCATGGTATGCATAGTCATGAAAAAATGTCTTTGGGTATATGACATTCCACATCCGATGGCCATAAATGATTATGAAAATCCGAGATTACTCACAACACGGAGTTCAGCATGCAGGGATATGGTGTCCGAGCATACAAGAAACATCTTCAATGAAATTGTCCATTGAGTCAAAGTAGCCTCACCAAGGCTAGATGTTCGTAGATGCAGGTCATATTGTGGACCACATGAGGATACATAGGCTAGCTGGGTAGGGATACCTAGGAAACATTTGGATGTGAAAAGGGGGACGAAATTGTAAACCACTTCTCCATAAATTTCTGGATTGGGAGATATGATATGGGGGCTTTGAGGTCGGTAAGCGTACGGAGTTAGGAAGAGTATCACATGAGGAAATATTTCTTTTGGTAAACGGTCCAGGGGCTATCAATATGAAGAGCCACTGAGGGAATGGTATGCATAGTCATGAAAATGTGTCCCTGGGATGATAACTTTCCACTTCCGATGGCCATGAATGGTTATGAAGATCCATATTATCTGGGTCGTGGGGTCTGATGTATGGAGGGGATCCATCCAAATATACAAGGAGTATTTCCATCTCATTTATCCATATATCTTGGGTGGGTCACAACGAAGTCTGTGCATTTTAACGTCATGTGGTGAGGAAGAAGTCCGTAAAGTTTAACGTCGTGCGGTGAGGACGAAGTCCGTGCAGTTTAACATCATGCGATGAGGATGAAGAATACACCTCGTGAAGATCTGGTCCATAAACGGGGGAAAGGAAATTTTTGACTTTCATTTGGGGAAAGATGGTCCATGGTGAGGGACCCTGGATTCACTACATATCCTACGAGGGTAGGAATCCAGCCTCACATAGTACTCTGAAGTCCGTGCAGTTTAACGTCCTGCGGTGAGGATGAGGAATACACCCATTGCAGGTCTGGTCTATGCATGGGGGAAGAGAGCATTCTTTTTTGAATGGCTGGGCTAGGATGGGGAACCCTGGCGTCACTACGTATCCCACGAGGGTAGGAATCAATCCTCATGTAGTTATTTTAAGGGAGTACACCCCATGCAGGTCTGGTTCGTATAGGGGGAAGGGGGTATTTTTGGCTTCATTTGAGGTGGCTAGGCCAGGGTGTGGAATTCTTGCGTCGCTACATATCCTACGAGGGCAAGAATCAAGCCTCACATAGTTCTCTTTAGAGTACACCCCGTGTTGGGCTGATCCGTACACGGGGGAAAGGGGTACTTTTAAATCTTCTCATCCGTGTAGTTTAACGTCGTGCGGTAAGGACGAGGAATACACCCCATATAGGTCTGGTCCATACACAAGGGAATGGAATTTTTGGCTTTTTCTAATCCAGGGGTGGCTGAGCCAGGATGGGGAACCCTGGCGTCGCTACGTATCCTGCGAGGGCAAAAATCAATCCATACATAGTTCTCCGAAATCCATGCAGTTTAACGTCGTGCGGTGAGGAAGAAGCACTTCTTAGTTTATGGTCATAGATTTTGGACCATTGGGTGCTTGGTAGTTTAACATCTTATATCTCAGATGATAACTGCTTTTAGTTATGCTAGTGAGGGCAGAATACTGTTATTTTAGGGTCATAGAGTTTGGACCGTTGGGTGTTTGGACATTTAACGTCATGAAGCTCGGACGATAACTACTTTTTGTTATATATGAGAAATATTTCTTTTGAAATCTCGTATTTGTAGGAGCGGTGGTGAACTGCCCGTCCATGGAAATCATGGCATATGCTCCGTTGGAGTAGACCTTGTGTAAAACATATGGTACCTCCCACTTGCGCTCTAGCTTTTTAGGTTTCTTTCCGGGTATCATTGGGGTCCAGAGGACCAACACCAATTCTTCTTCCAAGAAAGACCGAAGACGGACCTTTTTTTTGATGGCTCGTGCAATCCAGTTCTGGTATACTTCTAGATGATGCAAAGTGTGCAACCACTTCTTGTCCAGCTGTTCCAATTCACCGAACCGCTTTTCCGATTGCTCAACATCAGATAACTGATCACAAATGGAAACACAGAACGAGGGAAATTGGAGCTCAATAGGCAGGACCGCTTCTGTTCCGTATACTAATGAGTACGGAGTAGCCTAAGCAGTGGTGCATATTGTGGTTTGGTAAGACCACAATGCATGAAGGAGTTTATCCGGCCATGACTTCTTGTATTTTTCCACCATTTTCTGGAGAATTTTGGATGAGTTCTGGTTGAAATCCTCTATCCGTCCGTTGGCCGCTGCATGGTAGCGGGATGAGTGGTTAGCCTTGATACTGTATTCTTGGTATAGTTTCCCCAATTCAGCAGAGTAGAAGTTGGGGTCGTTATCCATCAGTATGGTATGAGGGACACCAAATCTAGTGATGATATTGGTTTTCACAAAGCTATCAATGTTTATCACCCTGACTTCCTTGAGGGGTATAACTTCTACCCATTTGGAAAAGAAGTTGGTTTCCATGAGGATATACTTCAGCTGTTTGGCTATGGCGGGAGGATATGGTCCCACAAATTCCATTCCCCAGAAGGCAAGTGGCCAGGAGTACATGGCCGGATTAAGTAACTCTAGGGGTTGGTGTATGAAGTTGGCATGAATTTCGCATGAGTGGCACTTTGTGGTAAAGTGCTTGCAATCTCGTGCCACTGTGGGCCAATAGTACCCAAGCCTTCAAACCTGATGGGAAAGTTTGGACCCCAGCTGATGTGCCCCACATACTGCATCATGTACCTCAGTCATGACTACTTCGAGTTCTTCTCCATTAATGCATCTGAGGAGGATTCTGTCGAGGCCTAATTTGTAGAGGACCTCTTGCTGACCCACGCCGCTATATATGATAAAGTTGATTGCCGTTCTTCATATTTTCTCTCGTTCAGCCCTGCCCGATGGAAGTTTTCACCATTGAAAGAAGTTTTCAATGGGGGTCATCCAACCTGTGGTAGGAGCATATGGCTCTGGGATAGGACTAACTTCATTGATTTCTTCCATCTTGGCCTAAACAAATGGCCGGACTATTCGATGATGAGCAATGCTGATAACTATTTCATCTTGGTCTTGGTCGGCCAGGGCTGTGGCCGCGTTGGGTAATGCATCAGCCTAGGCATTCTGAGACCAGGGAACATAGGTCAATGTCAGTTCTGTGGATAATTCCACTATTAACCCTCGTACATGGTCAAATGGGGGAATCAACCCCTCCTTTTTGATAGCATAGTCACCTTTGACTTTCTTGATGACCAGTTTAGAGTAACCTTTGACCTTAAGGTGATGTACTTGTGATTGGAGTGCGAGATCCAGGCCTGCAATGAGGGCTTGATATTACACTTCATTGTTCATACATTTTTCTGATAAGAGGAAGGAACATGGAAATACTGCCTTTTCTGGGGACATGCGTATTATCCCCAAACCAACCTTGTTAAATTTGGGATCTTCCATCCTCTTCCTGGTCGGTCTTCAGGAGGCACCGTCGAAGTACATCTTCCATGCTGGGGACTCCTCTTGATCCAAGAAGATGTCTTCATCAGGTAGCTCGACGTACGGTGCGGCAGTCCCTATTGAAGGTTGCTCTGCCAGAAAATTTGCAAATGCCTGGCCTTTGATGGCCTTCTGAGGCACAAACTGGATGTCAAACTATTGCAGGATGACTGCCCATCGGGATAGGTGCCCAGTTCGCATTGGTTGTCTAAGGATGTACTTCAGTGGGTTACTACGTGGAACCAAATGGACTTCATGATGCTGCAGACAATGTCGCACCTTTTGAACTGCGAAGACCAAGGCTAAACAATTCTTCTCGATGTTTGAGTATCGAGTCTCAGCATCAATCATGGTTCAGCTGAGGTAATAGAGACTGTTTTCATTACCGGCGTCATTTTTCTGTGTGAACAAGGCTCCCAGGAACCGCTCTAGGGATGTCATGTATAGGATGAGTGGTCTTCCTTCCACCGAGGTCATGAGCACCGGTGGGATTAAGAGGTACTTATTTAGGCTGTCAAACACCTCTTGGCAGGTATCCTTCCATTGGTACGTGAATCCATTCTTCATTAACCTGGTAAAGGGAAAACATTTACCTGCCAGGTTGGCTATGAATCGCCTGATGTAGGCTAGGTGCCCATGGAATGCTCTCATCTCGGTGAGATTATGGGGGGGGGGGGGGTGGAAGGACAAAGATATCTCTTGTCTTTTCAGGGTCGACTTTGATACCACGATGGCGTACGATGAAGCCAAGGAATTTCCCTGAGGTAACCCCGAAGGCTCACTTCAAGGGATTCATCTTCAGACTATGCTGTCAAAGTTTGTTGAAGATGGTCTCATGATCTAACAGGTGATCTGAGAATTGTCTAGACTTAACCACCAAGTCATCCATGTACCATTCAATGAATCTCCCAAGGAATGGTTTAAAGATACGATGCATGTCACGCTGATATTTGGTGCCAGCGTTCTTGAGACCAAAGGGCATGACCCTATAACAAAATATCACTTGAGGATCCACGAAGGTAGTGGCTTCTTCTTCTTCATGGGCCATCCTGATTTTATTATACCCAGAATAACTGTCCGTGATGGATAGATCCTCATACCATGCCGTTGCATCAATTAATAACTTGGTGATCAGGACCGGGAAGTCATCTTTTGGGCAATGCCGATTGAGATCTCTAAAATCGATGCAGACGTAGATTTTTCAGTTCTTTTTCATGATAGGGACAATGTTGGCCAACCAGATGGGGTATTGGACTTACCGAATGAATCCATCTTTGATAAGCTTAACGACTTCATCCTCTATTTTGGCAGCATGTGAGGGTTGTGTCCTTCTAGAGGCATATTTATAGCCCCAGTTGTCTTCTGGCTGACCCAGGTGATGCGTCACCACTTCAGGATTGAGTCCCAGCATTTCTGTGTAATTCCAGGCAAAAACATCTCAATGTTTCCTCAAGAAGGAGTTATATACCTTAAGCTCCTTGGAAGACATGGCTGCACTAATTAGAGTGGGCCTCAGTTCTTCCTCAGTAACCGTGTTTATTTCCATGAGCTTGTCCACAGTGGTGGAGATACCTTCCTCAAATATGGGAGGCGCGTCCCTGAGATCTTCCTCCTCTTCTTCTCCCAAATCCTTATCTTCTTGATCTGGCAAGGGGAGAGCTCTTAACTCGGGCTCCTGGGAGTCCAGAGGCGGGGCATTGTGGGTGTCCTCACTCAAATATTCGCCCCCAAATTGAGGGTTGGCAGACGTTCCCGCATTTTCATGCTCGACTGTTATGGTTGAAGTCACGAGGACACCTGAGTGTGTGTCCAAACTTGAACCTTTGCTCTCAATATGGTTGATGGGCAGTACCTAGTCTCTGCCAAGGTACCTGAGGGGGTCGTCATAAACCATTTCTAGACTATTTGGAGCAGGGATCCATTAGACACCATTGACCGAGGGCCTCTTCTTCTTTTTCTCATAGAACCTACCATTAATGTAATGTGACTCAGAGAACTCGAAAGGGGATTTGTCGGTGTGCAATGTCCCACATTGTCTATTGATGCAGTACTTGATACACTGGTGGTAGGATGAAGGAACGACTATGTGCTTATGGAACCATGACCTCCCAAGCAGGGAATTGAACGTTGTGTTCTGCCGGACCACCAGGAATTCCGAATAGACCACAAGGTCACCAAAATGGGTCTTTAGATTAATTTTTCCCATTGGCTTCTGCTCTCTCTTGTCGTAACCTAGCAGAGTTGTGGCTGAGGGTATTAAATCACCCTCACTATAGCCCAACATACAGAGTGTCCATAGGGGAAGGAGGTTAACTCTAGAGCCGTTGTCAATAAAGACATTGTGGATATGAACATTTAGTGTTCCAGACACATATAGTTGTTTGAGGTGTCCCTACATGATGGCATCTTCATATAGATTGGTGAAGGAAATCACCTCATCGCATTCGGCCTAGCCAGTCTCCATATAGTAAATCTCGACGGTAGCTACCTCTGCTTCAAACTCCTGGGGACTGAGCAAGGATTCTATAAGTGCCTCCCTGAGGTTTGATGACAAACTCAAGGGATCGAGGATCGACATCTTGGCTGGTATTGATGCCATCTGCTTAAGGATGTCGTATTTCTACTCTAATGGTTGAAAATTATCCATTGGTGGGAGAGTCTTAGCGGGTAGCTTGGGATTTGGAATACGTGATGAGGATAGACTGGTCGTGGGGTCGGATGTCAACGGTGTCCCCACATTTTGGGGATTCGGGTTGGTCGGTCTGTTCGTGCGCACTGGGCTGCTAGGCGTTTGTTCCTCCTCTGATGGGTACCACAGAATGACAGGGGCGGAGTGGCTGCTTGTGGAGGTGGAGGGATATTCTTTCTCATTCTGATTCCATTGAATGGATCTCCCACAGGTTTCTACGATATTGACGGTGTTGGTCGAGGTCCAACCGTAGGGTTGATTTCAGCCTCAACTATGCCGCCCCTAATATCCACTACCTCTGCAATTTCCCCTCCCGACCCTTTGCGTCAGGAACTTGGGTTCATAAACATACCCTTCATCAGGGGAAAATTCTATAATATGGATGATGTTTATGGAACTAAATATTGGCTCATCATCCTTTGACAAGTCAACCCGGCCAGTTGTCCTTGATGGTGCCATTTAGTGGGTCGGTGCTCGTGGTGCTAAGTTCGAGGGCATGAAATCTGAGAGCGTTGGGGCTAACTTTGGCCTCATCACAGACTACTCCTCTTGTGCTTGTCTCCTCCCTTCTCGGTTATGCCTATACGCCCGGCTTGAGGAGGGTTGTGAGGCCGATATTGTCAGATGTGCAGCATCAGGGGCTGTCGGCGGCAACACTGGCAGCTGCAGTTGATCTTGGAGTATGCCGCAAGCTCGATTGATAGTCTTCCGAGTTATCCAATTATCGAATTTCTACACTTTTTGCGGGTGACTTCCTGCCACCCCTCCCCTTTGTCGGAGTCTGTGGTAGAAATATATGTCAAATGTGCTTAGGGTGGTCCCATCTCGACCTGTCTGGAGTCTACCATCCTTTGTAGGAGGCCTTTGAAGACGATGTATTCCAGAATACTGTGCCCAAACATTAGATTGTAGGGACAATAATCTGGCCTATCATCACGACTGACTTCTTTAGTTTTCCTTAGCTCTGAGAGGCGGAGCAGGTTGCAATTCATGACAACAATGTAGTAGTCGTGGACTTGGTCCTCTCAGAATGAGTATACTTTGTGTTTTCCCTCCTCAAATTGGTTCTGCTTCGATTCTCTTTGATCATCCTGCTTGGGCGGAGGCAACCACTGATATATAGGGGGCCTTTGATGATTTGTTGGATGCCTGAGCAGTGGAGCAGGCACAGGTGCTAGCTTGAGCGTGATAGAGGACAGTCCATCTCTAACTGTCTGCTTTATGGGAGCCTGTGAGGCTATTCAGGACTTCATATTGGTCTACTATAGGGAGTCCTCAATTCTCTGGGTAATAGCCGAGAGATGGCAGAAGCCAGTGGCACACTCCACTGGTATGAGCGGTGTTCGCAGCTCATCGCGAAGATTATCGATGCATATGGAAATAAACTCGTCTTGAGGCATTGGCCTATTCAGGGAGTAGGTCAGACCTTTCCATATGGTGATGAAATTTGAGACCCTCTCGTTCTCCCTCTGCATGCAATTCATGAGTTCACTGACCATTGTTTTAGGCAGCATTGTGCTGAAGTGGAACAAGAACTGCTGTTGAATGTCTTACTATCTTTTTCTTTACATGGATGGTAGGCTTGTATACCAGATGAAAGAGGATCCTTGTAGGGTCCATATGAAGAATCTGAGTTTCCCTGCTTCTTGTTGTTCCAGAGTTCCCATCATAGGGTCGCAGTAGGACATGTAGTGCATCAAGTGTTGTTCCGGGTCGCCTGATCCATTGAAAATAGGGAATACGGAGCTCCAAAAATTTGGTGGAGGTGGTGTGTTGCTCACCCAATCCAGGTAAGGCTGCCACTCTGGCTGTATCAGAGCGCGTCGACCTTCTATTTCTTCCAATCGAGCTGTCAGTGCCTCAATGGTGTTGGTGAGACCTTGGTTTACATCAAGTTGGGCTTGGTCCTGGGCAGCTATAATCGGGGACATTGCTTGAGGATCTAGCTCAGTTGTCACCTGAGGAGCATGTTGCATTTGGGACACCTCCGGAGGGTTCAGACATACTCGCTCCAGTTGCTTCTTGAGGGGAGGGAAGTCTTGGTATTCATATGGATCCACATTTAGGTAGTTGAATGGGTAGGGCGCCTCGTTAGGCGGGATCCCAAACCGTGCTTCATTTGTCATGGGAAAACCTTGGTCTTTGAGGTGCACATAGTGTGAGTTCATGGTGTGGATGCTCTTTGGACATGATTTCAATAAGACGGTTTCTCTGGAGTAGCTCAGCGTTAAGCCGCCTCAATTCTTTAATTTCCTCTTCCTATCGAGCGAACCTCTCTTCGAGCATGAGCGGCTTGTTTTTATCGAGAGAAGGAGGTGGTTTGAGCATAACCGGTCCTTTATTATTATCCTTATTGGGAGGTCGCAGGGTGAGAAAAGGAAGGTTACCTAAAGGGGCGACCATATTTAGGGTGGCCCTCTGGTTCTGGGTGTGCACACCTAGTGGTTTATTGTGAGTCACATCCTGACCGAAACCATCGTCTCCCGATCCATTCAGATTTGCATCATCTCCGGTGTCACCCATGGGGTTAACCTCAATGGCGTTGATGGATGCATATCACGGGGTGGAGAAGATGCCATCTTCCAAATAGGAAGAGGTTCTCCCGTATGTTTTACTGACCTTCCCTCTTCTATCCTGGGGTTGCTTTCGGGCTCCTTGATGAAGGGTGACGCGGAGAGTTCTTTGATGCGACCATACAGTACGCCTATCTCTTGATGGGGATGATGATTCAAAAGACGGGATGGGGAAGGAACCTATTCTTCTGACTATCCTCCCCAGACGAGAGAATACTAATTCTCATGGCGGTGGTTGTTGTCGAGGAGATAATAATGCCCCCAACAATGAGGGTTGGGGTTGGCTCCGTTCCTTGGACGTTGAGTCTCTTACCATTTTTATTGGTCTTACGGAAGTATTTGTTGTTAAAAATGCCCACAGCCCTACATGCTGGGGTTGACCCTGGATTACATCAGTGGCTGCTGCTATTGCTACCTACCTGATCTTACGTGCCCCCATTCAGGGGGGGGACTAGGGTTGGTGCCGAGTTGATCAGTGAATCAACCCCTTTTGGGGAGGCAGACAATGTCCAATTATTGGCCTCTCTTAGGTGAGAGGCCTATTGTATGCTCTCGGTGGCCTGATTCGGGATTTCTTGAATGGTTTGTTCCTGTCAGGGTTGATGCTTCTGGGACTTACTCAAGGCATGTCTCTGTTGGGATTGTTGCCATTCGCGAACAGGTAGACCACTCGATTGCTATCTTGACATCATGATGTTGCAAGACACCATGCTGAATGCATTCTTCTGGGTGGGGAGCGGAGTGAAATGTAAAGATCCATGTTCTCCCAATCCTCTGATATGGACTCCTGTCGGAGCGTCATCAATGAGGCGGCGCAGCTGGTGCAGGGCATGGAGGTAGGCTATCTCTATGTTTCCTTTACGCCTCTTAGGTCATGGTTACCACACCGATGGTTGAGCTTCCAGGTCGAGGTGATACAGGAGGTCTCCTATTTCCTTGAAATTGTCTACATACCAGTCGTACGGAAGAAAGTTTGATTTCAGCTGGCGGAGGGTTGTCCATATATTGTATCGGATGTCGTGCACACATTCTTCTGACAATATTATAGGTATGTCGAATTGAGAGGTGGTTGTGGGCCAAAACATAACTGGTATATCATCCATGGCCAGTCATTTCGTCAGGTGCAACATGTCAGCATACTCCTCCATTAGTGATTCCTCTACCTGGTCGGCCCAGCTGGGATGCTCACCGATATTGCGGTAGGAGGCGGTGGGACCGGTAGGTACTGAATTGTCATGTGGGTGATTCCGAGGTGGTTTAGAAGATGAACGTGGCCCCACAACATCTCATGATTGAAGAAGGGTGTCATTGGTGACTAGCTAGGAATCTGACATGCTTGATCCCATCCTTCTGAGTGTGTCGGCATACGAGGGCTTTCCTATGCTTGATTCGGCAGGGGTAGGACCTTCCTATCGATGTGATATGTCATTGTAGGGAGGACCTTCACAATGGTAATTGTAATGGTGAGGACTACCATTACCCTGTGTTTGGTGAGATTTTAGTAAAAGAAAAGAAATGATTTGATAGTTTATAAAAGAAAAGAAAAGAAATGAAATGATTGTAATTTCTCTCATTGTGTTTGGATCAATAACTTAGTAAAAGAAAAGAAATGATTTGGATTTCTATCCAACGTGTTTGGTGATAATTTTTAAAAGAACAGAAAAGAAACTGTTTTAGTGAAAATGACACAAATAACCTTTGTTAAAAAATAACACATACATACAAGATTAAAGGACATATTTTCCCAAGATAAAAAACAATAATAGATTAGATCTTAATGGAAACCACACCTTTCACCGTGTCTGTTCAATATCAACAATTTATGTTAAATGACATATATAACCCTTTAAAAAATGAATTTTTATTATCTTTTTTATAACTAATCAAAACACATTAATTTTTATTTTAATCAATCATTATATTTCAAATCACCAAAATTCAGTAGACATTAAACTACGAACGTATATTAATAGAAATTTTAAAATTTTTAAGAAGTAATTAAATATAATCAAAATTATTTATATAATTTATTAATTCAAAATTATTAATTAAAAATAATTATTAATTTAAAATAATTACTAATTCAAAAAATTTATTAATTCCAAATTATTAATTCAAAATATTTATTAAATATAAATTATTTATAAATTATTTCTATAAATAATTAATTCAAGATAATCATGATTATCTATAATGAAAATTATTTATAAATTATTTCTGATTATTTATATATACATAATTAGTTATAATCAAGATTATTTGTATACACATTAAAAAAATTATATTTGATTTTTATTATTAAAAAAGGTACAACCGTCAAATGACAGCTTACGCACGCTACAAGGAAAATCCACAAACGGTTCAGGGACTCGGCCACACAACCAACGCCCCCAAACAATATTTTCATGGGTATCAAAATATTTTGTTTTCCCCCACACGAAAATTAATAATATTGTTTTCTCCTTTAAAATATTTTGTTTGGTCCATGAAAATATTTTTTGTTGTTATTATTAATAATTAAAATTATATTTATTTTTATAAATATTAATGAGGAACTATGTGATCCTTTTACGTCATAAAAGGTGTGAACTAATTTTTTTTATATATGTATAAGGATAATATTGTAAATTTAAAAAATATGTAATTCTATGCACCATTTCCGTCGGATTCATCCCACTTTTGGGATGATTCTAAACCAAGGGTGGGAGAGAAATATTTCTGCTGGTTTCTCTCCTCTCACATTTACTTCCTTCCACTTCTAGCTCACCAAACACGTGAAATGCTTTTCCATCGCTCTAAATCACTTCTTTTCTTTGCAAATCTCCGCTACCAAACGAGGGATTAATGCTTGACGCCTCACTGAATAGATGACTTTTGCAGTGCATACCCTGGGGAGGACCTCCAAGGTGTGTCGCAGCAAGGGGAGGACCTCCTGGCTGCGTAGCGTTGTTACGGGAAGGGTATTCGCAAAAACTAGTATCATGGTGAGGATGAGCATCACGGTTTCACGTTCGGTGTGAATCCTGGGGAGGACCTTCAAGACACACTGTGACAGGGGGAGGACCTTCTTGTTGCTTGGGGCCACTGCGGGGAGGACCTTCGCAATGGCAGAAGTGGTGGCGAGGACTACCATCACAGCTACTGAAATGGCGGGGACTACCATTACAGCTGCCGCAGGGAGAATATCTGCGGGGTACACCCTGGGGAGGGTCTTCAGAATGTACCTCAACGAGGGGAGGACCTTATTGTTGCTTGATGTCTCTACGGGGAGGACCTCCGTTATCAGGGTGGTGAGGACTACCACCGTGATTTGAAGCATAGCTTCGCGGAGTGTCTTTGCAGCATAACCCCTGGGGAGGACCTTCAGGGCAGGCCACGACAAGGGGAGGGCCTTCTTATTGTGATGAGATGTCACTACGGGGAGGGCCTCCACAGTTGTGACTATGATAGCGAGGACTACTATCATAATCTGTGGTCCCACTACATGGAGAGTGCTTGAAGTGTATACCCAAGGGAGGACCTTCAGGGTGGACCACAAAAAGTGGAGTACCTTCTTTCTACTCGATCTTCTGGTCACGTGGAGGGTTTTCGTGACTCGCATCAAAAGAGGAGCTCTTGTGATCGATCGTTATATGCCTGTGGGGGAGGCCCCCGTGGGTGCTCTGGGGAGGACCTTTAGAGCTACTGGTAGTGACATTGCGGGGAGTTCGGGGCGCTTTCTTATGGGAAGTGGGGACCATCTATTGTTGACAACGACCTTCACCTTTGGGTCCCTATCTAATTGGGTCCCGTGATGCTGTCGGGATACGCCGACGAACATCTTGACTTTTATTAGGGATATATGCCTGCTCTGGAGCATCCACCGTGATGGACGGGTGTCCCCCATTTAGAACAACTGATGATACTAGATCCTGTTTCCCCTGCATCGCAGAATATGACTGGTGACCCTCCTGGGCGGAAGCTGGGATGGAGATCTGCTCCGAGGCGGCTATCTCGTTTCTTAGATGAGGTGCCTCAATTGGGGAGACGGGCTCACGGGCCTGAGTCCTAGCTGTTGCCGCTGATGCTATTACATTCTGGAAAGTCTGCAAGATATGATCTCGGATCGATACCTGCTCCTCCATCATTTCCAGGATATGCAGAGAGACATCTTTGGCTGGAACGGGTATGAAGGCCCATTCCGGTATCAGAGGAGGAATATCCTGCTCTGGTCCTCTGGTGGTCAGTGTGTACTGAAAATTCTCCTGTATCGGGGAAGGTGAACGAATCTACCCCTGGGCTAGGATATGATGGTTTATCTCTCCATTTTCCACCACATTGGGGTGGCAGAATTTTCTTGCATCTGCAGGGAGTTGGCCCAGCATATATTGGTTTCACACTTTATCGAGTCAGTCGCCTTTGTTGGCATGGAGACTTTCCCACCTATTAATTTCCTCCACATCTGGATATCGGGCTTTGTTGATCGCCACCACATCGAGAAGGTAGGAATCTAGAGAATCTACTTGGAGTTGTTCCTGCAGGCGCTGGGTCGCCACCATGTCTAGTTGGTGGGCTTCATGACCCTGGGCAGGGAGAGGTGCCTATCGGGTAGGTGTCGTCCTGTGTGAGCGACAGGCTTGGTGGAGCCCGGTGGGGATGCGTTCCTGCTCGTATGATGCCGCCATGTCTGGGTGGATAGCATTGGAAGAGAAAACAAGTGTATGTGCATGTTCATGATATGTCTCTATGACTGGGTAATGGAGCTCTTCCTCAGAGACAAGGGTCATGACTAGTCCCTGGTTGTAAATTTTACACCCTCGT
Organism: Viscum album; assembly: GCA_963277665.1. Taxonomy (NCBI): domain Eukaryota; kingdom Viridiplantae; phylum Streptophyta; class Magnoliopsida; order Santalales; family Viscaceae; genus Viscum; species Viscum album. The sequence continues at coordinate 1,295,080,646 of OY728135.1, forward strand.
TGGGCGGTCCGAGGGGCCAGAGCTTGGAGAGCGTGGGCCTGGATCCTCGGGGCGACATCCTCCTTATCGTAAGGATGTTATGTTGCGGCATGGCCGTAATGATGTCTTCCAACGGGGGCCTTAGAGCGAAACCACTATCCAGCAGGGATGAAGTCCTCAGCGTAGACCTCATCCGCCTCCCTAAGATAAGGGAGTATGCTTTGTCTTGTTCCGGGGAGAGACTCTTGAAATGGTTTGAGATAGCAACATGAGCCGTCTGAATCTACTTTTTTGGCCACTGCTGGGTAGGTGACTTTAGAGTCTTGGAGGATTGGAGGGTGTGCATGGCCGCCTCCACCATCGGGAGAGTACCATTCACATGGTACTCTTGGATCAATGCATCTGAGACCCAGCGTTGAAGATGCTGGGTAGGTGATGGGGTCCTCCGTTGGTGAGGATGTTCGGTGATTACGTTGTTGGAAGCACGCGCCTGTGAGTTCTGTCATGATGCCATTGGATCGAAGGGAGTTCTTTGTTGTACCTGTAAAATATTTTAACAAACACAAACAAAAAACCTGTCAAAGCAGCATCTCATGACCCCATGTGTAATTAATGACTGTTCTTGGCCCTCCTTGTGAGTATAAAGGGGGCATAGGGTTGGATTACGTTAAAACTATCTCGCTTGGTTAAATATTCACGTCGAGTTCACCATTTTTGTTTCGGGTCAGTTTCGAAATGCCCAACGGTTCCGTATCCGACGATACGTGGACCTACATTCCAAAGGTAGGCATTTGCTGGCCGATTTGGCCAGTGACACTTAAGAACTCACATTGGTCGAGAGGATGGGAAGTCGGGATCATCACACCCTTTTGGGGGGGAATTATTTCATGTTCCGGGACTCTCTTATAGATTTAAAATTTATTCATATGTTTGCGAATATTTGGTTTAACCCAAGCATAGTATCCATGGATTACTCATAGTTGGCAATGGTCAGTTGGACGCAGGGGTTTGGAATCAATTATTCCCGAGGTTTACCTTCCCTCATTGGATTAATGACCCTGGGGAGTCTAGACTCACTGAGACATCACTGATTTCCATGAGAGGAATCAAAATCCACGTAGTTCGGTTTGTCATGGGGCTTACACTCCAGGCTTCCCAGGGTTGATGTGGTGAACCGATGTGAAGATAGTCAGATCGACTGGTTGTTGGTCTTGAACCTCGGGGAGTCTTCCTACGTACCCCGCCTAGGAGATAGAGATCAAATTCCATGTAGTTCGAATGGGAATATCGGAGAACCGATGTGAATATGGACCGGGGGGTCCGATGGTGATCCGGCTTGAACCTCTTGGAGGTTCCTTACGTATCCCTGTGGAGGGGAATCAAAGTCCACATAGTTAGAATTGGCATGGGGATTGCGCTTTGAGGCAGCCCATGGTGTGGATTGGGGCTTACACTTTGAGGAGGCCCATAAGAGGATGTTCTGGTCGATACCTAATCTAAGCCCACATGAGTCATGCTCGGTGTGAGAAACAAGAGGCATTAGGGAACAGACGATCACGTCGTGAAAGGTGCATCTGTGGGTAGTGGAGTGGGGATTATGCATAGAGGCAGCCCAAAAAAGTCGCGGCTTACTCCGAGATGGATGCCCATGGAGACATAGTGCAGCAGGAGATGGAATTGGCTCCAAAGAGGGATGGAGAAACACCCTTGTCCACTACGTCCTTCCTTGGCCACAACCACGAGGATGTACAGAGGTGCATGGGGGCTTCCTTGTGATGGGTAGCCCACCACGCCCTGGAGAGGAGAGAAGTGCCCCAGTCCTAACAAATGGAGGGGAAGAAAGGGGACTCCTGGGCTCAGACTCCGCATTACCGTGGGAATTTGATCCCAGGAATGCTTCAGGAATCCATTCAAGGGCCGGAGTAACCCCTTCACCCTCACTTACCGCGGGTATGTGAACTCAAAATAGGAAGCTGATGCGCCTGAAGGTTACATCACCCGGGTCCAGTGGCTTTGGTGGAGGCCTCGGCTCGAGGCCGATGAATGGTCCAATGGGGGGGTTGTGGAGGATCAGGCTGGATTGGAAGTATTTTATCTGGCTTGGGGAATGAGAACTCCAAAGGATTTGGCGGGCCACACTAGTGTATGAGTGGTGTCTCCCTTCGATTAGGAAGGTGCTACGCGGCCGTGGAAGCCGTCCGCGAACCTGGGTGGTCGGCATACTGTTGGGAATTCCGCAAACCAGGGTGGTTTGCGGCTTCGGGTTCGGCCCGTGTACCAGGTTGGTACGCGGAGGGGTCTTTGTGAGAAACTACGGACAAGGGCGGCACTGGCTGGGGGTTCATCGGTTGGGGCTTCTCCCCCATTGGAGGGTGCTATGCGGTGCGACGGATCGGAAAAGGGGCATACAATCCCTGGTCCGTGGGAAGTGCATCCACAGAGGGGCCATAGTTCATGGTCTTCTTTTATTTATTATTTTAGGTTCACGGTTCACCATGTTTTTTTGAGTTTTCAGTTCCTTATTAATTCGCTTCCAGCTTTATACCTGTTCTGGCTCGCGAACTGGAACTTTGCTGTTTGAGAAATCTTAAGCTCCTTCCTTCGAAATCCTTCCACCCGAATCTGATCGATCTCCAAAATTTCCTTCCTTCCTTTGCTCTTCACCATCGATCTCCTTTTATAGAGTGTAGAAAGAGATGTATATATGGGAATGTGACACATTTTGCGGAATCCCATGATCAGAAACCTGGTTTACAAATGACTTGGTCATTCCGCAACTCACAGGGGTCATTGAATGCATCTCCCCCGCGAACCAACCTAACTCGGGGAGTGCTTCGCGCCCGCGCAGGGTTCCGCCTCAATTTTGTGAATGACAGCAGATGCGACCTAGGCCGGTCAACGCGGTCTGAGGCTAGGGAGGTTTGTGATGGTTTAACGGTTTGGCGCCCGTCCTGATTCACGCCCGCAGAGGATCTCTGCCTCTATTCCGCGAATGATAGCGGTCCGCGGAGGGGGTACTTCGCGGAACCGGCCGCGACCCATTATCATTGGACGGGTCTACAGACCGGTTAAGATTGTGCATTCCTTTGATTATTCTCCACACATTTCCCCAATTCTTTGTGGGGTAAATTGGTTAGAATCTCCATTGGATTAAAGGGGATTCTCATTCTTTCTTTGCGGATTTTTCAGGTCCCTACAATCGCATTGTTGAGGCGGTAATCCACACAAACGCACAAGTGATGTAATCAATTTCCAACAGATTGGAAGTTAATAGGGTAGAGGTGATATTATAATTCAAAGGGTATAAATATTTCATAAATAAAATATATAAACATTAAATACATTATGATGTGAGAGGTAGAGATAAAAAACATATTAAATCGGTTCATGAGGTGACTGTCCGCCACACACACGATCGAGAGTTCTGTTTCCCATATGACGGAAGGGGAGTTGGATATAGGTTATAAAATTAACATAATAAAATTAAATTATATGGGAAATAATTATTTTATTATATTATCATAGTTTAATAATATTTTAAGGTGTTGAAATAAGAAACAAAAAAAATTCTCAGGGAAGAATGATGCCTCTTCTTCATACAACAACTTTAAGTTTGCACCAAAAGTCTTATTATAAGGGTTTCCTAATCAAAAAAGGGACTCTAGGTAGTGTTGATGGAATTAAGTAATGTATTTGATAAGGAATTTTATGACACAAAAGTCTTTCTATGTGATAATAGGACAAGATAGTGGATACCCTTTTATAAGTTGGGGAGTGGACACACTTATAAATTTTAGAAAGAGAAAGTTATAACCACGTTTTAAACATGAAAAAAGGATCCAAAATGACTCATTATAGATTCATATATTAGATAAATTCAAAATATGGCCATAAAATTTAATTTTTGAAAGTTTTTAGTCCATTTTAAGCCTTATATTTTTAGTTTAACCCCTTTGTAAATCCATTTTAACCATAACTGCAGTAATTAATTTTTTATTGTTTTTAATATTCATTAAGAAAGATAATTAGTTGAAAATATTATAAAATAGTAATTATTCTAATTGAAAACATAGAAATCATTTTTAAAAATTTAATTAATCAAATTGTAAAATTTTAATTTAAAATAAAACCCTTAGACATGATGAAAAACAATTTTTTTTAAGAAAATGATTTCACAAGTATAAAATATTTTTATATCAAAATATGGCATGGAATTGATTGATATGACATAAATTGGTTTAATTATATTATAATATAAATAATTTACTTTTTAATTACTTAATAAAATTTAAATAATTCATAAGAAAAGATGGTTTTTAATAAAAAATTAGTATTTTTCACTATTCATTGAAAAATAATAATTTTACCAAAAGACAAAAACATAACCTTAATATAATTTTATTTTTTTTAAAAAAAATCAATTTCATTTTTTGAAATAATTTTTTGAAATTGGAAAATTTATATTTAATATTTTTTTCACAAAAATTAATAGAAATCATTTTTAGTGAAAAATGTATTTTCAATGCATTTTAAGACTTTATTGAAATTTTTTATTATTTAAATCCTTTATAAATAATGTTCAAAATGTGTTTATTTCTATTTATACTGTGAATTTTAATATATAGGTTATAATGGTCAGGTTTAAATAATAATATTAATAGTATATTATGGTTCATTAATACTCGGTGTTATGTGTAATGCAAGCTATCAAAGAAATTAAATTCATTTTAAAAAATTATTTCATATAATATTAAGGTGTTATATATTTTATTCCCCATATGATTTAAAAATGTGTTTAAATAATTATTTATATTATGGAGGACACGTGACATGAGGTTTAAAAAGGGTATGCTTTATTCATCGATGGACACCTAATTTATTTGGATAACTTTTGTGTGACGTTTAGATAAGTGTATTTGAGGAAACATATCTACCTTATGATCATAGGGTAATATGTGGTGTAAGGACTCTCCTAGGGATACATATTTAACAACCTAAGAAGATCTTTGTAAGGCCTTAAGTACATCCCTTTATCGCTATAGGTCAGGGAATAACATAGATGGTAAAGGTATAATAGTTGGGCGATAATTTTCCCATAAAATATATACCAAAATTCTCATTATAAGATTCTAAAAAAATTCAACATAATATATCCATATATCAAACATACCAAAAACCCACAAGACACACAAAAAAAAATTTATTTTTTATTTTTAGAGAGAATATAATCTTCAGTAAAATAATTGTGAAGACAACCCAATCCTCTAGGAATATAATTCTTATAACATAATAATAAACATACATTAAAAATAAATACAATAAAAACTAAATGATTCTCATGTGATAATAAAAATAAATAACCCATGAAAATAAATAATAAATATATTCCATACAATAGTTTCATATAGAAAATAAATCTTTCACCAACCCCACACAACCAACACATCCTTGCACAATTATGTTAATAATTTTAGCATGTATATCATGGTGAATTTGTAGGGTTTATGTAAAAAAATACCCAATGAGGAGTTAATTACTTACCCTAAACCTATACCATTATGTAATTATATAATAAGTGTTAGTCATATAAGTAATAGGTGAATGCATATAATAATTCATCCCAAAAATTCTATTATATAATTTTAGAAAAAAAATATCCCTCTGGAGGTAAAACATAAATAAAATCAGAAAATAATCAATCCTTTACCACAAACATGGTCATATCTACTTGAAGTATAACTATAACAATATCATGTTTGTGGGACTATATTCACTAGTTAATACATGGGGGGAATTTTGGTTTTTGTTAATAACCTATAAGTTCAGATAGGTAGGAAAATTTTTAGTCATGGATCATCTTCCCTAAAAATACTTTAAGAGATAATAATGGTTCACATATAAAAACCTCATCAAGGGTTTTACTTGAGAGTAAAATATATAAGGAACATATTCATTAGTCATACTCAAAGTTAATGTGGTGAATTTATGAATTTGAACTAATATCCCCAAGAATCATACTAATATTGAAAATATCATGGTAGCATCCACCGTAGAAAGGTGTAATCGAAATCTGACTACAACGGTTAACCCATACCAGTTCTTGGGGTCCTTGGAGTAGTAAATATACTCTACATCTTTAGAATGATTAATGAACTCATCCCACTTAGTGGATTGTACAAAAACATTTTAGTCATCATGTCATGCTAAAAAATTACTTCAGAACTTACCACCCATAACCATAACAACTTTATCACATTAATAGAACATCTCACTTATTAGTACGAATAAAAATATCAAGTAATGAAATAAAATGATAATTACTAATAAAGAAATACATATATTTTAGGATAAATCATTCATTATATTAATTTCTACATTAATTTTAATAAATACATCATTATTTTATACATAAATATAACATCATGTATTATAGGTACTAAAATTAAGGGAAATTTGATAAAGAATCACCACCTTTCAACTCACCCATCTAATTAAACATTTAAATTATTTCCAATAAAAATAAATATATAAAACATGTTACATTACACTAAAAAAACAGATAATTTATGTTAAGAAAATTAGTATTTGAATATAAACATCTCACATTAAATACATAATTCTAACATGTATATTAAATAATGAATAATATTTAATATATTTATTTACTATTTATAATATATTTACATCTCCCATTAAATTAAATAAATCACTAAATCTAAATTATAATAAATTGATTAATAAAATATAAAAATATCATAATCAATGACTAAACATTCACTGTTCAACATAAATCTCAATTTAATTCTCATAATAAGTTCATGTCATCATAAAAAATAATCTTTCATAGATAAATAATAATTTATTAAAATCCCCTTTTTTTAACACCCCAAGTATCCATAGTACACTTCACTTTGAATAATACAATAGCATGTGTTGTACGCAACTTCAAGTTCTAACACACCACAACCAATCAAACTAGCCGTTATGAATAGTAATACCCACTTTTTGAAAATTTATAAATTTTATCTTTAAAAATGGACTTAATTTTTGGATTTGTAATATAGAAATTAGCTTAGGGTGAGTTTTTTTTATTTTTCTGAAAAATTTCAATTTTTCATGAATAGTGAAAAACACTAAGTTATAGATTAAAACCAAAATTTTATTCAAAATTTTATTTATTTTATTTAAATTTATTTTTTGTCAAAATAGATTCCTAATACCTATTTAAGTTCAATGTAATTCATTGGAGTCAATTTATAATAATTTTAGATATATTAAAATTTTATTGAAATTTTACTGTCTTTTACCCACCTCCTAGGAGCATTTGCAAATTTACATAAAACATAATTTTACCACTTCTGTGAGTTTAATTTCAAAAATCCAAGAGACACATTTGATATCAGTAAGTAAAATGCGGTTCAATAAGATGAAAATAATTTTTGGTGAATAGTAACTTTTTACCTTTATTTACAATGGTTAAAAGTAAATAGGGTAATTAAGGGTAAAAATGATATTATTAGTATTACCCTAACACATGTCCTAATTATATTGGGTAAGTATAATTCGACCTAGAACAACCATAGGAATAATATATGAACATCTTTTGTCCACTAGGATTAGAATTGGACATTTATTATTATTTAATTCAAAGAAGAGTTAAAAGAGTTAAAATCAAAGTTTAATAACAAAAAATTTTTTAATATTGGGTTACACATAAGATAAATTAGACTATAAATATTAATTAGAAAGATACAAATATTTACTAAATAATTTTGTTTTATTTATATTTTAATACATTAAATAATTTGATTTATTTATGACACAATGGTGATACAATAATTACCTAATTAATGAAATATTAAAATATTTGATATTTTAAATATCCAAATAAATGTAGTTGAGACTTTTTATGAATTATACTAATTTTATAGGTTAATATGACATTTTATGGTTGGTTAGATGATTTTTTTTAAAAGTAATAATGCAATTATGAATTTAGCAGAAACAAAATTATAAATAGTGTCAAAATTGACATAAAAGAGTTATTAAAACAAATATTATATTATTAATTGATATTATATTCTTAAAAATATATGGTTCAGCCAAAATAATTATATAATGATAGGTGTATCATTAATGACCCACTTGGGGTTCTCTTGTAATTATATAGTAAGTTCATTAACCATATAATATAAAAATACAATGAGACATGGTAAATGTCAAACTATTTAACTAAGAGTTAAATCTAAAAGATAAAGTTAATGTAGTGACCCAACCCTATCATAAACCTATTGGTTGAGTGGTTTTCAACACATACCCACCTTATGCTTTAAATAATTCATTTTGGATCCATTATAAATGGAAAATGATTTTATTATAAAATAATATTTGTAGCTTTTTCTAAGGTTCCCCTCAGCCCTCTTATAAAAGGGCACTCCCCCTTCCCTCAAATTCACACCTTCAATAAAATTTGGCTCGACCAAACCCTACCCAACTACCATCTCAAGTGTCCTACCTTCATTCTAGAGGCCTTAATTTAGTCATATAGCCATACTATGGACCCCTTTTGATCAAATCAAAAGGAAGAACTTGGAGAAGAGGTAAATATTTCATCATCTCTTTCAAGTTCCATTCTTCTTACACTTCCTCTTTCTTTGTTGTTTCCATTATAAAATAATAACTCAAGTATCTTCTATATACTATGATTTTATTATAAATATTGTAAAACCATATTCATTATTCTATCCATCCTATGAATAACTTGTCACCATACGTGCATAGGTACGGCTTACTATCTCCACATCATAGTGTAGTTGTTATTCAATACATTATAATTTGTATGGGTATAATAAGGATGTATAATTGCTGTAAATAATGAATATAACAAGATTATTATTCTGTATATACTATTTACCATCCAATTATATACGATTTTAATATCAAAATAATGATATTATCGCTCTTGCGTACGTAGGGATTACCGTCTCCACGAACGTGATGAGATTCATTCCCCATCGTATCCATTCAAAAATAATTTTCGTTAGATTATTACAAATAATGTTTAAAGAGTTAATATAATTATGAATATTAATAATATTCATCCTATCCATAACAAACATTACTTATGTAACAAAGAATATAAAGGAAAACGAACCAGTTAACACCTGAAAGGACGATAATACTAAGATATTATTAACAAAGTAGTGTTAAAAGATCATATATGATATCATATTAATGTATATGATTATTGTATAATTTAATAAAAATTATTTCACCATTATACAAGAGGTTAACCACCCCTCAACCAAGGAAAAGTAGAAGGTAATGGGTACGTTCACAATCTCATTATTATCCGAGGTTGTTTTTACGTAAGTATATATTGGGACCTCTTTATCATCCACATCCATGTTTCTTAAAAATTTATTCCAATTTTTTTTACTATTTACTATACTATGGGTTAAATTCATTTATACCCTTACTTGAATTTTTATAAAATGGTTTTAAGGTAATCGTTCCGTCATTTTCCAAACATGGTACCTTATGACCTTTTGACAAAATTAAGGTAAGAATTTTTTTTAGCTTATACAGTAGGTGCAGCTATATTACGCTGTTATAGCTACGTCGAAGATTCCCTAAAAATATCATAAAAATATTTTTAAATATAAATGTTTTCTTTTATAATTACGTGACTTTTAAATGATTTAAATATAGAAAGAAATATTTCTCTAAAAAGGTTTTGATGTCATCTATGTCAACATCCTTTGATGGATTTTAGGTTTGTTTGAAGTTGATTTATTATGATGCAAAACATCCATATTGTATTGAAGGTTATGTGATATGTTTGACTATGGATGTGTTATTTTATACCATTCATGGTTTATGGATAATGTATGGACATTTTTCATGCTAGTTTTAAAATGAATGTTTATGTTATGTTTAAACCTTTTCATATGAGTAATGCATTGGACTTAGTAAGTGACAGGTGGTGCCCGCTATAGCTCCTCGATGCATCATTAGGTCTAATGAGACAAACTAGTGTCTTGGGACAAGGCCTTAACAAAATATTATTTGTTGTCTTGGCACAAGGCCTTGACTATGTGGTTATGAAAGTCTAGCATTATGCATTCCATCATTATGAATGTGGCTATTAATATTGCATGTGATTATTCGACTAGTACAATATCCTTGAGAGTAAGAAAATGGAATTGTTTTGATTTATATTTTCCATATTATAATGATGTTTATGTTGAAAATGATTTTTTTTGTTTTATACATTCCCTTAAATATTTATGCTTATTTAGGAAAGCTTCCGCTATACTGTTATCCTTATTGAGTATCTAAGGTCACCCCTTTCTATGTTTTATTTTTCCTAGGATGCGAAGAAGTATATTATGACTGACCTGCAGGGATAGTCTATGGCATCTCAGTGTTGTCTATGGAAACAATGTTGTTGCAGTTTTCCATTTTATGATGTAATGTAAACCTTATGAATGTATCTAGTACTTCCAAGGCTACTAAAATAATCGGCCTTTCAAGACTTGATCTTTTGTGATCATGCCAATGATATGTAATAATGCACCGACTCTAGGCTTCTAGGGTCAAGGTGTTACATTGTCCATGAATCCAGAAATATACAATTAATTATATAGACACTCAACTTGTTTGACATAATATTAATCGTGATCTTCAAATATGCATGATAAATTACTAGAATTATTAAATAAATATATTAAATTGGTGAGAAAAAAATATCTATTTGTTAAAATTGTTTAATCATTAAGTCAAATAAATCTTATTAATATAATGAAATTAGTTATTATAAATAATTAATAGTATAAACATTTCAATATAAAAATATAGACAATCACCAGCAATTTTACATTTTATCAAGATTATTACATATAAGAATTGAACGAATTCCACATAAAATAACTTTTTTAGATGTGAAATATTAACCATATTTTTTTGTTCAGAAACATTGATTTAAATATTTATCACACACACTTAGTTATTATTTGACACACATCGATATGAACTTATGAAAATAAATTCATAACAAGATGGTTGGGGATACTTACCACGATATTAATTAGACACTCAATATAAAATATCAGTAATTGAAATTGGTTGGGTTTATCAATTTTATAAAATTATTATAAAAATATAGAAATATATATTTTTATCCAAACCATATAATAAATGATTTAAAATAAAAAAAATTAGCTATATATTACCATTTAATAGTTTCCAAGGTCACAATTTCATAAACTGATTATTGAATAGAATATATATGAAATGGATTTTTTTTAGAGAAATTTTAAAGGGAGGGAAAAAGTGACGAGGGAGGTGAAATAATTTTAACTACATGGGGAGGGTATGTGGGCTTGATGATCCTTATAGAGACACACACAAAAGTTATTTTCAATGATCCTAAACTAGATGAGGCCACTTGGGAGTGTTATCAAAACTATCAAATTTATGGCATATGGGGTGTGGGAGGGAGAAATCCATCAATTACTATTTATAGTTAAATAAAGAGATTTTCAAGGTGTGGGATAATGTGTGTGTGTGTGTGGGGGGGGGGGGGGGGGTTAACATTATTTATTTAGGGGGGTTTACTATAATTTTTTAAGGTGTTGATGCATAACCTAATTAAGTCAAATGATATTTGATCTTTTTAGGGCCCTATACATATCCATCCTAAATAAAAAAATATTTTTTTAAATTGAAAGGATACTACAGAATTTCTATGTTATATTCATATACAAATATATTTCTAGTATACCGAAACTGACTTTTAGCATATCCTAATGTTCCCTCCCAATCTCCACGTGACTTCAACTAGTTTCAATGGTATATTATAGAGATAAGGAGAAATTTAAAATTTTTATAATATAAACAACAAATAAAACAAATAAAATTAAATAAAAAAAATATAAACATGTATATTACCCTCTATGAAATTTTATAATCAATAAATTAACATGTATAATAATGTATAGATATTACACAATATTTAACATGAGAAAAAACATTTAATCCCCCTACATGAGACAAAAGAAACCATTGCTTACATCTACCTCTATAGTCTCTCTCTCAATCTATGGTCCACACTTAAAAGTGAGGATATTTACCAAAACTATAAGATACATCTGGAAATGAAAAGCTACATTCACACCAAGGTGTGTATGCATGGTGCGAACTAATTTCTAGAATGATAAAACTAAAGTTAGATATTTTTTTTCATTAATCTTAATTAAAATGTAACCCCAAAATAATATATTAATAGAAGTACTAGAGGTTTTCTCATGTGAAGCTTTCAATTAAGATCAATTTAATATTTATTATTATTATTTTTTATTTTTAAATAAAGAATAAGAAAATGGAAGGTTTGATGAATTTTTAATATAACTAATAAAAAAATTAGATAAATTGAAGAAAGTGTGGGTGAAGATTAGATAACTATAATTGGGAACTATTTTTAACCTTTGGACCCACCACTTTTTATTTTCAACAATTTCCTTCTATTAAATTCCACAACACACAATCTAATACTATATAATATACACATAATCCTTCCTAAAAATCATGCCAAAACCTCAACCTGAGTGTTGTACATATCTATAAATTGATTTAATTTTTCATAAAAATCAAATAACCTAAACCTAATAAAATCCACTATAATCTAAAAAATGGACATGATTATGACATTTATATAGTGAAAAAAATTAATTTACTTTTATTTATTTAATAAGAATTCAAAATTGAATCAGAATAAAATTGCATTATAGAATAAGAAAACTAGTTAAATTAAATAACAATCAAATATAAAAAAATTAAATAGGATAAAAAGGTAAGTAATGAATCATAAAGAAGGTCTACTAGTCTTGACTAATCACTACTATAAGGGGTTTATATTGACAAGGTTCCACAACATTCCGACTACATCTCAAAATATTATTTCTTCAAGAATATGTCAAATCCTACTCAGTTTAGTTATGTTGAATTCTTCATCCATCTAGTAGTTCCAATTATCATTATATAGTAGATGGAAAATAAATTTAATCCCAACTTCAAAAAAGATTTTATTTATACAAGATAATTATCTTCACACATTTTGTGATCTTTCTAATTAATTTATTCTTAGTGTCATTAGGGTTTAACTATTCTGTAAAATTCATAAATTATCTTTAATATTTCCATCTTATAATTTTAAGTCAATTCTCTAGATGAATTATTATTTACTAGATAAAAAACATAAAATTAATACCACAAAAATCTTTTAATTATGTCAGTCCATCAAATAGGAATCAACCATAGTGTGGTTGTTAGGGATTTTTCAATATAAGGACCTTTCATCTCTTCACTGTGACACTTTCATCATCATGGAATGACTCTTCATTTAGTTTTCTTCATGTGTTTTTATTGAGAATCTATCACATTGTGAATACATGCATTATTTTAAGACACTTTATTTATTTTCCTTGAGAGAGTTTAAATCCTCATGTATCATATCTAGCTGAAATTTCCTTATATACAAAATCTTACATGACCCATCTTCCACTTCTATGAATATTATCGGTATCTTCTAGTGGTAAAAAGAAAAAATATTTTACATTCCCTCTATAAAATAATTTGATCAAGTACCAATGTATAAGAAAACAATATATCTTACATGATACATAAGAAACTATAATTTTAAATTTTTTTCATCTGAGATGATATGTAAGAGAATTTCATAACACATAAGAGATATGTTTCATATGTAAGCAAATATTTTGACTTATACTAATACATAATATGATTGACTTTGTAAAAAATATTTTTTTGATTAATAAATAATACATATATCTAAATATATATTTAATTAAAATAGAATATATAATACTTAAAATATTATTCTCATTTGTTATATAGTTATTTCTTATGTATTTTTTCTCACTCAATCAGATTATCATTTAATCCTATGAAAAATATATTTAAAAAAACATAAGATAAATTACTATTTGAATTATTCATTAGAGAAGGTTAAAAACATTTGTTAGGTTTGAAAAAAATTTCTAGTGAATTGAACTATCAAAAGTGTCTATGCCGATGAGTGCTCCTAGGTCACTTTATTTAGGGACCAGGCCACACATATAGGTTAATTCTCATAGGTATTCTGAAGTGCCCAACTGACTACAATCATGTTCACATACAAGAGTACACTAGTAGATATTACTCCTTTGTGAAACATTAATTTTTAAGTGAATAATCACACCTTTCTTTTTTATGCAATCTAATTGTGTGGTTTCACCTACACACCCTGCTGTTGCATCCTAGTGCATTCATGAACCACCTTCCATGCTCAGGTCTTATGCGCCCTTCTCCCCATGTTTTCTTATTAATAGACCCCATGGTTATTTATTTTAACACAAAGAATAAATATAAAAATGGTATACCCAAAGAATATATACATAAACCCTATTCTCTCATCCCTTGTTAAGAAGAAACCTAATAAAGATCACTAAAATTAAGGGTAATTACATTATTTGAAGAATTTAACACATAAACCTTCATGAAATACCACATATCATAGGACACTTAAAATTCCTTTATATTGAGGTATGTGTTGCATTATTTTGTGGTTTTTATATATGGTTTGGGTTTACTTATGTCTAAGGATATTTTTGATATATTTTGGTGATTTTTTTGAATAAATTTAGAAGGATTATGGTTGGAACATGATTAAGGAAAACATTGTGAATTATCTAGGTAACCATGAAACAAAATGAAAACTTCTAGGAGGAGGTTCAAGTTTAGGGGAAACCATAAGAATTTCCAGGGTAACTCTGTGACATGAGATATTAGCATTTCACATGTTTCTCACATGGGTTTCAAAATTGTGAATCCAAAAAATGTAAAATGTAAGTTTAGAGATAGTGATTCCCAAACGGTTAGAACATGATTTTCTAAAGTGTGTGGCCTAACCATGGGACACAATATATTAAATTCAAAAAATATATTTTTAAAATAAATAATCCCATGAAACCCTTAATATTCTTCTTGTGTTCTAGGATAACAACTATCAAACCCCCTTGGATATCTTGGTGAACTTAATCATTCTAAAGGCTAATTTTAATGGATTATGGTGAATTGGTCTATAAATTTAAGGCAAGTCATAATATTTTTTTACTTCACGACATTATCATATTACCTTTGAAAAAACCATATATTGAATATTTCATGGATTGATATAAGGTTGAAAACTTTATTAGATGAGATATATTATCAATCCATTAAAGTAAAGAGAGAAGGAATCTATATCTATCACGATCATAGTGCATTTATTAAAAATGAAATTATTTATAGGTAGGTAGTTTCTATCTCTATCCACTTATTCTAGAATTTTGAGGTTTTTTATTTCTAATACTCAAGCTAATTTTTTTTTGAAAAAACCATTAATAAAGTATTGTTTAAAGCTCTATTGTAATTGTGTTTTATAAATATTCACACAATGTGTTTGGTTAAATGACTAAAAGAAAAATTGTTTAACAAAAGTATGTTTTGGAGAGACTTGGGAATATATGTGTTGGCATGTGTTCTCGATTCCATGGGTTCTTATTGGTTTGTACATTTCTTTTTGTTCCATGGGGGAATATTGACGTTACAACCAAGTAATGATTTAGTGATGTGAAAGATAACCACTCATGAGTATTGAGACTATTTTTTCAGAATGAATGGGTGTGTGTATACATGGAATGGGTATACCAAGTGGATTATAATTATAGTAAAGAATAGCTAAAATTTATATTATAATTAAATTATTTTATATCATTTTTCTATATTTTATATGAATCTCTCTTGATATTTTTTCATTCTGATGCTTTTTTATATAAATTATTCTAACTTGTTTTGGTCATAGTGGTGTGTATGGGATGCCTCTAGAGGATTTCCTATTGACTTGTATACTCACCCTTGTATATTCACCTTAGGGAATATACAAACACTATTTTCCTGATATAGATAAGGGTTTAATTTCATATTTCATCAGTAGATAATCACGATTCTATGGGATTATTGATAGTATTGGAGCTTGGAGATGTTTGGGGTGGATTTATGGAGTGATTCTACATTGGTATCATTGTTTCAAGGTTCCATTTTGGTTTTGAGAGATTATGTATTTTAATTTCTACTACTACTTTGAATTATTTATTTTTTGTGGATTTTGAGTTATCAATTTTATTTTCATGCATCATATAGTATGATGGATTTGTTCATATTATTGTATCTTATAGGATGTGTATGTTTAAAGTGAAAATTTCCATAAATGATATTGTATTCCCTTGGAAGTTATTTCTAGAATTTAGAGTTTTGGGGATGTCACCTAAGGTTAGCAGCTTATCCACCTCTTCCTAAGTAAATGGGTTAGGGGTGGGATGTTATAAATGTAGTCTATTTGGTCTAGTCTATCTATTGGGATAATAGTTTTGGAGATAGTACATATTGAAAATTGAAATATAAAACATAAAAAAATGCACAAATAACCTCTTTATGAGGAACATCAGTTTACTTGGTTACTTCGGGTTTTAAAATATGTTTAAACACACACCTTTAGTAGTGTTATAACCTCATCATCATGGGCGTATTTGATGAGTGTAGAGAACCATTCATTAGTAGATGGACTTCTAAACAAGACTACATCATTCATGTTGTATGCGGAAACTATTAGAAAATTGTTATGATATTCTTGTTTTTAATGGTTTAGAATAACCTAATCCTTAGCATTATTTTC
The DNA here is from genome assembly GCA_963277665.1 of Viscum album. Taxonomy (NCBI): domain Eukaryota; kingdom Viridiplantae; phylum Streptophyta; class Magnoliopsida; order Santalales; family Viscaceae; genus Viscum; species Viscum album. The sequence continues at coordinate 1,295,097,399 of OY728135.1, forward strand.
AACAGAGTGACTATGTAGAAATTATATATAGTCACAGAGAAATGGCACCCGTTCAAATTTTAGGAAACCAACAGGAGGACATGACTAATAATGTGGTTCAACCTAAACCACATGTTACTCCACAACTTATCTAGAGTATAGTTAAAGAATATCAATATGTTGATAAGGTAAATTGGATTAAAGAACCATTCCATAATAATTATTTATAAGAGTTTGAAAATTATATTCCAATAATATTTTATGGAGATTCAAGACTGAAAAATGTGGAGGTAGGCCTTGGCTGAATTAATATAATAATAAATTTTCTAGTAACCTTTTCCATTATCAAGGGAATTATAGTTGTATAAATTCTACTAGAAATAATTTGGTAATGGTGGGTTAAAACTTTTCAAACTAAACATGACCAATAGTATACATGTCATGTTTTTGGGGAATTTTTTTAACAAATAATTCTACCAACATATATTTAAGATCATGAGGATGAAAAATATTTTTACTCTCAATAAAAATAATATATATTTCATGGAGTATGTATATAAGTTCATGAATCTAGTTTTCTTTTCTCTATAGGTCATCACTAGTGGGTACCTAAAATCATACATCATTGCGGTAGGGTTGTAAATGGATAATATTTTTTAAAATTGGTTATATTATAAATTGATGATTATGAAAAAATGGTGAACAAAATAGAAGTTGCAGAAAAATGATATCATTGGGATATATAATGGAGGAAATAACTTTTTGTATCTATAAACAAGTTAGAACACCACTATTAGATCCAAGAGGAAGAGGGATATCTTCTTCTAGGGAAGAAAAGTAGTAAAAAACCAATATAATTAATTATTACCATTTACAATATATTGAATTAATTAGCTTAGATGCTTTCAATGTGTTTGTTTAAGCATATTAAGTAGGATTTTATGGAATCTCCATGATAGTTTAACAATTTTAGAATGATGGTGAACCTAAAAAAACTATTGTCCAAGTACTCTTAAATTGAAAAGAAAATATGGATTTAACATCCCCCAAACATCTTATGCACAAACTATGAAATCATGTTGAAAATAGTTCCCATCCATTGAACTGAGTGAACCATGGGGATTCTAGGAGCACATTAACATTACAAGTGATATAACAATAATATGGAATCAAGGAGTATTTGGGAGGATCGAGTAAGTAGTTGTATGGTGTAGAGAAAATAGTTATGGAGGATCAACTAGGTCCATCAATAGTGTGTGGTACCATCCTTTAAAACTCAACTGTTATAGAAGTTTTATTTGATATAAGTTCATCCTAATATTTTATTTATTCATGTATCTTAATTCATATGGGCCTACATGTAGACATGATACTTCACGTTATCAAAATTTATACACCTCTTAGGAAATGAAAGTGTATTGAGAAAAAATGATCAACATGTTTAATAATGATTGATAAGGCCTAGTTTTTGTGGTATTTTTATATTTTGTAGATATAAATATTTGATCTAATATCGAGAATGGGCTGGTGGATATCTTTCAAACTCCACATCGATTATTATTCCTAATGAGTTAGTTTTATATCTTTTTATGGAGGGTTACATCTCTTTAAGGTAGGATATAATCTAAATGATTTTATATAAAGACATTTGGTATCGATAGTCGATACTATATCTTTTCATTTGTTTTTAGAAACATTAGAAACTATTAATTCACTAAATAAAATAGATTTTCTATCCATTGTAGATCTTTTTCATGATATTTTACCTAAAAATTTCATTATATTTCCACATGAAATGGAAGTGTAATTTTTAATTGACCTACCACTGAGGACCAATCCTATTTCAATTCAATATTCAACAATGACACCAATTTAATTGACATAATTTATGGTCTAATTAAAATATTTTTATAGTAAAGGTTTAATATGACTTAACATATTATATTATACTACTCGAGTTCTCTTTTTAAAGAAGCTATATGGTTATCTTTAACTCTGTGTTGATTATAATAAGCTAAATCAAGATATAATACAAAATTGGTATCCTCTTCCATGAATATATGTTTGGTTTGATGAATTTAAGTGATCTAAATGGTTCTCTGAATTTTTTTTGATTAGGGTATCACTAACTACAAATTAAGAAGGGGTATATTCCAATGAAAACTTTTAGAAATTTTTATGGTCATTATGAATACCTTTTTATTCTTTTTAGTCTTATTAATTATCTATCGGTTTTCATGGAATTGATGAATCATATCTTTCATAGGTACATTGAATACTTTTTTTGTGGTATTTGTTGATGGTATCCTATTATATTCTTGGAATAAAAGTGGCCATGAAGAACACTTGGAGATTTTAATGGTCACTCTATGGGAAAAACAAATTTATGAAAAATTATATAAGTATGACTTATGGATACAATAACTTTGATTCCTTAGATATGTGATTTCTAAGAAATGTGTATTGGTATATCTTAAAAATATATAATTTTTTATCTCTTAGAAACTACCCAATAATATATTTTAGATATAAAAATTTCATAGCTTAGTTGGTTATTACCATTGATTTGTTCATGAATTTTCATATCTTGCCTCTCCATTAATAGATTTGATGAATAAAGTATTCCATTCAAGTGGAGTGATGAGTGTTATAAATTATTTTTAGGAGTTAAATATAGAATCAATTTAGCACCAATCCATACCTTACTAGAACTAAGGAAAGATTATGTGGTATATTTTTATGTATATGGATCTCGTTTAGTCAATGTTATCCTGATAATATATAATTTTGGAACTTACAAATCATGATATTTGCACATGCATAAAAAAGGTGCATGATCTAGAATTAGTTGTGATAATCCCTGCTTTGAAAAACTGACATCATTATCTTTTTGGTGAAAAGTTCACTATGTTTACCGATCATAAAATATTGAAACATATTTTTTGAAAAGAGTTTTGAAACTTAAAGAATGGTAGTGGATAAAATATCATCATATGTTTGCCTTTGAATTAGTATATACACCAGGTAAATGGAATTCAGTGGTTGATTCTCTAAACAATACTCTATTAGTTAAATAATATTTTAGTAATTGTAAGTTGATGATAGTGATTATGGACATGAATATGGATTACACTGAGTAGGATAGTGTTATAGTTTTCTTTCGGGAGACTCTTTTTCTTGATTTTTTTGGCAAGTCAAGGATGCTCAAATATCTTACCCTGGCTATCTAACCATGAGGAAAAAACTCATTGGTGGTAGACCATTGATTGATTGACAAAAGATGGGAACATCATGTTTTTATTTTCAAGATTTGATATTAGTTTTTCTATATTATTAGTAACAACATATTTCTTCTCATCACAATTCAAAATGGATTATTTATCTAAGTATCTAAAATATTTACAAGATACTAAAGACCCATTATTGGTGGTCGAGATTTAAATGAGAATTTTATGAATATGTTTCAAAATTTCTCAACTATTAGGGGTTAAATAATGAACTTCAAAGACCAAATAGAATGTTATAATTATAACCTATACTTGTATGGAAATGGGAGAAAACTTTTGTTAAATGTTTCATGTGTTTCTAAGAATGATTCATAGGAATGATACCATCTGGGTGATTATAGAATGACTCACAATGTTATCCCACTTCATTCTGATCCATGAATGTAATACGGTAGATGAACTGAAAATGGTTTATATCTTGGAAGTATTAAAGCTAAATGGTCTAACAATTTTTATCATATCTGACTAAGACCTAAGGTTTACCAATTATTTTTTAGGATCCTTACACTAATCCCTTAGAACCAACTATCCATGAGCATGACATATCATCCTCATATTTACAGGCAATCAGAATGTAAAATCAAGAAATTGAAATACATGATTAGATCTTATATTATATATTTTGGTGTCTTATAGGTGGATCATTTACCATTAGTGGAATACTGATATTACATTATGTTAGTCGGAGTGGATACTCAAGAGGGGTGTGAATTGAGTTCCTATTAAAAATTTATGATTAAAATATTTCTGTTAAAAACCCCCAATTTAACAAACAAGTTAAACTGTAGTGAATTTATAAAGATTATAAGTGTTCAATTAATTTCTCAAATATTGGTTTTTTCTTAGTTAACATAATCTAAAGATTCAGTTAGATTTTGAAACTAACTTACTGGATAAAAATAATTACAGACACTTGCTAGTTCAACTATCATAGTTACTTCAAAACAAATTTGAATTTCAAAGTAATTAGTATAAGAATATTGAAAATAGTTTAAACTAAAAAAAGATGCAGAGTGGTTATAACCAAGAGGTTAAGTCTCAAGATGAGACATAGCCCTCTCAAATAGTTTATATAAAACATTGATCCACACCCTGGATCGGGGTTTATAACAGTACTCAGACTGTCCAAGTCCTCATACCTCTACAACATTTCTACCTGGGAAAGCAACGACAACATCACATAGGTTGTCCAGGTCCTCAGACCTCTACCAAAGTTCTACATGGGAAAGATAAAGGTAATAAGAGATTGAGTATGAGGATATTTTGATATCCTCCAGTTATTCTCAGGAGATAGTGTGTGTTATACAAAAAAATATACACACTACTCAAATAGAGAATATAAAACACAATAGAGTTATGAAAGAAAATAGAGTCGATAATTCCTTGTGTGTTGTGAAGTAAAGCTCTAGACTCAATGAATGTTGAGAATATGGTATTTGAGTCTTCTTCTCAAAGTTGTCTTCAGAACAGAGTATTGTAGTTTCTATAATCCATCTTCAATGAGTGAAAGGTTTTAGCTCTTTTAATGTCTCGATGTATACTGTAGCCCTTTTTTTGGAGAAAGTAGCTTGTTACAGTCTTCTTGTAATATCAAGTGCTTAGTTCTTCTCTTTTCATATATTCACAGTCTGTGTCTCAGTGTGTACTACAACTTTCTTTTAATTAACATGAAATATGATGTCCTTTTATACTCCACAATCATCTAGACATAAAGATCATTACACATGCATGTACCTCGTACTTGACTACGGATACTCCTATACACAACATTAAATAATGTCAGCAACATTAATTTGTCTACATATGACTGTTAGAAATAAATTGGAATTAATAAAATAGAAACAGTTATTTATATCAATTGGTGAGTCATCTTCAATGTGTCAGCTTCAGTTTGATAACATTAGTTTGTCATCTTTGGTGTGTCATCTTCAGTGTGTTCACTTCGGTCTATCGAACTTCAGTGTGTCATACTTTGGTGTGTCAACTTCAGTCTGATGAACTTCTGTGTGTCATACTTCGGTGTGTCAAACTTCGGTCTGTCAAACATCGATGTGTCATACTTCAGTGTGTTGACATTGGTGTGTCAAACTTCGGTATGTCAAATTCTGTCTATTAACTTTAGGGCGTCGACTTCGGTTTTAGTTTGTCAACTTCGGTGTGTCATACTTCGGTGTGTCAAATTCGGTCTGTCGAACTTCGGTGTGTCATACTTCGGTTTCGGTGTATCGACTCTTGTCTTAGGGAATACGGAAAAGATTATGAAGAGTCTATCTTTCATATACCTTTACAAGAATTTTTTTTAATCAAAGTACATGTAAAAATGAACTTGGATACATATTTATTCATGACTATAAGAAATTGACTTATTAAAGTATATATTGTTGTATGAAATAATTGATTAAAATTTCTTGAAAGGGTAGAATCTGTATATTGAAATAATTTGTGATTATGAAAACTACAATATCATGAAGCGTCCAAAAATCTCCCCCTTTTTGATAATCAATTTTTTTTACATGTAAATATATAGAATAAATATACCTTTAACATAGCTGAATAAATTGTCCAATATAACGAAAGTTTGGCATTGCCAGAATTTATTTAAACAAATCTCCCCCTCACTAAAAGGATTAAAGATATTTTATTCCATCCTTATTTTCTCCCCCTTTTGGGATTAATAAAAATCAGTAAGGAAAAAATAAGATAAAATAAAGACACCAGAAGAATTCATATTCAATGTCATAATAGTACATGACAAGAAAAAAGGGAAAATCCCTATAAAAAATAAACAATCCATCAATAAGGCTTGGGATGTAGAGGATCTTTGACTTTGTTTGAAGGATCCAATGGATAAAGAGATGGTTTGGGAGTGGCAGGGGATAGAGGTGATCTGATTACAACACCAGGCAGAGCAACACCTGTAGGAACAGTAGCTGCAAGGGTGGGGATTCTCTCTAACAACACCCGACTTGGAGACTACTCAGTAATGATTGGTTGAATCTGAGTAAGAGCTTGAGAGACAGTCATTGGAGCAGGAGGATGAGTGGCAGTACCGATTAGATCATCTAGAGGGACCACAATAGCCTCGACCTGAACACAAAAATAAGGATTGAGCAGTTTGATAAAGTCATTAATGATTTATTATCCATATTGCATTGCCTTCTCAAAGTCATCCTTATTCTCCTTGAATTTACTCATTAAAGGTGTAATCTCTTTCAATTGGAGAAATTTCATTTTGAATGCTTTTGTGACTGGGGGAATTTAAAGATTTTCTATGAGAAACTTGAAACTTTTTATGAGGTCATTCTTGGTATATATCTTAGTGAAATACTTATCCACCTTTTCCCAATTTTCTTTTTGAGATGCAGAGGCTTCATTGGTTCATTGTCTAACCATATTTTATAAAAGATCGGTATTCTAATGTACTTTTTCAAAGGATTCCTTATCTGAAACAATCAGGATTTTTTTAATCTCCTCTCTCATCATAGCCTTGAGAGACTCCACATCAGCAACAACACTTTTCCCACTCTTGGAACTAAATGAGCCAATCATCATTTTTCTAAGATCTTCTTTCAACCTTTTCAAATCTACACTGAGTAGATGAGTTATAAACTTCCTAATAACATAGAAAGAACCACTAAAAGAGGTATTGAAGTCAGAGGTTAAGGAATTTAACTCATTTATCATCTTTCTTACTTCCACTATCATCAACGTTTTGTGTCTAATAATAGTTTCGGCTGTAGTAATAAGATTTGGTTGAATCTCCAGAATCACAATTCATGAAATCTTTGTTTCATCATCATTTGAGAAAGTTTTTAAGGTGTATTCATTTCTGGATCCCATTGAAGCAATCACAGACTCACATATTTCATTTAGAATACTTTTCCAAATCAGCCTTAGTAATATAGTCACTGGGCACTGACTGAGCAACTGGGTATACTGCTGGAGATGCAATTGGTGGAACAAGTGCAACAAGCTCTGGGTCAGAATGGACTTGTGGAATAGGAGGAGTAGGTACCATCTCCTCATCTGAGTCATATTCTAAACCGAAAAGAATATATCCTGGATTACTATTCCACTCTCTAGCACAGGTCCAATCTCTGGGCTCAACGGTATCAATTCTTTCCCTTCTTCTCGGAGGCTTAGGAATAACATTAATATCATCAATTTCTTCATCCTGGTATCTGAACATAACACATTTTCTAGGGACAGGAACCAACCAAACTTCATGTTCTGCCTGAGCTCCAGCTTCTTCAGCTTCACCAGGTACTTCTTCAATTTGAAGCACTAGAACTACATCTTCTTCCTCCTAGACAAAAGCCATAAGATCATTCAATTCCTGAATGATCTCTTAGTTTTCAGCTTTGGGATGGAGTGATCTGTCCTCATGTCTAGAATCTCTATGATCATCAGTCTGTTGATCAGTAGGCTCAATTTAATCCCCAGCTCCATGAACAGATTCGTCAATGGATCTGTCAACCACTTGTTGTCCCACCTTTTCATAATCACTCACATGATCAACACTTCCTCCATCATCACCATTATCACCATCATTATCATCATCCTCATCATCATCATCATCAAATTCCTCATATGATTTTATAACATAACCTTCAACTCCAGTAACTTCAGTTTCTTCTTCCTCTCCATCACCTAGAGTGGTTTCCCTTGAAGGAAATTCCATATGTGGACTAGTAGGTCCATAATTCATATCCTTGGGACTTTCATAAATTTCAAGATTAATCCTTTCATCGAAGGGAGATCACTCTTCCCTAGACATTTCAGCCTCAACTTCCTCATCAGAATAGATAGGAACTTCTCTTAGTTTGAGACCTCGATCAACTTGGTCCTTTGTTCTAGAGGGAGGGTCAACTGGATTGAACTCCTCATAGAGCCTTTCTTCATCTCCTACCCAACATCAATTCCATGGGTTCTAGAATATTTTCATCATTTTACGAATGTCTTTCTGAAGACAAAAAATACTACAAGAAGTTATCACTTCATCTCTATCTTCTACACAGTCTAATGTTTCCAAAATGACATAAATCATTCTTGGATAGTATAAGAAGGTTGACTTCTTAGATGGATTAATTAAATCAGAAATATTTACCATATGATATCTTCACAAATTCATTTTTATTCCACGTTTCAAAAACAATATCAAGAATACATCCTAACATTTCACAGCAGAGAAATCTCCCTTCTTTAGGAATATTTGATATTGTATGAACTTAAAAATAAATATCACTTCTCCTTCGAATTCACTTGCAATAGTTCTTCTAGATTATTCATTTATATCCAACTCCATCAGAGAATCTTCATATGAAAATAAATTTGATGAAGGTAGAATATTACCAGTATAGTCAGCATATACACCTTCATGAGGTACCTCTAAGCATTCAGCCCATTTCTTATATAAAAAAGAAACATCCTTTCCTTTTACCACAGATTTCATCTTTGCTGTCTCGGCTTCATCCAATGTTATACTCAAATGCTGATAAAACTTATGCACTAGCTGGGGATAATAAGGTCTTTCATTGTTGGTAAACCAACTGATCCACCCTTGAGATTCTAGTACCTTTAGTAGAAAATATTTTCTTGACCGAATCCATTTAGCAGAAACTTCCTTTTCGGTTGTAACTACTTGACTTTCTAAGCCTGGTTTCATAGTCCCACGGGTTTCACCCTTTCGTCGCTTAGCAGGAAGAGATTTTTGAGGTTCTTCCATTGAGTGTTTAGTCCTTTCCATGGAAAAGCTTCAGGTTCTAACTGTGGTGAGAGGCTGAGAGTCGAGAGAGAGAGAGAGACTAAATGTAGAAGGATTTACAACTATGGAAAATGTGAAAGGTCGGGATAGATTTGTCATAATATATCATTTAGAGATTGTAAATATGAAAACATAAAATTGAAATGCAGAAAGTTGAAATAGATAAAATAACATCGTTTCACTTAAAAGTGACAAAATTTACAAAATATCCATTAAATATATCGGTGTCAAAGAATCGGTTTCACAAAAACCAGTTTCACACAAATCAGTTTCACAAAAATCAGTTTCACAAAAATTGGTTTTACAAAAATTGGTTTTAAAAAGACCGGTTTTATAAAGATATGTTTTATAAAGATCGGTTTTATAAAGATCTATTTTATAAAGATCATTTTTATAAGTATTGGTTTTATAAAGATCGATTTTATAAAGATCAGTTACTAATTTATCATTCCTAATTTATGTCTTATGTAATTAATTCTCTCATAATTTAAAGGTTTAGTCAATATATCAGAAAGATGATTTTCTGTCCTAATAAAATCAAGAGTTATATCAACTTTATGATAATGATCTCTCAAAAAGTGATGTCTTACATCAATATTCTTTGTTCTAGAATGAGATATTGGATTCCTAGAGATGTTGATAGCACTTGTGTTGTCACAACTAATGGATACATGTCTAAACTGATATCTATAGTCCAATAGAGTGTGTTTCATCCACAGAATTTGTGCATAAGAACTACCATCATCTATGTACTCTACTTCAGTAGTAGACAATGCAACAAAAGTCTTCTTTTTACTACATCATGATACTAAGGACTTATCTAGAATATGACAAGTTCCAGAAGTGCTCTTCCTATCTAACATGAAACCAGAAAAGTCAACATCTGAATAACTTTTTAAATCGAATGATTGTCCTTTTGGATAAAATAATACAAAATTAGTAGTATGTTTAAGATATTTGAAAATCCTTTTAATAGTAATCAAGTGCGACTCTTTTGGATTATCATGAAATCTTTCACACATACACACACTAAACATAATATCCGGTCGACTATTATTAAGATAGAGTAAACTCCCAATAATACCTCTATAATTGGTTTGATCCACTGGTTTCCTAGTTTCATCTGCATCCAAATTACAGGTGGTACTCATAGGTGTATCACTTTCCTTATTACAATACAAACTGAAATGTTTTAAAAGTTCATTTGTATATTTACTTTGATTTAAAATAATACCATATTCATTCTGAAAGACTTGAAATCCAAGAAAATATTTGAGTTCTCCCATTAAACTCATTTCAAATTCTCTTTGTATACTCTTTGAGAAATAAATACACAAAGAATTTTTAGAAGATCTGAAAATAATATCATCAACATAAATTTTTACTATCAAAACATCTTTGGAAATACTTTTGATAAAAATAGTTTGATCAACAATTTGTTTAATAAAACCTTTTGAAATAAGAAAATTACTAACTCTATCATACCAAGATTGTGGAGCTTCGTTTAAACCATACAAATAATTAGAATGTTTAACAACTCAATTTGGAAAATGAGGATTAGTAAATCCAGGTGGTTGTTCAACATAAACATCTTCAATTACAAAACCATTTTGAAAAGAACTTTTAACATCCATTTGATATAACTTGAAATTCAGATGAGCAGCATAAGCACGTAGAATCCTAATAGCTTCAAAACTAGCTATAGGTGCAAAGGTTTCCTTATATTATATTCCTTTTTCTTGACTATATCCATTGGAAACTAACCTAGGTTTGTTTCTAACTATATTTCCAGACTCATCAACTTTATTCCTAAAAACACATTTAGTGCCAATGGTCAATGTATCCTTAGTTTTGTCTATTAATTACATGACTCTATTTCATTCAAATTAATTTAATTCTTCTTTCATATCCATAACCCAAAATTCATCATTGAAAGCATCATTAATATTTTTGGGTTCAATATATGAAAGAAAAGCTTGATGTTCAACTTGGTTTCTCATAAAAGCACCAGTTTGTGTTCCTCGATTTAAATCACCTACTAGAGAATCTAAAGGATGATTCTTCAGAGTTCAAATACCTCTAGAATGAGTTGAACTAGACGCCTCATGATTTTCTATTTGTTCAGACTCAATAGGTATAGATTCAGGAAGATTCTTAGAACTAGTTACTTTTACACGGGATTCACCATCATTATCATTAAGGTTCCAAATTGGCATATCTTCCTCAAGATGTTCAAGAGAGGTTTTTGGTTCATGTGGATCAATCTCCTCAAATTTGACATGAACAGCCTCTTACACACATTTGGTTTTCTTATTGAATACTCTATAGGCATTAATCGAGATTTAGTAACCTAGAAAAATTCCTTCATCACTTTTGGACGCAAACTTATCAAGATTATCTTTAGTATTGAGGATGAATACTTTGCAACCAAAAAGCTCTAATATAGATAACCTTTGGCTTTCTATTATTCTAAAGTTCATAAGGGGTCTTCTTAAGAATATGTCTAATCAAGAATCTATTAATGGTATAACAAGCTATATTTACAGCTTCAACCTAAAAATAAATAGATAGATTATACTCACTAAGAATAGTCCTAGAAATTTCTTGAAGGGTCCTATTTTTTCTTTCCATGACTCCATTTTGCTGAGGTCTTTCAGGAGGAGAGAAATTGTTACTATATCCATTGTGTGAGAAATATGATTCACACTCCTGATTTTCAAACTCATGACCATGATCACTTCTCAATGTCTTAATTCTAAGTCCACTTTGGTTTTCCACAGACTTGGAGTATTTAATTAAAGAAGAACAAGCTTCACTTTTCTGATCTAGATAGTATACCCATGTATATCTAGAAAAGTCATCTACAAGAACATAGACATAGTGCTTCCCATTTAAGCTAGAAAATCTCGATGGTCCAAATAAATCCATATAAACCAACTCGAGAGGTTGAGAAATTGAAGCTTCTTTCTTTGATTTGAAAGAAACTTTATGTTGTTTTCCTTTTTGACAAGGATTACAAACATTATATGTTGGGAATTCTAGTTCGGGCAGGTCTCTAACTAAACCTTTCCTAGTCAGTATCCTAAGTGAATGAACATTTCAGTGTCCTAATCTTCTGTGCCGTAGCCAAGATTCTTTATGAAAAGATTTTAAACAAGTAACATTTTTTAGCTGAAGAATTCAAATCTACAACATATACATTCTCATTTCTTAATGTAGAAAATACAAAAAAAAAATAGAATTAAAAACATTACATGAATAATTTTCAAATTTTATTTTGAATCCATCATCACACAACTGAGAAATACCTAACAGATTATATTTTAGTCCAACACCAAATAGTACTTTATAAATTAGAATTGAATCGGTGTTACCAATCTGGCCTAAGCTGATGATTGTTCCTTTTGAGATACCCCCAAAAGTGACATTTCCTCCATCAAATTTGATTAAGCTCTTAAAGAATGAGTATTCTCTTGTCATATGACTTGAACATCCACTTTCCAAGTACCACATCTTCATACAAAAACTTTTCAAGCAAGTCTCCTATAAAAAAATTAGAAAGAAGATAATTTTGGTACCCATATTTTCTTGGGTCCAGAAAGGTTAGCAAGTAAAAATTTAGGCACCCATATTTGTCTAAGGGGTTTCCTTTAATTAAAAGAATCAAAATATTTTGATAAATAAACCTTTTTTGGTCTATAAAAATTTGAATATCTAGATGAAGCATAATAATTTCCAGAATTTTAACTAGCAGCATACTGTTCAGATTTTGGAATAAATTTATTTTTAACAATCTTTCTCTATCAAGGTTGGTATCCTAAACCAGTAGTATACTTTGGTGCAACTTGTTTTTCCAATAATTTGAGTTAGATTATTATTTCCATTTGTGAACTTATATAAGTCTTTTCTAAGTTTCTCATTAGAAAATTTAAGTTTAGTATTCCCCTTTAACAGTTGCGAATTCTTTTCCTTTTCTATTCTAAGATCAGATTTAACAGTACTAGTAAAGGCATACTATTTCTTTAATGATTTATACTTATCTTTTATATCATTATAAGTATATTATAACATATTATAGTATTCAAATAATTTGTCTTTAGACATATTATCATCATTATTTGAATCACTTTCATTCCCAGAATAATAATCATTGTGCATAGGGGAATTAAGTGTTACCTTAGATGTTTCAGTCATGAAACACATGTTGGCATTATTCTTTTATTCTGAATCAGAAGCATCAGATCCACTTGAGCAGTCATTAGAGGCAATATATGTATCTTTCATGTATTTCTTGTATTTCATATCCTTATAGTCATACTTTTTCTTAAATTTCAATTTTGGACAATCATGCTTGACATGCCATTTTCTGTTGCACTCATAGAAAACTATTCCATCATTTTTATCAGTTTTCCTCCAATCTTTGTTTGAATTTACTTGTCGATTATACTTACCCTTATAATCAGATTTTAAAAAGAATTTTTTATTTATATATAATTTCTTGAATCTCCTGGAAATCTGACCTATCTCTTCATCATTGTCCGAGTCATAATTTTCACTAGTTGAGATTTCTTCAGTTATCTGAACCTTCTCTTTGTCCTTACTCATTGAAGTAGTCGACTTGAATTCCACTTACTTCTTCTTTGGATCATCATCTTCCTCCTTGTTTATATATAGCTCTTCTTCATACATCATCAATTTTCCAATCAGCTCCTTGACAGGTAGCTTGCCAATGTCACATGTTTCTCATATAGAGATCGTGGTTCCTCTCCATCTGTCTGGTAGGCATCTCACCATCCTCATGATTTTCTATTTTTCTGGAATAGCTTTTCCTGGTGAGCTAATTTTGTTAACTATCTCCTTAAACCTGAGATACACATCAGAAATAGATTAAGCGGATTTCATTTTAAAATTATCATACTTAATAGTGTATATATTTAGTCTCATTTCCTTAACATTGGTTGTTCCCTCATGGGAAACAACCCAAGTATCCCAAATTTCATAAGTAGTCTTACAAGAAGATATTTAATTAAATTCTTCACATCCTAAAGCAAAATAAAGGGAATTAATTGTTTTACAATTATTATTTTAAGAAGTTTTCATAGGTTCATCCCAAGTAGTTATAACAGTTTCTGGAATCTTATACTGAGTCTCTATAGCAGTCCAGATGTCGAATCCCACACTTTCTAAATGAATTTTCATTTTTATTTTCCATTGGGAATAATTGACACCATTAAATAAGTGTGGCCTTTTGGTAGCTACACCTTTTAATCTATTATCTATACTAACTAAGTTTTAATGGATATATATAAAATATTCGAATTAACAGAAATTTTGAGATCTTTAAGATACAACTAAAATCACAGTTGATTTTTTTTTACAAACAGAGTGTTTTGAAAAATGTTTATCTATTTACCTCTAATACCAAATGTTGGTCAGAGTGGATACTCAAGATGGGGGTGAATTGAGATCCTATTAAAAATTTCTGTTTAAAATATTCCTATTAAAAATCGCCCAATTTAAAAAATTAGTTCAACTATAGTGAATTTATAAAGATTATAAGTGTTCAATTAGTTTCTAAAAGATTGATTATTTCTCAGTTATATTAATCTGAAGATTAAGATAGCTTTTAAAACTAACTTACTGGCTAACAACAATTACAAAAACATACTAGTTCAACATTCATATTTACTTCAAAAATGATTTGAATTTCAAAGTAATTAGTAGCGGAATATTAAAAATAGTTTAAACTAAAATAATATACACATTGGTTTTAACTAAGAGGTTCAGTCTCAAGATGAGACTTAGTCCTCTCAAATAGTTTACATAAAACTTTGATCGACACCCTGGATCGGGGTTTACAACAGTACTTAGATTATCCAGGTATTCATACCTCTACCACAGTTGTACGTGGGAAAGAAACAACAACACCACACAGGCTGTCCAGGTCCTCAGACCACTACTACAGTTCTACATGGGAAAGAAAAAGGTAATATGAGATTGAGTGTGAGGATAGTTTGATATCCTCCAGTTATGCTCTGGAGAGAGTGTGGGTTATACAAACAAATATACACAATGCTCAAATAGAGAATATAAAACACAACAGAGTTAAGAAAGAGAATAGAGTTAATAATTCTCTGTGTATTGTGTAGTAAATCTCTAGACTCAATTATTGTTGAGAATATGGTATTTGAGTCTTCTTCTCAAAGTTTCCTTCAGAAAAGAGTATCATAGTTTCTATAATCCAGCTTCATGGATTGAAAAGGTTCAGCTCTTTCAATGTCTCGATGTATACTATAGACCTTTTTTTGGAGAAGGTAGCTTGTTGCAGTCTTCGTGTAATCTCAAGATCTTAGTTCATCTCTTTTCTTATTCACACAGTCTGTGTCTCAGTGTGTACTTCTACTATATTTTCTTTAATGAGAAAGATGAGGTCCTTTTATACTCCATGATCTTCTAGACATAAATATCTTCGCACGTGCAAGTACCTCATACTTGTCTACAGATACTCATACAGACTACATTAGATAATGTCAGAAACGTTAGTTTGTCTACATATGACCATTATAAATATATTTGAATTAATAAAATGGAAGCAATTATTTATATCAATCGGTGAGTCATCTTCAGTGTGTCAGCTTCAGTTTGATAACATCAATCTGTCATCTTCAGTGTGTCATCATCGATGTGTCATCTTCGGTGTGTCGACTTTGGTCTGTCTAACTTTAGTGTGTCATACTTCAGTGTGTCTACTTAGGTCTGTCGAACTTCGGTGTGTCATACTTCGGTGTGTCAAACTTCAGTCTGTTGAGCTTCAGTGTTTCATACTTTGGTGTGTTGACTTCGGTGTGTTGAAATTCGGTCTATAAAATTTGGTGTGTCAACTTCGGTGTGTCAAATTCGGTTTCAGTGTGTCGAATTTGGTGTATCATACTTCGGGGTGTCAACTTCAGTCTGTCGAACTTCGGTGTGTCATACTTCAGTTTCGGTGTGTCGACTTCAGTCTCAGAGAATCCAAAAAATATTATGAGGAGTCTGTCTTTCATATACCATTACAAGATGAATTGTTTATCAAAGTACATGTAGAAATACACTTGGAAACATATTTATTCATGAATATAAGCAATTGACTTATTAAAGTATATGTTTCTGTATGACATAATTAATTAAAATTTAATGAAAGGGTAGAATATGTATATTGAAATAACTTATGATTATTAAAACTACAATATCATGTAGGGTCCAACATAATAGTTATTAGGTCATGATATACATGGATGAATTCAAATAATGTTTTTGTTATCCACGACTCACTCCATGTTTTTTGGTTGAGATAAGAGAGGACTCACTAATTGTACCAATCCTAGTTATTAATACAGAAGAGAAGATTTATATAATCAAAAAAATTAATGGAAATGGACTAGAGGAATCGTATTTATTATACATATCATCATAATCATCCATTTTCATTTGCAGTGGTGTCCATGTTTTCTTAAGGGTTTCTTCAAGGGCCGTGAATCATCATTTAGGTAAAAAGGTAATTTTTCTCCTTTTTTGTCAAAAGTTTTGAGATACATAAACAAATTAGCGATGTGTATTATCGATTGGATTCACCACCAAGGTTAAGTTTAGTTTATAATGGGTTTTATGTATCATAACTAAAGAAGTAATATCCTAACCCTGACTATAGGATTATGTGGGATCATATTTATCTTAATATGGATGATACGTTTATCCATTCACCGATACATATTACAAATATATGGGACAAGATCTTAGATGAGAAATGTATTTGTTTGTTGTGGTTATTATAGATGAATGGGGAGAATCATGAGGAGATGTGGCAATGTGGGGATTTCATGATGTAGAAATGGATAGGCCTCTTCCAAAGCACTACTTACCTCTAACTTTTTGAGGATGTATATCCGGTAGTGGGGAGATTGTAACACCCCTAGTTTGAGGTATGTGTTGTTATTTTATTTCTTTTACCTATAGTTTGGTTGTTTATAGTCTCAAAATGTTTTTGGGATATCTTGGATAATTTTGGATGGAGTTTAAAAGGAACATTATTGGTTCATAGTTAAGGGAAACTAGGAGAATGCTCTAGGTAATCAAGAGGCAGGTCGAGAAAGTATAATGGGAGGTACATGATTGTTGCATGGTAAGGGGAAACAATATGTATTTCTTAGGTAGCTATGAGATATGAGATATAAGTGTTTTTTCACATTATGTAAATGAACTTCAAAATTTTGCATCCAAATCACATGATTTATGTGTTTATAGATAGTGTCACCTACATGGTCGGTGCATAGTTTGGTAAACAATGAATATTAAATATAATTTAAAATTAATTAAATAGAATAAATTGTCTTTTTAACCTAAATATCCCATGAAACTCTCAGTATTCAATTTTGTTTTCTATAATGATGATACATAACCTTCCTCTAAGAGATTTTGGTGATATTATTTCTTTTGGAGGATGATTTCATTGGATCTTGTTTTGTGGGATATAAAAATCTAAGGTAAGCCTCCATATTTTCATTATCCTTTATGTTATTCTCATCTTCACTTCGAAAGAATTTTATATTGGATTTTAAATGGATGGATCTATGTTTGAGAACACTTTTTTGATGATATTTCTTATAGATCCATTGGAGGAAAGAGAGAATGAATCTGGATGTACCATGGCCATAGTGATTTGCTTCATTAGTGGTATCTGTTAGAGGTAAGTGGATATTTTATCTCTCAACTTCTTTTAAAAGTTAAAGGATTTATATTTCAAAAAATCATGCTTCTATTTTCATTGGGAAAACCCTATATGAAATATTATTGAAATATCTTTTATTATATGGTTTTATAAAGATGAACACAAAGTTTTTTTTTAAATTATTAAAATAAAAATCCTTTAAATAAAGTATTTCTTGAATATACGTTGGAAAAAATTGCTTGGAATGTGTTTTTCATTTAATTATATGGGGCCTTGTTGGTTCGAACATGGCCACCAGTGCCATTGAGGTACATGCAGGTTACCACAAGGTGATGTTTTCATGATGGGATGGGTCACTGATCATGAGTATTCAGACTATGATTTGGTTTTAATAGGTGTATGTATGTGTTTGTAGAATGGTTATTCCATGTAGATTATTATTATAGTAAAAACTAGTTAACATTAATCTAATAATGAATCCATTTTATAATCCTATTTATTGCATTTATATTAAAATTTATTGACAATTTTTTTCATCCTCTTTATTGTTTTATATAAATTATGCTATATTAATATATTTTAGTGATGTGTATTTGAATCTTCTAGATAATTTCCTTTTAGGCTATATACTTTCCCTTGAATATGCACATTGTTTTATAGGCATACATTTTTTCATCACACAAGTAAGGGAAATATTTCATATTTTTCAACTAAAACATCACGATCCTATGGCATTGGTGCTAATGGGTGGAACTTAGACATGATTGAGTTGGATATTTGGTGTGATTCCATATTGGAATCATTACATTATAGTGTTTTTTGGGTTTTTATAGATATCAAATTTTACTTTTTACTAATACTCTAATTTTTCTATTTGTCTTGGATTTTTTGTTATAGGGTCTACTCTATGCATCATATAATATCATGTTTTTTTTATTTTTTTCTCTTATAAGTTGTGTACATTTATGGAAAAATCATCCCTTAGTAATTGTGTATGAACTTAGTATTTATTGCAAGACTTTGGTGTCTAAGGTATTCCACTTAAGGTTATTAGCACCTCCACCTCATCCCAACCCAATGAGCTAGGGGTGGGGTGTTAAATAATTTTTAGACTAGGTAAAAGGAAATCAACCCATAAATTCTTCACTAGGAAGAATCCATACCCAAGTATCCATATTAGGTTGTCCAATTCACTATACCCCCATATTTTGGTGATCAGTTCATTCTAACCCATATTAGGGTGACCACTTTTCCTTACCCAATATTTGAGTGACCAAACTACCCTATATTAGGGTGAACACTACTTTCTTCCCCATACTAGAGAGTGTAATTTACCCTAACCTATAATAAGATTATGTTTCACCTGGACCTTCATAATATGGTGAACCATTACTCAAATATTATACTTGTTAACTTCATTCTACCTATTCCCAAGGAATAAAGAAACTTTCACTTAGGTATCTAACCTATGTACCACCATTTCCTAGGTTTACCACTTGGGAAACACCTTTTCCTAGGTCTCCCACCTGGGATCCCATTCATCAAGGCCTCCTCCACATCCTTCTAAAATACATGAATAGGATATAAACACCATGGTTCACCCCATTGACAATGTATTTCCCCGATTATATTTTATCCCAAGATTTCATCCTAGATTGACAGGACTCTCAGGGTAGTTACGATCTTTTTATACCTTGATAACAAGGGTTCCAATCATGAGGATATTTGTGAAATCTCCCATAACTCATGCAATCAAAATTGGTTGATCCATATTTAGAATATGGACTGTCCAAGAACTAAGTATACCCATTTTTTGAATTTAATGATCCTTGGATATTTACAAGGCTTATAACTTGGTGTAAGCTCCAAAAATCCACCTTCACCTCACTCACCTACAAATCTTGGTATCTATGGATATTATCCATTCCCATTGCTCCCATCACAGACTGGGGAACATATGAATTATCCCCAATGGTATCCTTCCTACTCCTAATAAAATCATGGGCCTACTACTAGGTGAAATCCCAAACTAATCAATATAATGGAAACTCATGTGTATTCCCCAACTCATTCCTTAAGGATCCATATTCCCTACAAGCTAATTATAACTTAATTATATTTATTCCATATGAGTCTATCTATACTCCCTCCTATTTCATTAACAATAGAAATAATAAACTAGAAAGGTATTATCGTGTATAAATACCACACCAACCAGTTATCAAAACCCTTCATTTAGTATTCCTAGATACATAACTTTAAACTGCACAACATAATATACATATATCATGATGTTAAATTGTATGAACCGATCCTATCACTGAATCTAAAACCATGTGACCTAAACTATATGGGATTTGATTCCGGTTGATAATGATACATAGGACTACTCTTTGAGGTTTGATACCAATACACCATTTTTAATTTTTACATAAACGTAAATGGGCACCCTAGTGGTACTTATTATATGACCTTAAATGGTGTGAGGTGTCCTATTAAGTGACGCTAAACTATATGGGATTTGATTCTATTTATAGGGATACATAAGAATCATTTTTTGTAAGAACCTATCCCAAAATCATAATGCATAATAGCTCCCTAGACAGAGATAAATTTCAGACTACTTATATATACAACATGAAATGATAGTTTGAGCACAAAGTAAAGAAAAAAATGGAGATCCTATGATATATTCGAATAGTCCCATCAATGAATGGTCTCAAATAATCATTGGCACGATGGTAACCAGTAGTAATATTATTATTATTTTGAATGATTCATGAATATGTTTCCAATAATTGAGGGAGTCCTAGATTTGGTAATAATATACTCAATTAAGGGGTGGGATGAGATTAAAATCTATTCCTCTCCACCAATGCACAACCTAAAGAATCATCGGTAAAGTCCCAGTGACCACATACCTTTGTAAATATAGTCCACATTGGATCAAAACTCTATGGTAATGGAGGTGTGTCAGAAATATAATGGTGAAACCAATGTGAATCCCAGACCCCTAAAAGAGATCTATTGACCATGTGTATACTTTATATGTTGTATTGAAAGGTTTTTTATTTTTTGTTTTAAACCCTTTAAGACATTTAGTGTAGTCCATAAAGTTCCATTAAATTAAAATGATAGTATAAAGCTGTAAATAATCTCACATCAGCCTATGTAAAAAATAGTATCCACTATAGATCTCCTAAATCTACCAATACTCATTAGTTGAGGTGACTGACATATGAATTAACTGTAATTAAGGCTATTAATCATTCACCCCTGAGGTCAACCAGTGCCTCCATCATCAAATGATAATCGTTCTAATCTTTGATTACTATATAAATGGACAAATCACCACATTGGAGGAAGATCATGAAATCCTTTATGACACGGAGTCCTAACCATCCTACTAATGATGGGCTTCAAAGGATCATGAGGACCTGATTTCCAAATACAACCATTTTAGGATCCTTAATATAGAGTTTAATAATGGCCATCTACCATATCTTTGGGATATGGAGGATGAAGTAACATAAATCTCAAATGCTACTTAAAGGATTCCTATAAGGGATAATGATAGATTATTCCACCTAGAGCAATGCTCTATGGAACCAAACCCTCAAGAATTTACTAGGGAGGCCATCTATGGCATACTGTCCCCATTCATCAAGACCAATGAATCTAGGAGGAGGAACCACTAAGGGGGAAATACCAACCAGGAAAATTCCTATATTATTATTCTTATCAAATAATCCATTCATCATATCCTGGAGGTAGTTAATGCTTAGGATTACATCCTTGTTGATTCCTTCTAATCCGACTAACATATCATAAACGTGAAAAAAGATACCTATTGACATATTTTTATTTTCGATAGGGGTATGGATATATTCTTATTCCCACCTAAATTAGGGGATCTCATCAGTGTATCACTGAAGATACTCTAGATCAGGCACGTATTCCCACTCCCAGTAAGAATAATTATTGACATATCCAAATGTAGAATAAATAATTGGGGTGGGACTATATCCTTATTTCTATATATGTTTTATGGAATATCCCAACCGTCGCTCAAGGGCAGGATCATATCCCTACCAATAATATTTATGTTCACTAGTTTATCCTAGTTGGGTTAGACTCATATCCCTACTACACAACATGTTTTCACTGACATATCCTGAAAATAACTAAGTAGTTTGATCATATCACTTCCACTACTACAGAAGTTCACCCATATATCCAAGTAATTACTTTGGTGTTCTCACATACCCCTATAGCTACTTTAAGAGTTTTCCAACATATCCTAATAGTCACTCATGTAAATTCTCATATCCTTACCCCACCATAGAATATAGAAAAGTTTTAATAGATATAAAACTAGGTTAAAATTATATCCTCACCTAGAAATACAAATTCCATCATCATATACAGATGGAACCGATTGAGTGGAGGTTCCGTACTTATATCCTCATGAAATAATCATGTAAATATATTTTCATAGTGATTTAAGACTAGAATAAGGTTCATTTCCCCATTCACACTAATTTTTGTGAGGAAAATTAACACACTCCAATAATTATCTTGGGAAGTCATCAATATATTTTGATGACAACAAGGATGTTTCATAGGAGGGTTAATATGCAAAAATGTTATCACTCACACTGTTTGAATTCAATGCTGATTGAGGTTTCGACCACATTTTTCTTACCATAAATATCTTGAAGGACTCATCATGGGAATTATATAACCTAATATTAGTCACATACTCCTACCATAATCAACATTGATATTAATGAGATCCTTTGTTGTATCTTAATTGTGACCTAATAATCTAAAAAATCCTCAACAATAAGAGAAAATAGTAATGTTCATGAATGACCTCTCAATGGTGAAATGATCAACAACACTAGAGGTACACCCTAGGGTACCCTCCATGAAGGTCCTTACCATTATAATTCTATTATTGACCATGATGGTCCAACCCATGGTGCATTCTATTAATATTATCCCCATATAAGTAATATTCAATGTCAAGAAGGTCCTCCACTTTCTAATCCATAAGTAGTTGGAAACCATGAATGTAATCACCTTGGAAGCTAATTTTGTTTCTATTGAGGTCATCCTCATAGTTCTCATTATGATGTTACTTCTTGAAAAGATATCTCATGTAATTATAGAGTTCCTCCTTGAAATGACATCTCATATAATTAATAAGTTCATCCCCTTGTTGGATCTCAATAGTCGGTAAATACAGAGGCTCTCCATATGTAATCTAGAGAAATACCTATAGAAGTATTTACCATGGTTCTCATTGATAATGTCTTCCACACAATAGAATCTAATATTGATGTGATCACCCCCTTGTCAAAATAACATAAAGGGTTCCCTCATATTGAAAGGAACTTCAAAATTCAAGGTTGACTAAACTGATCACCTCATCATGAACCAGTGATATCTTATCCCAGCCAAAGGATAGTCCTAGGTGATGATCATCATCTACACCTACCTTTGATCACTGACCCTCAAATGAAATTTCGAAGATCCCAAATTAATTCATTATACTTGGAAAATAAGAAAAAAAAACGACCACTATGGTCAGAACATATAGAAGAATCCCTCTTAGAAAATAATGAAAATTTCATTTTCATGTTGAAGTAAATAGTGTAGGAAAATAAAACAGTAATGTTATGGACCATGGAAACGTTTCAATATGACATTATAGAATATGTAAAAGGGGATTGAATAACTTATCTATGCCAGAACCAGTGGGATAACCTCCAGCATCTCAAAGAAACATGTATGTATTATATGAATTATTATAACCACATCAAGGTGATGAGTGAGATCTAACGACATGTTAATTTTCCTACCTTCTTAGTGTCCTAGAACCCTAAGGTAGTGAAATAATGTGATTCACTATAATATAATTTCTTTATATTCATGATTTAATTCCACCAGATGATCACAAATGCATAGTCTAACATACACAACACAGTTTTTATTTAATATGGAGCTATATACTTCACCCATTCATTATACCACATGGACTATTGTGGGAATATTTATGTAATGTCATTTCTTTATGCCATATTTTGGGATTGTGATTTGTATATTAGAGTTATTTTTTATAGATATTCCATATCATCCCTAAGGCCATGAAGTGACATACTTGGCAGGACTGAGCCATTAAATGGATCTTTCATCGATCCACCAACAAATTCAGACATTCATCTTGTCTGGGGTGATTAAATCCTTTAAAGATATATAATTACACTAAGAAAATAAGATATCACCCTAAAAATGTGCTACATTTATATCATTATTGAATAGAGGATCAAAAATCTTGGAAGGATGTGATCGAATACATCTTAACAACATTACAAGAGAAAAAACAACCCACAAAGTGAGGGATATTTTTAGCATCCACCATGGATCATTAAAGTTGTTTTGTCTTTGAGATACTGTAGTGGTTGGACCATGTCATCCCAATCACATAGGTATGGGGTTATTGTTACCCCCGCTCCAAAGGAAATTGTCCTTTTATAGATTTGGTTCATATCCAATGGAAAAACCCTTATGGTTCCCTCCATTTCATGATCCATCTCTTTCATTATGAACACACTCTATGAAATAAACCATAGAACCTCTTGGTGTACTCATCCATTGATGAGAGAAAGTGAAGAACCATATGGGATTTAAACAAAAAATGCATACAAAATAAGGACAATATTAAGGAGGTTCCTGATATATCACTAGATACATATTCATAATATGATCAATCTTCATACTACTCTAAGATCGAGGAGGGTATGATCCTTAATACGGACATCACATTAGTAAATTTCATTGACATCATCATTGTAGATAACCGAAGAAATATATTTGACATGGAAGGCCATGAAGAAAAAAAATATACATGAAAAGTAATCAGCACTGAATTCTATAAAGAAGGTGTGCTTACCCAATATCAAAGGTTGAATCAATATCATGGAGTTACTCTAAATATTAAGCTACTGCCACATCAGTATGATTCAGGAAAAGATAAAGGGAAAGGAATGACTATAACTACCCACAACCTGAAGAAGTTGGAGTTAAATTGTTCTGGAGACGCTAGATCAATACAAAATTGAATTATAGAGGCTCATACAAGACAATACCAATACATTTAGAGGAAATATTCCAACTGTGAGTAACTCCTAGGTAGGGGATAATGATTATTCTTTAGTATATGTAAAAAAATAAGGAACTATTAAGATAATAAGAGTGTAATCTTTCCCTATTATTAGATCCAAGTCTAGGAAACTAGTTTATTTAAACCTGCATTCTTAGGTCTACCAAGAAGTTTCTCTTCTAGGGAAGTAACTACCACCATTTCAAGAAACGATACCCTAGGGTAGCTCCAATTGGATATCTAAATACATTACTAGAAATCCATCTATATATTACTCCACCCACTACTCCCACTAGGGAATCGAGCCCAAAGACATTATTACTATAAGTCTTTAACTCCATCGATTCCATCACTACATGAATGGAAGATATGGATGGGTGAATCATGCCAGTGAAACCAAAAAGTAAACTATATCCTTATGTGGTGGATTAAAATCCTCTTCTTCCTAATTTGAAAAATCCCACCTTCCGAATACTCAATAAAATGGGAGACCTAGAGTAGCACATCATGCCCATAATGTCTTAGTGTATCCCCATAATGGGGAATTTGGAGCTATAAGATCTTGTGAATCTTATATGTTTTATCCAAACCTAGAAATAACCATCATTAATCTACTATAGTAATTTGTAGAAAAGATCTATCACTAAGTGGGAAAATCTATAGTGAATGTTCCTCTAGTAATTCAATTTGATGAAAAAAACCTGATGATCCCTAACTATTTAAACAATAAATTGTTAAAAAATGAGTAAGGTTCAGACATCATTTCTAGGTGGAAGGGACTCACATACTCCCTAAACATATAGATCCTTGAAGAATAGTTGCAAGATATTTTCATAGAGAATATTTATAATGAATTGTAAACACTAATAATCCCATTGAAATAATATAGTGGTTTTATGAGTTTCTAATAGTTCAAAAGTGATTGGATGATGTAATCTAATCCTCCAAGTAAAAATCACATCAAAAACCAATAACTTATTTGAATAATATTGGTAGAGTTGAGTTCTTATTCATTATACTCTAGCTGAAACCACTACTGAATCCAGTTTCTATGCTTAAACAATAACACATTACCTTTCCTTGAAGAATAATAGAAATAACAATATCCTTCTTAGGGGTTAAAAAACAATAAAATACTATAATGTTCAAAGAAAATAATAATAATTTTATTATTTTCAAATAGAATAGGTTTTGGGATATTTTACCATAGTAATAGAGAACAACCTAATCAAACTACTAGAAATAAGAAAGCCTAACGAATTCAGTCAAAATCACTTCCCTGATTACCATATCTTCTATTAGATGATAAGGAACTATATACAATACTAATTTATCTTTAAGGATATACTCCATATTATGGGTGAATCTGAATATGTGATATTCAGAAAACCACTCAACCTAAGTTTCTCATATTTCCACTATTCCATTAGAAGGATAAGGGGAATGATAGGAAGTCCCATAAATGGGTGTGTATATATTCAATGATGGGATGAACAATAAATTAGTCAACTAGGATAATTCCATAATCAATGCACAACTGAATCATTTGGTTGTAACTCTATCCACCTTGAGAAGTTCATGATGTCATCTTATTCATCACAGGCTTCTACAAATTATCATAATCATCATTGTAGAAAAAATAAATAAGATAAAGAGCCTTCATTGGTACCCCATACAATGGAAACCCTATCATAATTCCTAATTACATCACTAGAAGTATGGGTAATATCAAAAAGAGGGAACTACCCCACTAAATGGAATAATCATCAGATGAATAGTCAAAATATGGTTTAGTCAATGTCATCCATTTGGAAAACCAATTCATTAATTAATTTTATGTATATTAAATAAATACCCACACATAATGGTTGGGGTTGTCATAGAGGCCAATAAAGTCAGGGAGGAAGAGGTTAACATTATAAGGACCCAACCTTAAACCTTACTTAATCTTGAGTTATTACAAGATTACACATTGAGGATATTTATTGGTTTAGAGTTTTAGAGAATTAGATCATAAAACATGCATTACATTCCGCATTTAAACAAAGTGGTTACATAAAATATAGTATTAATTTTTCCCATCAATGGAAACATATTTAAAATAAAACATGGATTCTTTCTTGACACTTCCTTGACACTATCATCACATCATGTACCTTTCCCTTGACCTGTGAAAATCATTTCAAAAAAACAAGGGATGAGCATAAAAAGCTCAGTAAGGGATATGAAAATATGGAAAGGAAACATGAGTACATGTATACATAGGAATCAATGAAATCATACTTTACTCATAAAACATAAGCACTTTGACATACCTCATAAAATCATGACTAAGTCATAGAAATCATAAGACATAAGGGTAACTTGAGGCATTCATATCATTCTTACTTAGGGAGTAACACTCTTGTTTACGTTTGGAATACCTATCACAATATATTCCCTAAATCTCTTCAGAGAAACCTTAACGTTTAACTCCTTCACGTTAACCAATGCATTGGAGATCTATATCAGGCTCACCCGCCCTTAGTTTATCACGGAACCACCCGTCTTCATAATAATTCCCAAGAACCACAACATAATCGTATCACATAAAACATGCATAAAGGAAAAATAACATTTACACATTTCAATGACAAGATATCAATACAACACATTGATATAAATACATTATGAAAACAATTTTCAATACCAAAATAAAAGAAAAGTTCAGAATGGTATTTATTTGTCTTTTAAAAAAAGGTATGGCTTGTAGAGGAAACTGAAACTCAAATAATGGTCATGGCGGTGGAGAAGTCATTGTCGCCGCATACGTACGAAAAAAACATTCCCTTTTGTCGTTTAGTAAAACACTTCGTATAAAAAGATTACTTTTGGATAAACGTAAAAGTCAAAGGGGTTTATACACCGTATAAGAGAAGGTTGTGTATAAAACAAAATACGCCTCAATGAATGGAGATTGAGATGAAGTCCCTTACCTCGGGTCCGACATGACTCGATCGTTCTTTAACCTCCTAAATAATAAACTTGAGTTAATTTCTACTTGCTTAAGAACCTTTTTCAAGTTCATTATTCCTTTTATATCACTTATTACCATTTCATGAACACTATGCAATTATTTAAGTTAATAACGACCGTTTTAACGATCATTGGTACTTGAGTCAAAAATATGCTCTTTATAATTACAAGTTGTTCATGTATCCATCATATCCAGAGTTCTACTCATGATTTATATATCATATATATCATATATATCCATTATATACATGCATTTATAATATTACATAACGTCTAGAGGTAAGAAATGAAATGCACCATTCATGGAGATGGTAAGCCGTACGTACGCATGAAGGCTACTTCCATTTCTATTTCATTTTTTATGGAATGGAATCATAATGATATAAAGGTATATTATAATTCCAGTATAACATCATATATAATACCTTTAATTAAATCCTTTATACGTCCCACATATGGAATTAACAAAATCAAATCACTTTGAGGGGGCGGTAGTCCGCACTTCCTAAAATTAAGACATCGCGTTTACCCATAATGGTAACCATAAAGGTATTTCATAAATGAAAAATAAAGAAGCTTAATTAAATCATAAAAATATTATATATAATATATAAAAATAGTGACATCTAAATGTCCACCATTGAAGGTGTTATATGAGTGTTGAATAATCATCATTTTGTGAGGCAGAAATTCACCATCCACAGAAACAGTATGTTCTTTAACCATTAGATGTAGGTGTGTGTAAGTGTAGCTAGAATAATTCTTATAACAACATCCTAGTATATTTAGGATACTGGTGTTTTTACAAAAGAAAGGAAGAGTTTAGAGGATTGGAGTAGCAAAATAAAACATAAGAACACAAGAGAAAACACTACCTTTTAAACGGGTAACTCTTTTTGATTTGAGCTCAAAGGCTTCCTTGGGAAGAGTTCTGCCCAAAGTGAGGCTTCTAAGAGTTAGATAGGGATGTGGAGAGACAAAATGGGCAGGGTTTGGACGATCCAAAGTCTTTGGAAGTGTGGGTATGGAGGTAGAGGTGGGGGCCTTTTATAAGAGGAGAGGAGGGGCACTCTTGGAAAGTAAAGAAATGTTACTTTATTTTAAAATGAGTTTCGGATTTAAAAGGTCCCACATTGATATAATTCGATGATAAGGTGATAAGAATTATAAATATATTCATCCAATAGGTTTTTGACAAGTTTAGGTCTTAGATTTTACATTATCTTTCCATTTTATTTAAATAGTTCATTAATGAGGTAATTGCTGCATCATCATGATGTCATAAATAATTTAATTTATTTAATGTCTAAAAATTATAAAAAATTACTATGATGTAGGAATCGTTTTAGATTTCTAATTAATATTTATAGTAAAAAATATGACTTGTATAACCCCATTTAAAAATTGTTTTAGTAAAACAACTTATGTTTGTGTCATTTTTTACTTTTACTTTAAATAAAATGATATTAATGTCATTTTCCTTCCAAAGTGGCTCCATGGGGTCACCAAGTTGACCCATGTATTGTCTTGGTCATCCATGACACATCCAAATAAGGGTAGGACATGTACCAAGCTCATCTCATATTATTAAAACATTATTTTTACCTTAAACTACACTAATTACCTCTAATCGCGAATAAAAACATAAAGGTTACTATTCACCATAAAATTATTTTGATCCCATTGAACCAAATTTTACTTCTTAATGACAACCATGTATGTCGGATTTTTGCAAATCAAATCACAGAAGTGGTAAAGTTTCATTTAAACGAAAATCAGTTTTTTAAGTACCACTTAGGGGTTTCACTATTCATCAAAAATTGAAGTTTTTCAGAAAAATACAAAAACTTCACCCTAAGCTATATTTGATTTTCCGAATTCAGAAATTATGTCTATTTTAAAATATTCAAAACATATAAGTCACATTAATTAATTTAATAATTAATTCCCACTGTCAAAACAAATAGCGTGTTTTTATGAAACAATATGTATCAAAAGATTGACACTAGTTTAAGTCCAATTTCAAAGTGAAATTAATTCCAACGACCAATATTGGATTAATGATAAAAATATATTCTATTTACACTTTAAAACCAACTATAAAGATAATCTATCCATATAATTAAATTAGATGAAAACGCAGTTTTGATGCAAAATGCAGTATTTTTCACTATTCATAAAAAAATAACATTGTCAGAAAAATACCAAAAAATTATCCAATGTAAATTTCAATGTCCCAAACATAAGCAATAAGTTTATTTTGACAAAAAGATCTTATAAAATTGTCAAATGTTTTATTTAAAATGGTTTTCCATCAAAAGGCAGTAAAACAATCGTTTACAAATATTAGTGTATTCCATGCTTAAGATTGGATTTATTTTCATTTTAAGCCTCTAAAACACTATCTAATTCATAAATAGACATAGATAAGAATATCTATTATTCACTACATACTCGGGATGTTACAAAAATGGACCTCAGCATTCAATAACTATTTCCAGTAAGGCCATATATATCATAGAAACATGAAGACTCTTACTACAATTAGATTAATAAAGGAATCTATCTAATATTAAGACCTCTAGGGATAATTCAGATAAAATCATACAAGAATATTGGGTTATATAAATGAAATTATTCATTTGATGTTGAAATGTGAGAATGATGGATCAACATAAACCACAATCCACAAAGATCCCCCCAATTCTTGTAAATGGAAGGAACCACTAATAGAAATAGTAAAGACATCTAAACCCAAAGATAAGGAACAATCTCAAGATAATATGTTCCAAACTCTAGTATAAATTTATGATATCATGAATCATCAATCTAATGTCCCGAACAGTCTATCTATCATGATTTTTGTCACCTCTCTCTATAAATTTGAGAATATGTTTTTAATACCCTTTGAATCCCTGAAGAGTTTGTTGTTGGTGTTTCTATGACCGAGACATATCACATAGAGAATGGTTATTTCGAATTCCATATGATCATTTTCTCTATGGAACTATACTGGGAAGATACCATATATTGGAAAACCAGGCTCCTATATGTCTTCATAAAACTCAATGAAATAAACATCCATTAAGACCTAATCAATAATAGTTATATGATCAATCTCATCACAATATGAAACCTCATTTTATTGGGTTACAACATCTCTAACGTCTCTTAATCTAACCTAAAAATTTCGGGATATAACAAGAGTGATAGGAATCCACATAAGATGGTAAAAATAAGTGCCTAAATTGGTAATTGCATATCTAAATATGAATTCATGGTGATTTGTGAAGACATATCTATCAATGTGGTAAGATACCAAATTTTTCTTGAGGCACTATTCTTTTTTCCCAATTTATCTCTTAGGATTTGATCTAATGTGAGTTTCTTTTCAGCTCATGGGCGCATCGTGGGAGTCCATGTATTTTTTAGTTCCTAAATCTATGCATTTTGGAAAAAATAGAAAGTTCACACTGTTAAGAGAAACCGTGTGGGATAGGCCACTTGGTTACTCTTACTGTGTAACAGATAAACATAGGGGTGAAGAAGGCCACAATGTTTAAAGAAACCGTATAGCCTGAGGTGAACTCCTATGAAAGGGGGATTTTAGTTTTTAACAGAGCTTTGGATATGGATTATTTAGGATTTTACAAACCATTTTCATGAAACTATGTAAGGTACCCCTTAAAGAAGTGAAGGGTGCACGATTGGCGCATAGTTTGACCAACCATGCAAACAATCCATTCGACCCGGTGTGATTAAGGAAAAATTAAAATTTTCACTTAATGAGTTTAAATGTTAAACTATACTTTTATTTCCTTTTTCTCCAGTGATAGTGGAGCTTCCTCCACCTATTTGAATCCTTTTTGAAGCCGAATCATTGAATTGATAGATCTTCACCATCCAAACTCAGATTTGAACATTTTTAGTTTTGTTGGATTCTAATTAGTGATTTATTCATTAATTTTATTTTATACTTTGTTTGTAATGGTATAGAGAGAGTTTTTTAGGTTCAAGATAATATGCCTTGTTTATAGGATTTTTTCTATTCTTCATTTCTATCTCGATCTAGACCAAATCAGAGCTTGATACTGGACGCGTGCTCTATTATTGACTTGTGATAGGTGGTCTATACCTTTTCCCGCTAGTTTAATGTTTTATGAAACTAGTTTCCATTATTATTCTATTGTAATTTCATTAATTTCCCTTAACATTAACTGAATTATTTGATTAAATTAATTTCAA
Organism: Viscum album; assembly: GCA_963277665.1. Lineage (NCBI taxonomy): Eukaryota > Viridiplantae > Streptophyta > Magnoliopsida > Santalales > Viscaceae > Viscum > Viscum album. The sequence continues at coordinate 1,295,129,561 of OY728135.1, forward strand.
CTTGTTAGATTTCCCAACGAGTACCTTGAGATTGTTCTAGGTTGTTTCCCAACCTAAGCCACTAATGGTGTGTGAATTTATATTTTAAATTTTTTATACCACCCATGGGGTGGGTGTGATATTTACTAGTTAGAGGGATACCATTTATAATATGATAATTGTATTTAATTGTTGAAATAAGGTTGTGACTCTTTTTCCATACGATACATGATGGTTATATGATTTAAATTTTTTGAATGTGAATTTTTATTTGTGTTGGATGAAATCATGAAATCAAATTGATAATGAATAATGAGTGAATTGAGATGGTGAGATAATATGGTATTGCATTCCTTGGTTGGTATAACTTGGATCCTAATTCTATTGGATGTCATTAACTTTTTTCCCAAGGATCTTAATTATGGTAGTGGACTCCTTGGAATTGTTTCCTACTTGGTTCTTAATTTCATTGGATGCCTCATGTCTTTCTACCCATTAGATCTTACATTATTAAAAACACATTGGAAATAGACTGTTTACTTGCTCCTTGGACTCCGCCCAAGTCTTTACCGAGTTTCAACTGAGATGCTCCTATGAGTCGATGATGATGCCTTGATCTTCTATAGCCTGGATCCATCCCTTCATGGTCTGAAAATTTTGATTACACAACAAGGCCATTCTTCTTGACCTGATTATATATAGAGGTTGTGATGAATGATACCTACTAGATTATATGGTGTGTCCATGGTAAATGTTTTACACTTGGTTATACATAACGATCATGGTGGATATTTTTCTATGATTACAGATAGACCATGTATGGTTTTCGGTTTACAATTTCTAGAATAGATAGTGTGATTTTATTATTTATTTTTTATAGCATCCATTGTTATTGTGAGCATGACTATTGTTTTCATGGAGCCCTGTTTTTCTAGACAGTATCACTTATGCCTTGGGAAATTTACTTTTAGTACTTTAATACCGGTGATATATTGCACACTGATTTTGATCACATCACACAGACTAGATTTCTTGTAGACACCATTGGTAGTGGCCTACCGAGTGTAATCTCACACCCTATTTAGATCAATATTGGGTAACCAAATAGACATCATGGATTCAGGTAGGGACCAGTGCAAGTTCCTACTATACGATGCTTGATATACTTGTTCCTTAGAAACATGAGAGAACATGACCCCCGATAAGATCGTGATGATAGTTTGGATAGTTATTTTTAGTATTTTTGGTATTTTGATACATGTATAGTACTAAATTCATGTATAAATATTTTCTTACTATGTGAAGACATGAAATGAAACATCATTTTTTATATGAGATTAATTTTCAAATTGTTTATATATTCCTATCTGGGATGTTTATCTTCTTTCTGGTTGATTTACTGCTTATTATATTGAATTATATGTATAATTCCATTGTGTTACAATATGAAAATGAGAGATTATTATCCCAATAGTCACACCCTAGGCCTTCATTCCAAGTCGATTTCATCTTGAATACATGGAGGCATTCTTGAGGCTATGTCATCCACCGGCTCGGGGCACCATTTAGTGGCATTTGGTTCAGTATGTTACAAAGTGGTATCAACGTGTTTTCATTTATGGTTTTATATTTTGATATAATATATATGAGATTAGAAAGGTATTGGAATTTGGTAATGAGTTTTTCTTTGGAGTAGCTAACCCATGTATAGAGAAAATCTGAACTTCCACTGAGAGAAATTTCTATTTTTGTTTTTTTACTATTACATTTTAATTGATTCCACCATGGGGTGATGAACATGAATAATGTTGTTATAATTTATATTATTAATGATTTGTTTTAATATTTCTCAATTAGAGGAGGGTATTCATATCAAACATCATTTTAGTCACTTTGAAAAATTCAAAAAACAAGTATTATGCATTTTCATAGAGGGTTTATTTCTTTAATGCATGACATTGTGATATGTGCCTTGTAAGATATACCTACTATTTGTTAAAGGATTTGTGGAGGAAATTAGGAATCATGGTTTCTACTTAGAGTTTATTCAATGACAAAATTTTTTTCCTTCTTAGTCTACAAAAAATACCCTAATGAGTCAACCACGGAATGTTGAGTCATAGACCATTGTTTACATGGACTGGAATGTGTTATGGGATGAATCGAGTGGCCAGTATATTTTGGCTCATGTGGTTTATGGTCCATTGTGGATAATATGTGGAGACCAATTTGGTTTACCCATTCAATGAAAAATTTGAAATTAATATGAAATCAAATGAAACTGAATTTTGGAAAGAAAGAAATTGACATAAACCTAGCTTTTGAGTGGGTAGTAGGTAGTGTCTCTAGTGATGTTTATGACTATTTTGTTTTACCTAGTTCTATATTAATGAGAAGGTAGAGGGATGTGATCTACTTATTGGAATTTTTTGAACTATCCTACATTATAATCATTAATAATTCATTATATCTCTTTTCAGAGGCACATGTTTGTTATTGTAGAGACATGCCACCCTGTTGACCTCCAATCGTATGCTAGTAAGGTTGTGATGACCTTTCTCTGGAGGTAGTGGGCCATGGGCTATCAGTATATCCTCCTGTAGTTCCATAAAAGGAAAATTTAGTTTTACTAGAAACTGGTGATGAGGCACACTTGTGAGGGTTTTCTATTCTCTACTTAGAATTTTTAAGAAGTATCGAAACTTTCCAAATCCATGGAAGAGTTGACGCATGTGTTCTAATAGTAGAATCCACTGATGTTTTCAAGGGATGGTGCTCTACCAGATATTTATCTATGGATAGAGACTAATTTTTTGATATTCAAGCATTAGGAGGCACATCCTAATATGAGAGATAAGCTCACATCTTATATTCTTTAAGGATTAGTAATGCATAGGTGGGATGTTTTGAACCCTGATGATAGGCCATGATACATAGTTTGGGGTGATCTCAAAACTGTTTTTATGACTACTATTTCCATAAGACCTAGAGAGATGAATGGGACAGTGAGTTAAGAATCTGGAGAATGGCGTGATGACTATTATGGAAAACTCAACAATCTTTACAGAGCTTTAGAATTTTTTTCCAACATACCTTGCTGATGATCTATCGAGGGTGAGATGCTTCAAGGGATATATCATGAATCTTGTTCGATCTTAGGTCAACATGTTTAGTTTAATGAATATTGCAAAGATAGTGAATCAGGTGTTGATTATAGAGTGGAACCTATTGGAAGTAGGGCGAGTAGAGTAGGGAAGTTCAATCTCTCACCCTAGCGATTCAATGACTTCTAGAAGGATGAACTATTTTGAGGCTCCTTTTGAGGAGGGGACCAACCAGGCTATTAGTACTGGTTTCTATGTTTTCTATCATCAGTTTGGAGGACAAGGGCATAGGAGGAATCAGTTTGATTGAGGCCTAGTCGAGTACCAAATTTGTGGTAGGATAGGCCACATGCAATATTTCTGGAGGACCTTCCCTCCAATAGTTAGTGGAAGGTGACCAACTCTGACTCCAGGTTTAGGAGTAGGATACACAACTCTATGTATGGCTAGGAGAAGGAGTAGTGATGGTCATTTAGGTTGATTTCATGGTCATGGAAACTGTATCCAGGAACCTGTTGTACCTAGACAATAGAGTGGGTTTCTCCAGGTAGTGAGGTTGTTTCACAGAGTACCGCACTAAAAAAATACCCCAATTATAAGGGGTTATTTTTTTATATTAGATGGGGTTATAACCCCTCTAAATTAATTAGGGTTTCTTATGGGTAATCGTTGCTAATATGCCTGCATCGTTGTTGTAGAGGCAGTTTTAGTAAACTGCTGGTATGGTAATTTTAAATTAAGAGTGGTTATATTAGAGGGGGAAAAACCAATTTAATTTGGCTGAAAAATTTCAGTTTAGAGAGGGTTTTAACCATATGTAGTTTATTTATCAATTTAGCGGCGATTAAAAACCAACTTTAATTAAGTTGTGAGCCACATATTAGAGGTGGGTTAGGGAACCGCCTCTAATTGAGTTTTAAGCCACATATTGTAGGTGGTTTCAAAACTGACTCTAAGAAATGTTTTTTGAATAATTGTCACCTGCTACATCCTGTACCCCACTTCCCATGTGATCCACTACCCACTTATCCCTAAAATTCCCTGTTGCTGCCCATTTCCCCCAACCCCTCTGTCGCCTCACTGCCCACCCTATCCTTTCCCCTCCAATTCCAAGGATTCCAACGCCACAACCCTCCCAACCAATTCTATTACATGAATCCCTCCCCTTCAGTCAACTTAACCGATCACACCCTTTTCCTATAAAAGTCTCCTTTGATGGGTTTTGATGGTAGGACCTCTAACATAGGTCACTCAATCGTCTACCACTGTGGAAACTGATTTTCATTATTATAATTACCCATTTTCATATATATATATATATATATATATATATATTGAAGGTTATTAAAGTAAATGTTATTTTAAGAAACATTTAAATGAAATTAAATATATATCATATATATATTTATATAAATTGATATATACATTTTTATATTATATATTTATATATTTATATTATAATATATTTTTATTATATTCAATTTATACATTTATATAAACTATATATTTTATATGTGTATTTACATAAATTTGAGTAAATATATTTTATAATTATATTTTTGTTATTTATAAACACATATATTTATATATTTATAATTATATTTATGTAACTTATTAATATACTTAAATACATATTTATATGTTATATACATGTTTATTTATAACATATATATATAATTATATATTTAATATAATTAAATAATGTCTTTAAAAATATATTTATTGGATGTATTTCAATACGTATATCTATTATTATGTACATTGATATATATATTTATATGTATAAATTTTATAATATTATATATAATTAATATTATATGAAATTATTATATATGAAATAAAATTTATACAAATATTTCATATGATGAAATACAATTTATACAAATATTTATATAATTTATATATGAAATAAAATTTTATATTATATATAATTAATATGTATATTATATTTATCATATGAAATACAATTTATACAATTATTTATATAATGTATTTCAATACATATATTAATTATTATGAACATTAATATATATGAATTAAAATAAATATAATTGTATAATACTGTGTACATTAATATATATTTATTTGTATAAACTGTATATAATATAATATTGATTATATATAATATGAAAGCATAAACATATTAACCAAATATATATTTATTATTATTATAATATAAATTATTAAGACTAAATGCTTGAGTTTTTATATGACATATTTGTTTACATGAATTTTATTTATGTATATTTTTATATAAAATGTTTATTCTTTTATATTATATATAGTTAATATTATATGAAAAACGATTTATACAAATAAATATATATTTTTGTACATAATATCATATAATTATATTTAATTAACTTTATATGAAATACAATTTTATATTATAGATAATTAATATGTATACAAATATATAATCAAAATTATATGAAATACAATTTATAAAAATATTTATGTATAATATAAATAATTTATTTTTTATAGTATATAATGTAAATATTTTCCTATAATATATATATAAATATATAATATTAAATACATAAATATTAAATAATATATAATATATTTGTGTATAATATATATATATATTATATCTATGTATATATATAATATATATATATATAAATAATTATATTTACATATATAAATATATATTTATACATATATTTGTAAATACATTTATATTTGCATGTGTGCGTATGTGTTTGTATTTATGTAATATAGATATAATATAATTATAGTATATATATATTTATAATTTTTTTTATATATTTGTATATATGAATGTGTGTGTAACAATAAAATTATTAATTATTATTATGATTATCACACCTATTCTTTAAACTATAAAAATTATATGTTGGTTTTATAAATACTATGCATTTATATATTTTATGAAGTATATTATACATATAATATATTAAATACAGTTATATTATATATTTTTGTATGTGATTATATATATTTATATCTTATCATATTTATACACAGACACAAAACTAAATACATTCATATAATTAGAAATATATAATATAAATAAATGATATCTATATATTTACTAAATTAATTTATAATTAATATGGTATACTACAAAATATATAAATTAATTATATAATATATATAAATTTACATATAATTAAATATTTATAATATGATATATATAATATAATTATATAACATATATGTATATTTAATTTTAATCTATTCTATATTATATATATTTTAATACATAATATAATATAAATGTACTTATAAAAAAATAAATAATAAAAATTTATTTAATATAATATATGTATAATATAAATCATAATATATATGTATATTATTTACAAAACCATATATAAATTTCGTATATTTGAATAAAATTTTTTATAATTACATTTATATATGTATACCAATATTTATATATTTATAAAATTTTGGTTATATGTATAAGTATTTATTTAATGTATTTATATAATGCCCTTGTCCATATATATGTGTATAATGTATTTAAATACATTTATATAATGTGTTTATGTAACATATATACACAGACACATAGGCACACACACACACATATTATAAAATTTTAATTTATATTAGATTTTTTTAAAAAAAATATATAAAATTTTTGAGTGGGGTGTAGCCCCCTCTAATCAATGGAATTGGCAGCAATTCATGACCACTATCAAATTTCAGGAATTAGAGGTGGTTAACAACCTATAATAATGTCAAAAATTAGATGGGGTCACAACCCTCTATAATGTAATCACCTAGGGGTGGGGTGGGGGGGGGGTTCATACCCCCCTCTAATATCATTGATTAGAGGGGGTTCAAGACCCCATCTAATTTCATAAATTAGACAGGGTTCAAAAGCACCTCTAATCTATGGGATTAGTGGGGTTCATGAACCCCCTCAAATATCTTAATTTAGAGGGGGTTGTAAAATCTCACAATTCCCTTTAAAAAAATCCGTTATTTATATACATGTCAAAATGAATATTATATGTATATAAATTCTATAAAAACCAACTAAAACTAATTATTAAATTAGAGGTAGTTTTGACATAACCACCACTAAAATAAAACCAAATTCTAAAAAAATTGTAAAAATATTTGACGGGGTTGTGAACCCCTTCTAAATTTGATGATTAGAGGCGGTTGTACATTACCCCCTATAAAATGAATTTAGAGGTGGTTTTGTATAGCCCCCTCTAAAAAACCACCGGTAGTATGCAGATTTTTATAGTGGTGGTTCAGGCCAAATATATTCTATACAATCCACACCTTAGGAGTAGAACATCAAGCCGTCTATGGTGAGAGGTATTATTTATGTATCCTATATTATATTATCTTCGCTTTTAAATATAGGTGCATCTCATAGTTTCATATCTGTACCTTTTGTGAGGATTCTCAGGCTCATTATTCAGTTTTCTGATGGTGTTATTACTTAAGAAACTCCATTGTGGATTATAAAAAAGGGTATATTCTATTGTAGGGAGAGATCCTTTGAGATAGGTAGATTTCACTTCGTATGGTATCTTTTTTCCCTCAATATGATAGGGTTTTATGTTATACATGTGATGGACTAGCTAGTTTCTAATCTATACCATGTTGATTTCTATCACCGAAGGATGACTATCACATCACTAGAGGTTGAGGTTTTTATTCACAAGGGTGAATGGGATGTCTAGGAAAGACGAGCTTGTCCATAACATCGTGGTATTGGAGGGATGATGACCCAATTTTCTAGTTTATATCTGAATGATCATGGATCACATCAAGAAGATGTCCCTCCAATGGTTGACTATTTCAGGGTCATTTCCCCAGATGAATTTTCTAGTTTATCTGCTAATAGATAATTGGAGTTATCTATCTAGATAGTGTTAAGAGTTTCACTGATATCCATTCCTTCTTAGAGGATGACTACTACAGAGTTGTAGAAGATCAAAAGGAAGGTAGAGGACTTAGAGGCAAAGGGGTTTATATGACCCAATACTTCTCTGTGGGGTTTTCTAGTCCTTTTTGTGAAAATGGAAGATGATACTCTCATGATATCTGTGGATTATCATAAATTAAACTAGTGAATAGTTAAAAACCAACACCCCTTTTCAAAAATACTATCACAACAACTCGGTTGGTGACTTTGAGATCCTTCATCATCTCCGTGTTCCTGGCATATACCCAATTCCAAAACGTTACTTTGAAGTATTCTGGAAATCACCGATGCCGGGATGGATCAAAGTGAATGTTGATCGTGCTTCTAAATGCAATCCAGGAACTGCCAGTTGTGGTGCCATATTCAGAGACTCAGCTGGCCAGTGTCAGGGTTGCTTCTATGTTGGATATGGAAATTCTTCATCTCTAGAGGCTGAAATGATGGGGGTCATCCATGCAGTTGATTTTGCACTTCAATGAGGTTGGAGAAAGCTTTGGATTGAAAGTGATTCTACCACTATTGTTCATGCCATCTCGAATGGAAACATTCATCTTGCCTGGCTGCTTACCACACTTTGGATGAATTGTCTAAACTCGCTCCATGGGATTGATTACATGGAGAATCATGCCTACCGTGAAGCAAATGCTGTTGCAGATGCTCTTGCTAACAATGGAGTACATCATAACATGACTTGGCTGGAAACTCTGCCAGCTGACTTATTATATCTGTTTGATAGAGATTGTAAAAAAATCCCATCCTTCCGACTTTTGTAATCTTTTTGCTTATCAATAAATTGTGCATTGGTCTTTGATGGAAGCATTACCTTTAAAAAAAATTCAACCTACATACATAACTTATATATATTCTCATTGATTTTATGGTCTATATGGGTATTTCATTAATCCATTAATTCTATTGAAAACACAATCAGTTTTTATGTCTTTGATGAACTAGGTTTTTCATCCTTATCTGGATTCTTTTTTTGGGGATTTCGTGGATGATGTCATGGTGTATTCTCAAAATCAACATTATAATTCCAAACATATTGAGATTGTTTTTGGATATATTGAGAGACAATTAGTTATATGATAAGTTCAAAAATTGACACTTATTGATGGATAATATTCACTTCCTGGGTAATATTATCTTAGATGAAAGAGTATTAGTTGACTCAATGAATGTAAGAGTTGCAGATTCATGGGAGAATCCAAAGAACATTTTTTACATACATAGGTTCTCAGGGAAAACTATATATTATAGGTATTTTATGTAGGAATTTTCATGATTTTTAGTACATTTGATGGGTTTGAATCAGAAGTGTTTGAAGTTTGTATTGATATATACCTATGAGACAACCTTTCAAGAACTGAAAGGGAGACTGAATTCAGCGCTGATCAAGATTAAGCTAGATTCGAGCAGGATCTACACTTTGTATTGCGATGAATCAAGTATAAATCTATGGGAAGTTATTATATAGGGATATAGAGTCATGATGTATGAGCCTCATCAGTTGAGGCCACATGAGGGGAATTGCCCGGCACATGATCTCGAGTTAGTTGCAGTTGTTCATGCATGGAACTATCAGAGAAATTATTTACTGGGAGAATATTTTATGGTGTACATGGACCAAAAAATAATCAAGTATATATTTACATAATGTGATTTTAATATAAGGTAGTGAAGGAGGGTTGAGTACCTATTTTCATTTGACTTCAAGCTTTCTTATATTCATAGAGAGGAAAATGTAGTGGCCGATGCGATGAGTAATAGGGCTTAGATACATAATGTTCAAAAGTCTAGTGGTGAGTGGCATCTTGTGGCTTTGTTTTTAGAGATTCACTTGGAGATGTAGGATAGTTGTGTCCAGATTTAAGTTTATTCTTTTTCTGTGATATATACTATTCTATATAGAGTGACAATGAGACAAATTTCTAATGTTGAGGGCCTAGTTATTAGGACCCAACCTCAGTTACCTAGAGCCGGTGCCTTATTGGTTACATTGGCATACAGACATGGAATAAGCATCCCAAAGGACCAAGTAGTTTAGTATTATTGGAAACAAAACACATACATAAGTTCATCATTAAAACTTGAAATGAAAAACAACATAGAAACTCCTTAGACAACTTCCATAACTCCAAGGTTATTTCAGAAAGTCATCCAACATAGAATTATTCTGGCCCTGTGGAAATGAAACATAATAAAGGGGTGATCTCAAACACACATTAAGGGTAAAAAATACAGCGGAAGATAACATAAACATTAGACATGGTGAATAATTTAAAACACATGCCTTTAGAAATAAAATTGAACATAATATGCTAGAAATATGAGTTTAGTAAATATTTCCATAACATAACGTAATAAAGTGTATTATACTAGTTTAATATCCACATGAACCATTAATAATACATTCATAATGAGGGAATGTATAATGCGGGACAACATAACTATACTGTTAAGGCTTCATGCCAAGACCATAAATAATCATTTTGTCAAGACCTTGTGCCGAGATCGTAGTTTGTCTCATGAGACCTACCGATGCACCGAGAGGCTATAGCGGAACCCACCTAACACTTACTATGTCCAATTCATTCCTCATATGAACATCTATAAACATAAACAACATACACATTAATATATTAAAGTTAAATAGCTTTCCGAAACATTAAGCCAAAACACTAACCATTCAAATTAAACCAAGGAATGGTTTAAATTTAGCACATCAATATCCAAAATAATCATAAACCATTAAATTGAATATATTAGATGATAATATGGAATACTATCCCAATAATACTTAAGAATCAATAAGTGTGTTGAAATAGAGGAAGATACTCTAATAAAATCTTCGAGTAATTCTACAAATAAGTACTCTTTTACTTTGAAAAGAAGAGTTATTTTTGAAAAATAATTGTATAAAAATAGAAGTGAAGTAAGATATTATTTTCATAAAAAAATGAGTGATTTTATATATATAATAGTTTCCAAAAACATATTAGAAATTTCACGTGAAAATAGGTAAGAAATTGAGATATTCCCTTGAATCAGGCTTGTCTTTCAGAAACAATTTGAAAGATCCTTTTAAGAAATGAAACTAACCATAAGATGAAGAAGGATTATTGTTTGTGTACATATATAAAACACTCATAATGAATTTTTGGTGAGTATATAATAATACATAATAATTTCATTGATATAATTTAGACAATGAAAATAACCAGAATGGAAATGGAAGATTTGGGTGAAAAAACCCTTACCTTAAGTCTGAATGTGTTACCCTCTTAAACATAAGGTCCTGGAATATGAAATTATACATATCAATAAATTATTTCAGAAGTCAATATAAATGTATTTATTTTATCATAATCCTGTTTAGTTCATTTATGTTATTATTTATAAGTTATTATATTGAATTTCGTCATTCTGGAGTGTTTGTTTTCTTGATTTTCATAATTTGTTCACTTGTTTTTAAGTAATGAAATCCATGTGGAATGGTTGAAAATCTCCAGAATTAGAATTAAATAATATTTATTAACATCCATAATTTTTAATGGTCATTTCAATCATTCTGTTACATGGAATGAGGATGACTCATTAGTTGACAAATACTTCGATTATTTGGTGGTATTTGGATTTTTATGAACTAGTTTTGTCATATGATTTAATAATATGAACATATACTGGTTCCTGAATATTAATTAGGTTATGATACATGTATTATAGTCTTTTTAAACCGTTAAAATGGTATCATGATAAGTAATAAAGGAGAAATTAAAGAACTAAACTTCGCCTTCCACTAATGTTATAAATTGGAACCTCATGGACGTTGATTTTGCTTATAAAAATAAAAGGGAGGGAGTATGAATATTGATGATGGTTCTTCCATTAACATGTTATTATTCCAGTATATAGTTGACACTGAAGTTTATCATGATCATTTGGACAGATAATGTGAGGAGATAATAATAAAAGATATGATCTTTAAAATAAGATAAAAGGTGGGAGATCCCTTATGAAAATTCGGCAGCCTAACGACGTCAGTGAAAATTTTATAAAATGAAATGATGAGAGAAAAAGTGTACCTAATAATATTGAAATAAAAATTAAATAAAAAAGAATACATAAAATAAAACCCCAAATTATTAGAATGGAAAATTCAAAGAGATAACATAAAATAAGTGTCGACTAAAAGAGGAGGGTGAAGGATTCCCTTACCTTGTAGAGTAACTCCTAAAACATGAAGGTTGGGACCTTGGGGGCTTAAGGAAACATTGGGAGGACTTCTAGAAAGGTAAAACCACCATATCGTTGAGTATGAGGGATTTTTAATGATGGAAAATGAATGGATGAGTGGGTATTTATAGAAAAAGAGAGGGAGGTTTTTAATAATTTCAAAGGGACACCTCATTAGTGGTTTTTTCCGAACAATGGGCTTTCCCATGGTATTTTCCACTTGGGAAACCTCATATAATATGTTACTATACAAAAGTATACCATCCTTTTATTTTAATTATTATGTCATTATGATGTCATTAAACTACAAAATACTCAAAACTGTATTTTTTTACTATTCAAGAAAAATTCAACTATTTTGGAAAAATCCCAAAAATTCACCTCTACCATTTTTTGACTTGGAGAATTTAAAAATGAAATCCATTTTTCAAGAATAATTTTCTAAATATTATTAATTTAATTTTTAAATAAAATTATAGATAAGTTAAAAAATAACAATTTTAGGGTATAATTAGTTATATATCACATTGAAAAATAAATTAAGATCTCACAATCTTATTATCTAAAGAAAATTAAATAATATCATTTTTTACTATTAATAAGGGTCATATTACTATTCATAAGGGTATGTTACTATTCATCAAAAATAAAGTTTGTTCTAACAGACTCCAAATGACTTACTGGTCACAACTCTAGATGACTATTATTCAAAAATCCAAAAACAGTAGAGGAAAATTTGTGTTTAATGGCTATATTTTAGAATTCATTCAATATTTTTTTTCAAAATCATGGTGTGTTACACTAGTCCTATAGAAGAGTGTGGCTGGTGAGCACGCACAGTCTGGTTGGATTGTGGGTGATGATGAAATTATGTTTATCCATTATCATGTTTGGGTTCTAGTGGACATATGTGAGGAGATGATGTTGGAATTTCATGCCTAAATTTAGAAAGTATATCCTTGTGTTTACATGATGTACCAAGACTTGCTTCACCAATATTGATATCCGATGTTGAAACATGAGGTAGTTGGTTTTTTCTTGAGGGGTTCCACCTATCAGTAGGTGAATGAAGAACATCAGCAACCAGATAGGATTTTATAGAAATTATCCATCACTGAGAGGAAATTAGATGAATTTGCGATGGATTTCATGACTAGATTACTGAGTTCACCTCAATTTAGTGACTCTATTTGGGTTGTTATGGAAATGCTCCTTAAGGTTTCACTTTTCCTACCAATTAAGGAGACCTTCTCATTAGATGAGCTTTGGTGGTTGTATATTCATGAGATATTATGAATTCACTAGGTTCTTTAGAATGAGGTATTAGATATAAATGACTGATTTTTGTCTCATTTATAGAATATTTTGTTAAAGAAATTAGGTACATAGGTGATTTTGAGAATGACATACCACCCTCAGAGTGATGGCTAGTTAGAGTGCATGATTTAGTTTATTGAGTACATGCTATGAGCATGTGTCCTAGATTTTGGGGGCTCTTAAGAGAAACATATATCCCTAGTTTAGTTATCCAATAATAATATCCTTCAAGAGAATATACAAATGGAAACTTTTGAGTCTGTATACAATAGTCTATTATGACCACCCGTATTCTAGTTAGTGGAAGGTGAGGAAGATTTACTGAGACCACATCTTGTATAGGAGACTTTAGAGTAGGTATAGTTGTTTCAAAAGTGGATGGATACTTCTAAATATCGAAAACAATATTGTGAGGATCTCTTCCAATGAACTCTATAGTTTTTGGTTGGGGATCATTTCTTTTTATGTATCTCACTGAGGCTGGGAGATAGAAATATCATGAGACCAGGTAAGATTTCAATATGATATGTTGGGTAGTTTGAAATTATAGAGAGATTCGGGTTTGTAGCCTATCGGTTGTAGTAACCTAAAAGGTACCAATCCTTGCTCAAAATATTCTGTATATCTTGGATATGATGTTATCAATCAGACCCATCTCACAATCTATATCTGGATGAGATGAAGTTATAGGAAGATGAATCCTTTAAGGATACTCCTATACGTGTTGTTGATAGGAACATGAAAGTTATCCAAGGATGGTCAGTTTCTCTTGTAATGGTGTTATGGAAGTACTTTTGCTTACAAGACAATACATAGGAGTGGGATGTTAACATATGTTCCCAATGGCCTGAGTTATGCTTAGGTGAATCTTGACCACCCTTGAAATAGAAATTCACTGATGAATTTCTTTAAGGGATGAATAGTGAAAGATCTTGGGATTTTATTGAGGTAAAAATATTTTCTACTTTAGTTTAAATCCTAGGTTTTGACCAAATGCGAGTGATTTTTGAGATCATGGTTGTATCAAGGGTTCCTAGGTCTTGTTTTGATCTTCGAGACCCACTTCTTGGAAAATAATAGACAAGCCACACGGTTAGGAGAAACCATGTAGGATAGTCTATATGGTTACTCTAATAGTGAGGGGGATTGAAAGAGGGGTTTGAGAGGCCGTATAGTTTGATGAAACCATGAAGCCTAAGGCTCACACTCATGCTAGGGACCCTATAATTTTTTATAGATCCTAATACATAGTTTAAACCTAGTTTTCCAAACCGTGTGAATAAAACCATGTGAGGACCCCCCTGAGATAATGAAGGTAACACAATTGGAAGATGGTTTATAAAACTATGCAGCCAAACTATGAGACCCCATGTATTTGAAGAAAATATAACATCTCTTATCGTAATTAGTTTAAATATTAAACTATCCTTTTATTTTTTTCTTCTCTAGCAACAGAGGGATTTTCCTCCTTCCATTTGAAGCTTTTTCCAAGCCTAATCTAGGGATTGAGATATCTTCACAATCCAGACTTGGATTCAAACAACATTACTTTTTTTGGATCCCTACTGCTAATTTATTCTTTCATATCGAGATATTATTCATTCTTAATAGTATTAAAGGTGTTTTTTAGGTGCAACCTATATTCCTTGTTTTCAGGCATTTCATATGTTCTTTCATTTTCTATTTATATGGACCAAATTAGAGGTCAATACTTAAAAAGTGATATACTACAGACTTATGATAGGTGTTCTATACCTTTTCCCACTAGTTTGGTGTTTTATATATCTAGTTTCAATTGTGCCACATGACATAATTTTTTTTTGTGTTTCCTATAAAATGAATTTAATTCTTTGATAAAATGAATTGGGACCTATTAGGTTTTCCATTGAGTACCTTGAGATTCATGGAGGTTGTTTTCCCAACCTCATCTGCACATGGGGTGTCCCTTTGTATTTTTTATTTTTTTATACCACCCATGGGTTTTATGTGAACTCTATTAGTTATAGGTTTCTCCTTTATAATTGGATAATTGAACTAAATTGTTAGAAGAAGGTTGTGCTTCCTTTTCCATGTGATACTTGATGGTTAAATGATTTAAATTGTTTGAATAAGAATTTTTATATAAGTTAGATGAAATCATGGAATGTAATTTATTATGAATTAGGAGTGAAATGAGATGATGAGATTAAATTGTAGTAGATTCTGTGGTTGGTATACCTTGGATCCTGATTCTATTGAATTCCATGGAAATTTATCACGTAGATACTGATTTAGGAAGTGGATTCCATAGACATGTTTCCTCCTTCTGTATTGATAAAATATGATTCCATGGCCCTTGATAACCCTTGGATCCATCTTTATTTTCATCACATTGGACACGGTATGTTGATGTGCTCCATGGACTCAACCAAAGTATTAAACGCGTTTCCAACGTTATTCTCCTGATACTTGATGATGATTCCCAGGTTTTCTATACCTTGGATACGAAACGTCATGGTTTTAAACATTTGATTTCATGAAGAGTCCAGTGTGGGTGAATTAATTATATGGTGAGTCCAGGATTAATGATAAATACTAGATTATACAACATGGTCATGGGAAATGTTTTTCAATTAGTTATATGGTGAAACTATGGTAGATATTTTTCCACGCTTACATATAGCCTTAGTATATGTTGGGTCAAAGTTGGATAGAATAAGATTGTATTGACATTGTTGTATTTTTTTCATAGAAAAAGTAATCATCTCACTTTGTAAGAGTTGGTGATTAGACTCATAGTCATTATCAAAAGACAAGACCCAAAATGTTTAATAAAGTGCTTCTGTTTGTGAATAAGTTTTTTTGGACAAAAGATTCATCAGACAGACCTTATGCCCGAAATGAAGTTTTGGTTATAATGAGGAAGTGTATGAGAGTCTGAATGGATACGATATAAATTTGGTGATCCGTTTATGATCTTGGAGTTCTTATAAATGATAATTTTTTTGAGAAACTTTTGAAGCAATCCTTATGAAGAAAAGCGGTAGAAAAAGTGCTACCAATTGGATTGAGGTTCGTTTGGAAATAAAGAAGATGCTGGAAGGATGGTAAGTCATAATATATTCCAATTTAAGTAATAAGAATGTATTAGAATCCAAAAATTTATCATAGTCATGAAGAAGTAATGATTACAAGCAGGAGTTTGTGGAAGAAGAAAGTATATAAAGACAACGAGTTATGGTCTCATTTCATTGGTGTAAGATCACCAGACACCGAATTGTTTAACGGGTGGGATGTTTTGTTTGAAATGTGGGAATACAAAGATACTAGTTTTCATTTATACTCATAATCCTCAAGATAATATTTTTTGGAGAGAGATGTTGGTGAATGTTTTTAGTTAACCGTAATATGGAAAATGAATAAGTTGCAGCCAACCGCGGTACATCAGACATGGTGTTCCACCAATCCATTATAGTAACACTGGGACCGATCTATCAAATAGAGTGATGATATCAAAAGAGAATCATAGGTAGAAATTCTTATTGAACAAGATCAGTAAGTGGAGTTATTGGGACCGATACAAAATAGGATCAAAGATCAATCAACAATGTAGTAAACCATTTTCATTAGGGTGAATTATTTTGTATCCTTTGGGTCAAGAAGAAAAGGAGTCATACATCCTTATCAAGAGAGAAATAAGAACTATTGTCTTCATAAAATAGGAAAAAATCATTGGATTTTGGAATTCATCAGATATAGGATCATTAGTTTGAGGAAAAGAAGAAAAAGATAACTGTTTGAAGCAATTATAAAAGTGTTGAAAAATCGAGGCTTTAAGTTTTTTTGAAGTTTTTATTGAAGTGCTGCCAAAAAGTTATGAAAAAATTAGAAGTTGAAACTATGTTTATGTTGTAACTCCCCAACCCCAGTTACCTAGAGTCGGTGAATTATTTTAATACATTGGAATTATTACAAGGAATCAAGTCCTGAAGGACCGACCGGTTTAGAAGTCTTGGAAAATAGATTACATACATGAATATTACATTATACTTTATAACATACAAAACAATATAAATAATCCTTTATGAACACCATCATTCCCTTGGCTTACCCCTACATATCAATCATAATACATTTCTTGTAATCCTGGGAAAAATAAAACATAGAAAAGGGGTGAGCTCAAACGCTCAGTAAGGGTAAGAAATACAACAGAAACATTCAAAAATAAGCATAAACATTTAAGGAAATGTATAAAACTAAAACAAAAGACTTTAAAACATGAACTTCAGCATAATATGTCAGATATAAAATGAAATAATTCCATTTACTTATTCACATGGATATTATACTAATCGAATAATCACATGAAATATCATTAACCACTTTCATAATGATGGAATGCATAATGCTGAACTTTAATTTCTTTATCAAGGCCTTGTACCAATGCCTAGGGGATAACTATAACTGGAACCCAACCCGGAGTGCCTCTAATAACTGGACACCAACCCAGAGTGCCTCTAATAACCGGACACCAACCCGAAGTACTTCTAATAACATGACACCATCCCAGAGTGCCTCTAATAACCAAACACCATCCCGGAGGGCTTAATTTTACCGGTCCCCAACCCGGATCATAATAGTCCAACACATTCATCTTATGAAGAGGATGAAATATAACATTAAAATTTGTATTAAAACTAGCATGAGAAATGTCAATACTTTAACCATAAACTATGAATGGTAAAAAAAATAACACATCCACAGTCAAATATATCACAAAACCTTCAACACAATATGGAAGATTTGTATCATGATAAATCAACTTCAAAAAAAGTTTAAAATCCATTAAAGAATTTTGACATAGATGAGATTGATTTGTAAAACTCTTTGAGAGAAATACCCCTTTTTCATGAAAACATATAAAGTCACACAATTTAGAAAAGAAGTAATTTAAAGACATTTTTGAATCAAAATGTCCCATACCACGTTGATACTTTTGAAGGGAATTAACATTTTAAAAACATTCATGTCCATATAAATAAATCCTTAAAACCCATTTTGAAGACATGTACATTAATGAGAAATATTTAGATAAATAAATATTTCAAACATTTGAAATTATGATTTAGTAAAAAGTAACATAAAATAATCTATTTGAAAACTCTTTCATAAATCATGTACATGGATAATAAATATGTCCTAGTAGATAATAACATAAAATCAACAACCTCGGATAATAAAGATATTGTGAAATTAACCCTTACCAATTTGGTAACTTACGAAACATACACCCTGTGAAAGAGGTATCATACAATGAATTTGTAAATACACATAAATTAAATTTTATTACATAAATAATACAATTTTGGTCAGTACATACACCACACAAAAGGTAATTGTGCAATATGGCATGAATCTCACAGGAATAAGGAGTGAGAGGAAAACCCCTTACCTTGCACTTTCCTTTAGTCGAGGGTACGTTTAACCTCCTGTACGATGATCGTAGTATGTTATTAAATTATACCAGAAACATATTAATATTTATGATATCATACATGATTAATTTATGACTTTATATTACCCATTTATTAATAATTTCCATGTTAAAATAACATTTCAGGTAATAATCGCTTTCTTTATCGTACATGTTTTAACTTGTTACTCTTGGTTGTATCACTTAGATCATGATTTAAATACTTACAGAATATAAAACATGTTAAATATATCATATATATTTAGACTATAAATATGTATAATTGACATATATATGAAATGGAAGACACCGTTTATGGAGACGGTAGTCCGTACGTATGCATAAACGCTGTTTCTGTTTTCATATAGTATTGAACGGAAGTTAGTGAATAAGATATATGTAACTAAATAAATCCTTATATATATATATATATATATCTCCAGTATCATTATTATGTGATATATTACATACATATTAGTAATATATATATTTTTATAATCGTCGATTAATGGTGAACTTGGAAATGAATCTCATCGCATCGTGGAGACGGTAATCCATACGTACGCACGAGCGAAAATATCATTCTTTCGATATTAAAATAATATATAATTGGATGGTATATAATATATACATAATTATTATAATGTTATATTTATTATTTACATCAAATACACATCAATATTATACCCATCCAAATAATAATGTATTGAATAACAATTACACCACGACGTGGAGACGGTAAGCCGTGCGTAGGTACGTATGGTGACATGTCATTCAAAGGATGGATAGAATACAGAATATGGTTGTACCATATTTATAATAACATCATAGTATATAGGATATACCGGATTTATTATTTTAGAATAGAAATAACAAAGACATAAGAAGTTGAAGAAGAAAGGAACTTGAAAGAGGGTGGTGAAAACATTACCTCTTCTTCGGGTTCTTCCTTTTGATTTGATCAAAAGGGCTCCATAGGTTGGCTTTCTGATCAAAATAAGGCCTCTATGTTGAAGTGAGGGAAGTTGAAAAAGTATTTTGGCAGGGGTTGGCCGAATCAAAAGGCTTTGAAGGTGTGACGAATTGGTTAGAATTAGAGTCCTTTTATAAGGGGGAGGCGAGGCTCTTTAGGAAAAACTTAAAGTATAAATTTATAATAAATTCATATTCGGTTTATAAGGGCTCCAAAGTGTATTATTTAAATTTTAAGATGGGTATGGGTGGAAAACCACTCAACCAATAGAATTTAGATAGGATTGGGTCACTATATTAAACTTATCTTTAAGTATTCACTCTTAGTTAATTAGTTTCACTTTTACAATGTCTCTTTGTATTTTTATATTATATGGATAATAAACTTACTATATACATCCAAGAGACCCCAAAGTGGTCCATTAATGATACACCTATCATGATACATGTCCTTTGGACGAACCAAAGATTTTTAGGAATTTACTATCAATTAATAATATAATATTTGTTTTAAAAACTCTTTATGTCAAATTTGACACTATTCAATAATTGATTTTTGTAAAACTTATAACAGAATGATCACTACGAAAAACGTTAATTAAATCAATCCTAAGACGTCATATTATACTAGAAAATTATTTTTATTTATAAAAAGTCACAAATTACATTTATTTGGGTATTTATAATATCAATTATTCCAATTTTTCATTAATTAGGTAATTACTGCATCATCATTGTGTCATAAATAAATTAACTTTTTTAATGTCTAAAAATTATAAATAAAATATAATTATGTAGGAAATCTTTTTATATTTCTAAGGAATATTTACAATCGAATTTATCATATGTATAACCCTATATTAAATATGTTTTAGTAAATAAACATTGATTATACCTCTTTTAACTCTTCTTTGAATTAAATAATAATAAATGTCCTAATCTAATCCAAGTGGACATAAATGATAATATTTTATTTCTAAGGTTGTTTTTGGTCGAGATACACTTGTCCAATAGACTTAGGACATGTGTTAGGGTAATATTAATATCATTTTTACCCTTAATTACCCTATTTACTTTTAACCGTGGTAAATAAAAGTAAAATGTTACTATTCACCAAAAATTATTTTCATCTCATTAAAACACATTTTACTAATTGATATTAAACATGTTTCTCGGATTTTTGAAATTCCAATCACAGAAGCAGTAAAATTTAGTTTTATGAAAAATTTAGTTTTTTAACTACCACTTAGTGGTTTCACTATTCATCAAAAATTGAATTTTTTCAGAACAATGCCAAAATTTCAACCTAAGCTGTAATTGATATTCTGAATTCAAAAATGATTTCTATTTTAAAAAATACCAATAATATAAGTTGCATTAATTAATTTTATAATTAATTCCCGCTGTTACAATAAATAGCGTGTTTTTAAGAAACAATATATATCAAAAGATTGACAATTGTTTATGTCCAATTTCAAAGTGAAATTAATTCTAATGAACACCATTTGTTAAAATGGTAAAAATATATTCTAATTATACTTTAAAACTACTCAATAATATAATTTATCACTATAAATTATTTTGATTAAAAATGTTGTTTTTAAGTATTTTTCACTATTCATCAAAATATTAATCTTATCCGAAAAGTACCAAAATTTCACCTTAGGCTAAATTCGATACTTTGAATCCAAAAATGAAGTCCATTTTGAGAGATATAATTTATAAAATTTTAAAAAGTAGGTATTACTATTCATAATGGCTAATTTGATTGGTCGTGGTGTGTGTTAGAACTCGAAGTTGCGTACAACACACACTACTGTATTATTCAAAGAGAAGCGTACCGTGGAAGCACGGGGTGTTACATTCTCCCATCCTTCAATAAATTGCGTCCTCACAATTTGATATTGTTCTTTGAAAATAATATTTGAAAATAGAAAATATCTTTGTCGAAAAACCCACATCAGAAATTTGGTTAATAAAATTTAGTCTTAATAAGATGAAAGGAGAAATGAAAGGGTCACCACAAAATTATGATCTCGATTAGGAGGACATTGTTGGTAATTATAGATATATAATTGGAGGAAAAACGTTAATATTTATAGGTAGTGATTGAGGTCATCAATCACTAACAAGTTTAAAATTGAGGTCCTTAAATTCATCAATCTATGATGATTTAAAATACCATCAGTTCAACAAAACATAAGGTATTAGGGTAACACATTTTTGACATTTCAAAATATCTTAGTTGAAATCCCACATCGAAAAATGAATTAATGAGGCCTCTATTTAAAATAAAGAGTGGAAAGTATGAAGATTACCGAAAATAACACATACTAGGGTTCCACGTAGGAAAATATGGATATGGAAGAGAAATCTAACCATAAATTATCTGATTAAGAGTGGTAGAGAACGTGGCTATGAAAAGGCCAACAATCCTAAAGCCATAAATTAGTGATGATCAAAGGTACCATCTAGGAAAATATTTTTGTTCTAAGTTCCTTTTATTAATGTTGAGGACATTATTTATGAGATTGGATATGATCATAAGGAGATATACTTACTTTATAATTAGAGTTTTATCCATTAATAAATTTCTACCACAAACTCATCTTTCACCCCAAAACATAATACAACCCAAAAAATACTCTATTTATCCTAATCGTATAGGGTTCCAAATATAATGAATTTATAATTCACATATCAGACCCTTTATGTAAAGAAACTACATTATACCATCCAGGAACTTCATGTTGCACAATGGTAGAAGATAAATCCAAATTGCACTATGGTTGTGGGATCGATTCTCACAGCTTTGTCCGACACGACGGGTCGTCACACGGTCTGTGTGTTGTCCTTTTATAAAAATAAAAAAACCTTTCAAACATAAACCATTCCAACCTTTAGACTTATCCAAAATACTACTATCCAAACTCACAGTCCAAAATTTACAAGGAAGTTAAACATAATGAGGAACCTTTTTCCAGGTAATAACATGTGAACGCCTTCCTCATACATTCTTTTATAACACCGCAACATCCTGAATTACCAACATCAACCATCTCTTATTCCAAAATCACTACCTCAATATTAGGACTATATTAAGGTTTATCTTTCCTTCAACCAGGTAATTTCCAAAAAAATTAACTCGCTGTAGAGTCACTTTTCTTAGTACCATAAAATCTCATATCCTTAATGAAATAGTACTGCAGTACAAACCATATTTATTTCCAGAACATCATTGATAAAACACTTAAATGAAATAATTATATAATAACAACATAAGAACACTAGTCATTCCTCTTCATCTGTGGCAGTATCATAACTTGATTATTACCCAATAGCATCATTTGCGGCATAGTCTGATGACGGGGACATTTGTTCGCATAGTGTCCAAACTCCTTGCAGATGAAGCATTGTACATTTGAAACCTTTTTCTTACACTTGCAGTCACATACTTGGTGTCCTATTTCTCCACAATTATTACATACTCTCATCCCTTCAAGCATTTTCCAAGGTGATTCTTTCCACAGTCATCACATATGGGAAAAACCTACTTTAACTTCTTCCCTTTATCTGTCCATCTCTCTACCACCCTTTTCTTCTCTGGAATCCCTTCCAAGCCATAGGACTCTGAGAATTCTTTTCATATCTTATCAACACATGATACTATTTCTTCATATGATGATAATACGTGGGAGACTATTTTCTTCTAAATTCTGTCTTAGGACCATGAAAGATATGCTCCTTATTACTCTTTAGATCATACGTATTACTGGAGTTCACCTTCCTTCTACAGGGCACCATTTCTATACAATAGCATAAACTAGGTCAGTTTATGAATTGCAATGAATAATTCCAAACTTGTAAAATACCTAAAAAAAATTGAACGGTTTATGGATATAATCCATAATCATAAAAAATGTTTTCTTTGAGTAAGTATATACACATGATCCCTTCATAATGGATTGTAAAGAAAATGATAATTATCCTAAGCATATCCCCCGGGAGTTTCGTAACCAAGAGTGCAGCAAGGCCCATTGTCGTGCACCAGTTCTTGTTCGAGTCTAGCTCAAAGCAGTGTTTTCAGGTTTTACCCCTAGGTATATCTGTGCCAGAGCCGCCTCTACCTGCTCGTATCCAGATAGGGATTTATTTCTCAGAAAACTCAAAAAATCTCTACAATACCAAAATTCTAGGAATTTCTTTTATACTAATCCTCAAAGTCTATCTTAGGGCTAAGTGCTCTAATTCGAGTTTATCTAAATCTAGTTTCCAAGGTTATTTTGAAACTTCCTCTGATAACAACTGTAACGCCCCGACCCCAGTTACCCAGAGTCAGTGCATTATTTTAATACATTGGCATTATTACAAGGAATCAAGTCCTGAAGGACCGATCAGTTTAACAGTCATGGAAAATAGATTACATAAATGAATATTACATTATAATTTATAACATACAAAACAATCTAAATAATCCTTTATGAACACCATCATTCCCTTGGCTTAAACCTGCATATCAATCATAATACACTTCTAGGAATCCTGGGAAAAATAAAACATAGAAAAGGGGTGAGCTCAAACGCTCAGTAAGGGTAAGAAATACAATGGAAACTTTCAAAAATAAGCATAATCATTTAAGGCAATGTATAAAACTAAAACAAAAGTCTTTTAAACATGAACATCATCATAATATGGTAGAAATAAAATGAAATAATGCCATTTACTTATTCACATGAATTTTCTACTAATCGAATAATCACACGCAATATCACTAACCACTTTCATAATGATGAAATGCATAATGCTGAACTTTAATTTATTTATAAAGGCCTCGTGCCAAGGCCTAGGGGATAACTATCACCGGAACCCAACCCGGAGTGCCTCTAATAACCGGACACCAACCCGGAGTGCCTCTAATAACCAGACACCATCTTGAAGTGCTTACTTTTACCAGTCGCCAACCCGGAACATACTAGTCCAACACATTCATCTTAAGAAGAGGATGAAATATAACACAAAAATTTGTTTTAAAACTAGCATGGGAAATGTCAATACTTTACCCATAAACCATGAATGGTATAAACAATAACACATACACAGTCAAATATATCACAAAACCTTCAACACAATATAGAAGATTTGTATTATGATAAATCAACTTCAAAACAAGTTTAAAATCCATTAATGAATTTTGACATAGATGAGATTTATTTGTAAAACTCTTTGAGAGAAATACCCATTTTTCATGAAAACATTTAAAAGTCACACAATTTAGAAAGGAAGTCATTTAAATACATTTTTGAATCAAAGTGTCCCATACCACTTTGAAACATTTGAAAGGAATTAACATTTTAAAAACATTCATTTCTATATAAATAAATCCTTAAAAACCATTTTGAAGACATGGACATTAATGAGAAATATTTAAAAGAATAAATATTTAAAACATTTTAAATGATGTTTTAGTAAAAAGTACCTTAAAATAATCCCTCTGAAAACTATTTAATAAATCATGTACATGGATAATAAATATGTCCCATTAGATACTAACGTAAAAAAACAACCTCGGATAATAAAGAGATTGTGAAATTAACCCTTACCAATTTGGTAACTTATGAAACATACACCCCGTGAAAGAGGTATCATAAAATGAATATGTAAATAAACATAAATTAAAGTGTATTACATAAATAATACAATTATGTGGAGTACATACACCACACAAAAGGTAATAGTGCAATATGGCATGAATCTCACGAGAATAAGGAGTGAGAGGAAAACCCCTTACCTTGCACTTTCTTTTAGTCGAGGGTGCGTTTAACCTCCGGTACGAAGATCGTAGTATGTTATTAAATTATAATAGAACCATATTAATATTTATGATATCATACATGATTCATTTATGACTTTATATTACCCATTTAATAATAATTTCTATGATAAATTAACATTTCGGGTAATAATCACTTTCTTTATCGTATGAGTTTTAACTTGTTACTCTTGGTTGTATCACCTAGATCATGATTTAAATACTTCCAGAATATAAAACATGTTAAATATATCATATATATTTAGACTATAAATATGTATAATTGACATATATATGAAATGTAAAGCACTGTTTATGGAGACGGTGGTCCGTACGTACACATAAACGCTGTTTCTGTTTTCATATAGTATTGAACGGAAGTTAGTAAATAAGATATATGTAACTACATAAATCCTTATATATATATATATATATCTAGTAGCATTATTATTTTATATATTACATACTTATTAGTAATATATATATTTTTATAATCGTCGATTAATGGTGAACTTGGAAATGATTCTCATCG
This sequence comes from Viscum album, assembly GCA_963277665.1. NCBI lineage: Eukaryota > Viridiplantae > Streptophyta > Magnoliopsida > Santalales > Viscaceae > Viscum > Viscum album. The sequence continues at coordinate 1,295,155,886 of OY728135.1, forward strand.
CATCGTGGAGACGGTAATCCGTACGTACGCACGAGCGAAAATATCATTCTTTCGATATTAAAATAATATATAATTGGATGGTATATAACATATACAGAATATGTATAACGTTATATTTATTATTTACATCAAATACACATCAATATTATACCCATCCAAATAATAATGTATTGAATAACAATTACACCACGACGGGGAGACGGTAAGCCGTGCGTACGCACGTATGGTGACATGTCATTCAAAGGATGGATAGAATACTGAATATGGTTATACCATATTTATAATAACATCACAGTATATAAGAGATACTAGAGTTATTATTTTATATTAGAAATAACAAAGAAAGAAGAAGTTGAAGAAGAAAGGAACTTGAAAGAGGGTGGTGAAAACATTACCTCTTCTTTGGGTTCTTCCTTTTGATTTGATCAAAAGGGATCCTTAGGTTGGCTTTCTGATCAAACTAATGCCTCTATGTTTTATTGAGGGAAGTTGAGAGAGTATTTTGGCAGGGGTTGGCCAAACCAAAAGGCTTTGAAGGTGTGAAGAATTGGTTAGAATTTGGGTCCTTTTATAAGGGGGAGAAGGGGATCTTTAGAAACAACTTAAAGTATTAATTTATAATAAATTCATATTAGATTTCTAGTGGCTCCAAAGTGGATTATTTAAAGGTTAATGTGGGGATGGGTGGAAAAGCACTCAACCAATATAATTTATACAGTTTTTGGTCACTATATTAACCTTATCTTTATGTATTAACTCTTAGTTAATTAGTTTCACTTTTACAATATCTCTTTGTATTTTTATATTATATGGTTAATAAACTTACTATATATATCCAAAAGACCCCCAATTGGTATATTAATGATACACATATCATTATACAAGTTCGTTTGCTGAACCATAGATTTTTATGAATTTAATATCAATTAATAATATAATATTTGTTTTAAAAACTCTTTTATGTCAATTTTGACACAATTCAGTAATTGATTTTTGTAAAAATCATAACAGAATGATTACTTCTAAAAAATTTAATTAAGTCAATCCTAATATGTCATATTATACTATAAAATTATTTGTATTTATAAAAAGTCTCAAATTACATTTATTTGGTTATTTATAATATCAATTATTCCAATTTTACATTAATTACGTAATTACTGCATCATCATTGTGCCATAAATAAATTAAATTTTTTAATGTCTAAAAATTATAAATAAAATATCATTATTTAGAAAATAGTTTTATCTTTCTAATTAATATTTACATTCGAATTTATCCTATCTATAACCCTATATTAAATATGTTTTAGTAAATAAACATTGATTATAACTCTTTTAACACTTCTTCGAATTAAATAATAATAAATATCCTAATCTAATCCAAGTGGACCTAAATGATAATATTTTATTCATAAAGTTGTTTTTGGTCGAGATAAACTTGTCCAATATAATTAAAACAAGTGTTAGGGTAATATTAATATCATTTTACCCTTAATTACCCTATTTACTTTTAACCGTGTTAAATAAAATTAAAAAGTTACAATTCACCAAAAATTATTTTCATCTCATTGAACCACATTTTACTACTTGATATTAACTGTGTCTCTCAGATTTTATAAATTCCATTCACAGAAGCGGTAAAATTAAGTTTTATGAAAAATTCAGTTTTTTAACTACCACTTAGTGGTTTTACTATTCATAAAAAATTGAAGTTTTTCAGAACAATGCCAAAATTTCACCCTAAGCTATAATTGATATTCCGAATTCAAAAATGATGTCTATTTTAAAAAATTCCAAACATATAAGTTGCATTAATTAATTTTATAATTAATTCGCGATGTTACAACAAATTGCGTGTTTTTAAGAAACAATATATATCAAAAGATTGACAATTGTTTATGTCCAATTTCAACTTAAAATTAATTATAATGAACACCATTGTATAAAATGGTAAAAATATATTATAATTATACTTTAAAACTACTCAATAATATAATCTATCACTATAAATTATTTTGATTTAAAAAGTTGTTTTTAAGTATTTTTCACTATTCATCAAAATATTAAAGTTATCCGAAAAGTACCAAAATTTCACCTTAGGATAAATTCGATACTACGAATCCAAAAATGGAGTCCATTTTGAGAGTTAAAATTTCTATAATTTTAAAAAGTAGGTATTACTATTCATAATGGCTATTTTGATTGGTCGTGGTGTGTGTTAGAACTTGAAGTTGCGTACAACACACACTACTGTATTATTCAAAGAGAAGCGTACAGTGGAAGCTCTGGGTGTTACATATGTAATAATGGATTCAATGTTTCATATATTATATTTGGTTTAGAGCATTTAAATGAGTATTTTTTTTAGTTTGTACTAAGAACAATAATGATAAGTCTTTTTTTATGATGTATAAGCAAGTGGGTTAACAAAATAAAAGCAACCATAGTTCTTCATCATAATGGGGAAATTTTAATGGATATTGGAATTGGATTGAATAATGGTTTGAAAGGACGAAGAGATATGAATATTTGAGAATATTAGAGAAGGTTTGATAAGAGCCAATAAGTGTTAATAAGTGATGAATAAGTCAAATATGGCGCCTCAATGAAGAGGAATTTGGTTAAGTGGGAAACATTTTCAGATTCCTACCTAAAACACTTTTGGCACACCTATAAAAGCAATAGAGTAAATTATACATTATAAATTATCAGAATATCATCCATGTGCATAAGAATAGATATAATCTTTGTAGCTTCCAGATAGAGCATTCCAATGGAATTTTTACAGAGAGAATATGAAGAAGAAATATTGTATTCAGTGCTTTATTATAACATATTTGGTCATTGGATAGTAAAATTGGCATGAGATTTCCAGATTGAGGGATAAACAATTTATAATTATTTCATTAGTATTCTTATAGACTTATATTTCTGAACAGACCAATACTAGTGAAAAATTAGATTGGGTTATCATAACGAGTATCATTATGAAGTATAGAGATGTTTTTACCTACTACTAGGTAAAAAAGTGAAGAATTTTTTTGAAGATTGTATTTTTGAATGTTGATGAGGAAACACAGTAAAATATTTTGAAGCAACTGGTGAAAGTTTATTAACTTGTAACACAAACTTGTATTACATCATTATGTTTAAATTGAATCACATGCACTTTTTTATTAAACATAGTGCTACCCAAGTGTAAGGGCATATCCTATATGTTGTATCCACACAAATGGATTTTTATTGTGTATTGTATGGTATTATATTATTTTAAAAACCATACTAAGGAAGTATATACTCTTGTTGAGTTGTGAAACTTGTAAATACTTGTGTTTTTTGGATGTATAATCGTTTTTTTAGCAATGTGATAATTTATTAATAAGAGGAAAATGTTATTTCAAAAGAAATAAAATTTAAAAGAAAAATATATCACTAATTCACCCTCCCCCTCTCAGTGATACATTGATATTGGTAGGGAAATATCAATTGGTAATAGAGGGATGGATCCCTTTGTTTACTCTTTGATAATATTTTTGAAAGAGAAGTTGGAATTTAAAATTTGAATTGTGTGAACAATTAGAGGATTCTAGTCTTCATTGGATATGACTATCAGTTCTAGAAAGACAAAATGTTTCCTTACCTAATATGTCTTGGTTATGATGTCCTTGAAGCTTCAATAGATGGATTTCATCCTATTAATGAAAAATTTCCTCATACATTTGTTGACAATAATTCATTAATCCTATCAATTTTTAAATTGAGTTTCTTAGAGTGAAGGGTTTCTCACTATCAAATATATCTGGGATAATCTAAAGAACATTTAGGAATACAATATGAAAGCGATGAAGGAAAAATTACTAATATATATATTAAAGCATGAAGATTCCAATATGGGTGAATATGAATCGGTTGGTGACTTATGTACCCAGGTGAATGACATTGTTTACACTATTATATGTCTTGGTAAAAAATTATAATATTCTATAGTTTTTGAAAATATCATGAGAATTATTCCTGAAAATTTTAATGCCAAAGTTTCTACATTAAAAGATAGATATCAAAACACATTATCTTTGTATGATTTTCATAGTAATCTCATCCCATGTGAAATGAGATGGGAGAAGGTTATGAAAGGGAAAAAATGTTGATTAAGAATTTTTTTCAATCCTTCCAAGAAAGAAAAAACTAAAATGTTTATTGAAGAATAATAACTTGGAGGTTATTTTTTTGAAAATGAGGTATGTAAACATCTTGATGAATTTTTATCCTTGTTTTCCCAAATTTTTAAAAGATGTATAGGAAAATATAAGGGGAAATTTCCCTTATTTTTTTGAATGTGGTTCTGTTGTGAAATTTGTGGCTAATTGTCCTCGAAGAAAGCAAGAAGAGGATATTGATGAAGATGAAATATGTCTAAGAAGATCATAGAAGAAACATAGCGAGAAGGATAAATTTTATTCTAAATGGAATGATAAAAAACTATCCAAATCCCAAAAGAGAAGTTATTTTTCTAACTATTATGAAGAATAATATAGTGATGATTATTCTAAAATGTATACTGATAATACTATAGAGAATAATTTCATTGAAATAGTGAACAGTGAGTAGTTCTATAGCAGTAGTTGTTAATAAGAAAAAACTCGATTTTAATTTCACCATAAAAAATAATTTAAAGAATGTATGAGAATTATTCGAAGGCTTGACAAAGAAATACAGAAATCTAAAAATTAATGTTCCTAAATAAATAATAAATAATGTTTTCCTAATTATAAAGTTAAACTACATTAATAGATTTATAACATGAAGAAATATATTAATAATGAGAACAATTAGAAAAAACTTCTCTATGTTAAGATTAAATCAAAAGAAGAAGAATAAAAAAATTTCCAATAAAAACTTTCTAAAGATAGACAAGAGGTTACAAGTTTCAAGAAATCTACCTCTGATGTTAGTGATAGTTATTGAACAAGTGAATCTGATAAGGATAAAATTAACCTTATAAGGTTGAAAAAATAAGATTTTTTGAGAAGAATAAATATGGGAATGTTATGTATGTGGCAAAAACCACAAATTGGAGAAGTTTTAAGTTTTTAAAAAATATGATTCTAAATGTTTATATAATACATATAGTTTTGATAAGTCTAGGATGAAATATGGGTTAAAAGAGAAGATTCACGGTGAAAAAAAATGTTTTTGGTGAAATAATTTATGATGATAAAGAAAATATGGTTGTTGAGAATCATGATCAAAACTACAGATAGTATGGAATTTATAGAGGTAAATATTCTTTATATGGATAATGATGGTGTTGTAGTAGATTTGGGTATATGGTAACCATGTGTCAGGTTAATCAACAACATTACATCTTTTCAATGAATCATAGAAGTAAAAGTTTTAGGGGGATTAAATCCTCTCAATGTAAGAATTATAAGAATGATTTTTTTGAAGAAATATGAGAAGTTTGGTGTGAAATTCTAAAATAGGTTTTGACCTATGGAAACTATTTTTAAAATATGTATAAAAGTTGGACATCTTGTAAAAGGTGGTCTTATTTTATTACCTACACAGTAAAAGTTTTTTTAACAATTCTTACAATCTAGATGTGAAGAATGATACAGGGAATGAAAATGATCTAGTTGTAGTAACCGCTCTCAATGATAAAAAAGGAGAAAAAATTTGGATCTTGGATAGTGTGTGTTCTTCTCATATGATACGATAATTAAAATTTATGAAGAATGTGAAATACATTAAATAATAAATAGTGACATTTGAAAATGATGAATCTCTCAGAATCAAAGGTGTTGGATCAACCATCATTAGGGAAGAAAAGTTGAAATCCAAGAAATATTTTTTTTGTTTTTGTTCTGAAACAGAACTGGCTAAGCCTCTCACAAAATTGTGATGAAGGTAAAAAAGTTATTTTTTTTCCTGAAAAATGGGTTTTCTATGAAACTAAACAACATAAAAAATTAATATTATTCCATGTTTTAGAGGTTCAAAACTCATGTTACTTGGGAATGCTGGAAGAGAATTAGTTTTGGAGTAAAATGATGGGACACATAGTTTAGATAAATATGAGTAAGTTATCAAAGAGATATGATGTCTGTGGATTTCATGATAAGTTAATAAGAAGAGATTGGTGGTACACAATTTGTTAGAAATGAAATATTATAAACTCTATGAATAATAAAGTTAAAATTTGTTTTAAAAAAACCATATAACGTAATCATTCAAATATTTGTCGGTTAATTGGAAAACAATAAAATCATAGAGATAAGTACTTAATAACTTTCATTGATGACTTTACTCCCATTAATTTTTTATATATATGAAACATAAGAAAGATGTTCTAAATTTTTTTAAAAGTTTTAGAAGAAAAGATGAGAAGGAATGCGTGTATTTAGTAAAGAAGTTGAGAAGAAACAATGGTGGTGGATACAAAAATGAATAGTTTGAAAGTTATCTTGAGACCAATATAATTTAGAATGAGTTTATTACACCATAAAATCCTCAACAAAATAGAGTTTTGAAAGAAAAAAATAGAAATTTAGTTGAAATGGGGAAGACTATTTTACTTGTATATGGTCTCTCTCATTACTTTTGTAATCAATCCATGAGCACTGTAGTTTATATTCAATCCTCGTGTTTCAATAGTCCTATTTCAGATATGACTACATATGAAATGTTTTATGAAAAAACACTATGTTTGAAACACTTAAGTTGTTTTTATATTCTATGAATAATAATTGAGAAAGGTGTAGACATTGGGAAATCTGAACAAATAGCTGAAAATGGAATTTTTTTTGGCTATACAGAAGAAGAAATAGGATATAGATTTTTCAACAAAGAGACATAGATGTCAATTTACTCTATTGATGTAAAGTTTTTGAAAAATTTGAGGATTTTGATAAAAATAATGATTACGATAAGGAATATGAACACAATGAAAGAATTTTTGTTAATAATTTTAATAAGGATGAAAATAATTGTAATCGTACTCAAGAAGATAAATCAGACTTGGCTATTTCAAGTGATGAGTAAGAATCTCGAAAATCTCATCACAGGATGAGGAAGCAAGTGTAATCTTAAACCATAATTGGTCATCAACATCAAAAGGTTCAAACATGAAGAGAATCAAAATTCATTATACATAATTCCATATATTCAAAAGTTGAGCCAAAATACATGAATGAATCTTTTGAGCATCTGAAATGGGTTTAGGCTAGGAATGAATAGTTGGATTATATATAAAATAATGAAACTAGGTAACCCATACCTAAACTAATTTAATGAAATTTTATTGGTACAAATTGGGTTTTCCAAAAAAAGATGAATGAAGATAATGAAGTAATAAGAGAAAAAGTACGGTTAGTATGTAAAGGAAACTCACAAATTGAAGTCATTGACTTTTTTATGACTTTCTCTCCCATGGAAAGGTTAGTAAGAATTATAAAATTTATTTCTATTGATTCACAATAATGTTACAAATTTTTTCATATTGACGTGAATTCGGAATTTTGGAATGGAGAACATGATGAAGAATTTTATATAGAAAAAACATGTTGATTTTTTATTGGCAAGGAAGAAATTTATCTATGAAAGTTAAGGAAATCCATGTATGGGCTAAAACAAGAACCGATGTATTGATATTAAAAATCGGATTCCTACTTAAGAAAGACGCTACTTAAAAAATTAAGTGTTGATAATAACATTTACATCAAAGAGATTCAAGAGTTTTCCATTATTGTAATTTTTTGTGTTGATGATATTATCATTGTTGGGAATGATGAAAGAATATGTAAAAGATGTGCTAAAGAAATGAAAAATTTGTTGGAGATGTCCATGTTGGGTGAAATCAAATACTTTATTGGGTTACAAATCTAAAAAAACAATAAAAACATTTTTCTTTATCAAGAATTTTATGCTAAATAACTTCTTATGTAGATTTGAATGTAAAATTCAAAACATGTTTCCACTCTAATTTTAGTTGGAACCAAGTTAAAAAAATATTGAGAAGGTAAGGAAGTTGACTCTAATAATTTTTGAAAGATTATTGGAAGTTGGTTGTATTTGACTGACTCAAGAACAGAAATTTTCTAAACATTTTATTTATGTGATGATTTCAGAGTGCTCTAAAAGAATCAAATTTATTGGATGGGAAAATAATTCTCAAATATATTTAATGAATAACAAATTTTTTAAATAGGTGTGATAGCCTAGAAAGTATTGACTTGTTTGGGTATTCAGATACAGATTGGGTAAGAGATTTTTATGATAGAAGATCCACATATGGTGATGTTTTTTTGGAAAAAGTTTTGTTAGTTGGAATAAAGGAAAAAATTCAGTAAATCTTATCATGAATGAAGAAGAGTATGTTTCTGCCACTCAAGCTTCTACACAAATTATATGGATAAAGACTCAATTATATGTATTACTTGTTAAAGTAATGTTACCCTGGATCTTGGTTTGTGGTAATAAAAGTTCCATAAATCTTATAAAAAATCAGATGCAACATTCTCATTAAAAAAATAATGATATTAAATAGGACATCATCAAAAATCATGTGGAGAAGAATGAATTGAAGCAGGACTATGTTCCTATATCATAACAAGTTTCTGAAAAATTCACAAAATCTTTACTGAATGAAGAATTATTAAATATTAGGTTGAACACGGGTCTCCAACCGCTTTTCATCAAGGTTTAGGCATGTACTTTTCCCTCTATCATATTTTCTTTGGATAGTGTTTTCAAGAGGTATAATTGTTTCATAAAGCTATCAAATTTTATGCGCTAATATTCTAAGCAAGAAATCATGTAAGAGAATTTTTGGTTAGCTATGAACATAACATGTATGTATGTGAACTATTCTAACATTTGGTTGGAGTGGTTATAAGAAACATATGTTTTTAGGTCAGTGGAAGAAGTAAATAATGAGGTGGAGGAATGTGTGAATGAAAGTTTGAAAGTTGTTGAAATATCATGAATCCTTACTTTTGGACAACATGGTTTTGTTGTCAATGATTCTTGTTTCTTAAAATCAGTTATCTCACAAAGTATTAGAATTCACTAATAATTAATCCATGGTTTTAGGTTACAAAATTTAGTGATTTATGAACCCTTGTTGACAATCAAATCCAAAAGGGGAGATTATTCGAACCAAGTTGGATGAATAATGTTTGTGATAAAATTGTTGTATTTTTTTTCTAATAAAAAGCAATAATAACACTTTTTAAGAGCTGGTGATCAGAATCAAAATCGTAATAAGAAGATCAAAAAAAAAATACTTAAGAATGTACATCAGTTTGTGAAGAATTTTTTCTATAGAAAAGGTTCATCAAACTCACCTTGGGATCAGAATGAAGTTTATATTTTAATGAGGAAGTGTGTCAGAGTATAAATAGATCTGATGTAAATTTAAATATTCTTTTATGATCTTAATGTTCTCATAAATCAAATGTTATTTGAGAAAATTGTGATGCAAGCCTTATGAAGGAAATGGGGAGAACAAGTGCTTCCAATTGTTTTTAGGGTCAATTGGAAAGAATGAAGATGCTGGAAGGATGGAAAATCATAATACTTTCTAAGGTAAGTCAGATCACACTATGACAATCCTAATTTTTTTCACAGTCATGAGGAAGTCATGATTATAATAAGGAGTTTGTGAAATAATAATGATTACAAAGATAAGACTTTTGGTCTTTATTAGTCAATGCAAGATTATCGGATGAAGAATTGTTTTAAGGTTGGGATGTTTTTCTTGAAACATGAGTAGATGGAGATGCTTATTTTCAGTTAGAATAATCATCCAAAAGACACAAATCATTATAGAAATATATTTGTGAATGTTTGTAGTTTATTTTAATAAATAAAAGGAAGAAGTTTCTATTTCCAATAGTCTATTGGATGAAATGTGAAACCAATATATTAGAGTAATACTGGAAATGATCTATCAGACGATGTGATGGTTGAAAAAGGGAATTGGTGGTAGAAAATCTTGTTAAATCAGATCTTTATGTAGTGTTTTTGGGACTGAGGTAAAATGGGACCAGAGATCAATCAAAAATGTAACCAAACATTTTCATCTGGATAAATTGATTTGTATCATTTTGTACAAGAAGAAAATAATTCATCTATCATTTATAAGAATGAAATAATAACTATTTTTTGTTTTCATAAAATGGTTCAACATTCATTGGATGTAGGAATTTATCAAATGCAGGATCATCAGTCCGAGGAAAAGAAGAAAATGTGAACTGTTTGAAGTAGTTATTTTTTTTTGAAAAATGGAGGATTGAAGTTTGTTTGCAGCTATTGTTAAAGTGATAATAATAAGTCTTAACATATTTATAAGTTGCTACCATGTTTATGGAAGAATCATTTCAATGTATTATATCTAATAGTTGGTTAAGAGGATTAGAATGAGAATTTTTTTTAGTTATTAGTGAGAATTATAATGAGAAGTTTTCAGTTCTAATGTATTAGAATGTGGGTTATCAAAATCTAGGTAACCATATGTATTCATTGTAATGAATAAATCATAATGGAAATTATAATTCAGCTGAATAATGGTTTAAAATTATAATGAAATATGATGATGTGATAATATTTGAGAAGGTTCTGGAAGAATCAATAAGAATTGAGAAGAACTAAAGAATTCAATGATGGAGTGGAAATAGATTGTATTTTGATGTTTAGAGAAATTTGGTTAAGCATGAAAATTTTTCAGATTCCGACCTAAACCACTTTTGGCTCACCTACAAATGGAGAAGAGTACATTGTACTTTTCTTACAATCTACTTGGAAGTAAAGTGTATAATTGTTTTGAAGATTTTTTTTGAAAGTTGACGAGGCAGTAGAGTAACATATTTTGAATAAAATTGTGAAAGTGTATTAACTTGTTACTCAAACTTTTATTATAACATTTAATTCTATTTAAAGAAAATTTAATATTTTATTGAAAATAGTGTGAAGCATGTATAATGAAATTTTTAAATGTTGTATCCCCCCAAAAGGATTTTTTTCTAGTGGATTGTGTGGTATTGGATTTTTTTCTGAACCATACAAAGGATGTAGCTACATTGTTGAGTAGTGAACCTTGTAAATACATGTATTCTTGTAGATTTGCGATTTTTTTTATTTTCAGAAAAGTGATAATTCATCAATAGGGGGAGAAGGTTATTTCAAAATAATGTACACATAAAATAAAAAGATATCACTAATTCATCCCACATAATCTCAATGATACATTGATCCTGGATGGGAAATTTAAATATGGGTATCAGTTTAAAATTTATAGAATGGATAGTTTGATTTGATTATTTCTTATTTACAACTAACCTTGTTTATGGGAGATCAACTATTGTTTACAGGTAGTCTTGTTTGCCCAGACAGTATCACATATACCTTTGGCACTTTTATTTCAATACTTTTATACTTGTGATATATTGTACATTACTTTTTTATGACACATAGACTGGATTTGTGATAGAGACCATCGGTGGTGACCTACATAGTGTTATCTCAAACTATATTTGCACCACTGTTGGGTACACAGACATACTTCATGGATTCAAGTAGGGACTAGAGAAACAACCCACTATACGATGCTTGATGTTATATTTTACTAGGAGTATGAGGGCACATGACCGATCTAGGATGATGATTCTATCTAGGAAAATTCTTTTTATCTTTTTGGTATTTTGATACATGTATTGAACTGGATGCTTGTATTCCTATTTTTTTATTTGTAGAGACATTAAATGACACATCATTTTGTATATGAGATTATTTTTTTCATTTCTTATATATTCATATCTAGGATGTTTATCTTATATTTGGTTTATTTACTACTTCCACTATTGAATACTATGTTTACTACCACTATGTTACACTCTCACATGAGGGAATAGACTCCCCAAAAACATACCCTAGGGCCTCACTACTATTTAATAGCCTCAGGTGTATAGAGAGGAACACTTGGGACATGTGACCCACCAAATTGGGGCACTGTTTAATGTCATATAGGTCAGGATGTTACAAATGTACTACTGAGAATGCCTTAACACTATATGCACATAGAAGTGCCCTCGTTATCCCATCAATTTTTAAAATACTCCATCAATTCACAGGTCAAGAAATTATGAAATAGTAATTCTCCATTTGAGTCATGCATATCAAAATATATATATGTACGGAATATAAAAAGGATGTGGAAATAACTGATTGTAGATAAATACATCTAAATAAATTCAACCAATAACTTAGAAAATAAACCTATTTGACTAACCATAAATCTCAGTGAAAACTATATGTTTCTATATAAATAAATTAACATAACAAATACTGATCTAGATATTCATAGGTCCATGTTGGTTACATTGAATAATAAACCAAAAACACCTAATCATTTTCCATTCATATGATTGTGAAAAGATGTCCCCATGGAGAAACTACCACTATGGAAGGAAAAGTTTACCTTGTGGTCCATGTATGTCAACATTTCCTCTGAAAATATTTATTTTAAAGTATGTATGACCAATATTCAATCCCATTTAAAATTATCATGGATCCTCGACCTACTATATATAAACCCCTAAATATGGAGAAGAGCATGGGATTTAATAACATTATCCATTATCCTAATGGACTTAGTTACATCAGATAAACTATTCAATGGTGGAATGCCATTCCATGTGAGACAATAATGAACCCACATAATATCTTTTATCCTAGGATATTGTCCCATATTCCTATCTTGATAATATAAATTCAAAATAATAATTGGAATAAGAAGATATCAAGTATTCCCCTCATGTATTCAAAGAAGGTGTCTCCACCACTATCTATGAACTATACTGGGTGAATTTGGTTATTGGAAGATATATGGCCCATATTTATTAGTATCACCATGAAACCTAAATAAAAAGATACATAAATATTATTACTTAAAAAAATTGATATTTGTTCAACTGGAATTGTACCTAAATTACTAGGTTAGATCCAATGGTGGCTACCCATAACTTGGGGTTTCCAGATAACCACTATAGCTATAAACAAGTAGCACAAAGAATGCATCTAACTCATGAAACTAAAGTGGAAGATGAATATGAAAAATTCATCAAGGAAAAATTCATCTTAAATCTCAATACCAAAAATGGATTTCCAATATTACCATTGTCAATAAAAATAACTGTAAAACTCAAGTTTACATTAATTTTAGGAATCCCTATCAATGCTACTTGAATGATGATTTCTTAATCACAACTATAGAGATAATGTTCAAAAAAATGACTATATTACAAGAACCCTCCTTAAATGAGGAATATCTTGGATACAACCAGATCTCGATGGATCCAAATACAAGGATTACATAACTTTTAGAGTTCCCTAATGGGTATACTACTATCTAGTAATTATCTTTAGCTTACAGAATTATTTTTCTACATATCCACATGAAATGCACTATATCTTGAAGACCCTTCTAGGGAATATTGTAGAATGATATGTTGATGAGTTTTTTTTTCAATTCTTAATAACACTGTGATTGTATTTACAATATTGAGACAATTTTCAACAAAAAGCATCAACACAACTTGATGATAAACCTCTTGAAATGTTATTTCTAGGGTAACATCAGGGAAATTTCTTAACTTATTAGTATAACATTAGGTTATTGAAGTCAATCCAAATAATATCAGGTAAATACATGATATTACCTTACCTCAAAATCATATGTAACTGAGTGGAATCCATGTGTGTCTTCCATATATCATATGCTTTACAACCTATCCCACTAGTAAATGTTTCCCTTTTATGAGGTCAATGAAAACGGGAGCCACCTAATGATATGAGTATATAAAAATATTTTGAAACTCTCAAATAGTATGTTCTAGACACACAGTCTTTGATACCTCCAATGGAAGGGAAAACCCTCACCCTTTGTATGGTAACCCTAGAGAGATTTCTCATTTCATTCCTTACCTATAATAATGACGAGGGAATAGAGAAAAATCATTATTATCTAAGTAGAACTATGTTTAAAACATTTAATTTATACTGTGATATATAAAATATATTCCTTATATTGATCACTATAGTACCAAAGCTAAGATATTATTTTTAGCACCAGGAGTTTTATCTAGTTTTTTTGTGTCAATAAGGTCAAGTATATCCTTGGTCGGCTGATTTTAACTTGGAATCTAGTACGACATGTGGTTATTCTAAAACCATATTACATATAGTTCTTATCTTATAACGAAGTAAAAAGGTAGGAATTTGGAGATTTAATCATAGCACACCCTCTCCGAGAGAAGTCTTTTGTGAATATAGATCACCCTAATAAATATGTCTTTTACATTATGACACTCCTCAAACATGGGATATATACATTAAAAATTATTACAGGAGCTCAAGAGGAATTATAATGGAAAATAAAAAGCTTAATAGGATATTCCTATAAATTTTATTAATATCTATAATGAAGGTACTCCTTATATATTATTTCCTAAAATCATAAGGTTTCAGAACCAATGCGGTATAATAGTAGGCCCTTTTTTATAGCAGAGAGTTGTCCCTATAGATAATAATGGCCCGAATAAGTATCAACGTTGACTAAAAGCTGGTATTAAACTGATAAATGGTGATTATTCCGTTAATAAAAAATCATTAATCCCCTTTCTTGAATATGTATGAGGATTTATGGATGAATTTCCCTCATATCCAACACTGATTCACATATCACATTTACAAAATTCCTATGCCAATTAATTAGGTAATAAAACCCAAATCCTAGAATATCTGGACAACGATGAGATGTTCATTCACATGTCACATTATCGAGTGGTATATCCCTACATCAAAATGATGTGGAATATACCAATGAAGACAAAACTACCCATAACCATGGAAAACCCATATTTTCATTTACTGATTCCATAATTGGATTGATGTATCCCATAATAGAATACCACTAAAATATAATTATATCAATTGATCAAACTAAGTAATTATAGATTTGGTGGAAGGTCACTAAATTCATCCTTTATGATGGACTGAATTCCTAAAAAAATATTTTATAATTTAGGAATTTATGGAGTCCTCCCCAGATGAATTGAAGGACGAGAGATCCTCACTATCATGTAGGAAGTCCATGTTGGAACCTACAATGGTCACTAGTTAGGAGCCAATCCACTTCATAAAATATAGAGATTTGGATATTTATAAACAATGACGATTCATGAATATGTGTAGTTAATAAAGATGTTTCATTCTTGTAAGATACATGATATTTTTATCCATCAATCCCCAAAATTATTTAATATCTCAAAATACTAATGGTTATTTTTTATTTAGGGAATAGATTTCATGGTTTCATATCCCCTAGTAACAAATAATAATTTTATTTACATCCTTACTACCATTAACTTATTCTCTATATGGGATAAATCTATATCCCTCACATGATGTTAGGTCAAAGGCTATCATTAACTTTGTGAAGTCTAATATAATCATCAGATTTTGTGTCCATAACATAATATTGACGTTAAAAAACACACTTGTTTATTATTTATAATTGAAAAAGATGTATTGGGTGTATAATATCTTGTCCAACCATTAATTCTGCTATCATGTAGTGGAAAATAAGAAGATAAGGTCTTTAAAAAATCTTTATCAAATATTCTTTAGAATATTGTGTAAAAAACTATAAGTCTAGGAAGGATAAAATCTAGTTTAATCTATTATATTATCGATCCAAAATTTTTACAACCAAATTTGTGAACCCGCATTTTTATGTATATTATACTATGGTTTCCAATCCCATTTTGGTGTAATTTCCCCTAGTTCACATCACCATCTATAATCATATATATGAGGATGAGAAGTCCCAAATATGGATCTATGAATTGGAATAGATAGATGAGAAAAGGTTATGAACACTAATAAAGTTTGAAATCCATCAGAATCAATTATTTTAATCCTTAAATAATAATTTTTACCTCTTCTCGTATATCTATGGAGAATCAGTGCTATCACTAATAACTCCTATGATACATGAAAAAAAACCAAATATATAATTAAAATGGGAAGGTCCTCATTCCATATAAAAGGTATAATCCAAAATATATTAATCCCTAATTACAATGGATAGCGATAATATCATGCATGTCACCTATGAAATGTTTTTTAATAATTAATTTTCATAATTTTTTTTAGTTTACACATCCTTTTCATATGATGTTAAACTGCATGACATTTGGTCCACCCTATACGACCTTAAACGATTTAGAGTGGTACAGTTTCTAAGACCTAACTTTTTTAAGAAAGAGATAAATTATATATTTGAGACCCCAATATATGGATCTTTATCTATGAGCCTATGTTGAGAAAAACTTTCTCCCATTTAGTCATGGTCAATGACATTAAACCACATGCCATATGGTCTATCTTGCATGAACCTAAACTACTTAGAATGGTCTTATCCATGCAACCTAAAAAAATTCCCCTCTCTTATTCAAGATCTCAATTTGTATATGGGTCCCTTTACTTCCCTCATGTATTAAATGTTTATGGATAAACTAACTACCAATAACATAACTGTTTACCTAACTTATGACCAGAATAATGCCCTCATATAAATAATTACTATAAGTGGATTGATTTCAATTTTTACAAGATATATAGTGACATTGGAAAATATTATCATAGTAATAGTTTTAAATTATACCAATATACAATCACATCTTAGTGTATGCAATTTCCATACATTTGGTTCCTTTTCATAGTATACCCTGCACTAGGAAAAAATATACTTCAATAAGAACAGTGCGAGTCTTAATTATGTTTCTTTTTGGATATATAGTGAGACTTGGATATCCTATCCTAGGTCCAAACACATCATCTTTATCCATACCTATTACAGCTCCAATGAGGAGGAATTTCTTAATTAATACTATGTTTTCATCACTAACTCGCACTAGAGCATCCATTCCTCTCCCCTCTTCCCCTCCTTCACCCAATTTATATCTATATAGAGAGGTTCTTTTTTCTAAAAACAATATATGGATATATTCCTATTATGCTAGGATATATGGTGATTCCAAGACCACCTATCCTAGGACCATCAATAAATTTCCCCAAACCCCCCACATCCTAGTGTTTGGGTAATCTCTATTCACATCAATTTTCCCTAGTGTCCCCAAACACATTTACATTTCAAGAACTATGAAATTTATTATTCTTATTAATTTGGGATACCTATTGATACACATATCACTTATATTGGTCCTTCTAAATATTATAATAAACCCTAATGTTTTTCCAGTGTTTGGTCCCATACATTCATGTTGGGTTTTCCTTAAAGGGTTCTATACTGAGATGAAGAAATTTTATTTTATAAAAAACTAAATTGGTGTAATTACCCAAACAGTAAGGTCCTTGTTTTATGACCATAACTTAATGGAACCCAAGTCTATGTCATGCCACATTGAACTTCATGAAATACGATCTACCTCACAGAAACACAAACTAATTAGAGAGTTTCATCCTATACAAAACAATTTCCCTATATGAGAGATAGATACATGTATGGGTGCCTTGCATATAATCCCTATAAAAAACTATACTGGGTAAAGTTCTCCATCCATGTGGAAAATATAATCTCTTATCCTATGCACAAGCCTTGATTCTTATATTAGTTTCAATACCATTGTAGTATAAAATAAAATGTCACTTTCCTACATACATGATAGATTTATATAGAGAATACATATTTGAGAATTACATGTGGCTTGATTATTGGTACCTTAGGATATATGGTGACATCTGGTCAATATATTTTGGACCCAATTTTAAATCACCATCATCCTCTATTTCCATTCAAAATTTTACAACATCTTCATTATTGTTAACATGGAATTGGATTATTCCTATAATCTATTATATAAAACCTTCCCACAAATCTCACTTCATACCTTGAGTCGATATAGCTTTTATAACTATAGGTAATGAAGACATTTGATTCCAAGGGACACCTATTCTTGGTAATGGTATTTCTTCCACCATATTTGAAAGTACCATCCAGTGGCATGTTTCCATTATAATGACAAGGGAATATAATATCATTACACCATAATAACATTTCCATGGAACCAATTATTTGAATATTGGTTTGCGATCATCACTGACATAATTTTTCTATCTTAACAATCTTATTCAAATACCTTAGGTCATGATTTACATCATCACTATTACATATTCAAGAGGTGTTGGGAGATCTTAGATCTCAATTCTCATACGGGTTTTCATATCATGCTACCTTTCAATGCTCTGAGTAGTAAAAACCTAACTACATGAACCCATATAACTAATCTTCTATACAATAATTGGGATCCCTTTTCTTGTTGGTTTTATCATTACCTTGATTGTTAGAATACTCTAAAAATTTAGAAAATTTATATAACCTTAAACCCTAGAAATATTTTTTTGAAGATGAGTGAACTCTAAAAACAAAAAAATGTCAAATATGTAAGAACATAAACTATAACCCCTAATATTCTAGGTTTCAAGACCCTTAGACTGAATATGAAAGAGACCTAAAAGTATTATCAAGTCAAAAAACCAAGAAAAAGAGGATTGAAAAAAAAAAATCAAGTCTCCACCAACTAATTCACTACCTTCTATGAATTAAGAAAACATTAGAGTGAAAATAAAACAAGGAAAAATATTGTAGGGTCCCCATATGGCCCTAGAAAAAGCTAATTTATACTCGCTGGACCTAATGATCTAGAAATATTTAGAACTACCCTTTTTCCCTCTCCCTAGCATTCTTGTTTATGTGATTTCATGTAATATCCCATTTCCTTGAGAATATATTTAATAAATTATGATATAGTATATATTATCACACCCAAGACACTGTTTTTCATTCATATTTTTTTTCTTGATGTTGGATTTTTTGGTTGAGGTTTGGGTCAAGTTCTCATAGAGCATTTTTTATTTTTGGACGTTTTGGGTGGTTTTTGGGACTGTGCATGGTTTGTGTGCATAATTTTAGGGTAAAAATTATAGATGATTAAGGATGCGGGTGTTTTCAATTAATTATGTTCTGGCATGGTTTTCTAGGCATGGATTGAGCATAGCTTAGCCCAAACCATGTGAGGTTAAGAAGAAACTGTGCGACCTTTTTTTGGTTTCAGGGACAAGGTGCATGACCAATGCATGATTAGATTACAATGTGTGGTAAGTGTGTGGGGGTGGATCTGTCAAATTAAATATATGAGTTTTGTAGTTGGAACACCTTTTTTCAAAAATATTAGTCTATCTTATGTGGGTGTCCTCCCCTTTCAGTATGGTGCACGTAGTTGGCATACAGTTTGACAAACCGTGAAACTAAACTGTGTGACTTACTAAGATCTTTATAAATGTTTAAATTCCAATATTTCCATCCTTATGTTTTTATCGTAATTTTTATTCTCCTCCCTTGTTTAGTTTTGGTGCATGAGAGGGATCCCAAACCCTCCACCCATTATCATCGATACTACTTCAAATCTTGGTGAGTTCTTTTGTATTTTGGGATTTTTACCATATTCTTATCTTACACTCTTGTTTAGTGGCTCTTAATTTGAATGATTCTATCTTGTAAGAACCCTAGAGGATAGGGTTAATATTTTATTATTATTCTTTGATATTAGGGTGTGCAGTTCCTTCATCAGGATTAGTTATTACCTCTATTGGAGTTTCATTTCATATGCACATTATTGAGGCTGGCGTTTTCATACATTTCCTTTCCAAAACATTTCATTTCATACATGATCTTTCCTAAAGGTTTTTTAAATGTGATACCATTTATTATGGGGTGTTAGTGAATTTTTGTTTTGGAATTTCTATGATGGAAATTTGGTGAAAACGATTTTTAATGGATTTCCATAATTATGCCGATATGTATATGTCTAAAAATTGTTTTATAAAATGACTAATGGTATATTAAATAGATTTTAGAGTTTCATAAAAATATGTGGTGTGATTTAGGTATTGGTTAAATTTGAAGTTGTCTTCAAATTTGGAATTAATCTAGGTGTGTGGTAATGGAGACTTTTATGGTTGATGCTCATGTGTGGAACCTTGTAATTGGTTTTAGTTCACCTGTTTACTCTCTAATGTAATCTTTTTGTAATTTTTAGCCTCCATAAATCATTTTATTGGATGTGGACACATCCATATGTGCATATGGTGCACATATGTATGTGAACACAAATGATAATGGCATTTCTAAATGATGTATTCCTTAAAACTAGATTTTAAACACCATTACCTCTTCTTTGTTCTCTTATTTATTCCTCTAGTCAAATGGTTCTTCTAGAACTATATTGGGTCCTAAATGTTTTCATGATTTCGAAATGATATCAAAATGTGGTTTCTAAAATTGTTTACTAAATCATATCCTATTCCAAACCTTGGTATGTGGTTTGAGGACTAAATTATGTAAAGGCCCATTTGAAACCTTTTGAGAATGTTGTATGTTTTCACCATGGTCTTGGAAATGATATTAGAATTTGAAATGTTGAGGCTTAGTATTTTTTTTTTTTTGGAAAGTGGTTTTAAAACTCATGTGATATGAAGTCATGGATGGTACTTTTTTATGATTTCATGTGTGATGGGAACCCATATGGTTATCCCTCTGAGGAGAGGGACTCCGAAAGGTGGATTCAAAGTTAGGCAAAGGCATGAATGGTGTATTCTCAGAGTTATTTTTAATGCCACATGTGTGATTACCTCCTCAATATCTACATACTACTATCATGGGATTTTTGGGTGTCATCTAGAGGGTTTAGTGATGGTTTCATATCAACCTCGATTAGATAGGCTGATACCCCCAGATTTGTTGATAGGCAAGGTGGGTTGTTCCACTAGTTAGGATATTTTAGAGTAGAGAGTTGGTTATTGACTATGGATTTTCACAATACTCTTAAAGGTAAGTCTGAACCGAGTATTTCTAGAAATTTCTTTTAAAGATATTTAAGTAATTATTAGGATAACTATATGTATATTATGTTTTAATCTGATCCATGATTATATTATTTTTTTGCTTCCACCTCCTAGTGTTTTTGCCTTTATTTTTTAGTATAAATGTTTTATTACCTTGTTTTTTATCCTTCTTTTTTGTATTGAATTTTTAAACATGGTATTTAAAATAAAATTTTATTTTTAAAATAGGAAAATGGTGTGTATTGTTTTAAAAAGGTAATGTTGTGTTTGGTCTCATAACAAGATAAAACCCTATTTTATAAATGTATTTCAAACTAGTGTTTTTGGAATCTTTTGGGAATGGATAGGTATGGATTGTATGGTGATTACCTATCAAGATGTTTTATTCTCACAACCTTGTTGTGCCTGTTAACATCAGTATAACTAAGCAATTTTTTAGGTTCATGTCTCTGGTTTGAGTTTGGTATTTGAGCAGGCTATTCTTATGGTTGGTTGTGACTAAGATGTCATAATAATATCTTGTAATTTATGTTTTGGTTTTGGTTTTCTTTTTTAGTTTTAGTACTGTTCCATTTTTTATAGTTAGACATGTTCATGTATTTATTTTTATTAGTGGAATTTGGTTTATACTGTGTTCTCTTTTTTGTTTATTTAATTTTGGTAGCTATTGGGATAAATCATTTCAATTGTGATATATTTGATGTTTGGTGGTAGTCACCATCCTAGGAGGAAAGTGAATTCCTATTAGGCCTTGTCGCGGGCTTGGTCAGGTGTAGGGTTGGATGGAATCCCATGATGGTTTATGAAAAAATGGTATCAAACTAGCCAACTATTTTTTGGGGAATCAGTTAGTTTGGAAATAATAATTTTATGGCTCAATAGGTAGGTATAATAATATCATCGTGAAATCTTACTCATCTTGATCCTTGTGTTTCTAGGGGTAGTCCGGGATGTGAGTCTTTTTTTGGCCTTTTTTTATATGTTGGGAATGATAATGGAAGCGATATGGTGATGTGTGGTGGGTTTATATGAAGTAGTGACCCATATGAATCTTGAGTGCATGACTGAAGATATTCCTAGTGGTTGGTACATTAATTGGGCATAGTCCACTGAACCATGTGGCCAAGTTATTTTTGTTCATTAGTTCTCTATTTTTAGAGTTTGGTGTGAGTTATTATTTGTCTTGGTTTTGGTTGTAATGAGTGTATTTTCAAATGGAAAATGGTTTTTGGAAACAGATTTGAAAAGGAAATGAATTTTGAGGTGGAATTTTCTTTTAAAAGGTGGGATTTGGTGTTTAATGTTGAATTTGAAAAGTGAATTGGGTAGTTTGAGGAGTATATTTGAAATAGAAGTGGTGGTATTTGAAAGAGGTTTTTGGTTTTATTTGGTGTTTGTATTATGAGCCAGGTGATTTGGATTGTGATGTTCTTTTCAGTTTAGTTTTTGTTTGGTGTTGATTTAAGTTTCGTGTCTTTGTTTTTTTCCAAAGTATGCCACTGAGAAAGGTCCCTAAGGTTTGTAGTGGGTTTTGTTCAGTAGTTATCCCTATCTAGAATCATAGTGATATGGAAGAGTCAATTTCTTTTCAGTTGTTTCCAATTTTAAATGAAAACCAAGGACCATTAAAGGCAATAGAGTGTCTTGAGAAAATCAAAAGCATTTACAGGTCATTAGTAACTCTTGAATACATGAGGGCACATTCTGTTTTGAGTTCATTTGGAGGTCCATGTTTGGATCATTGGAAGGAGATCGTTCCCCTATCATTGTATGTTAAAATATATTGGAAAGTGTTTAATAACACTTTTATCAGATGGTCCATACACAGGGAGGTGAAGGTGAATTATGTGGTGGATCTCTTGGGTATTCAATGAGGTCAATTGATGATGAAGGCCTATGTTGATCTCTTTGAAGATTCAGTTCCTTTTTCTTTGGAGATAGTGTGGGAGGATCAAATGAATGCTATTATCTTTTTCTATGGTCTTCATCTATAGATTAAAAATAAATTTCTTTCATCTAGGGAAGTTCATTTTGAATGTTGGTGGATGAGGCCTTTCTCACTGAGTTGGTTGCTGGAGCACAATATGACACATTTGGAAATCCATTGTCTCTTGGGTATCAAGAATTCTCCCTAAATCATGAGAGGTGTGTTCCAGAAGATCCTATTCTTGAGTTTTATTCTTTTCTGGTTTTGGACCCTCATTCATCAAATAGTTTTCTCATGTACTTCCAGTGTGTCCGATTTGTTTATTCGAATCTATCTTTCTTCAATCTTCTAAATACATTTCATAGATGTCATAGTCTCAGTAATCTATAGAATAATTTTAAGAATAATTTACATAGGATGAAGTCCCAAATGGACTATCTCAGCTTCTTAATGTGGGGTAGTAGATATTTCAAGACATCATGGCTCCAACCATAAGCACTAGAGGGAATATCTTCATGCAGTCAGGGGTCATGGGTATTGGAAATATTGACATAGATTTGTCTCTAGAGTTGAATATAGAATGGTTTAAGATACTCATTTGTGGATTCATTAGTTGTTTTGAGTTTATACTTATTGTAAAAGTATTTTTTGCCTCGTTTTTAGGTAATTTTCATGGTTGTGTTTTGTTTTGAGAGACATGTGTGGTTAAGCATTGTGGGTCTCTTCCAGTTTTACTTTCTGGTTATGATCATTTTAGAAATATTTACATTTTCTTGAAACTATGAATTATAATTTCATCCATTTCTTGGATTATGATTATTTTTAGGGTCCCCCAGTGTGGGGGGTGGGGGTGGGGGTGGGGTTGGTTGGTGTTGGGAGTTCTAGTTCCATCTACCACAAGTTGGTACTTTTAGTGTTACCCATGCTAGTCAGATTTTATGGTTGGGGAAAACCCTACTCTTTTTCTCAGGGATCTATTATTTTTGTTTTATCTTATATATAGTTGGGTGTGAATTGTGGAGTGAAATGTGGCACCGAGTTTTTGGTTTTATTTGGACATATTTAGTTTTGATCTAAAGTTTGATCCACCATTAGGCAGGGTGACATTCTAGGGTTAGTAAGTTTTTTGGTGGAGATAATTATCACAACTCAACCATATTTTTTACATTATTTAATTATTTTCTTGATGTTAGATCTTTTGGATGAGGATTGGGTTGAGTTCCCAAGGAGAAAATTTTAGTTTTGGAGGTTTCAGGTGGTTTTTGGCCTTGTGCATGATTTGTGTGCATAGTTTGGGGGCAAAACTATGCAACTGTTTTAGGATATAGGTTTTTTAGTTCATTTTTTATGGCATGATTTTCCTTTCATGGATTGATCAAATATTGAACCAAATTATTCGATGCCAAGGGGAAACTATGTCATATTATTCTAGTGTTAGGGATAAGATGGATGACTTGTGCATGGTTACATGAAACTGTGACGCAAGCGTACAAGATGGCTCTGTCAAATGATAGAGCCAAGTCTCATGTATTATACATGGTTTGGAAAAATATGTATCCCAACCGTGCCGGTAGCCAACCCTTCCAGTTGGATGTACATGTGTAATTCCCCAACCCCATTTACCCAAAGTTGGTGCATTTTTACATAACATTGGCATGATCACAAAATATCATGTCTCAAAAGACCGATTAGTTTAGTATCCTTGGAAATAATAGATACATTCATAAGCATTAAATTACATCATAAATGGAAAACTACAACTACATTGTTTCCATAGACAACATTGAGATCCCATAGAGTATCCCTGCAGGTGAGTCATAATATACTTCTTCGGATCCTGGGAAAAATAAAACATAGAAAGGGGTGAGCTCAGATGCTCAGTAAGGATAACAATATAGTGGAAACTTTTATAAATAAGCATAAAAATTTAAGGAAATGTATAAAACTAAAAAAATATTTTTAAACCTGAACATCAGAATAATATGGAAAAGATAAAATCAAAATAATGACATTTAATTACTCACATGGATATTCTACTAGTCGAATAATAACATGCAATATCAATATCCACTTTCATAATGATGGAATGCATAATGCCCGAATTTCATAACAACATAGTCAATGCCTTGTGTCAAGACTAAAAATAAGATTTTGTCAATGCCTTGTGTTAAGACACTAGATTTTCTCATGAGACCTATTGATTCATCTAGGAGCTATAGCGGGCTCCACCCATCACATACTAAGTCCAATGCCTTCCTCATAAGAAAAGGAGTAAACATAACATAAACATTAATATTAAAACTAGCATACGAAATGTCAATACATTTCCATAAACCATGAATGGTATAAAAATAACACATCCATAGTCAAACATATCTCAAAATCTTCAATACAATATGGAAGTTTTTTATCATAATAAATTAACTTCAAATAAACCTAAAATCCATCAAAGGATGTTGACATAGATGAAATCCAAATCTTTTTTTAGAGAAATATCTCTTTCTATTTTGAAATCATTTAAAATTCATATAATTATAAAATAAAACATTTATTTTGGAAATATTCTTATAATATTTTAAGGGATGCTATGATGATGTTATAACGTCATAAAATAGCCGTACCCGCCGTATAAATTAAAAAAAGACATTCATACCTTAATTTTTTCGAAAAGGTTATAAAGGACCTTGTTTGGAAAATGACGGAAATATTACATTATAAATATCTTATAAAAAGTAAAACAAGGTTATAAATGACGTTAAACATAGTCTATAAAGTAGTAATAATGTTTTGAAATACATTTTTAAGAAACATGGATGTGGATGATAAAGAGGTCCCAGTAGATACTTACGTAAAAACAACCTCGGATAATAAAAAGATTGTGAAATTAACCATTACCTTGTACTTTTCCTTGGTTGAGGGTAGGTTAACCTCCCGTATAATGGTGAAATAATTTTAGTTAAATCATAAATTAATCATATACATTAATATGATATCATATATGATCTTTTAACATTGCTTTGTTAATAATATCATAGTATTATCGTTGTTTCAGGTGTTAACAGATTCGTTTTTCTTTATATTCTTCGTTATGTGAGTAATATTTGGTTTGGATGGGATATATCTTATTCATATAAAGAATTATATCAAGTCTTTAAATATTATTTTTATTCATCTAATGAAATTTAGTCTTGAATGGATATGACGAGGAATGAATCTCATCGCATTCGTGGAGACTGTAATCCGTACGTACGCACGAGCAACAATATCATTATTTTGATATTTAAATAATATATAATTGGATGTTATATAATATATACAGAATAATTATCATGTTATATTTATTATTTAAATAAATTAAACATCATTATTATACCCATCCAAATAATAATGTATTGAATAACAATTACACCATGACGTGGAAAGGGTAAGCCGTACGTATGCACGTATGGTGACATGTCATTAAAAGGATGGATATAATAATGAATTTGGTTGTACCATATTTATAATAACATCATTGTATATATAAAATACTGGAGTTATTATTTTATAATGGAAACAACAATGAAAAAGGAAGTGGAAGAAGAAAGGAACTTGAAAGAGGTGGTGAGATATTTACCACTTCTTTGGGTTATTCCTTTTGATTTGATCAAAAGGGCTCCTTAGGTTGGCTTACATACTAAAGGTAGGCCTCTAAGATGAAGGTAGGATAACTGAGATAGTATTTGGGCAGGTGTTGGCTGTCCCAAATGTATTTTAAGGTGTGAATTATAGAGAAGGATGAGTGCCCTTTTATAAAAGGGGTGAGGGGTACCTTAGGAAAAGCTAGAAATATTATTTTATAATAAAATAGTTTTTAGTTTCTAATGGCTCCAAATTGAGTTAATTAAATTATATGGTGGGGATGGGTCTAAAACCACTCAACCAATAGGTTTTAGACAGGTTTGGGTCCCTATATTAACTTTATCTTTTAGATTTAATTCTTAGTTAAATATTCTTACATTTACCATGTCTCATTGTATTTTTATATTATATGGTTAATAAACATACTATATACTTCCAAGAAAACCCCAAATGGTTCATTAATGATACACATATAATTATATAATTCCTTTGGACAATCCTTAGATTTTTGAAATAGAATATCAATTAATAGTATAGTATTTTTTTTAAAACTCTTTTATGTCAATTTTGACACTATTTGGAATTTTTTTTATAAATTCATAACAGCATTATTACATTGAAAAAAATTTATCTAACCAACCCTATCATGTCATATTAATCTAGAAAATTAGTGGAATTCATAAAAAGTCTCCATGTACATTTATTTGGATTTTTATAATATCAATTATTTTAATATTTCATTAACTAGGTAATTACTGCATCATCATTATGTCATAAATAAATTAAATTATTTAATGTCTAAAAAATATAAATAAAATACCATTATGTAGGAAATATTTTTATCTTATAATGAATATTTATAGTCGAATTTATCATATGTATAACACTATATTAAAAATGTTTTAGTTATTAAACTTTGATTTTAACTCTTTTAACTCTTCTTTAAATAAAATAATAATAAGTGTCCTAATCTAATCCAAGTAGAACAAATAGGTTCATATTTTACTCCTAGGGTTTTTTTGGTTGAATTATACTTATCCAATAGAATTAAGACATGTGTTAGGGTAATAATAATATCATTTTTACCCTTAATTACCCTATTTACTTTTAACCATCGTAAATAAAAGTAAAAAATTTACTATTCAACAAAAATTATTTTTATCTTATTGAACCATATTTTACTAACTGATATCAATCGTGTCTCTCAGATTTATGAAATTCCACTCACAGAAGTGGTAAAATAATGTTTTATGTGAATTTTCAAATTATCCTAGGAGGTGGGTAAAAGACGGTGAAAAGTTCAATAAAATTTTTATATATCTAAAATTATTATAAACAGACTCCAATGAATTCAATAATTATTTAAATAAAAATTCAGTTTTAAACTATAACTCAGTGTTCTTCACTATTCATGAAAAATTGAAAGTTATCAGAAAAATACAAAAAATTCACCCTAAGCTAATTTCAATATTCTGAATCCAAATATGAAGTCCATTTTGAAATATAAAATTTATAAAATTTTGAAGAGTGGGGATTACTATTCATAACGGCTAGTTTGAGTGGTTGTGGTGTGTTAGAACTCAAAGTTGCGTACAACACATGGTATTTTATTATTCAAAGAGAAGTGTACTATGGATTCTTGGGGTGTTACATTCTCCCCTACTTCAAATAATTTCATCCTCAAAATTTCTAGAATATTACTACATGAAAAGACTTGGGTGGTTCTTTATCATAAGTTCCTTGGGTTCCCATGTTGCCTCTTCCATCTTATGTTTTATCCAAAGAACTTTTACTAGATGATTCATTCGGTTACTCAGAACTTGTTCTCTTGTATCAAGAACCTTGACATGATATTCACAATAAGATAGATCAGGTTCTAGTTCTAATTCCTCATAGGTGAGTACATGCTTTGGGTCAGGCATGTATTTTCTCAACAGTGATACGTGGAATACATCATGAACTTTGAAGAGACTTGGCGGAATTGCCAAATGGTAAGCTAAAACCCCAACTCATTCTATAATTTTTAATGGTCTAATGTACCTGGGACTGAATTTCCCCTTCTTACCAAAACTTCTAACACCATTCCATAGAGATACCTTCAAGAAAACATGATCTCCTATGTGAAATTCCGAATCCTTCCTTCGGTTATCAGACTAGCTCTTCTGCCTACTTTGAGATGCTTCGATATGGTTTTGGATTACCTTCACCTTTTCCATTGTTTCCTCTACATGTTCTGGGCCTACGAGTTTTCGTTCACCAACATCATCCCAACAGGTTGGTGTGTGACATCTCTTTCCGTATAATGCTTCATATGGTGCCATCTAAATACTTAAATGGACGCTATTATTGTAGGAAAATTCTTCTAGGGGTAAATGTTGATCCCACATACCTTGGAAGTCAATTGAGAAATATCTCAACATGTATTCTAAGGTTTGAATAGTCCTTTATAATTTTCCATCAGTTTGGGGATGGTAGGCAGTGCTGAAACGAAGTTCAGTATCAAGGGCTTTTGGAATATTTTTTCCAGAATGTTGATGTAAAATGGGGATCACGATCAGAAAAAATAGATAGTGGTACTCCATGAAGTCTTACAACTTCATTAATATATAATCTTGCTAAAAGTTCAAGTGGTAAATCTTCTCTTATATAAAGAAACTATTCTTACTTGGAAAGACAATAAACAATGACCCATATTGCATTGTTGCTTCTAGGAGTCTTTGGTATTCTGATGACAAAGTCCATCGTAATATTATCCCATTTCCTCTTAGGTATGGGAAGATGTTGCATAAATCCTCTGGGATATTGCCTTCCAGCTTTCACTTGTTGAAAAACCATACATCTTGGCCAAAAATCATCAATATCCCTCTTCATGTTGTCCCACCAAAAATGTTCTTTCAAATCTCTATACATCTTAGTGCTACTAGGGTGTATAGAAAAATTAAAACTATGAGCATCGTCCAATAATTCCCTTTTTAGATCAGTTATATCGGGAACACAAAGTCTCTTCCCAAATTTCAAAATTCCATCTTCATACACAAAGTCACTAAATCTCCCATCATTCACAGCTTTAATCTTCTTTTGAAACACTTTATCACCGGTCTGATAACTCTTTACCCTTTCTTGTACAGATGGTTTGGAAACCATTTGAATCATTATTGATGTTTCACCTTAAATGGTTATTCCCATATCCATATTTACTAGATTTATGTATATAAGATGCTTTTCAACAATTATCTTGTTCAAATCTCCATGATAATTTCTACTCAAAGCATATTCCACCATATTTTCCTTCTCGAGTGTTATTTTATATTGAAATCATAATCATTGAGTAGTTCAAGCCATCGCCTTTGCCTCATGTTGAGTTCTTTTTGTGAGAAAATATACTTCAAACTCTTTTGATCAGTATAAATCTCAAATTTTCACCATATAGATAGTGTTTACATATCTTCAAAGAAAAGATTACAACTGCTAACTCAAGATCATGAGTGGGATAGTTTTTCTAATTAATATTTAGCTATTGTGATGCATATGCAATAACCCTATCATTATGCATAAGGACACAACCATGTCCTTTGTTTGAAGCATCACTATAAATAAAAAACCCATTATTCCCTGATGGTAGAGTCAATATAGGATCATTGACTAATATTCTCTTCAGTTCTGCAAAACATTCTTTAATCTCTTTTGTCCAAACAAATTTAACCCCTTTTCGTGTGATCTTTGTTAATGGGTTAGCCAACTGGGAAAAATTCTGGATGAAACATCGATAATAACCTGCTAAACCAATAAAACTGCGTACCTCAATTATACTCGTCGGTGCTGGCCATTCTGGGATTGCCTTGGTCTTTAAAGGATCTACAGATATTCCATCCTTAGGGAAAATATGGCCAAAAAACGAAATCTCTTGAAGACAAAATTCACACTTTCTAGACTTCCCATATAATTGATGTATTCTCATAGTCTTTAGGATAATTCTCAAGTGATTTTCATGATCTTCGTAGCTTTTGGAGTATACCAAGATATCATCAATAAATACCACTACAAAGTCATCAAGATATTCCTTGAAAACTCTATTCATTATAACCATTAAGACATAGGGAACATTAGTCAGTCCAAAATGCATTACTGTAAACTCATAATGCCCGTACCTATTTTAAAATGCTATTTTTGGAATGTATTCCTTCTTCACACACAACTGATGATATCTAGATATTAAGGTCAATCTTTGAATGAATTGAGCTCCATGAAGTTGGTCAAATAAATCATCAATGCGAGGTAGGGGATACTTGTTCTTTATTGTTATAGCATTGATCTCCCTGTAGTCAATGCACAACCTCATAGATCCATCTTTCTTATTAAGAAAAAGGACTAGGGCTCCCCATGGAGAAACACTAGGGTGAATAAATCCCTTATTACTCACATACCCTAGTTTTTTCTTTAGTTCCAATAATTCCACAATGGCCATTATATAAGGGGTCTTCGATATGAGCCTTGATCTAGGAATTAAATCAATGAAAAACTGAATTTATCATTCTGGAGGATGTCCAGGTAAATCTTCTGGAAACACATCAACATATCCTTTCATAATAGGTAAATCTTCTATTTTAACACATCTTTCCTCTCCCATAGTTATTTCATTCTCTTTCTCCCCAATAATTGAATTAAGTTGAGCTACTGGGGGTGGATCTAAATAAGAATTATTTGGTGAAGTTTCTGATCTAAATATACAGTACTCTTTATCATCATCAAAAATTTTAACATCCTTCTTCTTATAATAAATTTTCACATCATGGTTTGAAAGCCAATCCACACCAAGGATTATATCAAATTCAATCATGGGTATGACGATGATATTAGCAGATAAAGAACATTTATATGATCTAATGGGAACTGATTCACAAAACATTGTTGTGACGATACTTCCTTTAAGAGTTTTGACTTACAAGTCCTTTATTATGTAAAATTGAAAATCTCTTATTTTCGTAGAAAATTGGGATGATATGAAACAATGAAATGATCCAGAATCAAATAAATCATTTTCTAAACTTGAGGAAACCATTAAATTAACTGACACTACATATTTCAGAGCTTCAACCTCAGTAGTAGTGATAACATAAGCTTGGCCTTGATCCCTTGGCCTTTTCTGAGGTAAGTTCCTTGGATGCTTAGGAAATTAATTTTTATAATGCTCCCTTTCTCTAAAATTGTATCATTCAACATTGACATCTACTTTCTTCCCCTTGCAATCACGACCTTGGTGGAATTTATAACCACACTTGTAACAGAATCCGATTACCTTTAGGAAAGTACCAGGGTGTTTCTTCCTACATTTACTGCAAAATGGATATTCAACATTTCCCTTCTTCCCCTTATTTCCATTTCTAGAGTGTTCAACAGATCTATTCTTCTCTTTCTTTGCTTTAAAGTCATAAGACTTGGAGAATCCTTTTTCTGTCTTGATTGCACATGAGACAATATCTTCGTATGACGAGACAGATTATGAAACTAATTCTTGATGGAGAAATGTTTTTAACCCATAAAATAAATGATCAATCTTACTTCTTAGGTTACATATATAATTTGCAGCATGACTCGCTAACCTTGTAAAGTTAGCTTCATACTTTGTGACATTCTCATCTTCCTTTTTCCTCAGACTCAAAAATTGACTTTCCATATCCGCTTGATGGTCATGAAGAAAGTATTTTTCTAATAAAATATCATTAAATTCCCCACATTCCATATTTTATAATTCATTATCTATATTTGTGTTTTGAATCAATGACCACCAATGATAATCATCTCCAGTGAGGCAGTAAACTTACATGACAACTTTTTCCCTTTCACTACTCCCAAGGAATGAAATATTTTCTGTATGGAATTTATCCATTGCTAAGATACTAATGGATTTGTAACCCCATTTAATGTTGGTGGTTGTTGCCTCATGAAGCAATCTAACATTGATCCTTCATGTTGTGGATCAGGGTGCTCTATATGGGTAAGGTTATTATTCATAACCTGAGTGAGTTGTCCCAGTATGGTGATTAGCTTATCTGTAGCAGTTGTATCACCCGCTCTACTATAATTATCTTTAGTAGGAGGTAAGTCCCTACATGGAGTGCGTTCATTGATATAGTTTCCATTCCTTCCACTAGGCACCATTTCTAAACAATGGCATAAACTAGATTAGTTTATAAATCACAATAAAAAAATCGAAATTTAGAACACACTTAACATAAAATAAACAGTTTATGGATATAATCCATAATAATAAAAACATTTTCTTTTAGGATTTATATACTCTTAAACCTTTTATAAAGGTTTGTAAAGAAAATGATAATTATCCTAAGCATATCACCTGGGAGTGTCATAACCAAGAGTGCAACAAGGCCCATTGTCATGCACTAGTTCTTATTCGAGTCTAGCTCAAAGCGGTGTTTTCAGGTTTTACCCCTAGGTACATATATTTCAGAGCCACCACTACCTAATCATATCCAGACAGGGATGTATTGTTTGGAAAACTCACAAAATCTCTACAATACCAAAATTATAGGATGTTCATCTATACTAATCCTCAAAGTCTATCTTAGGGTAATTTTCCCTAAAAAGAGTTTATCTAAATCTAGATTCCAATGTTTGTACTAAACATCTCTGATACCAACTGTAATTCCCCGACACTAGTTACCCAGAGTCGGTGAATTATTACATAACATTGGTAAGATCACAAAAGATCAAGTCTCAAAAGACCGATTAGTTTAGTAGCCTTTGAAATACTAGATACATTCATAAGGTTTACATTAAATCATAAATAAAAAACCACAACAACATTTTTTCCATAGACAAAACTGAGATTCCATAGAAAATCCCTATAGGTCAATCATAATATATTTCTTTACACCATGGGAAAATTAAAACATAGAAAGGGGTGATCTCAGATGCTCAGTAAGGATAACAATATAGCGGAAACTTTAATAAATAAGAATTAACATTTAAGGAAATGTATAAAACTAAAAAAAATCCTTTTAAACATGAACTTTAGACTAATTTGAAAAAGATAAAATCAAAATAATTCCATTTACTTACTCACATGTATATTCTACTAGTCTAATAATCACATGCAATATCAATAGCCACTTTTATAATGATTGAATGCGTAATGGCGAACTTTCATAACCACATAGTCAAGGCCTTATGCAAAGAATAAAAATAATAATTTGTCAAGGCCTTGTTCCAAGACACTATTTTGTCTCATGAGACCTACCGATGCGTCACGGTGCTATTGTGGGATCCACCCATCACATACTAAGTCCAATTCATTCCTCATATGAAAAGGTTTAAACATAACATAAATATTCATATTAAAACTAGAATATGAAATGTAAATACTTTATCCATAAACCATGAATGGTGTAAAAATAACAAATCCATAATAAAACATATCCTGAAACCTTCAATAAAATACGGAAGTTTTGTATCATAATAAATCTACTTCAAATAAACCGAAAATCTATCAAAGGATGTTGACATAGATGAAACCAAAAACTTTTTTAGAGAAATATCTTTTTCTATTTTGGAAACATTTAAAATTAATGTAATTATAGAAGAAAACATTTATTTTGGAAATATTATTATAATATTTTAAAGGAATCTTTGATGATGTTATAACGGGGGAAAAAAGCCTCACCCACTATATAAGTTAAAAAAAGACACTGTTACCTTAATTTTCTCGAAAAGGATAGAAATGAACTTGTTTGGAAAATGATGGAAAGATTAATTTATAAACATATTATAAAAAGTTAGAAAAGGGTATAAATGACTTTAACCCATAGACTATAAAATAGTAAGAATGTTTTGAATTACATTTTTATGAAACATGGATGTGGATGATAAAGAGGTCATAGTAGATACTTACGTAAAAACAACCTCAGATAATAAAGAGATTGTGAAATTAACCCTTACCTTGTACTTTTACTTGGTCAAGGGTAGGTTAACATTTTGTATAATGATTAAATAATTGTTATTAAATTATAAAATAATAATATACATTAATATGATATCATTTATGATCTTTGAACATGTATTTGTTAATAATATCTTAGTATTATCGTTGTTTCGGGTGTTAACGGATTCATTTTCCTTTATATTATTTGTTATTTGAGTCCAATTGTTTATGTATGGGATTTATCTTATTCATATCCATAATGATATCAAGTCTTTAAATATTAATTTTAATCATAAAATGAAACTTAGTCTTGAATTGATACGACGTGGAATGAATCTCATTGCGTTCATGGAGACGGTAATTCGTACATACGCACGAGAAAAAATATCATTATTTTGATATTAAAATAATATATAATTGTATATTTTATCATATATACAGAATCATTATCATGTTATATTTATTATTTACTTCAATTACACATCATTATTATTTCAATACAAATAATAATGTACTGAATAACAATTACACCACGACATGGAGAAGGTAAGTCGTACGTATGAACGTATGGTGACATGTCATTCAAAGGATGGATAGAATAATTAATTTGGTTATACCATATTTATAATAACATCACTGTATATAGAAGATACTGGAGTTATTATTTTATAATTTAAACAACAAAGTAAAAGGATGTGGAAGAAGAATGGAACTTGAAAGAGGTGGTGATACATTTAACCCTTCTTCAGGTTTTTCCTTTTGATTTGATCAAAAGGGCTCCTTAGGTTAGCTTTATGACTAAAGGAAGGCCTCTAGGATGAAGGGAGTATAGTTGAGAGGGTATTTTGTCAGGGGTTGTCTAAGCCAAATGGCTTTTAAGGAGTGAATTAGAGAGAAGGGGAGTGCCCTTTTATAAGAGGGGTGAGGGGATCCTTAGGAAAAGCTTGAAATATTATTTAATAATAAAATCATTTTTGGTTTCTAATGAACCAAAAATGAATTATTTAAAGTCTAAGGTGGTTTTGGGTCAAAAAACACTCAACCAATTAGTTTTAGACTGGTTTGGGTCACTATATTAACTTTATCTTTTATATTTAATTCATAGTTAAATAGTTTGACATTTACCATGTCTCATTGTTGTTAAATATTATATGGTTAATAAACATACTATATACTTCCAAGAGAACCCAAAATAGTTAATTAATGATACAGCTATCATTATATAAGTCCTTTGGGTGATCCTTATATTTTTAGGAATAGAATATCAATTAACAATATAATATTTGTTTTAAAAACTCTTTTATGCCAATTTTGACACTATTTGGTGTTTTATTTCTGATAAATTCATAAGGACATTATTACTTAAAAAAATTAATCTAACCAACCCATACATGTCATATCTACCTATAAAATTATTAGAATTCAAAAAAATCCTAAAATTACATTTATTTGGATATTTAAAATAAAAATTAGTTTAATATTTCATTAATTAGGTAATTACTAAATCATTGTTGTCTCATAAATAAATTACATTATTTAATGACTAAAAAATAAAAATAAATTACCATTATGTTAAATTTTTTTTTATCTTTATAATGAATATTTATAGTCTAATTTATCTTATGTATAACCCTATATTAAAAAATTTTTATTAAATGAACTTTGATTTTAACTCTTTTAACTCTTCTTTAAATAAAATAATAATAAGTGTCCTAATCTAATCCAAGTAGACCAAAGAGGTTCATATTCTATTCCAATGTTTGTTTTTGGTCGAATTATACTTATCCAATAGAATGAGGACATGTTTTAGGGTAGTAATAATATAATTTTTACCCTTAATTACCCTATTTACTTTTAACCGTGGTAAATAAAAGTAAAAATCTATGATTCACCAAAAAAAAATTTATCTTGTCGAACCAGATTTTACTTACTGATATCAACCATGTCTCTTGGATTTATGAAATTCTACTCACAGAAGCGGTACAATTATGTTTTATGTGAATTTAAAAATTCTTCTAGGAGGTTCTTAAAAGACGGTGAAAATTTCAATAAAATTTTTATATATCTAAAATAGTTATAAACTGACTCCAATGAATTACATAATTTTTTTAAAAAAAATATGTTTTAAACTATAACTTAGTGTTTTTCACTATTCATAAAAAATTGAACGTTTTTAGAAAAATACCAAAAATTCACCATAAGCTAATTTCAATATTCCAAATCAAAAAATGAAGTCAATTTGGAAACATAAAATTTATAAAATTTCAAAAAGTGGGTATTACTATTCATAACGGCTAGTTTGAGTGGTTGTGGTGTGTTAGAACTCGAAGTTGCGTACAACACATGCTATTGAATTATTCAAAGAGAAGTGTACCATGGAAGTTTGGGGTGTCAGAACATGCTTGGAACATGGTTTTAAAAACCATGCTGCAAAACCATGTGACTTTCCATAATCCTTAAAAAAAGATGAAATTCCAATATTTCCTTTCTTATGTTTTAACACCAATTAGGGGTTATCTCTTTTTTGGTTTTCGGGCATGAGATGCCTCCCAAAACCTCATACCTTTGGCACCCCGTGGATCTTTGGTGCTCCTCCTTCAAATTTATGTGATTTACTTGGGATTTTTTTTCCAATTTTAGCATATTCATATCTCCCCCTCTTGTTTATTAGTTCTTTATTGGTGGGGATATCACTTAAAATAACCTTATAGGTTATAAATTATTATTGGATTTATTTTATTTGGTTTTAGGGTGTGAATATAATTCTTAGGGTTTAGTTATTCCCTATCTCAGAGTTTTATTTCATCCATAGGTCATTAAGATAGGTCCTTCCATCCATTTCCTTTATATAACATTCCATTTTATTCTTGATATTTCTTAAATGGTTTTTAAAAGGGATACTCTTTCTTGTAGTGTTTTAGTGTTTTTTTGGAATTTATATCATTTAAATTTAGTGAAAGAAGGTTTTCAAAATATTTACATGATTATACTAATATGTATATGTATGTAAAGTGTTTGATAAAATGGATAATGGTGTTTTAGATGGATTTTAGTGTTTTAGAAAAAGTGTGTGTTGTGATTTCAGTCTTAGTTAAATTGGGAGTTATCTGAAAATTTGGAATAGATCTTGGTGTGTGGTTTTTGTGACTTTTATAGTTGATTCCAATGTGTATACCCTTATAATTGGTTTTAATGCACTTTTTGATTTTCAAATTTAATCATTTGGTATTTTTTGGATTCCAAAAAGTGTACCATTGGATGTGGGAAGATTCATTTGTGTAAAAGGTAAACATATGGATAAAAAAACAAATGATAATTCCCTTTCTAAATGATGCTCAACTTAACCATATATTTTAGAAACCTTTCTATATTCCTATACTTTTTTTATCCCTCTATTCAAATGGTTCTTCTTGAAACCCAATGGTTTATAAATATTTTCATGGTTTCCAAATGATCTCAAAATGTGTTTTCCAAATGTGTTTTTTAAATATTATCCCATTTGACACCTTGAAATGTGGTTTGGATACTAAATTATATAAAGGGCCTTTGGACCCTTTTGGGGATATGGTATGTTTTCACCTTGGTATTGGAAATGATTTTGAAATTTAAAATGTTGAGGTCCAATTGGTACTTTGTGGTGTTTTGGAAAGTGTTTTTGAAACTCATGTGATATGATTGACCGTTTAGGAAATTTGTCTAGTTTGATGTGTGATGAGTACCTCTATGGTTGTCTCTATGAGGATATGACCTCTGCATAAGTGGTTCCGGTGTTTGGGAAAGGTATACATGTTGGAATATATGAGTTATTTTTTTTGTGACACATGTGTGATGGCCTCCTTATTATCTATGTAAATCTATCATTAGATTCTTGGGAATCATCTAGAGGCTTGAGTGGTGATTTATTATCATACCCAATTATATGGTTTTGTTCCCCCTTGATAATTTGAGAGATTAGGAGGGTTGTGCCACTGGTGAGTCTAGTTTAGAGAAGCCAGTTGGTTATTGACTATGGAGTTTCACCGTATGCTGACTTGTGAGTCTGAACTGAGTACATCTAGGGATTGATTCTAGAAATGTTTAGGAAATCCACATGATTAATATCTATATGTTAAATTTTATAATGTTACATTATTATTTTCATTCATAGATTTTTACTGATTGTGTTGTTGCCTTTATTTTCCATCATATATGTTTTATCACCTAGTTCAGCTCATTATTTTGGTATTCAATTTTTAAATTTGGTTTTTAAAATGGAAATATGTTTTGAAAATGGGAAAGTGGTGCATGTTGATTTAAAAAGTATAATATGTGTTTGGTTCCTTAAAATGATAAAATTGTATTTTCTAACTATATTATAAACAATAACTTTTGGACTACTTAGATAAAGGACATGTATGGATTATATAGTGCTTAATTACACTGCTATTTTCTGCCCACACCCATCTTGGGCCACTCGATGTCGGTATACTTGAGATGTTTTGCAGTTTTAGGTCTTTGGTTTGAGTCTTCTTTTTGAGAATTCTCATCTTACAGATGGTTGTGACCAATAGGCCAAGAAGAGTTCATGATGTTTCTGATATGTTTTTGGTTTTCCATTCTAGTTTCAATTTTTATCTATTATTGTTATAGATTGATCTATTAATGTATTTATTTTGATCATTGGTTTTTGGTGTATGTTTCACTCTCTATTTTGGTTATATGATACTATTTGTTATTAGGATGAATAATTCTCATTTTGACATGTTTGATGACGAATTCTAGTCATGAGCCTAGGAGGATCAGGAATTCCTCTCTAGCATTATTGTAGGGCAATATGGTTATCATTTTTAATAGAATTACAACTTGGTTTGTGACATTTATGGTTCTTAAACCCTCCTTGAATATCATTTTATTAATAAAAACTCTTTATTCCTAGAGAGTTTTAATCATGAAAAACATTCATCGAAATTGTTAATGAGCATATTTATGTCCAAGGGACACCTCTACTTAGTGATGATGATCATTCCTTCATATTTTACATTACCAACCAAAGACACATTTCATCCTAAGGAAAGTGTCATCAAATCATTGTACAACCCATTGACACTGTAATGGAACCCATTATTAAAACATTAGTTAACATTAATCCTTATTAAACTTGTTTCAACCCATAATTTATTGATTGAAATGTCTAGAGATATGATTTTCAAAACACATAACCCAAATATTTATGTGGATTCAAATACCCTATATGTAACATATTTGTGAATCATATATATTTTCAAAGTAATAATATGAAATCCAATTGTTGAACCTTTGTGGTCCTTTTCACATAACCCCAAATATCAAAACATGATGGTATAGTCACCATGACCTTAAAATACATGAATTGACCCCTGAGATGGTCTATACTAGCACTGGGATACTTATTCACATTGTATTTTCCTTCTCCCTCACTAAACATACTGTTGGCTCATAAGAGATTGTTGGACAACCTCTATGGTTTTAATATTAACAAATCATGTCAAATATTATTCATCATGTATAATCATTTCTATCATGTTTATTTAAGTTTCAATATGTGTAATTATTATTATCTATGATAACATACAAGTTTAACACAATCTAATAATATTTATGTTGTAAGATAGTCCAAACAAAAATATTTCCAATGTATGAGAAGCTGACACCGATAGAAAATTCAGTCACTGATGCTGATAGAATAAGTATGACTCACCGATTCCGAAAACACAAAGGACTCACCGATAGCAACAGGTAGAATGTCTCACCGATAGTTAAAACGAGTCACCGACTATTCAATTGTCTCACCGATTGAAGAACTGAACTACTAACGCATGGTTCTACAGACCCATGGTGCTACTGATGCATGGTGCTACCAACACATGGTGCTATCGATGCATGGTGCTACCAACACATAATGATACTAATGCAAGGAATAGCCAAATCACAGACAAAATGAAAAAGGAGACATTGATTGAATGACATGCTAATAGATAGAAGGACTCACCGATGAAATGAGTCACTACTAGACTGTTTACATTTACTTTTATTTAATACTATTTCCAATGGTTAAATTTTGAGTGTTTTAATTAAACGATTAATTTAATTATTTTTATAGACATCTTTAATGGGGATGTAATAAGTACAAGGTACAACACCTACCAAAAACATGAACATTGTTAGGTTGCAGAATATAAAAGAGTAAATATCTCAAGTTGAAAAGATACAAATAAGATATGCATAGACACAGTTGCAGACCCACACGAACAACATACAAAAAGGAAGAACACACAAGGAAATATTCATTCCTACTTATTGTGAACCAGAGAACTACTATCCACCAAAGTTCTGACATCTCTGTAGCATTCAATTGAAACTTATGAGAAAAACATCTCATCTTCAGGGAAGATAGAACATTGTGCTCCATAACACTCTATTTTAAATGTATACTTCCAGAAGAGGACTCCAGCTTCATTTATGATACATCAATGATTCCATAGATGAAATTATTAACACACGGAGCCTTTTAAACCCTACTTAATATTTATTGGTATGTTTTTTTCCTTTTTATTACATTTTGGAATAGTGTGTGACTTTATTTGTAAAACACACTCTATCTCCTGCAATGAACTATAGGATACTATATATCCCTACACAACTATCTTTTTATAGTTTTTTATCCCATGTAGAACTGTGGTAGATGTCTTGTGTGACATGTTAGTATTTTTCTCCCACATAGAACTGTGGTAGAGGTCATGTGACATGGATATTTGTAAACTGTTGTGAATTCCCCGATTCAGGGTGTGGATCAAAACCTTTTTCTATATATATTTATTGGTGGAAGTTGATCAACAAGTGGAGAGGAATAATTCTCAACTAGAGACTGAACCTCTACTTTTACATCCATTGTGCTTTCAAATTTAGTTTTCACTATTTTACCGAAATTTCAGAAAACTAAATTTCACTTTGATGGTTAGTCTCAGTTAGTGATTATAACTATTTTGGCTTATTATATTAGTTTAAAAAGTTAAATTAATATCTCATATTGTTACAATTAAGAATTAATTAATATTATGAGAAATTATTTGAACAGTCATACTATTATAAATTCACAAATTTGATTAACTATCCTATTAAGTTATAAATTGGGGGAATGTTTTAAATAAACTTTTTAATAGAAATTTTTGTCCGAACTCAATTAACCCCCTCTTGAGTGTCCAACTCCGACAATTTTTTTTATTATAGGGTAGTTATTTAAAGTATTTTTCAAATATTTTAAACTATGATTTAGTTTTGTTTTAAAGATCTCTAAATTTCAATTTCTTCTAAATTTTAATCTTTTCAAAAATATTTTATTTAGTATGGACAAAATATTAGAAGGTAATTATATAAATAGAACTCCCTACATTAATGGAAAAAACTATTCCCAATGGAATATTAAGATGAAAATGAATTTAGAAGGTATGGTCTTTGATATTTAGATAGTTATAGAATATAAGTACGAAATACCAAAGAGTGCTAGGAATACCTGGAGTGATTCAACAAAGACTGCTTATAATAACAGTTTCAATGAAACGATTACAATGTTTTGTGTACAAGGAGATTAGGAATTTAGTATAATATTTACTTGTACATATACCTATGAAATATGGGTCACTTTAGCTATTTTATATGATGGAACTTATAATGTTAAATAAATTAGACATAACACTTATACTATTAAGTATGATAATTTTAAGATGAATCTTGATGAGAATATTTCTGACATGTATCTCAGGTTTAATGAAATTGTGAACACCATGATCTCTAAGGAAGAACTATTACAGACAAGGAAAAAATCCTGAGAATACTCAGATGCTTACTATATAGATGGTGAGGGACTTTTATATCAATAAGTGAATCTTTTGACCTCAACACCTTTCTAGTGAATGGGCTGATAGGAAAGTTGATGATGTATGATGAAGAACTAAAATTAAACAAAGAAGAGGATGATAAACCCAAAATAAAATCTATTGATTTCCAATATACTTCATCCAAAAAGAATGAAAAAGCTCAAGATGGAACTGAAAGTTCATGTGATGAACAATGATCGGTAGACAGCGATGAGGATATGGCTCATATAGCAATAAGGTTTATGAAATTATACAGAAAGAAGAAAATTTTCAGAAATCCTATATACAATTGTAAATATGAAGATAAGGGAACCTAGAAAAAGGATTGGAAAATAGATGATTCCTCAAATGAGATAATCTTTTATGAGTGAAAAATAAAGGGACACACGAAATCTGACTGTCCCAAACTAAAGTCTAAGAAGAAGTGTGAGGACCATGATAGGAAATATAAGAAGACAATAAAGGAAACATGGAGTGATATTGAGGACAACTCAAGTGACTCACAATCCTCTCATTATAAAAAGGATAATAAGGAAAATATGTTTTTAATGAAAAACACATCTAAGGTAACACTAAACTCTCTTGAACATAATGCTTACTATTCTGGAGAAGAAAGTGATTCTGAAAATATAATAAATGAGGAAATGTTTGAATATTTCTGAATGCTTGTAGACACTTGTACTGAATTAAAAAAAAATATATGTTTTTGAAGAAAAAACAATCTTTGACTACCACTATTAAATATGAACTTGCTATAGAAAAAGAGAAAAATTCTCAACTTTTTATGGAGAAAAATGAGAATAAATTTTCAAATTAACAATTGAAAAAGGATTTAGAAAAGTTTACAAATGGTAAAGATATCTGGGTTCAAATGATTGGTAAACAAGAATATCCTAAATATAATACTGGAATAGGTTACCAACTAGAAAAGAAAAACATATCTCATACTCATTATGTATCTTAATATGGAAAATCCAAATTAATGCCCAGTTTGGGAAAATTTTCCACAAGTTCCAACCATGAAACATCTTCTATTGTTTCATGTTTTTCTAGCCCAAATGAAGTATATTTTTCAAATACTTTACTTAATTATTACATGAAACCTATGAATCCGATATTGGTTCCCAAATCTCTTATTACTAATGTTATTGGACCCAAAAAAATATGGGTTAAAAAATATTTTGTTGTTTAATATATTAGTAGGAAAGCTGTTTGAAGAGATCCTATAAAAGTAATTGGTCTTTGGACAATGGATGTTCAAGAAACATGATAGAAGATTATTCATACTTCAAAAATATGATAAAGATTAATGGTGGGAATGTAACCTTTGGTGAAAATGCTAAAGAATAAATCATTGTTCTTGGATTGATTTGTAACTCATACTCAGTTTTAATTTCTAATGTACTTTTTTATGGATTAAAATAAAACATAAGTAGTATATCTCAGTTATGTGATATTGGTTTTACTGTTACATTTGAGTATGATGCATGTAATTTTTTTTATATAAATGTGTAAGTATTTTCTATATTAAAAATGAAAATGTTTCTACTGTTGATTTAGATTCTTTAATTTCTCAAAAATTTTCTTGTTTGAGTGTTTTTCATAAAGATTCTTGTCTTTGGAATAAGATATTAGGGAACTGTAATATACAATCACTTATAAATCTTACTAGAAAAGGATTAGTTAAAGACCATCTCAAACATGAGTTTCTAAATGAAAATGTCTATAATCCTTGTCAAAAGGGTAAACAACAAAAAATATCTTTTAAACCAAAGAAAGTAGTTTCAATATCACAACCTCTCAGGTTGGTTTACATGGAATTATTTGGACCTTCTAGAGTTTCATGTATACGTGGGAAACACTATTTATATGTTCTTGTATATGACTACTCTAGATATTCATGGACCTTCTTCTTAGCTCAAAATAGTTAAGGATTCTCTCATTTAACTAAGTATGCTATGACTTTAGAAAATCTAAGTGACCTTAGAATTAAAACCCTAATAATTGA
Source organism: Viscum album (assembly GCA_963277665.1). NCBI lineage: Eukaryota > Viridiplantae > Streptophyta > Magnoliopsida > Santalales > Viscaceae > Viscum > Viscum album. The sequence goes on from OY728135.1 coordinate 1,295,200,257, forward strand.
CCATGTCTGCGAGTTTGAGAACAAAGAGTTTGAATATATTTTCTAACAAAATGGCGACATTCATAACTTCTCTTATCCTAGGACATAGTATAAAAATGGATTTTATATAGAATAAATAGAACACTATAAGAAATTGAAAGAACCATTCTTAGTGAGTATGACCTACCTATTTATTTTTGGGAAGAATCTGTAAATACAACATGAAATATAATCAATAGATTCTTGATTAAACCTATGCTTAAGAGAACTCTTTAGGAGTTGTGAAAAAATAGAAAACCCAAGGTTAACTACTTAAATAGTTTTGTTTACAAAGTCTATATTCTTAACACAAAGGATAATCTGTAAAAAATCCTCCAAGAGTGATGAGGGAATTTTCCCAGGTTATTAAATTTCTAGTAAATCCTATAGAGTCTTCAATAAGAGAACCAAATGTGTGGAAGAATCTATACATGTGATGTTTGGTAAGACAGATTCACATGAATTAATGACCTCTCTAGAAAATCTTGAGGATGATATGTCAAATCTGGACATCAATATTAAATATTATGACCATCTTGTGAAGGAATCGGTTAAAATGTCAAGTTCTTGAAATTATTCAGACTCTAATCATGATGAACATGAACCTAAACCTATAGAAGAACCTTAAGTCATAGTCCCTTATTTTCTAGTCCTTATATAACTCTCAAGAACCATCCTCCAGATGCTATAGTTTGAGATTTACACAAAGGAACTCAAACTAGAGAATCTTTTAGATATCTGGTTGAACATCATGTTTTTTTGTCATATCATGAACCTATAAACATCAATGCTTCTATAAATGATGAATTTTGGGAGATGTCTATGCGAGAAGAGTTAAATTAGTTTGAAAGAATCAATTTTTGGAAACTTTTAGATAGACCCAAAGACACCTTGACTATAGGAACTAAATGGGTGTTTAGGAATAAAGTAGATGGATCTATTAATATATTCAGAAACAAAGATAGATTGGTTGCACAAAGTTATAGTCAAGAAGAAGGGATTGAATATGAGGAATCCTTTTCACTAGTAGCTAGACTTGTTTCCATTAGAGTCTTGGTTGCCTATGTAACACATCTACATTTCATACATTATCAAATGTATGTCAGGATTGAATTATTAAATGGTTATATAATTAAGGATGTTTTTTTGAACAACCCCTTGGTTTTACAAATCCCAATGTTTCAAATCATGTTTTTAAATTATCTAGACCATTATGTGGTTTAAATAAAGCTCTAAGAAATTAGTATGATAGGCACACCACTTTTATTATTTCTTACTGTTTAATAAAAGGTATTGATGGTCCAACCCTTTTTATTAAAAAAATTCCCAAATATGATTTAGTATTAAAAATATATGTAGATGATATTATTTTTAGATCATCTAAAAATTATTTATGTGTTAATTTTTCAAAGATGATACAATGTGAATTTGAGATGAGTTTGATGGGGGAACTCAAATGTTTTCTTGGTTTTCACATATTTCAAAATAAAAAAGTTATTATATTGAATAAATTTAAATATACTAAAGATAATTTTTTAAATATTTGGATTTTAAAGCACAATGAGAAGTGACACTCCAATGTGTACCACTTATATGTTAGACCTTGATGAAGATGGAAAATTTGTTGATAAAACCACTTACAGAGGAATGATTTGGAGTTTAATCTACTTAACTACCAGTAGGCTAGATATTATGTTTAGTGTGTACATGTGTGAGATCTTTTAAGAAAACAAAAAATAATCTGATTTAAAGGAAATCAAAATTATTTTTAAATACCTCAATGATAAAACAAATTTAGTACAATTCTATCTTAGAGTAAAACATTTTGATTTGGTGAGTTATTTAGATGCTGACTTTGGTGGATGTGAGTTAGATAGAAAGAACACATCTGGAACATGTCACTTTTTGGGAAAGTCTCCAGTTACATGGTGCAATAAGAAACAAAATTTTGTTTCATTATCTACTGCTGAAGCTAAATACCTATCTTTTGGTAGTTTTTGTGCACATATTTTGTGGATTAAACACACATTAATAGGCTACGAATATCAATTTAGACATGTCCATATAAATTGTGATAACACAAGTGATATTAATATTTATAATAATCCTATTTCACATTCTATGATAAAACTCATTGATGTAAGACATAATGTTTGGAGAGACCATTATCAAAAAAGTGATATTACTTTAGAATTCATTGGCACTAAACATCATGTTGTTAACATGTTCACTAAGCCATTGAACACTAAAGAATGAAGTACATCATACATGAGTTAGGAATGATAAATATATAGGACCTTATATTGTTATTAATTTGAAAATTTTAAGAGAAGTTTTCATACCCACACTACAAAAGTCAAATAGATAGAGTCATGCTGACACTGATAGTATAAAGATGACAATATCATGCCAATATTGATCACTTTTTTACATCGACACTATGTCATGATGACACAATTGTCATGCTGACACTAATTCCTTTTCATTTCGACACCATTAGTATTAATCAAATTCTATCATGCCAACACTAGTAAATCAATATTTTTATCAATTTATGTTTTTACCAAAACGATGTTATTTCATTTATTTTGTTGAACCCGATTCATGATTTCATATTTTTGTGTGATCTAAACCTTAAATGATATAAATTAGAGTTGATCCACTCTACTCCTTTAACATTACACTCACTCATACATCACTCTCTCTACCCTCTACCGTTAACCTCCCGACCATCAGACCAAACTGTTGGAATGAAACATGTGAAACAATCTCTTGAAGGTGGTTCAGTATACGAGTCTCGTGCAGCTAAGAAATAGATTAGGGAATCAAGAAAATCTTATAGACCTATGAATCCTTATCTGGAGATCTATATAGTGACTCCACAATAGGATGTTCTTATAGAATGTATGTTGGAAAGAAAGTCTTTGATTCTCAGGCTGTTACCATATTAGAGATGGATTGAGTCATTATCTGATAACAAAAGGCTCTATTACCCAATGTTAGTGCATGAATTTTATATAAATTCTTAGTTTCTGTTGGAGAGTAGTGATGTTTGTTGGATTAGGACTATAATGAAAGGTAATAGGATTTATTTTTCATCAAGGTAGTGGGTTGAGTGTCTAAAAGTACCTTTTGTGAGTGTGTATGATGAATATCAAGGTACCTATCCACTTGATAGTTGTATTTTCTTCTTTGAGACAACTCTGAAGGAGATTACTGACAATGTCAAGCATAGTAGGTCTATTGATAAATAATTGGACGGGGAGTTCAGAATTATGTTCAAATTTATTCAGCACCAAATTGTTCATAAGAAAGGGGAATTTTCTTCATTAAAGAATCAAGATGTTTGTTTGATCTACCTACAGATGAAAAGGATTAAGGTAAAACTATGTAGATATCACATGGTTTATATTAGTGATATGATTAATACTTCTTCCAAGACAAACTCTTTTTTTTACCCTAGGATGATATCATCCACGTTGAAATAGAAGGTATGTGTTAGTGATGATGGTGATATTGTTTCTAAGTGAGTGAGATCATCCTAGGAAAAGAAACCTGTAAAAGGATGAAAATTAGTTGGAACCCATGGAAAAGAAAATGGGTCGATAATAAAGATATGATTTCTGATAAATTCAATCCAGTGGACCATCTTACTAGGCCAAGGGATATGGTGGATCCCGGACTTAGACCAGATGACCAAGTTGTTTACTATTCATATGAGAAAGAAGATCCTTCCACACTAGTCAAATATCAATGGTCACCTATTAATGATAAGAGTGATTCTAAAACCACAGAAGAAACAATTTTTTTCTTTCGGACCTAAAATTCAACCACTTGCTTTACCCTCAGTTGAACCCACTCTTAGCACTAATGGAGATGTGGATATAGAAGACTCAGACAGTGTAGAATATGTTAGATTGTATGTTAGCTGTAAAGATGAATCAAAAGTAGGATAAGAAGATGAGAGAGAAGATGAAGAAGCTAGTAGTGATGAAAGTAGTAGTGGAAGTGGCAGTAAAGAGGAAGAAGGTGAAGAAAATTCTGATAGAAATGGAATTAAAGAGCATTCCAATGGACATTATGATGATAACCAAGGTAGTGGTGATGTAAATTCAAGAGATAGTTACCATCACGAGGAAAATCAAGGAGAATATGTAGAGGTGGTTGATGCTTTAGTTCAGAAAGTTGTTATAGAACATTTTACAGTTCCTGTTGTAGAAAGAAGAGTAACAGAAACTCAAAGAGAAGTAGATGCTCAAATGAACCCTTCACCTTAGTTAGTGTATTAAATAAAGATTCCTCATGTTGTGGGTGAGAAACTAGTGAGTAGATCATAGATATAGGTGGAGATTCATGATAGAAGAGTTCATGTTGAAGAGGAGCCTCAGGATAGAAGAGTGATAATTAACACACTCACTCTTTTGGAACCCTTTGTGTTATCTCAATGGTAATGGAATCCTGGGTATGTTTTCCCTAACTTAGGATATTCTCAATCTGATTCTGAGGAAATCATAGTAGTTTTACAGAAGCTACAGGTTGAATAGAATGTTCTTGTTGTGACACGTTGGGCAGTGGCATCAACCTCAGTCACTACTCCTTCTGTTTTTTCAATTCCTAGTGACTTTGTCAACAGATCAAATTTTGAGAAGTTAAAGGATGCCATGTCTTCACTTATGAGAGTATCTGTTCAATATCAAATGGTCCCTGATATCCAAAAATCTATAATGGAAAATAATCATCCAAGGGATGAATTAAACTCTCTCAAATCTTCAATATAATAGATGAATAAATTTGTGAAAGCCTCTCCTATTCTAGTTCAGAAAATTGGTGTGAATGTGGCTGATGTAGCTAAAATTTAGGAATGTTTATAGCTGAGATTCTACCAAACATAATCACAATAGCTGAAACAATATTCACAAACACCACCAAGATGATAATAAAAAATGAGTGGGATTTTCTCAGCAATATATCACATGACCTCTGAGTATAGAGGTAGTATATAGAATATTCTTAAAGCTTTAAAGACTCACACCTCATCTCCTACTACTCCTTCTACCTTTGATCAGACATATCAGGACTTGGACTTTGAGGAAATTATAAATAATGTTAAAAAAGATCTTCAATCTCTATTTGGTGCTTCTTGATTGGAAAAGCTTTCCAAAATTGAGAGGAATACTGACCATGTACATGATATGGTTAGGATCGAATCTAGGAGTGTTGATAATGACAATGATCAGATTACAGAGAAGGTGAATTATTATTTAAAAAATATTATTACCAAGAACCAGTTGAAAATAATTTTTAAATATTTGACGGAAAATTGGACCTGTTGGATCAGTGCCTCCACCTGAAATGACAGTTTCTCAGGCTTTCAGTCAGATTCAACCAGTTATCCTAGCCCAAGATAAACCTCGTTTTTTTCACAACAAAAACCTTGACATAAACATAATTTTATGGAATAAGAAATCCTACCTATCATTAAGATTTATTTATACCCTCCATCTTTTCATCCACCACCTACTGGACCTTCGATTAATTCCTCTAAGATAGGGAAGGTACCTACTGATCCTAAGAAGTAGTGTGGATAACTCTGTAATAGGGATGAGGTGTTGTACTTTTGTTGTCTTTGATTAACTATTGTAACAAATTTTCCATCACTATTTATTGGAATTTAGTGTTCTTTCCTTTTAATCTATTTGTGTTATATCTATTATTCTCAGATACATCTTATTCCTTTGATACCTGTTTCTTTCTTGATTATTCCTTGATTTCATTTCATTATTGATTTCATCCTTTGATACCCTTTCACTTTTTGATAATCCCAAAATGGGGAGAATAGTTTGGAATTATCCTATTATCCTTATTTATTTTACCTTTGATACCACTCTTATGTATTTTATTTTCTTTACCTCTGATTACATATGGGAAGAAAAGGCATTAGTCATTGATACCATTAATTTTTTATTTCTTTTGATACCATTAAAATTTATTTTACCTATGAATCATATATATATTTTAAAAATATTCATCAAGTAATGGGATATGATAAGTATAATGATTATATTACACATCAAATTATTTGACTTTAAAATTCCATGATTTGTGATCATTAAAAGGGGTAATTTTTGTCCCATAGGAGATGGTTGGATACTCTCTCTGGTTTTAATAATCACAAATCATTTAAAATATTATTAATCGTGTCAAATCATTTCAATAATGTTTATTTAAGCTTCAATAGGTTTAATTATGATTATCTATTATCACATATATTTTTAACACATTCTGATGATATTTATGTTGCATAATAGTCCACAAAAGTTATTTTCTAAGTTTGATAAGTGGACACAAATGTAAAATTGAGTCATAGATGATGATAGAATAAGTCTGACTCACCGATGCTGATAGCACAAAGGACTCACTGATACTTTTATAAAGAAATTCCCACCGATAGTTCAAACAAGTCACCAATAATTCAATTGTCTAACAAATTGATGGACTGACCTACAGATACCTGGTGCTACCGACACATGGTGCTACCGACGCATGGTGCTACCAAACCATTGTGCTACTAACACATGGTGCTACCAATGCATGGTGGTACCAACACATGGTGCTACTAACCCATGGTGCTACTGACCCATGGTTCTACAGACACATGGTGCTATCAACACATAGTGCTACTGACACATGGTGCTACCGATGCAAGGACTCACCGATGCACGAACTGACTGACCGAAGGAGACACTGGTAGAATGAGACACTGATATTGATAGAAGGACTTATCAATGGAATGATTCACCGATGCATTATTCATTAACAAAGGAGTCACTGATAGTCTGTTTAAAGTTACTTTTATTTAATACTATTTATAACAGTCACATTTAGAGTGTTTTAATGCGACTGATTAATTTAATGATTTTTACAGAAATATTTAATGAGGATGTCATAAGTACGATGTACATCACTTACCTCAAACATGAAAATTTTCAGGAAGTAGAATATTAAAGAAGAAATCTCTCAAGATGAGAAGATATAAAAAAGACACGCATAGAAACAGTAGACAAACCACATGAACAACATACAGAAAGGAAGAATACATGTGGAACTATTCATTCCTAATTGTTGTGAACCAGAGAACTACTATCCATCAAAGTTCAAACATCTCTACATAATTCAAATGAACCTAAGGATAAGAACATCTCATATTCATAGAAGAATGAACACAGTTCTCCACGACACTCTTCTTTTAGTGTCTTCTTCTAGAAGAGGACCCCAATTTCAACTCTGATACATTAAAGAGTCTAGAGATTAATTTCATAACACACATAGCCTTTCAAACCATATAAAATATTTATTTCTCTATTGTGTGACTTTTTTTTACATTTTCAAAGCTGTGTGTGCATCTATTTGTAAAACTCTTGCTATCACTTGCACTAAATAGGATGATACTAGATATCCTCACACAACTATCTTTTTACACTTGTTTATACCATGTAGAATTATAGTATAAGTCATGTGTGATATGGTAGTATTTTTTTCCCACGTAGAACTATGGTAGAGGTCAGGTGGCCTGGAAAGTTGTAAATTATATTGAAAACCCCAATCCCTGGTGTGGATCAAAACCTTTTTATATATATATTTCTTAGTGAAAGGTGATCACCAAGTAGAGAGGACTATGTCATGGCTTGAGATTGAACCTCTTGTTTTATATCCAATGTGTGCTTTCAAATTTAGTTTCCACAAATTTTACCTGCATGTCAAAAAACTAAATTTCACATTGATTGTTAGTCTCGGCTAGGGTTTATAACTATTTGTCTTATTATATTAGATTAAAAAGTTATATCAATATATCATATTGTTACAACTATGAAATTATAAATCTTATGAGAAATTAGTTGAACAATCAGACTATTATAAATTCACCACATTGATTAATTGTCCTATTAAGTTCTAAATTGCGGGAATTTTTTAAATAAAATTTTTAACCGAAATTTTTGCAGGTACTCAATTCACCCCTTTCTTGAGTGTCCTACTATGACCAAACCCATACTATCACATCTTTGGTTAAAGAATTCTAACCATAAACATATGAAACCGTTAGTTCAATCATCATTATCTTGAATAACACACACCTTCCCTAGAATTTATTTATATTATTGGTATTATCATATTAATTCACATAAATTTTGTATCTCCTTTATTACTGAAAATAGTATATCACCTTTTGTTCAGAGATATTTGACCTTAAAACACCATCTTTATTGGTCAAACTTGAATAATCTTAAACTACCTAAGGAAAGAGACATAACACTCTCTATGTTGAAAATAAAACAAGGGACTCCATTTAAAAATTCATGTCTCTAGTCACTAGGAATTCACCTTTTGCAACCAAAATAATTTTTTTGAATACTTGAATATATGAAATGTGATAAAAAAAATTAATTTAAAAACAGAAAAATGGAGTCTTGAGAAAATGATTAATTCCTTCCCACTAAGCATCCTCCATATGAGGATTAGGGAAAAGTTTGGGATAAGGTAAAAAAAAATTATTTTGGGGTCCACCGTATAACCTTGGAAAAAATTCAATCAATGATCAATAGGTCCCATGACCTTGGGAAAAATAAATCACCCATTTTTTCACCCCAAATATTTATTCAAAAGAACCTTTTAAGATAAAAGAAGGCCTAATATCATTGTAATTGATCCCTCTTGAACATTTTAATCCTATTTTAAAAATGATCACCCTTTATGATTTTTATCATGTCTTGTCATTCATCACCCATATCCAAATATACTAACTTATTACATTGTGATGGTGCATATGTCACCATAGATGGCCTACCAATACTTGTTTAAGGGAAAATGTTTAAGTGGAAACCATATATCATATCCAAGTAAGGTAATATTGGTTTATAGTATTAGTGAATAAGATACTATATCAATACTTTAAATATCTATCCAACTGTACACACTTAGGAGTGTACCAAGATATGTGATGTTTTATCTCATAGAATTACCCATGAATATACTGATGGAACAAACTACTATATATCTTGACTACCTATATCTGTTCAAGTCATTATGTTTTCTAGTATAATGAACAGATTAATTTTTCATCATTGACTCATGAATTTTATGATTATTATTTACTTAATTAACTTCCTTGTAATATTCTAGTGGATCTATTTATTAATGATATTAATTATCATAAGTTTCATGGATTTTCATAGATTAATGATTTAAATGAGGCATGGGATTGAAAAAAGCTCTGGTAAAAGAGATATATTGTCAGTAATTAATTATAAGAAGAGGGTATAATCCTAATTATAGTGTTTATCACATTATATAAAAAATAAGTCATGAATTATAACACCACACAAAGAAATTATCAATTAATTCATGAATTTAGAGCATAGATTTATCTATCTCATTAAAGGATTGATGCAGTTCAGCTAGAATTATATCTTTTTCCTCCTCACAAATTTTATGTGCTTCTACCCACACAAAAAAATTCATTAAATCCTTTTTATCTTCCTTGAATAGATCTTGTTGAGCTTATATATATTTATCAGTGATTCCCACATCTTGATAATGTTAGTTTCTCTCTTGGTGAAGTCAGTACACCAAATACTTTTCTTCTCTAATCTTATATTGCTTCTTTATTTATGGTACTACATGTTGTGAATATTCCTAAAGAATAATATTCTTATGATTCTCATAAAGTGATAATTATTCCTCAATGAAGAGGTTTTGTTTGGATTCATGATCACATTACCATTCACGAATAATATTTTTTAGAGTAATATAAATATCCGGATAATGGAACTTTTTATATCCAAGGGATGTGAACATATAGAGGGGCTAGTGTAATTCCATATATAGTCCCATCACAATGGATTTATAAATTCGTTTCCAAATATATTTCTATATATGTAATTAAGATGTATTTTTAACATCATGGGATTCTTGGCCTGACTCAAAATCACTTTTTGAGAATGAAATATATCCCATAACTTCCTTACATAGAGGGTTTATCTATATATTATCCTTTGAGATTTTGGGTCTAAAAAGAATATTAGTTATTGTGTGCTTTAGTGATTGAGATGCTAAAATGGTGCCCCTCTTAGTATAATCCTCTCTTTGACATGACTTGAAACATGTGACATAAAAAATGTATCCATCATCTAGTGGATACGAAATTCAACAAAGGGAGTTGTAGATACTTACACCTTTCAAATAGAGCACTAGATTCTTCATCAAGTGATAATTCCTTTAATTGTGTAATGTGATTGTATCCTCTTGAAAGTGTTTTCTCATCTATAATGCCAGGGATGCCATTTACTATCAATGTGTCATCAATTGGAACATTGGGAGTGTCTTCATCCCAATTAGTGGACTAATTAGGAAACAAATATTGACACTCCTCCAAAACAATCACCTCATCAATTTTTTGGTGAAGGAAATCTTGATAATGAAAACATATTAGTGGGTTCCCATGAATAGCCTTAGGTAGCCCAAAATAATCTAGCCTTGTTAGTTCTCGGGTCATTGATTGATCCACTCATATAGAAGACATGTCTATAATATCCTATATGTGGATCAAACATTCTATATTTTCTATAGATATATCTTTGTCAGCTAGAGGTCCATATTATTATGTCATATAAGGAAATAGTCTGATATTCATGGGAGATATATTCCCATATAAATCATAGATATAGTATCTAAACTTAGCCTTATAAGAGTTGGTTTTTATAATGGAGAAGATTTATTCCATTGTAGTTAAAAATTACGCAAGTTTAATGATCCCTATAATGAAGTATTAAATTTATAGGGTGATATGAAAAATTATGTTCTCCACTTAGTGATTGTATCTAGGCCATCTAATACACATGTAGAGGCAGTCAGATCATTAGTTTTTGATGCCCCCTCCACCCTTGATACTACTCCTCCATTGGTGAAGGGTGGGAGAATATACTAAGACTCCCTTTCATCACCCTTAAATATTTCCTCTTAGGGATATTATTTATAAGGGCGAGATTCTATACCTAGAGAAACATTGATTAAAATCTCAAATCAGGAGATAATGACATGTTTATATATCGATCTCTTTCATCAATTAGGATATATTTCATCAGAATTTTGAAATTATACTGACTTCTAACCTTATGTAGAGGGTTTATTCTAATTCAAATATGGGAGAGGAGGTACCATAGGTTTGAAGAGTGAAAGTGGATTTAGAAACTTCATTTCCTCCATCTCCCTTTTTTCCATAAAGCATATTCTATTTTTCTAGGGCCATCCATACCATTTCACCTATTAACAAGACACCCATGATGTACTATAGAGATTCAAAGAATACATTCCCCATCCTTATTCTCTATTATAAGGTAAAATTATAGATTTATAGGATCATATGGTAATTTGAGGCAATCTTCTTAAAAAGAAATTATTAACAAACACCCTTAGGGTTGATAAGTGCATCCCATTCCTCATAAATGGATTGGTTGATGAATCATTCAGTGGTGACACTATGTTCTATGTTTGGAACCAATTTTTTGATGGGGTCACACTTATCAGTAGCTAATATTATCATATCTCACCCTCTGATATATTTTATGACCTCTTCATGATTAGTTTAAAAGTTAATGTCCCATGGTGGATTTACATTAGAAAGTTGAGGAATGTGGATTCCACCTTGAGGGGAAACCTATATGTTCACAAGGTCTATAGACAAGGGATACATTTTATAGGATTTAGAAGCCTCATGATATACATATTTCAGGGAGAAATTAGCTAATTATTTTTGGTTCTTGAAGATTACTCATGATATTTTTATTTCAGTAACATCCTAGTGTTATCATCTTCAACAGAGGCCACAACATATTACTTTTTGTAAAGCCCCGACCCAAGTTACCCAGATTCAGTGCATTATTACATAACATTGTCATGATCACATGAAAGATCAAGTCTCAAAAGACTGATTAGTTTAGTATCCATGGAATAACTAGATACTTTCATGAAGTTTTCATTACATCATAAAATGAAAACTACAACAATATAGTATCCATAGTCCACACTCTTATCCCCTCAACTATCCCTGCAGGTCATTCCTAAAAGAATTCTTCACATCCTGGTAAAAATAAAACATAGAAAGGGGTGAGTTCAAATGCTTAGTAAGGATAACAATATAGTGGAGACTTCAATAAATAAGCATAAACATTTAAGTCAATGTATAACTAAAACAGAAGCCTTTTAAAACTTGAACTTCAGCATAACATGGCAGAAATAAAATGAAATAATTCCATATACTTATTCACATGGATATTCTACTAGTCGAATAATCACATGCAATATCAATAACCACTTCCATAATGATGGAATGCATAATGCCAGACTATCATAACCACATAGCCAAGGCCTCGTGCCAAGACTACAAATAATATTTTGTCAAGGCCTTGTTCCAAGACACTAGTTTTCCTCATGAGACCTACTGATGCATCGAAGATCTATAGCGGGCTCCACCCGTCACTTATTAAGTCCAATGAATTCCTCATATGAACAGGTTTAAACATAACATAAACATTCGTATTAAAACTAGCATATGAAATTTCAATACTTTCTTTATAAACCATTAATGGTATAAAAATAACCCATCCACAGTCAAACATATCACAAAACCATCAATAAAATATGGATGTTTTGTATCATAATAAATCAACTCCAAATAAACATAAAATCCATCAAAGGATGTTGACATAGATGATATCAAAAATCTTTTTAGAGAAATATATCATTCTGTTTTGAAATCATTTAAGAGTCATATATTTATAAAATAAAACATTTTCTTATAAGATTTTAATGGAAGGTTCGACGATTTTATAACGGTGGAAAATAGCCGCACCCACCGTATAGATTAAAAAAAACATTCATACCTTAATTATGTCAAAAAGGTTAAAAAGGACCTTGTTTGGAAAATGACAGAACGATTCCTTAATAAACTTCTTATAAAAATTCAACAAGGGTATAAATAAATTTTTCCCATAGTATTTAAAATAGTAATAATGATTTTTAATACATTTTTAAGAAACATGGATGTGGATGATAAAGAGGTCCCAGTAGATAATTACGTATAAAAAACCTCGGATAATGAAGAGATTGTGAAATAAACCTTTACCTTGTACTTTTCATTAGTCGATGGTATGTTAACCTAATGTATAATATTTAAAAAAAATTATTATGTTATACAATAACAATATACATAATTATGTTATCATGTATGATATTCTATTATTGCTTTGTTAATAATATTTTAGTATTATCATCATTTCGGGTGTTAACTTAATCGTTTTCTATTATATGTTTCATTACAAAAGGCATGTTTTTTATGGATAGGTTGTATTTTATTCATATACATAATGATATAAAGTCCTTAAACATTATTTTTAATCATAAAATGGGAAATATACTTCAATGGATACGATTATGAATGAATCTCATCGCGTTCATGGAGACGGTAGTCCGTACGTACACACGAGCGATAATATCATTCTTTTGATATTAAAATAATATATAATTGGATGGTATATAATATATATAGAATAATTATCATGTTATATTTATTATTTACATGAATTAAACATCATTATTATACCCATCCAAAAAATAATATACAGAATAACAATTACACCATGACGTGGAGACGGTAAGACGTACGTACGCACGTATGGTGACATGTCATTCAAAGGATGGATAGAATACTGGATCTGGTTGTACCATATTTATAATAACATCACAGTATATAGGAGATACTAGAGTTATTATTTTAGAATGGGAATAACAATGAAAGAAGAAGATGAAGAAGAAATGAACTTGAAAAAGGGTGGTGAAAACATTACCACTTCTTCGAGTTCTTCCATTTTATTTGATCAAAAGGGATCCATAGGTTGGATTTATGAGAAAAATAATGCCTCTAAGTTTAATTGAGGGAAGTTCATAGAGTATTTGACAGGGTTTGGCCGAACCAAAATGCTTTGAAAGTGTGAATTATTGAGAAGGGGGAGTGCCCATTTATAAGAGGGGTGAGGGGCACCTTTGGAAAAGGTGGAAATATTATTTGATAATAAATTCATATTCGGTTTATAATGGATCCAAATTGGATTATTTAAGTGTTAAGGTGGGTATGGGTTGAAAACCACTCATCCAATAGGTTTTATATAGGTTTTTCTCACTATATTAACCTTATCCTTTAGTTTTAACTCTTAGTTAATTAGTTTGACACTTACCATGCCACTTTGTATTTTTATATTATATAGTTAATAAACATACTATATACTTCCAAGAGACCCCCAAGTGGTCCATTAATGATACACCTATCATGATATATGTTTTTTGGCCAAACCATAGATTATTAGGAATTGAATAGAAATTAATAATATAATATTTGTTTTAAAAACTCTTTTATGTCAACTTTGACACTATTGTGTATTTAGATTTTGATAAATTCATAACAGCATTATTACTTCGAAAAAATTTATATAATCAATAATAATATGTCATATTAACCTAGAAAAGTATTTTAATTCATAAAAAGTCTCAAATTACATTTATTTTGATATTTATATTATCAATTATTTTAATATTTCATTAATTAGGTAATTATTGTATCACCATTGTGTCATAAATAAATTAAATTATTTAATGTCTAAAAATTATAAATAAAATACCATTATGTAGGAAATATTTTTAGATTTATAATTAATATTTATAGTCTAAAATCCAACAAATATAACCCTATGTAAAAATTGTTTTTCTAAAAGATATATGATTATGTCATTTTTGTATTTATTTTATCTTAATTAATATAAACTGTCATTATCATTTACAAGTGGCTCCATGGGGAAAAAAATCGACCAAAAGATGCCCATGGTCAGACATTTATCAACGAATAAGGTTAGGACATATTTTAGGGTAATTTATAATTATTATAATATTATTTTTTACCCTTATTTACCAGATTTACCCTTCAACCATGGTAAATAAAATATTTACCAAAGTAATTATTCAAAATGACATAAAATAAAAGTTACCTATTTACAAAATTTGGACATCCTGATTCCAAATATGGAATCCATTATTATAAATTCAAAACATAGAAGTGGAAAAAATTAATTGAAATTTAATTCCCGTTGTTAAAACAAAAAGCGTGTTTTTAAGAGATAATAACTATCAAAAGATTGACACTTGTTTATATCTCGTTTAATTGTGAAATTATGTCAAATGAAAAAAATTGTATTAAATAGTAAAAATATATTCTAAATATACTATAAACCCACTCAAATTCATAATTTATCACTATTAATTATTTCTATTAAAAAATTTGTTTTTAATTAAAATTTAGTAATTTTCACTATTCATCAAAATATAAATGTTATCTGAAAAGTTCCAAAAATTTTACCCTAGGCTAATTTCGATATTCTGAATCCAAAAATTAAGTCAATTTTGAGAGATAAAATTTATAAAATTTCAAAAATTGGGTATTACTATTCATAATGGCTAGTTTGATTGGTTGTGGTGTGTGTGTTAGAACTCAAAGTTGCATACGACACACACTATTGTATTATTCAAAGGGAAGCATAATGTGGATGCATGGGGTGTTACATTCTCCCCTTCTTCAAATAATTTCATCCTAAAAATTTCTAGAATACTACCGCATGAAAAGACTCGGGTGGTTCTTCATCATAAGTTCCTCGGGTTCCCACATTGCCTCTTCCATCTTATGGTTTCTCAACAAAACTTTTACCAGACGAGTCGTCCGGTTTCTCAGAAATTTTTCTCTCATATCAACAATCATGATGGGCTCTTCGCAGTAAGACAGATCGGGTTCCAGTTCTAATTCCTCATAGGTGAGTACATGCATTGGTTTAGGCATGTATTTTCTCAATAGTGATACGTGGAACACATTGTGAACTTTGAAGAGATTTGGCGGCGTTGCCAAATGGTAAGCTACATCCCCAATTTTTTCAAGAATTTTAAAAGGACCGATGTACCTAGGACTCAATTTTACTTTCTTTCCAAAACGTTTAACTCCCTTCCATGGAGATACCTTAATGAAAACATGATCTCCCACCTGAAATTCCAAATCCTTTCTTCGGTTTTCAACATAGCTCTTCTGCCTACATTGAGCAACTTCAATGTGGTTTTGGATTACCTTCACCTTTTCCATCGTTTCCTCCACCAGTTCTGGGCCTATAAGTTTTATTTCACCAACGTCATCTCAACAGGTTGGTTTGTGACATCTCTTTCTATATAACGCTTCATATGGTGCCATCCGAATACTTAAATGGAAGTTATTATTATAGGAAAATTCCACCAGAGGTAAATATTGATCCCGCATACCCTAAAAGTCAAGTGAGCAAGATCTCAAAATGTCTTCTAAGGTTTGAATAATCTATTCTGATTGTCCATCTATTTGAGGGTGGTAAGTAGTGCTCAAATGAAGTTCAGTATCCATGGATTTTTGAAGACTCTTCCATAATCTTGAAGTAAAACGGGGATCACGATCAGAAAAAATCGATAGGGGTAATCCATGAAGTCTCACAACTTCATTAGCCTTGCTAGACATTCAAGTGGTAAATCTCCCCTTATTTCAAGAAAATGTGCTGACTTAGTAAGACGATCAACAACAACCCATATTGTATCATTCCTTCTAGGATTATTTAATAGTCCCATGACAAAGTCCATCGTAATATTGTCCCATTTCCAATCCGGTATGGGAAGAGGTTGCATGACTCCTCCAGGCTATTTCCTTCCAGCTTTAACTTGTTGACAAACCATACATCTTGACACAAAATCAGCAATATCCCTCTTCATGTTGTCACACCAAAAATGTTCTTTCATGTCTCTATACATTTTGGTGCTTCCAGGGTGAATAGAGAAATTGGAACTATGAGCATCATCCAACAATTACCTTTTTAGATCAGGTATATTGGGAACACAATGTCTCTTCCCAAATTTCAAAATTCCATCTTCATTCCCAATGTCATTCAATCTACCACCATTCACAGCTTTAATCTTATTTTGAAACTCTTCATCACCAGTTTGAGAACTCTTTATCCTTTCTAGTAATGATGGTTTGCCAACCATTTGAAAAAGTATTGATGTTTCACCTTCCATGGTAATTCCCATATCCAACATCACTAGATCCATGAAAATATGATCCCTTTCAATTCTCATCATGTTCAAAACTCTATGATCTTTTCTCCTCAAAGCATCTGCCACCTTATTTTCCTTCCCCGGGTGGTACTGTATCGTGCAATCATAATCCTTGAGTAGTTCAAACCATATCCTTTGCCTCATGTTGAGTTCTTTTTATGAGAAAATATACTTCAAACTCTTGTGATCAGTATGAATCTCAAATTTTTCACCATAGAGGTAGTCCCTCCATATCTTCAAAGAAAATATCACAAATGATAACTCGAGATCATGAGTAGGATATTTTTCTCTTGAATTTTCAACTGTCATGATGCATAGGCAATAACCCTATCATTCTACATAAGGACACAACCAAGTCCTTTCTCCGATGCATCACTATAAATAACGAACCCACCATTCCCTGATGGTAGATTCAATATAGGAGCATTGACTAATCCTCTATTCAGTTATTCGAAACATTCTTCACACTCTTTTTTCCAAACAAATTCAACCCCCTTACGTGTGAGCTTGGTTAATGGGTTAGCCAATCGGGCAAAATTATGGATGAAACGTTGATAATAACCTGCTAAACCAATAAAACTGCGTACCTCATTTATTCTCATCAGTGCTGGCCATTCTTGGATTTCCTTGGTCTTAGAAGGATCAATAGAGATTCCATAATTAGAGACAATATGGCCAAGAAAAGAAATATCCTGAATCCAGAATTCACACTTGCTAAACTTCCAATATAATTCATGTCTTCTCAGAGTCTTCTAGATAATGCGCAAGTGATTTTCAAGATCTTTGTAGCTTTTGGAGTATACCAAGATATAATCAATAAATACCACACAAAATCATCGAGATATTCTTTGAAAACTCTATTCATTAGATCCATGAATATAGAGGGTGCATTAGTCAGCCCAAAAGGCATTACTGTAAACTCGTAATTCTCGTACCTTGTTCGAAATACTATCTTCAGAATGTCTTCCTTCTTCACACACGACTGATGGTATCCAGATCGATGGTCAATATTTGAAAAGTATTGAGATCCATGAAGTTGATCAAATAAATCATCAATGCAAGGTAGGGGATAATTGTTCTTTATTGTTATAGCATTGATCTCCCTGTAGTTGATACATAAACTCATAGATCCATCTTTCTTTTTAACAAATAGAACAGGGGAACCCCATGGAGAAACACTAGGGAGAATAAATCCTTTATTACTCAATTACTCTAGTTGTTTCTTTAGTTCAAATAATTCCACAATGGCCATTCTATAAGGGGTATTCGATATAGGCCTTGATACAGGAATTAAATCGATTGAAAACTCAACTTCTCATTCTGGAGGTTGTCCATGTAAATCTTCCAAAAACACATCAATATATTCATTCACAATAGGTACATCCTCTATTTGAACATTCCTTTCCTCACCCATAGTCATTTCATTCTCTTCCTCCCCAATAATTGAATTTAGTTGAGCTACTGGGGGTGGATCTAGATAAGAAATATGTGGTGATGATTCTACTCTAAAGATAAGGTGTTCCTTATCATCTTCATCAAAAATTGTAACCTCCTTCTTCTTACAATAAATCTTCTCATCATGGTCCTAAATACAATCCATACCGAGGATTATATCAAACTCAATCATAGGTATGACGATGAGATCTGCGGATAATGAACATTTATGTGCTCTAATGGGGACTGATTCACAAAACATTGTTGCAATGATACTTCCCTTAGGAGTTTTTACTGACAACTCCCTTGTTAAATAAAATTATAAATATCTAATTTTCTTAGAAAACTAGGATGATATGAAACAATGTGATGATCCAGAATCAAAGAATGCATTTTCTAAACTTGAGGAAACCACTAAATTACCTGCCACCACATCTTTCGAAGCTTCTACCTCAGTAGTAGTGATAGCATAAGCTTAGCCATGATCCCTTGGACTTTTCTGAGGTAACTTCCCATGATTCTTAGGACATTCATTTTCATAATATCCCATCTCCCTGCAATTGTATCATTGGACATCGGTAGCTTCCTTCTTCCCCTTTCAATCACGAGCTTGGTGGCCTTTTTCACCACAATTGTAACATACTCCAATTCCTTTTAAGAAAGTACCGTGGTGTTTCTTCCCACATTTAACACATGATGGATATTTAACCTTTCCCTTCTTCCCCTTATTTCCATTCCCAGATTGATCAGAAGATCTCTTCTTCTCTTGCTTTGCTTTAAAGTCATAATACTTAGAGAATTCCTTTTCTATCTTGATAGCACATGAGACAATGTCTTCATACGATGACAAGAATTGTGAGACTAATGCTCGACAAAGAAATGGTTTTAACCCATAAAATAAATGATCAATATTACTTCTTGGGTTATGTATATATTCTCTAGAAAACCTTTATAACCTTGTAAAGTTAGCCTCATACTTTGTGACATTCTCATCCTCCTTTTGTCTCAGACTTAGAAATTGCCTTTCCATATCTTTTCAATGGTCGTGAGGAAAGTATTTTTCTAGGAAATGATCTTTGAACTCCCTCCATTCCATATTTGACACTTCATCATCTTCCTTCGTGTTTTGAATCAATAAACACCATAGATCAGCATCTCCAGTGAGGCAATAAATTGCCATGACAACTTTTTCCCTTTCACTACTCCCCAAAGCCTGAAATATTTTCTCTACGGAACTTATCCATTACTCAAATACTAATGGATTTTTACCCCCATTAAATGTTTGTGTTTGTTTCCTCATGAAGAGATCTAACATTGATCCTCCAAGCTGTGGATCTAGGTACTCCAGACAGGTAAGGTTATTATTCATAACCTGAGTAAGTTGTCCCAGTATGGTGATAAGATGATCAACACCAGTTATATCACCAGCTCCACTAAAATTATCTTGAGAAGGAGGGTAATACCTACATGGAGTGTGTGCATTGATAGAGTTTCCATTTCTTCAACTAGGCACCATTTCTAAACAATGGCATAAACTAGATCAGTTAATGAATCAAAATACATAATTCAATACTTGTAAAACACTTAACATAAATAGAAATATTTATATATATAATCCATAATCATAAAAAGGTTCTCTTTGAGGGAGTATATACTCATAAACCCTTCATAATTATTTGTAAAGAAAATGAGAGTTATCCTAAGCATATCCCACGGGAGTGTCGTAACCAAGAGTGCAGCAAGGCCCGTTGTCGTGCACCAGATCCCGTTCGAGTCTAGATCAAAGCGGTGTTTTTGGGTTTTACTCCTAGGTACATCTGTTCTAGAGCTTCCTCTACCTTCTCGTATATATATAGGGATGTATTGCTCAGAAAACTCACAAAATCTCTACAATACCAAAATTCTAGGAAGTTCTTCTATACTAATCCTCAAAGTCCATCTTAGGTTTATGTGCTCTAATCAGAGTTTATCTAAATCTGGCTTCCAAGGATTGTACTAAACTTCCTTTGATACCAACTTTAACGCCCCGACCCTAGTAACCTAGATTCGGTTCATTATTACATAACATTGGCATGATCACAAGAAAGATCAAGTCTCGAATGACAGATTAGTTTAGTAGCCATGGAATAATTAGATACTTTCATAAAGATTACATTACATCATAAAATGAAAAATAAAACAATATAGTCTCCATAGTACACACTCTCATCCCCTTATACTATCCCTTCAGTTCATTAATAAAATACTTCTTCACATCCTGGGAGAAATAAAACATAGAAAGGGGTGAGCTCAAATGCCCAGTAAGGATAACAATATAGAAGAAACTTTCATAAATAAGCATAAACATTTAAGGAAATGTATAACTAAAACAAAAACCTTTTAAAACATGAACTTCAACATAATATGTTAGAAATAAAATGAAATAATTCCATATACTTATTCACATGGATATTCTACTAGTCGAATAATCACATGCAATACCAGTAACCACTTTCATAATGATGGAATGCATAATGCCAGACTTTCATAACCACATAGCCAAGGCCTCGTGCCAAGACTAAAAATAATATTTTATCAAGGCCTTGTGCCAAGACACCATTTTGTCTCTTGAGACCTACCGATGCATCGATGAGCTATAGCAGGCTCCACTCGTCACTTATTAAGTCCAATGCATTCCTCATATAAACAAGTTTAAACATAACATAAACATTCGTATTAAAAATAGCATACGAAATGTCAATACATTCTTCATAAACCATGAATGGTATAAAAATAACACATCCACAGTCAAATATATCACAAAACCATCAATACAATATGGAAGTTTTGTATAATAATAAATCAACTCCAAATAAACTTAAAATCCATCAAAGTATGTTGACATATATGAAATCAAAACTCTTTTTAGAGAAATATCTCTTTCTATTTTTAAATCTTTTAGGAATAATATATTTATAAAGTAAAACATTTTCTTATATGCTTTTAAGGGATGATTCTACGATTTTATAATGGTTGAAAATAGCCCAACCCACAGTATAAGTTAAAAAAACATTTTTACCTTAATTCTGTCGAAAAGGTTAAAAAGGAACTTGTTTGGAAAATGACAAAACAATTACTTTAATACATCTTATAAAAAGTAAACAAGGGTATAAATAACTTTATCCCATAGTCTCTAAAATAATAAGAAGGATTTTTAATACATTTTTATGAAACATGGATGTGGATGATAAAGAGGTCCCAATAGATAATTACGTATAAACAACCTCGGATAATGAAGAGATTGTAAAATAAACCATTGCCTTGTACATTTCCATTGTCGATGGTATGTTAAACTCTTTTATAATAGTTAAAAAATTGTTCTTATGTTATACAAGAACTATATACATAATTATGATATCATATATGATCTTATGTTAATGCTTTGTTAATAATATTTTAGTATTATCATCGTTTCGGGTGTTAACTTAATTGTTTTCTTTTATATGTTTCGTTACATAAGGCATGTTTGTTATGGATAGGTTGTATTTTATTCATATATAGAATGATATCAAGTCCTTAAACGTTGTTTTTAATCATAAAATTAGAATTATACTTGAATGTGTACGATGGGGAATGAATGTCATCGCGTTCGTGGAGACGATAGTCCTTACGTACGCACGAGCGATAATATCATTCTTTTGATATTAAAATAATATATAATTGGATGGTATATCATATATACAGAATCATTATCATGTTATATTTATTATTTAAATAAATTACACATCATTATTATACCCATCCAAATAATAATATACTGAATAACAATTACACCACGACGTGGAGACGGTATGCCGTACGTACACATGTATGGTGAAATGTCATTCAAAGGATGGATAGAATACTGAATATGGTTGTACCATATATATAATAACATCACATTATATATGAGATACTAGATTTATTATTTTATAATGGCAATAACAAAGAAATAAGAAGTTGAAGAAGAAATGAACTTGAAAAAGGGTGGTGAAAACATTACCTCTTCATTAGGTTCTTCCTTTTGATTTGATCAAAAGGGATCCATAGGTTGGATTTATGATCAAACTAAGGACTATAGGTTGAATTTTGGGAAGTTGAGAGAGTACATTGTTAGGGGTGGGCTGACCCAAAAGGCTTTCAATGTGTGAATTAGTGAGAAGAGGGAGTGCCCTTTTATAAGAGGGGTGAGCGGCACCTTTGGAAAAGCTAGAAATATTATTTTATAATAAAATAATATTCGGTTTATAATGGATAAAAAGTGGATTATTTAAATTTTAAGGTGGGTATGGTTCTAAATCCACTCAACCAATAGGTTTTAGACAGGTTTGGGTCACTATATTAACCTTATCTTTTAGTTTTAACTCTTAGTTAATTAGTTGGACACTTACCATGTCACTTTGTATTTTTATATTATATAGTTAATAAACATACTATATATCTCCAAGTGACCCCCAATTGGTACATTAATGATACACCTATCATGATATAAGTATGTTGGCCGAACCTTAGGTTTTTATGAATTGAATATAAATTAATAATATAATATTTGTTTTAAAAACAGTTTTATGTCAATTTTACACTATTGTGTATTTAGATTTTAATAAATTTATAATAGCATTATTACATTGAAAAAATTTATATAATCAATCCTAATATGTCATATTAACCTAAAAAATTAGTGGAATTCATAAAAAGTCTCAAATTACATATATTTTGATATTTATATTATCAATTAATTTAATATTTCATTAATTAGCTAATTACTGCATCACAATTGTGTCATAAATAAAATAAATTATTTAACGTCTAAAAATTAAAAATAAAGTATAATTATGTAGAAAATCTTTTTATAATTTTAATTAATATTTATAGTCGAAAATCCAACATATATAACCCTATTTAAAAATTGTTTTTCTATAAGATATATGCTTATGTCATTTTTGTATTTATTTTATCTTAATTAATATAAAGTGTCATTATCTTTTTACAAGTAGATCCATGGGGTCCAAAAATCGACCCAAAGATTCTCATGGTCGGACATGTATCAACCAATAAGGTTAGGACACGTTTTAGGGTAATTTATTATTATTATAATATTATTTTTTACCCTTATTTACCAGATTTACCCTTTAACCATGGTAAATAAAATATTTACCGAAGTAATTATTCAAAATGTCTAAAAATAAAAGTTACTTATTTACACAATTTAGACCTCCTAATTACAAATATGGAATCAATTTTTCCAAATTCAAAACACATAAGTGGCAGAAATTAATTTAAAATTAATTCCCATTGTTAAAACAAAAAGTGTGTTTTTAAAAGATATTAACTATCAAAAGATTGACACTTGTGTATGTCCGGTTAAATTGTGAAATTATGTCCAATGTCCAACATTGTATTAAATGGTAAAAATATATTCTAACTATACTATAAACCCAATCAAATTCATAATTTGTCACTTTTAATTATTTCGATTAAAAAATTTGTTTTTAATTAAAATTTAGTAATTTTCACTATTCATCAAAATATAAATGTTATCTGAAAATTTCCAAAATTTTACCCTATCCTAATTTCGATATTCTGAAACCAAAAATGAGTCAATTTTGAGTGATAAAATTTATAAAATTTAAAAAATTGGGTATTACTATTCATAACGGCAAGTTTGATTGGTTGGGTGTGTGTGTTAGAACTCGAAGTTGCATATAACACGCGCTACTGTATTATTCAAAGGGAAGCATACCGTGGAAGCATGGGGTGTTACACTTTTGTCTTGATCATCTCTTCCAAATATGATGACATGTCATCTAATTAGTTCTTTTTTTATTAGCCTGTGTGTAATATCCTATATTTCTCCTTGTACTTATTTCTCTATGTATTTCATTTGATCATCGGTGGCCAATTATTGTTCAGAGATAGTGAGTATTTATTGGAGAAAATATCCTAATGTTTGGGGGATGTGTGATTATTTGAATTAATGGAGTTCTGGTATAAATGAGACTAATTATTAATATGGTTTCATGGTATGTTGAGATTATTTTAAGGGTATTTAAGTGGTTTGAAAGGAAAATGGGATGAAGACTGAACTGTAGAACATTTATACATAATGTAATGGGATTACACACCATGTAATTGTTCAAGGGTTTTAATAAAATAAATCTGAGGTGATGCGTTTTTCATAGAATTCCATTAAAAATATTTACAAGAGGTGTAATCATGCTACATGATTTGTAAATGCTAGACCTACTATTTTAAACATGATATGCAGTTTAAAATTGTTATGTTTCAATTTCATCTCTTCTCCTATCTACCTATGGAAACCCTCCAAGAAATTTTGAAGGTCCAATTTCTATTTTAGTCATCTTGATTGTGTGAAAAATCCATGTAACCTCTTTGGAATAATCCACACCTTCTTCATTGTAGGAATTGTCCGTTGGAAGCATTGTTGGCTCATCGAGTAATGGTAGGGGTCAAAATATTAACCCTATGATTTGATTAATTTCAAGTTTATGAAACATCAAGATCTCACTAGTGAAATGTGTTCCCAAATTGAATAAATTTTAGATGAAATTTTTCCTTGAATTCCTTTGATTTCAATTAGAATCCAACTTATATTATTTCTAACAATTGGGTGAGAAAATATTTGAAAATAATTTAGATGTCTAATGGATTAAAGTATGTTTACCATTAACATGTCACCTAGGGTGATTCCTTGTTATAAAATCCATATATTTCAGCTTATTAATTATTGATATAATTTTTAATCAATTTTGAATTAAATTGAAATTGTAATATGAAAGAAGAGAGGTAATTCACATTATTAACCATTGATAATTGTGATATCATATTTTAATATCCATGCTATATGAAAAGAATTGTGTTCCATGATGAGATGCCTAAAAAATGGGATAGATGCATGAACTTTAACATGAATATGATGTAATGAGGATAGTGAGATGGGTCAGCCCATTCCAATGCTATAATGATTATAGGGATTTAAACCAAAATGTCTTAATGTTTATTGGTCATTGACATGAAAATTATGTAATTATTATAGGTCTTTGGCTCAGATTGTTGTGACTATACCATGTTTATATGGTTGGGGTTTTCATGGTTTTATAAAATGCACCTAGATATTATTTCATGATTCTAAAGTAGGTTATTTTACCTTGGTTGTATGATTATGTTTGGCATGGTTGTAAGACATGCTTGGAGATATTCTGGCATGGAGAAAAAGTAGGTTATGGTTGTATTTTATTAATTGTTTAATTAATTAATACACCTCTTTATTAGTTTATTTCATGATCTTCTTATCATACCGGTTTTGTTTAGACAAGGTGGTTTCAAAATTCTGAGTTATACTCACACCTATTCGGGCCACCGTTTGGCACCCATTCACCTTTCATAGAGGTAGGTTTAGACAAGTGTAAATGACCTTTCTATTGATTGATTGTTTACTGTACAGATACAGTTTAGAGAATGGATCGATGAGGGGTTCAGAACCTAGAACATAGATTATTTTACTTGATTCTTCTCATATTTTCTTATAAGGTTCAATCATGTCATATATTTACATCCCAGTACATAATTACATTGTTCCTTATCTACTCGTCAGATTATTTAATTGGTTTTATTGTTGTCTTCCATAATTTCTTTAATTTTATTATTTTCTTTTGTATTTATGATTTTATTCTTCTTATTTGACTCTATAACATCCCGCCTTTTAATCACATAAACGTTCATTACATTTTACAAAACCTAGGATATTTAAGGTTTAGTGTCTTGGAAACCAAAAAAATAAAACATGAAAACATAAAACATTATTCTTAAACACTTGAAAGGCTTTGACATATCTTCATCCTAGGTTCATTATTACATCTCATAACCTGGGGACATACATCAAATGAAAGGGTGAGTAGAAGACCCAGTAAGAGAAATAAGGGGAACCATTTAACATGTGAACATGAGATAAATCAAAAATGTCATGAAAAAGAAGTTTAAGGAATGAGAAAGAAATCATGAGCCATATCATAAAAAAATAACATTTTTCATAACTTGAAGATGTGGCTACAACATTTTACAAAGACAATCATTTCCGTTTCACCAAGGTTCATCCCCAATGTGTCAATAAAAATTACCAAGGTTATTCACCAAGGTATTAGTCTAAATGGTCATCTCTAGAGATTAAGTCTTTACCCAATTCATTGGAGCGCTATCAGGGTGCACCCTTAAATTTTTCTTTATTATCATGTGAGACACATATATCATCATCAAACATTTCATAAAAAACCCATATAGCATAAACGAAATGGGTTTCCTTTCATAATCATAACATTTTAAAAACATCTTTAAAGACATAATCTTTATGTCACATTAAACCCACGAAAAGGGAAAGAGGGTATCATGTATGTAGATCCAAGAATTTAAAATAGAACATTTTGATATATATGTGAATACACCTTTAGAAGAAATATTTTGAGAATTCACTTAATAAAATAAAATGATTTGAGAATAAGAGAGAGACATTTTGAGAAGGGAATTCTGCAGCATAACTGCTATGTTACGGGGTTTTAGAAAACATAGAAAAGAGAGGGGACATGGGTAACCCACTCATAAATGATCCATAAAACAGTAGGGGGGACAGAATATAAAGGATTTAAGAACATGGTAATGAAATTGAAAATATATACCATATGAAATGAAGAAAATGAAAGGAAGACAAAAATAAGATTTCTTTTATGAAAATTTGGTAGCCTAACGACGTCACTTAAACTTCAACAAAATGAATTGATGAGATAAAATAGGGTATATCATCATATGAACATAAAATATCAGTTTAATAGATATAGAGATCATACCCCAACATAATAAAAGGGAACTTGAAATACTTTACATGAAAGTAGAACTTTGAAAAATGAGAAATGTGAAAAAATCCCTTAAAAATTCAGCAGCCTAACGATGCCACTTAAACTTCAACAAAAATGAATTGAAGAGATAAAATAGGGTGTATCATCATATTAAGATAAAATATCAGTATGATAAATATAGAGATCATACCCCACCATAATAAAAAGGAACATGAAAGACTTGACAAGAAAATAGAACATAAAAATGAGAACGGTGAAAGAATCTGTTACAAAAATTTCAGCAGCCTAACAACGCCACTTAAACATTCATAAAACGAAATGATGAGAGTAAGATGGGATATCTCATCATATGAACATAAAAAGGGCAGTAAGAGGAATATAAAATAACATCTCCCACATAAGATCATGGAGCATAAAAGAAATGACATAAAAGAGATTACTTGAAAATAAAGAGAGAGGTAAGATCCCTTACCTTAAAACATAACTCTTAAAACTCAAAGGTTTGGACCTTTAGGGCTTAAGGGAACCATGGGTAGACTCCTTAGAAGGTAATGAGACCATAGATTCTTTGGGGGAGTGTTGGGAGTCGAATGGATGAGAGGATGGCTTGGTATTTAAATGGAAAGTGAGGGGACCCGACATTAATGGCCAAGGGACAACTCATTGGTGGTTTTGGAAAAACCGTGGGCTTGCCCATGGTATTTGCCCATGGTATTGGCCAAATGACACACCTAATACCATATCTTACTTTAAATAAGTCTACAATATTGATTACATACTGAATACATAATTTAATGATGTCATTAAACACCCGTAACATAAAAACTGTATTTTCACTATTCATCGAAAATTCCACTTTCTCAGAAAAACCCCAAAATTTCACCTAAACCAAATATCGATGCTCTGATTTCAAAAATGAAATCCATTTTATAAGAATAATTTTCTATACTTTTTTAATTTAATTTATAAATAAATACACTATACACAAAAAATCCATTTTTTTCAGAAAAATCCCCAAAAATTACCATAACATAGTATAGATGCTCTGAGTTCAAAAACGAAATCCATTTTATAAAAATAATTTTATAAATATTTTTAATTTAAATTTTAATTAAAAAACTCTATTCACCTGAAAAAACTAATACTTGACTAATAATTTATGAAACAGTTATTTAACCATTTTATTGAATCACATTACTTAATCAAGGTGCCAAGATTATATTAATACTTTATTTAAGTGAGATTACTAATCCATTTGGTCACATTACTAATTCTAAGCATAAAATAACTATTCATATATTCCAATTCATCAAAATTAAGTTGATCTTATTAGACTCTAAATTTCGTACTGAACATAATTGTAGAAGACCATTTTTGGAAAATCATTACACATTTTTAATTATATAAGGTTTACATAAACAATTTTTAAATATCCTTTTTCTAAAATTCATCAAAATATGCATACTATATTTATCCGGTCATTTGAAAATTAATAAATTTCATCATAAGAAGAAATCTTAATTTTTATTTAAAACAAAGGATTACACAACGCAGTTATGGTCTCCTTACATATCCCCTTATAACCCCATCATAGGACCTAAGTGTAAGGTGTGCTAAGGTGAGAGAATCTGAGGGCGGCTCGACCAACATCACACGAGTAGTAATTTCTATCAGTTTGAACTTCTCACGAAGGCGATTCCGTTCTATCTTCACACGATGATGTTTGGCTTGGGTCTGGTCCAGATCGAAGCCCAGTGGTGCTACCTCCTTCCCATGTTCTGTTAGATGGGATTCGATCGGTCCAAGACTACTGGGTGAGGCCATAGAATCTTCATTCTATACTAATAAACCAATATCACTTGTATTTAGAGACAATAATTGAAATGTTTAGTTTCTAGCAGTCATATTGACCAATGGTCATATAATAGTGAAGACCCAATGGTATCATTTTAATTATACTAAGGTTATCAAAGGAAATAGTTTTGTTGAGTATAAAAATAAAATAAAACACAAAATTAGGAAATAATATTTATTCAAAATTTCGGGTCGTTACAATCTTCCCCCCTTAAGAAATTGAGTCCTCGAAATTTTTAAAATTGGGTTTTGAAATTTCATCGAAAGTCCCACATCGGAAAAGGAGTCAGTAAAACTATTACTTTAAAAGAAAGAAAGGGAAGTACAAAGGTCACCCGAGTTATCCCACACTGGGATTCCATGTAGGAAAACATGGACATGTAGGAGAAAACAAAGGGTCAAGTTCTGAGGGAGAGTTATAGAAAACATGATTAGGAGAAAGTTAACCACAAGAAAATAAAAAACTTATGATGTGTGTAAACGGTCTTTGATTACCCAGTAGGAAACTTAAACCAACAATGTATTTTTTTATATTCCTTTCCATAATTTTTAGGAATTCATTTACTACATAGAATAAAAACATAAGGAAATATACCTACCTTCAAGTAATGTTTCATCCTTTAATAAGTTTCTACCAAAACTAATCTTTTCTTTAAACGATGAGCATTCAAAAACACTTGGTCTCATCAAAACTCAAGAATCATCTTCTTGAGAGTCACATAATCCACAAAAGATTAACTATAAATTTCTTCTATCTTTAAACATTATCCCAAAAACAGAAAGGGTAAGATAAAACAACTCTTCAAAAAGAAAGAATCCCATATGAAGGAAAACTAATTTTAAATCTTCAAAGTTCCATGGTACTACCCAAAGATCATCAAAGACCATTCCATAAATAACTTTCCTTCGAATTCCTCAAAATAAACCAAACTAAGATTGAAACCCAATTATAAAAACGATATCATAACATAGTCTTCCAAGATAGAATTTATCGTTAATCTCCAAACAACATCAACCAATCTTATCATCTTATAACAAAAGTAACTAACCTAATCAAATTTCCCCCAAGATAGGTTAATCATTTCCATATATAACCTAAATTACTATATGTTAGCCTTAAATTCATCGATTATTCAATATATAAGTCAACCATTACTCCTCAAAGAAAATACCATAGTAATCTATTTACCTCGATCAAATAGGATTCCAAAAATAGTTGAACGTCTTCCAAAATAATAATAATCTTTTAATCCCCTAATCACCCTTTTTTTAAGAAGAACAACTTCACTATATCAACATCTGGTATATACAAATAGATTTTTTCCTTAATTATATAAAAACATCTTAGGTAGTGACTCTATGTTCTTAGAAAACATTAAAGATAATCTCATGGAGCATGAACTAAAATACAACATGACATAGAAAATTATTTCGAAGAAGTTACATGTACTTCAGTCATAATGATCCATATCATCATAGGACTTGCATTGTTCCCTTTTCCTCGATGATTGTTTATGCTCATCATGCTTCTCACCCATTCCAAGAGAGAATTTACTTGGATAATGTCTAACTTCTCCAAATTTATGACATCGAAATGTATAAGGTACATTAGATCGAACCATATATCCATTCATCACATTATCCATTTTTTAAAGCAATTGGCTACTTTATGCCCTATCTTCCCACACTTAAAAAATCTCCCGGTTCTTTTGTGACATTATCCTTGGTGCCCCTTTACAAACTTTTTTCATAAAAGAAATTGGGTCTTCTTTCCCTTATCAACTTTATCCGATGAACCTCCCCGAGACTTCATCTTCTTCTTTCGTGAAGAATTTGGGCATTCAAGTAGTTACCAATTATTAATTGTGATTTTTGATAGATGGTTTGGCATAATCACAATATGTTTAACTTGATCTCTCATCATCTCTATCATATCAATAGGGAAATCATTACATTTCCTATCACATTGGTTGTTCGGACATGTTCTTCTATTTCCCGCCATTAACTAAGAAAATAAAGGATAATTAGGGGCTTGAATACTTAGCCAATAATCATGAAAAGGAAACTTAATTCATAGAAGAATAAACTTATAGAAGAAAAGTATACCCTAACATGTGATCCCCTAGGTCCCAATCTAGGTTATCCATGATCATATATTCTTATGTGAATCTTTATTTTATTTTATCTTTGTTCCTTTAATAATGGTTCATACTAAGCTTATGAATTTACCAAAGCATATCCCCCGAGAGTGTTGTAACCAAGAGTACAGCAAGGCCCATT
This sequence comes from Viscum album, assembly GCA_963277665.1. Lineage (NCBI taxonomy): Eukaryota > Viridiplantae > Streptophyta > Magnoliopsida > Santalales > Viscaceae > Viscum > Viscum album. Next base: position 1,295,231,942 of record OY728135.1, read on the forward strand.
GTCGTGTACCAGTTCCCATTCGAGTCTAGCTCAATGTAGTGTTTTTAGGTTTTACCCCTATGTACATATGTGCCAGAGCCACCTCTACTTGCTCGTATCCAGACAATGATGTATTTTCTTCTCAACCCCTTCCTCAATACTCACCAAAATACCAGGAAGATTTCCTATATTTAAACTTTTATATAGGGTTATTCCTAAAGTTTTCATATCATAATTTCCACAAATAACTAAACCATACTTTGATACCAACTATAACATCCTGCCATTTAATCACATAAACCTTCATTACATTTTACAAAATCGAGGATCTTTAAGGTTTAGTGTATCGGAAACCAGGAACTTAAAACATGAAAATATAAAACATTATTCTTAAAAACTTGAAAGGATTCTCCTTACCTTCATCCGAGGTTCATTACTACATCTCATAACCTGGGGACATACATCAAAAGAAAGGGTGAGAAGAAGGCCCAATAAGGGATACAAGGGGAAACATTTAACATGTGAACTAGAGATACATCAACAATGTCATGAAAAAGAACTTTAAGGCATGAGAATGAAATCATGAGGCATATCATAAAAAAATAACATTTTTCATAACATGAAGATGTGGCTACAACATTTTACAAAGACAATCATTTCCGTTTCACCATGGTCTATCCCCATGGTGTCAATAAAAATTACCAAGGTTATTAACCAAGATATCAGTCTAAATGGTCATCTCTAGAGATTAAGTCTTTACCCAATGCATTGGAGCACTATCAGGCCACAACCTTAAATTTGAATTTATTATCATGTGAGCCACATATATCATCATCAAAAATTTCATAAACAACCCATATTGCATAAAAGAAATGGGTTTCCTTTCATAATCATAATGTTTTTAAAACTGCTTTAAAGACATGATCTTTATGTCACTTTAATCCCACGGAAAGGGAAAGCTGGTCTCATGTATGTAAATCCCAGAATTTAAAATAGAAAATTTTGGTATATATTTGAATACCCCTATGGAAGAAAAACCTTCGAGTATTCAATTAATAAAATAAATTAATTTGAGAATAAGAGAGAGACATTTTGAGATGGAAATTCTACAGCATAACTGCTATGTTATGAGGTTTTAGAAAACATTGAAAAGAGAGGGGAAATGAGTCACCCACTCATAAATGATCCATAAAACAGTAGGGGGACAGAATGTAAAGGATTTAAGAACATGGTAATGAAATTTTAATGATATACCATATGAAATGATGAACATGAAAGGATGAAAAAAATAAGATTTCTCGTATGAAAATTTGGCAGCCTAACAGTGTCACTTAAACATAAACAAAATGAATTGATGATATCAAATAGGGTATATCATCATATGAACATAAAATATCAGTATGATAGATATAGAGATAATACCCCAACATAAAAAAAGGAAATTGAAAGACTTGACATGAAAGTAGAACTTTGAAAAATGAGAAAGGTGAAAGAATCCCTTAAAAATTCGGCAGCCTAACGGCGCCACTTAAACATCATCAAAAATGAATTGACGAGATCAAATAGGTTCTCTAATCATATGAACATAAAAGATAAGTATTATAGATATAGAGATAATACTCCAACATAATTAAAAGGAACTTGAAATACTTGACCAGAAAATAGAACTTGAAAATGAGAAGGGTGACAGAATCTGTTACAAATATTTCGGCAGCCTAATGGCGCCACTTAAACATTCATAAAACGAAATGATGAGAGTAAGAGGGGATATATAATCATATTATCATAAAAAGGGAATTAATAGTAATATAAAATTACATCCTCCAACATAATAGCATGGAGCATAAAATAAATGACATAAAAGAGATTACTTGAAATGAAAGAGATAGGTAGGATCCCTTACCTTAAAACGTAACTCTTAAAACACAATGGTTTGCACCTTGAGGGATTGGGGGCACCTTGGGAGGACTCCTTAGGAGGTAATGAGACCAGAGAATAGTTTGGGGAGAGTTGGGAGTCGAATGGATGAGAGGATGGCTTCGTATTTATAGGAAAAGTGAGGGGACAAGACATTAATGGCAAAGGGACATCTCATTGGTGGTTTTGTAAAAACCATGGGCTTGCCCATGGTATTTTCCCATGGTATTGGCCACTTGGTACACCTCATACCTTATCTTACTATTCATAAGTCGACCATATTGATTACATACTTAATACATCATTTAATGATGTCATTAAACACCCGTAACTTGAAAACTGTACTATCACTATTCACAAAAAATTCAACATTCTCAGAAATATCCCAAAATTTCACCTTAACCAAATATCAATTCTCTGATTTCAAAAATGAACTCCATTTTATAAAAATAATTTTCTAAATATTTTTAATTTAATTTTTAAATAAATACACTATTCACAGAAAATAATTTTTTTTCAGAAAAATCCCCAAAATTACCTTAACATAATATCGATGCTCTGAGTTCAAAAATGAAATCCATTTTATAAAAATAATTTCCTAAATATTTTTAATTTAATTTTTAATTAAAAAACTCTATTCACCCGAAAAAACTAATACTTGACTAATAATTTATGAAACCGTTTTTTAACCATTTTATTGAATCACATTACTTAATCAAGGTGCCTATATTATATTAATACTTTCTTTAAGTGAGATTACTAATCCATTTGGTCACATTACTAATCCTAAGCATAAAATCACCATTCATAAATTACTATTCATTAAAAATTAAGTTGATCTTATTAGACTCTAAATTTGGTACTGAACGTAATTCTAGAAGACCATTTCTTGAAAATCATTACACATTTTTAAATATTTAAGGTTTACATAAACATTATTAAAATATCCTTTTTCTAAAATTCCTCAAAAATATGCATACTATATTTATCTGGTCATTTGAAAATTCAAAAACTTCATCATAATAAGAAATCCCAATTTTTATTTAAAACAAAGGATTACACAAGGTAGTTACAGTCTCCTTACATACCCCTTATAACCCCAGCATAGGACTTAAGTGTAAGGTGTGCTAAGGTGAGAGAATCTGAGGGCAGATCGGCCAACATCGCACGAGTAGTAATTTCTATCATTTTGAACTTCTCGCGAAGGTGCTTCAGTTCTAGCTTCACACAATGAAGTTCGGCTTGGGTTTGGTCCAGAGCAAAGCCCAGTGGTGCTACCTCCTTCCCAAGTTCTGTTATATGGGCTTCGATCTTCCCAAGACTACTGGGTGAGGCCATCAAATCTTCATTCTATATTAATTAACCAAGATCACTTGTATTTAGATACAATAATCAAAACGTTTAGTTTCCAGTGGTCATATTGACCAATGGTCATATAACAGTAAAAACCCAATGGTCTCATTTTAATTATACCCATGTTATCAAATGAAACAGTTTTTTTGAGTATAAAAATAAAATAACACAAAAAATTAGGAAACAAGATTTATTCAAAATTTTGGTTCATTACAGACTCTTCATACTAGGGGCACAATATTCCCAATATATTATTCACACCCCTACTTCTAGTCAGAATCCTCTGAAGTATGGGGAGGCACACTTTAGGTCTCATAACCAAAGGTTTCCAGCCACATGAAAAAGTTCAATATTTTGAGACATTACACATTGGACAAGAATTATTTGAAAATTCATACAACTCATCAATCACATTTATTTTATAGGCCTTTTTGGTATCCTCATTCCCTTTTTTATAATATCAAATATGTAGTCACTTGAGAAACATAGTTCGATATGATTTCTCACAGATACAAGGAAATTCTGGAGTAGTCATATCCATTCACTTTCCAAATGAATGTGATTTGGGAAGTCAATATCATAATGGATTGGGTGGTCTCAAAGGACATCATCACCCATATATGACACACCATTATTGGATTATTCTCCTTCATGATATCTGTTAGTGGAATCACCTTTGGATATTGTAGAAACCTAAATTGAAATATGATCCCAAAAGGTAAATGATCGTCACAAATGATATCAACATCAACCAAGGCCATGAAGATGTAATCCCTCTTAGACATCATGTATGAATATACTTCATATTCCCAAATACTAATATTTATGATTATCTGGGTGGGAGGCACATTGTATGGAATAAAATTGAATTCTAAGCATAGAAAAAAAGATTTAGGGTCTCTTTATCCTTCAATCAAAGTTACCAAATACTTGTGATAACCTAAATGAATGACCATAATCTACACCAAAATATTTGTACCTCTCCATTGAGGTGACCCAAACATAACATACCTAAATTTTATATCAATTTAGATTAATATTCAATACATTTCATAATAATACATGACCAAGGATTTTAAAAGATTAATTCCTTTGAAAACTAGATATATAATCATTTTATTTCATGAAAGATCTTCAGCATTATATTCTCATATAGTATACTTATTTGTCACTCCCTACTTAAAACCTTTCCTCATAACACAGGAAACAAAATATAAGAGATGGTAAGATCATATGACTAGTAATGTTGAACATGAGAGATGAAGTTAATGATCATATGTAAGTATAATTTAATCAATATGGAATGAGAATATGGGCTTAATATTTTAAAATCACACAAAATAATTAATAAATCATAATTAGGGAATACATATTTAACAAATCCAAATAAATGAATCATAAAATAATCAAAGATCATGAGAAACAAGATCATAATATAATCATAATAATATGTCATAGAGAGTGGTAAAGAAAGTGTGTCATAATCATAATCATAATAGTATTATGTTAATTCTACACAAAAATACATTCATCATGTTTTAGGCCTAGGATAAGCACCCATGTACCTACATTGGGAATGAGATAACCTGCCCTATACCCTTTTGGGCTTGAGATAACCATTGGTGTGCCCTATTTTCATATTTAGAGAACTATAAAAGTACCCTTTGAGCTCATTAATCCTTAATTATTACCCAATTCATTGGATTACTACAAAAGACCCACCCATTACATAATCATAATCCATTCATATGTTTTCCTGAATATCATTAAATGACTTCTCATATCATCATAGCTTAACCTATAAAAAATAAAATGGGTTTTATCAGTATTTCATCTCCATAATAATAAACCATCCAAATAATGAATAAATTTAGAATTATTGGATCACATCCCCAGTGAATCATTTGTAACATCAATATATATTATCATAAATGAAGATAAATTTAAAAGATAACTGTAACATTTAATAGGAAAATGAAATTTCAATTTGTTAATAAATTATTTAAAATATAAAAATTCATAGAGAATTAAGAAAAATATTTTCCTTCAAAATAATAATTTTAAATTGTAGAAGAAACTTTAAATCAAAGAATAGTCATTACTACAGGAAAATCCTTTCATGTGGAAAATGTTACAAAAATACTATATCCAAAACATTGGTAAAATGTACAGTGTTTACAAAACAAAATGAAGATTAAATATAAACCGTTTTATAGAAAGTTAAAAATTGGTAATGTAATAGACCATCCTAGATTAACCCATAATTTCTACCAAATTGGCTCGACATAAGGCCTTAAGTGTTTTCTCGATTACCGTGGGATGGCGATAAGAACTAGGGTATCATAAAAAGAAATACGGGAAATATTTCAACCACAACAAAAATATAATAAGATATAAAATAAATTGAGTACTATAATGGAAAATAAGAATGTATCATATGTAAAAAACCATAAATGTCACATATAACATTTGGATAACAAGTTCTAATAAAATTGAAAGACTGTAAACATGAATCTGGAAGAAACCCATGGTTCTAACTCCTTAAAACCATAATTCCACAACATCACAACTCCCAATATATAAAACAAGATCTAGGAGATAATTCTCCAGCATGAAACGATTCCCTTTACCGGTATAACAAAAAACCAAGGATAAAAAAACATGAAGAGAATATTATGGTGTAAACACTAAAGATTAGTAGGTTACCACAAAGAATCTTTAAAATTTATATCCATGTGAATCCATTATTTCTTATTTAAAGAAAATTATCAAAAAATTCAAAAGAAGTAATTTTCATTTAAAATCAACTTTTGGTTTTCATTTTAAAAACATGTTATTCCTTTAAAAATCATGCCATAATCAAATAAACAAATAAATATGAAATATCACATATTCGATGGTATAAACATATACATGAAATAGTTTTTAACCTTGAATATCATTATAATAATCATGATGTAAAAAATCATATAAATATACATTCACACAATGTATCCACAAAGAACCAAAGGAAATGCATGAAATGAGGGTGTACACAACTAAGGAAAACTTGAGACACTCTTTATAAGGATGGAATGAGGGCCACATCCCCCACCAAGGAGGATTGGAAATGGCTCATCTGTCAATATATGGACCGATCCCTGGCTTGTCAATAAGGATGGCATACAAGCCACATCCCTCGCCCAACCTGGTCTTGAAGACACCACTGTCAACTGCCTATTTTCAGATCAGGGCCCAAGGTGGTGTGTGGAAATGATCCAGGACTGGATCAATGAAAGAGAACAAAAAATTAATCTGAACATATCCTATGTCCATGATACAGGCCCCGCCCATCTATTTTGGACCAATGATGTCTCAGGCGACTACACAGTGGGATCTGGTTATAGACTGGATTCTGGAATTTACTCTCTCGACCATGATGATTGACCATGGAAAGCACTTTGGAAGCTCAACAACCCCCAAAAAATACGCCAATTTTGGTGGAAGGTGTGCATGGGCACCCTCCCTACCATGAGCCTCCCTGTTTACCGTCACATGGCCAATGCTAATTTGAGTCCATTCTGCCCAATTTTTCCTGAAACTCCCCGGCACGCCATCACTCAATGCCCGAGAGCCTAGGAAATCTGGAACTAATGGGGCCCGACTACGGATGCTTCTCTGGATTTTGTCTCTGATCTCATAGATCCTATGATGTGATGTTGTTCCTCTCTGTCATCGATCGATGCAAGCTCATACTATACCCTGGCCTGGATCATTTGGGTTCGGCGTAATTACTCGGTTCTCCACCACATTCATCACCCTCCCATGTTCTGGATTGAACGTGAAACTTCATGGATTGAGGGATGGAAGGACTGCAAAGGACGTGTTAGGCCAGATGCTCCCCCCTCCTGCCCCCCTAATTGGACCCCCACCGGATGGGATTCTTAAGCTTAACGTGGATGCTTCTCTCCCCATGGATGGGCATGTTGATCTCGGCATCGTGGTGCGTAATCACCTGGGAAAAATTGTGGCGGCAAAAGATGAATCCCATAATGCCTCCTGGGAACCTACAGTTGCTGAGGCCGCTGTCATCCTAGCAGGCATGATGCTCACTGCGGAACGTGGATGTGCTGATATTATCATTGAGTCTGACTACCTCTCTGTTATCAGTGCCATTAACCACAACGACGATGGACTCCAATACTTTTGCTTCATCATCTGTAGAATCCGCTCTCTGCGCCAAGGATTCTTTTGTTGAACCTTCTCATTTACCAAAAGAGAAGGAAACAATGCGGCCCATCAGCTGGCGGCCTTAGGCCCCTTCGATGTCAACCAGCTATGGCTGGACAATTTCCCTTTATGGCTCTGCTTATGTACGACTGCTGATCTTCATCATTAATATTATCCTTCTTTCATCATAGAAAGTAAACCCTAATGTATCAGAACATTGGTCCATTATAAATTATACCCCTAGAAACCATAGAATAACGGTAACCTTAGTTAATGATAGATAACTCCTCAAGGGATAGTTTATTTCTTGTTTTCCCCCATACACCAAGGTCACCCATTGTGCTATTACATCATCATTAAGTTCAATGAAAAATTACACATTTCAAAAAAAATCAAAGGCTAAATCTATTTCAAATCCATGCCCACATTTTCTAAAATATATTTTATAGATCTCTCCCAAACATAAAAAAATGCATTCCTTTCAAATTCATCTTTAAGTACATTTTCAAACACATAATGTACATAAAAATCCAGTTTTAAAAGAAAACCCATTTTGAAAATCTATTTATATTTCCCCTAAATATTAAAACCAATTTCAATATTCAAAAAAGGAAAGTATCCCTAGAACTCCAAGATCTCCAAGGGATAAACTATATGATAGATACACCTACATCAATAATGATAAAAACAAAAACACATTCAAGACCAGTTGTTTCGCGCGGAATCCGGGGATGACCTCCTGGACGGGAGATTCAAACGTTCCGATCGGTTTCTAACGGGTTTGTTCGTAGAACCGGAAACATCCAATGATTCCACATCCGTTTGGACCTACTTTCCAAAGGCAGGCACTCATTAGCTTGTGGGCTAATGAGGCTTAGGAATTTGCATTGGTCGAGAGGATGGGAGGTCGGACTCATCACACCTTTTTGAGGGGAATTATTGTCTACTCTGGGACTCTCTTTATAGATTTAAGTTAAGTTCGTGAATCCTTATTACATTACCAAGTATAAAATGAGCTTTCCTTTAGTTTTAACAATCAATGATTAAATATGCAAGAAATTTAGAGAATCTTTTATATGTATTCGAGGTTCTTCATCAATATAGAATCATCTATATTTGTTTAGAGATTCTTGGTCAATGGTATCCTTCAAAACATTTATATAAAAGTCTCTTGGTCATTTTGATGACCAGGCTGGCTTTAAAGCCACTCAGTGGGGCACTTGAAGTTTATCGTCATTCAGAAGGACAGAGATTATTTCAATGTTGGGATCGAACCCATAAATGGGCTACCTACGTATCCTTTGTTTTGAAAAAGGAATCAGAACCCACGTAGTTCGAGGAATGGGATATGATGTTTTATGATTGATGGCTCAAAGATGAATGTCATAATTACTTTTACACTCTAAGCTCACGTGAGTCATGCTCGGTGTGAGAAACAAGAGGTATTGGTAAAATTTAGACAATTGTGCCATAAAAGATGCAATCATAAGAATTTGTTTTGGGGCTTATGTATAGATGACTGCCCAGATAGGTGAAGGTTTAGGATTTACTTTTAGGAAGAAAAAATCCATGAACAGGGTCCACAAAGTTATATGTGCTTCATGGAGATTTGAATACTCTAATCTTGGGGCTTACTCCTAAGGAGGATGCCCAAATTAGGAGGGGACTTATGATTGGGTTTTATTCCTAAAAAAGGAAACCAAAATCAAAGGAAATTTATGACTGGTTAAGAGAAATTTTAAGAGACTTGGGGCTTACTCTTAAGAAAGATGCCAAAGATTTATGACTAGGACTTATTCCTGAGAAGGAAGCCTAGGTTAGGGGACTTGGGGCTTACTCCTGAAAAGGAAGCCCAAGGTTATGACTGAGTCTTTTTCCTGAAAAGGAGACCCAGGTTAGGGATTAAGATTTGGGGCTTACTCTTGAGGAGGATGCCCAAGTTTAAAAGGACTTTGATTGGGGCTTATTCTTAAGGAAGATGCCCAAATCAAAAGGTTTTATAACTGGGGATTATTCCTGAAAAGGAAACCCAGGTTAGGATTCTCTCATCTTAAAGGATGAGGTTGAATGAATGAACTCTCAATCTTTTGTGACATAAAGATGTTTAAATCACTAGGTTTTGAGAGATATTTCACATAATTCCTTTCAGATAAGGATGTCAAATCAAGAAATCATGCCATAAATGGCTTTGAAGAGTATCTTGAAGACTGAATCTTGAATAGGAAGAGTGAAATGGCTTAAGAGGGGTGAAAAAGGGCAAGATGGGCACCCAAAAAGATAGGGGCGCGCAAGTATTGAAGGTCGCGCAAGTCCTGCGGTGGCGCGCAAGTATTGGTCGCGCAAGTATACTTGCGCGACATAAGGGATACTTGCGCGATTTTCAACCAGAGTGGAATTACTTGAGCGACTCTTTATTAAACCCTTTCTCATCCTCTTGAGGTTCTTCCAGAAGAGGGACGCGCAAGTTATATTGAAGGAATTAAGTCGGCGCGCAAGTGTTTGATAAGTTTCAACACTTAGGCCTTCCTTCTTCCCTTTAGATCTTCCATTCTAGGTAAGAAATTACCTTAGAAGTGTTCTGGAAGCTTTGAGAAGAGACTTGGGTGTCGGGAGCTTTGATCCGAGTTTCTGGGAACAGATCCTCTTTTTAATGGGGGGCCCACAGGGTCTATTTATAGGCAAAAGAAGACCCCGGGCGGTTACTGGGCGGTTACCAGATATGTCGCGCAAGTCCCTTGCACGACCATGAGGGGTCGCGCAAGTGTTGAGGCGGCGCGCAAGTGTACTTGCGCGACCAAGAGGAAACTTGCGCGACCTATGGGCAATGTTCTCCTTTTCCATCCCTTTGTCGATTTTTGATGTTTCTTCAAAAGGATTAATCACTTTGAGCTCAGATATTCCCTTTTCCGAACTTTAGATTCCGTGACGAAAGGAGCGTCAACAAAAGTCCCCCCTCAGAGTTGGATCCGGAGAGAAAATGAGGATTTGACTCTGAGGAAATCGAATCCCTCTAAAGGAAAAGGGCGGCGCGCAAGTCTTCAGTGCGCAGAGGGAGGCGCGCAAGTCTGCGTCGCGCAGGCCTTAAACCCTCTGGTATGGCGCGCAGGTAGGCCTCCTGGCCTATAAATATACGGCCTCACCTCCGTACAAGTATCCGGATTTCCGGACCTCATACCTTCTCGAGCTCTCGCCGCGAAGGTCACCTAAGCCGCGCAAGTCTGCTCTGTTTTTCCTTGATGTCGCGCTCCTGTAAAGGTATTCGTACTTGCGCGGTTTATACTTGCGCGACGAATACTAGCGCGACACGTAATCACTTGCGCGCCATTTTGTAGACTTGCGCGCCTTAATTCCTTAGTCATTTTTTTTTTCAAATTTCTTCACAAAATTTATGAAAAATAAACCCATTTAAGAGTTAGTTTACTCATCTTTTGTGCAGATTCAATGGCTCTTAGACCTGGATTACTTGATGAACTGGCTAGCAAGCGGATAGATGATATGATGAACATCATTGGCCCTGATTACTATGACATCTGCGACAGCACTCTTCCAGATTTGGCTAAGTACTTGAAGAAATATCATCTTAATTTCCCACAGAGCATCTACCTGTCTCTATGTAGTCATGGTCACTTGCAAGGAGTCAATGTTCCAAATGCAAACAACTATACACCTGAAATGCAGCTGCGCTGCTACTCCTTCATTTCGGTTATGCTGTGCATTAAAAGCAACAACAATGGTGTGAACTTTCAAATTCTCCTTACATGCCATTTCCTTGCAGATATGAAAATGGCAAACCCATGGGCTGAAATGTTTTTCACTGCCGGTTGGTGGAGAGAAGACAAAATTGGTATTAGAGCAATATCTGAAAAGAGTACTCTCTCCAAATGGCTCTTTACTTCCAATGCTCCATTCTCAAATCCATGTATCCATCTTCCAAGTCTCTTGGACAGAAACAGAGTCACTGTTTGATCAGCAGAAAATTTTCTCAAACCGCACTTAAGAACATCCTTTTACAATTGTTCCAAGAAGAGCTGGTATCACTGCATCTCCTTTTTGTTTCCAGTTTGAATGAATGAATTCCAGGTGGTTGCTGATGAAGCTCGGGATGCCGTAAATCAAATGAAGTGTTATGTTGAAAGCCTCTTGTAATTCTTGAAAAAGAGAAGAGACTCCAATCTGTGGATGTCCTTCTAACTCTTGTGTATCAATGAAAAACACTTTCGTCTCCAATCATTTGTACCTGCATTCTTTCATTACCTGCTTCAAATTTACTTAAGCCAATGAGCTTAGTAATCATAGTTTGATTTTTACTAGGATTATTTACAAATAACCCTACAAACTTTGAATCTTTTAACTGCTCAATATTACCTAAATCATACAAAAAATGTATATTTAGTGAGCTGGAACTTGACTTTTATTCATAGTTCCTCTTTCTTTTGTGTGGGCAGTTTAAAGTCATGCAAGCCGGACATAAAGAGGCTAATGTTTAAGGTCGAAATAGCTTTGGCCGAAAAATGGATTAAAATGGATTCAATTCCTTGATAATTTATCTGAAAACAAATTACCATACTCAAGTATGAGAGAAAATATGTAAACTATGACTTAAGAATATTTGAATCTGAGGAATGATATGAAAAAGAGCTAAATAGCATTAGAAGAAGTAGTTTCCAAGAATGAAGTTACTATTATTTAACAAAACCCGTTAGGGGGTTGAAATATGCAGGGCCACCTATGGGCATTGGCTGCATAGTCAAATAAAATAGCATCTTTTGGCTGACAAGTCTGTTATGTGGACTGTTTATGCAAGGCCACCTATGGGCACGTGCTGCATAGTTAGGCAAAAGAACTCTCAGAAATTTACTTTCCTAGTGCTAAAAGCTAGTGAAAGTTTATGGAGATTCAAATTTTCTAAAGCATAGAGTTTGTTGTATGGAAAGAGGTACTTGAATATGGAGAAGATATTTTCAAACAAGAATATCGAAGAACTGGATGAATATCACTCCTACGAAGGTCTGACCCAAACGTAGGGAAGAAGAATAAACCATAGACTTGAATACTTTCAGATCATGAAAAAGGATATGGGACAAATATGTTAAGGATGGCTATTTTTGCGGATCCCTACATACTGTCGTTTAAGACAAATAAGGACAAAAGAGGCATTCTTCCCAAGAATGAAGTTACTATTATTTAACAAACCCGTTAGGGGGTTGAAAACATGCAGGGCCACCTATGGGCATTGGCTGCATGGTCAAATAAATAGCATCTCTTGGCTGACAAGTCTGTTATGTGGACTGTTTATGCAAGGCCACCTATGGGCACGTGCTGCATAGTCAGGCAAAAGAATTCTCAGAAGTTTGACATTTTTGTGACCATAAGTCATGAAAAGGGTTATGAAGATCTGAAAATATTTAAGGTTAGGATTATAATACATAAAGATGGGTATTTTCCAATGTATATAGAGATACATAGGTCAATGAAAACCATAATCATGTTGTGGCTGGGTCCTGAATTAAAACTTGGACTTCACTACGTATCTCATAAGAATGAGAATCAAGCCATACGTAGTTCTTGAAATGAAGTTTAACGTCGTGCAGGACGAAAGGATGAGTGATCTTAGTTTTTTGGGTCATAGAATTCGGACCATAATAATGAATACACAGTGTGTGTTTTCATGATGACTTTTCAGCCAAGGGACTGAAAGTGAAATTTGGGGTTAGGCCCAAAAGACTTGGGACTGAATTCGAGGGACACTCGAATGTTCCTACGTATCCCATAAGGATGGGAATCAAGTCCACGTAGTTCTAGAAACTACCCTTTGTACAAATTTGGTTCGTACATGTGAAGGGTGAAAAGGGACTTTAGTGCAATGATGGTTTTAACCTAAGATAAAAAGTTTAGGCATTACCATGTATGTACGTAGTCTTTTTGAAAATGAAAACCATGATTGAAAAAGAATCAATGTTAATAATGGTTCCTTCTCAAATGAGGAAATCAAAGAATATTGTAGTTTATTGTCGTACTGGACAAAAGTGTTGTATAGTTTAATGTCATATAACAAGGACGAAAGTGAATCAATGTAAAGATATTGATTCCAAGGGTGGTTTCACAAATCATCATCATATGAGATTGTGGTGAACCAATGTGAAGAGATTGTTTTTGGGCTTGAACCTTTGGGAGGTTGCCTACATACCCAGCCTGGAGGGCAAGGATCAAAGTCTGTGTAGTTCAATTAAAGAATGAATTAATGATCAAGTTGTTCTTGTGGACAATGATCTAAAAAAAAATGTTGTTGGTACTTACACATGGTTAGTGGCCCAAAGGGAGTGTTATGGTTGATGTTCGCTCTAAGCTCACGTGAGTCATACTCGGTGTGAGAAACAAGAGGTAATAACAACCTTAACGATGTACAGTTTAATGTCATGTAGGACATAAAAAAGGGACTTTCTGTACAGTTTAGCGTCATGTAGTTAAGACGATGGGGACAATATAGTTTAACGTCATATTGGACGAAAGGAAGGGGGACTGTGCAGTTTAATGTCATGCAGTAAGGACATGGGAGTGTACCATTTTAACGTCATGTCGGACAAAAGTGCGAATAGTTTATGGTCATATGCATGGACCAGGGATGATGCAGTTTAATGTCATACTGGACCATTGCTGTATAGTTTAACGTCATATAGCAAGGACAAACTTGTGCTGTACAGTTTAAAGTCATGTAGCTAGGACTAAGGTGAATCAATATGAGGATATCAGTTCTGATCTTTTTACAGTTTATCGTCATGCTGGACGTTGGAAGTGCCACACAGTTTAATGTTATGTTGCTAGGACACAATATAGTTTAATGTCATCCCGGACAGAATACAGTTTAGTGTCATGTAGGACAATAAGGGACTTAACACAGTTTAACGTCATGCTGGACGATGAAAGTGCCACACAGTTTAATGTCATGTCGCTAGGACAAAATATAGTTTAATGTCATCTCGGACAAAATATAGGAACTTCCATACAGTTTATTGTCATGTAGGACAAAATCAGGGACTATGCAGTTTAAAGTCTTGCAGTTAGGACTATTGGTGCTGCACAGTTTAATGTCATGTTGCAGGGACATAAGTGCGAATAGTTTAAGGTCATATGCACAGACCATACAGTTTATCGTCATGCTGGACGTAGTTGTAGTTTAAGGTCATACTGGACCATTGCTGTATGAACCAAATGTAAGAGTCTTAGTTCTGTGAACAATATTTTGTGTTTATACAAAATACTTCTTCAGAAATCTGGCATTAGTTGGAGTCGTGATGTGTTCTCCATCCATTGAAATCAGAGAATACGCTCCATTGGAGTAGACCTTATGTACTGAATAAGGTCCTTCCCATTTTGGTTCAAGCTTGGGAGGCTTCTTTCCTGGTATCATTGGTGTTCTGAGAACCAATACCAATTCTCCCTGAATGAATGAACGAAGACGAACTTTTTTGTTAAAAGCTCGTGCTATTCGATTCTGATAGATTTCCAAGTGGTGCAAAGTGCACAATCTTTTCTCATCTAACTGTTCCAATTCATTCAACCGCTTTTGGGATTGCTCATCTGTTGATAACTGATCACAAATGGCTATTCTGAGTGAGGGCAATTGGACTTCAATTGGCAAGACTGCTTCTGTTCCATATACCAATGAATATGGAGTAGACCGTGTTGCATTGCGAGTGGTAGTCCGATAAGCCCATAAAGCATGATAGAGTTTATCAGGCCATGACCTCTTATCTTTATCCACCATCTTTTGCAGTATATTTGAAAGAGTCTTGTTGAAGGCCTCTATCTGACCATTAGCCGCTGCATGATATCGAGATAAATGGTTGGACTTAATGTTGTATTCTTGATACAATCTCTTTACCTCAGAAGAACAGAAGTTGGTGCCGTTGTCTGTCAATATGGTATGAGGGACACCAAATCTAGTAATGATGTTAGACTTGATGAAGCTAACAATACATTTAGAACTGACTTCTTTGAGAGGTACTGCCTCTGCCCATTTGGAAAAGAAATCAGTAGCAGTAAGAATGTACTTAAACTGCTTGGCCGTAGCTGAAGGGTAAGGTCCCACCACATCCATTCCCCATGTGGAAAATGGCCATGAGTATTTAGCTGTATGAAGCAACTCTGGAGGTTGATGAATGAAATTGGCATATACTTGGCATGAATGACACTTCTTTGTGAAATTAACACAATCTTGTATCATTGAAGGCCAGAAGTATCCAAGTCTTCGAATTTGATCAGACAATCTATGTCCAGACTGGTGGGCACCACAGACTCCTGCATGCACTTCTTTTATGACAGCCATTGTCTCTTCACCATCAATACATCTGAAGAGAACTCCATCAAAACCACGTTTGTAGAGAATTTTCTCGAGGTGGTTTGGACCATCATAAAGAGTAAAATTGACCACACGTCGCCGAATTTGTTCTCTCTTGGCTCTATCAGGTGGAAGTGTTCCATTTTGAAGGTATTCCCTGATAGGTGACATCCATCCTGTAGTATGACCATATGGTTCAGGAATGGGACTAATTTCATTAATTTCCTCTGTTCTGACTTGAACATAAGGTGAAATTGCACGACGGTGGGCAATACCGATGGTTGTCTCGTCCCGATTTGGATCTGCTAAAGCTGTGGCTATATTAGCCAGTGCATCAGCTTGAGCATTTTGTGATCTTGGGACATAAGAAAATGTCGGTTCTGAAGGGAATTCCGACATTAACTCTCTGACGTAATCATACAAAGGGATTAATTCTTCTTTTCTGATGGCATAATCCCCATTGATTTGTTTGATTACCAGGTCTGAATCACCTTTTACCTTTAAGTGATTCACTTGTGCTTGAAGCGCTAACTCCAAGCCTGCAATGAGAGCTTGGTATTCAGCTTCATTATTGGTACCACCTTCCCACAACAAAAAGGAATAAGGTAACACTGCCTTATCTGGAGAAATGAGCACAATTCCTAAACCAACTTTGTTGAATTTAGGATTTTCCATTTTCTTCCCTGTTGGACTTCTAGAAGCACCATCAAAATACATTTCCCATGTTTGAGGATTCTCTTGAATAGAAAAAACTTCCTCATCAGGGAGTTAGATATCTGAATATGTGTCTTCCACTGAAGGGTGTTCAGCCAGGAAATCAGCCAGAGCTTGGCCCTTAATTGCCTTTTGAGACACATATTGAATGTCGAACTGCTGTAGAATAACCGCCCACCTTTCCAGACGTCCTGTAAGCATTGGACGACTAAGGATGAATTTGAGTGGATTATTACGAGATACCAATTGGACCTCGTGATGTTGCAGGTAGTGTCTCAGTTTCTGAACTGCAAAGATTAATGCTAGGCAGCATTTTTCAATACTCGAATACCGGGTTTCTGCTTCAAGCATAGTTCTACTGAGATAGTAGAGACTATTTTCATTCCCAGCATCATTCTTTTGAGCGAGAAAGGCACCCAATGATCGCTCTAAAGCTGTCACATAGAGGATAAGAGGCCTACCCTCAACAGGTGGCATGAGTACTGGTGGACTTAAGAGGTATTTCTTGAGAACATCAAATGCTTCTTTACATTCTTTAGTCCACTGGTAAGTGACTCCTTTCTTCAATAATTTGGTAAAAGGTAAACTTTTGCCTGCCAAATTGGCGATGAAACGCCGAATATAGGCTAAGTGTCCTTGAAGTCCTCTTAATTCTTTCAAATTCTGAGGAGGTGACATACCAAGGATTGATTTGGTCTTCTCAGGATCGACTTCAATACCACGATGGCGTACAACAAAGCCGAGGAATTTTCCTGAGGTTACCCCAAAAGCACATTTTAAGGGGTTCATCTTCAAATTATGTTGTCGAAGCTTGTGGAATATGATTTCCAAATCAGCCAAGTGATCAAAACGTTGTTTGGATTTAACCACCAAATCATCTACATAGCATTCTACAATTTTCCCTAGAAAAGGTTTGAAGATACGATGCATGGCGCGTTGATATGTTGCACCTGCATTCTTTAAACCAAAGGGCATCACCCGATAACAAAACACACCTTGAGGAGCTCTGAAGGCTGTATATTCCTCATCTTCTGGGGCCATTCGGATCTGATTATATCCAGAATATCCATCCATGAAAGAAAGTACTTCATAGCCAGCCGTCGCATCAATTAAGAGTTCTGTAATCGGAACTGGAAAATCATCTTTGGGACAATACCGATTAAGATCTCTGAAATCGATGCAAACCCTAATTTGTCCGTTCTTTTTCTTTACGGGGACAATATTAGCCAACCACTTGGGATATTGAACTTCTCTGACGAAGTTAGCTTTGATAAGCTTATCCACTTCAGCCTCGATTTTGGAAGCATAGGTTGGGTGTGTTCTTCTCGCGGCTTGCTTGAATCCTCGATGTTCTTTTGGCAAACCCAAATGATGGGTGGCAACATCAGGATCAAGGCCAGGCATCTCTGTATAATTCCAAGCAAAGATATCTTTATTTTGCTTTAGAAAAGAAATATACATCTCTTGTTCTTCAAGGGTCATGGCCGCACTAATTAAAGTGGGGCGTGGATCTTTCTCTGTACCCAGATTTACTTCTCTGAGTTCATCCACAGTGGTAGAGATACCCTCTTCAAATGCTGGAGGAGCATCTCTAAGATCTTCCTCTTCCTCTTCATCATGTGTTATATCTTCCGTTTCTACTTGCAAAGTAGATGAAAAAACGAAATTCTCATGATCATAAGAGATGTCAAAATTTTCACATTTTGAAGAAGAAGCTTCCATTTCCGTCCCTATTGATGAACAAGGGTATTCTTTGGGAAATAAAGAGGAGATGATGGATTGAGAATCGACATCAACATTCACCTCTGGTGTTGCTATAACTTCTTCTGGCCTGATTAGCGAAGTATAGACTTGTTGGATTTCAGCAGACGAAATGAAAACGTCACCACTTATGCTTTCATCATTGCTTGGTAAGTTACCAATTTCTCCCATGTTGTCTGGCTCGATTGCCGTAATTGACATTATGGATCTTTCCATAAGAGTATTTTGATTTGGGCCTATTTTGTCAATTTGACTGATAGTTAACACATAATCTGTACTCACATGTGAAAATGGATTTATTGGAATTTTTTCCAAACCATATGGAGCATTAACTTTGGTAATTTCCTTTATTGTAGATTTTTCTCTTCCCTTCATGTGATAAAATTCCGCCTCAATGTATTGAGACTCACATGTTTTGAACGGGGCCTTATCACCATATAATGTTCCAACTTGACCATCGAAACAGTATTTGAGACATTGATGGTATGATGACGGAATAGCTGCATGCTGATGTAACCAGGGTCTTCCAAGCAAGATATTGAAAGCTGAGTCTTGATCAACAATCATGAAATCTGAATTGGAAACAAGATCTACAAACTGAGTTCTGAGCGTAACTTCTCCCAGTGGTTCTTGTTCATTTTTATCATATCCTTGCAACATCATGGTAGAAGGAGATAAATCAGATTCTGTGAGGCCCAATCGACGAAGTGTGCGAATGGGCATGAGGTTGACTCCTGAACCATTGTCAATGAAAGCTCTTCGAACATCTATACCATTGACTTTGCCAGATAAGTACAAAGGTTTTATGTGCCCATGCACAACATCATCCTCATCTTTATCAGTAAAAGATATCACTGCATGGCATTCTGCAGGATTATTCTCTATGTGATAAATTTCAGCTGCAGCAATCTCAGCTTCAAACTCTTGAGGACTTGACAAAGCTTCGATGAGTGCTTCCCGAAGATCTCTTGATAGATTCAAAGCATCCAAAATTGATAATTTGGCTGGTACTTGGGCCAAGTGTTTCAATATATCATACTTTTGATCTAGAGGCCTGCGTTTCCCAATAGGAATATGTGGTTTAGCAGGTATCTTGGACGCAGATGCTTTGGAAGCTGATGCATCTTGTATTGAAGTTGGCAACATCTTTGGTTTTGGAAAATTAGACTGATTAGATCCATTTGCTTGCTGAGATAAAGAAGATGGAACCTTTAATCGGTCTTCCAAAATAATTGTGCCGAAGCTGAGTTGGCCATTAGCAGAAGAACTTGCTTGTTTATTTTGAGCTCGCTGAAGGGCTCTACCACGAGTTTCTGCTGCATATACAGTGCTAGCAGGGGTAGAATTAGAGTAGTGGCTTCGGAAAGATCCACGTCTTCCCCTATATCCTGAACCTCTAGAACTTCCTCGGGTTCCTTTATTTGATACAGGGAATTCAGGCTCATCAAGACTGGAATATGAATCTGTTAATTGAATCATATTAACAGAACCAAAGATCAATTCTTCGTCTGATAAAGACTCTGCCTGGTTGGCCTGTTTAGGCTGTGCCGTTTGGTGGGACGGTGCCCGTGACTTTGAAGTAGATGGCATGAAATCTGCCAGAGTCAAAGACAATTTAGGCTTTGATACATACTCATCTTCTCCTGATTCCTCTTTCTTCTTTGAATTACGCTGCCCTTTTGAGGATTTGTCCTTTGATGGAGGCTTTACTGCAGCTTTTGTAGGAGACACAATTGGCTTCTTCAATTGTGTTCGCAAAATGGAATGGGTCCGATTGATTGTCTTTCTGACCATCCAATCATCATATTTTTTCGCAGTTTTGCTTTTGACTTCCTGCCACTCGCCTCCTTCCTCTGGATCTGTAGCGGTAATACACGCTACATGAGCTGAAGAACCCTTCAATTTGACTTGTCCCAAGTCAACCATCTTTTGTAGGAGGTCTTTAAAGACAAAACACTCCTGGATGGGATGTCCCAACATTTGATGAAAGGGACAATAATTGGGACGGTCTTCATCTCCTTCCTTGTTTGGTCTCTTCGGCACTGGTAATTGAACCAAATTATTTTCCAGAGCTGAAATGAAGTAACCAGGAACTTGCTCACTTCGGAAAGAGTATGTTTTACTCTTCATATCCTCAAATTGTTTTCGTCGTTGATCTTTTTGATCATTTGGACGAAACAGCCTTTGTTGTTGGCGTTCAGGAGGTGGAGCCCTTCGAGAAGATGAAGGTTTTGAAGTAGAAATAGGTACAGGTGCCTGTTTAAGCATAACTGTAGCAGTTTCTGCTTTACCCATTCTTCTTCCTGGAGCTGATGGAATTACACGAGATTTAACCTTAGCCTGCATAAGGGAATCTTCAATCTGTTGAGCGATTGAAGTAAGGTCTCGAAACCCTCCTGTGTATTTCACAGGGATCAATGGCGTGCGTAATTCGTCACGCAAATTTGCCACACAGATTGGCAATAATTCCTCCTGAGGGAGTGATAAACTCAAGGAATACGTTAATCCCTTCCAACGAGCAATGAAATCAGAGACTCTTTCATTCTCCCTTTGCTTGCAGTTTGTAAGATCGAAAACTGTCGTTTTTGGCAAAGTTGAGCTGAACTGAAGAAGGAATTTTTGACGAAGATCCTCCCATCCGATGACTGACCGGGATTTCAAGCTTGTATATCAGACAAAAGCTGGTCCTTGCAAGGTTCGCACGAAGCATCTGAGTTTCACTGCTTCTTGTTGTTCTGGAGTTCCCATCATAGGATCACAACAAGACACGTAATGCGTCAAATGTTGTTCAGGGTCGCCTGATCCATTGAAAGTAGGGAAAATAGGGTTTCCAAAACTGGATGGAGGAGAAATTGAATCTACCCATTCAGGGTAAACTTTCTTTTCAGGTTGAACTTGCGCCCGTTTCCCTTCCATAGTTTCTAACCGAGCTGTTAATGACTCAATAGTAGTTATTAACTTTTGAGAAACGTCAGGTTGAACTTGGTTTTGGGTAGGTGCAATGAATGGAGCTTGGACAACCGTGGAGGTTGGTGCTGCAACTAATGGTAGTGCTGCCAACCGTTGTTGCGTTTGACCCGTAGGATTAGACCTCTGTGGGTGTACTGATAAAGGAGGATATTCCTGATCCATCTCAGTAGTTACAACAAATTCCTTCGGCTGTCGGACTTCAGCATTCTTAAGAAGAAGACTACTCTGAAGTAGTTCTGCATTCAACCTTCTTAATTCTTTCATTTCTTCCTCCTGTTGTGCAAGCCTTTGCTCTAATGAGAGCGATTGACCTCCTTCAGAGGAAGGGTGAGAAGTAACCTGATTCTTTCCTTTCCCCTTATTGGATCCTTTTCGGAGAGGGGGAAGTGGGTTACTTGAAGGAATACCCAAATTTTGGGTAAGCCTTTGATTACGTGTGCGCACACCTTCTTCATTTAGGTCTGTGTGCGCAACTTCTTGAGCAGGAACCTCTTCATCTGATCCCTCTGATTGAGCCTCATCTGGTGAATCAGCAGCAACGGCAGTGATGACATTAATGGATGCATATTTCATGAAATCCTTTCTATCAGCATTTCTATGATATTGTCTCCTTTTATGTCCATGATAAGACATGGCATTCTGTTGACTTGACCCCTCAGGAATTTCTTTGTGAACCGTTACTTGGAGAGAATCTCCTGACATCTTGGCTCTTCGTTCCTCTTGAGGCTTATTCCCTAATCGAGAGAATACTGACTTTCTCTGAGGGAGGGATTGAATATTTGAAAAAGTCCCCAGTCCGGTGGACTGGGGGTGTTCCTGTTGCTTCTGCTCAACTCCTCGAATTCCATTCGTTGATTCTGAGGGTTGGGTTAGAGAAGCCCCCAGTCTGGCAAGCTAGGGTGTCTCTTGACATGCTATGTCTGAGATCTTCTTGAAATCTCTCTTGATCTTGCGGATCTTAGTTCGGAAATTAGCTGGATGCATTAACCTGTATCCACTTTTATCACCTGGTTCAACAGACCGTTGGATGATTTCCGAAACTTCTGTCATTTGATGACGTGTTTGCTCCAGACGAGAGGCTTGTGCAATATTCTCGCCTGCTTGATGTAGGAGCAATTCAACAACCTGTTCTCTATATACTTGATTTTAAGAGGAACTAGTTGAAGCTTGATCTCGAGCAAGATTTTGATTATGAACAAAGCCCATTGACTGTGGCCGGCCATGGGCAATAACATTGCATGAGACCATTTTCGGCGGGCTTTGCTGACCTGAAAGCACTGTGAAATGTAGTGCTCCGTGAATACCCCATCCTCTGATATGAACATTAGATGGAGCATTGGAAATTAACTGACGCAATTTTCTCAGCGCGCCAAGGCATGAACGTTGAAGGGTTCTCTGTTGCTTTTCAGCCTTCGGATACCGAGAGACTGATAGAGATGCCAAATCAATCTGGCGTTGTAACCCTTCTATTATCTTAAGATGATTTTCATATTCATCGTAAGATAATACCTTCTTCTTTAATTGACAAAGAGTTTTCCATATGTTAAGACGAATATCATGGATTCCATCATCCGTCAACATCTTTGGAATGTCATACTGTGAATCAGCCAAAGGCCAAAACATGACTGGTACTTCACCTTTTGCCAGTTTTTTCCTCATGTTCAGCATTTCCTCTTTATCATTAAATGAAGATTCTTCTACCTGTTTGGACCAGAGTTGGTGTTTCCTTGTTGCTTCATTGGATTCAACAAGATTGGTAGAGGAATCACTATTCATGCTGGAAGATGAATGACCTAGGGAAGGTTCGGAGAATAACCTGAACCCCAAGCTATCTTCTGATGGAGAAAGAGTTTCACCTGCCGATAGTAAAACTTCAGACATGACTGGTTTTACGTTTGCAAGTGCCTCGAGATAGGAGGGCTTTCTCGTTACTACATTGCCTTCTGAAGAATTTTCGAGACAATGTGAATCACTACTGCGGAGAGGACTTTCGCAGCGAAGTTCATCACCATGAGGAGGACCTTCATGATGGGTTACAGCAAAAGATGATATCTCTTGCTCCTTGGTCTTCTGACCACACAGAGGGTTCCTGTGGTTCTCATCTGAAGAAGAAATTTCAAGATTGACCGAATTTTCATGAAGCAAGTCTTCATGAGGAAGTGTCTGTTGAAGACCTTCGGGATTAATGTTCCTGTTATTGGGAACTGAGGGAGTAGAATCTTGAATTCCGACAGATAAATGTCTGAGGGCTTCAAGAACTCCAGCATCGAGCAAGGCCTTGTTGCAGATTGGCCTTTGATCTCCTGACTGTGCTGGGCGGATCTTTTTCTTAGATGCCTTCTTACTCGCTTTAGAAATCACTTGATGACGAAAGTGATTGCTCTGAGCAGGTGTATGTGCCTGATCAGGAAAGATGGTCAGGTTAGGCTGACGATCATCGCTCAAATCAGGTGTATGTGCCTGACTTGGTTGTCCATATGATATAGGGGAGTAGGCCCCACAACCCTCTTGGACTGGAACAGATGTGTGTGTCTGTTCCGGAGTGAATTGTTGATGTGTCACTCCACTGCTAGGGATAGATTTATGTGTCTGTCCCTGAGATGATGCTGAAGATGTTATGATATCCTGGCAAGCATCCAGAATATGAGCAGGAATTTGCTTCTGCTCTTTCACCATTGATAAAATATGCTTGGTGACTTCAGCCGCCGGAACAGGGATATACGTCCATTCCGGGCTTGGAGTAGGTGTATGTGCCTGCTCCTGTCCTCCTTTTCCTGTCAGTGAATTCTGACAGTACTCAAGTGTGGAGGCAGAGAGTTTAGTCTGCCTCCTGTTTGTCGTCGGGGCTTTCCGACTGACTTCTCCGTGCGCTACCAAACGAGACTGTTGGTAGGCTTGATTAGTATTAGCAGGTGTATGTGCCTGCTGATTACACTTCGCCAAACGCTGTTGACGAGATCCATCATATGTAGTCAGACGAGCCTGCTGACTAACTGCTGATGTATAAGCAGGTGTATGTTCCTGCCTATGGTACTCCGCCGGAATTGCCTGGCGGGATCGGCTTGATGCTGCCAGACGAGTCTGCTGGACAGCGGGATTAAAACGGACAGGTGTGTATGCCTGCTCGTTATTTGCCACCAAGTTAGGTTGGTGGACTTCTCCGGAGATGGAAGGGATGACAACCTGCCTATTATTAACCGGATTCCGTCTCTGGTGATTCATCTTGCCTGCTCGGGTTCGAGGAACCTGAGCTGAATGCCTGGAGCCGGTACCCTCATCATGTTGAGGGTGCACTACCGCACGAGTCTGGCGGCGATTGTTGATGGGAGCCCTTGAGAAGGACTCCTGTCTCTTTGAATTAAGGTCCCGCGGGACCTGCTCATTCACTTCCTCAGAATAAGGGAGTGAATGGAAATTGCGTTCCGGGGATAACGACCCGAAACGGTTGGAGACGGTAGTCAGCACCGCCTGCTTCTTGATTGCTGGTCGCCGTTGTCCGGACGACCAGGTAGAATTGTTAACTTGGAGGGCTTGACGAGCGGCCTCCAGAGTTGGGATAGTACCGTTACGACGGTACTCCTTAACCAGTGCATTTGAAACACAGCGTTGAAGACGCTGAGTTGGTGATGTCATCCTCAGAGCGGATGACGTTCCAGCAGGAGTAGCAGCATTGGTTTTCATGGCAGCAGACCTCACAGTAGAGGTGTTCTTAGCAGCAGTATTCACAGGGGTGAATTTAAGGAAAGCCATTTTTTGTAGAAGATCTTGAAAAAAGAGTGCCTGTTCCATATAACAGACATAATCAAGATGAATCCGGCTACTGCATCTTTTGGATGATCATATGTCAATGATTGCCTTGTTGGCCCAAGGGGCCTAACATCTAAGAAGAACATCACTTTAACTTGGTTAAGGATTCACGTCGGGTTCACCATTTTTTGTTTCGCGCGGAATCCGGGGATGACCTCCTGGACGGGAGATTCAAACGTTCCGATCGGTTTCTAACGGGTTTGTTCGTAGAACCGGAAACATCCAATGATTCCACATCCGTTTGGACCTACTTTCCAAAGGCAGGCGCTCATTAGCTTGTGGGCTAATGAGGCTTAGGAATTTGCATTGGTCGAGAGGATGGGAGGTCGGACTCATCACACCTTTTTGAGGGGAATTATTGTCTACTCCGGGACTCTCTTTATAGATTTAAGTTAAGTTCGTGAATCCTTATTACATTACCAAGTATAAAATGAGCTTTCCTTTAGTTTTAACAATCAATGATTAAATATGCAAGAAATTTAGAGAATCTTTTATATGTATTCGAGGTTCTTCATCAATATAGAATCATCTATATTTGTTTAGAGATTCTTGGTCAATGGTATCCTTCAAAACATTTATATAAAAGTCTCTTGGTCATTTTGATGACCAGGCTGGTTTTAAAGCCACTCAGTGGGGCACTTGAAGTTTATCGTCATTCAGAAGGACAGAGATTATTTCAATGTTGGGATCGAACCCATAAATGGGCTACCTACGTATCCTTTGTTTTGAAAAAGGAATCAGAACCCACGTAGTTCGAGGAATGGGATATGATGTTTTATGATTGATGGCTCAAAGATGAATGTCATAATTACTTTTACACTCTAAGCTCACGTGAGTCATGCTCGGTGTGAGAAACAAGAGGTATTGGTAAAATTTAGACAATTGTGCCATAAAAGATGCAATCATAAGAATTTGTTTTGGGGCTTATGTATAGATGACTGCCCAGATAGGTGAAGGTTTAGGATTTACTTTTAGGAAGAAAAAATCCATGAACAGGGTCCACAAAGTTATATGTGCTTCATGGAGATTTGAATACTCTAATCTTGGGGCTTACTCCTAAGGAGGATGCCCAAATTAGGAGGGGACTTATGATTGGGTTTTATTCCTAAAAAAGGAAACCAAAATCAAAGGAAATTTATGACTGGTTAAGAGAAATTTTAAGAGACTTGGGGCATACTCTTAAGAAAGATGCCAAAGATTTATGACTAGGACTTATTCCTGAGAAGGAAGCCTAGGTTAGGGGACTTGGGGCTTACTCCTGAAAAGGAAGCCCAAGGTTATGACTGAGTCTTTTTCCTGAAAAGGAGACCCAGGTTAGGGATTAAGATTTGGGGCTTACTCTTGAGGAGGATGCCCAAGTTTAAAAGGACTTTGATTGGGGCTTATTCTTAAGGAAGATGCCCAAATCAAAAGGTTTTATAACTGGGGATTATTCCTGAAAAGGAAACCCAGGTTAGGATTCTCTCATCTTAAAGGATGAGGTTGAATGAATGAACTCTCAATCTTTTGTGACATAAAGATGTTTAAATCACTAGGTTTTGAGAGATATTTCACATAATTCCTTTCAGATAAGGATGTCAAATCAAGAAATCATGCCATAAATGGCTTTGAAGAGTATCTTGAAGACTGAATCTTGAATAGGAAGAGTGAAATGGCTTAAGAGGGGTGAAAAAGGGCAAGATGGGCACCCAAAAAGATAGGGGCGCGCAATTATTGAAGGTCGCGCAAGTCCTGCGGCGGCGCGCAAGTATTGGTCGCGCAAGTATACTTGCGCGACATAAGGGATACTTGCGCGATTTTCAACCAGAGTGGAATTACTTGAGCGACTCTTTATTAAACCCTTTCTCATCCTCTTGAGGTTCTTCCAGAAGAGGGACGCGCAAGTTATATTGAAGGAATTAAGTCGGAGCGCAAGTGTTTGATAAGTTTCAACACTTAGGCCTTCCTTCTTCCCTTTAGATCTTCCATTCTAGGTAAGAAATTACCTTAGAAGTGTTCTGGAAGCTTTGAGAAGAGACTTGGGCGTTGGGAGCTTTGATCCGAGTTTCTGGGAACAGATCCTCTTTTTAATGGGGGGCCCAAAGGGTCTATTTATAGGCAAAAGAAGACCCCGGGCGGTTACTGGGCGGTTACCAGATATGTCGCGCAAGTCCCTTGCACGACCATGAGGGGTCGCGCAAGTGTTGAGGCGGCGCGCAAGTGTACTTGCGCGACCAAGAGGAAACTTGCGCGACCTATGGGCAATGTTCTCCTTTTCCATCCCTTTGTCGATTTTTGATGTTTCTTCAAAAGGATTAATCACTTTGAGCTCAGATATTCCCTTTTCCGAACTTTAGATTCCGTGACGAAAGGAGCGTCAACACCAGTGAAGGGAGGGGAAAAGATTAGAGCCTGGAAAACATGTATTTGAGGAAAAAATGTTAATTATACATGTCATTATAGTCCAATGATATAG
This sequence comes from Viscum album, assembly GCA_963277665.1. Taxonomy (NCBI): domain Eukaryota; kingdom Viridiplantae; phylum Streptophyta; class Magnoliopsida; order Santalales; family Viscaceae; genus Viscum; species Viscum album. Next base: position 1,295,259,445 of record OY728135.1, read on the forward strand.
TGTTAGTTTAAATAAAATTAAGGGAGAATAAGAGATGAAATTGATTAGAAAAAATAAACTTACTGGATTTCATTGTACAAAGATCCTAGCTTCCAATCAGAATGAAGATTTACCACCAGGGAGAGGGAGAGAGCCATGAATGTCATCAAAGAGCCTATAAACCATGATAATCAAAATTAGGTATTTTAGGATTGAATTAAATGAGATTAAATACATTTTAAGAAATGATTACTTATTAGAACCTTACAAAATTGTATGCCCAGTGGCATCATCAGCTAGTCGTTTGGCCTCATTAGCGGGTAGATGAGTACAGGAAGAATGCTTGCACATACATGTCATGCACCTGCTTCCCAATAGGTGTAGGAAGAATTTATATAACTCCAATAACTATACTATATGGATGATAGATTCCCACCAGTTTGATGTTGTATTTTTTACACATACAGGTGTTCTGTGGGCTACAACCGACTAGTCGTTTCCCTCCACTGACTTTCCATTGGCCTCCCGCTACTACAAAATTCCCAAAGGACATATCAAAAGCTAAAAATGACCAAAAACAAAAATATTAAAAATCCAATTATCTTTATAACTGATTTAAATTACCAGGGTATGAAAATTCTACCCACCATAAAATCATTCTGTCCCCATAAAGGATCAAGATCAGGAACCCCATAGGAGATAATGACATTATTGTATCATTGATGCATAATGATACCATGTATTATGAATATCCCTACCAAACTAACATCTCACTCTAACCAATTGGATTTTATTTAAATACTTCATATTATCATCATAGTCTAGTATCTGATAGGGCTTTCAACCACTTATGTGATAGGTTCAATATTAGAATCATCCCACTCAATCACATGGAATATATCTAACTGACACTTCTTCAGTTTAGAAATTTTAAACATGTTTTTATTTGAATTAAAATGAGTGGGTACACCCAATCGATTTGTGACTTTATCATATTTCTCAACAATATAAAATGGGATGAAAAAAATTAGGTGAAACTTACATTACTTCCAAAAATGTCTATATCCAAACAGAGGTAAAACTCTAAGAAACAATAGATCACCAAACTCAATTTGAAAAAAATTATAATGAGCCATCAATGTAGATTTGATTTTCAAGGCCTCCCATACAACACATAAAATGGTACCATCTAGATCAAATCCTAATAAAAATTATTACCGGAAAACTATAATAAAGAAATATGTTTTTCCCATGATTCACTTGTAGTGACCCAACCCCATAAACCCCATAGCCTGTGTCTTCTAACATTACATTGTCATAAAATGCACGTAAATTGAGGACCAATGAAACAACTAAATTTGTAGTATTGGTAAACCAAATACATACATGATTATTTTTTTTACAAATGAATACACTAATTAGAACATATTTTTTTCTTTCAAGGATAAGAACTTTATTCCATCGAGTTTATCCATCCATATCTTTATTAATACACTTCAATGAATCCTGGGTAAATGAAAAAAATAAGAGTGATATCAAATGTTCAGTAAGGTTAGTATACAGTGGAATCAATAATGAATTAATATTAATAATAAATATAGAATGGTAAATAACTGAAAGAACATTCCATTTAAATACCTAGAGAAGGATTAATCAATATAGAAAGGTAAGAAACAAAAAGAACATTCCATTTAACCAATAAACTAAGAATTAAATGAATCCATATATTTTTTCATAGTGAGAATACCATGGATTTTAAATACTGAATAAAAATTAATTCAGTGATTAATTATTGTATGTCGTGACTGAGGAACATGAAAAATTATACAATCATGACCTTTCACAAGAAAATTTAAAACTATAGGTAGAAACCTATTTAATTTGTATAACTAAGTTTTCTTAGGAGAACCTATCAATGCATTGAGGGAATATATAATGTTCTATCCCTACTCGTCACTACCTATCCAAAGAATTCCTTTTATAAAATAATCAATTTAATTAATAAACAATATTCTTTATCAAATATCTATATGGAATAAAGAATAAAATTTAATAAATATTTACTAAATAATCAAATAACTATCAAAGTAAAAACTGTATGTAAAAATACTATACATTTTAGAAAATAATAATATCTATGATAAATGATATGGATAATTAGGTGAAATTCAAGGTCTAATGATCATAGGAAATTTAATATTTCTAGTGGAGTAACTAAGGAATCAAGGAGATGAATATGAATACTACCCTTTCCCAAATAATTCATAAACCATCCATATAAACAATAATAATGGTATTAATACAACATATTCCAAATGAGTAAAGTAAATGTTTATTGACATAAATGAATAAAAATTATATAAAAATATCATTTGAAAACACTTTGGAGGAAAATATCCTTTTTATTTTCGAAAAAATTTGGAAAATATTGTTCTTTGAAAATATCTTTTTAAAAACATTTTATTTAAAAATTATTTTTAAAAATATACAAAGAATATTCAAAGAAATGATGATAGGTAATTTTGTACATTTTGTATGAGGTATAAAAGAACATTCATTTTATAAGGTAAAAATTTTATAAAATTTCCTTACCAAAAAACATATAATAAGAATCCTTTAGAATCATTTTTAGTAGAAAAATGTGTAAAAAATATCTTTAACAAATAATTCTTGAATGGGTAAAATATTTTTCAAATTGTTTTTAGAGAAATTGGGTTTTGAGAACAAAATAGGTTCTCCAACTAAAGTGAGAAATGATTTTTTGTTTTCTTAAAAACAGTTTCTAAAACATTTTGAGTACAAAAGAGTTGAAAAATGGTACTCTTACACAGAAAATTTAATGAATAACTAGAGGAGATAAAAATAAAATTACTTAATAAATAATAATCAAATAATTTTATCTGATAGAAATTCAAGTGTGAAAAATCTAAAAAAATGAGATTCTGAAGTAAACCCTTAAAAAGATCATAACAATGATTTTAGAATGAATAAATAAATAGATTGTGTGTGTTAAATGTAAATCAACATAAAGTAAGTGGAAATAAAAAATAAATAGTAAAAAGTGATTAAAAAAATAATGTTAGATTATTAATGAAAACAAGGACGTATAATAACCTAATTAAAAGTAATTAGTTCTGAAATTTCTTTACCACTTGGGTACCTATAGGTTTAAATCCCATTAGATGAAACAATTCAGATTAAAACATAATATATCATGAATAATGAATGAATCATGATATTATATGGTAAACTAGAAATATGTACACCATATATAAGAAAGTAGGTGCACAAAAATAAATTATTCCTCAAATATTGGTAACACCATTTGAAGATCATTAATAATATTATTGAGAAAAATAATCTTCAAACATTTCAAAATGTTCCATAACACTTTGAAACATTTATATCTAAATACTAATTAAGGAATAAAATTAAATTAAAGTTTAAAGTAACATGAATATAAAAGAATTAATGAAATAATATATCAAAAGTTTCAGTAGATACACCACACAAAGAAGGAAGTGGTGAAAATGTCGTGTGCCACACAAAAAGAAAATTGAGACAACAATCCCTTACCTTGTGTTTCCCTTGGGGTGAATATCCATCCAGAAAAGACAACTTGGAACTGCTCCTCCCCAGCACATGTCATGATATCAGCATTCGACCTTCACAGGGCTGGTCAGCTAGCTGTCCTATGCAAAGCTGAACATGACTGGTAGTGATGGCAATGCCATAACATCTCATTCTTCCAAATCTGGTTAGATCTGCTCTACTTAATGCACCTTCCTTGAATCCTCATCTAAAATCAAGTGACCCAAATTCCTTGGGGTGGCCCAAAGGCCTTAAGGTGGCCCGAAGGCCTTGAGAATCTACTCGCCCGAAGTCCATGGGTGGCCTGAAAGAATTTGAACAATTAATTCATTAAAAAGAATTTGAACCATGAATAAATTATCATATATTATCAATATATATGTATTTAGAATAATATTCAAAGCTGAATATTGGAAACAAAATACACCATTCATGGAGATAGAATGCCGTATATATGCATGAACACTACTTTTATTTCCTTGTCATATTTTAAAAGAATGAAAAGTAAATTATTTATATTTATATGGAAATTATAAATCCAGTATATTATATATGTTATATATATTACGTAGGTTTATTGAAACCATCATTTATACATTCCATGTGTAGCATGAATGAATCACTTAGCTTTGAGAAGGTTGTAGTCCACACCTCCACAAACGATGTTTCATATTCCCTATAAATGGAAAGCATAAAGTTATATGTTATATAATAATTAAAAAAGGATTAATAATTTAAAAATAATATATATATATATATCATATATAAATATGTTTTTCATCATAATTATCAACTATGATAGGTGGTAAAGGAAAAATGAACAATCATCATTTTACGAGGTGGTAGTTTTCCGTACATGAATGCTAAGTTGGTTAACCATTAGATGGATGTGAGTGTATGTGTAGGTAAAACCAATATAATAAAAAATTTAATTATATTGAGGAAAATTTTATTATAATATAATCATAGAATAAGAATATTTCATGGGATGGAGAATGAAAATAAAACTAAAGAGCTAGAGGAAGGATATTACCTCTTTTTCGGGTAACTCCGTTTTGTCCACAAAAAATGGAATAATTTTTTTTGATTTATAAATAAGGTGAGGCTACTATTATTAGGAAATGTTTATTGAGTTGAAATTTGGGTATATTTTTGTTGATCCAAAGTGGTTTTTGAGCTTTACAGAAGTGGGAGGGGTGAGTTCCTTTTTATAGTGGTAGAGGAGTTGTGTTCTTGTAATGTTTTGAAAAGGGATTTACAACAACAGTTTTACTATGAATAATGGCTAAAATAATGGTCCAAATTAGTTCCAATAGATTATAGGATATAAATAATCCATGAAAATGGCCTTTTTAAAATTTTATATGTCATTTTGGGGCATAAGATTAAGGTTTTGTCTTCTGTTAAGCTATTATTTATCTTAATCACTATAATAAATTTTAATCATTTTCACTATTAATTTTGGTAAAAAACTAAGTTGAACATATTAGATATTATAAAATATTATTATTTAAAATATGGAATCAATTTTTACAACTTAAAATCATATATTTTTTATAAATTAGTTTAAATTTAATCCCATGGGATGGATGATAATGTTGGGTTTTAATGTAAAAATGTCCAAAAGTTTTCTAAGATTATTTATCCAATTTCAAAGTGAAATTTATTCTAATGACCTAATTTTTAAAATGATATAATACTGATATAATTAAAAATTAAATCTAATAAAAAAATATAATTTAAACTAATTAATAAATTATATAAAAAAGTAGTTTTGAATTAAAATTCAGTATTTTTCACCACTCATCAAAAACTGAATCTTCATAGAAAAATATAAAAAATTCACTCTAAGATAATTTTTTTTGTTCATCTTTAAAAAAACCTAATTTTACATATAAAATTTAAAAAATTTCTAAAATTTATTATTAAATAATGTTTTCACTCACATGGTGGTAAAATTACTTTTAGAAATATATTGCATTTTCTGCGTAAAATTGGGCTTTTTATTTTCATATGACTATCCCATCTATAGGATGAATGTCAAAAATATTTTATTGAATATATAAAACATATATGAAATTAATATAATTAAATAATAGTAATTAATTTAATTTATTTGGATAAAACACCTTTGTGATGATAAAAACATTTTCTGTATATTTAATTTGTTTTCATATTAATTTCTAATTAATTTTTTACAAATTAATTAATTTTAAATTTCTATAAAAAATATATTTTCAAAATTTATGTAATACTATTCAATAAACTCTAACTTAATGTTTAGGTTATATCTTATTATACTAAATAATAATGTTTTATTAATTTTTCATTGTTCAGTAAATCTCAGTATTGCGTGTAACAAAAGACTTTGAAGAAACTCATTGTTGCATGCGAAAAATGATAAATTTTTATCACGTGCATTAAAATCCAAATTATTGACTAATTTTATTTTAAATATAAAATATGTTATAAATTATTAGGATATTATATCCCCTTACACAATTGGTGTTGTGTGTTATACATGATATCAAATACAATGTTTATACTTTAGAATTTGGGGTCCTTACATTCTCCCCACCTTAAATAAATTGCATACAGGAAATTTAAACCCAATCTTGGTAATAGATTTTTTGATATTAACTATGTTAAAATCCCACATAAAGAGAAGGGTACGTAAAAAATACTCTAGAAATGAGATAATGGTAATTACAGAGGTCAGTTGGACTAACATGTAACTATGTCTCTTAGTAGGAGAACATTAGTGGAAAGTGGAGATACATTCATGGAGGAAAAATATTTATAGGGATTTATTTTGGTTATAAATCACAAAAAAAACTGAATGATTAATGGAATGTTGAGGGTATCAATGTCATAAATCCGCAATGATATTAAATTCCACCAGTTCAATGAAAATTATGGATTTAGGATAACATATTTTTAATTATTTTTCTAATGTTGAGTAAATATTTTACTACCTAAGAATATTAGAAAATATACCTAATTGATATTTTTTAATTTCATATGAACAATTAAATTTATGGTTATTCTTCGATTAAAATTTAATTCATACCTTACTTCATGAAATGGATATCCAAAAATTCACATTTATTCCTAAAGCAATAAAATTCATTTTTATTGGAACGTAAATCCTACAAAATAGTGAAAATTATTACAATTTATCTCTAAATTTTCTCCAAATCCATTATGGTTAATACATTAATATCAAAATATAAAAATAAACCCTATATGTTCATCATTAATATTTATTCATAAAATTGTTTAACTAAAAACTATGACAGATTAACCAATATATCACATAGGCTAGTGGTTAGCATTAAACCCTTATCAATCATAGGTCATGGATTCATGTCCCATGGCCTTACAGTACTTGATGGGTTGTCACCAGACATAAATTTTGTCCTTTTCTAAAACATTATTAATATAATTTTCAAATTAAATATGATGGACATCCTTGAAATATGGTTAATCACTAAAGAGAATTTTAACTAAGGTTTTAAATACAACCTCAATACAGAAATAATTCATTTGTTTTATTTCAACATAGTTACTTCCTTTGTCTAACGATTAACCAGGGTAATTCATTTTTATTATCTATTCCAATCATTAATTTTTTTTATGAAAATATGAATGATCCTATACATATCCTTGAGGTGTGTGAAACCCAGTGTACAGTAAGGACCATTTTCATGTACCAAGTTACGCTGGGTCAACCTTAACACAAATTTTCAGAGTTGTTACCCTTTGGAACATATTTTCTTGAACCATGTCAACTTGTAATATGTAGACATGGATTTATTGTGAATAAAACTACATAATCATCATCTAACTATAACATTAGGATGTTCTTATATACTTATCCTAAAATTATACATTAAGGTTATGTTATATAATACATAATTTCCTAAATCTTATTCCAAAGGTATATAGTAAACTTTCATTGATACCATATATAATGAATCAATGCCAGAAATCCTAGAGCTAGTGTCTACTACCCTTATATTGGCATAAGATACAAGTAAATCAGGTCATAAGGGACTAAATTATTTAATAATGTTGGTAAAATAGACACATACATAAATCTTACTTTAAAAATCAATAAACTAATTAAAACATATATTTTTTCTTTCATAGATAATAACTTAATTCGAACTAGTGTATCATTTCATATCTTTCTTATTACACTTCAGGGAATATTAGGGAAAGGAAAAAAAATAAGGGTGAGCACAAATTCTTATTAAGGGTAATATACAACATAAAAAATAATGAATCAATGAGAATAATAAATATATAAATGTAAATAACTAAAAACAGATTCCATTTAAACAATTGGATAATGAATAAACAATATTCCAGGTAAGAAATTTAAAACACATCCCATTTAATAAATAAATTAAGAATGAAATTAATTGATAGATTTTTTTCATAGTGAAAATATAATGGATTAAAAATATTGAATAAAAATAAAGATAATGCTTAATTATTGGATACTATGTCTCAAGCACATGAAAACCTTTATTATCAAGACTTTTCACAAGACAATTTAAAAATACTGGTGGAAACCTCTTTAATTTGGCCAACTAATTCATATCATGAGAACCTATAGATGCATCAATGGGATATATATAGTCTAGTCCCCACCCATAATTTCCTGTCTAATTCATTCCACATATCAAATAATTAATTTTATTAATAAATAACCTGTCTTATCAAATATCTATTTGGAATAAAGAATATTTCATAATAAATATTTCCCCACATAATCAAATAACTATCAAATTAAACACCATTTTTGAATATTATAAATGTTTTAGGAAAAAAACAAATCCATGAAAAATGATATGGATAATTAAGAAAAATTCAATGTCTAATGATCATAGGGAATTGAATATTTCAAGGGGAGTAAAGATGTAATCAAGGAACTTAATGAAAATAATATCCCAGTTCAAATCATTCATATACCATCCAGAGGAATAATAAGTATTTTATTAATACAATATATCCAAACTGGAGTAAAATAAAAGGTTTTTGTTGTTGTTGAATAAAAATATGATGAAAAGATATTTTATTTTTTTTTAGAAAAATATCCGTTTTTATTTTGAAAAACATTTTAAAAATTATTTGATTTTAAAATAAATTTTATGAAAAATATTCAATTAAAAATCAACTATTTATACATAAAAAGGAAGCTTCAAAGGAACTATGTTGGGAAATTCTATTCACGTTGTATAAGTTAAAAATAACATTCCTTTTGTATGGTAAAAGGATAGAAAAGTGACCTGTTTGGAAAGTGACAAGATGATTCCTTTAGATATATTTGTAAAAGAAAAAAGGGTAAAAATTTATATAATAAATAATTTTCGAAAGGTTAAAGAAATTTTGAAAACCATTTTATGAAACATGGTTTTTTGATGAAAATTGGTTCTGCAACTAAAAAGAGAAATGAAATCGCATTTTCTTAAAAAAATTAAAAAACATTTAAGTACGAAAGAGTGAAAAAAGGTACTATTACAAGGAAAAGTCATGAATTTTTTGTTGAGAAGAAAATTAATGAATTTACGAAAAAATTATACAATAATTTCATCTTATTAAAATTCAAGTGTAAAAAATCCCGAACAAAATGAGACTATGAAGTAAACCTTTGAAAAGATCATAAGGATAATCTGAGAATCAATAAATAAATAGATTTTGTTTGTCAAATGAAAATACATATAAAACAAGTGGAACTAAAACAATATACAAAAAAATTTGATTAAACACATAATCATATATTATTAATGATAATGAGGAAGTATTATAATAAAATGAAAAGGAATCAGGTTATGATATTTCTTTACCACTTGGGTAACTTTATGTTTAAACCCCATTAAATGAAATAACTCAAATAAAACCCCAAAATATCATGAATAATGAGAGAATCCTGATATTATATGTAAAATTGGAATTATGTACACAATATATAAGAAATTAGGTGCCAAAAAATAAATCATTCCTCAAATATTGGAAATACCATCAAAATATCTTTAAAATTATTCTTGAGGAAAATAATCATTAAAAATTCCAATGTGTCCCATAAAACATTGAAAAATTTTAATCACAAGCCTCATGAATTAATAAAATATAACAAAAGGTTTAAATAAAATTATGATAAAATAATTCATGATATAATATATCCAAATGGGAAGTAGAATCACCACACAAATAAGTAAGCATTGAAAATGGAATATTCCTCATGGAAAGAAATGTAAGAAGAGAATCTATTACCTTGTGATTCATTTTGGGTGACCATCCTTTAACTTCCTATACAATAGTTTTAAACATGTAAATAAGTTATACCAGAAATATAATCATATTTAAAATATCATATATTATATTCTTATAATATCTTTGCACCCATTTTTTAAGAATAATTCATTATTATTGCTATTTCAGGTGTTTATTGCCTAGTTTTTTAGTAAGTTTTGACATGTTAATTTTTGTTCTTATTTATTAGATCATTATTTAATCATCTATATAATGTTAACCATGACTTAATTTCCAAATATAATTATTATAAATCTATTTATAATAATCCATAAATTTTGGAGGTAGGAAATGAAATGCACCACTCATGGACATGGTATGACGTACATACCTATGAACACTACATTAATTTCCTTGTTGTTAGGTACATTAGGATGGATATCCTAAGAGGGGGGGTGAATTAGGGTATGACAGATTAAAACAACTGACCCTATTGATCTTGTTTCGCTGTTAAAAAAACTATATTCCCTCTCTTTCCTATAGAAAAGTATAACCAGAAATTAAATCATGCACATAAAACATCAATTTTACATGTTTTACCTTCACAAGGCTATGTCCAAGGATCATGCACTAGAAATGTGAAATATAAAAAATTCACTCTAAGCAAACTGCTGTTTACATGTTCGGAGTGGACTCGCTATCCCTCCCAGTTTACAACCAACCACAATTTGGAAGCTCACGGATCTCTCGACTGATGTGGGCTCATTACTTCTTCAGAAGATCCACTAATAGTTTATAGACATGTAGGTCCCTAAATTATCACAAATAAATTCATCTTCCACTGTATTTAGATGCTCCATTGATCTCTATTGACGTTCCACTTTCATCCTCTGATGAATGCAACTTTACTGCAATATTAATAGGAAAACTCAAATCTTTCGCACAAACCTTACCGTGTCTTCCACGCAACATTAATTACTTGTGTGCCAGATTCCACTTTTTTCACAAAAAACCCCGTGCACGTAACTTAAATCCTACTCACAACTTAAATCTTACGTTAAAATTCTTTAGCTTGCGCGCAACTCAAAATATTTCGAACAACTCACTTTTCTTAAAATTCTTACGCGATCGAGAGAATATATTCTCTATATGTGTTGAGATCCTTTGAATTAGGGGGGTCACCTAATAATTATAGGTTTCTTTGAACATTTGTGGAAGATTTACCATGTCACACAAGATTCTATTCAAGGGCACAAAACCCCATTTGACGTCACATTGGGCGCATATGTCTCTTTCGTGCAACCACATCCTTCACGTACATTTCTAGATCTTTTTCATACATAATTCCTTTTCCATTTTTCAACATTATGATCTTGAAACATGAAATTCAAGAAAGTTTCCAATACACCTTTAATCTTGAACATAACTTCGTTTTCAAAAAACACATTTCACCATTTTCCAATTTTGAGACCCAAAAATTTAGCAAACACTGGAAAAAACCTCCACCTTGTATATGTTTTTTATACCACCTCTAGATCATACATTCCTTTGTAATGATTCTTTGCCAATATAGGTTTTCAATAATATCTCTAGAATATAATTAATCACCATGAAAACCCTCTTTCTCAATAAAAAAACCACTTTGTCAACAACCAAAAACATCTTAAAAATTGTTCAATGTTACCTTGAGGGACTTTTCTCAACAATCTCCCCCTTCGGGTTTGTGGAAAACTCTTCTCATAAAAACTCTCTGTACTTTGATACCTCACTGAAGCTCCTTCCATCATCTACCATCATTATCCTCTTGAGATTTAGATAGTGACCGAAGATTCACTGACCACATACTCTAAGCCCACATAAGCAATGTTCAGCATGAGAAACAAGAGTTGTTTGAAAAGTTGATCAATGAATCACTTCATTTCTGACACCAATTTTTGATATCATACTAATACCAATAAACTGATTTCATCACAAACCTCAGCTATCGTGATATCTAATATTTGATCTATTACTTCAATCATCGTCATATTTAAAATTCCTCCTTCATCAATTGTTGGGTTCTTGTGTTGTTCAAGCTAAGCTCTGGCTGATCACATCGAACACCAATGAATTATTATTATGGTGCTCCCCAAATCAGCTTCTTCACATGTCTTGATAAACTCCCCCTATCTCACTACTCCACCTTTCAGCTTCTCCCTATGTTTGTGAAAAATACATTTTATCCTTCTTTAACCATAGTTTCTCCCCCTTTTAGAGTTACCCTTTCTACCCCTTTTTCAATGAACCTAATGGTCACTCAGTTGTGGTATGCAACAATTTAGATCGAACATATTAGTATAGTAAGGAAAACACACCATACCTCAGGGGGAGGGGGACTTACACATCCACACTCTATCAAGTACGGGGATTCGACTAGACTCCCATATCCAGTTGATGTCCCTCAAAATATTCCTTGGGTAAGGCCTTTGTCGGTATGTCAAAAAGTTATAATTCTATGGGAATATACTTCAACTTCACAAGTCTCTACTCAACCTTATCCTTAATAAAATGATACTTTACCAAATATGATTTTTCCATGAGTGATGGATGAGATTTTTAATGATATTTATTTAACTTGAGTTATCAAAATGTATTCCAATCAGAGGCCTCACTTCAACTCCCATATCATCAAGTTGCTGCTTCATCCATAATAACTATGTGCAAGGATGAGTGGATGAAATATAGTTAGAATTCTCAGTGCATAATGAAATGTAATCTTGATTATTGGTTAGCCCAAAAATACACAATCCACCATGATAGAAAGAACCTCATGACATTGAGTTCCTGTCATCAGCTGAACCAGACCAATCTACATTTGTATATCCCAATAGCTTCAGCTGAGATGTCTCATTCTACGTTAATATGTAATCCACAGTGACCTTAATATACTGAAGTATTATTTTCACTATAGAATTGTAAATTTCCTTGGGATTGCTTTGACATCGTGCTACTTGGCATGCGGAAAAAACAATATCAGGTCTCTTCATAGTTAGGTACAGAAAACTCCCAATAATATGCCTATATTTTTTGATATTAACTACCTTGTCGTCATCATCTTTTGATAATTTCATCCGGGTAGCAACCGGAGTCTTCATCTCCTTGTAATTTTCCATTCCAAATCTTATTAGAACCTACTTTTTATATTTGTATTGAGATATAAAAGTGTTTTTCCTTCTTTTTGACACCTATAAACCAATGAAAAATGTTTTCTCTCCAATCATTGACATTTCAAACTCACTTTTCATGAATACAAAAAATTTTCTGCACTGAGCTTTATCTGATCCACAAAATATTATGTCATCAACATAAAGCCACACCATCAACCTTTGATTACTTTCTTTTTTGAAATAGATAATTTAATCAACTACAGCACACTGCAATCCATGCTTCTTAAAATATTGATCAAGCCTTGAGTATCATGTTCTTGGTGCTTGTTTCAACCCATATAATTCCTTTTCAAACCAAAAAACCTTGTTCTCACACTAATGAATGAGAAAACCATCTAACTACTCTATATATACTTTTTCCTCTAGAACCCCATTCAAGAATGTAGATTTGACATCCATCTAGAACAATTTGAACTTTCATAGCACTAAAATGGCTAGGAATAATCTGATTCTCTCCAGTCTTGAAACCGATGAAAATGTCTCATCAACATCAATACCCTCTATCTGGGAGTATCCTTTGTAAACTAGTCATGCTTTTCTTCAAATAACTATTCCATATTCATTCATCATGTTGCGAAAGAGCCATTTAGTTCTGATGACATTCTTGTCTGCTGGCCTCGAAATAATCTCCCAAGTCTGATTCTTCTCAATCTGGTCTAGTTCTTCCTTCATCTCCTGAACCCAATTTTCATCTTCAGACGCATCAATAATACATTTTGGTTCAACATGAGATAAAAGATATGTATGCTATAGTGACTTAATTTTTCATGTATGAATTGGTGCTATCTGATCACCAATGATATTCTTCCTATCAATTTTGGCTTGACTCTTTGGCTTCTTTGCAGATATAGACTTGATTTATTCTTTTTCATCGTCAGTTTCTTATTCTAATTTGGAATCGACAAATTCTTCTCCCCTTGTGTTACTTTCCTATTCATCACTTTCATCAAGAATAGTTCACTATGAGGTTGAGTACTTTATTCATTTTCCACAATAATGACATCATTTATCTCAAATACTTTTCCAGCCTCCTATTGAAGCAATTATATGCTTCTATTTTTCCTAAGTATCCAAGGAATATTCCCTCATATCCACATGAATCAAATTTCTTATGTTTTTTGTTTTTTAAGAATGAAGCACTTAATTCCAAAAATTATAATGTATTTCACTATTCGATTCGATCTTTACCACACATCATACAAAGTTTTTCCTTCCTTTGGACACAACATATCCCTGTTAGAAATGTAGACCGATGTTAATACTGCTTCCTTCAAAAATTTATCTGGTCGGTATTTTTTTATAAGAATCATTATTCCCATGTTATTGATGATTCTATTTCTCATTTCAACCACTCTATTATGTTGGGGAGTTATTACTGAAGAAACATGATGCCTTATCCCATGTTTCTTGAGATTGTCTTCCACCTAAATGTTTTTGAATTCCATACCATTGTCTGTATGAAACTTCAGAATTTTCTTCTCAAGCACCCTTTAAAATTCCCTCTGGTACTATTTTCAGCAACTAAATACATCCAAATTTCTGGTTATTCTATAATATTCAATTAAATGAGCATAACACCTATTCTTGTCAATGGATCTTGGTGAGATGGGTCCACAAACATTATAATGTACCAATTAAAAAACCCTTATTGACATCTTTTCCTTTTATTTGTACGTATTTATGATGATATTACCTTATAGAAAAGAATCAGATGTATGTGTATGATCACATGATATCTTATGAAGGTATCTAGCTACATCACATTTCACAAGATCATTTAGGTATGGTTGGCATAGATGTCTAAGTCGTTTATTCCACAACTTGTTTTCTTCCTCTCTAGATAGAAAGAACACATATTCTTCTCCACTTACCAAGTAGATATTTACCCTTTTAATTTTTACCTATAAGATCACGGTACCATATCTTCCCTTGGAAACACACAATTTCTTGGAAAACTGCAGAGAATTCCTTGAGTCACACAATTGACTGACACTGAGAAAATTGTGACTAAGACCTTCTAAAACCAAGACATCAACACATCTTTTTTTCATTGACCCCAAACCTGGCCTCTCCTGATCTAATTATCTTTAGGCCTTCATCATTTCCAAACATTATAACTCCTTCTTTGTCATATTTTATGCTTGTAACCGGATCCTTATTGCCTTTCATGAGAGACATAAAACCACTGCCAAGGATCCAAACACCTGAATGATATGATGCTTTAAGAGAAATTTTATAAAACACTGACTTCTCTTATCTATACTTTTGGGTTTATATTTTTTTCTGAACACTCGACAAATATTGATACTTATGATTATTCTCAGAGTATGATGGACTAGCTTCATCTTGCAAAGTTGCATATCAATTTTTCATATTCAACTCACCTATTGGTTCATTGATCTGCTGCATGCGAACATTTTGATTCTGTTTTGGAACATTCCTCTATATGGTCGATGTATAATATATATACATGTTACTAAATACTCCATACCAAAAACAGTTTCTGTTGAAATATGTTCTAGTTAACCAATATCTCTTTAGCTTCCAACTCTATTCTTGTACCCTTTTGTTTCTTCTGGTTATAGGGCACAAATTTTGTGAGTGTACTATATTTCTGCAGTAATAACACCTGAGGAAAGGTGCATTCATGATTTTCACTTCTGTAATGCCACTAGTCCCTTCGGTTCTTTATATTTTCAGATTTCTATTTGTTCCCATATCAATTTTTATTCTTGGAACTGACACTTGTGGTATCACTACAACCCTGAGTGATTTATTTTTCTGATCGAGCCCCAAATTGTCCATAACATTAGATCTTGATTGTTTTTTATTTCTTACTAAAATACTAGGATCCTCTTTCATCTTTTCAGTTTTTTGAATGATATGATTTCCTAATAACGTGCTAGGAATCAGATGTTTTCTTGGTCCTTAACTTTTTGTCACAGACTGAAAACTTCTCCTTCAAGTTCATCGATACACTTTCTTTTATCATTCATTGTATTTTTTAATCCATCAATTCCCTTTTCTATTCTTCAATGTTGATTTTATACTCACTAATATATAATTAGTCCTTTGGTGTTGATGACTTGAGTTTCTCAATTTATTCCATCAACTTAGACATCTCTCCTTCCTACTGCTACATGTTGAGTTTGGCATCACAAACTACTTTGTTGGATTTCTTTGTTTTGTTTATCCAAACATATATCTCATCAAGAGAGGTCTCTAACTTAGATTTCATATCCAATCTTCTGTCAACTTCTTCTTCTTCATCAATTTTAGTTTATTCTTTTTTCTGAGAACAACAAACAACTTCCACCGTATAATTCTCTCCATGATCTTTGCAATTCTGTATCACTTCAACCTCCTCAACCTCAAACTCATCCAAACTGTCACATTCTTTTGAAAATAGATTCTACTAATTAAATCAATTTTTCTTGAATGGTTTCCTACCTTTCACATTGGGTCAAGAATTTTTCTTGGGAATTTCAATTTCATCCTCCTCATCTTCTTGAATCTTCTTGGGGAACCTTGCTACAAGAAGACTAACTTTTCCACATCCAAGAATGCAAGGGGAAGTTTCCATTTGAAAATTTCTTTTCATATTTGTAGATTTGAGGAAAGGAATGACATCGCCTCGTATGTCTCTTCTTCTTCCTACGAATCTTCAATGGAGATCTTATTCACGGCTTTTAATGCCACCTCTTTAGATTTCCCCTTTTCCACAACATTGTTAAATCATCATTTCTCATTTCATATGAAACAATGGTGATGTGTAGATTATCCAATGTAAACTTTTTTGGGTCTTTATCTTCCAATACTGAAACTTTCCGATTGAACCGAGTTGGATGTTTCATAAGGATGCGCTTCAGAATCATTATATCTTTAACAAATTCACTATGACCTCACATGTATTCCACTAACACATTTCCCCTATCAAAGAATGCATCAATAGAATCATTCTCGTTTATTCTTGGATCAACATATTTGTTCCAAAAAACACGTAGCTCCTTCTCTCTATGCTTTGTATCTCCTTCATATATATTCAATATCTTTTCCCACATGGCATGGGAGGTTTTTCATGAAATCACCATCATATACAGATCATTGTATATGGCTCCCCCGAAAGCATCTATTCCCTTGGCGTCAACATCCAATTCTCTTCGCTCAGCATTAGATAATGCAAAAATATAATTTTCGACAGTTATACCATGAATTTCTACTGTAAACACATCCATTACCAAAGATCTAAAGTAGTGTTAAATCCGATTCTTCCATAGCTAAAAATAGTTCCCATCAAAGATCAGAATCCATTTATGATTAGTGACATCCATTTGAGAGAGATGCACTGATATTATCCAGTCCCTATAATGCCAAATGTTAGGTCCACTAGGTTGGATACCCTGAGTTGGGTGGGGGGGGGGGGTGAATCAAGGTATGGTTGATTAAACCAATTTCCCCTACGGATCATCTTTTTCTGTTAAGTAAATCTCTCTTATCTCTCTTTCCTGCAATAATGTATAAATAGAAATTAACTCATCCATATGACACAACAATTTTACTTGGTTCACCCTCATTGGGTTATATCCAAGAACAATGCATCAACATTGTACTGATATACCAAATCCACTATAAGCACACAACTATTTATAAATTTGGAGTGGAATCATTGTCCCTCCTGGTTTACAACCAACCACAATTTGAAATCTCACTGCTCTATCGAATGTAGTGTTCTCACTGCATCTTCAGAAAATATACTAACAATTTACAGAATTTTCGGTCTCTTCATCATCTCAAATAAAATCATCCTCCACTATATGTAGATTCTCTATTGTTCTCTATAAACAATCCACTTTTATCCACTGATGAATGAAACTTTACGGCAATATTACTAGGAATCCCCAAATCTTTCATGCCACCCTTATTGTGTCTTGTGCACAACATTAATGCTTTGCGCGAAGGTTTCCACTTTTTTCGTGAAACACCCCTTTCATGTAACTTCAATATTATGTGCAACTCAAATCCTACGTGAAACTTTCTTAGATTTCTCACAACTCAAAATCTTTCATGCAAATCACTTAGCTTAAAATTCTTATGCGATCCAGAGCTTGGATTTTCACAAAGTGTTGAGTTCCTTCGAATGGGGGTGGTCACCTCATATATATAAGCATCTCTGACCACTGAGTAGAAGATTTACCATGTCACACAACATTATCTTTGAGCATAAAAAACCCCCTTTGATGTCGCATTGGGAAGGTAAGTTTCTTTCGCGTAACCTCATCTTTCACATAACCTCATCTTTTGCGCACATTTCAAGATCTTTCATGCACTTCATGCCCTTGTAATTTTCAACATTCTAATCTTGAAAAAGGACTTGAAAAAAATTTTCTGAATCACCTTCAATCATTCATGCAACTTCCTTTTCAAAAAACACATTTCCCTATTTTCCAATTTTGAGGCCGAAAAATTTGGCAAACATTGGAAAACGGCACCACTAAGAATCTGGCCTTTTTGTTCCACCTCTAGATCATCCATTCCTTTTTCATGGTTCTTTTTCATCATAGGTTGTAAAAAATATCTATGTAACACAAAAAATCACCATGGAAAACTTTTTTGTCAACAAACAAACTAGCTTTGTCAGTAAACACAAACACATCAAAAATGGTTCAACGTTACATTGAGGGATTTTATTCCAACACTCCTCGTATTTTAAAAATTAAAAAGTAATTGATATATATGTATATGTGTATTATAAATATATTATCATAATTATGTCATATATTTTACATATATTTATTAAATCCATCCTTTATACATTCCATGTATATAATGAACAAATCACATCGCATTGAGGAGGTGGTAGTCCACACTACCAGAAACTATGTTATCGTATTCCCAAAAAATGAAAATAATATTATTATAGGTTATATATGAATTAAATAAGAATAAATAAATTATAAATACTATATATATCCTATATAAATATATTATTCCATCATAATTCCCAACCATGAGAGGTGGTATAGGAAAAAAGAACAATAATTGTTTCACGGGCCGGTAGTTCACCGTACCCAAATAGAAAGTTTTTTACTCATTAAATGGAAGTGTGTGAATTTTTAGGTATAAAAATTATAATAAAAAATTAACAGTATATTTAGGATATTGGTGTCATTATATAATTATGGAATAATAATATTTTAGGGTGCAGAAAATGAAAATAAAACTACAGAGCTTAGGGAAGGATGTTATCTCTTATTGAGGTAACTTCTTTTGGTTTGCACCAAAGGGATTCTTTAGTTTTCTTTATGACCTTTTTAGGGTTCTAGGATTATTAAATTTAGTTTTATGATATATTTTTGTATTTTTTTGTTGATCCAAAATTTCTTGAGAGGTGTGAGGAAGTGGGAGGGGTGAGTGCCTTTTTATAGTTGGGGAGGAGTTACATTCTTGTAAATTTTTGAAAAGGAAATTAAACCCACAACTTCCTATGTAAAGTAGATCCATTTATGGTCAAAATTATCTATAAAGTATGTTAGGGTATAAATATTTACATAAAATTGATTTTGGACAAGTGTATATGTCATTTTAGTGCTTAAGTTTATGGTTTAGTCGCTTGTTAAGCAGATTTTTCTCTTAATCGCTGTAATTAATTTTAATTAGTTTCACTATTATTTTTGGTACAAAACTAATTTCAAATTATTATAAATTATAAATTATTCTGATTTAAAATATGTAATACATTCTTATAAATTTTAATCATTTAATTTGAAAATTTTAATTTTAATTTAATCATGCAGACATGACTACAAAGCAGGATTTTAATGTAAAAAATTCTAAAAATTTGCAAGGTTTTTAAATACAATTTCAAAGTGAAATTGATTCAAATTACCTAAATTGAATAAAAGTATAAAAATTTATCTCATTAATCTTTATAACCAAGAAAAAATATAATTTAACCTTACAAATAAATTATATGAAAAAGTTGTTTTGGATTGAAATTAAGTATTTTTCACCATTCATCAATAAAATGAAACTTCACAGAAAATACCAAAAATTAACCCTAAGATAATTTTTATATTATTATTTTAAAAATGAAGTCTCTTTTAGATATATAATTTATAAAGATTCCAAAATATATTTTTCAAGAAGGTTCACCATCAAAAGGAGACAAAATTACATTCAGAAAAATATTGAATTTTACATATAAAATTGGGATTGTTCTTATCTTATGCCTATCAAATATGTTGGATGAATGAAAAACTTGTTTGACTGAATGTATAAAATATATAAATTTCTTTAATATTATTCAGTAATAGTAATTAATGTAATTTATTAGGGTAAAACTCCTTTGTGAGCATAAAAAAAGTTCCTTTATATTCAATTGATTTTTATATTCATTTCTAATTAATTGGTTACAAATGAATTAATCTTATATTTTTCTAGACTATATATTTTCATAAGTTAGTTAATACTATTCATAATCTCAAATTTAATGGAATGTTTTTATCTTATTATACTAAAAAATAATGTTTTATTAATATATTGTTTTTCGGTAAAACTCAGTATTGCGTGTAACACAAGAATGTGAAGAATATCATTATTGTGTGTGAGGAATTCTAACTCAGCATCATTTGAACTTCAAGCTGTATCATAGATTAATTTATTTAAAATATTAAATTTATAAATTCTTGTGATATTTCATTCCCTTACTTTCTTGGTTTTGCATGTCATATATTATATCAAATATAATGTTTTTAGTTTATAATTTAAAAGTATTACATTATCCCCACCTTAAATGAATTTCATTGTCAAAATTTAAAGTCCATCTTGGTGATATATTTATTGATATTTCCTATGTTTAAATCCCACATCATGAGAGGGGTTCATAAAACATCCTCTATAGAAGATATAATGGTAATTATAAAGGTTATATTGGATAACATCTAACAAGGTATCTAAGTAGTAGAACATTATTGGAAAGCGGAGATGCATGTTGTAGACAACATGAAATGTCTTCCATGCACTTTTTTCACAAAATTTTTTCAATCGGGCTCGAAACGTTTTCGGTGAGACTCTTCATTTTTCATGGGGGTCAGTGACGGTAGTGAAGGAATGAGTTCGAAAGGCCAGAACCGTAACCTAGTAGTGATTCACCCTAGGGGTGTGGGGGCGCATCCCCCATGGTATGGACCAATAAATTTGGAAATGTCCCCAAAGAGGTGCCCAAGGTACCTATGTGAAAACACATGTGTGCCACCACGCTGAAGCTGAATGAAGCAAAATATTTAGCTAAGTCCTAAAATTGGTCCCCTAGTCTAACCAAAACACCGTCGGCGTGCAAGCCACTTGAGAACTCATTCTATTTTATCCAATGGTTGTATTGTTTCCTATAAATAACCCCTTGGGGCCATCATTTGTACGAACAAATTTCACTGAATCCAAATTGTTGTTCTAGTCACCCTAGTGCTTCGTCAAAGTTATCCAAAACTTTAAAGGTAGTTCTTTAAAACCTAAAGCGGATGGATTGAAGGAGGATCATATGACTTAAGTACTTTTAGTGTTTGAAATCCATAATACCTGCACACCTAAAGTGCCCAACCTCCCTATAATATGAAACAATTGCATGCCAAATATTCCTTTCATAGGAACATGAGCGCACCACTTCTAGGAATACTTGTGAATACATTGGAAGGTTTGAGTCAAGTCTCACCCAAGTATTATCATCCAGTTTGTTTGTTGCTTATGTGAACATCAGGTCTCCCAAGCTTACTTTCACACCCATACTTGCACGCCGGTACCTACTTGGGTGCCCCTATTTGATTCAATTACTCTGTTCAGTCTAGAATCCATCATTACCTCTTCAAATTCATCCATTCCTGGATTCTACTTCGTTAGATCCCTTATTTGAAAGGGATTCTGTAGAGATCTCCACCAAAAAATCTTGACTTATCAATCCTTCGGGAAAAGCACATCAGTTTGTCTCTTATTTGGGTTAGTATATCCACAGTCATAGGTTTCCCACATTTTTGTTAAAATGGGTTTAGGATTCATGGAGTGTCTGGGGGTTTGTATATTCATAGTCATATGGACCTTTCTCCCTAGAACAGTTCTATGAAGTTCTCAGTTTTGAGGATAACGGTTTGGGGCCTGACCTCTCCCTTCTCAAAGATCCAAAACCTCAGATATCTAATAGGGAAGGTATGGTTCATGCTTGCTTTTCCATTCAAGTGAATGAAAAGTTTCCCCCCTACCAGGATCAATTTTAGGGAAGCCATCTTAATGTAATCCCATAACCTTCATCCCTTATTCCTTTCATTGGACGCTTCTCCAATGTAAACTGAATAGAAGGAAGGCATGTCGCCTCACCCTCATCCACCATCACTGCTGTAGGTACACCCTATTCCACTAGTGGAGAAGGAAAAGTGTAGGTTCCTTTGTTGAATCTTTTACATCATATTGTTTCTCACATCGAACATGACTCACGTGGGCTTAGAGATTTGTCCTGATCACAACATTTTCAAACTGAATAAACTATGAGAACTTGATTCCCACCATAATCTGGATACATAGGAAGCCTTCTCAGGGCCTGAGCTCAATGGATATCTTCTTTAGGAATCCAACCCTAATTCCCTTAATATGGGAATCCTCCTTAGTAATAACCCCCAAATTAAACCCCAAAATCATCAAGGCATACTTTTCAAGAAGTAAGTCCAAATTCATTTTTCTCAAAGGACTATACTCCCCTATGAAAATTATTGAAGTATGTGGTCTTTGATTCTCATCCAGATGAGATACATAAGAATCCTCCTTGATATCCAAGACCAACACTTCAAATCTAACCTATTCTCTTTGGGCCATATCCCCAATAAGGTTTAATCTTACATGGAAACCTATTTTTTTTCATATTCCTTGGGCTGATTATGCATAAATACCACACCAAACTTTGACCAATCACATTTGTCGTAGATTTCCACACCACATGAAATTAAACTATATTATTAGGTCCTTATCACATGATCTTAAAAGGTATGATGTGTCCCATTAAGAGGCACTGAACTACGAGGGTTCTAATTCCTTTCTAAAGGATATGTAGGAAGCCAATTTCATAGGTACAATACCAATACAAACAGAAACCTTCGTCTCCATGGATGAAAATAAATTCTTGAGTGCCCCCCCCTGAGTGACTTAAAAACCAGTATCATCATAACAACGGTTAAAAGAATATCAAATTAGTATATGAAAGGATATATCCAATAGGGAAGAACCTTGAATACATATGAATGATTGTAAATTTTACACATGTTAATAAGTGATTGAAAATTATAAGGGAAACTTGTTTTATACTCTGTGAATTAAAAAGGATTCATGAAAATACCATAAATTTATAAAGAGTGCCCCAGAGTAGACAGTAATTCTACCCAAAAGGGTGTGATGGGTCTGACCACTCATCCTCTTGACTAATGAATGTTCTTAAGTATCGTAAACTTCAATCTTAACGAACGCCTGCATTCAAAAAGCAGGTCCCTTTTGGATAAAGAAATTTTGGATGTTTCCAGTTATATGAATAAATCCAGTGGAAACCTCCTGGAAGTAGTGATTATTAAAACTAGAACACATGTTTCAAGGAACCACCAAACAAAAATGGTGAACCCAACATGACTCCTTAACCAAGTTAATAATGTTACCCACCTGACAGGTCCCTCTCAATTGATAAAGGAAGGATAGAAAATGTAATCAATCACGCATGTATCCATCTAAAATATTTTTATCTAATTAAGTTTATTATAATATTCAATTTTTTCTCAGAACTACCTTCAATCCAAAATAGATTTCTTCCAGATGACAACTATGAAATTCCTAACCACTTCTTAAGATGGATCCTCATCCATGGGAAGAATTCCATCACCCACCCAGTGTCTTCAACAAACATGATGGTAAAGGAGTAATGTGAGAATGGTATAATCCCAACCTTGGAGGCTTCCCAAGAGGCTATCTAGGTTACTCAGAGCCTTAATTCAAGGATTTTGGGGTCCTTACTGAGGACTCCCACCAACAATCACCACCAACAGAATCGCGCGGTAGTGAACCACCCAACATGATGGGGGTGTTACCTTTGGACGTTCGGCCAAGGTCTCTTAGACCTAGGCACACAAGACGAACCACTGGGGATAGCGTTTGGTCAACAGGGAGAAGGTTCTCACATCTTCCCCATTCAGATAAATCCCTCAAACTAACTTAATGGAGAACAATGAATCGAAACATACACCCATCCTTCCAAATTCTTTTACCCATCAGAATTTTTTGGATCCAACCCACCAATCTCGCCAGAAAAATCCTATAGAGTATCATGGAAATTTACTGTAAAGTCACGGAAATTACATGTAATGTTTTTAAATTTATTACAATATTATGAGTCCAAAAAAAATTATGGCGTGTGATTCCGAGTCCCGGTGAGCACAGAATAAATTTCTGATGTTTTGTTTCGGGTACATTTAGTAAACGTATGAGCGTGATTTTTTTTCTTTTGATTCAGGGCTTAGAAAAAAAATATGAGAGCGCCGTTGAACTCACAGTGCTGATATTCGCTTAAGGAGACTTTCACCCTGACCACAGTAGGTCGAGGGTGAAGGGTGGTATTTCACTTATTTGTGAAAGA
Organism: Viscum album; assembly: GCA_963277665.1. Taxonomy (NCBI): domain Eukaryota; kingdom Viridiplantae; phylum Streptophyta; class Magnoliopsida; order Santalales; family Viscaceae; genus Viscum; species Viscum album. Next base: position 1,295,284,135 of record OY728135.1, read on the forward strand.
ATAAAATAAAATAAAATTGTGTAACATTTTATTTTCTTTGAAACTCCCATGGGGATGTTAAGAGGTGGGGACCACCAGAACAACACCTCCAATTTGAGTTTAAAGTGGTGGGGACCACCATAACTAAACCTCCCATGCGAGGTTATGGATGTGGGGACCACCGAATCTAAAACACCCAATTTGAACATAAGGGTAGGGACCACCTGAAACCTCCTAATGTGAAAAACCTCTTGAACTCTCTCTTTAATGAGGGAGGTGACCTTTAGTTTCCCCAAAATTAATTATTCCAACCTCTATGTAATTATGATGCCAATTTAATCTGTGCTAACAATTAAATTGGGGAAACATACCATATTGACTACCATTTATTTTTGGTGGAATTGGGGGAACTGTTGGAAAAGGGAAATTGGGAGAGAACCTTAGAGGAATTATTCTTCTCCAACGAAGAATGCTTCTCCAATAACGAACACTGACGTTCTACAACATATTCTACTTATTCCTCAGGACATCCTCTAGTGTGGGACATCATCAATTGATGAACATCCTTCCCTCCTCATTGATGTCAACAAACAAACAAGGTAGGGGTGTGTTTTAAATTGATCAATGTTTATTTTTCCCCTCACATTGATTCTTCCCCCTTGAGCCGCTTGCTACTCCTCTAATGCAGAGGGTGGAAGCCAAACAAATATGGTCTGACCCCTCCATTGTTCTGCATGAATGGTGTGTTCATTACGATGAAAGAAGGTGGAATTGTTCCATGATGATGAACGATGAGTGGCCGGCCTAACCGACCACCACCCAAGGTGCGGCGCATGACAGCGTCGCATGGAGAGGACGACTGGCCATCTAGCTAGCCAAGACGGACTGCTGCACCACGGCCACCCTAGTGCACCGTGGCCGCCCCGCCAGACCGCGACCTACCTGCCACCTCGCGCCACCTACGACCCTCCGCATCCCCCATAACCTCCACCATCTTACGGCCCTCCGCATACCCCACAGCCTCCATAGACCCGCGGCCTCACGGCCCCATGCAGCCTTCGCCGCCCTGTGGCCCACCGTGGCCCTCCGCAGCCCCTACAGCCTCACCGCCCAGAGGCCCTCCGCAGTCCCTGCACTATCCCCCACCACCCAGTGGCCTTCGTGGCCCCTCGTATCCACCGCGGCCCCTCGTGGCCCTTGCGACTTCCCCGCTACACCATGCCGCCCCATGACATCCACGACCCTAGCAGCCTCTGCGCCACCCTAATGGCTTCGCGGCGCTTTGAAGCCCCCACGCCACCCAGCGGGGGTTGGGCTAGACCCAATGTGGGCCAGGCCAGACCCAGTGATCCGGGTCAACCCAAACCGGGTCGGGTCAGCCCAGGACGGGTCGGGATGGGTCAAACCGGACCCGGACTAGATATGACCTTTTCGCTCGATCGATCACTACTTTGGCACCAGGTGTCTATTTGAAAAACTGTCAACAATGGAGAGAGAAAGTTCCTTTTGATATACCACACTTTAGATTTGGATATATTTGGGATACAGTCGGTTTTGATTGAGAACGAATCTAACCAGTCCCTCGGGACTAAAAGGCTAATAACTTACAGACCGGGCGTCCGATTGACGCACCATCCTTTGTGTTGAGACCCCTATGAGGTGGCGGTATTTTGGGATAAATTTTCACTGTACTTTGTGGATGTTGAATTATTGACCAGTGTCTTGATGTGCAGACCCTCCTAGAGACATGCAAGCTTAGTGTGGAAACCCAGTAGCTAGGGGGACATGAAGAATGAATAGTGATCCTATGTGGGTCACCACCGAGAAATCATGTGTGGGTCAACACCGAGCGATCATGTGTGGGTCAACAATGAGCGATCCTGTGTGGGTCAACACCGAGGGATCCTATGTGGGTTAGCACTGAGAGATCCTGTGTGGGTCAGCGCCGAGTGATCCTGTGTGGGTTAGCACTGAGTGATCATTTGTGGGTCAATACTGAGCGATCTGGTGTGGGTCAGCACCTAGCGATCCTGTTTAGGTGAGCACCAAGAGATCCTGTGTGGGTCACCACTGAGTGATCATGTGTGGGCCAGCACTGTGTGGGTCAGAACCGAATGATTCTATGTGGGTCAGCACCGAGTGATCCTGTTTGGGTCAGCACCGAGCGATCATGTGTGGGTAAACATTTAGAAATCATATTTGGGTCTGTCGATGTACTGGTGATGTACTACGATCCTATGTGGGTCTGACGACCTACAAATGAGGTACTAGGATCCTTTGTCAGTCTAAAGATGTACTACCATCCTTGTGGGTCTGATGATGATTAGGGATCCTTCGTGGGTCCGCCTCTTAACAGAGTAAGATGATTCAATAGTTACATCTAATCATCTCTACTACTGTACCAGAGAAATACCTAGTGTGGGCTGAGTCTGTACCCATGTGGTACTATCCTTCGTGATTATACCTTGTGGTATTCTTCAATGTGGCATACCTGTGTGGTACATACCTTCATGGTATTCCTTCCATTGTAGAACAGTTGAGCTTTGGGCTAATGGTTTGAGCCTTGTGATTCATCATGTTTGAGATGAGATTACTTGATAACTTAGGTATATGTATGGGAACATACCTAAGTAGGGTTGTCAGTTGTTTTCATGAATTTTTTTATCCTTTTTGGATTTGTGAGAACTTGATGGTCTTGGGGTCCCTACTGAGTATCGTTATATTCACCCCTACACGGGCTATGCCCTCACCTCGTTGTGTTTGGTGCAGACGACTGACAACACAGACTGAGGATGAGAGTACTAGGACTAGAGGTAGCTTGGAGGTGGACCTTAGACGAGACGTACAACAGAGTTGACAGTTCAAGAGCTACACACACCCATCAGTTAGGATCCTTGGTGGGTGATCAGAGGAGTTGTTCTATACAATTGTTTCTGTTCATATCTTGTATTGTTCTTGGTTGCGTGAGTTTACATGTTATAAAGGAAATGACTTCCTAGTTTTAGGGAATATGCCTTTGGTGTTAGTCACCATCCCCTAGCCTTAGGATGGCGGGCTTGGGGTCGTCATGGCACGGGCCCCGGGGGATGGGTCGTGACAAATTGGTATCAGAGGATTCGGTTGTACTGTAGAACATACAACTAGGATATTTTTTTAATGAAAATAGTGTTATGTGAAGTGAGTGAGGTTATCAGTTTAGGGAATCTAGTGTTGGTGCGGCGGCTGATGTATCAATACACAAGGACCCTGAATTCTGATTTTCGACTCAGTGGATGAAAACACTAACTGCTTGTGTGTTTTAAAAAATTTTCTTTGTGATATTTTGAGTCATGTCAGTAGGTATAAATTATTGATCATGGAGAACCTGTTTATTTAGGATTCCTCCACGCTAACAACCATCTAGGGTTCCAGATATAGTATGCACTGACAGCCCACCGAGCGATGAGGCCTCGGTGCAGGGCCCTCTTCAAATAGAGGCACCAGTGGAGGCACCAACAGTACCATTACTTGATGAGCCACCGATGCCACTAGCCCCACTAGTAGAGGGTTCACACTGCTTGAGTGCATTGCACGAGTTCTTGTTCCAGAGGCCACCCATGTTCAGTGTAGAGATGGACCCAAAGGTGGCTGAGGATTGGATGGAGGTCATGGTGAGAGCCTTTCGACTAGTAGAGACAGCAGCCAATCTCATGGTGATCCTTGTCACCAGCCTTCTACAGGTAGCAGCATGAAGATTATGGAGCTTGATGCTCCAATTTCATGACGAGGTGACTCTTCTCTGGGAAATCTTTTAGAGCCTATTTCGGGTAGAGTTTTTCCTAGAGACTCTTCGCACAGTTCACATACATGAGCTTCTTCATCTGTAGTAGGGTAGCATGACTGTGGCATATCACATAGTGAGGTTCACCGACCTCTCATACTACTACACTGATATGGTACAAGACCCATTCTTCAGGGCTCAGACCTCAGAGCAGGGGCTCAGGAGTGAGAACATGGCTTCGATGATCTCACTCAACATCTCGATGCAGGTGGGGTTGTTTGATCAAGCCCTCTTAGTGGAGTGTTTTCTTGCAGAGAAATCACCAGCAGCGAGATGCATCGCCAGTCATCACGTAGAGGATACATATACAGTTGGAAGCATACAAATGCCATAGAGGTCCAAGAGGACCAGGCATACAGGTGGATGACCACATGATCTAGGATAGGTTGTGCGTGGAACCAGAGATAGATCCTGTCATGCGAGGAACATGCAGTGTTTCACAGGCAGTGGTCAGGGTCACATGGCCCGTGACTGTCCAACCCGCCATACCGATGATCAACAGACGGTCGAGGGACCTCCAAGGGAGAGACAAGAAATTTGACCGGGAAGGTCCAAAGGGAGCAGGCGGACGTGGAAGAGGGTTTGGATGAGCAGCTAGTGTTGGGAGACGATTCGAGATGTTACCTTCACCACCACCAAGTTATCCAACCAGACCACAAAGAGCAGGAGGACAGGGTCGAGCTCAGCTGCAGGCAGCTGAGGCCTACAACCATGGAACTCCAGATATGATATGAGGTACGATCTGTGTCTACTCCAATTTTACTGTAGTACTTATAGACATAGGTTCCAGTCTTTATTTAATTTCCATTGCCCTCATTCAATGTTTTGATATTCCGACAAACACGTTGGCTCGATCTTTATGGCTAGAGACTCCTACAGGAGAAGATTTGATGATAATGCACTGGTGCCAGCAGTGTGATCTTACTCTAGGAGGTGAGGGATTCGGCTAGGATCTCCTAGTAGTGGCATCGAGGCCTTATGATGTCATCTTGGGTATGGAATCTTTATCTACAATCCATACTCAGATAGACTGTATTTGGTGCAAAGTGCGGTGTTTCCGCATGGATGAGACCAGGTTTACATTCACCAGCGATAAGGAAGCCTTTGCAGCACAGTATGGACTTAACCGGAGTAGAGTGCAACAAATCACTCATCTGTTGGATAGACCTACCCTCGTAGTAGTTGATGTGGAGAGTCCAAGTTATCCTGTAGTGGTGGAATAGTACGCGGATGTGTTCCCTGATGAAGCTCTAGGTCTACCTTTTCATAGAGAGGTGGACTTTTACATTGACTTGTACCCCTGGGTGACTCTGATATCTACACCAGCATATCAGATGGCTCCCGCAGAGCTTCGTGAGTTGTGGGTACAGTTAGAGGAATTAAAGGGGAAATGGTTCTTTCGGAATAGTGTTTCTCCTTGGGCGGCCCTAATTTTGTACACCTAGAGGATGGATGGGAGATTGAGACATTGTGTTCACTATCAGCGCCTGAACCAGGTGACCGTGAAGAACAAGTACCCACATCTGAGGATTGACGAATTCTTTGATCAGTTGAAGGGAGCACGATGGCTCTCAAAGATAGACCTCAGATCAGGCTATTACCAGCTCAGTGTATGAGACAAGGATGTGGAGAAGATGTCTTCCAAATGTTGGTATGACCATTATGAGTTCGTGGTTATTCCATTATGTTTAACCAACACTCTAGCAGTGTTCATGGGACACATGAACATGATATTTTAGCCATATGTTGATCACTTTATAGTAGTATTCATCGACAACATTCAGATCTACTTGACTACTGAGGAAGAGCATGCCTATCAGTTGTAATTAGTATTGGACAAACTTTGAGAGCACCAAATTTATGGAAAGAACTCAAAGTTCTAGTTCTAGATTCGAGATGTTCAATTTCTGGGACATTTCATAATAGAGGCTAGAGTTGAAGTGGATCCAATGAAGATTGAGGAGATACTTCTTGGGAGCCACCTAAGAGTATGATAGAGGTATGAATCTTCCTTGGTTTGGGTGGATACTACCAGAGGTTTGTGACAGACTTCTCCAGAGTTGCATCACCTCTATCAGCATTGATGAAAAATGGGATACCCTTTGTGTGGTCGAAGAGATGCCAACATAGTTTTTAGGAGCTAAGTCAGAGGCTGACTAGTGACCACATCTTGAGGCTTCAGAGGAGGGCGTAAGGTACATATTCTACTATGAATCATAAGGGATCGGGCTCAGATGTGTCCTGATGCAGGAGAGAGTAGTGATCACATATGGTTCTCGACATTTGAGAAAGCATGAGAAGAAGTACGCTACCCATGACCTAGAGTCAGCATTAGTGGTCTTCACCTTGAAGATGTGGCGACACTATCTGATGGATGAACATTTTTCAGTCTACTCAGATCACAAGATCCTCGAGTATATCATCTCTCAGAAGGACATGAACCTGAGACCTCGACATTGGCTTAAGTTCCTCTAGGACTATGACTTCGATATAGTTTATACTCCTAAGAAGAAGAAAATTGTAACGGATGCACTCAGCAGGAGAACTAGTATACAATTGCTAGGTGAGGTAAAGAAGCAGATGACAGCTTTGAATATATCCTTTGTGGATCGAGATAGAGCAGCTTTTCTTTAGTCTCTTAGAATCAATTTCCAACTTCTTCAGCAAGTCTGGGAGGCACAGTGTGGGGATGCTGACTACGAGACTCGACGTTCTCCTATATCAATAGGACATGAACCTGATGGATTTTATGAAGGTGGGGAGCATGTCATCTTCTTCGAAGGACGTACCATGGTGCCAGTGTCACTTAGGGAGGACGTTTTGATGAAGTTCCATACATCCCCTATAGAAGTATGTCCAAGAGTGGTGAAGATGTACCGGGATCTCTGACGACAACACTGTTGGCCAGGAATGAAGAATGCAGTAGAAGAGTTTGCCTCTCAGTGCCCCACTTGTCAGCAAGTGAAGGCGTAGAATGAGGTACCAGTTGGCTTGGTTTAGCCTTTAGAGGATATAGAGTGAAGGTGGGATGGGATATCCATAGACTTCATGACAGGACATCCATGTACATCTAGAGGTCATGACTCTATTTCGGTGATCGTCGACCGACTCACAAAGTCGGCCCACTTCTTACCAATCAGAGATTAGGGTTCAGTAGAGAGCTTAAGACGCCTCTATGTGTAAGAGATTTTGTAGCTACATGGAGTACCCTAGAAGATTGTCTTTGATCGTGTTATGTGTTTCACTTCCTGGCTATGGAAGGGGTTACAAGAGAATTTTGGGATGCATCTTCGTTTGAGCACCGCCTTCCATTCTCAGATGAATGGTCAAACTGAGAGGACCATTTAGACCCTCGAGGACATGCTATGTGCTTGCATCCTCAACTTCAGTCAAATCTGGGAAGATCAATTGCCTTTGGTGGAGTTTTCATACAACAACAGCTATCACTCCACCATTGGGATGACACCTTTTGAGGTGTTGTATGAGTGAACTTGCAGATCACCTTTGTGATGGACTGGCCCTAGGGAGTCAGCACTAGTGGTACCAGAGATAGTATGGGCTACCACGGGGAAGGTGCAGATCATCCAGGAGCAGATGAAGACTACATAAAGTAGGCAGAAGTCTTATGCTGACAAGTGAAAGAGACCTCTTGAGTTTGAGGATGGTGACCACGTCTTTTTATGGGTCTCAACTTGATGAGGTTTGTGGAGATTTAGCTGAGGAAAAACGTTATCTCTGAGGTTCCTTGGACCCTTCCAGGTCCTCAGAAGAGTGTTCAAGGTGGCTTATCGCTTTGCTCTTCGTTTCACTGGATGCATGATGTCTTCCACATATCCTAGTTGAGGAGATATGTGCATGACTCTTTCCACGTCATCAACCACAGAGTGTTGGATGATGATGATGGAGCGACTTTTTTTGAGGTTCTAGTTGAGAGTGAGGATCGACAAGAGTGGGTCATTCATGGGAAGTCGATACCTCTGGTGTGTGTTCGTTGGAATCATGGGAACCTCCAAGAGAGCACATGGGAGCAGGAGGCTCATATACGTGCTTAGTACCCCCACTTGTTTTCCTAGTTTTTTGATGTGGCTTACAAGATCATAAATCTCTGAGGTGGGGAGAATATAAAGACCCAGAAATTACATATAATTTTTTTAATATATGGGAATTTTATGAGTCCACAAAAATTTATGGTGAGTGATTTTGTGGCCCTATGAGCCCAGAATGAATTTATGAAGTTTTTTTGGGTATGTTAATTAAACGTACAAGTGTGATTTTCTAACTTTTGAATTGGTGTTTAGAATTTAAATCGGATGGCACCATTGAACTAACAACACCAGTATTCGCTTAATGATACCTTCACCCCAACCATAGTAGGTCGAGGGTGGAAGTTAGTTTTTCACTTATTCATGAAATAATAAAATAAAAAAAATTATGTGACATTTTATTTTCATTGAAACTAAAATGTTGATGTTAAGAGGTGGGGACCACCAGAACTAAACCTCCCATTTGAGTGTTGAGAGGTGGGGACCACTAGAGCTAAACCTCCCATGTGAGGTTATTGAGGTGGGGACCACCAAACCTAAAACCCCAATTTTGAATTTAAGTATGGGGACAACAGGAACCCTCATAATGTGAGAAACCTCTTGAACTCGCTCTTTAATGAGGGAGGTGACCTTTAGGTTTTCCCAAAATTTAATATGCCAAACTCATTGTAATTATGATGCCAATTTAATTTGTGCCAACAATTAAATTTGGGAAACATATCATATTGAATACCTTTTCTTTTTGGTGGAATTGGGGGAAGGGTTGGAAAAGGGAAATTGGGAGAGAACATTGGAGGAATTCTTCTTCCGCAACAAAGAACACTTCTCCAATGAATAATGCCAACATTCTCCAACATCTTTGACTTCTTCCTCGAGACATCCTTCAATGTGGGACGTCTTCAATTGACGAACGACCTTCCCTCCTCATCTACATCAACAAACAAATGCGGTAGGGGTGTGTTTTAAATTGATCAATGTTAATTTTACCCTCACATTGAATCATCCCCCTTAATCCACTTGCTACTACTCTAACGCAGAGGGTGTGGGCCAAACAAACACGGCCTGACCCCTCTGTCATTCTTCATGAATGGTGTGTTATTCGCGATAGAAGAAGGTGACTTTTTCCTTGACGACAAACGAAGAGCGGCCGACCGAACCGGCTTCCGGTGAAGGTGAGACATACAACTGCACCACGCAGAGAGGACAGCTAGCCATCCGGCTAGCCACTGCTACCCCGCTGCACTGCGACTGCCCCGCTGGACCGCCACCTCCACACTGCCTTGTAAAGCCCACAGCCCTCTGCGGCATACACTGTCCCTCAACCTTTTCCACTCCAAGGACCACTGCTTCCCCCATGGCATGCCTACCCCGTATCCGACTATGGCCCACGCGGCATTGCCACCCCGTTGCCCACCATGGCCCCTACAGTGTCGCTGCCCCACGACCCCCGCTACCTCGCCGCCCCGCTGCCCTCCACGGCCCCCGGGGCCTCACCGCCCAGCGGCACCCACGCTGCCCTGCGGCCTCTGTGGATCCTTGTGGCCCACACCACCTTTGTGCGACACTATGGTTTCTGTGGCCCCCGCAGCCTCCGCGGCCCCTCGCGGCCTCCTCGCCGCCCCACATTTCCCTGTGTCCTCCACGACCCTCACGACCTCCGAGCCTCCCTCGCGGCATCGTGCAGCTCCGCGGCCCCCATGCCACCCAGCGTGGGCCAGGCCGGACCCGGTGGGCTGGTTCGAACCAAACCCAAGTGGGTCGGCCCAGCCCAGGTCGGTCTGACTTGGTCAGACCGAACCCGGACCAGCTACGAGTTTTTTCACACCATCGACCACATCTTTGGCACCAGGCATCTGTTTGAAAAACTGTTAATGGTGTTGTAAACCTTGTAGCGATGAAGCCCCTTTGGTATACCTCACTTGAAATTTGGATAATGTTGGGATACAGTCAGGTTGGATCGAGCATGAATCCAACCAGGCCCTCGAGACTAAAAGGCTAATAACTTATAGACCAGGCATTCGATTGAAGAACCATCTATTGCGTTGAGACCCCTATGACATGGTGGTTCTTTGGGACAAATTTTCATGGGACTTCATAGAAGTTGGAGTATCAAATAGTGGATTGAGGAATAGACCCTCCCTGAGATGATAAATCTTAGTGTGAGAACCAAATAACTGGCTGTGACGTGAAGAAAGAATAGCGATCTTGTGTGGGTCAGCACTGAGCGATCCTATGTGGGTCAGTACTGAGCCATCCTGTGTGGGTCAGCACCGAGCGATCCTCTGTGGGTCAGCACCGAGAAATCCTATGTGGGTCAGCACTGAAGGATCATGTGTGGGTCAGCGCTGAGCGATCCTTTGAGAGTCAGCACCGAGCGATCCTGTGTGGTTCAGCACCTAGCGATCCACTATCATTCAGCACAGAGCGATCCTATTTTGGTCAGTACTAAGCAATCTTGTGTGGGTCAGCACCTAGAGATCCTGTGTGGGTGAGCACTGAACGTTCCTGTGTAGGTCAACACTGAGTGATCTTGTGTGGGTCAGCACCGAATGATCATGTGTGGGTTAGCACCAAGAAATCATATGTGGGTCTGATGTTGTATTGGTGATGTACTAGGATCTTGAGTGGGTATGTTGATGTACTAATGAGGTACTGGGATCTTGTGCGGGTCTGGAGATTTACTACGATCCATTGTGGGTTGAATGATGATTTGGGATCCTTCGTGGGTCTTCCTCTTAACAGTGTAAGATGATTTAGTAGTTACATCTAATCATATCTACTACTCTACCTAAGAAATACAAGGTGTGAGCTCAGTCTATACCTGCACGGTACTATCCTTCATGATAATACCATCGTGGTATTATTCAATGTGGTGTACCGTTGTGGTATATACATTCATGGTATTCCTCCCTATGTGCAATAGTTGAGCTTTGGGCTAATGAGTTGGTCCTTGTGATTCCTCATGTTTGAGATGGGTTTACTTGATAACTTAGGTATTTGTATGGGTATATACCTAAGTTGGGTTTTCAGTTGTTTTCATGCTTTGTGGTTTAACATTTGTGGATTTGTGAGACCTTGTGGGTCTCGGGGTCCCTACTGAGTATTGTTATACTGACCTATGCATGGGCTATGCCTGCACCTCATTGTGTTTGGTGAAGACGACAGATAGCACTGACTAAGGACGAGAGTAACCAGACTATAGGTAGCTCAGAGGTAGACCATAGACGAGGCGTACTGTAGAGAAGACCGTTCGAGAGCTGTACGTACCCTTCATGTAGGATCCTTGGTGGGTGATCACATGAGCTGTTCCACTTTACTTGTACTTTCAGTTTCTTGTACTTTATAGTTGGTCTTGTATTCTTTCCCCTTTTTCTTACTGTACTCATGCTATTTTACTATAGAGTTATTTGTGTTTGTATCTTCTATGTGCTTGGTTGCATGAGTTTACAGGTTATAGAGGCAATGCCTTCCCATTTTTTGGGAATACACCTTTGGTTCCAGTCATCAACCCCTAGCCTAAGGAAGGAAGGCTTGGGGTAGTCATGGAATGGGCCCTGGAGGACAGTTCGTGATAGTTACATACACCTTTTTAGAAATTATCATCTAGTCAGAAGGATCATTTAACTACATTTAAAGAAGCCCTCCAAAAAAATGTAGTGGAAACTAGTAAACATGAACATAAACCTGCTTACAATTACCAATTCTTCCAGCAGTCAAATCTACTAGTATTGAAGGAAGTTCATCAACCATACGTGATAGGAAATTTCCAGCAGGCACATATACATTTCAGTTTTCATCCGGCCTTCCCACAGTCTCGTTTGGAACAACCTAGAGAAGTCAGTCAAAATGATCCGACAACAAATATGGGGCAGACCCAAGTCTCTACCCCCATACATGAGTACTATCAATACCGAATGACATGTAAAGGAATACAAGAGTAGGAACATACACCTACCCTCGATGCCGAATGGATATATAATCCAATTTTGGCCGGTAAAGTAACTAAGAACCTCTTATAAATGGTGAAAGGGAAGACATAAATTCTTGCTCATATTCTTAAAGCATGCCAGGATATTATAAAAACTAGTTCAGCAGTACTAGGGGAACATACACATAAATCTATCCCCATACCTGGGATGAAACATCATCATGACATAGTAGAGTTTTTACACACCTTTGTTCCTGTCTAGAAGGGCCATGGGGCATACTCCCCCCATATCATATGGACAACATGATCCAAAATATACACCCATTCCAATTGGAGGTAATCAGTCCATTCTGGTGACCACTCCAAGGTAGGCACATACACCTACCTGTGATAACCGCTTCTCCCAACAAGTGGACCCAACTAAGTGTAAGAGAGCATCCAAGAAGAAGTATCACCAAACATAGTTGGAAAATCAAGATTAAAACTACAATATGACTTCTCTTAATGCTGGAGTTCTTGAATCCCTTAATTATTTATCTCTTGCAGTTCAAGATCCCACCCTCCCATTACCATATTATGGTAGTGGTTGTAGTAATTATGATGTTTCCCATCAGACAATTAATAATGAATTTTTGCTTCATGAAAATTCATTCAATAAAGATATCCTATCTCTGGATGATAGCCATAAAAACCCTCCTTCTTTCCAGAAGTCCAAGGAGAAAAAGGATTTATCCCTTACTATAATCCACCATGGTGTTCTTCCTCATGATGGCATTCACTGCGAAACTCCTCTCCTCAGTAGTATTTCACATTGTCAAGATAATTCTACAATAGATAATGTAGTTATGAGAAATCCCTATTCTCTCGAGGCACATGACAATATATGGCCAGTCATGTCTGATTCCTTGTCATTAACAAGTGAAATACATTCTCAAACAGAAGACATTTTAAGGGAAAAATCATTGTCCGAACCTCCCTTGGGTCATATGTCTTCTAATATAGAGTGTTCACTTTGGTGAGACCAATCTCTGATCAATTTTTTACAGATGAGAGGTCTCAAAAATGGTTTGATGAGATGGAACTATTAGATGAAAAAGAATTCATAATTTTCATCATTTAGAAATCTATCTGAACAGTATAGAACAAAACTTTAACAAGAAGGTTCACCTATGTTCATTTCTTCAAGGAGAATTGGTATTGGTCCTCAAGACTCCAATGATACCAGGAAAGAAACCTTAAAAGTTTGAGCCAAAGTGGGAAATACCTTATTAAATATATATGGTCAACTCAAATTTAACTTATGACATAATATTAATTAATGTACAGCTTATTACAAATCCAACCGATGTGATATTCTTGAAGAATACTTTATGTAATTGCACATATCATCCTCACTGCTAGACTGGAAGCTACACAACCCACATGTCCTCAATACAAGAGTTAAAACTTTACAGTACAATGTCCTTGCCACAAGAAATTAAGCTGAACAACACAATGTACTAGTTGCAAGATGTTAAACATTATAACAATCGTAACAATGCATGCTGCACGGTGGTAAAATTCATAGCACCTTTGTCCTTGTCGCATGATGTTAAACAGCATGACATAATTTTTCTTTGTTACATGACATTAAACTATACTGTTAATGACTTATTGTAACACCCGAAGCTTCCACAGTACGTTTCCATTTGAATAATGCAATGTCGTGCATTGTACGCAACTTCGAGATTCTAACACACCACAACCAATCAAACTAGCCATTATGAATAGTAATACATACTTTTTAAAATTTTAGAAATTTTATCTCTCAAAATTAACTTCATTTTTTGATTCAGGGTATCAAATTTATCCTAAGGTGAAATTTTGGTACTTTTCGAATAACATTAATATTTTGATGAATAGTGGAAATTACTAAATTTTAATTAAAAACAACTTTTTTAATAAAAATAATTAATATTGATAAATTATGAATTTGAGTGGTTTTAAAGTATATTTAGAATATATTTTTACCATTTAATACAATTTTGGTCATTAGACATAATTTTACAATTAAACCGGACATAAACAATTATCAATCCTTTGATAGTTATTATATCTTAAAAACACGCTTTTTGTTTTGACAGCGGGAATTAATTTTAAATTAATTTCTACCACTTATGTGTTTTGAATTTGGAAAAATGGATTCCATATTTGGAATCAGGAATTATAAATTGTGTAAATAGGTAAATTTTATTTTTAGACATTTTGAATAATTACTTCGGTAAATATTTTATTTACCATGGTTAAAGGGTAAATCCGGTAAATAAGGGTTAAAATATAATATTATAATAATACTAAATTATCCTAAAACAAGTCCTAAAATTATTTATGGATACATTTCTGATCATGGGAATATTTGGGTAGATTTTGGGACCCCATGGAGCCACCTATAGGTGATAGGGTCACTTTATTTTAATTAAGTTAAAATAAATACAAAAATGACATAAGCATATATTGTTTAGAAAAACAATTTTTACATAGGGTTATATATGTTGGATTGTAGACTATAGATATTCATTAGAAATATAAAAAGATTTCCTATATAATGGTATTTTATTTATAATTTTTGGACATTATTTAATGTAATTTATTTATGACATAATGTTGATGCAGTAATTACCTAATTAATAAAAAATTAGAATAATTGATTTTATAAATACCCAAATAAATGTAATTTGAGACTTTTTATAAATAAAAATAATTTTCTAGGATAATAGGACATTTTAGGATTGATTTAATTAACTTTTTTCGAAGTAATCATTCTGTTATGAGTTTTACAAAAACCAATTATTGAATAGTGTCAAAATTGACATAAAATTGTTTTTAAAGACAATATTATATTATTAATTGATATTAAATTTCTAAAAATATACGGTTCGTCCAGGAGAATTATATCATGATAGGTGTATCATTAATGGACCACGTGGGGGTCTCTTGGATGTATATAGTAAGTTTATTAACCATATAATATAAAAATACAAAGAGACATTGTAAAAGTGGAACTAATTAACTAAGAGTTAATACTTAAAGATAAGGTAAATATAGTAACCCAAACCTGTATAAATCCAATTTTCTGAGTGGTTTTAGACCTATCTCCACCTTAACCTTTAAATAATCAACTTTGGAGCCATTAGAAACCGAATATGAAATTATTATAAAATAATATTTTTAGCTTTTCCAAAGGTGCCCCTCACCTGTCTTATAAAAGGGAACTCCTCCTTCTCATTAATAAACACCTTAAAAGCATTTTGGATCGACCAAAACCTGCCCAAATACTCTCTCAACTTCACGCACTACAACCTATAGGAATTAGTTTGATCAGAAAGCCAACCTATGGAGCCCTTTTGATCAAATCAAAAGGAATAACCTGAAGAAGAGGTAATGTTTTCACCACCCTCTTTCAAGTACCTTTCTTATTCAACTTCTTCTTTCTTTGTTATTTCTATTCTAAAATAATAAATCCAGTATCTTGTATATATACTATGATGTTATTATAAATATGGTACAACCATATTAAGTATTCTATCCATCCATTGAATGGCATGTCACCATACGTGCGTACGTACGGCTTACTGTCTCCACGTCGTGGTGTAATTGTCATTCAATAAATTATAATTTAGATGGGTATAAAAATGATGTGTAATTATTGTAAATAATAAATATAACATGATAATAATTATTTCTATATGATATACCATCCAATTATATATTATTTTAACATCAAAAGAATGATATTGTCGCTCGTGCGTACGTACGGACTACCGTCTCCATGAACGCGATGAGATTCAATCTCCATCATATCCATTCAATTATAAATCTAATTTTTTGATTAAAAATAATGTTTAGGGACTTGATATAATTCTGGATATTAATAAGATACATCCTATCCATAACAAACATGGCTTATGTAACAAAGAATATAAAGGAAAATGAGTAAGTTAACACCCGAAATGACGATTATACTAAGATATTATTATCAAATCAATGTTAAAAGATCATATATGATATCATATTAATGTAAATGATTCTTAAATAATTAAATAACAATTATTTCACCATTATAAAGGAGGTTAAACAACCACCGACCAAGGAAAAAGTACAAAGTAAGGGGTTTCTTATCTCACTTTTAATTTTGTGAGAATTCCATTTTTCACCACTTATTTATTACATGTGGTGTGTATACTTCCCATGTTTGTATTCATTGTTTAATATACTTTAATTAATGTATATTTACATCATAATTGTATGATCCTTTTTTCATGGGTGTATGTTTTGTATGTTACCAAATCAATAAGGGAATTTGAAATTTCAATTTCCACTCATTCGGCTTTATGCATACTTCATTGATTATTTTACTCCAAGATTATGTGTAGAATCACTATTAATTTGATTATGTCATAAATTCCACTCCCCTTTCTATGGATATACTTTTGATAAACATAATAAATCCATTGATAAATTATCAGGTCATCATTATGAACATGATAAGAGTAATTTTTACTCAATCTCGATTTGTTGAGTTAAACATCCAATTCATTGGTGTTGTTTTTACAAGAATATGTGTGAATGTAATTTGATTGTTTTACACTGAATATACAATCATATTTAGTGTATTTATATTTTTCACTCATAATTATGTCTTGGATTTCTCCTTACCCTAAGGATACGACCTTTATGAGAGATTTCATCTCAATTTACATTCCATTGAGACTCCTTTATTATTATACACCAAATCACTTTTATATGGTGTATATAATGTACTTTGACATAATATATCATGAATTCCATTATTCTCTTGATATTACAATGTTTTTATATCCTCAATTATTTTTATTCAAGTGTCTCTCTTTTGGTTTGAAACTCTAACTAAAATTACATTTTAAAATGTTTTAATGATTGATTATTCTAAATAATTCTCAATAATGTCCATGTTTTAAAAATGGTTTTAAGGATCCATTTATATGGAAATTAAAGTTTTAAAATGAATATTGCTTTTAATAGTTTCAATGTGGTATGGGAAACTTTGATTCTAAAATCTATTTTAAATGGATTCTTGACAAATAGTGTGACTTTTAAATGATTTCAAGAAAAAGGGGGATATTTCACTCTAATTTGTTTGATGATTATTTTCATCTATGTTAATATCCTTCATAATTCTCGATTGAGGTTATTATGATACAATAAAATCTTCCATATTTTATCGAATGAGTTATGTTTGACTGTGGATGTGCTATTTTTATACCATTCATGGTTTTTGGATAAAGTGTTGATATTTCGTATGCTAGTTTTAATACGAATGTTTATGTTATGTTTAAAAAAATTTATATGAGGAATGAATTGGACTTAGTAAGTGACAGGTGGAGCCTGCTATAGCTCCTCGATGCATCGGTAGCTCTCATGATACAAACTAATGTCTTGGCAGAAGGCCTTGACAAAATCTTATTTGTAGTCTTGGAACGAGGCCTTGACTATGTGGTTATGATAGTATGGCGTTACAGATTCCATCATTATGAACGTGGTTATTAATATTGCATGAGATTATTCGACTAGTATAATATCCATATGAATAAGTAAATGGAATTATTTCATTTTATCCTTTCCATATTATACTGAAGTTCAAGTTTAAAATCCTTTTGTTTTAGTTATACATTGCCTTAAATTTTTTTGTTTATTTATGAATGTTTCCACTATATTGTTATCCTTACTGAGCATCTGAGCTCACCCCTTTCAATGTTTTATTTTTCCCAGGATGTGAAGAATTATTTTATGAATGACCTGCAGGGATTGTATGAGGTGATATGAAAACAATATGTTGCTGTAGTTTTTCACTTATTGCTGTAATGTAAAATTTATGAATGTATCTAGTGTTTCCAAGGCTACTAAACTAATCGATATTTCGAGACTTGATCTTTCTTGTGATCATTCCAATGTTATGTAATAATGCACCGACTCTGGGTATCTAGGGTCAGGGCGTTACACTTATTTACTTGACTTTAGGAGATTCTATATGTAAAAATCATTGATATCATTGCTACTAATTAGTGGAACATGAGTTTTTCCTCCTTATGTTAGAATCAGATCTGAATAGGGACCTTATTTCAAGAACTATGTGTGACTTGATTCACATTTATATGAGATAGACAGAGATTCCTGGATCTCCAATCTTGAGCCCAAATGCAACCAAAAATATTTTATTTTATTTTCTGCTCCTGTATATGAATTTAGATCTATACAGAGTGTTCCCTTAAGATACAAGGTTTGATCTTTATACCATTTTGTGTCTTAAGATCATCCGTTCATTAGGAACGTGTCAAAATTCCCCATCTCATATATCAAACTCGATTGGTGTGAGAAATGATTATTTCATGAACTAGGTACGGCTTTATTCTCATCTATATGAGATACATAAAGATTCCTAGATATCCAATCCTGGGCCCATCCAAGATATAAAACCCCCTTATTCCTTATATAAGAATTGAAACATGCATAGGGAATGTTTAAAGAACTACACATGACTTTATTATTTCCCCTAGCAAGACATTTAGCAACACTTGGATTTTTTTCCCTTAGTACAACTACAATATGTCTTTCTTTTCACATCGGTTCATCTTCATCCTTACCACAAGATGTTAAAATACATAGAAATCCTAGAACTATGTTTGGATTGATTCTTAGTCCAAATAGATATATAGTGAGCCCATATCCTATTCCATGCCTCATCCATGACATAATAAAAAAACCCATATTCATCACTTATGTCACCTTTGTGTAATAGAAGAATAATTTACCGCTCCTTGTTTCCCACACCAATTATAGCTCATGTGGGATTAGGAATTGGGTAAAAAAAATCTCTGTATAAAAAAGGTGTCGCAATTCCTTTTAGGTTTAACAATGTCCCCACATATTGACCTCAAACTAAACAGTATTATTTCCTCACTGCATGTCTTAAAACTAAAAAATATGTTGTCCTCACGCCATGAATTTAAACTGTACGTCATAATTTTGATTCAAAGGAAACAATGAAAGTCTCCATTATTACTTATGAGTCAGATCTATGTAAACGAATTCAAACTCATGGACAATGATGATTCAAATATTTCTCATGTGAAATGAGAATTATGATTTCCCATATATCATACACTTAATCTTTAATGTTTTAAGATCTTAATAATATTCCATAAAATTTATGGTAAAATAGTTTCTAATACCTAAGAACTCTTTTTTCTAACTATGCAGTACATGCCATTAGGTGGCCTTTCATAAGTTCCCAACCTAACTGACATATCAGTCAAAAGATGCCACTATTTTCTATGCAGTATATGCCCCAGTTGGACCTCCATAATACTGTCCCCATAACGGGTTTGTCAAATGATAGTAATTTAATTCTTGGTTATAGAGTCTTTGTTCCCATAAAACGTTAATGATAATATATAAGAATCTACATTTTAAAATAATAGTTGTTGAATATTTATCCCATTATCTTTCTCTCAATATGAATGTATTGAAGACCAGGGTTTACACATCTCTCCTTATATGTGTTCATAGCATTATGAAACAACATTGAATCACTTGACCACATATCATATATTGTTTCAATTTCTGGTCCTAGTTATATAACCTAAAACTAACGATACCATACCTTATACATTTGGGTCAGACCTTTATAGAAATCCAATTATTTCGATTCCTCCGAAATCATTATTGGAAATACCCTCTCTATATTTAGGCACCTTTATTCATAAAACAAATTCTGTGCTTTGAAAAGTTTTAATCTCCATAAACTTTCATCAGCTTTTAGGAATAAATTGTCAATCTTCTGAAATCTCTTTTTCCGGACTATGCAATATGTGCCCCTAGGTGACTTGCATAATGTTTTCCTACATAACAGGCCTATTGGTCAAAAGATTCCACTATTTAGATATGAAAAATATTCCACAATTGGCCCGACATAATACAGCCCCCATAACACATTTTCCAAGTAATGGTTACTTCGTTCTTGGATAAAACTTCCTCTAAAAACTTTACCCTATTCTCATATCCTTCTTCAGATACAGAAATTCCAAAATCACACATTACAATTTTCCCTTCCTTACTGGAATATGGTAGTATGTTTTCAAAAAAATTATGAATAAATTAATAGAGTATCTAACCTATGGTCAAAGCTAAAGAAATTAATTTAAATATACACAATTCCCTCACCGCATTACTTAAAACTATACTTTAGAATGTCCTCACTGCATGAATTAAAACTGCATAGTAAAATTTCTTCACTGCATGATTAAAATAGTAGAGTATAGTGTCCTCACTACATGAATTAAAACTGCACAATATAATGTTCTTTCTGAATGACTTTAAACTTCACAACTATATATTGAGTCAAATGAAACAAAGAAAGTATCAATTCTTACATATGAGTCAGATCATTGTACATGAATTTAAACTCATGGACAATAATGATTCAAATATTTCTCATGTGCATTGATAATTACCCTCTTCCATACTTCATAATTTTAATCTTAAATATTTTCAGATCTTTATAATCATCCTTACAGTTTCTAGTAACATAGTTTCTAATATATGAGAACACTTTTGACTGACTATAAAGTATGTTCCCTCAGGTATCGTTGCCCAAGTTACCTATATAATGGGCCTGTTAGTCAAAAGATGATACTATTTAGTTATGTAGCATATTCTCTAGTTGGACTTGCATAATACATCCCCCATAATAGGTTTGTCAATTGATGGTAATTTTGTTCTTGGTTATATTGTCTTTTACCCCATCAAACTTTGATGAAAATATATAAGAATCTATATTTTAAAACAATCATTCATGTATATTTGTTCTATTATATTTCTCTCGATCTAAATGTCTTCAATACCAAGGTTTAAACCTCTTTCTCTCCATGTGTTCAAAACAATATGAAATAACCATGGATCAGTGGACCACATATCATATATTTTTTCCATTTATGGTATTAGTCGTATGACCTCAAACTATAGATACCATACCTTCTATGTTTGGGTCAGACCATCATAGAAATCCTATTCTTTCGATTCTTTGGAAATCATGATTAGAAACACTGTCTCCATATTCAGGTACCATTCTTCATTAACCAAATTCTGTGCTTTTTAAAATTTGAATCTCAATAAACTTTCTTAATCTCTTAGAAATATAATGTCAAACTTATGAATGATCTTTTTCCTGAATATGAAGTAGGAGCCCTTAGTTTTCCTTGCATAAGCTGCCTATATAACAAGCTTATCAACATAAAGATGTCATTATTTTTCTTTTCAACATGTTCCCTAGTCGGCCCTACATAACACATCCCTTATAACGAGGTTCTCAAATAATATTAACTTAATTCTTTGAAAATAAATCCTCTAATGCTTTTAGCCCTTTTACCATATCATTCTTCATATACATAATTTCCTAAATGATAGTTTACAATTTTCCATTCTATACCTGAATATGGTAGGATGTTTCCAAAAAAATTGTCAAGAAATTGGGAGAGTCTCATACCTTTGTACAGAGATAAATACCTTAAATTAAAGCCAAAAAATATCCTCACTACACCGACATAAAACTGCACAACACAATGGTCTCACTGCTTGACTTAAAACTGAACAATACAATGTCCTCACTGCATGACATAAAACTACACAATATGAGATCAAAAATTAGTCTTTCTGACAAATTTTAACCGTTCCTTATACGCCAAATTTTGGTAGAAGTGATTTTCTTATTCCTGACATATGTTGGCATTGAAAACCCTTTATTCTCAAAATATATTTCCATGGTAAAAACACCCACTGTGGTATTGAGTCCCCCAAATCATATTTTACCTTGTCTATCAATAGTAAAATGTTAAATTCATAAGATCTATTTTGGTTGACAATGCAGTACATTCCCTTAGGTGGCCTTGCATCGAATTTTCATACATAATGATCATTTTAATCAAAAGATGCCACTATTTGGCTATCTAGCATATGTCGTAGTTGGCTCCACATAACAAAAATTCCATAACGAGTTTTTCAAATAATGGCAACTTCGTTCTTGGAGGATACCCCCCTTATGTTGATACAAGTTTTAAATTTGGTGACCATAAAAATCATGGCTCACGATTCCCATTGGAAATATTTAATGAATATTAAAGAAATTCTTAGCCACTGAGTCTTGTTTGGGATCTAATTTAAAAATTTATGGTCAAAGATATTCAACCTTAATCATTATCCCTTTATAGTCTAACCTACATGACATAAAACTACCAACAATAAGAGATGTGGTACTCACTAGATTGGGAAATTGTAAAGGGAACTCGGGATAGAAGTCAAGTCCCAGTTCACTAAACGTATATTTTGTACGGTTTAGCTAATATTGAGAAATAAAAAGAAAACAAATACATTTTTTTGGGGTTTTCTATACAATACTAGTAAAAATCAAACTATACTCACTAGGCCCCATGGCTTAGGAAAAAATTAGAGTATCCTTCCAAAACTGATGGGGCTCCAATTATAACCAAATTATGTTGGAATGTGTGAAAGTGCCCTATTTTTACCTTAGATAAAGATTATTTTCATTCCAAATTAATAAAATTATAAAGGGGGTCTTTTTTAGAGGCCATGAAAAGTATTCCATGCACGTTTTTGCAAAATTTCCCCAATAGGGATGGAATTGTTCACGGTGAAACTCTACGTTTCCACTAGGGTCAGTGACGGTAGAAAAGGTACCATTTTGAAGGGTCGGGACCGCAGCCTGACACAGATCCGAAGTAGGTGGGTGGGGGGGGGGGGCAGCCCCCATGGTATGGATCAATAAATTTGGCAAAGTATCCAAAGAGGCACCCAAGGTACCTGCATATAAACACCTACGCGCCACCACGTTGAAGTTGAATGAAGGCATTTATTTTTTTATGTCCTCCAAGCTGCACCCTGGTCCAGCCAAAACACTATTGGAATGAATGGTTCTTGAACGACTAATCTCTTTTCATCCTATGTCCTATTTTTTCCTATAAATATACCCTTTGGGACATTATTTTTAAGGATGAATTTCCTTGATGCCTAATTGCTGCTCTGGTCGCCCTAGTGCTTCACCCAAGTTCTTAGAAACTTTCAAGTTAGTTATTTAACACTTAAAGTGGTGGAATTGATGGAGGATCATAGGAATTAAGTCTTTTTAGTGTTTGAAATCCATAACACTTGCGCACCTACAGTGACCATATTCTCTAAAATCAGAAACAATTTCACACCACCTATTCCTTTCATAGGAACTTGAGTGCCCCACTTCTAAGAATATCTTTGACTACTCTAGAAGGCTTGATTTAAGTCTTTCCAAAGTATTATGATATAGTTTTTTCATCTCTTTAGTAAATATCAGGTCTCCCAAGCCTACTTACATGCCCATACTTGCGTACCAGTACCTACTTGGGTTCCCCTGTTTGATTCACTCACTCTCTTTAGTCTACAAGCCATCAATCCCCCTTCAAATCCATAAATGGATGGATCCTTCTTCAATGGATCCCTTGTTTTAAAGGGATTATTTTGAGACCACCACCAAAACCTCCTAACTTATCAAACCTTCGGGAAAGGAACATCATCATGTCTCATATTTGGGTTTGTATATCCAAAGTCTGAGGTTTCCCACATTTGTTTCACAATGGGTTTATGATTCATGGAGTGTCTGTTGGTTTTTATATCCATAGTCACATTGATAATTATCTTATGAACAATGTTGGGAAGTTCCTAGTTTTGAGGATTAGGGTTTGGGTCCTGACCTCTCCCTTATCAAAGATCCGGAACCTCAGATCTCTGGTTGGGAAGTTAAGGTTCATGATTTATTTTCCATTCAAGTGAATGAAAAGTCTTCCACCCCCACTAGGATCAATATTTGGGAAGCCATCCTATTGTAAGCACCTAACATTCATCCCTTATTACTTTCATTAGACCCTTATCCAATTTAATGTGAATATAGGGAAGGCTCGTCGCCTTGCCCATGTCCGCCGTCGCCGTCGTAGGTGTGCGCTCTTCCACCAGTGGAGAAGGAAATGTGTGGGTGCCTTGGTTGAATTTTTAACATCCTCTTTTTTCTCACACTATGAACGAATCTTGTGGGATTATGGATTTTTCACGATCACAACATTTTCACTCTGAATGAACTACAATAACTCTAATTCTTACCATAATCAAGATACGTAGGAATCCTTCTCAGGGCCCTGATCTCATTGGATATCCTCACCAAGAATGTAACTCTAATTTAATAATCTGGGCATATTACTAAGAAATAATCCCCAAATTAAATCCCAAAATCATCAAGGAATCCTTTTTAAGAAGTAATTTAAAAATAAAATTTTTCAAAGGACTATACTCTCCAATGAGACTTTTTTAACTATGTGGGCTTTAATTCCCCTCCACATGGGATACGTAGGAATCCTCCTTGAGGTTCATACCGAAAACATCAAATAAAACCTTTTTATCCTTGGTCTATATTTCCAAGAAGGAATAATATTACTTGGAAACCAATATTCTTCACTTGTTCCTTTAGTTGATTAGGCATAAGTCCCACACCAAACATTGAAAAATCACCTTTCCCTTAGATGACTGTACCACATGGCATTAAACTATATGGCTAGGTCCTTATCTGATTACTTTAAAAGGTATGATGTGTACCATTAATTTGAACCAATCTACAAGGGTTATAAATCATTTCACAAGGATACTTAGGTAACCCATTTCATGGGCATGATCCCAATATCAAAACAAACCTTCATCTCCCTGGATGACAATAAATTCTAGAGTGCCTCACTGAGTGGATTAAAAAATAGTATCATCATAACAACGATTTAAAGAATCTATAAGTATTATATGAGAGGATATATCTATTAGTGAATAACCTTGAATACATACTGATGATTATAAATTTTACACATGTTAATAAGTGACTGAAAATTCTATAGGAAACTGATGATATACTTGGTGAATTAATAAGGATTCATGAAAATTTCTTAAATTTATAAAGAGATACCCAGAGAAGAAGATAATGCCCCCCAAAAGGGTGTGATAAGTCTAAGCTCCCATAATCTTGACCAATGAACATTCCTAAGTATCATAATGTTCAAACTTAAGGAAATCCTACCTTTGGAAAGAAGGTCCCTTTTGGATAAAGAACTGTTGCAAGTTTCTGGTTTTATGAATAAGTCCAACGGAAACTACCTAGAAGCAGTGATTCCTTAAACTACAACACACATTTCAAGGAACTAAAAAACACATATATAGTGGGAAATAGTAAATATTTTTAGTGAGTGATTGAAGAAATAAAATAAAAATAAGTGAATGAACAATGGAAAGTTTAGTGACTCAAATAAAAAAATCCATGATGATTTAAAAGTCCATCATTTCAAGCAAAATTAAGGTATGAGGAAAAAATGTATTGATCATTTTCCTAATGTTGGGTAATTATTTTACTAACTAAGAATATAAGTAAATGTACTTATTTTATAAGTTTTAATTTCATTTGAAAAATTCCATCTTTTTGTTTTGTGTATATCAAATTCTAATTCATCCCTTACTCCATGAAATTTATATCCAAGAATTAACTTCCATTCTTGAATATCTAAAATATACTTTAATAGATATTAAAGAACATAAAAGTGGGACAAGTCTAACTATTTGTCTCTAACTATTATCCAAAGTCAATATGGTCAATGCATTAGTATATATACCTAAAAATAAATACTACAAGTTCATTAGTAATATTTATTTATCAAATTGTTTAATAGAAATCAATAAAAAAATAACCATGACATTGCGTAGACTAGGTGTTGGCATTATACCCTTATCACCCTCTGGTCATGAGTTAATGTCCCATGGATTTTCCAGACATGATGGGTTGTCTCCCAACATATAGTTTGTCCTTCCCATAAACCATTTTAATATAATTCCCAAACTATATTAATATAATATCCAAAATAAATATATTGGACATCCTTAAAATAAGGTTAATCACTAAATATAATTTTAACTATAGTTTTCATTACAACCATAATACATAAAAACATCACCCATTTTATTTCAATATAGGTCATTCAATAGTTTGAGGATTAACCTAGGTAATTTATTTTCACCACATATTCAAATCCATCATAATGGATTTTAATGAAAATATGAATTATCCTAAGCATATCCCCAAAGAGTTTCAAACTTGGTGTATAGTAAGTGCCATTTTCATTTATCAGGTTAAACTGAGTGAGGCCTAACACACCTTGTCCGAGTTGTTACCCCTAGATACATATATTCCAGAACCATGTCCACATGCAGTATCCAGACAATGATATATTTCTAGGAAAATGACATAATCTATATAAAACAAAAAAATTGTGATGTTATTATATACTTACCCTAAAATTATACCTTAGGGATATGTTCTCTAATCCATGCTCTCAAAAATATAGTTTCCAAGGTTTCAACTAAACATTCTCTGATACCATCTATAGCGAACCAAAACCAGAAACCCTGGAGTCAATGTCTATTACCACGATTTTTTCATAATATTCAAGTGAATCGGGTCCAAAAGGACAAGACATTTTAGTAATCTTGCAAAACTAGATATATACACGAGTCTTGTTTTAAAAATTAATACAGTAGTTACAACATCAATTTTTTATTTTGAGGATAATAACTTTATTCTATCTAACATATCCTTTCATATAATTCTTAGTAATATTAGATAAATGAAAAAAAATATGGTTGGGTTCAAATTATCCATAAGGGTAATGTACGATAGAAGAAATAATAAATCAATGAGATTTATTAATATAGAATGGTAAATAATTAAAGACAAATTCCATCTAAATAAGTTGATAAGGAATAATCAATATAGAAATGTAACAAATAGAAAACAAATTCCGTTTAATCAATAAAATGAGAATGAAATCCAACAATAGACATTCTCACAGTGAAAATTTTGTGGATTATAAATACTAATTCAAAATGAAGAAATGATTAATTATTTGACATGTTGTCTCTGGAAGATGAAAACCATTAGTATCAAGAAATTTCAAAATATGGTTTCAAACAATAGGTAGAAACCTATTTAATTTGTGTATCTACATTAAATATTGATAATCTGTCAATGCATTGAGGGTCTATAAAGAGTTTGGGACCCACCCGTTACAACCTATCCAAAGTCTTCCTCATACATAATACTAAATTTAATTAATAAATTATATTCCATATCAAATATCTGTATAGAATAGGGAATATAGATTTATTAATATTTTCCATGTTAGTAAAATAACTGTTAAATTAAACACACTATGTAAAAATGATATAGGGTTTTAGAAATAAGCATATCCATGATAAATGATATGGATAATTAGGGTAAATTCAATGTCTAATGATCATATGGAATTGAATTCTTCATAGGCAGTAGCAAATGAATCAAGAAGTGAATGTGAATAGTATCCTCGTCTAAATAATTAATAAACTATCTATAGAAATAATAATGATCATATGAATACATCATATCCTAAGTGGTGTAAAATAAATGGTTTTTTATTTGATTAATAAAAATACAATAAAAATGTATTTTAAAAAATAATTGTGTAAAATACCCTTTTTTTACTTTGAAAATTATTTTGAAAATTATTTTCATTGAAAATAAATTTTAAAAACATTTTCATTGAAAATTAAGCTTTTAAAATTATAATGGAACCTTCAAAGAAAATATTTAGGTAATTTCATACATATTGTAAGAGGTAAAAATGAACATTCCTTTTGTATGTCAAAAACATTATAAATATGCCTTGTTTGAAAGGTAACAGAAAAATCATTTAGAAACATGTGTAAAAGAAAAAATGGGTAAAAAATTATTTAATAAATCATGTTGGAAAGTGTACAACATTTTTGAAAACATTTTTATTAAGAAGGGGTTTTAGGAGAAAACATGTTCCCTCACTAAAGATTGAAATATAGTTGGGTCTTCTTAAAAACATTTTCTACAACATTTTGATTACCAAAGAGTGTAAATATAATACTATTAATTAGAAAAGGTGATTAATAACTAGAAGATAAAAAATGAAATAATTTACTAAAAAAGTTTCAATTAATTTCTTATCATGGAAATACATGTGTAAAAAATCCTAAACAAAGTGATATCACGAATTAAACCCTTCAAATTATTATTACATTGTTGAGAGAATCATTAAATAAATAGACTATATGTGTCAAATGTAAATCCAAAAAATGAAAGAAAAACAATATATAGTAAACTGTGTTTACAAAAATAATATTATTTTATTAAAGATAATGAGGTAGTATTATAACTCAATTAAAAGGAATTAGGTTATGTAATTTTAGTACCACTTGGGTAACTTTACGTGTAAATCCCCTTAGATGAAAAAATTCAAATTAAAACTGAGAAAATCATGAATTATGATTGAATCATGATATTATATGTAAAATTGGTAGTATATAGACCATATATATGAAATTATTTTCACAATAATAATGTATTCCTAATGTAATGGAAATATTATTAAACGATCATTAAAATTATTTTTAAGGAAAATAATATTTAAACATTCCAAAGTGCCTCATACCACCTTATAACATTTGAACCATAATCCTCATGAATTAATATAATTAAATGAAATTTTAAAATAACTTTAATTTAAAATAATTCATTATATAATAAATCCAAATGGATAGTAGATACATAACATAAATAAGTATCTGGAGAAAATTGTCTATTCTTCATAAAAAGAAAAGTGAGACAAGAATCCCTTACCATGTGTTTCATTTCGAGTGACCATCCTAAAATTTATTATTAATGGTTTTAAAATTTTCAATAACTTATACAGAACCATAATTATAATTATAATATCATATCATATATTATTATAATATCTTCTTTCCAGTTTTTTATCAATATTTCACTATTCTCTCTATTTCGGGTGTTAATTGAAAAATTGTTCGAGTATGTTTTAAATTGATACTTATTGTTTTTTTAATAATATAATGATTTAATAATATAATGGATGAAAATAATGAATTAATTATAATATATAATTATTATATATGTATTTCAAATAATCCATAAAGTTTGGTGATAGGAAATGAGAGGCACCGTTAATGGAGATGTTAGGTGTGAAAATGCATGAACGCTACTTTCATTTCCATGTCGTATTTTAAAAGAATGATAAGTAGATGATATATATGTATATTTATATTATAAATATACTATCATATATATTTCATATATTTTGGAAAATATTTTTAAAACCATCCTTTATACAATTGATTTATAGCTTGAACGAATCACATCACTTTGAGGAGCTGGTAGGCCATACTCCACAAACGATGTTATCGTATTCCCACAAAATGAAAATCATAAGTGTATGTGTTATATAATATTTATATAATCATAAATACATTATTTATTTACATATATCATATATAAATAGATTTTCCATCAAAATTCTCAACAATGAGCGGTGGTAAATAAAAATGAACAATCATCGTTTTACGAGGCTGTAGTTCTCCATACAAGAACGGTAAGTTCATTACCCATTAGATGGAAGTGTGTATAAGTTTAGGTTTAACCATTATAATAAAAAAAATGTATATTTAGGATATTTATGTTATTATATAATAATGGAATTAGAATATTTAAGGGGTTGGAGAATGAAAATGAAACTAAAGAGCTTGAGGAAGGAAGTTACCTATTATTTGGGTAACTCATTTCGGTTTATAGAAAATGTTTTACTTGGTTTAATTTCATCACAAGTTGAAGATAATAGGATTTTTATATGGATGGTTATGAGATATTTGGGAATATTCAGGTTGAGGAAAATTTTCTTGAGAGGTGTGAGAAAGAGAGAGGGGTGAGTGCCTTTTTATAACGGACGAGTGACATTCTTGTAAATTTTTGAAATAGGAATTCAATATACGTTTTCTGATGATAGGGGGAAAATAATGGTTCAAATTATATAAAACAGAGTATAGGGTCTATATATGTTTATAACATACATTTTGGAAATGTTTATATGTCATTTTTCCCTTAAGTTTACGGTTTAGTCCCTTGTTAAGCTATTTTTTCTCTTAATCGATGTAATTAATTTTAATTAGTTTCACTAATATATTTTGTAAAAAACAAAGTTGAAATTTTAGACATTATATACTATTATTATTCCAAATATGGATTCAATTTTTCCAAATTCAATTTACATAAGTGATAGAAATTGATTTAAATTTAATCCCATACTGAGGGCGACAAATGAGGTTTTTCATGTAAAAATGTCCAAATGTATTATATGTTTTTATATATTATTTAAATTTGAAATTCATTTCAATGAACTAAATCTATTTAAATGATATATAATTGATCTAATTATGTTTCAAAACCAATGAAAAATATAATTTAACCTTATAAATAAATTTTCCAAAAAAATTGTTTCGAATTGCAATTCAGTATTTTTCACCACTCATAAAAAAATTAAACTTCAAAGGAAAATAGAAAAAACTAACTCTAAGCTATTTTTTATGTTTCAATTTTAAATATTAATTATATTTTTACATGAAAAATTTACAAAATTTTACAAATTTGTTTTATAGAATGTTCTCCATCAAAAGTCGGCAAAATTTCCATTACAAAAATATTTCTTTTGAAGCGTAAAAATGGGTTTGTGGTTATATTATGCATATCCAATATATTGGATGAATGTAAAAAATATTTTATTGAACATATAACATATATATTTCATAAATAACATTCACTAATATTAATTAATTTAATTTATTAGGATAAACACCTTTGGGAGTATAAAAAATTTTCTTTTATATTCAATTTGTTTTCATATTCATTTATAATTAATTTTTTACCAGTGGATTCCTTTTATATTTTTATTGACCACATATTTTTCCTAAGTTCGTTTATAAATTTCATAAAATATAATTTAATGCCTAGGTTATATCTTATTACACTAAAAAATAATTTTTTATTAATATATTATTGTTCGGCAAAACTAGATCTTCCCTGTAACACAAGCCTTTGAAGAAACTCATTATTGTGTGCGACACATTATATCTTAGTATCATGTGCATTGAAAGCATTATCATGGAATAATTATATTTAAAATGTTAAATATATTATAAATCCTTCGTAAACTATATTCCCTTACGGACTTGGTGTTGTGTGTCATACACGCTATCGAATAGAATGTTTTTAATTTATAATTTAAGTGTGTTAAACCACTTATTTCAAGAACACATTCTCAAAGAATTTATTCACGAATTTGGATGTATTTCTTAGTCTAGACATCCATTTGAGCATGATAAGTCATTCTTAACTTCAACTAATAACCCATCACTATCTATCATCCAGAATATAATTGTAATGTAAAATGAGGGTTTTTATAAAAAATGAAAGCCGATGGAATAACGTGATGCCAAAAAAGCTCCCAAACATAAATTATCCCAAGACCCTATACCTTCATCGAATCCTTGATAGGTCAAAAATAAACTAACTTTTTTAGTCAATTGATAATCATCCATACCACATCCTTACCATTAGTGGTCTATGATAAACTAATAATGATGTCCATGGATATATCATACCATTTCCAAACTAGAATGGGAAAAGGGTATACTAAAACAGTAGGCCTCTAATGTTCTGCCTTGATTCTCTGATAAGTGAGGAACCAAGATATATACCAACATTCAAAAATCTCATTCCTAGAATCCTGTAATTTTGACTCAAGTTTTGGTATATCTTGGTATCTATAGGGTTCACAGAACAATTTTATTAATGTCAATTGTCCATCAAATCATACCTTATGTCTTTCATAATAACCATCTGACCTAAATATTTAAAAAATCCATCGGGTGACCGAGACTACACACTTGAGGCCCCCCCATAAAAATAGTTCTTCAAATAACTAACACTCCACATCCTAAAACTATCGAAATTAAATCCTTTAATGATATAGAATATTTTCAATATAATTTCCCTACTTATAATTGTATCACATTTAGTAATGTAGTTTAAGAATATGCACTACATGATGAAACCAACAATATTTTATTATATTAATTTAAAATTTACATTTATAGAATAAATATTTCCATAATAATTTAAATTATTATAATGAGATAAAATTTTAAACTAAGAGAATAATAATAATAATAGAAAAATTTGGATATTCTCAATCCCCTATAATAATTACACTTATGAATTATTATGTATAAATTAAGTAGAATATAAGTAATGGAATTTTTATTTTGAAAATGAAAATATATGTAACATTGAGTGAAAATAGAAAAGAATAAATTATTACTAAAATATGAGTTATTTATCAGAATTTGGGGATCTATATAACCGTTACAAATCCAACTGTTGGAATAGTAGCCTAATTGTTGGAATAGTAACATGACCATTGGAATAGTAATAAGGAAATGTAAAATAATGTATAGTTATCTTATAAAATTAAAATATGGAATATTTATATCATGATAGAAGTAAATAATTTTTTTAAAAAATGAAAAAACAGGTCTTTGTGTTTTTTTAAATCATATATGTTTTACTTGAATTTTTTTAAAATATATAATGATTTAAAAGAAAATTTATTTTCATAAAATGGGTTTATAAGTTAATAATATGTTTTTTATAATTATAATCTTTTTTTAGATGTTATGATATATTTCAAAGGGTGGGAAAATTGATTATAAAACTAAAATTATTATTTATCAACTAATTGAAGATTTTATTTAAAAAGTAAATTTCTCATATTTAGAATTTTTTTCATAAAATGGATTAAATTTTTTGAATCTAACTATCTGAAAATATTTAGAGTGATTTTTTGGTATTTTTCTAAAATAGTTAAATGTTTTGGGAATAGTGAAGTACGATAAAATAAAGTATTCAACATTATAAGATAAATACATGAATTTCCGAGTCAAGGATGATGTAAGAACCCATTATTCCAAAATTACATGAACTATTTGCTGTATATATTTAAAATAATCAATACTATTTGTAGTATTAATCCCAAATAAAAAACTAATAAATATAATATTACCCTTCCCCATAAAAATACCACACATAACCACCCCTTCTCATTACAAATTCTAAGCTTTAAATATTTAAAATTTCTAACCTAACCCATTAAAATCATATAAAAAATTTATTAGATCTTATATTATCATTAAAAAACCAATCCAATGTTCCTTAAGTGGAATCCCAAGAGGAGACATCTAAAGGGAAATGTGTTACCCTCAACAGTGTATTTTATTTTAATCTTCCACCTCAACATCCAAAAGAATTACGTTCAACAATGAATAATAACTAGCATATCATTTATATTTATGAATATTATTTTGTTAATAGAATATATATCATACATAATCTATTATTCTCCTCTTATTCTATAAATGAAACCATTTTCATATTATTTGAGTTCAACGCTGCCGTGGATGATGAGTTTTTGTTTTCTATTACTACATTGTTGTTTGGTCATACAAATATTATTAAGATTAAATTATATTATAATAGGTATATTATAACATATTTAATGTTATTTAATG
Source organism: Viscum album (assembly GCA_963277665.1). Classification (NCBI taxonomy): domain Eukaryota; kingdom Viridiplantae; phylum Streptophyta; class Magnoliopsida; order Santalales; family Viscaceae; genus Viscum; species Viscum album. Next base: position 1,295,317,517 of record OY728135.1, read on the forward strand.
AATATATAGTCCTAATAGTAAATAAAATGAAACTTTTTCTTGATAGTCGGTAAAAGCACCTAAATGTACAAACTGTATAATGTTAAAGTTTTTACTAAATGAATTATACCTATGTTAGAAAAAATATGGGTATCTAGGAAAATTTAAATTTTTATAATTACATGAAGAATATTTCATTTCACTTATATAGTTTTAATCCGATTTGATCAGAGAATCAATAATTACATAACAAGTGATCTGACCTTGGAATCATGAATTAAACACCCTTTTTACAATGAAATTAAACTCTATATCCCATTGTAATGGTTGTAAATTAATACAATATCATTATAATAAATAAAATATAAATGTAATAGGTTCTAAATTAAGTTATTAATGAACAAAAGTTTATTATTTTATATATTAAGAGAAAGTTCATAATGATTCTAGAACATAACTTATGGGATCTATCTAAACTAAAATTTTTCTTTGGGTTTTGAAATTTATATATCTAAATCACTTTATATATATTTTTGTCTCTATTTTATGTTATGTAATGATTTTAAATTATATGTATTTTTTTCATACATGTATACCTAGATTATTCTCATATCATTTGATGGGGTAATACATTCCTTTATTTCATTTCTCAAATATAACCCATTTCTCCCCATGGGTAATTCCTATGATATAAGGTGAGATGATGCAACCCATTTTATTCCATGGGAAATTCCTATGATATGAGGTAAGATTATGCAACCCATTTCTTTTCATGAATAATTATAATGTTAATGACATATTTTTTATTTAATTTCTTTGTCCCACAAAATCATGTACATGTAATCATTGGTGTGCTCAGATAAATATCTAATACATTGGGAATATTTTTATCTCATTAGACATTTTGAATGAGATATTGGAGTAAACCTAATCCATTATGTGACTTTTTCCACCTTGGGATGTTGTATTTAAATTTTTCCTTGAATTAGTCTTATGTCATGTAATATTTTTCTACCATTGTCCTATGTTTCAATGATCATATGATACCTTGTTCATTATGGTATTATCCCATGTGATTAATCATGAGCCTTATATTTTTTGATATCATTTTATTCCATTTTAATCGCATGTTATGCTTCATTATCATGTATATTATCATATTAGGATTTATCGATCACCCATTTATTTTATGTATTCCCAAAGATATCCTATGTATTTTTCAAATCTCAAAGGTATTTAGAAGCTTATTATAGATATTAAAACTACTCAAAAATTACTTGCAACCTGGACCTATAACCACATTTTTATTGAGGCAGGGCTATAGATTATGATATAGCCAAAATTATTTAATTTTTTTTGGATATATGTTTTTTAAATCCATATGAAAACAATTTTCCATATAAATTTTTTGATACTGACTTAGCTTCATTAGTTAGAATGGGAATTGATTCTACCCACATGGTAAAACACTATAATACTAAAATAATATAAAGTTATTCAAACAAATTAGGAAATGTACCCATGAAACACAAACCCCCAACATCAAATTCATCACGCAAAAACATTATCTATCACGGAATCTGATTTTTATTTTCTATATTCTAATGAAACTAAAACCTTTTTAAAAATATATATAACAAAAAAAACCTTGAAAATATTAGGCAAAAACAAACCAAAATCAAGAATATTACTAGCTATTCATTCTGGTTCAAAGTGTTTATAAAAACTAAAAACATTGATAATTTTCTATACCAATTGAATCTCATAATCTGGAATGAATATCTAAATTATTTGGTCACTTATACAGTTACATAAAAAAGGATCACCACATATGTTCTTCCTTACATCACTACCTATCGAAGAATTTTTTTTGGAAAACCAATGGGAAATTTCATTGGTATCCATATAGTTTATGTAATAAAAAAATATGGTCTAAAACACTAAATAACATGATTATCCTTATCTAAAGAGATCTACTTAATGGGTGTTTAGATTTTGGGTTAACCTCATAGAATAATGGGTAGTCTACTTAAATTTTTATCCACTAAGTTATAAACACCCTTTATAAATATTATCACTATATGAATTTTTTTAAGCAGTAAAATCCATGTCATCATTCTGGATTTTGTTTCATGTTTCCTCATAAACAATATTATAGGAAAATGGTTAGTTAAAGTAGTCACATTGGACCCAAACAAGAAACACATATTTTTATAAAGAAAATATAATTTCTATAAATTATTTCTCAATGGTTATGTAATTATCTTATGTTGAATCTAAATTCCTAGATTCATAAGTTCTGATTAGTGACATTTTCCCCACATTTTGACTCAAAAGAAATCTTAGAGAGAAATATGATTCGGAGTACCAAAAAGTTTATATTGGTTTTATTTTATTTCAATGAGAATTTATATTAATTATCATTTCATTATATATTACTTTTAATGTTGGGTGATGGAGGAAGAATTCCCCCAATGAATAAAAAATAGCCTATCCATTCAATGATAGTTAAAGAAGAGTGGTTATTATATCTTAGAATAACATGATGGATAGATTATTAGTAGTATCTATACAACATAATGATTATTTATTTGGAATTTATAAAAATAAATTAATAATTATTATGCATATAAGAATAATTTTATATAATATTTAATAGTGTTTTTAGAAGATCTTCTTGTTGAACAAAATAATGGATAACCTGTGATGCTATAATTATAAGAAATACAATACAGATAGATGTGTGGGAAAATAATCCAAGAATTTATTATGCATGACATATGATATTTTTAGTGTAAAATACTTCTTGGATTTTGGTTTGAAGAAGTAAAATTGAGGCCCGAAACAAAAGGTAGTGAAGAATATTTCAATACTCTAACTTGAGTATTTATTATGTCATAAAACATTGAATATAAGTTCAAATATATTTATAAATTTTCATATATTTTATGGAAAAATTTGAAGTGTTGGAGGATTATTCAGATTCATTCAGAATGTTTATAATAGAATTGATGTTAAATTGTTGTGAGTTGAATAAATTGTAGAATTATAAAGTTTAAGTTGAATACTGGCTAATTATGAATTCGTATTAGTCTTCTAGTTCTGTTGATGTTAAAAATGATAAATTCATGACTATAGAAGGGAAACATTATCACTTAAAAAGAGTAATTATTGAATTTAAAATAGTATTTGATAAATTTTTAAGAGTGAGTTTCAACTTCAGAAGGGTAGTTGTTGACTTTGTAAGAGAAATCATATACTACATAAGAGTCATAATATTGTTGTATTTGGATGTTTAAAAATTTTAAAATTCATTTGTTGAATTTATAAGAGCGATTTTAGGACTTTTTAATAGTAATTTGGGACTTATTAATTGTACTCTAGTAGTTTTAAGGGTAATATGAGACATCTCGAGAGTAATCAGTTTATGAGAAATTGAAGAGGAAAACCTCATAAGAGTAATAGAATACTATAAAATAGTATCCTAGACATTGTAAGAGTTAAATCTTTGTGAAATTTATGTGTTTTCTAAATACTAGGATTATAGATAAAAATTATAAATATTGAAATAATATTAGATGATGGTTAAGATGGATTTAATGATAAAATAATCACCATTATTTGTTAATCCATGATTAATTATTTTTTTTGAAGAATAATGAAAAGAGGATGAAAATATTAGTTGACTATTTAATTATGTAATTTTAAATATGGAAACTTTGATATCAATATTGGTGATCAAAGAGGGATAACTAATTTTTTTTGAGCTCAATATATTATTCAAATATGGTAACATCACAAACATGATTTGTGATTCACGTTAAATGATTGAGATGATGATTTTCATATTGAAATGAATAATATAAATCATAGATTCTATATAATAAATAGAAATACATGTTGAAGATTATAAAACTTTTTCAAAGAACTCGCACGCAAAATAAAAGTGCAAAACTACAACAGTATTAATTTTTTATATTTTTATATAATTATGGAGATTTGTTTATTGATAATTTTTTTGGGAATATTTTTAAAAGAAACATTCTCAGACAAATGTTAGATCTTATTGAGTATTTTCCTTACTAGGATAAAATGAGAATGAAAATAGAAAAGGGTATTCGTGTAATTTTAGTGCAGACAAGATCTTAAGGAAAAAGGAATATCCGAGATTGTGGGAACACACCTATGTGATAATGTTTAGAAAAATGATCAATATGATTTATGCACCAATATTATAATGACCCACTAATTCTCATTGTCTTAAGAATGCAACAAATCATTACAAATCCTTAACCGATATCACCAAGACTCCAAAGACCTGAAATAATTGATGAAGGGTATCAGATGAAAGTGGGGGATGATTTACCCTTTAAGTAATAAACCACTAACCAAACAACCATTTCCAAATAACCACTATATGATGCATTATAAAAACTAGATAACTCATCCATCATGTTTATAACAAAAACACACCAAAGCATTCTATAGTATAAGCTAGAAAAAAACAAGGTAAACATCATAAAAAAAACTAAAGACTTCAAGATTACCATAAGACTTTATGCTCCATAGATCAATGCTCGAACATCACCAAAAAACCAAAGTATTATGAGGTGGTTCTAAATACATGTAATACTTTACCTTTTCCCATGTCTTAGAAGATAACATCTACAAATGCACCAAGGTTCCATTGATGGGGTGAGTATAAAATTCAGTAGGTTTACCCTAATGAATTCCCTTATCATGCCACTAGGATATAAAGGTTAATAACATTTTTATAAAATAATTTATATAAAATTTATTTCCCAAAACAGTTTATGAATAAATATAAACAAGTTCCAAAACCAATTGTAAACAAGAGTAAACAAGTACTATTTTCAACCAATTTTCAAACAATTCACATTTCTAGAAAATTAACTAAACAAGGCATAAAAAAATATTTCTCAATATCATTTTGGCATACTCATTTCATGGTTCACAACACACACATCTATGCATGCTTTGTTTGATAGTTCCAAACTCATGAGCGGTATCTCATTCAATCACCTTCTGTCCAAATGACTAATGACCCCGATCTAGGGTTAGGAATATTATACCCCAATGGTATGTGTCCCTTATTCAGTGGAACATCTAACATGAACACCCACAACCCGTGTATTCCCAAACCATTCAAATAAACCAATTCAAACCATTTAAAAAATTCTTTTATTGAAAACCATTAAACAAACCAATTCTAAACACCCATTACATTTCAATAAAACAATTAATTTCTTTTAAAACACATTCATTAACTCAATTTTTGATAATTCTAGTAAATCCCCATTTCAAAACATCAATTTTATATAAAAAATAAAAAACTTTCTTCAAAAGCACCAATTTTCCGGATTTCCACAACCATCACCAAAAAGAGTTTCAATCAATCATAAAGTAAAAAATTCACAACAAAATTAACATAAATCATTAAATTTAGAAAACATGACATTTTGTTCTACTGAGAGGTGTCAAGAGTGAATCCACCTACCTCAACCATTTTGATGAAAATTGAAAATAGAGGTGCAATGCTCATGAAAACATATCGATTTTCCTTGAAATCACATTAAATATTTTCCCCTAACAACAAAAGAACCAAATATCAAGGTATTTTCCATCCATAATCTCACATCTACCATTTATATGTGTATATCTAAGAATCAGAGAATAAAGGGGATGCAGATCAATGTAGATCTAAAGAAACGTGACAAGAACGGTGAAGAACAGTGACATATCTCAAGAATATGTCTTCAAATCACCAAAGGAAGCCATAACATTTCTTCTGGATTGATGGTAAAACCTTATTTGGCCTTAGGAGAAGAAAATCATGAGTTGTAGTCAGTTTGGGGAAGAACAAGTGATTAAAGGTAAGGAAGACCTAGATCCCCTTTTAAAGAGGTGGTTTGAACTTGCCCATGGTTAGAAAAACCAAGCGCTAACTTTTCATTACCTACTAACACAAGAATATCATGGCATAGCCTCCATAGATGGTCTCCCTTACCATGCATCAACCATTTTGAAGCAACTACATCAAACCTATTATTGCACACATTTTGTCCTAGGATTTTATCATGGTTTAGATAAACTGTGTGCATCCCGTATTCCTTCTTTTTATCCTAAAATATCCTTAAAAGATCCCCAAACACTCCCAAACTTACCCTATAAATATTATATAACAAAACAAATAAAGGGTTACATAATAGAAATTGGGGGTACTTAATTCTATCCACCATTGGTCTTTACGTCCTCAGAATATAGAAAGTCATTGCTGCCCTGAAATAGTTTCGACCATTGATATTTCATTTTCTTCTCACATTCCCAAGTCTCTTCTTAAATCTGACCATGTTTCTATAAAACTCGCACTAAACCAATGGTTTTTACATGTGTTGAGCCCTCTGGAAGATTGTTGAATTCCTCCTATGATTGCTGTTTTAATAATCACAAATCATCGATTACTTAATCCGGTTGGATTTCTCATATACATAATCACAATCTCTAAGTGAATCTGCGTATATTGGTTGGATCATGTTTTTATCTCTTTGTTATTGATTTACAAGTATTCTGGAAGTCCTCTGGATCAAACAGACAACTGTCTCATCGATCTATATCAAAGGACAACGGTCTCACCAATCCATATCAAAGGACAACAGTCTCACTGATCCATATCAAAGGACAACGGTCTCACCGATGCTGATCAAATGAGTCACCGAAGATGTCTCACCGATGCTGATCAAATGAGTCACCGATCATGACAGACCGATGCTGATCATCTGAGTCACCGAAGATGTCTCACCGATGCTGATCAAATGAGTCACCGATCATGACACACTGATGCTGATCATCTGAGTCACCGAAGATGTTTCACCGATGCTGATCAAATGAGTCACCGATCATGACACACCGATGATGATCATCTGAGTCACCGAAGATGTATCACCGATGCTGATCAAATGAATCACCGATCATGACACATCAATGCTGATCATCTGAGTCACCGAAGATGTCTCACCGATGCTGATGTTGATGACCTACCGATCACTTGACTCACCGATAGTCAAAAAAAACTATTTGAATTTCTTTATCTTTATTTAATCTAACCAAAGGTCATATTAGGAATATTTTAATTCTCTATCATTTATTTAATGAAGGTGGTTGGATGCGAGGGAACCGTACCTCCTACCTACAAAAATAAATCATTTATTTTACTGGAGCTCGTGCCATAAATACAAGAAGTCCCCGCTGGTTCAAACATACTGTGTGTAACAACGACGAGACATATATGAGTGCAAAAAGTGGTGGATGAGATAGTTTTAGAAGACACAGAACCTCATACACACTCAAGCTTACTCAAGAAGTGTTATGTACATTCATGAGGACATTAAAGAACTTCATCCACTACATTTCTCACTATCTCTGAATCTGGATGCCAATAAGACGACACTCTGTTTTTCAGACAAAAACTAGAAGTGGACTGAGAATCATCTCTGATCAAACTCAAGGAGTTCAAAGCTTCACTACAATCACAAGAGACATTTCTAAACTCTACATCTCTGCTCTGTGATTTATTATTTCACATTTTGAGCAGTGTGTGTTATATGCTGTATTTAACACACACATTGTCTCCTGTACTTTAAATGGAGGATCTGTAAATCCTCACTCAAACTCTTACATCTTTTATTTCCCACAGAGATAGTGGCAGAGGTCGTGTGTGACCTGGACAGCCGGTTGCTATTGTTCTGGTTCCCACGAATAATAGTGGTAGAGGTCTTGGACTTGGATAGTTGTAAACTGTTGTGAACCCCGATCCAGAGTGTGGATCAAATTTATACAAATTGTTGAGAGGAATAAGTATCAGCTTGAGACTGAACCTCTTGGTTATATCTACTATGCTATATCTTTCAAAGTTATTATTTTATTCCGTTGCTAATTAATTTAAAACCAAAACTGTTTTAAAGTCACATTGAGAATTAAATTCGCAAGTGTTTATATTAGTTATAAATCTGTAAATTGGTTTCAAAAGTTAATCAACCTTTCTGTTTTGATTAACTAGGAAATAATCAATCCCTTGAAAACCCAACAGAACCTTTACTTTGATATAAATTCACTACAGTTTAATTCAGTATTTTATTTTGGGGTTTTTAAGACAAAGTTTTAAAACAGAAATTTTAATTGGAACTCAATTCACCCCCCTCTTCAGTATCCACTCTGACCAACAATTGGTATTATAGGTTGTTTAAATATATTCTAAATTACTCTTTTTTCAACTGTGATTTTAGTTGTATCTTAAAGTTGTTAAAATTTCTATTATTTCTAAATTTTTTTCTCTTTAAAATATTTTCTTTAAGTAAGCTATCATGGATAATAGACTTGAAGGTGTTGCTACCAACAAACCACCATTTTTCAATGGCACTAACTATGCTCGGTGGAAAATCAAGATGAAAATTCCTTTAGAAAGCATGAGTTTTTATATTTGGACTGCTATAGAATCAGAATATAAAATTCCTACTACTGTTAGAACTACTTGGAATGAAGCTACTAAGGCTGCCTACAATAAAAATTGCAAAGCTATGAATGCCTTGTAATATGCTTTAGGAGATGAGGAATTTAATATAATATCTGCTTGTAGAACTGCTTATGAAATTTCGGATACCTTAGCTATTTCTCATGAAGGAACAACTAATGTTAAGGAAATGAGATTGAACACTTATACTATTAAGTATGATAATTTTATGATAAAGCCTGATGAACCCATTTCTAACATGTATCTCAGCTTTAATGAAATTTTCAACACAATGACTTCTCTGGGAAAGGTTGTTCCATCAAAGGAACAAATTATGAGAATTTTGAGATATCTACCTGAAAGATGGAGGGGAACTTCTATCTCAATTAGATAATCATGTGATATTGGTGAACTACCAGTCAAGGAACTAATTAGGAAGTTTATGATGTATGAAGAGGAACTCAAGGATAACAAAGAAGAAGATGATGAACCTAGAAGGAAGGCAGTTGCTTTCAAGACTTCAACTTCAATGAACAAGGATAAAAAGAAGATTCAAGCTATAAATGAGAGTACAAGCTGTGAAGACAGTGAAAGTGCTTCTGATAGTGATGTTGAGATGGCTCACATTTCCAGAAGGTTTAAAACGTTTTATAGGAAGAATAATTTTTTTTAGAAAATCAAATTATAATGGTAAGTATGATTGCAAGGGACATTGGAAAAAGAATTGGAAGAAATCTGACAAATCAGATGAAGTTGTCTACTATGAGTGCACAAGAATGGGACACATAACAGCAGACTTTCCAACGTTGAAATACAAGAAGAGGTATGAATACAAGGACAATAGTTTTAAGAAATCCATGAAGGATACTTGGAGTTATTCTAAGGATAGCTCCACTAAATCTGAAGTTTATGAAACTGAACACAGAAATAAGGAAAACATGTGTTTTATGACAAAAACCTATGAGGTAACATATGAAACTCCTGCTTTAAATTCATACTATTCTGAAGATGATTCTGACTCCGAAAACATGTAAAAATTTGAACTATTTGAATACTGTGATATTTTAGAAGAAACCTGTAATGAGCTGAAAGACAAATACAATGGTTTAAAGAAACAGTATGCGTTAACTGTTAAACATATATCTGATCTTTATATTGAAATGGAAAAGAATGCTCAGTTTCTTAAAGAGAATATTGAACTAAAATTATCTAATTAGAAACTCAAGAAAGACTTAGAGAAATTTACAAATGGAAAAGATACTCTTACTCAGATGCTAGGTAAGCAAATAGCACCTAGATACACTACTTGTATAGGATACCAACCTGGACAAAGGAAAATTACCAAAACTAAATTCTTTCCAAAATCTGGACAGAATGTAGCTAGTTCTGAAACTTCATATGCTTCAACTAGTTATATTAATAGTTATGGATCCAATAAGGTTTATCCTTCAAAATCTTTTAATTCTAAAAATCTTATGAGACCCATTAGAGAAATATGGGTACCTAAAGTTTTATTGGCTAACCTGTCTGGACCCATGATGATCTGGGTACCAAAATCATTTCCTATCTAAATCTGTTTTGTAGGGAACCTGCTTAAAGTGATCCTATAGAAAGCCTTGGTATTTGGATAGTGGATGTTCATGACATATGTCATGAGACTTCTCATGCTTTAAAATCATAGTCAGAGTTGATGGAGGCTTTTTCACCTTTGGTGATGACTCAAAAGGAAAAATCATCGGCTTAGGCTAGATTGGTAACAATGACTCAGTATTAATTTCTAAGGTTTTATTTGTTGATGGACTTAAATACAATTTTTAAGTATTTATTAGTTATGTGATGATGGTTTTTATGTTAAATTTGAAAATGATTCTTGCAATGTTTTTAATTCTAAAAATTCTTTAGTGTTTTCTTCGTTAAGAAATGAAAATGTTTATACTATTGATTTAAATTCTTTAGGTAAGAAAAATATTACTTGTTTAAATTCATTTCATAAAGAGTCTTGGCTTTGGCACAGAATATTAGGACACTGCAATGTGCATTCAATTAGAAAACTTGCTAGGACGAACTTAGTTAGAGACCTACCAAAACTTGAATTTCCAGCAGACAATGTTTGTAATCCCTGTCAAAAGGGAAAGCAACATAAAGTTTCTTTTAAATCAAAGAAAGAATATTCAACTTCTCAACCTCTCGAGTTGGTTCACATGGATTTATTTTTACCTTCTAGAGTTTCTAGTTTAAATGGGAAGCATTATGTCTATGATCTTGTACATGAATTTTCAAGATATACATGGATATATTTTCTAGCTCACAAATGTTAAGCTTGTTCTTGATTTGTAAAATATTCCAAGTCTGTAGATAACCTTAGTGGACTTAAAATTAAAACCCTGATAAGTGATCATGGTCATCAGTTTGAAAATCATGAGTTTGAATATTACTGCTCACACAGTGGCTACAGTCATAATTTCTCTGCGCCTAGGACACCTCAACAGAATGGTGTAGTTGAAAGGAGGAATAGAACCCTGCAAGAAATTGCTAGGACTATGCTTAATGAGTATGACCTACCTGTTTATTTTTGGGCTGAAGCTGTAAATATAGCTTGTTATGTTATCAATAGAGTCTTGATCAGACCTGTTCTTAAGAGGACCCCTTATGAGTTGTGGAACCATAGGAAACCTAAGGTTAACTACTTCAAAGTTTTTGGCTGCAAAGTCTTTATTCATAATACTAAAGACAATCTCCACAAATTTGCATCTAAGAGTGATGAAGGAATTTTCCTAGGTTACTCTACTTCTAGTAAATCCTATAGAGTTTTCAATAAAAGAACCAAATGTGTGGAAGAATCTATTCATATAAAATTTGATGAAACTTATCCCCATGAACCTAAGACCTCTCTTGAAAATCTTGAATATGATCTCTGTAGTTTGAACCTTAATGATAAAGACAGTAGACCTATAATTAAAACATCCAGTTCTTGAAATTTTCTAGAACCTCCTTCTGTTGAACCTCAACCTGTAGATGAACCTGAAATCTCGAGTCCTACCTTTTCTAGACCAACTAGGATTCTAAAGAACCATCCGTTAGATGCTGTTGTAGGTAATTTAGATAGAGGAAAATAGACTTGAGCTTAACTAAGAAATCAGGTTGAACATCAAGCTTTTCTTTCATAGTTAGAACCTAAAAATATCAATGATGCTACCAATGATGAATTTTGGGTAATGGCTATGCAAGAGGAACTAAATCAATTTGAATGAAACAAATTCTGGAAATTAGTAGAAAGACCTAAGGACACTATAACCATAGGCACAAAATGGGTGTTTAGAAATAAAGTTGATGAATCTGGAAACATCATTAGAAACAAAGCTAAGCTAGTTGCACAAGGTTACAATCAAGAAGAAGGAATTGACTATGAGGAAACCTCTGCACCTGTAGCTAGATTAGAGGCTATTAGGATCTTACTTGCCAATGCATCACATCTGAATTTCAAGTTATATCAAATGGATGTGAAAAGTGATTTTTTAAATGGTTTTATTGTTGAAGATGTTTTTGTAGAACAACCACCTGTTTTCTCAAATCCTCATTTTAAAAATCATGTTTTTAAACTTTCTAAAGCATTATATGGTTTAAAACAAGCTCCAATAGCTTGGTATGAAATACTTTCAAACTTTCTTATTTCAAAAGGATTTAAAATAGGAATAACTAATCCCACTATTTTTATAAAAAGGATTTCAAAAGATGTGTTAATAGTTCAAATCTATGTTGATGATATTATTTTTGGATTTTCTAAATATTCTTTATGTACTGAATTTTCAAAGGTTTTGAAAAATGAGTTTGAAATGAGCTTAATGGGAGAGCCTAAGTATTTTATTGGATTTAAAATCTATCAAACTAAAGATGTTATTATTCTAAATGAAAGTAAATATACTAAGGATTTATTAAAACGTTTTGGTTTAGATAGTATTAAGGAAAGTGATATACCTATGAGTACAACCTGTAAATTGGATGTTGATGAAACTGGGAAACCAGTTGGTCAAACCTATTACAGAGGCATGATTGGGATTTTACTTTATTTTACTGCTAGTCAACCGAATATTATGTTTAGTGTGTGTATGTGTGCTAGATTTCAAGAAAATCATAAAGAATCACACTTACTGGCTATTAAAAGGATTTTTAAATATCATAAGTATACTGTGAATTTAAGTTTGTTTTATCCAAAAGGACAATCATTTGACCTAACTAGTTATTCAGATGCTGACTTTGCTGGATGTAAGTTAGATAGAAAAAGCACATCTGGAACATGTCATTTACTTGAAAAGTCCCTAGTATCATGGTGTAGTAAGAAACAGAACTCAGTTGCATTGTCTACTACTGAAGCAGAATATATTGCAACTGGTAGTTGTTGTGCACAGATTCTGTGGATGAAAAACACTTTATTGGTCTATGGATTTGATTTTAAACAGGTTTCAATTAACTGTGACAATACTAGTGCGATCAACATATCTAATAATCCTATGTCTCACTATAGGACTAAGCACATTGATATCAGACATCACTTTATAAGAGATCATTATCAGAAATGTGACATTTCTCTAGAATTTATTAGTTATGAACAACAATTAGCTGATATTTTTACAAAGCCTTTATGTTCTGAAGGAATGAATTTTATTAAACAAGAATTGTGTATGATAGATCTGTGAAACTAATCTATGAAACTGATCTGTGAAACTGATCTATGAAACTGATCTGTGAAACTGATTTGTGAAACTGATTTGTGAAACTGATCTGTGAAACTGATCTGTGAAACTGATATGTGAAACCGTTCTATGAAACCGATCTTTCTTTATATTACTTTTTATTTTGTTGTGATTAATTAACTACTTTTATCTTTATTTTGGGAACCCTAAATGATGAAATAAATGATACGTGACTATTTCTATTCCCCAAACCGTCGACTTTTCATTTCATTCCCGCTAAACCTTATTTCCTCTCTTCTCCTCTACTTCGAACCTTCGAACTCCTGCTTTCCCCAGAATCGTCAAATGGATAAGCAGAAGAGACTGAGAAAAGGATCAGAAAGTCCTGTACCTTCAAAGCGTGCTCGAGGTGAGTCAAGTAGTACCACTCAAATATCAGTAAATCCAAACCTGGAAACTCGAATTGTTGCTATAGAAAAGGAAGTCATCGCTGCCTGGCTTTTGTCAAGTAAGTCGTTGATGTTACATGTTTTAGATTCGTAAGGATGGAAAGCCCGGTTCTCAGATAACACTCGTGTATACTACCCAAAGCTAGTGCATGAGTTTTATATAAATATGCAAGTTACTTTAGATGGTGTCGATGCTGCCAGAATGTCTTCTGTAGTGAAAGGAAAGAAAATATCTTTTTCATCTAAACAATGGGCTGAATGATTGAATGTACCCCATGAGGGTCGGTATGAGGATTATGCTGGAAAAATTACTCCAACAACTAAATACTTCTCTTATTAGTTAGCTTTAGAGCTTTTGACTGGAAACAGAGAGTCAAGGAGAATCAGAGCCTCAGAGCTGGATGGTTAATGTAGACTTCCCTTTAAGTTTATTCAGCACCAAATTTTCCCTAGGAAAGATGATTTTGCTGCTGTAAGATACCAGGATGTTTTTCTATTATTTTTACTAAAGACCCATGAGAAGATAAATTTTTGTAGATATCTAATGGTGCACAAAGATGGAATGGTGAAACCGTCTAAGAAATCCACTGCCTAGTTCTATTCCAAAATGATCTCTGCTATGTTAAAGAATCTGGAATGTGTTGATGAAGCTGATGAGATAGCCGAATCTGATAGTGATTCTTGTGTTAAAAAAGAAATTTGTAAACGGATGAAAATAAACTGGAACCCATGGAAGAAATGATGGGTTGCTGATGAGGACAAGTTGTATGAATTTTACAATCCCACTGATCATGGAAAGATTCCGAAGGGTTTGAGAGACCAAGGTTTGAAATCAGATGAGGAGCCAATTTATTCTGATGATGAGGAAGAAGTAGATGTTGAAAGGAATAAAGAAACTGAAGAGTCTGGTAAACAAGGGATGGAAGAAGCTGAAATAGAAGAAGGAAGTATGTCACCTCCTGATGATAGGAGTGATCCTGATACTGTGAGCCCTAAGAGAAGAATAGAATTTGGATCTACCAGTCCACCTTTACCCTTACCTGAATCAGAACTAGTTCTTGGTGATGAAGAATCTAGTGACAATGAAGAATCTGACAGTGATGTTTCTGTGAATAATAGAAATGGGAATGGAGATGATGATGATTATGAAAATGATTATGATGGTGATAACCAACCAGTGGATGGTCTTAATGTACCTCCAACAGAAACACATCAAACTGTACCAGAAACAAATTCCAATGGCAAGAGAGATTCTCTTGAAATCAGTGGAAAAGCAAGTTATGATAAATCGAAATATACTCTGTGTGATGCTGTCTGGGATGATTACCCTGGTTTTGCTGTTTTGGGTTTAGATTATTATGAAGAAGAAGAAGAAGAAGAAGAAGAATCTTCTGCGGTTATGATGGAAAGCCGACCAGTCGAGGAAAGGTCTGCTCATGCTGTTGATGCTGCAGATGCTCATCCACCTAGTTCTACTGTCTCTCAGTCTGATTTTGATAAGTTCGAAAGTGAGTTGCTTACTACTGTGAGAGATACAGTCAGATAAGAACTTTCAAATGCTATTAAACCATACCTGGCCAATACTGGTGAGTTTATTGGGAGGCACATAGCCTCTCTAAATCAGAGTTTGAAGGATCTACAATCTGGCTTAGTTTATTTATCCAACGAATTTAGATCCACCATCTCTGGTATGATGGAAGTGTTGAGGAATATGATTGAACTTCTTAAGAAGTCTGATCTGAGAAAGTTGAAAGGTGAGATAACTCAGATAGTCACTCAAGTGAGTACATCCAAAGTAACCAAGATCACTACCTGTGAGCTAGAAGCTCTAAGGCAGATTGTGCATGATGAATTGGCCGCCATTAGACAAGTTCTTGATTTGGACTCATTGAGGAAGATGAAGGAGCACAATGATCACATTCATAAGATAGTAACAGTATATTCAGTAGATTCCACTAAATCTCATGGAGAGATCAAGGAAAAGGTTGATCAATACTTTTCCAAAATCTAAACCAAGCAAGAGATGACCGTGAATTTCAAAGTATTAGCTGACAATCTGAGACTACCTCCAGTCACTCATGCTTTCAAGACTCATGTTCGATAGTTGCAAGATTTTACTCCTACCTTGGAACAGTTCATGGAGAATAAGGATGATTTTGAGAAGGTTTTGCAGTATGGTGCAAAAGTTATTCAGAATTTCATAAATCTTTTGAAGTCTTATCTGAATGCACAAGCCACCACCATTGTGCTTCCTACTGCTGAACCTCTCTGTGCCTTTGATGTTGCTCCAAATCAGATCTTCGTTGCTCAAGATCTATCTCATCTCTGACCAGTTCCTCAGAAATCTTCTCAACCAGCTCCTACAGCTCCACATCAAATCCCAGTGGCATCCTCTCCTCCACCCTCCAGAGTCATCTTACCACCTTTTCAAATTCGCCCAGTTCAACCTACCTCCAAGCCTTCCAACTTACCAACCATTGACCCTTCTGACAAAGAAAAAGCCCCGTTACATCATAAGAAATTGTTGTGCATTGTTGTTGACAGGGTGAACCCTGTTGTGATTGTACTATGATGTATTATAAACTTTATTCTTTTTTCTTTTTATTCTCACTGATGCCTTATTTTAATCTATTCTGTATCTGTTTTCCCTCCTTTTTGATTGTCCCAAAGGGGGAGAAATATGTATATCTATGGATCTATGGGGGATATGGGGAAATGAATCTCTAAAGGGGGAGATTTTTTATCCATGGGGGAGAACCTTTCTATGGAAATGCTTGCATAAGTATTTAAAGGACCTTTCTATGGAAATGCTTGCATAAGTATTTAAAGGCATAAATTCAGGGGGAGATTTGTATCTCATTATGTTTTTACTGTTATTATGCATTATTATTGATGATATATTATTTTTGTTTATGGCTAAGATTTGTGATTATCAAAAATGGGGAGATTGTTGAGCCCTCTGGAAGATTGTTGAATTCTTCCTATGATTGCTGTTTTAATAATCACAAATCATCCATTACTTATTCCGGTTGGATTTCTCATATAAATAATCACAATATATTAGTGAATCTGTGTATATTGGTTGGATCATGTTTTTATCTCTTTGTTATTGATTTACAAGTATTCTGGAAGTTCTCTGGATCAAACAGACAATGGTCTCACCGATCCATATCAAAGGAAAACAGTCTCACCAATCCATATCAAAGGACAACAGTCTCACCAATCCATATCAAAGGACAACGGTCTCACAGATCCATATCAAAGGAAAATGGTCTCACCTATCCATATCAAAGGAAAACGGTCTCACCGATGCTGATCAAATGAGTCATCGAAGATGTCTCAACGATGCTGATCAAATGAGTCACCGATCATGACACACTGATGCTGATCATCTGAGTCACCGAAGATGTCTCACCGATGCTGATAAAATGAGTCACCGATCATGACACAACGATGCTGATCATCTGAGTCACCGAAGATGTCTAACCAATGATGATCAAATGAGTTACCGATCATGAAACACCGATGCTGATCATCTGAGTCACCAAAGATGTTTCACCAATGCTGATCAAATGAGTCACCGATCATGACACACCGATGCTGATCATCTGAGTCAACGAAGATGTCTCACCGAGGCTGATGTTGATGACCTACTGATCACTTGACTCACCGATAGTCATAAATAGCTGTTTTAATTTCTTTATCTTTATTTAATCTAACCAACGGTCATATTATGAATATTTTAATGCTCTGTCATTTATTAAATGAAGTTTGTTGGATTTCATGGAACCGTACCTCGTACCTGCAAAAAGTAATCATTTCTTTTACTAGAGCTTGTGCCATAAATAAAATAAGTCCCTGCTGGTGCCAAAATACTGGGTGTAACAATGATGAGACATATATGAGTGCAAAGAGTGGTGGATGAGATAGTTGTAGAATACACAGAACCTCATACACACTCAAGCTTACTCAAGAAGAGTAATGTACATTCACGGGGACATTGAAGAACTTCATCCACTACATTTCTCACTATCTTTGAATCTGGATGCCAAGCAGACAACACTCTGTTTTTCAGACAAAAACCAGAAGGGGACTCAGAATCACCTCTGATCAAACTCAAGGAGTTCAAAGCTTCACAGCAATCACTAGATCCATTTCTAAACTCTACATCTCTGCTCTGTGATTCATTATTTCACATTTCGAGCAGTGTGTGTTATCTGCTGTATTTAACACACACACACACTGTCTCCTATACTTTAACTGGAGGATCTGTAAATCCTCACTCAAACTCTTAAATATTTTATTTCCCACTGAGATAGTGGTAGAGGTCGTGTGTGACCAGAGAGCTGGTTGCTTTTGTTCTGTTTCCCATGAATAACAGTGGTAGAGGTCTTGGACCTGGACAGTTGTAAACTGTTGTGAACCCCGATCCAGGGTGTGGATCAAATTTATACAAATTGTTGAGAGGACTAAGTATCGGCTTGAGACTGATCCTCTTGGTTATATCTGCTGTGCTATATCTTTCAAAGTTATTCTTTTATTCCACTGCTAATTACTTTAAAACCAAAACTGTTTTAAAGTCACTTTGAGAATTAAATTCGGAAGTGTTTATATTAGTTATAAATCAGTAAGTTGGTTTCAAAAGTTAATCAACCTTTCTGTTTTGATTAACTGGGAAATAATAAATCCCTTGAGAACCCAATAGAACCTTTACTTTGATATAAATTCACTATAGTTTAATTCAGTATTTTATTTGGGGGTTTTTAAGACAAAGTTTTAAAACAGAAATTTTAATTGGAACTCAATTCACCCCCCTCTTGAGTATCCACTCCGACCAAAACCCCGAAATACTTTATCCTACCTATCCACAATCTGCACTGGGATATGTACCCATGAAGCATTTGACTCTACATTGACGTGATCCCATCTGATTACATGGTCAGGATTCAGAAGATACGTTTTTAGTTGAGATACATGGAAAAAATTAAATACTGAATTGAACCATAATGGGAATGAAAATTGATATGCCACCTCTCCATCTCGTTCTAGTATGTAAAAAGGGCCCACATTTCGAGGAGATAAATTTCCCTTCTTCCCAAAATGATGATGTCTAAGCCGTAGAGAAATCCTCATGAGCACATGACCACTGACTAAAAACAAAAACATTCTTTTATGATGACCTGCATACAATTTTTGGAAAATTTTAGCTATCTCCACCCATTTCATGATCAACTGAATTTTCTCTATTATTTTATGGACAAGGATTGACCCAAATAGTGTATTCTCACATATTTCCACCCAACAAAGTGGATAGTGACCCAGACACACATACAATTATTCAAAATGATCCATTTGTATCAACGCCTGATAGTTATTATTATAAGAGAACTCTACTAAGGGAATATCATCTTCCCATGATCCACCAAAATCCATTAAACAAGACCACAACATTTCTTCAAACATCTTTAACGTACTTTTGGATTTACCATCTATCTAAGGATGATGAATCATTCTTACAGTCAATTGAGTGGCAAGGGATTTCTGTAAGGATTTCTAGTAATGAGATGTGAACCTCTAGTCTCTGTCTGAGACTATCAAAACTAGTTGTCCATGTCTATTTATCACCTCTTGGATATGTATATTAGATAGATCCTTCAATCTATGAGTTTTAATAATATAAATGAAATGGGATGACTTGGCAAGAAAATCCATTATCACCCATATGGAATTATGTTTTGGACAATTCTTTGGAGAACTGTAACAAAATCCATGGCTATCTGCTCCCATTTACACACTGGGATACATAAAGAATACAACATACATGTAGTTCATTGATGTTCTGCCTTATCTTGAATAAACGTTCAGTACCTTCAAACGAACTCAGCCACTTTCTATTTCATACCAATCCACCAAAACAACACTTTTAACCCCTTATACGTCTTATTTATTTATAGAAGAACATCCCATCTCAATTGGTGGTAAGTATGAATAATTCTCTCATGAAAAACCATAATTACAACCATATGATATGAGAACCACAAAAACACACTCCCATGAAATTTCCATCTCCTAATGTTATCCACTATATTGAGTCTTGTACTCATAACCAAGCATTCAAAATTTGATATTTGTACATTTTTTTACAATATTTACCAAATCACGAACCACAAAGACTGAAAAGAAAACAATTACACCCCCTTGGTCTTCAAATTCCACATGCATGTCGGCTAGGACCAACAATAACTAGCACTAATCTGAAGCTTCGTTCACCAATTGCACATAGAAATTTATTTTTATGCATTGACCACAAAATTACCTTTTCTCGATATATACATCAGGTAAAAGTCAAACATCTACGAATACTCCATCCTTATCCATTTCCCTAGATTCCAATCCCATTTGGATAAATTGTGTTTCGATATCTTATGATCTGTAAGCATAATAAATTTCTCACCAAAGTGATAATAATGCCAATTCATCTATGCATTGATGATCTGTATTATGAGGTTTGTATGGCCAAGTTTACGATATATTCTCTGGAAAGGTATTGTTCTAGTTTTGTTTTGGTGGTGGATGGTGGATATCCAAAATGGTGGTGTTTTGATGTGGTTGGTCTACGATGGTATTCGACGATTGACGTAGTGTTAGTTGATGATGGAGAAGATGATGAAGGTTTTTTATTGGCGATGAAGAACTTCAATGGATGGTATCACCGATGATTTGGAAATGGATCAGGGACGATGACAGTGATGATGATGACATGGAATCCTATGAGAAGATGGAAATGTTGTCTTTCCAGCATTGTAATGATGGTCTGGACATTCGACGTGATGGGTGTATGACTCGAGGATGACACATGACTCGAGATGACAGATGGGTGATGGTGAATTTTGAATTTGGAAATTTGAAATTCGTGGACGCCCTATAGTTTTTTGTTCAACACTTTTAAAATGTTTGGTTACCACTAATCCTTAAAGAAACTTTTTAGAAAATGAAAAAAATGGATTTGGAGTTTGTTGTGTAATTCTTCTCATGGACTCTCACCAGTTTTGAACAATAAGCAACCACATAGTCCCCTTTCTTGAGAAAAAATCCCAACCTCAATCCTGAAGCATCACAATACAGCACATACCCCTGTCATGATTCTACAAAAATAATGATAAGTGGTGATTTAAGATGAGATTTCATCTCTTGAAAAGACTTCAATAATTGTTTAGTCCATTAGAATGTAGCATTATTCATTGCTGAAGTAGTCATTGGAGAATATAGTCATGAGAATTCAAACAAAAATCATTGGTAAAAATTATATAGACTAAGAAAAATTTGTATCTCATAAACATTATTTTGAGGCTCCCAAGAGATAATAATTTTGACTTTTTAGGATCCACTAAAACACCTTTTTTAGAAACTACCTGTCCAAGAACGCATACTTATTGTATAAAAATCACACTTTGAGACTGTGACATACAACTGATGGTCTTTCAAGGTTCATAATATTGTCACTATGTTTTCTTCATTATCATCATTTTTCATTGAATACACCAATATATCATACACATACACCACAAAAAAAGAATCTAGATATCTATTAAATATCTGATTCATCAATGCCATAAATATTGCATGTGCATTAGCAAGACTAGAAGGCACAACTACATATTCGTAATGTCTATATCAACTTCTGAAAGCTATCCTCAGAATATCTTCCCAAAATCACAATTGGTGATATCCAGATTGCAAGCCAATTTTAGAGAACCACTAGGATCCACTCAATTGATCAAACAGATCATCAAAGCATGGAAGTAGATACCGATTCTTTATCACAACTTGGATAAGTTTATAATAATCCACAAAAAAACATAAGGTTTCATATAAATTATTCCTAGAAAGATTGGTGCATCCCACAGAGACGTGATCGAATGAATGAAACCTTTTCATTACAACTCTTATAACTACTCATTCAATTCCCTTAATTCAATGGGTTCTATCCTATACGATGAATGGGAAATAAGATTGTTCCTTAGAAGAATATCAATCATAAACATAAATTCTTTTATAAGTTGTAACCCTAAGAAGTTCACGGGAAAGAAATATCTAAATTTAACCACAAATTCTAGAAAACTACAATCCTTGATAACCTCCACTGTTTCCAAAGTCAACATCACCAACTATTAAGATATTGTTCTAACTAATGGTTCCAAGAAACCTGTTTCACCTATCTTCTCACCTATTTATCCTCTGAAGAGATGCTTGACATCGTCCTTAGTTATGAAACTAAATGTTCTTCTATAATAGGTGATGTGAGACATTAAAGTCATCATCCAATCCATAAATTGGATTACATCAAAGACATCCATCACAAACATTGAGAATTCCCACTTTAGCTCAGTTCCATCAATGCTTATAGAACATAATCTACACCCAAAGGATCAAAATTATCTTTTAAAAAGAGGAGTTTTAAGTTTTAACATGGAGGGAATTATCTCAACATGTAAATATGTAAAATAAATATCACAAGATGAAATGAAGGAATGTGATGCACTAGTATCCAAAAAAACATGTATAAGGGTCGAATTCAATAGAATCTTACCTCTCACCATAGATGGTCCAACCTTATCATCTAGAATCACATAATTAGATCCATATAATTTAATCTTTGTTGTACTAATATCCTTGTTTCCTTGTTGAGATTAACCTTAGAAAGGATTCATGGTGTTCCTATAATCACCATAGCTATCCCTTTTCTACTGATGATTTTGATTTTTCTTCCATTTTTTGGTTAAAGCCTACAATGATTGCGAGACTCGAGAAGAGTGTTGAGAACCTAAACTCAGATCACTACAACAATAAAACTAAATATTACACAGTTTCTTGAAGGTATGGTATTATCTAGGTTGTTCTATACACTCTCTCTTCATGTGGTCAAAGATACAATTCATCACGTTCAATCACACCACTATCTTTTTGGGTTCAGAATCACCCATGAAGATGGGTGGATTCTATTTCATGAAATATATGGATTAATCCAAATTACTTTCCTTATAACTTTGATTTCATGTGTCCAAAGCTTGAAATGCTTGGTGGATACTCCAAACTAGATCTTGGTTCAATTATGGTTCAGGTGAAACCATATTCTTCGTAGCTTCATCATGTTGGTTTATACGATGTTTATGGGGTGATGTCTTCTAAATAGACAAAAACTCTGGAAGTCTCACACTCTAGCAACCGAAGGAATAAAATTTCATGTTCTGTCACATAAACTATAACACATTGTTTTCCAAAAAGAATATTTTCTATGTTTAACCATTTTTTTTAAAAATAATTTCTTTTTTGGAAATTAAACCATTTTTAAAATTCATCAAACATGCTCTTTTCCAAATCATTCATTTGAAAACAGTTGCAAATTTTTTCAAAAAATTACACCTTTATACCAAATCATAAATTATTACTCAAAATGAAATATGAAATCCTAGTGGGAATTCATTCCTCTACAATTCATGTCATGATTTTCTCATCGGTTAAACCCATTACAATGAGATTCTAATATCTTTTATGTCAATCCAAAAGAGTTATGTACCCAAATCCCTGGTAACTTGAATCTCAACAAAAAATATTTAGATGTCTTTTTTTATCTACATTTTGAGTCCTGACAATCCTACTATTTTATAATATTACAACCCAAGGAATAGACAATAACGAATTTCAAATCCATGAACAAGAAAACTGATGACTACTTGTTCCATAAGGAAAGGAACAAGCTAATACCACTTATCTCAAACAGGCTTTTAGATCGAATAAATTGATACCATTTGTAATGAACCGCATATTTTCAATGTATTGAGAATACAACAAATCATTACTAGGCCTTATGTGACATCCCCATGATTTCAATGGATGGAACTAAACCCCGAAGTGTTTCGAATGAAAGTTGGGGATGATTTACGCTTTATAAAATAAACAACTAAATAAACAACCATTGTATTTTGCATAATAAAAAAAGACAACTCAACCATTAACTTTATAATAATACCACACAAAATTATGCCACAACAGAATCCAAAATATAAATAAGGTAAATAGAGAATGAACAACAAAAGACTCCAAGACAACCAGAAGACAACATGCTCCACATCTACATGCTCAAACGTTTACAAACATCAAAGGTATCATGAAGTGGTGCTAAATATGTGTGATACTTTTTACCTTTCCCCAAGTCTTAGAAGATAGAATATGCAGAAGGGCCAAGGTTCCAAAGTAGGGGTGAGTATAAAACATATTAGGTTTCCCCAAATGACTTCCCCACTCATTCCACCAGGATATAAAAGTTTAAAATTTGTATAAAATAGTTTATATTAAAATATTTCCACAAAATAGTTTATGACTAAATATAAACAATTTACAAAACCATTTGTAACCAAGTGTAAACAAGTGATATTTTCAACCAATTTTCTAGAAAGTCACACATCTAGAAAATTAACCAAACAATGCTTTAAAAACTATTTATCAATATAATTTTGGTATACCCATTCCATGGTTCACAACACACACACCCATGCATGCATTTTTTGGAAATTCCATACTCAAGAGTAGTCTCTAATCTAGTCACCTTGTGTCCCAATGAAACATGCCCTCAATCTAGGGTCACAATCCTTGTACCCCTATGGTACACATACCTTATTTAGGGGAACATCGAGCATGAACTCACACAACCCGTATATTCCAAAACCATTCAGATAAACTAATTCAAATTATTTCAATAAACCATTATTTTATTGGAAACAATTAAATAAACCAATTCCAAACACCCATTTAATTTCAAAAAACCATTTTGAATATGGTAGGATGTTTCCAAATAAATTATCAAGAAATTGGGAGAGTCTCATACCATTGTACAGAGTTAAAGACATTAAATTAAAGCCAAAAAATATCCTCACTACATGACATAAAACTGCACAACACAATGTTCTCACTCCTTGACTTAAAACTAAAAAATACAATGTCCTCACTGCATGACATAAAACTGCACAATATGAGATCAAAAATTAGTATTTCTGACAAATTTTAACCATTCCTTATACACCAAATTTGGGTAAATGTGATTTTATTATTCATGACAAATGTTGGCGTTGAAAACCCTTTATTCTCAAAATCCATTTCCATGGAAAAAACACCCACTATGGTATTGAGTCACCCAAATCATATTTTACCTTTTCTATAAATAGTAAAATGTTAAATTCATAAGATCTATTTTGGTTGACTATGCAGTACGTGCCGTTATGTGGCATTGCATAGAATTTTCATACATAATGATCCTTTTAATCAAAATATGACACTATTTGGCTATCTATCATATGTCGTAGTTGGCCCTATATAACAAAAATTCCATAACGACATTTTCAAATAATGGTAACTTCATTCTTGGAGGATACTCCCCTTATGTTGATACAAGTTTTCAATTTGGTGACCATAAAAATCATGGCTCACGATTCCCCTTGGAACTATTTAAAGAAAATTAAAGCAATTCTTAGCCACTGAGTCTTGTTTGGGATCTAATTTTAAAATTTATGGTCAAAGATATTAGACCTTAATCATTATCCCTTTATAGTCTAACATACATGACTTAAAACTACCAACAAAATGAGATGTTGTACTCACCAAATTGGGAACTCGTAAAGGGAAGTCTGGACAGAAGTCAAGTACCAGTTCACTAAACATATATTTTGTATGGTTTAGGTAATATTGAGAAATAAAAAGTAAAAAAATACAATTATTTTGGGGTAGTATATACAATCGTAGTAAAATCAAACTATACTCACTAGGCCCCATGACTTAGGCAAAAACTAGATTATCCTTCCAAAACTGATGGGGCTCCAATTATAATCAAATTATGTTGGAATGTGTGAAGGTTTCCTACTTTAAACTTAGATCAGGATTATTTTAATTCCAAATGAATCAAATTATAAAGGGGGTCTTTTTTAGAGACCATGAAATGTATTCCATGAATGTTTTTGCAAAATTTCCTCAATAGGGTAGGAATTGTTCATGGTGAAACTCTAAATTTCCACTAGGGTAAGTGATGGTAGCAAAGGTACCATTTTGAAGGGATGGGACCGCAGCCCGACACAGATCCGAAGTAGGTGGGGGGGGGGGGAACCCCATGGTATGGATCAATAAATTTGGCTACGTATCCAAAGAGACACCGAAGGTAATTGCGTACAAACACCTACGCACCACCATGCTAAAGTTGAATGAAGGAAGTTTTTTGTTATGTACTCTAAGAGGCACCATAGTCTAGCCAAAACACTATTGAAAAAACGTTTCTTGCATGACAAATCTCTTTTCATCCTAGGTCCTATTTTTTACTATAAATATACCCTTTGGGACATTATTTTTATGGATGAATTTCCTTGATGTCTTATTGCTGCTCTGGTCTCCCTAGTGCTTCACCCAAGTTCTTCGAAACTTTCAAGTTAGTTATTTAACACCTAATGTGGAGGAATTGAAGGAGGATCATAGGAATTAAGTCTTTTAGTGTTGAAATCCATAAAACTTGCGCACCTTTAGTGACCATCTTCTATAAAATCAGAAATAATTCCACACCACCTATTCCTTTCATAGGAACTTGAGTGCCCCACTTCTAAGAATACCTATTAATATTCTAGAAGGATTGAGTTAAGTCTTTCCCAAGTATTATCATCCAGGTTGTTCATCACTTTAGTGAATATCAGGCCGCCCAAGCCTACTTACGTGTCCATACTTGTGCACCAGTACCTACTTGGGTGCCCCTCTTTGATTCACTTACTCTCTTCAGTCTATAAGACATCAATCCCCCTTCAAAGCCATCCATGGAAAGGATCCTTCTACAATGGCTACCTTGTTTGAAAGGGAATCTATTGAGACCTCAACGAAAACCACCTAACTTATCAAAACATTGGGAAAGGCACATCATCATTTCTCTTATTTGGGTTTTTATATACGAAGTCTGAGGCTTCCCACTTTTGTTTCACAATGGGTTTATGATTAATCGAGTGTATGTTGGTTCTTATATCCTTATTCACATTGACTATTCTCCTAGGAACAATGTTGGGAAGTTCCTAATTTTTAGGATTAGGGTTTGGGTCCCGACCTCTCCCTTATCAGAGAGCCGGAACCTTAGATCTTTGGTTGGGAAGTTAAGGTTCATGATTTATTTTCCATTCATGTGAATGAAAAGTCTTCCACCCCCACCAGGATAAATTTTAGGAAATCCATCCTATTTTAGGCACCTAAAATTCATCCCTTATTACTTTCATTAGACCCTTATCCAATGTAATGTGAATAGAGGGAAGGCTCGTCGCCTTGCCCTTGTCCGTCGTCGTTGTCGTAGGTGTGCCCTCTTCCACCAGTGGAGAAGGAAAAGTGTGGGTGCCTTGGGTGAATTTTTAACATCCTCTTGTTTCTCACACCATGAAAGACTCATGTGGGATTAAATATTTTTCATGATCACAACATTTTCACACTGAATGAACTACAATAACTCTAATTCTTACCATAATCGAGATATGTGGGAATCCTTCTTAGGGCCCTGATCTCACTGGATATCCTCTTCCAGAATCAAACTCTAATTCAATAATCTAGGCATATTACTAATAAATATGCCCCAAATTAAACC
Source organism: Viscum album (assembly GCA_963277665.1). NCBI lineage: Eukaryota > Viridiplantae > Streptophyta > Magnoliopsida > Santalales > Viscaceae > Viscum > Viscum album. The sequence continues at coordinate 1,295,344,814 of OY728135.1, forward strand.
CCCAAATCATAATGGCATCATTTTTAGGAAGGAAGTAAAATAATTAAAATTTCAAAAGGACTATTCTCTCCAATGAAACTCATTGAACTACGTGGGCTTTGATTCCACTCCACATGGGACACGTAAGAATCCTCCTTGAGGTTCATACCCAAAACATCAAATCAAATTTTTTTATCCTTGGTATATATTTCAAAGAAGGAATAATATTACTTGGAAACCCATATTCTTCACATGTTCCTTGGGTTGATTAGGCATAAGTCCCACACCAAACATTGAAAAATCACCTTTCCCTTAGATGACTGTACCACATGGCATTAAACTGTATGGCTAGGTCCTTATCTGATGACTTTAAAAGGTATGATTTGTACCATTAAGTTGAACAAATCTACAAGGGTTATGACCCATTTCACAAGGATACTTATGTATCCCATTTCATGGGTATGATCCCAATTTCAAAAAAAACCTTCATCTCCCTGGATCACAATAAATTCTATTGTTCCCCACTGAGTGGCTTAAAAAATAGTATCATCATAACAATGATTAAAAGAATCTATAAGTGGTATATGAGAGGATATATCCATTAGTGAAGAACCTTGAATACATACTGATGATTATAAATTTTACACATGTTAATAAGTGACTGAAAATTATAAGGGATACTTATGATATACTTGGTGAATTAATAAGGATTCATGAAAATTTCATATATTTATAAAGAGAGACCTAGAGAAGACAATAATGCCCCCAAAAGGGTGTGATGAGTCTGTCCTCCAATACTCTGGACCAATGCACATTCCTAAGTTTCATAATGTTCAAACATAATGAAATCCTACATTTGGAAAGAAGGTCCATTTTGGATAAATAACTGTTGCAAGTTTCTGGTTTTATGAATAAATCCATCAAAAACTACCTAGAAGCAGTGATTCCTAAAACTACAACACACATTTCAAGAAACTACAAAACACATATATAGTGGAAAATAGTAAATATTTTTAGCGAGTGATAGAGGAAATAAATATAAAAGAAGTGAATGAACAATGGAATGTTTAGTGACTCAAATAAAAATATCCATGATGATTTAAAAGTCCATCATTTTAACCAAAATTAAGGTATCAGGGAAAAAATTTATTAATTATTTTCCTAATGTTGAGTAATTATTTTACTAACTATTAATATAAGGAAATGTACATATTTTATAAGTTTTAATTTCATTTGAAAAATTCCATCTTTTTTTTTGTGTCTATAAAATTATTATTCATCCCTTACTCCATGAAATGTATATCCAAGGATTAACTTCCATTCTTGAATATCTAAAATATACATTAATAGATCTTAAAGAACATAAAAGTTCTTCATGTATAACTATTTGTCTCAAACTATTATCCAAAGTCAATATGGTTAATGCATTAGTATATAAACCTAAAAATCAATACTACAGGTTCATTTGTAATATTTATTCATCAAATTGTTTAATAGAAATCAATAAAAAATTAACCAGGTCATTGCGTAGACTAGTTGTTGTCATTAAACCCATATCATCCTCCAGTCATGAGTTAATGTCCCATGTATTTTCTAGACATGATGGGTTGTCTCTCAACATATAGGTTGTCCTTCCCATAAACCATTTTAATACAATTTCCAAAATATATTAATATAATTTCCAAAATAAATATAATCGACATCCTTAAAATATGGTTAATCACTAAATATAATTTTAACTATAGTTTTTATTACAACCATAATACATAAATACATCACCCATTTTATTTCAATATAGGTCATTCCATGGTCTGAGGATTAACCTAGGTAATTTATTTTCACTATATATTCAAATCCATCATAATGGATTGTAATGAAAATATAAATTATCCTAATCATATCCCCAAAGAGTTTCAAACTTGGTGTATAGTAAGTGCCATTTTCATTTATCAGGTTAAATTGAGTGATGCCTAACACACCTTGTCTAAGTTGTAACCCCTAGGTATATATATTCCAGAACCATGTCCACATGAAGTATCAAAACAATGATATATGTCTAGGAAAATGACATAATCTATATATAACAAAAAAATTATGATGTTCTTTTATACTTACCCTAAAATTATATATCAGGGATATGTTCTCTAATCCATGATATACTAAATATAGTTTCTAAGGTTTCTAGTAAACATTCTTTGATACCATCTATAGCGACCCAAAACCAGAAACCCTGGAGTCCATGTCTATTCCCACGATTTTTTCATAATGTTCCAATGAATCAGGTCCCAAAGGACAAGACATTTCAGTAATCATGAAAAAGTAGATATATACATGAGTATTGTGTTAAAAATTAATACAGTAGTTACAACATAAATTTTTTATTTTGAGGATAATATCTTTATTCTATCTAACATATCCTTTCATATACTTCTTAGTAATATTAGAAGAAGGAAAAAACATAAGGTTGGGTTCAAATTATACTTAAGGGTAATGTATGGTAGAAGAAATAATAAATCAATGAGATTAATAAATATATAAAGGTAAATGAATAAAGATAAATTCCATTTAAATAAGTTGATAAGGAATAATCAATATAGAAAGGTAATAGATAGAAAAATCATTCCATTTAATCAATAAAATGAGAATGAAATGCAACAATAGATTTTGTCACAGTTAAAATTTTGTGGATTATAGATACTAATTCAAAATGAAGAAATGATTAGTTATTTGAAATGTTGTCTTTGGAAGAGGAAAACCTTTACTATCAAGAACATTCAAAATAAGGTTTCAAACAATAGGTAGAAGGCTATTTAATTTGTGTAACTACTTTATATATTGATAATATGTCAATGCATTAAGGGTCTATAAAAAGTTCAGGACCCACCCGTTACAACCTATCCAATGTCTTCCTCATATATAATGATATTTTTAGTTAATAAATTATATTCCTTATCAAATATCTATATAGAATAGAGAATACAGATTTATCAATATTTTCCATGATAGTTAAATAACTGTTAAATTAAACACACAATGTAAAAATGATATACGGTTTTAGAAATAAGAATATCCATGATAAATGATATGGATAATTAGGGTAAATTCAATGTCTAATGATCATAGGTAATTGAATTCTTCATAGGGACTACCAAAGGAATCAAGAAGTCAATGTGAATGGTATCCTCGTCTAAATAATTAATAAACTATCTATAGAAAGAATACTGATCATATAAATACAACATATCCTATGTGGTGTAAAATAAATGGTTTTTTCATTGATTAATAAAAATATAATAAAAATTTCTTTTAAAAAATAATTGAGTAAAATATCCTTTTTTACTTTGAAAATTATTTTGAAAATTATTTTTTTGAAAATAAAATTTAAAAACATTTTCATTGAAAATTAACCTTTTAAAATTATAATGGAACCTTCAAAGAAATTATTTAGGTAATTCTATATATATTGTAAGAGGTAAAAATGAACATTCCTTTTGTATGTCAAAAACATTATAAATATGCCTTTTTTGAAAAGTAACAAAAAAATCATTTAGAAACATTTGTAAAAGAGAAAAAGGGGTAAACAATTATTTATTAAATCATGTTGGAAAGTGTAAAACATTTTTGAAAACATTTTTATTAAGAAGGGGTTTTAGGAGAAAATAGGTTCCCTCACTAAAGATTTAAATGTAGTTGGGTCTTCTTGAAAACAATTTCTACATCATTTTGATTACCAAAGAGTGGAAATATAATACTATTAATTGGAAAAGGTGATTAATAACTAGAAGATAAAAAATTAAATAATTTACTAAAAAAGTATCAATAAATTTATTATCATGTAAATACATGTGTAAAAAATCCTAAACAAAGTGATATCAAAAATTAAACCCTTGAAATTATTATTACATTGTTGAGAGAATCATTAAATAAATAGACTATATGTGTCAAATGTAAATCAAAAAAATGAAAACAAAACAATATATAGTAAAATGTGTTTACACAAAAAATATTATTTTATTAATGATAATGAGGTAGTATTATAACTCAACTAAAAGGAATTAGGTTATGTAATTTCAATACCACTTGGATAACTTTAAATGTAAATCCCCTTAGATGAAATAATTCTAATTAAAACTAAAAAAATCATGAATAATGATTGAATCGTGATATTATATGTCAAATTGATAGTATATAGACCATATATATGAAATTAGTTTCACAATAATAATTTATTCCTAATGTAATTGAAATATTATTAAAATATCATTCAAATTATTTCTAAAGGAAAATAATCATTAAACATTCCAAAGTTTCTCATACCACCTTGAAACATTTGAACCATAATCCTCGTGAATTAATATAATTAAATTAAAGTTTAAAATACCATTAATTTAAAATAATTCATTATATAATAAATCCAAATGGTTAGTAGATACATAACATAAATAAGTATTTGGAGAAAATTGTCCATTCCTCATAAAAAGAAAAGTGAGACAAGAATCCCTTACCATGTGTTTCATTTTGAGTGAAAATCCTGAAAATTTTTTATTAATGGTTTTAAAAATTTAAATAACTTATACAGAACCATAATCATAATTATAATATCATATAATATATTATTATAATATATTATTACCAGTTTTTTAACAATATTTCACCATTCTCTCTGTTTCAGGTGTTAATTGTAAAATTGTTCGAGTATGTTTTGAATTGTTACTTATTGTTCGTTTTAATTATATAATGATTTAATAATATAATGGATGAAAATAATGAATTAATTATAATATATATTTATTATATATTTATTTTAAATAATCCATAATTTTCGGGGATAGGAAACGAAATGCACCGTTAATGGAGATGTTAGGTGTGCAAATGCATGAACGCTACTTTCATTTCCATGTCATATTTTAAAAGAATGTTAAGTAAATGATATATATGTATATTTATATTATAAATATATTATAATAGATATTTCATATATTTTAGATAATATTTTTAAAACCATCCTACATACAATCGATGTATAGCTTGAACGAATTGCATCGCTTTGAGGAGCTGGTAGGCCATACTTCCACAAACGATGTTATCATATTCCCACAAAATGAAAATCATAAGTGTAGGTGTTATATAATAATAATATAAGCAAAAATACATTATTTATTTATATATATCATATATAAATAGAGTTTCCATCATAATTCTCAACAATGAGAGGTGGTAAATAAAAATGAACAATCATCATTTCACGAGGATGTAGTTCTCCATAAAAGAACGGTAAGTTCATTACCCATTAGATGGAAGTGTGTATAAGTTTAGGTTTAACCATTATAATAAAAAAATAACTGTATATTTAGGAAATTTTTGTTATTATATAATCATGGAATAAGAATATTTAAGGGGGTGGAGAATGAAAATGAAACTAAAGAGCTTGAGGAAGGAAGTTACCTCTTATTTGGGTAACTCCTTTCGGTTTATAGGAAATGTTTTAGTTGGTTTAATTTCATCACGAGTTTAGGATTACAGGATTTGTATATGTATGGTTATGAGATATTTGGGAAGATTCTGATTAAGGAAAATTGTCTTGAGAGGTGTGATAAAGTGAGAGGGGTGAGTGCCTTTTTATAGCGGAGGAGTGGCATTCTTGTAAATTTTTGAAATGGGAATTCAATATACATTTTCCTATGATAGGGGGAAAAATAATGGTTAAAATTATATAAAATTGAGTATAGAGTCTATATATTTTTATAAAAGAGATTTTGCAAATGTTTTTATGTCATTGTTTCCCTTAAGTTTACGGTTTAGTCCCTTGTTAAGCTATTTTTTCTCTTAATCGATGTAATTAATTTTAATTAGTTTCACCAATATATTTTGTAAAAAACCAAGTTGAAATTTTAGACATTATATACTATTATTTTTCCAAATATAGATTAAATTTTTCCAAATTCAATTTAAATAAGTGATAGAAATTATTTTATATTCAATCCCATACACAGGGCGACAAATGTGGTTTTTCATGTAAAAATGTCCAAATGTATTATAAGTTTTTATATATTATTTCAATTTTAAATTCATTACAATGAACTAAATCTTTTCAAATGATATATAATTGATATAATTATGTTTCAAAACCAATGAAAGATATAATTTAACCTTATAAATAAATTTTTTAATAAAAAATTGTTTTGAATTACAATTTAATATTTTTCACCATTCATAAAAAAAATTAAACATCAAAGTAAAATCGAAAAAACTAACTCTAATCTATTTTTTATGTTTCAATTTTAAATAATAATTACATTTTTACATTTGAAATTTACAAAATTTACAAAATTGTTTTATAGAATGTTCTCTATCAAAAGTCGTCAAAATTTCCATTACAAAAATATTTCTTTTGAAGCGTAAAAATGTGTTTGTTCTTATATTATGCATATCCAATATATTGGATGAATGTAAAAAATATTTTAATGAATATATAACATATATATTTCATAAATAACATTCCCTAACATTAATTAATTGAATTTATTAGGATAAAACAACTTTGGGAGTATGAAAATATTTCTTTTATATTCAATTTGTTTTCATATTGATTTCTAATTAATTTTTTACCAGTGGATTAATTTTATATTTTAATTGACCATATATTTTTCCTAAGTTAGTTTATAAATTTCATAAAATATAATTTAATTCCTAGGTTATATCTTATTACACTAGATAATAATTTTTTATTAATATATCATTGTTCTGTAAAACTAGATCTTCCGTGTAACACAAGCCTTTGAAGAAACTCATTATTGTGTGTGACACACTATATCTTAGTATCAAGTGCATTGAAAGAATTATCATGGAATAATTATATTTGAAATATTAAATATATTATAAATCATTCAAGAACTATATTCCCTTACGCGCTTGGTGTTGTGTGTCATACATGCTATCGAATAGAATGTTTTTAATTTATAATTTAAGTGCATTAAACCACTGATTTCAAGAACACATTCTCAATGAATTTATTCACGAATTTGGGTGGATTTCTTAGTCTAGACATCCATTTGATCATGATAAGTAATTCTCAACTTCAAATAATAACCCATCACTATCTATAATCCACAATATAATTGTAATGTAAAATGATGGTTTTTATAAAAAATCAAAGCCGATGGAATACCATAATGCCAAAAAAGCTCCCAAACATAAATTATCCCAAGATTCTCTAACTTCATCGAATATTTGATAGGTCAAAAATAAACTAACTTTGTGAGTCAATTGATAATCATCCATTCTACATCCTTACCATTAGTAGTCTATGATAAACTAATCATGAAGTCCATGGATATATCATCCAATTTACAAACTAGAATGGAAAAAGGGTATAGTAAAACAGTAGGCCTCTAAGGTTCTGCCTTGATTCTCTAAAAAGTGAGGAACCAAGATAGATACCGACATTCAGAAATCTCATTCCTAGAATCCTATAATTTGGATTCAAGTTTTGGTATATCTTGGTATCTATAGGGTTCACAGACCAATTTTATTAATGCCAACTGTCCATCAAATCATACCTTATGTCTTTCATAATAACCATCTGACCTCAATATTTAAAAACAGCATAGGGTGACCGAGACCACACACTTGAGGCCCCTCCATAAAAATAGTTCTTCAAAGTAACTAACACTCCATATCCTAAAACTATCCAAATTTAATCCTTTAATGATATAGAATATTTTCAATTTAATTTCCCTTCTTATAATTGTATCATATTTAGTAATGTAGTATAAGAATACGCACTACATGATGAAAGCAACAATATTTTATTATATTAATTTAAAGTTTACATTTATAGAATAAATATTTCCATAATAATTTAAATTTTTATAATGGGGAAAAATTTGAAACTAAGAGAATAATAATAATAATAGAAAAATTTGGATATTCTCAATCCCCTATAATAATTACACTTATGAACAATTATATAGAAATGAAGTAGAATATAAGTAATGTAATTTTTATTTTGAAAATTAAAATATATGTAACTTTGAGAGAAAATAGAATAGAATAAATAATTACTAAAATATGAGTTATTTATCAGAATTTGGTGACCTATATAATCATTACAAATCCAAATGTTGGAAGAGTAGCCTAATTGTTGGAATAGTAACATGACCATTGGAATAGTAATCTAACCATTAAGAATTGTAACATCATCATTAAAATAGTAAAATCACATATGGAAATGTAAAATAATGTATGGTTATCTTATAAAATTAAAATATGGAATATTTATATCATGATAGAAGTAAATAATATTTTTAAAAATGAAAAAACAGGTCTTTGTAATTTTTTTAAATCATATACGTTTTATTTGAATTTTTATAAAAAAATATAATGATTTAAAAGAAAATTTATTTTCATAAAATGGGTTTATAAGTTAATAATATGTTTTTTATAATTATAATCTATTTTTTTAGACATTATGATATGTTTCAAAGGGTGGGAAAATTGATTATAAAACTAAAAATATTATTTATCAACTAAATGGACATTTTATTTAAAAAGTAAATTTCTCATATTTAGAATTTTTTTTTTCATAAAATGGATTAAATGTTTTGAATCTAACCATCTAAAAATGTTTAGGGTCAATTTTTGGTATTTTTCTAAAATAGTTAAATGTTTTGGGAATAGTGAAATACGATAAAATAAATTATTCAACATTATAAGCTGAATACATGAATTTCCGAGTCAAGGATGATGTAATAACCCATTATTCCAAAATTACATGAACCATTTGCTTTATATATTTAAAATAATTAATACTATTTGTAGTATTAATCCCAAATAAAAAACTAATCAATATAATATCACCCGTCCCCTTATAAATACCACTCATAACCACCCCTTCTCACTACAAATTCCTAGCCTCCAATATTTCCAATTTCTACCCTAACCCATTAAAATCATATAAGAAATTTATTATATATTCTATTATCATTAAAATACCAATCCAATTTTCCTTAAGTGGAATCCCAAGAGGAGACATCTAAAGGGAAATGTGTTACCCTCAACAGTGTATTTTATTTTAATCTTCAACCTCAACATCCAATAAAATTACATTCAACAATGAATAATAACTATAATATCATTTATATTTATGAATATTATTTTGTTAATGGAATATATATCATATATAATCTATTCTTCTCCTCTTATTCTAAAAATGAAACCATTTTCATATTATTTGCGTTTAACTTTGCCGGGGATGATGAGTTTTTGTTTTCTATTACTACATAGATGTTTGTTCATAAAAATATTATTAGGATTAAATTATATTATAATAGGTATATTATAACATATTTAATGTTCTTGAATGAATATATAGCCTTAATAATAAATAAAATGAAACGTGTTCTTGATGGTCGGTAAAAGCTTCTAAAAGTACAAACTGTATAATGTTAAAGGTTTTACTAAATGAATTATACCTATGTCAGAAAAAATATGGGTATCTAGGAAAATTTAAATTTATATAATTAAATGATGAATATTTCATTTTACTTATATAGTTTTAATCTTATTTGATAAGAGAATCAATAATTACCTAACACGTGATCCGACCTTGGAATCATGAAATAAACACCTTTGGTACAATGAAATTAAACTCTATATCTAATTGTAATTGTTGTAAATTAATACAGTATCATTATAATAAATAAAATATAAATGTAATAGGTTCTAAATTAAGTAATTAATAAATAAATCTTTATTATTTTAGATATTAAGAGAAAGTTCATAATGATTCTAGAACGTAACTTATGGGATCTATCTGAACTATACTTTTTCTTTGGGTTATGAAATTTATATTTATAAATCACTTTATATATATATCTATCTCTATTTTCTGGTATATAATGATTTTAAATTATATATATTTTTTTCATACATATATACCTAGATTAATCTCATATCCTTTAATGGGGTAATACATTCCTTTATTTCATTTCTCAAATATAACCCATTTCTCGCCATGGGTAATTCCTATGATATAAGATGAGATGATGAAACCAATATGATTCCATGGGAAATTCCTATGATATGAAGTAAGATTATGCAACCCATTTCTTTTCATGAATAATTATAATGTTAATGACTTATTTATTATTTAATTTCTTTGTCCCACTAAATCGTGTACATGTAATCATGGGTGTACTCAGAAAAAGATCCAATATAATGGGAATATTTTTATCTAATGAGACATTATGAATGAGATTTGGGAGTAAACCTAATCCATTATGTGACTTTTTCCACCTTGGGATATTGTATTTAAAATTTTCCTTGAATTATACTTATGTCATGTAATATGTTTCTTCCATTGTCATATGTTTCAATGATCATATGATACCTTGTTCATTATGTTATCCCATGTGATTAATCATGAGCTATATATTTTTTGATGTCATTTTCTTCCATTTTAATCTCATTTTATTCTTCATTATCATGTATATTATCATATTAGTATTTATCAATCACCCATTTATTTTATGTATTCCCAAAGATATCCTATGTAATTTTAAAATCCCAAAGGTATTTAGAAGCTTATTATAGAGATTAAAACTACTCGAAAATTACTTGCAAACTCAACCTATAACAAAATTTTAGTTGAGGTAGGTCTATATATTTTTATATAGCCAAAATTATTTAATTTTTTTTGGATATATGTTTTTTAAATCCATGTGAAAACAATTTTCCGACTACAAATTTTGATACTACCTTAGCTTTATTAGTTAGAATGTGAATTTCTTCTACAGACATGGTAAAACACTATAAAACTAAAATAATATAAAGTTATTAAGACAAATTAGGAAATGTACCCATGAAACACAAACCCACAACATCAAAGTCATCACGCAAAAAGTTTATCTATCATGGAATCTCATTTTTATTTTCTATATTCCAATTAAACTAAAACTTTTTTTAAAAAATATATATAAAAAATAATCCTTGAAAATATTAGGCAAAAACAAACCAAAATCAAGAATATTACTAGCTATTCATTCTGGTTCAAAGTGTTTATAAAAACTAAAAACATTGAAAATTTTCTATACTAATTTAATCTCATAATCTGGAATGAATATCTAAATTATTTGGTCACTTCAACAGTTACATAAAAAAGGATCACCAAATATGTTCTTCCTTACATCACTACATATCGTAGAAATTTTTTTGGAAAACCAATGGAAAATTTCCTTAGTATCCATGTAGTTTATGTCATAAAAACACTATGGTCTAAAACACTAAATAACATGATGATCCTTATATAAAAAGGTCTACTTAATAGGTGTTTAGATTTTGGGTTAACCCCATAGAATAATGGGTAGTATACTTAAATTTTTATCCACTATGTTATAAACACCCTTCATAAATATTATCACTATATAAAATTTTTTAAGCAGTAAAATCTATGTCAACATTCTGGATTTTGTTTCATGTTTCCTCATAAAAAAGATTATAGGATAATGGTTAGTAAAAGTAGTCACATTGGATCCAAACAAGAAACACATATTTTTTATAAAGAAAATATAATTTCAATAAATTATTTCTCAATGGTTATGTAATTATCTTATGTTGAATCTAAATTCTGAGATTCACAAGTTCTGAGTAGTGAAATTTTTCCCACATTTTGACTCAAAAGAAAACTTGGAGAAGAATTGGATTCGAAGTACCTAAAAGTTTATGTTGGTTTTATTTATTTTCAATGAGAATTTATATTAATGATCATTTCATTATATATTACTTTTAATGTTGGGTGGTGGAGGAAGAATTCCCCCACTGAATAAAAAACAGCCTACCCATTCAATGATGGTTAAAGAAGAGTGGGGATTCTTTCGTAGGGTAACTGGATGGATAGATTATTAGTAGTATCTAAACAAAATAATGATTATTTATTTGGAATTTATAAAAATAAATGAATAGTTATTATGCATATAATAATAATTTTCTATAATATTTAATAGTGTATTTATAAGATCTTGTTGTTGAACTAACTAATGGACAACCTGTGATGCTATAATTATAATAAAGACAATTTAGATAGATGTGTGGGGAAATAATCCAAGAATTTATTATGCATGATAGATGATATTTTTAGTGAAAAATAACTCTTGAATTTTGGTTTGAAGAAGTAAAATTGAGGCCCGAACTGAAAGGTAGTGAAGAATATTTCAATACTCTAACTTGAGTATTTATTATGTCATAAAACATTGAATATAAGTTCAATTATATTTATAAATTTTAATATATTTTATGGATAAATTTTAAGTGGGTGAGGATTATTTAGATAGATTGAGAATGTCTATAATTGAATTGATGTTAAATTTTTGTGAGTTGAATAAATTGTAGAATTATAAAGTTTAAGTTGAATACTGGCTAATTGTGAATTCATATTAGTCTTATAGAGCTGTTGATGTTAAAAATGATAAATTCATGACTATAGAAGCGAAAAATTATCACTTAAAAAGAGTAATTATTGAATTTAAAATAGTATTTGATGAATTTTGAAGAGTGAGTTTCGACTTCAGAAGCGTAGTTGGTGACTTTGTAAGAGAAATCTTCTATAACATAAGAGTCATAATTTTGTTGTATTTGGATGTTTAAAAATCCTATGATTCATTTTTTGAATTTATAAGAGAGATTTTAGTACTTTTTAATAGAAATTTGGGACTTATTAATTGTACTCTATTACTTTGTAAGGGTAATATGAGACATCTCGAGAGTAATCAGTTTATGAGAAATTGAAAAGGGAAAAAATCATAAGAGTAATGGAATACTCTAAAATAGTAACCTAGACATTGTAAGAGTCAAATAATTGTGATATTTATGTGTTTTCTAAATACTTGGATTATAGATAAAATTTATAAATAATGAAATAATATTAGATGACGGTTAAGATGGATTTAATGATCAAATAATCACCAGTCATTGTTAATCCATGATTAATGATTTGTTTTGAAGAATAATGAGAAGAGGATGAAAATATTATTTAACTATTTAATTATGTATTTTTAAATATGGAAACTTTGATTTCAATATTGGTGATCAAAGAGGAAGAACTAATTTTTTGAGCTCAATCTATTCTTCAAATATGGTAACATCACAAATAGGATTTGTGATTCATGTTAAATGATTGAGATGAGGATTTTCATATTGAAATTAATAAGATAAAGAATAGATTCTATATAAGAAATAGAAATACATGTTGAAGATTATAAAACTTTTTCAAAGAACTCGCACCCAAAATAAAAGTGCCACACTACAACAGTATCAGTTTTTTATATTTTTATGTAATTATGGAGATTCTTTGATTGATAATTTTTTGGGAATATTTTGAAAAGAAACATTCTCAGACTAATGATAGATCTTATTGAGTATTTTCCCTACTAGGATAAAATGAGAATGAAAATAGAAAAGGGTATTCATGTAATTTTAGTATAGTCAAGATCTTAAGGAAAAAGGAATATCCGAGATTGTGGGAACACACCTATGTGATAATGTTGAGAAAAACAATCTATATGATTTATGCACCAATATTATAATGACCCACTTATTCGCATTTTCTTAAGAACACAACAAATCATTACTAAGCTTTAAGAGATATCCCCAAGACACCAAAGACCTAAAATAATTGATGAAGGGTATCAGATGAAAGTGGGGGATGATTTACCCTTTATGAAATAAACCACTAACCAAACAACCATAAAACAATAACCACTATATGATGCATTATAAATACTAAATAACTCAACCAACATCTTTATAACAAAAACACACCAAATCATACTATAGTATAAGCTAGAAAAAAACAAAGTAAACATCAGAAGAACAACTAAAGACTCCAAGATTAACACAAGACTTTATGCTCCATAGCTCAATGCTCTAACATCACCAAACAACCAACGTATTATGAGGTGGTGCTAAATACATGTAATACATTACCTTTTCCCATGTATTAGAAGATAACATCTACAAATTCACCAAGGTTATATTGTTGGGGTGAGTATAAAACTCAGTAGGTTTACCCCAATGACTTCCCTTATCATGCCACTAGGATATAAAGGTTAATAACATTTTTATAAAATAATTTATATAAAATTTATTTCCCAAAACAGTTTATGAATAAATATAAACAAGTTCCAAAACCAATTGTTAACAAGAGTAAAAAAGTACTATTTTCAACCAATTTTCAAACAATTCACATTTCTAGAAAATTAACCAAACAAGGCATAAAAAACTATTCTGAAATATCATTTTGGAATTCCCATTCCATGGTTCACAACACACACACCCATGCATGCTTTGTTTGATAGTTCCAAACTCATGAGTGGTCTCTCATTCAATCACCTTCTGTCCAAATGACTAATGACCCCGATCCAAGGTTAGGAAAATTATACCCCAATGGTATGTGTCCCTTATTCAGGGGAACATCTAACATGAACTCACACAACCCGTGTATTCCAAAACCAATCAAATAAACCAATTCAAACCATTTAAAAAATTATTTTATTGAAAACCATTAAACAAACCAATTCCAAACTCCCATTAAATTTCAATAAAACAATTAATTTCTTTGAAAAAACTCTCATTAACACAATTTTTCATAATTCCAGTAAATCCCCATTTCAAAACATTAATTTTTTATAAAAAATAAAACACTTTATTCAGAAGCCCCAATTTTCCATATTTCCACAACCGTCACCAAAAAGAGTTTCAATCAATCATAAAGTATACAATTCACAACAAAATTAACATAAAGCATTAAATTTTTAAACCATTCCATTTAGTTCTACTAAGAGGAGTCAAGAGTAAATCCACCTACCTTAACCATTTGGATGAAAATTGAAAATAGAGGTGCAATGATCATGAAAACATATCGATTTTTCTTGAAATCACATTAAATATTTTCCCCTAACAACAACAGGACCAAATATCAATGTATTTTCTATCCACAATCTCACATCTACCCATAATATGTTTATATCTATGAATCAGAGAATAAAGGGGATGAAGATCAAAGTAGATCTAAGGAAACGTGACAAGAATGGTGAAGAATAGTGACATATCTCAAGAATATGTCTTCAAATCACCAAAAGAAGCCATAAAATTTCCTTTGGATTGATGGTAAAACCTTATTCGGCCTTAGGAGAAGACAAATCTTGAGTTGTAGTCAGTTTGGGGAAGAAAAAGTGATTAAAGGCAAGGAAGACCTAGATCCCCTTTTAATGAGGTGGTTTGAACTCGCCCATGGTTAGATAAACCACGCGCTAACTTTTCATTATCTACTACCTTAATAATATCATGGAATATCCTCCTTATATGGTATCCCTAACCATGCTCCAACCATTTTGAAGTTACTACATCAAACCTATTATTGCACACATTTTATCCCAGGATTTCATCATGGTTTAGATAAACTATGTGCATCACGTATGCCTTCCTTTTATCCTAAAATCTCCTTACAAGATCCCGAAACACTCCCAACCTTCCCCTATAAATATAATATAGATAAATAAATAGAGGGTTACATAATATAAATTGGGGGTACTTAATTCTATCCACCATTGGTCTTTACATCCTCAGAAAGTAGAAAGTCATTGCTGCCCTGAAAGAGTTTCGACAATTGATATTTCATTTTCTTCTCACATTCCCAAGTCTCTTCCTGAATCTAACCATGTTTCTATAAAACTCACACTAAACCAATGGTTTTTCCATGCAAGAAATTATCCTACCTATCCACAATCTGCACTGGGATATGAACAAATGAAGTATCAGAATCTACGTTGATGTGATCCCATATGATTACATGGCCAGGATCAAGAAGATACGTTTTTAGTTGAGATACATGGAACAAATTAAATACTGAATTGAACCATAATGGGAATGAAAACTGATATTCCACCTCTCCATCTCAGTCTAGTATGTAAAAGGGCCAACGTATCGAGGAGATAAATTTCCATGCTTCCCAAAATGATGATGTCTAAGCCTCAGAGAAATCCTCATGAGAACATGATCACTCACTGAAAACAAAAGACATTCTTCTATGATGACCAACATACAATTTTTGTAAAATTATAGCTATATCCACCCATTTCCTGATCAACTGAATTTTATCTATTATTTTATGGACAAGGTTCGACCCAATTAGCATATTCTCACCTATTTCCACCCAACAAAGTGGATAATGACCAAGACACCAATACAATGCTTCAAAATGATCCATTTTTATCGACGCTTGATAGTTATTATTATAAGAGAACTCTACTGAGGGTATATGATCTTCCCGTGATCCACCAAAATCCACTACACACGACCACAACATTTCTTCAAACATCTGTATCATCCTTTCAGATTTCCAATCTGTCTACGGATGATGAACCATTCTTATAGTCAACTGAGTGGTAAGGGATTTCTGTAAGGATTTCTAGTAATGAGATGTGATCCTCTAGTCTCTTTCTGAGATTATCAAAACTAGTTTTCCATGTCGATTTATCACCTCTTGGATATGTATATTAGATATATCCTTCAATGTATGAGTTTTAATAATATAAATGAAATTGGATGAATTGGCAAGAAAATACATTATCACCCATACAGAATTGTGTTTTTGGACAATTTTTTAGAGACGTGTAACAAAATCCATGGCTATCTGCTCCCATTTCCACACTGGGATACATAAAGAATACAACATACATGTTGTTCATTGATGTTCTGCCTTAACTTGAAGAAAGGTTCAACACCTTGAAACGACCTCATCCACTTTCTATTTCATACCAATCCACCAAAACAACACTTTCAACACCTTAGACGTCTTATTTATTTATAGAAGAACATCCCATCTCAATTGGTGGTATGTATGAAGAATTTTCTCATGAAAAACCATAATTACAACCATATGATATGAGAACCACAAAACCAAACTCCCATTAATTTTCCATCCCCTAATGTTCTCCACTCCATTGAGTCTAGTACTCATAACCAAGCATTCAAAATTTGATATTTGTATATTTTTACCATATTTAACAAATCAGGAACCACAAAGACTGAAAAGAAAACAATTACACCCCATTGGTCTTCACATTCCACATGCATTTTGGCTAGGACCAACATTAACCACCACTAATCTGAAGATTCTTTCACCAATTGCACATAGAAATTTTTTCTTATGCATTCACCACAAAATTACCATTTCTCGGTATATACATCAAGTCATAGTCAAACATCTAAGGATACTCCATCCTTATCCATTTCCCTAGATTCCAATCCCATTTGGAAAATTGTGTTTTGATATCTTATGATCCGTAAGCACAATAAATTTCTCACAAAAGTGATAATGATGCCAAGTCTTCCATGAATTGTTGATATGTATTATGAGGTTTGTATGGTCAAGTTTAAAATCTATTCTCTGGAAAGGTTTTGTTCTAGTTTTTATTGGGGGTGGATTGTGGATATCCACAATGGTGGTGTTTTTATGTGGTTGGTGTATGATGGTATTCGACAATTGACATAGTGTTAGTTGATGATTGAGGAGATGATGAAGGTTTTTTATTGGTGATGACAAACTCCAATGGATGGTATCGCCGATGATTTGGAAATGGATCAGGGATGTTGACAGTGATGATGATGACGTGGACTCCTATGAGATGAGGGCAATATTGTCTTTCCATCGTTGTGATAATGGTTTGGACGTTCGACGTGATGGGTGTACGACTCGAGGAAGGCACATGAATCGAGATTACAGATGGTTGAGGGTGAATTTTTCATTTTGAAATTTGAAATTCGTTGAAACCCTATAGTTTTTTGTTCAACACTTTTGAAATGTTTGGATACCAATAATCCTTAAAGCGACTTTTTAGAAAATGGAAAAAAGGATTTGGAGTTTATTGGGTAATTCTTCTCATGGACACTCAACAGTTTTGAACCATAAGAAACCACATGGTCCCCTTTCTTGAGAACAAATCCCAACCTCGATCCTGAAGCATCACAATACACCACATACCCCTATCATGATTCTGAAAAAATAATGATAAGTGGTGATTTCAGATGAAATTTCATCTCTTGAAAAGACTTCAATAATTTTTAGTCCATTAGAATGGAGCATTATTCTTTGCCGAAGTAGTCATTGGAGAATATAGTCATGAGAATTCAAACAAAAAGTATTGGTAATAATTATATAGACTAATAAAAATTTGTATCTCATAAACATTATTTAGAGGCTCCCAAAAGATAATAACTTTTGTCTTTTTAGGATCCACTAAAAAACATTTTTTAGATACTACGTGTCCAATAAAGTATACTTATTGTATAAAAATCACACTTTGAGACTATGACATACAAATTATGGTCTCTCATGTTTTATAATACTGTCTCTAAGTGTTCATCATTATCATACTTTTTCATTTAATACGCAAATAATTCATACACATACACCACAACACATGAATCTAGATATCTATTAAATATCTGATTCATCAATGCCATAAATATTATCATTGCATTAGAGAGACCGAAAGGCACAACTACATATTCATAATGTCCATATCATCTTCTGAAAGCTATCCTCAGAATATCCTCTCAAAATCAAAATTGGTGATATCCATATTGCAAGCCAATTTTATAGAACCACTAGGCTCCACTCAATTGATCAAACAGATCATCAAAGCATGGAAGTAGATACTGATTCTTTATCACAACTTGGATAAGTTTATAATAATCCACAAAAAACATAGGGTTCTATATAATTTATTCCTAGAAAGATTAGTGCTTCCCACAGAGATGTTCTCGAATGAATAAAACCTTTTCTTTACAACTCTTATAACTACTCATTCAATTCCCTTAATTAAATGGGTTTCATCCTATATGATGAAAGAGAAATTGGATTGGTCCTTATAAGAATATCAATAATAAACATAAATTTCTTTAGATGTTGTAACCCTAAGAAGTTCACGGGAAAGAAATATTTAAATTTATCCACAAATTCTAGAAAAAATACTATCCTTGATATCCTCCACTGTTTCCAAAGTCAACACCACCAACTATAAAGATATTGTTCCAACTAATGGTTCCAAGAAACCTGCTTCACCTGTCTTTTCCACTATTTGTCCTCTGGAGAGATGCTTGATGTCGTCCTTAGTTTTGAAACTAAATGTTCTTCTATAATAGGTGATGTGAGCCATTAAAGTCATCATCCAATCCATAAATTAGATTACATCAAATACATCCATCTCAAACATTGAGAATTCCCACTTTAGCTCAGCTCCATCAATGGTTATAGAACATAATCTACACCTAAAGGCTCAAAATTATCTTTTACAAAGAGGATTTTTAAGTTTTAACATGGAGGGAATTATCTCAACATGTAAATATATAAAATAAATATCACAAGATGAAATTGAAGAATGTGATGCACTAGTATCCAAAAAAACTTGTATAAGGGTCGAATTCAATAGAATCTTACCTCTCACCATAGATGGTCCAACCTTATCATCTATAATCACATAATTAGATCCATATAATTTCATCATTGTTGTACTATTATCCTTGTTTCCTTGTTGAGATTAACCTTAGAAAAGATTCATGGTGTTCCTAGAATCACCATAGTTATCCCTATTCTACTGATGGATTTGATATTTCTTCCATTGTTTGGTTAAAGCCTACAATGATTGCGAGACATGAGAAGAGTGTTAAGAACCTAAAAAAAGATCAATACAACAATAGAACTAAATATTACCCATTTTCTTGTAGTTAGGGTATTATCTAGGTTGTTCTGTACACTATCTCTTCATGTGGTCAAACAAGATACATTGGAAACATCCTGCTTTGCTCTTGGTTCATGGAGGAAGGTTCCCTTATTCAACCATTTGATTCTAATTCCCATTCCCACCTTGGAAATAGGTATACCTCTTCCACTTTCTCTTAGCATTTGAGTTCCCACCATTTCTCATAGATATCACCATACTTACTTCTCCCATAGTTCTAGAGATATCTCATTCAACCACTATCACTCTATTCACCATTTCTGCATAATCCGTAATATAGAGCAACACAATCTTCGATCAAATAACAAGCCATAGACCTAATGAATAGATGCGTGCCTTCAAAGATGTAATAAATACAACCTCTGGCGAAAAGTGCACTAAATTCATAAATTTGGAGGCATACACTATGATAGAGAGATTATCTTGATTCAGGTTGAAGAAATCCATCATATTCTAGATTTTGAACGTGTGAGGATAGAATTGTTTTTGGAAAAATTCTTCAAAATCCTCCCAACTCAGGCCCTAACCCACTTTGGCATGGAACATTGGTTCCCACCACTAGCGTTCAAGACCATCGAGCATATATGGGGCTTGATTTACCCTGAAATCCATTGCGGGGATGATGTAGTAAAAGATACGATTCATCACGTTCAATCACACCTCTACCTTTTCGGGTTCAGAATCACCCTTGAAGATGGGTGGATTCTATTTCATGAAATATATGGATTGATCCAAATTCCTTTCCTTATCCCTTTGATTTCCTGTGTCCAAAGCTTGAAATACTTGGAGGATACTCCATTCTAGCTCTTGGTTCACCTATGGTTCAGGTGAAACCACATTCTTCATAGCTTCATCATGTTGGTTTATACGATGTTTATGGGGTGATGTTTTCTAAGTAGACAACAACTCTGGAAGTCTCACCCTCTAGCAACTGAAGGCTTAAAATTTCATGATCTATCACATAAACTATAACACATTGTTTTCCAAAAACAATATTTTCCATGTTTAACCATTTTTTAAAAATAATTTCTTTTTTTTGGAAATTAAACCATTTTTAAAATGCATCAACCATGATCTTTTCAAAATCATTCATTTGAAAATAGTTGCTAAATTTTTCAAAATTTTACACCTTTATACCAAATAATAAATCATTACTAAAAATGAAATATGAAATCCTAGTCAGAATTCATTCCTCTACAATTCATGTCATGATTGTCTCATTGGTTAGAACCATTACAATGAGATTCTAATATCTTTTATGTCTATCCAAAATATTTATGTACCCAAATCCCTGGTAACTTGAATCTCAACAAAAAATATTTAGATGTCTTTTTATTATCTACATTTTGGGTCCTGAAAATCCTACTCTTTTCTAATATTACAACCCAAGGAAAAGTAAATAACTAATTTCAAATCCATGACTAAGAAAACTAATTACTACTTGTTCCATAAGGAAAGGAACAAGCTAATACCACTTATCTCAAATAGGCTTTTAGATCGAATAAATTGATACCATTTGTAATGAACCACATATTACCAATGGATTGAGAATACAACAAATCATTACTAGGACTTAAGTAACATCCCTAAGATGCCAATGAATGGAACTAAACCCTGGAGGGTTTCAAATGAAGGTTGGGGATGAATTACCCTTAATAAAATAAATAACTAAACAAACAACCACTATATGTTTCATAATAAAAAAATACAACTCAACCATCAACTTTATAATAATACCACACAAAATTATTCCACAACAGAAGCCAAAACAGAAAGAAGGTAAATAGAGAAAGAACAACAAATGACTCCAAGACAACCAGAAGACAACGTGCTCCACATCTCCATGCTCAAACGTTACCAAACATCCAAGGTATCATGAAGTGGTGCTAAATATGTGTGCTAAATTTTACCTTTCTCCAAGTCTTAGAAGATAGCATATGGAGAAGGACCAAGGTTCCAAAGTAGGTGGTAGTATAAAACATAGTAGGTTTCCCCCAATGACTTCCCCACTCATGCCACTAGGATATAAAAGTTATAAAAATTTATATAAAATAGTTTATATTAAAATATTTCCCCAAAATAGTTTATTACTAAATATAAACAAGTTACAAAACCATTTGAAACCAAGAGTAAACAAGTGATATTTTCAACCGATTTTCTAGAAATTCACACTTCTAGAAAATTAACCTAACAATGATTTAAAAACTATTTATCAATATAATTTTGGCATACCCATTCCATGGTTCACAACACACAAACCCATGCATGCATTGTTTGGAAATTCTATACTCAAGAGTAGTCTCTAATCTAATCACCTTTTGTCCCAATGAAACATGCCCTCAATCTAGGGTCATAAACCTCATACCCCTATGGTACACCTACCTTATTTTGGGGAACATAGAGCATGAACTCACAGAACGCATATATTCCAAAACCATTCAAATAAACCAATTCAAAGTATTTTAATAAAACCATTATTATATTGAAAACCATTAAATAAATCAATTCCAAACACCCATTTAATTTCAAAAAAACCATTTTGTTCATTGTAATACCTTTCATAAAATACAATTTTCATTATTCCATTAAAAACCAATTTCAAAACATCATTTTAAAATCAATTATAAAACACTTTATTCACCAGCACCAATTTCCCAGATTTACAAAAAAAAAATACCAAAAAGGATTTCAATAAATCATATAGAATACAATTCACAATCAAATATAAATAAATAAATCAATTTTTAAACCATTCCATTCAGTTATACTAATAGGAGTTGAGAGTGAAGCCACCTACCTCAACCATTTTGACGAAAAGAGAAAACAGATGAAGACACTCACAAAACCGGGTCGATTCAACATGAGAATACCTTAGATATTCTCCCTTAAAAAAGACCAAATATCAACATATTTTCTGTCCATAATTTTATTTCTACCAATAACGGGCGTAGATCTAAGAGTTCGAGCAGAGCGTAGAAGTAGATCTAATGAAACATGAAAATAACAGTGAAGAATGATGACATACTTCAAGAATAGGGCATCGAATTACAAAGGGAAGCCTTCAAATTGACTCCATGTCAATGGGAGAAACTACTTTGTCCTTAAGAGAAGAAAAATCCTGAGTTAGAGTCAGTTTGGGGAAAATGAGTGGATTAAAGGCTAGACTGACATATATCAACTTTCTATGGATGTTGTTTTTAACCCACACATGGTTTAGTTGCATGGTTAGAAAATCTATGAGCTAATTGTATGTTAGTTAATGCCCCAATAAATTTCTCTAACAACACCCTCACATGGTCTCCCTAACCATGTACCAACCATTCCAAAGCTATTCCCTAAAACATGTTACTGTGCACAATTTCATCTAGTATTTTCGTATGGTTTAAACAAACTGTGCACATCCCGTGCACCTTCCTATTAGCCCCAAAACCTCCTTTCAAGAATCCCAAACTCTCCCAAACTTCACCTATGAACTTTATATACAATAAAATTATAAATAAATTTTTACATAATAGAAAATGGTGGTACAAAAAATATTATAGATGATTTTATATATTAAATATATAAAAAACATATTCCATGAACTCAGTTTACAGAAGTTGATAACAAGAGAAAGAAGATAAGATATAGTGAGTCTCTCAAGGATGAGAACCTGGGACCTATCTTATGCTATAGAGATAGAACACAAAACCTATCGAAATAAATAAAATCTTATAAGAAATGAGGTATAAGAAGAAGTTTACCGAATTCTATTGATCAAATCCATTTAGTTGAAGTAGAAGGAGAATAATAATAAGAAAACATATTATACTCAATATTATAGAAGTCTAAAATAGTGAGAAATAAGTAAGAATACAAATATTTTACTAAGACTAATGAGAATGTAGTTATTCTTATTATTTGTATGAAGTTTATATCCATGAATATAATGTTGAGATATGCTATTGATATAATTCATTGAAGGCTATGAGACCAGGGATATTTTCAGATACCATTTTAAATGATTCTTTTGATAGCCAAATTTTATCATATATTTATTATTTCATGTAATTTTATCTTATTTTTGGGTATTTTAAAAATTTGGTAATTTCAATTGAAAATTATAAAATTCATAAAATTATATTTTATTACATGTTTTTGGGAGCACGATATTGTAAAAACCATGTAGGATTCTGGGAGAATAGAAATTTTCTGTTCATTTTTAATGTGCATGGTTTGACCTTCATGATTAGTCTATATATTTGATTAAACTATGAATGTACCATAAAAAAAATATTCTAGGTGTTTTAGTTCATTAACATAGCATTTTCACATGATTCGTAAAATGTATAAACTAACCACGCAATGAAATTTAACATAGGTTGTGATGGTTGTATGATTAGTTCTTGGTTTTCCTAACCATGTTTTCTTAAACATGTTTCAAAATAAGATTCTTCAATGAGGGGGAAAGAAAAAACAAGTTCACAAATGATTTATAAAGAATTATAAGATTGATAAATCCTCTCTCACTTATGAAATATGGAGATCAAATTATCAATGATAGAAAAGATCTAGCATATTGTTATTTATTATGACAAACTCTTCAATGACCTCCCTAATGAATGTGAATCTATAAGAGTAAGTCATTCCTAATATTTTTTTAATGCTGCTACTTTCTCCTCACTGCCATCCCACATGACTTTGAGATCAAGAAAGTGGTATTTGGTCTCAACAATAGATGCTCTCCCAGACCGGATGGTTTCAAAAACCACTTTCTTCAGCATTTTTGGGAGCTTCTGCAATATGATGTTTGCAATCTGGTCTAGCACTTTTTCAAAGGTGGATTTTTTCCAAGAGGTTTCAATGACCAATTTATCACCCTCATTGAGGTGGGGACCACTAAACCTAAAACTCCCAATTTGAATTTAAGGGTGGGGACCACAGAAACCCTCATAATATGAGAAACCTCTTGAACTTGCTCTTTAATGAGGGAGGTGGCCTTTAGGTTTTCCCAAAATTTATTATGCCAACCTCAATGTAATTATGATGGAAATTTAATTTGTTCCAACAATTAAATTGGGGAAACATATCACATTGACTACCTTTTCATTTTGGTGGAATTGGGGGAAGGGTAGGAGAAGGCAAATTGGGAGAGAACATTGGAAGAATTCTTCTTCCCCAACAAAGAACACTTCTCCAATGAAGAATGCCAACATTCTCCAACATCTTCGACTTCTTCTTCGAGACATCCTTCAATGTGGGATGTCTTCAATTGACGAACGTCCTTCCCTCCTCATCTACATCAACAAACAAATGAGGTAGGGGTGTGTTTTAAATTGATCAATGTTAATTTTTCTCTCACATTGAATCATCCCCCTTGATCCGCTTGCTACCGCTCTAACGCAGAGGGGTGGGCCAAACAAACATGGCCTGAACCCTCCTCCGTTCTTCATGAATGGTGTGTTATTCGCGATAGAAGAAGGCGGCTTTGTTCCTCGATGATGAACGAAGAGCGGCCGATCGAAAGGGCTGCCAACGAAGGCATGACGTGCAACTGCGCCACGCAGAGAGGACAGCTAGCCATCTGGCTAGCTGCTGCTACCCCACTGCACTACGACCGCCCCGCTGGACCGCCACCTCCGCGCTGCCTCGTGCAGCCCGCGGACCTCTCCGACCTACATTTTCCCACAGCCTTCGCCACTCCAAGGCCCACTGCTTCCCCCATGGTGTCCCTGCCCCGTATCCCACAATGGCCCCCGCGGCATTGCCACCCTGTTACCCACCATGGACCGGGCAGTGTCGCTGCCCCACGACCCCCACTACCTCGCCGACCCGCCGCCCTCCGCGGCCCCTGGGTCCTCACCGCCTAGCGGCACCCACTCCACCCTACGGCCTCTGCAGCTCATTGTGGCCCTCATGGCCTTTGTACCACACCGTGGTTTCCGTGGCCCCCGCGGTCTCTGTGGCCCCTCGCAGCCTCCGCGCCGCCCTGCGTTGCCCTGTGTCCTCCACGGCCCTCACGGACTACGAGGCGCCCTTGCAGAATCACACAGCTCCGTGGCCCCCGTGCCACCCAGCGTGGGCAAGTCCGGACCCGACGGGCTGGGTCAAACCAAACCGGGGTGGGTCGGCCCGGCCCGGGTCATTCCGACTAGGTCAGACCGGACCCGTACCCGCTACGAGTTTTTCGCACCATCGACCACATCATTGGCACCAAGCATCTATTTGACAAACCATTAATGGTGTTGTAAACCTTGGAGCGATAAACACCCTTTGGTATACCACACTTGAGATTTGGATAATGTTGGGATATAGTCGGGTTGGATCGAGCATGAATCCAACCAGGACCTCGGGACTAAAAGGCTAATAACTTATAGACCGAGCATTCTATTGAGGCAATGTCTGTTGCGTTGAGACCCCTATGACATGGTGGTCCATTGGGATACATTTTCATGTGACTTCATAGAAGTTGGAGTATCGAATAGTGGATTGGGGAATAGACCCTCCTTGAGATGAGAAAGCTTAGTGTGGGAACCCAATAACTGGCTGTGACGTGAAGAATGAATAGCGATCTTGTGTGGATCAGCACCGAGCGATCCAGTGTGGGTCTGTACCGAGCCATCCTGTGTGGGTAAGCACCGAGCGATCCTTTGGGGGTCAGCACTGAGCGATCCTATGTGGGTCAGTACTGAAGGATCCTGTGTGGGTAAGCACCTAGCGATCCTTTGTGGGTCAGCACCGAGCGATCCTGTGTGGGTCAGCACTTAGCGATCCTCTATCAGTCAGCACATAGCGAGCCTGTTTGGGTCAGTACTAAGCGATCCTGTGTGGGTCAGAACCTAGCAATCCTATGTGGGTGAGCACCGAACGTTCCTGTGTAGGTCAGCACTGAGAAATCCTGTGTGGGTCAGCACTGAACGATCATGTGTGGGTCAGCACCTAGAAATCATATGTGGGTCTGACATTGTACTGGCAATGTACTAGGATCCTGAGTGGGTATGTTGATGTACTAATGAAGTACAAGGATCTTGTGTGGTTCTGACGATTTACTATGATCCTCTGTGGGTTGAATGATGATTAGGGATCCTTCATCAGTCTTCCTATTAACAGAGTAAGATGATTCAGTAGTTACATCAAATCATATCTGCTACTATACCGAAGAAATACCAGGTTTGTGCTGAGTCTATACCTGTGCGGTACTATCCTTCTTGATAATACCTTGGTGGTATTATTCAATGTGGCGTACCGTTGTAGTACATACCTTCATTGTATTCCTCCCTTTGTGGAATAGTTGTGCATTGGGATAATGAGTTGGTCCTTGTGATTCCTCATGTTTGAGATGGGTTTACTTGATAACTTAGTTATATGTATGGGTATATACCTATGTTGGGTTTTCAGTTTTTTTCATGCTTTTTGGTTTATCCTTTGTGGATTTTTGAGACCTTGTGGGTCTTGGGGTCCCTACCCAGTATTGTTATACTAACCTATGCATGGGCTATGCCAGCACCTCGTTGTGTTTAGTGAAGACGACAGATAGCACTGAATGTGGACGAGAGTACCAGGACTGGAGGTAGCTTAAAGGTCGACCATAGATGAGGAATACTGTAGAGAAGACCGTTCGTGAGCTGTAC
The DNA here is from genome assembly GCA_963277665.1 of Viscum album. Classification (NCBI taxonomy): domain Eukaryota; kingdom Viridiplantae; phylum Streptophyta; class Magnoliopsida; order Santalales; family Viscaceae; genus Viscum; species Viscum album. Next base: position 1,295,372,199 of record OY728135.1, read on the forward strand.
CACCCTTCAGGTAGGATCATTGGCGGGTGATCACATAAGCTGTTCCACTTTACTTGAACTTTCAGTTTCTTGTACTTTATAGTTGGGATTGTATTCTGGCCCCATTTTCTTACTGTACTGACTCTATTTTACTATATAGTTATTTGTGTTTGTATCTCTCTATGTGCTTGGTTGCATGAGTTTACAGGTTATAGAGGCAACGCCTTCCCATTTTTTGGGAATACACCTTTGGTTCTAGTCACCAGCCCCTAGCCTAAGGATGGCAGGCTTGGGGTAGTCATGGAATGGGCCCTGGGGGACAGGTCGTGATATTTACATAAACCTTTTTAGAAATTATCATCTAGTCAGAAGGATCATTTAACTACATTTAAAGATGCCCACAAAAAAATGTGGTGGAAACTAGTAAACATGAACATACACCTGCTTATAATTACCAATTCTGCCAGCAGTCGCATATACCAGTATTGAAGGACGTTCATCAACCATACTTGACAGAAAATAGCCAGCAGGCACATACAATTTTCAGTGTTCATTCAGCCTTCCCACATTCACGTTTGGCACAACCTAGAGAAGTTAGTTAGAATGCTCTGACAACAAATATGGGGCAGAACCAACTCTGTACCCCCATACATGAGTACTATTAATACCCAATGACATGAAAAAAAATACAAGAGTAGGAATATACACCTACCCTCGATGATGAATGGATGTATAATCCCATTTTTACAGCTAATGTAACTAAACACCTCTTATAAATGGTTAAAGGGAAGACATAAATTCTTGATCATATTCTTAAAGCATACCAGGATATTATAAAAACTACTTCAGTAGTACTAGGGGAACATACACAAAAATCTATCCCCATACCTGTGATGACACATCATCATGACATCCTAGAGTTTTTACACACCTTTGTTCCAGTCTAGGAGGGCCATAGGGCATACTCCCCAAATCATATAGACAACCGGATCAGGAACATACACCCCTTCCAATTAGAGGTAATTAGTCCATTCTGGTGACCACTCCAAGGTAGGAACTTACACCTACCTGTGATAACCACTTCTCCCAACAAGTGGACCCAACTAAGTGTATGAGAGAATCCAAGAAGAACTATCACCAAACATAGTTGGAAAATCAAGAGTAAAACTACAATATGACTCCTCTTAATGCTGGAGTTCTTGAATCCCTTAATCATTTATCTCCTGCAGTTCAAGATCCCACCCTCTCATTACCAAATGATGGTAGTGGTAGTAGTAATTCTAATTTTTTCCATCAGACACATAATCATGAATGCTTGCTTCATGAAAATTCATTCAATCAAGAGATCCTATCTCTGGATGAGAGCCATAGAAATCTTATGTGTGTCCTGAAGGCCAAGGAGAAAAAGGATTTATCCCTTACTATAATCCACCATGGTGTTCCTCCTCATGATGGCATTCACTGCGAAAGTCCTCTCTTCAGTAGTATTTCACATTGTCAAGATAATTCTATAATTGATAATGTAGTGATGAGAAATTCCTCTTCTCTCGAGGCACATGACAATATTTGGCCAGTCATGTCTGATGCCTTGTCATTAACAAGTGAAATACATTCTCAAACAGAAGACATTTTTAGGGAACAATCATTGTCTGAACCTCCCTTGGGTCATCTGTCTTCTAATATAGAGTGTTCACTTTGGTGAGACCAATCTCTAATCAGTTTTTTACAGATGAGAGGTCTCATAAATGGTTTGATAAGGTGGAACTATTACATGAAAAAGAATTCATAATTTTTAAAATTTAGAAATCTATCTGAACAGAATAGAACAAAACATTAACAAGAAGGTTCACCTATGTTCATTTATTCAAGGAGAATTGGTATTGTTCCTCAAGACTCAAATAATACCAAGAAAAAAAACTCCAAAGTTTCAGCCAAGTTAGAAAGACCGTATTACATACATATGGTCTACCCAAATGTAACTTATGACTTAATATCAATTAATGGAGAGCTTATTACAACTCCAACCAATGTGATATTCTTGAAGAAATACATTGTGTAATTGCACATATCGTCCTCACTACAAGACTGAAAACTACACAACCCCCTTGTCCTCAATACAAGAGTTAAAAATTTACAGTACAATGTCCTTACCACATGAAATTAAACTGAACAACACAATGTACTAGTTTCAAGATTTTAAACATTATAACAACCATAAAAATGCATGTTGCACGATGGTAAAATTCATAGCACTTTTGTCCTTGTCGTATGACGTTAAACTGCATGACACCATTTTTCCTTGTTACAAGACATTAAACTATACTGTTAATGACTTATTTACTTGACGTTAGGAGCTTTTATATATAAAAATCATTGATATCATTGCTACTAATTAGTGGAACATGATTTTTTTTACTCCCTATGTTAGAATCAGATCTGAATAGGGACCTTATTTCAAGAACTATGTGTGACTTGATTCTCATTTATATGAGATACGTAGAGATTCCTGGATCTCCAATCTTGAGCCCAAATGCAACCATAAATATGTTATTTCCTTTTCTTCTCTTGTATATGAATTTAAATCTATACAGAATGTTCCCTTTAGATACATGGTTTGATATTTATACCATTTTGTGTGTTAAGATCATCCTTTCATCAGGAACGTGTCAAAACTCCCCATCTCACATATCAAACTCGATTGGTGTGAGAAATGATTGTTTCAAGAACTATGTATAGATTTATTCTCATCTGTATGAGATACGTAGAGATTTCTAGATATCCAATCCTGGGCCCATCCATGATATAAAACACCATTATTCCTTATATAAGAATCGAAACATGCATAGGGAATTTTTAAAGAACTACACATGACTTGATTATTTCCCATAGCAAGACATGTAGCAACACTTGGGTTTTTTTCCAATAGTACAACTACAATATGTCTTTCTTTTCACATCTGTTCATATTCGTCCTTACCACAAGATGTTAAACTACATAGAAATCCTAGAACTATGTTTTGCTTGATTCTTACTCCAACTAGATATATAGTGAGCCCATATCCTATGCCTTGGATCATCCATAACATAATAAAGAAACCCATATTATAACTTGTGTCACTTTTGTGTAATAGAAGAATAATTTACCACTCCTTGTTTCCCACACCATGTATAGCTCATGTGGGATTAGGAATTGGGTAAAAAAATTCCATGTATAAAAAAGGTGTCTCAATTACTTTTAGGGTTAACAATGTCCTCACTTCATGACCTCAAACTACACAATATTATTTCCTTACTACATGACTTAAAACTACAAAATATAATATCCTAACTACATGAATTTAAACTATACATCATAGTATTGATTCAAAGGAAACAATGAAAGTCTCCATTTTTACATATGAGTCATATCTATGTAAACGAATTCAAACTCATGGACAATGTTGATTCAAATATTTCTCATGTGAAATGAGAATTACTCTTTTCCATACATCATACACTAATATTTAATGTTTTCAAATCTTAATAGTATTCCATAAAATTATCGTAAAATAATTTCTAATATCTAAGAACTCTTTTTCCTAACTATGCAGTACATGCCATTAGGTGGCCTTTCATATGTTCCCTACCTAACTGACATATCAGTCAAAAGATGCCACTATTTTCTATGCAGTATATGCCCTAGTTAGACCTCCATAATACTGTCCCCATAACGAGTTTGTCAAATGATAGTAATTTAATTCTTGGTTATAGAGACATTGTTCCCATAAAACTTTGATGATAATATATAAGAATCTACAATTTAAAATAGTAGTTGTTGAATATTTATCGCATTATCTTTCTCTCAATAGGAAAGTATTCAAGACCAGGGTTTACACATCTCTCCTTATATGTGTTCAAAGAATTTTGAAACAAAATTGAATCACTTGACCACATATCTTATATTGTTTCCATTTCTGTTCCTAGTCGTATAACCTAAAACTAAAGATACCATACCTTATACATTTGGGTCAGACCTTCACAGAAATCCAATTATTTCGATTCCCCAGAAATCATTATTGGAAACACCCTATCCATATTTAGTCACCTTTATTCATAAAACATATTCTGTGCTTTGAAAAGTTTGAATCTCCATAAAATTTAATCAGCTTTTAAGAATAGATTGTCAAACTTCTGAAATCTCTTTTTCCTAAGTATGCAATACGTGCCCCTAGGTGCCTTACATAAATTTTGCCTACATAAAAGGCCTATTGGTCAAAATATTCCACTATTTAGCTAGGAAAAATATTCCACAATTGGCCCGACATAATACAACCCCCATAACACGTTTTCCAAGTAATGGTAACTTCATTCGTGGATATAACTTCCTCTAAAAACATTAGGCCTTTTCTCATATCATTCATCAGATACAGAAATTCCAAAATCACACATTACAATTTTCCCTTCCATACCTGAATATGGAAGTATGATTCCAAAAACATTATGAATAAATTGATAGAGTATCAAACCTATGGTCAAAGATAAAGACCTTAATTTAAATATACACAATTCCCTCACCGCATTACTTAAAACTACACTGTAAAATGTCCTCACTGAATGAATTAAAACTACATAGTAAAATTTCCTCACTGCATGATTAAAACTATAGAGTATAGTGTCCCCACTACATGACTTAAAACTGCACAATAAAATGTTCTTGCTGAATGACTTTAAACATCACAACATAATATTCACTAAAAGGAAACAAAGAAATTATCATTCTTACATATGAGTCAGATCTATGTAAAGGAATTTAAACTCATGGACAATAATGATTCAAATATTTCTAATGTGCATTGAGAATTACACTCTTCCATACTTCATACTTTTAATATTATATATTTTCAGATATTCATAATCTTCCTTACAGTTTCTAGTAACATAGTTTCTAATAACTGAGAACACTTTTGACAGACTATATAGTATGTGCCCTTAGGTAGCCCTGCCCAAGTTACCTATATAATGGGCCTGTTAGTCAAAAGATGACACTATTTGGCTATGTAGCATATTCCCCAGTTGGACTTGCAAAATACATCCCCCATAATAGGTTTGTCAATTGATGATAATTTTGTTCTTGGTTATAGTGTATTTTCCTCCATTAAACTTTGATGACAATATATAAGAATATATATTTTAAAGCAATCATTCATGTATATTTGTTCTATTATATTTCTCTCGATATAAAAGTCTTCAATCCCAAGGTTTAAACCTCTATCTCTCCATGTGTTCAAAGCAATATGAAATAACCATGGATCACTTAAGAACATATCATATATTCTTTCCATTTATGGTCTTAGTCATATGACCTCAAACTACATATACCATACCTTCTATGTTTGGGTCAGACCATCATAGAAATCCTATTCATTTGATTCTTTGTAAATCATGATTAGAAATACCGTCTCCATATTCAAGTACCTTTCTTCATAAACCAGATTCTATGATTTTTAAAATTTGAATCTCAATAAACTTTCTTAATCTCTTAGCAATACAATGTCAAGCTTCTGAATGATATTTTTCCTAAATATGAAGTAGGCGCCCTTAGTTTTCCTTGCATAAGCTGCCTATATAACATGCCTATCAATATAAAGATGTCATTATTCTGCTATGCAGCAGGTGCCCTAGTCGACCCTACATAACACATCCTTTATAACGAGGTTTCAAATAATATTAAATTAATTCTTGTAAAATACATCCTCTAATGCTTTTATCCCTTTTACCATATCATTCTTCAGATCCATAATTTCCCAAATGATAGTTTACAATTTTCCATTCTGTACCTGAATATGGTAGGATGTTTCCAAATAAATTATCATAAAATTGGGAGAGTATCATACCTTTGGACAGAGCTAAAGACATTAAATTAATTCCAAAAAATATTCTCACTACATGACATAAAACTGCACAACACAATGTTCTCACTTCTTGAATTAAGACTGAACAATACAATGTCCTCACTACATGACATAAAACTTCACAATATGAGATCAAAAATTAGTCTTTCTGAAAAATTTTAACCATTCCTTATTCACCAAATTTGGGTAGACATGATTTTCTTATTCCTGAAATAGGTTGGCATTGAAAACCCTTTATTCTCAAAATCCATTTCCATAGAAAAAACACCCACTGTGGTATTGAGTCACCCAAATCATATTTTACCTTGTCTATCAATAGTAAATTGTTAAATTCATAAGATCTATTTTGGTTGACTATGTAGTACATGCCCTAAGGTGGCCTTGCATAGAATTTTCATACATAATGATCCTTTTAATCAAAAGATGCCACTATTTGAATATCTATCATATGTCATAGGTTTCCCTATATAACAAAAATTCCATAACGGTTTTTTCAAATAATGGTAACTTTATTCTTGGAGGATAATCCCCTTATGTTGATACATGTTTTAAATTTGGTGACCATAAAAATCATGGATCACGATTCCCCTTGGAAATATTTAAATAATATTAAAGCAATTCATAGCCATAGAGTCTTGTTTGGGATCTAATTTAAAAATTTATGGTCAATGATATTCGACCATAATCATTATCCCATTATAGTCTAACATAAATGACTTAAAACTACCAACAACAAGAGATGTGGTACTCACTAGATTGGGAACTCGTAAAGGGAAGTCTAGACAGAAGTCAAGTCCCAGTTCACTAAATGTATATTTTGTATGGTTTAGGTAATATTTAGAAATAAAAAGTTAAAAAATACAATTTTTTGGGGTTGTCTATACAATCCTAGTAAAAATCAAACTATACTCACTAGGCCCCATGGCTTAGGAAAAAATTAGAGTATCCTTCCAAAACTGATGGGGCTCCAATTATATCCAAATTATGTTGGAATGTGTGAAAGTTCCCTACTTTTACCTTAGATCAAGATTATTTTCTTTCCAAATGAATCAAATTATAAAGGGGGTCTTTTTTAGAGACCATGAAATGTATTACATGCACGTTTTTTAAAAATTTCCTCAATAGGGAAGGAATTGTTCACGGTGCAACTCTACCTTTCCACTGGGGTCAGTGGTGGTAGAAAAGGTACCATTTTGAAGGGCTGGGACCGCAACCCGACACAGATCCGAAGTAGGTGGGGGGGGGGGGGCAGCCCCCATGGTATGGATCAATAAATTTTGCTATGTATCTAAAGAGGCACCCAAGGTACCTGCGTACAAACACCTATGCGCCACCATGCTGAAGTTGAATGAAGAAATATTTTTGTTATGTCCTCCAAGCAGCGCCCTAGTCTAGCCAAAACACTATTAGAAGGAAAGGTTCTTGCACGACTAATATCTTTTCGTCCTAGGTCCTATTTTTTCCTATAAATATACTCTTTGGGACATTATTTTTAAGGATGAATTTCCTTGATGCCTAATTGCTGCTCTGGTTTCCCTAGTGCTTCACCCATGTTCTTCGAAACGTTCAAGTTAGTATTTTTAACACCTAAAGTGGAGGAATTGAAGGAGGATCATAGGAATTAAGTCTTTTTAGTGTTCGAAATCCATAACACTTTCGCACCTAGAGTGACCATCTTCTCTAAAATCAGAAAAAATTGCACACCACCTATTCCTTTCATAGGAACTTGAGTGCCCCACTTCTAAGAATACCTATGAATACTCTAGAAGGCTTGAGTTATGTCTTTCCCATGTATTATCATCCAGGTTGTTCATCTCTTTAGTGAATATCAGGTCACCCAAGCCTACTTACGGGCCCATACTTGTGCACCGATACCTACTAGGGTGTTCCTCTTTGATTCACTTACACTCTTTAGTCTACAAGCCATCAATCTCCCTTCAAAGCCATCCATGGAAAGGATCCTTCTTTAATGGATCCCTTGTTTGAAAGGGATTCTATTGAGACCTCCACCAAAACCTCCTAACTTATCAAACCTTTGGGAAACGCACATCATCATGTCTCCTATTTGGGTTTGTATATCCGAAGTACGAGGTTTCCCACATTTGTTTCACAATGGGTTTACGATTCATGGAGTGTTTGTTGGTTTTTATATCCGTAGTCACATTGATCATTCTCCTAGGAACAATGTTGGGAAGTTCCTAGTTTTGAGGATTAGGGTTTGGGTACTGACCTCTCCCTTATCAAAGGCCCGAAACCTTAGATCTATGCTTGGGAAGTTAAGGTTCATGATTTATTTTCCATTCAAGTGAATGAAAAGTCTTCCACCCCCACCAGGATCAATTTTAGGGAAGCCATCATATTGTAAGCACCTAACCTTAATTCCTTATTTCTTTCATTAGACCCTTATCCAATGTAATGTGAATAGAGGGAAGGCTCGTCGCCTTGCCCTTGTCCGCCATCGCCGTCGTAGGTGTGCCCTCTTCTACCAGTAGAGAAGGAAATGTGTGGGTGCCTTGGTTGAATTTTTAACATCCTCTTGTTTCTCACACCATGAACGACTCATGTGGGATTAGAGATTTTTCATGATCACAACATTTTCAAACTGAATGAACTAAAATAACTCTAATTCTTACCATAATCGAGATACATAGGAATCCTTCTCAAGGAACTGATCTCGTTGGATATCCTCTTCAAGAATCTAACTCTAATTCAATAATCTAAGCATATTACTATGAAATAATCCCCAAATTAAACCTCCAAATCATCAAGGAATCCTTTTTAAGAAGTATGTAAAAAATAAAAATTTTCAAAGGACTATACTCTCCAATGAATCTTATTGAACTACATGGGCTTTGATTCCCCTCCACATGGGATATGTAGGAATCCACCTTGAGGTTCATACCCAAAACATCAAATCAAACCTTTTCATCCTTGGTCTATATTTCCATGAAAGAATAATATTACATGGAAACCCATATTCTTCACATGTTCCTTGGGTTTATTAGGCATATGTCCCACACCAAACATTGAAAAATCACCTTTCCCTTAGATGACTGTACCACATGGCATTAAACTGTATGGCTAGGTCCTTATATGATGACATTAAAAGGTATGATGTGTACCATTAAGTTGAAAAAATCTACAAGGGTTATGACTCATTTAACATGGATACTTAGGTATCCCATTTCATGGGTATGATCCCAATATCAAAACAAACCTTCATCTCCCTGGACGAAAATAAATTCTATAGTGCCCCACTGAGTGGCTTAAAAAATAGTATCATCATAACAATGATTAAAAGAATATATAAGTTGTATATGAGAGGATATATCCATTAGTGAAGAATGATGAATACATACTGATGATTATAAAATTTACACATGTTAATAAGAGACTGAAAATTCTAAGGGAAACTTATGATATAATTGGTGAATTAATAAGGATTCATGAAAATTTCTTAAATTTATAAAGAGATACCCAGAGAAGACAATAATTCCTCCCAAAAGGGTGTGATGAGTCTATCCTCCCATACTCTTGACCAAAAAACATTCCTAAGTATCGTAATGTTCGATCTTAATGAAATCCTACCTTTGTAAAGAAGGTCCCTTTTGGATAAAGAACTGTTGCATGTTTCTGGTTTTATGAATAAATCCAATGGAAACTACCTAGAAGCAGTGATTCTTAAAACTACAACACACATTTCAAGGAACTACAAAACACATATATAGTGGAAAATAGTAAATATTTTTAGCGATTGATTGAGGAAATAAACAAAAAAAGAAGTGAATGAACAATGGAAAGTTTAGTGACTCAAATAAAAAAATCCATGATGAATTAAAAGTCCATCGTTTTAACCAAAATTAAGTTATGAGGAAAAAAAATTATTGATCATCTTCCTAATGTTGAGTAACTATTTTACTAACCAAGAATATAAGGAAATGTAAATATTTTATAAGTTTTAATTTCATTTTAAAAATTCCATCTTTTTTTGTTTTGTGTCTATCAAATTCTAATTCATCCCTTACTCCATGAAATGTATATCCAAGAATTAACGTCCATTCTTGAATATCTAAAATATACTTTAATAGATCTTAAAGCACCTAAAAGTGGGACATGTCTATCTATTTGTCTCTAACTATTATCCAAAGTTAATATGGTCAATGCATTAGTATATAAACCTAAAAATCAATACTACAGGTTCATTAGTAATATTTATTCATCAAATTGTTTAACAGAAATCAATAAAAAATTAACCAGGACATTGCGTAGACTAGCTATTGGCATTAAACCCTTATCATCCTCAGGTCATGAGTTAATGTCCCATGGATTTTCTAGAAATGATGGGTTTTCTCCGAATATATAGGTTGTCCTTCCCATAAATCATTTTAATATAATTTCCAATCTATATTAATATAATTTCCAAAAAAATATAATGGACATCTTTAAAATAAGGTTAATCACTAAATAGAATTTTAGCTATAGTTTTCATTACAACCATAATACATAAATACTTCACCCATTTTATTTCAATATAGGTCATTCCATGGTCTGAGGATTAACCTAGGTAATTTATTTTCACTATATATTCAAATCCATCATAATGGATTGTAATGAATATATGAATTATCCGAAGCATATCCCCAAAGAGTTTCAAAAATGGTGTATAGTAATTGCCATTTTCATTTATCAGGTTAAACTGAGTGAGGCCTAACACACCATGTCCGAGTTGTTACCCCTAGGTACATATATTCCAAAACCATGTCCACATACAGTGTTCAGACAATGATATATTTCTAGGAAAATGACATAATCTATATATAACAAAAAAATTATGATGTTCGTTTATACTTACCCTAAAATTATACCTTAGGGATATGTTCTCTAATCCATGCTCTCCTAAATATAGTTTCCAAGGATTCTACTAAACACTCTCTGATACCATTTATAGCGACCCAAAACCAGAAACCCCGGTGTCAATGTCTATTACCACGATTTTTTCATAATATTCAAGTGAATAGGGTCCCAAAGGACAAGACATTTTAGTAATCTTGAAAAATAGATATATACATGAGTATTGTTTTAAAATTTAATACACTAGTTACAACATCAATTTTTTATTTTGAGGATAATATCTTTATTCTATCTAACATATCCTTTTATATACTTCTTAGTGATATTAGAAAAAGGGAAAAAAATAAGGTTGGGTTAAAATTATCAGTAAGGGTAATGTACGGTAGAAGAAATAATAAATCAATGAGATTGATTAATATAGAAAGGTAAATAACTAAAGACAAATTCCATTTAAATAAGTTGATACAGAATAATCAATATAGAAAGGTAATAAATAGAAAAAACATTCAATTTAATCAACAATATGAGAATGAAATGCAATAATAGATTTTCTCACAGTGAAGATTTTGTGGATTATAAATAGTAATTCAAAATGATGAAATGATTAATTATTTGACATGTTGTCTCTGGAAGATGAAAACCTTTACTATCAAAAACATTCAATATATGGTTTCAAACAATAGGTAGAAACCTATTTAATTTGTGTAACTACTTTATATACTCATAATCATTCAATGCATTGAGGGTCTATAAAGAGGTCAGGACCCACCCATTACAACCTATCCAATGTCTTCCTCATATATAATAATAAATTTAATTACAAAATTATATTCCTTATAAAATATCTGTATAGAATAGAGAATACATATTTATCAATATTTTCCATGATAGTAAAATACTGTTAAATAAACACACTATGTAAAAATGATATACGGTTTTAGAAATAAGCATATCCATGATAAATGATATAGATAATTAGGATAAATTAAATGTCTAATGATCATCGGTAATTGAATTATTCATAGGGACTAGCAAAGGAATCAACAAGTGAATGTGAATGATATCCTCGTTTAAATAATTAATAAAATATCTATAGAAAGAATAATGATCATATCAATACAACACATACTAAGTGGTGTAAAATAAATGGTTTTTTATTTGATTTATAAAAATAAAATAAAAATGTCCTTTATAAAATAATTGAGTAAAATATCCTCTTTACTTTGAAAATTATTTTGAAAATTATTTTTTTTGAAAATAAAATTTTAAAGCATTTTCATTGAAAATTAATCATTTAAAATTATAATGGAACCTTCAAAGAAATTATTTAGGTAATTACATATATATTGTAAGAGGTAAAAATTAACATTCCTTTTGTATGTCAAAAACATTATAAAGATTCCTTATTTGAAAAGTAAAAAAAAATCATTTAGAAACATTTGTAAAAGAAAAAAAAGGGTGAAAAATTATTTAATAAATCATGTTGGAAAGGGTAAAACATTTTTGAAAACATTTTTATTAAGAAGGGGTTTTAGGAGAAATTATGTTCCCTCACTAAAGATTTAAATGTAGTTGGGTCTTCTTAAAAACATTTTCTACATCATTTTGATTACCAAAGAGTGGAAATATAATACTATTAATTGGAAAAGGTGATTAATAACTAGAAGATAAAAAATGAAATAATTTACTAAAAAAGTATCAATTAATTTCTTATCATGGAAATACATGTGTAAAAAATCCTAAACAAAGTGATATCACGCATTAAATCCTTGAAATTATTATTAAATTGTTGAGAGAATCATTAAATAAATAGACTATATGTGTTAAATGTAAATCCAAAAAATGAAAACAAAATAATATATAGTAAAATGAATTTAAACAAATAATATTATTTTATTAATTATAATTAGGTTGTATTATAACTCAATTAAATGGAATTAGGTTATGTAATTTCAATACCACTTGGGTAACTTTAAGTGTAAATACCCTTAGATGAAATAATTCTAATTAAAACTTAAAAAATCATGATTAATGATTGAATCATGATATTATATGCCAAATTGGTAGTATATAGACCATATATATAAAACTAGTTTCACAATAATAATGTATTCCTAATGTAATGGATATATTACTAAAAGATCCTTAAAATTATTCTTAAGGAAAATAATATTTAAACATTCCAAAGTGTCTCATACCACCTTAAAACATTTGAACCATAATCCTCATGAATTAATATAATTAAATGAATGTTTAAAATACCATTAATTTAAAATAAATCATTATATAATAAATCCAAATGGTTAGTAGATACATAACACAAATAAGTATTTGGAGAAAATTTTCCATTCCCCATAAAAAGAAAAGTGAGACAAGAATCCCCTACCATGTGTTTCATTTCGAGTGAGCATCCTGAAAATTATTATTAATGGTTTAAAAAATTTCAATAAATTATACCGAACCATAATCAAAATTATAATATCATATCATATATTCTTATAATATCTTATTATCGGTTTTTTAACAATATTTCACTATTCTCTCTATTTCGTGTGTTAATTGCAAAATTGTCCAAGTATGTTTTGAATTGTTACTTATTGTTATTTTTAATTACATTATGATTTATTAATATAGTGGATGAAAATAATGACTTAATTATAATATATAATTATTATATATGTATTTTATATAATCCATAAAGTCATGTGATAGGAAACTAAATACACCGTTAATGGAGATGTTAGGTGTGCAAATGCATGAAGGCTACTTTCATTTCCATGTCATGTTTTAAAAGAATGATAAGTAAATGATATATATGTATATTTATATTATAAATATAATATAATATATATTTCATATATTTTAGAAAATATTTTTAAAACCATCCTTTATACAATCGATGTATAGCTTGAACGAATCACATCACTTTGAGGAGCTGGTAGGCCGTACTTCCACAAACGATGTTATCGTATTCCCAAAAAATGAAAATCATAACTATATGTGTTATATAACAATTATATAAGCATAAATACATTATTTATTTATATATATCATATATAAATGGAGTTTCCATCATAATTCTCAACAATGAGAGGTGGTAAATAAAAATGAACTATCATCATTTCACGAGGCTGTAGTTCTCCATACAAGAACAGTAAGTTCATTACCCATTAGATGGAAGTGTGTATATGTTTAGTTTTAACCATTATAATACAAAAATATTTGTATATTTAGGATATTTTTGTTATTATATAATCATGGAATAATAATATTTAAGGGGGTGGAGAATGAAAATGAATCTAAAGAGCTTGAGGAAGGAAGTTACCTCTTATTTGGGTAACTCCTTTCAGTTTATAGAAAATGTTTTACTCGGTTTAATTTCATCACAAGTTGAGGATTATAGGATTTTGATATGGATGGTTATGAGATATTTGGGAAGATTCTGGTAGAGGAAAAGTGTCTTGATAGGTGTGATAAAGTGAGAGGGGTGAGTGCCTTTTTATAGCAGGGGAGTGACATTCTTGTAAATTTTTGACATGGGAATTCAATATATGTTTTCCTGTTATAGGGGGGAAAATAATGGTTAAAATTATATAAAAGAGTGTATAGGGTCTATATATGTTTATAAAATAGATTTTGGAAATGTTTATATGTAATTGTTTCCCTTAAGTTTACGGTTTAGTCCTTTGTGAAGCTATTTTTTCTCTTAATCGATGTAATTAATTTTAATTTGTTTCATTAATATATTTTGTAAAAAATAAGTTGAAATTTTAGACATTATATACTAATATTTTTCCAAATATGGATTCAATTTTTTCAAATTCAATTTACATAAGTGATAGAAATTAATTTAAATTTAATCCCATACATAGTGCGACAAATGAGGTTTTTCATGTAAAAATGTCCAAATGTATTATAAGTTTTTATATGTTATTTCAATTTTAAATGCATTAAAATGAACTAAATATGTTTAAATGATATATAATTGATCTAATTATGTTTCAAAACAAATGAAAAATATAAGTTATCCTTATAAAAAAAATTTCAAAAAAATAGTTTCGAATTGCCATTCAGTATTTTTCACCATTCATACAAAAAATTAAACATCAAAGGAAAATAGACAAAATTAACTCTAAGATATTTTTTATGTTTCAATTTTAAATAATAATTAAATTTTTAAATAAAAAATTTACAAAATTTACAAAAAATATTTATAGAATGTTCTCCATCAAAAGTCGGCAAAATTTCCATTACAAAAATATTTCTTTTGAAGCGTAAAAATGGGTTAGTTCTTATATTATGCATATCCAATATATTGGATGAATGTAAAAAATATTTTATTGAATATATAACATATATATTTCATAAATAACATTCAATAATATTAATTAATTGAATTTATTAGGATAAAACACCTTTCTGAGTATGAAACATTTTCTTTTATATTAAATTTGTTTTCCTATTCATTTCTAATTAATTTTTTACCTGTGGATTCCTTTTATATTTTTATTGACCATATATTTTTCTTATGTTAGTTTATAAATTTCATAAAATATATTTTAATGCCTAGGTTATATCTTATTACACTAAACAATAATTTTTTATTAATATATCATTGTTCGGTAAAACTAGATCTTCCGTGTAACACAAGACTTTGAAGAAACTCATTATTGTGTGTGACACACTATATCTTAGTATCATTTGCATTGAAAGAATTATCATGGAATAATTATATTTAAAATATTAAATATATTATAAATCCTTCATAAACTATATTCCCTTATGCGCTTGGTGTTTTGGGTCATACATGCTATCAAATAGAATGTTTTTAATTTATAATTTAATTATGTTAAAGCACTGATTTCAAGAACACGTTATCAATGAATTTATTCACGAATTGGGATGGATTTATTATTCTAGACATCTATTTGAGCACGATAAGACATTCTAAACTTCAACTAATAACCCATCACTATCTATAATCCACAATATAATTGTAATCTAAAATGAGGGTTTTTATAAAAAATGAAAGCCGATGGAATAACATGATGCCAAAAAATCTCCCAAACACAAATTATCACAAGATCCTCTACCTTCATCGAATCCTTGATAGGTCAAAAATAAACTAACTGTGTTATTCAATTGATAATCATCCATATCACATCCTTACCATTATTAGTCTATGATAAAATAATCATGAAGTACATGGATATATCATCCCATTTCCAATTTGGAATGGGAAAAGTGTATAGTGAAACAGTAGGCCTCAAATGTTCTGCCTTGATTCTCTAATAAGTGAGGAACCAAGACAGATACCGACATTCAGATATATCATTCCTTGAATCCTGAAATTTCGACTCAGGTTTTGGTATATCTTGGTATCTATATGGTTCACAAAAGAATTTTATTAATGACAAATGTCCATCAAATCATAACTTATGTCTTTCATAATAACCATCTGACCTTAATATTTAAAAACTCCACCAGGTGGCTGAGACCACACTTGAGGCCCCCCCATAAAAATAGTTCTTCAATGTAACTAACACTCCACATCCTAAAACTATCCAAATTGAATCATTTAATGATATAGAATATTTTAAATATAATTTCCCTTCTTATAATTGTATCATATTTAGAAATGTAGTATAATCATATGCACTACATGACGAAACCAACAATATTTTATTATATTAATTTAAAATTTACATTTATAGAATAAATATTTCCATAATAATTTAAATTATTATAATGGGAAATAAATTTGAAACTAATATAATAAAAATAATAATAGAAAAATTTGGATATTCCCAATCCCCAATAATAATTACACTAACGAACAATTATATAGAAATAAAGTAGAATATAAGTAATGTAATTTTTATTTTGAAAATGAAAATATATGTAACTTTTGAGAGAAAATAGAATAGAATAAATAATTACTAAAATATGAATTATTTTTCAGAATTTGGGGACCTATATAACCGTTACAAATCCAACTGTTGGAATAGTAGCCTAATTGTTGGAATAGTAACATGACCATTGGAATAATAATCTAACCATTAAGAATAGTAACATCATCACTAAAATAGTAAAATCACATATGGAAATGTAAAATAATGTATAATTATATTATAAAATTAAAATATTTAATATTTATATCATGATAGAAGTAAATAATTTTTAAAAAATGAAAAAACAGGTCTTTGTTTTTTTAAATTATATATGTTTTAGTTGAATATTTATAAAAAATATTTTGATTTAAAAAAATTTATTTTCATAAAATGGGTTTATAAGTTAATAATATGTTTTTTATAATTATAATCTAATTTTTGTAGACGTTATGATATTTTTCAAAGGGTGGGAAAAATGATTATAAAACTAAAATTATTATTTATCAACTAAATGAAGATTTTATTTAAAAAGTAAATTTCTCATATTTAGAATTTTTATTCATAAAATGGATTAAATTTTTTGAATCTAACCATCTGAAAATTTTTAGGGTTAATTTTTGGTATTTTTCTAAAATAATTAAATGTTTTGGGAATAGTGAAATATGATAAAATAAGGTATTCATCATTAGAAGCTAAATACATGAATTTCCGAGTCAAGGATGATGTAATAACCCAATATTCCAAAATTACATGAACCATTTGCTGTATATATTTAAAATAATCCATACTATTTGTAGTATTATTCCCAAATAAAAAACTAATCAATATAATATTACCCTTCCCCTTATAAATTCCACTCATAACCACCCCTTCTCATTACAAATTCGAAGCCTTAAATATTTCCAACTTCTACCCTAACCCATTAAAATCATATAAACCATTTATTAGATATTCTATTATCATTAAAATACCAATTCAATGTTCCTTATGTGGAATACCAAGAGGAGACATCTAAAGGGAAATGTGTTACCCTCAATAGTGTATTTTATTTTTATCTTCCACCTCAACATCAAAAAAAATTACGTTCAATAATGAATAATAACTAGAATATAATTTATATTTATGAATATTATTTTGTTAATGGAATATATATCATCTATAATATATTCTTCTCCTATTATTCTAAAAATGAAACCATTTTCACATTATTTGAGTTCAACGCTGCCGTGGATGATGGGTTTTTGTTTTCTATTACTACATTGATGTTTAGTCATAAAAATATTATTAGGATTAAATTATATTATAATAGGTATATTATAACATATTTAATGTTCTTTAATGAATATATAGGAATAATAATAAATAAAATGAAACTTGTTCTTGATAGTCAGTGAAAGCGCCTAAATGTACAAACTGTATAACGTTAAAGGTTTTACTAAATGAATTATACATATATCAGAAAAAATATGGGTATCTAGGAAAATTTCAATTTATATAATTAAATGAAGAATATTTCATTTCACTTATAAAGTTGTAATCTGATTTGATAAGAGAATCAATAATTACTTAACAAGTGATCCGACCATGGAATCATGAAATAAACACCCTTGGTACAATGAAATTAAACTCTATATCTCATTGTAATGGTTGTAAATTAATACAGTATCATTATAATAAATAAAATATAAATGTAATAGGTTCTAAATTAAGTAATTAATGAATAAAAGTTTATTATTATAGATATTTAGAGAAGGTTCATAATGATTCTAGAATATAACCTATGGGATCTCTCTGAACTAAACTTTTTCTTTGGGTTATGAAATTTATATATCTAAATCACTTTATATATATCTCTATCTCTATTTTATGTTATGTAATGATTTTAAATTATATATTTTTTTTTCATATATATATACCTATATTATTCTCATATCCTTTGATGGGGTAATACATTCCTTTATTTCATTTCTCAAATATAACCCATTTATCCCCATGGGTAATTCTTAAGATATAAGTTGAGATGATGCAACCCATTTGATTGCAAGGGCAATTCCTATGCTATGAGGTAAGATTATGAAACCCATTTCTTTTCATGAATAATTATAATGTTAATGACTTATTTTTTATATAATTTCTTTGTCCCACAAAATCATGTACATGTAATCATGGGTGTGCTCAGATAAAGATCCAATACATTGGGAATATTTTTATCTCATGAGACATTATGAATGAGATTTGGGAGTAAACCTAATCCATTATGTGACTTTTTCCACCTTGGGTTGTTGTATTTAAATTTTTCCTTGAATTATACTTATGTCATGTAATATGTTTCTTCCATTGTCCTATGTTTCAAGGATCATATGATACCTTTTTCATTATGTTATTATCCCATGTGATTTATCATGAGCCTTATATTTTTTATATCATTTTATTCCATTTTAATCGCATGTTATGCATCATTATCATGTATATTATCATATTATGATTTATCGATCACCCATTTATTTTATGTATTCCCAAAGATATCATATGTATTTTTCAAATCTCAGAGGTATTTAGAAGCTTATTATAGAGATTAAAACTACTTGAAAATAACTTGCAACCTGGACCTATAACAACTTTTTAATTGAGGAAGGGCTATAGATTTTGATATAGACAAAATTATTTAAATTTTTTTGGATATATGTTTTCTAAATCCATGTGAAAACAATTTTCCATCTACAAATGTTGATACTACCTTAGCTTCATTAGTTATAATGGTTATTGATTCTACCCACATGGTAAAACACTATAAAAATAAAATAATATAATGTTATTCAAACGAATTAGGAAATGTACCCATGAAACACAAACCCCCAGCATCAAAGTCATCACGCAAAAAGATTATCTATCATGGAATCTCATTTTTATTTTCTATATTCCAATGAAACTAATTTTTTTTTAAAAATATATATAAAAAATAATTCCTTGAAAATATTAGGCAAAAAGAAACGAAAATCAAGAATATTACTAGCTATTCATTCTGGTTCAAAGTGTTTATAAAAACTAAAAACATTGAAACTTTTCTATACTGATTGAATCTCATAATCTCGAATGAATATCTAAATTATTTGGTCACCTTGAAAGTTACATAAAAAAGGATCACCACATATGTTCTTCCTTACATCACTACCTATCATTGAATTTTTTTTTGGAAAACCAATGTGAAATTTCATTGGTATCCATGTATTTTATGTAATAAAAAAATTATGGACTAAAACACTAAATAACATGATGATCCTTATCTAAAAATGTCTACTTAATGGTTGTTTAGATTTTGGGTTAACCTCATAGAATAATGGGTAGTCTACTTAAATTTTTATCCACTAGGTTATAAACACCCTTCATATATATTATCACTATATAAATTTTTTTAAGCAGTAAAATCCATGTCAACATTCTGGATTTTGTTTCATGTTTCCTCATAAAAAAGATTATAGGATAATGGTTAGTAAAAGTAGTCACATTGGATCCAAACAAGAAACACATATTTTTTATGAAGAAAATATAATTTCTATAAATTATTTCTCAATGTTTATGTAATTATCTTATGTTGAATCTAAATTTCTTGATTCATATGTTTTGAGTGGTGACATCTTTCCCACATTTTGACACAAAATAAATCTTGGAGAAAAATTGGATTCGAAGTACCTAAAAGTTTATATTGGTTTTATTTATTTTCAATGAGAATTTATATTAATGATCATTTCATTATATATTACTTTTAATGTTGGGTGATAGAGGAAGAATTCCCCCAATGAATAAAAAAACCAACCCATTCAATGATGGTTAAAGAAGAGTGGGGATTCTATCTTTGAATAACAGGATGGATAGATTATTAGCAGTATCTATACAACATAATTATTATTTATTTGGAATTTAAAAAAAAATAAATGAATATTTATTATGCATATAATAATAATTTTTTATAATATTTAATAGTGTATTTAGAAGATCTTGTTGTTGAACTAACTAATGGACAACCTGTGATGCTATAATTATAAGAAATACAATGTAGATAAGTGGGTGGGGAAATAATCCAAGAATTTATTATGCATGATAGAAGATATTTTTAGTGAAAAATACTTCTTGGATTTTGGTTTGAAGAAGTAAAATTGAGGCCAGTACTAAAAGGTAATGAAGAATATTTCGGTACTCTAACATGAGTATTTATTATGTCATAAAACATTGAATATAAGTTCAAATATATTAATAAATTTTCATATATTTTATGCATAAATTTGAAGTGTGTGAGGATTATTTAGATTGATTGAGAATGTCTATAATTTAATTGATGTTAAATTGTTGTGAGATGAATAAATTGTAGAATTATAAAGTTTATGTTGAATAATGGCTCATTATGAATTCGTATTATTCTTCTACCACTTTTGATGTTAAAAATGATAAATGCATGACTATAGAATAGAAAAATTATCACTTAAAAAGAGTAATTGTTGAATTTAAAAAAGTATTTGACGAATTTTGAAGAGTGAGTTTCGACTTCAGAAGGGTAGTTGCTGACATTGTAGGAGAAATCATCAACTACATAAGAGTCATAATATTGTGTTATTTGGATGTTTAAAAATTTTAAGATTCATTTTTTGAATTTATAAGGGCGATTTTAAGACTTTTTAATAGAAATTTGGGACTTATTAATTTTACTCTAGTACTTTGTAAGGGTAATAAGAGACATCTCGAGAGTATTCAGTTTATGAGAAATTGAAAAGGAAAACAACATAAGAGTAATATAATTCTATAAAATAGTATCCTAGACATTGTAAGAGTCAAATCTTTGTGAAATTTATGTGTTTTCTAAATACTAGGATTATAGATAAAATTTATAAATAATGAAATAATATTAGATGACAGTTAAGATGGATTTAATGATCAAATAACCACCATTCTTTGTTTATCCATGATTAATGATTTGTTTTGAAGAATAATGAGATGAGGATGAAAATATTATTTAACTATTTAATTATGTATTTTTAAATATGGAAACTTTGATATCAATATTGGTGATCAAAGAATAAGAACTATTTTTTTTGAGCTCAATCTATTCTTCAAATTTGGTAACATCACAAACAAGATTTGTGACTCACATTAAATGATTGAGATGAGGATTTTCATATTGAAATGAATAAGATAAATCATAGATTCTGTATAAGAAATAGAAATACATGTTGAAGATTATAAAACTTTTTCGAAGAACTCGCACCCAAAATAAAAGTCCCACACTACAATAGTATTAAATTTTTATATTTTTTTTACAATTATGGAGATTTTTTGATTGATAATTTTTTGGGTATATTTTGAAAAGAAACATTCCCAGACTAATGTTAGATCTTGTTGAGTATTTTCCCTACTAGGATAAAATGAGAATGAAAATAAAAAAGGGTATTCATGTAATTTTAGTGCAGATAAGATCTTAAAGAAAAAGGAATATCCGAGATTGTGGGAACACACCTATGTGATAATGTTGAGAAAAATGATCTATATGATTTATGCACCAATTTTATAATGACCCACTTATTCTCATTGTCTTAAGAACACAACAAATCATTACTAAGCCTTAAGAGATATCCCCAAGACTCCAAAGACATGAAATAATTGATGAAGGGTATCAGATGAAAGTGGGGGATGATTTACCCTTTAAGAAGTAAACCACTAACCAAACAACCATAACCAACTAAACACTATATGATGCATTATAAAAACTAGATAACTCAACCACCATCTTTATAACAAAAACACACCAAATCATGCTATAGTATAAGCTAGAAAAAAACAAGGTAAACATCAGAAGAACACCTAAAGACTCCAAGATTAACACAAGACTTTATTCTCCATAGCTCAATGCTCTAACATCACCAAAAAACCAATGTATTATGCGGTGGTGCTAAATACATGTAATACATTACCTTTTCCCATGTATTAGAAGATAACATCTACAAATGCACCAAGGTTCTATTGTTGGGGTGAGTATAAAACTCAGTAGGTTTACCCCAATGACTTCCCTTATCATGCCACTAGGATATAAAGGTTAATAACATTTTTTATAAAATAATTTATATAAAATTTGTTTCGCAAAACAGTTTATGAATAAATATAAACAAGTTCCAAAACCAATTGTAAACCAGAGTAAAAAAGTACTATTTTCAACGAATTTCCAAACAATCCACATTTCTAGAAAATTAACCAAACAAGGCATAAAAAACTATTTCTCAATATCAATTTGGAATATCCATTCCATGGTTCACAACACACGCACCCATGCATGCTTTTTTTGATAGTTCCAAACTCATGAGCGGTCTCTCATTCAATCACCTTCTGTCCAAATGACTAATGACCCCGACCCAAGGTTAGGAAAATTATACCCCAATGGTACGTGTTGCTTATTCAGGGGAACATCTATCATGAACTCACACAACCCGTGTATTCCAAAACCATTGAAATAAACCAATTCAAACCATTTAAAAAATTCTATTATTGAAAACCATTAAACAAACCAATTCCAAACATCCATTACATTTCAATAAAACAATTAATTTCTTTGAAAACTCTTTAATTAACTCAATTTTTCATAATTCCAGTAAATCCCCATTTCAAAACATCAATTTTATATAATAAATAAAACACTTTATTCAAAAGTACCAATTTTTCGGATTTCCACAACCATCACCAAAAAGAGTTTCAATCAATCCTAAAGTAAACAATACACAACAAAATTAACATAAAGCATTAAATTTTGAAACCATGCCATTCAGTTCTACTAAGAGGTGTTAAGAGTGAATCCACCTACCTTAACCATTTTGATGAAAATTGAAAATAGAGGTGCAACGCTCATGAAAAAATATCGATTTTCCTTGAAATAAGATAAAATATTTTACCCTAACAATAACAGGACCAAATATCAATTTATTTTCCATCCACAGTCTCACATCTACCCATAATAAGTGTATATCTAAGAATCAGAGAATAAAGGGGCTGCAGATCAAAGTAGATCTAAGGAAACATGACAAGAACGGTGAAGAACAGTGACATATATCAAGAATAAGTATTTAAATCACCAAAGGAATCCATAAAATTTCTTCTGGATTGATGGTAAAACCTTATGTGGCCATAAGAGAAGAAAAATCATGAGTTGGAGTCAGTTTGTGGAAGAAAAAAGTGATTAAAGGCAACGAAGACCGAGATCCCCTTTTAAAGAGGTGGTTTGAACTCGCCCATGGTTAGACATACCATGCACTAACTTTTCATTATCTACTACCACAAGAATATCATGGAATAGCCTCCTTAGATGGTCTCTCTAACCATACGCCAACCATTTTGAAGCTACTACATCAAACATATTATTGCACACATTTTATCCTAGGATTTCATCATGGTTTAGATAAACTGTGTGCATCCCGTATGCCTTCCCTTTATTCTAAAATCTCATTACACGATCCCAAAACACTCCCAAACTTACCCTATAAATATTATATAAATACATAAATAAAGGGTTACATAATATAAATTGGGGGTACTTAATTATATCCACCATTGGTCTTTACGTCCTCAGAAAGTAGAAAGTCATTGCTTCCCTGAAAGAGTTTCGACCATTGATATTTCATTTTCATCTCACATTCCCAAGTATCTTCCTGAATCTGACCATGTTTCTATAAAACTCGCACTAAACCAATGGGTTTTCCATGCAATACTTTATCCTACCTATCCACAATATGCACTGGGATATGTACCAATGAATCATCTGACTCTATGTTGACGTTATCCCATCTGATTACATGGCTAGGATCAAGAAGATACGTTTTTAGTTGAGATGCATGGAACAAATTAAATACTGAATTGAACCATAATGGGAATGAAAACTGATATTCCACCTCTCCATCTCATTTCAGTATGTAAAAAGGGCCAACGTTTTGAGGAGATAAATTTCCATGCTTCCCAAAATGATAATGTCTAAGCCTCATAGAAATCCTCACGAGCACATGATCACTCAATGAAAACAAAAACATTCTTCTATGATGACCTGCATACAATGTTTGGAAAATTTTAGCTATCTCCTTCCATTTCATGATCAACTGAATTTTCTCTATTTTTTTATAGACAATGCTCAACCCAACTAGCATATTATCACATATTTCCACCCAACAAAGTGGATAATGACCCAGACACCCATACAATGCTTCAAAATGATCCATTTGTATCGACACCTTATAGTTATTATTATAAGAGAACTCTACTAAGGGTATATGATCTTCCCATGATCCACCAAAATCCATTACACACGACCACAACATTTCTTCAAAAATCTGTATCATCCTTTCAGATTTCCCATCTTTCTAAGGATGATGAACCATTCTTATAGTCAACTGAGTGGAAAGGGATTTCTATAAGGATTTCTAGTAATGATATGTGAAGCTCTAGTCTCTATCTGAGACTATAAAAACTAGATTTCCATGTCTATTTATCACCTCTTGGATATGTATATTAGATAGATCCATCAATGTTTGAGTTTTAATAATATAAATGAAATGGGATGACTTTGAATGAAAATCCATTATCACCCATATGGAATTGTGTTTTTGGACAATTATTTGGAGACCTGTAACAAAATCCATGGCTATCTGCTCTCATTTCCACACTGGGACACATAAATAATACAACATACATGTTGTTCATTTATGTTCTTCCTTAACTTGAAGAAAATTTCAGCACCTTAAAATGACCTCAGTCACTTTATATTTCATACCAATCCACAAAAAAAAAAACACTTCCAACCCCTCATACGTCTTATTTATTTATAGAAGAACATCTCATCTCAGTTGGCGGTAAGTATGAATAATTTTCTCATGAAAAACCATAATTACAACCATATGATATGAGAACCAAAAAACCAAACTCCCATAAATTTCCCATCCCCTAATGTTCTCCACTCCATTGAGTCTTGTACTCATAACCAAGCATTCAAAATTTAATATTTGTACATTTTTTACCATATTTACCGAATCCGGAACCACAAAGACTGAAAAGAAAACAATTACACCCCATTGGTCTTCACATTCCTCATGCATGTCGGCTAGGACCAACATTAACCACCAATAATCTGAAGCTTCTTTCACCAATTGCACATAGAAATATCTTCTTATGCATTGACCACAAAATTAACTGTTCTCGGTATATACATCAAGTCAAAGTCAAACATCTAATGATACTCCATCCTTATCCTTTTCCTTATATTCTAATACCATTTGGATAAATTGTGTTTCGATATCTTATGATCCGTAAGCACAATAAATTTCTCACCATAGTGATAATGATGCCAAGTCTTCCATGCATTTATAATCTGTATTATGAGGTTTGTATGGTCAAGTTTACGAACTATTATCTGGAAAGGTTTTGTTCTAGTTTTGTTTTGGTGGTGGATGGTGGATATCCACAATGGTGGTGTCTTGATGTGGTTGGTCTACGATGGTATTCAGCGATTGATGTAGTGTTAGTTGATGATGGAAGAGATGATGAAGGTTTTTTATTGGCGATGAAGAACTCCGATGGATAGTATTTCTGATTATTTGGAAATGGATCGGAGACGTTGATAGTGATGATGACGACGTGGAATCCTATGAGAAGATGGCAATGTTTTCCTACCAGCGTTGTGATGATGGTCTGGATTTTCGACTTGATGGGTGTATGACTCGAGGAAGGCACATGACTCGAGATGACATATGGGTGATGGTGAATTTTGAATTTTGAAATTTGAAATTCATGGGTGCCCTATAGTTTTTTGTTCAACAATTTTGAAATTTAGGGTTACCACTAATCCTTAAAGCTACTTTTTAGAAAATGAAAAAAATGGATTTGGAGTTTCTTGGGTAATTCTTCTCATGGACTCTCCATAGTTTTGAACCATAAGCAACCACATGGTCCACTTTCTTGAGAACAATTCCCAACCTCGATCCTGAAGCATCACAATACACCACATACCCCTATCATGATTCTGAAAAAATAATGATAAGTGGTGATTTAAGATGAAATTTCATCTCTTGAAAAGACAATAATTTTTTAGTCCTTTAGAATGGAGCATTATTCATTTCCGAAGTAGTCATTGGCGAATATAGTAATGATAATTCAAGCAAAAAGCATTGGTAATAATTATATAGACTAAGAAAAAATTGTATCTCATAAGCATTATTTAGAGGCTCCCAAGTGATAATAACTTTCGTCTTTTTAGGATCCACTAAAACACCTTTTTTAGAAACTACGTGTCCAAGAAAGCATACTTATTGTATAAAAATCACACTTTGAGACTGTGACATACAAATGATGGTCTCTCAATGTTCATAATAATGTCACTATGTGTTCCTCAATATCATACTTTTTCACTGAATACACCAATATATCATACACATACACCACAACAAAAGAATCTAGATATCTACTAAATATCTGATTCATCAATGCCATAAATTTTTCCAGTGCATTAGCAAGACCAGAAGGCACGACTACATATTCATAATGTCTATATCAACTTCTGAAAGCTATCCTCAGAGTATCCTCCCAAAATCACAATTGGTGATATCCAGATTGCAAGAAAATTTTAGATAACCACTAGGATCCACTCTATTGATCAAACAGATCATCATAGCATGGAAGTAGATACCGATTCTTTAACAGAAATTGGATAAGTTTATAATAATCCATAAAAAACACAGGGTTCTATATAATTTATTCATAGAAAAATTGGTGCTTCCCACAGACACATGCTCAAATGAATGAAACCTTTTCTTTACAACTCTTATAACTTCTCATTCAATTCCCTTAATTCAATGGGTTCTATCCTATACGATGAAAGAGAAATAGGATTGGTCCTTAGAAGAATATCAATCATAAACATAAATTCCTTTATAAGTGGTAACCCTAAGAAGTTCATAGGAAAGAAATATCTAAATTTATCCACAAATTCTAGAAAACTACTATCTTTGATATCCTCCACTGTTTCCAAAGTCAACACCACCAACTATTAAGATATTGTTCCAACTAATGGTTCCAAGAAACCTATTTCACCTGTCCTTTCCACTATTTGTCCTATAAAGAGATTCTTGACATCTTCCTTAGTTGTGAAACTAAATTTTCTTCTATAATAGTTGATGTGAGCCATTAAAGTCATCATCCAATCCATACATTGGATTACATCAAAGACATCCATATCAAACATTGATATTTCCCACTGTAGCTCAGCTCCATCAATGGTCATAGAACATAATCTACACCCAAAGGCACAAAATTATCTTTTAAAAAGAGGAGTTTTAAGTTTTAACATGGAGGGAATTATCTAACAAGTAAACATATAAAATAAATATCACAAGAAGAAATGAAGGAATGTGATGCACTAGTATCCAAAAAAAACTTATATAAGGGTCGAATTCAATAGAATCTTACCTCTCAACATAGATGGTATAACCTTATAATCTAGAATCACATAATTAGATCCATATAATTTCATCATTTTTGTACTATTATCCTTGTTTCCTTGTTGATATTAACCTTAGAAAGGATTCATGGTCTTTCTAAAATCATTATACTTATCCCTGTTCTACTGATGATTTTGATTTTTCATCCATTGTTTGGATAAAACCTACAATGATTGCGAGACTTGAGAAGAGTGTTGAGAACCTAAACTCATATCAATACAACAATATAACTAAATATTACCCATTTTCTTACAGTTAGGGTATTATCTAGGTTGTTCTATACACTCTCTCTTCATGTTGTCAAACAAGATACGTTGGAAACATCTTTCTTTTCTCTTGGTTCATGGAGGAAGGTTCCCTAATCCAACCATTTGATTCCGATTCCCATTCCCACTGTGGAAATAGGTATACCTCTTCTACTTGCTCTTTGCATTTGAGTTCCCACCGTTTCTCATAGATATAATCATACTTACTTCTCCCATCTTTCTTGAGATATCTCATTCAACCACTATCACTCTATTCACCATATCTGCATAATCCTTAATACAGAGCAACGCAATCTTCGATCGAATAACATGACTTAGACCTGATGCAATAATGCGGGCCTTCAAAGATGCACTAAATACAACCTCTAGGGAAAAGTGCACTAAAATCATAAATTTGGAGGCATACACTTGATAGAGAGATTCTCTTGATTCAGGCTGAAGAAATCCATCATATTCAAGATCTTGAATGTTTGAGGATAGAATTGTTTTTGGAAAAATTATTCAAAATCCTCCCAACTCTGGCCCTAACCCCAATCGGCATGCGGCATTGGTTCCCACCACTAGCATTCAAGACCCTTGAGAATATATGGGGCTAGATTAAAATTGAAATCCATTGGGGTGATGAAGTAGTCAAAGATACGATTCATCACGTTCAATCACACCTCTACCTTTTCGGGTTCAGAATCACCCTTGAAGGTGGGTGGATTCTATTTCATGAAATGTATGGATTGATCCAAATTCATTTCCTTATCCCTTTTATTTCATGTATCCAAAGCTTGAAATTCTTGAAGGATACTCCAAACTAGATCTTGGTTGACCTATGGTTTCGGTGAAACCACATTCTTCGTAGCTTCATCATGTTGGTTTATACGATGTTTATGGGGTGATGTTTTCTAAATAGACAACAACTCTAGAAGTCTCACCCTCTAGCAACCGAAGGCTTAACATTTCATGTTATATCACAAAAACCATAACACATTTTTTTCCAAAAATAAATTTTGCCATGATTAACCATTTTTTTAAAAATAATTTCTTTTTTTGTAAATTAAATCATTTTTAAAATGCATCAACCATGCTCTTTTCAAAATCATCATTTGAAAACAGTTGCATCATTTTTAAAAAATTTACACTTTTATACCTAATCATAAACCATTACTCCAAATTAAATATTAAATCCTAGTGGGAATTCATTCCTCTACAATTCATGTCATGATTGTCTCATTCGTTAAACCCATTACAATGAGATTCTAATATCTTTTATGTCTATCCAAAATAGTTATGTACCCAAATCCATGGTAACTTAAATCTCCAAAAATAATATTTAGATGTCTTTTTATTATCTACATTTTTAGTCTTGAAAATCCTAATCTTTTTTAATATTACAACCCATGGAATAGACAATAACTAATTTCAAATCCATGACCAAGAAAACTGATGACTACTTGTTCCATAAGGAAAGGAACAAGCTAATACCACTTATCTCAAACAGGCTTTTAGAATGAATAAATTGATACCATTTGTAATGAACCACATATTAGAAATGGATTGAGAATTCCACAAATCATTACTAGGCCTTAAGAGACATGCCCAAGATGCCAATGGATGGAACTAAACCCTGAAGGGTTTCAAATGAAGGTTGGAGATGATTTACCCTTTATAAAATAAACAACTAAACAAATAACCACTATATGTTGCATCATAAAAAAAAGACAACTCAACCATTATCTTTATAATAATACCACAAAAAATCATACCACAACGGAAGCCAAAAGAGAATGAAGGTAAATAGAGAAAGAACAACAAAAGACTCCAAGACAACCAGAAGACAACATGCTACACATCTCCATTCTCAAACATTATCAAACATCCAAGGTATCATGAGGTGGTGCTAAATATGTGTGATACTTTTTACCTTTCCCCAAGTCTTAGAAGATAGCATATGCAGAAGGACCAAGGTTCCAAAGTAGGGGTGAGTATAAAACATAGTAGGTTTCCCCCAATGAATTCCCCACTCATGCCACTAGGATATAAAAGATATAAAAATTTATATAAAATAGTTAATATTAAAATATTTCCCCAAAATAGTTTATGACTAAATATAAACAAGTTACAAAACTGTTTGTAACCAAGAGTAAACAAGTGATATTTTCAACCAATTTTATATAAAGTCACACTTCGAGAAAATTAACCAAACAATGCTTTAAAAACTATTTATGAATATAATTTTGGCATACCCATTCCATGGTTTATAACACACACACCCAAGCATGCATTGTTTGGAAATTCCATACTCAAGAGTAGTCTCTAATCCAGTCACCTTCTTTCCCAATGAAACATGCCCTAAATCTAGGGTCACAAACCTCATACCCCTATGGTACACATACCTTATTTAGGGGAACATCGAGCATGAAATCACACAACCCATATATTCCAAAACCATTCAAATTAACCAATTAAAACTATTTCAATAAAACCATTATTTTATTGAAAACCATTAAATAAACCAATTACAAACACCCATTTAATTTCAAATAAAACCATTTTGTTCATTGTAAAAGCTTTCATCAAATCCATTTTTCATTATTCCATTAAAAAAAATTTTCAGAACATCATTTTAAAATCAATTATAAAACACTTTATTCACCAGCACCAATTTTCCAGATTTACACAACAAATTCCAAAAAGGTTTTCAATAAATCATAAATAATACAATTCACAATCAAATCTAAATAAATAAATCAATTTTTAAACCATTCCATTCATTCATAATAATAGGATTTGAGAGTGAAGACACCTACCTCAACCGTTTTGACGAAAAGATAAAACGGATGAAGACACTCCCAAAACCGGGTCGATTCTCCATGAGATTACCTTAGATCTTCTCCTCTAAAAAAGACCAAATATCAACATATTTTCTGTCCATAATTTTATTTCTACCAATAAAAAGCATAGATCTAACAATCCGAGAAGAGCGTAGAAGTAGCTCTAATGAAACATGATAAGAACAGTGAAGAACGATGACATACTTCAAGAATATGGAATCAAATTACAAAGGGAAGCCTTCAGATTGCCTCCATGTCAATGAGAGAAACATCTTTGTCCTCAGGAGAAGAAACATCATGAGTTAGAGTCAGTTTGGGGAAAATTAGGGGATTAAAGGCTAGGCTGACATATATGAACTTTATATGGAAGTTGTTTTTAACCCACACACAGTTTAGTTGCACGGTTAGAAAAGTTGTGGGCTAATTGAATGTTAGTTAATGCCTTAATAATTTCCTCTCACAACATCCTCACATGGTCTCCCTAACCATGCACCAACCATGCCAAATCTATTCCCTCAAACATGTTACTGTTCACAATTTCTTCTAGTATTTTCCTATGGTTTAAACAAACCGTGCACATCCCGTGCACCTTCCTATTAGCCCCACAACCTCCTTTCAAGAATCCCAAACTCTCCCAAACTTCACCTATGAACTTTATATAAAATAAAATTATAAATAAATGGTTACATAATAGAAAATGGTGGTACTTAAATATTATAGAAGATTTTATATATTATATATATAAAAATCATATTCCATGAACTCAGTTTACAGAAGTTGATAACAAGAGAGATAAGATAAGATATAGTGAGTCTCTCAAGGATGAGAACCTGTGACCTATCTTATGATATGGAGATAGAACCCAATACCTATCGAAATAAATAAAATCTTATAAGAATTGAGGTATAAGAAGAATTTTACCTAATTCTATTAATCAAATCCATTTAGTTGATGTAGAAGGAGAGTAATAATAAGAACACATATTATACTCAATATTATAGAAGTCTAAAATAGTGAGAAATAAATAAGAAGAAAAATATTTTACTAAGACTAATGAGAATGGAGTTATTCCTATTATTTTTAAGAAGTTTATATCCTTGAAGACAATTTTGAGATATTCTATTGATATAATTCGTTGAAGGCTATGAGACTAGGGATATTTTCAGATACCATTATACGTGATTCTTGTGAAACACACATTTTATCTTATATTTATTATTTTGTGTAATTTTATCTTATTTTGGGGTATTTTAGAAATTAGGTGATTTCAATTGAAAATTATAAAATTCATAAAATTATCTTTTATTACATGTTTTGGGAGCACGATATTGTAAAAACCATGCAGGATTCTGGGAGAATAGAAAATTTCAGTTCATTTTTAATGTGTAGGGTTTGACCTTCATGATTAGTATATAGATTTGATTAAACTATGAATGTACCATGAAAAACAATTCTTGGTGTTTCAGTTCATTAACACAACATTTTCACATGATTTGTAAAATGCATAACCTAACCATGTAAGGAAATTAAACATAGGTTGTGATGGTTGTATGCTTAGTTCTTGGTTTTCCTAACCATGTTTTCCTAAACATGTTTCAAAATAAGATTCTTCAATGAGCGGAAAAGAAAAAACAAATTATTAAATGATTTATAAAGAATTTGAAGACATATAAATCCTCTCTCACTTATGAAAGATGGAGATCAAATTATCAATGATAGACAAGATCTAGCATATTGTTAATTATTATGACAAACTCTTCAATGGCCCCACCAATTAATGTGAATATATAAGAGTAAGTCATTCCTAATATTTTTTTAATGCTTCTAACTTTCTCCTCACTGCCATCCCACTTGACTTTGAGATCAAGGAAATGGTATTTGGTCTCAACAATGGATGCTCTCCCAAACCGGATGGTTTCAAAAACCACTTTCTTCAGCATTTTTGGGAGCTTCTCCAATATGATGTTTGCAATCTGGTCTAGCACTTTTTCCAATGGGGATTTTTTCCGAAGAGGTTTCAATGACCAATTTATCACCCTTATTGAGGTGGGGACCACCAAACCTAAAACCCCCAATTTGAATTTAAGGGTGGGGACCACCGGAACCCTCATAATGTGAGAAACCTCTTGAACTCACTCTTTAATGAGGGAGGTGACCTTTAGGTTTTCCCAAAATTTGTTATGCCAACCTCAATGTAATTATGATGCCAATTTAATTTGTGCTGACAATTAAATTGGGGAAAAATGTCATATTGACTACCTTTTATTTTTGGTGGAATTGGGGGAAGGGCTGGAAAAGTGAAATTGAGAGAGAACATTGGAGGTATTCTTCTTCCCCAACAAAGAACAATTCTCCAATGAAGAATGCCAACATTCTCCAACATCTTCGACTTCTTCCTCGAGACATCCATAAATGTGGGACGTCTTCAATTGACGAACGTCCTTCCCTCCTCACCGAAATCAACAAACAAATGAGGTAGGGGTGTGTTTTAAATTGATCAATGTTAATTTTCCCCTCACATTGAATCATCCCCTTGATCCGCTTGCTACTGCTCTAACGCAGAGGGTGTGGGCCAAACAAACATGTCCCAACCCCTCCAACGTTCTTCATGAATGATGTGTTATTCGCGATGGAAGAAGGTGACATTGTTCCTCGAAGATGAACAAAGAGCAGCCGACCAAACCGGCTGGCGGCGAAGGTGCAACGTGCAACTGCGCAACACAGAGAGGAGAGCTAGCCATTCGGCTAGCTGTTGCTACCCCGCTGCACTGCGATCGCCCCGCTGGACCGCCACCTCCGCGCCGCCTCATGCAGCCCATGGCCCTCTGCGGCCTACATTGTCCTAGAATCTTCTCCACTACAAGGCCCACTGCTTCCCCCATGGTGTCCCTGCCCCGTATCCCACTATAGCCCCCACGGCGTTTCCACCCCATTGCCCACCATGGCCCCTACGGTGTTGCTACCCCACGTCCCCCGCTACCTCGCCGCCCCACCACCCTTCGCGCCCCCGGGGCCTCACCGCCCTGCGGCAACCACGCCGCCTCACGGCCTCTGCGACTCCTTGTGGCCATCACGGCCTTTGTGCCACACCATGGTTTTCGTGGCCCCTGTGGCCTCTACACCGCCCCGTGTTGCCCTGTGTCCTCCACGGCCCTCATGGGCACTGAGCCGCCCTCGCAGCATCGTGCAGCTCTGCGCCCCCCATGCCACCCAGTGTGGGCCAGGTCGGACCCAGCGGGCTGGGTCGAACCAAACCGGGGTGGGTAGGCCCATCCCAGGTCGGTCCGACTAGGTCAGACCGGACCCGGACCAGCTACGAGTTTTTCGCACCATCGCCAACATCTTTGGCACCAGGCATCTGTTTGACAAACCGTTAATGGAGTTGTAAACCTTGGAGTGATAAAGCCCCTTTGGTATACCCCACTTGAGAATTGGATAATGTTGGGATACAGTCGGGTTGGATCGAGCATGAATCCAACCGGGCCCTCGGGACTAAAAGGCTAATAACTTATAGACCGGTCATTCGATTGAGGCACCGTTTGTTTCGTTGAGACCCCTATGACATGGTGGTCAATTGGGATACATTTTCATGGGACTTCATAGAAGTTGGAGTATCGAACAATGGATTCAGTAATAGACCCTCCCTGAGATGAGAAATCTTAGTGTGGGAACACAATAACTGGTTGTGACATGAAGAATGAATAGCGATCTTGTGTGGGTCAGCACCGAGTGATCATGTGTGGGTTAGTACCGAGCCATCCTGTGTGGGTCAGCACCGAGAGATCCTATGTGGGTCAGCACCGAGTGATCCTATGCGGGTCAACACTGAAGGATCCTGTGTGGGTCAGCACCGAGCGATCCTTTGTGGGTCAGCACCGAGCGATCCTGTGTGGGTCAGCACCTAGCGATCCTCTATCAGTCAGCACGAAGAGATCATGTTTGGTTCAGTACTACGCATTACTATGTGGGTCAACACCTAGCAATCCTATGTGGGTGAGCACCGAACGTTCCTGTGTAGGTCAGCACTGAGCGATCATGTGTGAGTCAGCACCAAACTATCATATGTGGGTCAGCACCTAGAAATCATATGAGGGTCTGACATTGCACTGGTGATGTACTAGGATCCTGAGTGGGTATCTTGATTTACTAATGAGGTACTAGGATCTTGTTAGGGTCTGACGATTTACTACGATCCTCTGTGGGTTTAATGATGATTAGGGATCCTTCGTGGTTCTTACTCTTGACAGAGTAAGATGATTCAGTAGTTACATCTAATCATATCTACTACTGTACCTAAGAAATACCAGGTGTGAGCTGAGTCAATACCTGTGCGGTACTATCCTTCGTGATAATACCTTGGTGGTATTATTCAATTTGGCGTATTGTTGTCGTACATACCTTCATTGTATTCCTCCCTTTGTGGAATAGTTGATCTTTGGGATAATGAGTTGGTACTTGTGATTACTCATGTTTGAGATGGGTTTACTTGATAACGTAGGTATATTTATGGGCATATACCTATGTTGGGTTTTTAGTTGTTTTCATGCTTTGTGGTTTCCCCTTTGTGGATTTGTGAGACCTTGTGGTTCTCGGGGTCCCTACTGAGTATTGTTATACTAACCTATGCATGGGCTATGTCTGCACCTCATTGTTTTTGGTGAAGACAACAAATAGCACTAACTAAGGACGAGAGTACCCGGACAGGAGGTAGCTCAGAGGTAGACCTTAGATGAGGTGTACTATAGAGAAGACCATTCGAGCGCTATACCTACCCTTCAGGTAGGATCCTTGGCGGGTTATCACATGAGCTGTTCTGGTTTACATGTTCGTTCAGTTTCTTGTACTTTATTGTTGGGATTGTATTCTGGCCCCTTTTTCTTACTGTACTCACTCTATTTTACTATATAGTTAGTTATGTTCGTATCTTTCTATGTGCTTGGTTTCATGAGTTTACAGGTTATAGAGGAAATTCCTTCCCATTTTTTGGAAATACACTTTTGGTTCTAGTCATCAGCCCTTAGCCTAAGGAAGGCAGGCTTGGGGTAGTCATGGAATGGGCCCTGGGGGATAGGTCATGATAGTTACATACACCTATTTAGAAATTATCATATAGTAAGAAGGATCATTTAACTACATTAAAAGAAGCCCACAAAAAAAATGTGGTGGAAACTTGTAAACATCAACATACACCTGCTTACAATTAACAATTCTTCCAGCAGTCGCATCTGCCATTATTGAAGGACGTTCATCAACCATACTTGACAGGAAATAGCCAGCAGGCACATACACTTTTCAGTGTTTATCCAGCCTTCCCACAATCTCATTTGGCACAACCTAGAGAAGTCAGTCAGAATGCTCCGACAACAAATATGGGGCAGACCCAACTCTCTACCCCCATACATGAGTACTATCAATACCAAATGAAATGAAAAGGAACACAAGAGTAGGAACATACACCTACCCTCGATGCCGAATGGATGTATAATCCCATTTTGACTGGTAAAGTAACTAAACACCTCTTATAAATGGTGAAAGGGAAGACATACATTCTTATTCATATTCTTAAAGCATGCCAGAATATTATAAAAACTACTTCAGTAGTACTAGGGGAACATTCACATAAATCTATCCCCATACCTGTGATGACAAATCATCATGTCATCCTAGAGTTTTTACACACCTTTGTTCCAGTCTAGAAGGGCCACGGGGCATACTCCCCCATAAGATATAGACAACAGGATCCAGAACATACACCCATTCCAATTGGAGGTAATCAGTCCATTCTGGTGACCACTCCATGGTAGGCACATACACCTACCTGTGATAACAATTTCTCCCAACAAGTGGACCCAAGTAAGTGTAAGAGAGCATCCAAGAAGAAGTATCACCAAACATAGATGAAAAAAAAGAGTAAAACTACAATATGACTCCTCTTAATGCTGGATTTCATCAATCCTTTAATCATTTATCTCTTGCAGTTCAAGATCCCACCCTCTAATTACCATATTATGGTAGTGGTAGTAGTAATTATGATGTTTCCCATCAGACACATAATCATGAATGGTTGCTTCATGAAAATTCATTCAATCAAGATATCCTATCTCTGATTGAGAGCCACAGAAACCCTCCGTGTGTCTAGAAGACCAAGGAGAAAAAGGATTTATCCCTTACTATAATCCACCATGGTGTTCCTCCTCATGATGGAATTCACTGCGAAAGTCCTCTCCTCAGTAGTATTTCACATTGTCAAGATAATTCTACAATTGATAATGTAGTGATGAGAAATCCCTCTTCTCTCGAGGAACATGACAATATATGGCCAGTCATGTCTGATGCCTTGTCATTAACAAGTGAAATACATTCTCAAACAGAAGACTTTTTAAGGGAACAATCATTGTCTGAACCTCCCTTGGGTCATCTTTCTTCTAATATGGAGTGTTCACATTGGTGAGACCAATCTCTGATCAGTTTTTTATAGATGAGAGGTCTCATAAATGGTTTGATGAGATTGAACTATTAGATGAAAAAGAATTCATAATTTTCATCATTTAGAAATATATCTGAACAGAATAGAACAAAACTTTAACAAGAAGGTTCACCTATGTCCATTTCTTCAAGGAGAATTGGTATTGGTCCTCAAGACTCCAATGATACCAGGAAAGAGACCTCCAATGTTTGAGCCAAAGTGGGAAAGACCTTATTACAAACATATGGCCTACTAAAATGTAACTTATGACTTAATATCAATGAATGGAGATATTATTACAACTCCAACCAATGTGATATTCTTGAAGAAATACTTGTGTAATTGCACATATGGTTCTCACTGCAAGACTGAAAACTACACAACCCACATGTCCTCAATAAAAGAGTTAAAACATTACAGTACAATGTCCTTACCAGACGAAATTAAACTGAACAACACAATGTACTAGTTACAAGATTTTAAACTTTATAACAACCATAACAATGCATGCTGCACGATGATAAAATTCATAGCACCTTTGTCCTTGTCGCATGACGTTAAACTACATGACACCATTTTTCCTTGTTACACGGCCATAAACTATACTGTTAATGACTTATTTACATGACATTAGGAGCTTCTATATTTAAAAATCATTGATATCATTGCTACTAATTAGTGGAACATGAGTTTTTGTCCTCCCTATGTTAGAATCAGATCTGAAAAGGGAACTTATTTCAATAACTATGTGTGGCTTGATTCTCATTTATATGAGATATGTAGAGATTCTAGGATCTCCAATCTTGAGCCCAAATGCAACCAAAAATATTTTATTTCCTTTTCTTCTCCTGTATATGAATTTAGATCTATACAAAGTGTTCCCTTAAGATACATTGTTTGATCTTTATACCAATTTGTGTCTTAAGATCATCCGTTCATCAGGAACGTGTCAAAATTCCCCATCTCACATATCAAACTCGATTGGTGTGAGAAATTATTGTTTCAAGAACTATGTACAACTTTATTCTAATCTATATGAGATACGTTGAGATTCCTAGATATCCAATCCTGGGCCCAACCACGATATATAACCCCCTTATTCCTTATATAAGAATCGAAACATGCATAGAGAATGTTTAAAGAACTACACATGAATTGATTATTTCCCCTAGCAAGACATGTAGCAACACTTGGATTTTTTTCCATTAGTACAACTACAATATGTATTTCTTTTCACATCGGTTCATCTTCGTGCTTAACACAAGATGTTAAACTACATAGAAATCCTAGAACTCTGTTTTTCTTGATTCTTACTCCAACTAGATATATAGTGAGCCCATATCCTATGCCTTGGCTCATCCATAACATAATAAGAAACCCATATTCATCACTTGTTTCACCTTTGTGTAATTGAAGAATAATTTACCACTCCTTGTTTCCCACACCGTGTATAGCTCATGTGGGATTAGGAATTGGGTAAAAAAAATACTATGTATAAAAAAGGTGTCTCAATTCCTTTTCGGGTTAACAATGTCCTCACTTCATGACCTCAAACCACACAATATTATTTCCTCACTGCATGAATTAAAACTACAAAATATAATTTCCTCACTGCATGAATTTAAACTGTACATCATAATATTGTTTCAAAGGAAACAATGAAAGTCTCCATTATTACATATGATTCAGATCTATGTAAACGAATTCAAACTCATGGAAAATGTTGATTTAAATATTTGTCATGTGAAATGAGAATTATGCTTTTCCATACATCATACAATTAATCATTAATGTTTTCAGATCTTAAAAATATTCCATAAAATTTATGGTAAAATAGTTTCTAATATCTAAGAACTCTTTTTCCTAACTATGCAGTACATTCCATTAGGTGGCCTTTCTTAAGTTCCCTACCTAACTGACATATCAGCCAAAAGATGCCACTATTTTCTATGCAGTATATGCCCTAGTTAGACCTCCATAATACTGTCCCCATAACAAGTTTGTCAAATGATAGTAATTTAATTCATGATTATAGAGTCATTATTCCCATAAAACATTGATGATAATATATAAGAATCTACATTATAAAATAGCAGTTGTTGAAAATTTATCCCATTATCTTTCTTTAAATATGAAAGTATTCAAGACCAGGGTTTACACATATCTCCTTATATGTGTTCAAAGCATTACGAAACAACATTGAATCACATGACCACATATCATATATTGTTTCCATGTCATGTCCTAGTCGTATAATCTAAAACTAAAGATACCATACCTTATACATTTGGGCCAGACCTTCATAGAAATACAATTATTTTGATTCCTCAGAAATCATTATTGGAAACAACGTCTCCATATATAGTCACCATTATTCATAAAACAAATTCTGTGATTTGAAAAGTTTGAATCTCCATAAACTTTCATCACATTTTCGGAATAGATTGTCAAACTTCTGAAATCTCTTTTTCCTGACTATGCAATATGTGCCCCTAGGTGCCTTGCATAATGTTTGCCTACATAACAGGCCTATTGGTCAAAATATTCCACTATTTATCTATGAAAAATATTCTACAATTGGCCCGGCATAATACAACCCCCATAACACATTTTCCAAGTAATGGTAACTATGTTCTTGGATAAACCATGCTCTAAAAACATTAGCCCTTTTCTCATATCATTCTTTAGATACAGAAATTCCAAAATCACACATTACAATTTTCCCTTCCATACCTGAATATGGTACTATGTTTCCAAAAAAATTATGAATAAATTGATAGAGTATCAATCCTATGGTCAAAGCTAATGACCTTAATTTAAATCTACACAATTCCATCACCGCATTACTTAAAAATAAATTGTAAAATGTCCTCACTGCATGTATTTAAACAGCATAGTTAAATTTCCTTATTGCATGATTAAAACTTTAGAGTATAGTGTCCTCACTATATGACTTAAAACTGCACAATATAATGTTCTTACTGAATGAATTTAAACTTCACAACATAATATTGACTCAAAGGAAACAAAGAAAGTATCAATTCTTACATATGAGTCAGATCTATGTAATGGAATTTAACCTCATGGACAATAATGATTCAAATATTTCTCATGTGCATTGAGAATTACACTCTTCCACACTTCATACTTTTAATCTTAAATATTTTCATATCTTCATAATCTTCCTTACAGTTTCTAGTAACATAGTTTCTAATATATGAGAACACTTTTGACTGACTATACAGTATGTGCCCTTAGGTAGCCTTGCCCAAGTTACCTATATAATGGGCCTGTTATTCAAAATATGACTCTATTTGGCTATGTAGCATATTACCTAGTTGGACGGGCATAATAAATCCACCATAATAGGTTTGTCAATTGAATGTAAATTTTTTCGTGGTTATAGTGTATTTTCCCCCATCAAACATTGATGACAATATATAAGAATCTATATTTTAAAACAGTCATTCATGTATATTTGTTCTATCATCTTTATCTCGATCTAAAAGTATTCAATACCAAGGTTTAAACCTATCTCTATCCACGTGTTCAATGCAATATGAAATAACCATGGATCACTTGACCACATATCATATATTTTTTCCATTTATGGTCTTAGTCGTATGACCTCAAACTGCAGATACCATACCTTCTATGTTTGGGTCATACCATTATAGAAATCCTATTATTTCGATTATTTGGAAATCACGATTAGAAATACCGTCTCTATATTCAGGTACCTTTCTTCATAAACCAAATTCTTTGCTTTTTAAAAATTGAATCTCAATAAACATTCTTAATCTATTTGCAATAAAATGTCAAACTTCTGAATGATCTTTTTCCTGAATAAGAAGTAGGCGCCCTTAGTTCACCTTTCATAATCTGCCTATATAATAGGCCTATCAACATAACGATGTCATTATTTGGCTATGGAGTATGTTCCCTAGTCGGCCCACAATAACACATCCCTTATAACGAGGTTTTCAAATAATATTAACATCATTCATGGAAAATACATCCTCTAATGCTTTTATCCCTTTTACCATATCATTCTTCATATCTATAATTTTCCAAATGATAGTTTAAAATTTTCCCTTCTATACCTGAATATGGTAGGATGTTTCCAAATAAATTATTAAGAAATTGGGAGAGACTCATACTTTTGGACAGAGCTAAATACCTTAAATTAAAGCCAAAAAATATCCTCACTACATGACAAAAAACTACACAACACAATGTTCTCACTGCTTGACTTAAAACTGAACAATATAATGTCCTCACTAAATGACATAAAACTGCACAATATGAAGTCAAAAATTAGTCTTTCTGACAAAATTTAACCATTCCTTATACACCAAATTTGGGTAGAAGTGATTTGGTTATTCATGACATATGTTGGCATTGAAAAACCATTATTCTCAAAATCCATTTCCATGTAAAAACACCCACTGTGGTATTGAGTCACCCAAATCGTATTTTAAATTGTCTATAAATAGTAAAATGTTAAATTCAAAAGATCTATTTTGGTTGTCTATGAAGTACGTGCCCTTAGGTGGCCTTGCATAGAATTTTCATACATAATGATCATTTTAATCAAAAGATGCAACTATTTGGATATCTAGCATATGTCGTAGTTGGCACTACATAACAAAAATTCCATAACGAGTTTTTCAAATAATGGTAACTTCGTTCTTGGAGGATACTCCCCTTATGTAGTTACAAGTTTTAAATTTGGTGACCATAAAAATCATGGATCACGATTCCCCATAAAAATATTTAAAGAATATTAAAGCAATTCTTAACAACTGAGTTTTGTTGGGGATCTAATTTAATAATTTATGGTCAAAGATATTCAACCTTAATCATTATCCCTTTATATTCTAACATACATGACTTAAAACTACCAACAACAAGAGATGTGGTACTCACCAGATTGGGAACTCACAAAGGGAACTCTGGACAGAAGTCAAGTCCCAGTTCAATAAATGTATATGTAGTATGGTTTAGGAAATATTG
The DNA here is from genome assembly GCA_963277665.1 of Viscum album. NCBI lineage: Eukaryota > Viridiplantae > Streptophyta > Magnoliopsida > Santalales > Viscaceae > Viscum > Viscum album. The sequence goes on from OY728135.1 coordinate 1,295,414,893, forward strand.
AGCAATAAAAAGTAAAAAAATACATTTTTTTGGGGTTTTCTATACAATCCTTGTAAAAATAAAACTATACTCACTAGGCCCCATGGCTTAGGAAAAAATTAGAGTATCCTTCCAAAACTAATGGGGCTCCAATTATAACCAAATTATGTTGGAATGTGTGAAAGTTCCCTACTTTTACCTTAGATAAAGATTATTTTCATTCTAAATGAATCAAATTATAAAGGGGGTCTTTTTTAGAAACCATGAAATGTATTCCATGCACGTTTTTGAAAAATTTTCTCAATAGCGTAGGAATTGTTCACAGTGCAACTCTACGTTTCCACTGGGGTCAGTGAAGGTAGAAAAGGTACCGTTTTTAAGGGTTGGGACAGTAGCCCGACACAGATCCGAAGTAGGTGGGGGGGGCAACCCCCATGGTATGGATCAATAAATTTGGCTATGTATCCAAAGAGGAACTCAAGGTACCTGCGTACAAACACCTACGTGCCACCATGCTGAAGTTGAATGAAGGATTTTTTTTGTTATGTCCTCCTAGCGGTTCCCTAGTCTAGCCAAAACACTATTGGAATTAAAGGTTCTTGCACGACTAATCTCTTTTCGTCCTAGGTCCTATTTTTTCCTATAAATATACCCTTTGGGATATTATTTTTAAGGATGAATTTCCTTGATGCCTAATTGCTGTTCTGGTCGCCCTAGTGCTTCACCCAAGTTCTTTGATACTCTAATGTTAGTTATTTAACAACTAAAGTGGAGGAATTGAAAGAGGATCATAGGAATTAAGTCTTTTTAGTGTTTCAAATCCATAACACTCACGCAGCTATAGTGACCATCTTCTCTAAAATCAGAAAAAATTGCACACCACCTATTCCTTTTAGAGGAACTTGAGTTCCCCAATTCTAAGAATACCTGTGAATACTCTATATGGCTTGATTTAAGTATTTCCCATGTATTAACATCCATGTTGTTCATCGATTTAGTGAATATCAGGTCGCCCAATCCTACTTATGTGCCCATACTTGTGCACTAGTATATACTTGGGTGCCCCGCTTTGATTCACTTACTCTCTTCAGTCTACAAGCCATCAATCCCCTTTAAAAGACATCCATGGAAAGGATCCTTCTTCAATGGATCCCTTTTTTGAAAGGGATTCTATTGAGACCTCCACCAAAACCTCCTAACTTATCAAACCTTCAGGAAAGGCACATCATCATGTCTCCGATTTGGGTTTGTATATCTTAAGTCTGAGGTTTTCCACATTTTTTTCACAATGGGTTTATGATTCATGGAGTGTCTGTTGGTTTTTATATCCGTAGTCACGTTATCAATATCCCAGGAACAATGTTGGGAAGTTCCTAGTTTTGAGGATTAGGGTTTGGGTCTTGACCTCCCCCATATAAAAGAGCCGAAACCTTAGATCTTTGGTTGGGAAGTTATAGTTCATGATTTATTTTCCATTCAAGTGAATGAAAAGACTTCCACCCCCACCAGGATCAATTTTAGGGAAGCCATCCTATTGTAAGCACCGAACCTTTATCCCTTATTACTTTCATTAGACCCTTATCCAATGTAATGTGAATAGAGGGAAGGCCCGTCGCCTTGCCCTTGTCCACCATCGCCGTCATAGGTGTGCCCTCTTCCACCAGTGGAGAAGGAAATGTGTGGGTTCCTTGGTTGAATTTTTGTCATCCTATTGTTTCTCACACCATGGAAGACTCATGTGGGATTAGATATTTTTCATGAGCACAACATTTTCACGCTGAATGAACTACAATAACTCTAATTCTTACCATAATTGAGATACATAGGAATCCTTCTCAGGGCCCTAATCTCACTGGATATCCCCTTCATGAATCTAACTCTAATTCAATAATATGGGCATATTACTAAGAAATAACCCCCAAATTAAACCCCCAAATCATCAAGGCATTCTTTTTAAGAAGTAAGTAAAAAATAAAATTTTTCAAAGGACTATACTCTCCAATGAAACTTATTGAACTACATGGGCTTTGATTCCCCTCCACATGGGATACGTAGGAAGCCTCCTTTAGGTTCATACCCAAAACATAAAATAAAACATTTTTATCCTTTGTCTATATTTCCAAGAAGGAATAATATTACTTGGGAACCCATATTCTTCACATGTTCCTTGGGTTAATTAGGCATAAGTCCCACACCAAACATTGAAAAATAACCATTCCCTTACATGACTGTACCACATGGCATTAAACTATATGGATAGGTCCTTATCTGATGACTTTGAAAGGTATGATGTGTACCATTAAGTAGAACCAATCTACAAGGGTTATGAATAATTTCACAAGGATACTTAGGTATCCCATTTCATGGGTATGATCCCAATATCAAAACAATCTTTTATCTCCCTCGAAGAAAATAAATTCTAGAGTGCCCCACTAAGTGGCTTAAAAAAATAGTATCATAATAACAATGATTAAAAGAATCTATAAGTAGTATATGAGAGGATATATACATTAGTGAAGAACCTTGAATACATACTGATGATTCTAAATTTTACACATGTTAATAAGTGACTGAAATTTCTAAGGGAAACTTATGATATACTTGGTGAATTAATAAGGATTCATGAAAATTTCTTAAATTTATAAAGAGAGATCCAGAGAAGACAATAATGCCCCCAAAAAGGGTGTGATGAGTCTGACCTCCCATAATCTTGAACAATGCACATTCCTAAGTATCGTAATGTTCAAACTTAATGAAATCCTACCTTTGTAAAGAAGGCCCCTTTTGGATAAAGAACTATTTCAAGTTTCTGGTTTTATGAATAAATGCACCGAAACTACCTAGAATTAGTGATTCCTAAAACTTCAACACACATTTAAAGGAACTACAAAACACATATATAGTGGAAAATAATAAATATTTTTAGCTAGTGATTGAGGAAATGAATAAAAAATAAGTGAATGAACAATGGAATGTTTAGTGACTCAAATAAAAAAAATCCATTATGATTTAAAAGTCTATCATTTCAACCAAAATTAAGGTATGAGTAAAAAAATTCATTGATCATTTTCCTAATGTTGAGTAATTATTTTACTAAAATAAATATAAGTAAATTTACTTATTTTATAAGTTTTAATTTCATTTAAAAAATTCCATCTTTTTGTTTTGTGTCTATCAAATTCTAATTCTTCCCTTACTCCATGAAATGTATATCCAAGAATTAACTTCCATTCTTGAATATCTAAAATATACATTAATAGATCTTAAAACACATAAAAGTGGGACAACTCTAACTATTTGTCTCTAACTATTATCCAAAGTCAATATGGTCAATGCATTAGTATATAAACCTAAAAATCAATACTACAGGTTCATCAGTAATATTTATTCGTCAAATTATTTAACAGAAATCAATAAAAAAATTAACCAGGACATTCGTTAGACTAGCTGTTGGCATTAAACACTTATCATCCTCCAGTCATGAGTTAATTTCCCATGGATTTTCCAGACATGATGGGTTGTCTCCCACCATATAGGTTATCCTTCCCATAAACCATTTTAATATAATTTCCAAACTATATTAATATAATTTACAAAATAAATATAATGGACATCCTTAAAATAAGGTTAATCACTAAATAGAATTTTAACTATAGTTTTTATTATAACCATAATACATAAATACATCACCCATTTTATTTCAATATAGGTCATTACATGGTCTGAGGATTAACCTAGGTAATTTATTTTCACTATATATTCAAATCCATCATAATGGATTATAATGAAAATATTAATTATCCTAAGAATATCCCCAAAGAGTTTCAAACTTGGTGTATAGTAAGTTCAATTTTCATTTATCATGTTAAACTGAGTGAGGCCTAACACACCTTGTCTGAGTTGATACCCCTAGGTATATATATTCCAGAACCATGTCCACATGCAGTATCCAGAAAATGATATATTTCTAGGAAAATGACATAATCTATATATAACAAAACATTTATAATGTTCTTTTATACTTACCCTAAAATTATACCTTAGGGATATGTTCTCAAATCCATGATCTCCTAAATATAGTTTCAAAGGATTCTACTAAACATTCTCTAATACCATCTATAGCGACCCAAAACCAGAAACCTTGAAGTCAATGTCTAATACCATGATTTTTTTCATAATATTCAAGTGAATTGGGTCCCAATGGGCTAGACATTTTAGTAATATTGCAAAACTAGATATATACACGAGTCTTGTTTTAAAAATTAATACAGTAGTTACAACATCAATTTTTTATTTTGAGGATAATGTCTTTTTCTATCTATCATATTCCTTCATATACTTCCTAGAAATATTAGAAAATGGAAAAAACATAATGTTGGGTTCCCATTATACGTAAGGGTAATGTATAGTAGAAGAAATAATAAATCAATGAGATTAATTAATATAGAAAGGTAAATAACTAAAGACAAATTCCATTTAAATATGTTGATAAGGAATAATCAATATAGAAAGGTAATAGATAGAAAAAACATTCCATTTAATCAATAAAATGAGAATGAAATGCAACCATAGATTTTGTCACAGTGAAAATTTTGTGGATTATAAATACTAATTCAAAATGATGAAATGATTAATTATTTGGCATGTTGTCTTTGGAAGATGAAAACCTTTAATATCAAGAAATTTCAAAATATGGTTTCAAAAAATTGGTAGAAACCTATTTAATTTGTGTAACTACTTTATATATTGATAATCTGTCAATGCATTGAGGGTCTATAAAGAGTTCAACACGCACCTGTTACAACCTATCCAAATTCATCCTCATATATAATAATAAATTTAATTAATAAATTATATTCCTTATCCAATATCTTTATAGAATAGAGAATATAGATTTATCAATATTTTCCATGATAGTAAAATAACTGTTAAATTAAACACACTATGTAAAAATGATATATGGTTTTAGAAATAAGCATATCCATGATAAATGATTTGGATAATTAGGGTAAATTAAGATTCTAATGATCATAGGGAATGAATTCTTCATAGGGAGTAGCAAAGGAATCCAGAAGCGAATGTGAATAGTATCATTGTCTAAGTAATTAATAAACTATCTATAGAAAGAATAATGATCATATCAATACAACATATCCTAAGTGGTGTAAAATAAATGGTTTTTTCTTTGATTAATAAAAATACAATAAAAATTTCTTTTAAAAAATAATTGAGTAAAATATCCTTTTTTACTTTGAATATTATTTTGAAAATTATTTTCTTTGAAAATAAATTTCAAAAACATTTTCATTGAGAATTAACCTTTTAAAATTATAATGGAACCTTTAAAGAAATTATTTAGGTAATTCCATACATATTTTAAGAGGTAAAAATGAACATTCCTTTTTTATGTCAAAAACATTATAAATATGCCTTGTTTGAAAAGTAACAGAAAATTCATTTAGAAACATTTGTAAAAGAAAAAAAGGGTAACACATTATTTAATAAATCATGTTGGAAAGTGTAAAACATTTTTGAAAACATTTTTATTAAGAAGGGGTTTTAGGATAAAACAAGTTCCCTCACTAAATATTGAAATGTAGTTAGGTCTTCTTAAAAACATTTTCTACAACATTTTGATTACCAAAGAGTGAAAATATAATACTATTAATTGAAAAAGCTGATTAATAACTCGAAGATAAAAAATTAAATAATTTACTAAAAGATTGTCAATTGATTTCCTATTATGGAAATACATGGGTAAAAAATCCTAACCAAAGTGATATCACAAATTAAACCCTTGAAATTATTATTACATTGTTGAGAGAATCATTAAATAAATTGACAATATGTTTCAAATATAAATCCAAAAAAAGAAAACAAAACAATATATAGTAAAATGTGTTTACAAAAATAATATTATTTTATTAATGATAATGAGGTAGAATTATAGATCAATTAAAAGGAATTAGGTTATGTAATTTCAGTACCACTTGGGTAACATTAAGTGTAAATCCCCTTAGATGAAATAATTCTAATTAAAACTGAAAAAATCATGAATAATGATTGAATCATGATATTATATATCAAATTGGTAGTATGTAGACCATATATATGAAATTAGTTTCACAATAATAATTTATTCCTAATGTAATGGAAATATTATTAAAAGATCATTAAAAATTTTCTTAAGGAAAATAATCTTTAAACATTCCAAAGTGTCTCATACCACCTTAAAATATTTGAACCATAATCCTCATGAATTAATACAATTAAATGAAAGTTTAAAATACCATTAATTTAAAATAATTTATTATATAATAAATCCTAATGGTTAGTAGATACATAACATAAATAAGTATTTGGAGAAAATTGTCCATTCCTCATAAAAAAATTGAGATAAGAATCCCTTACCATGTGTTTCATTTTGAGTGAACATCCGGCAAATTATTATTAATGGTCTTAAAAATTTCAATAACTTATAAAAACCCTAATCATAATTATAATATCATATCATATATTCATATAATATCTTATTACCGGTTTTTTTACAATATTTCACTATTCTCTCTGTTTTGGGTGTTAATTGCAAAATTGTTCGAGTATGTTTTGAATTGTTACTTATTGTTATTTTTAATTATATAATGATTTAATAATATAATGGATGAAAATAATGACTTAATTATAATATATAATTATTATATATGTATTTTAAATAATCCATAAAGTTCGGTGATAGGAAACAAAATGCACCGTTAATGGATATGTTAGGTGTGAAAATGCATGAACGCTACTTTCATTTCCATGTCATATTTTAAAATAATGATAAGTAAATGATATATATGTGTATTTATATTATAAATATACTATCATATATATTTAATATATTTTAGAAAATATTTTTAAAACCATCTTTTATACAATCTATGTATAGCTTGAACGAATCACATCGCTTTGAGGAGGTGGTTGGCCATACTTCCACAAACGATGTTATCGTATTCCCAAAAAATGAAAATCATAAGTGTATGTGTTATATAACAATTATATAAGCATAAATACATTATTTATTTATATATATCATATATAAATAGAGTTTCCATCATAATTCTCAACAATGAGAGGTGGAAAATAAAAATGAACAATCATCTTTTCACAAGGCTGTAGTTCTCCATACACGAACGGTAAGTTCATTACCCATTTGATGGAAGTGTGTATAAGTTTAGGTTTAACCATTATAATAAAAACATATCGGTATATTTAGGATATTTTTGTTAGTATATAATCATGGAAGAAGAATATTTAAGGGGGTGGAGAATGAAAATGAAAGTAAAGAGCTTGAGGAAGGAATTTACCTCTTATTTGGGTAACTCCTTTCGGTTTAGAGAAAATGTTTTACTTGGTTTAATTTAATCACAAGTTGAGGATTATAGGATTTGGATATGGATGTTTATGAGATATTTGGGAAGATTCTGGTTGAGGAAAAGTTTCTTGAGAGGTGTGAGAAGGTGAGAGGGGCGAGTGCCTTTTTATAGCGGAGGAGTGTAATTCTTGTAAATTTTTGAAATGGGAATTCAATATACGTTTTCCTATGATAGGGGGGAAAATAATGGTTAAAATTATATGAAAGAGATTACATGGTCTATATATGTTTATAAAATAGATTTTGGAAATGTTTATATGTCATTGTTTCCCTTAAGTTTACAGTTTAATCCCTTGTTAAGCTATTTTTTTCTCTTAATCGATGAAATTAATTTTAATTAGTTTCACTAATATATTTTGTAAAAAACCAAGTTGAAATTTTAGACATTATATACTATTATTTTTCCAAATATGGATTCAATTTTTCCAAATTCAATTTACAGAAGTGATAGAAATTAATTTAAATTTAATCCCATACACAGGGCGACAAATGAGGTTTTTCATATAAAAATGTCCAAATGTATTATAAGTTTTTAAGTATTATTTCAATTTGAAATTCATTACAATGAAGTAAATCTGTTAAATGATATATAATTGACTTAATTAAGTTTCAAAACCAATTAAAAATATTATTTAACCTTATAAATAAATATTTCAAAAAAATAGTTTTGAATTGCAATTCAGTATTTTTCACCATTCATAAAGAAAATTAAACTTCAAAGGAAAACAAAAAAAATTAACTCTAAGATATTTTTTATGATTCAATTTTAAATAATAATTAAATTTTTACATATAAAATTTACAAAATTTTAAAATATGTTTTATAGAATGTTCTCCATCAAAAGTCGACAACTTTTCTATTACAAAAATATTTATTTTGAAGCATAAAAATGGGTTTGTTCTTATATTATGCATATCCAATATATTAGATGAATGTAATAAATATTTGATTGAATATATAACATATATATTTCATAAATAACATTCAGTAATATTAATTAATTGAATTTATTTGGATAAAACACCTTTGTGATTATGAAAAATTTTCTTTTATATTCAATTTGTTTTCATATTCATTTCTAATTAATTTTTTACTAGTAGATTCATTTTATATTTTTATTGACCATATATTTTCCTTAAGTTAGTTTATATATTTCATAAAATAGAATTTAATTCCTATGATATATCTTATTACACTAAATAATAATTTTTTATTAATATATCATTTTTCGGTAAAACTAGATCTTCCGTATAACACAAGCCTTTGAAGAAACTCAATATTGTGTGCGACACACTATATCTTAGAATCATGTACATTGAAAGAATTATCATGGAATAATTATTTTTAAAATATTAAATATATTATAAATCTTTCAAGAACTATATTCCCTTACGCGCTTGGTGTTGTGTGTCATACATGCTATCGAATATAATGTTTTTAATTTATAATTTAAGTGTGTTAAACCACTGATTTCAAGAACACATTCTCAAAGAATTTATTCACGAAATTGGATTGATTGCTTAGTCTAGACATACATTTGAGCATGATAAGTCATTCCCAACTTCAACTAATAACCCATCACTATCTATAATCCACAATATAATTTTAATGTAAAATGAGGGTTTTTATAAAAAATGAAAGCTGATGGAATAACATGATGCCAAAAAATCCCCCAAACATAAATTATCCCAAGATCCTATACCTTCATCGAATCCTTGATAGGTCAAAAATAAACTAACTTTGTTAGTCAATTGATAATCATCCATAAAGAATCCTTCCCATTAGTAGTCTATGATAAACTAATCATTAAGTCTATGGATATATCATCCCATTTCCAAACTGGAATGAGAAAAGGGTATAGTAAAATAGTAGGCCTCTAATGTTCTTCATTGATTCTCTGATAAGTCAGGAACCAAGATAGATACTGACATTCAGAAATCTCATTCCTAGAATCCAGTAATTCCGACTCAAGTTTTTGTATATCTTGGTATCTATAGGGTTCACAGACCAATTTTATTAATGTCAACTATCCATCAAATCATACCTTATGTCATTCATAATAACCATCTCGCCTCAATATTTAAAAACTCCACTAGGTGACTGAGACCACACACTTGAGGCCCCCCCCCATAAAAATAGTTCTTCAAAGTAACTGACACTCCACATCCTAAAACAATCAAAATTGAATCCTTTAATGATATAGAATATTTTTAATATAATTTCCCTTCTTATAATTATATCACATTTAGTAATGTAGTATAAGAATATGCACTACATGATGAAACCAACAATATTTTATTATATTAATTAAAAATTTACATTTATAGAATAAATATTTCCATAATAATTGAAATTATTTTAATGGGAAATTTTTTTAAACAAAGATAATAATAATAATAATAGAAAAATTCAGATATTCTCAATCCCCTATAATAATTAAACTTATGAACAATTATGTAGAAATTAAGTAAAATATAAGTAATGGAATTTTTATTTTGAAAATAAAAATATATGTAACATTGAGATAAAATAGAATATAATAAATAATTACTAAAATATGAGTTATTTATCTGAATTTGGGGACCTATATAACTGTTACAAATATAACTGTTGGAATTGTATCCTAATTGTTGGAATAGTAACATGACCATCAGAATAGTAATCTAACCATTAAGAATAGTAACATCATCAATAAAATAGTAAAATCACATATGGAAATGTAAAATAATGTATAGTTATCTTATAAAATTAAAATATGGAATATTTATATCATGATAGAAGTAAATAATTTTAAAACAAAATGAAAAAACAGGTCTTTGTATTTTCATTAAATCGTATATGTTTTATTTGAATTTTTATAAAAAATATAATGATTTAAAAGAAAATTTATTTTCATAAAATGGGTTTATAAGTTAATAATATCTTTTTTATAAATAAAATCTAATTTTTGTAGATGTTATGATATTTTTCAAAGGGTGTAAAATTTGATTATAAAACTAAAATTATTATTTATCAACTAAATGAAGATTTTATTTAAAAAGTAAATTTCTCATATTTAGAATTTTTTTCATAAAATGGATTAATTTTTTTGAATCTAACCATCTGAAAATGTTTAGGGTGATTTTTTGGTATTTTTCTAAAATAGTTAAATGTTTTGGGAATAGTGAAATACGATAAAATAAAGTATTCAACATTATAAGCTAAATACATGAATTTCCGAGTCAAGGATGATGTAAGAACCCATTATTCCCAAATTACATGAACCATTTTCTGTATATATTTAAAATAATCAATACTATTTGTAGTATTAATCCCATATAAAAAACTAATCAATATAAGATTACCCTTCCCCTATTAAATACCACTCATAACCACCCCTTCTCATTACAAATTCTAAGCCTTAAATATTTCCAATTTCTACCATAACCCATTAAAATCATAAAACACATTTATTAGATCTTATATTATCATTAAAATACCAATCCAATGTTTCTTAAGTGGAATCCCAAGAGGATACATCTAAAGGGAAATGTGTTACCCTCAATAGTGTATATTATTTTAATCTTCCACCTCAACATCCAAAAAAATTACGTCCAACAATGAATAATAACTAGCATATAATTTATATTTATGAATATTATTTTGTTAATGGAATATATATCATCTATAATCTATTCTTATCCTCTTATTCTAAAAATGAAACCATTTTCATATTATTTGAGTTCAACGTTGCCGTGGATGATGAGTTTTTTTTTCTATTAATACATTGATGTTTGGTCATAAAAATATTATTAGGATTAAATTATGTTATAATAGGTATATTATAACATATTTAATGTTCTTGAATGAATATATGGTCATAATAATAAATAAAATGAAACTTTTTCTTGATGGTCGGTAAAAGTTCCTAAATGTACAAACTGTATAATGTTAAAAGTTTTACTAAATAAATTATACCTTTGTCAGAAAAAATATGGGTATCTAGGAAAATTTCATTTTATATAATTACATGAAGAATATTTCACTTCACTTGTATATTTTTAATCCGATTTGATAAGAGAATCAATAATTACATAACAAGTGATCCGACCTCGGAATCATGAAATAAACACCCTTGGTACAATGAAATTAAACTCTATATCTCATTGTAATGGTTGTAAATTAATACAGTATCATTATAAAAAATAAAAAATAAATAAAATATGTTATAAATTAAGTAATTAATGAATAAAAGTTTATTATTTTAGATATTAAAAGAAAGTTTATAATGATTCTATAACATAACTTATGGGATATCTCTGAACAAAACCTTTTCATTGGGTTATGACAATTTATATATCTAAATCAATTTATATATATCTCTATATCTATTTTATGTAATTTAATGATTTTAAATTATATATATTTTTTCAAACATATATACCTAGATTATTCCCATATCCTTTGATGGGGTAATGCATTCCATTATTTCATTTCTCAAATATAACCCATTTCTCCCCATGGGTAATTCCTATGATATAAGGTGAGATGATGCAACCCATTTGATTCCATGGGCAATTCCTATGATATAAGGTAAGATTATGCAACCCATTTCTTTTCATGAAAAATTATAATGTTAATGAATTATTTTTTATTTAATTTCTTTGTCCCACAAAATCATGTACATGTAATCATTGGTGTCCTTAGATAAAGATTCAATACACTAGGAATATTTTTATCTCATGAGACATTTTGAATGAGATTTGGGAGTAAAGCTAATCCATTTTGTGACTTTGTCCACCTTGAGATGTTGTATTTAAATTTTTCCTTGAATTATACTTATGTCAAGTAATATGTTTCTTCCATTGTCCTATATTTCATTGATCATATGAAACCTTGTACATTATGTTATTATCCCATGTGATTAATCACGAGCCTTATATTTTTTGATATCATTTTATTCCATTTTAATCACATGTATGCTTCATTATCATGTATATTATCATATTAGGATTTATCGATCACCCATTTATTTTATGTATTCCCAAAGACATCCTATGTATTTTTCAAATCTCAAAGGTATTTAGAAGCATATTATATAGATTAAAACTACCCGAAAATTACAAGAAACCTGGACCTATAGCCACATTTTAATTGAGGCAGGGCTTTAGATTTTAATATAGCGAAAATTATTTAAATTTGTTTGGATATATGTTTTATAAATCCATGTGAAAACAATTTTCCATATACAAATTTTGATACTACCTTAGCTTCATTAGTTATAATGGGAATCGATTTTACCCACATGGTAAAACATTATAAAACTAAAATAATATAAAGTTATTCAAACGAATTAGGAAATATACCCAGGAAACACAAACCCCCAACATCAAAGTCATCACGCTAAAAGATTATCTGTCCTGGAATCTCATTTTTATTTTCTATATTCCAATGAAACTAAAACTTTTTAAAAAAAATATATAACAAAAAATAATCCTTGAAAATATTAGGCAAAAACAAACCAAAATCAAGAATATTACTAGCTATTCATTCTGGTTCAAAGTGTTTATAAAAACTAAAAACATTGAAAATTTTCTAAACTGATTAAATCTCATAATCTGGAATGAATATCAAAATTATTTGGTCACTTCGATAGTTACATAAAAAAGTATCACCACATATGTTCTTCCTTACATCACTACCTATCATAGAATTTTTTTGGAAAACCAATGGGAAATTTCATTGGTATCCATGTAGTTTATGTAATAAAGAAACTATGGTCTAAAACACTAAATTACATTATGATCCTTATCTAAAAAGGTCTACTTAATGGGTGTTTAGATTTTGGGTAAACCTCATAGAATAATGGTTAGTCTACTTAAATTTGTATCCACTAAGTTTTAAACACTCTTCATAAATATTATCACTATATATAATTTTTTAAGCAGTAAAATCCATGTCATCATTCTGGAATTTGTTTCATGTTTCCTCATAAAAAAGATTATAGGATAATGGTTACTAAAAGTAGTCACATTCGATCCAAACAAGAAACACATTTTTTTATAAAGAAAATATAATTTCTATAAATTATTTCTCAAGGGTTATGTAATTATCTTATGTTGAATCTAAATTCCTAGATTCATAAGTTCTGAGTAGTGACATTTTTTCCACATTTTGACTCAAAATAAATCTTAGAGAAAAATTTGATTCTAAGTACCTAAAAGTTTATATTGGTTTTATTTATTTTCAATTATAATTTATATTAATGTCCATTTCATTATATATTACTTTTAATGTTGGGTGATGGAGGAAGAATTCCCACAATGAATAAAAAACAGCCTACCCATTCAATGATGGTTAAATAAGAGTGGGGATTCTATCTTAGAATAACTGGATGGATATATTATTAGTAGTATCTATACAACATAATGATTATTTATTTGGAATTTATAAAAATAAATGAATAGTTATTATTTATATAATAATAATTTTATATAATATTTAATAGTGTATTTAGAAGATCTTGTTGTTGAACTAACTAATGGAAAACCTATGATGCTATAATTATAATAAATACAATGCAGATAGATGTGTGGGAAAATAATCCAAGAATTTATTATGCATGATAGATGATATTTTTAGTGAAAAATACCTCTTTGATTTTGGTTTGAAGAAGTAAAATTGAGGCCCGAAATAAAAGGTAGTGAAGAATATTTCAATACTCTAACTTGAGTATTTATTATGTCATAAAACATTTAATATAAGTTCAAATATATTTATAAGTTTTCATATATTTTATGGATAAATTTTAAGTGTGTGAGGATTATTTAGATTGGTTGAGAATTTCTATAATTTAATTGATGTTAAATTGTTGTGAGTTGAATAAATTGTACACTTATAATGTTTAAGTTGAATACTGGCTAATTATGAATTCGTATTAGTCTTCTAGCGTTGTTTATGTTAAAAATGATAAATTCATGACTATATAAGAGAAAAATTATCACTTAAAAATAGTAATTATTGAATATAAAATAGTATTTAATGAATTTTGAAGAGTGAGTTTCGAAATCAGAAGGGTAGTTGCTGACTTTTTAAGAGAAATCATCTACTACATAAGAGTCATAATAATGTAGTATTTGGATGTTTAAAAATTTGAAGAATCATTGTTTGAATTTAAAAGGGTGATTTTAGGACTTTTTAATAGAAATTTGGGACTTATTAATTGTACTCTAGTACTTTGTAAGGGTAATATGAGACATCTCAAGAGTAATCAGTTTACGAGAAATTGAAAAGGAAAACATCATAAGAGTAACAGAATACTATAAAATAGTAACCTAGACATTGTATGTGTCAAGTCATTGTGAAATTTATGTGTTTTCTAAATAGTAGGATTATAGATAAAAATTATAAATAATTAAATAATATTAGATGACGGTTAAGATGGATTTAATGATCAAATAATCACCATTCTTTGTTAATCCATGATTAATGATTTGTTTTGATGAATAATGAGATGAGGATGAAAATATTATTTAACTATTTAATTATTTATTTTTAAATATGGAAACTTTGATATCAATATTGGTGATCAAAGAGTAAGCTCTAATTTTTTTGAGGTCAATCTATTCTTCAAATATGGTAACATTACAAACAAGATTTCTGATTCATGTTAAATGATTGTGATGAGTATTTTCATATTGAAATGAATAAGATAAATCATAGATTCTATATAATAAAAAGAAATACATGTTAAAGATTAGAAAACTTTTTCAAAGAACTCGAACCAAAAATAAAAGTTCCACACTACAATAGTATTAATTTTCTATATTTTAATATAATTATAGTGATTTGTTGATAGATAATTTTTTTGGAATATTTTGAAATGAAACATTCTTAGACTAATGTTAGATCTTTTTGAGTATTTTCCCAACTATGATAAAATGATAATAAAAATCGAAAAGGGTATTCATGTAATTTTAGTGCAGATACAATCTTAAGGAAAAAAGGAATATCTGAGATTGTGGGAAGACACCTATGTGATAATGTTGAGAAAAATAATCCATATGATATATGCACCAATATTATAATGACCCACTTACTCTAATTGTCTTAAGAACACAAAAAATGATTACTAATCCTTAAGAGATATCCCCAAGAGTCCAAAGACCTGAAATAATTGATGAAGGGTATCAGATGAAAGTGGGGGATGATTTACCATTTAAGAAATAAACCACTAACCAAACAACCATAACCAACTAACCACTATATGATGCATTATAAAGACTAGATATATCAACCATCATCTTTATAACAAAAACACACCAAATAATGCTATAGTATAAGATAGAAAAAAAAACAAAGTAAACATCATAAGAATAACTAAAGACTCCAAGATTACCACAAGACTTTATGCTCCATAGCTCAATGCTCTAACATCACCAAACAACCAAAGTATTATGAGGTGGTGCTAAATACATGTAATAATTTATCTTTTCCATTGTCTTAGAAGATAACATATACAAATGCACCAAGGTTCCATTGTTTGGGTGAGTATAAAACTTAGTAGGTTTACCCCAATGACTTCCCTTATCATGCCACTAGGATATAAAGGTTAATAATATTTTTAAAAAATTATTTATATAAAATTTATTTCCCAAAACAGTTTATGAATAAATATAAACAAGTTCCAAAACCAATTGTAAACAAGAGTAAAAAAGTACTATTTTCCACCAATTTCCAAACAATTCACATTTCTAGAAATTTAACTAAACAAGGCATAAAAACTATTTCTCAATTTCATTTTGGCATACCCATTCCATGGTTCACAACACACACACACCCATGCATGCTTTTTTTGATAATTCCAAACTCATGAGCGGACTCTCATTCAATCACCTTCTATCCAAATGACTAATGGCCCCGATCCAGGGAAAGGAAAATTATACCCTAATGGTACGTGTCCCTTATTCAGGAGAACATATAACATGAACTCACACAACCCGTTTATTCTAAAACCATTCAAATAAACCAATTCAAACCATTTAATTTTTTTAATTGAAAACCATTAAACAAACCAATTCCAAACACCCATTACATTTTAATAAAAAAATTAATTTCTTTGAAAACACTTTCATTAAATAAATGTTTCATTATTCCAGTAAATCCCCATTTCAAAACATCAATTTTATATAAAAAATAAAACACTTTATTCAAAAGAAACATTTTTTCGTATTTCCACAACCATCACCAAAAAGAGTTTCAATCAATCATAAAGTAAACAATTCATAACAAAATAAACATAAAGCATTAAATTTTGAGACCATTCCATTCAGTTCTACTAAGAGGATTCAAGAGTAAATCCACCTACCTCAACCATTTTGATGAAAATTGAAAATAGAGGTTCAACGCTCATGAAAACATATCAATTTTCCTTGAAATCACATTAAATATTTTCCGCTAACAACAATAGGACTAAATATCAATGTATTTTCCATCCACAATCTCACATCTACCCATAATAGGTGTATATCTAAGAATCAAAGAATAAAGGGGATGCAGATCAAAGTAGATCTAAGGAAACGTGATAAGAACGGTGAAGAACAGTGAAATTTCTCAAGAATATGTCTTCAAATCACCAAAGGAAGCCATAAAATTTCCTCTATATTGATGGTAAAACCTTATTTGGCCTTAGGAGAAGAAAAATCTTGAGTTGTAGTCATTTTGGGGAAGAAAAAGTGACTAAAGTCAAGGAAGACCTAGATCCCCTTTTAAAGAGGTGGTTTGAACTCGCCCATGGTTAGAAAAACCATGCGCTAACTTTTAATTATCTACTACCACAAGAATATCATGGCATAGACTCCTTAGATGGCATCCCTAACCATGCGCCAACCATTTTAGAGCTACTACATCAAACATATTATTTCACACATTGTATCCCAGGATTTCATCATGGTTTAGATAAACTGTGTGCCTCCCGTATGCCTTCCCTTTCTCCTAAAATCCCCTTACAAGATCCCTAAACACTCCCAACCTTCCACTATAAATATTATATAAATAAATAAATAAAGGGTTACATAATATAAATTGGGGGTACTTAATTCTATCAACCATTGGTCTTTACGTCCTCAGAAAGTAGAAATTCATTGCTGCCCTGAAAGAGTTTCGACCATTGAGATTTCATTTTCTTCTCACTTTCCCAAGTCTCTTCTTTAATCTGACCATGTTTTTATAAAACTTTCACTAAACCAACTGGTTTTCCATACAAGACTTTATCCTACCTATCCACAATCTACACTGGGATATGAACCAATGAAGCATCCGACTCTACATTGACGTGATCCCATCCGATTACATGGCAAGGATCATGAAGATACGATTTTAGTTGAGAAACATGGAACAAATTAAATAATGAATTGAACCATAATGGTAATGAAAACGGATATGCCACCTCTCCATCTCGTTCCAGTCTATAAAAAGGGCTAACGTTTTGAGGAGATAAATTGCCATGATTCCCAAAATGATGATTTCTAAGCCTCAGAGAAATCCTCATGAGCACATGATCACTCACTGAAAACAAAAACATTCTTCTATGATGACCCATATACAATATTTAGAAAATTTTAGCTATCTCCACCCATTTCATGATCAACTGAATTTTTTCTATTATTTTATGGACAAGGCTCGACCCAACTAGCATATTCTCACATATTTCCACCCAAAAAAGTGGATAATGACCCAGACACCCATACAATGCTTCAAAATGATCCATTTTTATCGACGCCAGATAGTTATTATTATACGAGAAATATACTAAGGGTATATAATCTTCCCATGATCCACCAAAATCCATTACAAACGACCACTACATTTCTTCAAACATCTGTATCATCCTTTCGGATTTCCCTTTTGTCTAAGGATGATGAACCATTCTTATAGTCAACTGAGTGGCAAGGGATTTATATAAGGATTTATAGTAATGAGATGTGAACCTCTAGTCTCTATCTTAGACTATCAAAACTAGTTGTCCATGTATATTTATCCCCTCTTGGATATGTATATTAGACAGATCCTTCAATGTATGAGTTTTAATAATATAAATGAAATGGAATGACTTGGCAAGAAAATCCATTATCACCCATATGGAATTGTGTTTTTGGATAGTTCTTTGGAGACTTGTAACAGAATCCAAGGCTATCTGATCCCATTTCCACACTGGGATACATAAAGAGTACAACATACATGTTGTTCATTGATGTTCTGCCTTAACTTGAAGAAAAGTTCAGCACCTTGAAATGACCTCATCCACTTTCTATTTCATACCAATCCACCAAAACAACACTTTCAACCCCTTATACGTCTTATTTACTTATAGAAGAACATCCCATCTCAGTTGGTGGTAATTATGAAGAATTTTCTCCGAAAAAACCATAATTACAACCATATGATATTTGAACCACAAAACCAAACTCCAATCAATTTTCAATCCCTTAATGTTCTCCACTCCATTGAGTCTTGTACTCATAACCAAGCATTAAAAATTTGATATTTGTACATTTTTTACCATATTTACCAAATCAAGAACCACAAATACTGAAAAGAAAACAATTACACACTATTGGTCTTCACATTCCACATGCATGTCGGCTAGGACCAACATTAACCACCACTAATCTGAAGCTTCTTTCACCAATTACACATAGAAATTTCTTCTTATGCATTGACCACAAAATTACCTTTTCTCGGTATATACATCAGTTCAAAGTAAAACATATAAGGATACTTAATCCTTATCCATTTCTCTAGATTCCAATCCCATTTGGATAACTTGTGTTTCAATATCTTATGATCCGTAAGCACAATAAAATTCTCACCAAAGTGATAATGATTCCATTTCTTCCATGAATTTATGATATGTATTATGAGGATTTTATGGTCATGTTTACGATCTATTCTCTGGAAAGGTTTTGTTCTAGTTTTGTTTTGGTGGTGGATGGTGGATATCCACAATGGTGGTGTTTTGATGTGGGTTTTCTACGATGGTATTCGGCGATTGACGTAGTGTTAGTTGTTGATGGAGGAGATGATGAAGGTTTTTTATTGGCGATGGTGAACTCCGATGGTTGGTCTTGACGATGATTTGGAAATGGATCAGGGACAATGACAGTGATGATGATGATGTGTACTCCTATGAGAAGATGGCAATGTTGTCTTGCCAGCGTTGTGATGATGGTCTGGACGTTCGACGTGATGGGTGTACGACTCGAGGAAGGAACATGACTCGAGATGACATATGGGTGATGGTGAATATTTTATTTTGAAATTTGAAATTCGTGGATGCCCTATATTTTTTTTCAACACTTTTGAAATGTTTGGTTACCACTTACCCTTAAAAAGACTTTTTAGAAAATGAAAAAAATGGATTTGGAGTGTGTTGGGTAATTCTTCTCATGGACTCTCAACGGTTTTGAACCATAAGCAACCACATGGTCCTCTTTCTTGAGAAAAAATCCCAACCTCGATCCTGAAGCATCACAATACACCACATACCCCTGTCATGATTCTGAAAAAATAATGATAAGTGGTGATTTAAGATGAAATTTCATCTCTTGAAAAGACTTCAATAATTTTTCAGTCCATTAGAATGGAGCATTATTCTTTGCCGAAGTAGTCATTGGAGAATATAGTCATGAGAAATCAACAAAAAGCATTCGTAATAATTATATAGACTAAGAAAAATTTGTATCTGATAAACATTATTTAGAGGCTCCCAAGAGATAATAACTGTTGTCATTTTAGGATCCACTAAAACACCTTTTTTAGAAACTACGTGTCCAAGAAAGCATACTTATTGTATAAAAATCACACTTTGAGACTGTGACATACAAATTATGGTCTCTCAAGGTTCATAATAATGTCACTAAATGTTCCTCATTATCATCCTTTTTCATTGAATACACCAATATATCCTACATATACACCACAACAAAAGAATTTAAATATCTATTAAATATCTGATTCATCAATGCCATAAATATTTCATGTGAGTTAGCAAGACCGGAAGGCATGACTAAATATTCATAATGTCCATATCAGCTTCTGAATGTTATCCTTAGAATATCCTCCCAAAATCACAATTGGTGATATCCAGATTTCAATCCAATTTTAGAGAACCACTAGGCTCCACTCAATTGATCAAACAGATCATCAAAGCATGGAAGTAGATACCGATTCTTTATCAAAACTTTGATATGTTTATAATAATCCACAACAAACATAGGGTTCTATATAATTTATTCCTAGAAATATTGGTGCTTCCCATAGAGATGTGCTCGAATGAATGAATCCTTTTCTTTACAACTCTTATAACTACTCATTCAATTCCCTTAATTCAATGGGTTCCATCCTATATGATGAAAGAGAAATAGGATTCCTCCTTAGAAGAATATCAATCATAAACATAAATTCCTTTATAAGTGGTAACCCTAAGAAGTTCACGGGAAAGAAATATTTAAATTTATCCAAAAATTTAAGAAGAATACTATCCTTGATATCCTCCACTGTTTCCAAAGTCAACACCACCAACTATTAAGATATTCTTCTAACTAATGGTTCCAAGAAACCTGTTTCACCTGTTTTTCCACTATTTTTCTTCTGAAGAGATGCTTGACGTCGTCCTTAGTTTTAAAACTAAATGTTCTTCCATAATAGGTGATGTGAGCCATTAAAGTCATCAGCCAATCCATACATTGGATTACATTAAAGACATCCATCTCAAACATTGAAAATTCCCACTTTAGCTCAGCTCCACCAATGGTTATAGAACATAATCTACACCCAAAGGCTCAACATTATATTTTACAAAGAGGAGTTTTATGTTTTAACATGGAGGGAATTATCTCAACATGTAAATATATAAAATAAATATCACAAGAAGAAATGAAGGAATTTTATGCACTAGTCTCCAAAAAAACTTGTATAAGGGACGAATTAAATAGAATCTTACCTCTCACCATAGATGGTCTAACCTTATCATCTAGAATCATATAATTAGATCCATATAATTTCATCATTTTTGTACTATTATCCTTTTTTCCTTGTTGAGATTAACCTTAGAAAGGATTCATGTTGTTCCTAGACTCACCATATCTATCCCTATTCTACTGGTGATTTTGATTTTTCTTCCATAGTTTGGTTAAAGCCTACAATGATTGCGAGACCTAAGAAGAGTGTTGAGAACCTAAAAACAGATCAATACAACAGGAGAACTAAATATTACACATTTTCATGAAGTTAGGGTATTATCTAGGTTGTTATATAAACTCTCACTTCATGTGGTCAAAAAAGATACATTGGAAACATCCTGCTTTGCTCTTGGTTCGTGGAGGAAGGTTCCCTAATCCAACCATTTGATTCTGATTCCCATTCCCACCTCAGAAATAGGTATACCTCTTCTACTTTCTATTAGCATTTGAGTTCCCACCATTTCTCATAGATATCACCATACTTACTTCTCCCATAGTTATCGATATATCTCATTCAACGACTATCACTCTATTCATCATCTCTGCATAATCCGTAATATAGAGAAACACAATCTTCGATCAAATAACATGCCTTAGACTTGATGCAGAGATGCGTGCCTTCAAAGATGCACTAAATACAATTTCTGGGGAAAAGTGCACTAAATTCATAAATTTGGAGGTATACACTATGATAGAGGGATTCTCTTGATTCAGGCTAAAGAAATCTGTCATATTATAGATCTTGAACGTGTGAGGATAGAATTGTTTTTGGAAAAATTCGTCAAAATCCTCCCAACTCAGGCCCTAACCCCCTTTGGCATGCAACATTGGTTCTGACCACTAGAGTTCAAGACCCATGATCATATATGGGGCTAGCTTAACCATGAAATACATTGGGGTGATGATGTAGTCAAATATACGAGTCATCACGTTCAATCATACCTCTACCTTTTTGGGTTCATAATTGCCCTTGAAGATGGGTGGATTCTATTTCATGAAATATATAGATTGATCCAAATTCCTTTCTTTATCCCTTTTATTTCATGTGTCCAAAGGTTGAAATGCGTGGAGGATACTCCAAACTAGCTCTTGGTTCACCTATGGTTTAGGTGAAACCACATTCTTCGTAGCTTCATCATGTTGGTTTATACGATGTTTATGGGGTGATGTTTTCTAAATAGACAACAACTCTGGAAGTCTCACCCTCTAGAAACCGAAGGCTTAAAATTTAATGTTCTATCACATAAACTATAACATATTGTTTTCCAAAAAAAATATTTTCCATGTTTGACCATTTTTTTAAAAAACAATTTCTTTTTTTGGAATTTAAACCATTTTTAAAATGCATCAACCATGCTCTTTTCAAAATCACTAATTTGAAAATAGTTGCAACATTTTTAAAAATTTACACCTTTATACCAAATCATAAATCATTACTCAAAATGAAATATGAAATCCTAGTGGGAATTAATTCCTATACAATTCATGTCATGATTGTCTCAATAAATAAACCCATTACAATGAGATTATAATATCTTTTATGTCTATCCAAAATAGTTATGTACCCAAATCCCTGGTAACATGAATCTCAACAAAAAATATTTAGATTTCTTTTTATTATCACCATTTTGAGTCCTGACAATCCTACTCTTTTATAATATTACAACCCAAGAAATAGACAATACCGAATTTCAAATCCATGACCAAGAAAACTGATGACTACTTTTTCCATAAGGAAAGGAACAAGCTAATACCACTTATCTCAACCAGGCTTTTAGATCGAATATATTGATACCATTTGTAATGAACCACATATTAGCAATGGATTGAGAATACAACAAATCATTAATAGGCCTTAAGTGGCATCCCTAAGATTCCAATGGATGGAACTAAACCCTGAAGGGTTTCAAATGAAGTTGGCGATGATTTACCCTTTATAAAATAAACAACTAAACAAACAACCACTATATTTTTCATAATAAAAAAAGACAACTCAACCATCAAATTTATAATAATACCACACAAAATTATGCCACAACGGAAGCCAAAATAGAAAGAAGGTAAATAGAGAAAGAATAACAAAAGACTCCATGATAACCAGAAGACAACATGCTCCACATCTCTATGCTCGAATGTTACCAAACATCCAAGGTATCATGAGGTGGTGCTAAATATGTGTGATACTTTTTACGTTTCCCCAAGCCTTAGAAGATAGAATATGCAGAAGGACCAAGGTTCCAAAGTAGGGGTGAGTATAAAACTTAGTTGTTTTCCCCCAAATACTTCCCCACTCATGCCACTAGGATATAAAAGTTATAAATATTTATATAAAATAGTTTATATTAAAATATTTCCCCAAAATAGTTTATGACTAAATATAAACAAGTTACAAAACCGTTTGTAACCAAGAGTAAAAAAGTGATATTTTCAACCAATTTTCTAGAAAGTCACACTTATAGGAAATTATCCAAACAATGCTTTAAAAACTATTTATCAATATAATTTTGGCATACCCGTTCCATGGTTCACAACACACACACCCATGCATGCATTGTTTCGAAATTCCATACTCAAGAGTAGTCTCTAATCCAGTCACCTTGTGTCCCAATGAAACATGCCCTCAATCTAGGGTCACAAACCTCGTACCCCTATGGTACAAATACCTTATTTAGATGAACATCGAGCATGAACTCACACAACCCATATATTCCAAAACCATTTAAATAAACCAATTCAAACTATTTCAATAAAACCATTATTTTATTTAAAACCATTAAATAAACCAATTTCAAACACCCATTTAATTTAAAAAAAACCATTTTGTTCATTGTAAAACCTTTTATCAAATCCATTTTTCATTATTCCATTAAAAACAAATTTCAAAACATCATTTTTAAATCAATTATAATACACTTTATTCACCAGCACCAATTTTCCAGATTTACACAAACAATACCAAAAAGTTTTTCAATAAATCACAAAGAATACAATTCACAATCAAATCTAAATAAATCAATCAATTTTAAACCATTCCATTCATTTATACTAATAGGAGTTGAGAGTGATGCCACCTACCTAAACTATTTTGACGAAAAGAGAAAATGGATGAAGACACTCACAAAACCGGGTCGATTATCCATGAGAATACCATAGATATTATCCACTAAAAAGACCAAATGTCAACATATTTTCTATCCATAATTTTATTTCTACCAATAATAGGCGTAAATCTAAGAATATGAGCAGAGCGTAGAAGTAGATTTAATGAAACATGATAAGAACAGTGAAGAACGATGACATACTTCAAGAATATGGCATCGAATTACAAAGGGAAGCCTTCAGATTGCCTCCATGTCAATGAGAGAAACTTCTTTGTTCTTAAGAGAAGAAAAATCATGAGTTAGAGTTAGTTTGGGGTAAATGAGTGGATTAAAGTCTAGGCTGACATATATCAAATTTCTATGGATGTTGTTTTTAACCAACACATAGTTTAGTTGCACGGTTACAAAAGTTGTGAGCTAATTCTATGTTAGTTAATGCCTCAATAATTTCCTCTCACAACATCCTCACATGGTCTCCCTAACCATGAACCAACAATTCCAAATCTATTCCATAAAACATGTTACTGTGCCCAATTTCTTCTAGTATTTTTGTATGGTTTAAACAAACCGTGCACATCTCGTGCCCCTTCCTATTAGCCCCAAAACCTCCTTTAAAGAATCCCAAACTCTCCCAAACTTCACCTATGAACTTTATATACTATAAAATTATAAATTAATGGTAACATAATAGAAAATGGTGGTACTAAAAATATTATAGATGATTTTATATATTAAATATATAAAAAACATATTCCATGAACTCAGTTTATAGAATTTGATAACAAGAGAGATAAGATAAGATATAGTGGGTCTCTCAAGGATGAGAACCTAGGACCAATATTATGCTATAGAGATAGAACCCAATACCTATCAAAATAAATAAAATCTTATAATAATTGAGGTATAAGAAGAATTTTACCTAATTCTATTGATCAAATCCATTTAGTTGAAGTAGAAGGAGAATAATAATAAGGACACATATTATACTCAATATTATAGAAGTCTAAAATAGTGATAAATAAATAAGAAGAAAAATATTTTACTAAGATTAATGATAATGGAGTTATTCTTATTATTTTTAAGAATGTTATATCCTTGAAGAAAATTTTGAGATATGCTATTGATATAATTCGTTAAAGGCTATGAGACCCGGGATATTTTCAGATACCATGTTACATGATACATGTGACACCCACATTTTATCATATATTTATTATTTTGTGTAATTTTATCTTATTTTGGGGTATTTTAAAAATTTGGTGATTTCAATTGAAAATTATAAAATTCATAAAAGTTTCTTTTATTACATGTTTTGGGAGCACGATATTGTAAAATCCATACAGGATTCTGGGAGAATAGAAATTTTTAGTTCATTTTTAATGTGCATGGTTTGACCTTCATGATTAGTATATATATTTGATTAAACTATGAATGTACCATGAAAAATAATTCTAGGAATTTTATTTCATTAACACTGCATTTTCACATGATTCGTAAAATGTATAACCTAACCACGTAAGGAAATTTAACATTGGTTGTGATGGTTGTATGATTAGTTCTTGGTTTTCCTAACCATGTTTTCCTAAACATGTTTCAAAATAAGATTCTTCAATGAGGGGGAAAGAAAAAAAAATTTCTTAAATGATTTATAAAGAATTAGAAGATTGAGAAATCCTATCTCATTTATGAAAGAAGGAGATCAAATTATCAATTATAGACAAGATCTAGCATATTGTTTATTATTACGACAAACTCTTCAATGACCCCACCAATGAATGCGAATCTATAAGAGTAATTCATTCCTAATATTTTTTTACTGCTGCTAGCCTTCTCCTCACTGCCATCCCACTTGACTTTGAGATCAATGAAGTGGTATTTCGTCTCAACAATGGATACTCTCCCAGACTGGATGGTTTCAAAAACAACTTTCTTCAGCATTTTTGGGAGCTTCTCCAATATGATGTTTGCAATCTGGTCGATCACTTTTTCAGAGGGGGATTTTTCCCAAGAGGTTTGAATGACAAATTTATCACCCTCATTCCAAAAGTTGAAAGTTCTAGTGACATCATCCAATTAAGGCCTTTTTCACTTTTTAACACCATTCACAATGTTATCTCAAATCTTCTGGAAAATAGGTTTTCCAAAATCTGAAACAAAATCATCTCTCAAAATCAGCATGGGTTTATTAATGGATGAAACATCCAATACATCATGATTACAGCTTTATAATGTGTTAGTATTCTCAAGAAAATAATAAGAGGAGGCAATATTTCTCTCAAGATAGACATCAAGAATTATTTTGACACTATAAACTAGGGTTTCATATTTACTATTCCCTCAAGATTTGTATTTAACTAAATGTTTTTTAGTTGGATTAAAATTCTCTTTGGCTTTTAATATATTTATATTGTTATTAATAGCTCACCAGAGGCCTATTTTAGATGCTAGAGAGGGTTGAGACAAGGAGACCCTCTCTTTGCTATCTTATATGCTATTTCTAAGGATTACCTCAAAAGTATTTTCCTTTAAATGGATTCTATGGTTGATTTCAAATCTATTAGTGTATCTCGAGGTACTTATTTCCCATCTCACTTATTTTTTTATGATAATATTATTATATTTACCTAGGTAGAGAATAGAAACAACAACAACATAAAAAAATCTCTTATGCACTATGAGGAAGTTTTAGGCTAGGAAGTAAGTTGGGGAAAATCTTTCATTTTCTTTGGTAAGAGAATATCTTTTTTTAGAAAGATGATAATGATGAATGAATTGGGAATTAGAGAGGGATACCTCCCCTTCACCTATCAAAGTGTTCCCATTTTTTGGGGATAGCCACACGCCTCTTATTTTATCAATATACTTAGTCCATTAAGGGGAACACATTCCCCATATAAAGGTAAATACCTATCTTTAATAGGTAGTTATTGTCTTTTCAAAAATATTATTGTTTTGAAGATGCTATTTTATTTTATGGTTTAGTCTTGGACTATCTTAATCTTAAAAATCATTAACTCTTATATGGGGAACTTTGTTTGGTGTGGGAGCGTTATTGAAATAAAAATAATCACTATTTCTTGGAGGAAGTGTTATCTACCCACAGATCTTGGGGGTCCTGTTATTAAAAACATTAAGTTTTTTAATTAGTCTCTTCAGGATCTATTCATTTAAAGGATTATCTAAAAATAGTACAAAATCACTTTATTTTTCTTTGGACTATATTTCCGGATAAGATTAAGCCAAGGAATCACTGCTACATAGACTCTTCATTATGGCCTGGTCATTAATATGTATTTCTTCTAATCTTTAGTCATGCTCATTGGTTGGCTAGTGCCACAACCTCACTATATGGTATGAAAATTGGTCTAGAAACCCTCATGTGTAAAGTATTGTTTCTTTGAATCAAAAAAATTATCTTAAATACTCTTTTATGGACTAAATGGACAACGTTGATTTTCTGTCAAATTACATTAGTAAGATTATTTCAACTTATGATTTCTTTCATCACGGAGAAATGTTTGTATGGGAACTATCCTACAATGGACACCTCACTTCAAAATATTTCTACAAGAACCTTGTTCCTGGAGTTAGGAAATGGGTTAGCCAATTCAATAAAGCTTGTATTTTCACCTCAATATTTTTCCTTTTTGGAGACTACATACTTATAAGATCCCTGTTGATTCCCACCATCAACTGGTTGTAATTTTCTTATGCTCGAGATGTGTGCTCTTTCATCCCACTATGAGGACATAGAAAATTTATTCCTCTACTACCAAACTACCTCATCTCTATGGATTCCAATTGCTGACCTTTTTGGACCCCACCTTCTTTCAACAAACAGGATGTCCAAGTTTCATCGTGCACTGCTGGACATCCCAATGTAAAAAAAGTTTATTTTCACATCTACCTACGTGGAAATTCTATATACAATCTATATGGACTGAAACAAATCCATACATGATCAGGTTCATTTCAACATCAACAATGCCTTTACTCAAGTGTTTGATGTGATACAGAACTCCAACTCTCTATACTCTTCAGGTTTAAACAACACTATGGAAGACTTACTAATGTTGTGGTCAATGAAATTGAATGGTAACACCCCTCCCCCCGATCACACATTGGTGTTTTTTGGTATCCTCCTTTCCGAGGCTGGATAAAGTGCAACTTGGACAGGGATTCAAAGGGTAATATCAGAAAAAGGGCTATATATATGTGTTTAGGGACTCTAATGGGGATTTGTTTTGATCTAAAATATGGGAATAATTGAATGTAAATAGATATTGAAGCATATATTCTTGTTTTTATCAATGCATTCAAGAATTCTAAATAGATGAATTGGAATAATATTTGGTTTGTAAGTGATTCTACAACCATTTTTCAAGCTGTCAGAATGATATAGGTGAATCAATCATGGAATTTTACTATTATTTGGGCCAATTTCCCTGATCATATATCTTCTACGAGCTACATCAATACCCATATTTACCATGAATCCAATACCCTTGTGAATGTGATGGAAAATAGTAGAGAGAATGATGATGTTTTGTGTTATTACTATCTCCCTCACCAAAGATCTCATATCTATTATTCAAAATGATAAATACAGGCTTCCTTCCTTTTAGAATGATTTAATACATTATTTTGATTTATGCAAGATCCCTCAAGCTCAACTTTTTAAATTTTTTTCTTGCCTAAACCAAAATGATTAGAACAAATAGCTTAGTGGTATGTGTAGTGACCCATTGTAACAACATTATATAAGGATATTTTATCTCCATATCATTTGATGAGACTATTGGGATAACTGATAGGTTCATTAATGTTCTCCTTGAATCCTCATTACCAGTTCATGTCTTTGTTACACAAGTACAATGAAGTTTCCCATGAGGTTTTGATCCCCTTTAGGATTACTTAGGGGATATTTTTGTATATTCCTTGTCTATATCCCCTTCCTTTGAACATTTTTTATGACAACACTTCCATGGGATTATATATTGATATGATCTATGACATGTGGGTACCTATTTTTATTGTTTTCTTATGTTTATTTCTTGGGATTATTTTTTAATTTTTTTAAATGATTTCAACAGTATGGTTTTGAAAATGAAAAAGTGATAAAGTTTTATAAAAAGGGAGTCTAATAAATGTTTTATAAAAAGAGGGAATATTGATATATATTTTTTATGAAGTTAAATTCCCTATTTTCTAGGTTTAGAAATAGTTATAAAATAAAAAATTTGATTTATTAGTTGGGCTTCAAACTATAGTTTTAGTCTAGATGTGCCTCATATGACTTTAAAGGTTTTGCCCTTATATTAGGAATCGTTCTAGGTTACCTCCTTCTTTTTTTTAAAAAGGTGGTTGTTTAATAATAGGTCATATGTAATGATATTTCTTCTTACTCAAAACACATTTAAAAACTATTTTTTTCAATTAATAGTTAAAATATAATTAATGAAATGATCTCTTGAAAGGGAAAAAATAATCTCATTTTTGAAATCCTACATGGCATGTTTTACTCACACCCTTTGTACATCATTCAAAAAATAATATCCTTTTATTTTCAGTCTGGTACCTTGACCATGTCCTTGCAGGATTTATATTTCGGTTGGACTTTTGATAGTTAGTTACATAGTGCAATGAGTGACATTAGGTCACATATAGACAATTGTGGCAGGTTGGGTTGCTTGTTTTTTTTATGTTTTTTCTATAATGCTTTTTAATTACATGACCAATTTTTTTTATTCTTTATGGTGAGGGGATATCTGGAAGGGGTAAAGAAAATGTGAGTGTTCGAGTTGGTCACTCTTTCAGTGAAGTGGTTCAAGGAGGGAAGCAGCCTCGGGACTGAGTTGAAGGGCACGTTTCGGCTACACCAAGATGACAACCAAGGAGAGATTATTCTTGTCTCCCACGACCAATACAGACTAGGTCTACCTCTAAGGGAAATATTAAGGTGATCATGGCTGTTAGGAGGGGCAGCTTGATCAATGGGACTTCTCCTGATTAGTCAGCACTAGAACAACTCTGGTGTCGGGTTCAAAGTGCAAGCTACTGGAGGTCGCCAGAATGGGAATCGACTACGACTACTGGGGAAGACGAACCCGACAGGGGATGCGGAGATGATTATGGTTTTTATGATGTGTAATTCTATGATGGCTTGGTGGACGAGTTTGTATTTTCCTTGTTTGGGATTGGGGTTGTATGTTTGGGAACTGGTTCCCTTAAACCAGCTTTTGATAATAAAAAAATGATTTGCAGCAGTTGATTTATTATTGATGCCATGAGTTAATCAGATTTATTGTTTCTATTTATATTGTATATGTTCATTTTAAGGGTAGTTATATACAAGTTATATATGGGTTATGATAGTTTTTGAGGTGAAAAACTATGTTTTCAATTTTATTTAGAGGGTGAAATAATTCTTAAGGTTCTTTTCTCGAAACCCAGGTACTAGTGTCTTGATCTTGGGGATTAAGAACACCCTTCAAGCTAGTTTCAGACTGTGTCTATTTTCATTTTACGTGTAAGACCTAGAAAAATAATAATAAATGGTATTAGATCCTATTATTTATAAGGTCTTATGATTTATAGGACCCAATTATTATTTGGTAATTCTAGTAGTTTTGAGATGGGAGTGAAGAGACTTGAGAGGTAGGTGTGGTGAGAGTATTATGTACTCTTCCTCATCCCAGGCCTTGAGATACAATGGATAGTTAGGGTTTTAATATTAAATTAATGTTTTTATTATTACTCTATAGGTATTTTGATATGAGATTATGGTATTTAGATCCCTATTGAGTAGTCCATTTATTTTTATGTCTCCTAGATCTTTGGGACTAAAAATGCGAAGAGAACCAGAACGGCATGATCAGTGTGCATAGTCTGGAAAGACATTTTGTTCCCTTTAGGATGGTTTTAAAACTATGATAATGTAATTTTTATGGTTGCAGAATGGTTCACCAAACCACACAACAGAACCATGTGAAGATTGTTTTTCAGGATGAATTTTTTCTTTTGGATCCATTACTTTATAAATTTACTCTAATGGTTTTATCATTGGTGACAGGGGAATTATGAGGTTTATATTGATTTTATTTAATTTGATGATGTTGTTGATTTATTATTTATACCTTATATTAGTATTGGGATTTGATAAAGTTGTTTTTTGTTATGAGAGAATTGTTTTCTGAACGAAAAGTGAGATTTTTTGAATTAAACTGATTTCAAAAATAAATATGGTGAAGGAATACAATATTTTTAATTATTATGAAATGTTTTAAATGTATTTCTCCTTCTCTTTTAATTTATCATTGATATTTTTTTAAATTAGAAGAGTGTTTTCTGAAATATGTTGGTTTTTTAAATTGATTAGAATGATTTTCATTAAAGATGAATTCCATATAACTTTAAATCTATTAAATGAGATTGATTTTATTTAGCTTCTTTAATTAAATCCATTTAAAAAAATTGGGTCTCTAATAGAAATAATGTGAGAAATTTAAAAATATATGGTTGTATTGTGAACCATTTTGAAAAACAAATTATGTTATATTAAGGAATTTTATTTTATAATATTTTCATTTCAAAGTGTTGTATTTCAAAAGGGTATTATTTTATTTTAAAATAATGTGTAAGGTTTTGTGAAATTAATTTTTTGAACTTTTAATGTGTAAAAGTATCACGTATATGGAAATTTTCAAATTTATAAGAAAATTGAATTGTTTTTAACGGAGTTTGTTTGTTTTCAAAACATGGATATTCAGAAAAATAAATTTGAAACTCCTTGATAAATGAGAGTGAATTAAATAAAAAATAGTGTTTTTAAATTTGCTCGGATATTTTTTTTTATATATTGGATTTTTTATATAAATATATTATATTATTGTGTATTGAAATTATTTGGTTTGGATGGAAAAAATAAGTGATTTAGATTCATATTTTTTATTGCTCTTTTGGGCCACCCAAAAAAGGTCTTGATAATGTGTATAAGTATATTTACATGGATGAGGCTTAGGATAAATCATATTTTCTTTTGGAATATATCTTCCCATAATTGGATACTCGTAACTCTGAATAAAGTAATGGGGGCAAGGTTCTTTTTTATTTAGGACTTCATGAGACACTATCCTCTCTTTTGTAGTGAGCAAGGTTCTATGACATATGTAAATTGGGTGATATTTTTTAGGAGAAGGTTAATTTAATGGTCTATTTAGTTGGATATTATTGAGTGATATTCGGTGTGTCCCAAATTTATGAGATTTCACGTTGAGTTTGGGTGAAAATTTAGTTTTTATTGGATTGAAATTCTTTGGGTGAGGATAAGAGTCATCATGTTATGATTATTGGGGTTTTGAGGTGGTAATCTCTTAGGAGTTTATCTCATTTATCATGGTATATATTAATATCCTCATAATGGTTAATATCTCTTGATGATTTTGGTTCCTCTTAGTGAGGTGTTATTCATCATTTTATTTTTTCACATTCCTAGGCGTCCAGTTTTTTTCCATGGGTCTTGAGTGGGACACTTTCCATACATTAATGTTCAATAGCTTGAATGTGGGTGAGTCTTGGGTGTGTGTTGTTTGGGTGACTTGAATGTACATGGAACCGATTAATATTTCGTGTTGGTATATATTGATTTTGGATCTTGTTTGGATGGGTATAGGATATTGACCTTGGTGTGAGGTCCAACATGGTCCTTTACTTTCAGATTTATGACCCATGTTCTAGACCTAGGTGATTTCATCATTAAGGAAAGTTTTAGCTGTGGTGTTTATCCATTCTTGGTAGTATAATGTATAATGGTTTTGGGTGATCTCATTTTGGTTATCCTTTTATTTTTTTTGGGCTGAGATATAATTATGGATGTTTTATGGTTCATTAGCAGTTGGCTGTGATTATTAGTCATTACTTTAGTGTTTTTGAGTAATCATGATGGTTCATGTAATGTTATCTTATGTGGTTTGTTATAGAGGAATTATCCATAGTTTTTATCACTTTAATATAATAATAAATTTCAAAGAGACCTCTTCATAGAATAAATATTCTTTACTCTATGTGTTCGATGACTATGAGTGATTTTATATTTGATACGTTCATTAATGTTTGAGTATATTATTCCATTATTTAAATAAGTGACCATGATATATGTTTCCCTAATTATAGGATCATTATAAGTCTTTTACCTTGATTCTAAATTCATCAATTAATTTATAGGGGATTAAAGTGTCATTTTGTAATGAAATGTAAAACATATAGGTCACTTTTGTTATTTTTTTTTGTTATTTTATTTTATTTTTGCGTAATTTAAAAATTTTGGGTGTTTAATTTGAAAATTCCAAAATTATATAAATAAAATTATATTCCAGGGTTTAGGTTCATGAGTTAGTAGAAACTATTTTGGGTTTTGAGGAAACATACCTTCAGCATCAAATATTAATAAACATAATTTAATTTCATGAGCAACACAAATTTTGTATCAAGTTATGTGAGTACCTAGAGAAACTGTGTGAGGTGATGTAGTTCTTTAATAGAGCCATTTCACATGGTTGGTAAAGCACACAACCAATCCATGTGAGGTAATTTTACTTAGGTAATGACAAGTGCAGAGTTCATGAACATGTTTCAGAACTAGTTAGCTTAACCATGTGTAATGCCCAAATTTCATTAAAAAGGTGAAATTACCCTTTTCCCTCCTTTATTTTATGATTTTGGCCCTATTTCCATCATAATTTCTTAGATGATTGAGGTGCAAAGGTGAGATCCATTCCCAACTCTTTCTCCTTTGATTTTGTGGCTATTCTCCATCGATTTTAAAGATTCCTCCTATGTGAGCCCTATGTTGGTCTCCTTCTTCATTATTCTTTTCTTATTCTCCCTTTTATCTTTTCTTGACAGTCTCTCACAAATCCTAAATGGGTTGTTAGAAAATGATTAGGGTTTGATATTCTTTATAATCATATTTTATAGTTTTTAGGGAATATAGAGGTGTGTTATTCATATTTTATAATTCTCCATCATAGAGGACACATTTTAGAATGGATTTGGAATGGTTTTAACCTATTTGTTGTAATAATTTATTTTTAATTACCTTAAAATTCATTTTTTTTAATTTCATGGGGATTTATAATTATTTTTGATGAAATTGTGTTTATATATAAATGTTTTGGTGGATTTTATAGTTAATTTAACGGGTGGATCACATGGAATGATGATTTAAAAAGGACTATCATTCTTTATAAAGTATTTTTTAATCTCTATGAGTTTTAAAATTATTCCTAATAGGTTTTTTAACATAATTTTTATATTGGGTTAACCTTTTTGAGTCCCAAATTGGTTGAAAATGTGGGTTTTCCATTGATAAAGTTTAAAATGGATGGAATTGAGTAATTTTCTCTAATTCATTTCAAAATGTGGTTTTATATGGATTAAATGTTAAGTGATATTTAAAATTATATTCCAAATGTTTTTCAATGTGGTATAATTTATGGAAATCCCACGTTGAATTTTCTCTATGGCCCATTTAGCACTTTTATGGAGTTTTTTCTCAAATGTGTGTGTCACAAAATTGCGCCCCTTGAATATGTCATTAGTTTTGTATTAAAACCCATTTAAGGAAATGACTATACTATTGTATGATTATTTTTTTCTTATGTATTGGATGTGAAAGGTTTTGTTTAGTGGGAGGGTATAGGAGGTGATTTGTGGTTTACATTAAAGTTCTTATATTTGTTTTTCGTGATGATACAATGTTCTATTGTTTTCTAACCTTTATTGTTTGGAATTTCCTGGGATTCCTAGGGAGTTGTATAGGATCTAGATGAGTGCTACCACTAATGTAGTTTCTGCACTAACTAGAGAGTGATTCCTGGATAAACCGAGTTAGTTATACTAAAAGGGATATTGAGAAGTACAATAGCCAATGTAAATGGCATTCTACATCGTAGGTTTATATTTTGATATTTTGAAAATGAAAATTGGGCATGCAGAAAGGTTAACTAATGTCATCCTAGGTTCCTCATCACTAGTTTGAGTCTTTATTACATTAGCTCTTGTGGATTATCCATGATGTTTTGATCATATTCAGTACGAATAAGGGGATATTATAGAATGTGGCATGTTTATATCCCCTTATCTTGATTTTTTTCCATGACATGACTTCCTTGGTCATCTATATTTGTATAATCTATTTACTTGTAGGCACCTATTGTGTTTTTTTGTTTTGTTTATGAAATGTACATACTTTTCAAATTTATTTGTAAAATTATTTGGGATGTATGGTTTTGAAAAAAAAGTGATGTTTTTTTAAAAAGTAAATTGGTAAATGTTTTCTTGAAAAGAGTGATAATTTTTATGTTTTGGGTGTGGAGTTAAAGTTTTTCCTTCTTTATATAAAAATATATTTAAAATAAAATCTCTGAAATATTCATTCATTTGAAAACTATGGTTTTATGTTCGATGAGCTTCCTATTTTTTTAAATGTTTTACCTTATTTTTGGAAAAGGTTTTTCAATCCACCCTTATTATTTTTTAAATATGGGGGAATTTTATAAAAATAATTATGGAATTCTATATGGTTTTTTACAATATGCGTGAAAACCCTATTTTTTATTTATAGTTCTATCAAACATTAATGAAATGGTCTTTTCTAAGGTAACAACACAATCTTATTGGTGAAATTCTATTGGGTTTGTTTTTTATCACACCATGTAAACACCATTCAATGTATGTAGTCGTATTATTTTTTAGGTTCCTTAGCCAGGTCCTTGTGGGTGTTATGTTTAGGTTGGATCATTTATATTAATTTTAATGCTAACCAGATATTGTAGGTACACTGTGGGGGGGGGATTAATCCATGTTCGCCAATTTTACCAATTTATTTTCCTTCACATTTAACCCCTTTTTAAATTTAAACTATTCACATTTATGGTTAATATATCTTCCCTATTAAAAAGCACAATCACACCAAATTCTAGACTAAAAGTAAAAAAAATAAATTACACAGTATTTTTTCAAGGTTGTCCCCAAAGATGGGTGACTATGTCCATGCTTTGTTCAGGATGTTTCAAGACACATATTATCCACTAGTAAAGTATAGTATTTACAAATATATAAAATCTATTGAAATTCCAGATATAAAAAATCCAATAATTCCAAATTATTAATGATTGAAGAGTGAAATCTCCAAATGAAAACTTTAGACTTATATCCATAAATTTTTTTATATTAACTCCCCCAAGTTGAAGATATCTCTTAAAAATATTCTAATAAGGTTATTTATACTGGAATCTCACCAATTTATTAATGTTATTCCATGCTTCCTATGAACCGGTCTTTAATTTCTTATACCTACTAAGGTAGTGTGCATATTTTTCTTATTCTTTTTTTAGTACACATAGTCAAACAATTTTTAGAATAACTATTGGACATACACACTACAACTAAAAGAATTCATCCTCCTATGAATATAATCAAATAACTATTTGAAATTTATCCCAGTACACTTATAAATCAATAGAAGATATAACTTCAACTTCCGCTCACTATAATAACAGAGTAAACAATGGAAAATATTTAACACACTATAAGTTTTCATCTTCCAAAACTATCTGAATATATGAAAGATAAAACTTATAATCACTCAATCATTTCACAAATGAACTTTTTGTTCTTTTAACTCCCATCGAATGATAATTATATATTTAAGAAATTATCATTTCATGCATGGAATTATCCATTTTTTTATGAAAACCATATTCAGGTATGTTTGAGTATACAAAATTTCATTGACATTCATGTAAATAAATATTCACAATATTTTATTTTATATTTAAATATAATTCTCACAAACCAAGAATGTATTTTCATTTCACTTAATTTTCATCAATTATGATGCTCATGATAATTTCTCACATGATTAATATATATAATCACATGAAAGGGATACTAGAGATTAAAACCCTGGCCTTATGTTATCTATTCATGGAACTATTACACCACATGAACACATCATTGATATCATGAATGTCAAAGAAATACAATGAGTTTTATCTCTCTACAACTATCAATATAATCAAATCACTTTTTGTAAGAACATTACATGGTAGAACTGTTCTTTTTGAAACATGAAAACATAGATTCTAGAAAAATAGAACTTATTCATGTGACATAGTTGGAGTGTATTACTCAAGCATTGTATCATGTATCAAATCAACAATCATGCAGTAATGAAGGAAAATTTATAAAACTACGACACATGGAATTCTATCATGAATAAAAATCACTTTATAATATATTTTTCTCCATATTTAATATCTATATATTATCCCGTTTTAATTTAGATGATAATAAAAAAATAGTGAAGGTTATGGTATTTATAGAGAACTTCTACCAACCTCATGCTCTGATATTCATATGCAACAATTCATTTCACCAACTCCAAATCAGTATGTGCACTCCCTCACATTATCAACTAACTAGTATACGACATTAGTAGATCCTAGACATATCATCACAAAATGAAATAGTGAAGGATTCATATGATAGAATATGTCTATGATGGGATATTATTTTGTACACTATTCTTCACACGATGCCATAGAGATGCATGATGTCTTCAAAAGATCAATGTTTTTTCATGAGAAGACTCAGTGGAATGATCATTGTAAACAAAATCAACCACTTTGCATGAATAAAAGATGAATATTTCATGTATGGATAAGAATTTATTGATAATTCAATATTCCTTTGGAATGATAACTGGATATGTAAGAACTAATGCTCATCAAACACTAGAACATCAACATCGATTTACTCAAGCTCATGTGAAGATACCTTCAAAGTCCAAATATTGAATTGATTATGAATATAAAATAATATGACTAAGATTTATTTGATAAGGAGGGTTTAATTAATTCTCTTTTTGATTAAATGTAGGAAAAATTTTCCATATTGGTCTAATCCCACATCTGTTATTCACTTGGTTGAGTGCTACATAATAATTGACCCTCATTTAGATGTCTCTTATGCTAATAGCATGGTCGTAACCTAGACAAAACATCACACACCTAAAATGAATTAAAACACCTTATTTCCACCCTATGAACCACCACACACCTCCTACAGAAACTATGCACCCACTATGTTTGACTGTGTGCATGCAACATCTCCCATGCCTCTCCGTAGGCTGGACCATTAGTATGTAGATCCCCTGCCACCAAGGATTTTCATAGTTGACCTGCCTTCAATGTGGTTGAACTAGGTACCTAATGTGGTTGAGGTGGGTGTAAACCCATGAGAATTTATGATATATTTATTTTTAAATAAATCCAATCTCTTCAATATCTTATAATATGTGCAACACTGGGTTTGAATGAAACACGATACTCAACTATAATATTATTATTTACACATGACCACTATAACCTAGATGTTAAGTTGGTGGGTATGAATATTAATAAATATATTCGGAATATTATAATTTTTAGACATGTATAAAATATATTCATTGGATATATATTTAATACAAATAAAATAAGAATAATTTGCAAGAAAAAGAAATTTTTTGTTAAGAACAATATTTATCCAAAAGGTAGTTTAGTCACCCTTAGTGAAAAGAATTTCAAATTACTTTTCACCAATTAAAGAGAAATTTATTTGAAAAAATAATATTAATTTTTTAAATATACACGTAAAAATTATATTTGGGTGAATTTTTGAGAATTTACTAAAATAATTAAATTTTTTAG
Source organism: Viscum album (assembly GCA_963277665.1). NCBI lineage: Eukaryota > Viridiplantae > Streptophyta > Magnoliopsida > Santalales > Viscaceae > Viscum > Viscum album. The sequence goes on from OY728135.1 coordinate 1,295,454,143, forward strand.
GAGTAATAAAAATACTTATTTTTTATGAAAACTATATTTTAAATTAAATTATTTACAATGCTAAATTATAAACTAGATTGGGATTAAAATGAAATTAGTTCAATCTTATTATAGATTAAATAATTTATATCCCTGTAATCAATTTCAAATATAATTTTGATATTAAAACATTTTAAACATTTGAATATTTCTCTTCAGAAAACACATTTTTTCAATGTCCCTGTGAGTTTAATTTTAAACAGAATTCTGCAAATTCTGAGAATTTAATTTGAAAAAATAGATTACATGTTTTCAATCATAATAATTTATATTATCTATTAATTTGAACTTAATTTTTTTCTGTAATGAATATTGAAAATAGTAAAAATTAATTAGCATGGTTAAGGAAAAATGGGCTTACTAGAGGTTAAACTAAGAAGATAAGGGTTAAAAATGAAAGAAAACATATCCAAAACCCATAGTATGGAAATATTTTGACCTTATAACCTCTAATTTTTTTATATTTACCCGTTTTCGGGAAATTTAAATTGTAGTAAATTTGTGTACTCTTTATTCTTTTAAAATATCCATCGTGTACCCTCTCCCACACTTATAAAAGGTCACCCCTCTCCTCAACTATTCACACTTACAATGAAATTTTGTTTGTACTATAACTAAAAAAATACCTTACTTACTCCTCTAAAAACATCATATAGGCTTGGTTTTTTCAGAAATCCTATATATAAAGTATTTTGGTATAAAACTAATGTGGTTCTGCAAAGATGTTGTAAAACCCCTACGCGCATATGTTTTTATTTATTTATCAACATCCTTAAAATATTTTTCATACAATATAATATAATAACACCAGTATGAATTATATACTGATATTTTATTATGTTGATTTCATATCTTAGACCCATCTACACTTCTATCAAAAGAGAAATGATATCGTTAATCGTGTTTACGATGAACCACCACCTTGCGAACCGATGTAAATAATTTTTCATCAACAACTTTAAAGAATGAATATAATGATTCATTTAACTTATTTATATGATATTTATTAAATTATTATACTTTTGGAATTATTATAATATATATACCTTCATACTTTCTATTATGTGGGTTGATACAGTAACATCGCTCATGAGTACGCTAGAGTACCGCCTTGGGAAACAATGTGATTCATTTTTATCGTAAACTTTTTATAGAAGGTACTAAGGATAAATTTAATGTATATATGTGATATTTATGAAATAAAAATTATTATATAAATAAAATATCACATTCATATTCTTACATTACAATATGTTGGAAAATAATAACGCCGCTCATGCGTATGTGTGTACTACCACCTCCACATATTGATGTGAAATGTTTTTTCATTTATTTTTTTTCTTGGATGGTAATAAGGATTAATTTTATTAATATAAATTATAATTAAAAAAAAAAATAATTATTTAATGGTGAATTAATATAGATCATCCTTTCATTTGATCAATCGATAAAATGGAAACAACATTTATGCGTACGTACGCCCAACTATCTCAATGAACGGTGTCTTTCATTTTTATCTCTAACATTTATGGATTTGTATAAATAAAAATAAACCAAATATATATGATATTTATATCATTTTAACACTCTATAGATAACTCATCCATGTTGAAATTAAAATTACCAATATTACCGAACCAAAACATTAAAAAAACGAAGTAATTATCACCTGGAATAGTGATTTAAACAACGAAATGATAATAAATGGGTGATAAAAGACTATAAATAAATCTTGTATGGTATGAGATATATTATTATTGTCATTTTAAATATTTAAAATAAAATTAAATTTATATATTTTTTAAAAAATTATGTAGGAATTCAGACCTAGCCTAAGAGTTTCTTATCACACTTTTACATCTGTGAGACATACGCCATATCCACCACTTATTTCGTTATGTGGTGTCTATAATTCACATTTTGATAAAATATATCATTAATATATTTCTATTCATGATATTTAAATTTAAATTTTATTTTATATATCATGGGGCTTATGATTCAAATGTTACCATAGTTTTAACTATCTATTTTACAGGCTCATCATTATTCCAGATTTTTTTCTTTAAGTATCCCTTGGGAGAATTATTTTGTATTTATATCATAAAACCTATAAATTTTATTATAATATTTTTATTAATTTAATTTTCATTTAATATTACCATTTCTCACTCTGTTGTAAGTAAAATTATTGAGAACATGTTGTTTAAAAAATTTGACATTATTTATCTCAACGCTGGAAAATGATTTTTCATCAAAATAAATGTTTCCAAAAAAATGTTTTTAAACATTTCAGAAAAAATTATAAAATTTATTTTTATTAATTTTTAATTTTTAATTTTTTGTTGAAAATTTACTAAATGTAATTATAAAAATAATGCATGTTTTGAATTTATTGAAAATATGGAAGGAATATTTATTTTAACATGTACAACATAGAAACAATTCCCAATCATCATGACCACTAAATGATTTAAAGCTCAATTTATATGTTTCAAATGTTATTTTCAATGTATGTTATTTTCAAAACATAGTTTGAAATTTTTGTTTAAAAAAATTCAGATTGAGAAGGTTATTTTCCTCCAAAATGTTTTCAATGAAATTATTATATTAGTTATATTCATTAAAATAATCAAAGTTGTATTATACACATGATTCATTGTGGATATGTTATATTGGTTTCATCCTTATTATTTCTTTGGATGGGATATGATTAGATTGAATGAGGATGTACAATATTAATTTCATTCACCATATTACTATGGATGGTTTATAAATAAGTTTTTTTTGAATGGGGTAAGTATAAATATTTAAAATGTTAGTTTTTCAATATGAATATTTAAGATAATTATGTTTCACCCATTTCATATAATTAATTCATTGGAGTTATTAAGTGATGCATGGGGCCTGATTATATATCGTTCCTTGATTCATCGACATGTATCATTAGAAAAATTAGTTTAAATGTTATATATACTTCTAATTTTATATTTAAACTATCTTGTAAATGGTCTTTATAATATATTTCAGAAGTATTTTGTTAAAAATTACCTTACTAAAAGATTAGTTATTGATGTCCATGTAATTTTTGGACTAGTTAGAATATATATGGTATCATGCTTATGTTTTTATTTATATGGGTTTATTTTATCATCACTTATTCCTATAATATTATGCTCATGTTATTGTTTTAATGACATGTGTCAGTTATTTACCATTCAATACCGATTATTATTATTTATTATTAATATATTCCACTATATGCATACCCTTTCTATGCATTTGGGATTATTGATTTAATATTTTTTATTTTCCCAAAGAAACCATAAAAGTTTTGTGATTGATATGGCGAGATATGATAAGGGTAATAATGTAATTCTAAATGAAACCACATTGGGTATTTTATGTATTAGAATTTAATGTGAGTTACATTCATGTATATAGATTAAAAATATTAATAAACCATTTAGTCCTTCAGGGTGATATTTATTGTATATTAGGCCAATATAATAAAATAACCATTTAATTTGTGCAATTATTTTCAAGTTCATTTTAGTTGGTATCAATGTAAGTTTAGTAAAAATCTTGGTAACTAAATTTATGAAAAAATATATTAGGGGATAAAATCCTCTAACATACTTTAAGGATATTTTAAAGTATAATATAGCATCCTAAAGTTTTGGTAAGTTAGGAATTATGTAGTTTTCCTAGAAATACATCAATGTATGGACACTACTAGTGGATGAGGTTCTAGTACAGATGTACTTAGGGTTAATAACTCTGAAAAATGAATGTCAGGTTTGAATCAAGTGTTACCTGGTATAAAGAAATGAGCCTTATTACACACCTGGTCGGAAAACACTATAGATATTCTTTGGTTTATTCAAATTTTATTTTCAAAAATATTAGGATAGATTTGAAAATATTTTATTATTTGGAAACACTTCCAGATAAACCATGTTTATGATTATGAGACTATCCATGCCTAAATATTTCAATTTATGTTAAGTGTTTCACTAGTTTTGTGATTATACATTAGTATACATAATGTTATGATATAATATATTGTATTAAATTGTTTATAAATGGTTCAAATTAGATATAATGTGAACCATATCAATGCATGTTATCCAAAGAGTTAGGATCATCATTTCTTGGATGTTCTTAATCTAATTATTTGAAGAGAACTAGTCTCTTAAACATTATAATTATATTAGGACATAATATAATGTTATATCAAGATATATAATCAATTTTATGAGTATTATGGATTTAAAGGGAAAAATATTATAAAAGGATGGAAGGGAAAAAGAATGGATAGGGGAATAAGGGAAAGAAGGGTTTTCATACTTGTTATAATTTTTAAATGAATCACCCTAGTTAGAGTTTGAAAGAAATGAGAGTTTGATTAAAGTGTAGTGTGAAAGGAAAATAGGCACATGAATGCAGGAATAATAAATAATAAATTTATATTTAATGTTTCAACTGTAATGATATTTTGAACTATGAAAATGAATTCCAAAAGCATCAAGGGAATATACATCAGATGAAGCTAAGAGACCAAGATCAAGAATATGTTATTACTTCATATTAAGTGGAATGATTAAAGTTATTTGGTTTGCATTAAATAATTATGTTATATGAGTATTGTTTCAATTATATTGAAGTTATAATAATCATGAAATGTATAAGTATTTTTCTATAAAACTATTTCTTTAAGGATTTAAAATCATATGATGAATAACACAAATTAACAAGAAATGTGATTCTACGGAATTTTTATCGTTCTGTAAAACACAAGATTAAAGTAATATAATCCTTGATATGTGGATAATTTTTTGATAATATTGATAAAGATATGTTTATGGGATAATAATAGAAACATTGAAATTGGTTAGTGATTTATGTTATCTTTACTGAAGTTTACTTTATTTTTGGGGTTATGGAATATATTAGACAAGATGAGATTTAATTTTTATAAGAATGTATGTTTTCATTAATGTTTTACAGTGATCAAGGTAATAAAATATTTTTAATGTGACATTAATAGAAACTTTATATTGTCTAGCGAATATAATATTGATTTAGTGATTCTCCTTAGAAATTTTTGGACTTTGAATTTAGCGAGAAATATTTTGGACGAGTAATATTTTTAACTATTTATAAAATGTATTAAGGTGAACATAAAGTGTTATTGGATAATTTGTGATAAAAATTTTGATATCTCAAAATATACTGAGATAGGAGGAATGATTTATTATTCTTTGACTGAGCTAATGATTTATTAAATGTTATTTTTTTACTTCATGCATAAAAAGTCCAATAAGATATTCAATTAATAGAGATAGATATGATGTAGGAATTTATTGAATCAAATCAAAAGGATCAAATTATTCCTATGAAATATAATGATATCAAGTGAAAATATTTCTTTATACTCTCAGTCTAGATGGTAAAGGAATTCCTCAACTATAGGGAAATGATCTTGAAACAAAAATGCTCTCAGGGTACCTTGATTTTCAAATAATCAAATATCATTTTAACTCATGACATATTTATTGTTTTTAAGTCATAAAATTTTATAAATAATTCACATTAGTTTGATTAGTGATCTATATTACCCTTTTTAATCTTTGGGCATTAGTATTTTCTTCCATATTCATATCTTCACTTGACACAAATGTTCTTAAATTTGGAACCCTAGTATTTTTTTTAATTACATATGACTTTAACATTTTCCAACCTCTCTTATAAAGGGGATTTTTTTATTGAAACTATTTATGAGGATGGGTGTTAATAAGGTTATTTTAAAATTTTAGACAATTGACTATTGACATAAAGATTAAATTGTGGGGATGCAATTTATTTAAGAGGGTTGAATGTAACACATTGGGATTTTAAAAGAGGAACATAATATTTGATAGAGTATATTAAAAAAACACCAGTATTAAAAGATAATTTAAAAACCCAAGGATTTATGATATATTTATTTTAGAGTAAATTCAATCTCTTTAATAACTTGAAAAGAACACACCACTCGGATTGAATGAAACATGATACTCTATTAAAATATTATTATATAATCATGATCATTATAACCTAGACATTTAGTTGATAGGTATTATTAGTAATAAATAAATTATAAAATTTTATGATTTAAATATATAAAAAAAAATTCAATGGACATATATTTATTATTAATAAAATAAGTTTCATTTTAAAGAGAAAACATTTTCTGAAAAAAAACAATAATTTTCAAAAGGACGTTTAGTCACACTTTGTGCACATAATTTTAAATTTATTTTTTCCACTTTAAGAAATTTTATTTGAATTTTTTTAAATCTAAATTTTAAAATTATCTTTGGGTTAATTTTCGATAATTTTCGAAAAATGATTAATTTTTTTATTGGAAAGTTCAAAATACTATTTTTAATGAAAAATACCATTTCATTTAAATTATTTACAAAGTTAAATAATATTTTAATTTATTTTTATAGTTCAATAGGTTCAATTATATTACAAATTAACCTTTTTAGTTCATTTTAATCAAAAACATATTGAATTCAGATATTGAAACATTTAAAACGTTCGACTTTTTATCTTCATAAAACCTTTTTTTGACGCACCTGTGGGTATAATTTTAAATTGGACTGTGCCACTTCTATAAATTTAATTCTGAAAAATGGATTACAGATTTTTTGAAGAATAATTTATATTATCTTTAAATTATATTTTATTATATAAAAATAATGAAAATTGAAAACAATAAAAACTAATTATTGTATTTAAGATAAAAATGGGTTTATGTGAAGGTAAACTTAGAATATAAGGGTTAACAATGAGATAAATGTTATCCAAATCATATTTTCAAAACATATTTTGTCCCTACAGCCTCTAAGGATCCTGAATGACCCATTTGGTAACCGTTGGAAGGAAACAAATGTGAGTACACTTTATTCTTTTCACATTTCCATGTGTGTCCTCTCCCCCATTTATAAAAGGTTTCCCACTCTAATAAACCATTCAAAATTCAATATCAATTTGGATTATCAAATACCTAACAAAATAAATTATTTAATACTATACAAATATAATAGATACATTTTTTTCATAAATATAATACATAAAAGATTTACGTATAAATCTAATGTGGTTCTCCGAAGAAGAGGTAAAATGATTAACGTTCATATTTGTTTTATATCTTCCTCCAAATACTTTAAATATTTTAAATATATGGTAATATAATTAAAAAAGTATCTAATATATGAAAATATTTTATTATGTTAATTTCATAACCCTGATCCTTATCCACTTCCATCAAATGAGTAATGAAAACTTTATTCATGTGTACTGCAGAGTACCGCCTCACGAACCGATGTAATTCGTTTCCATCACCTCCATGGAAGGATATATATAATGATGTATTTAAAATATTTAAATGAAATTTATAAAATTAGTATAATTATTTAATTATGATATTATATATTCTTTTGTACTTACCATTTATTTGTGGGATACGATAATGTTGCTCATGTGTGAAATGAACTAGTTCCACCCAAGGTGATGTGATTAATTTTACACTTTATATTTAAATGAATGGTCATACAAATAAAGTTAATGTGAATATGATATATTTATAACCGAAAAATACTTTTAGAAATTTAATATCACTTATAAATTTTTAAATTCTATTCATTTGGAAAATAATAACATCGATCATGCATACATGTGGACTACCACCTTCTCATAGCGACATGAAATATATTTTGTTTTATTATTTAATATATTGTAATAAGGTTGGATTTGATTAATAAAAATTATATATATAATATAATAATGATAATATAAAGTTGCATTACTATGTATTATTCTTTCATTTCTTCCACCGATAAAATGAAAACAAAATTCATGCATATGTATGACCTACCGTCTCCATGAATGGTGTATTTAATTTTATATCTTTAAAATTTAATGATTAGTTTAAATAAATATATAATGAATATATATGAAATTTAGATGGTGGATAAATTTTAGATATGATGTAACTATGATCAAAGTAAAATGGTAAAATTACAGAAACAAAACATACATGAAAAACAATAAAGTTGTCACTCAATTTTTTTAACAAGGAAATGTTAATAAATAGGTGATAAAAGACTATAATTACACACTATATGATATATAAATACTTTTATGGCTATTTAATATATTTATAATAAAACTATATTTATTACATATAAGGTTCTAAAATAAATAAAGGAAATTATACCTTACGCTAGGGTTCCTCATCTCACTATCATGAATCTATTTTGATTAATTCTATTAAATTGTTTATTTAAAATTAGGTTTTATATGTGGATTATGATTCAAAATTACAAATATTTTTAATGTTTTATTTTAAAATCTCATCATTATTCATGACTGATTTTATGTATTATTTGTGGGAATTGATATTTATTTCTATCATAAATCAATTTATATCCATAAATTATAGTTATTCATGAATTTTTATGTAACAGTAATATTTTAACACTATTTTTTATATAAAATTATTAAGAAAATGTTTTTAAAAAATTCATGTTTATTTATTAATTCGGTCCAAAATCTAATTCTGTTAAAATCATTGTTTCCTAAAAATGTTATCAAATATTTTTTAAAAATTTTCTAAATGATGTATTAAATATATCTTTAACAATTTGTGAATGTTTAAAAAATGTTTGAAAGGAATATTCATGTCATTTTCAAAACTAGGCCTATTTGGATTTTACAAAAATTTAAAAGGAATATTTTTTTTAATGTGTATGACGTGAATGGAATTTCCTACCATCAAGATGACTAAAATTTTTAAATATTAATTTATAAGATTCAAAGATTATTTTCAAAGAGAAGTATTTTTCAAAATATTTTTTGAACTTTTAGTTTAAAAAAGATATTTTCAATTTGAAAATGTTATTTTCCTAAAAAAGTGACATTCTTATGATATTTCTATTCATAAACAACATAAAACCTTTAATGTACTTATGATACATTAGGTATATGTTTTATTGATGTTATAATTTTCTTTATTTGGATGGTTTATGATCAGTTTGATAGATGATGTAAAATTTTATGACCATTCAACATATTACTCTGGATGGTTTATGATTAAGTTTAATTAACTAGGGTAAGTATTAAAATTTCATATGGTAGTTTTCCAGTATGATTGTTTATTTTAATTATGTTTCACCCCTTTATATGAGGGATTCATTTGACTTAGTAAGTGAAAGGTGGGGCCTAGTTATAAATGTCTCCTCAGTGTATTGACTGTTCTCATGAGTTAAATTAATTGGCCAAATTTTATGGGTTTCTACTCATAGAGTTAATGTGTCTTGTGAAAGGTCTGGATTGTACATTTCATATATCCAACATTATTCGCTTCCTCATTATGAGATCTTATATTTATTTCTATGTGATTATTTGAGTAGTTAGAATATCCATGGTTATGTTTCAAGATTAATTTATTTTTTATATAGCTTTATTTGATCATCACTTATTACTACCATATTATTCTCAAGTAATTTTTTAAATTACATGTGTTTTGGTTATTTACCATACCATATTGATTATGATTATTTATCCATTGTAGCTTATGTTTTACTCATACCCTTACTGAGCATCTGATATCACCCCTTTATTATGTTTTATTTTCCCCAAGATACCATAACAGTTTTATGATTGATATAGTGGGATATGATAATGAGAATAATGGACTTATAAATGAATAAAATATGTGTATTTTATGTTTTATAATGTAATATGAGTTACAATAATATATCTCATTTACAAAAATATAAAAAATATTCTACCCTTCAGGATGTGATTCCATGTATATTATACCAATGTAATAATGTAACCACCAAATCTTGGCAATTGAAGTTGGGTTCTATACACTCTGTATAAAAGGATGTTTAGTATAAATCATGGGAACTAGATTTAGGTAAAAATTAGATTAAGAAAAATATCTATATGAATTAATTTAATGATATGTTAATATATAGGATCAAATCCTAATGTTATGGAAATGTAGTTATTATGTGGTTTTCATATAAATATACATCTCTCAAGATATTATAAGTGGATGTGGTTCCAGAATAGATGCAACTTTCGATAACAACTCCAAAAGGCATGACCATATTGACTCAAGTGTTATTTATTAAGTGAAAATGAGTCTTATTGTAAACCTTGTTTGAAAATACAAGGGGATAAGATTTGGTTAATTATAATTTCATTGTCCCTATTTTGAAGGATTTAAAAATATTTTAATATTTAGAAACATTTTCAAATAAGCACTTCTTATGATTATACAATTATCCATGCATAAAAGTGTCAATTCATATTAATATTTTCACTAGTTTTGTGATTATATATTAGGATAAATAAATTTATAATCCAATTTTTTATTCAATTTTTTAGGAATAGAACCAATAAGAAAGAATGGGAACCATATCAATTCCTGAAATCCAATGAGTAAGGTTGATCATTTCATTGATGGGATTATGCCAATATTTTGAAGGTAACTAGAATCTTATAGATTCTATTTATTTGATTATATTTTATCCTGTGTAGTCAAGATAGATAAATAATTCCATACGTATTATTTCTTTGAAGGGAAGTAAGAGAAGAAGAGGATGTCAGTGAAAAAATGGACAAGGGGAATAAGGTAAGGAATAGTTTTCCTACATGTGATAATTGTATAAAGAAAAACTTTTGTACATTCATGAAGTTAATAAGAGTTGATTCAAGAATGGAGAGAATGGGCATTAGGAATGATAATGATATTTTAAGAAAAAAAACTTTTATGTCTAGTGTTTAAACTTTAAGGATATGGGGAACTATAAAAATGTATTCCCTTAGTGTTAAGTGAATACACATTAGAATATTCTAAGGCACTGAGGTCAAGTTTATGCTATTACTTTAGATTAAGTGGAATGATTGTTTCTATTATGTTTAGATTCAATAATTATTATATAATAATATTTTATTGATGATATTTTGGGTATAATAATTATGAAATGTATATGAATTTTACTAAAATACCTATTTATTAAGGATTCGAAAGTGTGTGATGCATATTATCGATAACCAATAAATGTGATTCTATTGAAATTTGATTTTTTTTGTAAAACAAGTATTAGAATTAAGATAACCCATAATATATGGATTATATTGAGATTAAAATGATAAAGATAAGTTAATGGGACAATATTAGTAATGTCAAAATTGGTTAGTTATTTATGTAATCTTTTCGGGATTTTATTTCATTTTTTGGATTTATAGAATACATTTAATAACCAAGGATTTTATTTTTGGATGCTTCTATTTTTTCATTATGGTTTTACAGTGATAAAGGTATTCACATATTTGGAATGTGACATTAAGAGACACTTTTCAACACCCCAATATTTTACATTACATTATCTTTAATAGATTTTGTTGCATGTAACACCGACTTGGCTTATGTAACACATAAGATTGAACTTCCCTAAAGAAACACTTTAGTGCTGTTTTTATTTAAATGGTATATTTATAACTTATACATTAAATAAATTAATAGAAATAGTAATAAATAATTTTTAAATGTTATTCATTATTTTTCCAGATAAATGAAATATATTTATAATGAAATTTATATGTTTTGGTAAAATAGTTATATGTTTCGAAATACTATTTCCTTAAAGGGACTACTTTTTATGTCATTTTATGAAAAATAATAAAATAAATATTACACACTCATAGTAATTTAATTTGGTAAAATAGACATCATTTTTTTATTTTTCATATCAGAATTAGGATGGGGTGATTTTTTGGCATTTTTCTGAAAACATTCAATTTTTGATGAATAGTGAAAAACATTGCACTACTAACAGAATTTTTCAATTAAATAATTATTTTTTTGGAATTTATTTTAATTTAAAAATAGATAAATTATACATATATTTGTTCAATTTAGTTTATTGGGATCGTTTTCATAATAGAATTATATATATAATGATTTATTGAACTTTTGAACGTCTCTTTTACCCGCCATCTAAGCACATTTTCAAACTAGCATTAAAAGTAATTTAACCACTTTTGTGAAATTAGTTTAAATAATACAACATAAATTGTTGTAATGATGGTGAAAAATGTGGTCTAATATGATCAAAATATTTTTTGGTTGATAGTAACTTCTTAATAATACTTTCCACGATTAAAGGTAAATGGGTTAATTAAAGGTAAAAATAATATTATAATAATATGAAATCACCCTAACTCTTTTCCTGAAATTATTTTATGATTAATGGAAAAACAATAAAACCCTTAGAAAGTAATTTTTTCCCTTTAAATTCATTTTTGAGTGAATAAGATATTTAGAGCATTTAATATTAAGTAAAGGAAAAAATATCGTAAACATGATTCTTATTACTAAAAAAATTTTAATATTGGGTTATATAAGTGATCCCTTATACTATAAATAGTCATTAGTAAACTAATAATATTTCCTACATCACCATTATATATTTGTAATTTTTAGGAACTAATAATAAAATTTAATTATGACAAAATTTTGATGCAATACTAGAGATATTAATAAACTAATAAAATAAATGATATTACCAATATTAAAATTAATATCAATTTTAAATATTTCATGCCATCCAAAAATTTCATCGATCACTATTACATGTTAGTATAGAGTTAATACATTTTTTAAGGAATCATGTTTTATGACTTTAACATAAATCAAGTATTAAATAGTGTCAAAATTGACATAAATGATATTTTAAAATAAATACTATTTTATGAAACGGTATAAAAAGTCAAAAAATAGAGGGTTCTAAAAAATAACATGGATAGTCTTAACAATCTCATAAATGATCCACTTTAGGTTTTCTTGTAATTTTTTATTAACTATACTGACCATGTGGTGTAAAAATCCAAGAAGTTATGGTAAGAGTTAAACTATTTAACTAGGGGTTAAATCTAGAAGATAAGGTTAATTTTATGATATAAACATGTCTAAAACCAATTTTTTTTATTTTATTTAGACCCATACTCCTATTATCCCCTAAAAAAATTAATTTTTAGCAGTTATAAACCTAAAATCATTTTATAATAAATAAATATTTCCCGATTTTTTAAAAGTGCCCCTCCCATTTCTTATAAAAGAGAACTTCTCATTATCTATAATTATCACATTCAAATCCCATTGGCTTGTCCAAACCTGACCATTTCCTCTCCAAAATTCCCTAAAATCATCCTATATATAAAAATATGGTATGAAAGTAATCTTATGGAGTCCTTTTGTGTAAATCAAAAAGAGATACCTGAATAAAAGGTAATAATTTTATCGAACTCTTTCAAAGTTATTTCTTCGTCTAATTACATTTCATATATTGTTACCATACTAAAATAATAACTCAAAAAACTACTATATTATTATATGTTTTTATTATTATTGTAAAACCATATCCCACGATTTACCCATCCTAAAAAACAATATAACTATTCATGAGTACATACGACTTACCGTCTCTATGTAGTGGTGTAAACTGTTTTTCTTATATAATTTATTTCACAGGGTATAACCATAAATATATATGAATTAAATAATAAATATAAAATCATATTGTTTCTATAATAATCATATTACATCCAATTCCATACCATTTAACCATTATGTAAATGATACAATCGCTCGTGCGTACGTTCAGCATATCATCTCCACAATGTGATGAGATTCATCTTCCATGTTCACCATCAAAGAACGGATATAAAAAATATATTAAGAATAAGTATGAAATATATTAAATAATAATTCTATTGGAATTATATATATATATATGTATGTATACACATATATTTCATTCAATTAATTCAACTCTACATAATAATGAAATGGAAACAACATTCATACGTATGTACGACCTACCGTCTACATGAATGGTGTATTTCATTTCATATATCTATCTATTATATATATTAATATTCTGAATATATATGATATATAAATCATATAATACATTCTTTATGTATGTAAATCATGAACTACGTAATACAATCAAGAATAAAAATTCAAAAAACATGTGATGAAGAAAGGGATTATTACACAAAACGTTGATTTAACTCATAATTGTTAATAAAAGAGTAATATAATGTCATAAAACAATAATATATGATATCATAAATAATATTATGATTGTGGTAAAAGTTAATAATATATTCAAAACAATTATAATGGAGTTTTTGACACATACATAGTGCATCGGTCTTAAGATGACGGTTAATTTCACAATCTCATTATTACTCGAGGTTGTTATATGTAAGTATTTACTGGGAAATATTTATTATCCATGTACATGTTTCATAAAAATAATTTTTTACTATATATATAAATGTTTTTAAATTAATTTATTCCTATGTTTTAATTTTTATAAGACATTTTGAAAGGGATCATCTTTCATTATCCAAAAAAATGTACTTGGTGACCTTTTTGAAAAATTAAGGAAAGAATATTTTTTAACTTATACGACATCGGAGAATTTATTAGCCACTATGTCACCTTAAAATCTTGAATCATCCTATACTATGTTAGAATGTTATTTTCAATGTAAATGTTTTATTTTATAATTGTGTGGATTTTAAAATATTTCAATGTAAAAAGGGATATTTCTTTCAAAAAGTATTAATGATTTTGACAAACTATTTTCATCTATTTAAACATCTTTTGTTCAATTTTATAATTTATTGAGGTTTTTTTATTGAATGTTTTATGATATTTTTTATTGTAGGTGTGATATTTTATACCATTCATGGTTTATGATTGAAGTATTAAAATTTTGTATGCTATTCTTAATACAAATGTTTATGTTATGTTTCACCATTTTCATATGAGGAATGTGTTGTATTTATAAAGTGACAGGCTGGGCCTTCTATATCCCCTCGATGCATCAGTAGGTCTCATGAGAAATTCTAGTGTCTTATAATGAGTCTTGGATGGTATATTTGTGTATGGTCTTAGCATTAGACCATGACATTGTGGCTATGATGTCTGATATTATGAATTCCATCATTATGATATTAGTTATTTATATTACATGTGATTATTCGACAAGTATAATATCAATGTGAATGTTTAAATGGAATTATTTGATTTATTATTTCAATATTATTCTTGACATAATCATTAAAATGGTTTTCTTTAATTTTACACCTTTCATTAAAATTTTATTCTTATTTATGAAAGCTTCTTCTATATAACCTACAGAGCATTTCAGATAACCCTTTTCTTATGTTTTATTTTACTAGGACTCCTGATGTGTACTATGATTGATATAAAGGGTTAATATAAGGACCCAACCTTAAACATAACTTATTATTGAATTAAACGAATAATTCACATAGAGGATCTTTTCAGGTTTAGAGTTTTAGAGAATTAGACCATAACTATTACATCTCAAAAGATTACACACTAGAAACTTCTACAAAGTTTCCTTTTTTTTAAAAACATAAACTCCAATAAAAAAGTCTTTTCTAGTTACATGTTTAAGAAAGCATGACTTTTACTTGATCCCATACTTGACCCTATTCCAAATTATGCCCTGTGAAAAACATTTCAAAAAAACATAGGGTGAGCATAAAAAGCTCAGTAAGGGATATACCAAGAAGGATAACTTTTAGTTTTTCAAAACAACAAGTAATCCACGAATACTTTTTCAAAGTAAAAATTTTCACCTTTATGAAGCAGAAAATACTCTTCATTGAATAAAAGATCATTACTTACCCTTTTGTAACCAAACTATTACCATAAAACCCATATAAAGTACACATAACATATAAAGGTAACTTGGGACATAAACATACTTAAATGGAATAACCATACGGTCGACTTCCACACATATCACTTAATGGAATAGCTATATAGACAAATTCCATACCCAATGCATTGGAGGTTATTACACAACCACCTGTCCTGGTATTCATAGCACCACCCTTCATATGGTTTATCACGTAACCACCCGTAAAATGTCCAAGTACCTTTATAAAATCATAAGACATAAAACAAATATAATGGAAAGAAAACATTTCCACATTTTTATCACAATATATCACTAAAATATACAGACATAAAAAATACATTATAAAAAACGATTTTCAATAACAAAATACATAAAAGAGTATATGGTATTTATTTAATTTTTAAAACATTATGGCTTTTGGAGGAATCCAAAGTCCAAATAATACTCACGACGGTTGAAAAGGCCATTGTCACCGTGTACGTTAAAAGAAACATTTTTTTGACATTTTGTAAAATGCTTTGTAGAAAAATATTCCTTTTGTATAAAATTAAAATTCAAAGGGGTTTATACAACGTATAAAATAATGTCATGCATTAGAACAAAATATTCCTCAATGAAAAGAGACCGGGATGAAGTACCTTACAAAGACGATATCCTTGGATTAAGGATAAATCAATTTCATAATTATGTGTGAAAAACGAATACACCAAATATAATTGGATATTAAGTGTAAAACAATCAGAGTTCATTCACACATATTCATATAATGACATAATCAAGGAGTACAAGTTTATCCCAAAGAATCAAAATTGGGTTAAGAAGTTCCATTGCAAAAAATTTGACAGCCTAACGGCGTCACTTCAAAATTCAGAAAATGAGTTGATGAGAGATAAAATGGTATCTCATAACTTGGAAATAATATTTACATCAATAAGGATATATAATAACATATCCCAACCTTAAAATATGTAAATTAAAATACCCAACAAAATAAGTCATTTAAAAAGAGGAGGGTGAAAGGTTCCCTTACCGACTTGGGTATCTTTCGAAACATACACCCCATGAAAGAAGGAAAATAAAAATTTGATATAAATACTCATAAACGAAAGTATATTAAACAAAAGTAGAATAATGGGAAGTACATATAACACTAAATGGAAACAGTGGAAAATGTAGCATAAATCTCATGGGAATAAAAGTGAGATGAAAAATCCCTTACGAAAACTCGGCAGCTTAACAGGGCCTCTTAAAACTTCCAAAAATGGGTTGATGAGATCAAATAGGGTCTCTCATCATATTAACATAAAATTTATAGAATGTGGAATATAAAATATCATCCCCCAACATAACAAAGTGGATATTAAATGAAGTGACATAAAGGAGATTACTTAAAAAGAAAGAGAGAGGTTGGATCTCTTATGAAAATTTTGCAGCCTAATGGCGCCACTCAAAACATCCAAAATGGATTGATGATAGAAAATAGGGTCTCTCATCATATTAAAATAAAAACTTACAGTAATATTAATATAAAATAACACCCCAATCATAATAAAGATTAGCTTAAAAGGAATGACATAAAAGAGTGTACTTAAAAAGAGAGGGGTAGGATCCCTTACCTCAAGTCCAACTTGTCTTGTTCGTTTCATTATATTCCTAAATAATAAACATTGTTCAATTTATAATTGCTTAAGGACCACCTTTAAAGAATATTATTCAGTTCCTATCACATATTATAATGTTATAATAATTGTTTAAAAATGTTAGTTCATATCAGACGTGTTTGCCGATGTTTGGTACATGAGTAAAAAATGAACTTGTTTGAAAAAGGTTTCCCATTAGTTATAAGTAAATAATTTCTAGAATAGTATTAATGATTAAAATATCATATATATCCAGTACATATTCATTTTATATGATCCCATAACATTTGTAGATAAAAAATGAAAAAGAACCGTTCATGGAGACGGTAGGCCGTACATACACATGAATGTTACTTTCATCTTTTTTGTAATATTAAGGGAATTAAAAATAAATGAGATATATATATATTATAATTACAGTATAATATATTTGTTATATAGGTCACATATGTTCATTGATTTCATTCTTTATACATTCCATGTATTGCATGAACGAGTCACATCACTTGAGGGGGCGGTGGTCCACACGTCCTCATATGAAATTATCGTAATT
Organism: Viscum album; assembly: GCA_963277665.1. Lineage (NCBI taxonomy): Eukaryota > Viridiplantae > Streptophyta > Magnoliopsida > Santalales > Viscaceae > Viscum > Viscum album. The sequence goes on from OY728135.1 coordinate 1,295,472,193, forward strand.
GCACAAAATGCAAAGATTAAAGGTATGATTTAAATATAAAATACAGAAGAATATAGTAAACATAAATACCATATATATCATATATAAAATACAGTGACATCATAATGGCCACCTTTAAATATGTTACAAGAATGTTGAACAATCATCGTTTTGTGAGGCAGAAAATTGCCAACCACAGAAACAATATGTTCTTTAACCATTAGACGAATTTGTGTATAGGTGTAGGTCTAATACAACTAATAACCACATTATAGTATATTGAAGATACTGGTTTTGTTACAAAATAAAGAAATAAAAAGATTTTAGGGGGTTGGAGATTCAAAATAAAACATAAGAACACAAGAGAAGACACTACCTTTTAATTGGGTAACTCTTTTTTATTTGAGCTCAAAGGCTTCCTTGGAAAGAATTCTACCCAACGTGAGGCTTATAGAAGTAAGAGAGGGATGTGGAGAGACAAAATGGGCAGGTTTTGGCCGATCCAAAGGCTTGGGAGGTGTGGGTATGGTGGGAGAGGTGGGGGGCTTTTATAAGAGGAGAGGAGGGGCACTCATGGAATGTCATAAAAGGTTACATTATTATAAAATGAGTTTCAGTTTTTAAAGGTCCAAAAATTATATATTTCGAGGATAAGGTGATAAGAGTTCTAAATCCACCCATACAATAGGTTTTTGACAAGTTTAGGTTGTAGATGTTTCATTATCTTTTCATTTTATTTAAATCATTAAATAATGATGTAATCACTGCATCATCATGGTGTCATAAATAATTTAATTTATTTAATGTCTAAAAATTCTAAAAAAAATCATAATGTAGGAATTTTTTTTTGTTTTATAATGAATATTTATTGTAAAAAATATGACTTGTAGAACCCCATTTAAAAATTGTTTTAGTAAAACAACACATGTTTGTGACATTTTTATTTTAACATTAAATAAAAAGTTATTAATGTCATTTTACTACCAATGTGGCTCCACGGGGTCCCCAAGTTGACCCATGGATTGTATTGGTCGGAAATGACACATCCAATAAGGTTAGGTCATGTTTCAAGGTCATTTCATATTATTAAAATATTATTTTTACCTTAAATTACACTAATTACCTCTAATCCTGATAAAAAACATAAAACTTACTATTCACCAAAAAAAATATTTTAATCCCATTGAACCACATTTTACTTCCTAATGAAAACCATGTATGTTGGTTTTTTGAAATTCAAAACACAAAGGTGGTAAAATTCCATGTAAATGAAAAAGAAGTTTTTTTTAAGTACAACTTAGTGGTTTCACTATTCATCTAAAATTGAAGTTTTTCAGAAAAATACCAAAAATTAACCCTAAGCTATATTTGATATTCCGAATTCAAAAATGATGTCTATTTTACAAAATTAAAAACATATAAGTTACATTAATTAATTTAATAATTAATTCCCACTGTTAGAATAAATAGCGTGTTTTTATGAAACAATATATATCAAAAGATTGACACTAGTTTAAGTCCAATTTCAAAGTGAAATTAATTCCAATGACCACTATTGGATTAAATGGAAAAAATATATTCTAATTTCACTTTAAAACCAATTAAAAATATAATATAATAATAGAAATAAATTATATTAAAAATGGTTTCGATTTAGAATACAACAGTTTTCACTATTCATTAAAAAATGAACTTTATCGGAAAAATACCACAAATTTACACAAAGTAAATTTTGATATCCCAATTCTAAAGAAACATTTTATTTTGTCTAATATAACACATAAAATTTTTAAAAAGTGAATTTAAAAGAGGTTCTCCATCAAATGGTTGTTAATCGACCTTTTAAAAAAATTTAGAATATTTATGCTTAAAATTGGATTCATTCACATTTTAATCCTCTAACATTTATTGTAATAAGTAAAAATATTTGACAAAAATATATAATCATTTTTTAGTTAGCTCTGTTCATTCTCGTCATTACAATGGCTAGGTGTTAACTACCATTTAAAATAAAATTATATTATTATTAGAGTGCAACATAAGATTTCAACGGAACTCGTTGTTGTGTATTGGGTAATCCATCGAGAATAGCATTCCCTTTAAATTAGTATTAACATTTTATTCACAAATAGGGATAAATATAAAAATTTCATATTCTTTATTTACCTGGGGTGTTACATCCTTCCCCCGTTTTGGGAATTGCGTCCTCGCAATTTTAAAATTGGGCTCGAAAACATCATTGAAAGTCCCACATCAGAATAAGTGTCGATAACACAATCACATTAAAAGAAAGAAAGAGAAGTACAGAGGTCACCCAAGTTATCCCATACAATGATTCCATGTATGAAAACATGGATATGGAAGAAAAAGAAAAGGTTCATGTTTTGAGAGAGAGTGATAGAAAACATGTTTCGGAGAAAGTAAACTACAAGAAAATCACAAACCTGTGGTGGGTTAAACGGTATTCAATTTCCTAGTAGGAAAAGTTAATAGACAACATTTTTGTTTTAAGTTACTTTTCATTGAGAAATTTATTTTTGATCTTAAGTAAACATACTTACTTGTCATGTTGACTATCGACTTTTAATTGATTTCTTACACAAACTCATACTTTCTCCGAAAGACGAGTATTTAGGAAGAGTTGTTCACATTAATAGTACAATAGTCAACTTATTGAGAATCACCTAATCCACAAAAGAGAACTATATATTTCCCATGTATTTATACCCTTACCAAAACCAAAATTGTTAGAACAAGATCAGATAATCCAGAAATGGACAACCCTTTATAAAAATAAAATCTATTCTTAATCTCCAAAATTTGTCTATCAAAACCCAAAGTTCAACGAGGACTATTCGATAAACAATTTGTCCATAAAATTCGTCAAAGTAAACAAACATAGATTGATACCCAAATATTTGAAGGATTTAGTCACATAGTCTTCCAAGGTACAAATTAACACTTATCTCCAAATAACATCAGTTGCTCTAAAAGTCTCATATTGAAAATTAATTAACGTAATCACATATCCTCCATGATAGGTTAATAATTTCCATAGATAACTGAAAATAAACTTACTCTTAATTCATAAAATCATCTAACTAAATAGAATAAGTCATACTAACCAGGGACTTCACATATTCCAGTGGTAGGCGATAAATACCAGTCGCACATTGGTTGTGGGTTCGACTCCCATAGCTTTGTCCGACGCGATGGGTTGTCACACGGTCTGTGTGTTGTCCTTTTTATAAAACTGCAAAAATAACTCTAACATGTATTAACCTCAATAGATTCCTTATACCTCTCATTTTCATCCAAATTCATTTTGATCTCAATATATTAATTTTTGAAGTTTTATTTCACCACCATAAATAAAAACGATTCCCAAAATGAATAACAACATACCTTGATCTTGGCATCCACTCAGTTTCATCATCATCTTGTTCACGTAGGTAGAAGTCCCATTCATTACAACAATGATTTAGAGATCCTTCAAAATCATTTTCTTCCTCTATCCAAATACACCTTGTACAACATGGGTCATATGGGTGTTCAAAGAAAAACAGTTTTGAAAAATAATCATGTATTACATATAATTCCAAAACATCTGATAAAACATGATTTCTATAAAATAGTCAGATAGAATTTGAGTTGAATGTTTCTATTATTGTTCCTTTTAAAATACCATAAGTATGTGCTAAGAGACTATATTTGAAATTCAAATTTAAATAGGTTTCACAAGGGTCTCCTTCCTCATCACTATTTTTAAAATCATAATATGCTTCAAATTCTTGTGGTAAGATAAAATATTTCAAAATACCTTGATAATATTTACCTTTCTTGAAAATATGAGAATTTTGTGAAAATGGTATTTGCCTAAATACAACCCATGATCCACGATGATAACAAGGTATAGTGGAGGTGTTTGAAATCTCAAACAACTGCTTGCAAGTGAGTTGTATGCTAGAAAAAGATTCACAATCATCCGAACATGACATTGCAATAATTATTACAAGCATGTCATCAGGAAGAGATAGGAATGTCATTTTATATCCTCCTACTTCCATTCGTAACTGACTTTACATGACCTGAAAAAAGTTATAAAACAAGGATTTAACTGAAATAATAGATATAGGGACTAACCATGTGTCTAACAAAAACTCTTAATCCTAAAGTTGTCTAAACCGACCTTTGATACCAACTATAAGGACCCGGCCTTAAACATTACTTATTATTGAATTAAATGAATAATTCACATAGAGGATCTTTTCAGGTTTAGAGTTTTAGAGAATTAGACCAGAACTATTACATCTCAAAAGATTACACATTAGACACTTCTACAAAATTTCCTTTTTCTTCAAAACATGAACTCCAAAAATAAGTTATTTATAGTTCCATGTCTAAGAAAGAATGAATTTTCCTTGATCCCATCCTTGACCATATTCCACATTATGTCCTGTGAAAAACAATTCAAAAAAAAAATGGGGTGAGCATAAAAAGTCCAGTAAGGGATACACAAAGAAGGATAATTGTTAGTTTTTTAAAACAACAAGTAAACCATGAATACTTTATCAAAGTAATAGTTTTCACCTTTATGAAACAAAAAATACTTTCCATTGAATAAAAGATCATTACTTACCCTTTTATAACAAAAGATTACCATAAATCCCATATAAAGTACACATAACATATAAAGGTATCTTGGGACATAAACATACTTAAATGGAATAACCATACGGTCGACTTCCACACATATCACTTAATGGAATAGCCATACGACCGACTTCCATACCCAATGAATAGGAGGTTATAACGTAAACACCCGTCCTGGTATTCATGGCACCACCTGTCATATGGTTTATCACGTAACCACCTGTCAGATGTCCAAGTACGATTATAAAATCATAAAACATAAAACAAATATAATGGAAAGAAAACATTTCCACATTTCGATCACAATATATCACTAAAATACATTGACATAACAAATCCATTATAAAAACCATTTTCAATACCAAAATACATAAAAGACTATATGGTATTTATTTTTTTTTAAAAACATTACGGCTTGTTGAGGAAGCCAAAGTCCAAATAATACACGTGGTGATGGAAAAGGTCTTTGTCACTGCGTACGTTAAAAGAAACATTCATTTTTGTCATTTTGTAACACACTTTGTAGAAAAAGATTCCTTTTGGATAAAATTAAATGTCAAAGTGGTTTATACACCGTATAATATAAAGTCTTGTATTAGAACAAAATATTCCTCAAGGAAAGGAGATTGAGACGAAGTCCCTTACAAAGACGATATCCTTGGATTAAGGATAAATCAATTACATAATTATGTGTGACAAATAAATACACCAAATATAAGTGGATATTAAGTGTAAAAAAATCAGAGGTCATTCACACATATTCATAGAATTACATATTCAAGGAGCACAAGTTTATTCCAATTAATCAAAATTGGGTTAAGAAGTTCCCTTGCAAAGAAGTTTGACAGCCTAATGGCGTCACTTCAAAATCATAAAATGAGTTGATGAGAGATAAAAAGGGCATATCATCACTTGGACATAAAATTTAAATCAATAAGGATATAGAATAACATATCCCAACATTATAATATTTAAATTAAAAGACCCAATAAATGAAGTCTTTTAAAAAGAGGAGGGTGAAAGGTTCCATTACCGATTGGGTATCTTTCGAAACATACACCCCATGAAATAAGTAAAATACAACATTGATGTAAATACTCATAAACGAAATTATATTACACAAATTATAGAATAATGGGAAGTACATATACCACTTAAAGGAAATGGTGTCAAATGTAGCATAAATCACACGGGAATAAAAGTGAGATGAAAAATCCCTTACGAATACTTGGCAGCCTAACGGTGGCAATTAAAACTTCCAAAAAATGGATTGATGAGATCAAATAGGGTCTCTCATCATATTAACATAAAATGTATAGAAAGAGGAATATAAAATAACATCCCCCAACATAAAAATAAGAGCTTAAAAGAAGTGACATAAAGGAGAGTACTTAAAAAGAAAGAGAGAGGTTGGATCTCTTACGAAAATTTGGCAGCCTAACAGCGCCACTCAAAACATTCAAAATGGATTGATAAATGAAAATAGGGTCTCCCATCATATGAACATAAAAAATTACAGTAAGATTAAAGTAAAATAACATCCCAATCATAAGAAAGATGAGCTTAAAAGGAATGACATAAAAGAGTGTATTTAAAAAGAAAGAGATGGGTATGATCCCTTACCTCAAGTCGGACTTGTCTTGTTCGTTTCTTTATATTCCTGAATAATAAACTTTGGTAAAGTTATAATTGCTTAATTTCCTCCTATAAAGATTATTATTCAGTTCATATCACATATTATAATGATATAATAATTGTTTAATAATGTTAGTTCATATCAGACGTTTTTGCCGATGTTTGGTACATGAGTAAATAATGAACTTGTTTGAAGATTATTTCCCATGTAGTTATAAGTAAATAATTTCCAGAATAGTATTAATGATTATAATATCATATATATCCAGTAAATATTCATTTTATACTATCCCATAACATTTTGAGATAAAAAATGAAAAACACCGTTCATGGAGACGGTTGGTCGTACGTACGCATGAACGCTACTTTCATTTTTTTGTCATATTAATTGAATTAAAAATAAATGAGAGATATATATATATTATAAATCCAGTATAATATATATGTTATATAGGTCGCATATGTTCATTAATTCAATTCTTTATACATTCCATTTATTGCATGAATGAGTCACATCACTTGAGGGGGCGGTAGTCCACACTTCCTCATATGAAATTATCGCATTTGCACAACATGCAAAGAATAAAGGTATGTTTTAAATATAAAATACAGAAGCATATAGTAAACATAAATACCATATATATCATATATAAAATACAGTGACATAATAATGGCCACCTTTAATGTTGTTAATAGAATATTGAACAATCATCGTTTCGTGAGGCATAAAATTGCCAACCACAGAAACAGTATGTTATTTAACCGTTAGACGAAGGTGTGTGTAGGTGTAGCTCTAATAATTATAATAAAAACATAATAGTATATTTAATATACTGGTTTTGTTACAAAATAAAGTAATAAAAATATTTTAGGGGGTTGGAGAGGCAAAATAAAACATAACAACACACGAGAAGACAATACCTTAAATCGGGTAACTATTTTTTATTTGAGCACAAAGGCTTCCATGGAAAGACTTCTTCCCAAAGTGAGGCTTCTAGAAGTAAGAGAGGGATGTGTAGAGACAAAATGGTCAGGGGTTGGCCGATCCAAAGGCTTGGGAGGTGTGGGTAAGGTGGTATAGGTGGGGGCCTTTTATAAGAGGAGAGGAGGGGCACTCTTGGAAATTTATAAAAGGTTACTTTATTATAAAATGAGTTCCATTTTTTAAAGGTTCCAAAATTATATATTTCTAGGATAAGGTGATAAGAGTTATAAATACACCCATCCAATAAGTTTTTGACAAGTTTAGGTCTTAGATATTACATTATCTTTTCATTTTATTTAAATCAATAAATAATGAGGTAATTGTTGCATCATCATGGTGTCATAAATAATTTAAATTATTTAATGTCTAAAAATTATAAAAAATTATCATGATGTAGGAAATATTTTTAGATTTATAATTAATATTTATAGTAAAAATATGATATGTATAACCCCATTTAAAAATTGATTTAGTAAAACAACACATGTTTTTGACATTTTTATTTTAACATTAAATAAAAAGTTATTAATGTCATTTTCCTACCAAAGTGGCTCCATGGGGTCCCCAAGTTGACCCATGGATTGTCTTGGTCGTCCATGACACATCCAATAAGGGTAGAACATGTGTCAAGGTCATTTCATATTATTAAAACATTATTTTTATATTAAATAACTCTAATTACCTCTAATCCTGATTAAAAACATAAAAGTTACTATTCACGAAAAAAAATATTTTAATTTCATTGAACCACATTTTACTTCCTAAAGAAAACCACATATGTTGGATTTTTGAAATTCAAACCACAAATGTTTTAAAATTCCATTTAAATGAAAAATCAGTTTTTTTAAGTACCACTTAGTGGTTTCACTATTCATCAAAAATTAAAGTTTTTCAGAAAAATACCAAAAATTCACACTATGCTATATTTGATATTACAAATTCAAAAATGATTTCTATTTTACAAAATTCAAAACATATAAGTTACATTAATTAATTTAATAATTAATTCTCGCTGCCAGAACAAATAGCGTGTTTTTATGAAACAATATATATCAAAAGATTGACACTAGTTTAAGTCAAATTTCAAAGTGAAATTAATTCCAATGACCACTATTGGATTAAGTGGTAAAAATATATTCTAATTTCACTTTATAACCAATTCAAAAGATAATATAATCATATTAATAAATTAGATTAAAAAGTGGGTTTGAATTAAAATACAACATTTTTCACTATTCATTAAAAAACTGAACTTTATCAGAAAAAATACACAAACTTTACACAAAGTAAATTTTGATGTCTTGATTCTAAAGAATAATTTTATTTTGTCAAATATAACACATAAAATTGTCAAAAAGTGGATTTAATAGAAGTTTTCCATCAAAAGGTGGTTAATCGACCTTTTAAAGAATAGTAGAATGTTTACGATTAAAATTCGATTCATTCGAATTTTTAATCCTTTAACATTTATTGTAATAAGTAAAAATACTTGACAAACATATATAATCATTTTTTAGTCAGTTCTGTTCATTCCCGTCATTACAACAACTAGGTATTAACTACCATTTAAAATAAAATTATTTTATTATTAGAGTGCAACGTAAGATTTCAAAGGAACTCATTGTTGCGTATTAGGTAAGACATCAAACATAGTGTTACCTTTAAATTAATATTAAGATTTTATTCACAAATAGGGATAAATATAAAAATTTCATATTCTTTATTTACCTCGGGTGTTACAATTAATATTAGAGAATAATGGAATTATCAAAGGATTACCTGTGTTGTATTTTACACATTGAATTGTAATGTAATGTTATCATATTTAATCTTGGTTACAAGACTGCTAAATAGATTGGTCCTATATGATTTGATTCCTTGTAATCATACGTATGTATTAAAATAATGCATCGACTGTGGGTAACTGGTGATGGGGAATTACAATTGGTATCAACGTAAGTTTATCAAGAACACATGAAATAGATTTAGAAAACATATAATAGGGATCATAACCCTAATATATACATTGGGGATAAGTATAGAGGAATATCCAAGAATTTTGGTAATGTAGATATTATGTGTGTATTCCAAGAAAATACATCACATTCTGGATACTATAAGTGGAAGTGGTTCTGGATCATATATTTAGAGGATTAATAACTCCGACAAAGTGTTATGGGCTTGAATAGAGGTAACTGGGTGCACAACAACATTCCTTACTGCACACTTGGTTTGACACACTCAGGGGATATTCTTAGCACAACTCACATTTTATTTATTAGCCTTTATGAAGGATTTATGAGTAAATATATCCCCAAGGAAAAAATTTTCATGATTATGAATTAGATATATAGAAAATTTTAAAATTATTTTATCTTTTTTATAGGATTTCAATTATGTATTATGATTCATAAACATATATAGTGTATTCCATTATTTATAAAGCTGCCTAGTGAAAGGAATAGAAACTGTATCAATGCAGGTAATCCATGTTAGGATTTCCCCCATATACATGATAATGATGTTGGAGTTGGGGATTCAACTATCTCTGAACAAATTTCCAAAAATATTGGGAAAACTAATCCAGGTTATGAATAATCACCTTACCCATATGGAATGTCCTAATCAATAATGAGGAGGAATAATGTAAGATTGTTTCATAATATAAAAACCTTTAACATTCAATGGTACTATAAATCCATTTATATTTGAATAGTGGACAAGTTATTTATAGGAGATATTTCATACTTTTGGAATTGATAGAATGGATATATTCATCATGGATGTTTATCATCTCTCTGGAGATTCAGTTTAATGGTGGTCAATGATCCAAAACATGAAAGAGGAGGATCAAATTTAAAGTATGGAATTATAGGATTTTAAGGAAATTTTTTGATAAATGTTTTTCCCTCATTAACATAGGGGAGATATGAAGAGACAATTTTTGAATCTGAGACAGAAGGAGGATGAAAATGTTTTAAATAATGAAGCTAACATTACAATGTTATCATGGTATGCTAAAAACTATATACATAGCTCGAGTAGAATGATTGGTTGATTCTTTGATATGTTAAATCCATTTATCCAATAGGCATTGGTCTCCCAAAAATTATCATTATATGAAGATATAGTCTCATGTGCTATCAAGACATGGAAAGAATTTTCTTATGAATTTAAGTGAAATAAAGATAACAATAGGACGATGGAGATATATATTGATAATGGAAAAATGGGAAAGAATTACTTTACCTTATGTGATAATTGTGGGAAGAAACACCCTGATACTTCTCTGAACGTAATGAGAGTTATTTACAAATGTGGAGAGAATGGTCATCATGATTGTTATTGTAAGGTAATGTATTATGTTGTAAATGTGCAATTCTATAACTGTAAGGAGATGGAAAATTATGAAAATAATTTTCTAAATCATCTAGAAAATATAGTTTAGATGAAGGAAAGTGATTAAGGTCATGCTTATGATGTTAATATAGTCCATGTGGAAGAAATACTGTATTTTTATTTTTGGATTCAACAGTTATGTTATTTGAGAGCTTTATCAATAATGTTTTACTTATAAGAATTATGGAGTATATACCGATTGTACAATAGTAGGATTTCATCAAGGAATGGAGATTGTACAGTACCATGTAAAGTGACAGAGTTTCAAGTTAAACATTTTAGAAAATATATGGATGATGGGAAGATAACCCTTATCAAGTTTCTGATACTAATATAATGATATTGGAATAAAGATATGATTTAATTGGATAAAGTATATTGAATATTATTGTTTAGGGTTTAATTATGAGTTATTAGATTTTATGTGATAACCTTTTTGATTTTAGTCAACATTTAAAAATTAATGAAATACTTATGGACAGTACGGTTAGTTAAATGTGATTAATGTGTAATGAATCTCCTTGAATATCCATATCTAGGTGAATGAAATGAAGTGAAAATAGATCAAAGCACAACCAAAGGATAAAATTGATACATGGAATAAAATCAAGTACATTTTTTCAAGTTCTTATCAAGGGAGTAAAATAATCCTCCAACTTGAGAAAAAAGTATAAAAAATGTGTTATCCTAATACGTTGGGTTTTTTGAACCGATGATATTTTAAATTATCATAGATTTATGGCATTGAGGCCTTTAATTTTTTATTTATTTTTCACTTGTTTTTGATTGATGACCACAATAACTCCTTATAAATATTTACGTTTTCCTCAATGTATGTATCTCAACATACCACATATTTTCTTCTATTCGAATGTTGAACTTGGTGGTGACTTTTTCATTTCCTTTTCCCTATTATTAATAGTATATTGTTTTAACCCTATTCCTGATGTGGGTTTTCAACAATGGTATTTTCTATTATCAATGTTTTATTTTCAATAAAAAACATTGAATTGTGAGAACACAATTAATTGAAGGTGGAGAGAGTGTAACACCACAATATTTTATGGTATGTTATGATCAATAGCTTGTGTTACACGCAACACTGACTTGGATTTCATAACACATAAGATTGAACTTTTAAAAAACAAAAATGTAGTGTTGTTTTTATTTAAATGATATATTAATAAAAAATCCATTAAATTTAGTAATATAAATAGTAATAAATAATTTTTAAATTTTATTCATAATGTTTTCACATAAATGAAATATATTTATATTGAAATGTATATGTTTTAGAAAAATAGATATAAATTTATAAATACTATTTCCTTAAAGGAACTACATTTTATATCATTTTTTGTAAAATAATAAAATTAATTTTAGAGACTCTTAGAAATTAAATTTTCTAAAATAGATTTAATTTTCTAATTTGGAATTTGAAAACCTGCTAATGTTGAATTTTTTGTATTTTTCTAAAAAACATTCAATTTTCGATCAATATTGAAAATCACCGCATTATTTACTCAATTTTTCATTTAAATATTTATTTTAATTTAAATATATTTTAATGTTACAATAGATACATAATACATATATTATTACAATTCTGGTCATTTGAATCATTTTCATAATAAAATTAGATATATAAAATTTTATTAAACTTTTGAATGTCTCTTTTACCAATCTTCTAGGCACATTTTCAAATTAGAATTAAACAAAATGTTACCACTTCCATGAATTGAATTTTGAAAATCCAACATAAATGGTTTTAATCATGATGATAAATGTGGTCGAATAGGATCATAATAATTTTTGATAAATACTATCTTTTGAAAATTGTTAACCACAGTTAAAGGAAAATAGGGTAATTAAAGGTAAAAATAATATTATAATAATTTTAAAAAATATTAAAACATATCATAACGTTATTATATAAGTCATGGCTGACCAATAAAACCCTTAGTATGTGAATTTAGCCATTGTAAGCCACTAGTGTGTGAATAAGACATTTATAACATTTAATTTTTGTAATGGTAAAAATATCATAAACATGACTCTTATTACTAAAAAAATTATAATATGTGGTTGTATAAGTGATATATTAGACTATAAATTTTCACTAGAAGTCTAAAAATATTTACTACATCAGGGTAGTTTATTTTTAATTTTTAGAAATTAAATATTTAAATTCAATTATGAAATAATTAAGATGCAATAATAGAGTTGTCAATAAAAAATGAAATTAATGATATTATAAACATTCAAATATATATTATTTTAAATATTTGATGAAATAAACTAATTTTATAGAAGTATAAAACTTTTTAGTATTGCATTAATGAATTTTGTTAAAGGAATTAATATTTTATGACTTTAATAAAAATCAAGTATTCAATAGTGTCAAAATTGACATAAATGTGATTTTAAAACAAATTGTATTTTATCAAATGATATAAAAGTCATAAAATTCTAATATTTTTCAAGTAACATGTGTACTGTTAAAATTTTCATTAATGATCCACTTTTTTTCTCTTGGAATTTTATTGTAACTATACTAACCATGTGGTAAAAAAATAAAAGAAGTCATGGTAAAAGTTAAACTATTTATCTATGAGTTAAATATAAAAGATATGGTAAATTTTATTCCATAGAAAAGTCTAAAACCTATTTATTAAGATGATTTATACCCATTCTCATATTACCCTTGATAAAAATTAATTTTGATCCATTAGAAACTGATAATTATTTTATAATAAATTAATATTTCAAGATTTACGGAAAGTGCCCCTCACCTTTCTTATAAAAGGGAACTTCTTCTTATCTTTGATTCATGCCTCCAATGAAATTTTTCTCGACCAAAAAATGCATAGTTCCTTCCCAAACATCCCTCAATGTAACATAGAGGCAATACTTTGGGAATAAAACCAACTTAAGGAGTCCGTTTTTTCAAATAAAAAATAAATACCTGAAAAGAGGTAATCTATTTATCAAACTCTTTCAAAGTTACTTCTTCTCCAAATTCAATTTCCTATGTTCTTAGCATAATAAAATAATTAATCTACTATCTAATATATTATGATACGTTTTTTATTATTTGGGGAAAACCATATTACTCCTTTTACACATCCTACGAATAATAATATCACAATGCTTGTGTGTGTATGGCTTTCCGTCTCCACGCCCTGGTGTAAACTGTTTTCCATCTATAATTTACTTCAACAGATATAATGAACAATATAAATGACTTAAATAATAAATATATCATGATATTGTTTCTATAAAATTAATATTCCATCCAATTACATACCATTTTACTATTAAGGAAGTGATACAGTCACTCATGCGTACATACGACTTACCATCTCCACGACGTGATGAGATTCATCTTCCACGTTCACCATCCAAGAATGATTATAAAAATATATATTAAGAATAAGTATGAAATATATTACATAATAATTATAAATTAATAATATATATATAAGTATAGAAATATATTTTATTCACTTACTTGAACTCAATATGACATGAAAAAGGAAACAACATTCATGCGTAAGTACGACCTATCGTCTCCATGAACATTTTATTCAATCTCATATATCTACCTATTATATAATTTTATATTTAAAATATATATGATATATAAATAATGTTATTCATTTTTTATGTATGTAAATCATGATCTAAGTAATATGATCAATAATAACAAGTCAAAACACATGTGATAAAGAAAGCGATTATTATCCAAAATATTGCTTTAATTTGGAATTTATTAATAAATGAGTTATATAAAGTCTTAAACCATTCATATATGATATCATAAATATTATTATGATTTTCGTAAAAGTTAATAAAATGTTCAAAACCATTATACAAGACTTTCAAACACATACAGAGAGTATCAATCCTAAGGAATGGGTTAATTTCACATCCTTATTATTACTCGAGGTTGTTTATACATAATTGTTTACTGGTACATATTTACTATCCATGTCCATGGTTTATAAAACTAATTTTTACTTTTTTAGTATCTCTATAAAAATTCTTAAAGTAATTTATACCCATGTGGGAATTTTTATAAAATTTTTCAAAAGTAATATTTATGTCATCTTCCAAATAAGGTACATTATGACATTTTCAATAAATAAAGGAAAAACGTTTTTTATCTTATATGGCGTGAGAAGATTTTTACGCCGTTATGTAACCATAACATTATATATCATCCATTAAAATATTAAAAATTTATATTCAGATGAAATTTTCTCTTTTATAATTGCATTGCTTTTAAAATATATCAAAGTAAAAATGGATGTTTTTATTAAAATGTTTTAATGATTTTGTTAGATTATTTTCATTTAGGTCAATATACATTGTTAGATTTTAGGATAAATTGAGGTTTATTTATTGATTTTTTATGATAATTTTCACTGTGTATGTGCTACTTTGATACCATTTATGTTTTATGGTAAATGTATTAACATTTTGTTTTCTAGTTTAAATATAAATGGTTATGTTATGATTCAGCTTTTTCAAAGGAGGAATGCATTGAACATAGTAGGTGATGGGAGGGACCCACTATTTCCCCTCTATCCACTGATAGGCTTCATTAGAGAAACTAGTGTCTTATCACGAGGCCTTGATGGAATATTTGTATATGGTCTTGCCACGAGGCCATGATGTTGTGGTTATTATGCCTGACATTATGCATTCCCTACTTATGAGATTACTTATTGATATTACTTGTGATTATTCAACTAGTAGAATATACATGTTAATGTTTAAATGGAGATATTTGGTTTACTCTTACAATATTATGTTAAAGGTAATTTTTAAAAGGCCTTTGACTTAATTTTAAACATCACGTTAAATGTTTATGCATATATATGAAAGCTTCTGCTGTATTATTTAACATTATTTAGCATCTGAGCCGACCCATTCGTTATGTTTTATTTTCCCAGTATTCAATGAAGTATATTATGGTTGATATGTAGTTATAAGCTAAAAGAATAATGGAATTCTAAATGGATTATATTTTTTTAATTAATAATTTTAATTGTAATATAATGTTCATATATGTAATTTATTTTCCAAAACTGTTAAACTGATTTTTTTTTTCAGGATTTGATTATATATGATCATGAAAATGTATTAAAATAATGCAACAACTCTGGGAAACCAATGTTGGGGAATTACAAACATTATATTTTATGGGTAATATATTGTTGATTTTATGACCTTACCTCAAAATATTTGGACTTTGAATATGGTCAAACATATTTTTGATGACTATTAAATTTAAGTATTTAAGGAATTGATTAAGTTGAACATTGGGTGTCATTGGATATGTTTTGATAACATTTTTTTCCTTGGAAAATATCTAAATATAGTATTAATGACTTATTATTCTTTTATTGAGCTAACGATATGTTAAATGTTGATTTTAGTGCTTTAGGTATAAAAATTCATATTGGATTCTCCTTTATTTGAGTAAGAAATGAAATAAGAATTGATTAAAGAATATAAAATGGATGAAATTGTTTCTATGAAATATAAATATATCAAGTTACAATATTTTTTTATACTCTTATTCTAGATAGTAAAGGAATTCCATTACTCTACGAAAAGAATCTTAAAATAATAATGCTATCCTAGTAGGTTCATTTATTATTTATCAAATAACCTTTTAACTCATCAGAGACATATAAATTCTTGGTTGTTAAATTTTTAGAATTATTCACTTTCATGTGGGTGTGATCCTATCACTCATTATTAACCCTTGGGCATTAGTATTTTATTCCATGTCAATATATTAACTTGACACCAATATTCTCATATTTTGAATATTAGTATGTGCTTTTCTAGAAGATTTTCATAATTACCTTATTCTATTATAAAGGCATTTTGTAACCCACATTATGATTTTGGGATTTAGGAAGGGTATTTTCATATTTCAAACCATCTATTACTGAGATAAGATTAAATTGTTAGAACTCCATTTATTTAAGGGGTTTGAATATAATATCCCGAGATTGTAAATAAGGAACATAATATTTGATAACATATATTACATGAAAATAAAGATTAAAATATAATGTAACAACCTAATAATTTATGCCATATTTCTTTTTAAATAAATTTAATCTCTTCAATAGCTTACAATTCATGCAACAAAGAGTTTGAACAAAATGCCTCATTCTATTAAAATATTATCACTTAATCATGACCATTATAAACGAGATATAAAGTTAGTGTGTATGAATATTAATAAATCAATTATGAAAATTATATTTTTTAAACATGTATAAAATAAATTAAATGGATATATATTTATTAGTAATAGTATAATAATCATTTTAAATAAAAATCAATGTTTTATGAAAAAATGAATTTGTAAAAATTGAATTTTAATCGTTCTTTGGGAAAATAATATAAAATTAAATTATAACACTTTTATAAAATTTATTTTAATAGGTAAAATTTATTTTTAAAATTTACAAGAAAAAATTATCTTTTGATTAATTTTTTAGAATTTTCTTGAAAGAATAATTTTTTAATGAATAGTGAATATCATAGATTTTTAATGACACTTCCCTTATTGTTTAAATTATTTATATAGTTAAATAATATTTTAAATTGTTTTCAGAGTGAAATTAGTTAAATTATTTTACAATTTAACAAATTTATTTCATAATAATCAATTTCGTATTGAATTTGGATATTAAAACATTTTAAACTTTTGAAAAGTTTTCTTTAAAAAACCAATTTTCAACACACCTAAGAGTATTATATTAAATTAAAGTTTTCAAATTATATGAATTTAATTTGTAAAAATGGATTAATTATTTGGTATCTAAATGATCTATATTATATATTAATTTAAACTTATTTTTTTACCATAATAAATAGTGAAAATAGGGAATTGTTTTTACCAAAGTTTAGGTACAAATGGATTTACTAGGGGTTAAACTAAGAAGACTAGGGTTAAATATATCTTATAACATATCCAAAACCCATATTATAGAAATATTTATTCTTTATATACTCTATGGTTTTATAATTACCAATTTTGTATCCTTGTGTCTTGTGAAAAACGTGGGTACACTTTATTCATTTCAAAAATTCTATGTGTGTCCTTTTCTATACTTATAGAAGGCCACTCCCTCTCCTCAAATCATCATAATTACAAATCCATTTGGTCTATAAATGACCTACCCAAACCCCTAAATTTATACTATATCAACATCTTATTTTATATTTTTTTATCATAAATCCAATCCAGAATGGGTTTTGTTATAATCCTAAAGTGGTTCTCTAAGGATGAGGTAAACACTTAACATGCGTATTTGTTTAATTTATTCCTCCACATCCTTAAAATATTATATATATGTTATAATATAATATAAATATTAATTCATATATACTGAGAAGTTATTATGTTTATTTAATAACCAAAATACATCTCCACTTCTATCAAATGAGAAACCAAACCATTATTCGAGTGTGCGATATGCTACTGCCTTACATACTGAGGTAATTGTTTCCCTCATCATCATTGAAGTATGGATATAATGATGGATTTAAAAAATATATATGATATCAATTTAGTTATTATAATTATATAATTATTATATTATATATACATTCTTACATACCTTTTTTTGGGGGAAACGATAACATTGCTCGTTTGAATGGCGGACCACCACCTTGCAAAGCGAGGTGATTTGTTTTTCACTTACACATTACATGAAATGTAATAACGATAAAAATAATGAATATATGTTATATTTATTAAATAAAAACAAATATTTAAATAAAATATCAGACATAACATCTTTCCTTCCAATTCATTGGGAAATAATAACATCACTCCTCTGTACGTGTGGACTGCCGCCTCCATGTAGCAATGTGAAATGTTTTGCATTTAATATTTGAATGGACGATAATAATGAAGTATTTTATTAATATAAATTATATATATATATATATAAATTATTTTTAATGGTGAATTAATATTTATTATTTTTCATTTCATCTGTAAAGAAAATTGAAATAACGTTCGTGCCTTTGTATGACCTATCGTCTCCATGATCTATGTATTTCAATTTCTATATCCAAATTTTTTAGATTTCTATAACTGCATATATACTAAATATAGATGATATTTATATGATGGTTAAATTTCTGAACATTAAGTAACAATGATCAAGGTAAAAGTACCAAATGAATGAACCAAAACATACATGAAAACAAACAATTATGACTCGAAACAACGATTCTAACAAGGAAATAATAATAAAAGGGTAATGAAATACTAAATGTAAATACTATATGGTATGATATCTATTTATATGGTTATTTAATATATTTATAACATACAAATATTAATTATATCAGAGGTTTGAATGCATACAAATGAAATCATACCTTGGGTAAAGATTTTTCATCTCACATTTACTTATGTCAAATATAAAATATATTCATGACTTATTCTTTTATGTGGTCTATATAATGCCAATATTGATTCAATAAATCCTGAATATATTTATCTAAAGGATATTTATTGTTTTATATGAAATTTTTTGTTTCAAGGGCCTTGTAATTAAAAAATCAAAAAATTGGTAAGGGTTTACTTCACAATATCATTATTATTCCGGATTGTTTTTGGTTTAAGATTTCCTCAGGGGGTTTTTTGATATCTATCAAAAAAACCAATATATAACATTATAATATGTTTATTCATTAATTTTTTAAGCCATATTACCATTTCCGATATTTTTTTAATTAAAATGGCTGAGAAGATATTTTTTTTAAAGATTCGACTTTATTTTTCTCATCAGTCGAAAATCTTTTTCAATAAAAATCCTTGTTTCCTAAACTAGTTTTCATATTTTTTTTAAAAAAATTATAATTTATTTAATAAATAAATTTTTTCCCATTTTTTAGTTTTCAAAAAATAGTTCAAAAGGAAACATCATATTATTTTCATAACAAGGCCTCTTTGAATTTTACTTAAAATGTGAAATGAATAATTGTTTTAACATGTATGGCATGAATTTAATTTCAAGTCGTCATGAGCACACATTGTTTTAACGATTACATTATATGTTTTGAAGGATATTTTCAAATTATTTTGTGATATTTTAGTTTTAAAAAATAGATATTTACAAATTATAAATGATATTTTTCTCAAAAATGTTTTCAGTGGAATTATTAAGTTATTTATATTCATTAAAGACATAAAACATTTATTGTTATTATGATCCACTGGGGATATGTTGTATTAATTGTAACATCATTATTAATTTAGATGTTTTATGATCAATTTTATTGAGGATTTATACTTTTATTACAATTCAAAATATTATTCTGGATGGTTTATGATTATCTTTATTTGATTAGGGAAGGTTTTTCATTTAATATGTTAATTTTTTTCAAAAAACTATTATATAGATTATGTTTCACCCCTTTTATTTTAGAAATGCATTATATTTTTTCAATGGTGGATGGATACCTAATATAGGTATCCCCTCGATGCATCAATAGGTCTTATGATACAAATTAGTTGGATAAATTTGATGTGCTTATTTCTAATAGACATAAATTATCCAATGAATGGTGTTGAGAGTATGTTTCAAATATTTGGCATTATGTGTTGCCTTATTATGTGATCATTTATTGATATACATGTGATTATTACATTATTAAGAATATCCATGGATAATTTTGAGGCTTATGTGATTATTTATATTTATTTATTTGAACATCATTTATTCCTAACATATTATGATCAAGTTATTATTTAAATGGAATGTGTTATAGTTATTTACCACGACATGTTGATTATGATTATTTATTCATGTTAGATTCTACTATATTCATATCTATATTGTGTAATTGATCACACCAATTTCTCAGGTTTCATTTTCCCTAGGATACCAAAAGTGTTTTAGGAATGATATATAGGGATTTTCTAAGGGGAATAATGGTGTTCTAAAAGGAAACACTTTTTGTATTTTATGTTTTACAATTTAATGTGAGTTATAAGTAGGTTTCTAATTTACGAAGACCACTAAACTATTTAGTACATTAAGAATTTATTCCTTATATCATATGGAAATGTAATAAATTAACCACTGAATTTCGGCTATTGAGGTCCGAGACTTTATAGTGGGTCCTTGGTTGGCTTATGTATGTCTAATGTTTTATTAAACCCCCATAAAATAGTGAGAAATTTTTTTATACAACTACAATTCCAAAATTGTCATCCAATAATAAAATATATTCCTAATTATAATATATATTTTATTTTATAACTAAATTATAATTTACAATACTCTCTATCTAACACCCCTATGATTTTGAAATCTGATCATTATGTTCGATAGCATATACAACACACAACACCGAGCTTAATCATCTTGAAAAATTTATGACCATTATAACCTAGAAATTAAATTTGTAAGTATAAGGAGGATTAAATAAATGATTATGATATATATATATATATATCCTACTCAATATAATTTTATTGATAAATTCATATTAAAAAATCAATCAATTTTTGTTTATGTCATTTTATTCATAAAAAATATGTTTTCGTCAAAAATGTTTTTTATTTATTTATATGGGAAAATATATTTAATTATTTTCAAGTAACTTTCAATAATTTATTTTATAAAATGTTCTTAATTTTTTAAATCAAAATATTGAAATTATTTTAAAATTAAAATATGTGATTTTTCAAAAAAAATATGGACTTTTGATTGAAAAGTGAAAAATACGGTTTTTTGTAAATCTATCAATTATTTTCAAGAAATTTATAAATTTAAAAGTACCATTATAATTTAACATTTATTTAAAGTAGAATAATTTTTTATTAGTTATATTTAACCCCATTAATTACCTTTGATTAATATTTAGACTAGATTTTAGTATAAGTTTATTTTTGAGCTTGAAAACACATTTTCTAAAAACTATTTTAATGTGCATAATGTTTCTAAATTTTAATTAATTAAAATAACCCCTAATGAATATTATTTAAATTATATTTATATATTATATATATAAATATTAATTTTAATTCATATAATGACAATTACTATTCATACAGTTAATATATGATCATCTTATAGTTGAAAAAGTCATTTCATAAAAAAAATGCGTTTTTGTTATGTCTTTGAATTTTTTTTGAATTAAATTTTTTCTAATTTTTTTAATTGAAATTAATATAGTGGATTCCATAATTTTAATTACATTAATTTTTATTATATAATAATTTCTAATTAATTTTTTCTTATAAAGAATAGTGAGGACAGTTAAAATATTTTACCATTGTAAAAGTGAAAACAAGTTTACCCGGGGTTAAACTAAAATGATAAGGGTTAAAATGGCCTAATAAATTTTCTAACTTATATTTTATGGCCATTTTTATACCACATATCATATAAGGATCAATACTTTTCCATATTGGATCCTTTTTTAGGTGTAAAATGTAGGGATAACTTTTTATTTTCAATAATTCCAGGTGTGTCATCTCACCTACTTATAAAATGCCTCACCTTAGCCTCTAATATTAACACAAAAAAATCATTTTCATTTAGAAAATACCTGATAAAATAAATTCATATATTCCCACCTAAAATCATAAAATATCTATTTTTATTAAAGAACCACCATAGGAAGTATTTTTATTTAAACCGAAAGAGGATGTTCAAAGAATATGTATGATTATTAAATGAGAGTTTTGTTCTATTTATTCATACACTATATTTAAATATTATTAAACCATGATTGTATTAGAAAATAATTATATAATATAAAATATATTTTATTATGTTAATTAAATAACCTAAATCCATATCCTCTTCTAACATATGTGAAACTAAACCTTATTTTATGTATATAATGGACTATTTCCTCCTGAACTAATAAAATATGTTTTCCATAATTTCATCGAATGGATGTTAATGATGATGAATTTAATCTCTCTATATGATATTCTTTTACATATTTATCATTATAATATGATAATATTTCATATATTTTCTTAACATTCTATTCTTTGAAATATGATAGTGCCATTCGTGCGAATGTGTGGACTACCACCTCCACGAAGCAATGTGATCCATTTTTCATCACAAAATCACATGGATTATATATATAAATATATTCAATGAAATAATATTATATTTTATATTATTATTATCATGTATATATAAAATAATATTTACCATCTTTCAATTATGATTTTTGAAAAATGGAAACATTACTCATGCGTACGTACGACCCACCGATTCTATGATTGTAATGTAGTTAATTTTTCAAAAAATTAATTCATTATTGGTTTTAAAAATATAATTTATTTATAAATATGATTAATAATTAATTATTATTATTATGGAGGTAATTTAATAATGACATATTTTACTATAGTTATCCTAACAAATGCATTTTTGACATACAAGTCGAATACCATCAAAACATATATAGTGAACTTAAATGGTTAACTAATTAGATATAACATAATATTATATAAAATAAAAAGGAACAATAAACATGAAAGTGGTTATTAATAAATTAAATAATTTACATAATTATATTATATGGTAAGATAATGAAAATTTGTGATGAGCCGGACTCATGATAAGGAACACTTTACTTAAAGCATAATTTTAAATCATTCAATGATTTATTTTATAAATAATTCTCTTATATGTCCATTTTATTCTAAATATATAGGGAAAATTATTATTTATTATTCAAGGAATGAAAATTTTAAATTTTTCCAGATTTCATTTTCTTTACATTTTTTTTGAAAAATTAATCTTTTCAATGTCTTATGGAAGGGACTCCCTTTTAAAAATACTATCTTAAGGCTTCTCATTTACCTATTTTTCATGTATCTCCATATTTTTAGAATTATTTTATGGACGTTTTTATATGGAAATACACTATTTAAAAAGGGTAATTTATGTCTCTTTTTTACTTTATTTCAAAGGTTTTCAAAATTTATGCTTTTATATAATATTTTTCTTTTCTTTACAAAATAAAAAATAAATTTTCTCTTTCCATTTATACTGTGACAATGAATTTCATAACGACTGAAAAAAATATTTTATATTTGGATTTCTTTACTGCCATTCTTGTTTTATTCAAAGAAACACCATATTTAACTTTTTTGTATATTTTGGAATTGATAATGTATTTTTAAAAGAAAAATGTATTTTAATATTTAAAAGTGTATTGAACATGAGTTGAAAAAAGTTTTTGAAATCTATTATAATGAAAAGTGATAGAATAAAATGATTTATTCATGATATGTTACTTTTAGACTATATAGGTGGAATGAGTGATCTGGATAAAACATATATAAAGGGTGAGACTAATTAATGATCTCCAATGAATTGGGTAATGTTGATTGTATTAATAGGTAAGAAGGAGGGAGTTACAAGAAGGATTCTCTAATGGGTTTAATAGGGCTCTAGTTATTCCTAACATAGATTTAAAATTGGTTATGAATATGTTTCTCTATGTTTTTAAAAAATGTTTTTATTTTCTATATATGGGATTTAATGGTTTTATTTGAAAATAATATTTGTTTTCAATTTTAAGTGGAAATTATTTATTTCATTCAATAAAATAAAATTGTGTTAAAGGTAAATATTTCATTTTCTTTCATGTTTCTTACTAGATTATCTAAAGTTTTTGGACCCTTATTAAGTGTTTTGTGTTCATATAATGTTTTTAAATTATTTTTCACAGGGTTTAAGTATATCAATGAGAAAGGATGGATTCAATTTAAAAGTCTTGAATAATTTTTATGAAAATAAATAGTGTATTATTTTAATTAAATTACATTATATAATAAATGGGAATTGATCAAAAAATCCCCCTTATAATTTATGATTTTTTGCATTAGTTATGAACTAGTCCTCTAAAACACTAATTAAAAAATATATCTATGAAAAGTATGTGAATTGTTTTCTAATGTCCCTAGAATATGTATTATTTATGGAAAATTACATATTGTTAGTATTAGAGAATATTTTTATATTACTATAATGGTTAAGATGATTCATATGCGAATAGTTTAAAAACTTTTACATAATATTATGGAATAATAAGTCTCTCCATAGAATAGAATACTAATGTTTGGAAAAAATAATTATTTTGTAGATATACTAGAAATTAAAGCCTTGTATGGATACTAGATATTGGATGAGACTATGGAAAAAATGAACATAGGTGTAATAACTAAAAAAGTTGTTGATATGGTATTAAATCGACCATCACCTTGTATAAAATGAGCAGGACTATGGTTTCACACTCAGATAGACACTCCAATGGTATATGATTAGGTTAATTTACATGTTTTATATGAACCATTATTAAAATGTTTAACATAATACTTGAATGATGGACATGGATAACATAGGATAAACATAATTTGTTATAAATTGAAAGTAAATGTGACATAGAGTATGTAATTTAATTTTTTAGATTCTTACCCTATTTTCCATAATAATTTTTTTGGTTATTGACCATAATTTTATTTAATTAGAGTAAAATATCTTTTACAATATCGAAGAGTGAAAATAAAACACAAACCTCATTTCTTATATAGATGATCAACATATAATGATAATTCCAAAAGCTAGCTCAAGTCACCTGATTTTTTTAACACTCAACATGCAAGAAAAACAATTTATTAAATATCAAAATAGTATTCTATTTTTGGATATCATAATTGACCATGGGAAAAATTTTAATATTTTTTAAACATTAAATTTCCCATAATAAACATTTTTGGTAATATCATATGGGTCTATATCTCATTTTTATAATGGGTGATCCTAAAAAAATGATATCATTCTTCTATACAATTAAAAATGAGATATTCATACAGAATATATATTTATTTCATTATCTGAATAATTTAATTATCATTAACACCATTCTATATTCAAATAATTTATGTGAAACGACTTCCTAAGGTATTATAGAAAACTATTTAAGGATGATGTTTCAAAACATTATGATTAAAACACAGGATTGTTTACAAATTCTGATCTCTATCAATATACAATTAAACCAAGATGTAACAACTGTGCATGGATAAAATACGTTTTGTAAAATGAAAGTATTTGGGTGTATTATTATAATATAGGGACTCCACCGAGAATATCATGGGACCATAGAATCGAAATTGGGGCTCAAATGAATTGTTTCCAATACTTCAAAGGTATGAATTATATTAAAAAAAGTCATAAATATTTATCAGGAAACATGATCAAATTGAATCATATTTCATATTTTATAAACAAATAATTAATGAATTACTCTAAAATCATGGATAATTTTTTAAGAAGTGTGTTTAAATACATGTTTTGTTATTTTATGGAATATTCAAAATGTTATGAGGATCATGGAATGCATAAAAATTATTTTTCTTTTTGTTTTTATTTTAAAATTCGGTAACATATGTAGGTTAGAATAAATACATTTAAATAGTTGTTTTGTGGAAATGTGATATTATAATGAAATAGGGTCATGGGAAACATTAAAATTGGGTTTAAAATTTTGTTAATTTTAATGAAATTATATTAAATTATGATTATTTTATTTTCTCAAAAAATAATATGTGTGGAAAAACATAAAGGTTAAAAATTTATTTGATGAATAATGATATTTTTAGGATGTTCAAAATTATTTATTACAAGGTAATAAAAGTTTTATTTTTATAGTTTTAGGAAAATGATAAACCACAGGCTGAGAAAAAACCCTTGACATCCAGCAAGGTCTCAGGGATTGAGCCCATAGCCAAGGGGTGATAAGGGTGAATTTGTACCACTCACCTATGTGATTTATTCGTTAGTATGAAATTTATTATCTTTTAATGATGTAATAAATAAATATTAAGTTGAATTTGGGAAAAAAAATTTTTTATGGAGATAACCAATATATTTAAAATTGATTTTGAGTTTAGGTATTAATGTTTTTTTTTCAGAAGGAGAACACTATTTTTTGGAGCCTTATGTGATTAAGAAACATTAAATATTATGGAATTGTATTTGGAGAATAAAAGTTGAATTATATTTAGGAATAATATATAATTTTAATGAATATTTATGTTGATATAGGTTATTTATTGAAATTATTTTCATATATTCGAGATTATATAAATATAACATATACATTCTTGGTTGGAGACTTTAAGAGTGATTGATGTTATTCAGAGATCAATATTAAATTAATCTTAGAAGATTAGGTGACCAATTTATTATATATTTTTATGCTATAATCATATCTAGGAATAATTTTCATAGTTTTATGGATATTTATTTAGTGAATAAATCTGTTTTAACTTTGAGTATTACTGTTGAATTGTGGATATTAATGTTATGAAAATTTACTCATTTTGTGAAATATATTAACTTGTGAAAATTTTTTGGTTTTGTGTTATATATAAATATAATATGAATATATTTCTATATATTTGTGGTTATGTGATCTTTTATAATGTTATTTAGTGCTTTATACAAGAAAAATTCATCTTGAATAATCATCGTTTGGAGAGAAAGATGAGATTGGGGTAAAAATTGATTAAAGGATAAAATTATAGTAATCATGTAAGTATATTTACTCATTTTCTTCATATATATTGTAAATTAATTCCTAAACTCCCATAAAATGATCATAAAACAAAAACAATTTATATTACCATTATTTCTGATGAAAATAATGATCTTTTTCAAAACTTTTTGGTTTATGGTTTGGTGGTTGTTGACTTTATCAAGATCAATAACATTATTATTATTTCTGATCTATATCACTATACATGATTAATTAGGATTTATGAGTTTATTCCATGTCAATATCTTCACTTCCGATCAATATTCTCTTATTTGGAAACCATGTTATGTGTTATTCCAGATGACCTTAATATTTTCTTTTCCCTCTTTTCAAAGGTAAGTTTAATTGACATTTATTTATGTAGGATTTCAAAAATGTTTTTTATAATTAGATTTTTTAATAATATAGATCATTTTTAAATTATGAGTACAAAATTTATTAAATGTGCTAGAATGTAATACCTTGAGATTTTAAAATAATAGCATTATGTTCAATAGCGTATACAAAATGCAACACCGAGCATAAATAACCTTTACAATATACGACCGTTATAACCCAACCTTCAAATTGATAGGTATAAATAATATTAACTAAATTATAATATATAGAAATAAATTTCCTACTCAATATAAATATATTAAAAAATTCTTTGTAAATAAGCAATCAATTGTCAATAATGTCATTTTATTCATTAAATATATGTTTTCTTCAAAAAGGATTTTTATTATTTTTGGTGATAAAATATTATAATTAATTTATATAAATTTAAACAAAATTATTTTAAAAAATTAAATTCATTTTTTAAATCATCATATCAATGTTAATTTATTGTAAAAATTTAGGATTTTTCAGAATAAAATGATTTTTAGTGAATAGTGAAAATTAACATTTTTTGTAAAATTGTCATTTATTTTCATTAAATTAAGTAATTTATGACTACCATTATGATTTAAATTTAAATTCAAGTAAAATAATTATTATTGATTAATATTTTGTCTAATTATTTACATTTTAATCATCTTTATACTAGATTTTAGTACAATGTTTTTTTAGGCTTAAAAACACATTTTTTGGAAATCTATTTTAAAGAGCATAATGCTTCTCCATTTTAATTAATTAAAATAACCCCTAATGAGGAATTATTTAAATATAATTTATAGATTATATATATCTAAATAAAAATTGAAGATAATATAATGATGATTGTTTGTCTTGAAATTTATATAAGAGCATCTTATACTTGAAAGATATAATTCATGAAAAAAGGATTTTTCCCTAAATCTCATGGTTTTATTTTAAATTTAAAATATCCACTTTTTAAAATTTAATTTGATTAAATAGAAAAAATATTTTTAATATTCATAATTTATATTATATAATATGGGAAACTTATTTTTCTCATAATTAATAGTGAAAACTGTAAAAATATTTTATCGTAGTTAAGGTGAAAATGAGTTTACTAGGGGTTTAAACAAAAAAGATAAGTGTTAACATAACATAAATAATTTTCTAAATAATTTTTTATTTATATATCTAGACCTTATCTCATATAATTATTGATAATGTCATATTTTGGGACATTTTCCATGTGTAAAATGTGGTTATGACTTTTTATTTTTAAAAATCCAAAGTGTGTCCTCTCCCCCACTTAAAATAGAAAACCACTTCTATTCTCCTCTTCTTTTCATCACACCTTCAAATCATATTGGTTCATCAAATACCTACCCAAATACGTTCCTAAATACCATACCAAAATAATATATTCCTTTTTTATTAATAAACTCTCATAGGAATGATTTTTGAGCAAATATAGTCAAGATGTCCGATGAAGAGGTATAATTCTTAACTGAGCGTTCTATAATATTTATTCTTCCAACCCATTAAAATATTATTTAAAAATTATTATTTAGTAAAATCAATATATCCTATATAATTATATGTTATTATTTTAAGGTCAAAACATAAATCCTCCTCCTCTTCCATCAAATGGGAAACAAAATCATCGTTTGTGTGCATCATGGACTACCATCTTACAAACCGATTGAATTTTTTTTCCATAATAAACTCTCAAAGCTATTAATAATTATGGAATCAATGTATATATATGATATTAATGAAATATTGATATTTTTTAAAAAACAATATGTCATATATTTTCTTACCTTTACATTTTTTGAATGATGATGATGTCATTCATGGGTAAGTATGGACTACCATCTCCATGAAGAGATGTGATTCAATTTTCATCACCACTTGTAATGGATGATATATATAAATTTATTTAAATAAATAACTTTATATTTATGCTATTATTATATTAATTAAAATATAAAATGATACTTACCTTTTATCCAACAGGATTATTGAAAAATGTAAATGTTACTAATGTGTACATATGACCTACCATTTTTATGATTGAACATAGTTTGTTTTTCATAATAACCATTCGTGATTAGTTTTAAAAGTATAATTTATGTATAAATATTATAAATATGTCATTATTATTGTTACAGATGATGTATTCCTGAAATCTTTGACCATATTGATCCTATCAATGTCATTTTTAAAATATAATACAACTACGGTCAAAACATCCAAAGTGAAATTAAATTGTTAATTAATTTTCTATAGCATGGTAAGAGATAAAATAAAAGGAATAATAAAATTCAAAAAAATACTCTTAAGAAATTAAATAATTAACATAATTTTATTATTCATGAATATAAATTACATACATGATGGATCAAATTCAAGGCAAGGGTCAATTTAACATAAAACCCCTTTTTAAATGTTTTAGAGTTTTATTTTTATATATATTCCTCTTACTTGTACATGTTATTATAAATGTATCTAGAAAATTATTATTATTTATTAAATGAATGGTAATGTAAATAATTTACCATTCATTTTATTTACATTTATTTTTAAAAATGAATCTATTTAAGGTTTTACATAAGGGAATTTATTTTCAAATTCCTCTTTTGAAGTTTCCATATTATGTATTTTTTACCATGTCCATATTTATAAAATTAATTTATGGATTTTTTATATGTATATAAAAGATTTATAGAGGAAATTTTATGTATCTTTTGAATTTATTTCAAAGGATTTCAATAGGAATATTTTTCCGTAATTTTTTTACTTTCATTATAAAAGAAAGAAGAAATGTTTTATTTTAATTGAAATGATTCTAATGGATATTATTTCCACCATAACCAATATTTGATATTTGATTTCATTAGAATATTTATTTATTTATTAAAATAAAAATATAATTTCCTTTTATCATAGTATTTTGGTATTAAAAATAGGTTTTCTAAAGAAAAAGATATCTTAATATTTTAAAGAGTTTTACATATGAGTTTATTTGAGTTTTTAAATGGTTTTATAATGGAAATTAAAATCATAGATTGTTTTCATCAATATATGTTACATGGTCTTTATGTATGAGGATTGAGTGATCCTGATATAAATTATATTAATGGGGATCCCCATCATATATTTCTAATATAATGGTTATTTCTCCCTGTATTAATAACCATTTTCTCATATGGATTTAAATGGGATCCTATAAACATTTATATGAGTTTAAAACATGTAATGAGTATGGGGATCAATGTTTCTAGAAAAGGATTTTATTTTCTTAATGTGGGGTTTAAAGGTATTTTTGAAACAATGTTGGTGTGATATTTGATGTGGAAATTACTTAATTTATAAACTCAACAAACATTGATATAAAGGTAAATATTTCATGGGGCTTTTTAATTTTCAATGGACAAACATAATTCTTCTTTTTTATGTTCCTTACATAGATATGTGTGCTCATACCAAATTTCAAAAAACAATTAATAGGTTTTAGGGATTGGTAAGGGAAATAATGAAGTCAAGTTGCAAATTATAATAATTTTTCATAAAAATAAATCCTTTGTTATTTTAAATGTTTTCCATTATGGAAAAAATGGATACTAATTAATGTGTACAATTTTTATTATATAATTTTCTTATATATGATTTATGACCTAATTATATATATATATATAAACCTAAAATATATTTCAGAAAAGAATTTGAATCATATTCCAAATTCCCAAGAATATGTAATGTTGAAGGTTGGATCATTATACTCAATGAATCAAATCATATTCGCTTTATTATATATAGATACAATTTTTATTCTCTATATTAAATCAACACATGTATTGGGTATTGAGAACCACTATCAAATCATCATAATTAATGTTGATTTTTTAAAAGTGGAAACTATACAATTCAATAAATCATTTCTATCTTGTGAATAATTAACTAGAATGACTTAGTGGAAGTAAATGCATACTCAAATCATAGACATATTGACTTTATAATATTAAAACACATTAAAATAAAATAGAATATAATTATATCAATCCATCTCAATTATTCAATATCCCCATTTGGATTTATTTTTCATAAAAAAATCATTATCAAATTTAATTTTTTCTTCACCCCATTATTGAGAATAAATGAAAAAGTATAATAATAAGATAATTTTACAAATCTTATTATTTTAAAAATAAACTTTTAAATTTTTCATGTTCAATGTACTCAATTCATATGAGATTCCAATTAAGATAAATTCAAATAAATCTACTTGAGGGGAGGATATTATCACTTTTATTAATGAAATGATTCATCAATTAATCAGATCAAAATTAATTTTGGAAAACCTAGTGTATAAAAAAAGATTGATTTGTCTAGACAATAAAGTTAAAAATTAATTTTCATAATGTGATACTAATGCTAAAATATTCTTTCTCTAGAAATTCAAATTTATTTTCAACAAAAATATTTCATTCATCTCAACAAAAAGATTAAAAATATTCATTTACAAGAATATATAATCCATTTTCAATCTATTTGTCTTATTTCCTCAAATAATTTCTCCCCCTTTTAATTTTTGAATAATTTTCAGTAAAAATATAAGAGAATAGACACCTTCAATTATAGGATTGATTTTAAAAAAATTCAATATTTTAAATCATCACAAATAGACCATTTCATAACCTCAAATATTCATGTGATACTAATTTATATATTCAATTCTATTAGTTTTTCAACTTTACTCCTCTAGAGGGATGAACATTTTCTATATTCTTCATTATGGTTGGATTTATTTAATAATGAACTCCAAGATGAATGTCAACAAAAATTAAAACAAGGTCGTCCATAATGGATTTCTTCTTGGATGACATATAAATTTTTGTAGCATTTATTTCTTTAGGTCTCCCCCTAAATACATGACTCACCATAAATTCCATTCATGAATGCAATAAATACTAAATATGCATGGAAATAAGGTGTCCCTTTAATATTTTTTGTTATAAAAATATTGTTGAGATTTATTTCTCATCCCAAAAACACTTTTCAAGTAAAATCAAAATATATGAAAACTATTCAGGGTTGATCCTTCTATGACTATCTAGATATTATAATTTAAGGGTATCATGTAATTATTTATATCTCTAACTTTCGTATTAGATTTAATTGTCTTATTCATATAATAATGAAATTTACTTTCATTCATATAATATTGCTCCATCTTCCAAGAAAAATCCAAATGATCTGTATAAATAACTAAATATTACTTTTTAAAATGATAAATTATATTCTTCTATGTAGAACACTTCATTATTAAATAATTTTTATTACAATTACTCATTGTTTGTTTCCCAATAATTTTTGATAACTTCTTTTATTCAGGTATCCATGTAATGAAACTTTTAGATGTGTTTATAAACATTTTACATATTCCACACACATCTTTAAAAACATTTGGGCCATCCCATTAAGAAAACCTCTCATGAAATTTGAATTCTTTATCTTGAATGTCATACACCATATCCACTATTTTATTTCCTTTCAAGATTGATTCCTTTTTTTTTGTTTCGGCTTACTTCCACTAAATTGGTGTTTATGGATTCTTTACAATGGTCCATAATATAGGCTTTTCTTCTATAATAGAAGAACCTTTTCTTTAGTGTGACATTATTTTATGTATTCTTCTTAGGTGTATCCAACTTCAGAGAATTCTTGAATTCATTCTTCTACTTATACCCCAAGGAAGACTAATATTATTTTGTAATTTTCTTATGCAATTATCATGGACTTTTCTTCTTATCAACATATTCATAGTGCATGGTAGGGTTATAATAGAAATCATCATAATTATGACCACATTTGTTACAATAATTTAAAAAGTATTCAAGAAACCAAAAATCTATTATTGAGAGCGACATTCCTCTTCATTTGTGTATTATGCTTCAATTATATAGGATTTATCTTCAGAACAGATCATCTATCCCTTAATAATATCCTTTTCTAATTATCATGTATTGAAATATTATTCCAAAAAGATATGGACAAATTCCCAAACATCCAACAACACCAACAATAGCCAAATAATCTTGATTTCTTCTTCCATGGTAGAATTTGTATGGCTTTAACAATTTTTTTTATTTTTAATAATGTGGTTCCTAATTTGAGATTTATCTGGGTAAGAAGTATTAAAACTATTTTTCATATCCACATTTGATGAAATATTGATTTTTCCATCTATATTACTCACCCATGTTTGACAAAAAATACTTTTAGAAACTGTACTATCAAATGAAATAATGTTAGTATAAATTGAAACTTATAGAACAAGGGTTACATATTTCAATGTAATTATAGTAGATTCATCTTTAGATAATCTCAAGATCTAATTTAAACTATAATAAGTAATATTATAAGTATCATTCATTCCAGAAATACTATTGGTATCCTTTCTACTCTCAGCAGTTTCAGATGTCTCAACCTTTGTTAATTCATGATTTTTAAATTTAACCCTCAATTCAAGAATCTTCACTTTTAGTGTAATTTATTCATCTTCAACAAATTTCAATTCTTATTCAAATTAACTCTTCATTTTATGAATATCATCATCATTATTTTCATTTTTTCTAGTAGACAATTATTCAGATCATTAATTCAGTTTTCTTTTACCTCAATCATATTCATATTAATTCTCATATTCTTTTCCTATTTATTCTATTTATTCTTAAAGGGTTTTAAAGAATATTTTTATTGGTATTGAAAAAAATATATATTTAATTTTCATATGACTGCATTTTTATTGGTCTTAAAATTCAAATCAACACTTTAAAAAGGCATGATAAAAAAATGAGGACAGTAAGGTATTTCAAATTAGGGGTGTGAACTTTTCTATGATACCAATTGAAGTGACTAGTGGACCAGGATTGTATACCGAGGGAAGGGGTAGGGGGTAAATCATTTTACCAAAATTTTACCAATTTAATAAAATTCACTTTTTTCTGTGTTTTCAAATTAAAACCTTTGCACCTATTAAGGTGAATATATCTTCCCTATTAACAAATACAATCACACCACATGCAAGAGATAAAGTAAATCAATAAAAAAAATATTTTTATTATATTCCCCCCAATATGTGTTACATATCCTTTCTATGTTCATGATGAATTTAGAAACATACTATTTACCTGTAATGAAAATTAATTACTAATAAAGAAAATCTCTTGAAATGATTGATAGAAAAACTCATGTAATTCTTGATCATTAATGATTTTAGTGGGCCATATCTCAATGGGATCTTCAAACTGGCATCCCAAAAGTTCCTTTTATTACGACTCTTTATGGGTGATGATATATATAAGCATATAATTAGTTTTTTTATACTATAATCCCTCCAGTTTCTCAATGGTCTTCCTAAACTTCTTTGAGTTGGCCTTCATCCAATTATACCTATAGATACAATGTGCACATTGGCCTTATTCTTTTCACGTATACACTATCAAATATTTTTTGGATAACTAATGGAATTTATCACCTACACTAAAATGATTCATCTACCACTAAATGTAATCAATAACACAATATAAATGTCATCCCAATACTCTAATTAATGATTAGAAGATATCAATTCCACTTCATCTCACTATAATATTAGAGTAAATAACTAAATATTCAACACACTCTATGTTTTATTCTCCTTATGTATCTTAATAAATTAGAGATAAAACATCCAATTCACTTAATAAGTTTACACATCAAATTTTTAGTCCATCATATATGTATTCTTCCTAATATATTTTTATGAAAATATTATTTCTTGCATGGATTTTTCAAGAAATGTTTTTAATCCATTACCAATTTGGATATGATTGAGTATACAATATTTCATTATCCTTCATATAAATGAATATTGAAAATATTCTTTTCTCTATCACTTTACTTCAATAAACTCAAGCAAGTATAGTATTTTCACGTCTTTTTTCTTGAAATATTGATCTTGTATGACTTTCTCACTTCTTTCATGCAGGTATTCATCACATGAATGGAATAATCAATATTCAAACCATATCATTTTTTATATTTTTGAATAACTATTTTTAGTCTCATGGTACTATGAAAATTCATGAACATACCACTTCTATCATGAAATTTGAAAAAATAACAAGGTTTTTATCTCTCTCCAAATCTCTTTAATATCACATTGATTTGCATAAGAAATGTATCTGTAATTACTCTTCTTCATTTAATATGCATATATAGATTGCGGAACAACACAATATTTTTAGACAACATGTTGGAATTGTATTACTCAAGCACTACCCTATAGAATATATCAACCACCATGTGGTCATGATGAAAAATGGAATATTATAATGGTATACAAAATCATATGATGAATTCAGAGTGATTTTGACTCTCCAGTTTTTTCTATTTGATCTAAATCTATATTACATTTTTTTCATAGATAATAAGAGGAAAATGGTGATGGTCTGTGTATTTATAGGTTACCTCCAATGATATAGATATCTAATTTTCATGGAGAACAATTCATTATACCAACTCCAACTCAGTACACACATCACCTCACTTTTTCAACATCCAGGTACATGACACCAACAGAACCTTATAATATCATCCAAAAATAAATCTCTAAAGGATTATATGAAATAATTTATCCATGATAGAATATTATTATATAATCTATTAATTATGAAATTACATTGAGATATGTGAGGTATTCTAGTGATCGACGCTTGTTCATATGATGGATCGATATAATGATCCCTATAGACCAAACCATACTTTTCACGTGAATTCAAGATAATGATTTCATGCATGAACTAAATGATAAATCATGCCTCTTTATATAATAATTATCACTAAAGAGGGCTAGAATAATGCTCATTAAACACTAAAATATCGACGTCAATTGTCTCAAACACCTGAAAAAATACCTTCGATGGCCAATAGTTAATAAAGATAGTGAAAAATAGATATAACATAAAAGATTAAATTGAATAGGTTGATCCACATTTTTCCATATCTACTTTAATAGATGAATAGTTTTCTACATTGGAAAAATCCTACACCATGAATTTTGTCGGTTGAGCACCAATTTATAAGAGAATCTAAGTCTAATTCCTCTTGAGTTGACCTTGGTGTCGACACCCAAACACCACATCACACACTCACATAGAGAGAAAACACATAGTTTCCCATAAAATACATGTTTCAAATTCTATGGGTGATATAGACCCACTAGGATTTTCTTGCATGCAACCACCTTCACACATGCCTCTACACAGACTTGTCCATGTCTATATAGATCCCCTACTCCATGGATTGGTTTAGTTGACATGTCTCCCAAGTGGTTGACCTAAGGCCTATATATGGTTGATTTGGGTCCCTATTTAGATTATCATTGACTTATTGTTTATTAAAATCTCACAAAATAGAGAAAAATTGTTATAAAACTAAAAAGACAAAATACTCAACCTCTAATAAAATCTCTTCATAATTCTCAAATTCATTTTATTTTGGTGTTCACCTATAAATTACAATACTCTTCAATATTAAATCTCCTTCACTAAATTATTTTTATAAAATAATGTGAATTCTCCTCATTCAATTGGAACATGTCTTGGGATTTATGAATAACTCTATAATCATCATAATTAATGTTTCTATATTTAAATAAAAACTCTTTATATCAATAAAAACTTTATAACTTCTGAATAATTCTCAAGAATAATTTAGAAGAAGAAAATAAATACTTCAATCACTTCCACATTGAATTGCATGTATAAAAACACATTGACAACAAATAAAACAAAATTACATCAATCCATTTGGGTACTTCATTGGTTACGGGACATGATAAGTGACTATAGGTCACATGGATATGGTTATGGATAACCAGAATACATTGTTTCTTATATTGGGACTCTTATGTTTTATCCTTGTAGGCCCATACCATTCTTTATATTATTATTTACGTAGATAGATTCTTTCATTATATTTATTCTATCTTTATGATCTCATGAATGAATTGTTTTATTATTTATGCTATATGTTACTATTATTTATTACTTACATTTATAATGTATCAATATATTTTTAGGGCTTGGACATATGAATTATATATCAGTCATTTCATAATTTATTGGTGATTCATAAGTTATCAAATTGATTTAAAGGGTGTAATTATTCCCACGGTTCTATTCAAGATACCCAGGTACTATTTTATAACACATGGGGATCAAGAATACCCTTTGGTCGAGTGTAAGACTAGGTTAGGTGCTAGTTTAAGTGGCATCCCATGCCTATTTGTGAAACTAGCACTCTTTATTATCTATAGGTATTTTAAGATGTTTATAAGGAATATGAACACATCATTTAATATAGTGACATCCTATAACATATTGTTTATTATCTTCAAAAGGCTTCATAAAGAGGACCCATGAATACTGGTGGATCTTATATAAATAATTTCATAAATACTATAGGATATTATATAAATACATTTGTATTATATTAAGTAGAGTGGGGAACTATGTAATTACATAATTTTATACGTTTATATGATGATACATGACTAAACCACTATAAATTTTTGATTGACTATTAGCAGATAATATTTCACTCAGAGTAAATAACAGATCATTTTAAAGAGTGGGTTTCCTATGATAGGGATGAACCTTGAAAAACAATGTATGATTCTATTTTCCTTAAATTATTTATTTTATGTGGTCATTGTTTATTTTTTATATATAAAATGATTATTTCATATTTTAACATGAATCAAATTACATGATGTATCGATTTAAATTGTGTTTAGAAGAGCCTATGATGATTTTTTTTAATATTATTTTTACTAAAAATGTGATGGTTTCAACCAAGATGATGAAAAATTTGTAGAAAATAAGGTATAATATGTTGTTAAATAACTCAATAAATGAAATTGTAAACACCACCCCTTGAAGGTTGTTAATGTGGTTTTATATATAAATCTATTGAGAGTGATTACATTGATGAATCAAATGTTCACCATGATGAATATGAGTTTAATGAATCACTCATTTATTTTTATTATGAAATCAATGACAATTTTATGAATGTTAATATTAATGATTTCATACATATTTTTTTATTTATGAAAGTAATAAGTGATGATAAAAATCATAGTTAGTGTTTGAAATTGATGTAATAAAAGATATATTAGTTTAAATGGTATGAAGATATAAAAATGTCACAAAATTGGGTGAATCCATGGAGAAATTTATTTTAATTTAAAATGAAATATTTTATATAGTTAATAGGGAATTATAAAAGGATGTTTGTTAAAAATTTATGTCTTATAAGCTTGTTATAAAAGTGATCAATGAATTTGAAAAACTACTCTAAATCTTAATGAATGTTATGGATGATCAAATCAAAGTTAAATCAAGGAGAATTAAAGAGTTGAATAAATCTATATAAGATACAATTAAGTTTCATGAAGTTCACATTAAAAACGTACGAATTTAATTTGGTGATAAGGTGAGATTATTTAATGGCCAAAATAATTTTCTAAATATAAAATGTCTTTTATTAGAGGTAAAATTGAGAAATATGGAATGATATACATCAAAAGCTTCAGATGTATTTGAAAAGATAAGTGAAACCATAAGTGATTCTGATATAATATTACTTATACAAAGAATATTTGTTGGGGAAATAATATCCTAAAATTATCTATTGGTCTATCTACAACTGTATCTTGGAATAAGGTGAGCCACTGCCCAGATAAAATTTTTGGTACTAATTATATGTTTTCTTTATGTGTAGATTCAAAATTAAAATCTAGAAAAATATAGGTGGATAAAAATTCCAATAAATCCACCAACTTATCAAAGGTTGATATATGCATGTCTAAGAATAGAATATCCTAGGATAGTTCTCAAAAGATGATATATGATTCCCAACAAACTGAAAGGATCTAAATATAGAAATAAAACAAAAAATAGTTAGATAAAGAGATTAATATTCTATTTATGGTGTTGTTTTAGGTTTTAGAACATGTACATTACATTTTGGAACAATATTTCAACTTATGGAAATAATTGAAGTCCTATATTTATGGAGATTTCTACAGATGCTAAAAGACAATCTATTGGTTTAAAGAAGACCCTAGAGAGTGAGAAATGATTCTATCTAAAATAGGATTGAATGCCTTAATAACTTATTTGAGTACTGAAAAAAAATTTGTAACTATAATAATGAATATTGATATGTACTAACCTTGAATAATGTATATATTTATTTGAATAGAAGAATATATAATCCAAGAATGAAATAGAGAAAATAAGATAAGTCATCCTTTTAGAAAAATTAAAAGAATAAAAATGATCAAAGTGGATCCAAGAATAATATTTAGAGTGTTGTAAAACCATAATGGATATGCTACTATTATGGGAGAAAATATCACTCCATGATCCATTTCAAATAAAACATGGAAATTTTTGCTGAAGGATTCAAAATAAGACTACCGAAAGAATCAATCTAAATGAGAATAAAATTATTAGTTTAGTGAAATATATCCAAGATTAATAACAAGAATCTAATTTGAGTTTATTTAAATATAGTAAAACTAAAACTAAGGAAATTTTGTGTGGAAGGTGAAAAAAATATATAAATAAAAATACTAAGTTTAGTAAATAGTTTCATAGAAAAGGGTATTTTTAAAAATTAATTAAAATAACTAATGATTTCTAGTTGTAAAATCATTATAATGAAAAATAAGTCTATACAAAAAAAGAAAACTGAGTATGTTCCTAACGATTTCTTAGCCATTATACCAGAACCATTAGAATTAATTAGGAAGATGGATCATGTGTAAAATAATTATTTCCCTCTTTTTTCTAATGTAAAAAATTCTATTCTAATTAAGAAGAATGTTGAAGTGGAAAATATATAAATTATACTCAAAGACAATGAAATTTATAAAACCAGGATTGAATAAATAATGAAGATCTCTTGATACATTAGAGCTATAATTAAAGGATTTTCTAGGTTGAGATGTAATTGTCAATTTTTTTCTCTCATTAAAGAGCTTATGAAAACTCCAATTATTCATGTATCTAATTATTTGTACTTCCTTATATTGAGATTTGATGTTGAATCATGAAAACTGTAAACTGATTGAAATTTACAATCATTAAATAGGTGGTGGATTAATCCATTAAGTAACATTTTAGGTTATCATGTTATGTTCTTGGATCACATCATTTAAAATATCTCACTTAGTTTTAGAATTAAATGGTATCATAAATTTTTGGAGATTGTATTGATGAATAATATTCATGATAAAGATCATTAGAGAGAACCCCTTCTGAAGAACTATCAAATGTGTAAAGTTTATTGATGTTTTTTTTCACATTGTTAAATATATAATATTGGATATACATTAATAAAACAAAAGAGTTTGGCGTACCAACCAATTTCTATTTTTGTTTCATTTTTAACCTAGTTTACCTAGGGGAGTGATTATAAAACAAACAATGGGAGGAAAATAAAATTTTACATGAATTATTTTTATTTTTTATTGAATTTGAGTATATGACTTTAAAACTTATTAAAAATAAGTTTTTATAGACATTAGAAAGTGAATTTAATGTCGGTGTCACATTTTGAAAGGAATATGGATAAATTTTTTATCTAAAATTATCAATTTCTTTTCTACACTAAACGTCAATCACATATACATAAATTTGATTAACTGAAGAACATTTTATTCTAAAAATGTGGTTCCACCTTTCTCTCATGGTAAATTGACTGATTTTATAAATGAGGGGGAGAATGAGTAAATGATGAGAATAAAAGGGGAGAATATTATTTTTGATATCAAGGATGTTGAAGAGTTGATAATTATTTTACCTTACATAGAGAACTTTTTAATTATTATCAATAAGGGAGATAACGAACTTTTCATTGAAAAAATAAGACCATATTAACATTATTTATTTTGATGGATTTAATTGTAAAAACTAAGTAGGGTTTGTTTGATCACTGAAAGAGGAATTAGGTGAATAAATGCTCTAATTTTATTTATATTTTCTTTATTATGAAACATCTTCACCTCCTTTTAAATAATTATAACTTTTATAAAGAAACTCCTAAGAAAAAGAAATGGAACACTATAATTTTGAAGATTCACTACTCAAAAAGAGTTTCTAGTCCTTGACATGGTTTGAAAATAGTCCAATACAACACAATCCATTAGAAAAATATCCTTTTTTTGTGGTTAAAAAATGTAGGAAACATCCTCATACATGTGTTCCTCTATAATCAACATTATAGTTCATATTCTTCCAATGAAATAATACTTAACTAATTTTTTCACAACAACTTTAT
Source organism: Viscum album (assembly GCA_963277665.1). Classification (NCBI taxonomy): domain Eukaryota; kingdom Viridiplantae; phylum Streptophyta; class Magnoliopsida; order Santalales; family Viscaceae; genus Viscum; species Viscum album. The sequence goes on from OY728135.1 coordinate 1,295,514,215, forward strand.
AAACCCTCACCAACATGCTCATAATGTTTTCATTATACTTCTTGTACTTATTAAAATTTTATTTTATTGAAAGATAAATCTTCTTAAATTTATCAGCCAGAAAAAGGTAAGAACATCCTCTATACACTCTTTATTCATATGGTTTATTTTTCTAAATTCTCTGTCTATAAACTCCATTTGGGAAGTCCATCTAGATCCATCTGATAATCCAAACAACATTCTTATATAACAATTTATGTCTAATTTCACCTGATATATTTTTTTTCTAGTCACTGAATCCTAATTCCATTCACTAATCAGAAAAATGATAATTGATATTAACTATTTTTTCAACTTCAATCAAGATATTCCATGGCTGGACACTTTATTCACAAAACTAGATTTCAAAATTTTGTTTCTTGTATTTATCTGAAAAAATTCTTCGACACTTCCACTTATTTCATTCCTGAAGATTAATATTCTTGCACTTTTACATAAACCCTTTATAAATAATTCATTGAATGATTACATGGATGAAATTCAATTTAGTTTTCCACTCAATTAAAAATCAAAATTATAAGTATCTAGCTCAAACAAAACATCTTGAGCATTTTAAAAATTTTAGAAACCTCTTGACCTAATATGAAAAACATCATCCACTTAAACCTTCTTCAAATTTTCATAAAACTCAGTGAGAATCACGATTTTACTCCATGAAATAAAAAAAATTAAAATACCATCACAAAATTATCACAATAATATCATTAAAAAACATTTCCTAAACAATGTAACTTTATAAAATTCCATCTAGAAAATGTTTGTCTAGAACACTCCAAAGAGTCTATCTATCTGATGAAAGTTTGTCCAATGATCCAATAAAACATCATAAGATTATTTTTGAAGTAATTTCCCAAAATATTATCTCATTTAATTACTTGAATAAAAAATTTTCAACTGATGTGTTTTTGTAGCTGATTGACATAGTCTATTGGTACTTTTTCCAATGAGAAAACTTTAGTAACTCCACACATGAACATCGATAATATTTCTTCTTATATTTGTACATTCATTTAAATGGAAACATGTAAACAATTCATGTATGTATAATATTACATGAAAATTTCATATGAAAATCTAGTAGAATACTAAAACATCAAAACTTCATACATATTTTTGGGTAGAAATATTTCTAAAAGTTATTAAGATAAAATTTTTTCTAAATACTTTGTCCAAGTGGACATCATCTGATCACTTTCCTCAACATCATTTTTTTACATCAGAAATTTTTTCCTCAATAAACAATATAAATATTGAATAAATTTTTTATGATTGTATTATAAAAATAAAAACTTCATATATATTCATAACAAAATTCCTAAACATCGAATTAGAAACTCATCATAGCCAAAACTATGTTTGATTTTGTTTGTTCGAAGAATTACATATATCATCTAAATGAGAACTTTGTACAAATGAAAACATTTATGTCATTTTATAATAAATTATTGTTTCATTCGATATTTCATAACTCAGGATGCTGGAAACATTCATAACTCCAAAAAATCATCACATTTTATTATAAAAAATTACATATGATACAATCATTAAAAACATTAAATGAAAAAAATTTATCACAGAAACATTATATGATATCCCCAATCATAAAAAGTTCATCCAATGGACGTTTTTAATAAATCTTAGTATGATAAAACCCACCATATTCAACATATGTCTAATTTACTTTGTTAAAAAACATTACAATGTGATGTGAATTTTTATAAGAAAAAACATTCCAAAAAACTAATTTTTATTAAAAAAATCCAAATAAACATCTTCAAAAAATAATTACACCAACATCAAAAACCCCTTTAGACAACATAGTCCCAATAATCCACATTATAGATTTTATTTTCATCCATGAAACATAAAATAATGAAAATATTTTCCACAGGATATGGATTACTAATCTAACAATTCTATGTCTTCATGAGAAAACTCGATGTTGGAAATGATAATTTTTTAATAGTAAAACAATATTTTTCTATATACAGTGTGTTAAGAAACTTATTTTTACACACATTCTCAAACTTTTAACATTAATCTCATTTACGTTTTTCATGTGAGGGCAGTATTTCCTTCCACGAATTCAGAAAACCATTTAAATAGTTCACATGTGATAAAATAATAGCTTTCCCCTTTTAAAAAACTACTGCTAAATACATGCTTTCCATAAAAGGTTATGAAATTACCAAAGGATAGATTTTTTATATCATTTCCTCCCGATTTAAAACACTATCCAAATATAATATGAGAGATGATATGTGTAATGACCCAATGTTTATCAATAGAAATTGCCTTCTTAAACATATTTCATAAAATCACCTAAAAACAGAACATAATGAACTAATAAGTGATGAGTGACCTTAAAAAATATATTTTTCACTTCTGTGTTTGGAATTTCAAAAGTTTGACATACATGGTTGTGTTCTAAATGATTTTTTTGGATTCTAATAAAATAAATATACTTTTTAGACAATAGTAATCTACCCTTATGAATAGTAACATAACCTTATGAATAGTGATATACCCAAAGGAATAGTATCCTTACATATTATAGTACAAAAATAATAATCAAGTTAAAGTATGAGGTACCTATATGTTAGAATAAGTAAATGAATGTTTAAAAACTGGTTTTTTAACAAAACTATGATTTTAATTAAATATTAAATAATTCATATTTAGAAAATTAATTTTGAAAAATAGAATTCATTTTTGAAATCTACACGTTGACAAATGTCTGTGGAGAAATTTTGGGATTTTTCTAAAATACAAGAATTTTTTATGAATAGTAAAATACTGTAATTTTAAAAAATAAACTAAATTAGCTAATTATAGAGTAATTTATGATGTTCTACTGATGTAAGACAACTTGGTTCGGGATAAAATGATAAAATTACAATTCTGGGTTCTGGAAGACTCTCTATTCCTTTTATTGAGTGGAAACAACAAATTAATGAATTTTATATTGAGAAAAACCCTCTGCTCTCCACTATAAAAACCATCATTCACACCCTCATTCCATCACACCTTTCAAGCTTCAAGACTTACCTCAAATCTGCCCAAGAATCATCCCTATCCCCTCCCCCAAACACAAAATATTCTAGTCTCATCAAAATACCATTATTATGCCCCTTAAAGAGGATCTCAAGGGGAGGATTCAAGATGTAATTTCTCTCCTTCCTTTCCATTAAATTTCATTCAATTTCAAGTTATTTTATTATTCTCTCCCAAAATATATTTTTACAAATAGTTTGGTGATTCTAGTATTATACATATACTATAATTTTATGATATTAATTGGATATTATATCATCCAACCCCATTTCTCATCTTCTTTTTATTTTATAAAGAAAACGTAGTTCTTGAGGTGTTAACCTATCACCTTCAAGAATGACATGTTTTCTTTTCCCATTTCTACTTTCAGATATGGTCTTGAAACCATTTTTATTTCTTGAACAGAATATTTTATATGTATTATGTCCTAATTAATGTTTTGGAACTAACTTATGTTCAGGTTATTAAATGATTAATCAAATCATGTTCGTTGTGGTCAAAAAACTGCCCAAATTAACACAAACAATCAATATTAAATTCTTATCTAATGATTCATCCACATGGAATATAACATAAGTAATTATAAGATCATTTAAACTCCTATAATTTCATTAAAAAAATTTAAAATCAATTATGGACGTTTATCCATGTTCTACCCGAACATCAATTTATGAATACAAGTGAACCGCTCAAGAAAACCATAAAAATGAACATTCCCGAAAAATTATTTTACACCCTATAACTCATCAAAAGGACCATAAAATAACATAATGATACCAAAATTAACCCTTTTAATTTATAAAAGTTACTATAATTCCTAATAAATGAATATAATGTTATTATATTGGACATTAAAGAGAAGTGATCATTCAGATACAAGGTATGTGAAAATCTCGAACCCAGTTTTCCTTTTTTAGGTTCTCACTCTTTCAATTTTTATTTGTTATATCCACTCCTTAAAAATAATTTTTCATCATTATCTTTCCTTTTCTAGGATATAAATGTTTTCTTCCGAATTTTATATCAAACAAAATGTTTTCCAAAAGAACTCTTCTTTTAAGAACACATCTTTACTTCTCATTCAAGGATGATGGTTCTTGTGTGATGTATTTTATTCCCTCTTTCCTTTGAAAACCAAAAGTTTGTGAATGTTTTCTTATGAGATGAAACCCATTCCATTACATGGTTTATTTATGTTAATTATTGATATATGTTCTATGTGGCATGCATGATAATGATAATGTTAGGATGTGACAGCTGAACCTGAAATTATATAGTTCTACATGAATGTTTTAAGGCAACAGGTGTAACATCCCAGGTAAATAAAGAATAAAGAATTTTCATATTTATTAATATTTACAAATTAAATATTAATTTTATTTTAAATGGGTTTCTATGTTCGATAGCGTACCCGATACGCAACGATGAGTTTCTTTGAAACTTACGTAGCACACTAGTAATAAAATAATATTATTTTAAATGTTAGTTAACAAGTAGCTGTTTTACTGGCGGGAATGGATAGAAATAAATAAAATATGATTATATATGTTTTTAAATGTTTATACATTTACCCAATAAAAGATAAAGGCTTAAAATACGGAAAGAGTTCAATTTTAGGGCATATATACTCTAATTTTCACTAAAGGTTCACTTATCACCTTTTAATGGTGAACCGTCATTAAATATAGTTTTGATCACTCTTATACTTTATTTTGGACCAAATATAACTCTTCTTTAGAATCAGGACATCAAAATTTACTTTGTGTAAATTTTTGGTACCTTTCTGATAAAGTTCATTTTTTTTATGAATAGTGTAAAATGTTGTATTTTAATTCAAAACCTCTTTTTAGTCTAAATTATTTATATGACTAGATTATTATATTAATTGGTTTTAAAGTGAAATTAGAAAATATTTTTACCATTTAATCTAATGGTGGTCATTGGAATCAATTTCACTTTGAAATTGGACTTAAACTGGTGTCAATCTTTTGATACTTATTGTTTCACAAAAACACGCTATTTGTCATGATAGTGGGAATTAATTATTAAATTAATTAATTTGACTTATATGTTTTGAATTTTTTAAAATGGACTTCATTTTTGAATTCGGAATATCAAATATAGCTTAGGGTGAATTTTTGGTAATTTTCTGAAAAACTTCAATTTTTGATGAATAGTGAAACCACTAAGTGGTAATCAAGCAAACTGATTTTTCAGTTAAATGAAAGTTTACCACTAATGTGTATTGAATTTTGAAAATCCGACATACATGGTTGTCATTAAGAAGTAAAATGTGGTTCAATGAGATTAAAATAATTTTTTGGTGAATAGTAACTTATTATGTTTTTAATCGCGATTAGAGGTAATTAGTGTAATTTAATGTAAAAATGATATTATAAAAATGTGAAACCACCATGACACTTGTCCTAAACCTATTGGGTGAGTCATGACCGACCAAGACAAGCCATGGGCCAACTTGGGGACCCCATGGAGCCAGTTTAGTTGGAAAATGACATTAATATATTTTTATTTAATGTTAAAGTGAAAATGACACTAACATAAATTGTTTTACTAAAATAATTTTTGAGTGGGGTTATACAAGTCCAAATTTTGATTATAAATAGTCATTGAAAAGCTAAAACGATTTCCTACATCATAGTATTTTTTTAAAATTTTTAGACAATAAATAAATTAAATTATATATGACAAAATAATGATGCAGCGATGACATCATTATTTGACGATTTAAATATAATGGAAAGATAATGAAAAATATAAAACCTACACATGGAAGAAACCAATTGGATGAGTTTATTTCGAACCCTTATAACCTTATCCACGAATTATATCAATGTGGGACCTTTTAAAACCGAAACACATTTTCAAATAAAGTAATATTTCTTTACTTTCCAAAAGTGCCCCTCCTATCCTCTTATAAAAGGCCCCCACCTCTACCTCATTTCACACACTTCTCAAGCCTTTGGCTCGGCCAACCCCTGCCCAATTACTCTATCCACATCCCTCTCCTCATCCTAGAGGATTCACTTTGGGCAGAATCCGTTCAAAGGAAGCCTTTAGGCTCAAATCAAAAGGGAGTTACACTTTTAAAGGTAATTCATTCTCTCTTGTTCATTTCTTTTATTTTGCTTCTCCAACCCTCTAAACTCTTTTTATTTACTTCTTTTGTAACAACACCAGTATCTTAAATATACTAGGATGTTGTTATAATATTTATTTGAGCTACACTCTCACACAACTACATCAAATGGTTAAAGAACATACGGTTTCTGTGGATGGCGAAATTCTGCCTCCCGAAACGATGATTGTTCAATACTCATTTAACACCTTCAAAGGTGGCCATTATGATGTCACTATTTTTATATATGATATATAATATGTTTATGTTTTCTTTAAGCTTCTGTATTTTTCATTTTTGGCATACCTTTATTGTTTCCATTATGGGTGAACACGATATCTTCATTTAAGGAAGTGCGGACTACCGCCCCCTCAAAGTGATGTGATTCGTTAATGCCATATGTGGGAAGTGTAAAGGATGGATTTAAAGTTATTATATATGATGTTATACTGTAATTATAATATACCTCTATATCATTATTATTTCCTTCCTTTAAAGTATGAGATATAAATGAAAGTAGCGTTCATGCGTACGTACGGCTTACCGTCTCCATGAACGGTGCATTTCATTTCTTATCCCCAAATGTAATGTACTATTAAAAGTACATGTCTATAATGTATATATGTAATGAATGATATATCTAAATGATGAATATAATTCTGGAATTAAAATATACATACCTCTCATTTAGTTTTAATTCCATTAATATGACAAAGAAATGAAAGTAGCGTTCATGCGTACGTACGGCTTATCGTCTCCATGAACGGTGCATTTCATTTCTTACCTCTAAATGATTATGTAATATTATAAATACATGTATATGCTGGATATATATGATATATATGATATCCAAATTAGTAATGTCATTCTGGATATAAATAACCTTTGACCACACGAACACCATGTAATTGTAAGAAGTCCACTTTCGACTTAAGAACCAAATATTGAAAAAACAAACATTATTAACTTAAATGGTTACATAATGTTTATAACATGGAAATAAGTGATATAAAAGGAATAATGAAGTTTAAAAAGGTTCTTAATCAAGTATAAATTAACTCAAGTTTATTATTCAGGGTGTTAAAGAACGATCGAGTCAAGTCAGACCTGAGGTAAGGGACTTCGTCTCAATCTCCTTTCATTGAGGCATATTTCGTTTTATACACAACTTTCTTTTATACGGTGTATAACTTCCTTTGACTTTTACTTTTATACAAAAGGAATCTTTTTCTACAAAGCGTTTTACTAAACGACAAAAAGGAATGTTTTTTTAACGTACGCGGTGACAACGACCTTTTCCGCCGCCGCGAGTATTATTTGATCTTTGGCTTTCTCAACAAGCCGTAATGTTTTTAGAAAAAAATAAATACCATATACTCTTTCATGTATTTTGGTATTGAAAATGGTTTTGAAATAGGATTCTATTATGTCAATATATTTATGATATATTGTGATTGAAATGTGGAAATTTTATCATTCCTTTATATTGGGTTTATGTTTTATGATTTTATACTGGTACTTGGACATTTTAACGGGTGGTTACGTTATAAACCATATGACGGGTGGTGCCGTGAATACCAGGACGGGTGGTTACATTATAACCTCCAATGCATTGGGTATGGAAGTCGGCCGTATGGCTATTCCATTATGTATGTATGGAAATTGGCCGTATGGATATTCCATTAAGTGATATGTGTGGAAGTCAACCGTATGGTTATTCCACTTAAGTATGTTTATGTCCCAAGTTACCTTCATATATTCTATGTGTTCTTTATATGGGTTTTATGGTAATCCTTTGGTTACAAAAAGGTAAGTAATGATACTTTATTCAGTGATGATTTTTTTTACTACTTCATGAAGGTGAAGGTATTACTTTGATATAGTATACATGGTTTACTTGATGTTTGAAAAACGTACAGTTTTCATTCTCTTTGTATCCCTTACTGAGCTTTTTATGATCACCCCAAGTTTTTCGAAATGTTTTTCACAGGACATAATGTGGAATAAGGTCAAGGATGGGATCAAGGGAATTTCATGCTATCTAAAACATGGAATCTAGACATCTTTCTTTTTAAGAGTTTTTTTTATGGAGACTTAGTAGAAGTGTCCACTTTGTAATCTTTTAAGATGTAATAGTTATGTTCTAATTCTCTAAAACTCTAAACCTGAAAAGATCCTCAATGTGAATTATTCATTTAATTCAATATTAAGTAAGGATTAAGGCTGGGGCCTTATAACAGGTGTGTCCAGAATTATACAAAAATCTAATGAATTGGGTAAAGTGATGAATATCATGAGAAAATTTGGAATGATGTGTGAACAATATTCTAGATTTGTTCACAAGTATGTGTAGTAGTTAACCACTGAGACATGATGTATCATTTTTATGCATTGTAACATTTAAAGTCTTATATTAATTCTTCCTCTCATGTTTACAATCATTTTCCTATGTTTTGATTATTCTCACCCCATGATATATTGTTCTTTTCTATCATCTTACTGGGCTTTTAGATCACCCCTTTTGATTTATATCCTTAGGTAACTACATGTACTATGGATAGGTCAAGTACTAATAAAAAGATAGTGGAGAAGGATTTAAATAAATGTTTATTCTTGATGTTGTAATTTTTATATATGGTCCTAGTTTTCCCTAGACACTAAAACTTTGGATCCTTTATTTGAAATACTATTATGTTTTTTATCTCTAAAATGATGTAATGGTAATGTAAGAAATGGTTGGGTTGCTATAGTTGGTATCAGAGGAGGAACCCAACCTTAAGTGTGGTGCACTGCCTGGGTTGAGATTTAGGGCCCACAATGTGGACGTTGTGCTCTAGGGGGGGGGGGGGGGGGTGAATATAACACACAATAATGATAAAAGGTTAAATTAATAAATGATATGACTCATTTCAACAAGGTGCACCTTCTTTTTCAAGAGCCTTCCTGATTAGAACTCCATAGTTAAGCATGATTTCTACGGAGTAGTGATCAGGATGGGTGACTTTATAGAAAGTTTCTCAGGGTGTGTGTGAGTGAGGAAAAATCACACTAGAAAGGACATGTGTGGGTCTATGTGGACAATCATTAGTCAGATTACCCATTTGGGCATGTGGATGGGTCCTAGGGTGGGGACCACGTGTCTGCGGTTCAATTGGTGGTACCTGGTGGGCTAGGACCTGACGACCATGTTAAGGCGGGGTGTCTGTGATGTCACTGTCACCCAGCTATCACATTTGGTATCAGAGGAAAGGTTTTGTTAATTTGGGTATTCGGATTAGTGAACCCTATAGAAAAACTCTAGTATGAAACTAATTACAAATACGCACACAAGAAGCTTTACATAGGGATCCCATATGTTATGCTTTTAGTATAAATTGTACAAATGAATAAGGTATTTATTCATGACTTGTTGAATTATGTTTTGTGCTAACCTTTTCTATTTTAGAAAATGGTGGGAACCAGGAGAAACCAGGCCAAAAAACTCATGTGAGTTCCAATGCAACGATTGCCCAAATGTCATACCCAACGATTAGGGAGCTGGAGTTAGAAACATCATTGTGATTCTTAAACAATTATATCAGATTATGAAAAATAACCATAATAATGGGGAACATCCTCCTTCCCCAAAGAGGGAGAAACTGTCTATTGAATCTTCTATGAGGCAACAAGCACTGACATTTAGTGGATCTTCCGATCCACTAATTACAGAACAGTGGGTCAACTCGACGGGGAAGATCTTTTCTGTTCTTCACTGTTCTGAGACGGAGAGGGTGACTCTAGCAATTTATCATCTAGATGGAGAGGCCGATCAATGGTGGTCTTTGATTAAGATCACCAAGCCAAGGGATGAAATTGAAGAGATGAAATGAGAAGACTTTATGATCATGTTTCATAATAAGTATTTCTCATGAACTCTCCGAATGAAGATGGATAGATAATTCATGGAGATCAAGAGAAAATAAGGATAATCTGTCACAGCCTATGAAGAATATTTTACAAGGCTTTCATAGAATGCTTCATATTTTTTTGTCAACATTGATAGAAAAATTGATAGTTTATTTACTGGATTAAAACCAAACCTTTGAAATGCTCTTGAAATTCAAGACTTTAGGATTTATGAAGAAGTTTTTCGATGTTCTCTCAAAGTATATATGGTGTTTGGTGAACGATCCCATGGATATGGTGATAAAAGACGAATGATGGAGTTTCATGCAATAGGATCTAATGACAAAGGTGGGAATAAAACTTAAGGACCCAGACGCCAAAAATTTGGGAAGTTTCACCATGGGAACTACCCCAAAGTGATGGGGAAATACATCAAGTGTGGGAAATAAGGACACCATGATCATGAGTGTTAAAAAGAAATAAAAATGATGGATATTGTGGCAGAATAAAGGAGATAACCAATCATGGTTCAATGCTACAACTATTGGTAGCTAGGGCACTATGCAAGCTAGTGCACTAATCCTTGAGTTCTCGAGGGTAATCAGTTTCAATAGCCACCAAAGACAAAGGAACAAGGTAAGGATTATGCCATCACTGCTATGGATGTGGAGCAAGATAATGAATTCATACAAGGTATACATCATATTCACTCATGAATGGAAAATGTCTGATTTGATTCTTCTTCTACGCATTCCTTTATAACTTTAAAGTTTTATAGAACTATAGAATCAAAGCCCTGAAACCTTGAAGTAGAGATATTGCTAAAAACAAGAAGTTGTTAAATCATTTCAACCCATGTGTTTCACTCTTCTCTTGTTGGCGTATGTGGGACGATTCTTCTTGTGAATCTCGTAATACTTTCCTTGTAGGAATTTGATTCTATAATTGGAATGTATTGTCTCTTGTTATATAGAGAAAATATCAACTTTTGGGAAAAGGAAATATCTTTTCATATTCCAAACCATATGTGATCCTCTAAAAATGCAAGGAAGATCATGAATCTCTTTTTAAAAATCCTTTATCTGGATGGGTGTTGATTCCCTATAAAGAACCATACCTTGACCAAATGGTTGAGTCAAAGGAATGAGCCAACCTTGTGGAAATTCCCATCACGAGGGAATACAATGATGTATTTTCCAAAGAGTTACCTGGAATTCTCCCAGATCATGAGGTAGTGTTCTCAATAGAACTCATACCCAGAGCAACTCTTATCTCAAAGTGTCCCTATATTATGGATCCTATCGAACTAGGGGAGTTAAAGAAGCAGCTGCAAGATCATCTGGATAAAGGGTTCATACACCCTAGTGCCTCACCTTGGGGTGTGCCAGTGCTCTTTGTGATGAAGAAGGATGGAACAATTCAGCTTTGTATCGATTATTAGGAACTCAACAAGATCACTATAAATAATAAGTATCCACTTCCGAGGATTGAAAACTTATATGATCAGTTAAGAGGATCTCAATACTTATCAAAGGTGGATCTTTGTTCTAGATATCATCAGCTAAAGTTGGAGAAGGAAGATATTCAGAAGAATTTCTTCTGTATATGGTATGAGCACTATGAGTTTCTGGTGATTCCCTTCAGACTTACTAATTCCCCTGCAATCTTTATGGATTTTTATGAATATATACTTTTGACATTACCTCGACAAATTTCAGGTAGTGTTTATTGATTATATTCCCATATACTACATGTGCAAGGAGGAACATGAAGAACATCTAATACTTGTGTGGGAAACATTGAGAAAGGAAACTTTGTACGCCAAGTTCAATAAGTGAGACTTTTCGATGAAGCAAGTCACGTTCTTGGCACATGTTATCACAAGTGAGGGAATTTATGTGGATCCTAAAAAAAATTCAATTGCGGAATGGCCCAGGACCTCTAGTGTCACTGAAATCCATAGTTTTCTTGGATTAGCTGGGTACTATCGATGTTTTGTGAGAAACTTCTCAGGATTGTCAAGCCCGATTATTATGTTAACAAGGAAAGGGGTAATGTATTTCTGGATAGAAGAATGTGATGGATGCTTGAAGGAGCTAAAGAGAAGGCTGGTTAATGAACGTGTACTCACACTACTGAAAAGTGGAGATTGTGTTGTGATATATAGTTATGGTTTAAAGAAAGGCATGGGTTTCATACTCATACAAAATGATAATGTGATAGCATATGCCTCATGGTAGTTGAAGATCCATGAGCAGAACTACCCGACGCATGATCTAGAGCCAGCAGCTATGATTTTTGCCTTGAAAATTTGGCGGGACTAACTTTATGGTGAGAAGTGTGACAAATTCACTGACTACAAAAGGCTAAAGTATATATTCACACAATAAGAGATAAACATGCATTAAAGTAGATGATTAGAGCTCATCAAGGATTACTATTTCACTATTCACTACCATCCTAGAAAGGCAAACAAGGTAGCTGATGATCTACGAAGGAATGAACATGCTACTCAATCCATGTTACAGATTGGGAAAGACCCTATCTTCTTGGATATGCAAAGAATAGATTTAGAAATCATAATGTCAAGGGATACATCCTACCTCACCCAAATGATTGCCCAACCATCCATCCGAGAGAAGATTATGGAAGTACAAATGGATTATGTGGAGATATCAAAGAGAGTGAATGCGGTAATGGAAGAGAAGCTACACGAGTTCCATATTGACGATGATGGTGTGATTTGGTTTTGGAATGTGAATTTGGGGGTCTTAATCTCCCTCGATAAAGATGGATCTATTGGAAAATTCACATAGCTCAACATTCCCTATCCATCCTAGTCCCACCAAGATGTATCGTTATCTCCGAGAACACTTCTTGTGGGATAACATGATGAAAGAGATTGCAAAATATATATATCAAGGTGATTAGTATGTCGGAATCTTAAATCAGAGCCACAAAAGTCCAAAGGTGTAACGCCCTGACCCAAGAAGCCCAAAGTCAGTGCATTATTACATATCATTGGCATGATCACAAAAGATCATGTCTCGAAAGACTGATTAGCTTCGAATCCATGGAAGTACTAGATACAATCATAAGGTTTACATTACGTCATAAAATGGAAAAATATAACAACGCTTTTTCCATAGACCACACTGATATCCCATAGACTATCCCTAAAGGTCAGTCATAATAGACTTTTTCGCGTCCTGGGAAAAATGAAACATAGAAATTGGTGAGGTTTGATGGTCAGTAAGGATAACAAATATAGCAGAAACATTCTTAAATAATCATAAACATTTAAGGCAATTAATAAAACTCATACAAAATCCTTTTCAACGTAAAATTCATAATAATAAGGAAAATATAAATCAAAATAATTCCATTTAGTTACTCACTTGGATATTCTACAAGTCGAATAATCACATGCAATATCAATTGCCACTTTCATAATGATGGAATTCATAATGCCAGAATTTCATAACCACATAGTCATGGACTTGTGCCAAGACTACAAATAATATTTTGTCAAGGCCTTTTTCCAAGACACTAGTTTGTCTCATTATACCTACCAATGCATTGAGGAGTAATAGCTGGCTCCACCCATCACTTACTAAGTCCAATGCATTCCCCATATGAAAAGGTTTAAAAATTACAAAATCATTTGTATTAAAACTGGAATACAAAATGTCAATACTTTATCCATAAACCGTGAAAGGTAAGAAATAACAAATCTATAGTCAAACATATCACAATAACTTCAATACAATATGGAAGTTTTGTATCATAATAAATCAACTTCAAACAAACATAAAATCTATCAAATGATTTTGACATAGATGAAATGAAAACATTTTTAGAGAAATATCTCTTCCTATTTTGAAATCATTTATAAGTCACGTAATTATAAAATAAAACATTTATATTTGAAAATATTCCTATGAGATTTTAAGGGAAGATTCAATGTTGTTATAACAACGTAACATAGCCGCACCCGCCATATAAGTTAAAACTACATTCTTACCTTAATTTTGTTGAAAAGTTCATAAAGTACCTTGTTTGGAAAACGACAGAAATATTACCTTCAAATGATTTTATAAAAATTCATGAAAGGGTATAAAAAATATTAACTCATAGTCTAGTAAATAGTAAAAATGTTTTGGAATACGTATTTAAGAAACATGTATGTGGATGATACAGAGGTCCCAGTAGATACTTACTTAAAAACCACCTCGAATAATAAAGAGATTGTAAAATTAACCCTTACCTTGTACTTTTCATTGGTCGAGGGTAGGTTAACCTCCTGTATAATGGTGAAATAATTTTTTTTTTAATTTTGCAAGAATCATAAACATTAATATTATATCATATACAATCTTCTAACATTGCTTTGTTAATAATATCTTAGTATTATCGTTGTTTCAGGTGTTAACTAATTCATTTTCCTTTATATTGTTTGTTACATAAGTAATGTTTATTATGGATAGGATGTATCTTATTCATATTAAGAATTATATTAAGTCATTAATCATTATTTTTAATTATCTAATGAAAATTAGTCTTGAATGGATACGATGGGGAATGAATCTCAACGCGTTCATGGAGATGGTAATCCTTACGTACGCACGAGCGATAATATCATTATTTTGATATTAAAATGGTATATAATTGGATGGTATATAATATATAAAGATTCATAATTATGTTATATTCATTATTTACATCAATTATACATCATTATTAAACCCATCCAAATTATAATGTATTGAATAACAACTACACCACGACGTGGAGACGGTAAGCCGTACGTACGCACGTATGGTGACATGTTATCCATAGGATGGTTAGAATAATGAATATGGTTGTACCATATTTATAATAAAATAATAGTATAAATAAGATACTGGAGTTATTATTTTAGAATGGAAACAACAAAGAAAGAGGAAGTGGAAGAAGAAAGGAACTTGACAGAGATGATGAAATATTACCTTTTATTTGGGTTCTTTCTTTTGATTGGATGAAAAGGGATCCTTAAGTTGGATTTCTGACTAAAGGAAGGCCTCTAGGATGAATTTAGGACAGTTGAGAGAGTATTTGGGCAGGGGCTGGCCGAGCCAAATGGCTTTGAATATGTGAATTTGAGGGAAGGGGGAGTGCCCTTTTATAAGAGGGGAGAGGGGCACCATAGGAAAAGGTAGAAATATTATTTTATAATAAAATAATTTTCGGTTTATAATGGCTCCAATGTAAATTATTTTAAGGATAATGTGGGGATGGGTCTAAAACCACTCAACCAATAGGTTTTTGATAGGTTTGGGTCACTATATTAAGTTTATCTTTTAGATATAACTCTTAGTTAAATAGTTTGATATTTCCATGTCTCTTTGTATTTTTATATTATATGGTTTATAAACATATTATATTCATCCAAGAGAACCCCAAGTGGTTCATTAATGATACATCTATAATTAGATAATTCTTTTGGCAAATACATAGATTTTTAGGAATAGAATATCAATTAATAATATAATATTTGTTTTAATGACACTTTTATGTCAATTTTGACACTATTTGGTATTTTGTTTTTCCTAAATTTATAACAACATTATTAATTAGAAAATATTTCATCTAACCAACCCTAACATGTAATATTAACATATAAAATTAGTGTAATTCGTAAAAAGTCTTGAATTACATTTAGGTGGATATTTATAATATCAAATAGTATAATATTTCATTAATAAGGTAATTACTGCATCATCATTGTGTCATAAATAAAATAAATTATTTAAATCCTAAATAATAAAAATAAACTACCATTATGTAGGAAATATTTTTATCTTTATAATTAATATATATAGTAGAATTTAACTTATGTATAACCCAATATTAAAAAAAAATTAGGTATTAAACTTTGATTTTAACTCTTTTAAATCATCATTGAATTAAATAATAATAAATGTCCTAATCTAATACAAGTGGACCTAAGAGGTTCATATTTCATTAATAAGGTTTTTTTGGTCGAATTATACTTAGACAATAGAATTAGGACATGTTTTAGGGTAATAATAATATCATTTTTACCTTTAATTAACCTATTTACAAATAACTGTGGTAAATAAAA
The DNA here is from genome assembly GCA_963277665.1 of Viscum album. NCBI lineage: Eukaryota > Viridiplantae > Streptophyta > Magnoliopsida > Santalales > Viscaceae > Viscum > Viscum album. The sequence goes on from OY728135.1 coordinate 1,295,530,453, forward strand.
GTAAAAAAGTTACGATTCATCGAAAATTATTTTCTTCTTATTGAACCAAATTTTACTTAATACTATCAACGTGTCTCTCAGATTTTTGAAATTCAACTCACATAAGCAGTAAAATTATGTTTTATGTAAATTTTCAAATTCTCCTATGAGGTGGGTAAAAGACGGTAAAAAGTTCAATAAAATTTTTATATATCTAAGATTATTATAAACCGACTCCAATGATTTACATTGAAATTATATAGGTATTATGTATCAATTTCGACATAATATAAATTTAAATAAAAAAATAATTCTTTAAACAAAATTTTGATTTTAAACCATAACCTAGTGGTTTTCACTATTCATCAAAAAATGAATGTTTTCAGAAAAATACCAAAACTTCACCCTAAGCTTATTTTGATATTCCAAATAAAAAAATGAAGCCCATTTTAAAAGATAAAATTTATAAAATTTCAAAAAGTGGGTATTACTATTTATAATGGCTAGTTTGATTGGTTGTGGTGTGTTAGAACTCAAAGTTCCGTACAACACAAGCTATTGTATTATTCAAATAGAAGCGTACTGTGGAATCTTTGGGTGTTACAAAAGTGATGATGCACTCATTTCCTATACCCATGTGGAATTTGGAAAATGTTGTTATGGACTTTCTCACAGGTCTCCCAAAGTCATCCAAGGGAAATAATGTTACATGGGCTGTGGTTGATCAACTCACAAAGACTTCCCATTTTATCACTATTCGGGAAGATATATCGCTTGAACAACATGAAAAGATATATTTGAAGGACGTGGTGAGACTGCATGGTGTTCCACTCTCAATTGTCTCTAACTGTGATCCAAGGTTCACATCTAAATTCTGGAGGAACCTTCAACATATAATGAGTACTGAATTAAATTTCAGCGCGACCTATCACCCCCTAGTTGATGACCAATCTAAAAGAACTATTCAGATGCTTGAATATATGCTTAGAGCCTTCTCTATATAATTCAAAGGTAGATGGGATTAGAATCTCCCATTGGTTGAGTTCTCATACAACAATAGCTTCAACTTGAGTATTCAGATGGCTCCATTTGAAGCTCTGTATGGAAAGCGATGTAGAACTCCATCCTGTTGGAATGAAGTTAGAGAAAGAAAGATGCATCGACCTGATCATGGGTAAGAGATGACAGAGAAGGTTCAAGTCATTCAGAAACACATCAATGCTGCTCATAGTTTGAAAATGTGATATGCTGAAAATATTCAAAGGTACATGGAGTTTGACGTTTGAGATAAAGTCTTCCTTAGAATATCACCATGGAAGAGAGTCACGTGATTTGGGAAGAAAAGGGAAGATAAGACCAAGGTATATTGGCCCCATTGAAATCCTTGACCATATAGAAGCCGTGGCTAATCAGCTTTCACTTCCACTGAATATGGCTCAAGTTCATGATGTTTTTCACATATCACTCCTGAAGAAGTACATACCTGATCCCTCACATGTACTAAACTCATAGGTGGTACAGTTGGAAGATGATATTTCTTATGAGGAGTTGTCGGTAAAGATTATGGATCAGAGAGATAAAGTGCTACGCAACATGACAACCCACCTTGTCAATGCGTGGTGGAGGAACCACAAGTTTGAAGAAGCTACATGGGAACCAGAGGAGGCGATGAAGGAAAAGTACCCTCACCTATTTGAATAATGTCAAATTTCAAGGTTGAAATTTCATAAGGGGGGAGGAATGTAACGACCCAATGTTTTTCAATGGAAATTCCATTCATAAAAATATGTCATAAAATCACATGAAAACACAACATAATGAACTACTAAGTTCAAAGTGGCCTTTAAAGACAAGTTTTTCAGTTCTGTGTTCAGAATTTTAAAAATATGACATACATGGTTGAGTTCAAGATGATTTTTGTATTAAAATAGAACAAACAAATTTTTTTGGTGAATAGTAACCTAACCTTATGAATAGTAACATACCCTTATGAATAGTGATATAACCTAATGAATAGTAACCTTACCTATGATGGTATAAAAATAATATGCAAGTGAATTTATGATATACCTATATTTTAGAATTACATGAATGTTTTAAAACTGGGTTTTTAATAATAAGCTATGATTCTAATTAAATGTTAAATTAATCATATTTAGAAATTTATTTTTGAAAAATGGACATTATTTTTTATTGTACACGTCGAAAATGGTTTCGTTGAAATTTTGGGATTTTTCTGAAATGCTTTAATTTTTGATGAATAGTGAAATACCATAATTTACAAAAATAAGCTAAATAAGGTAATTATAGGGTCATGTATGATGTTCCAATGATGTAAGCCCACTTTTTTCAAAAACACATCATAATATTACTATTATTGGTCTTATAAGACTCACTATTCCTTGTATTTAGGGGAAATAATAAATTAATGAATTTTATATTGAGAAAAACCCTCTCCCCTCCACTATAAAAACCTCCTTTCACACACTCATTTCCTCACTCCTCTCAAGCTTCAAGACTTTCCTAAACCCTACCGAAGAAAATTTCCTAGCCCCTATCCCATGTAAAAAATATTTTGGTCTCATCAAAAGACCAATCTTAGACCCTTTAAGGAGAATCTGAAGAGGAGGATTCAAGAGGTAATTTATCTCTTTATTTTCCCTTAAATTCCTTTCATTTTTAAGTTCATTTCTTATTCTCTCCCATCCTTTATTTGTCAAAATGGTTTGGTAACTCTAGTATTATACATATTCTGGAATGTTATGATATTAATGGGATATTATATCATCCAACCGCCTTTCTCCTCTTCTTGTTATTTTATAGTGAAAACATTGTTCGTGAGGTGTTAATCTATCACCTTCAAGATCGACATGTTTTATTTTTCCATTTCTACTTTATGATCTGGTCATGAAACCATTTTTATGGATAAAACAGAAATGTTATATGTATTGTGGCTTACTTAATGTTATGGAACTATCTTATGTTCATATTATTATATTATGTTCATATTACTAAATGATTAATCAAAACAAGTTCGTTGTGGTTGAAAAACCGCCCAAATTAACCCAAATAGTCATCATTAAATTCCAATCTAATGATTCATCCACATGGTATATAACATAATTCGTTATAAGATCATTTAACATACTAGAATATAATTATTAATAGGTAATATTAGTTCTGTATGTTTACCCATGTTCTACCCGGACTACAATTTATGAATACAAGTGAACCGCTCAAGAAAACCATAAAAACGAACATTCATGAACAATGTTTTTAAACCATATAACTGATCAAAAGGCCCATAAAATAACATAATGAAACCAAAATAAAACCTTTTAATTTATAAAAGTTTCTGTAATTTCTCATTAATGAATATAATTTCATTATGTAAGACATTAAAGAGAAGGGAGCGTTCAAACACAACGTAAGGGGAAAATCTCGAACCCAATTTTCTTTCTTTAGGTTCTCTCTATTTCACTCCATATTTGGCATGGTCACTCCATAAAAAACACTTTTTCATAATTATCTTACCTTTTTTGGGATATGAATTTTTTCTACTGAATTTTATTTCAAACAAAATGTTTTTCAAAAGAACTATTCTTTTAAGAACTGACCTTTTACTTATTATTCATGGTTGATGGTTCTTATGTCATGTATGTTATTCCAACTTTATTTTGGAAACCCAATGATTATGAATGTTTTCTTATGAGATGAAACTCATTACATTCCATGGGTTATTTATTTTCATTATTGATATATTTCTTATATGGCATGCATGATAATGATAATGTTATGATGTGACTGGTGCGCCTGGAATTATATAGCACAATATGGATGTTTGAATGTGACAGGTGCACCCAGAATTATACAGTGCTCCAATGCATTGGGTAAAGTGATGAATCTCATGAGTAAATGTGAAATGATTTGTGAAAAAAATTCTTTCTTTGTTTACAAGTATGATTAGTAGTTAACCACTGATACATGATGTTTCATTTTTATGCATTGCCACATTTCAAGTCTTTTATTTATACTTCCTCCCAGGTTCATGATCCATTGCATATGTCATGCTTATGCTCAACCCATTATATATTATACTTATCTATCCTCTTATTGTATTTTATCTCACCCATTTTTATATATATACTCAGGTGACTAGATGTACTAAGGAGATGTGAAGTGCCAATAAGAAGATAGAGAAGAAGGAATTAAATAAATGTTTATGCTTGATGTTGTAATTATTTTGTATGGTCCTAGTTTTCCCAAGAAACTAATCCTTTGGATGCCCTATTTGTAATACTATTTATTTGTTTATCTCTAAAACAATTTAATAGTAATTTAATAAAATGTTGTGCCGCTAATGTACGGATCCCCATACCTTATCCTTGAAGAGAAGGAGGTTGTACACCATTGTTCAACTTGTTCTTATAAAATGTTTCCTTCAACAATGGTATAGTGAATATATCAAAAACGTGTTTCCTTTTAGGAACATAATCCTACTTTATTTTATTCTTCTCCAAATTATTTTTGATCATGTGATATTTGATATCCTTAGTATTGGAATCAAAATGTTTCTCAATATTTTTAGTGATATTTACAGAACATTTATTATCATAAAGAAAGATTAGAGGAAACATCAATTCTATTAATAAATCTTCCAATTGTGTCATTATCCACATTATTTATGTTGTATCTTGAGTGGAATACACATACATAGTTTTAGCTATTCCAATAGTTACAAAATTTTATTCTTTTTATGACAAGTTACAAAATTTCTCCCAAAAAAGGAAACTCAACCATATATAGATCTTTTATCATCAACACTACCTTCTTTGTTAGCATCTGTATAACCAAACCAATCAATATTTCTTAATATATTATATATTATACCAAAATATATTGTTCCATAGATATATTTTAGAATTATTTTTCCTTACATGATATGATATTATTTTAGATAACTTTTAAATCATACACATAATGTAAAAAAATAATGAATATATAGCCTTGATGCAGTCAGATATAAAAAATCTTCCAGCCAAATTTATAAACTAATTAGCATCAACCTTTCTGCATTATCCATCTTTATAAAACATTTCCCCCAAAAAAGTAGGGTGGGAAGTAGTTTTGAATCTTTAATTCCAATATTCCCTGGTATTTAATTAGAATAAATCTCTTCAAATAGGAAAATATGATTCTTCCGTTGAAAAAATTGTAAAAAAAATTATATATTTACTCTTAGTATAGAAATTTCCAATAAAATCGTTATATCCTCAGTAAAATGATGAAAAGATCAATCCTCGTTCTTAGAAAATACACTATCATGATCATAAATTATCACATTGAGGGAAACCAACTAAAATTATTTAATATAGAGGTTACTATCAACTCTTCCTTTCTTCATATTAAAATTCCACAAACAGGTATCCAATTTTGAATAAAAAGCTATTAGATATTGTTTAAATCCATAAAAACATTCTTTATCTTACATGAAAAACTTTCATGTTTCCAAATAAAAAAGATACACAATTTTTCAATAACTATTTCTTCATAGACTTCTCTATTAAGAGATGATAACTATACATCCATTTGAAAAATGATATAACCTCATAGAGTAGTGAGAGAAAGAAATATTCTAATAGTTTTTAATCTTGAAACTAGATAAAAATTATCATAAAAATCAATGGTTTCTAACTAACATTCACAAACAAGTCATTATTTGTTTCTTATCAGACCACCTACATCATTTAACATGTTTCAAGACACCCACTTTGTTCCAATAACATTATTACCATTTTGTTCAGGTAGAATTTCCCAAGTATCATTCTCCTCAATCCGGTCCAACTATTAATTCATAGAATCAATCCACTCCAAATTATTCTTAGATTCATCAATATATTTTGTCTCAACCTTTGAATATAATTAACTATGTAATAAAATATTTAATATCTTCTAGTTGAACCTATTTTTATTGATCTCTAATGATGTGATGATCCTAAACCTATTTCCTTATCATATGATGAGATGTGTGAATTTTATCATCATTAACATAGATATTTATGTATAAGTCGTCATCTTGTATAAAAGAAAAATTATAATTATATTTATGAACCATTTCACGTTTCTCAATTACAACTATTTCCTATTCCCTATCTTCCACATATTCATCTAGTTGTGAAAATTTATTATCATATTTGTTAATAAATTTTGGATCTATAAAATCTACTATATTTCTTATATATTTATTAAAAAATATTTATCCTCTTCCATTATGAGTATAGATAAGAAATATTATATCAAAATCTCTTGGATAAAACTTTTAAATATTTCCTCCTTTTAATTTTATAATGCACAGACTAACAAAAAACCATAGTTTATTCAAACATGGGGTTTCATTAAATAACATTTAATAATCGTTAATATCCATTTTTGGTCTATATAAACCTTAATTATCAATATTTATTACCATATTATTATCATACCTCCAAATATAATGAGAAGTATTATTTTCGATAAATTCTATTAACCCCATTTCCACCAAACTTCTAATTATTCTTTAAATAAAACCATTTTTAGTGTGTGTAAGGTTCAATAAACTCATAATGAATGATATGTTTTTTCACATAGTCTATGAAATATTAATTTTTTTATATTCACCACCATTATCAGCTCATAACTTTGTAAAATAATATCCACTTTATTTTTCTACTATTACCATGAAAATCATACACTTTTTTCTACTACTAGTGCATTAAATATATTCTAGTGTGTCAAGGATTTATATTTTTTCATTATCTGAGTGAATAAATTTGATTATATCTAGTGATCTGATCTCTAATTAATGTTTTAGGATCCTGTGTGAATTACTTAAGCACAAAACATAATATGAATGAATAACTTATTAGAATCAGTGGAGAATTTGACTACATCTCGACAAAAAAATCAGAAAATAAAGGATCTGAGGATGAACCCCTATAGATCACTCACACACACATCAAGAGCCCTCTTATCATGAAATCATATGTTCTAGTGAAGAGCTATAAAGAATCCTTCTGTTTCATGATGTTCACCACAATCTTGTACCTTGGATCCATAACTACCTTCAGAGATCAAATTATTCGATGATAAAATTATCTCTCATGGACGTGGAAGAAGGGGAGATAAAATCTCGATTATAAATGGATAAATAGTTCCTAGAAAATATCTCATCCTCTGATTAAATAGCATGATTTCAGATACCCATAATGGGTTCCCTGACCCTTGTATATCCAATTCCCACTAAAAATGCTATAAATGACTCATTGTGATAAACTAACTTCATTATAAACATAATTAATATTTATTTACATATTTTTAATATATATAAAATATATTATGTTTTTAAACCAATTTATAAACTCGACTTATAATTCCAATAACATTAAATTAACATTGAGTATTAAAACAAAATTCATTTGTATATTATTTATCTTTGTATTTACATAAATTCTTGTTAATGATTTTAGTTAATAAATTAAACCCAATGTTTCTAATCATTAATAATAAAGAATGAATTTTTTTCATTGATAATTAAAACTATTACATCTCATTAACCCCATGGTTGGATGATGATATCTTATATTTTGATGCACCAAACCATGGAAGTCTCTTGAATACAATATTGTGTATCACCCTCTAGGTCCTTATGTCAATAGAAGTTAATAAAATTCATAGACCAAGAGTGGAGTATAACAACCCATCATGACCCTAAGGATATAATGAATATTTATAAGAATTACAACCCTAACAAGAAAAAAAATGGTGTAATATAATCCCTTTGTCTCATGATATCTCATATATTAGGATGCATAACTAATTTCATCATCCATTATTTATTTATTATCTATTCATCTAACTGGATTGATTTACCTTCATCCACCATGTCCATATATTAATTGATTTTACTACCATCTAGATCAACTAGGCTGAAGATACCACTTCTTCAACATAGAAGTGTCAGATTCTATATTCATAATTCAACCAATACTATACCACCAAGGATGCAACCAACAATAGCTATAGTTTCATGAATCCAATTTCATGGGTTTTTCATTGAATTAAAATATGTGATCAAATGGTACACATTAATAATTATATCAAGTCAAGATACAATAAAATGTTTATTGATAGTAACTAAAAATGACACTTTAATCATGTGGTGTTTTTATTTACAGGTTTGTTCTCACGATCTCATCTACCTAAGATCATCATGTGTGGTCTTCATGAGAAGAAGTCTCAATACTCACTAGCCCCAACACCTTATGGTGACACATAATCTATGACCTATTAGAATGATGTATCTGGACAACATGACATATGTTTCTGATTAATTTCATGGAATATATAGGTTCTCATTATTTTCTGGGAACTTCTATAGAATTATGAAATAACATGTAATCTAAATAAATTACCAAATATATTATGGAAATTGATGTTTCAACACTATTATGGAAATAAAATCAAATAAATATATAAAACTATATTCATGTAATTGTAATCAATGTATATAAATCATTTGGGTCCAAGACACCAACTTACAACACTCTAACTTGTACTAAATCCAACTTATAACATGTCTCAACCTACAAGGTCTCACATGTTAATTATGCTTCGTATAAGTTATGGATTAAGTCAGTGAGTCTAAAACATTATCCTCTATGGTAATTCTACTAACTGTAACTTCCCTTATATGAGTAAATTACCTCATGAGATGAAACTTCTAAAGTATAAGATTTATCCTATCGTGCGACTTGGGCTCCATGGAATGCAACACTTTCAGAGTATTGTCATAATGAAATTGAATAGGTTCTTCAGTTCTAGTAATAAAACCATTTTTTGAGACAAAGTTTCATATCTTATCCACCTCCTTATCTGCATCTAATGTTTTTATATACTTGGATTCTTTTATACAGTTGGTGACCATAGTTTTCTTTAAATTTATATATCTCACTAAACAACCATTTTAGAAAAATATATAGAATGACTATGATTTGAGATCATTATGATCTATCTAGAAACAATAATTTGTGTATCCTCTCATTTTTAGTTCTTTATCTCCGGAATATTCTAGGAGCATATCCTTTGTAAGTCTAAAGTACTTGATGGTAGTTTTTATAGCTTCCTGATCCAAATATTCTGGATTAGGTTGATATCTTTCCACCATGATTTATTTAAACTCAACATCATACCATATACATTTCCTGACATAAATGATATACCCCAATTTTGATACATAAGGGATTATACTAATCATTTTAATATCCTCATGCATCTATGGATAAATTTTCATATAGAGATTGATACTGTGTGACAATAGAAATAACCCTATATTGGATTATATCATATTGTACCTTTTTGGTACCTTGTCAATATAAGTACTTTGACTTATCCCTATAATCCTATTAGATCTATCATGATATATCTTGAACCACAGATTATTATCTACTTCACCTATGTCTCTCATGTATAATAATTCATTTAAAAAAGTGTTAGGTAACTATAAGATATGAAATTCATTTACTATAATTAATATTTTATCAATATATAATTAAAGGAAAATGATGACATTCCCAAAAAAATATTTATAGATAAATGGATCACTTTCATTCTTTATGAAACAAAATTATCTTATTCCATCATAAAAATTAGCATCCCATTATTGTGACACCTGATACAACACATAAATGGATCTCTCGATCTTTTATAATTTATTGAAACTCTTTGCCTTAATAATCCCTTTAGGGTTGAGTCATATAGACATAATTAACCAACATATCATTTAGAAAAAATAATTTGGAAATCCATTTTCGAAAACTCATAATTATGGAAGGACATTGTTTCATGTAATATTATGATGAATTTTAGCATCACTACCATTGAGAAAGTTTTTTCATATTCTATGCCTTGCAATTTCCTAAAACCCATTGGAAAAAGTAGTTTCTTATAGGCATTGAATTTACTACACATGTAATGATTTTTCTGGAATACCCATTTCAACCCAATGGGCATTAAATCATCTCGACGGTCTACCAAAATCCAAACGTGATTTGGGTTCATAGACTTTACATTAGAATGTATTCAATCTTTTCATTTAGAATTATACTTACCTTATACTACATCCTTGTATGTTAGAGATTTATCATTCCCTAAGTGTAATATTTCACCTAGTTTAGTGAGAATAAAACCATATCATTTTGGTTATCAATTATCTTGTATTGACCTATATAGTAATTGTGTCTCAATAATATCATCATCTCCTACTGCCTCTTGTGGAGATTGTTCCAACACAAAATAAAGTAATTATATAGAATTAAATTCATTAAATTCATTATTTTTTTCACTATTTCCATTGGAAATGTGTTCCCTTTATATAAATATTGATTTTATTTCCACAATCACTCTCTTATAAGAATTGTTATATAGGTAACATCCTTTAGTTTCTTAATGAAAAATTATAAAGATGCACATTGTTCTTCGATATTCCAATTTGTCACTAGGTGATGTCTTGAAAAGTTCTTCATATACCCATACATGTATGTGAGAAAAATTAGGTTTCTTTCAACACCACAAGTCATATAGAATACCATATATTTCATTAGTTGGTACCCAATTAAGTTTTTATTTTGTTGTCAATAAGGATTATCCCCAAAAGGATAATGAAAGAGTTTCATGATTTGTAATTAACCAAACCATGTAAATAAATGTATTCTTTCTCGTTTCACTAACTCCATTCAACTAATGTGTATATGTATGATTGAGTTTATATAAAATCCCACACTTCATTAAATTATCAGTGAAATCATGGTTAAGATACTATCTGCGTTAGTCTAAGTAGAGTGCCTTAATCTTCTTACCAAGATGGTTTTCTAATTCATGTTGGTATTCCTTAAATATATATTTCACTTATACCTCCTTAATTAGATATATCCATAGATACAATAATTACTAGTAAAATAAATGAAGTATGAAAATCCACTCATTATATCTACTAGAAACAGACAACATGCATCAGTATGAACCAATTATAGTAATTCAGTGAATCTTTATCCTTTCCTATAGAAGGTTACTTTGGTCATTTTCACTTTCAATGAAGTGTACCATGGATCCAGGGCTTAGAAATTATTTATGTTTAAAAACTCTACGTGGTGCAATTTTGGTAAATACTTCTCATTCACATGACTAAACCCAAGGTTCCATAGGCACATGTTATATGAGTTATAATCACCATTTTTTCATTCATTTTCACTATAGGGTTTATAGTTAAAGTATATACAATCAATTAATTAGATTCACCATACCATAAAATTTATTATCCTTATAACAGATAAAACATTTATTTCCAAACATGATATAAAATCTTGTGGTGTCTAAACATGAAATTGATATTATTTTTCTAGTAACTGAAGAAACATAATAAAAAATATTCAATACCAGAATAAAACCACTAGGAAAATTCATATGATAATCTCCCATGACCAAGGATAATATTCTTGCACTATTTTAAGCTCATTGATACACATATCCCTATTCAATATTCTAGAATATACCTAGTTCTCATATATGAATTCAAATATATGATCTACCTGTTATATCTAATAAACAACTTTTATAAAAGTATATAATTTATTCGATAAAAAAATACGCGATGTAGAAGTGTGACTTTGTTTCTTCTTTATGTGACCACAATTCCACATTTAGTGTCCTACCACATGAAATGTAGACAAACTCATACTCATTTCCCTCCCTTTGTATATTTGGATTTTTGGAAGAATGGTGCATAGGTTTCTCCAACCTGGACTTGGACATAAACCCCCTAACCATTACCTTCCTTCTTTTATTCATCATAAGGAATGAATAATTGGTATTCTTCATGACCTTTTAATTTTATAGAACAGAATCCAAAATATATTAGAGCAACATTGTTATTTAATTCATGTTTTACTTAATAATAAAATTATAAATCTTAGCTGTAAAGAGGCAAGAATGAGATAAACCTTTAGTTCCTAGATTGATTAAAACCCAAGGGCTTCATCTCTTTTAACATACTCAATAATGTGGTGTACATAATTACATTCTAAATTCTCCTCTTCTAGACAAAAAATATACAGTGCACTAGATATCTCAATCCTCTACTTTCCTTTTGTCTCATGATATAACTCTTTTGGACATGTTAGCATCTTGTAGGAATCTTAATCATCATGCATTTTCTAAAATCAACTAGATATAGAGAAAAATATAGTACACTCTATATACAGTGAATATTCTACATTTTTTTCCATTTCCCTTTATCCAGATTGCTTTCTCCTTGATGACGCTTAGTGGGGAATGTGGATTCCAACTCATAATGATTACTCTCCTGGAATAGTACAATATTCAAGTGCTTGTACAAATCCTAGATGTTATGGTAGATCATGATATTTTATTTATCTAGAATCGATCATAGTGATAATGTATCAGTGGTGTTGATTTCAATTTTATCTTCAATAAATAAATTTAGAAATTATTACTTTATATTAAGTAAATTTTATACATTATTGATTAATTAATTAAATGATTAAATATCTCCCAATATTTAATCAATATTTTTATCCATCACTACTAGAATATAAATACTCAGCCCCTTGAATATTCTTATGGCAAGGGTCCTTGAAACCTCCCCTCATAGTCTAATCATTGTCTATGACACTAAATTAATAGTTTCCAGGTAGGTACTAGACTTTTCAACCACATTGACTCTTGAGTCCTAAAACCGTTTAGTAAATTTTCACCTTATCAAAATCATAACATTGATTCCAAAAATGGTTTTCCTATAAAGGTCGAAAAATATATATTGGGATACTTATTTAATAAAATATTAAGTTATGAAAACCCATCACCCAGATATGAACTCCACTATAGTATGAGGAACTCTCAACTAAGTATGATGGGAAACTCTCACACCCTGTTTTGGTCAAATTAGAGTGACATAAGGCATTTAAGACTTAATATTACTTTATGGGATTTTTAAATATTCCAATGAATGTAATAATTTTTTATTAATTATGTTCATATTATGTTTCCACATTCCCAAATGAAGATGATTTTAATAGAATACTTACATCACATATTTATAATTTTTTATATTTATTATTTTAGGTATTTCCCATATACATAAAAATGCATAAAATAATAAACAATTCATAAGGTAAAAAAAATTACCTCACTGGACATGATCATATAATATTGGTTGATCTATTTAAACTCAATTGATCAACCATGACCTATGGACATAATACATGAGTAAAATCCCAATTCATATTGTAGTTCACCCCCAATCCTATTTTTTATAACAACTCTACTATTTATGTGTCATTTAATCATGATTTGTTAAATAAAATTTTATGTAATACAACCCAACATATTGAGAGGTCTAGTGTCTTTGATATTTAAAAACATTACTTAACAAAATAAAACATGAAATACACCATCTATATTGAAATCTTCTTTGACATGGCCAAAACATTCCTTCATACATAACACGACATGAGATAACCTGAGGATATACATAAGGAAGGGTTGAGATATAATTCCCAGTAAGGTTATAAACATAAAATAACATAAGAATAAAATTATATGTTAGGAAGGCATATCAATAAGGTATAAAAGAACATGAATAATAAGGGATGGAGTATCATGATAATCATAACATGGGAAATGTTTCATCGACTTAAAACACAACATCATCAACATATGTCAAATCTAAACAGTCAAGACTTCATGGCGGAAAAAAGCTCCATAATGGAATCAGGTAAACCCCTATCCCAACATGACGTATCATGATACTAATCATTACCCAATGAATTAGAGCACTATTAGGATGTACCCTTCATAATTATTTCAATATTATGCTTAAGATTTCCACATAGATCATATAACATGGATTCATTCAAAACCATAATTTAATTCCATGATATAGTAATGTGGAATACATATTTGTCAGTCCCAAATCAATAAGAGTATGTGCATAAATTTTAATACCCTTGATAGAGAAATGGATATGGTAATTAATACACCGTTATCATGGCATGGAAAATCAAGGTGCAATTTTTGCAGCATAACAATTTCATATATAAAAAATTTGGTTGATTAGAGAGAAAGGGTCATAACATCCCGTATAAATGAAATAGAAAGTAAGAGTAATATTTAACAACATATCCCAACATATCCAAAAGGAAATTATAAGACATAACATAAAAGAGATTCTTGATAAAGGAGAAAGGTGGGAGTTCCATTATGAAATTTCGGTATAGTAAAGGGTGGGCTTAAGGATCGTTGGGGGGATTAATGGGGGTGAAAGGAAGATCCCATAATTTATAAATAAAATAAAATGTAAGGGGATTATGGGATATCATATCCCAACATATTAAAATGTAATTTAATAATCATAATATAAAAGATGTTCTTGAATAGAAATGTGTAGAGAAACATCTATTACTTGGATGTGTGAGTCAAAAGGCATAAGGGTGACTTATTGGGATCTTGGGGGTTCCTTGGGTGGACTATAGGGAGTAGAGGGAAGATAATGGAAGAGATTCAAAGAGTTTTAGTGAAGAAAAATGGTAGATTGTGTGGGTTTATATAGGAATGGAGGGGGATTTCATTATTATTTTACTTTTTCGCACTACATAATAAAATTTTCCAATCCATAAAACATCCCATGGTTACTGAAAAAGGGGAGTTGATTACATTATTTTATAAGGCCAAGGTCCTAACTTATTAAAATAATTCAATTTCTTTTGTGGAGATGATTCACACTCTCCAAGAAATGATTTTAAAATCTTAAAATATATTATAAGTCTTGGATGATTCTATCTAGCTATATAAAATAAATAAAATTAAATTAAAATCAAATAATTAGAAATGGAAAACTTATATTTGGATGAAGATACCTTTTATAGTTCTTATTACAACATTATTGTTTCATTATGATGTCATAAAACACACAGTATATTTATATGGTATTTAATTTTTACCCCAAAATTTGAATGTATGTGAAAATTTTGAAAAATTTACCATTAGATAATTTGGATATCCAGATTCTAAAAATAATATTCATTTTATCTAAAAAACATTCTAAATATGTGAATTTTTAATTTTAAAATAAAAATCAACATTTATTAAAAATGACGTTTTTTTGACAATAACAGTTTCTGAACCCAAATAAAAATTACATTTTACATCATGAGAAATATATGATTATTTATATTTAATAAAATTAATATAATAAGAACATTTTATTAAAATATTATTTATTTTAAAAATCCATTAATTCGTCCAAATATATTTCTGAATATTATTTGAATGTTAACCAAAAATAATATTTGTGCTTTAAAAATTATATAAAAATTAAAAATAATATGAAGAAATATATATTCATTATTCTATACCAAAATATGCTCATATTCATAATTCCAGGAACTTGATACAAATCCTTTTATTACACCATCATACTCCTTAAGAGTAAGGTGTTTGATGGTGGGGCTTTCATGGGGTTGTTTGGTGAACATGGTTTGGGTCATGATCTCAATGAGCTTGAAATTCTCCCGTAAACAATTTCAGACATGATTATGTAATTGTATCTCGGATTGGGATTGGTCTAGGTCAATGAATTTTTTTTTACCTCCCTTAAAATCTCTATTAAATGGGATTCATAGGGTACAATCCTACTAGTTGAGGCCATCAATTCCTTTTTCTATGCCAAAAGGATTTGTTAAAACCCTATATTTATACTAGTCACATCATCACTGTTCAAGAACTATATTATCATTAGTAAATATACGTAACCATATTTTAAATGAAACTGGATATAATAAAAAAAAGAAATGTTCATGTGTTTTCGATATCAATAATACATTTAATTAAATAAAAATAAAGGGAATATTATTCGTAAATGTTCAGGTCATTCCCCCCTTAAGAAATTTATCCCTCAAAATTTCCTTTTCCCACACTAAAATAAATGAGGGTAACTCTACTTCCAAACCTCCCCTAGTACCCACGTCTCTTCATAAAACTTGTGGTTTTTCACCAACTCTTTGGTGATGGGAATTATATCATTACGTCAAACTTTTTCTTTATGATCTAAGTTCTTCACTAGATATTCCCCATAAGAATGGTCATTATCTAATGGTACCACCTATATATTGAGTATATTTGAGGGGTCTAGTATGTAATTATTTAATAGGGACACATGGAATACATTGTGTACTTGAGATGGGTTCGGTGGGAGTGCTAGTCGTTAGGACACTACTCTGATGTGATCATGGATCTCAAAAGGGATAATGTACCTTGGAATAATCTTTACCTTCTTCCGAAGTCTCATCACTATCATCCATGGAGATATACAGAGTAATACCATGTCTCCAACATCACACTATAGGTATAATCGATGATTGTCAACATATCTCTTCTTTCTACTCTGAGAAACTTTGATGTGTTAATGGATGGTCTTTAAATTCTCAACCATTTCTTCTTAAATATCAATTTTGTAGTGACAAAGGTTGAGTTTGACTTAAAAATATTTAATAGTTTTGTGTATTTGGAAATATACAACTCCATATAAATTATAAAAGAAAACCCACTCACTTAACTTATTCACACCACTAAAGACATTATTATAATAAAAATACAACCATTTTAGGACCAAGATGTTTTCTTACCCCAACTTCATCTGAACATCCCAGTGTTCTAAGCATCTTCCCATAAAGGGCTTCATTATTATACATTTGGATTCCTTAGTGGAAATTTTTATTATAAGAGAACGCCACCAAAGGAAAATGTTGGCCACATCCACCTTTAAAGTCCATTTAGAATGATCTCAACATGTACTCATGTGTTTAGATAGTCCACTGAGATTATCCATTAGTTTGAGTTTGATAAGACATACTAAAATTCATTTCAGTGTTTAGATAATAGTGGAGACTTTTTTGATTACATAGAGGTGAATCTTTGATCTTGATCAAACATAATTTATAGCGATACTCCATATAGCCTTACCACTTCAATGATGTATATCCATGATAGTTGATCAAGTGAGAAATCCACTTGAATCACGATGAAGTAATCAATATTTTTAAGATTATTCTCAACTACCCATATTGCATTGTTTCCTTTATATGTCTTTGGAATTTCGATGACAAATACCATGGTGATGTTTTCCCATTTACATTTTTGTGTGGGTAATGGTTGCATTA
This sequence comes from Viscum album, assembly GCA_963277665.1. Lineage (NCBI taxonomy): Eukaryota > Viridiplantae > Streptophyta > Magnoliopsida > Santalales > Viscaceae > Viscum > Viscum album. The sequence goes on from OY728135.1 coordinate 1,295,547,699, forward strand.
TCCCCTTAGACTTCTTCCATTAATCCTTAACTTATTGAAATACAAGACAAATTCATGTATATTTAAGGATATTATTCTTCATTTTATCCTATAAATAGTTTTGTTGGAGATATCGATACATATTTGTGTTTCCAGGATGAATGGAGAAAGTCAAACAATGTGCATCATCCAAAAGATATTTCTTTAACTAAGGATTTGATGACAGCTATAAAATGTGCTATTTCAATGGTTGAAAACCATGTAAATAAGGCCTAAATCAATGGTATTAGCATATGGAAAAGGTTTTCACCAACCGTGGGTGTTATCACCATGGAAATAGGTAGCTATTGCCATAATTTTACAAACTTTGGCATTAGGTTTCAAATGTTTTCAACCGTGGTCCTTGTTTTATATCCAAAATTTAAACTGTTTCCATTTTTTCTATTACAATGGAGGAAAAATATCGCTATATCATTGGTAAACCATGTCTATAACCTCAGTAAATCATGGAAATTACATATAAATAAGGTTTCCCTAGCCAGATTCGATCCACACACCTTACCTTTACTATTCAACTACCTAACCACTATACCATCGATGAATTTAGGTATAAATATACATATTATAATATATATTATTAAAAACTATGGAAATATCTAGAAAACTATGGTAATAGAGATTATAGCTCTCTTTTTCGGTGGGATGATTTTTCTCCCATAGAAGCGCAGGAGACTTATTGCCACAATTTTGAATAAAAGTGGTAATAAGCTATGAAAAAAGGCTATGGCCATGGTTTGACTAAAATCATGGATATATCCTACCTATAGCCATTGTTTTTAAAACAATGGATATAGATCCATGGAAAGAGCCTATTTTTTTAGTTGTAGATAGAACACATAGTCTTGACCCAAATATCAAAATTACTTCTTCATTAACATTGAACTCTGTAGATTTACCTTTTCTGACAGTTTTCAGTTTCGTCCAAATTCCCACATTATTGCAACCCATGATTAATATACATTGATATTACATCATTTTTGAAGAATATTTATTATTTTGTAAAAATACATGCCCGAGGACCATAGTAGTTTAGTGTCATTGGAAACTAGAAAACAAAATCATATGTTCTGCTGAATGACAATCCACATCTCCAATAAAGACATACACCATTATCACTTCACCCTAAAACCTTTCTTTGTAACCTAGAGAGATAAATCTTATAAATGAGTGAGAATAGATGCTCAGTAAAGGTCAATAAAGAAAATGTGAAATCATAAAATGAACAGAAGGGTATGGAACATTAGCATAACATATGAATTCCATACCCGGAATATCAAAGATCATAATAATGTTTATTAATTTATAAGACATGAATCATAATTAAATAATTAACATAATCCATGAGAGCATAACATAGGAAAAACACGATAATGTGGAAGAAACATATAAAAATCCTAAGTCAAGGTGGCCTACCAAGACCATTGTAACATGTTATGCTTGGATTAATCACATATATACCTTTTTAAGGCTTTGAATTCCCTCCAATGTTCCATCTTGTTTTTGGAATGTGATGTCTTCCGGTATACCCTCTTTTTTTGGGATTTGGATTTCCTCTCGTATGCCCTCTACTTTTGGGAATGGGATGTACTCTCGTATACCCTCTTCTTTGGGGATTGGGATGTTCTCCCCTATTCCCTATTATTTAGAGATTTGTATGTTCTCCAATTTTCCCTCTTATTTATATATTGGGATGTTCTCCCCTATACCCCATTGATTTGGGCATGGTATTTTCATCTATGTTACCTCTTGTTTTAGGCTTTCTATCTCCTCCTCTGTAGCCTTTGAGCACATCAAATATTTATAATTACCCAACACATTGGAGGGAGATATAGTCCCCACACATCTCATAATAAAATCATTCACTCATGTTCTACAAGATAATATAACATTCATCATATGTACAACAATAAAAAGGAATAGTGTTTATAAATATCAAATCATAAGCCATGAAATTATATGGGTATCATTAAAGTATCATCACATCATATCCTATAAAAAAGTGATATGTTTCATAACCATTTCATCAAAGCATTTCCCATGATGAAAATTTTGATTTATAAACATGAAACATATGACAAATAAATGGATTTCAGAAACATATAACATGTTGAAGAGAAATGGGTTTCCTAAAGACAATGAATTATAAGAATAAACCATTCTTAGAAATGATATGAATGTATCCTTTTTATTATTTACTCTTAAGGAACATGTAACATCAATGTATGTCATCTTATATGGATAATAATTTTGAAATATAATTCAAAAATGATTATTATTAGAATAAAAAATGGTGGCCAATATTTTATTGATATTTACAGAACGTTGATTATCATAACCAATGATTAGGGGTTACTTCACTTCTATTAATAAATCTCTTCACCGAGTCATTATCCATATTATTTGTAGTGTATCTTTAGTGGAAGCCACATATATAGATTAGTTATTCCAAGAGTTACATAATTTTTATTCTTTTTATGCTAAGTCACACAATTTCCCCCCATAAAGTAAACTCAACCATATATAGATAATTTATCATCAACACTTCCTTCTCTGTCAGCATCTGTATTACCAAACCAATCAATAATTATTAATATATTATATATTATACTAAAGTCAGGTGTTCCATTGGTATATTTTAGAATTATTTTTCCTTCGAAGATATGATATTATTTTAGAGAACTTTAAAATCAAATACATTATTTTAAAAAATAAAGAATATGTATCCTTGAAGCTGTATGAAATACAAAATATTCTATCCAAATTTATAAACTAAGTAGGATAAACTTTTTTGAATTATCTTTATTTTGAAAACATGTTTCCCACAAAATTGGTGTGGGAACTAGTTTTGAATATTCTATTCTAATATTCCTTAAAATATAATTAGAATACATCTCTTGAGATAGGAAAATATAATTCTTCCGTTCTAAAATTTTTGGGAATATATATTATTTATTTTCTCCTAGTATAGAAATTTCAAAAAAAATCACATCCTTGGTAAAATGTTGAAAAGTTAAATCATCGTTCTTATAAAAAATAATATCATAATCATAATTTATCAGATTGAGGGAAACCACCGAAAATTATTTAATTTAGAGGTTGCTATCAACTCTTCCTTTCTAGAGATTAAAATTCCTTAATTAGGTATCCAATTTATAATACATAACTATTAGACCTTGTTTAAATCCCTAAAAACATCTTCAACTTACATGAATATCTTTTATCATTACCAATAATGAAGATACAATTTTTTTCAATAAATATTTCGTCATCAACATCTCTATTAAGAGACGTTGACTTTTCATCCATAGGAAAAAAGATATAACCTCACTGTGAAGTGATAAAAAGAAAGATTCCAGTATTTTTTATTTTGACAACGGATACAAATTCTCATAAAAATTAATGGTTTCTAAGTAACATTAACTAAAAAGTAATGATTGTTTTCTAATCACACCACCGTCATCATTTAACTTGTTTCAAAACAACAAATTTGTACCAATAACATTATTACCATTTTTAGGTAGAAGTTCCCAGGTATCGTTCTTCTCAATCTGGTCTAACTCTTAATTTATAGAATCAATCCACTCAAAATTCTTCCAATATTCATCAATATATTTTGTCTCAACCTATGAATATAATTATTTTTGTATGAAAATATTGAATATTTTCTAGTTGACCTTATTTTTATTGATCTCTAATGATGTTATGAACTTACACCTATTTATTTATCATAGGATGAGATGTGTGAATTTTTTCATAATTAATTGAGATATATAAGTCTAAATCCTCATCTTTTAAAAAAGAGAAATTATTATTATATTTATGAACAATTTCATTTTTCTCAATTACAACTATCTCATATTCCCTATGTTCTACGTATTCATCTAGTTGTGAAAATTTATTATCATATTTGTTAATAAATTTCACATCTATAAGTTGTAGTATATTTCTTATGTATTTTAAAAAAATTATATATCCTATTCTATTATGATCATTGATAAGAAATATTACATCAAAATCTCTCTGATCAAACTTCTTAATATTTCCACCTTTAAATCTTATAATACATTGACTAACAAAAAAAAATAGTTTATTCAGACATGGTGTTTCATTACAAATCATTTAATAATAAATAATAACCTTTTTTGGTCTATATTAACCTTAATTATCAAAATAATTTACTATATTGTTATCCTACCTCCAAATATAAGGAGAAGTATCATTTTTGATCTATACTATTCACCCCATTTCCACCAATCATTTGATTGTTCTTTCAATAAAACCATTTTTGTGGTGTGTAAGTTTCAATAAACTCATAATGAATGCCATGTTTTTCCATATAATCTATGAAATATTTATTTTTTTATATTCACCACCATTATTAGTTCAAAACATCATAAAATAATATCCACCTTTTTATTTCTACTATTCTTATGAAACTCTTAAACTTTTTTTTTCTAATACTAGTGCATTAAATATAATCCAGTATGTCAAGGATTTAAATTTTGTCATTATCTGAGTGAAGAAAATGGATTATATCAAGCTATATGATCCCCAATTAATGTTTGAGGATCAGGTGTGAATTAATTAAGCATAAAAATTAATATGAATAAATAACTCTTTCGAATCAGTGGAGTATTCGACTGCAGGTCGGCAAGAAAAATCATTAATTAATTGATCTGAGGATGAACCCCTTTCGATCACTCACACACACTTCAAGATTCCTCTTATCATTGAATCCTAAGTGCTAGTGTGGAGTTATAATGATTCCTTTTGTTTCATGTTGATCACCACAATCTTGTTCCTTGGATCCATAACAACTGTCAGAGATCAAATTCATGGATGATAACATTCTCTCTCACGGATGTGGAGGATGGATAGATAATCTATCAATTTGAAATGGATGAATAGTTCCCAGAAAATATCTCAACCTTTTGCTTAAATAGTGGGAGTTCAAATTCCCAGAACGGTTTCCCTGACCCTTGTATATCAAATGCCCACTAAATAAGCTATAAATGACTCATTATGATAGACTAACAACATTATAAACATAATTAATATTTTTCAAATATTATTAATATATATTAAAATATATTATGTGATTAAAAAAACTAATCAACTAAACTTATAATTCTAATAATATTAATTGAACATTGAGTATTAAAAAAATATTCATTTTTATATTATTTTCTAAGTATTTACATAAATTCTTGTAAATAAATTTAATAAATAAATTGAATCCAATTTATTCTAATCTAGAATAATAATGAAATAATTTATTTCTCATTGACCATTAACACTAGGTAAACTCTTAAACCCCATGGTTGGGCCCACGATGTCTTATATTTTGATACACTAGACCATGGATGTCTCTTCAATACAATATTGTGTCTGACCCTATAGGTCCTTATCTCGATAGAATTTAGTAAAATTCCAAAACCAATAATGGAGTATAACAACCCATCATGATCCTAAGTAGATAATGAATATTTATATGAATTACAACCATGCTTAGAAAAAACATTGTGTAATATAATCCCTTTGTCTCATGATATCTCATACAGTAGGATGCACAACTAATGTCATCATCTATTATTTGTTTATCATTTGTTCACATAACTGGATAGATTTACCTTCATCCACCATGTCCATATGTTAAATGATTTTACTAACATCCAGATCAACTAGGCCTATGATACCACTTTTTCAACTTAGAGGTGATGAATTCTTTCTTCATCATTCAACCAATACTATTCCACCAATGATCCACCCAACAAAATCTACCTTTCCAAGAATCCAATTTCATGGGTTTTTCATTGCATTAAATTTTGTGATCAAATGGTACGCATTTATAATTATATAAAGTTAGGATACAATAAAATGTTTATAGATATTAACTACAAATGACACTTGAATCATGTGGTGTTCTAATTGACATGTTTGTTCTCATGATCTCATCTACCTAAGATCACCAGGTGTGAACTTCATGAGAAGAAGTATCAAAACTTGTTATCCCCAACACCTTATGGTCACACATCATCTATGACCTATTAAAATGATGTATCTAGACTATATGACATATGTTTATGATTAATTTCAGGGTATATCTATGTTCCCATTATTTTCTGGGAACTTCTATAACATTTTGATATGACATTTAATCTAAATACATAACCTCGATATTATGGAAATTGATGTTTCAAAACTATTATGGTAATACAAACAAATAAATATATAAAACAATATACAAGTAATGGTAACCAAAGTATATAAATCCATTGGGTCTAAGACACCAACTTACTACACTCCCACTTGTACTAGAGACAACTTCTAAAATTTCCCAACCTACTAGGTATCACATGAGAATCATGCTTCTGATAAGATATTGATTATGTCAGGGAGTCTACCAAATTATCCTATATGATAATTATTCTAACTTTAACATCCCTTATATGAGTAAATTCCCTCAAAAGATGAAACTTATAAAGTATAAGATTTTCTAATGGTGTGACTTGGGCTCCTTGGAAAGCCCCACTTTCAGATTATTATCATAAGGAAATCAAATAGGTTCTTCAGTTCTAGTAATAAAACCATTTTTTATGAAAAATATTCTTATCTAATCCACCTTATTATTTTCATAAGATGCTTTTATATACATAGATTCATTTACAGATTTGGTGAACATAGTTTTCTTTATACTTATATATCTCACTGAACCACCATTTTGGAAAAAGATATGGAATGACTATGAGTTTAGATCATAATGATCTATCTAGAAACCCGTATTTTTATCCTCTGATTACTAGTTATTTATCTCTGGCATATTCGAGGAGCATATCCTTTTTATGTATAATGTAATTGAGGGTAGTTTTTACAGCTTCCCAATCCAACTCTCCTAGATTAGTTTGATATATTTCCACCATTACTAATGAAAATTTAACATCAAACCTTATACATTTCATGACATAAATGATATATCCCACTGTTGAGGCATAAGGGATTATACCAATTATATCAATATCCTCATGTATATGTGGATAAATTATATTAGATAGACTGATACCATTTTCCAATGGATGAAATCCTCTTTTGGATTATATTATATTGTACCTTTTGAGTACCATGTCAATATATGTATTTGACTTCTCCCAATAATCCAATGAGATCTATCATTATATATCTTGATCCCTATAATATAGGATACATCATCTAAGTCTCTAATGTATAAGAATTCATTTAAAAACTTATTTTCTAACTATAAGATATGCAATTCATTTCCCCTAATTAATATTTCATCAATATATAATATAAGGAAAATTATGACATTCCCACAAAATTTATTTATAGATAAATGGTTCACTATCATTATTTATGATATAAAATTCTCTTATTCCATAATCAAAATTAACATCCCATGATCATGATGCTTTCTTCAACCCATAAATGGATCTCTTAAGCATTCATACTTTATTGAAACTATTTGACATAATAATACCTTCAGGGTTGAGTCATATAGACATCTTTAACCAAGTTCTCATTTAAAAATTATTTTTGAAATACATTTCCCAAAACTCATAATTATGGAAGGATATTTTTGCAATTAATATTATGATTGATTTTAGCATCACTACCATTGAGAAGCTTTTGTTATTGTCTATCCCTTTCAATTACCTAAAACCCTTTATAAAAAGAAGTTTCTTATAGGTATTGAATTTACCATACATATAAAGCTTTTTCTTGAATACCCATTTCCACCTAATGGGAATTACATCATCTTGAAGGTCTACCAAAATCCAAACATGCTTTGGGTACATAGAATATATATCAGAATGTATTGTATCTTTTCATTTAGAATTATAATTACATTATACTTAATCCTTGTAGGTTATAGATTCATCATTCTATAAGTTTAATATGTCACCTATTTTAGTGAGAATAAAACCATATCACTCAGGTTGTCTACTATCTTGTATTGACCTACATAGTACTTTTGTCTCAATAATATATTTATATTCTACTGTCTCTTGTGGATATTGTTCCTATAGGAAATCATGTAATTATATAGAATTAAGTTTATATAATTCAATATTTCACACACTTTTTCCATTAGAAATGTGTTCCCTTTATATAAATATTGATTTTCATTCCACAATCACTCTCTTATAAAAATTGTTATGTAGGTAATATCTATTAGCTTCTTTATGAAAACTTATAAAGATGCACATTATTCTTCGATATTCCAATTTTTCACTAGGTGAAGTCCTGAAAAGTTCCTCAGATACCCATACATGTAATTGACAGAAATTAGGAATCTTTCAACACCATAAGTCATATAGAATACCTTCTATTTCTTTAGTTAGTACCCAATTAAGGTTATATGATGCTATCTATAAGGATTATCCCCAAATGGATAATGAAAGAGTTTCTTGATTCATAATTAACCAAACAATTTCAATAAAGGTATGCTTTCTCATTTTACTAACACCATTTAAATAATGTGTATAAGTATGAGTGAGTTTAGATAAAACCCAACACATATTTATGTGATAAATGAAATCTTGGTTAAGATACTATCTGCCTCAATCAGAGTGGAGTAACTTAATCTTCTTACCAAGATGTTTTTCTACTTCATGTTGGTATTCCATAAATATATTAAAGATATTTGACTTACATCTCATTAATTAGATATATCCATACCTACTATAATATCCAGTAAAAGAAATGATGTTTAAAAATTCACTCATAATCTCGACTAGAAACAGACCTCATACATAACCATGAATCAATTATAGTATTTCATGGACTCTTTATCCTTTCTTGTAGAGGGTTTATTTGGTCATTTTCACTTCCAAACAAGCGTTCCATGGATCTAGGGCTTTGGAATTATTTTAGTTTAAAAACTCTATGTGGTGAAATTTTGTTAAATGCTTCTCATTCACATGACTAGACCCAAGGTGCCAGAGGAACATGTTATATGAGTCATAATAACAATTTTTTCATTTATTTTCATTAATGGGTTTTGAGTTCAAGTATATACAATCCTTTAATAAGATTTAATGTACTATAACATTATTTATCCTTATAAAAGATACAACATTTATTTCTAAACATGAAATAAAATCCAATGGTGTCTAAACATGAAATTGAGATTATTTTTGTAGTAACTGAAGAAACATAAAAAAATGTTCAATAAAATAATAAAAACACTAGGAAAATTCATATGATAATATCCCACTACTAAGGATGATATTCTTACACTATTTGAAGCTCAAAGATACAGCTATCCCTTTTCTATAATCTAGAATCTACCTAGTTCTTGTATATGAATAGAAATATGCGATCCACCTAATATATAAAATAACCAACTTGTAGAAAAGTAAATATTTTATTTGATGAAAAAATACCTAAAGTAGAACTGTCACCATGTTTCTTCTTTTTAGGTCTATAATTCCTCTTCTAGTGGCGTACCCCATGAAAAGTAGACAAACTCGTACTCATTTCCCTCCCGCAGTATCTTTGGATTTTTTGAAGGATGGTGCATAGGTTTCTTCGAACTGAACTTGGACATAAACCCTTTTAACGTTTCCCATCCTTATTTTATTCAACATAAGGAATGAAGAATTGGTATTCTTCATGACCTTATAATTTATTGGAAGGAAATCCAAAATATCTTTGAGAAACTTAGATATTTTATTCAGGTTTTAGTAAATAATAAAAGTATAAATCTTGGTGGTAAATAGGAAAGAATGAGATCAACCTAAAGTTCTTGGTTTGATTCGAACCAAAGGGCTTCAAGTCATTCAAGGTACGTAATCTTGTGGAGTAAATAAGGACATTCATAATTATACTCTTCTAGACTACACATATACAATGAAATAGATATCTAAAAACATTCCATTCGTTCTCTCTCCTAATATAACTCTTTGGGATAGGTTAAAATCTTGTATGCATTTTAATCCTCATGTATTTTCTAAAATTGACTAGATATAGTGGAAAACATGGTACACCCTACATACAATGCATTTTCTACATTATTTTTCCATTTTCCTTTATCCACATTTCTTTATACTTGAGGAGGCTTAGTAGGAAATGAGGAAACCAACTCATAATGATTCCTCTCCTAGAATAGTACTATATTCAAGTACTTGTACCAATACTAGATTTTCTAGTAGATCATGATATTTTATTTATCCAGAATCAGTCATAGTGATAATATATCAGTGGTGTTGATTTCAATTTCATCTATAATAATTAAATTTATAAATTATTACTTTATATTAATTTTCTTTTATACATAGTGGATTAATTCATTAAATAATTAAATATCTCCCAATATTTTATCAAACCTTTGTTTCCCTCACTACTAGAAAATAATTATTCAGTCCCTTGAATATTATCTTGGAAAGGATCCTTCAAACCTCCCCTCATAGAATAATATTAGTCTATGACACTACTGTAATAGTTTTTAGGTCGGTAATAGACTTTTCAACCACATTGACTCTTGGGTCCTTAAAATGTTGAGTAAATTTTCAACTTATCAAAATCATAACCTAGATTCCCTCAATGATTTTCTTATAAAGATCCAACAATATATATTTGTATATTTTTTTACTACAATATTAAGTTTTGTAAACCCATCACCATGATAATAAATCTACTATAGTAGGAGGAACTCTCCACTAAGGATAATGGGACTCATACAACCAGTTTTGGTCAAATTGGAGTGACATAATGCATTCAAGAAATAATATTACTTTATGGGATTTTTATATTTCTTGATGAATGTAATAATTTTCTATTAGTTATATCCATACTATGTTTCCACATTCTCAAATGAACCCTAATTAATAGAATACATTCATCAAATCATTATAATTTTTTATATTTATTATTTTATGTATTTTTTTATATACATGAAAATATATAAAATAATAAACAGTGTGTAATGTAAATAAATTACCAAACTGGCCTTGATCATATAATATTGGGTTTCCCTTTAAACTCAATGGATCATCCAAGACCTATGGACATAATATTTGAGTAAAATCTAGACTCATATAACAGTTCACCCCCAATCTAGTGTTTTTATAACAACCCTAAAATTTGTTGGTCATTTAGTCAGGCCTTATTACATAAATGTTTATATAATACAACCCAAAATATTGAGTGATCTAGAGTCATTGGGATATTGGAAGAATACATAACCACATAAAGTATGAAATACACCATCTTTATTGAAACGTTTTTTGACATGACCAAAACATTCTTTCATACATACCACTGTATGAGCTGACCAGAGGATATACTTAAGTAAGGGTTGACATATAACACCCAATAAGAGAATAAACATGAAATAACTTGAGGATAAAAATACATGATAGGAAAGGAATATTAATAAGGCATAATGGAACACGAATAAAATGGCATGATTTATCATGATAATCATAACATGGGAAATGTGGCATCGACTTAAAACACAACATTGTAAACATAGGTCAATGATAAACACTCAAGACTTCATAGTGGAAAAAAGTTTCATAATGGAATATGGTAAACCCTTATCCCAACATGTGGTATCATAATACTAAACATTACCCAATACATTATAGCGCTATCAGGGTGAACCCTTCATAAATATTTCAATCATATTCTTAACTGTTCCACATAGATTATATAACATGTATTCATTCAACACCATAATTTAATTCCATGATCTAGAAATTTCAAATACATATATGTAAGTCCCAAATCAATAAGTGAATGTACCATTTTCCTTTCAAGTCCATTGAGAAAGATCTCAACATGTCCTCATGGGTTTCGATATTCCACTCATATTATCCATTAGTTTGAGTGTGATAAGCCATACTGATGTTTATCATAGTGTTTAGATAATGGTGGTGCCTTTTTGAAAACATAGTGGTGAATCTTTGATCTTAATCAGACACAATCGATAGACGTACTCCGTGCAACCTTACAACTTCTATGATGTATATCCATGGAAGTAGATCCAGTGAGAAATCCTATTTAATCACGCCGAAGTACGTAATTTTTTTAAGATGATCCTCAACAACCCATATATCATTGTTTCATTTGTATGTATTCAGAATTCCGGTGATAATGTCCATGGTGATTTTATCCCATTTCCATTTTTGTCTTGGTAATGGTTGCAACATCCCATTAGAATTGATGTATATTTTTGGATATTATTCTTCATTTTATCTGATCAATAGTTATTTTAGATATCTTGATACATCGTTTTGTTTTTTTGGGTGAATGGAGAAAGTCAAACAATATGCATCATCAAATAGTTCTTTATTTAACTTAAGATTTGATCACAACTAAAAAATGTTCTATAAAAATTGTTGAAAAACATGAAAATATAGCCTAAATCCAAGTCTTTAGCCTACAAACAATGTTTTCCCCAACCATGGGTGCTATCAAAATGGAAATAGGCACCCATTGCCATAGTTTTCCGAACTGTGGCAATAGGTCTCAAAGTTTTCATCCATGGTAGTTGCTATATATCCATAGTTCAAACTACTTCCATATGTTATATTTCTACGGTGGATGAATATGGATATATCTTTAGTAAAACAAGGGTATAAACTAAGTAAATCATGGAAATATCATAAAAATAATGTTTCCCCACCCAGATTCGATCCATACACCTTACCTTTACGATTCAACTACCTAACCACTACACTGTTGAAGACTTCAGGTATAAATATATATATTATACTATATATATTATTAAAAACAATGGAAATATCTTGAAAACTATGGTAATATATATTGCCACTCTTTTTTTGGGACGATTTTTCTCCCGCAGAAGCACAAGATACCTATAGCTACAGTTTTGAACAATTGTGGCAATAGGCTATAAAAAATGGCTATAGTGATGGTTTTACTAAAACCATGTCTATAACCTACCAATAGCCACAGTTTTCAAAACCATGGATATATATCCATGGAAATTGCCTTTTTTTCTAGTTGTAGATAGAACACATATTCTATACCTAAATATCCCAATACCTTTTTTACTAACATTGGACTCTGATGATTTACCTTTTCTGATAGTTTCCACATTATTCTAAATTCACACATTATAGAGACCCAAGATTAATATACATGGATATTACATCATTTTAGATGAATATTGTGTATTTTGTAAAAATACATGCATGGGGGCCATAGTAGTTTAGAGTATTTGGAAACTAGAAAACAAAATATTCTCTCCTAGTGAATGATAATCAACATCTCCCATAAATATCTACCCCATTATCACTTCAACCTAAAACCATTCATCATAACCTGGAGATAGGAATCTTTTGAAAGGGGTGAGTATAGATTCTCAGTAAGGGTAAATAAAGAAAATTTTAAATCCAAACATGAACAGAAGGGTATGGAACAAGATCATAAAATATGAATGTCATACCCTGAATATTAGAGATCATAAAAAAGATTGGTAATTTATAAGACATGATTCATAAGTAAATAATGAATATAATTCATGAGAGCATAACATAGGAAAAAACATGGGATTGTGGAAAAAAACATATAAAAATATTAAGTCAATATGGCCTTCCAGGAGCTTTGTATCATGTTAGCCATGGATTAATCACCTTTGTAACTTCTTCAGTCTTGGGATTCCCTCCCATGTTCCCTCTTGTTTTGGGAATTTGATGTCCTTTTGTGTACCCTCTTGTTTCGGGATTGGGAGGTCCTCTAATTTTCCCTCTACGTTTGGGATTGGGATGTACTCCCGTGTACCCTCTTCTTTCAGGATTAAAATGTTCTCCCCTTTTCATTATTGTTTTGAGGTTTGGATGTTCTCCCCCTTTCACTCTTATTTCGAGATTGGGTTGTTCTCCCCTATTCCCCCTTATTTTGGGCATGATATATTCTTCTATGTTCCCTCTTGATTCAGGCATGGTATCTCCTCCAGTGTATCCTCTAAGATCATCAAACATTTATTATTACCCAATGCATTGGATGGTGTATAGGTCCCACCCTTCTGATAATAAAATCATTTATACAAGTTCCACAAGATAATAAAACATTCATCATATCATGAACAATAAAAAGAAATAGGTTTTACAAACCCTAAATCATAACCCATGAAATTAAATGTGCATCATTAATATTTCATCACATCATATCCTTTGAAAAATAGATATGTTTCATAACTATTTCATCAAATAATTACCCATGATGAAAAGTATGATTCATAAACATGAAAAATGTGGAAAAGTAATGGATTTCATAAACCTATAACCAGTGGAAGAGAAAAGGGTTTCTTAAAGACCATTAATTATAAGAATAAAACATTTTTAGAAAGGATATGAATTTAAAATTTATATTATTTACTATAAAGGGACATGTAACATCAATTTATTTCATCTTATATGGAATGTAATTTTGAATGATAATTAAAAAATGCTTCTTTCAGAAGATATACTTTCTTTTTTGAAAAATAATTTTTAATACACTAATTTTTTTTAAAATATTTTCCTTATAATATAATTTGAATACTTAGAAGGAAGGAATGAAATCATTTTAAGAACTGTTTCCTTGAATAAATATGTATTAAGTTTCAAAACTTTTTAGAAACCTTTTTCTTTGAAAAAACACTGACAAATTATAAAAAGATAATTAAAACATTTTGAAAACAATTGTACATAAAAACAGATAAAAGAAGATAGAAAACATTTTGAAAACCATTTTCTTGAAATTTTATTTTGAAAACATTTTATTAATGATTAAACATTATAAAAATACAATGGGAGACTTGATTAAATGAAGAAGGGTAAATCTATACATGTAGTACAAGGTTAAAAGAACATTCCCTTTTCATGGGAAAAATAGTTAAAAAGTGCCTTATTTAGAAAGAGACAAGAATATTCTATTGAATATATTGCTAAAAAAGGGTAAAAATTAGTTTTAAATCTTATATTATAATGCTCAAATATTCTTGGAAACCATTTTTCGAAATCATAGATTTCAGTCTGAAGAAATAGTATAGTCGGGCTTTCCAAAAAACACTTTATTAGTTATCTTATATACCAAAGAGTAGAATATGGTACCAATACATGAGTATATCATAGAACATCATATTATAAGTAAAATCATGAATATTCTTGAGAGATGTATCATAATATTCAGTCAAAGGAAGCATAAATATAATGAATCATGAAAAGCAATGAGATTTTCTCAGAAAACTCTTATAAATTTTTATCTTGGGTTCATAATCTCTATATAAGAAAATATAATTAAATAAATCATAAAATATCATGATAATATTTAGATTTATTAAATTTCATGAAATATAGAAATATATGCACCTCGAAATATTATTAAGGTTCATAACAAAACAGGAGTCTTAAAGAAGGAAAATCAATACAAAACATTTTACCGATTTAGTAACTTTTGAAAGTTAAAACCCATGAAAAAAGGATCATAATATAAACATGTTAATATCCATTAATTGAAGTGAAATATAGATTTTATACAATTTTGGGATGTAAATACACCACACAAAATGAAATATTAGTGAATAACATGTGTCTCAAAGAAATTAAAAGTGAGATGAAGTCCTCTTACCATTTTCTGGGACTCTATACATACTTGTAAAAGTTTCTTGTATAATAAATATAAGCTTATTAAAAATATATTACAGAATAATATTATTATACATAATACCATATTTTTTAGTACCTTATATTACCCACTTGTTAAAGACTATATGTCAAAGCTTCAGTTTGGGAAATATTCGCTTTGTACTTCATATGTGTCTTAATTTGTTATATATTTGTTCCTTATACGTATATCATGATTCTAGAATGTAAACCATGATATTAATATCAGTTATATCTAGTATATTTGTATTAAAATAATTTATATAATATAGGAGTATCAAATGGAATACACCATTCATGCATATGGTAAGTTATACATACACATAAACATTGTCTCTGTTTTCTATTGTCTTATTAAAAGATAGTATGTAAATGAAATTTATATATATATGTATATATTTTTATCATTATTATAGTATAATGAATATATTATATATATTAAATAATTTTACTAAACCCATCCTTAATACATTTCATGTGGGGTGTGAACAAATCACATCGCTTTGAGGGTGTGGTAGTCCACACTTCCTCAACTGAGATTATCTTATTAACACAAAATTGAAATTAAAGATATTTTTATAATTAATGGAATACATAATATTAAATAAATAATAAATTTAATATATGACATATATAAACAGATTTTCCATCATAATGGCCATAACAGTTGGTGTTAAATGAAAAATGATCAATCATCGTTTCGTGAGGCAGTAAATTACCAAAACAAAATATGTTTGATTTCTATTAGATGGAGTTTTGTGTTTTTATAGGTCTAAATATATGCATAAAAACATCCCAGTATATGTAGGATACTTGTTTTGTTACACAATAATTGAATAAATAGAGTTTATGTGGGTGAATAAATAATATAAAAGAAAAAATCTTGAGAAATGATGTTACCTCTAAATCAGAAAATTTTGACATAAAATGGGTGTTGTAAAAGAGTATTGGTCATTTGGGACCTTAATTTTAAGGTTTAGTATCTAATTATGATTAATTTGGCCTTTACTACTGTGCTTAATTTTAATAACTTTTACTAATAATTTTGGACAAAATTTAACATGGTATTATTAGAATAAAAATATTATAATGGATAAAATGGTGTATGTAATATTTTTTAAATTCATTTTACGGAAGTTTCAAAATTAAGATTAGTGAAAATCTCATAAATTGGATGAAATAACTGGGTTTTAAATTAGGAAAAAGTTTAAAAGTTTGTTATGATTTTATATTCAGTGTCAAAGTTAATTTGAATCTAATTAATTAAATTGTATTAATATATTTAATATTAATCTGATTATAACTTAAAAAATATTTATAATATCAATTATAATTAATAATTAATTAGGCATATAAGCAGTTTTTAACTATATAGCAGAATTTTTTACTATTTATCAAAAAAATGATATTTCTCAAAAAAATCTCAGAAATTCATCTTAGGATAATTTCTATGTTTTGAATTAAAAAATGATGTATATTTTATTAAATTAAATTTCCAAATGTGTCTGAGATTAATTTTATTATTAAAAATTTTTATATACAAGAAAATAGAATTTTTAACAAAAATGGACATTATGAAAAATGTCAACTTTCAATATCAGTATGTTTTATTTATATAAAAAATTATAAACAATATTTGGAATGTAGTTGTTACTATTAATATAAATATTTTTAAATTTCAGGTTATAATTATCTAATTTAATTAATTGTATATATATAATGATGTTTCATAGAAACTCATTATTGCTTGCATCATACATCAAGTTGGTGTTGCTTATAGTGCAAGACAAGTTGGTATTGCATGTAGCACAAGCCATGATGGTATTTCTTGTGAAATAAATTTTTGACATAGTGGTTTAATATATATATATATATATATATATAATAATAATAATAATAACAATAAATATTTCCAGTGTCATGTGTAATGAAATATATTGAAAAGATAAATAAATTCGAAATAAATAATTCTCAAAATGTCAGGGTGTTATATTCTACCAGCCTTAAAAATAATATCACCCTCAAAATTCGTATGGGTTATAAAAGGTTTAGTACGTGAATGTTTCATTCATAGAAACCCACATCGTAAAAATTGATACTAAAACATCTCTTAAAAAGGTAAATTTGGAACCATAATAGTAAAATAATGTAACATATAACTGCATTCCCACATAGGAGAAAATAGGTTGGCTTTGATGATTGGACGTGGATGAAAAGTGTTAATATTTATCGGGAGTAATTGAGGTCATAAATAAAAAACAATTTAATGAAAATGGAAGGTTGAGGGTCTTAACTTCATGAATCTATGAAGATTCTAGAAGCCATTGATTCAATAGAATTGAAGGTACTATGAAAACTTTTATTAGTATCAATTTCAGAATTATGAGTAATTATTTATAAATTTCTATAAAAAAATTTATTCTTGGGTTGTGTATTGAAAAATTTCTAATACATCCATTACCATAGGGAATGAATGTACAAAAATAAACATTGACGAATAAATAACTCGAATACAATTTTAATGGATCGAAAGGCCTATAAAAAATATAAAGTCTAATTACTTATCTCTTAAAAAAATAAGCATTCATTAATATATAAAAATAAAATGTAACACTACTAGTTAATCATAAATATTTATTCAAAAAAAATCATTATACATTAACTATAAAATTACGCAGGCTAGTGGTAGGCGTGTAACCCTTGCCATCCTTCGGTAATGGGTTCAAGACCCATGGCCTTATCGGACGTGATTGGTTGTCACCTGAAAACCATGATATCCTTTTTAAACAAAACAAATATAATATATAATATGAACATCCTTGAAATAATGTTAATCACTAATTTTTTTATTAACTAAGGTTTTAAAAACAAACTCAGTGAAAAAATACTTCCTCCTAAGGTTAACATAAACTTTGCATGAATGATTATACTTATAAACCTACTCAATGGTGAAAATCCAAAATGTTTGAGAGAGAGTCATTAAATTAGCATCATGTTGATTCCCCTACATAACACAAGGTAACTATTGGATGTCACATTCCAAACATGTGAATAACCTCATCATATATTATCATAAAACATGGAAACAACCTGAATTACCATAAATCCAATTGGAAAACAAGCATGATTGCTCATTTCAAACTATATTTGATTTAATCTTTAATTCTAAAAATGTTGTAAAAATAATTAGTGGTGGCATAAACCACATATAGAAAAGTCCTTACACAGTTCCAAGGTAATCAATACTATCCAATTTACTTATTCATATCCCTCATATTATTATCCATACAACATTATCTTATCATAAAGAACATATTAAGGGTTACCTATCATTAGTAAGAAATATAATATTATCATTAAATCACCTCACTAGGCCATAGGGAATATTCAACATAAACATGAAAATACTAATCAAAAAACATAACTAGAACAATATGTTTATATTTCATCATTTATAACTTTTGAATCCAAATACATTATTATTTATATTACTTAATCCTTAATTCATTAACAATGCTAAGTCAAACTATTTCATAATACCTCATTACATTCACATTTCATCTATATTCTCATCATCATTAGAAATGTAACCATTACTCACACCACCTTACTAGTTCTCTTCAGGGACATTCCTTTTGGAAAATTAGGTTTCATAATGGTTGTTTTCTCTACACTTATAACATATATGCTTCAATGAAGAATTAGGGAGTCCAAAATTCTCATCAATTTAATTATCTAAACTCTTCATTTTTCCCTTGAAGTAACTTTCTTTGTGTCCTTATTTTACACATTCAAAACACATTCTTCTTCTTCCAAGACATTCACTTAGGAGATTATTTTTACAATATTTACAAAAAGAAAACCAAATATTCTTTCTTTTATGGTATCCATTACCCAAAATCTTTGTGAAATCATTTTTTTATTCCTTGGTGAGTCTGAAAGTTGGTTAGGGTAAACATTATTAATCATGTTTCAGGAAAAATAATTAGGAATGGTCCGGAAATCTTTCACTCTAATTATCATCCCACTTAACAGATCATCAGAAAATCATCTATCACATTCAACAATAATCCAGTTTTTTCTGTTTCCTACCATTGACTAAAACCAGAAGCATAGTGTGAGAATTACTTATCATAGAAGTAAACCATATATCCATGAAATTAATTATATATAGGATATCTAAATCATGAAACCTTTTATAATCTATGAAACCTTGGATTTGTCCTAGGATATTCATAGCTAACATATATCTAAATCCATTATGATGGTTTGTGAAGAGTTTCTGAATTGCCAAAGTATATCCATTAGGAGTGTCAAACTAGGTGTGCATCAAGGCTCGTTATCATGTACCACAATACCTCGAGTCAATCCCATAACATCTTGTTGAAGTTGTTACCCCTAGGTATATCTATTCCAGAGCCACATCCACTTGTGGTATCTATACATGGATTTAGGTTTTTTATAAACCACTCACTGAATCATTTACAAAAATACTATTTCATTTTCATAAACATTAACTCATCTGTATAATTATCCTTAGAAACATACCTTCACATATACATAGAAATATACCAAGGGATATCACTAAGGTTTTGTCATCCTAGTTTCTAAATCATGAAGAATCCTTTCCTTTGATACCAACTATAGTGACCGAGGCTTAACATACATGTATATTATATCATTTTAGATGAAAATTTAGTACATTAAAAAATATATTCATGAGGACCAGAATATTTTAGTGAATTTGGAAACATGAACAAATAAATTCTATCATAGTGAAATATCTTCAACATCTCCCATAACGATCTACACCATTAGCACTTCTTCTAAAAACCATTCTTCATAACCTAGAGAGAGGAAACAAAATAAAGGGCTGAGCACATATGCTCAGTAAGGGTAAATAAAGAAAAAAAAATAAAGCACAACATGAGAAAAGGGTATAGAACATGGGCACAACTTTTGAAGGTCATAACCTACATATATGAGATCATAATAAAGATTGTAAATTTATACAACATAAATCATAAAAAAATAATGAACATAATCCATGATAGCATAACATAAAAAAATCATGGGATTTTAAAAAAATGTCACGGTGGCCAACTAATACCTTTGTAACATGTTAGGCTCGGATTAATCCCATGTGTACCTTCTTCCGCATTTGGATGCCCTCCTGTGTAGCCCATTATTTCAGGATTGGGATGTAATTCCATGTACCCTCTTGTTATGGGATTGGGAGTTCTTCCTATGTACCTTCTTCTTTTGGGATTGAGGTATCCTCTCTTGTACCATCATCCTTAGTGATTAGGATGTTCTTCCCTATTCATTCTTATTTTGGGATTGGGATGTTCTACCCCTTTCCCTCTTGTTTTGGGATTGGGATGGTCTCCTATATTCCCTCTTGTTTTCGGATTGGGATGTTCTCCCATGATCCCTCTTTTTTTAGGCTGGGGATGTCATCCCTTGTACCCTTTGAGCTCATAAACCATTTATCATTACCCAAGGCATTGGAGTGAGATATATATCCCACCAATATCGTAATAAAATCATTAATACGTTTTCCACTAGATAATAAAATATTCATGATATAATGACCCATAAGAAGACTTAGCTTTTATAAAAATCCAATCATAACACATAAAATGAAATGGGTGTCATTAATATTTCATCACATCATAACATATGAAAAATAGATTTCTTTTATAAATAGTTCATCAATGTATAAGTTATTAAATGAATTGAGATTCATAAACATGGAAACCATGGAAAAGAAATAGATTTTGTAAACATATAACCCTTGGAAGAGAAATGGGTTTCACAATGACCCTGACATTAAGCATAACCAATTCATAGAAAGGCTATAAATGAAACCTTTAGGTCATTTCTGAGATAGTAATGTGTAACATAAATAGATTGAAACATATTTCAAATTTTTTTAAGGATAATGTCCTCCCTTGATTGAATTTTTTTTATACATAAAACCATTTAAAAATATTTTTTATATAAAATTACAAGAAACCTTATGTGATAAATTCCAACTGGGCCATCGTGCAATGTAATGGGTCTCCCTCTACCTCGTTAAATAGGTATTTGATTTCCTTTAATAATAAATAAGGCATCAACCCCAACCTTTTAAAACAATATCTATATTTGTTTAAAATCTATTATCATTGATAAAATTTTAAATATTATAAAAAAAGAATGAAAATGTTTTGAAACCCATTATACTTGAAAACTTATAAAAGAAGATTAAAAACATTTTGAAAATAAGTATTCTAAAAACTGTATAAAAATGCATGGAAAAATTTTAAAAACCATTTTCATTGAAAATATATTTTTAAACCCTTTTCATAAATATTAACCATTTTAAAAATGAAAATGGAGCTTTAAAGAAATAGTGGCAGGTAAATCCGTACATGTCGTACGAGGTCAAAAGATCATTCCTTTTGTATAGTAAAAAAGGATATAAAGGTGACTCGTTTGTAAAGAGACAAGAATATTCACCTGAACAAATTGGTAAAATAAAAAAATTTCAAAAATTTCATTTAAATATTATAGGATAATGGTATAATATTCTTGTAAACCATTTTTTCAAAACATATATTTTTGATCAAATAATGTGTAATGTCGGGATTTCATAAAAATAGTTTTTTAAATATATTTTGTACCATAGAGTAGAACATGGTACCAATACATGATTATATCATGAATTATATTTTATAAGAAATTACATGAATATTCTTGAGTGATGGATAATAATATTTAATCAATGGAAGAAAAAACATAAACAATCTCGAAATGAAATGAGACTGTAATAATAAAATCTTATAACTTGTTATCTTTGGTTCATAATACCCATGTAAGGAAGGTAAATTAAATGAAGCATATAATATAATTAAATGATTTATATTCATTATATTTCATGAAAAATTGAAATATATACCCCTCAAAAAAGAGTTTAGGTGCATAAAAAAACTTGAGTCTCAAAGAAGGCAAATTGAGACAAAACATTTTACCAATTTGGTAACATTTGAAAGTTAAACCCCATGAAAGAAGGATAATAAAATGAAATTGTGAATACACATAAATTATTCTTGAATATAAATATAATACATCATTGGTCAGTTTATACACCACACACAATCAAAGAGTGGAAAAAATTACATGTATCTCACCGAAATTAAAAGTGAGATGAAATTCCCTTGCCTTTTGTCTTGACTCTCTATACTCATACAAGTTTCCCACTTAAAAATTATAATATTATTGTAAATATTTTAAAGAGTCATATTATTATACATAATAATATATATGTTATTATTATGACCATATATTACTGACTTGTTAATGATCCTATGTTAATGTTTCACTCTGGGTAATATACGCTTTGTTATTTTCATGTGTCTTAATTTGTTATATCTTTGGAATTTATAATTATATCATGATTCCAGAATGTAAACCATGATATAAATATCAGGTATTTCTATTATATTTGTACTATATTAGTCAATATAATATAAGAGTAATAAATGGAATACACCATTCATGGGTATAGTAAGCAATATGTACACACGAATATTGTTCCCATTTTTTAGGTCATATTGAAAGAACGTATGTAAATGATATAATTATATATATGTATGTATATATCTATATAATTATTTTAGTAGAATTAATATATTATATATATCATATAATTTTACTAAACCCATCCTTAATACCTTCCATGTGGTTAGTGGACGAATCACATCGCATTGAGGGGGCGATAATCAACAATTCCACAAACGAGATAGTCGTATTAAAACCAAATAGAAGGCAAAGAAATGTGTGTTTTAAAAGGAATAAAAAAATAAATATATAAAAATTAAAATACATGACATATATAAAAATATTTTTCTTCATAATGGCCCCCTTGATTGGTGTTAAATGAAAAATGAACAATCATTATTTCTTGAGGCAGTAATTAGCCAAACACAAATACAATATGTTCTATATCCATTAGATAGAGGTGTGTGTAAGTGTAGGTAGAAATATTTGAATGAAAAAAAAACACTATTATATGTTGGATACTAGTGTTGTGGAACAATAAACTAATAAAGACAATGGAGTGGGTGAAGAAGTGAAATAATGGAACAGAGTTTGAGAGAAGACGTTACCTCTAAATCGGGTAACTCTATTTGGTTTGGGCAAAATAATTCCTTGAGTGGATTTATACCCAAAAAAATAAATCAATATCGAAGGGATTATTTTTGGAATTCTATTTGGGTAGAGATTTTCTGAACTTAATTTTTTTGTAGATGTGTGAGGACTGAGTAGATGTGGTGGGATTTTATATGGAAGGGAAAGGTCTTACATGGAATTTTCGTAAAAAAGATAGGTGTGCACATGTCCATACATAAAACCAGTCATAAAAACAAACAAAACAAATTAATGGATGGTTTATGGATAAACTATGAAAATAAAATGGGTGTTGTAAAAGTGTATTGTCCAGGCCTTAGTTTTGAGGTTTAGTCTCTAATTAAGCTTAATTTTGGCCTTAATTACCGTGATTAATTTTAATCACTTTTACTAATCATTTTAGTAAAAAAATAACATGGTATTATAAGAATATAAATATTAGATAGAATAAAATGGTGTATATTGGATTTTTTTATAAATGATTCATAGTAGTGTTAAAATTATTATTACTTCTATTCTCGTAGAGGAGACAAAATAACAGGGTTTTAATGCAAGAAAAAGTTCATAAGTTGGTTAATACTTTATATTCAGTTTCAAAGTGAAATTGATTATAATGAATTAAATTGTATTAATTTTTGTAATATTTGCCTAATGTGACATTAAAACATATGTATAATATCATGTATAATTAATAAATAATTATACAAAAAAGTAGTTTTAAACCAAAAAAGTTGTATTTTTCACTATTCATAAAAAATGAAATTTCTCATAAAAATCCCAAATATTCACCCTAAAGATATTCCTATGTTTTTAATTAAAAAATGAATTTTATTTTAACAAATTGAGTTTCTAAATTTTTATAAAATTAATTTTATTATTAAATACTTGTCTATTCAAGAAAATCGTATTTTTAACCTGAAATGGCATCAATCTCCTTGATACATATATATTTCATGCTTCTCTCAAAAAAGATAATGCTATTAGATTTTTGACACAAATATTATAGCTGCTAACTTCATATCATTCATGGGAATGTTTTTCTTGTGAATTTTAACCTTCCTATAGAAGAAGTAAATTCATTTTTCATTTTGAATCAACAAACATCTCAATCCCTTTTTTGAATAATAGGTTAAAATTACTAAAATGTCACCACTTGTGGGCAGTGTGTGCACAAGGTAAGTGATAAGACTCTTTTTAAGCTATATAATGATTTCTTAACATTCATAATTCCAAGAAATTTGGACTCCATATCGGGTGAGATTGGTAATAGGGTATGAAAATCATGAAACATTTCTCATAAATAGGAAATAATATCTGACTAACCTAAGGAAGCCATGGATATATGTCATAGATGTTGGAATTGACCATCCCTCAATTACTTTTGTCTTGGATGGATCCACTGATACACCACTGCTTGTATGATATTCCCCAAGAATGACATATCCTTCATTAAGAACTCACATTTGTTGTACTTCGCATAGAGCCTCTCCTTTCTCAAGGTCTTTATCACAATTCATAGATTCTTCTCATGCCCCTCATTGGTTTCAGAGTATATTAGAACATCATTAATAAAGACTACTATAAATTTGTCAAGGTAATATATAAATAATATATTCATAAAGTCCATGAAGATTTATGGAACATTAGATTGTCCTAATGGAATCACTGTGAACTCATAAGGCCCGTACCTTGTATGAAAAGAAGTCTTGGGGATATCCTCCTTCTTCAACCTTACATGGTAATATCTCAACCATAGATTCACCTGGGATAAGTAATGTGCTCCAATAATTTTATCAAACAAGAAATAAATTCATTGAAATGGATACATATTCTTTATCACAATTTTATTAAGCTCAAAATAATCAATACAAAGGTGCATTAACCCATCCTTATTCTTGAAGAATAGGACTGGTGCACCCCATAGTGAAGCACATGGTTGTATAAACCCTTTTTTATGATTATGTTGTAATTGTTTCATTAGTTACTCAAGTTCCAAAATAGCCATTCTGTTGGGAGTCTGGGATAATGAAAATTCCCTCTAGTATAATATCGATAAAAAAATCAACCTCTCTACTCTGAGGAAGACCACAAAATTATTAGGATACACCTTAGTGAATTCCCTAACAACATACATATTATTGAGAATAGTTCATTCCTTAGACTCAATCATTTGAGCTAGATAAGCTTGTTCATAGGTCAATAATATCCATGATTGAGTTTATAGTGCTAAATAAGATTCATCCTCCTTTGGGAACCTGTATAGAATCAGGGGATGATTCACCATATGAAGAGTTATTTCCCTATGGTGGAAATTTATGATGGCTCTATATTGGGAAAGACAATCCATGCCCATAATTGCATCTAATTCCTCTAAAGAAAGTATAATAAGGCTAATTTGGATGTTCAATTCACAAATTTTGATATGCGAGGAGTTATATACAAGGGATTCAATAATTTCCATATTTTCTATCTTTACTGATATATCTTATTCCATGGTTTGTGGTGGGGTTTGAATAGTTTTACTAAACATTCGTGATATTATGGAATACATAGAACCATGGACAATAACCCTACCTTTTACTTTTTATTATAGTTATACTATATCCAATATAGACTTAGTGATGAGTTTTTTTAATCTATTAGACACATAAATGGAAATCCAATGATAATAAATGGCTAACCTATGAATTTCATTTATCTCATTAAAATATGAGTTTCTAGGATTAAATATATGCTATCCATGATCTACTTACTAACACATATTTTATGGTAATTGTTTTTATTTGATAACTTAATATTGGTTTGTAACTATTTTATGAATTTACCCAAGAATATCCACTGGGAGTGTCAAAATAGGTGCACATTAAGGCCCATTGTCATGTACCAGGATACCCGAGTCAGGCCCAAAACACCTTGTCGAAGTTATTACTCCTAGGTACATTTGTGATAAAACCATGTCTACTTGTAGTATCCAGACATATATATGAATTTATTAATAAGATACTTTCTCTATACTAACAAAAATTTACAAATGTTTTCTTACACATAGTCTAATCCTTACGAGTTTTCACTATGGTTTTCTAATCACAATCCCAAAAATAACTAAACCAATCCTATAAATTCCACTATAATAACCCTACTCTTTATTTAAAATTTTATCATGATTTATTACATAAAATTTCACTTAAAACATCCTATAAGCTCAAGATGTATATTTTATATTGGATTTAGTTACATTACATAATAATTCAAAACATGAATTATAACAACTTTATTGAAATCTTTTTTGACATGACCCTAACATTTCATTGTACATAACACTACCTGGGATAACCTGAGGACATACATAAAAAGGGATGGTATATATAGTTTAGTAAGGGAATAAACATGGCATAACATGAGTATAAAAATACATGTTAGACAAGTCATATCAACAAGGCATAATGGAATATAAATTATAAGGCATGATTTAGCATGATAATCATAACATGGGTAATGTGGCAATAACATAAAACATTGCATCATATACATAAGTCAATTCTCAACAACTAACAATTATTGGTGGAAAAAATTACCATAAGAAAGTTAGGTAAAAACCCATCCCAACATTATGTATCATGATACTAAACATTACCCAATGCATTAGAGCACTATCAGGTCACACCCTTCATAAAAATTTCAACCACATGTTTAAGTGTTCTATATAGATCATATAACATGGATTCATTCAGCATCATAATTTTATTCCATGATATATAAATATGGAATACATACACATAATTCACCAATAAATAGAAGTATGTTCATAAAGGTAAATATCATTGATAGAGAAATGGGTATGGTATTTAGTACACCATTATCTTGTCAAGGAAAATTGTGGTATAATTTCTAGAGTACAACGATGTCATATAGAAAGAAATGGGTTGATGAGAGTGAAAGGGGTCTCTCATCACATATACATGAAATGAAAAATAAGTGGAATATTTTATAAAATATCTAAAAATATGGAAAAATAAAATTATACGACATAAAACAAAAGGGATTTTTGATAAAGGAGATGTGTGGAAGATCCCATTTGAAATTTATGCATAGTAATTAGTGGGCTTAAAGAATAATTGGGGGGGGGTTAATGGAAGTGAAAGAAATATCCCACCATTTATATATCCAATAGAATAAATGGGGGTCACGAAACATAATATCCCAACATATGAAAATGGAGTTTAAGAAGAATAATATATAAGAAGTGCTTCAATGGAAATGTGAAGAGAGAAATCCATTACATGGATGTGTGACTCCAAAGGCTTATGAGAGGCTTCTTGGGGGCTTCAGGATGCCTTTGGTGAACTCTAGGAATTAGAGAAAGGTTGATGGATGAGCTTTAATGAGTATTAGTGCAGAGAAATGTGTGCATTAATGGGTTTATATATGAAATAAGGGAGATATCTTTATTATTTTGGTTTTGGAAACTACACAATTAAATATTCAAAACCACAAACCATCCCATGCTTTTTACCCACGGTTTCTAGAAAAAGGTGGTGGATTAAATTATTCTATTTGTAAAAGGGATGAAAATATATAAATAATTCCCTTACTTATATGTAGGTAGGCACACTATCAATGAAATAATTTCAAAATATTAAAATAAATTATACGTCTTTAAGGATTCCCTATAGATTTATAAAATAAAAAAAAACTTAAAATTACATAATTTTAAAGGAAAAAAGATATTTGAATGATGATGCATTCAATAGTATTTATTATTTCATTATTGTTTCATTATGATGTAATAAGACACACTGTATATTTATACAATATTTAATTTTTACCCCAAGATTTTATTATCTTAGAAAGTTATAAAAAATTAAAAGGTGGATAAATTTGATGTCACAATTCTCAATATAATGTTCATTTTATCTAATTTTATTCAATATATTTGAATTTTTACTTTTAAAATAAAAAATTACATTAATTGAAAATTAAAGGTTTTTTGTCAATAATAGTTTTTGAACATTAATAAAATTTAGATTTGACTTCATAAAAAATATATAATTATTCATATTTAATAAAATTAATTTATTAATGATAATTTTTTAAAATATTATTTATTTCAAAAATATATTAATTCATAAAAATTGATATATTAATTTAACTTGAATGTTAACCAAAAATACTACTTGTTCTTTAAAAATAATTTACAAAGTAAAAATAATAAGAATAAAATATATTCATTATTCTATACAAAACTAATGAACATATTCATATTCCTAGGGTCTTGATACATATCCCTTTATTAGAAAGACATACTCCGTAAGAGTAATTTTTGCGATGGTGGGGCTTTCATTTGGTCATTTGGTGAAAATGGTTTGGGTCATGATCTCGATTAGCTTGAACTTCTTCCATAAATGGTTTCTCTCATGCTAAAGTGGATGGATCTTAGCTTGGGATTGGCCTAGGGAAAATCCAAAAAATTCTATCTCTACAGGAAGATCTCATAAATGTGCTTTATAGAGTACAATCCTACTGGTATAGGCCTTCACTTCCATTGATTATGCCAAAAGTATATATTAAAACCCTATATTCATACTAGTCATGTGATCACAATTAAACTACTATATTATCAATGGTAAATATACATAACTATCATTTAAATTCAGTTGGATATAATAAAACCAAATAAGTGCATGTGTCTTCTATATCAATAAAATAATTAGTTAAATCAAAATAAATTTAATTTTATTTATAAATGTTCAAGCCATTACAATTTTCACTTCCCATCTAGGACACCACCTCATCTTGGCATAGTCCACATGCCAAATCATCATCATCAATATTAAAAATGTTCTCACATGGTAGTGAAGGGGTCTTGTGAAGCCCAATATACATATAGAATAATATTTTGGATTTTTATACCCTTATAAATATTAAAATGTAATGGATTATATAAAGACCATAAAAAAAATTAAATTTTTCAATCATAAAAAACAGTTGTCATCATTTATTCAATAAAATAACCCAAAAAAGATTGGTTTCATCTCAAGACTATTCTCTGGATAAACTAAATGTTTGATTACTTTATAATATAATAAATTTAGCTTTAGTGGAATTTAAATGAATTTAGTGTATCATTTAAATTCAAATAAATTAATTTATCTTCTCCTAGAATTAATTAAATTTCTATTACAAAATTAAACTAATCAATTAATTCATTAAATAATACAATTATCATTATTTTTTCATCAAGAAATATATAAATTAAATATTCAATGGTTTTTTAAAAATATTATGGGAACCAGTACTTCATCCAGGACCATTTTGTCTTGGGATAAACTCACACGTACCGATTTCGATCCATAAAATTCCTACAAAGGGATTTTTCATTTATAGAAGACCCCATGAAGGGATTTTATGGGTTGGACAGACCTATCCTGACCGATTCTGGGTAGAACTGATCCATTTGGAGTCTAGTAGGGATTCTGATCTAGAGGTCTGGATGTGGTAGGTGAGAGAGGACCTTCTAATATGGATTAAACACAACAAGGGGGTCTCCCTTCACTGTGGCCAGGGTGGGTCACCGATGGATGCAAGATGATGTAGAGGATTCCATAACCGATAGTGGTTGAATGGGACGGGAAGCGAAACACCAGAAAGATGCAGAAGTGGCGAGGTCTGAGCCTAGTGGTTACGACATGACCAGGTGGAGGGGTCGTGTGACTAGGTGACAATAATGGGGTTAGAATAGTAGTAGTGGTTTCTATGAGGGTTTTCTGGGAAGTGAACAATGGTAGTGGTCTGAACATGACTGTTGGTGGTGGCTATGATGGCTTCCTCAGGAAGCCATTTTTTTGGATTATAATATTTTTAAAAGGTCCCACCACCACCCCCATTATCACAATGAAAAGGTTTGTTTAAATAAAAACTTTTTTATAGTGTACCATACAATTTTTCTAGTCACCACAAATTTTATTAAGCCAAATTTTTAGGATTTTTGTTATATGGTATTTTCCCCAAATTCATGGAAGAATATCCCACCAGCTGGAAGAATTGTGACCAAAAGAATTATGTTGGATCTTGGTTGGAAAATAGAAAGTTCATCACAATTTACTCGGACCACCGCATCTGGATAAAATAAATTTCTTTTAAGTAATCATGTCTTGAATTTTAATACCAATAAAACCACAATAGAATCCAAATTAATTATCTCATGTGACCATAATATAGTGAACCATGATCAGATCGATGCCCGATCATATTCATTAGGACCAAAACAATTCCCTCTAATCAATTTAATGAATATTATTTTTTTGCCTCATCAGATTCACCTAGTTAATCAGATATAAATCACCAGTATCTTGGTGCACAAAAGAAGCTGGTGGGCTAGGGATTGAAATTTTTTCATCACAAGTGTGACCAAACTTCCTCATATTTTGTGATTATATCCCTATTTACGGTCTGAAGATCCTTCATAAATTAATTAAGAACAAAAATTAACATGAATGAATACCTCATCCGAATTGGTGGAACATTCATCTGTAGCTCATAGGTGGTGATTTTTTATGAAGGATCTGAGGCCGAACCCCTCTGTATTATCCATACACTATTCAAGATCCCATACAAACAATGATTATCAAATTCTAAGTACTATCTTGGTATTCTGGTGAATCCTTCGATGTCACAATGATCCCAATGATCTTGTTCCTTGGATCAAAAATAATGTTTATAGATTGGATGCTGAAATAAGACATATATCTTTGTTGTTTCTAGAATAATTAGAGATAAGATATTAATTATGAATGGGTGAATAGTGTATGGAAAAGAGAACCACTGGTTTTTATATATTGGGAGTTTAAAACCCGAAATGGGTTCCATGAACCAAATATATACAAATCCCACCAAATAAACCAAAAATGAAATTTTATTATAAACTGACTATGTCATAAATATCATATATAATTTATCACCTATTTTTCATATATAATAAATATAATAAGTGATTAAACAAACACCTTAACATGACTCATAATTCACACAATATTAAATTAACCATGAATATTAAAATAATATTCATTCATATAATATTTTTCCATGTATTTACTTAAATACTTGTAAGTATATTTAATAAATAAACTCTACCCAATTATTTTATACATTACTAATAATTAAATTATTTATTTGATAGTGACATTTAAAGAGTTATTTTGTAATGTAATTTTTTTAAAAAAAATGGGAAATGGTTTAAGTTATTTTAAAATTGGGGTTTAGAGAATCTTGAATCCAATTCGCACTTTTCTATTTCACGGAGAAGCATGACCAAGGTTCACGCTTCGGGCTCAGTCGCCATGGAAGTGTAAACCCCATCCACATTGCTTCAAAGAGTTAGAGGAAGAATGAACATCATTGACACTTCCTTCAAAAAAAATCATAGGGTAAAGGAACAAGGGCTCACCTCATACTAGACAAAATACAAAAATAGTGTTCCTCTCCACTCCATTTTAAATTTTCCATGAATATAACATTCAATAAGTATTTGTTGGATTTTGTTCTCAACATATATTTTTAGATTTTAATAAGGTAAAATTTAAATTTAAAATTTTAATTATTAATATTTTATTTATTTATTTTTTATGTATGATTTATTAATTTAATATGTATGGATATATGAATTTATGGATTTGAAAATTATTTTCCTCTCTTTGATTTAATTTCTGAATGATTTATTATTTTTGTATGATTTAATTTAATTTAACTGATTTGGGATATTCAAATATGATGTTTATATAATTTAAATATTATGTATAAAATATAATTTATATTTAGGGAATTTTATTTCAAAATATATAAATATGTAAAAACCTAGGTACATATAAGACAATTTGTTTTCATTATAAAATTAAATAGTTAAATTCATTATAAATGTATAAAAATATAATTGGTATTTATATAAATTAAGGAATATACACTAACAGAATAATAACCTCATATATTATAATATAAATAAAATTTATATATATCTAAAAAGTTAAAATATTATATATTTATATCGTGGATTACGTATATAAATATTTTAAAAATGATAAATTAAGTGTTTGTATTTTTTATCACCTAAATTTTTATTTAAAATTTTATAATTTATATAATGATTTAAAAGAATATTTATCTTCATAAAATAATTTCATAAATTAATATTTTTAAATATAATTATTATATGATTATTTTATGAGACCTTAATTAAATTTTCAATGTATTATAAAATCAGTTATAATGTTAAAAATGGTATTTTTAAATAAAAGGTGATTTCAATTAAAAATAAATTCATCATTTTTAGAAAATTATTTTCAAAAAATTGTTTCCATTTTTGAATTATAAATGTTTAAAAATTATTGGGGTAATATTTAGGGATTTTTCTGAGATAGTTGATTTTTGTTGAATAGTGAAACATGATAATTTACGATTTAAAATAGATACAGGAATTATTGAGTCATATATGATGTATAAATGATGTAATCCCATAATCTAGAACTAAATTTCATTATTTTAATATATAGTTTTAATAATTCTCAAACTATTCATATTCTTGATCCAAAATAGTAATCTAATGAATAGAATATTCAAAAACACCCCTCCCATCAACTATAAATACCACCCCTCACCACCTATTCTTCTCACACAAAAAATCCTTGTATATAGTTTAATTTCTACACAATTATCATCTGAATACCCTTACCCACATAAAATACCTATTGGTCTCACCAAAAGGGAAAAATCAAATGCCTCACGGAGGTTCGCATGGAAAAAACTCAAGAGGTAAAATCCACTTTCATTTTTTTTCAATTTATTTACTTATATTATTCTCTCCACTCCTCCCCTAATCCAAGTGAAATAATAAATATGGTATCTTACATATACTGGAATTTTATTTTGTTAATGGAATATCCATAATCAAACCTCTCATTTTCTCCTCTAATTATAAAAAATGAAAACATTGTTTGTAATATGTTGATTTACCGACATCTTGGACAATGTGATATCATTTTTCATTATCACCATCAATGATGTTCATAAAACAATTATTATAGTTAAATCAGATTTTATTATATAAATTATTACTTAAATAATGTTATAGAAACATTTTATAATAATTATATTAAAAAAATATATAAGATTGTGACCGCCGTAAAAACCGCAGAAATAAACTAAATCATCATCATTGATGTTTTATTTAATTATTCATACATAAAATAGAAAAAAATTTATATTGTATCTTTAAAAATTATGGAATCATATAAATACCATTTCATTCCACTTTGGGTCTTTTTCATCTATTTTACAAGAAAATCCATAATGAACCAATTATGGAAACAATGAAAATACTGCACTCAAAACGATGGAAATATTAAGACAATATTATTAAATGGGTGTACAATTGTTATAATAAGGTCATACAAGGAAGTATAAACAATTTTATAGTTCTATAAAAAAAATATATCATTCTTTAAACCATTATACATGAGGTTTTAACTCGTTTGAAGTAAGAGTAACTTGAGGTAAGTGACGTTTCTTAAAAAATCCTTTTAGTTTTTATAAAAAAAATAAAAAGGGTTGTTTTTATGTTGAAATGATTCTTATATTAAGATTAATTTAGGTTTTTGATCAGTTTTTATGATGATGGGATGGATCTATATCTCCCTCTAATTCATTGGGTATTTTAATGTTAAATGTTGACCATAAGGGTTATTCAAAGTGTAACGGTGATGGTTACACCATAAGCTAGCCCCAAGGGTTACATTATAAGGTAGTTGTGAGGGTTATAAATAATATGGTATCCATGAGGGTTACAATATTAAGTCATTTGTTGCACAATTTACATGTATGTTTTTATTTACATCTTCTATGTTTTATGGAATCTCATGTTTTCACAAAGTAAGTATATGATACTCTAAGTGTCAAATATGTATTTTAAAAATGATTTCATATGTGTATAGGTACTCAAGCACTAAAAATTAATTTACTTCCATTTATATCCCTTTCCAATATTTTTTCTCCCATCCCATGTATTAAATTGTTTTTATAGGTATTATGGATGGGTAAGAGAAAATAAGAAGAAAAATTGAATGTTGTCAAGAATTAATGTTTTATTAAAAAAATTTTATTCATGAATGAAACTAACACTGTTTAAGTAGTGTCCAATTTTTTTTTGTCAGTTGGAATGTATGTTTTATGACCTAATTATCTAAAAATATAAACTAAAAAGGTCTTTCTGAATATAAGAAAGTGAATTCTAAAGAAGTTTTCTAGATTATATATTTTTTATTTATGATTCCTTACAACTGATATCAGGGAATGGTTTAGATAAATTTAAGGGTTGGGGTGATGTTAATAGAATAACATAATTTTTATTTACCATATGTTTGTGTTTAAATGATATATAATTTAAATACTAACATATTTCTTCATCTATGATATGTCTGTTTCGAATGTTTTTCAAAAGAATAAATAATGAAGCTGAATTAGGAAGGCACCAAGAGGATAATATCATTCTGAATTTGGAAATTGGAATGGTGTGAATTGGAAACAAGTACTTCGTGACAATAATGGATTTGTTTATTCATTCCGTAAATGGTGGTGGAATATAGGCAAGAGAACATCTATAGAAACCATAATGGAACATGATGATAGTGGAACATTTTGTAAGGCCACAACACTTACTTCCAATGTATCTTTTAACCCAGTTGCAGATAACGAGTTGATTAATGCCCTTGAAAATGATATTCGGTATCATGGGGTGTTCAAATAATCAAAACATTAGTCCTTCTATTTACTAGTTTTAAGGGGAATCTGAACATTGGTGGTCAATGGAAAAGAATATCACCAATAGCAAAGAGATTGATACCTTAAATTGGATGAATTTTAGAATATTTTCATTGAAAAATATTTTCCTAACATTCATTTACATAGGATATAAAATAAAATCATTGAATTAAAACAAAATAAGGAATATGAAGTGGTCATGTATGAAGCAATATTCCTTAGATTTTCAAGGTATTCTCTAAATCTTATTTGCGATTTTGATAGTAAAATCATTAATTTTTTTTCCTAATAGAATACAAGCTAATAATGGAATTTAAACACTAGTAAATTCAATATTTAGGAGAAATTTTTTGGATGTGTGGAGAGGTTCTGAAGGATTCTTTTCAATTATAATATGTACATTGAAAAAAAAAACAAGAAGAAGAATTCCAGATCGAATGAAATGGGAGTCAATCAATCAAGTAAATAAAAATGAATGAAAATTTATTTTCCAATTTGTGCGAAGTGTGGTAAAACACATACTTGGGAATGCTATGACAAATCCAAGAACTGTTTTTGAGGTGGTAAGTTTGGAAATTTGTCCCGATATTGCAATGAATAATATTTTAGTGATGTTATTTATTATTATGATTATAAAACTATAAATTGTTTTAAATGTGGTGAGATGGTTCATTAT
Organism: Viscum album; assembly: GCA_963277665.1. Classification (NCBI taxonomy): domain Eukaryota; kingdom Viridiplantae; phylum Streptophyta; class Magnoliopsida; order Santalales; family Viscaceae; genus Viscum; species Viscum album. The sequence goes on from OY728135.1 coordinate 1,295,584,026, forward strand.
AAAAATACCTACCCAATGTAACTTATAAATTATTGGAAGAAGCCATATTATAAGTAGAAAAGTGTAGTAAAACCCATGGTGACTACTTTGAAAGATAATGGGCCATCCAATGAAGTGGAATTTGATATGTTGTTTGTTTACATAGATTTTTCGAATTTCTTTTTTGAAAGGTTTTCTAAAAATTCCATTATTTCTGAGAATGTTTTTAGAAAATTAGAAAATCTACCTCAATAAATGAAACAAGATCTTAGATTTTAAACGTCACAGGGAAATATTAAGGTAAAAATAAATTGTACAAATAATCTTGTAGTTATGTTTGGAATGAAAATACATGAAAATATTTTTTACCTTATAAGAGTTTGAGGTTATTTTCGGCATGGAATGAATTTATTTTTATTATGCTAAGAATGATGGTACAAATAATGAAGGTTTTTTTAGAAAGAGAATTAGTTTTTATACAACACTGAACCCATACCATTGATAACATATCTCGTAGATGGAAAACTATTAAAATATGTAAATCAAAGATAAATAACACATATTTGTGAAAACAAGGGAAATTTTCAGATTAATGATGTGGTAGTGGTAAATGAATACCTATATGTTTTTTGATGAGTTTACCACTATTCTAAAGGTCTATGAAGTTGAAATTATAATTTAAAAAGTAACTGAAGCCAAGAAAATATAAAAACCCCCTTATCCAATGGCTCAAGTGAAACTTCTAGAATTAAAAATTAGTTATAGGAGTTTCTTGAAAAATGTATCAATCATCCTAGAACTTGAAAATGGGTTTATCATATTTTTTCATTAAAAATAAATATGGATCCATGTGATTTTAATTAATTATTGTGATTTGAATGACACTGCTATTAAGAATTATTATTAATTACCCCATATCGATGACTTTTTTGATCAACAATAGGGAGATCATCATTTTTTGAATATTGACTTGAGATTCAGGTACCATCAACTGAAGGTGATTGAGGATGACAATCTAAAAATAGTTTTTCAATATAGATATGTTTATTATGTGTTTATTGTTATTTTTTTGGTTCAAAAAATACCCCTACTATATTTATGGATTTTATGAATTGAATCTTCCATTAATATTTTTTATAAATTTGATTTTATTTTTATTAATGATATTTTTGGGTTTTCAAAAAGATATTTGATTATGAAAAAGAATTAAGGATAAAAATTTAAAATAAAATAAGTTATACGAAAAATTTATAAAATGTGTTTTTTGGTTGCAACATATTTATTTTCTTGGGATCATTGTAAATACGGACGATATAATAGTTGATTCTACCAAAATAAAAGTGGTTGTTGAATGGACAATACATATAAATATTGTTGATATTCATTGATTTCTTGGATTAAAAATATATTACTGATTTTTTTAAAAACCTTGAATGATTATCTAGGTTACTAACTAAGTTAACACGAAAATGGGTTAATTTTTTTGGATAGAAGGTTGTGATGTTTGTTTTATAGGAACTAAATACAAGATTGTTGAATGCTCCAGTTTTGTATATTCATTATATAAATAATGTTTTTTTCATCTACAAGGATATTTCACGTTAGGGACTCGGTTGGAATTTGATGAATAATAATCCAATAATATCTTATGCTTCAATAAAACTAAATGATCATGTGTTAATTTACACCAAACATGATTTGAAATCAAAATCAGTGGTTTTAATTTTATAAATTTTCAGTAATCATTAATATGGATCCAAATTTTATATATATATCGAGTAGAAGAGTTTGAAGTATATATTTACACAGAAGGAACTGAACACGAGGTAGAGAAGATGGATGGAACTGATATATGATTATGATTGAATGATCAATTACCATCATGTAAAAGAAAAAACAATTGGTGGATTTCATTAGTTGAAAACAATATTCTACATTAACAATGTAATATTTAGAACCTTAACCCTTAATTAATTATATGTTAATTTTTTCCTGGATGTTGTTGCTGACGAAAATTTCTTGATTTTTTTCAAGTTTTAGTGACGTCATATATCTTAGATAAAATAAATGAAGGGAAAAAGTAAAATACTTAGTTAAAATAAAAGGTTAAAATGGTTATGGAAGGTAAGTTATAGGAATATAAAATTGATAAATATTGTGTTCTGAGATCAAGAAAAATATTATGATTTCCTGGTGATTCCCAGCTAAAGAATTTATTGTTAAGTGAAGCTTACAATTCTCTCTTTTAAGTTCATATTGGAATAACTAAAATGTATAGTGACCTTCAAGAGTATTATCGGAGGGATAGAATGGAAAGATATATTTCTGATTTTACCCGGAAATTTTTTACTTTTCAATTAGTTAATGAAGAGTGACAAATACCAAAGTAGATGCTTAAGCGTTTTCGTGTGCCATGGTGGAAATGGGAAAATATATCTATAGACATAATGGTTGGACTACAAAAGAAATATCAAGGTAAAAATTTATTTGGGTAATTGTTGATCAAATATCTAAATATTCACATTTCAATCACATTCAATAAACTCTTTCTATAGATCATATTTCTTTATTATACATAAAATATATTGTCTGGTTATATAGAGTTCCTCTATCCATTTTCTTTAACTCCAATCCTAGGTTCAATTATAGCTTTTGAATATGAATTCAGAAGTCATTGGGAACTGAGATAAATTTTAGTACAACCTTTCATCCTAATTTTGTTGAAAAATTTGAGTCAAATTTTCATACATTGGAAAACTTGATTCGATCTAGTTCAATAGATTACCAGAGAAGTTGGGATCAAGATATTTATTTAGTTGAGTTTTATTATAATAAATGTTTTCATTCTAGTATACATATAAAATCAAATTGAGGACTTATATGGGAAGGGATATTTAATTCTATATTTTTGTGATAAAGTCATGGAATTGAAATTTATGGGTGCAAAATTAGTAGAGGAAGTAGATGAAAAAGTGTATATGGTCTAGCATCACAAGAGGGCGACACTGTGCAAGAAAAAACTAAGAAGATGGCAGAAGGAAATAATTTTCTTTCAAGGTAGGTGATCATGTTTTCCTTAAAATATATCCTTGGAAACGTGTAATTCATTTTAAAAGAAAATTAAATATAATTCCATAGTTCATTGGAACTTTTAAAATCCAAGAGAATGTTGAACTAGTTTCCTACCAACTATATTTTCCTCTGAGTTTATCTCAAATACACAACTTTTTTAATGTATGATTGTTATTAATGTATATTCCAGATTCATCTTGTGTTTTGAGTCCAGAAATGATTTAGTTATAATTGAACCTTTCTTATAAAGAAAAACCTATTTATATTCTTTATTGTAGTGGAAAAGTATTACAGAATAAGATAATTCCCCAGATTACTGTTTTGTAGAGAAACCACATGGTTGAAGAAGTAATATGAGAATCTGAAAATGCTATAAGGTAAAGGTATCATCACTTGTTTTATATGTAAATAAAAATATATAGGAAACAATTTACAAAAGGAGGGGAGAATTCAACAACCCATGTACTTATAAAATATTTTTTTTCATTCTAGAAATAAATACTAAAATTCATTATAAATGAATAATGAAATAAGGGGTATTAATTTAAATTATAGAATCAATAATAATAGAATAGTAAACTCATATATGAGAGTATAAGTAATATTTATGTTCCTTATATGTGAAAATATTATATATTTATTTCATGGAATAAATAAATAAATATATTGAAAATTATAAATTAAGTGTTGGTATATTTGGGAGAAAATGTTTTATTTAAAATTTTATTATTAATACAGTGATCTAAAAGAAATTTTTTCTTAATGAATTGTATTTATAAATAAATATTTAGTTGTATGATGATTTTTAAATAATTTTATGAGACCATAATTTATTTTTCAATGTATTATATAATCATTTATTATTTAAAAATTGGTATTTTTTGAATGAAAAGCTGATTTTAATGACAAATTTAATTTGTCATATCAAAAAATTATTATTAAATAATAGATTCAATTTTTTATTACTATCGATTGAAAAATGGTTTTGGTTAATTTTTGGGAATTTTCTAAAATAGTTGAATTTTGTGAATAAGGAAATACATTAATTTATGATATAAGAAAAATACATGAATTATTAAGTCATTTATGATATATGGATTATATAATCCAATAATATCAAATTATAATTCATTATTTAAATATATTTAGTGATAAATCTCAAACTATTAAGTTTCTTGATCCAAAACAATAAACTAATGAATAAAATTATTCAAAAAACACCCCTATCCTCCACTATAAATACCACCCATCACCACCTCTTCTCATCATAACTAAAAGCCTTGTAGGTTGTTTAATTTCATCCCAATTCTCTTACCAAGACCCTTCGCAACATTCTATAACTTATGGTCTCACAAAAAGTACAAAATAAGTGTTTTAAAGAGGTTCTCAAGGAGAATAATTTAAGAGGTACAATCCTCATTTATTTTACATTTTTTTCATTTTCATTTATTTTCTTATTATTTACCCACATAAAAAAATCCATGTGACATGATAACTCTAGTGTCTTACATATAATATAATTTTATTGTGTTAATGGATTATTCATCATCAAACGTTTTCTCTTATCCTCTTATTCTAAAAATGTAAACATCTTCCATGATATATCAATTTACCGCCATTGTGGATGATGTGATTTAATTTTAATTTCACACCTTCAAGGACGGTCAGAGAACCATTATTACATTTAAAAAATATTTTTTTATACATATAATAAGTTATATAATGTTTTGAAACCATTATATGAACATTATATTAAATAAAATGATATAAATTCGTGATGGTCGTAAAAACTGCTAAATATACTAAATCATTTTCATTAATGATTTTTCTAATGATTTATCTTAATATGAGAAAAAATGATATATGGTATAATTTAATATTATGGAAACATATTAATACAATTTCATTCCACTTATATAGTTTTTCTTCAATTCGATAAAAAAATCGTTAATCAACTAAATATAGAAACAATGAAAGTAACGCACCCTGAACGATCAAAATAAAAAAATATTGTTAATAAATGAATTTATGTTGTTATAATATGATCATATAAGGTAGTATAAACATTATTATAGTTATATAATAAATTAATAACAATATTTGAACAATTATATAGTAGTTTTGAAAATTTTTTGAATTATGAAAAAACCCGAGGTAATTGAACTTTCTTTAAAAAACCTCTGTTTTTTTTATAAAAAATTTAAAAGAATTTTTTATGTTTCAAGTATTATAATTTTATTATTATATTATATTTTTTGGTAATTGTTTATGATTAAGGTTGGACCTATAACACCCTCCAATGTTTTGGGTATGTTTATGTTTGACATTGACCACAAGGGTTATTCCAAGCGTAACTACAATTGTTACACCATAAGGTTGAAATGATGGATACATTGTAAGGTAGACACAAGAGATAAATATAATATGGTAGCCATGAGGGCTGAAAAAGTATGTAATTAATCACCCTAGTTACCGATATGGTTTATTTATATTTTTTATGTTTTATGTAATCTCATGTTTTCACTAAGTAACTATATGATACTCTAAGGGTGAGAAATATACCTTGTAAAAATAATTTCATATGTGTATAAGTATTCAAAAAATAATATTTTCCTTCTTTATTTTATATTTCCCTTTCTATGTTTTTTGTTCTCATCCAATGTTTTGAAATTATTTTTTCACAGGGATTAAGAATGGGTAAGATAAAAGAAGATGAAAATATTAATGTTGTAAAAAATTAATGTTTTATTAAAAAATGTGTATTATAAAAGAAATGGTAACCATTTAGTAGTGTACAGTTTGTATTCTTGTGGGTTAGAATGTATGTTTTATGACATACTTCACTAAAAAAACTAAACTAAAAATATCTTTGGGAGTATAAGAATGTGAATTTTAATTGAATTTACAAGATTATGTAATGTTTATGGTTGTGTCCTCAAAATATATTTGTAATTTCAATACAGATTAATTAGATGTGAATATATATGTGTGTATAATACATATTATATTTAAATTAAATTAAATTTAAATTTTAATATTCTATACACATGGGTAATAATCTGAATATTTTATAAAATATATATTATTTTGAAAATTATAATTATATTATGTATCATGTATAAAATTAATTAAATATATGAGATAGTATTTTGATTAAAAGTATAAAATTAATTTACTATAAATAATATTTTTAAATTATATTTTTTAAATAGTATTAATTATAAATAATTTCTATTTCAGGTAAAAATGTATAATATATAATTATTTAAATTTTATAAAGTAGAAATATTGGAGAAATATTATATATACATATATAATTTTATAGAATTAAAAATAACAAAAGTTTAACATATTATAATGGTTATTATGTAAGTGGAAATTATATTAATTTTATTAATTAAATTTATTATTGATAATTTTTTTAGTATTTATGTATAAATTAATAATACTTATATTTAGAAAACTATTGTTTATGAATGTATATCTAATGATATTTAAAAATATTAATAAACAAAGTTGAATATATTTATGAATATATATATATATATATGTTATATTATTTAAATGTGTTTATATGTATATATTATTATATATTATATCTAATGTAAAATAAATTTTAATTATAATAAATGATACACATCCACAAATAAAGTGAATGTACCTATATATATACACACACACATTGAAAAGTTTAAATTTTGGAAATTTAGTGTGTGTATTTATTATATATTAGATATAGTTATAGGTAAAGTTATAAAATATGTAGAACATAATAAGTATATTGGAAAACTTGTTAAGAGTATTGTATAATGACTAAACTTGAGATAAAAAACCTATGAATAATTGAAGTTGCATGTCTTTTTTTGTGTATGTGGTTATATAATTTTTCATAATTTCATTTTCTTTTACTCACTGATGAACTGTGGGTCATCCATCTCTAAGTATGTAAGCACAAACATGTTTGTATAAAAAATGTTCTATATTTCAAATCGCTAATCCCCCTCACTTGATGATGAGTAACATTATAATAAAAATTCATTCGATAATACGCATTCGATAAGTCCAATTAGACAATGGGCATTGTTTTTTAAAAGGAGACTGATTTAATGACACATCCCCCTAGGCCCATGTTGTGACTACCCCAATCCTACCTTCCATAGGCTAGGGGCTGGCGACTAGCACCGAAGGCATATTCCCTAAAATGGATAAGGAATTACCTTTATAACATACAAGCACACGTAACCAAGCACACGTAACCAAGCACAAATCAAGATAGAAACACAAGTAAACTGAACTGTAAACAGAGTGAGTGCAGTATTTAAAAGGGACCAGAATACAAGCCCAAGTGGAAATTATATGTGCAACTGAAATACTAAACAACTGAAGAAAGAGAAAGGACAACAACTACATCATCCTCTGGGGTTCCTACCTAAAGGGTGGGTACAGATCGACTCCTCAGCACTCCACATCCACCTGTCTCCTCTATGTACCGACAATCCATATGGTTCACCTCCATGCACCATCCAGTCCTAGTACTCTCTGTCTCAGTCAGCATTGTCCATCGTCTGCATCCAACACAACTAGGTGCAGGCATAGCCTGGGTAGGGGTGAGTATAATGATACTCAGTAGGGAACCTGAGACCCTCTAGGTCTCAGAAAATTCATCAAGGATAAATAAAAATTTATGAAATCAATAGAGAGACTTACTAAGGTATATTCCCATACATATACCTATGTTATCATGTAATCCATCTCAATCATGAGGAAAAACACAGAGATAATGACTCAGCTGACACCATGATTTATTCTAGGGGTAGTATCAAGTAACATTCCTCATCACAATGTCAAACACCTCAGCTGCTGGAGAACTCCTCCTCTATAAAGTACAGTGGGCCTGCCGTGTCACACAGAGGCACTTACCACTAACCTTGGAGTACTGGGGAACTTCTTCTTTTGAGAACCATGGGTCTGTCGCATCACACAGAGGCGCTCCCCATTGTGGTTCTACCGTATCACACATACGCGCTCCACCTCATGGCCTACTGAGGTACACCTCTTGTCGAATACCGTGGGTCTGCCGCGTCACCAAGGTGCCCCCCACAGTGTGTCCTCCAAGTCACCAAGGCACTCCCCACTGGGCCTGTCGAGTCACTCTGAGTCAAAATGGTCAACAGTCGTCACGTCTCAGCCATCCACTAGGTTCCCGCACTAAACTCGATCATCTCCGGGAGGATTTTCTCCACAAGCTATTGGTAGATACTCTAACTTCCAGGAATATCCACGAAGAAGTATCTCAATGGTCCTCCATCTCATAAGAGTCTCAAAGTAATAGATGGTGTGTCAATCAGACGCCTGGTCTGTGAGTTATTAGATTTTTAGTCCCATGTGACCTGTTGGATTCATGCTCGATCCAACCAGGACATTCCCCATCTTAATCCAATTCTCAGTGGGGTATCACTCAAAAGGACAGACTCACTCCAAGGTTCCCATTGTCGTTTATGGTTCATCTAACGGACGTATGGGGCCAAAGTTATGAAAAAAAAAGTAAATGGGTTATAGTAGGCACGGGTCTGGTCCCACCCGGTCAAACTGACCCGGTTAGACTGACCCAGTTCGGGTCGACCCAGACCAACCCAATGGGTCTGGCCCGGCCTGCAGTGCGGCTCGGCCTATTAGGTTCAGCTCGGCCCTCTTTGTCTGTCCCGGTAGGCCACAAGGGCCGGAGGAGAGTTCCTCGAGGTCGGATCGGCCAAGGGGTGCCATTAGGGCGTGGGGAGGCTCAGCTCAGCCCTGGGTGGCTTGGCTGGGGACAACCTAAGACCGCAGGGCGGCGGTCTGGCCGTGAGCTGGTGGTTCGGTCGTAGGGCCGCAGTCCATCCATGAGGAGGTGGACCGACCAAGGGGTGGCAGTACGGCCACGCGAGGGGTGGTGGTCAGGCCGCAGGGCAGTGGTCAGGCCGCAGGGTGGTGGTCCGGCCACGGGCAGGCGGTCCGGCCGCAGGGTAGTGGTTCGGGAACATGGGGCGGTCCGGCCGTGGGCTAGAGCTCCAGCCGCGGGGTGGCGCCTCAGCCATGGGGCGACACCTCAGCTGCGGGGTGGTTCCTCGACCGTGGGGTAGTGCAGAGCCGTAGATTGCGGTGGGAGTTGCGGTCGGCGTGGAGGACGCAGGGGCCGTGGTCGGCACTGAAACCACAAGGCAGCATCCTTGGCCGTGGGGAGGCAATGTCACCTTCATTGCGGACGGCGGTGGTGTCAGCCATCATTCTCATTCCCCTTCGTGGTTTGTCACTATCCTCAACCTTCACGAAGAACACCATAGGATTTGCGGAAGGGTCGGTCCATGTTGGTTTGGCTCGTACCCTCCGTGTTAGGGTTGTAGAATATGGCTCCTCAAGAAAGACAAACTCCATGTTACAACTACTTGGAATGTTTCATTCTCAAACCACAAAAGAAACCAAGGTAAGAATATGGGAAAAGTTTTATCACACCAACACACCCCCTAACTCATTCACTTATTGATTTTGGGGAAAGAAGGTAGTACGGTTGTCGATTCACCGAAGATGAAGATGTCCCACATCAGAAGAAGTCCCATAGAAGAAGGTCAAAGGAGGTCCATGTTCTTCGTTGGAAGAGCGTTATTCATTGGAGAGATTTCTCCCAAGTTATCCCAATCCTCCTTTTCCTACACATTGCCAACAAATGAATATCCAACCACATAAAATATGTTTATCTATTTTATTTTTTTTCAATCAAAGTTGGATTATTTAATTGGCAACAATAAATGGGTTGTGTTGGTATAAAATTCAAATTGTAGTATACCAAGGGTTGGCACAATTAATTAAGGAGGGTTGGCACAATTTATGTGGAGGAATCTCAAGAGGCTCCTCCAATTTAATGAGGGAGTTGAAGAGGTTTAGTCCTCGGTTGGCCCCCACCACCATAACCACTCATGGGAGGTTAAGTTCTAGTGGTCCCCACTTATCAACCTCCACATGGAGGGTGGTTACAACAAAATAAAATAAAACACGTGTTTATTTTATTTTATTATTTCCATGAAAAACCCAAAAATTATCTTTCACCCTCGACCAACTACCGTCGAGGTGAAATTATTCTTAAGTGAATACTGGCTCTGCAAGTTCAACGGTGCCCTCAGATTTCATTTCTGAGAACCTGTTCAAAAGATAGAAAACACCCACTTGCATGTTTATGGAATGTTCTAGAACAAAAGTTCAGAAATTCTTTCCAGGCACTCCGGGCCTCGGAATCACACGCTGTCAACTTCCACAGACTCATAAAATTTTCTTTTATTCAAAAATAATAATATGGAAATTATGTGTTTTTATATTCTCCCCAACTAAGGGATCTACGTCCCCATATACCATAACTCAAACTAGGAAAGGAAGTGGGGGTACGGAGCATGCATCTGAGCCTCCGTCTCCCATGTGCTCTCCTCAAGGTTCCCGTGCTACTAGTGAATTCACACCAGAGGTATCGACCATCCATGGAGGACCCACTCTTATAGATCCTCAATATCTACTAGAACCTCTGTAAAAGTCTCCCTATTGTCGACATCCATCTTTCCATGGTCAATGATGTGAGAAGTGTCGTACACATATCTCTTTAGCTGTGATATGTGGAATACGTTGTGCACCCGGTGAAACTGAGGTGGAAGAGAAACGAGGTATGCCACCTCTCCAACTTGGATGAGGACCTGAATGTGTTTGATGAATCTCCGAGATAACTTTTCTCCTTGACCAAATCTTTGAAACCTTATGGAGGTGAGACCTGTAGAAAGACGTGTTCGCCATCCTCGAACTCCAGAGGTCTTATTCTCCTATTAGCATACGACTTTTTCCTGCTTTGTGCAGTCTTCATCCACTCCTCCATGATTTTACCCTTCTGTGTGGTAGATCATACCATCTCTAGGCCCACGAGTGCTGACTCCCCTAGGTCAGTCCAGCACAAAGTTGATCTACAAGTGTGCTCATATAATGCCTCAAAAGTGCCATCCCAATGGTGGAGTGAGTTCTTTTGTTGTATGAAAACTCTATGAAAGGAATGTGATCCTCCAAATTGCAATCAAAGTCAAGGACACAAGCATGCATCATGTCCTCGAGGGTATGAATGGTCTGCTCAGTCTGGCCAATGGTCTGGGGAGGGAAGGTGGTGCTCAAACAATGCTACGTCCCGAAAGCCTCCTTTAACCCATTCCATTTCTAGGAAGTAAAACGTGCATCACGATTGGAGATAATAGTTGGGGGTACTCCATGTAACAGTATAATAACCTGTGCATCGAGATGTCCCAAACATTCTACTGAACCCTGCTCTCTGAATGGTAGGAAGTGAGCCCACTTGGTGAGTCAGTAGATGATCACCCAAATCAACTCATGACCTCTGGATTTATGTGGAAGTCATGTGATGAAGTCCATGGATATCCCATCCCACTTCCACACTAGGAACACTAAAGGCTAAACCAATCCTACTGGTACCTGATGCTCCACCATCACTTGCTGATAAGTGAGGCACCGAGAAACAAATTGAATTACTTCTTTCTTCATTTCTGGCCACTCATGCTGTCGTCGGATATCCTAATACATCTTCGCCACTCCTTAATGTTCCACTAGAGGGGATGTGTGGAACTCCCTCAACACATAATCCCGAAGTGACATTGGTACCATGGTCGTCCTTTGAAAAGGAAGATGTTCTCCCCACCTTCTGACAATCCATCAGGTTCCTGTCCTTTGGATATCTGAACATGTCATGTCTCTTAGTCAGCGCCCCCATGCTATGCCTCCCTGACTCACTGATGAACTGGGGGAGTGAATATAAGATACTGATAGAAAGCTTCTCTATCTCTATCCACAATGGATATCTGTAAAGCGGCTAGCGGCTCCATCGCCTCGCCTAGTAGCTGTATACCAGTCCTCCTGCTGAGTGCATCTGCTACAACATTACCCTTCCTAGGAGTATAGACTATCTCGATGTCATAGTACTAGAATAACTCCAACCAACGTCATTTTCTTAGGTTGTGGGCCTTCTCAGAGAAGATATACTTGATACTCTTATGATTAGAGTACACTGTAAAGTGCTCGCCCATCAGACAGTGTCACCACATCTTCACGACGAAGACCACTACTGCTAATTCCACATCATGGGTAGTGTAGTTATACTCATTATGTCACAACTGTCAAGAACCATATGCGATCACTACTCGCTCCTCCAGCAGGACACATCTGAGCTCAGTCCTTGATGCGTCGTAGTAGAATACATACCCAATGCCTTCCTCGGGAAGCATCAAGATGAGTGCACTAGTCTGCCTCTGCCTCAGCTCCGAGAAACTCTACTGGAATCTCTCCAACCGCACTAATGGTTTACCCATATATTTCAAGGATGATAGTGGTGCTGCAACTCTGGAGAAATCCGGCAGAAACCTCCGGTAATATCCTTCCAAACATATGAAACATCGTACCTCCTTCACACTCCTAGGTGGCTCCCAAGCATGTACTACCTCAATCTTCGCTGGATCTACTGCAATTTCACCCTCTGATATGACATTCCCCAAAAGTGAACATCTCAGATAAAAAACTGGCACTTTGAGGGCTTACTATAAACTCCGTTCTCTTGGAGTGTGTCCGGTACTACCTGCAAGTGATAATAATTTTGGTCCTTAGTAGCTGAGTATATTAGAATGTCTTCAATGAATACCACTAAAAAGAGATCAAGGTATGGATGAATGATCCTGTTCATGAGTCCCATGAACACTGCTGGAGTGTTGTTCAAGACGAATGGAATAACCAAGAACTTGTAATGGCCTTACAGATATCTGAAGGTCGTCTTCTACACATCCTCGTCTCACACTCTGAGCTGTTGATAGTTTGATCTGAGGTCTATCTTTGAGAACCAATGTGCTCCCTTTAGCTGAGGAAAGATGTCATCAATCCTCAGGAGTGGGTACTTATTCTTCAAGGTCACCTTGTTCAGGATCTGATAGTCAACACAAAGTCTCAAGCTCCCATCTACCTTCCTGGTGAACAAATTCATGGTTTTTCTAGGTGAAACACTGGGCTAAATGAATTTCTTTCCCTACAAGTCCTACAGTTATACCTGCATCTCATAAAGCTCCACGAAAACCATCCGATATGTTGGTGTAGATATCAGTGCCGTCTTGGGGTATAAATCAATGTAAAAGTCCACCTCTCTGTGAGGGGGTACACCTGGAGTATCATCAGGGAAAACATCTATGCACTGGCCCACCACTACAAGATAGCTCAGACCATCCACATCAACATCACTAAGGGTAAGGCTAGGCAACAAATTAGTGATCAGCTGCACTCTCCTTCGGGTAAGTCCATCCTACGCTGCAAAGGCCCCCTTCTCACTAGTGAAGGGAAACCAAGTCCTATCCTTATGGAAACACCTTACTTTGCACCAAATACTGCAAATATGAGCATGGAATGTAGGTAACTAGTCTATACCCAAAATGACATCCTAAGTCCTTGACGCTGCTACTAGTAGATCCCAGTCGAAGCTCTCATCTCCTAGAGTAAGTTCACTCTATAGGAACCAGTGCATAATCATTGAATCCGCTCCCATAGGAGTCTCTAGACCTATGGATCTAGTCAAAGACTCTGTCAGAATCTCCTTTCTCCGAATGAGGGTAGTGGGAAAACAATAATGACTGGAACCGGTGTCTATAAGTACTACAGTTATGGTGGAGTAGACACATATCGTACCTCATATCATCTCTGGAGAGCCATGATCATAAGCCTCAACTTCCTAGAGCTGAGCTCCCCATTGTCCACCCACTCCCTATGGTCAGGGTGGACCTCCTGGCGGTGGTGGTAGTAATATCTTGAAAATATCCCACCACCAGCTGCACGACTAGCTCCTCTGCACAGTCCTCCTGCTCCCTATGGACCACCACGATCGAACTTCTATATTTTTCTGGGTGGTCCCTCGAACTTCTATTGATCATCCGTTTAGAGAGTCTGACAATCACTTTCCATGTGACCCTACCCACCGCATGTATAAAACTGCCCACTTCTGGCATAACTGGATCCACCTCGGGTGCCCCTCACAAACAATCCTGAGTCATGCAGTTGTCCACCAGTAGGTCTGGTCCTCTTGGACCTCTACAAAATTTGTCTTCTTCAAGTAGTAGAAGACTTCGCTACGTGACGACTGGTAGTGGGTATCACCACTAGTGACTACTCTGCAAGGAAACTATCCACCAAGAGGGCTCTCTCTAACACCCCCACCTATGTCGCGATGCTAAGTGAGACCATCGAAGCCCTGATATCTCACCTGAGCCCCTACTCAAAGGATCGATCCTTGAATGAAGGTCTCACACCATATCTATGGTGTAGCGTGAGATTTCTTTGAACCTCACTGAGTACTGATCCATAGTCATTCTTCCCTGCTGTATATGAAGAAGCTCTTGTATGCACACTACGTGAAGATTCGCTGGAACAAACTCTGATCGAAACAGGCTCTTGAAGACTTCCTAGAGAAGTGTCACCTCGTCATGAACAAGGAGAATCATGCTCCACCTTCTTCCTGCTACTACCTGTAGAAGGATGGTTAAAAGGATCACCATGAGATCAGCTGGTGTCCCAATGAGTTGGAAGACTCTCACCACGGCCTCCAGCCAATCCTCTTCCTCCTCTTGGTATGTCTCTCCCCTGAACATAGTGGCCTCTGGTGCTGGAACACGTACAAAGCGCTCATGTGGCATACATCGTCACTGCTGAGGATAGTAGAATTGGTGGCCCAACGGGTAATGGTACCACTTCTGCCTCTATTGGAAAATGGCCCTACACTAAGGAATCATCACTCGATGGGCTATTAGTGCATACAACTGTCGAAACTCATGGTGGTTGTCTTCATAGAGGAATCCTAAAATGTAATAGGTGCACCACAGTTAATAGGTTATACCTGGGGAGCTGACTCAAATGATCACAAAGAAAACTTCGGAAAACACACACACAATCAGTGTTTTTGTGCATTGATTTGGGAAACAGAAGTCAGGGTCCTGGTGTATGGATACATCAGCTACCACACCAACACTGGATTCCCTAAACTGATAACCACACTCACTATACTTAACACAATTCCCATTAAAAATAAAGATCAAAGTCTTATGTTCTGCGGTAGAACCGACTCCTTGGATACCAATTTTTCACGACCTGTCACCCAGGGCTCGTGTCGTGACTACCCCAAGCCCTCCTTCTTAAGGCCAGGGGCTGGAAACTTGCACCGAAGGAATTTCCCCTAAAACTAAGAAGGAATTTCCTTTATAACCTGTATTATAATGTAACCATGCACACAAAAATATAGGAACACATGTAAACTGAAGTGTAAACAGAGTGAGCGCAGTAAGTGAATGGGGCCAGAATACAAGACCAACTAGAATGTACAAGTAAAACTGAAATACAAAACAACTGGAGAAAGGGAAGAGATAACTACTGGATTGTCCTTCGGGGTTCCTACATGAATGGTAAGTATAGATCAACTCCTCATCACTCAAAATCCACTGGTCTCCTCTATGTAAATACACGATGTATGGTCCACATCTGGGCACCGTCCAGTCCTGGTACTCTCAGCCTCAGCCAGGGTTGTCCGTCATCTTCATCCAACACAAAAAAGGTGTCGGCATAGCCCGTGCTGAGGTGAGTATAATGATACTCAGTAGGGACCTTGAGACCCTCTAGGTCTCACAAAATCTATCAAGGATAAATCAAAAAGTATGAAATGAACAAATAACCTTACATAGGTATATAAACATATATATACCTAAGTTATCAAGTAACCATCTCAATCATGAGGAAAAATACAGAGATAGTGACTCAACTCACACAAGGATTTATTCTAGGGGTAGTATCATGTAACATTTCCAGTCACAACATCGAAAAACCTGGCTGTTGGAGAAATCCTCCTCTATCGAGTACAGTGGGCCTACCACATCACACATAGATTCTTCCCGTTACCCTTGAACTGCTAAGGTACTCCTACTGTCAAGTACTGTTGGTCTTTCGTGTCACATAGATGGGCTCCCCACCATGGGTCTGCCACTTCACATAGAGGATATCCCACTCATGGCCTGCTGAGGTACTCCTCCTATAAAGTTCCATCGGTATATAGAGTCACTAAGGTGCTCCCCACCATGAGTCTACCGCGTCACCAAGTCGCTCCCCACTGGGCCTGTAGAGTCACTCTGAGTCAAAACAGTCAGCAGTCATCAAGTCCCAGCCAGCCACTGGGTTTCGGAACTAAGCTCGCTCGTCTCCTGGAGGATCTGCTCCACAAGCCATTGGTCGATACTCCAACAGCCATTAAGTATGATGAATAAGTATCTCAAAGTTCTGCATCATCATAAGAGTCTTAACGTAGCATACAACCTGTCAATCAAATGCCCAGTCTGTGAGTTATTTGCTTTTTAGTCCCGGGGGCCTGATTGGTTTTGTGCTTGATCCAACCTGACCGTAACCCATATTAATCCAAATCTCAGTGGGGTATCACTCAATGGACCAAGTCTCTCCAAGGATCCCAACACTGGTGACGGTTCGTCTAATGGACATTCGATGCCAATGTTAAAGCCAAAAAAGAAAATGGGAGGTAGTGGACCCGGGTCCGGTCTGACCTAGTCGGACTGACCTTGTACGCGGTGCAGCCTGGACTGTTAGGTTCATCCCAACGCATTGGGTCTGGCCTGATACGATTCGAGGGCCCACGGAGAGTGCTGTGCGGGTGGCTCAACTAATGGGTGCCGCGAGGGTGCATGGAGGCTCGTCCTAGCCCGAGGCAGCTTAGCTGGGGACAACGTGAGATTGAGGGGTGGGGTTCTGGCCATGGGGAGGCATACCGACCGCAGGGTGGCGGTCTGGCTGTGTGTGGGGTGGCGGCCCGGTAGCATGGCAGTAGTCCAGCCGTGGTGGGTGGTCCGACCACGGGCCAACGGTTCGACCGTGGGGCGGTGCCTCCGCCGCAGGGCGGCGCCTCGGCTACGGGGCAGCGCCTCGGCCCCGGGGCGGGGCGGAGCTGTAGACTACAATGGTGGTCGTGGTCGGCATAGAGTCCATGGGCGGCAGCGGTGGCTGCGGGGCGGTGCCATTGCGCCGTCACCTTTGACGCGACCGGCGGTGCTGGCGGCCGCCGTTTTTGGGCCCCTTCGTGGTTGGTCACTGTCCCCCACATTCTAAAAGAACACCAAAAGATTTGTAGATGGGTCGGACCATGTTGTTTTGTCCAGTACCCTCCACGTTTTGGTGGTAGCATATGGATCATCAAGAAAGATGAATGTCATGTTACAACATCCCACAATGCTTCATTCCCAAGCCGCAATAGTAAATAAGGTAAGAATTTGGGAAAAGTATTATCACGTAAATAAACCCCCTACCTAGTTCACTTGATAAGGTTGGCGCAATAAGGTAGTCTGGTCATCAATTTTCTAAAGATGAATATGTTCCACGTAGGTATAAATCTTGGGGGAAGAAAGTCGAAAGAGGTCGGCGTTCTCAGTTGGTGGAGCGTTCTTCGTTGGAGAGATTTCCCCCAGGTTCTCCCAATCCTCCATTGAAAACACTTGACAACAAAAGAATAGCCAACCAAATAAAATATTCTTTTCTATTTAATTTGATAGAAATAAAAGTTGGCATAATTAATTGGCAACAAAAAATGGGTTGCTTTGGCATAAAACTCAAATTGGAGGATACCATGGGTTGGCATAATTAATTAAGTAGGGTGGTCACAATTAATGTGGAGGAATCTCAAGAGGATCCTCCACAATAATGAAGGATTTGAAGAGGTTTAGACCTTGGGTGGACGCCACCATAACCTATCATGGGAGGTTGTGGTTTGGTGGTCCCCACTTCTCATCTTACACATGGAGGGTGGTTACAACAAAATAAAATAAAACGTGTGTTTATTTTATTTTATTATTTCCACAGAAAACCAAAAAATTTATCTTTCACCCTCAACCAACTAACGTTGAGGTGAAAGTATTCTTAAGAGAATACTGGCTCTGCGAGTTCAATGGCACCCTCAGATTTCAATTCCAAGCCCCAGTTCAAAAGTAAGAAAAAACCTGCTTACACATTTACTAAAAGTACCTGAAAAAATGTTCATAAATTCATTTCGATCACTTCGAGCCTCAGAATCACGCACTGTCAATTTTCACAGGCTCGTAAATGTTCCATTTATTTGAATAAAATTTACAAAGAAATTCTATGTCTTTACAATTGATGGTTTCTGAAATTTGTGATAATGATGAATCTACGATTTCACCCCTATGTATTGGTTAATTTATCAAATAATGTTGCAATAATCTATAGAAAAAGTGTCAGGATTTGGTTATAGTTATTTATTCATAAGTAATTAAAATATGTAAAACATTTTATGATGTTGTATAAAAATATTTAATGTTTTATTAACTTTCTTTCGTCACTATATTACTATAAATATACTTCAATAGTGAGGTTATTTATATCGAGAAAGGTTTTAGTAAAATTATGTCACATTTAGCACTGAATAGTATTCATCAAATACTATATATAAATATATGTTTATATATATATATATATATCAATATATATTATTTGTTAAATATAGTAATATGCAATGTTACTAGATTTAGTAAATAATTTATATCTCAAATAAACATGATAGATATCTAGAATATTGAATGATCTTGAGATGATCATATAATTTGTGAACGAAAATTTATGTGGTATTTTTCATATCCAACTATATAATTTGAAATAATTTTTTGATATTGAGATGACCAACTGATGTAAGATTGAAATTTCATGTTTTGTTTATTTTCAATAATTTAATTTTTAATTATTTTATTTTATTTTCATTGTTGATTATGTGTGTTTTAACCCTCTCTTGAAGTATATAAGGACTTGTGTGTCTTCTTAAAATGTATTATGTATCTCTAATCAATAGACCACCTCACTTGCATGTGATAAACATTGTAATAAAATGAATTTTAACAAGAACTGTTGCAGTTTGAAGATGTATTTTTACACCGTGTCTCAAAAGAGACTGATGGTTGCTGAAATATGAGATAATATAGGCTCTAGGTTCGCCCTTGGTTTTTGTTTGATTATCAAATAATTATGATCCAATCTAATAAAAAATTACCATGATCAATTAATTATTTAATCATAACCAATTTAATTTTCTTAAATGTTTAATGATGTTGTGTATAATATTTATTAATTATGTTTTTCTAGTTTATCATGTATTCACAAATATATTTAAATGGTGATATAATTTATATAAAAAAGTGTTTAAACTATAGTTCTCCACCTTTAAGAGTAGTAAATCTTCACAATTTTAGGAAATTTGATGAATTTTAAAAGAAGAGTCATATTTGGTTAAAACCGAGATATAATGAATCAATTTCTTCAATTATATATTGAATTATTTAATATCTTAATAATTTATGGAACACTGATTATCCTTTATTAAATTATGTTGATCATATGGATGAATCATTGTTATTCAAGAAATATGTTTTTAATGGTCTAATGGAATTATATGTGGGTATTTCTGATATTGATGATTTGAAACCTAATACTATAGAACCATTTTTTGTGTGATCTGTAGATGTTGTTCCTTAACAAAATTATCATTCATTTATTTCTATTATGAACTATGTAATAGAAACATTTATGAATAAGATGATGATAATTTGGAAGGAAATGTTGGTGGCATCTCTATGCGTACTATTGATTTAATGAATGAAAATATATCTAAGGAATATTCCATGAATATTAAGGAATATTCCATGAATATTAATCCACTACTTAGTGGTAATAATAATACACTATTTACTTTCTTAGTCTAAGGAATATTCCATGAATATTATTTTTATTGGGATGTAATTATACTAGCTATAGAATTCCATGGAATTATATGGAATAGATCTATATCTATTGATAACACCATTTATTTTGGGATGACGATTGAGAGTATATCTTCCTTGAAAAACGTGATAAAACAATACCACATAGAGAAACATTTTTTATTCGTGGCTGATGAGTTGATGAAGTAAAAAATATCTCATTTCATGTAAAATATATAAGAAAAAAAATTATGAATAAGGGAAATATATGAAAAATTGATTCATGTTAGAAGATAACAAAATTAAAAGACCCACACACTTTTTTACTTCAAATAATTTTATAGGACCACACTTCACCTGTCAAATAGTTTATATTAATTTTAATTATACAGATGATATGACTGTGTCAGGACATTACTATATCCATTGTTCAAGAATGAATATAGTAGTTGTCTAAATATAATATATCCTATGAAAAATATTTGAATTCAAAATAGAAGGAAATTGAGAAATTTTATCCACATTAAAAAGAATCATATGCAATATTGATGTAGCTTATGTGATTTTGACCTCTAAATAATCATATTATTTATCATTTAGAAATTATTTACTATGTATCCCAATGTCACTATGTCGGTCAATCAAATGTAAGTATCTGTATGATTTTTTCCTATTCAATCCATGTAACAATGCATTACCGTGTTGTAAAAAAGTTATTCAAGTCGATAAATTTTTTTATACAATGTATATATATTTTTTACTTATTGATGTTACACTTCATGGTAATATTGAACCTCTAAAACTCAAAATATCTATTATTGAAAAGTTGAATTTTTAATCATAGAGTTTGTTTTCTCATTACATATTCATTCATGTCACCTCAAACTAGGGAGTGTGTATATTAACTGATCACCACTGAGTAATTATAGACAATGTTAATATTGATGGGGTTTCATGGGTAAATTCTAATTCATAAAATATATATTTCATTATATATATTTAAAATAATGTGCATAATAATTTTAGATATTAGGAAATAAATAAAGTGATCATGAAGTTGGCTATGTTTTTATGATCTTATATTTTGGTTAAATAAATATAACATCCTTTTAGATACATAATTTTTTATGGTTTCAGAAAAAAATCCCCATTAAGAGTGGTTCAATAACTGTCTTGAATAAATTTTAAGGCCTAATCAAGATGTTTATAATTATATAATTGAGATTTTAAAAGAAAAAATGATCATTAGCATATTATTGCAACTGTAGATATGTCTATATGAACACTAAAATAGTTGAGTGAAAAAATGGGGTCTTCAAGGGTGTAATAAAAAAATTGACCGCAAGATTATTATAAGAGACATTATAGAGATGTGTGAAGTACATTGTCGAACTATCCTTAGCGGTCTATCAAAGGATGAAAAATGGAATTTGTTTTGGTTAGCATTTCTAATGTTCCATTGATTAGATACCTCATGATGCATCGAAATTTGATGGTCTAAACATTGAATGTGTCTACAGATTCTTTCAGGTAATATAGTTTCACAATCTGGTCATGTGAAGCAGTTATTGAGTACTGGTGGTCTTTTTAGAAAATGTGGACTATGATAGTGGTAACTTCTATGCATTCAGATATCCTTGTTCATATGTTGTTGCATCTTTTTCAACAGTAAACATATAATGGGATCCCTACATTGACACTTATGTATCAGATCATCACTATGGTAAACTATTATAGTGCACATTGTATATATGTTGGAAAATTTCATTATATTACCTAGCATGTTGACCAATTGACACTCATTCATAATATTTTCTGTTTTCATATTATGAATTTTTTCATTTATGATTCTTTTTGTTTCTGAATTTTTTGAATTATTGGATTCATATTACCAGACTGGACCTCAAAAAAAAATAGTATACTTGTATTATAAATGAGATGGATTATCCTCAATAATGGGATAATGGGACTATGATGTATAATTTTTCACAAAAAATGAAATACTCAAAAGAGATGTCCCCCAGTTGTAGGATACAACTCCACTTTCCATCAACCATGATCGAGTCTATGTATTTTATCCTAAATGTGTAAATTTATTTTGTATGTAGACATTCAATTATTAGATCCATTTATTTATGAATTTATTAATTTATAACCTATATTATATCTAACTTGTTTTATTTTTGGATTGAATCATAAATAATTTTTTGATAGTTCAACTAATAATAAAAATAAAATTACAAAAAAATTTATAAAAGAGGTTCATCCTCTAAAACAATTGCCTTAAAATATTTCCTTCAAATCACAGGTTTAACTAAATATATCATTATGGTACATCTTCTATGTGGAATTTTCATCCTGAATGATATACATAAAAATATTTTGAAAATTATTAAACCTGATTAGAGATCATTAAAACAAGAAATTGATAGACTAAGTCAACATCATTAGTTGAATATATTTTTTACCTCATTTTTCATCATAATGATTAATTTTACATATGATTTTTCTACCTCAATTTTCTTCTTATAGTTTTTTAAAAACAATTTATAATTTTTTTTAACCAACTATAAAGAAGTGAATATGATATCAAATGTATAGTAGGTGGGTCCTCCATTTGTCACATTCTCAGATAATCCTGTTTCAAAACTAGTTTTAGAGCGATGTCCAATTCCTAATTTGATTTTAGAGATATCTCATCCTTTCTATCATGCTTCACCACCCCAACATCATCCCACACCTTCACCATGTTGGGTAATATGGAATAGCGATATGAGACTTCACATTTTTCGATCATCAGGTCATTTCTATGCTCGTAGAAGGATGGATTCCTGATACAAATAAGTTTTATTTTATTGATGGGAAATGACTAATAAACATGAGGATGTGTCAATTATGTTGGGACTCTATATCAACGGTGAAACTATGTTGGGCCGAGTGGGTACATATTGCTTTGAGCTGGTTCACATATTATTGTGCATTGAGGTCTATGACGATGGTTGATCCATTGTAGGAAGTAGATTACACATTACATGGATAGATGAGAACTTCACTCAATTAGTTTAAAATTTCAATGAGATCACCATGTTGTGATTTTAACATTAATAAATTTTTATACTGATTAGCCATATGATATTTATTCATCATTCAACTATATATTCACATTTTATGTATTTAACATTATTTGAGGACTTAGACCAGACGGGGAAATATATCGTTAGGTTTTCAGGTTTCACGTATACATAGAGGGTTCTATGAAGATCATGTCACATTGATAATATGAAGATCAAATGATGTGTTATTACTATACATATGTGGATATGAGAGCATTTCCCCCACTTAATTCAATATTCATACATGATATTGAATATTGGAATTATAGGAAAGTCTACATTTGGATGATGGTTTGTTATTTCTTCGTTTTAATATCAATTTTTTTTAACTTTATATTATGAAATATAAGTAAAAAACGATATCTATAGGTGGATTCACACCCATAAACATTTATATACATCTATACATGATGTCCATGCTTAAAAATTTATACTATATAGTCTTTGATCAGACTATGTAAGTGGTTATTAATTATATAGTTAAATCATTATTGTGTATAATATATACCCCAATTTATTAATTGATTATTAATATTAATTTTCATATTTAATGGATCCTATATACTAAGGATATCATCCAAATTCTATAAACATATGGTACAATGATGCTTTCTACTAGCTCAGTCATCATTCCTATGATTCATTTTCATATTTTTCAGTGACATCATACTGATAAAGTTACGAGGTAGTTCAGATTCTACCAAATCATTACTACACTTCCCAAAAAGTTACTTTTACTTTATTCCATGAATATTTTAGCGATGTAAGAATTTGACTGCAGGAGATATCATGTAGGGTATATTGAGATATTAGACAAACAACATGAGTCACGATTATGAGGGCCGACACAGTATGTATGCATTTATCTGATCAGCTAG
The DNA here is from genome assembly GCA_963277665.1 of Viscum album. Taxonomy (NCBI): domain Eukaryota; kingdom Viridiplantae; phylum Streptophyta; class Magnoliopsida; order Santalales; family Viscaceae; genus Viscum; species Viscum album. The sequence goes on from OY728135.1 coordinate 1,295,607,918, forward strand.
ACTATGCATCATAGTAGAACATGTCCCAAGTGATATATCTTATGTGGTTTATATAAGGCTATCATGACTTTGTAATAAATATTCCTTCCACAATTGAACATATTTTTTATTAACATTACATAACTGCATATGTTTTGTTCATAGAATGCACGTATCACCCATCTCCTTCACAAGTCTGATTCGATCGAGGGTGGTATATTTGACCAGGAATATTTTCATAGAGCTTTGATAGAGTTTATTCATTCAATGGACTAGACATATCATATGATTTTATTTGATACGCCAGAAGATACTGAGGCTACTAATCCTGATGTAGATGTACTTTGGGTGTTGAGTTTATTATTGATACTGGTGTGGAATAGGAGGTATGTGTTATTCATGAGTAACTAGATGCTCATCCAGATCTTATATCATATTAGCCACAACCATAGGCAGAGGCACATGAACAGACATGGTCAGTTTGCATGTTAAATTTTTTTTATTGATATAGATGCAAATTGTTTGGTGCTATATTTTTTAATAACATCTGATCCACAAAAAATAATATTCACACCAACCATATTCTTCATAATTTGGGTAGTGTTCCAGCCACCAATGACAATCCTTGGATGTAGGATAGAGTATAGGTGGTGAGACTGTAGATCTGCCACCTATCAGATAGAATGATGTGAAGGTAGGTGTCAGGGATGATATATAGGAGTAGCGAACACCATAAAATAGATATAGATAGACACGGTGTGGATGCATTATATATACACATGGTTGTAGCAGAAAGGATCATCGAGGCCACCAATGTGGATTAGATTGATATATGTTATATGTTTTTAAATCATTAATTATAAATTAATTTAAAACAATGTAATATATTACATAATGTTGCATTAATCAATAAATTGATCTAATTGGAAATTCATACAAATATTTTTGAGGGAATAATTAATATTAATATTAATAACTACATTGGTAATAGTAATAAATAATATTTTTTATTTACATTAACACTTAGTATTATTATCCATATTTTGAATAATAAATAATATTCTTAAATCTATTACTAAATATTAATAATATAATTATTTTGTATTAAAAAATATATTAATAATTAATATTTAATGTAAGATGATTATTTATTGTAGATAATATAGAAAATGATACTAAATAATATTATAATAAATTATTATCTTAAAATAATTATTAAATATTCTTAATATTATTAATATTAAGTCAAAAATATTATTAATATTAATAATAAATATTATCTTATTTATAATATAAATAAGTAATTAAAAATACATTATAATATATTAAAAATAATATAATTATTAACTAGTTATTTTTTTCAAATTAATAATTATTATATTTACATTATTATACCGTAAATATTACCTATAATGATATTAACTTTATTGATACCATATTAATATATTATTAATTAATAATAAATTATAAAATAATAAAATAAATATTTTATGTAATAAAAAAACTACAAATAATTATATCAAAAAATAGAAAATATTTATAATTAAAATCTTATAAGAATAATATAATTATTAACTAGTAAATATTTTTCTAAATAAAAATTATCTAATTTAAATTATTATTAAATAAATAAGATATATAATTCTATAAATTATATTAATAACATTATAATATTTCATTAATAAAAAAATCATAAAATTGATAATTAATAAATATTGTACATATTTATATATTACAAATAATTATATCAACAAAAAATTAAACAAATATTTATAATTTAAATCTTATAAATATTATTTTTATACAACTAGTTAATTAATAACATTATAATATAATATTAATTAATAATTAATAATAAAATTGACTATTAATAAATATATTACTGATTAACAAATTGGTAATATTTTATATCGATAAAAACATTTACAAATATTTATAAAAAATATTTATTGAAATTAATATTAATAATAAATATTATTTTATTAAATTGATAATAAAATTATCAATAACACACACAGACACACACACACACACACACACATATATATAATGGCATGAATGCTGATCATGTCTCCTTGGCTGCGACTGGAAAGCATGAACTCGATTCAATCCTCTTGGTAAAATGGAGATGAATGAACATGGTTCTTGCCTCCCCACACCATGTTTTATAAATACAATGACCCCTATACCTTTTGTCGACCTTTCAGAACCCTAAACCCCATATAAAAAAATCGATCATTAACACATGGACATCGCACAGACATTGTGGTTGGCCCCACCTATTCCTATATTCTTATTCACCAAAATAAGGAAGATTCTTGAATACATTATTCCATGTGTACTTCAAGGCCATTTTCTTGATAGTATTGAAAACTAATAATATAGCAAGAGTAGATTCTTGAAACCCTTCAAGGCCCTTAGGCAATAAGGAAAATTAATAGAAATGAAAACCATCCTATGACCACACAATGTGTAATATAATCCATTTGTCTCATGATACCTCATAAAAAAGGATGCACAACATGTGTCATCATCCATTCATTATTTATTATTTATTGACCAAAATGGATTGGCGTAACTAATTCTACCATAAACATATAATTAATGAAGGTACAACTATCCAAATTAACTAGGCCCACAATATCACTTCCTCAACTATGAAGCGAAAAATTCTATTTTGATAATTTAACTGATACTATACCACAAAGTGCACACCCCACACAAACTACCTTTACCTGAAATTAATGTTATAGTATTTTACTTTGAATCAATGTACATGATCAAATGATACACATTGATAATGATCTCCAGTTAGGAGACCAATACACATGTTTATAGATAAGAACTACCAAAGTCACCTGAAACATGTGGTGTTCCTATTGGTGGCTCTATCCTCATGATCTATTCTATCCAAGAGAACCAAGTGTGAACTTTATGATAAGAAGTCTCAAGGCTTATGTGCCCAAAAACATATGGTCATACATCATCTATGTCCTGAAAGCATGATGTATCTTGACCATAGAATTTTTTTATGATTACAGTCATGGTATCTTATGGTTAAAATTATATCTTGGTAACTGCTATTATCTTTTTATATAACATATAATCAAAAGAAATTACCATTAATATAGTGGATGCAGATGTATCACCACTATTATTGTAAGGTAAACACATATATGCATAAACCTATATAAATGTATTGGTAATTAAATTATATACATCATTTGGGTCTAGGGAACCAACTTACAATATTCAGAGTCTCGAGTTTCATTTTTAAAAACATAATACATGCAATACGAGTGAAATCATCAATAAAATAATAATTTAATTATCTATGTATATTTATTTTTAACTCATTGGCCTATATATATCAGAGTGAATCATCTATGAGGGATTTGTTAAACATATCTTAAATTTCCTATAAAATGTGTATGTTATCCTCCCTTTCTAGAAAATATTACAAAAAAAATCTCTTATTCTAGTCATATCATGAATATTATGAATACTATCTATCTTTGTTAACTTTTTTGAATTCCATTGACACATGTTACCCAACCACTGAAGTAATAGATAATTTTCTTCGGTCATTCTAAGATAATACGAATTTTATACACATCCAACTTGAAATAGTTTTCCCTTGGTTCATTTCCATTTTAAAACAACATTCCCATGTTCAAATATTTTTATAACTATATTTTAAAAAAATAACTCTATCACCTTAATTCTATAGTTATTAACACTTAAAAAATTATGCTTTTCCCAATAATAAACAAGTCCCTTTTCAATTTTAACTTTTGTTCCCCAATAATGGTATATCCCAAAACATTTGTCTTGAGTTACTCATTATTAGCATACAGTGTATTACCTTCTTTAAAATTAGTCACATTATTCAAAAGCATCGAATATGTTGTTATAATTATAGAGAAATAACTATATGAAATCCTCAGTCATTCTCTTTTTTTATCTTTGGGAGATTTTTTAACAATAACGGATTTTTCCTTATCTTTTTTCGTTCCTTAAATCCATCTTTTGAGATTTGTTATAAAAATATTATTGTGATGGAATCATCATAATTTGATCTACCACATTATTTTTAGGATGTTCAAATATTTCAAAAATACTTTATAATGATGGTAATGTATTTTTAACATTCAAACTAACATTCTCAGTATGTCTCTTTTTGTGTGTGTTGACTCCCCTTCTAACTTTCTCTCTACTTTATCTTAGAATTATTGTAATATTATTAATTAAACCGATGCATATTTTTTATATATATAAAGCCACCACATTACCAACAATATCAATATAATTCATATATTCTTTTATAACTTCTATACGATCCTATGATATAAACCTACTTTTCATTAACTTTATTTCATTCCACCTGGGAGCTTTTTTCCACCCCAATGTATTTGTTATAAATTGAGGCATTTTTCTTGAGATTATATTTCTTCTCAACATAGACAAAAACACTAGAAGTTTCTTATTATTTTTAGACATGAAAATTTCATAATCTTTTGGTTTTTATTTTCTTTGTTCAGGATAGATATATGGTTTCTCGACTTTATTATTCTTATGAAAGGATTCATATTCCATACCAATTATTGAGGATAATTTTATTGACCGTAATTAGGTTTTCACATCCTTGAACTATAACCAACTTTGGTAACTATGATTTATAAATTTGAAATCCTTTAAAAAGCATTATCTATTTTTTTGAGTAATTTATAACTCTTCCACCCTAACATCAACTTTTCATCAAGCTCAATATTAAGTTTTTGTTTTCATTAAGTGACTTCTTTATAAAATCAATATATTTACAATCAACAGTTTTTCATTTGGAACAAATTCATTACGTTTTATGAGACATTATATTTGTTCAACTTCTTATTATCCCTTTCAAATCTTAAAATCATTAGAAGAAATTAATTATAGTCTATTTTCAACATAAACTCTATCTAAGATTATTATTCTTCATAACTGATACTTTCATAACTAGTAATGTTTTAATTATATAATTTTACAATAAATTATTTCTCAGAATCATTTTCATTGATGTTTTCATATTCTTATTCAATGTCGTCATCCTTGTCATCATTAAACAAAAATATTCAACATTTAGTATTATAGAATTATCAATTTGTTTTCTTAAAATAAGATTTATATATTTCTAAAATCATTATAAAAGATACTATTATTCATCTATTATCATAATAACTTCTTTCATACCCCTTCAATTAAGATAAATTTGTTGAAAAGTTCCAAATAACTTGACAACCAAATCATTTAAGGGGTAGCATTCCTTTTTTTACTTTTATATGACCCTTTTTTACATGTTTGGAAATCAAGGGAATAAATTCATATATTTTTTTAACTAACCTCATATATAGTTTCAATGTTCGTGACTTATTCTTCTATGAGAACATTTTTACTATTTTTACTTTTTGGAATATTTTGTAGGAAATTTCAGGATTATAATTTTCTTTACTCTTCCAAACATTCCCTCTTCTCATATCATACGCGATGAGAGTGTTGTGTAGATCATCCAAAGATAGATATTCATGTTCTTTATCTTCAAAATATAAAACATTTTAATCAATAATTTTTGGAAGATTACTAAGATAGTTTCACAAAATGGTTTATTCTTCTAACTTTTAACCAAGGCATTTTATGGGGATTAAAATGTAATTAACCATTATAATGTAGTCACTAATAGATTCATAACCAACAATTTTTTGATCTTTATACTTTAACCTCCAGTTTTTTATCATAAATTTATTATCATTCATATTTCCTTCATGGGTTTTTTTTCAACTTATTCTAAATTTGTTTAGCAGTTTCAACTACAATAACTCTATGAAACCTATTTTTAGAGAGGGAGAAAAGTAAAAAACTTACACCTCGTCCATAATTTTATAAATTCTTTTTATCAGCTACTGTGAGGGAATAAATCTCAACATTTAGATGAAATAAATATGTAGAGACATCAAGATCTTCATAAATAAGTGCCATAAGATATGATAAAATCATGTCTTTCTAAATATTATCATTCCTTCCATAGAAAATAGTAATACCCTTATAGTTTATATAATTCTAAAACTACATAATAAATTATCATTTCTATAAACATCAGAAATTAGTCAATGAAGTGTTCCTTCACTCTAATACATATTAAAAAGCCTAAGTAGGATATGTGTGATCATTAATAATGAGAGGGGTGAATCTATGATTAATATTTCTAGTATTTTTTTTCTTTTCTTATGAAATAATATTCACCTCAGGTTAACGATTTATAATTTTTTTGAAAAAGTAAACTCACATGTACAACCATAAGAACCCGAGAATTTATAAGGTTTACTAATAAATAATAATTCTATGTCATTGGAATGGTTTTTAAATATTCAAATATGACACAACACACTATAAAATAATATAGTTTTGTGGTTACAACAATGAAGGGAATATCCTTACATTTTTGTATCACTATGATCAATACAACAGTGCATATACTTCCTAGTACAAATGATTTTACAAATTGATTTATGAAAAACTTATAAATATTTACCAACAATATCACAATGTTTTTACTATACGACTTGTACCTATACACCTTTTATCTTATTTAAAAAACAACTCTTTCAATTTATCACCAACAAATGGTATGAATTTACACCATCTACTAATTATTCTTGTGGTTTATTTATTATATTTTTCTGTTCAAAAAGATCATTATTTGCCTTCTAATAATTGAAATAGATTTCATACACCACTTTCTGAGTCCGATTTCAACTGATTGAATTTTTTGGTGACTAAAAACTATGTCCATTAACTAATCAGAAACCAAATTTTCATCCCACATAATAAAAAATATTAATTCAAAAACACCCACTAAAAAATGAAAAATCCATCTCAATAACTCCAGAACGTTCGTGAATGAATATGAGAAACTTCATTTACTTAAAAATTATTAATATTTCCTAAAATAAATAAAATAATCATGATTTTTCCTCATGATGTTTTCAACATTAAAAGACTAGATTAGAATAATCACTTTTAATATATTTAAAAAACACTTTTTAGAAAACTTCACTACACAAAAAATCATCAAGAAAATGTTATCCAGAATACTCTTAAATATTTCTCGACCTACTAAGAGTCCCTTTATTGATAAAAAAAACATTATAAGAATATTTTGGATGATTCTCCTAGAAAAATTCTTCAATTGATATGTTGAATTATAAATTTTTTCGAAATATTTATATGTTTGATGTACTTCATCCATTGGGACTTCTTCCAATTATAAAACATCATTAACTCCACTTTTAAGAATTAAAATATTTATTCTTATATTTTTACATTTAAATTTGATCAACATTTATATACAATTTTTGTCTAATAAACCTTATACCAAAATTTCATGAGTTCATTTTTTTAAAAAATTGAACATTATAATATCATACATATCCTTCTGGATAACACAGTATAAAAAGTTCATCCAATCCGGTTTTGGTCAAAAGTTTTGTCTAATTATACATTTTTCGATCTATTTACAAAATATAGTTTTGTACTTAAGAAACTTTTCATTCTTCAACAGGATTCATAAAACGTGAAAATACTGTTTATCTAATTGTATCGTTACAAAAACAAGAATTTAATGAATGTGTATCACAATGTTTTTAAACATAAAATTAAAAACAATACGTATCAAAAACAATTTACAAATTTTTAGCAGAATTCCACAGAAACATGAAATGAGATATTTTTATACTGAGAAAAATTTCGATCCTTTTATACTAAAAAATTGGATGATGAGATATTTTGTATCTCATGATGTAGGAATCTTTCAGAATAGAAAGGCATCATCCTATTTTATATGGAACATTTTATCTATGAAAAAAGTTAGAAACAATAAAAGATAGAAATTCACAACAAAAAATGCAACCAATATCCCCAATTATAGAAATTTTATCAGATGGATATTTATTAAGAAACCTTCTTTTAATCCTCTCTATATGATTCCACATCTGATAGATTACCTTTTTAAAAATACTTTACAATAGGATGTGATATTTTTAATATAGGAAAATCCATCTATTTCCAAAAATAAATAAAAAAATCCAACCAAAAGTATTCAAAAAATTCCAACCTAAATTCTTTAAAAAAACATCTAAAAACCTCAATAATTCCATTATTCATCATGGAGAAAAAAAATAAGGATATTGAAAAAAAGTGATATATTTATGTTAAAAATGTTTTTGATTTTTTGTTATCAATGATGATATACATCAATGAGAATATATATTTTATGTCTGGTAGTGTTGGGTGGTGGAAGAATAATCCATCCCCTTAAGAAGATGAAATGGTTTTATAATTTTTTGGGTAAAAAGGGAGGGGATGCAATCATATAATGACTAGTAGTGTAAATTCAATGTATCATCAATATAAATATAATAAATATTGAACTATTCTTTATAGGAATAAATGGAATGCGATTATTCTTATGGGAATCGTTGTATTAAATGGTTAATAGTAGAGGTGGAAGAGAAATCTATTGAAATTTATACTAAAAATAGTGAAGCTGTAATTAAAATAAGGAAAAATATAACATATGTATATAGAAACCATATATGGATTTATTTAGAATAGTAGATAATCTTGTTAGTGATAAATATTTCATGGATTATGATTGAATAATTTTATATAAGGATTTAATTAAATGTAAGTAAAGATACTTCAAATATGCTAAATAATGAATTTAATTTTATAAAAGGAATTGAAAATAAATGTAATGATATTTTTAAATGTTTCTATTTTTCCAGAGTCATTTGATGTTTTTGAAGCTGATTTAGAATGATTAAGAAGTCCCAAAGTTTAATTGATGTTGTTCTGGAGTGATTTTATTAAATTTTGGAATTTTTATGTTAAAGATGAATATTGAAAAAGTATTGATTGATAATAGTCATCCATTGCTAGTGATATTGAAAAAAATAAAGTCATGAATTCATAAGTGTAAATAATACACTTGGGAAGAGTAATTCACGACTTTCGAAGAATATTTGATGACTTAATAAGTGAAAGTTATAAATATGGATGGCTAGCTACCAAAATCATAGGGGTAATTTTTTACTGTTTAATATTCATTAGTTTGAAGAATTTGGCTAAAGAAAAGATCATACGAGTCCTCTTTATAAATCTATATGACTGTAATGAGTAAATTTTAAAAGCAACTCAATACTTTTTAAGAGTACTATGTTAATTTATATGGGTGATATGATACTTTTTAAGAGTTGTTATTTTTTTATAAATTAGAAATGAAAACTTCATAAGAGTAATAACACAATTTATTATAGTAATATATAATTTTTTAGAGTTATCACTTTGTGAGAATCATGAATTTTCTGAAGACTGATATTTAAAAAATATATTTTCTAAAGTGTGAAATATTATTAGATGATGCTGGATCTATCATTCGAGGTCAAATAATCATGATTCTTGGATAATACATTATTAAATATTTGATTTGAATATGATTAATTGGGAGGAGGATGATTGTATTACTATCATATTTAAATTGATATTTTAAAATATAGAAATTTTAAAATCAATATTGGAGATCAAAATAAGAGCAGTTAAATCAGCTGATGATCAAGAAGTTATTTAAAGGTATAATTATTATAATTTGGATTTTTGATTAAAGGTGAATTATTTAAAAGTGGATCTAGAAACTGAGAATAATAATATCAAGATGATTTTATATCTGAGAAAAAGAAATACATATTGAGCCCATTATATGTTTTTAGAAGCACTCAAACCATTATTAAAAAATTCCACATCATAATAGTATTAATTCAGTATGATATTCTTATAGTTTTATATCATTATTAATTACTGTTTTTTATAAAAGATTTTAATAATAAATATAAATATATTTCATAAATAGTTGAATGAATATTAACTTTGGTAGGATAAAATGTCAAATATCATAGAGAAATATATTCCTGAAATTTAATTAGAGATAATAAACTCATAAAAATACAATATTAAAGATTGTGGGAGCACACCCACCTAATATTTTTTAGGAAAATGAGATGTTGTATCACTGTATTGAGATAGGAGAATAATTTTTATATTTAATATATATGAAAAATATAACCTGATATAGGGATATAAAATATTTGAATAAGAGAGAAAAGAGAAGAAATGACTCTCTCAAGGGAGAGAACCCTAGATATCTATAATACTCTAAACATATAATCCCATAAATATGTAAAGAATAAAACCCTTATAGATATTGAAGATAAATAATAATCCAACCTAATTCTATTAAATAAATATATATAGTTAGTGTAGAAGCAGAAGAAGAAGATCTACGATACTTAGAATTATAGAAGTCTAAAATAGTGAGAAATAATGAAGAAAAAGAATAGTTATTTGAGGTTTAGGTAAAGAAAAAAAATACTTTTATACATATTATTACAGTATATTTAACATAATCATCCATTAATTACAACCCAATGATCATGAGTTCTATTTTCTTCAGTATACCAGGTTCAAAATACATAAAAGTGAGGATATAATAAAACATATTTATTCTATTATCCATAATGAGATCCATAATCCTGTTGAGATCCTAAAACAAAATGGGATACCCTATGGAATATATAGAGAATAGGGTGACCGAATAATCATAGTAAGGGAGTAATCATTATACGGAAGTATAACTTGTGAGTCCAAAGTATGACATGTTATCATAAAATAAAATACTCAAGAGTAATCACATGAGATCATAACATAAAGAAAATGGTATTATAAGATCATTTAATAAATGAAAAATTCTAAGGAACACAAAACATTACATAAATATAATTCAAGGCTAACCATCAAGACAACATGACTTAGTGGTAAGAGTCCAATAATTCAGTTTACTCCTAAACCCCATATATAATATCTCATAAGACAAAAAAATTATCAAATGCATTAGAGGGACATATAATTATTAACCCACCAACCATATTCATATAATGTACATGAATATGTGTGCCACAGAATGGAATCAATCCTAAGGAATAAGAATAAAAATTTCCCATGGAAAGAAATTCTGTTGCATAATCTTGTCTTATATAATATTCAAGTGAGATTTTATAATGATGGAATTTGAGAGACAAACATAAGGAATGTATTACCCCATCAATGCAATGGAGAATATTCCTGGTATATATGTGGTAGATATATACAAATAATTTAGAATAAATCCATTATATCCAATGACTTCATCATTGATGAAAATGTATTTAAAATATTAAATGGAATATTTATTGAGAAAAAGAACATTTTCACATTGAAAAAACATCTCCAAAATGTAATAATTTATAAATATTTGTAATGTTTTTATTAAAAAACCACGTTATATTATAAATTAAACTTAAAATAATTTATTGGTCATAATTATGGGTAATTCCATACACATTGTAGAACATAAAATTATCATTCTGTTCACAGTCTTGTAAAATATTAAAAAATCGCTCATTCAAAAAAGGGAAATGATATTACCTAAAAAATATTGAATAAAAAAATGGTTAAAAATGACATTAATAATTCATTCGGTGAATGTTAAGAATATTATTGAATTATTTTTCAAAAACATGGATATTGAAGAAAAAGGATTGTTGACTAATGAGAAAAATGTAGTTATCTTTTCTTAAAAATGGTTCTCAATCATTTTAAGTAACAAAGAGAATAAAATGGTACTATTACTTGAAAATTTCATTAATTAATTTTTTATACTAAAAATAAATGTGTATAATTGATAACGACCAAATAATTTCTTTTACTGTAAATGCATGTATAAATAATCCTGATTAAAATGAGATTGAATCATAAACCCTAACTACCTAAGTAACTTTTCAATCATAACCCCTATGAATAATGGAATTTTATTATAACGTAAAATACAATGAATTAATAAGGATTAAATATATAATAGGTAATGTGTAATTATATAGAAAATTTAATATAAAATAAGATCATAAAAAAAATGTTTCTCAAAAATGGATGTTTTTAGATGAAACCCTTACCCCAAATCCAGACGTAATAAAGTCTTTTATTTTAACTTATGTATAATAAAATTATATGAAACATTCTTTTTCTTGATATTTTTTTAATAAATTATTATTAAACCAATAAATTTATTTATTTTAAATGTTTATTTAATTTATAAATCATGTATGTCCAAACGAAGTGTTTTGAGGACACATAGTATATAATTTCATAATGACATCAATGTAGTTAATGTGGTCAAAGGGGTCATTATTACTTCATCTACATAATAGTAATCATTAAATAATTATAATATTCATAATTTTATTATAAATTTTAAAACAACCATGAAATGTGGTTATGAAAATTTAACTACATTACAATCTTGGAGATGGTATGTCGTACGTATGCATGGGTAACATTTCCATTTTTTAACGATGATAATGGAACGAATGAAATTTATATTTTATATTTATAGATCCAAAATTATATTATGTATATCATATTACATATTTAAATAAACATACATATACCATCCATATGACTCAATGACAAAAAATGAATCTCATCGATTTACGAGGTGATAGTTTACCCTACACATGAACGATGTCATCATTTTTTAATGGATGGTGTGTAAATAAATAAATTGACCTGATAATTTTAAATAATTACTTATACGTCATAAATATAACATATAAACAATAAATTAATCATCATGAACTTCCATGAGGGGTGATAATGGAAAATTAATTACATCAATTTCGGATGTGGTGGTACGCCAAATACAAGAACGACAGTTTAGTTTCCCATTTGACGGAATAATAAATAGATTTAGGGTATGATATTAACATAATAAAACCATAGAATATGGTATATAAATTTATTATTATATAATAATTATTGAGTTAGATTAAATTGACATGTAATAAGAAACAAAAGAGAGATTCCCGGTTAAGATTGATCCCTCTTCTTCAGGCCACATCATTTTAATTATATATAAATCCAATCTTGATTAGATTTTTAATCAATCCAACTCTTCCAGGATGTGGTAAGAGAATAAAGTAATTAATTTTGGTATGTATTTTCCAAACCAATGTGTTTTTTATGTGTTTAGAGTAGATTTCAGTGGGTTTTCTTTTATAAGGGATTAGATATGTGGTCTTGTAAATACCCAAAAATATTCAATAATAGGAAGTTACTCTAGGCTCAAGTGTAACACACTGTTGTTTTAAAAGATAAAAATCATGTTTGATAACATATGTGATGTATAAAAACAATTTTATAAGAGAATTTAATACCATTCTAATTTATTATATATTAGTTTTTCAATAAATTTGATCTCCTTGATAAGTTCTGAAGAACTCAACACCAATCTTAAAAAAACATGATACTCTATTAATATATTATTATTTAAACCTAACTACTATAATATTTCCATTATTTTAGTGGGTATGAATATGACAATTTAAGTTATGAAAATTATATGGTTTAGATATTTATGAAAAAATTTCAATGGACATCTACTATTTAAAAATAAAATAAGAATCAATTGAATGAAAAAGAAATGTTTTTTTGAAGAATTTTATTTTCCTAAAAGGCAATTTAATTGCACTTTGCTCACATTAATTAAATTTAATTTTTAATACGTTAATAATTTTTTTTAAAATTAAATTCACTTTTTAAATCATAATATTAAAATTTTATTAAGGTGAATTGTTTTGCATATTTGTTAAATGATTCAATTTTTTATGAATATTGAAAAATAATGGTTTTTAACAAAAAACTTATTTCTCATTTAGTGTATATACACGAACCATTTTATTTAAATGTGGTTTTAAAAGTAATAGTAGTCCAATTATATATTTATTAATACAAATTAGGCTATTATAATCAATATCATATTGAATATTGATATAAAAACATTTCAAAACTTTTCAATGGTTTTATTTTGGAATGCTACTTTTTAGACATGTTTATGGGTATAATTTTAAATTAAATTCTATCACATGTTTTAGATGAATTTGGAAAAAATTTATTCAATATTTGTAATCAGAAAAAATTATCTTATTTAATATGTTCATCAAAATTTTTAACATAATGAATATTAGAAATATTAAAACTTATTTACCACAATTAAAGTAAAAATATGTTTATGAAGGGGTTAGAATAAAAAATAGGTTTTAAAAGGAGAAAATATATATCTAATTTCTATTTTATGGTCATTGTTTGACCTTATATATTATTATTTTTTAAAATTTATTCATTTTGGATCCTTGTGGAATGATTAGAATATGGGAGGGAATATTTATTTACAAAAACTCAAGATGTTTCCTCACCCCTATAAAAGGCCACCCCTATCCTATCCACTTCACACATCCAAAACGAATTGTTTCAACCAATACATACCCCAATAAAATCTTTACCTCCATCCCCTAATCCTAGAATTATTTGTTTGATAACAAATACAACCTAGAATGGATTTTGGTGCAAACTTAAAGATGTTTTTTGAAGAAGTGGTAACATCCTTAACAAAGTGTTTTACTTTATTTCTTACTCCACCTACTCAAACATATTTTAAAAAATTATGATATAATAAATTGATATTATTCCAAATTATGATATGTTAAGGTAATGGCATATACCCATCTCCCCCTTCCTCAAATGGGATGTAAATCTATTGATCGTGTGTACTATATCGATCGATGATTTTTATAAATAAATATTTTATCATAACATGTGAATATTCCTTTTATTAAAAAAATAAGTGTCAAATGATCATAATAGGTTATTGAATTTGCAAACATGGTAACATAAATAATTGGTTAATAAAAGGACATTATTTTCTCCCACAAGGTTCTTCATGTCCAACACCCTTCTTATAAAAATCATACATAACACATATCTTCATAACTAGGGGAAATAAAATATAAAAAAGGGTGAAATTTCATGATCAATTAAGGAAAATATGAGAGATAATTAAAACTAACCATGAGTATAAGTGTATGAGAATACAATTATAACATTTGAAAACCATACCCTATATATAAGAATTCATAAACGTGAATCATGATATAAATATTAGTTGTTCATAAGATGTGAATCATAAATTAATAAAATAGGATTATCCATTTTAGCATAAAATAGCGATATGAAAATGAATTTTGGAAAAAAACAAACATATAATTTTTTTTCTGCAGTTATCAAGGATCAATTATAAGTCCATATTAGTTGAATGGGTTTACACTCAAAACTATCTTAGTAGTAAATGTTCAGTCCCAAGAAAATCATTACGGGCAATATCTCTTATTGAATCACCTTTAGCCCCAATTCCATCCATATCTTTCTCAAGAGATAAAAATCTATACTCAATTAATTATAGGGAGATATAGGTCCCACTGATCACATATTGAAATCATACATATGTGTTCTACATTATCATAAATATTCATAATATCATAACACATGAAATAAAATAATTATCATAATAATTTCACAATATCTCAATCTGTAGACAGGAGAAAAGTTTTATAATCATTTTATTATAGGATAACCGATGAAAAAGCTGGGTTTCATAAGCATATAAACTATTAAAGAGAAAAGAGTTTCGTAAAAATTATTCCGTAAATAAAATAAACATTCAAAGAATGGGTATGAATGGTACCCTTGTACCATTTTCCTAAGAATAAAAAATAATGTCATATTAGATGTAAAATAAATTTTAAATATCATCTAAAACATTTATTGAGGAATATAACATTTTCACATTGAAAAATTGTTTTTAAAACATAAAAAAAATTTGAAATAATTTTTATCTACAAAACAATAAAAAAATTAATTTCAAGAATATTAAGGGGATTATTTTTTAAAAAATAACGTTTTATACATATAAAGGAATCATTAATGAAATGATGAAGATAATGGAGGTTAAATTTTTACATTCCATACATGTTAAATGAGCATTCCCTTTTCACTCTAAAATGTTTAGAAAAGTGACGTCGTTGTAAAAAACAATAATATTACTTTCAAAAAGTATTTTAAAAAATATATTAATCTGTAAATGTTTTTTAATAAATAAATTTAAAAAGGTTAAAGATACTTTTGAAAATATTTTTAGAAAACATGGTTTTGAATGAATGTATATTTCCGACCAAATATAGAAATAAAGTGGTAGTATCCTAATTTTTTTTAATTATCTTAAGTACCAATGATTGTAATAATGGAACCATTAAATTAAGACATAAAAAATAACCAAAGGATAATAAAATTCATGAGAATTATTGTAATATGGATCTTAATATTTCATCAATTAAAGCATAATCATAAATGAACCTGATAAATGATGATATTGAAGAAATAAACTATAACCACTTTGGTTACATTGAATCATAAATTACAAGAAAGAATAATATTAAATTAAACATAAAATACCATGAGGATGAAAAAAAATTCAGGATATTACTATTCAAATGGGTTTTATATACACCTTTTAAAAGAATATATGTACATCTTAAAGAAGGAAAATTGTGACAGTGACCCCCTCGCCATGTTGGCATAATTTTAATCATAAACCCCAGGAAAGAGAGATAAAAAAATTTATATTTAAATACAATGAATTTTAAATAAGATAATAATAAAGTAAATTCATGGGATGTATATACACTGTATTGAATAATGAAATTGTAAATATAGCATGTGTCTAACAAAAATGAAATAACGAGGAAAAAATATGTTACCTTAAGTCTTGAGTCTATTAGTACACATTAATTCCTCCTGTATAAGAACTATATTTTTATTATATATCTATCATAGAGATATTTTTATATATATAATACAATATATGACTTACTTATGACTTTATATTACCCATTTAATAACAATTCCATGTTAAATTTACATTTTGGGTAATACCTGCATTGTTGTTCATACAAGTTTTAACATGAAATTCTTCGTAATATTACTTAGATACTGATTTAATCCTCTCCATAATTATAATAAAGATATTAATATCTTATATATTTTCTTCATACTCATATATATTAATCTTTTAAATTTAGTCATATGAAAAGAAATACATTGTTCATTGAGACGGTAGGTCGTACGTATGCATGAACTCAATGTCAATTTTATTGTTATATTGAAATAAATAAAATAAAATAATATATATATATATATATATATTATCATTACATTAGAATTTTTATTTTAAATATACCAAATATTTCTATTAAACACATTTAAAATACATTCCATTTAATGCCTGAATGAATCAATTACCTTGTAAAGCGGTAGTCCTCCCTACATAGAAACAACGTTTTTGTATTCTTAAAAAATAAAAATCCTGAAGTTACGTGTTTAATAATAGTAATAAAAGAAGCATAAATTCATAATAAATATCATATATATCATATATAAATAGTATTTATATCATTACAAATAACCTTAAAAGTTGGTAGTGAAAAATGAACGACATCAGTTTGTTGGGTGGTAGTCCGCTGTACTCATGAATGATAATTTCATAGCCCATTTGTTGGATGTTTTTTGTGATTGTAGGTCATAAACATAAAATAAAAACATATAAGTGTATTTAAGATAATATATTTACTATATAATCATGATATAAAATTAATTCATGGGGTTTGAGGAAGAAATAAAACAAAAACATTCATTGATGAATGTTACCTCTTCCTCAGGTATCTTCTTTTGGTTTTTACAAAAGGATATCCTCTGTTGTATTTCTACCTATAATAAGGATTATGGAATGAGATTATTAAATTTTTCAGGTGATTTTGGTAGGGTTTTATGAGAATTTTTTCTTAAGAGGTTTGAATATGCTGGGAGAGTAAATTATATTTTATAATCAATAAGGAGTGCCATTCATTTAAATACACAAATATATTCCCTATTGAGAGGTCTCCTAAAACTCTTGTGCTTTTGAAATAGAAAAATAATATATTTTAGTGATTAATTGGTAATAAAAGACCTCCAAATACAAAAATGTAATACTTTTTATCATGTTATTCATTAGTCATTAAGTTTAATAAATTTTATCTTTAAAGTTTTTACCATGGTAACTTGTATATTTTTATTAACCATAGTAATCCATTCATCAATATTATAATAAAGTAGATATTTATTAGAAAATTTATTCCCACTATGTATAAATATTAAAACCAATTCATTAAATAAAAATAGTAAAAATGTGTATGACCATTTTTAATATAAACACTTGTAATGCATAAAATCAAATTTTAACATTAATCACATTAAATAATTTTAACTAGTTTCACTAATTATTATGGAAAAAAATTCTTTGGAAATTACTAATTAATATAAACTAAAATTATTAATGACATTAAATATTTTTTAGCAAATTAATATAACTTATGTGGATGAAAATAATTTTAAATTAATCATGGAGACGTGTCAAGAATGAATGTTTTTAAAGAGAAAATGTGCAAATGATTACAAGTTTTTTATACTCAATTTCAAAATGAAATTGTTTTAAATGACCTAAATTGGATTAATATATATATTTTTTAACTAATTATACTTTTAAACCACTTTAAAAATTAATTTATCAATATAATTAAATTACATGAAATGAAAATTTTTAATTAAAATGTGTAATTTTTCACTATTCATCAAAAAATGAAATATTCCAAAAAATACCAATAATTAGAGATAAAATAATTTTGAAATAACTATTTAATAAATGAAAATTATTTTTTCACATTAAATATTTAAAATTTTAATAAATTGATTTTATTATTATTCATTGTATGACATAACAAGTAGTTCTTTTAAAAAATAGTATTTTCTAAACATATAATAATTTAAGAAATATTAAATATTTCATTATCAATAATTTATTTATATAAAATAATTATAAATAATATTTTAAAATAATTTATTATTATTCATATTACTGAGCTTAATTTATATGTTATAAGTGTCTTATTTAAATAATTATAATAATAAATTGTTTTTTGGTAGAAACTTAGTGTGACATGTGACACAAGATATGCTAGTGGTGCATGTAGTAATAGATTAACATGGGGTTTTGTATAATGAAATCTGCCATGGAAATTTAATTTGCTTCAAAAACAATTTCATAAAAATGTCAGTTGTAATATTATACAACTATTAAAATGAATTTCTCCCTCAATATTGGAAAATCTAATGTAAACTAATGAGGATAATTATGCCTCATCATATTCAAAAGTCCCCATGTAGATTTTTCAAACTACTAGTTTCACTACAATCAAATTAATAGGTGATTTGTATTTTTTTATAGAACATTATGTGTACAATCATAAATCTCAACCATTAGTTCCTCGTATGAAAGATCCTTTGCTAGAGGTATGAATTCTATGTTTAGTACATGTGAAGGGCCATGTATGTACTTTACCTTGAGAGATACGTGGAACCGAGCATGTAATTTATAGATATTTGGTAGAAGAACCAAGTGATAAGAATCCATCCCTATACGATGAATGATTTCAAAAGTGGAAATATACCTAGGCCTCGTCTTCATTTTCTTATTCAATCTCATTAAATTATTCCAAATAGAGATACATAGAAACACTTTATCACAAACATTAAATTCTATATTATGAAAATACTAATTAAAATAGTTTTTTGTTTTCTCTGAGCTTCTATGATGTGCTGCTGAATAGATGTAACCTTATTTTCCATTTCATCAGCTATCTTAGGTCCTAATATATTTCTTTTTCCCACTTCATTCTAGGAGTTGGGGATCTATTTTTTCTATATAGGGCTTGATAGAGATCCATATTAATTCTTTAATAAATAATATTATTTTAATAATGCTCAACTAGAAGAAGGTGTTGATCCCAACCACATTTGTTATTCAAAGTACAAGATTTTTACATATCCTCTAGTGTATCAATTTTTCTTATATACCGATTGTCTATTTGAGTATGGTATATAGTTCTGAAACTAAACTCTATATCCAGATATTACTAAATACTTCATTATAATATTGAGTTAATCCTGGAAATCTTATTAGAGATAATAGAATTTGGAACCCCATGAAACCATACCACTTCCTTAATGTATATCCTAATAGTATTTTTCATATAAGGGTATTATTTGATAGAAATGAATTATCCAGACTTAATAAGGTGATCGACTACCACCCATATTGAATTATTCCCTTTATATGTTTTGGTGTGTCTAGTGACAAAATACATGGTGATTTTCCAACCATTCCATTTTGTAATGTGTAATGGACTCAACATAACTTTAT
This sequence comes from Viscum album, assembly GCA_963277665.1. Classification (NCBI taxonomy): domain Eukaryota; kingdom Viridiplantae; phylum Streptophyta; class Magnoliopsida; order Santalales; family Viscaceae; genus Viscum; species Viscum album. The sequence goes on from OY728135.1 coordinate 1,295,628,202, forward strand.
ACTTTTTCTTGTCATCCTTAACATTCTATCATACAAAGCACTAGGATAAAAGGCCTATGATATCTCTCTTTATTCCATCCCACCAAATGTATCCTCCAAATCAATATACCTCTTCATACTTCCAAGATGAATAGAGAATGAATAACTATGATATTCCTATAATATATCCTTCTTCAAATATTGTATAGAAAAAACACATATGTTGTTTTTTAATCTTATCATTCTGTCATGATCAATGTTAAAATAAAATATATTTCTAACATTCTTTTGAAGCTCTATATGTTTCTTATATTCTTATTTATCTTCACTTTGATAGATGATTGAACATTAAATTAAGAAAGACAAGATTTGTCTCATTCCTTTTGGATTTACAAATCCATCCTTTGCAAATACAGAAATATTGGATCTTGAGTGATCCTCGCCATGGATAAGCTTACATGATCCTTTTGATTCAAAACATCACCCACCTTATTTTATTTCCTAGGGTGGTAATTTTTTCAGTATTCATAATCCTTTATCATATCAAACCACATTCTTTATCACATAATAAACTCCCGCTATATGAATATTTAATTTAAACATTTATGATATATATATCTTTTAAAATTTTATCCATAAAGATAATGCATCCATATCTTTAATGAGAAAAATTACAACAGAAAAATCCAAATCACGAGTTTGGGTAATTTTTCTCATGAACCTTTAATTATCATGAGGAAGAATCTGTAACCATTCCATTAACATGAGAACAAACCCATCCCCTTAGTAGATATATCACCAATGAATAAAAAACCATTATCCACTACAAGTCAATGTAAGCAAAGGAGCACTGAGTAACCTACTCTCTAGTTCGTTTATGTTTTCTTCACATTCATCCATCAAAAGGAACTTGTAACCCTTCCATGTTAACATGGTGTGTCTATTAGTGAGTTGTGATAAATTATCTAAAAATAGATGGTAATATATATCCAATGTAAAGAAACATCGTATCTCAGTCACCATTTTTGGTCTTAGCCATTGTTCAATAAATTTTGTATTTAATGAATCCAAAAATATACCCTCTATTTAGATTATGTGACCCAAAAATAAAACCTCATGAAGTCAAAATTCACAGTTTGTAATTTTTTCATACAGTTCCCCTTCTTAATGGTCTTTAGTAAAATTCTCAAGGGAACTTAATGCACATCCTTTAACTTTTAATAAAAAATAATTTCATCTATAAAGAGTTCCAAACATTAATTAAGGTAATTTATAAATAATTTATTCTTTAAATCAACGAAGATAGTTGGACAATTCATAAGACTAAAAGGAATCACTATATAATATTATTGTATATACCTTGTACTAAAAGCTATCTGTGTTTTATCATCATTATTAATCATCGATTGATTATATCCATAATGAATGAAAATATTTTAAGAGTACTGAGAATTGTGCAGTAGATTGAACAAGACATCAATATGTGGTAGAAGATTCTTTTTCATGATGATGAACTTTTTTCATATATTGATAAAAAAATGCACAATCATATTGATCCATCCTTCTTATTAACAATCATATCATAATCACCCCATAGTGTCACACATGGATGAAATAATCACTTTTCAGGATATTATTGTAGTTGATTCTTCAATTCATACTACTCAATTAGGGCCATTATATAGGTTTTTTTTCAAAACATGCGAGGCCACAGATATGAGTACTATTAATAACTCATCTCCATGATTTGATGGAAGTATAAGAAATTCTTATCCAAATACATCCAAAAACTCCTAGAAAATTGTATTATCATCTATTTTTTGTTCTTCTCCTACTATCATTGATAAAAAAACCTTATGAAAATGAATCATGGACCATATTATGAATGTGATTTCCATTGAAAGTTCATATTTATCCTCAAACTGATATACAATCATAGGCTAATTTTGAATGTTACATTTCAGTTTCTTTATTTTGAAATTGATATGAGACTCATGTAGAGAAACCATATCCATACCTAAGGTAAAATCAAATTCAAACAGAGGTAGAATAATAATATTTATGGGATGCACATTCCCATTATCTTTAATAGGAGAGAAAAAATAGACTTATGATACAATAATTGTACAATTTGGGGTTTTTATTGAAAATTCAACATCTAATTGCTATGGTGTAAGCATTATTACCATAGAAAATTATTTAAATATAAAATAGTTGGTAGATCTAGAGTAAAATACAAAATTAACAGTTATAGATTCAATAGTAAGTGTACCATTAACCACATTTTTATCATTTCCCTCTTCAGAAATGGAAATCACTTAAGATTTACCTTTATCCCTAAACTAAGGGGGTTGCTAATGTTGATCATCATCGTTAACCCTTTGATTTTTGAACTAGTTAGACTAATACCCATTCTCCTCACATATAAAGCCCTGATGTGTGGGTGGTGTATTCTATTGTTCTATCCCTCTATTCACATCACTATATAACTTTTTCCAATCACATCGAAAGTGAAATTATTGATGGAAATCCTTCCCACATATAAAAAATTTTCTAGCCACCGTAAGACAATTTACACCATGATTATTTCTTCACATTGGGCATAAAGGAATGATCATTTTATTTTCTCCATGGTTCCTAGAATTCCATTTTAATTATATCTTTCTATTCATATCTAACCCATGATATTGATCCATAAATCAAACCTACATTTACACTATAATGAAACATCATATAGTTTCTTCATACATAATGAAAACACATACATCTACTTATATGTTTAAGACACCGAAGAATCAATCAACCTTACATTTAGTTTTAATGATAATTACTAAATCCTACCACAAAAGTATTGAAAATTTGGATTCATTGGTACTAATAAAATCAACACCCCTTTTCTATAATTTGTGAAACATATTCTCCAATTTTAATAAAAGAATAAAAGGAAAACTCTTATTAAAAAATATGTTCTTGAACTTTCCCCAATACAAGGATTCAATTTCAAATGTTTTCCATTTATTCTTGATTAGAGTCAACTATTGGTCCACCTCACCTTCTAAATGATATGAATACAAAATGAAATTCTCTTATTATGAACATTAGTGAATGAAAAATATCTTTTCAGTACTACGAATCTATTTCTTAGCCACTAATGGACTAGATGAACCACTGAATGAATTTGGATGTTTTATCATGAAGGAAACAATATAATATTATTCTTTTTTTTTGATAATTTAGGATTCTGACATGATTCATAGCTTGAGAAAGTTGTATGAGTATAGAAATACAAATTTTCATTCTATCTCTATGAAATTTAGTTTCTTACAAGGCCAGCCCTAAATTGTTTTCCGCATTTTGTAATAGCCTAGTTCTTTTGGGTGCTAGCAATTTACTAAAACGAGAAAGCATTGTGTGAGAGACACAAATCATAGTGGTGAAACCACATAATAAATGGTAATTACATATAAAAGTTTAATCTATGACATCTTAGGTTTGACCTAGGTCATACATGGTCATCCATTGATAAAAATAATTCACAATTTTTTTAAATAAAATGTGGATTAATAAAATCATATCCCATTGGAATTCCAAACCGATTACGTAGTAGTACCCATTTTTATGAACTGGTTCCTGATTGATTCTATCTTAATACATTGTTTTGGGGTTATTAACACAAGGTACATTTGTTGTAGAATGAAACCCACATGTAGTATCTATAAATGGATTCATTTTTTGGGAAACCATATAATATATTCCTTAATATAACACATGATGTTCTCTCATACGTAGCTTTATCCTAAGGGTTCATACTAGTGTTTTCTCAACTATGTTTCCAAAGGTTAACTAAACCATTCCTTTTATAGCATCTATAGATACCATATCTTTTCCTAAATAAAACTTTCATTCTAATAATGAAATATTCATTTTGTTACAAAAGTACATTCTAAAGGATCATAATAGTTCATTTCCTTTGGAAACATATTTACATTAACAACTAGTTTATAGAAGAACTAAATTATATCCCATTAGACTCTTCATGACTATCTACCTTTTAAGTCACATCATACATAATACTGAAAATCATAACATTGGGAAAGGATACATAAGAATGGGTGATATAAGATGCACAATAAGGGTATACAGGGGAGATACATAAGCATAATCATGACTATAAGGGAATCATAACATGAAATTATCATTGGAAAACTATACCTTATATATCAATGTTTATAAACATGAATCAAGGAATAAATATTAGAAATTCATATGACTTGAATCATAGTGGAATCAGAGAGAATAATCCATGAGAGCATAACATAGGTTTTAGACCAGGAATTGTAGAAAAAACATAAACATATAAAATTATTTCCAAAGTATTCTAGAATAACTTCAAAGGATTTTCAGTGGAATTGGTTCATTACCTAACCATCTTAGTTTTCAAGGATCACTCCGAAGAACATAATACTAGTAAAAATACCTTACGGAATTGGTTTCATTCCCAATTCCATCCATATCTATCTTCTGTGATATAAATATTTACCCAATTCATTGGAGGTAGATGAAGGTCCCACCCATTACATAATGAAATCATAAATATGTGTATCATAAGATAAAAACATTCATCATTTAATAACTCATGAAATTAAATTGGTAGCATTAAAATTTAATCATATCATAAGATATGGATAAGAGAGAGTTTTTATAATCATTTCATCATAGAAAAACCCTTGAAAAGAAGAGGGTTTCATAAGAATATAACTTGTCGAAGAGAAACGAGTTTCAGAAACATCTTTCCATAATAACAATAACCATACAAATAAAGAGTATGAATGGTACCATTGGATCATAATCATTGTAAGGAATGAGTAACACAAAATAATTTCATCTTATATGGAATATAATTTTGAAAGATCATTTAAAGTAATTAGTGAGGAAAATATAGTTTTTTAATTAAAAAACATTATTTAAAAGGAAAAAAATGAATTTTTGTTAAAACCCACTCAAAAAAATAAATAATTTCCAGAATATTAAGAAAAAAAATTACATAAAAAATAATATTATAATCATTAAAAGTAAGCTTCAAAAAATTATGGTCATGATTGTAGCTAAAATCTTCAATTATGTACACGCTAAATGGACATGATCAGAAAAAAAAGATGACTACTTTGAAAAAGATAATAAAATACAAAATGGGTTAATTTTTTTGAGAAATTTAATTTTTAAAATTCTATAACAACATATTAATATATTTTTATAGAGAACTGTTTTGAAAGAAAACTGATTTCCAACAGAATAGTGAAATAAATATGGATTTTATTAAAACTAATTTCTTAATATTATCAAGTAACAAAGGATATAAAAAATGGTACCAATTCCTAAAGATATTATGAATAACCATATGAAATAAATATTCATGATAATTATTTAGATGTGGATCATAATATATCATCAAAATAATCATAATCATAAACAATCCCAATAAATAATGATATTGTAGCAATACACTCATACAACTTTGGTAACATTGAATCATAAACACCATGACAGATTAACATAAAATGAGACAAAAAATATCTTAAGGATGAAAGAAATCATCATATTACATGTAATAGTGGCTGTATATATATATATATATATATATATATCTCATTAATAAATATAGGTTTATATCATAACATACATCTCAAAGAACAAAAATCGAGACAAAAACCATCTTATAGTATTGGTAATGTGTTTACGATAAACCACATGAAAGAAACATCATATAATGGATATATAAATACATAAAATTTTAATTAGAAGAATCATAAATTACGATCATGGGTATTATAGACACCACATAGAATAAACATGAGGTTAATATATCCTGTGTCATATAAAAGTAAAAAAGTCGGACAAAAATCCACTACTTTAAGTTTCGAATCCCATATTACTCATTAAATCCTCATTTATAAAAAATAAAGGTTTATAATAAGTTTATATAATAACCATATTAATTTATTTAGTACCATATATGATTTACTTATGAATTTATATTACCCATTTATTTACAATTTCATGTTAAGGTTATGTTTTGGGTAATAACCACATTGTTTTCCATACATGTTTCAAAATTTTATTATTGGTCCTCATAATTTGATATTTATTTAATAATCTCATGAATTATAAAGATGATTTCAATATCATATAAAATAATTATAAATATATATATATATATAGAGTTATGCATAAAATTTATGGATAAGAAATGGAATACATAGTTCTTGGAGATGGAAGGTTGTACATACAATGAATGATGTATCCATTTTGTTCTCGTATTAAAAGAAATAAATGTAAATGATATAAACTTTTATCTTTAAATTATATATTGTTTTCATATATGTCACATGTTTCTATTAAAATAATCCATAATTCATTCCTTATAAATCATGAATGAATCATGTCGCTTCGCAAGGCTATAGTCGGTCGTACACACGAACCACATAATCATATTCCCAAAAAATGGAATGTATGATGGTATGTATTAAATAACGTTCATAATATTATAAATAAATCATAAATATCATATATATATATAATATAAATATAACTTCAAGAATTATTTCCAATATTTAAATGTGGTACTGAAAAAATAAATGACCTAAATTTACGTTTCAGTAGTCCGTCGTACAGACGAATGATGATTTAGTGACCCATTTGATGGATGTGTGTGTGATTGTATGTTTTAAAATTAACATAAAAAAATATAATTATATTGAAAATACCTAGTTTATTATATAATTACTATATGAAAATAATTGAATTGGTTTTAGGAATAAATTAAACAAAAATGTTCGTTGATGATTTTTACCTCTTCCTCAGGTATCTCCAATTGGTTTGCACAAAAAAACATCCTTGTTTGGATTTAATACCAATGTAAGGCTTATAATAATATTGGATTTAAATTATGAGGTAATTTGGGTAGGGTAATAAGTAGTTCAATTTTATAATAGGTGTAAATAAGCATGGAGAGTGAATGCCCTCTTATAATGGAGGAGGTGTGTCATTTTTTAAAATACCCAAAAGTATTCACTCTTGGGAGGTATCCCTTATCTAAAATTATAACATAATTGAACAGTAATGATGGTTTTATAATAATTGGTTGATAAAAACCTCCAACACCCAAAATTAATAAATTTTTTATATTTATTTTTTATTATGTATGTTTAATCTATTTTAACATTATTGTTTTTACCAAGGTAACTTGTATCTTTTTACTTTTCAAGGAAATATATCCATTAATATTATAAATAAAAACATATTTGTAAGATTATTAAGTCCAATTGATTATAAATAATATATTACATTCACTAAATAAAAATCCTATAATTCTGTATGATTAATTTTTATACAAACATATGTAATGTGGAAAAACCCATTTTAACATTAAACACATTAATTAATTTTAATTTTTTTCACTAATAGTTATATTGAAAAAATAATTTGAAATTATTATTTAATATAAATTATTTTGATTAAAAAAATTTAAAACATTTTTCCAAATTCAATTCAACCATGTGGCATAAATTATTTTAAAATTAATCCCACAGACGTGTCAAGAAAACATATTTTTTAAGTGAAAAATATCAAACATTTATAAAGTTTTTACCCTAGATTTCAATATTCAATTTATTATAATGACCAAATATAAATTAATATATTTAAAAACGAATTAATTACAATTTAAACCCAATTTAAAATGTAATTTAACTATATACCTAAATTCAATGAAAAAGATGTTTTCAATTAGAATCCATTATTTTTAACTATTCATCATGAAATGAAATATTTTATAAAAATCACAAAAAATAAACATAAGATAATTTTTTTAAAAAATAACTAGGATTCTTTTGTCAATGTAAATTATTAAGTATCAAAAATTATTTTTATTATTGTTCATAGAATGACCAAAAAAGTAGTTCTTTTGAAAAATTATATTTTCAAATTATATAAAGGCTTTACCGAAAATTATATATTTCACTATAAATTTGTTTTATTTATATAAAAATATTAAAAAAAATTAAAAATTAAGTTATTAATATTAATATAAGTTTATTTTAATGATGGGTTATAATTTTCGTGTTTGAATATTTATAAAAATGAAATGTTGTTTGATAGAAACTGAATATCATATGTGACACATGATGAAGCTGCGTAACATGTAGAAAAAGATTAAATTGGAGTTTCTTATAATTAAATATATAAAATAAGTTTAATTTATTCTAAATAGTGTTTTTAAAAACTTAGGGTGTTGTGTGTGTGGTGGTCTACCGCCTCACAAACCGATATAATATGTTTCCCATCACTGATTCCAATAGTTGGATATAATGATGTATTTAATATATAAATATATTATTGTTAAAATATAATTTAAATTTTTTAATTATAATTTAACATATAAATTCCTACTTTCTTTTTCATAGAGAATACGATAACGTTGCAATTGTGTACGACGAACCACCGCCTCACGAAGAGATGTGATTCATTTTTCACTTACTATTTACATAAAATATAATAAGTATTAATTAGATGTTAATATATTAAATTCATGAAATAATAATCATTATAAAAATTAAATATTTCATATAATTTATTACCTTATCATCTAATGAAGAAATGATAACTTCATTCGTTTGTACGATAGACTATAGCCTTACAGAGTGAGGTGATTCATTTTTATTACCATATCACATGAATGATATTTTTAAGGAAATTTAAATAAATAATATTTTATTTATAATATAATTATAATATTTTAAATGTTAAATGAATCTTACCTTCATTACACCATGTTCATTGAAAAATGAAAATGTTACGTATGCATATATAGGGCCTACCATTTCCATGATTGCATATAGTTAATTGTTTTTCACAACCTTATTTTCTGGTTGGTTTAAAAAGTGTAATTAATTTTTAAAAATGATAATTATGTATTAATTAAAATTATATAGATGATGAATTAATAATATATTATACCTTAGTCAACTTACCAAAGTGATTTTGGACATACGATCCCTTTATCATTAAAATGTTCAATGTAAAACTAATTTTTTAGGTAATAGAATATGGTAAAAATTAAGAAAAAAGTGATTATAAAATGTGAACGGTTCTTAAGAAATTAAATAATTAATATAATTTTATTATTCATGGAAATAAAGAACACAAATGATAAATAAGGTTCAAGTTAAGGGATCTTTCTAACTTACCCTTTTCTTTTGGTTATGCCCATTATCACTCTAACTAGATTTCTCTATTTTTAAAAACTGAAATGATTATAAATTATTTATATATGTATCTCAAATTAATTACTTGATTATTATCAATTTTAGTTTATGGTATAATAAATTCATTATGACCATATCTAAAATTATTTATTTAAGTAATATTTTTTTATTATATTATGAGACAAGATTATAGAACACATTTATTTCCATGGGTAATTCCTTTGTTCAAGCCTTACAATAGATATACTTATGTGGCATATAAATGAATGTAAATGAAATTAATTTGAAGAGTGGGAACATAGTTATATATCCCTCCAATTTTTTTGTAATTTTTTAGTCTCATGATACATCATATATGTTAATAGGGAGTGACCCTAATCTATTATGGGACTCTATCCACCATGTGATGTTATCATAGAAGTTATAATTGACTAATGTTAATGTAATTTTTATTATTATTTATACCTTCCAATATTTCCATGATCTTAGGATACCATGTTATATATGTTACACTTCCATGTGATTACTCATGTGCCTTCCCATTTATGATATCATAATATACCTATGACTCAAATTTTATGTTTCTTTATTATTTTTATTCACATACTAAGATTTTTAGCTCACACATTTATTTATGTTTTTCCCAGGATATCTTATTTTTATTTAGGAACTTTAGTGGATTTTAAAGGATTACAATAGAGAATAGAATAACAATTTCAAGTTTCTATTTTCGTTTATGTATTAAGTACCTAGTCTTCTAATGAATCTAGGCCTTTATGATCATTGTGTTGTATTAATCAATATTTATATTTAACAATCATGTAATAATATGTTTCAAATGTATTGGGTCTCATTATTTTATATCAGAGGAATGGTTTAGTTAACCTTTTGTGACTAGTATGAGAAACCATTAGTGAAACCCTACAGATACGTCCAAGGAAAAGACTATAGATATGATAAAGCACAGAAACATACCATAGAATTTTGATGATGTATCGAGAGAGTGGTTTCTGAATATTTACATAACATTATTGATACTATATGTGGATGAAATTTTATTAAAGTTTTACCATATGGATATAAATCAGAAAAAGAATTTTCAATATTGACTCAAGCATTACTTGGAAAATGAAAATCGTTCTTAATGCTCACTAAGTTTGAATCTTCCGTGGGATATGATTGGAAGTTCAAAAACACTTTAAAACCCATTATGAGACACGTGAAAAAATTATTATGTTATAAAACCTAATACAAATCATTTCTAAGGATAAAATAGATCAAAACTAGGGTCCCATAATTTAGTACATACATATCATTAATAATTTATTCTCTATAGGTTTATATGTTTTCCTTCATTACATTAATACATTCCCTTATTGTTTTTTAAAATTTTAGTTAATTGTGGAATTGGAAGGAACTGGGTTAATGTTGAATGTGATATACAATGTGTTTATCATAAACAAAATGTAATAATGACTAGAGTGAAGGATATATTGATTATTTCTAAAAATTATAATTATATTTAATTTAAAACCTGCACCTGAACCAACTCACAGACTCACTAAAGAAGATAAAGATAGAGTTCACTGATAGTTACGGTGGTGGAAACCATATAGAATATACAGTTCAGTTTCATATATGTCAATATTGTGTGAATAATCACGTAAGGGAATGTATCAAAGGAATGAGAATATTCTTTATGTGTTGAAAATAAGGTAACATAGTATATAATTGCCAAAGAGAAATGAAAATTTTAGTTAACCCAAAAGATGAGAATAATTCTTTACCTATGGCATAATAGAAGGTTGAATGCTTTAAATATTGAATGTATGGTCATAATGAAAATTAATGTCATAGGGGGAAAGCTATAGAAGAATATCAAAAATGTTATATGAATAAAGCTTTTTCTATATATGGTGAATAAAGAGTAAATGAAATATGAAAGTAAGGATGCTTTAATTAATTATATTATGATTCCTAGTTGATGCCTTAAGAATCAATTAGAATGACTAAAATGTTTATGTAATGGAATTCATGAATTTTATAAGTCATGATACATATATATACAGTTTTTTATAGTAGTTTCTCTTTAAGGATTTTCAAGAGTATGTTGAATGATAATAATAACCTAGAAATATTATTTAATAGTAAGGTGATACTATATAATTGTTTTATATATAATCTACAAGATGTGTTTGATATTGATATAATTAGATGATTTTATGGAAATAAGTATTTGATAGAAAACCATAGTGGTTAAAAAATTGATTGATGTCTAATTAATTTTTGAAGAAGTTTATCATATTTGTGAGAATGTTATAGGATCATGGAGAATTATGAAGAATATCATAACCTATGTTTGTCCATATATTTTGAAAAATGACATCCCAAAATCCGGGTGACAACCCATCACATCCACAATTGTTGTGGGGATTGAATAAAAAACTTAAGGGAGACAAGGGTGCAGTTCCTACCAATGGCCTACGTGATGTACTAGTTAATGTGATTTTATTTTTTTTCAAAATAGTTTTGCTGGATAAATATTATGTTTATTTTGGGATTCGTATTACAGGATTAAATATTTATTATTTTTTCGGATTTCGATGTGATTAATGATATAATTTTTTTTTATGATGTGAGTTATATTTAACATTTAGGTTTAACATAATGAAGAAGTTGAGAATAATTCTATTGTTTTTTGGATATGTTACATGATGTTTATGAGATAGACTTTAAGGTTAAAACATCTTTTCATGTTGATTTTATTGAGGTAATTTGGGATATAAAGATACTTATTTAAGGAATGATCTATATAAAACCATTGGTTTTATATTTTATCTTAGAGATTAATATATTCATATTAATTTTTGGTATTATCTTACCTTTTGTTATACATTTTTATTTTAATAATGATATAAAGTATAACGTTTTACTCATTTATAAATTTTGTGATCTATGAAAAGTTAAATTTACTGCATTAGGAATAAAATGATTCATATTGGATATTCATTTTTATATTATATGAGATAAATTAGAAATTTATCAAAGTGTTACAAAATTATTAAATTGTGTTTATGAAATAGAATGATATCATGTAATTATATTTTGGTGTTCTCTAGAATTCCTCAACACTAGGAAAAATGAATATGAAACAAAAATTTTATCTGATTTACATTATATCTAATGAATCAGGTGTACTTTAATTAATAATAGATTTTTGGTTTTTTGATTTTTTTCCTTTCTTATGAACATTAAATTTTTTATGAATAGTGATATGTACCACTCTCCATTATTATTTTAACTTTTCTTCCATTTCGATATATTCACTTTACCGCAATGTATTCCTATATAGAAACCATGTTATGTGACAACCTTTGTATTTCTTTTTCCCTCTTTATAAAAGGACATTTTATTATCCACTATTATTATATAGGTTTCCAACAAATATATTTTAAAATGTTTGACCCTTGATTATTGAGATCAAGATTAAATTTTAGTGTAAAATTTATTTAAGTGGTTTGAATCTGACACAATGGGATTTTAAAAGTGGAACATCATTTTGGGTATCATATATGGAATGAAACACTGAGTTCAAAAGATAATTTAACACCACGGGACATTACAATATAGTTATTTTTAAATAAATTTAGTCTAATTAGTAGCTTAAAATGCTTGAAACACAAATTTCAAATGAAATATGTTCGTGTATTAAATTATCATAATTTAATGATGACCATTATAACTTGTTGTTAAGTTGGAGAGTATAAATAAAACTAAATAAATTTATAAAAAAAATAAATTTTACAAATTTATTAAATAAATAAAATGGTTATCTACTAATTATAAATAAAATAATAACCATTTGAAAGAAAATGAAATGTTTTCTGATGATATTTATTTTCTAAAAGCTGGTTTAGTCACATGTTGCATACTCAATTTACAAATAAATTATACCATTTTTAGAAAATGAAATTAAAAATTTAAATTATTATTTATAAATCAGAATATTAAAAATAACATATGGTTAATTGTATTTAAATTTTTGAAAAGTTTAATTTTTTGATGAATAGTGAATTATAAAGTCTGAAATTTATATTTATATTTTAAATGATTTTTATTTTGAATAGTGGGAAACCTCACTAGTTCCAACCAGAAAAATGTCATATAAAACACGTGATTAAGAAATTATTGGAGGAAAATATAAAATAATATAATCAATATCCATATATAATTTACAATAAATAGCAGTTACCTTTGTATCTAGGTCATATTTGATGATTTCTTCAAAATGATCAACAATATTTCCCCGTGTTTGGATGAACTCATTGACGATTATCTTCCTTTCATTTAAACCTAATGTTAATGTTATATATTTCTTATTGATTAAATAATTTGTATACTTATTTGGGTAGACTAAAATTGTTCTGTATTTTACTGTATTTTCATCCTCGTGGGATGAAAAATTAATCAAGGCCACCTCTAATATTTCTTCCTAAAAGTGCAGGAGAAGATCCAAATAAATTCCCCATAACTAATCACCTACTTAAAACTATATAGAATCCACATGCCTTAATGTTTCATCTTTATTTCCATCATATTTTAGAAATGTACCTAGTGGAAAATCGGAACATACACTATAATCAAGGATCCTCCTTTATCTAAGATAGATTATCCATTATGTCACCCACCAACTCAAGAACTTATTCCACATAATATCCACCTTCGAACATATCTCTTCTACTCAATAGGTTTAATATCATATTATGAACCTTGTAATTTCTATATTAACCACAATTCATCCTCATGAATACTAATTTTGTGGCCGACCATGTCCCCATTGGTTTAGGAATGTGATAACAATCCATAGTCCCTTTGTATTTCTTCCTCTTTCATACGATGAAACTCAATTGATCCCTATTTTTTGTCTGTTCTTCCTCATTTGTATTTGATGAACTGAACCATGTATTCCATTATCACTATCATCCTATAGTTTTCCATATCACTCCCCCTAACCCACTATAAGATGAATCACCCTTTGTTAGACCACACCGTATGTACTGGATCTCTTTGATCCTGACCACATCCTTTAATTATTAAACCATAAAAAACACTACAATGATTAATATATAACAAGGACCTTATCAAAGTTTTCTATAACACTACATTCATCCAACCCCTTTTAAATCTTGAGAGGCCTATTTTTTATTCTCATTTCCTTTGGTGGAAGTTGCCTCATTCGAGTTACAACTACCAAGCATAAAAACGTCTTCATAATAATAAGTATTTTTTAAAAAAATTATAGTTGTAGGGTATTGATTTAACACATCCCCTCAATTATACCTAGCCTTCATATATCCTACACTATTGGATTATGATAATAGAAATCTGTTCTCAACCAATAAATGATATCCACCACCTTTGAATCATTGTTTTTCGATATTTCCTTTTTCTGATAGGGAACAGATATTGTTAAAACCTTGTTACTCAATTGATCCATATAGAGGGAACCCAAACCCTCTAACCCTAATGATTATCTAGATAATGAATCATATAATTTATGATGATCCTCATGAACCTGAATAAGTGGTAAGGATAGGTAAAATATATGTATATTTGATGAGCAATAAACGATCCAACATTCGGAGACCACATATTGTTTTCATCAGTATTTTCCCCAGTTAATAACTGAATCAACTCCACAAATGGTCTTGAAACATCAACCTCGATATATATACATTGATATATATAGTGAAAGAATAATCTTTAACACTTTCAGAGCATAGAATTCATCAAACCAGGTTCCCAATCATACACATAATAGATGGGTTTTTAAAGGGGAGTAGATGTTCTTAATATCCTACCTACAATGTCGTTATAGGAGAATCACGATTCAAATGAAAATCATACAAACATCGAAATAATTATAAAAGAAACCCATTAAATATTATAATAGAATTTGAACAGATAAAAATTGAATCATTCACTGAAAAAAAATTTCATCATCATGTGTTATTTGTTGATAATTCCCACCACCTCTCAGTCATGAAGACCCTAAGATCTGAAGGCACACATATCAAAAGAATTGACCAAGGGCTAGTGATTTTTGAATCAAGCCAAAAAATTAAGGTTAATTAAACCCTATGTTTCATAGAAATATTAATTCAAGATTCATAAATGTGTAAATCCATCAGAGAGATCTGGTACCTTCGTCCTAATCACGATATCTTGGAAAGACTGAATAAATTATTGTTTGGAGAAAGAAAGAAAGGGACATATCTGAGAAATTGAAGAAATAATGGGGTAGAATCCCCTTCTCCTAGGATATGGGGGAGGAAAATCCTCATCCATCTGTACATAGGTAATCCAAAATTTGATTATCTCTCTTTAATGTCTTCTTTGGTCCTTCTACCCAATTCAAGGCCTCATCCAAATAGTGAAAAAATGTTTTTATTACAAATTTCTTTTTAGTTTATTGAATTTAGAATACCCATTTTATTTAAATTTTGGTATAAAAGTAAAATTAAATAAATAGTATATTTATTAATCCTAATTAGTACATTGTAATCAATGTTATTTTGAAATTTGATATATTTGTTTCAAACATTTGAAAGTATTTCTTTTGGAATACTATTTGTCGACATATCCATGGGTTTAATTTTAAACAATTATGTGAGTTGAATTTTTAAACATAAATTCCATATTTGTAATAACAATTAATTATATTATCTAAAAATTTCCAATTAATTATTTACCATAATGAATTTGGAAATCAATAATTATAATTATCCGCGTTTATGGTAAACAAATGGTTTTATTCGGTGTCAAACTAAAAAAGGATTCAAAATGACAAAATGTTTGTATAATTCATTTTTTGTGGTCATATATTGACCTTATATATTATATGGTTTGAAAATAGTATATGTTGGAGAGTTTTGGAAAGATAAAAACATTGTTTAAATTCATTATTTTCAAAAATTCTAAATGTGTCCTCTCCATCACAAATTAAAAGTCACCCCCAATCTTGTTCAATTAACATTTAAAACACATTGTTTCATATTGGAAATTCATAAATAACTTCGTTAATTCCATAATATCATACCAAAATCCTATTTTTGATCCTAAATACTACATATAAATGCATTGGGGAAAAATCAATAAGTTTTTTTGAAGAAATTGTATCATCTATAACCGAGCTTTTTTTAATTTCCTCTACCAAATCCTTAAAATATTTTTAAAACATGATGATATAATAAAATATTTATATTATATATACTAATAAATTTTTATTCTAAGGAAATAAATTTTAACCAAATCCTCTACCCTCAAATGAGAAACATAAAAGGTGATTGTGTGTACGACGGAATACAACTACTCAAAACCGACGTAATGTTTTTTCTATCATCGCTTCTCATAGATATATATAATGATGTATTTAAGATGTATATATATAATATTTATAATATAATTATATTTATGGGATTATAATATAATATATAACTTCTAAAATTTCATTTTGTAGACAATACGATATTGTTTCTTGAGTGTACGGATGACAACCTCCTTGAGAAGTGATGTGACTCGTTTTTCAAGTATTATTTACATGAAAAGTAATAAGGATTTGTTTTATATTGAAATATTATATTCCTGAAATATTAATAATTAAATTAAATTTATATAACATATACATTCTTAACTTTTTATCCATGGAATAAATGATAACATCATTCATGTGTGTGGCATAAAATCATCTCATAAAGAGATGTGATTCATTATTATTACCACATTACATAGATGACATTTTTTGGGGTATTTAATGATATAATGAGAAATTTATGATATAATTATTATCATATAAATATAAAACATCACTTAATTTAATTACAACATGATATTAAAAAAATGGAAATGTTACTCATTGTAAAAGTGGCATACAGTCTCTATGATTATTACATTGTAGTTATTTCATAACCTTATATTATGGATGGTTAAAAAATAATAATTCGTTTAAAAAGGATAATTATTTTGTAGTTTCCATTATAATGATTTTGATTTAATATTCTCCTTGACCTTAGTAAAAATACCAAACTGATTATGGACATTTGAGTCATTTTTCCTTAAAACGTCTGAAATAAAAGTAAATAGTTAAGTAATTGAATATGGAAACAATTAAAATAAAAGGAATATTAAAATTGGTAATTTTATGAAAGAAAAAAATTAACTTATGTTTATTATTTAGGGAGATAAATAATTCACCTTCTAAATAATGTTCAAGGTAAGGTATATTTCTAACCCACCCTTTTCATCAGGTTATAGCCATTCACTCTCTAACTCACTTTTCCCATCATTAAATAAATGGAATGATTCTGAATTATATATACAGCTCTCACATATTTAAATTGATTATTATAAATTCATTTTACAGTGTAATATATTTATTATGAATATCTCTATAATACTTTCATTATGGAATCTCTTTTGATTATGTTATGAGATAAGATTATGCAACCAATTTCTTTCAAGGGGTAATTATTATGTTTAATCCATATGATTGATATCCTTATGTGGAATTTGTATGAATAAACATGAAATGATTGTGATGTGTAGGAAAAATATTATATATCCCTCCAATGTATTTGGTAACGTTTTAGTCTTATGAGATGTTATGTATCATATTGGGTAGTGAACCTAGTCAATTATGAGACTCTTTATACCATGTGATGTTGTCTTGGTTGTTAGCCTTGACGTATGTTTATGTCCTATTTTATGTCATTTACACATTACCCCACTTCTATGGTCATTTGGTACTGTGTTATTTATGTTATTATTCAATATGAATACTAATGTTCCTTACCTTTAATGATATATTATTATATGTTTCACTCAAATGTTTTGCTTCCTTATTATGCATATTCACATACTGAGATTTTTCACTCAACCTATTTTTTATGTATTCCCCAGGTAATACCATGATGATTTAGGATATAAAATGGATATTAGTATCTCAATATATATAATAAAATAATTATTGTATTTTTTAGTTTAATTTTATATATTATGAACCTTGTCTTCAAAATACACTAGGCTATTACGATCTCTATATTTTATTAATGGATATTATTGTTTAATAATCATGTAATAATATGTATAAAAATGACTAGGCCTATTTACCAAGTGGATCCAAAATAGTCAGATAAAATAGTGGACGATATTCAAGGCCTATCTACACCTCTAACATTATAATGAAAGGTTATTTAAATTTTTTTATCTCTTTACCTCTAGGGTTACTCACTTTTAGCATTTTAGGTTTTTACCATATTAACTATTTTGTTCTCTTTTACTATTCCTTATGACAAAAAATTAATTTCACATCATTATATACAATAAATAATTTTGATTCAAAAAATGGAAACAATTTTTTTAAATTTAGTTCACAAAAGTGTGAGAGTTGGATTTAAAATAAAATCCAAAAGCACAATGAAAATTGAAATTCTGAAAAATGAATATTTCATAAAAATATGATCTTATATTAAATATATGAATTAAAATAATAACTATATGAATATAAATTAATATATATATATATTATGAATTTAATTTTAATAAATAAAAATTAGATGTTATATTAATTATTTAAAATACAGGAACATTATCAATTTTAAAACTGTTTTCAGAAAAATGCTTTTAAGCATAAAAAAAGCTTATAGTAAAATAGAATATAAAATTTATTTAAAAGTAAATAATTTTATTATATATTAATAAATTATACTTATATTAGTTTTATATAAAATAAAAATAATAATGGGGCTTTTAAATTACTTAATTTATTTAAATAAGTGTCAGTTTTATAAAAATTTGTATTTTTCACTATTCATTAAAAAAATATAATTTTTCAAGAACTGAAAATTTAACACTATTTTTATATTGATATGATGGTTTCAAAACATTAATTTAATTTTATAAATTAGTATTTATAAAATATATTAATGATAATTAAAATAATGTATCAAAAAATTAATAAATAACATGTATGAAATAAATTTTTTATAAGAAATTGATTGTTTATTGTTAAAGAATTTTTAAGTACATTTATTTTTATTAGAACTATTATATATGTTTTATAAAATAGAATATATTATTCATACCATAATATTTAATGGCTATGTTATAATAAGAATATTTGAATAATAGTATTTTAACAATATGTCACGCTTCCTTTAATCATAGCGTTGAATGTTGAATATGCTATAAAACATAGTTTTATTTTAAAATATCATTATTTTACTTTATAACCCCTTAAATAATTTATTTCCTATCAATTTTAAATAGTTATAATTAATCAGGGGTTTCACATTCACAAATTCATTTGCAAAAACCCACATGATTAAAAGGGTTGCTAAAAATTTCACTTAAAAGAAGAATAGATATATACTAAGGTCATATAGAATAATATGTAACTAGGTTTCAATGTTGGAGAAAATTTCATAGAAGTGAAAATATATACATGGATGAAGATTTTAAATAATTTTGGTGAGTCATATAGGTCATTTATCGTATGAAACTGAATGATCAAGAAAATGTTAACAACCAAAAAACCATAAATCAATGTTGAGTTAAAAGAAAATTGATTCATTAGATATTAAGGTAATAAGATCAAAATTCAGTTTCAAGATCCTTTTCAAAATATTGAGTGATTACTTTACTGTCCTATTAGAGAATACACAAAAATATACTTACCTAATATCTTTTTATTTCATAATGAAAATTTCATCCTTTCATTATGATTTTATAAATTTTTAGTTCACATTTTACTATATCGAATGAATATCCATTTTTATTTTTTATGACTATAGATCTAAAATTAAATTTTAAATAATCATAATATCAATAATAGTGTAAAAATTTATTTTTATTATATTTTTGAAAACAATAATGGTTAACATAAAGAAAGATAATACCTAAAATGAATATGAATATTATAATTTCTATAATTCAATAATAAAACAGACGGTTTAAAATAAGTCATTCCTTAAATAAATATCCCCAATACCAAATAATTAATCCTTTTATTTAATTTACTTTAAATATATATTTAATTACTTAATTAGTTATATCCACATCATGGGTTATGAGGATGCTCAATATATAATTAAAAAAATGGAATTTGTGTATTGAACATGGAAAAATGTGTCATTATTCCATCATATATAGAATAGTAATCACTAAATAGATGTATTTTATATGTATTAATTTTACTTTTTAATACAACTCATGAATCATGGTTAAAAAAATGAACTACATTACAATCATAAAGATGGAAAGTCATACGTTTTCATGAGTAACATTTATATTTTTCAATGATCATGATTGAAAGAAGGTAAATATTGTTTTACAATTCAAAATTTATCATTATATCATGAATATTATATTATTTAAATAAATAACATTAAATTTTCTATACATTTTATGTAGTAATAAAAAATGAATCCCATCGCTTCATAGGGTAGTATTTTATTGTACTCATGAAAGATGTCATCATTTTTAAATAGACGGTAAGTTGAAAAGGTTATTGGTGTTTAAAATTTAAATAGTTATCAATATTTTAGGATTATAATTTAATCAAATTAAATTGAGAATCATGAACAACCATGAGAGGTGATAATAAAAAACTATTTAAATTGGTCTGTGAGGCAGAAGTCTACAGTACACATAAATTATGCTTTAGTTTACCATTTAATGGAAGTGGAGATTGATTTAGTGTATTACATTTACATGATAAAATCATAGTGTATAGGAGATACTATTTTTGATATATCATCATGATTTATGAATATGTATATGGGGTGGAAGAAAAAATAAAACAATGATTCTCAATTAAGATTGATATCCTTTTTTAGGCCATCTTTTTACGATTATACCTAAAGCCTACCAAGATAGGATTTACAACCAAACCTTGTATTTAATGATTATATATATATATATATTATTACAGATATTTCCCTTATTTTTTCATGATTCTTTTGTCTAAATCCAACTAGATAGGATCTATAGTGTTTATTATCATCCATGGAGGCAGTCAGTGTTTTGGAGTTAGGATTAATCCTCAAAGAGTCATCTTACATATCCTATGAAAGAAGGAATAAAAACCATATATTTAGATGGAATAATTAAGGTGTAAATTGAAGTAGTTTTTAGCCTCAAAGAGGCATCCAACATACCCTACTAGGAATTGGAATCTGAGCCCATGTAGTTTGATGGAATGGATGGTGCTTATACCTCAATAAGAGGCCCATAATGGAGGAACTGTCACCATACCAATTAGATGATAATAAAAAAAGGAAAGACCATATGAGTCATGATCTGTGTGAGAAACAAGATACAATATTAGATAAGTCACATTATATGATAACATACCATTATATTTGAAAGGAGTGACTTCACACTAAGGATTACTTTTTAAGATTCGTGTTCTATGAAAGGGGTGAAAATGTGTAATAAGTTGGGGGAAATGCATGTCATACCCTAAGATACATGAACTAATATTTTGGTTAGGTGAAGGAATGTTTTGTGGATTACACCTTGGAGGACCATGTTTTTGAAACCAGGAAGTGTATCATAACTCATGAGGAATAATGGAAACCATTAGGTGAATCTCAATTCAAGGAAATTTATAGTTTAATTGGGGCCATACTCCAAGGGAGGTTCCCATGTTTCTGGAAGCAAGAATAGTATCATGAGTCATATTGTATAATGGTTACCATGGGGAGAATGTAAAGTCAATGGGAATTGAGGGTTTCCTTGGGGCTTATAAGTAGGAGGATTCCTATGTATCTGAAACCATGAGGAGTATATTGAATATTGGAGAATTGGGAATTTTGTTAGGGCTTACACTAAGGATTGTGCCCTCAAATCTCAATCCCTAAGGAGTATCTCGAAAAATGGTGAATTGATACTTTGGTTAAGAGTTACAGATATGAGAATTTCTATGTGTCTCGAACCAAGATGAGTATCTCTATTCATGAATAATTTAGGGTTTTGGTTGGGGATTACTCATTGGATGATACCCACGAATCTAGAAAAATTAGGAGCTTCTCAACTCATAGAGAATTGACGGATTGGTTGGGGATTAAATCAATGAGTATTCATATGAATTTGTAACTATTAGGAGTATCTATAATCATTAGGAATATAAGGTTTGGATATAAGTCACACCTAGGAGGACTCCTAGGCATCTAGAACCATGGGGAGAATATCGACTCATGGAGAATTGATGGGTTGGTTGGGGATTACACCTAAGAGGATTTGCATGCATTTTTAACCCTGAGGAGAAACTTTACTCGTATAGAAATGATTGATTGGTTAGATAATACAACTAGGATAATTCCAATGAATCTATAACCAGTAAGAGTATCTAGATTCATAGAGAATTGAGGGTTTGGATGGGGCATACACCTAGGAGTATCCCCATGAATTTGAAACTATGAGGAGTATCTCTACTAATGGAGAATTAGGGGTTTGGTTTGGGAATACACTAATGAGGATGATCATGAATCAATAACCATGTGAAGTATCTAAACTCATGTAGAATTGATGTTTTGGTAAGGGATTACAACTGGGAAGATACACAAGGTTCTGGAACCATGAGGAGTATCTCAACTCATGGAGAATTTTGGGTTTGTTTGGGGATTAAACCTAGGAGGATGCCCTTAAATATAGAACATTTAGGAGTATATATAACCATGTATAATTGAGGGTTTGGTTGGGTATTCCACATATGAGGATTTTATTGAATTTGGAACCATGTGGAGTATATTGAATGACAGATAACTAAGGGTTTCATTGGGGCTTACACCATGGATAATTCCCAAACCTAGGGGATTCTCTCTACATTAATTGAATATAGAATGGATAACTTTATGACCTATTGGGGGCCTAAAAAGGTACATAGTCCTATTTGGGGCTAGTATAAGTTTGTTTTCCACATGTATAGATATATTTGGGTGAAGGGTCACCCATGTGGAGTGACTTTGGAGAAGAGTCTCTCATGTGTAGGTTTCCCTAGTGTAGGTAACCATAGTTTGGGTTTTCCATGTGTGGGTAAACCAAGTGTGGGTATCTAAAGCATGGGACATGGAATTATATTTTTTTTGGTGAAGGGTTTCTCTATAGGAGTGAATTGGGTGAAGGGTTACCTAATTGTATTGACTTGGGTGAAAGGTTTCCTAAGGGTATTTTTTATATGTATGGGCCGCCCAATTAAATTGACATGGGAAAAGACTCTCCCATTTTTAGGATTTCCTATTTGGTTCTACCATGTGGGGTCTCAAATAATTATGGGCTCACCTTGGTGGTTTTCCCAACTGGGGGGATCAACCTTGTCGTTCAGCAATGTGGGGGATCGTTAGGGTGGTTGACCCAAGTGGGTTCTCACCTAAGTAGTCCACCCAATTAAGGGCTCACCCATGTAGTTTTCCAAATTGAGACCTTGCACATCTGGTTCACACAAGTGGAGTGTTTCCTAGGTGGTTCACCCAAATGGGTGTTCTCTGAGGTGGTTCACTCAAGTAGGGGATCGGTGAAGAGGTTTTCCCAAGTAGGGGATTTCTCAAGTGAGGTTGAACCGTGGGTCTCATCCTCATAGGGGTATAAACATTGCATCCTTTCCAATCAGTGGAGGAATACATGGGTGAACAATTAGGGTGAGTAGACATATCACCTTGATTCATCATCATCATTATAAAAAGTGGATGTGGAGTGTCTATTTGAAGGCTGGATGTAAGACATGTTTATGAAATATATTTAGAGAGGATGATCATGGAGGATCTATACGAGATGGGTGAGGGAGTTAGGTGAGGGGAATTTTCAAGGGAGCTGCATGAAGGAGCTATACAAATATATTTCATGGGAAGAAAAATTCCATTATAAAAATTTCCCCAAATCTAAAATGTAACACACCAACCATAGTTACCCAGAGTCGAGGCATTATTACATAACATTGGCATGATCACAAATGATCAAGTCTCAAAAGATCGATTAGTTTAGAAGCCTTGGAAACACTAGATACATTTAGATGACTTACATTACTTCATAAAGTGAAAAAACTACAACAACATATTGTCTCCATACACCACACTCATATCCCCTCATACTATCCCTACAGGTCATTCATTAAATACTTCTTCACATCCTATGAAAAATAAAACATAGAAAGGGGTGAGCCCAGATGCTCAATAAGGATACTAATATATCAGAAACCTTCATAAATAAGCATAAACATTTAAGGCAATGTATAACTAAAAAAATCCTTTTAAACGTAAACATCAACATAATATCGAAAAAATAAAATCAAATAATGCCATTTACTTATTCACATGGATATTTTACAAGTCGAATAATCACATGCAATATCAATAACCATTTTTATAATGATAGAATGGATAATGCCCGACTATCATAACCACAGAGTCAAGGCATTGTACCAATACTACAAATAAGATTTTGTCAAGGCCTTGTTCCAAGACACTAGTTTGTCACATGAGACTTACTGATGCATAGAGGTGCTATAGTAGGCACCACCAGTCAATTATTAACTCCAATGCATTCCTCATATGAACAGGTTTAAACATAATATAAACATTCATATTAAAACTAGAATACGAAATGTCAATACTTTCTCCATAAACCATGAATGGTATAAAAATAACACATCCATATTCAAACATATCACAAAAACTTGAATATATTATGTATGTTTTGTATAATCATAAATCAACTTCAAATAAGCTTAAAAAACCATCAAAGGATGTTGACATAGATGAAATCAAAACTATTTGAGAGAAATATCTTTTTCTTAAATCATTTTAAAGTCACATAATTATAAAAGAAAACATTTACTTTGAAAATATTATTATAAGATTGTAAGGGAAGCTTAGACGATTTTATAATGGAAGAAAATAGCTGCACACTCTGAATAAGATAAAAAGACATTATTACCTTAATTTTGTCGAAAAGGTTAAAAAAAACATTTTTTGGAAAAATATTGAAAGATTACTTTATAAAATTCTTATAAAAAGTGAAACAAGGGTATAAATGACTTTAACCCATATTCTTTAAAATAGTAAGAATGATTTGAAATAAAATTTTTAAGAAACATGGATGTGGATGATAAAGAGGTCCCAGTAGACAATAATGTATAAACAATCTCGGATAATGAAGTGATTGTGAAATAAACCCTTACCTTGTAATTTTAATTGGATGAGGGTAGGTTAACCTCCTATATAATAGTAAAATCCTTGTTATTAAATTATACAATAATCATATACATAATTATGTTAACATATATGATCTTTTAATATTTCTTTGTTAATAATATTTTATTATTATCGTCGTTTCGGGTCTTCACTTACTCGTTTTCTTTTATATGTTTTGTTAAATAAGTCGTGTTTGTTATCCATGGGTTGTATCTTTTTCATATACAGAATGATATCAAGTCCTTAAACATTATTTTTAATCATCTAATGAAAATTATTGTTTGATGGATACGATTGGTAATGAATCTTATCACGTTCATGGAGATGGTAGTCCGCACGAATGCACGAGTGACAATATCATTATTTTTATATAAAAATATATATAATTGGATGCTATATCATATATACAGAATCATTATCATGTTATATTTATTTTTTATATCAATTACACATCATTATCATACCCATCCAAAAAATAATGTTTTGAATAATAATTAAACCACGACATGGAGACGGTAAGCCGTACGTACGCACAAATGGTGACATGTCATTCAAAGGATGGATAGAATACTGAATATGGTTGTACCATATTTATAATAACTTCACAGTATATAGAAAATACTGGATTTTTTATTTTAGAATGGAAATAACAAAGAATGAAGAAGTTGAAGATGAAAGGAACTTGGAATAGGGTGGTGAAAACATTACCTCTTCTTTAGGTTCTTACTATTGATTTGATCAAAAGGGATCCTTAGGTTGGAATTCTAAACAAACTATGGTCTCTAGGTTGAAGTGATGAAAGTTGAGAGAATATTTGTGCAGGGGTTGGATGATCCAAATGGCGTTGAAGGTATGAACTTGAGAGAAGGGGGAGTTCCATTTTATAAGATGCGTGAGGGGCACCTTAGGAAAAACTTAAAATAGTATTTTATAATAAATTCATATTCGGTTTATAATGGCTCCAAATTGATTTATTTAGAGGATAAGTTGGGGATGGGTCTAAATCCACTCAACCAATAGGTTTTAGATAGGTTTGGATCACTTTATCCACCTTACCTTTTAGTTTTAACTCTTAGTTAATTAGTTTGACATTTACCATGTCTCTTTGTATTTTTATATTATATGGTTAATAAACTTAATATAAACAACCAATAGACCCCAAGTGGTCCATTAATGATACACCTATCATGATATAAGTCCTTTGGCCGAACCATATATTTTTAGGAACAAAATATAAATTAATAATATAATATTTGTTTTAAAAACAATTTTATGTCAATTTTGACACTATTGGGTATTTTGTTTTTGATAAATTTATAACAACATTTTTACTTCTCAAAAATTCATATAACCAATCATAATATGTCATAGTAACCTATAAAATTATTTGAATTCATAAGAACTATAAAATTACATTTATTTGGGTATTTATACTATCAATTATCCGAATCTTTCATTATTACGGTAATTACTGCATCATCAATTATCTTAAAAATTGATTTAAACTCTTTTAACAGTTTTTTGAATTAAATAATAATAAATGTCCTAATCTAATCCTAGTGTACCTAAATGATAATATTTTATTCCTAAGGTTGTTTTTGGTCGAGATACACTTGTCCAATAGAATTAGGACATGTGTTAGGGAAATATTAATATCATTTTTACCCTTAATTATCCAATTTACTTTTAACCGTGGTAAATAAAAGGAAAAAATCACTATTCACCAAAAAATATTTTTATCTTATTGAACCAAATTTTACACCTTGAAATTAACAGTGTCTCTCGGATTTTCAAAATTCCACTCATAGAAGCGGTAAAATTAATTTTTATGTGAATTTGAAAATTCTCCTAGGAGAGGGTAAAAGACGGAGAAAAGTTCAATAAAATTTTTATATATCTAAACTTATTATAAACAGACTCTAGTGAATTACATTGAAATTATATAGGTATTATGTATCTATTATTACCTAAAATAAATTTAAATAAAATAAATAGTAAATATAATAAAAATTCGTTTTTAAAGTATAACTCAGTGTTTTTCACTATTCATCAAAAATTGAACGTTTTCAGAAAAATACCAACAATTCACCATAAGCTAATTTCTATATTAAAAATCCAAAAATGAAGTATGTTTTACCAAATTAAAAACATTTATGTTTCATTTTTTAATTTAAAATTAATTCCCATTGTCAAATCCAAAAGGCATATTTTTATGATATAATAACCATCAAAAGATTGACACTTGTTTATGTCCAATTTCAAAGTGAAACAAATAACAATGGCCAGAATTTGATTAAATGGTAAAAATATAATCTATTTATCCTTATAAACCATTAAAATGTATAATTTAACACTATAAATTATTTTGATTAGAAAAGTTGTTTTTAGTTAAAATATAGTATTTTTCACTATTCTCCCAAATAAAAAAGTTATGAGAAAATAACCAATTTTTTTTGAAACTAAATTCATATGTCCTGATTCTAAAGAAGAAGTTTATTTTTTCAAATTGAATATATAAATGTTTCAAATATTGGATTTAAAAAGGTTTCACCATTAAAAGAAGGTAAAAGTGCATTTTTTGGAAAATACTTCTTTTATCTGAAAAAAATGAATTAGTTATTAAATTATGTCTAAGAAACTCATAATATTGATTCTAAAATTATAAGGATTATATAATGTTCAAAATTCAGTTAATAATATTCATAACTACTTTTGAACGGCTAGTTTGGTAATCTTGTGGTGCGCTTGAACTCGGTGTTGCGTGTAGTTCAGGTTATAGAATTACTTTGAAGAAATAACATACTTTGAAATCTTGGGGTGTTTCATTATTCCCTTATTCAATAAATTACATCCTCACAATTTGAAATTTTTCATTGAAAATAAAAGGTTGAAAATAGTAAATACCTTTATGGGAAAACCCACACTGAAAATTGGGTTAATGAAATTTAGTCTTAGTAAGATGAAATGTGGAATGAAAAAGTCACCACCAAATTATGATCTCGATTAGGAGAACATTGGTGGAAATTAGAGACACCAAATATGAGGGAAAACGTAAATATTTATAGGGAGTGATTGAGGTCATCAATCACAAACAATTGTAAAATTGTGGTCCACAAAGCCACCAATCTCTGATGATTTAAAATAAAATCGGTTCAACAAAACGTAAGGTATTAGGATAACACATTTTTGGTTTTAGGATGCCTTAACTAATGTTTAGGAATTTATTTCTTCATAGAATAATAGAAGAAAAAAATTTATACTAGTCATGTAGAGTTCCATCCTTTAACTAATTTCTACCACAAACTCATCTTCCACTCTAAAAGATAATAGAACTTAAAAATATATTTGATTTATCCTATCCGTATAGGGTTCCAAAAAATGAATTTATAATTCATCTAACAAACCCTAAAAAACTACATTATTCAATCTAGGACATCACATGGGTAAGTGGTAGGTGATAAACCCTAGTCTCCCTTTGGTTTGGGTTCAAGTCTCACAGCCTTGTCGGATGCGATGGGTTGCCACCCGACCTCCAGGTTGTCCTTATATGGCTATCAAAAAATAATCTCAAACTATAATTATCCACAATAATTCTATCCAAACTCACAGTCCAAAATTTATAAGGAAGGTAAACAAAATAAAGATCCTTTTGACATGTAATAACATGTGAACACCTTCGTCATGTATTCATTTAAAACACTACAACATCCTAAATTATCATAAAACCATATTGATTACATTCATGCTCTATTATTCATTATAGAATACTGGATATACTCCTTCTATCCAAAAATGATGTAAACTCATGCAATGATGGAATATAAAAATCATTAATCACTTTAATGGTAGTAAAGAATATCCAATATAATTTATCCAAATCAATCATGTATTATTCCAAAATCACTACCGCATTATCAAAACCATGTTATGGTTTATCTTTCTCTCAACCTTATATTTTCCAAAAAATTAACCTGCTATTGAGTCACTTTTCTAGGATTCACTAAATCTCATGTCTTCAATAAAATAGTACTGCAGTGCAATCCTTATATACTCCATAATTATTATAACCAATACATTTTTGA
The DNA here is from genome assembly GCA_963277665.1 of Viscum album. Taxonomy (NCBI): domain Eukaryota; kingdom Viridiplantae; phylum Streptophyta; class Magnoliopsida; order Santalales; family Viscaceae; genus Viscum; species Viscum album. Next base: position 1,295,657,773 of record OY728135.1, read on the forward strand.
TACAACACTCAAATGAAAAAATTCTTTAATAACAACATAAGAACTCTAATCATTATCCCTCATCTGTGGTAGCATCATAACTTGATTATTATCCAATAGCATCATTTGGGGCATATAGAGAAGATTTGGACATTGGTTCACATAGTGTCTCAACTCCTTGCAGGTAAGGCATTCTACATTTGAAACCTTTTTCTTACCCATACAGTCACATACTTGGTGTCCTTCTTCTCCACACTTATAAAAAACTCCCATTCCCTTCAGGCATGTTCCAGGGTGTTTCTTCCCACATTTATCACATATGGTAATATTTTTATTTTCCATCTTACCTTTTCCCATGTTTCTCTCTTCCATCTTTTTCTTCTTTTGCATTCCTTCAATGACATAGGACTCATATAATTCATTACTTATCTTATTAACACATGATACTAGTTTTTCATATGTTGAGAATACATGGGAGACTATTTCCCTTCTAAATGGTGGCTTAAAACTGGGAAATATATGATCCTTCTTACTCTTTGGATCATACGTATTTATAGAGTTCACATTCCTTCTACTGGGCGCCATTTCTATACAACAGAATACACTAGATTAGTTTATGACTTGCAATACATAAACCTAAACATGTAAAACACTTAACATAAATTGAACAGTTTATAGATATAATCCATAATCATAAATATGTCTTCTTTGAATATTGATAAAGCCATAAACACTTCAAAATTGTTTTTAACGAAATTGAGAATTACCCTAAGCATATCCATCGCGAGTGTCGTAACCAAGAGTGCAGCAAGGCCCATAGTCATGCACCAGTTCCCGTTTGAGTCTAGCTCAAAGCGGTGTTTTCGGGTTTTACCCCTTAGTACAACTGTGCCAGAGCCGCCTCTACTTGCTCGTATCCAGACATGTACGTATTTCTCAGAAAAATCAAAAAATATCTACAATAAAAAAAATTCTAGGAAGTTATTCTATTCTAATCCTCAAAGTCTATCTTTGGGATATGTGCTCTTATCAGATTTTATCTAAATCTATCTTCCATGATTTGTACTAAACTTCCTCTAATACCAACTGTAACGCCCCGACCATAGTTACCCAGAGTCAGTGCATTATTAAATAACATTGGCATGATCACAAAGGATCAAGTCTTTAAAGACTGATTACTTTAGTAGCCTGGGAAACAATAGATACATTTATGAGTCTTATATTACATCATAAAGTGAAAAAAAACATCAACATATTGTCTCCATATACCAAACTCATAACCCCTCATACTATCCCTGTAGTTCATTCATAAAATACTTCTTTACATCCTGGGAAAAATAAAACAAAGAAATGGGTGAGCTTAGCTTCTCAGTAAGGATAACAATATTGCGGAAAATTTTATAAATAAGAATAAACATTTAAGGCAATGTGTAACTAGAAAAAGCCTTTTAAACTTGGACATCAGCATAATATTAAAAAAATAAGATGAAATAATTCCATTTACTTATTTACATGGATATTCTACTAGTTGAATAATCACATGCAATATCAAATACCATTTTCATAATGATGGAATGCATAATGTCAGACTATCATAACCACATTGTCAAGACCATGAGCCAAGACTATAAATAAGATTTTGTCAAGGCCATGTGACAAAACACTAGTATATCTCAAGAGACCTACTGATGCATCGAGGATCTATAACGGGCTCCACCCGTCACTTATTATGTCCAATGCATTCCTCATATGAACATGTTTAAACATAATATATACATTCGTATTAAAACTAGCATACAAAATTTCAATACTTTCTCTATAAACCATGAATGGTATAAAAATAAAACATCTATATTCAAAAATATCACAAAACATTCAATACAATGTGGAAGTTATGTATCATGATTAATAAACTTCAAATAAGCTTAGAATTCATCAATGGATTTTGACATAGATGAAATCAAAACTATTTGAGAGAACTATCTTTTTTTTAAATAATTTAAAAGTCACATAATTATAAACGAAAAAATTTACTTTGAAAATATTTTTATAATCTTGTAAGGGAATCTTTGAGGATTTCATAACGTCGAAAAAATAGCCACACATGCCGTATAAGTTAAAAAGTCATTCTTACCTTAATTATGTCGAAAAGGTAAAAAATGACCTTGTTTGGAAAATGACGGATAGATTCCTTTATAAAATTCTTATAAAAATTCAGACAATGGTATAAATGACCTTATCCCATAGGCTGTAAAATATTAATAATGGTTTGAAATACATTTTTAAGAAACATGGATGTTGATGATTAAGAGGTCCCAGTAGATAATTACGTATAATCAACCTCGGATAATGAAGAGATTGTAAAATAAACCCTTACCTTGTACTGTTCCTTGGACGAGGGTTGGTTAACCTCCTATATAATTGTAAAATTATTGTTATTAGATTATAAAATAATCATATACATAAATATGATAACATATATGATCTTTTAATATTACTTTGTTAATAATATTTTAGAATTATCGTCGTTTCGGGTGTTCACTTACTCGTTTTATTTTATATGTTTTGTTACATAATCCGTGTTTTTTATCCTTAGGCTGTATCATATTCATATCCAGAATGATATCAAGTCCTTAAAATTATTTATAATCATCAAATGAAAATTAATCTTGAATGGATATGATGTGGAAGGAATCTTATCGCGTTCGTGGAGACAGTAGTCCGTACGTATGCACGAGTGACAATATCATTCTTTTTATATTAAAAATATATATAATTGGATGGAATATCATATATAAAGAATAATTATAATGTTATATTTATTTTTTATATCAATTAAACATCATTATCATACCCATGAAAATAATAATGTTTTGAATGAAAATTACACCACAACATGGAGATGGTAAGTCGTACGTACGCACGTATGGTGACATGTCATTCAAAGGAAGGATAGAATACTGAATATGGATATACCATATTTATAATAACATCATAGTATATAGAAGATACTAGAGTTATTATTTTAGAATGGGAATTACCATGATAGAAGAAGTTGAAGAAGAAAGGAACTTGAAAGAGGCTGGTGAAAACACTACCTCTTCTACAAGTTCTTCCTTTTGATTTGATAAAAACGTCTCCTTAGGTGGGATTTCTTAAAAAAGGCCTCTAAGGTTAAGTGAGGGAAGTTGATAGAATATTTGGGCAGGGTTTGGCTGAGCAAAAATTCTTTGAAGGTATAAATTTGAGAGAAGGGGGAGTGCCCTTTTATAAGAGGGGTGAGAGGAACCTTATGAAAAAATTAAAATATTAATTTTTTAATAAATTCATATTTGGTTTATAATAGATCGAAATTGATTTATTTCGAGGCTATTGTGGGGATGGTTCAAAATACACTCAACCAATAGGTTTTAGACAGTTTTGGGTCACTTTATTAACTTTATCTTTTAGTTTTTACTCTTAGTTAATTAGTTTGACATTTACCATGTCTCATTGTATTTTTATATTATATGGTTACTAAACATACTATAAATTTCCAATATATCCCCCAAGTGGTACATTAATGATACACCTATCATGATATAAGTCCTTTGGACGAACCTTAGATTTTTAGGAATATAATATTTGTTTTAAAAACTCTTTTATGTCAATTTTGACACTATTGGGTATTTTGTGGTTGATAAATTTATAACAGAATTATTACTTCACCAAAAATTCATATAAACAATAATAATATGTCATATTAACCTAGAAAATTATTTTAATTCATAAAAAAACTCAAATTACATTTATTTGTGTATTTATAATATCAATTATCTTAATCTTTCATTAATACGGTAATTACTGCTTCATCATTGGGTCATAAATAAATTAAATTATTTATTTTCTAAAAATTAAAAATAAAATACCATTATGTTGAAAATATTTTTATGTTTATAATAAATATTTATAATAAAATTTATCTTATGTATAACCCTATATTAAAAATGTTTTAGTTATTAAACATTGATTTTAACTCTTTTAACTCTTCATTGAAATAAATAATAATAAATGTCCTAATCTAATCCAAGTGGACCAAAATGATCATATTTAATTCATAAGGTTTATTTGGGTCCATATAAACTTGTCCAATTGAATTAGTACATGTGTTAGGGTAATATTAATATAATTTTTACCCTTAATTGCCCTATTTACTTTTAACCGTGGTAAATAAAAGTAAAATGTTACTATTCACAAAAAATTATTTTTATCTTATTGAACCACATTTCACTCCTTGATATTAACCGTGTGTCTATAATTTTCTAAATTCCACTCACAGAAGTGGTAAAATTCTATTTTATGTGATTTGGAAAATTATCCTAGGAGATGGGTAAAAGACGGTGAAAAGTTCAATAAACATTTTATATATATGAAATTATTATTAACTGGAACCAATGAATTAAATTGAAATTATATATGTATTATGTATCTATTTTGACCTAAAATAAATTTAAATTAAATAAATAATTATTTAAATAGAAATTTGGTTCTAAACTATAACCCAGTATTTTCACTATTCATCAAAAATTTAATGTTTTTAGAAAAATACCAAAAATTTACCCTAGGCTAATTTAGTTATTCTGAATCCAAAAAGGATATCTGATTTAACAAATTAAAAACATATAAGTCTCATTTATTAATTTAAAATTAATTCCCACTGTATAATCCAAAAGGAATATTTTTATGAAAGAATAATTATCAAAAGATTGACAATTTTTATGTCCAATTTCAAAGTGAAATTACTTACAATGACCGGCATTGGATTAAATGGTAAAAATATAATCTATTTATCCTTATAAACAATTAAAATGTATAATTTAACACTATAAATTTTGTTTATTAAAAGTTTTTTTCCAGTTAAAATATAGTATTTTTTCACTATTCACCGAATATGAAAGTGATCATAAAAACACAAAAAATTTATTGAAACGAATATCTTATGTCCTGATTATAAATAAGAAGTTTATTTTGTCAAATTGAACATATAAATGTTTGAAATATTGGATTTAAAAAGGTCTCATCATTAAGTGACGGTAAAAGTGCATTTATTGAAAAATACTTCTTTTATCTGGAAAAAATGAATTAGATCTTACATTATGTATAAGAAACTCATAATATGGATTGTAAAATTATAAGGATTATATAATGTTAAAAATATAGTTAATACTATTCATAACTGACTCTCAACAGCTAGTTTGGTATTTTTGTGGTGCGCTTGAACTCGTTTTTGCATGTAGTGCAAGATATTGAATTAATTTGAAGAAATTACGAACTATGAAATCTTGTGGTGTTACATAAAATCCATAAATTTTGATTCATAGGCCTTTCTGAGAACTGAAGCAAATGAAATCAATCCCTATAAAGTAATATATGCCACTGAATATGGTTTATATACTATGTCTATATGTTTTCTAATATCTCACGGTGCCCATAATACACTAATTAAATTTATTTTAAGGCATTAACACATTTTTATCAGAAATATCCAAAATCCATGACCTCAACCTTGAGGGAGGTTCTCAACACCAGCTCACCGGATAGGGTAATGTTTCTTAGTAATATCTATCCCTCGGTGATTGAATAGTCATGAGGAACATGTAAATACAAAATTCTTATTCTTATGGAAATGAGACACATTTCTTTTCATTCTCAAAATGTGTTGTCTAAGTGAGGATTATACAATGGGCTATGTAGAAAAGTGTGGGGAAATATTTTTTCATTTCCAAATGTTATCTTTTTTCCTCTAAAAAATACTATTTTTGTTGATGTATAAAAATTTTATTTAATTTATTATTATAGTCCTAGATAAGGGTTTTTGTATAAAGGCTATGGTAGGTTATTTTTTGAATGGTCTCTCTAGAAATATATCAATTCACACATCAAATGATTCTAGTATTTGTGGGGGATAGTCACTAGTGTGATTAGTTGAGGTAAACATTACATAGTTAAGTTGAGGTAGGAGTATTATTTTATCTTGGGGTTGGGTTGGTGAAGTATTAGAAAACACTATTGAACACACTATTCTTGCATGATCACAAAAATTACATAGAAACATATAATTTTCATAATTGGATGTGGGTATATTTAAATGGTTTACACATGAATCAATCCTTTAGTTACAAATTATTGGGAATTTTTATCTATGATTGTAATTATAGTTTCAATAGTAGTTGGAGTTTTATCCACTATATAAATTAATACAGCAACAAAGACCGAGATATTATCATTAATAATATGTCCATCGTAAACAAATTTGAATAATCAATTATTCATAGATTTTATGGTGCGGTCAACTGAAACACAAGATTTTAAATAACTCCTAATACTCCTGTAATTTCTCACCATATATTTTCATAATTACTTATATTTCTTTCCTAATATTTTATATTATAGATACATGAAAAAAAATCCAAGGAAAAGTGACTTCATTTAAATCAAGTCCGTTATTAGAGTAGAGTGTGAGTAATAAAACCACTCATTTTCCAATCCATCTAAGGGAAAAGGAAAATATATCAGATTTATTTAGTCACCATTCACTATTTGGGGATTCGTGGTTGTAATGATGATGAATTTTGAAGGTTTTTTATGAGTGGATACTCTTCAAGAATCCCATGGAATTATGGTGGTTGATGAATGAACCATAATATTTTTTTTCAAAACCCATAGGTATCTATGGGTATTTCACATTGTTTTATTAATTATTGTAATATTTTATTGATAATTATTTAAGAGTTATATAGTTTTATATATTCTTTTTTTTAAAAAATCTTATTATTGGTGAGTTTATTTGTTGACATAAAATTATAGATGTTTTTGGTTGATCTGTGAAATTATATTCAATAAAAAGGATGAAAAATGAGTTATTCTATTCTATACCCATCACTACCATATCTATAGTGTGATAGTTACTATAAATTTTAGGATATAAGTTTTTTTAATAAAATTTTAAACTATTATACATACAATACAATATTTATTTAGATAAACTGATGTTTATAACATTAGCTATAATTTATGGTTGTAACTTTTTTCATGAACCTCTATTCAAATTATATTCCCACAGAATGTTGTAATAGAATTTCAAGAGGTTTTCTTAAATGGATAGTGTAACTAAACTCATTGTGTCACATTTTATTTATATCTCTTGGTTTTATTATGTGAAGATAATAAGAATAAGAAGGGATATTTTTGAATTTGTGAAAGAGTTTGGAAGAAAGAATAGAATATTTGAATGAATTATGAGATAATATAAGAGGATAATAATGTGGATAATTTTTTAATATTTGGAAATTACCTTATTCATTTTCATCACCATCATCCTATAAATTCATTGATTCACAATCTAAAATCATAGAATGTACACTTAATCTGGCCAGAATATCATACCAAAACCACATTATAAATTATGTTCCTCATTAAAAAGTGGTTAAAATACTAAAAAAACCTACATGAAATAAAACATAATTAAAATAATTTTACCCCTAAATAAGATCTTGATTCTCAAATTGAAATATTGAAAAATAAGTATTTACTTCTAGGGATTGAACAAAAAATTATAAAAAATTAGAAGAAAATTAAATTCTCTATTAAAATAACGAGTTATATTTAGTTAATATCAATTCTATAATAATTAAACTAGAGACAAAGGTAAAGGACATAGAGGGTAGGTCAACTTGTCTCTACTTATCACTACATAAAGAGTTTTATAATGACATGGCTACACAACTAGCATAATATATCTATATTAATTACTGCTTCATGCCTGGGTCTAGTCTGGCTCAACCAAATAGTGTTGAGTATTCATTTATATTAGTAGTTCCAAGAATATTTTTACAATGGAGGAAAAAAACTAAAAATATTAGAGATTATATTATTCTTTTTTCGACTTGGGAATGTACAAAACACATATAGTGATAGTCTAAGCTACATTATTCTACATGGAAACATGATTAAAATGTGCTTCGAAATCCAACAATAATATTCAAGAATTCTATCATCTCTTTTGTATTTATTTCTGCAACTTAATGATTATTTATTAGAAAAATATCATTGAATTATTATCGTATAACTATTTTATCAGTTTCACTCCATGAAAGAGGCATAAACTATGGCATGGTTCTTAGGTATTTTTCTATCTAATCACATTCCATCTCTTTATGATGTTTCTATCATCACCACAACATAATTCTTCTAATTTTTTTATTTATGTATTGGGATTGAGAATCCATAATGGTGTGATCTACCTCCTTCATGGTGTAACAATTTTGTTCTTTTCATCGGCAAAGTAAAAATCATCAAATATCATATCTGGATGAATTATTAATTTTAAAATATTATGTAACTCCTCCACCACTTCCTAGTATATCTTATATATATTTTTGGAGAAATGGAAAAAATATTATACATACCCTCAATACAAGAAAATAATCAATTACCCACTCATAAGATATATATATATATATATACAACTTACGTGATATGTAAGAAGCTATACTTAAATTCTTTTTGGATTGAGATGATATGTAATAAAATTTTCTCGTATATAATAAAACTTTTTCATTTGTAAGAAAATATTTAGAGTTAAAATGATATGTAATATATTATACTTCTCTAAAATTATGTATTTAATTGATATATATTATGTAACCATCAATACCTAAAAAACTAAAATATCATACATAATACATAAGGTATAATTCTCACTTATATGGTCAATTTTCTATACGTATCTTTTTTTTCTTAGCTATATTTTTACATCATGCGAGGTGTAATATTTTTCCATTAAAAACATTAGATATATGTCATTTCTATATTCACACTCCATTTTTATATAAATTATCCCCTTTCCTCTAGAAACGAATACAAACGGATGATATCATATAAAAAATCATACTCTTACAATGATCATCTCCCAAAAATATTAATTTTTTTTTACTTCATTCCTATAGAGAAATAAAAAGTCGATCGAATATCATATCTATTCTAAAACATTTTATTGGATCATTATTATATTTAGAACTTATTTCTAGTGATTACTCTTTACATATATTCATTCCTTATAGATTGAAAATCCCTATATTCTGGATTTAACTATTAGTATAATTTATGTATTTATATTTTAAATAAAATAAGAAACATGGTTAAATTATATTCAAATAATATTTATTGAAAGATAAATGTATAAATATACTAAATAAATACAAGCATGTAAAAATAACTATAAAAGTCTAAAAATCCAAAACTCACCAAGGAGAAAACCATAGTAGAATATGTTTCAGAAGGCTATGGTTTTTTGGAAGACCACTCAAAATCAGATCTCCAGAAAATATACCATTGGAACTTACAGATGTAGTTCCAGGAAATATATGGGATCCACTCCTACAATTTGTGTATTAAACGATATGAAACATTTTCACCCCGCTCACCGCACAATAAAAGATTCCTCATGAACATAATCACAAAGAATAAACTCACAAACAATGTATAAATAAAGGAAAATAAAAAAATTATTTTACATGGATTAGACATTATGTCATATATAAACAGAAGATCACTGCTCTGCTTCTATTATAATTATAAAATTAAAAATATTTTAAACTCAATTGGGAACTAGCAGTGATAAAAGTTTTAATTTGTTTTCATGTTTTAATTATATTCCTTTAAATTTTATTTTCATGTGGTCCCATGGGCTCAAATTAGAAGAGTTATAACTATTCTTCATGTTTTAACACCATCTAATGATTACAGATGACCCACCATAGAAGTTAGCGATTGTCGATGGCTGATAGTAATCAGTACATGAACCTTGGTTTCTGATGAATAATTTAAGTTACTTGATGATACTTTGAAGGATTTAATGTATTAATGAAACTTTAATTCCTGATATATAGACCACAGACAATTTCACAAACTCATGGGATGAGGGAATCATATGATCATCCTACTTCTACTAGAAAATTCCATCTTATACTCTAGGATCCTAAAGATAGATCAATCATCTAGATTTATCATTTGGATTTATTATATCAATAAATTTACTTCAATTCAATTCCATATAGTCACAAAATTTAGGAAACCCCAATAAATCTACATCAATTAGGAACAAAAATCAAATTCTATAATAGTAACAGTTAGTGTTCTCCATCTCCTCATCGTCACAAAATTACTATTGAGATATGTTGTTTCCTAATACATTCTGAGACTAATGTTTCGGTGAAAAATATTTATAGATATTTTTTGGATATCTTTTATATATATATCACATTTTCATAATGAAATATCAAAATTAAGTGATACTTCAATTTGATGTGATTAATATGTGATTCCAACACATGAATTTTCAAAAAATTTATTTCAATTTTTATATCCATGTAAATAAATATACTCTACTATATCATTATGATCTCCTCTTATATATTAATTCACCATATAAGTTGTTTCCCCACTTCCATTGCTGCTATATATTTTTTATTCCATTATAGAAATGGATTCCATTGGTTGTAGCCATGAAATATTTTACCCTAACATTCTTTTATTAGTGAACAAAAAACTACTTGTTCTCTTCCGAGAATCTAAATATCTTGAAACATTTGCATCAAGATAACCCTACAATGGATCACCCTTCCTAAACCAAAGGGTTATATCTTCAATTACTTTCAAATTACAATGATCTATTTTATAGATTACCATTACTCTTTCTCCATAATATACATGAAATGACTATTTATTCCCACTGTATAAATCTTTTAATGGGAGTACCTTCCATGGAGTACATGGGATTTTCAAATATTGATAAAAAAGAAAAAGCATCCTTGTTATCCACATCATCCTCCATATTGGGTGTTTCCCTATGGGATAATATTATGTGTCTGGACATGGGGATTATCATCAGCTCACATTGGGATATATCAAACATCTCAATAATTTTGGGCATATAATCCAACTGAGACAACATAAAACATATGGTCTTTATATCTCACTCAATCCTTATCCCCATTATTTTCTTAGTCTCATTAAGGTATTTTCATTAAAATATTCTAAAAACCTTTTTCATTTAATATTTAATTATTCTAATGTTTAGACTAATAATAAGTATATCATCTATATATAAGTGAAATAGAATGAAAATATCATCATCAAAATCCTTTTGATATCAATAGTGGTCCATATTTCTTTTTTTGAAACCTATAAAAAACTGACCTAGAATACCATCTAAACTAGCCTCTGACAAATTTACTATTGTACTGAAGGGAACTCTTTATTCCCATGAGCTAGAAAATAGAACCTATGAATCAAGAAACAAATGTTGAGAATTATTTCCCCCAAAAAATATAACATAAATAAAATAACAATGTCGAAACATCAGTGAGTAAATAAAAACAAACAACCACATCTACTTAAAAATGATATTAAAATGAAACTAAGGGATAAAATAAAAATATAGATCTACCATAACCCATCTCTTGGTGACCCAAAACCACCACCATGTCCCAATTTGCATGCCCTTAATAAAAAAGAATGGACCCACAACAAGAAGGTGAATAGAACATGATAAGCATTGATAGAAACATAAAGAATAAATGCACAAAGTGGTGTATTCATGGTGCGAGAGAACCAAGACTTATAGGAAACCACATAAATTTCTGTTCGATTTATCGACAATGAAATTAAATTATTTAAGTTTGATAAAATGAATTAGAAAATTTTGTTTTTTAGTTATAAAGAAATAAAGAAAAAAATTCTACATTTTAAAAAGGGAAATTTAAACCTATAAAGAGTAATTCTGAGAAAAAATAATCCAGAAAATTACTTTTTATATTTAAAAATATATTTAATACCCTTTGGAAGAAAAAATATAAAGATACTTTTTTAATAAAATAATCTATTTTTTGGAAATTGTAGAAATAGTTTTCACCAGGAAATGTTAATAATGCATAAGGGTGTGATGAGTGGGTTCCATGTATCCTCAAACAATGATACTTTCTGAGGTAAATAGATAGATAAATAAATCACCTCATAACAATCATGGAGATATAATAAAAGAAGTAAAAATTGGAAAATCCTACATTGAGTGAAAATCAAGAGATTATAGTCACATATCTAGTATAAATGTCAATATTTGTGATCATATATCATGGGTTACTCATATATACATTAGTGAGCCCACCAAATTGAAGTAAACAAACCATGAATGACTATATTCATAGGTCAAATCTATCAAAACTACAAGCATACTAACATGACCCACACACAACTCCTTAGATAATGACCCTAGAAAAAATCCACATTTTCTAGTGACATGATAGTTTATGTGTGAGTAAAAAAATCAAAAAATAAATATAGTTTATCTAATCATGAAACCTACGTTTTCCATGACTAGTCAAAGATGCTAATGTGATAACAAGAAACAAGGATCTGAAAAGGGTTTCAAAAGGTCATCAATATAAATACACAATATTCCATTACATACAAAGTTCATATATCCACCTCACCCCCATGATCCCTTAAATATTAGAACCCCTATTTTAACACCCACCACCATGGGCTCTGAGATACGTTCACAAACTGAGAACATACCTAAGTAGTTCATCAATAATTTAAAAAACATTATCTTTTACTTAAAAAAGTTCAAATTGGGCCTTTATGAAAATTAGAAATGATAAACGAAACCTTTATTATTTAAAAAAACATCATTTTGAACCATATAATTAAAAGTTATATATATATCCACTTCCTTTAAAAACAACATTGAAGATCCAAAAATGTCTTGAAGGAAATAAAATGAAAACATCAATCAACATACATTAATATTTCTAAATATCATCATAACCAGAATTTTCAAAAAACCATTATATGTTATATTTTAAATAATTTAACAATAAATTTCATGTGAAAACACACATTTTATTCCACATTAAACAATATTAAATAATCAACACATTTTTATTCTAAGGAGGCGTCAAATTTTTCAAAATTAAGCAACCAATATTAATTACAATCCGATTTCATTTACAATAATTGGTCAATTCGTAACATGAAACTAATCATGATAAATACTATTTTTACAAATAAGGGTAATTTTATGATCCAAAATGATTAAATAGTTCTTGAAAATTTCAAATAGAATATACATGAATTCAAGTAAAACATGAATCACTAAATTCAAAATAGCATAGAAACACCTACGACAGATATCCAAAATCAAACCATAACAAATACAATACGAGTCACCTTTGATGGTGAACACAAAATCAAGGAAGAGAGATCCAAATAAAAAATATAAAACATTATTCTTAGTTAGATCATGATACAAGACATAGATCCAATCAATAATCTACGGTTATATCCAATAAAAAACACATGATCTATATGGTAGATGATTAATGTTAAAGAAGCAAATCATACATTGGTTTCTCTAGATCTAATCTCTTAATATCCATCATAGTTTCTCTCTGAATGGAACAGAGTGATCGAAATTAATAATGGTAAGGATTTGGTTTCAGATACAATGATACAGGTGCAATAATGAGGCCAGTGGGATTCATTTTTTTCGTTAAAAAAATAAAACAATTGAGTTACCAACACACAGTTTAAAAACATGGTTTCCCGAACCATGCACCAACAGTACACCCGATTATGGGGTACTGGAGAGGCCTCGCAGTTTGGTTTCATATTGTGAATAAGTATTTGATAAATATTTGTGAGGTCTCTATCCAAGTGTTCATTGTTTTCTCAATATGTTCTCTTGGATTGGACTAACCATGTCCTAAATATGTGCCCTCCTCTCGGACACCTAACTAAGACACATGATCTCCAAGGGAAATCCTCATGGGTTGGATAACAATTATACAACCATTAAGTTTACTAGAAATATTAAATACCCTAAAAATTTGAGAACAACCAAATAAAGTCCAAAAACAGAATATCATCAAAACTAATTAATAAAAAAAACCTGAAACTGAAATCAAGATGTGAAAATTATCCATAATGTATAACTTTCCATCCCTAGAATGTCTCCACTCCAAAGATAGAAATCATTGTGAAAAAAAATTTCCCGACCCTACCTGTGTGTTTTAATGTTTAGGGAATGAAATACGAATCAAAAAAATGTATCCAACATGCATGAATTCCCAAATAACAAATGAACAAAAATTCCATGAACCCTTTTTAAAGATATACATGATACAAAAAGATATCCAAAAAAACCCCTATATTATTGTGAATATAAAAAATCAAGAGAATGGTTAGATACTTGGCATATTTCTACCAAATATTTATAGATTATCTAAAATTGAGGAACATGAAGAATATAACAATAAAAAATACATCCCTTAGGATAAAAAAACAATACTTATTCACTAATTAGGAAGAACTATCTAAGAGATGAGTCTGGAACCTCAATGGAAAAAAACAACAAAATATCCTAAGGAATTTAATATAGAAAACACCGTCAAGATTAATTAATGATAAAAACATCAATAAGAAAGGAACAAAATTTACATGGATTTTTCACTTTGGAAGGTACTCATCAGTAACTTAGGATTTCCCAAACAAATCCTTAACCAATGATGTGTTCAATGAATCATGAACCAACACTTCTGAGTTCCCAGTCAAATAAGAGGAAAAAAAATCTTAACTACATGAGTATATCCCCATGTTTTATACATGTATAACTGGGAAAAGAATTAAAAACCCAATTTAACACATAAATAGAGCACAATAAGTTCTCAATGAGGGATATCATCTAACACATAGAGATTTAGCTCTCACCAAAAAAGGAATGAAATAATTGAGACCAATGGACTAAAAAAACTAAAATGGTATCCAACACCTACCATAGGAAGACACCCATAAGGGGAAACAAAATGGATTTGAAAAGACAAAAACCCAAACATCCATAGGTAACCATCAAAATATTCCATTCTATTCATAAGAGCACAACACACATTAAGGGGTCGAAACAATTTAAAACAAAAATCATTAAAAACAACATATGTAGTTCCAAAAATGCATGGGAAATCATCACTTTGATGACTATTGATAAAGACTTATTTTCTTCAATAATTTATTGTGACACAACATCCTTGGGAGATAATGATCCTTGGCCAGGACAATATAATTAAACCATTAATGATGAAGAAAAAAATTAGAGAGAAAAACAAGAATATAAAATAAATATATCTCAAGGAAAAAAGTCATTATCAAAAAAACAACTCAAAAAAAACACCATCAATGATCTATATGAGAAAAAAAGGGATCCAAAAACAATCCCTAGAAGATCTTCAGAACAAGAACATCACCAAGATATGATGACACCTGAAAATATCCCTTTCATTAAACCATATTACAAAAACTTTTATGATAATCCAAGTGGAAGCACCAATCAGTAAATCATTGATATATCAAGAATTACCGCTTTGAATAACTATGTTCTCCAAATTAGAATCACATGAGATTATTTTTCTTTCCAAAAGATAAATTTCCCTAATCAGCCAACATCTATGATCCCTGAGAAGAGATATATTTACCTAAGATAATAATTAATGGGGAATTAAAAAATTAATTTCTCTTTTCAAGATCTACTTGAACTGATAAGAACCATTAATGATCCATAAAAAAGTTATTAGAAAGATTGATCATATAAAATATCAAAGGCATGGGAGAATACCTCTTTTAAAATAGAGATCATTAAGGGAGTAATCATTGAAAATAACAAGTGAGTGACATACCAAATGTGAAAATTTATTTCTTTAATACTTAACTAATTAGCCATCTTGGTTGATACCCAAGATCTTAGAAACATTATCCTCCTTAAAATCCTAGATATAATTCCCATGAATGAAGATTATACTGAATAATTCACAAAGAAATCATTCACATAATTTGGTAGGAATCATGAATTCATACAACTCTCAGTCGTGTCCCTCAAATAAAAAATTTGTAGAATTACTCTTTTGATTATTAGCAGACCAGATAGAGTCAAAGATCCCACAACCTTCTTGTATCCATTAAATTGTTATTTACATTGACTAGAAATCCACACAATTTCATTTAACTCTACATCCATTACTAACATCCATTTTCTAGAATCACTGGTTCCTTATATTTCTCAGGTATCTCGTGTTCCCCTCTATCTATTAAAATTGAGAATTTAAAGTAATTTCTATAAATATGAACTAGTTTCTAACACATTTTTATTTTTCAAATTATCTATGTGGATAAAATTTATAAAAAAAATAAAACTTCTAGGGTCAAATCATCTAGAATATCAACTTAAGATGATGTAGACCAAGCCTCTATAGTTCTAGATATATATAGTACATCATTCACGAGTTTATTCACTATAATTATTATACTACCATCATAATTCACCAGAAATTATAGCCATATAGTTTTATCATTTAGTTAAACTTATATTAGACTAGTTTAATCATTACCTTAAACATAGTTCACCCCCATGTTCTGGTATTTGGATGTGACTCTCTCATTGCGGATCACATTCTGAATTTTGATGACTTGTCTCTTTCATCGCCCTAAAGTTTATATCTAATCTTTTTTATCTCGATATCCTATAAAGAAGCATGATTGGGATTTTTTCTTATGTTTTTATTGATCCCTAACTTATACATGGACATATTCCCAAGTCCCAAAAATGTTTTTATGTTTATGTTCTACTATATTTCCAGACCACAGAACTTCAATAACTTTATTTCCCATTAGTGCTGAAGGAGTTTTATTAACTAAGTACACAGTAATTTTGGCCACTTTTTCCCAAATTTCTCTTGGTATTCTAATGTGAAACCTTATGCTCAACTTATTCTCTATTAATATGATGATAATTTTTATCACTAGACTATTATTCGTAGGATTTTAGGGTATTATATTTTTATGTATTATCCCTTAACATTTTCAAAATTTAGGGAATATCCTTATTCTATACTCAGTACTATTATTAGACCTTAATCACTTCAAATTTTTTATTTTTCTCCTCTATTTATATCCACTAAAAAAATACATGAAAAAAAATAATTATGTTTAATAATTTAGACCCATATGTTCTTCATAGTGTCATAAAATATTGACATAAGGTATTGTGACCCTATATGACATTGAATAAGGGTAGAAACCAAAATATTTGTGTAATTAACTTCTAGGTTTTGGAACCTGGGTGACCTTATATTATGATTAGACGACACATTCCACTATTTTCTAAAAATCGAAATCTCGAAAATTTTGATTTCATTTTCATCCCAATTGAAAATGACCTTAAATATTATAAAATTCATGTTTTTTATTATTAATACATTCAATCTAACAATTCCATAACATTAATTTTTTATAAGATATAGTTTTTTACATTTGTATGTCTGGACTTCAAGTTAGATACAATGTTTCATCCATCATCATCATATCCATGACTATAGATCCTCATGTGATCTCAAAACTCCATTGGTGAAATTTGTTTCAAACCCTAATTCATTAAAATACCCTATAGAAATTAGGTTTTTCTATAGACTCGATATGTGCAGAACTAGGTTGATGTCTAATAAACATCTGTTATTTATCTACATATTAACATCACCTTGTACAATGATTTATTGAGACTCATCATTGAGTAAGTACACCTTTATGACATTAACAGACACATAATTGACCACGCATCACTTCCCTACCTTAGAGTGGAATTATTCTCTATAATCAATGATCAATGATTTCACTAGAACATACATGCTTAATAGAAATCTATATAAACCTTAAACTATAGTAGAATAAATATAAAGTATACTTCCTAACACATCCCATTGTGATAGAACCCTTTTCCCATTAATTATTTCTTAACATTTCCTATATTACCAAAGTTCCAACATGATAGGATATGACTATCCAATTTACCTCCTCTCTTCTCACATGACTTATTATCTGATTTCCTTAGACTTCTTAAATGAATAGATAAAAATTTTTTATCTTCATTTAGAAAAATTTCATATTGTTCTTGTAATTGTTTCCATATGATCTCCTAATTTAGGATAAACACTCAAATATCCATTAATACAATTTCGTAATTCCCCAATGAATAACTCATGAAAGTTACAATCACTTTTCAACTTTTTATAAGTGAAGATAGTATTAGAAGTGACCAAACATATTCAATGAACATGATATTAATAAATGTTTTCTAAATTTTAATCATGGAAAAATCATTCACATGGTCGGATAGAAATCTATATTCTAAAAATAACTTGGAAAACAATTTTTTCATTATGGAAACCTTTTAATCACTAACACTTTATCATACATGTGTACTAGTGTCTTTCTCAACTCTACCTTAGTCACTACCTCCCGGATGTTAATGGATACATTATGAGCTAATGAGATATAGGTAAGACCAATTTAGATTCTAACTTATTTCATTACTCATTGCCCATATTCTCTAGCTGGATATAATAAATAGATCTTTTATGTCCCTAGAATGAGATACTCTTCTCTATACATTCTAGAAAAGAAAGAGTATTTCCAATTATGTTTTTCAATCAATACCTTAATATCTTTATATTTCATACCATTTGAAACAATTAAATTTTCACTTAATAAAAAAATCAATATTTATGCTTGAGTTCGTTATCGATCATGTACTATCGATATTTGAACCAAACATTGATACATCTTGTTTGGAATCCAACTTAATGTCCAACCACTGGATGTTATATCACCAAAATATTTAAAGGTTAAACCAAGAACAAAATGTGATCCACTCCCAATCTTGGTGTACTGGATGATAAGAAAACCTCACATCATACCCACTACACCAATTCATCTTCCGCATATAGATAGTCACATAGAAAATATCAAACAAAATAAAAAACGTGAAATAAAATGAAATAAATTACACTTTTACTTTACCAAGTTCAAACATTAAGCCCCACGTCCATGGTAGAACACTACTACCACATCCATTATATTTATAATATTATAAAACATTTACACTCAATTGGTAATTACCATTGCTAATAGTTTTACTGTTTATCATGTTACAATTTCAATTAATTTCATTTGTGGTAAAAGTGGTCCCACCTCACTTAAATAGAATAGTATTATGAAATAATCTAGTTGTACATCCATCCAATGTTCATGGATGACCCACAATCGATGTTGGTGGCTGCTGATGGCCTATAGAAAATATCACATGACCATCAATGTCTGGTGAATAATACAATCTACCCAAACATGATTTGAATGATTCAATGCATAGATGAAACTTGTATTCATCCTATTTGGACCATTGACTAGAAAAAGAAGTCATCATTCGATGGAATCATCCCATTACCCTTCATATACTAGAAAATTCTATTAGTTACATACTGATTCCTAAGAATGATATATCATCTAGTTATCTTATTCAGGCATATTGAATTAGATACATGAACATTATTCACATCCAAGGAAAGTATCACTATACTAATTTCTCCAATGGCATGAATGTTATTCATAGAAGATTCTCATTATTCCTTATATTGAGTCTGATAATGAGATAACTAAAAAAGACGCTATATCCATGGAATACCATGCACTAGCATGAGACTATGCTAGTTTGGAGGAAATTGATATCAACGAAACACAGTTTAACATGCACTAGATTGATTTAATATTGGTTGGTAATCGCAATGTTTTCTTTGAATGGTATCCCCTAAGACAAGTGTGTTTTGTGTCTCAATTTTTCCTATGTACAAAAGGCATCCTAAGAAAATTTAAATGAATGTAGGGGATTCACATAGAATACACATTAGTCATAAAACCATTATTTTATAACACAACATCAAACTTTATCAAATTAACATAAATCTATGAATCAATTTGGTAAATATTTATTAACACAATAAAGAATTAATGTTTGAAGAAAATTTGATTTCATTAAATGCGTCCATTTATACAAAATTTATCATTAAAAATAAATAAACAAATCTAAAATAAACTATAGTGATTAATTAGTAGAAAATGATATTAGATGAAACATACTGAATCTACTTTAGCATTTTGAAAATCCCTTAAATAAATCCCTTTACATAAAATCTAATTTATAATTTATATTGAAATCCTTCCCTAAAAATAAAAGTAAACAATAAAAAAAAAATTCCCATCCTTTATAATTTATAGAAATTAATTACATAAACAAACATGGGTTAATTCCACATTAAACCATGCTAACAACTAATTAAACACCTTGAATGTGAAAAAAGTATATAAGCATAATTTTAATGATAAGTTACATAAAACACCCATGAAAAAGTGTAAATTTGAAAAAACAATAATGACAAAATTTCTATTGGTTTATTGTGAAATATTATAAGATTATTTATGTAACACCCCAAGCTTCCATGGTATGTTTCCCTTTGAATAATGTAATAGCTTGCATTATACGCAACATGAGATTCTAACACACCTCGACCAATCAAACTAGCTGTTATGAATAGTAATACCCATTTTTTTTGAATTTTTTAAAATTTTATCTTTTAAAATTGACTTCATTTTTGGATTTTGAATATCGAAATTAGCATAGGGAGAATTTTTGGTATTTTTCTAAAAAAATTCCATTTTTGATGAATAGTGAAAAACACTAAGTTATTGTTTACAACCGACTTTTTATTTAAATTATTATTTATTTTATTTAAAATTATTTTGGGTCAAAATAGATACATAATACTTATACATGTTCAATGTAATTCATTGGAGTCATTTTATAATGAGTTTAGATATATAAAAAATTTTCAAACTTTTTACCGTCTTTTACCCACCTCCTAGGAGAATTTCCAAATTTGTGTCAAACATAATTTTACCACTTCTGTGAGTTGAATTTCAAAAAATTTAGAGTCACTGTTGATATCAGTAAGTAAAATGTGGTTCAATAAGATGAATTTTTTTTGTGAATAGTATCTTTTTTTACTTTTATTTACCATGGTTAAAAGTAAATAGGTTAATTAAGGGTAAAAATGATATTATTATTACCCTCACACATGTCCAAATTCTATTGGATATGTATAATTCGACCAAAAAAAACCCTAGGAAAAAATATGAACTTTTTTGGTCCACATAGATTAGATTATGACATTTATTATTATTTTATTTAAAGAAGAGTTAAAATATTTAAATTCAATGTTTAATAACTAAAACATTTATAATATAAGGTTACACATAATATAAATTTGACTATAACTGTTCATTATAAATATAAATAGATATCTTACATATTGATATTTTATTTATAAATTTTTGACTTTAAATAATTTAATTTATTTATGACACAATGATGAGGCAGTAATTACCTTATTAATCAAACATTAAAATAATTTATATTATAAATATACAATTAATTGTAATTTGAGACTTATTATGAATTAAACTAATTTTATAGGTTAATATTAAAAGTTATTGTTTTTTAAATGAATTTTTTTTATGTAATAAAGTTGTTAGGACTTCAAAAAAAATTAATTATTAAATAATGTAAAAATTGACTTAAATTACTTTTTAAAACAAATACAATATTATTGGTTTATATAATAATACTAAAAATTTATGGTTCATCCAAAAGACATATATAATGATAGGAGTATCATTAATGAACAACATGGGGTTATCATGAAAGTTTATAGTATGTTTATTAACCATATAATAAATAAATACAAAGAGACATGTTAAATGTCAAACTATTTAACTAAGAGTTAAATCTAAAAGATAAGGTCAATATAGTGACCCAAACTTATCTAAAACTTATTAGCTGAGAGGTTTTCGACTCATAAAAAATTTATACTTTAAATAATTTATTTTTAAGCCATTATGAACCTAAATTATTTTATTATAAAATAATATTTCAATCTTTTCCTAAGGTGCCCCTCACCCCTCTTATAAAAGGTAACTTCCCCTTCTCTCTAATTAACACCTTCTAAGCCATTGGGATCGGCCCACACCTACCCAAATATCCTCCAAACTATCCTCACTTTATCTTAAAGGCCTTACATTAGTCATAATTACATAATAAGGAGCACTTTTGATCAAATCAAAAGGAAGATCCCAATGAGGAGGTAAATATTTCGTCACCTCTTTCAAGTTCTTTTCTTCTTCCACTTACTCATTCATTGTTGTTTCCATTATAAAATAATAACTCCAGCATATTTTATATACTGTTATGTTATTATAAAAATGGTACAACCATATTCATTATTCTATTCATCCTATAAATTACAAAGTCACCATAAGACCGTAAATACGGATTACCATCTCCACATCATGGGGTAGTTTGTTATTCAATCACTTCATCATTTAGATGGGTATAATATTGTGTATAAATTATGTAAATAATAAATATAATATGATAATTATTCTTTATATATGATATACCATCCAATTATATAATATTCTAATATGAAAATAATTGCATTGTTCCTCATGCGTATGTACAGATTACCGTCTCCACGAACATGATGAGATTCATTCCCCATCATATCAATCCAAGAATAATTTTCATTTGTTGATTAAAATTAATGTTGAAATACTTAATATCATTATTAATATGAATCAGATATCGATTTTAGAAAGGGAATTCCTGAAAGTGGCCTTTTCGAACCCTCCACACTCGAGAATCCCCCTCCCCACGAAGAGGTCATCTGGGGATGCCCCAGTCGGGTAGGAGCCGTTGTCAGCCGAGATGACATTGCATCCTGTGGGATAACACATCGATCAGCGATGGATCGTCACAGCAAGTCATCATACAGGTGAAGTGCACGCATTCTTCCCACCCTGTGAGACACCGGGTGACCCGACAAGACAAGAATATGAATAACATACATCCTATCCATAACAAACATCACTTACGTAACAAAGCATATAAAGGAAAATGAGTCAATTAACATACGAAACGACGATAATACAAACATATTATTAACAAAACAATATTAGAAGATCATATATGATATCATATTAATGTATATGGTTCTTGTATAATTCAATAACTATTATTTCACCATTATATAGGAGGTTAACCTACCCTCAACCAAGGAAAAGTACAAGGTAAGGGTAAATTCAATAATCTCTTTGTTATCTGATGTTATTTTTAAGTAAGTATCTACTGGGAACACTTTATCATCCACATCCATGTTTCATAAAAATGTATTTAAAATCATTTTTACCATTTATTAGACAATGGTTTAAAGTCATTTATACCCTTATTTGAACTTATATTTTTTTAAAGGAATATTTCAGTCATTTTCCAAAAAATGTAATTTACAACATTTTCGATAAAATTAAGGTAAAAATGACTTTTTTAACTAAAAATGCAGGTGCTGTTATTCTCTGCCATTATATCATTGTCAAATATTTACTTACAAGCTTATAAGAATATTTTCAAAATAAATGTTTTCTTATATAATTATGTAACATTAAATGATTTCAAAAAACGAAAGAGATATTTCTCTCAAACTATTTTGATTTAATCTTTGTCAACATCCTTTGATAAATTTTATACTTTTTTGAAGTCAATTAATTATGATACAAATCATCCATATTGTATTGATGGTTTTGTGATATGTTTGACTGTGGATGTGTTATTTTTATAGCATTCATGGTTTTTGGTTAAAGTATAGACATTTCGTATGCAATTTTTAATATTAATGTTTTCGTTATATTTCAACCTTTTCATATGAGGAATGTATTGGACATAGTAAGTGATGGTTGGATACCTCTATAGATCCTCGATGCATCGGTAGGTCTCATGAGAGAACTAGAAATGGAATTGGCTGATGAGTTTCCTTTTTTGATATATGGTTTTGGCCGAGTCCTTAATAATTTTTATATTTCTTGGTCGAGGCCTTGAAAAAATATTTCAGAATGTCCAGCATTATACATTCACTCATTATGAAAATAATATTGATGGTTCATCTGTCCATTAGACTAGTACAATACCCATGATTATGTTTCATTATAGAATTATTTATTCAAATCATTTTCCTAACACAAAAGTGTTCATTTTAATATTTGTAAAGGCATGTGTTATCAATTATTTACCATGATTAATATTTATGTTATCTTCCACTATATTTCATAAACTTACTGAGTCTTTGAGCTCACCCCTTTCTTATGTTTCATTTTCCCAGGATATGAATAATTTAGTTATGAGTGACTTGCAGGCATAATCTAGGATTCTTGGATGTTTCTAATGGAATAAAATAGTGTTGTATTTATTTTCATGTTGAAAATTTGAACTTATGTATGAATCTCCTTTCCAAAAATACTTAATTGATTGGTCTTTTAGGACATGATTTCCTTGTGATCATGCCAATGTTATGTAATAATGCCCCTACTTTGGAAAACTAGGGTTGGGGACTTACAGTTGGTATCAGAGATATTATAGTACAAACCATGGAAACTAGACTTAGATAAACTTTGATTGGATCACATTATCCTAAGATATATTTTGAGGATTTTCATAGAAGAAATTCTTAGAATTTTTGTATTATAGAGATTTTATGTTTCATAAATGAAATACATCCTTGTCTAGATATGAGCGAGTAGAGGCGGCTCTGGAAAAATTATAACTAAGGGTAAAACCCAAAAACACCGCTTTTTTCTAGACTTGAATGAGAACTGGTGCACAACAACAGGCCTTGCCGCACTCTTGGTTGCGACACTCCTACGGGATATGCTTATGATAATTCTCATTTTCTATACAAACCATTATGAAGGGTTTATGAGTCTAAACAACCTCAAAGAAAACATTTTTATGATTATGGATTAAATCCATAAACACTTCAATTTATGTTAGGTGTTTTACAAGTACAAAATTATGTATTTCGATTCATAAACTAATCTAGTTTATACCATTTTTTAGAAATGGAGCCTAGTGGAAGTAATGGTAATGATATCAATGCATGTAATCCATGTAGGGATTACCATCCCACTCAAGATAATTATAGCGGAGTTGGTGGTAGAACTGGTGCTGATCAATTTATCACCATACTGGGACAACTCACTCAGGTTATGGAAAATAACCTTACCCATATGGACCACCCTGATCTAAAACACGAAGGATCATTGTTAAGACACTTCATGAGGAAAAAACCATCAAAATTAAATGGGAGTACAAATCCATTAGTGTCTGAGCAATGGATAAATTTCTTAGAGAAAATATTTCATGTTTTGGGAAGTAGTGAAAGGGAAAAAGCTGTCATTGTAGTTTATCGCCTCACTGGAGATGTTGATCAATAGTGGATATTGATTCAAAATAGAAAGTAAGATGAATAAGTGTCCAGTATGGAATGTAGGGAGTTTGAAGAACTTTTCATAGAAAAATACTCTCCTCATGACCATCAAGCGGATATGGAAAGGAAATTTCTAAGTCTGATGTAAAAGGAGGCTGAGAATGTTGCAAAGTATGAGGCTAACTCTACATGATTAGCAAGCCATGCTACAGATTACAGACCTAAATCAGGAAGTAAGATTGACAGTATCTTTTATTGTATAAAACCATTTCTCCATCAAGCATTGGTATCACAATACTTCTCATCGTATGATGATATTGTCTCATATGCTATCAAGACAGAAAAGGAATTCTCTAAGTCTTACAAATTTTAAACAGAACAAGAGAAGAAGAGAGAACTTGAACACTATAGGAATGTAAATAAGGTAATAGGGAAGAATGGAAGAATTAAATTTCCACCCTGTGATAATTGTGGAAGGAAGCACCCTGGGGCTTGTCTAAAAGGAAATGGAGTATTCAACAAATATGGATAGATAGTCATTCTTGTTGGTGATTGTATGGGAAAGAAAGTCACTACCAATGTTCAATGCTACAATTTTAGGGAGATTGGACATTATGAAAATGAATGTCCAAAGCATTAGTGGATCTTACCTTAGAAAAGGACAAGGGATCAAGGCCAAGATTATTCGATCACTACTGCTTATGTTGAAGCTCTGAAATACGTGGTTGGAGGTAATTTAATGGTTTCCTCATGTTTGGAGAATGCTTTATTTAATTCTAGATCATCGCATTGTTTCATATATTCCCAGTTTGCTAAAAAAAATTAGATATTTCCAATTTAATTTTACAAGGGAGTTGTCAGTCAAAACCCCTTACGGAAGTATCACTACAACAATGTTTTAGGAATTATTTACCTTAAGGTAAGATAAATTCTATTTATCTAATGATCTTATCATCATACCCATGATTTAATTTGATATAATCCTAGGAATGGATTGGCTTTCGGACAGTGATGAAAAAATTTATTAAAACAAGTAGGAGGTTACAATTCTCGATGATGATAAAGAGTACCTTATCTTTAGAGAAGAAATGTCACCACCTAAGTCTTATCTAGATCCACCCCCAGTAGCTACACTAAATTCAATTATTGCAGAGGAAGAGAATGAAATAACTGTGGGTGAGGAAGGGAATGTTCAAGTAGAGTACGTACCTATTGTGAAATAATATATTGATCTGTTTCTAGAGGATTTACCTAGACATACTCCAGAATGAGAAATTGAGTTTTCCATTGATTTAATACCTGGTTTGAGGCCCATATCAGAGACCCCTTATAGAATTAATAGTGTGGAATTTGTGGAACTAAAGAAACAAATATAATAATCGAGTAATAACTGATTTATTCACCCTAGTGTTTCTCCATAGGGAGCCCCTATTCTTTTTGTTAAGAAGAAAGATGGATCTATGAGGTTGTGCATTCACTACAGAGAGATCAATTGTATAATAATAAAGAACATGTATCCCCTACCTCCCATTGATGATTTGTTTGACCAACATCATAGAGCTCAATATTTTTCAATGATTGAACTTTGATATGGATATCATCAGTTGTGTGTGATGAAGGAAGACATTCCAAAAATGGCATTTCGAACCAGGCATTGGCATTATGAGTTTACAGTAATACCTTTTGGGATGACTAATGAACCCTCAGTTTTTATGGATTTAATGAATAGAGTTTTCAAGAAATATCATGATGACTTTGTAGTGGTATTTGTTAATGATATCTTGGTATACTACAAAATCTATGAAGATAATGAAAATCACTTGCACACCTTTTTGAAAACCCTCAGAAGAAATGAATTATATGGGAAGTTTATAAAGTGTGAATTTTGGTTTCATGAGATTTATTTTCTTATCCATATTGTCTCTAAGGATTGAATATATGTTGACATATCTAAGAAAAAGGAAATCTATGAATGTCCAACATCGTAAAGTATAACTTAGGTATGCAGTTTTATTGGTTTAGCTGGTTATTATCGACTTTTTGTCCAGAATTATTCTTGATTGGGTAACCCATTAACCCATATCACATTTAAAGGGGATAAACTTTTTTGGGAAAAAGTGTGTGAATAATGTTTTGAAGAAATAAATAGAATATTATTCAATGCACCATCATTGAATCTACCGTTAGGGAATGATGGTTTTGTTATTTATAGTGATTCCTCAAAGAAAGGACATGGTTGTATCCTTATGCAGAATGATAGAGTTATTGCCTATCCATCACGACAACTAAATATTAATGACCAAAACTACCCTACTCATGATCTTGAGTTAGCAGCTGTAATATGTGCTTTGAAGATATGGATACACTATATATATGGTAAAAAATGTGAGATTTATACTGATCTCAAGAGTGTGGAGTATATTTTCTCACAAAAAGAACTCAACATGAGGAAAAGGCAATGGCTTGAACTACTCAAGGATATTGATTTCCATATACACTACCTCTTAGGGAAGTTAAATAACATGGAAGATGCTTTTAGTAGAAAGGATCATGGTGTTTTGAACAAGATGAGAGTTGAAAAGGAACTTATATACATGGATCTAGTAAAGATGGATATGGGCATAACCATGGAATGTGAAACCTCAATGCCTTTTTAAATGGTTTCCAAACCATATTTACTATAAAAGATAAAGAGTTCTCAGACTGATGATGAGGAGTTTCAAAATAATATTAAAGTTTTGAATGACGGGATATTGAGTGACTTCATATATGAAGACGAGATTTTGAAATTTGGGAAGAGACTCTATGTTCCGGATATACCTGATCCGAAAATGGAATTGTTAGATGATGCTAATAGCTCCAATTTCTCTATACACCCTGGAAGCACTAAGAGGTATAAATATTTGAAGGAAAATTTTTTGTGGGACAAAATGAAGAGGGAGATTTATGATTTATTGTGAAGATGTATGGTTTTTCAATAAGTGAAAGCTAGAAGGAAAGAACCTGTAAGAGTCATAAAACCTCTTCCCATACCTATGGAGAAATGAGATAATATTATGATGGACTTTGTCATGGGGCTACCAAAGACACCTAGAAGGAATGATGCAATATGGGTCATTATTTATCATTTTACCAAGTCAACACATTTTCTTGATGTAAGAGAAGATTTACCACTTGACCGTTTAGCAGGAATATATATTAACGAAGTTGAAAGACTCCATGGTGTACCCCTATTAATAGTTTCTTACCATGATCCCCATATTACATCATGAATCTAGAAAATTATTCAGAAATCCCTGGATACTAAACTTCATTTGAGCACTACCTACAACCCTCAAACCGATGGACAATCAGAATAGACTATTCAAACCATAGAAGACTTGTTGAGATCTTTCTCACATGACAGTCAAGGTATGTGGGATCAATATTTACCTATGGTATAATTTTCCTATAACAACAACTTCCATTCAAGTATTCAGATGGCACCATATGAAGTGTTATATGGAAAGATACGTCACACACCAACTTGTTGGGATGATGGTGGGGAAAGAAAACTAGTAGGACTAGAACTTGTTGAGGAAACGATAGAAAGGTTGAAGGTTATCCACACCCACATCAAAAAAGCACAAAGTAGGAAGAAGAGCTGTGCCAATAACCGAAGGAAGGAATTGGAAATTTCTGGTAGGACATCATGTTTTCATGAAGGTATCTCCATGGAAGGGAGTTATACGATTCAGTAAGAAGGGTAAACTAAGTTCAAGGTACATCAGACCTTTCGAGATTCTAGAACGAATTGGGGCTGTAGCTTACCGGTTGGCAATGCTGCCAAGCCTCTCCAATGATCACGATGTGTTCCATGTATCACTGTTGAGAAAATAAATGCCCGACCAAACACATGTACTCACCTATTAAGAAATTGAACCCGAACCTAATCAGTCTTATTGTGAAGAGATGGTCAAAATTATGGGTACCGAAGAACAAGTTCAATGAAACTGGACGACTCGTCTGGTAAAAGTTCTATGGAGAAACCATAAATGGAAGAGGCAACGTGGGAACCCGAGGAACATATGATGAAGAACCACCCACATCTTTTAATGTAGTAATATTATAGAAATTTTTAGGATGAAATTATTTTATGGGGGGAATAATGTAACACCCCAAGCTTCCATAGTATGTTTCCCTTTTAATAATTCAATATCTTGCATTTTACGCAACCACGATATTCTAACACACCATGACCAATCAAACTAGCTGTTCTGGATAGTAATACCCACTTTTTGAAATTTTATTAATTTTATCTTTCAAAATGGAATTCATTTTTGGATTTGTAATTTCTAAATTAGATTAGGTAGAATTTTTGGTATTTTTCTGAAAACATTCAATTTTTGATGAATATTGAAAAACACTTAGTTATTGTTTAAAACTGAATTTTTATGTAAATAATTATATATTTTTTTAGAATTTATTTTAGGCCAAAATAGATACATAATACCAATATAAATTTAATTTAATTCATTGGAGTCATTTTATAATGATTTTGGATATATAAAATTTTATCGAACTTTTTGCCGTCTTTTACCCACCTCCTAAGAGAATTTACAAATTTGTATAAAACATAATTTTACGTCTTATGTGAGTTTAATTTCAAAACTCTGAGAGACACAGATTATATGAGTACGTAAAATGTGGTTCAATAAGATGAAAATAATTTTTGGTCAATAGTAACTTTTTACTTTAATTTATTGCGGTTAAAAGTGAATATGGTTATTAAGGGTAAATATGATATTATTAATACCTAACACTTGTCCTAATTCTATTTTATAAGTATAATTCGACCAATAAAACCTTAGGAATATAATATGAACCTCTTTGTTCTACTTGGATTAGATTAGGACATTAATTATTATTTTATTTAAATAAGAGTTAAAAGAGTTAAATTCAATGTTTAATAACTAAAACATTTTAATAAAGTATTAAACAAAATATTAATTAGACTAAAAATATTTATCAGAAATATAAACATATTTCCTACATAATGGTATTTTATTTATAATTTTTATACATTAAATAATTTAATTTATTTATGACATAATGATGACATAGTAATTACCTTATTAATGAAATATTAAAATAATTGAAATTATAAATATCTAAATAAATGTAACATGAGCCTTTTTATGAATTACACTAATTTTATAGGTTAATATGACATGTTAGGGTTGATGGAATGAACTTTTTCGATGTATTAACGTATTTAGGACTTTAACCAAAATCAATTATAAAATAATGTCAAAATTCACATAAATGTGTTCTTAAAACAAATACAATATTATTGGTTGATATACTAATCCTAAAAATCTAAGGATATTCCCAAAGACTTATATTATGATAGGTGTGTCATTAATGTACCTCTTGGGGTTCTCTTAGAAGTTTATAGTAAGTTTATGTCCCATATAATATAAAAATAAAAAGAGACATGGTAAATGTCAAACTATTTAACTAAGAGTTTAATCTAAAATACAAGTTTAATATAGTGACCCAAACATGTATAAAACATTTTTGTTGAAATTTTGTCTACCAATCACAACATTATCCATTGAATAATTCATTTTGGATCCACTAGAATTCAAAAATGATTTTATTATAAAATAATATTTAATCTTTTCATAAGTTTCCCCTCACCCCTATTATAAAAGGGAACATCTCCTTCTATCAAATTCACACATTAAATGTCATTTTTCTCAGCCATACCCAGCCCAAATATCCTCCCAAATTTCCTCCCTTCATCCTAGAGGCCTTCCTTTAGTCATAAATCCAACATAAAGATCCCTTTTTATAAACTCAAAAGAAAGAACAGGAAGAAGAGGTAAATATTTCATCACCACTTTCAAGTTCGTTTGTTCATCCACTTCCTCTTTATTTGTTGTTTCCATTATAAAATAATAACTACAATATCTTTTATATACTTTTATTTTATTATAAAAATGGTACAACCATATTCCTTATTCTATCGATCCTATAAATGAAAAAGTCACCATACGTGCGTACATACGGATTACCGTCTCCACGTCGTGGGGTAGTTTGTTATTCAAACAATTCATCATTTGGATGGGTATAATAACAAGTATTAACGATGTAAATAAAAATATAATCTGATAATTATTCTTTATAAATTTTGTACCTTTCAATAATATATGATTTTAAAATCAGAAGATTGATATTGTCGCTCATGCGTACGTACGGATTACCGTCTCCACGAACGCGATGAGATTCATTCCTCATAGTTCCCATTCAAGACTAATTTTCATTTGATGGTAAAAAATAATTTTAAACACTTAATATAATTCTTAATGTAAATAGGATACATCCTATCTATAAAAAACATTACTTATGTAACAAATCATATAAAGGAAAACAAATCAGTTAACACCCGAAATGACGATAATACTAAAATATTATTAGAAAAGAAATATTAGAAGATAATATATGATATCATATTAATGTATATGGTTCTAGTATAATATAATGAAAATTATTTCAACATTATATAGGAGGTTGATCTACCCAAAACCAAGGAAACGTACAAGGTAAGGGTTAATTCTACAATCTCTTTATTATCCGAGGTTGTTTTTACGTAAGTATTTACTAGGACCTCTTTATCATCCACATCCATATTTCTTAAAAATGTATTTCAATATATTTTTAATATTTACTAAAAAATGGTTTAAACTCATTTCTACCATTATTTTAACATATATGTTTTGAAGGGAATCTTTCAGTGATTTTCCAAATAATGTACTTTACGACCTTTTGACAACATTAAGGTAAGAATGTTTTTTTAACTTATATGGTGGGTGCAGTTATTCTACGCCATTATAACATCATCAAATATTCCCTAAAAATTTATAATAATATTTAAAAAATAAATGTTTCCTTTTATAATTATGTTACTTTAAATAATTTCAAAAAAAGAAAGAGATATTTCTCTCAAATAGTTTTGATTTAATCTATGTCAACATCCATTGATGGATTTATACTTGTTTGAAGTCGGTTCATTATGATACAAATATTCCATATTGTATTGATGGTTTTGCGATATGTTTGACTGTGGATGTGTTATTTTTATACCATTCATGGTTTAGGGTTGAACTATTGACATTTCCTATACTAGTTTGAATAAGAATGTTTTTATTATATTTCAACCTTTTCATATAAAGTCTATATTGGACTTAGTAAGGGACGGGTGGACCCACTATAGCTCCTCGATGCATCGGTAGGTCTCAGGAGACAAATCGATGTGGAATTGACCAAGGCCTTTCCCATTTCTATATATTGTTTTTGATGAGGCCTAAGACATTTTTAGATGTCTTCACCGAGGCCTTGAAAAAATATTTCAGAATGTCCGACATTAAACATTCACTCATTATGAAAATAATATTGATGATTCATGTGGTCATTCGACTAGTGGAATACACGTTATTATGTTTAATTATGGCATTATTTACTTAGCTCATATTCCTGCCATAAATGTTTTCATGTTTATTATTTGTAAAGGCTT
The DNA here is from genome assembly GCA_963277665.1 of Viscum album. NCBI lineage: Eukaryota > Viridiplantae > Streptophyta > Magnoliopsida > Santalales > Viscaceae > Viscum > Viscum album. The sequence goes on from OY728135.1 coordinate 1,295,690,593, forward strand.
GTGTTTTCAATTTTTCACCATGCTTAATATTTATGTTATCTTCCTATGTATTACTTACTCTTACTAGGCATTTGAGCTCACCCCTTCCTTAGGTTGAATTTTCCTAGGATATGAAGAAGTTAGTTATGAGTGAATTGTATGCATAATCTAGGAGGCTTGGATGTTTCTAATGGAACAAATTAGTGTTGTATTTATTTAGAAGTTGTAATGTTGAACTTATGTATAAATCTAGTTTCCAATGGTACTAAATTTATTGGTCTTTTAGGACATGATTTCCTTGGGATAATTCCAATGTTATGTAATAATGCATTGACTCTAGGTAACTAGTGTCAGGTCGATACATTTTTATAAATTAATAATAAATTTAAAATACCCAAGAATATATTATTTTTTTAAAATAATGGGAAAAGTATAGAAAAAAAACCATGAGGTAAAGAAATGATGATGCATTTAATATGTTGGAGTAGATATAGGTTAGATGCATGACATATAATCCATTCGCAATGGAATCCTCATTAAATTTTTGAGTTTTTTCTTAACATGGACAAACCCAAATATTTTCATGGAAGGAACCTTATAGAATGATAAAAAACAAGAATAGGTGGTAGAGGATGAACTTACCTAGGGATTCCACCTTAAAATCAATAGGTGGGTTAAATAGGGGAATCAATCTAAGATGATAAGAATGAGAGTAGTTCTCCCCGTAGGCATCGTGGATGAATTACAAGGAATGATATGGTGAGAGGGGTGATTTCTACACATCAATGAAAATAAATATAAATATAAATATAATAATACAATTATAATAAATTAATTCTAGAAACATCTAAAAATTATAACTATCATAATCATTACATTTCCAATAAAAATTAAAGATGAAAAATCTTATTTCAAAATCAAATCCTTTTTAATTATAAGAATAATTAAAAATAATAAAGTTATTAAACTCACATATCTTGTGTAAAAAAAATAATTTTTTAATAAACGTAAATAAATTAATTTTAACTCATCCTAAAATTTTTAATCTTATATACATAAAATAATGTCACTATAAGAATACCTTAATTTTTTTTGAAATTTATTAGGAAGACATTATCCATAATGTGATGTTTAATTCCAAAAATAGAAATAAATGATAAAATTTCTTAGATAACCAAACCATGCTCTAATCATGTTGTACTAACTGCACCACAATTCATATGGTTCATGACTGACTAACGTATTTTCCCCTAACATTTCTCAAACAATTATTCTTTCATGTTTTCTCAAAAAAAAATTCAAATTATTTAAATTTTATGAATAATATTATTTTTATCATTAGTTGAAATGTAAAAATTGGGGTATTATATTCATAGTGATTTCCCCCCACCCAAAATAATAGTTTATTTATATAAAAAATCTTAAGTATATATGTAATAGAATAATACTAATATTAACAATTTCTAAAAGACAGATTTAGGATGGAAACAATATAAAATAATTCACACACCAAATGTGTTGAATTGGGTTATATCACACCACCATATAAGGTTAACTCATACAATAGAAGGAAATTTTATAAAGTTAAATGTGTAGGCATATTTAACAAAACAAATTCAATGAGAATATCATATATCAAGGGAAGGACATAGAACCCATTCTTAAATTTCATTATTTTAACTAAAACACCATTATCTAGTATATTTGACTCTTTAACAAACAATACTAGGTTGGAATTGTTCTATATATGCTTCCAATATTCCTACCTCCACTAATGAAACATATGATATCACGATCCAATATTCCCTACGCTTGTCTTGTGTTACGATTTTTCTATATACAACAAAAAAACATATTTTGAAAATTTCCTAGTCGAGAATCTATTCCACTATCTAACCATGTTTTTGGGTAGCAGAACATAGAAGGGTAGAAGATATATTAGAAAATGTATTCTTTATATTGTATGATTAGAAGGGAGTTTTCTAGTAATTAACTTCCTTGGAAAAGTTTCAATAAATATACATTATTATTGATCCACTCATTCGAAAATATTTCGAGGATGGTGATTTCTAGAAAAGAGCCTTCCTAAAAAGTTCATAAATAAGGTTCTTTCATGAAATATACCCTCTCTTTTAATTATTATTTGTTAAAATTTTATTATTATTATTATTTATTTATTTATTTATAAATATATTTTAAAAACTGTTATTTCATTAATTTTATTTGGGTATTACTCTTAATTCAATTATTCTAAAAATATAAAACAAAAACCCACAAAATCTATCCTTTAAAATGGTACGACTCTTCACATATTTTCCAGATTTTTATCTATAATAGAAACACCTCTTTTTATAAAATAAATCAATAAATTAGAGTTTATAATAAAAAAGTATTGATAAAATATAAATATTGATAACACATTATTAAAAATTAATTATTATTAAATATTGTATTTACTATTAATTTCTAATATAACAAAAAACATATTTTAAAATATAGTGTTATTACTAATAATTTAATTTACAATAATAATGATAATAATTGATTAAGTAATTTACCCAAATAGAGTGAACAATGGGTTATATCCGATGATATTGCAATTTATTAGAAATAAAATAAGAAGAAAATTAAAAAGGATGTTTCAAAGAAGAAAATAGTGGAAAACACATTTCCAAAACCCAATGCAGACTTAGTCAGAAAAATATATAAGAAAAGTCATCTTTCGAACTAGGATTAGTCACTTCCCCTACCTCTCAAATGAATCATCCTCATCTAGTTTATGGGATTTTCTATGTTTTACCATCAACACGATAGTGGTTTTAATTATAATCTGGTGGATTGGGATCCTTTAGGTTGTGAGGATTTTGATATATAGCTAGACCTAAACCCAATGATGGTATCCTTATATCAACACTACTCTATGTGCTAGTGGAATCAGTGACATGAGCATTGCCGAATTTGTCAAATAATACCTCTATGCTATTGGATCTATTAAAAATTTCAAGAAGACAAAGTGAGTGATCCCTTACCTTTGGTTAAACCTAGATCAAAAAAGATTCACCTTTTTCCTACGAAGCCTCTAATCCTATTCCATCAGTATCACATGTTCCATTAGTACCAATATCATGTCCTAGTTTCAAAATTGAGTACCTATAGGGGATACTTTATAAATACCATGAGATTTCATTGGTGTCTCATGTCTACAATATAGTCCACATAAATTACCCCATTCATTATTATAGAATATTTTTGATCACTCAAAATATTAGAATTAATTTGTAATTGAGCCTCTTGCTCCATGTCAGAATCCACAATCTGATCATCGGGATGATATTCATCACCTACAACCTAGACAATCCAAAAAGATATATCAACACTAATTTATTTCCTATTTTCAAACCGTGGGAAGCTCGTATTTTTGTCAATAATACCCACTACCTTCATTATCATAGATGAGGAGGTAAGGAATCCATGATTACCTAAAACAACTAATGAACAAAGGCACTCCCTTAATAGATGTAGGAAATTATCTATAGAACCATCCTTTTAAACCCTCACTTGGGTATTCAATATGCCCATCAACAGTGTAATATATAAAATATGTAGGTTGATATTTCACATTATAAGAGTATCCATGCTCAGTACCTATTACTATCCCCCCCATATTTATTTTAAGAGGAATTCCTCCACCTTTAATCTACCCTTTTCATGCATTTTGGGATCCACCGCGAGGAATATATTTCTGTATTCTAGTCCTCTTAATGCATGAATTTTCATCATTACCATGAGTTTAATAACATGAAAAAAATTAAATCCCTCTGGTTTTTCTGAAAATAATGACCAATAATCATACAATCTGTAAAAAAATATCTCACTTTTTATACTCAAATTTCATATCAAATTTATATGTTTTAGTAGAGAGAAGAATTATATCAACCAAGGTAGAACATTTTTCTAACTCAACTAAGATTCTAGTGTTATGAAAACAAATATATCTTTTTTTTCATTTTTATAGGGACACCAATTTCCATTTTAATTCCATAAAAGTTCTTTGGATACCAAAATATCCAATTAAAAACAAATAATTTGACCAATAATTGAGCATAGAAGTTTCATTCATCAATGGATTGATGTTTCAGTCCCATTTCTGAATTTTCAAAATTCCAGGCTCGAGGGTTCAAAGATTCCATACCCTCATATTATGTTCTTATGTGGGGAAAATGATATGGAAGAATCCATGAACCAAAGAGATAGATTTACAATTATCCAACCCTCGAACATCTGAAATTTGTGCAATCAAATCTATGAATCTCCCCAACTCAAACCCTCTAAAAAACATGATTCTCACATAATTGAATGATTACATATTTTCAGATGTTCTATGATCAAATATGAATTAACTATTACAGGGGAGAAAGTACCCTTTATATGAATAACACTAGAATCAGATTCTTTGTAGAGAGAGAAATATTGAATTCCAACATTGTAGAGGGGTGAAGAATCCATATAAATCCCACCAAGAACAACCCTTCAACCTTCATTCCCAGTAGTAGAATTATTATACGATCCCAATAACCCTTATTCTAGAAAGACCTCAGCTAGAGAGTTACTAGAAGAATGCAGCATGTAGAAGAATCCATAATCATCATCGTTGTTTAGAGAGAGAACCTATCTAGTGAGACTCATCTTCCACCCATAGAAAACATTATTTATTATTTTAATAATAATGTAATTAACAAAAAATAATAATTCATTTAATAGAATATAATAATAATCAATAATATTAATTAATATTAATGATATTATTATTATTATTAAAATGAGTTATGTCATGTAAATTATTATTATTTAATATATTTATAAATAATAACAATATCTTTATTATTAATTAATGTTGGTTACAATTCAACTCTGATTCAAATAAAATACATGAGTCCAATGAATTGACATTAAATATTAAATTAAATCTAATAATTTCATTATAATAATAAATCAAAATAAAATTTTATTATAATAATGTCATGATAATAATTTAATGATTAAAATATTACTAATAATAAGGACATGAATGACAAGTCAAAGGATCTAAAAATAAAATAAAATAGAGCCATGATAATTATTAAAAGATAATAAATTCACAATAATTAAGTCGTGATAAAAAAATTCATGATAATGATGTCAAGATGATTATTTATAATTATGTATTATACCTTTATTATTACTAATGATGTATATAATCATATGTCAGTAAATATAAATAATTATTAATATAAAATTAAAATTTATATATTTAAAAAAATTAATTATATAAAAAATGATAATAATTATTATCATTCTTGAATAAAATATATTAATTCTCTTTAATCAATTAATTATTTCATATTATTATTATTAAGACATATATTATTATTGATAAGAGATATTATCTATTTACTATTTTCCTGAAATTATTTTTCATTTAAATTATTAATATTTATTAATTAAATGTATTAATTTTTTTGTAATCTAATTATATATTATATTTGTATCCATTAAAACTTACCATACTCTTAATATTAAAATGTTATGTCTTATACAGTTTGAGGCTTACCTCAGTGGTAAAAGTCTCCCCATAATTCTGTATGAGGCCCGAGTTCAAAATCTGGTTGGGTGAGAATATCCATAGGTATTGTAGTAGTATTCTAGTAAGTATTGTAGAAATACTATATTACGTTACTTTTCATCAAAACTATTCATCCTAAATTAGATTTTGGGGTACCAGACCTCTCAGAAAATCATTACAGGTTTGGTGGGCGACCTTTGGTTGTAGGATAAGGTGTAGGTGAACTTATTAATGGGTCTTGTCCACCATGTAATTGAGCCTATAATTCTTGGACCTATGGTCTATGTAATTATATCACCAATTCTAAAAAATAAAGAGGTTCCTTTGATTAATAAAAAAGAGGCTTCGACCCCAACATTTAAAAAAAAGTATGTATTGAAAAAAATTTGTTTTCTATGATCTATATTATTGTATAAAACATATTTTGATGATTTTTTTTTATTTTTACCTAATTTTAGTCTATTTATTCAAGGTTTTATGATTCATTTAGATTATATTTATAGTCTATATTTTATAATATTTTATGGTAATCTAATTGAAACATAACATAACTTATTATGTTTAATGTAGGTATCATTGAACATTTATAAAATATAAACTATATGTACAATCATAGTGAAACATTAAAAGTAGAATAAAAAAATAAAAAATAGTTGAAATTAAAAATAATTTCCTAAATATAATTAAATTTTTTAATTTTCAAGGAACATAAATAATTTGATAAAAACAAAACATTTACACTTTAACAAATTTATGAACATTATTATTAATATATATCATATTCTTAATATCATCATCTTTATAATTATTAAAAATATTTAATAATATAATTAGTATTTATTAATAATTTAATTATTAATATATTTTGAAATTGAAATTATTAAATTAATTATTTATTATTTATTATGATTTTAAAGTGCAAGTGTTATGTTTTTAATCAATAGTGTATCTATCATGTAAATAATTATTTTTAGTACATTTATGAAATTATTTTTAATTTAATTTATTTTGTATATATTTAGTCAATGGTTTATGTTACACTTAGATTTTTCATTTAGTTAATATCTTATAATATTTCAAAATCGACTACATGAAACATAAAAAAATTCTATTAAAATCCACGTAGGCCATATTGAATAGGTAAAACCAACCTTGCTTGCAGCAGTTTCTAGTGATGTCACCTATATTTGCAAAGCATGAAATTGTTTAGTATTTGATAATAAGCAGCCCTCATGGCTTGATGGTCTGAGCTATTTCTATAGTGAAGTCATGGACGGATTGAAAATCATCATAGGTATGATGAATAATGTGGTGCCCGATCTGATTATTCTCAAGTCTTTTGGTGTGACTAGTAGGATCAAGTGACATCTTAGGCTCAATTCCATCATATTTATCCCACCTAACATGATTTAATTGAAGGTGAATGTGGATGGGGATAATTCTGGTGCACTGGGATCCTCGGGATGTGTTGGTGACTTTTGTACTTGTTGGGGATTTGTTAATGGCTCGTTTTACCATTACATTTGAATTTAATCTACCATTGAAGATGAATTATGGGAAATAATTAATGTTATCAAATATAAAAATCAATTTAGATGGAATTATCCTTTGGTGGAATTGGATTCTACTACAATGGTTCGTATATTGAAGACTCGATCCAGACTTTTCCTATAGAAGATGATTCCATCATAGATTGAATGTATATATTTCTCTTTCTAAGAATATTTATCTGGATATCAATCATGTTTTTATTAAGGCCAATCAAGTTGCTGATACTCTATCCAGAAGAGTGATTATAGAGACTTCCTCGTGATGTTTTTTGTTATTCTGAGCTTCTTCTCATGTTTTGTTGATATGAATGTGTGTGCTGTTTTTCATTCTCATCTTTTTAAGCCCCCTGGTACTTAAACTTTTAATATTTTCTTATAAATTTGGTACGAACATGCCCCTCTTGGGTCCTGAACCTATTAGATCATATATATATATATATATTATAAAATATAAATACAATATAAATGAAATTTTATACACATACTAGGAACAGAAAAAATAATTGAAATAAAAAATTTTCATAAAAAAAGAAAAAACTAATTTACACGAAACAAACATTATTGCTTAAAAACATCACATTCACACTAAAAGTACTTATAAACATAATTTTTATTATGTATTATCTTATTAGTTTCACTATTATGAAGTATTATTAGTCATATTATTATTATGAAATATTATTAATCAACTTATTAATAAATATTAATTATATAATAAAATAATTACATTAATTAAAATAATAAGCATGAAAAATAATGTGAATAAGATAATTACTAAAGTAAATATTTAAATTATTGTTGTTATTACTAAGAAATCAATAATATATTTATTTATTGTTATACAAAAAATTAAATATATTATTTATTAAATATGTTAAAAATTATATAACTAATTTAATTACTAATTTTTTTATTTATATTTCTGACAATGTTGCTATTTAAAACCTTATTATATATTATTATTAATAATTAATAATTTCATATTTAATGATAATAATAAAATCATAATTTATGAATTCATAATTAATAATGTAGTTATTTCTACAAAAATATTTTTTTTATCATTTTAAAATTACCTCTTTTTGGATGAGTGGGAACCTCATAGAAATCAGATATTAGTTTCAAACATCACCCATGAAAAGTATTACACAAAAAACCTGATCTCAAAACACACATTCAAAATTTAAAATTCAAATTAAAACATATAAAACCACAGAGGCGTAGGAAAACAAGATGCCCGAGAAACCCAACATCAAGGATACACCTCAACCCCATCATCAGGATGTCATCCTATAATCTCAGCACCACCACTGTCGTCATGTCATCACATAACCAATGACATAATCCTCATTCGGTCATCACCATCGGCCTCTTCTCCTACCACCCCACCTGCACACCATCTCTTCCATCATGAAGAGCCTCCCTAATTATGAATAAAGTAAAATATGATCCACCACCAAAATCTTTTATCATTGATCAACACCACACAAAAATGCTTAAACCCCTAATCTGCATCATGTCGTCATGCCCCATCACCAGACCACATACCACCTACAAAAGGAATAAATGAATGAAGAACTTTTCTCCCAGAACACAGATAACATCTCAAACAATACCTCCCATATATTTTATGACAACCAGCTCGCTAGACTGTCCTAGGAATGAGAGGTGATACCCAAAGATAGAGTATAGTAGAAAAGGCATGGAATCTTCAATGGGAGTAAAGATCTCCACCAACATTGGCCAACCAAACAGAAACCCCTCCGTCACCTGAACCCAGACCGAGCCACCAGGAACCCCCCCCCCCATATACGAAACAACCCAAAACCTCTTAGAAACCATCACACCTGACCGACATGGAAGGTAGTAGTAGATATGGATGATATAGAGGGGCATAAGAGGGCATGAATTACATTGAAATACGTGACCAAAGTAGTTTTGGAAACACCATTAGAGAACATTATCGATCCTTCACGAGGAAAGAATAGACCACATTCCTTCAAAACTCGTTAACAAAAACAAAATCACAACTCTTAACCTCTTTGGAGAAAGGAAAAAAATAGGATTGAAACCCTAATAAAAAAATTAGAGTGAGACCCAAATAAGAAAATATGAAAGGGAAATATGAAGAGGGTCTAGGGATAAAACCGTAAATAATAATGGAGAATGCTAGAAAGACAATCCAAAAAAGAACATCAGGCGATGAAACCCTCAAAATAAGGATGGAGAGAACTACAGGGATCTCAATAGAAGTTAATAGATGACGAGGGGAATCACTAGTGATGGGGGAAGGATGTTGGGGAGGAAGAATAGAATTGCTATCAGGTGAGCACACAAGGAGAGAAGAAATATTTATTATTTACATGATCATAATCATTATTATTAATAATTTTATTAGTCATTAAAATAATTGATATAATATAATTTACAAGGCACAAAAGATTATTATTTTATAATAATTAATAACAATAATAATATTTTTATTAATTAAAATATTAATAAAATAATTAATATTTATTATATTATTAATTACATCTAATTTTTTATAAATATCAATTTACTTTTAATGTTAGTAACATTTTTTATATTTAGTATTAATTAGATTATTAATCAAATAACTTAACAACAATTTTTTTTTATTAATTATAGTTTTAACAACTTTAAGGTTTTCATTAGTAATCATTTTATAAATTTATTAATTAATATTTTTGTCATTATAAAAAATAACTATTTATTAAAAATCAATGGTGACTTATTATTTATTATAATTAATGTTATATTTTCAATAATATATTACGCATCACATGATGGAAAAGTGACTTCATAATTACACATTGAAAAATTGGAAAAGATGTCGAGTGTCACAAACTTATAAATGGGGGATATTGGTTAGTATTTTACATAATATTAAAATATACATTTATTCAAGTAGTACCAAATGTAAAAATAATTAAATATAATATAATTTTTTATTATTTTGAATATATATATATATATAAAGAATATAAAATAATAAAATAAAAATAAATAATAAATTTAAAAAAATTTACAAGGGAATGAGTTGTCTAAGAAAATGCCTTTGTGGATATTTTTTTAAAGAGGGAGGTGTATAGGAAAGTTCATTCATTAGAATTTTTTTGAAGAATTATCATTCCAAGGAAGCTCATTGTTTTCTAAATTTCTAAATAATATTCTTTCCTAGACACCACCCTCCCTTATTTGTAAAACCCCAATAAAAGTTTAGGTACAACTTCTAATAGAAGCTTACACACACTATAATGAAACCACAACTAATGTGTACTAGGGAGTCGACCCTAGAATTGTTACCCATACCCCATCCCCCCACACCACCACAACCACCATTGGGTATCCCAGTGAAACCCCCATATTTTCTTCTTTAAATTGGGAAATAGTTTCCAATTTTTTGTAGGAATTGTTTTATTTCCCGTTATATGAAAAAAAATTCCTAATGAGGTTTATTTCATATAGTGTGTTGACAACCTACAGGAAATTAGTGTGTTAACACACATCCAACCTCAATATGGTTGCACTTACCTCACTAGATCATAATTATATGTCCTAGGAGGAATGTTTTCACATCCACGAATAAAACAGATTATTTCACTAAGATATTATTTAGATATCATATATAAGGTAGGTTTTTTTTTAATTTTTCAAATGGTGTTTTATTTTTTATTATATAACTATATTATTTGCAGTTTCCATTCTTTTTCAGAATGCATTCAGTCTAGTCCCTGTAAATCTATCATGTTAGCTCATCTCCCTTGATATATAGCCATCACATTGAGATTTTCCAACCATTTAAGCTACACCAATATATAATAATATATGCTCACCAATTTTCTTTTATCCACTGATAAATTAGATGATTAAATTTAAAAATAGGTATTACAACCATAGTCTTTAAGATACTAATTCCTATTTTAATCGTTAGGCTATGAGGTTAATAATCTATGTAATTTACAATGACTCTTCAACTCATGACATAAGAGATGAAAATTCACACCGTCGGGGACTTGAGACCACAACATTAACCTTCCCAAAAAAACCAAATAACCCATCCACAAATACAATTAATAACTCTATATCTATATACATAGTCTCACAGACACATATAGAATAATATTAATAATGATAATAAAAAATATATACATATATATTTATATTGACACACAAATATACATTTATAAATAAATAAATATATATATATATATATTCATTAAAATAAAACAAATTGTACTCATAAAAAATTTAATAATCTGAATCCTCCCAAAAAACATCAATATATATGGTTGTTATTATTGTTATTAATATTATTTGTATTTCTAGAAGTATTATTATCATTATTTGTTTGAGTGTATATATTTATGAATTTATATATAAATATATGTGTAGTTATTATAATTATTACAAATAGTATTGTATTTATTAATATCATTTACATTTTATTTGAATATATATTTTATTTGAATATATATTTTATTTTAAAATTATTCAAATGTGTAAATAAATTTATTTATAAAATTATTGAACATTTTCATTTAATCCATAATCCAAACCATTTTATGATTTTCAAGTACACAAATTTGTTCAAACACTACAAATAATTTTTTTAAATGACCATTGTAAAACTATTATATATTAATTCATTCAATTATAATTTTTTTAATTATTAAATGAATATTATTTTTTTATTTATCATAATACATGATTTTACAATCTTTACAGCATATGAATTTCCATTTCAGAAAACAATATTTTCATACTATATTTACTAAATTTTGTATCTGTATCCACTACAATAAATCACAAATACATCATATAATCAAAATAAAAAATTTTCATGTTTATTTCATCCCAACAGTATCGAATTCACAAAAAACAAACACCATCAAAACCAGAAACAAGGGGTTTTGTGGTTGTTTTTTTAATGATTATTGTGAAGTATATGAACCCTCTATCCATGGTGTTAACCCAATTAACTAATTACTACACGGTATAATGGAGATGGATCTTATAAACCTTTGAAAAAACATAGCATTAATGGATAAAGAGAAAGCAGTGGTAATGGACAATAAATATGAGGATGCGTTTCTAATACATCAACTGTCACTCCATATCGTTTAGTTTTTTCATCAATCGGACCTTAAATTTTAGTTCTAGTAAGAACATGATAAAACATTTATGGCGTATAGATGTTGATGCATCCATAAGATAAATTGTATGTCGATATATGATCTTTTATATTTTTTACGATAGGAAAAAATAGAAGGTGGTCAAAGGAAGGTTGTGATACGTTGATAACTAAATCATTTTAATGGATGATATAAGAGATAGAGGGTATATTAAAAATATCATTCCTCCAAATACCTGCTTTTGGATTTCACATAAAGGACTCTTGTTTTGTGGTAGAACAAAGTGAGTTATATGAAAAATTAGGGGTCACATCAGATAGTTTATGGAATGGGATCAATAAGATCATATTCACTTGGGACGACAATGCATATTAGGGTGTTTATTGATGTGGTGGATCTACATATAATGGTATTATTTCTAATGGTATTGGAATATAACATTTAGAGATCCTTCAAATTTTTTAATCTAATAGTCTTTTTTTGGGGGTATCTTGGGAAAATTGGGAAATATGTTTTTTTGAATGTAGATGAAGAAGGAAATATCATTACATAATCTGGTCCCAAGATCCATGAAAAATAATAGGGATCAACTTCATTTTAGATATAGAAAAATAATGTGATTTGGAAAGACACATAGAATCCCTATGTAAGTAAAGTAATCCAAACCAAAATAAAATCATCATGCTTGTAGTTTCTTCCAAATATCAACAGGAGGACTAGAAATCGGAAGGTGGGATGAATCACAACATCAAAATAAGTTAGAGTGACCATGGTAATATGAATGATTATCAGGGTATGTATCCTATCGAGATATCTCTCCCCCCTTGTTCTTTTCCTATAGCCACATAGAGAATGACTAAACCATCTTACAAACCATAGTAGATACACTCACAGCCAAAAAATGTAAATTATCCCTCGACATTCAATATCCCCCTATATTCTTTCATGCATGTGATAGTTCCTTTAGAAACATCAATAAAGGGTCTTAAAAATAGTTGATGTGGAAGTGGACAGTGAGAGATGAGAATGGAAATGGATGGAGCATGGGAGAAAAATTTAGAGCTAAAATGTGTATGGAGGATCCAATGGTTAATTAGAGATAATTTAAAAGGTTGAAAGTGGAGGTGGATAGAAAATACCTGGAGTGTTCAGAGGTGGAGGTCCCAAGCATTCTAATGAAAATCCTTTATTGGAACTGATGCAGGCTTGGAAAAAAATGATTTCTTTGAACATATTAGTGCTATTTCATTAAAATTAGTCATGATAAGGCTTTCCCATCAAAAACCATATACAAAAAATAAGGAATTGGATGGTATCAAAAAAATATGGTTTCATTGGATAGTTCCTTATCTCTCAAAAAGTCTATCTAGATGGAATCTTCTTATTTTGGATGGTGGGAGTGGATGTTATGGTTAAATTCTTCTCCCCAAACTACATTGGGTCCTTTATCCACCAACAAAATTCCATAGAGTGAAATTTTTCTAGATTGTATGGATGGATCACTTAGAGGGATAAATATACGTCTCGGTAGATAGTAAAAACACTTCAGGAGAACCCCCTTGACCATATCCTTATAAGGGGGGATTTCTATGATTTTTTCAAAAATGATATGTACATGGGATCACATATAATATATACTTCTATATTGTATTTTCATCATGTATCTTAGTCAGAGGTACTTTATGATATGTGATATTATATAAACCCTTTTACATGGGTTTTTTGGAAATTCAAAAAATAATTATATAACAGAGTGTTTGGATATAGTAATGGGATTGACTGGTTATATTATCCTTTTCAATTCTTTTAAATTAGCTCATCTACCTCTCACCACATCAAAAAATTTCCAAAACCTCATCAACATTTCAAATCGGTTTAGAAAATCCTTTAATGAATGAATATTCATATTGGAGAGTTTTTTGGAAAAAAGGTTAGGAGTGTGAAGAAGTGATCCACTCATGTTGGATGGTTAGGGATCCAGACATTAAGAATAATATATATATTATAGTAATATAGTTGAAACATTAGAGTGATAAAAAACTTGCTATCTGGACATTCATTGTTATAACACTGAAATAAATCTTAATATATTATATTGTCTCCCCCACACATAATTTTACTCTCCATAAAATCTAGAAATGAAGAATTCCAAGATACGACACTCAGAATTAAGGAATGTTTTTGTAATGACCCTGAACTTGGTATCCCGGAGTCGGTGTCTACTTTATTAAATTAGTATTAGATACATGTTATCTCATACCAAAGGGATGAATAGTTTAGTATTAATTCTAAAAATGATATATAGTTTTGTTTGAAATTACATTTCAAAACACAAATTGAATCATAATTTTTTTCAGCATATCAAGATTCCATCTAACATATCCTTGCATATCATTCATAGTACACTTCTGAGATTTATAAGAATGAAATAAATAAGGGTAATCTTATATGCTCTGTAAAAATTACATAAAGTTGATGTTATCATGAATTAATAATCATAATTACCATGTAAATATAAATAACTGAAAAAATTCCATCTAAATAACTTTACTACCATAATTAGATAATGAATAATGAATATGGAAAGATAAATATCTTAAAAAACATGAAATTTAATCAATATATTGAATATCATGATTAGATAATGCATAGTTAATATAGAAATGTAAATATTTAACACACAATCCATTTAATAAATAACATTACTATCATGATTATATAAGGCATAATTAACATGGAAATGCTTATATATAAACACACATCCCGTTTTTTCAATTAACTAGGAATGAAATGCATCCAGAGATAACATCATTTTAAAAATCTCATTGATAATAATAAATAAATTTTTAATGACAGAAATTCATAATTATTGGATTTCATGGACTCATGCATAATGATACCTATATTTCCAAGACCTTTTATAAGTCAATTAAAAACTGATGCGTATGTATACACCAGAAATCCATTTAACTATGGCTACCAGCTGATACATCTCGTGATATTACCGATGATCCAAGGAGCTATCTATAACTGGGGCAACCCATCCCTTCTTGTCCAATGAATTAATAATATATCAAATAATATATTTAATTTATTAATCATATACTTTATCATCAAAAATTTTTATTGAGTAAGGAAGATAAATTTATCAATATTTTCCATGAAAATAAAAATAATTTCAATGTAGAACACCCTATGACGAAATGATATTCCATTTAAGAAATAAATATTTTCATTATAAATAGTATGGATATTTAAGAGAAAAATAATGTCCAATGATCACATGAATGTTAATATTTCAAGGGAATGTTAATGATTCCAAAAAATGAATCAATAAAGTGAATGTAACCAATATCTTTGGTCAAAATGATCAAAAACCATCCATAGAAAGAATATCAATTGTATCAATAAAATACATTTCAGGTAGATTATAAGTAAAATAAAAGTTTTTTTTAATTAATTAATATAAATAATATTAAAATTTCACTAAAACATTCTTGAAGAAAATATCCTTTTTTACTTTGAAAATATTTTTAATAAAAAAACGTAAAAAATAATTACAAATAATTTTATTTCACAATAACCTTTTAAAGTAAAAAATTATTATTCAAAACATTGAGTTTCCATGAATATGGAAGATTACCTATAGGACGTACATATTAAAAAAATAATCTTTTTTCATTTTTTTGTAAAATAAAAATAAGCTACCATTAGAAAATGTTAAGAAGATTTTGTTGAATTTTTTTTAAAAAAATTCAAACATTAGTAAACATGTATTTAATAAATCATTGGGATACTTTTAAAAACATTTTTGAAAACATTTTAGAAAAAAATTATTTTGGAAGAAAAATGATTTTGACCAATGATAGAAAAGAAGTGATATTTTATTATAAAACGATTTTCATATTCATTTTTTAATACCAAATAGTGGAAAATTGTAATATTACAAGAAATATTAATGAATAAACATATAATAATAAAATTAAATTGGTTTATTTTCCAATGATAAAATAATTACCTTCAATGATAATTCAAGCATAAAAAATATCAATTAAAATGATATTGTGAAATAAACCCTCACAATTATCATAATGTTAAACTAATAGTTGATCAATGAATCAATAATTTGTATAAAATTTAATTCCACATAAAAAAGTGTAAATAAGTAATATGACAATCAAAAATCATTAAACATCGAATCTTATAATGTCAAACACAATGATGAATTAGTTTAACATAATGAGAAGAAATTGTGTTAAGAAATTATTTACTACATAGTAATTTTCAAGTCAAATACACTTGGATAAATAATTAAAATTGAAAAATAAAACATCCTGAATTATTATGTAATAATTATTTTAAATTTTAAAGGTGAATTATATATACCATATAAATTAAATTAGTTTCATTTCTGTACTATATTCATCAATGAAGGGAAATAGAGATGGAGTCCCTTACATCTAGAGTCCCCTTTTTTCAACATGATTTAACCTCATGTATAATGTTTTTAAGAATGTTATTAATTTATTACAAAACCATATTAATATTTATAATAGTATATAATTTTTGTTTATGAAATCTTATCACCCGTTTTAATTATTATTTCATTATTACTATTGTTTTAGGTGTTTATATAAGGCTCGGGCCTTAAACCTTACTTAATATTGAATTAAATGAATAATTTACATTGAGGATCTTTTCCGGTTTAGAGTTTTAGAGAATTAGAACATAACTATTACATCCCAAAAGATTACAAATTAGACACTTCTAATAAGTTTCCCTAGAATAAAAAAACTCATAAAAAGAAACATGTCTAGTTCCATGTTTTATATATCATGACTTTCCCTTGATCCCATCCTTGACCCTATTCCACATTAAGTCCTGTGAAAAACATTTCAAAAAAAAAACTTGGGGTGAGCATTAAAAGCTCAGTAAGGGATACACAAAGAATGAAAACTGTTATTTTTTTAAACATAAAGTAAACTATGTACATTATCAAAGTAATACCTTCACCTTCATGAAGTTGTAAAAACTCTTCACTGAATAAAATATCATTACTTACCCTTTTGTAACCAAAGGATTACCATAAAATCCATATAAAGAACACATAACATATACAGGTAACTTGGGACATAAACATACTTAAGAGGAATAAACATACGGTCAACATCCACACATATCACTTAATGGAATAGCCATACGGCCAACATCCATACATAATTAATGGAATAGCCATACGGCCGACTTCCATACCCAATGCATTGGAGGTTATAACGTAACCACCCTTCCTGGTATTCATGGCACCACCCGTCATATGGTTTATCACGTAACCACCCGTCAAATGTCCAAGTACCATTATAAAATCATAAGGCATAAAACAGATATAATGGAAAGAAAACATTTCCACATTTCTATCACAATATATCACTTAAATATATTGACCTAACAAGTTCATCATAAAAACCATTTTCAATACCAAAATACATAAAGGAGTATATGGTATTTATTTCATTTTAAAAATATTATGGCTTGTTGAGGAAGCCAAAGACCAAATAATACTTGCGGCGGCGGAAAAGGTCGTTGTCACCATGTACGTTAAAAAAACATTCTTTATTACATTTAGTAAAACGATTCGTATAAAAAGCTTCCATTTGAATAAAATTTAATGTCATAGGGGTTTATACACTGTATAAAAGAATGTTGTGTATAAAACAAAATATGCTTCAATGAAAGGAGATTGAGACGAAGTCCCTTAAAAAATCATTATTAAATAAAATAGATCTATTATGTGTATTCACTATAAGTTCACATAAAGAAAGTAAGAATATAAGATAATACATAATAATATCATGGAATAATTTGAAAGTAGGAGATTAACCCAAATAATGAAAATTGGGTTAAGAAGTTCCCTTACCTCGTGTCCGACGTGACTCGATTGCTCTTTAATCTCCTGAATAATAAACTGGGGTTAATTTTTAATTTCATAAGAACCTTTTTAAAGTTCATTATTACTTCTATATCACTTATTACCTTGTTATAGACATTATGTAATCATTTAAGTTAATAATGTTTGTTTTGTCGATATTTGGTTCTTAAGTCGAAAGTGGACTTCTTACAATTACATGTTGTTCATGTGGTCAAAGGTTCTTTATATTCAGAATAAAATTCATGATTTGGATATCATATATATCATATATAAATCATATACTTGTATTTATAATATTACATAATCATTTATAGGTAAGAAATGAAATGCACTGTTCATGGAGACGGTAAGCCGTACGTACGCATGAACGCTACATTCATTTATATGTCATATTGATGGAATTAAAACTAAATTAGAGATATGTATATTTTAATTCCAAAATTATATTTATCATTTATATGTAACATACATCATATATATCCGTTATATGTAATTATAATAGTACATATACTTTGAGGACAAGAAATGAAATGCACCGTTCATGGAGACGGTAAGTCGTACGTATGCATGAACGCTACTTTCCTCTCTATCTAATACTTTAATGGAAAGAAATAATAATTATATAGAGGTATATTATAATTACAGTATAAAATCATATATAATAACTTTAAATCCATCCTTTATACGTCCCACATATGGAATTAACGAATCAAATCACTTTGAGGGGGCGGTAGTCCGCACTTCCTAAAATGAAATTATCGTGTTTACCCACAATGGAAACCATAAAGGTATACCACAAATGACAAATACCGAAGCATAATGAAAACATAAAAATAATATATATCATATATATATAGAGTGATATCTTAATGGCCACCATTAAAGGTGTTTAAAAGAAGATTGAACAATCATCGTTTCGTGAGGCAGAAATTCGCCAACCATAGAAACAGTATGTTCTTTAACCATTGGACATAAATATTTGTAAGTGTAGATCGAATGATTATTATAACAACATCCTAGTATATTGAAGATACTGGAGTTGTTACAAAAGAAATTAATAAAAAGATTTTATTGGGTTGGAGAAGCAAAATAAAACAAAAGAACACAAGTGAAGACATCACCTTAAAATCGGGTAACTCTCGTAGATTTGAGCTCAAAGGCTTCCTTGGGAATACTTCTGCCCAAAGTGCGGCTTCAAGGAGTAAGAGAGGGATGTGGAGAGACATTATGGGCAGGTTTTGGCCGAGCCAAAGTCTTTGGATGTGTGGGTAAGGTGGTAGAGGTTGGGGCCTTTTATAAGAGAAGAGGAGGGGCACTCTTGGAAAGTAATGAAAAGTTAATTTATTTTAAAATGAGATTCAGATTTAATTGGTACCACATTGATATTATTCATGGATAAGGTGATAAGGGATCGAAATATACCCATCCAATAAGTTTCGGACATGTTTAGGTCATATATTTTACATTATCTTTTCATTTTATTTAAATCCTTTATTAATGAGGTAATCGCTGCATCATCATGATGCCAGGAATAATTTAATATATTTAATGTGTAAAAATTATAAAAAAATATCATGATGTAGGAAATCCTTTTAGATTTATAAATAATATTTTTAGTCAAAAATATGTCTTGTATTACCCCATGTGAAAATTGTTTTAGTAAAATATCTCATGTTTGTGTCATTTTTTACTTTAACATTAAATAAAAAGTTATTAATGTAATTTTCCAACCAAAGTGGCTTCATGGGGTTCCCAAGTCGACCCATGTATTTTAGTGGTCTTCTAGGACACATCCAATGAGGTTAGGACATGTGTCAAGATCATTTCATATTATTACAACATTATTTTTACCTTAAATTACACTAATTACCTCTAATCGCGATTAAAAACATAAGAAGTTACTATTCACCAAAAAATTATTTTAATCCCATTGAACCAAAGTTTACTTCTTAACGACAACCATGTATGTCGGATTATTGAAATTCAAAACACAGAGTTGGTAAAATTTCATTTAAACGAAAAAACAGTTTTTTAAGTACCACTTAGTAGTTTCACTATTCATCAAAAATTGAAGTTTTTCAGAAAAATACCAAAAATTCACCCTAAGATATATTTGATATTCCTAATTCAAAAATGAATTCCATTTTAAAAAATTCAAAACATATAAGTTGCATTAATTAATTTAATAATTAATTCTCGCTGTCAGAGCAAATAGCTTGTTTTTATTAAACAATAAGTATCAAAAGATTGACACTAGTTTAAGTCTGATTTAAATGTGAAATTAATTCCAATGACCACTATTGGATTTAATGGTAAAAATATATTCTAATTTCACTATAAAACCAATTCAAAAGATAATCTAATCATATAAAAAATTTATATTAAAAAGAATTTTTGAATTAAAATACAACATTTTACACTATTCATTAAAAAAATGAACTTTATCGGAAAAATACCGAAAATTTAGACAAAGTAAATTTTGATGTCCAGATTGTAAAGAATAGTTTTATTTGGTCAAATAGAATGTATAAGAGTGAACAAAACTATATTTAATGACGGTTCTCCATCAAAAGGCGATAAGTGAACCTTTAGTGAAAACTAGGGCATATACGCCTAAAATTGAATTCTTTCCGTATTTTAAGCCTTTATCTTTTATTAGATAAAAGTAAAAACATTTAAAAAACATATATAATAATATTTTAGTTATTTCTATCCATTCCCACCAATACAACGGCTATGTGTTAACTACCATTTAAAATAATATTATTTTATTACTAGTGTGCAACGAAAGATTTCAATGAAACTCTTTGTTGCGTATCAGGTACGCTATCGAACATAGCATCCCTTTTAAAGTAAAATTAATATTTAATTCATAAATATTAATAAAAATGAAAATGTTTTATTCCTTATTTACCTGGGATGTTACATCCTTCCCCCTTTTGGGAATTGCGTTCTCGCAATTTTATTCACTTCTCAAAATAAGTGGGGGTATTTATCCCTCCTACCATTTTCAGATTCACACGTTGCCTCTTCAACAATATGGTTTTTCCACAAAACCTTTACCTGGTGAATTACCTTATTTCGCAACACTTTCTCTCTTTGGTCAAGAATCTGGACTGGTTATTCTTCATAAGAGTGATTCTCTTCCAACTAAACTACCTCTAGGCTCAAAACATGAGATGGATCTTGCATATACTTCCTCAACATCGAATCATGAAAAACATTGTGTACCTGTGGTAAACTCGGAGGTAAAGCCACTCAGTAAGTAACTGATCCAACTTTCTCCAGAATTTCATATGGTCCAATGAACCTTGGACTCAGCTTTCCTTTCTTACCAAATCTCATCACACTTTTCCATTGAGAAACCTTGAGAAAAACATGATCACCTACCTCGAAATATAGATCCTTCCTCCATTTATCCGTATAACTCTTCTTCCTGCTCTGAGCTTTTATCATGTGTTTCTGAATCAACTGAACTTTTTCTACCATCTCTTCTTCCAATTAAGGTCCCATCAGCTTCCTTTCACCCACTACATCCCAAAATGCTGGAGTTCGACACCGCTTCCCATATAATGTCTCAAATGGTGCCATCTGTATACTGGAATGAAAACTGTTATTATAAGAAAACTCAACCAAAGAATGATGTTGGTCCCAACTTCCCTGATAATCCATCGAACAAGCTCGTAGAATATCCTCCAAGTTCTGAATTGTTCGTTCTGACTGCCCATATGATTGCAGATGAAAATCTGTACTAAAATTTAATTCAGTACCCAACGGCTTCTGAAGGCCTTTCCAAAAGGTAGAAGTAAACCTGGGATCACGGTCAGATACAATAGAGAGAGGAAATCCATGTAACCTGACTATCTCTTTAAGATACAAACGGGAAAGTTGATCTAGGGAAAAATTATCTCGTATGGCAAGGAAATGAGCAGATTTAGTCAAGCGATCAATAATAACCCAGATTGCATTATTACCTCGAGGTGTCTTTGGAAATCCCACAACGAAGTCCATGGATATATTCTCCCATTTCCACTCTGGAACTGGTAAAGGATGAAGCATCCTTTTTGGTAACTGTCGCTCTACTTTAACCTGCTGACAATTCAAACACTTCACAGTAAAATCAGCAAAATCTCTTTTCATTCCATCCCACCAGTAATACTCCCGCAGATCCCTGTACATCATAGTACTGCCAGGATGAACTGAAAATGGGGAACTATGAGCTTCACATAACAACTCATTCTTCAACTGTGAATCACCAGGGACACATAATCACTTCCCAAACCTCAAAACTCAATCATTATCATTGTTGAATTCAGGAATGTTACCCTTCTGAACCAGCTCTACCTTTTTCTACAACTCACTATATTCCCTCGGTTCTTGCTTAATTCTGTCGGATAGGGATGATCTCACTGATACCTGAAACAAAATAGAAGAACATCCTACACCAACAACTTCTATGACAAAGTTCATCAAATCAAAAACCAAAGGATCTCGTTCCAAACGTAGCATGGTTAATGAAGCATTACTTTTTCGACTCAAATCATCGGCCACTTTATTTGATTTTCCCGGATGGTAATGAATTGTACAATCATAATCCTTGATTAATTCCAGCCATCTCCTCTATCTCATGTTCAATTCTTTCTGATTGAATATATACTTTACACTTTTGTGATCAGTATAAATTTCACACTTTACTCCATACAAATGATGCCTCCAACTTTTTAAAGAAAAAACAACAACAGCTAATTCCAAATCATGTGTAGGGCAATTTACCTCATGAGTTTTCAACTGACGTGAATCATAAGCAATTAACTGATCATTCTGCATAAGGACACGACCAAGACCCTTCAACGAAGCGTCACTGTATATAACAAACTCACCATTCCTGGAAGGAAGTGCCAAAACTGGAGCATTCACCAATCTTCTTTTCAACTCCTAAAAAAATCATCACATTCTTTTGTCCAGATGAACATAACACCCTAACGAGTTAGCTTAGTCATTGGACTAGATAATCGTGAAAACTTTTCAACAATCCTTCGGTAGTAACCTGCCAAACCAAAAAAAACTATGGATCTCAGTTACATTTGTGGGTCTTGGCCATTCTTCAACAACTTTTGTTTTAGAAGGATCAACAATTATGCCATATTTTGAAAAATGTGACCATGGAAAGAAATTTATTGTAACCAAAACTCACACTTGCGAAATTTTCCATACAGTTTCTTTTCCTTTAAGGATTGCAAGATAACCCTTAAATGACTTTCATGATCCTATTTACATTTAGAAAACACAAAAATATCATCAATAAAAACAACCAACATTTTTTACCTGAGTCAACTGATCCATCACTGCAACAAACTATTTAGTTCTGATTCTGACCATCTTAGGATACTCATTTGAAAGGTCATTTCCCTCTGTATGCCTTCCCAGAAAAGTTGTTCTCTTTCCTCTATGAAAAACCATTCCTAACAAACATGTCTCAGATGAAGAAACATGGTAATCTTCAAATGCTATATCATTTCAAAAAAATATTTTTGGATAATCATTAATAGAATTATAACTTCTAAAGTTATCTAACCCGACCTCTGATACCAACTATAAGGCACCGACCTTAAACCTTACTTAATGTTTAATTAAATGAATAATTCACATTGAGGATCTTTTCAGGTTTAGAGTTTTAGAGAATTAGAACATAACTATTACATCTCAAAAGATTACAAATTAGAAACTTCTACTAAGTTTCCAGAGAATAAAAAAAACTATTAAAAAGAAACATGTCTAGTTCCATGTTTTATATATCTTGACATTCCCTTGATCCCATCCTTAACCCTATTCCACATTATGTCCTATGAAAAACATTTCAAAAAAAAACTTGGGGTGAGTATAAAAATCTCAGTAAGGGATACACAAAGAATGAAAACTATTAGTTTTTCAAACATCAAGTAAACCATGTATACTTTATCAAAGTAATACCTTCTCCTTCATGAATTAGTAAAAACTCTTCATTGAATAAACTATAATTACTTACCCTTTTGTAACCAAAGGATTATCATAAAACCCATATAAAGAACACATAACATATAAAGGTAACTTGGGACATTAACATACTTATGTGGAATAACCATATGGTCGACTTCCACACAAATCACTTAATGGAATAGCCATACGGTCAACTTCCATACATACTTAATGGAATAGCCATACGGCCGACTTCCATACCCAATGCATTGGAGGTTATAACGTAACCACCCATCCCGGTATTCACGGCACCACCCGTCATATGGTTTATCACGTAACCACCCGTTAAATGTCCAAGTACCATTATAAAATCATAAGACATAAAACAAATATAATGGAAAGAAAAAATTTCCACATTTCGATCAAAATATATCACTTAAATATATTAACATAACAAGTTTATCATAAAATCCATTCTCAATACCAAAATACATAAAAGAATATGTGGTATTTATTTCATTTTAATAATATTATGGCTTGTTGAGGAAGCCAAAGACCAAATAATACACGCGGCAATGGAAAAGGTCGTTTTCACCACGTACGTTAAAAGAAACCTTATTTTTTGTTGTTTAGTAAAACAATTCATATAAAAATATTCCTTTTGAATAAAATTAAAAGTTAAAGGGGTTTATATACCGTATAATAGAAAGTTGTGTATAAAACAAAATATGCCTCAATGAAAGGAGATTGAGACGAAGTCCCTTACAAAGATCATTTTTTAAATAAAACAGATCTATTATGTGTATTCACTATAAGTACACATAAAGAAAGTATGAATAAAAGATAGGAAATAATAATATCATGGCATAATTTGAAAGTAGAAGATTAACCCAAATAATGGAAATTGGGTTAAGAAGTTCCCTTACCTCGTGTCCGACGTGACTCGATTGCTCTTTAATCACCTGAATAATAAACTAGTGTTAATTTTGACTTGCATAAGAACATTTTTAAAGTTAATTATTACTTTTATATCACTTATTACCATGTTATAAACATTATGTAATCATTTAAGTTAATAATGGTTATTTTGTCGATATTTGGTTCTTAAGTCGAATGTGGACTTCTTACAATTACATGTTGTTCGTCTGGTCCAAGTTTCTTCATATCCAGAATGAAATTCCTGATTTGGATATCATATATATCATATAAATCCAGAATATAAATTTATTTATAATATTACATAATCATTTACAGGTAAGAAATGAAATGCACCGTTCATGGAGACGGTAAGCCGTATGTACGCATGAATGCTACTTTCATTTCTATGTCATATTGAAGGAATTAAAATTAAATGAGAGATATGTATATATTAATTCCAGAATTATATTAATCATTTAGACGTAACATAAATCATATATATCCATTATATGTACTTATAATAGTACATTACATATGAGGATAAGAAATGAAATGCACCGTTTAGGGAGACGGTAAACCGTACGTACGCATGAACGCTACCTTCATCACTATCTCATAATTTAATTGAAAGAAATAATAATTATATAGAGGTATATTATAATTCCATTATAACATAATATATAATAAATTTATATCCATCCTTTATAAGTCCCATATATGGCATTAACGAATGAAATCACTTTGAGGGGGCGGTAGTCCGCACTTCCTAAAATGAAATTATCGTGTTTACCCACAATGGAAACCATAAAGGTATACCACAAATGAAAAATACAGAAACATAAGGAAAACATAAACATAAAATATATCATATATATATATAGTGACATCTTAATGGCAACCATTAAAGGTGTTTAAAAGAATATTGAACAATCATCATTTCGTGAGGCATAAATTCACCAACAATAGAAACAGTATGTTCTTTAACCATTAGATGTAGATGTGTGTAAGTGTAGCTCAAATTCTTCTTATACCAACATCCTAGTATATTGAAGATACAGGAGTTGTTACAAAATAAATGAATAAAAATATTTTAGGGGGTTGGAGAAGAAAAATAAAACAAAAGAACACAAGTGAAGACATCACCTTAAAATCGGGTAACTCTCTTAGATTTGAGCTCAAAGGCTTCCTTGGGAAGACTTCTGCCCAAAGTGAGTCTTCAAGGAGTAAGAGAGGGGTGTGGAGAGACAAAATGGGAAGGGTTTGGCTGAGCCAAAGGCTTTGGAAGTGTGGGTAAGGTGGTAGAGGTGGGGGCCTTTTATAAGAGGAGAGAAGGGGCACTCTTGGAAAGTAAGGAAAGGTTACTTTATTTTAAAATGAGATTCGGATTTAAGAGGTCCCACATTGATATAATTCGAGGATAAGGTGATAAGGGTTCGAAATATACCCATACAATAGGTTTGGAAATGTTTATGTCATAGATGTTACATTATCTTTTCATTTTATTTAAATCCTTTATTAATGATGTAATCGATGAATCATCATGATGTCATAATTAAAATAATATATTTAATGTCTGAAAATTATAAAAAAAAAATATCATGATTTAGGAAATAATGTTATCTATCTAATTAATATTTATAGTCAAAAATATGACTTGTATAACCCCATGTAAATTTTTTTTAGTATAACATCTCTTGTTTGTGTCATTTTTACTTTAACATTAAATAAAAAGTTATTAATGTCATTTTCCAACCAAAGTAGCTTCATGGGGTCCCCAAGATGACCCATAGATTTTCTGGATCGGCCATGACAAATACAATGAGTTTAGGACATGTTTCATGATCATTTCATATTATTACGACATTATTTTTACCTTAAATTACACTAATTACCTCTAATCGTGATTAAAAACATAATAAGTTACTATTCACCAAAAAATTATTTTAATCCCATTGAACCACATTTTACTTCTTAATGCCAACCATGTATGTCAGATTTTTTAAATTCAAAACATAGAGGTGGTAAAATTTCATTTAAACGAAAAAACAGTTTTTTATGTACCACTTAGTGGTTTCACTATTCATCAAAAATGATGTTTTTCAGAAAAATACCTAAAATTCACCCTAAGATATATTTGATATTACGAATTCAAAAATGAATTCCATTTTAAAAAACTCAAAACATATAAGTTGCATTAATTAATTTAATAATTATTTTCCGCCGTCAGAATAAATAGCTTGTTTTTATTAAACAATAAGCATCGAAAGATTGACACTAGTTTAAGTCCGATTTCAAGGTGAAATTAATTCCAACGACCACTATTGGATTTAATGGTAAAAATATATTCTAATTTCACTATAAAACAAATTCAAAATATAATATAATCATATAAATAAATTATATTAAAAAGAGGTTTTGAATTAAAATACAACATTTTACACTATTCAATAAAAATGAACTTTATCGGAAAAATACCAAAAATTTAGACAAAGCAAATTTTGATGTCCCGATTCTAAAGAAGAGTTTCATTTGGTCCAATAGAATGTTTAAGAGTGAAAAAAACTATATTTAATGACGGTTCTCCATCAAAAGGCGATAAGTGAACCTTTAGTTAAAACTAGGCCATATACGCATAAAATTAAATTCTTTCCGTATTTTAAGAGTTTTTCTTTTATTTGATAAAAGTAAAAACATTTAAAAAACATATATAATCATATTTTAGTTATTTCTATCGATTCTCTCTAATACAATGGCTATGTGTTAACTACCATTTAAAATAATATTATTTTATTACTAGTGTGCAACGAAAGACTTCAATGAAACTATTTGTTGCATATCGGGTACGCTATCGAACATAGCAACCCTTTTAAAGTAAAATTAATATTTAATTCGTAAATATTAATAAATATGAAAATGTTTTATTCATTATTTACCCGGGATGTTATAGTTAAATGCATTGTCTTCTCTTGTATGTTTTAATGTGAAAGTTAGAGATCATGAGTATATTTAATTTTTAATCATATCAAAATTGATATTTGTGTTATAAATATAGTTTTTTCATTATATATAATTTATAATCATTATTAAAATTTGAACATGGAGAATGGATCACATCACTTCTTGAAGAAGGTAGGTCATACATACGCATGAATGAAATTATCATTTCCCAAACGGGTGAAAGGGTAAATAATTTGGAGATATATTAATTTTAAAGAACAAATATAATATCATATATATCATACATATTTATTAAATTTATCCTCATTACCCTCCATGCACAGACTAAGTGAAAAACGAATCACATCGCTTTGGGAGGCGATAGTCCACCGTACACACGAGCGACATTATCATAATTTACAAATCATAGAAGTTAAGAAATTATATGTGATATAAAAATTATATATGTTTAGAAATATCATAAATATTATATATATACAATACATACATCATTATATATAATTGATATATATTTTTTTGAAAAATGAGTTACATCGGTTCACAAGACAATTGTACGTTGTACACACAATCATCAAATTTGATTACCATATGACACAGGAGGAGAAAGATAAATACAATAACATAATCATAGTAAAATTTAATTATATTTTTATACTTTTTTTATTATATTTTAATTGTTAAAACATAATTTTGGTTTTAAAAAGATGAAGGAAAATGAAAGAGCTTCATTTAGACAATAACCTTCTCCTATAGAATCCTCCCATAGATCTCATCTTAAGGACCCTAGGGTTGGTATTTTTGGAATAAAAATAGATCTAGAATGTGGATAAGGATTTTATTGAGATAATTTGGTAGGTTTTTATCAATGAAAATGGATTTATAAGTGTTAATAATTAAAAGGAGGGAGTTTCATTTTATAAGTGAGGGAGAAGACACACATGGAATGTATGAAACGATTAATGTGTACCCATGTTTTTAACATTACAATAGGATAACATGGTCCATTAACTAACCTTATAGGATATACGATGTCAATATTTCATGAAAATCGATTATGGAATATTTTAGGGCCTTTTTTTACCATTATCTTTGTAATCTAACCCATTAGTAAACTCATTTTTACTCTAACCATAGTAATTTTACTGCTTTTTATTATTCATAATGTTCCAAAATTATTTTGACCTTACTATATAATATAAATTATTATTATTCCAAATATGTAATCCACTTTTCCAAAATTTAATTCCAAGAAGTAGTAGAAATAATTTTAAAATTAGACCAATAGACATGTCGAAAAAATTGTTTTCCTAAAGAAATACATGAAAAGGATAAGAAATAATATATCATATTTAACTATGAAATTGATTTAAATATCCTAAATTAGTTAAATTATAATATAATTTAAATATTTTTAAATTAAAACCATTTTTAATATAATTTATCCGGGTAAATAATTTAAACAAAAAGAATATTTTCATTGAAAAATAGTATTATCACTATTCAACAAAAAGGTAATAGTTTTATAAAAATATCAAAAAATAACCCAATGATATTTTTTAAATTTTTATTTAAAATATTAAGTTCATTTTTTCAAAAAAACTTATAACATAGGTAAAATTTATTTTATTATTTTTTGTGTAAATCGTAACTAAACTACCTTTTAGAATAATATATTTATTTAGAAAACAACTTGATTTTAATTCAAATGATTATCATTTTAATTCTAATAAATAGATAAAAATTAATTTATTTAAAAATGTGTAAAACATATAATTTTTATTGTTCAGTTATTACTATCCATACCCACCAACTTAATGGCCTGGTTTTAATTGTCACATTTTAAATTATAATATTTTAATAGAGTATCATGTTCTGTTTAAATTAGATTTTGAAAAAATCACCAGAAATTAAAGATAATGAATTTATCAAAATAAATTTATAATAATGTCTTGGGGTGTTATATTGTAATATAAGCTCAGTTTCACCTCTCATATAGGCTATCAAACCCAATGTATTTCTTTTAAATTATCATGGTGTCACATTCTACCACCTTAAATTAATTTATTTCATGCAATTTAGTCTTTTTCTCGATAATAAATGGATTAAAATTATAATATACATTTGTTGTTAACCCATATATTAATTTCTTTTACAAAATATTTTCTTAATAGAAGAGAAATATAAGTACAAGGTTTATCTAGAATATCACATTCTAGGTTTCGAAGTTGGTGAAAATTGGTTTCATGTGAAGATATGGACGTAGAAGAAAAGTGTAAATAATTAAATAGAGTAATAAATATCATTTATCACAAGAATGTGAATGATAAATATAATGTTACGGAAATTAAAAGAATAAATTTATGATTATTTAAAAGGATATTTGACTAATTTTATATGAAGGTAATATGATACAATTTTTGTTTCATGTATCTTTTTCCTAATGTTGAGTAATTCATTTACCATCTTGACTATAAACAGAAGAAAATATATTTACTTGATATATTTATATTTCATAAGAACAATTTAATCTTTTGTATATTCTTCATTAAATTTATACTTCATCTATTACTCTAAAAAACGAATTTCCATGAATGATTTATAATTCTTGAAGCACCAAAATTAACATTTAACAGATCATATAATCTCTAAAATAGTGACGATCCCATTCATGTATATAAATTTTCTTTCCTAAACAAATATGGTTTTCATAATCTATCCAATATAAAAATTACTACATAATCATCAAAAAGAACACCACTAGATTAACATTAATATTTATACATCAAAATATTTAATTAAAAGCAATGATTTATTAACCAGACTATCACATAAGCTAGTGGTAGGCATAACACCTTCACATTACTTCAGTTATGAGTTCAAGTATGACAGCCTTTCCAGATGTGATGGGTTGTCATCCTACATGCTTGTTTTTATTCTTCAAAAACCATATTAATAAAATTCCTATAATTCTCCAAAACTATATTGACCAATAATTATTATAACATCAATG
The DNA here is from genome assembly GCA_963277665.1 of Viscum album. Taxonomy (NCBI): domain Eukaryota; kingdom Viridiplantae; phylum Streptophyta; class Magnoliopsida; order Santalales; family Viscaceae; genus Viscum; species Viscum album. Next base: position 1,295,721,647 of record OY728135.1, read on the forward strand.
ATATGTTAAATAATTAAGGTTACCAATACCTTTATTATTGATTCTAGAAAAATGGATAATGATTTCTTCGTCAAATTTTATTATACTCTAGATTAATGGGTAGCATTACTTTAAATGTCTCCCAAAATATCCTTAATCATAGTAGACACTGATCACATAAAATCTCGAAATGGGTTTTTAAGACATTGGAATTATAATCAACTTTAAACTTCTAAACCCATTTTGGAATCCATATCACATTAAGGAAAATTTTCTTTTAAAATTTAATAAAATCCTTCAATGCTTCATGATTATTATATCCAAAATACCCTAGATAAAAAAATGAATAATTTTATTCTTGAATCTAAATACATTAGTACTTCAACTCTTTTACTTCAATATAGTTCTTTCATGGTTCAAGAGGTTATCCTTAAGAGGTAATTAAATTCAATAATTCTAAGGTTACCCCCATTCAAAACAATGTACTATAAATGGACCCCCATGAGGATATATATTTCATTCCATTTTACTCTTCATTTTCCTTAGAAATTAATTACATTATAAACTTATTTTTTATAGAAAATTTTGTTTCTTATTCTGTTCAGACAATTTTTTAGGTGTCTTTCCGTAGTTATGAAATGTGGGAAATCTATCATTCTTTCATCCATGGTCTCCACCACTCAGGCTCTTAGTAAACTCCATCCTTCAATTCTTTGGTGAATCAGGTAATTGGTAAAGGTTTATGTTATTAATCATACTTTTTGATAACTGATTATCCATAACCATGATATCCTTCACTCCATTCATGTTCCCATTGGGTTTCTCGTAGTCACAAAATCTTCATTCATATTTAATTCTAACAATTTTTTTTATATTTCATCCATTTACTAAAACCAAAAATTAGAGTGTGAGTAACCATAATCAAAGTGAGAAACCACATAATCATGGAAAAATGATTTATGTACTTTTGAAAACATGACATCATCTTTTCGATGTAATACATCATGGGTTTAACCTAGTTCATTAATTATAATTATAAAATAAAATACATCAAAATAGTTTCTAAAGAAAAAGTTAATTATTCAATTTATATCTAGTGGGATTGTTCAACAAGGTGTGCAATAAGACATATTTGGTTGTACCCGGTAATGATCAAGTCAAGCTTGATGTGACTTTATCAGAGTTATTTATCCATGGTAAATTCGTATCAAAACTATAGAACATTGAACAAGGAATCACTTAAAACCTTGATCCGGGATAGAGCACAACTAGGCAAATAAACACACCTCCATGTATGTCAATAGATGATGACTAACAATGAGGTTTTTGTTAGGGGATAGTGGGTAGACTATACCATAGAGTAATAATAAGAATAGTGGTCTCAACATATATAACATCATGGAAAAGGATCATAATAGTGGGTGAAACCAAATAAACATAGAAGAATCATAACAACAACAACATAACATAATCCCAAATGCACAATAACACATGTATATAAATAGAAATGTATTATTAGGTGATAAAAAAGATAATCAAGGTCTCATGTGTTCAATCATATAGGTCCATATATATAAAAAATCCAACAAAATATCTACCCTGATGTAGAGGAACCACCAGGTCAACATCTATCCTTCTAATGTAAAAGGGTTACACCCCTTATTTCTAAGGTTTAGCTCCCAAGCCTAATCACATACCTGATATCAAAGACATAGATTTTATATATTTCATGAGGGTCCCATGTAGTGTGTGAGTATAAAATCAGTAGTCCATCACCAAATTGTTCCTCAATTACATCCGTAATTCTATAGTGTATAACAATTTTAATAAAAAAGTGACACACATGCATTTAATAATTAACCCACTCCACTTGTGCTCAGTATCCACATGTGAGTGTTTACCAGATTTATCAAGTGATATAATATTTGTGAACACATGACCCAAAATATATATGTTGAATAAAATACATATCTACATACATATATTTTCAATGTAAAGGACCCATGGCTTACTGCCTAGGTATCCCCTTAAGAAAATCATACCTGGAGATCCCTTGGGTACCTCTTATAAATATATCACTAGGACCTCTTCGAACCAAAACCTCATGTTCCAATAATAATTAAATGGAGTCCTAATGTAATTCCCATAAATTTATACTTGGTATCTTAAACCTCTTCTCATAATGTCACAATTAGATTAATAGCTCGAGGCCCTAAGGCATGAAGAGATCCATCCTTCAATATATAATACATCACCTTTAGCTCAACAACTAGATGTCTGATGTCATGATGATATAATTACTCCCATAATACCTTCCCATGAAACCCATGTAAAATATATATCCTCAACCCCCACCCAATGGTCTCAACACCATCACCCATTAGTCTGTCACAATCAGCTATGGATTTCTATAAGGAGAACATCCTCCACAATTGATGGTCAACACCACCCCCTGAGCTGAAAAATCTACGGAGGCCTCCACCCACAATGAGTGGTCAACAACCCATAAAATGAGTCCTATCTATGTAGACATGAATCTAATATAATACTTTCCAACAACGATGATAGGAAATCACCATCATATCCTAATCCATATCATCCATCACCTTACACCCCTACAACCAGAACACTTTGTCTTGAGGGTTAACACCTTCTCAAGTCATGTGGATCATGACCTCATCCTAAAGACCTCATAACTTCAACCCTAATTAACTATGTAACCTCAACCTGGTGATCATCATCACCCCATATTTCTCGGGACACACCCTTAGCCAGATAACCATGTCACATCAGTCCTAGTGATCAAAATCACGACATGTAACGAGGTCTATGAAAACATGCTTCCATGGAACCACAATAAATTTATCACAATTAATTAATTCAAAAATAGAAAATAAACATAACATTCATAGTTGTTCAGAATTCCCTTACCCAACATAGAATATATATACAAGTTAAAAAATTCTCTAAAACATTCCATGATATAAGATAGTCAAAAAATAAAAGCGTTAATTTATCCAAGGTCTCACATAGATATCCCAATAAGAATAGTTTGGATCACTCCACTAAACACCATTAAAATTAATGAGACAACTATTCACCAACTTCCTTAAAACCATAGGTTCTGGTTTGTCAAATACCAACCTTTAATTAGAGAAACAATTAGAGAAATCAATTCCATAAAAAGACCCAAGAAAGAGGGAAAAAGAGCATTCATATATTTAGCATTAAATATTGTGAAATGACCACGAATGAGACATAAGAGGAGTTTCAGCATTACCAATATGATTATAATTAGATAGAAAGATCATTATTTGGATCTTTGATGGAGAATTAAAAAACAACATGGAGGAGAAAGAAAACGAGAGTGCCTATTATATGTGTGAGTGAGGAGAAGGGATAGGAGAAAAAACACTTGAAAGAAGGATGAGATGAATGTTATCTTGGAATCTTAAAAAACTAAAATGGTTACCACTTGTTTTAGATGAAATTTTGAAAATAGTACAGTGCTCACTATCCAAAGGACATACACCTCACAAGGTTTGGCCTCACAGTTTGACAAATCGTGTGCCAAACTTGCGGGTGACTCTGAACACCTAAAAACCAAGGAATGATTGAATGAAACAAGACATATGGTTAAAACCAATAATACCAATATAAATATAGTCCTCATTGTATATGACACAAGTATAAATAAACCATGCGCCAATCATGCGCCTTGTTCTGCCTTCTCATAATACTAGTTTTTTAGATCCCTACTATTCCAAAACCTATTCAATGTATTAGGTAGGATGATGACACTTATAAAACATAAAAAAATTCAGTGTATTGTTAAATCTATTCTATATAGGTTCTTATGTCTAGAATTTTTGTTTGTCTAACCACCAATAGAAAATTTTAAAATGTTTGAGGAATATTAAAACTCGTTAAAAAACATTGGACATTACTGTCTCCCAACATTATAATAACGCATCCCTGAGCTACCAGAATTTACATAGAGATGGTAATGAAAGTAACCATCTTATTTACATCACCTCGGTCTACCCCATCTATAAAAAATGGTAAATTCCCCTTGTGGCACTCCCCAAATTATGAATTACCTACCTAGTTGATTCTCATCATAGAATTAAAATATTCAAATGGTCCACCGACCATATCTGGAAATAAAATCCCTCCCATGACAAGAAATCATTCATTCTCATTATTCTGTGATCAATTCATAAGTGTTCTATACATGACACACATAAAGACCCACACCTATTCACATTTCCCTTAGTATATGTTCAAGACACTACACCCATTAGTCCCACATCACTTTAAATCCACCTATGTCATACATCTCAATAGATGATAAAAATAATCATGCATCAGAAACACGCACACACACATGCATGCCCATTATAGTATTTATGCCTACTCATATCAAACATTTCACACATCGCACTGATTACCACATACAAAACAATTCCTAGTTAGTGAAAATAAAATACACATTCACCTCATGCAGCAAAATTGGACATGAAAACCAAAAAGGTTATGAAACAATCTCGGAATACCTCTAGTTTACATTGGATCCCTGGCTTACTCTGCACTAAGAAGATCAAATATGTGAACCCATTTTGAAGCTCTACTGCCTGAGGCTAATCCTCTATATAAAGAACCAGTAGACATTGACCACTCACCCTAATTCTTGGTTTATATATATCTCCCATGAACTATGCGCAAAATATAATGCCAACTATCATCTCCTTTAATTTCTCCTGTTTCCACCTCACATCCATAATTCTAGACCAAACCCTAACTCGAATTTGTCGGAGAAGACTTCATAAAAAACTTATCAAGATGAAATATCTAACCACATGCCCGAAACTCATTTGTAGCCCACTCATAATGAATCTGAACATGATCCAATTGACAAAAGTAGAAGCATACTACTGAAGGAACACTCCTTTTATGTCTAACCAAAGCCTCTAGCTTGACTTCCCATCTAAGCCTCCTCATGACCCCTCTTCTTAATGCCTAAAGTCGGATCACATAGCTCACCTGACACAATCGTTTGGCACAAACACAATGAGTTTTTCAAGTTTCCTGCAGCTATCAGTGCATAATTGACCACCAATTTGAAAGATGTCTGTCTAAAGATATTCACATGCACCCTGATGGTATTACACACACCATAATCAAAACAAATTTCATTGATGATGTCATCACCCACCATATAAGGTGAAAAATATGACATGTTTTTGAAATTTTAAACATAATCCATGTTGGACATATCTGCATGTTAGAGATTCCTAAACACTATATCTCTATCCTTAATACCATTTTTTATTTTCCAAACACTTTTAAGGGGATGTGAGAACCCTTAAAACAGTATAGTTTATGCCCCAAAAGATATGAAATTTTTATTGAGGAAAAACTATAACTGATTAAAATCAATCTCTATAAACATTATACATGGAATAGAGCTTACCTGAGTTCCCAGATTGTCCCTAAAAATGTCTTCATAATGTTCCACCAAGATGTACCAAGACTTCATATATTCCTCCATGTTAATCTTCCCCTTGTTGAAGACTCTAATCAAGATGCGGTTCTTCCCATCAATCCATTTACCATTCCCCTTTGTCATTTCCACTGTAATAATTTTCCCAAAAATTTGGTTGATCAATTACTATGGTGCTTTAATATGTATCACTTTTTCCACCATTTAATTAATTGAGTGAATAAGAAGATCCATGTGATTCATCCCCGAAGAAATCTGTTTCTAAGAGTCAAAAGGAGGATCCACCTGAAATAGATGTCTGGGAGGATGAGAAGGTCACACATATTCACTCCACCTAGGAGGATGTACAACCTCCATTGGGGGGGGGGTCAGTAGCCACAAGGTGCACCTGACCGACCACTTCTTGAGAGACAGAAGCCCACGTGAGCATTCTAGCATCATTAAATTTCCTAGAAGGAGTTTTACCTTTACTTTTGGTCCTAGTTACCAGAGGACTGGGCATGTTGGAATAGTCTTATCATGGGTGCATCCGTTGAGTATTCTTGATAAATAATTCTGAATCAATAATGGGTGTACTTTCTCTTCATTGAAGAGGATATAAAATAATATTCTGCAATCCACACTTACTTGGACTCACTAGGGGAGTCTAAAGCTTAGTCTATATCAACATGAAATACCTCCCCTCCTTTAGACGAATCCTCACCAGGGTTGGCCTCCATTATAATAACTTCCCCAAGAGCATGACCCCCACCTTCTCCCAGCACCACAAACTAGTTTTGGGAATTCTTGAAACTCCCTCCAGATTTTTCCTTCTCATCATAGGAAGGTTTCTCCTGCATGGAATGCACAGATATGGATGGACCACATGGATGAACAAAGAAATGCCCCATGTATGGAAAATGCATAGGAGTTTCATCTAAACCCAAGTTTTGGGGGTCGTCACCCATGGATATTTCTGCAACAACTTCCACATTCATAGAAGCTTCGTTGGGTGGAACCAGCTGCATGCCAATACCAATATCCATGTGATCCTCCCTCTCCATGTTCCCATCCACATCCTAAACCAAACCTTCCTTCTCGCTGACCCCATCCCTTCCTTCAATAATCTCACCAGAATAGTAGGGAGCACCCATGATCATTTTCAGGGGGCTAAAAATATCAATAACTTTTGGGTTCAGATGAGTATCCTTTGTAGCCATCTAGGGAGCCTACATTCTATCCCCTTCATGAACCTTTACTGGAAGATTGTAGATATCTGCATCCCTTGGATCACAACTCATTAGCACATTCTCTCTCTATAGAGTTCGATCATACACTTCATCCACATTCATGTAAACATCACCTGATGAATTTACAGACTCTCTTTGAGTAGCAGGAACAGCCTCCTGATGATGAGAATGGCTACGGTAGCTTACATATGATAAATTCCCCATGATTTGACATGATGAAAAATAGTCATTCCATGATTAAAAGATCACTGATTATCTACACCGAAACTCCTCTCCCACTGGGAACTATATCCAATCATTAGAGGACTCAGAAACATCAAATTCGACCCATATATGTGGGGAATACGATGACAAACTAAGTTAGTATAGCCATCCGAACACAAAAAACACCCAACCAGATTTACTAGCATTAGATTAATGTAGGGGTTTTGAAATGGAAGGGGAAGACTTTGAAAACATACCCAAATAGCTGTAGTTGGAGTATCCTATTTCATATAGAATTCATAGGACCACCAGCATAGGTAGAACTGAGAGTCGTTAGAGGTGCAAAGAGCTCTGCCCCAAGAAGGAATCAAGTCCTCCTATGACGAGAAGAGAACCATAAAATGACGATTATTGATCCATCCATGCCAGAATATCATGTCTTTTTCCCTCCACATATATATCTCACTAGTGCTTTTTATGTCAACGGAGAATGTACACAGCCAGCTTCACCCATACCAGGGGGTGTCTCTAGTTGATCAAAAATCATCTACACTGAATTGATATATTTCGCTGCTTCCTGATTTCCAACTTCACCCTTGAATAACGGTAGGTTATGAGACATTAAATCATGACTAAAATACACCATGGATGGCCCAGATCCCTTATCTCCCATGTCAAAACCATATAAGTCTTGCAGAAAAATCTCCCTAAGTTGCTTCTCTAATTGCAACCCATAATATGCCATCTTATGAGGCTATCCTACCTGTAACGTAGTTTGTACCTATAGATCATGGTCATATAATCCCTCATGGGCCCCATACGAACCCTTATGGGACTCATCTCATGGACACCCATGCTTCACTATATCTCTACCCTCCTGACACCCACCAAAATCCATCTCGGTGTCATCATATTGAAGACAAAATATCATTGTTAAACTTCCATCCATCCATACATACATATCTATACACACACACACACACAGAAACACACACACACACACACAGATATATATATATATATATATATATAATATAAAGAAATATTTAATACATAAAACATATCACCGCACTTACACTCTCATATCGCACCAATGTTTTATGACATACAACCTCATAGACCATTATCTACCCATATCAGTGTTACGTATCACATATAATATGCCCTCATGGCCATATTCCTACCCATAATAGAGTCAATAATTACATACCATGTACACTGTTTATATTTCTTTACATTTTAAATAGAAACACTTCTCTTATCATATTCTAGGGTCCAAGAAATTCTTTATTGTAACATACATATATATTATAATACTATATCCCTACCATAAATAAAAAAAATCAACCCATTCCATACTGTACAAAAGGCCAAACCACATAATATAAAAACATCACACCCAAGGGTGACACTCGATGTGGAAATCAATCAATTATAAAAGTGAAAAACATAACACCAATTTCTTATCCCTAGAAACATGGTCAGTCCCCCATCCATGGGGTTACTAAAACCTAAAAAAAATCTCTTTAACCAGTTCCTAATACATCCTAGTTTTACTTTTAAGATAGAAAAAATATTAAGATAAATATGGAAATGAAACTATAATGACACCATTTATAACACCTTGATTTTGGTTTCACATAAAACTATTCTCTAGGATGAAGTACCACTAGACATTATGCATTCCTACTTGTATAGTATAGGATTCTTACTATTAGCGAGGGTCTGTTTATGTGATTCAGAGGAGACTATACCCTCTAGGGATGATAATAATAGTGGTCCAGACATATATAACATCGTAAAAAATGACCACATCAGAAAAAGAAAAAAATAAACACAAACGAAGCATAATAATAGTAGTAGAACATAATCCCAAAGGCATAATAACATATGAATACAAATATAAAAGCCACAATAGTTCATAAAAAATAGATAATAATGGTTTCCCAGGGACAAATATGTAGGTAAACATATATAAACTATAACATCCCAGATCTGGGTTCCACTCCATTGGTGCCCCGAACCCGGTTGGTCACATGACCTCAACGGCATTTCCCCAAACGCTAGAGGATACTGACTAGCAGCGAGGTCCCAGGTCTGATAGTGGGGAAACTATGCCCTCATTTGTCAAAGTGTAGCGCAGCAGAATAAAATATACAAACATACAACAGTAGTAGAAGAAATAAACCATACACATTTAATTTTAACAACTATAGTTAACGATAACCAAGAGTTATATAGATAATGATTCAACATGCCACTAGTTCAAAGAAAACATCCAGAACATGTTACACAACAATACAGTACAATACAATAGAATGTACACATACAACAGAAAAAAATAGAACACCTGATAACTTGGAAATCCTAACCTCAGTCCCATGCTCCTCTACTCCTCTACAACAATCATGTACCTGTATAGGGACCCTTTCCCTTATCCACACCTTCAAAAATATAATATTTTTGGGGTCGAAGACATGACCCCAAACAGGGTGTGAGAAATAAACCCCAGTAGGCACCCACTAAAGCCCCATGCCCAACTGTGTGAAAATATGAAACTACAGTGTCCAAAAGTAAAGGCAGTAAGCCAGTAAGTACTCAAAAGTAATTATCACTACCAGTTTCTTTTCCATTTTCATTTTAAACATTTAATTTAAATACATTTTGTGTTCTTCAGAACCAAGCCGTCAGGACAATAAGAATCTTGACCAAACGCTAATATAGTAAAACAGCGCCCTCAGGCTTGCCCTCAGGCTATCGAATATTGCCCTCATGCTATACAAACCATTCCCTCAGGCTAATAGAACACTGCCCTCAGGCTCAAGTAACTGGGCTGAGCCCAAAGCATAAACATGAAATTTATATACAATTCCTCTCAAGGAAAAATTAATGCACAATATAAACATGGAATACCCTCAGGTATCCTGGCTAAACGGCTAAACAGAGGAATGCAACCCTGGGGTGGTCCTGGATCCAAGCAGTGATCTCAAACAACATTTTATTATCACATTTAATCACCTATACAATTTTATGTATTCAAAACACCCAAGGCCTCAGCCACACGACATCCAACTTGGGTTCATAGCAAAAAGGTACACACAAACGCACAATAGTTGGAATTTAAACACCAAGCCACCTACCACGATCCCCCTGATCTGTATATGCGAACGAAGAACCTTGAATCGTCCAAGAATGATGTAGATATGAGGTGAACAAAAAACCTGTTCAAATGTAAATAACATCCCTTAGAGTAAGAATTAGAAAGAATAGTTCCAGGAGAAGGAAGGGCTTACCCGATGGTTCCAACTAGATCCACGGAGGTAGAGTCAGATTCTTGGTGCTCAATCGGACAGTCTCCAATGTTTTGGCCATTTCTCCCAAGCCCTCCTATAGTTCTAAGCCTTCCATTTGAACAGGGGAGGCAACTGACCATTTTAATCGAAAAAAACAAACTACACAACATGTATTATTGACTACATGATATGTACTTTTCTCATTTAACTGTTCCTCATGCATCTACCTTTTCCACCGACACACTCCTCATCTGTCGAAATGAGTACACGGTGTGTATTGTCGGTCACCTGGCGGGTGCTTCCACCGCCTTACTATTTTCCTGTCGACTGAATAGAGGATGTGTAATTATGAACTATATGACGTGTCATCAGGTTTTACACCCTTCCTCTTCGACATGGCTACACACCCTATGTACTCAACCCACACTGCCAAAGTACATGGCATATGGACAAGTACACGACGTGTAGTCTCCAAATTTACGATTTTCCCCATTTTACTTATTTTCTCATAAACACATAAGGAATAGTGGAAAGAAGAAACCCATACCTCAAGAATAAAAACTAGGTTCTTACACACATCCCCCCATAAAGCAATTTTTCCCCAAATTTTCTTTCCAACGTTAGTGAAGATAATGCTCAAAAAAACTCCGGCCACGGAGCACGTACTTCGGTCTCCCGCTCTTAGGTTTCATCCTGCACTCAGCCATGCTGCCATAGCACTCGTACGAGGGGAACTAACCAGCCTCTGAGAACCTTCGTGCTCCTATCCATGGTACGAATTAGATGATCCTCTAAGGTCGCATCTTTCTGAAGCTCAACCTCCTATGTATGAAAGACATGAGATGAGTCTGAATGATAGTGGAACAACTGAGATACATGGAAGACATCGTTCAAGTCTTGGTACCTATGTGGTAACTCAACCAATAGGCAAACAACCCAACTCTCTCCAGATTCTCAAATGGACCCACATACCTTGGTGAATGTTTACCTCTCTCTTGATCTATATGTGTCCCAGCCTCGGCGAAACACGCAAGAAAACCTAATCCCCGACCACGAACTCCAATGAACAACTACAGCGATTAGCATAAGATTTCTGACTAGACTGTGCGGTAGCCATCCGCTTCTAAATCAACTGGACCTTCTCAGATGTCTCCTGCACGCGATGTGGTCCTAGAAAAGCTGCCTCACCTTCCTCTAACTAGTATAAAGGTGAATTCCAAGGGCTACCATATAAAGCCTCAAAAGTTTCCATCTCAATAGATTCATGAAAAATATTATTATAGGAATACTCGACTAGGGGTATATGCTTCTCCAGAGAGCCCCAAAATTCTAGGATGCATGCACACATCATTTCCTCTAGCACTTGTATCGTACGCTCTGACTGACCATCGGTCTGGGGGTAGTAAGCTGTGATTATAAGCAAATGTGTACCTAGTTCCCTCTGAAAACTCTTCCAGAAAGGAGACATAAAACGAGCATCCCTATCTGAAACAATATAACAAGGAACCCCATGAAGACATATGATCTCTCAGATATACAACTTCCTGAGCTCGTCAACTCTGAAGGCCTCCTTGATCGGCCAAAAGTGAGATACCTTTGGGAGTCTATCCACAAAAACCCACACAACATCATTGCCTCAAGGTGACCTTGGAAACCCAGTCACGAAGACCATCGCAACATCAACACATTTCCACTCTGGAATAGGTAACTATTATAATAGTCCAGCTGGCCTTTGATGCTCCACCTTCACCTGCTGATAGGTGGAACATCTCGTAACAAGACCATCTATCTCTATCTTTATACCTAGCCACCAATACTGACGTCTCATGTCATGGTATATTTTGGTAACTCCATGATGAACTACCCAAGATGAATCCTGAAACTCCCACATCAGCTCCTCGAGTATATCCCCTGGAACCCACACTCATCCATGGAAATGCAGTACCTCATCCTCGCATATCGTCCGACCAGGAGGAGGGTCCTCACTTGCCACCGACTCCCATAGAACTAGGACTTAAGAATCATATAGTTGTCTCATCCTCACTCTATCCAAGAGGGTGGAAGTCACAGATAAAGAAGAATATAGGTCTGCACATGACTGTCGTGCACCTTCAAATGCATCACAGAGAACAAATCCATGAGCTACCACTCACCACTGGCCTCCTGCACTGCCTTTATCTGATTCCTCATGGTCTATGAATCAGCTACTGCATTATCATTACCAAGTGTATAGGAAAGCTCAAAATCGAATGAATGAATGTATTCTCCCTATCTTCGCTTTATCATATTCAATTCACACTGAGTAAAGATATACTTGAGTCTTTTGTGGTTGATGAACACCACCAAATTCTGTCCCAAGAGATAGTGTCTCTAACAGCGTAGCGCATGAACAACTACAACCAACTCGAGGTCATGCATCGAGTAATTCCTCTCATGTGGCCTCAACTGCCGAGACCTGTATGCAACAAGTCGATCACCCTGCATCAACACTGCTCCCATCCCAATAACTGATGCATCACAATAAATTATATAGATCTTCCCTTACTCTAGAATTATCAGGACTGGTGCTGATGTCAACCTTCCATTCAAGTCCTGAAAGGCTGTCTCACAAGCTACTGCCCAAATGAACATCACACCCTTCTTAGTCAAACCCATCAACGACTCTGGTAAGCAGGAGATGTCCGGTATAAAACGCTTGTAGTAACCATTTAGCCCCACGAAACTCCGTATCTCAAACAAGTTCTTAGGCTGCTCCTAGGAAACTATTTTTCTCACATTCTCTGGGTCTACTATAACTCCTGCCTCTGAGATGATATGACCCAGGAAGTCAATCTGGTCCATCCAAAAGTGGCACTTTGAGAGCTTATCATATAGCCAATGCTCTCTCAGTGAACTCAAAACGACCTCAAGATGGGTGGCATATTCGTGTCGAGTGTGAGAGTACACTGATATTTCATCAATTAAGACTAACAAAAAATAATCCAGATAAGGGTGGAACACATGATTCATCAGAGCCATGAAACCTGATGGTGCATTCGTGAGTGCAAACGGCATAACCAAGTACTCGTACAGACCATATATTCTACAAAAAGCTATAAGCTATATATATGATGGTCTAAAGTGTAATTGATTATATCCCAATCTCAATTAGATCTTCGAGAACACTCATACACCTCGAAGATGATCAGAAAGATCATCAATACTCGGAAAGAGATATCGGTTCGTGACCATCAACTTGTTCATCTTCTGAAAATCCACACAGAGTCTGAGGTCACCGTCTGCCTTCTTCAAAAAAAGGACCGACGAACCCCAAGGAGAAGTATTGGGTCAGATAAAACCCTTTTCCTGTAACTCATCAAACTGTCTCTTAAGCTCCTGTAACTCAGGTGTAGCCATCATATAAGGAAGAATGGACACCGATGCTGCTCCTGGCACATGCTCAATAGAGAAATCCATCTCTCTCTCTAGAGGTAGACTTGGAAAGTCATCCATAAACACATCCCTAAAATGATCAAACACTAGAGGGAAATTTTTCTAACATGTCCCCTGATCATCTAGATATAAACTCGCAATCTGGGTGGTGACACCACCTCACCCACGATGCTTTAGTCTAGCATAACTCACCTGAACATCCCATTCCCCCTTTTATAGAAACTCTCCACCCTCTGGTGATATTAAACGCACCCTGTGACGATAGTAGTCTACAAAGGCTCTAAAGCGAACCAACCAGTCCATCCCAAGAATGACATAATAGCTAGTCATCTCTAAGACATAGAGGTCCCAAAGAAAGAGACACCCCCAACCTCAAGGGGAAACTCCTTGCACTGTTGCACACCAGCCATTCTAGTTCCGAACAGAGTATCTAGCGTCATAACTATAGAAGAAAAAGAAACACAGAGCCCATGTCTCTCCACAACGGGCACAGATATAAAACTATGTGTGGCACCTATATCAAAAAGTACTGAAGATACACAAAATCTACTAGAATAGTTACTATGATAGTAAATGTTTTGGGATCCTGATCCTGTTGAGTCTGTTGCACTGCATATGCCTACCCAGTGTCATGGCCCTACGACACAACCTGGAAACCCTGAGCTATCCGGCCATGCTGCCTCTCACCTCAAGGTGTCTGACTACCAAGGCCACGTCCACCATCTCCGCCCGTACGCCCAAACGTATTCCAGTTTGCTGACTGGTATGAAGCTGTGGGTCCTTCTCCCACTCACGGAGTCTTCACAGAACCCCTCTCACTAGCCACTGGTAGAAACACCCTATAAAAGTGCTACAGATGTTCCATAATTCCGCACTCTTGGCACTCCACTGGGTTACATGGACACTACTATCTATTGTGCCCCTCTTTACCACACTACTATAACCTGACTAGGCCACATGAAGTAATCTCCTAGATAGTACTTCCACAGTGAGAGAAACTCATCTATCACTTATTCTTCTTGGTAGAAATAGTACTAGAAACGGGTGTCGAACTGCCCTGGCCCACACCACTAGCTTCTTGCATGTTCCTCTTAGTAATCAGCGCCTAGTTCATAATTGAATGTACTGTAGGAAACCTGAAAACACTCACCAGTGCTCAGATGTCATATTGAAGACCATCTTCAAAGCATCTGGCCCTCAACGTCTCATCACCCACCATAACGGGTGCAAAACACTGAAGCTCGGTGAAATGACCAGAAGAAGCCATCACCGAAAAATCGCCCTACTTCAGGTTCATGAACTCTCGAGCTCGATCTACCCTCAGCTTCCCTAGGAAGAAAACGTCATAGATGGTTTTTTGAAAATCATCCCACGCCATGTCTACGTGATTCTCAGACTGAGTGAAAACATCCCAATACCTCTTGACGGAATCACGCAGCATGTAAGTAGCGATCTTGACCCTCCACCCTGGAGGAGTCTCAAGGTGCTCGAAAATAGTCTTCATAGACCCCATCCAAGACTTCGTAGCATGCGGTCCACCATCATCTGAAAATGTAGGCATATGCTACTGCTGGAAGATATGAGTCAGCTCTTCCATAGATGTGGCAGCTGGCGGTGGCCCTTGAATGGTATGCATGAACTGTATAAAGCCTTCACGGAACTGCGCCTCTACGCCTGTGTCTGGTATAACTGCTGCCACAGTATCTGGCTATGCTGGAGGATCCAATGGTAGCCCATAGCCCACCATCTCTAGAGTATAATCATTGCCTCTCTTCTAGAGAACAACATGTTGTCATCTCGGTTTCATGACTCTATAAGGTCAAACACACACCGTAGATCCAGAATATCAAATATTGAAAATGAAGGGACCAAAAAGGGATTAGGAAGAAGAAGGCATTTCATGATTTGCAAAACAAGACTACACGACGTGTATAATGACTTCACGACGTATACCAAACTTTTCGTCCCCTGCCCAGGTCCTTCTACATGGCTAAGCCACACTACTCCCACTGAATAGGACTACACGGCGTGTATTTCATCTACAAGGCGTGTATGGCTTAAATTCCACCAGATCGTGTCATTCGTGACACAACCGACTACTCGTATAAGACTATAGAGTGCGTGACACCCGCACACGGCGTGTACACCACCCTGTTTCCCAACCATACGGTCTGGTACACACGGTCTCCCACCGGAAAGGACTACATGGCATGTCTCTCAGGTACACAACGTGTTCTAGAAGAGGTTACACCAACATGTGTTTGTTAGCTACACGGTCGGGTCCCCCAGGTTACACTACATGGCATGTTCATCATTGAAATGGCATGTACAAGAAAAGATTTCACTGACCCGTGTTGTTAGTTACACAGCCGGACTCCAGGTCAATCACTACACAGCCTGCACATATGGTACACAGTGTGTTTTTCCCGAGCCTTTCCCTACCCCATGTCCCCGCCCACATGGTCCATGGCACGGGGAGAGACTACACAGCGTGTACTGAGGGTACATGGCATGTACATAAAAAGTTTTATTTTCTTCCTGAAGAGAAGAACACACGGCGTGTGTCCCAGGAACTACACGGCGTGTATACTGGGTTTTCCAGACAGTAAGCATCTGAAACTACCCCAGAACCTAGTAAATATTGAGAAAAACACCTAAGTTCCATATTCCGACCTGTGAGGGCCCATACTACCCGCGAATCAATTTTTGGAATCTTATACGTGTTATAACAAAATAAAAAGTCAATGATCCACCAAATTCTGGTCAATGAGGGCCCATACTCCCCAAAAACCAAATTTTGGCATCCATTCTATAAACATGCTCACAAAAAATACCCTATAACATAGCAGGTATTTATCAAAGTAGCTATCAAAATAGCATGCTTTTCTAGCACAATAACTATCACAAAAAATGAAATTTCTAATGCGCCTACATGGTATGGAACTATGTATGGCATGTGATTTATACCATGTGCCTAAATGATGAATGAGATGGAATAACCTCATCTCATTGGGTTGCAAATAAATAAAACCCACAGATAAAATATAAACAGCACAATCAAAAGTGCGTCACCCAATGGTGAAAATCAAATCAACTGTAAAATTTGCAACATCAAAAGAATTGAAAAAAATACGTGGTAGACTGGCTTTTCCCTATACACGTGTTAGTTACTCACTGGCACAACTTATTTCCATCTACCATTTACATCATGTCCCTGACTATGGCTCCAAACAGCATGTCAAGAAAAGAAATTCCTTTGATACCACTTTGTAACGTCCTGGATCCGGGTGCCACTCCATGGGTTCCCCAAACCCGGTTTGTCACATGAACTCAAGCACATTTCCCAAAATTCCAGAGGATGCCGACTAGCAGCGATGACCTTGGTCTGATAGTGGGGAAACAATGCCCTCATTTGTCAAAGTGTAGTGCAGCGGAATAAAATATACAAACATACAAAAAAATAGAATGAAATAAACCATACACATTTAATATGAACAACTACAGTAAAAGATAACTTACTGTTATATAGATAATGATGCAATATGCCACTAGTTCTAAGAAATTATCCAGAAGATGTTACACAAAATTACAATACAATACAATAGAAAGTACTGGTACAACAGAACAAAATAGAACATCCGATAGCATCGTGAGCCTAAGCTCGGTCCCATGCTCCTCTACTCATCAGCAACAATCATGTACATGTATAGGTAACCTTCCCCTTATCCACACATTCATAAATGTAACATGTTTGGGGAAAAACACATGACCCCAAACAGGGTGTGAGAAAAAAAATAGTAGGCTCCCACCAAAGGCCCATGCCCAAATGTGTGAAAATATGCAACTATAGTATGAAAAAGTAAATTTAGTAAACCAGTAAGTACTCAAAAGAAACTATCACTACCAGTTTATTTTCCATTTTCATTTTAACCATTTAATTTAATAATATTCATTGTTCATAAAAACCAATACCTAAGGCTAATCAGAATCTTTCCCTCAGGATAATATAGATGAACCGCACCCTCAGTCTTTCCCTCAGGCTATCGAATATTTCCCTCAATCCTTTCCCTCAGGCGAAATTGAATCTTTCCCTCATTCCAAACTGAAAAGAAACCCTCAGGCAATCAGTATCTTTGCCCTCAGGCTAATAGAACAACTGCCATCGGGCAAAGTAGTACCTTGCCCTTAGGCTATACAAACCATTCCCTAAGGCTAATATAACACTGCCTTAGGCTCATGTAACCAGGCTAAACCCATAGCATAAACATGAAATTTATATACAATTTCTCTCAAAGAAAAAGTAATGCACAATATAAACATGGCATACCATCGGGAATCTTGGCCAAATGGCTAAACAGAGGAATGCACCCCTGGGGTGGTCCTGGATCCAAGTAGCGATCCCAAAAAACAGTTTATTATCACATTTAATTACATATACAATTCTAGGTATTCAAAACATCCAAGGCCTCAGCCACACAACACCGCAACATTGTTTCATAGAAAAAAGGTATACCCAAATGCACAATAGTTTGAATTTAAACACCAAGCCACCTACCTTGATCACCCCTGATCCCTATACGCGAATGAGGATCCTTGAATCATCCAAGAATGATGTAGATCTGTGGTGAAATAAAAACACATTTACACATAAATAAAATTACATAGAGGAAGAATTGCCAAGAACTGTTCCAGGAGAAGGAAGGTCTTACACGTACAGTTCCAACAAGATCGAAGGAGGCGGAATCGGATTCCCGGTTCTCGATCGGGCTATCTCCAAAGTTTTGGCCATCTCTCCCGACCTCTCTTCCAGTTCTAATCATTCCTTGTGAACATGGGAGGATACTTCCCATTTTATTCCAAAAAAACATACTACACTGCATGTACTATTGACTACACTGCGTGTACTTTTCTCATTTAACTATTTCTCTGGAGGTTACCTTTCCCACCGCCGCACTGTTAATCCATCGACATGAGTACATGACATGTAATCCATGAGTACACGGCGTGTACTATCGCTCATCTGGCAGCTGCTTCCACCTTTTTACTATTTTCCTACTGACTGACTACACAGCGTTTAAATACAAACTACCCAGCGTGTAGTCGGTTTTTACACCCTTCCTCATTAAAATGTCAACACACCCTGTGTACTCAACCAATACGGCTAATGTAGACAGAATGTGGAAAAGTAAATGGCGTGTAGTCACCAAATTTAGGATTTTTCTCCATTTTCCTTATTTTCTAAAAAACACTTAAGGAATAAGGAAAAGAAGAAAACTATACCTCAAGAGTAAGAACCAGGTTATTACATAGACACCCAAAATAAGGTTCATCCTATTGAATTGGACCCACCGGTTCCACTTCCATCCATACCATTAAAAAGTGGTACGCCCCTGATCCCCAAGGTTTACCTCTGAAGCCTAGTCCCTTACTTGATAACAAATACATCATGTCTAAACATGTACTCAGTGAAATATTTAGGGTGTGAGTATGAACTTTGTTTCCCACCACCAATGTGTTCCTATTTTGCATCCTTCATTCTACAATGTATGATAAATTTTGAAAAAGGGAATTCACACACAATTAATAGTTGACCCACTCCAATTATTCTAATAAATGATAAGTGATTGATTACACACTGAATATAAATTCGTAATATCGGTTAACACAGTACCCCATATATTTATATGGAATAAAATTAATGTATGTATATATATATATATATATATTAGCAGTGGTGAGGACCCAACACATAATTCCTAGGCACCCACTGAAGAAAATCATTCCTAGAGAGCCCTCACAAACCTCACATAAATATATAATCAGATCTTTATTCCATTACACACCTCACAGGACACCAATAAGAAACCATCTTCCTAATGACAAGACCATCATTATGCATTAGGTCCATTGGACTATAGATCAGAATGTAACTATTCTCTCAACAGCCCAACATCCCGAGGCATGATGAGATATGTACTCCAATATACAATAAATCACTATAAACACTATAACACGGTGTACAAAGGGATTATTATATCTATCCCCAATTAATCCTAATCCTCAACCTCATGTACAATGATGTGCCTCATCCCCAAACCGATGGTCTCAACACCATCACCCGATGGTCTATCACCATAAGTTGTGACTTTCTATGGTGTGAACCTCCTCCATAACTAATGTTCAACACTAAAAATATACAGAGGAATCCACACACAATATTTGGTTAAGACCACATTAAGTGATTCATATCTGTGTGTACATGACTCCAACATCCCATCATCCAACAACAGTGAGTAGAAGTCACTAACATATCCAAAGTCACACTATCTATCACCTCAGGCCTATAATAACCCTTATCTTTATTAGAAAATATAAATTGATTAAATTATATAAAATTACACATAATAAAACCCTAAATATTAATAAGTCTAGTGTATTTGGTAATTAGGTACAATTTATTACAAATTTAAACATGAATTACAACATCTTCATGGAAAACATCTTTATCCATCTTGAGCTTAAAACTATTTTGGATAACCCTGGGAAATACATAAGAAATAGGTGAGCCATAATTCATGGAAGGAGAATAAACATGTTATAAAATCAATATAATATTACATGTTAGCCAAGGCATATCAATGGGGTATAAATGGACATGAATAGTAAGGCATGATATATCAAGATAATCATAACATGGTAAATGTGCCATAAACATAAAACATCGCATCATAATCATAAGTTAATGTTAAAATTCCAAGACTTAATTGTGGGAAAACCACCATAAATAAATAAGTTACAACCCTTTACCAAAATGTTTTATCATGATTTTAAACATTTTCCAATTCATTGGAGCACTATATAATTTCGAGATCACCCAACACTTTCATTTCATTATCAAACATAAGTGTGACACATAGATCATAAAATATGCATTAATTTATCAAAACAATTTATTCCACATTCAGGATTTTATAATAAATACATGTTAGTTCATATTAGAAAGGAATATGTTCAAAAAATTGAACACCGTTGATAATAAATGGGCATGGTATTTACTACCCAGTTGGTTTGACATAGAAAATCATGGGGAAAATTCAGCAGCATGAAAATGTCACATAAAAATTCATAAAATGGTTTTATGAGAGATAAATGAAACAAATCATAATTTATAAATGATGTGGATAGTAATATGAATAAGGAATATAATTTCCACTCATATAGAATTAGAAAACGATGTCCTATGATAATAAATAAGCTTCAATAAAAAGAAAAAGGAAATCATGCTTATGAAATTTTGGTATGGAAATGGGTGTACATGGGAGGGATTAATGAGAGAGAAATGGGTATCTAATAATTTTTAAATAATAATGGTATTATGGGTGATTAGAGATATCATACCCCATCATTAAAATATTTAAATATGCTAAGACATGCTCATCTACATCCCATGAAACCAGTCAATCAATACAAAAACAAGAATTAATTAACCAAGGGCCTCACATGGAAAAAACAAAATGAAAACATAGTAATTAAACCCAAGAAACTATAAAGTTAAATAGAAATTTCGACACACCTAAATTATACTCATAGGTGCTTTATCATCGAATATCTACCACTAAATAAATATGAAATGAGAGAAATTAGATCTTCAAATAAATACCTTGAAAATAAAGAAAACGTTATAACAATAATTTATCCTTATGTATGGAGTGATAAATAAGAAATATATATTGGTGGAGTATAAGTCTTAATGTCATTCTTTTAATGAGACAGAAAGAGCTTGATTCAAAGCTCAGGCTGAGAAGTTCCAAAGGGACCTTCAGGAGGAAGAAAAGGAGAGCTTCCCTTGTTGTGCATGATAGTAAGGATAAGGGAGAAGAGAAAAAACTCTTAAAGAAATAATATAACACCCAGATATTTTATGAAAAATAGTCTTTTCAATTTCATTTATGTCTTCTGCTGTACGCTACACATAAAGAATCTTGCGCTACATGCATCCCTGACTTGGCTTTCATTACACGCAATCACGACCTTCCACGATAGCGTATGTTGTACGCAATATCGAGTTTCACTAAACATTGATATGTTATATAAACTAGAAGTTATGAATATTAATATACACTTTTTGAAATTTTATTTTTCAAAATGGACTTTATATTTGGATTTGAAATATCGAAATTAGACTAGGGTGAAATTTTGGCATTTTTCTGAAAACATTCAATTTTTGATGAATAGTGAAAACAATGGGTTACTATTTAAAAACAGTCATTTTATTTAAATAATTATTTATTTTATATAAATTTATTTTAGGTCAAAATTGATACATAATACCTATATATGTTAAATTTAATTCATTGGAGTCATTTTATAATAATATTAGTTATATAAAAATTTTATTGAACTTTTCACCGTCTTTTACCCACCTCCTAAGAGAATTTTAAAATTTACATAAAACTTAATTTTAACGCTTCTATGAGTGGAGTTTCAAAATTATGAGAGAAATAGTTAATATTAGGGAGTAAAATGTTGTTCAATAAGATAAAAATAATTTTTGGTGAATAATAACTTTTTACTATTTTAGCGTGGTTAAAAGTAAATACGGTAATTAAGGGTAACAATGGTATTATTATTACCCTAACACATGTCATAATTCTATTGGATTAGTGTAATTCGACCGAAAACAACCGTAGGAATAAAATATGACCATTTAGGTCCACTTGGATTAGATTAGGACATTTATTATTAATTTATTTAAAGAAGGGTTAAAATAGTTAAAATCAATGTCTAATAACTATATCATTTTTAATATAGGGTTATACATAAGAAAATTCGACTTTAAATATTCATTAGAAATATACAACTATTTCTTACATAATGTTATTTTATTTATAATTCATAGACTTGAAATAATTTAATTTTTTTAGGACATAATGATGATGCAGTAATTAACTTATTAATGAAATATTAACATAATTGATGTTATAAATACCCAAATAAATTTAATTTGAGACTTTTTATGAATTCCACGAATTTTTTAGGTTAATATGACATGTTAGTATTGATTTAATTAACTCTTTTTGAACAAATCGTGCTGTTATGATTTTCAAAAAAATAAATTACTAAATAGTTTCTAAATTGACATAAAATAGTTTTTAAAACAAATTTTATATTATTAATTGTTATTATATTCCTAAATATATAAGGTTCATCCAAGATAATTATTTCATGATAGGTGTATCATTAATGGACCACTTTGGGGTCACTTGGATGTATATGGTATGTTTATTAACTATATAATATAAAAATACAAAGTGACATGGTAAATGTCAATCTAATTAACTAAGAGTTAAAACTAAAAGAATTGGTTATTATAATGACCCAGACCTGTCTAAAATCCATTGGTTGATAGGAAATCGACCCATCCCCACCTTATATTCAAAAGAAATCAATTTATATCTATTAAAAACCGAATATGACTTTATTATAAAATAATATTTTACGATTTTCCAAAGGTGCCCATCTCCTCCCTTATAAAAAGGACAGTCCTTCCCTCTTCTCCTCACAACCTTTTGAACCTTGAAGATCGGCCGAACCATTAAAATTTCTCTTCTTCACATCCCTAGAAACATTTTGGAGGTTCTGATCTTCTCAAAAGACCAACTCTACTTCCTTAAGAGAAGGCATAAAGGAGGTGCGTCGAAGAAGAGGTAATATCTTCTTCCGATTCTCACAAGTTTCTTTCTTCTTCAACGTCTTGTTCATTAGTTGTGTCATTTTAATGTAATAAAATAAGTATTACTTATATAATTATATGTTATTATAAATATTAGACAAACCTATTTCACCTTCTATCCATCCTACGGAATACAAAATCACCGCGCGTGCATACGTACAGAATACCGTCTCCACACCGTGGTGTAATCTGTTTTCGACCACCACCTTACTTGGATGGGTAAAATGGTGTTAATAAAAAACTATATATGATTATTGTAATGTGATATTTATTATGAAATATTATACATACACTTCAATACAATTCCACGATCATGGGAATGGTATCATCGCCCGTGCGTACGTACGGACTACCGTCTCCCCGACGCGATGAGATTCATTCTCCATGTTAACCATTCAGAAATGATTATAAAGTATATATAATAAGTAATCATTAAATATATGTCATAATAATGATACTGGATTAATGTATATATATATATGAATGTGATCTACTTAATTCCATTCAATTCAATAAGGAAACAAAAACAGCGTTCATGTGTACGTAAGGCCTACAGTCTCCATGAACGGTGTAATTAATTCCATTTATCGATCTATCCTATATATATATATGCTGAATATATATTATATATAAATAATGTTTTACATTCTGGAAATAAGTAAATCAGGATATAAGTAATAATATCAAGAACACCAAGTCCAAACACGTATGATGAATAAAACGATTTTACCTAAAATGCAGCTTTAACATGAAATTTACAAAAGAATGGGTAATATAATGTAATTAGTGAACCATTAATGACATCATAATAATGAATATGATTCTGTAATAAGTCAATGAAATTATTTAAATCATTATACAGGTGGTTCGGATATGTACAAATCATATCAGAGCTAAGGTAAGGGATAATTATTCCAATATCATTCTTATCCGAGATTGTTTATTCGTAAGTATTTACTATGAGTTATTTTTATTATCCATTTCTATATGTTCTCAGAATTTTTTCATAAAATGTTTACTTTCCTTCCATTAATGTTTAAAGACATTTTTAAACTTTTCTATCTTTTACCACATCATATGGAAGGAATCTTTCTTTTGTTTACCATACGAGGTACTTTTTGACTTTTCTGAAAAATGTACGAGGAGAATGTTATTTTTAACTTATACGACATGAACAGATTCTTACGGTTTCATAAAGACTTATTTCTATGAAGCTCACTATACAATATTTCATGATTATTTTCAACATAATCCTTATCTTTTAAAATTTAATGGCATTTTGTGAAATGATTATGATTTAGAAGAAGAAAGGATATTTTCCTCAAGAATTCATTTCAAGAGTTTTGTCAAAACTATTTTACATATAAGATGAAATTATTTCATATGTGAATGTTTCAAGTATAATGTATCTATGATTTAAATCGTTTCACTTTTCTTATGATGAAACAATATCCATTTTTTTATATGGATTATGTTATGATGGGATGATGTTTATGAAACCCATTTTTATTCGTTGGGTTATTATGAATGATGTATGTTTATTTTGTAGCACAAGTAAGAATGATTTAATTATGATATGGGTGGGACCTATATCTCTTTACAATGAATTGTGTAAATATCTATATCTCATGATATAGAGATGGATGGAATGGTAATTAATCTGGTTCAGTGATACTGGACTGAAACGAGGAGTGAACTCGATTCAGAAAGGGACTTTGTCCACTAAGATGGTCTTGGCTGCAATGCCTTGGCTACTATGGAAATCATAACAAGTGCTGAATGGTTTCCACAATTACATTATTAATTCCCATGCTATTTTATCAAGATTTATGTTCCTTTATGATATATGCCTTACTTACTTCCAAGATTTATGTCATTTCTCAATATTTTGATGTTTAGATTTTATGTTCAAGCTTTTTCATTCAAATGTTTATGGATTGTTTTATGTTCTCTATGATTACCCTTACTGAGAATTTAAGCGCACCCTTTTTATGTTTTCTTTTCTCTAGGATATAAATATAGTTTTTAGGTAAGAAAACCAAAAGGGGAAGATCTTTATGGGAGATGTTGAAGATCTTTCACCATGATAAGATGATTAAATTCCGAGTTTCAAAAGACAATAAACTATTATGGTCCTTGTGTGTCTATGTTTGTTATGTATTAAGTATTCTAAAAAGTAATGTAATGTCCATGTACATCAAGATCTGGGTCTCTACAGTTGGTATCGGAGGAAAGGTTTTGTTAACCTTTGGAAACTAGGATGTGAAAACTTTAGTGAGATCCCTAGAGATATTTCTAAGGTATGTCAAGGGATGTCCCTAAGGTTAAGTATAAGTATAGTTTATAGTCCTAGAATTATGATAACGATCTTAGAATTTAACCTAAGATGTTAGATATTAAAGCTAATCTCCCTTGAATATGATTTTGTCATCTCACACTATTCTTTTTGGGTTTTAGAAAATGGATAGAAACATGAAGATTCATGATAATGGAGGATATGGTGGACAATGGAATGATATTATTCATGAGAATCCAAATGAAATTGGATATGGAAGTCCAAACATCTTTATTATACCTAATTAGTAATCTCATAATATGATCAATAATCTCAAATTTGGTAAGTATCTCAACTCTTCTAATAAGAGAATGATGGGGTTTCATGATGATCATAGAGGAATGAAAGTTCAATTTCCCTCATGTAAATCATGTGGGAAGAGGCATCAAGGAGAATGTTTCAATGGAACTATTAGATGGTTTGGGTGCGGAAAAGAAGGACACAAATCCAGTAAGTGCAAAGGAAAAGGTTTAGTTAACACCATGGATAAGGATAATGGTATTTGTACGACATCAACAATGATTAGATGTTTTAAATGTGGAATGTATGGGAATTATGCAAACTAATTCAATAAGGGAAAGTCTTATAAAGATAATCAACATGGTCATATGGGTAGTATATATGTGGATGATGATGAGGATACTACAAATGATATATGAGATAAAAGAAGTGTTGAAGTTTGGTCAATGGTTTAAGAAGGTAGTGGGATGATTGTATGTTTATCAAGAGTTATGTTGTATGGGTAATTTAATGGTACAATGGAATAAAGAAACATCTAAGGATTGTTACACTATTGTTTTTCCTAATGTATTTGAAAGTATATGTTGAATGGTACTGGTAACCATGAAAGGTCATTCAGATATTTTTGGAAAGAAGATGATATGAACATAATGAATGGATAAGGAGGAAATAATATGTTTGATAGTATTCATGAGCTCATGATTGTTATAAGGACTAAGTGATATCATGGATTGAGTATATAGAATTTTGGGATTTTGGTATGTGGAAAGAGTTCACTTTTGATAGCACTCAGGTTTTCACTAAGGTTCAATGGGTATTCATTTTTAAAGAGAATACATGATTAAGGCCTTCGAATGTTTGTAATGTGACCAGTAATATATATCTTATGATATATGGGGATCAATGATGGTATTAACATTCTTGTTATATGAAGTCTTTGGTAATCATTTTCACTATAATATGAGAATGGACAACAACATTTTGGATAAGCCAAAAGATTGGAATGGATTATGTTTGACATAAGTTGGTATTGTTTAAGTCTATAATGTTTTCGATGTTTTTGATGTAACGTTATAATAATGTATTTTTAGAAAAAATAACAACGTGCAGGATGGGCCACAACCCGTCACGTCAGACAAGGCTATGGGAATAAAACCCAGAACTGAAGTGCGACATGCCTTTATTCCCTACCAATACCCTACAGGATGTCCCTGATTAGTAGAAACTAGTTTCATTTTATTATGAAGGATGATAGATGAAGTATAAGTCCATTTTGAAACCATATCTGATTAATCTCACCATAGATGGACTTATGTATATAACTTTTTCTAAATTATGTTTGAGACAGATGGAATGACCTATCGTTCTATCGCATGATCTGCTAAAACTTCATGAAAGACAAATTCAACTTCATTTCCTAAAGAGATGAAGTGGAAATTGTTCAAGGCATGGACAATGGTGAAATTATACCAAAATAAAGTAAGTATTTCTTCTAATTCAAATTCTTAAACTTTAGGGAAATGATATTGAAAACAGAAAATGTTGTCCTAGTGCCCTTATATCTGATGAATCATATGGTACCCTAGATCATCACAAATTTTTGGCTTTGTGATTGTTGGATTTTTCATAGCTATGTTCTCTACCACTCTCCATCAGGACATGACAGTTAGATTTCTCTTCCATATAAATATTTTCACATATATTATCCTATGTGTAAACCCCGTGATTATTTAATTTGGGTAATCGTTAAGTTTCATACATTAGTTTTTAAAATAAGTTTTGGTATTCCTTTTTATGATGTGGGTTTCTATTAAAGAAACTTTTGAATAGTAAACCATTTATAACCCCGATGAATTTCGAGGGAGAAATTTATTTTAAGGGGGGTAGAATGTAACACCCTGAGAATTTATGAAAAATATTCTTTTAAATTTCATTGATGTCTTTTGTTGTACACTACACCAAAAGGATCTTGTGCTACACACATCCCTAACATGCCTTTCATTACACGCAATTGTGAACTTCCACGATAGCGTATGTTGTACACAATACCGAGTTTGACTAAACAAAGATATGTTATATAAACTATCAGTTATGAATAGTAATACCCACTTTTTTAAATTTTATTTTTCAAAATGGAATTCATTTTCGGATTCGAAATATCAAAATTAGACTAGGGTGAAATTTTGGTATTTTTTTGAAAACATTCAATTTTTGATGAATAGTGAAAACACTGGGTTACTATTTAAAATCATACTTTTTATTTAAATAATTATTTATTTTATTTAAATTTATTTTAGGTCAAAATTGATACATAAAACATATAAGTTCAATTAAATTCATTGGAGTCATTTTACAGTAATTTTAGATATATAATTTTTTTTGAACTTTTCACAGTCTTTTACCCACCTCCTAGGAGAATTTGAAAATTTACATAAAACATAATTTTACCGCTTCTGTTACTGAATTTTGAAAATATGAGAGACACGGTTATTATCAAGGAGTAAAATTTGGTTCAATAAGATAAAAATAATTTTTGGTGAATATTATCTTTTTACTTTTTTTCCACGGTTAAAAGTAAATATGGTAATTAAGGGAAATAATGGTATTATTATTACCATAAAACATATCATAATTCTATTGGTTAAGTTTAATTCGACCAATAACAACCTCAAGAATAAAATAAGACCATTTAGGTCCACTTGGATTAGATTAGGACATTTATTAATAATTTATTTATTGAAGGGTTAAAATAGTTAAAATCAATGTCTAATAACGAAATAATTTTTAATATATGGTTATACATAAGATAAATTCGACTATAAATATTAATTAGAAATATTAAAAGATTTCCTACATAATGGTATTTTATTTATAATTTTCAGACTTTATATTATTTAATTTATTTGGGACACAATGATGATGCAGTAATTATCTTATTAATGAAATATTAACATAATTGATGTTATAAATATCCAAATAAATGTAATATGAGACTTTTTATGAATTAAACTAATTTTATAGGTTAATATGACATGTTAGTATTGATTTAATTAACATTTTTCAAACTAATCATGCTGTTATAATTTTCACAAAAATGAATTACCTAATAGTGTCTAAATTGACATAAAATAGTTTTTAAAACAAATATTATATTATTAATTGTTATTATATTCTTAAAAATATAAGGTTCTGCCAGGATTCTTATATCATGATAGGTGTATCATTAATGGACCACTTGGGGGTCTCTTGGAGGTATATGGTATGTTTATTAACTATATAATATAAAAATACAAAGTGACATGGTTAATGTCGATCTAATTAACTAAAAGTTAAAACTAGAAGATATGATTATTATAATGACCCAAACCTATCTAAAATCTATTGGTTGAGATGATTTAGACCCATCCCCACCTTATCTTTAAATTAAATCAATTTGGAGCTATTAAAAACCGAATATTACTTTATTATAAAATAATATTTCAAGTTTTTCCAAAGGTGCCCATCTCCTCCCTTATAAAAAGGGCACCCCTTCCCTCTTCTCTTCACACCCTTTTGAGCATTGAAGCTCGGCCAAACCCAGCCCATTTCTCTTTTCCACTTCTCTAGAAACATTTTGGATGTTCTTTTCTTCTCAAAATACCAACTATACTTCATTAAGAGAAGGCTTAAAGGAGGTGCATCGAAGAAGAGGTAATCTCTTCTTCCGATTCTCTCATGTTTCTTTCTTCTTCAACTTCTTCTTCTTTAGTTGTATCATTATAAAGTAATAACATAAGTTTTAAATATATACTGAATATGTTATTATAAATATTAAACAACCCTATTTCACCTTCTATCCATCTTATGTAAAATGAAATCACCGCGCGTGCGTACGTACGGAATACCGTCTCCACGCCGTGGTGTAATCTATTTTCAAACACCACCTTACTTGTATGGGTATAATGGTGTAAATAAATAACTATATATGATTATTTTAATTTGATATTGATTCTGAAATATTATACATACACTTCAATACAATTCCACGATCATGGGAATGGTAACATCGCTCGTGCGTATGTACGGACTACCGTCTCCATGACGCGATGAGATTCATTCTCCATGTTAACCATTCATGAATGATTATAAAGTATATATAATAATTAATCATGAAATATATTACAAAATAATGATACTGAATTTATTTATATATATATATGTATGTCATGTACTTAATTCCATTCAATTCAATAAGGAAACGAAAATAGTGATCATGCGTACGTACGGCCTACCTTCTCCATGAACGGTGTATTTCATTCCATTTATCGATATATACTATATATATATAATGAATATATATTATATATAAATCATGTTTTACATTCTTTAATTAATTAAATCATGATATAAGTAATAATATCAAGAACAACATGTCCATACACGTACGATAAATAAAACAATTTTACCCAAAACGCTGCTTTAACATGGAATTTACAAAAGAAGAGGTAATATAAAGTCAAAAGTGAACCATTTATGACATCATAATAATGAATATTATTTTTTAATAAGTCAATAACATTATTTAAATCATTATACATGAGGTTCGGATACGTACAAATCATATCGGACCTATGGTAAGGGATTTCCAATCTCATTCTTATCCAAGATTGTTTATTTGTAAGTATTTACTGGGGGTTATGTTTATTATCCATGTCCATACATTCTCAAAATGTTTTCATAAAATTTTTACATTACTTCCATGTATGTTTAAATACATTTTTACCCTTTTCTTACTTTTACCACATCGTATTGAATGAATCTTTCTTTTGTTTACCATACGAGGTACTTTTTGACTTTTCCGACAAAAGTACTAGGAGAACATTATTTTTAACTTATACGGCATGAACAGATTCTTACAGTTTCATAAATATTTAATTATATGAAGGTCACTGTACAAGATTTCATGATTATTTTCAATATAATCCTTTTCATTTAAAATTGAATGGCATTTTGTGAACAGTAAATGATTTAAAAGAAAAAAGGATATTTTCCTCAAGAATTCATTTCAAGAGTTTTGTTAAAACTATTTTACATCTAAGATGAAATTATTTCATATGTGTATGTTTCAAGTATAATGTCTCTTTGATTTACATGGTTTCACATTTATTATTATGAAATGATATCCATTTTTTTATATGGATTATGTTATTATGGGATGATATTTATGAAACCCATTTTCATTCGTTGGGTTATTATGAATGATGTATATTTATTTTGTTCCACAAGTAAGAATGATTTCATTATGAGATGGGTGGGACCTATATCTATGTCCAATGCATTGGGTAAAGATTTATATCTCATGAGATCGATATGGATGGAATGGCAAGTTAATCTGGCTCATTGATACAGGACTGGAATGAAGAGTGAACTCGATTCAGAAAGGGACATTGTCCACTAAGATGGTCTTGGCAGCAATGCCATGACTACTATGGAAATCATAACAAGTGCTGAATAGTTTCCACACTTACATGATTTATTCCCATGCTATTTTATCTAGAATGATGTTCCTTTATTATATATGCCTTATGTACTTCTAAGATTTATGTCTTTGCTCAGGATTTTGATGTTTAGATTTTATGTTCAGGCTTTTTCATTAAAATGTTTATGGATTGTTTTATGTTCTCTATGCATACCCTTATTGAGCATTTGAGCTCACACTTTTTATGTTTTCTTTTACACGGGATATAAAGAAAGGTTTTAGATAATAAAACCAAAAGGGGAATATATTTATGGGAGATGTTGGAGATCATTCACCGTGATTAGAAGATTAAATTACGAGTTTCCAAAGACACTAAACTATTATGGTCCTTGTGCGTCTATGTTTGTTATGTATTAAGTATTTTGAAAAATTAATATAATGTCCATGTACATCAAGATCTGGGTCTCTAAAAATAATATGGAAAATGACATTTTGGGATACTTAAAATTATAAAAAATTATCACTTGGTTTGGAAACATTTTTGCCAACTGTGCATTAGTCACTGACCAGAGGACAAACACCTCACACAGTTTGGTCGCATGGTTTGATAGAATGTGCACCAACCATGTGGGGGAATCTGACCACCTACACACCAATTTACTATTGAATAAAAGGGTACACATGGATAAAACCTATCATACCTCTCTTAATATGGGCCACACATTATAGGCCACATGGTTAGAAAAACAATGAACCAACCGTGTTCCTTGGTCCACATTCTACCGAAACTGGGTTTTTAGGGCCCACCAATTCCAAAACCCAATAAAAATATTTAGGAACTTTATGAACCATAGAAAAATCCAAAAAAACGTTCATTGGCGATTTAAAACTCTCAAAATTAGGTATCAGATTCTTGAAATCATTTTACTCTGACCACCATTAGAAAATTTGAAAAAGGTCAATGAAATTCCAACCTGTTCAGAATCTGGAGACATTTCAAGAACCACATCAAATTTTTGTGTATATAAAAGGATATATTTATAAGAAAAACAAAATTATATCAGTTTTCAAAAAAATAGGATTTTCTAAACTAATCCACAAAGTTTATCAAATGGGTATTTTCCCTCGAGTATTTCTTCCTAAATCAAGTTCTCAATATTTTTACTAAAAATTATCTAATACTAGCTTTAAATATCATAACCCCAGTAGCCTTGGTCCAATGGTTAATTTATTAAATTGGCACAGGATATATGTGATCTCATCCCAAAGGGAAGAATAGTTTGGCAGTATTTGTAAACTAGACACATACATGAGTCTTAAATTACAATTGGAAATAAAAATTACATTATAATTATTTTTCAATAATCTAATTTATCCCTATTTAATATCCTTTCTTATCATTCATAGTACACATTCTAGATTCTTGGGAAAGGGACAAAATATGTCTGAGGTGTGATTATTATAGAGAGTTATGAAAATGTAAATAAATCATGAATCCTTACACCTAATGAATATGAAAAGATAATTAACATAATATACATTCAATTTAAATAATTTTAAAATCATGATTAGATTATTCATAATAAATATGTAATGGTAAATATCTGAAAACATATGATAAATAATCAATTACTTGAATATCATTATTTGATAAGGAATAATCCACATGTAAAGGTAAATATCTGAACTCACATTCCATTTAATCAATAACTTGACTATCATGACTACATATGACATACTCAACATGTAAAGGTTAATATCTAAATATGCATTCCATTTAATCAATAATCTAGGAATTAAATGAATCTCGAGATAATATCATTTTGAAAATATCAGGGAAAATATATAAAATAATTATTAATAAAGGAAATTATTAATTATTGAATGTCATGATCTCAAGCATAATAATACATATACTATCATTACCATTCAATATATATTTTAAAACTTGTGTGTAGGTACAAAATATAAACCCAATTAACTATGGATGACAAAATGATTAGTTTCAAAAAACTACTAATGCATTGAGGGATTAACTATAACCCAGACCCACCCATCACTGTATATCCAAAACATTCTTCATATGTCGATTAATAGATTTAATTTATGAACAATATTCATTATAACCAAATAACTATATTGATTAAATAATATAGATTAATCAATATTTACCCAGATAATTAAATAATATTCAATGTAGAACACCGTATGTATAAATGAAATATGGTTAAATCAAAAAATATATCAATGATAAATAATATGGTATCCAAGGAAAATATAACGTTCAATGATAACAAAAAAGATAATATTTGAAGGTAATGCGAATGAATTCAAAAAATAATTAATAAAGTGAATTTTAAATTATGAAGGTTGAGAGTTTGTCATGTTGTAATATTTAGGATCATTCTAGAGATTAATTATAATATTTGATAATTTTAGAGATAATACTTTAAGGCATAGGAAACTATAAGACTTGTTTTTTTTATTTTCATTATTTTTATAAGAAAATGTGGCATTGTAACATTAAAAACTCACTTCATAAGAAATTCAAATGAGTAATTCATTTTGAATATGTAGGAAAATTGATACACTGTGATAAAGGAAAATTCACTATGAATAATAGATCGTGTCATAGTAATAAGTCAATGAAAATTAATTTTTACTCAATAATGATAAGGTTTTAGTGTTCATGTCATAGTCTTGAAGGTTATACATCACGTTGGAAGGTAGTTGTGGACTAGTAGAAGGAGACTTTATTTACCTTACTATGATACATTTGTCTATAACAACATTTTCATTATCAAACCATAATGATATTTGTTGTTATATAGTTATTTTAAATGTAT
Source organism: Viscum album (assembly GCA_963277665.1). Taxonomy (NCBI): domain Eukaryota; kingdom Viridiplantae; phylum Streptophyta; class Magnoliopsida; order Santalales; family Viscaceae; genus Viscum; species Viscum album. Next base: position 1,295,755,899 of record OY728135.1, read on the forward strand.
AAAATTCAAGTTGTTCTTGAATGTTTCCAACGTGGTGCTTCAATGGATGTCACAAGTTGATTATTTAAGCCTGAAAATCATATGAATTGGTGATTAAATATCTTGAATTGATCTAATAACACAAAATGAAGTGGGTTCATTCATGTTGAATTTACTCATGCAAATTTGAATTTGGAATTCATATTATGAAAAAATAGGAATAGTTCTTGCTACTATGAATGTATGGAGATAATATTAATATCTTTGATAAGGAGTGTTCAAATATAACACTTAGATAATAAATATTAAGAGGTGGAATAAGAAAAAGAATAATATATGGAATTCAATGAAAAATAAGTACAATAAAAACTTGATGGATGTCTAATTTGGGTGAAAAATCTCTTCTTATTATAACAACAGATTGATTATCTTTATATTTATAGGAGAAAAAAACAATAGGATCAAAAAATTTGTACAAATAAGTCCAATATAGACCCAAATATTTTAAAATTTACGATGATTTGAGGATAATGTGATATTGGGTATTACTATATCATGCAATTGATATAGTTTCTTATTTTGTGTAGTTAACCTTGTAAAACATTTCCATTCCTATTATGTATATTCCATAGTATTTTATGTTTTTTAATAGTGATAAATTAATTCACTTTAATTGTAATCAAATATTATTTTATGGAAGAATATATAATGGAAACAAATTCCTGGATTCAACTCCTCACAATGAGTTCTTTTTATTCAAGGGGGCCATTTTTAATTTATTTTTAGGAAATTGGAATTAATTTTTTTTTTGAATAACATTTTTTGGGTTTGTTGATAGGTTAGGTTCTTGTCCACCTTAATATAGTTCAGAAGAGATATTATTTTTAATGGGGATATGTGAATGACGAATGTGACCGTTAGACATTAAGTGTGGTGATTTTCTAGATTGTGTAGAATGATTGCATCATTTATATTATTCATGTGATTATTATTATTATTTATATAACTATTAAATGATATTATATTACTCTATAAATTGGATGAACCGATGTTATCCTAATAATATTAAAGGATAACTTATAATGCTAAATGGTTAATAAATAGAAACTTGTTCAAATGAGTAGTGATGAACCACTTTACTGATTATATGGCTATGTGATATTTCTTTTAAATTAATTTTATAATTGAATTTAGTTTACAAATTTTAAAATAATAAATTGAAATAAAATTTTCTTATATTAAAATATCATATAAAATATCTATTTTAAATAGTTTATTCTAATGTGAGATTTCAAGGAATAAATGTGTGATTTCCAAATATATCACCACTAAAATTGGTTTTTTATTTGAGGGAGTACATATAAATTATGATTAATTTTAAAATATATTCGTGAAATGGATTTTGAGATGATTTTTTAATGAAAATTAATAAGAGATTGTTTTGGTAAATATATTGACAAGATTGACATCATAAATGAGATTCCTTATTTTTTATAATATTGTATACTTGTGAGAAATTCCTTGTTTTAAGAATTCATATATATTATGACATGTTTTATTATGATGCATGATAATGTAGGATTTTTTTAAAACCTTACCTTTGGTGTTTGGTTGGTATGAATAGTCTAGGATATTTGGTAGAGTCTTGATGATGGGTTATATATGATACCGAAACACGAATCCTTTGTGGGAAGTGATTCTAGGACTCTTAGTATCTACTTTTACTTTAAGGTAGACTAAGGGATACCTATGATACATAGTGTGGCTTCATTATCATATGTGGGATACCTTTCATGAATTTGGAGATGGTGAGGGAGTTCACTATTATCCATTGGGAAGTGATTTACACTCTATGTTAATGGTTGGTCTTTTTATTTCAATATAGAAGTGACTACATGCTTAACAATAGTGGTTGAAATGAGAGACATTTTTAGTGATGTTTCTATTGACATTTAAGGTTATATTTATAGGGAATAATTCCTTTATTGAGATGTTCCTTGATTGGAACTAGGATTTTGGAATATGAACATATCATTTTTTCATCCTTCATAGAGATTTATTTTTCTTGCATGAGACAGAGTGACTGTGTCCATCGATTTTCATCTTGGTCTTGGTTTACAATCATGGAACATAATTATAACATAAATTTTTGATAATCTCAAATATCATGACTGATCTTATTTTTTCTGGTTATTATTTACTTTTTATTTCATGCATGGGTGATAAACACAATTAATTATGGTGTCTCTCAGAGTAATTATACTTCTCTTATATGATTTAATTTAGTTCCATAATGTGTTTTTTCCTAATAAGGTAAGGGTGATTTATTTAGAGAAAGTGATTATACCTACCTTAAAAGAGGTGGTATTCTATCTAAATTTACTATTGTAACACTATTGAACATGAAATGTTTTATATTGATGATTCATCTATTCAACACAATGGATTAATACATAGTTAAATTTAAAGATGATCGTATAGTGATAGAAAACACCTATGATATCATAAAATATCTGAAAGAGAGAAGGACATGATATATGGGTAGTCTTGGGGTATCTCTTTTAACACCCAATCATTTTTATGAAATATATTTTTAAATTATTTGATTCATTTTATATCATGTGCTGCATGTAATAACAAGTTTAGACAAACCGTGAAATATTATTAAAATATTATATTTTTATTATAACATATCTGTTAAATAAGTGGGAATGAATATGAATTACTGATATATGAAATAAATATAATCTTATAACTGAATATTAATTTATTGGTATGTGCTTAAAAATGATCACTTTATTTTTAGTAAGGTCAATATATATTTCAAAAACATGTTTCATAAAAAAATGAGTTTGTATTATTTTTATGTATTAATATTAATTTATAGAATTTATAATTTTTTTTGAAACAATTAATACAATTTTTTAATTAAAAATGATAAAATTATCATAAAATTATATGTTTATAATTTTAAAAAAATATTTATTTTTCATGGAATACTATAAATATGGATTTTCATTGAAAGCTATGTTTTAATTTTAATTCATTACGGGGAAAAATTATTTTTTTGATTAGTTTTTAATTTTTAATTTGTTCAGTTTTATTTAGAATAATACCACTAATGTTTCTGAAAATGAATTTATACATGAATTTTTTATAAAAACATTTTATGTTATTGAAGTGAATTTTTTAGAAAAAAATGTTTTTCATGGAATTTTACAGTTTTATCTTAATTTAATACCTCAAATTCTATGTTTTTAATTAAAAAAAAATTAAACCATATTTGTAATCAATGGGTAATATTTTATAAAATATATTACTTTTATTTTTGGCCAATATTAATAGTAACCTTAGTAATTTTTGTTAGAATGATTAAGGGTAAATTGAGAAATTTAGGTTTAAAATAACATGATGAGGACTAAAAATTGACCCAAAAGCATGAAAATATTATTTTATTGAAGTGTATTCGACCTTGAACACCATAGTATCTAAATTGAGTTATTTAATGGAAACATTTCCCTGAAAATGAAATATATATTATTTAAATAAAATAAAGTCAAAAAATATAATTGTCATTATCTTAAATATATATAATGTCTCCACGTGATAAAAAAGGTACATTACGAATGAATATAAATGTCAATATATAAATTAATAAAATTATTTTTCTTATATAAATTTATCTAAAACTTTTGTGCTACATTTATAAGATTATGTGGTTTATAATATTTTATTTAATAAAATGTCAAAGATGTCACATCCAGGTTTTAAATATTAAAACATTTTTAAAACAATGTTATCTAGAAGATATGTTTGAATGTAATTGTTATAATTAAATATAAAATATTTATATACATCATCAATTTTTTTAATTTTTAGTGAAGAAAAAGGTGTCTTATATAATTACACAATAACGATGTAGTAATTATTCAATTAATTAAAAAATCTTTTAAATGATATTAAAAATATTAAAATAAATATTATTTTAGTTAATTAAAGTGATCCAAATAGTTTATATATGATAATGAAATATTATGGGTGTAAAAATGTATTTATTTAAATTTTATATTGTGCTATTGATTTTATTATAATAAATGTAGTGAATAGTGTCAGAATTGAAAATAATTATATTTTATGAGAATAATATTTTATAAAATTATTTAAAAATGATAATCAAAATATCTAAAAATTCAAAGTTATTTTTAAATTCTATAAAATTTCGTAAATTTTTCATTTATGGCCTAATTCACACATTATAATTAAAAATTTTATCCGTTTTATGTTGAATAATTTGTTATCAGAGTTAAAATTAGAACAATTTTACTAAGGGTTAATCAAAATGATAAGGTTTAAAATAAGATCATAACTTGTCAAGATTCTATTTTTTGGATTATATCACGACCTTATAATATATTATCTTAGAATAAATGGAAATTTTGTGGTATTTTGATAGAAAATGAATTTATTATAATTTAATCTGTGAATATATCCCAAAAGTTCCACCCACTTATATTATAATTGGATATCTCCTACCTCAGTTCTACATATCACATTGATCCATCTATATAGTCTATAATTTACCCAATTATCTTCACCACCTCCCTATACACATTTTATAGGTTCTTCACCACTCAAAATACCAACCCTAGATCCCATTATAGGAGACCTAAAGGAGAAATTTCAAAAAATATGTAATCGTTATAACCAATTATTTCTTTCCCTATATTTCCTTAGCACATATAAATATATGATTGTGATCTTAAAATAATAAATTAAATAACAGAAATATTTTGAAAATTAATTATTATAAATAAATAATATTATACTTCATCATTACCATCAAACTAGGATTGAATGTATCGCTAGTTCATAGGTACGTCATAGCATCTCCATATAGCGAAACAATTCATTTTTCATCACTATATAATATGGATAGGTACTATGATTTTATTAGTGATTATAAGTGATATTTATAATATAATTACACCACTTTAATAAAAATATTATTTTTACCATATCATCATCCAATCTTATGAAAAAGAATAACATCAGTCATGCATACGTATGGACTGCCATATCCATGATTCCATGTAATTTGTTTTCACATGTACATTACATGTATTACCATGAACTAGCCCATGTCGACCCTGAACTAATCACCTTAGCCAGTCCACGGAATGTACCAAAGGGAATTCCAGACCCCCCTAGATGGAAACTAGTGTCATTCATCAAAACATACAAGTGGGAACCATTTAATCCCAACACAAGTAACCAGGACCAGATGAATTAATAAAACATGCTAAAAATAAACTAAACTAAACAATTGGACCTCAATAAATAAAAAAAATTATCAGATGCATGAGCCAAATAAAAATTTCGAAAATAAAAAAAACTAAGCCTGACACTAAATACGCCTCTGTGTGGCCTCGTGGGACACTCTCCAATCCACAACCAGGCATCGCCAGGGTGACCATACAAAGACTTGGACTAGGAACAAAATACTAATGACAAGAAACAGTATAGTAATTAGTATTAAAACATAGTAGTTAGGGCTTGTAAATTCTATTCTCAGTGCACACCCAAAAAATAATAAAAACATTGATAGGAATGTATGAACTATAATATATCCACATATATTTTTTCACACTTATTATATTAAAAAACAAACACACATAATCCATTACCCTGATAATTTTAAATAATTCTCCAAGGGTGGAGCAAAAGGAAACCAAAAAATTTAATGACTTATTTCTATAATACTAAAAAAGGGAAGTATTCTTATTCTTTCAAAAAACATTTTCATTTAAATATTTTAACATAAACACAAGTTCACAATTTACCAAATAGAGTACGAATACCATGTATGAGATTTTGATTCCACATAGTGAGGGTAATTTCACTAAGGGTACAACTATCAGAGGAACATAAACACACCATGGAACTCAGAGGAAGACCAAAAAATACTATACATTTGACTCATCCTTTTGGCATGACTACTCTGAATAATGTCATAACGCCCTAACAAACTACCATCTCCCAACCTAGACTGGTTTATGGGACCATTCCCCTAGCAATAATAACATAATATCCTTTGTTATGTGCTACTAGTAATATTTAATCAAACTAGTGCAATAGTTATTCTCAGTCACCCTCTTTTCTATGCTTGGTCCCCATTTATATTTCAAAAAGGGATGTTTCTTACCATTCAAAAAATAAGTCCCATATATATGCAGCCACACACACTGCACAATTAGGCATCACCCTGTCCACTCAATGTGTGGTCCCATTACTTAAATAACTTTCACACTAGGGAGTTCCCATACCAAGGACACTCCCATATCATAATCTCCCAATGAGGAAAGTGACCCACCCCTTAAGAGGGCTTTCCAAAAGAATCTATTTGAGCAACATTTTTGGAAAAATTAGAACATGAATTTAGCACAATTTTGACCACGATTTTAGAACTATTCAGAACCTGAAATCTGAAAAATTCATAACATAATTTTAGAATAATTTTGAACCATATTTATACATAATTCAGAACCTGATTTATAAGAAATTGGGAACTATATTTATGAATAATTCAATAACTCTTTTCATCATATTTTAGAACATGATTTCTGAACAAATCAGAACCTAATTTATGCATAATTTAGAAACATATTTCTGAACAATTAGGAACATGATTTCTGTACAATTTGGAACCTGATTTCTATGAAATGAAAAACCATCTTCTTGAATAATTCAGACCATGGCTTGTCCATAATTTAGAATATCATTTCTGAGAAATTTGTATCTTGATTTATTCGTAATTTAGAACCTAATTTATGCAAAATTCGGAACCTTATTTCTAAGAATGTGTATGAGGAAAACTGAACAACATTTCTTAACATGTTTCTGATTATACCAGAAATAATATCCAATATTATCATTCTGAGAAAGATATAATAAGTTTAATAAGGAAAACTTGGATTTCAACATTGCATAAATCTATGATAAATTTAAATATTTTTTATGATTGAAAATATTGATGTTTAAATTCTATAGATTTATAAAGTTTCTGAGATTTGAGAAACCAGGAAATATTTTCAAGATCCCAACCTTTGTTTTCCGAGTTGCCTATAAATATGTTCTCAGGTCATTCACTCATCTATAACATTAAAAATCACTGAATAAATGGAGCATTATAGAATTAAATGTGAATGGTTCCCAGCGGATTGGACATGTCTTCATTCTGTGTTTAAGGGAAGGAAAAATTAGAACAAATTTTAACATACTGAGAAGATCATAATTTGCCTAGTCGGACTGAGGATTCAAACTGAGAATTTGAGGAGAAGAATTAACAATTTATTTATTCTTATGTTTGACTCAATTTTTCTTCATGAAAAAAATTGTAAATTGATGATAGTCAGTATAATCTTTCCTATCGGGTGATAGAAAGTTTCTAAAATGAGTTGAAACTAGTTGAATTAATTTTTTCATTATAGTGGATTTCCATAGACTCATGGGAGTGGATATGGAAAAGATGTAGATTCTTTCATTAAGACCAAACCTTGTAGATCATGTGTGAATCACATTGTTTACAAATTTTACTGTACTGAGAAGATCATACTTAACCAAATTGGACTGAGGATTCAAACTGAGCATTTGTGGAGAAGAATTAACAATGTATTTATTCATATGTTTGGTTAAATTTTTCATTATGAAAAACATTGTAAACTGATGAGAGCCAGTATAATCTTTCCTATCGGGAGATAAAAAGTTTCTATAACGAGGTGAAATTAGTTGTATTCATTTTTTCATTATAGTGGATTTCCATAGACCCACACGAGTGGATATGGAAAAGACCTAGGTTCTTACATTATGTTTGAACCTCATAGATCGTGTGTGACTTACATTGTTTACTATAATTTCATGCATATGTATTTATTAAATGTTGATAAGGAATGAAATATTAAAAGGTTACAGGTGTAAAATTTCTTAATGTTTATAAATTTATAAAAAGAAAATAACAGATTCAACACCCCTCCCATTTGTTATTTGATCCTTAGAATTCAAGTGGTTGAAGAGAATGGGTTCCCTTGTTTAATCTTAATTATCATGGAGAATATAAATTCGTTCAAGAGTAGGGAAATTCCTTTTTTCGATGGTAATAATTATTATGGATGAAAAAATAGGATGATTCCTTATCTATTATCTCTTGGCCAGGAAGTTATTGATGCTACAACTATTGGTTTTCCACCTACTGAGAAAGATTCTCTAATGACGTTCGTTGATATGTGAAATATAGGAGTTAATAGAAGGTAATAAATAATTTTCCCTTGTCCTTATAAATTTTTTTATCAGATTGTGATGGGTCTAAAAACATCCAAATACATGTAGGACAAGATGGAATGTTTTTTCGAAGGAAATAAAAAAGTCATGGAGGCCAGGATCAAAACTAGGGTAGTAAGTATGAAGACATAAAAATGAGATACCATGAAGCAATTGATGAATATTTCACTAGAGTTAATGAAATTGTGTGCAACATCAGTGGATTTAGAGATGTGTTGGAATATTCTATAATTATAAATAATCTTTTGAGAAACATTCCAGACATATTCAATTCTAAAATTTATTCCTTTGAAGATAATAATGATTTAATTATTGATGAATTGAATACCATTCTTATTTCTTATGAAATGAGGAAAGAACAAATATTTAAGAATAAAATGAAAGATGAAATTGATTTTGAAACCATGAGAAAGATGAAAATACATGAAGTTGATAAAGGTAATCCTTGTGAATCTCATGAAAAAGAAGATGACGATCTAAATAAAAAAAATAAAGTATCTTATATCTACAAACTATCGAAGAGGAATAGGAAAGTATGAAGGAAATCATCCAATCAAATGTTTCGAGTGTAGTGGAATCATTAATTTTTCTATGAATTGCCCCAACAAAAAAATTGAAGAATATTGAGATGATTATAATGAAAAATATCGATTGAAGATGTTGAACCAAAATGATGAATAAGATATGTCTTCCAAAAAATTCCTGAAGAAGTATTTCGAAAGAAGGGAAGCATAATGAGCAAGAATGTTTAATTAGATTCAACTGAAAATGATTCTTCTTAAGATGAATGTTTTCTAAAATTCAGAACCTTCAATGCAAACGATTGGAAAACAGAAGATACCTCAGAGAGTGAAGAATGTGGCGAAGAATATTATGTAGATTATCATCATTGAATCTAACTACATTCATTTCATGAGAAAAGGCAATCCCACAAGAAAAAACGTAGAGTAATAAAGTAATGATCGTATAGAAGTTTCTTATGGAAGAAAAGTTATAATCAAGACAGAGGATGAATAAATTCAAGAGATTATAAGCTAAAAACATAGAAATTTTGTACATGGAAAGGTGATTGAGGATCTTGGAAAGATTCTGGAATCTAAGGAAGAAGAAGTTAACAAGTTTTAATAAAAACATCTTAAGTCCAAAAATCATAAAGATGATGAATGAAAACTTCAAAAAAGATACCAAAGTAAAATTTGAGAAAACTAAAATTGTTGTGAAGGATAATTATGAGAATCAAGTGAAATATTCTCTTAGCAAAAAAATGTTTCATCTGATTCTTCTAATAATTCAGGTTCTGGAAGAAGTATTGGGAATGATTGGGTGGAAAAAGGTTCTATGAATCCTATCAAATCTACAAAAGTGTAAACTGCACATAAAGGAGAATATGGTCCATATTCTGAGAATGCTAGGGCTAAAAGATGTTTCCAACCTCAAAAAAGATTCTATAAAGAATGATCAATATTTAATAAGAAATCTAGATTTGAGGGATATTTCTAGTGCTATGGAATCTATGGGAATAGAGATTATAATTTTTTGCGCAACTTTTCTCTACTCGGAAGAAGGATTGAGGAAAGTGGATGAAATAGTGAAAGAACCATGAGTGACTTTTCTCACTCATAGAATGTTGAAAATGTGAATTCTAAAGATGTCAGAAACATTTCAATAAAGAATCAATTTGAATGTTTATAAGATGTCTGTGGAAGATGTGATCAATCTAGTCATCATGTCGAATGATTTTTAACACTCCATCCACAATAAGTTTCTTATGATAAGAGAGAAAAGAAGGATGAAAATAACATAGTTTATGAGTGAACTTTTTTTTAGATAGATTTGAAATAAATTAAGTGGAATATACCATGGATTCTTGATAGTGGATGTTCATTACATATGAAATGTGATATAAAAATCTTGTTACATGTTGGAAATCATGATGGAGGAGAGGTTACTTTTGGAAACGACTGTTCCTTAAAATTTAAAGGAATCAAAATGGTAGAGATTGAATCACAAAAATTACATCTAAGGAATTCTTTTTCATTAATGGGATACAACATATCATACGTAGTGTAAGTCAACTTTTGATGATGGAAAAGAAGTTATATATAGAAATTATTAATTTATAATAAATAGAATAAAAATGGAAAAGGAATTATTAAAGGAGAAAGAACTAGTGGGAACATCAATCAAATTGGATAATTCAACAACTCTTGTTATTTGAGTGCTGAAAATGAAAACATGTTGTGGCATAGAAGACTTTTCCACCTTAGGAAGAATAAAATGAATAATATTTCTAATGTCGATGTTGTTCTGGATTTTTTTGAATTAAGAAGAAGAAATGAAGATATTTTTATTAAATTCTCGAAAGGAATGATGGAAAACAGTATTCATAAAATACTTGAGATTAAATCTAGAAAAACACTTGAGATTTTTCATTTTTATCTATGTGGGCTGATGAGACATCAATTGAAAAAAGGGGATTTATACTTTTTTACTTTTATTGATGATTTAACTCGGATGAAAAAAATCACGTTCATGAAGCACAAGTAAGAGGTTATTGAAATTTTCAAATTCTTCAGAAAATATATTGAGAAAGAATTGAGTTTTTCGATAATGACGCTGATAAAATAAAATGGTATTGAATTAAAAAACAATGATTTTGAATCCACTCTAGGAATTCATGGTATCAAACATCTGAATAGTACTCCCTATAGTCCACAAAAAATAGAGCAGCATAATGGAAGAATATGAGCATTGTGGGAATTGGAAGAAGTATGTTAGAAAAATAAAAACATTCAAAATTCTCTTGGAGGGAAGTTGTTCATAATGATATACATGTTAGAAATAGATTCATGTTGATACCGAATACCAACATGACTCATTATGAAATGTGGTATAACAAAAAACCTCATTAAAATACATCCAAGTATTTTGAATTCAATGTCTGCTTAAAGTAAAAAATCCGGATTATGGAATTCTTGAAGAGAAATATGAGGAAGGACTTTCATAGGTTATTCACCAAATGAGAGAAGTTAAAAATGTTGGAACAAATGTTTATAAAAGTTGGTGGACTCATATTATGTAAAGGTAATGGAAGATCCATGTTCCATAACAAAAGTTTTTGAGAATGATGAGGCTTAAACATTGGAGAAATCCAAGAATAAATATTTTTTTTTTCAAACAACCTAATCACAATTCAGATGAGTCTTGTTGTGAAGAAAGTAATGTTGATGAAGAAACAATGAGCTTTCATACCTTACAAATTCATGTTGAATATGAAATTGTTATTGGAAATCTGAAGGCTCCAGTTCAAACAAGAAGGAAGTTGAGATTATAAAATCAAACATCACTTATCTCAAAAGTTGAACTGGAATCAATTTCAAAAGCTATTAAACATAAATAAATTGTGGATGCTAGGAATGAATAGTTGGATCTGATTTAGAATAATGAAACAAGGGAACTTGTTTGTAATGTATATTCACAAGTGGAAGGTCTTGATTTTCATGAAACATTTTCCCCCATTGCAATGCTAGATACTAATAAAATGTTTCTTGCAGTGGATTCTCTTCATAATTACAAAGTTTATCAGACGGATGTATGGTTAGCTATATTAAATAATGAAATTGATGAAGAAGTTTATATTGAACATCCTTGTGCGTTCATACATGATGAGGGTGAAAAAAAGTTTGTAAATTAATGAATCATTTGTATGGGATGAAACAAACTCCACGTGCTTGGTATTTGAAGAATGTCACTTTTTTGAGAACGATGAACATTTATGAAGGAATGGTTTATAGAAACTTGTACATGAAAAAGGTTGACTCCATAACATTAATTGTAATTATTTAGGTGGATGATATATCTTTTTCTAGGGATGATGAAAAGTTTTTTGGAGCTTTTTCTAAAGAAATGAATAAAAAATTTTAAATGTCTATGTTGGGAGTATAAATATCCATTGTTAGATTACAAGTTCTACAAAGAGAACGATACATTATCTTATTTCAAGAAAAAAAGCCAGAGAATTGCTAAATACGTTTGGAATGGCAGAATAAAAAGGTGTTTCAAATCCTATTTTAGTGAACAAAAAGTTTTGAAAGGACGAATCCGGAATAAGTGTGAAATAGAAATATCTTCAGAAGATGATTTGAAGTATTATTTACCTTATATGTTCATGGAATGATATTCTTTATGTTGTAACATTATGTTCCAGGTTTCAAAGTAGACCAAAAGAATCACATATGTGGGAAGTAAATAGGATTCTACGATATGTCAAAGGAACAACGCCATATGGATTTTTATACAAATGAAATTTTGAGTTAATGTTTTATGGTCACACTGATACTAATTTGTATGGTGATTGTAATGATAGAAAATCATCTTGAGGATGATCATTTTTCTTGGGTGAATGTTGTGTGAGTTGGCATAGTAGGAAATAATGTTCCATAACATTGAGCACAACTGAATATGATTTTTTTAGCTACTCAGTCCTGTACTAAAATTATGTGGATGAAATTTAAAACGGAAGATTTGAATGTAAATGTTTCAATACCATTGAATATACTTTTTGATAATCAATGTTCAATTGATCTTTCTAAGAATCCGATTAAACACTCATGCCAAAAACAAATTGATATAAAATTTCACATCATAAAAGAGAAAGTTGCAGCTACAGATGGTTTCCTTAAATACACATCAACAAAGTATTAGATTACTGATATCATTACAATAGAAATGGCGTATGAACGGTTTTTCGAATTATGGCTGCAACATCATGTTCATCCTCCTCTCGTGACTTCCTAAACCTCATAAGTATGTATCCACCAACATGATTTGAATTATATTGGAAAAGGGGGAGAGACAAAAACTAATTTTTTACATAGTAAGAAGTTTTTTCTTTCTTTTATAAATGTACATATATATTTATAATGTAATGGGGGAGGTAACATAAAAAATGACCGAAAAAAGAAACATGAAAAAAGAAAGGTAAAAGTATGCGAGAGTTTTTCTTTACATGGCCAAAAATATTCTGGCCTCCAAAACGGATGAAAATACATAAAAAACATTACTTTATCCCATAGTGTGGTGTCATGTTACTCTATTTTGAGAAATGATATGTTTTGATAAAAGTTAAAAAATGAGTTGTGAAAAAATATGAGAGTTGGTAAAGTTGTTGACATTGGTTAAAAACAAATACAAAGGGGGATATAGAAGAACCATTGTGGTGTTCTGTTTTAATAATGTTTTGTATTTATTGATAACTAAACATTTAGTGAAATAGTTTTTTTGATATATAGGAAGTTGAATTTGTTGGTTACTAGAAGTTTTTCTTTGTTACTAAGAAATAATGAAGTTGATGAGTTTGAAAGATGTTGTTGAAGTCCTATTTGTTGTTGATGATTTTTGAAAGAGAGTGTTTTTGAAGAGTTCGAAGATAGAAAGTCTAAAGAAATTATATACAAAATAAAACAATGATTTGTTTATCATAAAGTTCTCACAAATCAAAAAAATATTCATGATAAAATCTATTAAAGAAACAGTGATGTTGTTTGAAGACATTTAATGAGGAACATTTTATGAAAAATCAGATCCAGAATTCTGAGCAACATTTTGATAAAAATCAGATCTAGAATTTTGAGCTATATTTTAAGAAAAACTAGAACCTGAATTATTCACAATTTATAACATGATTTCTTAAAAATTCAGAACCTGAAATATACACACTTTGGAACTTGATTTCAGAATAATTTGGAACATGATTTATGCATAATTTGGTACTAAATTTCCTAATAATTTAGAACCTGATTTCTATATAATTTGGAACATGATTTATGTGTATTTCAGAACCTTATTTTTGAACAATTCATAAGCTTATTTTAGAATAATTCAGAATGTGATTTTTGAACAATTCATGATCTCGATTTTAGTACAATATGGAACCTGATTTCTGAGCAATTTGGTTTCTAATTTATGAAAAATTCAGAACATGACTTCTGCATAATTTGGAACATGATTTATATAAAATTCGGAACCTGATTTATGCCTAATTTCTAACTTCAATTCCTCATAACTCAAAACACGATTTCCGAACCTGTTTATGAGAAAAATAGAAAAAAAAAATTTAGCATGTTTTTGAGAAAACCGAAACCAATATTGAGGATTATATTTTGGATAAAGATGTGAAAAGTTAAAGAATGAAAAACCCAATTTCCATTTTGTATAAATCTCTAATGAATGTTAAGGAGGTTTGAATAATCCAATTATTGTTGATTAAATGTTATTGATTTATGGCATTATTGAGATTCAAAAAGGTAGAAATGATCTTCAAGATTCCCACATTTGTTTTTCGAGTTTTCTATAAATATGCGCTGAGATAATTCACTTATCTGTAACTTTAATGCATGTGAAAATGGAAGAGAACTGAATAATTCAAGGTGAATAGATCCCACCATATTGAATAAGTTTTCACTGAGTGTTTAATGAATGGAAAAATTGAAAAAAATTTATACCATATTGAGAAGATCAAACTAAGCCAAATTAGACCAAGGATTCAGACTAAGAATTTGTTGAGAAGAATCAACAATGTTCTTATTATTATATTTGGGTCGAATTTTCATTAAGAAAAAAATTTTAAACTGACTAGAGATAGTATAATATTTCCTATCAAGAGATAAAAGGTGTCTAACAAGAGTTGACACAAGTTGTATTCAATTTTTTATTATAGTGGATTTCCATAGACCCCTGGGAGTGGCTTTGGAAAGGATATAGGTTCTCACATTGAGGTCGGACCGTGTAAATCATGTTTTCCTTATTTTATTTAAAATTCATTCATTCTTAAGTACATGTTAATGGTTGTTAAGTAAATTAATCCAAATAGGTTATAGGGGTTAAGTTTCATAATGGTTTGAAACTTATAAAAAGTGAACTACTCATTCAACCCCCTTCTTAGTTGTTATTTGATCTTTGTATGTTCATGAATTTTTTTCCACACCTTAACAACATCATTTTGAATCCAATGTTAGTGTGGTAGGGACCCACACACAACCCATTAAATAATAGGGACAAAAAGATATAAACATGACCCAAAAATAAAGTGCATAACAAAACTATGGATGAATAACATCTCCTTAGATGGTGGCTGGAACCTTCAAAATGAGAGAAGGAAATACTTCATACCAATTAGTTATCCATACTAAAAATAAGATAAAATTACTTCAAAATACATAATGTCATTATATTAAATGTGCACAGGATAATAAAACTCTCATGTTGAATGGTGGGGGCAAACCAAAACATATGGTAAGACCAAACGCATCCCACGAATAATGGAAGGATGTACAAAGTGATTTGAACCCCTTATCCTTTGGTTGTGGCTATCATAATATGCACAAAAATTACTTTACGAAGACTTAACATACTCAATGATAGGTTCAAGTCAGAGTAGTGGGGGTCAGGTGCATCAGAAACGGTCGCATAGTCACAAGGGGCTACCATGAGGATACTGCGCAAAAGGAAAATGGACTGAAAGGCAATTACATTGGAGTCAGGTCATCATAAAGAAGAGATACGGTTCTGGAGAATGTGGTGGGAAGAGTAGTTTGTTTGAAAAGGGAGATAGTGGTCATGGGCTGGTGAGAAAGGCACCCCGTCTAGGATGCTCGCCAGCTGGACAATGGAGGTGCGACGGGGGAGGACGGGCCACAACGGCAGCATGCAGGTCATAATGGGGTAAGATGGAGGTGTCATAATGGAAGGATGATGGGTGGGGGGCGATGACCGGACATCGTAGTGGAGGAGGAGCCACGACGGGGCAGTGTGCACTCCGCGGGGAGACGGGGGGGGGGGGTTGGCGTTGTGAGCAGAAAGGAGGGGGGGATCTAGTGTTTAATAAATAATAACAATAATAATAATAATAATAATAATGACAAAATTAATAATAATAATAAGTGTTATAATAATAATAAGAAGAAGAAAAAAAATAATATTATTAAACACGATAATATATGATCATTTTTGTAAATATTAAGAATTTTTTTAATATATTATTTCATCCTTGTATTATCGTTATAAAATTTTTTTTAGATTTATTTTTCAATCAATTTAATTTATCAATCTAATTTTATTTATATATGAACGATCGTGTAACCAAGAATTCACTAGGACTGAATGCAAGGTCACTGCTAGAGGTGTGGTGACCGCGCACTGGCCTGAGACCTACCAAAAACCTAATACTTTAAAAAATATCAAACCGGGTCCCAAATAAACCTCATCTAAACAACATGAGACCAAGAAAAGAAGATAAAAATAAAATAAAATAAAATAAAATAAATGGGAGTCTGTGGTTGGGGTTTAAAAATTCTCCCCACCGTAGACACATTCGGCCCTAGAAAGTCACCAAGATCTTAGATATATTAGAATGTATTCCATGCCTGAAATCACCCAGAAGAAACAAGGAATTTCTGGGTGACTAACTTTTCCCCATGTCACAAATGACCAACCCAGTTGATAAAACACATAAATCAAGGGGAGAACATGAGGGGTTCTCCCCACCATAAGCATTCCATTAGTAGAAAAAGAAAAAACAAAACATACCATCCTGGAGAGAGGGGGAACATGATAACTCTCAACTGATCCGATCCAACATCTATTGCACAATATAACCAATTCCACTATCATAACTAGGACCTAATACCATTACAAGGGCAACTAGTATACCTAGAAACTAGGATAGAGGAATCCCCCACAAAATCGAAACACACTAGATGAAAATCTACAATGTGAAGCCAAAGCTAGGAAAGGGATAAAAAATAGAACCCATCAATTTCAAAAATCCAAACATCTCCCTAATGAACACACGTGATATCAATACTTAAAAATTATAATAGGTCCATTTTTTCTTAGGTCCAACACCCTTTAAAGAATCAGAATGATCAAGAAACCATGCTAAGGGATGATAAGGTCACCTGGATTGTGGCCGAACAAGCTAATGACACCACCACAATGAGTATGAGATTATGAGGAAGACAAAATTGAAAAAATAAGACCTTGTATATTTCCTTTTGAAGATGAAAACCTGATATCGGATGAGGTTCTACACTCCCTCAAAAACTCCTGACTGTGCCCGAGCTTCACCCTGAGAATTGCAGTAGGTTCCCTGATGGCTAAAGAAAATCCTACTTCAAAGTCAGTCATTTTAATCATCTGATCCCAAAATTATTCTCCCTCCTATAGATTCAAATGAATATTTTCAAAAGGATGAAACACAACATATTAGAATGCCAAAACTGGCCATGTTGGTGGCACACATGAGAATGGTCCAACAAACTGGGATCCAGCACAAAGAATGTTGTTTTCTTAGAGACATGTTCCTACTGTATGTACTTTTTTCTATATGGGGATCCTATTCAAGATATTACTAACATTAAACACACCCAAAACATCAATGATGGTGGGGCATCCGACTTCCACTGGTCCCAAAACTGGACCCTCACAGAAACCAAAGACGACATGAAATTTAACTACCATGGGAGTTTCCAACATCTCGAAGGACCACTATAATGGAAAAAACCACAAAAATTAATCTGAGAGACATTAATTACCTTGATATATAGGCAACACAGAAAAATAACAAAAAACTGGTCATTAATCATTATTAACATTAATGACCTTTCTAGGCAGCTTACTCAAAACAACATGAAAAACACATATGAGATCGATATCATGAATAATATCAATCAATTAAATATCCCAAGACTAGGGAAATGTGCACATAATCTAGAAATACAAAAACACAAGTAAAAATAACTTTTCCAAAAAAATTACATTTCATTTAAAATTTAAATCTCATGTATGGCACCTTATGAATAGTCACATGTGCGTTTATTCAATCCTGATTACATAATCATCGAAAAAGTGCTCCCATACACTCTCTGCACATACCCAGGAACATGTGACCCTCTATAAAGTATTACAAGGATCAAACATCTCTTTACCTTATCAAATCCAAACACCCACCAATATTTTCCAAATCAAAACACTTAATCTTCAAAAACTCACTTCAAAAATTTCAAAAAAAATTAAAAGATGCACTTTTCTATTTTAAAACAAATTTCATTTTTTACATAAAATTACATCAAATGAGTTCAAAATGAAACACAACCAACGAAAACCCCCAAGATGGAAAATCTAGTGCATATTCCTACCTGGGCGATATGGTGGTGAGCCATGCCCCAAGTAAGGCATAACACTAAGAGGACCTTGAACCAGGAACATGGGCTCTACATGGGTCACCATCCCATATGAGGTGGCAACAGGAACCGATTCATGTCCATTGTCATCCATCAATCAAAAAAAAAACAAATGAAAAAAGACTCAAAACCTGGACTACCCCTGATAACTCAGGTCTCATCACGAGCGGTGGTGATCGGGCACAGACCTATAACTTACCTCTCGACCCTAAACATGTCACCTGAGTCGGTCAATGGAAATTCCTGAGGGTCATTCACGATCCCCCTAGGATAAAAACTATTTTCAGGAATCAAAACATATAAGTGGGAATGTTTTACGCCCACCTTAAATAACAATTACTAGATGAATAAATAAAACATGCTATAAATTCCATAAACTAAATAGTTGGACCTCAACAAATAAACAACATGATCGGACGTACGAGACTACTAAACTATGTTGGAATGAAAAAATGTAACATGACACTCATGATATCTCTGTGTGGAACCGTGGGTCACTCTCTAATCCACAACCAACTATTTCCATGGTGACCATACCAAGACATGGACTTGTAAGAGAAACTAAAAACAAGAATTACTGTAGGCTTGTAAATTAAATCTTAGTAGGTGGGCCTGTCTAATTCTATTACCAGTGCACATCACTTATACAATAAAAAAATTGATTTGCACGATTGAACTACAATATATCAACATAGGGTTTTTCACATATTGGTTTTTAAAAAACAAACATGCATAATCCGTTACACTATTAAATTTAAATAAGTCTCAAATGGAGGAGAAAATGAAAACAAAAAAAAGTAAACACTTATATTGATAACATAGAAAAAGGGAAGGATTATTATTCTTTCTAAAATATTTTCTTGAAAATATTTTAACATAAACAAAAGTTCACAATTTACCATATAGTGTACTAAAAACAGGCATGATAGTTTGGTTCTATATAGTGAGGGTATTGGCACTAAGTTTACTAGTATCAAAGCAACACGAGAACACATAAAAAATCATTGAAATACTAGAAATTACTATACATGTTACTCATCCAGAAGGAATTCCTACTCTCGATGACGTCATAACTCCCTAATGCCCAACCATCGACCTACCTGTCCTGGAAGAGGGTCCCAATCCCATAGCAATAATAACATAATATCCCCCTTCTATGGTCCACTAATAGTGTGTAATCTTATTTGTGTAGCAATATATCTCAGTAACCCTCTTTTATATGCTATGTGCCCATGTATATTTCATAAAGGGGAATTCCTTATCATTCAAGAAACTAATCACATATATATACAACCAAACACACCACATAATTAGGCACCACACTGTCCACCCCATGGGTTGTCCCTTCCCTTAAATAACTATCACACAAGGGAGTTCACACACTAAGGAATCTCCCTTATCTTAATCGCACAACTAATTAAGTGACCCACCCATATGAGGGTTTTCCAAAATAAAAATTTTGATAAACATTCCAAATGGGCGTCATGTGATTTTCACATGCCAAAAAATTTCTTAAATAATCTAACACACAAAATCATTTTCTATGATACAAATAAAAAAACTTCCAATTTCAAAAAATAGGAACCCCTTTTAAGAAATGTATTTATGAAACGACACACATTTACATCCACATTCATTCTTTATACACCAAAATTCACATACAAAGTCCAACCAAAAATTTGATAAACACGTGGCATGAAAATTGAATAAAATAGTTTCATGCAATTCAAATACAAAGAGGATCTTAATTTATTTCAAATCAAACTTTTATTCTAAAAACAATATAACACTAACTATTGTTAAAAGACGTTGTGAAAAGAAAAAAATCAATAATTCTATAATTCAAAGGACAATTCAAAGGGATCCGACTTCAAAGGAGAATCCAAACAGAACTATCTAGTTCAAACCGAAACCTGCTCATATACACACACTTCCACAAAAGCATGCACACACTTGGAAGTTATCCCCACACCTTAAAAATAGTATTCGAAAACCAGTGTTAGTGTGGTGAAAACCATCACACAACAAATTAAATACCATGGACTCAAATATATAAACAAAAACCAAAAAGAAAGTGTGTAAGAAAACTGCGGATGAAGAACATCACGTCAAATGATGGCAGAAACCTTGAAAATGATGAAAGGAATGATTGTGTACGGATTAATAATATGCACAAAAAATAAGATAAAAAGGATTTAAAACAAAATAAAAACATTATATTAAATGTGCACAAGATAATAAAACTCTCACAATGAATGGTGGAGGAAAACCAAAACATGAAGAATGACCAAATGCACTCTGCAAATAACAGCGGGCGGTCCAAAGCTATTTGAACTGCTTCACCTTTGGTGGAGATTGTTAGAATATGCATGATCAAGACCTATGAATACTTAACATACTCAAAGAGGGGTACTAGCTAGAGCATCAGGTGGTCGAGTGCATAATGGTCACTCACACGCACTAAAGGGGCTCTCTGGGGCTACCGTACAAAAGGAAAACTGAGTGGAATGTGATTGCGTCAGAGATGGGTCATCGCAAGGGAGATACATTGTTCCAAAAAATGTTATGGGGAGAAGAGGTTGGCCAGAAATGTATCTAGACTTCACAATGCATCAATAAAGGCACTCTAGCAAGGATGTGTGCCAACTGGACAACGACAGCGAGGCAGAGGGGTGGCGGGGGCATGCCAAACATGATGGGGGAGGAAGGTGGTTGCACAATGGGAGGAGGCCGGTCGTTAGATAGATTCTAGATGGTGTAGGAGAGTAGTATCTGCGGTGGTGGCGGTTGGGCGGTTTATGGGAGGAGGAGGCTGTTTGGTGCAGCGGAGGAGAAGTTGTGGTGGGTCGGTGTGTAGTGCGCAGGGAGACATGGTTAGGAGATTGAGGTGGGGAAGCTTGAGTTTATTAAATAAATAATAATAATAATAATACTAAGAATAATAACAAAGATAATAAAAATAATAAAAATAATAAAAATAATAAGCATAATCATAACAATGATAATAATAACTGCAAAAACCACATTCTTATATATAATAATATATGATCATTATTGTTAATAGTAACCACTGTTTTAATTTATTATTTCTTCAATGTTTTATCATTAGAAAAATTTATTTAGATTTATTTTTCAGTAAATTTAATTTATTCATCTATTTTTATTATTTATTTAAATGATCATGCAACCACACATTCACCAAGACCGAACGCACAGTCGCCGCCTACTATACGGTGGCCGCGCACATTCCCAAGACCAACCAAAAAACATTAAACTTCAATAAATGGTAATACAAATTATTTTATGAAAATATATGATATATATAGAATAATAATGATTATATAAAGGTGTATTATTTTTAACCCTCATTTCTTTTCATTAGATGTAAAATGTAGACAATGTTCATCCGTACATACAACCTACCGTCTCCATGAACCTTGTAATTCATTTTTCTCTATCTAATTTTTTCTAATTATTATAATTATGTATATAATGAATATATATTATATTTAAAAAATTATTGACATTATGGAAATTATGCGACCATGATCAATGTATAAAGACTGCCGCTACCAAATAGAAACATGCTTGGAAAATGAAGTAGTTACCACCCACAACAATTATTTAAATGAAAAATTATAAAAAATAGGTGATTCGTAGTTACAAAAAAAATTATTAATAATATTATAGATATTTGGTTAGGGAATAAATTTATAATAAATTCGGATTTATTTTAGAGGAGGTTTTAATGTGAACAATGAAATTCAATATTGAGGTAATGGATTTTGGTCTCACATTAATATATGTAAGACACATCCCTTATAAAGTATTTATATCTTTTGTGTGGTGTATATGCTACCCATGAATGTATTTTATGGGTATTAACCTGAATAATATGGTATTTCCATATCAACATAATTTTTTTTTATTTCATGGTTTATATGATTCAACTAATTATATTGTTGTAAGATGTTTTTTCACAATATCATAATTATTTTGGATTGTTTATGTTTAAGACACTACTTGAGAATATTAATATTCCATGTCCATGTTTCCTGAAAAAAAAAGCTTTTAGAAAGGTAATTATATTATCGTACAATTTTATGAACTCATTTTTTTCCATATTTTACTTTTTAAAAATATGTTTGAATAAAATATTATTGGTTTTTATAAACAATGATCTTTTTGAAATTTATTACAGAAATGCCGAAGGAATGTTTATATTTTTTATACAGTATGAGTGGAGTTTCTCAATTTCATGAATCCTTATTATATTAAAGCATCCTCTATAATCTTACAGGGGTAATTTCAATGAAAATTTTTTCCTTTCTAATTGAACTTCGAAAAAGATTTGTCAAATTGGAACGGAAATTTTCCTCAATAATTATTTGAGGTGATATTTAAAAATCATTTTCCATATAAGAAATATTTATTTGATGTTACTTATATTTTACAGGGTTATACTCTAAGGTAACCATTCTTATTCATTCTCTGAATGGTTTATTTTTATGAGGTAACGATGTTTATCAATTCCTTATAATTTCATGAGTTATGTAAAAATTAAATTATTATGAAACCCATTTCATTTCATGGGTTAGGAAATGAAGAACGATTTATAGTCTTGTGCCATACATATGTATGGTCTTTATTATGTGATAGGTGGGATGAATATCTCCCTCCAATTCATTTTGTAATGAATTATATATAATGAGATGGTTATGGGAAACAAGTAAATGTCCTTGATCTGTTATGGGAATCAAGTTGATGTGCTTGCTTTTTTATCATAAACAAGATAATGTTTTCAATATATTTTGGGAAACTTAATTTAATCATGATCTAATTATATTATTATCTAACCATTATATATAAACTGAATACTATACTTATGATGATCCCAAACACATTTATGACACGAAAATGTGGTTTATGATTGAGTCATGACTAATTCACATTCTTATGATTCATGTCCTTCAAAAAGATAATATTTTATTACCTAAATGATGCTTATTATCTTTGTTAGATTGGGAATAATTTTTATTTTATTTTATGGTAAAAATATCTTTTCCTTATGCTTTTATTATTTTTTATGACCATAAATTGATATATAGAATTTTTACCCTTACTGATCATCTGAGCGCACCCCTTTCTTATGTTTCCTTTCCCAAGGATATCATGAAATGTTATATGTAGTAGTATTACAGGGGGTAATCATTGTTGGAGATGTGTAAGTTCTTTCATAAAATAATAATATTGTAAATATAATCTCAGAAGACTCTAAACCTTTATGGTTCAACAATATATTATATTTCTATTTATTTAAGAACATGTAATACCTTTTTTTGAAAGTATTTTTATTTTATAATTGGTATTAGAGTAGGGATTAGGAAATAATTGGAGATTAGTGATAGAAAATTTATTTGAAAACCATGGGGATAGGACTAAGAATAGTATAAAATCCTATGGTTTTTATATTGATAATCAATTTCCAAGATTAAATATAAGGTGACCATTATTAAAAAGAAGGCATCATGATTTAGACATTACATTTCTTGATTATTTGGTTTCCCACATGGATTATTTTTTCACACTATATTTTTTTGGGTTTTAGACAATGGTTATAATCCATAGGATTCATATTAAAGGTGAATTTGATGGAAAATGAAATGATCTTACTCATGAGAAACCAAATGAAATGGGATTCAGAAGGAAACACATTTTTATTAGTCCTAATCATCAATATCATAATATGATCAATAATATCAACTTTTTTGAGATTCCTAATCCATAAAATAAGAGAAAGATAGAGTTTTATGGTGACTAAAAAGGAATGAAAGTTCAATTATCTTCATGTAAACCATGTGTGGAGAGGAATCAAGGAGAAGGATTCAATGGAACCGAAAAATGATTTTGGTGTAAAAAATAAGGACAAAAGAAAATAAATTAAAAAAAAATTAAAGGATCATTTAAGGAAATGGAATATAGTAATGTTATTTTGAAGGAATTGTCGATAGTTAAATGTTTTATATATTGAATATATAGCAATTATGAAAATTGTTTCTCTATGGGGGAATCTCTTGAAGTGAATCAGAAAGGTTTTATAAATAAAAGTTATAATGACGATGATGAATAGAATATGAGTGGAATATGATATGAAAGAAGTTTTATGGAATAAAATGGTGAATCTTGGTTAATGGTTTTAGAACGTAGTGGAATAATTGAGTGTTCATATATTTTAAATAAAGAATAATATTATAAAATTAATTTTATGGTATTATGGAATAACAAAAAATATAAGGATTGGTCCACTGGTGATTTTAATTAAGGATTTGAAATCATATATTGAATTGTATTGGTAATGATGAAAAGTGATTGAGGTGGTGTTTTTGAGAACAAATAATTATGCAAAGGATAACACTTGATATGCATATGATATTAGGATAATAACATAAAGAGATGGGTGATTGTGATAAAATCAATGGGATATTATTGATGAAATTATAACTGATTAGTATTATGATTATAATGTGGTGTATGGATTGATATTATACAATTTTTGGATTTATGGTATAACGAAAGATTAGATTAGTGAAAGCATTCTGGTTTTCAATAATGTTTTAGGGTTATCCATGATATTACCATATTTTGAGAGAATACATTACAATGATATTCACATGTTTTATGCGTGAAAATTAAGATCTATATCAAATTTTTTGGGTAATTAATTATAAGGACGTGACCTTAAAACCTTATATAATCATGAATTAAATGAATAATTTACATTGAGTAACTTTTCAGGTTTAGAGTTTTAGAGAGTTAGGCCATAACTATTAAATCTCAAAATATTTACAAGGTAGACACTTCTACATAATTTCTATTTTTTTTACAAAACATGAACTCTTGAAAAAAAAGGGTCATGTCTATTTCCATTTTTAAGAAAGCATGACTTTTCCTTGATCTCATCCTTGACCCTATACTACATTATGTCCTGTGAAAAACATTTCAAAAACATGGTATGAGCATAAAATGATCAGTACGGGATACAAAAAGAATGAAAACTGTTAGTATTTTAAAATAATAAGTAAAAAATGAATACTTTAACACAAGTAATAATGTTCATCTTTATGAAGTAGCATATACTCATAAATGAATAAAAGATCATTTATTACACTTTTTTAACCAAAATATTACCATAAATCCCATATAATGAACATATAATATATAAAGGTAACATGGGACATAAACATACATAAATGGAATAACCATACGGTCGATTTCCACACATATCACTAAATGGAATAGTCATACGGCTGACTTCCAAACCCAATTCATTGGAGGTTATAAAGTAACCACACGTCTTGGAATTCACATCACCACCCGTCATTGTGTTTATCATGTAACTACCGGTCAAATGTCCATGTGCCAATATAAAACCATAACACATACAACAAATATAATGGAATGAAAAAATTTCCACATTTCGATCAATATCTATCACATAAATATACTGACATAAAAAATCCATTTTCAAAACAATTTTCAATACCAAAAATACGTAAAAGAGTATAAGGTATTTATCTTCTTTTAAAAACATTACGACTTCTTGAGGTATCCAAAGATCAAATAATACTCATAGTAGTGGAAAATGTCATTGTCACCACATATGTTAAAAGAAAAATTCTTTTTTTGTCATTTAGTAAAACTCTCTATATACAAAGATTAACCATGAATGAAATTAAAATTCAATGGATTTATACAGCGTATAAAAGAAATTCTTGTATTAGAACAAAATATTTCACAATGAAAGAAGATTGAGACGAAGTCCCTTACCTCATGTCCAACTTGACTGGATCATTCTTTAATATCCGGAATAATAAACTAAAGTCAATTTCTACTTGATTAAGATCCTTTTTCAAGTTTATTATTCCTTTTATATCACTTATTACCATGTTATAAAGATTATGTAATCATTTAAGTTAATAACTTTCATTTTGTCGATATTTGGCACTTGAGTCAAAAATGAAGACCTTATATTTACAAGTTGTCCATGTGGTCAATATTACATTATATCCAGAATTATATTCATGATTTAGATAACATATATATGATATATATAAAGTATATACATTTATTTATTATTTTACATAACATTTAGAGGTATGAAATGAAATGCACCGTTAATGGAGATAGTAAGCCGTACGTACGCATGAACACTACTTTCATTTCCATTTCTTATTTAAAAGGAAATAAAACATAATGATACATAAGTATAATATAATTCCATTATAACATCATATAAAATATCATTAACATTATCCTTTATATATCCCACATAAGGCCTTAACGAGTCACATATCTTTAAGGGGGAGGTAGTCCGCACTTCCTCAAATGAGATTATCGTATTTACCCACTATGGAAACCATAAAGGCATGATATAATTGGTAATTAAAGAAGAATAATGAAATCAAAAAAATAATATATATCATATATAAATACATTTCCATTATAATTTCCACCATGAGAGGTGGTAATATGTAATTGAACAATCATAGTTTCGTGAGGCGTTAGTTTTCCATCCACATAAACATTATGTTCTTCATCCATTAGATGGAGGTGTGTGTAAGTGTAGTTAAACTAAATCTTATAAAAATATCCTAGTATATTTAGGATACTGGTGTTGTTACAAAAAAAAAGAAATAAAAAGTTTTTAGCATTTGGAGAAGTAAAATAAATGAAAATAATTTAAGAGAAACTGTTACCTTTATTTTGGGTAACTCATTCGGTTTGAACCAAAAGGACTTCTTGAAGTGCCTTCTACCTAAGGTAAATTTTCTAGGGGGAGGAGAGGGTTGTAGGGAGATTAATTGGGAAAATGGTGGATGATCCAAATGGCATGATAGGTGTGTGGAATTTGTTATAAGTGCTATCCTTTTATAAGGGGGAGGAGGGGCTCTTTAGGAAATTGTGAAAATATTATTTTAGAATATATTGATATTTAGTTTTTAATGGTCCAAAAATCATTATAGTCGACGATAAGATGAGTAATGGTCGAAATAAAATCATCCAATCAGAATTGTACATGGTTTTTATAATATTTTAATCATTATAATCTTATTTATTTAAATCATTTATTAATAAGATAAATATTGCATCATTATTGTGTCATAAATAATTTAATTAATTTTATATCTAAAAATTGTAAAAAAATACCATGACATAGGAAATCGTTTTAACATTCCAAATTTATTTATATTAGAAAATAGGATATATATAACACCATATAAAAATTAATTACTAAATTATTTTTGTTAATGTCAATTTTGTCTTCAAATTAAATTAATTAATCTAAGTTGTCATTATCACTCCCAAGTGGCTCAATGGGGTCCCAAAATGGACCCAAAGATTCCCATTGTTGTAAATGACTCAACCAATAAGTGTTGGACAAGTGTTAAGGTAATTTAGAATTATTATAATATTATTTTTACCTTGAATTTCCTTATTTACCTTTAACCGTGTTAAAGAAAAGTCAAAACTTACTATTCACCAAAAATTATGTTCATCTTAATGAACCAAATTTTACTCGTTAAAATACAACCATGTATGTTGGATTTTTGAAATTAAATTCATAGAAGTCGTAAAATTTCATTTAAATGAAAATGTTAGTTTTTTTTAACTACCACTAAGTGGTTTCACTATTCATCAAAATTTGACGTTTTTCAGAAAAATACCAAAAATTCAGCCTAAGATGTATTTGATATTCCGAATTCAATAATGATGTCTATTTTTCCAATTTCAAAACATAGAAGTGGCATTAATTTATTTTAAAATTAATTCCCAATGTTAAAACAAATAGAGTGTTTTTAAGACATAATAACTATCAAAAGATTGATACTTGTTTATGTCCAATTTCATTGTGAAATTAATTCCAATGACCAAAATTGGATTAAATGGTAAAATTATATTCTATTTAAACTCTAAAACCAATGAAAAAGATAATCTAACCATATAAATAAATTAGATTAAAACATACTTTTGGATTAAAATACAATATTTTCACAATTCATTAAAAAATGAAATTTATTAGAAAAATTCCACAAATTTACACAAAGTAAATTTTGATGTCCCCAATCTAAAGAAGGATTTTATTTGGTCATATAGAATGTATTAAGGTGACCAAAAATATATTTAAAAAGGGTTCTCCATTAAAAGGCGACAAATAGGCATTTTAATATAAATTATTCTTAAAATAAGATTCATTCACATTTTAAGCCTCTAACTTTTTATTGGATTATGAAAATACATTTAACAATCAGGTATAATCATATTGTAGTTAGTTTCATTCATTCATGCCGATATGACGTCTAGGATTTAACTACCATTTAAAATAATAGTATTATATTATTAGTGTGCAACGTAAGATTCGAAAGAAACCTGTTGTTGCGTATCGGGTACACTATCAAACATAGAAACCCTTTTAATGTAAAATTAATATTTAACTCAAAAATATTAATAAGTATAAAAATATCTTATTCTTTATTTACTTGGGACCTTACATCCTTCCCCCTTTTGGAAATTTCTTCGTCGCAATTTTTATTCACTTTTCAAAATAAGTGGGGGTATTTATCCCTAATAGCATTTTCAGATTCCCACGTTGCCTCTTCAACCATATGAATTTACCAAAATTCCATTACCAAGTAAATTACCTTATTCGAAAACACCTGCTCTCTACGGTCAAAAATATGAACTGGTTGTTCTTAATAAGAGTGATTCTCTTCCAACTGAACTACCTCTGGGCTCAAAAAATGAGATGGATCTGGCATATATTTTCTCAACAGCGAAACATGAAAAACATTGTGTACCTGGGATAAAGGTAGAGGTAAAGCCACTATATACGCAACTGATCCCACATTCTCTAGAATTTAATAAGGTCCATTGAACCTCGGACTCAACTTTCCCTTCTTACCAAAACGTATCACACTTTTCCAGGGAGAAACTTTTAGAAAGGCATGATCACCTACCTCAAAGGAAAGATCCTTCCTCCAGTTATTGACTGAACTTTTATCTCTTCTTTGAGCTATTCTCATGTGATTCTAAATCAACTGAACTTCCACTACCATCTCTTCTACCTATTCTGGTCCCATCAGCTTCCTTTCACCTACTTCATCCCAAAAAACTGCAGTTCGACAATGAATTCCATATAATGACTCAAATGGAGCCATCTGTATACTTGAATGATTATTGTTATTATAAGGAAATTCAACCAAAGAAATATGTTGGCCCCATCTTCCCTGATAATCCATCGAGAAAGCACGTAACATATCCTCCAAGGTCTGAATTGTTCATTCTGACTGCCCATCTGATTGAGGATGAAAAGTTGTACTAAAATTTAATTCAGTACCCAATGACTTCTGAAGGCCTTTCCAAAAGTTATAGGTGAACCTAAGATCACGATCAGATACAATGGAGAGGGTAACTCCATGAAACCTGACTATCTCTTTAACATACAATAGATAATGTTGATCTAGAGACAAAGTATCTCGAATAAGAATGAAATGAGTAGATTTAGTCAATCGATCAACTATAACCCAAATTGCATTATTACCTTGAGATGTCTTTTGTAGTCCCACAACAAAGTCCATGGATATATTTTCCCATTTCTACTCTGGCACCGGTAGAGGCTGAAGCATCTCTTTCGGTAACTGCCACTCTGCTTAAACGTGCTGAAAAGTCAAACACATCACAGTAAAATCAGAAATATCTCTTTCCATTCCATCCCACTAGTAATACACTAGAAGATCTCTGTACATATTAGTACTACCAGGATGATCTAAAAATGGAGAACTATGAGCTTCACATTACAACTCATTCTTCAACTGCGAATCACAAGATACACATAATCTCTTCCCAAATCTCAAAACACAATAATTATCAATGTTAAATTCAGGAAACTTACAATTCTAAACCAACACTACCTTTTTCTGCAACTCACTGTCTTCTTTCTACGCTTTATTTATTCTATCTGATAGGGATGATTTCACTGACACCTGAAACAAAACAGATGAATTCCCTACACCAACAACTTCTATGCCAAAGTTCATCAAATCAAAAACCAAAGGATCTCCTTTTAAATATAGAAAGGTTAATGAAGTATTAATTTTTTGACTCGATGAATCAGCCACTTTTTTGCTTTTACCGAATGATAAAGGATCATGAAATCATAATCCATGATTTATTCCAACCATCTCCTCTGTCTCATGTTCAATTCTTTCTGAGTGAATATATACTTCATCCAATTGTGATCAGTATATATTTCACACTTTACTCCATACAAATGATGCCTCGAGATTTTTAATGTGAAAACAACAACAACTAATTCCAAATAAAGTGTAGGGTAATTTAAATCATGAGGTTTCAATTGAAGGGAAGCTTAAGAAATTACCTGATCATTCTGCATTAGGGCATATCCCAGTCCTTTCAATGAAGCATCAATGTAGATAACAAACTCACCATTTTGGGATGGAAGTTCCAAAACTAGAGCATTCACCAATATCATTTTCAATTCCTAAAAAGAATCATCACATTATTTTTTCTAGATGAACATAACACCTTTTCAAGTTAACATAGTCATTGGACTAGATAATCGTGAAACATTTTCAACAAACCTCTGGTAATAACATTCCAAACCAAGAAAACTACAGATCTCGATTATATTTGTAGGTATTGGCCATTCTTTAACAACTTTTGTTTTAGCTGGATCAACAGTTATGCCATTTTTTGAAACAATGTGACTAAGGAACAAAATTTGTTGTAACTAAAACTCACACCTGCTGAATTTCCCGAATAGTTTCTTTTCTTTTAAGGTTTTCAAGACAACCCTGAAATGAATTTCATGTCCATCCTTAATTTTGGAATAAACCAAAATATCATCAATGAACACAACCATGAACTTATCCCAGAACTCACAGAAAATTCTATTCATAAGATCCATGAATATAATAGGTGAATTGGTTAAACAAAAATTAATAACTACAAATTCATAATGGCCATATCTAGTACAAAACATAGTATTTAGAACGTCTTCTTCCTTTACATTCAACTAATGGTACCTCTCCCTCAAGTAAATCTTCGAAAAATACTGAGCTCCATAGAGCTGATCAAACAAATCATCGATATGAGGCAAAAAATACTTATTCATAACAGTGAAGTTATTCAATTCTCTATAATCAATGAAAAATATCATTGAACTATCTTTCTTTTTAACAAACAATATAAGAGACCCCCATGGTGATGTGCTAGGTCAAATGAAACCTTTATTTGATAACTCCTACAGTTGATTCTTTAACTCTAAAAGTACAATTTGAGGCAATCGATAAGTGGGTTTTGAAATTGGTTTAGCATCAGGAACTAAGTCAATAGTAAATTCAACTTCCTGATTAGGTTTAATACTAGGCAACTCATCATGAAAAACATCAAGGTACTCATTTACCATGGGCACGTCATTAATCTGAATAGTTCCTTTGTTTTCAACAATATTTTCAAGGTATCATTCATTTCCATCTTTTACTAGTTTCTCAGCTTCCTAATATGTTAACAACAGCAAGGGTTCATTTTTTGTATACAAACTGAAAATAATTCTGAAAAGAAAACTCTTTAGCTCTACAGTCAATCTTATCATGAAAAATAGAAAGTGAATCCTTTCCCAAAATAAAATCAAACTCTACTAGAGGTAAAACAGTAAGGTTTGCAGGTAGATTCTTTCTACACACAAGGACACGAATGTTCTTATGTTTTCTTTTTTGCTTCAACATTTCCTCCATGTGTTTTTACCATAATTTTAGTATTCATATCATGAGATGGAATTCCCAATTTACTAGAAAACTTCTCAGAAATGAATGAGTAAGTAGACCCTGAACCAAACAACACATTGGCATAATCTGAACAAATAAACTGTGCACCTGATACTACATCGTTTAATGGACCAACATTTTCTGAAATAGTTGCAAATGATTTCACCACCCCTTTTTGCTTGTAGTCTGGCTGCTTTCCCTCATTTGAGTTCTTCGATGGACACTCATTTTCATAATGACCCATTTATTTACACTTAAAACATCTTACCGATGGTTTTTCATTACCATATTGATCATATTCGTTACAGTTACGAGCAATATGACCAGACTTACCACACCAGAAGCACTTTATAGACATTGATAAACATTCTCCAGGATGCTTTTTACCACACTCCTCACAAGTTGGATATTTAGTTTTCTTACATACAAGCTTCTTTGATGAACTCTTCCCTTTTTTCTACCAACTGGACATATTATTCTGTTGTAGGTCAAAGAACACTTGATCATCATAAAACTCCATTTCCACCTTATCCGTATATCGAACAACTTTTTCATAACTTTTGAACTCACGAGAGTCTAATTCTCATCGATATCATGGATTTAGTAATGAGTAAAATCGATTTATCTTACTATCAAGATCTCGGATGAAATTTGGTGCATACTTTTCCAGTCGAGTGAACTTTACATCATAAGCAGCCACTGAGTCATCCTCCTACCTCAATTCTAGGAATTGTTTTTCCATCCTATGACGAACCACCTTAGGAAAATATTTCTCAAGAAACATTCCTTTGAATTCATCTCAAACAAGAGCATCAATATCCTCAATATCCTTTATATTTTTCACCATAGACCACCATTGATCAGTTTCACCTTCAAAACGGTAAACAACGAGACTAACCTTTTGATCTTCTGTACATCCCATAACATCGAAATTTTTTCCAGTGCTTTAATCCACCCTTCTGCTAGCACAGGGTCCGATGATCCTCTGAATGATGGGGGATGTTGACTCATGAAATGCTCCACTACTGAAATATTCCCCTACGGTTGATCTGGCAGATCTCATGCATCAATACCAGCACCATTTATAGCCTGATTCAATTGTGTCATCACTGTAACAAATTGTTCAGTTCCAATTATGACCTTGTCAGGTTGATGATTTGGAAGGTTGTCTTTTTCTTGATGTCGTCCCAACATAGATTCCATGTTTCCTCTATGG
Source organism: Viscum album (assembly GCA_963277665.1). NCBI lineage: Eukaryota > Viridiplantae > Streptophyta > Magnoliopsida > Santalales > Viscaceae > Viscum > Viscum album. Next base: position 1,295,789,513 of record OY728135.1, read on the forward strand.
AAAACCATTCTGAACACAGAAATATCTTAGGCAATGCAACATGGAAATCTTTAAATGCTACATGATCTTGATATTTAAATAAATTACACTATGGATATTAATTTAATATTACCCTAACTTATAAAGTTATCTAAACCGACCATTGATACCAACTATATGGACTCAGCCTTAAAACCTTACATAATTTTGAATTAAATGGATAATTCACATTGAGGATCTATTCAGGTTAATAGTTCTAGAGAGTTAGGCCATAACTATTATATCTCAAAATATTTACAAGGTATACACTTCTACACAGTATCTATTTTTTTAACAAAACATGAACTCTTCAAAAAAATAGTCATTTCTATTTCCATGTTTAAGAAAGCATGGATTTTCCTTGATCCCAACCTTGACCCTATACCACATTATGTCCTATGAAAAACATTTCAAAAACTTGAGATGAGCATAAAAATCTCAGTAAGGGATACACAAAGAAAGAAAACTGTTAGCATTTTAAAACAACAAGTAAACCATGAATACTTTAACACATGTAATAATTTTTGCCTTTATGAAGTAGTAAATACGCTTCACTGAATAAAATATAAGTACATACCCTTTTGCAACCAAAATATTAACATAAAACCCATATAAATAACACATAACATATAACGGTAACTTAGGACATAACCATACATAAATGGAATAACCATACGGTCAAATTTCACACATATCACAAAAATGAATAGCCATACGGCTGACTTCCATACCCAATGCATTGGATTTTATAACGTAACCACCCATCCTTCTATTCACCACTCCACCCGTTATTTGGTTTATCACATAACCACCCATCAAATGTCCAAGTACCAATACAAAACCATAACACATACAACAAATATAAAGGAAAGAAAACATTTACACATTTCGATCACAATATATCACTTAAATATATTGAAATAACAAATCCATTTTCAAAACCATTTTCAATACCAAAAATACATAAAAGAGTATAAGGTATTTATTTTCTTTTAAATACATTACAGCTTGTTGAGGAAGGAAAAGATCAAATAATACTCGTGGTGGCAGAAAAGGTCGTTGTCCCCGTGTACATTAAAAGTAACATTCTTTTTTTTCATCTAGTAAAACGATTCATAGAAAAATATTCCCTTTGAATGAAATGAAAAGTCATTGTTTTTATACAGCGTATAAAATAAATTCTTGTATTCGAACAAAATATGTCTCAATGAATAGAGATTGAGATGAAGTCCCTTACCTCGTGTCTGACTTGACTCGATCATTCTTTAATATCCTGAATAATAAACTAATGTTAATTTCTACATTCTTAAGAACCTTTTATCGAGTATATTATTCCTTTTATATCACTTATTACCATTTTATAAACATTTTGTACTCATTTTATTTAATAACTTTTGTTTTGTCGATATTTGGCACTTGAGTCAAAAATTAACACCTTATATTTACAAGTTGTCCATGTTGTCAATATTCTATTATATCCAGATTGATATTAATGATTTAGATATATTATATATCATATATATCCACTATATACATTTATTTATAATATTTCATAACAATTAGAGGTATGAAATGAAATGCACCATTCATGGACACGGTAAGCCGTACGTACGCATGAACACTACTTTCAATTATATTACTTATTTTAATGGAAATAAACCATAATGTTACATATTTATATTATAATTCCAGTATAATATCATATATAATTTCATTAACACTATCCTTTATATATCCCACATAAGGCATTAACGATTCACATCACTTTATGGGGGCGGTAGTCTGCACTTCCTCAAATGAGATTATCTTATTTACCCACTATGGAAACCATAAAGGATTGATATAATTGGGAAGTACAGAAGCATAATGAAATCATAAAAATAATATATATCATATATAAATATAGTTCCATCATAATGGCCACCATGAGAGGTGCTAAGATGTAATCGAACAATCATCGTTTTGTGAGGCGTTAGTTTTCCATCCACAGAAACATTATGTTCTTAGACCATTAGATGGTGGTGTGTGTAAGTGTAGTTCGAATACTTCTTATAAAAAAATCCAAGTATATTGAGGATACTGGTGTTGTTACAAAATAAAGAAATAAAAATAGTTTAGAGGATTGGAGAAGTAAAATAAATGAAAATAATTTAAAAGAAGTCGTTACCTTTAATTTGGGTAACTCTTTTGGTTTGATCCAAAAGAACTTCTTGAAGTTTCTTCTGACTAATGTAAAGCTTCTAGGGGGAGTAGAGGGATGTAGGGAGATTAATCAGGCAGAGTTTGGACTATTCAAATGGATTGAGAGGTGTGTGTAATTGGTTATAAGTGGTATCCTTTTATAAGGGGGAGGAGGGGCTCTTTAGGAAACTATGAAAATATTAATTTATAATGTAATGATATTTGGTTTCTAATGGTCCAAAAATCATTGTAGTTGAATATAAGATTAGTAATGGTCGAAATAAAATCATCCAATTAAAATTGGACGTGTTATGTATAATATTGTAATCATTATAATGTACTTTATTTAAATCATTTATTAATGAGATAAATACTTCATAATTATTCATTCATAAAAAATTTAATTAATTTTATGTCTAAAAATTATAAAACAAATTCCATGATATAATAAAGCTTTTTATATTCCCAAATAATATTTATTTATGAAAATAATACTTATATAACACCATATAAAAATTAATTATTAAAATATTTTTGATAATGTCAATTTTGTCTTCATATTAAATTAATTAATCTAAATTGTCATTATCACTCCCAAGTGTCTCAATGTTGTCCCAAAATCGACCCAAAGATGCCCATTGTCGTAGATGACTCAACCAATAATGTTTGGAAATATTTTAAGGTAAATTTGAATAATTATAATATATTTTTTTACCTTTAATTACCTTATTTACCTTTAACTGCGGAAAATAAAAGACAAAATTTACTATTCACCAAATATTATTTTCATCTTAATGAACCAAATTTTACTTCTTGATAACACAAATTTATTTAGGATGTTTCAAATTTAATTTTTAGAAGTGGTAAATTTTTATTTAAATGAAAAAGTCAGTTTTTTTAACTCCCACAATGTGGTTTCACTATTCATCAAAAATTGATGTTTTTCAGAAAAATACCAAAAATTCAGCCTAAGCTATATTTGATATTCCGAATTAAAAAATGATGTTTAATTTTTAAAATTAAAAACATAAAGATGGCATTAATTAATTTTAAAATTTATTCACGTTGTTAAAACAAACAACGTGTTTTAGGAAACAATAACTATCAAAAGATTGATATTTGTTTATGTCCAATTTCAATTTGAAATTAATTACAACGACCAAAATTGGATTAAACGGTAAAATAATATTTTAATTAAACTTTAAAACCAATCAAAATGATAATATAACCATATAAATAAATTATATTAAAACATAGTTTTGAATTAAAATACAATATTTTCACTATTCATTAAAAATTGAACTTTATCGGAAAAATTCCAAAAATTTACACAAATAAATTTTGATGTCCCCATTATAATGAAAGATTCTATTTGTTCATATAGAATTTATTAATGTGAGAAAACTATATTTAAAAAGGGTTCGCCATTTAAAGGGGACAAATCATCCTTTTAATGTAAATTATGTTTAAAATTAGATTCATTCACATTTTAAGCCTCTAACTTTTTATTGGATTATGTAAATACATTTAACAATCATGTATAATCACATTATAGTTAGTTTCATTAATTCCTTCCAATACAATGACTAATCATTAACTACCATTTAAAATAATAATATTATATTATTAGTGTGCAACATAAGATTTCAAAGAAACCCGTTGTTGCGGATCGAGTACACTATCGAACATAGAAACCCATTTAAAGTAAAATTAATATTTAATTCAAAAATATTAATAAGTATAAAAATAACATATTCTTCATTTACATGGGATGTTACATCTTTCCCCCCTTTTGAAAGTTTCATCCACACAATTTTTATTAAATTATCAAAATAAGTGGGGGTATTTATCCCTCATAGCATTTTCAGATTCCCACATTACCTCTTCAACCATATGGTTTTTCCACAAAACCATTACCTGGTAAATTACCGTTTTCCGCAACACCTGCTCTCTATGGTCAAAAATCTGAACTTGTATTTCTACATAAGAGAGATTCTATTACAACTGAACTACCTATAGGCTCAAAACATGAGATGGCTCTGACATAAAATTTCTCAACATCGAAACATGAAAAACATTGTGTACCTGGGATAAAATTTGAGGTAAAGACACTATATACACAACTGATCTCACATTCTCCAGAATTTAATAAGGTCTAATGAACCTTGGACTCATCTTTCTATTCTTACCAAAACACATCACAGTTTTCCCTGGAGAGACTGTGAGAAAGACATGATCACCTAACTCAAAGGAAAGATCCTTCCTCTGGTTATCGGTATAACATTTCTATCTGCTCTGAGCTATTCTCTTGTGATTCTGAATCAACTAAACTTTCTCTGCCATATCTTATACTAATTCTGGTCTCGTTAGCTTCCTTTCTCCTACTTCATCCCAAAAACCTGGAGTTCGACAACACTTTCCATATAATGCCTCAAATGGAGCCATCTGTATACTGGAATGAAAACTATTATTATATGAAAATTCAACTAAAGAAAGATGTTGGTCCCAACTTCCCTGATAATCCATCGACCAAGCACGTAACATATCCTCCAAGGTCTGAATTGTTCGTTCTGACTACCCATCTGATTGAGGATGAAAAGATGTACTAAAATACAATTCAGTACCCAATGAATTCCGAAGGCCTTTCCAAAAGTTAGAAGTGAACATGGGATCACGATCATATACAATGGAGAGGGTAACTCCATGAAACCTGAGCATCTCTTTAACATACAAATGAGAAAGTCGATCCAGAGAAAAATTATATCGAATAGGATGGAAATGAGTAGATTTAGTCAATCAATCAACTATAAAACATATTTCATTATTACTTCGAGATGTCTTTGGTAATCCCACAACGATGTCCATGGATATATTTTCCCATTTCCACTCCGGCACAGGTAGAGGCTGAAGCATGCCTTTCGGTAACTACCGCTCTTCTTTAACCTGCTGACAACTCAAACACATCACAGTAAAATTAGAAAAATCTCTTTTCATTCCATCCCACCAGTAATACTCCTGAAGATCTCTGTACATCGTAGTACTACCCGGATGAACTGAAAACAGAGAACAATGAGCTTCACATAACAACTCATTCTTCAACTGTGAATCACAAGGTACACATAATCTCTTCCCAAATCTCAAAACACAATAATTATCCATGTTAAATTCAGGAAACTTACCCTTCTAAACCAATTCTACCTTTTTCAGTAACTCACTGTCTTCTTTCTGCGCTTTCTTTATTCTGTCTGATAGAGATGATTTCACAGACACTTGAATCAAAATAGATGAATTACCCACACCAACATCATTCTATGACAAACTTCAAAAAATAAAAAACCAAAGGATCTCTTTCTAAACATAGCATGGTTAATGAAGTATTACTTCTTCTACTCAAAGCATAATCCACTTTATTTTCTTTTCTCAGATGATAAAGGATCGTGCAATCATAATCCTTGATTAATTCCAACCATCTCTTCTGTCTCATGTTGAATTACTTTTGATGGAATATATAATTCATAATTTTTTGATGAATATATATTTCACACTTTACTCCATACAAATGATGCCTCCAAATTTTTAAATCAAAAACAACAGCAGCTAATTCCAAATCACGTGTAGGGTAATTTAACTCATGAGGTTTCAATTTACGTGAAGAATAATCAATTACCTGATCATTCTGCATTAGGACACTTCCAAGTCCTTTCAACGAAGCACCACTGTAGATAAAAAACTCACCATTTCTAGATGGCATTACCAAAACTGGAGCATTCACCAATCTCCATTTCAATTCCTAAAAACAATCATCACATTCTTTTGTCCAGATGAACATACCACCTTTTCAAGTTAAGTAAGTCATTAGACTAGATAACCGTGTAAACTTTTCTACAAACCACTGATAATAACCTGCCAAACCAAGAAAACTATAGATCTTGGTTATATTTGTTGGTCTTGGCCATTTTTCAACAACTTTTGTTTCAGATGGATCAATAGTTATGCCATTTTTTGAAACAATGTGACCAAGGAAAGAAATTTGTTGTAATCAAAACTTACACTTACTAAATTTCACAAATATTTTCTTTTCTTTAATGGTTTTCAAGACAACCCTTAAATGAATTTCATGTTCCTCCTTACTTTTTGAATAAACCAAAATATCATCAATGAACACAACCCACAAACTTATCCATGAACTCACAGAAAATACTATTCATAAGATCCATGAATACAGCAGGTGCATTGGTTAAACCAAAAGGAATAACTACAAATTCATAATAGCCATATCTAGTACGAAACACAGTCTTTGGAATGTCTGCATCCTTTACTTTCAACTGATGGTACCCCGACCTCATGTCAATCTTCGAAAAATACTGATCTCCCTGGAGCTGATAAAAAAATCATCGATATGAGGCAATGGATACTTATTCTTAACAGTGATGTTATTCAATTCTCTATAATCAATGAAAAATATCATTGAACCATATTTCTTTTTAACAAACAATACAGGAGCTCCCCATAGTGTTGTGATAGGTCGAATGAAACCTTTATTTAATAACTCCAACAATTGCTTCTTTAACTCTAAAAGTTAAATTTGAGCCATTCGATAAGGGGGTTTTGAAATTAGTTAAGCATCATGAACTATTTCAACAGTAAATTCAACTTCCCGATCAGGTATAATACCAGTAAACTCACTAGAAAAAACAACAAGGTTCTCACTTACCATTGGCACATCATTAATCTGAATAGTTCCTGTGTTTTCAACAATATTTGCAAGGTAACATTCATTTCCATATTTTACTAGTTTCTTAGCTTCCTGATACGTTATCAACAAAAATGGTTCTTTTTTGTATAAAAACTGAAAATCATTCTAAAAAGAAACATCTTTAGCTCTTCAGTCAATCTTATCATGATAAACAGAAAACCAATCCATGCCCAAAATAACATAAAACTCTACTAGATGTAAAACAATAAGGTTTGCAAGTAGATTATTTCCACACACATGGACATTAATGTTCTTATGTTCTCTTTTTGTCTCAACATTTCCTCCAGGTGATTTTACTATAAGTTCAGTATTCATATAAAGAGATGGAATTCCCGATTGACTAGAATACTTCTCAAAAATAGAAGAGTGTGTAAACCCTGAATCAAACAACACATTGGCATAATCTGAACAAACAAACAGTGTACCTGATAATATTTCGTTTGATGGACCAACATCTACTGAAGTAGTTGCAAAGGATTTCACCACCCTTTTTGCTTGTAGTCTGGGTGATTTCCCTCAGTTGAGTTATTCGATGGACACTCATTTTCATAATGACCCATTTAATTAAAATTAAAAGATCTTACCAATTGTTTTTCGTTTCCTTCTTGATCATATTCATTATAGTTACGAGCAATATGACCAGACTTACCACACCGAAAGCACTTGACAGACTTCGATATACATTCTCCAGGATTCTTTTTACAAAACTTCTCACAAGTTGGATATTTAGTATTCTTACCTCCAGGCTTCTTTGATGAATTATTCCCTTTTTCCTGCCAACTGGACCTCTTATTCTGTTGTTTGTCAAAGAACACTTGATCATCGATAACCTCCATTTCCACCTTCTCCGCACATCGAACAATTTTTTAATAACTTTTGAACTCACAAGAGGATAATAATCTTTGATATCATGGCTTTAGTCATGAGTAAAATCGATTTATCTTACTATCAAGATCTCAGATGAAATTTGGTGTATTCCTTTCCGGTCAAGTGAAATTGGATTCATAAGCAGTCACTGATTCATCCTCCTACCTCAATTCTTGGAATTGTTTTTCCATCCTAAGACGAACCACCATAGGAAAATATTTCTCAAGAAACATTCCTTTGAATTAATCCCAAAAAAGAGCATCAATCTCCTTACTATCCCGAATATTTTTTACCATCGACCACCACTGACCAGCTTCACCTTAAAAACATTAAACAATGAGACTAACCTTTTGATGTTCTGAGCATCCCAAAACATCAAAAATATTTTCCAGTTCTTTAGTCCACCCTTCTACTAGCATAGGTTTAGATGATCCTCTAAAGGATGAGGGATGTTGCCTCATGAAATTATCCACTACTAACATGTTCCTATGCAGTTAATCTGGATGATCTCGTGCATGAATACCACCACCATTTATAGCCTGATTCAACTGCATCATCACTGTAACAAACTGTTCAGTTCCTATTTCGACCATATCAGGTTGTTAATTTGGATGTTCATCTTCCTCCTGATGTCTTCCCAATATAGCTACCCTATTTCCTCTGCAGAAAACCATTCTGAACACAGAAATATCATAGAAGAAGCAACATGGTAATCTATAAATGCTACATGATCTCGATATTAATATAAATTATTTTATGGACATTAGTTTAATAATACCCTAACACTTAAAGTTATCTAAACCGACCTCTGATACCAACTATAATGACCCACCCTTAAAACCTTACATATTCTTGAATTAAATGAATAATTCAAATTTTGTATATTTTCAGGTTTAGAGTTTTAGAGTGTTATGCCATAACTATTAAATCTCAAAATATTTACAAGGTAGACACTTCTACACAGTTTCTATTTAAAAAAACATGAACTCTTGAAAAAAACGAGTCATGTCTATTTCCATGTTAAAGAAAGCATGAATTTTCCTTAATCCTATAGTTGACCCTATTCCACATTATGCCCAGTGAAAAACATTTAAAAACATGGGATGAACATAAAAATCCCAGTAAGGGATACACAAAGAAGGAAAACTGTTAGTATTTTAAAACAACAAGTAAACCATGAATACTTTAATACAAGTAATACTTTTCACCTTTATGAAGTAGTGAATACTCTTCACTGAATAAAAGATCATTTCATACACTTTTGTACCCAAAAGATTACCATAAAACCCATATAAAGAATACATAACATATAAAGGTAACTTGGGACATAAACATACATAAATGGAATAACCATACAGTCGACTCCCACACATATCACTAAGTTGAATAGCCATAAGTCGGACATCCATACCCAATGCATTTGAGGTTATAATGTAACCACCCATCCTGGTATTCAAGGCTCCACCCGTCATTTGGTGTATCAGGTAACCACCTGTCAAATGTCCACGTACCAATACAAAACCATAACACATTCAACAAATATAAAGAAAAGAAAACATTTCAACATTTCGATCACAATATATCACTTAAATATATTGACATAACAAATCCATTTTCAAAACCATTTCAATACCAAAAATTCGTAAAATAGAATAAGGGGTTTATTTACGTTTAAAAACATTACAGATTGTTAAGGATTCCAAAGATCAAATAATACTCATGGAGGCAGAAAAGGTAGTTGTCACCATGTACGTTAAAAAAAATTCATTTTTGTCGTTTAGTAAAACGATTCGTAGAAATATATTCCCTTTGAATGAAATTAAAAGTCAAAGGTTTTTATACATCGTATAAAATAAATTCTTATATTAGAACAAAAGTTGTCTCAATGAAAGGAGATTGAGACGAAGTCCCTTACCTTGTGTCTGACTTGACTCGATCGTTCATTAATATCCTGAATAACAAACTAAAGTTAATTTATAATTGTTTAAGAACCTTTTTCAACATTATTATTTCTTTTATACCACTTATTACCACGTTATAAAAATTATGTAATCATTTAAGTTAATAACTTTCGTTTGGTCGATATTTGGCACTTGAGTCAAAAATGTACACCTTATATTTAAAAGTTGTCCATGTGGTCAATAGTCCATTATATCTAGAATGATATAAATGAGTTAAATATCATATATATCATATATATCCAGTATATACATGTATTTATAATATTACATAACATTTAGAGGTAAGAAATTAAATGCACCATTCATGGAGACAGTAAGCCGTACGTACAAATGAACACTACTTTCCATTTTTATTTATTATTTTAATGGAAATAAAACATAGCTATACTTTAGTATATTATATTTCCAGTATAATCTCATATATAATATCATTAACACTATCATTTATACATCCCACATAATGCATTAACGAGTCAAATTACTTTAAGGGGGTGGTAGTCCGCACATCCTCCAATGAGATTATCATATTTACCCACTATGGAAACCATAAAGGCATGATATAATTGTGAAGTAAAGAATCATAATGAAATAATTAACATAATATATATCTTATATAAATACAGTGCCATCATAATGTCCACTATGAGAGGTGGTAAGATGTTATTGAACATTCATCATTTTGTGAGGCGTTAGTTTACCATCCACAGAAACATTATGTTATTCATCCATTAGATGGAGGTGCGTGTAAGTGTAGTTAGAATATTTCTTATAACAACATCCTAGTATATTTAGGATACCAATGTTGTTACAATAGAATGAAATGATAATAGTTTAGAGGTTGGAGAAGTAAAATAAATGAAAATAATTTAATAGAAACTGTTACATTTAATTTGGGTAACTCATTTGTTTTAACCAAAAGGACTTCTTGAAGTTCCTTCTACCTACGGTAAAAATTCTAGGGGGAGTATAGGGATATATGGAGATTAATTGGGCAGAAGTTGGACGAGCCATATGGCTTGAGAGCTGTGTGTAATTGGTTATAAGTGGTATCCTTTTATAAGGGGGAGGAGGGGCTCTTTAGGAAAGTGTGAAATTATTATTTTATAATATAATGATATTCTGTTTCAAATGGTCCAAAAATCATTATAGTCAAAGATAAGATGAGTAATTGTCGAAATAAAACAATCCAATCCGAATTGGACTTGTTTTGTATAATATTTTAATCATTATAATCTTATTTATTTTAATCATTTATTATTGAGATAAATACTGCATCATTATTGTGTCATAAATAATTTAATTTATTTAATGTCTAAAAATTATAAAAAAACTACAATGATATAGGAAATATTTTAATATTTCCAAATAATATTTATAGTCAAAAATAGGAATTATATAACACCATATAAAAATTAATTACTAATAGAATTTTGTTAATGTCAATTTTGTCTTCACATTAAATTAATTAATCTAAATTTCTATTATCACTCCCAAGTGGCTCAATGTGGTCCCAAAATCGAACCAAATATTCCCATGGTCGTAAATGAATCAACCAATAATGTTTGGAAAAGTGTTAAGGTAATTTTGAATTATTATAATATTTATTATACCTTGAATTACCTTATTTAACTTTAACCGCTGTAAATAAAAGTCAAAAGTTACTATTCGCCAAAAATTATTTTCATCTTTATGAATCACATTTTACTTCTTGATAACAACCATGAATGTCAGATTATTGAAATTAAATTCATAGAAGTGGTAAATTTTCATTTAAATGAAAAATTCAGTTTTTTTAACAACCACTAAGTGGTTTCACTATTCATCAAATATTGAAGTTTATCAGAATAATTCCTAAAATTAAGCCTAATCTATATTTCATATTCTGTATTAAAAAATGATGTATATTTTTCCAAATTCAAAACATATAAGTGGCATTAATTAATTTTATAATTAATTCCCCGTGTAAAAACAAATAGTGTGTTTTTAAGAAACAATAACTATCAAAAGTTTGATACTTGTTTATGTCCAATTTCATAGTGAAATTGATTCCAATGACCAACATTGGATTAAACGGTAAAATTATATTCTTATTACAAAATAAAACCAATCAAAAATATAATCTAACCATATAAATAAATTTTATTAAAACATTGTTTTGAATTATAATATAATATTTTCACTATTCATTAAAAATGAACTTTATCCGAAAAATTCCAAAAATTTACACAAAGTAAATTTTGATTCCCACATTATAAAAAAAGATTTCATTAGTCCATATTGAATTGATTAAAGTTACCAAAACTATATTTAAAAAGGGTTCACTATTAAAAGGTGATAAATCGGCCTTTTAATGTAAATTATGCTTAAAATTAGATTCATACAGATTTTATGCCTCTAAATTTTTATTGGATTATATAGATACATTCAACAATCATGTATAATCATATTTTTATTAGTTTCATTAATTTACACCAATAAAATTTCTAGGAGTTAACTACCATTTAAAATAATAATATTATATTATTAGTGTGCAATGTAAGATTCCAAAGAAACCTGTTGTTCCGTATCGGGTACGCTATCAAACATAACAACCATTTTAAAGTAAAGTTAATATTTAATTAAAAAACATTAGTAAGTATAATATTATATTATTCTTCATTTAATTGGGATGTTACATTAATGATATGTTAATTTTGGAAATTTAGTGAAATTCTTTCGAAAGTTTTGGATTTTAATCTTTTAAAGGATTTATAAAGGTAACATTTATGAAATTTTTAAGTTTAATTTTGAGTGAGGCTTCACATATAAATGAATAAATTCACCAAATAATGATTTATGTGTATTGGATAACATGTGATAACAATTTTTCTTATGGTGATAATATGAGACAAAAGGAATGTATTTTCATCTTATTATGGATTTTATGATCCACTAGTTCTTCAGGAGTTAAAATTTCCTCTTCTTTTCATGGAGTAAGAGATGAAGTGAAGATTTATCAAGGAAAAACTGAAGATTGACATTGTACTTAAAAAATGAAATCAAGTAATTATATCTTCTCAATGTATTTGGACATAAAATTTTATCTTATTATCATCATTTCATATGATATTATGGACATTTTTAGACCGACTTGTTCAATGGTTTTGTGGTCCTTAACCATATATTGGCCATGTTATCTATCACTCTAGTAGTTATTGGGGAATATTTTCCTTTCAAAATACATCTTTTAATGTTTTACATTGGGAAAACATATATATGTGTTACTTCAGGTAACCTTCATGTTTCCAAATTTCCATTTTGAAGGGAAATTTTATTATTCATTTTTATGATGTTGGTTTCTATGAATGAATTATAAAATGTTAAAATTTTTATTAACAAGAAAAATTTATAGTGGGAAATTATTTTAATAGTGGGTAGAATGTAATTCATCAAGAATTTAATGAAATATATTTTTAAATAAGTTAATTTCTTTGATAGCTTATGTTAAATGCAACAGAATGTTTAGAACAACTGCATAATATTAATAAAATAATATATGTATATTATAAGCTAGCCATTAAATTGTAAAAAATTAATATGAATAAATGATTTATAAAATATATGTAATGGTAAAAGTCAATATAGTTTTCTATGTTATTAAATAAATAATCACATGATTTTTATTAAAGTTACTTTATTGTCCAAAAATATATTTTCTTCAGAAATAAATTTTCTTTCTTTTTTGAATAAATATTAATTTATATATTTTTAATTAAAAAATTAATTTAGTTTTTTAATTCATATTTTCAAAATTATTTTAATATTTTTTTGCAAATAGATTGAAAACATTTATTTTCCAAGAAATATTGAAAATTCAAATTTTTATTTAAAATAATATTTTTCATTAAAGTCATTAAAAAGTAAAATTATGTTTTGGAATATTTTTAAATATTTATTAGTAAATTCATATTTTAAATTATCTAATTATGGGTTTTAAAATTATTTTATATATGAATTTATTATAAATATTTTTATGTTTAGAAGGGAATTTTTTTTAAAAATATTTATTCTAGAATTTCACCAATTTAATCATAAATTAAATTTTAAAACTTTTATGTTTTGTAATTTTAAAAATTAAAACCATATTTCAAATAATTGGGATAAAATTTAGTAATTATTTCACTATTAATTTGGGCTAATATAAGCAGTATCCTCTGTAATTTTTATTACAATAGTAAGGGTAAATTTGGAAATTTAGGATAAAAATTAAATGATAAGGACTATCAAATCACCCTAACACTTTAATAAATTTTTTTAGATGATGTTAATTAGACCCTTAAAACCTATGTTTCTAAATTCAGTAGTTTAATGGACTGTTGTCGAGGAAAATGACATATATATTATTTAAATCAAATAAAGTCACAAAATATTTGTTTATTAGTCTTATATATCTCTAATGTATGCACATAGGGGAAAATATTGGTTATGAACTAATATATGTTTCCATTCATAACATAATACAAAATTATTAAATATATAAATCTATTTATCAATTTAGGGCTTTATGGATATGATTATGATGTTTATAATATTTTATTTAATAAAAACCCATTTATGTTACATTCATATATTAAATACTAAGAATCTTTTAACATTGGGATATTCAAAAAAGGGGTTTTACTATAAATAATATTAAAAAATATAAAATATTTATCTAAATATTGATATTTTATTTTTTATTTTTATTCATGAAATAAGTATCTTTAATATTTACACAATGCCAATGCAATAATTATTCTATTATTGAAACAATTAAATAAACAATACTAAAAATGTTAAAATAAATAAATTTTGAATATATTAAAGTTCTAAATAACTTGTATCGATTATTATGATATATCATGGGTTTATTAATTTTTTTTCTATTTTATTTTGTTTTATTTATTTTCTTAATGTCAATGTAATGAATAGGGTCAAAATTGACACTAGTGATATTTTATCACAATAAAAATTTGTTAAATTATTTATAAATAATAATAAAATATTTTAAAGTAATTTTTTATCATATTTTCAAGAATTTCCAAAATTATTTCTCTATGGTCCAATTGAAACTTTATATGTAAAAATTCCAACATTTTAATATTGAAATATTTGTTACCATAGTTAAAATTAAAATAGGTTAACAAAGGGTTAATCAAAATGATATTGATTAAAATAGAAACAAAACAAGTCAAAAGTATATTGGATGATGATATTACAACCATATAATATATTATTATATAACATAGTGCCTTTTGGTTATATTTTTATTGAAAATTAATTTATTACAATTTAATCTTTTAAGAAATTCCAATGGTTCCCATCAACTCTATTATAAAAGAACATATCATCTCTCGCTTATTCAGATCACATAGATCCTTATTTAAAAACCAAAATCTACTTAATTAACTTATAATTTACTATATCCACATTATATAGATTCTGGTATTAATAAAAGACCATCCATAGATAATTTAGAGGAGATCGAAAGGTGACGTTTCAAAGAAGATGTAATCTCTCTAACCGATCACTCTGTTTTTCTACGCTTCCCTACCACCTATAAATCAATGATGATTATAATAAAATAATAAATTTTGTAACCTATATATTGTTAAACTTTATTATTACTATTAAAACACAATTATAAACACTCTTTCCCATCAATCAACATTTGAAAGTATCACTCTTTTGTACGTGTGACTTACTATCTCAACATTGAAATTCAATTCATTTTACAACACCATGTTATAGGGATTGGTATTATGATAGTATTAGTGAGTATATATGATATTTATAATATAATAATATCTCAATAATGATAATATTATATCTATCTTATCATTGTACAATCATTTGTGAAATGATAACGCCACTTGGGCGAATGTATGGACTACCATCTCCACAATGAGATGTGATTTGTTTTCCATTTTATATCACATGGATGGTAATAAGGATTATTTTTATGAAAATATATTATGTATATATCATAATTATTATTCTTTAAGGGTTTATTATTATTTAAAATTCTGTTATTTTATTAAATAAAAAATGCAAACATCATTCATGCATTTTTATGACCTATTGTTACCATTAATGATGTACTTCATTTTTATATCTATAATTGGTTTGAGTGATAATATATATTTGTATAATTAATATATATTATTATTAAAATATGGAAAAAATTATCGAAATTATTGTTCCATAATGAAATTATAATGACCTGAGCTACCAAAAGAAATCAAGATTGGGAAATGAAGCAGCTGTCACTCATAATAATGATTTAAATAAAAAATTGTGAATAAACATGTGATATAGTGTTATAAAAAAAATTCATGACATTATGGATACATTTTTATTTAATATATTTATAATAAATTTAAATTTAGTATTCAAGAGGTTTCAACTTGAATAAATAAATTCAGGATGTGAGATAAGGGATTTTTTTCTCTATTTATTTATGTAGGACACATTTCTTATTCAGGACTTGTTTTTTTATGTGGATTATAACATCCCCATGAATTTATTTTATTATTATTATCCCAAAAAATTTGGTATTTACATATCCATATTGTTTTCTTTCATTCACTGGTCTTATATTATAATGTGGTATGGGTTTTCTTCACAATCTCATCATTGATTAAAATTGTATATGTTTAAGTCACCATTGGGAAATATTTCTCTTTCGTGTCCATGTTTCCAAAAATATGTTTTAAAATGGGTTTTTAAAACTCTATACAAATTATATGAACTTATATTTACTGATTTTTTAACTTTTTATAAAATCATTCGAACAATATATGTATTTTCTTTTTTTAAACTAGGGTTTTGATGAATTTTCTAATAGAAATATGAATGTAATTTTTTTAACTTATATGAAATGAGAGGATTTTGTTGCTTTCATGAATAATTAATGTATTAAATATTCATTTAAAATAATACTACGATATTTTGAAATATTATTTTTTTCCTTTGTAATTGTGTGGATTTTTTTATTTTTTATTTTTAAAATAGAAAGGATATCTTCCTCAAGAATCATTTCAAGTGATATTTCAAAATATTCTTCCATTTATGACAACACTATTTGATGTTACTTATGTTTTAATAGGGATATTATCCAAGGGCACCATTCCTATTACTTTGATATATGTTTTATATTTATTATCACAAGATGTTTGTGAATTCAATTACTTTTCATGAGTTATGTTATTATTAAAAGATTATAAAACCCATTTTTTCCATGGGTTATGATATGATTAATGATTTATTCTACAATGTCACATATATTTTTGGTTTTCATTATGTGACTATTGGGACCTATGTGTCCCTCCAATTCATTAGTTAATGAATTATTTCACATGATATGGTTATGGGGAACATTTTTATGTGCTTGATTCATTATGGGAAAAAAGTAGATGTGCTTGATCTTTTATTGGAAAAAAGGTGATGTTATTAATATGTAATGGGTAACATGATTTGATACCTTATATGATGGCCATGTTAGTTGAACATGACATACTAAATTATTTATATATATATTATTATTCCATATATAATCTTGAGAAGAAATCATGATTGGTTATTGAGTTAGGTCGAATTCTCATTCTTATTATTCATATCATTTGAAATGGTAATATTTTATGACATAACCAATGAAAATAATCTTTGAATGATTGGGAATAACCATTTTATGTTATGTCCACGATCTCATTGCCATATTATTTTATTATTTTATTATATGTTCATCAATTAATATATTCACTCTTTACCCTTACCAATCATCCATGTTCACCCTTTCTTATGTTTCCTTTCCCTATAATATGAAGAAAGGTTTTAGGTAGTATTACTAAATGGGAATATATTTATGGGATATTTTGATGATCTCTCATTAAATAATAATTTTGTATATATAATCTCTAAAAACTCTAAACCTTTGTGATTTTGGTGTGGATTATATTGTTATTCATTTGAAAATATGTTATATATATGTATGAAATACATGGGTTGATATATCTCTTTTTTGGACCAATGTTTTTTATACGGGGTATACTGTGATTGATGATATTGTTATTTTATTTTTTGTCTTAATTATACATCTTACTTGTTTAATTTATAATGGTATTTTTTATTATGTTTTAATTTGATTCTTAGGCCCCTTTGAAATCTCTATTTTATTTCAATATAAATTTATACTTAGCATTGATAGTTATGATTTTTTTTTAATATCATATTTAATAGAATCATTTTCCGAGTATATGATGAGTTTTAGTTATTAATGGGCATTTAGATGAATGTTGAGTTATATCCTACTCTTTTGAGTATGTATTTAGGGATACTGGATAGAGTTATTGGAGGTTATATCTTTGGGATATAGATTTTATATCATTGGGTTATGAGGGTATATAAATTATTTATTATAGGAAGGTGTTACAATGATAGATTTGAGTAGTTTCATTTTTAGCTTTGGAGGTGTGTTTTCCTTTTTCCCTGATTAAAATACATATATGAATTTATATGAGCATGCATTTTTTTATAATTCTACGTGGTTATCATTATACACAATTTTGAATTACAAAACACCATAAAATTGAATACACATATATCTGATAAATAGCACTCAGTATGTCAAGGTTATGGGGAATCCCACTAGATTGCTAGACTCACCCATATCTGCATACATGAAATGGGTTTTGATTGACATGGGTAGACACAAATATTTTCATTTTTGTCACTAAAATTTCATGTGCATTGATGTATGGCCTAAGATGAGTATTGTTTAAGAGTTTGATGGTTTAATTAGAGTTATTCTAGTGATTTTTTTAGAGGCTATGTGACTTTATTTATTTTTATATTTATCATGTAGATATTGTCCCATGTTCATGATATTTTATTATTATATGTTTATGTACTTTTTACAACCAATTTTATTTTTGTAGTATACTATTTTATGTATTATAGACTATATATTATATATCATGGATGAAATTATCCTCTTTTATCTCCCAATTTTATTTCTATAGTTATTTTCAATATTTGTTATGTGAATGGGTCATGAATTTGTTTTGTATTTAGGCATAATCCCTGTGAGATATATTTTTGGTGAGAGTCTCTCGATGATTTTTTTCCATTTTTCAAGAGTTGATAGTCTCTAGTGTAAGGGGATTTTGGCTAGACGCAACTTGGTTAACTCATATTAGGTACCCATTTGGTATACATGGTCTAGGTGTAACATTATTAATGAAAAAATCATCATATTTAATTTTATATATTCTTTTAAAAAATCTAACTATAAAAAATGTATAAGTTTCTTGAAATCCATTGTAATGAGTTAAAGTAATTTTTCAATTAGATAAGTAATAATGATGTTGCATTTAGATATATTTTGAGAATCATAAACGGTATAAGAGAAGATTAAAATATTATTCCATGGAGAAAACAAAGGCATAAATATTACTCTATATTCATTTTTAATACTTTTTTATGTATATGACATGAAAAATTATGTAAATACTAGTCGATAAGATTCATCAGTACTATATATATGAAATGAAAATTTCAAACTCATAAAATTCCAAAACACACACACACAAACATATATATATATATATATATTTATATATTATTTTGAAGACAATCAATCATCTTATGGGTGGAATAAATATTATTCCAAAGAATATGGGATAAAAAAATAATAAATACATTATCTTCTATGATCCTTAAGCTAATCTGCATGGAATCTAAGAAAAAAATGTTGGTCAAAATAGAAAGTATAATCAGAGTATCTATAAATTTCATAAAAAAAATTGATACTTGATTATATGTATTCAACCACATATCATAGATGGCATTATTATAGATAATTTAATTGGTAATTAATTATTTCATTCCATTAAACCATTGGCCACCAAGTGTTCGAAAAATTGATTTGTTATATTTCTTGGCAATTTCAATGAATATATTAACTTTAATACTTCATTATTTATGTAAATAAACATGTTAGGTGATTCAATGCCATTATAAAATTATGAATTTTTTATATGTTTCATTTATTTTGTTATTTGATATGAAAAATGTATTATTTTATCATTAGGTTGAATAATGGAATTTTTACAATAAATTTTATAATTTAAATATATACACGAACAATTATTTGATAAAATTCATGGAAAAGGTCCTATGAGAATTTTTATAAATTTGATTTACTTATTTATTATTCACATTTTATGACGAAAAAATTGTTATGGTCTTTAATATTTTACTAATAAAATAATTATTGGGTTTATAATAAAATAGATTTATACTTGGGAATATCTAACCACCATGTATTCAGAGAATTATTTAGACTCAATTGCATGAACAATTAAATAAAATATTATCTTGATAGTGAATTCACAATTTGGAAATCCATGGTTTAATCATTAATTTACATAGTATTCATTTTTTGATAAATTTAATGACATGATTATTGTGTTAAATAGTGATTCATTATAGAAAAAGTTCATGTGTTGGATTATTAATTTAAATAATGGATTATTTTTGTGAATTATGGTACATTTTAAATATCACAAAAAAATTGAAAAAAAAATCACCCATATCCCATCAATATATTTTAGTTTTTTAAATATTCAAATAATATAAAATTATGTTAATAAAATATATAGTAGAAAAGTGTAATTTCAAAAAAAAATTATAAGATATTTTTTAGAATGGGTTATTTTTTTTAAAAGATAATATATTAAATTGAATTTCATTATCCAAAATTTATATAGTATGTAAATCACCTTTGTATTTATTTTATAGGATAATATTTCTATGGTTGTTGATCTTTTAAATATATTAATTTCATGAAAAATATTATTAGCCTTTCAATAAATTGTTAATTATAAAATGGGAATTTATAAAAACTACTTACAAAGATCAATGGGAAAATGAATATCAATAATACACACATATATTAAAATTTTATGTTTTGATAATTTGTTTTTATAAATATATATATTTCTCACACATTCACATCTATATTGATATAGTTTTTAGATATATTTATTACACATATATAAATAAAAATATCTTATTTTAAATAATATATATTTAAATAATATATTATTATGTTTTATTTAAAAAATTAATCATGGTAAAATAATTAGTAAATTAACCATCTAATCCAAATATTTACATACTATTTAAATAAATAACCCATGATTGAAAAACTAATCATTATATCCTTGTTTAGAATTATTTTTTTCGATATTATTTAATAAATTAAAATTAAAATTCATAATTATTATAACCAAAATTTTTATTAGGTGGATTATTTTTTCAATTATATGTTTATTGGTAGAGATATATAAAGATGTTCGAAGCCATAACTATTATTTGTTAACTGAGTGAGCTGATTGGTGAAAGAAATATTCACCATGCATTTTACAATAATTTTTGGACTCTGGGTATGTCATATTTGATCAAGAAATGTATAAAGTGATGAGATTATATGTTATCTAAATTTAATTTCCATATTAAGTAATTTTAGTTAAAAATGGTTATGTTGTCTAGGTCATTGTAGATTGTGTTTCAACTAAGAAAATTACCAATGGGAAAAAAATTTCCTTTTTGTGGTAAAATACAAAGTGGATATCATGTGTAAATGTGATTTTTATACTAATGGTGATTTAGGTAGAATATAAGAGTAATTGGGGTTGGTAAGGGAAATCCGAATGCTATATAAAATAATTGGGAAATTTATAAAGGTCAACATAATTGTAGAGGTAGATGTGAAAGAGTCACTCTTACCATTTGTAAGTGATAATATTAAAAAGGGATGCAAAAATGGTAAATAAAATATGTCCAAAACATAGTAGAACATTTGGTGGAAAGGAAATTGGGAAATGAAGAAGGACACAATGTGTAGGATACTATTTTAGTATTCTAATGTCCCTATTAGAAATATGGAGTACCTATCTCTTTAAGAATTTTAGTTACCAAGGAGCCATTTTGTATAAAAATATTAAGTAGGATCATAGAGATGAATCACACTATAGATGAAGACATTTTTCCCATATATTTTATATAGTTGAAAAGTAAATGTGTTGGTGGATGTGTAACAAGCCATTTTACCATGAATTTCACCTTGCATAGACTATATATCTTTATTATTAAAGTGAAAAAATGTTTTTATTTGACAATGAAGAATAATGGGTCCCACTGTGATATTATTAGGAATATTATGGGGGAGAAAACCATTGAATTTATGAGTTCTTAATTGAATTTTCTAATTACCAATTAAGTGCTTAAAGGTAGAAAATTTATAGAAAATATTTATAGAGAAATGATTCTGAATTTAGAAAAGTTAAATGGTTGGGGAAAAAGGGAGATATAAATATAAATATATATATAAAACTAAGATAATGATGACTACTTTGGGAATAACTTGGATGATATATGAATTAGGGAAAGAACTGAAGAAAAAATAATGATATTTCACTTCAGTATGTAGTGAATGGAAAATGTGTTCCATTATTTGATTATTATCATTTTTATATGTGGAAGAATAAAATGATATCTCACCTGAGATATCTTAAATAAGATTTCTAAATTTTTAAAATTCATATAATATAATTTTGTGATGTCTTGGGATTTTTAAGAATAAAATATATTAATAAATTTTTTTATGTTGATTTAAAGGCACAAAATTATCTATTTGGATCCTTACTAAACCAGATTTATATGAAAGTGATAGAAAATAAAATTTAAAAACAATTTATAGAATAAAATTTCCAATATTAATTACGGGTTTTGTAAGGTGAAGGATGCTTAAATGTAAGTGATGTATAATTTGCTTGATTATATTTAGATGGTCACAAACAAGAATATTGAAGTCTTCTTCAATCATCTAATTGATGTTGTGGGATACATATATTGTAATAATGATAAAATAAATACAATTTATATATGAAAAGGATTATTAAAATATTTATAACCTTGAACATTTCTAAGATGTTAGTTCTCGAGGAATAAGATTTCACAATTATGACTCTTGATATCTTCTGATTAAGCTGAGGTATTTTGAAGTGTAGGCAAAGCATGAAAAAACAAATATAAAATATTTAAAATAAATTACCTTCAAATCCCCGAATAATTTTCTAAAAGTTTATTTTTCTATTAATAAGGAAGATTTCATTTATGAATTTTTATCAGAAGTGGAAAATAGATCCAGGTAAGGAAAATGACTGTACGAAGGAAAGATACCATTAAAATACATTAATTGTTAAAATATTTTACATATTATTATAATATTTTCAAAGAATATAAAATATATAATTGAATATGATATAAAATCAATTGAGTATAATATGATTGCCTGTGATACAAAACATTAAAGGAATAAGTTCTACATAAAAGTGGTTCCAATGAAAAAGAATTTTGAGTGAAAAATAATTATATTATTAAATGTTCCATGAAGATTATATAATTGAGATTATTTTATTTTATGAATATTTTATAATGAAAATCGAAGCAATAATGATTTTTGATGATGATAAAGATGATTAAACTGAACTTTCTATTGTGTAAAAAGTCAGACTCGAAGGATCTATTGAATAATTGTTTATTTAGTAAAATAAAAATTGAAATATAGGTTGTTTAATGATGTAATATACAATTTAAATAGAAAAAATTATTGAAAAAATATTCACATGGAGATGGTGGTGGAATTATTTGATACATCTCAAGATATATTTGTAGAAATAAAGGACAATAGATAAACTAATAAATATAGAGGATCATAAAGTTAATGATATTTGATATAACTTATTAAGTTTTCATTTGTAATGTGACTCTAAAAATGATGTCAAATTAAATAATAATGGATATATAATAAAGGTAAAAGATTAATACTCTTTATCTAGGGTATTGAGACTAAATGAAAATCAATAACATGTAAATAAATAGGTTACATTTTTATCCTTTTGGCGGAAGAAGAAAATAGCCTTAGCTATCAAAGGCTCTGGAATTTCAATCAAAAAATTATGGAAAATTTTTATAAACCAATATATATAATAGATATTCTATATATAATATAGATTTCTGATAAGACTTGTTATTTATTTATAAGGGGACAATTGGTGAGAAATCTAAACTAACCAAAGTAGAAAAGGGTCTCAAATCTTCTTGATTTGATTCACACCAATGTGTACGAACATATGATTATTAATAGAAAAAATATTGAATAATAATAAATATATATATTTATGATTATATAATAATGGTATATATCATTTTTTATATAGGAAAACAGTGATATTATTGAATGTATCAAGTTGTTTCAATGAACAACATATAATGAAACCAAGAGAATGACCAAGGTTATTCGGTATGATAATGGAATGGAGTGTATGTATCATGAAGAATAAAAATTCTCTTAGAAGCATGTTATCAAGTATATGTTTTCATTAATAAGTGCACCAAAAAAAATTTATATGGTGGAGTTGTGAAATTTAACAGCGAAAAACATATCTAAAACATTTATCACTAAAAGTGAAATCTATCATAACTACTAGAAGGAAGCCATGTAAGGATCATTTTACACCCAGAATTTAGTATCCCTGAGTTATGTTAGGAATTAAACTCTCTATGGTAAGTGTTATAGAGGAAATACAATGTTGATTCACATTAGAGTGTCTGAGAGTAGTATTACATTTGAATCAATGAATAAAATCAAGGAAAATATAGGATTAATGAGTGTTATGAATTTTTAGGCTACACTTTCAAAAGAAATCCAATAAATGCATCTCCAAGATGTTGAATTTTTTTTTTGGAGAGTAGTGTTTTATTATTTATTGAAGAAAATTATTGGATGAAATTTGGAATCGCAAATTTGAGTGTCATTTGTGATGAAGAATATGAACATGATATTGACTAGGTTGGTGGACACAGACCAACATGTGAAGAGGATTCAAATGATAAATCATGGGATAAAGAAGGTGTTGAATGGATTCAACTAATTACGTAATAAAAATGAAGGTGAGAAATTTTTTATGATTAAAATATAAACCCAGATAATATGGATCAAAAAACTGATAATATAAAATCTACATTGAAAACATCTCTATTTTATCAAGTGAAACCAACCGCATTTGAATATGTGGTAAATAATGAGATGTGGGTCAAGGATATGAAAAAAGAGTTTGATAAAATGGAGATAAATTAGACTTGGGAGCTCATTGATTGTCCAATAGATCATAATATCATAATAATAAAATGGTTATTCAGAAATAATCATAATGATAATGAAATATTTTCCATAAAAGTAATATTAGTGTTAATGGGATATAAAAAAATATAAGGAATTGGTGAATAAGAATCCATTACACCAATAGAGATACATCAGTCAATAAGATTCTATCTTTTTGTGGTTATACATAAGATATCCATAATTTACCAAATATATTCTATGACAATGTTTTGAAATATGATTATAAAAGAACAATTTCACATTAAGAAATTGGTGAGATTTATGATTAGTGGTGGAGAATCAAAAGTGTGTAGGTTAAAAAGTCTTATACATCAAGAAATAAAAATTATGATCCTAGTATTCCTAAAATGGAAACATTATTAATGAATATAAATTTGAAGAGAGGTGGATTCAATCATAATTTTTATATGAAATTGATAATGTAAAAGTACTTTATTGTGCTTTTCGATAAATATAACCTCATATTAATAGTCAGAACGTATAATTTTAAGAGGATTTGTGTGAATTTGATGAGTATGAAGGTTAAAATGTTTATTTTAGAGAGTTCTATTTTTTAACAGGTTTCAATATTACTAATAAGGGAGTAACATTTCCCCCCACCAAGACTAATATATAAATGATATATTGAATCGGGTTGAGATGCATGATAATAAAAGCAGTTTCAACACCAACATTCATTGAAACTAAACAAGTTAAACATGTAGAAGGAAATCTATTTGATATTAAGCATTATTGAAGGATGAATTGATGTTTTTTTTACTTGAGTACAATAATATTGTATATTTTAATTTATACATGAATGGATGCTCACATTCAAAAAGAACAAAGTCGGATCATCTGTTAGTTTTGAAGAACACAATGAGTTACATTTGGGACAAAAATGATTATATTTTGGTATATTATTTAAGTAATGATAAATAATTATATACATACATGGATTCATATTTCAATTTAGATATTATGGATATAAAATCCGTGAGTGGTCTATTATTTTTCCCTATAAAAATGTTCATATAGTCTCTTAAAATGAAACAAGAGAGTACCAATCTCAGAATAACTAAAGTGGAGTATATTTTAGTAAAACAATAAATTACCCAGACAATATGTATGAAACAATAACTATAATTTGTTATATTTGAGGTGAAGTAACCCATGGTACTCTATTGTGATAACCAATGGGTTAATGAACATACTAAGAATCTAGTATAAAATTTTAAAATAAATCATATTGTGATATGGTTCTATTTAATTAAATTTATATTAGAGAATGGCATTAAGAAAATAGATAGTTTGGGTAAAAATAAATAATTTATATAAATATTTAAAAAACTATTTACGATACTTGAATTTGAAAATAATTAGTTAAACCTGGATATTTAACAATTTTCCTCAGAATGATGAGTTTTTGAATCTCACCTTTATACTTATGTACAATTCTATTCATATATGTTTTATGGTTTTTTAGGATCTATGAAGATAGTGAGAGATAATATCCATACGAAATATAGAAAAAAATGTATGTTATATTCTTAATTATGGACACCATTGTAAAAAATAGAATATTTTTTGTTTTCAATTTTCCGATTTTACTAAAATATGTTTAATTTTTTGTAATGATACAATTCACAGCTATTTTCATAGTGGATGTATCTTGATTTATTTGATTCATAAAAAAGAAAAAGATATTTTTTTAATATTCTATCAAAGGGAGAGGAAGGTTGTGTGGATTCAGTTGGAATATAAATAGGAAGAAAAATTAGGAAAAATTATCAAACAATTCTTTAACTACATAAACAATAAAAAGAAATAAATAATACGGATCCTATAAAATAATTTTTAGTGGGAAAATTATGTGTGTTGATAAAAAATAAAAAGGATGGATTCTGACAATATTATGTTTTAATAAGTTTTATTTTTTTAATTACAAGTTTATTGGTAGAAAAAATAAAGAATCATGAAAATAGGGTCAATCTATTAAAATTGGGTGAGAATATTTGTTGTTAAACCTTTTATAGGTTATTCAATATGCCTTGGTTATTATCATTATTCTATAGTGGATTGGGATATTACTAGAGTGAAGAAGATACTTGTGTTTCAAATCTTATTAAAAAGTAGAATCATTTCGGTTCAAAATTGTCTTTCTATAAATGTTGAGGTACATGTTTTTTAAATGAGAAATATAATTGTGGGAAATGGAAATTCATGTACATTACATGGTCAAATTCAATATGGATCACATGTGTTATAGTCATTTTTTTAAAGGTAACTATTATAAAATTTGAAGGTAATTGGGAAATGTAATGTACATCTAAATTTTACATAAACTGACAAAAAATAACAAGATTAATTAGCATATTAAAGAGAAATTCATAAGGTTACCTCATTCCATTTATAGTTTTCAACATTAAAGAAGATATTGAAATAAGAATATAGAGATTAGCACACAATAATAGTAGTCGTGGGGGTTGTGAAATGGGGAAATGATGAGGACCACGTTATAGAGGTAACCATTTTTGGATAATTATATAGATTTGAGAAATGGATTCTCACTCACTGAGTATTTGTGTTACCAAGGTGGATTTATGCAAGAAAAGTAAAAACAAGTTCCTATAGAAGCACCAAAATATTATAAGAAGACGTGTTATAAATTGATATTCTACATATGATGAGGAAATATGTATTAAAACACAGAGCAATCAATTTTTAAGGGTGTTTGTAAAAAAATTCATTACAATGGTAATTAATGAAACAGATCATTGTAACCTTTCATAAAATTTGTAGGGGTCTCACTATTACACCGCAGATAATATCAAATGGATTTAAACCATCATATTTATGGGTGCTTAATGGGTGGTTTTGGAGAATCATTAAGAGGATTTATGTGGAAAATTAATGGAATATGTTTTTAAAAAAAAATAAAAAGATAATAGAAGAATACATAATAGAAGTCACAAAGATAGAGAGTTATATAAATAAAATATAGATAATTGGGACCAATAGGATTTTTGTGGAAATAAATTTAATGATTTCATAATAATGAGAAATAACTGAATGAAAAAACCACACCCTTATTGGATTAGATTTTTCTTTTTATGAATTTTCATTGAATGCAATTGTCATATCAAATTAGTATTGTATTACTTTTCCAATAGTAGTTACAAATAAGAAAAGAAGAGGAAGTTCCCTAGGATTGACAGTATGAAATCCTAAAGCAATTTTGACACTTACAGTTTGCATTCTAAACCCCTAGTATGTCAACAAACTAATGAAATATGCTAATTTAAATACCCCTTTATGGAGAATCACAAAAAAAAAATATGTCTTTACATTTAATTTCTATATGTAGATTTTTTTATGCTCTTAGAGTTTGGACCAATTTATGGTGTTCTTACTAACTTGAGAATAATATTTGGTGTTATAAAAGAAAATTTTTAAAGCTAATTCGACCAGATCTTAGGGTGAATTTATAATTTAATTACACTAATAGATATAAAATAACACAAAATAAAATATTATATTATTTTTAATCAACCATGACTATACATAATTAACCATTAATTGAGTTTTTTTTGGGATTTTTTGTCAACCACAATGATGGATTTAGGTAATTATAATTTTTTACATTCATTGAATGAATAATTGATGTGTATTAGTAATTGGATTTATATAAATGAAAATCAATGAGTATATTTTTAATATATGAAGAATTAATTTCCTTTTATATTATTGAATAATAATATATTTTTTGTGTATATAAATTTATATAACAATATGTGATTATTTTTTTGTATTTTTAGGTGAGATTTATAAGGTATGAAATTAAGATGATTTTTTATAGAGTTTTGGAGTCCAATTAAAAATATTTTTATTATTAACCATTAAATATATTATTAGATAAGTTTATAGAGAAATTTAATAAAAAATCATTGGGGGACAAAAATAATTCTGACTAAGAGAATGATTATACACAATTATTTCACAGTATCTGGGAAGAGATTCGATATAAAACAGTTGATGGAAAATTCAATTTATAAAAACAACATGTACTAGTATAAGTGATTATGTTTTAAAATATATGTTTAAAATTAATGAAATATATGTTATAATTTTACTTCAATTGATAGGATAGATAGATTTAAAATGACATGTGAATTAATGGGGTGAAAATATAGTGTTCTTAGAAATTTTATTTATAAATATAAAAAAAAATTGAAATAAAATTTTAAATTTTTTGGATTAAACTAAAGGGAAATAAATATGGGTGGAGTAGAAAAACATTGGGAATATTTTAATTAAAAAGGGTGAATTTATACCCAGTATAGTGGCAATAAAAATTGAATTTTTTTCTTTGATATATTGAGTAGGAACCTTGAAATAATTTATGAAGTATAATGTTATAACGTGTTTTTGTGCCGAAAAAGTCACAAATGAAAATTAAGAATAACCTTAATATACATGTCGATTATTAAAGAATTATTGAATAATACATTCTCGACATTTTAATTTAAATGATATAGATGCTCATGTCATTGGGAAGCACCGAAATAAATTTTTTGAGCATTGCTTCATGAATCCAAATGTGGTAGAAGTTTCCTTGAGAATGTTTATTAGAATAAAATATCCATAATATAGTATAATTAAGGGTATATTAAAAAATAGATAACATTAATGGATAAAAAAACATGGTTTATTGAAAATAAAAAGAGATGTTATATCATTTATTAATAAAAATTATGGTGATCAGTTGTGTAAATCCATAATATGAGGCTTATGTTGAGTATATATTGAGAAAAATAAGTTGTATCTATTAAAACATATGAAATATCATGCATCAAGCAAAAGGAAATCTACCACTATTATATATATATATATATATATATTAAGAATATTGAAAATATAACATAAATCTAACATCAAATTACAATTACCTTAAGAACAATGTAGAGTTTTAAAGAATGAAAAATACCAAGTATGAATTTATATTTATGGAAAATTATTATAGGTTGTTAAACCTTTGATATAAGACATTTTTAAGAATTAATATATTAATTTAACACTTTTTATGTATTTTTTTTAAATTAAATGATATTTGTGGGTAATGATCTTTAGGATATTTTTCAGGATATGTTAAAATTTGAATGATGACAAATTATTCTCAATTTAAGATAATTTTATTGTAGTTATATTTGGAAATATAATCTTATTCACAATGATTATTTTTTTTGTGAATTTAATAATAATTTTAATTGGTTAAAATAAAAATATAATTAACATTATTATTGAACATAGATTTTAAAAGATAACCATGGAGATTAAAATTAATTATCTGAATTATAGAACATGATAAAAAATCATGAGGCATATGAAAATTATAGTATGGTTAACCAATATAAATTAAAATTAATATTAAACTAATTAATAGTATATTAATACATCCAACAAATATTTTCATATCCCAAGGACAGAAAGTTTTAGTTTCATGGTTACTTGAAACATCAACATCTTATTTTAAAATCATTGTTGACATTTATCAAAAAATATGAACCTATAGACCATTTTCTATAATTTTATATGCTATAAAAATCTCTATAAACTAGGAAATGGAAAAAAATGGGCAAATCTCATATTCTTAGTAAGTTAAACATATCAACTAGTTTTAACCATTAGATAAAAAATATTGGTAAAAAATGATGAAGGAAGAAAATTTGATTAAAAGAGTATTGGATTATAATGTACACTAATAAAAATAAATTGACAATTATGGATCAATTTATATAAAAATAAAACAAAATAAATTTCATCAAAACAACTCATAGAATAATATGAAAAAAATCAAACAATACATAAAATTATATTATAATGAACATGACTATCATTCAAACATTGAATATCATTAACATTTGGTATATTTTTTGAAAAAAGAAAAATTTTAGAGAAGTGACACCAAAATAATCATAAGAAAACAATGTGAAAAAATTCTATGTTTTCCAAGATTTATTTCTTGGGAACAAATCCAATTATGTCCACCTTTTAGAATATGAAAAACTATATGTATTTACACCTATTATTTAAGATCCTGACCAATCTTGGAGTTGAATCTGGCTCATTTAAAGGTTCTATATTGATTATTATTGATTAGTTTTACTTTTTATTTTAAATTGGTGTATGTTAGGTTCACAATTAAGAAAAAAAGAGGAAAACGGGGTTGAACAAAATTGGAGAACAGTTAGGGAAAACCATTCAACCCATCCCAAAAAACAAAAAAAAAACCCATGGTAGTATGGATTTGCACAGTTGGTGCATGGTTTTTCATACTATTTTCCCTATTAGAAGTAATATTGAACCCCTATATAACATTTTCCCTATTTAGGTGCATGGTTATGAAGAATAATTGGCCCCATGATAGCTAACCATGCATAGGAATGAAGATGACGTAAAAATTAGTATCATAATTATACAGACACCATAATTGAACCCAAATCAATCCCCATTAGACTACATGTCCTATTTAAAAATTCGGGAGATCTCCAGATAAATTCCAAGCCTTCCTGACATCAGTTCTTCATGATTTAAAGCCCAGATCAAAATGTTCGTCACTCATAGTAACTGGATCTTATCCCATTGCTTTCCTATTCATCCTCCTTTATTATCTCCGTATTTGAGTGGGATTTGCCCACTATTTTTTATATCTAACCATGTGGATATATATCTATATCCCATATATTTTTATTTTTTAGTAACTGTTTAGGGTTATAGATCTGAATTACATTATTTATTTTTGTGCCACTGAATTTTCTAGAGTTTTGTTGGGTGATCACTCATAAAAAATTGACTTAGGTTGTTTAATTTTTAATTCCCACAGTCATTATTTGGATTAACTATATGACATTGTGTAATTTCTATAATTTTTTTAAATAAATTTGAGTTTAGGATTAAATTAATCAATTTGGGAGAATTAATTAATAATAGAAATGTAAAATTGGGGGAATTAGGGGTAATTAATTGTGGTATTAATTATGTGAAATTGATATTAGGAATTAGGATCAATAATTGTGGGATTAATTATTTGATAGTGATTTTATAGATTGAGATAATTAATTATGGAACTATATAGGATGAATTATATTGAGAATGATATAATTAATCTTGGAATTAATTATTGGATTTTGGGTTGTGAGTATTGATAAATTAATTTAATTTATATAATTAATTAATTATCAAATTAATTATATTAATGATTATATTAACAAATGGAATTGTTTATTTTACCGAATTGTTTAATTATTAATGGAATTTTCTGTGGATAATTAATTACAGAATTAATAATGTGTTAATATATGGGAACATGGTCATTCTAATGGGTGATGTGTGATTGGAAACATGATAATTCGAATGTTATTTACATAGTGTGAACATGGTAATTCTAATGTGTGAGGTGGGAATGGGAACAAGGTCATTCATGTATGAACTAATGAATTGGAACATGGTTATTCTCATGTGTGATGTTTAGGTTATGGGCATAGTGGAAGCATGTAGTGGTCATTCCCAACAATTATATTTTTCATGATCGATGAACTATTAGAGATTTAAATATTGAAAACTATTGTGAGACACAGAATTAAATCAATGAATATAGACAAGATAAATCACACCGAAACCAGAGGGGTGATAATCATGTGTTATTTATAATTAATTTAAATAATTAAGAAATTTTTTGATGGAATTCATTCTTTATTGATGGATCTGACAACTGATCTATGTTTTACATTTATTTCATCATAGGAATCAAAGAAGATTCTATCTAGTCTAGATCTACATCTGATTAGAAAATTATTGAACGTCATCATTGGAATCCCCAGGTGCTAGGATGACAGATCCTATAACTTGTGTTTTCCACCTTTGATTTCTTTAAGAATCACTTATAATTAATATTCCTCGATTAATCTTGATGTGAAGTGGTTAGTAGAGGAATATTTATTTCTTTTATTGGGATAATTATTTGATAAGAGAGCTCCCTATGTCTTGAGATGATTCTCCAAATCCATTGTGCACAACCCAAAAAAATGAATTCGGTCTCCTATAAAATAACATAATTTGGTTTACATATAAATAAGGTCAAAATAAAATAATTGAGCAAGTTCCCTTTATTATTTATTTAATACCTATACAACCCTATATCAAATAATAATAATAATAATAATAATACTAATAATAATTCTCAACATGCGCTTAACTTTCAAATTAAATGAAATATTATTTAATCAAATCATATTTAATATTTAAAATTTCTCAGGGAACCATTAATAACAGTCCTCCATTCCCCAACAATATTTATCTAGGCATAAACAATGAGTATTTATTTAATAAATAAATTTCACAGCATTATTCATTGAAAAATAAATAAATATTAAATTCACTAATTATCCTATAAATATTTACTAAATATTCTGCTCACATTATATTCTCTTGAATATTTTGTGACATAATATATGAGATCAAGAAAACAAGAATAATTATTAAACCATGGGAGAGATTAATATTTATTCAACTTATTAAATAATTAATATTAATATATAATTTAACTGAGATTCTCGATACACATAGTTTGTGACCCTCTTGGACCCTTTCTAATTTGAATTGGATGAATCAACCTAACATCTAAGGATATCATATAGAATCACTCTAAGGAACCCATAGAGAAATATTAAAAATTTCTCAGCGACATTATACCTCATATAAATGCCTACTATGTAATATAATCCATGTATCGGGATATCTCAAATCAACCAGGTGGCATGATGGTTCCATCAACCTATCTTCTCAATGTCGCTTTCTTTGACTTCCTGGAAACTGAACATGCCTATAGAACACAATAGCCATTGAGTTATTTTGTATTTTTCATTTACATAAAATATATTGAGATATCAAATTCCATTATATAACATAATATAAAATCCTTTCTTGCATTTTTTATTAATGATATATTACTATTGATACACCAAATGTATCAAACTTCACAATGATCATATGTCATCATTATTTTCATAAATAGATAAAAGTAGGTAACTCATAATACTCATTAATAATAATATCTATGTATACGGATCAATACACATGTATAAAAATAGGAACATCCAAAAACACATATGAATTTGGATTTCGTACTAGAAGGCCTCATTCTCATCATATTGTACTATATATTACCAAGGGTGTACACCATGAGGAGGTTCCTTAATGTCCTATAAGTCTCCACCCCGGATAGCTAGTATCATTTGTGCCCATAAAATTATATCATCTGTATATAGAATATATTTTTTTAGTTATAGTGTCGTAGAACTTTTGAGTTCTCATCATAGTGAAGAAATATTATGACCTTTTTGTAAGATAGGCACTCTTAGAACATTATCACATATGATGTCATACAAAATAAAAGTCATGATGTTGTAAGGAGTGTATTAATATTAAAAACCATGAATACAAGTGACCAAAACGTACAACAACATTGGATGTAGGAAATAATCACCAAAAACTGACACATTCACTAGAGAAAACTAATAACAACCATCGGTCCACTAGTACACACATGTTACCCATGCTTCTGATAATATAGGCCTATAGTCAGGTGGTTTGACAAATTCTCATCTGTAGGTTGTCAGGTTACTATAAAACTACCCCTATTGTAGAAATACCTCAGGACGTGATACTTCCAGAGTATATGATTTGTTTGTTGGTGTGACCTTGGATATTTTGTAAGATCCACCCCTGCAATATGATCAAAACACAATGTGATATGGTTTTTAATTCTAGGTACCACATCAATACCCTAGAACATGTTCCAAATCCAAATGGCTTACTTGGATGCATCAAAATCTTCTATATACTCAGACTCTACTGTAGAATCATTGATAACTTGATTCTTTCAACTCATTCATATCACAACTCATCCATTGAGACATAAAACATATCATGAATATGAATTCATATAATTTTGATCTATCTGAAAATTTTCATTAGTATAAAATCTTATAACCAACTCTTTGTCTCCTCCATAGACCAAGAACATATCCATAGTTCTTCTCTGATACTTATGGATAGATTTAACAGCAGACTAATTCTATTCTGTATGATCTTCTTGATATCTACCTACCATAATCAATTCATAGTAAACATCAATCCTAGTACGTAAAATTACATCCATGAATTATCCTATTCCTAAATCATTTGGGATCTTATTAATTCTATCTTTCTCATTTTGTATTTTTGGGAAAATATTTTTTGAAATATGTAAACCATGTGACACTGGAACCAGTCCCTCATTTTAGTTTTCCATAAAAAATATATTTAGTATCAAGTCATCATATATACTCTAACATAGTCAAATAAACCTTTTGGGTCTTTCAGGAATTATCCTGATCCCTAGAATATAGGATACTTCCCATAGGTCCTTCATGGAGAAACCATTGTTTAACCAGTCCTTAAGAGACTCTAAGACTGGTATGCAATTTCTAATGAGTAATATTTTATTGATATATACTAGTAAAAAATTAATGCATTCCAACTAAACCTCTGGGAAAAACATGAATCACATTCATTACTAATGAAACCAAATTCATTGATGGATTCATTGAATCAGATGTTCCATGACCTGGAGGGATTCATTAATCAACAATATATTTCTTCAACAAAAAAATCATTTTGGAATCACTTGTAGTCAAAACCCTTCGAGGTGTGACATATAGAATTCCCCCTCATGATTACAATTATGAAATGTAGTTTTGACATCCATATTCCAAATCTCATTGTCATGGTCATCTATTATATTAATTATAATAATATTGGATTTAAAATGGTATCTACAGAAAAGGATAGATGTAGTAAATTCGTTGATTCTATTTCAAAACATTGTCCAATAGACTTGCTTCATAGATATTTTACAGTACCATACATGTCCAGTTTCCTCCTGAATACCCATTTTCATCCCCTATGATTTATATTATCTAGTGCACCAACTATAACCCAAAATGGGTTATGATACATGGAATCTATTTCCAAATTCACATATTCCTTTTATATCACAAATTTTAAGATCTCTACTGCCTCCCAGTTGGAGAGAGGTTCGTCATTGTTGACCAATAATGAGTCTCCATCTTCGGAGACTATAAAACCATATCTCTCTGGTTCTCTTACCTCTCTTGCACATATATATAGTACTTGTGTTTCATGAACTACCTCTTACATGAGGATCTATGGAATATGTTCATGTTCCAACTCTTGTATATCTTGAGCATTAACTAAATCAAATCCAATATTTATCCCACTATACATTTTCAATATATGGTCCCTCTAAAGAAAGACAAATTTTCAAGAAATAGTCACTTTCTTTTTCAAGGGGTTTTATAGGCAGTATCCTATTATCTCCTTAGGATATACTATAAAGATACACTTAGTAACATAGGGTGTTGATTTTTTTTCATTATAAAGTCCATAACAAATGCCTCACAACACCATATATGTGTATGTTAAAAACATGATTCATTCCACTCTATAACATGAAGGAAACTCCATTTCTTAAATTATTTGGTTCTCAATTTAATGTGTGTGCCTTGGTTGGTAATGCATATCCCAAAAAGGATAATGGATGATCTACCAAACTCATTATCAACCTTATCATGTCTTATAATTTATGGTTCCTCCTTTGACTATCACCATTCCACTGTGTATTGTACGTTGGTGTGAGTTGATATCAAAATCTGAAACTCCAATAAAATTTCACTAAACTCTTTATTAATATATTTACACCCAGATCCGTTCAAATATTATATATCTAATTACCAATTTGATTCTATAATTCATTCATTAATTCCATGAATTTCCCAAAATAAAAGGATTTATACCTCATTAAGTTGACATAACGATATCTACTCATGTTATCAGTAAATGTTATGAAGTTAGAATTTCACTTCTAGATTCTACTGAAAACAGGTCACACACATCAGTGTGTACCAATCGTAGAAGCTCTGTGTCCCTTTCATTCTATCCACCAAATGATGTTTATGTCATTTTTTCTTGTAAACTATCATGATATATTACATGTGGTTTTAGATTAAAAGATTCTAAATAACCATCTTAATACATCTTTTTGAAATGATTCTCATTTACATGAACATGATATTGATGCATGTAATGACCCGGGCCCTCTTGCTACATTACATTGGAAAAAACTTATGTATGAGGCTTTTTGGGGACCATTAATGACTCATTGAATTCTTTTACAAAATTTTGGGTTGAATGAACGGTGGCACTGATGGGCTTCGGTTTAAGTGCGACGGTGGCAGTGTGACGATTCTAGTGTGACGGTGCAAGGGTGACCATGACTCACCCATTAGTGAGTCATTTCCAGCTTCTCATAAACATTCCTGTTTCGTTCAAGTAACATATATTTTGATGTAAAAGTGTTTTAATACACTCTTTCAAAGAAATTTAAGGCAATTAAAATATGTTATCAATCCCCAAAGAGTTGGTCATACATATAATTACTAAAACATGGGGCCTTTTCATCAGTGTCACACTGTTTTCTACGTTTTACAACCTCCTGTATTTTTTGTTTTTCCCCAGTTACGTGTTTTTATCCATTTAAATGATATATATCAACTCATAGCCATCCTATGGTCTATCTCCACCATCTAAGAGGAAAATTATTAAATATAAATTAATCCCATCATGTGAAACTACCCCACCATGTGGTCGAGCCATAATCTGACTTTTAAGTACATTGAAATGGTCTCCCTGATTTTAGGAACTATCCTCTTCTTAAGTTGATATCCTCTTTTACTTATTCATTTTTTTCTCAAAGTGAACCCCAACACTTCCTCCTCAAATGAATCATAAACTCATGATAGAACCCTTCTTGCGTATCCTTGGAGTTCTTCCTACATGTTTTGCATCCATTATTCTTGAAAAAAGAAGGAACATTGATCCTTGATCATCTATATATAGAGTTTTCCTTCACCTCTCTCTTTTCTGTGCATCATGCGTGGTGGGTATGATGATTTCCCCTCAGGACGTAGAAAAAAATGACTTGAATGAAAATAGTAAATTGACTTTTAAAGCAAGGAGGGATGATGAATTTTATGATGTTTTTGTGTTATTCCATTGTTGTTAGGTTTTAAATGGTATGGGCTCATGTCCACTAAAAATTATTGTCATTGGTGGTCCTTTGATGCGCTCTAATGAAGCTATGATTTTATAGATAATCATGTGATTGAATTATCATAACTTGGAAACGATATAATCATGTAAATATGGTTGATTAAATTGTTTCTCTATGAATAATAATACCTATTTGATCATCCTGATTAACCAAATGAAATGAAGAAGAATAATGAATGGAGTTGGATAAATTTGTAAACCTATTTTCTTTTTTCTGGTGATATGCATGATTTTTCAGTTTAATGTTTGAGGGGTGACGTGGATGGGAATGGAATCTCTGGATGACAATTTTTTGGTTTTTGAATCATATGTCATGTGGAGACGGTACGTTGGGGCTTGGATTGGTTCCATCACTTCGAGGGGTCTCACAGATCCCATATGATGTTGTTATTTACAAGAGAACTATATGTGAATACATACATGAATTCTTGGATGTTTTATTTCATTTTTTTGGCTTATGATTATGACTAATAGTCTCTCGATGGTGAAGGAATATTTAAATGAAATTATTTGAACATGATAACGGGAAGTGCTACAATGGGGAACAGTTTTCCAAAAATGGGTTCTGATCTGGTTGTGGCTTTTGTGTACTTGTGTATGTATAGATAACAATGATATTGTTTTTGTACGGTAAGGTCATTGGATTCGAGACCCTTAGGCTGGGATGAGTTATTTATTACCTATATGTATAAAATTTAGTTCTTTCATTTATTATACACACCCCACTCATGATGAGAACATCATGTCAAACCCCCCCATTTCAAGGGGAGGGTGTTTTCCCAACATTCTTATAAGTGGATGGTTTTTAGCTTCTTTATGCTGCCTCTCATAGGTTTCCCACGAAACTTCAGGTAGGATGTAATGGCCTAAGGTACATTATGGCCGAAGACTCTTCAGGTAGAATGTGTTGTAGTGGTTAGACAAGGTGTGTGGGAGAAGGTCTGATTCCTCGGTGTCTTTGATAAGAGGCCCAAGTTTCTTCGAGCATGGAAGTGGTTCTTCTATCCCAGCAGTCTTGGTGTGTGATAATGGTTGTTGTTGATGAGGTTTATACAGGTGTGGCTATGAGTGGATGTGGTGGCCCATGTGTTTTCAGGCGGGATAGACATGCAGTTGGGATGGCCTATGTGGTTATTTTT
Source organism: Viscum album (assembly GCA_963277665.1). NCBI lineage: Eukaryota > Viridiplantae > Streptophyta > Magnoliopsida > Santalales > Viscaceae > Viscum > Viscum album. The sequence goes on from OY728135.1 coordinate 1,295,828,912, forward strand.
TGTCTAGAAATGGGACTATAGTGGGATTTGTGAGTGAGGCCTGATGTACAGGATGTTCTGAATAACTTGTGGGAAAGTGGTGCGGGGTACCCAAATATTGATGTGATATTACTATTACTTTACCTGACAATAATTATTTGGGATGTGTGACTTGGTGAGGATGGGTGGATAGTTTCTTTTCAATGTGTTTTTGTTATCTTTATTTCTCCCGGGGAATTAGAGTGTCTCTCCACTTGTGCACGATAGATATTGGTTTTTCGTACTGTGTATACCTGTATACATGCCCAATGTATATAAAATGATTTTAGGTTTCTAGGAGGACATTAAGACCATTCTAGACCATACTTGCCGGGGTGTTGGGATAGTTTTTGTTGCTTCTTTTCATTCATTCTATACTTTTCCTGTGTTGTTTTCTTGTACCAGTAGCACTTTATTTTGAACATGCATGTGGAAGAAGGGTTTTTTTCTTTACATTTATTTTCAGTATTTTTAGTAGTATGGGATTTACCATCTTATCTCCTAATATGTGTTTATTAAAGAGTAATTAATTCTATATTATGTGAGATTATTCACCCTCTGTACTAGTCACCACTCAAGGGCATGTTGAAGGCCGGAATCTATGGTCATTTTCTCTCTTTCAACATGAAAAAGGAAGGGTCTAACAGTTTTATGTCCCTTCCCTCATCTAAGAGAAGGAAGATTAGACAGAATTATGTTAGAGGTGATGCTTAAGAGATAGTATGGAGTTAGAAGATAGGTATAGTAATGATTTAATTGTATGGTATGGAATCATTGTTAGGAAATCGTGGTGCGTGATGTAGGACATGGAAGACTAGATAGACACTTCATTTTAGCCCCCCATGATCTGATGCACCAACTCTGGACATAGTAAACAATCAAGTGAGGCTACACTGATTATCTGGGTAGATACCCAAGGAATGTTAAATTCATCATAATTACATTTGTTCTTCTATGTCTTGGGTGTCTTGTGAATTTTAAATAAATGAAAAAGTTTAAATATAATTTAAAATAAATCATCTACACTACAATAGCTTCAGAAATTGTTATTTATTTTTATGAAATGAAACCTAGAAGATGTCCAAGAGTAGTGGGGAAAGTCATCAAATAGAGGGTTGATCTATTTTATCAACAAATGGATAATAAAGAGGAAAAGGATTACAATTTGAAGATGACTCTACATTATTTCTAGCGGCAGACCCTTAGGATATATGAGGGTGCCATTTCTGAATTGTAGATAGAGGGTTGTCTTGATGAGTTAGGGATAAATTTTACCTCGATTCATGCTTCGAGGGAGTACTGGGTTCTATTGGAAGTTAATCAAATTAAGGAAGAATCATGTCATTGGTGGACACTCTACCTCGGAGAGAGGATGGAGACTGTGATTTTGTGGGATGACATTGAGAAGGAGTTCCAAATGGAATTAATTTCATCCATGATGATGGAAAAAAATAGGCAAGAGTTTATCTTCCTCCATCATGTATGTATGTGAGTAAGGGATCTTGGGATCAAGTTCAAGGATCTACTTCATATCGCTCCAGACCTCTTTTTGGATGAGGAGTTGCAGAATAGTCGCTTAGAGGAGGTGCTCCGACCTTCTCTTCAGTATGTTGTGACTCCCTTCACTCTATAGACATACATGGAGGTCCAGAAGAAATATGAAGTACTGGATAAGATTTACACATTGGGAGGTGTGTTGTGAGAGGGGATCCTATTGAGCTAGCTAAATGGGAAAGCTGTCAGTATCATACCTCTATCATCAGGGCCTTCCAGGTTTCGGTCGATGGGGAGCATGCCTCAGTATTTTTTTTTCAATCTTTCATTCCACACCCTTTTTCCATGGGCTTAAGACCATGGTGATTTATCTATGGATGTCATGAGAATATTCAAAATTTCTTCCCTAATCAAGTGTAGTACAATGGGGGTGGGGGGTTCGTCACCCTCCTCAGCAACATCACTTTCGAGCCAGACCTTTTCAGCAGCAATAGTAGGGGAATTGAGCTCTTGCTCTACCAAGGGGAGACAATGCCAGAGGAGGTCAACCTCACGGAACTCCTTAGGTACCCTAACCATAGAGTGGTTCAGGAAGCAACTGACAACCGAGGGGAGGATGATTTGGGTGTGGGAAATTTCATGCCATAGAGGTAGAAGTTACAGTAGTCCTAAAGGTCTTTCAAGGTATGATCAGTATGATTAGAACACTTTCATGTTCTGTGTCTAATATAGGATCGTCGCACTCCATTCTTTCTCCTAGCCCATCCCATGACTTAGGTCTAGACATAGGGAGACTTTATGTTCAATTAGTGTTGATCATGCTAGTTAGAGGTCAGACCATCTAGTTTAATGTTTTTCAGGGATGCAGACAAATGTTAGGGCCACTTTAGTCCCATGGGTATCTCTTTCTTCTACAGATATAGCCATACAATGTCATCCTGGGCATCGAATGGATGTCTTCCATACATGTTGTTATTGATAGCTTCTAGAGAAGGGTCATGTTCTTATATATGGGCGGCCAATATGTAGCTTTCGTTGGTGAGTGGTGTTTTCAGGAGGGAAGGTGGCGTGTAGAGACCTTTATTTCATTGTTAGAAGAGGTGTTAGTGGAATAAATGAACTCGGAGATGGTGGAAGTCCAATATATGTTTAGTGATTTCCTGGACATCTTCCCCAAAGTGGTTGTGACTCTAACCACTCAATGTGTTTTTGAGTTTGGGATAGACATACAACCCAGATCCCATCTGATTTCGATGGATCCTTATCATATTGTGCCTTCTAAGTTGCAGGAGTTGCAGATTGCAGTTGATGACATGATGAATACAGTTTTTAACTGACCTTGTGAATTGCCATTGGGTTCTCTAGTCTAGTTCACAAGGAAGTTAGGCAATGGCCTTAGGGTGTACATAGATTACATAAGACTACATCAGGGGACGGTCAAGAACCATTACCCCCAACCAAGGATTGATGAACTTTTTGACCAGTTGAAGGAAGAATGTTTGTTATCTATGATTAACCTATAATCTGGATATCACCAGCTGAGGGTGAAAGAGAGTGACATCTGGAAGACTTCTTTCAAATGCAGATACGAGCACTTTGATTTTGTGGTAATGTTTTTGGCACTATGAATGAACCCAAAATGTTGGATGTTGTCCATGTTAATGTTTTGGACACAATAGGTGAAAATACTTTGAAATTTTGAGTCTCATCAAGTAATATAAGTGGAACCATCGAATGATGGAAGATATTTTTTTTTGGCCATCACCCAAGAAAATGGAATAGGTTCGTAATTTCATAGGAATGGCATGCTTCTACCAATGGTTCGTACCGGAATTCTCTTTAGTTTTATCACCTCTGATAGACTTGACCGGAAAGACCAACCCTTCATATGAAGTGAGAATTTCCAAAAATGTTTCAATTATCCTTAAGGGATGTTGGTCAGTCCCAGCGTTCTGAGGTTTCTAGAGGATGGGCTAACAGTTAATGTGTTCTATGATGGTTCTAGTCTAGGATTGGGGTGTGTGCTGACTTAGAAGCTTGGAGTGATTTATTATGGGCCTCGGTAGTTACATCCTCAGAAATCTAATTATGAAACCCATGATCTGGAACCTGTATCATTTGTGTTCTTGTTGATGTTTTGGAGGAATTACCTCATTTGGGAACACTTCGTGGTCTTCACAGATCCCAAGAGTCTCAGGTATGTTTTAACCTAGATATACATGAACTTGTTGTAGTATAAATTGATATAGATTATTCAGGACTATGGATTCAAGATATCCTACACCTTAGGAATGGGGAACGTGGTGGCCTATGCCTTGAGAAGGAACTCACAGAAGGACATGTTTTGGGAGTCAGAAGATTCTTGTAAAGCAATGGAGGAGTTGGCTACTTTATATCTGGGCATGAGAGTGGAAGATGGTAGAGGTTGTCTATTTTCGAATATAGTGAAATATTTCATAGTACAAAAGGTGGAAGATTCTCATTGGGGAGACATAGAGGATGAAGTGATTTGTGATCATGTTTTCTAGGGTGATGCTATAGAGGGATGGTCGGAGGATGGTAAGAATCAGATGATTTTTCACACGAAGTTGTTTTTCCCAGAGACAATGTGCGAGGGAGTTCTTGTTGAGTTCCATAACTCACCCATGGTGGTGAATCCAAGAGTCTCCGAAATATACCTGGTGTTGAAAGATCTGTTTTGGTGGACCAGAGTGAAGCGGTCAGTGAGAGGGTTTGTGGCAAAGTGCATCATGTGTTAGCAGGTGAAGACTGAACACCATGTTCTGAGCTGTCTGTTGCAGCCCATAGATGTTCCTGAATGGAATTGGAATGATTTCTCATGGGATTTTGTCATAGGACTAACAATCCTTGGGGAAGATGTGATTACATATGGTTTTTGGTAGACCGATTGATGAAATTTTCTCACATCATACTGGATAAGGATTATAGCATAGTGGATTATTTGGCACACATGTATGTGTGTAAAGTAGTAGAGCTGCACAACGATCCTAGAACCATCATTTTAGATCAGGTTAAATTCTTTACATATTGAGTCTAGAATGGATTAGAACATTATTTTGGCACCTATCATTTCCTTAGCACTACTTTCCACCCTTAGATGGATGGGAAGTTATAGATGACCATCTATACATTAGAGGATATGTAACGAGCATGTCTTCGGGACTATAGAGGATTAAGGGTAAAAAAAATACTTTCATTAGAGTTTTCCTAAAACAATAGATATCAATCTAAAATTGGTATTTCTATGTTGGATGCCTTTTACTGGAGAGTGTGTCATTCACCCATGTGTTTGACGGAGTTTGGGAGGCAAATATTCTTATCCCATATGTGGTGTAGTGTATGACAGAGAAGGATCAGCTTATACATGAGAGGATACAAGCATCTCATGACTAGAAGAAGTCATATGTCGATAATACGAGGAGACCCTTGGAGTTCGAGGATGGGGACCACATGATCTAAAAGGTCTCCCCTCAGCGTGGAAAATAAAGGTTTGGTTGGGGGAGTAAGCTTTAGCCCTGGTTCATTAGACCCTTTGAGATGTTGGGACAAGTCAACAAGGTGGAATATCAGCTATTATTACCACTACCACTAGAGAGGATCCACAACATCGTCCAAATATCTCACCTTTGTTGGTATCTACATGATGACTCCCACATCTTTGACAGGGGAGAGTTGGATAACGAGGATGATACAACATTCCCGGAGTGACCAGTGAGAATTAAGGATCTTAGGGAGAATGTGATTCATGGATGGACCATTCAATTGGTTCTTGTGTTGTGGATGCATAGTTTCCTCAATTAGAGTACCTTGGAACATGATGCACATATGCGTTCCTAGTACCCAGAGCTATTTTTAGTATTTCTCTTTTTTTTTCTTTTTTTTGTTTGTAGTGGTTTCTTGACCTTGTTTTCCATAAGATGATATGTTTCCCTTCTTCCAAATTTTTTCTCAAAATTCATGACAATTGGGAGGAGAGACCCTAATCTCTAATAAAGACACATTAATTTGGATGTGATTAAATACATATGGGTGAGTCAGTTCTTCCCAAAGTGGACAATATCTTAACATGGAGGAAGGAACAACCTAATACATATGTTGGGATGGTGTGACAATTTTGTGTTTGTTTGTTTACTCGGGGGAGAGAAGTGGAAGGGTTTCCATAGATGTTAAGGATATATATGAGAGAGAAATGTACATGGATGTTGAGGTTTTATTATGGATTTTGAAAAACTCTAGGGTGGTTTTTTCTTGACAAGTATCTTATGAGTTGGTTGTTCGGACACCTCTATTTTCTTCGGTTTACTCTTGAATTCTAGAGGACGAGAATATATTGAGAGGTATCTGATGTCATGACCCGGAGCCTTCAGGTCCATTACACTTCCAAAACCAGATGTTCAAGGCTTATTGGGGACTATTAGTGACTCATTGAAGAGTTTTCCCAAATTTTGGGTTGAACGAACGATGGCACCAATGGGCATCGGTGATAGGGTGACGGTGCTAGGGTGATAGTGACTCACCCATCAATGAGTCAATTATAGCTTCTCCTAGATATTCTAGTTTCACATTAGTAACATATCCATTGATGTAAAGTGTTTTAATACCCCCTTTCAAGGAAAATTAAGGACAGTAAAACAAGTTTAATTCCCCAAGAGTCAGGCGACCAATGAATTACCAAAATGTTTGACCATTTCATCATTGTCACACCCTTTACCTCATTTTCTAGCCTCCCATGTTTTCCAGTTTCACCAATGTTACGTGTTTATCTCCATTTAAGAGAAATATATAAACTCAATGTCATCTGGTGGTCTATCTCCACCATCTATGAGGAGAATTATTAAATCTAAATTTATCCTAATGTGTGAATCCACCATGCCGCGTGGTCGAGCCACAATCCAAATATTAATTACTTTGAAATGGTCTCCCTGATTTTATGATCTAACCACTTCATATGTCAAGATCCACTTTCCTTCTTTATTTTTGTTTCTCCAAGTGAACCTCTACACTTCCTCTTGAGATGAGTCATGAGCCCATCATGGAACCATTTCAACTCAGCCAGGGAGTTCTTCATATAATTTGTGCATCCATTATCTCTTACCAATGAAGTAACTTCAATCCTTGATCATCCATTTAAGGGTTTTCCCTTCAACTCTCCCTTTACTATACATCGTAATGGGTGGGTAAGATGACGTCTCCTCAGGATGTAGATGAAACAAACTTTAATAAAGATAATAAATAGACTTTTAAAGAATGAAGGGACAAAGAAGTTGATTTTTTTTCTATGTTATACCTTTGTTGTTATGTTGATAACTGTATTGGAAAATGTCCACTGAAATTTATTGTTGACTGTGGTCCTTTCTTCTGAACTAATGAATCTATGTATTTCTGGATAATCTTGTGATTGAAGGACTATAACATGGAAACTGATTAATGACATAAATTTAGTTGATTAAATGGATTCTCGATGAATAATAATCCTTGTGTGATCACCCTGGTGTACTAAAAGAAAAGAAAAATCATAATAAGTGGTTTTGGATAAACATAAAAACTTATTTTCACTATTCTAGTGAAATGCATGGTTGTTCTGTTTAATGTTTTTTGGGTGATGTGGATGGGAAAGGAATATTTTGTTGAGAATTTGTTTGTTTGTGAATCAGAGTTCATGTGGAGTTGCTATGTGGGGGATTGGTTTGGTTCTAATACTTTGTGGGATTACATGGATCCATTTTTTTGTTGTTAATTACAAAAGAACTAGGTGTAAATTGTTACACACTTACTTGGATATTTTGTTTTTATTGTTGTTTTTGGGTTATGTTTATGCTTGTTAGTTTCCTAGTAGTGAAGGAATATTTAAATTAAATTATTTGAACTTCATAATAAGAAGTAGTGCAATGGGGAACTATTCTCTAGAAATGGGTTGTGCTCTGGTTGTGGCTATTGTGTACTTGGTCATGTAGGGATATCCATGAGAGTGGTTTTTCACGGGCTGGCTATTGGTTTCATGACCATTAGGATGGGATTAGATCTTTATTACCTATATGTATAAAATCTAGTTATTTAGTTTCTTATACGAACCCCACCCATGTTGAGAAATTCATGCCAAACACTGCCATTTCATATGAGAGGGTGTTTTTCCAACATTCCTATGAGTGGCTAGTTATTAGCTCCTTTCAGGTCCCTCTCCTAGGTAACCCAAGACTCTTTAGGCAGGCTATAATGGAACATGTTTCACTATGTCCCAAAAATATTTTAGTAGAGTGTGTTGAGGTGGTTAGCCCAGGTGTGTGCGGGAATGTTTATTTACCAAGTGTCTCCGGGATGAGGCCCAGGTTTCTTCAGGCGTGGAAGTAGTTGTTCTGGACCAGGTGTGTTTGGGCATGGTGGTGTTTTTTGTGGCCAACGTGTCTTCGGGTGTGTCTATGAGTGGTTTTAGTGGCCTAGGTGTTTGCGGGTGGGATATATATGTTTTTGGTATGGACTATTGCGTTGTTGTTGGGGAGGAATTGGGACTGTAATGGGATCGGTGGGGGTGTTCTGATGCATAGGATGTTTTAGATTACCAATGTACAAGCAGTGTAGAGAACCCAAATATTGATGTGCTATTGATATTACATTACCAAACAAGAATTATTTGAGGAGTGTGTCGTGGTAAGGTAAGGTGTATAGTTTTATTAAAAGGTGTGTTGGTTATCTCTATTTCTATCAGGGGATTAGAATGTCTCCCCACTTTTTCACAAGAGCTATTGGTATTCCCTACTTAATATATCATTATACTCACCTAAAATATATAAAAAAGCTTTCAGGTTTCCAAGAGGTCATTGAGTACCGTGCTGGACCTTACTATCTTGGGCATCAAGATAGTCATCATTGCGGGTTTTATTTATTTTTATACATTCCATTGGAGTTTTCTCATACATTTAGCACATTGTTTTGAACTTGCATATGGAAAAAGGGGTTTTGTATTCACTTTTTCATTCTATATTTGGAGTTTTTTGGAATTACTATATTATCTCCTGATATTTTTATAAAAATGGTAATTGTTTACATATTATGTGGGATTATATACCTTTAGTGCTAGTAACCACTTTGGGGCTTATTGAAGGTAGGATTTGGTGGTCATTATTGCCCCCATCAAATTGATGAAGGAAGGGTCTGGTAGTTGGTTGTCCCTTCCCTGATTGTGGAAAAGGCATGTCGTGACAATTCTATAGATGGGTGTTATATAAGTCATGTGAACATGATTCTTTAATTTTTTTTAATTCATGGTTTTTATAATTTAATTCAAAAATATTGTTATTTAAAATTAACATACCATAACATATGATTTCCTTATAAAATAAACAATTTTTTTTTCAAACATGAATATAGACTCATCTATATCCAGGAATGATAAAGAAATTTTTTTCTTGGTTACCATCGGTTCATAATTACAATTTTGTGAAACCAAATTATTTATCATTGGAAATTAAATTTGGTAGTCACTAATGGACAGAGCATCCATCCTTTCACAATTGGAATCCCTCAGATATACCTCTCTTCTATAAATAATTCAAAATCTACTTGGTTCCAACATTTGAATATAGATGTGACCCCGAAAAATCCAAATCTTATAACCAATGTGTATATATTAAAAGGGTACCCTCTATAAAAAATTCACCTTTAGCTTCCCCTTTTTCTGGGCATAGTTCCTCTTCGAGTAACATGAATTTCCACGTGAAAGACAAACAAACACCTTTTCATTTCCTGGTTTTTAGATCTTCCTTTTATAGGAAGGACAATGCTTGTGAGCTTTAGATTGTTAATAGGTCTTGGGGACCTTTTTTCTTGTTCTTCCTTTTCTTATTCATCATATGAACTATGGGTTTATCTAGCCCCATTTCCTTATTTACATTGGGAATCCATTTCAATATTTATGAAATACTCATCTCATTATTTATCTTATTGTAATTGACAATAAAATTAGTTATGGTAACAGGAATGATGCAAGTATGAGATCAATATGAAACTCATCTTGTAATTTAATCCCTAATATTTATAAGAATTTAATGTATCCAATCATTATGACTACATGAGGCCAAGTTGGTATAGACTCTCCATGAATAGTTTTAGATAAGTAATTTGAGATCTCGTACCTCTCTTGTCTCGCCACTCTTGATAGTGGTCGTGAAGGCATGACATCATGTTATATGCATCCATGTCCTCATGATGCATGAAAAGGTCATTGGTCATAATTGATCGCATTAATCAAAAATCATATTTAGAATCATTCAAATTATTCTCATAGAGTTTTAACTCATCATCACTTGCCTCATTACCAGGCACATTCGAAATATGTTCTTCCGGCACAAATATTTTTCTTTTCATAGATAAGGAAAACACACAAGTTCCTTTGTAAATCATAGAAATTTATGATAGTGAGAAGGTTATCATTATCGATTATGAATCATAGTGATATGTATGAAGTCATTTTAAAGCTGTTTCTATAAAATAAGATAAGAATAATTTTATGTCTTTATTCATTAAAATTTTGGAAAATAAATAAATATATTATTTTTAAATCTATGACTATATTATCGAAACCCAATATCCCTCACAATTAGATCTAGAATATCTTGTTTCTCTTACATTCTAGTGTGAAGGAAAAATATTCCCCTTAATATTAACCCATCTTTTATAGGCCATGAATATTGAAGGGTTTGAGAAAGGCATTCTAAATTCCAACTCAATTAACTCGTAGTTCCTTGGTATGTTTAGTGGACTCCCCAATACTAAAATAATTAAATTTTATTTACTCAAACCTAGCCTCTTGGTTACACCATTTATTTCTTTGGTAGTCAAACTTTTATGCGATCTTTGATAAGTGGACCAAAAAAATCATTTTAAAAACAAATGATAATTAATAGCACCCCAAATTTGGTTCTTCAAGCACTTTGAACCATGGGTATATTTTAACTGAGGAGAAGGAAGTCTATAGATACTTAATATATATGATTGAGGGATTTCATCATTTAATGTGTAAATTTCCAATTATTATATTTATCACATTCATATTAATATTAATTTGATTTAGTGATGTGATTAACCATATCTTGGACAAAATTTACACATCAGCCAATCTATTTTTATTCTTTCGTGAATAATTGTTAATTCAATAAATTATTTGATCGTGAAAAAACATCCATAATGAAATAACCATGAGATAAAAAAAATATATAAATAATAATTAAATATTAGCAGGAGGTTTAAAAATTGTTATTTTATCTAGCAATTGACAAACTATCCATTAACCTAGACGCATAACACCTTGAACCAACAAAAGTTTTTTTACAGCTATCCACATATCCTCTAATGTATCTTTCTTGGATTGGTTTCACCTTGGATCTAAACATGAACAAAATCCACCAGATTGGGAGATCTGTCAATTGCATATGCTTATACTCACACATAGTTGATGCAAAAATAGTTTACATAAAGAAAACATGGGCACACATGTCCTTACATAATAAGGGGAGAGAAGGAACACATGGCATAAATTTAATTTAACGATAAATTAAATTAATGAAATCACAAACAAAAGACAACTCTATACTCATGATCATCCATATATAATAAATGAGTTACACATTTAATAATACTATCATTTAGTTATTAACCATTATTATTTAATATAAACCATACTTGAATCAGTTAATTATTATAGTCAATTAAAAACTTTTTCTATTAATTCACATCCTAATTTCTCTGATATTATTAACCATCATAATTTTAGATAAATTAAATAAATTTATTTAAAATTAACTGTGTACATAATGAATACCAAGACAATTACTATACATAATTATTTCATAGTATGTGGTTATGAATTCAATATAAAACACTTGGTGGACAATAAATATTATAGAAATAGAATATACTAGGATAAAAGATTATGTTGTAGAATATTTGGTTGTAGTTAATGAAATTTATGGAAAAATGTGACTTTAATTTAGAGTATATATTGATATAGGATGAAATGTGAAAAATGGGGGGGAATATATGGTACTGTTAAATATTTATTTATTAAATAATCAATAAAAATTGGAATATAATTTTAATTGTTTTATTTGAAAATAAGGGTAATAAATTGTTTTGGAGTACAAAATGCTTGTTAATATTTAAATTAAATAGATGGTGGATTTATACCCAATAAAGTTTTACTAAATATAGAATACATTATATCTTTGATTTATTGAGTAGGAACCTCAAAAACATTTATGAATTATAATGTTATAACATGTATTTCTTCATGAATAAGAATACACATTCTAATTTAGAATAACATTGTTTTTTTGGGATGAATATTCAAAAATTATTGAAGTATAATGTTTGAACAATTTGTTTTACATAATATAGTTAGTGATGTGCATTGGGAATAACTAGAAGAATTTTTTTGAACAATGATGCATGAATTAAAACTCGGTAGATTATTAATTGAGTATATTATTTGGAATAAAAAAAATTCATAATGTAGTTTAATGAAGTATATTTTACTAAAATAGAATAGTTTAATGTATTAAAAAACATGATTTATAGAATAAACATACAGAGGTTAAACTTTTATTAAGGAAAAATATGGTGATCAGTTGAGTAAATCCACAACCTGAGACTTATGATGAGCATATATTATTAAAAATAAGTTGTATTTGGTAAAACACTTTAAATGTCATGCATCAAAAAAAGGAAAAATATAATGTTATTTATATTAAAAAATTTAAAAAATTTAAAATATTGAATATATATCATAAAATTAACATCCAATTTTGATATTCGTAAGAATAAGAGAGAATGTTGAAGAAGGAAAACGAACAAGTATGAAAAAAATGTATATATATATATATATTTAATCATTTAATATTGGTATTTGTTTTAGAATACATATATTATTTTAATACCAATTTAGGTGTTTTACTTTTGAACTAAACTGATATTTAAGCCAAATTATCTTTGGATATTTTATAGGAATCATTGGAATATGAATGATGATATTTTTTTCTCAATATAATAATATTTTGTTTTTATTATATTGGTAAATATAATCACATTCAAAATATTGAATTAATATTAGTGAAATTATAAATCACTTTAATTGGTTAAAATAATGAAAAAGATAAATTATTATAGAATTTTGAATTTAGAAGATAGTCGTGGATGTTAAAAGGAAATATATGAAGCATAGATCATAATAAAAATCATGGGACATAAGAAAGTATAGTATGATGAACCAATATAAAAAAATGAATATTACACAAATTTGATGGAAAAAATAATACATCTCACAAATTGTTTCACAACCCAAGAACCAAAAGGTTTATTTTTCTTGATAATAGCTACACAAGCATATTATTTGAAAATATTTATTTAAAAGTATCTATAACTATGATCCTCTAGACCCTCTTCTAGAAAAAATATATGATATAATTATCTCAATAACCTAGGGAATGAGAATTTAAGAAATGGGTGATCTCAAATCAAATTTAAGGTAAACATATCATGTAGTCATAAATATTTGATCATAAATATGTTGTAAAACAAGAAAAATGGATAAATATATGATTAAAATATTTTAGGATCGTATATGAAAATTGTAAAAGTAGATTTATAATTATGGATCAAGTTATATAAACATAATACTAATGAAATTTCTTCAAAACTACAATTATAAAAAAAATAAAAAAATAAAACAAAATATATAATTACAACATAAGAAAAAATAATTTCATTGCAAAAAAATAGATGCCACAAAAATTTGGTGTAGTTTTCAAATAAGGAAAATTTTAGAGAAGTGAAAAAAACATAAGAATTAGAAAAGAAATTGTGAAAAAAATCCATGTATCACACTATTTAATTTTGGGAACAAATTTAATTATATCCACCCTTTAGTTTGAAAACAAATTCATGTATTTCCACCCATTACGTAAGATCCCAAACATTTTTGGATGTTACTCAATCTTTATTACAAGTAATATTTTGATTTTTTTTGTACTTTTCATTTGGATTTTATATTTCGTTGGGTTTGAGTGTAAATTTAGAAAAATCAAAGAAAATGGGGTTGTGCACAGTTGGCGCACAGTTAGGGGAAACTGCTCACCCAAGTACATCAAACTGTACCACCCTGGACATTAGGAATTTTAATGTTTGGCATATGTGTTGTCAAAATACGAATCCTCTTATAACTAACCATGCACCCAAATAAAAGAGTGTCATGGTTTAGGTTCACAATATGGGAAAATCATGTTCCCCGTCCCAATTAATCGTGCACCAGAATTATGTTTACATGAAATTTGGTTGTTTAAATACCTAGCCTCCTAAATAACCCCAAATCAATCCCATTTTACCATAGGTCATATTTTATGATTTTGAAGATCTCTAGAAGAATTATAATTCATTCCAACATCCTTTAATTGTGATTTAAAGCCAGGATCTAAGATCATTATCCCTCTTGATAAGTAGATCATATCCCATTGCTGTCTTATTCATCCTCCTTTCTTATCTCCTTATTTTGGTGTGATGTTGTGCTATGTTTTTCTCAATATAAATCTAGATTTGATGAATCCATATACATTTATGGGGATATATATCTAAATATATGATATCATCAATTTTTTAATAAAAATATAATATTATATATTCATATTCCATTTTACATCATTGTGCCAGTCAATATTTATGATTAGTGTTGAGGGATATTTTCTCAAAAAAGTTATGTAGGTAGTCTAATATTAAATTACTATAGTAATTATTTTGATTATGTTTATGAAATATTATAATTTTTCGAGTAATTTATTAATTTATGTTCTTGATTAAATTAAATAATTTGGGTGAATTAGTTAATGATGGAATTGTAAAATTTTTTAAATTTGGAATAATTAATTTGGGATCAATTATGTGAAATTGATATTATGAAATGAGATTATTAAATTAAGGATCGATTATGTGAAATTAATATTATATATTGCGATAATTAATCACAGAATTAATTTTGAATAATTGTGATTATAAAAGAGATAATTAATCGTGGAATTAACTCTGTGATTTTCAGTTGTGAGTAATGTTTAATTAATTGTAAAATAAATTAATGAGATTAAAATAATTAAATAATTTTGGAATTAATTAACCGAAATAAAGTGATAAAATAATAGAGAAATTATAAATGAAATTGAATGTACTAATTAATTGTTGAATTAATTAATTTTATTAGATAATTATTTTATTTAACTAACAAAATTATTGAGTTTAATTAGTTTTATGAATTAATAATGGAATTTTATGTAGATAAATAATTATTGAATTTATTATATGTTGGTTAATGGTAACGTTTCCATAACAATGTGTAATGTGATAATGTTAATATTGCTAATCAAATGTGAGTTAAAGAATGAGAACATGGTCTTTCTAATGTGTGATGTGTGAATGGGATCACAATAATTAAACTATGAACTAAAGCATGGGAATAGATTCATTCTACAATGTGTGATATATGGATGGTAACATGGTCATTCAATTATGAATTAAATAATGGGAAAACATTCATTCTATTTTTTTATTATTAATGTTAACATGGGATTCAAATATGAATTAATGAATGGAAAAAAATTCACTCAATGATGTGACCTCAATTAAAAATACATAGAGGTCTAGCATGAGCTAAAGGAGGTATTGAGAAATGACATAAACCTATAGTACTTAATGGTCTCACATAAGCTAATGTAGGTATTAAGATATGATATTAGTAGGGAACACTTCTGGATCTGGAATGAGAGGATGTTGTTGTTGAGGTACAGGTATCCTCGGGAAATGAAGAGTTAATGTGGGTGAGAAAATAATAAATAAAAATGTGATAACTATTTACTAGTGAACCGTACTTATTTTATATTCAAATCAACACACAGTTTTGGAATGGATAATTTTTTAGGCACTCTTAGTGGTGGCCTACTGAGTTGTACTCAGAGCCTAGCCGGGATACATGATCAGTATTGAGATGGAAATTATTGTTAAAGGATAGGATATAGGAAAAAACCCAAGGATAGAAGGTTTTTTTTGGGATGAATCTTGGATGAGGGAACCAGACGGAGTTTAGGACCCGCTTGGTAGTCTTTTGTGTCTTTATTTTCGGTTTTCATTAAGATACATGACACCTATATTATCATGGAGTGTTTTATTCTTTATTTGGATATTGTATATACTACTTTGATTATCTTGGTATGATGGTATTGTTTATGATTATATATTCTTCCAATATTGTTTATTTTTTTCCCACTTGTGTATTAATATGATAGAAGATGGTATAGTCTCCCCATGATCAACATTTGATTCCCTCATAGCTATTCGGCATCATGTAGCACACAAGGATGAGTGCTTGAGGTCGTGTGATTAACCGGCATGGGGAACCAGTGGTTAGCCCTCAGGTTGGGATATCACACATTAGTTTTTCAAAAAATTAAACTTTATCCACCCTTTAGTTTGTGTATAAATCCAACTATTTCCATGTTTCATTATCTCTTGATAAATTAAAATATAACCAATGAATTTTAAGGTGATTTAGGAACCAACATATCTGCTTCCATATCTATGACCACCACTTAAAATCAAATAATTCATCTAATCATAAATTACCCATGAGATGGAAATGGGTTTCCTAACTTTTTGAAATAGAAACACACAAAAATATATACATGATTAATTGATTAAAAAAACACCCAAAAGTGTTCTTATGGGGATAACATATAAGTGGATTTATAAGACATTTCAAAAATGGAGAAAAGTTCTTTGAAAATAAAGAAGAAAATTAGAATAATTCAAATATTAATTATGAATAATTTTATAATATCATCAAAAAGTATTGATTTTTTTGTCATGTTCAAAAAAAATTATGATGATTAAAAATATACAAATATGTGGACCTTTATAAGAAATGAAACATATATAAAAAATAATATAGAAAAAATAATAATATAATATAATTGAAAAAAATACATTTAAATATTTTAAATCCACTTTATCAAAAAAACATCCTTAAAGAGAAAATGAATCAATTTTTTAATATAATTAATGCGGTATATAGGACCATTGGATATATTTTTGTGTGTGTTTCCCCTAGGAAAATGAGAACATTCCTAGGATGTGAAAACATAGATATTTGAAATATCTACTAATTAAATGGGAATTATTATTTGACACAAATTAATTTTCCATAAATAATAATATAATTATGGTGGAAGATGTCATTTTAAAGTATGATTTCCCCAGAAAACATGGTGTAAATACAACATAAAATCATTATATTGTAGAATAGATCAATATTGAAATATAATATTTATAGAGTCATGATTAAGACCCATGAAAACGATTTGAGTTATGAAAGATCGTATGACTTTAGTAGTATTACCACCCATAGAAATAGAGAATGATTTAAATTGAAATTATAATACCATAAAAAAATTTCATAATATACTATCTTAAACAGGAAGTATTTAAAGAACATTAAAAAAAATTTATAAGAACAAAAATCTCTCAAAAGGATGAATTTAAAATGGAACCCTTTTTTAATTGAGTATTATATAAAATAATGAAAAAGATAGAAATATTTTAATTACTCTTTATATATCGTGAATAAATGTTATTTCAGGATATAATATCGTAATGATAAATTATTTACACCACATAAAAATTAGATTCATAATAACATACTTATTTGAAATTATTGTTGGGGTCTTAGACTAGTTTTAATTGAACCACATAATACTGCATCCCAAGAAACTTTCAATACCTTTCAGTACCCCATTTAGAAGGGTCTTTAGGAGTATCGAGTGTTAATTGGGAATATGTGCATGTGGCAATGGAAATGTGTGGTAAGGGATATTTTCATGGTGGGTGTATGCTCGACGAAGAAAAGGGAAGGGAAATGATTGTCTATTGGAGGCCCTAGAATTAGTAGGCAATTGGCTGTTGGGACATAGTTTTGGCGATGTTAGGGGGAAGAATAATCATTGGGGGTTTGAGAATATCTCACTTGGGACGAAAGAAGATTGACATGGAGGGAACGAGGCTAGATGTACCTATCATGTGAGGGGGTGAAGACCATTGGTGGATTGTGGTGGAAGGCATAGGCATGTCTTAAAATGGGTTTTTGTATCGACGATCAGGGTGTGAAGGTTTTTTTATGATGAAATCCACCCATGTGGCTTGGATAGAGGTATATCAACTGGAAATCCATGCGGCAACTACGATAGATGCCAATGGTGGCTCACTTCCTGGATGAAGCTGATGGCATCGATGACGGTTTCTCAATGTGGTGAAGCATGTGGTGATATGCTGGGTAGTTCCCAACATATATTGGACCTAAGGGACACTTGTATGGAGATAAAATCAAATAGACCTTAAATTTCCATTTAATGGGATACCTTTTCCCATAATATTTAGTGGATTATTTTATTTCAATAAATTAAGGATAGACTTCCCTCCTACATATTTGTTTTCAAAAATAATGTCTTAAATAGATGAGTTCGAGATGAAAACCTTTTCCTAGGTCCTTATTCAATCTACAGTTTCACCAAACATCCCAAATAATTAAATTATGTTAATTAATTACATTTTTAGTTTCCTTATTCATAACTATAACAATTTATACCCCTAGTTGAAAAAAATCCATACATATACATATTAGTTAGTTTTTACATACTTTCCCACATTAAATATTTATAACAATAATGGGTTATACACGTTTTGTAGGAGTGATGTAAGAATTTATTTTCCATTTAAAGTTCATCATTACTAGACCATTAATGTCACTATAATGGATGAATTTTTCATTGATGTTTTAATTTCATTTTATGATAACATCATTCTTTATCATAGAAGATAATGTGATAATAATATTATTTTAGTGGTTCTTAACAAATGATTGGTGTTCTCTTAATTAATGATCTAAGTTCTCATATAAGCTTACCATATCCAAAATAAAATTACTATATACATATTACATCACATCATACTAATAATTATGTTCTCAATGTCATCCATAATATAAATTCCTATCCTTTTTTACTTTATCTGCACAAATCAACCGAAACATGAATATAGTTGTCTTAATGGAAGATTTTGTGGTGATTTAGTTTCAATATCATTATTGTAGAACATAAAAATTATAATTTATTATTACCTTTAAATAATTCAATATATTTTATAGGCATCACCACACACAACACAAAACTAAAATGAAATCATGATATGTTAATCATATTACAAAACAATCCATTGAATTAGCAGGAATGAATATGAAAAGTAACTTTAAGAATTTTATGTATATAGAAAATGAATTATACTTTTAATATGAAAGGAATTCACTAAGTTTATGTAAAGTATCATATAATATCATTTATCAATTTTTTTTTAAAATTCATTATTCGATACACATTTTAATTGATTTTAATATATGATTAATGACAGATTATATTTTATATCAATATTTTTTTGAACCAATTTAGTTAGTAAA
The DNA here is from genome assembly GCA_963277665.1 of Viscum album. Classification (NCBI taxonomy): domain Eukaryota; kingdom Viridiplantae; phylum Streptophyta; class Magnoliopsida; order Santalales; family Viscaceae; genus Viscum; species Viscum album. Next base: position 1,295,847,972 of record OY728135.1, read on the forward strand.
TTTTATAAAATAAATATAATAATTGTTAATATTTTAAAAATATTATCACATAAAAACTAGTATTCAATTATATTTTATGGGATTCATTATAAACTGATTTTATATATTTTGGAATTTGAAATTAATATAAATTTATTCTATTTTGGAATTTCTCGTATAAAAATTACTTTGTATGTGTTTCCTATATTTTTCTAAAATAGTTATTATTAATTAGAAAATACATTTTTCAAGAACATGTTAATTTGTATGACATTTACCTTATATAATAATGACCTATAAATTTTGAAATCCTTTTCTGTAATCAAATACTATTTTTAGTAATTTCATTATTTATTTCAAAATATTCTTTGAACGTAGAAGACCGTATAACAAATATTAATAAAATATTAATCTAAAAATTGTTTTCATCCCTTTATATGATTTAATTTTTTTAAAGTGAGAATATGTTTAGGATTTCCCTAATAGACTCATAACCTTTATTTTTTATAATAAATAAATTTATTTCTATAATTGTACTATCCAAGATAATTTTACCTTATATATAAATTTAAGACTTATAAATATTATTTCCCAAAAAATTATTTTTACAACAATAAAGAAATTTATTTTAAAAATAACTTTTCACATAGTTTTTTATATAATTTGTTCCAATTACATTTAATTTTTTTATTTTAATATAATATAATGATAAAAAAATTAAATATTAACTTTTTTTATTAAAATTAATTAATATGGTTAAAAAAATAAACAATGTAAAAGTAAAGAAGAGTAAATGTTAAAATGTTGAAACAAAAAGAAATAGATAGTAAATGTTGTCACAATAAAAGGGGTATGTTAGGTGGGGTTAGACCAAACATCATTTTGAAGTTCTCCTTTTTACATTTTATTCCATTATCACTTCAATAATAACATTATATATTTTCTAAAAATAGATGTCAAACTACCACTCCCTTCACCTATAAAAGAGTAAAGTTTTCACCACTCTAAGACTCAATTATCAGTAGAATTATCAATGAAACTCTATAATTTGTCAACTAATATAACCCTACACCACGTTTCAAAGCTTATGGACACCATTAGTTATCTTTAGGATTTAATTTCTAGGATTAATTCCAATGAAAATTCAAGTCCCTACGTGAGTAAAATCAACAACATTGAATTTCTCAAAAAATTATAATCTTTAAAAAAAATATCAACAAAATTATTATTTTATTAATATTATTTATATACTATAATGTTAGTATATTAATGGAATTATCATTTTTATCCATATACGCCATCAAATAAGGAAAAACAAAATCGACATTCGTGCGGTGTGCGAACTACTACCAACATGACATAAAAGTTTTCGTTTTCCTTCGCAGAATCACAATAATGAATATAAAGATGTTATTAAATGATAAATACGATTATTATGATATAATTATGGTTTTTGTATGATATATTATAGAAACTATTAAATATAAGATCAATAAATAATCATCGATATTTAAATCATTTAAAATAAGTGTATTAAGAGGAAAATATTTCATTCGAATTGTGTAGTGTTTTCATATCCATTAATAATTCATATAATTCCTTTAAAGTATGATATATTGAACTAATAAAAATAGTAAAATCATTAGGATTCTATTATAATGATATTTTAAGAATACCACATCATAATCATTCATTAAATCATGGTATGTTCATGTTTGTGTTTGTTCAACCACCAAATAGAAGAATAATATGAATTTATAACATGAATGTAACACCCCAATAATTTTTTAAATAATAAAAAAAAGTAATGAAAACAAATAATTTAATTTAAATAATTTAATTAATAATATTACACATACATAATTATATTTCAAATTTTTTTAAATTAATGTTCTGAAAAAAAATAATAATTTATAAAATTATTTTTAAAAAAATAATATTTCAATTTGGATATATGTATTTGATTTTCATCATGAAAATAATTATAAAATAATTTGAAGAAAAATTTTATTTTTTCAAAAGGTTATTCAACAAAATATTGTGGATGAATGTATTTAATTTTCCCCTCAATAAAATTATTTTGAGGGGATAGAAATAATATGTTAATTATTTTATAAGAATTTATGTAAATTAAATTAATTATTAATTTGATTTAATATATTTTATAACATCTAAATTTCAATTTTTTTTCAATTTAAATTATTTTAAATAAAAGTTTAATGTGATTTTAAATATATAAATTTTAAATGTTCATATTATAGTAAGTTGTTTTGTAATGCATCAATATAAGAATGATGTTATTTTGCAAATTATATATATATATAATAATATTATTATTATTAAAAACACACATATATATATATTTGGGGGTTTTTTTGTGTGTATTCGAAAAAATTATTTAAATTATTTAATAAAAAAATTGAACATGTATAAAAATTTACACATTTAGTTCAAATATAAAAAATTATATTAATTATAAAATAAATGAATTTGAAGAATAAAACAAAAAAGAACAAATAAGGTGAAATGATTAACAAATATGAGTTTCAAAAGTATACAATATGAATATATAAATAAATAATATATATATAAAACTAGGATTATATATATATATATATTAGTATATATTTATCATTTTTTATAACTTTTATATGTTTTACAATTATATATTTATAAATATGTATATTATATTTTCATAACGTATATGTGTTATATTATTATAATCCTAAGATTGAATAATAATAATAATAATAATAATAATAATAATAAGTTTACATTATTATCAATAAAATGGTGTAAATGTGGAACACACTAAAAGGGTTAATAATAAATTGTGACTCACAAAAGACAAAAAAGTATGAAATGAATCCAAAAATGGGAGAATAAAATTATATAGAAAATGATAATAATATATAATATCATGGAAGATGCATGTTAATTAATGGAGACCTATGGAAGATAATGGTGACCCAGGAATATGGAATAAAGAAATGATGACCAGTGGTTGTGGGTCTTTGGTTAATTTTTTTTAATAATTATAATAATAACAACCCAGGTACATCGAGAAGAATTCAAAACCAACTTTTATTAAAATATGTGAGTCTTAGGGAGAACCCCTTTTCCAAGGATAGAAGACCTGACCCAAAACCACTTCTTTAGTTCATGTTCATAACCAGGAAACAGTTTTCCTCCACACATCTGTTTCCACATACATTTAAGGGATTTATTATTTTCAAATTTATTTTATAAGGATTTATTTACATTATCATGTTATTTTTATTATAAAATCATATACATATATATGTCTGTATATTGATGTATTTATATATATATATACATAATTAATATTAATTTTTAGAATATATAAGATAATAATTTTTGACATTAAATGTTTATTTCTTAATCTTATGGTTTAAAAGGGCTCAATTTTTTTATGTTTTTTTTCATCAAAAAACACACACACAAACACACACACACATATATATAAGTATATACAAAAATATACACGTATGTATAATAATTTAAATTTATTTATATACATGTGTGTAAATATTTTTTTTGTGAAATGGGTTTACAGATTACTTATCTAATCTGCATACAATGTTATAATATATTCTTATTAAATCACTTAAAGGTATATGTTTATGTTTTATGTCAGTTTTTAAATTATAGTAGTTATTTTTTTTGTTACAATTCTAAACAAGTTATTAATTTATCTACGAATTTATATATGCACCCATGGTAAGTCATGCATAATTCTAAAAGGAAATCGTCTATATTATAAGTAACATTCTATGAATTGTTTTGATTTATAGTGTATTTAACTAATTATCCATTTTATTTATTCATTTCAAATAAAGATTGTTATTTCCAGCATGGGATTCTCATAAATTTTTTTTGAAACTCTCTTGAAAATTATGATGATGTGATATGATAAATCTTATTTTATTTTTAAATAATATAATATTATGTATGCAGTTTTGAATTTTTTTTAGGTTAGGATTGAGAATGGTGGTTTTTTCGAAAGTGTATTCCAAAATTAACACTAGTATATTATGTGAAACTATAACAAGTGAACCCATTTGTCTTAAGGAATCATTGTTCTGTATGAGTTAGAACTAGTAGTCTTATGGTTTTTATTTTCGTTTTCCATATATCATAATTGACCCACCAGAAATTATTATTTAAACTATAAAACTACCAAAGATCTGTTCAATTATAATTATTTTTTGAAAATAATGGGTTTTTTCTAAATTTATTTATTTATATTCAAACATTATGAAAATACATTTTTATGTATATATGATTATTTCAAGGAAATGTTTATAATGAATTTACTAATTATTCTAAAAACTCTTACAATGAATTTTAAATGCTCACCCCACATATTAAATTAATTTTTATAGATATTGTAAATTTTTTGGTGATGTGTTTTTGTATGTGGAAGTGCCACATTAAAGATTATTTTGTTTTTCTTAATTACATTTTATACAATTTAATTCTAATATAATAAATTTATCTATTTCTCAAAAAAACTAGACCAGTTAATGTTATTGGTATAAAAAATGTTTTTTATTATTTCAATTTTTTTAAAATACATTGAATTTTTATGTGTCGTGTCTAGAAGTGCGGGCTCGGGGCATTATACATGGTATTAGAGAAATGGAAAAGTTAACATTGGAGATCAGATATTTTCATCTAATTAGTTGATTCTAGAAGTCTAACTGTACTAATTTTTATTAATTTTGATAATGTAAATTCGTAATTATTTTTTTCCGCTGAAACGAATTGCGAGGACACAATTTTTTATAGGCAGAAAAATGCAAAACCCCCGTAATTAGTTTAATAATACCTTATGTTAAGTAAAATAATAATTTAGATCAAGTGTTTTAATTAATAATTATACATATATATGATTATATTTAAAAATAATTTTAAATTATTTATTTTAAAAAAACTTATTTATCATATTATTTTGTGAAAAAGAATATTTTAATTTGGATATATGTATTTGATTATTTTGATAAAAACAATTATAAAAGTATTTGAATAAAAAAATTTATTTTTTCCAAAGGTTATTTAACAAAATCTTTTGAATAAATGTATTTGATTTTCTATTTAATCAAATTATTTTATTTTATTATTGGGATAACATGTTTGATATTTTATCATAATTTGAGTACATAAAATAAATTATTATTTTCATGTATTATAATTTTTAATATTAAAATTACAAATTTTATTTTATGTGACATTATTTTAATTAAAATTTTAAGGTGATTTTAAATAAATAAATGTTAAATGTTTATATTATGGTAACATGTTTTTTAAGTATAAATATAAACATATGATATTTTTTAAAATTATAAATATATATAATTATTTTATTATAGAAAATGCCCTTATATATATGTGTTTAAATAAATTTATTTACATTATTTACTAAAAAAATTATAAATGTATAAAAAGTTACACTTTTTGTTAAAATATATATAATTATATTCATTTAAAAGTAGGTGAATTTAATGAATAAAATAAAAAGCAAAAAATGTTAAATTTTTAATAAATATATTCCATGAAAATATAAAATATAAATATATATAAATATTATATATATATAAATGTGATTTATAAAATATGTGTGTGTTTGTGTGTGTATGCAAGCATTTATTTTCTTTTTTATTATAAATATATGTTTTAGAATTATACATTTTTAAATATATATTATCCTTTTTTAAATCTACATATGTTGAATTATTATAAATATAATATATACAAATAATAATAATAATGTTAAGTGTAAATTACTAACAATTAAATAGTGAAAACGTTGAACACACACAAAGTGTTAATGATAAATCGTTGGTCTCAAAAGAAGAAAATGGTGAAATGAGTCAAAAAAGGAGAATAAAATGATATAAAAATTTATAATAATATATAATATAATAGATGAGGCAGGAAAATTAATAGAGACTTATGGAAACTAACGATGACTCATGAATGAGGAATAAAGAAATTATGACCCATCGTTTTGGGTTTTTGTTTATTTTTGTTTAAAAATTAAAAAAAACTCAACTTCTTTAAGTAACATACGACATCTTATTTTTTTTATAAATATATGAGACTTAGGGAGAACCCCTTCTCCATGGATTGAAGACCAAAGGTAAAACCTATCATTTGTTTCATATTCATAAGTAGGTAGAAGATTCCAACTACACTTTGGTTTCCTCTAACTTTTAATGAAATTATTATTTTCAAATTTAGTTTATAAGGGATTATTTTAAAAATCATGTTATTTTAGTTCTAAATATATTTATATATATATATATTTTAATATATATGTATATATATAAACTATGACTATCTTTGATTTTGAAAATACAAGACAATAATTTTTGGATTTAAATGTTTCTTTCTAAATCTTATAGTTTATAAGGTTTCATTTTGTCTAAGTTTGATTTCATTAAGACATATATATATAAGTATATAAATAAATATACATGTATGTATAATGATTTATATTTATGTATATACATGTATGTATATGAATTTTTTTATAAAAGGGGATAATAATTTATTTCCAAATCTACATATAATGATAGAATTTATTCTAATTCTATCAATTCATGTTTTATGTTCATGTGTAATTTTAATGTATAAATGATAATAGTTTTCATTTTAAGTGACAATTCTAAACAAGATATTATTTAATGTGTGAATTTGTATCTTAATCTCCCAGTATGTCATGAATAATTATGTATTGACGTCATCTAAATTATAAGTGACATTACATTAATTTTTTTGATCAAAATATTATTTATTTCATTATCTATTTTACTTATGAATTTCAAATAAAGATAATTATTTCCATCATGGGAGTCTCTTAAAATTGTTTTGAAAAATCTTGAGAAATTTTTATGGCTAGATATTAGAATGATTATTTTATTTTTAATGAAAATAAAATTATTTATGTAGTTTTGAAATGTTTTAGGTTAGTAATGAGAAAGGAAGGTCCATTGAAAGTGTTTTAAAAAATCGGCACTAGTATTTTATGTGACGTTATGGGGACTGAATCAATAAGTCTGATGGGAATATTATTCAATATTATTAATTATTAGTGGCCTTATAGTGTTTATTATGTTCTTCCAAATATCATAAATGACCCACCAAAAATTATTATTTTAAATAGAGAAGTCCAAATGATCTTTTTAATTATAAATATTTTGATAAAATAATAATTATTTGTAAATTAATTTATTTACATTCAAATGTTTGGAAAATTCATTTTTATGTACATGTTTTTATTTCATGTAAATGTATTTAATGATTATATTAACTATTTTAGAGCACATTACTAGGAATTTTATATCCTCACTCTATGTATAAAATTCTTATTTACTAGTTTAGAAGATTTTTCAGTGATATATTTTATTATGTGGAAGCAGAACACTAAATATTCTTTTATTATTTTTAATTTAATTTGGTACAGTTTCGTTGTAATGTAATATTAGTATCTAATTCTTCAAATCCTAGACTGTTAATAGTTCCTGGTATTTAATAAATGTAGTGTAATGTTTCATTTTTTTATTTAAAAATGTACACAAAATTTCTATGTGCTTTGTCTAAAAGCATGGGCGTGGGGTGTTATACTTGGTATGACAGACATGGTCTAGTTAACATTGGATATTAGATATTTTCATCTAATTGGTAGTGTCTAAACGTCTAGTAGTCCTCGATTTTATTAATTACGATGAAAAAAATTCAGAATTATTTTTGTCCACAGAAACAAATTATGAAGATGCAATTATTTTGATGGGAAAAAAATGTAAAACCCCAACAATTTTTTTAATAATACATTAGGTTGTGAAAAATAAAAATTTAAATTAAGTGTTTTAATTAACAATAATTCATATAGATAATTATATTTAATATTAATTTTAAATTAATGTTCTAAAAAAAATTATAGTATTATATTTTGAAAAAGAATATTTTTATTTGGATATAGGAATTTTATTATTTTCAAAAAATAATCATAAAAGTATTCAAATAATGAAGATTATTTTGTCAAAAGGTTATTTTACAAAGAGATTTTTAATGAATGTATTAAAATTTTATCCTAAATAAAATTATTTTGTAATGATAAAAATTATATGTTAATTATTTTATCATAATTTGATTAAAATAAAAAAAAATTATTTTTATGCATTATAAGTTGTAATATTAAAATGTCAATTGTTTTTAATGTGATATTATTTTAATTTAAATTTTAAGGTGATTATAAATAAATAAATTTTAAATGTTAATATAATAGTAACTGGTTTTGTAAAGTATAAATATGTGAATTATGATATTTGTGAAATTATAAATATTTATAATTATTTTATTATAAAAAATTCACTTATCTATATATAAGTGTGTATGAATGGGTACTAAAAATTTATTTTATTTATATATTAAAAAATAAATCTGATACATGTATAAAAAGTTACACATTTTGTTTAAATATATGTATAATTATTTTAAATAGAAAATAAATTAATTTAAAGAATAAAACAAACATAAGTAAAGAATGTGAAATGTTTTATAAATATGTGTTATGAATTTAAATACATATAATTATTATGTATATTAAAACGTGATAAAAAAAATAGATATAATTTATGAAATTATCAATATCATTTTTATTATATATATATATGTGTGGGTGTGTATGTGTTTATGAATTAAATGTTTATAAATATATGTTCTCTTTTTTAATCAATACGTGTTCTACTATTATAATAATAAAATAGAAAAATAATTAAAATAATAATAAGTGAAAATGATTAACAATAAAATGGTGGAAATGTGGTCCACAAGAAGGGGTGAATGATATATCGTGACTCACAAAAGACAAAAAAGGCTGAAACGAGTCAAAAAATGGATAATAAAAAATATAAACAATTATTATGATATATAATATCATTGAATAATCATAGTAACTGATGGTGATTTGTAGAAAATAATGGTGACCTATTAATGAGGAATAAAGCAATGAAGACCCATGGTTGTGGATCTTTGTTATGTTTTCTTAAATAATAATAAAAATATCTGGCCTTCTCTTAGAGGCTTACAAAACCAGCTTTTTGATATAAATATATTATAATTAGGTAGAACCCCTCCTCTATTGATGCATTCCCCAATACAAAACCTCTCATTTGGATCATTTTCATATGTATACATAATTTTTCTTCCTCACAATGGTTTCCACTACATTATAAGGGACTAATTATTCTTAAATTTATTTTGTAAGGGTTTATTTTCTTTATCAAGTTATATTAGATATATATATATATATATATATATATATATGTATGTATGTGTGTGTGTGTGTCTATATATAGTTTTGTACATATATAAATTATGATTATCTACTTTTTAAAAATATAATATAATAGTATTTTACATTAAATTTATTTTTTATACATTTCATAGTCTTTATGGGCTCAATTTATTTATGTTTGATTTCATAAAAACATATATATATATATATATAATTATATAAAACAATATACATATATGTATAATGATTTATGTTTATGTGTTACGTTTATATATATTAATTTATTAATAAAAGGGGGTAAATAATTTATTACCAAATATACATGAAATGTTATAATTTATCCTTATTATATTAATTTATGGTTTATGTTTATTTGTAACATTAGATTTTAAATGATAAAAGTTATTATTTTATGTGACAATTCTAAAAAATCTATCATTTCATGTGTGAAATTGTATCTTCACCCCATGGTATGTCATGCTTTATTAGGTATGTCCATTATCTAAATTATAACTATCATTCAATGAATTTCTTTGTCAAATGTGTATTTATTTCATTATCCATTTAATTTATGAATTTCTAATTAAGATAGTAATTTCAAGTATGGGATTCTATTAAATTTTTTTGAGAAACTCTCAAGAGAATTTTGATTACATTATAGTAAAAAAGTTATTTTACTTTTAAATAAAGTAAAAAATATGTATTTATCTTTGAAATGTTTTGGTTTAGAATTGAGAAAGGCAGGGCAATTGAAAGGGTTTTTAAAAAATTGGCAGTATTATGTTACGTGAAATTATGGATAGTGAACCCATTTGTCTTAAGTGAACATTGATCTATATGAGTCATGACTAGTGACCATATGGTTTTTATTATGGTTGGATAAGTATCATAAATGAACCACCAAAAATTATTATTTTAAAAGAAGAACTATCAAAGATCATTTCAATTATTATTATTTTTGAGAAAATAATGAATCTTCTAAATTTATTAATTTAGATTCAAAATTTAAGAAAATAAAATTTTCAGCCTGTTTGTTTATTTCAAGGATTTATTATATAAATTATTGACTATTTTAAAACCCCTTATTGGGTATTTTAAATAATCACCCTATGTTTAAAATTCATTTTTATAGGTTTAGTTGATTTATCTGTGATGTGTTTTTCTATGTGGAAGTAGCACACGAAATATTCTTTTGTTTTATAAAATCATTTAATAATGTTTTTTTTTGTAATTTAATAGTTGTATCTAATTCTCATGAACCTATAGTGGTAAAAGTTCCTAGTATATAATAAATATTTCATATTGATTCATATTTTTAAAAAAAAAATATTCACAGCCTTTATATGTGATGAGTCCAGAAGCATGGGATTGGGGAATTATAATTAATAACTATGGGAACATAATTATTTTATAATATTATATAAATGTTTAAAAAATTAATTATATTTTAATCTTAATTTTAATTATTAAAATTTGTTCCATTAATTAAAAAAACAACAATTCGATGTCAATAATCATCGTAACAATCTTATTATCAATTTCATATTCAAGGATAACAACTAAAACACTCATAAATGAAATTTAAAACATCATAAAAAATTATAAATCATTACTAATATTTTGTTCAATGATATATTAATTCTTAAATTTTATGTATGATTAAAGACATAAACTGTAATTATGAAACTAGTGAAATAGATCAAAACTATGATCATTGATCTACAAAAAATTAGAAAATAATAATATATAGAATAAATATTTATATAAAGTATGAATGAAAAATTTAGATGAGTAAATTTTTGAATTATGTGACTATGATGGATATATTGATAATACAAGAGGTTAAATTACATTCGTGAAATCCAGTAATATAGGTAATTCATTTTATTTCAAATTATTCCCTTTGAGACATATTTGGTATTATGAACACAATTTCATTATATGGGGCATATACATACTATTTTATATATCTTTTCCTAAATTATCTTTTATTTTTTATATTTTAAGAAATAATTTAATCCCTCTCTTTCAATGGTTTTTGATTTGAATGTTTTTTAAATCCATAAGGGTTATTTTTGTTGTTAATTTTTACTTTTTAATACATAATGTATTTTGTGAACCATGATTTATTTTTTATGCCTTATTCAATACCCATGGATATATTTTTATCATGGTATTTTTTTTTGAATTTACAATGGACCTCATTCAAGAGGCTATTAATTTATGTTTTCCCCATTAGTAAGAAGTTTTGGTAACTGAAATCTCAATCATTGATTCATAATGTTTTATCTTGATCATTAGTTTTCCATTATTGGGTTATCCCACCCTAATATTCTATTATATTTTATTTTATAATACATTTTTTAAGAATAATGATTTTATAAAAAATAGGTTTTATCACTCCTTTTTCAGTGTGATATTAAATTAATGGTAATTTTCAAAAAAACTAAAAAGGGGTTTTCCTCTCACTTTCATATAGTTTTCCTTCCTCTCCAAATTTATCCAAAATACACCATTTATCAATTAAAGGCCCAATAATTGAATTATATTTTCGTAAGTAACATTTTATTTTATTTTTCATCACATTATGAAAAACTACTTTTTAAATTAACCCATATTTTACATATTTTGGTTAATATTTGAAATGTTTTATAAACGATTATTTAAGTGTTCAATAACATTTTCCTTTTCCATTTCAAAAACAATTACCCTATTAGGGTTTATTTTTCACTATTTATACTCTAATATATTTATATTTCTTTCATTTAAACTCAATATTGTAGAAAAATCAATTCATGGTCCTTTTTTGTGGTAATGTTCAAGAATTATTTTATGAGGATGTTATTCATATTTTCCAACATCCTTCTAGGTTTCATTTTCTTCAGTAAGGGTTTTTAATTTTTAAACTATCAAAATTCATTCGTTATATGTCTTTGGATAATGTTATTTAAGTATTGACTTATGCAAGTACTTGTTTCACTCTATGGCGTTGACATTACATTTTTATATGATTTAGATATGATGTTTATCTATAATTATTTCTATTCAATTGACATGGGGAAATCTATTACAATTACTCATGTTTTTATTCAAATATTTTTGATTATGGGAATGTGTACTATGTATTGTTTCTCTATCCACATTTCTTCTCCATATGAAATATGATCATGTTAACAATTTTGTTGATATAGGTAAAAGCCTTGAAATTCACGATGATTATTGACTATTAACATATTCTTATTCTGTATTTTATTATTATACTTATTGTTATATATATCCATGATTTTTTGAGTAATAGGACCCTAAAGAAATAGATTAAATGGCCTTGATAAATCTTTTGATGAATTAATTGAACATAACTAGTGATCTGTGGGGAGTAGAATTATTTATCCCTTCAATGAATCGACAGGTATGATGATAAAAAATAGTTTTTTGTGTTCAGTGTATTCCAACCAAATTCATAAAGATGACTTGAATGCAGTCTTAAAAGAATGAAATGTTTCTTGTCACGTAGACTTGAATTTGGGGTTTTAATGTCCTATGTTATTAATTCTATCAGTATGATGTTAGAATTATTGAAATACATGTTTTCATTTATTTTATTAGATAATGAATATTTTAAATTTCTTGTTGATTATGGCTTCATGATTTTTAAATATACCCATCATAATATGTATGACATGTTTATTCAATGATTTCATTAGTTATATGTTTCCCTTACTATGCATTTCTGCTCACCGCATTATTATATTTTAATTCCCTAGGATATTAAAAAAAGTAATACCCATTATGTTATTATAAGGATAAAATAAAGGATATTATTTATTGAAGATTTTTTAAACATATCATGAATTATGTAGTTTGATATATTGAATGGAAAAATGTCCATTAGTTAAAAACTGCATAATTTTTATTATATTATTATGTTTACTAATCTTCCAATTAAATAAACTTCAAAAGACATTATGGATGTTAGAAATTTAATAATTGTTATATATTTTGTAATTATGGATGGTTATATTTAGGATTTAATTTCTGGTATCAAATTAACTATATAAGGTATGTGTTTTTGGAACTAGATCCAAGAGTGCGCGTCCATGGTGCCCTTATTGGATTCATAGGAAAGGGTTAGATAACATCAGATATTAGGATTTTTGTTGATGATAATTTAATTTTTGATATGATAATGTTAATAATATGTTGAAACATATAGATTACCCTTATAATAGTATATAATTTAATTCTAAGTAATTAATGCACATTTTATTTAGGGATTTGGATAAAAGAAATTTAGTAAAAACCCTATGAATAAGTCTACGTATTTGGTATCGTCATACTGTTTTGGTAATGTAGAGACTATGTGATTTTTACAAGAAATATATCACAATATGGATACTAGAAATTGGATATTGATACAGCACTGATGAACTAATGGGAAATAAACCCAGAATGGGTTAGTTAAGCATTGAATCAATTATCAATCTAATTCATGATCAATGGGCCTAAGAAAGCACACCAAGATAGACACTTCCAGAGGAAATTATTTTGTTAATGAAATTACATTTGACCAATAATGAAGAATTTATGAAGAAAATTTACTACTTAGGTTATAGAAAACAATAAAAAAATTACAATGGAAATCAACGATTGAGCCAAGGGAGTCAATGGTTGATTTGAAATTTTTAAATGTTTCATATGCGAAGAAATATTTGGATTTATATTTTCATATATCTTTTTTATATATTTTCATAACAATTTTGGTTATACTATTTGTTAAAATAGGATCATAAAAATGATGTTTAAAAATGTATATACTAGGAAACAACTATGTCTTATAACCAAATGAGAGAGAAATGTTAAAAATAAAAGAATATTATTATGTACCTATTATGTTGTAAAATTTGATTTTACTAGTCCTATATAACGTAGTGAGATTAATATATTCCTGAAACACTTAGCTAATTTCATTGGTGAGTGATATTTTTCAAAAATATTATAATATAATCAAAATCTTGTGAGGATAATGTGAAACATATAATGAATATTTTTCTGTTGTTTTACATTAATGTTATGGTGACATATGTTGAATGGTATTAATGACACTGAAAAGTGATTTTATTAAAAGGTAAAATTTTTGGGATAAATATTGGGGAACAAATGAATGAGTTATTAATTACACTTTAGTTTAATATATAAATGATAATTAGATAATAAATGGTTGTTCTATTTCATTGAAAAATGCTAGATAATAATTGGTAACAATGGAATTAATAATTTATTAAAGATATTTTTGGATAATATCATATCATTTCCTGGATTACGATATATATTTTCTAATTTGAGACCATAAAAACTATTAGTTAATACCATTTGAGGGTTAAATAAAAATATAATTTCCAAGAGTAATATATAACATCACTATAGTTTATTAAAATAAAGATTCAAATTGGTTTTTTAAATGTTATTTTTTCTGAGATTGCATGATTATGGTATATGAGCACATGGGTATATGATTTTACAAATGACTAATTTTTTTCAAGGAAGGATACGTTGGATTTTGAGGGAATATATTTCAATGATTATTCGGTTTCAATATTTAACTCACTTTTATGGAAATTTAGGATCTCTATTTTACGGATTAGGCTAATAAACATGTGAAACCCAACCCAATGAAACCTATTTTGAATCAAAAATGATATATGTAAAACTAAGAGTGATATAAGTTTAATAGATTTTGATATATTTTGAGTCTTAATAACTATAGGCAAACATGAAAGTGTTATAACATGAGGCATCCTGAGGTTATTTACAATGATTCTCTTATAATGATTATTATCTATGTTAAATATTTTGGATGTAGTAATTCTTGATGCCCTAAGGACCCAATTCAATAATGGATTCCATAGAAAATATAAAAACTTTTCCAATGAAAATATTAATGGGATTAGGAATTGAGTGTGAAAAAATATCATTATGTGAAACCATATATTAAGAAATATGACTAACAATGTAAATATAGTCAACATAACAAACACACCAAATAATATAAGCATGGAAAATCATGAAATCTTTATTGATGATGTTGGTTAAGGAATGATACATTTTATTTTCTATATATAAAAAATATGGGAATAAACATGTGGGAAATTTCATTAAAGAGATATTTAAATACCATAAGTATGGATTGGAAGGTAATCAAACTCAAAAAGTTTAAGGAAAATGGGAATATATAAGAAACACTATTAAATTTTAATATATTTGGGAATTATGTAACTCAATTCCCCAATCCAAGGTACAATGAGGCAGATAGTCACTAATAACCATGAAAATAAGGAATTTCTTTTGAAACTACTTTTAATGAATCTGATACAGAGTTTTCACTACAAATTTTCCAGAAACCAATAAAATGTATTTCTTCTCCAAATTCTGATATTTAGTTAAAAATAAAATCACCCAATTTCATGATTAACATTTAAATTATTTTAAAGGTAGATAGGAATTTCATTATTATATATCTAGATTAAATTAGCATTATATAATTCTACGTGAAATTTAGAATGGGTAATCACCCATTATAAAGATCTTATAATAAGGATTCTTATAAATAAATTCCAATCCATATAAAAAATAAACACAAAATTATAATGTTTTTTATGATTAATTATGATTTTCATATAGGAATTTATTTTATTTTATTATTCAAATTGAGAGGAAATAATTTAATTAAGGGGTACGACTATAACACCATCAAATTGTAATATATGATTACCTTCAAATAAGTCAACTTGTGGGATAACATGCTCTACATGAAACAAGGATCTAAAAATAAATTGTGATACGTTTATACTATTAAAAGCCTATCAATTCAGTTATCAAGTAAGAATATGAGCTACTTTTATAAGAATCGTATGTAATAGAAAATAAAGGATACTTTTAAGATGAATTAAATACAATAAGTCTACCTAAAATATCTATTATAATAACTTATTATTTAGAAATGTATGTTTCTAAAATATTATGTTTTATGTGATGATAATTTCTATTTAAATTAATATATCATTAATGATAAATTATTTTTATATGAATAATTTGATGATTGTTATTTATTTGAAAAATGATATGAAATAAGAATAAAAATAGTTAATATTTAAAAATTCAATTTTCTAATTAAAATAGTGTTTTAAATTATATTTTATAATTTTAGTCAAAAAAAGAATTTATAAATTTGGAAATTTAAAATTAATAAATATTAACATCATTTTTTAATTCCTTATCTAAAAATATAATTATTATGAATTTTTATGTTTTTTTGGAATGATAGTATTGAGTAGAAATATATGGTTTTCCAGAAGCTTGTAATTTTTGACTTTAAAATTGTATAACAATGACATTTAAATTTATAAAAAAATATAAGTAATCAATATGAAAACTAAAAATAACATTATTAATTTTAAAATATTATTTAATCATAAAAAACATATGGAAAACATTAGTATTACAAATTAAAATAAAACATTAAAATAAAAAATTATTTTTGTTCCATTATTTGAATATAGTATTTTCAGGAAATATTTGATTTTGGATATACTTTAATTCCTCATACGATTTATTTAGTTTTATAGTAAATAAAATTGTTTCAATAAAATTAGTATATAGGAATATTTTACCATATATATAAATTTAAATCATAAATATGTTATTTATATAAAAAGTGTTTTTATGTGATTAAGTGTATTTATTTTAAAATTAAATTTCCACAACATTAGAAAGTATATTTCATTAAATAATTCATAAAAATTGAAAAATATATATCAAATCAGATAAAAAAAAATTCAATATTAGAATTTTTCATTAAATTTAATTATTTTGGATTGAAATAAATTACTACTGTTAAATTAAATTAGTGTAAAAGATAAAAAGATAAAAAACCAAAAATACACTCAATTTTTTCCAAATAATTATTTAGAGGTATGTTTAAACCCAAAATCATTTTTATTTTGTATTTTTTCCATTTTGGGGCTTTTTTCACTAGAATAGTAAACTTATATTTTTCAAAATGTTAGAGTTACTCCCAAAACTACTCGTCTCTTCATGCATGCATGGGTAACATCTTCACCAATTAAATAATTGTATATCATTCAAGTTTCACATTTAAAACCTACAAATGTTTTGATCCTAGATTTATCTCAAATATTAAAGATCTTATGGTCAACATTAGTTGTAATAATAACTTCATTTATATGGAGACATCCATTTAAAATTCACGTCCTCGACATTAGTATTATCAATTATTTAGATATTATCATTAATTAAATTCCTTGAAATTTATTCTAGTAATAAAAATATAATTATAGTAGAGTAATTTAACCAATATTATTTCATTATATTAATTTTATTATAATTTTTTTTATATAACCCATCTATTATGAAACAACCAATCCTCCATTTTTGCATTGTACTAAATACTACCTCCACGATGATACATGATTTGTTTTCCTTAACAACCCTAAAATGATGTATATAAGGAATTTATTAAAGGATATATATGATTTTTATTATATCATTAAAATTTTTGTATGAAAAAATTAGATAACCTATTAATGATATGATCAACAAATTATCATCATCATTTTAACCAATTAAAATAAACATATTTAAAGGAGACTTTTTTATTCAAACTATATAATATTTTAAAATCCATTAATTATTCATATAATTCCATAAAATTAAAATATATCACAATAATAATAACAAAATAATATTATTATATTAATTTTAGATTTATATTACAACAAAACCACCTCAAAATAATTCATTGAATCAGGATACATTCATGTTTTGGTTGTTATAACCACCTAATTGGACCATACTGTGAATTTATATCATGAATGAAAATGAGATTATAATTACGGGTATAATATGATATAAATATGAAAATAATTATTTGTTTTTATTCTTAATATTTTATATAAATCTTTAATTCATTAACTAAAAGCACCCTTCAAGTGGCAATAATCCTCTAAACATGATTATTATTGATTTCAACCTCACAAATAATGATTAAAACACTCATATAGAATTTTGAAACCACATAAATTATTATAAATAATTAATAATTTTAATTTTTATCGTTTATTAATTATTAATTTTTAAATTAGAATAAACACATACAACACAATTATGAAATTATTAAAAATGATAAAAAAACCAACACTCAATGTACAAAATCAAAAAAGTTCCTCTAGATAACAAATATTTAATTAAATTATCAAGGAAATTTTTTATTTGAGTTTGGTTATAAAATAATTAATTATGATATCTAGTTTTGTGATATAGGTGGTTAATGTATATTCATAAATGTCAAGAAAATAGGTAAGGGTTTTCATCCCAAATTCCACTTTTTGAGAAATGTTTGGTATTATTCAGATGATTTTTGTCATGTGGTTTATGAACTGCATATTTTAAATACAATATAAATAATAAATTTTTAATAATTATATTTGAAGTTCAATTTCAACCCCTCTATTTGATGGTTTTTTATTTGAATGTTTCTAGTCGTAAGGGTTTTCTTGGTTTCAATTCTTATTCTATGGGAAAGAACATATTTTTTGCACCATGTTTTCTTTACATGGTGTATTCACTACCCGTGGATATAGTTTAATTTTAATTTTTTCACTTCATGATGTTTACTATCCAAATATGGTATCTTTATTCATGTATCAATTGTTTCTGTTTTCCTTAGTAGTTAGGATTTTTGGTAACTCAAATATCTTTCTATGAGTGATAAACATTTATCTTGAATATTGTTCTAACATTATTGAGTTCTCTGAAAATGATAATTTATTATATATTATTTTATAATCATATACGGGAAAATAATTTTTCAATACAAATATGTTTTTATTACCCTTTTTATAATGTGATATTTGATCAATGGTATTTTTAAAAATATTAAAAAGGCATTTTTCCGTTCACTTCACATGTTTAGTCTTCATAATAAAATTTCTATCAAATATAACTTATGCCATTTCATGTCACTAGAATATATATTTTTTTAAAAAAATAATGTATTTAAATGAGTTTTCACACCACCTTTTGTAAAAGATAATTAGAATTTGTAATTTCCCGACCCGAGTGCCACTCGTAGGTTCCCCGATCCTGTTCGCCATGTGACCTTAGGTGCTCCTCCCCATATGCTATGGGATTTCAACTAGAAGCAATGATATATTATTGATCATGGGGAGACTATTCCCTATTTATCTAAATACAGACTAGTGTAAATAAAGGGACAATAAACATATGATAATATCCATTATCATAATTGTGCAAAAATCACATGATGACGAAAATTGGAAAAAAAAACCAAAACATAAACAATTGATATTTCATTCCATGTTTGTGTCATGTGTCAATATAAAAACTCCCAAATATATAAATATACTGAAAAATCCCATATTTGACCAAAAATAAGTTTGGTTCCCTCATTCGTGCTTCATCCCATACCAGTATTCTAACATATGACCTTACCCCTTATCCTTTCCATGAAATATATTCAGGCACTGATCATGAAGCCTGAGTATGGTGTGAGTACAACATAGTAGGATACCAAAAATGTTTTCTAATATAATATCCTTACAATAAAAGATTATGAATTTTTATAAATAAAAAAAATAAAATCATTAATAAAAAGGGTTTTTATTTATTCAATTATTCTTCATTTAATCTCACAACCCTTTGGGTCCCGAGGATGCCTAAAATCTCAATTCCCAAATGAATTCCACTTCTATAACTCATCATTCCAATCCACATATTAATTTAATGGTTACTATCTGTCACCTAATGTCGCATCATAATTCCATTGTTACCATTAGTCATTTTATGTATGATATCAATTCCATTATTAAACTTCATTATTCCATGTCAGATATGAATTGTATTGTTACCATACATCATTTCAAGTCACATATGAATTCCATTGTTACCGTTCATAATTTCAATTCACATGTGAATTCCATTGTTACCATTAATCATTTCATGTCCCATATGAATTCCATTATCATTATTCATCATTTCAGGTCACATATGAATTCCATTGTTATCATTCATCATTTCAAGTCACTTATGAATTCAATTATCAATATTCATCATTAAATTAATTAATTAAAAAATTAATTAATCACATATATCTTATTAATTAAGAAAATAATTATTAAATAAAATCCACCTCTTTATTGAGTTCAATAATAAATTAATCATTTTATTAAAATAAAATAATACAATAATTAATTAATAATATCAATTCCATCAATTAATACAATGATTAATTAATACAATTTAAACAGTAACATAATAATGGAAATATTTATTTATTAATTAAATAAATATTTGTTCTATTTCAATCAATTTCAGAAACACATTTATTGAAATTAATTAACTTTATAATTATGTAATCCAATTCCACAATCTCAATGTTCTCATAATTAACTCAAATAAACAAATTGAATATACGCAAATTCACAGTAGCTTAATTAAATAAT
The DNA here is from genome assembly GCA_963277665.1 of Viscum album. Taxonomy (NCBI): domain Eukaryota; kingdom Viridiplantae; phylum Streptophyta; class Magnoliopsida; order Santalales; family Viscaceae; genus Viscum; species Viscum album. Next base: position 1,295,868,810 of record OY728135.1, read on the forward strand.
TTTTGAATCAAATTAATTAAAAATAAGAAACTCAATCACCAATAATATAAAATAAATTCTATAATTACTTACACGTAATTAAATTCAAGGGTTTTTTATTTGATTTATAGACCACCTACCTTAATTCATTGATGAGTTATTGGTGAATAGGAATCCCTAATTGAAATGGAATGGTCAAACCCATGATGAAAAACATTATCTAATTTTGAAACATGGATCTAGAATAAAAAAATAAGGAACTATGAAACCTAGATCGAGATATAGAATCAAAATTGGAAAAAAATACAAATTTTATATGAGAATAGAAGAAATAGATAAAGAGAGATATAAATGGTAAGATTCCACCTTCCCGAGGAGGTATAGATCATAAATCTGTCTATTGATTCACCACAAACAGAGGCTGGGAGGGCTTTAAATCCATTTAAGAGCCTCCAAAATTGAGTGGAACTATTATGGATTCAGTGGGGGTATCTTTGGTATTAATAATGGGGTTATGGTATCATAAAACATAATTTACATGTAAAATAAACACCTGCCCACGGTTTGCTGGATAGAGGTGCACAGTTTTGCCAACTGTGCATCTTAACCATGTAGCTCTAATGGGGGGGGGGGGGATTAGGTGGGTGTACAATTTCTTTTAATATGGTTCTTGGTTTGAAAAATCATGTTCTAACAATGAGAATCCCCTATGTTTGGGTTCACTCAATTTTCTAGGAAGTGCAATCGGTTTGGAAAAACCACGTTCCAACCGTGAAATTTCCCACATCCTTTTAAAATTTCCAATTTTCTCCCAAATGAACCACAAAGTAAAACCCAAACAATGTGTTATAAAACAAGTAATAAAATAATATCTATAATCAGGCCCAAGACATATAAAAAAATGGTTGGTATCTTACAATCCTCCAACCATATAACAACACGTCCTCGAGCTATACTCCTAAGAATCCTTAAGATTTCGAGTCAAAACCTTGGGCCAGTGATCCCTCATATCTACTTCACTCTACCAGGTTTCCTCCTACACACACCCATGTTTCCATAATACACAAAATATCATCCCAGTCCATCCCCATAATACTTTCTTACTATGATCAAACACACATATCAGATGTTTCTTTATAAACACATCAGTCTGAAGCCCTACATGAACCACATCGATCACATCAGAAGGGTCGAGGTGATATTTCAGATGTTGTGACACATGAAAAACATCAGGCATCGAACTATACCTCTATGTTAGAGCCAATCGATATGCCAACTACTCGATTCCGTCCACAACCTCAAATGTTCTAATAAACCTATGTACCAACTTTCCATACTTCTATATCATATGGTAACCCAATATTAGAACCACATAATGGAATACATGATCACAATATTTGAACCATAGGGATCATAAAATTCAATCAAAATATGATTTTTTTTTTCTACACTATTATTTATCCATCCTCTTCCAAATAACATAAACATACTGAGATGCTTCCAGAATGAGACTCTGTCCCAATAACTCAGTCCCACCCGCCTCCATCCAAAATAGAGGAGATATGCATGGATTACCATAATGAGGCTCAAATGGTGTAATCTGTATCATATCCCGATAACTATTACTATTGGAGCACTCCACAAAAGATGTTTTCATTTCCCAAGATCCATTAAAGTGTAGGACACATGCTAACAAAATATAATCACGAAGCTATATAATATACAACCACTTCACAGCTTTCTATGGATCTAATGTCGTACTCAGTAAAAACTCTATAAAAAACACCTTCTCTAAGCTCTGCCAGAAGTGTGAAGTAAAACATGACTCATGATTTGAAATAATAGAACCAAGAACCCAATGTATATGAGTTATCTACATTGTATATAACTCTCTCAACTTCTCCACTGAGAAAGTCTCTTGTATATGCAAGAAATGTGCTACCATTGTCTAATAGTCTACAATTACCAAAATAGATTCATTCTTCCAATATGTCCTCAGAAGACCCACTATAATGTACATGGTATCATCATTACACATCAATTCGAAAATGGGAAATGATGGTAGTAAACCTCTAGTTCATTGATCTTTATCCTTCACCTACTGATAGGTGTAGTATCATGTCATGAACCCCACTATCCTCTTTTTCATGCCCGCTATCAAAACTATCATCATACTTCCCAATACATTTTGGTCACAATTGGATGAAATAACAAAATTTATGCATTAAAATCAATAATAAACACTTAAAACTTGTAGTCACAAAAACATGATTCCAAAAACTGATGATCTTCTCCTCATATATTATCCAAACTAATGGGGTCTCCCCGCATTAAACTTCATTACTCAAGGTCAACATTCAAGATCCTCCTACATTCTATCATTGATGCATCTCTAATGTGTAGACTCAAATGAAACTAATATTAGGGTCATATAATTATAAATCTCATGAACTACAAAATTTATCTCATTTAGTAAAGCCATCATTTTCCACTCATCACTAGACTCATAAATATGTTGAGTTTACATTTTCCTTCTTAAAATTTTTGCCATAGTATTCTCATTTCCTAGCATATATGTTAGATGCATATCAAATGAATTCATATACCCAACCCATATATTCTATTGAAGATTCAAATATCACTAAGAGAAGACACACTTCGAGATCTTTTCATCCGTATAGATAGTAACTTATTCACCGAAAATATGGTTCAACTAACAATTCAAATCATAATCCACTGAAGCTAACTTGATTTTGTAACTAGGGTAATTCTATTCATGTGGACTCAACTGTCTCTACCCATATTCCAAAACTCAATCTCCCTATATCAACATTATTCCATGCCTTATCTCTGATGAATCATAATACACTATATACTCCTCACCTGACTCGAGTAGGATCATGATAGGTGATGCTGTAAACCACTTAATTAACTCCTTTATGGCATTCTCACATGATTCAGACCATTCAAACATCCCCCCTTCTTTATTAATCATGAAAGAGGTGTTTCCAAATAGGAAAAGTATTGAATAAACCTCTGATAATATATATATAATCCCAGAATTCTATTAATATCAAAAAAAATTATTGGGCTTATTTCTAGAAACCACTGCCTCAATGTTTTCTAGGTCCACAAAAACAAATTCTTCTTTTATGAAATGACCCAATAATTGTATCTAATCGATCCTGATATAAAACATAGATATATTTGCATATACAATATGATCCATTATTGTAATTTGGACAATTAAAAGTTGTTTGTAATGAATGCCATGAGTCTTGGAGTCCACCATGATATCATCCACAAATACTACCAAAAATATGTCCAATTACAGATTAATTATTTTGATCATCATGGTCCTAAATACTACTGGGGAGTTCTTCAACACTAACACCACCATGAAGAACTCATAAGGGTCACATATACTTTTGAATGTAGTCTGAGGTATATCAGAAGGTAGAAATATAAACTAATGGTACCGTAATCTAAAATATATGTTTGAGAAAAAACAATCTCCCCTCAACTGGTCAAATATACCATTGATATGTAGAAGATGATATCAGTTCTTCATTGTAATCCTATTAAACATTCGGTAATCAAAATATGAGTATGAAATCCCATCAAACATCATTTTCAGCAACATTGGATATCCCAAAGGAAAAGGAATTTGATGGATAAAAAAATTATTCTCTAACTCCTACATCAGATTCTTATGCTTCTAATTATTTTATGGTGCTATTCTATATAATGGAATTGAAATTGGATTATCCCCTCACACAAACTCAATTGTAAATTCCAAATCATTCTTAATTTTATACCCTAATAAATCTTCAGGTAATATATCATGAAACTGCTCCACTACAGTTGTAAGGAAATCCTTCTTTACTACTCAATCATCTACCAAAAAACATGGAACATGGATTTTAAGATCAACCATTTTCAACCGAACTAGATGTGAATGACCTTCTTTGGTATCCGATTATCTTTGGTTATTATAATTCTCACCCTTAAGTGAGTCACTCTCTTATGGAAATAATCTATGTGGGATTGGTAGTCAATAGAAATTTATATACCATGAATTACGTTTAATCCTGACATATCAAGAATATATTTATTCGATAGAAAACGATACTCCCCAACCTCAAGAGAACATCCCTTGCATAAGAGTATGTCACTATAATGTACAACTAACTGTGTATCTATCATCAAAACCCCTTCTCTCAAACTCAACCTCCATTCCTGAACCATTTACATGTTTTAAAAAAATAAAGAATTGGATGAATTAATATCATATAAAGAACTAGCCAGCATATAAGCAATAAGAATAATACCTCTATTTGGTAACGATCCAACCTCACTATCCAAAAGTTTAGGCTGAACTGCATGTAACAGTAATTCCCATATTCCCTAAGATGCAGTATAAATCCCATGAGCTACACCGAACTACTAACTCATGAGATCTTTCCTAGAAGTACCTCATCTAATTTCACTACCACCATAACTAGTATAACTCAATATTCTAGAGAAATATGGTTCATAAGATCTCCTTTTAAGAATCTGGTTCTTTCTAGATCCTCAATCACTATATATCTATCACAGGGTCCTACATAACTTCTATAAATGTCCCATCCTTCATCAAAATTGTCACTCAACTAGTGGTTGGGGTTAGTTTCTATGATAGTTTCCCAACCTAAAACACTAGTAATAGACAATATAGGTAAGGTATTGAGTAACAGATCCTTCCCCCTATCCACTGTTATTATTATCACCTTACATAATACCCTCGTAGTGATGCTTCCTACTCTAGAAATGTGTTTTTATTGATCATCTAGAAGAAATGTACTATCCTCCGTTGTAATTTTCACTTATCCTCCCTTAGATATGAGATCATGGTCCACCACATCATCATACTTCTTTAATCCGATGATTTGAACCTAGAACATATCATCAATTTTAATTCCATCCCGGAAACACGTCAGGGTATCCTTCTCAGCACTTCACAATGCGAGATAGAAGTGCTATAAATATTTAAAGAATCTAATATAGTCTGTCACATGAAAACTCCCCTGATTCAACCTTTGGTACTCAACTACTCTCTCGTACCTTAGCATATTTGGATAAAAGTTCTCCAAGAACTTCTCCAAGAATTCATTCCATAACATTTAATTATCCTGTCTAACCTGAGTTTGATTTTACCCCCATTTTTTCACTGATCCTTATTGAATATAAGAATACAACATGACCCCCTTATATATTGAAGTATTAAAATGTTCATTTATAATCAGGATAGACTCAATCCAAAACTCCACTACCTCAGTTCCACCCTCTCCAGTATTAGTTGATGGGTGATGTAACTGAAACTCTCATGTTAGGTTAGAAATTCTTGTCAGATCCCAGAATAGGAATCTCTATATAATCACTAGGAACCAAGGTAAGTTATTTGGAAAATACTCCTCTACTTCCTCACCCTACACTATTGTTACCTCAAGTTCCACTAATAGATGAGCACATCCAGAGACATCCTCCTATCGTCCTCTAAAAAGAATCATCATAGAGGCATATCTCTACGAGTTCAAAAAACATGTCTCAGGACACATAACAACACTTTTATCAAGTTTTTGAAATGGTAACACATAATAGGGAATGGTAAGAATATCCCCCCCCACACATTGTTAAAACCAAGGTGATGTCACTAACCTTAAGCATCAGACACCTTGGTTATGGTTATCTAAGGATAAACTCATTCCAATTTTCAAGATTCTCATTAGGAACAAATTTATTCACATATTTCATAATTTTATAATAATCAATTTCATATTATAACCTTTTCATTTAAATTACAAAACTAGGGAATAACATTTCTAGTTCAACAACTTAGGAAAAACCTGTTTTCCCAAGTTCACAAAAAGTGATGATTTTCACAATAATATAGAGTGCATAAAATAAAGCATGATTACAAAACTGTCATACCTTATCGGGCCACAATTCAAATAACAAAAAATCTATGAATCAATAGTCACATGTCACAAAAAGTGTGTCACCCATGGTGATAAAATATTTAACTATAACTACAATCAACAATAACAAAAATCCAACCATGAGTACATGGGTTCTCCATAATAAAGGTTTTAGTTACTCCCATGAATACACTCATAAACATGGACAAAATTTTCTTAGTATTCTTCCAATGTTTTCAAAATAATATGCCAAAAAAATGAAAAGAAAACTAGGCTATGATACCTCATTGTAATGTCCCGACTTGAGCGCCACATAATGGTGCCCCGAGATGGTTCATCACATAACATCAGGTGCACCTCCACTTATACCAGAGGTTGTCAACTTGTAGTGAGGGTATATTATCGATCCTGAGAATACTCTTCCTTCTCCATTGGAGTAATACACCAGTGAAAATTAATGAACAATATCCAAATGATAATGACCATACACAAAATTGTACCAAAATGACCTAATAACCAAAAAAACATTTATCCAATACTAAATAGTAGATATATCTTTCCAACCACATGTCAAGTGTTAATATGAAAAACACAAAATAAATAACAACACCGATTACTCCCAAGGAGGCCCCAACACAAACTTCAGTTCTTTCATCCATGCTCCATCCCATATCATTCATCAAATAGAGAACTCTTTCCCTTAACCCTTCCTACAACAATGAAATCAATTCTGGTACCAATCAGGAATTCCAAGTGTAGTGTGAGCACAACAATGTATACCACCACAAATGGTGTCTAAAAAATATCAAGTCAATAACAGTGTATATAGTGGTATAATGTAAAAATAAAAGCGGTAATGAAAATAGTTTACATTTTTCAATTATTCTTTATTCGACCACAAAACCATCAGGTTTTTAAGGAATCCTAGACTCCAAATTCCCATATAAATTCGACTATTACGATTCATCATTCCAATACCCATATGAACTCCATTGTTACTATCCATCACTTCATGGTATATACAAATTCCATTATTATCATTCATCTTTTCATGCCACATATGAATACCATTGTTACCATTCACCATTTTACGTCACATGTAAATTCCATTGTTAGAATTTTTCATTTCAATTAACATATGAATTTAATTGTAATCATTCATAATTTCATGTATCATATATATTCCATTGTTACCATTCATAATTTTCTGTAACATATGATTTCCACTATAACCATTCATCATTTTAAGTCACATATAAATTCAATTATTTCAAGTCATCATTTAATTAATTAATTCAACAATTCATTTATCACATGTATCCCATTTTTAAAAATGTTGGGTCTGAAGCCTCATTTATTATTAAAGAAAAGAAAAGACAACTTTAACTCAGTAGAGGAAGACTCATTACATAGCCCAAATTCTTAGTGGGAATTTATCCCATTACATGGCCCTTTGACCCAATTATGTGGCCCTAGTCACATTCTGTGAATAGTAATGATATACAACTCACCTATTATAGTAGGACACAGTACCCGCTGCTGCTAAAGTGCCCATCCGCCACTATAGTGACCTGCCGCTGCTACAGTATCGTTGTTGCTACAATACGATACTGTACAGCTATAGTACAATATTCCCCATGGGTTTCAAACCCCTATTTTCATGTGGGAATATATGGTTCTTACCAATAATCCAAACCCCAACTAAATATCATATCAATCTCATTAGTTTAAAAAAATTAATTTATAAAATCAATCTCATTCATTAAATAATCAATTAGTTAATCACTTTATTACCATTAAATAATTCTACTATTAGTTAATAATTTCAATTATGTTAATTAATCTAATGATTAATTAATCCAATTCTGTCAGTCACACTATCATCAAAATATTTATTAATTAATTCAACCATTATTTAACAAAACTCAACAATCTGAATATCTACATAATTAATTCAATAATTAATTATTCGAGCTCAATAAATTTCAAAAATACAATGAATACATTCATTAATTATACAATTAATTATTCATATATAACATTCCTAATAAACCTATAAATAATTCAATAATTAGTTCTTTCAATTAAAAAATCCATATATCCCAAATTTTTTATTCCCTTAATTAATTATTTTACCAAATTTGTTAATTCAAATTATATAACTCAATATATATTAATCTAAAATAAATTCAAAACTAATGTACATTTCATTGAAATCAATACGTTCTAATTTTAATTATAGACCACCAACATCAATTCATTAACAAGTGATCACCCGAAAAATCATCAATTGAAATAGATAGGTCATACCCATGATGACAAAAAATATCTAATTCAAAAACCTAGTTCCAAAATAAAACAAATAATGGTCTAAAAACACAAGATATTGATCTATAATAAACAACAGATTATTATTCCTCTGTTATCATGGAATACGAGTGGGAGAGAATGCTGGATCTAAATAAGAATAATCCCACTACTAGGGGAGGTATTGATCCATAATATGCCTTCAGTTTTCCTAAAAAGAGGTCAGGAGGGCTGGGAATCTATTTGAGAGACCAAAAAATCAATGCAATACTTTAGGGGAATACTGGGGTTCAATTTTTGGTAAATATTTTGGTTTAGGTATCTTAAAATGTAATTTTTTTTATAAATAAAAACCCACACATGGTTTTCTAAGAAGAGGCACACAATTTTCCAAAACGTTCACATTAATCATGTTCCGCTGATAGGGGGGTCACAGTTTCCCCAAATATGGAATAAGGTTTTGTAAAAAATGTACCAATTATGTGAATCCCATCAATTTGAGTTCAAATGGTTTGCTGGGATAGGGCACATGGTTTTGGAAAACCATGCCCAACCATGCAATTTCCTACTTGCTTCCAAATTATAAAATTTCTCCCTAAAATAGCCAATGGTAATCCACAAAAAATTTATTTCCAAAAAAATAAAAAATAATACTTGAAACCAAGATGAATTCATCTCCATAAAAGGTCGGTAATTTACAAAAGTGACCAGTAAATTCATATGTAATATTATTATAGTTTTTTTAAAAACATCAGTTACATATACCATTTCATTAAAAATTTCATTAACCCTAATAGAGTTTATGTTTCACTATTTATACACTAATATATATTTATCTTTAAATGGAATATTCTAAAAATACAAACAAATCAATTTCATAATCCCTTTTTAGTGGTATCATTAAATAATTTTTTTGATGATTTTTTTATCAATATCATCATCCATCTATGTTTCCCTTATTAAAGTAGAGTTGTGTTATTCTAAAACCATTGAACAAGATTCTCTATACAGATTATGATGATGTTATAAATGTGTTGACTTAGTCCTATAATCATTTCTCTATATGGTGTGAACGTTATATTATTAAATAATTTAGATTGGAAAATTTTGATCGAGAAATAATGTTATTCTTCTAACATGGGGATAATCATTGACACTAATTATGTTTTCATTACACAATGAATGTTTTTTATATTGAATATTCTTTTTTTATACAATTGCATTATTATTTTGAATGAGTTATAACTATGTTATACCTTTTATTTAAAAGGGTAAAATTATTGACATTATTGATGATGTTTTCCTAGAAATATAGGTTGATAATGTATTTTCTATTTTATTTCCCATTATAGGGATATATACATTTTATTGAGTAAGAGTTTCAGAGGGATTGATATAAAATGTCTTGATGACTATTATAGTGAATTAATTATACATAATTATTTTATAGGTGAGGAATATAATTTTATATTCCCTTGATTAATCAATAGGTCTCATGAGAAAAAAGATGTTTTGGTATTTGGTATATGCCTTCCCAATTCTGAAAGATGTCTTCAATTTTTTGTCAATGAAAAGTAGAGTGTCCTAACTAAATTCCTTGTTAAAATATTTTGGATATTCGATGGAATGAATTCCATCAGTTTGAGATTAGTTATATTAATATCCATTTTTTCATTTATTTTTATTGATATAGAATTCTCTTAGTTTAATTTTGATTAGGGATTCATGTTTTTTACCTCTTCATGCAATAATATTTATGCATATATATTCCATGATTTCATTAGTTATATATTTCCATTAATAATCATTCAATCTTACAACTTTCTTATTATTTCATTCCATAGGTTATTAAGAGAATTCTTCCATGTGAAATAACTAGAAGGATAAAATGTGTGGAATAATTTATGGGAGATGTATAATACTTATCATAAATTGTTTAGTTTCTTATATTTAATGGAGAAAATTTCCATTGGTTGAGAAAGACATTAAATTTATTAGTTTTTGAAATTTAATAATTATCTAATTATCTAAACTATAAATTAATATTCATATGTAATAAATTCAATAATAATTCTTTATTTTGTAATTAAGTATGGTTATATAGAGTTTATTACAACTATTATCAAATAAATTTTGAAAAGTACGTGTTTATAGAACTGGATATGGGAGTACGAGTATGGGGTATCACTATTACACAAGTATGATAATGATATCATTAAGTATTTATTATTGTGAAAAATAAAAATTAAATATAAAGAAGAAGAAGAAGAAATAATTTATAATAAAATATTACGTTATTTGAATAAAATATTTTCCACCTGACATGCTTATTTTAAACAATTGAAATAATAAAGATAATTTATTGATTTTATCATTAATAGGTTCCAAAATTAATCATAAAAAACATAATGATATCTTATAAATCATATTTCACGATTAATTATATTTTTTGAATCATCAATGATGGGTGGTGATGAAAATGATTTTTTTTTCTCGTGGTGGCGGTTGTCCACACAAACACACAAATGAAAATATCAATTTTTAATGGATGGTATACATGAATATATAATGATAATAACCATAATATAATAATATTAAAGTATATAAATGATACTAATGTAAATATATTTGAGTGGATAAAATAAATTTTATTGAATATAAATATGAAGAAAATCTAATTAGTTGAAAATACTCATGTCAGGGTCTTGAATTTTCCTTGGAATTCTACTTTGAAATAGAGGCCTTATGATAACTAAAGTTGATCAGTATATTTTAAATAAGGGATAGGATTATAATAGGATTAATTTGAAATAATTTCCATAAAAAATTTAAATGAAATATCATTTTTAATGTGGTGGATTTATTTCCCTTTTATTAGTGAAGGGAAGGAATGTTTTGGAAGTAACAATTATGTTTTTAAAAATGAAATGTTACTGTTAGAAGTTTATGGAATTAAAAATGTATAAAATTAGAGGTGACATGTGTTTGTGTCTAGATTATTCCCATTAACTTATTTTGAATAAAAACTAGAGTGTTTCAAGGTGTATTCATTTAAAATTTTAAATTTTAGCTTAATTTACTTTTATCATGGTAATTAATTTTTATCATTAGTAATTAATAATAATGGAAAAAATAATATTTGACATCTTATATAATTCTAAAATTCAAATTTAAAATATCAAAATCATTTTACCAAATAATATTTTGTGGGTGTGCAATGTTAATTTTAAAATAAACTCACTTAATGCATAAAAATGGGTTTTAAGAAATGTGCATTATTTTGTTTAAAAATTTATCTACTAGCTAATATTCTAATATATACTAATTTCTATAATTTAAATTTTTTTGTGATAAAAAATAAAATTTATGTGTATTTCAATGAAATTACAAATATAATTTCAAAATAAAAATAATAATTTAATGAAAAATCGAAATATGATTTTTATTTAAGAAAAAATTTAATTAGTTATAAAAATGATGGGAATATGATATATAGATGAAAATATATTTTAAGATGATTAATTTTATTCCTTAATTAAATATATTATTACCTAAATGAATTTATTTAATATTTTAATACATTCTTACATAATGATACAATTAAAAGAGTATATTTTTTTTTCAAAAAACATATTTTTCAAATAAATTTCATCCTTTTTTGAAAAAAATATCAAAAATATATACAATGTAAATTTTAATTTTCTAAATTTACAAATTATGTTATTATTGATTATTTATGACAATAAAATTTATAAATTTATTATATAAATGGAAGTATAAAATAAACAAATTGTTTTTATTAAAAAATGACATTTTATATTGTTCAGTGTTGTTAATGTTACTTTATACAAATTTAAAATTTGAATGAATTTAATAAATAAATTCATATATAATACTATTTTGAAAGAATTTAGTTTTATATAATAAGATAAAATAGAAAACCATTTGTAATTAAATTCTTTAAACAAAAAATAAATGTTCTTTTTATACTAAATACTCATTATTAAATACCAAAATAATTATTTATATTAAAAAATATAAATTTAATACTCCATCGATATGAAAATATTTACATGAATATTATATATTTATCATATTATAATTGTATATAAATTTTAATATTTATAACTAATTCATAAACACAAATATATATATATGATATTTTTATATCATATTATTAGTTATATTATTTTAAATTTAATAATTAATAATACTTCACATCGGTATATCTATTGGATATATGACCATCAACCATGTTTTCAAAGACTATATTTTAAATGACCAAATTGTTTTTATATATGAATACATATACTTATTTAATCACTAAATTAATATTCTCTCACTTCACAAGGATTTCTTATTTCATATCATTCATTTTTCATAATGCTTTCTCATTTCATGATTATATTATAATTATAGGTTTTGTTTAGGTATTGGTGAATCTCATGGTTAAACATGATAAAGGGGAATAAATATTCATGTATATTTTATTTCTATATATTTTCACCTATTTCATTATACAATTTTAATGTATGTATTTTATTTATGGTGAGTAATAATTCATGGTTTATAATAATTAATTTTATGTGATCTTTTCAAGATGTTCCACTTATGAATTGATAAATGGTTGTAGTTTTAATTAATAAATTTAATTACTTATTTCTTAATAAATTTAAATTCCTATAAATAAAGAGAAATAAATATAGATTAGAAATATAAATATACGGTATATATAATGAATATGATTCATAAAATTATAAAGTGTTATATTCCTCCCACATTAAATAAATTCTATCCTTTCAATTTTAATTGTCAAATACTGATGAGAATAATTATGGTTATGTAAAAGGTATTTATGGATCAAGGTATAATTTCAAGAGAAATGAAATCCTTACAAACAATAAGAACATGTAATGTTCAATAAGAATTGTTTAATAAATAATAATTAGTGTTTCTCCAACTATTTGAGTGAATATTTTATCATTAACTCTCCTTAGATTTAAATATTGTCATTAGTTATTATGAAATTTTGTTTCCATATTCAAAAAGATTGTTTTTCCTCTATTTAGGGAGAAAAAAATATTCCAAAATTCACATTAAATTTACCATATGGATGTATAATAAGACTCATATAGATCATAATCCATCTAAACACGAAGAAGACTTATATACCTTTAATAAAATAATGATACCACTAAGAGTTATTATTTTAATACCAAATAGTTAGTGAAAACATGAACGACCTAAAACATCCTAAAATATATAGTTATGGATAACTCTACCAATTAATTATCACTATGCACTTAAATAGAATTCATTGCATAGGGTTTCCCTTTATCCCTTGGTCTAGGTAGTAGTTTATGTCAATTTTAATCATAATAATATGAATTTGTCCATTGGTTTTCATAGTGCTCAAATTATTTACTTTTAAAACACCAAAAAACATGTGAATATCTAAGAAATACATTATTTTAAACCATCATTTAAGATAAAGTCATCTTTTTTTCGTACAATCCTGTTTCTTGATGACATTCTTTACCACATAAAAAACTTCTTCTTGTTCCTCTGAGATATTACTAATGGTTTGTATTCAATATTTTTGATGTAATTGAAATTGAATATTATATCCGTAATCATCTCCATCACCTCATATTCTATAAAACTCGATCATCAATTTCCTTGGGGGGTTTAAATGTTCCAGAATACTCATGTTTTTAATCATAATTTGAGATAGTCGTGTGTAAACAAACATAAGGTTTTCATGTCCAGATCCTGTCTTATATGGTTTCCCATTATTAAAATTACTTTTTTTACATAACATATTCTATTATCATGGATTTTGTTAAATCCAACAATTTATAAAATTAAAATATCATACATAAGTGATAAAAATTTAAAATAATAGCGGATTATCATATACAATAAAATAAATGGGTTTCAACTATAAAATTATTTAAACTTTTTGTTTCCTCATGTAAACATATAATTCAATTATTTAAACCAATGATAAAAAAATTAACCTAGATATCATTAATTTGGTTTTTTATACATCCAAAATTAGTCCCTCAACATAACTATGAGACCATTCCTTTATAATGATTCATAGTGAGCACATAATCAACCAAAGGATATCCCCCATGTGTGTCTATTTAGAGGTGCAATCCTAGGCCCACTCATCATGCATTAGGGTGATGCTTGAGTCAAGGCTCTACCAACTCTTTTCTGGGTGACTATCCCTATATTCATCAATGCTACAACCAAATCCAATTTCATGTATCATTAAAGGGATTTTCTTTTTAGAAAAAACCCAAAAATGCCTACATACCTAAATATCATGAAGTTGTCATATAATCAAACTTATTCCTAGGGTTCTCACTGATTATCTATAATCTAATCCAAATAATAACTATATAATCATTTTATTACAACTATGGTGACCCAATATAAAAATTCAAGAATATTTCATTTATTACGTAGTAAAATTAACTCATGTTACACATTATCACACAACTTGAGTATCCACAGGTTTATTTTCTTAGATACCAGTTACAGACACATCTCCACACCAAAATTGGGATTATCCAGTGCTAGGGTTTTAACAGCACTAGATAAAGAGGTGTTAATGGACCCCTTTTTCAGTGCTAAAAAAGCATTGATCAAGGGGCCCTATTAAATATTTTTTTACCATTGTTAAATGGTTAATTAGAAAAATGAAAAATAGATTTTAATGGGGAGTTTTTAGCAGAAAATTATTTACAAGAACTAATAAATGGTGTCTCCTATCAAGGCTTGTAAAAAAGAACTGATAAATGTGGTGTTTATCTGCCCTTTTTAGAAGAGCTGCTAAAGAATCACAATCAGTATATTTACTTGCGCTAAGAAATAATATATTTAAAAATATATATATATATATTTCATTAGAAATTATATATTAATACTCAAATATATTTATATTGATAAATATATAAAATATATATTATTATAATGTTTGAGATTAGCTAAATTGGAATTTATAGTTAATATTAAAGGTATTTAATGAAAATGGATTATAGACTAAATAAATATATATTATCAATCAATAATTTTCTAATTATTATAGAGTAATAGTCATCTCATATCAATTGGCATATAAAAAATAAAAAATTTAATAAAATATCTAAAATATGTTGAAAATGTAACTCGACATTCAAACTGCTATTACATATGATTCGGGTATATGTTTTGGCTCTAACACACATCAAATCAAATCCAACAATGATATCTACACCCTAGTGAAATAGAATAAAAAATCCATCACGTTTTTTGAGTCAAAAAAGGCTTAGAAGGCCTAAAATGGGTTATTAGTGGGGTTACCCAATTTTTTTTAAATTTAATGGGTTTTATGTCTCATTTAAGGGGGTATTCATTCCCATTTTTAGTGGGAAATAAATATATTTCTAGGGATTACAGTTATATTGGTATTATTGTTTCTAAATTTTACCATTTCGTAATGTAGTTTTATTTGTAATTAATTATACTCATTTTAATAATATTTAATTATAATAAATCACTCATATAAATACATATATCAACATTTTCACATTGAAATGTATATTATAATATATTTAAATTAATACATACACTAAAAGTGTATTTAAAACAATATATAATGGTTTTTAACATTATTCAATGATATTTATATTGTTTATATATGAATATATTTATGTATTAATATAAAAATATATATTTATATTATATTCTATTATATGAAAATGAAAATAATATATAATATATTTAAATAAATATAAGAATATATATATATATAAAGCCCACATATATATTTTATAAATTCATTTAAAAATAATTATATAAATATGTTAAAAAAATATGTAAATATATTTATAAGTTAACAAAAATATCATTAAAAAGACAAAAAAACAACATTTTGTAGTGGTAAATTAATTTCATATTCCAAGGATAGGTGAAGGGTTTGAATCCAGGTGGTCGCACATGAGGCAAGAAATTTAAAATGCACTTAAAAGATGATTGTTATGCTGAAAATCACTAATAAATTCCAGGGGATCACTACTAAAAGTGTCGTGGTAGTGCTAATAAAGTGGGGTTGGTATGAAGGATGTCTCTAAAGAATATAATTTTATCCCCTTTAACAGTGTTGGCTTAAATAACACGAAAAAATGATTATTAAAGGACTTTTTAACAACACATTTTTATGATTTTAAATGGTGCGTTTTATAATTCTTTTTTTGTAATAATTAATGATTCAGGCTTTTAACCATGATTTGGTTGTCAGATCTTTCTTATAATTGATTATAGATTATTCGAGCACTATTAAAGGATTATTTTATAGTAGTGCATGTTAGTTTAAAAAGTTGGTAAAAATATGTCCATAACTATGCCCCTCGTTACCCTGTCCATGACATATCCTTAGATATAATCATCTTTATAGCCTAGGGAATGTAAAAATAAAGAAATGGAGATATCAAATTCACAATAAGAGAAAGCTACTAACTAATGATAGCCATTAGATCATAAAAGGGGGAGAAACATGAGAGTGGGGGAAATATTAAAAAAATATTATTATATCATAAGTTTAAATCATAAAACTTGATTTATCATTAAGGATCACATAATAGAAATAAAATACCATTGAATGTACATCAAAACATTTCTTGGAAACAGATAATCGTAATAAATACCCTAAAATCATATCCATAGAAATCAAACGTATTTAAGACATATAAATTAGTAAATATATGGAATATATTTGAAATAATGTATATTTGAGAGAATTGTGGAAAACATAAGATTAGATTAACATTTTGAAAATATCAAAGAATTTTTATCATATAATTTTATGAATAAGTCTAAACCCATCAACAATCATGTTTGTTAATAAATCTAGGTATTTCCACCATTTAGTTTTTCTAGGAACAGATTGATGTATTTCTACCCTTTACATGGGGAAAAACTTATAGTATGTCCACCCCTTAGATTAAAAAAATAAAACCATTTCCAAACATAATTATATCATGATATATAATGGTATAAGAAATATATTATAGGGTAATATAGGACCCCAAATTTCTTCTTATATATATATGATTTTCACTTAAAATCAATTCATTCAGCATATCATAAATAACCCATGAGAAGTTAATGGGTTATATAAGCTTTTTAAATGGAATTAAATAAAAACATAAACATAATTATGTAATTATAAAAATATATTCTCCCTACATGATTATTCACAAATAGTATATAAATGGTGAATATTAAACCATTACTCAATTTCAGAATGTTCTATTTCAAATAAATACTAACTCATAAATTAGATTTTTCCTAAAATTATTTTCATAATATCTAATTTGAAAAGATGTTATTTTCTTATCACATTTCCGAAAGGATTTTTTGAAGAAAAAGTGAACATTTTTTAAATAAAACTTCAAAAAAAATTCTAATAAAGATACATTGATCAGAAATAAATCATATTCCAAAAATGATATCCATAAGATAACCAACAAGATCGTACCTGAGTGTTAAGGTATCTTGCTTGGCATCAAAGAAACTGAGGTTTAAGACTTGGTGGAGAAGAATTTCTGAGACACTGTAGCAGTACTGTAGAAGGTATTGTATTTGTTCTATAAAGGGTACAATTCTTTACTATAGAATCTAGAACCATTCACTTGATTTGGGCCTTCGGGATAATGGTTTTGTATTACGGGTCCTAGGGCCTTCAGTCCATCAAAGGTCTTTGGGTATCTACGACATCAGGACACAATGACCATGGAGTAGCCTAGTTCACATAGAGGAGGCCCAATAAGAGGAATAGGGAAACGAGTAGGAGTCACTAGAAGTAGAGCTAACCAGATTGGAAGAATGAGAGGGTGTGTGCAATCACCACCGTAACCAAGCACCATGCATATTTGTACGGGGAAATGCGAGCCGATCAGCAATGCAATGTGGGGAGATAGGCAATCAATGGCATAGAAGATGGGAAAAGGAATCTCTAGAGGGTTGGGCCTACGGGTCATGTAATGGGTATAGTATGCCTTTAGACCTTTGGGTCATGTATTGTCCTTTGGGTCATGTTGGGCCTTTGGTGTTGGGCCTACCGGTCATGTAAGGGTTCCCCTTAGACCTCTAAAAGAGGGATTATCCATAATAAAAATAAAAAATAAGGATTTTAGGACATTAAGGTTTATGGATAAGATAATAATATAAGGGTAAAGAAAATAAAATCCATTTAAATAATTTAAAATTGTTTTATCGAAAAAAATAGAATCCTTAAAAGGATAATAAACTATTTATTTTAAAATTAATAAAGGGTAATATAGTATCATTATAGATAATTTTTTAAGTTTCTAGTAGTGATAATTGATCATTTTAAGGATGAAAAAACATATATATATATATATATATATGTGGGAAATTCTTTAAACAAAATGTGAATTTTTTAATGAAAATTCATTTTCATGAAACACTATCAAAATAAAGATTAAATAATTGAGAATGATACATTATTTACCTAGAAAATAAGTTTTACATAAAATATAACATCACTATAGGGAATAATATATCAATAATGGAAGACAATAGTTTTAGAAGAATGATTAAGACCCAGGAAAATGATTCACGACATGAAAACCATTATGGATCGAGTAGTATTAAAACCACTAGAAAGATATAGTGGTTTAAATTGAACATAAAATTAAATAAATAAATGTTATTTCACAATATAGTAATTTAAATTGGAAGAAAATACACCAAAAAATAAAATTCAATACATAATACAAAACCTGTATCAAAAAGCAGAGTTTGTGACGAAAACCCTTACCTCTTGAGTTGTATCAAAACTACCTGAAAGAGGTAAAGATTTAAAATGAATTTAATATAACACTATTAATATTTATTTCATGATATATTATGTTAAATAATATGTATTTTTACCACATAAATAAAATTTGGTGTATAATATCAAACATGTCTCAATAAGATGAATTTGAGATGAAAACCCTCACCTTTGTCCTGATACATTCTCAAAATGGTTAAAAAATCATCAAAAATTAAATTTTATTTACTAATTATGTTCTCAAGAAAATTAAACATAATTTTTTTCCATTTATAACCATAATTTAAATTGTTATATATATATATAACTTAGTTTTTACATGTTTTCCCACATTGGGTGTTTCTAACTTTAGTGGTTTATACTAGTTTCATAGGAGTAATGTTAGTATTTTATATTATTACAAAATTTATCATAAAAAATAATTATATTTACAATAATTTTTTAATTGGAATGATATTTTAATTTTTTACCTATTTTCATTATTGTTTCATTCTTTATCCCATTATATGACATCAATAATAAGTTTACATGAGTGATTCTTAACCAACTAAGGGTGTTTTTTTAAGAAATGAGTTAAAATATCATATAATCATAAAAAAAAATTATTATTTTCATATTAATATCATATTATACTAGTATTTAAGATTTCATAGTCATCTATAATATAATTTTATAGCATTGATCCAATTGGTGGCCCAACCATCCTAAACATGAACATACCATGATTAATGGATGATTATTGAGTGATTTAGTTGAAACATCATTATACATGTGGAATATTGATATAATTTAGTATTTATTAGTATGATATATCATAAAAATAGAGGAAATATAATAATAAGATATAGATAACAAAATATTACCCAATTTCAAAAAAATGGTTTCCCTCTTATCATGCTTGTTTAAAACTATTGAATTAATAATGATGTTTTATTGGTCATATAATCCATAAGATCTAAAATTTAACATAATAAGACCATAATAATGTCATAAAGTTATTATTTAATCCTTAAAACCATTATATTAATAAAAAACATTGGATGGTGAAGAAAAATGTATTTTGTTTCATGTGGTGGTAGTTGTCTGTACGCACACACTAACGACGATTTCATTTTTTCAATAGATGTAATAATAAATGTATAATGATACTAAACATAATACAATATAATTATGTTATATAAATGATATAAATATAATTATAAGTGTTAAAGAGTTATTTTTGTAGATGTTGTGTGAGCTAAGGGGCTTCTAATTCATGTATAATTGATGTGGTGGATGGTGGTATTTATAGGGGGAGGAGGAGGGTGGTTTATAATAGAATATTAGAATAATATATTATTTGTCAAATAATATAACAATCACAGAATTAAATTGTAACGGGATTAAAATTATAAAGAAAATAATCCACTAAAATATAAATCTAACATCTAGAATCACAACAAAGACCTTCATATATATTATTATAAAATATAATACTTATATGGTATTTTATTATCTCACCTCGGTATATCAATTTCTACGAAAAATAAAAAACAATACTAACTATTTTTTTCATTTTAATTAAAAAAGATATTTTGAAAAAATAAGTTTCCAAATTGGGGGAAATTAATACATAAATAAATCCCTCATTCAATAAAAAAACTATTTTATGATTTTCTCAATTTTTTAACCTTGAGAAAATTAACATATGGTTTCAAAAAATTATATTATTCTATTAATGAAATTATATATTGGTTCATGAAATAGTTTTATTAAAAATAACTTTTATTTCAAAAATTGAATTTATATGAAAAATTTATTTTATTTAAAATAAATCTTCTATATTTCTTCTACAGATACATCTATATTTTATTTTTTTCAAATAATTATTTTATAATATTTAATTTATTTTCTAATTATCTTATGAAATATATTCCATCAATATTTATCTCATAAGATACCAAAAAATAATAATTTTTACCCTTTACCAAATTCTTAATGTAAATATTATAAACAATATAGAATTAGAGTAAACATTATATCATTTATAAGGATATTTACAAATCAATTCAGTATATCCCCTAGATATATAAGCCCTATTAAATCAAGTAGAATCCGCCATTGTAAGGTATGGAATGATATTACATTCATGTGGTGGTTCAATAAACATTCATATCGTTTTGATATCTACAAAGTTAATGGAAGAACTCTGGAGAATCATTGGTATATTCAATCGATGAACATGTATGGAAAGTGTCATGAAAAATGTGTTGTCTCATCTAAAATTAACATACATTTTCTTAATTACACACATTAATATGAAATGGGATTACTCCATGAGCATGAACTCAATATTACTAATTCCAAAATTGAGAAACGTTTCCATCAAATTGAGACAATAAATCCCTTCTATCATTTTAACAATATAATATATTTCACGTCGATGATCCTTTAGGACCCACCTATATGAATTGAACAATATCCCAAAAAATCACCCATGTTACATTAATATTATGGATGGATTATGGTGAGGTTTTTCCCCTTATAAGGCCTAGTCAGATCCCACTGAAATGTTTGATGATTGTTTAGAAAATATTATTATTAAGGGCAACGGTAATGGGAATGAAAAAAATATATTTTATTTACCAAGGAAGGGAGGGACTCAAACTAAAGGCAAAATATCTCTTAATAATTGAAAAATATTCTATCAGAGTTTTCAAGGGATTTTGAAATATGACCTATTTATAGCATTTAGACACTTAATTATGACCAATAATGTAACATCCCAGGTAAATAAAGAATAAAGAATTTTCATATTTATTAATATTTATGAATTAAATATTAATTTTATTTTAAAGGGGTTGCTATGTTCGATAGCGTACCTGATACGCAACGATGAGTTTCTTTGAAACTTACGTAGCACACTAGTAATAAAATAATATTATTTTAAATGTTAGTTAACAAGTAGCCGTTGTACTGGCGGGAATGGATATAAATAACTAAAATATTATTAGATATGTTTTTAAATGTTTATACATTTACCCAATAAAAGATAAAGGCTTTAAATACGGAAAGAGTTCAATTTTAGGGCATATATACTCTAATTTTCACTAAAGGTTCACTTATCACCTTTTAATGGTGAAACATCATTAAATATAGTTTTGATCACTCTTATACTTTATTTTGGACCAAATATAACTCTTCTTTAGAATCGGGACATCAAAATTTACTTTGTGTAAATTTTTGGTACCTTTCTGATAAAGTTCATTTTTTTATGAATAGTGTAAAATGTTGTATTTTAATTCAAAACCTCTTTTTAATCTAAATTATTTATATAATTAGATTATTATTTTAATTGGTTTTAATGTTAAACTAGAAAATATTTTTTTCCAGTTAATCCAATGGTGGTCATTGGAATCAATTTCACTTTGAAATTGGACTTAAACTGGTGTCAATCTTTTGATACTTATTGTTTCGCAAAAACACGCTATTTGTCATGACATCGGAAATTAATTATTAAATTAATTAATTTGACTTATATGTTTTGAATTTTGTAAAATGGACTTCATTTTTGAATTCGGAATATCAAATATAGCTTAGGGTGAATTTTTGGTAATTTTCTGAAAAACTTCAATTTTTGATGAATAGTGAAACCACTAAGTGGTAATCAAGAAAACTGATTTTTCAGTAAAATGAAAGTTTACCACTAATGTGTATTGAATTTTGAAAATCCAACATACATGGTTTCATTAAGAAGTAAAATTTGGTTCAATGAGATTAAAATAATTTTTTGGTGAATAGTAACTTATTAAGTTTTTAATCGCGATTAGTGGTAATTAGTGTAGTTTAAGGTATAAATAATGATTTAATAATATGAAATGACCTAGAAACATGTCCCAACCTTTTTGGTTGTTTCATGTCCGACCAATACAAGCCATGGGCCAACTTGGGGACCCCATGGAGCCACTTTAGTTGGAAAATGACATTAATATATTTTTATTTAATGTTAAAGTGAAAATGACACTAACATAAATTGTTTTACTAAAATAATTTTTGAGTGGGGTTATACAAGTCCAAATTTTGATTATAAATAGTCAATGGAAATATAAAAAGACTTCCTACATCATAGTATTTTTTTTATGATTTTTAGACATTAAATAAATTAAATTATTTATGACATAATTATGATGCAGCGATGACATCATTATTTGACGATTTAAATAAAATGGAAAGATAATGTAAACTATATGAACTAAACATGTCCAAAACTTATTGGATGAGTGTATTTAGAAGCCTTATCACCTTATCCACGAATTATATCAATGTGGGACCTTTTGAAACCGAAACACATTTTCAAATAAAGTAATATTTCTTTACTTTCCAAAAGTGCCCCTCCTCTCCTCTTATAAAAGGACCCCACCTCTACCTCATTTCACACACTTCTCAAGACTTTGGCTCGGCCAAAACCTGCCCAATTACTCTCTCCACATCCCTCTCCTCATCCTAGATAATTCCCTTTGGGCAGAATCCTTTCAAAGGAAGCCTTTAGGCTCAAATCAAAAGGGAGTTACACTTTTAAAGGTAATTCATTCTCTCTTGTTCATTTGTTTTATTTTGCTTCTCCAAACCTCTAAACTCTTTTTATTTACTTCTTTTGTAACAACACCAGTATCTTCAATATACTAGGATATTGTTATAATATTTATATGAGCTACACTCTCACACAACTACATCAAATGGTTAAAGAACATACGGTTTCCGTGGATGGCGAAATTCTGCCTCCCGAAACGATGATTGTTCAATACTCATTTAACACCTTCAAGGGTGGCCATTATGATGTCACTATTTTTATATATGATATATAATATGTTTATGTTTTCTTTAAGATTCTGTATTTTTCATTTTTGGCATACCTTTATGGTTTCCATTATGGGTAAACACGATATCTTCATTTAAGGAAGTGCGGACTACCGCCCCCTAAAAGTGATGTGATTCGTTAATGCCATATGTGGGACGTGTAAAGGATGGATTTAAAGTTATTATATATGATGTTATACTGGAATTATAATATACCTCTATATAATTATTATTTATTTCCATTAAAGTATGAGATAGAAATGAAAGTAGCGTTCATGCGTACGTACGGCTTACTGTCTCCATGAACGGTGCATTTCATTTCTTATCCCCAAATGTAATGTACTATTAAAATTACATGTATATAATGTATATATATAATTAATGATATATCTAAATGATGAATATAATTCTGGAATGAAAATATACATACCTCTCATTTAGTTTTAATTCCACTAATATGACAAAGAAATGAAAGTAGCGTTCATGCGTACGTACGGCTTACCGTCTCCATGAACGGTGCATTTCATTTCTTACCTCTAAATGATTATGTAATATTATAAATACATGTATATGCTGGATATATATGATATATATGATATCCAAATCAGGAATTTCATTCTGGATATAAAGAACTTTTGACCACACGAACAACATGTAATTGTAAGAAGTCAACTTTCGACTTAAGAACCAAATATTGACAAAACAAACATTATTAACTTAAATGGTTACATAATGTTTATAACATGGAAATAAGTGATATAAAAGGAATAATGAACTTTAAAAAGGTTCTTAATCAAGTATAAATTAACTCAAGTTTATTATTCAGGACGTTAAAGAACGATCGAGTCAAGTCGGACCCAAGGTAAGGGACTTCGTCTCAATCTCCTTTCATTGAGGCATATTTTGTTTTATACACAAATTTCTTTTATACGGTGTATAAACTCCTTTGACTTTTACTTTAATACAAATGGAATCTTTTTCTACAAAGCGTTTTACTAAACGACAAAAAGGAATGTTTTTTTAACATACGCGGTGACAACGACCTTTTTCGCCACCGCGAGTATTATTTGATCTTTGGCTTTCTCAACAAGTTGTAATGTTTTTAGAATAAAATAAATACCATATACTCTATTATGTATTTTGGTATTGAAAATGGTTTTGAAAAAGGATTCTATTATGTCAATATATTTATGATATATTGTGATTGAAATGTGGAAATGTTATCATTCCTTTATATTGGTTTTATGTTTTATGATTTTATACTGGTACTTGGACATTTTAATGGGTGGTTACGTTATAAACCATATGACGGGTGGTGCCGTGAATACCAAGACGGGTTGTTACGTTATAACCTCCAATGCATTGGGTATGGAAGTCGGCTGTATGGCTATTCCATTAAGTATGTATGGAAATTGGCCGTATGGCTATTCCATTAAGTGATATGTGTGGAAGTCAACCGTATGGTTATTCCACTTAAGTATGTTTATGTCCCAAGTTACCTTTATATATTCTATGTGTTCTTTATATGGGTTTTATGGTAATCTTTTGGTTACAAAAAGGTAAGTAATGATACTTTATTCAGTGAAGATTTTTTTTACTACTTCATGAAGGTGAAGGTATTACTTTGATATAGTATACATGGTTTACTTGATGTTTGAAAAACTTACAGTTTTCATTCTTTTTGTATCCCTTACTGATCTTTTTATGCTCACCCCAAGTTTTTCGAAATGTTTTTCATAGGAATTAAAGTGGAATAAGGTCAAGGATGGGATCAAGGGAATTTCATGCTATCTAAAACATGGAATCTAGACATATTTCTTTTTAAGAGTTTTTATTTTATGGAGACTTAGTAGAAGTGTCTACTTTTTAATCTTTTAAGATGTAATAGTTATGTTAAAATTCTCTAAAACTCTAAACATGAAAAGATCCTCAATGTGAATTATTCATTTAATTCAATATTAAGTAAGGTTTAAGGCTGGGGCCTTATAGTTGGTATCAGAGGTCGGTTTAGACAACTTTAGGAGTTAGAAAAGTGTTAAATTATAATATGATTGAAATGATATAGCAGTTACGGATTACCATGTTGCTTCGCCTAAGATATTTCTGTGTTCAGAATTGTTTTCCGCAGAGGAAACAAAGCAGCTATGTCGGGACGACATCAGGAGGAAGATAACCTTCCAAATCAGCAACCTGAGATGGTCGGAATCGGAACTGAACAGTTTGTTGTATTAATGGCACGGTTGACTCAGGCTATAAATGGTGGTGGTATCCATGCACGAGATCAGCCAGATCAACCGCAGAGGAACATGTCAGTGGTGGAACATTTCATGAGGCAACATCCCCCATCATTCAGAGGATCATCTGACCCTGTGCAAGCTGAAGGGTGGATTAAAGCACTGGAGAAGATTTTTGATGTCATGGGGTGTTCAGAACATCAAAAGTTTAGTCTTGCTGTTTACTGTTTTGAAGGTGAAGCTGATCAGTGGTGGTCGATGGTGAAAAATATAAGGGATAGTGATGAGATTGAGGATCTTCACTAGGACGAATTCAAAGGTATGTTTCTTGAGAAATATTTTCCTAAGGTGGTTCGTCTTAGTATGGAAAAATAGTTCCTAGAATTGAGGCAGGAGGATGATTCAGTGGCTACTTGTGAAGAAAAGTTCACTCGATTGGCAAGGTATTCTCCAAACTTCATACGAGATCTTGATAGTAAAATAAACCGTTTTTACTCAGGGTTAAAGCCAAAGTATCGAGGGATTTAGCTTCTCGTGAGTTCAAAAGTTATGAAAAACTTGTTCTATGTACGGAGAAGGTGGAAATGGAGTTTTCCGATGATCAGGTGTTCTATGACAAACAACAGAATAAGAGATCTAGTTGGCATGAAAAGGTGAAGAATTCATCAAAGAAGCAAGGAGGTAAGAAAACCAAATGTCCATCCTGTGAGAAGTGTGGTAAAATGCATCCTGGAGAATGTTTATCCATGTCTGGTAAGTGCTTTCGGTGTGGTAAGTCTGGTCATATTTCTCGTAACTGTAAGGAAGATGATCAAGCAGGAAATGAAAAGCCAACGGTAAGATGTTTTATGTGTAATGAAATGGGTCATTATGCAAACGAGTGTCCAACGAAGAACTCAACTGGGGAAAAGCAGTTAGACTACAAGAAGAAAGGGGTGGTAAAATCATTTGCAACAACTTAAGCAGATGTTGGGCCATCGAATGAAGTGGTATCAGCTCCAGGGAGCTCAGTATTTTTCGAAGATTGACATGAGATCAGGGTACCATCAGTTGAAAGTAAAAGAAGCAGACGTTCCGAAGACTACGTTCCGTACTAGATATGGCCATTATGAATTTGTAGTTATGCCTTTTGGGTTAACCAATGCACCTGCTGTATTCATGGACCTTATGAATAGAATTTCCCATGAGTTCTTGGATAAGTTTTTGTTTGTGTTTTGAGGTTTGGGAAGAGGTTATGTGTGCCTTGTGATTCACAGTTGAAGAATGAGTTGTTTTTTCATCCTGGCAGTACTAAGATGTATAGAGGTCTGCGGGAGTATTACTGGTGGGATGAAATGAAAAGAGACATTGCTGATTTTACTATGAAGTGTTTAACATGTCAACAGGTTAAAGCAGAGAGGCAGTTACCGAAAGGGATGCTTCAGCCTTTACCAGTGCCAGAGTGGACATGGGAGAATATATCCATGGACTTTGTTGTTGGATTAACGAAGACATCTCGAGGTAATAATGCAATCTGAGTTATTGTTGATCGCTTGATCAAATCTGATCATTTCCTTTCTATACGAGATACTTTCTCTCTTGATCAACTTTACTGTTTGTATCTTAAAGAGATAGTCAGGTTACATGGAGTTCCTCTCTCCATTGCATCGGATTGTGATCCCAGGTTTACTTCTAACTTTTCGAAAGGCATTCAGAAGTCGTTGGGTACTGAATTAAATTTTAGTACAGCTTTTTATCCTCAATCAGATGGGCAGTCAGAACAAACAATCCAGACATTGGAGGATATGCTACGAGCTTGTTATATGGATTATCAGGGATGTTGGGACCAACATCTTTCTTTGGTTGAATTTTCTTATAATAACAGTTTTCATTCCAGTATACAGATGGCACCATTTGAGGCATTATATGGGAAGCGGTGTCGAACTCCAGCATTCTGGAATGAAGTGGGTGAAAGGAAGATGATGGGACCAAAATTGGTAGAAGAGATGGCAGAAAAAGATCAGTTGATTCAGAAGCACATGAGAACAGCTCAGAGCAGGCAGAAGAGTTATGCAGATAACCGGAGGAAGGATCTATCTTTCGAGGTAGGTGATCATGTTTTTCTCAAGGTTTCTCATTGGAAAAGTGTGATGAGATTTGGTAAGAAAAGAAAGCTGAGTCCAAGGTTTATTGGACCATACGAAATTCTGGAAAGAGTTGGATCAGTTGCATACCGAGTGGCTTTACCTCCGAGTTTATCTCAGGTACATAATGTTTTTCACGTTTCGATGTTGAGAAAGTATATGTCAGATCCATCTCATGTTTTGAGCCCAGAGGTAGTTCAGCTGGAAGAGAACCTATCTTATGAGGAACAACCGGTCCAGATTCTTGACCACAGGGAGCAAGTGTTACGGAATAATGTGATTCATCAGGTAAAGGTTTTGTGGAAAACCCATGTGATTTAAGAGGCAACATGGGAAACTGAAAATGCTATGAGGGATAAATACACCCACTTATTTTGATAAGTGAATAAAATTGCGAGGACGCAATTCCCAAAAGGGGGGAAGGATGTAACATCCCAGGTAAATAAAGAATAAATAATTTTCATATTTATTAATATTTACGAATTAAATATTAATTTTATTTTAAAGGGGTTGATATGTTCGATAGCGTACCTGATACGCAATGATGAGTTTCTATGAAACTTACGTAGCACACTAGTAATAAAATAATATTATTTTAAATGTTAGTTAACAAGTAGCCGTTGTACTGGTGGGAATAGATAGAAATAACTAAAATATGATTATATATGTTTTTAAATGTTTATACATTTACCCAATAAAAGATAAAGGCCTAAAATACGGAAAGAGTTCAATTTTAGGGCATATATACTCTAATTTTCACTAAAAATTCACTTATCACCTTTTAATGGTGAACCGTCATTAAATATAGTTTTGATCACTATTATACTTTATTTTGGACCAAATATAACTCTTCTTTAGAATCGGGACATCAAAATTTACTTTGTGTAAATTTTTGGTACCTTTCTGATAAAGTTCATTTTTTTATGAATAGTGTAAAATGTTGTATTTTAATTCAAAACCTCTTTTTAATCTAAATTAATTATATGATTAGATTATTATTTTAATTGGTTTTAAAGTAAAATTAGAAAATATTTTTACCATTTAATCCAATGGTGGTCATTGGAATCAATTTCACATTGAAATTGGACTTAAACTGCTGTCAATCTTTTGATACTTATTGTTTCGCAAAAACACGCTATTTGTCATGACAGCGGAAATTAATTATTAAATTAATTAATTTGACTTATATTTTTTGAATTTTGTAAAATGGACTTCATTTTTTAATTCATAATATCAAATATAGCTTAGGGTGAATTTTTGGTAATTTTTTGAAAAACGTCAATTTTTGATGAATAGTGAAACCACTAAGTGGTAATCAAGAAAACTGATTTTTTAGTTAAATGAAAGTTTACCACTAATGTGTATTGAATTTTGAAAATCCTACATACATGGTTGTCATTAAGAAGTAAAATTTGGTTCAATGAGATTAAAATAATTTATTGGTGAATAGTAACTTATTAAGTTTTTAATCGCGGTTAGTGGTAATTAGTGTAGTTTAAGGTATAAATAATGCTTTAATAATATGAAATGACATAGACACATGTCCCAACCTTATTGGTTGTGTCATGGCCGACCAATACAAGCCATGAGCCAACTTGGGGACCCCATGGAGACACTTTAGTTGGAAAATGACATTAATATATTTTTATTTAATGTTAAAGTGAAAATGACACTATCATAAATTGTTTTACTAAAATAATTTTTGAGTGGGGTTATACAAGTCTATATTTTGATTATAAATATTCATTTGAAATCTAAAAATATTTCCTACATCATAGTATTTTTTTATGATTTTTAGACATTAAATAAATTAAATTATTTATGACATAATAATGATGCAGCGATGACATCATTATTTGATGATTTATATAAAATTGAAAGATTATGTAAAATCTATGAACTACACATGTCCAAAACTTATTGGATGAGTGGATTTAGAAGCCTTATCACGTTATCCACGAATTATATCAATGTGGGACCTTTTGAAACCGAAACACATTTTCAAATAAAGTAATATT
This sequence comes from Viscum album, assembly GCA_963277665.1. Classification (NCBI taxonomy): domain Eukaryota; kingdom Viridiplantae; phylum Streptophyta; class Magnoliopsida; order Santalales; family Viscaceae; genus Viscum; species Viscum album. The sequence continues at coordinate 1,295,899,113 of OY728135.1, forward strand.
TCTTTACTTTCCGAAAGTGCCCCTCCTCTCCTCTTATAAAAGGCCCCCACCTCTACCTCATTTCACACACTTCTCAAGCCTTTGGCTCGGCCAACCCCTGCCCAATTACTCTCTCCACATCCCTCTCCTCATCCTAGATGATTGCCTTTGGGCAGAATCCTTTCAAAGGAATCCTTTAGGCTCAAATCAAAAGGGAGTTACACTTTTAAAGGTAATTCAGTCTCTCTTGTTCATTTGTTTTATTTTGCTTCTCCAACCCTCTAAACTCTTTTTATTTACTTATTTTGTAACAACACCAGTATCTACAATATACTAGGATGTTGTTATAATATTTATTTGAGCTACACTCTCACACAACTACATCAAATGGTTAAAGAACATACGGTTTCCGTGGATGGCGAAATTCTGCCTCCCGAAACGATGATTGTTCAATACTCATTTAACACCTTAAAGGGTGGCCATTATGATGTCACTATTTTTATATATGATATATAATATGTTTATGTTTTCTTTAAGCTTCTGTATTTTTTATTTTTGGCATACCTTTATGGTTTCCATTATGGGTAAACACGATATCTTCATTTAAGGAAGTGCGGACTACCGCCCCCTAAAAGTGATGTGATTCGTTAATGCCATATTTGGGTCGTGTAAAGGATGGATTTAAAGTTATTATATATGATTTTATACTGGAATTATAATATACCTCTATATCATTATTATTTCTTTCCATTAAAGTATGAGAGAGAAATGAAAGTAGCGTTCATGCGTACGTACGGCTTACCGTCTCCATGAACGGTGTATTTCATTTCTTATCCCCAAATGTAATGTACTATTAAAATTACATGTATATAATGTATATATATAATTAATGATATATCTAAATGATGAATATAATTCTGGAATTAAAATATACATACCTCTCATTTAGTTTTAATTCCACTAATATGACAAAGAAATGAAAGTAGCGTTCATGCGTACGTACGACTTACCGTCTCCATGAACGGTGCATTTCATTTCTTACCTCTAAATGATTATGTAATATTATAAATACATGTATATGCTGGATATATATGATATATATGATATCCAAATCAGGAATTTCATTCTGGATATAAAGAACTTTTGACCACACGAACAACATGTAATTGTAAGAAGTCAACTTTCGACTTAAGAACCAAATATTGACAAAACAAACATTATTAACTTAAATGGTTACATAATGTTTATAACATGGAAATAAGTGATATAAAAGGAGTAATGAACTTTAAAAAGGTTCTTAATCAAGTATAAATTAACTCAAGTTTATTATTCAGGACGTTAAAGAACGATCGAGTCAAGTCGGACCCGAGGTAAGGGACTTCGTCTCAATCTCCTTTCATTGAGGCATATTTCGTTTTATACACAAATTTCTTTTATACGGTGTATAAACTCCTTTGACTTTTACTTTTATACAAAAGGAATCTTTTTCTACGAAGCGTTTTACTAAACGACAAAAAGGAATGTTTTTTTAACGTACGCGGTGACAACGACCTTTTCTGCCGCCGCGAGTATTATTTGATCTTTGGCTTTCTCAACAAGCCGTAATGTTTTTAGAATAAAATAAATACCATATACTCTTTTATGTATTTTGGTATTGAAAATGGTTTTCAAAAATGATTCTATTATGTCAATATATTTATGATATATTGTGATTGAAATGTGGAAATGTTATCATTCCTTTATATTGGTTTTATGTTTTCTGATTTTATACTGGTACTTGGACATTTTAACAGGTGGTTACGTTATAAACCATATGACGGGTGGTGCCGTGAATACTAGGACGAGTGGTTACGTTATAACCTCCAATGCATTGGGTATGGAAGTCGGCCGTATGGCTATTCCATTAAGTATGTATGGAAATTGGCCGTATGGCTATTCCATTAAGTGATATGTGTGGAAGTCAACCGTATGGTTATTCCACTTAAGTATGTTTATGTCCCAAGTTACCTTTATATATTCTATGTGTTCTTTATATGGGTTTTATGGTAATCTTTTTGTTACAAAAAGGTAAGTAATGATACTTTATTCAGTGAAGATTTTTTTTTCTACTTCATGAAGGTGAAGGTATTACTTTGATATAGTATACATGGTTTACTTGATGTTTGAAAAACTAACAGTTTTCATTCTTTTTGTATCCCTTACTGAGCTTTTTATGCTCACCCCAAGTTTTTCGAAATGTTTTTCACAGGAAATAAAGTGGAATAAGGTCAAGGATGGGATCAAGGGAATTTCATGCTATCTAAAACATGGAATCTAGACATCTTTCTTTTTAAGAGTTTTTATTATATGGAGACTTAGTATAAGTGTCTACTTTGTAATCTTATAAGATTTAATAGTTATGTTCTAATTCTCTAAAAATCTAAACCTGAAAAGATCCTCAATGTGAATTATTCATTTAATTCAATATTAAGTAAGGTTTAAGGCTGGGGCCTTATAAATAAACCTGTGATGATTGGTCTTACTAAACAAAAACTGATATTTAAAAAATGGAATTCTTTCCAGGGGGCCTTTCTTTGGTATTCATTTTTCTCAAAAAATTAAAATGAAAATGAAGTTTGGAATATATGGGATATAAATAAAAGTAGTATTTTCATTCACTCTTTTACTAAAAATTCACAAGATATCTCAATCGATATTGGGATTCAAGAACTATTTTTTCTATCCTTTGTATATTAATACAATTTTTATCTAAAAAATTAATGACATTTGGTTATATTTAGAAGTGATTTATTACTATATTTCTCATAGAAGGGTGATTGTGGGAGACATTAAAATTATTCAAAGACCTAATGATAAATCATGTGTTCAATTCAATAGATTGGTATCCTCTGAAGTTTCTTTTTTATTGATACTTGTAATCTGGTTCATGTTCCCAATATAGGAGAAGACTAAACTCATTGAAGGTACTCTCTTAATGAGATGCATGATATAATGTTAGAGAGATGTCTTATTTAGTTTTTTTTAATCTAATTAAGTTTCTAAATTCTATGGTTTTATCCTTATAATGTGTCATTATGATCACAACCCAATTTTTTGGATATTTGAACTATAAAACTAAGATGAAATCCCAATCCATTTAAGATAAAAAACTCATAGATTGTTGTCCCTGGGTGAAGAGAAGTTTTTTTAATGCACAGAAAATAGAATCTTTTTGGATCCCAATTTCAATTATGTACAACATGATCATGAATTTCAAAAATATTGTAATGTAAAAGAGCAGGAAATAATTTTACAATATGTAAAATGATATTAAGGTTGTTGAACATCATCTCCTCCATTTTCAAAATGAAAATTATAATAATTATTCCACTTCTAGAGATGAGATCCAAGCTCTCTATATTCGTTATAACCTTATTTATCTCTAGAAAATTCAATCTTTATAGTTAACTAGTCTTAACATACATGTACAATACATCATATTAGATTAATATTCATCCAATTATAAAAATACATTCATGATGATTAAAATAGTTTAGTGTATTTAGAATCATGGAACAAAATATTATAAATTGGTTAAAGATATTCATCATTTCCCAAAAATATAATCACTTTTAGTAATTATAATTAATGCCATTATTTAAAATATACAAAAAGGAAACATAAGAATGTGGTGATATCTGATACTTATTAAGGGTACAAAAAGATATACATAATCATAACATGAGCATATGTTTATGAGAACATGATAATGTCATTAAGAGACCACGCCCCATATATCAAAGATCATAAACAAGAATCATGGAAGAGATATTACATGTTCTTAATAGATAAATCATAAGGAAATATTGAACACAATATATTAAAATATAACATATAAAATAATACATAAAAGTTTTTGCAAACACATAAGAATATAAAATGATTTCCATAGTAGTCAAATAATTGTTTCAAAGTTCATATTTTTACGATGGGTTTACTCACCATAATATCTTGGTAGTTATGGTTTACTACCATGTCCATATTTGTATTCAATACTCACACCCAAGACCATCATAGTTGACATACTCCATTACTAAACCAAGTTCACGCCCAATGCCATCCATGTTGACCTTATGAGATACAAATTTTTACCCAATGTAATAGAGGGGGATATTTTTCTTACCCATATCTTAAATAAATCATATGTATTTGTTCCACTACATCATAAAAATTCTTATTATCATAACCCATGAAATGAAATTGGTATCCTAAACATTTAACCATATCATAACATATAGAAAAGAAACATGTTTCATACACATTTCATCATATAAAATCCCTAGAAATGTAGCTGTTTTTAAAAACATATAACCCATGAAAGTGAAATGGTTTCCATAATCATATAACCTATGAAATAAGAATGATTTTTATAAACATAAAACCTGTTAAAGAGAAACAAGTTTAATAAAAATCCTGTCATAAAAACATAAACCATTTAGAGGAAGAATATGAATTGAACCCTTGGATAATATCCCCATAAAAGGTATGAGTCACATCAAAAAATATCATCTTATATGGAAAATAATGTTGAAAAATCATTTAAAAATATTTCATGAGAAAAATATAATTTATCTGTTGAAGAATTATTTCAAAAACATAATCCCGTTTGAGTAAAATTTTCCATGAAAACAAGCATTAAAAATTATAAATTAATCAATAAATTTTTTTTCCTTAATATTTATAAAGTACACATGAAATTGTTTTGATAATATTTCTTCCTTGAAAACCAATAAATGTGTCTTTAAATCATTCCAAATACATTTTTATTTGAAAAAACATTAAAATAATTTAAAGCAATATTGAAAACATTTTGAAAACCATTTCTTTTAAAATAAAATGGAAAACCTATAAAGAAAGTTTAAAAAAAATTAAAACCATTTCATTCAAAATAACATTGGAAACATATAATGAAATATTTAAAACTATATGAAAATAATCCATCAAAATAACCATGAAAGATTATAAAGAAAGAATAAAAATGTATTCACAATAATATTCTTTTAAAATAACATGAAATTATTTAAATAAATCATTAAAATATTTTTAATAACTATTTAATTGAAAATACTTATAAAAATTATAAATAAATATTAAAATGTTTTTAATAATGGTTTCATTGAAATTAATTTAAAAATATATAATGAATTTGTGAAAATTATTTAAATACATTTTTCATCAAATTTAATTTTTAAAAATATAATGAAATCTTGAAAAAAATTTCAAATCCTGTTTTCTGGAAAAAAAATTTAAAAATTTAAAAAATTAATGGAATTATTGCGAAAACCTTTTTATCTTAAAATATATTTTAAAACATATAAATAATGCTTTTAAAACTGTTAAAAAATTAAAATCTATTATTCATGAAAATGATATTTATATATCATATTACGAACATTTTTTATAACATTTTTGAAAACATGGTTAATTTTTTATTAAAACTGATTTCCAACTAAAAAGAGGAATATTATCAGATTTTCCTAAAAATATTTTATTAACTACAAAATAATGAAAAAATGGTTTTTATACCTGAATACATAATACATAAATGAAGGATAATAAAATTCATTACTATTCTATAGATATGGATCACAATAATTTATCCACAGAAGAATAATATTAAACAATCTTGATAAATGATAAGACTTTTAAATAAACTCATACAACTTGGTAACTTTTAATCATACTATGATATTATAAAATTGATAATTAATAATGTTTAAAATATAATTAAGAAAATTGTATTCACGAAATAACATATTAAATGGAAATATACACACATCGTAGAAGAATATAGGTGGATGACAAAAGATGTGTCTCAATGAAGGAAAATTTAGACAAAATTACATAATAGGTTTAGAAACATTCGAAAACATAAAACCCATGAAAGAAAGATCATAAAATATATATTTAAATACCCAATGATTTAATGATAATAATCAAATAATATATTCCTTGTAAGTATATACACCTTAAAAAATAAATGAGTGGTGAATAAGGATTAAATCTCAGAGAAATAAAAGTGAAATGAGAAAAACCCTTACCCTATTTATTAACACTCATTGTAATTTTACAAAATTACTATATAATAAATATATGTTTATTATAAATTAATTATAGAGAAATATTAGTATACTTAATACCATATATTATATTTTTTATGACATTATATTACCTATTCATCAACTACTCCATGTTAATGTTACATTTCTTGTAATATCCACATTGTTTTTCTTTCCTGTTTTGACTTTTAATTATTCATCCTCATACAGAGATCATGATTTAATTATTTCTAGATTGTAAAAAATGATATAAATAACATATATACTAAGTATATATGTATTTATAATAATGTATAAAAATTATAAATATGAAATGGACAACATATTTAATAGAGAAGGTTGGCTATACATACACATGAAGATTTTATCTATTGTATTGTCGCATTGAAGGAAATATAGCAAATGAAATATATGTATATATATATATATAATTACATTATAATTTTTAGTTCATATATATCAAATAATTTTTCTAAACCTGTCCTCAACATATTTCATGAAAAGTGTGAAGCAATCACTTCGCTTTGAGGAGGCGATAGTCCACAATTCGAGAAACGAAGTCATCATATTTACACAAAATGAAAATAATAATGTTATGTTTTATATGATAATTAAAATAGAATAAATACAATATAAATATCAAATATATCATATAAAAATATGTTGTCCATCACAATTAACACCAATGAGAGGTGTTAGATGAAAAAATGAACACCATCGTTTCATGAGGCGGTAGTTCTCTAAACACAAGAATGGTAAGTATGTTACCCATTAGATGGAACTGGGTGTATGTTTATGTATAATCATTAGAAAAAGAATAACAGTATACATTTGATACATAGGTTGTTATATAATCATTTAATAATAAAATTTTAGTTGGCAGATGATAAAAATAAAACTAAGCAGCTTGAGAATGGATGTTACCTCTTTTTTGGGTAACTTCCCATGGATTGAAAAAATGGATTCCTTATATTGATTTATACCCACTAGGATGATTCTATTATGAATGGAATGATATTATGCGATTATTTTGGTAGAGTGTTTATGATCCAATGTGGCTTGAGATGATTGAGGAAGGTAAAAAGTGAAGGCCTTTTTGTAATCGAGGAGGAGTTCAATTCTTCTAAATACCAAAAGGTATACACTATTGGGTGGTCTTCCATACCTCATGTGACTCCAAAATGGATAAATAAGGGATTCATTAGTAGTTAATGCCAATAAAAACAACATCCACACTAAAATATTAGCCTTTTTTTAATTTTGTTACATAAATTATATGTCTCCCAAAATATTTCATTTTCGTTTTTATTAAAGTATCATGTTTTTAATCCTAAGTAATTTAAATATTAATGATAAATTAAATATATATTTATTAGAAAATATAGACATATTGAACTATAAATATGATATTTATTTTAATAAATATAATTATTATGTGTAATGGAAATTAGTAACATAACAAGAGCATATACCGCGCAAAAACACTAATTTAACATGGTCCATGATAGTAATGTTTTTTCTTTATATGGGTCAATATGTTAATTATAAAAGATAAATTAGCCCACTAATAAACTATATATTATATCTATTAACACTTATAATTCACTTGGATGATGATATTAAATTTATTAATTTTAAATTATTTAATAAAATACCATTTATTATAAAATAAACCTAATACCAATTTTGAAATTACTTATTTAATATTAATTTAAAATATCAAAACATTATGGGAATTAAAATATATTAATTAAAATATTTATAACATGATATATGTATCTAAAAAAATAGTGTAATATAATAATTCATTAAATATACTATATATTTAATGATGTTAGCATCATTTATCTTATTTAATTTTTAACTAAATGATCCATGAGTTAGTGTTTTGGTGTTTAATGTAACTAATTCATTTCTAAAAAAATTTAGTAAAAATATCATGACAGAAACTACTTTAAATTGAATAATAAATTTTATAACTAAAACTTTGTAGCTTCTTCCATAATCTAATAACAGATAAATATTAAAGGTAAAGAGGGATAATTTTTTTTAATTATCCTTTCATAAAAAATTACATGGGAATAATTAATGAACATGTTTCCCAATAACTCATAAAATTTTAACCTAGAGGTTTCATTGTAATTATTGAAATAAAATAGAATTTGGGAATGTTTCTTGGACTATTTAGAAATTATGTTTAAGGTTTAGTCCCATATTAATTTTGATTTTATGTTAATAATTATAAATAATTTGACTTAATTCTAATAGTATTTTTGTTAATAATTATTTTTATCTTATTAGAATACAAGTATAATATTTATTACAACTGTTTATGTCCTTTTTTCAAATTCAATTAATAGTAGTGGAAAAATTAAGTAAAATTCATGGTGTTGCGTATAATAATTGAATAACATAGTGTTTCCATTTATAAAAACTATATTTTGTGTCACATTAGATGAATAATAATAAAAAATTAAATCAATTTGAAAAAAAATCTCAAAATCTCATGGTGTTAAATTCTACACCCATTATAATGAATTTCAGCATTGAAATTTTAATGGGTTTTTATATGAATACTAATTGAAAGTTCCATTCATAGAATCCCACATAATAAAAATGAATACTAAAAAATCCTTAAAAATGGGAATGATGGAAATATAAAAATTACCAGAAGTAACTAATGATAATTTTTCGACATTGCAAAAAATAGGTGGTTACTGAAAACATAGTCATATAAAATAAATATAACTATAATGTTTTAATGGAGAGTGATACTGAAAATGGTTAGAATTATGTTAAAAATCACAAATAAAAAACCCAATGATTCTTGAAAAAATTCATTAATATAATAAAAATTGGTGATAACTTGACAACATTATTTTTCAAGACCCATTTTCTATTATTGAATAATTTTAATAAAATGATATACTTATATTATTTTAGGACAAAATTACCCTTTTTAGCCTTATAAAACATCAAATTCATCTTTCATTCCAGGTAATGAAGTTGATTTTTTCATTCCATAAGAATTAATATATCATTATATTAGTAAATAAAATGATAGGTCATTCCATATGTATTTATCACAACAAAATGGTTATCTGAAGTTTTTAAAAATGCAATAAACCTTATATAGATAGATAATAATATAACATTTAAAAACTTATCCAATGTTTAACATAAACCAATCCATAAATTGTAAACCTTATAACCCCTTCAAAAGATATAAGACAAAAACATTAGAAATAATGTCACTACATTTATAAAAAAATTCATAGTACTGATCCCCTGTATATTATAAAGTAGATCTTGGTTGTCCCATACCAAACATTTGAATACCCCCATCATTTATTTTCTTAAAAAATGGTAATAACCAGAATTACCACAAATCCATATTCAAAACATGAATGTTTTATTGTTCTAATGTTTATCAGATATTTTTCTTATATCCACAAATATTTTAAACATCATCAATGACTGCATATATCACTTTACACGAAATACAAAATTTATTCCACAATAATTATTACTGCCTAATTTACTTATTAATATCCAACATATCTTTATCCTAAAATTGATTTCATAACATATATAACATATTTATGTTTTTCTTTATCTTAATCATGTGTTTCCTATGAACATCACTGTTTTAATAAATCACTTTTCTTCTCCTTTAGAACCATTCATCCTATTCTTGTAAATCCTTAGTAAAAAAACATACACTGAAAAATACTTATATATTTCACGATTCATGAATCTAAATAAATAAACACATAAATCCTTCATTATCAATGATTTTCTTGAATAGTTACTTCCTTTGTTTAGATGTAAATTATTAGTTCAGAGCATTATGTTTGGTAATTCATTAGTTCTCCACAGATATTACATTGATCTCCATGAAAATATATCACTCTACGACCTTTTATCTAACAAAGATAACATCTTCCCCCCCCCCCATTTTATGAGTTCTTTGTTGTTCTTATTCCCTTCTTCTTGACATGTCAGAACAAACATTTTCGTTCGTCTATTTTAATTACCATGTGAAAATTTATAAAAGGCCATCTTCCTATTATTTCACTTGTAAGGAATAACTCCAATGTTTTCATTGGTAATCATGTATCGTGATAGCAGATTCGATATAATCATAATATCTTTATATCTAGTCATTATATAGTTTTGTTTCTCATAATCACCAAACAATCCAACAAATTATATGTAACCACAATTCCTATTGGTTCCCTCCACTAACGAAAAGAAAAAATCAGTTTGTGAGAAATATTTATCATGGTGGAAATCCACATAATCATGAAAAATTACTTATTGGATGCCTAAAACATGAAGACTACATTTAAATATATTAAACCTTTTTCTTATCATTAGGGACTCACCTATACAAATCCTTATAAAAATACTTTTAAATCATATAAATAAACGAATAAAATGTTTTGAAAAACTTTTTATTTTAAAATAAATTGAAAACATATAAACAATACTTTAAAACTTCTTCAAAAACTTTTTCATTGAAAATAATTTGATAACTTATAATAAATGATTAAAAACTTTTTGAAAACCATTATATTGGAAAATATATTTGAGAACATAAAAAAAAAATATTTGAAATCTAAAAAATTTTCTAAAATCCTTTTCTATGAAAATGAGTTTAAAATAAAATTTAATTTTTTTTAAATAATGGTTTTTATAATAAATTGATTTTTGACCGAAAAGGGAAATGTGATCAGATATTATTAAAACATTTTCTTAAGTAAAAATGAATAAAAAATGGTAATAGTTTCTGAATAAATCATGGATAATTAAAATCATGATTTTTCTTTTGATTTGGATCATAGTATTTCATCAAAATAGGCATAATCATAACCAATCCTGATAAATGATGAGCTTAATTCAATAATCACTTACCAATTGGTAACATTGAATCAAACATACATGTGAGAAAATGAAATTACTTAAAGAATAAAATATAATTAAAATAATTATATTCATGATATAACATATCAAATAGAAATATATACACATCGTAAAAGAATATTAGTTCATAACAAAATAGGGGTCTTAATGAAGGAAAATTGAGACAAATTAATTAAGTGATTTGATAACTTTTAAAAACAAAAACCACATAAAATTATTATCAGAAAAAAGATATGTAATTACCCATAAATTTTAGTATAAAAGATATAAAATATATCCATTTATAACAGAGAAACCAAACTGAAGAAACAAGTAGTTAATAATGCATAAATCTCACAAAAATAAAATTGAGATGAGAAAACCCCTTACCTTATGCCCTAACTCACATTATAATCGTATGAAAATCTATTATAATAAATATATTTTTATTATAATTATATTATTGAAACATTTTCTTATATCTAAAACCATATATTATTTCATTACAACATTATATTACCCATTTAATTACAATTCCATGCTAATGTTATGTTTCAGGTAAAATCTACATTGTTTTTCATACATGTTTTGAGTATTTATTCTTGATAATCTTACATAGATCATTATTTAATTATTAAAATAAATTAAATCATTATATAAATATCAAATATATTCATAATATATCTATTTAAATTAATTAATTATATATATAAATATGAAAATGGAAAACATAGTTCATTAAGACAAAAGGTCATACATACACATGAAAAATGCTTCTGTTATATTTTCATATTGAAGGAATGAAATTAAATAAAATATATTTATATATATAATATCATCACATTATAACAATCATTTCATATATATCATATAATTTCACTAAACACATCCTTAATACATTCAATGTAAAATGTGAACGAATCACATCTCTTTGAGGAGACGGTAGTCCACCCGTCCACAAATGATGTTTTGGTTTGGAAAAAAATCGAATTATGGAAGGTATGTATTATATAATAACTAAATAAGCATAAATACATAATAAATATCATAATTAAATTAAAAATATATATATTCTCCATCAAAATTTCCACCCAATATCGGTGGTAATGTTATAACGAACAACAATGTTTTCTGAGGCGGTAGTTCACCATACACTAGAATTATAAGTTTGTTATGTATTAGATTGAAGTGTTTGTAATTTTATTTAGAAAACATATAATAGAAACTTATTTGTATATTTATGATAGATATTTGATTATATAGTCATATATTAATTAATTTTTAGGGCATGGATAATGAAAATAAAACAATAGATCTTGGGGAAGGATATTACTTTTTCTTTGGATAACTCAACATGGGTTTCCCCAAAAGTCATCCTTATTTGGATTTATTCCAAAAAAGAGGATTCAAGGATAATTGGGGGTATTGGGATTCTTTTTGGGCATATGTTGGGCAAGACAATATGTCTTTAGAGGTTCGAGGATGTGAAATAGTGGATTCCTTTTTTATAATGGAGGGGGAGTGTGATTCTTTTAAATACCTAAATATTTAAACTATTGGGATGTATAATTTACCTAATGTGCAAAAAAATGAAAAAATAATGGAATAAAGAGATGTATGTAGGAGAAAAACTTCCAACATATAAAAAATAAGTGCATTTTTTAATTATTTTCTATCAATTCTACGTTTCCCAAATTTTATCATATTAGTTTTTTTTAAAGTAACTAGTTTTTGGACCTATGAAATATAACCATTAAGACTAGATTAAATATAAAATTATTATAAATTAATATCTTAATGAATTATATCGATTATATATAATATTCTAATAACAAATCTTATATCTTTTTGAAATTTATTTTAAAACAAGCGTAGGTCATGCAAAAAAACACTACATTAACCCCGAATATCCAAATAATGTTTCTACTATATATGGGTAATTATGGAAGTTATAAAAGATAAATTGGTCTAGGAATGGATTATATTTTATATTTATTAATACTTATAATTCACATGTCAAACGTTAGAGGGTTTTATTAAATTTAAATCATTTAATAACATATCAGTTATTGTAAAATAAAATTAATATCAATATTGAGATTATTCATTAAATTTTATTTTAAAAATATAAAAAAATTAAGGGAATTAAAATATATTAAGTTAAAATCATTGTAACATGACATATATATCTAAAAAATAATTTATCACAATAAATCATTAAACTAACTATATTTTTAATTCTTTTATCATCATTTATCTAATTTAATTATTAAATAAATAAACCATGCATTATCATTTGAAAAAAATTTAATTTGACTAATTAATCTCTAAAAAATATAGTCAAATTATCATGTTTAAAATAAAAGTTTAAATTTCAAAAATAAATTTCACTACTGAAACTATGATGCTTCTTCCATACTCCAATTCCTTATAAATGTTTAAGTAAATGATAGTCCCATTATTGCAATTTTCCTTACCTAAATTGTTATATGGGTCCATTTCACATATGTGTGTCCCAATAACTGAAACAATTTGATTCAAGAGGGTATATGGTATATATATTTGAATACAATGGTTTTTGGATAAGTTCCTATGTCATTTTAACCCTCAATATTAAGACAGAGTCCCAGGTTATTATTAAATTTACCTTAATCATTATAATTAATTATAATTACTATTACTAAAAATTATCATAAAAAATTATTTATCATATTATACAATAAATATTTTATTTTTTATTACTTTTTTGTTTATTTTTGAAAATTAAATTCATACAATTGGAAAAATCATGTTTAAATTTAATCCCACAGAGCTGGAGAAGAGGAGGGGTTTTTAACTGAAAAAGATCAAAAGTTCATTAAGACATTATATCTAAATTAAATATAAAAATTATTCTAATGATCCAAATTAGATTAATAGATATATATTTTATCTATTGTGACTTTAAATCAAATATAAAATGTATTATTATTTTACTAAATGTTTTATTGAAATTAAAAATTTCAAATAAAATGAATGTTTTTCACTATTGATCAAAAAAATTAAACATCAATGAAAAATAAAAAAAATCATTATAATAAAATTTTGATATTTGAAGCTAAAAAATTTAGTTGTTTTTCCAAATAAAATTTATAGAAGTCTAAAAATTTCGTTTAAAAAGGTTCTCCTCAAAATGATGTAAAACTCATTGTTGTATGTAACACAAGCTAACTCAATGATGTGTACTGTGTAATCTTAGAATGTTTTTGCGTGTAATGAATGAAAAATATAGTGTTTCCACATAAAAAATCTATATTCAGTTTGGGATGAAATAAAAAATGTCAAAACGAAAATATTAATTCTGAAAACATATTCACAAAATCATACGGTGTTATGAGCCTAGAATTAAAATAGTGTAAAATGATTCAAAGATGGGGACAAAAATTCCAAGATCATTAAATTAATTTATGGAGAGAATAAGATCTATATAGGGGTTACTACCCATTAAGTTAATTGATCACTATTCATCTTTGAGACTGAGATTAAAAATTATATGTTCACTTACTTTGAAAGTCTGTACATATTGAAAGGGGGAATATTAAACAAGTAAATATTTTGTTATCATTACACCCTTTTGTGATACTCTACAAAATATTACGTTATTTTATGATAATATAGTGTAAGAAATCAAGGATTCAATTTTTTCCTTAAGCATTTATTGTATGGAAAGACAAGATAAGATCATCAATAATTTTATATTGTTAAATTGGGATATTTCTCATAATGAGTCCATCAATGTTGTGAAATAATTCTTTAATCATGAATCCATGAATTATGGTTTAAATTTTAGTTTAATATATTTTATTAGATAAATAATCTAGATATTATGTCCTTTATACCATTTTCTATTGGGAATATTATTTCAAAAATATTATTAATATCATTTCCTTATGGTTTTGGAATATTTACAAAGTCCGGATAACTTCTATTCAAATTGGATTTTTTACTTGGATTGAGAATTTAGAATTATCTCCTCATTTTCATAGAATGTGTCAACATCCAGATAAAGAAGCTAAAATATGGGATATTTTCTCCCCAACTAGACATATCAAATGCCTTTGATATAGTAAAATTGAAATTTATATTTAAAATTATCAGAAATAATCTTCTCTTTGATTCTTTCCTTAATCCGCTCAATAGCATTCCCAAAATTTCAAGGATCTCAATTCTTATTAATGGTACCTCCTTGAGGTTTTTTCAGTAATTGGAGGGGGGATTAGAAAAGAGGACCCTCTTTCAGGCCTTCTCTTTAAGATGAGTGTTATCCTTAATAAAATTTATCACGATGGTTTATTCAATAAAATTAATGTTGGAAGTGAGCCTTCTACCCCTTTACACCTTATTTATTCTGATAGTATCCTTCAATCATGGAAAGATGAAAAACAAGAATTGTACTCAATTTTTTTCTCATTATGATGAAATATTTGGACAAGTAATTAGTTAAAAGAAGTACTTCTTGGTGCTAGCGAATGGTATGATTGTATCTAAGTATAAACAAATTTCTATGAAACATTGAGTGAAGAAAGAATCCCTTCCATTTATATATGTTGTGTTTCCCCTAATTTAGTGTAAAGTTAAATGATGAAAACATGAAAACATTTAATTCATAATTATTGACTATATGGCCACATGAAAAAGAAAAACCATGTCTCATATATGGATAATTTACCCTGTGAATTGATTGATCAACTGAAATTTTTTATGAATTCTCAATTTAAATATGGTCTATAACACTAACTAAGGTGATCCAATATTTAATCAAAAAAATTTTATGAAATCGATCCACTAATGAAAAGAAACTCTTAACCATATAATGGAAGGATTTCATTAAACCTATTGAGATGGCGGGTATAGGAATTAATGATCTGAAAATTTTCAATGATTATCATCGTAGTGAATTCATAGGAAATTTACTAACATGCAATGATATATATCATGATTTTTCTTCCTATAGATTAATTTCAAATATACAATATGTTTACTCCATATATGTTTCATCACCTATATATCCACCTAGTAAACACTCATATCAAGAGCTCATGCACTACTCAATGTGGTTGGTTTTTAAGCAATACAATCTTAATATATAGTGTACATCCAATCAAGATAGGATTATCGATGAAAACTTGTTTGTTATTTCCCACATGAATCAAATTTAAATTGCAAATGATCAATGTAATGATGACATATAGGGCATCCATTTTCTTCATATCAGGATTAAAATCCAAAGATATATCAATGATGATAAAAATATTCTTCTCTAGAATCCATGCACCACAGGTAAATTTTACTCTCGAGATTATTATAGGTGTATTTGTGAGGGTAACATTACTACTCCCTTTTAGATATATATTTTTATAAGTCCATTCACCTCCCCCTTAAATATACTACTTCTATAGAGAATCTAGATGTGAAGGATTCCTATTTAGAGTCTGATATAGAAAACTAGACAATAATATTCCCCTTCATTTTACCTCTTCATGCAACATGAATAATCAATAAAAAATATTCATATATTATATCTTTTACTATATATTCTGGTAACTTATTAAAGATGTATTTGGAATCAAAATTTAATTTCAAATATTTGATGAAATGAGGGAATCCATTATTAAAAACTAGACTAACTAACCATGTTCATGGCATGATGGTCATAATATTGGGTTATGGTATTTCATAAATTTTTAAATAATGATATTCTTGTACCATTGAAATTATATTCTCTATTTTCAATATTGAATGAGTTTTTTATAATGGTTGGTCATGGATACTTCCAGAGTGAAAAAAGGTTCCATGAAAACTGAATTCTCTTATCTTATTACTCTAAAAACTTTTGGTGTCACAAGAAGTGTCAAGAAACCTCAAATTTTGAATTCAATTAGGTTGATACCAATAATATCATTATGGTTGAAAGTTAATGTGGATGGGGAGACCTCATGTTCACTAGGACCCTCAAGATGTGGGGGCTTCTTCCACACCCATTAGAGATTCGTTAAAGGTTATTTTTATAACCACATTAGTAGTGGATCTACAGTTTATGTTATGTTATGGGAGATGGTTAAGGAAATAAAGATTTCTATCCACCATGTCAAGAGTAATCACTTGGTGTAATATGAATCTACTACTATGGTGTATAATTTGGATACTTAGTATGGGAATTTTTGGTTAAGAATGATTCCATTATGGATTTAATGCCTTTAAATTATTAATAAGCTTCCTCGGTATGACACTCATTTTTATAGATAGGACAAACATGTTTCTGATTCTCTTTTAAAAAGAGATATTCTAGAGGCACACTCAATATGGAATTTTGTAACGCCTATTTTTTATTTTAAAATACATTGAAAACATATAAACAATGCTTTAAAACATTTTGAAAACCTTTTTCATTGAAAATAATTTGATAACTTATAATGAATGATTGAAAACATTTTAAAAACTTTTATATTGGAAAATATATTTGAGAACATAAAAAAATATTTGAAATCTAGAAAATTTTCTAAAATCCTTTTCTATGAAAATGAGTTTAAAATAAAATTTAAAAACATTTTTAAAATAATGGTTTTTATAATAAATAGATTTTTGACTGAAAAGGGAAATGAGATCAGATATTATTAAAACATTTTCTTAAGTAACAAAGAATAAAAAATGGTACTATTTTCTGAATAAATCATGGATAATCAATGGATAATTAAAATCGTGAATTTTCTTGTGATTTGGATCATAGTATTTCATCAAAATAGGCATAATCATAACCAATCCTGATAAATGATGATATTAATTCAATAATCACTTACCAATTGGTAACATTGAATCAAACATACATGTGAGAAAATAAAATTACTTAAAGAATAAAATATAATTAAAATAATTATATTCATGATATAACATATCATATAGAAATATATACACATTGTAAAAGAATATTAGTTCATAACAAAATAGGGGTCTTAATGAAGGAAAATTAAGACAAATTATTTAAGCGATTCAATAACTTTTAAAAACAACAACCACATGAAATAATTATCAGAAAAAAGATATGTAATTACACATAAATTTTAGTATAATAGATAAAAAATATATCCATTTAAAACAGAGAAACCAAACTGAATAAACAAGTGGTTAATAATTCATAAATCTCACAAAAATAAAAGTGAGATGAGAAAACCCCTTACCTTATGTCCTAACTCACATTATAATCGTATGAAAATATATTATAATAAATATATTTTTATTATAAGTCTATTATAGAAACATATTCTTATATCTAAAACCATATATTATTTCATTACAACATTATATTACCCATTTAATTACAATTCCATGCTAATGTTATGTTTCAGGTAATATCTACTTTGTTTTTCATACATGTTTGAGTATTTATTATTGATAATATTACATAGATCATTAATTAATTATTAAAATAAATTAAATTATTATATAAATATCAAATATATTCATAATATATCTATTTATATTAATTAATTATATATATAAATATGAAATGGAAAACACAGTTCATTAAGACAAAAGGTCGTATATACACATGAATAATGCTTCTGTTATATTTTCATATTGAAGGAATGAAATTAAATAAAATATATGTATATATATAATATCATCACATTATAACTATCATTTTATATATATCATATAATTTCACTAAACCCATCCTTAATACATTCAATGTAAAATGTGAACGAATCACATCTCTTTGAGGAGACGGTTGTCCACCCGTCTACAAATGATGTTTTTGTATGGAAAAAAATCGAATTATGGAAGGTATGTCTTATATAATAACTAAATAAGCATAAATACATAATAAATATCATAATTATATTAAAAAGATATATATTCTCCATCAAAATTTCCACCCATTATCGGTGGTAATGTTATAACGAACACCATTGTTTTCTGAGGCGGTAGTTCACCGTACACTAGAATTATAAGTTAGTTATGTATTAGATTGAAGTGTTTGTAATTTTATTAGAAAACATATAATAGAAACATATTTGTATATTTATGATATATAGTTGATTATATAGTCATATATTAATTATTTTTTAGGGCGTGGATAATGAAAATAAAACAATAGATCTTGGGGAAGGATATTACTTCTTCTTTGGATAACTCAACATGGGTTTCCCCAAAAGTCTTCCTTATTTGGATTTATTCTAAAAAAGAGGATTCAAGGATTTTGGGGGGTATTGTGATTCTGTTTGGGCATATTTTGGACAAGACAATATGTCTTTAGAGGTTTGAGGATGTGAAATAGTGGATTCCTTTTTTATAATGGAGGCGGAGTGTGATTCTTTTAAATACCTAAATATTTACACTATTGGGATGTATACTTTACCTAATGTGCATAAAAATGGAAAAATAATGAAATAAAGAGATGTATGTAGGTGAAAAACTTCCAACATATAAAGAATAAGTGCATTTCTTAATTATTTTCTATAAATTCTACTTTTCCCCAATTTTATCATATTAGTTTTTTTAAAAGTAACTAGTTTTTGGACCTATAAAATATAACCATTAAGACTAGATTAAATCTGAAATTATTATAAATTAATATCTTAATGAATTATATCGATTATATATAATATTCTAATAACAAATCCTATATCTTCTTGAAATTTATTTTAAAACAAGCGTAGGTAATGCACGAAAACACTATATTAACCCCGAATATCCAAATATTGTTTCTACTATATATGGGTAATTATGGAAGTTATAAAAGATAAATTGGTCTAGGAATGGATTATATTTTATATTTATTAATACTTATAATTCACATGTTAAAAGCTAGAAGGTTTTATTAAATTTAAATCATTTAATAAAATATTAGTTACTGTAAAATAACATTAATATCAATATTGAGATTATTCATTAAATTTTATTTTAAAAATATCAGAAAATTTATAGAATTAAAATATATTAAATTAAAATCATTTTAACATGACATATGTATCTAAAAAAATAATTTATCACAATAAATCATTAAACTAACTATATTTTTAATTCTTTTATCATCGTTTAACTTATTTAATTATTAAATAAATAAACCATGCATTATCATTTGACTAAAATTTAATTTGACTAATTCATCTCTAAAAAATATAGTCAAATTATCATGTTTAAAATAAAAGTTTAAATTTCAAAAATAAATTTAATTACTGAAACTATGATGCTTCTTCCATACTCCAATTCCTTATAAATGTTCAAGTACATGCTAGTCCCATTATTGCAATTTTCCTTACCTAAATTGTTATATGGGTCCATTTCACATATGTGTATCCCAATAACTGAAAACATTTGATTAAAGAGGTTATATGGTTTATATATTTGAATACAATGGTTTTTTGAAAAGTTCCTAAGTCATTATAACCCTCAATATTAAGACAGAGTCCGAGGTTATTATTAATTTTACCTTAATCATTGTAATTAATTATAATTACAATTACTAAAAATTATCATAAAAAAATATTTATCATGTTATACAATATATATTTTAATTTTTATTAGTTTTTTGTTTATTTTTTAAAATTAAATTCATACAATTGGAAAAATGATGTTTAAAGTTAATCCCACAGAGCTGGAGAGAAGGAGGGGTTTTTAACTAAAAAAGATCAAAATTTCATTAAGACATTATATCTAAATTTAATATAAAAATTATTCCAGTGATCCAAATTGGATTAATAGATATATATTTAATCTATTTTGACTTTAAATCAAATATAAAATGTATTATTATATTAATAAATTTTCTAATGAAATAGAAATTTTCAAATAAAATGAATATTTTTCACTATTGATCAAAAAAATTAAACATCAAAGAAAAATAAAAAAAATTCTTTATAATATAATTTTGATATTTGAAACTAAAAAATATAGTTGTTTTTCCAAATAAAATTTATATAAGTCTAAAAATTTCGTATAAAAAAGGTTCTCCTCAAAATGATGTAAAAATCGTTGTTGCATGTAACGCAAGCTAACTCAGTGATGTGTACTGTGTAATCTTAGAATGTTTTGCGTATAATGAAAGAAAAATATAGTGTTTCCACATAAAAAAATCTATATTCATTTTGGGGTGAAATAAAAAATGTCAAAACGATAAAATTAATTCGGAAAACATATTCACAAAGTCTTGCAGTGTTATGGGCCTAGAATTAAAATAGTGTAAAATGATTCAAATATGGGGACAAATATTCCAAGTTCTATAAATTAATTCATGGAGAGAAGAAGATCTATATAGGGGTTACTACCCATTAAATTAATTGATCACTATTCAGCTTTGAGACTGAGATTAAAAATCTATGGTCACTTACTTTGAAAGTCTGTACATATTGAAAAGGGAATATTAATCAAGTAAATGTTTTGTTAATATTACACCCTTTTGTGATACTCCACAAAATATTATGTTATTTTATGATAATATAGTGTAAGAAATCAAGGATTCCATTTTTTCCTTAAACATTTATTGTATGGACAGATAAGATAAGTTCATCAATAATTTTATAATGTTAAATTGGGATATTTATCATAATGAGTCCATCAATGTTGTGTAATACTTCTTTAATCATGAATCCATGACTTATGGTTTAAATTTTAGTTTATTTTTTTTTATTAGAAAAATTATCTAGATATTATGTCCTTTATACCGTTTTCTATTGGGAATATGATTTCAAAAATATTATTAATATCATTTCCTTATGGTTTTGGAATATTTACAAAGGCCGGATAACTTCTAATCAAATTGGATTTATTACATGGAAAGAGAATTTAGAATTATCCCCTCATTTTCTCAGAATGTGTCAACATCCAGATAAAGAAGCAAAAATATGGGATATTTTCTCCCCAACTAGACATATCAGATGCCTTTGATATAGTAAAATTTACATTTATATTTAAAATTATCAGAAATAATCTTCTCTTTGATTCTTTCCTTAATCCATTCAATACCATTCCCAAAATTTCAAGGATCTCAATTATTTTTAATGGTACCTCCTTGAGGTGTTTTTCAATAATTGGAGGGGGGATTAGAAAATAGGACCCTCTTTCAGGCCTTCTCTTTAAGAAGACTGTTATCCTTAATAAAATTTATCACAATGGTTTATTCAACAAAATTAATGTTGGAAGTGAGCCTTTTACCCCTTTACACCTTCTTTATTCTGATGGAATCCTTATATCTTGGAAAGCTGAAAAAAATAGGTGTACTCAATTTTTTTCTCATTATGAAGAAATATTTGGACATGTAATAAGCTAGAAGAAGTACTTTTTGGTGCTACCGAATGGTATGATTGTATCTAAGTATAAACAAAGTTCTATGAAACATGGAGTGAAGAATGAATCCCTTCCATTTATATATGTTGTGTTTCCCCTAATCTAGTGTAAATTTAAAAGATGAAAACATGAAAACATTTAATCCATAATTATTTACTAGATGGCCACATAGAAAAGAAAAACCATGTCTCAAGTATGGATAATTTACCTTGTGAATTGAGTGATCAACTGAAATTTTTTATGAATTCTCAATTTAAATATGGTCTATAACACTAACTAAGGTGATCCAATATTTAATCAAAAAAAATTTCTGAAATCGATCCATTAATGAAAACAAACTCTTAACAATATAATGGAAGGAATTCATTAAACCCATTGAGATGGTGGGTATAGGAATTAATGATCTGAAAATTTTCAATGATTAACATCTTAGTGAATTCATAGGAAATTTAATAACATGCAATGATATATATCGGGAATTTTCTTCCTATAGATTAATTTCAAATATACAATATGTTTACTCCATATATGTTTCATCGCCTATCTATACACCTAGTAAAAACTCATATCAAGCTCTCATTCACTACTCAATGTGGTTGGTTTGTAAGCAATACAATCTTAATATATAGTGTACATCCAATCTATATAGGATTATCGATGAAAACATGTTAGTGATTTCCCACATGAAACAAATTTCAATTACTGATGATCAATTTAATGATGACTTATAGGGCATCCATTTTCTTCATATCATGATGAAAATCCAAAGATATATCAATGATGCTAAAAATATTCTTCTCTAGACTCCAAGCACCACATGTAAATTCTACTCTCGAGATTATTATAGGTGTATTTTTGAGGGTAACATTACTACGCCCTTATGGATATATATTTTTAGAATTCCATTCATCTCCCCCTTAAATATACTACTTCTGTAGAGAATCTAGAAGTGAAGTATTCCCATTTAGAGTCTGATATAGAAAACTAGACAATAATATTCCCCTTCATTTTACCTCTTCCTGCAAGATGAATAATCAATAAAAAATATTCATATATTATATCTTTTACTATATATTCTGGTAAATTATTGAAGATGTATTTGGAATCAAAATTTAATTTGAAATATTTGATGAAATGAGGGAATCCATTATTAAAAACTAGACTAAATAACCATGTTCAAGGCATGATGGTCATAATATTGGCTTATGGTATTTAATAAATTTTAAAATAATGATATTCCTTTACCATTGAAATTATATTCCCTATTTTCAAGATCTAATGAATTTTTTATAATGGTTGGTCATGGATACTTCCAGATTGAAAAAAGTTTCCATGAAAACTGAATTCTATTATCTTATTACTCTAAAAAGTTTTAGTGTCACTAGAAGTGTTATGAAACCTCAAATTTTGAATTCAAGTAGGTGGATCCCAATACTATCATTATTGTTGAAAGTTAATGTGGATGGGGAGACCTCATGTGCACTAGGACCCTCTAGATGTGGGGGTTTCTTCCACACCCATCAGAGATTCGTAAAAGGTTGTTTTTATAATCACATTAGTAGTGGATCTACAGTTTATGTTTTGTTATGGGAGATGGTTAAGGAAATAAAGTTTTCTATCCACCATGTCTAGAGTAATCCTATGGTGTAATGTGAATCTACTACTATGGTGTATAATTTGGAGACTTAGTATGGTAATTTTTGGTTAAGAACGATACCATTATGGATTTAATGCCTTTAAATTATTAACAAGCTTCCTCGGGATGACACTCATTTTTATAGATAAGACAAAAATGTTTCTGATTCTCTTTTAAAGAGAGATATTCTAGAGGCACAACCAATATGGAATTTTGTAATGCCTAATTTTTTCATATCTTTTTTATTTGGATTCACATTGGTTTATACATTATCTTATTTATAAACTCCATTATGATTCCATTTTTCCTGTTTTCTAATAAATATTTTAGTAATGGTATTTTCCTTCATCCAAACATGTTTTATTGAATAAAAATCAGAAATATTTTAAGAAGGTAATTATATTTAATAGATTCTAGGTGTTTACATTCTCACATTTAATAAAATTCGCCAAAAAATTTAATTTCATTCACTATGATAAAAAAAAGATGACAGATATTTTGCTTCATTTCTTCTTCATGTTCCCAGGTTTCCTATTTTTACATAGAGGTTCACTAAATAACATTTACCATATGAGTTGTTTTGTTGTTTATAACTTTTCTCAACAATCCAATATATTAATAGATAAATTATCATAATAAATTTCATTATATAACTGCACAAGCTTTGGATTTAGTTCATGTGATGGATTGGGTATATACATCATCAATAATGATATGTGGATCATTCCATGCACTCGAGATTGGTTTTTTGTGGTTTCTATTTGATTAGAAATATCTCTAATGCTATTGAGAGTAAAAAATGGATAATATATTTATGACATAGATCTCCTACATTCCAATATTTATTGAATATATTCTATAGAGATATAAAATTGATCACCATATCTATAACCTCAAACTATAGATGTATTTTTTTATTACTAGCATGAATCATATTTCAACTATGTACTTATATAATATGTTGGTTAATGTATTTTATCTTTTGTATCATTTCATTAACCATTTCATGTCTTAATAGATATTTTACACTAACTACTTCCCAAGAAATGTTCATTTTATATCTCTTCCCATAATGGTATTCCAAAAGAGTCATTCTAATGCTTGTGAGAAAATATTTATTATATGAGAACTTGATCGATGGAATATATTGGTCCCCTCATTCGTTGATGTTTATAGAGTAGAATATAATTATATCGTTAATTGTATGGATGGTTCATTTAGATTGGAAATAATTTTTTTGGATGATAGTATGTATTAAGATTCAAATTTTTGTTTAAATGATGTTATATAAATATCAAAACCATTGAGGTGAATCTCAGTTCTTGATTATATTTAATCAACAATGGTGTTTAATACATCCTCATCATTTCTCTAATGTATATTATTGCATTTTTTTAGTAAAAGGTGATATTAAATGAATATTAAGGGAGTATTATATGTAATATTATCTTCAACAACCCACATTGAATTATGTCCTTTTGATGTCTTGTGAAAATAGAGGGAAAATACCATGGTAATGTTCTCCAATTTCCATGAAGATATGTGTAATAATTTTATCTTCCCCTTAAATTTTTGTCTTTCTGACTACACTTTCTAGAAACCATGGAAAATTTATTTATATTCAAGAATATTATTTTTAATATAATCCCACCAATAATTTTGTCATAGATCTCTACACATATCTGTTCTCCTTATGTGGTTAGAGAACACCCAACTTTGTGAATTATTCAATTTCCTATTATTTTTATCAAGTATTCATGATACACATAATAGTGTCCCAACACTAAAAAATTATTTATACATGATTTAATCCCTGAATTTCAGATATGATATATCATCCACCATATTTTGTATATCAATATCATGCATTTTATTTTCCATAATTTTCACTAGAAGGGTTAGTTGAGAAATTATTTGAGAAAATTAGGATTTTTTTCCTTTCATTATGAATCCAATTTCAATACCATATATGTATTGGAATATTAGAGTTTTTTCAATCCACATCATAGATATGATTTTATTATATTTTCAACATAGAGAATCTACCATTTTATTCTCCTTCCATGGATGATAATAGATTATTCAGTCACAATTCTGGATGATCTCAAACCACCTCATTTCGATCATGCTGAGGTCCTAATATGTGGATGTATAAAAAATGAACTTATGACCATATATATTTTACACATATCTCTATATTGATGACACAAAAAATCATCAATTTGAAGATTATTATATCCAACTACATATCATGCTTCATATATTTCTTCTCATGTTTTTAATTTTTCCAGTGTAAAAGCTATCTTTTTTATATTTTAAAGAAACACATAGACGGATAATTTTTTTAAGGAATCCCTACAGATCACAATTCCTTCCCTATATCTTGGTAGTGTGAGTAAAGGTGAATTTATTAGCCACTTGTTCAATTCCATGATTCTTTCTTCACATTTATTAGTCCAAGAAAATATTACAACTTTCCAATTAAGAATGGTTAGAGGGTTTGAAAATCATGTGACGTTGCTCACAAATAAAAAATAATACCCATATAATATTAAGAAACTATTTTTCTCTGTTAAATGTTATTTTGGGACTATTACCCAACCATTCTTAACTTATAAGGATCCAAATATTCCTCTTCCTTGTGATAAAATTCCCCATTAGTGATACATGATACATTAAAAGGATAAATTTATTGTACATTTCATATAAATTATTCTTTCTCAAAGTATTCATTATTGTACTAAAATTATACACATGTTTACCATTAATTTTACAGTATATTTTAATATCATCAATAAATAAAACCAAAAATATTTCAAGGTAATATCTGAAGACTATATTAATAAATTCATTTGATGTTAATGGATTATTGGTTTGTCTAAATGGAATTATTATTAATTCATAGTTTGGGAACCCTGTATATAATGTAGTCAGGGTTATATCCTCCTTTTTCACCTTTAATTAATGAAATTCAAATGAATGGTCATCTTTAAAGAATTATTGGGCCCCATTTATCTGATTAAACAATTCATCAGTTCATGATAGGGGATACTTATTCTTTGGTTTTTTTAGTTGTGTTCCTAGAAATAAATGCATATGAATATTAACCAATTATTTTTCTTGAATAGAGTACTATCACACTCTATTGTAAATCACATGGTTTTACAAAAACTTTTTCCATATTTTCATATAGTTTCTTCTTCAGTTACTATAGTTCAATTGGGTCCATTATGTAGTGATTCTACCTGAATGGCCTGAATGCCTTCATTTTTATTGATTATTTATAACCCCACTTTAATGGGTGGAGGGGGAACCCTTAAAAACCCTTAGTCCTAGATATTACATGGCCCATAGGCTTAATATATTACATTACCTGAAGGTCTTAGGGAATTTTACCAGACAATAACTACAAGGAACTGCCCCTCCCTAGCATCTGCATCGTGATGGTATCTATTCACCTTCACATGGACATCTCTCTAGGCAACATGTTCAAGAACATGCTTGCCTGGATGGAATATCCATAACCTCTAATTCTTCCAAATCCATTTTGTTCTACTCTGGTGAGTTTACTTCCTTTGATTCCTCCTCTGGGACTGCTCCATTTTTTGTAGAGTCTATCTGGGATAACTACATTGATCATGTATCCCGAGGGCCTTGTGGTGGCCCGATGGCCTTAAAGGTGGCCTGAAAGCCTTACTGACCTGAAGGCATGGTTGGAACAAAGGCCTTACGAACTCCAAGACCAAACCGGAGGCCCAAGTTTAATAGTTCCAGATTATACAGTACAGAATAGTACCTGCAAAGTACTACTACAATTCCTACCTCAATACTACTATAGTTACATTGAAATTTGCCTCCACCTAATTTTGAACCTGGCTCTCATGGATGCACATAATGTGTCCTCACCAACTAGGTTGAGTCTCATGTGACTATGTAGGGACTCTAGGATATGGGAATAACTCCATGTATTAGTTAGGATGAGAACTAATCATATCAGTCAGATGTAATGGTAGCAGACCCCTCTTAAAATACATCCATATTATCCTTCATAATGGTAAATTATTAAATGTTGATCCACTCCTTTGTCTCACCCATTCAAGATAGATAATATTAGTCATAATGAAAAAATCTATACTTGAGATGAAAATCCAAAATGATATTCATGATCCCCATTTCCCATGAATATTGAGCTGAGAAACTAGAAAACAAACTCTATATATTAATCCATTGTTTTCATAAATTTGGAACATCAAGGAGGATGAAATAATCTCATAGTAAATGGATGAAACAATTGAGGAGTTTAATTACATGAATGATATTGATGTACTACCACTAAAACCCCCTTCAAAAATCGTTTCTTAAGGAGCTTGAGGGAGCTTGGGATCCTTCTATGGATGAAATGGTCGAATGGGTGAAGAAAGGGGTGAATTAGGGTTAATAATGGAACGAAAAAAATTGATCTTACCAACGACTTTTAATGATATGGACACTGTTCACTTTTTTTATGTATAGATCATTAAACTTTGTGGCCAAACCATGCAGCCAGATTTGGTGAACCAAAACTTGTCTGTTTTCTTAAAAATTCAAGGGGGGTTTATGTGTAACCTAGGGTGAATGTTAGTCCAAGAATGTGGGAGAAATAATTCCATAAAATTTCAAAACTGTCAAACCCAGCTCTTGAGAAAATGACCAAGAACCCAACATGAACCGAAACGAAGTGAAACTTAAATAATTTGGTGTGACAATTCTCCCCTCTATAACATTTTCCACCACTGAAAAGCTACATCAAGGCTAGATAAAAAACCCAATATTATTTCCATGTTCAAAGGGGGTTCCCAATGAAAAAAATCAAGGATAATTCTAGTTGGAAAATAGGGATATAAGCTAACACTATAGTCCATGACGGACTCCCCCCGCTAACGGTCACCCACCCCAAAAATCTAAAACACCTCTAGTTGTCTAATAAAAGAAAAAGATACTCTCACCATCAAAAACAAAATACCACATTATTGAAATTAGAAAAAAATATTGAACCAAATCCCAAAAACACATTAAGCAATACTTGATGAAGATCTTGCAATTTACCTGAATCAATTAATGTATTCAAACAAGGTCATCACAACCCTACATCAAAAACATTGTTGGGAAAACTCTAATCCCGATGTTTTCCCAAGAAGGAAATTCGATGTCAGATAGATACAAAAAATAATACCTACCAATAAGTTAACACCAAAGAAATAGTTGAGTTTCTGATACGGGGGGACATGAACTAACTTCCAAGCATTTTAACATACTGACTCCCAATATTGAACCAGAACACCAATAGGGGGAGATCTGAATAGACTCCCCTCCAAAAGTGAAAACTTAATTTCCTGAGATAAAAATGAGACACCAGTAGGGGCGGCCCTATTGGACTCCCTGCAAGAAGAGGTATAATAACAATAAACTTATTCCAAAAGAACATACATGATACCCATGATGGGTCAACCTACTATAAGAACCAACCATCTTAACCTACCAGCACATGCCAACATGAAAAAACCCCCATAATACACAATCCCCAATGTGGGGGGGGGGTCGATCAATGCACCTCCAAACTGGTAGAGACACTACACATTTCACCGCTCCGATGGGAATTTTCATCGTCAAATGATTCCAACTAAAAATGATATCAAAATGGCCTATAATGTTATTAATACATGAAGAATCATACATAGAGTTTTACCCAGAGGGGTTTAAGCAATGTGGTTTTTAGAAGACAATACCACCAAAAAAATTTATATCAAAGGAGTAACTTTTCCACTGAAAAAGATTACAATCCAAAGGAATAGGTCCCACATGTCCCTACCCACCACACTATGAAACCTAAAATATAAACTTCCACATCGAATCCTAAAACTATATCCACATCCCACAATAGATACAGAAGTTAATCCAAGATCCTTTAAACCCATGGGTGTTCTAAACTACATTCCATATTCAATTAGAGACCTATGGATGCTGCATAGATGATTGATGCATCTCCTACCACATAGTCAGGAGCTAAAACCCCATAAATGTCATTTCTCCTGGTTCAACCAGAAACTACCTCCCCTATTAGACAAAACCACCATTACATAACTCAGTCTGAAACCCACTTTAATCTAACAAGGAACCTTCAACAAGATAGGGGACTAAAATATTCATATGCATTTAACTTCTCACCTCAGACAAGAAATAGAAAAATAAAGATCAAAAGGATGAAACCTTCATTCGGGATAGAGAATTTTAGGAATTTCTGAAAGAAATCATGCTTTCATTTAAGCTGAAGTCCTCAAACATTTCTGCAATATCCACCTTTTCCATTAATATCAAACAAATCATGACACCAAACCTCCAAACATGACCATAGAAACCCATATAGAAATTGCATAGAGTGGGAACTTGAATCAATTCCAATGAAAAATGAGATTACTACAAGAATCCATAATAACCTAAAATAACCATATTTTCCACACTACTGGCCTAACATGAATCCTTTTCTTATGAGAAACCAAATATAGTCCCAAAGAAACCTTAAATACTATAGAAAAAATCATCAACTCTAGACTACATTACCATTCCTCAATTGAATTCCCCTTTACGATTTCTAGATATAGCGTAGAGACATGAGAGCATCAAGCATTATCTTTGACAACTCGTGAAACATAAGAGACCATGGTCAATTTCAAACATCCACAACCATTCACCATCTACAAAAGAATCCACTTAACCTATGTAGAAGAGTGGGGAGTGGGGTAAGATCAATCTACGATTCTCAAGAATAAATTCTTTATGCTGATCAACTGTAGGATCTACCAATAGAGAATCACATGGGTTTCATTTGAATCATGCACTAATTATTTATGGGGGAATACATTATCCAATAAGACAACCCAAGGTCCCAACAAATATATTAATTTGGTAAAAAAATTCCACAAACAGAAACAAAATACATCAGGGGAACCACCTAAAAGGATTCCCAAAACATTTACCATAAAATACCACTTACCAATACATAAAACCAACTTACCGATGAAATACAAACCAAAAACATCATCCAAACAATAAATGATTTCAAACACAAAAAACCCCACTGAAACATTCCAAAAAAACAATAAGCCTCACCGCATGACTATTGGTCACCAAAAACTATATAATTTATTTAAAATAAATTCTAAAAATAAAACCGGGAGGGTGAAATGCACATTTACTAATTGAATCTTAACGAGGCTCTCACAAGAATTATCATTATTCTAAAATAGGAAACCCTTCACTTCTCGCACATATCATATGCATGTTACCACTCACATAAATACCAAAGGCAAAAAATACTTTCCATTTTTCAAAACAACAATCATCCCACACCTCATATTCTCTAAACCCCTTGTCATAATGTTAAACCCATTTAAAATTTCAGAAAAATCCATTTTGAAAAATAATAGACCCTATAAATTAAACCCACATTAAATATCAAAAAATATATTTACAAATAAATTATCTTCCAATGAAAATTTTGTTCTCAAACATTAGACGTTAATTACAAAATATTCCATTATCCTCAAAATAGAATTTTAATACCCGCATTATAATCATCATTGTTTTCAAAAATATCGACTTTGTGAATCCACGTGTTCTGATTGTAAAAATACAATATCATCTTACACAAATACCATTTCATGGGAATACACATTTTCAAAACAACATTCAAAATAGTTCCGAAAATACCCATTTTCATTCCCATTGAAAATCACAATATTCCCACTTTAAAATCCCACATAGAAAAGATTTCTAAAACATGCTTTAACATAATTTAAACATTCCCAACAATTAATTTTAGTAAAAAAATAGTATATCTTTTGAAAATATAGTCTTGATAACCTATACCCCATCCAATGCAAACCATTTTCATTTCAATGTCTCATTTCAAAATTTTTCAAAAAAGATCCTTCGAAAATGATTTCTATGACCCATAATGATGCCAAATGAATCTAGGGGAAACTAGTGTTGATGGGTGACTCAGAAATATAGTTGGGGGATATATTCCTATCACACCATTGTCAGGAAGAGTTTTCTAGGGAATTATGCCATGCTCCATAAGGCTTTCCAGGCCCTACCTAATAACTCAGACCATTTGCCTAATTCCCATTTCATTTCCCAAATAATGAACAACCACAAGGATCAAAATACTTAGATGGATCCTAACATCCCTGTTAACTCAAGTCCCGCAATGTGGTGTGTTATCTAGTCACCTTACTCGAAACCAGAACATCGTGTTCTGATAATACTAGATTAGGTATACCAAGACTCCATCCTAAAAAACATGACAAGAAATAGAGAACTTATTTTGATACAATTTTCTCATGAAGAAAGCCACATCGCTATCCGATCCTTCACCCGACCAAGTGTGTGGCGTATCCTAAAGAGTGTTCCCAATCCCCACAGTCTGGAACAAGTTCCTGAGTATCATTAATAACTTTTGGGAATTATTTACCCAAATTTAATCATAAAAACTTCAAACAAAGGAAATTTAACAATTATGAATTTTTCAAACCAAACCATCCATTAAAAAAAGTCAGAGTTGAATTACATAATTTAGTAACAAAACCCAAAAGGACCACAAAAAAGGGAACAACATGTATTCACAAAAAACCCACCACCTGGTAAGGGGGCATCACCCTCCGGACATCTCCAAAACACAACACCAAGAGACCGCAAGAAACCCAAACCGATGTCTCAAAAAACATTTCTCATACCTTCATAAAGTATTACCAAGTATACTTAAACCCAAAGGTTTTTGTAGGGAATGAGCATATTCCCAATAGGATACTACTCAAAGAGATTCCATGTTATTAAAAATTTAAGTCAAAATACTTGAAGGTTTCGTAAACAGAAAGTGATATTAAGAATTTTGAAAAGATACACCTTTAAATGAAAATAGTTTACAAGAGGGAAACATTGAAAAATGTACACTTTTAAACCAAAAAACATTCTATTGCATTTTCTAACAAAACACATCGTATACTGATCGAAATTACAACATAGCTAATGAGCACTAGTCATGGGAATAACCCTAGGAACTAGCTAGTTGGGTGGGCCTAGGTACAACATACATTGGTATATATGTAACCATAAACAATATCCTCCTCATGTATGATCCACTCATAGGTTAAACCCCAATGGCATAGTGATCACAAAACATCATCAATGTTTATTTAGTATTTTCATCATCAAGCATCATAAGTGAAACAGGGACTATACCACTACCATACCACTAGAATAATAGTCCTAGTCCACCCACCAAGATATATGAGTTTACCTCATTGTCCTTAATCAAATTCCACATGTCATAAAATACCACATGCAAATAAAAATTCCAATTCGAAATAATGATAACACCAAACAACCCACACATATGTCACATAATTCCCTTTTCACATTTAAATTTATTTTCACACTATACTCACACCAAAACAGCCAAAAAACATGCCTCACACCATTCTCACAACTTATTAAATCATATCAACAATTCATAAAACATTATTAAAATGTTTGGCATCACAAATCAAAAAATTCTCCTTAAAACCCCATTTTATGAATAGAAACCCACCAAAAATGTACCCAAACACATATTTCACCTTTTTATTTACTCAATAACCCATTTGAAATTTTCAGAAAATAATTCCAAGAAGTAAAACAAGTATTTTCCCACAAAATCCATTCAAATCCCTCTTTCAAGGCCAAATTCACCTCAATACCACACCAAAATAGAATTTATATCCCTATCAAAATTTATTAAACCAATTGCGTATATTATAAAATTCTCTCAAATAGTACCCCTTGAGATACTAATGAAAAAAAAATAATGAAAAACTGCAACTTTGAAATCAAACGCTTAACCAATTATATAAACAATGATTTTCACCCCGCACACTATAATGACCCAATGTTTTAACGATGGAAATTAATTTCTTATATATATGTTATATAATCACATGATATAATAAAATGAACTACTATGTATTATTTTTTCTTTAAACATAAAATTTACACTTCTATGTTTTGAATTTCCAAAATTTTACATACATGGTGTGATCAGTAAGTTATTTCGTGTCTAATATAACCAACATCCTTTTTGGTGAATAGTAACCTTCCCTTATGAATAATAATGTTAACCGTATGAATAATAAAATACCCTAGTAAATAGTAACCTTACCTATGACATTATATAAATATGATTCATGTGGGGGTATGATATACCAATAACTTGGAATAAGAAAATAAAAGTTTTAAAATACTTTTTTCCAAAAAATTATCATTTTAATTAAATATTAAATTAATAATATTTAGATAATTATTTACTAAAAATGGATTCAATTTTTTAATTCAATTCATTGAAAAATTGTTAGGTTAATGTTTTGATATTTTTAAAAAATACTTGATTTTTTTAAGAATAGTAAAATATGTTAATTTACGATAAATGGTAAATAATGGATTTATTGAGTTATTGATGATGATATGATGATGTAATCCCAATTGGATCGAACTCAAATGTATTTATAACTATTCTATTTTGTAGAATACTCACTAATTCATATCTGATGATGAAATAAAAACATAATGATTATAATATTATGAAAACCCTCCTCTCCTCTTATATAAATACCACCCATCCTTACCTCATCTCTTCAATACTCTCAAGCCCTGTTCCATACCGATATTCTATCCAAATCTCTCTGAAAGCTCCTCCACACGTCCAAAATCCCATAGTCTCTTAAAAATACCAAATACTCACCCCTTAAGAGGCTCTCAAAGGAGGTAAACTCTAGATGTAAATTCTTCTTTCCAATTCTTATATTTATTTTTTGTTCTTTTATTTTTTTTATCTCCTCACCTCCCTTAACCCAAATGGTTTGATAACTCCAGTAACATAAATTTTATGAAATTATATTAATATAATGGAATAATTCATTGTCTTATATCCTCAAACCCTATTTTATTTGAAATAAATGAAAACACTACTTGAGATGTGTTAATTTAGCACAATCAAGGACGACAGGTTATCAATTTCTATTACCATCATAAATTATGGTCATGAAACCATTTTAATAGTTTAACCAAACCCAAACCATAATATATATAATTTACCTCATATATGGTTTTGGAATCCTTTTTTACAGATGGTTTTTGTTTATAAAACAAAAGTTGTTCTTTGTGGGGGGGGATGACCAGTTAACCCAATAAGACGTCACTAATGTTTTATATAATGATTAGAAATCACATAAAGTAACCAATTTAATTTTTCAACCATGTCAAATTATGGATGTTAAATAATTATATATAACATCAATTATAGATAACCACCTTCATTATACATATTTATCCGAACATGAACCGATCATTAAAACCAATCAAGGGGAATGGACTCGAATAAGGAAATTGAACCTATTAACCAATCAAAAATGGTTGTAAATGAACATAAAAGGCTTATAATAAATATTTTACACGTATAATAGGATCTAGAAATATTAATTAATGATCTAAATTTGACTCTTTAGGCCATTAAGATGAAGAGAATAACACCACCAGACTTATGGTAAGGGATCCTCTCCATTTTACTTTTATCCAAGAATGTCCTCTAAGATATGAAATTTTATCTGAAATACCTAATGATTAGGTATTATTATACACATAAGTAATAAATACCTCATGATTTAAAACGGATTAGAAAATTAATATCTTTCATTAATCCCTCTTAATACACCTTATACCATGATGATAATTAGTAAGGAATTCTACCTGAACCACCATTATTCTTTTGGGTTGCTCTATATTTCGTTTTTACCAAATTAAGCTTTCATTTATTTTTATGTACAAAATATAAATTATTTTTATATGCTCCAAACTCATGTTTCAAGATCCATCCCTCATTCTCATTCAAGGATATACATGCTTTTAAGTGATTCCCTCATCGATACTTCCCAAGAAGTAAACATGTTTTTAGGGAATTTCCAATTTTTTTTCCAAATTTCATGTGCTCTATATTGTCCATTTTAAGACATCATTGTATTTAAAAAATCATAATTTTCTTTATTAAAACCGTCTTGGTTCACTTATGTTATATAAAATATTATTCCCTTTCAAATTGTAAAATATCTAAAGTATTTTTCATAAAACTGCACAAAAAAAGTGTTACTGATAAACATTCTCAAATAGAATTCATTCTTGTTTTAACAACTATTTGACATAAAATACAATGATATATTCCCATTTTAACTTATAAATGTCTATGTATGTTCTAATTCCTTTCTTTAATGGGAACTTCCATAATAAGCCCATTGGTTATGCTTTATGTTATGATTGTGGTACCAAATTCGTTCCATTGGTAACCCTTTATGTTTAAGTAATAATGATTATGTAATATTATTTAAATGGAAAACATATTAATTAAATTTAATATGGGTTCACCCATATATAACTCCAATGCATTGTGAAATGTTGAGTCTCACGAGACGTTATGTGTGATAGTCGTGGCTATTTGCCTTGGCTTTTGAAACTATGAGAAACAGTCAAGGTAGTTAGCCTTTCATTGTTATTCTATTGAAAATGGTCTTCACATTTAGCCTTGAAATGTACTAAATTAATATATTATGTTTTCCACATTTCTATGATTCCATTTTTAAATTATCCCTTGTTTATAAGTTATGATTCTTTATGTTACATGTCGTTTTATATCATTATGCAATGCCATATATCTCATGTGCTAATGATCTTCTCTTATGGTTATTCCATTAATGAGATTTTAGCTCATCCCATTGTTAATTTTATCCCCTAGATACCCTATAAAGATGTTACGGCTCAATGTAAGTTAGGATCTCTTTATGGAAATTGAATAAATAATTTTTTTTAGTCCCATGATAATGTATTATCTACCTAGTTTTCCAAGACACAAAACTTAAAGATCCTTTTCTTGTAATCTGATGTATGATTATGTTTAATAGAATGTAATGTTATATGTAAAAGGCCAATGTATCTATAGTTGGTATCACATGACATTCTAGTTATTTTTGGATATTAGGAATAGAGATCTTTAGTAAGAAACTAATTAACGAGACAAAGTGTAAGAAAACATCCCTAAACATTGGTAAGTATAGATTAAGTGGTTTATTAAGAAAATATTTTCCAATCTAAAAAATATATGTAGCGCTGGCTCTAGAACAGATTTACCTGGGATTGAAAATTAGGACAAGGAGTTTTGGGCTTTACCCTTGGGTTCCCGGAACACGACAAATAGTCTTACTGCACTCTTAGATTGACACTCTTAGGGGATATGATTTCATAAATTAATAAGAAAAGTACAAAACATTATTAAGGGAATAATGAAAGGATTCCATAATAATATATGTTATAAAATAGATTGAGTCTAACATAGATTTTATCCTAAGGATCCATAAGTTAGGATGTAATTCTCCTCTTCTAGATAAATTTTTATGTTCAAAAGTTTCTTTTTTATGTTTAATAACTATGTATTCAAACCCTCTAATTGTATATTCATTTTATTATTTAATGGCGAGAAATATAATAACATGTTCCAATAATCAATGTGAAATGAAATGTGAAGAATTCCATAATGATATTCCCAATATGATGGGAAAGGGTGATAAAACTTCATGATACTACTTGCTCAGCAGGCTCAAGTTATGAATAATAACATAAATCATGTGGACTTCCCTCCTCCTCCAAGGAAATAGAAAGTTTCCCTATAATTATTCATACATTAAAGTCCTCTAATGATTAGAGTATCTTCTGATCCTCCCATCTCTAAACAGTGGATTAATTCCATGGAAAAGATATTCTCCATCCTCCAGTGCTAAGAAAAAGAGAAATTTGTACTAGCGGTTTGTCATTTTGATGGGGAAGGTTATCTGTGGTGGACACTGATTAAGATTGAAATGTTCCAAGAGGAAATTATTTCCATGAATTATATGGAATTAGAGAGGATTTATTTCAATAAACACATTCCTCATACCCTCTGACTCAAGATGGAAAGAGATTTCCTCTGAATGAAGAAGAATAAAGATGATTCCATCAAGGTGTATGAAGAATAATTTATAAGGATTGCAAGGTAGGACTCTGGCTTTGTCATGAACACTGAATGAATGGTGGATCGATTCTTTAGTAGGAAATAACCGAGCATATAGAAGGTGTTATAGATCTTATATTTTGAGAGTTATGTGTAGATTGTCTGTTGTGATGTCAATGTTGAAATTGAGATTAGGGAAACTAGGTGGTCTCGTTGGCCTGGTGACACGAAGTAGAAAATGGGGAATAACATGGGTGGTTAAAAAACCAATCCCATGATGGAAAGAAGCTTGAATATCCCACTTGTAAAATTTTTGGGAAGAACCATCCTGGTAACTGTCTAAATATAACCAAGTATTGCTTCATATGTGGAAAGCTAGGACATTTGGACAAGAACTGCTAAAGGAAAATAAAAAATCATGCTAATATTAAAGAATAAAGGACGGTTCAGATCAATAATTAGTCAATGTTGTATTGTTACCAATAAAATGATAATATGAATTAAGCAAAAAATTTCCTTAATCCACGGGATGTGGGAGAAAATCAACAAAAACCATCAAGGTAATATGTAAGGGGTTATGCAATCACTAATACTGAGGTGGAGCCGGAAAATGATACAGTGATAGGTATTATAGTTATTCATTCAAGAATAGTGAATGTACTATATGATTTTGGTTCTATGGATTTGTTCAAATCATTAAATTTTAGTAGAATTATTCAAACACAACCTCAAAATTTAGAGGAAAAGTTATCTATGAGAACACCGAATATGGAAATCATTA
Source organism: Viscum album (assembly GCA_963277665.1). Lineage (NCBI taxonomy): Eukaryota > Viridiplantae > Streptophyta > Magnoliopsida > Santalales > Viscaceae > Viscum > Viscum album. The sequence continues at coordinate 1,295,937,935 of OY728135.1, forward strand.
TGTCCATGGTTTATAACTCCTCCATGGTTAACATTTTTGGACTAAAACTCCCATAAAATATCGTCATAAATCTTTTAGTGGAGATCGATGATATCTTTGGCATGGATTCTATATCTTTATATAAAGACAACATCAAATACCTTGTAAAGGGAGATCACTCTTCACATCCTGAAGCATCCGCCAATTCTTTACAAGTGTAAGGATGAAGAAAAATCTCCTTTAGAATTATTGTCTCAAGTGTGGATATTTATTCCTTTTGAGAAATAATATGTATCCCAAATGATTGAGAATAATGGGATAATCATGCTTGAAGACCTTCCCATCATGAGGGATTACACTGATGTATTCCATGAAGATTTGATTGTTCTTCCTCTCGATAGATTGGTTGAGTTTTCAATTGATCGTATTCCTAGATCTCTACCTATATCATCGACACCTCAAAAAATGGCCACCATAGAGCTAGAGGAGATGAAGAAGTAGTTACAAGAGAATTCGGGAATGGTTTTTAAAAGACTGAGTGCTTCACAATTGGGATTATGAATACTCTTCATCAAGAAAAAGGATGGATAAATGCACATTTGAATTGATTATCATGAGATAAATAAAATCCTAATAAATAAAAAGTATCCCCTTCTTTGGATAGATGAATTATTTTATCATATTAGTGGGGCCTGTTATATTTTTAAGGTGGACCTTCGATCATGATATCACCAATTAATGGTGATCAAGGAAGATATTACCTAGACTACCTTTTGAATAATGTATGGACACTAAGAGTTCATAGTGATGCCATTAAAACTCACAAATTCTCCAGAAATTTTCATGGAGTTAGTTAATGAAGTCTATAGATATTACCTTGAAAAATGTGCCACCGTCATTTTTGACGATATTCTGATATACTCCAAGGTCAAAGAGGAACATGAAGAGAATTTTAATACTGTGTTAAAAACATTTTGAAGGAATAAGCTTTATGAAAAGTATAGAAAATGTGAGTTACGAATAGACAATGTATCATTATTGGGGTTTGTTATCACCTACAAAGGGATATTTTTGGACCCTTACAAGACAAAGGAAATCAATGAGAGGTCCATGCCAACAACTATAAAAGAGATCTAAAACATTCTCGGTCTAGATGGGTATTATCAATGATTTTCGAAGAACTTTTCTTGGTTTTCAAACCCAATGACAAAGATTACATGGAAGGGATTAATGTTTTTTAGGGATTAGGAATGTAAAGACTGTTCCACGGAGTTGAAAAATATGTTTATCATTGTGCTAGTACTCACAAAACCAACAAGTAGTGAAATCTTGGTGGTGTATAGTGACAATTCAAAGAAGGGCCTAGGCGGTGTGCTGATGCAAAATGATAAAGAGAGAGCCTATTCTTTAAGGCATCAGAAAATCCATGAGAAAAAATATACCACACATGATCTGGAATTGGTCGTGGTGATCTTTTCATTGAAAATATTGAAGCAAAATCTATATGGGGAGAAGTGTGAGATATATACTGAACATAAGAGACTCAAATATATATTCACACAGAAAGATCTAAATATGATCAAAATAAGATGGATATATATCATCAAAAGTTATGACTGGTCAATACACATCCATCTCGGTAAGGAAAATAATGTGGCAGATGCTCTATGTAAAAAGATAATGTATCCTTATCCATGATGAGAATTCAAAAGAATACGATATTAATATATTTTTAGAGGGTAGACATGGGAATCATTGAGGTAGGAACATCATCAATTCATTCTAAAATTATTTCACAACCTTCCCTCATGGAGAAAACAATGGATGTTCAATGAAACTATATGGAAATTCTGGAATGGGTGGATGCTATCAGAAATAATAAATCCCCAATTTTTAATATTGATGAGGAAGGAGTTGTATGATTTGGATCATGATTATCTATAACATATGATCTATAGAAAATAAAGGGTATTTTGAATGATGCACACAACACAACCTTCTCTATCTACATAGGTAGAAAAAATTTGTATCGAGATCTCTATGAATACTTTTGGTGGTACAATAAGGGAGATTGCTGAATATACATAAAAGTATCTGGTATGCCAGCAAGTGAAGGCTGAGAGGTAAACGGATACGGGGACGATGAGATCACTACCCATACTAACATGGATGTGGGAATAAATTTCCATGGACTTTGTCACTGGACTTCCAAGGACATCCAGAGGAAACAATGCTATATGTGTCGTTGTGGATCATCTTACAAAGAAAACTCACATTATCACAATTCGAGAGGAAATTTCATTGCATCATCTTACAAGGATATATATAAAATAGGTGGCAAGGATGCATGTAGAACCACTATCTATTGTATCTGGTCATGTTTTGAGATTCACATTTCTGTTCTAGAAAAGTCTCCAACATGCATAAATCACTGAACTAAACTTCATTACGGATTATCATCCTCAAAATAATGGCCAATATAACTGAACCATTCAGGAAAGAGAAGACTTGTTGGGAGAATGTTCTATAAAATTTAAAGGAGGATGGGACCAACATCTTCCACTTGTTGAATTCTCCAACAACAATAGTTTCCACTTGAGCATCTGAATGGAACCATATGAATCCATTTATGGGAAAAGGTGAAGAACTCTAGCATACTGGGATGAAGTCAGTGAGAGTAGGTTTCTAGGACCATAAATGGTCGATTAAATGTTAGTGAAGGTGAAAACCATTCAACGTCATATCAACGAAACCTAAATTTGAGTGAATAGTTTTGCAGACAATCGTCGATGAGACTTCCAGTTCAAATTTGGAGATATGGTATTTCTACACATATCTTTGTTGAGGAAGGTAATGAGTTTTGGAATGAATGGAATGTTATGTCCATGGTACATAGACCCCTTTGAGATTATCGATCGTGTTGGGGATGTGGCCTATTGACTAACACTTCAACCAACCATGGACAAAGTACATGATGTCTTCCATGTACCCCACATAAGGAAGTACATACCAGTTCTTTCAAATGTACTCCTTTTAGAGGTGGTGCAATTGTAGGATAATATTTCTTATGATGAGGTGAAATTTAATATTTTGAATCGTTGAGAAAACGTTCTACGTACCAAGACTGCTCACCTGGTCAATTTAATATGGCAAAACCATATAAACTAAGAGGCAACATGGGAACTAGAGGAGGCAAATAAGGAAATATACCCAAACTTGTTTATGTCCTAGAAAGTTAATGACGATTTAAGGGGTGAAATTTCATCCGGAGAGAAGAATGTAATGAACCAATGAATTATCAATGGAAATTAATTTCATATAAATATTTCTTATAATAACATGAAATCACAACACAATGAACTAATAAGTACAATTTTACCTCTAAACAAAATACTTTCACTACTGTGATTTGAATTTTGAAAATCAGATATACACCGCTGCGATCTGTATGTTATTTGGAGTCTAATATTACCAACATAATTTTTAGTGAATAGTAACATACCATTATGAATATTAATGTTACTCATATGAATAATTACATACCTTAATAAATAGTGACCATACCTATGATAGTATATAAATAATATTCAAGTGGGAGTATGATATACCTATACATTGGAATAAGAAAATAAATGTATTAAAATTGTTATTTTTTTGAATAAATTTTGGTTTCTAATAAGTATTAAATTAATTATATTTAGAAAATCACTTTTGAAAAGTGGATTTCATTTTTGTATTATTCACATCAAAAAATGGACAGGGGTATTGTTTTGGGATTTTTCTAAAATACTAGAATTTTATAAGAATTTTAAAATATGATAATTCAAGATAAATGCTGAATAACGGATTTATTGAGTCATTGATGATGGTATTCTAATGTAAAACCAATTTTCTAGAAAAAAATGCATTTATTACTATTATAGGTCATATAATACTCACTATTTCTTGACTTGTGAAGAAATAAAAATTTAATGATTATAATATTATGAAAACCCTCCCCCCCTCCTCTATAAATACCATTCATCCTTACCTATTCTATTCACTTTTTTCAATTCTTTTTTACTTTACAATATTCTTCAAAAATCTCTCCTCAAGATCATACCTCACTTCCAACATCAACTAGTCTCTTAAAAATAACAAATTATCTCCCATTAAGAAGCTCTCAATGGAGGTAAACTCAAGAAGTAAATTCCACTTTTATTTTTTTATTTGAATTATGATATTTTAATTTCATGTTTCCTTCCTCACCCCATTCACTAAAATAGTCTGATAAATTCAGTAACATTAATTTAATAGAGTTATGTTATGCTTCTTAGATAATTCATTACCTTCTATCCTTTCCCAATAATTTATTTGAAAGAAATGAAAACACTGTTTGAGATGTTTTAATTTAGCACAATTATGGATGATTTGTTTCCAGTTTCCATTACCATATTCAATTTGGAAAAATAAACCATATTCATGGTTAAAATATACCATTTTATGTGTAATATTACTCACATATATTTCTTTAATAATTTTTTATAGATGGTTTTGACTTATAAAACAAATGTGTTTCTTGTGTTCAAAACCACTAATTAACCTTAAAGGATGTCACTAATGTTTAATATAACGATTCAACATCACATAAAGTAAAAAATTATGTTTAAAACCATTTAAAATTATTTATATTTAATAATAAAATATTAATTCAATTCTGGACCACCACCTTCACCATACAATTTCATTCGAACATGAAGAGATCAATAAAAAAAGAAAATCGGACCAGAAAAATGAAATTGAACCTCTTAACCAATCAAAATCGTTATAAATGAACATAAAAAGGTAATTGAAAATAATTTATATATATAATAGTTTCTGAATTTATTAATTAGTGAACCTAATTTTACAATATGGGTTATTAAGATCAAGAGAAGATCTGTACCAGACTTAAGGTAATGGATCCACTCTATTTCACTTTTATTCAAGAATGTCCCCTAAGATATAACATTTTATGTGTAATAACTAATGATGGGGTATGATTTATATACTCCCTCATACTACCGTCATTATGAATAAGTGATGAGAAACCCCTTTTATCAATCATGAATCTCTCTTAAGTACACTAGAGACCATGCAGTTAATCTATAAGGAATTCTACCTGAACCGCCTTTAATTTTTTTTTGGGTCGGTCTATCTATATTTTTACCCAAATGAAGATGTATTTCAATTTTTATTTAAAACATCTACATTATATTCTCAAAATTCATGTTTCAATATTCATATCTCATTATCTTTCAGGGATATACATGATTTTATGTGATTCCCTCCTCGATACTTCCCAATAAGCAACCTCGTTTTATGGGAAATTCCCAAAATATAACCCAATATCAAGTGTATTATATCCTCTATTTTAAGACTCCATTTTCATTATATACTCATCATTTTTATTATGAAATAATTTATTTTCAATTCTGGTTCTATATAAAATATTATTAGATTTTCTTTTTTAAAACCTCTATAGTATTTTTCGTAAAACCGCACTAAAATGCTTTAATGCTAAAATTTATCAAATACATTTTATACATGTTGTCGCTTATGATTGAAATCACTTAACATGATATTTTCCCATTTTAGCATATCAACGTCCATGTTGGTTCTAATTCCTTCCTTTCATGGACAATTTCATGATACGCCCAATGGTTATGGAATTTGTCATGCTAGTGGTACCCAATGTTTTCCATGGGTAACCATTATATTTTTGTAAGATTGATTATGTTTGATTTTTTATGTGGAAAACATAATAGTGAAATGTAAGATGGGTTTAATGAAATTTTTATCCAATGAATTGTGTAATGTTGTGTCTCATGAGAGGTTATGTGTGACCATCTGGGTCATTAGGCTTGGCTTATGCCACTATGTGCAACAATTTTGGTGGTCTGCCTTAGATTATGCTACTATGGGAAACAATCATGGTGGTTAGCCATGAATCATACTAAATTCATGTATTATATCTCTAACATATTTATATGATTCCATTTTTAAATGATACCATGTTTATAATTTTTGATTCCATACCTTACATGCTATTTTATATCATATGGTCATGAATTTTATATCTTGTCGTAATGCATTCTTTTTATGATTATTCCTTTATTGGGATTTTGGCGCATCCCTTTGATCATGTTATTCCATAAATACCCCATATAGATGTAAGTTAGAAAATTATGTTAAAATCTAGTTGTGTATATTAAATAAATAAGTGTTTTTTAGTCATATGTTTATGTATTCTGTACCTAGTATACCAAGACATTAGACATAAAAATCCTTGTCTTGTACTCTGGTGTACAATTATGCTTAAAATAATGTAATGTTATATGTAAAAGGCTATGATTTATGTACCGAGAATAAGTAATAAAAATTATAGGATGTTCAATAATGAATGATAGGTCATCAAGTAATGATTACACATGGGATCGCCTACATTAGACGTGAAAACCCCCAAATCTATTTTTGAAAGTTCAACCACACCACCGCCGGACCACAAGGGAATGAAAACAAACCATAAACATGAATATTGATCCAATAAACTCAAAAATAAACCCTAGGTACAAATCATCTGTTTCTGGAAATTTGTATCTTCATGGAGGAGGCTAGAGAGAATAAGGAAATGAAAGGAAAAACCTAGGAATTAACTTTATTGAACAATATTGAAGTTCCGCCACCGAAAACCACATCAATAATTGGTTCCTAAGGCTCTTGAGTTATCTTGGGAGGCTTCCATGGATGAAAGGGTTTAATGGATGAATAAATGGGTTCATTAGGGTAAATAATTGAATGGAAAATTAGAATTACTAATTATTTTTAATGAGATGGACATTGAGCTGGTTCGTCCGCACGGTTTAGTAAACCATGTGGCCAAACCGTTCAGCATGTTCTGGCCACCCATAACTTTTACATTTTCTTCAAAATTTAATGCGGGAAAGGAGGAACCTAGGGGGAAAGTTATTCCATTAATAACAGATAAATAATTCAAAAAATTTATAAACCTTTCATACTCGTCTCTCAATAAAACTACCAAGAACCCGACCTGAACTGGAATGAAGTGAAACTTAAAAACCCTGGTGTGGAAAAATGGGTTTTCAGACAGGAAGTAATAGAGAAGTAAAAATGATGAAGTTACATTATCCCTTACAAATAAAGTATATAAAATCTAGGTATATATGTAAAGAAAATATATAAAAAATATTTTTTTAGGACATGATAAATTTAACGAGGTAATTTTTTAAAAGAAATATATTTCATAACCCAAAATAAATAATGGTTGTTCAATAAATCCCCTATCTCAGGCTCTTGACTCATTTGGTACATTTTGATATCATCTATAATAATCATATTAAATTTATTAAATACATAATTTAGAATCATTTTAGTTATATTTATTTTATTATTAATTATTTTATATTTAGTTATAATCTCTTTATTATGATATTATTATGTTATCCTTCCCCCAAATGTTTCTTACAACCTTTTAAGGACACATTATTTTATCAATAATTATAATTATTCTTGTATAATTATACTATAACAACAAATCTATTTTGAGATTGTTTTTGTGACATTAAAAAGAATTATAGGTTCTCATATATTTATATGTGTTTTAAAAATGGATGATTAATTTAGTATAAATTATATTATTATATGGATAGTTCGTTGAGGAATGTTTTTTTGAACATGATGAACTTATTTGTTTTTATTTATCCATTGGAATATTAATTATTTAAAATCTATAATAAATATATAATATATTAATTTATATAATTTTGACCATAATATGTGTGTAATAAAAATTAAGGAAGGAAATGTAAAAAAATAGAATTCATTTTTCATTGAGGTAGTGAACCGACCATAATTGATATTACATTAATATAATAATATTTTATTATATTAGTAATATTGAAATTTTATACTTTAATGGATAAAATTTATTTAAGACATATATATCTAAAGATTATAATTACCTCTCATTGTTTCATTTCATATACACTAATTCTTAATTTCCTTTTATAAGACATATATATCTAAAGATTATAATTCCCAACATTAAAAATTCCCAACAATCATATTAGAAATATTTTCATTTTTTATTTTTTTATTTAATAAAAAATGAAACATTTTTATATTCAAAATATAATTTTAGTTTATAAAATGTTGGGTCCTTACATTACCACAAGTCATTAAATAGTATACTATTTTATTTCATTATTTTTGAAACATTATGATCTCTAATATTTATTTTGTAGATATTATTAGACATATTATCTTCTAAAAATTGATTACTACTTTTCATTATTCTTATAAATTTTCATATCAATATCTATTTTCAAATTGTCTAGCTCAAATTTAATGTCAAAATTTTCATGTCTCACTCTATCCACCATATTATTAAACTCATTAAAATATTTATTTTTATAAAAAACCTAAAATTTTAAAATAGTGTATCTTTAGAATAATGTTTGATAAATATCCTCAATTGTTTTTTATATATTCCTCCATTTAATTTTAAATCTTGAAATTCAATGTTATTTTTCATCATTTACAATGTACAATAAAAAATAGAAATTAATTCACAAAAATAATTCCACAAAATAATCATATGTAAAACTTTTTATAAAACAATTTCAATCAGTGAGGAATATTTTGGATCAGTTGTGTAAAATATTATAATTCTGCGACAATTGTTTCTATTGTTTGATGAAGTATTTTTTTAGATTTTTTCATTATTACCAAATAGTTTCCAAAGAATCCTTCTTTTCATAACTTTCCATTCTATTGTTTCTATCATTTTTTGAATGGATTTTAGTTAATCAAGAAATTGTGACTACTAAACATTTTGTTACCAATTTGATTTTATTATCTTTCTATAAATGCAAGAAAAATATCATCCAATAACTTTTTAAGTAGTTCATTATTTAACTTTTCAAAGAATTTTGTGGTCCATGATTTAATATTATAAAAGTTGTGGTGAAATAAAAAACATTATTCCTATAATATTTTTTAGAATATCAATGTCATATATAATATTACATAAAATTTCAATAATATAATCCAAACTCAACATAGTGATATGTTCAGAATAATTTGTTACTATCTATTTAGATTCCCATTTCGTGGGTTGAATATCGATTGTTTTTTTTAACTAATTGACCCTATGATATTTCTTTTTATCAAAGTGTCTATAATATTTCCACTATATTCATGAAATGTATATTTTCCTAGGGAATGGTTTCACCAAGTAAGAGGACGAATCATTGATAATTATCTATATGAATAAATTGTTTATATTAAATAATCTTTGAGATTCCAAATTTGTTACTTCAACATTTTTCAAGATACCATTAGTCATCTGTCAGGATGAGACTTGACAATAAATATTTCATTGATTAGAATAAGAAAAATTATTTCTTACATGAAAATTGAGATGAAAATCAACCTCTTATTCTTAAATAAATATAATTATATATTTTTCATGAATATTATAATGTATGATAGGAATCATATAATTCCCAATGCCAATGTTGATCTCATAAATTCACACACGATTCCTATAGTACTCATAATCTCCACTTTCAAAAACAGACAGCCTATTTGTATTTAGATTGTCAATTAACCCAACATATAACAATGAAATATATAAGAAAAAGAATATATTTTATCTTATAAAAGGTTAGTGTTAGGAAAAAAATTATATGTTATGATAAAAAATGCCAATTAATGAATTGAGACTCACTGAAAAAGGATAAGATTTGATATCAAGGGACTATACTAATAAAAAGTGTTGGTCCCAAAGGGTATAAGATACTAAATTATAGGGGTATATTGTATAAAAAATCCAATCTAAAAATTATCAACCCACTAAAATGTATGTTCATCAAATGATAATATCTTATTATCACATCAAAGTATGTTATATTTAAAACATAATGAAATAGAAAAAAACTATATACATTTAAATCATTATTTGACTAATAAAATGAGCAGATTTTTCAATAAAATGTAATATAAATGATTTTATTTTAACTTAAAACATATATTTTTGAGTGGTAACTTAAAGACTCTATAAGGATATTATTATTAAATATGTATCCAATCATTTGATCAAAATTGTAAGGATGATCACTAAGCATATATGAGGTTTACTACTTCCACACAATGAAGTTATTTAACTAAAATTCATCAATGATACCAATATCAAAACCAAATCTAGGCTATCATCCTAGAACATGAAGGCCTAAAACAAGGTTAATAGATATAATTATGCCTTATAAATAAAAAACCTTGATCATTCTTTTTTAATTTCAACATAATATTCCATACCATGGAATCCATTGATGTAGTTGACTAGAAAATACCTCTTATAGATTAGAATATCCTCAACCATGATGGATCCAACTGATGAAAAATAAAACAATAATGACTTATATAATTTACAATTAAACAACAAAAACAAATACTTTAAGAAAATTATATCTGAATAAATTATAATTAGAAGAACTATTTGAATCATGTTATTATATAAATAAAAATAATAAAAAAACATCTTCTTGATTTTAGAAACATTCCGCCATTATAATTGACTATGGGTAATTTTTATAAATAATCATGTAACTGAATATAATGGATAGATTCCAAAAGGTTATTATTAATTTTCAATAACATTTGATGATGATCAAAACCATCCCATTGATAAGGCTTTAGATTGCATCTTCTAACGAGTTCAACATAGGGCACCATCAAAATGGAAAAATACTCCATTGAATGTACCACATAAATAAAATAACAAACCATAATATACTTAACATAAATGAAATTTAACTCATTTGAATCTCATTTCATGATTAATATGATTTTACAATAAAATGATATTAATATGGACTTCGATCAAATAATTTGTAAGAACTCTCCAATTTTATCCTCCCTAAATGTATATGGGAAAAATATATAAAGTAATGTTACTTAAAAATAGTTCAATGTTATCCCCATATTACTCAATGTTTAACAACATATATATTACAAAATATTCATTTTTACTCTTATAATATATGCTTCTAGTTTGGCTCTCTATCCTAGAGGAATTATGATAATATCAATTAATGTTTTTATTATCGTGATCTAGAAATCTTATGAGTGGGGTCTCTATAACCATAGAATAATGAATGTTTTTTTGACTATAATGTTTTTCAAATATAACATATATAATTTAGATATTAGGTTACCATTATCATTTTTCAATATAATCCATACATTTCTCACCTTGAGTAGATCATTAAACCACTTCCCCAACTCGACTTCCTACTCTAGTGGCCATAGATACCTTAAAAATTCGTCATGCAGTGTTTGTTAATATCCTCCCTAAACATCCATAATTTGATTATTACATAATGAGTTCACATCTCAGCCCTCATAAATTTAAAATATAATCCTCTATTCTATCTTTTCACTGATACACAACTACCATGATCGTCTAATAAATCATATCTCCGATATTAGAGATAAATAATGTTGTAACATGCAGTGAAAGACACTAGAATATACACTCACCAACCCAATTCCTGAGACTCATACCATCTGAACTCATGGACCAAACTACAAATATATGGGTTTTGTACCACACACACACATAGAAAATATCAACATAATTGTAAATACATTGACCAAATTTCATCCTAGTTTACATGAGTAGAATTTAACCCATATACTTTGAGGGAAAAAATATATATCCTATTTTTAATCATTAAATAAATATATCCTTTATTTCATGAAAATATTAAAAAAATCACACAATAATGTATATATGTTATATGAGCCATTAATTCCCAAAATTATTCATGAGATACTCTATCTCTTTACTCTACAAGTTATGAGTTATACTATAAATCACAAAACCATGAATGGAAAATATTTTTTAGAAACCCAAAAAATATAAGTGAGAAAAGAGAAAAAGTATCTCAAATATAATAATATGGGGTGTTTTTTATTTAGGGTATAGATAAGTACTTACATAGGTCTATATGAATGCCCTTCCAATTTAATCTGACAACTACTATTCCCAAATAATATGAAAAACAACATTCTCAGTACCATATTATGGAAATATCTATTTGGTACAACATTGTTGAGTCCCCCATCCAGACAAACCTAACACATGAATGGACTAAGATTAAACAAACCCATGGTTTTCCTACTAATACCAAATTTGAAGAAAAATTATTTTAACAGACTAAAATGAATCCTTAGGGAGATTATTACCTCTGTAAAAGAATCTAAAAATAGTGGAAGAAACCATATATAATTAGAAATATATTATAAAAATGAATAATCTAATATAAGATAGGGTTTAAATAAATTACACATATAAAAAGTCCTAATAGTAATATAAAATGAACTAAATCATGAATGGGATGATCAAATACATATATAGTCAACAATGAAAAAAACATAGCTAACAAAAGGAACCTTAAATCCATCAGGACCATATCCTAACTATAAACACATAAAATGATATTCATGAACTCACCTCACATCTTTCCACTAATCCCAGGATGTAGATTCTTTACCCTTAACTGATAACTCAGAAAAATAATATACATGTGTCCTAGAGGTACCGTACAAGGTGGTAAGTGTGAATATCCATAGGCCTCACCTAGTGAAATTCTTAACTAAAATCTGAATCTATATTTGTGTATAAAAGTCCAAATATATCAAAAAAATGATTTAAACACATAAAACAATTCCAATCCACCTACTTCCTGAAGATTCATCAGCAAGAACTTTACCTGGTTTATCTAGAATATAATTGAGATGAGATAAAGATAGTATTTCATAACCACATGAACAACGACTCTATGAACATACCATTACATAAATAGAACCATATTTTTCAAAACTGAATTCAACTAAGAAAAATCAATGGTGATGGCCATGTGGAAAACAAACACACAAACACAAACACATATTCTAGTGAAACGATCAGAAAATATTTTTTAATATGTTTCATGTTCCCAACTCAACATACATGACACTTCCTATTCATAGTGATCCATCCAAGTACCCATATTGTGGTCATGATCACTACGCAATTCACACATCCATCTATAGTGTATCCCTCATCCACATATATGATAAACTTTACTATCTTAAGATAATCATATATAGATGATACCATAAAAATATAATGGTCAACACCACCTCACGAGACTTTTCATATGTGAAAATGACCAAAATAGCCTCATTCTTTAGTGATTTACATCACGAATATCCTATTACCACAACTTGATGAACAAATAATTCATTAATTTTCATAGATGATCTACATCACCCAATTTGTTCTGTTAGAAAACCACATCTCCACCTACCACATGTTCTACTGATTCAATATTCAAGAACCATATAAATGTCCCAATATACAATCAAAGGCTTTAAAAAACCATCAAACCATCGATCGTCATGCACTGAATTCACACCACCAACTACTTATCTTCCAAATTTTCAAACATAGATAACCCATAGGACACCCTCATAAGCATTGTATGACTAAAATGGTGCTGATTTCAATTATCTCACACAACCTTACAAACACCATAATTACATGAATAATAAAATTTTATATAATAAATTAGATATCTAGGTACCCACAACATCTTAACTATGGGACCCATACCATCAATTTTTTGCCTAAATTTTACCACGTACATTTGAAATTAGAAAACACATTGAATGGGATATAAAAGAGATATTTATATTTAAATATAATGATATATAATCAACTTCAAAAATAAATGATATAGAACAGTAGATTAGGGGTGGACTTTTAGAGACTAACAATGATAGGTGAAACTATAAAATGACACCAAATGGGGGATTCTCTCTTAAGATGGAGGAGAGTAATAGATGAGCGGTAGAATAAGCTCCACTATTTGATGGGTACAAATAAATACCCCCTACAAATAATCATACAAAAATAAAAAAATATTATTTTTGAAACCCACACATGGTCTACTTATTACCCGAGTACAGAACACAGTGTACCTTCTAGCCACCACATACCTGTCGTGGGACGATGTGGTGGTTAATAAACCTAATACGGATTCCTTATCCCTTTATTATCCCATACATTATATGGTACCAACCCAATGGGTAAAAATTTCTATATATCTATACCCGGATAGCTCATAACCCAGGATACTATCTGGAAATAGACCATTAGGATTTCTCGAACCCCATCGAAACCTCAAAAATAGCTAATTACATGATGTTAGGCCACTCTTAGACCCAAATTATCTTTCATAAATAACCTAACAATTTTTTGAATGTAATAAAATTAAATATTAGTTTTTTATTAGTTATTTATTTATAGAAACCCATATTTGACATATTTGGATATTTCATCCATTTGGATAAATATTCGTCACATTGGAAAAGTACATACCGGAGTACCGTAATAGTTTATTATCTTTGGAAACATATAAATATAATTTTATATATTTTCAAAATAATATCAAAATTACCCTTAAGATATTCCCCACTAGTAATCCATCTTAAAACCATTATTTATACCCACGGGAAAGAAACTTAAAAATGGGTGATCTTAGATGCTCAGTAAGGGTAAAAACGGGATATATATAATCATAACATGAGCATAAGGGTTTGAGAATATGATAATAACATTATAAAATAATACCATATATATTAATGATCATAAAAAAATCATGGGGATAAATATTGGTTGTTTATAAGATATGAATCATTTGGGAATCAAAGGGATAATTCATAAAGGCAAAACATAGGAACAATGAATAGAATTTGTGGCTGTAAAATAATCATATAAAAATTACTTCCATAGTAGTAATGGTTTTATTCCAATCCCATATTAGTAGAATGGCGGCACTCACCAACCTATATTGGTATTCAGGGTTTACACCCATGATTATCTTAGATGACAAGGTTCACTCGCAAGACCATCATAGTAGACAAAGTCCTTTACTGAATTTAGTTCACCCCATTTGATCCATGTCTATATCATGAGATTAATATATTTACTCAAATAATTAGTGGGGGATATAGGTCCCACCCAAATTATAATTAAATCATACATACATGTACCACTAGATCATAAACATTCATCATATCATAACCCATGAAATGAAATCGGTATAATAAACATGTAATCATATCATAACCTGTGGAAAAGAGAAAAGTTTCACTATAATTTGATCAATGAATAACTAGAGAATAGAATACAATTTCTTAGGAATATAACCATTGAAAGGGATATTTTATTCATAAAATATAACCTATGAATGAAATTTTTTTTAATAAACATATAACCCGTGAAGGTGAAACGTGTTCATAAGAATATTGATAACAAAACATAACCCATTTAGAGAAATAATATGAACCGAACACATGGATCATATCCCTAGTATGTAATGATTAACAACAAAGGATTTCATCATAGATAGAATATATTTTTAAGAAATATATTAAAATTTGTTATTGATGAAAATATATTTTCTTCATAAATACAATTTCTAAAACACGAAAGATTTTGAAGAAAATTTTATTTTAAAATAAGACTGAGAAATTATAGAGGAAACATAAAATCTTTTTTAAATAAAATTTCCTTAAAAACGTATAGAAAAAACATTAAAAAAAATTTGAAAACATTTTGGTATAAAAACTTATAAAGGAGTCCTGAAAATTTTTAATGACCATTTTCCTTGAAAACATAAAAATAATGATTTAAAGAAATTTGAAATTATTTTTGTTTGAAAACTTATAATGGGAGATTGAAAACCATTGAAAACCATTTTTTATGGGAGCTTAAAAAAGAAAAATGAACATTCTTTTTGGAACAAAATTTCTTCAAAAAACTAAAAAGTAACAATGAAAACATTTTGAGAATCCTTTTTATTTGAAAAATTATTAAATAATATTGAAATAATTTTAAAAACCTTTTCATTGAAAACTTATAAAGGATAGATGCCTACATTTCAAAAACATTTTCCATTTAAAACATAAAATAAAAGATTGAAAAAATTTAGGAAAAAAATATCTCGAAAAACTAATATAATAATCTTGAAAACATTTTTAAATTCATTTTCTATGAAACTAATAAATGATGGTTTTAAACATTCAGAAATTCATTTTCCATTAAAATATATAAAATAATCCTGAAAATTTTTTGAAAACAATTTTATTTTAAAATATATTTTCAAACCATTAAAAGTTATAGATTTTTTTTCATGGATTATTTTATTAAATAGTAATTTAAGGAAAAAAATTGAAACCTCTTTACAATAATATAGTTTTTAAATAAAATATAATTCAGACCAAATATAGAAATTAAGTTATATTTTCATAAAAATAATTTAGTTGACTATCTTAAGTAACAATGATTGAACTAAATGTAAAAATACATAAATATATCATGAGTAAAAACAAGATTAAAATATTCAAGATGTTTTTTGAGATAGGTATCATATGATTTCATTAATGGAGACTTAATCATAAATAATACCAAGAAATGATGTGATTGTAGAAATAAACCATTACCACTTTGGTAATATTTAATAATAATCCAAATGAAATAAAAACATTAAACCAAGATTTAAATATCATGAAAAGAATTATATTCATGACATAACATGTCAGCGTTAATTATATACACCCCATAGAGAAATATAGGTACATAACATTCCTTGTATCTTAAAGAAGTCAAATTCATACCAAAATTACATTACCAATTTTGTAACTTCTGAAACATAAACCTCATGAAATAAAGATCCTATTATTTATATTTAAATAATTATAATTATAATTATAAGAATCATATAATACATTAATGGGAAGAATATAAACTACAAAAAATAAATTATTGGTCAATAAGTATTACATCTTGCAAAAATAAATGTGAGACAAGAAATCCCTATACTACCAAACTAACTTATCAATCTGAGATCCAAGAAATAATAAAATCAATTGAAACTTTTTATATCATTAATTAAATTATTTTAATTACATACAATTTAATAGGAAAGTATATATACTAGAAAACGTGAATAAGTTTTGAATATATCATATATCTCACCGAAATAAAAGAGAGAGAAGAAAACCCTTACCATAAGTCTTGACTTTATTAATACATGTTCAAAACATCCATATAATATGAATATGTTCATTATAAATATAATAAAGAAACATATTATTATATATAATACCTATTTTTATTTGTTAATGACTTTTTATTACCATATTATTAATGATTATATGTTAATGTTACGTTTTATGTAATATCCTCTATGGTTTTCTTATATGTTTTGAGTTATTATTCAAGATACACTTACTTAGACCATGATTTACTTTTTTAAATAATCTTAAAAATTATTAAACAATTAAACATATATAGTATATATGTAATTATAATAAAATATAAATTATAGATATATGAAATGGAATACATAGTTCATGGAGACAATATATCATTTGTACACATTAATGATATTTCTGTTTTTTTATCATATTGAAAGAAAGAACGTAAATGAAATATATGTATATATATATGTATTATCAATAAATTTGCATTATAGATTAATATATATATAATATAGTTTGAAAACTATCTTTAATATATTATATTTAATGTGTGAGTGAACACATGGCTTTGAGGAGGCGGTATTCCACAAGTCTAGAAACAATGTTATCATATTTTCCCAAAATAGAAACCCTGATATTATATTTAATATAATATAAAAAAAAGAAAAAATACATCATAAATATCATATAAAACCCATTTTCCATTTTAATTTTCAACCATGATATGTATTAAATGAAAAAGAAATGACACCATTTCATGAGGTGGTAGTTCACCGTACATACGAACGACATGTTCATAACCCAATTGATGGAAGTGTGTATAAGTGTTAGTAGTAACATTATAATAAAATAACATAATTATTTTTAGGATACTGATATTATTATATAATACTAAAATAATAATAATTTCGGCAGCAATGAATAACATAAATGAAAAGTCCATGTGGAAAGTTATTACCTCTGATTTGGCTAACTGCTTTTGGTTCGCACCAAAGGGCTTCCATGGTGAAATTTATATACAATGTGAGTCCTATATGATGAATGGGGAGAATAAAGGAGAAATTGTTTTAAGGTTTTGGTTGAGATAAATTTTTTTATCGGTGTGAACAAGGGATGTGGTGAGTGCGTTTTTTATAATGGAGGAGTGTCATTCTTGAAAATATAAAAAGGTAAACACTATTGAGAGGTATCCCTTAAATTATGTTCCTCCAATAGTTTTTAATATTAGATAATATATGTTAATTTGTAGAAATATGAATACCCAATGTATTTTAGATATGTTTCTCGGTCATTTGGATAATTAAGTTAATGTTTAACCACTAATTAAAGTCATTTTTCATTAATCATTATAATTAATTTTAATTACATTAACTAGTATTTTTGGTCAAAAAAAATTTAAAACTTATTATTAATTATAAAACATTATTATTACAAAAATGAAATACATTTTTCTAATCTCTGGTTATAGAAGTGTTATAATTTAATTTAAAAAACATCCTGTAAATAGGCAGAAATAACCGATTTTTTAAAGTGAAAATGTTCAAAATATAGAATTATTTTTATATTCATTTTCAATGTGAAATTTAATAAAATGATCCATATTTAATTAATTTATGTAAAATTTATCTAAATTTACTTTAAAAAGTATCAAAAATATAGTTTTACTATATATTTAAATTAGATGAAAATGTTATTTTCAAATAAAAATCGTTATTTTTTACTATTAAACAAAATATGAAACTTCTCTGAAATGT
Source organism: Viscum album (assembly GCA_963277665.1). Classification (NCBI taxonomy): domain Eukaryota; kingdom Viridiplantae; phylum Streptophyta; class Magnoliopsida; order Santalales; family Viscaceae; genus Viscum; species Viscum album. The sequence goes on from OY728135.1 coordinate 1,295,956,801, forward strand.
ATCAAAAATTCACCCTAAGTAAATTTTGATACACCACATTTAAAAATGAATTTTACTTTGTCATGTAAAACTTATAAGAGTGTCAAAAATTATATTTTAAATGGGTTCACCATTAAAAGGTGAATTTTTTTAAATACTGCTTTTTATTCATTAAATCATATTTTTTATTATCTTATACACATCAAATATATTGGTGGAGTTAAAATAATTGATCGAATATATAAATTATATTTTTTTTTGAAAAATTCATTAATAGTGGTTTGTTTTATTTATTGAAATGAAATTCAATTTGCACACAAGAAAAATAGTTTTCCCCGAAAAGTAATTTTTATTTAAAAATATTTATAACATTCATTTATAAGTAACTGATAACCAAATTATTCATCTTATATACATGGGTAAATAATATTTTTCCAATTCATATAATTTGATTCATAACATCCATTTCAACAGCTAGGTGGTAACTATAATAATATTTTATTAACGATATTAATATTGTAGTTTTCTTCGGTAAAAATGGGCCTTATGTATAACAGAAGTAATATAAGGAACTTAGAATTGTGTTTAACAGAAGTCAAACATCGTATTGAATGTATGAAAAGTTAATCTAAATATTGTGTATTGTGAAATATTAACTTGTTTTTATGTATATTTCATTAAAAACATTCCTCTTTAAAATAAAAAAGCTTATATTTAATGTTTCATGACTGAAGAATATAAAAAAGATTAAATTAATTAGAAAAACATTAACAATATCATAAGGGGGTTGTATTCTACCCCCATTAAAATAAATTTCACCCTTGAAATTCATCTAGTATATCAAAGGGTTTATAGTTGAATGTTCCTTTATGACAAACCCATATCATAAAACTGAATACTAATACTTCTTTTAAAAAAAGAAATTGTAACCATAATAGTTACCCAAGGTAAATTGAAACTAAGTTTCCAAATGTGGTCTGTTAGGATTCAAGTTAAGACACAAACATAGAATAAAATAATAAATAATCATAGTGATTGGTAATGTTCGCTGATCAAAAGAAAGTGGGTGATCCAGGGAAAGCTACTGATCACAAAACCATATACTAGAGAAGTGTGAAACAGGTCATTAATATCATAAAAATTATGATAATATGAAAAAATATTATTTCAATATCCTTTTTTTAATATGGTTGTAAAATTTTCATGTGATCATATACTTACATTATTTTAGGACAAACTCACCCTTTTTGGTTCCTAGATCAATTTCAACTTCATCTCTTATTCTAACAAATGAAGGTGAATTTTTTAGTGGTGAAGATTTAGTAGATAAATAGATCCTAAAATAGTATGAATGGTTATTCCAAATAACTTTAGTTATCAAGAAAAAAATGGATAGCACATGTTATCCAATATTTATAAACCCTCATATGTCGAGATAATACATTAATATCTAAAACCTCATTTGAAGTCAAACACTAACAACTCTATAAGTGGTTAACCTTATAAAAAATATGAAATATGTATATCAAATATATTAGAAATAAGGTCACGAATTATCTCAAAAACATCATATCATTGATCCCTCATATATCAGAAAGTATCACATTGTTTTTACCTACCAAATATATAAGTTCTTTCAAGATGTATTCTCTTGAAACATGGTAATAATTGGAATTACAACAAATCCTTATAGAAAACAAGCATGTTTTCTTATCCATGTGTTTATTGGATATATTACTTAAATCAAATAATGTTTTAAACATCCTAAATTATAGCTAATCTACTTATCATGAAATCCTTAATTGGTTAAAAGGTAACTAGTACAGTCCATTTTACTTATTCAGATACGTCATAACTTTACCCGAAAATAATTATCCCAATATTAATCATAGATTGAACATTATCTTTTTCTTAATCTTGAGTCTCTCATGAACATCACCTTACTATTTAATTACTTATCTAGTCCATCTAAACCATTCAATATATTCTTGTAAATCCTTAGCAAAAAAATAAACTGATTAATCCTTAAATAATTCATCTTTCATGTATCATAATTCATGAATTAAAATACATAAAAACATCAAATATTATGCTTCCTCATTAATACATTTACAAGGATACCTTATCTAATTACTTTAAACATTTATCCTTTAATATTTTACTTGTAGTCTCATCACCATCATCATCCATATATCTGGTACTCATACCACCTTGATGATTTTCTTCGTGAGCATTCCAATAAGGAAATTTATTTATATAATGACCATTAATTCCAAACATAATAATTTTTAATGTAATTGATTTATTAGGTAGGCCAATATTACCAACAATTGGGTTAAAAATACACTTTAATTTTACATTTCATATACTTTCTTTGTGTCTATATTTTCCATAGTCAAAAAATCTTCTTATTCTTTTAAGACATTCAATTAAGGGATTATTTCCATAGTCTTGAAAAATGGAAACCAAATCTACATTACTCAATTGTCTCCAATACCATAACACTAAATTAAAACCTCCCTTATCTTCTTTGGTGAGTCATATATTTGGTTAAGGTACATGTTGTTAATCATGTTCTGTGGAAACCTATTTGGCATGATCACTGGTTGCACCCAAATTTTCCCTACAGGTATGCGGTAGTTGTAGTATAGGTAGGGTTAGAATCCACAGAGACCGAAGAAGAAACCTTGAGGCACTCTAAATTTGGAGTGTTTATCTATGTAGTGGGAAATTATTTAGATGGATTTGATTTTAAACTATTGATTTAATTTAAATAATAAATAATGAAAAATAACTAAGTCTAAAGAAATTAAAGGAGATGAGTTGATCCTAACTTGTCACTATGGTTAGATTGGATGTATTTATTTTACTATAACGTTTCAGTTCACTCATTACAGACGTATCCACAAAATGATATAATTCCTCAACATAATTCACCAATTTAATCCTTAATCAATTCCAAGGATAATCACCATTTTACTTAGAGGATCAATTTACTAATCACTCTAAGGAATTGGATCGTACCACACTCAAAATGTGTCATTGTTAATGTTGGCGAAGATGAAGAAGAAAATAATCATCAAATGGAAATCATAAATTAATGAAATTATTACAGAATTTTAGATCATAAAATAACATCCAATCTACCCCATAAAACTTCCTAGGACCAACCCATAAGTTTTTATACCTTCATTGATTCTATGATCTCAAAGGAAGTGGAATGAAGACACATAAGGGAAGAATTGAAGAAGAAAAACAAAACAATGAAACGATCACTCCACCGTTGTGTGAATAAATTCACAAGTGTTGGTGTGAATAATATAAAACCTTGGGGAAACGGTATCAATGTGAAAAGAATAATAAAATAAAAAGAGGAAATGAAGAACTTTTATAAGGAACTAATTTAATTCAAACAAGTTACATGAGAATGAAAAACGTTTACAACATCAAATTGATAGCATAACATTACAATGAAACAAAGAACCAAAGAACCCTAATTCCTTAACAACTACTTCCTTAAATTGGGAAAATGTAAGACTTGTGTCGAGACACCACTCCCCAAGTCTCTTTAATTAATTGTGTGAGGCCAAAGTTGGTGGACATTAAATGTAGAGGAGAGTTTTCAACTCTTGCCATGAAGTGGGAGCAAACTTGCACCCACTGAACAGAAGTGCCGATATAACCTTCTAGAAGTCCGAATTGGAGTGGGCCATAGAATACTTAAATGAATCACCAGATGTCCCCTAATAGGATGTAATATTTCAGCCCCAAATATTTTTTTGTTTCTGAGATATGATTTACATTGTGGGTTGTTTTTCTGGGCCACAGAATTTGGCCCAGGATTCCATCTTCAACTTGGGACACCTAGAACTCTATTATAACATTCGAATTAGCTTAGGCCACTATTAAATTAAAGGTTACCCATGAGGTATTATATATCCAGTTAAATTTTCAGACTCTTTGGTCTTGAATCATGGCCGATATAGTACGTTTATTGGGCTGATGTGCAGCTCACTTCGCCCAGAATGTGGTTGGTCCAAAGCCCACATTGGTGGTCTTCCAAATTGAATATCAAAGTTCTCAAAAAGAATTAATTGTTCCTTATTGCATGGGAGACATGAAAATAAAATATGAAATTAAAATAAAGATCATTTTGTGTTTTATGAGATGTTCATGAATGTATCATGTAATAGTACATTTTAGGAAGGAATTACAATCATGGTGTGAAATGATGTTCAAAGTGTAAAATGCACTAAAATGGTATTTAAGAATAATAAATAACATGAAAAATATATAAATTAACAATGAATATTATCCCCTTCAAGTGGCTAATCACACCACCAACTTGAGTTTTTCTAGTCTTGAGAAAAATATATCTCACAAACATTAAATTGGAATGACCTTTTCAAAAAAAAAATTAATACGTATTGCTCAGCCGAATACCTCATACCATAATTTTTCGAAATCCAACAAAATCATTTAAATCGAGCTAAGTAAAAAAGGCATAAACCAATACCAAGCCCATTCCATTGATCAAATTCATCACCATAATTCATCCAATTTCTATTAAGTATGATGAAGTGTTTTGCATCACAATAGAAAAGGGGGTTCATTTTCATTCGTGGGAGAAAAGATGGAAGCACTAGGAGAAATAAAATATTAATATTAAGATTAGTACTCATTTTTTATATGTTTTTTTTTTTGGAAATTTTTCCATGGTAATGGAAATTGAACTCAATCGAGTCAACCCTTATATAAAGTCTTTGTCGATGACTCCCAGGCTCAAAGACCTTAGGGAACCAACTAAAGCTCACATACTCGGGCATCATCTTGAGTTTACTCAATCAAAAAAACTCAAATTAAAACATATAGAGATAAAATTTCCAACTCCAGGCCAGAGAACAATGGAGTCACGATCCCCAAGTGTTGAAAGCCATGCATTAGGAAATTTCATTGCTCTACATGGAAATTGTATTTTCTGAATACTCATGTTAAAATTAAAATGATCACCAAACCTATTCCATTTATTATGGGACCCCATGAAGTCAAACTAAAACCCAAAAATCTATTGGATGTTCATTGTGTTTTTTTATTAAATTAATGAAAATATAATGGTGAAAAATCACATCGGACAACCAAACTTTCCAATATATATGCACATTAACATAAACTTGAATTAAAATCAGAATCAAGGCATGCAAAATTATTTAATATCCAATTTCATAGATTTCAATGTCTGTTATCATGTTCAAGGTTAATGAAATTTTTCCTTCCACACATTTTTTTTACACACAATATCAAAATTTTTATTTCATCTCCTCCCAACATAGAATAACAATGTACCTAGTGTTTAATGGAAAGAAAAGTTAGAAGGGGGTAGGAGAGTATTTAAAAGAAGAAATTGAAAATGATAAACATGGAACAAATTAACCTCTTTTTTGAAGTTGATGGTCATGATGATCTAGATTTTTCCTTTGATCTCATGGGGGATGCATGAACATCATTGATTGAACATGTGTCACTCAAAATAGTCCCAGAACCATATAAAGAAGAAAAACTAGACAAAACAAACAACACAATGATTTATTTAATTCCAAGTATCATAATTTTTATGGTTTTCCCTTTTTTGTATTCTGTAAATCAAAATAATGATACATTGTCTTCTTTTAAATTTCTAGGTATGGTATTACTCAGGGATCACATCGCGTGACATGGATGAATACAATGCTCCCCTTTCATACCCATCCATATGCATAAAAGATGAATAGGTCAAAATTAATTTTTTTTAACATATAAAAACATAAATAAAATAAAATAAACTCTTGATACATTATCTTCTTTTAAATTTTTTGGTATGTTATTACTCAGAGATCACACCGCATGACACAGATGAATACGGTGTTTCCCTTTTATACCAATACATACTCATAAAATAAGAATAGGTCAACAGTCTAAGGTAGAATAAGATTATATCAAAATGATCCACTAATCCTATTTGAAATTTAATGTTGATTAAAACAATAAAATGATTGGAAACTTGAAAACCATTGGCTGCCTACCGTGTGACAATTAATTTAACATATTTAGCTTAGCGTGAACCCCCCCAACATATCCAATTCCAACTTTAAAAATATTAATGACCACATATTTCTCCTCTTCAACATGATTGAGAATGTGAATATTTTGTGGTTGGTGAGAATATTTTTAATTTGATTCATGAACAATCATATTTTCTAAAATGAATGGGAAAATCCAAGGAATATTAGAAATGGTTGATCTTTTTTCTTCTATAGTAATTACTAATAAATCAAATATCAACACCCCATTTTGGGTTTCATGAGATGAATTATTGAAACCTCCAATATCTTTCTTAACACAAATGATGGGATACTCGAGTGGCGATGGAAAGACAATGATTTTGAGTTTGTGTTGATTGAATTTTCTTAAAAAAGATTGGAAATTTGAGTCAAAATCAGTTTCTTCTACAAAAGTTTTAGAATGAATAGGTTCCTTCTAAAAATAAGATTCATCCCCAAAAGTGTCCATTTGAATTCTAGGAGTGGTTATGAGCTCAATGTTTTAGATTTCATCCAATGGTTCGGTGGTTGGTGGTCCTAAAAATTAACTAATGGAACCATATTCCAGAAACTCAATCCATGACGTGATGTTATTATCTTTAGAATTCAAAAAAACAATTTCATCCTGATTTAAACACTCTTCATCTTGACTTTTAACATTACCTAACCAATTCAATTCGTTATATAACTTTGAATTCCCAAATTCTAAAGTGAGTTCTTCACAGGTTTTAACGTTTTTAGTTCTATCCTCAGAGAAAAAACCTCGGAACACATTATCTCAATTTTTTTACACAATTTTTCAATCCTTTTTTGAGGATTAGGCTTTATAAGAGTTTGTAAATCATAACCTTCATTATTTTTGATCTCTTCAATAATCCTCGAGAGGGCAGAAAATTGATCCTTTAAACAATCATCATCCCTTTGATTGTAAATCACACCAGTTGTGTGGTAATTGATCAAGGGTTGAACAAAAAAAAAATCTAATTTAGGGGCTTCTGAATATTGGTTTTTAATTTGATTCTAGCATCAGTTTGTGACATGGTAGTTTTAAAGATACTCCATTGGAGAATATAGAAAGTTGGATCTATTTTGTCTGGACACCCACAAATAGAAAGTGGTATAGATAAAAGAGACAAGGATTAGAATATAGAATGTGGGGTGGGAAGAGGATGCTAGTGTTTAAGGTAACTTACTTAGGTCCCCAGAAATAGAGCCAAACTTTGGATGCGCCCAAATTTACCCAACAGGTATGCGGTATTTGTTGTACAGGTAGGGGTCGAATCCACACGGACTGATGAAGAAACCTTGAGACACTCTGAATTTGGAGAGATTTGGCTATAGAGTGGCCAACTATTTTTATTGATTTGATTTGAAACTAGTGAAATAATATAAATAAAAAATAAAAATACATACAATTACTTAGTATAAAAAAATTAATGGAGATGAGTTGATCCTAACTTATTACTAGGGTTAGATTGAATATATTTATTTTCGTATAGCGTTTCAGTTCACTCAATCAAGACGTATTCACAAAATGATATAATTCATAAACATCATTCACTAATTTAGTCCTTAAAAAATTGAAGTCTAATCACCATTTCCCTTAAAGGATCAATTTAATGATCACTCCCAGGAATTGGATCGTACCAGCACTTGAAATGTGTCATTGTTAAAGTTGGAAAAGATGAAGAAGAAAATAATCATCAAATGGAAATATTAAATTAAATAAATGTTTACAGAATTTTAGATCATAAAATAACATCCAATATTCCCCATTCAACAACCAAGGACCAACCCATAAGGGTTCATCCCTCCATTGATTCTGTGATCTAAAAGGAAGCAGAAAGTAGACTCATAGGGGCAGAATTGAAGAAACAAAATAAAACAATGAAACGATCACTACACCGTTGTGTGAATAAATTCACAAGTGTTGGTGTGAATAAGATCACAACATAGGGTAATGGTATCAATTTTAAAATAATAATAAAATAAAATGAGGAAATGAAAACTTTTCTAAATAACTAATTTGATTCAAACAACATACATGAGAGTGAAGAATGAATAAAACATCAAATTGATAGCATAACATTACAATGAAACAAAGAACAAAAGATCCCTAAATCCTTAACAAATAATGCCTTAAATTTGAAAAAAAGAATCCTTGGGTCAAGAAACTACTCCAAAAGTCTCTTTAATTAATTATGGGAGGCCAAAGTGGGTGGACATTAAATGTAGAGGAGACTTTTCAACTCTTCCCTTGAAGTGGGAGCCAGCTTGCATCCACCGAAAAGAAGCACCCAAATCACCTTCTATAATGCCGAATTGGAGTGGGACATAAAATAATTAAATGAAGCCCCGACACTCCCGTAATACCCTATAAAATTGCAGCCCAAAAAAATTTATGGTTTTCGAGATTTGATTTAAATGGTGGGATTTTTTTCTGGGCCATGGAATCTGGACCAGAATTGCATCTTCAACATGGGTCATCTGAAACTCAATTAAAAAATTGGAATTAACTTGGGACACTGTTGAATGAAAGGTTACCCATTATTTATTATTTCTCTAGATAATTTTTGACACTCTTTGGGATTGAATAATGGTGGATACTGGACGTTTATTTGGATGTTATCTAGCTCACTTCGTCCAGAATGTGGTTGGGTCAAAGCCCACTTTGGTGGTCTTTCAAATTGAATCTCCAAGTGCTCCAAAAGAATGAATTGTTCCTTATAGTATGGGATACATGAAAATGAAATATGAAAATAAAATCAATACCATTTGGTGTTTTATGATATGTTCAAGAATTTACCATGTAAAAGTGCATTTTAGGTAAGAATTACAATCATGATGTGAAATGATGTTCAAAGTGTAAAATGCACTAAAATGTTATTTATGAATAAAAAATCACATGAAAACTATAAAAATTAACAATTAAAATTAGCCTATTATAGTGTCTAATCAATCACATCATCATTTACTCTTGTGATCATCCAATTTGACTGCTCATCAACAAATTACGCATCATATTCAAGGTTAGACTAGTTCCTTCTGGTTCATTTCATTGAATAAAACCAAAAATCATAGTGTGAGTATCACTTATCCAAAACTATAACCACATTTTAATGAAAAATATCATATAGGATGTCCAAATTATGAAACCTTATTTTAAATCTATGTCACCTTTGGTTTATCTATAGAGACATCCCAAGAGATTTCCTATTAAATATCCATATGGATCTCAACAATGATTTCTCATACATGATTCAAAAATATGACTAAACCATTCCTTTGATGTAAACCATATAAACCTAGTCTTAACATACATGGATACTACATCATTTTACATAAATATTCATCACATTACAAAAATAAATTACCATAGACCATGATATTTTAGTGTATTTGAAAATATGAAACATAATCCTATATCATGGTGAATGATATTAAATTTCTCCATTAAAGATATTCCCCGTTAGTACCCCAACATAAAACCATTATTTGTAATCTGGGAAATGGAATCATAAAAATTAGTGAGATCAAATGCCCTATAAGGGTAAAAAAATGGTATATATGCAAGCCTAACATGAGCATAATGGTATGAGAATATTATAATAAAATTATCAGATCATACCCTATATATCAAATATCGTAAACATAAATCATGGAATATATATTGTAATTTCATAACAAAAAAATCCTAATGTAATAAATGGAATAATCCATTAAAACATAACAAAGAAATAATGGCCACAAATTTTTTTTAAACAGTAACCATATTAAAATTATTTACATAATAGTCAAGGATTTATTCAAAGTTCATATTAGTGGACTGGGTTCACTCTTCATCCCCTATTGGGAGTCATGGTTCACTCACATGACCATATATGTAGTAAATGTTCACTCCCAATACCATATTAGCAGACAAATTCGCTTTCTGAACCAAGATAAATCCCCATTCTATCCCTGAATATATCATGAGATATACACATTTACCCAATATATTGGAGGGAGATATAGTTTCCACCTATCTCCTAATGAAATCATACATACATGTTCCAATAGATGATAAAAAAGTTATCTTATAGTATCCCATGAAATGAACTAGATATCATAAAAATGTAATCATATCATAACATGTGGAAAAGAGAAAAATTTCATAATCATTTCATTAAATCATAGTCCGTGAAATGAAGTGGGATTCGAGGGTATATGTCCTCTGAAATATATACAATTTTGACACACATATAACCCATGAAAGGGATATAAGATTCATAAAAAATAACCAATGAATGAGAAATGGGTTTCATAAATATCATTTCATCAAAACATAACCCATTCAAATAAATAATATGAATAAATCCAATTTTTCACATCCACAGTAATACATTTGTAACAGCAATACATGTCATGTTAGATAGAACCTAATTTTTGAGATATATTTTTAAATCATTTCTTGATCAAAATAATATTTCTTCTTAAAAACAAGTTTTAAAACATAAAACAATTTGAAAACTATTCTCCTTGAATATAACCATAAAAACATTTAATATAATCTTGATAACATTTTGAAAACCTTTTTCTGTGAAAACATATAAAATAAACATGAAACCGTTTTTCATACAATAATTATATAGCAATATTTAAAACATTTTAATAACCTTTTTCCAGTAGTAATTATAAATTAATCTTAAAAACATTAAGACAAAATTATCTTTAAAAACATATAAATGAATCTTGAAAACATTTTTAAAACAATTTTCCTTAGAAACATATAAAAGAAGCTCGAAAAATATGAAAACAATTTTTTATTAAAAATTATAATTGAATAATGTATACATTTCTATAAAAACATATAAAAGACTCATTAAAATATTATAAAAAACCTCTTCTTTTATAAATTATAATATAATTTTTAAAAAATTTGAAAACCATTTTCATTAAAAAATTATAAATGATGCTTAAAAACATTATTAAAATATTTTTAATTGAAACTTTATATAGGAATATTTGAAATTTTCTATTAATATTATCCCTTTAAATGCATAAAAAATATTAAAATAAATTTTTGAACATTTTTCTATGAATACATTTTGAAAAAACATTTTTCTTGAAGACATATAAAAAAATATTTTAAATTTTTGGAAACATTTTTATTTTAAAATATCCTTGAAACCCTAAAATATTTTTAAAATCATTTTTACATTAAAATTATATTAAATTAACATTTATTAAAAAAAACATTTAAAAAATGGGTTTTGAATAAAATAAATTTTCAAACAAAGTGAGATATAAAATATGATTTTCAAAAAAACATTTCTATAATTATTTTTTATTAAAAAGAATATACTAATGACACCAATAAATTAATATATCATTACTAAATAGAGGGGAGGAAATTTCATTAGGGTTTTGTAAATATGGATCAAATGATTTCATCAATTGATGCATAATAGAAAACAATTTGATAAATGATGAGATTGTAAAAATACATTGTTAACACTTTGGTATCTTTGAATCAAAATACCCATGAAAAAAAATTTATATGATGCTACAAATATCATGAAAATAATTATTTTCCTGATATAACCTATCAAAGGGAAGTATATACATCCCGTATAAAAATATAGGTTCAAAACATAACATATATCTCCATGAATGAAAATTGAGGAAAAAATTACATTACCGATTTGGTAATTTTTGAAACATAAACCCCATGAAATAAAGAACATTAAATTGAAATTTAAATAGACATGAATTAATATATATATATATATATAATATAATAAATTCCTGGATAATACATACACCACACAAAATAAATGTGTGGTGAATAAGGCATAACTCTCTCAAAAAGAAATGTTACACTAGAAACCCCTTGACTAATTGATTAACATTAAGAATCATGAGATATGTGAAAGAATAACATAAATTTAAACTTTTATATCATTTAATAAATAATATTAATGATATAACATTTCATAGGGTAGTATATACACCACACAACATGAATAAGTGGTGAATATCGCATATATCTCACATAAATAAAAGTGTGGTAGGAAAACACTTAAGTAAGTCTTGACGTGCTTTGTACATGTTGAAAAATCCTATATAATAAATATATGTTTATTATAAATCAACAAAAAAGCCATATTTTTTTATATAATTCGAAATATGATTTTACTATTACTTTTATTACCTGTTTATTAATGATTCCAGGTTAATGTTAAATTTCGCGTAACATCTGCTTTCATTTTCATATATGTTTTGACATGATATTATTGATCCTCTTACATATATACGGATTTATTTTTCAAATAATTAAAATAAATATATATCTATCATATATATTTATTATATAAATGTTTATAATAAAATATAAATGATATAAATATGAAAAGTAAAACACTTTTCTTGGGGACAGTAGGTCATACATTCACATAAACATTGTTTCTATTTTCTTGTCGTGTTAATATAGGGAAAGTAGACCACATAAATGTGTATATATGTGTATTATAATTTTAGTAGAATTATTATTTCATATATATCATATATTTTTAAAAAATCCATCCTTAATACATTCCATGAAAAACGTAAACAAATCACAATGCTTTAATGATGTGATTTTCAACACATCTACAAACGAATTTATGGTATGTACACAAAATATAGATCATGATGTTATGTTTTATATTATAATTGAATATGTATAAATACAACAAAAATATAATAAATATCAAATAAAAATATTATTTCAATCATAATTCTCAACCTTGAGAGATGTAAAAGGAAAATTGAATAACACTGCTTCGCGAGGTGGTAGTTCACTATAATCACAAACGGTATGTTTGTTACCCATTTGATGTAATTGTGTGTATTTGTAGGTATAAAAATTATAATAATCACAAATAATTATATTTATTACACTATGGATATTATATATCTATTAAATAATAATAATTTAGGTGGTGGAGAATGAAATAAATGAAAATTTCATGTGAACAGGTGTTACCATTTCATTGGGTAACTTCTTTTGGTTTTCCCCAAAAGGTTTCCTTTGTTGGATTTAATGCGGTTGGTTACCTATTGATCCCTCATAGTGTTGTCATATATATATATATATATATATATTAAATGTGTGTAGATTTTTTGATTTACAAAAAATTGTATTTCTCTTTACTTGATAGGGAATATTAATGTCTATGAATGAATTTTTTATAAATTGTTGGGTTTATATGTGACCTAGAATGGTGAAAAGGGGATGGATTTAAGGATAACTATACTTGAGGAGGTGATTAATTAAGGATAATGACCTTTTTAATGTGTCCATCATTTTAGGATGATAATATGGGTATTAAGAATGAGTTTATATGATTTGTAAATAATATTAGGATTATATAATTGTTGTGTTTACTATCAAACACTACTATGATGGGATTAATAATTTAATATGTTTATCTTGTGTGTTTGAAAATCTATTTTTGTTTATTAGATGAGCATTGGACCTCAATAAGAAATTTCACTCCTGAAAATGATAAATAAAATGGGGTTTAACATTCCGATCCTACATAGGGAACCATCATTTTTCTAAGGAGGTTAATGTGTGAGTTTGGATAGTTTTTAGAAACCTTTGTGAAGTTATAAATAATTTTAAAGTGGGGAACGAAATGATGTATTCAAATAAAGGTTATGTAATGAAAGTGAACTAGAAAATGTGTTTAAGAGACATATATGGGGGGTTTGATGTGTTTTTGATGGTGTAAATTTATTTCTTTAATGTTTGTAATGTCTTTTTTTATTATTTAAACGAAAAGGTGTTAAAAATGTAAAATTGGAATTTCATTGAATATAATTTATATCATTTTATGGGATTATAATTATGAATGATATTTTTATCACAAAACGTTTTATAATGTGAATTATTAACCATTGTAGTTTTTTATAGCGTTTTTATTGCGGGTTTTGATGAGGTATAACATAAAAAAGGCATGATCAGTCTTAAGAGGTTTGAAATGTGATATTCCCACACATAACATTGTTGACCATGAAAGTTATGAAAAATATGCTATTATAGAATGGTCTAACCTTTAGTTCCCCATCTATTTTCATCCCTTATGCATGATTGGAATTTTATGAGGCAATATTTATACAATGATATATGGTATAAACATCATTGTTCATCAGAAAAAAGCATTGGTTTAGGTAGGTTTGTTTTTATCATGTCACATGATTATCAAATGTTTGATTATTTTTCTTATAAAAATGATTATTGTTAAATCATGTTTTATTTACTAATTTTTTATAAACACATAAAAATTCCTTGATATTTAAAAGGTTATGGTAGATTCTAGATTGAATTATATTATCACTTAATTCATATAGGCGTCTTATGTGTGTATTTTTTATGCATGACATTTTATGAAAATTCTAGAGGCCAATGTAGCTAAGAGGCCATTATTAAAGGAACTATATAAATGGTATTGAGTATTTATGGAATTTATTATATTGGTTTATTTTATTATCATTTTTTAGTAGAACAATTTATAATATTTTTTATGTGTTATATTTGTAATTCATGTTTAGTTGTATGAAATTCATGGGCATGTTGGGATGTTTTTTTATTTTATAGAGTTGGGTTGTTTTTTTCTAAATTTGGGTTTTTATTCTTGTTTGGATTGATGTGAAGGTACGTTAAATGATAAATTTCTCAAGAAGTTATATTTGTAGATCCTTAATTCGTGTTTATATCCTCTAGTTATTAGGAAGTTCATTATAAGACTTTTGATATAATGCCTCAATGGCATGATCATACTAGGGTGGGATTTTACAACTATATCGAAAAAATAAATTAAATGACTCATTTCAATATAAATACTATTTTATATTATAGTGAAATGATGTATTTGGTGAAGAAATGTGAAGATAACTTCTTATCTTGTAAACAAGATGAGTGTGTTTAAAAGGAGTAACATAATGAAATAAAATTTATATATGTCATGGTGTACACCCTTTCCCTATGTGGTTACTGCATATCTATTAATAGTTTTTAAAAATATGTTTAAAGATTTTGGGTAACTTATCTTATCTAGGATAAGGATATCAAAATCAGGTAGAGTCTATATAAAGATTCTATGAATTCGATGTTTCATTTGGTGACTCATGTTAGATTAGAGTATATTGTTAATGACTTTTTGTTATGATGCGTGATACTCTATGATAGTTTGAAAATAAAAGAATAAAAATTAATTTTTTATAAAAAAAATATTTCTTTATTTCTATGAATCAATGATGTATTTTGTAGTAATAATTTTTTGTTAAATAGGGAATAGATCCAATCCATTACTGATTTCAAAATTTTAAGGGGTAAATTACCAATTAAAGGAAACTGTGTTATTTGTTTTGTCAACTATAGTGATTAATAAATAGAGGGTTGGTTTTTTCACTCATTGAATAAATAGTATATGTTTATTTTTTGTCCTCTTTTCTCTCATAAAAATAAATGAAAATATTTTGAATATATAAATCATCAGTAGATATATATGTTATATTTTAAAAAAATCAGTATCTATGTTTTTTAAAAAAAGGAAAATTAGAACCTTGTGGAGAAGTTTTATGATGAATATAAATTTTTAGTTATACCTAAAATGATGTTATTTGTATAATATTGTTTCATATATTAAAAATTATCTAAATAATATTTTAATTGTAAAACAGAACCAAAAAAGTGAAATGATTTAATATATAATAATTTATGAATAAAATATTTTATAGAAAAAACATTTTTGAGATGAAAATTATATATTATGTATTTTTATGATATATTTATAAGAGTTTATGGATAAATGTAAAAATTTAAGATTATTAATAATTATATAACCAATTAAAGTGAATTTAAGGTTTATTATATATATATATAGTCGTTGAATATTAGATGATGAAATTTTGAAATAGAATTATAATAAAATTTATTTTTTTTGTGGAAAATACAAAATATTTATGAAGCATAGAATATAATATGGATGTTCTAAATTTAATTGAATACGGAATGGAATGATACCCAAAAAATTCATGAAATGTATAATTATCCTTACTTATTGTTATTTCATGTAATAATTTTATTGCTTTTAATGAAGAAAAATTCTTTGAAGATGTTGTAGTACAATAACTAGATACTGATATGTTTTTAGTAAAAGTAACTAAAACATAATAAAAATGATGTATAAATTAAAAAATTGTTATAAATTTATTTCTTTGATATTATAATTCTTATAGTTAAATGAAGTGGGTTTTATGTCTTTTTTTAATGAAGAAGTTTCATAAAGAAGAAAACAATGTGTGTTTTGAGTGTAATGATCATTGATGAACCTTTTTCAATATAGTCAAGTGGATACATTGGGTGGATCTATAATTTTTTTGAATATAGTAGACAAATAGAATTAAATATTCCACAGAGTAGACCCTAAATGTTTTATAACATAAATATAATACAGTTAACCATAAAAATGAGGTATTTTATATAATTAAAATGTTAACATGATAATAAGTGATAGTGTTGATTGAATATGTAGTAAAAATCATATTTTTTGGGGAATTGTTTGACTATTGGTTTGACGATGTGGATTAATTGTGGACCACTTGATATTAGATTACATTTTTTGTTTTTTTATGTGAGTAATCATTATATCATTTTCCCCAATCTAATTTAATAAACAAATCAAGATGTTCTAGATCATAACTTGAAAATATAAGATAATTTTGGGGAACAACACTACCCATAATATTCTGTTTATATCCTAGGAGGTGATATAATAAATTATATATTCTTGAAAGGCGATTTTGAATATATAACTGTTATCCTCACTTCATAAGAATAGTATCTAATAAATTTGAATTCTACTTTTATGAAAAAATTATTTTATTATAAATTGAATTTATAGATATCAGATGACCTGAAAAGTAATACAGATTGAGTAATGAACATATAACTATATGAGATATGTTAAATAATATTTTAAATGTTCTAAAGAGGGTATAAAAAAATAATTCGGGGTGGATTTTAAAATTCAAGTTGTAAACTCCATTCTTGTTGAACTATTTAATTGGTATATCATAGGTTAAAATATTTGGTATCACATGATGATACATAGAAGAATTCCTCCATCATACATAGACATATTTGGAAACATAAACATAAATAAATCAAATATTACCTATGTTATTATGTTTACTAAAATCATTTCCTTGACCGTAACAAGTTTTACTTATTTGTTTAAGTTTACCAAATTTTATATTTTATTCTATAATATGTCTATTTTTTTCAAACATTATGAGAAGTTTTTATAATAATCCATAACAATATTGAGTCACTTATTTCTAAATTAGTCATTCATATGTGATAATCCACTAATTAAATAATGTTATTGATGATTCCATTTCATTGATAGTGATAAGGATATATCATAGATCATGATTGTACCACTAATAGAGATTGAATTATATATATATATATATAATATAATGATTTTAATTAATTTTTTAGATTGATAAATATGTCACTTTTCATTGTTGGTCGGGAGGTTTATGTATCAAAATGAAGATCATAGATATATTTCATTGAAATTTATTTAGAAATAGTAACTTATTTTCTGCACATATTATTTGTTCCATAAATTTCATTTCTAGATACTAATAGTAAATCATTATAATGTTGTAAAGGTGAAAACAATTCACGATTCAACGAAAACTCGGGTAGAGTCCAAAATTTTCCTTGGTCTTATACTTTTTTGTTTTCAGAAATTTGGGTTTTTAGTAGTTAGTTATTAGTGAATAGTGGATGGATGTATTTTAGATAATATTTTAGATATATGGATATATTTTTCCATGACTATATGTTTTTCACCATGATTGATTATTTTTTGGATAAGACTTGATGCAACCATGTATGTTACAGTATAGTCATTTAGCTTATTGGAATATGATTTGTGTTGTGGTGTAGGGACTCATTTATGAATGATTGGAGTGATTTTGGATAGATGGAGATATTTTATTTCATTTTAATGACATGGTTTATGTAATGGAGTGTTTCATCATAGTTTTTATATAATATCACATAATATCTATTGTGATATCTTGATGTACATTACACTATGGTATCCTCAAATGGATAATTTCTTATTTATGTCATTTTTTGGAATGATTGAGCATGATACTATTATTGGTTTGATAAATTATAATGTATTAGTCTAGGTATTGCACTGTAATACCTTAGGATATATAATTTCGTAGTATTAGATATCATTTCACTATGATCTCAGTTGTTTATATACATTTAATATCAGCTTTTTCTTCCAAATTATGATGAGATCATGATATGATCTATGACTCTAGTTGGTGATGCATCATGAAACCTAGAATAATTCTATGATTATGGGATCTTGTATTTTAATTATAAATTAAATGTTCCCCTTGAATTCATTATATTACCTTTACCCCTTCAAACAATAGATACATTTGGCACACCATTGTCGATATTTGGTTGATTCATTATGGGTTAATGCCTCTTTTTCAGGTGTCCATATCACAAAATGATATATTATATAATGGGAATTGTATGTAATTTTTTCATTTTATATTGTTTTGGGTCATTAATTTGATATAGGTTTTTTCATAGGTTTTTAGGGGTTTATATTAGGTTCTTGGTTAAATTTGATCTATTTTTCATATTGGCCTTTTAAAGTGATCATTTAATATTTTCCATTTTGTAGGAGAATTGATACATGAACATTATTATTAGGTCAGAATGTGCAATTATAAATATTTTATTTTCATTAAGAAAAGATTTTTAGTTGACCTATGGAGATAATGAAATGAAATTAAATAAATGAAAGGGTAGATGTGTTTCACATCTCATATTGATGTTTTAAAGGTATATTTAATATTTTATTAAAATTAATTTTTGATGATATATATTATTTGATATTATGATATTTTTCTGATAGACTTATCATGTTAATATTTTTATAATTATATAAATATAGAAATGAAAATATGTAAAAGAAAAAAACTGATACGTTATTCTTCATATGTGAATTTCTTATTATATAGTGAATAATGATTAAGTATGTTAGAATGAGGATTAATGATGTCAAAATTATAGTAAATTGATGATATATTTTAGTCATATGTTTTATATATTTCTTATTTTATTTTCATTTTTATAGTAATTAACTTTTTATAAGGATTGTTTTCTTTTATTGTAAATGGTGAGGTTGTTATGGTTGGGTATGGTTGATGATATGTTGTTGTTGTTGTTATGGATTTTCATGTGGATGTTTATGTGAAAATGTGGTTGATATTTATTAGTGATGTGATTTCTATATTATGATTTGATTTTGATGATGATAATATGGTTGCTGGTTGATATAGTCGTGTATTATATTTCTAGAATGTGTAATCTTAATGAGTAAATAAATTAAGTAGTTGGATATATTGTGATAATTTGAAATTATGTGATTGAAGTAATTGAATGAGCTATAATTATAATTTAAATAGGTAAAGATGCAATTCTTAGTGAATAAAGTGGTTAATTTAGAATTAGTATCTTAATGAATATGATGTGATAATGTGTGCATTATGTTATTTTTTACAAGTTATTAATTATTAAAGTGATTAAATTTCATTTGTGGAGGATTAATAATTAAATAATTTCTAATTATGAAATATTTTAAATATGTTTATTAGATAATATATCAAATACATTAATTGTTAATAAGGTTGATGATGAAATGGGAATATATATCTATAACGAAATAAATGTATAAAGGATGTTAAGATATTGGTTTGTTAATGAGGAAATAAAATTGTAAGTTGCGTTTTGATGTGTGATTGTTATTTATTGATATCATAGTTGGATATTTCATAAATAGTAGAAGTAGACATTTTTTATACAATATTTATATATGTAGATTAGTTTCCTTCCATTAGGTAACTGACCACTTGTTCATAAATTTGTATTATTATATTATAATAGTAGTTTTTTATTTCTTATTAACCATAACATAAGTTGGGTAACATGACGAATTCCCTTAAAATGTTTTTGGTTATGAATGTTTTCCAAAAAATCTATGATATCAAGGATATATATAACTGACTAGTCCATATCCTTTATCGTTATTCTAGGTTCATTTTGGGAATTAATGGATCAATGTGATGATTCATGAGAAGAAATGGCTTGAATATGTTTTGTGTGAAACCCTATAGGTCACTAGTATGTGTGATTTGGATTTGTTTACAAATACATGATCATGTTGGTGGAGTTCTGGGGTGCAGGGGGTCAAAACCGAGAGCTTTTGGGAAGACTGACCATGGAACATGGTTAGCATGATGTTTGTCTAAAACGTGCAGAAACCATGATAAGGATGGGTTTTTATGAACATTTTGTTTTGAACTATTTGAGAATGGTTTTTCAAACCATCAAATACTCTATAGTAAGATATGTGGCTTTTTTATGCGTAGACAGTGGAACCCACAAAGTTTGCACACAGTTTTCTTAACCGTGTGGCTAAACCAAGTGACCTTGTTTAACCCATTAAAATATTTAAAAATTACCATTCCCATATAATTTTCTTATTTTTTGAGGTCATTTTTCTCCTCCATCATTTATTGACCATAACAATTTGTGGTTGAGCTCTCTCCCATATTTCCTTGGTCAATTTATCATGTTTTGTTTTTGTTTTTTCTTTAGGTATGTAAGTTTCCCTTTGGTTTCACCATTATTTTACCTCCTCAATTCTTATTCCTTCATTATTAGGTATTCATAAAACCCTAGAGTGGTGTTATCTTAATATGAGGTTTTTTATTGTGGGTTTTGTTTTTTTCTTGTGTCTTATGCGTTTTAGGACTGAATCTACTTCATCTTGGTGGTCTTCGTCCAGGGAGAAAAGCTTCAGACTGAATTTGATGTAGGTATCCCTATTTATGGGTTCATTCTATGGAATATGAATAAATTTCAATTCACCTTTTTTGGGTTGTTTTAATTCCCATTAAATTGATTTTGTCTTGTTTTTTACTCCTTGATTGATGTAATTCATTTGTTAATTTGGAAATTTGGTTTTTAATGTGGGGTTTTCCAAATGGTTGTTGCTTAAATTCCATCCATGTTTTTGATAAATGTCTCAAAGTGGTTTTTGGGTTTTTAAAGGATTTATAATGGGTTTATAGAAAATATATTATAATTAAAAAGTATATTTTGTTTAATTGGTAATGTTTTATTATGGAATAGCTTGTATGATGGCTTATTGGATGTGGTCAATTGTTTGTGATTTTGTTCTCAGGGAGTAACAAATGGGTTAATCAAGGTCTGACTAAAAATTTTCTTTGAGGTACTATGTGAGTATTCATAGGGAGGACCATGTGAGCCACAATTGTTTCTAAGCGACCAAAAGAATCATTGGGAAGGAAGACCTTATGGGATTTCCTAATGGTTTTTAGGAGACTATGTGAATTTTAGAGTTGGGACTAGGGAATACTTTGTGAGCTTGCATTCCATAGAGAGATATCATAGTTGTTTAGTCACTCACATTAGACTTGATAGTTAGAGATTCTAGGTGAAAATTACTCATTACATTTCAGTTTATATGATATATTCATTTGATTAATTCCATTTTATGAAATCATATGTATTATTCCCATTTGTTCATCTTTCATTTATATGGTTTTGTAATGTTTATGTAATGGTTTCCTTGATTTTTTGATTTTGGTTATGTTTTAGAATATTTTTCCTTGTGGATATGTTTATTTCTCTGATCCATGTGTGTAAATTGTTTTTGAAAATCATGAATTTCTTTGAAAAAGAAAAAACCAAATATATTTTAAAGGTTTACTGGGAAATTGTATATTTTCAAAGTGATTTTTAGTGTCAATAATATTTTTAAACATTCTTATTGGTTATATGGGTAATATATGACAATATATTCATGGTGGTATCCTACTAGGATTCATTTCTCACACCCTACAAGTGCCATTTGGGGCATTTGTAGATTTAATTTTTTTAGGACACAAGTAAAGGAGGGAGCATTGTGTTTTAGTTTAACGCTTCTTAACTACCACCATTTTTTTTAATGGAGGTGACATAATCTTGCAGGAATAGATTCATGTGGAGTTAGTTTTTTTTATTTCATTCATTATGGGTTATACTTGGGCCTTATTTTGAACTATTCCCCTTTCTTTTGACTTTGGGTTGTTTATTTTGAGAAAAACTATATATCTTTTTGTGGCATGATTGCACTCAATGTATCTAATTACTATGGTATGAACATTTTTTCTTCTATTGAATATGATGATATTGGTAGGCCATTAAATTTTAATGGATAGTTCATGCCATTTTACATATGGTGAAATCATTCCCACATTATAGTTGGATATGTACGGTGCTCGTCGCCAACCCATGGTGAAGAAGAAAGCACATTAAGCCATGTGGCAGGCTAACTAGGGTGATAGGTTAGGAATAATTGGGTTGGTTCATGAAAAAATGGTATCATAGGATGTTTTTTTATGTGGTTTTTTGGTAGTAAGTGTTTGGAAATTCAGAACTCGAGAAGTAGAAATAGGGGATCACATGGTCATCTCTTCTTCATTTCAAACCTATAGTTCCCATTGTTTTTTAGGATTTTGGTTTTGTTTTGGACCCAATCAGGGGTTTTTCGGGATTAAACATCTTGGTTTCTCGGTTAGCGGAAATTATCTGATTAATCCCAAGGGTCTATTGATTTTATGGGGTGATATATAGAGTATGGAGGAGGTTCATGGTTAGTGTGCACATTTAGTGGAAACCATGCACATCTTTTTCTACCTATACACCAACTAAAATGGAACTTAAAAGGTTGTATCGCATCTTTATAAACCATATAGTGTAACGCCCCGAACCCAGAATCCTAGAGTCAGTGCATTATTTTAATACATTGGCATGATTACAAGGATTCAAGTATTGAAAGACCGATTAGTTTAGTAGTCTTGGAAAATAGATTACATGCCTGAACGTTACATTACACATTAGAAAATAAAACACAACATAAATGATCCTTTGATAATTACATTATTTCCCTAGATTGACCCTACTTATCAATCATAATATACTTCTTAGAATCCGGGGAAAATAAAACATAATAATAAGGTGAGATCTAACACTCAGTAAGGGTATGAAATACAACAAGAAGATAACAATAACATTAGGTATGGTGAATAATTTAAAACACGTTCCTTTATAAATAAAAAACATGAACAATTTATGGCAGGAACATGATATGAGTAAATAATGTTATAATAAAACTTTATCATGGGTATTCTACTAGATGAATAACCACATGAACCATCAATAAGATTTTCATAATGAGGGAATGTATAATATGGGATATTCTGAAACATTTTGTAAAGGCCTCAGCCAATAATTATAAAAAAGATTAAGGCTTCATCCATAACCATATATCCAAATTGGGAAAGGCCTCAGCCAATTCCACGTCTAATTGTCTCATGAGTCTTACCGATTCACCGATGAGCTATAGCATCCTCCACCAGTAACTTACTAAGTTCAATACATTCCCCATATTAAAAAGTTGAGATGTAAAATAAACATTCGTATTAAAACTAGAATACAAAATTACAATACATTAACACTAAAGCATGAATGGTATAAAAATAACACATCTACAGTGAAATATATCACAAAACCTTCAATACAATATGGAAGATTATTATCATAATAAATCAACCTCGATCAAAAATAATATCCCATAAAGGATGTTGACATAGTTGAAAAAGATTTGTAAAAAAAATTTATAGAAATATCCATTTTTATGAAATCATTTAAAAGTAACATAATTTATAATGGATTTCATTTAAAATATATTTTTTAATCATACGTTCCAATACCATTTTGAAACTTTTTAATGGAATTAACATTTTAAAACATTCTGGTCCAATTAAATAAATCCTTAAAACCATTTTAAAAACATGGAAATTATTGAGAATGGTTTAGAAGAATAAATCTTTAAAACATTTAAAATGATGATCTAGTTAAATTGTACATTCCATAAAACCTTAAAATATCCCTTTTGAAAATATTTTTATGAAACATAGATGTGGATGATAAAGAGGTCCCAGTAGATACTCACGTAAAAACAACCTCGAATAATGAAGAGATAGTAGAATTAACCCTTACCTTTTAATTTCCCTTTTCCAACGGTACATTAACCTCCTTTATAACAGTTAAATATTTTTTATTAAATTATACATGAACTATATAAACAATATTATATCATATAAGATCCTCAAATATTTCTTTGTTAATAATATTTTAGTAGTATCATTATTTCGGGTGTTAACGTATCTGTTTTCCTTTATATGCTTGGTTACATAAGCCATGTTTGTATTGGATAGGATTTATTTCATTCATATCCATAATGATATTATGTTCTTAAAAAATTTATTTTAATCAAAAAATGAAAATTATTCTTGAATGATTACGATGGGGAATGAATCTCATTGCATTTGTTGTGACTGTAATCTAAATGTACGCACGCACAAAAATATCATTATATTGATGGTGAAATCATAAGTAATTGGATGGTATATCTTATATACAGAATCATTAACATGTAATATTTTTTATTTACATCAGTTATACTCATTATTATACCCATCCAAATAATGAAGTGTTTGAATAACAAACTACACCATGACATTGAGATGGTAAACCGTACGTACACGCGCATGGTGACATTATCATTCATTGGATGGATAGAATAAGGAATATAATTGAACCATATTTATAATAACATCATGGTATATAGAAGGTACTGGAGTTATTTTTTTGGAAATAACAAGGAAATAGAAAGTGGAAGAAGAAAAGAACTTTGGAAGAGGTGATAAAATAATTCCCTCCTAATTTTGTGTTTCCTTTTGATTTGAACAAAAGGGATCTTAGGATGCCTTTATCCTCAAGATAATAACTCTAGGTTGAATTTAGGGACTTTGAGAGGATATTTGGGAAGGTTTTGTCCAAGCCAAATGGCTTTGGAGTTGTGATTTTGAGGTAAGGGGATGTACCCTTTTATAAGAGGGGTGAGAGTCACTTTAGATAAAACCTGAAATATCATTTTAAAATAAAATCATTTTTAGTTTTTAATGGCTCCAAAATGATTTATTTCTGTTATAAGGTGGGTATGGGTGAAAAAAAAACTTATCTAATTGGTTTTATACAGGTTTAGGTCAACATATTTACCTTATCATTTAGATTTAACTCTTTGTTAAATACTTTAACTTTTACCGTGTCTTCTTGTGTTATTACACTATATGGTTAATAATCCTACTGTATACATCAAAGAGAACATAAAGTGGCTCATTAATGACATATATAATATTATTTTATCCCCTTGGCCGAAATTTAAATTTTTAAAATGTTATATAATTTAATAATATAATATTTTTTTAAAAACTCATTTATGCCTATTTTGAAATTATTTATTATTTAGTTTTTGTAAAAGTCGTCGATACTTGATTACATCGAACAAGTTATGTTGAATAAACCCTAAAATTTCATATTCACCTATAAAATCCTTTTATGTCATAAAAAAGTTTAAATAATTTTTATTCTAAAATTTATAATACCATTTATTTTATTCTTTCATAAATAAGGTAATTACTGTATCATCATTGTGTCATAAATAAATTTAATTATTTAAAGTCAAAAAATTATATATAAAATTCCATTATGTATTAAATCTTCATAGAATTATAATTAATACTTATAGTTGAATTTATCTTATGTGTAACCCTATACTAAAAATGTTTTAGTTATTAAACATTGAAATTAACTCTTTTAACTCTTCTTTAAATAAAATAATAATTAATGTCCTGATCTTCTCCAAGTGGACCTAAAGGACCGTATTTTATTCATAAGGTTGTTTTAGGTCGAAATACACTTATCAAATAGAACTAGGACTTGTTTAAGGTAATTATAATATCATTTTTACCTTTAATAACCCTATTTACTTTTAACCGTGGTAAATAAAAGTCAAAAGTTTGTATTCACCAAAAATAATTTTTATAATATTGAACAAAATTTTACTTACTGATATGAACTGTGCCTCTTGGATTCTTGAAATTCGACCAACAGAAGAGGTAAATTATGTTTTATGATAATTTTCAAATTCACTTGGAAGGTGGGTAAAAGACGGTAAAAAGTTCAATAAAATTTATAAATCTCATATTATTATATGATGACTCTAATGAATTACATTGAAATTTTATAGTTATTATATATATATATATATTTAATTAAAATAAATTAAAAAAATATTTAAATAAAATGTTGGGTTTAAACAATAACGCAATGTTTTTCAATATTCATCAAAAATAGAATGTTTTCAGAAAAATACCAAAAATAAACCCTAATCTAATTTTGATATTCCGAATTCAAAAAGTTATTATATTTTAAAAAATTCAAATCATAAAAGTTTCTTTAATTAATTTAATATTAATTCCCATAGTCATAACCAAAAAGTGGGGTTTTTTATAAACTAAAAACTATCATAAGATTGACATGTGTTTATGTAAACATTAAATGTGAAATTATTTATAATGACCTACATTGTATTAAATTATAAAAATACAATCTAATTATTCTTTAAAACCATTCAAATTTACAGTTTAACTCTGTAAATTATTTCTACTAAATAAGTTTCATTCAATTAAAATATAGTATTTTTGACTATTCATCATAATATAAATGTTAAAACAAAAGTGCCAAAATTTTATCCAAACTAAATTTTTATGTTCCGCTTCTAAATAAGAATTTAATTTCATTAAATTGAATATATAAAAGTGTCAAAGTTTGGTTTTAAAAAGGCATCACTATTAAAAGGCTGTAAAATTGCATTTAAAAAAAAGTGTTCTTTTATCTGAATAATTGAATTTGTTCTTATATTATGACTAATAAACATATAATATGGATGTTAAATTTATATATAGTATATAAGATTTAAAATTATGTTAATACCATTCATAACCACCTTTTTAATGAATAGTTTGGTAAGTTTTGATGCGCTCAAACTCGGAGTTCTGTGTAACACACACTATTGAATTACTTTAATGAGATAATGTACTATGAAAACCTTGGGTGTTACATTCTACCATCCTTCATTAAATTGAATCCTTGCAATTTGAAATTTTTCTTCAAAAATAAAGGGTTAAAAATAGAGAAATACTTTTTTGGAGAACCCACATTGGAAATTGGGTTAATAAAATTTAATTTTAATAAGAGATAAAGGGAAATGAAAATGTCACCAACAAACTATGATCAAGATTATGAGAACATTGTTAGAAATTAAGGACACGTAATTGGAGGAAAAATGTAAATATTTATAGGGAGTGACTGAGGTCATCAATCAAAAACAAATGTAAAATTGAGGGCCTCAAAGCAATCAGTTGCGGATGATTTAAAATATCGTCAGTTCAACAAAACATAAGGTATTAAGATTACACATTTTTGGATTTAAGATCTATTTCCTAAATTTTTAGAATTAATTTCTTCTTAAAAATAAGAGAAAAAATATATATACTTGACAAGTATAGTTTCATCCGTTAACTAATTCCAACAAAAATTTCATTTTTCACTTCAAAAGATAATAGAATTCAAAAATATTATATTTATCCTAATCATATGGGATTCCAAATATAATGAATTTATAATTCATTTTTCATACTATGTAAAAAAACTACATTATACAAGCCAGGACATCATGTAGGTCAATGGTAGGTGATGAACCATTGTCACCTTTTGGTTTTGGGTTTATGTCTTGTGACCTTGTCCGGCGCGATAGGTTTCCACCCGACCTCCGAGTTGTCCTTTTTATAAAAATTCAAAAATAATATTAAGAAATTATTTATCCTTAATAATAATATCCAATATAAAAAATTAATTCATTCTTACCTTTAGACATATCCTAAATAATTAAGTCCAAAATCAAAGTACAAAATTTTTATGCAAGTTAAACACAATGAAGATTCATTTTTCCACGTAATAACATGTGAATACCTTCATCATGTATTCTTTTAAAACATGGTCACTCCTTGAATTACCATAAATCTATATTTATTATATTAATTATCCCTTATTCCTTATAGAAATCTAGATATACTCCTTATATCAAAAAATGTTGTAAACTCTAACAATGATGGAATATACAAATCATTAATCAGTTTCAAGTTAGTCAATGATATCAAATATAATTTATCCAATCAATCATATCTTATTAAAAACACTACCTCCATATTAGATCCATTTTAAGGTTTATCTTTCTCTCGACCATATATTTTTTTAAAAAATTAACCTGCTATTGAGTCACATATCGTGGTTCCGCACAATCTCAAGTCCTTAATGAAATAGTACTGTAGTATAATCCTTATATACTCTATAATTATTATAACATTTATATCATTAATAAAATAATAAAATGACACAATACTTTAATAACAACTCAATAACTCTAATCATTCCTCTTCATCTTCGATAGTGTTATAACTTGATTATTATCCAATAACAGCATTTGGGGTATACGCTAATGATTTGGAAATTGATTCGTGTATTATCTCAACTCTTGCAGATGAATCATTGTACATTTGAAACCTTTTTCTTACCCTTGAAATAATGTACTTGGTGTCCTTTTTCTCTACACTTATAAAAAATTCTCATTCCATTCAAACATATACCAAGGTGATTCTTTCTACAGTTATCACATATGGGAAAATCCTTTATTCCCCACTTCCCTTTATACATCATTCCCTCCTTCATCCTTTTCTTCACTAACTTCCCTTCAAAGCCATAGGACTCAGATAATTCTTTAATTATCTTATTAACACATGATACTCTTTCTTCATATGATGAGAATATGTGGTAGACTATTTTCCTTCTAAATATAGGCTTAATACTATGATAGATATTATCCATCTTAATAATTGGATCATTTTTATTATTGGAGTTCTCATTCCTTCTACGAGGCACCATTTCTAAACAATGTCATACACTAGGTTACATTATGCATTGAAATTCATAATTCCAAACATGTAAAATACCTAATGAATGTTGAAAATATTATGCATATAATATATATTCTTAGAAAAATTTCATTAATGAAGTATTTACTACTAAATCGATCATAACCTATTTTAATGAAAATGTGAATTATCCTAAGCATATCCCCACAAGAATGTCGTAACCAAGAGTGAAACAAGGCCCATTGTCATGTAGCTGGATACCCTGGTTCAAGCCCGAAACACTTTGTTAGAGTATTCACTCTTAGGTACATCTGTTCCAGAGTCGCCTCTACATTCTCATAACCATAGAGGGATGAATTTCATTGAAAATACCCAAAATCACTACATTACTAAATTTCTATGAAGTTCTTCTATACTAATCCTCAAATTCTATCTTAGGATAATGTTCTCTAATAATAGTTTATCTAAATCTATTTCAAAATTTATTGTTAAACTTCCTCTGATACCTACTGTAACTCCCAGATCTAAGAAGCCTAGAGTCGGTGCTTTATTTTAATACATTTTCATGATTACCAGGAAACATGTTCTGAAAGTCCAATCAGTTTAGCTGTCTGGAAAATAGATTACATACATGAACGTAACAGTACACTTTAGAAAATAAAACAGAACATAAATGATCTTTTAATAATGCCATTAATCCCTTATCTTAACTGCACTTATCAATCAGAATAAAATTCATGGAATCCTTGGAAAATAAAACATAACAAAGGGGTGATCTCAAACAATTTGTAAGGGTATGCAATAAAATGTAGGATAACTTTAATATTAGGCACAATGAATAATTTAAAACGCATGCATTTAAAAATAATAAAAATAAACACTTTATGAAAGGAATATGATATGAGTAAATAATTCCATAATAAAACATAGTCATGGGTATTCTACTAGTCGAATAACCACATTAACCATCAATAATATTTTCATAATTAGGGAATGTATAATGCGGGACATTCTGAAACATTTTGTCAAGGCCTAAGCCAATACGTATACAAATGATTAAGGCCTTAGCCAAAACCATATATCAAAATTGGGATAGGCCTCATCCAATTCCATGTCTAATTTTCTCTTGAGACCAACTGATGCATCAAAGAGCTATAGTGGGGTGCTCTTGTCCCTTACTTAGTCCAATACATTCCTCATATAAAATATTTGAAACATAACAGAAACATTCATATTAAAACTAGCATAAAAAATGTACATAATTTAACCCTAATCCATGAATGGTATAAAAATAAGACATCCGCATTAAAATATATCACAAAACTATAAATAAGTTATGGAATATTTGTATCATACTAATTGAACCTCTATCATGAAAAATATCCAGTAAAGGATGTAGACATAGTTGAAAATGATCAGTAAAAATCATTGAGAGGAATATCCATTTTTCATGAAATCATTTAAAAGTCACATAATTTATAAAGGAAATTATTTAAATTATAGTTTGGAATCAATTTCACACACCTCTTTGAAATTATTAAAAGGAATTAACAATTTAAAACATTCATGTTCGTATAAATAAATCCATAAAACCATTTTGAAAAGATGGACATTAATTACAAAGGTTTAGAAAAATAAATCGTTAAAACATTTAAAATGATGTTATAGTTAATGAGTACCTTCCATAAAAACCAAAAATATTCCTTTTAATAATATTTTTATGAAACACAGATGTGGATGATAAAGAGGTCCCAATAGATACTCACTTAAAAACAACTTCAAATAATGAAGTGATTGTAGAATTATACCTTAACTTGTAATTTTCCGTGTTCTAGGGTATGTTAACCACATGTATAAAAATTAAATAACTATTATTAAATTATACAATAAATATATACATAAATATGATATTATATGTGATCCTCTAACATTGCTTTGTTCATAATATTTTAGTAGTATCATCATTTTGGGTGTAAACTGATCTGTTTTTCTTTATATGCTTGATTACATAAGCCATGTTTGTTATGGATAGGATGTATTTGATTCATATCCACAATGATATTATGTTCATAAAAAAAATAATCATAAATTGAAAATTATTATTGAATGACTATGATGGAAAGTGAATCTCATCGCTTTCATGGAGACGGTAATCCGTACGTACGCACGAGAAACAATATCAATATATTGATGGTGAAATCGTATTTAATTGGATGGTATATCATATATATAGAATCATTAACATGTTATATTTTCTATTTACATCATTTATACTCATTATTATACCAATCCTAGTAATGAAGTGTTGGAATAATAAACTACACCACGACGTGGAGATGGTAAGCCGTACATACGCACGCATGGTGACATTATCATACATAGGATGGATAGAATAATGAATATAGTTGTACTATATTTATAACAACTTCATTGTATATAAAATTCAATACCGTTATTTTTTTAATGGAAATAACAATGAAAGAAAAAGTTGAAGAAGAAGAAAAGAACATTGAAAGAGGTGATAAAATAAGTATCTCTTCTTTGGGTGTTTCATATTGATTTGAACAAAAGGGTTGTATAGGTTGACTTTATGCTCAAGAGAAGGCCTATAGGTTGAAGTAATTGATGTTTGGAGGTGATTTGTTTAGGGTTTGTCTGAGCCAAATGGATTTAATTTTGTGGTTTTGAGATAAGGGGAACTACCCTTTTATAAGACAGGTGAGGGCCACATTAGGAAAATAATGAAATATTATTTTATAATAAAATCATTTCCAGATTCTAATGGCTCAAAAATGATTTATTTCTAGGATAAGGTGGTGATGGGTCGAAAACCACTCAACCATTATGTTTTAGACAATTTTTGGTCACCATATTATCATTATCATTTAGATTTAACTCTTAGTTAAATAGTTTAACTTTTACTGTGTATTCTTGTATTCTTACACTATATGGTTAATATTTTAACTCTAAACATTATAGAGAACCTCCAGTGGTACATTAATGATATATATAATATTATTCAAGCCATTTTTCCCAACCAAATATTTTTATAAATCTTATATAATTTAATAATATAATTTTATTAAAAAAAACTAATTTTTGTCTATTTTCAAACTATCCATTATTTGGTTTTTGTGAAAGTCATCACAACTAGATCACTTCGAACAAGATACATAGAATGAACCCTAACAAGTCATATTCACCTAGAAAATAAGGTATTTACTGCATCGTCATTGTGCTATAAATAAATTTTATTATTTAATGTCTAAAAATTATAAATAAAATACCATTATGTATCAAATCCTCATAACATTATAATGAATACTTATAGTTGAAATTATCTTATTGGTAACCCAATATTAAAAAAAATTAGTTATTAAACATTGAATTTAACAGTTTTAGAAGTTCTTTAAATAAAATAATAATAAATGTCATAATCTAATCCAAGTGGAACTAAAAGGTCATATTTTATTGCTAAGGTTGTTTTTAGTAGAAATACACTTATCAAATAGAATTAGGACATGTTTAATGTAATTATATTATCATTTTTACCTTTAATTACCCTATATAATTTTAACTGTGGTAAATAAATATCAAAAGTAACTATTCACCAAAAATAACTTTTACCTTATTGAACCACATTTTACTTACTAATATCAACTGTGACTCTCATATTTTTTTAATTCTACCCATAGAAGTGTTAAAATTATATTTTATGCCAATTTGAAAATTTTTCTAGAAGGTGGGTAAAAGATGGTAAAAACATCAATAAAATTTTATAAATTAAATATTAATATACAATAACACAAATTAATTACATTTAACTAATATAGGTATTATATATCTATTTTTTATTAAAATAAATTTAAATAAAATAAAAAATAATTTATATAAAAAGTCAGTTTTAAACAATAATGCATTGTTTGAACTATTCATAACAAATTGTATGTTTTCAAAAAAATACAAAAAAATAACCCTAGGATAATTTTGATATTCCAAATTCAAAAATAAATCATATTTTTTCAAATTAAAAATATAGAAGTTTCATTAATTAATTTAATATTAATTTCCATTGTTAAAACCAAAAAGCGGGTTTTTTAAAAAGTAAAAACTATCAAAAGATTGGCATGTGTTTATCTCAAATTTAAATGTGAAATTATTTATAATTACATAAATTGTATTAAATTATAAAAATATAATCTAATCATACTTAAAAACCATTCAAATTCACAATTTAAGAATATAAATTATTTTTATTAAAAAATTTGTATTCAATTAAAACATAGTATTTTCACTATTCATCAAAATATGAAAGTTATCAGAAAAGTACCAAAAATTTATTGAAACTGATTTTTTATGTCCCTATTATAAAGAAGAATTTAATTTCATTAAATTCAATATATAAAAGTGTCAAATATTGGTTTTAAAAAGGGTTCTCCATTAAGAGGCGGTAAAATTGCATTTTTCGAAAAATAATTATTTTATCTGAAAAAATGATATTCTTCTTGTATTATGTCTACGAAACACATAATAAGGATGTTAAAATTATATATAGTATATAAGATTCAAAATGCAGTTAATAATATTCATAACCACTTTTTTAAACGGCTAGTTAGGTAGGTTGTGGTGCGTTTGAACTCGGTGTTGCATGTAGCACAAGCTATTGATTTACTTTAATGATATAACGTACTATGAAATCTAGGGGTTTTACATATAGTGTGGAATATTCATGAAATTTCTGATGTTATGATTCCTTCCATATCTTGGGTTTCATGTAATGTTATTTATACTTTTTGTTACCCATATTGAGGGTTTCTTTTAGTTCCTTGTTTTTGTTTATGATATAACTATTCTTGAAGGATCATGTGTTTTAGTTGCCTTTTAGACATTTTTTCCTTTAAATATCTCATATTGGTGTATAGAGGGATGTATTGGTGGGTACCCTAAGTGTGAACCCTCCCATTGACATGGCTTTGGTGGATTTTTTTATTCATATGATTCAATCTCTGGGTCTAGTTTGTGGTTGAGATAAAACACCAAATGGGAACCATTCTCAAGATTTTATGATGAAGAATCCAGTAGTTTTCCTTGGTGGAAAGAGATCCAGTTATTTTGAGAATTGACTAGATAATATTAAGTTTTTGGAGAAACCTGAGATAGAGAGAGTGATATTATTCATGTATATTTTCGAAGGAATGGTTATGATGTGGTGGGGGTCAATGGTGATTTTAGAGAAGTATATGGATATCAAGCAGAGCACATTTTAAGTGGAATTTAATCATTATATATATACAGAGACTTTGAGAGTAGTGATGGCATGTGAGGTTTAGAAGCAAGAGCAGGGTGATTGTTTAGTGATAGTGTACGCCACTACATTTACCAAATTAATTCATGTATTTTCGATTAACCTCGAAAATAACTACCTTATGGATCGGTGTTTTGAGATGGTTTCGAGGATAGAGAATATATATATATGCTCATTATTTTGTGTCAATCAATGTATTCAAAGGCAGTGGACAAGGATGGTATGATAGAGGAAGATTTTACTATAAGTACAAGTGTTAGTGGTGTTTCTTCAAAGAGAGACAAGTGGAGTACATATTCAAGATAAAATAAGAAGTAGAATGTGTATCAAATAGAAAATGAAAAGTGTGTCTAGTAGTCTTTGGTATCATATCATTTGGTTCCTATAGACAATATAATAGTTTTCTATTGATTGTGTATGGATAATGGACACACCAATCGTGTTTTCTTAGATACTTCGAGGATGTTACACCAGTGTAGTTAGTTGAGCCATATGTAGTTGTTTTTTTATTATCATCATGTGTGAGTGTTGTAGGATAAATTTACTATAAGGAATATCAAGTATTGTTAGAGGCTTCTAATGGTAGAGGACATCGCCCATAAAGTAATGGGTATTATCAATATGAGAATGAGACTCAGAGGCTCTCTATGTTAGGGTGACTCTATGTCATAGAGGTTGTTTCAGAGGAATTAGATTCCAAGAAAGACATTGTTTATAGTATGGTGTTTATTATTATTCTATAGAATTAGTTTTATTTGATACACATGTATCCCATTTATTAATTTCAATTAATTTAATTGATACCTTGAGAATACAAGATGAGTTTTTGTCTTATGTCATATATTTTCTAACCATGCTCGGTAAGAAGAATTAAAATGGTTTTAATTTCTCTTTGTGCCACATTTTGGTATCTAGAATGATGGTTGTTTTTCAAATCCTTGTCATAGAAATATAAGTGTTTGAACACATAAATGAAAGGTATTAGTTAATATGATTCATGGAAATATTAAATTTTCATCCTTATAGGCACCAGTTCCACACTCCTAATGGGAGTACCAACATATTCTTGGGTGAGTAGGATCCATAAATCAGGAGGGAAGGATCAATTTATTCTTTGTAGGGGTTGGTTTGGTTCTATGTGTCTTTGTCTTTCCTGGAGGTTGTTGAGTTGCATTATTCTGGTGAACTTATGGTGGTTGTGTATTGGTAACCGCATGTGTTTATAGATGATTTATTAGTATTTCTAGCATAGTAATATGTCATTATTACTATTAATATACTCCTATGGATGATCCTGATTCAGCTACCCTGTTATCAGATGTCTAGGACTGAGCAGAGGGAGATGAAATATCAGAAAGAATATCTTAAGGGAAAGGGTATTATTCACCTCTATATTTCATAATGGGATTCGATCGTTCTATTTGAAAAAAAGTTACATGGTAGCCTCTGATTTTTCATAGACCACAGTAAGCATAAAAAGGTGTCATAAAAGCATTAATACCCATTTCCTATAATTGATGACAGATTTCAATAATTCAAAGGGGATAATTGGTTTCAAATAATCTTCCTCAGATTGGGGTACCACCAATTGATGGTCTATGATGAGGATCATCTAAAGTCCCCATTAAAATTCTATATTGAAATTTTGAGTTTTTTGATTGGAAATTTGTTCTTACCAATGATCTAACTATTTTCATGGCTCTAATGAACCAAATCATTATTCTCATTTTTAAATCATTCATCGTATTTTTTCGAATAAATTGTGGTGTATTATAATATATAGGAATATAATTTTTTCACGACCCGTCCTCAGGGCCCATGTTGTGAAAACCCCAAGCCTGCCTTCCATAGGCCAGGGGCTGGCGACTAGCACCAAAGGCGTATGTCCTGATAAAAAAGGGGAAGGCATTTCCTTTTATAATGTAAAAAAAACACAACTGAGTAAGAAAGTGAAGTAAGAACTAAATAAAACTGGTTACAAGGTAAGTGCTGAAAAGTAATTTGGCCAGTATACAAACCCAACAGAAAGTAATGTACAACAGCAGTAATTAAAACAGCAACACCAAGTCATCCTCCGGAAATCCCACCTCAAGGGTGGGTATAGATAGTCTCCTCAGCTCCTCAGGTCTGGTCGTCCACTCCGTGTACATCTCGCCAAGTGGTCCACCTCTAAGTACCATCTAGCTCTACAAGCCTCTACCTCAATCATTGTTGTCTATCGTCTGCATCCAACACAATGTAGTTCGGTCATAGCCCATGTAGGGGTGAGAATATGATACTCAGTAGGGACCCCGAGACCCCTGAAGGTCTCTCAGAATCCATTAAGGATAAACCACAAAGTAAAGATACAATCACGATGTATCAAAAACTATACTTAGGTATATGCCCATACATATACCTAATTCATCAGTTACAGTTCGTCTCCGACTCTTGAGCCCATGCACAATCTAGTCCACACAGGAAAGTAAAACCTAGTCCACACAGGAAAGCAAGACAATCACATCAATGATAAGGATTGAGATAAAGGATTAGATCACACATGTATACACTTCATAATGTGATAGAGATGATCATATGTAGCCACTGATTCATCTATGTTGTCAGACCCACATAGGATAAAAGACCAGCTAAACTGTCCGACCCACATAGGATACAAGACCAGCTACTATACCAGACCCACTCAAGATACAAGTACAGAGGTAATACTTCCGGACCCACATAGGATACAAGAACAGTAGTCATCATCATTGAACCCACAGATGATCCTAGTATGGTCTTCATCGCAGCCGAACCCATGGAGGATCCATGTATAGTCATCATTGTTGTTGAACCCACAATGGAACCAAGTACAGTCATCATCATCGCAGTCGCAGCTAGCTCTAGTGTCACGACCCGTCCTCGGGGCCCGTGTCGTGACTACACCAAGCCCGCCTTCCATAGGCCAGGGGCGGGCGACTAGAACCAAGGCGTAAATCCCGGTAAAAAGGGAAGGCATTGCCACTGTAAAGTAAACAAGCACCACAGAGTAAGCAAGCGGAAAGTAAACACTAAGTTAAAGCAGAGTACAACTATAAGTGCGGAAAAGTAAAAGGGCCAGTATACAAACCCCAACTGAAAGTAAAGTACAACTCGAAAAGGAAAACAGAAAATGAAAAAGTAAAAGCAGCTATGCCGAGTCGTCCTCTGGAAATCCCACCTGAAGGGTGGGTATAGATAGCTCCACAGATCCTCGGGTCCCGCCGTCCGATCTGAGTACGTCCCGCCCAGTGGTCCACCTCAAGGTACCGTCCTACTCTACAAGTCTCAACCACGATCAACGTTGTCCGTCGTCTGCAACCAACACAACGAGGTGCGGGCATAGCCCGTGCAGGGGTGAGTATAACGATACTCAGTAGGGACCCCGAGACCCTCAAGGTCTCACTAAACCAACAAGGATATCCAAAGAAGATTTCAATAGATAACCTCTACTTAGATATATGCCCTTACATATACCTATGTTATCAAGTAACCCATCTCAATCATGAGGAAACACAAGGATTGTGAAATCAATAGATAACCACTACCCAGGTATATTCCCATACATATACCTAAGTTATCAAGTGACCCATCTCAATCATGAGGTAAACACAAAGGTCAAAAGTCTCAGCTCAAACCAGGATTTTCATTATCGAAACCGTAACTGCTGAAGAGCTCCGTCTCTGGAGTGTACAGTGGTCCTGTCACGACTCCGAGGTACTGCTCACTAACATAAGACTGCTGAAGTACTCCTCCTGTCGAGTACCACGGGTCAGCCACCCAGACACAGCAGTGCTTCCCTCCGAGGTATGTCACCCAAACATAGTAGTACACACCCCCTAGTAGCCTGCTGAGGTACTCTCCGGACGAGTACCGTGGGTCTGCACTGTCACACAGGTAGTTCTCTGTCCGCCATGGGTTTGCACCTCAGAAAGTAGTGCTCTGTCCACTGGGCTAGTCGACTCAGTCCAAGTCGAGTCGGTCAAGCAGTCGTCAGGTCTCAGCCAGTTACAAGGTCTCCGTACTCCGCACGCTCATCACTGTGAGGGTCCGCTCCACGAGCTACAGGTCGATACTCCAAGTAACTCAACGTCCCACGAAGAAGTATCTCAAAGGACCGCCTCGTCATAGGGGTCTCAACACAATAGACGTCGCGTCAATCGGACGCCCGGTCTGTGAGTTATTAGCCTTTTCGCCCCAGGGGCCCGATTGGTTTCGTGAGAGAACCAAACCCGGCCGTATCTCAACTGTACCCCGAACTCTCATAGGGTATACTAATAGGGACCGTTTCTCAACGAGATCATCAACACCGCTGACGGTTCGTCAAACGGACGTTCTGTCAGAAAGGTATCAGCTTTTCCGTTCCAGGGGCTCGGTTGGATTTCTGTGCGATCCAACCATGCCACTATCCATCTGCATCCAAATCTCGGGCGGATAAAGCCAAAAGTTTCGTATTGTCAATAGGAACTCAACGCAACAGACGGCGCGTCAATCGGACGCCCGGTCTGAGAGTAATTGGATTTTTCGTTCCAGGGGCCCGGTTGGTTTTTAAGGCAAAACCAACCCGACCGTACTCCACCTGCGTCCAAACCTCGGGCGCAGTATGGAAAAAGATCTGCCTCATCAAGAGAAATTCAACGAAACAGATGGCGCGTAAATCGGACGCACGGTCTATTAGTTATTGGCCTTTCCGTCTGATACCCACCCTGAGAAACTTCCCAGGATGTCACCCATCCTGATCACTACTCTAGGCCAAGCATGCTTAACTAGGGAGTTTTAACCACGTAGGCTCCCGAAAAGGAAGGTGCACTTGAGTATAGTATACCGAAACGACCGTCTCGATCCAAGGATCGTGTTGCCGCTGACAGCGAGTCGTTTGGAGGCCCGTAGCCCATGTTACGGGCATTTGACCGAAAGTGGTCCGAAACTGGGGGTTTGGGCCCGGCCTGACCCGGCCCGACCACCCCCCCTGGGTCGGCCGAACCGGGTCGACCCGGCCCGACGATCCGGCCCAGCTAGGAAAATCCGGCCCGGCCCGGCGGCAAAGGCCAGCGCGGCGGCGCGGTCCGGCGCGGCGGCGCGGTCCGGCACAGCGGCAGGGTCCGGCGCGATGGCGCGGTCCGGTTGCCGCGTGAGCGCCGCGCGCGGGGGGCAAAGCCCCCGCCTTTCCTCAGCTGGCGGCGTGACAACCTGCCGCGCCATGAAAAGAAACGGCCCCCCTCACGTGGGGGCCTGCCTTCGAGAAAATGGGGGGCCGCCTACCCCCCTTTGTGAAACCCGCCCCCTCATAATGGGGGGCCATTATGACTGGCCGGGGGAAATTATTTCCCCCGGTTTTCTCCCTTCCGGCCGGCCCGACCTGGCCGGCCGGTTCTTCCTCAACGGGACCGGCAAAGGCCGGCCCCCCTTCCTGCTTCCGACACCGGCAGCCCGGCAGGCCGCCGGTCTTCTCATTCCACCGCGGCCCGAAACCGTCCGCGGACTTCATTGTCCAGCGTGGTGCGACGGCACCACGCCCCTTCCGCCACGGCCCCGCTCCGGCCGCGGCGCCTTCGACTTCTTTCGTCGCGACGCAACGGCGTCGCATTCTTGAAATCTTTCCACGGCGCGGCGCGACGGCGCCGCGCATTTCCTTCCGCTTGAATCCGCGTGGTGCGACGGCACCACGCCTTCCCGAACCAATCCACAAAGATTCAACACGAATAAAAAGGTGGAGGGTCGGCCGGGTTTGTGCGGTCCGAACTCCTCACGTTAAATTGATAGCAATCGGCCTTTAATGAACGATAAACTTTCACAATCTTTTAAATTAAATAAAAAGATTTGGAATCAAGGCCTGACAAAAAAATAAACCTTCAAGTTCGAAGGAGAGATCCATATAACTTTAAAAATTTAAAACTCCTACCTCGGTTTCAAGAACGGAGTTCTTCAAACGACCCGCGGAAGACAAGCGTCGTGGAGGTCGGGCGTCGTTCCGTCTAGGTTGGTGGGAGAAGAGCTCGGTGAAGTCGAGCCGAGACGTCACCCTCTGTATACTTCGAAGGCGGCGGTGCTTCCCTTCCTTACTTCGGTTGAAGATGGTCGGAGGCGTTGCTTCACGTCCTTCGGAAATGTGGAACGTTCTTCCTAGAGAGGTTGGTGATCTTCCAAGATTTCTTCTCCTCTCCTTAGTTCTTCCCACAAGTTATATGCCAACCCAAATAGAAGAATATAATCTCTCCTTTTAATGTTGGAAAAATGAATTCAAAAGAATTCAAACACTCAATATAATTAATTAAGTTGGTTTAATTAATTAATTGAAAAGTGTTTGAAAGAATTTTCAAAAGATTGAAATTCAAATAAACTAGGCTTAACTCACCTCATTAATTAATCAAGTTGTCAAATATTAAAGAAAGTGAGTTAATGGGGAGTTGGAATGTGATGGGTTAAGAGGGTTAGGGAGTTTAAGGAATTTGATAAGGTGGGGGGGTCGTGTGGGCCCCACCCTTTCAAATATCCATAAATGGGAAGTTGGATGGATGTGGGCCCACCACCAACTTCCCATGGGAGAAGTTAACCACTTAACATTGTTAAAATTTGA
Organism: Viscum album; assembly: GCA_963277665.1. Lineage (NCBI taxonomy): Eukaryota > Viridiplantae > Streptophyta > Magnoliopsida > Santalales > Viscaceae > Viscum > Viscum album. The sequence goes on from OY728135.1 coordinate 1,295,997,797, forward strand.
TTTAACAATTTTATTCACTTTTTTAATTAAACCCCAAAAATTAACTTCTCCTCCCGCACAAACGAAACTACGGTAATGGTTCTCTTAAGCGATTACCGGCGTTGAGCGTTCATCGGTGCAATCAGATTTCAATTCTGAGCACCGGTTCAAAAGATAGAAATTCCCGCTCGCTCGTTCATTGAACGTACCCGAGTCAAACTTCGGAAATTAATTCCGGGCACACCGGGCCTCGGAATCAGGCGCCGTCAGAAACTGCGTTCTTGTAAAATTCGAAAGAAAATTATGAAAAAAATTTCCTTGAAATTTCCGGGTCTTTAAATTACTCCCACCTCAGGGATTTACGTCCCCGAAAAGCTTCAACACAAACTAGGGTTACAAAAGCGGTACAGAGCACGCATCTGAGCCTTCCACTTCCATGTGCTTACCTGGAGGTTCCGTACTACCAAAGAAAGTGCACCCGAGGAATCGATCACCCTCGTAGGATCTGCTCCTGTCGATCCTCGATCCCCACTGGAACCTCCGTGAAAGACACCCCATCGCCATCATCCAGCTCCTCATGGTCGATGGTATGCGAAAGGTCGAGCACGTATCTCCTCAGTTGAGATACGTGGAAGTATTCGTGCACCTGGTGCAACTGCGGTGAATGGGTCAAGTGGTAAACCACCCCAGCTACCCAGATGGGGTCCTAAGAAGGTCTGCTGAACCTTGGAGATAACTTGCCGCCTTGGCCACATCTCCATAAACCTCGTCGAGGTGAGACCCGTATAAGAACGTGGTCACCATCCTCAAACTCCAGAGGTTTCCAATTCCTGTTAGAACTGGAACTCAAACGACTGCTGCCATGAGGGTAAGGTTGGCCGATTCAAGAGTGATCGATCGCACCCTCCCGTGAAAGAGTTTATCCAGTGCTGCCTGGGGTTTCCTTTTCACCGACCAAGGAAAACCCATCCCGACGTTTGCCAAAAACCGTTAATTTGAGTATGAATAGTTATTTCCCATTCCATACTCAAACTAACGTCATAAGGCCTCGACGCTGTCACCAAGAGATTCCAACCGAAACTCTCACCTCGAGGGTCTGACCACATCGTCGGCGTAAGTGTGATTATTGAGTCTCCTCCCAAGGTATCTCCAGACGTGAGGGTCAAGTCCACGGCTTACCGGAAACTCTAGGTCTGAAACAAGATTTGTGAAATCAAGAAATGATTCACATAGACGTCCGTTACTACAACAGCTAGTAGTGGACACAGACTGTCCCTTGAATCATTTCTAGAGCCATTGGGTCACACTCCTTGACCGCATGTAGCCGCACTCTTCCTTCTCCCTCCATCTCCCTGAGCCTGGCAGGAATTACTAAGGCGGGTGGTTGTACAATGTTAGGATGTACACCACCTCGTGCTGCTCTCCTAGCTCTGCCTCCACGTCTGCTGCTTCGTAGAATCATCTCTCTTTTAAGCTTCCTCTTCTTTAACATGCTCGAGTCTCTAAGACTGGCACCGGTTTCCTGTTTCTTACTGCACTGTGCAGTCTTCATCCTCTCTTGGATGTCCTGGACCTCCTTTATTCTCACAAGAGCTGCTATGATTTCTTCTTTGCCGATAAGAGAAACCCAGTCTCATCCCCTGGATGAACCACATTTGTTGCCTAATACAGTCAATCCTGACATGAATAATGCATTCATGCCATGGATGACGTTGTAAGGCCTCGACGTAACTACTAAGAGATCCAACTGTCACTCTCTCCTCCAAGGGTCGAGTCACACTTTCGGCATCAGTGTGAGGTCACTGGGTCCCCTCCAGTAGAAATCTCGAAAGTGAGGGTCAAGTCAACAATTTAACCGGGACCACTCAGTATCAACCAAACAAAAGGACAGGAAAGAAAACATCTCAAAGGTAAGAGTCTTTTTATTATTGCATCTCATAGCTCATAGTACAAAGACATGAATACAAAAGCAACATGGAACTAGATGTACAAAGGGAGTATCCACTAGTTCCTCTCCTGCCCACCTGCTCTCAGAGCTCTACTACCTTGTCCACTGCTCGGCTGTTGCTCAAGCACTCGTCGCTGCTTCTGCCTCGGTGACTCCTCCAACACCCGTTGATCAACCGTATGAGGAGTCGTACAGTCACGTGCCAGGTGACCCGTTCTTCCGCATGAGTAACACAACCTGCTTCTGGCACGCCTAGCTCTGTTCCCACCACGAGTGCCCCGCACCACCGGTCCTAAAACCCGAGATCGTCCAACTGCTAGTCTGGTCCTCCTGGACCTCTGCATCATCTGTCTACTACCCACAGATGACTCGGCTGCTAATCGAAAAACACGCGGCAAAGGCAGAAGCTCCTGTACACGCTCGGGGTGTAGAGCTACTGGCACAAACTCCACCCTGAAGAAGGTCTCTAAGTCTTCCCAAGTGAAGTTCATCCCGTCGCAAAACAGAAACAGGTGGCTCCACCACCTGCCTGCTGCTGCCTGAAGGAGGTTGGTAGCAAAGATCACCATAAAGTCTGCCAGCGTCCCCACTAGCCTGAAGACTCTCACCACAGCCTCCAACCAAACCTCAGCCGCCTGCGGGTGCGTCTCTCCCTGGAACCTGGGTGGCCTCTGGCGCTAGAACTCGTGCAGCGCGCTCAAGCGTCGTGCATCGCCTACTGCTGGGGCTGGTGGAATCGGTGGCCCAATGGGTAGCAGTACCCCTGGTGCCTCCGATGGTGCCTCAACTGCAAGACGGCCCTGTACTGAGGCCTCGTCACTCGGCTGGCTGTCAGTACGCACCACTCTCGGGGATCTAGATGGTCGTCCACGGGGAGGCATGCTGAAAGAAACAACGTGACACGGTCAAACGATTTATACCTGGTGAGCTGACCTGGTTTGAGCTGATATTCAAATAAAACTTCTGGAAAACACACACGCAATCAGTGTTTTCGTTCACAAAGTCGGAAATCAGTTGTCAGGGTCCTGGTGTATGGACACGTCGGCCGCCCGCACCAAAACTGGACTCCCTGAACTGAAAACCACACTCGGTACTCTTAACACTATTGCTTCACAGAAAGAAACATCAGAGTTATAAGTTCTGTGATAGAACCGAACTCCTCTGATACCAATTTGTCATGACCCGTCCTCGGGCCCCGTGCCGTGACTACCCCAAGCCCGCCTTCCATAGGCCAGGGGCTGGCGACTAGCACCAAGGCATAAATCCCGGTAAAAAGGGAAGGCATTGCCTTTGTAAAGTAAACAAGCACCACAGAGTAAGCAAGCGGAAAGTAAACACTAAGTGAAAGAAGAGTACAACTATAAGTGCGGAAAAGTAAAAGGGCCAGTATACAAACCCCAACTGAAAGTAAAGTACAACTCAAAAAGGAAAACAGCAACTGAAAAAGTAAAAGCAGCTACGCCGAGTCGTCCTCTGGAAATCCCACCTAAAGGGTGGGTATAGATAGCTCCACAACTCCTCGGGTCCCGCCGTCCGCTCCGAGTACGTCCCGCCCAGTGGTCCACCTCAAGGTACCGTCCTGCTCTGCAAGCCTCAACCACGATCAACGTTGTCCGTCGTCTGCAACCAACACAATAAGGTGAGGGCATAGCCCGTGCAGGGGTGAGTATAACGATACTCAGTAGGGACCCCGAGACCCTCAAGGCCTCACTAAACCAACAAGGATAACCACAAGAAGATCTCAATAGATAACCTCTACTTAGATATATGCCCATACATATACCTAAGTTATCAAGTAACTCATCTCAATCATGAGGAAACACAAGGATTGTGAAATCAACGGATAACCACTACCCAGGTATATGCCCATACATATACCTAATTTAGCAAGTGACCCATCTCAATCATGAGGTAAACACAAAGGTCAAAAGTCTCAGCTCAAACCAGGATTTTCATTATCGAAACCGTAACTGCTGAAGAGCTCCGTCTCTGGAGTGTACAGTGTTCCTGTCACGACTCTGAGGTACTGCTCACTAACCTAAGACTGCTGAAGTACTCCTCCCGTCGAGTACCACGGGTCAGCCACCCAGACACAGTAGTTCTTCCCGTCGAGGTATGTCACCTAAACACAGTAGTGCACACCCCCTAGTAGCCTGCTGAGGTACTCTCCGGACGAGTACCGCGGGTCTGCACTGTCACACAGGTAGTGCTCCATCCGCCATGGGTCTGCTCCTCAGAAAGTAGTGCTCCGTCCACTGGGCTAGTCGACTCACTCCAAGTCGAGTCGGTCAAACAGTCGTTAAGTCTCAGCCAGTTACACGGTTTTTGTACTCCGCACGCTCGTTACTGGGAGGGTCCGCTCCACAAGCTACAGGTCGATACTCCAACTAACTCAAAGTCCCACGAAGAAGTATCTCAAAGGACCGCCTCGTCATAGGGGTCTCAACACAACAGACGGCGCGTCAATCGGACGCCCGGTCTGTGAGTTATTAGCCTTTTTGTCCCAGGGGCCCGGTTGGTTTCATGAGCGAACCAAACCCGGCCGTATCTCAACTGTACCCCGAACTCTCATAGGGTATACTCATAGGGACCGTTTCTCAGAGAGATCATCAACACCGCTGACGGTTCGTCAAACAGACGTTCTGTCAGAAAGGTATCAGCTTTCCGTTCCAGGGGCCCGGTTGGATTTCTGTGCAATCCAACCCGGCCACTATCCATCTGCATCCAAATCTCGGGCAGAGAATGCCAAAAGTTCCATATCGTCAATAGGAACTCAACGCAACAGACGGCGCATCAATCGGACGCCTGGTCTGAGAGTTATTGGCTTTTTCGTTCCAGGGGCCCAGTTGGTTTTTAAGGAAAAACCAACCCGACCGTACTCCACCTGCGTCCAAACCTCGGGTTGAGTATGCCAAAAGATCTGTCTCATCAAGAGGAATTCAACGAAACAGACGGCGCGTAAATCGGATGCACGGTCTATTAGTTATTGGCCTTTCCGTCTCACACCCACCCTGGGAAACTTCCCAGGATGTCACCCATCCTGATCACTACTCTAGGCCAAGCACGCTTAAATATGGAGTTTTAACCACGTAGGCTCCCGAAAAGGAAGGTGCACCTTGGGTATCGTATACTGAAACGACCGTCTCAATCCAAGGATCGTGTTGCCGCTGACGGCGAGTCGTTTGGAGGCCCGTAGCCCAAGTTACGGGCATTTGACCGAAAGTGGTCCGAAACTGGGGGTTTGGGCCCGAGCTGACCCGGCCCGACGATCCGGCCCGGCTCGAAAAATCCGGCCCGGCCCGACGGCGAAGGCCGGCGCAGCGGCGCGGTCCGGCGCGGTGGCACGGTCCGGCGTGACGGCGCGGTCCGGGTGTCACGTGAGCGCCGCGCATGGGGGGCAAAGCCCCCGCCTTTCCTTAGCTGGCGGCGCGACAACCTGCCACGTCTTGAAAAGAAACGGCCCCCCTCACGTGGGGGCCTGCCTTCGAGAAAACGGGGGGACTCCTGCCCCCCTTTGTGAAACCGGCCCCCCTCATAATGGGGGGCATTATGGCTAGCCGGGGGAAATTATTTCCACCGGTTTTCTCTCTTCCGGCCGGCCCGACCTGGCCGGCCGGTTCTTCCTCAACGGGACCGGCAAAGGCCGGTCCCCCTTCCGGCTTCCGACACCGGCGGCCCGGCTGGCCGCCGGTCTTCTCAATCCGCCGCGGCCCGAAACCGGCCGCGGCCTTTGTTGTCCAGCGCGGTGCGGCGGCACCGCACCCCTTCCGCCGCGGCCCCACTCCGGCTGCGGCGCCTTCGACTTCTTTCGTCGCGACGCGACAGCGTCGCGTTCTTGAAATCTTTCCACGGCGCGGTGCGACGGCATCACACATTTCCTTCCGCTTGAATCCACATGGTGCGACGGCACCACGCCTTCCCGAACCAATCCACAAAGATTCAACACGAATAAAAAGGTGGAGGGTCGGCCGGGTTTGTGCGGTCCGAACTCCTCGCGTTAAATTGATAGCAATCGGCCTTTAATGAACGATAAACTTTCACAATCTTTTAAATTAAATAAAAAGATTTGGAATCAAGGCCCAACAAAAAAATAAACCTTCAAGTTCGAAGGAGAGATCCACATAACTTTTAAAAGTTAAAACCCCTACCTCGGTTTCAAGAACGGAGTTCTTCAACGACCCGCGGAAGACAAGCGTCGTGGAGGTCGGGCGTCGTTCCTTCTAGGTTGGTGGGAGAAGAGCTCAGTGAAGTCGAGCCGAGACGTCACCCTCTGTATATTTCGAAGGCGGCGGTGCTTCCCTTCCATACTTCGGTTGAAGATGGTCGGAGGCGTTGCTTCACGTCCTTCAGAAACGTGGAACGTTCTTCCTCGAGAGGTTGGTGATCTTCCAAGAGTTCTTCTCCTCTCCTTAGTTCTTCTCACAAGGTTTATGCCAACCCAAAAAGAAGAATATAATCTCTCTTTTTAATTTTGGCAAAATTAATTCAAAAGAATTCAAACACTCAAAATAATTAATTAAGTTGGTTTAATTAATTAATTGCAAAGTGTTGGCCAGAATTTTCAAAAGATTGAAATTCAAATAAACCATGCTTAACTCACCTCATTAATTAATCAAGTTTTCAAATATTAAAGAATGTGAGTTAATGGGTAGTTGGAATGTGAGGACTTAAGAGGGTTAGGGAGTTTAAGGAATTTGAAAAGGTGGGGGGGGGGGTCGTGTGGGCCCCACCCTTTCAAATATCCACACATGGGAAGTTGGATGGATGTGGGCCCACCACCAACTTCCCATGGGAGAAGTTAACCACTTAACATTGTTAAAATTTGATTTAAAAATTTTATTCACTTTTTTAATTAAACCCAAAAAATTAACTTCTCCTCCCGCACAAACACAACTACGGTAAAGGTTCTCTTAAGCGATTACCGGCGTTGCGAGTTCATCGGTGTAATCAGATTTCAATTCCGAGCACCGGTTCAAAAGATAGAAATTCCCACTTGCTCGTTCACTGAACGTACCCGAGCAAAACATCGGAAATTAATTCCGGGCACACCGGGCCTCGGAATCAGGTGCCGTCAGAAACTGCGTTCTTGTAAAATTCCAAGGAAAATTAAGAAAAAAGTTTCCTTGAAATTTCCGGGTCTTTACATCTAGGGATCTCGCACACAGTATGCTCGATTCAAGGAGGGTCCCTCCTTGAGAAAAAGAGTCAATACATCAACTGTCACGAACTCTAGAGTTGATGTATCCCAAAGTTCCACCTCGTTAGTAGAAACCCAACGCGACAGACGGTGCATCGATCGGACGCTCGGTCTGAGAGTTATTGGCTTTTCCGTCCCAGGGGCCCGATTAGTTTTTAATCTAAAACCAACCCTTCCATACTCATGCTATGTCCAAACCTCAATCTAAGTAGTCAAAAAGGACCATCTCAACAAAAGTATCCAAACGTAATTGACAACACGTCAATCTGATGTCTGGTTCTTAAGATATAAGTGTTTCCACTCCAAGGGCTTTGTTGGTTTCGAGTTCGAACCAACCCGACCACACCCAAAAATTTTCCATAACATTGATTGTAATATAACGAAATGACCATCTCGATCCAAGGATTCCTATCCAACTGACAGTGTGTCGATCGGCAGGCCATAGCTCATGTTATGGGAAAATGACTGAAAATGGTCCGAAGTGGGGGGTCTGGGCCCAACAAGACCCGGCCCAACCCCCCTGGGCGGCCAGAACCGAGAAGACCCGACCCGGTCTGCGCGTCCCGCTCCTGTCTGGCCGGGGGGTGCTGGATCAGCCAGAGAGCCGAGCAGGGGAGATGTGATCCCCTTTTTGCCTTCCGCGGATGCAGCGTTCGACGCCGCGTTTCCCCCTGGATCCTTCATGGTCGCGGTATCCAATCATTCACCGTCACGGCTTCATTCGCGGCAGGCTCCTACCGGTGACGCACCGGGGCGCCGCCGCCTCCAGGCGACTGGCCGGTGCTGGCCACCGGAGACATTCTGGTCGTCCGATTTTGCTCCCGTCTGCACCTGTGGTTGCCTCGAGACCCGTACATCACTTAAAAGGCCTCCAATCACCATTTCGTTCTTGCATCGTCATCGCCAAGTATTCCACGCATCAAGAACAACATATCGGTGGGTTCAGGCTTGTTTGTTAACCCGCACCCACCGCGTTATAGGTGCAACACATCTCCCAACAGTTTAATCATCAAGAACGAGAGTATAATTCTCATAATGAAAGAATATAAAAATTTTTCCCCTACCTCAACAGTTGATATTGGACGTCTGTGTCACGATAGATGGAATTACAGGGAAGAGTATCATAGTCGTCATTGGAGAGCGCCGAGGAGGAAGCAGCGTCTCCTCTCTTGTCACAGATAAGATAAAGGGTGGGGCGTCGTTGATCTTAGAGGAACCAGCGTTCATCGTCATTATTCGTCAGAGGCCGGCGTTCTTCGTCATTCTTCATCGGAGACCGGCATTCCTCCAAAAGATCCACGGTATCCCGATCTCTCCTGCATAATGAAGGCTCTTCCCAAATTAAATAATAGGTTCCTTCTATTATTTAATTACACAGGCAAGAAACTCCCAGAATTAAATCATCACATTTAATAAAACCTGTTGGAATTTTAATTAAAGAATGGAGAGGTAGGTCCCCATTTAATTTACGCATTGGAAAATAAAAAGGGGGTTTCCAAAATTAATGTGGGGTTATTAATGGGTTTGGTTGAAGTTTAATGGTGGGGATCGTGTGGGCCCCACCTATCTAACATCCAAACTTGGGTAGGTAAGGGCTCTGGTCCCCCACTCTTAACTACCCATTGGTGGGAAAAACCACCTTATAGAATAAAAAATTGTTCTGGAATTTTTTTTATTTACCTCTTAAATAAACCCCCAAATATTAACTTCTCCTCCCACGAGAGCACAACTACGATAAGTATCCCGTTAATCAATTACCAGTGTTTCGAGTTCATTGGTGCCCTCAGATTTTAATTCTGAGGACCGGTTTAAAACATAGAAAAACCCGCTCCCTCATTTACTGAATGTACCCAAGCTAAACTTTGGAAATTGATTCCAGGCACACCAGGCCTCCGAATCAAGTGCCGTCAGAATCCACTGACTTGTAAAATTCCAATTTAATATTTAAAATAAAATTTACTTGAAATTTCCAGGTCTTTAATTCACTCCCACCTCCGGTCTTTACATCCCCGTAAAGCTACAACATAAACTAGGGGAACAAATGAGGGCACTAAGCATGCATCTGAGCCTCCCGCTCCCATGTGCTCTCCTTAGGTTCTCATGTTGCCAACGAATGCACAATAGGGGAATTGACTTTCCACATAGGACCTGCTCTTGTCGATCCTCAATCTCCACTAGGACCTCCGCAAAAGTCTCCCCATCATCGATGTCTAGCTCCCCGTGGTTGATGATATGAGTCAGGCCATGCACATATCTCGTCATCTGAGATATGTGGAAGATTTCGTGCACCCGGTGCAACTGAGGTGGAAGGTCCAGGTAGTAATCCACCTCACCTACCCTACTGAGGACCTAGAATGGTCTGATGAAGCACGAAGAAAACTTGCTGCAATACGCAAATCTCCGTTTTCCACATCGAGGTGTGACCCATAAGAAAACGTGGTCACCATCCCCAAACTCCAGTGGTCTCTACCTCCTATCAGCATAGGACTTCTTTCTGCTCTGTGCAGTCATCATCCACTCCTAGATGATTTTCAAATTCTCTGTCATAGCCCGAACTTTCTCTCGTCCTATGAGTGCTGACTCCCCAGGGACTGTCTAACACAGAGGTGATCAGAATGGTCCACCGTACAGTGCCTCGTAATGTGCCATCCTGATGGTAGAGTGGTAGTTGTGGTTGTACACAAACTCCGCCAAGGGTAGGTGGTCCTCCCAGGTACGACCAAAGTCAAGGAAAAATGCACGGATCTTATCCCCGAGTTTCTGAATGGTCCTCTCTGTCTGGCCATCTGTCTATGGGTGAATGGTAGTGTTCAGGTGAAGCTGTGTCCCAAAGGCCTCCTGCAACCCCTTCCAGAGCCGGGAAGTAAAGCGAGCATCTCGATCGCAGATGATAGATGATGGAACACCATTAATACGTATGATCTCCTAAACGTAGAATTTTCCTAAGCTCTCTTCTGAGCCCTGCTCTTTGATCGGTAGGAAGTGGACCGACTTGGTGAGTCGGTCTAGGATCACCCAGATGGTGTCGGGCCCCCTAGAAGTACGTGGAAGCCCCGTCACGAAATCCATGGATATCCCATCACACTTCCACTCCGGAACCACTAAGGGTTGTACGAAGCCTATAGGTACCTGGTGCCCTACCTTCACTTGCTTACAAGTGAGGCATCAAGAAACAAAATTTGCCACAGAATTCTTCATACCCGGCCACCAGTACAATCATCTGAGGTCCTTGAACATCTTTGTTACTCTTTCATGTACCGTTATATGGGAAGTGTGGAACTCCCTCAGCACCTCCTCGTGCAGTTAAACTGGTACCATGGTACGTCTCGGAAAGAGGATAACGTGCTCCCCACCTTCAGAAAATCCATCGGGTTCCATCCATGAGGATAACTCAGCACGTCGCGCCATACAGTCAACGTCCCCACGTTGTGCATCTCTGACCTCCTGAAGTAGTGGAGGAGTGACTATGAGAGACTGAATATAGGCTGCCCCATCTATATCCATGAAGGATATTTGCAAAGTGGCTAACTGCTTCATCACCTCTCCATATAGATGAATGTCTGATCTCATGTTGAGAGTATCAGCCACAACGTTCCCCTTCCTAGGAGTATAGACAATCTCAATGTCAAAATCATGGAGGAACTCAAGCCATCGTCGTTGTCTCAGGTTTAGGTCATTCTGCGAGAAAATGTAATTGAGAATCTGGTGGTCAGAGTAGAATGTAAAGCGCTCACCCATGAGATAGTGCCACCACATCTTCAAGGCGAAGACCACTGCTGCTAACTCCAGGTCATGGGAAGGGTAGTTCTACTCTTACTGCCTCAACTGCCATGAACCGTAAGTGATCACTGCTCGCTCCTGCATCAGGACACACCCGATCACAGTCCTTAATGTGTCACAGTAAAATATGTACCCTACGCCCTCCTCTGGTAGCCTCAAGATGGGCGCACTGGTCAATCTCCGCCTCAACTCCTAGAAGCTATGTTGACATCTATCTCACCACACGAAGGGTTTCACCTGCTTGGTCAAAGCTGTAAGTGGTTCTGCATCTCTAGAGAAGTTTGGAACAAATCTTTGATAGTACCCAGCTAGACCTAGTAGACTCCGCACCTCAGTCATGTTCCTGGGTGGCTCCCAAGCAAGTACCGCCTCAACCTTCATGGGATCCACTGCAACTCCCTCCTTTGAGATGATGTTCCCCAATAAGTGAACCTATCAAAGCCAGAACTGGCACTTCTAGAGCTTACCATAAAGATGATTATCTCTAAGTGTATCTAGTACAACCCGTAAGTGGTAGGCGTGCACCTCCTCGATGGTCAAGTAAATAAGTTTGTCGTTACGGAAGACTACAACAAACCGATTGAGGTAGGGCTGGAAGATCCTATTCATGAGACCCATGAACACTGATGAAGCATTGGTCACACCGAAGGGCATGACCAAGAAATCATAGTGGCCATACCGACACCTGAAGGCCGTCTTCTTTGCATCCTCGTCCCAAACTCAGAGCTGATAATAGCCTGACCTAAGGTCCATCTTCGAGAACAAATGTGCTCCCTTGAGCTGATCAAAGAGGTCATCAATCCTCAAAAGTGGATATGTGTTCCTCATGATCACCTAGTTCAGGTGACAGTAGTCGACACACATTCGCAAGCCCCCATCCTCCTTCATGGTGAATAGAACTGGAGAAGCCCAGGGTGAAACACTGGGTTGGATGAAACCTTCCCCCTGTAAGTCCTCCAGTTGTACCTGCAGCTCATGAAGCTCGGCAGGATCCATCCGATATGCTGCAGTGGATATCGGTGATCTCCCAGGGTTCCGGTCTATATAGAAATCTACCTCTTAGCGAGGAGGTAGTCCTCAAACATCGTTAGGAAAACGTCTGCATACTGATCCACCACAACTGGAAACCTCAGACTCCGCACGTCAACTTCTCCAAGGATGATACTAGCCAACTGATGTGTGATCGGCTGCCCTCTCCTCTGTGTGAGTCCATCATGTGCTGTGAAGTTTCCCTTCTCACCTGTGAAGGTTAACCTAGTCCTATCCGTGTGGACACACTGCACCTTGTGCCTAATAAAGTCGATTTGAGCATGGAGTGTAGATAACCAGTCCATACCCAAGATAATGTTGTAAGGCCTCGACGCCGCTACAAGAAGATCCCAGCCAAAGCTCTCGCCTCCTAGAGTAATCTCACACTTCCGGCACCAGTGTGTAATCATCGATTTTACTCCCTTTGGAGTGTCTAGCCGCAAGGATCAAGCCAATGGCTCTGTCAGAATCTCTGAGCACCGAACAAATGTAGCGGCAATAAAATAACAACTCACACCTATGTCTATAAGAACTGAATAAATGGTGGAGTAGACACATATAGTACATCGAATAATATCGGGTGCACCTTGGTCATAAGCCTCTGCATCCTGGAGCTGAGCCTGCCTCTACCCGCCACCTCCCTGTGGTCGGGGTGCACCTCCTGGGGTGGTGCTGGTAGATCCTCGAAGCATCGTCCACCACCTGCTGCTCGGCCAACTCCTCTGCCTTGTCCGCCTGCTCCCTGCGGACTGCCTCGGTTGAACCTCTACCTCTGCCTAGGAGGTCCCTCCACTCTCTGCTACTCATCTGCATGGTGGGTCAGGCAGTCACAAGCCATGTGGCCCTGCCCACCACATGCATAACACTGTCCACTCCTCGTAAGGCTGGCTGTACATCATGTGCCTCGCACAGCCAAACCTGTATCTTGTGGTCTCCCACCTATCGGTGATGTACGTTTGGACCCCTGCATTTTTTGTTGACTTCTGGATGCATAAGGCTCCACTCTGTGCCATCCTGTGGTGGGTCTCCCTGCTGATGGTAGCTCGATGTGAAAGCTCTCCACTAACAGGGTTCGCTCCAACACCCCCTCCTACGTCAGGATACTGAGGGGAATCGTCGAAGCTCTGATCTCATTCCACAGTCCCTTCTCAAAGGTCCGAGCCTGGATGAATAGGTCCCATACCATATTTGTGGAGTAGCGTGAGAGGTTGGTAAATCTCTCCAAGTACTGGGCTACTGCCATGATTCCCTACCGCAGTTGTAGTAACTCCTAGATGCCCACCGCACAGAGGGTGGCTGGAACGAACTCCGAGCGGAAGAGGCTCTCAAAGTCTGCCCAAAGTAGAAATGTCTCATTGTGCACCTGGAGCATCAGGCTCCACCATGTACCTGCTACTGCACGCAGCAGAGTCCCAACAAGGATCACTATAAGAACTGCTGGTGTCCCTACCTGTCTGATGACTCTAAAGATTGCCTCCAGCCAATCCTTGGCTGCCTGAGGATCCGTCTCTCTGTGGAACCTGGGCGGCCTCTGCCTCTGAAACTTCTGCAATGTGCTCAGATGGTGTGCACTCTCCACTGCAGGGGCTGGTAGCCTCGGTGGCTCAGTGGGTAGTGGTACCGCTGGTGCCTCTACTATAATGGGGCCCTACACCGAGTCCTTATCGCTTGGTGGGCTGCCATCTCACATGTAACTAGGAACCCTGGATGGCTACCTTCATGGGGCCATCATGAAAAGAAACAGGTGTTCCATGGTCAAATAGTATTCCTGGGGAGCTGATACAATTTAATCACAAAGAAATCTATTGACAGGAAACACACACACAATCAGTGTTTTCGTGCACTAATTTGGAAATTAGAAGTCAGGGTCTTGGTGTATGGATACGTCGGTCACCACACCAACACTGGACTCCCTGGACTGAAAACCACACTCAATACTCTTAAACCCATTTCTTCACAAAAGAATGATTAGAGTCATGCGTTCTTCGGTAGAACCTACTCCTCTGATACCAATTTGTCACGACCCGTCCTCGGGACCCATTCCGTGACTACCCCAAGCCCACCTTCTATAGGCCAGGGGATAAATACTAGCACCAAAGGTGTAAATCCATATAAAAAAGTGGATGGAATTGCCTTTTATAAAGTAAAAAAACACAACAGAGTATGCAAGTGAAGTAATCACTATATAAAACTGGGTACAAGGTAAGTGTTGAAAAGTAAATGGGCCAGTATACAAACCCAACTGAATGTAAATTACAACAGCATTATGTAAAACAGCAACACCGAGTCATCCACTGGAAATCCCACCTAAAGGGTGGGTAGAGATAGTCTGCTCACCTCCTCAGGTCTGGCCGTCCACTCCGTTTACGTCCAGCCAAGTGGTCCACCTCCGAGTACCATCCAGCTCCACAAGCATCCACCTCGATCAGTGATGTTCGTCATCTGCATCCAACACAACGTAGTCTGGGCATATCCCGTGCAGGGGTGAGTATACGATACTCAGTTGGAACACCGAGACCCCCGAAGTTCTCTCATAATACATGAAGGATAAACCACAAATGAAAGATACAATCACAAAGTATCATTAACTCTGATTAGGTATATTCCCATACAGTAATAGGTCGTATTTGACTCTCGAGCCCAAGAACAATCCAGTCCACACATGAAAACACAACCCAGTCCACATAGGAAAGCAAGAAAATCACATCGATGATAATGATTGAGATCAAGACTCATCTCATGCATGTATACACTTCGTAAGGTGATAGATATTATCAGATGTAGCCACTGATTCATCTAGGCTGTCCGACCCACATAGGATACAAGACCAGCTAAGTTGTCAGACCCACATAGGATACAAGACCAACAAATCTACCGGACCCACTCTAGATACAATTACAGAGGTCATATTTCCGGACCCACATAGGATAAAAGAATACTAGTCATCACCATAGAACCCAAAGTGGATCCCAGTATGGTCATAATCACTATCGAACTAATGGAAGATCTATTTACAATCGTCGTCACTGTTGAACCCATGGAGGATCCAAGTACAGTCTCCATCGTCGCAGTGGCAGCCAGCTCTAGGGTTCCCACACACAGCATGCTTGATTCCAGGAGGGTCCGCTCCTCGATCAAAAGAGTCAATACATCAAATGTCAGGTACTCCAGAGTTGATGTTTCCCAATGTTCCGCCTCTTCAAAAGAAACCCAACGCGATAGATGGTGCGTCGATCGGATGCCCGGTCTGAGAGTTATTATCTTTTCCGTCCAAGGGGCCCGGTTGGGTTTTAAGCTAAAACCAACCCTACCATACTCCAGCTATATCCAAGCCTCAAGAGGAGTAATCCAAAAGGGACTTCTCAACAAAAGGATCCCAACGCAATTGACGGCACGTCAATCAGATGTCCGGTCCTTAAGATATAAGTGTTTCCGCTCAAAGGGCCTGATTGGTTTTGAGTTCGAACCAACCCATCCATACCCAAAATTTTCCGAAACTTCAACTATAATATACCAAAAACAACTTCTCAATCCAAGGATTCCTACGCAACTAATGGTGCGTCGATCGGAGGTCCATAGCTCATGTTATGGGAAAATGACCAAAAATGGTCCGAAGTTGGGGGTGTGGGCACGGCCCGTCCCGGCCCAACCCCCTAGGTCGGCCTGACCCGGTGGACCAGACCCAGGTCCGGGTACGGCCTAGCTGGGTGCGGCCTATCCCGGTACGCGCGACCCACTGTAGCCCATCCGGGGGGTGCGCTGGCTTGCCCAGCAAGCCGAGCAGGGGGGGGGACGCAGTCCCCCCTTTGCATTCCGCGGACAAGGCGTCCGACGCCGTATCTCCCCCCGGATCCCGCGTGGCCGCGAGATCCAATCCTTCACCGATGCAGCTTCAGCCATGGTAGGTTTCTACCATCAGTGTGCCGGGGCGCCGCTGCCTCCGGCCTCCGGTGCCACAGGAACCTTCCACAGGCCACCAGATTCATTACGATGGTCCGATTTTTCTCCCGTATGCACTTTCTTTCGCCTCGGGATCCGTACATTAAAGTGAAGGCCACAAATCACCATTTAGGTCTCACTTCATTGTCGCCAAGTATTCCGTGCATCATGAACAAAGTAGCTGTAGGTTCGGGCTTGTTCGTTAACCTGCACCCACCGCGTTAGAGGTGAAACACTTCGCCCAATAATTTAATCATCAAGCACAAGGGTATAATTTCATAAATAAAGAATATACAAACATTTCCCCTACCTCAACGGTTGATGTCGAACAACGGCGCCATGGTAGACGGCGTTGCAGGGAAGAATATCATAGGCGTCTTCGGAGCGCACTGAGGAGGAAGCAGCGTGTCATCTCTTTTCGCGGAGAAGATAAAGGGTGGGGCGTCGTCATTCTTCGAGGAACCAGTGTTCTTCATCGTTCTTCATCGGAGGCTAGATTTATTCATCATTATTCATTAGAGACTGGCGTTCCTCCAAAAGCTCCATGAACTCTCGATCCCTCCTGCACAATTAAGGCTCTTCCCAAATTAAATAATAGGTTCCTCCTATTATTTAATTACACACACAAGAAACTCCCAGAATTAAATCATCACATTTAATAAAACGTGTTGACAATTTAATTAGGGAATGGAGAGGTAGGTCCCCATTTAATTTATGTGTTGGAAAATAAAAAAGTGGTTGCCAAAATTAATGAGGGGTTGTTAATGGGTATGGTGGAAATTAAATAGTGGGGATTGTGTGTGACCCACCTCTCTAACATCCACACTTGGGTAGTTAAGGGGCTATGGGTCCCCACTCTTAACTACCCATGGGTGGGAGAAACAACCTTATAGAATAAAAAATTATGCTGACAATTATTTTATTTACCGCTTAAATAATCCCCAAAATATTAACTTCTCCTCCTACGCGAACCCAACTACAATAAGGATCCCATTAAGCAATTACCGGAATTGCGAGTTCATCAGTGCCCTCAGATTTTAATTCTGAGCACTGGTTCATAAGATAGAAAAACTCGCTCCCTCGTTCACTGAACGTACCAAAGATAAACTTCAGAAATTGATTTCGGGCACACCGGGACTCGGAATCATGTGTCTTCAGAAGCCACAGACTTGTAAACTTCCAAAGTATTTTTTTAAAAAAAATTCCTTGAAAATTCCTGGTCTTTACGAATTCAGACTATTTGGAGGTTTTTTGGGGGTTTTAGGGTGAATAATCGATATGAAATATTTCCAAAGTGCCAGTTTTGGATTCACGATGTGATGTTTCTAGTCACATGATTTCTTGAGTCAGAATTTTTGGTGGATCTAGATAAGTTTTTAGAAATCAGGTCTTGGGAGAAGAATAATAATGTGTTCATTATATGTATCTTTCTAGGCTTGGTGGGTTATTGACGTTTTTTACAACATTTATCCGGGATATATTATCCCCTCGTGAATTTGATATGGAAAGTGGTGATTTTTCAATAGAAATAAAAGTTCCAAAGTGATTTTGTACAGTTGCAGAGCCGTTTGATATCTACCCTATTTTTTACTCCACAAGTTCTGAGGTTAGCTTATGGATTGTAATCTCATTCTTCCAATATGGGTTTATGGTGTGTTTTAATGTAAGAAGAACATGTGGTGTCCTATGTATCATGGAAGATATGCCCACATGAGTAGAATTTTCTCACCCATGATTTGTATTTGGAAACTTTTATCCATGCAACAAAGATGTGTATACATTACTTATTTCGGGATAATTTCATATCATATTCAGAATATTTGATCATGAAGTAATTTTATAATCCGATGGACCTAAATCTTAGGCCAATTCATTGGGTGGAGTACCTTCATAAATTTTATTTCAAGATTTCATAGATTCTTGAGATGTAAAATGTGGTCACTCATGCATTGAGTAGGATGCTTCTACTGCAGTCAATGGATGAGTGGGGTATGATGAACTTCATTCATGATCTATCACTGGATGCATATGAGGAATTATGGAATGTTTCCATGGCTAGTATGCACATTACAACTTCTCTCATTGAGTGGGTTAGGAATGAGGTAGTGTATAATCCTGAGTTCTATCATATTGGAGGTTATTTAAATGTTGGGGAGATTTTATGTAATTGGTCACATTATCCCAATGTATTGTTTCTCCTCCAAAAGATGTTTTTTTCCTTTAGTCAGAGGATAGAGGTGAGGCATGATGAAAATCATTCCAGTTTGTCTATTCACCACCATGTGACCAAGTTGTTTTACACCTCTGAAGGACAGTATTGGTGGTCTAGAATGGGTTGTTTCAAGGTTGAATCTCTTTTAGAATCCCTAACCTTCAGGATGATCATGGATGGACATCATATACTATTCAGGTTGGTACAACCACTTTGTATGCCATTGTAAAAGATAGATTCAATATCTATGTATTTTGTGATCCGACCACCACATACTCTGACTAGGATGGATTCTATTTGTTTGATTGTAGATCATCAGATGAAATAATTATATTTTCTACCAGTCAGGGAGATGATAAATTTATATTACCTTGATATCCCAAATGATTCTTAGGTTTTTTGTCTTAATATAGTTCCTTTAGTGATATTGTTAGATCGGGATAACCATTTTACATTTCTCTTTTGGAAGGAACTCAATGTGGCATAATTGGGAACCTAGTTGTAGTTGATAACAGAATATCACCTATATAAAATAGCCAATTTGAGTAAACCATCGAGACTCTTGATCATATATTGATGGCATGTGTGCCTAGTTTTTAAGGATAATGGGAAATTCACCTTTATATGGAAAATATTTCATACCATAATAATTATGATGGAACCCTTTGAGGTGTTGTATGAGTATTCATTCCAATCCCCATAATACTGGGATGATGTGGGTGAACATTCATGGGTTGGACCAATCCTAATATAAGAAATTACTAATAGATTTTAGCTAATTTATAAATTAAATGTGATATCTTAGAGGCAACATAAGTCATATACATATCATCATCCTCATCCATTTGTGTTTTGATTTGGTGATCAGGTGTTTCTCCAGGTATTAGTTCATTCACCATTTACATTCTTGGTGATGTAAGGGTTGTTTGTGTTGAATTATGATGGGTTGTTTCATGTTGTGGTGAATCTTGGGAAGGTATCAGTCTAGTTAGATCTACCACCACTCATGACCTTGATTCATGATATATTCCACATCTCTTTCTGAATAGATTCTATAAAACCCATCTCACATATTGGAGTGGGAATATTTGTTGTTAGATCCAATTTCCACTATAGTGGATGATCCTATTTAATTAGGGATTTTCAAAAGATGGTTCTCCTTGTGAAGGAGATCCCATTAGTCAACGTGTTCTGTAAGTATTGTGTTTATAGTTACAAGACAAGGAAGTTATAAGGATATGTGAGTAATTAGTTCCCTAACCTATTTTATTCTTGAAAATCCTAAGGAATTTTTGTTAGATGTTAGTATAATTGTATGGAGTTTGTTACACACACCATTTCTATTGTATTTGTTATTATTTTTTCTTATCTTTAAGTGTGTTCTTAGTTTTCATGGGTGTCAGGGGTAGAAACCAAGAGTTTTCAGGAAGACAGACCAGAGTGACCAGTTAACATGTGGTTTGTCTAAATGATGTGGACACTGTGTGAGGGTTGATTCATTTTTTAGAATGTGGTTTAAAATGATATTTAAGACTATTTAACACACTAGGGGAAACTGTCTGACTTATTTTTAGTGATAGTGGTAGCCCCAAGAATGGTGTATGATTTTCTTAATCGTTCAGCCAAACCATTCAACCTGATCTAGAGAATTAAAAATTATAAATTTATCATTTTCCATGTCATAATCAATGGTTTCAAGGGTTATTTGTCCACCTCCACAGTGTTTAGTCTTCCTCCCTTAGTAGTGGGGCTCCCCCTCCTTCCTTAAAGGATTTACTCTTGGTTTCATCGGGGTTTGTCTTGAGGTATGTTGATTTCTATTTAATTTATTCTTCCTTAACCCTCCTCAATTCTTGATCTTTTATTTTTATATAGTTCTATAACCCTTGGTGAGTTGTTAAATGAATCTCGCGTTTTTTGATGGGGGGATATTTGATTGATTTTTTATGGCTTATGTGTGCAAGGCTTGGTTCTACTTCTTCTGGATGAAATTTTCCAATGGTGACAATATTTAGACCCAAACCAAGGTTTGTGCCTTTATTTAAGTGTGTTCTCCTTGTAATACCATAAAATTTAAATTCTAATTATGTTTTGTTGTTTATATATCCCATAAAATTCTTTATTATTGGTGTGAATTCTATGTTTAATGTACATCATGGGTTATTTTTGAATTTTTATTTTAAGGTCGTGTTTTAAAATGGGTATGTATTGAATACCCACTAGGTGTCTGATAAATCAATCAAAGAGATAGTATAGTTTTAAATAGTTTTATAAAGTTGATTTTGAAATTAATTTAAAAGTGGAATGGATATTGTTTTGAAATGGGCATGTTTTCTTACTAAATTTATTGTATGAATGCTTGTTTGAGATGCTAACTTATTTTAGATTGTCTAGGCATGGAGAATAACATGGTTTGAGGGGTGTGAGAATGACATTCCATTAACGGTCCATGTGAACCTTTATAGGGATGGTTGTGGGGGTCTCCATTTATTTTATAAGTGACCAAGAGATCCTTTTGGTAGAAAGATTGTGGGAGCTTCATGATGGTTGAAAATAGACCATGTGAGCTCTTAGTGTTGCTCCCAAGGAAGACTATGTGGGCTTCCATTACATTTCTAGATAGAATACATTTTTACTCAGTCACCTTAGACCAAATTTTGAGAGCCCATAGGGTCACATTACTCAAACTTTTTACATTTGTATACTTTATATATTGGATTACTTCCATTGGATTTGAAAATATGTATTATGCCTACTTATTCATATTCCATTAATATGATTATATGGTGTTAGTGTTGTGATCACCATGTTTATGACTTCTTGGTCAAATATGATCGTTTTATACCTTTTGTATTTGATTATTTTTCTAATCCATGTGTGGAATTTGTTTTGTAAACCCATTCTTTTCATTTAAA
Organism: Viscum album; assembly: GCA_963277665.1. Taxonomy (NCBI): domain Eukaryota; kingdom Viridiplantae; phylum Streptophyta; class Magnoliopsida; order Santalales; family Viscaceae; genus Viscum; species Viscum album. The sequence continues at coordinate 1,296,018,796 of OY728135.1, forward strand.
GAGGAATAACCAAATTCATTTTGAAGGATTACATGGAAATTTAATATTCTGAAAGTGGGGTTTAGATTTGAAATTATTTTTAAAATATTTTATTTGATGAATGTGTAAAACCCTTAAATATATTCATGGTGGTTTCCTATTTGTATTTGTGACTCTCTCCAAGCTTGGTCCCTTTAAGGTGTTTGTAGTTTTTTTGTAGGAAACTGGTAAAAGAAAAGGGAACCATGTTTGAGGGAGTCCTTTATTGATTAACACAACCCAGTGTTTTTTGGAGGTTAGATGGTATTATAGGGATATAATCATGTGGGGTGGTTTTTGGTATTTTATACCCCATGAGATAAACTTGGTCTTTGTTTGGAATTATACACTTTTCTTTAGAGTTTGAGTTTTTAATTTTGAGATATCATGTATATGTATGTTTTGGCATGTTTGTACTTGATGTATGTCATTATTATGTTATCTTATTGCCTTATCCAATTTAATCTAATGATATTGCTTTTCCATCCCAATCGAATGGATAGTTAAAGACAGTTTACCTATGGTGAAATCATTCCCAATTTATATTTGATTATACATGGTGCATGTCGCAAGACTATGGTGATCCAGACCATGCTTTTGGCCATGTGGATGCCTAACATGTGTGATGAGTTAGGTTGACTTGAGTGGGTTCATTATATAGGTTCTATATTAAATAAAACTGTTAGATTGTATACATAAGGATCGCGAGACCATATTGATGTTTTACATGAATACATACCATCACATAATGTGGATATGTAGAATGTATCAGTGTTTATTATAAGATGTGGATCAATATATAATCTTGAAATGTTGATATATGAGAATGGATGGGATGAGAGGACCATAAAAATGTAATTTAGCTATGAGGGTGACTATTTTTTGTGAAAGGGGTTTCTTGGTGTCTTTTATTTATATTATTTGATATTTATTATTTAACTATAATTTCTTGTGATATATGGATGATGAGATTTGTTATTGTTAATAACATTTCTTGACATATTATATGTAAAAATTTGTTTTTGATATTTCTTCATTTATCCATTAATATTATTCTTCCTTATTTCTTCATGATGTTTTGTGGAGAATCCAACTAATTATATTTGTATTTTCACCTATATGTATAAATATATCATAATTTTTATGTTCGTATAGAGATTCATTTGAACAAAATATATATTGCTATCTTTAATAAATCATTAATACTAAATGGTGGTTTTGTGTTTTTTAAATAAGATAAATTCATGGTATTTCCATTTTTGTTTATCTAGGTATGTATGACATTACATGTATGTTAAGATTGGTTAGTTATCATAATATGGTGCCCATTAGTTATTCCTTTTTTCTAATGGATTATAAAGGTAAGGAATACCAACTGTGTGTTCTTATATCCTATGTTATTATTTTTATCTCAAGGAATGTTGGAGATGAGATTTGGGTGTCAAATTCATCTTCACTGTCACACTAGGAGAGGTTCTAATGGGGGTGGTATAAAAAGTAATATTACATGTTTTGACTAAGTGGTGGGATATAGTTTTGTGTTACAAACTATTGTGTATTTCATGAGTTTATAGGCAAATAGTATCAAAAAAACATTACATTTGATGTATTGAATGAATATTTAATAGGACAAAGAAGAATATGTAAAATCAATATCAGATGAAATTATAATAAGCTTATTGGTTTTATAGAGAGAGGTGATGTGGATTAGGGGGTAAATTCACAAGTGTTGTTCTTGCCTCAGGATTTATTTATCTTGTGATTGAATTGGTATGTGGCACAAAATTGAAATGAAATTTATTCAATTATTCATGAATTTTATATGTCTAGGTATTGGTCCCCTAGGTGTCCTTGTTGGGAAGCCTTAAAGCCACCATCTTCCGGAGATTTATGCTAATGAGGTATATTAGGATACTATAATATGTCATTGTATAGATGATTGTTATAATGATTATTCCTAGATGAAGATTAGAAATTCGTTATAGTATCTATTCATAATGATGTATAATGATTCTATATTTAATCAAGATATTAATTAAATGTTGGAGGTACTTGAGATCTCATTTAGTCTAATCCGTGTTCAAATAGACTGTTAGAATATTTTGGATATAAGTTAGTTTTATGGAACTATTTTTTCAATAGTGGCCTTTTTTCATGGGTATAATAAGGAGTTAGAGGTATTATGAGATTAGTTCCATGATCAAATTGTGACATTATATTATCTATGATAATGAAAAAGGCACAAATATGAGAATTTATTTCTCTAAAAGATGGGGGATTTAATGTGTGAGTGTTTGGTTTTCATTCCATATACCTACATCACTATTCTTATAATATTCATCCTAATGAATAGAGCATGGAATGAAATTACATGGAGGCATGGATTCTGAAGATCTTTCTCCAAGTCACTCTATTTATGTTTTCAACATATCTCTAGTTTCTAGAAAATGGATTTGTCAAAAAGAATATGTTTTCATGTATTGGTACATTATATGTTGGGTTTCATTATCACACAATGAGGATAATATCTATAGGTAGGTATCATTTTTTATACCTTTAGTTAATGATTTATCCTGTAGGGAATCGGTCCCTACCACCTAATATCTTCTTTGGAGCTAACATTTTTTTGGATTCTACTAGGAACTTAGGTGTTGTTTTTTTACTATATAGGCATAATATATATTAGAAGAATTAGTGATGACACATTGTTTTTATTTAACATGGGGTTAGTGGTCCACTATAGATAGATCGATTATAGAAATTTCATATAAATACGTTCAGTAGAATCACCAGGCCAAAAAGATCATGAATAGTAGGAATGTGGAAGAATATGTAGATAAAAATCCCATAATTACACACATTATTTAGGTTAGAGGGATGAGTATGGTTTTGATCATTGTTTTCATCAATGTGAGTGAGGTAGAGAAACCATATATCGAATAATGCATTCTATCTAGTTTGAATTCATGGTAAACCTGATATAATATGAGGTATCATTTTCATTTTTTCTATATTAGTATACATATTATTTGATTTAGGTGACTCACACTAATTGATTTCACCTAACTTGGTTGGATATTTGGGTCTTACGGTATATATACTTCACGTTCACTTGATATTAACTATTTTAATTGGAGGTCAATCAAGATTTTATGAAGTGTGTTGAGATTTTGAGATGGTTATAGGGAAACATAAGATGTATGGAGATTTCATAATATTTTAGATATAAGAATTTGGGGTCATTTGGATCATTTATTGGTTATATTTGGTTTTATAAGTCATTAATTATTTCAAATTACACTTATATTATATGATATTTAATGTATGTGTGTAGTTTTTTATATTTATCTGGGGCATCAGATAGATTTTATGTTTTTTATCCTTCATCATTTATCCTAAAAGATTTTTTATGGAGGTCAATATTGGTTTTTGTGATTTAACATCTAATGGTTGTGTAATAGTTTTCTAATATATTTCCTTTTTTGGTTATTCCACAACCTCTTGATATGATACTACGTTCGGGATATTGAAATAACTTGGTGTTTTATGTATATCTATATATCCTTATATTATGGATCCTTTTGAGTTTCATGTGTTTTATATTTTCATTGCCTGTATTTCTGTAGGAGGGTTTCTTCAATCCTATTATGTAATCTTGGTGGTGCTTTAATGATATTTGAAATGAAAATATATGTTATAGTGTGGATGTGTATCAATTGTTGTCGGTTGAATAAAGTGATGATGAAGAACAGTTAATCAATCTTAAGGATTAATGAAATATTTGATATGTTAATGGGATTTATCAAGTTATCTAAAATCAATTTGTGGTCAATATATAAACATATGTGAGTATATGATCAAGTTGTTTATTTCTCGGGGTAATCCCAATAATTTTGAAAAAATTAATAGTTTTCTTAATTTGGTATGCTATTATATGAGGTTTGTGCCCAAATAATGTTACAATGTGACCCCATTGATATATTATACTAGGAATGTTATGAATTTAGAATGGTTGAAGTAGTTCTATTCTATGATTGACTGACTAAAATAGAACATATTAAGTAAAAAAATTAATTTTCATGATTAGGGAGTTATGTTTTAGTATTCTATGATTCTTGGTATCTCAGCATGGGTTATTTTCTAATGGAACAGATAGATATGTTAATATTTATGTATAGGAAGTTATATCCTTGATAATGTGACTATGGTTCTAATGTTCTTGACCTAATACAGTCTTTTTCGTTGAATTTGTGGTAGAACTATCTTATTGAGTTTCCTTTTTAGTCTTAATATATCATAAGTAGTTGACATATATTTTATATCTTCATTATTATATTATGAATCAGTGTTAGTAGATGCATTTATTTTAGGACTATAGATTTTATATTTTTATACACAATGGTGAGGAAGTGAAGTTGCTAATAAATTGAGTGAGATGTCGCATGATGGTATCCCATGAGAGTACATAAATTTTTAATTGATGAAATAAGATATTATAAAATTACATATTGATATGGGGGAAGATGGAAGAAGACAGTTTCAATTTCAAATGACAGGGTAGTCATCATTTTTGGATCAAGTAGCGGAGTTTCAATAGGGATATATTGAAGTCGAGGTATCTAATGAACATCTTTTCCATGGATATTATCTTGTAGTAGGTATTTTTTTCTAGGTAATATCTTTGTTCCATTGGTAGATCATGAGTTGATTCTCTATGAATTTCATAGATTTCCTTTGGAGGTGTTTCCTGGTGTGAAAATGATCTATAATTCCTTAAGGAGTTACTTTTGGTGGATGGTCATGAATTAGTAATGTGAGAAGTTTATATCTTGATGTCTGTTGTGTTAGTTGGTGAATGAAAGTCGTCATGTTTCTGAAGGTATTTTATAGACGTTATATTTTATTAAGTGGATGTGTCAGAGATGTTTTTGGATTTCATCAATAGTTTTCCTCAATACTGGAGAGGATACGATTCTATCTGGGTGATAATGAATCATATAATGAATTTGGACAATTATTTAGTAATGAGGTAGTTGGGCATGGTGGATACTTTGTTAAAGATATATATAAAGTATATTATATATCTTCATGGGGTTTTATGATGATCATCTCTTATTGTAATCATCATGTGACCTCTTGAGTTTGAGAGGTGTTCAGTCTGTTTTTGCCTCTCAATTATTACATAAATTTTTATTCTATCCTAAAATAAATGGTCAATTAGAGTAAACTATCAAAATCAGGGAATACGAGTTTCAGGTGTGTGTTCTAGATATTGAGGTACATGATTAATGAACCTAAACTAGGGTTAGTTTGTTTATAACTACATCAACCACTCATCAATATTTATAGTTGTATTTAAAGTGTTATGTGGATTAACTTTCTTATCACCATTTTCCTAGTATGAGGTTAGAGAGTTAGTGATCCATTGATCGTATTTGATACAGAGAATGATATATGAGGTGTAGGTAATTAATGAGTAGATTCAAGCTACTCAAGAACATATTTTGTCCTATGTGTATCATAGTAGTTGGAATATGGTGTTTCATATTGATGATCTTGTGTTCTTGAAAACTTATCCTTATAATAGGAAACTGATTTTTAATGATAGAGGTAATCATTCTCCTCAAGGTTTTATAAATATTGAGTCTAATACATAATCTATTCCATATTTATAAGATTTATTTGTATCTTCATGATTAATATTAAATCATTTACCAAGGTGAGTTTAATTAGGATAAGAATATGATGTTTCTGGAGAGGCCTACTATGATTCTGAACCATCAAGAGAAGTTTTTGTGTTGGAATTATATTACATTATTTCATGTATTATTAATGAACAATGGTTCATAGTAATTTACAAGGGAACATGTGTTAGAAATTTGTGCTATGTTACCATGGTTTTAAATAATTATTAATTATTTTTAGATATTGAGGTTGGTCCTCAGATGATATGTTTGTGACAGATGGGATTAGTGTATTCTCATTACTATGTTGTATTGATGGAATTGCAGATGATTCTAATTAATTATTATTATGTTTTTCCCTTATGAAGGTGAGATTCATGTTTTGGAGTGATTTTAATAGATGTCTAATTTCATGGATATTTCATCATTTCCCCCCTTTTCATTTTGATTCTCACGTATGATAAATATTTTAGAGGTAACTAATATATATTTTTATATTTTTATCAGTCCACCACTTTGTGTTTTTGAAAAATTGGGGAGTTTAGAGGTTATTTGGACGTGAATAATAAACATATATTGAGATTTTAGTTGATATTTTATCTAGATTGATAGATTAGGATGTAAACATATACATTTCACCATTATTAGTTATCTATAAGAGAGGAATTTCTACTGTATACTTTGTTGTAGCACACCCATTGAGTTTGTGTGTGGAAACATAGAGCATGATCATTGTAATTTCGGTGTACCTATATATGTTTTAGGTTTTGTTATTGTATCTTAGAGTCCTTGGTTGTCAAATAGAGAGTGTAATCATGTTTCTGATATCATATTATATAAGATTCATTACAACCTGGTGATGTAGATTGTATTGGGAATTCTCTGCCTATAGAATTTCTTGGTATCTCTATTTTTGGGTATTTTTATCAGGATAATTGTATTTCATCATGGAATTAATATGGGGTTGACCGATTTTGGAGGAATAGGTTGATGATTAAAACAATATATATAGGGTTCAAGAATTTTTTAGTGAATTTTTTAGTTTCAATGTGATCTCCAATTTTTGCATCAAATTTTATGGTTTTGAACCCAATTTTTCTGAGAGATCACACCATGACCTTTAGATATGAGAAGAGTTTCATAATTATACATATCACTATTCTATGATTATAGGTTCTCTAATTTTAATTATAAATTATCAGTGACTCTCAAATTCATTCCATTCACTTATCTTCCTTTTAAACCCTAGAAAAAACTTGACTCTCCTTTAGTGTTCCTTGGTTGATTCATTATGGATTTATGGATCTTATTTCAGGTGATCAATCCTTCTTCAATTAATGGTTATTTTCATATTATTTTTTTCTATTCTTCCTTTAATTTTTTTTTCTTATGGCTATTGTTGGTCTCTTGGAATTTTTTTTCTTTTTTGTTCAGGGTTTTTATGTATATAAGTGTAATATAGGTTGTTGAGGGTTACCATGGTAGTATAGGTGGTAATAAGTCATTATTCTATTCTCATCTCTATAGTGATCATCAAAGCATTATTTTGAGGTAGAGGATTCAAAATATCAATTTTATTATTATGAGTAAATATATAATTATCATGATTTAGTTGTTAATACATAATTAAATATAATTTTCCTAAGAGAATAATGAAGTGGATTTAAACATTAAAATATGATTTGTGTTTCACTTATTCATTATATGTTTTTAGGATTTTGATATTACCTCATTACTTATATTGATTCAAGATCTTGTTTTTGTGATGTGTTTATATTTATCCATAGATATATCATATTAATAATTTGATAATTACATATATATTATAATGTAAAGAATATTACGTAACCAAGAAATTGATATTCGAATATTGAAACTTCAATTTTTTATTTTAATGTGAATCATGTTTGGGTATGAAAATAAAAGATCTTTTATGATAAAATTATACTAGTTAGCTACAGTGATCTAAACTCACTGATTCTCGTCTAGGTCAACAATGGCCTAATTACACTGTAATATACCACGGTCCCTCCCCCTATAGTGAGGGGGAGGGGATCCTATGGTCCTCAATAATTTATCTTACTTAATTCCTCATTATATCTTCCCCTTTCAATAAAATCAATATCATCCTTAATGTTACCTCCATAACCTACTTTTTCCCTCTTTACTATTGTCCCTCTCGGAGTTCACAAAGGATTTGGAATGTTTTAGCTTCTCTCTAGTTGACTGATTTTGTCAAAATAATTCTTCGATTGAAACCTTGGATTGGTTGGTCTTAGATTCATAGGATTTTAATGTTCACATGATTATCAGACTTATGGATCTTTGTAATCTACTCTTCTGCTTCAATTCATAGGATGTTTTGATCAATTCTTGGTCCTTTGGAAAGGGATCATTCAATAGATTCTAATTCTACCAATTCTGATGGTCCTACTATTTGACCAAGAACCATGATCCTCCAACTACTCCACTTTGGGTATGTTTTCTTGTCCACCCCCTTACCATTAAAAACCCTTATTTACTCAATATTCAAGTCCATTTATTAGGCATATTTATGTGTTTTGATGATAGATATTGTTCCCTCTTCCATATAATTTCCCACCCATTTTCATAAAAAAATATTTTCCAAAACCACCTATAATTTATTTTTGGATTGATTTTGAACATGATTTTCAATTAAAGTAAGTGTTATCCTTCACAAATTGGTTATATTATTTTTAAAATTCTGATAAACTTGGCCATCTTTATCAGTCATGTAGGAATCAACCAGTTGATAAAAGAAATTTTCCTTCATCTATGACCTATGAATATAGTATTTTGGGTTAGGACAATGGAGAAATAGATGAATCACTTATAGGGTAACAGAACATGGTATTTGAGGAATCCTAGAGTAATACTGATGTCGAAATAGCCATTGAAGTACAGTTTATGACATTGAATACTATTTATCATATAATTCCTTTCTCAAGCCCCCCTTTTAAAAGGAATAGACCCATCTTGAATGTCATAGCTTCATCCTCATGGAATCTTAATGATTGTATGTTATGTGTGGGTAAAAATCAGAGCATAGATTACAAACATCTAGGAGTTTTTATGTTGTTACAAAAAATGATGAGGATACCAGGATGGGGATAGGTTTACCATAGGTCCCGGTATCCCAACAAATTCTATGATCCAATTTACATAGAAAGGGTAAAACCTCAATTTAGAGGTAGTTTCTATCCTCTTATCCTAATTTTGGGAGTTCTATTGAAGTTTCCCTCTAGAAAAGATTCTTGGATTTAGGATACGGTCCTTCAGATGAAAATTATTTAGGGTGGGTGGAGAAGGGTTTGTACTAGAAAGGAAAAAATGGCATGGAACTCTAAAATATAGAAATCATCAGAGATTCATGTGGTAGAAATTATTACTTTCTAAGAATTCATAGAGTATATTAGAGTATAAAGAGGATGAGAAACCAAAATTATTATTCCAGAACCAAAAGAAGGTAGTAATGAAAATTTCCATTTAAGTTTAATATCACATTTTCACTAAAATAGAATAAATACAATTCTATAAAGACTACTCATATCTTCCAAAACCTACAGTTACTCGATCAGTAGGTATGTGTATTTGTGGGGAAAATGTACAAAATTACACAAAAGGTATTATGAATGCTATAGAATTTGACAGGATTCACTCTTATTAAAGGATTCCCCCGCCTTAGGAGGCAACCATGGAAATATCATCGGTGGAAGTAAAAACTGGTGTAAACCTTGAAAGATCTTGGTAAGATAAAGAAAAAAATTATTACTATCAAAAATGAGGAGGGTCCCTTGGAACTTTGGAGTCACTAGTGGATTCCAAACCTCTTTCTATGGTCTTCGTCATGTACTAAAAGTAAAAAATAGTGGAATATTATTTTACTATAAATACACCCGTGTAAGACAAGAATTAGATAAAGGAAAGAGTTTATAATAATATAACTACAATAAAAATGACACAGATTATTTCTTATGCATACATTTTAAATCAATTTCGTAATCAAAGAATGATATATATAAATAATTTCAATATGTGTTTGAATATTTTTATTTATATAATAGAGGATAATTTATATTATGAAACCAAGTGTATTAAAAATTATATCATCTATATTATTATCTTGTTACAGGATTCTAATACCTTAATATTGTATGAGGATGAGAATTCATTGATTATTTTCAGTTAATCTTATTGGGTGTAATTCTTATCTTCCCCTTAGTTTGGTGTCTATTAAAGCACAATATAATGTATTTTAGGATTTTTTGGTTGGTGGTATCTTGGTGTGGCATAAGTGTTAGTTTCTTTTGGTTTTTTCTCTTTTAGTAAGTGGTTGAAACTTCTATAGGGGTGTTAGTGAGAATTTATGCCCTTGGATGTCTTCAATGAAGGGGATTTAACCCACTGTGAATCTTTATGGACATTTGTGTATATGTAAATTATTTTCATCAATTATCATGGTCTGGTAGTGATTTTGTTCAGGTTCTCAATTATCCTTTAAAAGTTTTTTTATGAAAATAAACAAATGGAGATTTGAGGATACTATGATGTATTCTATTATATTCTATAATTCATGTCAGACTTACTATTTTTATAATAGTGTATAATATTTTTTATAGTGAGTTGAATTTTAGAATGGGTTTTTGTAGTTTTTGTAATGAGATGACGTTGTTGAGGTGGAATTTGAGTGATTGAAATATTTTCAATATAATGGCTATTTTATGTTGATTTAAATGGGATAATGTTGTTTATAGTGAGAAATGATGTGATTAACAAGGTGTCAACTATCTTGTGATGTTATGATGCAGAATATGTTTTACTGATTAGTTCATCAGTTGATATAGGTTTCCTATTGGTTGTGTAGTCATGTCTAAATTTCCTAAAATATGGAATATAAATTAGTAAATTAATAAATTAATGGGTTTGGTTGTGATAATTTGAAATTATGTAATGAAAGTAAATTAATGTGTGCTAATTATGATTTATTGTGGTATAATTGAAATTTTTAGTGATGTATGAGATAAATTGAGAGGTGGAATAATAATTTGAATAATGCGATGAGGTGTGGGTTATGTTAATTTCCACTCAAACTGAATTATTATGGTATATAAATTTAAATGATATAGGATTTACCATAAAGGAATTATAAAATATGGAGTATATATAAATATCTTTATTAGTTAATATGAATTATATTTAAATTGTTATCATGGATGATGATGAATATGGAATATATATATATATTAAATAAATTTAATACTGATGAAAAAATGTTATATTTGTAATGAGTTGATAAAATAGGATGTTTTGTCTTACAAGGATAATAAATTTATCTTAGTTTCATAAAATTCAGAAGTTGAACCTTAGGATAGGTATGTGTGTTATTATATATTCACTATTTTTTTATATAGAACACCACCCATGTAGTGTAACATGATGGTTCTGTATGGAATATTTTGGGTTGTTGGTGCTTACCTAATATCAATTTTTGACCCTGCAATCCATTTTTTCATTTTCTACAACCAGGTTTATGGGTTACCGGTAACCATTACTATATTCAAAAACATCACCCATCAACATTCCACCTTCAAATTAAATATTCAAACATCAAAATTCAAATTTCAAAATTTAAAATTCAAAATTCACATCAACCGCCCTTATCAATCCTGAGCCACAAACCATGACACACGTACCCAACATGATCCAAAAATCCACCGTCCATCATGCAGAGATCTGACCGCGTCATATGGTCACCTCACTGCCCACTTTCATCTTCGTTCTCAATGGAACCACTGGTCTATCCACAAAGACGACATCCTAATCAACCAACCTCCTCGCCATCACCATCTGACGGACAATCATGCCAAAAATCCAGGATAATCAAAACCAACAACCAGATATGAAAAAATATCCACTAAAAACAATAAGGAAGAAAAACCAAACAAAATATGATGAAAAATAAATCAATCCCCATAAACGTTTCCAAATACCTCCAATGGCAAAGAGAACAAGTACCAAATCCATCCTGAAAAAGAAAACCAAAAGAATGCTAAAACTGGATTGATACACCACAGGACGCGCCACCAAGAAACAAAGAACAACCATCAATATCAAGTCATACCTTCCATCAGTACTGAAATTAAACCGTGTTGGCTTGACACAGCCCCAAACAACATCAATACCTCGCGCCTCTATGTACACCGAACATCGATAACCAGAAACATGATTAGAGCTGAAAACCACAAACCAAACCAAAAAAAGGGGCCTCCCAAACATCAGATCAGGAGCCCCATCGGGGGCCATTAAACCAGATCCCTCCACCGCCTTCAGAGTCGCACCGGAGGACCAGATTTCCAAAAACCCTCGTAGACGACATGGAACGCGACGACACCCCCAAACCACCGCATTTGTGACCCGCACCCTGGCCCAACATCACACCACCTTGGAAAACCCTAGCCGTATCTGTGGTTAGAGCGAGTAGAAGGTCAAGCACGATGTGGATCACCAAAGATGAAGATGATCCAATGCCAGTGGAAGTATCCACACCATGAACACACCGAGCAGAACGCCGAGGGAAGAAGATCTGGCCATAGGAGGAGGAGGGAAGAAGGGCAACAGTAGGGGAGATAGTAAGAGAAGAGGAGCCCCATACCGGCTTTCCTTAATATCCTTGATATACAGGATATTGATGGAAGACTACCCTATTTCTTCATATACTCTTTCTGACATAATTAACGATATAATTGATTTAGGTTATTATAGATGGGATGTAATGTATTGATGATATAAAGATTCTACTATTACACATGATGGGGGTGTACAATGATAAAATAGGATATGAGGTTATATTTAATATTCATGAACCATGCCAATTCATGTATATATGTATATGTTGTATATGGAAGTAGTTTTGACACTAATTTGATTTGTGTATGATATAGTTATGTGGTTTTTTAGTTATATGAAAATGTAGGGAATGTGAGAACTAGGAAATTTGTTAGTGGGGTTTGATGGTGACTAGTTTAGAGGAGATGTGGTTACAGGATACTGTCTTTATATATTATTTTATTGATATTATTTAACTATACTTTCTTGTGTGATTTTTTCTGTATTGGTGATGTGGGAAATATGAGTTTACTTGTAATATGAATGAAGTTACATTCATTGTTTATTCGATGAGTCTTTATTATGATACATACATTTTTATGTAAATTTCTCAGTAGGTTCATATAGAGTACACTTGTATTCATTCCCCTATATAGATAATTGTTTTTTAGGTCCTTGGGAATGTATAGTCAATAGAATGTAAATTATTATCTCATAGAGGTTGTGTTTTATAATAAGAATTCAGGGTGTTCCTATCTTATCATCTATTCATTGTATTATATATTTCATGTTTTCAGTTATGTTTGAAATTACATAAAATTTTATTTTGATAATTGATATTATTAATTATTTGGTTGGTGGTTTATTATTTATTCATGGGTATTAAGTGGGTAATTCTACCATTATATGTGATCTTATACACACAATTCTAATCACTAGTACATGAAATATATGATATGTGATTCTTAAATCATAATCATCTTAACTATTATCCCAAGAGGGGTTCCAATGGGTGAAGGTTGTGAGATTATTAGTGCATGTTATACTCGTGTAATTAATATTTCCATTTAATGAAAATATTGTGAGTAGTGGATAATAAAATAATGGTTCAAGTTGAGTAATTTATAGGAGGTCTAAACATAACATTTGAGTACATCAATAAATTTTATAAGGAGTTTTTGTTATTTTTTAATATATAGTGAGTTAGTAAGGGACTCATTTTAAGGAATGGAGATGAGAATAATTGGATTTTAAGAAACGTATATGGGGATGATCAATTGAGTGGATGTTATAATGAGTTGATTTTTTATTCTAAACTAGTTTATATTTATTATTTTCAAATTATATCTATGATTATTTGAAGAAATTTTTTCATTTTGATGTTTCCTTTTATATTTAGTAATCTAAAAAATTATCCTATTGTTGTAATATATAATTAATTATAGTGGTATTTATATACAATAGTGAGTTTCATATACATTGTATTTATACCACATTGGATAAACCAAGTTAATGAAGATGTTATTTCTGTCAGTTTTATTCCTTAGATAGAATCATTTATATAATTATAAGAAATTATTTTTAATAATATAATCATTGTACACAAATATAATTAATCACCGCTAAAAATTTTAATTAACAATTTTAAGAACTAATATATCCTCTCTTTGGTTTACATAATTTTTTGGTATGGATATTTATCGCTAATAATTAGTATAATATCCCTAGATATAAGATTTATGTTTATGTTTTTATATGTGATTATTATTATGTGTAACGTGGACATAACCATTAATCAAAAGGGGGTTTTAGTGTTCTATGGGAAGAATTTATTGTATTTGATGAGTTATATAAATAATTATTTGAGGTAACATGGATTTTTTTTATTAGTTTTGTATATTATAATGAATATTACTATTAGTAAAATTTAAAAATTATATTTGATAAGAATATTCAAGAGATTGAGAATGATTTTATGGTTATGAATAATGTAGGAAGAGGTGTTTAAAATACTATCTACACTAAGGCGATGATTGTAAGTTACATAGACTTATGATGACTATATTTTTAACACCATTGAATGCAGTTTATAATTTTATGATATTAAGAAATATATTTAGAGAAATATATTTTATGATATCAAAATGTTTTCATATGAGTCTTTTATCTCACAATTTAATATAGTAGATAACTAATGGATATAAGCACTAAAAGGCCAATTATGATGTGGTGGTTTTGACCGAGCCATTGATTATCCATATGTGCAACCCAACATAGTGTAAGACACTATAAATTTTTTTATGTAAATGAAAATTTCATATTGTATGATAATTCTTGGTTGAGAGATCATTATCCAAAATATTTATTATAATATATAAAAATATAAAATGGTTATTATTATGATGATTTTTAACATCCCTATTATTTTTTAAATTTTATTGAATAGACAAAAAATTGATGATCCTTTATGAATAATTTAATGAAAGGGTTCATTTAATTGGATGATTATTTGTGAAATATTTAGAAACTATAATGTCCCCTTGGTTGGATAGAATATAGAGGGTTATATAATTTGATAATGGGTGGTAGTTAATTTTTCATGTCGTTGTATTTCTAAAAGGCATATTTTATTTTTAGTTCTCATTTAAATACTACTTTGGAAAAATGTTCTATTATATGATTATTATGGGGAAATATCCTTCTTGATAATAATGGGATTTGAAAAAAACATAGATACCTATATAAAAAAGGATTATTTTAGATTAATATTAATGATCATGATCATACACTTAAGATGAGTTTCTATTATCATAATTGTTTCTATAAGGATCAAAAATATTGTAACTCAATTTTATTCGTTCCAAATATATAGATATATCCTAAGGGGGTTAGTGTTATACTTTCAAATTATCTAGGTTGTTAGACATCCATCCAAAACCCCTTAAGTTGAATCATTGTTTAAATATAAATATTTAGTGTGCATTTTTAATGGATTACGAATAATGAACTTTGTGTTTTATGTATTACATTCCATATCCATAAATAAAAACTAATCCTTTTTCTTAATAATCCAAAATTATGAAATGTTTTTAATTAGAATATAAATTTCCTTCTCGATTCAGATAAACCATTGAATATTTCAGGACAAATATTTTCGTATGTAATATTAGAAAAATATACCTTCTTAGGATAATGATATATGCTATAGTATAGTTATATTTATGCCATAGTGGTCATAAAAATGAGAACAACCAAGACTATGTGAGCAATGGAAAGACAATTTACATAAAATTCCCAGATTACCTAAATATAGGAAAGAAACAATATAACTAAGAGAAATATCATTCTAAAATTACATGATCAATATTCCTTATCCAACCAATATAGCCTTCTAATTCCCTCAAGAACAATTTTATCCATAAGGAATATTACACTGTGGTTCAAGGCATATTGAGAATGATTTAACATTAATTTTTTATTTTTTTAAAATTTTTAAAAAATAATTATTCAACCAAGATCTATGGTATCACACTGAATCATTTGGGGTATTTATATTGAGATAAAAACATTTAGGAACATTTAATCTATGTTTAAAATAGTAAATAATATATTAACTGTAAATTAATTTAAGGTAATGAAAATAAAATACGTTTATATTAGTACACAAGGGGTTTATAAATGAAAACATTGAATGTTTATATTAAAAACTATTTTGAATATTTATTTAATCCATTCCAAAATTGATTTTTAAATATTTGTATCAACAATTATTTAAGTAAAATCCAACATGTGATTTATTTAAATTTTGTAAATAATTTACATAAAATATGAAATGTCTGTTAGTAAATGATAAAATGTCTCATAAAATATCAAAAATATAAATATAAAGAATTTTATTTTATAACCATTTAAATGATAATAAGAAATTTTTATATTGAATAATGGTGAATTTTCATGTTTATCAGCGTCTTAATTATAAAATATTTATAAAATATTTATAAATACTTCAAATTTTTTTATCTCATGTTTAAATCTGAGAATCAATTAATCATTTATTATTAACCACATTATTCATATATATAAAATAATAATATGATCAATTTTTATATATTATTTCATTAAAATAGATAAAATAATTTTATAAATTTTCATTCATGCATATCAAGAGTCACGTGTTTGGTTTGAGAATGGATTTTTTTTCTTTTTACCCTTGAGTTTGGTATGTAATGGGTTATGATATTGAATAAAAAATTAATATATTTTATAAATAATAGGTGTCATGGGTTTCAAATATCTTTTGAGTAATGTATCATTGGGTAGTGGTACTTTTGTGTAGACTGACCACTGGCCTGGGGTATATTCCCTGTGTAGAAATGTGGGGGTTAACTGTCTATCAATCAAGGATTAATCATGTGGGGATTATTGGTTTCATATAATTATATTACAATATTTAAAAATTATTTATATATATTATACATTATATTAATTTTTATATATTTTAATATAGTTTTATTTTATTTTGGGAAAGTAGAACAAGCTTGGAGTTGTGTAAAAGGATACAGTTCAATATAGTATGACTATATGTATTCAGTAAAATGAATATAATTCCAAAATATTTTAATATAATTATATATGAAGGGAATGAAATTAGATAAGAGGTTGTTATTTCTTCCTGTTAACATACTATGTGTTAGATTCCATCTAAAGTGATACATATCAATAGATCGGCCATTTATTACTAGAATCCCTAACTATTAATTTAGTATTTATTATCTTTTTTAAAGAAATAGAATAACACGGTGAACCTAACTACAAGGTAACTCATTATTGTGTTATAGTTTTGGTTACACATATTTAAGAATCCATAATCATTAAGATACCAGAGTAATCGAGTTAATATAATTTATATAGTGTATTTTGAAAAATGTTTCCTCTCAACTATCCAAGATTCATTTATTGTATGACTAATATAGTTGTATACCATATTTAGAAAAAATTTATTTAGATTAGTATTATAAAATACTAGGAGTTTCATACAAATATATTACATAATTTTAGAAAAATATTCAATATATTACAAAAACACACACCTTATTATCATAAAATATTACTATATTTTGGTGTCTACGTAAAAAATATACTAATTTGGTTGAATATATTCAAGATCTCCCAAAATTATCTTACCCATTAGAACACTTCACAAATACACCCTACTTATAATGAGTCTTCATATCCTAGGGAAAGGAAACATAATAAAAGGTGAGCTCAGATGCTCCATGATGGTAGAAGGGAGATATGTAAGCATAACATGAACATAGCGGTATGAGTACATGAGTATAACATTTTAAAACCATACCTTACATATCAAAGATTATAATCCAGGGTCATGGAGAATATATTGGGAGTTTACAAAACATTATTCATGAGTAAATCAAATAACATTTGACTACAGAGAATAATATTTGAATAAGACATGGAATTATGGTATACACAAAAGTGCAGATAAACATTTCCAATGAAGTCAAGTCTCATTTACAAGGCTTTCATAGTGAAATGGGTGCACTCCTAAAACCATCATAGTAGTCAAGGTTCAATCACAAGAACTCTTGAAGAGACACTGTCCCTTATAAAACCATGTTCAATCCCTATTATAGCCATATTAATCTCATTAAATATAAATATTTTCACATTGCAATGGAAGGAGATATAGGACCCACCCATCATATAATGAAAATAATACATATCTATTTAACATGATTAAAAAACATTAATTATATTATAAATCATGAAATGAAATGGGTTTGATAAATATTTCATAATATGATAACCTCTTGAAAAATGATAGGATTTATAATCATTTTATAATTTTATAATTCCATAAACCGTAAACAAATATATTAATTTCATAATAATTTTATCATCATATAAACATTGGATGAGAAATGGGTTTTATAAACATTTTACCTCCATACCATATAGATAAAGAATAAGAATGGTAACCTTGGTTTATATCTATCATAAATCATAATTTATATCAAATTATATCATATTATAAGGAAAATGAATTTGAAATATCACATGGAACTTTTTCTGGAGAAGATTACTTTTCTTTGAAAATTAATTATTTAAAAATTAAAATTATAAAATCATCCTTGAAATCTTTTTATTTGAAAATAAATTTTATTATTTAAAAATTAAAAATTAAAAAAATAATTTAAAATAAAATCTGATGGAAAATATCATTTCATATTTGGAAAAAAACATTAAAACATAAATCATTTGAAAAATAATTTTCATTGAAACAAAAATTGAAAAAATATATATATATTTAAATGAAAATAAAGCTCATGGAGGTAGATAATTCTTTTCATGTCGTGCATGTTCAAAAAATATTACATTCACATTTTTGGTAAAATTAAAATTGTAATTCTTTAGAAAATTATATGAAGATTCCATTCAGAAAAAATTAAAACGTTAAACATGGTTAAAATATAGTTATAGAATAATTTTAATAATCATTAAATCATTTTTGAAAACATTGATATAAATCATGGTTTTGGAAGAAAAAATATTTTTCGACTGAAGATAACAATTATATGGATTCTTATTAAATTTATTCTTTTGAAATATAAGTAAATAAATAGAGGATAATGATTGAAAAAATGTATTAGAAATAAATAATTAAATTTGAATAAAATTACACGGTCTATAGATAGTTAGAATATAAAATTTATTCATTGGACAAATAATCATCAAGAGTCTTAATAAACAATGCGAATAGTAAATAAATCTCTTACCACTTTAGTAACGTTAATTCATAATTCACATTAAATAATAACCATACAAAACTAAAATAACATGATAGAATGTAAATTCACGATATTAAATGTCAATTATGATTTATATAACCCTCATAAAATACTATAGGCATATAACAATACATTTTTCTTAAGGAAGTAAAAATTATGACAAATATCCCTTGCTGTTTTGTTATCCTATGGACCACGAACCACATGAAACTGTGATCTTCAATTGGATGATAAAATAACTATAAAATCTTATGTGAAATATCATAAAAAATTAATGGATAGTATATACACCTCATAAAGAAAATATGTTGTATATTTGACATGTGTCTCAAAGATGTAAAATGTGATATGGAAATCTGTTAACGATTTCGTAATAGTTAGAATCATAAGCTCGAATAAATCATAAAATAGAATAAATAATTATATATTATTAAAATTAGGAAATTGATTATATAAAATTTTTAATTGTATTATATATACTACATTAAATAAAAATGTAGTGAATTTTTATCTGTCTCTTATAAATTAGAGAGACTATATATGCCTAACCTCAATTATCAGTTTCCTTAATATACGTTAGAGCCTCCATTATAATAAATATAATATTTTTATAAATATTTTATAAAGAACTATTTAAATATATAATATCATATATAATTTTCTCATGACCATTTATTACCTTTTCATTAACAGTTCCTTGTTAAAATCCCATTTCTATTAATAACTGCTTTGTTTTTCATAAATGCTTGTATTTGATATTTTTTGACCCCTTAATATGAACATGGATACATAATATCTATAATAATAATAATAAAATAATTAGCATATTTATTCCTCAATTATACTATAGGTATTAATCATTAAAGATCCTATAGAGAAATAAAGTATGTTATGATCATGGTGAAGGTAGGTCATACATATGCCTGGGCAACGTTTCAATTTTTTAACGATAATTATAGAAAAAGTTATGTAATATTTCAAATTTAAATAATACCAATAATATAATAAATATAAAAATATTAAATTAAATATATTTATATATATATTATCCTTTTGGAATGATGATTAAAATAGAGAGTCACATCGCTTCATAAAGGCGGTAATTTACACATACATGAACGATGTTGTCATATTTCAGTGATAGAAATAGTATCAAATAAAATGATATATTATATTTTAGTAATGATAATTATTTAATTAATATAAAAATTATATCATTTATATCATTTATTTTAATTAACATTATCCTTATTTTATACCTTTTAATGAATTAGTGAATAAAAAATCATATTGCTTCGTGAGGTGATAGTTTGTTGTACACAAGAGCAACATTATCGTTTACAATTAAGAATAGAAAGTAAAAAGGTTTATATGATATAATTACTAAATAAATAAATAATGTTATATATAAAACAAATATACATTATACCTACCATCATATTGAACCATGAGATGTGGTAATGGAGAATTAAATGGCATCGGTTAATAAGGTGGTTGTCCTCTATAAACAAAATGATTATTTCATAACCCATTTGATTGATGTGAGGATAGTTATAGGTCAAGATCATAAAATAAAAAAATATATTTATATGGAATATAATTATTTCATTATATTAACATGGTTAAATAATAATTTAATTGTGTGGAGTAAGAAAAAAAATAAAAATTATCGTTGAATTATGTTACATCTACTTTTGGTATCTCCCATAGGTTTTCACCAAATGCGTTCTTAGGATTTATTTATGAAAAAATAAGGATTATATAAAAAGAGGATGGAATTTTGAAATTTATTATGTTATGGATTTTCTATACAAAAATGGATTTTTGGTGTGAGAAGAAATGATAGGGGTGGCCTCTTTTATGTGAGGTGAGTGTAATAGATGTAATTTTTTGATATTAAAAAGGTTTACAAAAATTTCCCTCTTGAAAAATGGATCTATAATGGGGTAATATTGATAAATATACATTATATTGTATAAATATTTCCAAAACATATATTTCAAGTTAAATTTTATTCCATTTTATCAATTATCTTTTTAGTTAAACTCCATAGTAAACCCATTTTACGATAATCAAGAAAATTTATTTGTATTATTTTCACTATTTATTTTAGTAGAAAATTTACACTAAACTATTATATAAAATATATTGTTTTGACTAAAAATATGGTATCCATTTTTCCAAATTAAATACACAAATGTGAAAAAATTTAATTTGAATTTAATCCCACAGATGGGACAAGAAAGTAGGTTCCCAAATAGTTCATGTAAAAATCCTTACAAGGATATTATATCTAAACCAAACATAAATATTATTCTAATGAATTTAATTGTATTAATAACACATAATGTAACAAATAATAATTTAAAACCAATTTATAACAAAGTTTTAATTTATAAATATTCTAAACAAAAAGAAAAATTTCAATTAAAATTCAATATTTTTCACCATTCATCATGAAAATTACCTTCTCAAAAAATTCAAAAAAATTATCAATGATATAATTTAAAAAAAAATAAAAAAATTTACTTTTTTTTCAAATAAATTGACATGAATTGTAAAAAATATTAAATATGTTCCTAGAAAGGGAGAAACAACGTTTTCTTAGAAAAATACATGTCTTACTTTTAAAATTTGATTTATCATTATCTATTGTCTTGAAATTAAATAAGAATAATACTAAACATTTTATTGAATGTATACTAAATTAAATTACTTAAAATCGTTTAATAAAATTGATTTTTAAATTAATTGATGTATAAAATGTTTGTTTGAAAAAAATAGTTTTTAGAAAGATATTAACCTTATATTAGTTTTTAATTAAATGGTTACAAAAAAATTAATTTTATATAAATTTGTAAACAATATATTTTCATAATGTATTTAAACCTATTTATAACCTTTTTTCTAATGTCTAAGTGATATCTGTTATATAATAATATTTTGGTAATATGTCACATTCTTTTAATCCAGTGTTGGGTGTACTATAAGCGTAACTCATTGTTATGTGTAATGAAAAATATCAAAAATAAAACATTAATTTGAAAAAAAATTCTGAAACTCTCAGTGTGTTACAATATATCCCCCTTAAAATGAATTACTTCTTTATAATTCATATATTTCATCAAAGGTATATCATTTGAAACTTTCTTCACAGAAACCCACATCGTAAAAAGTTTTAATAAAATATTCTCATGAAAAAAAGATAATGGGATGTGAGAAAGTAATCTACAATAACACATAAATGCTTCAAAATAGTCCAAAAATAATTCTGAAGAGATGATATGGACATTTAAAGAAGGTGTAAATAATTTTGGGGAGTGATAGTTATGTTTGATCATTATGAAGTGGGTTTTCTAAAGATGGTTAATGACCACAAAAACAAAAAACATAGATTTTATAAAAACAAAATAGATATAATAAAAAATAATATCAGTAAGATAACATTTTTTTGTAATACAATTTTCCAAATGTTCAAGAATTCATTTCCCATATATACTGATAACAAATGAAAATGTACTCACATGATATGTTTTATTTTATAGGCTCAACTTAAACCTTTTTTCATGACTTGATCAATTTTCACTTCATCTCTTCCACCAAGAGATTATTTATTCATGTTTTAAGCACTAATTAAAATCCTTAAAAGAACTATAATTCCTTCCATATATATATAGTTAAAAAATATCGACATTGGTTATCTAGTAATGATTAATCTTTATATGGTGGATTAATTTATTAATATCTAAAACGTCATAAAATATTAAACTTATACAATTATATAAATGTTTAACCTTATAACCATTAAAACTCATAATTTATAAAGAATTTGATAAATGTTCTCAAAATTGACTTACCATTAAACCCCCAAAAACATTATGTAGCACTTCATTGTCATATATTAAAAATTTAAATACTTTTATCATGAAATCTCTTCAAACATTGTAATAACATAAATTACCATAAAACCATATTGTCAATATACATGATTTCTTTTTCCTTAGATAAAAATATTATTATTGGATATATTCTTTAAATTAAACAATATTATATGATCTATCAATGATTACACAAGCGACTTTGAAAACAAACCATTAATCTGTTCAAAAGGCATATATACTATCGAATTTACATTATCCACATCAATAACATTTTTATATGAACATAATTATCTCAACATTAAGAACATATTAAGTATTATATTTCACTTAATAAAAATATAATTTTTGTTGACCATCATTACCATAGAAAATATTCTATAAAATTCATAATGAAATATTCTATCAAATAATAATTATATATATTTTGATATATACAATGTATTTATGTAATTTAAATTCAAAATCACTTTAATTATTCCACCCCATCCTTAAGTCATTAACCAGGATTAATCCATATATTCTGTAAATCCTCCTTAATTTCATATGTCATTCATAATCTCTTCATCATCATCAACAAATAAATTACTCATACAACCATAATGGTTCTATTCATGAGATTTCCCCTTAGGAAATTTATTTCTATAGTACCCATATATTCCACAAATAAAACATTTAACGGTCAATGATCCCATTGGGAGACCGTTATTCTCATCTATCCTGATAACTAGACTTTTCACTTTTTATCTACTGTTACATGCTTGGTGAATATCATATCCACATATAGAATATTTAATTTTCTCTCCAATACATTCACATGGGTGTTTCCAACCTCTTTCTTAATAGATAGAAAACTACAAATTATGTTTTCTATGGTTTCATCTACCAAAACACTTAACAAATATTATCAATATCTTCATTAGTGAATTTTATATTTGGTTAAGGTGAATATTTTTAGTCATGTTATGTGATAAATGATTGGCCATAATCATAATATCATTCACTCCATTCAACATTCTATTTTTCTACTCAGTAGGAAAATTTATGTCACATTGATTGAAAACCCACTTCATTCTAGTTCATTTCATTGACTAAAACCAAAAATCATAATTTGAGCATCAATAATAATAGCAGAATAATCATGAAAAAATCTCATATAGGATGTTTAAATCATGTTTTGTTCTTTGAAATCAATGAAATCGTAGCTTTACACTAAGTTAGCTATAATCGTCATTAAAATTCCTCTGAATTGATCATAATGAGTTTGTGAATATCCAAAGCATGTACCCTAGGAGTTTCAAACTATGTGTAAAATAAGGCCCATTATCAATCTCTACATGACAATCAGTCCAGCTCAGTTCCCCCTTTTTAGAGTTATAACCCTGCATGTTCATTCATACTAGTGACATATCCACTCGTATTAATCATAATGTTATATAATTACAAAGAAACCACTCACACAATCATTTACTTGGATTCAAGGTCATTTTTATATAGTTTCACTCTTACTAATACTTTTAGATAGTATGTCCTTAAGGATCTCTAAAAATGTTTCTCATAAAATATTCTAGAGGATAAGTAAACCATTGATTTGATAAAAAGTACAAAAACCCAGGTTATTATAAATAAATATGGCATGTTTTTAGAAAAATAGTAAAAAAATTACAGAAACACATGCCAAATTACTATTTCTACCAAGGGTTAATATATATCGATATTGAATCATTTTACATGAATTTTTAGAACATTAAAATAATGAGTTCTTGAGGACTATAATAGTACAGTGTAATTGGAAACATGGAAACATAATCTTCTAACAAGGTGAATGATCTTAAAAATTCTCCTTAAATATCATCAATTTAAGTACATATATTTAAAATAAATATTAATAATATTGGGAAATGAAACATAGGAAAGTGTTTATCTATGATTATTAGTAAGGGTAAACAAGGGAGATATTTAAACATAGAATGTGCATAAGTGTAGGAGAACCAGAAAGTATCATTTTTGATCATAACCTACACATTAAAAACCATATACAAGAGTCATGGAATATGGATTGATAGTTCATTAAATAAGAATCATAAGGGAATTAATAGCACATTTAAAGAGATCATAAAATCCGATGATGAAATTTAATTTTGGTATACATTGAATCATATAAAAACATTCCCTATATGACAGGGCTTATTACCAAAAATTATCTAGGCACTTCATGGGGAAAACATATACTAGGAAGAGGACACCACCTTCCCTAGCCTCATTTCTTTCCCTATAAGAGATCGAGTTTACACATCTTCCCATAGTGGATTGGGTTTCCCTATCCCACATTGTGGATATGGTTATCCCATCTTCCTAGAGTGGATCAGGTTTCCCCGTCTTCATACAGTGGATAATCACACACCTATTTTCCATTTTAGAATAAGCCACATATGTTTCCCATTGTGGATCAAGCCTATAATCATGTTTCCCATCATTATATCATGATATATAAATTTTTCCCCATTGAATTGGAGGGGGAAATAGGTCCCACCACTCACATAATATAATCATACATTCATGTGCCACATGATAAACAAAACATCATATCATGACACCTAAAATAAGATGGGTTTCATAAAAATCATATAATAACCCATGACATGAACTGTGATTCATAAAAATTTCATCATATCATTTACTATGGAAACGATATGGGAGTCATAATCATTTCAAGAAATCATAACTTTTGAAATAAAGTAGGTTTCAAAATCATATTACTGATGGTAGAGAAACTGTAACATCCCAGGTAAATAAAGAATAAAACATTTTCATATTTATTAATATTTATGAATTAAATATTAATTTTACTTTAAAGGGGTTTCTATGTTCGATAGCGTACCCGATATGCAACAAAGAGTTTCTTTGAAATCTTACGTTGCACACTAGTAATAAAATAATATTATTTTAAATGGTAGTTAACATGTAGTCGTTGTATTGGTGTAAATGAATATAAAGAACTAAAATATGATTATATATGTTTTTAAATGTTTCTACATTTATCCAATAAAATATAAAGGCTTAAAATACGAAAAGAATTCAATTTTAGGCATATATACTCTAACATTCCCAAAAGGTCGACTTATCACCTTTTGATGGAAATCCATCTTTAAATATAGTTTTGGTCACTCTTATACTTTCTATTGAACCAAATAAAACTTTTCTTCAGAATTGGGACATCAAAATTTACTTTGTGTAAATTTTTGGTATTTTTCCGATAAAGATCATTTCTTAATGAATAGTGAAAAATGTTGTATTTTAAATCAAAACCTCTTTTTAATCTAATTTATTTATATGATTAGATTATATTTTTAATTGGTTTTAAAGTTAAATTAGAATATATTTTTACCATTTAATCCAATTGTGGTCGTTGGAATTAATTTCACATTGAAATCGGACTTAAACTAGTGTCAATCTTTTGATACTTTTTGTATCATAAAAACACGCTATTTGTTTTGACAGCAGGAATTAATTATTAAATTAATTAATGAAACGTATATGTTTTGAATTTTGTAAAATAAAAATCATTTTTGAATTTGGAATATCAAATATAGCTTAGGGTGAATTTTTGGCACTTTTCTGAAAAACTTCAATTTTTGATGAATAGTGAAACCACTAAGTTGTACTTATAAAAAATGATTTTCCATTTAAATGAAACTTTTACCACTTCTATGTTTTTAATTTCAAAAATACAACATAAATGGTTTCCATTAAGAAGAAAAATATGGTTCAATGGGAATAAAATAATTTTTTGGTGAATAGTAACTATTATGTTTTTAATCGCGATTAAAGATAATTAGTGTAGTTTAAGGTAAAAATAATGTTTTAATAATATAGAATGAACATAAAATATGTCCTAACCTTATTGGATGTGTCATGTCTGACTAAGACAATCCATGGGTCATCTTTGGGACCCCATGGATCCACATTGGTAGGAAAATGACATTAATATCTTTTTATTTTAAGTTAAAATAAAAATGTCACAAACATGAGTTGTTTTACCAAAACAATTTTTAAATGGGGTTATACAAGTGAAATTTTTAACTATAAATATTCATTAGTAATATAAAACGATTTCATACATAATGATATTTTCTTTATAATTTTTTGACATTAAATAAATTAAATTATTTATGACACCATGATGATGCAGCGGTTACCTCATTATTTAACGATTTAAATAAAATGAAAAGATAATGTAAAATATAATACCTACAAAAGTCAAAAACCTATTGGATGAGTATATCTAGAACCCTTATCATCTTATCCTCTATATATATAATTGTGGGACCCTTTTTATCCGAAAATCATTTTATAATAATGTATCTTTTCTTAACTTTCCAAGAGTGTCCCTCCTCTCCTCTTATAAAAGGCCCCCACCTCTACCTCCATACCCACACCTCTCATGCCTTTGGTTCGGCCAAGATCTACTCTTTTTGTCTCTCCAAATCCCTATCTTACTCCTAGAAGCCTCACTTTGGGCAGAAGTCTTCCCAAGGACGTCTTTGAGCTCAAATCAAAGAGAGTTACCCGATTTTAAGGTAATGTCTTCACTTGAGTTATTTTGTTTTATTTTTCTTTCCAACCCACTAAACTCCTATTATTAATTTATTTTGTAACAAATATAGTATCTTAAATATACTAGGATGTTGTTATAAGAATAATTAGAGCTACACTTACACACACCTTCATCAAATGGTTAAAGAACATACTGTTTCTGTGGATGGCGAATTTATGCCTCACGAAACGATGATTGTTCAATATTCATCTAACAACTTCAAAGGTGGCCATTAAGATGTCACTATATTTATATATGATATATAATATGTATATGTTTTCTTTAATCTTCTGTATTTTTCATTTATGGCATACCTTTATGGCTTCCAATATGGGTATACGCCATATCTTCATTTTAGGATGTGCGGACTACCGTCCCCTCAAAGTGATATGATTCATTTATACCATATGTGGTACGTATAAATGATTTATTTAAAGTTAGTATATATGATGTTATAATAGAATTATATTATACCTTTATATCATTATTATTTATTTTCATTCAAGTATGAGATAGAAATGAAAGTAGCGTTCATGCGTACGTATGGCTTACCGTCTCCATGAACGGTGCATTTCTTTTATTATCCCCAAATGTTATGTACTATTATAAGTACATATATATAATGGATATATATGATTTATGTTACATCTAAATGATTAATATAATTCTGGAATTAAAATATACATATCTTTCATTTAGTTTTAATTCCATTAATATGACATAGAAATGAAAGTAGCATTCATGTGTATGTACGGCTTACCGTCTCCATGAACGGTGCATTTCATTTCTTACCTCTAAATGATTATGTAATACTATAAATACATGTATATGCTGGATATATATGATATATATGATATACAAATCATGAATATCATTCTGGATATAATGAACCTTTGACCACACGAACAACATTTAATTGTAAGTAGTTCACATTCGACTTAAGAACCAAATATCGACAAAACGAACATTATTAACTTAAATGATTACATAATACTTAACATGGAAGTAATTTATATAAAATGAATATTAAGATTGAAAAAGGTTCTTAATCAAGTAGAAATTAACACTAGTTTATTATTCATGATATTAAAGAGCAATCGATTCACGTCGAACAGGAGGTAAGGGATTTCATCTCAATCTCCTTTCATTGAGGAATATTTCGTTTTATACACAACTTTCTTTTATACGGTGTATAAAACCTTTTGAATTTTACTTTTATACAAAAGGAATATTTTTCTACGAATCGTTTTACTAAATGACAAAAAGGAATGTTTCTTTTAACGTACGCGGTGACAATGACCTTTTCCGCCGCTGCGAGTATTATTTGGTCTTTGGCTTCCTTAACAAGCCGTAATGTTTTTAAAATGAAATAAATACCATATACTATTTTATGTATTTCTGTATTGAAAATGGTTTTTATAATGGATTTTTTATGTCAATATATTAAAGTGATATATTGAGATCAAAGTGTGGAAATGTTTTCTTTCCATTATATTGTTTTATGACATATAATTTTATATTGGTACTTGGATATTTGACGAGTGGTTACAAGATAAACCATATGACGGGTGGTGCCGTGAATACCAGGACTGGTGGTTACATTATAACCTCCAATGCATTGGGTATGGAAGTCGTCCATATGGCTATTCCATTTAAGTATGTGTGGAAGTTGACTGTATGGTTATTCCATTTAGGTATGTTTATGTCCCAAGTTACCTTTATATGTTATGTGTTCCTTATATGGGTTTTATGGTAATCTTTTGATTAAAAAAGGGTAAGTAATGATCTTTTATTCAATGAATAGTATTTTCTGCTTCATAAAGGCTAAAAGTATTACTTTGATAAAGTATTCATGGTTTACTGGTGGTTTTGAAAAACTAATAGATTTTATTCTTAGTGTATCCCTTACTGAGCTTTTTATGCTCACCCCAAGTTTTTGAAATGTTTTTCACAGGACATAAAGTTGAATAGGTTCAAGGATGGGATCAAGGAAAAGCCAAGCTATATAAAACATGGAAGTAGACATGTTTCATTTTAAGGGTTTTTATTTTATTGAAACTTAGTAGAAGTGCCTACTTTGTAATCTATTGAGATGTAATAGTTATGTCATAATTCTCTAAAACTATAAACCTGAAAAGA
Organism: Viscum album; assembly: GCA_963277665.1. Taxonomy (NCBI): domain Eukaryota; kingdom Viridiplantae; phylum Streptophyta; class Magnoliopsida; order Santalales; family Viscaceae; genus Viscum; species Viscum album. Next base: position 1,296,048,548 of record OY728135.1, read on the forward strand.
TTCTCAATGTGAATTATTCATTTAATTCAATATTAAGTAAGGTATAATTCCATGGCCTTATAGTTGGTATCAGAGGTCGGTTGACAACTTTAGGAGTTATAAAACTGTTAAATTATAAATTAATTTATGGTATAATTGAAATGATATATAATTTAATGATTACCATGTTGCTTCACTGAAGATATTTTTGGGTTATGAATGGTTTTTCATAGAGGAAACAGATCAGCTTTTCTGGGAAGGCCTACAGAGGGAAATGAAAATTCAAATTAGTATCCTGATATGGTCAGAATCAGAACTAAATATTTTTTTGCAGTGATGGCTCAGTTGACTCAGGTTACTACCGAAGGAGTTGAAAAGAAGATTGGTGAATGCTACAATTTTGGAACTTCCTTCTAGGAATGGTGTGTTTGTTATATACAGTGATTATTCGTTGAAGGTACTTGGTTGTGTCCTTATACAGAATGATTATTTAATTACATATGCTTCACGTCAGTTGAAAACTCATGAGTTAAATTACCCTACACATGACTTGGAATTAGCTGCTGTTGTTTTTTGATTTAAAAATTTGGAGGCATCATTTGTATGGAGTAAAGTGTGAAATATATATACCGATCACAAAAGTTTAAAGTACATATTCACTTAGAAAGAGTTGAACATGAGATAGAGGAGATGGCTGGAATTAATCAATGATTATAATTGTACAATTCATTACCATCCAGGAAAAGCAAATAAAGTGGGTGATTCTTTGAGTCAAAAAAGTAATGCTTTATTTACCATGCTATGTTTGGAACTAGATCCTTTGGTATTTGATTTGATTAACTTTGGAATAGAAGTTGTTGGTGAAGGAAGTTCTTATGTTTTGTTTTTTGTATCAGTGTGATCATCTTTATCAGACAGAATTAAGCAATCGTAGAAGAAAGATAGTGGGTTGCAGAAAAAGGTAGAGCTGGTTCAGAAGGGTAAGTTTCCTAAAATAAAATTGATAATGATTGTGTTTTGAGTTTTTGGAAGAGATTTTGTGTGCCTTTGATTAATAGTTGAAGAGAGAGTTGTTATGTAATGCTCATAGTTCTCTGTTTTTCAATTCATCCTGGCAGTACTAAGATGTACAATGATCTGTTGGAGTATTACTGGTGGGATGGAATGAAAAGAGGTATTGTTGATTTTACTGTGAAGTGTTTGACTTGTCAGTAGGTTAAAGAAGAGAGACCGTTACTAAAAGGTATGCTTCAGCCATTACCAGTGCCAGAGAGGAAATGGGAAAATGTATCCATGGACCTAGTAGTGGGATTACCGAGGACATCCCGAGGTAATAATGAAATCTGGGTTATTGTTGATCGCTTGACTAAATCTGCTCATTTCCATCCTATTAGAGATATATTCTCTCTAGATAAACTTTCCCGATTGTATCTTAAAGAGATATTCAGGTTGCATGGAGTTCCCCTCTCCATTGTATCTAATCGTGATCCCAGGTTTACTTCTAACTTTTGGAAAGGCCTTCAGAAGTCTTTAGTACTAAATTAAATTTTAGTACATCTTTTCATCCATAATCAGATGGGAAGTCATAATGAACAATTCAGACCTTGGAGGATATTCTAAGAGCTTGCTCTATGGATTATCAGGGAATTTGGGACCAACATCATTCTTTGGTTGAGTTTTCTTATAATAACAGTTTTCATTCCAGTATACAGATGGCACAATTTGAGGCATTATATGGGAAGCAGTGTCGAACTCAAGCTTTTTGGGATGAATTGGGTGAAAGTAAGCTGATGGGACCAGAATTGGTAGAAGAGATGGAAAAAAAATTTCAGATGATTCAGAAACACATGAGAACACCTCAGAGTAGGAAGAAGAGTTATGCGGATAACCGGAGGAAGGATCTATATTTCGAGGTAGGTGATCATGTTTTTCTCAAAGGTTTAACATGGAAAAGTGTGATGCGATTTGGTAAGAAAGGAAAGCTGAGTCCAAGGTTCATTGGACCATTTGAAATTCTGGAGAAAGGTTGATCAGTTGATTATCGAGTGGCTTTACCTCCGTGTTTATCTCAGTTACACAATGTTTTTCATGTTTTGATGTTGAGAAAGTATATGCCCGATCCATCTCATGATTTGAGCCGAAAGGTAGTTAAGTTGGAAGGGAATCTCTCTTATGAAGAACAACTAGTCCAGATTCTTGACTGAAGAGAGCAAGTGTTGCAAAATAAGGTAATTCACCAGGTAAAGGTCTTGTGAAAAACCACATGAGTAAAGAGACAACATGGAATCTGAAAATTCTTTGAGGGATAAATACCCCCACTTATTATGATAAGTGAATAAAATTGCGAGGACGCAATTCCCAAAAGGGGGGAAGGATGTAACATCCCAGGTAAATAAAGAATAAAACATTTTCATATTTATTAATATTTACGAATTAAATATTAATTTTACTTTAAAGGGGTTGCTATGTTCGATAGCGTACCCGATACGCAACAAAGAGTTTCTTCGAAAGCTTACGTTGTACACTAGTAATAAAATAATATTATTTTAAATAGTAGTTAACAAGTAGTTGTTTTATTGGTGGGAATGATTAGAAATAACTAAAATATGATTATATATTTTTTTTAAATGTTTCTACATTTATCCAATAAAAGATAAAGGCTTAAAATACGAAAAGAATTCAATTTTAGGTATATATACTATATCATTCCCAAAATGTCGACTTATCATCTTTTGATGGAGAAACTTCTTTAAATATAGTTTTGGTCACTTTTATACATTCTATTGGACCAAATAAAACTATTCTTTATAATCAGGACCTCAAAATTTACTTTGTGTAAATTTTTCGTATTTTTCCGATAAAGATCATTTCTTAATAAATAGTGAAAAATGTTGTATTTTAATTCAAAACCACTTTTTAATATAATTTATTTATATGATTATATTATCTTTTTAATTTTTTTTAAAGTGAAATTAGAATATATTTTTACCATTTAATCCAATTGTGGTCGTTGGAATTAATTTCACTTTGAAATCGGACTTAAACTAGTGTCAATCTTTTGATAGTTTTTGTTTCATAAAAACACGCTATTTGTTTTGAAAGTGGGAATTAATTATTAAATTAATTAATTCAACTTATATGTTTTGATGTTTGTAAAATAGACATCATTTTTTAATTCAGAATATCAAATATACCTTAGGGTGAATTTTTGGCATTTTTCTGAAAAACTTCAATTTTTGATGAATAGTGAAACCACTAAGTGGTACTTATAAAAATTTATTTTCCATTTAAATGAAATTTTACCACTTATGTGTTTTGAATTTAAAAAATACGATATACATGGTTTTCATTAAGAAGTAAAATATGGTTCAATGGGATTAAATGTTTTTTTGGTGAATAGTAACTTTTAAGTTTTTAATCGCGATTAGAGGTAATTAGTGTAGTTTAAGGTAAAGATAATGTTTTAATAATATGAAATGAACTTGACACATGTTCTACCCTTATTGGATGTGTCATTGCCGACAAAGACAATCCATGGGTCAACTTGGGGACCCCATGGAGCCGCTTTTGTAGGAAAATGACATTAATATCTTTTTATTTAAAGTTAAAATAAAAATCTCACAAACATGAGTGGTTTTACTAAAACAATTATTAAATGGGGTTATACAAGTAATATTTTTTTCTATAAATATTAATTATAAATCTAAAAAGATTTAATACATCATGATATTTTGTTTTATAATTTTTAAATATTAAATAAATTAAATTATTTTTGACACCATGATGATGCAGCGGTTACATCCTTATTTAACGATTTTAATAAAATGGAATGATAATGTAAAATCTAAGACCAAAACATGTCAAAAACCTATTGGATGAGTATATATCGAACCCTTATCACCTTATCCTATAAATATATAATTTTGGGGCCATTTGTATCCGAAAATCATTTTATAATAATGTATCTTTTCATAACATTCCAAGAGTGCCCCTCCTAGCCATTTTATAAAAGGCCCCCACCTCTACCTCCTTACCCACACCTCTCAAGCTGTTGGTTTGGCCAATATCTAATCTCATTGTCTCTCCACATCCCTCTATTACTCCTAGATGCCCCACTTTGGGCTTAAGTCTTCCCAAGGAAGCATTTGAGCTCAAATCAAACAAAGTTACCTGATTTTAAGGTAATGTCTTCACTTGTGTTCTTTTGTTTTATTTTGCTTCTCCAAACCCCTAAACTATTTTTATTCATTTAATTTGTAACAAAGACATTATATTAAATATACTAGGATGTTTTTATAAGATGAATTAGAGCTACACTTACACACACCTTCATCTAATGGTTAAAAAACATACTGTTTCTGTGGATGGTGAATTTCTGCCTCACAAAACGATGATTGTTCAATATTCTTCTAAAACATTTAAAGGTTGCCATTAAGATGTCAATATATTTATATATTATATATAATATTTTTATTTTTTCCTTATGCTTATGTATTTTTCATTTATGGCATACCTTTATGGCTTCCATTATGGGTATACGTGATATCTTCATTTTAGGAAGTACGGACTACCGCCCCCTCAAAGTGATTTGATTCGTTAATACCATATGTGGTACGTATAAAGGATATATTTAAAGGTATTATATATGATGTTATACTGGAATTATAATATACCTTTATATAATTATTATTTCTTTCCATTAAAGTATGAGATAGAAATGAAAGTAGCGTTCATGCGTACATACGGCTTACCGTCTCCATGAACGGTGCATTTCATTTCTTATCCCCAAATGTAATGTACTGTTGTAACTACATATATATAATGGATATATATTATGTATGTTACATCTAAATGATTAATATAATTCTGGAATTAAAATATACATATCTCTCATTTAGTTTTAATTCCATTAATATGACATAGAAATGAAAGTAGCGTTCATTTGTACGTATGGCTTACCATCTCCATAAACGGTGCATTTCATTTCTTACCTCTAAATGATTATGTAATATTATAAATACATGTATATTCTGGATATATATGATATATATGATATCCAAATCATGAATATCATTCTGGATATAATGAACCTTTGACCACACGAACAACATGTAATTGTAAGAAGTCCACTTTCGACTTAAGAACAAAATATCGACAAAACAAACATTATAAACTTAAATGATTACAGAATGCTTAATATATAAGTAATTGATATTAGAGGAATATTATTCTTGTAAAACGTTCTTAAACAAGTAGAAATTAAAACTAGTTTTTTTATTCAGGAGATTAAAGAGCAATCGAGTCACGTCAGACATTAGGTAATGGACTTCGTCTCAATCTCCTTTCATATAGGCATATTTCGTTTTATACACAACTTTATTTAATATGGTGTATACACCCCTTTGACTTTTAATTATATACAAAAGGAATCTTTTTCTACGAATCGTTTTACTAAATGAAAAAAGGAATTTTTCTTTTAACGTACGCGGTGACAACGACCTTTTCTGCCACTGCGAGTATTATATGGTCTTTGGCTTCCTCATCAATCCGTAATGTTTATAAATTATAATAAATACCATATACTCTTTTATGTATTTTGTTATTGAAAATGGTTTTTTTAATGGGTTTGTTATGTCAATATATTTAAGTGATATATTGTGATCAATGTGTGGAAATGTTTTCTTTCCGTTATATTGTTTTATGTCTTATGATTTTATAATGGTACTTGGACATTTGACGGGTGGTTATGTGATAAAACATATGATAGTTGGTGTCGTGAATACCAGGACGGGTGGTTACGTTATAACCTCTGATGCATTGGGTATGGAAGTCAGCCGTACGGCTATTCTATTTATGTATGTGTGGAAGTTGACCGTATGGTCATTCCATTTAAGTATGTTTATGTCCCAAGTTACCTTTATATGTTATGTGTTCTTTATATGGGTTTTATGGTAATCTTTTGATTACAAAAGGGTAAGTAATGATCTTTTATTCAATGAAGATTATTTTCTGTTTCATAAAGGTGAAAAGTATTGTGTTGATAAAGTATTCAAGGTTTACTAGTGGTTTTGAAAAACTAACAATTTCATTCTTTGTGTATCACTTACTGAGCTTTTTATGCACACCCCATGTTTTTGAAATGTTTTTCACAGGACTTAAAGTGGAATACGGTCAAGGATGGGATCAAGGAAATGTCATGTTATCTAAAACATGGAACTAGAAAAGTTTCTTTTTAAGAGTTTTTATCTTATGGAAACTTAGTAGAAGTGCCCACTTTGTAATATTTTGAGATGTAATAGTTATGTCCTAATTCTCTAAAACTTTAAACCTGAAAAGATCCTCAATGTGAATTATACATATAATTCAATATTAAGTAAGGTATAAGGTCGGGGCCTTATAGAAACATGTGTCATAAACATCATTCAATAAAATCAAAAACCATTAAAGAACTAATATGAATGGAATTAGTGGAAAATATCCTCAATAAATAATAAACTATAACAATCTATTTTATCTTATATGGGGATGAATTTTCAAAGATAAAAAAACATTTCATATGGAAAACAACCTTTTATTGAAAATATTTTTCCTAAAACCTTTTCAAAAAAATAATTTAATTATAAATAATAAATTATAAATTAATTTAAAACATTTCTTGATGAAAACATCTTTTTCTCTATAAAATGTTATTTTATAAACCTGATGTATTTTGAAAACCTTATCCATATAAAATAGCTATAAAAACTTATAAACAATGTTAGAAAATTTTGGAAAAAATTTTCTTTGAAAGAACCTTAAAAAATAACAAAACATTATTTAATACATTTAAAAAAAAATTTCTCCAAAAATAATATGAAAAAATAAAACGAATTGTTGAAATTGCTTTTATAATTGTAATTTGAAACAATATTGTCAAAACATATAAAAGAAAATTTAAAAATAATATAAAAACCATTTTAAGAATAATATTTTTGAAAACCATTTCCATTTATAATACATTGAAAAAATAAAAATAATTATTTAAGTCAAATTGATCCTTTTAGTTAAAAATTTTCCTTTGAAAAAATATAAATAAATCATTGAAAATTAGTTATAACACTTTTTGAATGTTTTATTTCAAAAACCATTTCACTGAAGAACAATATAAAATAAAAAAATCCAGAACATTAAAAATAAATATATCTAAAAAAAATTGTATACATAAAAATAATGCTTCAATGAAATTATGGCCATGATGGAAGGTTACTCCATACATACCAAATGTTTATTTTTCACAATAAAACGTTTAGAAAAGTTCCTTCATTTGAAAATGAAATGTATATTCCTTTTAAAACCATTTTATAAAAAGGTAAAAGTTGTGTAAAAATTTAAATTAACAATAATAGGATAATAGTAATATTTTTTTGAAAATATTCATAGAAAAAATTGTTTTGAATGGACACTGATTTTCAAATGTAAGGGGAAAGAAAGTTGTATTTTCAAAAGTACATTTTCATAATTATCATAAGTAAAAAAGAGAGCCTAAATGTTACTAATACATTAAGATATCAGGGATAAACATAGGAGGATAAAGATCCTATGATTTCTTGAGATACAAATCGTAATATTAGATCAGTGGAAGCATAATCATAAAAAATGTCGATAATGATGAGATTTTAGCATTAAACTGTTACCAATTTATTAAATTTGAATCATAATATGCTTGAAATAAAAAAATTAAATGAAGCATAAAATATCATTAATATTAGGATATTCATGATATAAAATGTCAAAGGGATGTATGTATACCTCATAGAAAAATAAAGGTTCAGAATATGGCATGTATCTCAATGAAGACAAATTTAGTCAAAATTACTCTATCGATTTGGTTAAATACGAATGATAAACCCCATAGAATAATATCCATAAAATTGATATGTAAATAAATATAATTTTTTTATAATAATTATATAATATATAAAATTTAATAATATACATAATAAAAAATAAATTATTGGTGAATAAGGCATAAGTCTCACTAAAGTAAATGTGAGGCGAGAAAACCCTTACTAATTCTGTAACATTTGAATCATGATCCCTAATAACTAATAACATAAATTAATTATTTTTATATCAATAAATAAATTAAAATTTTAAATTAAAATTTCATAGGTCATTATATACACCGAACAAAATAAGTGAGTGGTGAATATGGCATGCACCTCATAGAAATTAAAGAGTGTGATCAAATTCCCTTACCTTATGTATGAATTTATTCATACACGTTAAAACATACAATATAATGAATATAATTTTATTATATGAGTAAATAAGAAACATTTTATGAAATATAATACCATATATTATTTTATTAAGATATTATATTACCTGTTTATTAACAATTCAATGTTAATGTTATGGTTCGAGTAATTTCGATGTGGGTTTTCATATACATTTTGACTTGGTATTGTTGATACTCTTACATAGATCATTATTTAATTATTTAAATAGTGTAAAACATGATATAAATATCATATATTTATTATATAATTATTTATAATAATATATAAATTTTTTAAATATGAAATGGAATACACTATTTGTGGAGATGCTAGATCGTAAATACACAAGAACATTGTGTCTCTTTTCTAATCATATTGGATGAAAGTATATAAATGAAATATATGTATATTAATATATATATATATATTATAATTCAATTATAAATAAAATTTTTTATTCATAATAAAATTTTATTAAACTCATCCTTCAAAAACACTAGGTAATGTGTGAGTGAATCACATCACTCTGAGGAGGAGGTGGTCAACTGGTCAACAAATGATGTTATCGTATTCAAAAAAATGGAATTCATAAAGGAATGTTTTATGTAATAATTAAAGTATAATAAATAATTCACAAATAATATATATATATATATTAAAAATAGCATGTCCATCATAATTCCCACCCATGAGTGGTGGTAATGGAAACACAAACAATTCTATTTCGTGAGGCGGTAGTCCTCCGTACACAGGAATAATAAGTCCGTTAATAATTATATTGAAGTTTTTATTAGTGTAGGTAAATCCATTTAAAGAAAAATTAAAAATATATTTACAATATTAAGGATTTTATATAATCATCTAATAATAAGATCTAAGGGGATGGGGAATGAAATTAAAAAAAAGATTTTGTGGAAGGATGATACCCCTTCTTTGGATAAATCTTCTTGGTTTCAAAAAAAAATATTACACGATGGCATTATGCCCAAAGAGAATAGTATATGATGAAAGGATGTAAATTGGGAAGATATTTTGGAATATTTGTGCTGAGATAATTTGTATTGAGAGGTTTGAATAAGTGGTAGGGTTGAGTGCTTTTTTATAGTGTAGAAGAAGTGGGATCCTTGTTAAGTGGCACTAATAATGTTCAAACTAATATAATATATATTATTGGGAAAAAATATGATTAAAAATCTATTTTGGACACGTTTTTATGTAATTTTGGGCCTTAATATTAAAGTTTATTCCTTTATTAAGTAACTTTTTCTATTAATTACTTTAATTAATTTTAATCAACATCACTAATATTTTTAGGCCAAAATATAAGTCGAACCTATTAGACCGCATAAATTATGACGATACCAAATATGGAATACTTTTTCCAAAATTATAATAAAATATGTCTCATAAATTAATTTAAAATTAATCTCACAGAGAGGATGACTAAATGGGTTTTAATGTTCACATTTTTCAAAAGATTCTCAATTTTTATCTATTCAATTTCATTGTGGAATTTATTAAAATAATATAAATTGGATTAAATTTTTTTTAAATATGATCTGATTAAATTTTAAAAAAATTTAATATTTAATGTTTCTATATAAATAAATTATATGAAAATATAGTTTTGGATTAAAATTCAAATATTTTCAGTATTCCTCAAAAAATATAACTTCTCATAAAAATATCAAAATTAACCGAAATTGAATGTTGATAATATGATTCCAAAAATGTAAGTTTATTTAGTAAAATAAATATTATATATTTTTCAAAAATCATATTTAATATTTTTTCTCCATTAAAATGTTTTAAATTTACCTTTTAGAAAAATATGACTTTTTACTGATAAAATTGAGATTATTCTTATCTTATACCTATTAAATATATTGGATGGGTATAAAAAATACTTAATGATTATATAATTTATAAATATTATTCAATAAATTAATGAAAATGGGTTTGTTTAATTTATTGAGCTAAACATGTATTTTTTACGTTGAAAAATTGTTTTCATAGATGAGTAATTTCATTAATTTCAAATAGTCTCATACACTAATTGATAACCAAAGGATTAATTTTATATTAATACGTAAATCATATTTTCAAAATGAAGTCAATATTATTTATTAACATCCATTCCAATGGCTAGGTGGTAGATATAAAAATATTTCAATATTATTATTAATAGTTTATTGTAGTTTAGAAAAAATAACCTTTCATATCAGGTGTTCTTTCAAAGTAACTTGTAATTGAGTGAAAAACAATCCAAACTTAGTGTTGCGTATACCAGAATTTAATCTATGGGTTATTTTTTTCATAATATTAACCTTTTGTTGAATATAATGAAATCCAACCTTAGTGTTTTTTATAACAAAATTAATATTTAGTGTTGTGTGAAATGATAAATACCAAAAAGGATAAATTAATTAAAAAAATAATTCACAAAATATTAGGGTGTTACATTATATCCCCAATAAAAATATTTTTACCCTTGACATTTGTCTAGGTTATGAAGTGATTTATACTTGAATGCTTCATTCATAGAAACCAACATCATACATATAAATACTAAAACATACATTAAAAAATGGAATGCTAGAAACATAATCGTTTCATAATGTATCATGTAACATGATTTTCACATTGGAGAACACAGTTGATATGTGAAAACATGGACATTAATTAAAAGTATAAATAATCGACAATATTGATAAATATCACTAATCATAATAAATTGGGTGATGCAGATAAAAATGAAAATAAAAAAACTATAAATTAAAGAAGAGTTAATGATAACATTAATATAATAGAAAATAGAATAATTGGAAATAGATTTATTTGAATACCCTTTTTCTTAATGTTGAATAATATTCTTGATAATATATACATACATGTTATTTGGACAACATCACCCTTTTATATTCCTTCATCAATTTCCACACTATCTCTTATTCAATGGAATAATTGTGAATTTTTATTTTTTGACACATTAGTAGATCCCAAGATCCATAAAAACAATGATGGGGGATTCCATTTGTCTTTAATTATAACAAAAAAGGTTATCATTTGTTATCTAATATGAATAAATCCTTATATGGTGAGTTAATACATTAATATCTAAAACTATATCCTATTTTTAACATAAACTATTCAATAAATGGTTATCATTATAACCATTCATAAATATTAAATCTAAAAAAACTCAAAATATGTTCACTAAATCTCTCAAAAAATACCTTGCCAATGATCTAATATATGTCATAATATAGATCATATTTTTTATATACAATATATGTGAATACATTAATCATCTATTTTCTTGAAACATGGTAATAAAAAGAATTAAACCAAATACTTATCGAATATAAAAGAATTCTTAATCCAACATTTATTGGATTTATTTATAAAATCAAAAAATATTCTAAACTACATTCAAATTAGAGTAAACCACTTTTTCAAAATAATCATTAATCATCTCCATGAATTTCAATATTGTCTGATTTACTTTATACAAATATCATTATCATACCATCATTAATATATTAATTTTTATATTTCCCTAAATAATATTTTTTCAATGAACATTAATGCACCATTAAATCACTTTATCTAGTCTATCCTAACCATTCGACATATTATTGTAAATCCTTGGGGAATATATTAAGTTGAAATATTATTATATATAATTATTGAATCCAAATACATAAATAATTCAATCCTTACACAGTAATGATGGGTATTTAATGGTTCCTTCCTCATCGTAGATGTAAATTCTACAGTCAGGTCATTGAGTTGGGTAGTTCTTAGATTATCCACATATAATAAATTGAACTCCTCAAAAATACGATACTCAATAACCCCCGTTTGCACAGAGATAACATCTTCTTCTCCAGTTAATATATAACTTCATATTTTTACAGACATTATTTACATGTAGGAAGATGAAACTACGTTCATCTATGTTTATTACCACATAAAAATTCATAGAATCACATCTTCAACTTCTTCTATGTGTCAAAAATATCAATGAATTTTATGTTGTTAATCATATAAATAGATTGATAATTATGAATATTCAAAACATATTTTACTCTTATAGTCATCCCATTTGGATGTACACTAAGAAATCTTTTGTCATATTAAATGTAAAACATTTTCATTCTGGTTCCTGCTATTGACTAAAACTTGAAATTATAGTTTGAGAAGTACTTATAGGAGATTAAAACAAAATAGTCATGAAAACTTACATTGTTGGATTACTAAATTATCACACAAATATTTACATATATTAAATCGTTGTATTATACATAAAGATATCTCAGTACATTTTATTAGTAATATGCCTTGGGGTGTCACAAAATTTTTAACATCCTTGTTTTTAAAGGTTGGCTAAACCTTTCTTTAGATATCAATTTTAGAAATCCAGGCTTAACATGATTGGATATTACATAAGTTTAGAATAACTTTTAAAAAATTACAAAAAATGAATTCACTACTAGAAATAAGATCTATACCAACGGTTTTGGGCAATCTGTTGGTATATTTCACTATTATGGACCTATACCAACGGTTTGGCCAAAACTTTTGGTATAAATCACTAATTTGGACATATACAGATGGTTTTGGGAAAACTGTTGGTATAGGGGGACATATACCAACAATTTGGAGAAACCATTGGTATATGTCAATTATATGGACCTATACCAATGGTTTCGTAAAATGCAATGGTATAGGTCCCCAAATAAATGAATCTATTCCAATAGTTCTCAAAATTGTTGGTATATGTCTATCTCAACGGTTTCCATTGGAATAGGTACATGTATTTTTTATGAAATATTCTTATAGAGAACATTAAATGAATAAAAATTTAAAATATTTATGAGAATGCATATAAATATTTATAAAATTATGCTTACAAAAGTTATATTAGGTTAGTGTTTAACTCATTCAATCATAAACCGGAGGTACTAGGATCAAAACCAATAGTATGATTTTTTTTTCGAAATAAATATACCAATAATTTTATGGAACCGTTGGTATAGATTTTTCATATTTCATATACCAATTTTTTTGAAAACCATTGGTATTGGATATACCAAAGGTTTGGAGGCCTATACCAATGGTTTTAAACATTTTTTATAGGGTAATTTTCTAGTAGTGATTCCTGAGGACTGTACTAGTATAATTTCTTTGTAAACATGAAAAAATAATATTGTAACTCGGTGAACCATCTTAAACATATCCATTATAGATCTTCAGCTTTATTTCTCTTATTTAAAACCATTCATCATAACCTGGGGAAATAAAACATAAGAATTGAGTGACCTCATAAGCTCAGCAAGGGTAATGAAAAAATATATGTATGTATCAGATGAGAATGATGGTATGAGATCATGATAAAAACATTTGACAATCATACCCTGCATATAAAAGATCATAAAAATGAGTCATGGTATACATATTAATAGTTTATAAAACATGAATCATAATGTAATCAAAGGCATAATCCATGATATCAAAACATATTGGTAAAACATAGAATTTTAGTGTTCACATAAGAATATGAAAACATTACATATAACTCATAGCTCATTCAAAAAAACATATCACCTTACTTCATGGGGATTACACCAACTGGGCGGGATATGTTACTATCCCTAGTCACATTCCATTATTTATAAGTGACGAGGATTCCACATATTTCTATAATAGATTGGGTTTCCCCGTATTCCTATAGTTTATTGGGTTTCCCCAAACTCCAATTGTGGATCGGGTTCCCCAGTATCTAATAGTGGATCAAGACACACCTGTCATCCATTTTGGATTAGGACCCACCTATTTTCCCACATTACATCAAGACATATAACTTTTTTCTATAATTTTCTAATGAGATATAACGCATTACCTAATGCCTCGGATGAATATATGGGTCCCACCCATCACATAATAAAATAATACATACGTGTTCCACAAGATCCTAAACAATCAATATATCATGACCCAAAACAAGATGGGTTACATAAATATCATATCATAACCCATGAAATGAAATGGGAATCATAAAACATTAATCATATCATTACAAAAGTAAAATAAATAGATATAATAATCATTTCATGAAATACAAACTAGGGGAAAAAAGAAGTATTCAATAACATATATCATTTGGATGATAAGAGAGTGTCATAAAAAACATTCCATCAAAACATAATCTATTAGAGAAAGAAAATGAATGGTATTGTGGGAACATAACTCTAGTAAATAATAAACTATAATAAAGTATTTCATCTTAGTTGGAAGGGATATTTAAATATCACATATAAAATTTTTATGCAAAATATCATTTCTTTGAAAATCTTTTCCATTAAATAATTTTATAAATACATTTCATAGAATGGTAGAAGTACAATTTCATTTTGAACATATTTAAGGATAATATGTTTCCCTCTTTGATAAAAAAATTAAAAATGTAATTTATTTTGAAAACCTTTTTCTTTTAAAATAACTTTAAAAACATAAAAAACAATCAGGAAAATATATTGAAATCCTTATCCATTCAATACTACTGGAAAAATCATAATGATATCATGCAAATGATTTAAAAAAAAATTTATCGAAATAATTTTAAATCTAAAAAATGATTCATAAAATCAATTTCATCCTTTTATTTACAAATAACCATTTGAAGATATATAATGGAATATTTGAAAATACTTGAAAATAATATTAAAAGAAAAAACGTTTTCATTGAATCATTTTCCCATGAAAATAAATTGAAAATATAAAAATAAGGATTGAAATAACATTGATCATATTCATTCAAAACAACATTTTGGAAGCATATAAAGGAAGCTTTGAATATAATTTAGAACCCCTTTGATACAATTTTTTTTCAAGACCACTTTCCCAGAAAAAAATAATCATATATAAAAAATATTAGGAAAATATTTTATTTAAATATAACTAGGTAAACTAACTATATAATATTTAGTGAAATGATTGTCAAGAAATTGGGAGGGTCAGTACATGTTGGACATTCCATTTTCACCTTAAAAAGTTTAGAAATGTTCCTAAATCTGAAAAAATGAATATTCCTATTAAAATATTTTAAAATATAAAACAGGGATAAAAATGACATTTAATCATAATAGATTAATAGTAAGGAATTTTTAAAAACATTTTTTGTGAGTTTTTTTTCAAATAACTCAAATTTCATATTGAAATGTGGAATAAAGTCATATTATTCTTGAAATTATTTAATAATTATCTAAATTTTAAAACAGTGGAATATGGTACTAATAAATAAATAAATAATGGATAAATAGACATGATTAAATATAATGATATTTCTTTAGCTATTGATCATAATATTTCAAAAATTGAACTATAATCATAAATAATTCTGACAATGATGAGATTATAGAAATAATCTTTTACCCCTTGGGTAACATTGAATCATAATCCTATTGAAATAATAACATTACATGAAGCATTAAATAACATGAAAGTAAATATAGTCATGATTAAAAATATTAAATGTAATTATATAAACCACATAGAAATGAATAGGTTCATAACATGGTGTGTACCTCAAAGAATGAAAATTGAGACATAATTGCTTAAATGATTTGATAAATTCTAAACCATAAACCCCATGGAAGAAAGATCAAAAAATAGATATGTAGATAAGAATAAATTTAAGTATAAAAACCATAAAATATATTCATGGTCATTATATACACCACCCAAAATAAATGAGTGGTGAATAACACATAAGTCCCATAGAGATGAAAGTGACATGAGAAAACACTTACTACTTGAGAAAATTTAGAATTGTGATCCCCATGAAAGAATAAAATAAATTATTTTTTTTAATTTCATTAAATATAGTAAATTAATGATATGAAATTTCATATGTTAGTGTATAAACAATATAAATGATGTGTGTTTTGAATTTGGACTCTATAACCTGGAAATAAAAAGTGACATACAATTCCCTTAAATTAAGTCCTAAATTTCATCATACATGTTAAAAAGTCATGTATAATAAATATAGGTTTATTATACATATACTAAATAACAATATTATTATATATAATACCATATATTATTTTACTGTGACATTATATTACCTAGTTATTACCAATTCATTGCTAATGTTATGTTTCTGGTAATATTTTGGTAGTTTTTCATATTTTTTTTACTTTTTATTCATTATAAAATTTCATAGACCATGATTTACTTATTTAAAGAATGTAAAATATCATAATAATTTAATATATAATTTTATATAAAATTTTATAATAATCTATAATATATCGAAATATGAAATGGAATACATTGTTCATGGAGACAATAGGCCATACAAACACATGAATGTTGTTTCCGTTTTTTTCATATTGAAATTTAAAAGTAACTGAAATATATATATATATATATATATATTTATAATAATTAAATTTTAATTTTTATTTAATATATATCATATAAAGTTACTAAAACCATCATTAATACATTCCATGTAATGTCTGAATGAATCACATTTCTTCGAGGAGGCAGTAGTCCCCACGTCCACAAGCTAATTTATCGTATTTATGAAAAATGGAAAGCATGGAGAAATATTTTGTTTAATAATTTAAAAAGAGTAAAAACATAATTAATATCATATATATCATACAAAAAAATTATTTACATCATAATTTCCACCCAAGATATATGGTAATGAAAAAACACAATATCATTTCGTTAGGTTGTATTTTTCCATTGACAAGAATGGTATGTCGGTTTTCCAATAGATGGAAGTGTGAGTAAGTTTAGGTATAAAACATAGAATAAAAAATATCATTATATTTGGGATACTGGGTTTATTATTTAATCATGGAATAAGAATTGATGAGTATGTGGAGTATGAAAATTAAACAATTGATATTGTGGAAGGATGTTACATATTCTTTGGAAAACTCCTCTTGGTTTTCCCAAAATGAGATTATTTTGATGGATTTATTCCCTTATATATGGATATAGTTTTAATTTATGTATGTTGTGAGGTTATTTAATAATATTGTTTCTGATCTATAGTGAATTTAGATGTTTGAATAAGTTGGATGGGTGAGGTCCTTTTTATAGTGGAGGAGGAGTGGCATTCTTGTAAATTTTTCAAAGGGAAATTTCACACATGTTTTTACCATGTCATGTAGATAAAATAATTGTTCCATTTTGACATAAGGGTGTATAGGGTAGAAATATGAACATCCAATGGATTATGGACAATTTTATTGTTCAATTTAGGCTCTATGTTTAAGGATTAGTCATTTGTTAAGATAATTTTTATCTGAGTTACTATAATTAATTTTAATCACTTTAAATGACATTTTTTGTCAAAATAGTTGAAAATATTATTGATTATAAATTATAATTATTCAAAAAATTTACTCAATATTTATAAATTACAATCACATAAGTTTTAGAAATTAAATTAAATGTGACCCTACTGACGAGAAATAATAACAAGTTTCAAATTAAAATTGTAAAAATGTTTTAATTTTTTTTATCCAATTTTGAAGATAAATTTATTCAAATGAACTAAATTGTATAAATTTTTTGAAAATTTATCCATTTAAACTTTAAAAACTATTAAAAATATATTATATCTATAAAAATAAATTAAATGAAAAAGTTGTTTTGAATTAAAATTTTGTTTTTTCACAATTTTTCAAAAAATGAATATTCTCGTAAAAATACCAAAAAATAAACCAAAATAATTTTTGATATTCTATATAAAAAATGATAATTATTTTTTCAAAAAAACAATAAAAGTTTCATAATCATATTTTAAATGAATTATCCATTAAAAGGAAGTAAAACTGCCATTTTGAATGATACATCTTTATATTCCTAAAATTGGATTTATTCATAGCTTATACCTCTAAAATATATTGGATGAGTAAAAAAATATTTACTGTAAATATAAAATATAATTTTATTTATAACATTAATCAATATTGGGTTTTTAATTTATTGATATAAAATAGTATTTATACGTAGAAAAATATTTTTCTTAGTAATGTAATTTCTTTTTTTTAAAAATAATTCTTTAATTGACTTCTACTAATTGATAACCTTAGGGTTCATTTTATATTCATGTGTAAATATTATTTTTAAAATTTAGATAATCATTTTCATCACATCAATTCCAATGAATAGGGGTAACTATAATAATATTTTAATAATAATATTAATATTATATTATCATTCAATAAAACCCAACCTTTCATGTTACCCAAGCTATCGAAGGAACTCAAAATTGTATATAACATAAGAATGATATTGTGGTAAATGTACCTAATGATAATCTATGTTTTTCGTGTAGCACAAGATTAACATTATTCTTTATATAATGCAGTCCCAACTTAGTGATTTCATATAAAAAAATATATTTTTGATGTTTTGTTAAATGATAAATATCAAATAGATTAAATTAATGTGAAAAAAATAATTCTTAAAATCTAATCATGTAATAAATACCATAATAGTTTAGTTTTATTGGGTACTAAGTTCTCAATATTCTAATTTAGGGAATAATCTTCAATATACCCCAAAAATATATTCACATTTAGTAACTATACAAACAAACTAAATATAAAACAACTCTTCATAAAATAGGAAAGCGAAACACATGAAAGGGTGATATTAGATGCATAGTGATGGTAAAAAAGAAGATATTTATGAATAAAATGAATATTAGTGAATGGAAACAACATCATAACAATTGAAAACCATACCCTAAATATAAACGATCATAATAATGAGTCATGACATAGATATTGGTAGTTTATGATACATAACTCATAAAAAATCAATTAACCTGAGCCGGTAGAGCATAACATTTTCATAAGTCATGAAATTTAACCATACACATAAGAACAGAAAATGATTTCCATATAAGTATAGAATCACTATGAAGGCTATAATAGTGGAATGGTATCATTAATAAAACTATCATAGTTGTCAAGGTTCACACCCATGACTGTCATAGAAGACAACGTCTCTTACTGAACTAGGATTACTCCCCATTCTATTACAATATTTCTCATGATATATAAATCATAATCCAATGAATTTGAGGGAGATATATGATCCACATATCGCATAATCAAAATCATACAAATGGGAACTATAGGGTCATTAAGCATTGATCATATCGTAACACATGAAATGAAAAGTTTTTAATAAATATTTATCCTAATCATAACTTGTGGAAAAAATATATTTCCCATAATCATTTCATCAGGTCATCATACCATAACCCATTGAAAAACTAGCCAGATTTATAATAATTTTATCATTGTATAACTTATTAAAGAGAAACATGGTTTATAAAAATATTATCATTGTAATATTGAAATAAATGATAATAACTGTATCATTGGTTCTTATCCCCAGTAAATCATATGTTTCATTAAATGATGTAATATTCAATGGAGAATGATTCTGAAATATCACTTGGAATATACATTGAATAAAATAACAGTTACTTGAAAATACTTTTTTTAAATCATTAAATATTTTGGAAATAAGTTTCATTGAAAATAACATAGAAAACATATAATGCTTGATTTTGAAAATACATTAAAATAGTTTTTGTAGAGAAAACCTTCCCCCTATGAAAACACAGTAAAAAAAGAATTTCAAAATTAATTTTCATTGAAAATAATCTTGAAAATATATAACGGAATCACAAATTAATATAATGGTCATATAGATAAGAATTCGTATACATGCATTACATGTTAAAACAAATATTTATATCACATTTTGAGTAAAATATAAAAATGTATTATTTTGAAAATGTAATGATTATTATTTTTTTAAAACATTTTTTAAAATGTAAAAAACAATTGAAACATTATTTAATAAATCATTTTAATAATTTAATAAAAAAATCAATACTTTTTTACAAATCATTATTTTGGAATTAATGTTTTTTCAAGTGAAGAGAGAAATAGAGATGTTTTTTTAATAAAATTATTTTTTTAACTCTTGAGTTATTAATAGTAGGAAATTAAATGAAAAAATATATTATAATAAAAAATATATTGAAGTTGAAAAAACAAGAGATTATTGACAGGTAAACTATAAGATTTCATTATGTTAGCATAATCATAATCAATCCTAATAAATGATGAGATTATAATATAAAACTCTCACCACATTATTAACATGGAATCATTAGCCCCATGAAAAAGAACATTAATTGAAAAATAAAATTTAATGAGAAAATATAAATTCATAATATTATATGATAATTGGTCTTTATATATTCTCCACGATAGATGATAGGTTTAAAACATAACATATTCCTCAAAAATGAAAATATAGAGAAAAACCCTTACTATTCTCATAATATTTTTACCATAAACCCCATGAAAAGGATATCTGAAAAGTGATATTTAATTCAAGAAAAAAATCTAGGTGGAGCATCATAATATTTATCCAGGGTAACTATATACATCACATAAATTAAATAGGTAGTGAATATGACATGTGTCTCTTATAAGCAGAAAATGAGATGGAAATCCATTATTGAATTAGTAATATTTTGAATCGTATGCCCCACTAAACAATAACATAAATTGAATTTTTTAATATCATTAAAAGGATAAAAGTATTTATATAACAATTCATTGGTAAGTATATACGCAACAAAAATGAAACATGTGGTGAATTTTTATAAGTCTCCTAGAATTAAGAGAAAGACTCGAAATCCCTTACCTTTAGCATGAAATTACTTCATACATTCAAAAAAAATTATAATAAATATAATTTTATTATATATCCATCATAGAACGATATTTATATATATCATATCATATATTATTTACTTTTGAGCATTTATTTCTTATTTACATAAAATTTTATGTAAAACTCATATTTCGGATAATAATAGCTTTGTTTTCCATATATGATTATATTTTTTTTATTTTTAGTCCTCTTATGTTGATCATGGTTTCTTAATATATTGAAGAATAATAATAATATTATTATAATATTTATTAATCAATTAAAATTTTAAGACCAATCAGGAATGATGGTTTGGAGAAATAAAGTACATTGTGATCATGGAAATTCAAAACCATTCGTACACAAGAGTAACATTTCCATTTTTCAATGATAATTATGGAAATGTTGTATGTAAAATCTTACTTACCCATAAATATAAAATTATCATAAATAAAATATTATTAATTTAATTTATTTATTAATTTTATCCATGTGTTCTGGTGATTAAAATAAAGAGTCGCATACCTTGGTGAACAACGAAGTTTACACATAGACGAACAAGATTATCATAAGTTTGTGGGTGAAAAGTAAAGGAAAAAATGATATATTATATTTTAATAATGATTAAAATTTCATTGAAAAAATAATTATGAAACATATTATAAATATATTCATGAATTATATCCTATTTAACTTCAATGTCTATTGTTAGTGAAAAACAAATCACATAACTTCGTGACGCAGTATTCTACAGTACACACGAGAGATGTTATTATATCCCATTCAAAATTTAAAATAGAATGGTATATATAATATAATTAAACCATATATATAATTATTTTATAAAAATAATATATATATATATATATGTGTTTAATCTATCATTATACCCAATAGTAAGGGGTTGTAATGGAAAAACGAACGCCATCAGTTTGTAAGGCAGTAGTGTGACGTACACCAGAATGATGATTTCACAACCCATTTTGTGGAAGTGGGGATATTTTTTTGGTCATGAATATAACCAAAAAAACTAATTATTTGTAAAATAATTATTTTATTATATCAAAATGGTTTTAAAAAAATTGATAGTGGTGGAGGATGAAATAAAATAAAAACACTCATGGATGAACATTACCACATGTTCATGTATCTCCCTCATGATGGCATAAATATCTTTTGTAGGATGAATATATATAGTCAAAATATGCATCTAGAATGAGATTAGAGTGGTTTGGAAGGTTTTGAGTAGGTATTGGATGATCCAAAATGGATTTATTTTGTGAATAAGAGAGGATAAGGGGTTTCCGTTTATAAGTGAGGTTAGTGTCACACTTATATTGTTTTGAAAAACAACGGTATACCAACTTTTTTCTCAAGAAAAATGGATCTAAAATAGTGTATTATCATTTCCTAAAAATTATAGGTTCTAAATAAGAAAATAAAATTAATTTTAGAAAATATTTTAGGTTATTTTAACCCTTACCGTTTTAGCTTCAACCCTAATAATCCAATTATATCTATAACCAAAAAATTAATTTTTACAATTTTCATTATTCATTTTGGTCAAATAATAATTAAAAAAATAGATAATATGAATTATTTTTATACCAAACTTGGAATAAATTTTTTAAATTCCATTCACATTATTAGAAAATTTTAATTTAAAATTAATCTTGTTGACATGAGGAGAAAGTGAGTTTTCAAAGAAAAAATGTTTAAAAGATTATAATTTTTTTGTCAAAATTGAACATGAATATCATTTAAATTTCCTAAATTGGATAAATATATGTATAATTTGAATAATATTTATTTTAAAACAATTTAAAATTTAATTTATCTTTACAAATTATTTTAATGAAAAGGGGGTTACAATTAAATTTCAGTATTATCCTATTCATTAGGAAATTAATATTTTTAGAAAAGGAAAAAACAATTCACCATAATCTAATTATTAAATTATTATTAAAAAAGTGAAATATGGTTTTTCAAATAATCTTTCTAAAAGTCTCAATAATTATTTTTAATATAAATAAATAAAAAGGGGACAAATAATCATTAAAACAAGTTCAGTTTTAATGGGTAAAATTGGACCTTTTCTAATATCTTGTCTAGAAATAACATAAGATGAGTGTTAAATAGTGTATTTAATTAATATTATATATATTTTATTAAAATTATTTACCAAATTAAATTTGTTAAAATTATTGAGGTAAAATGTTTTTTTTTCATAAAAATTTGGTTTTTAGAGAATGATTTCCTTAATTTTATTTTTTAATTATGTAGTTACCAAATGATTACATTTTTATACATGTATGAACCATATATCATCATAATTTAATTAATATTATTAATTCCATACATTTTAGTTGCAATGTGATATCTTTCATTTAATAATAATTTAATAATATTTTATTATTTTTTAAACTATGTGTTTCATGTTATAAAAGATAAACTCAGTATCACATGTGATGAAATATATCGAAAATATAAAGTTAATTTTGAATAAACATTTGAAAAAATCTTGTTCTATTACACATATCCAATTCTATCATGATGAAATATGGATCTTGGTGTACTCATAGGTATATTTAATTAAAAAGGGGTCATCAATTTTTTAGGATCACATTTTATGAAAGTGCATATTAAATGAAAATAAAAGAAAATACTAATTGGATATATAATCATTTTTAGATATATTGTTATTATTATAGTCCATGACGTTATCATTGAGATATATCAGGTCGAATGAAATTAATAGATGTAATTATTGTAACTAGAATAAAAAATGATATTTTTTCTCAAGAAATTAAAAAAGTTATATGTTTGGAAAATCACTTATCAATTGATCAAATGAAGTAGTCCGATAAAAATAAATTTAATCTTATGATAATAATATAAAATATTATGTATATTTTTCTAATAGAGTGACTATTACCATGGATCCCATTTTTCAATGTCAACATGAAATCATAGAAGAATAAAAGATGATAGAAAACACATAAATGATATATCAATAACAAGAAATGAATGAGAGGTATGAGGTGTCAGATGGTGTATTTATGTGTAATACAGTAGAAGCGATATTATTATCAAAAAAATTATCACATAATATTGGCTAATTAAATGATTTGGAGAGAATTAGTTCACTTCATGGGGTGTATCTTAATACATACTTCATTCTACTATCTTTTTTATAATGGTTCTGACAGTTCAGTGTAAATTATAATATTAATGTGTTCAATAAAAGCTTAACTAATATTTATAATATTTTTAGTATTTATGATAAGGAAATGGGAGGTCCAAGATGAAGTGTCATTATGATGGTTTATGTTGAAAAGGGTAAATGTACTTCCTATAAAATAAGATAGTTCTTAGGGAGTTTATAACACCAACTGAAGAAAATAAAATAAAAGTAATGAAATTGATATCATTTTAGAAAACATAAAAATTATAGAATCTATTTTTTAAAGTACCTAACAAGATACCTAAAACTATGGGTAGAGTCCTTGTTAGGTATTAATGTTATATAATTAAAACATTCTATTCGCAATTTTATATGATACCAACTATTTTCATCACAATTGTTATAAATATGAAAGAGTTTATAATTTTTGAAAGGAAAAATATAAGAGAATTATATTTTTATTTGTCTCATTGAGAATGAGATTGTTACATCAAGGTATTGGATGGAATGTATTTATTAACTATGTTTTGGATCAGAATAATGATTGTGTAATTCTAATCTCATTTATTTCATATTTTATAATTGTGAGGAAGTAGTTATTACTAAGAAAATGACATGGTTTTTTAACACAAATTATTTTAAATTGTACAAAAAATATAAAACGTTTGAAAATAATATAATTATCTTTTTTTAATGGTAAAAAATCATATAAAATTCTATATATAATATACAAATAGTGGGATTATTTTATTTAAATTCATGATGTAGGAAATAATTTTTGTTTCCAAAACAGAATGATGTTTATGTTTCGTAGCATGATAATTTAAGAAGAATACATATTTATAAATATTTTGTGGAGTATGTTTGAACTTCTTGATGTACAATGTTAAAAAATAAAATATTATTACTATTAAATTTCAAATTATATTTCACTTGATATCCTAAGAGAGTTAAGGCTATGACCATGAAGAGAAATAAAAAGAGTTATCTTTTTTTCAAAAACAAATATAATGTCATGTTATATTATTAATGTGTTTAGGATGTGTTGAAAAATATATGATTTAAAGAGTTACATTTTTTATCAAATGTATCTCATTTTAATATTTTTATGGAATTATTCCAATACAATGATGATGATATATTTATAAAGAGTTCAAAGTGGAATACATTGGCTCTTATAATCATATAAATGGATATTATAATGTTTATTTTGATTATTATTTTCAAATATTTGAACATTAGAAATATGAATCATATGTTTCACCATTATTGAAACTAAGTCATTACTTTTTTTTAACTCACCAAATTATTTTGTGGGAGTGATGATAATTATATGGACACTCAGATATTTAGAATGAATTACAATGATATGTAATGAGTTTAACAAAATTACAAATGTTTAGCTAACAAATGGTAGATTTGGAAACTTATCATATATGATATAACAAGAAAAATACATATATTTCGATTTTTTATAATTATTAGTGAATTTTTTAGAATACAAAAATGTAAAATGTTTCTAAAAAAATAAAAATTTTCAAACATTCATTTTTACTCGATATACATTATAAGGGAAATGATAACAAAACTCTTAGGGAACAACATCAATTTACAGTTAATTGATGTTAATAACATATTATTATAGGTTTTTGTGAAATTTAATGGTCAACAATAGTTGGATTATATTATTGAGATCAAAATATTCAAATAATGTAAAAAATGGGTTTTGTATAATAAATGATCCCTAATTAATATATCACTTCGAATGTCATACACATGTATTTTGTTTAATAGGACATAATGTTAAATATTAAATCCATATACCTATTGTTTTTGAGATACCTAACATGAGAACCTACATTCTTTGAAACCATTATTATGCAAAGATTACTGAAGAATCATTTTCAAAGTGAGAATCCATGATGTATGGATTGACCCCAAGATTCACAAATTACTTTTCAGAGGGATGCTCCACATGGAATTCTACCACTCTGCAATTTTCTCTATGAATTAAATTGTTTCAATGAAGTAGAGAAATGTCAGAGCCTAAAAAAAACCACATCCATTTTCGTGTCTATGTAGTGGTTTCCACACTCATGAGCAGTTCCATCCTCACGGAAAAATACTTTATGGGATAGGGTTGTACCACCTATGCTCAAAGAATAATACAAATAAATTTTTGGGGTAAAATAAATTATTTACGCCCCCACAAATTTCTTCCCCCACATATTAAAATCCATTTGTGTCAAAGGATTTCCTTTAGGATCCCGCATAAAAAGGTATGCATCCCACCGTGGATGACCGACCATCCTGTTAATCAGCCCCCTATTTCCCCAAAAAACCCATAGGTGAACTGTAAGAGGTGTAAGAGAGAAAGATAGAAAAGATAAGACTGTAGTTGGGAAATATAAAATGATATCGAAAGCCCTGCGATTTATTTTTTGGTCAGGTAAAAACCCACCATATAACATTAATGGAAAAAAGAACATTTGACTATCTGAAAATATAAAATCATTTGTGGAGACCATTCTGTAGGGACTAAATGGATGAATACTTTGAATCCCAATAACCGTTAGAGTAAAACTCTATGTGAAAAACCCAAAAACATGTATGAAAAGACAATGCAGGTGAAATGTTGCATGTGTCAGAAAATGCTACATGAGCAGAACCTAGCACTACATTCCAACTCACTGTGGGGGGAAAACCCCTAGTCTTTATTGAATTATGAAATGAATTTTGTATCCTCACCCTCATATAAATATCATATTCATAGGTAACCCCATATCACCTAAGAAAATTCTATATATAATGGGGCCTCGTAGACTATTCTACACTCCATCTACCATCACTTACTTCCCTCTTTTATTCAGACCCAAGTTGGCTCCTCTGTAGACCAATCTAATGACATCTAGCCAAGGACCCTTCCAAATACACAAGACATGTATGATCAGAACATTGGGCACACTAGCATATCCTTTTGAGTCAACATACCCATGTTAAGTGGAGTCACATGTACAACCTCTGCAACATGGAGGTAAAATAGAATGTCTCTAAGACTACATTACCATAGTAATGAATGTTTTGAACATGGAAGTGATCATGTGAACCACTGGGATCAAATTAAAGAGGTAGACGGTTATTCTTACATTTATTTTCGACATGGAATGAGGTCCTACTCCAGAACCAATTTTGTGGAATCCATCCTAGAGTAATTTAATAGAAATCCTTGTGGGAGGTGGAATTTTTTATCCTCTTCACCTCATATCTAGGATTTTGCTAAATAAATCCAGATATTTAATTACACTTGTTACCAAAATAAAAGATGATATAGGAATACTAAAAAGCCTCAACCCCTTCCATTATCCATCATAACCTCATCCACAAATGGAAAACTCGGATCATTTGATATTCATATCCAAGGATCACTCTTGTTTCTCTCACGAAGAATGAATCATGTGAGATTAGGGTTTACTGTCGATAATGAAATACACATGGTCCAAATCCAAATGGGTATCCTTCATATTGTAAGCCACAATTATGTCCCAATATAAATGGGCCTCATATACGGTGTAAGCTCCAATCATCTTAATCTATATGTGTCTCCTTTAAAGTATAATCCCAAAATATATCAACCCACTTGGGAATATCCTATAAATAGTCCCCGAACACATAGTTCTCTAGGTATAACAACCCTTCTCTTTATTAAAAATCGACACCTAATATATTACAAAAGAGTTTTCTTAATAAAACCCTGAATATCATGAATTCTAAGGTATTTATAAATTATGTACATTACAATGCAACTTAAAATGATATACGAAACAAAAATATTCAAAAAACACTTAAATGGTCAAAATATTGCATTGATCTTGAAAATTCATGGGATAACCTGGGAAATGAAAAAGAAAGGGGTTAACTATTAATCAAAACACACGAATAAACATGGAATAACGTGAAGAGAATAATACTTTTTAGAAAATACACAGAACAATGATTAATAAAGAAACATGATCATTAATCATGTTATAACATGATAATCATAAAAGAGGAAATTTAGAAACCTTTAGAAAAACTACATCATAAACATAAGTCTTGGATAAATGTCAATAAATCATAATGTAGAATGTAACATAAATAAATATTGTTTAATTTCTATCCCAATATTATTTATCATGATAAAAATTTTATCAAATGCATTAAAGCACAATATAATTTGGTTTGTCCCTATCACATTCATTTCATTAACATGCTTAAGTGTGACATAACGATCATAAGAAATTAAAATTTGTTTTCATCACTTTTTATTCCATGATTTTGAAGTGTGTAATTAATACACGTAACTCCACAATCAAAGAATAATAGGTGCATAAATTTTAAAACTATTGATAGGAAATGGGGATGGGTATTCCCTAAACATTTTTTTGCATGAAATACCACAATGAAATTTTAGCAGCATAAAGAAAACACAAAAAATTTCATAAAAAATGTTCATGAGAGTGAAGAGGGTATTTATTAAATTTTTTATCAGATGGGAAGTAAACTAGGTAAGGAAATTGAATCACCAACATTATGAATTTGTAATATAAGTTATATGAAAATAAACAAACTTGATTAAAGAAGAGAAGGTGATGATCCCTTATTTGAGTGTACGAATCCAAAATCTTGAGAGCAGATTATTTAAAACATGGGGGTACCTTGGCAGGACTATAGAGAGGGTATATACAAGTAATTACATGCTCAATGAATTTTTAGTGAACCAAAGTGGGAGCTTGGGTGCATTTATATTTGAAAATTTTGAGGAATTATTTAATATTTCAAAAACATGGAATTTTGAATTTATATAATAAAATATCCAAACCAAAAAACATACCATGGGATTTGATCATGGTTTTAAAAAAGTGGGTGTTTGTTTTATTATTTTATTTGTATAAGGGTTGTATTTATTTAAATAAATCCATTTTGTAAATATGAGTAAAACTCTTATTGAAATAAATTTAAAATAATAAAATATATTTTATGTCATGGAGGATTCATAGATGATTCATAAAATTTCTCAAATAAAATTAAAATCATATTATTTTAAATGTAAAATATATTTTTAAATGTGGATTACCATTATAATATTTATTACATCTTATATTTGTCATTATGATGTCATTAAACATATCGTATATTTTACGATATTTAATTTTGATCCAAATATTTGACTATCTTACAAAATTATGGAAAGTCACCATTGGGTAATACTGATATTATGAATAGCAAAAATTCATTTTATATAAATTATTTTTTAAATATGTGGAATTTAATTTTTAATATAATAATTGAAATTTCTTGAGAATTGGTGGGTTATTTTGACAGTAATAGTTTTAGAACTCTTCTAAAAATTACATTGGACATCATAAAAAATTATATGATAATTTATATTTAATAAATTTTTTTAGTAATAATATTTTTTCAAAATATTATTTATAAAAAATATTCATTAAGTCATAAAAATAAATTCCATTAATAAATATTAATATTACTCAAAAAAATTATTTCTGTTTTATTGTAAAATTTATTTATATTGTAACATTAATATGTTGAAAATGTATTCAATAATATTTAAAAATAATAATATACATATTTATAGGGTGTTGATACATATCCATTTAATATACCAGAAATCTCCCTAAGAGTAAGGTGGTTTATGGTGATACTTTCGTGGGGGTGGATTGATGCACGTGGTTTGGGATGTGATCTGGATGATCTTGAACTTCTCTCATAAATAGTCTTCCTTAAGATCATGTTGTTGGATTGAAAATTGGGATTAGTCAATGGAAAATCCCAATGATGTTGTCTCCATTGGAATCTATGTTAAATGGGATTCATATGGAAAAATTCTATTGGTTAATTCTATCACTTACTTTTTCTATGTCAATTGCATTTGTAAAAAGCCTATATTTAAAATAATCATATGATAATTTTTCAATGGATATATTATCAACTATAATTATACAAAACTACATTTTAAATTCTATAGGATAAAACCAAAAAGGTTCATTTGTTTTCTATAACTACATTATATGATAATACATTTAGTTAAATAAAATAGGAATTTTATTTATAATTTTTTTGGTCATTATAATCTCCCCCTTATGAAAGTAATCCCATGAAATTTTCATTTCCCACACTAAAATAGATGAGGGTTACTCTATTTCATCACCTCATCTTGTTCCCACATTTCATATTCAAACTTTTGGTTTATCCACAATACTTTGACAATGTGTATTGTCTTATTCCATAGAATATTATATCTACAAACTAAGATCTTCACTGATTGATCCTCTTAGAAATTTTCATTCTCCAATGGCAGTTCCAACTTATTGAGTACATGTGAGGGGTCTAGAATATAATTTCTCAAGTAGGATTCATTTAATACATCTTGTTCTTGAGATATATTAGGTGGTTGTGAAAGTAGGTAGGGAACCACTCCGATGTGATCAAGGATCTCATTGGGTCTGATGTATCTTGGAAAAATCATTCCCTTCTTCCCATATATCATAAATTTATTCCATGGTGACATACATAGGAATAACATGTCTACATAATCAAACTCTAGGTTGCATCGATGATTGTCAACATAACATTCGTTCAACTCATAGAAACCATGATGTGCTTCATAATAGTCTTATCCCTTTCCACAATTTCCTCGAGCATTTTAGGACCTATGATTTTTTGTTCCCCAACTTAATCCAAAAATAGATATTTCTTAAAACTCTTCCTATAAATGGATTCATACGAATCCATTTTGATGCTCGAGTCGAAGTTATTGTTGTAATATAACTATACCCAAGGAAGATGTTGATATCATCTTCAATTAAAGTCAATTTAGAAATCTCTCAATATCTTCTCAGCTGTCCGTATTTTCCACATAGATTTTACATTATTTTGTTGGTGATAATCCATATTAATGTTTACCACAGTATTTAGAGAATGTTGAAGACTTTTACATAGCATGGAGGTGAATCTCAGATCTCGATTGGTTTCAATCGATTGAGGTACTCCATTCCACCTCACCACTTATCTTATGTATATCCATGAAAGTATATACAATGGTACATCCTCTAGAATCACAAGTAATTATATTGTTTTTGTAATAAAATCTACCATAACTCAGATAGAATTGTTTTCTCTAGATGTATTTTGAAGTCTGGTGAGAATGACTATTTTGATATTTTCCCATTTCCATGTTGGTATGGGTAATAGTTGCATCGTCCCATTAAACTATTGACTTTATGAAATCACCAACTAATATACTAGATATGATAATGTATATTCAGTAACATACATCTATATATTTGCCACCAATAGTGACCTTAGATACCTCAATACATCATTGTGGTTCCTTGATTGGTGGGGAAGGAAGAACTATACGCATCATCCAACAATTCCTTATTTAACTCATCATTTTATAGAACACACAGTCTTTAACCAAATCACGAAATTTCATCTTCATTATCATTGAACTCTATGAATTTCCATTTCCTTTTAGTTTCCACTTTTTTATGAATTTCCATATCATCTCGTTGAGAATCCTTTATCCACTCTAGAAGTCCTGGTTGGCCAATAATTTTTGAAATGATTGATGATGTTCCTTCCATTATAATTCCCATGTACATACTTTCCAAAACAAAGAAGATCAGATCCATTTTAATTCTCAGAAATGATTGAACTACTAGATCCTTTCTACTTAGAGATTCTTCCACTTTATTCACTTTTAACAAATTGTAATGAATTGAGTAGTTATAATCATTGATGATATCTAATTATCATCATTTGTACATATTCATCTCTTTATTCATGAATATATACCTATGGTTTTTGTGATCTGTATAGATTTTTTACTTGTATCCAAAGTGATATTACCAACAAAATTTCTAAGTGAAGATCGCTATAGCCAAATCCAGATCATGCGTTGGGTAGTTATGTTTGTGAATTTTTAACATCATTGATAAATAGGATATGAAAGTTTCATATTTCATAATCCCATATCCCAATACCTTCATTGATTAATCACTGAATACTACGAAGAGCTCTCCAAATTTAAGTAGTGTGAGTATAGGTGCAGTGATAATACTTCTTTTAAGCTCCTTTAATCTCCCATTACATTCATTATTCCGAGAAACAATTACTCCAAACTGAGTTAGCTTGGTATGTGGGTTTGAAAATCATGATAAATTTCTCAAAAAATTTCTATAATACCCATTTAATTAAGGAATCCATAGATATCTATCATAGATTATAGCCTTGTCTATCCTTTTACTTATTCTATATTTTAAGGGTACCAAGATATCCCATTTCATATAATGATATACCCCAATAAAGAGTCTTCCATTATCCATAACTCAAATTTTCTATACATTCTATAAATACTCTCCTTTCGTACGGTCTTTTGAACACACTACCAAAAATATTTCTTGGTAATACCTAAATAATATATTCATAAAATCCATGAATATTTAAATATAATTATTTAGTCTCAATATAATCACTATAAACTTATAGTGCTTGTACCTTGTTTGGAAAGTGGACATCTGGATATCTTCCTTATTAACCCATAATTGCATATATCAGGACTGAAGGTCTACATTGGAGAAATATTATGTTCGATTCAGATGATTGAAAATGTTTTCAATCAGTGGATGAGGATTCTTTTTATTTATCATGATCATCTTCAGATAATGATAATTGATGAAAAGTCACATTAACCCATACTTCTTCTTGATAGAGTAGACTGGTGCATACTATGGTGAAACACATGGGTGTATGAACCCTTTATCCAGATTATCATGTAGTAGCTTCATCATCTCATCATGTTCCAAAAAATATATTCTATATGGAGTCTTGGATAATGTAAATAGTCCATTTATATGCTCGATTTAAAATTCAACAAATTAGCTAAGAGTAAGACTGAGAAATTCCTCAGGAGACACATCAACATATTACCTTACAAAATTAATTTATTCAAGGATGGTACATTCTATAGACTAAGACATTTGAACTAGATACACTATCTCTTTGCGAATTAATATCCACTCTTGATGTGTTGGTGCTAAATAAGATTTATCCACCTCCTTGCACTTGTACAGATTCATGGGTTGATTAGTAATATTGATAGTGATTTGTTCTAATAGAAATTTATGTTGTCTATTTATAGGGAATAGAAACCCTTTCCCATAATCTCATCAAATCCTACATAATGGAGTAGGGCGAGTTTTTTTGGGTAAATTAATCCCCCAAACATTCACATAGAAGAAGTTATATACTTGGGATGGAATAAATTCCCTATATTCCATTTACAACAATAGAACTATATCCAATCATTGTTGTTGTTTTTGGATAGTTTTGGAAAAAATTAGTGATATGAAGAAAGGAATAGATCCATAAGTGAAAATTATTCTAACTATTATTGAATTAATTACTATCATAGCTTTCACCAATTAATTTTTAAGATCCACCTTTGTGGTTATGATAGAAATAATCTCTCCCTTTCTGCCTTGGAGGTTGTTAGTTGTCCCCAAAACCCTTGGATTAATGCATTGTTTTGCGAATTTCCCTAACTTCTTATAGTTGTACAAATTCAAAATAAGTTGATGGTTGACTGAAGGATTTGTTTCATCCCACACATTAGTGGGGTTCTCTTTTCAGAAATAATTGGTTAGGGTCATTTCTTTACTTTGACTAATTTATTTCATAACCCCAATTATGAAATTTCTAAGGTTCTTCTTTCCCCACACTGATCAAGTGGGGTGTTTATATTTCATGGAACTATTGTATTTCTCCATCAGGCCTCAAGAATTAATCTCCACATTCCACTTTATATTCTTGTGATACCCTTTATATTCTTCGATCACCATTTAAACTTGTTGGAACGTCAATCAATTTCCTTATATATATATATATCAATGTTTCGGATCGCCAAGGATTTTCATAGAATAGGTTATATCCGACCAAAGTAGCAGTCAACCATACATTTGGGGGTAACAAAAATGCTTGAGGTGTATCATACATGTCTTGTGATTCTTTCCTCATATAACCTGATAGATTTGCCTTTTTTCTACTCATGTGAAAGTAAATACCCATCCATTTCAAGTCGGAGAGTGCAAAAAAAATATTTATCGATTTTTTTGGAATTCCATCCACTGAATTGCTTCAATATCCTCCTCAAGTTTCATATTTTTTTTATCAAATATACAACACTGATCAGCTTACCCCTCTATATGTTAAACAGTCAGTAAAAAATTATCTTACTCATTCCATTGATTGATGAAAAATGTCTTTTTAATGGATTTGATCTACTGTTCCGCGATTATGGGATTAGATGATCCTTTTAAAGTCATAGTCCATTGTCTCATAAAAGACTCGATCATAGATTTCCATCTCTTCGAGGGTTTTATATTCCCCTTGATCTAGGGATATATTCATAACATATTTTAGCTAAGAGGGTGTCCTTATGATGTTTGTGTTTCCTACACCCATCTGGTTAGGCATCTCATTCAGGTAGTCATCACATTGTCATTCACAACGATTGATTACCTAATTCCTCCTATTTTTATCAATTTGAAAAAATAATGGAAAAATTACGAATGAGTATATTTAAACACTTAAACACATAAAGGGGATATCCATAGTCTTTAAACAATTCAAATATAAATTTCATTTTTTTATAACTTATAAATTATTGTGCTTCAATCAATGTTATCCTTGACCTATTTCCTAACATATATTATAATGGTAATTTTTTCCCTTAATAATGGTTCAAAATGTGCTTATGAATTTTAAAAAGAATATTTTATCGGTGTGTTGTCCTAGGTATGTTGTAAGTCTGGTTTTTGTGTACCAGGTTTCCCTGAGTCGGTCTAGGGACACCTGGTTGGAGTTGTTAAAACTAGTTAAATCTATGCCCGAACCACATCCATTTGTTATGTATAAAAAACATGGGATAACTTGGGGACATGCATCAGAATGTGGTGAGATGTTTGACCCAATAAGTTAATAAACATGGAATTTCCTGAAGAGAATATTACATGTTAAACAATAGACAAAACATTTTGGAATAAAGGAACATGAATAAAAAATATGGAATTTTCTAGATAATTATGACTTGGTAAATGTTTCCACATCATAAAGAAATAAATAATAAATATAGGCCAAGGATACCTACCATGAAACCATAATGGAAATATTACCATAAAGTAATAAGGTTCACTCTCTATCCCAACATGATGAATCATGATGCTAACCATTACCGAATTCTGTGGGGCGCTATAAAATGTTGGGCACACCCATCACTTTCATTACATTCTTTGGCATAAGTGTTCCACAAAGATCATAAATATATGAAAACATTTTTTATCATCAGTTATTCCATGTCCAAGAATTGTGGAATACATAAAATTAATTCCAATATAAATTTATAATAATTGCTAAAATTTTAACACCCATGACAGTAATTTGGATTGGGAATTCACTGTACATTTTTTGTCATGCAATCCCAAAGTGAAATTTTAGCAGCATAACAACGCCACATAAAAATTAGTAAGACAGTTTTATGTTAGATAAAATGGTATATAATAATTTTTACATAAAATAAGATAGTAATGGGATATGGAAATATATTACATAAAATTACTAATTTGGAATATAAGTTATAAGAAAAAAAATAAACTTGAATAAGGTTGAGAATGTTATTGTTGCTTACTTTAGTATATGACTCCAATATCGTGAGAGGGGATTATTGAGAGATTGTGAGAGAATTTGAAAGAATCTAGAGATTAGAGGGAATAGAAAATAAGTTATTAATAAATTTTGAGTCAATATATGTGGGTAAATGGTGGGTTTATATTAGAAAAGATAAGGGAATTCATTAATATTTCAAAATCATATATTTTGGAGTCTATATAATAATATATCTAAAACCACAATCCTTCCCATGGTTTTTCCCATGGATTCAACCAAAAGGGAAGTATTTTAATTATTTTATCAGTCAAAGGGACGAAAATATTAAAATAATACCCTTGATAATGTGGAGGTGAGTCACAATATTAATAAAAGTGATTTAAAATCTCGATATATATTATATGTTTCGTAGGATTCATAAAAATTACAAAATTGATGAAATAAACATAAAATCACATTATTTTAACATTAAAACTTATATTTATCGGAGGATTACTATTATATTATTTATGAAATATTTTTTGGGGCATTATGTTGTCATAAAAACACACTATATATTTATACGGTATTGCATTTTTACACCAAAATTAATTTCTCTTAAAAAATTATGAAAAAATAACCATCGGATTATTTAGTAATTATGATTCCAAAAAAAATTATCTAAATACGATTTTAAACAATTGAACACATACCTTTAAAATAATATGTGGAATTTATTGGGAAATGCTTGGTTTTTTTCAAAATAACAATTTTTGAACCCTTCTAAATATTACATTTGAATTCATAAAAATTATATGATCATTTATATTTAATAATAATTAATTTCTAATAAGATTTTTTCAAAATATTATTTATTTCATAAACTCATTAAATCATAAAAAATAAATTCATTTACTAAATTTAAATATTACACGAAAATACTATTTTTTTGTATAAAATTTATTTATAAAGTAACAATAATAAGATGAAAATATATTCATTACTCTATAGAAAAATAATGTGCATATTTATTGGGTCTTGATACATATCTCTTTAATATAATAGAAAATTCCCAAAGAGAAATATGTGTGACTTTCAAATTTTAATGTGGTGGTTCGGTAAACATTGTTTGGACTGCGATCTCGATGATCCCGAGTCGCTTGCATAAATAGTTTCAATCATACATAAGTTGTTGGATCTCAAATTTGGAATGGTCTAGGGAAAATAAAAAAGATTATATCTCCCTCATAATCTCTGATAAATGGGATTTATAGGGTACAATCATACTAGACGAGGCCAATACTTCCTTTTTTATTGTCAATTGGGTATATTAAAATCATATATTTATAGAAATCATAAGATCACTATTCCATAGCTACATTATCAAAAGTAATGACACATAGAATTATTTTAAATATTATATGATAAATCCAAATAATTTCATGTGTTTTCTATAAGAATATTAAAAGACAATATGTTTAATTAAATAAAAGGGGGGATTTTATTTATAAAAGTTCGAGTCATTACTCTAAGGCTCCTCTATGTTATGTTCCTCAAATAACCTAACTACATGGGAATTGATTTCCAAATAACTAGGATATGAAACAATCCTCATTAATATCGAATCCCAATGAAAAAATTCTCCCAAATGTTCTTTGAGCCACATTATCAGTAGGGTCATATCCACCTAGGAGACAACATCTCTTATGGGTCCCTCTAGCCACCTCGGCATAAGTCCCTCAACAAATGTTGACTAGGAATATCATGTATAGACATCCTTACCGTATAAGGTTAAATAAAATGGTTTGATCATATCGCATGATCTTATAAGGTGATCTATCCTACTACGTAAAACCGAACTACGTGGATTCTGATTCCTCATAGGAGGATATAAGGTAGACGATCTTATGGGTACGATTCCAACAACAAAATAACTCCTATATCTTTTGATGATATAGAAAATCTATTGTTTCTATCAATATTTATTAAACCATAATCATCTTACTAAACCACTAGAGAACATATCTTCATGTATGAAAATTTTACCATTGATAGAAAAGCATGGATATATAAAAATATCTCGATCGATGTAGAACCTCAAATACATATAGATGATTGTAGAACCATGATTACTCATAATGGATCATCATTTTGGGGTGAACCATTTTTAAATACATGGTAATGAACAAATTATTCCTGAATATTTCTTAAATATACATTAGAGTCATAGAATATGCAAGAGTCCCCCCACCAAGGGTTCAGTGAGACCAAATTCCCATCCTATAAAAAATGTGTGTTCTTAAGTGTCTCTATCCAAGATACCCAATGAATGAGTGCCTTTTTAAATTAATCCCAAAATCCATCATAAATTTAAGAGTCATTGGGTGTTTCTATCTCCACAACCAAAACCCATTAGATACCATTTGATTAAATTATACCTGACATAAGTTATTTCACATAATTCAATACAATGTATTCAACCTCTCAATCAAAAAAAATATTTCATAAAAAAATCGTGAAACCAATGTGAATCCTTAATCAAGGTGGATGTGTTACCCCATGTCAGTCCCCTTTGGCCACATTAATGGAATATGGTCTAGGTGAGACAATGAATCCGACATGTGGTCATGAAAATCTATATTGATTAGTTTTTTTTCTCTATATGTTTCTATACTTATTATGTGCACACATCTCTATGACTCTTTTAAATATAATTGAATCTCACCAATTATAAAAGACATGGGAATTAACCACTATATAGGTCAGGTCCTCAAATAAATAGAGGACTCCATCTCCCACCTAGTGCATTCAACACTGGGTCCTAAATTTATTGGTTAGGGAGTCCCACTATAATGGTAATATCCCCACCCTTGAGGTAGCTCTATAGGCCCTCTAGTCCAAGAAGACCTACCAACCATGTTCTAAGAGACAATCAGTTGTATAGAACAAGGCTACCCCAACAGCCGTCTCAAATAATTTTAGGAGACTCTCCCCAAGAGGGGATAACTAGTTCCTCCATTTCCAGAGGGAGGTTGATGATGTCTTCACCAATAACATCAACCCAGAAGTACAGGGTTCCCGACCAAGGGCCCTACTTGAAATCATAAACATTAATGTTGTGTAACACAGTATGGTCACCATATAGAAGATACATCCCCAAGGTAACCAACCAAATAAACATCTACATCAATGTTATGTTGTTTAATATCCTCACCATGCAGAGGATACCACCCCAAGGGCCCTAGCTGATGTTTTATGGGTATGCATCCCCATTTCTTCTTAAGGAGGGATACATTCAAATAATCATGAATAGACAATTTTCCATATTCCTACTGAGGAATACTACTATGTAAATACAGTGTAAAACTACAAGAATAAAAATTTTCTTGTTCACTCTTATGAATCCATCCATTAAAATAAGAAGAAAACTTTTGGATAGATATATTCTCCTTCTGAACCTTATGAAGTCATCAGTCAAATAAGATGAAAATTATAGGAAAAAATATATCTCATCCAATACACATCAAGATCATGGGTAACAAATGAAGAAAAATGAGAGGAAACAAATATATTCTCGTAAATATTATTCCCATTAGTCTAATATGATGAAAACCCCACAGAAAATTCATATTAATGGTCACTCACATCTTGACCACAATGTTAATTGGGAGTAAAATTAGGGGATGATGAAATCCTTTAATGAAAATCAATAATTTCATCCAAATATGATTAAAATTGAATAGAAACAAATTCATGAGATTCCATATCAATCCCTCAATGACAATATGATTCAATGTTACACAATGATGGAAATTCTTGCTGATACATGTAATGATCAGCAGTCAGATACGGAAGAAATGAATGATAAGATGAAAATTCTTACCCAATCATATTTGGCTTGTTTTGGATGAAAGAACAATTAAAGGATGAATATGGAATCTCCAAGTAGTAAGTAGGGGCATACTTAAATTTATTCCCCCACACTAGAGGACATTCATTATTACAGATAGATATTCTAGGAATGGGGTAGACACATCTTCATGATCTAACTATAGAATGAACATATATTCACATTCCATCCAATGACATATCTCAACACATATTATAATTGATGTAATTACAAATATAAATCCCGGACCATGTCCTACACAATTTTCATGATGAAATCACGTCTACGAAGATAGAAATGAGTGGGGCCCATAACCATGACTCCTCAATTGTGGAGACTTATCCACATAATGGGGTGGTCAATCTAGGGTAGAAATGTATCCCTTATCTCTTCTAGGTGGATTATGGGAAATATTCTGGGATAAATAGACAATAGGATTGGGAACAAATACTTCTTCCAACAGGAGGATTCCATCGCACTTCGTTGTCTTCCCCATGATAGGAATGTATCCATTCCAAAATTATAGATGCATACAAACATATCCCATCATCACCATGGGATACACTTGACTCGGAACCCACATATGAAGGCTTTCACATATAGAAATCAACCCATATTTCCATCAAGATATTGTTTATAAAGAAATAATTCCAACGAAGGATAGAAAATGAATCGCAAACTAATGGTCTTTATCTACTGGAAGTTTGTGTTCCTGAGGCCATCAAACATCTATCACTAGTGGCTTAGGATCTGACTGATTTGTTTCCAAATTTTGGAAGTGTTAGTAGCAATGTCAAGGTTCATCCACTAAACCCAATTACTATTTGATTTGGTGGTCCTCCGAAGAAAATTCACCATGAAGGATGTTTTCGTGGGAATGAACTGATTGATCATGAGAGATTATCTTCTTATGAGTGTCATGGTATCCCCCCTCATGGAAAGAAGATCAAACTATAATAAGGCTATACCCTTATTTCATCCTCCCCAGGATATACACTAAATAAATTATCACAATAGTTGTACATCGATATATGATGGTAGCTCTATCCCTTATGGAATTCGCTGTGAAGATCCTCCCCATAGTGACATCTCATTTTAGTTAGAAGTTAATGCCCTCACTATTTTAAATACAATAAATCCTACATATTCTTAGGTTCTTGGAAATATGGGACTATATATAATAGAAATCATATTAGTGACTAGAGACATCGTTTCTCTACTAGTATATGGTCTGAGAAAATGCTTATCATTTGTGCCACCCCTAGACTGTTCTCAATCCCATGAGATCTCCACTAGCCTTGAAAATTGCGATAAATCCTTCAAATGGAATCCATGATCGGAGGATCATGTTCAATATTTTGTCACATAAGAATAGAAGGATATTTTTCTCATAAAAAAAATTGTTTATTGATGATATACCCATCATGTTTTTGCACTCATCTACTTCCCATTTTTTCATTCCGAAGGAATTGTTAGAAAAATGCTTACAAAATATCTATCTGAATATCTAGACAACCCTCTAGAACCTAGAAGAAAATTTATTTCCTTATGATGGGAATCCACAAAATTTCAATACATTGGTGGAGATTCATTTACCAAATTTAATTGGAAGCCCTTCCATCTGGCCTACCACAACTAGAAGTTGAATTATTTATGATGAGGTCCATCGGCAAAAAGTCATTTACAATAAGGCCCTATAAAAATGGTTGTTATAGAAAATAATGTTCCCAATAGTTTATCCAATTTGTTTTTAAAAACCTTTTGCGATAGGTGGTTGTTCCCAATACAAATACTTATAGGTGACGAGAAGATCCACCCATCACAAAAAACATAAAAAATATAAAATAATAATAATAATAATAACATTTAATAAAATAATAATAATTATCCTAAAATAATAGTAATAAAAAAATTAAAGAATAATTAAAATAATAAGAAATAATAAAATATAAAAATTCAATAATAAAATTATAAAAAACAAAATATATGAAAAAATAATTTAATAATAATAATAATAAATAAATAAAAAAGGATAAAAATAATAAAATAATAGAAAACCCAATATTCAAAATAGTATAAAAATGCTCTATATTGAAATGTGAATATATGGATTCATAAAAATGGTGCAAAAAATTGTACATTCAAATATTTATAAGAAAAAGTACATATATCACGGGGGCATCTGGAGGTGGTGGTGGAAGGAATTCAAACCCAAAACCATGAGTCTAACATCACATGTAATCAATTATCTACTTATACTATTTATCATTCCATCGATGTATCTCCTCCTTATACTAATGATGCTGCTATTAAAAGAGATCCACCTACTCCCTATAAATGTTCTCTATAAGAACACCTTGAGATTGCATCTACTCCTCCAATTGTTCATAAGATTTTGATGGCTCTGGATGAT
This sequence comes from Viscum album, assembly GCA_963277665.1. NCBI lineage: Eukaryota > Viridiplantae > Streptophyta > Magnoliopsida > Santalales > Viscaceae > Viscum > Viscum album. Next base: position 1,296,090,757 of record OY728135.1, read on the forward strand.
CTCCTCTCAAAATACACAATGACATATCAGCGGTACCATAATAACTATCATGCATCAATTAATAGCAGATACGAAAAACTCGGCCTTTCTCAAAGACATACTATGTCACCTGCATCCATGCTGCATCATTAAATCCTGAGGTACTGGTTGTCTGGTAACTTGTATCGAATTGACTCTCACCCTATGTTTTAGGTTTTTTTGGCCTCATATGACTCATTCAATATCAATTTAGAATTAAAATTGTTTAAATATTATTTTCAGTTAATTTGAAAACACAAAAAGAAATTATAATGACCATAATATGACACATGAGATCACCTATAATCCCTCCAATGATTGGATCATTTTACATACATTAATAAAAATTTAACTCCATAAAAACATTTTTTATAATACCTATATGAGTATAAAATAAATTGTTTTCATTTAGTGTTTTATAAAATATTTTAAAAATTACATGTCATTTGATTCTGATGCATACTAAATGTGTGACTACCAGCTTGAAATGCCACTTCCTTTCTCGCTCAATTCTATTAACATATAAATTTTTTTTTCTAAAAGGAAGATCTCATATATTATAGATATAATCAATCCAAAACTTTATTTGAGATATAATCTGGTAGGTGGGAGTTTCTAGACTGATCAAGATCAATGATTTTGGATTTTAATGTTGATGTCCTCCTCAAATTAAGAAAACACTGGCAGCAATGATCATTTATATAGACCTCATATTCATCCGAAATAGATTTATACATTATATCATCAATGAGATACCATAAACCCTACAAAAAATTAACAATATAAATTTATTATTTAAATAAATTTCAAAATAACTATTACTTATTTACATACCGTCCAATGATTGAACATGGAGTGTAAAACATTAATATGAATCTGATCCCATATAAACCATGCTATAGAAAAATAATTCCTCAATATAGAACTCCCTTTTCAAATATCCATATGTGAAAATCTATGAAAAATGTGAAAAAATAATAAATAAATTAGTAAATAAATAAATTAAAATAAATTAAATACACAATTGAATATACCTCCACATGCATGGATTGAAACAAAGATATGGATGTTGCTTGAGGGCAGGGTCAAGAATCATCAGTATCTCTAGATCGCGACCCCTACAAGTCAATGTTGAACTAGAAATAGTGTGAGGTTCAGATGATATAGCATCTAGTAGTACAAGATCATCCAACTCAAAAAATATATCAGACAAATGTTCTTTGTCCATCTAAAACCCAAAATTTCTATTCTCATTAATTAAATAAAAATAAATAATATTTATGTATATATATATATATTTATTTGTTATTATATACTGTATTTAATTATGTAAACATTTTGTATCATCTTCATATTTTTTGGAAATAATATCTTTATATTTATATTCAAAATCCTAAATTTCCATTCGAGTTTTATCTCCTTCATCTCTTTCTATTTGAAATCAACTTGTCACATCAATAACATAATCGCCTCTATTGACCCACAAACGTTGGGTGACATCATCAGTATTTATGTCTCTTTATTAAAATATGGATTTGGAGTTGTCTCATAAAATATTTCAATTCGTTGCACTTTAGTGGAACCACATTCACCTTAGATAAACTGATTTTCATGAGATCTCATTTTTATTATGCTCCACCAGTCAGTTAACTCTAATAATGTAGCTTAATAATTTCCATAATAAATTTAATATGACTAATTAGCCAATAAAAATGTTTTATTTATGTAATGAATTAGTTTATGTTTAATGAAAATTATTCGATGAAGTGAATGAAAACATAATCCTTTGTCATTATCCAACCAATGACATTTATACATAATTATTAAATTCTATCCATGATAACATAGTTCAATTATTTCTTCTAGCAAGACAAAAATCAAATTCACTTTCTCTGTGATGAGATCCTCCCAGGAAAACACTACTATTCAATGGTTTTTTTTATTTCCATATGTATGTGTATGAAATTGAAAACCATTCACCACATATGCATTATAATATAAAACAATTTTGGATGGTAGTTTCCTCAATAAAAATAATCGATTATCCATTTAATCATCATGTTTATATACCTTAGTATTTAAAAAATATTTAACAATATAGAGAGTAATAAATTTATTTTTTATGTTAAACCACAAAAGATTTATTTTAGAAATTTTTGAAACCATAAAGAAAAATTATTTTGTCGACGTTTTTCAAGAGATGGTGATATACTTTATTGAAACTATTTATCGATATGATTATCATATTACCTACAAATAAAATAATATCAATTTACATTAAAAAAAATTGTAATAAGTGATAGTATCTCTCACTATACAAATGTTTACTTTTCTTCATAGTTGATTAGAACATATGCATGAGTTCTATCAAGTTTATCATCTAAAAAAATCATTATTGAACACCACCAAATCGAAGTTCTGAATGATAAAAAAATATACAATTTATTGTTAATTTCATCATCAACATTTATCCATTTATGACTCATGTGGTTATGTTAAGAGGGATATTCATATTCAATATAATGAGAGAAGAAAAATGAATATTTCCACTTAAAATAAGCTTTTGTAATTGATCCTTCTAACAATTCTTTATTATGAACTTTTTTCATCATTTTTTCATGCTTCTCTTGTATGGTTACATCCATAAAAACTCTACCAACCATACACATTTTTCATCATGAAAAAAATGTAATGTCAAATGTACTATTAAATCAAAAAAGGTGTTGGGATATTTTTCCTAATTTACATAATATTAAAACAACATATTTTTGCAGTCTATTTAGTGCATCCTACTATATTATTATAGCACAAATGTCTCAGAAAAAATATGATAATTCTATTATCACCACCCAAATCATGGAAATAAAAAACCTCTAAATCTAATTGATATTAATTTATCTATTATAACATGACAATCATAATTTTTTATCCATAAATATGAGTTTTTATTATAAGGTTTTCATCTATTAATGAGATTTAACACATCAGCTAACTAATTACCTCTAATTATTACTAATTTATATTAGTTTATAATTAATTTTATTTTTTCCATAATTTTTAATAATTTATATTATTTTTTCCAATATAATGTAGATCCTATCAATTTAATATTTTTTATTAATTTATAATAAATTTCCACCAATTATTAAAATATATTAATAATCATTACTTATGATCACTATATTTTATTAGTTTATAGAAATTTATTACCAATATTTACTAATTTTATTACTTTAATTACTATTTTTAAACAATTTATTAGTATTTTATATTAGATTATAATTTATTTTATTAATTTTTAATATTTATTAATAATATAAAATATTTTATTTCGATTTATTATAATGTATATTAATTTCCTTATTATTAATAATTTATAATAATAATATACTAATTATTACTAATTGTTACAAATCAATATTAATTAATCCTAATTAATTCTGATCATTACTAATTATTACTAATAAATACTAATGAATACTAATGAATACTAATTATTAATAATTTACACTAATTATTACCTGTAACCAATAATTAGTATTGATTTTTATTAGCTTATCAATAATTTATATAATTTATTACAACTCCATATTAGTTTTTCATGTTTTTAATTTTATAAAAATTTATACGATTTTATATGAATTTATGGTAAAGTCTATTAATTTATAACAAGTGATTTTAATTATTACTATTTATTACTAATAATTTGTAATTAATATTAATTATTTATAATAATTAGTAAATAATATTAATTATTACTAATTATTACTAATTAATATTAATTATTACTAATTATAACAAATTAATATTAATTATTAATAATTATTTATAATTAATTAAAATTATTACTAATTACAACCAATTATTAGGAAATACACCTAATTATTAATATAACTAAAACATTAAAAATTAAAACCATTAAATTTTAATTTTAATCATGACATCTAATTATAAAAATATTTCAAAAAATATTTAATGCAGAAGAAAACTATCTAATTATAATTGAATCTTATTACTACTAATTAATAATAATTATTACTAATATAAAATTTATTAAATTTAAAAACATAAAAATATTATATAAATACCTTCAAACACAACCATTCGCTAGATTGAAAACATGAAACATGGTCAAGTAAAAATTTTAATATTTTGAAAAATGAAATTGAAAAAATTTGAGAGTAGATATTGGGTGAGAGTTCAGAAAGTAAGAAATGAAAAAAATGATGGGGGGGTATATATTGGTTATAAAATTTATGTTGTGATTTTTTGCGATGGTACCCATCGCAAATAGTTCCACTAACATTAACTACGGTGGTGGTTGAAAATCTATTTGTGTTTGGTCACATTGCAAATACACTTTTTCAATTATTTATTTGTGACATGATTTAATTCAGTCACTAATTACAAAATAAGTCAGAATTTATTTGTAATGGGACCCGTTGCCAATAAATTCCTACCGACAGAGTATTTGCAACATGATTTTCTTTTGTTCAAAAATAACAGAAATAATGTATATTATTTTTGACATGGGTTTATGTTTATCACAAATAATTAATAGGCAGTTTTGCACACATGGAGTGCTAAAAGGTATTTGCAATGTGAAACTTTTGCCATTAAAAATAACCTTTTTGCTTACTTTTTGCGATGAGATAAATTTCCCAACATAAATTGTCAGTTTTGATTGACTATTTGTAATAGGTGGTTGACCCATCAAAAATAATCCGTCACAAAATTTTTTTCCCATATTGGTAGATCTTGACCAAAGAAGCAACAAAAAATATCTTCAATCGTCATGCCTCAAGGTGTTTCATGAGTTGCATCACCTAATCGACAATACCACTCCTATTGTTCATACCTGAACATTGGGGGAACATGGATCTTTTCATTTCATCTCATGCTCCATTAAGAAGATACAACTGGAAATGAAATCATGTAATTTCATTATTATAATGAGGCTACTATGAAAATAAAATTTTCAAGAATGGTTGCATACTCTAAAAAAGTAAACCATCAATAATTTTTATAAGCATCAAGATCGATGAGAGAAATTCATTGAAAAAATCCTAAACCAGGCAACCGATAAAATTAAATAGGCTTTTTTCCAATGGGAACACAATCAACAAGCAATCATAATGTCCTCAAAAAAATATCACATGTAGACTCATCACCATATCTGGATTATGCCTGAACAGGAATAGATGAGGTCAAGAGAGTAGTGACATTAGTAGTAGCCTTTTTAGTATGGGATGAACCTTATACAGTATGATTGAGGGTATTTTAATCACAAAATTCCCACATATTAATGAACAATATGTGATGGGTAACAAAAAAAGGAGAATGGGAGAAACCCCAACCCACAGGGCAGGGGAGTTTTTAGCTTAACCGCCGACATAATGGAAACCAGCCATTTCTAGTTTTGGGAGGATGACAAGCTGTAATGTCTCCAATTATTTCCCATCCGGTGACTCATTTCCCTGATAAATGAGGCCTATAATCAGGATTCATAGTGTTTCCCACTAGGTCACTCATCATCATGATTCTAAAAGATGGACCCAAAATGGAAGGGAGAAGTCCCATAAAGGGTGAATACAACTAGAATACCATTCATCAGCCATTAGGGTGCTCACGATTCATTATGAATTGGTTAACATAATGGACAAGAATACTGTAGTTAGAACAAAAAATAATGAAAATGCATAAGATCATGGAGATAATGGTTCCAACTAAAATATTGTCAACATTGAGAATGATGGTGTGCTTACCCAGAACTAGAAAATTACCCCAATTTCTTTCCCCTCGATCAATCCAATACTGCCTCATCTATAAATCCGTAGTAGATATTAAAATGAACCCATGGTCAAATATGTTTTTCTTCCTCCTATCGATAATTATGAGATTCATACGCTCGATTAAATATTCTACCAGTTGGGGGTATAAATTAAAGTGTTTAGGTGACTCAATGATGTGTTTCTTCAAGGATGAATTTCTATTGAACATGATCACAAGAGAGGGCCTCATCGTAAAATTCCAATAGGTTTACCTTATCCACTTGTGTTCATCAAAACATTTGATGAAAATAAAGAACATATTCCAAAATCGATTCATAGACCATCAGTTTACCCAGAACCAATCCTGGTAAATATAAAGATTACCCTTTATTAAAGAGATAGGAAGAAGGAGTTTAGTAAAATTTTATAATGTTTTCCTTCGCAAGATATTTGCTTAAAATATTGACAAAATAGGCAGGTCATATCCATCTTATTTCTGCACTTGTCCAAGATTAGGTTCAACCGAACACTTATCAAGGGATTATCAACACTATCCAGTCATTAGAAGTTGCGGAGTAGCAATATGCCCCGACACAACTTGAACAAAATCCTTACCCAAAGTGGGTGAGAAACACCCCACCGCCTCTAAACTCAGGGAGTCCTAGGTTACTGATATTCAATTTCTTAGGTGATCCCAAATAACATCTAATTCATTATGTATCCCACTATGATTCCATGATGGGAACTCACGGGAAACAAGAAGTAATGGAATTCATATGCTTCGTATAATCCTTTAAAGATCCATTTTTTGTATGGTATACCCATTTTCTAGCTCGATTGATAATCATATGGGGGGATATTTTCAGAAATTCCTCTTTCAGTTGAGCTCAATAATGAAAAAGACAACAATTAGTGACCTCTTGAATTGCAAATAGTGGGAAAATGAGTCTCATATTTTATTTCTAGAAGTAAAGGGATGACCTACTCCTAGATCCAACCACTTCCCTAGAAGGATATGCTCTCTCTCATCATTGATAACCTTAATGGAGAGATATTAAAGACATTCATCCCAGTGAAATATACATGTGGATTTCTAGACATATCATCAATTTCCCAAATATTAGAGGACTCTATACAATATACTAAGTTGATGACCTAAATTACTACACCAATCCAAGGGGAAAGAGAAGGAATGAATGGTGTGGTTTTTGTTACAATTACACCATAAATCACACATACTCTAGAATTGAAGCATGTAATGTATCATGTAGCACCCCTACTCATAAATAACAACCTCTGCCTCACCAAGATGAGTAGAGAGAACCTCGGAAAATGAAATTCATAAAACAAAATAATAAATTTTACTTGTTCTGAGACAATTAACATTGGGGCTATTTTATATCTATCTTGGAAAATTATTTTCTCCATCTACTAGAGCTTAAGAGGAATAAATAAATAGTTCTCATTGATTATCAAAATTATTTACCATTTTAATGTATACTATGGTGGACCATTTCAGAATGCTTTACCTTTATAGAACTCTTGAAATATTAGGTATATTTCATGAATGTAAACTTGGTATAACCTCTATCACAAGTGGCATATGTTTCACAACTACTCTATAGAAGGAGATGAGTGAAAATAATTTCATTAAAGAAGGAATAATAATTTGATAGCTGGATGACTTGAAATAAATTCCATCAAACCTCAGGTATTATCTATGCATAGAAGATATAACCAACAGTTCAATTAGTCACCTCCACTACGTCACAACCCACATCATCATCCCCACAAACCTCCAAAGGCCAGCCTGTAAAATGCGGCATGTCTAAAAAGAAAAGTGGGGAATTGAAATGGGATTAACCTTCTCAAAGGATAAAATTCTCGTTGAGTCTCTTTGATTTTATATCCTCATAGCTGAAGCAATGGGCACTGATCCACCAAACGAAACCACCTTATATGTTTAGTGAGACAAATTCATCATTAGACGAGGATTTAATTTTAGTTCCATTAATGAAATCCCTCTAAAGGATACCTTATTCATATATGAGTATGAATATGAACTAGATTCCCCCCCCCCCCCGATTAGGGAATTTGAGTAAGAGTTTATTGGGGACATAGATACCGGTGATGTCACATCAGCGGAAGAAGCCAAACTTCTAGATGAAGATCATATATGACAATCAATGTTTTCAAAACTCATGTAATATCTCTTAAATGAGTTTTTTGGGGAAGTAAAATAGACCTACATCAGCCAAAGTCACCACAAACTCAATCACTATAGATTATCAATCAAAATAGAAACATGTTTCTGATCACCCTCAATGGGCAGGAAGACCTGGCCAGACCCACCCACCAAGGACTAGAGTACCTCCAACTAATGTCTCGAGGGATGATCCATATATGAAAAATACTCAATCCTCTAAAGATCCAATAAAAAATCATATCCACATTGTGATGCATAGTTATTGAGACTAGATGTATGATATCTTGAAATAGTTATCCTTGGTATCATCCAAACTGTTCATCCTAGATGCCTTGAGCGTGTAAAAATTCCTCCGGGAAGAACTGATAGAAGATTTGATCAGACATCAAGAATTTGAATATGATGTTACTGCTTCAAAGTTCAATCAGACATAGGATGACCCTAAAAAAATGTATTGTGGTTATCTCCATCACATGTCATGATGAATACAACATTATATAGGGACACAACAGACCCTTTGATGTGTTCGATAGGATACATTATGTTGATGTCTAAAAATTTTTCTATGATAATGGCCCAAGATTTAATCTCAATAAAGTATAAAAACATCACTAGCTTGGATAAAATAATGAAAATTAGGTTCATTACTCAATAACATTTTAGGTATGTGAATAATGTTAGTAGAATCCATTGGGATAAATAATTATCATGTATCTATTTCAAGTATAAATACATCTCCAGCTAGGATGGAACAACAATAACATTTCATCATCCACTATAACATTGTAGGTCTATGAAATATTTGGTCAGAACCCATGGGGCTAAATCATTCACAAGTATCAATTTGGAGATATCATGGCTGCATACGAATATTAGTTGATTTGACATAACATGACAAACAATGTATTTTCAGGGAGGATATATTTTCATCAACATATTTTATTACCCTCATCATGCCATCAATGCATAAAATACTAAATAAAAAGAATATTCAGGATGTTTCACACTAATAAGGCCCCATTTGAATCCTTCGAGTCACATGATATCAATGAAGGATTCAATCTGGGGAATGGGAAAAACCCTTGGTTGATGATGTTTCTTAGGTTACCACCTTTAATGGTCATGAAATGATTCCAGTAAACCCCTTCAAATATCTTGTTGAAAAATATGTATTTCCCATCAATAATATTGGCTATATGAGCTTAAATATATGTTTATATTAAAAAGGCTCAAGATTTCATTCCTGACCACTGAGTCTAGTATTGTTGAAAAGACAGATGACTACCCAAAATTGGTGAAAGGTGAGATAATATTATATTTTGTAATTCACCAGATCTCCAAGAAATACTTGCCCCACCAATTGAGGAAGAATATACTATCTCATAAGAATTATTTCAAGGGAAATAACATTCTATATTACCTCATTCAAAACACGATTGATGATGAGACTCATTATTCATGTATCTATATGAGCTTTTTGGTGCTATCCTTTTCAGTCCAAAAGATGAGGTATTACCTAAAACATCACGAGGTCAATTTCGTATCTCATAGAAACCAACTAAAATATATTCTCATCCACTTGATTTTGAGTGGATTTATTTCATGGAGGAGGTAATTCTAAAACTGGTATACATTTAGAACATGCCTTAGAATTTGGTCATAATATGTCCATTATAAAATTTTCTGGAAAAGCACCACTAAAAAAATGAATTCATTAGATATTGAATTTATCTATGAATTTGTATTCTATATTCAAGATTACCCTTGGATATGGTAGACACATTTTCATCATGAATCTAAAAAACAAAATGGAATGAGAGTGGAAGAAACTAGGATTAATAATGTGGGGATTGAAGTTGTTATCATCTCTTCATCAAAGATGGTCAGGCCTTACTCATTCAAGCTATCCGAGTGGATCACACAATATGAATTAGAATATGATGATCACATTGGATCGATACACTTCATGTTCAAATATAACACATGAAAATGAATGATAATTCTAAACTATAAATTAAACTGTTTAATGTGGATTATAATTTAAAAAGGAACAACTAATACCATAATGATTAATGTTTTATTACTAATGGATTAATTCCTTTTGGAATAATAATTGACTCACATCCCATAGTCACAAAATGACTATGTCGATGTAAATAAAAATGAGGAAAAAACTATAGATGATCCTGACTGAGATGACACAGTCATCAGAATTGCACATCATAGGATGGTATCACTATTCCTTCAATCCAAAATGTAAGAGATCGATGAGATTATCCACATACCAAAATCGTACAGCCCTTCCACCATCTTTAGGAAACTCAATATGTACTAACTTAAAAAGGAATTGTTGGGTCAATAAGGTTTCCTTATGAATTTTCCATTCCACAATGTTTTGAAAAATCACAAACACTCTATCTTAAGGAAAATCGTATTTTCCCTAAGCATTATCCTAATAAGGAAAATTTTGCTTCCACAAGAATATTTTACCTTTAACTATTTTTTCTTTATTCATTTTATAGATTCTAAATCTAACTCTTTTATTTATAAAGGGTGAAATTCGTTTTTATATCAAAAACCTTGAAAACCAAATAATCCATAGTTTTATACCATTATGTTTTCATGATCTGTTTTCAGGTTCTGAATTCAGACTCTAAATTCTCTGAAATTCAGACATTGAATTCTCTAAAAATCAGAAACTGAATTCTCTGAAATTTTTACTCTGAATTCTATAAAATTCAGACTCTAGATTCTCTAAAATTCAGACTTTGAATTCTCTGATATTCAGACTATGAGTTCTCTGAAATTCAAAATCTGGATTCCTCATAATTCAGACTCCAAATTCCTCATAATTCAGACTATGAATTCCTCATAATTCCGACTCCTAATTCCATTGAATTTAGATTCAAAATTCCTCTGAATTGATACTCCGAATTCCTAATTATTCATATTCCAAATTCATTGGAATTCATATTTGAAAGTCAGTAGAATTCAGGTGTCAAATTCATTGGAAACCAGAATCTGAATATCAGTGATTTATAGTATCCAAATTGTTACATGCTTAAAAAATTAACTTTTATTTACCCTTAGACTCCAATAGAAATATTTGGTTAAGTAAAATTATTTTCCTTACACATTTTTTAGTTATGAAATGATGGTGTACTTTGTATTTCTAACTGACCATTTTTTGAGTGACACATGTTCTGGTCCCTCTTGGATTCAAGAAAAAATATTACCATTAGAGGAGGAAGCTAAACATTAGAGAAATGCCTACAAATAGAAGCTAATTAGAATGATCTCATAACTGATCCATCACTGTAGATATTTCATGCTACTAAAGGGATTTATAGAGAGAGAGACTCTCATGCCATGTTCATGCTGAACATCTTGTTCAGATTCCTTCGTGTGACTACGATTGTTTTTGTGTAGAATCGAGGACTTCCAGGGATTTTAAGATAGAGGTGTCAACTACCATAATGTTTTGGGACTCCCTTGATTAGGAAGACAGAGGTCTAGACTACCTTGATGTTTGAGGGCATGTGGGGATTGCAAGACAGAATCTGATATTCTTATCGAGGGCTTACCCTGGTGTGTGTAAGACAAACATTATTGAATGTATAAATAAAGGGACCGTTGTCCAAAAGTGTGGGATACCTTACTCTTTGGGTTAAAAGACGTCATGATTGTCACTTGTTTTGTTTCATGTTTATATTTTTCAATATTTTGATAAATCAGGAAAGTATAACTTTCTTATACTTTCTTGTCCTTTTAAGAACTCTAATTAAGTAAGATTCTATATGCATTATGGTAGAATGTTTTCCTTTTAAATTTCATTATGTTTTATTACTAGAACCACATTTCTGGAAGTTAGGAAGTTTGTATAACAAAATGTGGTCATATGAATTTACCTTGTTTAACCTTGTTAACCCTAGTTTTCATTAATGTTAAGAATGATTTTTTAAAAACATTAAATTCACCCCCCCTCTTTGAATTGAGTAGATATATTCATATTTTAATCCTAAAATTGGTGTCATATGAGTCTTCTGTGATGCTTAAATTCACAAATAAGTTTTCAAGCTCATGTTTTCATTGTTATAAGTATTTTCCTTACTTAGGATTTTTATCCTTGTTTACAAAATTTTACTACTAACAAGTTTTTGTGGAAAGATAATTTCTTCTAGATGGAAGGAATGAATGTTGGTTTGATTGAAAATATAAATACTACTAGAACACCAATATTTTATGGAAATGATTATGAATATTAGAGAGATCATATGAAGCCATCTATTATTAATAATGGAGTGGACAACTTTGTTATTCTTACTGGAGATTTCAAGATTTTGGATAAGGAAGTCAGAACATTTACTAATTAAGAGAAGTTTGAATACAAAATAAACTATAAGGTATGAAATACTTAATTGTGTTCCATGTCCAAGAATATATATAGTCATATTTATTCTTGTGAAGCTAAAAAATGTATTTGGAAGGAATTGGAAGTTACTCATTTTGGTACATCTGAGGTTATAGAATCTAGAAAAGATATGGTTAGAGCAGAATATCATGGATTTATATTTCTTTATTGATAACCAATTTGAAAGGATCAACAATGGTTTATGACTATTGATAATAGTTTATAATCAATCAGGGAAAAAGGTTTAAATGAATAGGAACTTTTAGACAAGATTATATATATCATGCCTAATGAATCGGAATCTATGAGAACATGAATATGAATGTATCACAAATTACTCTGGATGTGATTTTGGGAACTCTTTTTTAACATGAGACAAGAACGAAATGAGATGCAGATACGAATAAGAAGAATAATGGAAATGGATGTGTAGCCTTTACTACTAATAATCCAAGACATCTGAATTGGTTACAAGATCCATGTCAAAGAATGTCCATGATTCGTCTGAATCAAGTGAATGTGAACATTATGAGAATGAGTCAGCTAATCTCTCTCAAAGGATTAACAAGTATATTGGAAATAAATAAGTTCAGTATAGGTTTAGGAAGAAACAAAGAAAGGAAAATAAAGACTCAGAATTCACATGTTATGAATGAAAAAGAGCATGGAATATAAAGCTAGATTTTTCTATGCTTAAGAAAAAGGATAAAAAGGAAAATTATTCTGAGAGAAATAGAAATTATTACTACAAAGATAAAGGAAATTTTTTTTGAAATCCAATGACACCTGGACTGCCAGTGGTAGTGACTATTCTGATAAATCCTTAGAGTATGAATCTTCTGATCCAAAGTATCTTGATCCAATATCCAAATTACCCATTGAAAAACCTTGTCTAATGTCCAAGGTACACAATGCTAATTCCATTACCAATTTATTCTTGAATTCAAATTATAGTGATGATAATAACTATATGTCTTCAAATGAAGATTATTATTCTGAATAAGATAATAATTTACCTACATATAAATAAGTTTCTAGGTTTGATAAACATCTTGAGCCTGAAAATTCTATATTCTAGAAAAAAAATTATATGGAAATTTCAATAATTTCTCTTCTTACTAAAAAAGTATCAAATCTCTCTAAAAATCATGGTAAAAAATTTATGATTTTGAATGTATCTAAAAAAACATTTAGGAGTTTAATTCCAAGAAGGATAAAAATTCGAAGGATATTGAAAATGTGATTTCAACAAAATATATTTTAGAGACTAACTCTAGTGCTAAAACTAATGATTTTTAGGATAAAAAATTAGTTGTTAGACTGAATTTAGAAATATTTCCCATAGAGAATTGTTTTTCAAATGTTACCTTAGGTAAGGAAAACATTGATAAAATTTATTATCAAATTAGACCTTTAGGGGATAATTATGGATTTGGTTATACTCATTATAAAATAGCTTTTAGTAATAATTTTTTTTCCCTCCAAATTCCCCATTCTGCACTAAATATCATTGTGGTGAACATTGGTGAAAAATTGTTCTTTAAACAAAACCCAGTATTTTGGTTTTCATAAATCTTATTTTTTAAGAAAATGTGGATACCTAAAATTTTTGTTTCTAATGTTAACGGATGCAACAATGTTGGGGATTTAAAAGTCCAACACTATTATTTTCAGAAAATAAAGATAGTACAAACAAAAATACATGGTACATGAATAGTAAATGTTCATGGCACATGAATGGTAACAAAAACCTCTTTGAATAGATTATCATGAAAAAAGGAGGAAAAGTATCTTTCAAAGATAATTATAAGGGATAAATTTTTGGTATAGGTAACATTGTTCTTCTTAGAAAAACCTTGATTTCAAATGTTTTATTTGTTAATCTTCATAAGAGCAACTATATTATCATAAGTCAATTATGTGATGAAGTTTATCTTGTGAATATTTGGAATGATAAGTACTTATTACACAATTACAAGGAAGATGTTATTCGTTCTTACCATTGGATGGAGAATGTATAAACAGGAAACATTAAAGACCTTATTATCCAAGACCTACCTTGCCTTTGTGCAATGGATGTCCAATCTTAGTTATGGCCTAGAAGGTATGAACAATTTAACCTTCGGAACTTATGTAAAATCTCTAACAAAAGACTTATTAAAGACATAACAGATCATAGATATGATTATTCAAAATTATTTTATCTTTGTCAATATGGAAAGTAACATAAATCATGTTTTAAATCAATTGGAAAAGTCTCAACTTCAAATGCATTATTGTTGGTGCATATGAATATTTTTGGTCCAACACAAACTTGAAGAATTAGAGGAAAATAGTATCTGTTTATCCTAGTGGATGATTACACATGATTTATGTGGGTCTATTTTCTATCAATGAAGTCTGAATCATTTTTTTATTTTAATATTTTAAGAGACCTAGTTAAAAATGAGAAAAACCTTCCACTAGTAAATATTCATAGGTATCATGTTGAGAATTTCAAAATTCTTATTTTGAAACCACTTTTATTAGAAAAGGAATTACTAATAACTGCTCTACACCAAGAACCCCTCAACAAAATGGTGTTGTTGAAAAAAGAAACTCAATTCTTCAAGAGATAACCAGAACCATGTTGAGTGAATATTTGGTTTCCAAACATTTTGGGGCTAAAGATATATGTACTACATGTTATATTATAAATGGAGTTTTAATTATAACTTTTCTTTATAAAACACCTTATGAGTTTTGGAATGGTAGAAAACATAGACTTTCTTACATCAATGTATTTGGATGCAAAGTATTCTTTCTGAATACTAAAGATAATTTACATAAACTCCAACCCAAATATGATGAAGGAATTTTTTTAGTCTACTCCACACCTTATAAGGATTATAGAGTTTTTAATAAATATACTTGAACTATTGAAAAAACGATACATGCTAAATTAGATGAAATTGATCCTTTGATTTTAAATCCCCCTCAACCTACATCTGCGTATGTGTTTTAAAAAACTAACTATCAACCCCTAATAAAAGATCCTTGTGATAAGAAAAATGTTCAATAAAATGTTTCTGAATCATTTACCCCAGAATATTTCATAACATATGTTGATGAACATGTTTTACCAAACCCAAATAAATTGTTCCTTAAGAATAATCCTAGTGATAATATCCCTAGTGATGTAAATAAACCTATAAGGAATAGAAGATCCTTATGAAATTAAGTAGAAAAACTAGCATTCCATTCTGAATTAGAATAAAAAGCACTGATGATGTTTTAAGTGATGGTGATTGGATAAAATCCATTCAAGATGAGCTAAATGAATTCAAAAGGAATAATGTCTGGACCTTGGTTGAAAGTCTAAGGAAACTTCTGTTATTGGAGTAAAATGGATCTTCAGAAATAAGTGTGATCAAAATGGAATCATAGTAAGAAATAAATATAGTTTAGTTGCTCAGGCTATAATCAACAGGAAGGAATAGACTATGAAGAAACCTATCATCCAGCAACTAGAATTGAATCTATTCATATCCTACTTGACTTTGTACCTTTATTTAATTTCACAATTTTTCAAATTGATGTTAAATGTTCTTTTCTTAATGGTTATGTTTAAGGGGATGTTTTTTTGAACAACCTCCTGGTTTTGAAGATACAAAACATCCCGAACATGTTTTCAAACATACCAAACCAATATATGGGGTAAAGAAATCACCTACAGCCTAGTATGATAGACTAAGAGGTTTTTTTACCAAACAATTACATTAAAGGAAATTCTAATCCAACCCTCTTTATAAATAAAGATAAGAAAAATGTTTTTATTATTCCAATTTATGTTGATGAAAATATATTTTTTTCAACTCAGCAATCTCTAACCGATTTATTTTAAAATATAATGAAATATGAGTTCGAAATGAGTATGATTGGTGAGTTAACATTTATCATTTGTTTTCAAATTTCACAAAATAGGGAAGGAATTTTTATATCTCTACATAAGTATATTAAATATATTCTTAAAAAGTATGGATATAACATCACTAAAAGTATTAGTACTCCCATTGGTACCTAAAATTCACTTGATCTTAAGGAAGATGGGAAACTTGCAGATCAAAAATCATTTAGAAGTATGATATGATGTTTACTATACTAGATATCTAGTCATCTGGACTTAATGTTCATAGTGTGATTATTTGCATGGTAAAAATATAATCCTAACGAATCTTATTTCAAGGAAGTGTAAATAATGTTTTTATACTTAAAGGGAACAATGCATTTAGGACTATTTTATACTTATGGAAATTATATTGTTTTAAAAATATTTTCGGATGTGGACTTTGGTGGATGTAGAATGGATTGGAAAAATACATTCGGAATGTGTCATTTTTTAGGAGATTCATTAGTTTCTGGGTCATGAAAAAAATCAACACTTAGTAGCACTTTCCACTACTAAAGCTGAATATATAGCTATTGGAAGTTGTTGTGATCCAGTGTTGTGGATAGAAGACAGACTCACAGACTATGGTCTGGGTTTTACCGAAACACAAATAATGTGAGATAGTACTAGTTCCATTTCCTAAAGTAAAAACCTTTCACATCACTGTCATTAAAAACCCAAATATATTAGGCATCACTTTCATAGGGATCACAGACAAAAAAGAGATATCATTCTTAAATTTATTGAAATTCAAGATCAACTAGCAGATATTTTCACAAAATCATTACCCTCCAATAGATTTGAATATATTAATAAGAAGTTTGAAATGATAACATTAAGATAATATTCCATATTAACTTCTTGTTGAATCCTATCTCTTTATAGTAAGAAACTTTTTTTATTGGGGGAATACATATTTTTGATAGTTGAAATTTTTTGAAGTCAAAATTTTTGGTAGTAAAAATTTTCATAGTCATTAATTTTTGTAGTCAAAATTATTTGTAGTCAAAATGTTTCGTGGTCAAAACATTTTTAATCAAATTTTTTAGTAATAAAATTTTTTCATTAAAATATTTCAAAATCTAAGGTTCCTAGAAAAGAATCTTCCTCATTATGAATAATATTCCTAGGAACATGTAAGGTATGTTTTGTTTCTTAAATTTTTGTAATCATATTTTTTACATGTAGGTATTTTTATTTTGTTTAATAATATTTTTTGGATTCACTTTTTCTTAAATTAGAATATTTACCCTAAAAACCACAAAAGTTCAGAACATACCAAAATCATTCTTCTGTTATCATATCAACCATCAGATCTGATCAAGAGTATTTCAACCATTGGATAAATCAAGGAAGTTGAACCGTCGCCTCAAACACCTATATGATGACCACCTTATGTTTGTCCCACATCGATCATGAAAGCCTTCACATGCTTATTTTTTCCACCCTATTTAAGGACGTTCCAAATCTTCAGGTTTTCTTAACATCCGAATGTCTTCTGAATCCTGTCCGTAGAAAGAAATTTTGACTTTAAATGAAATTTGTGAATGGAAGATATACTGAGAATGGTTGGCTGATCTGAATTTTTATGCCAAATATCACTCTATAATTTCAACAAATACTAAGATAAATGGCTAGAAGAGCCTATGTATATCTAAACCAAAGGCCTATGATCTGTTCTATCCAGACACGCTGATTAAATATTATGAGTCAGAATGTTTTTTCAACCGAGGGAGAGATAAGTTTTCCTTCAAGAGTTAGGGGAAGAATTATTCTTTTTCTTAAAACAAGGCTGCACATTTGATTGGAATTATTTATGAAGGTGAAGAAACATTATGCACTCAAAAGTTATTGGATATTTTAGGATCTTTTGATAAGGAAAAAGATATAGTTTTTCTAGGTTTGAAAGGAGTGAATTCTTTGAATATTGTTCGTCTATCTACAAACCTTCATATTATTGAGTTATGGGTCCAAGGTTTTATCATTCAGAAAATAGGGGCTATGGGCACCCTGAAGAAAAGTGATATATATTCTGGACATCTTGGTGAACCTCAAAAAGATAAAAATGGTCAAGTATATCTTGGTTGCGATTGAGAATATCAAGAATGAAACTTTTATGTCTCAAATTATCATGTATCCGGATATACTCTCAAAAATTGTTGTTCTTTGCCTTGAGTCATTCAAACTTCCTTGCAGTTATAATACCAGGAATTTCAAAGTAATGTTATTGAGTGATGAAACATTAAAGAGGATGAAGTTTGTCTTATATAGTTAATCTGGAGATTTCTATGACTATTCAAAAGGTGAAATCAAAGCTCCTTCAATGAAACTGAATGTGGTTGAGACTTCCATGAATGGAGGAAAGAAGATGAAGGAAAAGGGACTGAATAATAAAGGAGAAACTAATGTGGCTATGGAAACCCAATCTACACCTCCAAAGAAAAAGATGAAAAAGATATAACCTGATGAAGTGGTGGCTAAATATAGTGAAGGCAAGAAGATCATGAAAGAAGGGGAGCCTATTTTTTCCTTGGATCCTGCTGAGGTAAAAGTCTTGATGTTGAAGGATTCCATGAATCGTGAGAACCAAGAAAAAAAAAAGAAGAAAAGAAATAAAATGTCTAAAGCTGAGATAGTACAATCTCTTCTCTAGGCTACTGAAAAAGACTATGATGAAATTCAGGTACCAGGATAGTTTTTGAAAGAATCACTCCCTGGGACTCCATTAAAGAAGGTGGTGATTCTAGAACAACATCAAGACGAAGAAAGAGTTGAGGAGGAAGAAGTGGAAGATGAAGTAGAAGAAGAAAGCAGTGGTGACACATAAGACATCATAAGTCTATTGGAGGATTATCCTGAGACGGAGAGTCCTTCTTAGAAATTTTCTATCTAAAATTTTGATACATAATCTTCAGAACATGATACCCTCGGAAAAGATGACAAGGGTCATAAATAAGTAAACAACCCATCTAAAAAAGAAAGCAGTAATCATGATTTTGTTCATCCAGAAGATCATGTGGAGAATAATGAGAAAGAAGAAGTTGATGAAGATAATATTGTTCTATTGTCAAATAGAGATAATGAATCACCCAAAACAGTAGACATTATTCCATGAGTTAATAAGAGAAAATAGGTAGTAGTCGGTACACCTTGTAAATATATAGTGAAAAAGATAGAATTTAGTGCTACGTCAAAGAGGAAAGCTGATGAGTTAAACATATAATCCTCACAAACTAAACACTCGGATTCATAATCGTCCTCTTTTGGACATGATTTAGTTGTTCAGTCTGTGAAAAAGTTGGTTTGAACAATTCCCTTATTTCCAAAAAATAGATTCAAAATGCCAAATTCTTCAAAATTCGACAAATCAGAATTCAGATTTAGCTTCCATGGTTATGGATAAATGTGCACGACTTGAAGAAGATTTTAAATGTTTTTTCATTAGTTAGGAGGCTCATAAATGATCCAATAAAAAGATTAAAATCTGGTCAAGAAAGACAGTCGGAGTGTAACGCCCCGACCCCAGGTACCCAGAGTCGGTGCATTATTTTAATACATTGTCATGATTATAAGGAATAAAGTCCCAAATGACCGATCAGTTTAGCAGTCTTGGAAAATAGATGGCATGCATGAATGTTACATTACACTTCATAACATACAAAACAACATAAATAATCCTTTATTAATTCCATTATTCCCTTGTCTTAACCCTGCATATCAATCACAATATACTTCTCGGAATCCTGGGAAAAATAATACATAGAAAGGGGTGAGCTCAAACGCTCTGTAAGGGTAAGCAATATAGCGGAAACTTTCATAAATAAGAATAAACATTTAAGGCAATGTATAACTAAAACAAAATCCTTTTAAACTTAAACATCAACATAGAATGGAAAAAATAAAATGAAATAATGCCAATTAAATATTTACATGGATATTCTACTAATCGAATAATCACATGCAATATCAATAACCACTTTCATAATGATGGAATGCATAATTCCAGACTATCATAACCACAGAGCCAGGGCCTTGTTCCAAGACTAAAAATAAGATTTTGTCAAGGCCTTGTTCCATGACACTAGTTTGTCTCATGAGACCTACTGATTCATCGAGGAGCTATATCGGGCTCCACCCATCACTTACTAAGTCCAATACATTCCAATATGAAAATTTTTAAACATAACATAATCATTCATATTAAAACTAGCATACTAAATGTCAATACTTTCTCCATAAACCATGAATGGTATAAAAATAACACATCCAAAGTAAAACATATCACAAAACCATCAATACAATATAAAAGTTTTGTATCATAATAAATAAACTTCAAATAAGCTTAAAATCCATCAAAGGATGTTGACATAGATGAAATCGAAACTATTTGATAGAAATATCTCTTTTCTCGAAATCATTGAAAAGTCACACATTTATAAAGGAAGTCATTTAAAAGATAATTTTCGAATCAAGGTGTCTCATACCACTTTGAAACTTTTGAAAAGAAATATCATTTCAAATCATTTCAAATGATTCATGTCCATATAAGTAAATCCTTAAAATCATTTTGAAAACATGGAAATTAATTAAAAATATTTAGAAATAGAAATCATTAAAACATTAAAATTTTTTATCTTCATAAAGAGTACCTTTCAAAAATTCTTAAAATATTAATTTTAAAATAATTTAAAAGTCACATAATTATAAAATAAAACATTTACTTTGAAAATACTCTTATAATATTTTAAGGTACGCTTCAGTGATTTTATTATGGTGGAAAATAACCGCACCCGCCATATAAGTTTAAAAAGACATTCTTACCTTAAATTTGTCGAAAAGGATAAAAAGTACCTTGTTTGGAAAACAACAGAAAAATTCCATTCAAAACACATAAAGGTATAAATGTCTTTAACCCATTGTCTAGTAAATAGTAAAAATGTTTTTAAATACATTTTTAAGGAACATGGATGTGGATGATAAGGAGATCCCAGTAGATAATTACGTTTAAACAAACTCGGATAATGATGAGATTGCGAAATAAACCCTTACCTTATACTTTTCCTTGGTTGGGGTAGGTTAAACTCCAGTATAATGGTGAAATAATTGTTATTAAATTATACAAGAATCATATACATTAATATGATATCATATATGATCTTTTAACATTGATTTGTTAATAATATCTTAGTATTATCGTTGTTTCAGTTGTTAACTTACTCATTTTATTTTAAATGTTTTGTGAAGAAAGCCATGTTTTTCATGGATAGGTTGTTTCTTAATCATATCCAGAATGATATCATGTCTTTATATACTCATATTAATCATCAAATGAGAATTATACTTGAATGGATATGATGGAGAATGAATCTCATCGCGTTCGTCAAGACGGTAGTCCGTATGTATGCACGAGCGACAATATCATTCATTTGATATTAAAATAATATATAATTGGATATTATATAATATAAAAATGATAATTATCATGTTATATTTATTATTCACATGAATTACACATCATTATTATACCCATCCATATAATAATTTATTGAATAACAATTACACCACGGTGTGGAGACGGTAAGCCGTACGTACACACTTATGGTGAGATGTTATTCAAAGGATGGATAGAATACTGAATATGTCTTTAATATATTTATAATAACATCACAGTATATATAAGATACTGTAGTTATTATTTTATAATGGGAAAACAATGAAAGAAGAAGTTGAAGAAGAAATGAATTTGAAAAAGGGTGGTGAAAACATTACCTCTT
The DNA here is from genome assembly GCA_963277665.1 of Viscum album. Classification (NCBI taxonomy): domain Eukaryota; kingdom Viridiplantae; phylum Streptophyta; class Magnoliopsida; order Santalales; family Viscaceae; genus Viscum; species Viscum album. The sequence continues at coordinate 1,296,112,865 of OY728135.1, forward strand.
CTTCGGGTTCTTCCATTTGATTTGATAAAAAGGGATCCATAGGTTGGCTTTATGATCAACCTAAGGACTCTAGGTTGTAGTTAGGGAAGTCTAGAAAGTATTTGGGCAGGGTTTGGCCGAACAAAAAGGCTTTGAAGGTCTGAATTAATGAGAAGGGGGAGTGCCCTTTTATAAGAGGGGTGAGGGGCACCTTTGGAAAAGATAGGAATATTATTTTATAATAAATTCATATTTGGTTTCCAATGGCTGAAAAGTGGATAATTTAGAGTTTAAGGTGGGTATAGGTCAAAAAACACTCTACCAATATAATTTATACAGGTTTGGGTCACTATATTAACCTTATCATTAATTATTAACTCTTAGTTAATTAGTTTCACTTTTACAATGTCTCTTTGTATCTTTATATTATATGGTTAATGAACTTACTATATACATCCAAGATACCACCAAGTGGTCCAATAATGATAAAAATATCATGATATAAGTCTCTTGGCCTATCCTTATATTTTTAAGAATTTAATATCAATTAATAATATAATATTTGTTTCAAAAACACTTTTATGTCAATTTTGACACTATTCAATAATTATTTTTTGTACAACTCATAACAGAATGATTACTTCGAAAAAAGTTATTTAAATCAATCCTAACAGTACATATTAACCTAGAAAATAATTGTTTTTAATAAAAAGTCTCAAATTAAATTTTTTATGTATATATAATATCAATTATTCTAATTTTTCACTATTATGGTAATTACCGCATCACCATTGTGTCATAAATAAATTAAATTATATAATGTATAAAATTTATAAATAAAATACCATTATGTAGGAAATCTGTTTATATTTCTATGGAATATTTATAGTCGAAAATCCAACATACATAACCCTATGTAAAAATTGTTTTACTAAAATATATATGCTTATATCATTTTTGTATTTATTTTTAGTTAATTAATATAATGTGTCATTATCACTTACAAGTGGCTCCATGGGGTCTAAAAATCGACACAAAGATTCCCATGGTCGAAAATGTATCATCCAATAAGGATAGGACACGTTTTAGGGTAATTGTTTATTATTATAATATTATTTTTTAACCCTTATTTACGGGATTTACCCTTTAACCATGGTAAATAAAATATTTACCGAAGTAATTATTCAAAATTTCTAAAAATAAAAGTTACCTATTTACAAAATTTGAACATCCTAATTCCAAATATGGAATCCATATTTCTAAATTCAAAACATATAATTGGAAGAAATTAATTTAAAATTAATTCCCATTTTTAAAACAAAAAGCGTGTTTTTAAAAGATAATAATTATCAATAGATTGGCACTTGTTTATGTCTGGTTTGATTGTGAAATTATGTACAATGACCAACATTTTATTAAATGGTAAAAATATATTCTAATTATACTTTTAAACCACTAAAATTCAAAATTTATCACTATTAATTATTTTGATTAAAAAGTTGTTTTTAATTAAAATTCAGTAATTTTCACTATTCATCAAAATATAAAAGTTATCCGAAAAGTACCAAAATTTCACCCTAGGATAAATTCGATATTCCTAATCCAAAAATGAAGTCCATTTTGATAGAAAAATTTTATAAAATTTCAAAAAGTAGGTATTACAATTCATAATGGCTAGTTTGATTGGTTATGGTGTGTGTTAGAACTCGAAGTTGCGTACAACACATGCTACTATTTTATTCAAAGAGAAGCATACCGTGGAAGTTTGGGGTGTTTAGTTGTAAATTTTTGATTTCCCCATACTAAAAAGTAAATTTATTTAGTCGAATTGAATATATAAAAGTTTAAAATATTGGATTTAAAAGGGTTCACTATTAAAAGTTGGTAAAAGTGCAATACTAAAAATGAATTTGTTCTCACATTATGTCTAAGAAATTCATAATATTTATTCTAAATTTATAAGGATTATACAAAGTTCAAAATTTAGTTAATACTATTCATAACTTCTTTTGAACAGCTTTTTTGGTAAGTCATGGTGCGCTTGAACTCGGTGTTGCGTGTAGTGCAAGTTATTGAATTATTTAGAAGAAATAAAACATTATGAAATCATGGGGTGCTACATTCTCCCCTCATTCAATAAATTGCATCCTAAAATTTTGAAATTGTTCTTCAAAAATAAAAGGTTGAATATAGAAAATATCTTTTTGGGAAAACCCACATCGGAAATTGGTTTAATAAAATTTAGTCTTAATAAGAGGAAAAGAGAAATGAAAGGGTCACCACCAAATTATAATCTCTATTCGGAGAACATTGGAGGAAATTAGATACATATAATTGGAGGAAAAACGTAAATATTTATAGGTAGTGATTGAGGTCATCAGTCACAAACAAGTGTAAAATTGAGGGCCTTAAATTCATCAATCTATGATGATTTAAAATACCATCGGTTCAGCAAAACATATGGTATTAGGATAACACATTTTTTTGTTTTGAGATCCCTTCACAATAGTATAAGAATTAATTTCTTCATAGAATAAGAGGAGAAGAAAAATATATACTTGAAAAGTAGAGTTCCCTCTTTTAACAAATTTCTATCACAAACTCATATATCACTCTAAATGATAATAGAACATAAAAAAATATTCTATTTATCTTATTCGTTTGGGGTTTAAAAAATGAATTTATAATTCATCTACTAGACCTTATTAAAATAAACTAAATTATTTAATCTAGGAAAACTTGTGGGCCAGTGGTAGGTGATACACCCTTGCCATCCTTCTGTTGCGGGTTCAAGTCTTGCTGCCTTGCCGGTCGCGACAGGTTGCCACCCGACCTCCTGGTTGTCCTTTAATGGCAATCCAAAATTAATCTCAAACTTGAATTATCCAAAATACTTCTGTCCAAACTCACAGTCCAACATTTATAAGGAAGGTAATCGTAATGTAGATCCTTTTTTCCCCGTAATAGCATATGAATACCTTCATCATGTATTCTTTTAAGACACTGAAACATCCTGAATTACCATAATCCTTATTGATTACATTCATGCTCCCTTATTCCTTGTAGAATGATGGATATACTTCATCCATACAAAAATGTTGTAACCTCCTAAAATTATGGAATATAAAAATCTTTAATCGGTTTCAAGGTAGTAAAGAATATCCAATATAATTTACCCGAATCAACCATATCATATGCCCAAATAAGTACATCAATATTAGGACCATATTAAGGTTTATCTTTCCTTCAACCATGTAATTTCCAAAAAAGTATAAATTGTTGTAGAGTCAATTTTCTTATTACTATAAAATCGTAAATCCTCAATGAAATAGTACTGCAGTACAATCCTTATATACTCCATAATTATTATAACAAGTACATTGCTGATACAACACTCAAATGACATAATCAACATAAGAACTATAATCATTCCTCTTCATCTGTGGTAGTATCATAACTTGATTCTTTTCCAATAGCATCATTTGTGGCATAGTTTGATGATAGGTTCGCGTAGTGTCCAAACTCCTTGCAAATGAATCATTGTACATTTGAAACCATTTTCTTACCCTTGCAATCACGTACTTGGTACCCTTTTCCTACACACTTATATCAAACTCCCATTCCTTTTAGGCAAGTTCTAGGGTGTTTCTTCTCACAGTTATCACATATGGGGAAATTCTTCTTTTCCCTCTTCCGTTTTTCCTTCATTCTCTCTTCCAACCTTTTCTTCTCTTGCTTCCCATCAAAGACATAGGACTGAGTAAACTCTTTAGTACACATGATACTATTTCTTCATATGATGATAATACGTGGGAGACTATTTCCCATATAAATGATGGCTTAATTCCATGAAAGATACGATCCTTATTTCTCTTTGGATCATATGTATTACTAAAGTTCACATTCCTTCTACTGGGCGCCATTTCTATATAATAGCATAAACTAGGTCAGTTTATGAATTGCAATGAATAATTCCGAACTTGTAAAATACCTAACGCAAATTGAATAGTTTATGGATATAATCCATAATCAATAAAATGTTTTCTTTGAGTAAGTATATTCTCATGATCCTTTCATAATGGTTTGTAATGAAATTGAGAATTATCCTAAGCATATCCCCCGGGAGTGTCGTAACCAAGAGTGAAGCACGGCCCGTTGTCGTGCACCAGTTTCTGTTCGAGTATGGCTCAAAGCGGTGTTTTCGGGTTTTACCCCTGGGTACATCTATGCCAGAGCTGCTTCTACCTGCTCGTATCCAGACAGGGATGTATTGCTCAGAAAACTCATAAAATCTCTACAACAGCAAATTTCTAGGAAGTTCTTCTATACTAATCCTCAAAGTCTATCTTAGGGATATGTTATCTAATCAAAGTTTATCTAAATCTAGTTTCTGAGGTTATTTCTAAACTTCCATTGATACCAAATGTAACACCCCGACCCCAGTTACCCAGATTCGGTACATTATTTTAATACATTGGCATGATTACAAGGAACCAAGTCCCAGAGGACTGATCAGTTTAGCAGTCTTGGAAAATAGATTACATGCATGAATGTTACATTACACTTCATAACATACAAAAAAACATAAATGATACTTTATGAATTCCATTATTACCTTGTCTTAAAACTACATATCAATCACAATATACTTCTTGGAATCCTTGGAAAAATAAAACATAGAAAGGGGTGAGCTCAAACACTCCATAAGGGTAACCAATATAGTGGAAACATTCATAAATAATCATAAACATTTAAGGAAATATATAACTAAAACAAAAGCCTTTTAATCTTAAACATCAACATAGTATGGAAAAAATAAAATTAAATAATTCGAATTACTTATTCACATGGATATTATACTAATCGAATAATCACATGCAATATCAATAACCACTTTCATAATGATGGAATGCATAATTCCAGACTATCATAACCACATAGCTAAGGCCTTGTGCCAAGACTACAAATAAGATTTTGTCAAGGCCTTTTCCCAAGACACTAGTATGTTTCATGAGACCTAACGATGCATCGGGGAGATATATCGGGCTCCACCCGTCACTTACTAAGTCTAATGCATTCCCATATGAAAAGGTTTAAACATAACATATACATTCGTATTAAAACTAGCATATGAAATTTCAATACTTTCTCCATAAACCATGAATGGTATAATAATAACACATCCACAGTAAAACATATCAAAAAATACCTTCAATACAATACAAAAGTTTTTTATCATAATAAATCAACTTCAAATAAGCTTAAAAGCCATCAAATGATTTTGATGTAGATGACATCAAAACTATTTGAGAGAAATATATCTTTTCTCGAAATCATTGAAAAGTCACACATTTGTAAAGGAGGTAATTTAAAAAAGATATTTGAATCAAAGTTTCCCATACCACTTTGTAACTTTTGAAAAGAAATATCATTTCAAAACATTCATGTCCATATAAATAAATCCTTAAAATAATTTTGAAAACATGGACATTAATTAAAAAGGCTTAGAAAGATAAATCTTTAAAACATTTAAAATTATGATCTTGATAAAGAGTACCTTTCACAAATTCTTAGAATATTCATTTTGAAATCATTTAAAAGTCACATAATTATAAAATAAAAAATTTACTTTGAAAATATTCTTATAATCTTGTAAGAGAAGCTTCAGTGATTTTATAACAGTATAAAATAATCACACCCACCATATAAGTTTAAAAAGACATTCTTACCTTAAAATTGTCGAAAAGGATAAAAGGTACATTGTTTGGAAAATGACGGAAAGATTCTTTTCAAAATAGATAAACGTATAAATTAATTTAACCCATTTTCTATTAAATAGTAAAAAAAAATTTAAATACATTTTTAAGGAACATAGATGTGGAAGATAAAGAGATACCAGTAGATAATTACGTATAAACAACCTCGGATAATGAAGAGATTGCGAAATAAACCTTTACCTTGTACTTTTTCTTGGATGGGCTAGGTTAAAATCCTGTATTATGGTGAAATAATTGTTATTAAATTATACAATAATCATATACAATAATATGACATCATATATGATCTTTTAACATGGATTTGTTACTAATATCTTAGTATTATCGTTGTTTCAGTTGTTAACTTACTCATTTTCTTTTATATGTTTTTTTACATAATCCATGTTTGTCATGTATAGGTTGTATCTTAATCATATCCATAATGATATCAAGTCTTTAGGTACTCTTATTAATCATCAAATGGGAATTAGACTTGAATGGATACGATGGAGAATGAATCTCATCACGTTCGTGGAGACGGTAATTCGTACGTACGCACGAGCGGCAACATCGTTCTCTTGATATTAAAATAATATATAATTGGATGGTATATCATATATACAGAATCATTATCAGGTTATATTTATTATTTACATGAATTATATATCATTATTATACCCATCCATACAATAATTTATTGAATAACAATTACACCACGACGTGAAGACGGTATGCCATACTTACGCACGTACGGTGACATGTTATTCAAAGGGTGGATAGAATACTGAATATGTTTTTAATATATTTAAAATAACATCATAGTATATATAAGATACTGGAGTTATTATTTTTGAATTGGAAAATAATGAAAGAAGAAGTTGAAGAAGAAATGAATTTGAAAAAGGGTGGTGAAAACATTACCTCTTCTGTGGATTCTTCCATTTGATTTGATCAAAAGTGAACCTTAGGTTGGCTATATGATCAAAATAAGGCCTCTAGGTTGTTTTGAGGGAAGTTTAAAGATTATTTGGGCAGGTTTTGGCCGAACCGAAAGGCTTTGAAGGTGTGAATTAATGAGAAGGGGGAGTTCCCTTTTATAAGAGGGGTGAGGGGAACCTTTGGAAAAGCTAGAAATATTATTTTATAATAAATTAATATTCGGTTTCTAATGGCTCCAAAGTTGATTATTTAAATTTTATGATGGGTATAGGTCTAAAACAATTCAAACAGTATAATTTATATAGGTTTGGGTCACTATATTAACCTTATCTTTAAGAATTAACACTTAGTTAATTAGTTTCACTTTTACAATGTCTCTTTGTATTTTTATATTATATAGTTTATAAACATACTATATACATCCAAGATACCCCCAAGTGGTCCATTAATGATACACCTATCATGATATAAGTATCTTGAACAAACCTTATATTTTTAGTAATTTAATATCAATTAATAATATAATATTTATTTAAAAAACCCTTTTATGTCAATTTTGACACTATTCAATAATTGATTTTTGTAAAACCCATAACAGATTTAATACTTCAAAAAAGTTAATTAAATCAATACTTACATTCCATATTAACCTATAAAATTATTGGTATTTATAAAAATTCTCAAATTAAATTTATTTGGGTATATATAATATCAATTATTCTAATTGTTCACTATTATGGTTATTACTGCATCACCATTGTGTCATAAATAAATTAAATTATTTAATTTCTAAAAATTATAAATAAAATACGATTATGTAAGAAATATTTTTAGATTTCTATGGAATATTTATAGTTGAAAATCCAACATACATAACCCTATGTAAAAATTGTTTTTCTAAAAGATATATGCTCATGTCATTTTTGTATTTATTTTAACTTAATTAATATAGTGTCATTATCAATTACAAGTGGCTCCATGGGGTCCACAAATCGACACAAAGATGCAAATGGTCGAACATTTATCTACCAATAATGTTAGTACACGTTTTAGGGTAATTTTCTATTATTATAATAATATTTGTTAACCCTTATTTACCGGATTTACCCTTTAACCATGGTAAATAAAATATTTACCGAAGTAATTATTCAAACTGTCTAAAAATATAAGTTACCTATTAACAAAATTTTAACATCCAGATTCCAAATATGGAATCCATTTTTATAAATTCAAAACACAGAAGTGGAAGAAATTAATTTAAAATTAATTCATGTTGTTAAAACTAAAAGCGTGTTTTTAAGAGATAATAATTATCAAAAGATTGACACTTGTTTATGTCTGGTTTGATTGTGAAATTATGTACAATGACCAACATTGTATTAAATGGTAAAAATATATTCTAAATATACATTAAAACCACTCATATTCAAAATGTATCACTATTAATTATTTTGAATAAAAAAGTTGTTTTTAATTAAAATTTGGTAATTTTCACTATTCATCTAAATATAAAAGTTATCCGAAAAGTACCAAAATTTCACCCTAGTCTAAATTCGATATTCCAAATCCAAAAATGAATTCCATTTGGAGAGATAAAATTTATAAAATTTCAAAAAGTAGGTATTACTATTCATAATAGGTAGTTTGATTGGTTGTGGTGTGTGTTAGAACACGAAGTTGCATACAACACACGCCACTGTTTTATTCAAAGAGAAGCGTACCGTGGAAGCTTGGGGTGTTTCATTGTTAATTTCTTATGTCCCCATTCTAAAAAGTAAATTTATTTAGTCAAATTGAATATATAAACGTTTAAAGTATTGGTTTTAAAAAAGGGTTCACTATTAAAAGTGTGTAAAAGTGCAATACTGAAAATGAATTTGTTCTTATATTATGTCTAAGAAACTCATAATATGGATTCAAAAATTATAAGGATTATACAAAGTACAAAATTTATTTAATAATATTCATAACTTCTTATGAACATGTTGTTTGGTAAGTCATGGTGTGCTTGAACTCGATGTTGCGTGTAGTGCAAGTTATTGAATTATTTTGAAGAAATAACACAATATGAAATCTTGGGGTGTTACATTCTCCCCTCATTCAATAAATTGTATCCTAGAAATTTTAAATTGTTCTTCAAAAATAAAAGGTTGAATATAGAAAATAGCTTTGTGGGAAAAGACATATGGGAAATTGGGTTAATATAATTTAGTCTTAATAAGAGGAAAAGTGAAATGAAAGGGTCACCACCAAATTATGATCTCTATTCAGAGAAAATTGGTGGAAATTAGAGACATATAATTGGGGGAAAACTTAAATATTTATAGGTAGTGATTGAGGTCATCAATCAAAAACAAGTGTAAAATTGAGGGCCTTAAATTAATCAATCTATGTGATTTAAAATACCATCGGTTCAACAAAACATATGGTTTTAGGATAACACATATTTTTGTTTTAAGATCCCTTCACAAAAGTATAATAATTAATTTCCTCATAGAATAAAAGGAGAAGAAAAATATATACTTGAAAATTAGAGTTCCATCTTTTAACTAATTTCTACCACAAACTCATATTTCACTCTAAAAGATAATAGAACATAAAAAAAGATTCTATTTATCCTATTCATTTGGGGTTAAAAAATGAATTTATAATTCATCTACTAGACCTTCTTACAATAAAATACATTATTTAATCGAGTACATCTTGTGAGCCAGTGGTAGGTGATACACCCTTATCGCCCTTTAATTGCGGGTTCAAGTCTCGCGGCCTGGCCAGTCACGACGGGTTTCCACCCGACCTCCGGGTTGTCCTTTTATGGCAATCCAAAATTAATCTCAAACTAGAATTATCCAAAATACTTCTGTTCAAACTCACAATCCAAAATTTATAAGGAAGGTAAACATAATGTAGATCTTTTTTACCCCATAATAGCATATGAATACCTTCATCATGTATTCTTATAAAACACTGAAACATCCTGAATTACCATAATCCTTATTGATTATATTCATGCTCTCTTATTCCATATAGAATTATGGATATACATCAACCATCCAAAAATGCTGTAACCTCAAAAAATTATGGAATATACAAATATTTTATTGGTTTCAAGGCAGTAAAGAATATCCAATATAATTTACCTAAATCAACCATATCTTATTCCAAAATAAGTACCTCAATATTAGAACCATATTAAGGTTTATCTTTCCTTCAACCATGTAATTTCCAAAAAGATTAACTTGCTGTAGAGTCACTTTTCATAGTACTATAAAATCTCAAATATTCAATGAAATAGTATTGTAGTAAAATCCTAATATACTCCATAATTATTATAACAAGTACATTGATGATACAACACTAAAATGAAATAATCAACATAAGAACTCTAATCATTCCTCTTCATCTGTGGTAGTATCATAACTTGATTGTTTTCTAATAGCATTATTTTTGGCATAGTCTGATGATATGTTTGCGTAGTGTCCAAACTCCTTGAAAATGAAGCATTGTACATTTGAAACCATTTTCTTACCCTTGTAGTCACGTACTTGGTGCCCTTTTCCAACACACTTATATCAAACTCCAATTCCTTTCAGGTAAGTTCCAGGGTGTTTCTTCCCACAGTTTTCACATATGGGAAAATTCTTCTTTTCCCTCTACCCTTTATCCATCTTTTTTCTCTTCCATCTTTTTCTTCTCTTGCTTCCCTTCAAAGCCATAGGATTGAGTAAACTCTTTAGTACACATGATACTATTTCTTCATATGATGATAATATGCGGGACACTATTTCACTTCTAAATGATGGATTAATACCATAAAAGATGTGATCCTTCTAACTCTTTGGATCATACGTATTACTGGAGTTCACATTCCTTCTACTGGGTGCCATTTCTATACAATAGCATAAACTATGTCAGTTTATGAATTGCAATGAATAATTCCAAACTTGTAAAATACCTAATGCAAATTGAACAATTTATGGATATAATCCATATTCATAAAAAGGGTTTCTTTGAGTAAGTATATACTCATGAGCCCTTCATAATGGTTTGTAAAGAAAATGAGAATTATCTTAATCATATCCCCCGGGAGTGTCGTAACCAAGAGTGCAGCAAGGCCCGTTGTCGTGCACCAGTTCCTGTTCAAGTCTATCTCAAAGCGGTGTTTTCGAGTTTTACCCCTAGGAACATCTGTTCCAGAGCCGCCTCTACCTGCTAGTATCCAGACATGGATGTATTGCTCGGAAAACTCACAAAATCTCTACAATACCAAAGTTATAGGTTGTTCTTCTATACTAATCATCAAAGTCAATGTTAGGGCTATGTGCTCTAATCGATGTTTATCTAAATCTAGTTTCTAAGGATATTGCTAAACATCCTCTGATACCAACTCTAATGCCCTGACCCCAGTTACCCAGAGTCGGTGCATAATTTTAATACATTTTCATGATTACAAGGAATCAAGTCCTAAAGGACCGATCAGTTTAGCAGTCTTGTAAAATAAATTACATGCATGAATGTTACATTACACTTCATAACATACAAAACAACATTAATAATCCTTTATTAATGTCATTATTCCATTGTCTTAACCATGCATATCAATCACAATATACTTCTTGGAATCCTAAGAAAAATAAAACATAGAAAGGGGTGAGCTCAAACGCTCCGTAAGGGTATGCAATACAGCAGAAACCTTCTTAAATACGCATAAACATTTAAGGCAACATATAACTAAAACAAAAGCCTTTTAATCGTAAACATCATCATTGTATGGAAAAAATAAAATGAAATAATGCCATTTACTTATTCACATGGATATTATACTAATCAAATAATCACATGAAATATCAATAACCACTTTTATAATGATGGAATGCATAATTTCAGACTATCATAACCACATATCTAAGGCTTTGTGCCAAGGCTACAAATAAGATATTGTCCAGGCCTTGTGCCAAGAGACTAGTTTGTCTCATGAGACCTACCGATGCATCAAGGAGCTATATCGGGCTCCACCCATCACTTACTAAGTCCAATGCATTCCCATATGAAAAGGATTAAACATAACATAAACATTCGTATTAAAACTAGCATATGAGATGTCAATACTTTCTACATAAACCATGAATGGTATAAAAATAACACATCCACATTAAAACATATCACAAAACCTTAAATACAATAAAAAAGATTTGTATCATAATAAATAAACTTCAAATAAGATTAAAATCCATCAAAGGATGTTGACATAGATGAAATCAAAACTATTTGAGAGAAATATCTCTTTTCTCGAAATCATTGAAAAGTCACACATTTATAAAGGAAGTAATTTAAAAGAGATTTTTAAATCAAAGTGTCCCATACCACTTTGAAACTTTTGAAAAGAAATATCATTTCAAAACATTCATGTCCATATAAATAAATCCATAAAATCATTTTGAAAACATGTAAATTAATTAAAAATATTTAGAAGGATAAATCCTTAAAACATTTAAAATTATGATCTTGATAAAGAGTACCTTTCACAAATTCTTAAAATATTCATTTTGAAATCATTTAAAAGTCACATAATTATAAAATAAAACATTTACTTTGAAAATATTTTTATATTCTTGTAAGGTAAGATTCAGTGATTTTACAACAGTGGAAAATAACTGCACCCACCGTATATGTTTAAAAAGACATTCTTCCCTTAAATTTGTCGAAAAGGTTAAAAAGTGCCTCATTTGGAAAATGACAGAAATATTCCTTTCAAAACACATAAAGGTATAAATGAATTTAACCCATTGTCTAGTAAATAGTAAAAATGTTTTAAAATACATTTTTAAGGAACATGGATGTGGATGATAAAGAGATCCTAGTAGATAATTATGTATAAACAAACTCGGATAATGAAGAGACTGTGAAATAAACCCTTACCTTGTAATTTTCCTTGGTTTGGGTAGGTTAAAATCCTTTATAATGGTGAAATAATTGTTATTAAATTATACAAGAATCATATAAATTAATATGATATCATATATGATCTTTTAACATTGATTTGTTAATAATATCTTAGTATTATCGTTGTTTCGGGAGTTAACTTACTCGTTTTCTTTTATATGTTTTGTAATGTAAGACATGTTTGTCATGTATAGGTTGTATCTTAATCATATACAGAATGATATCAAGGCCTTAGATACTATTATTAATCATCAAATGATAATTTGACTTGAATGGATACGATGGAGAATGAATCTCATCACGTTCGTGGAGACGGTAGTCCGTACGTACGCACAAGCAACAATATCATTCTTTTGATATTAAAATAATATATAATTGGATGGTATATCATATATAAAGAATCATTATCATGTTATATTTATTATTTACATGAATTACACATCATTATTATACCCATCCATATAATAATTTATTGAATAACAATTACACCACGACGTGGAGACGGTAAGCCGTACGTACGCACGTATGGTGCTATGTAATTCAAAGGATGGATTGAATACTGAATATGTTTGTACTATAATTATAATAATATCACATTATATATATGATACTGGAGCTATTATTTTATAATGAGAAAACAAAGAAAGAATAAGTTGAAGAAGAAATGAATTTGAAAAAGGGTGGTGAAAACATTACCTCTTCTTAAGGTTCTTCCTTTTGATTTGATCAAAAGGGATCCTTAGGTTGGTTTTATGATCAAACTAAGGCCTCTAGGTTGTATTGAGGGAAGTTTAGAGAGTATTTGGGCAAGGTTTGGCCGAACCAAAAGGCTTTTATGGTGTGAATTAATGAGAAGGGCGAGTGCCCTTTCATAAGAGGGGTGAGGGGCACCTTTGGAAAAGTAATACATATTATTTTATAATAAATGCATATTCGATTTATAATTGCTCCAAAGTGGATTATTTAAAGTTAAATATGGGAATAGGTCTAAAGACACTCATACAATAGAATTTATTCAGGTTTGGGTCACTATATTAACTTTATCTTTAAGTATTAACTCTTAGTTAATCAGTTTCACTTTTACAATGTCTCTTTGTATTTTTATATTATATGGTTATTAAACATACTATATACATTAAATCTACGCCTAAGTGGTCCAATAATGATACACCTATCATGATATAAGTCTCTTTGAAGAACCTTAGATTTTTAAGAATTTAATATCAATTAATAATATAATATTTTTTAAAAAACTCTTTTATGCAAATTTTGACACTATTCAATAATTGATTTTTTGTAAAACTCATAACAGAATTATTACTACGTACAAAGTTAATTAAATAAATCCTAACATTTCATATTACCCTATAAAATTATTGGTATTTATATAAAGTCTCAAATTAAATTAATTTGGATATATATAATATCAATTATTCTAATTTTACAATATTATGGTAACTACTGCATCACCATTGTGTCATAAATAATCTAAATTATATAATGTCTAAAAATTATAAATAAAATACCATTATTTAGGAAAGAGTTTTAGCTTTCTAATAAATATTAATAGTCGAAACTCCAACAAACATAACCCTATGTAAAAATTTTGTTTCTAAAAGATATATGCTTATGTTATTTTTGTATTTATTTTAACTTAGTTAATATAAAGTGTCATTATCACTTACAAGTGTCTCCATTGGGTCCAACAATCGACACAAAGATGACAATGGTCGGACATGTATCAACCTATAAGGTTAGGACACGTTTTAGGATAAATTTTTAATATTATAATATTATTTTTTAACCCTTATTTACCGGATTTACCCTTTAACCATGGTAAATAAAATATTTACCGAAGTAATTATTCAAAATGTATAAAAATAAACGTTACCTATTTACATAATTTGAACATCCTGATTAAAAATATGGAATCCATTTTTCTAAATTCAAAACATAGAAGTGGCAGAAAGTTATTTAAAATTAATTCCCGTTGTTAAAACAAAAAGCTTGTTTCTAAGAGATAATAACTGTCAAAAGATTGACACTTGTTTATGTCCGGTTTGATTGTGAAATTATGTACAATGACCAAAATTGTATTAAATGGTAAAACTATTTTCTAAATAAACTTTGAAATCACTCAAATTCATAATTTATCACTATTAATTATTTTGATTAAAAAAGTTGTTTTTAATTAAAATTTAGTAATTTTCACTATTCATCAAAATATAAAAGTTATCTGAAATGTACCAAAATTTCACCCTAGGATAAATTCGATATTCCAAATCAAAAAATGAAGTCCATTTTGAGAGATAAAATTTATAAAACTTCAAAAATTAGGTGTTACTATTCATAATGGCATGTTTGATTGGTTGTGGTGTGTGTTAGAACTCGAAGTTGCATACAACACACGCTACTGTTTTATTTAAAGAGAAGCATATAGTGGAAGCTTGGGGTGTTTAATTTTAAATTACTAATTTCCCCAATCTAAAAATTAAATTTATTTAGTCAAATTGAATATATAGAATTTTAAAATATTGGATTTAAAAAGGGTTCACTATTAAAAGTTGGTAAAAGTGCAATTCTGAAAATGAATTTGTTCTTAAATTATGTCTAAGAAACTCATAATATGGATTATAAAATTATAAAAATTATAAAAACACAAAATTTAGTTAATACTATTCATAACTTCTTTTGAACAGCTTGTTTGGTAAGTCATGGTGTGCTTGAACTTGTTGTTGCGTGTAGTGCAAGTTATTGAATTATTTTGAAAAAATAACAAACTATGAAATCTTGGGGTGTTACACGGAAAGAACAAGTTCTTTGATGGATTAAAGGACATTGTCAATGATGATTTTGACACCAAAGATGGAAATATCAGGGACCTTTCTAATATTTTTGAGTAAAATCTATGTCCGAATAAAATACTCAAAAGCAGAAAGTTAAGGATCTGAAAGGGAAACATAATTCTATGGCCCTGAATTGGAAGAGGGAAAGGGATCTCATAATTGAATTTGATGAAAAACTTCTTATACAAGAAGAAGTATTCATGGTTGAGGGAGATATTCATAAGGCTCGGGATGAAAAGTTAAAAGCCTTATAGAAGAAAAGTGATGATCATGATCAATTTCTCAAGCATACGAAAGAAAATCACATGGAGATGAATATGCTAAAAAACAATGTCAAGAAGCTAATGCTGAAGGAGAAAGAAGGATAATTTTTTTCCCCAATTCTTATATTTTGTTGAATTTTAGCTGCGTACTAATTCTTTCAATATTAATGATTTTTTTTGGATGTTCTTCATATATTTTGTTGTTTAATACTAGTTTTGTAGATACTAATTTTTCCATTCCCTCTATTCCTTTTTGAAAATCACGAAGGGGGAGAAAGGTATGATAAATACTAAGAAAGATGAGATTTTCTTATGTAAGGGGGAGTTCATCTAAGGGGATGTTACAATGAAATAAGATTTTCATATGCAAGATAATGTAAAATCTCATTTATGAAATAGGGAATACGATCCTTAGGGATTTCAAAACCTAATGTGGAATTATTCGTATTCATTATGATAAATTTTTAAAGGGAAATTATTTTTCTTTAATGTTCATAAAAAAACTATAAGACTTTATATTAATTTTTATAAGGAAGCTTTTGGTTTCAAAAAAGGGTAAGAATGTTGAGTCATTAAGGATTCCTTATGAAATTTCCATTCGATTATGTTTTGAAAATCAGAAACTCTCTATCTTAAGTAAAATAATATTTTCCATATGCATTATCCTAATAATTAAAATTTTCTTCCATATGAAAAATTGACATTTACGAATTTTTTTTTCATTTATCATTTTAATGATTCTAAATATAACTCTTTTATTTATAAAGGTTAAAATTCAGTTTCATATCGAAAACCTTGAAATCCTATAAATCCTTAGTTTTAGAACATTCTTTTTTCAGGATATGATTTCAGGTTCTGAATTTAGACTCCAAATTTCTTAATATTCAGACTCCTAATTCTCTGAAATTCAGACTCTAAATTCTATGAATGTCATACTCCAAATTCCATGAAATTCTGAATCTCAATTCTCTGAAATTTTGACTCCAAATTCTCTAAAATTATGAGTTTGAATTCTCTGAAATTCAGACTCTGAATTCTCTAAAATTTTTGACTTTGAATTCCTCATAATATAGACTCCAAATTTTTATGAATTCAGATTCCAAATTCATTAGAATTTCGATTCCAATGCCTATAGAATTCTGGTTCCGTATTCTCGGAAAAACAGAATCCAAATATCCCTTATTTATAGTCTCCAAATTATTACTTTCATAAAATCTGAACTCTTATTTTTTTAATTAGACTTTGAAAAATAGATTTGGTTAAGTAGCCTTATTTGTAATACACTTGTTTTAGTTATGAAATGATGTCGTACATTCTGTTTCAATCTAACAGTTGTTTGAGTGACACAGGTACAGGTCCCTTTGAGATTCAAAGAAAAATATGACCATTGGAGATTGGAGGAGACTATTGGAAACATACCAATAAATAGGATCACATTTAAAATAGCTCATAAGTATTCTATCAGTCATGATATTTCATGCTACTGAAGTGATTTCATTAGAGAGAGACTCCCATGCCTTGTGGGTTTTGAACATCTTGTTCAGCATTCTTCATGCGACTCTGATTGTTGTTGTGTACAATCCAGGATGTCTAGGTATATTAAAATAGAGGTTCTGACTACCTTAATGTTGAAGGACTTACTTGATTAGGAAGGCAGTGGTTCCAACTACCTTTTTGTTTGAGGTATTTCAGGGATAACAAGATAGAATCCAATATTGTTATCGAGGGCTTACCCTGGTGTAGGTAAGATAGAATTTTTTGAAATTATAAATCAATGCACCTTTATCCGACGTTCTTGTATACCCTACTCATTGTTTTAAAAGACATCATACTTGTTACTTGTTTTGTTTCAAGTCTATATCCTGTTGTATTTTGGTAAAGGAACAATGTATAAATTTCGTATAATTTATTGTTCTTTTATGAACTTTTATTAAGTATGACTCAATATGATTTATGGTTGAATCTTTTCCTTGTAAACATTCCTTAGGTTTCATTTCTAGAACAACATTTCCTGAACCTAGAATGTTTGTAGAACTAAAAGAGGTCTTGTGAATTTACTTTATATAACCTTGTTAAACCTAGTTTTCCTAAAGGTTAAATTGAATGTCTTTAAACATACAATTCACCCCCTCTCATAATTGAGCATCTACATTCATATTTGGATCCTACAAGAATATCACCCCTAAACATTCCCTAGAGAGATCAAATCCAAAAATGGGAAATTAAATTTGTTCTATATGACATCATGAATAACTTTAAAGTACTATATAAATGGATCTATATTGATGTCTTGCTCCAGTGCATTGATTGGGAATTGAACATTATTGTCATGAAGGATATTCACACAGGAACTTGTGGAGCTCAGACGTTAGTACTCAATATTTCCCATCAAATCTGAATTATTGGGTACTAATATCCCACTTTAACATAGGGTGGCCCTAAATTCACAAATAAGTTCCTTTATTTCATGGTTTAATCTAACTTCATTCACCAACCATGGGATATTCTTCATACAACCATGTACTCTTTTACATTATATATATGGTTAATGGACATCATGGGAACATATCCCCTCACTATGACCAAGTAGTTCAAGAATATTATTACTACAACCAACTTCTTCTCCAAGTGGGATGAAGCTATTCCCCTCAATGAATTTGGGGAAAGGAATAATTTCAATTCATTAATGACAAAATAATCACCAGATTTGGTGTCACTCATAAAATATGGATGGAAAATGTCTAAATTTTCTATTCTATTCAATTAGAGAATATATTTAAGGAGTATGAAATCAAGTCGAACCATTTATCATGATACCATAAAATGGGTAACTAAATAAAATAGGCATTCAATAAGACCTTATCAAATACACTCTAGAATATGGTCTATAAGTACAAAAAAATATTATCCTAACAAGCTCTTACATGCCTTGTGGGCTTATCAGAACACGACCTGCACGACCACATAAAAGCCCCATACTAATTATTGTATTGAAAAGAGGTTTTCCTCCCCTAAAATTTCTTTTCTCCTCACTCCATGTCCCCATCTATGATCATTTATCCAAAAAATGAGCTATCCCAGAAATGACTTGATGAATTCTTGCGACTATAAGAGGAGTTATTTCATAACATACACTATTTGGAGGTCCAACAACACTGGATTTTATGATCTTTTAACAAAAAATTTCACCTCTAATATTTCCTTGAGGGAGTGATGGTGTGTTTCCTTAGGACACCCATGATACCTAGTAAGAAACCTCCGAATATGGAATCAAAATTAGAGGTACCATATTACATACATATGTTCTACATAAATGAACCTTATTCAATAATTTTGATGGATCGATAGCTTACCACATATACCACCGACGTAAGGCTTATGAAGAAGAGCTTTTTGTAATCTCAAGACACATCATCCAAATCGCATGAAATTAGACTGTAGGGTAAATCATATTATCTATGTGGTGTTAAACTTCATAGTATCAATGGTACATTCAATAAAACCTTAAAAGTAACATTCCAATGTCCTTACCTCATGATGCTAAATTTCATGGTACGAAATCCTTAACAAATGATGTTAAATTGTATGGTATAATACACTTACCACGTGATGTCAAACAACATGGAAAATCAACATAGTTTCATTTTTCTAAACTATGTAACAACCAACATCTTGGTTGCACATTGATAAACTTCCGGCCCACTTCCTAGGCATACACTATTAAATTGTGAACTTGGTCGACAAACATGACTAAAAACAGAAAACACTAGTCCAAGATTCAAAAATTAAAATTGTATGCCAGCCTCCTTAGGATCACATATGTTGTGTATGGGTCTAATGAACCTTATTCATGTTTGGTTTTTTATGACACCAAATTATACATATCCCTTTTATACTTCTCACCCCTTTGGTCCAAGCATCATTTCATTAAACTAGGATTCAACACCCTGATTGGATGATGTTAAACTGCATGAGAATCATCATTTAACTCAATGATTCACATAAAATTAGCAAGACATGTGCATGAGAAAGTTGAAATTATAATGTCTCTATGTTAGAGTTTGATCCACATCAGAATACTATTTCTCAAGAACTACGTGTTACATGATTCTTATGATCACTGGATACTCATTTATGCTTTTATTTTACATCTTGTTCTATCTATCTAAAGAGAAAAAATACCCCATCCCTTCATGTGAGATAGATCTACAAAGGTATTTTTCCATGAAGAACTAAATATGTATTGATTCTCATTTAAATAGATACTAAGTGATTACTAGTTTTTATGCCTTCTGCACATCCAAATAATTCAATAAATGTCCCATCCTCTAGATACAAACTAAATTAATTTAGGGAATTCTTTATAAGTTCCTATTTATAAAACAATTTCATGAAAAATTCCCTCTCCCAACATATAAGTCAGATATGTTTAGGGAATCAAATCTAGAACAATGTGTGGATTTATTCTCATTCTATAGGATACATGTTGATGTACGAACCCTATGTCCTGGGAACATCCATGAAATATGGTGTAAATTCCCCCCACATATGGATGAGACATGCCCAATGGATTCCTATTTAGAACTACATGTGGCTTGATTCCTACCACACATGATACATAGTGATGCACACATCTATGATTCTTAGTCCAACCACAAAATACTTAATGTTTCCCATAAATTCAAATTCATCCTTACCATATGTAGTTAAACTATATAAAATATTATAACTATATTTGGATAGATTCTTATTTTGACGTGATATGATCTGATGCTGATATTTTACATCCTAGTCCAGAATCTATAAATTAACAATTCCCATATAATTCATGGTATCACCTCTATGTGGTTGAATAAACCATTTCCATCACATTTTTTACACTGAGAACAAATAATGGGGTCTTAGGAGTTTTAGTACAGGATTACCCACTTGGTCCCGACGTATAAAACCATATCAGGGTTTCCAAAGCCCTAGTAGAATGATCATAATGGTCACACATATTATCCTTAATTCATGACGTTAAACTACAAGGAAAACATCCGTACAAAAATAAATTAAACTCTATGGATGAAATCCTTACCATAAGATATTAAAAATAATGATCCACATATTTACTAAACAAATTCAACTACATTGAGAATTTCCTTTCCACCCAATTTTAAAATTCCTTGTACCTAATGAACTATATGTGACTGGATTCCAGTTTTGATACGATACGTCATGATTCCTAATCATTAAGTCTTTGTTCTATCCACAATTTAAGAACAAAGAAAAATTTACCCATATCATATATGATAACATAGATATGTTTATGAGATCAAATGTTGTGGTTCCCTTTCCAGGGATATATCAAGGAAATAAAAATGTCCCCTACATATGAGTTACATCTATGTCGGGAATCTCACACTCCATGGACAATATTGGTTTGAATGTTTCTTATGTTACTGAATACATTCCTTCCATTCATAATTCTCTATTCAGTGAGCAATTTTATATACTCACAATCATCCTATATCCATAAAAATGGATGTTTTGTGTCTGTAGGACACCTTTGTTTGACCATGCACAACATTCCTTAGTTGGTTCTGCATAAGTCTACTATAAAAAAAAATTTAACCAAAGGAAAATTCAACCCCCAGAGAGGACACTTATATCACAATGATCCCCAACGGAAATATTTCCCCATGTAATTTATCCAGATCCTAGAATCTCTAGAATCAATATTTACGATTTTATTCCCCCCTCATGTTTAGGGAATGTCAAAACGTCCGGACTAGAATAGACTCCCATTACTCATTGTTTCTATGACAGATTGTAACAACCTGATATTTTATGAGAAGTATTATTTTATCTGATGTCTTGTGTTGTATGATACCCCAAGATTATCTTACACTATACGCAACACCGTATTAGCTTGCAGGATATGGAACACTAATCTTGGATCATGTTACACACAATTTCATGTTTGTTTGATAGTAGTTATTCTACACAGCATTGAGTATATATATATATACAGATATTCAATGTATTAATAAAATATGGTTATATTTTGTTATATGGTACAACAAAGGAGTCATGCATTACAAGCAACCCTGACTTGGCTTGCATTACACGCAATCACGACCTTTCCCGATAGTGTGTGTTGTACGTAATACCGGGTTTCACTAAACAACGATATATTAATATAATATTATTATGAACTAGCCGTTATGAATAGTATTAACTAAAATTTTAATTTTATAACATTATTATTCAGCATACACATTTTCTAGAACATGTTATAAGAACAAAATAAAATTTTCGGGTAAAATAAGTATTTTCCAAAAAAATACAGGTTTTCCGCCTTTTAATGGCGCACCCACTTTAAATGTAGTTTTTGACTTTTTCATAATTTCAATTTTACAGAATAAAATTCTTATTTGGAGTCAGGATATTATAATTTACTTTGGATAAATTTCTCATATTATTCTGACAACTTTCATATTTTAATGAATAGTAAAAACACGCTATATTTTAATTAAAAACAACTTTTTTCATCGTAATAATTTATATGGTAAAAATATAATATTGAATGATTTTACATTATAAATAGAATATATTTTTACAATTTAATATAATTTATGTCATTAGCATTTATTTTACATTAAATTCATAGATAAAATCATTTCAATCTTTTGCAATATTTTAACTTTTAAAACTCATTTTCTTAATAGCGGTATTAATTTTAAATTAATTACTACAACTTATGTGTTTTTAATTTTGAAAAATTGATTCCATATTTGGAATCCGTAGGACAAAATTATGTTAATAGGCTACTTTTTATTTTTGGGAACTATGAATAGTAACTACGGTAATTTTTATTTACTTCATTTAAAGATAAATCGGGTAATTAAGGGTAAACCTAAGATTATAAAATTACCCTAACACATGAAAAAATATTTTTGGATGACTAAAAGTCGACCAAAAAGAATAATTTAATTATTATTAAAACCAATGAAATTGACAACCTATCACTCTCTTAAATCTTATAAGTATAATAATTTTAATTTTTTGATACACATCATGAAACATCGAAAATTAATAGTCTACAGAAATATAACAATATTATCTACATAATTATAATTTATTAGAAATTTGTAGGGATTAAATAATTGTCATTAATGGTGACAAAATAGTGATGCAGAAACTGTTTATTTAGTGAAAAATCAATAAGATAGTTTTTATTAAAATAACAATACCTATCAAAAGGACTCTAAAATTGACAAAACATTATTGGTCGAGTATATATATACACTAATCATAAAAGGGTCAATTTTTGTACCATTATGAGCCTTATTAAATGGATTATGACATTTATATTATTTTATTTTAAATGCTGTCAAAGATGTGACCTTCATAATTTAATAAATATAATTATTCAAATGATGTGATTTTAGGATGATAAAATCATGTAACAATATTATTATAAAATTTATTATATTTATCTTTATCATAGGAATTTATTTTTATTTTTTATACAACAAATAAGTATATTAAAAAATTATACACAAATGATGTAATAATTATATTAATAAGATATATTCCAAATAAAAGGTTTTAAAAATATTGAAATAAAACTTATATGAACTATTTAATGTGATACACTAATTTTATAGACACATATGACATTTTATAAATCTACTAAATCTTTTAGTTCGAACATAAATTTTGTGAGGAGTTTATTTAAATTCAAATCAATGAATAGTGTCAAAATTGACACTATTGTTATTTTATAAAAATAACATAATATAAAATTGTTTAAAAGTTACAAAGATATTTAAAATCTATAAATTAAAATTTATATGGTCAAAAATGTAATAAATCATCTTGTTATGGAAAATTCACAACACATAAAAATTTATTTATAACAATTTAAAATTTAGAATCTTATTACCACTAATAAAATTAAATAGATTAAATAAGGATAAATCAAGTTGATAATGTTTAAAATAAATTTCAAATATGTGTAAATTTTATTTGTTGATGATATTACAACCATATCTCATCTAATATTTGAATTGAGTCATTTTTGGATGTTTTCATGTGGGGTTTGAATTTATATTAAACTAATATTTGTGAGGATTCCAAACATGCCCCTCTCCTCTTTTATGAAAGGGAACCTCCTCCCTCTCATATTTACACAACATTGAGCCATAATGTTGTGCCAACCTCTACCCATTTACTTTATCAACTTCCCTAGAAATATTCTATAGGTCCTGGTCTTCTTCAAAGACCAATCTTACTGCCCTAAGAGTAGGTTTCAAAAAGGCCTCTCGAAGAAGAGGTAAAGCCCGTTACCGATTCTTTCAAATTTATTTCTTCTTATTCTTCATCTTTAGTTGTTACATTTCAAAGAAATAACGTAATTATAACTCATATACTGATATGTTATTATTTATATGAAAAAACCCTATTTCACCTTCTATACATCCAACAGAAAACAAAATCACCATGCGTGCATACGTACGGAATATCGTCTCCACGCCGTGGTGTAATCTGTTTTCCCCCACCACCTTACATGGATGGGTATAATGGTGTAAATAAATAACTATATATTATTATTTTAAATTGATCATAATTCTGAAATATTATACAAACACTTCAATACAATTCCATGATCATGGGAATGATATCATCGTTCGTGCGTACGTACGGACTACCGTCTCCACGACATGATGAGATCCATTTTCCATGTTAACAATCCAAGAATGATTATAAAGTATATATAATAAGTAATCATGAAATATATGTGATAATAATGCTACTGGATTTATGTATATTTATGTGTATGCCATCTACTTAATTCCATTCAATTCAATAAAGAAATGAAAACATCGTTCATGCCTACGTACGGGCTACCGTCTCCATGAACAGTGTATTTCATTCCATTTATCGATCTATTATATATATATGTATATTATGAATAAATATTATATATAAATCATGTTTTATATTCTGGAATCAAGTAATCATGATCTAAGTAATCATATGAATAATTACAACTCAAAACACGGATGACAAATGAAACGATTTTACCCAAAACACTATTTAACATGGAATTTAAAAAAGAACGGGTAATATAAATTCATAAGTGAACCATATATGATATCATAACAATGAATATGATTTTTTAATAAGTCAATGACATTATTTAAATCATTATATAAGAGTTTTGGATACGTACGAAGCATATCAGACATAAGGTAAGGGATAATTTTGCAAACCTCATTTTTATCCGAGATTTCTTATATGTAAGTATTTACTGGGGTTATATTTAACAGAAATTTCCATGTTTTATAAAACTATTTTCATGTATATTTAAATTACTTTTTACCAATTTTTTACTTTTACTACATGTTATGTAAGTGATTTTTTTGTTTACCATACGAGGTACTTTCTGACTTTTCAAGAAAAAGTAAGAGAAGATTTTTTTAAAAAAATATACGGCCTGAACGGATTCTTATGGTTTCATAACGCCTTATTTTAAAGAAGTTTAATCTACAATATTTCATGATTGTTTTTTTAAAAATCCATTTATTTTAATGTTTCAAGGCATTTTGTGAAAAGAAAATGTCTTTGAAGAAGAAAGGAAATTTTCCTCAAAAATTCATTTCAAGTGTTTTGTCAAAACTATTTTCCATATAAGATGACATTATTTATTATGTTTATGTTTCAAGTATAATGTATCTATTTTTTACATGGTTTTATTTTTCTTATGATGAATTGATATCCATTTATTTAATATGGATTATGTTATGATGGGATGATGTTTATGAAACCCATTTTATTCGTTGGGTTATTATGACTGATGTATTTTTATTTTGTGGCACAAGTAAGAATGATTTCATTATGAGGTGTGTGGGACCTATATATACCTCCAATGCATTGGGTAGAGATTTATATCTAATGATATAGACATGGCTGGAACGGTATGTTAATCTGGTTCAGTGTTACAGGACTGAAACGAGGAGTGAACTTGATTCAGAAAGGGACTTTGTCCACTAAGATAGTCTTGGCAGCAATGCCTTGGATACTATGGAAATAATAACATGTGCTTAATGGTTTCCACAATTACATTTTTTATTCCCATGTCATTTTATCATGATTGATGTTTCATTATGATCTACGCCTTATGTTCTGCCATGTTTTATGATATTGCTCAAGATTTTGATGTTTAAGAATTATGTTCACGTTTTTATGTTCAAATGTACATGGTTTCTATTATTTCCTCCATGATTACCCTTACTGAGCATTTGAGATCACCCTTTATATTTTTTCTTTTCCCCTGGATTTAATGAATGGGTTCAGGTAAGAAAATAATAGGGGAAGATCTTTATGGGAGATGTTGAAGATCTTTCACCAAGAATAGAAGATTATATACCGAGTTTCCAAAGACACTAAACTATTATGTTCCTTTGGTGTCAATATTTGTTATGTATCAAGTATTTCGTAAAAGAAATGTATTGTCCATGTACGTCATGCTTTGGGTCTCTACAGTTGGTATCAGAGGTAAGGTTCAGTTAACCTATGGAAACTAGGATGCGAAAAATTTAGTGATATCCCTAGAGATATTTCTAAGGTATGTCTAGGAATATCCCTAAGGATATGTATACGTATAGGTTATAGTCCTAGAATTATGGTAATGATATTATAATTAAACCTAATATGTTAAATATTCAGGGTACTCCCCATTGATTATGATTTTTTCCTCTCACACTCTTCTTTTTGGGTTTTAGACGATGGAAGGAACCCAAAGAAACTGTGTTGGTCAATGTAATGAATAATGCAATGATTGTCCTCCTGAACAAACCAATGTTATGGGAGATGGAGTACACAATCTTATCTCTATACTTACAGAAGCTATGAATCATTCTGGACTTCCAAATTAGGAGATAAAGGAGAAACATTCGGTTGAATCCTTTATGAGGCAGTGTCCACCATCATTCAGCGGGTCATCTGATCCATTTGTGGCTGAACAATGGATCATTACCACTGAAAATATATTTTCAGTTCTACAATGTTCTGAGCCTGATAAAGTTATCATAGCATTATACCGTTTGGAAGGTGATGCTGATCAATGGTGGAATCTTATCAAGAATATGAGGCAAAGAGATGAAATTGAGTCCATATAATGGGACGAGTTCAAGAACTTATTTTTTAATAAGTACTTCCCTCATATTCTTTGAACAATGATGGAGAAGGAGTTTCTTGAACTTAAGCAAAAGGATGATGAATCTGTTGGTATATACGAGGAAACTTTTACAAGGATTGAAAGGTATGCATCTGGATTTATCATTCAACGTGAATGAAAAGTTGATCGATTCTTCAGTGGATTAAAACCAATTCTTCGAAGGGAATTAGCGATAAGAGACTTCAGTATCTATGAATAAATTGTGCGTTGTGCTATCAAGGTAGAACTGGAAGTTGGTGTTACGCATTAATCCCATGGTTTTGACATGAAATGAAAGATGGAGTTCAAGGAAAAATCTCATAACAATGGTAAAAAGAATGTGAATGTTTTTTTATGCTCAATGTGTGGAAAGAATCATGGTGGAGATTGTCTAAATGGTACTAGAAAATGTTTCAAGTGTGGAAAAGAAGGTCATCGAGCAGCTGAGTGCCGATGTAATGGGAAAAAGGTTTCAAATGACGTGAATAGAGAAAAGACTTTAGAGAACGCTCCACCAACACTTCAATGCTTCAAGTGAAAGGAAATGGGGCATTATGCTAATCAATGCCCTAATACAAGGATTAATGATGATCGAAGTGAGAAACCACTTACGTAAAATGACAAAGGGAAGTCACATGCGATCAGTTTTTGTGATGTTGAATATGAAAATTATGTTGTGTAATGATTAAGTGTTTTTGTAATAGGATTTGAAAATAGTATCATGGAATCTCATTTATAGTACTGTGGAATTTTGGAATATCTCTGTACTGGTTTTCAATAAATGTATGGTACCGATAACCATGAAAAGTGATTGAAATATTTTTCGAAAGCAGTTGAAATGCACATAATGAAGCGATACAAAGAAAATAATCTGTTTGATAGTATTCATGATCTCATGACTGATATAAGGACAAAGTGATATCATGGTTTGAGTGTATAAGAATTTTGGGATGTGGAAAGAGTTAACTTTTGACACCATATGGTTCTATGGTAATTCATGTTTCAAGAGAATACATTACTAAGGTATTCACATGTGATTAACAAGATATATCTAGGATAAATGAAGGTATTCACATGCTCATTATAATACCTTTATAGTAATCATATTCATTATACTATGAGTTTGGAAGGAATTATTTTGGATAAGTCTTAAGGTTGGAATGGATTATGTGGACATAAGATAGTACTGATTAAGTCCGGAGCTTTTTTCGGAATGTTATAATAGTATAGTTTTAAGAAAAAGGACATCCTACAGAATGGGCGACAACCCGTCGCGTTGGACAAGTTTGCGGGAATCGAACCCACAACCGAAGCGTGACAGACCTTTATCGCCTACCACTAGCCTACAGAATGTCCCTGGTTAGTGAAAACTATTTTTATTGTATTAAGCAGTAAGATAGATGAAGTATAAGTCCATTTTTTGGAATCATATATGATTAACCTCACCATAGATGGACTTATTTATATTTGATAAATTTTTCTAAACTTTTGTTTGAGACATATAGAATGACCCATCGTTCTATCACAGGATCTTCTAACACTTCAAAAATAAAAAATTCAATTTCATTTCTTTAAGAGTTGAAGTGGAAATTGTTCAATGCACAAAAAACAGTGAGATTATACCGAAATAAAGTAAGTATTTGTTCAATTTTAAAAAAAAAATTACTTTAGGAAAATGATCTTGAAAACAAAAAATGTTGTCCTAGTGCCCTTATTTCTGATGAATCAGATGGTACCACAGATCATCACAAATTTATGGCTTTGTGATTGTTGCCTTTTTCATAGCCATGTTCTCTACCACTCTCTATCAGAACATGATGGTTATATTTTTCTTCGATATCCATATTTTCACTTATGATATCCTTTGTGGAAACCGAGTGATTAATTAATTTGGGTAACCATTACGTTTCATAAATTAGTTTTTAATGTACAGTTTTGGTATTCCTTTTTACGATGTGTGTTTCTATAAAAGAAACTTTAAAGTAGTAAAACATGTATAACCCAAACGAATTTCGAGGGAGAAATTCATTTTACGGAGGGTAGAATGTAACAACCTGAGATTTGATGAGAATTAGAATTTTATTTGATGTCTTGTTTTGTATGATACCCCAAAATTATCTTGCGCTATACACAACACCGTATTAGATTGCGGTATATACAACACTAATCTTGGATCGTGTTACACACAAATTCAAGTTCGATTGATAATAGTTATTCTACGCAACACTGAGTATACATATATATATATATATATATATATTCAATGTATTAACAAAATATGGATGTATTTTTTTATATGAAATAATAAAGTAATCTTGCATTACACACAACCCTGACTTGGCTTGCATTACACGCAATCACGACCATCCTCGATAACGTGTGTTGTACGCAATACCGAGTTTCACTAAACAACGATATATTATTATAATATTATTATGAACTAGCCGTTATGAATTGTATTAACTAAATTTTGAATTTTATAACATTATTATTCATCTTACACATTTTCTAGAACATGGTATAAGAACAAAATAAATTTTTCATGTAAAATAAGTATTTTTAAAAAAATGCAGTTTTGGAGCCTTTTAATGGCCCACCCAATTTAAATCTAGTTTTTGAAATTATTATAAGTTCAATTTTACAAAATAAAATTCTTATTTGGAATCAGGATATTAAAATTTACTTTGGATAAAATTTTCATATTATTCTGATAACTTTCATATTTTAATGAATAGTAAAAACACGCTATATTTTAATTAAAAACAACTTTTTCCATCGTAATAATTTATATGGTTAAATTGTAAAATTGAATGATTTTAAAGTATAAATAGAATATTTTTACCATTTAATATAATTTATGTCATTATCATTTATTTTACATTGAATTCATAGGTAAAATTATTTCAATCTTTTGCAATGTTTTAACTTTTAAAACTCGTTTTCTTAATAGCGGGATAAATTTTAAATTAATTATTGAAACTTCCATGTTTTGAATTTTGAAAAATGGATTACATATTTGGAATCCTTAGGTCCAAATTATGTTAATAGGCTAGTTTTTATTTTTGGGCACTATGAATAGTAACTACGGTAATTTTTATTTACTTTTGTTAAAGATAAATTGGGTAATTAAGGGTAAACCTATGATTATAAAATTACCCTAACACATGCCAAAATTATATTGGATGACTAAAGGTCGACCCATATCACATAAGGGTCAGATTATATTCATTTTATGGACTTATGACCATGGAAATAATTTCATTATTATTAAAACCAAAGAGAGTTACAACATGTCACTCTCTTAAATCATATAAGTATAATAATTTTAATTTAGTGATAAAATTCATGAAAAATCAAACATGAATAGTCTCCAGAAATCTAAAACCATTATCTACATCATGAGAATTTATTTGGTGTTTTTATGGATTAAATAATTGTCATTAATGGTGACCCAATAGTGATGCAGAAACTATTTATTTAGTGAAAAATCAATAATATAGTTATTATTAAAATAACAATACCTATCAAAAGGACCCAAAACGTGACAAAATATTATTGGTCGAGTATATCTATACCCTAATAATCCAAGGGTATATTTTTGTACCATTTGATGCCTTATAAAACCGATTATGACATTTATATTATTTTATTCTAAATGATGTCAAAGATGTCACCTTCATAATTTAATAAATATAACAACTTAAATGTTGTGATTTTAGGATGATAAATTCAAGTAAGAATATTATTATTAATGGTATAGATTTATCTTCATTATAGGATTTTATTATAAATTTTTATGCAACATATAAGTATATTAAATAATTATACAGAAATGTTGTAGTAATTATTTTATTAAGAGATATACCAAATAAAAGGTTTTAAAAATACTGAAATAAATAATATATGAACTATTTAATTTTCTCCACTGATTTTATTGATAAATATATCATGTTATGAATCTATTAAATCTTTTAGTTCAAACATATATTTGGTGAGGATTTTATTTAAATTCAAATAAATGAATAGTGTCAAAATTAAAACTATTGTTATTTTATAAAAATAACATAATATAAAATTGTTTAAAAAATAAAAAGAAATTAAAAATTAAAAATTAAATTTTATATGGTCCAAAATGTTATAAATTATATAATTATGGACAATTCACAACACATAAGTAATTATTTATAACAATTTAAAATTTAGAATCTTATTACCACAAATAAAATTAAATAGATTAAATAAAGAAAAAATCTAGTTGATAATGTTTAAAATAATTTCAAAACATGTATGAATGTTGTTGGTTGATGAGATTACAACCCTATGTCATCTAATATTCTAATTGAGTCATTTTTGGATGTTTTTCTGTGGGTTTTGAATTTATATTAAAATAATATTTTTGAGGATTCCAAAGGTGCCCCTCTCCTCCCTTATAAAAGGGCACCTCCTCCCTCTCATCTTTACACAACATTGAGCCTTCATGCTCGGACAACATCTACCCATTTCCCTTATCAACTTCTCTAGAAATATTATATGGGTCCTGGCCTTCTTGAAAGACCAATCTTAGTGCCCTAAGAGGAGGTTTTAAAAAGGTGTGTCGAAGAAGTGGTAATACCCATTACCGATTCTTTCAAATTTATTTCTTCTTCTTCTTCTTCTTATTTAGTTTTTTCATTATGAAGTAATAAAATAAGTGTCACTTATTTAGTGATATGTTATTATATATATGATACAACCCTATTTCATCATTCTATCCATCTTACAGAAAACGAAATCACCGCACGTGCATACGTACGGAATATCGTCTCCACATCGTGGTGTAATCGGTTTTCCACCACCACCTTACTTGTATGGTTATAATGGTGTAAATAAATAAATATATATGATAATTATAAAGTGATAATGATTCTTAAATATTATACAAACACTTCAATACAATTACAAGATCATGGGAATGATATCATCGTTCGTGCGTATGTACGGACTACCGTCTCCACGACATGATGAGATTAATTTTCCATGATAACAATCAAAGAATGATTATAAAGAATATATAATAAGTAATCATGAAATATATGAAATAATAATGCTACTGGAATTATGTATATATATATATGTATGCCATCAACATAATTTCATTCAATTCAATAAGGAAACGAAAACAACATTCATGCGTACGTACGACCTACTGTCTCCATGAATGGTGTATTTCCTTCGATTTATCGATCTATTATATATAATTATATTATGAATTTATATAATATATAAATCATGTTTTCTATTCTGTAATTAATTAATAATGATATAAGTAATCATATGAATAATTACAAGTCAAAACACGAAAGACAAATGAAACGATTTTACCCAAAACGCTATTTAACATGGAATTTACAAAAGAACGGGTAATATAATGTCATAAGTGAACCATATATGATATCATAAAAATGAATATGATTCTTTAATAAGTCAATAACATTATTTAAATCATTATACAGGATTTTCGTATACGTACAAAGCATATCAAACCTAAGGTAATGGAAAATTTTCCATTTCTCATTTTTATCTGAGATTGGTTATACGTAAGTATTTACAGGGGTTATATTTATCATCCATGTCCATGTTTTATAAAAATGTTTTCATGTATTTCTAAAGTCATTTTTACTCATTTTTGACTTTTAATACACGGTATGTAAAGAATTTTTTGGGTTTACCATACGAGGTACTTTTTGACTTTTCCGGAAAAAGTACGAGAAGAATGTTTTTTTTTAAATTATACAGCATGAACAGATTCTTATGGTTTAATAACGCCTTATTTTAAAGAAGTTCACTCTACAAGATTTCATTATTATTTTCAAAAAAATAATTTTATTTTAAAATTTCATGGCTTTTTGTGAAAAGAATATTATTTTGAAGAAGAAAGGATATTTTTCTCAAGAATTCATTTCATGTGTTTTATCAAAACTATTTTCCATATAAGATGACATTATTTAGTATGTTTATGTTTCAAGTATAATGTCTATATTGTTTACATGGTTTGATTTTTCATATGATGAAATGATATCCATTTCTTTTATATGGATTATGATATGATGGGATGATGTTTATGAAACCCATTTTATTCATTGGGTTATTATGATCGATGTATGGTTATTTTGTGGCACTTGTAAGAATGATTTCATTTTGAGATGGGTGGGACCTATATCTCCCTCAAATGCATTTGGTAAAGATTTATATCCCATGAGATAGACATGGCTAGAAAGGTAAGTTAATCCGGTTCAGTGTTACATGACTGAAACGAGGTGTGAACTCGATTCAGAAAAGGGACTTTATCCACTAAGATGGTATTAGCAGCAATGCATTGGATACTATGTAAATCATATCATGTGATTAATGGTTTCCAATAATACATGTTTTATTCCCATGTCATTTTATCATGATCGATGTTACATTGTGATCTATGCCTCATGTACTGCCATGTTTTATGATATTGCTCATGATTTTGATGTTTAAACATCATGTTCATGTTTTTATGTTAAAATGTATATGGTTTGTTTTAATTCATTCATGATTAAAATTATAGAGCATTTGAGCTCACCCTTTATATGTTTTCTTTTCCCAAGGATTTAAATAAAGGTTTTAGGTATGAAAATAAAAGAGGAAGATCTTTATGGGATATGTTGAAGATCTTTCACCAAGATTATAAGATTATATTCCGAGATTCCAAAGACACTAAACTATTACGGTACATTGGTGTCCGTTTTTGTTTTTTATCAAGTATTCTGCAAAAGAATTTTAATGTCCATGTACATCAAGATTTGGGTCTCTACACAGATGGTCCTCGATATTTTAACTTAAACATTATGACCATATTCCACCCTCATCATATGATGTTAAAACGATACAACTAATGTCCTAGTCACATGACACTAATCTACATGATATGTATATGTACATGTATCTTGATCCCTTCTATCATATGATACATATTGACAAATGAATGTTCAATCATGGTCCAATCCACATCAGAGGTTTCAAATTCCCCTTCCCCATGCACCAGTTATGCACACATAGGGAGCCCTATAAGAACTACATAGTGCATGATTCATGCATTCAAGTAATAAATAATTATATTTAGATATTATATTCCTATCCTGACAGAACAAAAGAATTTCACCACTCTCATATGCATGAGTTAGATGTGTATAGAAGGGGGTTCCAATATGTTCCCCACGCCATTCATGAACTCGTATTCAAATGAAAATACAATTTCCTTCATAAAAGTTCACCGATGTGTGGGGAAACCTTCCCAATGCAATATACGACATGATTCCCATTTTTATCAGATATATTGTGATTCCTGAAACTTGTGCCTCATGTAAAAACAGCATGAATATTCATTCCAATGTATGGGCCAAACATACAAGAGGGAAATATTTCTACCCATTCTTGAAAATTTTTATATAGAATGCTCTTTTCATATTTAAGAACCATAATTTCACAAACAAAACTCTATGTCCAGGGATGTAAAAATATCCATAAACCTACTCATCCATTAGAAATAGAGGGCCAGTTTCCTGTAGACACTATTCTTTTACTATGGACAATGTTCCCTAGTTGGATATCCATATGTAACTCACAAAAAAGCATACTAACTAATGAAAAATTACTGTTTATTATAGGCTTTTCCTATCTAAACACTCCCCAAATAAATTTTCATCCCACAACACTCCTAAGATTCAAAAAACACTATCATGAATTTTACAACTTTTCCCCCATGCATGAAAATTATGGAACATTATTTCACATATTATCGTAAAAAGGAAAAATCATTTTTCTGTCGGTGAAATTTAAGTGACCATAAATCATAGACCATGAATTTCTATGGCATAAGACATTAAACTATACTTTTCATGTCCTAGTTTGACAACATAAATATGCACCATGATCATGTACTCATTTACAGAATCCAAATGTAGGTAAGAGTGGTTTCTTATTAATGTCTTATACCGATATAGATTCTGTTTTCATTTTCAATAATCATTTCCTAAAAAGTCCACCAATCATGGTATTGTAAAATCATTTTTTTAAAATTACATGTCCATTAGAAATGGAGGGACAATGTCCTGATGAAACCTTTTTCTGAATATGCACAATATTCCATAGTTGGCTCTTAATAAGTCCTTGACAAAAAAACTATCCATTAAATGGAAATTCATCCCATAGAGATGATTTTCCTACCTCCATTCACTCCAAAAACATCATGATGGAATCCATATAAATGGTTACTCCTCACATACATGCCCTATATCATGTCTCAGATTTTGAAAACACAAAATCATTGTAATGATAAATACCAAATTCAATTGTGAAAAAAATAATAATGGATCATTTTCTCCCAATAATCCCTATTAGGGCCCTCACCATATATTTCATGGTAAAATATATTCAACCAAAAATTTCAATTACATTAGTTTGGTTTTCAATGCTATAAATTTACTATGAAATGAGATCTAATACATTCATGGGATAAAACCAGTAAAGGGTTCCTAGGGAAAAAAGACAACTCTCATTAGGATAAACTTATTCATTTCAGGGTTTAGAAAATAACTGAGAAAAAAAATTAAAAGGTTCAAACCTATTAGGTCAAATACTTGCAAAGGGTAGCCTAAGAAAATATCGAGTTACACCCTCTAACCTCACATCATAGTGTAATTTAGATAATATAAGTGAAATAAAATAAAATAAAATAGTTTTAGTGTTTTCCATGTGACTATATCAATAGTCAAACTATTGTCACTATGTCCCTTGTAATTGAAACAAAATTAGAGCATTACATATCATTAAAATTTGGTTATCCTAGATTATGATTTAAATTTATTTCTCATGATGAAGAAATTCATCTAATTTGGGTGATTGTATTTCACAAAACATTTCAATCACAATGTATGAATATTTTAGGACACTATAAAGGATAATCATTGAAGCATAATATTTTAGATTTATTAAATTGTAATATAGGAGAATCCACCATTTAGAGTCTCTCCCGGATTCTAAAAAGGGAAAATAATAACAATAAAATTGAAGTGGATACAATGATGCTCGACTCACATAAGTAAAAATATATTCTACGACTTGGAATGAACCATCAAGGGTACATTCTAAATTGGTTATTTTCAAAGATTTATTTTATGTTGTTTAGTGAATTTATTTAACCATGAACATAAGATCCCAACCCTACTACTTGATGGATTCAAAATTCTCTATTGTAGATGAAAAATAAACCTTTAACCTAGCTAAAAAACACTCATATTCTAGTAAATATGCGTTCTATGAGACAACTTGATCATAAGCTATTGTTACTTCAGTAACCCTGTGGTGTATCTCAGTGGTAAGAACTCATAAGACCTTATTTTGTTGTTATGAAGCATGAAACTGAGTAGGGTCACATACATAAGAAGCCAATTCTTCTTGAGTAATAAGGATAAGGTGGATTCATATATGGAGGTACGGGTATGAAAACCCACCTAAGCCTAGACTAATGAAATGTTGGGAAAATATGTATGCCATATCATCGATATTCAAATGGGGGCCTCTGTGATGAAAGTATAAATTTGTGGTCTCTCCCATCATTGAACATCCTGGTGGTTGATAGCGATGTTGAATCTCGATCCCAATTACTCACTACTAAGGGTAGGTAATATGGAATTGCAACTATAGTAGACATGTTAATATTGAAAAATGACTACATTGTTGTGAAATTTTCCATCTATTCCTCCAATTGATCTTTGTGAATCATACTGATAAGACCAACATCAATAAGTAATGCTCCCAATGTTGTTCCACTAGGACAAGCATCAGCAGGAATTCTTGAAATTCCAGTTTAAAATATCAGACACACCCTTCATTCTATAATGGGAGAGATGGGGGATGATTCACCCTTGAGACGCATAGAGAATCAGGATGAAAGGTGTTCTCCCTATGACACTGATGAGGAAGGTGTGTTTGGAACTGAGTTAGGGGAGGCTAGTGGTTTATGCACCTTTTGGGTTTCCTCCACAAATTTACAATCTGGATTATATTCCATCCACATTAAGGAATAATATTACTGTTGATTAATGGGATCTTCTACAAATGGAAATGATATGGTTATTGTAGTTTATTCATTCATCATCAGTAGCTGAAGACGGTGAAGGATAACTGAGTCTAACTCCATAATATAGGGAAGGGGAAAACGGGTAACCTATGTCTTATATCTAAATTTTCTTGAAAATATATAAGGATTATTTAATTAATATATGGTCACCCCATCCACATATGCGGATAGAGTTCCTTCTCACATAGATATGATATGGGAGAGTTCGTTCTAATTTAATTCACCAATATAAACCACCATTATGGAAGGTGTAGGATAAAGGATGAAAGTAAAGTGTGGAAATCAATCAAATGTTAAACAACCTTGTGGATTCCCAGGTATATCAAGTGAATGATGATAATATTATGTAATTTATTTTGAAAGTCAGAATGAGTAATTATCATTGTATGCTGATATAGAAAGCATCAATAGTGTTCTTCCTCCTAGATTTATAAAAAATGGAATAAAATCACACAATTCAAATGATTAACTTCATTCATATGGAGAAATAATTCATAGATTCAATGGTGGGTGGGTAAATATAGGGCCACAGGGTATCTCTCAATTAATTTGGATTCTATAATCATGTTACAAACCCTAAAACTGATGTAGGAATCATCAGATAGGAAGATCCATCCACTTGGGAACATGGTGATGAAACCCCTAAACAAAAAGATAAAATATTTGTATGTATGGATTCTATAGACCCATGTGGAATATTTTACCACTTCAAGTGTAGACCAATAAAAAACCAAAACTCCTCATGACTGTTGAGTTTTGTCTTTACATATTTTGAGAAATTTCATACTTGGACCACTAACTTATAGAAAGAACTTTATCCAATCATGTAATGTATTGAGTGAGAGAGTATGGAGGGGATGGCTGTGAAATTCCTCTGATTCGGTTTGCAGATCTCTTAATAATAGAAATAATTGTTCCGTGTTTTTCAAGGTATTGGATGTCACAAGGAAGTCATCAATGCATGGTACATGGAATAGGGATTTCCCCTTGATTGGTTGCATCCCATTATTAGATCCCCACATCACCATCTGATAAATTGAAAGTTTTATAGCACTAAAACCAATATATTATTAATTTGGGAGGCCTCTCATTCGGTGAAAAAACCAAAAAAAAAAAAGAGTGATCCCCATTGGTTGGTAAAAGCTGACAGCCTCAAACTATTCATGGAATTCCATACAATTCTGGTACACCATGAATGCGTAATCCCACTAATCTATGAAACCCCCTCCAGTCTGCAAGTCCCACATTGAGCTCCACCCTCCATTGGTATTTCCTCGTGAGAGGATGGATATGGATAGATACTCTTTTATAAAGGACTGTGAGGTTATGCCACAACTATATTATTTTCATTGTGTCGACAAAACATTATTTAAAATGATGATGTTATATTGACCTAAACTAAAAAATATGTTCCATATCCTAGATATTTTTAATTAGGCATCCACCTATGAAATCATAGACATGTAATATATGATATTCAGGTAAACATGTCGAATTGGAGAATCATCTTGATGTTCAAAGATATATACCGGTGAAAATGTGTAGGTCCAAATCGCAAGGGAATAATGGTTCTTCAGAATAGCCTCAAAAGGAATGATGTAATGTTGAATAATGTCTTCAATATTTTTATCAATACTATTTCTTCTCCAAGTCACATTCATCAAAGTATAATCAAGAGTCAATTTTTCTTAAAATGGATCATAGATAATATGTGACATTCATTAGGAGAAGAATATAATGTAATGAAGAGAGATCTTCAAATATAGAGAATCCACTTAGCCCATGAACCATAAGTTCATGGAGAACAAGCTCATAGAGAAGTTTCCCAAAAACCATCTGCATGTGAGGAATTTTTCCAAGAAGCATTAGATGAAAAGGAATTCATTATGTGGATGAACAACCAATCATAATACTAATTTCTCACTATGAATAAATAAAAAATTACCATTCGTGAGTGGTGGAGTTCAAATTGAGGGTGACTGAGTTTAGTTCATGGAAAATATGGCCACAAAGGAGGAACTATGAGGAATCATGGGGTGATCTAGATTATTTAAAGTATTTAGTTTGTCTATATAATTAGTATAAGGGAAATTAGTTGGGACCCTATTAATATGCATGGTACCCTCTTGTGGGTCTACTTTCATATTTAAAATATGTTCAAAAGAGGACCACTTTCAACATTTAAATAGACTTATCTTCTTCTTGATCAGAACCCATTTTGGAGGGTGAAATTTTTCTGGGTACTGAAAAATACAAATAAAATAAGAAGAGAGTTATATGAATCAAAGAAAATTTTTTAAATAATCCCAGATGAATATTTATGGGAAATAGTCAGTGGGTGAAGCATTCATGAATGAAATGATCCCGCCAAGAAAAATGTTTACCACAGATCATTACCCTGCATGGAATTATTCCAAATTATGAAGCATCCAATGTATGAAATCAGTCAAGAGATATGTAGAAATTCAAAATCCCCCAAAAGAATACACATTCATTTGTGGGGATGGATGATGATTTCCACCACTATGAGTAAAACTATTCCCATGATGGGAATAATTTGTGGGATAAGGTGGTATCATTAGTTCCCATAAAAAACATCATTTTCATGGTCGAGCAGTAATTTTCTCCACTGAAAATGACTTTCCATGTGGAAAAAATCATTCATGGTATGGGGATTCCCCCTTGGCCTCTCAAAGAGTACATAATGTGGTCCACCTCAAAAGACTGACCATCTTGGTACTCTATCCTTCTGTTCTTCAATAAAATATGGTTGACTGGAACTGAGATTGTAGGAAGGAATCACAATGGAAAAGTAGATGTTTTGGTCAAAAACAGAGTGGATATACAAAAAAATAAAATCCTATGTGGAATCAATTATGTGGGGTATAAACTGATGTCCGCTTTATGAACAAACACCCCACAAAGAAAATTGATATGCAGAGGAAACCATTCCCCATTAAGAAAAAATATATGCTGGTGGAATGTGGTCCCACATAATCATTGACCCCCCATGTAGTCCCCTACTTGAACCCACATAATTGAATTAGGCCAAATACTCTTCAAAAGACACCTGAAAAGTATGTCCAGATCATCAGGCACACTTGTGAATCCTTTCGAGTCTACATACCCAAGGTAAGAAGTTTCATTTTTGTATCTACCGCACCAATACATACAATGATAATGTCTACATGTCTACATTTCCATGTTAATGAGGGATCCAAACTTGGAAGTGCTCACATGAACCTCCCAGTTCCTGGATGGGAGGGAGAGGATCACACTTACATTTCCATTTGATCGGGAATGAGATACTCCCCCAAAACCAATCTTAGGGCATCCCTCCATGAGTAATCTCGAAGTATTCCTTTCTAGAGGCAACATTCTTGATCTTCTTGACCTCAGATGTAATATATAGTCTAATAGATCCCTATATATGACTGCTATCGTTACCAAAATAAAAGAGTATATGGGCACACTGAAAGCCATATCCCACTCCCATTGGGAATTATCACCTCTTCCACCAGCAGATAAAGGATCATGCGACCATTAGATCCACTATTTCCTATTGTTTCTCACATCGATCCTGATTCATGTGTGCTTATCGGTTAGTTTCAATCATGACATCTTTATGGTCAAAATCCAAATAGGTATCCCTTAGAGTGTAATCCCCAACCATGTCTAAATCGAAATGGGCCTCCTATATGGTCTAATCCCTATTCATCTTAATCTAAATTGGCCTCTTATATTGTATAATTACCAACAATATCCTACCATATGGAAATATCCTATACATAATACTCAACCACATACTTCTCTAGTCCCCCCTAAGTTATTATCCCCAACTAACTGAACTATATGGGATTTTCTTCTCAAATATCTGAAATACATAGAAAGCCTCCCTGAGGTCCATACCTATTGCCCAAATTCACCATAATTTTATCTGGTCCATATTCTCGATAGGATCATATCAACAAGTTAGACCACATCTCTTCTGAGTCCCTATGGCCACCTCGACATAAATCTCATATGAAACATTGATTAGGATCCTTCTACCCAGTCATCCTTATCGTATGACATTACACTGCATGGTTTTATCCTCATCAAATGACCTTAAAAGAAAACGTGTCTTATTAAGAGACACAAAACTACTGGGATTCAGATTCATCTCATGAGGATATCTACGATTCCTATATAATGAGTTTGATCTTGACATCAAAATTACATCAGTCTCTCTAGATAGAGTAAAACTACAGAGCACCTCATTGAGTGTCTTAAACCATCCTCATCCTAATAAACTACCAGAGGGCCTATGTTCTAATAAAAATTGGAACCGTTGATAGAAAACCATGGATACATGAAAATATCTTTTTTTATAGAGAACCTCAGATACATACATTTGATTCCAAACCCATGATTACTCAGAATGGATCATTTATTTAGGGTGATCCGCATATACATTCTTGGGAATTAAAAAAGTATTCACGATCATATCATAAATTTATTATAGTTTTCCAAAATAAGAAATAGTTCCCCAAAATGGTTCGATGATCCCGAAATCCCATTCTCTCAATCAATGCATGTTCTTCATTTTTGTTGTCCAAATTTTACAATGAACAATTTCTGTTGAAAAGTAGGTCAATGAGTCATCACTGATATAAGATTCATTGGGAATTTCTATATCCATGAACAAAAATAGTGGGAGACAATTCAAAGGATTTGTACCCGACGTCACTGATTGCACATAATTCAATCCCATGCAATAAACCTCTCCATCACAAATTTCATTTCTTCAAAAACATTTCTGTTCATGTTTATTATATTTTTAATGTATACTATTATAA
The DNA here is from genome assembly GCA_963277665.1 of Viscum album. Classification (NCBI taxonomy): domain Eukaryota; kingdom Viridiplantae; phylum Streptophyta; class Magnoliopsida; order Santalales; family Viscaceae; genus Viscum; species Viscum album. The sequence goes on from OY728135.1 coordinate 1,296,154,788, forward strand.
TAAACATTCTCAATTTTATTTAATAGTATATAGCATTCCATACTTGAAAAAATTTTACATGAAAAAGAGAAAACATTTTTAATATAAAATCATATTAATTATTTATCCTCTAAATATAATAAATTTTAGATGAGTATCATCATTTTATTTACTAGATGTATTTTGATTCTTTGGAATTTTATGATAATATTTTTATAATTTGTCTCATTTTATTTTATTTTAGTCTGGAATATGTGAAAATATTTTGACCATTGTATTAAATTAAAAAATATATATATATATTCCAAAATATTAGCATGTTACATTATCCCTCCCCCACTAAAATAAATTTCATCCACATTAATGTATTTTATCATACTAATGAAAATATATAAAGGTTTCAAAAATATATTTGTGACCCAAATATAATTTCTTCAGAAATATAAAAAATTAAACACTAAAAAAATATAGTTTTTCACTAAAAATTTTACAGCATAATATTGAGTTTTCTTTAATAAATTTAGATAAACAACACACATGATTAGGTACCAAAAATCCAATATTATATTTCTTTTATAGGATTTTTTATGGTTTTCATTTCACTAATACATGTAAATATGTCAGTTGTAAATACGTTTTTTGATTTATATATTTCATTTAATAATATAGATTCTATGCAGATATATACAATAAATTTCAAAAATCACAATAAATTCATCTTAATGAATTTATAATAAGATTTATATATTCCAAAATATTAACCTGATATGGAATAATAATTCCAATTATGATTTTATTGATAACACGACATCTTTTCATTGGGGTATTGATTTGATGTTCTTATAAAACATTTTAGGTACAAAGGATTAGGTTGAATAAGAATAAAAAATGACACTCATGTTTATTTAGTTTATAGTAAATGTACATCACTTAACATAATTTTTATAGATCACATCATCAGATATGAGTTCATAAGAGTTCCATAGATCCATTAGTTTAAGGCTGATGGTATTTATTATATCTGTAAACCCTTCGTTTCGTTTACTAATTAGTGTTCTGACAATACTCTATTAAATTGAAACACAAGAGTGTGAGTGGTGCAAAAGTTTGATAATTATTTTCCTCTATTGTACCAACTGTCCTACATATCCCCTTTCGACACTCATAATCTTGATGGCCAACCCTTTTAGACATTAAGCACCATCAAGATCATTTGAATCAATTTTATAGCATACCAAACTTTTGATTCATAAATATAATATATTTTAGATGATTATTCGTTAAATTATGCAAACACACACATGGGGACAATAATTATTTAGTGTATATCAAATTAGGTACAAATTATTAATAATTTTATTAAGATAAAAAAATTCTCCAATAAAGATATTCCCATTAAGAACTATCCATAAAAATAGATTAATTAATATCATTGTGTATGTCCTGGGGGATATTAAATATAAGAAATGGTGTTCTTAGATGCTTTGTAAGGTAAAAAAAGGGAGAGATGTAAGGGAAAAAAGAGCATAAGGGTATGGGAATGTGAAGAAGAAATTTATATACCATACCTTGCATATCAGATATCATAATAATGAGTCATAATATAAATATTGATTTTTCAAAAAACATGAATCAAAAGTAATTCAAAAAATATGATAAATGATAGAAGAATATTTACATAAGACATTGAGTTGTGGAATACACATAAGAATAGAAAATGTTTATGTCAATGATACCTACCCAGACGTTCATAACATCTTAGGCTTGGGCTGAAAACCTATGTACCTACTTTAGGCTTAGGAGGACTTCATGTGTAACTTATTTTGGGATTGGGACAACCACTCCTATAACATTTATTTCAATGTTAGGAAAACCAACCATGTACTCTCTGTGATTTTAGAAAATGTTTAGTACCCATGGAATTGGAAGGTGATATTTTTCCAACCCTGAACGTAAGGAAAATAATACAATGTGTACCAAAAAATCAGAAATCATTTATCACATCATAACCCATGATTATTAATGGGCTTCATAAAACTTTTCATCATTACAAAATTGATGGAAATTAGGCGAGTTTCATAGTCATTTCATAATGGTATTCCCATGGAAGAGAAACAAGTTCCATAAATATATTTACATGATAAACCATTCATTGAAATAATAAGAATGGTATCATTTTTCATATCCATATAAAATAATATGATTGATAATAGGATATAATCATAGTTTGAAACTTATTTTTAAAGATCAGTTGGAACATTTCTTATAGAAATTAACCTTTCATTGAAAATACATTTTAAAAACATAAAATTCAAAAAACATAATTAAATATCTTATATTTTAAAATACACATGAAAAAATAAAAAAATAATCTTTTTCAAAAACATTAATACATTACTTATGGAATATATCATTTATTCTATGAAAAATACATTTTAAAACACTTTTTAAATAATTTTTATAAATTGTAGGTTTTGAAGACTTTTTTGCATTACCTGCCCTAGTGGGGCTCATGCCGCGACTCCCCAAGACCACCTCTGATAGGCTAGGTGATAGTGGCAAGAACTGAGTTGGAATATCAATAACATGGGAGGCCCTTGATAGTGTACTAGAACACACACACACCTATCCATGACCAAATAATGTTTAAATGTAAAACAATTGGATGAAACCATGCATAAAGAAAGGAAATGAAATGTAATATTTAGGGAAAAGGCAGGTCGTATGTATGCATGAATGCTACATCCTTTTATTTTTCATATTAAAATAATGAAACTAAAATGATATATATATATATATATATATATTATAAATATTGTATCAAATTTATTTCATATATGTCAGATATTTTTATTAAAATACTCTTTCATACATTTATTATTTAGCTTAAATGTATCTAATCTCCTTGAAGAGGTGATAATCCACACGTCCACAACAGATGTTATCGTATTCATGAAAAATTGAATGAATAATGTTCTGTTTAAAATATATTTAACCTAATAATATAAATCAAATATATAATAAATATCATAATCAAAAAATTAAACCATCATTTTTAAAACAATTAAAGGTTGTAAGGGAAGAAAAAACGAAATCAGTTCACATGGCGGTAGTCCTCCGTACAAAAAAATAATGATTGCATATCCCATTTTATGGGTGATTGTAAAATTATAAAAATAAATCTCAATAAGAAATATGTATTTTTAAGGTATTGATATTATTATATAATCATGATATAAATAATAATTTATGGGTTTGAGATGTAAGTGAAACAAAATTGATTATTGAATAACGTTACTTATTATTTTTATAACTCCATTTTGATTTTGAAAAAACCTTCCTTGGATTTATTTCTGCCCAATGTGAGGGTCTTATGATTTAAGAGGGTTGTTAGTAGATTATTTATGCATCGTTTGGATGTTCCAATGGTCTTGAGATATGTTAATAAATGGGATGGTTTAGTGCCATTTATAGTAGAGGGGAATGTCATTCTTATACATATAAAAAGGTAATGACTAATGAGAGATATAACATACATAATAATCCTATAATAACAAACCCAAGTAGGTAAAAGGAATGATATAGTATAAAAATATTCATTCATTTTTTTCACATTTTTATTGGTCATTTTGGCCCTTAATATTATTTCTAGTCGCTCATTATGTTTTATTTTATCCTAATCACTGTAATCAATTTTAACAACATTCACTAATGTTTTTGGTAGAAAACTATATTTTACATATTAAAAAAATTATTATGATTTCAAATATGGAATCTTTTTATCCTGAAAAAAAAACTATAAAAGTTGTAGAAATTAATTTAAAATTAACCCCATAGAGGGGATGCCAAATCAGGGTGTTAAAGTGATAATACCCAAAGTATGAAATGTTTTTTTATCCAATTTCAATTATAAATTTTTTAAAATGAAATAAATTATATTAATTGAAATAAATATACTTAAAAGAAATTCAATTTATCAATATAAACATATAAAATGAAAATTAAGTATTCATTTAATGTTCAGTATTTTTCAATATTCATTAAAAAATAAAACAACTCTTCTAAATAACAAAAATTTATCGTAAACTAATTTTTTAGTTACTATATAAAAAAATTATATTTATTTTTACATATAAAATATACAACATTTCCAAATTTTATTTTTAATATATGTCTTCTATTAAAGGGTTACAGAATTGCAGTTTTAGAAAATAAAATTTTTAATCGTAAAACTAGATTTATTTTTATAATATTCCTGTAAAATATATTGGATGAATATGTGAAATATTTTATTTAATATAAAAATATATTTCATTAATATCCTTAACTAATAGTAATTAATTTAATTTATTATGATCAAATCCATTTGGAAGATAAAATTATCTTTTTATAAAATCATTTACATTATATTAATTTGGACACTGTATTAATATCAATTCACTGGTGACCAAAGTATTAGAAAATATTTTTTAATATTTTAATTAATCATATTCATAAAAACCAATTTAAGGGATAAGATATATCTTGTTATACTAAATAATAATATTTTTAATAACATATTATCGTTTAGTAAAACTCTGTCATGTGTGTTATGGATTCCATCAATGAAATTCAATGTAGTATGTAATAATATATAACCTTGGTGATCAATGTATAGAAAGGTAAAATTTATATTTCTTGTGACATATGATTAATTTGGTGATTTTTATAAATCAATCAATGAAAAAATTAAATTTATTCTAAAAGGGAAATATTTTAATATATTGGGATGTTACATTATCCCAACCTTAATTAATTAATGTCCTCACATAAAAACATAATTAATCTAATAACAAATTTATATTTAAAAATAAACTATTTTTAAAATACCCATTTCGTAAATAGGTTTAATAAAACATCTTCCTAATAAGATGGAAAAGGATATGTATAACTCACCACCAAACTAGGCTTTCGAATATAGGAGCATTAGTGATAACGTGGACGTGGAAGATAAATATAACCATCAAGTTCTGTTGGATAGTGATGGATAACTTGTTCACCTAAAATATTTTGACCCTAAAACCATAAACTAGAGGATATAATAATGATTATTCATATCATCAAAAAAAATTTACATTAATACAACACTTGTGTTTCAAGACAATTTTTCCAAGTGTTGAGGAATTATTTCATTCTCTACAAATATACATGAATACACTTATTTGATATGTTTATACGAGAATACTTTTATCCATTGGTTGTGACTTGAACTGATTATACTTTTTGTAGCACATGTTCCCTCATATGATGAAGTAAGAAATAAATCTCTATAACCACATCTAATGTTCAACATAAACAAGTTCATAAATGGTTATCCATTCAATAAATAAAAATCTTCAATATATTAGAATTATTTTCATAATATTTAGTAGTATACAACATACTTTTTCTATATCAATCATCTCTATATCAAATATAAACATCCCAATCTCAAGAACATATTAAATCTTAATTTTCCTTTAACTATGTATTTTCTATTTTTTTTAACATACTATATAATGAATTTTCTTAGTACCATTCATCAGATGTTCTCAAATATTTAATGAAATAGTAATATATTAAAATAATTATATATTTACAATTCTTATGACTAGGACATCATTGATAAAATAAATTTATATTCTTAAATATGTATCCAGATACACAAGAAAATTAATCGTTCCACATTGGTTCTATTAATAACATATGATCGACCGTTCTCCCTTTGCTTCTTCAGTAGTATATTCCATTTATGTCTATTGAATTCGTTTTAATAGTGCCACATCTCTTTGAATTTATAACAATGAATAACGTTTTTTTCTTTCTTCCCATAACATTTTCGTTCTTAGTGCCTATTTTATCTCAAATAATAAAAGACATTAAATCCTTTCATGTATTACCCAAGGTGATTATTTTCACATTTGTCATACATGGGAAAATCCTTGTTTCCCTTAACCCATTTGTCCATTATTTTACCTTTCCACAACTTCTTCCCTTTCTCACATTTAAAGCTATATGAGTTAGATAATTATTTATCGGTGTGGATTACACTTAATACAATTTCATTGTATAAAGAAAACATTAGAGACACTATATCCCTTCATAGGAATGTCACAAGCCCCTCAAAAATATGATCTATATTGAATTTTGTGTTGTGTATGAAATTGGAAGCATACCTTTCTAACCTATTAATGGTAGATTCATACTATATGATATTTTTTTCTTCATTTTCATTAAACTATGAACCCTCTCTATATCCAAGTTTCTTCCTCAAGAGGTAAGTAGTAATAAAAAAATGCTTCCTTTAAAACATTCTAATCCCTTAGATCCATTTTTTCATCCACTCTAGTATTATGGATAGCTGACCACCATTGATCTGCACCTCCATTGCGATGATACACTGCAAGTGTAACCATTCCCTTTTTACCACATCCCAATTTCATAAATATCTTCACCAAATAGTAAATTCCTTCTTCTGCTAAAATTGACTCAATAGTCCCCCAAAATGATTCAGGCCTCTATTGCCTAAACTGATCCTACATTAGAGAATATCAATTTAGAATATGTTTCTCCATCCAAGAAACGTTATGTTTCATAACCTGATCAACATTCTTAATATATCCATACCATTATCAGTTCCAATACCAGCTGCTTTTGTTTCCTTAGCGGAGAAATCCCTCCATATTCTATGAGTTTTAATTCAATTAATCTTTCAAAGTGTAGTTTATAAAAATGGAATATAATATATAATCTCATAAAATTATTATGTTTTTATAATTCTAAATATCATGTAACACTGAAATAATATGTAAATTCTTATTCATAGTTAATTTCATGTTCATAAAAATGGTTTCATTGGGGATATATTTATTTTCTAATCCTATATAATGGTTTGTATTGAAATTGAGAATTATCATATGAATATCCCCTAGGAGTATCAAACCAGGTGAAAATTAAAGCCAATTGTCATACACCTTGTTATGCTCGAGTCAGTTCTGACACACCTTTTTAATTTTTATCCCTAGGATCATATTTTCCATAACCACATCCACTTATTTTATCCAGATATGGATATGTTTCTATGAAGTCATAAATTATTTCTACCTTTATAAAATTCAAGTATTTTATTATATAAAAATCCTCAAAGTCTATCCTAGTTTTATGTTCCCTAATATTGGTTTTTTCTTAATCTACTGTCTATGGTTTCTACAAAACATCATTTGAATCCAAGTGTAACACCCTGACCCCGGAAACCCAGAGCCGGTTTATTACTTATTTAATTGGCATGATTATATGGAATAAAATCCTAAATCAATTAACTATTTAGTAGTTTTAAAAAACTTACATTCGGGATACCCATAATACATTACGAATCAATAAGAAAGCATAATGTAAGTAAAATCATGACATCCAAGGAACTCAACCAAAGGATTCCTCTTCCTAACCAGGTGAAAATAATCATAAATATAATGAAGTCAAATGATCATGTATGGGTTAATAAAGAGGATGAAATAATTGATAAATATGATTAAATCAACATTTAAAGGTGAATAACTAAGAAAACAATCCATTTAAATTACGGGATAAGGAATAATTAATATGAAATGTGAATAACTGAAACAGATACCATTTAATCAATAAGATAAAAATTAAATTCTTCCCTAGAAAGTTTTAAAGAAAAAATATCATTTATAAATAATAATAATCATAACTGAATTCTCAATGAAGTGAATTCTTAATTTTTTTACTTCATTTATTAGGATCATGAAAAAATTTATCATCAAGATCTTTCACAATATAGTTTTATACTATAGGTCGAAACCCATTTAATTCGGTCCACTAATTTGTTATTTGAGAACCTATTGATGCATCAAATGTTTATATAATTTCTGGCCCCCACCTGTCACTAATAGACTATTAACTACACCTATATCGAGTAATCAATTAAATTAATAAACATTATTACATATATAATATATCTATATTGAAAATAATATTGGTTTATCCATATTTAACCATATAAAAAATAACATTCAGTGTAAACATAATGTGTAAAAATGGTATAAATTTAGGAAAAACAATATACATTACCTAATAAAGTGTATATTTATTTAATTTTATAATGAAAAATTATTACAATAAAGTGACTATTTTTAAAAAAGCTAACAATATTAAAATAATGTGAGATTGAATAGATAAATATTAACAAATTGTAGTTTTCATACTAAACCCCAATGGTTTTATAATTCAATGTGAAATATAAAATAACCTTAACAATGAGTGAATCTTGATAATAAATGGAATCTAGGAACTATATACACCATATTATAGTGAATTGGTGCATAACTACAAATAAATCTCAATTGAATGTAAATGAAGATAAAATCTATTATGGAGACTTTATATTTGGGATAACATCCTTTAAAATAATGTATAATGGTTTTAAAAATGATAATAACTTATAAAATAGCCATATTTATATTTATTATATCACTTATTGACTTATTATAATATCTTATTACCTATTTGACATTAATTGAATTTTTATTTTCACTACTTCAGGTGATAATTTCCTAGTTTTTCGATTATGTTTTTACTTATAACTTAATGTTCATATTAATGAAATCATGAAGTCATTATATATAGAATTTAAAACATGATTTTAAATATCATATATATTCATTATATATGTATTTATAATCATCCATTAAATATTGAGATAGGAAATGAAATACACTATTCATGGATGCGGTAGGTCATATGTATGCATGAAAGCTACTTCTATTTCATTGTCATATTAAAAGAATAAAAATTAAGTTGTATATATATAATAATTAAATTATTATATTTATTCAATATATGTCACATATGTTTATCAAAATCATCCATAAAACATTTCACGTATAGTATGAGCGAGTCACATCGCTTTAAGGTGGCGTCAGTCCACACGTCCAAAAACAATGTTATCCTCTTACCAAAAAAATGGAAAATATAACTGTATGTGTTATATAAAAATTAAAGAATCGTAAACAAATAATAAATATCATATATATCATATGTAAACTATAAATACAACACCATTGGAACCTTTAATGTTGGAAATGGAAGAACGAATGACATCAGTTCGCGATGCGGTAGTCCGTTGTACACACAAACAATGATTGTTTATCCAATTTCATGCATATTAATTAATCTTTGGTCAAAATATTAAGGTAAAAAATATAATAATATTTAATATTTTTTTTATTATATAATCATGAAATAAATATAATTGAAGTGGAAGATAAGTGAATGAATCAAAAGTGATCGTTGAATAATGTTTCATTTTATTCTGATAACTCAATTTTGTTTATTCCAAAATCATTCATTAGTTTGATTTATAATGAATTTTGATATTCAATTATTTGGGGTGGGATGTTAAGAGATTATTTTTTTATGGGATTTTATGATCCAATGGAATTTATATTTGTGAAAAATTGGAGGGTTGAGTTTTTTTTATAGTGTAGGGGGGTGGAATTCATATATATATAAAAAGTTAAAGATTATTGATATGCATCTATTAAAAAATGAGCCTAAAATATTGAGAAAATTTAAATAAATGGATTTTATGATATAAATATTGTTATCAAATAGGTTTTAGAATTTTATCTACATCATTTTCTCCCTTATATTTAAGGTTTAGTCCCTTATTAAACATAATTTTACATTAATCGTTGTCATTAATGTTAACTATATTCACTAAAATTTTTGGTAATAAAATTATTTAAATATAATAAAAAATATAATTTATAATGATAAAAAATATTTAATCCATTTTTCAAAATTAAAATCGTTGAAGTAGTGAAAATTAATTTAAAATTAATCCTGTTGACCAGACGACAAAGTGGGAGTTTAAAGTGAAAATGTCCAAAAGTAAGAAATGTTTTTATATCAAATTTCAATGTGAAATTGGGGTATAATGAAACAAATGGGATTAATTTGAGTATTATTATCTCATGAAATTTTAATAATTTAGATGAATATAATTTATATTTTATGATATATATAATATATATATTTCATTAATATCATTTACTAATGTCAATTAATATATTTTGTTAAGATAAAATGTCTTTAGAGCATAAAATTCGTTTTTTATAAAATCATTCCCTTTATGTTCATTTGGTTTCTATATTAATTTTGAATTATTTAGTAACCAATGAATTCAAAAAAATATCATATATTATTTAATCTTATTCATAACTGAATATTTAATGTCTAGGATACATCTTATTCTATTAAATAATAATATTTTTAATAATATTTCATTTTTTGGTAAAACTCAGTCTTTCATATTATGGAATCCATCGAAAGAATTCACGTTGTATGTAATACAATATATCCTTGATGTTCTATATAGATAGAGATAACATTTATTTTATGTGTAATATAATATTAACTTTGTGTTTCAAATAAATATATCTAGGAACATAATTTAATTAATTCTAAGAAAAATATTATAATGTTTTGGGGTGTTACATATAAAAAATCCGATTTCCCTCATATAAACAAACACAGATTTCAATAATATAAACATTTCATCTTTAAATAACCACAAAATACCATGAATATAAGGTTTATTGTTTTTAGAGACAAATTTATAAGAAAGTTATTTTATAATACACATTAATATTTCTATAATATTAAACCACCCTGCCTTTTTCAACCTAATATTTAAATAAATGTTTTCCTGGAATTATGTTTAATTTATTCAATGGATTTCTATGCATGAAACACATAAGTGAAAAGAAGATATTATATTCTTATATTGTTAAAATACAACCATTTAATTTTTTGTTATGAATAAGACTAACATAATTAAAAATATATTAATATATATATCTGTGTGTGTGTTTAATTTTAAAGGAATGTATTTAATTCAATATAGTTTTTTAATTTATATTAATTTGAATTATAATTTTTATTAACATAAAATCTAAATATTATTATTCAATTATAATACCATATAATATTGTACTCATTGATTTAGTATATCTTTATTGGTGTTTTATGAAAATTAACAATAATATTAACTAGTATATTAATAAGTTATTTTCCATTAAAAATGATTTCACATTGTATTTTAGTATTTAACATAAAATTTAAAATAGAAAAATCTAAAAAATTAATTTGGAATAATAAAATTCTTTTTTGTATTTAGAATGTAAATATTAGTTTAAAAATTATTTTATTGGTGTTCTTATATAGTATTATTCATTATAAAAGTGTTCCAAAATACATTTTTTTAAAATAATTTGGAATTTATTAAATAATTAGTATTTATTTTTAATTTTAAATTCATGAAAGCATTTTTTAATAATAAATATGAATTTCATAAATGATATTATAATTTTAAAAAATATCCTTTCAATTAAAAAATATATTTTACATTTCCGATTAATTTTTATTGTTAATAAATATATATTTAATTCAATATACATTTTTTAATTTTAAATTAATTTCTATCAATAATAAAAATCTAATCAAATTAAATGGATTTTAAAAATTTTATTAGTTTTTTTTCAAATTATCTATTAAGTTAAAATTTATTTTTGGGAATAAAGGTAATTGTAGCTTTGGTAAAAACTAGTCACCAATGTAAATGCTAAAATGGACAAAGTAAAATATCTTATGGTCATGAGTTAACATATTAAAATCATGTTTGACAATGGATGGTTAAGACCATTATTAAAATTATCTAATAGACCTCTCTAATATTTCACAATTCTTGTGATTACTTCCATAAGAATGAGTTCTAATAATTGAATTTTTTTAGTATTTACAAAAATTCAATATCATTTCATTTATAAAAGGGGGCAGTCCTCTCCTCAAATCCCCACACATGAAAACCCCCTTAGATCATCCCAAAATATCCTAAAAACTCTCTAGTGAATTTTTATAAATATTAAATTGTTTTGTATCATCCAAAAATACCATCCATAAAGTGATTAATCCCTGTTCACAAAAGATAATCAATGAAGTGGTGTACAACCTTCCTACTGCTCCTTCCTAATTGAAATTACATTATGTTCACTTATTATTCCTCAAATTAAATTACCCAAATTTTAAATGATAAAAAATAGTTATTATACTATTATTTTGTTATAATAATTGTATAGTAATTAACCACCTTTCCCCTTCCTATTGATAAAAACGAAAATGTGAATGATGCATACATATGGACTACCACTTCCATAAAATAAAGTGTCTGTTTTTCTATGACATATTTATATAGATGGTTTAAAAAGATAATTTAAAATATAAATATGATAATTATATCTTATTTATTATTTTGAAATGATAATATATTTTAATCTTCTCTCCTATTCTAAGGAAATTAGGTGCATCATCCTTGCATATGTGTATATTACTGCCTCTAATGAATGGTGTGTAATATTTTTTTTATACCATTTATTCAGATATTTATAATTTTTTTTGGAGGTTTAATATTATAATTATATACTTATTATGTTTTTTTACAAATATTTAATAACATATTTTTTATATGATAATTAAATAATCATTATAAAATTAACCTTCTTAAAACAAGCACCCTAAGAGGAAGGAAATCATCTTATTCTATGTAATGAAATTATTTAAATTCTATCATCATAATAATTATTTTATTTTATACTATATCAAACTTATAAAAACTATTTGATATTTTTGTTCTTATATTATATTGATATTACATAATAACAACTTCATAACCCTATATTAATTTTTTCTATGTATTTATTTGGATCAGTTTAAGCACCAACATCAACAATAATATAAAACAATTTGTTGGTTGACTCTGAGAAATATTAACCTCATATAATATGATAAAAGAAAATAAATAATTAATTATTTTTGGTTCATGAAATGTAAAATTTATAATAAACTCATTAATAATGATATCATTGTTCCTCTATTAAAAATTATCCAAAATTTGTTATCGTAGATTTCAGCATTATAGATCATAGATGGAACTACGATAAAATTAATAAGTGTATTGTATATATTTTTTATGTATCAACTAAATTTCCTTTAATGGTATTTCAATTATCATCTTTTATAAGAGAATAAATTTCAAAACAATTTTTATCATATTTGTTCAGAACAATCAAGATTACTGACACAAAATATTTAAAAAGGTATTTATTTACTAATGTAATTGTGAATAAAAATATAAATTATTATTATAAATGGAAATATAAATGAGAAATGTTTTTAACTAATTAATTAACATGGTTAGTTTATTTATACTGGCTATGAGAGTTTTTTTGAGGAAATCATTATAAATGGTATGAGTTTCTATCTCAATCGCTATTCTTTATGGATGTAATGACATTAGCAAAAATAATCAGTTTTATGGTTTAAATACATTCCCATTGATTTAAAATATCATAAATTATTGTTGAAAAGTGGAAATTTACTTCCATTAATTATCATCATTTCTATGCACTATGAATGATATATTTCATAAAATAAAAGTGGTTATCATAATTTAAGATATTTAATGGGTTACAATATATCCCCTTAAGCTTCTTCTTTAATTTCATATGGTATACACCATTTATATCATTATAGAAATTTCATTATTCAAATTTTACTTATTGATGAGATCGCATCCATTTTGAAAATATTGTTATGATAGGAGTATTTCACATCATCTCAAATGATTATTCCAATCATTGTCTATAATTTCTATTCTCAAGAATGTTATCCTTTACAAATAAATCCTAATTATGTGTTATCTAATGTGAGAATCATATTTATCTTTTCACCTTTTTCAAATTATTTCTTAAAAAATCTTTTAACAATATAGGATATCAATATAGATGTTTTTTAAACATAAAAATGAAACTTTTAATTTCATATTTAATTAAAATTTTCACCTTTATAAAATTTTCTTCACCATGGATATATTTTGGAACCCCTTGGTTTTGAAGGTATAAAATCCTCATTCAACAATGATATAATAGTAAATAATAATATATTTACTTCTTTAAAAAATACCCTATTCATTTCCAAATGAAACACATTTATATTATTTTTTACTTCTCCTTGATCCATTAAAAAGAATTTTATTACATTGGAACTCAATGTTTAGTACCTATGTATCTTTATTAAAATATGAAAATTTAAAAATGAATTTATTCTATATTCTCCTTGGAAACCATATGATATATTATTTGTTTATTCTTTGAGAGAATATTATGACACCCAATTCTTTTAGAAGGGATTTATTATGATTATGCATTATCTATGGTTTATTTTCCTCTTATGGAACATATATGCATGTACATATTATGATTTTTTGGTGGGTGGGAATAGAATTATTTATTAGTCCGATGAATTAGTAATATGTTTCTTGTATTCGGATACTTGGTATAATACATGGGTAGATAGCCTAAGAAAATTAGATTATGTCATGAGTGGTACCGTATTTATATATCCTCAAATGCATTTGGTGAAGATTTATATATTGAGAAAAATTATATATGGGATTATGGAGTCAAATTCACCCACCATGGGACATTTTACAATATTGTTTTGGTATTGGGAGTTAACCTAATCCACTATACGACTCTGTCCACTATAATTTCCTTGGTAGTGGGACATTACTTGTACTTATTAAATTATCCACACAATTTTTTCAAATATTAAAAGTATTCCATGATTTATTGATATCACTTTTTTAGATCATGTTTCCATGATTATGATTATCCTCTAAATTAGGAATGAACTCTATATTTGGTGCTCATAATACTTAATCACATTCAGATAGACACCTATATTTTTTATTCCCACTAATTTTTATTGATTATTATCTCTTAGTTTTACCCTTAGACGGAATTCTGGGTCACCGCTTATTATGGTTAAATTTTTTATGTCATTGAAGAGAAGTATTCTAAAAGGTATTTCTAGAGGGAAAAAATTTCTGGATTTTTTTGGGAGATTTTGTAGACTTATTTAGGATTATTAGGTTTTTCTATAGTGTAAAAATTTTCTATTTTATAAAAAAATTCTAAGTTTTGGTACTTATTGTTCTGTCATAATCCTCAAAAATTATAATCCTATATTATATTAAAAAATTTTGTAATGTAATATTTTATTAAATTAATGTAATTAAGTGATGGGTATATCTAAGTTGTCAACATTAGTTTGAGAGTGGGTTTATGATACCTTTATGGATTGGTATTTTAGCTTGGGAACATTTAAGGGTTGGTAATCTACGATTGTTCATAATTTTAACGGTATATGTAAGCCTTTCAGATAATTGAGGTAATATAAAATATTTTGTGAAAATTATGGGAGAAATTAGTGAAATCATGAGGGATTAGTCTATGTATTGTACAACATTCTCAAATGTATACATGTCTTGAGTGTGTGGTTTTCCTAATAATGGAATCCTTATTATGATACTCTACGTGGATGTAGGAACTAGAAATGATATACCTAGGGTTATAACCTTGAAAATTGTGGACCTGGTATTATATCAATATTCCTCATGTTCAGCATAACAAATCTAAACATCACACCACGTTTGACAATGGCATGTGATATGCTTTGGTAAATTGTATTCTCTTTATGATCTAATAAAAAATATTGATTCCCAAGTTTTTTTATGATTTTTTAGAATTACGAGAGAACTCAATAAAACATAACATTACATTAATAAAAAATGGTATAGTGGGAACTAATATTGATATAGGTTGATATAAAAGTATTGTGGGTTACATAATAGATTCATGATATAGGGTGTATTATGGTTAAATTTTCATCATTGAATTTATGACAATAATCATATAATGTTAATAATCAGACCCAAAATTTAAAACATTTTATATTTTTAATGAATTATACTAGGGAGAACAACATTTGTGCGGGAAAATACTGTAATTTCCAAAATGAAAACCCATCAAAATGGATATTTGAATGAGAACCCTTATGATTGTGTTAAACTGGTAACAATGAAATTTTATTAAAAATGTGAATATTGTCAGAGATCAAGAAACACCAAATAAGGGAAGGATATAGTCTCATGGATGTTCATGTAATAAGGAAAATGAATTCATGAATCTTCTATTTCCTATATGTCAAAAGTGTGAAATAAATCATGGGGAAATTAACTTAAAGGGATGGGTAGATTCAATATTTATTAATATGAATGAATAAGAACTCAAAAAGTATTGGGGGAAATAGAGAAATTGGAAATGATTATTTCTTCAATAGAAATGAAATTGGAAATTTTGAGAATAAATACCCTAATCCAATGGATAATGAGGAAAATAGGAACCAACAACATATTAGATCTTGTGTAGAATGAAAATACTATGAAAAAACTACTATTAATGAATAATGTTATTCATCTCTCTATTTTTTCATATCTTTTATGTGATGTATGTTTTAATATTTTAAATTTTTAATTATAAATATATAATTATTTTATATAATTATTTTATCTGTAGTATAATGATATTCATCAGGGTTTTTGGAAGTTAATTATTATAAACTTATCTCCAATACAATTATTGAGATTATATTTTTTAAGGATTATATATTTCTATAAATGGATAATAAGGAATTTCCTATAAAGAAACATAACTTCATATCTTAAATGAATCCTTGAAAATTGACAACTGTATGAATAATTAGAAGCTCCCTATAGAAATTACTTCCATTATATGAGTTTTTAAATTGTGTGGGAAAAATATATTTAAAGGGTAATAATGTAACAACACGTGATTTTTATATATGGTGCTCTCTTGTTAATTTAAATATTTATGACTTATTGGTCCATAGAAAAAATTGAACTAAAATGAAACTATGAGTTTTTGTACAATTAAAACCAAACAATTAAATTATTAGCTATGAATAGGAGTAACCAAATTATGATATATATATATATATAAAGGTTATTTTTTTCTAACTTACATTATTCTATATTGGGTTGATGAATATTTATTTCTTATTCCCAATAATATTTTCATAGAATACTAAATAAATTATTTTAAAAATATTATTTAAATAAAATATAACATTTACAGATTAATTTTAATTTTTTTTGTGTTTTATATAAAATAATAATAAAAATAACATGTAATTTAAATTTTATATTCCTATATTGTCAATTTAAAAGTATAATTTGTTATTTTTATGAAAAGATAAAAATAAAAATTCTAGAAATTAAATATTAAAAAATGAAGCCCATTTTTGTTTAATAATTTTAATATTACTTTATGATGAATTTTTTGATTTTTTTAAATGAATTATTTTTATGTGATTAGTGAAATATATATTTTTTATATATAACATGAATTTCATGATATTATTTATATACAATGATGAATTGGAAATTCTTTAAACCATTTTATAAGGACAAATATTTATTTTTTAAGTTACATTATAATTTTAAAATATACTTATTTAAATTTATAAACCCATATATGGAATTTTAGATCATTAGATATATTTAGAAAATATCTTTTTAATAAAGTATACATCAAGTAAGATAAAATTTATTCTAATATCTTTTACAAATTTTCCTAAATTAATTTGATTTTAAATTTTTTGTGGGTTGGCCAAATTATATGATAAATTCTTTTTTTATTTTTGGGATTAAGGATAAGTTAATTATATAAAAACTAATTACCATGGTCAAAGCTAAATTGGTAAAAGTAAAATATATATTGGTAATGAGTTCAATGTTTTTTTAAAACATGTGTGAGAATAGGTGATTGAGGTATTTATTGAACTTATGTATTCCACCATCTTTTATTTCTCTATTTTTGAATGCAGTTTTCTTGAGGGTGACTTCCCAAAATTGCAAAATTTTAGTTACATAAAAAATTCCATCTGTTTTCATTTATAAAAGAGAGAATCCACTCCTCACATTACCTCAAATAAGACCCCGTTATATTGGATCAAATTATACTCAAGAATACTCTACAAATTCATATTCATCTTTAGAAGGTCGTGGGTTTCTCAAAAGACCATAGTTCAATGGATTAAGCCCCTTTGAAAGGAGATAATCCAATAGGTAAGGTATAAACACCTATCCACTTCTTTATTTATATTTCATTTTATTCACTTATTCTTCATCAAATTAAATGATAATGTCTTAAAATTTTATCATTAGAAACTTTATTAGACTTTTTTGTTGTCAAAATTATTTTACAATCATCATTCACCATTCCCTTTCCATTATGTAATGAAATGAGGATCATGCATATGTATGGATGAATTCCTCCATGAAGTGACATGTTATTTTTTCCTTCACATACTAACATTAATTTTTTTTATTTTTTTTATATATAATTATGATAAATATAACTAATTTGTTGTCCTAAAATTATAAACCATATTACTTCTCTCTCACATTCAACATAAATTTAATGTATTATGGTTGCATAAGTGTACATTACCACCTCTATGTAACATTTTTTTACTTTTCATTACCATATTTTATTGATGAATTTATGAAAGTTTATTAGGGTAAATTTTTCCTTATATAATGGTGAAGGTTTTTGTAAGAAATATTTAATGACCTGTTAATGATATGAATAATAGTCAATCATTATAAAATTAATCGTCCTAAATCAGTGTACATAAAGAGTAAAATGATAATTTCAATCTAAGTTATTGATTTATATAAATTATATTAATATTATAATTCTTATAAATTTTGATATATCATTCTTATAAAAAATAATTACAGTCATTTTTTCTGTTGTTATACTGATATTAAACCTTAACCACTTTGTAGCCATGCATTAATTTATTTTATTTTTTTACATGGACCAGATTAATGTCTCACTTAAACAATACAATAATACCATATCCAATATAATAATGATTACACTAATAAATAAAATATATAATAAAAATGACTCTATAATTACATGATATAATTATAATGTATCAATTAACACAGTTTATTTCTTAATGAATCTCAGAAACATTATCTTAGATTATTTCACCTTTAATTATCAATGTAGAAACTCTCATTAAATTATATAATAACTTAATAAATATTTATAAAGGATCTATTAATGTGAATTTAATGGTATTTTAATGATTAAATCTTTAAAAAGATTAAATAATGACACAACAATTATGAAATTAGTTCAAAATGATCATGTTTTCCCACAAGTGATAATGAAAATATGTAAAAATTAAAACAATATTATTGTAAATTTCAAATATAAATTAGGGTTATAAATAGAAATAGATATCATTATACTGATAATGTTATTATTTGAGATAGTTACATTTGTTATATAGGTGATTGGAAAATATTCAATGAAATCAATATAAAAATTAAGATTTTTCATCAAAACCACCCTTCTTTAAGAAGTGAATTGATATTATACACCAATATTAATTTTTATGATGCCAATAAATCCACATTAATATATATTAAAATAAATTATTTTTCAAAATGGACACATAAATTCCATTATTTGTCTTCATTTCCATTTAATATGATTATTATCTACCAAAAAATATAATGTTTTTTCATATCTCGATTTGATATAAATATATATAGTGTTTTTTTATTTCCATCTTTCACATCATATGGTATAGAATATTTCTATCGTAGAAGATAAATTTAGATTCATATATTCAATATTTCTTAGTTATATATATAATTAAGAATGAAAATATTTTAAGAACGGTTGTTATTATCTTAAACGATGGTTTCCCCTCATTGTATGTAATTTATCTTCTCTTCAATATTATATTCATTAATTGGAAAACTAATTTTATATCATATAAGGTGATGTTTTTATGTCCATTTTGTTATTTCAAAATAATTTGTTTCTTTATTTTAAGGATATAGGATTTTAAGAGAGGTGTTTTAATATATAAAAAGGGCCCCTCTAATTTCTTATTTCAAGACATAAGTAACCACCATAATTTTTTTAAGATGAATATATTTTGAAAGAAATAATTTTCTAAGTGATACAATCATAATTCAATTATAATATAATGATATAAAATAATATATTTCCATTCACAAGCAGTCATAATCTAATTTCTATAGGAATCACTGTTGTCGTTTATTTTTTCTTCTCCAGGATCCATATCTTGAATTTTCCAACATAAAGATGAATTTCTATGTCATAGGTTTTTTATATTAAAATATGAACATTCTAAAATTATTTAATTCATTCTTATCTTGGGATGAAATTATTTTATGCAAAATTATTTTTTGAGATAAGAATGCTAAACACACATTTTTATCACGTGTTCTCTCATTCTTATGCATTACACAAGGTTTATTTTCCTCATGTAGAACATGTATTAATGTATATATATAATTATTAACAGATAGGTGGGTCTATAATAATATATCATTTAATTTAATTGGGTGTTTTTCATCTCATGGGATACCATGTATGTTTAATAGGCTGTTAACTTACACGCACTATGTTATAAGTGGGCACAAAATTATATAGCACATTAATTAATTGGGTAACATTTTATATCTCATGTGATATTATATATGGTATTTATGTGTGAATATTTCCATATACAGTTATTATTCCACAATGATTATAGGAATGGGGAGTAAACCCAATCCATTATGGTACTTTGTTTATTATAATAGTCTTTTTGGTTAATTGAGATGTATTCTTATGATGTAATTTCTTATAATATTTCCATACATTCCTTGATTCCATGATTCCATGATTTTATTATATCATTTATTTATGTCATGATCCCGTTCTTTTGATCAAAATCTTTATTGGGTATGAATACTATATTTTAAGTTCAGGTTCCAATCATAAATTCTATTACAGATATGATTATATTATTCCCACTGATCATCCTTGATTATTATATCATATGTTTATCCACACAGATAATTTTAGTTCATCCCTTATTATGTTTCCATTTTAATATTTTTTGAAAAAAAGACTTACACATTATATTTCTAATAGGATGGAATGTGTTGTGAAATTGTGGGTGGTGGTGAAGACTTATTATAGATTAAGTAGTTTCACATATAATGCGAAAATTTCAATTTGATACAAGGAATATTGGATAGTTTCAAAATATCTAAAACAATAAATGAAAGGTGTCATTATATTATATGTAATAAAAAAATTCTTTAATTTAAATAATTTTCTGATTTTTAACACAAGACTATCTTTAGACTCATTTTAATACTATTAATATATAATAATAAACATCAATAACAAGGAAATACAAATCATAATAAATTGGTATGCTCAAATTCTCAGTATCGAAAAAATTATCTACATTTCATCATAAGTTAATTCATAATAATGTGAGAAAACATGAGCATGGTAGAAATTGATCGTAAAAAAAAGCATGAAATAAAAATAGTTTTCTATGAGTGATAATAGAAATAAATTTTATATCAAATGATCAAATATATACCATAGAATATATTCCTAAATAAAAAGACAATGAACACAATCCATACAAAATAAAATAAACATAACATTTTGAAAATTTGGTAAAAAAGGAATATGAATGATAACATAGTGGATAAGACATCACTCTATGTTGTACATTGTGTATCAATAATTATATATTAGTTACAAATGTGGTTCAGGAATTACATCCTTTTTCACATATTAGAGGAGAATTATTATTTGTTATCTATAGTGGACTGGGCTTTACATCCCATTTCCTTTATTGGGTAAGGATTTACATCATATTACCCATACCTAAATCATGAAATGTAATCTTTTACCCAATGTATTTGAAGTTTATATAGTACACACCCATCACATAACAATAATCTATTTATATATGTTCCATTATTATGAAAAACATTTATACACCAAACATCAATTAAGGAACCCATGAAAAAGAGATAGGTTTTATGAATAACTATCTTAGAACATTCCATAATCCTTATAGTGAAATACATGGATGGGGGTGTAAGTCAATATCCCTAATGTAACATAAAGAACACCAAAAGACGATGAAAATTTTGAAAAAAATCCTTCTTAGATTATTGGATATATTTCATTAAAAAATAAAATAAAAAATCAATTTTTTTGAAATTAATTACAAAGCATTAATATTTTCTATTTTAAAACAAATAATTTTTTCATAATGAAACCTTTTAAATATTATCCCTTAAATCCAAAATATGTGTTCATTTAAAAAAATATTAAGGAAGAATTCATTAAAAATATTCACTAAGAAAGCATAAAAACCCAGAGTACTACTTTATTTGAAATAAAATCAATTCAAATATATTTTAAGTTTACGAATACATTACAGAATCAGTCATCCCATTTTGAAAAAAAAATATATTTTCTTTTATTTGAAAATAAATTGAGAATTAAATAATATAAGAGAATAGTTTAAATCATGGAATGTAATATTCATAAGTTAAAATTCTCATAAAAACTAAAGAAACCCTGAAATGGGTTATTTAGAATTTTTTTTACTATAGTCATAAATAATTATGTTATGTGTGACACTCAAAATATATATTCAAAAAATGAATTGAAAAAATATTAAAATTTTAAATTAAAAAAAATCACCAATAATAGTTCCTTGTAATTTATATAATGTATTTTTTAGAGAAATTTATATTAGAAGATGATATTTATAATCCAAAAAGAAAAAAACATTACATATTTTTTTATAATACCATTACTATATTCCATGTTATAAAAAGAGTGATAATTATTTCCATTGAAAATTCTAAAAAAAAATATCAGATCACCTAAAATTAAACATTTTTAAAATTTAAACAACAAAAACGAGAACATTTGATGGATGAGTGAACATAGAAATGTTAGTGAAATGGATTGACTAGATATAATGAGAATTATTTTTGACATCATAACATTTTATAAACAATAATATTTATAAATTTATTTTTTCATAAAATTTTGAGAAAATGAATAATTATATAATTACAAAAAATAAGAAAACTATCCTCTAAAATAATAGAAAAGAAAGAAAATAATTATAACATAAGTGTAGCACCCGAAGCTTCCATGGTACGCATCTCTTTGAATAATACAATAGCGTGTGTTTTACACAACTTCAAGTTCTAACACACCACAACCAATCAAACTAGCCATTATGAATAATAATAACCACTTTTTGAAATTTTATAAATTTTATCTTTTAAAATGGACTTCATTTTTTGATTCTGAATATCGAAATTAGCTTAGGGTGAATTTTTGGTATATTTCTAAAAACTTTCAATTTGTGATTAATAGTGAAAAACACTGAGTTATAGTTTATAACCGAATTTTTATTTAAATAATTATTTATTTTATTTAAATCTAATTATGTCAAAATAGATACATAATACAGATATAGGTTCAATGTAATTCATTGGAGTCAGTTTATAATAATTTTTTATTTTTAAATATTTTATTGAACTTTTCACCACCTTTTAACCACCTCCTAGGAGAATTTTAAAATTCACATAAAACATAATTTTACCACTTCTGTGAGTGGAATTTCAAAAATCTGAGAGACACAGTTGATATTAGTAAGAAAAATTTGGTTCAATAAGATGAAAATAATTTTTTTGAATAATAACTTTTTTACTTTTATTTACCACAGTTAAAAGTAAATAGGGTAACTAAGGGTACCAATGATATTATTATTACCCTAACACATGTCCTAATTCTATTGGACAAGTGTAATTCGACCAATAAAAACCTTAGGAATAAAATATGAACCTCTTTGGTAAACTTGTATTGGATAAGGACTTTTATTATTATTTAATTCAAAGAAGAGTTAAAAGAGTTAAAATCAATGTTTAACAACTAAAACATTTTTAATATTGGGTTACACATAAGATAAATTTGACTATAAATATTCATTATAATTTTAAAAATATTTCCAACATAATTGAATTTTATTTATATTTTTTAGTCAATAAGTAAGTTAGTTTATTTATGATATAATGATGATGCAATAATTACCTAATTAATGAAATATTAAACTAATTGATACTATAAAAATCCAAATAAATGTAATTTAAGACATTTCATGAATTCCACCAATTTTATTGGTTAATATGACATATTAGGATTGGTTAGAATAATTCTTTTCAAATTAATAATGCTATTATTAATTTATAAAATACTAAATTAAAAAATAGTGTCAAAATGGACATAAAAGTATTTTTAAACCAAATATTATATTATTAATTGATATTATATTCCTAAAAATCTAGGTTTCGGCCAAAAGACTTGTATAATGATATTTGCATTATTAATGAATCACTCGAGGTTCTATTGGACGTATATAGTATCTTTATTAACCATATAATATAAAAATATATAAAGATAGATGGTAAATGTCAAACTATTTAACAAATAGTTAAATCTAAAAGATAAGGTTAATATAGTTACTGAAACCTATCTAAAACCTATTGGTTGAGGGTTTCTTGACCCATCCCAACCTTAACCTTTATATAATCCATTTTTTAGCCATTAGAAACCTAAAATTACTTTATTATAAAATAGTATTTCTAGATTTTCCAAAGGTGCCCCTCACCCCTCTTATAAAAGGGCACTACCCCTTCTCTATAATATACACCTTCAAAGCCATTTTTCTCAAACAAAACCTACACAAATACCCTCTAAATAGTTCTACCTTCATCCTAGAGTCCTCCCTTTTTTCATAAATCCAACCTATGGAGCCCTTTTTATCTAATAAAAAAGAAGAACTCGAATAAGTGATAGATATTTCATCACCTCTTTCAAGTTCCATTTTTTACACTTTTTATTTCTTTGTAATTTCCATTCTAAAATGATAACTACAATATCATCTATATACTACGATGTTATTATAAATATGGTACATCCATATTCATTATTCTATCCACCCTTTGAATGACAAGTCAACATACATGTGTGCGTACGGCTTACCGTCTACACGTCGTGGTGTAATTGTTATTCAATACATTTTATTTGGATGGTTATAATAATGATGTGTAATTTATGTAAAAAATAAATTTAACATGATAATGATTCGTGTATATATTATATACCATCCAATTATATATTATTTTAATATCAAAATAATGATATTGTCGCTCGTGTGTAAGTATGGATTATCGTCTCCACGAACGTGATGAGATTCATTCCCCATCGTATCCAATCAAGACTAATTTTAATTTTATGATTAAAAATAATGTTTAAAGACTTGATATAATTCTGGGTATTAATAAGGAACATCCCATCTATAACAAATATGACTCACATAACAAATAATATAAATGAAAATGAATCTATTAACACCCAAAACGACGATAATACTAAGATATTAATAACAAAACAATGTTAAAAGATCATATATGATATCATATTAATTTATATGATTCTTGTATAATTTAATAACAATTATTTTACTATTATACGAGAGGTTAACCTACCATAAAACAAGGAAAAGTACTTTTTGAGGGTTAATTGCACAATCTCTTAATTAGTCGAGGTTGTTTTTACGTAAGTATTTACTAGGACCTCTTTATCATCCATATCCATGTTTCTTCAAAATTTATTTCAACACATTCTTACTATTTTTTAGACTATGGTTTAAAGTAATTTATACCCTTATTGACTTTATATAAGATGTTTATAATGTAATCTTTCCATCATATTCCAAACAAGGTCCTGTATAACCTTTTCGAAAAAATTAAGGTAAGAATGACTTTTTTACCTTATACATTTGGTGCGGCTATTTTCCACTATTATAACGTCATCGAATCTCCCATTAAATTATTATAAGAATATTTTCAAAAATAAATGTTTCCATTTATAACTTCATGACAGTTAAATTATTTCCAAATAGAAATATATATTTATCTAAAAAGTATTTGATTTAATCTACGTCAACATCGTTTGAGAGATTTTAAGATTATTTGAAGTTGATTTACTATGATACAAAACATACATATTGTATTGAAGTTTTTGTTATATGTTTCACTATGGATGTCTTATTTTTACACCATTCATGGTTTAATGATAATTTATAGACTTTTTGTATGCTATTTTTAATACAAATGTTTGGGTAATGTTTAAACCTATTCATATGAGGAAGGCATTAGACTAAGTAAGTGATAGGTGGAGCCCGCTATATCTCCTTGATGCATCAGTAGGTCTCATGAGAAAAACTAGTGCCTTGGAATTAGGCCTTGAAAAAATCTTATTTTTTGTCTTGGAAAAAGGTGTTGACTCTGTGGTTATGAAAGTCTTGAATTATGCAATCCATTATTATGAAAGTGGTTGTTGATATTGCAATTGATTATTCGACTAGTATAATATCCATGTGACAAAGTAAATGACATTATTTTGATTTTATCATTGCCATATTACGCGGAATTTCAATTTTAAAAGGATTTTGTTTTAGTTATATACATTGCCTTAAATATTTATGCTTATTTATTAAGGTTTCCACTATATTTTTATCCTTACTGAGCATCTGGTCTCACCACATTCTATGTTTTATATTACCAGGATGCAAAGAAGTATATTATGACTGACCTACAGGGATAGTCTATGGGATCTTAGTGTTGTCTATAGAAACAATGTTGTTGTAGATTTCCATGTATGATATAATGTAATCCTTATGAATGTATCTAGTATTTCCAAGGCTACTCAACTAATCAGTCATTCGAGACATGATCTTTTGTAATCATGCCAATGTTATATAATAATGCACCGAATCAATGTAACTGGGGTCAGGGTGTTAGAGTTGGTATCAGAGGAACTTTAGTACAATACATGCAATCATGATTTAGATAAACTTTGATTGGAGCACATTACCCTAAGATAGACTTTGAAGATTAGTATAGAAGAACTTCTTAGAATAATGGTATTGTAGAGATTTTGTGAGTTTTATAAGAAATACATCCCTATCTGGATACGATCAGGTAGAGGTGGCTCTGGAATAGATGTACCTAGGTTTAAAACTAGAAAACACCGCTTTGAGATAGACTCGAACAGGAACTGGTGCACTACAACGGGCCTTGTTTCACTTTTGGTTATGACACTCCCGGTGAATATTCTTAGGATAATTATAATTTTCATTACAAAAACATTATTAAGGGTTTATGATTATATACCTCCTCAAAGAAAACATTTTTATGGTTATGGATTATATCCATAAACTATTCAATTAATGTTAACTGTTTTACATGATTGGATTTTCGTATTGTGATTCATAAACTAATCTAGTTTATGGAATTGTTTAGAAATAGAGCCTAGTGGAAGGAATAGAAATTTTATAAATGAACTCACTCTTTGTATGGATTTACCTCCTTCTCATGATAATTATAGTGGAGCTCGAGATACAACTGGTGCTGATTAGCGAATCACCATTCTAGAACAACTCACTCAGGTTATGAATAATAAACTTACCCATATGGGGCACCTAGATCCATAGTGTGGAGGATCAATGTTAGATCGCATCATAAGTAAATAACCACCAACATTCTACAGGGGTACAAGTCCATTAGTAGGTGAGAAATGGATAAATTCCTTAGATAAAATATTCCATGCCCTGGGGTGTAGTGAAAGGGAAAAATTTGTCATGGCAGTTTACCACAGCACTTGAGATTCTGATCAATGGTGGTCATTAACTCAAAACACAATGGAATATGATATGTATCAAATATTGAATGGAGGGAGTTTAAAGAGCTTTTCGTAGAAAAATACTTTCCTGATGGCCATCGAGTGGATATGAAAGGACAATTTCTGGGTCTGAGGATAATGGAGTATAAGAATGTCGCAAAGTATGAGGATAACTTTAAAAGGTTAGAGTGGCATGCTGCAGATTATATACGTAACCCAAGAAGTAATATTGATCATTTCTTTGATGGGTTAAAACCATTTCTCTATCAAGAATTAGTCTCACAATATTTCTCATCATTTGAAGATATGGTCTCATGTGATATCAAGGTAGAAATGGAATTCTATAAGTCCTAAAAATTTAAAGCAATTCAAGAGAACATGAGATCTAATAAACACTTTTGAAATAGAAATAAGGGGAAGAAGGGAAAATATGAATATCCATCCAGCAGTAAATGTTGGAAGAATCACTCTGGTACTTGCCTAAAGGGAATGTGAGTCTGTTACAAGTGTGGTGAAAGGGCCACCAATCTAATGATTGAATGGTGAAGAATGAGGCTTTCTATGTTGAATGCTACAATTATAGAGAAAGGGGGCATTATACGAATTAATGCCCTAAGCGTCAGGGGAACTTCCTACCGAAAAGACCTAGGGATCAAATCCAAGCATATACTATCACTACTGCAGAGGTTGAAGCTCCAAAAGATGAGGTTGAAGGTAATTTAATGGATTCTTCATGTTTAGAAAATGATTTATTTGATTTTGGATCATCACATTGTTTTTTATCATCCCAGTTTTCTTAGAAAAATAGATATTTTCAATTTGACTTAACAAGGGAGTTTTCATTAAAAACTCTTAATGGAAGTATCATTGAAAAAATGTTTTGTGAATCAGTTCCCATTAGATAATATAAATGTTCTTTATTTACTGTTCTCATCATCATACCCATGATTGAATTTGATATAATCCTCGGGATGGATTGTCTTTCAAACCATGATGTGAAATTTTTTTGTTGGAATAAGGAGGTCACAATTTTTTATGATGATAAGAAGTATCATATCTTTAGAGAAGAAACATCACCACATAATTCTTATCTAGATAAACCCCCAGTAGCTCAACTGAATTCAATTATTGGGGTGAAATATAATGAAAAAAATATAGGTGAGGAAAGGAATGTTCAAATAGAGTATGAACCTATTGTGAATGAATATGTAGATGTGTTTCTAGAAGATTTACTTGGACATCCACCAGAACTAGAAATTGAGTTTTCCATTGATTTGATTTCTGGATCAAGGCCTATATCCAACACCCCTTAGAGAATGACCATTGTGGAATTAGTGTATCTAAAGAAAAAACTAGAGGAAGTGAGTAATAAAGGATTTATTCTCCCTAGTGTTTCTCCATGGAGATCCTCTTTCCTTTTTGTTAAGAAGAAAGATAAATCTATGAGGTTGTGCACTGACTATAGGGAGATCAATGCTATAACAATAAATAACAAGTATCACATACCACGCATTGATGATTTATTTGACCAAATTCATGGATCTCAATACTTTTCAAAGATTTACCTTCAATCTGAATATCGTCTCTTATGTGTGAATTATAATGTTATTCTGAAAACAGCATTTCGAACCGGGTACGGGCATTACGAGTTTATAGTAATTAATTTTGGATTGACTAATGTGACCTCTATATTCATGGATATAATGAATAATGTTTTCAAGGATTATCTTGATGACTTTGTAGTGGTATTTATTGATGATATCTTGGTATACCTCAAAAGCTACGAAGATCATGAAAATCACTTGCACATTATCCTGAAGTCTCTGGGAAGACATGAATTATATGGGATGGTTAGCAAGTGTGAATTTTGGAATTAGTATATTTCTTTTCTAGGCCATATTTGCAATAATGATACAATCTATATTGATCCTTAAATGACCAAGGAAATAAATGAATGGCTAGCACCAATGAGTATAACTGAGGTACGCAATTTTATTGGTTTAGCAGGTAATTATCAATGTTTCATCATGAATTTTTCCTAGTTGGCTTACCCATTAATAAAGATCACACGAAAAGGGGTTAAATTTGTTTGGAAAAAATAGTGTGAAGAATGTTTTGATGAACTGAAGAGAAGAATATTCAATGCTCCTATATTGACTCTACCATCGGAGAATGATGGGTTTGTTATTTATAGTGATTCTTCAAAGAAACAACTTGGTTGTGTCCTTATACAGAATGATAGGGTTATTGCCTATGAATCATTGCAGCAAAAAATTCATGAGAAAAACTGTCCTACTCATTATCTTGAGTTATCAGCTATAATCTTTTCATTGAAGATATGAAGACACTATCTATATGGTGGAAAATATGAGATTTATATGGATCACAAGATTTTGAAGTATATTTTATCAAAAAAAAAAAGAACTCAACAAGAGGCAATTGGGATGGCTTGAACTACTCAAGGATTATGATTGAACTACACACTACCACCCCAGGGAGGCAAATAAGGTGGCAGATTCTTTGATTAGAAAGGATCATGGATTTTTGAACAAGATGAGAGTTGAAAAAGATCTTATATACATGGATCTAGTAAAGATGGTTATGGGAATAACCATGGAAGGTGAAACATAAATACTTTTTCAAATGGTTTCCAAACCATATTTACTACAAAGCATAATGAGTTCT
The DNA here is from genome assembly GCA_963277665.1 of Viscum album. Classification (NCBI taxonomy): domain Eukaryota; kingdom Viridiplantae; phylum Streptophyta; class Magnoliopsida; order Santalales; family Viscaceae; genus Viscum; species Viscum album. The sequence continues at coordinate 1,296,185,093 of OY728135.1, forward strand.
CTGACCGGTGATGAAGAGTTTCAAAACAAGATTAAAGCTATGAATGACGGGAGATTTAGTGGCTTTGTGTATGAATATGGAATTTTAAAATTTGAGAATAGGCTTTGTGTTCCCGATATACCTGATCTGAAAAGGGAAGTTTTGGATGATGCCCAGAGTTATAACTTCTCTATACACCCTGGTAGCACTAAAATGTATTGAGATTTGAAGGAACATTTTTGGTGGGACAAAATGAAGAGGGAGATTGCTGATTATGTGTTAAGATGTATGGTTTGTCAACAAGTGAAGTCCAGAAGGCAACAACCTAGAGGTGTCATGCAACCTTTTCCCATACATGAGTGGAAATGGGATAACGTTATGATGGACATTTTCATGGGACTAAAAAACACCCCTAGAAGGACCGATGCAATATGGGTCACTATTGATCGTCTAACCAAGTCATCACAGTTTCATAATATAAGAGAAGGTTTAATACTTGAACGTTTTCAAGATTATATATTTATGAATTTTTAAGACTTCATGGAGTACAACTATCAATTGTTTTTTATCTTGATAGTCATTTTACATCATGATTCTGGAAAATACATTAGAAATACCTAGATACTGAGCTTCATTTGAGAACAGCCTACCACCCCCAAACTAATGGAAAATCATAATGGACTATTCAAACCTTAGAATACATTTTCAGATCTTGCTCACTGGACTTTCATGGTATGTGTGCTCAATATTTACCTCTTTTAGAATTTTCTAATAACAATAGCTTCCATTAAAGTATTCAGATGACACCATATGAATCAATATTTGGAACGAGATGTCGCACACCAACATGTTGGAATGATTTTGGTGAACAAAAACTCATAGATCCAGAAATTGTGGAGGAAACCGTGGAAAAGGTGATGGTAATCCAAAACCACATCGAAGCACCTCAATGTAGGTAGAAGAGCTATACCGATAACCAATGGAAAGATTTGGAATTTCAGGTAACAGATTAGGTTTTCTTGAAGGCATCTCCATGGAAGTGTGCTATATGTTTTGGTAAAAAGGGAAAATTGAGTCCCAGGTACATCGGACCATTCAAAATTGTAGAACAAATTGGGTTTGTATCTTACCGTTTGGCAATGCCGCCAAGTCTCGACAAAATTCAAAATACATCCCACGTATCACTTTTAGAAAATACATGCTTGATCCAACACATGTACTCAACTATATGGAATTAAAACTAGAACCTGATCTGTCTTATTGATAAGAGCCTGTCACGGTTCTTGATACAAGAGAACAAGTGCTAAGAAACCGGATGACTCGTCTGGTAAAAGTTATATGGAGAAACCAAAAGATAGAAGAGCCTACATGGGAACCTGAGGAACATATAATGAAGAACCACTCGAGTCTTTTTACGCATTAATACTTAGAAATTTTTAGGAAAAAATAATTTTAAGGAGGGGAGAAATATAACATCCCAAGATTCCATGGTATGCTTCTCTTTGAATAATACCATTGCATGTGTGTACGCAAGTTCGAGTTCTAACACACCACAACCAATCAAACTAGACATTATGAATCGTAAAACCCACCTTTTGAAATTTTATAGATTGTATCTTTCAAACTGGACTTCATTTTTGGATTCGGAATATCGAAATTAGCTTAGGGTGAATTTTTCATAATTTTTTTGAAAATATTCAATTTTTGATAAATAGTGAAAAATAGTAAGTTATAGTTTAAAATAGAATTTTTATTTGAATTAATATTTATTTAATTAAAAAAATTTAGGTCAAAATAGATAAATAATACTTATATTGGTTCAATTTAATTCATTGGAGTCAGCTTATAATAATTTTAGATATATAAAAATTTTATTAAACTTTTCGCGTCTTTTACACACCTCCTCGGAGAATTTTCGAATTCACGTAAAACATAATTTTATGCATCAGTGATTAGAAATTAAAAATTCTTAGTGACACGGTTGATATCAGTTAAAAAAATGTTGTTCAATATGATGAAAGTAATTTTTGATGTATAGTATCTTTTTTCTTTTATTTACCATGGTTAAAAGTAAAAAAGGGTAATTAAGGGTAAAAATTATATTATTATTACCCTATTACATGTCCTAAATAAATTAGATAAGTGTAACTCATCAAAATAAAACCTTATCAAAAATATATGATCCTCTATGGTCCACTAGGATTAGATTAGTACATTTATTATTATTTAATTCACGGAAGAGTAAAAAGAGTTAAAATCATTGTTTAATAACGAAAACATTTTTAATATAGGGTTAAAAATAATATAAATTCAACTATAAATATTCATTAGAAAGAAAAAAATATTTCCTATCTAATGGTAATTTATTTATATTTTTTATACATTAAATATTTGAATTTATTTATGACACAATAATGATGCAGTAATTTTCTAATTAATGAAATATTAATCTAATTGATTCTATAAATATTCAAAAAAATGTAATTTCAGAATTTTTATGAATTAAATTAATTTTATAGATTAATATGACATATTAGGGTTTTTTAGATGAATTTTTGTTCGAATTAATAATTCTGTTATGAATTTAGAAAAAAACAAAATACCAAATAGTGTCAAAATTGACATAAAAGAGTTTTTAAATCAAAAATTATATTATTAATTGATATTCTATTCTTAAAAATGTAATGTTCCACAAAAATACTTATATAATGATACATGTATCATTAATGAACCACATGGGGTTCTCTTAGAAGTACATTGTTATATTATTAACCATATAATATAAAAATATAAAGAGACATGGTAAACGTCAAACTATTTAACTAAGAGTTAAATATAAAACATATAAGGTAAATATAGAGTCAAAAACCATTCTAAAACCTATTGGTTGAGTGATTTTCGATCCATACTCACCATAAAATTTAAATAATCCATTTTAGATCCATTATACACTGAAAATCATTTTAGTATAAAATAATATTTCTAGCTTTTCCTAAGGTTCCCCTCACCCCACTTATATAAGGGCACTCCCCCTTCTCTCTAATTAGCACCTTAAAAGCCATTTGGATCTGAAAACCCCTACCCAAATACCCTATATACTGTCCTCCCTTTATCCTAGAGGAATCATTGTAGTCAGAAAGTCATACTATGGAAGAATTTTTATCAAATCAAAAGGAAGAACCTGAAGAAGATGTAAATATTTCATCACATCTTTCATGTTCCTTTCTTTTTCCACTTCTTCTTTCATTGTTGTTTCCATTCTAAAATGATAACTCTAGTATCTTATATATAATATGATGTTTTTATAAATATGGTACAACCATATTCATTATTATATACATCATTTGTATGACATATCACCATACGTGCGTGTGTACGGCTTACTGTCTCCACGTCGTGGTATAATTGTCAATCAATACATTACTATTTGGATGACAATAATAATTATATGTAATTGGTGTAAATAATAAATATATAATGATAATTATTCTGTATATATGATATACCATCCAATTATATATTATTTCAATATAAAAAGAATGATATTGTCGCTCGTGCGTTTGTATAGATTACCATCTCCACAAACATGAGAACATTCATTCCTCGTCATATTCATTCAAGACTAATTTTATTTTTGATGATTAAAAATAATGTTTAAAGACTTGATATAATTCTGTATATGAATAAGTTACTTCCCATCCATAACAAATATGACAAACATAACAAATAATATAAAGGATAATGAATCCATTAACAACCGAAACGATGATAATACTAATATATTATTAACAAAGAAATGTTAAAAGAGCATATATGATATCATATTAATGTATATGATAATTTTATAATTTAACAACAATTATTTCACCAATATAAAGGAGGATAAAATACCCTCAACCAAGGAAAAATACATAGTAATGGTTAAATTTACAATTTCTTTATTATCCAAGGTTGTTTTTACGTAACTATCTACTATGACATCTTTATCATCTGTATCAATGTTTCTTAAAATTGTATTTCAAATCATTCTGTCTATTTTATAGAATATGGGTTAAATTTATTTATACCATTGTTTTACTTTTTATAAGATATTTATAAAGGAATTTTTCCATCATTTTCCGAAAAAGGTACTTTATAACCTTTTAGACAAAATTTAGGTAAGATTGTCTTTTTTAAAATTATACGGTGAGTGCTGTGATTTCTGCCATTATAAAAAAATCAAAGAATCACTTACAATATTAAAAAAATATTTTCTAAAATAAATGTTTTGTTTTATAATTAATTGAATTTTAAAAGATTTCAAAATTGAAAGAGATATTTATCTAAAAATGTTTTTATTTCATTTTTGCCAATATCCTTTGATAGATTTTAAGTCTATTTGAAGTTGATTTATTATGATGAAAACATCCATATTGTATTGAAGTTTTGGAGATATGTTTGACTGTGGATGTGTTCTTTTTACACCATTCATGGTTTATGGTTAAATTATTGACATTTCTTATGCTAGTTTTAATAGGAATGTTTATGTTATGTTTAAACCTTTTCATATGAAGAATGCATTGGACTTAGTAAGTGATGGGTGGAGCCCGCTATAGCTCCTCGTTGCATCAGTAGGTCTCATGAGACAAACTAGTGTCTTAGAACATGTCCTTGACAAAATTTCATTTGTATTCATGTCACATGGCCTTGAGTATGTGGTTAATAAATTATGACATTATGTGATCCATCATTATGAAAGTGGCTATTGATATTGCATGTGATTATTGGAGTAGTAGAATATCCATGTGAGTAAGTAAATGGCATTTTTATGATTTCATCCTTTCCATATTATACTAAAGTTAATGTTTAATATGATTTTGTTTTAGTTTTATAAATTTCCTTAAATGTTTATCCATATTTATGAATGTTTTTTTCTATATTGTTATCCTTACTGAGGATTTGATCTCACACTTTTCTATGTTTTATTTTTCCCAGGATGCGAAGAAGTATATTATGAATGACATGCAGGGATAGTCTATGGGATCTCAGTGTTGTCTATGGAAATAATTTTGTTGTAGTTTATCATTTATGATGTAATGTAAACCTTATGAATGTGTCTAGTATTTCTAAGGCTACTAAACAGATCAGTCTTTCGAGACATGATCTTTTTTGATCATGCCAATGTTATGTAATAATTCACAGACACTGGGTAATTGGGGTCGGGGAGTTACATTAAAAAAAGATGCAATGTGAAGAAAACCCAGTATAAATAGAGAAACGTTTAATGAAAAACCCAATGAAATATGTAACATGAAATAAACCATCGAATATCAGGAATAAAATATCATTCTTGATAATATAATTATATTCGAATGTATAAAAACCATCTAAATTAATGTTTCCATAATATAAATCATGTTTCAATTAATGAAAATTTAGATGAAACAACCATTCCATTAATAATGGCCTTCTGAATGTTATCTAGCCTACATTATAAGAAAATAACACTCACAATACCCTATATAAAAATCATATTCATACATATAATCATTATAAACATCATTTATAATATTTTTTAAATATTTTTTTCTATTATATTTTATTTTCATCATCATAAATTAGTATATTCAATTTTCTTTTAATTAAAATTTCCTAATGGAGGTTTAAATTTATTTTTATATATTAAAATTTTATCATTCATAGATAATTAGTGGTTCTAGAATAGATTATTTAAATTGTTCAGTATTGTAATAATTTCAATTATTACAACTTTAGTAATTATTTGTGATAATAGAGGTGGTGTAAAGATTATTTCAGTATTTTTATCAAATAAAATTGTATTCTTATAATAATATGTAAAATATTATAATAACATTTTTGAAAAAATAAAAAAAATTACTTTCTAATTATTTTTTAATAAAACCAACTGATAATTATACATTGAAATTCAAGAAATAAATTTATTTTATTTTTTAAATAGTTGGTCAACCACTCAAAACAAGTACAAGATCTAATATATGGGTGAATATGGTAAAAACAAGTGGTCGTGTTAACATAAAATAAGGATTAAAGAAAAGAAATTGTTTTTTTAAATGTTTTTATGGTGGGGAATATGATTTTAAATAATTTTTATAATGAATAATATTGACGATGAAAATTGAAATTCATTTCATTATGGTGTCTCTAGTTGGCACTATGACATAGGTATTGTTCTCATATTCCAAATAATTATAAGAAGTTAAGATCATGTTTTAATTTTTAAAGTATTAAAAATTATTAAAATACCATATTTATTTACTAACAATACAATTTTACACTTTGGTATATGAATGTTTTAAAATTTATAAAGTCATGCTTTTGGAGGAGTTAGTTTTCACAAAACATAAGTAACATTTTCTGTTTTTTAATTGTTGGTAGGAATGAAGAAGATTATTATCCAATAAACATAATAAAATTTTAGTATATTATTTATTTAATGTAATTATTTTATAATGGATATATTAGATTCGTAGGATATTGAATAATAGTAAAGAATAGAATTGAAATGAATGAAGTAGTAATTAAAAACATTTCCAAACTCATTTGTTGACATCCTTTGATAATTGAATTATGTTATTGAGTTGTTTTATATTAAAAATAAAAACACAAAATGAAGTATATTTGATTTTTGGGGAGTTATTTTGGAGTAATTTAGTTAAATCCATATCAATTGATGTGTGATGATAAGTTGGATTGTGGTGGATTATTCTATATGTGAATTGAGTGGAATTGTTGTAAATATAAATAAAAATGTCACTATTCAATGGTCATGTTTATAAAATAGTGGGAAATAGTAAGTGTTTTAATGTTCATGGCATAGAAATCCTCACACATACATTTTACACATGTTTTTAATAGTTTTATAAGACTTTTATTATGTGCTTCTTCACTATTAACTTTTTTGGTTTTTACTATGGTAATTAATAATTTACTATGTAATTTACTTTTAATGAATAAAAATTAAAAGGGATTTTGGAGATACATTCTACTAAATTATTAATAATTAAAAATTAATTTTTCCTAATAATTTGTTTTCTAGATGATAATAATTTATGTTAGTATTATTGGACATAATTTATAATGCCCATTTTCAAAAAAAAAAAGTTTGTTTTAATGTATAAATTTCTTGATTAAGATATATTTATCCGTTTTTTCTATGATATTAATTAATATTTTACTAAAAAAATGAAATTTTTTAAGATCCCTAAAAAAGAAAGAATTGAATTCCACCATGTAAATAATTTTTTAAAAGAAATAGTATATAAATAGGGATTATGGGAGTAAAATATAAATTATGAATCCAATATTGTAAGCATAGGTTTTATAAATTAAAATTTTAATTTTTAATTAATTATATTAATTTATATATATTAATTTGTTATAAAAGTAATGGTTTCAAAAAAATTTAAATCAATCATGGTTAATTACTATGTAATCAAAGAGATTGTATTTAAAAAATAATTATTTTTATTATTCACCAGAAATAAAACTATTTTAGAAATATTTCAAAACATCATGACAATATAATTTTGGAATATGAATTTAAAAATAGATTTCATTATTAAAAAATTTATCAAGAAAATTTATAAATTATTCATAAATATAAATTTGAAATACAAAGAAAACCTATTTTAATTGAAAAAATCATTTTTATGTGTTATTAATATTATTTCCTATCCGTTTATAATTAAAAGAGTATAATTATATTACTGTATATTTATTAATATTTTATAATTTGTCAAATAATTTTTTTTGAAAAAATATAAAATATTTATATACTTTTATTTTTGAATGACATTTATTTTTAAATATTAAATCATATTAATTATTTTTCTACTAAATTTTAGAAATGTTAGATGACTAATTTTTTTATTCATAATATTTCTTATTATAAATATTCTTTTCATATTAAAATTCTTCTAATATTTCATTGTTCATTTTAGTTATGGTTTTTGTGTGAAGAAATATATTTGAAATAATATTAATTTTGTTCAAATAATATATTCCAAAATCAGAGGCTATCACATGCATCCTTTCTATTTAGGGATTAAAATCTCATTCCAGAGATATTTATTTTATTTTCAATGAGGAACATATATAATATAAAATTATAATTTATGTAATAAATATACGCAGAAAATCATATTCAATGAAGAATAATAGCCATAGTGTGAAAATGACCACAAATAGTGTTATATAATCATCTTTTTAGTTCCTCCATTGAATATATATTTTATTTAACTTATTATTCTCATAAAAATCGATTTTATATATTTATTAATCTATGGAATGATTCTATGTCTACATCATTTATTGATCAATTTTATGTAAGATAAACTCCAAATAATGTTATAGCTTTATAAATAATAGGTTAACACTATGTACTATAGTATAATTCTTGGTCAATATCAGAATCAAAATTCATAGATTTTATCAATTAAATAACTCCAAAAAATCATTTAAAATTCGATATATATCAAAAAAATCAATTTGATATATTTTTTTCATTGATAATACAATTTTTTTCTTCCTTTCAATTCACATAACAAATATTGATATTCATTTTGATAAGAATGATAATAACATAATATTGAATATTTGGAATCTGACACAAGAAGCTAAAATGAATTATTATGGATTATATATTTCATTGTATTTTAACAATATATGAAAAAATGTTTTAATATTTCAATTGAAATATTCAAGGTAAACCCCAATTGGGGATCAATATCAGCCACGTTAACCTTAAAAAATAATTAGAAAAATTCATATTGAGGCATTATTATCATGATTGGGATAACTTATTCAATTAAAAGTGTATTATGAAAAAATAAAGATGCCATTATGGTATGGATTTCATAATAATAAAAAAATGCTTTTTGTATTTTATCATGTAACATATCAAAATCTAGAAAGTCAATGATCTCGTTGAAATAAAATAAAACAAAAAAACGACTTCATATATCATAAAAAACAACTCCAAAAATAAGGTATAATATCTCCCAAAGGTATAGTAAATTAAATACCAAATTTCTGACTGAGTAAATCATTATAGGGTCCTCAAACTATCATTATAAATAAGAAGACTACTTTGAAAAAGTATCATTAATAGATCTGAAATATTATTTTTCAACTAAATTCTTAATGGCTCTTCAGCTTATTATTATTAGTTTTTTATAATAATATGTGTTAGAAATGATACATTATTGTTTATTTTGAGAAAATTTTTACTAAATTAAATTATCAAAGATCTATAATATGTGAATCACTATAGTAATATGTCTATGAAACTCTAATACATTTATTCCTCAATTTTATCCCATATAAGGTTAACCAAGGAAACTATAATGTTCATTTTTTTAATTGATAAATGAATTGTTTGAACCCCCTATTAGTCATTATCTTAGTTGGGATTGTATTTTTATATTTATAAGAGTGTAATGATTCAATTATGAATACATGGAAATAGGAAAATTTTAAATAAAATAAGCCAAATATTTATTAAGGGGACATAAACTATAGGTTATAGTAGATCTTATATCGTTATATAATTTATATTTTATAGTGAATATTTTTTTTATAGAAATTGTTAGTGATTTAATATTTTATATAATTTTTTTATAAGATTAATTTACGTTATATTATAGAGAAATATGTTGAAACATTCAATTTATTTTATTAAAGATAACATGTTTCCATTTTTTGATCATGGTATAACTTTCTGATTGGGTAATATATTTTGAATAATGTTATGAGAATAATATTGAAGAATTTATAGATAATTTTATGTGGAGTAAGTCAACGAAACATACAATCATATCATTTATGGAATATCCAATGATTTTATCATAGATATTTAAATATATTAGGTGAATCGTGGAACATTTCCAATGATTATGGGACACCCATAAATAAAATACTAATTAGTAGGTGTTTTTGAATAATAAAAATATAGTATTTACATTTTATGTACGTTACTGTAGTATTGTGTGTATATATAAAGACCACATATTGAATTTATTATTGGATGGAAATATAGTTTCACATTTTACATGTTCTTAAAATAATGAATTAATTTTGAATTAATCCTCTAGAATTGTGGAGGACAACAAAAAAACATTATAAATATTTCAATATGATCTATTTTTTAATATTATATTCAAAAACTAGTGCGCAAACATACATGTATAGTAATTTCGTAGTTTTATATATTTTTATCATTTATTTTAGTTATAACTAATTCTATTTTTTCTTATTTAAATTAATAAAATAAGAGAATAATATAATTTATAAATTAGTGAATATGAATAAATAAATATTATTTCATTATTCAATTATTGGAATGTATTAATAAAAGATAAATAAAATACACAAATAAAAAAAGTTGAAAGGGATAATAAATAAATCCTAATTTAGAGTATATAATAAAATTTATTCTACTAGTAATTCTAAATCTCAATAAATATATAATATAACATGAAATATACATTAAAATTATTATTTTATATTATATAATATATACAAATGTATATAGGGTATGTGTCCTTTATATGAATATAAATTATTAGGTAATCAGATCTGATATTTACATAATCACTTTGTAAAAAATATTCACTAACCATTATAATTAATAATATTTTATTTGAATATTCATAATTATTTAAGAGTAAATAATAATAAAATTATTGAAATAATAATTAATTATTACAATTCCAAGAAAATATATCTCACATTGAATGAGTGATTTTATAATAAACCATCCCTTTTATTAATCAAATTTTACACCTGAAACATAGTGTAATTATAAATATATATTTCTATGAATATTAATAATATATTAAAATGTAAAATAAAACATCATTAAATGATATCCTGATTTTTTATCTATATTTTCATATTTTTATTTCTATTTTTTAAGGACATAATAATGTTAATTTAGTTATTAGAATATCATTATTTTCATAGTTTATTATGGTAGCATGTATTTGTTAAAAATAATGAAATAAGTTTCCGCATGTTATTCCATTTTTTGATTGACAGAATGAAATATTTCATTAACTAAATATATTAGAAGAATATTTTATATGGTTTAGTAAATAAATTTATAGTATAAATTAGTGTTTACATATTTATAAAATGATACCACATTTTATGTCTTTATTTTTATATACAACTAATTTAATAAAAATGATTAAGTAAAATACCTTACAATGAAATAGTTGTTATGGAGAATTTACTAATTTCATATGAAAATTGGACTATAATATTTTAATGCTTATAATCAATAAATCTGTAGTAAATTTTTATTTTTTTAGTTGTTAAAAAAATTATCTAGCATTTAAAATAATAATGTAGAAATTTGGAATAACATTTTTCCTTATAAAAAAATTTCATAATAATTTAGTTAATGAAATTATAATAATAAATTGAAATAGAATTTGATAAAATATATTAAATATTTTTAATTAGTATATAAAAATGTTATGGTGTGTAAAATATGGTATTTTTATAAAAAGAAAAATACTGTAAAAAGTTAAAAAACTTAATATACTGTGAATTTTACATTATATATATATATGCTTGACTGAATTTTATAAATCTATTTCCATTGGAACAATTTTTTAAATAACCATTATATTGGATCAATATGGGATGAAATGGTATTATGATAATGAAAATAAAGAAATTTAAGATCTTTATTCCTTATTTTTTGAACCCCCAAACCTATAAATACCGACAATTTATTCTAATTTATCCTGACATCAACTGAATTCCCTACCTCCATATATATATATATATATATATATTATATTTTCTTTCTTATATAACTCTCTCTAATGATGAATGTTTATAGTGGTTGTAAGGGTCTGCTTTAATCTATGAAGCTTAAGTGATGTTAGGGTGTCTATTAACCAATCATTATTTCATATTATGATTTTTATTGTAATTAGTTTTTTAATTAATATTATTATGTTCATATAATAATAGTATATTAAACTAATATAAATGAGATATTATTTTTTAGGCCCATTAATACCCATTTATTATGTCATTATCATATATATGTAATGGTTCTCATCCTCATCTCTTTATTTCATTTTGTGATTATTTTATTTTAATTACCTTCAAAACATAATTTTATATGATAATATTCTAAAATTTATATTATATTATCACACCATTAATTTATTTTAGATAATATATGCAATGACCCAAAGTTTCATTAATGGAAAATCCATCTTGATCCAGTTAAATGTTTCTTTATGAAAAACGTTTTTATAAGATTTCAACTTCTTTGGTTTTATGATAAGATTTTTTACCGTTACTTTTATAGCCGTTGAACAGTGATCACATGAGTAGTAAAAATATATGGCTTTAACGAACCTAATTTTACTCAGACAAAGGAAGGGATGGCCTCATCGAGTAGAATTTCCCCATACGAAGCCCATTTGTCGGAGCTCAGAAAAGAGGTGGCGTCTTTGGGCTTCGCCCTTGACCAAGCACAAGCTGAGCCTCATTATGTCAAGCTCGAACGTGATCGTCTACGGGAAAAGTGGAAGTTTATAGAGATTACCACTCGAGCGATGTTATCCAAGTCGCCCCAAGAGTCTGTCACCATCGCACACCTTACCCTTAGGTCTTATGCGTCTATTGTAAGGGGTTATGTAAAAAATAAGTAGTACTATGTTCATGTGCATTATTTTTGTATATAATAATGAATATAATTTCTAGTCATTTTTGATACATTGTAATAGTTTTTAAAGTACAAATGGTGTTTTTTGGTTATTATTTAATTAAGAATTATATTTTATTAAATTAAGTGATTTTTGATTTAAATAATATTTTAATAAAATATTATTATTAATGTTAAATTAATTTTTATTAAATATAAATGATCTTATAATTTTATGAATGCAATTAAAATTTTTATTAAGGTTTGAAAGCCATTTCTGTCAAAACCCGTGAATTTCGGATAAATATCAGTTTTTATTTTAAAAGTGAAAATTCACATATTTAGAAAATTATTTAGATAAAATAAATATAATTTTTGAATCAGAATGTCGAAATTATCCAACGGTGAAATTTTCATAATTTTCTGAGACAGTCAAATTTTTGGGTAAAAATTAATTACCGTTTAAATATATAATGTGTTTTATGACATCATAATGACCCAATGGTGATGTAATAAAATACCATAATTCTTATGTTCGGCCAATATATGTTTTATCATTAAAATAATGAGGTTTTGGGTTTGTTTGACTTACTTTTCAAAGCATTAATGAACCCCTCAAGACTTATTCAACACTTTGCCTTTTTAAATTAATTTCCATGGGAGTGTGACTCACGTCCACATAAGCAACCATAATTTTTTAATACGTTCGGACCTTGGACTTGTAAAATATTGTTTTCCTCTTTCATTTTCGAGAAACCATGGGCAAATACCAAGGGTTGGTTGTTGGTTTGGATTATTTTAATATAAGGGGTCCCAAACCTAAATAATAAAGAATTCTCTCACCTTTCCTATATAAACCCACCCAAGATCCCACTTCCTCCTCAATAAAATCCCTTTGAGTTAGTCCATCCTCTGCCCTACTCTCTCTAGAATCCTCCCAAGGTGCCCCAAGCTCCCAAGAAGCCTCCCACAATCCTCTCTCTAGCCTTTGGAAGCACACTTCCAAGTAATGGTTTTTTTCCTTCCTTTCTCATTTTTGTCAATTTTCTTTAAGTTGTATTGCCCTTTAAATTTCAATTATGAATGTTGGGGCATGGTTTCTCACCTCCCCCATACTTCCCTTTTATTGTTTGAATGATGGGAGACACCTTTCTCTCTCATTAAATGCCTCCCATGTACACCCGTTACTATGCCGAAATTCCGAAAGGAACTTTTTCTCCTCTTTTATATTCAAGAAATACTTTTATATCATGAATCCAAAATCCTTTTCAATTGTTGGGAAATGTATCTATATGACCTCCTTACTGTCCATTACATGTAAATATTATGAGGAACCCCTTTCTCTCTCATCATCCATTTTTATGAATTCTTATGTCACGCCGTTACGCTGCGGAAATCACACCGATTTTCTAAGCCAATATCATTGTGTAGTGAATACCATGCCCATTTCTCCATCAAGGGTATTCACCTTTATGCACATTTACTTATTGATTATAAAGTTTCATGTATGAATTCAACATTACTTTATCGTGTAATAAATGATTATGTTTTATGAATCCATGTATTATGATCCTTGTGGCACACTTATGCATGTAATGAAATGTTTAAGAAGGGTGCGCCCTTTATAGCGTTCCAATGCATTGGGTAATGTATAGTATCATGATATGTCATGTGCAATGAGTGTTGACTCATGCTAATTCAAGTGCAACTAGGGTTTACTCGTGCTTCATGTTCAATGAGGGTTTACTCATGCTCCATGTGCAATGAGCCTCGGCTCATGCTAATTCAATGTTAAGTGTTGTTGCCACATTTCCATGTTATGATTATCATGCTTTATCATGCCTTTATGTTCATGTTTCTATTATGCTCTATTGATATGACTATTGCCTAGCATGTATTGTACTCCTCATGTTATTCCATGTGTACTCCCTTACTGGGCTTTATAGCTCACCCTTTTCTTATGCATGTCCTCAGGTTATCCCATGCAATGTTAAGTACGAAGGAATGTAGTAGTCATGTAAATGAAGTCTTCAATAAAGATGTTTTATTTCAAGTTTAATGTTTTTATGTAATGATCCTAAGCTCCAAAGACACTAAATATCTCGATCTTCTTTGTTGTATCAAGTGATGTTTTATGTAATAAAGCATGTTTAAGTTGTAATAAGAAGCAGGGTTGTCATAGTTGGTATAAGAGGATAGGTTTATTTATTTTTGGGATTATAAAACCCTAGTAAAGCCTTAGATACAATACTAAGTATAATAAAAACATCCCTAAGTTTTGGTAAAAACTAAGTAAGTGGTTTATCAAACAAATACATCCATGTCTGGATACGAGCAGGTAGAGGTGGCTCTCGCACAGATGTATCCTAGGGGTAAAACCCGAAAACACCACTTTGAGCTAGACTCGAATGGGAACTGGTGCACGACAATGGGCCTTGCTGCACTCTTGGTTACGACACTCCCAGGGGATATGTTTTGATAAATTCTCAATCTTAGTATGAACCCTTATTAAGGTAAAAATGCCCATAAGAATATATGTTAAAAGGTAGATCATGAAAATACTGGATTGAATCCTATAGACTCATTAGTTAAAGAGATTAAAGTTTATTTATAAGTCATCAACTTTTGTCTTCGGATTACCCTTTATGTGTTACCCCTAAATTTACTTTTATTCCAGCTAATGACCGGTAATATGAGGACTCGGGCTAACAACCATTGTGAAGACCAGTGTGATGATTGTACTAATGAGATGCCCAATCCAATGGGAGCGGGAATCACGAACTTTGTCACGCTTCTCTCTCATCTAACTCAAGTTTTGAATAGAAACACGAGTCAAGAGGAACGTTCAACACCCCCTAAGAATGAACAAGTCACTATCGAGAGATTAATGAGTCAAAGGCCTCCTACTTTTAGTGGATCATCTGATCCCACGATCGCCGAGCAATTGATCAACTCCATTGAAAAGATATTCTCCATCCTCCAATGTTCTGAACAAGAGAGGGTTCTCTTGGCGGCTTATCGTATGGAGGGTAAAGATGATCAATGGTGGACGTTGATCAAAAATACGAATCCTGAGGAGGAGATCAAGGCTTCGGAATGGAAGGAATTCCAGAAGATGTTTTTCAATAAATATTTTCCGCCCACCCTCCGTATTAATATGGAAAGGGACTTCCTTTCCCTCAAACAAAAAGATGAAGAATCTGTGGGAGCGTACGTGGAAAACTTCACAAGGCTTTCACGATACGCTTCCGGCTTTGTCGTTACCCTCGAATACAAGGTTGACCGCTTCTTTGGTGGGCTGATGCCTATTTTGCGGAAATCATTAGCATTCCGTGACTTCGACAGTTATGAGGAAATTTTCCGATGTTCTCTCAAGGTTGAAATAGAGATCGGAGAATCACAGGGGTATCATGGAGACAAGAAGCGTAAGGTGGACTTCAATGCTGGTGGTCCGATAGATAAATCCAACGACGCAAAGAAGTTCCAGCACCCCACATGCCAAAAGTGCGGGAAGAAGAACCCTAGAAATTGCCTTAGGGGGACGAAAAAATGCTTTAGGTGTGGAAGAGAAGGGAACCTAGATATTAACTGTCGGCAAGAAGGACCCGCGGCTTCCACAGAGGAGAGGAACGCTCCATTCGAACCTCAACGTGTTGTTCACTGCTACAAATGCAAAGAATCGGGTCATTTTTCAAATCAGTTCCTTAATCCAAGGGTTATCGGAGGCAACCAACAACCTCCAAGACAGCAAGGAAGAGCTTTTTCCATCACTTCTGTGGAAGTGAACCCCGACAACGAAGTGGTGATAGGTACGCTAGTTATTCATTCATGAATAGCGAATGTACTTTTTGATTCATATTCTACGCATTCTTTTATATCTCGAATGTTTAGTAGAACAATCCCAGCACCACCACAAATCCTGGAAGTAAAGATGTCGGTGAGTACGGCAAATGGGTCAATCATTACATCCCATGAATATAAGTCCTCCCCTGTGATAATATGTTGATTTAATTTCCCGGTGAACCTCATCATACTCCCTTTGGTGGGATTTGATGCAATTCTTGGCATGGATTGTCTTTCCTTATATAGAGCTAACATAAATTGTCGGGAGAGGGAAATCACACTCCATATGGAGAATCGACCCCCGATTCATTACAAGTGTCAGGAGGAAGATGAATATCCTTTAGCTCCATCATCTCAAGCATGGATATTACTGCCCTATGAGCATGCATATCTGGCTCAGATGATTGAGTCCAAGGAAGAAACCACCCTTGAAGAAATGCCTATTGTGAGGGAATTCGCTGAAGTGTTTCCCGAGGAACTTCATGGTCTTCCTCCATGAAGAGATGTTGAGTTCTCAATTGAACTTATACCAAGGGCGCTACCAATATCCAAGAATACATATAGAATGGTTGTTGTTGAGTTTAAAGAGCTGAAGAAACAACTACAGGAGAATCTGGATAAAGGGTTTATACGCCCAAGTGCATCACCATGGGGTGCACCAGTCCTCTTCGTCAAGGAGAAGGATGGGTCAATGCGGCTTTGCATCAATTATCGTGAATGTAACAAAATCACGATAAAGAACAAGTATCCTCTCCCAAGAATCGATGACTTGTTTGATCAGCTGCGTGGAGCACAATACTTCTCCAAGGTGGACTTACGGTCGGGATATTATCAAGTAAGGATGAAGAAGGAAGATATCCCCATGACTGCTTTTCGTACAAGGTACGGGCACTATGAATTCATAGTAATGCCTTTCGGACTCACCAATGCTCCAGAAATATTCATGGACTTGATGAATAGAGTCTTTAGAGATTACCTTGACATATTTGTGGTAGTCTATGTAGATGATATTCTAAGATACTCCAAAACCAAGGAGGACCATGAGGAGCATTTAAAAACTGTACTAGAGACGTTGCGCAAGGAGAAGCTCTATGCAAAGTACAGCAAGTGTGAGTTTTGGTTGAAGGAAGTCTCATTCTTGGGCCATATCATCACATGCAATAGGATATCTGTGGACCCCTCTAAAACAGATTCAATTGAGGGATGGCCGAGGCCAACATCGGTAACGGATATCCATAGCTTTTTGGGGTTAGGTGGATATTATCGACGATTTGTGTGAAATTTATCACGATTGTCCAACCCTCTTACCAAGCTAACTCGAAAGGGAGTAATGTTTTCTTGGAGTGATGAATGCGAAGAAAGCTTCAAGGAGTTGAAAAAAAGGCTTATCACTGCACCCGTGCTCACTTTACCCACGAGTGGGGAACTTTTTGTGGTATTCAGTGATGCCTCAAAGAAGGGCTTAGGATGCGTGCTAATGCAGAATGATAAAGTGATATCCTATGCTTCAAGGCAGTTGAAAATCCATGAGGGAAACTATCCAATGCATGATCTGGAGTTGGCGGCGGTGATCTTTCCCTTGAAAATATGGCGGCATTATCTCTATGGAGAGAAATGTGAGATATATACTGACCACAAGAGTCTTAAATATATATTCACACAGAAAAAGATTAATATGTGCCAGAGAAGATGGATAGAGATCATCAAGGATTATGACTGTTCAATACATTACCACCCTGGGAATGCGAACAAGGTGGTGGATTCCCTATGTAGAAAGGATCCATCGATTCTATCAATGATGAGAATTAAGAAGGATCCAATCTTCTTAGACTTGATGAAGATGGACGTGGGAATCATAAAGAAGGGAATATCATCAATCCTTTCACAAATTATTGCTCAACCATATCTTTTGGAAAGGTTAAAGGATGCTCAAAAGGATGATGCAGGAATCCAAGAAAAAGTGGAAGCTATCAAAAAGGGGAAACCCTCGGATTTTAATGTTAATCAAGAAGGAACTGTGCGGTTTGGGAAAAGACTATGTGTTCCATCAAGTCCGGATCTGAAGAAGTAACTCTTGGACGATGCACATAGTTCGAATTTCTCTATTCACCGAGGGAGCACAACGATTTATCGAGATCTCTGAGAAAACTTTTGGTGGGATAATATGAAGAATGAGATCACTGAATATACATCAAAGTGACTGGTGTGTCAGCAAGTGAAGGAAGAGAGGCAGAAGTCTAAGGGGATGATGCAACCATTGCCCATACCAGAATGGAAATGGGAGAACATCACCATGGACTTTGTCACCGGACTTCCAAGGGAATCCAAAGGAAACAATGCAATCTGGGTTGTTGTGGATCGTCTTACAAAGACAGCACACTTCATTTCTATTCGAGAGGATTTCTCTTTGGATCAACTGACACAGATATATATCAGGGAAGTGGTATGGTTGCATGGAGTACCACTATCTATTGTGTCTGACCGAGATCCAAGATTTACCTCTATGTTTTGGAAGAGTCTTCAACATGCTCTGAATACGTAACTGAACTCCAGTATGGCCTATCATCCTCAAACTGATGGCCAATCCGAGCGGACTATCCAAAAAATTTAGGATATGTTGAGAGCGTGCTCAATGGACATTAAAGGAGGATGGGATCAACATCTTCCTCTGGTTGAGTTCTCTTATAATAATAGTTTCCACTCGAGCATCCAAATGGCACCATATGAAGCCCTGTATGGGAAAATTTGTAGAACACCGGTATGTTGAAATGAGGTCGGTGAACGTAAGCTGCATGGACCAGAAATGGTCGAAGAAATGGTGGAGAAGGTGTAAAACATTAAGAAGCATATCAAGGTAGCCCAAAGTCGACAGAAGAGTTATGCAGATAATCGTCGATGAGACCTTGAGTTCAAAGTCAGAGACATGGTATTTTTACGCATATCTCCGTGGAAGAAGGTCATGAGGTTTGGAAAAAAAGGGAAGTTAAGTCCAAGTTACATCGACCCCTTCGAGATTCTTGATCGTGTTGGGGTTGTGGCCTATCGACTAGCACTTCCACCTACTATGGCCAAGGTGCATGATGTCTTCAATGTATCCCTCTTAAAGAAGTACATATCGGACCCTTCACATGTACTCTCTTCCGAGGTGGTACAATTGGAAGACGGTCTTTCTTATGAGGAGAAACCAGTGAAGGTCTTAGATTGTAGAGAAAAAGTTCTACGAAATAAGACAATGCCCCTCGTCAAGGTGTTGTGGAGAAACCACAAGTTTGAAGAAGTGACTTGGGAGTTGGAGGATATGATGAAGCTGAGTTACCCACATTTGTTTTAGTGTGGGAAAAGGAAAATTTCGAGGGTAAATTTTCTTAAGGGGGGAATATTGTAAAGACCCAAAGTTTCATTAATGGAAAACCCCTCTTGATGCAGTTAAATGTTTCTTTATGAAAAAAGTTTTTATAAGATGACAACTTCATTGGTTTTATGTTAAGATTTGTGATCGTTACTTTTATAGCCGTTGAATAGTGATCACATGAGTAGTATAAATATATGACTTTAATGAACCAAATTTTACTCAGACAATGGAAGCGATGGCCTCATCCAGTAGAATTGCCCCATACGAAGCCCATTTGTCGGAGCTCGGAAAATAGGTGGTGTCTTTGGGCTTCGCCCTTGACAAAGCCCAAGCTGAGCTTCATTATGTCAAGCTCGAACGTGATCGTCTATGGTAAAAGTGGAAGTTGATAGAGATTACCACTCGAGCGATGTTATCCGAGCCGCCCCATGAGTCTGCCACCATCGCACACCTTACCCTTAGGTCTTATGCGGCTATTTTAAGGGGTTATGTAACAAATAAGTAGTACTATGTTCATGTTCATTATTTTTGAATATAATAATGAATATAATTTCTAGTCATTTTTGATACATTGTAATAGTTTTTAAAGTACAAATGGTGTTTTTTGGTTATTATTTTATTAAAAATTATATTTTATTAAATTAAGGGATTTTTGAATTAAATAATATTTTAGTAAAATATTATTATTAAGGTTAAATTAATTTTTATTAAATATAAATGATCTTATAATTTTATTAATTCAATTAAAATTTTTATTAAGGTTTCAAAGCCATTTCTGTCAAAACCTGTGAATTTTTGATAAATATTGGTTTTTATTGTAAAGGTAAAAATTCACATATTTGGAAAATTATTTAGATAAAATAAATATTATTTTTGGAATCAGAACGTCGAAATTATCCAACGGTGATTTTTTCATAATTTTCTGAGACAGTCAAATTTTTGGGTAAAAATTAAGTACCATTTAAATATATAATGTGTTTTATGACATCATAATGACCCAATGGTGATGTAATAAAATACCATAATCCTTATTTTCGGCCAATATATGTATTATCATTAAAATAATGAGGTTTTGGGTTTTTTGACTTACTTTTCAAAGCATTAATGAACCCCTCAAGACTTATTCCACACTTTGCCTTTTTAAATTAATTTCCATGGGAGTGTGACTCACCTCCACATAAGCAACCCTAATTTTTTAATAAGTTCTGACCTTGGCCTTGTAAAATATTGTTTTCCTATTTCCTTTTCCAGAAACCATGGGCAAATACCATGGGTTGTTTTGTGGTTTGGATTATTTTAATATAAGGGGTCCCAAACCTAAATAATAAAGAATTCTCTCACCTTTCCTATATAAACCCACCCAAGATCCCACTTTCCCCTCACTAAAATCCTTTCTATTTCGTCCTACCTCTACACGACTCTCTCTATAATCCACCCAAGGTTCCCCAAGCTCCCAAGAAGCCTCTCACAATCCTCTCTCTAGCCTTTGGAAGCACACTTCCAAGTAAGGGTTTTTTTTCTTCCTTTCTCATTTTTTTCAATTTTCATTAAGTTGTATTGCCCTTTTAATTTCAATTATGAATGTTGGGGTATGGTTTCTCACCTCCCACATACTGCCCTATTATTTTTTGAATGATGGGAGACCCCTTTCTCTCTCATAAAATTCCTCCCATGTACACCCGTTACTATGACGAAATTCCGAAAAAAAATTTCTCCTCTTTTATATTCAAGAAATACTTTTGTATCATGAATCTAAAATCCTTTTCAATTGTTCGTACATGTGTCTATATGACCTCCATACTTTCCATTACATGTAAATATGATGAAGAACCCATTTCTCTCTCATCAACCATTTTTATGAATTCTTATGTCACGTCGTTACGCTGCCGAAATCACACCGATTTTCTAAGCCAATATCATTGTGTAGTGAATACCATGACCATTTCCCCATCAAGGGTATTCACCTTTAGGAACATTTACTTATTGATTATAAAGTTTCATGTATTAATTCAACATTCCTTTATCGTGGAATAAATGATTATGTTTTATGAATCCATGTTTTATGATCCATGTGGCACACTTATGCAGGAAATGAAATGTTTAAGAAGGGTGCGCCCTTTATAGCGTTCTAATGCATTGGGTAAAGTATAGTATCATGATACGTCATGTGCAATGAGTGTTGACTCATGCTAATTCAAGTGAAACGAGGGTTTACTCGTGCTTCATGTGCAACGAGGGTTTACTCATGCTCCATGTGCAATGAGCCTCAGCTCATGCTAATTCAATGTTAAGTGTTGTTGCCACATTTCCATGTTATGATTATCATGCTTTATCATGCCTTTATGTTCATGTTTCTCTTATGCTCTATTGATATACTGATTGCCTAAAATGTATTGTACTCCTCATGTTATTCCATGTGTACTCCCTTACTGGGCTTTATAGCTCACCCTTTTCTTATGCATGTCCTCAGGTTATCCCATGCAATGCTAAGTACGAAGGAATGTAGTGGTCATGTAAAAGAATTTTTCAGTAAAGATGTTGTATTTCAAGTTTAATGTTTTTATGTAATGGTCCTAAGCCCCAAAGACACTAAACCTCTCGATCATCTTTGTTTTATGAAGTGAATTGTTTTGTAATAAAGCATGTTTAAGTTGTAATAAAAAGCAGGGTTGTCATAGTTGGTATCAGAGGATAGGTTTAGTTATTTTTTGGGATTAGGAAACCCTAGTAAAGCCTTAGATACAAGACTAAGTATAATAAAAACATCCCTATGTTTTGGTAAATACTATGTAAGTGGTATATCAAACAAAGGCGTCCTAGTCTGGATACGAACAGGTAGAGGCGGCTCACGCACAGATGTATCCTAGGGGTAAAACCCGAAAACACCGCATTGAGCTAGACTTGAAAGGGAACTGGTGCACGACAATGGGCCTTGCTGCACTCTTGGTTATGACACTCCCAGGGGATATGTTTTGATAAATTCACAATCATAGTATGAACCCTTATTACGGGAAAAATGCCCCTAAGAATATATGTTAAAAGGTAGATCATGAAAAGCCTGGATTGAATCCTATAGACTCGTGAGTTAAAGAGATTAAAGTTTATTTATAAGTCATCAAATTTTGTCTTCGGATTACCCTTTATGTGTTACCCCTAAATTTCCTTTTATTCCATCCAATGGCCGGTAATAGTAGGACTCGGGCTAACAACCGTTGTGAAGATCAGTGTGATGATTGTACTAATGAGATGCCCAATCCAATGGGAGCGGGAATCGCAAACTTTGTCACGCTTCTCTCTCAGCTAACTCATGTTTTGAATAGAAACATGGGTCAAGAGGAATGTTCACCCCCCTAAGAAAGAACAAGTTGCTATCGAGAGATTCTTGAGACAAAGGCCTCCTATTTTTAGTGGATCATCTGATCCCACGATCGCTGAGCAATGGATCAACTCCATTGAAAAGATATTCTCCATCCTCCAATGTTCTGAACAAGAGAAGGTTCTCCTGGCAGCTTATCGTATAGAGGGTGAAGCTGATCAATGGTGGACATTGATCAAAAATACGAAGTCTGAGGAGGAGATCGAGGCTTTGGAATGGAAGGAATTCCAGATGATGTTTTTCGATAAATATTTTCCGTGCACCCTCTGTCTTAAGATGGAAAGGGAATTCCTTTCCCTTAAACAAAAAGATGAAGAATCTGTGGGAGCGTATGAGGAAAACTTAACAAGGCTTGCATGATACGCTTTCGGCTTTGTCGTTACCCCCGAATACAAGGTTGATCGCTTCTTTGGTGGGCTGAAGCCTAGTTTGCGGAAAGCATTAGCAATCCGTGACTTCGACAGTTATGAGGAAATTGTCCGATGTGCCCTCAAGGTTGAAATGGAGATCAGAGAATCACAGGGGTATCATGGGGACAAGAAGCGTAAGGTGGACTTCAATGCTGGTGGTCCGATGGATAAATCCAACGGCGCAAAGAAGTTCCTGCACCCCACTTTCCAAAAGTGCAGAAAGAAGCACCCTGGAAATTGCCTTAGGGGGACGAGAAAATGATTTAAGTGTGGAAGATAATGGCACCTAGCTATTAACTGTTGGCAAGAAGGACCTGCGGCTGCGATAGAGGAGAGGAACGCTCCGTTCGAACCACAACACGTTGTTCAATGCTACAAATGAAAAGAACCGGGTCATTTTGCAAATCAGTTCCCTAATCCAAGGGATATCGGAGGCAACCAACAACCTCCAAGACAGCAAAGAAGGGCTTTTTCCATCACTTCTGCCAAAGTGAACCCCAACAACGAAGTGGTGATAGGTTCGCTAGTTATTCATTCAATAATAG
Organism: Viscum album; assembly: GCA_963277665.1. Taxonomy (NCBI): domain Eukaryota; kingdom Viridiplantae; phylum Streptophyta; class Magnoliopsida; order Santalales; family Viscaceae; genus Viscum; species Viscum album. Next base: position 1,296,209,289 of record OY728135.1, read on the forward strand.
CAAACATACTTTTTGATTCAGGTTCTATGCATTCTTTTATATCTCGAATGTTTAGTAGAACAATCCCAGCACCACCACAAATCCTGGAAGTAAAGATGTCGGTGAGTACAGAAAATGGGGCAATCATTGCATCCCATGAATATAAGTCCTCCCCTGTTATAATCTGTGGATTGAATTTCTTGGTGAACCTCGTCATACTCCCTTTGGTGGAATTTGATGCAATTCTTGGCATGGATTGGATTTCCTTATATAGAGCCAACATAAATTGTCGGGAGAGGGAAATCACACTCCATATGGAGAATCGACCCCCGATTCTTTACAAGTGTCAGGAGGAAGATGAATCTCCTTTAGCTCCATCATCTCAAGGATGGATATTACTACCCTATGAGCATGCATATCTGGCTTAGATGATTGAGTCCAAGGAAGAAACCACCCTTGAAGAAATGCCTATTGTGAGGGAATTCGCTGAAGTGTTTCCCGAGGAACTTCCTGGTCTTCCACCAAGAAGAGATGTTGAGTTCTCAATTGAACTTATACCTGGGGCGCTACCAATATCCAAGACTCCATATAGAATGGCTGTTGTTGAGCTTGAAGAGCTAAAGAAACAACTACAGGAGAATCTGGATAAAGGGTTTATATGCCCAAGTGCATCACCATGGGGTGCACCAGTCCTCTTCGTCAAGAAGAAGGGTGGGTCAATGCGGCTTTGCATCGATTATCGTGAACTTAACAAAATCATGATAAAGAACAAGTATCCTCTACCAAGAATCGATGACTTGTTTGATCAGCTGCGTGGAGCACAATACTTCTCCAAGGTGGATTTACGGTTGGGATATTATCAAGTAAGGGTGAAGAAAGAAGATATCCCAAAGACTGCTTTTCGTAAAAGGTACGGGCACTATCAATTCATAGAAATGCCTTTCGGACTCACCAATTCTCCAGCAATATTCATGGACTTGGTGAATAGAGTCTTTAGAGATTACCTTGAAAAATTTGTGGTAGTCTTTATAGATGATATTCTAATATACTCCAAAACCAAGGAGGACCATGAGGATCATTTAAAAACTCTACTAGAGACTTTGTGCAAGGAGAAGCTCTTTGAAAAGTACAGCAAGTGTGAGTTGTGATTGAAGGAAGTCTCATTCTTGGGCCATATCATCACATGTAATGGGATATCTGTGGACCCCTGCAAAACAGATGTAATTGAGGGATGGTCGAGGCCAACATCGGTAACGGATATCCGTAGCTTCTTGGGGTTAGCTGGATATTATCTAAAATTTGTGAGAAATTTCTCACGATTGTCCAACCCTCTTACCAAGATAACTCGAAAGGGAGTAAAGTTTTCTTGGAGTGATGAATGCGAAGAAAGCTTCAAGGACTTGAAAAGGAGGCTTATCACTACACCCATTCTCACTTTACCCACAAGTGGGGAACTTTTTGTGGTATTCAGTGATGCCTCAAAGAAGGGCTTAGGATTTGTGCTAATGCAGAATGATAATTTGATATCCTATGCTTCAAGGCAGTTGAAAATCAATGATAGAAACTATCCAAAGCATGATCTGGAGTTGGCGGCGGTGATCTTTTCCATTAAAATCGGGCGGCATTATTTCTATGGAAAGAAATGTGAGATATATACTGACCACAAGAGTCTTAAATATATATTTACATAGAAAGAGATTAATATGCGCCAGAGAAGATGGATAGAGCTCATCAAGGATTATGACTGTTGAATTCATTACCACCCTGGGAATGAGAACAAGGTGGCGGATTCCCTAAGTAGAAAGGATCCATCGATTCTATCAATGATGAGAATTAAGAAGGATCCAATCTTCTTAGACTTGATGAAGATGGACGTGGGAATCATAAAGAAGGGAACATCATAAATCCTTTCACAAATGATTGCTCAACCATCTCTTTTGTAAAGGTTAAAGGATGCTCAAAAGGATGATGCGGGAATCCAAGAAAAATTGGAAGCTATCCAAAAGGGTAAATCCTCAGAGTTTAATGTTAATGAAGAAGGAACTGTTCGGTTTGGGAAAATACTATATTTTCCATCAAGTTTGGAGCTGAAGAAGGAACTCTTCGATGATGCACATAGTTCAAATTTCTCTATTCACCCAGGGAGCACAAAGATGTATCGAGATCTCCGAGAAAACTTTTGGTGGGATAATATGAAGAAGGAGATCGCTGAATATACATCAACGTGCCTGGTGTGTCAGCAAGTGAAGGCAGAGAGGCAGAAGTATAAGGGGATGATGCAACTATTGCCCATACCAGAATTGAAATGGGAGAACATCACCATGGACTTTGTCACCGGACTTCCAAGTATATCCAAAGGCAACTATGCAATCTGGGTTGTTGTGGATCGTCTTACAAAGACTGCACACTTCATTGCTATTCGAGAGAATTTATCTTTGGATCAACTGGGACAGATATATATCAGGGAAGTGGTATGGTTGCATGGAGTACCACTATATATTATGTCTGACTGAGATCCATGATTTACCTCTATGTTTTGGAAGGGTCTTCAACATGATCTGAATACTGTACAGAGCTTCAGTACGACCTCTCATCCTCAAACTGATGGCCAATCCGAGCAGACTATCCAAACACTTGAGGATATATTGAGAGCGTGCTCAATAGACTATAATGGAGGATGGGATCAACATCTTCCTCTGGTTGAGTTCTCTTATAATAATAGTTTCCACTCGAGCATCCAAATGCAACCATATGAAGCCCTGTATGGGAAAAGGTGTAGAACACCGGCATGTTGGGATGAGGTCAGTGAACGTAAGCTACTTGGACCAGAAATGGTCGAAGAAATGGTGGAGAAGGTGAAAACCATTAAGCATCATATCAAGGCATCCCAAAGTCGACAGAAGAGTTATGAGGATAATTGTCGACGAGACCTTGAGTTCAAAGTCGGAGACGTGGTGTTTTTACGCATATCTCTGTGGAAGAAGGTCATGAGGTTTGGAAACAAAGGGAAGTTAAGTCCAAGGTACATCGGCCCCTTCGAGATTCTAGATCATGTTGGGGATGTGGCCTATCGACTAGCACTTCCACCTACTATGGCCAAGGTGCATGATGTCTTCCATGTATCCCTCTTATGGAAGTACATACCGGACCCTTCACATGTAATCTCTTCCGAGGTGGTACAATTGGAAGACGATCTTTCTTATGAGGAGCAACCAGTGAATTTATTAGATCGTAGAGAAAAAGTTCTACGAAATAAGACAATGCCCCTCGTCAAGGTGTTGTGGGGAAACCACAATTTTGAAGAAGCGACTTGGGAGTCGGAGGATATGATGAAGCTGAGTTACCCACATTTTTTTAGTGTGGGAAAAGGAAAATTTCTAGGGAAAAATTTCTTAAGGGGGGAATATTGTAACGACCCAAAGTTTCATTGATGGAAAATCCATCTTGATCCAGTTAAATGTTTCTTTAAGAAAAACGTTTTTATAAGATGTCAAATTCTTTGGTTTTATGTTAAGATTTGTGACCGTTACATTTATAGTCGTTGAACAGAGATCACATGAGTAGTATAAATATATGGTTTTAACGAACCCAATTTTACTCAGACAAAGGAAGCAATGACCTCATCCAGTAGAATTGCCCCATACGAAGCCCATTTGTCGGAGCTCGGAAAAGAGGTGGCATATTTGGGCTTCGCCCTTGACCAAGCCCAAGATGAGCTTCATTATGTAAAGCTCGAACATGATCGTCTACAGTAAAAGTGGAAGTTGATAGAGATTACCACTCGAGAGATGTTATCAGAGCCGCCCCAAGAGTCTGTCACCATCGCACACCTTACCCTTAGGTCTTATGCGGCTATTTTAAGGGGTTATGTAACAAATAAGTAGTACTATGTTCGTGTTCATTATTTTTGTATATAATAATGAATATAATTTCTAGTCATTTTTGATACATTGTAATAGTTTTTAATGTACAAATGGTGTTTTTTGGTTATTATTTAATTAAGAATTATATTTTATTAAATTAAGGGATTTTTGAATTAAATAATATTTTAATAAAATATTAATATTAATATTAAATTAATTTTTATTAAATATAAATGATCTTATAATTTTATGAATGGAATTAAAATTTTTATTAAGGTTTGAAATCCATTTCTGTCAAAACCCGTGAATTTTTGATAAATATCGGTTTTTATTTTAAAATTTAAAATTCACATATTTATAAAATTATTTAGATAAAATAAATATTATATTGTGAATCAGAACGTCGAAATTATCCAACGGTGAATTTTTCATAATTTTCAGAGACAGTCAAATTTTTGGGTAAAAATTATGTACCGTTTAAATATATAATGTGTTTTATGACATCATAATGACCCAATGGTGATGTAATAAAATACCATAATCCTTATGTTCGGACAATATATGTTTTATCATTAAAATAATGAGGTTTTGGGTTTGTTTGACTTACTTTTCAAAGCATTAATAAACCCCTCAAGACTTATTCAACACTTTGCCTTTTTAAATTAATTTCCATGGGAGTGTGACTCCCCTCCACATAAGAAACCCTAATTTTTTAATATGTTCGGACCGTGGACTTGTAAAATATTGTTTTCCTGTTTAGTTTTTCCGAAACCATGGGAAAATACCATGGGGTGGTTTGTGGTTTCGATTATTTTAATATAAGGGGTCCCAAACCTAAATAATAAAGAATTCTCTCACCTTTCCTATATAAACCCACACAAGATCCTACTTCCTCCTCACTAAAATCCATTTGAGTTCGTCCAAACTCTTCCCTACTCTCTCTAGAATCCTCCCAAGGTTCCCCAAGCTCCCAAGAAGCCTCTCACAAGCCTCTCTCTAGCCTTTGGAAGCACACTTCCATGTAAGGGTTTTTTTTCATCCTTTCTCATTTTTGTCAATTTTCTTTAAGTTATATTAACCTTTTAATTTCAATTATGAATGTTGGGGTATGGTTTCTCACCTCCCCCATACTTCCCTATTATTGTTTGAATGATGGGAGACCCCTTTCTCTCTCATTAAATTTCTCCCATGTACACCTGTTACTATGCCGAAATTCCCAAAGGAACTTTTTCTCCTCTTTTATATTCAAGCAATACTTTTGTATCATGAATCTAAATTCCTTTTCAATTGTTGGGACATGTATCAATATGACCTCCGTAATTTCCATTACATGTAAATATGACGAGGAACCCCTTTCTCTCTCATCAACCATTTTTATGAATTCTTATGTCACGCTGTTACGCTGCCGAAATCACACCAATTTTCTAAGACAATATCATTGTGTAGTGAATACCATGCCCATTTCTCCATCAAGGGTATTCACCTTTATGCACATTTACTTATTGATTATAAAGTTTCATGTATGAATTCCACATTCCTTTATCGTGGAATAAATGATTATTTTTTATGAATCCATGTTTTATGATCCATGTGGCACACTTATGCATGAAATGAAATGTTTAAGAAGGGTGCGCCCTTTATAGAGCTCCAATGCATTGGGTAAAGTATAGTATCATGATACGTCATGTGAAATGAGTTTTGACTCTTGCTAATTCTTTTTCAATGAGGGTTTACTCGTGATTCATGTGCAATGAGGGTTTACTCATGCTCCATGTGCAATGAGCCTCGGCTCATGCTAATTCAATGTTAAGTGTTGTTGCCACATTTCCATGTTATGATTATCATTCTTTATCATGACTTTATGTTTATGTTTCTATTATTCTCTATTGATATGCCTATTGCCTAACATTTATTGTACTCCTCATGTTATTCCATGTGTACTCCCTTACTGAGCTTTATAGCTCACCCTTTTCTTATGCATGTCCTCAGGTTATCCCATGCAATTCTAAGTACGAAGGAATGTAATGGTCATGTAAAGGAAGTTTTCAATAAAGATGTTGTATTTCAAGTTTAAAGTTTTTATGTAATTATCCTAAGCCCCAAATACACTAAACCTCTCGATCTTATTTGTTTTATCATGTGAAGTTTTATGTAATAAAGAATGTTTAAGTTGTAATAAAAAGCAGGGTTGTCATAATATATTATTTAGTCCCTATCATGAAACACCTTTATTTGTTACCATGTTTAAGTAACAGCCATGTTTCCCTCACTTGATAAATCAAATTTATGTTTCCATCATAGTATGTTTTCAAATTTAAAATTTATTATTCAAATATAAATTCGATATCGGGATATGTACTTTACCTATGACATAATATTCATGTAACACAACATTTCACGTATATTATACTCATTTCATTATTATTAATAATGTATAAATTCAAATAAGTGGGAAAAAACTATATATATTTTCCCATAATAAAAAATCCATATGTATATGATTTATTTACGGTTTTGTAGATATATATTTCTAATAGGGAAACATTTTCTATAAACAGATGACTGAAATGTATATTCTAAAGTCTATATCAATTCAAGAGAGGATTAAAATAAATTTTGGAACATGTTTACATTTTCTTTAAAATCATATGATCCTATAAGTTTCTCCATAATAAACTTTTATATATGTAGTATGTATTATTTATTTATTATTAAATACCCCAGATTTTATAGTGGATTTCTACATAATATTTTTGGTCGCTTACAATTGAAAATTCATGTATTAATTGAATATAGATATTGAGTACCATAGTCATTTTATATACTCAGTAACTAAAATTCCAAATTTATCACTTGAAAAGGGAACATATTTAAAAATTATAAATACCCAATTATTACTAAATGACTTATTGGACATCATCAAAATATCCATAACATTTTAGTGAATGTGGGATAATATTGATATAAATTTGTGTCTATTAGTTATATATGGTGTGAAAACCTTATATTTCATTATACTCATTGAAGGGTATTCACATAGAATTTTTTACAATATTATTGACTAAGATCATCTATTAACAAAATAGAATATCCGGTTATCCTATATCATTTGATTACCATGTATATAATTTCTCCGATTAAAGGGAATTCACCTAGATATCCACAAAGTGAAATTAAATAAGGTAGTCAATTTTCATGATTTTATATAAATTTCCCTATATATATCAGTATCCTATACATAGCTATTTTGATTAAAGGTTATCCACTTATATTTTACAAAAATTCAAATCTCTAACAGAATCTATTGAGATATCCATATATCCCTTTATACTATAAACTATTAGAACCCTATACAAAACTATTCTGATCAAAGGATATTAACCAAGATAGCCATATCATTTATTTTAATTTGGAAATATTTAAAAACATATAAGTAATATTTCTATATGAATAGTTATTTATTATTTTGACATGTTAAGGAATACGGCTCCCTCTGGGATATTATGTACTATATTTTTTTCATTTCCTTTCAAATGATTAATGCAATTGACTTATTAAGTAATTGGTAAAACCTGAAATTTAATACCTATTGAGGAATAAGTTTACCTTATTAAACTCGTAATACTTGATTTTTATTATATTCTCCCCATTTTATTTTTAATTTGATCTTATGATGCTTAAAAAATGGCATGATTCCTTTAAAAAATGCAACACTAAGAAATTATAAGATAAGAACACTTTATTGATAGAATATAACACATGAAACAGTGATTTTATATCGAGTTACACACAATATTTAATTTCTTTTTCTTACAAGCATCATTGAGATTATCATGCATTACAAACAACATTGTGATTAAATGAAATGTGAAATATTATTAAAATATTATTATTTTATTTTTTCATTTTAAGATAACGATTAAATTAGAGGACATGAATATTAAATACCTATTTGTTTACAATTATGGATATCTATTTATTAGTAATAAAATAATATTCATTTAGAATAAAAAGAAATATTTTTTAAAAAACTATATTTTTCTAAATTGCGGTCAAATCACGATTTGCATAAATGATTTAAAATTCGTTTTTTCAAATTTTAGAAAATTATATGACAAATATAAAGATTATTTTTCAAATTGAAATATCAAATTTAGTGTAGGGTTAATTTTTCATATTTGTTCTAAATAGTTTCAATTTTTGATAAATAGTAGGAAATTGTAAATTTTAATTGAAAAATTCTTTTATGTTAAATTTTTATATAATAATATATTTTATTTTTAATTTTTTTTAAAATTAAATATGATCAATTTTATGTCAAATAATACAATTTAGGTCATTATAATCATTTATATATTGAATTTAGATATAAATCGTTGCAAATATTTGAATATCATCTTATTAAAACCCGCTTTCTCGAGATATATATAGGAATCATTTTATGTTAATTATTTCAACATCCTTGAATCGAATTTGTAAAAATAGATTCTATATTTTCAATAAGAATAATTTGTAATATCTCATAATTTCAACATAGTTTTTGACAAAGATGATTAGTGAATGTAGTAAATATTATTTTCATAACTTAAGGAAGAAATGAATTTATTGGAGGGTTAAATGACATTAATAAGATTGAAAATGAAACAAAATATTACCATAACATTATTGAATGAGTTTATTTTTTCAGTGTAAAAAATTTATCAAAAATATGGAAATTAATTTCAACTATCCTTTAAAATATTACTCATATAAAAATATTTGTATTGAAAATGTCAAAAAAGAAATATTTCAGAATTGTAATATCTATATTGTCTTAAAATATGAAAAAAATAAACAAATGTTCATTTATTAATATTATTTTGAATGATAAATGATTTAATGTTATCATAATTATTTATACATTATTTTTAGAGATAAAATAATAACTTTAAAATATTATGAAAACCAACAAAAATAGTAAATAAGTTAATAACGAAATAAAATAAATGACACTTTATATATAAAAAGTAAAGTAAACTAGATGAATTATTATCTTCCATTTTTTTATTAATAAATATTATTACACGTGTTTGAACTTAGAAAATTAATATTACATAATTTTCATGATATTTTTAATTTCAATTTAAATGTATAATGTAAATATTTACATTATTGTTATTTTATAATATTTTTTTTATTAAATGATTTAAATTTTTTAAAAATAACTAATTATGTGAATTGATTTTTAAATAATTATTAATATTAACTATGTTCCATTATTGGACAAATTTTTAGCGATTAGATCATTTCATTCAAAAATATTACATATATGTAGATAAATATTAATTTCATAATAATGATAACCACACAAAAACTGTTATGGTTTAGAGTATTTGGAGATTAGATATAAAATAATACTATTTTATTAAATATCCTAAAAATCTCCTAATAATAAATTCTCACACAGTACTCCACTAAAGTATACCATAACTAAACAATTATATATCAAAAGGGGAAGGAAGAAAAACAAATGGTGAGATCATATGCTTAATAAGGGTAAACATAAGAGATATCTATCAATGATCATTTGAAATAGTAAGATAAGAATAAGTTATGTAATCATGAACATAAAATATAATTTTCATACATTAACATTCAGAGATCATAAACATGATTCATGGCATTAATATAATCATTTAATTAAAAATGGATCGTAAGAGTGAAAAATAATCATAATTTAATCATGATCCATAAAATCATGTACCAAAAGTGTGGAACTATAAAAAATATAGAAAAAATTTTCATATGTCAAGGTAAGATACCAAAATTGTCATCATAGTGGATCAAGACAAATCTATTTCCTATAGTAGATCAAGATGCACATGGTTCCCATAGTGGATCAGGCACATTGACTTGTTTCCCATTATTATCACAAAAGATATAATGATTTAACCAAGGAATTGGTAGGAGATATAGGTCACACCAATAAGATCCTTAAAACTACACATATTTTTTACACATGGACAATAATTATCCATCATATCGGAATCCATTAACTGGAATAGGTTTCATCGACATTTCATCAGTTCAAAAGCCATGGAAAAGTGAGGAGATTCATAAAAAACATCCCATCATAAAAAAACCCATCATAAGATATAATAAATATTATAACATGGTATATTATATCTATAAATACAAATTTTCATGAAATAATGTTTCCTATAAGGAATTTTATTTTTAATGGTAACTTAAAATAATTAATGAGGAAAATATTCATTACATATAGAAAACAATTTTTATTTTTGAAAATACAGATAATTAGGAAGGAAAAAATATTATTTGATAATATAAATGTATTATTTTATAGGATTATTTAATTTAATAAAGAATTATGATAGTGGTAAAAAAATATAATTCAATATAAGTTAACAAAATATTCCCTTTTCAATTTTTTTAGAAAAGTGATAAAGTACCTTATTTAAATAATGATAAATATATTCCATTAAAAAAATTTATTAAAATGGTAAACATGAGGGAAATTACTATAAATATTAATATGATAATATTAAAAATAATTTTCTAAAACATTTTAATATATAATTACATAGGAGATAAATATTCCTCAGAAGATACAATATCAAACAATACTGGGATTATGAAATAAACTCATACCTCATGACTTGCCTTTCATCATTCATGTTAAAATATATTATATAATAAATATTTATTTATTATAAATTATTTCTATAATACTAATTCTATCATATCATTTAATTTTTATTTATGATATCTTATCACCAATTTGTTAATAATTTGTTATTAAAATCATTGTTTTGGGTAATAACTGTTTCGTTTTCCAAGCATGCTTTAGTTTGGAAGTATTGGTCCTTATACATTGATCTAGTTATCATCATTTACAGAATATTAATAATAGTCAATATTCATATATAATAATAAAATACATATATTTAATCATTCCCTAAAAATAAATATAGAAAAATTAATTACAACGTTCATTGAGACAGTTTGTCATATGTACATATGAAAGTGGTTTTTATTTTTTTTGATGGAATGAAAGAAAGGTAAATAAAAATTAATATTTAAAAAATAATTATTATCTCATATAAATTATAAATATATTCATTAAATCTATCATAACCCTCATCCATAAATTATGGTGATGAAAAATTAAATATATCACTACGAGGAGACGTTAAGTAGTATGTATGCACAAATGATACATTAAAATTTTATTCAATGGAAAAGGTGTTTATTATGGTGTTTTATTAATCATAATAACATTACAAAATAATGAGGATAATTAATTTCTTATTTAATGATAATTACCTTTGATTTATAAGTGGAAAGGAATAATAGAAAAAGAAAGTGATTATTTAAAGTCATTGTCTCTTCATCGAATGATCTCTTTTGGATCTACTAGGGTTTTATTTTCAGGAGAAATGAAAAATTATAATATTTATATGGAATTTTATACGGGAAATTTTCAAAGGATGGTTGATCTCTAAGGACTAACATGGTGTTAAGAAGTGGGGGTGAAGATTCCCTATTATAATTGAGGTGAGGGGTGTAACATCCCAGGTAAATAATGAATAAATTTTTTTCATATTTATTAATATTTGTGATTTAAAAATTAATTTTACTTTAAAGGGGTTGCTATGTTCAATAGCGTACCCAATACGCAACAAAGAGTTTCTTTGAAATCTTATGTTGCACACTAGTAATAAAATAATATTATTTAATATAGTATTTAACACGTAGCCATTGTATTGGAGGGAATGAATAGAAATAACTAAAATATGCTTATATATTTTTGTTAAATGGGTTTACATTTTTCCAATAAAATATAAAGGCTTAAAATAAGAAAATAATTCAATTTTAGGCATAGAGACTCTAATATTCACTAAAGGTCGACTTATCGCCTTTTCATGGAGAACCTTATATAAATATAGTTTTGGTCACTCTTATACATTATATTGGACCAAAAAAAGTTCTTCTTTAGAAACGGGACATCAAAATTTACTTTGTCTAAATTTTTGGTATATTTCTGATAAAGTTCATTTTTTAATGAATAGTGAAAAATGTTATATTTTAATTCAAAACCTCTTTTTAATATAATTTATTTATATGATTAGATTATAGTTTTAAATGGTTTTAAAAGGGAAATTAGAATATATTTTTACCATTTAATCTAATAGTGGTCGTTGGAATTAATCTCACTTTGAAATTGGACTTAAACTAGTGTCAATCTTTTGATATATATTGTTTCAAAAAAACACGCTATTTGTCATGACAGCGGGAATTAATTATTAAATTAATTAATGCAACATATATTTTATGAATTTTTTAAAATAGACATCATTTTTGAATTCAGAATATCAAATATAGCTTAGGGATAATTTTTGGTATTTTTCTGAAAAACTTCAATTTTTGATGAATAGTGAAACCACTAAGTGGTACTTACAAAAACTGATTTTTCATTTAAATGAAATTTTACCACCTCTGTGTTTTGAATTTCCAAAATCTAACATACATGGTTTTCATTAAAAAGGAAAATGTGGTTCAATGGGATTAAAATAATTTTTCGGTGAATAGTAACTTTTAAGTTTTTAATCGCGATTAGAGGTCATTAGTGTAGTTTAAGGTAAAAATAATATTTTAATAATATGAAATGATCTAGACACATGTCCTAACCTTATTTTATGTGTCATGGCCGACCAAGACAATCCATGGGTCAACATGGTGACCCCATGGAGCCACTTTGGTAGGAAAATGACATTAATAACTTTTTATTTAATGTTAAAATTAAAATGTCACAACCATGAGATGTTTTACTAAAACAACTTTTAAATAGGGTTATACACGTCATAATTTTGACTATAAGTATTAATTAGAAAGATAAAACGATTTCCTAATCATTATAGTTTTTTTATAATTTTTAGACAATAAATAAATTAAATTATTTATGACACCATGATGATGTAGTGATTACCTCATTATTTAACGATTTAAATAAAATGAAAAGATAATGTAAAATCTAAGACCTACACATGTCAAAAATCTATTTGATGGGTGGATTTTGAACCCTTATCACACTATCCTCTAAATATATAATTGTAGGACCCTTTTTATCAGAAAACAATTTTATAATAATGTATCTAACTTAACTTTCCAAGAGTGCCCCTCCTCTCCTCTTATAAAATGCCCCCACCTCTACCTCCTTACCCAAACCTCTCAAGCCTTTGGTTCGGCCAAGCTCTGCCCATTTTGTTTCTCCAAATCCCTATCTTACTCATAGAAGCCTCACATTGGGCAGAAGTATTCCCAAGGAAGCTTTTGAGCTCGAATCTAAGAGAGTTACCTGATTTTATGGTAATGTCTTCACTTGTGTTCTTATGTTTTATTTTGCTCATCCAACGCCCTAACCTCTTTTTATTAATTTATTTTGTAAAAAAACCAGTATATTCAATATACTAGTATGTTATTATAAGAATAATTTGAGCTACACCTACACACACCTACATCTAATGTTTAAAGAATATACTGTTTCTGTGGATGGCGAATTTCTGCCTCACAAAACGATGATTATTCAATATTCTTCTAACACCTTAAAAGGTGGCCATTAAGATGTCACTATATTTATATATGATATATAATATTTTTATGTTTTCCTTAACCTTCTGTATTTTTCATTTATTTCATACCTTTGTGGCTTCCATTATGGGTATACGTGATATCTTCATTTTAGGAAGTGCGGACTACCGCCCCCTAAAAGTTATTTGATTCGTTAATGCCATTTGCGGGACGTATAAAGGATGTATTTAAAGTTATTATATATGATTTATGTTACATATAAATTATTAATATAATTATATAATTAAAATATACATACCTCTCATTTAGTTTTAATTCATTAATATAACATAGAAATGAAAGTAGCGTTCATGCATACGTACGGCTTACCGTCTCCATGAACAGTGCATTTCATTTCTTACCTATAAATGATTATGTAATATTATAAATACATGTATATGATGTTTACATATGATATATATGTATCCAAATCATGAATATCATTCTGGATATAATGAACCTTTGACCACACGAACAACATGTAATTGTAAGAAGTCCACTTTCGACTTAAGAACCAAATATCCACAAAACAAACATTATTAACTTAAATTATTAAATAATGTTTATAACATGGTAATAAGTAATATAAAATTAATAATGAACTTGAAAATGGTTCTTAAGCAAGTATAAATTAACTCAAGTTTATTATTGAGGACGTTAAAGAACGATCGAGTCAAGTCGGACCCGAGGTTAGGGACCTCATCACAATCTCCTTTCATTGAGACATATTTCGTTTTATACACAACTTTATTTTATACGGTGTATAAATCCCTTTGAATTTTACTTTTATACAAAAGGAATATTTTTCTACGAATCGTTTTACAAAACGAAAAAAATGAATGTTTCTTTTAACGTACGCGGTGACAACGACCCTTTTCCGCCGCCGCGAGTATTATTTGGTCTTTGGCTTCCTCAACAAGCCGTAATGTTTTTTTTAAATGAAATAAATACCATATACTATTGTATGTATTTTGGTATTGAATATGGTTTTTATAATGGATTTTTTATGTCAATATATTTAAGTGATATATTGTGATCAAAGTGTGGAAATGTTTTCTTTCCATTATATTTTCATTTATGTCTTATGAGTTTTTAATGGTACTTGGAAATTTGACGGGTGGTTACGTGATAAACCATATGACGGGTGGTGTTGTGAATACCAGGATGGGTGGTTACGTTATAACCTCCAATTCATTGGGGGTGGAAGTCGGTCGTATGGCAATTCTATTAAGTGATATGTGTGGAATTCAACTGCATGGTTATTCCACTTAAGTATGTTTATGTCCCAAGTTACCTTTATATGTTATGTGTTCTTTATATGGGTTTTATAGTAATATTTTGGTTACAAAAGGGTAAGCAATGATATTTTATTCCGTGAAGAGTTGTTACTACTTCATAAAGGTGAAGGCATTACTTTGAGAAAGTATACATGGTTTACTTCTTGTTTGAAAAACTAACAGTTTTCATTCTTTGTGTATACCTTATTGAGCTTTTTATGCTCACCCCATGTTTTTTTGAAATGTTTTTCACAGGACTTAATGTGTAATATGGTCAAGGATGGGATCAAGGGAAAGTCATGTTATCTAAAACATGGAACTAGACATGTTTCTTTTTAAGTGTTTCTATTTTATGGAAACATAGTAGAAGTGTCTACTTTGTAATCTTTTGAGATGTAATAGTTATGATATAATTCTCTAAAACTATAAACCTAAAAATCTTATCAGTGGAAATTATTCATTTAATTCAATATTCAGTAATGTTTAAGGTCGGGGCCTTATAGTTGGTATCATAGGTCGGTTTATATAACATTACAAGTTTTAATTCTATTAAATGATTATCTAAAAAATATTTTTCTTAATGTTTCAATTAGAATGATATAGCATTTTAATATTACCATGTTGCTTTGCCTAATATATTTATGTGTTAATAATGGTTTTTCATAGAGGAAATAGAAAAACTTTTGGAGGAAGGCATACAGAGGGAAATGACCTTTCAAATCAGTATCCTGAGATGGTCAGAATCAGAACTAAACAGTTTGTTGCAGTAATGGCTTAGTGGACTCAGGTGAAAAATGTTGGTTGTTTTTATTGATTATATTCTGGTTTTTTCGAAATGTAAAGGGATAATGAAAGTAATTTAAGGGTTATTTTTCAAACCTGAAAAGAAAAGTAATTGTATGGGAAATTCAGCAAGTGTGAGTTTTGGTTGGAAAAAAATTCATTCCTTGGTCACATTGTTTCTAAAGATGGCATAACTGTTGATCCTGCTAGAGAAAAAGTTGTTGAAGAATGGCCAAGACTCACAAATGTAACTGAGATTTGTGGCCTCCATGGTTTGGCAGGCTATTATAGAAGGTTTGTTATAAATTTTTCACGGGTATCTAGTCCAATGACTAAGCTAACTCGGAAGGGTGTTATGTTTATCTGCACAAAAGAATGTGATGATTATTTTTAAGAGTTTAAACGAAGAATGGTGAATGCTCCAGTTTTGGAACATCCTTCCAGGAATGGTGAGTTTTTTATATACAGTGATGCTTCGTTGAAGGGACTTGGCTGTGTCCTTATGCATAATGATCAGGTAATTTCATATGCTTCACGTCAGTTGAAAACTCATAAGGTAAATTACCATACACATGACTTGAAATTAGCTGTTATTGTTTTTTTCTGTGAAAATTTAGAGGCATCATTTGTATGGAGTAAATTGTGAAATATATACTGATCTTAATAGTTTAAAGTATATATTCACTCAGAAAGAATTGAACATGAGACAGAAGAGATGGCTGGAATTACTCAAGGATTATGATTGAACAATTCATTACCATCCTGGAAAAGAAAATAAAGTGGCTGATGCTTTGAGTCGAAAAAATAATGCTTTATTAACCATGCTACATTTAGAACGGGATCCTTTGGTTTTTGATTTGATGAACTTTGACATAGAAGTTGTTTGTGCAGGAAGACCTTATGTTCTATTTCAGGTATCAGTGAAATCTTCTCTATCAGACAGAATTAAGCAAGCACAGAAGCAGGATAGTGAGTTGCAGAAAAAGGTAGAGTTTGTTCAGAAGGGTAAGTTGCCTAAAATTAACATTGATAATGATTGTGTTTTGAGGTTTGGGAAGAGATTATGTGTTCCTAGTGATTCAAAGTTGAATAATGAGTTGTTATGTGAGGCTCATAGTTCCCCGTTTTCAGTTCATCCTGGCAGCCCTAAGATGTACAATGATCTGTGGGAGTATTACTGGTGGGATGGAATGAAAAGAGATATTGCTGATTTTACTATGAAGTGTTTGACTTGTCAGCAGGTTAAAGCAGAGCAGTAGTTACCTAAAGGGATGCTTCATCCATTACCAGTTTCAGAGTGGAAATTGGAAAATATATCCATGGACTTTGTTGTGGGATTACCGAGGACATCTCGAGGTAATAATGCAATCTGGGTTATTGTTCATCGATTGACTAAATCTGCTCATTTCCTTCCTATTTGAGATACATTCAATCTAGATCAACTTTCTCGATTGTATCTTAAAGAGATAGTCAGGTTGCATGGAGTTCCCCTCTCCATTGTATTTGATCGTGATCCCAAGTTTACTACTAACTTTTGGAAAGGCCTTCAGAAGTCATTGGTTACTGAATTAAATTTTAGTACAGGTTTTCATCCGCAATCAGATGGGCAATCAGAACGAACAATTAAGACCTTGGAGGATATACTATGAGCTTACTCTATGGATTATCAGGGAATTTGGGACCAAAATCTTTCTTTTGTTGAATTTTCATATAATAACAGTTTTCATTCCAGTATACAGATGGAACCATTTGAGGCATTATATGGGAAGTGGTGTCGAACTCAGGCTTTTTTGGATGAAGTGGGTGAAAGGAAGCTGATGGGACAAGAATTGGTATAAGAGAAGGAAGAAAATGTTTAGTTGATTCAGAAACAGATGAAAACAGCTCAAAGCAGGTAGAAGAGTTATGCGGATAACCGGAGGAAGGATCTATCTTTCGAGGTAGGTGATCATGTTTTTCTCAAAGTTTCACTGTAGAAAAGTGTGATGCGATTTGGTAAGAAAGGAAAGCTAAGTCCAAGGTTCATTGGACCATATGAAATTCTGGAGAAAGTTGGATCAATTTCTTACCGAGTGGCTTTACCTCCGAGTTTATCTCAGGTACACAATGTTTCTCATGTTTCGATGTTGAGAAAGTATATACCAGATCGATCTCATGTTTTGAGCCCAGAGGTAGTTCAGTTAGAAGATAATCTATCTTATGATGACCAACCAGTCCAGATTCTTGACCGAAGAGAGAAAGTGTTACGAAATAAGGTAATTCACCAGGTAAAGGTTTTGGCAAAAAACCATATGGTTGAAGAGGCAACATGGGAATCTGAAAATGCTATAAGGGAAAAATACCACCACTTATTTTGATAAGTGAATAAAATTGCGAGGATGCAATTCCCAAAAGGGGGGAAGGATGTAACATCACAAGTAAATAATGAATAAAACATTTTCATATTTATTAATATTTGTGAATTAAATATTAATTTTACTTTAAAGGGGTTTCTATATTCAATAGCGTACCCGATACGCAGCAAAGTGCTTCTTTGAAATCTTACGTTGCACACTAGTAATAAAATAATATTATTTTAAATGGTAGTTAACATGTAGATGTTGTATTGGTAGGAATGAATAGAAACAACTAAAATATGATTATATATGTTTGTTAAATGGTTTTACATTTGTCCAATAAAAGATAACGCCATAAAATAAGAAAATAATTCAATTTTAGGCATAGATACTCTAATATTCACTAAATGTCGACTTATCTCCTTTTCATGGAGATCCTTATATAAATATAGTTTTAGTCACTTTTATACAATCTATTGGACCAAATAAAATTATTCTTTAAAATCAGGACATCAAAATTTACTTTATGTAAATATTTGGTATTTTTCCGATAAAGTTTATTTTTTATGAATAGTAAAAATTGTTGTATTTTTATTCAAAACCTCTTTTTAATATAATTTATTTATATGATTATATTATCATTTAAATTGGTTTTAAAGTGAAATTAGAATATATTTTTACCATTTAATCCAATAGTGGTCGTTGGAATTAATTTACTTTGAAATTGGACTTAAACTATTGCCAATCTTTTGATATATATTGTTTCATAGAAACACGCTATTTGTCATGACAACGGGAATTAATTATTAAATTAATTAATTCAACTTATATGTTTTGAATTTTTTAAAATAGACATCAATTTTTAATTCGGAATATCAAATATATCTTAGGGTGAATTTTTGTTATTTTTCTGAAAAACTTCAATTTTTGATGAATAGTGAAACAACTAAGTGGTACTTAAAAAAACTGATTTTTCATTTAAATGAAATTTTAACACCTCGGTGTTTTGAATTTCCAAACTCCAACATACATGGTTTTCATTAAGAAGTAAAATTTTTTTCAATGTGATTAAAATAATTTTTTGTGAATAGTAACTTTTAAGTTTTTAATCGCGATTAGAGGTAATTAGTGTAGTTTAAGGTAAAAACAATGTTTTAATAACATGAAATGACCTAGACACATGTCCTATCCTTATTGGATGTGTCATGGCCGACTCATACAATCGATGGGTCAACATGGGGACCCCATGGAGCCACATTGGTAAGAAAATGACATTAATAACTTTTTATTGAATGTAAAAACAAAAATATCACAAACATGAGATATTTTACTAAAACAATTTTTAAATAGGGTTATAAAAGTCCCAAATTTGACTATATATATTCATTATAAATCTAAAAGGATTTCCTAAATCATGATATTTTTTTATAATATTTAGACATTAAATAAATTAAATTATTTATGACATGATGATGATGCAGCGATTACCTCATTATTTAACGATTTAAATAAAATGAAAAGATAATGTAAAATCTAAGACGTACACATGTCAAAAACCGATTGGATGGGTGGATTTAGAACACTTATCATATTATAGTCTAAATATATAATTCAGGGACCCTTTTTATCCGAAAATCATTTTATAATAAAGTATCTAACTTAACTTTCAAAGAGTTCCCCTCCTCTCCTCTTATAAAAGGCCCCCAAATCGACCTCTTTACCCACACCTCTCAAGACTTTGGTTCGGCCAAGCTCTACCCATTTTGTTTCTCCACATCCCTCTATTACTCATAGAAGCCTCACTTTGGTCATAAGTCTTCCCAAGGAAGCCTTTGAGCTCAAATCTAAGAGAGTTACCCAATTTTAAGGTAATGTATTCACTTGTGTTCTTTTGTTTTATTTTGCTTCTCCAACCCACTAAACTCTTTTTATTCATTTATTTCTTAACAAATACAGTATCTTAAATATACTAGGATGTTGTTATAAGAATCATTCGAGCTACACTTACAGACGCCTACATCTAATGGTTAAAGAACATACTGTTTCTGTGGATGGTGAATTTCGGCCTCACGAAACGATGATTGTTCAATATTATTCTAACACCTTCAATGGTGGCCATTAAGATGCCACTATATTTATATATGATATATAATATTTTTATGTTTTCCTTAGACTTCTGTATTTTTCATTTATGTCATACCTTTTTGGCTTCCATTATGGGTATACACGATATCTTCATTTTATGAAGTGCGGACTACCGCCCCTCAAAGTGATTTGATTCGTTAATGCCATATGTGGGACGTATAAAGGATGGATTTAAAGTTATTATATACTATTTATGTTACATAAAAATAATGTAAATAATTCTGGAATTAAAATATACATACCTCTCATTTAGTTTTAATTCCATTAATATGACATAGAAATGAAAGTAGCGTTCATGCGTACGTACGGCTTACCGTCTCCATGAACGGTGCATTTAATTTCTTACCTATAAATGATTATGTAATATTATAAATACATGTATATTCTGGATATATATGATATATATGATATCCAAATCATGAATATTATTCTTGATATAATGATCCTTTGACCACACGAACAACATGTAATTGTAAGAAGTCCACTTTCGACTTAAGAACCAAATATCGAAAAAAACAAACATTATTAACATAAATGATTACATAATGTTTATAACTTGGTAATAAGTGATATAAAAGTAATAATGAACTTTAAAAAGGTTTTTAAGCAAGTATAAATTAACTCCAGTTTATTATTCAGGACGTTAAAGAACGATCGAGTCAAGTCGGACCCGAGGTAAGGGGCCTCGTCTCAATCTCCTTTCATTGAGGCATATTTCGTTTTATACACAACTTTCTTTTATATGGTGTATAAACCCCTTTTAATTTTACTTTTATAAAAAAAGGAATATTTTTTTATGAATCATTTCACTAAATGACAAAAAGGAATGTTTCTTTTAACGTACGTGGTGACAACGACCATTTTCCGCCGCCGCGAGTATTATTTGGTCTTTATCTTCCTCAAAAAGACGTAATGTTTTTTTAAATGAAATAAATACCATATACTATTTTATGTATTTTGGTAATGAATAGGGTTTTTATAATGGTTTTATTATGTAAATATATTTAAGTGATATATTGTGATCAATGTGTGGAAATTTTTTCTTTCCATTTTATTTTGTTTTATGTCTTATGATTTTATAATGGTACATGGAAATTTGACGGATGGTTATATAATAAACCATATGATGGGTTGTACCGTGAATACCAGGTTGGGTGGTTATGTTATAACCTCCAATGCATTGGGTATGGAAGTCGGCCGTATGGCTATTTCATTAAGTGATATGTGTGGAAGTCGACCTTATAGTTATTCCACTTATGTATGTTTATGTCCCAAGTTACTTTTATATGTTATGTGTTATTTATATGGGTTTTATGGTAATCTTTGGGTTAAAAAAGGGCAAGTAATTATCTTTTATTCAGTGATGAGTTTTTACTACTTCATAAAGGTGAAGGTGTTACTTTGATAATGTATACATAGTTTATTTGTTGTTTGAAAAACTAACAGTTTTCATTCTTTGTGTATCCCTTACTTTGCTTTTTATGATCACCCCAAATTTTTTTGAAATGTTTTTCATAGGACATAATGTGGAATTGGGTCAAGGATGGAATCAAGGGAAAGTCATGCTATCCAAAACATGGAAGTGGACATGTTTCTTTTTAAGAGTTGTTATTTTATGGAAACTTAGTAGAAGTGTCTACTTTGTAATCTTTTGAGATGCAATAGTTATGATCTAATTCTCTAAAACTCTACACCTAAAAAGATCCTCAATGGGAATTATTTATTTAATTCAATATTAAGTAATGTTTAAGCCTGATTCCTTATAAAGGGAATTTTTTGAATTTCTGAAAACATTAAGTGAAAATAAAATAATTTTCCCAAAAAAATAAAGAAACAATGACCCAAAATTAGATGATAAGATAATAAAAGGTTTTAATATCACCAAACTAGATGTTTTAATCAGTATTTGGTCAAATTTTAAACCATGTTATTTTCTTAACCCTTAATTTCATGTTTTACTTTAACTATAATAAAAAAATGTTCATTACTAAAAGGTTGTTATTTTTAATTATATTATTTTAATTAGAACATAAATGGAAAAATAATTAAATTTAAGGTCATATCATAAAAATATGTATTTGTTAAATATTTTATGATTTCTCTACAATTTAATGAAATAATAATCCGATAAAATTTCAATATTGTCAGTTTTGATACTATCCAAGATGTTGAATTTTAAAAATACGAATAAAAATTTTAAAATTAAAAAAACTAATGTATTATATAAATATAAAATCAAGGTTTTTTATAAAATTCTTTTAAACCATTAAATATATCAAATAATATTACTTTTACATTTTTTGATATCATTTATTTTATTTTATTATTAACCAAATAATTACTATATAAGCAAAGTGTAGGAATTTATGTTAAATATTTAATTACAGTATATTATAGATGAATTTCATTGATGAAGTTGAATATTTTATATTTCAATGTACAATTTTTAGATGAACATATCCTTAGGATTTCCAAATGTTAAAAGTGTTATAGTTATTCAAAACATGAATGTGAAATAATTGAATTTTATTTAAATAAAATATTATAAAGGACATAATATCATCCAAGTGTACAAAAAAATCCATAAAAAATTTATATAATGAAAATAATTCTGTTAATTTAATTATGGATAATTATATTATTTCATAACCGAATTTTTTCCCATGTGGAAACATAAGAGATATTTAAGACAATGAAAGTGACATTTTGTGACATTATTTGAATTAAATTATATATAAGTCATTTTCATGGAAATGTGTCTATTAAATAACTAAAATTATAATATTAGGATTTAATAGTATAATTAACTTCATCCCATTGAAAATAGGTTTAATAAATTATAGCCTTATGACTTATTTTTAATTCATATTAACTTATTTTACCCTTTATCATGGTAACAAAATTTAATAAGGTTACAATTCATATTGACCAAAAATAAAATGGCATATTTTCAAAATTTGGACCTACTAATTAAAAATATTAAATCCATTTTTAAAATTTCAAAATAGAAATGATTTATAATTTAATTTAAAATAACAATGAAAAATAACAAATAAAAATAGTTTTTTTGTAAAAATTACCTTTTATATTATAATATGTTTTATACTAAATTAAAGGATAAAATACCCTTTAAACCATAATTGGATTATTTGATATCAAAATGAACTTGTCAAAATTTAAAGATAATCCAAAATATAATTTTTCTTTATAATAATGTTAAAAAAAATTAGTTTCCAATATAAATCAGTATTTTCACAATTAGTTAACAATATGTATTTTAAAAACATTTATAAAAACAATAATTTTAAGATAATTTTGATTTAATTTATTTAAAAATTAAATCCATTTTTTATAATAAATTTTATTGAGATTCTTGAAATTAATATTCACTCATTAAATTATGAATAACACATTTATGTTATGAAAACTTATTTTTGATGAATAAAATGAAATTTCTAAAAATTGTGTGATTATTTTATAAGAACATACATTTATATTAATATTGAGTTTTAACATTATATTTTTTTATAAATGTTTTAATAGTATTCATTCCAACCATTTTAACTACTAGGTTTTAATATACATATAATATTTTAAAAATATTTAACGATTCTTCTAAACATGTCATCGTGTGCAAGAAAATATATCAAATAAATAAATGTATTTAAAATGGTATTTCCTAAAAATATAAGGGTGTTACATTATTTCCCCCATGAAATGAATTTCACCGATGAAATTTTTCACTTGGATACAAACAGATGAGGATAACTCTACCAAATCAAATCATCTTGTTCCTAAGTATCTTCCTACAATTGTTGGTTTCTCCATAAAACCTTAACAAAATTAGTGGTTTTATTTCATAGAACATTCTATCTATGATCTAAAAATTTGTTCGGTTATTCGTTATAAGAAGGCTCTTACTCCCTTAGTATGACATCTAAGTTTCCAACATTTTAACGATATGGTATGTACATTCTCAGAATAGATACATGGAACACATTATGATATTTATAGAGATTTAGTTGAAATGGAAATTGATAAGAAGCTATCCCAATATAATAAAGTATTTCAAAGGGAATAATATTAATAGTGTTTAGTTTTGTATTCTGAATTCAATAGAGAAATTCATAAAAATACCTTCTCATAGAAATCAAATTATAGATCACATTGATGATTATTAGAGTAAAACTGATTTCATGTTTTTATTTTCATCGTTTGTTGTTGAGTGACCCTAACCTTATATACCATCTCATCAACCTGATTAAGTCCCAAATATTTTCATTCCGCAATATATTTCTATAACATTGGTGTTTTGCAATACATTACATAAAGTGTTTGACAAAAACCTATATGAATGGTCGAGTGTAGGATATTTGTGAATTAAAACTAAAATAATTATAGGTGTTGATCATAATCACCTTTAAAATCCATATAATAATATTTTATTATATCTTCTAGAATATTAAATATTCTCTTATACTAACCATTATATTATGGATGATAGTTAGTGTTGAAACTCCACTATGTATGGGGATCTTGCAAAGTGATTCAAAAAATCATTGAGGTAAACATAAGAACCCAATAAGATAAAAACGAATATCGCAATCCATGTGTTATACCTTCATGGAGAAATACCTTCAGATGGGGTGTGAATATAGGTATGAAAAATTAAAACCACTTCCCCTTCATGTATTGTTTTCTATTAAACAAAACACTCTACTCACCTTTTCCCGTATCAATTTATGACGTTAACGTAAATCATACACGAATCATAGTGATTTTAATTAGTTCTCCCTCCATGGGATACGTATAATGAGTTTATAATGAAGATGTTCAATGTTCCAAATCCAATAATTTTCACATCTAAAATACATGGTTTGAGGTACATCACTTCTATGCCCAAGATCACTATGTTAACAAAGAATAGGGTCATTTCACTACATTCTCAAGGTTCACTCCCTGAGTCTCTTTCTCTATTTCACTACCAATGGGATGGACACCTTATTCCACTTCATTTTCTCACTTCTCTAGAAAGGATACAAACATATTTTATTGATATATAGGTCCCTTAATTATCAAAAATGAATACATATTTAATTGTAGATATATTCTATATTCATGTTCCCCTTTTTTCACTTTATGAATATCACATTACAACAAATATATTTGAAAAAAAATATGTAACACTTTCACTATGCTCACTACCTTCTCAAATATCACCTCTTTAAAAAATATCAATTAGCCTTCATAATGAAAAAACCTTTCACAATGATCAATCAGCCTTCACAATGATCCCAAATTTTATGAACCTCATTTATCCTTCGTGAACTCCCTTACATTTGTGATGATCACAATTTCTGATCGGATTTCATAGCCATTATGAATTAAAATTATTTTTATCTTTTTAACAAGAACCTTCTTTAAGAACAACCTCCATTAATCTGGAGCCTTACATTCTTTCTTAAGTATATCTACATTTATGATGGGGGTAGAGGCCTATTTTATGGTATTTCCTCTGATTCTAAAACATTTCATCTATGTCATCACCAATTCCCAAAGCATGGCTACATCATTTGAAATTCTCCATAACTTCTCAATGAACCATGGGAATTTACTGTTTTCAATTCTTCTAATTGTCATAGAGATTATCATCAAAGCTTTGTTCCATTGCGATGCTCAACTAGAAATGATCAATACCTTGTGGAAACCTCTTTCATTTGACCTTGAAAACCAAATTTTCTATACCTCTTCTTAGGAATCCATTATTTTTTATTGGATCAATGTCAACATACAATGTCAAAAATAAATTTGTAAATCCACAATATACATTGTATACATTCTTTATCAATCATCCTAGTCAACCCAAAAATACTGTAATGTTACCTTGATGTATTTTGGCCAAACAATCTACCCCTTTGGGTATGATTATAAATCATAATAGTTTTATACAAAATAAAAGATACTTAAATCTTCTACCACCATTATCTTATTATGATTCAGGTAGTAATCAATGTCTTACTCAACACATACTCTAAGCCCACACGAATCATTCTTGGTATGAAAAAAAAATATTAGAATGCAAAGTGAAATAATTAAACACTGTAATTCAGAAGCCACTAGAAACATTCATAAAAAACTCATATGTTGTGATATATAACATTTGATCGGCCACCTTTATAATTATCATATTTTTTAATCCCTCTAATTAACTTCTCCCCCAATCAGCTACCCCCTGTCTTCATTAAGAAATTTTTTTTACCCTTTGGTCTCCTCCATTTATACCCCTTTTTCTATGAACCTGAAGGCCACTAAGTGCTTGTATTTAACATAGTAAAGAACACATATCAACAAATTTGGGAAAACACACCATATCATGGGGAGGAATGGTCCCACATCCACACTATTCAAGGTTAGGGGAGTCGACTGATCTTTATGATCCAGTGGATAATATTTAAATTCATCTTTGTTAAAGGACTTTATAAAAATTTCTGCAACTTGTAGGTTTTTCAGCACATACTCCAACTTCACAAGCCCTTTCTCCTCCTTCTCCCTGATAAAATGATAAATGATTTCATTTATCCTTTTTTCAATAATGATGGACTGTAATTTTTCTATGTTTTATAGAAAATGAATTATCGCAATGGATTCTGGTGGGATACTTCACTTCAACACCCATATCATCAAGATGATACTTCATCAACAAAAACTATGTGCTTGTTTTAGTAGACACAATATATACAAATTCTACAGTGCTCAATGAAATTCAATTCTGTTTCATTCTTTGATAGAAAACACACAATTTTACATGATATAATTCACCACCTGATGATTATTTTTTATCGTCCACTGATTCAATAAAAATTCATCTATATATTCCAATAACTCTTTTTGAGATTTTAAATTGTACAGAAAATTGAAATAAACCATGCTCGTAATATACTAAAGTAATCCTTTTCACTAAAAACAGGTGGATTTCCTTAGGATTGCTTAGATATATTTCTACTTGGCTTGTAGAGGGAAAAAAATCAGGTCTTTTCACCCTCAATAATAGTACACTAGCTATGATTTTCCAGTTCTCTTTTCCATTAATTGAATTTCCATCATCATCCTATGATAGTTTAATCCGAGTAGTTATTAGATTCATTATCTCCTAAAAACTAACCATTACAAATATTCTTATAAAATTAATTAACATATTTAGGTTTAGAAATAAATGTTCTATTGATTCATTGTGTCACATTTAAACTAAATAAAAATGTTAGTTCCCCATTCACAGACATTTTGAACTCACTTTCCATGAATTCAGAATTTTTTTTATTGTGCATCATCTTATCCATAAAATATTATGTCATTGACATAAAATATAACTATTATCCTTTTATTACATTCAATGTTATCATATATAATTTAATCAACTACACCACATTGGAAATTCAGATATGTAAAAAATTGACCGATCCATGAATGACACCATCTTAGTGCATGCTTCAACCCATATAGAACCATCTTCAATTGAAAAACATTGTTCTCATATTCATTAATGAGAAACCCATATTCTGATCCAAATAGACTTATTATTCAAGAACTGAATTAATAAATTATAACTTGATATCCATTTGAAAAACATTTTTCTTTCATTTCCATCCTATAACGAAGAATAATAATATTGTGTCTAACCTTAATATAGGTGAACATGTTTCATCAATATTGATACCCTCTATCTGGGAGTACAATTTGCACACTAGTCATTTTTTTTTGAATCAGTGTACCATATTCATTCATCTTCTTGGGAAAGACCCATTTAACCAAAAAGAAATTATTATCTGTTGGACTCAAAAAAATCTGCCATGTCTGATAATGCTCTATTTGTTTAGGATATTTAATCGTATCATGGACCCCATTTTCATACCCTGTTGATTCCTTAAACCATTTACCACTACATGTGAAAAAAACGACACTTTCTATAGAGACTTTAACCTCATTGTCTACACTACCACAGTTTGATAACCAATAATGTTATATATATATTTAGGATCTTTTATTTGATATTTAATGAAGATACAAGTTTTTTATCATCTTTTTTATTATCTACATATTCTTTTAAAAGAGCCTCTAAAAATGGAACATCCCCTAATTTTTTATAACTTAATCATTATCATCATAAAACTAATCATGTATTCTTAGAAGATTTTTTTCATTCTATACTATAGTTACATTATTGCTTTCAACTAAATTCTATATCTTCTTATTAAAGAATTTATATTCATTGATTTTGTTTGAGTATTAAAAAATATCCCATCATCTCCGTGAGCGTCAAAATTCATGTGTGTATCCTTATTAAAAATTAATCACTTTCTTATGAAGACTCAAAATTATTTCAATGTTGGATTATTTCCATACCATAGATCTTATGAAGTATTATATACATTCAGACATAATAATTCCCTATTTGATTTGTATACTAATTTCATCAATGATTCATACATAACTTTATCTGGAAGGAAATTCTTAATGATCATTATTCTATCTATATTTGTTGATAATTATTTTTCATCTCTCAACTACTCAATTATTCTATGGAGTTATTACTACCAAAATATTATTTCTTATACCATGTTTCACAAGATAATCCATTACTTGGATATTTTTGAGTTATGTTCTATCAACTTTTTAGATCTTCTATATTAATTGATCTATCTTCATTTCAACTTCACTTTGAAATGATGTTATGCAACTGAACACCTCCTATTTTTGGGTTTTGATTAAAACCCATGTCATTTGGATAATATAATCGAGGAATAGAACACAATATCTCCTCCCATCCATATATATTTGGGAAATATATCTGAACATATCAATATAAACAAACTCAGTATGTTTTTTTCACTATTTCACCTTATATGTCTTTTGATTGATCTTCCCTTGTTGAAAAGCATCAAATGTATGGGTAGGATCATGTCATATCCTTGGGAGGTCTTATGAATACTCAAATTTTACTACATATTATAATGATGTTTTCCTCAAATAAATAAGGAAATTATTCTATAACATCTTTTCTTTTTTCTTGGCAAAAAAGAACACATATTCTTATCCACTTAAAAGGTATATATTTCTCTTTGTACTATTTCAATGAAGAAAAACTGCATCAAATTTTTTATAATGATACATAATTTCTCTGCAAATATTATTTTATGTACTAAGTCACAAAGTTTACCTACACCAATAAAATTAGGTCTCAGACCATCATCAACAATGAAATCCCCTCATCTCTGGTATTTTTCCCCAGAACATGACTTTTCCTTTTCCAGAAATATTATGAATTCATTATTACCATATATTACAACACCTTCTTTATCATATACGATTCCAATCAGCAGTTCCTTATTTCATGTAATATTGAAGGTTCATGCACCCTGAATGATCAATATTCAAACGAGGTCTAATTCTCTAGAATAAATCACTAAAACAAATTGATGTTCATCTCTTTACTTTTTTGTCAACTTTTTTGACTTCATACTCCATAATGATTAATAGTATTGATCTTCCTTGAAGTATGATGAACCATATATATCTTGTATTTTTCAAGGATGATTTTTCATTCTCTAGTCATTAGATGATATATTGAATTTAATATTATTAACACATTAATTTTTCATTATCTTATTTATCTACATTGTAGATGAGAGGTATCTTTCCATGTGCCTGATTCATTCACACATGAAATAGTGACCATCAAATATTGTTTTGGAATACTGAGTTTTTTATAGATACCTATATTGGTATTTATCTCTTTATTACCTCTAGGAAATGGAACAATCATTTTGTGAGTATCCCATATTTCCAAAACAATAACATCTCATGTGGGGTGCATTCCTGTGTGGAAATATTGAACTACTAATTCTCCCTTGGGTTCTTAAAATATATTGGTTCAAATTCATACCAAAATAAAAATCAACAATATTGGAGAATATTATTGTGGTATGAATGAAACCATTACTATTTTATATTTTTTATGAAGACTCATACCATCGTTTTAATTTGGATTTGATTTCTTCTTCTGTTATTTTAGTTATTAATGATTCTCCATCAACCTTTCTCTTGCAGTAATGATATTCATTCCCAATGTTTTAGTAAGATTCATGTGTATTTACTGATCGTTAACACTTCATTGTAGGATGATGACTTCCTATTAAATTTCCTTGAAACAAATGATTTGATCTTTTCCAATGTTATTCAAACTACAAATTTCTCTTTTCTATTCTCTGATTTTTATTTGGTACTCAACATAATTTTCTATGATCTCTGGTATCAAAGAATTCAGTTTTTCATGTTCTCTATTTATCTCAGCGTACCCTTCTTCTTTTTATTTTATATAAATCTTTTCATCATGAAACAAGTTGTTGGAACTCTTCATGTTGGCTCTCTAAACATCTATTTCATCAATAGAGGCTTCTAATTATACATAATGGTCTAATCTTCCTTGATTCCTCCTTCTTTGTTGGAGCTTTCTTCCCTTGTTTTCTAATTTCTGAAAACTCTATCCATAGAAGTTGTTTCATTATCCTTGAAATCCTGCAACTCTTCTTCCTCAAATTCTTCTGAACTATCATTTTCTATTGAAAAAAGACTCTTTATTTTGAGGTAATGTTTCTTAAAAAATTTCATTCCATTAACATAGGATGAATTATTCTTCTCTGGAATATAACATTCATCCCTATAAAATTCTAGAAACATCATAGGCACCTTCCTATAATTTGTTCTACCATTCGACATAGAAATCATGCATGTGGGAGTTTCCCTTTCGAAACTATTTTCCTATTTGAATATTTGAGGGGAGAAATGAAATTACCTCATTTGTATATTTTTTTTCATAGACATATTCTATAGTAAGATTCTCCATAGACTTAAATGAAACTTCATTGGACATCTCTTCTTCCACGATCTCATTATCGTCATTAATCACCTTGTATGCAACATGGGTATTATGTAAGGTATCAAATATCATCTCATTTAGAACCTTATTATATAATACAAAAACATTCAGATTGAAATGAGGTTTATGTTTTATCTAGATCCACTTAACAAACATTAGATCATAAAATATTTCTCTGATACTGTGCATCTCTTCCAAAAAATATTTATAGTGTCAATGAATGCATTAATAGACTCATTAGGGTGTATTATGAGATCATCATACCAATTCATAGAATCCATATATTTACTTCTCTAACCATTGAGTCTCCCTCATAAATATTCAGAAACTTATCCCACATAGCATGTTTTTAAATACATGACATAACATTTATATATATATATATATTTATTTATTTTTATCATTTTATAGGGATCCCCCTAAAGAATTTATTCCTTTATCTCCAACGTCCAATTCTCGTAGGTCAACTTTTAATAACATACCACATTCAATATTGTGTGATATTCCATGCATCGTTACTATAAAGACGTCAATTCCAAATGATCGGAAGTTGTTTTGCAACTGATTATTCCATAACTGAAAATTGTTTCCATAAAATATAAGAATCCATTTAGGATTGATAACCACCATTTCTTTGGATCAGAGATAAAAAATAAATTTAAACCCTCGGGTCTGATACCAATTGTTAAACCCACATGGTTGAATACCCTGATCCGGGGGGGGGGGTAATTGTATGATATATTAAAAATACTTCCCCTTTGGATCTTTTTTCATCATTAAAAAAACAGTCTTCTATCCTTTTCTAGTATTTTTGAATGAGTAGAAGTAAAATCATGCATGAGACACAATGATTTTACTTGGTTCACCCTCACTAGGCTATATCCATGGAGAATACAATGATGATGTGCTGATGTACCAAATCTACTAGGGATCAATCCAAAATACAAGGTTTGGGATACATTAGTTATATTCACAGGATCACTGTCTTTTTGAGGATTAGGGTTAACTCACTATGTTTCCAATTGACATTCCTTGAGTATCTTTCTCTCACTCATAGTAAGTGAAGAGGATCACCTTCTTACACTTCCATTTCTGATATCTCTGGAAAGTATCGACACATTTATTATGGGCATTTAGGTCCCAACATTATCAATAATTAATACATTCATAGTTACAGATAGACGATCTATTGAATAACCTATTTCATCCACTTGATGAAACTGAATTTACCATAGACTCACCAAGAAATCACTTTATAACACTTTCATGATTCCCACTACCTTCATGAAGGTCACCTCTTTGGTGAAGCTCACCTATCCATCACGAAGAATGAACCTTTTTCGAATCTCACATAGCCTTCATGAATAATCCAATATTCGTGGAGCTCACTTATACTTTAGAAACTCCATTTCTATCACAATGCTCACAATTGTTTGTCATATTTCTTAGCCTTAGTGAAATTTGTATGATCATTAAGTATTTCTCAAGAACAACCTTCACAAATCACCCTCATAAATACAAATCCATATAATTTCGTTAAGTCATGAAACTTTTCAAAAGATGGTAGAGGACGATTTATAGGCATTTCCCGTGATTCTAGAAGCATACAACCATTTCATAACCATTTTATGAAGCCTCTCAACTTTTTTGAGATGATATATGACATGAATAAGATCTATGGGAATTTCTTGTTCTAGAATCTTCATGTAGTCTTAGAGATTAGCATCAAACCCTTGTGCCATAGTGATGCACCACTTGTGATGATCCAAACATTCATGAATCCATTTTCATGAATCTCGGTCTTTGAGAAACTAATTCCACTACCATATTATAATAATTCCTTCAAGAAAATATATTTTTTTTAATGCTACACATCTCTTAAATTTTGGACCGCAAAAATATGGAAAAAAGTAGGAACCAATGTCACCTAGTATATGCAATTTTTTGTACCACGTCTAAGGAATCCATTCCTTTGACTTGGATATTTTTCAATAAAGTGTGTCAAAAATTTCTATGGAAGCCCACATCATTCCTCAGAATCATTTTTTTTAAACAAAATAACTTACCTAAAAATACTATAATGTTACCTTGAGGGATTTTTCCCACCATTTATTAAACTTTACCATATCCTTAATATATATTTTGGAATGAAGATCCTGAGAGAAATATTCTCTTACTGAAGTGTGTTGACTTTATTATGTGGTTGACTACATCCAAAGTTACATAAATATAAATAAAATCTAACATCTAGAGAATGAAATTAATTATAATAATACATCCAAAAATAGTGCATGCATTATTTATTGAAGATATTTTACACATATAAAAACCAAAGGGTTTTATGTCACTTAAAATATCATCAATCATGTTAAACTCTCATAACATAAAAACCTAAAAATTGGTGTCAACACATAAACCCATGATGTAATATATAAATATTATATTAATATTACAAGGATACATAGACACCTATAAAAGTGAATTCATCCAGAATTGTTTATAAAATATCTTATATTATACAAAAACAGTTTCATTAGAACCTTAGATTCATCCTTTTACTGATACAGTATAAAATGTGTCTTCATTATTCCATAATTAATGTAAAAAAGATATCATCACATGAAATTTATCTAAAACATGATCCAGAATATTTTCATATGGATCATTCATACAAAATTAAACATGAAACTCCTAACTAAAGAGGGAGAACAAGGGTAACCTGGTTATTATGATTCACTTCATCTATTGTAATTTCATAATAAGCCCCTTCTTTTCTATTGTCATCAAAGATTATTGTAGCTTATCATACACAATAGAAATGAAAATTGGGAATTTATTTTCATAATACCTAAAATTATTGTATATGAAACACCAGAGTTTGGGTTGTGTACTAGTTAGAGCCCTCTATTTTATTGAAATAACTGGACCATTGATCACATTTCCACATTTATGTGATTTATGACCTCTATTACACATCTATAAAACCTCTCTGTTCAATTCAAACACTCCCCATGATGTTTTATCCCAGATTTTGAACATGTAGATTATTGTAATTTATTTAAAATATAATATTTATATTTTTTTTCATGAGTCTCAATATTTATTTTTTAATCATAACAATGGTAATGGAGGGATTATTTCATTTCAAATTCTACATTGAGAGTATATTGAATGTTTTATTTATAGTTACAACAGTTCTTTTTAGATAATTCCTTCTAGAGTATTAGTTTTAAGACACCAAATTATTGATAAATTTTACTTTCAATGACGATAATTAAAGTAGAGGGATACCTTGAATGACTTGTAAAATTTTCCTCAAATGTATAAATGGATTGATCAGCCTTTTTCTTTAGATTAATAAATTTATTCCACAACTTTTTATATAGAATATGAGGTGTTTAATTACTAAATAATATGCCATTAAAAATTCTAATAAAATGTATTCAATGTCATAAAAATTCATATTATTCTTGATAATATTACAAAATGGATATACTTCTCATTCCAAATGAAAAACAACTAGAGAAACATTATCATGTCTAGATCATTATAAAATAGAAAATATTTGATCAAAGGTGTTGACCCATCATGTAGAATATTGTGGATCAGAATAACCACTAAAATAAGGTGTATGTTTCTTCATGAAACATTAAACATTACATTTTCCATCCTTTTATAATTTGGAAACACATAATGAGTCATAGTCTGAGAATGTTGTGTGAGCATAGCTACAAGATTCTGCATTTTAAATCCCATATGATTTGGTTTTTTCAATGGAAACTCATATCACTCTATGTTACAATCATCATTATTGTAGTTAGTTTAGGTTACATCCATTTACTAAAGCTATAAATCATTGTGTAAAAAACACTAATCATAATGGAAAACAATGTAATTCTAACAAATCATTTATGGAATGTGTAAATCTTGACAGATTCCTCTGTGAATCCTTAGGTTTAACCTAGTTCATTCATGATCACTGTAAATTTTTTCTGATTCTATATATTACGTAATCCTAACCCTAGGGTTTTTATAAATTTTTTATAATTCTAATCTCCCTAGGTTGTCTAAATCCTAATTTGATAACCACTATAATGTCATTATATTTTCATAAAATATATTACATCTTTTTAGATGAATATTCATTACATAATTACACTATCCATTCCAAATCCATAATGACTTTTAGTCGTTGGATATTATATATAAAATAATATTATTTTAATAATGGTATTAAACATCTCCCACAATGATCTTCTCATATATTAATATTCCTAATTAAACCCAACATTAACCTTTGTTCATCACATGGGGAAGGAAACATTAGAAAGTGTGAGATCATAGGAACAGTAAGGATAAAAATATGTTATATATATTAATGAATATATAAAATCATAATATAATAATAATTTGATGGGATAATTACCATTACATAGAATCTTCATAAAAACCCTATTATATATTCTAAAAATTATCCGTGGAATAAGCATTATCATTTAAAAAAAGAGACTATATAAGTAAAAACATTATAAATAAATCATGAACCATAATATAATGTCATTAAACTATGGAAAAATTGTAAATATTAAAATATAATTCATATTTAAAGGTTACCTACAAATACCAAAAGCATAGTGGATCACAAACATGTATTCCCCATATTGATCATTATAGGATTCTTTCCAACAGTAGATCAATGCCATCAACTTTTTTCTTGTTGATATATCTTGAGATAAAACATATACCAAATGGATTATATGAAGATATTTTTACCACACATAAAATAATGAAAAACATACATATGTGTGATACAATATAATAGATCATTCCTCATATCATAATATGTTAAAATAAATTTGTTTCACAATCATTTCATCATTACCGAACCCATGAGAATGATATCGGACTCATTAAAATAATTCAACAATAAAAATAAACCATCCCTTTAATGAATATGGATTTTATCCTTGTATAATATACCTAGTAAATTAAAAGTAACATTAAATAATTTTTTCTTAGATGGAATGTTATTTTGAATGATTACTTGAAATAATTCATAATGTAAATATATTTTCCTTTTTAAAATCCTTTTTTTTGAAAATATACAATATTACAATGTGAAACATATTATTTGAAAATAAAATTGTAATATTTTATATGACTATTAAAATATATAAGGAATCAAGATGTCTATAAAATCCACTCTTGTAGTAAATATTTGTATTTTTTTTTCAGAGAAGTAGAAAAGTAACTTTCTTAGAAAATAAGAAATTTTTTCCATTCAAACCATTTATAGAAAAGTATAATATGGGTAAAAATGAATTTTAAAATTCATTGTATAATGGAAAAAATGTTTTTGAATAAGTTTTTTTAGAAAATATTGATATTTATTTTTAATATTTCACAATGGATACAATCATGATTAATACCGAGATTGAGAAATAAACCTTAACCTAATGTCTATCCTTTCATCATTTACATTCAAATATCATGTATAAAAAAATATGTATTTATACTAAACTTATTCCACAACATTAATTATATCATACCGCATTTTATTAATTTATATCATCTTATCACTAGTTTATTAGTAGTTTTTTTATTAAAATTAGTGTTCTTTGTGATAACAGCTTTGTTTTCCATGCATGTTTCGGTTCACCAGTCCCGGTCCTTATACACAAATTTTGGTATCATATTTTACTTAATGTTAATAATGGAAAATATAATATATACTAATTATATATATATATATATAAACATATATTTATAATAATTAATTAAATTTAAATATTGAATAATTAATTACATAATTCATGGAGATGATAGGTGGTACGTATGCATAAACAATGTTTTCATTTTTTGATTGATTGAATGATATGTTGGTAATTGATAATTAATATTTATATAATATTTATTATTTAATATATATCAAATATATTAATTAATACCATCATAATACCTATCCCTATAATATGAAAAATTCATTTTATCATTACATGGAAATGGTAAGTTGTACATTCACACAAGAGATATGTTTACATCATATTTGGTGAAAAAATGGGTGTATAATGGTCATTTAATAATCATAATAACATTTCACGTTATTTATAACACTAAGGTTTTTATTTAATGATAATAATTCTAGATTTATAATAGTTATGGAATTGATGAAAACAAAACAGATACGTTAGAGTGATTAACACTTATTTGAATCGTCTCCTTTAGATCTCTTAAAAAGTGATATAGGGTTGGTATTTTGAGAATACAAGAACCTCTAGAATGACTATATGTAAGAATAAAAGATAAAATATTACATTATGATTGATCTAGAGGACACAATGTGGTGTAAATATGTGAGGAGGGATGTTACCTTTTATAATAGACGTAATGGGATCTTTTCGAATTTCTAAAAAGATTAAATGATAATAAATTAATTTCCATGTAAATATGAAAAAATTACCATGTATTAAAATATAATATATGAAAGGGTTTTAATATCATAAAAATATATTTTATATATGTTTTCTTATTAATTTTTTCATTATCGTTTTGAGAAACCCTTAGTTTAGTATTTTATCATTAAATAGATTAACAAATATTTTAGTATTAAAATGTAAAAATTTATACTTATACGATGTCAATTAGAAAAAAATATATAATATATGATTTATTAGACAATATAATAATATTATTATATATTATGGATAAACTTAGGATTTTTAAATAAGCTAATAAAATATTAATTTGATAAAATATCATTATTTTCAATTTTATACTATTCTCTATTTGGATATTTAAAAATACAAATAAAACATCTAAAAATATGATAAACTATTTTATAATGTCCCTAAAAATGGATGGTAACTTATAAAATTAATTTTGAAGCATAAATATCTAAAATTTAATTACTTATAATATTTTCAATGTGATTTATTTGATTTATATTTTAATTAACTAATTATTGTTTCTCCATTGTAAACGCATTCTTGGTAACCATTTAATTACAAAAAAATATTAAATTTAAAATATGAAGATAATTATTTTATATTTTAAAATAATATTTATATAGAAACATATCAATTTTATTAACACATATTAAATATGTTATTGTTTTTAAAAACGCGAATCTGATATTTTTAACATTTCATTAAATAAAACATTAAAAGGTAGTAATCTCAACCAAGTGGCCCCATAAGTAATAAATATATTTAAATGATGAAAATATTTTTATTTTGTTCAATTTGGAAGCTTATATTCCTTTATAACCCACTTCTGGCCCTATGTAGACAGGCATGATATATTTAATCCAAAGAAAGGGACATTTTTGGACATTCTTTGATTTAAAAAATTACTGTTCATTTTCAATGAATGGTTTCTACTAAAAAACTAAATTTATATACATATGTGTAAGGGTAAAACTATAATATATCAAATAATAAATATTATGAATAATCTACGGCCTTATCACTTATTTTTAATCCTTATTAACTTGTTTTAAAAATTATAGTGATAAAATAGTTTACAAATAATACTATTTATTTTAAATAAAAGGGTAAACAATTTTGTAAATTTGGACCCACTAATTCTAAATATGGAATTAATTTTAAAATATTTAAAACATATATGTTTCTGTATTTAATTGAAAATAAAATTGAAAAATATACAATTAAAAATCAATTTTTTCAGAAAAGAAATCACTTTTTAAATATGAATTTTTTTTACTAACTAATTGAATAACATTCTCATAAAAACTGGAAATTGGATTATTAAAAAAAATATTAAATAATTAAAAATTATAAATAATCCAAAACTTAATTTTACCTTAAAATAACATTATAGAAAATATAGTTTTTAATAAAAATTAGTTTTTTTTATTGCTAGAAAAATAAATATATTAAAAAAAGTACAAAAAACAAAAATTAATATAATTTGGAGATTATGATTTTAAATATGAAATTAGTTTTTTGAAATAAAATTTATATATATAATATAAATTAATATTAACTCATAAGAAGAAGAAAAACTAATTTTATTCAAAGAAAACTTATTTTTTGAAAATAAAATGGAATCAATATATATTGGGTGGTTGTTTTATAATAAAATAAAAGTAAATTATTATTGAGCTTTAAATTTTTATTTACTTCATAAATTATTTATTCCATTTCATTCCAACCAATTTAACGACTAGGTTGTAACAAATATATAATATAATAATAATATTTCATTGTCCATCTAAACATGTTGATGAGTATAATTAAAACTATCAAATAATTAAAAAAAATTAAAAAGTAATTTCATAAAAATAATATGGGGTTACAAATTGTTATTTTTTAATTAATATATAATCCCATAAACAGTATGATCTTTGTTAGAGTGGTTATGGTTAAAACTATGTTTTTCTACGTTATATGTGCTTTTGTTAATGTTAATTTTCAACACACATAGTATTTTTATGTGATGAATTAGATTGAATAATTATAACAAGTGAGACAAAATTATTTAATAAGGATCACTATAATTTTTTCATTATGAGTCAATTAAATATTTTATAAAACATTTTTCCATGGTGAAAATCCAAAATGGTATAAATAATGAAACTTAGAAGTTATGGAAACAAATGTTTAAAAATTCGTTTTATTATGTAGTGGAGGTGTGGCTTGACCATATAATACTTAAAAAATTAATTATAAATATTAGATCTAGTGAAGTAGTGAGTGATCCTCCAATAGTGAATAATTTTGGGTATTTAAAAAAGTTTCACTCCTCCTCAACTATAAAAGGGCATTCACTCTCATCACTTATCCACACATCTCAAGATATTTTTTTAATCCAAACCCTACCCAACTCAATTCCCAAATTCCCTCCAATCATCTTATAATCCATTGTATGGTATGAAATCAAACATACATATTCTTTAGTTCAATCCCAAAGAGGATACCCAAAAAAAAGGTAATGTTCTTTAACAACCATCTTTATTATACCACCTTCTCCACCATCCTTTTTTATTGAACCTCTATGACATAATAATCATAGAATAATGAATATATTGTGATTTTTTAATAATAATATAGTATCCTAAAATAATATCTATATCCTTCTAATAGGGTTAAAAAATCATCATTTATGTGTACGGGGGACTACCTCCTCCTGAACTGATATCTTTCATTTGTCCATTTATACCTTTCAATGTTGGGAATGATGATGGATATAAATAATATGTAGGTCTTTAATTAATTTTTAATACAAATGGATTGACTATATTGAATATTTATTTAACTTCTAGTTTATACTATATACGATAATGTTTCTCATTTGTGTAGAGGAATACCGCCTCACAAAGGGATGTGATTCATGTTTCAATAACAATTCCAATGGAAGATAAAAATAATAATGGTTATGATTATATGTTATATAAATGAAATAATTATTATATTAATGAAATATTTTTCATTTTTTAATGCTAATATATATCATTTTGATTCATCCATTTTAACACATGAAAAGTTGATAGCATCATTCATATACATGCAGACTACTACCTTTGTGAAGCGATGTGACTCAATTTTTACAAACACACCACATGGATGATACATATAAGTATATAATATGGTATATATAATATTAGGATAATTTTGAAAGGTTATTGTATTAACTAACTCCTTTATATAATGATCATTGAAAATGGAAGCTTTACTTATACATAAGTACAACCTTCCATCTTCATGATCGTAACATATTTTATTATTCATAACCACCATTTTTGATTGGTTTTAAAAGAATAATTTAATTATAATGTTATAATAATGTATTATTTAATATTATGGAGATTTTTTAAATATTTTATATCTACGATAATTGGATGATTCACGATGAAACATGAAAGAGAAAATTAGTAAATTAACTCTCTAAATAATAAAAAAATGAAATATTATCAACGAAGTCATAATAAGATGTTATAAAAAGATCGTTTATGACATAATTAGTATTAATTGGCTTCTTTTATAAGTCAATAACCTGTCCAGACTAATTATAGAGCTGTTTAATGAACCAACAACCAAAAGAAGTGAAAGGTAAGGTATTTCTTATCAAAATTTCAATTCATTGGGTTACTCTTAAAAATAATTAATTATAAAATTCCATGATAATGTGCCTAATTACATGTGATTAACTTATGGTTTTTTCACTTTATTTACGGTGAATCACATTTGATACACCTAATCTATCCATTTTTTAATTCTCACATCAATATTATGATAACATTAAAAGTTTATTTTGAAAAATAATTCTAATAGAGAGAGCTTATCCTTGAAATTATATTAAAGAAGAAATATTTGATCATTTTTTACAAAAACCATCAAATTTTAATCTAATATGGTTATTAATTATATTTTACAACTAATATTACCATTTTTCTAAACATTGCTAGCAAAAATTGTTGAGATACAATTTTAAAGAATGTCTAACTTCATTTATCTCTTCGATTTGAAATATATTTTATTCCAAAGCCATGTTTTATATATAAGTTTTAAAAAATGTATTTAAATTTTCAAAATATATTTATTAACTTATTTTTCACCCATTTTACTATGTACAAAAAAAATTCCAATTATTCATAATTTTTTTTTAAAAAATTCCCATTTGGATTTTACTAAATAAATGAAATAAATCATTATTTTAACATGTAAAACATAAACTGAATTAACACCCATCATTACAATTAAATTTTTTAATTATTATTTTATAATTTTAAAATTTTATTTTAAATGAAAGTTATTTTCAATTTTTTTCTAAAATTTTAGTTTTAAAAATCAGTTTTCTATGATAACGATTTTAATAATGTTTTAAAATATAAAAATAATATTTTCCAAAAAAATGTTTTATTGATATTATTATGGTATTTCCATTTATTAATGAAAAATTATTAATAATACTATTGGTGTATATTGTATGTATTCCATTATTAAACATCATTTTGAAGGTTTATGACCATTTCTGCTGAGGAACATAATGACATTCAGTTCCAGGATCCATTTTTCAGTTTATACCCTTCCCTTTAAAATTTTCACATTCTGATGATCATTTAATATTAAATTTCTCTTAAATACACCTATTTTTTGTCATTGATATTATTTATATCTTAAAACCTATATCATCTCTACATATAGTGTACTATATTGAAATAAATTTTATATCTTATTAAATATTGATGAATTTGTGTCATTTACTCAAAACAGATACATTATAATGCAACACATTATTTATGAACTAAATAATTTATTTAATATATGAGGAATAATTTGGACATGAATAAAATGGTTTGGTGACGGGTTAATGAAATCATATAAATGAATTATTATGTTAATGAGAAAAAAATTTGTTGGATATAAACACAATGCATTTGTGACCAATATGTTTTAAATTGTCTTCTTAAAGGTATTGAACATATTATTACATAACTTCCTCTGAAAGGTTTTTGTGGTAATGGTTTCCTGTAACAAGAACACATGGTGTCAACTAATTGAACATTTCCTTCTTTTCAATAATTTTTTTGTAATATTTTTTATATGATATTATCCCTAGATTTATTTCATTTTCAGTTCATTTGATAAATGACACGTGTTTTCACTAATTTACCTTACCATATTTACTTCGTCTTATCTTAACATGATAATCAGGTTATTTTAATTGTATTTTTATTCAGTTATTTTTCATTCAATAAGATTATTGATTCTGGATATCTACTTTTTTCCTTAACCACTACTAATTATTTGATATTTAAATTATTATTTTTTCTTTTACTAGGTTCCATGAAGTGTACCTTGTTTGACATTAAAAGGTATTCTAGATGGAATAATGTCATTCTCTAAGAAAATAAGGTAATCTGTGTATTCAAATGTAATAAATGACTCAATTTTGTAACTGGATTACTAATTTAACTAAACTATTCAGTGTTTCAGGATGATATTCCTTATATATTATGTTAATGTTATGTATTATAGAATCAACTATGAACTTATGGGTTCAGGTCTCTATAGTTGTAATTATGAAGAAGTTTATAAGAAACCATGGGAAATAATATAAATAAAACATATATTAAGGGTCATAACACTATGATAGACTATGATGAAATGCATATAAAGATATAATAATGTTTTAAAGGTATACATTATGTGCGTTTTCCTTGAAATATATCCCTTTCTGGATACTAAAAGTTGATGTGGTTCAAGAATATTTGTATTGAAGTGAAATAACTACAAAAAGGTCATATTAGGATTGACTTGAATATTACCTGGTACATGAAAGTAGACCTTCTTAAGCACCTAGTTTGATAGTCATGGCAGATATTCTTAGGGCCATTCACATTTTCATTACAAACCCTTATGAGGTATTTGAATAGAAAATAACAATTAATTCCCTAGGATAATCCATAGACTAAGGAAATTCCTATGTGGAAATAAAATTAAAGAAGAATTTAGGTAATGAGATTAAGAAAATTAAATTTTAGAAGTATTTTTAACAATGTTATTTTCATATAAGAATCATGAAACATATTATGATTATATAAGAATAATATATATCTTTATTATCCCAATATTTATGGATACCATCATGGGATAATGAGATTAATTTTGAACGTTTGTTCACAATTTTATATAACCCTTTTTAGTTTTTATGTGATGATATTAAACCAAGATTAAGGAAATTTTAGAGAAATTTATTACAAGTATAAGTTTTATTATAAAAAATAATTTATGAATAATGCATTTACATTTTATAATTTTTTTTAATGGAATTGATATCATTTAAGGTTAATATGACCATTAATTAAATTATAATAATTTTCAAATAAGAATATTATACTTTGTAAAAAATGGTTTTATTAAAAACTGTAATAAAAGAGTTTTTTAATTATTAATTCTATATAAACTATGTCAATCATATTATCTTGGAACTTTAATTGTAATTATATTAAATAAAACGTAAAATAAAAAACACATTTTGGGTGAAAAAATGTTGTATCCATCAAGATGATCTGGATTAAACCAATGATTAATGTACGATAAGGGTTTCGTTCTGACCATTGGCCTATGTGATGTACTTGTTAATATGTTATTATTTTTTTAATAAATTTAATAAAAAATAGTAATGAATAATCATAATATTTGATATTATTATTTAAAGATTAATATATTATATTGGATAACTTATGATAACCATATTGTTTGTCTGATATCATTTGATAAAGATAGGAAAATATGTCCCTCTTTTTTAAAAAATATGATTTCTTAAAAAATAATTTTAGTGTTTCAAGAATAAACAATTCACTTTTTTATGTTAATTTATTGAATTAAGTGATGAATTGTAAATTTATCCAAGGTGAACCAAATGATGAAATTGTTATTAAAAAATTGAAAAATATCAAACAAGCATATTACCATATATTATTACACAGTAAATGAATTTCCCAACATTGTTAAAAGATTCTTCAAACCAAACATTTTGTCAAATTATATTCATATCTGATAGATCAAATTGAATTTTAAAACATCACATATTTAAGTTATTAAGTCTATTATCCTTTATATGATCAATCATTTTCTCATGATCAATGACATCTAGAACTCTATATTATTAATTTTGTGTTTACTCTAAATCTATATCTTCACATTTCAAATATGTTCTTATACATAGAAATATTATTACTATTATTTTATTTGACCTTTTCACTTCTAATTCTCTCTTATTAAGATGATATATTATTTACCCTTGTTTAAGTTTTTTTTCTAACAATGTAATTTCTAAATATCAAATCGTAGACTACCATGATCAGGTTTAAATTTTGTGGGCATAAGTTATTTAAAGTGGGGAGAATGTAACACCATAAAAATATAGAATA
This sequence comes from Viscum album, assembly GCA_963277665.1. Classification (NCBI taxonomy): domain Eukaryota; kingdom Viridiplantae; phylum Streptophyta; class Magnoliopsida; order Santalales; family Viscaceae; genus Viscum; species Viscum album. The sequence goes on from OY728135.1 coordinate 1,296,254,132, forward strand.
AAAAAATATTATTTGTTATTATATGAAACCCGCAATACTTTTTTTATGTTTTGTTAAATGAAACACTAATTTTACCTTTCTATACATGCAATGTTGAGTTTAACATGAATTAAAAACAACCCCATGTTCAATAGAAATATGAAAATCACTAAAATGTAATTATTTAATTTAATAGTTATAACATTTTCTTTATGTTTTGGGGTGTGAATTATAATAAAAATATAATGAAAAATATGGTTATCTGTTGTTTAGTGACAAAATAATAATAATTTAGTGGAAAATGAGATATTTTCTGAAAAACTGCATTTTTCTTAAAGGTGTTTCAATCATTCTTTTCATAGATTAATTAGAATTAATTTTTATCAAAATTTTAAAATATATATGAAATAATAAAATTATCATTTTAAATAGGTTGGTGAAAACTTTCTTACATTTATTTTCTTTGGAATTTTAAAATATTTTGTTCTGGATGAATTGTGAAAAGTACTAAATTTTATTTGAAAACTACCTTTCCATTTTAATAATTTATATTGCTAAATTATATATTGAATATGTACTAAAAAAACATTGTTCAATGTTATATAAATTAATCCTAACTTGGTCTTTAGAATAATTTTCATATTGAATTTCGAAATAAAAACATTACAATCAATTGAACATTTACACTTTAAAAGCATGCTTCTTCAACATGTATGCGAGAATAATTTTAAATTAAAACTTATGAAATAGGATAATTTAATTCCAAAAACTGTATTATATATTTTTAATCAAAATAATTTATGATTTCTACTGGTTTAACATATGTTTTGACCAAATTGAATAGGTAAAGCAGTAAAAACTATTTATTATAGTTAGGATAAAAAATAATTTAATATGGGTGAACAATAATGATAATAGTGAAAATGGCATAAAATTATAACATTAATATTATTTAATGTTTTGTTATATTAGACTTCAAATAATCTGACATATTTTAATTACATTCCACTTTCCTTTCAATATGACCCATATTAGAAGTTATGTAAAGAAAATGACATAAAATATATCTTTCATGTTTTTAATATTATAATTATATGAGATAGATAAAAACAACATTCTTTTACTTATATAGATTATTTTGAAATATTAATGTGTTATTTTTATCATCTGAATTTATTTTTAATTTTTTGAGTTGAAATTGTTACATTAAATTCTTAATAAATTCTAACACATTAATTATTTATTGAATAATAAAATAAGTTAAATGTTGTTAAAAATAATAATGCTGAAGTAAATTGAATAAATTACAATCTTAAATAATTTTTGTATATTAATATATCATGTAAAAATTTATAATATTAATATTTTAAAATTGATTCATTTTCTAGGTGTTTTGAATTTCAATTTAAATGAGTAAGGTGAAAATTGAAAGTTATGTTATTCCATAATAAATTATATGTTATTAAATTATATGAAATTATTAACAAGACTATATTATCCCAAGATAATTAATAATAGTAATATATGATTTCTATATTCCATTGATGTACCAATTGTTATTTTGTAAATAATATAATGACCCCAAAATAGTAAAAACATTGTTGGCGTTGTTATGGATAATGTGGTGTTTTGGCACGTTACATGCGCATATCTTAAAGGTAATTTTCAACATACATGTGATGTTTAATCTAAAATTTATGTTAAAAAATGGAATTATTGGCTCCAAATTATACAATAAATTAAACTTTAGTATAGTTTTAATGGATAAATTATATATGTTTCAAAACTTTTAAACATAGTGAAAACCCCAAATGATAAAATCAATGAAACTGAGAAGTAATGTTAAAAAATATTTAATAATTGAGTTTTATTGTCTATTAGAGTTTTATATATATTATATAATCCTTTAAACCCATTAATTTTCAATTTAGGTTATCTTGATGTAATATGGGCCAACAAACTGTTAAAACTTTTGAATATTTACAAACCCGCCACTCCTCCTCAAACTATAAAAGGGAAATCACTCCCCTAGAATATCCACACCTCTAAATAAATTTATCTCATATATAACCTCCTAAATTTACTTTAAAATTCCTCCCCTCGTCTAATATTCATTATATTGGGCATAAATTTAAACTATGAATGCATTAGTTCAAACCCTTGGAGGATCCTTGAGGAAGAGGTAACGTTCTTCAACAAGCATCATTATTTTTCATCTATCTCCGCCTCAATAAAGATTTATTAAAACATGATGATATAAAATAAATATTTTATTCCATATTTTTTGACGTTTTAATAATATTTTAATAACCTAAAAGCACATCTACTTCCCTTAAATGTGTTGGGAAAATCATTGTTCATGTGTTTGGAAGACTGTCCCCTCGTAAACTAATGTCATACATTTTTCCATTTCCACCATTCAATATTCTGTATAATGGCAAATATTATGTTTATATAGAATATTTATAACATATTTATACCTTTTGAGTCTATATATTAGATATATATTTTTTCATTCAATTGTGTAGGATATATGGTAATGATGCTCATGTGTACAACAAACTATCGCCTCATAGAGCGATGTGATCATTATTTCACTAACGATTTCCCTTAAAGATGATAAAAATAATGTTAAAGATTATATATGACATTAATGAGATAATTAATATTTTTATGAATTATTTTTCATTTAGGCAATACAATATACTTTATTTTATTCAATTCATTTTCATACAAGAAATATGATAATGTCATTTGTGCATGTGTGCACTACTACCTTAAATAAGCGATGTGACTCTATTTTGATCAACACACCACATGGATGATATATAAAAGAATATAATATGGTATATATGAACTTATTTTTTATCTGTAGATTTAAAATATTTCCCATATACATTCCATAATGATCATTGAATAATGGTGGTCTTACTCATGTGTACGTATGTATCACCATCTCTTTGATCATAACATATTTCATTTTTGATAACCAATATTAATGATTGATTTTAAAATTATAATTGATTTTAAATATGATAATAATTATAGGATTGTAAAATTTTCATAATATAAATATATAATATGTCAATGACATGGATCATTCATGATGAAACATGCATGACAAAACAAGGAAATTAATTCTGAAAAAAATTAAAATTATGAATGGTAATTAATTAAAGGGTAATTACATATTATAAAAGAATGACATATGTTCCTATAAATATTTATCGGATTATTCTATATGTAAATAAAATTTTTAAAAAAACTATTAACGAGGTCATATAATGTACAACCATTAAATAATAATATTGTAAGGGAATAACTCAACTTCTATCAATTTGGTTATTCCTGTACTTTATTGCTTATCTCAATCTAATATTAAAGGAATAAATACATGTCATTTCCTTATAATATATTTAAATTAAATATATATGGAAATTCCTTAGATACTCATAATATATTAATTTTTTAATTATAACATAATCATTTTGGAAATTAAAATAGTTTTTTACAATCTAATTCTAATCGAGAATGTATACCCATAAATTTGCAATGATGGAAAATTATTTGATTATTTTTTAGTAACATATTAAATTTTATTATAATATACTTTTTCATAGTACTTCTCAAATAATATAACCATTATTCTACTATATGTTACCTAAATGTAGTTATTTGTTTTAAGAAAGTACTGCATCACATCTCTCTTCAGTCGGAAATATATTTTATTCTAAAACCATGTTTTCTATAAAACATTAGAAATATTTGTTTACAATTTAAAAAATAATTTAATGTATTTTAGCCTATTATTAATATTTATATAAAAATTCAATGTATTATTATGTTACTTCAAAACAATCTATTTTTATATTTTACCAAAAAAATTGAAAGAAAACATTGTTCTTATGTGTACGTCATGAATAAAATTTCCATCCATCCTAACCACTAAATTTTTTAAATGTTTATTTTTTCTAATTTAAAGATTATTTTCAATGAAAATTATTTTCAAATGTATTTATGATATTTTATTTTTAAAAAGTTATAAATCAATGGAAATTTTTTTCAATATGTTTTTCAAAATGAAAATGATATTTTTTCTGATGTATTTTTTTAAATATATTTTTATTGTATTTTATCTAATAAATGAAAAACCACATTATTATTACACCAATGGGTATATATTTTGTTGATAATATACTTAATATTCCTCTAGATGGTTTATGATCATCTATACTATGAAAATTATTGAGATTCACTTCCTTGATCCATTTATTTGTCAAATGAATTTCCCATGAAATGCTTACTTTCCCATAATAATTTGACATTAAATTACACATTAATTTCAATAATTTTTTTTGTTGACATGTTTATTCCATGAAATATGTATCATTTTTAAAATTTTATTACTATATTTAAAGTCATTTTATATATGAATAAGTACTTATGACTATGTATCCTTTACTCAGAATAGATACTTTATCATAAGGACTATTATTCATTAATTAAATTAAATATTTGATATATAAGGAATTATTTGGAATATTATTACATAGTTTGGGGACCAGTTATTGTAATACTCCTGATGCATCAATAGACACATGATATAAAATCAGTTGGACACAAACCCTATGTGTTTTTGATTATTATGTTTTAAAATATATTATGAATGTTCTAGAATATAGAATTATAAAACATACCTTGAGAGGTCTTAATCGTAATATTATCATGTACCTAGTATGCATGGAATCTAATAATTAATATTTTTCTATATTTCAGTTATTAATATACCTGAAATATTATCTATGATATTCTCTATAGATTTATTTCATTTCTAGTTCATTGATTAAATGAAATATGTTTCCTATTATTTAATTTTCCATATTAATTCATTCTTATCTTACCAAGATATTCACGTTATTTAAATGGAACGTTTCTTCAATAATATACATTGAAATATTTTTATTGATTAATGATGGATACTATTGTACTCAACCTTTACTGATTAATTTATCTCACCCATATCTTTTTTTATTTCCCTAGGATTCCAAAAAGAGTACTATGATTATTTTTAAAGGTTATTATAGATTTAATAATATGATTCTAAAAAAATATATGTTTTAATTTTGTTTATTAAAATGTAATGAATGACTCAAGTATGTATCTTATTTAACAAGACTACAAAAATATTCAGTCTTTTAGGATGATATCACTTATATATCATGCCAATGTATGGTAGTACAACACTAGATCTAGGATTCTCAGGTCAGGGTCTCTACAAAAAAAATTTAATATATGTTAAATGATATATATCAAAAATAAATTCACATCATTTATAGTTTAATAAGAATACATATTACTATTAATGTGATTATTTATTTAAATTATTGAAACATCAACAATTTATATGATTTTTATTATTTTTAATAGAATATTTTATTTATCTATTCTCATTTTATTATTTATACCATTATTATTTCATGTTACCGCCCATTATATTTTATCCCTTACTAAGCATATAAGATCACCCCTTTTATATGTTCCAATATTTCCCAAGGTAAGGATTAAGAATATTATATATTAAATCCAATAGATAATTGTGATGAGGGAATGATGAAAAATTTAAACAATTTTTTTAGGATCCATATTTCTTAATTCACATTAATGTAATATAATGTTCATTTCTCTATATAGTCTCATATGTATTACTAAAATTTTGATCTTAGGAATGCGATATCTAATATTTTGATTATAATGTTATAAATCAACGAATGGCTCTAGGTCACCAAGGTTGGTGGAATAACATGAATGATGTGTGTTTTTATGAAGACAAAAAATGGATATATTTTTTACATAAATAAAATATTGAATTTGTATTTCATATTGTAGAAGGAGAATGTAACAACCCAATGGTTTATCCAGGGAAATTACATTCTTATTAATATCCCATATAACACATGAAATCAAAACATAATGAACTTCTACGTTCTATGTGACTTTTAAACACATGTTGGTCACTTCTGTTATTTGAATTTTGAAAATTTGACATATACGGTTGTGATCCTTATGTTTTTTGGACTCTAATAAGACCGAATTACTTTTTGTGAATATTTGCATACCCTTATGAATAGTGATATTACCCTTATGAATGGCTAAATACCCTAATGAAAATTAACCATACCTGTGATAGAATATAAATAATATTCAGGTGAAAGTATTATGTACCATTATTTTGGAATATGTAAATAAATGTATTAAATTTTTTTAGAAGGTATAATGATTTAAATTAAATATTAAATTAATCATATTTAGAATAGTATTTCTGAAAAAATTGATTTCATTTTTGGATTCTAGAAGTCAAAAAATGGTTTGGGTGAATTTTTGGGATTTTTCTAAATTACTTGAATTTTTGGTGAATACTAAAATACATTAATTTAACGTATAAAGATATTATAATTTAAATAAACTATTACTAACATTATAAGTGAAGTAAACACCCAAATATTGAAATCACATTAACCTATGACTATTATTAGTCTGGGAATCATGATTATTTCTTGTCTTATGGGAAAAAAATAAATGAATGATTATAATATTATGAAAACCCCTCCCCTCCACTATAAATACCACCCATCCTTACCTCTTATCTTCACACCTCTCAAGCCTTGTACCATTCCAATATTCTGCCCAAATCTCTCATCAATCTCTTCCCCCACGTCTAAAATACACTATTTTCTTCAAAATACTAAATCGTCTCAACTTAAGAGTCTCTCAAAGGATGTAAACTAAAGAGGTAAATTCCTCTTTCCAATTATTTTATTTCTTTTAAGTTACTTTTTCTTATTTCTCTCCTCACATCCATTCACCTAAATGGAATGATAAATCCAGTAACATAAATTTACTTGAGTTTTATTATGCTAATGGGATAATTCATTATCTTCTCTCTTTTCCCCTTGTTTTGTTTTAAATAAATGACAACACCATTTGAGATTTGGTAATTTAGCACATTCAAGGACGAAATTTTATAAATTTCAATTAACGTATTAAATTATGGTCATGAAATCTTTTTCATGGTTGATCCAAACCATGATATATTTATTATGTTTCATTTATGGTTCTGGAATCATTTTTTACACATGGTTTTGATTTAAAAAACAAAATGTGTCTGTTATGTCCAAAAATTGATATATAACCCAAAAGAAGGTCAATAATGTTTTATAAAATGATTCATTTTCATTTCAAATAGCCAAATTATGTTTTTTACCATATAACATTATCAATTTTGAAAAATAAAATATAAAATCAGTTCTGGAAAAACACCTTTATCATACATGTTTATCCGAACATGAATATAAGTGAACTGGTCATTATAACCAAGTATGTAAACGAACCAGAAAAATGAAATTGAAACTCATAACCAATCAAAATGGTTATAAATGAACATAAAAAGTTTATAACAAAAAATATTAAATATATAATAGGTTATTTAATTATTAGTTAATAAATTAAATTGGATTATTCAGGTCATTAATAAAATGTGAATATCACCCTGAGATATAATGTAAAGGATCATCTCCATTTCACTTTTATTCCAGATAGTCCTATATGTTATGACATTTATCTATAATTCTTAGAGATGGGGAATGATTTCACACCTCCCCCATACTGCACTGATGATGTATAAGTGATGATTAAACCATTTCTATCTCCTTAATCCCACTTAAGTACACCTGATACCATTTAGATTATCCATATAGAATTCCACCCGAACTGCCATTATCCTTCTGGTTTCTCTATCATTCTTTTTATCAAAATGAATTTGTCTTTTATTTTTATGTAAAAATTTTATATAATGTTTTTATTCACCAAAATCATGTTTCATGATCTATCCCTCATTCCCTTCCATGTATATAAATTCTTTTATGTGAATCCCTCCTCGGTACATTCCAATAAGAAAAATAATTTTAAGGAATCTTTCCAAATTTTTACCCAATTTCAGGTGATCTCTATCTTCTATTTTGAGCCACCATTTTCATTATAAAGGCATAATTTTTATTATGAAACCCTTATTGGTTCTATTCTAGTTTTATATAAAAAACACTTTTCTATTTTCAAATCTCTTTAATATTTTCCTTAAATCCACACAAAAATTTGTTTAATGCTAAAAATTATCGAATAAACTTCTTACATATTGTCACTTATATTTGACATCACATACCATGAAATATTCCTATTTTATGTTATGAACTTTCATGTATGTTCTAATTCATTTTTTCATGGACGTATTCCGTATACTCCCATTGGTAATGCATTATGTCATTATTGTGGTACACAATTCATTCCATGGGTAACCCTTATGTTTATGTAATATTGACTATGTATGATTCTATATTTGAAAAATATATTAATGAAATGTAATATGGGTGCGACTAGATTGTTCTCCAATGTATTTTGTAAAGTTCAGTCTCCTGAGATGTTTAGTGAAACGATCATGGCAGTTAGCCTTGGCTTGTGCAACTATATGCAATGACATTGAAGGTTATCCTTGGCTTGTGCTACTTTGGGAAAAAAAATCCTAGTGGTTAGCCTTGAATCATACAAAACTCATGTTTTATTTTTATTCCACATCTATATGATTACATTTTTAAATGAGCCAATGTTTACATGTTATGATTCCATATGATACATGCCTTTTTAAATCATCATGTTGCGCATCTATCCCATGTACTAATGCATTATTCTTATTGATAATCCCTTATTGGGATTTTAGCTCATCCATCTATTCATATTATTCATAGGGTACCAAATAAGGATGTAAGGGATGAAATGATGTTAGGATCTCTCTATGGAGATTAAATAAAGAAGTGTTTTTAGTACCATGTTTATGTAATATATACCTAGTCTTCCAAGACACTAGAATTAATGACCCTCTTGTTGTACTCTGATGTATAATTATGCTTAAAATAATTTTTTTAATGTAAAAGTCTTGGGTTTCTATAGTGGGTATCAGAGGATTGTATAGTTATTTTAGGAATTTAGGAATACATCACCTTAGTGAGAACCTTAAGGATGAGAGGAAGTATAATAATAAATACCTAAATTTTTCTAAGAATAGAGTAAGTGGTTTATCAGGAAAATACATCCCTTTCTAGATAAAAGCAGGTAGAAGAAGCTCTGGTACAAATGTACCTAGGAGAGAAAACTCTGACAAGGATTTCTGTTATTGACCCAGGTTATCCTGGTACATGACAACAGGCCTTGATGCACTCTTTGTTTTAAACTACCGGGGGATATACTTTGGTAGATTCTTGAGAATAGTACAAACAATTATTATGGGAATAAAAAAGCCCATACGAATATAATAGATAAAGGATAACATAGATTTAATCCAAAGGAATCACATTTTAGCATATAATTCTCCTTTACATGTTTATCCTTTTATGTTCAAAATTTCATTTTTATGCTCCATAGATAAGTATTAAATCCCTCTAATTGTGGGTTATTTTTATTAGTTAATGGAGGGAAATAGAAGAACATGTTCCAACAATAAATGTGATAGGAAATGTGGGGATTTCCCTAATGATATGTCTAATAGGATGGTAAGGGGAGCTCAAAACTTCCTGACAGTACATTCTTAGCTGGATCAAGTTATGAATAATAACTTGAATCATGTGGAATGAACTCCTCCTCCAAGAAATGAGAAATATTCCATAGAATCCTTCATCTAGAAATGGTATCCCATGTTTATCAGATCATCTGATCCCCTCCTCGTAGAATAGTGGATTAACTCCTTTGAAAATATATTCTTCATCCTACAGTGCTGAAAAGAAGATAAAATCGTACTGGTGGTCTATCATTTTGATGGGGAAGCAGATCAGTGATGGACACTGAACAAGAATACTGTATCCCAAGAGGAAACAAATTCCATGTATTGTGAGGAATTCAAGAGGATTTTTTCATTTTATATTTTCCTCAAACCCTCCATGTCATGATGGAAAGAGAGTTCCTCAAGCTCATGAAAAAGGAAGATGAGTCCATCAAGGTGTATGAAGAAAACATTACAAGGTATGGTAGGTATGCCTATGGATTTCTCATGAACACCAAAGGCATGGTATATCGCTTCTTTAGTGGTCTAAAGCCGAGTATACAGAAGGTGTTGGTGATCCAAAATATCAAAAGTTATAATAAGATTTACCGTTGTGAACTCAAGGTTGAAATGGAGATTGGAGACTCTCAGTAGCCTCGTGGGCATGAGGATATGATACAAAATATGGAGAACAACATGGGTGGTTGCAGAAAAATAATCCCATGATGGAATGAATATTGAATATCCCACTTTTAAAAGATGTGGTAGGAATCATCCTAGGAACTATCTAAATGGAACTAAGAATTTCTTCAAATGTTTAATGTTGTGACATCTGGAAAAGAATTGTTGAAAGGATATGAAAAATATTGATAATGTTGAAGATGAAAGGATGGATTAGATAAACACTCAGCCTGTAGTGTAGTGTTACAACTTAAATAATCTTGGGTATAATGCAAACAATTTCCCTATGCAATGGGTTGTAGTAGGCAATCAACAAAAACCTCCAAGGAAACAAGGAAGGGATAATTTTATCACTAATTCTAACATGGAGATGGACAACTATGTGGTGACAGGTACACTAGTTATTCATTCAAGAATAGAATAAATAATACTTGATTATGGTTTAATGAATTCTTTCTTATCATGATAGTTTAGTAGAACTATTGAAACACCACCTCAAAATTTGGAGGAAAATTTATTTGTGAAAATAGAGATTGGGGAAATCATTGCATCAATGGTTTTTAACTCCTCCTCGGTTAATGTTTTTAGTATCAACCTCCTATTAAATCTAGTTATAATTCTTTTTGAAGAGTTTTACACTATCTTGGGAATTGATTGGATATCATTATATAAATCCAAAATAAACTATTATGAATGGGAGATCCCTCTTAACATCCTAAAGATTCCTCCTATTGTTTACAAGTGTATGGAGGAAGATGAATCTCCTTTAGAATCATTTCCTCATGTGTGGTTATTAATTCAATATGATCAAGAATTTCTAGTTCAAATGAATGAGACAAAGGAGAGGATTATGATTGAAGACATGCCCATCATGAGGAATTACACTGATGAATTCCCTAAATAGTTTCCTGGTCTTCCTCTTGACCGTGTTGTTGAGTTATCAATTGAACTTATTCTGGGATCTCTACTTATATAATAGAAATCATAATGAATGGCCATTGTAGAGCTGGAAGAGCTGAAGAAGTAGTGACAGAAGAATCTAGAGAAGGATTTTATACGCCTGAGTACTTCACCATGGAGTATGCCAATCCTCTTCGTCAAGAGGATGGATAGATCAATGGACCCCTTCATTTATTATCGTGAACTAAATTAAATCATGATATGGAAAAAGTATACCCTACCATGGATAGATAGATTGTTTGGTCAAATTTATGGGGTAGCTAATTGTCTAAGATGTACCTCCAGTCAGGATATCAATAACTAAAGGTGGGGAAGGAAGATATTCCCAAGACTGCATTTTAAATGAGGTTTGGATACTTCTTTAAAAACCTTGTGAAGGGAGAAGATGTATTCAAAGTACAGTAAATTTTAATTCTGGATGGTGGAAGTATCATTGTTAGGGCATATTATCACTAGAAAATTTATATATGGGGACCCTTCCATGAAAATGGAAATTGAAGAGTATCCCAAGAAAACATGTAGAACAGAGATCGACATCTCTCTCGGTCTAGCTAGGTATTATTGACTATATTTGAAGAAATTTTCATGGATGTCAAACCCAATAACCAAGCTGACATAGAAGGAAGTAATGTTTTTTAGGACTCGTGAATGTGAAGATTATGTCAAGGAGTTGAAAAAGAGGCTAATCATTGTACCAGTAATCACAATATTAACAAGTAGATAACTCTTTGTGGTGTACAATGATGCTTCAAAGAAGGGATTAGGTTGTGTGCTGACGAAAAATGATAAATTCTTTTCCTAATCCTCAAGGAGGATAAAAATCCATGAGAAAAACTATCCCACACATTATCTGGAGTTGGAAACTGTTATCTCTTCACTAAAAATATGGCGTCATTATCTATATGGGGAAAAGTGTGAGATATATAAAATTTAGAAGAGTCTAAAATATATTTTCACCCAAAAAGATCTGAATATGCACCAATGAAGATGGATGCGGATTATTACAACTCAATCCACTACCATCCGACAACAAATATAATGTAGAAGATGCTCTATGTTGAAAGGATCCTACATATTTATTGATGATGAGATTCAAAAAGGATCTGATCTTCTTAGATTTGAAAAATATGGATATGGGAATCATTAAGGAAGGAACATCATCAATCCTTAATAAAATGATTTCTCAATCATACCTCTTGTACAAAATAAAGGATGCTCAAAGAAAATATGTGTCACATTAAAAGGGGGTGGAAGTAATCATAAATGGAAAATCCTCCGAGTTCTATATTCATGAAGAAGGAGTGGTAATTTTTGGATCATGATTATGTGTACCATCTGATCCTGATATAAAGAAGGAGCTTTTGAATGACGAACAAAGCATGAACTGAACATTCCACCAATGGAGAAAAATGATATATCAAGATCTCCAAGTAAAATTTTGTTGTGACAATATGAAAAGGGATATTTCCCAATATAAATCAAAGTTCCTTGTATTTCATAAAGTGATGGCTGAGATAATAAAGTATAATAGTGATGATGCAACCACTACTCATACCAACATGGAAGTGGTAGAACATCACCATTGACTTTGTCAGTGGTCGTCTGAGGACATCAAGAGGAAACAATGTTATATGGGACATTGTGGATCGTCTTACAAAGACATATCAGTTTATCACAATTTGAGCATACTTCTCATTAGATAAACTTGCATGGATATATATCACATAGGATGTAAGGATGCATGGAGTACCACTATCTATTGTATATGATCATGATTTGAGATTCACCTCGATGTTATGGAAAAGTCTCTAACATGCTCTAAGCACTAGATTGAACTTCAGTACGGCCTATCATCTTCAAACTGATGGACAATCTGAATGAACAATTCAAACTCTAGAAAATATATTTATAGAATGTTCTATGTAATTCAATGGAGTATGGGACCAACATCTTCCACTGGTTGAATTCTCCTACAACAAAAGTTTCCACTCCAGCATCTGAATGGAACCAGATGAATCACTTTATGGGAAATGGTACTAAACACTGGTGTGTTGAGATGAGGTCAATGAGCGTAAGCTGGTAAGACATGAAATAGTCGAAGAAATAGTGTAGAAGGTGAAAACTATTCATCCTCATATCAAGGTTTCCCAATATTGATCAAAGATTTATGCCGATAATAATTTATGGGACCTTGAGTTCTATGTGAGAGACATGATATTTCTATGCATATCTCTGTGGAAAAAGGAAATGGGGTTTGGAAAGAAAGGGACGTTAAGACCTAGGTATGTCGGTCCCTTTGAAATTATTGATCACGTAGGGGCAATGTACTATCGACTAGAAATATCACATACCGTGGTCAATTTACATGATGTCTTCCACGTACCCCTTTAAAGGATGTGAAGACCAAATCCTTTACATGTACTCTCTTCAGAGGTTTTACAATAGACGAATGATATTTCTTATAAAGAGAAGCCAATGAAGATCTTGGAACTTAGAGATAATGTTCTACATAACAAGACTACTCACATGGTCAATGTACTATGATGGAACCACATGTACAATGAGTCAACATGGGAACTAGAGGTGACAAGGAAAATTCCCCATAGCTATTTATAGATTAAAATGTAAAACAAAATTTCAAGGGTGAAATTTCATAAGTGGGAAGAATGTAACATCAAAATGTTTTATCAATAGAAATTTATTTTCATACATATGTCATATAATCACATAAAATCAAAACACAATGAACTATTAAGTGTTATGTGACCTTTAAATATACGTTTGTCACTTCTGTGATTTGAATTTTAAAAATATGACATACACTACTGCGATCCTTTTGTTTTTTGGAGTCTAATATGACTAAGTAATTTTTTGATGAATAGTAACATAGCCTTATGAATAGTGATGTTACAGTTATGAATATTGGAATACCATAATGAATAGTTTACTTACCTATGAGAGTATATAAATAAGATTCAATTGAATTTATGTTGTACCGATATTTTGTAGTAAGGAAATAAGTGTTATAAAACTATTATTTAGATTAAATTTAGATTTTAATTAAATATTAAATTAATATTATTTATATAATAATTTAGGAAAAATGGATTTCAGTTTGTGATTCTACATGTCAAATAATGGTTTTGGTGAATATTTGGGATTTTTCTAAAACACGTGATTTATTGGTGTATGGTAAAATACATTTATTTACTGTATGAATATATTATAATTTAAATCCACTATTCCAAAAAACATAAGTGATATAAGCACCAAAATATCAAACTCACATTCACTTATTACTATTATTGTTCTTGTAATCATCACAATTTCTTTTCTTGTGGGGAAATAATATATTAATGATTATAATATTTTGAAAACCCTTCTCCCCTACACTATAAATGCCCTCAATCTTTACTTATTCACTTCACTCCCCTAAACCCTTGATCATTTCCAATATTGTGCCCAAATATTTCCTCAAGCGCCTCTCCTACCTCCAAAACCATATAGTAACTTCAAAATACCAAATCCTATCCACTTAAGAGGCTCTCAAAGGAGGTTAACTCAAGAGGTAAATTTCGCTTTCCAAATCTTTTATTTCTTTTAATTTCTTTTATTTTCATGTTTCATTCCTCAACTACCTTAACCAAAATAGTATGATAACTCTTGTAACAAATATGTACTTGAATTGTATTTTTATAATGGGATAATACATTATCTTCTCTCCTTTCTCCACCTTTGATTTATAATAAATGAAAACACCATTTTTTATTTGTTAATTTAGCACATTCAAGGATATCAGTTAATCAATTTACATTATACTCTTCAATTATAATCACAAAACCATTTTCAAGGTTGAAGCAAACCATAATATATAAATTATGTCTCATAAATAGTTCTATAATATTTTTATACACAAGGTTTTTATTTATAAAACAAATCATGTTCTTTGTGTCCAAAAACAGCTAATTAACCCAAAAGCATGTCACTAAATTTTTATAAAATGATTCAACATCATTTAAATTTAAAAAAAATTTGTTTTTTTCAAACATGTAACCCTATGTATGATTATTAATAAGATATTAACTCATTTCTGGACTAACACATTCATCATACTTGTTTACCAGAACATGAATATAAGTGAACCAATCATTAAAACCGAGTAAGCAGACGGACCCGAACAAAGAAATTGAACATCATAACCAATCAAAATGGTTATAAATGAACATAAAAAGGTTATTATAAATATTTTAAATATATTAGAGGTTTTGGAAATATTAATTAATAAACCTAATTTCTTTATTAAGTTATTAATAAAAATGGAATAACACCTTCGAACATAAGGTAAGAGATCCCCTCCATTTCACTTTTATTCAAGATTGTCTACTATTTTTTGCCTTTTATGTGTAATAAATAGAGATGGGGTATAATTATTCACCTCCCCCATATATCCCTCGTGAATTATAAGTAATTATAAACCCATTTCTATATCATTATTCCCTCTTAAGTACATCTGATACCATGCCGATAATCAATAAGGAATTCCACCCAAACTACCTTAATTCCTTCAGGTTTCTCTATCATTATTTTTACCCAAATAAAGATGTAATTTATTTTTTATGTACAACTTATTCCTGCTTTTTATATGCTCCAAAATCATGTTTCAATATCCATACCTCATTATCATTCGGGTATATACATGCTTTTAAAAGAATTTCACCTCAACACTTCCTAATAAGCAAACTCGTTTAAAAGGAACATCGCAAATTTTTACACATTTTCAAGTGGATTGTATACTTTGATTTAAGAAACTATTGTCTTTATAAAATTATAATTTTTATTATGAAAACATTCTTGGTTAACTTCTGATTTAATATAATTTTTTTCCCTTTTATATTTTAAAATCTCTATCCTATTTTCCATAAATCCACAAAAACATGTTTGAATGCTAAAATATCTCAAATACATTTCATACATGTTTTCACTTTTATTTAACATCAAATACAATTATATGTTCCTATTTTACCTTTTGAACATCCATGTACTTTCAAAATCATTTGTTCATGGACACTTTCATGATACTCATATTGGTTATGCTTTGTGTCATGATTATGGTACCCAATTCATTCCATAGGTAACCCTTATGTTTATGTAAGATTGATTGTGTATGATTAATTATGTGGAAAAAATATTCATGAAATTTAATATGGTTTCACACAGATATCCCTTAAATTGATTGGGTAAAGTGGATTCTCATGATACGTTATGTGTGACGCTCTTGGTGGTTAGCCTTGGCTTCTGCTACTATGTGCAACAGACTTGGTGGTTAGCCTTGGATTGTGCTACTATAAGAAATTGTATGGGAGGTTAGTCTATAATTGTACTAAAATTGTTATTTATGTTTCTTCCATCTTTCAATGATTTGATGTATAAAAGATCCCATGTTTATATGTTATGATTCCATATATTACATACCTTCTTATATCACCATGCCATTCCTTTTATCCCATGTACTAATTATTTTTTATGGTTATTCCCATACTTGTATTTTAGATTACCTATTTTTTTATTTATCCCCAGGGTACCCTATAAAAATGTAAGAGCTCAGAGGAGGTTAGGTGCTCTCTATGTAGATTAAATAAACAAATTCTTTTTAGTCCAACGTTTATATATTATGTACACAGTCTTCCAAGACACTATACTTAACGATCCTTCTCTTGTACTAGGATTTATATTGATGCTTAAAATCATGATATGTTATATTTAAATGGATATGGTTTCTATATAAAAAGTGAGTTATAATATTTTAGATATCATTCATGTGAATTAGAAAATATTTTCTTTGATGATAGGGTCAATTAACATTTATCTTCAATAATGGATACATTCTATAGATTTTAAACTCTATCCCATGTGATTTATGGTTTATAATAGTCATATTATTTCATTATACTATTAAGTATTTTAATAAATTCTTGGATTTTACATGAGGCCTTCTTTGTATGTGGTAATGATCCTCATCAACAATGATCATGGGAAAAATTTGATATAGCCCCTCAAAGATTTGGTAGTGGTATTGAGGTGTCCTCTAAAAAAATCATACTAGTAATTGAGTATTGATGAATTTTTATATGAAAATGATGATTTGATCATGTCACTTATATTAGATTCCTCATATCATTAGGTTTGTTAAGTAAATGATTTCATATATACACTATTTAATATACTTATTTTATGTGTGAGTAAGAATATTATGTTATATGAACTTTATAATATTCCTTAAAAGGTGATTAAACGTGATTATGATAAAAATAAAATGAAATGACTATAGTAATCAGGCGTATGACCAAAATTATATTTTAGTTTTAAAAGTTCTAACTGAACTTTTTATAAATTATATTTTTATGGGTTAACATAACTCACCGCCCTTCATGGGTGATACACATATAGTTTCTCATAAAAATAATGTATCCTTTTTATATATGGAATCAATTATGGACATGGGTTATGAATAATTTTTTTTTCAAATAAAATACTAGGCTGACCACTTGAATAGTTTATTTAGTGAGAGAACTAGGATCCCGACATAGATAGGGTTTGTGGACCATTTTAACAATCAAAATGATGTGAACTAGGAAAAACTATGTTTTTTTGAGTGAATTGATTATACATTTTGGAAAACAGATTCTATTACTTTTTCCCTATATATTTCATTTTAGTTGAACTTTTAAATGATTTGTTATACAAATATCGACACTCAGTTTTGTTTAACTACTACAATTTTAAATTTTATTTTATTCAAAATATTTAAAAAACATGTTTATAGACATCATGAATGATTACATTTATTAATCAATGACCCTAAGATCATTTTTAGATTTTCTGGAATGATTATCACATTACTTTTTATGTTTTTTGATAATGTGTATTTTCTCTCTTAAAATTATAATATTAAACACCTCAAATATATATGAACAAACAAAGAAACACACTCACCAACACACACACTGACACACACACATATATTAATATATATATATCTATGTGTGTGTGTGTGTCTATGTGGGAGCGTGTGTGTGTCTAAAAAGAATATTTTAAAAAGTTATTCTAATGAAGTTATCTGGACCTTAATTTTATTGTTTTACTTAATTTTAAAAATTACTTTTGAATAATGAATCAATTAAAATAAATACTATTACTATAATTTTTATTTATAAAACAAAAAATATATTTTTTATTTTCCTATGAAAAGTATTGTTTATTATAACTATAAATTATTGTGAAATATTTTCTAATTCTCATTAAAAATTTTGATTCATTATTAAATTATTAATTTACCATCTATTATTAATTATTATTTAGATGAAAATGATTATTCATAATGATTAAAAACTATGATTAATTATTTAATGATTTGCCAACAAATTATTTTAATTTTTGATAATTTATGGAAAATCTTGATTAACAACAAAAATTAATTATTTAATGGATTCTTATATAATTATCAACAATTACATTTGATTTCAATGAGAAATTATTGTTGATAAGCTCAATTATGGTTACATATTAATATAATTGTTTATTTATATATAATAGTATGGCTTAAAAGCATGTATCATCATGGTTATCAATTATTTTTATGTATATTTATTTATGAAGAATAATTATGGTCAGTTATGTAATGGGTTGTTAAAATAGTATATTTGATTAAAATTATTTATGGTTAAATTATTGTTTAATTTATAATAGTTTATTTTATTTTCCAAATATGATTATTTTTAATAAAAATTACAATTAATTATTTCTAAATATGATTTTAAAGATAAATTTATTTGAACCATTAGGTTTAGTGGATGATAAATATATAATTTTGTGTTAACCAATTATGGGTAATGATGAATTATTAGTTTTTATATTTTTATTTTAAAAATTCAGTGGTTAAATTTATTTCAATCAATAATAATTATTTGGATGATACTTTATGTATATTTAATATTTAAATAGTAATTTAAAAATCTAGTTCAACCATTCAACCACTAATCGTTTTAGTGAAATAACGACCCCTTAATATTTGAAATTCAATAATCAGTCTTATTTATATAATACTACGGATAATTATAAAATATATGTAAAGACCCGTAAATTTCAAGGAATTTTTATTTCTTAACTTTAAGCCTGAAAATTAAAAACCACACCTGAGAAAACGCAACTCCGGAAGAGGCGTTTCTAAGTAAATACCGGCGCTGCGATTTCATCGGAGCCCTCAGAATTCGATTCCGGGCACTGGTTCAAAAGTTAGAAAAAACCCGCTCGTCCGTTCACTGAACGTACCCGATTCAAACTTCAGAAAATGATTCCGGGCACACCGGGCCTCAGAATCAGGTGCCGTCAGAAACTGCACTCTTGTAAAATTCCAAAGAAAATTAAGAAAAAAAATTCCTTGAAATTTACGAGTCTTTACATTACTCCCACCTCAGGACTTTACGTCCCCATAAAGATAAATCAAAAACTAGGGAAACAAATGTGGTTACTGAGCACGCATCTGAGCCTCCCGCTCCCAAGTGCTCTCCTGGAGGTTCCCATGCTGCCATCTGATGCGCACAAGAGGGATCGATTGCCCACGTAGGACCCGCT
The DNA here is from genome assembly GCA_963277665.1 of Viscum album. Lineage (NCBI taxonomy): Eukaryota > Viridiplantae > Streptophyta > Magnoliopsida > Santalales > Viscaceae > Viscum > Viscum album. The sequence goes on from OY728135.1 coordinate 1,296,273,966, forward strand.
CCTGTTGATCCTCTATCTCCACTGGGACCTCCGCAAAAGTCTCCCCATCATCCACGTCTAGCTCCCCATAATCAATGATGTGTGTCGGGTCGTGCACGTATCTCCTCAGCTGGGATACGTGGAAGACGTCGTGAACCCGGTGCAACTGAGGTGGCAGAGCCAGGCGATAAGCCACCTCGCCAACCCTGCTGATGACCTGGAATGGTCCGATGAAGCGTGGAGACAACTTGCTGCCTTGGCCAAATCTCCTCAAACCACGTCGAGGTGAGACCCTCAAGAAGACGTGGTCGCCATCCTCGAACTCTAGTGGCCTCCGCCTCCTGTCAGCATATGACTTCTACCGGCTCTGAGCTGTCCTCATCCGCTCCTGGATGACTTGGACCTTCTCTGTTGTGGGCCGGACCATCTCTGTTCCCACAAGTGCTGACTCCCCAGGGTCTGTCCAGCACAAAGGAGATCTGCAAGGCCTGTCGTACAACTCCTCGTAGGGTGCCATCCCGATGGTGGAGTGGTAGCTGTTGCTGTACGCGAACTCCACCAAGGGTAGGTGGTCCTCCCAGCTGCGACCAAAGTCGAGGACACATGCGTGGAGCATTTCCTCGAGAGTCTGAATGGTCCTCTCTGTCTGACCATCCTTCTGAGGGTGAAAGGCGGTGCTCAGACGCAGCCGCGTCCCGAATGCCTCCCGCAACCCCTTCCAAAGCCGGGAAGTAAAACGAGCGTCCCGATCGGAGACGATAGTCGATGGCACACCGTGAAGTCGTACAATCTCCTGAACATAGATACTCCCCATGCTCTCCACTGAGCCCTGCTCTCGGATGGGTAAGAAGTGTGCCGACTTGGTGAGTCGGTCGACAATCACCCAAATGGAATCGTGACCTCTGGAAGTGCGTGGAAGTCCAGTCACGAAGTCCATAGATATCCTGTCCCACTTCCACTCCGGGACCTCCAAGGGCTGTACCAAACCTGCTGGTACCTGATGCTTTGCCTTCACCTGCTGGCAGGTGAGGCACCGTGAAACGAACTCTGCCACAGCCTTCTTCATGCCTGACCACCAGTGCTGTCGCCTGAGATCCTGGTACATCATCGCCACTCCAGGATGTACCGCCAAAGGAAAAGTGTGAAACTCTCTCAGCACCTCCTCTTGTAAGGAGACTGGTACCAAGGTACGACCTCTGAAAAGGACATCGTGCTCTACTCCAAGGGAGAAACCATCAGGTGCATGTCCCGAGGATATCTGTGCACACCGTGTCTCACAGTCAGCATCCCCACGATGTGACTCTCTGACCCGCTGGAGAAGTGGAGGAGAGACTGTGAGAGACTGAAGGAAGGCTGCTCCGTCTCTATCCACGAAGGATATCTGCAAAGTGGCTAGCTGCTCTGTCGCCTCCTCAAGTAGCTGGATGCCCGTCCTCCTACTGAGGGCATTAGCCACCACGCTCCCCTTCCCAGGAGTATAGACTATCTCAAAGTCATAGTCCTGGAGGAACTCGAGCCATCACCGTTGTCTCAGGTTCAGGTCCTTCTGAGAGAAGATGTACCTGAGACTCTGGTGGTCAGAAAAGACTGTGAAGCGCTCGCCCATCAGATAGTACCACCATGTCTTCAGGGCGAAGACCACTACTGCCAACTCCAAGTCATGGGTAGCGTAGTTTTGCTCATGAGGCCTCTTCTGACGTGATCCGTAGGCAATCACGGCCTGCTCCTGCATCAGGACACACCCGAGTCCGGTCTCTGATGCATCACAGTAGACCACGTATTCAACTACCTCCTCAGGCAACCTCAAGATAGGTGTGCTGGTCAACCTCTGCCTCAGCTCCTGGAAGCTCTGCTGACATCTGTCTGACCACACGAAGGGTTTCCCCTTCTTCTTCAACGCTGAGAGTGGGGACACAACTTTGGAGAATTCCGACACAAATCTCCGATAGTATCCGGCTAGGCCCAAGAAACTCCGCACCTCTGTCACGGTCTTGGGTGGCTCCCAAGCTAGCATTGCCTCGATCTTCGCGGGATCCACTGCAACTCCCGCCTCAGAAATGACGTGCCCCAAGAAGTGGACCTCACGTAACCAGAACTGACACTTCGAGAGCATTCCATAAAGCTGGTGCTCTTGGAGTGTGTCTAGTACAATACGCAGGTGGTAGGCGTGCTCCTCCTCCGTCTTCGAGTACACCAAAATTTCGTCGATGAAGACTACGACAAATCGATTGAGGTATGGCTGGAAGATCCTGTTCATGAGGCTCATGAAAACTGCTGGAGCGTTGGTCACACCGAAAGGCATAACCAAGAACTCATAGTGGCCATATCGACACCTGAAGGACGTCTTCTGCACATCCTCATCTCGAACTCTGAGCTGATGATAGCCTGACCTGAGGTCTATCTTTGAGAACCACCGTGCTCCCTTGAGCTGGTCGAAAAGGTCATCAATCCTGGGTAGCGGATACTTGTTCCTCACTGTCACCTGGTTCAGGAGACGATAATCGACACACAGTCTCAAGCTCCCGTCCGCCTTCTTGGCGAAAAAAATCGGGGAAGCCCAGGGTGAAACAATGGGTCGGATGAACCCCTTGCCCTGCAAGTCCTCCAACTGTACCTGCAGCTCTCGAAGCTCAGCGGGGGCCATCCGATATTCTAGGGTGGATATCGGGGCTTTCACGGGATACAGGTCAATATAAAAGTCTACCTCTCTGCGAGGAGGTAGTCCTGGAACGTCGTCGGGAAAGACGTCCGCGTACTGATCCACCACTGCAGGAAAACTGGGACTCCGCACGTCAACTTCTCCCAGGATGAGGCTAGCCAACTGATGAGTGATGGGCTGACCTCTCCTCTGTGTGAGTCCATCATGTGCTGCTAAGGCTCCCTTCTCGCCGGTGAAGGTGAACCTGCTCCTGTCGGTGCGCACACATCGCACCTTGCGCCTAATGCAGTCAATCTGAGCATGGACCCTAGATAGCCAATCCATGCCCAAGATGACGTCGTAAGGCCTCGACGCCGCTACAAGAAGATCCCAGCCGAAGTTCTCGCCTCCTAGAGCAAGCTCACACTGCCGGCACCAGTGCGTAATCGTCGAGTCTTCTCCCGTAGGAGTCTCTAGCCGTAAGGATCGAGCCAACGGCTCTGTCGGAATCTCTGAGCTCCGAACAAGGGCAGTGGCTATGAAAGAGTGACTCTCTTCTGTGTCTATCAGAACTGCAGAAAGGGTGGAATAGACACAGATCGTACCTCGAATCATCTCTGGCGCACCGTGGTCGTAGGCCTCCGCTGCCTGGAGCTGAGCCTGTCTCTACCCGCCAGCTCCCTGTGGTCGGGGCGGGCCTCCTGGTGGTGGTGGTGGCAGAGCCTCAAAGCATCGCCCACCACCTGCTGCTCGGCCAGCACCTCTGCCTCGTCCGCCTCCTCCCTGCGGACTGCCACGGTCGACCCTCTACCTCTGCCTGGGTGGTCCCTCCACCGTCTGTTGTCCCTCGGTATGATGGGTCGGGCAGTCACGAGGCATGTGGCCCCGCCCGCCGCACTCGTAGCACTGCCTGCCTCTCGGAAGACTGGCTCCGGGATGGGTGCCCTGCACTGCTGAGCCAGTGTCCCAAGGTCGCCTGCCGGAAGGTCTGGTCCGCCAGGAACCCTGAGTCATCCGCCTGCTAACAGCTGCCGAAGACTCCGCTATCTGCCGCCCTGCGGTATGTCTCGCTGTGGACTCAGCCAGGAAGCTCTCGATCGGGAGGGCTCACTCCAGTACTCCTGCCTGGGTCGGGATGCTGAGGGAGATCAGCGATGCCCTGATCTCATGTCTCAAACCCTACTCGAAGGTCCGGGCCCGGAAGAAGGGGTCCCGTACCATGTCTGTCGAGTACCGAGAAAGGTCGGTGAACCTCGCCGCGTACTGAGCGACTGTCAAGCTGCCCTGCCGAAGCTGAAGAAGCTCCCGAATGCGCACTGCACGGAGGGTGGCCGGGACGAACTCTGAGCGGAAGAGACCCTCGAAGTCCGTCCAGATGAGGGTGGCCTCATCGTGTACCTGGAGCATCAGGCTCCACCATCGTCATGCTGCTGCGTGCAGTAGGCTCGCCGCGAGGATCACTATGAGGTCTGCTGGTGTCCTCACTAGCCTGAAAACTCGGACGACCGCCTCCAGCCAGTCCTCGGCTACCTGGGGGTCCAAATCCCCACGGAACCTGGGTGGTCGCTGGCGCTGGAACTCGTGCCGAGCTCCGAGGCGTCGTGCGTCGTCAGCTGCCAGTGCTGGAAGCATCGGGGGCTCGGCGGGTAAAGGTACCACCGGTGCCTCTGCTGTCAACGGGCCCTGTACCGAGGCCTCGTCGCTCGGCGGGTTGTCGTCGCGCACTACTCTAGGAACCCTAGCTGGCTGCTGTCGTCGTGCCATCCTGAAAAGGAAACAAGTGCACCATGGTCAGAACAATATACCTGGTGAGCTGACACAAGTAATCACAATGAAAACTTGAAACACACATGCAATCAATGTTTTCGTGCATTAAGTCGGAAATCAGAAGTTAGGGTCCTGGTGTATGGATGCGTCGGCCGCCGCACCAACACTGGACTCCCTGGACTGATAACCACACTCAATACGCTAAACACTATTGCTTCACATAGAAGAAAGATCAGAGTCTGCGGTAGAACTGACCTCCTTTGATACCAATTTTTCACGACCTGTCCTCGGGGCCCGTGCCGTGACTACCCCAAGCCCGCCTTCCATAGGTCAGGGGCTGGCGACTAGGACCAAGGCGTAAATCCCAACAAAAAGGGAAGGCATTGCTTTTGGAAAGCAAACAAGCACCAGAGAGTAAGCAAGCGGAAAAGTAATCACTAAGTAAAAACTGTACAAGCTGTGCTGAAAGTAAAAGGGGCCGGAAATACAAGCCCAACTGTAAAGTACAACTGAAAGGAAAAAACAGCAACTGAAAAGGGAAAACTGCAGCGTCGATCCGTCCTCTGGAAGTCCCACCTGATGGGTGGGTACAGATAGCCTCCACTGCTCCTCGGGTCCACCTGACCGCTCCGAGTACGTCCCGCCCAGTGGTCCACCTCCAGGAACTGTCCTGCTCCGCACGCCTCCACCACGGTCAGTGTTGTCCGTCGTCTGCAACCAACACAACGTAGTGCGGGCAAAGCACGTGCAGGGGTGAGTATAAGCTACTCATTAGGGACCCCGAGACCCCTGAAGGTCTCCCGAAATCCACAAAGGATAATCCACAAAGGAAAGATACAATCACGAAGTAATATCTGACACGGCTTAAGTATATGCCCATACATATACCTAAGTCATCAATTCCCGTTCGGCTCTAACGCCCGATCCCAAGCACAACCCAGTCCACAGAGGAAAGAAAAACGTATACCCACACAGGATAACTCAACACAAACCACAAAGGAGAGTAAACAGTAAACCCACACAGGATAGCTCAACACAATCCACTAAGGAGGGAAACACAAGATTCACCTCACATAGGTATACCTTTTCTGATGACGATAAAGATGATCACTGAACCATCTAAATCATTGGACCCACGAAGGATCGATAGGTACTAACCCCGCAGTGACCCACACAGGATCGGACCCACACAGGATAGGGCCCACGCAGGACCTGTAGGCGCTGGCTCACATAGAACCGCTGAGCGCTGACCCACACAGGATCGGGAGCACTAATCCACGTAGGATTGCTGAGTGCAGTAGTCATCGCAGTCCACTGAGGATCTCTGCACAGTCGTCGCCGCAGTCCACTGAGGATCTCTGCACGGTCGTCGCCGCAGTCCACTGAGGATCTCTGCACGGTCGTCGTCGGAGTCCCCGGAGGATCTCTGCACAATCGTCGCTGTCGAAGTAGCAGTCGCAACCAGCACTAGGGTTCCCGCACACAGCAAGCTCATTCGGGAGGGTCCGCTCCACGAGCCGAGAGGCTGATACATCAACTGACACAATGTCCGAAGTTGATGTATCCAAAAGTTCTGTATCGTGAATAGGAACTCAACGTCGCAGACGGCGCGTCAATCAGACGCCCGGTCTGAGAGTTATTGGCTTTTTCGTCCCAGGGGCCCGGTTGGTTTTTAAGGCAAAACCAACCCGACCGTACTCCACCTGCGTCCAAACCTCGGGCGGAGTAAGCCAAAAGATCCGTCTCACTTAGAGGAATTCAATAAAGCTGACGGCACGTCAATCGGACATCCGTAGCTCAAGATATGAGTGTTTCCCCTCCGAGGGCCCGGTTGGTTTCGTGTACGAACCAACCCGGCCGAACCCAAAATATTCCGAAACTTTGAGTGAGATAAACCGAAATGATCGACTCGCTCCAAGGATTGCGTTTCCGCTGACGACGAGTCGTTTGGAGGCCCGTATCTCATGTTACGGTCGTTTGAACGAAAGCCGTCCGAAGACGGTGGGTCCGGGCTCGGGCCGACCCGACCCGACCCCCCCCCCTGGTTGGCCCGAACCGGGTCGGGTCCGACCCGGTTGGCCCGGCCCGGCCCGGCCAGGGCCGGTCCGGCTCGGCTCGGCCGAGCGGCCGACGCGGGGGAAAGCCGCCGCCACGAGGGACACCCCCGCGGCACCCGCGGGGTGTCGGCCAGACAGCCGGACGCGCCGCATGACAACCCCGCGTCAACCGCGGGGGGCCGTGTGACAACCCCGCGGCACCGGCGGGGTGTCGCGCTGGACACCCGCGGCACCCGCGGGGTGTCGCACTGGACACCCGCGGGGTGCCGCCGGTGACCCGCGCCGCCACCGGCTTCCGCGGGTCGCCGGAGTCGCTCCGGTGGCCTGTTTTCCTTCCCGTCTACGCCGTTGTTCCTCCCGAGTTCCGTTCTTTACTGCGGGATCGTCAAACATCCATTGCGGCACGTTCCTTCGTCGCCCGTCAAATCTGCACAAAATGAAGAACGGCGGAGGGTCGTCGGGCCGTGTTCGTTGGCCCGCACCCTCCGCATTAGAGATAAACAACGGGTGGAAAAATAAGTTCAACACATGAACGCATATCCGAAACAATTTTTGAAGAAATAAAATTGTTTCATAAATGGGAATAATAAAAAAGGGGTAATTCCCAAAAAAAAATCCCTACCTCGCTGATCGTCACGCGCGGGCGTTCTTCGCGGAAAAGCTCGTCGCGGAAGAGAGGGATCGTCGCGTCGTCGTGGTGAGGCGTCGCGTCATCGCGGAATCAGGCGTTGAGTCGACGAGATCAATGGACCAAGAACAAAAGATTTAAATTATCAATAATTAAATCTGTGTTTAAAACCAAAAGGAAATAACCTTGTGAGGAAATCCGAAATCACTCACCTCAAACGGTCGGTGATCGGAGATCGGACCGGGGAGAAACGTCTCGGACGGAAGCGTCGTCGATTTCCGGGTTCGGCATTCTTCGCGTTCTTCGCGTTCTTCGCAAGGGAGAAGAAGAAACAAGGATCCTCTCAAATCTTCCCAATGCACAAGTAACCAGAGGTCGAGCTTTGGCCTTATTTTATTATTACGCCAAAGAATTTGAAAACTGGTTAAGAAACGATCCATCAATTCGTTGAATTAATTCAACGAAAGAAAAAACCCATTTAATTCACGAAATAAACCGCCCAATTAAATGGTCTGTTAAGATTTTAAGAAACGCGTTAGTTGACTTTCATTAAGACGGGTTTTCGTGGGTGCGTTTCTTAGCGGAAAGAAACGGCGGGGCTCGTGCGGGCCCCACCTCACAAATATCCTACCAAGGGGGGTAGGATATTTTTGGATAGCATCCTATCTGATTCAACTCAGTTCAAGCCGCCTTTAAGTGGCTTCCAAGTGGCTTCCAATTTGTCATGACCCGTCCTCGGGGCCCGTGCCGTGACTACCCCAAGCCCGCCTTCCATAGGACAGGGGCTGGCGACTAGCACCAAGAAGTAAATCCCAACAAAAAGGGAAGGCATTGCCTTTGAAAAGTAAACAAGCACCACAGAGTAAGAAAGTGGAAAAGTAAACACTAAGTAAAAACTGTACAAGCTGTGCTGAAAGTAAAAGGAGGCCGGAAATACCAGCCCAACTGTAAAGTGCAACTGAAAAGAAAAACAGCAACTGAAAAGTAAAAGCCACAGCGTCGAGCCATCCTCTGGAAGTCCCACCTGAAGGGTGGGTACAGATAGCCTCCACTGCTCCTCGGGTCCACCTGACTGCTCCTAATACGTCCCGCCCAGTGGTCCACCTCCAGGTACCGTCCTGCTCCGCACACCTCCACCACGATCAGCGCTGTCCGTCGTCTGCAACCAACACCACGTAGTGTGGGAAAAGCCCGTGCTAGGGTGAGTATAAGCTACTCAGTAGGGACCCCGAGACCCACGAAGGTCTCCCAAAATCCACGAAGGAGAATCCACAAAGTAAGGATACAATCACGAAGTAACATCTGACACGGCTTAGGTACATGCCCATACATATACCTAAGTCATCAATTCCCGTTCGGCTCCAACGTCTGAACCCAAGCACAACCTAGTCCACATAGGAAAGCAAACGTATACCCACACAGGATAGCACAACACAATCTACAAAGGAGAGTAAATAGTAAATCCACACAGGATAGCTCAGTAGAATCCACAAAGGAGAGTAAACAGTAAACCCACACAGGATAGCACAACACAATTCACAAAGGAGAGTAACACATGATTCAGCTCACACAGGTATACTTTTTCGGATGACGATAAAGATGATCATTGATCCATCTAAGTCGTCGGACCCACGAAGGATCGATAGGTAACTAACCCCCGCAATGACCCACACAGGATCGGGCCCACACAGGACCTGTAGGCACTGGCTCACACAGAACCGCTGAGCGCTGACCCACACAGGATCGGACCCACACAGGATCAGGCCCACACCGGACCAGGCCCACACATGACCTGTAGCACTGATCCACGTAGGATCGCTGAGTGCAGTAGTCGTCGCTGTCCACTGAGGATCTCTGCACAGTCGTCGCCGCAGTCCACTGAGGATCTCTGCACGGTCGTCGTCGGAGTCCACGGAGGATCTCTGCACAGTCGTCGCTGTCGAAGAAGCAGTCGCAGCCAGCTCTAGGGTTCCGCACACAGCAAGCTCGTTCGGGAGGGTCTGCTCCCCGAGCCGAGAGGCCGATACATCAACTGTCACAAAGTCTGAAGTTGATGTATCCAAAAGTTCCGTATCGTCAACAGGAACTCAACGCCGCAGACGGCGCGTCAATCGGACGCCCGGTCTGAGAGTTATTGGCCTTTTCGTTCCAGGGGCCCGGTTGGTTTTTAAGGCAAAACCAACCCGACCGTACTCCACCTGCATCCAAACCTCGGGCGGATTATGCCAAAAGATCCGTCTCACATAGAGGAATTCAACAAAGTTGATGGCACGTCAATCGGACGTCCGTAGCTCAAGATATGAGCGTTTCCGCTCCGAAGGTCCGGTTGGTTTCGTGTACGAACCAACCCGTCCGAACTCAAAGTATTCTGAAACCTTGAGTGCGATATACCGAAACGACCGTCTCAATCTATGGATCGTGTTGCCGCTGACGACGAGTCGTTTGGAGGCCCGTAGCTCAAGTTACGGCCATTTGAACGAAAAGGGTCCGTGGACGGGGGGTCCGGGCCCGGTCCGACCCGGCCCGACCCCCCCTGGGTCGGCCGAACCCGGTCCGACCCGGTCCGACCGGGTCGGACTGGTCTGACCCGGCCAGGGCAAGGCCCGGCCGCTCGGACTGGCCTGGCTCGGCCTACCCGGCTCGGCTCGGCCGCGCGGCGCGGGGGGGAGCCGCCACCCCCGCGTGACACCCCCGCAACACCCGTATATGTATGGGCATATACCTATGCCGTGTCAGATATTACTTCGTGATTGTATCTTTCCTTTCTGGATTATCCTTTGTGGATTTCGGGAGTCCTTCGGGGGTCTCGGGGTCCCTACTGAGTAGCTTATACTCATCCCTGCACGGGCTTTGCCCGCACTACGTTGTGTTGGTTGTAGACGACGGACAGCACTGACCGTCGTGGAGGCGTGCGGAGCAGGACAGTACATGGAGGTGGACCACTGGGCGGGACGTACTCGGAGCGGTCAGGTGGACCCGAGGAGAAGTGGAAGCTATCTGTACCCACCCTTCAGGTGGGACTTCCAGAGGACGGCTCGACGCTGCAGTTTTCCCTTTTCAGTTGCTGTTTTTCCTTTCAGTTGTACTTTACAGTTGGGCTTGTATTTCCGGACCCTTTTACTTTCAGCACAGCTTGTACAGTTTTTACTTAGTGTTTACTTTTCCGCTTTCTTACTCTGTGGTGCTTGTTTACTTTCCATAGGAAATGCCTTCCCTTTTTGTTGGGATTTACGCCTTGGTGCTAGTCGCCAGCCCCTGGCCTATGGAAGGCAGGTTTGGGGTAGTCACGGCACGGGCCCCAAGGACGGGTCGTGACAATATAAATGACCCATCTCAGTTAATTATTTATTACCCTATATACACTAAATAAATAGATTATTAAATTCATGTATTAATTTAATAATGACAATAATAATTCTCATTCACACTCAATAAATCTCCACAATGTAAGCATTATCCCATGGGAATCAAATTTCATCCCAACATTGAGTGACGACCCTAAATAATTAGTAAAAAAGTAATGAACATTTTATATGATCTAAATATTGAATGAAATACAATGAGTAACAAAACATGGAGATTCTAATATCTATCTTAGCTCAAAAAATCAGGTTAAAGGGTGTATAAATGGAAAATAACAATAATACATTAAAAATAATAGTAACGTAAATGAATTGTTATGATATGTTTAAAAAAACTTATGTAAATGAACATACCACTATGAGAAGGGATAAAAATCATTGATAATAAATTTTCTGAATACTTTTATATGAAACTCAGTTTCTTGTTCATATATAGACCTCAAAACCTTTATAAAAAAAAAATATTCTATAACAGATTTAAAAGATCAAAGGTTCAACATGAAATATTAAAATTTTCATAATGTTCCCAAATGTTGTGTATAAATACATCCTTGTTATTAGTGGTTTTATACATGTCAAATAGAATAAAAAAGATTATGAATCAGAAAACTTTTTTAACAACATCTCATTTTTGACTCATATAATTAATTTACCTATTACATCATTTATAGACACTATTAATATCAAATGACTCAAAAATAATAATAAATGACTAAAATTATGGAGATGTAGATAAAAACTAATGATATGGATTAAATTTCATTGAAATGTAGAATTTTAGATGTCTTAAACACATTTCATTATTTTATTATTTTACATATAATTGTGTTTTCTAAATTTTTTTGAGTCTCATGGGTTGGTGTAAGGTTTGTAGAGATTTGAATGGGAATGTGTTCAGTGGATCTTTCAAATATTAATAGATTCAACATTTTATAGAATAGTATATATATTATTCTTTTCAATCATACAGCATAGTAAAATCATTCAAAACCTATTTATTTACTTATAATAATCCAAACCCTTGATATAATAAATTAATATGGATATATTAGATATTAAATGAGTATAAAATGATTTTATTGGTTTAAAATTAATTTGTTTATTATATTTTTATTTGTGTGATAAAAACAGTGTTATTATTTTATAGACAATTTTAATTAATATTATATAATATATTTAATAGATTATTTTTTGTTGTCATTATTTTTGGGACTATTATATTTATATTATCACACAGATATATATTATTATTGGTACATCATGGATCGTATCTACCACATTTCATATTAAATATTTTTATTGGAATATTATTAAATTAAAATTGTCATTAAAAATGTAAATTCACATTATCCTCTCATTATGTGTGAAGATTATTTGGGGAAATGGATTTATTTCTCTCTTCTCACTTCATCAATGTTCTTATAAGGAAACTAAAGGTAAAAATTTTAAGGGTTTCATCATGTAATGGATAATCTCTCGAGTTTGAAAGGTTTTTTTCCCATGGGGGTTAGGAGAGTTCTATATGTACCAATCATACCTCATTAGTGGTGGTACCAATATCGAATTACCGTATGACTATTTTTTCTCATTCAAATGCGTGAAATATTTTATGATTTTTTATATTCCAATTTTAATTATAGATTTATTATGGATTTATAAGAGTTTTTATTGTTATTTCATCAGTCGTTATTTTCATATATCATTGGATGTTCTAGTACACTATAAAGTATGAAAGTTATTTCCATTATCCAATAATTGGTTATAAAACAATGTACCTGAGTTCTATAACATAATTTTTAAAACATATGATATCTCTTTATATATCTAAAATTTATTTTAGAGGAATGTGATGAATTTTTTAAATAATAGATGTGTTATAAAATTTTTTATGTTTTGGTTAATTGGAAAACATACTATAGTGAGATTTTAGTGTAAGTTATCTTTAATTCATGGTATCATTAACTTGGTAAAAAATAATTTTTAAATTATATGAATTTAGATGATTTTTAAAATGACTTCAAAAAGGCCCAAAAAACAAAATTTTCATGTTATTTCCATAATTATTTAATAAAAACATATTATTTTCATTAAAATGTATATATTATCGATGATTTTATTACATATACATTTTTTATTTTTAACAGTCAATAAAAAATGTTTTGTAGAGCGGTTGAAATATGTATTGCTGAATATAACTATATTTTTGTTGATTTTATTTTTTTGTTATTTTATAAATATGTATCTAAAACTTAGTAAATTTTTATAAATATATTTATTTCTTTTTATTATTATTTATAATAAAAATTGGTGTTATTGAATATGTGAGTAACATATGGGATTTATTAAAAACAATTATTTATATTATTGTATTGAAACTACTTTTAAACAAATGGTTTTTTGATGATATTTTAATTATATAGTCACCATTGGATATGCAAAGATTTTTAAATCCAATTAAGTTCTAAAAATTAGTCATAAATAATGCAAGTTACTTGGATGGATGGAATTCCATTTCTATTTGTAGGGACATTTTATTTGGAAAATTTTCATGTGTTCTCAATTTGGGAATAATTGGACTATTACATGATTAATTCATTTATTGTTAGAACCTATAAGTAAATGTATTCATTTTAATTTTTAATAAAATCCAGAAATAGCTATTTCTAATATATAATTAGAATTTTAAAATAAAACATTCAAATTATCTATTTCGTGTGGGGCTTATTTTTATTAATTTAAAATTATTTATTATTACTTTTCAGATAAGAATGTGGGTTTCTTATTGATTTAATTGTATATATTATTTGGATGCACCCTAATAGGTTGTGTGAATACTCCATATATGTACACCAATGGTGGGTGAGTAATACATGAATTGTTTTATATATCATGTAATACTTTAAATGATAATATAGTAAATGAAAACCTTTTTAACAAAAAATGTGGCACTATAAAAATTCTATTATTTCACTATAATAGTACAACACATTATAATACAACAGAAAATTAGAAAACTAGTTTCATAATATATTTTTTAATCGGTACCATAAAATAATTGTGTAAAAATATAATCAAAAATTATATATATATATATATATATATATCAATTAATAATAATAAAATATCTCATATTTTTCTTAGAATAAAATTGAAAAGAGTTTTCAAATATTACGTTTCAAATTTTGGATTTTGAAATAAAAATATATTTTTATTTGAATATTAAATTTCACAATTATATTTAAACAAATATATATATATATATATATATATATATTTGAGTTTGAATTTTTTTTCAATATATTGAAATTATCCAATGTTGACTTTTTCAATATATTCAGACAACGGTAAAATTTAATGTAAAATATGAAACATTGTAGGAATAGTAGTTAAGTGTTACAACATCCCTATGACATTAAAATGTTTAAATTAGAAATATAAAGCATTTTACTAAAATATAGGTTGATTCATTATAATAATAAATTTAAATGTAATAAAAATTATTTTCGAAACCTATAGAGAATATTCCGTTATTGAAAATTTATTTTGATGATTTAAAAAACATTTATTTATGGATAAGAATGTTTTCCGCAACCAAAATAATATATTTTAAAGTACATCTACTCTTACGTAATTAAAATCAAAAAACATGGTGATACATATCAAATACCATGGGATTATATTGTGGGGCGGATAACAGTTATTTGTTAATATATGTTCTAAGGCCCATGGTAATAAATTATTAAAAAAATAATTTTCATTCGATAAATTTACTCACCCGTCCCCTCATTCATCTACACTAAAAAATTATTGAGCAGAATTATCCTATCATTGTATCTCCCAATAGTCTCTCCAAGGATTTAAAAAAAATTAATGTGTTTTTATAATTAATTAAGATGAAACATTTCAAGGTACGGGTTCCTAATGACTCTATTTTATTTTTAAATTATAATCCTTTTATAATGATATAATTCTAATTATTTTTTATAAATATCTATTATTATAATTACATGGTGTTATAATCAATTTTTTATGTGAAATTATAGTTTACCCCTAATTATATCCATTGAATATTACATTATATGGCCAATAGAGTGGAAACTAATCCCTTGTAATCTTTTATTTATGTAATTCACTTTCATTAATTTTCATTTCAACATGAAATATCATTAAGATTCATTATAATGAATTAATTATCATCTTATCAATCATAGAACCGCATTTCCAATGATTATACTTCCTTTACAGGTAATTTTAATGATCATACATTGGGGGATCCCCAATGAATTAATCTAAAAAATCCAAAAAATTTGAAATGTAAATTGGTTGTGGTTTCAAAGAATGGAAGCCTAGATTTGGACACAATTGGTGGATACATGATCTGGATTATATTCACCACAATTTATTAAAAAATTTATTGGTTATTAACTCGATCTTTACTCCACTCAAAACAAATGGTCCTAACTACACACATGGTTTGATACTCCTATGGAAAATTCTTTGAATGATTTATATGTTCTTTATAAAACAAAATAATGGATTTTAGAATGTTATTATTAAATAATTATTATTGATATCTTGAAACATGAAATTTCCCTAACCTATTATTTCATCATCATTCTATTTATAATGTTACTTTCTATTATAATTTGAATATCCTATAGTTTTTATGATGATTATGAAGTATTCACCTAGACAGAAAAATTAAACCATTGAATGGGGGAATATGTAAAATAAATATATATTTTATTTTGGTTTGGAAACATATTGATTACTTTTCTATAATTATATTTAAGGATCATTATGGAACAATATTATATGTGTTTTATTGGATTTTTTATGGTAGATGCATTGGAATTGTTATGTGATGAGTGAGGCCATGAGTTATATTGACCCTCAATGAATCAATATGACTCATGAAAAAATCTAGTTTCATATTTTAAATAGTCATTACGTATTTATATATGAATTTTCGGTATTATATCTTGATAGTATGTCTATAATGTCTGAAATTTTTCATTCTATCACTATGAGATTAGTTAATATTAGGAAATTATTTATTTACTATTATATATTTAGTGTATGTATTATCCATATATCTCAAATTATCTGATATTTATGTATTCATGTCATTTAAATCAGAAAAAGGAAATATTGCAACATTTTACATATGTATTTACATGTGTAAATAAAGATTTATTTTTTATTTAGTTGATGTATCTTATGTTTTAAATGTAATTTAATGTTCATTTACTCATATATTTCCTTGAGGCTACTAAGAATTTAGGTCCTTAGTAATGTGAATTATGGGTAATATAGAATTATGATAAAATAATTTTTTTTTATAGATTACTGTGGTTAGTGTATTATAATTTGTATTAATGAAATTTTAGTATAATCCTTAAAAACTATATTTAAAATGATTGTTCTAGAGAATATAAATCTATTAAAACCCTACACATATTTTATAAATTTTTCACGATGACATGAAGGTATTTTACAATATATTAATAGGAATTATATAAAATGATAAATAATTCCTTATTTTATTACTGAAATATTAAAATATTTTTCATTTCTTTTAAATGGGAAAACATGCAATTTAATCCATTATTTTCAAGGTGATTTTATGTAAATCAACAAGTATCATGGGAATATACTAATGAAGTGAAAATAGATAACATTTAAGATTATGATATCACAACTATAGAAGTTGAGGACCCTAATAATTTTATTGAATGTCTTATAACCATAAACATGAATTCAACTAATATATTATTTTATTCTGAATCAACAAACTCTATTATGTCTTCTATTTTTTCAAATAACATTGTATCCATGTGATTCACTAGATAATGAATTATTAGTTAATACTTATAGTGGAAATCCCATAGTTGTGAATGTATATTGGTATATATCTATTGAAATTCATGGATGTTCTTCACTTGAAAATCGTATATTAATGAAAATGGTAATATGTTATAAAATCCATTGAATGGATTTTTTGTTAATGTATAACAAAATAATTAATTAAAATGGGAATAAGATTAAAACCTCTTAGGTTGTAATTTAATGTCTTTTTAATTAAATAATTCATTATTAGAGTCTTATTTCGATCTATATAATTAATCATATTCATGAAATTCTAAGGGGATATGAAATAATATATATAATTATATCAAAAATATTAGAGTATGTATCTATTTTGGGAGATTATATTGATGTAATTATTTAGGAACTACTAGGATATACTGTTGACTAGGATGTCAAACTATCTATTAACCTTCTTCTACATGAAAAAACCCATATCTAATACTCCCTATAAAATGAATCCCATGTATGTAATTGAATTAATGTAACAATTTTAAATGTTTTTTGATAAAATATTCATATAAATTAGTGTTTATCTTTTGGGAGATCTTATATAATTTATTAAAAAGATGTTTGTGACCATGTAATGAACAACTCAATTTCATTGACTTAAGAGTACAATGAGTCCTTACATGGACATAAAAGACATCCCCAAGGAGCCAATGGAATGAAATAAATGCAGAAGGGATTGAAATACAAGTGGGGGACGATTTACCCATTTTGATATAAACTAACAAACCAATAGACCATAGCCAAACCATTTTATAAATGATTCATGAACAAATGAATGGAAATTAGGAAACATTATTTACCTTAAAACTATATCAAAGTGTTCAATAGTGGAAGACTGAACATGTATCATGGTATGTATTGGATAAACAACTCAATATTCATAAAATACCACAATACATCATGCTCCACAAGCTACAATCTCTACAATCACTAAACAACCCAACTATAACATGGTAGTGCTAAAAACGTGACAAATTTTACCCTTTCCCTGTCATGGAAGATAAAATTTGAAAAAGAACCAAAGTGACAAAGTAGGGGTGAGTATAAAACTCAACAGGTTTTCCCCAATCACTTTCCTACTCACAGCACAAGGATATAAAAGTTTGTCACATAATATAAAATAGTTTATTTATGTAAATTTACTAAAATAGTATATAACCAAATATAAAGAAGTTCTAAACACAGTTTGCAACCATGTGAGAACAAAACTAAAATAAACCAAATGCCAGCAAGTTATTTTTCTTGAAAAATAACTAATTCAATTTTTTACAACCAATTATTATTATGATTCTACATAGCTATTATACCATTCACAACACACCCAGATATGCATGATTTGTTTGAAAGTTCAATACTCATTAGTAGTCTTTCATCCAATTATGTTGTTTCCCAATGACACACACCTCCGACATAGGTTTGAATCCTTTTTCACCCAATGGTACTCATCCCTTGTTAAGGGACCTTTAATCTAGAACTCATACCAACACCATTTATTCCAAATATTTCCATTACCAAAATAAACCACTTCAATACTACTGAAATTTTATTGAAAACAAAATCATGACCAATTTTATGAAAAAATTAATTTCCATAACACCTTCACTTTTTTTAAATCCTCAAATCCCATTTATGTTGCAACACTCTATAAAAAATCCATGTTTTTAAAATTCACATTTTAAAACCACCAACCAAAGGACTCATTCGAAATCCTTAATTTTCATGGTTTCACAACCATCACTCAAGAAGGATTCCAACAAGTATAAAAAAACCAGATATCAATAAATTCAACACCACACATTAAATTTGAAATCATTCCAATCTATTCTTCTAAGTGGAGTTGATATAGAAGCCTCTTACCTCAACAGTTTTGGTGAAAACCCCAAAGAACGAAGAACACACAAGAACATGAGGTAGATTCTCCAAGAACCCACCATAGATCTATTCTTATAGCATGATCTAGAAAAACTGTCATCATATTTAGAATCCAAATACCATGATCTCCACATATTAGGCATATATCTATGATACCAAGAGAAAAGAAGAAGTATATCTATATAGATTTAGGAAACTGATCAAGAATGATGAAGAATGATAACATAACTCATGAATCAAGCTTCGATTCACAAAGGAAAGCATTAAGATCTCATTTGGATTGATGGGATAACCTTCTTTGGACAGATGAGAATACAAATTCCATTTTATGGGTTCATAAGAACAAAAACACTCCACTTAGAGGAAAAACCAAATGTGATCCACTGTTTTAGGATCTCACATAATCTATCTATACAGTTAGTTCACATGGTTAGAAAAACTGTGCGCTAACCATGTGTTAGCTACTACTGAGGCAGACCCTCACTTGAAATACTCGCATGGTCTCCTTAACCATTCTCTAACTATAATTGAGCCACTACCTCATGCGGACTAATTACACACGGTTTGGCAGTACAATTAGACAACCCCCCCCCCCCCACCCCGTGCTGATTCCATTTTTGCTAAAAACTACCTATAATGTTATCCCATCTCTCCCATTCAACACCCTTAAACATTACAACTATAAAAGGATTCATGTAAGGGTTAAATACCAAAAACTTGGGGTACTAAAATCTCCCCCCATTGGTTTATCCGTCCATAGAAAGTAGAAAACATTCACTGACCTGTTAGAGGTATGGACACTACTCTTTCATTTCCATCTCACATTCCCAACTCTCGTTTGGAATTTGACCATGCTGTTATAAAACCCATAGTAGACCGATATTTTGTCCACATAATCTATTCCATTGAATATACCTAAGCCATATTGGGATATGTATCAATGAAGAATCTAGATCATGTTTAATGTGATCCCATGTGATCACATAGGAGCCTTAAACAATGTCAACAAAATACATTCCCAGGATCACATCATAGACATCTATGTCCAATATTGAAATGTTCTATTTCATCTTAGCATCATCAATACTTATATCACATGCTCTGCACACAACGGCTTCAAATTATCATTCACCAGGTGGTACTTCCAGTTTTTAAATAGAAGTTACCATTTCCAACATTAAAAATACAAAATCAAAAGCATGATAAGAAATGATATAATTTGATAAACTAGTATCAAAGAACACATGAACTAGTGTTGAATTCAAATGAATCATATCTCTCACCTTAGATCATCCATCTTGACAATCAATAATATTCTTCTCAACTCCATATAATTTCTTTATCACTGAACTATTATCTTAATTGCCTTCCTGATATTGCCCTGTATGAGGAGTCATGGTATTTATAGAATAACTATAGCAAGCAATTCCCTATTGATGTGACTGGTTCTACTGTCCTTTCCCTATCAAAGCATACAATGCTTGTAACTTATGAGAAGTGTCCCGAGAACCTAAGCATGGAGCACTGTTCTAATAGCACTGAAGATGTCCAATCATGTTGAAATTATGGAATGCTATAGGTTATGTCATACACTGTCTCTTTATATTGTTAGGTTAACCACATTAAAAGCAACCGTATTGTCTCTCGCTCATGGAGGAAGGTCCCGTGATCCAGGCAACTGATTCTGATTTCCACTACCACCACGGATATAGGTATCCCATTTCTTTTTTCATACATCATTTGAGTTACAACCATTACCTATAGGTATCATCATACCACATCCTATCGATCTCATGATATCATAGTCAGCCACAATCACTCTATTCACCATCAATGTATAATACATAATATAGAGTATTGCAATCTTCGATTGAATCTTTTGTGGTTGTCATGATTCAAAGATGTGTGCTTCCATGGATTCCCTTGACAAAATAACAGGTAAAAAACATACTTAATTAATGAATTTAGCTGCAACATCTGTGATAAAGTGATTCTATTGCTTCATGTTGATGAAATCTATTATTTTGTGGATCTAGAATGTGTGAGGATAGAATTACTTATTAATGATTTATTTAAAATTATCAAATGTGAAGACATCATCCAATTTATCATGTCCTGCTAAATCACACAAATTGAGTGCTAGAACCTTGAGAATATATGTACCCAACCTGAACTTTAGCTATACTTGTGAGCCGATGATGGCAAAGATATGATTCATTATACTAATCCACACATCTAAATTCTCGGGTATAAAATCACCCTTATTGTTAGGTGGATTCTGCTTCATGAACTGAATGGCATGATCCACATGTCTTGGATCATTCCTTCAGTTCCCCATATCCACATATTGAAATGTTTTAACAATACTCTAAACCAGCTCTTGGTTCACTTTTGGTTTAGGTGAAACCAAAATCTTCGCAACTTTTTCAGGTTGGTTTTGACGATGCATACTAGGTGACCTTTTCTATACCAAAAACAAACTCAGTCAATCCCAATCTCTAGAAACTGATGACTTACCAAATCAAATTTTATCACTTCTACTATCATGACATTATTTTCTAAAAAACCACTTTTTTCAACCATTTTTGAAACATTCCTTTGTCCTTTTCAAAAAAAAACTATTTTCCAAATATACCAAATATCCTTTTTTCAAAACCATTCATTTGAAATCAAATTATTCATTTTTTAAAAGTTTACACCTCACACAAAATCATAAATCATTACTCCAAATGAAATATGCAATCCTAGTGGGATGCCATTCCTCTACAATGCATTTCATGCTCATCTAATTTGAAAAACACATGACAATGAGATTTCATGATCTTAGAAGATTCTCTAAACACTTTTGTTCCCCACTCCCTGGTAACTTAATGTTCATCATAAAAGAGTTAGGTATGTCCTTTTATGTTATACATTTCAATTTATAAAAATAGTACTACTATATAAGATTTCATCCCAATGAATTTACAAGAAATAATTTCAACCTCCAGACCAAGAAAATATATGACAACTTGTTAAGAAAGGACCGAACAAACATATACCATTTTTAATAAACCACTCAATCTCATTGTCTTGAGAGCATAATGACTCATTAATGAGCCTCATGCAACCTCCCCAAGGTGCCAAAAGCTATAAATACGTTTCAAAGGGTTTCAAATACAATTTTTGGATGAATTTCCATTTTTGAAATAAACTAACAAACCAACAAACCAAAACCAATATATTTAATAAATGATGCATAAAAAAAGAAAGACTACTAAGCAACATCATGTATCTTAAAACCATATCAATGTGTACCCAAATAGAAGACCAAACTAGTATCAAAGTAAATAGCGGATAAACAACTCAAGCCTCTCAAAATAACACATGGATCCATGGTCTACATGCTCAACGATCCATAATCACCAAACAACCCATGTATCACGAGGTAGTGCTAAAACGTGGGAAACGTTACCTTTTCCCGAGTCTGGAAAGATAGCATCTGCAGAAGCACTAAAGTGACGATGTAAGGGTGAGAGTAAAAATTAGTATATATTTCCCAATTACATCCCTACTCATGCCAGATGGATAGAAAAATTATCCACATTATATAAAACAGTTTATTTAAGTAAATTTACCAAAATTGTTTATAACCAAATATAAACAATTTCCAAAAACTGTTTGATACCAGGAAAAAAAACCAAAAGAAACCAATTTCAAAAAAGGTAGTTCTCAAGAAAAATAACTAATAAAAATATTTAAAAACAATTATTTTTATCATTTTGTATTGCCATTCCATAGTTCACAACATACCCACACATGGATTCTTCATTTGACAACTCCATTCTCTAAAGTGGCCTCTCATCCAATTACCTTGTGTCCCAATGACACACGCCCCTGTCCTAGGTCACGTCCCTTGTACGCCAATGGCACTCATCCCTTTTTTAGGGCTTATTAAATTTGAACTCACACCAACACCATTTATGCAAAATATTTCAATTACCAAAATAACTCACTTCCATAAAACTAAACTTTTATAGAAAGCACAAGAACAAAAAATTTCAACAAACATTTAATTTAACTAAAACCATCCCTTTTATTGAAAACATAAAATCTCATTTATGTGCCAACAATACAAAAAAATCCGCTTTTTTAAAATCAACATTTTAAAACCTAGAAGCAAATGATTCATTCGAAATCCCCAATTTTCCATATTTTACATCCATCACTCAAGAAGGTTTCCAACAAGTGTTCAACTAAAAAATCTCAATCAATTAAACAGAAAACATTCAATTTCAAATAATTAAAATTAGTTTTACTATGTGTAGTCGATAAAGATGCCTCCTACATCAATGGTTTTTATGAAAACCCCAATTAATGAAGAATACACAGGACAACCAGGTCGATTCTCCAAGAACCTGCCTTAGATATATTCTCCTAGAAAGATCAAGACCAAATATCATCATATTTGGAATCAAAACACCAATATATACCAATAATGAGTGTATATATAAGAATCCTAGAGAAGAGGAGATGTAGATCTAAGTAGATCTATGACACCGGTCAAGAACGATGAAGAGTGATCATATACCTCAAGAATCCTATATCAATTCACCATGGAAAGCCTTTGGATCACCTCTGGATCAAATAGAGAACATTATTTGGCCTTAAGAGAAGAAAAATTATTAATTATGGTTGAATATGATAAAAAAAGAGCACCTTAGAGGAAACAATGTTTGAGATACACTTTTTTAGGATCTCATATGAACTATTTGCACAGTTTGTTCGCACAATTAGAAAATATGTTCACTATTCATGTGTTAGCTACTACCAAGGAAGACCCTTGAATGGATTCCTTGAATGATCAACCTAACCATTCTCCAACTATGCTGAAGCCACTACCTCAAGTGGACCAACTATGCATGGTTTGGCCTTTCAATTAGAAAAATTGCGTGTCACCCATGAAATTTTCATTTTCCCTAAAAAATATTTCCAAAGATCTCCCAAATATCTCATTAATCACCTTTAAACATTATAACCATGAAAATCATCATGTAAGGGTTACATACCAGAAATAGAGTGTACTACATCCTATGATTTTGTGCATCGATTACAAGGAAACCAATTCCATTAATATAAATACATGTATTCTTTACTTGACTGTAATGATTTTTTGATCAAATTAATGGAGATTAATTATAAAAAATTACTGTATTTTCCAGTTATCATTAATTAAATATGAATGGGGTTGATATAATAATGTTTTATTTCTGTATAGTGTATACACAATATGTGTTCATAATAATGTAGTATTGGTAAAAAAAATCATCATCAGTGTTCATGGATCTAATAAATAGATTATTCAATGGCTATATTAGTAATTTTTTAATTTTTTTATATAATATATAAGGTTAAAATTTACATTATATATAGAGAATTAAGATAATTTAAGAATTTTATTTGATACTATATTGGAGATGTAGATATATAGGAAATTTAGTAATTATGAAACTTAACTTTAGTATATTTTCTTTCTTGTTCATTCCATTTACAAGGATGAAATAATTATTGACCTCACAAAGAAAAAAATTACTATAGAATGGATCATACCATGAAATATTACTAATATGTATTTTATCCTTGGTTTAGTAGGTTACTAATAGATATTTTTTGAGAATATATCCCAATTAACAGATATATTAAGATAGATGGCTCTTAAAGGGGTAAAATTATATGTATATAATGAACATGAAGTATTATTTTGGGAATTAATGAAAATATTTTTCAATGAATTTTTGTTGACCATAAAATTTATAATGTAATATTTTTTATATATAGCGATGGATAAATGAAAGGTATATCATGTTTTTGTATGAAAATATTAAAAAAAATTCTCATGAATTAATGAAATTAATGACAAATGAAAAAAAACTTACTCAGGATCTTATGTTTGAACTTGTAATATATAAATTGAATATTATTTAGGCACTATAATAAAAGGGAAAATGTGAAATATATACCAATTAAAAAGATTAATGTATATATTTAATCATAAGGATCTCAACATCAGAGAGAAAATATGGTTGGAACTAAACATAGACTGTGACTTTGTAACAAAATACCAACTTGGGAATGTAATAAAAAGTGATTAATGATTTGAGATGAATTATTTATGAATTTCTATCTTTGATAATTATAGAAATGGAATTTATATTCATTTATTTTGTAATGATGGGTATGAAAATTACTAAGGCAAAGGAAGCTTTGTTCCTTCTCCAAGTAATTACCAAACAAAATTTTCTAAAGATGATAAGGTGGCCTCAATGAGATTACAAGGGATTAAAAATAAAATAAACTCGATAAATGATGAGATATTACATAATCTTATATATAAAGAAATAATTTTTGACGTTAGGAAATACTATACATGTAGAATTCTTAATAGATCTAATGTATGGATTAATAGTAAAATATTATAACAAAAAATTATATACATGACCTGGTCGTACCAAGAGGTATATAGAGGTAAAAGAGAAAATTGGGTGGAATCACATGATGTGTGAAATTGAAAACATGATGTCAATATTCTTTGATAAAAATATGTAAATAAAGAGAGATAAAATCTATGGGTTATCATTAAACATACATGTTCAAATGTTGATGTGTAATATCATCATAATGTATTGATTTTAATAAAAATGAAAAAATATCAAGTAAGAATGCTATTAATTATTTCATTAATGATTAACAGACCATGTCTAGACATTTTCAACTAATAAGGGAGGAATTACCCCACATTCATCCAAAAAATATATAACACCATACAGTTTAAAATGAAGAACACTGTATTTGATAGTGTTTGTGACACAGAACACAAATATAAGAAGAAAATTTAACACCCTAAGAATTTAAGATATAATTAATTTTTACATAAATTCAATCTCTCCAATAACATGCATTTCACAAAAACATTGAGTTTATATTGTGTCCCATGCAACAACGACTTTGAACAAAATATGACATGTTATTAAATTATTATCATTTAATTTGATAAGTATACCATGTTTCTAAATTGGACGGAAAGACTAGTATTATCTAAATTTTAAAAATTATTGTTTCCTATTGATTAGAAATAAAATAATATTACTTTAGATGGAAAAATTTTATTTTGAAAGACATTATTTGATCTAAAATATAGGATAATCGGGCTTTTAACACATAATTTAAATTAAATTTTAACCAATTCTAGAAACATTATTTAATAAAAAAATCCTTTTTTAAATAATCATAAAAATTTAGCTTATAGTTAATTTATTATAATTTTAATAAATATTTCATTCTTTGATTAATATAGAAAAATACTAAATTTTAATTGAAAAAACCTTTTCGTTTAAAAAAATTATAAGAATATTTTTTATTTTTTGATTTTTTTTAAAATAAAATTATTTCGTTTTTATATCCATTAATCTATTTTATGTCATTATAATAATTTTTATATTTATGTTTTGTGATATCCTGACCTGAGTGCCATATACTGGCGCCCCGAGATGGTTTTGCGCATAACAATAGGTACACCTCCCCATATAACATTGTTTTCTGAAAAGTAAAACTAGTATAATATATACCAAGGGGATTCTATACCCTATTTATTAATAAATTTCAAAAACATAATTAAATACTCCATAACCAGATGATATAATCAATAACCAGTACAGAAAAACAAGACATGATAAACAAAACCATGAAACAATAACTAAAACTAAAGATGTATATATTACATTCCTTAATTAGTCTCAAGTGTCTAATGAAAAAAACAAGTAAACAATGACACTCTTATTTGGGTCTTGACACCAAGTTCGAATTCATCATCCATGATCTATCCCAACTCGTCCACATAACATATTGATCTTTCCATTATCATATCATTCAAACATGTAGACTATTTAGGTTCCAATCTAGAAACCTATGTAAGGGTGAGTGCAACTTATTAGGACACCACCAAAAATACCAAAAACAATATCAATTTAAAAATATTTTATGAAGTTGTATAAACAATAAAATTGGAAATATAAATCAGTAGTTATCACATTTCATTATTCATTGTTTGACAAACAATTTCCCTAGGATCATGATGAAACCTAAACCATCAATGCCTACTTCATCCCATTCTAGAGTCTGACCCATCCCAAAGGGATATAACATAGATAAACATAATTTTTTATGACAGTAAATTTCAATCCATATATAATCCACATTAAACCATATTCCATGGCCAATAATTCTGTTCTAGAATTTCATATCTTGCACCCCCATTTGCTTTTCAAGAATCAGTCCATGTCCCACACCTCATAATTATCACATATGGGATTTAGGTGCATCACTATTTTTTCCACAGACTTTATCACATATTGTTTTTTGAAGTATTATTCCATTTCCCAAACTCAATATCAATCAATCACAATGATCACATATATCCCATATATCCAAAATATACCACTTATCAAGGTTAATCATGACTAATTTTCTATAATATTTTCATATCACGGTTCTACATTTCATTTTATCAACACAATCATGGTTCATCAATTTTATCACATGGAATAATATGAAAATTTCACAATTAAACAATTTATAAACATTTAATAATATACACCATTAAACCCTAAATGTTAGGTCAACCACCACTAATTCCCACTATAAATCAAGTCATAACTGTTTTAATCATCCAAACGAACAATTCCATTAATCAACCAATTGAATATCATGTTATTACATCAATTCCATGATTTTGAATTTATTAAATAACCAATTAATTAATCTAATTCAAGATGTTATTTCCAAACATGAAAATTCAAATTTCAAAAAAAAAACATATAGTAAATTAAATTCAACAGTATGGGATGTTAAATAAAGAAAACCTAACTCACAATTGATTATGATCATTATTCAAACCTGAAATCCAAAATATTTTAATCAGATTAATAAAATTAACATGAATGAAAGGTATTTATAACAAAAACCTATAACTAAGATCAAATACAACAAAAAAACATCACAATCAAGATCTAAACCATCAACAACTACGAATAAAACATTTATCTTCATCTAAACAGAGAGACGATAGAGGGAAATACCCACATAAAGAAATTAATTACTGGGATTTGTGTATATATGTCAATCGAATCTATGAATCATCATGAATGGAGTTTGAGGGGCCTTGGAATCCACTTTCGGACCTCTAAGAAAGTAATAGATCATATTAGGTAATGAATGGTATAATGAGGGTGATATAAGGGGATTTTGGGATTTTGAAAATAAATATTTTAAGAAATATATCTCGTGTGAATAGTTACATGGGTTGGGGTGACCTATTTTCAAATCCATGCACCATAATTGTGGGCATCAACCTAAGGGTACCCAATTTAAACTAAGTGGAACATAGTTGGAAAAACCATTATCCAACTATAAACTCCTCCCCTGTTAGAGTTTTCATGGTTATGGAGGTAAGCTACAATGTATTTCTAAATCATGTGCCAAACATGTACATCCCATTATTCTACCTAAATTATCAAATTTCACCTAAATTCTACCTAATGTAAAATCCAAACAAAAAATACCAAAATGAGGGTAAACTTGTGCCTAAAAACTAGCACTAGTATATCCATAAAAGGTTGGGCTCTAATAATCTCCGCACATTATTACAACTCATCCATACGCATTACTCAAAAATATGTCTATGATGCTATAGTAAAAATGTTAGTCCAATAAGCCTGAATGTCTGCATCACTTTCGCATATTTCATTCTGATCATCACCATGTTTTCACAATACTCATAAAATCATCATGTTCTTTCAGCTCAACAAATCCTCTCTAAAATCCAAAATAACAACAAGATGATAATTAAATGAAGAATCAGTCCCAATATCAACCTCATCATCATCAGTCACTTGATAAGAGTTTTGGTGATACCACAGAAGTTGTGACACATGCAAAACATCATGCATTATGTTATACCTTAGCAGTTGATCCAATTGTGATGCCACTGGGCTGATTCTCTCTGCTACTTCAAAAGGACTAAAAAACCTTAGTGACAACTTTCCATACTACTTAATCCTACGGTGACCTAATATATGATACAACCGTAGAAAAACATGATCACCCATTGTAAACTCAGGGATCGTTGATGTGGATTTTCTTAGGACTGTTATATACTATGAGTTATAGACATTAATTTCAAAATCATTTATACCTACACTGACATCAACTATGAGAGAATCGATCCCAATAACTCTGCCTCATATGCCTCCATCCAGCACAGTGGTGGTATACATGATTTACTATAAAGTGCCTCATATTGTTCCATCTGAATATTCACATGCAACTATTATAATAGGTATACACAATGAATGGTGGGTGCTTCCCCCAAGACCCACCATAGTCAAGAACAAATGATAATTTCATATCCAACAAAACAATTATAGTACAGTCCAATTTTTTATTTGTTAATGAGTAGAAAGCCATACCTAGTATACCATGATTCGTCTTCAATATTTCCTATAAGCGAGAAGTAAAAGGTGAATCATGGTCTAAAACTATAATCTATAGAACCCCATACATATTTACTATCTCTCTAATTTTTATGTATTCTTATAGATCACTCGATAATGCATCATATACATGTAATAAAGGTGATAAATTTTTCAATCATTTAATTATCACCCAAATGGATACATTTTTTCAATGAATCATTAAGAGACCCAACATAATGTCCTCGGTAAAATAATCCTACATCCATTCCAGAATGGGAATGGTTGTATCAAACCAATAGTTTTTTGATTCTTAAACTTCATCTATTGATAGGTGTAGTATCCTGTCAAGAAACCCATAATCTATATTTTCATTCCCGATAACCAATACTATCAGTGCAGTTCATTGTACATTTTTGTCAAAATAGGATACACTACCAACATCAAGAAAGGAAACTCATGCATCTCCTCCTTTTGCAAACACATAGTCATAACAAACATGGCCCCAGAAAATGGTGATTTAATCCTAATCTATTTTCCAATCACATGGTGACTCCCCACATTCACGGATTTCACTCAAGGCCAAACATTATGGATCCTTATTCTTCCTCTCCCTAGATGGGATCAAAATTTTGGAATCCAATAATACTGATATGAGGGATATTTTATCCTAAAATTCAATCACCACAACAAGAATATATTCCCAAAAGTTCATAATCTTCAATTCATAACTAGACTACAGACATTCTGTCACCACAAAATGGATTTATTCCCACAAGGTCGTCATCTGTTTCCCTAACATGGTCTACTTGAAAGATCCAAATCAAAAGAATCATATAATCGTCCCATCTCTGCTTCTAGAGATTCAAATCTCACTGCATAATGATATACATTAAACTAATGAGAACATTTTACATAGTAATTGTTCTCCCAATAGATAATTCATGTAACACTTCAAAGAAAAAACCATTGTTTCTAACTTGAGGTTGTGTGTAGGGTAATGTTTTTCATGTGGCCTTAACTAATGTGAACCATATACCACAACTCGATCTCTCTATATTAACAATGCTCCAATTCCAATCCTAGGTACGTCACAAAACATGGTATACTTCTCACACATCATGGGTATGATCAAAACAGGAGTGATAATCAAGCACTTATTCAACTACTATAATGATTTCTCACACTGTCCAGAAACTTTAAACATTATTCCCTACTTGGTCATGCCCAAATGTGGGGCTACAAAGTGGTAAATGTTTGAGATGATCCTTCGATAATATCCTCTAAAACCCAAAAAACTGATGATATTAAAAATATTCGTAAGTTGATCCCATGAAAACACTTCTGGTACCTTCTATAGGTCTACTTAAACACCTTCCTCGGAGATTATTGGACCTAATAAATATACCATATCGATCTAGATTTGAAAAAATATAGCTTGGTGTATATAAGATGCTCTCTAAGTGTACTTAGAACTATGTAATGATTTTAGACCTGATTTTCATTAGTGTCGGAGTATACCATGATGTCATCCAAAAAATAACAAAAAACAGATCTAGGTATAGGTGTTGATTTAGTTCATCAAGTGTATAAACACTATGATATCATTTTTCATCTCAAATAGAATCACAAAGAACATTTAAATACCAAACATGGATCTAAAAGTAGTCTATGGTATATCAAAATGCATAACACTAAACTAATTATACCCGGATATCATATCTATAATGGAGAAAATACAAGATCCTCCCAACTATTCCAAATTATTGTCGATACATTTAAGAAGAAACCAATTCTTCACTTTCATCTAGTCCAACTTCCAGCAATTAACAAAAAACGGAAAAGTCCTATAGGACTTTTTAGAAATCATTTTTGGAGAACCCCAAAGCAACATTCTTAGAAGAATAAATCTATTGTCCATCAACTCTTTCTATAGAGGCTTGACCTCTTGAATCCCTTTTGGTTCTATTCTATAGGTTGGAATATAAATTGGATCGTCTCTATCCATGATCTCAATAGTAAACCCAACATATCTCTCCAGTGACATCCCTAAGAAGTCTTCAAAAAAAAGTCATAAAATGAGTCCACTTTGTGTTTGAAAAGATATTAACTCACACCCCACTATCGAACAAAATACTAGAAACCATCATAGTTATCTCCCCAAGTGTCTGATTAATCTTTCATGCATGTCCTATCGGTATAATCCAATCCCCATGATGCACATAATTACCATACTCTGGAGGTGTACACTTCAATATCCTATGGTAAAAATCTATATGGTCTTGGTATGATACCAAACAATCTATTCCTAAAATTATGTCAAGGATTGACCTGTAATGCATGTAAAGAAATATACTAAAATGATACTGAACAACTTTGAGAGAACATCATTTACACAAACTTATGTCTCTCGACCGTACACCGAACGATGTATCAATTTTCATAACCCTACTCACAAACTCCACAACTAGACTCATTCAATTCAAATGTTTTTAAGATATATAATAGTTAAAGGCTTCTATATCAAATGAGGAAGTAGATATTTTATACGCTACAAGAATTTAAACTATGACACTCGAGGACCTAGCCTCTTTATCCCCAAATGCATGTTGAGCTACATGAAATTATCTTTCCCTTATTCTATGTAATTTAGGTGGAGTCCCTAAATATGTACTATTATATTGATAAAAGCACTCTTTCCCTATAGTACCTAAGTCACTACCTCAACTACTATGATTAGTCGAATTATAACTACTCGACTAGTATGCGATAGAAAACTCTCTTCCATAGCTCTGATTCATTATAGATTTTCAGTAACTACCGATAGGTTGTGGGATACTACTTAACAATTTTAGATGGCCCATACTATTTCAACCACATCAATCTATCGATGGAATTGGGTAGTCATCTGTGTGTGTTACCCAGCCTATCACACATAATGAAGAGAACTCGAGTACGATTCAGTGTAACCGATAATTCGTACTATCATCTCTGATAACCACTAATCTATTAAACAATCTAAAAGAAAAAACATGATAAAATCATAACATGTACTCATGTTCATCTAGAAGAAACCACATTCCCTCCCCTGGAAGCCTCCTTCAAGATCTTTGTAGTTATGAGATCTAGATTCACCCCTTCTGAAATCTTCCACATCCAAAATATATTTTAATGGAACTTAATTTCATGCATAAGTCCATACAATAACCCTTATTCAATAGTACTCTCATCACCTTCCAAAAATATCAAAAAATAAATTCAAATTATAAAATATTTTTACAAATTTCATCACAAACATGCTCCCCTATGTCAGGCTCATGAACTCTCATTCCGTCTCTTGCTTGAGCATCTGAAGGTAAAAGTTCTCTAATTTTTTTTGCTAAAATTCATTACACTCTATATTTTTTTTTCTATTCTTCTTGAGTATACATTCCCACTAATGAATCACATTTCCATGAAACATATAAATATTAATTTTAAACCCTTATCAGTTGGATTCTCTTAGTGGTCGAGAATTATTTTGATAAACTGAATCCAAAACCTAACTACCTCATGCCCACCTCCTTTAGTGAATGGGAGAGGGTGATATAACGAGAAATCATATTTCAATTCAGACATACTCTTCACAACCACCTTGGTCTATTTCTATAAATAGAATAAGGTTGTCCAAGATATCGTAGATCTAGACTCTGAAATCCTCACCTAGAAATATCAAAGCCTCATGTTCCCATACTAGAGGTGCATTTCCAGCCATGTCCTCGTATGATCATCTTAACTAGTGTTTTCAATGAGTAATATATCTTAAATTCCGAAAACAAATATTAGGAAACATAACAAAACACATTATTTCATTTACCTACTACGTATTTACAATAATATATATGAATTAATTCTCTAAAACCTCATCACACAGTCCAAACTGGGGCATAATAAATACCCTTAACTATCCATAATCTGGGTCATGGATAAGAAAGGGTAAAAAATTTAAATTCATGTTTCTAATTGGAAACCAATTTTTCATTTGAATTTTCACAATTTGGAATCATTTACAGTTATCAATTTCATATTAAGAAATATTTTCATTTTTGTCACACAAGTAAATAATATCATTTTCATCCAGAGAACTCACCCAAAACCTACATCTCCCATTCACACAAAAACATATTCTTTTCATAATAACTACTTAGTCCCTATAAAAAATGATGAATACAACACTCTCATTCCATATAGAAACATTAAGGAAATTTCAAAAAATAATACAATTAGATAACTAGTGCATCACTTGAGGTGAAATAACATTCAATTGTAAAAATAAGTATCAAAAACAACAATCACACCCTAGGTACAAAGATTTCAACCCTTCACACAAGTTATATACTCCCTTGCATTTTTTGTTAACAAACGAACAACTCA
Organism: Viscum album; assembly: GCA_963277665.1. Classification (NCBI taxonomy): domain Eukaryota; kingdom Viridiplantae; phylum Streptophyta; class Magnoliopsida; order Santalales; family Viscaceae; genus Viscum; species Viscum album. The sequence goes on from OY728135.1 coordinate 1,296,307,067, forward strand.
TATTGATATCTTATCTACAATTACCAAATTTTAAGAAAAATGAAAAGAAAATAAAATCCCTCTTATACAACTTTGTGAAATCCTGATCTGGGTTCCACGTACTAGTTCCCTAAGCAGATTGGCCACATGACCTCATGAAAACCTCCCAACATAACATATGATTCCAACTAAAATAGAGTTTATAAAATGTAACATGGGTGGACTATTCCCTCTTTATCAATGGATCTCAATAGTAGAAGTAAATACACATTAAGCAAATGATATAATCAATAACCAATACATACCACTGTCACATGATAATCAACAACATGAAAAATATCTAAAACTTTATAACTAGATATTTCATTCTATTATAAATTTCTAATGTGAAAAAAAATAAAGACACACTGAAGCCCCTAAGAGAGTCCTGACACCAATTATAATTCCATCATCCAAGCTTCATCCCAACTTATCCATCTAACATTGTTCTCCTGAACTTGTTTTTTCCTCTAGGCATGATGTCTATTTGGGTATGGATCTAGAAGCCTGAGTAGAGTGGGAGTACAAATTAATAGTCCACCACCAAAAGTATTCAAAACGATATAAATTCAATAAAAATGTGTGAAATTGTGTATAGAATAAAATAAAATATATAAAATTATATTTACATCAATTCACTATTTTTAATTTAACTACACATTTATATATGATAATGATTCCACACAAACCACTAATTCCTCATTTGGTCATGTTGAGGTCTAAAACACCCTCAAGGGATATGAAATTGAGAATTTGAATTAATTATAACATTCAATTTCAATTCATTGAAAAACCATGCAGAACCATTGTTAATGGCAAACATTTTGGTCTAAGAACATCATGTCTAGCACCATGTGGGATTTTGAAGCATCAGTCCATATCCCACACCTCATTATTATCAAATTTGGGCTACTGAAGCACCAATTATTATCCCACACTCCTTATCTAATATGGGATTTTGAGGCACCAATATGTGTCCCACAATCATCATTAACAAATCAAATATATCAGATATATCACATATGTCACTTTTATCCCAAATATGACAATTATCATGGTTAACTATCATTAACATTATTATAAAATATTCACATTGTATTTCACCATTTCAATTTTTAAATACAATCATGGATAATCACTTTAATCACATGGAATAATATGATAAATTCACTATTATACCATTTGTGAACATTTAATCACATAAATCATTAACCCCTTGTGGTTTGGTAAACCATACCATAATTCCCATTATAAATCTACTTCGAATAACAATAATCAACCAAAATCACAATTCCCTAAATTCAAAATTTTAATAACACATTATTCCATTAATTCCATGATTTAAAATATTTAATTTAGCAATTAATTAATCCAATTCAAGATACAATTTATAAAAATGGAATTTTCAATTTCCAAAATCCATTCTGGAAAATATATTAAAGACTATTTGAACAAAAATTTAGACAATATACCTCACTATATTGTATGATCATTTTCCAAACTGGAAATCCCCAAAGTGATGTACCATAACAAATTATATAATGGTAGAAGATATTTAGATCTAAACCCAAAATATAAGATAAAAAGTAAAAAATAACCATCAAAAACTATATATACACTATATCCAATGTGTAATTTAACTGTCATCTTCATTCTAAAATAGGTACGGGAGAGGGAGAAATCCATGTGAGAATAAATCACTCACTATGAAAGGATTAGACCCGTCAATCGAATCAATGATTATTAATGAATGCATATAAAGGGGTCTTGGAATCCTCTTCATTATATCAAAAAATTAAATAAATCAATTACTTTGACATAGGGATAATTACGGTTAAATATTTAGGATTTATTATTTTAAAATTAGTTTTTTTCTGAAATGAATTCCGCATGCACAATTTCATCGGCTAGGGAACACAGTATTCTAAACTTTACAACTCATCCTAAAGATTTCATGTTTTATAGTTAGTTTTTTCTGGTTTAAGAAATTTTTTTCAAATAATTAAAACATAATTTATTAGAGACATTATAGTTTGGGAGGTAGGCTGCATGTTTTGGCCAAACAATTCATCAATCGTGAAAAACTTTGTTTTCTTCCAAATTTCCCCAAAATCCATATAAAACTTCACATAGTAACACACACAAAATACATACCAAAATTAATGTAAATGTTTTTTCGAAAATGAGATCAATTATCTCAAAAAATTCAGTATCTTATAATTCTGAAATAAAAACATTGTATGTGTTTGAACATTTTTTCTTTGAAAACCCCCTTTCTCCTCACATATACAGTTATGATATTAAGATATAATTTTCTCTTTTTGTGAATTGAATTTGTCAAAAGGATTCCATATTAGGAATCAAAAAAATTCATTATTTATAATATCTTCATATAAAATTTTGAAAAATATTTTTAGTGAAAAAAGAAAAAAAATCAATTACTACATTAATGGTAAAAATGGATCTACCTTGGGTTAAACTATGATGATGGGGTGGAAAATGAAATAAAAACATGTAAAACTCCCATTTTTGGAAATATTTATAGCTTATCCATTATGATATATAGAAGGTAAAATTTTTGAATACCTTTTAAGGAAATGTACATTGGTATGATTTAATCTTTTCATGAAATAATATGTGTACCAAACATGTCTCTTTTAAAAGGCCACTCACTAGGCTCTCTTATTCACACCTTCACACCTTCCAAATAATTTTTCTAGGAAATAAATAATCATATATATTTTCAAGATCCATCCTTTCATTATGGGGTCATTATTTTTTGGAAGATATGCACCGTAGAAAGGACTCTGGTGAAAACTTAAGAAGGATACATAAGGGAAATGTAACATTCATTAATGAGTGTTTCTATATTATTTTGTCCTTCACATACTTGAATCCTCATTAGACCTTGATGATATAATATAATCAGTATCTTAAATAAAATGATATGTTGTTTTAATATTTTAATGACAAAAATCTATATCCCCTTCTATCAAATGGGTTTGAAATCATTATTCCTGCATATATCATATTACCCTCGCACGAATCGATGTCACTCGTTTTTCCATTACCCCCACTAACGATTGGATATGCTGATGGATACAAAGTTTATATATGATGTTATTATCATAATTATACATATTCATTAGTTATAATATATATATATATATATATATATATATATTTACATTCCATTCCATTGGGGATATACTAATGTCGCTCGTATGTATAGTGGAAGTGATGTGATTTGTATTTAAATAATGCATTATATGGAATGTTATAAGGTTAAATTTACTTATTATATGTGATATATATTATATAAATTCTATATTCATGACATATATATAATTAATAATGGTTATTATTATTTATTACTTTTCACACAATTAAATATGATTGCATCGTCCTTTTATGTGCAGACTACAGCCTCTACGAAGTGATGTGACCCTATTTTCTTCACCACACAACATGGATGTTTTATATAATCATATTTAACGAATTTTTTTTTTTTATTTTATAATTATAATTTTTTAAATATAAAATATTAATTACCTCATTTTGATAATGATAATTGAAAAATTGAATTGTTGCTCATTCATATGTGTGTACTACCATCTCCAAGATTATAACCGAATCCATTTTCCAAAACAAGCTTTCATGATTGGATTTAAAATAATAATTGATGAAACAAATATGATAATTGTTTCATTATTATTAATATAAATATGTTATAAAGATAAAATATGTTCATGAACGATATCATTCATTATGGAACTAACATGAAAAAACATGACAATTAACACAGGAAACGATGAAAATAATAAGAGATTATTTACAAAATGGTGATAAGATATTATAAATGGATAATATATCCTATTATAAATATTAATATGGTTGTTTTATAATTTAATAACATCACTAAAACTACTATACAATAGTTAAAATAATGATCAACCAAAATGAAATGACATGTAACAGATTTTTTCTAAATTCCCTTTCATTGGGGAACAATTGAATGTTACGAAATAATTTACTTTATATGCTTTATATACTGCTCTATTAGCATTTAATATCATGATTAAATAATAATTCATGTTATTTTATGTTTCAATTTGAGTTATTTATTTCATGATGGTTTTATTTAAACAATAACAAAGTGGTGATGAATTTCATAACTCAATTTCTTTTCATTTGGTTATATTTATTTTTCCCTATATTTGATATTGTATGATTATTTGTGAAATGGCATATTATTATCATATGTTTTATTTTATATTTTTTAATTTGGATTTATAGTTAACACACATAATATATTATTTATTCTCAATTAAAAAATACCATCATTATAGGGGTTTATTTCACAATCTCATTCTAATAAGGATTATTTATTCATTAATTTTCCATAAAGGAAATTATTCGATAATTTTTTAATAAACCCTTTTAATTTTACCATATAATAGTTATTTATAATATTTTATAGTAATATTTAAAATTTTCACTACTAGTTTATTAAAATATTGGGAAATTGTTTTATGAACATCACACTTCATTTCACTCTTTGGTCAAAACTCTGTTTTATACCAAAACCATGTTTTCAAAAAAAATTCTCAAATTTTTTTAACTCTTCTCCAAATGAAAATTTCAAGAAACTTTTTCACTAACTTATACTTTAAAAAAAATTCAAATCATTCTTCATTTTACTTTCAAAATAATCCCATTTGGATTTTACTAAAATTTAAAAATATTATTTATTTTACATGTTTTACATTAACAAAATTTCTAGTTGTCATCGCCAATCAAATGTTTTAAAGTTATTTTAAATGTATAAAAAAACATTTTCAAAGAAAAATATTTTAAAAATGTTTTTTAACATGGAAAAGTTATTTTAAAATTAAAAATGATATTTTCCTCAATAATTATTTTAAATATATTTTTAATGTATTTATATTCATCAATAAAAACAACCCTTTATTATTACTCCAATGGGTATATTTTTTATTGAAATCATGTTTATTATTTATATGGATTTTCTACTCGTATTTACTAATGAATAAATATATATTCACATTCTTGATTAATTTTTATATTCATTTACTTTCCCTTGAAATATATACTTTCATGTGATCATTGAACATTAAATTTCCCCTAAATATCGATTTTATTTATCCGGGATATAATAATTCCTTAGAACATATATCATCTTTATATACATTGTTCTATATTGGGTGTTATTTTTTATATTGGGAAATTTTGGAAAAACCATATCGTCTACTCAATATAGTTATTTGATTAATAGGTTCATTGTTTTTGTATTGAATCAATTATTTGATATTTTTGGAATGTTTTCAAACTTCATGGATGAGTGAGGTCCGATATTATATAGTCTCTCACTGCATTGGTAGGTCTCATTAGACAAATTATTAATCCTATATTAAATGGGTTTTTACAAATATTTTTAAACCATCTTGTTAATGGTTATGAAAATAGAGGTATCTGGATGTGTGAGATCATGGAATCAAATAATTTAGAACTCCCTTTATTATGCATGATATTTTAAATTTTTTATTATCTATCGATGCATTTCATTCACAGATTATTATATAAATGGAATATTTATTCAGTTATTCATATTTTTATACGGATTATGCCTTATTTAGTTATGATAATCATGTTATTGACTAAATTGAATGTTTTTTCAATTTTATACATTTCCATATAGATTTCTCTTCATCTAATCATGATATTAAAATTATTAATATGGCCATTATCTTTAGTTATTTACCATATAATACTAATAATTCTGATTGATTCATTATTTCTTCTTACATAGATAATCCTTACTAATCATTTGAATTCACACAAATTTTTTTCCATTTCCCTTGATTTCATGATGTGAAGGATTATTTATGTGAAATGATATACTAGTTGAGAAAATGTTATTCTCAAAAAAAATATGTCGAAATTTTTAATTTAATATATATATATATATATACTTATAAATATATCTAGTTTACCAAGGATACTAAACTATTCACCTATTCATGGTGTAAATCTTTGTATATTATGAAAATATATTAAAGAAGGTAACAACATAAAGATATTGGGGTCTTGGTCACAAAGGTTGGAATAATATGATGTTTTGATGAAAACATGATAATAATATGTCTCAAAACATAGATTATAGATAATAAACCTATGATATATTTTGAGGATCTGTTTATAAGAACATCATAATGTTTGGGTAAATAATATATTATGTGGATATTGTTTCAAATACATTCATTTCAGGACACTACTTGTAGACATGGTTATGAAACAATGTTCCTATGATAATTAAATCTAAAAATGGTGTGTTGATCTTGACTTGATAATCTCCTGGTGATTGAAAATGGGCCTTAATGTGCACTTTATTTGACATTATTAGGTTATATGATTAGGATAATTGACATTTCAACTACAATCCATTATGACAGATTTGAATAGATCATAACAAATTAATACCCTTAATTAAACATAAGGAGTCTTGGAATGGAAATATAGTATATAATATGAATGGGAAAATATTTTTTGTAATGAATAAATATTTTTTTCATGGAAAAATAGTTCATAATGTAATGAATTTTCAAGGAAAAATGATTATTATGATGGAAGGTAATAAATATATTTGTATGGATCCTTTTTTACATTGTTGTCCTAAATTTGGAGAGCGTTGTAATTATTTGAGGAAATAACCTCTTCAAAATTATAATACCAAGACCAAGGAAGGACCTATGTGGAAATAAATTTGATGATGTATTTATGTATTGAAGTTTAAGAATTAAATTTTAGATGTATTTTTTTAACATTGGTATTTTGGTGATAAGAATTATGAAAAATATAAGTGTTGTTTTAAATTTAAGAACAATATACAACTTCATTACCATAAGAGTTATGGATTCCATCGTGGGATTATGAGTTAAGGACTTATCATAAGTCTAAAGTCTTAAAAACACTATTTGAGGTTTTATGTGATAATATTAAACCATTATTAATGATATTTTTGGGGAAATATATGGAAATACACACCATTGATTTATTATTTGTTTTAGAGAAGGATTTATTTTTGGAATAATGCCATTATAATTTATAGACATATTTTTAATGATATTAATAACCTATAGGGTTGATATGATTATTAATAACATTAAAATAATTTTAAAAAGTATTATTATTAGACTCCATGAAATACATTTCATTATAAACATTATTATAATGGATATTTCGTGATTTATTTTATTTATAAGATTTACGTCATATTGTTTTGGTAATTTTATAGGAATTATATTAATATAATATAGAAAATGAAAAACCCGCGTATTGGGTGAATGAACTTTGTGTTCGGCATTTCCATGAGGCTTGGACCCAGGACTAAAGGGAGATAAATGTTAAGATAATAATATTGTCCTAAATGATGTCCTGGTTAATATGTTAGTGTTTTTTATTAAATGATTTGGAAAGTATGCTTTAATGATGAAACAACAGTGTTAATTTTTAGTTCCACATATTATTTTATTATATTGGTTATATTTTGTTAAACATACTGGTTTTGGAAAATATTTAGAGACATATATAAAGACTTTTCACAAATCTATGTACCTTACGGTCCCTGAAAAGTGAATTTTGGTGCTTCTAGCATAAAAAATAAATTTTTGAAGATTTATTTCTAGGGAAATGGTTGAATTTAGAATTGGTCAAAGAGAAACAAAATAATGACATTTTACTTATATAAATTTATCATGTAATTATTTTCCTTATATTCAGCCAGAGTAAAATAATTCCTCAACAATTGGAATATTATCTTGAAACAAATATATTATCATGTAACATTCATATCAGATAAATTGTATGGTATTTTATTTTATCACGAATTTATGGATTTGTGGCCACTAACATTTAATTAATAGTTCTATTTGTTTTGATAATTGACCTAAATAACACACAATAATTATTTATTCTTTACATCCCCATCAATACCTTCACTTTCAACCAATAATCTCCTACATAGAAACCTTGTCATGCATCATTCCATATCACATATGATCCCACCATTATCTCTTCTTGAGAGGAAAATTTATTATCTCTTTTATGATGATTATTTAAAAAATTGTAAATATAAATTTCAAAACCTTGATTACTGAGATCATGTTTTAAATGTTGCGACTGAATTTATTTATGATGGGGAGAATGTAACGCTCCATAATATTAAACGAATAATATTAAATTTAATATTTTAAGTGACATAAAAACTATGTTTATACTAAAATATAAATACCCATGTCAATATAATATATTTATTTATAAATAAATTTGGTCTCTTCAATATCTTACATTACACAAAAAAATGATTTCTGCTTGTGTTCCCTGAAAAACCACATTAAAAAAAAACCGGATACATTTTTATTAATTTAATAGTTAATATGATATTTATAAGCTGTTAAATTATATACCATAAATATAAATAAATAAATTTTGAGAATTATGGATAGCTACTGAATATAAAAAAATATGTATCATTGAAATTAAAAAAATAAATGCTTTAATAATTTTTTTTTTATAAAAGATGGAATAATTATGCTTTTACCAGATAATTTAAAATGGTCTTTTACAACTAATAAAAAAAGTATTTAATGAAATTAATATTTTTTTTAAATCATCATATAAAAATTATCCAATTGTCTTGTTTTGTTATTTTTCTAAAATATTTCATTTTTCAATGAATAGTTTATAATTCAGATTTTTAATTGAAAATTTAAAAATTTTAAAATAATTTATAGTGTTAAATAATATTTTTCATTATTTATAGAGAAAAATTATTTTAAATTTTAAGTCAATTAATTGATGTTATATCATTTTAATATTTTTCATCTTTAATTTGGATATAAAAACATTGTAAACAATTGAACATTTTCTCTTTGAGAACTCATTTTCTTATCGTGTCTAAAAGATTAATTATAAATTAAAATAATCCACTTATATGGATGGAATTTATAAATATTTATTAAATATTTTTAATCAGAATTAATTTATAAATAAAATCATTTTCAAAATATATTTTAAAAAAAATTAATATTTAAAATAATCAAAATTAATTAATGTTCTTGATTTAAAAATGGATTTACCATGGGTTATACTAAGATGGTAAGGGTAAAAATGAATTACAATATATAAAAAACCCATTATATGGGCATATGTAGACCTTTTTTCTTCTAGTTTCTATTATGTACTATTTTTTAGGCTATTCGAATTATGGAAAGGTGTTTCTGATTGATATTTTTTGAAACAATACAAGTGTCCCACTCACCTCACCTATAAAAGAAAACACCATCTCCAATATTTTTCACACCATAATAAGATTTGGGATGTCCCAGAAAAAAATTCATTTATGAAATTCATTTATGTTATCCTATTAGGATAATTTTTTGTCTAAATCCTACCGAGTATGAATTTTTATGAGAACCTAAAAAGTATACCTGAGGAATAGGTAACATTCTTCAAAGTGGGTTTTTATTTTCTTTATTCATCCACATCCTTAAATTATTATTAAAAAATAATCATAAAATAACTTCATAATATTTCATATACTTAAATGTTTTTATAATAAATTCCTGATCTACATCCATCTACACTTCCATCAAATTAGATTCAAATTCATTATTTATGTGCACAACAATCTAACGCATCGCGAACCGATGTCATTAATTTTTCCATTACCACCTCTCATGGATGAGTATGATGATTTATAAAAAGTTTATATAATATATTTATAACACAACTATACTTATAGTTAATTATATCATATATATGTATTTTACATTCCATTCCATAGGGGATACGATATTGTCAATCGTGTGTGTTGTGGACAACCTCTTCATGAAGTATTGTGATTCGTCCATCATAGACGCATTACATCGAATGTAACAAGATATCTGTTAATAAATATATTTGATTTATGGAAATATTTATTATATAAATGAAAAATTTATCAATATTAAAATATTATATTATTTATTACTATTTTACTCACTTATAGATGATAACACTATTCGTGTACATGTGGACAATCGCCTTCACAAAGAGATGTTACTCTCTTTTCATCGCAAAAAAATGGATGGTATATATATATATTAGAAGAAATATTATGTTATATATGATATTATGATAATTATTTAATTGTAAAATATTACTTACCCACTTTTCATAATGATAATTGAAAAATGAAAACATTGTTCATGTATACATAAAACCAACATTCTTCCTAATTATAACATAGTCCATTTTTCATATCAGTCCTCCACTATTGGTATTAAATGTATAATTGATTTTAAAATATTATATTTATTTAATTATAATTATTATTTATATGAAATGACCATACAATATGTGTATGAAATGGATCTTTCATAATGAAGTACACATGAGAAAATAAGGCAATTAATGACCAAAACATTCAAAATATTGAATGATTATTATTGGAAGGGTGATAGTTTGTTACAAAATAATCACATTTGATAATATATATATAAATATGGATATATTATAAGTTAATAATATTTTTAAAACCACTATAATGAATTTTTAATCATTTTTAAGAAAACTGGTGTGTGTTGTTTGGGATTATGTCTCAATTTCATTTCATGAAGGCACATTTGTATGTTATGAATAGATTTATTTTATATGATGTATATAATTCCCATTTGACATGTAATATCATTATTTCATAATAATTCATGTTATTTTGATTATAAATTAGAATGATGTATTCCTAGGGGATTTTATTTAATAGTTACCAAGTGGTAATGAATTTCATAACTGAATTTATTTATGTTGGGTTGTATTAATTTTTCATCATGTTTTTCTGTTGTAAAATTATGTATCCAATTAATTTTTAACTATATTATGATATATTTACACTTTTTATGTAAAATTACATTTGATACATATAATATATTCATTTATTCTCACTATAACATTATGATGATTGTAAGGGTTTATTCAATATTATCATTCTAATACAGATTGTTTCTTCATGAATTTCAAGTGAAGAAACTTATTTGGCCATTTTATGATAAACCTGTTACATTGTCATATCCAACATTTATTGATGATATTTTCTCAAAATATTAACATTTTTCTTCATATTGGTACATAAAATACTTGAGAAATATTATTAACATTCCATTATTTTACTCTTTGTTCTGAAATATGATTTCTACAAAAGCCTAATTTACTAAAAAAGTTAAAAAAATATATTTTATCATTTTAAATATGATTTATTGATGAAATATATTACAAATACATTTCATTTTTATTTTACTAAAGGAATCATCATTTTGTTTTAAAAAAATGAATGATTTTATTTTATCAAAAAAGTGAATGGGGTATTTATTTTATAAAGTATAGTAAGAATGGTATTTCCAACCATCTTGACCAATAATTTTTTTTAAATAATAATTTATTTGTTTTAAAAAATATTTTCAATAAAAAAACCTTAAAAATGTTATTTTATGTTTTAAAAGTGGCGCATAAAATGAAAAATATATTTTCCTCATGAATGGCTCAAAATATATTTTCATGTTTTTTCTATTCATCAATTACCAAAACACATTATTATTACTCAAAATTATATATGTTGTATTGATACCATTCAAATTATTTATTTGGATGGTTTGTGAAAAATTTTACTATGAAATGTATTTAAATTCACTTTGTACATTCAATTATGTATTCATTAACTTTACCTAAAATAGTCGCTTTACTTTGATCAATAGACATTAATTTTCCACTAAATATCCATATTATTTTTCATTTATATGTTAATTTCATAAAACATATTTCATTTTTATATAAAAGTATATACATTGAATTTTATTTTATTATCTATGATTTTTTTTAAAAACTATTCTTTTATAATAAATATATTTGGCGATAAGACACGTTATTAATAAATTAAATCAAATATTTGATATATGGTGAATGATTTGGGCCTATAGTGATGGGTTGGATGTAGTTTTATATGTCCCCTTGATGAATAAGTAGGTCTCATGTTAAAAATAAGTAATCCTCCATTAAATGGGATTTTACTTATTGTTATAAATCATATTATGATTGGTCTTGAGGATTGGGGTGTCATGATGCTTGGGTTCAGGGAATCCAATAATTATGAATTTCCATCATTGAGAATTTTGATATAATTTCCCATGGTAATTTTATAAATATATTATATCCTGATACATTTCATTCTTTGATTATTAACTAAATAGAATGTTTTTTGTTATTTACCTTACCATATTAATTATACCTTATCCAATTATTATAATCATGATATTGAATAAGTGGAATGAGTTTTCCATTAGGTAACTTTCCCTATTGATTATTCCTTATATATTCATGAAATTAAAATTATTTAAGTTGAATTTGTGTTTATTTTTTTCTATTCAAGTGAATTATTCTTATTGATTCCTGATATATTATGTCTCACATAACCAATACTATGCATTTTAGATCATCCTTATTTTTCATCCTTTACCTAGGATTCCATGATGTGTACTATGATTGATGTGAAAGGATATAGTAAATGGAATAATGTTATTTTTGAAAAACTATTTTTTAATTTGTTTATTCAAATTTAATACAATACTCATGTATGTACATATTTTTCAAGGAATACTAAACATTACCATCTTTCAGGATGAACTACTTTTTTATATTGTGGAAATTAATTTAATCAATAACCTGATATGGGTTACTGAGTTCAGTGTTCATAAAAAATCATTATATTTCAATGATTATTTAAGACTTCATGGTGTACCTTTATGAATTATATCTAACAATGACTCTTACTTCACTTCAAAATTTAGAATAACTCTCCATAAGTCTTTGAAAACCAAGATACATTTGGGAAATAGAAATCATTATCAAACTGATTGGATATATAAGATGACCATCCAAACATTATGGGGAATTTTGAGGTTATTCAGAATATATATCCATGGAAAATGGGACTAATACCAACCTCTAGTGGAATTATAATACAAAAATAGCTTCCCATCAATCATTCAAATGGAACTGTATGAGGCCCTGTATAGAAAATATTATTAAACCGAAAAAGGTTAGTATAAAAATGTGGAATGGAAGTCACTTGGTCTAAATCGTATTAAGGAAAAAAATAATAAGGTTCATTATATCGAAAATCAATTGAAGAGAACTCTTAGTAGACCAGAAATTTATGTTGATAATCAAAGTAAGGTCTTCTAATTCTATATAAGGGTTCATTCCATCTTGAAAATATCTCCATATAAGGATTTTAAAGGTGCTGGAAGAAGGGGAAGGTACATATGAGGTGTATTTGGCCTTTTTAGTTTTTTGAGACAATTGAAGCTATGAATTATCATTTGGAACATTCACCAAACCTATCAAAAGTGTATGGTGTTATCCATGATTTGATGTTACAGATGTACATTCCATGAACAACATATATAATCACCACAAATGAAATATTTTTAGAACATGAGCTTAGAAATATTTAAAATAATTTCTATATTATTTGAACTAGATGGATTGTGTTATGAAACCATACAACCAACCAGATGAATGCTTTTTGGAGGAATCATAAGTTTAAAGGATCAATATAAGAGTTTGAGGAAGAAAAGAGGTAGAATTACCATAATTTGACCATGTATTAATGTACACCAAAACTTTCAAGGTTGTAATTATGTAACATCGGGTTAATGTTATATATAACACTCTATCAAAGTAAATTAAAATTTCATCACAAAAAAATTAAGGAATAATGATTTTCAACTACTTTATCATTGACGTGCAACACATTATAATACAACAGAAAACAAGGAAATCATGTTTATAATAAAATATTAACCCAAAAACATAAAACCATTTTGTAATATTATAATTATCAATTTATAATATATATATCAATGAATACAAATATAATTACACACATGCATCTCAAAATAAAAAAGGTTGTAGTTTTTTATATAGAGGTATAATATAGATGCTTTAAAATTAGACACATGAATTTAATAAAAAAAACACCCATATATTGAGATTTTTTTTTCAAATAATTTAATTACTATATAGAATCAACATGCTATAATTAGTTTATAGTGATTTTTCTTAATTTTATGAGATAGATAGATATTTTGGTAAAAAGTAACATACATTATAAATATATGGTAAGAATTATGAAATCATAATGACTAAAAATTATTTAATCTGAAATAAAAGGTAATTATCAAATAAATATATATATATTTATTTAAATTATATATTTTAAATTAATTCGGTTAGTTTTCCAAATATCTAAAAATTCATAAAACCCATATTGTATATTTTAATGATTTTAAGAATAATTATTTTATAAAAAAGAATCATGAAAATATTCAAAATAAAATATTTTAATATATTTCAGTTCTTAAATAGTTTAATGGGAAAAATTAACTTTCCTTGTTGAATATAATAGGCTAAAAAATGGGAAGCCTAATGTGTTTTTCATCAAACTATTACCCAATAAAAATGTATTGAAATTAATAAAAACAATATCCATCATTCACAGAAAATACCATCCAATCCTACCATTCCTTGTAACTCCCAACATAATGAGTTTTTTATAATATCATTTTCTCTGTCAATATTCATCCAATTTATTTTTAGGGTTCTAAAGTGCGTCTCTGAATATTAAAAAACTTTCATTTTTATGGTTTTTATTGCCAATAATCATCTTTTACATTTTAATTACAATACATTTGTTATGATATCATTTAAATTTATTTTACATATACTTCCATTATTATAACCCTGGTATTATCATCAATTATATACTTTTTTAAGGAGATATTACGAATTGTATCTCATTATAACGTTTTCTAAGCCATTATTATGCTGATAAATATGTCATTTATCCCTTTTTATCCTTTATTTGTATAATCACCTCAAATTCATTATAATTTCAATATGAAATGTTATTATGAATTGATTTTATGAATTACTTATCATATTATCAATTAGATACCACCATTACCTCTCATTACACTATATTCAAAAGTCGTTATAGCACTCCAATAATAGTTGTAAACCGTATTTTAAATCTAAACCCCCCTAAAATTTTGGTAAAGTAAAGAGTGTATTTTTTTTCAAAGTGTTAATATTGAAATATAGATAATAAAAGTCAACATGGTCTTTAGATTATCTGAACATAGAGGTAATAAAACTAGAAAAGGATGATTGGTTAGTAGCTCGATCATTACTTAGTTTAAAATAAGTGGGTATAATTACACACCATGTTTAATACTTTTGGGGTTAGAATTTGGATTATTCACAAGCTCATTACAACCATAATATAGGATTTGAAAATAATATTATAAAATAATTTCAATTTATATCCTTGAATTATATAAGTAATCCACAACACCATTTTATTATCATTCCATTGAGAATACTATTATTTATTACATTTAAAATGACATTGAGTTTTTATAGTTATTATGGGATATTCATTTAAACATAAATATATTTACATTTAATGGGGAAATATTTACATTCCATGTATCCTTTTTTTATGTACAAGATACATATCAATCACTTGGCCATGATTATGTGTGATGTCCATTAAGTAACATCATGATATATATTTTTTCACATCTCTAAATAGAATGGATGCATTGGAATTATTATATGATAATGGTAATTATATAGAAATTTGAAGAATTATTAGGTATTATGTTATATACATGATGTGAATTTTGTATAATCATTATCCATGTTCATAATTTTTCTTTTCACATTTCTTTCTATGAATATTTATGATGTTCTTAATTATGAATTTTGTGACTGTGAGATCAGTTATTCATATAAAGTCATTTATTTATTGTTATATAATATATACATATATTATGATCAAAGATCATTTTTTGATGAATTTATTTACTCATATCGTATTACGAATTCCATTATTATGTATGGTGTCTTTAGTTTTAGGCTACCCCTTATTGAGCATTTGATCTCAACCCATTATACTGTTTTCCATTTCCTTAAGGTACCGTCATTATTACTGTATGTGACCTATGTATTTTCAAGGAGAAACTATAAAATTTCAGGTATTTTTCATATTTATATAATGTTTTCAATGCAATGTAACGTTCATTTATTTATCTTGTTTTTAGATGTCATAAAACTAAGGGATCATTTGTATTGTGATATTTTAATTTTTTATTATAATATTATAAGAACTGACTCTGCGTTATTTGGTTAATTCTATGACATTGAATGTGTAGGAATACTTTTCACTAGATATATTATAAACCATATATTTTCAAGGATTCTAATGGTGAGGATGCAAGTGGATTTATGACTTCTTTCATATAAAGATAATGATATGATTTTTTTTGATTTTTTTTTTCAATTCATATTAATGTTCCACAAAGACCATTTTACATAAGATATTATTATGTTTATATTTTCTACCTATTATGGAAGAATGTTATTTTAAAATTTAATTTAAATGTTACATTATTAACTTTTACTAACGCAAGCTGAATTTTTCTAGAATAAAAAATGAATTTCTAATAAATAATAAGTCAAATATAATAATATATATTGCATGATTTCTATCGAAAATACACATTATCTTGAATTAATGTTAGTGAAATTATTCCAACCTTTATCGTTCATATCCTCAACAAATGTGATATTTTTTAGTGATTGATAATGCATTTTATTCCTTGAGACAAAACAATTCAAGTATCAATTCATGATATCGAGGTTATTATATTAGAAAATAATTTTAGTATAACATTGGGTGATGAATCCATAATAGTTATGAATATTGGAGAATAAAAATTTAATAATGTGATAAGAAATCCTTTATTACCAACATAACTAATAATTATATTCGTGTTAATAAAGAAATATTTTTGGGTATATGTGTTCATTATACCCTTAAATGAGTTTCCTCCCTTATTTTGTGTTATCGGGTAGGTGTCTTACATATTCTTGTTTAGTAAATTCAAGTATATTGTGTGTCCCATGTGGTGTGATTTATTTATAATAATTATAAACAACTAAATATTAATTTTATTTTTTATAAATACTTTTTGGCGGATAAAAATTTTAATAAAATATTTAATTCATGATCTTAATATATTTCCTTGATTTCTTATTTATTATTTTGAATTATTTATTATTTCATGGATTATTTATTTGGATGTACATTCTACAAAGGATATTTCCCCAAATTGAAAATTTTAATTTATTTAATATATTTTGGGATTTTGGGAGATTGTATTATAATTTTATTTATATTCATAAAACATTTAACATACTATAATTAGATTATTTCTAAGATATAAATTTTGATTTTTGAATAGAATTTTGAGGATTTTAACAATATCAATTGTCATCAGAATAATTTTTTAGATTTATAATATATATTTGGATGAAAGGTGAAATTATTTATTAATTTCATTTAAACATTTTATTTTGGTAGGGGATTAGAAATTATAAGATTTATATTTCAATGTATTTTAAGGAAATTTTTTCGTTGGATTATTTTTAATCAGTTTTAATACATTATGTATTTCTAAACCTAATATTTTCAATTTTTTGATATATTTTTTCAGAGAAATGATTTTAAAATAATTATTTCAAATTATATTATAACATATTATATTATTTTCCAGTTATATGTTCTTGGGATAACCTAAAATTCATATATCGAAGATATCTATTTAAACCAGTATTATGGGTTTTTGATGGTCTATTTTTTCTGATATTTTACGATTTAGATTTTTATATTATTTGATAAATGTATTATAAAAAATAATATATGATTTTAGTTACATTGATTCAATAATATAAGAATGTCCCTATTCCAATTTCAAATTTAAAAATAAACTGAATAACAAATATAAAGTAACCTGTTCAGGTGGTGACCATATGGATGATAACATTATGGTTAACATTATAGTTTGTGTGATTCTTTATAGATATATATATTTATATATATAGATTTTTAATTATAATAATATGATTTATTTAGAGTTTTTTCAAGGGTGTTGATGATATGTTTTTCTTTTTTATTAATATATTTATTTATTTATTGTAAATTTTATTTGGTAAAACCAATATTTTATAGTCTTCAAAAAAAATTCTAGAAATATACCATTTTGAAAATAATTTTAATTTGATTGTGATATATTAAAATAATAGACATTTATTTATATAATTTGGTTTTTGTTATTCAAATAATTGTTTTAATTTATATATTTTTGTGGGATTATATATGCTATATTTGTTAAATTCTTATATGGGGATTAATTTTTAATGAGTTGTATATTCATTGGATAATTATTCATTTTTAATGTATTTCAAAAATTTGGGATTCATCTCTTATGGGATGATGAATAACCTATAACATTGATTTAAATATTTCAAAAAAAAATAGAAATGATAAAATTTTAGAACTTTTATTTCATTATAAAATTCTATCAATTTATGTTTTTATTTGACCATGTTGAATTTCAAAATATTCTATTTTTTTAATAAATGTTTCCCTTCATGTATGTTATATATAAATACATGAAATATATGTATGCTTTCAACATTTCTTAATTTCAATATCATGATTAAAATGAGTATAATGGGTGTTTGGATAATGTTTTAATAAATGTTATCAATGTTCTAATTTTTCATATAAATTATTCTCAAAACTAAATATTTTATGTGTAAGAATATATAAAATACATAAATTAATTGTTTTTATTTCATATTATTACATTTTATATAACTTGAAGACGGATTTATCTTTACTAGTATTATACATGTTATCAAAAATAGGAAAAAGATATTTTTTGGAATAAAAACAATTTCATTGTTTTTAAAAATATTATTCATGACAAATAGATTTATTTTCCAAATGAATGATTGAGTGGGATTTTAATTTTTATCAAATGATACTGATGTGTAGTTTTTTTAAAATTTATTAATTACTAATGATATATATTTATATTAAATATTTCATTGAAATGAGTATTAGTTTTTATATTTTAAAAATATTTTTTTAATCATTGAATTTTATTAATGATTTCTACTTTGGTTAAGTCGGAATATATTTTTTTAATTGAATTTATATGATTACTGTGCTTTGGTTTTTTCTCATAATCAATTTTAATTTTATGAGATGTACTTGTTGAATTTATAAAAAATGGTTTTGTCTATTTGGAATTAGATAGATTGGTATATGAGTTCAGTTACAAATTTTTTATTTATTAGGATAGTTTTATACTTTTATATTAATAATAATATATATCACTTTACATAATTAATAATATTTAATGATATATTTCTATATAAAAACCTTAGGTATTCTTGTTTTTGATAAAATATTATGTAAATTTTAATTTTTTATAATTATTTCAAATAGTTTGAAGTGTGTGGAGTTTTAATATATTTTTCATGACTCAAAAATTAAATTTAACTCATATAAATATGGTCTAATATGATGAAAATGATATAGAGAGTTTATTAAAAGATTTAATAAAATGAATAAAAGAGAACAAGAAAGCTGATGAGGTTACATAAAAAGACATGCACTCATCTAGAATTTTTTTTACTGATAATAAAAATCGAGATCATTTTCAAAAAAAAAAGTTAGATCTATGAGGATAATAATTTTTCCCTCACAAACTGTGATCTACATTGACTAAGGATCTTAAGGATTTCAACTTTTTAACTTTCGTGATCTGATGTGAGATTGATCACTGATTTCATAGAAAATTATCTGATAGACACATTTATTTCAAGATTAGAATCATCCTTCTAAAAACTTCTTTTTTTTGATAAACCACAGTTAAAACTTACCCACTAAAAATATATCAATTCTAAATTAAAATATAATCCATAAATGAAACCAAGAAATAGCTTCATGTATATAAGATATGACTGGTATTCAATAAAACCACCTTCTTCTCTTTGTCACATTCATCATCTGAGATGTTTCCCCTTTTTTTATAAATTCATTAATAAATAGTTTAATTATAAATTTCATAATAATAAATAAAATTATATTTTACATTAAATTTATTAGATATTCATACAGAACATTTCTTGATATGTTTTCGTAAAGTTTATTAAAAATCTAACCATTCCCTTTAGGGTATCAAGGAGTATCATTTGGCCTAACAGACTAGAAAACAACCACATTTTTATATTTTCTCAAAGAATATAGATCCTCCCATATGTGTTTCCATCCTAGCTATAGTATAGATTGACAATAAAAATAGAATTTCTAAACTACTTACTAGAACTAGAAGGAATTCCCTACCTTTTCATGTCCACATCTGAAGGATCACCATATAATTCCCCATAGTGATCCATTTTTGTAGAATAAGAGGGTGAATTATAGTAAAAATTAACTTTAGAATTGTCATTTCGACTATCCTTGCAGATTGGTTCCTCGACAAGCCTTTTATCATTATCATGTTTCCTAAAAATATCTATAGTACTCCATCTCATAGTGCATGATGAATAAAACATATTCAACTAACACTTCTCTTCTAAATTCATAACCATCTTACAACAAACACAATAATCATGTGTCTCCAGATACATGATTTTGAGATCAATATCATAAATATATATCAAGAGAATGAATTTTTTTAGTTATATGGGATGAATATATACTTCAATAAGGACCCTTTAAAAGTATCCAAATAGATATTATTCTGTGGATTTTTCCATATTGATGGGACTGTAACACCTAAGGTGATGTTGAATAGGATCCTTAGATTCCATAATTGTTTTACAAAAATAATTTTTAAATCTAAACATGTGCTCTAATATTGTTGACAACAAATGGGTTAAATTTGGGATCCTGCTATTGAATTCAGAACATAATTGGTTACAAATCTATCCAGAAAAACCACCAGGCTCACGTTTTCTAGTAATAACATTGGAATTTAAAGTGAATGCATCAATGAACAAGTGGTATAATTATCTAGTTGACCAAAAACCACCACCTCACATATTTATATTGAATGTCATAGACCCTCCATGATTTTGATCCTAATGGAAAAAATAACCCTCATAATGATCGACAACATACAATTCCTGGGAATTTGATTATCACATCTTGATTATAAATATTTGATCCATAAATTCTATTTTTTTTATTATATGATCTGAGACCCCTCTTTGATGGAATAAAATCATGGATTTCCATTTCACTTAATTACTTCCTCCTGAAAGGAATAAGTACAGACCTTCATCTCCCTTGAGTGTTCCAGCTTCGGAACCAGGTCAGTGAGGATACCCCCATTGAAAGTTTGATTTTATTGTCTTGAGGAAAGGCCATATAGACTTCAAAGTCATAGAATTCTATATCACTATAGAATCTATGTGAGAGCTCCACCCAAACATAAAATATGAGTAATATGAAAAATGGACCTATTATGTATTTAATGATTTATGTTGAATGTGAAATTTGAAAATTTTATGTTGATTTTACGATTGATTGTGAAATTTATAAATTTTTTGGTTGAAAGAAGTTATAATATGAGTGGTACCCATTGAAAAATATTACCAAAATGTAAAACAAAATAGTAGTATAAATATACTAATGATTAAATTTCTACAAAAAATATTGAAATATAGTTATAATAACATTTAATCAATTAGGAAAAATTTATATACTAAATGGTTTAAAGGTTTTGTTCTAGGTTTATATAGTGGTTCCCCATATCATACAAGATAAGGCAAGTGAGTTTGCATAGTTTTTTATATTATATTCTTAAAAACTTATACCAATCATGAATAATTAATTTTCAACCACTAATATTTTCATGATGATGTGCACATTCTAGGTAATTTTTTATATAATATGTATTCATGAAATGTATTTTCAGCCTAAAATATATCTAAGAAACTCCCCTGAATCTATGGTAAGTTAAAAACATGTAATTTTTAAAAAAAATCAATCTTCAAATATCAATAACATTATATTTGATAGTTTATTTTATATACATGATATTTCAAATTCAATGTTATGAAATAATCAAAAAACAAATGAATTTGGGGTTGTTTCTAAAAATTTTCTTTCATGTTAAAAAATAAACCAAAAGGTATTAAGGAATAAATTGGAATTTCAAGTATGATTTTTCCCAAATTTTTGGAAAACATTTGGAATTTAAATGATTTTTTGGGTTTATTTTTAACAATCCTTTTCAATGAAGCCATTTATATTTTCTATTACATATAGAATATAATGTATAAAAACTTTTATCTAAACTTTACATTATAAAATAATTACTATTCCTTAAATGAATAATCTTTTTATAATTTAATTTAATACTATGATTTATAAAAATCAATAATAATTATTATTTTGTCCAAATAATGAATAAATGATTAATTTCTAAAGATGTAATTGTTTATTTTTATTAAATTCATTATGATGGGTTTGGAATATGGTTATTTAGAACATCCTATAATCAGGTGAAGTGATCTAGTATATTTTTTATATTATTTATATAATAAAGGTCATCAAAATAAATATTATTTCTATTCTCTATAAAAATATATTTACCTGTCATTTCCTCTCATAATTATTCACTAATTCATAATAAAGTTACTAGATGTTGTTGAATTCCAAAAAGTTTGGTAATTCTACCCATAATTTTTAAATTATATGTAAAATTTTTTACATGGTTTTATTAGAATCATTTTTAGGTTATTAGAATATTTTTAAAAATCTAAAATTTATTTGTAGGGGATGATATTTTTTCCAATACACACATAATTTAATATTTATATGTCATTGTTATGTTTAATAATATTTATTATGATATTTTTTATTATATTTAATTTTATTATTTAACTAATTAAAAATTAGATTTTACATTTAAATAATGTATAAAATTTTACAATGATTCTAAGTGATTAAAATAATTATACTATTAATTTTAATCCCTTGTATAATCCAAGAAAATTCAATTTATATTTATTTCATTAACTAAATGATATTTTTTAGTATCATAACCATTTATTAAAATTTTCCTTGAATTAAGTTGATTTTAATAGAGATTTTATAATTTTTTAATGTGAAAAGGTAATTTATCTTTTATTAATATTTGTTACATTAGTTTTTTATAACAATGAAACTCACTCTTATTTATATAAAATGAATATATGTATTATTTATTTTTATATTTCATATATAAAGGATTTTATTTTAAATGAAATTAGTTTAATTTTTTAGTTTATCATTTTACTATTTATAATTATCAAAGTAATAGAGAAAAAGTGATTTCTTTAGTGATGGATTACGATCCACCCAATGAATTAATTAAATAAGATTCCCCTAAAATATTGGTAAATGATGAACGTTGTTTGCTGAGAAACCCATATATAATTATTGATTGCATAACTAGTATGAATCTCAAATATATGTTCTGAGGTTTAGGAGTACAACATTGAATAATTATTATGTGATTCCAATGGAGAACCACCATTATAATTCATGAATTTTAACCTATTTTATTAAAAATATATTACATTAATAAATTCAATGAATATTTCGAGGATTCGTGTATTAGAAACTATGTGCATAACATAGGAAGTGGATAGATCATAAAAAGTGTAAACATCATTTAATCCTTATGAAAACATATATATATATATATATATATATATATATATATATATCCTAGGCCACTTCAATACATATTATTTTTTAAAGACATGTATTTTAATTAAATGAAGATCATAAATCCCTCTAAGGGATAAATAAATGGCATGCGACTTGAGTGATCATCATGGGTATGATATGAATTATAATAATAGAGAATAACCATAATTACATGAGGCATACTAAAAGGTAACGTTTATAAGAACTTGGGTCCTAACCAGGAAATGTGGATTCTACATAAAAATGATACATTTCTTAGGAATATCACCAAGTTTTATCCCCAAGGAGTTGTAAATCATATTACCAATGTTATTCACCAAGTTAACATAAAACATGTCATTCTTATAGATTTATTATTTTGATAATTAAATAAATCATTTTTATGGAATACCCTCTATATGCATTAATTCATATTTTCCTTGTACATCATAATAAATAATTTCATCAATAACACATAGAGAAGACTGAATGAGTTCCATAGAAAATCATTGACTATGTAAGATTTTAACCACTTTAAATTTTCATCATTTTTTATCCCACATGAATAGAATATGAGTTTTATATAATGAAATACCCATTAAATGAAGTAAAATTACATCTATATAAAAAATTATTTCAAAAAAAGGGTTCTGTATTCATAAAACAATAAGGGTGACATGGATAATCCATGAATAATTTGGACAAAATAACATGTATAATTTTTTTTTATGAAACGAGATAAAGAGATAAAATGGTTATCTCTCATTGATTGAACATGAATTGAGAGTAAATGGAAAGATCATGAGCACATCAGAATATAATAACATATAAATTAGAGGAATAATTATAAATTATGTAATTTTATAATAAAATAGAGTAAGAGAATTTATTACTTTGTGAGAGAGCTTCTTAATGATTGGGGAGTGTTACACAGAACCATAAAAGCACTATATGAAGACTACAAAAAGGGAAACTAAGGGTAAAATAATTCTCAATGTCCTAATAGTGAATAAAATATGGTTGAGAATTTCATTTCTGTTACTATATGAATTCAATTGTTTATTAATTTCTTCATATAAGCCATCAAATTCTAGATTGTGGAAAATGGAAAAAAACTGTCTTACCAATGAATTAATCTCCTGGTTTTGAAAATCTAAGGAATGGATTTTTACATTAATCATTGAGAGAATTTAAATTAAAATTTTAATATTACTTTAGGGTGGGAAATGCAATATTACCATAAAATATTTTTTTAAAAGCATAATTCTTATTAAAGACTTTGAACAATATTTAAAGGTATCAAAAATCAATTTAATTAATTAAATAATATATTAAAAAAATAAATTATATTTTTCTTGGATTCAAATATTGTAATTATTACATCATTATTTTATATTTATTTTTTCATAAAACATAGAAAAATCACAGAACTTTATTTTTATTATTCAATAAATAATAATATATTTTAAAAAAACCAAAACAATTTATAGGTGATGATTTCAAATATATTGATTATTTTATGAAAATAATTTTCTAAGTATGTGAAATTTAATATTTAAATAAAAATCCTTATTAATTGAAAAATAAAATTTTTATGACATAATCAGCTTTATGAACCCTATAAAAATTACATTTGACATTATAAAATAATATTATCATTGATATTCATATTACTAATGTTTTATAAGACTATTCTAAGAAAATAACTATTATTTAAGTTCATTATTGAATATATGTATTCTAACAAAATATAATTCAGTTTTAATTGTATCATGTATTCTATTTATCATAGTCATCTTTTACTTAGTTTTATTTGGTTAAAACATAATAAGGAAAATTTGATTTAAGAAACCACTATTAAATTTCTATGAATAAAACTCCACTTATATAATACTGTTTTGAAGACATATAAAAACTAATTACACCATAATATTATATAAGGGTAAGGTATGTGATATATGTTCATTCATTGGGTGGCTCAATGAGAATTTATATAGGGTATTTCATCATTGGAGAATTTATTCCAAAAGAGTTTATATTAGTGTGTGAATTTTTATTTTTCAATTATCTCACTGAATTATGTCAAGTTATTTTAGTCATTATTAATTAATGATACCTAATATAATGAAAACAATCCCATCAATTTTCATCTATTATAAATCAAATTAAATCAACATACTGATGGAAAATATCTATAATGAATAATAAAATGAAAATTTTGGATTCTTACAATTTACAGGAATCCATCCAAGGGGATATTGAAGTTTACTTATTCAGGGATAAAGAGAAAAAATAAGTTATTAAGAAACCATTCAATAGTTATATACCATTTAAATTACTAAATTTTTTTAAATATACTATTTGGGATGTTTTGAAAAGTTTAGGGATGCCATGAACTTTTCAAATATACTATATATGATCTTTTGTAGTTTAGATTGAAAATTGGCTAATTCTGCAATACATATGAATTTGGTTCATTAGAACTAATGCGTGTCAAAGAAATATATAATTTGTATGGACTTAAAAGTTCATATGAATTCAATATAATTTATTATAACATTTAATTATTTATAATAATTCATAATAATCTCAGGATGGAAGTTTCTTCCGGCGTGTGGGATCCTGCTTCTCTTCCATCCTCTCCTGTAAGGGAGGGCGCTCCCCCAGTGGTGGGCTCTGTTCTGGCGTGTGGCGCTGGTCTGAGGGATGACGCTTCTCCTCGTGTTGCGCCCTTGGGTAATGTCTTGTCCTTCAAAGAGGTTCTATGTGGTTCTGTAATGGTTTCTTCCAGTGGTGCGAAGTCCCCCAGTTTCTGACTACAGTTGCATCCCTCCTATCCCATTGGGGCCAAGGGTCGCTGCAAGGTTGGATGATTCCCCTTCGTTGGAGTTCTCAACGTTGGAACTCATGGTGGCTTCCTCATTCCATGAAGTAACCCTGGTGGTGCGGTTTGGTCGCAACAAACCCCCCTAGGTTTCATCAAGGACATTGTCGTGTCCTGGAATCTGAGCCTTCTGGCAGTGGTTTTGGAGCTATCCAGGGTGGCATTCTACATCCATCTATTCTCCGGGGAGGATCTCGTGAAGTCTTGGGTGCGGGAGGAGCGGTGGTGTGGTTCGTGGCGGTTCTCTATGTCCCAGTGGTTGTAGGACTTCCAATTTGGGAAGGCGTCTCCCTCGGCGGTGGTTTGGGTCTCCTTACTGGGTCACCCATTGGCTTTCTATAACCCGCCATTTTTTAAGGTGATAGGCGACTCCTTGGGCTCATTTCTCTACTTAGGTATTCCAACAGCGTGGCTCTTAGCTGTTGTGAATCCTCGTATCTGCATTATACTTGATATTTCGGTGGGTTTTCCTTCTCGTGTGTTGCTGTGATCCGGGGATGGTCCTTCGTGGTGGAAGAGGGTATTCTTCAAAGGCTCTCTAAGGTTTTGTGTGTCCTACGGTCTTCACGGTCATTCAGATGCGGTTTGTCACCAGGGAAGGAGAGGGTTCGGGCTTCCAGTTATGGACGTTGGGTCCCTCCTCCAACCAGTCCGGTTGTCCCAACCTCTGAGATAGTGATAGTAGTCATTGGGGTTTTTTTCAATTTCAAATTTATGGAGGAGACCTCACACGCCGCCTGACAAATTTGATATCCATGGCACGTCTGAGGTGTGGGACAGCTCCCTGGGGTCCGTGATGCCTACCTCAGACCTGATCTCTCGGTCGCCTATCCCCCTTTGAGGGGACATGGGACTGCCCCTCGTCGACTATGTTATGATGGCTTCGGTAGATTTCTTGGAGCTTTACGGGCTCTCGTTCATGGCTTCGTCGGGCCCTCCTATGTCTCTCTCTCTACACTCCCCGGTGTTTCGGATTTCGTCCTTGCTTGTTCTGGACATTCTTCAGCATTCTATGAGTAGCAGTTTGGAAGCTGCGTTCAAGGCTCCCACTCGGGGGGTTGCAGATCATGTGGGCATGCTCAAAGAGATGGAGGTATCCCATAGTTCCCCATAGAGTTTGGTTCTGGTTTCCCTTCTGTAAGGGGAGTCGACCCGTTGCGTCGCGTGACATCATTCCCCGATAAGGTTCTCCCGGTCTGAGGATGCTGACGGCCCTTTGGTGAGGAATCATTTTCCAGCTAAACCAGCTCTGCGGGGTGATGTCGGCTGTCTGATCACCCGTTTGATGTCCAAGAAGGGTTTGTGGCTTTCCCCTGCACCATACTGCTTGCTCGGGAAAAAGGCCAAGATGACTCATGCCTGACGGTGTCAGTGATAATTTTGAATGCCCTGGGCTTGGATTCCTTCACGCGGGCCTCGGTTACCCACTTGTATCGATTGCTCTTCAATCACACCCCACACATGGTAGTCCTTTAATGGTAGCCTCCTGCAGGTTTGTTTTTTCATTATTCTAGCAACTGGCACAGGGTGTAGGGTTTCATGAAGATGGTGAAGATTTCGTGGGATTAGGAGGAAATCGGGAGGACTTGGTGTGGTCTTGCTAACCGTTTGAAGTGTTTAATGCAGTATATTCAAACATGGTTGGCTGAGAGACCCCAGGACAACATGGGGGTGGATAGGATTCAGCTTGACATCACGTTGCTGGAGGAAGAGCTACATTCCAACAAGGATGAGAACAGGTTTATTGTGCTCTGTGACAAACGTATCTTTCTTGCTGAGAAGCTGCTCGAAATCAACAGATCCTACATGAAAAGATCTCGGGTTCATTGGCTTAAGGAAGGGGATATGAATAGCACTTTTTTCCATGCTTTTCTGAGGTAAAAGAGTAGAATGAGACTTAACAACCTAGGTAATAGGGTGTTCAATTCAGACGTGGGGATTACTGGCCGTATGGATCTAGAACACATTGAAACGTTTTTGGGTGGTGGGAAGTCTTGCGAGCAGATGCAACGTGCTGAGGAGGGGGTTGATGCCTTCATTGGATGCATTCCTCTACTAGTGGAAGGTCCTAAAAATTCGCGATTGATGGCAATATCGTCTGTAGTGGAGATCAGGGAGGCAATCTTGTGGATGTCATTGGATAGTGCCCCGGGACTGGATAGGTTTCCAGGGTCATTCTAAATGGGTGCGTGGGAGATCGTGGGACCTTAGGTGGAGGAGGAAATCCAGTATTTCTTCTAAAGTGGACCCATTAATAGAAGCATTTGCTCCCCCTGGGTTGTCCTTATTCCTAAAGTCAAGGATCCTTCTAGCCTCACTCACTATAGGCCAATTTGTATGTGTAATATGTCTTACATGATTCAGGATGGCCATATATCACGTTGACTCAGCAATGTGATTCCAAGGCTTGTCTCAAGGGAGTAACATGGTTTTATCCATCTTTGGAACATCTAGGGGGAGGTGGGCGTTGGAAGTGAACTGGTCAACGATATCAACAAGAAGGATGTCGGGTTGAATGTCATTTTTTAGGTGGATATGGATAAGGCTTATGATACTATGGAATGGGGTTTAGTGATCTGGGTTATGAGGAATATGGGATTAGAGGAATGGTTTTTCGATCTTTGTTTCTGGTGCTACTCTTCCCCTTGGCAGTTCATCTCCATCATGGGGAAGGTTTTTGGTTTCTTCAAGACGGTACGGGGGGTTCCGAAAAGAGATCCCTTGTCTCTGAGCCTCTTCGTCATTTCTCAGGGTGGACTATCCCAAAAACTTCATAGAGGGCTGGAAGAGGGCTGGGTGTCTCCTTTTGTCTCATACAGTGGCTCAGAGCGTGTTTCACACCTCATCTTTACCGATGACATCCTGGTTTTCCTAAATGGGTGAAGACGATTATTGCACGGCTTTATGGAGATCATGCACACTAATGAATTCTTGAGCGGCCAAGGTATTAACTATTCAATGAGCCATGTTTTCATTTATAATAAGTGTTCATGGAATCTTTGTACAAACATACATGAAATTTTGAATTTCCAAAGGTGGCAGTTCCAGAAGATCTACCTAGGTATCCCCCTATCCTACGGGCGTATCAAGAATCATTTCATTGAAGGAATTTTTAGTAGAATTATAGGACGATTCGTCTACTGGAAGAGCATGTTCCTTTCGTTTGGGGGGGGGAGAGTCACACTGATCAATAGCTTTCTTACGTCCATTCCAATGCACATCCTCTCTATCGTTATAACACCGAAGGTTGTTATTACAAGGATGGAAAGGATTTTCACTACTTTTCTCTAGGACGCCAATCAGGATGGGTGGTGCCATTGGGCCTCCTAGAGATGGTTGGTGAGGCCTATCGATGAGGGCGGGGTGGGGCTCTGAGACATATCAGGTTCCATGCATGGGTTGCAAGCATGGTTGGCCTGGGAGGTTATCAAGGGGTATTCATTATGGGATTCTTTCTTCAGAGTAAGGTACGGGTGGGACGGTGGTTCACTAGCACATTACCGGCCTGGCATGTCTACGCTGGCTAAGGGAATTCTTTCCCATTTAGAGGTTCTTTAGGGGGTGTCCCGTTGGATTATTGGTCATGGGGACATTAGCTTTTGGAGATCGAACTGGGTGGGCGTTCCACTCTTCTTTCCTAGATGTCCCATACGTACGGTCTCCTTCAAGGAGGTGTGTGGCTTTCCATCATTTATCTAGACCATTCTCATTCTAGACCAGATGGATCTCTTTGAGAGAATCACTCTGAATTATGAGGTGGATAAGTGCAGTTTTACAAGGTCAACCTCGGGCCAATTCTCTATTCGGGATTTTAATCGGATTTATATTACTAATGTGACCCTAGACAAGTGGTCCTCAAAGTTTTGGTGAAAAGAGTTCCCCACTAAAATGAATTTCCATTTTTGGAGGACTAAGAACGATGATCTTCCGAAGGATGAAAATATTCAAAGGAATGGCATTCCCTTGGTGTGTTGATGTATCTGCTGTGAGCACCCATGGAGGGAATCAACGCTGCACCTATTCATTTAAATCGACTGGGAAGGCTATCTTTGGTCCATGATCACCCCTCAATCTAGTGGTAGTTGGCCTCATACTTCTTTACATGAGTTCCTGACCTCCTAGTTTAGCGGGGTGAGAGGCAGCGCATTGGAGACCAAAATTTGGGCATGTGTTCTCTCTTCCATTTTCCGGTCTCTATGGGATGCAGGGAACCAGGAGAGGAGGGGCGCTCATCCCTCAGTGCGGTATCATCAGATGCGGGCAAAGGCACTCTGCTTTGAACTAGGTTCGGTCATCAAGGGTGGATAATCATCACCCACCTTTTGCGGATTCTTCAACCATCCATACTCGGCCAGTGCGTCGAGTGGGATGGGTGGAAGATGGTTTCTTTGGAGACCCCCCTTGCAGAGATTAAAAATGAACG
Organism: Viscum album; assembly: GCA_963277665.1. Taxonomy (NCBI): domain Eukaryota; kingdom Viridiplantae; phylum Streptophyta; class Magnoliopsida; order Santalales; family Viscaceae; genus Viscum; species Viscum album. The sequence goes on from OY728135.1 coordinate 1,296,338,105, forward strand.
TGCACGGTTCCTGCAGGAGTGGGATTATGCAAGGTGGGGGCCTTGTTCGCAATTTGATTGGCTCTGTTTTGGTGGGTTTAAGCTCTTTCTTTGGGGCGGGAATTGCTCTACAGGATTAAATGAGGGCTCCTATCATAGGGATAATGGTGTGCAAGAGGTTGGGGTTTTTGGCAGAAGTGATTGAGTCTAATTCAGAAGCCTTGGTCAACATGGTCAAGCAGAGCTGTGAGTTGTCGTGGTACCTTTTCTACTTATCCAGAAGGTGCTCTTTAGAAACGAGTCTAGGTCAACATGTCCACTGCATTTGGAGGGAAGATAAATTTGCTGCTGATGCGCTCGTTGTCTTGGGAAGGGTGGAGGAGTCGCTTGTTATCTACAATAGTATCGGGTCGCTTCCCATGGTTTGTATGTCATGTGCCCAGGGGGATTATCTTGGTTTACACCACTTCCAGCCCCCTTAGGGGCTTTCGATGTGTCTGTCATCTGTCAGTGGCCACTCCCTTACTTTAATAATATAAATAATGATTTTTCATTAATAATGTCATAAGATGTCAATTTATTTCATATATCTTGACATGGAATTTGGTATGTCTTGTTAATAATCATGTATAACTTTGTGGAAGCATTATAATTATCCAGGGGAAGACCATAAGATTTCAAGATATTTATATGTCCTCACATGCCTGATGAATTATATGTTTTCCAAAAAATATTAAATACATTAAACTATATGATATTCAAAGTATTACCAAATGAAGTATAAGTACATGTGTATGAATTCAATGGAACAATGTATAAATTCCACACATTTTAAGCATTAAATAGTTTTTATTGGATGAAAACAAATCTATAATTTTCTTTTAAAAAAGGAAATCAGTTGTGAATATTTCAATGTTTTTATCATGGTATTAAACATACATATCCCAAGAACAACATCTCATTAAAATAATAAAATTATATGACATAGTCTTTAAAGAATGGAGAAGAACATCAATGGACGAATGATATTTTATGAGACTCTTTTAAGGTCTAAAATCTCAATTTATTGAATTTCAAATTTATCTTAATATCCAATTTGTTAATGTCATAGATATTCATTGATGTATTAAATATCAAATTTTTATTTATAGCCATGATGGAATAATTTTTTTTTTGAGTTTCATTTTTATTGATACTAAAAAGAAAAATTAATTTATTTTCAATTATAATGTAGTTGAAGTTAGGTTTTGTATTGATATATTTATAATTGACTAAAATGTAGTTATTTGAGATGAATTTGTGAGTTCTATATCTCAATGACTGAGAAATAAGTGATCGATGATAATCTGAACACACAAATAATTTATCAGAACCTGAAATAAAGAACTTTTATATTTAGTTAAAACTATAAATTAAATTTAAAATAAACTAATTCTTTTTTTATTTCAAAAAATTTCATATAAATAACGAATTTGTGATTCATGTGTGAGAAGAAGAAAAATCATAGATGAGACTAGTGTGTATAGAGATAATTGAAATCTATAAATATTTTCTTTAGTTACTAACTGACCAAATATAAGTTCTAGATGATGATTTTATGGTAATGTGTACTATGTAAATCATGTATTCCAAATATTTTTATGTTGAGGAGAATAAGTTAAAATCATTATATGAATCCCAACTTATTGTAGAATAAATGTGAAATTTTTTAATCCATCTGAGTTTTAAAAAATTAATATTTGTTTTGAATTTATATTGAGTTGAAAAAGGAAATCATAGACCACAAGAAGTGATTGTTTGATAATTATGATTTTAAACTAGTTGTGAGAACTGATAAAAAAAATCCCATTCATGGATATTGGAAATGAGTGGATGAATTTAATAAGTCAAACCATTTGTTAAGATTAATATGATATAAAAGAATAAATAAAACAAATGATTAATGTTAATTACTATTATGTTTTGGGATGTAAGGGTGAGTATCTGTGAGATCCATTATGTCTTGTGGAATTATGAGGAGAAGGATATTTACAACTCCAACTCTATTATCCTGAAAATACTATTTAATTTATTACATTGGAATATGATACATGGAATTTTTCCAAAAATTATTGATTAGTTTAATAATATTAGAAAACTAGATGATCCAAGATTCCCATATTAAATTGGAAATAGAAAAAATTATGTAATGAATGTTATTCCATACCTATAATCTTTCAAAACATCCTTGTAGATATACTGTATAAAAGAAAACAAATTGTTCCCAAATTCTTAATAAAGGTTATTTATAACAAAATATATCAAATGTAAATAAAAAATAAAACAATATAGGAGATTTGATAATCAGAACATGTTTCATTCAATAAATAACTTCATTTTAACACACATCAATGTATAATATAAAAAAATCAATCAAAAGTATAACAAAAAAATAAATTCTCAATATGGAAAAATAATAAATATACACATTCTTGATATTACCATCACAACATTTTCCAATATATCATAAAACATACTCTCAAGTATTTAGATAATAAACTCTTAATAAATGTGTTGGATTAGAATTGATACGTATATAATATAGAATTCCTTTATTATTGCCTCATTATATCTATAAATTCATCTTGGTTATAATTTTAATAGGTCCATATCCTTCACTTGTATGTCCTATTCATTCCAACTATATTGATTAATAATTAAAATAATTTCCAAAAATTATTTATAAATCAATATTTATCCACATTGAATAAAGAATACAAAATATATCACTATTTATTGAAATAACACTATTAATAAACTTATTTCAATTGATACCATATATTGAAATTTTAAATGGTTGAGATAACATCAAATTAGTGGAAACTTTTTCATATGAATCCTTACTACTTATAATATATACATGGAGGAAAAAATAATTTTCATTGAAATTATGGGGTGCAATTAGGAATGTGTTTATGAGAAATTTAATGACCAGAAAAACAAGACAAAAAAATATGAAAGAAGAACATCAAATAATTATAAAAAGAATTTTTTCAGAAAGACCAAACTATTAAAAAATAAAAAAAAAACTTATGAAATATTATAAATTTAATATCATTATAAAGATTTGTAAGAATAATTTTATAAATACCTTTCAAAATTTATTCAAATATTTAAAGAAAATATTACCCCTTACATTCAGAATCATTGACTACTGACTATTACAATAATAATAAGAAACATATATAATTTACAAATAACCATGAAATGTTTTACAATATTCATCAAGGAAATGAATAATTATGATTGAATGAATTTCTATTTGTGTTTTCAACATTAAAAGAAAGAACACATTCACACTTTAGGTAAAAGTTTGAAATCTTACTCATTCAAAAAACAACAAGATGATTTCTTTAATTTATTTTTTATAAAATAAAAATATTTTTTAAATAAATTTAAATAATCTATTATATAAATAACATAATATTTCTGAAACATTTAAATTAACCATGTTGAAGAATAAATAGAGTTTGAAGGAAAATAATAAAACATAATTATTTAATAATAAAGACCATTAAATCTATGTTAAATTTTTATTATTGAACCCAAAAAATAATTAATGGAAAAGAAAAATATAACACCAAAACATAATCATAGTAGATGAAATTATATTTTTAAGTGATTATTATTATAGATGTTTTTTATAGGAAATATAAAGATGAAAAATACCAAAATAATATGAGATTGTAATAGAAATCCATTACCCTAAGTCTCTAGAATGTCGTATGTGTTTGATCCTTATGTATGATGAAATCAATTTTTTTTGAATTTTTTTCTTATATATTAAACTTTTTATGGTACTTTAATTATGGTTTGATGTCCATTCATTGAATAGTTATAACCTATTAAAGCCACATAAAGGTTCTTGTTCAATTTCTCTCAAACTACATGGGAATATTGACAATAGGTAAATGTATTCTGAAATGGATCAATAATATCAAAAATTTTAGTAATTTAATTAATATATTTGTTTTCATTATGTAGTAATTTATAATTTTCTATGCATAATATTAATAGAATAATTAATCACATCGCTTAATAGAGGTGGTAGTCTACACACACCCACGAGTGACATTATCATTTTCTAATGACTAGAAGTGTAAGAAGGTTGAGGATATATTATATTTATAGAAACATAATTATGTCCTAAATAATATATATATATATATACAATCGTAATAACTATCAAACTAATGTGGTGATGAAAAACAAATTACCACTTGATTTGGAGATGATATGATGTACGTACAGATGAGTGATGTTTAATTATTCATTGGATGGAATGAATATAGAAAATGCATGTTATATTTGAATAAAATTTACTTATATAGATGATATAATGATTCATCTATGTTATTATGATAATTTATGCTTCTAATTAGGTTTAAAAATAAAGGAAGTTATTTCTTTTTTATAAAAACTTATATAATTTTTTTTGTTATCCGTAGAAGTATCAAACAATAAGCCTTTATATTGTGGTGTTGTGTAGAGACCAAGAACTCTCAACCATGTAAAATTATGTCTGTATTTTTTTCAGGTGGGAAATTGATGAGATAATAGTATAAGGTAATGTGGAAAAGGGATGAAAATTATTTCAACATGATAATTGTGGTGAGTTGTAAACATGATAATACATTAGACATTATTGTATAATTAATAAGAGACTCAAGTAAATTGTCACTGAATTATAATATATTATAATATTATTATTTTAACCTATTAATTAAAATAACCAATGAGTTTTATGAATTTTTTTTTGATTTCATGATGCCTTATCACATATTTGAAATCTCCTAATACTTTTTAACCTTCAAATAAGTGAAAAATATTTACCATGGTTACTATTCGTTCTAACCATAACATATGTAAACCTTATTAACTAATTTTTTTATTCCTAATATGGAATCATTTTTAAAATATTCATCTACTAAAATTTAAAAAAATTACCTTAAAAATATGTTCCCAATAGGAAATAAATAACATTTTTAGATAAATGAATTTCGGGAACATAAATATGATTTTAGAAAAAAAATATAATCCCTATTCCAATTGAGTTAGTTATATTATGTTTTACCAATGGAGGATTATTTTTATTTCAATACTAATATTTTTTTGGAAATATACACATAAAATTCAATATTAAAAGAGAATAACTAAATACAAGTTTTATCAAATATTAACTAGATATCCAAAATGTTAAGAATACATTTTTATATTCCAAATTATATTTTAATATGCATTATATTAATTTTTATATATATAGTATCACTAGAAATACTATTTCATAAATTGAATAATGTTGAAATGAATGAATTTTTTTAAATTAAATGGGATTATTTTGAGACCAGGAACTGAGATGGTGTGTGATTCTGAGGTCTGAAATGACTGGAAATATCCATAAAAAATTGTTATGTTTTAAATATCACACATGGGAATATTTTCTGAGAATGTTGAATAACTCTTAAATGGGTACCCAAATCTAAAATATGAGGGCGACATTGCATTCAAGATGATGGGTTTACCCTAGGCATTACTTATGTTTAGTTGTCATGAGCCTCAAGTGAGAAAAACCAAAAAATGAAATAATCATCAATAAAATAATTAAATAAATCTATTTTACTTTTTAAATCATTATAACATACTAATGGTGACTCAAATTAAAAATCTAAGAGAACTATTTGTATCATCAGGGTGTTTTTCTGTAGAAAGAGACTAACATTGGCAGGTGTAGGTCAATAGTGGAAAGTAGATTTTGGCCATAAATAAAATTATTAAATAAAGTTATTTTATTTTCAAATCCTTAATATTGATACATTATAACTCGAATTGGAATTCATAGAGAACTATTAAGATTGTGAGGCTATGCTTCCGTTAAGAAAATCCTAACATCATCTGGCACAAGCTGGCTATAAAAGTATGTTTTTGAGACATAACTGGAAATTAAATAATTTAAATAGAAGTTATTTTATTTTTGAATCCTCATAACACACAAACTGTAACCCAAATTAAAAATATTATACCACCGTTGAGTATGTAATGATATTTTATCCTTTTGAAAGACTTAACCTTGACTGACACAGGTCGAGATAAAAAGTTATTTTTTAAGAATTTTATGGAAAAATAAAATAAACTAAAAGAGTTTATTTTATATTAAATTTTTCCCTTCGTTGTAGCAATGAGTTGACAATAAATCTCATTAATGAACCTCATTAATGAACCTCATTAATGAGTCATCATAATGACAGTGTAATGCAGTGTAACTAAAATATCGATTCACGTTTCTTAAATTAATATCCTATCAAGCAATATAGGATTGTGGGCACAATCCTGAAATCGCTCTGAGGTATTAGTGGTTGGCGATGGAGAATTAAGAACGTAAACCTGTAAAATAATTAACACTGGTGAATTATATAATGACTATGCCATTGGAGAGTGGATTCAGGATAATAAACAACAGATGTTGATGAACTATCATCCTCGATTAATCTCACTTCAATAGTAGGGGTTTAAATTCTATGTAAACTGTTCGGAACCTATCCATGATTGTGGAACCTAACCGCGACACCCAAGGCATGGTGAAAAGTGGGAGGTGAAGCCCTAGTTACCTGCGATAGTGGTAGCAAGATCTACAAGTAGGTGATGAAACCACCCGACCACGTCAGAGGCACACATATGGCAGAGCCGTTGTGGCCGGCTGGACCTACGATATAGCTAGTCCACATGAGTGGACTAGAGTATGAGATTGGTGTCGCTTGGGAACTGTAATGGAGGATTGACCTGCATATTGTGGGATGCAGTGTGTCGATACCATGTAGTCCCCACGAGACAGCCTATGAAAGGGAGGTAGTCGGCCTCAGCCGACCATATGTGGCATGAATAGGACACCCATCATGCTTTTGGGCCAAGCTGGTGGTGTAAATATGGCCACTAGGTGGCCTAGGCTAGAGATGAGAAAACCCACCAATGCAGGCTGGGCCGATGCGAAAATCGGACTACTGGGTGGCCCGGGCTGGGAAAGAATCATCATTCTAGTTATGGGTCAGTCTGGATGAAACCAGGTCATTGGGTGACCTAATGAGCTGAACACACGGCTAAACATGGTCGGACCATATCGAACCTAATTGGGAAATTGGCGTAGGAATTGGATCAGGTCATGCAGGGCCACTGGGCCAGTTTGGTCGGGTCGGCCCAACCATGTTGGACCGGGACAGAACACAACATGTCCCTGTTTACTAAGATGCCAATATCATTCAGACTGGGCATCTGATTGATATGTCGTCTGCGGTGTCAGGACAATTGAGATGATAAGGTCCTTTGAAATTAAACTAAGGAGGATCTAATGAACTTTAAAATTCAATGAATAGCTTGAGGAGTGGATTCTATCATAATCAAGTACACTATGTGTGAGAATCCAGTGGGTGGATGAGACTCGAAGATTGCCGGCAAGGAGGTTTAAGTGACACTAATGACCTAGATGATAAGAGTTCATTTTTGGAATAGCTGTAAGAGGATATCTGTGAACAAGCTATAGGCAGCCCTTTGTAGACCAGCTATAAGCAACCATATATGCACCAACTATAACAAGCCATGTGTGGACCAACTATGATAGTGTAATTAGAGAGCAGCTCTACGTGATCTAGAAGACCCATGGTGGGGAGCAACTCAATGTGACCCAGCATCCCACGATACACATCATTGATTATTACCACAATTGTCAAAGGCCATCAGTGATACAACTGAAAGTATTGCTTTCCATACTTTAGATTATACATGTGTGAGCTATCTTTGATGTGTGGTCCTTACAGTATGGTCTTTCTGTGTGGTCATGCATTATCATCTCTGCTTTGTGGTTTGGGTTCCCTACTGAGTATTTTTTTACTCACACTTGAATGAGATTCACCTACACATGTCTTGTCCCATGAAAATTATTGATGCTTCAATGGAGACCATGGTGGTCTAGGACTAGGTGGTGCTTAGTGAGATCCGACAGGCGGTCTTACTCATACAGCTACTGGAAGCTACACTTCACCAAACCTTCAGGTGGAGTCTTGAGTAGATAGACCATGAATGTTGTACATTCATTTGTGGTTTTTGGATTTTATTGTGGACCCATTGTACTTTCACTTTTTATTGTACTCTCAGTAGTTTTCTTAGTGATATTTGTGGTTTACTTTGTTATAACATTACACAGTTTGAGATTTTTTTGTGTAACGGGTTTAAGGAAAATATCTTCCATTTATTGGGACATGCCTAATCGGTGCTAGTTTCCAACCCAAGTCCTGCTGAAGGCATGCTGGGGTAGCCATGACCTGGGACATGGTGGATGGGTCATGGAAAGTTTTTGTTAGAGGAGATTGGTCCTAAAAGAAAAACTATGATTCTGTAAATTTTTATTAGGAAACAATGTCAAGTGTTTAGAGTTAAACTTTCATGCCAGAGAGTCCAGTGGTGGTACGACGGCTGTCGTATCCATACACCAGGACACTGAATTCTATTTTTTGACCCGATACATGAAAAAATTGTTTACAAGAATCACTGAGGGTTTTCCCATGATCTTTTTGAATCATAGCCATCTCACCATGTATGATAAATTTACTGTGTTTCATCTAGATTCAATTTTAAGATACCTCCATGCAGACAGCTCGCCATGATTATATTGTATGACCATGAGGATGGTCTAAAAAGTGATGTGGATTTGGTAAATGTAATTTTCCCTGAGATGGCAGCTTTGGGAGGTGTCCAAGTGATACTACTACACATTGGTATACAGTTACCTTTAGTACTACTAATAGAGGATAGACGTAGGCTCAGTTCCTTACATGAGTTCTAGAAACATGGAACTCCCACATTCTGGGGACAGATAGATCCTCAGGTCATTGATTAGTGGATGGAGGTCATAATTCTAGTCTTCCACATAGTATGTAATCCACTTGACTAGATGGTAGTTATAGCCCCATGCCTTCTGTAGGGTGATATACATGGCAGAGGGGCTAGAAGAGTAGAAATATGTGGTATACATTTCGATATATTAAAAACACCACCCCATTGTGGTCCACACCAATCTCCAAGAGTTGGAGGACTGGGTAATGGGGTAAAATAATGCATCCATCCTTACACACGTAGGAGTAGATGTTTTTATTTTTCAGTTCCCTATAGTGGTGGATGAGTATGATGACGTATTTGAAGATGATGTTCCAAGACTACGTCCTCATAGAGGTGTAGAATTCATCATTGGTTTGTACCCTTTGACGACACTGATATCTAGACCTACATATCAGCTGGATCTCATAGAGATTAAGGAGATGAGGGTACAATTAGAGGACTTAAAGAGGAAGGGGTCTGTAAGGCCCAACATTTCACAATGGGAAACCCGAGTGTTACTTTCGTAGATGAAAGACATAAGCTTGAGGTTATGCATGGACTTTTTATTCCTGAACTATGTGATCGTGAAGAATTAGCATTGTATATAGAGGTTTAATGTCCTTTTAGATCAGCTGATGGGAGAGAGATGGTACTCAAATATAGACTCCCAATCAGTCTATCACCTTCTTTGAGTACGAAATGTGGACATCTTGAAGATGACTTTCAGGTGTTGATACAGACACTATGAGTTCATAGTGATTCCGTTTGGGGTGACAAACGCACAAGTAGTGTTCATGGGACTCATGAGTGGGATCTTGTAGCCAAACATAGACCATTTTATAGTGGTCTTCATTAATGAAATGTTGTTGTGTTCATCATCCAAGGAAGACCACGCGATACACATGATGATGGGTTTAGACCCACAAAGATAGTACCATCTTTATGAAAAAATATCAATGAGTGTGTTATGGATGTGAAAGGTTCCATTTCTAGGACATGTCATATCAGAGGATGGTGATGCGTTAGATCAAGTGAATATCGAGGTGATGCTTTCATAAGAACCACTGAAGATAATTATCAAGGTGCATAGATTTCTTTGGGTGGTTAAGTAATATTAGAGGTTTGTACCCGACTTCTATAGAGTAGCAGCACCAATGATGGGATTGGCAATAAAGAGAAAACAATTCGTGTGGATCGAATTATACCAGATGATATTTTAGCATCTGAGGTTGTTCTTTATGAGTACTCATATCATGAGGTTTCCAGAGGAGTTCACTGAATATGTTCAATTCTATGATGCATCAAGAACCTGTCTTGGTTGTGTCCCGATATAGGGATAAGCCATGGGTGATTGTGGATCATGATAGATGGGACCACATGATCTGGATTATGTGGATCACAACCTTGAGTTTTTAGAGATTTTAATTAAAATGAATACGTATAGACACTACATTATGGGTGAACGATTAATGGATTACTTTGACCACAATGGTCTAAAGTATATCTTTTCTTAAAAGGATCTGAATCCAAGACATAGATATTGGAAAGAGTTTCTCCAAGACATTGACATTGAGATAGTCTATACTTATTGGAAGGGGAATTTGGTGGCAGATTCTCTCTTTAGAATATTGAGTTCACAACTTCTAAATGTGGCCTTAGAGTAGTTGGACTCGCTTCAGATAACCTTTGTGGAGAGAGATGAGGAAGATTTTCTTCGGTCTATGGTAGTTTCCCTCCACTCTTATAGTGAGTTAGGGAGGCAGAGCTTGGAGATAGTAGCTGTGAAACTACATGTGCCCAGATGCCCACAGGTCATTCCCAAAATGAATATTCTTAAGGTGGGTAGAACATCATACATTTTATTGGATGCACCACGGTATTAGTGGTATTACTGGAGACGGTTTTTAGGGAGTTCCAAACATCCCCATTAGCAGTACATCTAGGTGTGGAGAAGTTGTACCAGGAACAATGATGTTAGTATTGGTGGACAAGGATAAAAAGGTAGTGATAGAGTTTGTCTCGAGATTCCTCACATGTACGAAAATGGAGGATGGGAACCAAGATCAACAGGTTTGACACAACCCATCGAGAAATTAGAGTGTAAGTAGGAAGGAATATCGATGGAATTCGTGACACGATTACCACATACATCCAGTGGGCATAATACCATATAGATTATCATATAATGACTGTCCATGTCTTCCCACTTCCTATCCATTTGAGAATATAGTTCAAAAGAGAGGTTGGGATTCCTCTATGTGATGGAGATATTTTGACTCCAGGGATTGAAATCTATTATTTTCTTGGATTGTGATGCTTGCTTTACATCCCGGTTGAGGAAGGGATTGCATGAGGCATTTGGGACTCATCTGTTCTTTAGCACAACCTTTCTACCATTGATGGATGGTCACATAGAGCAGACCATACAGAACATGGAGTACATGCTTCGTGCATGAATTATTTATTTTGGTCACAGTTTCGAGGATCACCTACCACTATAGAGTTTATATACAAAACAAGCTACCACTTGACCATCGGTATATCACGATTCGAGGCACTGTTAGGAGGACCATGCATGTTACTGTTATGCTGGACTTACCCAGGGGAGTCTGCAATCATGGGTCCAAGGATGTTATATGCCACACTTGAGATGGTTCAAGTCATATTAGAGAAGATGAAGACTACATAGATCCAATATATTTCTTATGATGATAGGTGAATGATCCCCTTGGAGTTCAAGGAGGGGGCCACATATTTTTACGTGAATCCCCTCAACGAGGGGTACATAGATTTGTTCGGGGTGGAAAGTTATCTCCAAAGGTCATCAGACCATTCCTAGTACTGTGTTGAGTGGGATAGGTGGTGTACCACTTCTCTCTACCACCGTAGTAAGATAGAGTTGAATATGTATTCCATGTATCCCATCTAAGGAGATACGTTCATTACACTTCTCATGTCATCAACCACGGTTAGCTGGAGATTGATGAGTTGGTGACATTCTTGGAGTACCCAGTGGAGATAGAGGATCGATAGGAGAGGATCCTTGATGGAATTTCTATTCCTATGGTGTATGTTATTTGGAAGCAAATGAATCTATAGGAGAGCACAAGGGAGCGGGTGACTCAGATACATCTTCAGTACCCCCCATGTGTTTGATTAGCCCTTGTTTTGGATTATGAGGATGTAAATACCTAAAGGGAGAGAAATGTAATACACCAAAACTCTATGAATATTTTTTTTGAAAATTAAATGGCATTATTTCAAGACTTGGCATTGAGAAAGCGTGCAATTCTGAGGTTTAGAGTGCTAGAAATGATCTGTCAAAAAATGTTTGGTTTTAAATAGCACGCAGGAGTGGTTTTCTTGATAATGTTTAATAACATTTAAATGGGTGTTCATATTCAATATATGAGGGGACTACTGCATTCAGGATGGTAGGTTTACCCTAGGTGTGACTTATGTTAAGTTGAGGTGGGCTTCTATTGAGAATACCTGAGAAAGGAATAACCGTACAAAAAATTAAATAAAATTATTTGATTTATTAAATTTTTAAAAGTCATGAATGGTGACTCAAATTGAAAATTTGATACCACCATTGATCTTGTGAGGGTATTATTTCCTTAAGTATAGCGTAACATTGGCTAGCGTAGGTCAATAGTGAAAAATTGTTTTTGGCCGTAAAATAAAATAATTGAATAATGTTAATTTATTTTCAAATCCTTATAACTCATAGACGCTAAATCAGATTGGAAATTAAATATTATGATTGAATTCATGATGGTATTATTCCCTTAGGTTGAGTCTAACATCACATGTCATGAGACTACTATAAAATTTGGTTTTTGGGATGTTAGCATAAATAAATTAATTTAAATAAAAGTTATTTTATTTTCGAATCCTCATTGATCACAAATGGTATATCATAATAAAAATAAGATACCCCCATTGAGTTCATAATAATATGTTATCCTTAAGTAGGGATGATCCTCAACTAGAGAGGGGTGAGGGAAAAATATATTTTTCTAGCATTTTAAGAATGTTAAAATAAACATAAAACATTTATTTTAATCAAATTTTGTTACTATGGTGCAGTAACGAGGTGATGATAAATGTCATTAATGAACCTCATTAATGAGTCAGTGTAATTATGCTACAATTAATCATAATAGAAAATTTGTTTCATGATTCGTCAATTAATATCCTAACAACCAATTTAGGATTGTGGGGACAATCCTGGAATCTCTCTGAGGATTTGGTGGGTGGAGATTGAAAACAATGAAGGGAAACCACTATAATGATGAAATCTAGTGAATAAAATGATGATGAAAACACCCTTAGATATAGGATTCATGTTCATAGATCAATGTAATATCATCCTATAGCAATCTCCTTTCCTAGGTAGGGGTTTAAATTCATAGTGAACTCTCCTTTTTTTTTTCCGTTCTCCCCTATAAATGAAGAATGAAGATAAACTATCTAACAAGTTGATATATGGATGGTTAATATTTGAGGTTATGTAAATACTAATTTTGGGTTAATTTAAGGATTAAATTTTAGTGACCTATAACTTAATAAGTCATGATCCTGCTAACTTGAACGATCCTCGGCTAACACGAACTATGGTCGAGCTGTTCAATTTTGTTATTATTTGGGATCCCCTCTATCTCCTCCCCCTATCTTTTAATTATTAATTTTTTAATGTATGGTGGAACAATAGCCATTGATGCAATATGCATAAGGGTTGAGACACCCAGCTTCGGCAGGAGCACCCGACCACGACACCCCAGCCGCATCGACAATTGGGAGGCGATGTGCTGGCAACGCACTGCGGGTGCAGCAGGAGCCCCCAACAAGGATGCTAGTGGCTGGAGTTAGGGGACACCTCACCCTAGTCATTTTAGAGTTTCATGGAGCATAGAAATGCATTCCACAATCCATGGAAGTATGCTGGACCTGTGGTAGAGCTGGTCCGCGTGAACGGACCGACGCATGAGAGCTGTGTCGCTTGGGCGTGACCTTGTAGGAGAGAATCACCTATTTTGAGCAATAGTGAGGAGCTACAGATAGGTCCTTATGGAAAATAATTTGAATAGGAGGTGGCCAGAAATATATAGGGTCATGTGGCACAAATTGGATGTCATGCAGGCATCTAGGAAGGAGAAAAACTAGACCGCTATGCAGGTCGGTCGATGGCGCGAACCGGGCCATTGGGCGGCCAAGGCTGGAGAAGGGATAGCCCACTGATGTGGGTCGGGCCAATAGGTCTGAATGGGTCACTAGGCAGTCTATTTTGGTAATGAACCAGCCCACCAGTTGCGGGCCGAGCCGGATGAAACCGGGTTGCTGGGCGACACGGCAGGCTGGACCCATGACCGAATCAGGACGGGTCCAGCAAGGCCCAATGGGGTAGGCCTACCGGCTAGATAGAACTGTGCCAGCCAATACCCATCTAGACTGGGTACTGACAGATGAACTGGGTTGGTCATGTGGGGACCTAGGGGTGGGTTTGTCGGGGTGGTCCTACCTAGTCAGACCGAGCATGCACACAATCAACCCCTGTTTACTAAGCTGCCAAAATCATTCAGACATGGCATCCAATTGATGATCTATCTACGTCGTTGGCACCCATTCGATGAGATGGTCCTTTAGGAATACTCTATGAAGGCTTTAATTGATGTTTGGATTGGATGAATGGATTGAGAAGTGGATTCTCCCTGAAGTAGGATCAATATGTATGAGATTCATACAGCTAGCTGAGACCCGAAGATTGTTGATGAGTAGTTCTAAGTGACCCTGCATTCCGAGTAGATAAGTGGCTCTATGTAGACCACCTAAAAGAAGAACAGTTTGAATTAGCTATAAGAGGCCTTGTGTGGACCAGCTCTAAGGGGCCCTGTGTGGACCAACTATAATCAGACATATGTGGACTAGCTATGATGGTCTATGTGGGGAGTGGATCTATGTGAACTGGCAGATCCACAGTGGGTAGAAACTATTTGTGACCCATCAGTCCCACGGTACTCACCAGGGATGAGTTCCTCAACAATCCAAGGTGTTCAATTTTTACAATAATAGTCTTTCTTTCCTTATTTATGATTATTCAGGTGTGAGCTCTCTTTAATGTGTGGTCTTTGTTTTGTGGTCTTTGTTGTGTGTTCTTTCTATGTTTTCATGAATTGTGATCTTTCCTTTGTGGTTTGGGGGACCCTACTAAGTATTGTGTTACTCACCCAAGCATGGGATTTGCTCACACATGTTGTGTCTCATGTAAGTGATTGATGCTTCGACGAAGACCTTGGTGGTCTAGGACTAGGTGGTGTTAAGTGAGATGGGATAGACGGGAGTACTTCTATGTTTGCAGGCAAATACCCTTCAACTACACTTTATGTGGGGTCTCGAGTGGGAAGACCGTGGCAGTTGAGCATTCCTTTGTGGTTTTAGGCTTTTATTCTTGACCCTTTGTACTTTTGGTTAGTAATGTACTATTATTAGTTTTTAGTGATAGTTTTGGTTTACTTTGGGATTAGTTTTCTTAGTGTGAGCTTTGTGTGTGTCCATAGGTTTTAAGGAAACCGCCTTCCCATTTGGGATATGCTTACTTGATGCTAGTCCCCAGCCCCTAGACTATGAAATGTATGTTTTTTTTGTAGTCATGATATAGGCCCCAAGAGGACATGTTGTGACAATAAAACTTAAATTTATTCTTATATCATTATAATTTCATCAAATTCATAGTTTTTTGGTATAATTTTTATTTTTCACTATTCTACCAAAAGTCATATATTTCAAAAAAAACTCAAAATTTCACATTAAGATAATTTTGGCATTATTAATTAAAAAATTAAATTCATTTCATGATATTATATATATATTTATATAATTTAAGAATTTATGTTTTACTAGAATTTTTTAATAAATCTATGAGATTAAAGTAATAATTATATTTTAAAGAAAGGGATAACATACTACAATTAATACTAGAGCGTAACATGCTTATTTGGAATATAAATATTTTCCACCAAATTTGTTGAATTTAAATCTTGTAAATAAATGGATAGTTATTAAACATTAATGTTTCAGATTCACACATTTTCTCTTCTATTTTATGATTCATACCTTAACTAATATAGTAATCTGATTCTGAAAAAGTTCTTCTGTAGTATGAAATATATTGATAAGATTATTACATTATGAGAAATATGTTTTTAATTCTATTTACATATAGGTGAAAACATGAATTTTTATTGGAATTTTATTATATTATAATGGGATATGGAACACATCTTCAACATTAGAGTAGAAAACTTGGATTACACATCATAAATCAATAACTCTTTTTCCTAATATAATTTCCAATAGCCTAATGTATCTTGAGAAAAGTTTCAATTTCTCGTTGAATCATACAAAAAATTTCCATGGAGATACCTATATGAAAGAATTATATACCACATGAAATTTTTGATCCATCCATCAATTATCCGTATATATATTTTTCTTACTTAGAGATTCTGTTATATACAGATGAATAGTTCTCACATTCGCTAGTGACTCCCGAACAAAGTATGAGCCTATGTTGTCCACTTCACCAACATTATCACAAAAAATTAGTTTATGAAATATGTTACATAATAAGTCTCTATATTGTGGTATTTCAATTATTGAATGGATACCATTTTTACATGTGAGTTCTGTAAAAGATAAATAGTGATCCACTTTTACTTGAATGTCATGTGGGGATGATCTATACTTGTCCTTTAATTTTTGAATAGTTTTTTGGATTCTTATTCTATGAAAAGACGATAGTAATTTATCAAATGTATCTTTGTGTCATGGTCCTTCAATGAATCTTAAAAAATATTGGATCAATTTTAGGATCAAGGTCATATAAAATTTAATGTTGTGAACAATTAAGTCATATATAATCATTAATTCATCAATTAATGAGTTTCTCAGGAGGTAAATATTTTTATATATCATGTAAATGATAATACATGGTAAGATTATCAATAATAACACATATAGAATCATTATTTCTAGGATATTTTTTAAATGTGGGAAAAAAAATCTATTTTAAGTCATAAAATTTTTCATTTGAATATGTAATGATTTCATGACTCTTTAAAATATTTTCTATCAATATTTACCTATTAACAATAACAAAATTTGATACATTGCCTAATATTTTACATTTCATGGTATCTAGCAAAAAATGTTCCTTTAAGTATGGATATATTTTTGTTCTACCAAGTTTTATAGAGAAATATTTGTTATGAACATCATCTAAAAACTATATCTGTAATATATCCACAGATGAAACACATATAATTTCTTAAATTTTTAATATACCATAATTATATATTATATAGAACAACATCCCATAATTCATGTATTTGATATTATTTGTAATATTCTTATCCTCACGCTCAAATATATTTATTTTGTCTATTATAGATGGTTTTTCGATCATTTGGAATAGATTTAATGTTCTCGTTTTTTAATTATTACTGTATTTGAAATTAATAAATCCTTGAATATATAATCCATTCCATTAGGGATTCGAGTCAAAGCATTATGATCTATCTATCATAAGGCATCAATCACCATATTTTGATTCTTATTTTGTAGTGTATGGAGTGTTCACAATCCTTGAGTAATTAATTCCATTACCTTAGCCTTATGTTTTTCTATTTCTATGGAATATATATTTATAACTTTTGAGATCCAAATATAATTTACAATTTTAACCAAAAGGGTAATTCCTCCATATATTCAATGTTAGAATTTAAACATCAAACTGAAGATTTTGGTTTAGATAAGACTATCTGTATAACATTAACTATGTTTAGGAATAAGAAAAAAATCTATCATTCATGAAAAGGAAACATCAAAGTATATTCTTTGATGCATCACTATATATAAAAAATCCATCCTTTCATGGTGGTATATTAAATGTCACTACTATGGCCAATATCCAATTTAATTATTCATAATATTCATTATATTATTATAACCATATGAACATGAACCCTTTATGATTCTATTTTGTTAACATTTTAGCTAATCATGAAATAATATTAAGAAACCCTCGATAATAGGTAGTTCATCCACACAAAATACAAACACATGTTATATTTGTTTGTGATGTGTATTCCATGAATATATTTTTCATCAATGTATCTAATTATATTATGTACATATATTCAATATGGATATGAAAAAAAATTCATGAACTAAATTACAATTATTAAATTTTCCCAATAACTTATTTTATATAATATTCATAAGAATTATTCATAAATGGGTTTTATACTAGTCATTACATTTAGATTATACCATGATATCATCAATAAATACCATATTGAAACTAGAAAGATTATATTAAAATAATGAATTCAAGATATCTATAAAAATGGAGGCCTTTATAATGAATCAAAAGGGAATTTATACATGATTATAATTTCCATACTTTGAATATAACATCATATTTGTAATGAACTATTACATTACACATAGTTAATGATTCTTATAATGAATATAAATGAGTGAAATTTTTTTTGATCCCTAGGGTTGATCAATAAAGTCATAAATTCTGGGAATATGATACGTGTTCATTATTTTAATTGAATTAATTTCTCTATAATTGGTAAAAAATATTATAGAACTATCATCATTCTTATAAAAAAAATTAATCGTTCCTCCCCATGGTGAAATAATTAGGTGTATAAATCCCTTATGACATTACTCTAATAGTTGTTTCTATAGTTCCACTAATTATACTATGAACATCCTATAAGTGTTCATAGATATAAATTTCAAATCAAGGATGATATCACTATAAAAATCAAAGACAAACTTAGGGAATGGATAAGTAGTTATTAAATAAACACATCAATATATTATTTCACAAAATATAAATCCTCTATTCTAAGGATGCCTCTCCCAATTATAGGTTTTATATTATATTATTCTCCATGATTTTAAATAAGGAGAAAAAATTTAGGTGGATCCATATCAATTATAGTAATGCAGTATCCCTAGTAATGAAAGGACACTCGATATATCAGTAATGAATCATAATCTTCTTATCTTAGAAGTAATTTCTGAAATTATAATTTGAAATTGAATCCATGCAAAGGGATATGTTAAATTCAATCAAAGTTATAATGTAAGGTATTTATAGGCATCATAATGGGTACTAAATGACATGTGATTATTTCATTAGGATTACATCAATGAGTATTGATGGATAACATCATTATTGTTGCAAATGAAAAATATCTAATTTTTATGTCAATCATGGAAGATATAAAATAGTGATTAGACACATAATAAAATAAATCATCATAAAAATGTGATATTTTGATCAATGTTCCTCCACCACATCTTCCGAAATATCATCAATCGTTATATTAATCACATAATCATTCAATTATCCCATTGGAATCTTTTGTGGGAGCTTCACATGGTTATTGGGACATTGATCTAAATAATTATCTATCTATTTATAGCTACAAAACCAGATAACATTTTCTATATTTTGTCACTTTAATTTATGAGACCTATGTTCCCTTTCATTAAACATAAAAAAGAAACTTATTTCCATTAAGAAATTAACCAGGTGTTTATTTCCATAATTATACATAATCGGAATCCCAACTTATGTTTCTTCATCATTGACAGCTTTATTTTATATTTTTTATAATATGAATAATTATTTTGTTTGTTTTAATTAATGATATAAAATCTATATAATTAATTATTCATTTTGGTGGAACATTGTACTATATAATCATATGATAAAATCATAACTGAAAATAGTTCCCTTATGAGACTCGTCATAAGACCATAAATATCCACTCATATCTTCTATAATACATATGTTATCCATAAAATGTTTGGTTAAAATTTTAATTTTATTCACATATTCTGCACAACATTTTTCTTCTCCTAATAATAATTTGTTGATCTTTCTCTCTATTTCAGCGCATTTCTCCCAAATATTGTATTTCTTAAAGAATAATACGTTAAAAATTCATCATTAAATCAATCCATTTTTTCATCTACTATAGTATTCTAAATCAAAATCCAACATTGATCAACATCTCTTTTGAACCAATAACCAACTAGAATAACATTTTTATTTCCTATAATTCTTAAGGAATTAATTATCATTTCAATAGATGTAAAAAAATATATATTCACCAATGGATTAGTAGTTTCAATTAAATAGGTTTTCTAAAGATTCATACAATGGTCCAATATCATTGAATTTCACTATGGAACTATAGTTGCATCTATACAGACCAAGATGTTAATCTTAACCTACATCAGCTTGTATAATATAGTCATGGTCTACTTAGCTCCAAATTAAGATGTATTTCAATTCTCAATATGAAACATAATACATTGAATATGGGTTTTTATTTCCATACATAAGCATAATAAACTAGGTAATTGTAGAATAAATCACTTTCATTTTGGTAAAAATAATTATATTCATTATAAAATATAATTAAAGTTTTACATAAATAATAAAATAGTTTTAACTAAACTATTTTATAATAATGTTTTTATTTAAAATAAAAATTTAAAAATTAGAAAATATTAATTTGAAAAAATTAATATCAATTTTTAAATAATCAAATAAACTTTAACAATTGGTTGAATTTTAGGATTTTTTAGAAAATATTGATTATTTAATGAATAGTTATATATGATTTTTATAGAAAAGCCATTTCATATCAATAAATTCAGTAATTTAAAAGTACCATTATGTTTTTAATATAATTAAAATAAAAATAATTATTCGTTAATTATATTTAATCTAATTATGAAATTTTTAATCTTCTATTTACAATATTTTAGAATAAGTTTTTTTGTGTTTAAAACTGGGGTTTTAAATTTGTTTTAAAGATCATAAAGATTATCAATTTCAATTAATTAATATATTCATAAATTTAAAATGCTTCAATTGAAAATTATATATAATATATTAATAAATAAAAATTTTATTCATTAAATGATATTTATTATTCATAGAATTAATATAAAATTAACTTTTTCTCAAAAAATACACTTCTTGAAAATCTACTTTTTCATCACTTCTACAGGTTTAATTTTATATTAAAATTTCCAACTTCTATGAATTTAGTTTTCAAAATTTCATTAAATATTTTGAATCCTTTTAATTTATATTATTTAATAAGTTCAACATAATTATGTACCATATTTAATAGTTGAAACATTAAAAAAATTATAGTGGTTAAGTGGAAAATGGGTTATATAGGGGTTAAACTAAAAAGATAAGGTCTTGCATTACATAAAAACATGACTAAAATAAATTTTATGGAAATATTAGGAAATAATAATGTGTAATAATCAAAAATTTTCCATTTTGGATTCTTTTGGGATGTGGAAAACGTGGGTACACATTCTTATTTTTAAAATTTACAAGTGTGCCACTCCCCTAAATTATAACAGGCCGCCCCATCTCCACTCATCTTAACTCTTTAAAACCCAATTTCATGCCCAATTCCTTCAAAAATATCATCCAAAATTATATCCCTATGAAATAAAGAACATATCATAAAACAATCAGAATGATTCTTTTTATGCCTACCAATGGTGTTTGTCCAAAGAAGTGGTATTGTGTTTATCCATGCATTTTTATTTTATTTATTCTTCCACCTCCTTGAAATATTCATAAATTATTACTACATAATAACTCTTTTATTTCCCATATATATATAAATTAATATAATGTAATTAATATAATCTATATCCTCTTTAAATGGTATCTGAAATCATCATTTGTTTTTTCGATGAACTATTGCATTGGAAAACCATGTCATTATTTTTTAATCATCACCTCTCAAAGCATGTTATAATGATTGATTAAAAATATTTAAATTCTATTTTTAACATATTTCATATTATTGTTATATGATATCCCATATACCTTCTTAATGTCCATTCTGTGGGGGAAACGATAACACCGCTCTTGTGTACGACAGACTACCGCCTCATGAACCAATGCGATTATTTTTCCAAGAATTATTTACATGGAAGATAATAAAGAACCATTAATGTATATATGTGATATAAATGAAATAATTATTATATTAATTACATATATAACACACTCAAAATATAATATATCATTTTATTTCTTCCACTAAAAAATGATAATTTCATTTCTTGATACATGTGGACTGTCACCTCTGTGAAGTGATGTAACTATTTTATTATCACTAAATAACATTGATGGTATATATAATAATTTTTAAACAACTAATATTGTATTTATGATATTACTATTATTCTTTAAATTTAAAATAATACATAACTTCATTTGATAATACTAATTGAAAAATGGGAATCTTACTTATCCATACGTATTACCTACAGTCACCATTATCATGAACAACATCATTTTTCATAACCATAATTCATGATTGATTTTTAAAATTATAATTCTTTAAAAAATATGATAAATACTACATGATTATTATTATGGATTTGTTAAAATAATGAACACTTTGACCATAGTCAACCATCTGATGTCATCTTAGGACATACAATCCAAATATCACCATAACATCCAAAAAAACACAATTATTTGAATAATTGGATATGAAATTGAAATAATTTATATAAAAATAAAAAAAATGAATAATTTCCATAATGAATGAAATAATTAACATAATTTTATTATTTTGGATAATACAAAATTAGGTTGGAGAATCAAACTGGACATAAGGGACTTCATCTATAATTCATTTCATTGAAGCATATTTTTTTGATATAGTCATATATTATTTTATAAGGAATAAATAGATCCCTATTAATAGTTTCAATCATGAATTTATATTTTGAACTCATATTAAATGATTTATGATTTTATTCATTTGTGGGAATTATGATTCAAATATATCTAAATTCATAATGGATCTTTCTTTAAAAATTTAATCTTTTAATGTTTTCCACAAAACTCTATTTCTCTTTCATGTCCAAGTTTTTTAAAATTGATTTTAGGAAAGTAGTTATATTGTAATTAGAGCTTTATAAAGGATATTTTCTGGTCAATTATTTAAAAAAAGGAATATTTGTATGGAATTTTTGAATTTCGTTACAAATAACACAATGAATGTGTTATTTTAATTTTTATGGAAGCCGATACTTTTCAAACCACAGTGGACATAATTTTATATTTTTTTCAATTAGATTCATTCAGAATTTCATCAAATAAAAACTTATTTTCCATTTTATGTATATTTTTGTATTGAAAAAGTGTTTTAAAATAGAAGGGAATTATGGTATTGGGAAAAGGATTTTAAAATAAATTAGTAATTTATATTTGAAAGAATTTTCCATATGGTATTTAATGTGTTTTAAATGATATTATGATAAAAATGAATGGTTTATTAATTTATGATTATGTTATTAATAATGGGAATTATTTATGATGTTGGGCGGTTCCTTTCTATAGTAAGGAATGTTTTTTACATTATAAAATAATTAATTATTGTTATGTTATGAACCAAGGATGGGTGGTTTCATTATAAAACAAATACAAGTGGTTACATTATTAACTATGGATGGTTCACTCTATGAGGATCCATGGACTGGCGGTTTCATGATAATCCAAGGAAAAGTGGGTTTATGATATCCCTTGAATTAATTGGGTACTCAAAATATGGATATGGACCATATGGGTTATTCCATTTGTAAAAGTTATATTAATGATTTTTTCCCAAATAACCTTAAATATTTATATATATTCTAGAAACTGAATTATTTAAATGAGAAAAAATTGTGTTTGATTTCATGTAAAAATGATTCATTTTATTTCACTCAACAAAATCATAGTTATGTGTAAAAATGTCATGGGTTATCATATTTTACACATGATTAATTACCATCTACTTTTTATGTTCCTTACTATGTTTTTTTCACATCCAACATTTAAAGAAAATTACTTGTTTAAGGATATTTATGAAATATTATGTGGTAATGTTCAGTATTTATAATATTTTCATGAAAATAAATATTTTTTATTTAAAAAGTTATATATTAAAGGGAAATTTATTCTAACCAGATATATCCAATTTTTATACATATGGTTTTTATTGTATGATTTATCACACAATAATCTTAAAATCTAAACCAAAAACACTTCTAAAATTTAAGATAATTAATTATGCACTATACACTAATAGAAATTTAATGATTAAGGTCACTTAGTTATAGTTGGAATTAGATATAGGTTTAGATTTCTTTTGAGTTTTGAATATTTATAAGATCTTAACATTAAATATTTTACATTATGTTTTAGTTTAAATGATATAAAAAAATATTACCATGTTTCTTCATAAAAAAATGTTTATTCAGGATTTTTTCCATAGATGAAATAGGTAATCTTTAGAGGGGAGATACTAAGTGGAAAAGATCTTAACAAATCATCATCCTATGTTGGTTAGAGTTAGAATATAATAGTTATTTTTCAGGATGGATTAATTGAAACATCATTTAAATGGTATTTTATTTGTGTCATAGAGTAGCTTGATCTTTTATAGTGGAAAATAAAGATAATAGAGAATTTTATAAGAAAAAATCCTCTAACATTTAGCGGAAATTTTAACCACATGGTATTTGAAAGATGGATCAATTATCTGATGAATATATTTGTTGTAATGGGGTGTTCATAACATGAAACTAGAACCCTTTCTATTTATTTTGTGATTTAGAATCTTAATTATTGTGGTATTTGGTTTTGAATATCAAAATTAAAGATGTTCTTAATTCCATGAAATGGAAAACATTTTTTTTGTAAATCCATTGAGAAATATTTTCCTAATATTTAACGAATCTAGATGGAAAAAAATTCATAGAATTATGGAACCATTATTAATAAGTTGTGGGACTATATAAAGACAATTTTCCATGACTATCATAGTATATACCAGATTTTGTTTGATACATTGATTGTAATATTAATTGATTTAATTTTAGTTGAAAACAAATTACACAAACAAATTTGGATATTCATGCATATAAAATCTATGATAAAGTTGTTCATTTTGTTGAGATAGTGAATATAAAGTTTTTAGACACTTATGCACCTCAAGATTACAATAAAAAGAAAAATTCTAGATAAAATTAAATAAGGGGAAACATCCATCAATAAATATGGTGGTAAGAAAAAAAATCACATCACATGAGAAGTATAGTAGAAAAATCATTCTTAATAAAGTATTATGTTGTTTTAAAATCTATTATAATGTGGTAGGTTAAGGAATTTGGATCATGACAGAAAAGAAAATGAGCATAAAAATGATAATAAATTGATGGTAATATGCTTTAGTAGTAATGAGTTTGGGTGTAATGATAATTTGTATCCAAAGGTAGTCTCTGAGTGGAGAAATCTTCATGTCTCAATATCGAAAACGTGTAAAAAAATGTTTTCTACTACTATGGTTGATGTTGGGTGTAGAGACCCGTATCTTGAAGTACATTGACATTACATTACTTTTGCGGAATACTTAGTACATTACAAAAACACACACACAAGGACCGTAATAGTTTAGTGTCTTTGGAAACTCGGACTATAATCTTCTAATCGTGGTGAAAGATCTTCAAAATCTCCCATAAAGATCTTCCTTTTTTTTACCTAAAACCTTTCTTTATATCCTGGGGAAAAGAAAACATAAAAGTGTGAGCTCAAATGCTCAGTAAGGGTAAACAAAATAAATATCAATCACATCATATTCATAAGAACATAACATTTTGGAAATCATAACCTGCAAAAGAGAGCATAATTTCATAATCATGGGATAAATCATGGTAGTGAAAAAGTAATCCCAATAATCATAACTTAAAACATGAAACTTTGTGGCCTACACACATAATCATATAGAATCATTTCTTGTTAGTCAAGACTAATTGCCAAGACTATCTTAGTGGACAAAGTCCCTTTCTGAATCGAGTAACCCTCGTTTCAGTCCTTTTTCACTGAACCGGTATAACCTACCGTTCCAGCCCTGTATATCTCATGAGATATAAAATCATTACCCAATGCATTGGAGGGAGATATAGGTCCCACCCATCTTATAATGAATCCTTTATTATGTGTGCCACATAATCATAAAACATACATCATCGCATAACACATGTAACAAAAATGGGATTCTTGAAACATCATGACACCATAAATCAATTCATATAAGATAATGGAATTCATAAAAATATTTCCATCACAACATAATCAAACCAATGTAATAATAGGGATAAAAACAGAACCCTTTTATTATCTTAGATGGAAAATAATTTTGATAAAATACTTGAACTCCATTCTTGAGGAAAATATCCTTTCTTCTTCAAAAACATTTTTCCTTTCATAACATGTCATACGAATTTAAAATAAAAGAAGTTGATTAAAAATAAACTTGAAAACTTGTAAAGGAAGTTTCTTGGAAATAATGTTTTAAAAATCCATTCAGGCCGTATAAGTTAAAAAAACATTCTTCGTACTTTTGTCGGAAAAGTCAAAAAGTACCTCGTACGAAAAAACGACAAAAGATTCCTTTCATATTCTTTACTAAAAACTCACCGAAGGGTAAAATTGGATTTAAACTATTGTAAGTGGATGGAAAAAATATTGAATATTGATGAAACATGGATGTGGATGATAAAATACACCTCAGTAAATACTTACGAATAAACAATCTCGGATAAAAATGAGATTGTGATATTTCCCTTACCTTAGGTCCGATTTGCTTTGTACGTGTCCGAAGCTCCTGTATAATGGTTTAAATAATGTCATTGACTTATTACAGAATCATATTCATTGTTATGATATCATATATGGTTCACTTATGACATTATATTACCCGTTCTTTTGTAAATTCCATGTTAAAGAAGCGTTTTGGGTAAAATCGTTTCTTTTATCGTAGGTGTTTTGACTTGTTGTTCTTGACATTATTATTACTTATATCATGATTTACTTACTTACAGAATATAAAATATGATTTATATATCATATATATTCAGTATATATATATATATAATAGATAGATAAATGAAATGAAAAACACCGTTCATGGAGACGGTAGTCCGTACGTAAGCATGAACACTGTTTTCCTTTCCCTATTGTCTTGAATGGAAGTAAGTAGATGACATAAATATATATATATACATAAATCCAGTAGCTTTATAATGTCATATATTTCATTATTATTTCTTATATATACTTTATAATCATTCTTAAATGGTTAACATGGAGAATGAATCTCATCGCGTCGTGGAGACGGTAGTCCGTACGTACGCACGAGCGATGATATCATTTCCATAAATATTGAATTGAATTGGAGTGGATTATACAATATATAAGAATCAATATGATGTTTTAATAACTATGTATAGTTATTCTTTACACCATTATACCCATCCATGTAAGGTGGTGGTGGAAAATAGATTACACCACGGCGTGGAGACGGTATTCCGTACGTACGCACGCGCGGTGATTTCTTTTTTCCGTAGGATAGATAGATGGTGAAATAGGGTTGTTTCATACTTATAATAACATATCAGTATATGAGTGATACTGATGTTATTACTTCATAATGAAACAACCTAAGAAGAAGAAGTGGAAGAAGAAATAAAGATGAAAGAATTGGTAACGGTAATTACCTCTTCTTTGAGGCGCCTTTTGGAGACCTCCTCTTAGGGAACTAAAATTGGTCTTTGAGGAAGACCAGAACCTCTAGGATGTTGCTAGGGAAGTGTAGAAGAGATTTTGGCAGGGGTTGGCCGAGCTTGAGTGCTCAAATTGGTGTGAGGAGGAGGGGGAGGAGGTGTCCTTTTATAAGGGAGGAGAGAGGCACCTTAGGAATATCTCAAAATATTATTTTATATTAAAGTCAAAATAGGTTTATAATGGTTCCAAATGGTCTTATTTCGAAGATAAAGTGGGGATGGGTCGAAATCCTATCATCCAATAGGATTTAGACAAGTTTAGGGTATTATTTTAACCTTATCAATTTGATTTAACTCTAAGTTAAATAATTTAACTTTTACCGTGTCTTTTTGTTTTCTTTCACTATATGGTTAATACACTTACTATAAAATGCCAAACGAACCCCAAATTGTTTATTATTAATATATATATCCTTATCTAAGTCATTTGGACGAACCTTAGATTTTTAGGAATAAAATAACAATTAATAATATAATATGTTATTTAAAAACTATTTTGTGTCAATCTTGACACTATTTGATATATGATTTTTGTGAAAGTCATAAAAGAATTATATGTTCGAACCAAGTTGATTAAATCAACACTAATATATCATAGTAACCTAGAAAATTAGTGGAATTCATAAAAAGTCTCAAATTATATTTATTTTGGTGTTTATAACATCAATTATGTCAATATTTCATTAATAAGATAATTAATGCATCATCATTGTGTCATAAATAAATTAAATTATTTGATGTCTAAAATTTACAAATAAAATACCATCATGTAGTAAATCTTTTTAGCTTTTTAATTAATATTTACAATCGAATTTATCTTATGTATAACCCCATATTAAAAATAATTTACTTATTAAACTTTGATTTTAACTATTTTAACCCTTCTTTAAATAAATTAATAATAAATGTCCTAATCTAATCCAAGTGGGCCTAAATGGTCATATTTTATTCCTAAGTTTGTTTTTGGTCGAAATACACTTGTCCAATAGGATTAGGACATGTGTTAGGGTAATATTAATATCATATTTACCCTTAGTTACCCTATTTACTATTAACCGCGGTAAAAAAAAGTAAAAAGTTACTATTCACCAAAAATTATTTTCATCTCATTGAACCACATTTTACTTACTGACATCAACCGTGTCTCTCGGATTTTTGAAATTCCATTCACAGAAGCGGTAAAATTAAGTTTAATGAAAAATTCAGTTTTTTAACTACCACTTAGTAGTTTCACTATTCATCAAAAATTGATGTTTTTTCAGAACAGTGCCAAAATTTCATCCCAAGCTATATTTCATATTCCGAATTCAAAAATGAAGTCTATTTTACCAAATTCATTACATAAAAGTTGCATTAATTAATTTTATAATTAAATCCCGCTGTTAAAACAAATAGCGTGTTTTTAAGAAACAATATCTATCAAAAGATTGACATTTGATTATGTCTGGTTTAAATGTGAAATTACATCCAATGACCAACATTGTATTAAATTGTAAAAATATATTCTAAATATACTTTAAAACCACTAAAATTAATGATTTATCACTATTAATTATTTCGATTAAAAAAGTTGTTTTTAATTATAATTTAGTAATTTTCACTATTCATCAGAATATGAAAGTTATCCGAAAAGTACCAAAATTTCACCTTAGGCTAAATTCGATACCCTGAATCCAAAAATGAAGTCCATTTTGAGAGCTAAAATTTCTAAAATTTAAAAAGTGGTTATTACTATTCATAACAGCTAGTTTTAATAATATTTTAATAGCATATCGTTGTTTAGTGAAACTCGGTATTGCGTATTACACACGCTATCGAGGAAGGTCGTGATTGCGTGTAATGCATGGAAAGTCAAGGATGCGTGTTGTGAAAGCTCCTTTTGGTGTAGCGTACAACACAAGACTTTAATAAAATTAAAAAGAATATTTTTTTATAAAATCTTGGGCTGTTACATTCTACCCCCCTTAAAATGAATTTCGCCCTCGAAATTCGTCGGGGTTATAAATGGTTTACTATTTGAAAGTTTCTTTAATAGAAACCCACATCGTAAAAAGGAATATCAAAACCAATATTTAAAAACAAAAGTATGAAACGTAACGGTTACCCAAATAAACTAATCATTGGGTTTCCACATAGGTGAAAATATGGATATGGAAGAGAAATCTAACCATCATGTTCTGATGGAGAGTGGTAGAGAACATGGCTATGGAAAAGCCAATAATCACAAATCCATAAATTTGTGACGATCTAAGGTACCATCCGATTCATCAGGTATAAGATCACTAGGACAACATTTTTGGTTTTCAAGATCATTTCCCTAAAGTTGAAAATTTGAATTGGAATAAATACTTTCTTTATTTTGGTACAATCTCACTATTATTCGTGCCTAGAACAATTTCCACTTCATCTCTTAAATAAATGAAGTTGAATTTGTTATTCGTGAAGTGTTAGCAGATCATGTGATAGAATGACTGTTCATTCCATCTGTCTCAAACAGAAGGTTAGCAAAAGTTATTAAATATACATAAGTCATTCTATAGTGAGATTAATCATATATGGTTCCTAAAATGGACTTATACTTCATATATCATACTGCTTAATATAATAAAACTAGTTTCTACTAAACAGGGACTTCCTGTAGGCCAGTGGTAGGCGATAAAGGCCAGTCGCACTTCGGTTGTGGGTTCGATTCCCACAGCCTTGTCCGAAGCGATGGGTTGTCGCCCGTCCTGCAGGTTGTCCTTTTTCTAAAACTATATTACTATAACATCCCATAAAAAATATCGAAAAAACTTCTATCCTTAAACAATACTAACTTATGTCCAACATAATCCATTCCAATCTTTAGTCCTATCCATAATACTGCAGTCCATTCTCATAACATAGTGAAAACGATTACCAGAGATTTAATACCATCGTTGATCCCCATATATCATAAGATATATCTTGTTGGACACATTCCAAACATTCAAAGGCCTTAATCTTGTACTCTCTTGAATACCCATTGAACCTTAGTGAAAACTTGAATGTAGTTAAAAGTTAACACTTTTCACATACCGAAATCCTCAAAATTCTATATACTCAAACCATGATATCACTTAGTCCTTATATCAATCATGAGCTCATGAATACTATCAAACATTTAATTTTCTCTTTATCCCTTCATTATGCGCATATCATCTACATTCCAAAAATATCTGAATAACCTTTCATGGATACTGGTAACATTAATCATACACTTTCAAAACACAAGGAAAGACAACAGTGTAACAATTCATAGATGTCTCTTTATTCCAAAATTACACATGATAAACATGTAATCATTCCACTACATTCTCAAACCATTGACCGAGCTTCAAAAATTCTTTCATCTCACATATCATTTGTAGTCTCTTCATCATCATCCACATAAATACTACCCATATGACCATACTGATTCTCTTCATGAGTCTTTCCCTTAGGGCATTTGTTTTCATAATGCCCATACATTCCACATTTAAAACACTTAACCATTTTTTATGTCGTAGTAATACCATTATCCTCATCCATGGTGTTAACCGACCCTTTTCCTTTGCACTTACTTGCTTTGTGTCCTTCTTTTCCACACCCAAAGCATCTTCCAGTTCCTTTCAAACATTCTCCTTGATGCCTCTTCCCACATGAATTACATAGGGGAAATTGAACTTTCTTTCCTCTATGATCATCATGAAACTCCATCTTTCTCTTATTAGACGAGTCAGGAAACTTACCAAATTTTACTTTATTGATCATATTATGAGATTGCTGATTCGACATAATAATTATGTTTGGACTTCCAAATCCCATTTCATTATGAAGAATATCATTCCATTGTCCATCATATCCTCCATTATCGTGAATCATCTTGTTTCCAGCCATTCTCTAAAACCCAAAAAGAATAGTGTGAGAGGCAAAAATCATGCTAGGGAAAACAACATAATAAAGGGGTAGTACCCTCAATATCTAACATCTTAGGTTAAATTCTAAGATCGTTAGAGAAATTCTAGGACTATAACCTATACGTATACTTATCCTTAGGGGCATCCCTAGACATACCTTAGAAATATATCTAGGGATCTCACTAACGTTTTCGCATCCTAGTTTCCAAAGGTTGACTAAACCTTTCCTCTGATACCAACTGTAGAGACCCGTATCTTGAAGTACATTGACATTACATTACTTTTTCGGAATACTTAGTACATTACAAAAACACACACACAAGGACCGTAATAGTTTAGTGTCTTTTGAAACTCGGACTATAATCTTCTAATCGTGGTGAAAGATCTTCAAAATCTCCCATAAAGATCTTCCTTTTTTTACCTAAAACCTTTCTTTATATCCTGGGGAAAAGAAAACATAAAAGGGTGAGCTCAAATTCTCAGTAAGGGTAAACAAAATAAATATCAATCACATCATATTCATAAGAACATAACATTTTGGAAATCATAACCTGCAAAAGAGAGCATAATTTCATAATCATGGGATAAATCATGGTAGTGAAAAAGTAATCCCAATAATCATAACTTAAAACATGAAACTTTGTGGCCAACACACATAATCATAGAGAATCATTTCTTTTTAGTCAAGACTAATTGCCAAGACTATCTTAGTGGACAAAGTCCCTTTTGAATCGAGTAACCCTCGTTTCAGTCATTTTTCACTGAACCGGTATAACCTACCGTTCCAGCACTGTCTATCTCATGAGATATAA
Organism: Viscum album; assembly: GCA_963277665.1. NCBI lineage: Eukaryota > Viridiplantae > Streptophyta > Magnoliopsida > Santalales > Viscaceae > Viscum > Viscum album. Next base: position 1,296,370,467 of record OY728135.1, read on the forward strand.
AATCATTACCCAATGCATTGGAGGGAGATATAGGTCCCACCCATCTTATAATGAATCCTTTATTATGTGTGCCACATAATCATAAAACATACATCATCGCAAAACACATGTAACAAAAATGGGATTCTTGAAACATCATGACACCATAAATCAATTCATATAAGATAATGGAATTCATAAAAATATTTCCATCACAACATAATAAAACCAATGTAATAATAGGGATAAAAATAGAACCCTTTTATTATCTTATATGGAAAATAATTTTGATAAAATACTTGAACTCCATTCTTGAGGAAAATATCCTTTCTTCTTCAAAAACATTTTTCCTTTCATAACATGTCATACGAATTTAAAATAAAAGAAGTTGATTAAAAATAAACTTGAAAACTTGTAAAGGAAGTTTCTTGGAAATATTGTTTTAAAAATCCATTCAGGCCGTATAAGTTAAAAAAAACATTCTTCGTACTTTTGTCGGAAAAGTCAAAAAGTACCTCGTACGAAAAAACGACAAAAGATTCCTTTCATATTCTTTACTAAAAACTCACCGAAGGGTAAAATTGGATTTAAACTATTGTAAGTGGATGGAAAAAATATTGAATATTGATGAAACATGGATGTGGATGATAAAATACACCTCAGTAAATACTTACGAATAAACAATCTCGGATAAAAATGAGATTGTGATATTTCCCTTACCTTAGGTCCGATTTGCTTTGTACGTGTCCGAAGCTCCTATATAATGGTTTAAATAATGTCATTGACTTATTATAGAATCATATTCATTGTTATGATATCATATATGGTTCACTTATGACATTATATTACCCGTTCTTTTGTAAATTCCATGTTAAAGAAGCGTTTTGGGTAAAATCGTTTCTTTTATCGTAGGTGTTTTGACTTGTTGTTCGTGACATTATTATTACTTATATCATGATTTAATTACTTCCAGAATATAAAATATGATTTATATATCATATATATTCAGTATATATATATAGATAATAGATAGATAAATGAAATGAAAAACACCGTTCATGGAGACGGTAGTCCGTACGTACGCATGAACGCTGTTTTCCTTTCCCTATTGTCTTGAATGGAAGTAAGTAGATGACATACATATATATATATACATAAATCCAGTAGCTTTATAATTTCATATATTTCATTATTATTTCTTATATATACTTTATAATCATTCTTAAATGGTTAACATGGAGAATGAATCTCATCGCGTCGTGGAGACGGTAGTCCGTACGTACGCACAAGCGATGATATCATTTCCATAAATATTGAATTGAATTGGAGTGGATTATACAATATATCAGAATCAATATGATGTTTTAATAACTATGTATAGTTATTCTTTACACCATTATACCCATCCATGTAAGGTGGTGGTGGAAAATAGATTACACCACGGCGTGGAGACGGTATTCCGTACGTACGCACGCGCGGTGATTTCTTTTTTCCGTAGGATAGATAGATGGTGAAATAGGGTTGTTTCATACTTATAATAACATATCAGTATATGAGTGATACTGATGTTATTACTTAATAATGAAACAACCTAAGAAGAAGAAGTGGAAGAAGAAATAAAGATGAAAGAATTGGTAACGGTAATTACCTCTTCTTTGAAGCGCCTTTTGGAGACCTCCTCTTAGGGAACTAAAATTGGTCTTTGAGGAAGACCAGAACCTCTAGGATGTTGCTAGGGAAGTGGAGAAGAGATTTTGGCAGGGGTTGGGCGAGCTTGAGTGCTCAAATTGGTGTGAGGAGGAGGGGGAGGAGGTGTCCTTTTATAAGGGAGGAGAGAGGCACCTTAGGAATATCTCAAAATATTATTTTATATTAAAGTCAAAATAGGTTTATAATGGTTCCAAAGGGTCTTATTTCGAAGCTAAAGTGGGTATGGGTCGAAATCCTATCATCCAATAGGATTTAGACAAGTTTAGGGTATTATTTTAACCTTATCAATTTGATTTAACTCAAAGTTAAATAATTTAACTTTTACCGTGTCTTTTTGTTTTCTTTCACTATATGGTTAATACACTTACTATAAAATGCCAAACGAACCCCAAATTGTTTATTATTAATATATATATCCTTATCTAAGTCATTTGGACGAACCTTAGATTTTTAGGAATAAAATAACAATTAATAATATAATATTTTATTTAAAAACTATTTTGTGTCAATCTTGACACTATTTGATATATGATTTTTGTGAAAGTCATAACAGAATTATATGTTCGAACCAAGTTGATTAAATCAACAATAATATATCATAGTAACCTAGAAAATTAGTGGAATTCATAAAAAGTCTCAAATTATATTTATTTTGGTGTTTATAACATCAATTATGTCAATATTTCATTAATAAGATAATTACTGAATCATCATTGTGTCATAAATAAATTAAATTATTTGATGTCTAAAAATTACAAATAAAATACCATCATGTAGTAAATCTTTTTAGATTTTTAATTAATATTTACAATCGAATTTATCTTATGTATAACCCCATATTAAAAATAATTTACTTATTAAACTTTGATTTTAACTATTTTAACCCTTCTTTAAATAAATTAATAATAAATGTCCTAATCTAATCCAAGTGGGCCTAAATGGTCATATTTTATTCCTAAGTTTGTTTTTGGTCGAAATACACTTGTCCAATAGGATTAGGACATGTGTTAGGGTAATATTAATATCACATTTACCCTTAGTTACCCTATTTACTATTAACCGCGGTAAAAAAAAGTAAGAAGTTACTATTCACCAAAAATTATTTTCATCTCATTGAACCACATTTTACTTACTGACATCAACCGTGTCTCTCGGATTTTTGAAATTCCATTCACAGAAGCGGTAAAATTAAGTTTTATGAAAAATTCTGTTTTTTAACTACCACTTAGTAGTTTCACTATTCATCAAAAATTGATGTTTTTTCAGAACAGTGCCAAAATTTCATCCCAAGCTATATTTCATATTCCGAATTCAAAAATGAAGTCTATTTTACCAAATTCATTACATAAAAGTTGCATTAATTAATTTTATAATTAAATCCCGCTGTTAAAACAAATAGCGTGTTTTTAAGAAACAATATCTATCAAAAGATTGACACTTGATTATGTCTGGTTTAAATGTGAAATTACATCCAATGACCAACATTGTATTAAATTGTAAAAATATATTCTAAATATACTTTAAAACCACTCAAATTAATGATTTATCACTATTAATTATTTCGATTAAAAAAGTTGTTTTTAATTATAATTTAGTAATTTTCACTATTCATCAGAATATGAAAGTTATCCGAAAAGTACCAAAATTTCACCTTAGGCTAAATTCAATACTCCGAATCCAAAAATGAAGTCCATTTTGAGAGATAAAATTTTTAAAATTTAAAAAGTGGTTATTACTATTCATAACGGCTAGTTTTAATAATATTTTAATAGCATATCGTTGTTTAGTGAAACTCGGTATTGCGTATTACACACGCTATCGAGGAAGGTCGTGATTGCGTGTAATGCAAGGAAAGTCAAGGATGCGTGTTGTGCAATCTCCTTTTGGTGTAGCGTACAACACAAGACTTTAATAAAATTAAAAAATAATATTTTTTTATAAAATCTTGGGCTGTTACATTGGGCCATCATATGAAGTTGTTATGGGTATATTACTTGTGTATTAGAAGTATAAAAATATCCTATTTTACTCAACATCTTCACATTAATTTATTACAAATAAATTTTCATGTCAATTCTTAATATCACCTTATGAAATTAATATAATAATTTTTGTAAAAACACTAGGTGGAATTATTAAAGAAGCCAATATTTGTATTTATAATCATATTTTCCATAGTGGGATGGTTTTTTTCAAAATTCTTGTTGAACTAGACAAAGTAAATTTTAATATAATTCTACATTTGGAATAACTTTCAGTTTATCATTACAATAACGATTTTATTACTAAGAGATTTATGTTCAATGATTGCATGCCTTTGATAACATACCAAGAACCTATGAAATTTATTAGAGATGAAACTGACTATTACCTAGTGAATATTGTGAAAATAAATTAAAATTTTAAATTATTAATGTACCAATAGTTAATGAATACATGGATGTATTTCCAAATGGTTTTCATTGTGTTATTAGTGACCAGAAGCTTTAGTTTACTATTTTCATAGTTATGTATGCTACGACCATTTCTAAAACCACTTATTGAATATATTTAGTATAAAATTTATAAATATGAAATAAAATCAAGGAGTTTTGAGATAATGATTCATTCCCCATATCTTTTCAGAATGGGTTTCTCTTTTTTGTCTGTTAAAATGAATGATCATTCAATCTCACTTTGAATTGACTATAGAGCTCAAAATAACATCCACATTATGAATAGATATCCATTTCAGAATATCAATGACATGTTTTATCCACTATAAAGTGAATATATTTTTCATCATTTGATATTAGGTCGGGGATTCATCAGTTGAATGGAATGGAAGATGGTATTCCAATGAGGTCATTATAGACTAGATATGAAAATTATGAGATTGCAGTTATTCCCTTTTTGGTTTCCAAAGAATCTTATATATATATATAAACCTTTTTAATATATTTTACAATATTTGATATATAATTTTTTGGTTGTTCTTATTAATGAAATTTAGGTATATTGTTAAAGTCATTAGAAACTCGAAAGCCATAAGGGGATTATTTTTTTCAAAGCATAAAATAAAAAAACTAAATTGATAATTTAGTATGTGTAAATTTGGTTGCAAAAAATTTCATTCCTTGGTTATATTATATCTAGTATTAGAATAAATTTTGAACCATTTGATAGAAATGTAATTAGATAATATACAATAACAAGAAATATCATAGATATTATTAGGTATCATGGATTATAATGTTACAATGAGTGGTTTATTGAAAACATTTCTTGGTTGTCTAGACCATTAGATAAGTTAAATTGGAAAAGAGTTAAATTCACCGAGAAAGAAAATTAAATAATGATTTTTTATGGAACACATTTTTTTAGGTAATGCTAAAATTATGGAAGTCACATTAAAATATACTAACATTCTCATATATAGAGATACTTTTCTGATGGAACGTGGTTTCTTTATGATGCAAAATGACCAGTTAATTGCTTATGTTTCACATTATTTGAAACCTCATGGGTTAAAGTATCCTATAAATGATCTATAATTAGATGATGTAGTTCTTTATTTAAAAATATGAAGGCATACTTTTTTTTGTATAAATATGTGAAATATATACTAAAAACAAAATTTATCATACATATTTACTCATATTAAATTTATTATAAGTTTGAGAAGATTGTATAAATATAGAAATTATTATAACTGGATGATTCTTTACAATTTTGGTAGAGTAAAACAATTGGTTGATTCTTTGATCAAGAAAAATAATTCCATATTAACTATGTTTTATTTGTAACATTACCTTTTTTATAGATTCGATTAATTTTTCATAGAATTTATATATTCTACGATACACACTATTTTGTTATAGGTTTTTCTACAATAAACATTGTTAGAAATAATTATGTAACATCAGAATGAGGATCATGCCATATACGAAAATATTTAATCCATTATAATTGGAATATGTATATACATTAATATTGATAAAAAAGGTTTTTTGTGATTTTTAAAAATATTCATAGTTCCCTGTTATTATATAATGAAGAAATATTTGTTGAGTAAATCTAAAAATTCTATATTTTCCATTAATATTTGTTGCACAAAAATATATAGATACCATCATTAGTATTACTAGTATATGCAATGAAAATAGATATTACTGACATTACAATGATATGTTTTATGTGTCAATTGGTTAAATAATAAAGAAAATTACTGAAGGGAGTGGTTCATCCTTTGCAAGTGTCATAGTGAAAATAAGAAATATATAAATGGATTTATTGGTGATACTACAATACAATTATTAATGTAATAATATGATTTGTGTTATTATTGATTAATTAAAAAAATAATCAAATTTCCATCCAATTTCAGATAATATATCTTCTTATAAACAATCTTGACTATATATCATGGATATTTTAAGGTTACATGGAGTTTCTCTCTCCATTGTATCATATCAATATCCCAAATTTACATCTAATTTTTGGAATGTACATAAAATGTCAATGGGCATTGATGTAAAATTCAGTATGTATATTTTATCCTCAAAATAATAGTCATTTTGAGTGGACGATTTATCTGATGAAAGATGTTAGTCCTTCTTGTTCAATGTATTATAAGGTACTTTGGGATGCACATATTTTTTTGGATAAGGCTTCTTATAATAGTTGTTTTTTCCACTATAAAAATGGAACCTTCTAAGGTATTATATAGAAAGAAGTTTTGAAGACTATCTTTTTAGGAATTTTGGAAGAAAGGAAGTTGGGTGGACTAATTTAGTAGATTAAGTGGAAGATAATGTGAATTTTATTCAAAAGCATATTGGGACATCTCATAGTGGGTAGAAAAGATATGTCAATAACATAAGGAATGATATTTCTTTCACGGTAGGTCATCATGTTTTCTAAAAACATTCTTTATGAAAATGTTGCATGAAATTTTATATAAATGGAAATTTAGGCCCATAATTTATTGGACCATGTGAAATCAAATATATTTTTGGATTACTTTCCAACCATATGTGTTTTCCTTTGTGTTTATCCTAGGTACACATTGTTTTCTATATTTTCTCACATTTTGAGCATTGAATTATTTTTGTTGGAAACTAATCATTCTTATAAGGAATATATTGTTTTAATTCTTGAAAATAGAGAGAAATTATTACAGAATAAAGTTGTTTTTCTAGGTTAAGGTATTATAGAAAACCTATATGGTTGAAGAAGCATCATGAGAATATAAAAATACTACAACGTAGAGATCTACCCTCTTGATAAATTATTGAATAAAATTATGTGGATGGAATTTCCAAAAGGGTACATGTATTTTAAAAAACAGGTAATGATAGAGTAAATCACATTCTTATTTATTAATAAACTTATTTTCATTTTAAAATATTATGTAATTTTTACATAAAAATGAAATAGTTTAATACAAACTATTTCATTATAAGGTTTTTATTTAAAATATTAATTTCCATATTTATGAGTTTAAATTAGTAAAAATGAATTTCTTTTTATAAATCATAATATCATAAATAACTTATGGTAAATTTTTGTATTTATAAAAATTATTGATATTTCGACGAATAGAAGAAATATAAATTATGGTAAAAAAAATACATTTCCTTTATTTAAATTAGGTAATTTAAAAGTATAATTATGTTTCTATATATAATTGAATATAAAATAATTTATATTTACCTATATTTTATGAATTAGTTTACCTTAGAATCAAATATTGAATGTACTATTTTATAAGATTATTTTAGGATTAAAAATGTGTTTTTCCTAAAAACTATTTTAAAGTGCAGAATGTTTCTCCATTTTAAATAATTAAAATAATCTATAATAATGAATTTTTTATATTCAATTTATATATTATATATAAAAAAATATTAATTTTTATTATTATAATGATTATTATCAGTTGTAGATTTAGCATAAAATCTATAATTTCTTGAAAAAATACACTTATAAAAAATATCAATTTCACAGTATGTGTAAATTCAATTTTAATTTATAGTTTGATATATTTATGAACTGATTTTTTGAAAATGGATTCCATATTTTGAATAAGAACAATTTTTATTATCTCATAAGTCTATATTAATTTTTTTCTATAATGTGTAGTGATAACATTTAAAATTAATTATCGCGGTTAAGGCGTGAACACATTTACTGGGAGTTAAACTAAATTGATAAGTGTTAAAATGTCCTAAAAATGAATTCAATCAATTTTCCTACCTTAATTTGACCTTATAATTTTCATATATCTATAATGTTAAATTTCATAACTTATTTCTCCATGAAAAACATTGGTACACCGTTTTCATTTCAAAAATTACTAGTGTATCACTCACATCACTTTTAGATGGCCACCCTATGTCCTCTCCTCTTAATAGCATAAAATCCATTTATATTGACAAAAACATAAAAACAAATTCTTCAATAAATACCTCCCCATTATCTATATACCATTTTTTATCATGAAGACATCATATGAATGCAGTTGGTGCTTACTTAAAGAGGTTGTACAAAATAGATTTATGGTGTTAAACCGTTCATTTTATTTATTTATTCTTAAAACTAAATAAAATATGGTTAAATTATTATTATATAAAAACACTTGTATTTTTTGAAATAATTATATGTTTTTATGTGAATGGAATTACATTAATACACCTCCTCTTCCATAAAATAATATATAAAATCATTATTCGTGTGTACAGTGGACAACCACCTCACAAATCAATTCCATTCATTTACCATCATCTCCTCTCAAATATTATTATAATTATGTTTTTAAATTATATATATTATATTTCTAACATTTTGGTTCTTTTGGAGTTATTTTATGAAATATAACCTCTTTATTTACATTTCACAAGGGATACACTAATGTCACTCGTGTGTATATCAGATTACCTCATTACAAAGCGATGTGTTTCATTTTTAACTGACCCTATTCATAGAATGTAATGAGGATTATTTTAATTAGTATATACAATAAATACATGAAATAATTATGATATTAATTTAATATTCATCATTTTTAATAGATAATGTATCATTTTATTTCTTATATAAAAAATTTATAATATTGTTCTTGTGTACGTGTGGACTACCGCATCCATAAAGAGATGTAAATAATTTTTCACTAAATAACATGGATAATTTATAAAGGAATATTTAATGAAAAAAATATATTGTTAATAATATTATGGAGATTATATAATGATATAATTATTTATAACTTCTTTCAATTCTTATTATTTAAAAATGTAAATGTTACTCAATCTTACAAATGACCTATTATTAGTATGGTCGTAAAAAATTTCATATTTTATAACAATAATTCATTATTGGTTTTAAAAAGTATTATTTAGAAATAAATTTTATAATTTTTTCATGATTATTATTAATGATATGTTTAAATAAATACATATTTGACCATAGTCAACCCACAGATGTTAGTTTTGGACATTATAATCCAAATATCATATAAACATCCGATATAAAAATAATTAATCAACTAATTATATATGAAATTTTAATAGTAAAAATAAAAGGAATAATAAAATTGAAAAGGGTTCAAAATCTAGAAAATAATTAATACAATTTCATTATTCAATAAGATAAATAATGATTGTGATGAATTGTACTCTAGGTAAGGGACATCATCTAAATTTCCTTTCACAAATGAATATTTTTTTGTTATGTAACTATATTATTTTATAAGGATTATATAAATCCCTGTTAACATGTTATATCATGAATTTATATATTCTTAAGATATTTAATCTTTTTTCAATGTTATTATTTCATGTGGATTATGATTCAAATGTTTTCAAAGAGGTATGGTAATTTTCTTCAAAAATCATCTTTCAATGATTTCCTTCAAACTCTCATTCACATTATTGTACATAATTTTTAAAATGATTAAAATTTTAATTATATGTAACTAATATTTTAGAAAATATCATACTTTTATTTCTTTCAATGATTTTTTAAATTAGTAAACATATTAAATATGGTTTGACTATTTTTCAAACAGCAAAAAATTATTCTTTTTTAACATGTGTAACGACGAAAATTTTTTCAGTTCCAGAAGAATTATTTTAATATTAAATTCCATTTTAATGTTTCGTTATTTATTCAAAGTAAAACCTTGTAATAATTTTTCGGAATATTTTTGTATTTAATATGGGTTTTAACTAGAAATTTTTATTTTGGAATTTAAAATGGGGTTTTAAATGAAATTCAAATTTATATATCTAAAATAATTTTTCATTTGATATTACATGAGTTATTTAATTCTATTATGATTAAAATTAAATAATTCTTTACATATGAATATGTCATGGTTCTTCGGAATTTTTTTGTGATAATGAGTGGTTTTTTTATAAACTGAGTGTGTGTGGTAACATTATATACCAATTATGGGTGGTTACGTTATAAACTATAGACAAGTGGTTCCATTATAAACCAAGGATGGGTTGTTACGTTAATACCCAAGAATGTATGGATCCATGACAAACGAAGGATTGGTGGTTCTATGATAAAAAAAGGATGGGTGGGTATATGATATCCCTCCAATTCATTGGGAAATCTGGATATAGAAGTTAAACATATAATTTATTATATTTATCAGTGTGATATGATTTATGTTGTCCTAAGTTACATATATGATTTATATGTTCTTTCTATGGGAATTAAATTATTAATTTATGTCAAAGGTGTGTGTGATTTCACGGGGAAATGATCTATTTCTCTCTCTAAATTAACATTGATATAAAGATAAAATTTTCATGGGTTATCATTCATTCACTAGAAAAATTAAAATCAATTTTTACCTATTCAAATATTTTTGGGCTCATCCCACCTTTTGAAATATTTTTCATAGGTTTTAATGACGGGTATTTGAAATGAAGAGATATTGTTGAATGTTATGCCGATTTTTTATAACAATAAAACATTTTCATTATGAAAAAATGTATCTGATAAGAAAAAATGGACACTGATTTGATGTGAAAACATTGCATATATATGGTTTTGTAGTATATTATATATTACCCATTTTTTTAAACTATAAAATGGAAAAGTTCCTCAAATGTAAGCGGATGAATTCATAACATAACACTAAATATTATATATTTTTTGAGGTTGGATCCTTATATTCCTCAAGATTACATCTCTAAAGTATTAAGACGTAATAAGCTAACTCGTAATCATTATGAATACAGTTCTATTAAATGAACAGAAAAATGTTTTTAAAAATCAATCAAACAGACAATAGGATTATCATAATTTTTATGTCATTAATATTCATCAAATTCATAGTTTAAATTATTCAAACTGACATTTCTCTAATAACAACTACTAAAACCTAACTCCAATAACCTAGATCTAGCATTTAATTTATTACATTAGTACATTATATAAGTGATCAAACAATGTGGGATATGTTAGATTAGTTGTCTAGGAAATGTAAATATATACAAGATTCCAATATTAAATTAGAAATATGAAAAATATTATACGAAAAATTCTTGTATCATTGAAATACTTAAAACAACAATATTAATATCTTTTGGAATGAAAAAAAAGGTAAGATAAATTCTTAAGTAACAATATCACATAATTGAAGCTAAAACGAATAAATAAGGCATAATTAGTGTGGTGATATGGATAATTAAAAAAAATACATTCAATCAAAAAACTATGTTCAAATTAAATTTATAGATAATATCAACATAGTTCTCACATGGAAATTTGAAATTAAATTCTGAATAATGGAAATGTATAATTCTAGACATACATAATTTCACCGTCATGACCTTAGAAAAAATCATGAGTATTTCCAACAAAGACTTGTCTAATAAATTCATAATAAATAGCTAGGTCTAAACCAGATACCCATATAATATTTTTATGATTTCTATTTTGTCTCTTGTGACATTTTTCTACATCAAGGGTCTATATATAATCAGTCCCCACTCATCATAACCACATATTTTAAATTTCACATATATTGAAATATTAATATAATTCATTCTAAAAATGAAATATTAATCAATAATTTTCATTATTCAACAAATAATATATTATTTTGTCCTATTTAAAAAATAATGTTCTTAATAAATTTCTTTTAATTTACACTATACATAAAAATGGTATATGGTTGAGACTAAAAAGAACAGAGAGATATTATTTCATTTAAATATTCAAATAATAATATACGGATAGAGAAGTGAATTTAAATTCTAATTAAATTATTGATAGTGATAGGGAATGTGGGCATGAGAATGTTAATTAGCAGAAAAATATTAATCATTAAAGGATGAAATAAGACTATCAACTCATCAGAAATTTCTATTTTTTTCGTAAATCTAGGTTTTTTAGAAATATAAAATAATATATAAAAACTCATCAAAAATAAAAGCATTGAATATTTTTGTAAGAATAATGTAATTAATCACAAAAAATAATATTTTAAATCCATTAAAAAATAACACCCTTATCTTTTAGAATCAATAAAAACTAACAATTCCCATAATATTGAAAAATATAATTTCCTTGAAAATAAATTATATATTTATAAAGGAATCTTCACGGTAAAAATATTTTTTATGGTTGGATATTTTATTATCATTGTAAATATTAAAAAACTATCTCAGTCAAACTAAGTAAAAAAGTAAAAATGTTCCTCATATAGAAAAATAGAGTTATATTCACTTTATTAACAAGTAAAATAATAAATATGGGGGGGGTTGTGACCAGCCATTCAGGCCTGTGTGTGTACTGTGTGTGTGTTTAATGTCATTGTACCCCTAAGAACCTAGTGTAAATATTTATATTATAAATATGGTTTTAAACCATAAAATAATATTATTATATAAAGATTAATATTATGGAAACATTTACATACACATAGACATTGATGAAAAAGAGTTGTAAAAAAAATTAAAACATGAATTTTATAATATAAATCCCCTTAATTTTAAATTAACTATTCATTCTTGATCTAAAAAGAAGATAATTTTTTTAAATGTAAAATCCAGGAATAAAGAGAGGATAGAAAAATATATGGGGTATAATATATTTTTAATATATATTTTTACAAATAAAATATGAATATAAACAACCGTATGATAAAATTAGATTGCAACAAAAACATCTAACATATAGTGGCTCATAACTTATACGTGTCTGATGAATTTATATAATAATTATTATTTATTTTAAATACATGGTTAAGAACTATTGTAATCAATTTTAATTTTTTTGATCATTTTAAAAAGACTATAGTTTCATTCAGTGATTACTCCTTATTTCGGCTGACCACATAAGGTTGTTCGATAGATTTCTCCCAAATTTATTCATTTTATTGACTATAGGTAAATGTTATCTTAATTGGGTTTTAATAAAATTAATTTTATTTATATAATGAATATTATTTTTAATAATTCTATAATATTTCAGAATCATCCTTGCATGCTGATAATAGAAAAATAAATAACATTCCACATGGAAGGTGGTTGTCCACATCATTGCCCAAGAAAAGTTATCATTCTACAAAAAATGGATAGGTATGAAGTTAGATGATATATTATTTTCTAGATTCATATTTCTGTAATAAATATCCTATATATTTATCAATTAAATCTTTATAAACATCCATGTAAAGTGGTGATAAAGAAATAATTACATTGTTACATGGGCATTGTAGTTTATACATATACAAATACTGTTTTTTTATTTTCCATGGGATGTGAAAGATAACGAAAATGGATGTATGTGATATGAAAAAAATATCATATATATATAATAAATCATTTTAGATTAATATTCATTGTATTTAATAATTACACTCTCTTGAGGGCCATAATGATTTTCTGTTTTTAATTTCTATATAATTAATCCTCATATTCTGTTAAAAATATTCATCATCTACCATAATGTTATTATCACGTAATAACATTAAAAGATATAAAATAATTCAAACATTCTTCTTAACCCATGTAAAGGAAATTTTTTACCTTGATATTTTGTCTAATATTTTATTTGAAATTAATTTAATCTTTTCTATATTATTCATTTAATGAAACACTGAATATAACATACATTATAAGAAATCACTATGGTTTGTTTTCATTAAACACAACACCAATTTATGCTTCTGTTATACACAACACTTTGATAAGCTTTTGATATTCACAACACTATTTTTTGTATTACTAATAATTCTATGTTTCCTTGATTGTTTTCCTTACATGCAAGGCCGAGTTTTACCGAACTATAATATACTATTAATATTATTAATAAAATATTGTTTTAGTTACTACCTACCTATAAGAATGGAAGTTACAAATAAGATTAAATAAATTTAAAATATATATTTAAAATTTTATTTAACATGAATAACTTGGATATCAATTAGTAGAAATAAATGTATGAACTACTTTAAAATAAAGATATTACATTTCAAAAAAAATATATTTTTCAATGTACATGAAAAAATTTATCTTAGTAAATTAAATAAAAAACCATTGATGAGTATCTTAGATAGAAATTATATATTATATATTTAATCGATATTTTTCTTAATCATCCAATTTATTTGATAAGTATTAGATAAAAATAAATAAAAATTTAAAAATAAAAATTTCCATTTTTCTAAATGATAATTTTACCTCCATCGAATGGTGAACCAATTTTAATTATTATTTTGAAACTTTTTTCAATTTTAATATAAAAAAATAAACATAATATTTTAATATGGGATATGTAAATTTAGATTAAGTTAATGATTCATATTTTTAGATAATTTTCATATTTTGATCAATGGTGAAAACACTAAATTTTAATTGAAAACTTCATTTTCATATAATTTATTTATATAGTAAAATTATATTTTTGAGTAGATTAATATTATAATTAGTTAAATTAGATAATAATAAATCCAATATACTGTATTTTAATAATTTTCACAATGAAATTGGATATAATAACATTTCAATCATTTGAAAATTTTCTCTTTAAAAATGTGTTGCCTCATCCAGTATACTGGATTAATTTAAAATTATGTTTTTCCAATTTATTTTAGAATTTTTAAAAAATAGATTTTTTATTTGGAATCATAATAATTTATAAAGTATATTAATTTCATCAATTTTTTTTATAAAATATTAGTGAAGTTGTATAAAATTAATTATAATGATTAATGGAAAATTGAGATTATGTAGTAGAAAAACATTATCATAATAGAACAATACTATAGAAACATGTCAAAGTTCCATTTTTTAGACATATTGAGACCATATGATACATTTTATTAAAAAAATTATTTCAGGAATGAGTTTTAAGGAAGTCCTCTCACCATTGTTACGGTTTTATATTTACAATAAATCCACTCATCCTCCACAATAAAAGATAACTCACCCCCTTGCCTCCACACACCTCTAATGCTAAATTGGATTATCAAGCACCAACAAAAATAATCTTCCAACTTCCCTGTTATCAAAATATAAGTCTTCCTTTTTAGATAAATACAAAAAAATAATCCATTTGGTGCAATACAAATGGATTTACCCAGAGAACAAGAGTTTTGAATGTGAACAAAGAAAGTCAACACTTAAAGTAAGGGGATTCTCATTTAAATTTTATTTTATAAATTATATACTATATTAATCACTTATTATTTATGTGTGGTTTACATACTTCTTATTAATGTATTATATTTTTTATACATTCCTTTATTGGTATTTACAAGTACTTTTTATAATATTTATTTCATGGAGATCATTAATCAAAAGATAACAGATTGCTAAAGTATATTTTTCTCAATTTTCCTTCTTTTAGAAAAATTATTTTTTGTGAACTTATATTTTTCTGTGAGGTATATAATACCCTTTGAAATGTAATTCCTTGAATCCACTAATTATATTATATATTAAGCTTCATGTAATGTTATAATATCATGGGGCTACGATTAAATGTTACCAAAATGGAAACATTGTTTTCTTATAGTGTCATTATTTATCAGGCTTGTTTATGATTATTCTTACATTGATGAAACATTATGATCAATCTCTCAAGAAGTATCATGAATTTTCTTATAATATATTTATTCATGATATTTTTTTGTAATGGTTACATTTTTCTAATCATTTGTAATTATGTTAATTAAGAATTTTTTTACGAAAATATGATGTTATCTTTCCATTCAATTGGAAATATGTGTTCTTACAAAACCATGATTTCTGTGAATATTCTCAAAAAAATTTAAATTATTTTTTAAATAATTTTCATGGAAATGAATTTTAAATTTTTTTTTATGTTTTAAAAAGATATAAAAAAGTTTCAAATGTTTTTAAATGTTTTTTCAAATATATTTTCAAAGAAAATGATGTAAATATTTTTAGAATAATAATTTATATGTTTTCAAAGAAATTTTAAAAGAAAATTTATTGAAAATGTTTTCAAGATTTCATTATGTGATTTCATGTTTATTTTATAATAAAAAATTCCCTCAAAATGTTATCAATATTTATTTATAATATTTAAATTCAAAAAAATTCAGAAAAAAATCAAGATTGAATTATATGGTTTCAATATTATTTTTTTTAAAAATGTTTTCTAATTTTTTCAATATTCATTTGAAAATTTTCGAGGGAAATTTTTTTTAATGTTTTTTAATATTCCATTTTATTTTATCATGGTTATTTATAGTGGAAATAATTTTGAAATGGAATTACATATCAAAATGAGTTTTTATCATGTGGAGAAGTATATTTTCTTCATTAAATGTTTCCAATCAAATTTCAAAGACATAATTATAATAAATGGATTTAAAAAAAATGTTTTATGAAATGTATATTTAGAGAAATGTTATTATATTTAATAAATGTTCCATGGGATCTTTCAAAATCCATCTTAATCTAGGATGAAATAATATAATATAGACTACACTTCACTATGTATATTATCCATGTATAAAATTTATATTTATAATTTAAATAGTTTTTGTATTGATGGAATGAGGTTGAGGAAGTGAATTTCTCGTCCACATGTTATACCATGAATTATGCTTATGAAACACATTTTCTTTCTCAGGTTACATTATAATTAAATGATTATGATTCCTATATATATTATATTGGTTATGGTATGATGAAATATTTATTTAATGGTTTATGATATAGTGTTTATGAAAGTAGTCAGTTTTTATAGGTCATGATATGTAGAAATTTTTATTATCTCATAGAACATGATTGTGTGATTTCATTATATAAAATTGGGACCTATATCTCTAATAAATAAATTGGGTAATGATATTTTTTGGAATGATTGTACAATAGAGGGTATCTCAAGATCAAAACATGACCACACATGGGAGTGAATCCTAAGCCCAAAACAAGAGATAATCCCATGCCTGAAACCAGAGGGTACATGGGAGGTTATCCCAATCTTTAAACAAGAGGGTAAATTGGAGGGAATCCCAAGCCTGAAACTAAGGGTTAAATTGAATGAAATCCCAAGACTGAACCAATATCTTAAATGGGAGAATATCCCATTCCAAAAACATGAGGGTATAAGAGACTCAATCCCACTAATGAAACAATAGAGTATTCATGATGGAATCACAAACTTGAAACATGAGGATATACAAGAAGGAATCCCATGCCCAAAGAATGAACACTAGTGATTAGAAAAATCCTAGCATATTTTGAAGGACTTTATAGGTATCCCTAACATATGATTTTCTATACATATGAGTATACCACAATTCCATGTCTTATTCCTTCGTTATTCTCTCATAGGTTATTCTACTAATTACCTAATGATTCATGTCTTATAAACATACAATATTTATGCCATGAATTTTGATTATGATATTTGAAATGCATGGTGCGATTTTATAATATTTTGATCACGTTATCATACAATCATGCTTGTGTTAAACTTATTTTTCTCCCTTGTTTATCCTTCCAGATCATCTGAGCTGACCCCATTCCTGTGCATCCTTTCCCCTTTTATATAGAAATGTTTTAATGTATTTTTACTATAGGTGAATATATTTAGGGGATATGATAAAGATATTTCGCCAACATAAGATATTATGCATCCATGTTTCCAAGTACACTATAATATTATGGTCAACGGGCATGTAATTTTATAATGTGATGAATATTCTTCTAAAGTGATGTGATATCCATGTATGTTAATCATGGGTCTCTATAGTTTGTATCAATATAAATGTTTAGAAAACCTTTGGAAATATGGATGAGAAAACATTTATAATATCTCTAGGGAGATTTCTAGGTATATTTCTATTGATTCCACTAATAATAAGGTTTTTGTTTCATAGATGTAAATTTATGTGTCATGATTTATTCTTCAGATAATTAAAATTTCATGATTATGTTTTTTCTTCAATGATAAGTATTTCTCAAATTTTTCTTTCTTCTATTATTAAATATAGGAAACTAGAAATAATTTTTATTGACATTGAATTTTTCATATTATGAATATATGTTCATTTTAGAAAATCTATTTCATTAATGGAAATCTCATAAAGAGAATGTTGAAGGTTGTATAGGTATTAGTTATTGTAATGAAGATAATGGGACTGCAAAAAACTTGTCAACGATATGTAATGTTATAATAGTATTGACTGTATTAAACATAAGAATCATAATTAGATTGATATTTAGGAACATTAAAACATGATTAAAATTTCGCATTGTATGATAGGTGTATTAAGGAAAAATATGTTGAATCTTGAGTAATGGTTTAAGAATAATGTTGGATGATTATATTATATATGTTTTGGATTTCAAATATAATGTTATAATAATAATAAAATATATAAGTATTTCAGTATATTTTTGTTATTAAGGATTTTAAAAATATATTGAATGGTTCATACGACCTAGAAAACTGATTCAAATGAAAAGTTATATTTAGATTGTGGGAATGTATCAATTAATGTGTTTATGATGTTGAGATAATTGTGTTTAGATTAAACAATCTGATGACTATAGCTAAAGTAAATTAGATGGTATTGTTTACCATGGAACTGATTATTAATATGTTGAAAAAGTGATCTATGTTATCATGGGTGATGTTGAAAACGTAATGTATTTAAATAATATATCCAGTAATATTTGGAAAAAGGAATCTTGTTTGTATTCTAGAATGATATATAGTAATTTAGGTTATTACAATGTTTCAAGAGAATATACGATGAGGGTATTAACATGTTTTGAATGTGAAAATCCTGTGAAATATTTTGATATATTGGCGATAAATGCTACTCATATTCTGTAATATTTTATCTAGTGTTTTTATTTTCATTATTCATAAAGGTTACATGGTTGACCATTTACATAATTTTTTATTTTAATCATCATATGATGTTCTAGAGATTAATGTATTATCTTAGTTCATGAGGATTTATGAATATTGGATAACCTATGTTGAAATTTTTTTCTTGGATTCTCCCTAAACTATCAATTGAAAGACATAACATTCTACCTTATGATTTTTTAGTACATTAGGAATAAAAATTTAACCTTCATCTCATGGTATAAGATATTATAGATAAATAGAGCCTGGAAGAACCAAAGGGTGTTCTTTTTCACATGAAATATAATAAAAACAAGAAATTATATGTTATTGTGTAAATTCTGCAAATTTATGAAAAGGGAATTCAAATAAAATGGTTTCCCGTAATAATAATTTATTATTATATCAATTATTTTTTTCAAACTTATTTGGGATATAGATTTGTGAGTATAAACATTCTCTTAATCACATTCATTAACGCTCTCCATCAGAACTACCAGTTAGATTTTTCTTTGATTTTCATGTTTTCCCTTTCAACAAATGTTCTCCAATTTTGATACCATTTTATGTGTTACTCTAGCTATCTGTTATGTTTCAAATATTTATTTTTTAAAGGTAGTTTTAGCTCTCATTTTTACGATGTGGGTTTCAATGAAATGAACTTACAAGAATAAATCCTTCGAAATTAATGATGAATTTCGATGGATAAATACATTTGAAGGGGGTAATAATGGTCACACTAATTTTTTTTCTATATTATTTTTAAAAACTATTTCATTATTTTCATTTATTATATCGCACAATATTGATCATAAAATGTGTTATACAAAAGAACATTTTTTTGGTTTACTATACATACAATAAAAATTAAATATTGTCATACAAAAAACAATTTTATTAACTTTAAATACATGGAAGAAAATATTTTTCTTTTGTTACATATATTGTCGGGTTCCCTAGATTTCTTGTGTTACATGCAAGGATGCCTTTTACCATACTAAAATATACAATTAATACTATTAATAAAATAGTATTGTGGGTACCACAAAGAAATTGAAATAAATGATATGAATAATATTAAATAAATTATTATAATATGAATTAAAAATGAATATAAAATGAATCATTTACTTATTAATTAGAAGAAATTACTGTAATATTTGTTTAAACATAAAAGAATTACTTATCTAATAAAACTACTTTTCTTTGTAAAAAAATTAACAAAATAATTTAAAACAAACACTTTGGGTTTATAATTTTTATTGAATTTATATATTATATATTGAATAAATATTTTTGATGCTCATATAATAAATTTTATAGGCATAAGATAATATTAAATCCAAATTTGGAGCATAAAGTTTTATTTTTCTAAACGGTGATTTTTCATCCATTAAATAGTGAAACCACTTCAAATATATTTTGTAAAACTTTTATAATTTTTATTTGGAATAATAGAATTAATATTAGAAGTGTGATATCAAAATTTATTTCGGTGATTTTTATTTATTGTTTAAGGAAGTTTCATATTTTTATTAGTAGTGAAAAAAATAAATTTTAATTGAATACTAATATTCAACTAATTATTTTATAAAGAAAAATTATATTTCAATTTTATTTAGTTGTTATTTTTTCCAAATATATAAATATATATCTAATATAGGTCATTGGAATCAATTTAATATTTAAATTAGAGATAAAACATTTCAATATTTGGGACATTTTCTTTTTTAAAACCTAATTGTCTCATCCAATCTACGAGATTAATTTTAAATAAATTTCTGCCAATTTTTTGTTACAAATTGATAAAATGGATTCCATATTATGAAATTGAATTTTTTTTGAATTTCAAGTATGTAAAATTTATTTTTTAGAAAGAAATATTGGTAAATCTAATTAAAATTAATTACAGTGATTAAGGTAAAAAAAAGTTTACATAATGGCCAAACATTCACATGAGGGGATAAATACCCTTGACACATGTCCAAAAGCCATTTAAGGGACATGTATCTATCATATAATCCCTTTTTTCAAAATTAAAAAATTAGTGGAGGCATATGTTTTAAGGGATACCTATAAATAGTTTTTTCATTTTTATATTTATATAAATGCCAGACATACTTCAATATAAAAGGGAATTCACCACCCTTACATCAAAAAACTTCTAAATATACTTTGGATCATCCAAAACCATCCAAAATAGTCCCCAAATATCCATTCTCTAAACCTATAAGCCTAAAATTGGTATTAAATTCAACCCAGAAATGTATTTGGTGAAAACCAAAAGAATTTACACAAAGAATAGGAGGTTTTAAAGTGTATTAATATAGGAATGGCTTAAGGTAAGGGTTTTCTTGTCTCGCTTTTATATCTATTTGAAATAGGATATATTTACCCCTTATACATTTTTTTGGTGTTTGTAATTCCCATGAATGTATTCTATGATTATTATACATAAATTCATAGGGATTTACAAATCTATTTATGATATTTTCTTCATATATTTTATGGTTCAAATGTTACCAAAATGGTAATATAATTTTGTCGCATATTTTGTTCTTTGAAATACATGTCATTTCATGCACCTATATTATTATATGAAGTATATAAACTACCATTTGACATGTTATAACATGAATACTATTATTTCATCCTATTTTAAACTTCATTTAATGTTATTATTTCATGGGGACTATGATTCAATGTTACCATAATAGTAACAGTTTATTTCTACAATCTCATCATTTATTAGGATTGTTTATGATTTTTCTATTATATATGAAATATTATTATCCATATATTAATAAATCTCATTAATATTATTCTAAATTGTTAATTTAATAAATATAAAATAGTGGTTCCCTTTTCCCATTCTTTTGCAATAAAGATGATTATGAAATCATTTTTAAGAAAATATGACACTATATGTATCTATGAACTAATATTCATTCCCATTCTAAACCATGTTTCTTAAAAAAATTTCAATAATGAATATAAATTATAATTTCAAATAATTTTGAATGAAAATTAATTTAAATAGTTTTTTATTTTTTAAGAAGTTTTTAAAATGGTGTTCAATGCTTCCGGAATATGTTTTAAAATCTATTTGTAAAGAAAATGTATTTAATTTTTTTGAAGCTTCCTTTTTAATTTTACAAATATAATTTTCAGAGAAAATGTTTTCAAAATGTTTTCAATATTCATTTATTCATTTTTTGGGTTATTTTAATATAAAAAGTATTTAAAAATGGTTTCTTTCTTTATTTAATGTTTTTTTAAAAAATTGTTTTAATTTTTTTTCAAGAATCCTTTATATATTTTCATGGTTATTTTTTAAGAAAAATGTTTTAAAAATGATTTCAAGGTTACTTTATATCTTTCCATGGTGAAAAGCATTCAAATTTTTTTCAATATTCTTTTATAATTTTTCAGTATTATTTTCAATGAGCTATGATTTTATAAAGAAATTACATATTGAAAATAATTATTCTAAAAGTAAAAAATATATTTTTTTAGAAATGTTTTAAATAAAATTTAATATCGTTTTTTATAATAAAAATCTATTGGATATATTTTTATGAAACATATTTATAATGAAATTAAATTCTCTTTATGAAATTTTCGAAGTTATGTTTCAAAATCATTTTCAATCTAATCTAAAATAATTTTATATAGTCTATTTTCAAAAAGGGATATGATAACAAGATAACTTTTATGTTATTTCTATAAATATTTTATGTTTTGATGCTCTAATTATTGTAAAACATATTTCTCTTCAACGAGTACCATGAAAAATGCTTTTGAAACATGATTTATTTCACAGATTACATTGAAATGAAATGATTATGAAACCGATATATTTTCCATAGGTAATGAAATGATGAAATGTTTACAATACCAATATAAATAAATCGGTTTATATATGATATTTATGAAACAAATATATATTTTTTGGTTTTGATGTGATGAATGTTTTATGATTTTAAAAAACATGTATGTATACTTTTATCATATAGGCAGTGAGATATTTATATCCCTATAATGAATTAGGTAATGGTACATGTTTTATTAGCTCAAAGGTTACACTATAAGGAATAAAAAGAATAAAACAATAGGGTAAACAGTAGGTAACACCAATCTTAAAATAATAGGGTACACATGAGGGTATCCCAAGACCAAAAAAAGAGGGTGCACGGGAGGGCATCTACATCACAAAAAAAGAGGGTAAATGGGATGGAATCTGAATCCCACCACAAGAAGGAATATGGGAGGGAATACCAATATATAAATAAGAAGGTACATAGGTGCACATCGCATGACCTAAAGAACATGGTATATGGTAGGGCATCCAATGATCGAAATACTTGGGTATATAGGATGAAATCGCAAACTCTAAATAAGCGGGTACAAGGGAAGGAATCCCAAGCCTGAAGAAGGTACACTAGTGGTTAAAAAATACTAACATGTAATAAATATCTTACTAGGTATCATTGACATATGGTTTTCTATGATTATGTGTATGCCAAAATTCTATTTCTTATTCTTATTTTATGATCACTTGGGTTATACCCAAGATTCCATTGTTATACATGTCTTATTAAATTCTAATATTTATTCCATGACTCTTGGTTATGATAATTGATATATAATGTATGATATTATAATGCTATGTTCATGTTCTAACATCCTTATAATGATTTTTTTATTATATATCTCCCTTGTTTACCCTTACTGAGCATTTAAGGTAACTAGATTCTTAGGATTCCTTTACCTAATTTATGAGGAAAAGTTTTTATATAATATTTCCAAAAGGGAATATTTATAAGGGTGGTGATTATTATCATTCATCAAGTAAGAGGACTATGTTTCAATGTTTCCAAATACAATAAACTATTAATATCCCCAGGCATGTATTTCCTTTTAAATGATGATAATTAATAAATAATTATTTAATATCCATGTATGATATGTGTGGGTTTGTATTGGAAACATTGGAATGGGTGATCTTAGAATCACAATAAGGGTAATTTTTTTTGAAACAAGTGAATGGTTATATGTAATAATAACATTAGTATAAGGGTATATGAATATAGAAATTTCATTTTAAAATCATTCCAAAATGTTTATTGATCATAATTATTTTATACGGATTTGGAAGAATATAATAAATGAATCATTGAAGAATCAATGATTAATATCAATGATATCATTTCATAATCATTGGAAAATGTATTAGAGAGTGTCCTAAGTGTTTGTCATAATCATAATCACAAAAATATTATGATGAGTCTATACATTATGAATTCCATCACATATTAGTATTATAATAACAATTCATGTTCCTTCTATTTTCTTGAGATAACTACGAGTGTACACTATTTTGGGAATGCACTCAACACTTTTTTACCCACTAAAATCATAATTCATTAATCATTACACAATGGTTTATTAGTATAAAAAGGTTACACATTTACATAAAATTAATCTATTAATACGTATTCCATTAGATCATGAAAGGATGTAACATTTATTTAAAGAATAAATTATGGAAAAGTAAAATGGAATTCATCATTATTTCATCATCAAAATCAATTGCAATTGAGTGAAAGAATAAGGATGATGTCATTAGATCATATCACCAGTAATGAAGTGGTAACAACAATGTATGTCTTCATATATTAAAATAATATTAAAATATCATGGTAATAATTAATGTGGAAAATAAATATTTTATTTTTAAAAAAAATTAAAATGTAAAAATTACCCAAACATTAGGAATAACATATTATCAAAAAATAACCATGAATACATGTAATGGGAGATTCACGTAAAAAAAATAATCATTATGGGGGGAATTGTTCTTCATGTGGAATATGTTAAAACCATTATTATTCCCACACCTTTCTTAAAAATAACCTCATTTGGAAAATAGAATGATAATAACATTTAATCATTCTTATAGAAAACAAAAATATTGATAAAAATGATTTTAATATATAATTATAGAGTAGTAAAAATATTTTTTGACAAATTTTAATGAATATATGTACATTATAAAAAAATATTCCTAATCAAATAGAAAAATAATGACAAATTCCTAAAATAATATACTTTTAGACATTTTTGATTGAATAGAGACAAAATTGAAATAAAAAAACATAATATATAGAAATTTCAAAAATTATATGAAAATAAATATGATTTTTGAAGTATATATAATATAATTTTGTCATCGTAAATTTAATAATAAATTGTCTTGGTAAAAAGTCTTATTTTAAGGTAAAACACTAAACATTTCATTAAATTTTGATTCATAACCATATTAATGAAATAAATTGAAAGTAAATATTAAATTAAATGAAAATAATGAGATTTTCTATAAAAACCAATGGTTAAATATATAAAACACATCAAAGAATCAGATGGAAAATGATTTATATAATGAAAAGTGAGATTAGTAACACTTTGCTCATATCTAGCTTTCCTCATAAGTTCATTTAACCTCCTATATAATAATTATTAATTTATTATTTTTCTATTATGGAATAAAATTAATATTTAAAATATTATAAATGATAACAATTTAATATTTTGCAACTTTTCATTCTTACATTTCCATTATCATTATCATTTATATTGATAACTCCTTCATTTTCATGTATGTCTTGATTCTAGTGCTACGATCCTTAAATCATGAACACGGCTATATAGTCTAATGAATATTAATGAATATATAAATATAAAATATATTGATTTTATATATTTCTAAAATTCCATAAACTAATTGATATAAAAGTGAACTATATAGTTCTGGGAGACCATAGTTTCTAGATTAAAATTACCACCATTTTCATTTTCAAAAGAAACGAATTAATGAATTATATATAAGGACCACATTATGTGTGAATTGTATTTTTTTCAAAGGATTGTAATATATTTAGTAGTTGTATTTGAAATATCGAGATTTCATTGATGTCAATATGTTAAAGAAGTTATAAAGATGAGTTTTTTGGAAGCCATAGATAATTTACAATGATTGGTAATAAAGATGATGTATCTTAGATGAATGAATGAAGATAAAAGGAATTGATCAAGTATAGTTATTTAAAAAAAAATGGTATTTTTATTAAATGTATATTTTATAACCACATTTATAATCATCATTATAATATTTTCCCAAATTAGTTTCCCTAATAGGTTTGTAAAGATGAACATAAATAGTTTTTGATGATTATCGGACATATGCTAATATGCTACGATGATTTGGAAGAGAAGATCATGTGATCGAATGATGTCGATCAAATTTTGGTAATTAGATTACGGATTATAAGTATCACTATATTATATATTTTTCATCATAAAAACAACCCAAATACATCTAGCATGGCCCCTTATATTGAACATGATGTAATGTCCATTAAAAAGGATGGTTTTTGAAAACATTGATGGAATTTTATTAATATCAATGAGATAATGTGAATGGATATAGTCAATAATCTTAGAAGTTTAAATCAATTCATTTCTAATTACATTCATGGTTATAATGGATAGATAATGATCTCAAAAACAATATCATGTGTTCCTTAGTGATTTCTCTTCATAGATAATTCATCATAAAGACCATTAGATGTGATTCATGGGGATGTTTGAAATAATAGAGAAGTATCTAAAATAGAGATTTATTATCTTAATCCAAATAATTTAGTTGATTTATTAATATTTGTATTATTTTGGATTTATGGATGAATTATGTTGAAATACATTTACCAATCATTGTGAAGTACTGATTGAAGTTCAATGAATAGTGGTACGAATTATTTTGAATATACAAGTAAAAAAGGTCAATATGTGATGTTAAGAGTTCATGTAGAATAAATGAAGTGAGTTTTGTGTGATTTTATGACTAATTAAAGGATGTATAAATTTTTTCACATGAATATGGCGATCAGTTTGATAAAATCTATCAGATAAAAGTTTTTCGATGACAAAATTGATGTTTCCCTATAAAAGTCATCAATAAGAGGGAAAATGTGATGATTGGGGAATAAATAAATTGTACAATTATCAGAGATGAGTTCCTAATTCATAAAATAGATAAGATTTTGTCAAGGAATAAGTAAGACCATTTTGAGATATTGTTTCATAAAGAAGTATCTCTATGATATCATTATATAGTAGTTTCCAGGTGTTGTTTGTTGGCTTTAAGATTCCATACATGATCATCAGATAATGATTTATGGGATTTATGAATAGGTTCATCTGATAGATGATTATGTCGGAGGTAATGAATAACATGTTACACAAAAAAATGTAACGGTATTACAAATTCATATGATAACATTATATGAATTTATCTGACTAATGGAGCAAAGAATCTCTTTGTCTGTTCCTCATATAATGGAAAATTGAAATTGTTTTAAGAAACCATAGAATAGTGCAAGAGAAATACAATCATATACTGAATATATTTTCAATGGGAAGAGGGAATATAGTCATTAGATAAATATTTTATTAGACGAATCGTCACTGAATCATTTTATCGATCAAAGTGAGAGTCCTATGATAGAATTACAAGATGTTCCTATATTGTTTTAAAGGAAAATTTGTTAATGTTTCTCCAAATAAAATACTTATAAAAAATATAACCAGATATAATATTCAAACGTTATTACAATATTTTATTAAAGATAATAATTTTTGAAATTTTAATATATTTTTTAAAGATTTAAATAATCATAATTAAAGATTGGAATTCTTACGAGGATTTTAGGTGGATTGAAGTAGATCATTGATGACATGATTTTATTTTGTTTGCAAGTAATATGGTTGAATACTATCATTTAATAAGATATATGTTTGTTTAAATAATAATGATTCAAGTTGTAATTTCATATTTATAGAAGGTATTTTCAAATTACAATGTCCACATTTCCCAATTATTGAGGAGGAATTATGCCTATATAATGGGGAGCATATGTGATAAGAAAACATTGTTGTTTGAGTGATTGGTTAACAATTGTATTGGGCTTGTGTTATGTTAAATAATTGAAGAACCATAGTAAATATTATTCCATGAATAAAGATAGTAAATCTCATTTGGGATAATGATTGGAGATAACAACTTCAAAAAGAATAATGGTTTACCAAATTAACTAAAATAAATTGATGGAAAAATCATGCCATGAATAATCCACTAAAGAAATGATTGTGAAAAAAATTTAGCACAACTAAAAGGGATTCGATAAAGATTATTTATTGTGAGAATAGGTACCCAATGATCTAGAAGAATAATATGGTATTTTTCAGATAATTGAAAAAGTATTCTTTTCTATTGGTGATCAAAGTTACAAGGTAAAAAAGATGGGATTAGAAAAAATATCACCGAATGAACCATCATCAGATGAAAATAATCAAAAAAATGTTCAAATTGGTAGGATCTAAATCATAATTGGATGGACTAGTTATAAATGGTGGAGGAAGAAGAATATTTTCTTTTCTATTTCAATTCATAAAACATTAGAATATGAAGGAATTAATAAACAATATAGCATTGTGACATCCAACAGAAGTCCCAATTGATGGATTACATTATTTTTATTATAAAGTAACATAAAAATAATATTTGGAAAATATTTAGTTATATTATAAATACCTATAATGGAGTTAAAATTTAGAAAAGGCCCTCACCATTCTAGAAAAGAAATAATCTTTCATTATATTCCCTCCTAATGTTCATGGACCCGCACTTATCATAATGTTTTTTGACTACCCATTCCACTATAATGGGTATCTTATTATATTTTAGAATATGTGTTATAGTAATTAACAAAAGTATCATTAAGAAGATACTCTTATTAAGTAATTAACACTATAAAAATATCATGTATCATCATTATAACTTTTATAAACCTTCATAAGATATGGAAAAGATAAAAGGATAATCTCGATCTTAAGAGTGCCTAGAGATAAATAAATAACATGTATTAATTGGTTAAATAGTTTCAATAACATATTAACCTGCCCCCCTCTATGTGTTGAATATATCCTTAAGTGGTATTCTCAATCTATGTCATAGTGTTGGTTAACTTTTCTTTGATTCACTATGTTGATGTTATTTTATTTTAAATATTTGAATTTCTATATTGTAGTATCAATAGTGTGAAATTTTTTTAATTATTTTTTAATCTCATAGGAGAATTATATTTCTAATATAACCACAATGAATATTATTAAAAAGTTTAAATAAATAAGAAGATGGTATTCATCTTTCCAAAATATGAAGAAGTAACTATTTCTCTACTTCATGGTAAGAAAGAATAAAAGTATAGCATATAAATTGAATAGTATATATTTCATGTTTTAACCAAAATAGAGGGACATAATTCCTACCTCAATAAAATCATGAATTCGACATGATCATGTAGTATATGAAAATTCATATACAAATTATCCTCAATAAGAAAGTCTATGAAAAACTTGTTATGATCTATCAACAACTTATAATGATATAATAGTTAGTAGTTTGAATGATATTCTATTTTTAATTCATATATAAACTAACTCTAATATTTGTGGTTTCTTTCAATATATATAGGAAGAGATCTCCCATCTAGAAGAATATGCAGACAAGATGGATAATGATTTATAATTTTTTCTACTAAATATATAAGTCTATCTGTGAATGTTGGAACATTTTAGACTATAAAGGTGGAGCATGAATTATGTTCATAAAAGTATGAATAAAAATGGTTTAAATAAGTTAAAGAAAAATATAGATTCAGAGTGATCAAGAAGAAATGATCGATGAACATTAAGAAAAGTTGAGATGGATCATTGATGTTAAGGATTTGAAATTTGATGTAAAATCAAATAAGATCACATAAAATTAATCTTTGACACAAAACAATGTTAAACCTTATTAAGAAGTAGTTGAGTTAATTGATTAGTTTTTGGAAGAGATGGTGATTATCATTGAAGATCTGTCATATAACGTCACTCTAATATGTCTCAAATTAGATGTTATCTTTTCTATTCCAAAGAAGACACATATTGAGATTTCCCAAAAAATATATTTTTTTCTTCTTGTAATCAAGGCTCAAGAGATTATTCATTGGCTAAAAGTACTTCAACACATAATTAATATATCATGAATTCATTCAATGATTTATCTCAAATAGTTGTGAAGAATGTGGAACCATCTATATCATATTGTAATAATGTTTCCAAATATTTTTTCAAGAATATTTTTTGTTCGGAAACTAAATATAAAATAGTTTTAATGGAGGAAATTGATAAGACCATGGATTAAAAATACAATAATTTGATGAAAAGTTTAATAATAAAAAAAACTAATAAGAATGGTGGTACTCATAATAAGCCTTAAAAAATTAAAAACCTATTCCCAACATACCTAGTGCAATTTTAACAATCTATATTGAAGGTTAAGAGATGATATAGAAAATGGAATTTGAAGAAGAAATGTAATGTGCTAATAGAAAATAAAAAACATCCACATTATGGTTAAGATGTTTTCTTTTTGAGGTGGAACGTGGATGTATACACTCTGAATGATTTCTATTTAATAATTACAAAAAAATAATTATTAAATACGAAAAAAATCTAAACAATGTTATAAAAAAGATTAATTTTCGTTAAGAAGTTAAATTTAACACACACAAAAATAAAGGAGTTATATGATCCACCCATCCCCAATCAATTTTTACGTTCATATTTTAGAGAATAAATGTTATTGAATATAAATACACTTAGTTGAGAATTATCTCAGATTTGCTTTTCACATTAATAATCATGAGGGATCAACATTATTAGCTTAAAAAAATTTTAATGTAATTTTTTCTTTTAAAATAGGGAATTTAAGATGTGGTATGTTCTCAAGGAAAGAACCTGGATTAAGAGGATCATCATCCAACATTGGTTAGCCATGGTAAAAATGTTACCATGGTAGAATATTTTCTAGGTTTATTTAAAAGAAATAATTGTATGAAAGGATCATCATTGATAATCATTAATATATTTTCAAATATTGACATCCACATATGAGAAGATGCAATTTGGTTAATTCTCAATTTTATCATCATAAAGCATATCTATTGAAGAGATACAAAATTTTAATGATTGTTTAGAAAGTCATTGAATATGGTCACCTTTCTTAATATATAATCCTAGATTAAAAAATAAAAAATATTATTAAAAATTATTAGAAATTTATGTTGATAATAATATAAGAAAATTTAAATTATGAAATTTCCATAAGTATATATATCCTTCTTTCCCAACTTGATTTTTTTAATCTTTTTAGTAAATTGAGTGTAATAATTTTTAGTAGATATATATAATAATTATTTCATTTCCTAATTTGAATCTTTATATTGGAATAAAAGTGGAAAATACATGAGGAAAAATTTAATAGTTCCAATTATATAAGGTTTCAAAATCTTTTGGGAAGTGAAATCTTAGTTTAAAATATTAATTCCTCTTATTTTCTTACACCAAGAAAGGCTCTTGTAGACATAAAGGGAATTTATGGATTAAAAATTTATTAAGAATGAGATGATAAAAATTTCCCATAAAATTTTCAATTTACAATCAATAATGCTGGTGAAAAATAATTGAATATTAAGAAAATTAAATGGTATAGAATGTTTTAGAAGAAGGTGATATAAAGAAGAAGATTCAGATATTGGCATATTAATTTAGAATTTACATTGATGGTATTGCCGAAAATTATAATGGGGTAATAGAATAATTTTTTTTGTGTAGGTTTTATTTATATTAAGTGTATTTTAATTTGATTTAATGGTTTTTATTGAAACATAAATATTTCGTTGATATCAATATGTTTAAGTTGTTCTAAATAATTTGATGCTGGAAAGTATAGTTAAGGAATCCAATCATGGTAATAATTTTAATGTAGCTTGTATGAATGAATTAATATGAAAATAAATCCTCAAGCATTATTATAAAAATAAATATATAAATTATGTTTAAATGTGTTATGATTTTTGTTGAAGAAATTGTTTATCAATATTATGATGGTTTTCTAATGGTGTTTCCAAAAGATTTTTGTAAATATGAACAAATAGTGTCAGTGAATATGATTAGATAGATACCAGTTTATGAAGTTTATTAGACATGACTGATAAGGTAAGAATATAAAGTTAATCAGAGTAAAGTAATTGGATAATTGTTTTCAAGTAGCACTATCAGGTATAGTGTCCATCAAGTAAACAATACAAATACCTATAACATTGCCTACAAGATGTACAAATATGTAAACTCCAATCAATCAATGGAATGTTGGGATGAACATTGATGGAGTTTTAATAATAATAATTACGTGATGTGAATGGACCATGTAAATTATTCTATTGGTTTAAATAAATGTTTGACTAATTAAATTTAGGGTTACATCAAACATGTAATAGTTATATAAACAATATAAGATATTACTAAGAGATTAATTATTCAATGATCAAACATCACAATACCTTGGGGTATTGACTCAACATAAATATTTGTATAAGGGAAAAGTATATAAAATTAATTTCATTCAGATTATGTCTAAATAATATTGAGGAGTGGCTATGAAATGTTAATGTTTTCATGTTAGGGAGGAACTCGATGGAACTATGCTTCACAAGAATTACGATGTGTTGGTTAAAGTTGAATGAAGAGTGTTATGAACTCCATCTGATGGAATTGTATAACTATTATGATATGATGTTAATAATTTAGAGTGATAGAATTTCAAAATAAGAAAAAGGGGTTATAACTACAGAAATAATGAGTAAGGTATATTCTAAAAACATTATGAGTAATCAGATAGACTCTCTTACAAAAAATATTCTGGATGATTAGATTGAAGTATTCCAATCAAAGTCACAATATATATGAAAAAATTGATCATTAAATGATGATATTAATAAAATATATGAGATTTGTTTCTAATTCATTAGGTAGATAATCAGTTTTAAAGGAATCAGGAAAATGATTTTGAGATAAGGAATTTAAAATAAGTATCTGAATGAAGTCATCAGGATGAGTTTTCTGTGTGATTTTCATTAAATATTAGATTCCATACACGATCAACCTATAAACCATGTTATTATTTTAAAATAGATTCATTAGATGGAGTTTTATGGGTGATTTCATTAGCAAATTGTTACATTAACAAAAAGATAATTATTATAAAGTCATCAGATAAATTTCTATGACGTTCATGATTATAATGACCTGATTAGATCTCTTAGGGTTAATTAGAATATGTAAAGCTAAAAATATATTATAATTCATTAAATAGAGAACTTTCCTTATGAAATAGTATTGAATAGACATTACAAGATATAATCATACAAATTACTTAGAAAAATAAGTTACCAGTTCAAATTATTTTAAATAATTTCATTGTTTAGAGTTATAGTCTTATGAAAAACATCCAATACATTCCTATGATATTTTTATGGAACATCAGGAGATGTTTCAATAAATTAAATAAGTTCACTGAAGCATCCTATATAGAATGATCGAAGGACTTTAATTTTTTTTAATATTATTAATAATGTTTATGATGAGCTAAAAGGTAAAATATTAAATAATAACCTATGCATATTATTATTCTAAATATGATTTTAGGATGATTGATGAAGTTTATTACCTTTAATATCTAAGGAGGATTTATTTGAAGATCAGTTGAATAAACTATTCTCAAAAGTTTCAGGGTGTTTAAATGATGTAATAATCAATTGGGAGATTGACATTTTGATGTGGGTCTATTAAATATGAGTGTGTTATATTCCATATGTTTTTAATGGATAATCCTTATATAATGGGGTTCATTTTTTATGAGAATATGTTATCTTTTCGAGTGATTAGTTGAACATGTTCTAAATCTGGGTGTTATGGAAAATAATTTATGATCCCTAAGATTGTGGTGACCATGATACATGAAAGATTTTATCATTTGGGATGAATATTTGAGAGAAGATGTACTATAATTATATGTGTACCATATCTAATGAATGTATATGTTGATCAAATCATAAAAAATGAAGAAGTTGATACTTTTTTAGATTAGTAGGTATCCGAATCAGTATAATGTATTAGACGAAATAGATTTATCAGATGAATAATAACAATATGATCTAGAAGAATATGTGACCAACTAGATTTATAAAATTGATTTAATATATTTTGGATTTTATATTAACATGTTGATGAACTAGGGATTATATGAACTATCACCAGACGAACCATTAGTGGATCATCATCATCAAAAAAATAGGAACGAAAAAAAGCTTAATGCCGAGGATTATATGAATATGTTCTAAAAGAAAGAGTAATAAATAGTGTTTTTTCAACTATAGTTTATGTAAAATTGTATTTGAATGAATATAAGAATAATGGAACAACATGAAATATAATTTAACTATCAATAGGTGGATTACATTCTAGGTGTTACATTGTACCTATAAAAAGAATGTGAATATTATCTTTAGTTTCGTTATAAATAACTAATATAGAGATACATGTTAGATAACATCATTAGTAGTCCAAGGTAGAAGGATTTTTTTCCATATATCACTTCCTAAATTGCAGGTACAAAGACATAGGAAAATGATGTTTTTATATCCCTACCTCAATAATAGCCATTTAATAATTATGTAGAACCTATGTACTACTCGTTACCATATTTGATAATGACTAGATACACTTACTGGGATGTGAACTATAAAAATTATCATCTGTCATATTCAAATTGTTTTATATGAATTCCAAATATTAAGAAATGTTTATAGAAGTTTAATGATACTAATAGGTCTAATAGGTAATGTAATAAAAATTTAATATGTTAGAAGGATCAGATCAATGATTCCCGCCACCTCAGTGTTGAGAAAAACCAAATTTTTTCCTCATAATATAAATAATAATTTATCTTTAAAAAACATAATAATATCATAAACATAATATATATTTATTAAATAAATAATTATATCCTTCAATTTGGGGTAGTGATGGGAAATTAATCATATCACTACATAGAGATGATAATCCACATATACATAAGAGTGATACTTTCATTTCCACTTTAAGGGAATGACTTTAAAAAATTGTTGTCCCATATTTGTAATAACTTCTTAGTATATTAATTATAGAATATTAATTATTTTAGTACAAATATAATAGATTAATAAGAAGTATAATAAGAAATAAACATCTAAGGAGTCGAGTAAGATTATTATTTATTCATTGAGAGACCACCTTCTGCTTACACTTGGATCCTTCATACGATTGTCATAGGTGAATAAAAAAACCTCAACAACAAATGGAAGGTAGCAATGAAGGTTTTTGTTCTGTTCATGGCATAGTTAGAGGGATGAAATTTTTTAATTATGGATCATGATACATTCCATTTTACATGTTTGGGGAGAGACAAACATGGAATTACCTAAAATTTTTAAACAATAAAAATTCATTCTTTGGTGAGAATGGAACTAAATGGCCATGAAATTTAAGGAAGGATACGATAAGGTGGAAATATATTCCATAACTAATATCTAGAGAAATTTAATTGGAATTTTAAATTTTTATCTTAAACCCTTTTGAAAGTATTAGTTGTAAAATATTATTACATTATTTTATATTAATTATGAAAAAAATAAAGTATGATCATTAATGAAAATGGAAAATTAAAATTTCAAAAATGGAAACCATTTTATTAAATTAATTTTTTATAATTTATAAGTATTAATTTAAATATAATCACACCAGAAGAATTGAAACCCATTTTCTGAAGAAGAAATCATTTATATGTATAAAAATTAATTTATTATCAATCAATTCCTATTAAAACACATTATATATAAGTTTAAATTTTTTATTGAACATGAAATATATACATTTCTTCAAAATCATTTATTAATGGTGATTGATATAATTTATTAATATAAATAAAAAAATGTGCACATAAAAACAATTTCTAAGAAAAACATCACTTTTTTATATTTGAATGTTTATATTTTCATTTATAAACACTTAATAAGATATGAATTCATTTTACATAGGTATAAAAAATATCTTATTATAATTTTAATATTCAGAATATATATTCCTTAAAAATAAAATATCCCTTAAATAAACCATACACTATAAAACAATTCTCAAAGAAATTTTTTCAAAATTGTTTATTAGGATAAATAAAATCTTTTAAGTGAATTATAAATTATTTTTAAAATTATATTTCATTTATATTACAAAATTTATAAATATTATTCCCATATGTTCATTTTTTTGCAAAAAACAATTATCAAAAACATAAAATTTATGTACAGAGATATATATCATAAAACCATAGGGTGTAATGATACCATTGACATAACAACATTCTTTCATAGTGAATATAAGGTTTTAATTATTTTTATATGATAATTATGATTTGGAGGATCCTTAATTGGAATTAACCCTGAGGAATGTTGATAAGAATAGATAATAAAACCTTTGGTAACCTCCTTAAACATACACCTTATACCATTTTTAAGTTGTCTTTTGGTGAGATCACGAAGTTTATGTCATGGAGGATATGGGATATATGAATGATAATTCAATAGGTATTGGTAAATATAAGAGTAATATGTGAGGGGTTGATCCCATTTCAATGTTAGTTGGGATGAAAATATTTAAAAACATGAAATAATATTATATATTATATCTCTTACTCAATTCAAGTGGCTCAAAATTGTTATATATTTGATGATGATATAGGTTAGGTCTAAATATAACAAACTAATAATATTTAATTAGTTTTTTAAGTTACATTTAATCTATAAAACTTTATTTTAATCCTTTTACCTTATTTTCCCAGAACAGAAGTGATACTATTCGGAAGAGGTATTACTCGTTATGAACAAAACTTAAGTTGAACTTATTTACTAATATTATTTATTATTATTCCAAATATAAATTCAATTTAACAATATTATTTTTAAAAAATTATGGAAAACTAATTTTTATATATGCTAACAAAAATTAATGAAACACATTGATAGAGGAATGGTTTTTAGCATAAAACCTATTTTTTAGAAATATAAATAATAATATTGATTACAATGGAATTAATAAGAGATTATAATAAATTAGAGGAAACTAATTTTTCATTCAACACAAAATAAAATAGAATATAACCGTGTAAATTAAATAATAAGAGAGAATATTTAAAAATATTTTTATATGAACATTACACAGATTTCTTAAATTTTGAGCATATATTTCTAGGATCGTAAATATTTTTAAAAAAATTACATTAATTCATAAATATTAATATATATACAATAGAGTAAAAGATTAATAAACATTCATGTTATGCCAATGTTATTATAAGTTCATTAAATATATAGTTTAATTCATTTTATTATTTTTTACAATCCATCTAAAATATAATTTTGTCTAATGAATTTGAAAAAATAACTTTAATATAATATTGACATGATGAATACCAAAATTATATTATGTTTATTAAATTTAATTTCTATAATTTTGTAATTCTTGTATTATTCACATTGTTGAGTAATGAAATTTTCATTATGTTATTGTTCCTTTAGTAAGGAAGTATTATATTTAATAATTAAGGCTTGGGTGTTATAATGATGAATAAAATTTTTTACTTAGTAAGAATGAGAGAAACTAGGACTGTAATGCAGTATGAGAATATAATGAGTTTTTAAAAAAGAGAAATATAATAATAATTTGATTTTGTCGACCTATATTGTTGATTCTCATTTAGTTGAGGAATTTTAAGAAGAAGAAAAAACAATTGTGAGTAGGAATCTTAAAAGAAATTGGATTGAATTATATCACTACAAAAGAACATAATCTGTTGTTCATTTCTTAATACACTCACTTGGTAAAATAATTTCAAAGAAATTTTTACAATATTGAGTAATAAGTTTCTAGAAATATATTTTGATAATATCAGAATTTTGTATAATGAATAGAGGCCTATTTATATGAGCAAGTATTGAAAAATTGAGGCGGTCAAAGATATATCATAATGATGAATATGGTTATATTTATTTTTGACTTAAGAATATCCAAATATATAGTTCAAATTTTCTTCAAAGGAGTAAGCATGGTGGTATTAATATCCAATAGGTTACAAAATAATGATACCTTAACATGTGTAATATGGTTGGGGAAAATCACATGTGTATTATTTTTATCAAATTCCTAAAAAATAATAAAATAAAAGTTTAATGATAATTTATTTCTAACCCATTATAACTGATAAAATGATATTTAAGAGATTATTAATGCCTCAATGAGAGATAAACATATAAACGAGTAGGAATCCAATATTGGGGTCAATTTTTTTAAAAAGACATGGGCCAAAATTACTTTTTTATATCGTTATTTCATGTAAGAGTATGGATTTATGAACTTAAAAATATCTATTTACATCCTATAAGATGATAGAGGTACAATACCATAATTTTTTTAAATGATGATTTTTTAAAATAATTGGATGCCAAATAACTCACCCCCCTCTTAGGTGGGTCTTCATGATCCTTCTAGGACCATAAATTAGTATTAGATCCCATTTTCTCTATAGTTAGAGAAATTGTGGACTATAAAATTTTATAATCAGTTAATATATTATATCTCTATTTGGATAAGTGGTTTGTTGGATTTTTTTTCATTTTATTGTAGAATTAAATATTTAATGATATAGTAAATGTTCATATAATCGAAGAATTGGTTTCCATCCTAATCACTAACTATATATATGATTCAACAAATTAATTTAAAAATAATAATAAGAAAGTGGAATGGATGTAATGAAATAACTCAATAATGGAAGTGAAAATATCCTTAATTAAAGGTAATAAAAATAATAAGGATTTATCTGTTAAATCAACTAATTATTGTTCATATAGTTGAACATGTTCATGATGAGAAAATGGTTTAATTGAATCTACTAAATTCATATACCTTTTTGGTCAGTAATTTTTGAAGCATTTCTATAATAAAGTGATAACATATATATTTAGAGGAGAAATGAGGAATCATGAGGATAAGTCAATCATAGAAGTATTTTTGACATTGTGGATGGTGAATTAGAAATTGAAGTGGGTTTCTGTAACAATATTACAATTCTTATGATATTAATGAAGAATGTGTTTCACAAAATAAAGAAATAGTTTGTATTTTTTTGAAGAACTACAAATACGTCTCCCTGACAATAACGTATTTTAGACTATTGTTAAATTAATTATCAAAATTTTAATTACAATTAAATATATATTTATAAATATAACTGAAGATTTGATTAAAGAAAAGGAAGGATGAATAATTTTCATTATTATTATTTTCTTTAGAAATATTAAAATTAAGAGAATGTTTTGGAGAATATGATGGAATATTGTGTAATTAGTGTAATGAAAGTTTATAAACAATGATATTTATTGAACAATAAGTGTATAGAGTTAAATATCAAGAAGAATTTTTTATAAAGTACTCAAATATAATATCGAAAATATACTCAAATATTAATTATTATCATGGGAATAACTAATAAAATTCATTCCTCTATAATGAATACAAATAAGTGTAATAACGGTTGAAATTCATATCTAAATTATTTCTTGAAAATATCTTGGAATAAGGTTTTCCACAATAAAAAATTTCTACTTGTTTTTAATATATCTCAATTACATATGACTATATAAATTTTAAATAAACATAAATATGGATGTTTATCAATGTTATTTACTACAACAATGGGTTATGCGTGGATATAAGAATGTTCAATATTTTCTCCCCCTTAATGAGTCAAAAAGGGTGGAGTACCACCATAAAATCATTATGATAAAAAATCTAGAGAGATATTTCTTAAACTGAAAATAAATATATAAATTTAATTATATTATCACTAATGGATGTTTGGTAAAATGTATATTGATTTTTGGCACTATATGATATACTTTCGAGATTATAGAATACATAAGTAAGAGGGAAATAAGAAAAATCTAGGACCGAAAATGATGAATGAAAATTGATTGGATAAAAATGAATAATTTATCCTTGAGAAATAAAATTCTATATTTGGATGATTTTTTATTATTATAATATTGAAGTTCATAAGATCATTAAAAAAATCATAATTGGGCCTTTGAATAATTTGTTATATGTTTAGAATTTTAAATTCCTTGAAATTATACCATGAAACTTGTTTGAGTTTTATCCTTACCATATTTTTATAATAAACTAACAATCATGAAATTATTTGATTGTAACACAAGGAATGAATGATTTACTTTGATTGGCCTTATTTTGTGAAACTATATTGCTTCTATGGTAACTCCCACAAGTCCATGAGAATTCATTATAATAATAAATTGAATATTACAGAAGAAAATTCATTTAGATTGTTTATATATATTGATAGGGGTGATTATGATGACTCTATTTATTTTAAATGGGTTTTATAAAAAAAGGAAACCCAAAATATATAAAACATTGTCAAAATTAATGATGAATGTCCATATAGAAAGTTAAATTAGATTTTATTTATCTGTAATTTTCCTAAAAAAATTCTCCTTCCAGAATGTAACTGTCTAATGAGACCTTCCTCCATCTACTGAAAACTCATCCAGAACACCTCACTAAAACTACACTTGTTTACAATATTTGGTTTTTTCAGTTGAAAAAAACTCCACACCTCAAATTCTACTTGGAAACTTTATCTCTTAATCTTATGATGGTATCTCTAAATGTATTTTCTTTCTGATTCCTCTTCATTGATTATTTTATAGATAATAATATTCAATATGAAATTAATCTAGACAAGATACTCACATTGGATATATAAATATATATATATATATATATATATTCCTCTTTTCTCATGGGAGAACAATGTTAATTATGTACTATACTTTCACTCATTTTATGTAGGGTCTCAAAAAATGGAATGCGTGGGATCAAAAATTTTTTTCCCACTTAAAGTTTTTTTCTAAATGCCTTTTAATCATTAAAGAGAATTATTAAACATACATGATCCATTATAAGATCTCCCATGATTCCAACCATTATTCAAATTTATTTCACTTTAGTGGTTATGAAATTGTATAATTTTGTTTATCTAATGTATATGGAAAAAATATAAATATAAAATAACATAATTTTTTATAAAATATATTTATAATGTTTATGTAATGCTCATAAATCATCATCCAGTTGAATATTTATCCATTAAAAACTTCTAAAACTCTTTTTTATTTTGATATCAATTATTTTCACAACATTGCATCATCTAACTAACTATTTCCCGTTATCCTAATTTAGCTCAAACAACCTTGAAACTATAAATCTAGAAAATCTATATGAATCTATCCATTTATCTTTACCTTTTGATGATAGTTGAATGTATTTTTTCAACTTCTCAAGACGTTATTCGCGTGGAACTTATCAGATGGGTGACTGTCTCTCCCTAGTAGAAAAAATGTCTTTTTCCACATATCAGACTACAAATTTCGCTTTCCATTTTATTTTATCCCAATTTATTTCCGGAATAAAGACATGGCTTATATACTCTTATGTTTCGACATTTTTCCATTTTTAATTCGTTGATTATTTTCTCTTGTTGTTATAAAAATAATCATATTAATTTTTTCTATACTCTCATTAGAGGATTTTATCTAGTCATATATGTCTAGTGGCACCTTAAAATATCCATCTAGAATTGGTTTTGTACATTTATTCATATAGACATAATACCATAAAATATCCATATTATACCATCCATATGTTTACCTTTGTCTAATGTTCTCAGTTTTGTCAACTTAATCTAGTAATTTTTTTGAAATTCTATACATTTTATCAAAATTATAATTTTTGAATGTCGACATCAATATTTAGAAAATGTGCCTACACATCTCAGTTTGGTGGTCTCTTCTTTGAAAACTAGGTCTAGAAACATTAGGTGACTTTATAATAAATATACATACATAACTCTTCATCCAGGACTCAATATCCCATGGTCTACATATAGAAATATATGTCTAGTAACAAATATGTACATCTCTTCCCATTAGAAAATTCTTCATCTGATCACCTCATATCCGGTAAAGTGAGTCTATATATTTATTTCCATAAATATTTATCTGCTAATGATATTTTTTAGGATCACTACCATATCTTCTATATAAATCCACAACTAAAAAATGTATATCATTCAATATGGAAGCTTGATAAAACATCCCATCAGCATTTATAACTATTTCTGATTCACAAATTTCCAAGCATCATGTTTACTCAACAGTAAAAAAATAGAGATAGGCAAAGAAAAATATTTAGATTCAACCATGATGAAATTTTATAATGACTCTGTATTATACTTTTCTTGAGATACAATTATGTATCACTTTTTAAATTAAACTCATAAACCCAAGAAGAATTGTAATTATCAATGAATTGACATATCAATCATTTTATTAATTTCATTAGTAAACACATAAAAATAATTTTTCTTATCCACAAAAAATAGGTGGCCATTATAAATAATGATTACCAGGGTACTGTAGTTTAAATATTTACCATATATTATTTACCCATCACTTCCATTGGAAAATATGAAACTCTCTAACAAAAAATCAGGTTCTAGGTATGAGGCTCGGTGATATTGTTTCAAACCATACACAGATCTCTTCAACGTACACACAATAGTTAAATATTCAGAAAGTAATAACCCATAAGGGTTATCAATGTAAATATCTTCATCTATTTCTCCATTTTATATTACTTAATTGATATACATCTAATATTATTTGTTTAAAATATGTATATAAAAGTTTTTGAAAATTCTTATTATTTATAACCACACTACATGGGAAAAATAATAATCAAAACATAAACCTTCCACCTATGAGTAACCTTTGAAAACAAGTTAATAATTTTTTTGAAATTTATCCATTTTAATTATATTTTTTCACACCCACATTTTCACTATAATATTATTTCTTATAAGACATTCAAAAAATACCCCAGTATAATTTTTAATAATCTGGTCTAATTATTAATAAATAGAATATACTAACTATTTATTCCAAAAAACCTCTAAAAATAATTCTAGCTCAACATCTAGGATAAGAGAAGTATGATTATTTAATATCAACATTATTATAGTCTGAACTGGATAATTCTGATTTCCAATTATATTTTCCTCATTAACCTATTTATATAGATTATAAAATTTTATTGGTTTTTATACTGTCTAATTTCTAGCATCACATAATTCTTTTGAATCATATTTTTCCATTTTTGGATCAAATTTTTCTTTATTTTTTCATTCTCATTGTAATTCATCAATTTAACTTCCATAAAATTTTCAGAAACATTTGTTAAGGAATTATTATTTTTAATAACATTCACATAAGTAATATACCTATATTTTTAAATATTGATTCCAAAATTTGTATCTTTTTTCTTTATATGGGTATTAAATTAAAATTATCTCCCACATTTTTTATCTTTTTTTTAAATAACCCGAATTTTTTTCATTATTATGAAAGGAATCCCAAAAAATGTAATAGTTCACGGATGGTTTTTTCGTATACCACATCTAAAAGGATTTCATATTATAATATAAACAAATAATATATTTTATTACATGTAAAATAGTGCTATCTAGTATATCTCTTGAAGAATTAAGAATTTTTATGCTCAACCGACATTCTTATTCCCATTTACACTAAGCATTATTTCTCATTCAATCTATACATTATGTTGAGTGTTTTATAGATAACTTTCATTATTTTTATTACTTGTTTCCTTAGGTAATGTTTTAAATCAGTGATTTTATACTCCATTATATTGTCAGTTATTAGCTTCATAATATAAAAAACCTTATACTATTCAACACCACTTTTCAAATTTATAAATATTTCTTTACCATATAATTTGTACTTTTTAGAAAACATATTGGCCATCCATGTGAAATCATTAATAAAGGTTATAATTTAAGACCCAACTTTTGTTTATTG
The DNA here is from genome assembly GCA_963277665.1 of Viscum album. Taxonomy (NCBI): domain Eukaryota; kingdom Viridiplantae; phylum Streptophyta; class Magnoliopsida; order Santalales; family Viscaceae; genus Viscum; species Viscum album. The sequence goes on from OY728135.1 coordinate 1,296,414,551, forward strand.
ATTTTTCATAAATCCAAAATGATCGAATTGAATAAGATCAAGTGTTATAGTGGATTGTATTTCAACTTTATTATCTTTTCAATTAACTATATTCCCCTTTTAGATGATATAAAATATCAATTTTCTTCTTTTAGTGATGGTATGTTTTTTACACAATATATTATGGTAATTGTTTCATAGATTTTTATCCAAGATTCCCAATTCTTCTATTCCAAAACATATTTTAATCTTTAGTACTCAAAAAACAAGAGTTACAAAGTTATCCCCTCAGGAAATTTTTTTCAGTTGTTCATTCTCCATTGATAATTACATTTACTCATTCCCCGCATCTAAAGAAATAATACTCACTCCTAATTTTAGCTTCCTTACCATCATCCCCAAGTTTTCTATTGGTTTACAGATTATTTTTAAGACTATAAACATATAATAAATCATTTTATTTTAATTTATAAGCTTCAATATAGGTAGCTATAATTCCAATTATATTAAAAGAACTATTATTTACTAATATAATTAGCATCCCATAATTATTTTCAACATCATTAAATAATTTTATTCCACTTATTATTTAAAACTAAAAAACACTATCACTGATTTAGGTTTTATCATTATTTTTTATATTATTGTTGTTTCACCATAGAAGGTTCTTTCTATAAATTTGTTCAATTAAAATTACTTTTACTACCAAGAAGAATAAAATTTTCTTGGAATAATTTGAATTTCTTATTTAGTAAATTGACCTAACTGGTCACATATTATACAAAAGTCCACTACAAAATCGAAACATTTATTCACATAAAACATCCTAACAACATTCAATTTAGCCTTTCATTATTCCTTAAACAGAGGGATGTTTATCTCTTTCCATCATCTATTTATCCTCTTAGGTTATTTATTAATTTTTGGGAGAGTCATTTTATACCAATAGTTATATGATTGTTTTTGATAAATTCAAAAATAGGGAAAAAATATTTTGGTCTTTTATAGAAGTAGTAACATTAACTATGTAGTGTTTTTCATGGTTCATAACAGCTTTAATTCTGTGTTTCATCCTTAAATAAAGTATCATTATTATAAAATTTATTTTCATATTTTCCTAATATGATGGATTTCTAATATACGTCCCCACACCATGATTTTGAAATAATCTTTCTAACACTCGTATGGTACATAAAATTCAATGCCCCTTTTCATGTAGGGTATACTAAGTTTACTTGATTCAAGGAATGATGTATCTATATAGATTGTAATATTCCATCTTTCACGAATGAATATTAGTTTATGTTTTCATTCATATTTATTAAGGTAAATTCATCCTCAATAATATTAAACCAATTTTTAAAATCATCATCTTCCTTAGAAGAATGTTTCATACCATGATCTTCCACCATTATTCTTTATTCGATTTTTTTTGGGATTTATGATCTCTTAGATGTCCCCATATTCTTGTTTTATGATATATATGATTCTTTCAACACTCCTTCCTCTATAATTCTTCATCATTAAAATCATTTTCTTCAGTTTTATGTTTAAATCCCGACATAATATATGTTCAAATCTTAGATGATACTCCCTATAAGTTTAATTTCCTTCTTTTTTTCCATTCCAGATGTATCTTATTCCTTTTCATAATTTTCAATGAATTTAATAAACTTATCTTGGTTTTCACCATCAAGTAAATTGTTATCATCATTGTCATAATAAACATTCTTAATCTATAGAATTATTTTTTTTTTCTAGAAAAATTTATTTCCACAAGTGCATTTTTATCCTCTATATATTTTTTCTCCTTTTTCCACAGTGATTTTTATTTATAATAATCTCCTTGTATATTGAAATTTTTCTTAGGAAAATACTTAAAAGATCCCCAATTATTCTAATAAAAAATTAATTTGGATCACTACTTTGATCTATCCACCACCTTTCTAATTATATTTATAGATATGTGACATGATTCATTAAATTTCTTTGGTAAAAAATTGATTTTCTACTGATTCACTAACTCCCACCTACTCATGATCAATATTTTAGATCTTTAATATTGACATATATTTGAAAAAAATTAATCCATGTAGTTTTTTTCACTAGATGGATCATTCCTCATATCTTATGGAACAAGAAAGTTATGTAATTCTTCAAGATATAAATCTTTTATATCTGGTAAAAATAGATTTTGAAATAAAATTTTCAAGGAATGTTCTCATGAGTTTCATAAAAACGTTATATTATTCATATTCATCTCTAAATTATTTTATGTTACACATAAATCCATTAACTCTTGTGATGTCCTCATTAAAAGCTTCTTCATCGTCCATTCTTATATCATCATACATATTGAATCATATTTTTTAAAATTAAATACTTCTATTTCATTCTTCCATCAAAAATACAATTTTTATTTTCCCATGTTTATTTGGTTTTCTTAGACACATCACATTCATAAAAACAATTTCTGATAAATACATATGAATTGAATTTATAGCTTTCTCATCAACCTCAAAATTTCATTTTCCATAACAAAACATATGATCATTTTTCTCAATGGGTGGTAAACCAATTTTTTCTTTATCAATAAAATATAGGACAATATATATAATCTTGGTTATTATTTTTTCATAATTTTAATTTTTTCCATCAAAGGTGGAAATAGCCCAGTTGATCACTATTTTAAGACATTTCCATGATTGGGATATTAAAACCTTAATATTCCCACTGATACCAAATAATTTTATTTAATATTTTTAAACCATTTAGGGGGGGAGCAGGGTTGAATAAGATGTGATGTTTTTAAAATATTAAATACACTAAAATAAACCCCAATAACATTTTAGTGTTTTACCCTTATCATATGTTTTATATCAAACTCACAAACATGTAATGATATGAATGTAATGAATAGAACACATGATTATCCTGGTTTTACCTCTGTGTCTGAACCTAAAAACTTAAAATGGAGACTCTAGAAGGTATATATATATATTCAATATTAAAATGATGTGAATAAAACTTGTAGAGACTCTCATTTTAATCCATTTATGTTCTTATAAAAATTATTATACTGACTATCATTTTTTACAAGTATTTTCTTATATAATCAAGCTGCTAAATAATTATGAATCTTTGTTAAAAACCCCCGCGAATGTCCAACCAGAATAGTCTGTCAATTTTATTACATATAGAAGTTTCCTTACATTTTTTACCATTTTAAATGAGTTTATGCTATGTTCTCTTCCCTCATTTTGTTATGCACTACCAAAAAAACATCATGTAAACTATTCATGTTTATTAATTATAGTTCATTCTGCTAAATAAAAACATTACACCTAATATTTATCTTAGAAATATTTTATCCTAATATCAATATTTTTTATCTAATTATATTTTCAATCTAATTCTTTAATTTTTTAACTCATTTTTGGAAGAACTATTCATCCCAAAATAATCTCCATTAGAAACTCACACTGAAAAAAATATACATTGGTTTATCTCTTTCAAAAGTGAATTGAGAAAAACAAATATTATAATCTCACTCCCTTTAATTAGGTTCCCCCGAAATGGAAAACATGTGAACATAATATTATTTTCACAATCATAAAAAATAATATTGATTCTTCTCAATTCATAAAAAAAATCTTTAATATCCTTGAATCATTATGAAGAATCATGTGATTCGGCCTTTTATTCATGATTCATTTCCTTCAGTGTAATGGAACTAATATAATATTCCAAATCCCAAATAGTTAAAAAAATAATTTAGAAATAGTAAAAAATATCATTCTAAAAATGTATTTATAATTATTTATGTAAATCACCTAAATCATTTCCCAATGAAATGATTTTCAAGTAACTTTTTTTAGAATTATGAACACTAATGACATATATTGTTTCCTCAAATATTCTTCATCTAGTAAAATTTATCTAGTTCTCCAACATCATCTAATACATTATAAACACTATATACCATGAAACACCATCAATCCCATTAAATTTATCTTGATCTATTGTTTATGATTTTCTATATTATTAGAGCATAAAAAAATTTCACTTGAAACCTCTCTTTCGAGACCCTTACTCTATATATTAAGAAAATCAAAAATATTATAATTATTTAACATTAAACTTTTATCACTATTTACGTCTCTCCTATTTTTGTTTTTTCATTTAAAAACAAAAATTATCTCTTTAATTTGTTTGACATTTCCTCATTTTCACTTAAATGAATATTTTCTATTTTTTCAAAAAACTAATAAAATATATTTCTTGAAAATCATGGTCCATAGGCTGATACCTGGCCATTTATGTTTGGTTTTTCAAGAGAATATACCTATATATGTTTTGTTATACATTTATTTCTTGTGTATTCATACCACATTATCTATTTCGACCATATTTTATCAATTTTCCCATATCTGATGGTATGTGTCTAGTTTCATGTGTATAAAAACACTATTATACATCTCTCTGATTATAAAATCATTAACACTTTTAAATACTATATGTATAAGTCATTATCTATATCCAAACATTCATTATAATAATCTATTTCTAGTAAACAATGTCCAATGAAATTGTGAAAAATTTATAAATATCAATATCTTGAAATATGTAGTTGGAAGTCTGTATCTAGTGGTTTACATATATAAACCATCATATAAAAACAATGTTGTATTAATTTTACATTAAAAAAAATTATCCAATCACTATTATTCAGGTAAAGTGCATCCATAAATTAGTGTCCAGAAATATCAGTCTGATGAAGTTCATTTTCATACAAATTTTATTTATGGATATTTACAAAAATAACTTGCATCCAAAGGTTTTTCATAATGTTGGGAACTTTTAATAATTTATTATATCCATATAACTTTGGGACAGAGTTTCTTAAAAATATTGATGAATTTATTTTTATCCCTTGAGAAACATCAAAACATAACAATCATAAAAAATATTTAAAAGGTTTTCCCCAATTATTATAAAAAACTTAATAAAAAATATTTTCTAAATAAATTAAAAAACATTATAAAGTAGATAATCACAAATTATAGTCAAATATGTATCCCCACCATTAGGAGTAGTTATAGTATTTACCAACCAAATGCAATAGTTATGCAGATGTGAAGAGGAGGCCACAATAATATGTGATTAAATAGATGAAGAATAATTTTTTCTTTGAATAGAATGGAATGAATAAATATATAGAAAATGGTAATCATAATAAGATAGTGAAGAATAATTGATACTTCTCCAGTATCAAGTGAGGTCACATTATGGACCATTACAAGATATTCATGAATTTCAAAGTTAAAGGGGATAAGATGGAATTCAAAATAGAATATATATATTAGACAGATAGTTGGGTTAGATTATTGGTTGACACTCTTAGCGAATAAGTTCATATGTTACTAAATAAATAAATATTTCTAAATATTCCTATTAAATAAAAAAATTATATGGACCTTGGAATACGAGTAAATCACTACTTTTTCAAGTCAAATGAATCCATTGCATAACATGGAATAATAACTACTAAATTATAGTATTATAAAATCCATTAAAAATATTAACTATAAACCAAATAATATGATTAAAAATTTTCTAAGAGAGTGTTTAACCATGTATGTAGATTAGTTGTAAATTGATATGTATAAGTGGAAGGATAAAAATAAATATGTTCCTCTATTTTTTAAACTATGTAATTCAATTCCATCTGTGATGAAACATGATAAAAATGGAAAATTCATGCCACAAAGTGAAATTCATTGTTGGTAAGTGAATGTTGAATTATAGAACAAATGATCCTGACATCTTAGAGCTTCTATGAAATCAATGTTTGGGATGAGTAACAAGTGTCAACCCAATTGGTATACATGAGAGTAATATGGAAGTCCAAGTTATTCCCATAATTTATTTTCAATATTATTAATAGAAGACGAATAATGAATGTTGTAATCTAAAAAAATTGTAATGAATATCCACGATGGGCTATCTCAATCAGAATTCATCCCTCAATTAAAATCAGATTTCCCAAATAGTTTCACAGATGTCTTGAACCCGGAATAGTGATGAATAGAAGGATTCTATAGAAGGAGAGAGTCCAAAAGATACCAATCTTACAGAAATTATTACATTCACATGAATAATTAATTGTGGATAAATTTTATGAAATTAGAGATTATGGAATTATTTTCATTATCTCAACACTATTCTAACTCATATTCATTGTGTTTAGCATTTGTGGTAATTATCTTACCATATGAAGTTTAAAACCCTAAAAATTAATTTTTTTATTGTGTACAACAACAATAGTGAATAATTATCAATTGTTCTTGAAAACCAGTTTGACTATATGGTTTAAATTGAGATTAATAATTAGTTTCCCATTTAGATTGGTAAATGGAAAACAATGTTGTTTAAAATTACAACTTTAGTTTTCTAAACCAAATTAAACAATGGTAAAATATATTTTATTGGTTTATGGATCATTTCTAGGAATATTTTGGTATAATGTATCTTCCACATGACTCATTAATCACACAGTAAGAGCATGACCAAACACTAAGAATATTATCTTATTAAAATTAAAATATTGTGAGATAAGAATATTGTCCCTTATTAGTTGTTATCTCTATAATGGTGAAGGAATAAATATAAAGGAATCCACAAAATATAATTAAGTGGTGATTTATGTTAACATTGTATGAAGTTATATTTTATTATTTATATTTTTTTTGGAATTTTCAATGTAAAAATTAAATTAAAATTTCATTGGCAATGGATTTATTATCCATTCATTGAATGTTGTGAAGAGGCTTCCCTTACAATGTGGGTAATGTAGTTGTATTCTTGGTGATAACCCAATTAAGATGTGACGATTATTGATATGTTACTAGAATAAAAAATATTTTGTAGTTAGGAATGAATATCTATAATAGTTTATAAAATATATGGAAGAAAATGCTAAGTGGGAAGATTGAAGTGTTCTTTTTCTTGGAATAAGAACTTACTGATGTTGTTGAGAAACCATCCAAATAATACTTCTATTTTTTGAAAAATTAGTTTGAAACACCATGGATTATGTTTTAAAAAGTTAATATAATCCATAAAATCATTGTAAGAGGTTATGAATTCATTTGGAGAATAAATAAATTTAGATTTCAAGTGGAAAATTGGCTAGTTCAAAAATTAATATTACATTGGTGGATAAAAAATAAATGTTTTTCATGTGATGGGGAATTAATATAACTCTAAATATATTTTATTTCCTCTAAAGAATTTTATTAGACTCTGAATATTTTATATTACTACAAAATAATCTTACAAGACATCATGTTATTTCATATGACTTCAGAGTGAGTAATGAATGACTTTACTAACTTATTTCACATGAATTCATAGTGAATCATGTGTGAAATTATATAGAGAGTGTGTAAAATTACTGAATTATTTGATATGAATTTGGGTGAAGGTAATATGAATTGAATAATTTCATAAGACTTCATAAACATTAAAGAATGTTAGTTTTTCAAAAAAAAATAAAAGGATTCAAACTATAACATATCAAAATTCATTAGAAATAAAAATCTTTCTACACATTTTTCTTCATAATCACAACATATGACTGCAACACTTTGCAAAATGTATGGATTACAACTTGATGAAAAATATTATTTAAAAATTAAAATTTTAGAAGAATACATCAAAAGGGATGATTCCAAAGATATTCATTAAGATATTAAACACAATAATACCAACAATAGAATGCGAATCAGGGAAAAAAATTATGAGATTTCTTCAAAAATGTTTAGATAAAAATTTCCATAAAATAAGGTTACTTTTAGATACATTTTGTATGTTTTTAATGTTTCACAATTTTAAAATATTAATGAAATTTTTATTATTTGGTTCTAGACCTTTGTAATTAGATTCCAAATACCATGAATCTATTTATATCCATTATAGATTCATGGATTGATGAGATTTAGAGATCAAGATAACAAAATAAAAATTTTATTGGATTTCAAAATAATATAGATAAAGTTAATTCTATGATTTAGTTTATCATCACTACCTACATCCTTTGAATTCATGTTAATGAGATTGTTTCTTGATCTCCACGACTGAAAAAAAATTGTGGATGATGTGGATGGATTATAATTTTTCAAATGCAAAAATATAAAACTTCTTGATTTTTTAAATTATTGAATTGAAATATCAAATCTTCAAATATAAGTATTTTTCTTTCAAATAATAAATATCAGAAATTAATTTGTGATTCAATAATTATAATGATGAAAGGAAAAAAAGGTGAATCATGTGTGCATATCTAACTACAAAATGTTTATATTTTAATTATATTTACTTAGAGTGATAATAACTTATATTGGTTGAATATTAGGCTATAGATTCTGTGAAAATAATGTATCCCCAATATTTTATTGGTGATTAGACAAATATAAATGAATAATTTGAATCCAATCATTTTTAAGAATAACAGAGAATTTAATTCAACCTTGTGAAATATATTAAGGGGGGGAATTTTTTGACTATCACTTAAGTTGAAAAAGGATGTTGTATAGTACTCAATTTGATTATTTTATGGTTTTACATTCCCGTTATTAGTTATAATGTCTCTTGGGGACCCATTTCTTGATATTTTATTTGTGTGGTGAAATAAAATACAATGAATCATAAATTTTATATTGTTAAAATATAGTAAACGATATTAGTGGAATTTTAGGAGCTATTCTTATTGTGTTATGAGTTGTGGATGTGACTTTTTAATAGAACCATAATATATATTGGATGAAAAAAGGAGGATCAACCACCTTATAATGTTTGGAAGAAGATGATACTATGATACTTTTTTGTAAATAGATAATATTTAGGGTTTTTTTAAAATAGAGAGTGAACAAAATATTGGGTATGTCAACCTACACAACTAAATCAAATACATTCAAGGAAGAGATAAACTATAATAAGAATTGTGAGAAAGAAGAGGATATGCATTTTAGTGAATTAAATCTTTAGAATATGTATTTATTTATAGTTCATTTATTTTTGGACTCACTATGTATGATTTATTCATGGATATATTCTAAAGAACATTGATTTATAATTTCATTGAAATAGATTTTGAGGAGAACCAGAAGTTATGAGAATAATAGAGGTCATGTTTCATGAATTATATTGAATTCATTGAAGTAGTCAAATATAATAAATAGTGACGAAAATGTCCTTATATTTTATACATAGATACATCCCTAAATATAATTATAATCTATTTTAAATATTCATGGAAACATATTTGAAAAACTAATGTGATGCGATTTTAATGACAATGGGATGTAAGGAATATCTAATCACGTGTTTAACATAGTGGATGTAGTTTACCTGTGTAACATTTTTATTATATTAAAATTTAGCATGGATAGATAGGTTTTATAATAATCCATGTAAACCCCATTATAATTGATAAAAAATATTATAAATGATGATTATATGTCTCAACAAGAGTTGAATATAACAAGGAGTAGGTTTCCCAAATAAGTGTAAAAACTTATAAAAACATATGTGTTGACATTAATTTTTATTATTTTCATTGAATTTGTTATATGGAAGGGTAAACTAAAATTTATACATGTATATTATAACATGTTAAAGAGGTTCAAAACCAAATAATCATTACATTTATTTAATAGATTAATTAGTTTTTTCTAAAATAATTTATAAAATCATCATTCACCACCTCCCTCTCTAGTGTTTATAAAAGATACCGCATGGACTCTCATTATTTATGATTTACAAGATATTTTATGATAGATTGTTAAGTTTAATAACATTAGATATTTATTAAGATTATAATATGTTATCTTTATAATAAAACAAAATATTAACATATGAGATTCTAGAAGGGTTTTTATTACATGTGTTTCAATAGTTATTTCTAGATCATAAATGTTTTCTAGGTAGTACTGATCATGGTTAGATAGTGAGATTCTAGTATGATATTAATACTATATCACAAATAAATGGTAGTTTCAATAATTAAATTTATATATTTTTTTGTTATCTTCTAGTAGACTTGTTTGATGATGAATTCATTCATTTTTTAAAATAGATTATAACTTTATTTGTTTTAATTGTTCACATATTAAAATTACATAATGTTTTAAATATATAAAAATTATTTTAAAGTGTAACATTAAAATTTTCTCTTTATTAAAAAAATCATATTTTCATTAAATTTAAATATTTTATTAAAAATTTTGTAACTATGATGTGGGTTTTTCTTTTCCAGGGGATTATATAGAATATATTAATATGTCCTGCAAGATTATAGAGTAACTCCAAAAATGTATAAAAATGGAGGATTTTTATAAATTGAATTTTTTTATTACAGGTATGAGAAGACTATTTTTATGTTAAGGGATAAACTCTTGATTTATAAAGGAAACTATGAGAGTAGTGTCATGTAGATACATTCCATTTTTGACATGTAGATAGTTTCATCTTTGACATTAAATTTGTTTTTGAATGTATGATAACTATACATAAACCATTTTTTGTATATTATTTATTTTTGATTAATATGTGTTCATTTTTCATCTTATTAAGTAAAGGTGTATATATTCATGGAATTTTTTAATTTTTTTATTAATTGTATAACATGTTTTATTTATTATGTTTTTAATTAGAAAATATATTCCATTAGTTTTTTAATATATGGAAATGTTTTTACGAATTCCAATAAAAAATAAAAAATTTATTTTTTCTTGTAAAACATGATTACATTAATCCTTCCATTGCGATATAATTACAGGAAAACTGTGTCAACCTATAGAGAATAATAATTGAGTTTAGGGCTCACAAAATAAAAAATTAGTGTATTTAATATTTATATATTATTAGGTATGTTTTGAAATAGAATTAGATAAATATTATGTAGTCGAGGCTATTTTAGGTATGGATAGTGGGGTATCATTAATCTAGTGGTATATTATTAAACATGTTGGTTTGAAATATTTTTCATTGATCCTTGAGATATTTGGTTTTTCATTTCCTGTAAAAGTTTAATAAACATTATAATAGGTTGTTAACATTTTATTTTGTTTGTTCTTATGGTGTGGTTTATTTAAAATTAATTTTAACAAAAGGTAATGTTATTATAATTATGTTACTATATCCTAATATTACATTATTTATTTATAATAAATACCCAATATACGAAAACTCATATTCTATTCATTATTTTTAAATTTTAATAAATCTCTTGTCTACTAAAAAATATTAATATGTTGAGTATGATTATTTATTTTTATCCACATAATTAGAATTCTTATTTCACAAAACCCTTACTTTTAAAATTTTCTATTATTATAATGAAAATTTATTACATTTCTAATTCAAATCCATTTTTATACATGTATTATTAATTAAATTATACTCCACACATCTAAAAGATTTATTATTTTCCTATAAAATCAAAATATGAAACTCTATGAGCTTTAAGAACTATTCTAAAACTCTTATAATCATACATAAAAAATATTTAATTAATATCATAAAGTTATACCAAATGATATGAATGGAATTGATCAAATAAAAATAATGTAGATAAATTTATCTTTAATATTATATATATTACATTTTCCTTATCCTATGGGTTCTTCAATTGCACTATTTTTTATTTTTTTTATTATTTTTAGAAATCCTTTTTATTAACTCAAATAATCATTTATTTTGACACCACTAACTTATTCTAAGGTATTATATTATACTTTTAATATTGATATTTATTTTAGGGTCATATTTGGAATTTTTTTGAATTTATGACTTTTTATTATGTTTCTACATTAGCATGGATGATTAAGAATAAAAAATTTAGAACATCCCATATATTTGTTTTTAATTATCTGTTTCAAGTTTATATAGTTAATAAAAATTGTATAGAATGTTTTTATTATGAAAAAAATTATAAAAACAATGTGATTCATTTTACTCTTAGGGTTGTCTTCATGGATTAGACAATGTTTGGGTAAATCATGAGAGGTAAATATGCCTAGAAGTTTAGTTTTTATTTGTCAGTTATTCATTTGTTTCGTCGTGGTGTGAAGATACATACATCTTTGGTTTGTGTGTTGTATAGGTTTCATTATGTGGATCCCAAATAGTTGTCGTATAGTTCGAAAAAATATGTATCCAAAACATTCAACCTATACAGTTTTACTTAAATGTGGATTTTGGATTTTCCTCGGCTCTGAACTAAATAAATTTACCCTCCCATTTCCAACTCTATAACTCAAGAGAATAAGAAAAAATATGACAGAACCATTCCATCCCATTCAAATAGATTTTTGGGCCTCCAATCCATGATTTCAATAATATCTCTATGATATATTTGTTTATTTCCCTTTATCTAATCCCCACTCATCATTTCTAATTAGTTTTTGTTTCTCCCAAGAACCACATGGTATGTGGTGTTCAATATTATTGTTTTGATTGATTGAATTTTTGGGAGTTTTGTATGTTTATGAGTTGTAATGGGTTTCTTATTTTATTTTTATTCTATCATCATTAATGGTAGAGTTTGGTGATCCCATTCTAATTTAAAATGTAGGTGTCTCACTGACATATCCCATAAAGTCATGAAATTTAATTGGGGAATGTTTTATATGTTTTCATAAAAAAATAGGGATCTATAGTATACCCCTAAAAGGATCAGAAATTTATTTTCAAATTATTTTACACTTATAAATATGGGATTATTATTTCATTCCAAATATTATTTCTATATTTAATTTTTTGTTTGTGAAAAATGTATCCTAAAATGACCAAATTTATTGAGAAAGAGAAAATGGAATTTTAATGTTGTTCTCAACAACTATTTTTTTACAAAAAAAATATTTCATGATTCTGAACATTAATTATCAAAAAAAGTGGTGCATTTGACACATAAAAAATGATTCTATAACTTATTGGAATTATAATTTATTTAAAAATAATTTGGGTGAAACGAATGGCGTTTGAAATGGATTGAAATCGTGTTCTAATAACTTTCTCTGAAGTGATATTTTAAATTTTGATTTTTGGGAAAGGGATATTTCTTAGAAGTCCATGATTTATCTAGAAGGCATGTTTCTCATTTTTTAATTTAATAATCTTATTATATTGAGACATTTGTTTGGGCCAATTATTGTTTTATTTTATTTGTACATACAGTTTACTCTAGATTTGGATGTTACAATTTTTTATATTGTTATGTGATGCTTCAGATTAGATGAAATAAAAGGCCCTATTTTTTTTGAGGGTGTAGCTGGTCAAATGAGGATTATTTTAGAATGTTTTATTAGTATTGATACTTAGGAATATATTGTATTGTTTCATGATCACCTATATTTTTTGATATAATTTGGACCTAGGTATCTATATAGAATTTTTTGATCCATGTTATGCTATATTGGTGTGTACATACCATCTCGAGTCCTAAGAATGAAACACTATTCTATGTGTTATTTTTTAGTCCTCAATAAGTGTAAAAAAGGAATGTTGATATAGTTTTTTTGAATTAACATTGGAAAAAAGTTAGTTATCCAATGATAAAATTTGTGTTTCATTCATATAAGAGCCTCTATATTTTCCATTGAAGCTTAGTTTCAACTGCTTATTTCTTATGGGATCATGTTTCATGAAATTTTTGTGTTCCCTGTATTTATTTTGATCACTCAAAACCAATTTTAGGTTATTTTAATTTTATTGTATCATATGAATATCATGGCTCCAATAAATTTGGTATTTGATTCTGATTATTATTGAAATGTTATTTCAAATTGATTTAAAAATATTATTGATTTTTTTAAAAAAGTGATGTCAAAATTGTTTTCTAAATATAATTTGGGAAGCTATTTTTATTAACCTAGAAGAAGATGGGTTGTGTATTATTAAAATAATCTAAACTTCATATTTTCATTGTTTGTGGAATATTTTATAGAATATTTATTATTCAATTTATTTTTTAAAAATCATAATTTTAAAATATATATTCCTTATTTATATAGAATATTGTTTTAAAATTTTAAAAAGGAATGTGAAAAGTATAGAATCCATTTCTTTTATACATTCTAATTTATTAAACAAAATTATTTTCATATATAATCTATAAAAGACAATTTAAAAAAATTATTTTGGGAATTTCATGAAATATTTAGTAAAATAGTACTAGGTATTTTTTTCACACACCAAATTTCTACGCAAGTGTGTGCAAATATGTAGCTCTGGTATTGTCTCTATAATACCAGCTATTTTATTTTTAATTGGTTATCATTCATGTGTTGTATATATATAATAGTGATTTATTTTGGATTGGTTATCATTCTTAATTAGTAATCATCCTATTTATAATTATTTATGTAATCATTAGTGAAATCCTACTATGAATTTTTTTCAAACAATATATAATATATACATTGTTTAATGGGTATATGTATCTCATACATGTGGTTTTTTATGGATATATTGGGATATTTTTATCGATACAGGGTAACATGGAGGGTTTTATATTATTGGGTTTTTTTGGGGTTGTTGTATCTTCAAATTCAACCTAGTGTATTTTATATTCTATAGTGGCGTATTTTTTTCTATATTGTATTAAATTTTATATTTTGGATAGTTTTTTATTTCATTATCCCCTATATGGTTGGTTTGTTTAATAATATCTTATTTTCAATAATCATGGATGACTAATGTCTAGAGTGGTCCACCCATTTTCTTACTAGTTTTTGTATCATATTAATATAGTTATTATAAAGGTGAAACCAATCACAGATTTTATTTATTCTGACCTAGACAATAGTTTCCAATCCATATGGATTTGGAATTTGCTACGTCAATATTTTAGGGTTAGGGTGGGTGATGTTTAAAGTCATCCTGGATCAGTTCATTTCCACTGGATTCAATGGATGGTTATCAGAAAGGGGACTAGGTTTTGAAATCCCACAATTATTTTTCTGGATTCAGGTAAAATATAGATAATAATTCCCATACTAGAGATGTATATCTGGGGAGAGCCTAAGTAGAAATTTACATCCTTAAATGTTGAGTTTCCATGCACTATTAGGAATTGGTTCTTTTATTTTTCATGTTACATCATGGTTTTAGATTGCCATATTTTTATCTTCATTTGCATATATTTCTATGTATATTATTCTATATTTTTTTGGAAAATAATTGAAACTAAATTACAAAAAATACATTAGTTTTCGTGGACAAACAAACCATGCAATTACCAATCATTTTATTTTGGGAACATTTTACAAACTTTTTTGTGATTGATATATGGCTTATAAAACTATCCGTCCTTATCAATCATGGTATTGATTCCTGATTGGATTTTTTATTCCCTATATATATTGTATTATTTTGTAGTAATTCTCAGTGATGATAATTGAATCAAGGTGGGTCATGTGATGTGTTTACTTTATTGGATTGGATTTTATTTGAGTTTTTTTTCGGAGTATTTCCATATGTCCTTGTTTTGAAATGTGAGTACTATGTGAACTGTGGATATCATGAAAAACAATTCTCATTTGACATGATAACTTGGGGTTTTATAAAGTACTTAGAGAATTATCACTATAATTTTGAAATAATTTTTAATATCACGAATATTAAAAATTTATTTTATTTTAAAATATGTTTGGATTTTATTATGTGATCATGTGGTAAAATGGATTTTGATTGGTTATCTTAAATATTTCTTTATGTTTAAAAGTTTTATATGGTTTAAAAATATTTGATACCTTTGAAATTATTTTTATGAATCCTCACAAGGGGTTAATCAGAAAAAATTAATGGTTTTAAAATGTTATGTTTTTTTGGTGAATTATGCATTTGGATAGATACATTCCCTAAAATTGGGACCAATTGGGGTGATTTAGTACACATGATTGTGTTGAGTCCATGAATTTTGTATTCAGAATTGATCCTTCCACCCATAAAGTTCATGAGTAAATGTAAATTATTTATCTCAATAAGTAGTCCCATTTTAATTCCTCGAAATTCCCAAACTCTAGATGGGGTTTCAAGTGTAGATTTTCCCATTTTTCTTTGTCATGACAGTGAGTTTGGGAATTATTAAATATTTGAATTCTCTTGAATATTTATTTGGGAAATATGTATGCTTATTAATGTAATCTAGGCCAGTTATCCATTAATAGATAGTTCAAAGGAAATTGAGCCATTATTTGATTATTAAATTTATTAGGGTCTATCATCAGGTATTTTCATGTTTATGACTTAGTTTTTGTGATAATATATATTCAGAATGATTCCATTATTTTCCACATTCTTTTTTATTTCTCTTATGTTTATTAAGGTTATATTGAGATTTTCATGCCTTATCATTTTATTTTTTCTTGTGTGATTTTATAAGTGTTTCTAGATTAGTTATAAGATATATATATGTGTTCTAATTTGGTGGAGTTAATAGGGGAATCTTATTATTCATTCTAGGGAAATATGTATCGGGTTATTTAGATGATAAGATACTCTTGTTTGATTTTATTATAGGAATGTTTTTATCTTGTCTTCTATATGCTTAAAATATATTTCACTATAATTTATTTTCATAACCAACTGATGGTACCATGTGGTTTCTTTTGAATGGATTTTTTCTGTTCATCTGTTATTTGGTTCTTATTTTATCTAATGGTTTTAGAGACCCATTCTTGTATTCATTGAATAATTTTTAATTTTGGGGTCTTTTAGATAGAAACATAGCTTCTTGTTCAATTATGAATTTTGAATAGGTTTCTTGAAAGTTTATAGTGGGTGGTGGGATCTTGTGTTTCAAATTATTTACATAGGTAATCATAGTTATATTATTTATTATCTCTTTATACAACAAGACTTTTCATGCTGAACCATTTTTAGTAAACTCTACAAATTGAAGAGAACTATATTAGGTTTCTCTTTCTATGAAGCCTATTGTTGAATTACATGTTTTTCTATCAGATTGATGTTTTTTGGTTTAAAATGATAGTTTTTATATCTATATTAAGAAATTATTTATATAAAACATTCATCCTTGTGTTAATATCTTCATATATTTATCATTGACCATCCCACTACTATCATTATAGTGAGGTGATTTTTTAATTTTTTTATATTACCCTTCAAATAACCTTTCTTAGTAGTATAAAGAGGTATGGTGTAAAGAAAAGTGACACACCAATGTAAATGTGGTTTTTTATTTTATATTTTTTGGTTAATTTTTTTTGTTGTTTTGAATTTATATATTTGAAATTTAAGAAATTTTTTATGTTTTATTGTTATGTGGGATTATGAAATGAAAACCATCAAAGATTTCATGACCAATATATTATTATTTATTATTTTTACAAATTATTTAATGTTCGTGTATAGAAAACAGTTTAGTTTGAACTGTTAAAAATTTAGTAAAAACCATACAAATCCTTTTCTACTTCAATATTGGCGCATAGCTTGTGTGATGATAGAAAAAAAATGTTTATGAAAACCATTATTATTAATAATTTATTAAGAATTTTATTTTCCACAATTAGTACGTGGCCTAAAAACCCATTTATATAGGGAATAAAGATCAAACAAGTTTCATCCAATGACTCCTATTCATTGACACACTATTTAGAAAACTATGTGGCCTAACAAGTTTATACATTCCATCAAATTAAATAATTTCCACAAATGTTTTCATCCTCATTTTTTCTCCTAGACTGGGGATGGTCCCAATAAATCTATCATATTATTCCTCTTGGGTTTTTTGGTCGCCTATCCTTGATTTCATGTGGATCTCTATATTATTCTCAATTATTTTCCATCCTCTCTTCTTCCCTTAGATTTTCCTTTTAGTTTTTTTCTCCATGAATTCTATGGGTATTTGGGGATAAAAATTAGGTTTTTAGTGCATCTATTCATTCTGAATGGTAATGAAATTCTTATTGTTAAATTAGGAAGGATTTAGGGAATGGGGTGCGGGAGTAAAATTTTAAACGAGTCCTAAAATGATGCAGACCAAGAGAGTACACATTAATGATATAAATAAACATCATAGGTTAGAAATATAAAATCCATTAATAATTCAACATCACTACTTTGACACATTTAGAAAAAATAAGATTCAAATAATTATTCACCTCAAAACAAGTATGTAGGATTTTTATATCTAAATAAATCATGCTTAGACAATTATTTATGGTATAGTTATTTATCCAGTTACAATGAGAGGGTCTCATTTGGGAATTAACAACCACAAATTAATTAGATTCAATATAGGTTATATTGTTTTTATTAGACCTAAAAATATTCATGGGATTAATCAAGGAATGATCTACCTATTGAATTAAATTTTCCTATTTTAATTAGGTAGATAAATACATAAAGACTAAGACAATATAATAAAGGAATAGAATACCCATGTGCAAAAATCTATTATTACATGACACATTTATGTTGAGTTGTAGACCATGACATGGATCATGTGAGTAGTATCTAATATTATTTATTTGGATGCTTATGGGTTATGAAGGGTTCCAAATTGCATGATAGTGCTTATATCATTGAAAGTGGCATGTTAGGATCCATTTTTAATTGAAAAAAGTTGCTGATTTTATGAACCATTTAATACTAGTCATTTAATTATTCGATATTTGAAATGAATTTGTATAAAATT
This sequence comes from Viscum album, assembly GCA_963277665.1. Lineage (NCBI taxonomy): Eukaryota > Viridiplantae > Streptophyta > Magnoliopsida > Santalales > Viscaceae > Viscum > Viscum album. The sequence goes on from OY728135.1 coordinate 1,296,433,254, forward strand.
ATAGATATATAGTATACAAATAATGGATTAAAAACAAATTTTCCTATGGATTTTCTAGTTAGTATACAATTCAATTTCATTATACTTATAATTTTGATTTCTAGATTGAATGGTTATATATCAAAACTATTTTCTAAAGTACTTAAATGGATTCTTAAAGGGAAATTGGAATTTCAATGGGGTTCCTAATAGCAGTTTTCTTCTCAAAGAAATATATTGTGTGGTTCTAAAGATTTGTTTTCATAAAATGGGCCATGTTGAATTATTATGACACATTTTTATGATTTATTAACCATTATCCTTATTTTAATATTATTATTGAAAAAATAATGGGTATCATAATTATTTTAAAAGAATGTTCACATGACTTGGTTTCATATTGGGCTTTAATGTATGATTTTATAGAAAGGGAAATATCATGGTATTCTAATTTTATTTTGAAATGGAATCATGGAATTTCATTAAACAATTCTCTATGGTTGTGAGATCCTCATATGATCCCATTGGTATTGTGTTTGTTATATATATATATATATATATATATACTGCATTCAAGGTGGACGTTACATATCGTTTGATTTGTTATGTGATACTTTCGCCGGGGTTAAATGAGTTGGGATTTATCATGTGGGTGTAGAGGAGTTGAGATGTGGTTTATTTCGTACGGTTTTATCATTATTATCTCTTTTGATATTCTCATTCTATTTATTTATCACCACAACTGATCGCTCATCCTATATGTAAATTCATAAGGTTGGGATATGTGTTACATTAGCTTGGTGTGCTCACACTAGCTAGGAAAGTTGTTCCCTCATATAGAACATTTATATAGATCACAACATGATTGAATGGGAAGCCAAGGTTGTTGTTAAAATTTATATATATGGGGAAATGACTTATGTAATGATCCATGTATAATATGGTACATGTTTGAGTCTATTAATTTTTCAATTATTCTTACTTATCATTGGGTATTTCATAGGGGATCCTATTTCATAACATGTTATTGTCTACATTCATAGATTCAATCATTCTACACAACTCATTAGTTATTTTATTTTTTATTGACTTAAGATATTATTAGTGTTTGTGAATTTTGTATTCAATTGTGATTATTATCTTTATTTATATTCAAAATATTTTAAAACAATCATTTTAATGTGTGGTTTATAATGTGATGTGTAAATTTAGTTATAAATGGAATTTGGGAATTGTTAATTTTGAAAAATTTGTATGTTATGAACAAATTATTCTCTTTGTCTTAAGAACACAATGAATTATTACTAGTCATTAAAGGCCATCCCCAAAATTACAATGGATAGAAACAAATGTTGAAGGGTTTAAAATGAATGTGGGGGATGATTTGCCATTTTTTAAATAAACCACTAAACAAACAACCATAACCGAACAACCACTATATGATGCATGATAAAAAATATTCATCCCAACCATAATAATTATAAAAAATCCTCACCAACGTATGCTACAGCCGAATCCAAACCAAAAAAAATGTAAATAGTGGAAGAATAACTAAACACAACATGATGACCACTAGAATCCATACTCCACAACTCCATGCTATAACATCACCGAACATCGCATGTATCCTAAGGTGGTGCTAAATACAGGTAATACCTTACCATTTCCTAGGTATCGAAATATATAATATATAAAACCTCTAATACAAAAAAGCATGGGTGAGTATAAAACTCTATATCTTTTTCCAAGTGACTTCCCTACCCATGCCACAATAATAAAATGGTTAGAAAATTTTATATAAAATAGTTTATAAAAAAAATTTCCCAAAAAATTTTATAACTAAATATAAACAAGTTCCCGAACCATTTGAAACCAAGAGTAAACAAGTTACATTTTTAACCAATTTTCCAACAAGTCACACATTAATAAAATTATCCAAATAAGGCTCTAAAACCCATTTCTCAATATCATTTTGGCTTACCCGATCCATGGATAATAACACACACCCATTCATGATTCATTAGATAGTTCCATTCTCATGAGTGGAATATCATCCGACAACCTTGTGTCCCAATGACACATGACCCTGATCTAGGTTCACAAACCTTGTACCCCAATTTTTCACATCCCTTATTCAGGGGCACACCAAACATAAAATTACAAAACTCATGTATTCAAAAATCAATAAAATAAAAAAAATTCAAAACATTTCTATAAAACCATTCATTTTTTGAAAACAGGTAAATAAACCCATTCTACAAACCCATTCCATATCAATAAAACCATTCCTTTTATTGAAAACCATTTCATCAAATCCATTTTTCATAAATCCTTCAAAGTTCCATTTCAAATAGTCTTATTAAAATCATGAATAAAACACGTTATCCTAAGAACCAATTTTCCATATTTCCACAACCAACAATGAAAAGAGTTTTAATCAATAATAATGTAGCCAAATCACACTGAAATCGATACAAAATAATCAATCTGAAACCATTCTATTTAGTTCTACCAAGAGGAGTTGAGATTGAATCAACTTACCACAACCATTTTGAGGAAAACTGAAATTGGATGAAGAACACTCACGAAACCTGGTGGATTCTCCAAAAAACCACATTAGATATCTTCTCCTATCAACAAAGAGACCAAATATAAACATATTTTTCATCTAAAATATTAGATCTATCTATAACAATCATTGATATGGTAATATGATACGATATGATAAGTAAATATAAGTAGATATATGAAAAAATGACAATAATGATGAAAAATGATGAGGCACCTCAAGAATCCAGCTTCAAATCACTAAGTGAAGCCTTCATATATCCTCTAGATAAAAGGTAGAAAAATCTTTGGAATTATGAGAATATAAATATGGAGGTAGAGATTATTTGAAAAAAAAGAGTGGATTAATAGAAAGGCTGAATGAGATCAACTTTTTAGAGAGATGGTTTTTAACCCATGGACAGTTTAGTCACACAATTAGACAAACTATTCACTAACGGTATGTTAGACACTTCATAAAGAATAGCCTCACAAGACCTCCTCACACGATTTCCCTAACTGTGCGCCAATAGTGCCAAAGCTACTGCCTCAAACATGGTACTGTGCATGGTTTGTCCATGGATTTATTCATGGTTTAGACAAACCTTGTGCATCCCATGTGCCTTCCCATTAGCTCCAAAAACTCTTTAAAAGATCCTAGAACTCACCAAACCATCACCCATAAACTTTATATACCAAAAAATTATAAATAAAGGGTTATATAACAATACCATGGGTACTACATTATCCCCACCATTGGTATTTCTATCCTCAAATATTATAAAACCATTATTTCCCTAAAATATTTTTAGATATTTCTATTCCATTTATTTCTCATGTTCTTAAGTCTCTTTCTGAATATGACCATGTTTCCAAAAAAACATGCACTATAGTGATGCTATTTCTAAAAAATACATTATTCTACTTATTTACAATCTACATTGGGATGTTTAACAATAAAGAATCTCTATCTAGGTCAATGTGACCCCATTTGATTACACGGTCAGGATCTTGCTGATACATTTTTAGCTGAGATAAATGGAACACATTATTTACCAAATTGAACCATGGGGGAAATGCCAACTGAAATGCCACATATAAAACTCATTCCAATATCTCGAAAGGGATAATATATCGAGGATATAACCTTCACAGCTTCCCAAAATTATGATGTCCATGCCTTGGATAAATCTATAAGAACACATGATCACTCACTGGGAATAAAAACAGTCTTCACTAATGATCTGCAAATAATTTTTGATGACTTTGAGCAATAACAATATATTTACTGATCAACTAAATCATCTCCATTGTTTCATGGAAAAAGGTCAGCCCGAATAGTGAAGGACAAACTATTTCCACCCAAAAATGTTGAGAACGACGCACATGATCATAGAATGAATTAAAAGGATCAATATGTATTGAACCATAATATATTTTATTGTATGAGAATTCCCTTAATGGTATATTATCCTCCCATGGGCCACTAAAATCCATTACATAGGCTCGAAACACGTGTTACAACATTTCTATCGTCTTTTCATATTATTCATCTATCGGAGGATGATACGACGTACTCAAAGTCAACTGAGTGACATGGATTTCTATAAGGATTTCTAGAAAGGAGACATGAACAATAGATCTATGTTTCACACAATCAAAACTAGTATTCCATTTATCTTTATCATTGCATGGATATAGATTTTGGACAGATCTTTCGCCATATGAGTTTCATGATTACGAACGAAATGGGTAAAATTGGTGAGACGATCAACTATCACCCATATGGCATTCTGTTTTCAGACCATTATTTGGATAACTATAATAAAATCCATGTCTACCTACTCCCATTTCCACATTGGTATAGGCAAAGACTATAACATGACTTTTGGTTGTCGGTGTTCTTCTTTAACATTCCAAAAAGTTAAGCACCTTGAAATAATGATAGCCACTATTCATTTCAAACCAATCTACCAAAACATTGATTTCTTCTCCTTTTACATCTTCATTATTCTCAAATGAAAAACCCATCTTGAATGGTGGTAATCATGAAAATGTTTCTCCTGAAAACCCAAAGGTAAATCCATATAATCTTTGTTCTACTAAACCAAACTGCCATCAAATTTCAAAACCCCAATGGTCACCCTACCATTGAGTTTTGAACTCATAACCAAGAAATCTACATCAATTGTTTGTTCCTCTTTTACCATATATACCAAAATCATGATCAAAGAATACTGAAAAGAAAACTATAACACCACATTGGTCTTCACATTCCACATGCATTCTGGCTAGGACCAAAATTAACTACAACACATCTAATGTTTATTTCACCATCTAAACATATGAATTTCTACTTAATGCTTCAGCCATTGAATAAACTTTTCCCAGTGTATACATTAAGTCAATGCCAAACATCTAAATATACTCAATCTATCTCCTTTTCCATAGATTCAAATCTTGTTGTGAGAAAATGTGTATAAAGCTCTTTTGATCCATAAACATAGTAATTTTATCAATAAATAGAAAATTATGTCAATTATTCAAGCCATGGACAACTGTAACTAAATCCAAATTTAGTGTAGGGTAATTCTTCCAATGCACTCTCAACTACCTTGATCCATAAGCAACCACATGATCTCCTTTAATGAAAACACATCCCAACCTAGATACCAAAGCATTAAAATACACCACATCCCACTATCCTAATTCCGGAAAAATCATGACAGGTGATAATGTAAGTTAAAATTTTAACTCTTGAAAAGAATTTTGGCATTCCATGGTCCATTGAAATGGAACATTATTCTTTTTCAAATTTTTCATAGGAGAATGTACTCATGAGAAGTCATGTAAATGCATTGGTAATAACCACCATGATTAAGAAAACATTATCTCTCACAGAAATCACTCACCAATTTTTAAGATATAATAGCTTATAACTTTTCAAGATCCAATTCAAAAACTTTATTAGAAATTAAATTTTCAAGAAACCATGCCTCTTGTATACAAAAATCGCACATTGAGGGATTTTCATACTAATGATGGTCTATAAATATTTCTAATACAATCGCTATTTGTTTCTCATGCACAACCTTTTTCCTTAAAAACACCAATATCACATCCACAAACACCATAACAAAAGAATCCAAATACCTCTAAAATATATGATTCATAAATTTCATAAATAATTTTGGTTAATTCGTAAAACCAAAAGTTAAGAATACATATTCATAGTGGCCATATCTACGTTTGATATTTTTACTTAGAATATCCTCATTCTTAACCAGAAATTAGAGATATCTTGATCACAAGTCAATTTTAATGAACCACTAGGATCCCCTCAATTGATCAACCAAATAATCAATTCATGGAAGTGGATACTGATTATTTATCATAACTTGGATTAGATTAAAATAATCCACACATAGCCTTAATGTTCAATCTGCTTTCGTTATAAACAAGTCTGCCACTGCCCATGATGATGTGTATGGTCGAATGAAACATTTTCCTTCTAGTTATTCTAAATATGCTTTCAATTCCCATAATTAAATTGGCTCTATCCTATATTATGGAAGAGAAAAGGTACTAGTCCTTGGGAGGAGATCAATCATAAACTCCACATCCATTATAGGTGGTAACCCTGAGAAGTAATTGGAAAATAAATCTAAAATTTTATCCATGAATATTTGAAAACATATATCGTCAATCACTTATATGAATTCTATATTAAACGTCACCAATTGGTAAGAGATTATTCCTGCTATGGGTGCCAACCAACCCATTACACCTATCATTACAACTCTTTGTCTTTGGAAAAGATTCTCAATGTCATCCTCAGTTGTGAAACTAACCATTCGACTATAATAGTTGATTCGATCCTTGAAATCATTCACTCAATCCATTCATAAAATTACATAGAATACATCCATCTCCATCCCTAAGAAGTCACACTTTATCTCAACTCCATCAAATTTTACATAACATTTTCTACACACAAAGGAATAACATTCTCATTTACCAAGAGTAGTTAAATGTTTTAAAAATAAGGACATCATCTTGAGTTTTAAACATATAAAATCAAAATCATGAGAATCAATTAATGAATGTGATTGACCAATATCAAACAACACATAGATAAGGGTAGAATTTAATAGAATAAAACCTCTCATAATAGATAGTCTAGCCCAATCATCTACAATATCATGCTTAACTCCATCAAAATGCTTTGTCACTACACTCTAAAACTTTTTTCATTGATGATATTTACCTTGATGAGGAGTCATGGTATTCTGAGAATCACCATGGATAACACTATTTTGGTGATGACTCTAATTAAGTTGGCCTCATCTGGTCAAAACATATTGTGCTTGTGACAGTTCAGAAGTGTCTTGAGAACCTGAACATAGAGCACTATAACCATAGTGCTAATTATGCCCCATATACTTGTAGTTGTGGATTACTCTAGGTTGTTCAGTACACTCTCACTTTATATGGTCAAATGAACCACATTAGAAATTTTTTTATTATTGTTGGGATGTGGAGGATTGTAAAAAAATCCATCCATCGAAATTTGTGCCACCCAACCTTGGAAATAGGTGTCCCTCTTCAACTTTCTTCCAGCATTCGAGTTCCCACCATTTATCATTCGTATCATCATACCTCCTCATCTGATAACTCCTAAGATATCTTGTTCATCCAATATCGCACTGTTCAGCATCGTTATATAATCTGTAATATAGATCATTAAAATATTTGAATGAATCTCTAAACTTATACCGGATTCGAAGAGGTGTGCCTTCAAGGACACACTAGACAGCACCTTTGGTGAAAAAAAAAAACTAAATTCATAAACTTAGTGGCATACTCTAGGACAGAGATATTATTTTTCCTTAGGATGAATAAATATGAAATTTTCAAGATCTTGAACATGTGAGGAAAGAATTTTTTATTGAACAATTCATGAAATCCTCCCAAATCAGGCCATGATCCCCTTTTTCTTGTAGATATAGTTCCCAACACTGGCCTGCAAGATCCTCAAGCACATATGTGGATTTATAATCCTTTAACTCCACTGGTGATCTGATGAAATTGACGACACAATTCATTCAATCCAGCCACACATCCTCCATTCCTGGTTTAGAATCACCCAGAAGATTGGTGGATTTTACTTCATGATATAGATTTAATGATCCACATTCCATGGCTCATCATTTCAGTTTCTTGTGTCCAAAACAAGAAATTATTGGAAAATACTCCAAACCATTACATGGTTGGCCTGTGGTTCTGGTGAAACCACATCCTCCCTAGAATCTTCTGTTTAGTTTCAATGACGTCGACTGGAATCCATTTTCTAAATGGACAAAAAAATCTGCCAGAGTCTCTTTCTGGAAATTGGTGGCTTAGTATTTCAAATTCTATCACTATCAACTATCACTAAATTATTTACCAATTTTAATTTTTCCCATTAAACCAATTTTGAAAAATTCTTATCTATCTTTTAAAAATAAAACTACATTCAAAATACATTATTCTTATTGATTCCAACATATTTCACTTGAAAAAATGTTCTGAATTTTTCAAAATTCAACACAATAGGAAAAATAGTAAATAATTTCTATAAATGAAAAGTTAAATACATGTGGGAAGTCATTTCTCTATAATTCATTTCATGCTCATTTCATTGGAAAAACCCATGATAATGAGATTTCCAAAATCATATAAGTTTCTCCTTGGAACTTATGTACTCAACTCCTTAGTAACATTAATTTCAGCAGAAATAGGTTAGATACGTCTTTTTACGATCTACATTTCATGTCCCGAATAACCTACTCCTTTCTAATATCACTACCTGGGGAATAGAAAAGATTGACATTCGATTGAATGACCATGAAAACAGATTACTACTTTTTCTAGAAGAAATGGAATGATCTAATAACACTTTTATCAAACAATATGTTGGATCAAAAAATCCAATACCATTTGTAATGACCAATAATTCTGATTGGCTTGAGAACACAACGAATCATTATGGAGAAATACGTGACATCCCCAGGACACCAAATGTAGGAAATAAATGTCGAAGGGTTTCAATTTAATGTGGGGGATGATTTACCCTTTAATAAATATACCCCTAAACAAAAAAAAACATAACACCCACTATATTATGCTTGATAAAATCAAGAAAACTAAACCATCATGTTTATAACAATCCCACACCAAAGTGTGATTCAATAGATGCATAATCGAAAACATTTTAAGAAGAAAAAGAACAATTAAAGACTCCAAGATGACCATAAGACTCCAGGCATAAAAACCCCATTCTCCAACATCAGTAAGAATACGATGTATCACAAGGTGGTGATAAATACTTCTGATACTATACCTCTTCCCGAATCATAGAAGATAGTGTTTACAAAAGCACCAATGATCCAAAGTAAGGGTGAATATAAAACTCAGCATGTTTTTTCCAATGACTTCCATACTACATCCACTTGCTTAGAACGGTTATAAACATTTATATAAAATATTTTATATTAAAAAATTCCAAAAGAGTCTATAACATAATATAAATTGATTCTAGAACCATTTTTATCCATGATTAAATGTGTTCTATTTTTAAATTTTTTTAAAGAAACTCACACTTATAGAAAATTAGCAAAACAATAATTTAAAACTCATTTATCTATATCATTTGGGAATACCTATTCCATCTTTCACAACACACACACACACACCCATGCATGCTTAGTTTGATAGTTCCATACACACGTGTGGTCTCTCCTCCAATCACCATATGTCCCAATAACAAACTCCCACAATCCAGGGTCATGAACATTTTACCATAATTGTATGAATATCTTATTCATGGGAACATAAAATATGAACTCATAAAATTTATATATGACAAAACTATTAAAATGGGTTACTATAGGGGAAGAAATATTTAGTATTATTTAATATATATTTAAATCCCTCTTTTTATTGATTGACTTACATTTCTAGGAAAATATTCTATTCAATGTATGGTTTTGAAATAGATGATTTTTATTGAGTTTTTCTTATTTTTAAAAATACATTTTCGGGGTGCAAGAAAGAGGAATTTCTAATTAATGATATTTATTTTAATTTTCCAACTCATTTATAAGTGAAAAAATATATTTATATCTTATTATAAAACAAGTATTTATGATATGTTCTTTAGGTCGAGTTTCATGAACACTTTGTGATTTCCTATAGGGAATGTTTTCATCAAACCCTTTATAAACACATGTGTTGTGGTATATAAAAAACATATTATATCATTTGGGTTCTTCGTTTCTAATTATTGATAGGTTATAATTTTTGTGGTTTTTAATGGATGTGAAAATATGTGGTAAGATAATATGGGTCACATAGATTATATTGGATCTTTTCAGATTCATTTTTATTTTTTGGATGTTGTATTGTACAATTTTCTTCTGGGTATGTTGTACACACTAAAAATATACTTTTTTTTATATTTAATATATTTTAACATTTTTATATATGTTTATTTCATTATGTTCTGGTTGTTTAGTGTATTTATTTGGATATAGAAATTTGATATCCAAGGCTATCCATTTTCTTTAATATTCATTAAAAATTCTCAGTGGTTTAAACTACTTATTTATATGGTTATTTTTAGGGTGATACCATTCTACTGTGTGTTATTTGGAGACATATCTACTATTTTCTAGCCCATGGGGATTAGGAATTTGTTTTTCATGGGCTAGGTCAGGTGATGAGTCAGGTCATCCAAATCTTGCTCCTTACATATTTTATAATATCATTCCACAACAAACTTCAATAAAGATAATTTTTAACCACACCACTAGATTGAGTGATAATTGTGAGCAATATTAATTCCTCTTTGATAAAATCTATATTGAATATGGAGTCTTATTAGAAACTCACCATAATATATATTTATTTTTAAATTAAATATGCAGTTAAATAACATTAAATAACCCCACCTATAAAAAATAATGTTTAGATTAAAAATGAGATTTATTTATTACCACCATCACAAAAATTTATAATTATAATGGTGAGGGGTCATATTATTCACACATCCAATATTAGGGGAATGATAAGGACTTTCCTATCCTTAATACATAAAATAAATCTCTTGACATATCTTTAGTTAAAATATTATCAATCTAATCATGTGTGAAAACGTACTCAATTTTACAATTTTTTTACCTAACCTAATCTTTGATAAAATTATTATTAATATAATTTTTCAAATATAAACATATATATTGTTTTAGTTTCTTTATTTTGAGAAATATAACACATTTATTACCATAACCAATTTTCAAGTTTATTCAAATATAAACTGTCAAATCTATCAAATTTTCATTCATCGACAACATTTTTATTCATGATAACATAAAAAAACATATAGTAAACATAGATTTTATTAATTTTAATAGATATAAAATATTATCTATCTTGGAGTAATGAATTCATAAGAATTATGCCTTATAATTTAGGGAATTTTCATTATCAAATGCCTTCCTAATAAAGATCTATAAATCTAAAATGATCAAGACTATTTTCTTTCTTATATGAAACACCATATAAGGCAGTTCCTTCGAAAAATTAAATTATCATGTTAGAAAACTTTCTATTGTAACACCATTAGATCAATTGATATATTTCACATAGATTAACATACATTTGTTATTCATTGATATTTTTATTTAAATTATATTTTTAGTTATCATTTTAAATATTTGTAATTTAAAATTCAACCTTGTCTATCATTACATATTATTACAGCAACTAAAATATGTAATAATTATGTTATCGTCCCCTCTATTCAATAATTAATTATTATGTTTTCAGGATATTTTTTATGGAAATAAATAAATATATTTTTTAAAAAATTACATCCATAAGAAAAAATTCATCTAAAATAATATGGATGTTTCTATGTCATTCATCATTATATCTACACAATACCCATATATGCAATCCCTATATCATAAAAATTTATTTCTTATTAAAAAATAATTACAATATAATTCCAAGTAAATATATCTCATAAACAACTGTTTTGAGAAAATTTTAGTTTTTTGAACAATGTTATCTTCAACTAGATGTAAAACATAGATTACCTTGTTATTATTTCTTGATTTATTCTATCTATGATTTTATTCAATTTTGATACCCATGAATCATCATTTATAATACAGAAATCCTCTAGATTTCAAATTAAAACATAACTATAAACTCCCTATTTAATAATGAAAACATTAAATTTGATTGATATAATTAATATTTTATTTAAGATAAAAAAGAACATTATTATGGAATGCATTATTTAAATAGTAAAAAATATACCATAAAAATAATTTCCTTCAACTTGGGAATAACTTATACATACAATCCTTACCACATTTATAAAACTGTCTTCTTTATAATTAAATTTCTTTTAATACCAACTTATTTATGGTGATGTTTATTTACCATTAGATACATTGATAAAATACCATATGAAAATATTACTTTTATGATTTATCTCACCCATCATAGAACACGGCCATTCCATTTTTTTAGTGTCCCCATATATTTATCATTGGAAAATCAATGATATAATGATTTTTATTTTGACTTATTTTAGTTTTTACAAGTTTACAATTATCAAAAATGTGATTATTCATCTTACTAATGCATCAGTAATTCAATATAATTCCTTTCAGAGAAAATTATTTTATAATATTCATCAATTTTCAATTTCTAATTGAAGTCCAAAATAATCTAATCATTATGAAATTATACTCTGGAGATATTTTTTGAAATATTCTAGTATTGTTGTATTTAATTTTCATCCAATTAAATATATTTTCAATTCAATAAGAAAGTATTATCAACTAAATTTTATATACCAAAAATATAGAATTTTTATATATTATATTATTCTATAATTTATTCCTAATTTTACATAATTGATTCCCCCTGAAAATAATTTCATCAAAATAATTTTCAAATATTTTTAAAAAATTACATTATTAATAAACATGTAGAAGTAAAAAAAACATTTAATTACTTACCAAATTATATATTCATAAGAAATATATTATATTGAGTTTTATTTAAATATTTCCACAATAAGAACCTTATTTATATATAGATAACTATTGATATAAACCCTCTTGATATATTTATTAATGTCTTATAAATAAGGATTATGATTCTTATTATTTCTTAACTAGATAATAGAATGGTATAAAGATTGGTTGAATAATCATATTTAAAAAATTTATTGAAATTAATTTAGATTAAAAATAAATGTAACCACATGAAATAAATATAATAATAAAGAAATTGTATTCCAAATTACAGTGATTATACATATACTCATCAAACTCCTATAATTGTTAATAGATATATTAGTAAATAATATCATGACCTCTAAAAGGGATTTAAAACCCATTTAAAACATACCATTTATAGTATATTCATATCCACATAACATCAATAGTTTTATGTTGGAGTTATAACATGATTTCAAATCTTCCTTTTAGCACATTCATTACCAAAAAACAAATATTTGAAGGATGTGTAACACACAAATTTCTTTTTATCCCTGGTGTCACACCCATAAATGATATGTTATAACAAGATTGAAAATATGACTTTTACAATAAATAGGTATAGTTTATTTTGGGATAAGGAACATTACATAAGAACATAAAACATAAAATAGAACATCTAATTGCAAACTTCCTTTACATGACCAATACATTCCCTCGTACTTAGCATTTCATGGGATAACCTGAGGACATGAATAAGAAAAGTGTGAGCTATAAATCCCAATAAGGTATTAAACAAAGAATAACATGAATATTACAATACATTTTAGTCAATTGGCATATCAATGGAGTGAAAGTCAAATAGAAACATAATGGCATGATATAGTATAATTATCATAACATGGGAATGCAGCAACAACACCTAACATGGTATTAGCATGATCCAAGAATCATTGAACATGGATCATGAGTAAACCCTCATTGAACATGAATTATCAGGAGAAAACCCTCATTTAACTTGATTTATAATGATATTAATCTTTACCCAATGCATTAGAGAGCTATTGGGGTGCACCTTTCTAAAACATTTCATTTCATGCATAAGTTTGCCACATGGATCATATAACATGGAATCAATCAAAATCATAAGTTATTACACAATTAAGAAATGTAAAATAAATACATGAAAGAACCATTAATTATGTATCTGTGTATAAAGGTGAATACCCATGAAAGATACATGGGTATGGTATTCACTATACAATGAGCTTGGTTTGAAAAAACACGGTGCAATTTCAGCTGCATAACGACGTGACATAATAATTCATAACAATGGTTGATGAGATATAAATGGGTGTCTCATCATATGTAAATGAAATGAAATGCAGGGGGTTCATACAGATACAATACCTATATATGTAATGGAATTTAGATACCTAATACAAAAGAATCGCTTGAATGTAAATGAGGAGAGAGAAATTCCATACAGAATTTTGGTATGGTAAATAATGTATATGGGAGGAATCCATGATAGTGAATGGGGATATATCATTATTCAATCATGAATATAGAACTATCCACGAGGTGAGAAGTCATATCCCCAAATTTTTAATTTAAAAAAAAAGGAATCACAGTATAAGGAAAATTGGACATAAATAAGGGAAGTGAGAATCCATTACTTGGATGTGTGATCCAAAACGCTTGTGAGGGGATTTAGAGGGACTTAATGGGAGCTTGGGGAGCCTTGAAAGGGTTATAAAAATATTAGGGAAGAGTTTTGACGAATTATTAAGTCTTTGGTGAAGTGGAAGTGGGATCTTGGGTGGGTTTATATAGGAAAGGTGAAGAAATTCTTTATTTTTGAGGTTTGAGACACAACACATTAATCTAATCAAAACCACAAATCAGCCATTGTTTTTTCCCCATGGTTTTCGAAAAAGGGGTTTAGAAAAAATTATTTTATATGGCCAATGGCCTAACATCTTAAAATAATAGGTTTGATTTTGTGGAGGTGAGTAAAACTCCTAAGGAAATCATTTAAAAAGATTAAAATGTTTTATATGTCTTGAAGGGCCCATAAAAGATTTTTAAAATAAATCAAACTAACTTAAAATGAAATTATTTTAATAGTAAAACATATTTTGGCCAAAAATAATGTTTATAGTATTTAATTACTTTAATATTTGGTAATTATGATGTCATAAAACACATTATATATTTAAACGGTATTTAATTTTTACCCAAAAATTCGACTATATCATAAAATTAAAAAAAAAACCATTGGATAATTTTGACATCCGGATTCAAAAAATATTATTCATTTTATCAAAATAATTTCTTATATATTTTAATTTTCATATTTAAAATAAAAACCGACATTTATCGAAAATTTATGGGTTTTGACAAAAAATAGCTTTCAAACCTTAAAAAAATTACAATTGTATTCATAAAAAATATATGATAATTTATTCTTAATAAAAAATAATTTATTAATAATAATATTGTAATATAATATTATTTAATTTAAAAAACCATTAATTTATCAAAATGGATTCCTTAGTTGAACAGTAACAAAAAAATATTATTTTTGTGTTAAAAAATATTTATAGAGTATCAATAATAACATGAAAGTATATTATTTATTATATAGAAAAATATTGTACATAATCATAATTATATGTTCTTGTTACTAAACACCTTAAAACACCCACGCAAGACATTACTATAAGGTGTGCTATGGTGACAGAATATTAGGGTGGCTCAGATAACATTGCTGGAGTGGTGATCTCTATCAACTTCCACTTCTCTCAAAGGCGATTCCGATCAAGCATAATGTATTAAATATTGTCTTGGGATTGGTCAAGAGTGAAGTCCAATGACACCACATCCTTTCTGAGCTCCGACAAGTGGGCTTCATATGGAGAAAGTCTACTTCATGATGCCATCACTTCCCTTATCTGAGAAATTAGATTTGTCAAAGCCCTATATTTATACTAATCATGTGATCACTATTCAATGACAATATTAGCAACAATCAGAATTCATAAAGGTATTTTAAAATCCAATTCATGAAACTTAATAAGTCTATACATTTTATATAACCATAATATTATATTTAAATAGACCAAGAGGAAACTTCATTATTGAATTTTTGGGTCGTAAAAATCATCCCCCGTTAAAAAATTTATCCATAAAATTTTTCTTCTCTCATACTAAAATTAATGTGGGTAACATTACTTCATCACTTCCTCTGATTCCCAAGTTGCTTCATAAAACTTTTTGTTTCTCTACAACACCTTGATGAGGGGAATTGACTTATTTCATAGAAATTATTCTCTACGATCTAATATCTTCACAGATTTCTCCTCGTAAGAAAGATCATCCTATAACTTTACTACCACTGAATAGAGTACATGTGGAGGTTCTAGTATGTTCTTATTTAAGATGGATACATGAAGGGCTTCTTGTACAATGGCCATGGTGGGTGTAAGTGCTAGTCGATTTGGCAATTTCCCGACACCATCCTGAATATTGAAGGGAACGAGGTACCTAGGACTTAACTTCCCTTTCCTTTCAAACATCATAACCTTATTCCATGGAGATATGCATAGAAATACCATGTATCTAACATTGTACTCAAGGTCACCTTGACAGTTATCTTCATAACATTTCTATCAACTTTTGGCGGCCTTGATATGCTGTTGTATTGTTTTCACATTCTCTACCATTTCATCAAAACATTTAGGTCATAATAGCTTGCGCTCACTGATGACATCCCAACATGCTGGTGTTCTACACTATTTACCATAAAGGGCTTCATATAGTTCCATTTGTATTCTTGTGTGGAAGATGTTATTGTAGGATAATTCAAATGGTGGAATATTTTCGTCCCATCATCTTTTGAAGAACATTGACCATGATCTTAACATATCTTCCAGTGTAAAAATGGTTCGCTTAGATTGGCTATCTATTTTAGGATGGTAGGTCGTACCGAAGTTCAGTTCATTTCCTAGAGTAGATTTGAGAATTTTCCATATCTTTAAGGTGAATCTAGGAGCACGATCGGATATAATAGATAGTAGTACTCCATGTAACCTTACAACTTCTTTGATGTATATCTGTTCATGTTGAACCAATGAGAATTACTCTCAAATTGGGATAATGTAAGATATCTTCGTAAGACGATCCACAAGGAACCTTATAGCATTGTTTCCTCTATATTTCCATGGAATTCTAGTGAAAAAGTCCATAGTAATGTTTTCCCACATCCATGCTGGTATGGGTAGTGGTTTCATCATCCCCTTAGACTCTTTCCCCTCATCCTTCAATTGCTGACATACCAGGAACTTTGATGTATATCCAGAAAACTCCCTTTCTAAATTATCTCATCAATATTTTTCTCTGAGATATCAAAACATATTTTATCTCCTTAGGTGAATAGAAAAGGGCGAGTTATGTGCATCATTCAGAAGCACATTCTTTACCTCTAGATCAGATGGTACACAAAATCGTGAACCAAATATACCAATTCCCTTTTTTATAAACCAAGAACTCTGATAATTTCCCATTTTTGAGAGATTCCCCCGTTTTCAAAATCTCAACATCCTTTCTTTGAGTATCCTTTATTTTCTCCCAGATGGATGGTTGAGCAATCATTTTTGAAAGGATTGATAATGTTCCTCACTTAACGATTCCAATGTCTATCCTCTACATATCTAAGAATATTGGATCCTTCTCAATTCTCACCAATGACAGAATTATTGGATCCGTACTACTTAGAGAATATTCCACCTTGTTCACATTCGCAATATGGAAATGGATTAGCATTCATAAACTTTGATCAGCTCTAACCATCTTCATTAGTGCATATTAAACGTTTTTTGTGTAAATATATACATGAGGCTTTTGTGTTCCGTGTATATTTCACACTTCCCCCCAAATAATTAATTCTACAAAAACATTAAATTGAAGATCATTGTGTCTAAATCTAGATAATATATAGGATAATTTTACTCATGAACATTCAATTTCCTTGAAGCATACGAAATGACATTGTCATTCAACATCAACACACAACCCAGTCCCTTCTTCGAAGCGTCAATGAATAATACAATAAGTTCCAAATTTGTGAGTAATTTGAGCATAGGTGAAGTCATAAATGTCCTTTTAAAATCCTTGAATCATTCTTCACATTCATCACTCCAATAAAACTGTACTACTTTCCGATTTATCTTGGAATGAGGTTTGGAAAATCCTGAGAAATTTCACAAAAATCAGTTGTAATATCCAGCTAACCTCAAAAAGCTATGGATATCTGTTATCAAAGATTCCCTCATCCATCCCTCAATTGTATCTTTCTTGGAAGGATTCACTAATATACCATTTCTTGTGATGATACGTCCCAATAATGAGACCTCGTTTAACTAGAACTCACTCTTTCTGTTATTTTCATAGAGCTTCTCCATTCGCAAGGTCTTTAGTATAGTTTGTAGATGCTCCTCATATCCTCCTTGGTTTTGAAGTATCATTGAATATAATATATAAATACTACCACAAATTTTTTGAGGTAATCTATAAAGACTATATTCACAAATTCCATGAAGATTACTAGAGAATTAGCATGTCTTAAAGGCATTACTATGAACTCTTTGTGCACGTACCTTGTACAAAAGTTGTCTTAGGGATATCCTCTTTCTTAACCCATACATTCTAATATCCTGATCACAAATCCACCATGAAAAATTATTTTTTTCCATGCATATGATTGAATTATCCATCAATTCATGGAAGAGTACACATGTTCATTATCATGATTTTGTTTATCTCACGATAATCGATGAAAATGAGCATTGACCCATCCTTCTTCTTGATGAAGAGGACCTGTTCACCCCATCGTAGAGCACCTGGGCGTATAAAACCTTTATAGAGATTCTCCTATAGTTGTTTATTCATCTACTCATGATCTAATATATACAATCATTATGAAGTCTAGGATATTGTAAATTACTTAGTATTAAGTTCAATTGAGATTTCAACATCTTTACTAGGAGGAGGACAATGAAATTCCTTGAGAAACAATTCAGCGAATTCCCCCATAATAGGCATGTCTCCAAGGATGGTCGCTTCCTTGGACTCAATAATCTGATCCAGATACACATTCTCATAGGGTAGTAATATCCATGCTTAAGATGATGAAACTAAAGAGGATTCATCCTTTTCATTTCACTTGTACAGAATCAGGGTTTAATTCCCCACATGGAGAGTGATTTACCTCTCACGGTAATTTCTATTGGCTCTATATAAGGAAAGTCAATACATGTCAAGAATTGCATCAAATTACACTAGAGAAATTTTTAAGAGGTTCTTTAATTAGTTCAATCCACAAATTATGATAGGGGAGGACTTATATTTATGAGATGAAATGATTTCCCCATTTTCCTTGCTCATTGAAATCTTTACTTCCATGATTTGTGTTGGTGTTGGGATAGTTCTACTAAACATTAGGGATATAAAAAATGTTTAAAATTAGAATAAAAAAGTATGTTTCAATTCATGAATTAATGACTAGTGTACCAGTCACCACTTCGTTGTCAAGATTTACTTTAGTAGAAGTGTTGCAAAAATCTCTCTCATGCTGCCTTGGAGGTTTTTGGTTGCCACTGAAAAACATTGATATAGGGAAATGATTTGTAAGGTTCCATGCTACTTTGTAGTTGAAGCAATGAAAAAAGTGTTGGGGTTTGAATAGAGCGTTCCTCTCCTCTATCATAGCTGCATGTTTTTCTTGTTGGCAATTAATGGCTAGGTTCCCTTCTTTTCAACCCCTATATCATTTCCTCATCACTTTCAAACAATTTTCGGGGTGCTTCTTTTTGTACCTTTGGAAAGTTGGGTGATGGATCTTCTTAGGACTCATGGATTTATCCATTGGCCCACCAGAATTGAATTCCACCTTATACTTCTTATCCCCTTGATACCCTGATATTCGCTGATCTCTATTTTGACCTCAAGGGAACATAAGACTATTTCTACATAGCTATCGAAGTCACTGATCACCAGGGATTTCTGCTGGCTACGTTTTATCCCACCGAATAAGCGGTCAACAATGCATTCATGGGTTATGACAAAGCTAGAGGCATCTCATGCAAGCCTTTTGAAGTTGGCCTCTTAACATCCGAAGTATTTATTAACATTATTTTTAGGGAAATGAAGTCCTTTTCCATCATAATCCAGAGGGTGTGCTAAAAATATTAATCGAAAAACATCTTCTAGAAATCCTTCCATTCCAATGACTCAATCACCCCATTAGGCTTCATGTTTTTGATTAGTGTCCACCATTTATCATCTTCACCCTCCATATGATAAGCTTCTATGATAACCTTCTCTTTTTTGAAACATTGAAGGATATATAAGAGCTTTTCAGTAGAGTTGATCCATTGTTTAATGATTGAAGGATCAGATGATCCATTAAAATTAAGAGGCCTTGGTCACATGAAGCTCTTGATAGCAACATGTTCATTCTTTTTGGGGGGGGGGGTATTTCTTCTTGACCCATGTTTTTATTCAATTCTTGAGTTAACAAAGAGAGTATCATGTCAATGTTCGTGAATCCTGCTCCCATCGGATTGGGGATCTCATTAGAATAGTCAATGCATTGATCTTCACATCGGTTGTTAGCCTGAGTCCTCCTATTTCCGCACATTGGCTAGAATAAAATAAAATTTAGCGGTAACACATAAAGTTTAATCCAAAGACAAAAATAGATTACTTATAAATTACTTTTTTTTTCTTAAATTATGAATTTATAATCTTCAATATATGTTATCCATGATCTACATTCAAACATGCATTCTTAGTGGAATTTTATTTTATTCCATTAATAATGGTTCTTACTATGATTGTTAATTTACCAATGTATATCCCCTAAGAGTGTCATAAACAAGAATCCAACATGGTATGTTCTCATGTACCAGGATACCCTATGTCAGGCCCAAAACCCTTGGTTAGAGTTTTCACTCCTTGGTACATCTCAGTTAGAGCCCCCTCTACCTACTCGTATCCATATAGGGATGTATTTTCTTGTTAAACCACTTAATCAATACTCACCAAAACTATGGGATGTTTTTTATTATACTTATTCAGGTCTCTAAGTCTTCACCATGGTTTTCTAATCCTAATCCCAAAAATAACTCAACATATCATATGATACTAACTATGAAAACCCTGATTTTTATTACACACTTAGACATGATTTATTACAAAAACTCTTAACATGATACAACATGTAAGATTAGTATTTATAGTGTCTTTGGGGATTAGGAACATTACATATCAACTTAAAACATCAAACACAACATATTATTGAAAACATCCTTTACATGACATCTATATTCTCTAGTATTTAGCATTACATGGGATAACATGAGACCATGCACAAGAAAAGGGTGAGTTATAAACCCCAGAACGAAAGTAAAGAAATCATAGAATGAAAATTAAAATACATGTTACTCAATAGGCTTATCAATGGAGCTCAAGAGAAACATAAACATAAAGTCATGATATAGCATGATTACCATAATAATGAAATGTGGCAACAACACTTAACATGGTATTAGCATGAGCCAATGATAATTGCACATGGAGAATGATAAAACCCTAAATGTACTTGAATTAGCATGATTAAACTACCATTTCACATGACGTATCATTATACTAATATTTACCCAATGTATTGAGGATCTATTAGGGAAACCCTTCTTAAACATTTCATTTCATGCATAAGTGTGACACATAGATCATATAACATGGAATCAATAAATATTTTTAGTTATTCCATGATTAAGGAATTTGAAATAAATACATGAATATACCATTCAATATGGTTATGTGCATAAATTTGAAAACCCTTTATAGAGGCATGGTTATGGTATTCACTACACAATGATCTTGTCTTGGAAAAACGCTTTACAATTTTGGCAGCATAACATCGTGACATGAGAATTCATAAAAAAGGATGGTGAGAGAGAGATGGGTGTCTCATTATATGTACATTAAATGGATAGTAATGTGGGTCAAATAGAATCATTTCCCAATAAGGGTAATGGAATTCAGATACACAATACATAATAATTTCTTGAATATAAATAAGGGGAGAGAAATTCCTAATAGAATTTCAGCATGGTAACTGGTGTACATAAGAGGAATTAATGAGTGAGAAATTGGATCTATTATTATTTAATCATGAATAGGGCAGTATGGGGGAGCTTTGAATTCATACCCCTATATTAATAGTAGAAAAAAATGCCATAATAATATATGCAATCTTGAATATAGAAAAGAAAAGTGAGAATCCCTTACATGGAAGTGTGATCCCAAAGGCTTTAATGGGGTTTGAGAGAGACTTATTGATAGGGTGGGGCACCGTGGGAGGATTCTAGATAGGGGAGGGAAGTGGTTGGATGAACACCAATGCCATAGAGTGAAGAGGAAGTGGGATCTTTGGTGGGATCATATAAGAAAGGAGAGGGAATTCTTAATTATTTTTGTTTGGGACACCACATAGAAAACTAATCAAAACCACAAACCATCCCACGATTGTTTCCCACATTTTTTGAAAAATGGTTGTGGAAAACAATATTTTATAAGGAAAATGGAAAATTTTCTTAAAAATAATAGGGTTTACTATGTGCAGTTGAGTCACACTCTCAAGGAAATCAATTTGAAAAGCTAAAATGTTATATAAGTCTTGATGGGTAGACTAAAGATAGGAAAATTAAATCAGATAAACAAAAAATCACATTATTTTAATGGTAAAACATATATTGGCCTAACATAATGTATATATTATTTTATTAAATCACTATTGGGTCATTATAATGTCATTAAACATGTTCTATATTTAAACGGTATTTAATTTTTTCCCAAAAAAATCAATTGTCTCAGAAAATTATGAAAAATTCACCATTGGATAATTTCAACATCCTGATTCAAAAAATATTATTAATTATATCCAAGTAATTTTTTTAAATATGTGAATATTCACTTTTAAAATAACGATGACATTTATCAAAAAAATTCTTGGTTTTGACAAAAATAGCTTTTGAAGCTTAATAAAAATTACATTTGTATTCATAAAAATCATATAATCATTTATACTTAATAAAAAGTAATTTACTAATAATAATATTTTATTAAAATATTATTTAATTCAACTATAATTTAATTTATAAAAATAGATTCCATAGTTGAACATTAAAAAAATACTATTTGTGTTTTAAAAACTATTTACAAAGTAAAAATAATAAAATGAAATTATATTCTTTATTATATACAAAAATAATTTCATCATCATAATGATATGGTCTTGTTACATAAACCCTTAAGACACCTATATATGAACTTAGGGTAAGGTGCACGATGGTGATAGACTATTGGCGTGGCTCAGATTACATCAATTGAGTGGTAATCTCTATCAACTTCCACTTCCCCCGTAGGTGGTTCCTCTCAAGCTTATCATATTCAAGAACATATTGGGCATGGTCAAGAGAGAAGCCCAATGACGTTGCCACCTTTATGAGCTCCGAAAAATGGGTTTCGTATGGAAAAAGTCCTCTAAATGAGTCCATCACTTCCTTTATCAGAGTAAATTGGATTTGTTAAACCCCTATATTTATACTAATCATGTGATTTCAATTCAACGACAATATTAGTAATGGTAACAATTCTTAATGGAATTTTAAAATCCAAAACATAAAACCAAATAATTGGATTCATTTTACATAACCATAAGAAGACATTAAAATATACCAAGAGGAATTTTCATTAATGAATTTTTGGGTCATTACATTCTTAAGGCCTATATGTTGGCAATGTTCAACTATTATCCTAATGATACTAACATAATTTCTCAATTAACTGTCCAATTTATTTTAAGCTTATAACAACCAAATAGAAGGATGGGACTAAAAACCATAAATTTTAGACATACATGGGAATGGATTAGATATAAATGCATTAAGAATCTTTAACAGTAGAATAAGAGAGTGTGTAAATAATAGAATATATAATCATAGTGTGAATAATAATTAATAATAAAAAAGTTTATTATGTAATAAATAAAAAATGTTGATAGAAATTATAAATATACCATTAATGAAACATTAATTTATGAGTCATTTTTCTTCTTAGAGAATATTAAATATTCATTTCCAAAATATTAAAATATATTTTCCTAAATGTATATTTTTTTAGAAGAAATATAAAACATTAAATAATTTTAAGAAAAATATAATAAATTCAAAAATAAATTTAATTGTAAAATAATAAATAATTTCTAGAAGTATTTCATAAGAATCATAATTCATGTTAATACTATAAACATTATATTTACTCGGTAATATATTTTTAATAAATAGTTTTTCATAACAATTTTATTTTGTAATAATGGGGTCACCTAAAAATATGGTTTTTTGTAATAATTAATGATATTATAATAATAAAAATATTAATAAATATAGTAGTGAAGATATTATAAATAATAACAACATTTTAATACTATATAAACTGATTATAGTTACAAAAAAATATCATATTCTAAAATAAAAAAATAGTTTAAAATTTTATGTATTAAAACATTTCATTCATAATTTAAAATAAAAATAAAATAAGCAATAAAATTAATTTTGGAATTAAATTTAATGATAATATAAATTCTGTTATGTATAATCTATATCAAAAAATAATTCTTAAACATATATGATAAAATATAATTTATATTCAAATATATTTTTGAATATTAATAATATATTTGCCTAAAAAATATTTAACAATAAAATTCCCCCTAAATTTATGCATTAATAAATAAACTTAAATGAAAACATTAAAGTAATAATATAAATGAAAACTCTCTCCCTTAATTTTAGTATATTTTCCTTCATTATAAAATCTCAAAATAAAAAATAGTAAGTGTGTATTTTAAATTATTTTTTTTAAGTATTGAAAAACTCCTCTAAAATTAGACAAAGAAATAAATATGGAACTATTAAACATGATTATATATCAATGTAATTTTAAAATGATTTTAAATAAATTATATATTAACCAATAGTGTATAAATAGCCTAGTTATTATTAATGTGAAAATAAATCCCCACATAAAACATTACATAGTCTTTACTTTTAGTCAAGAATTTATTTTGATTCACTTTGAGTACCATTTTAGGTTTATATTTTTAGATAATTAGGCTATAACACTTACATTAAAAAACCATATATTACAAAGTGGACACTTCTAATTAGTATATTTTTTCCACAACAAAACAACTCATTAAAAAAATAATTTTTTATGAAATATTTCCATGACATTCAACATGAATTCATCATTTACCTTACCCATTCCATGAAAATAATCTAAAAATGAGGGATGTTCGCAAAAATCTCAATAAGTGATATAAAACAATGGATACTACTATTCTTTTGAAAACATGAAAACTCATATATGGTTTTAATTTATCTTCAATCTTCATTAATATTTTAAATAAAACAATTTCATAAGAAAAACACACATACATTTTTCATAAAGAAAATCACTAAAAATGATAGAAAGTAATTAATCCCCCATTTTGGTGACTTATTACTTCAAATTCATAAAAAAATTTCAAAAAAACATTGTATTGGAATAGGCATTGAGAAGACTTAAAAAAAATTTATCACCCTATAAATTGGAAAACAATCTCATAAAAACCATAAGTTATGTTATAATGTGATCACCCTAATCTAACTGGCACACCCCATGTTTAATTTGTAACAAACTTATTGGTGATATCTTATCCAACACATGTTTTAGATGTAATGGGATCAAATGGTTCTATTTTGTAAAAATAATTTCCCATGTATATTTGTTGTGTATATATAATAATAAATCATTTTATGCTTGCACATTTCTGTCATAAAACATTTGAATTCTTTTCAAACACATAAAAAAAATCACTTTTGGATATCAAAATACCTTTTTTATATAAAACCCATTTTCAATACCATAATACAAATTTATTTTGAAAAAATATTTTCAATTTAATAATACAGAATAAGTAAAATCTTTTTTCTTAAAAAATGAAATCTAGAAAAGGAAGCTAAATTTCAAGTAACATTTAGGGTGGTGGAAAATTCATAATTTCCATGTATGTTAATAATATAATATTCTATTTGTTATTTTTCAATATGTATCATATAAAACATGAGTAGATAAATTTTTTTTGAAATATTTATATAATTTAAAAAAATAAAAAAAAAATTATTAATAATTTGTATTCATAAAAAAACATTCATATAATAATTTTAAAGACATGTACGTTGAGAAGGAATAGTCTGATATAAATCAGTAAAGAGGGTTTTCTTTATTTTATAGAAAAGTACCTTATCACCATATAAATATTTTAATCTTAAGACCCATGAAATAAAAACAAAAAAATTAATTAAATACAATTATACAAGAAAAATACTTGATATAGGATGTTGAAGGATATTATATACTCCATAAAAAAGAAAATAGTTGTCTAGGATCATTATATGACTCAATGAATTGAGAGTGAGACGAAGTCCCTTATCTTGAGTCTGATTCATCACATATTTCCTTATATTCATGAATAATAAAAATATGCTAAACATATGTTTTCAAGGTAATGTTTTTGAATTATATTATTACCTTTTTTATATTTAACATGTTATATACAATTACGTAATCAATTATGTTTATGAATGATGTTTTGACCATATTTGGTTTATGTGTAAAATATTACATTGGTATGTAGAATATTTTTTAAAGGATCATTATTTAAACATATATAGAACAATAATTATGAAATTGAAATAAATTTTATATATCAATTATAATGATAAGACCGATCTTGGAAGATGGTTATGAAAAATGAATTGAAGTTACGATCATGGAGATGGAAGGTTATACACATGCATTAGTAACATTTCCGTTGTTCAATAATCATTATTGAAAGAATTTATTTAATATTTTATAATTATATATTGATAATTATACCATAAATAACATTATAATTATTTATATATAATTTTATATTTCATTCATTTGATTTAAAATAAATCACAGCGCTTCAAGGGGAGGTATTCCAGACATCTAGGAATAATGTTCTCACCCTTTCAATGTGGGAAATGGTAAAATAAAATACTATAATATAATATATTTATAGAAATATAATTATGTAAATAATATCATAATTATTTAATTTATATAATATAAACTTATTTTGGTTACCCTTACTACCTTTCATGTATATGATAGTGAAAAATGCTACACATCACTTTGTGTGATGCTAGACCCCCATACATATGATCGACATTATCGCATCACATATGGTATGAAATGTAAAAATATTTTATATGATATAATAAATACAAAGGTATAATAATTTTATAAATATCATATATATCTTTTTTAAATATTATATCCATCATTATGTCCAACTATGAGAGGTAATAATAGAAAAATTAATGATATCGTTTCGCAAGGCGGTAGTCCACTATACACATAAACAACAATTCTATTACCCATATTACTGATGTGTGTGTGATTTTTGGAAATATTATTAACATAAAAACCCATGTATTTGTTTATTATGCTAATTTTATTTTATAACCATGGTATACGAATAATTCATTGGGTCGAAGAATGAAATAAAAAGCACATTGATGAATGTTACCTCTTCTTAAGGTAAATGATTTTGGAATGTACCTATGGCCTTCCGTTTACAGATTTAGGCCTAATGTAAGGATTAAAATATTAAAATAGGTAATTGGATATGTGATTTTAGAATTTCTTGGACGAGGAAAATTTATTGAGTGGTGTGAAGAGAAGACTAAGGGGATGCCTTTTATAAGGGAGGTGAGTGGTAAACTTGTAATGATTTTTAAGAGGTAATTCCACCCACTTTTTTCCTTGTCAATTGGATCTGAAATTTCAAAAAATATATATATTTAATGTGATGAACTCTAAATAATTCTATTATATGGGTTCTTGATAAGTTTCTATCTCATTTTTCTATATATGTCTAAATTATAGTCACTTGGTAAACTCATTTTACCCTCAATTTCTCTGATTAATTTTAATTGTTTTCACTAATCACTATGGTAAATAATTATGTTGGAAAATTTATAAATTCTAAATTATTTCTACCCCAAATAAGTAGTCAATTTTTAAAATTAAATTCCAAAAGTTAGAAATATTTAATTAAATACTAATACCATAGATGTTGTGAGCTATCTTATTTATAAGATAAGTATTTTTTAGAAAAGTAAGATTCTTTTTTAATATAATGAATACTAATAATCATTTTAAGAAAATAAAATATTATATAATGATATGTGATATATTATTATCATGTAAAAAAATACCCATTTTGGATTTTTTTAATTAATTAAAAATGTGAAACATTACACCTTTTAAAATAGTGTTTAGAAAAATAATTCTTTAAACCAAAATACAAACTTATATATAAAATATATAACAATTTGATAAACAAATTATTTAATTTGATTAAATATGATGAAATGATATATGGGTTACTTTCAAGAATATTCAAAACCAATTGAGGGCTCTTAAATTAGTTGATTGTATAAAAAGAAAAACACTTTTTCTAAAAAAAGAACATTTCAGTATTCACAAAAAAATTAAAAATTTTCCAACAAATCTCAAAATTTCATGAAATGTGAATTTTGATATGATTATTTAAAAAATGATATAAATTTTATCAAATTCAAATTCCTAAATTCCTAAATTAATCTTTAATGTGAAAAATTTAGAAAAAGTGTTTAATTAAAACTATTTATGTTTTTTAATTTATAATTACTTAATTTTTTTTAAATAATAAAAAAATATGACTCATATTTATAACTATGATAAAGATTTATTATACAGTTAATTGGGTTGTTACATCCTTACCCCTATTATAAATAGTGTCATTGTAATTTTATTAACTTATTGAACAAGGGGAGATATATTTCCCTCAAAACATTTAGAGATTCAAATGTTTCTACTTCAACCATATGGTTCTCCCACAAAACCATAAGTTGAGGAATTAACTTATTCCACAAAACATTACTTCTATGGTAAATAAATTTATATTTATATTCCTTATAAGAAATATTATCTTCTAACTGATCTAATTTGGGGCTTAAAACATGATATCAATCTGTGTATATTTTTATATATTACAACTTTTACAATTTATTATAATTTTGATAAGCTCAGAGGAAAATTAACTTTATAGAAATCTTATATTTGTTTCTACAATATTTCATATAGTCTAATAAACCATATACTCATCTTCTCCTTCTTACCAATTTGTATCATAATTTTCCATGGAGAAACATTGATAAAGGCATGGTCGCCATCCTCAATAGAATGATTAATCCACTAGTTATCTGCATATCTTTTCGTCCTTCTCTAAGATGTCTTCATATGTCTTTAAATTAAATACACCTTCTAATCCATTCCCTCAACTAACTATAGCTCCATCAATTTCATCTCTCTTACATCATACCAAAATTATTGTGTCTCACACCACATTCCATTTAATTCCTCAAATGGTGAAACCTATATAAAGGATCGAAAACTATTATTATATGAAGAATAAATCAAAAAATTATGTTGATACCAATGTACTTGTCAATTCATTGAGAAATAAAGAATCGTATCCTCCATGGTAATAATTATTTTCTCATAATATATGTTGAATTGAGGTTGAAAATATATATTGAAATTTACGTCAGTACCCAGTGACTTATAAATCCTTTTCAAAAAATGGATGTGAATTTGGGATCACAATACGATATAAGGGATAGAGGCACTCCATTTAGTATGACTATATACTTAGAAACACTCTTTTAAGAATACTTGAATACATTATATTTTTAATTGTAAGGAAATGGGAATATTTAGTTAATCTGTCAACAATTACCCAAATCGCATTATTACCTCTTGTGTCCATGGTAATCCCAACAATAAATACATTAATATATTTCATAATTTATATTCAGAAACTCAATTTTTTTAAGAATCCCCATTGGTAACTATCTTTATTCATTAAAATTATGATAAATCAAACACTTCATGGTGGAGTTATAAATGTGTATTTTCTTTCCATTTCACCATCAATACTTCTGAAGGTCTATTTATATCTTAGTACAACATTGATGAATAGAATATGGAGAAATATGAGCTTTATTCGGAAACTCATTCCTAAACAGGGATTCAAAAGGTGCTAATTAGATTTTTTCAAATAATAAAACACCTTATTCATCAATATTAAAATTTGGAAACATATCCTTCTAAAGGGATTATTCCTCTTCCTACAAATTTGGATCCTCCTTTTGAGCTCTCCTAATTTTTTTTTGGAAAATTCAATTGTACTGAAACTAAAAAAAGGATATTCACGAATCTTCACCTTCTAGGAAAACATTAATTCGAAAATTAACTGGAGGTTCACATTTCAAATGTATCATGGTTAATGTAGCATTTCATTATTGACACAGAGCATTAACCATTTGTTTTCTATTCTGAGATGGTAATGAATCGTGCAATCAAAATCATTAATCACATTCAACCATCTTCACACTTTCATATTCAATTATTTCATATTGAATATATATCTAAATCCATTACGGGAATTATATATTTATATATTTACTCCATAAAAATAATTACTATAAATTTTTAAATAAAAAAATAGTAGCTAATTCCAATTCATCTATGGGGTAATTTAACTCATGAGGTTTCAACTTAAGGGAATCATATGAAATTTCCAAATCAATATGAATTTGAACAGAAAAAATTACTTGTAATGAAATATCATTATAGATAAAATATTCACCATTTTTTGGAGGTGGGTCCAATAATTGAGTGTCTAAAAATACTATTTTTTTCTCAATATAATAATCATCACAAACTTTTATCTATATTAACTTAAATTAATTTTGATTTATCTAAGTCGGTGGGATAGAAACCTGAGAAAAGTTTTCAAAAAACCTCTTACTATATCCTACTAATCCCAGAAAACTATGAATCTATATAATATTTTTAGATCATGGAAATTATTCAATTTATTTTATTTTATCAAGGTCAACATTAATCACTTATTTAGAAACAATGTTTCCCTGGAATGAGATTTTTTTCAACCAAAATTCACACTTTCAAAATTTCCTACATAATTTATTTTGTTTTAATGATTTAAAAACAACAATTATATTCCTTTAATTTTCAGCATGAAATTTAGAATATACCTAAAAATAAAGAATCAAGAAAACCATAAACATGTTCATGAAACTTGTGAAAATTATATTCATAATTTCCATAAATACAACTTTTTCATTAGATCACCAAAAAATAAATACCCAAAATTTCGTAGTGCCCATATCGGCTCTGAAATATAGTATTTGGAATGTATACTTACTTCACATTAACAGAAGGCACCCCAATATCAAGATAATCATCGAACAATATAGAGCTCCCCATAACTGATCAAACAAATAACCATAGTCCAAGGATACTTCTTCTCAATAGTGATGTTATTAAAGGCTCTATAATCAATAAAATATCTCATTGATCCACATTTAATTTTAAAACTAATAATTGTATAACCCCATAGTAAAGTTCTAGGTCAAATGAATCTTTTAAATAATTACTCTAAAATTTTTTGTTTCATTTCTAAAATTACCACTTAAGATATTTGATAAGGAGATTTATAAATAGTCTTATCACCATGTACAGAGTCAAAAGGTAACTCACCTCCCAATCCATAATTAAACATGGAAAATATTTTCGGAACATCCATGAATTCATTTTCAATTGGATGATCAATAACAGAATATTTTTAATTATTTTCCAATATATGATCTTGGTAAAATAATCTAGCATCTCTAATCAATTTTTCAGCTTCATGGTATGTTATCAAAAGCATGAAATCAGTGAACACAACATTATTTTCACTTTAATCGATATTATAATAATAAAATGAACTCCAATAGAGACAAAACATGTTATAAAACTCCACTAAGGAAAATTCAAAAAGATTTTAAGGAAATTCCATCCAACTAATAACAATTGGAATATTATTATAAATCATGGTAGATTTAATACTTCAAGGTATATTTTTTCCAAATGATATATCATAATATAATTAAGGGGTGTTTCCTTTTTAATTAAAAATTTATCCAAAATGAATAAATATCAGGATAGAGAGTCAAATAATGTATTGGAAAAAAATTTGAATACATAAGTAACATACCTATCTACATTTCATTTGATGGACCAAAATGAACTGTTATAGTACATAATGACTTCTCTGTATCATTATATTTCAGAGCATGGTGATATCTATCCTATGAAATTTAATTTTTAAATGAATTAAAATAATGACAGAAATCACATCAACTAAAACACCTCACTATTGGAGGGATATTGTTTACATCATTCTTTGGTTGTTCAAGGTGCTTTTCATTACAGTCCTGAATCATGTGTCAAAACTAACCACACATGAAATACTTCATAGATCCTATCAATATTTCTTTGAAATGTGTTTTCCATAATTAAGAATGTTTTGAGGGCTTACTTATCGTCGTATTCGATTTTGGTTTCCCTGTTTCATGCCACCTTATCCATTTATTATTATTTCCATCTCAAGGAACATATATGTCAGTAAACATTTTCTCAACTTTCTTAGAAAAATAAAGCACTTTCGCATAACATATAAATTATTTTGAAGACAATTCTCTTCGTAAACTTGGTTTAAACCCTAATAAGAACCTTTTATTCATTCAATTAGTTTTTCAAATAATATCTGGTACATACCAAGCCAATATTGTAATATTTGTTTCATATATATCTAAGGAATTTTTTTATTTCTACCTCAATTCTATGATTTTTTCCATCTATATTCAAACAACCTTTTGGAAATATTTATCAAGTAATATATCTTTGAATTGTTATCATTCCGTGGATTCAATATCATCTTTCTCTCTTGTATTCATAACCAAATACCATCATCAAAAAACATAACATTGAAAATCATAAATGGAATGGAATACATTTTGATGTTCTAAACATCCAATTTTATATAATATATTTTCCAAAATATTAATAAATAATTTAGATAAAATAGTATTATATGATCCAAGGAATGATAGGTGATGCATCCTCATGAGATTATACAAAATATACTTGTTCCTTCATGGTATATTGAGTCCACTTTAACATGGATTCTACCACAATTTCTCTCTTGTTTCATCTAATCCATCACTTCAACAAATCATTCTCTTCGGATTTAGACGATCTCGAGATATCGATAAGTAAGGATATTATGTTCATGGTTCAATTCAACTGAATCTTCCTCATTTCATCTGTAGAAAATCACACTGAATAAAAATATTTTAAATGATAAAACATAGTAATCATTAAAGACTTTATCATTTCAACATAATCATTTGGAAAAATTATTAAAGGGAACATTATTAACATTCCCATAACCCCTAAAGTAATATAAATTTTCATTTG
This sequence comes from Viscum album, assembly GCA_963277665.1. NCBI lineage: Eukaryota > Viridiplantae > Streptophyta > Magnoliopsida > Santalales > Viscaceae > Viscum > Viscum album. Next base: position 1,296,466,412 of record OY728135.1, read on the forward strand.
ATACTAATTATAAGGTTACATCCTTAAACAATACAAAATCTTGTGCTTTATTCCACAATTTATTTTCTTTCACTTGGAGGATCTATTTAGGTTTAAATTATTTGCAATTTTGACATAACTGATAAATCACAAAACCATATAACAAAATGTGGACACTTAAGATCAATATAAATTTTTTCCATCATATAATAATATTTAAATAAACAATATTTCTTTCATGAAAAATCATCAATAAATTCAACATGACTTCATCCTTTCCATTACACATCCTATGAAGTACATTTAAAAACATTGGACGAGTACAATAATATTAGTATGGGATATAAAAGAATGGAAAATGTTATCCTAGTGAAAACATAAATACTGGGATAATAATTAAAATTATCTTAAAATATTCTTGATTATATAGAATAAAAATCTTCACATGAAAATAACCAGAAAAATTTCTTCAAAGATAATCATTAAAACCCATATCATGTAATCAAAAAATGATTTTTATGACATAGAGAATAATATAAATAAAACACAATAAATATCATTTTTATTGAAATAGAATTATGGTTGAAATGAAAAATTATCATTACCTATTTCATTGGTACATTATCTAGGAGCACAAATAATTTAAGATCTAATGAGACCACCTAGTTTTATTTTGGTCATCCCTTGTTTATGTTCTATTGAGAATACTCATCACTATCTAAGACACCCCATGTTTAAGCTATAACAGGATCACTTAGCACTATTTGGGTGCACACATTTATCATGTATAATTCACATGTACAATATAATAATACAATTATGATTTCCCTTTTCCATTGTAATTTTTTTAAAAAAAATTAAACTCAAAAACAAAACACTTTTTTATATAAAAATACCTTTTTCTTATAAAATCTATTTTCAATACCATACTACCCTTTTCATTTAAAATCCAATTTCTAATACAACAAAAAAATTAAAATGGTTTTCTCTTAAAAAATATTAATTAAAATGGAATAAATAATTCATGTAATGGTCATTGGGGTGGAAAAGTAATTGATTTCATGAACATTAGGAATAAAATATTCCTTTTGTTATTTGTTAACACATACCGTAAAAAACATATGAAAATAATACTTTTGAAAACCATTTAAGTAAATTAAAAAAGGACTAAAAAATATTATTATATATATATTTTCAATATAGAATATTTGATAAAATCATTTTAAATAAATGTACAATAAAAATTAACAGTTTTAAGGAAAACATTAGAGATGATTTTTTTTAATTTAATGAATTGTCCCTTATCACATTGGAAATGTTTTAATCATAATAAAAAAGAAAGAAAAATGATATATGAAATTATAAATACAATTATAATAGATAACATCAAGATATTTAATTTCAAAGGGTCTGTATATACTCTTTAACAAATAATATAGGTGCATTAGATCATGATATGCCTTAAAAAATAAGATTGAGACATAGTCCATTAATTTGATTCTTATTCATCATGTGTGCCATTATATTCATAAATAGTATAAATGTTTTAATAATTTACATTATTTAGAACCTTTTCAATTTTTATTATTACTTTTGATGAACTTTTTAAAATGTTATATAAAGTTACATAATCAATTAAATTTAATTTGGATGTTTTGAGGATATTTGATTTCTATGTCATAAATGAATTGGTAGGTTTAATATAGTCAATGGGTCTATCAGTTAAACATATATAAAATAAATATCATAAAATAATCATTATATTTATACATAAATTATTCTTATGAAACCAATCATGGAATATGTTTATGAAAAATGATCTCACGTTATGATTATGGGGACAGTGGACCGTATGCATGCATGAGTAACGTTTCCATCTTTTAGTGAACATCATTGAAACAAGGTTTTTAATATTTTACCCTTATTTATTTCCATGTTCAGGTTACTAAAATGTACTTCACAACACTTCATACATTGGTAGTCCTCCATATACCCATGTGACATAATCTTGTCCCCTATGGTATGAAATTTAAACAAGGTGAATACGATATAATTACTTCATAGGTATAATTATGTTGTTAATAACATAAATAACGTATATAAATAGTATGTACATCATCACTCCAAACTACAATTAGTGGTAACGGAAAAATGAACGTCATTGTTTTGTGAGGCTGTAGTCCTCTACCCAAACGAATGGTGATTTTCAATCCAATTTGATGGAACTGTGTTTAAGTGTAGTTCATAATGTTAAAATAAAAAATATTACATTATTTATGATACTTATGTTATTATACAATAATGGTATATTAACAATTTATGTGGGTGGATAAAGAAATAAAACAAAAATGCATGATGATGATTGTAGCCTCTTCTTTAGGAAACTCCTTTTGGATCAAACCAGTTGAATTCCATTGTTGGATTTATTCCTAAAGTATGGAATAATATATGAGGGGAGGGAATTGTAATAGTTATTATGACATGGATTTTATTATAAAAATTCCATGATTGGTGTGATGAGCGGAGGATATGGGGAGGCATTTTATAATGGAGGTGAATGGAAAACATGTAAATTAATGAAAGAGGGAATCACAACCACATTTTTCATGTCAAGTGTCTCTAATAATACATGATACATAATAATTTATGAGATAATGTTGATATATATGCATAAAATGTGATATTGATAATTATCTAGGTCATTTTTCACTTATTTTTAAAGCCTAGTAACATTGTAAAATCATGTTTACCTTAATAAAAATGATTAATTTTATTTTTTTTCACTAATCACATTGGTAAAAAAATATATTTACCTAAATACATTTTGATAAATTATTATTATTCCAAGTATGTAATTAATATTTATAAATTTAATTAATATAATAATGAATTCTTAATTTATTATTAATCTTACATATGCAATGAGACAACAATTTTTTACCAAGATTATTTTAAGAAAACACATTATTCTATATTAACACAAAGAGTAATAATATGAAAAAAATGAAAATAAAAGAATATCTATTGAAATATATTTAATAAATATCATTTAAAATATTCTCCATTATATATTATATTAATTAATTAAAATGTTGAAACATATTTTTATTCGAAAAGGTTTTTAGAAAAACATGTCCTTAATCCTAAAAAATAATATTACTTTAAAAAAAATAAAAATTTGATTCAAAACTAATTAATTAGATTAAATAAATCTAGATAATACATAGGTTAATATAATAGATATTTAAAACTCATTTCTAACTCTAAAATTACATAATTTTATTTAAGAAAATACTATTTAAAAATTCCTTATTTTCACTATTCACATATAAACAAATATTTTTTGAAAACAAAAAAAAATAACAATAAGTAAATTGGGAAATTATTATTTTAGAATTGATATAATTTTATAAATTTAAAATTATAAATTTTATAAATTAATCATTTATATAAATCCTCGATAGATGAGTGTTTACGAAAAATAATTTCTTTTTAAAATTAAATATTACACAATATTTTTGTAATTAGAAGAACTATATTATTCATATTAATAAATATAATAATGGTATTTTCAAACATTTTGTATTTTGTTACAATTAATAATAGAATAAATGGTCAATAAATATAAAATTTATAGAAAATAGAATATAATAAATTCACCTATAATTATTTTATAAAATTGACTACAAACCAATTAACCACTTCAATAAAAAAACCATCCATATGTATTTGAATAATTAAAATGTCACTAAAAAATTAATAATTTCTAATTATGATCTAATTTACCTTTATTAAAATAATGACTCAAAATAAAATCTTTCAAACTAAGATCTTGGACATGTTTAAGTCCATACAAATATTTTCATAATTTGGAAATATATTTAAATATTTTTTTATATTCAAAAAATTTAGGTAGAAATCCTTTTTACAAAATAAAATAATTTAGTAAATAACTTTTAAAATCATTTGTAACAAATTAAAACCATTAAATGAATGAAAATAAAAAAAATCATACAAATTAAATCCAATAAATATGCATTAAATATTTATTAAAATATATATACTTTCTTTAAAATACCCTAGAACATCAAATATTACCTAAACCTAATTATTTTATATTATACCAATTTATTTGTAAAAAAATATCATTTCCAATTAAATGGTTATCTTTTAGTAATCCAATCAAATGAAAAAATATTTTTATTGAATAATGATTTAGGTAATCTTCCATAGAAACAGTATAATTAACAACTTTTAATACTTCAACAATATCTTTAGATTCAAATTGAGTAACAAAAGTATAATTAGCATAGAAATTCAAAACAAATCTGATTATTTTAATTTTAGAATTAATATTACCAATAAAAATTTCTATAAATTTCTATATATGAATTCTTATATAATCATTTACCAGATTAAAGAGTATTCTACCCTTCAAAAATAACAAAATTAATATTTTTATCTACTCAAAAAATAAATTCGTTATATTCTTTTTCAAATATCTCAGAATCCAAATTCAAATTAACATTACTATTATATAAAATATTACATGTACATATTCTTAAAACATTTATTTTTTTTTGAAAAACTTTATAATCATTACTTATATTATAATATCATAAGAAAATTACAACATCAGATTTAGAATTAAACATTTACTAAACTGACATCAGTTTTAGAAATAGATATATTAAATCAAAAGATTCTAAAATATTCAACTTTATATTTCATTCCATTTTGTAATTCATAAGGGGTATTCCAAAAAAATTACTAAAAATAGTCATATTTGAAAAAGGAAAACCAGAAAAGGAGATTAATTCCAATTTTTTTTTGGAAAAATATATTCACATGATATTGTCTTAATATTTTTAATTAATTATGGAAACATTCTATTGATAATAATATTTTTCAAGGTGTTCTTTGTGATAAATGTTTTTTAAAACCCCATTTTTTATAACATATTTAAAACTCATAAATTTTTAATTAAATTCTACTATGCTTAAAAATAATAATAATGATGAATTATTTTTCATTTTGAAATAAATTTTAAAAATCCTTAAATATAGATATGGATTAAATTTTATGAGAATGAATGTATACATATGTGAATATACTATAATTATATAAAATAACTGTAGTAAATTTATATTTTCATAGACTAAAACATTTAGTCGGACCAAAAAATTCAATATGCAATTGTTGTACTAGATGAAAAAAACATATTTAATAATTCAGCCTAAAAAATATTTATGTAGTTTCCTTTCTATTGAAGTGTCAAAAACATGAATCTTAACATTCTTCAAATCAGGAAGCTATATAACTATTTTCTTCATATATATCTTATATAATATTTTGAAATTTTCATATCTATATGAACTATGATAAACTAAAAAATCATTATCCATAGAATTCCAACACTTCAAATGATTGAATATTAGTTTAATAAAGTAAATATTGTAATAATTTTTATTTTATTTTGAAAAACATTCTAAAGTACTAAACATTAACAATTTAAATATTCTAAATTCCCTCCATCATCAAATAATTTGGATTTTAATAATTTATTCTGTTACAAACCATAAACACAAAAAATAATAAAATAATTGTAGAGTTAGAAATAATAATTTTTTCAAACCCATATAATTTTCCATTAGAATTATCTCTAAATGTCACAGTGGATCCCTCAAATTTTTATTGGATATAAATTTTGATTCATCTCCTATAATATATATATTCAATACATTATCCATTTACCGTAATTTTTTATTCTTCAAATACATTTTTATTAAAAATTTAATTCCAATACAGTTTTGGTACCCAAGCCACATTGGGTCTGATGGGATTTGTAAAAAATTCCTTATGTACCTAAATATATGTTAAATATGAATTATAATATAAATTATAATATAAACACTTATAAAAATTATTTTATTTATTATGAAGTATTATTGAAGCCTAATTGATCATTTGACAATGTAATTTACTTTCATTATATATCTAAAATAAATATCATAATATGAACTTCCTTTTATACCTTTTAGAATACAATTTTTATATATTTGAGACCATTTAAGTTCATACATAATAACCTTTTTTTATTTTTCATCCTATTTAAAGTCATCATCTTGTCTTAACCATTTTTTCTTTGTACAAAATTAAATAAATTTTCAATCAGATTTTAAATGTCTTTATTTTTTCTTTTCATTCATCATTTATGTATATTATATATCATTATAAAATTTCTTATTAGAAAATGAAAAAAAACTTTCAGTGATTTGAAAATTATTAATTGAGATATTTCATTAACAACATATTTCATATTATTAAAAATGATTTCATTATATAAATAAGAAGCTCCAAAACAGATATTTTCTCAATCTACAAATATATTCATTAAATACATAAATAGATTGTTTCTCAAAATAAAAGACATTATAAAAAAATTATAACTAGATAAATAAACCACATTTAAAGATGTCATAAATCAGAATTTCAATAATTCTGTTTCAACTATAGATTCTTCACTACAATTAGATTCTTGATCATGACTCTAGTAGTTTAATATATTTTTTATTTCCTTTTAAACATATTACCCTTCATTAATATTTTTAATCTTTAGTAGTTTAGATTAATGTTCCATTTCTTTCCACACTCAAAAAATAACATCTAATTTTAATAAAATAATATTATTATTGACTTTCCTTACAGAATTGATATTATACATTTGAGTGGTCCTTCAATTTTAGTTTTTAAAACATTATTTTTTTGTTATTTTATAATATCCAAGTAAAATATGGGTAATATATTCTTTTTAACTCTCCTGAATTTCAAAATATTATGATTAAGTAGAAACAATTTTAATATTTCTGAAATCTATAATAATAGTCTTTGATGTCTCTTCATCTATTGTTTTATTCTTTACCAATTAATGTTAGAGTTGTGAAACAATATGTTCTTCTAAATTATTTTCCATGCTGTTGTTTTTTTAATCAATGAATAAATTATTTTTATCCCACTTCATAGATAGATATCCTAAAAATATTTCAATAAGAACCTGATTTTCTAATTATTCTCTAAGTGAATTCATTCAATTTACAATTTTAGATAACCTATGGAATATCTGGTTAACAGTCACATCATCACCCATATTGCAAATTCGAAATTCACCCAAAAGGATCTCAATCATTGTCCTTATAAACAAATATTTGATAAGGTGATTAACTGTATAAATTATCCAAAATTCATAATGTGTTTTACAAATATAAATATGTTAAAAAACATATATTTATATATTAATAATTTTTATTAATAGGTTCTAATTCAAATAACATCTTACAATATAACTTTTATTGTCAGAATAATAGCCATACTCTTGTAATATATACAGTTTTTCCATATTAATGTAATGATCAATATTAATTTCCTTTTATATATATCCATTCTATTATTCTAATAGCCTTCGTTAATACAATAAATTTGAGGTTATATTTATGGAATCCCCCAAAATATTTAACTACATTCTAATAAATATCATTCCCATAAATGTTTAAGTCTATGAAGTGGTTGGTAGAAAAAATATTCTCTCTGGGTACAATGATCAATAAAAAATTATTCTTAAATGGAATGGTATAATATCATGTTTGGTATTAGTAAAATGTAAATGAGATAAAATATCCAAAATGGATATGAAATTATGAAAATTGTCATGTCTAAACTATAATAGTTGAATACTTTTGTTTGGTTGGTTGTGAATTCACAAATTTTAAAATTTTAAAGATATTAATTTAGTGTTAAAAATTATTTAAGTATGGTAAATTATAATTAGAATAAAATTATTTTTATGTTAGATCATATTAATGTGATCCTATGTATATAGTCAACCGAATTCTACTCCTTGATTTGAATTATAGGTTAGAAACCCGTGATTTTTTATGGGGATCACAATTGATTACAACCTACCATTTTTTGTTATGGAACAACCACACAATAACACTAAAATGAAATGGGGTGTCCCAACATGATTATTACACTGAATAATAACCTATTTTCAAAGAAACCTATTTTTTGAAGAATGTGGAACCCAGTTCCATCATTTTATCTGGAGAGTCACAACCAAAAAACAAGATTTATTCATTAATGGAATAGAATAAAGGATAAAATTTTAATCACATATGGAAGATCGAATAAATAATGAACAGGCTCAGAGATACTAGGTCGGGATTATAGAAGAATAATTGATGAAGAATATCAATCTATTATTGTGTAAGGGATTGTCATGTATCTCCAATGCAGTAAAATCTATAAAGGTCGTGTTCCTTTTATATATTTTCCCATTGTTTTGATATATGTTATACGTAGTATCATTGAATTTTTTTGTGGTTAATCAATGTTTTCTAAGAAATTATATTAGTATACACATCAATTTTTTAACTATATGTATTTTATAAATTTATATAAATTCTTCAACATCAATTCCTTAAACTATAATAGTTATAATAATTGAAGATAATAATAATATTAATATGTTAATTTAATTACTGATTCTCATTATCAATAAATCTCTAAGAATAAACAGTCAAGACATTCAAAACTATAAGGCTTGAGATAATGAGCTAAATCAATGATGTTTAAAACGTTAAAATCAAATTTCACAGTTTTTAAGTATCCTCAATAATAGGGGTATTTAATTAGTTATCCAAAACATGGAATAATCCCATAAGTTATAAAACAATGACTCCTTTCAAAATGATTTAAAATACTTTCTGAAATCATTTTAATAAATCAATATAATGAAAAAATTAAATAATATTAAAAATATTTCATAAGTATTTTTTTATTACATACTTTTATAAGGATAAACATTTATTTGAGATATACTATTTTTAAGATATAATTATTTTCAATCAAAACATGATATTTTATAATAAAAAAGATTCATAAGATAAAATGTTTCAATAATAAAAAAATGTATAAGAAACATTTTCTATAAATTCATTATTTCCATAGGGTGAACTTATAAACATACAATATTTATAAGAAACATATATAATTAGCTTTCATAAGATTCAAAAACCCATATAATTATAATATATTAATAGGTTTGATGTTCTTAAGGTTCATCTACTATTCATGTTTATCTAATATAGTTGAGATATTGGGGTTAACATAATAATGTTTCAAAAAATTCACATATGTTAAAGAAAATGAAATCTAAGGTTGATACATAAAACATAATGTTCGTACATAAATACATAAGGATCATGCATACCTCTAATCATATGTTTTAACAATATAACAAAAAAATGATCATAGAATACATTATATAAAAATATTATAGTCTGTAATTAATCATATAATAGATGATTAATAAATGTGTAATTATGAATTTAATAAATTATTATTATAAAATTAATGGATCCTTGTTAATATTCATTCAATGGAAGAGTAAAACAAGTTTTCTATAATAGTAATAACTTTTTTTTGTAAAATTATATTTTCATGTAGGAGTGAACACATAAGATTAAACAATTTTTAAAAAATTATAATAATTATATAAATGGTAATTTTTTAATAGTGAAATATTTATTTATTTCCAACATCAGGTAATTAAAATAATATTAAAATAGAAGACTATAAAATTTTTATTTTCTAATGTTATATATTTTAAATAAATAGGTAATTATAATAGTAAGGATTTTTGTAACAATGGAATTTCTATAATGATGAGGTTTTTGTAATAATGAGGTATTCATAATTATAAATACACAAATAACTATGTCAATAAGGTTCCCCAAATTATTTATTCCCATCTCAAAAAAATTGTTTCCTTCTATATGGTATTCTAATTTATTATTGAACAAATAAATAGTTTCACTAATACACAAACAAATAATTTTGAATTTTTTTTCTCTATAATGAAAAGGATTTTCCTTTATATTATTAGAGTATAACTTTTATCTGCATTCTGTTATCTAATTTTCAACATCTCTTCTAATTTTTTTAAATTAATTAAGGGAATAATACTTTTATTTTATTAAAAAAATGAACATCTTTTATAGAATCCATAATGAAATGGAATGAAAAAATATTTTTTCATTACTGTTTAACTATTGATATTAATGTAAAATAATTCAAATAGAAATATGGAGTTAATTTCCATAACATTTTCATCAAATGATAATATATTCCCTTTTCAGATGTCCAATTATGAATATATCTTTATCTACTAATTATTAGGAGAATTATTAAAAGTTCAACCCTTCCGATATTTCTCATTCTTATATAGGAAATATATTCATGTAATATATTTAATATATTTTTCATCTTTTCATGTAATTAATAATATGTTTAGGTACATATAATTCGAATATGAATTCCACCAGTTCTCTCACCTTTTCTAAAAAGTTAATTTTTTAACATCTTAATAATATCTTCTTGATTTTAAATAATATATCATTAACAATATTTTATAGTTTTATATGACTATACAAAGGGTACATTGGTTCTTCCATAAATAAGATAGCATTTCAATGAAATTTCCGACCTAAAATTCAATAATTAAATATATATATTTTCGATGAACTATCATTCCGAAAATCCAAAATTTCATTACATATTTATCCATATAATTCAATATATATATATATCTACTTTTCTAAGAAACTACTAATCGCTATTAAATATTTATTGATTTTATTCCTAAGAAACATTCAATAAAATTTACACTAATATAGGTCTATCATTTTGTCTACGTGATTAAGTTTGTAAGGATGAAATTACTTGATTTAATTGAAATGGATGAAAACATGTGAGTTATTTTGTTGTATCCAATTAAATCATCACCTCATGTATATAAAAAATACAATAAAATTATTTTGAAAATTAAAATTTGAATTATTAATTTACAGTGGCATTTGAATTTTCATATTTTAACATCTCAAATAAAATATAATCCAACTGATTCTATAATTATTTCAGATCTGGAGAATTATGTATTATTAATAAATATATAGAAATTATATTTCATATACCTATAACAGCAATACTAATCGATAAATATGGATTTTTTAATTAAAAAATTTCATTCCTATTGTGTGTTACTATATTAGGTATAATGTTATATGATCCACCCCCCCTTGAATCCAACATGGGAAACTAATAAAGACATTAGTGTACCTCGGTTACCACCTATAATAGGCCATCATTTGGTGAATACTATAATATATTTTTTAGGTAATTTTTTTAATATTTTTCAATCTATTTTAGGATTATATTTAGGTGATTTTGGTGGATCAAAATAAAGGGATTAAAAATAATGATGTTATGATATTTAATAGGAAGGAATCTTCTTAAAAAAAATTTAAGGTACCTAATGTGGGGACCTGGATACCTAGTAGAGCTAATGGTGGTAGTGGTGGTTCTATAAAAAGTTTACCAACCACCCAGAGGCCATAGACTAGGTACTTGATATTCCCTAAGACAATTTTTAAAATTCAAGAAATATAACCATTTTTTCTTTGGATTTGATCATTAATTTGAGTTTTCTCATTCTATTGGTAAATATTTATAAATCATATTCACGCTAATCTCACTATTTTTTTGTCCACGGTCATGGAGTGATTTCCCCATTGTTACAAAATGTAATCGTGATCTGTTAGTTGTGTAAGATCTATATTTATTGTGGATTAAAGAACAACAATGTTTTAGGTTTAGCATATGAGTTTTAAATATATTTATTTTTTAAATTTCTCAATTTTCTTTTAGTATGTTGGTTTTAATATTTCATTGTGTTTTTAAAGTAGTTTATTATCCTTTCATCAGGTGGATTTCTTCTTCTTTGTGAGTTATGGTAGGTATTGCATTTTTTGGATAATAATTATTATTATATATAATTTATTCATCTATATATTATGTAAAAATTTCATAGGATATTATTAATGATAGAAATTGGGTATATAGTAGGAAAATAATTTTACATGATTTTTAGGAACTTTGTGATTTCAGAAAGTGTTTCTTGGTGTTATAATTTTTGTAATACATATGTAATGGGATTTTTGAAATTGGAAAATATATAGATTAATTTTTTATTTTATGTTAAAATTAATGGAAATTTTAGTAGTTAGAGAATTGAATAATTAATTGATGTTTATGTGACCATTTTTATGTGTTTTGTCTATTATTCTACTATATTATTTCTTATTATGATTATATAAATTTTAGTGAGTTGATGTAATGCATTTACATGAGGTTTTCTTTGGATTTTATGGGTAAAACAATAAAAAATGATTATTAATGGGAGAAATGTATTATGTAGTAGGAATAAACAAATCTAGTAAATTAGAGGAATTTTTCTAATGTTCGGATGGTGTTTTATAAAGAAATTTAGAGACCTTAAATAATGTCTGATAGGTATATTTTCTTATGAAATTACATAATATAATTATAAAATGAGGTATTTATTTTATAATATGACTATATTGAGAAGTGAATTTCATACTATTATAATGGGGAATTTGATCTTGAATATACTTGTTGAAAATTGGGTGGTATAAAATAAAAGAGTTATAGGGGTTCTAAGAGGTTGTATGCTATTTTTCAAAGTGTTTTTGTTATTCAGTTTAATTTTAGGGTTTTATTTATGTTATTATGACTTTTAAATAATGTGATGTTTGGAATAAATTACACTAACTTTTATGTTGTGAATTGTTCTATAAGGATAGACACTTGTAGTGAACCCTTGTTCATACAAGGAATTTCTAACTGATAAAAAATCTTTGTATTTGGTTTAGCCATGTTTTAAATCCAAAAAATATATTTTATGCCATGAATTTTTCTTAATATATAGAGATGATACATGTGTTTAGATATGTTTTACTACATTTGTTATGAGTATTCATATTAAAACTAACAAAAGTAGTTTTAACCATTTCAGATAAATAGTTTAAAAAATACATCATTTTCTTGGTTAAAATTAGGGTATTAAATAATTTAATATTTTAAAATTTTCATTTATTATATCATTTAAAGTAAAGGGGGTTATTAGGGTAGTAGTGGTTTATATTGGGAATTTATTATCACTCACTGCAAGCTCAGACATAATGTTCACATAGAATAAATTCATGATATTAAACATAAAGGAACGAAGCCAAAATAATATGGGAGTCAATTTCTAGAGGTATCCAAAAATATTATATATTCTCATTTTGATCCTTATAATGGGTTATCCATACATTTTTATATTTTTTATTTTATCTTTATTATTCATACTCTTATACATGAGCTTTACATTTGAATAATTTGTATATTTATGACATAGAATAGAATTTATGAGATATTGTTTTGACATGGTGAGTATGTTAATTTTTCCTTTCATAATTTATTAATAAAATATCCACTTTCTTATATTTTCCTTGTAATGGAATATTTTACCCAAATTCACTCCTCAAGAAATATTCATAAACCCATACTATTGGACAATAGCACCTAGTGTTCATAGAGAACACTTGAGTCCATGTGATATTTCAACTCAACAGTATAGTCAGGAAAATTTAAGATGCTGTAAAAAGGTTTCAAGCTAGTTTCTATTAACTAGTCTTAATATTTTGATGTCGGTAGGTTTTGGATTTTTATATTGGTGTTGGTAGGATTATTATGTGTATTCCCAGCCAATACAACCATGGTATATTTCAATGCTACATAGGATGTACAGGAATGTATTTTTTAGGATTTTAACTTTTACATTATAGTGTGGTTATATCGCTATTAAAGTTTATATAGGGGTATTCATGAATCAGTTGAAATACCGGGAAATGATATAACTATGTGAACATGTGTTTTTGATTGATCGGTGAATTAAACTTCATTTTAATAATTATCTCATTAATAAAATTGTCAATTTATTAAGAAATTTTCTATTAATAATATATTCAGTTGATAAATTTTATTTTACTAATTATAGGTTACAATTTGATTTGTTTGACTAGACTAATTACCTTTTTTAAGGAAGTGACGCCTATTAATTTTGGTTGTTTAAAATTTTATAGATCAATGAAAACTTGCTTGTTAATGGTTTTACTAAATCATGGAACATATTAATAGCATTAATGAAACAAGTACTAAGGTGGTTATATAGGATAATTTTTGTTTTAGATATATAGAATGAAAATATTATCATTTTCCTCTAGGTGGTGAGATAGAGAGTCTTGTAGATAAGAAAATAATTGAGACATTACTAATGATGAATCAACATTAGGTGGGGTAACAACCTCAAAATGTTGGAGAGATATAATATTTTGTTTGTTATTTTTTATAATATAATACATTAGTATTTATGTAAAATGTTGGTAATTTAAGATTTAAAGAGTATTTAAAAGGAATTCGAACGATTATTGAGATGATCGATACTTGTGGAGTAAGGAATATGAGGTTTGTTTTATTTCAGATTGAGGGACTGACTTCATGGTTTAAATAACCACTAATTTTCTAGTGTGTTATAAGCTAATTTTATAATTTATTAACAATTTTTTGAACAATGAGTTTTTTCATACTATTCTTTGGGGGTGTTTGGTTGGCTTTGGTGTGTTTTAGGGGCCTTCAATTGGGTTCATGATTCGTACATGGTAAGAGAAACCATGTTCCATTCCATAAAAATTATGTATCATAGGTTAAATTATAACATAATGGTTAGTGGATGATATGAAAAACCAGAAAAAAAACTATGAAGCCTCCCAAGAGAAAGAAGATCATACAATGTTGGCGCATGGTTTGAAAAAACGTGGGACCAAAACCATTTTTGAAAAAGTTAAAGCTCTATAAAATAAAAATAATGGAAGTCCCTCACCTAATTTGACCCATTATTTTTCCAAAATTAATCCCTCTCAACAAGGAGACTCTAAAATCACTATTTATAAATTTCCTTCCCTTACATTATTGATCATGGTTGATCTAATTTTTTTGGTGATCAACAAATTAACGTATTTGTTCTACAAACCACCATTCTTATGGTTTATTCTAGATCCACCCATTTTTCCTTGAAAATAATCATATATCTGGAACATCATAGATAGATATATATTTATATATTTATATATATTCTAATTATATCTAATGACGAATTAAAGGGCATTTTGTTGATCTGTTACAGATCTAACCCTTTATTATCATTCATTTGATCAATCACTGATCTAGCATCATTGGTGAATCCTGGGTGGTGTTGACTTGAGTTCAGAATACAAATATATTCATGAATATCATGTTAAAACCTTGATGGGATTGATTTGGGATTAGTTATAGGGTTCTGGGTGTAAAATATCAATCATGATGGGGCTTCGGTGTGACTTGAGTATGGATTCTCAAAAGGATTTAGATTTGTTGTAAATGAGATAAAGGTGGGATGTTCCATTAAAACATAGGAACTATATTTATCTATATTCATTGATATGATACATATGATTTTTTATCTTGATTGGTCATGATTTATAGTGATCACATGTTTGTGTGTGTGTAATATGTGACACCAATAAACAATGATTGATTCCATGAGAATACATATGGATCCTATTATCATGTTTGATGTTGATCACACGTGCTTGTATGTTGCTACTAACTCTAATGGTGAATTTCTATGTTAATCCCATATAATATTTACTAGTTTGTCTATATTTATTATATATTTGGAGGTATTTATACATATATTTAGAATAATAATATGATCATAATTTTGGTATCCCTTATAGGAGGAGTGCAACAGACTTGGGATGATGATCGAAATGGACCTGAACACTATGTTATGTAAATATTCCCCAAAAGAGAAAACTATGGACATTGAAACAAGGGTATGGTGACCTTATAGACATACACATCTAATAGGTATAATATGACATTATTTGAGCCCTGATATATGACTGTGATGGGGTTTCATAGATGTGAGGCCTACCCTAATAGAGGCATGATTTTGTGGCCTTGTTTCTCAATTTTACTTGATTCCATTTGACTAATAATAGTCATATTCACCATACTGGTAGCTAAATATTTATAACTCTGGAAATATCTTACAAGTACCACTCCATCATGGAGCCAAAGCTTGTATGGATGGGGCTTGTGTTAGATTTTTGTCACAGAACACATCAGTATATGTTCATTGTTTCTTTCATGCAGATTAAGAATTATCATATAATACAATAGTAATACATTTTAAATCATGTTAATGATTTATTTTTGTTTTCCTAATGTCTTTTATTACTCACACCCTATATGAGAATATATAATTGTGAGAAGACTTTCTGATAATAACTTCATTTAATGGAAAGGGTCCTATGACAGATAATTGATCTAATGAGTATAGAGTTTTTAATATTTCAGGGATGGACAATGGAGGATTATAATAGGAATTTATTTATTTATCTATTAAAACTTATTATGTGATGGTGATTCATTCAAAATATGGATCCTTGTTCTTATTAATATATAATATGGTTTATATTTATGACTATATTTTGATTCATTTATCTTCTACTATAATATTAGAGGTTGTGACATTTTATTATTTTTATGTTGTATAGATTTTATTATTAAGGGAGTAATCTTTTCACTGGTCCCTTAGAACCCCTTCATATGTTAGTAGCCTTTTAATATTGGTAAGATCACATGAGGTCTTTTCGAATCACAACTTGGTTGTTGTTAATGTTATTTAGTTTGGATAATAACAAAATAGTATCTATTTAGGTTTACATTACTTTTTTATAACCTTTTTTGGGGCATGGAATAATGGTGTTAGGTTGTATGGAACATCGATAGGGGAGTTATGCATGTGCCTTGATAATAAATGTATGATGGACCTCTGAGTTACTAGTGATGGGATTATTGTTATTTTTTCCTGATTACTATTTGAATATGCTCTATTTTACATTTTTTTCATAGATTATGTTATATGCATGTATTTATAAATCATGAATAGACATATATGATTTCATGATACATATATATTTATATGTTTATGTTTTCAACATGGAAGTTCCTAAATAAAATGACTAATATTTTACATAGTTATATATCTGTATTATCTATTTTAGGGACATGTATGTGATTCTATAATACCATGTACTAGCATTGGATTAATTTAAGTTAACAATTATAATATATATATATATATATTACCATGAATAATGTGTAAGTATGGATAACTATTCATGATGCATGGGATGAACAAGAAGGATTAAACCAAATATGGTGGGGTATAACTTTGAATATATCTTCTAATGTTTGTATTAATCTAACATTTCTATTCAAATAAGTAAGTTTTTCTTGGATTAATAAATTTTTGTTTCGAAATTTATAAAACACTACCTTAGAGATGCACCATTAGGATACTTGGTGATGAAGGTAATAATGCCCATGAAAGGGTGTAGGTTCTAGTTCCACCAAATATTTGGAGAATGATTCACCTAAGCATTCTTCTTCACCTTGTCGAGTTAATCTAGTGTTGGAGCTACTCCAACCCAAAGTCTACTAGATTTTGAATTCCCTTTTTGTAGAAATATAAAGGACAATAGTTATCTACACCTATAACATACAACTCCAACTTGTGCTATCCATCTTTGTTAATATAGGATCACATGATACTAGGGATATGTTATAAATCATTGATGGAATATTCTTCTTGGTTGAGACATTGGGGACTAATGTGTAACGATATTGGAATTTATTCTTCTTAGAAAATCCTTGAGATTGCGTGGTGTGATGGTATAAGTATGATATTTTGTGGGTCTTTATTATGTGTAATCTAAGAATATGTTATTCATATAACTAATTCCTGTTGAGCCCTCTGTGAGAATTAGTTGAAACTATATTTTGATAATCCCAATTATGCTTTACTATATTTTGATAATCCCAATTATGCTTTACTGTATTTTGATAATCCCAATTATGCTTTATTATATGTTGATAATCTCAATATTTCTTATTTTTAGTTTGATAATTCTTGTTGTGGATAAATACTTACTTTAGTATTTCTGTACTTCAGACACATATTCATATGTTATGAAAATTATATTATAATCAAAGAATTTGGTTAATAAATGCTCTATTATTTTATGTTTAGTATTAGACTTTCGGTTACTAGATGAATATATATTCTAACTTAACTCATTCTGCCAATAGAATACTTAAACAGTCGAAGGGTTACCATTACATTAAAGCCTACCGATACTCAAAGGTCATCGGTATGCAAATATACCGATACTCGAAGGTCACCGGTATGCAAATCTACCGATACTCGAAGGTCACCGGTATGCAAATCAATTGATACTCAAAGGTCACCGGTATGCAAGTCTACCAATACGTGAAGGTCACTGGTATGCAAGTCTACCGATACGGAAAGGTCACCAGTATGCAAGTCTACCGATATGCGGAAGGTTACTGATATACCATGCCTACCGATATAAGAAGGTTACTGTCAGACAAGCCTACCGATACGAAAAGGCTACCGATACGGAACGATCACCGTTATGCAAATCCTACCAATATGGGAAAGCCCACTGATACAAGCAAGCCTACCGATACATGAAGTCTACTAATAGAAAGGCTACTGATAGAAAGGCTACAGTTACTCAAGGCTACTGCTACCAAGGCTACCGATACCAAAAGCTACCGTTCCAGAGAATCTGAAACTACTTTTATTTATTTATCTTTATTTAATCTAACCAACTTTCATATTATGTATATCATAATACACTGACATTTATTTATTGTATGTTGTTGGATGTCAGGGAACCGTACCTCGTACCTGCAAAAAGGAAATCATGTCTTGCCGGAGCTCGTGCATTAAATAAGAGATGATCCTGCTGATAAAAAAATAGGTTGCAAAAACAAATACGAGCGTGACAAAAATAAGAAGGTTCTAAAAGTGTGTATTAAAAGAGATGATTGAACTTACACGAAGAGCTCATACATTCTGACATACCAGAACGAGAACGAGAACATCCACACAAGAATTTCATCGACTACTTTATCCTTCGTCTCTACACCTGGAAGTCAAGTAAAGAAAGCGACACTCTGTTTTCCTGACAAAAACCAGAAGAGGACTCAGAACCAATTCTGATCAATCCAAAGGAGTCCCGAGCTGCACTACGATCACTAGAGCCATTCTAAACTCTACATCTTTGCCTCTGTGGTTTATTATTTACATATTGAGTAGTGTGTGTCATATGCTGTATTTTACACACACACAATATGATGTACATTAATTGGAGGATCTGTAAATCCTCACTCAAACTCTTACATCTTTATTCCCCACTGGGATAGTGGTAGAGGTCGTGTGTGACCTGAACAGCTGGTTTGTTGTTGTGTTTGTTTCCCACAAATAACAGTGGTAGAGGTCATAGACGTGGATAGTTGTATACTGTTGTAATCCCCAATCCAGGGTGTGGATCACTTTTATATAATGTTTTGAGAGGACTAAGTCTCAGATTGAGACTGAACCTCTTGGTTATATCTGCTGTGCTTTATTTTAGTTTTTCCAAAAACATTTTTATTCTTCTGCCAAGTGCTTTAAAACATAAAACCATTTTCAAAGCTACTCTGATAATTGAATTAGCATGTGTTTTCATTAGTTGTAAATCATTAGGTTAGTTTCAAAAGCTGATCTGATCCTCTGATTAGATTTACTGGGAATTAATCAATCCCTTGAGAACCTAACTGAACGTTTTCATTAATTCAAATTCACTACAATTCAATTTATATTTTATATTGGGGGATTTTGGTAAATGATTTTTAATTAGAAATTTTAATTGGAACTCAATTCACCACCCCTCTTGAGTGTCCACTCCGACCATCATTTGGTATCATAGGAATTAAAATATTTTCTAAAGTACTCTGTTTTTCAACTGTGATTTTAGTTGTATTTTAAAGTTCTTAAAATTTCTGTTATTTTTAAATTTTTATCTCTTTAAAATTTTTATTTTAACCTAGTTATCATGGATAATAAACTTGAAGCTGTTGCTACTAATAGACCACCATATTTCAATGGAAACAACTACGCTCAGTGTATGATTAAGATGAAAATTCATTTAGAAAGCATGGGTTTTGATATTTGGACTGCCATAGAATCAGAATATAAAATTCCTACTACAGTTAGATCTACTTGGAATGAAGATACTAAGATAGCCTACAATAATAATTGCAAAGCTATGAATGCTCTGTATTGTGCTTTAGGAGATGAGGAATTTAATAGAACTTCTTCTTGTAAGACTGCTTATGAAATTTGGGATACCTTAAGTGTTTCTCATGAGGGAACAACTAACATTAAGTAAATGAGATTGAACACCTATACTATTAAATATGATAATTTTAGGATGAATCCTGATAAACCCATTTCTGAAATGTATCTCAGGTTTAAACAAATTGTCAACACAATGATCTCACTGGGAAAGGATGTTGCATCAATGGAGCAGATCATGAGAATTTTGAGATGCCTACCTGAAAGATGGAGGGGCACTTCTGTTTCAATTAGAGAATCTTGTAATATTGGTGAACTGCCAGTAAAAGAACTTATTGGTAAGTTGATGATGTATGAAGAAGAGCATAAAGTAAACAAAGAAGAAGATGATGAACCAAAAAGGAAGTCAGTTGCCTTCAAGACATCTACTTCAAAGAATATGGAGAAACTTCAAGCTTTTATTGATAGCTCAAGCGGTGAAGAAAGTGAAAGTGCATCTAACAGTGATGTAGAAATGGATCACATAGCCAGAAGATTTAATAAGTTTTATAGGAAAAAGAAGTTTTTCAGAAAATCAAATTACAAAGGTATGTATGACAACAAGAGACACTGGAAAAAGGACTGGAAGAAATATGACAAATCTGATGAAGTTGTCTGCTATTCGTGTAAGAGAAAAGGACATATAAAAGCAGATTGTCCAAAACTGAAATACAAAAAGAAATATGAGTATAAGGATATTAAGTATAAGAAATACATGAAGGCTAAATGGAGTGCTTCTGAAGATAGAACCAGTGAATCTGAAGCTTCTGAAGCTGAAATCAGAAATAAGGAAAACATGTGTTTTATGACAAACACCTCTGAGGTAACATCTGGAACTCCATCATTAAATTCTTATTATTCTGGAGATGATTCCAATTCTGAAAATATGTCCAAATCTGAATTATTTGAATACTGTGATATGCTGGAAGAAACCTATAATGATCTTAAAGACAAATACAAATTTTTAAAGAAATAGTATGCTTTAACTGTTAATCATAAATCTAATCTTGACATAGAAATGGAAAAGAATGCTCGATTACATAAAGAAACACTGAACTGAAATTGTCAAATGAGAAACTTAGGAAGGATTTAGAAACATTCACAAATGGAAAATATACTCTTACTAAAATTCCAGGTAAGAAGAATTCACCTAGATATACTACTATCAAAAGATACCAACCTGGAAAAAGAAAAATTACCAAAACGAAATTTATTCCTAAATCTGGACAGCATGTAAATAGTTATAATTCTAGAGGATCATATGATTCAACTATTTATATTCATATTTATGGATCTAATACGATTTACCTTTCAAAATCTGTTGATTCTACAAAATTTATGAGACCCATAAGACACATTTGGGTACCTAAATTTTTATTGGATAACCTGTCTGGACCTAAGAAAATCTGGGTACCAAAATCATTTCTTGTCTAAATCTGTTTTGTAGGGAACCTGCTTAAAGAGCTCCTATAGAATGATCTGGTACTTGGACAGTGGATGTTCAAGACATATGTCATGAGACTTCTCATGCTTTAAAAGCTTAGTTATAGTTAATGGAGGTTTTGTCACTTTTGGTGATAGTTCTAAATGGAAAATCATCGGATTAGGCTAGATTGGTAACACTGACTCAGTATTAATTTCTAAAGTTTTATTTTTTTATGGGATGAATTATAATTTACTATGTATTTATCAGTTATGTGATGATGGTTTTAATGTTAAATTTGAAAATGATTCTAGCAATGATTTTAATTCTAAAAATGCTTTAGTATTTTCTGCTTTGCGAAATGAAAATGTATATGCTATTGATTTAAATTCTTTAGCTATGCAAAATATTACTTGTTTAAATGATTTTCATATAGATTCTTGGCTTTGGCATAGAATATTAGGACATTTGTAATGTACATTCACTTAGAAAAATTACTAGGAAGAACTTAGTTAGAGACCTACCAAAACTTGAATTCCCAGCAGATAAAGATTGTAATCCCTGTCAAAAGGGAAAGAAACATAAAGTTTCTTTCAAATCAAAGAAAGAAGTGTCATCTTCTCAACCTCTCGAGTTGGTTCACATGGATTTGTTTGAACCTTCTAGAGTTTCTAGTTTAAATGGGGAGAACTATTTATATGTTCTAGTAGATGACTATTCTAGGTATACTTGGGTATATTTTCTAGCTCACAAAAGTGAAGCCTGTTCTTACATTGATAAATATTCCATGTCTATAGAGAACCTTATTGTACTTAAGATCAAAACCTTGAGAAGTGATCATGGTCGTGAGTTTGAAAATCATGAGTTTGAATCCTACTGCTCACACAATGGATATAGTCACAATTTCTCTGCCCCTAGGACACCTCAGAAAAATGGTGTAGTGGAAAGGAGGAATAAAACCCTTCAGGAAATTTACAGAACCATGCTCTATGAGTATGACCTACCTGTTTATTTTTGGGCTGATGTTGTCAATACAGCTTGTTATATTATCAATAGAGTCTTGATCAGACCTGTTCTTAAGCAGACCCCTTATGAGTTGTGGAACCATAGGAAACCTAAGGTTAACTAATTCAGAGTTTTTGTTTGCAATGTCTTTATTCTTAATACTAAAGATAATCTTGACATGTTTTCACCAAAGAGTGATGAATGAATTTTCCTAGGTTACTCTATTTCTAGTAAAGCTTATAGAGTTTTCAATAAAAGAACCAAATGTGTGGAAGAATCTGTTCACATCAAATTTGATGAAACTGATCTACATGAACCTAAGACCTCTCTTGAAAATATTTAAGTTGATCTCTCTGTTTTGAACCATAATGATAAATAAAGTGAACCTATAGTCAAAACAACAAGTTCTGTAAATTTTCCAGAACCTGCTTCTGTTGACTCCCAACCTGTTGATGAACCTGAAATCTCTAGCCCAACCTTTTCAAGACCAACTAGGATTCTAAAGAACCATCCTATAGATGATGTTGTAGGAAATCTAGATAGAGGAACATGGACTAGAGCTTCTATAAGAAACCAGGTTGAACATCAAGATTTTCTTTCATAGTCAGAACCTAAAAATATCAATAATGCTATCAATAATGAATTTGGGGTAATAGCTATGCAAGAAGAACTAAATCAATTTGAATGAAATAAAGTCTGGGAATTAGTAGAAATACCTAAGGACACTTTGACCATAGGCACAAAGTGGGTGTTTCAAAATAAAGTTGATGAATATGGAGATATCATTTGAAATATAGCTAGAGTAGTTTCACAGGGTTACAATCAAGAAGAAGGAATTGACTATGAGGAAACCTTTGCACCAGTAGCTAGATTAGGGGAAATTAGGGTCTTACATGCCTTTGCATCACATCTAAATTTAATGTTATATAAAATGAACATGAAAAGTGCTTTTCTAAATGGTTTTATTGTTGAAGATGTTGTTGTAGAACAACCACCTAGGTTTTCAAATTCTCACTTTCAAAATCATGTTTTTAAACATTCTAATGCTTTATATGGTTTAAAACAAGCTCCAAGAGCTTGGTATGAAAGACTTGAAAATTTTCTTATTTCAAAATTATTTTCAAAAAGAATTAATGATCCCACTCTTTTTATAAAAAGAATTTCAAAATATGTTTTAATAGTACAAATCTATGTCGATTATATTATTTTTGGATCTTCGAAAAATTATTTATGTGCTGATTTTTCAAAGGTTATGCAAAATGAGTTTGAAATGAGCTTAATGGGGGAGCTTAAGTACATTCTTGTATTTCAAATCTTTCAAACTAAAGATGGTATTATTTTAAATCAGAGTAAATATACTACGTATTTATTAAAACGTTTTGGTTTGGATAGTATTAAGGGAAGTGATATACCTATGAGTACAACCTGTAAATTGGATATTGATGCAACTAGGAAATGAGTGGATCAAACTAATTACAGAGGTATGATTGGGAGTTTACGTTATCTTACTGCTAGTCGACCTGATATTATGTTTAGTTTATGTATGTGTGCTAGGTTTCAAGCTAACCCTAAAGAGTCACACTTACTTGCTGTTAAAAAGATTGTCAAATATCTTAAAAGTACTGCTAATTTGGTATTGTTTTACCCAAAATGACAATCATTTGATTTAACAAGTTATTCAGATGCTGACTTTACTGGATGCAAGTTAGATAGAAAATGAACTTCTGGAACATGTCATTTACTTGTAAAGTCCCTAGTATCATGGTCTAGTAAGAAACAGAACTCAATTTCATTATCTTCTGCTGAAGCAGAGTATATAGCTGCTGGTAGTTGTTGTGCACAGATCTATGGATGAAACACACTTTATTGGTCTATGTATTTGATTTTAAACATGTTTCAATCAATTGTGATAACACTAGTGCGATCAACATCTCTAAGAACCCTGTGTCTCACCCTAGAACTAAACACATTGATGTTAGACACCACTTTCTAAGAGATCAATATCAAAGAGGTGATATAACTCTTCAATTTATAGGCACTAAACTCCAATTAGATGATATTTTCACCAAGCCTTTATGTTCAGAAAGCTTAAGTTTCATTAGACATGAATTATTAATGATAACTTATTCTTAAAACCATTAGAAACATCAATGTTAGAAACCTCACCATTAGAAACCTCACTTTTAGGAACCTCACCGTTAGATGAACCTCACCGTTAGGACACCTCACCGTTAGATGAACTTCAGCATTAGGGAACCTCATAGTTAGGACACCTCACCATTAGATGAACCTCACCATTAGGGAACCACACCGTTAGGACACCTCACCGGTACATCTCTCGTTCTCTTTTTAATTTTCGTATTATGGTCGTGAAATTGAATTTCTTTTTTAATATGAGATTTATTTTAGATGTGATTCATAAATGATATTAAACCCGACTGTAGACATCACTCAATCACCGCGAACCAGTCTATTTGAATTCCTCCTACCTAAACCTCTCAAGCTCTTGAAACCCTAAACCTCAGCATTTGAAATGGCCCATGTAAAGCGACCCGCAGTGGATGAAGGGTGTAATGCACCACAAACTAAAAGGCAGAAAGCAACCAAAGTTTGTTCCAGTGGAAGTAGTAGAGATTCTATTAGAAGGAATCCTGTGAATCTGCATTTGTCGAAGCGTGAAATAGTAGTAGAAAAGGAATTATGTACAGAATGGATGCTGGAGAGCAAATCCCTGATTCTGAAGATCTTACAAGAGCAAGGACGGCTCGAGTGATTCATGAACAACAATGGACCGTATTATCGAGCACTAATAAAAGAATTCTATGAGTTTGTCAGTTTTTAGACATCACAAGAAGAGAACAGGATGTGCTCCTATGTGAATGGTCAAGAGTTTTTGTTTTCATCTGTTGAATGGGCTGAGAACCTTAGAGTTCCTCAAAGTGGTGATTATTCGTTTTATTCAAAATCCATACCCTCAACAAGTGACTTGGTTAATTATGAAGATGCTTTGTTAGAGATGATAGGGAATGGGACCCCTAGAAAAATCATAGCTATAGAGATGGCGGGGGAAGATAAACTTCTTTTCAAGTTTATTCAACATGTAATTAGTCCAAGGATAGGAGACTTTGCTACACTGAGATTCCATGACATTTATTTGTTACATATGTTGAAGCATGGAGTTAAGGTAAATCTGTGTAGATTGATTATGTTTCAGATTGAGGATATGACTAGACCGAAGTCTAAGTCAAATGCACTGTTCTTCTTAAAGTTGATTTCTGTTATGATGAAAGCAAAGGAAGTGGCTGGACCTCAAGATGAAATGATAGTAGTTAAGGATAACTTCTGCATCACCAAGACTATCTGTAAATATATGAAAGTTAGTTGGAATCCTTGGAGAAAATCATGGTTGAATGATGAAGGAAGAATATATGATAAGTTCACACCAAAGGACCATCCCTCTAGACCAAAGAATGTGAGAGATCCTGGTCTTGGACCAGATGAGCCAGAACCGGTCTACAGTGATGATGAAGCTGAAGCTTAAGAGGAAGAGACATCAATACAGGAAGTAGGAGACCCAAAATTACCCCATAGTCTTGTGCATCAAGTTATTTCTTATGGAGCAGCTATCCCACCAAAAGAGCTACCAAGGAGAGAAACTATTTTGAAGGACAAGGATATAGAGACTACAGAAGAAGGAGAAGAAGCATTCCAATATGTTGTCAAGGACACCTCTGAGGATGATGAGGCAACCTAATCAGATCATGATGTTAATAGAGAATAAGAGGCTGCTTGTGAAGCAGATGATGAGGAAAATAAAGAATAAGAGCTTAGTTTGAGCCCTCTAATAGACAGTACAATCAAAATAGTTCTTGATCAGGAAGCAGAAGTAGAATCTGTTGTTTAGAATTTTCATGAGAAATCAGAGAAAATGTATATTGAATCTGCTGTATTTGTAGAGGAAATTATCAAATTACATCAAGAAGAACAGTTGGAGGAGATACCTCAGGAGAATTTTCCAAGTGAGGGGGAGAATCTTGGCTCAGTAACAGTGCTATATGAAATTGAAGGTTGCACATCAGATCCAGGATATATGATTCTTGGACATTCTTATGGAGATTCTGATGAGGAAGACTAGCCCCAAAAAAAATATGTTACCCCACCCACTATGGCTGAAAATGTGTTAACTAAGGAGGACCTTGAGTCCTTAAAAGATGAATTGAAAGAAGCAATAAGGGAATCAGTGGTAGATATAAAGAAAAGTATGGTTGAAGAGATGACAAGAGTGGAGAAATCCCTTGAGTTATCCATTGGATAACATGTATCCAGTCCTATGAAAGAAATGATGGATGAAATTAAAGTGTGTCACACTCAGATTGAGAGTTGGACATGAGCTGGAGCTTCTTTGAGACAACCTATTGCTTCTCTGACTGCCATGAATAGCTCTCAAACTCAAGTAAACTCTGACATTCTATATATCAAAGAAGTGGTCAAGCAATTTTTGGATGTTTTTTAGGCCTTTAAGAAGTTAGTCAAAGAACATTTGAACTGTCAGGATAAACTTGTTCAGAAGGTAGTTAGTAGTCTGACTAAATCCTTCAAGGAGATAGTGGCCTTATCAATGAAACCTCTTCCCTAATCTAGCTCCAGAGTGAACCTTGACTAGATCCGCACTATTATTAAGGAATAATTGGCTAACGTCAGTCCCGGTGGTGCATCAGATACTCAGATTCTTTCTACCACTAGGGATGTTGGTAGTTTTGTTCGTGATCACCTGCGAGCAGTTACTGCTTCTTAATTGGCAATTAAAAATAAAGTGGCTACTTATTTTGATTATGTTTATACCGAGAAACAAATGACAAACCATTTCAAGATTTTGATTGAGAATATGAAGTTGCCTCCAGTTACACAGGCTTTCAGAGAATAGGTTAGTATGCTCAGGGAGCTTACTCATGCCTTGGATAAATTCATTGAAAATCGAGATGATTTTGTGTATGCAATGGAGAGAGGAAGGAGTATTATTATGTATTTCAGGAATTTGCTACTAACATTCTTGCATGTGGATGCAAGACCTGTGATTGTACCTCCTAAACTTCCTGCCACTACCTCTGGGAGTACACCTCAAATGACTCCAGTTCATGCTATTCGAAGCTTGACTCCTATGATTCCACAGAGGAGCACAAATTTTAGATTCGGAACAGTTTCAGTGGATGACCCTCTGGTTGTTCTTTCAGCAATTCCTAAGCCTTATACTCAATCTGATCCTTCACCCTCTTCTGATCCTAAAGGAAAGACTCCTGTTCAAGAGTATGATTGAGTGTTTCTGGATGATTTTGATAGGATTCACTTGTATTTATTTTGTACCTTTAGTACTTTAATGGAAATTTCCTATTACATTCTCCACTTTCCTGTGTTTATGTTTTCTTGCATTCTACCATTCATTTTGTTAATCACAAAGGGGGAGAAAAATGACCAAAGGGTGCGCAAAATGAACAAGGAGGAGACAATGCCCCAAAGGCTAAAATGGGGGAGAAGAAAAAAATGAGAACTATGTTTTACAGTTTTTAAAAGGAGATTTTTTTAAGAACTATGTTTTAACACTATCTTAAATTTATTTATATTTTGGCATAAGTTATGATAAGTTGTGATTATCAAAAAGGGAGAGATTTTTGAGCCCGCTGGGAGAATTAGTTGAAACTATATTTTGATAATACCAATTATGCTTTACTATATTTTTATAATCCCAATTACGCTTTACTATATTTTGATAATCCCAATTATGCTTTATTATATGTTGATAATCTCAATATTACTTATTTTTAGTTTGATAATTCTTGTTGTGGATAAATACTTACATTAGTATTTGTGTACTTCAGACACATATTCATATGTTATAATAATTATATTATAATCAATGAATTTGGTTAAGAAATGCTCTATTATTTTATGTTTAGTATTAGACTTTCGGTTACTGGATGATTATATATTCTAACTTAACTCATTCTTCCAATAGAATACTTAAATAGGTGAATGTTTACCATTACATCAAAGCCTACCGATACTCGAAGGTCACCAGTATGCAAATATACCGATACTCGAACGTCACCGGTATGCAAATCTACCGATACTCGAAGGTCATCGGTATGCAAATCTTCTGATACTCAAAGGTCACCGGTATGCAAGTCTACCAATACGCGAAGGTCACCAGTATGCATGTCTACCGATATAGAAAGGTCACTGGTATGAAAGTCTACCGATACGCGGATGGTTACCGATATACTAAGCTTACCGATATAAGAAGGTTACCGTCAGACAAGCCTACCGATACGAAAAGGCTATCGATACGGAAAGGCCACTGTTATGCAAATCCTACTGATATGCGAAAGCTCACCGATACAATAAAGACTACTGATACATGAAGTCTACCGATAGAATTGCTACCGATAGAAAGGATACCATTACTCAAGGCTACCGCTACCAAGGCTACCGATACCCAAAGCTACCGTTCCAGAGAATCCGACAATACTTTAATTTATTTATCTTTATTTAATCTAACCAACGGTCATATTAGGTATATTTAAATACACTAAAATTTATTTATTGTATGTTGTTGGATGTCAGGGAACCGTACCTCGTACCTGAAAAAAGGAAATCATGTCTAGCCGGAGCTCGTGCTTTAAATTAGAGATGATCTTGTTGCTAATAAAAGAGGGTGAAAAAACAAATAAGAGCATGAAAAAAATAAGACGGTGCTAAAAGTGTGCATGAAAATAGATGACTGAACTTACACGAAGAGCTTATAAATTTTGGCATACCAGAATGAGAACAAGAACATCCACACAATAACTTCATCGACTACTTTATCCTCTGTCTCTACACCTGGAAGTCAAGGAAGCAAACGACACTCTGTTTTCCAGAAAAAAACCAAAAGAGGACTCAGAACCAATTTTGATCAATCCAAAGGAGTCCAGAGCTACCCTGCGATCACTAGAGCCATTCTAAACTCTATATATTTTCCTCTGTGATTTATTATTTACATATTGAGCAGTGTGTTTCATCTGCTGTATTTTACACACACACTATCTCATGTACTTTAACTGGAGGATTTGTAAATCCTCACTCAAACTTTTAAATCTTTTATTTCTCACTGAGAAAGTGGTAGAGGTCGTGCGTGACCCGGACAGCTGGTTTTCTATTGTGTTTGTTTCCCACGAATAATAGTGGTAGAGGTCTTAGACCTGGATAGTGGTATACTATTGTATTCCCTGATCTAGGGTGTGGATCGCTTTTATATAAAGTTTTGAGAGGACTAAGTCTCATCTTGAGATTGAAACTCCTGGTTATATCTGTTGTGCTTTATTTTAGCTTTTCCAAAAATCCTTTTTATTCCACTTCAAAGTGCTTTAAAACATAAAACTGTTTTCAAATCTACTCTGATAATTGAATTAGCAAGTGTTTGCATTAGTTTTAAATCATTAGGTTAGTTTCATATCTGGTGGTAGGAAGATGATGATTGAGGATGTGTAGCATGGTGGTGGTGGGATGTTTGGGAATATTTTGGCTTATTCATCCCCATTAGGGGGAGAGCTTTATAGGGTTTCAATGATGGGACAATGTAGAATTTACACAATCCCTTACAAAAACATAAGATATTTTTTTGGCAGTGTGGAATGATAGGTAAACTCATGAAGTTCTACACCAGGGAATTGATTTCGAGATTCCTCAAGGGTATTTTACTATTAGAATTTATTACCCATGGATCAGATCAAGGTCCTAAGAAGTAGGTCCTGGCCCATAAGATGATTATGATTTAGGAGAGTTAAAACGTCATGATTAGATCTATATAGTTGAGTATGTATGATTTTTCATAATAGACAAGGTTTTGGAAGGTTGTGCATTGTGACCACTAACCATTCGAGGTTTGGAATTTATTAACACTTATCTTTATTAAAACATTTTTTATATGTTTTCTTTAGATTTATTTATATATTATCATGTTTTTTTTGTTATAGACATGCAAATTGTGTTATATTATGGGTCCCTTTCTCTCAACACAACAATTGGAAAGATAGTTTATTATATTCAAATATGTCTAGAATCTCATGTAATTTGTTTTAGCTACAAAAATATATGTTATTTCATAATCCTTGAAATTATTAGATTTGATTTAATCATTGGAATGGAGTGGATAACTAGTTTTATTCCCAACATTGTCTATTATCATAGGATATTATCCATTATTTCATTAATGAAAGATAATTTTTTATACCCATTGAGATGTATGTCAATGATAGTAGAGTGGGACCAAAATTGACGTATATTGGATTCATGATAGAAAATGTAATAGGTTTCTCACTCATAGTGTAACCAGATATGGGGTCCCCTTATTTTCCTCTTATTTTTGAACACATCGAGGATGGATTTGTAGATGACTTCTATAGTAATTCACAAGAATGAGAAGTTTAATTTGAGATATAATTGATTCTATGATCACATTATATTCCAATTAGTATTTATCATATGGATTAGGACATTTTTATAGAGAATAAGATTAATCTTAATGACCTATATATGAGGTCTTTAATTATACCAACCACATTTTTCTGGGGTTATACGAGGAATATTTCTCTAAAGGAAGATATTATTTTGTAACAATATGATTACAATAGGATTCTTAATTAGGTGATGGTCAAGAATGGGTATTCATTACAAAATATTTAAGATCTATTTGAATAGTTGTAGTGATCCCAGTTGTTCTCCATGATTAATCATCATTTGGGTTACAAAAAGTTGTAGTTTAGATATGGTAATATCCCTATGAACCAATTCTTGACTAGATATATATTTTATCAGTACCTGTTGATGTTTTTTTGTTTGATTAATTATAAATAATTCATCATGGATCTCATGAAAATGATATACCATCCATATATCTAATATCAAGTAATTTATTGATGGAATCCTTATATATTCATACAAATTTGAGTTACATGCAAGACACCCAGGTAACATCTTCAGTACACTATTAGTACATTGGAATTAATCAATGAATTCAAAGTGTAATTATTTAATCTAAGAAGATAATTTTTTTATACATGTGTTATCTGAGTATGTAATTTTTGTGGACATAATGAAGTTAAATGTAGTCATGACTTTTTCTTACTCATGAAATATATTTGAGATTAGAGTTTTCCTTATATTGGATGGATACTATCGAAAATTAATATTATAGTTCTCTGTTTTAGAAACACTAATCAAGGGGATAGATAATAAGTGGTGTTATTTGAATGGATTGATTAGTCCGATGAAGATATATTGATATAAACTGAAGAATAATGATTTCTTTTGTGTTATTTCATTTAGAGGCTGGGATCAGATACACAGTGTAATGTGATTTCTTAAGTGTTGAGTTGAGTGATTTTACAATATAGTTTGATCAGGTAGTTTCTTAACAGTCAATTTAGAAATACCCACATGATTATAACAACCTAACTCATTACTTAGAGTTGATAGATTTTTCCATTCCCAAAATTGTTGGAGAAATTGTCTATTTGGTGAGAGGTTTTTTGTTTAAACGAAGCACTTGAGTATCCAATGTGTACTATCCTAGATAGATCTGAACATGATGTGGAGTCATTAGGTGGATTATTTATACATGTTTGACATTGAAATGACCTATAGTATATGGAAGGGAAATTTAGTTTCATATTCACTCTATGGGAAATAAAATAGAGCTGAAGGAGCTTAGTTATTGTCCACTACTAATGGAATGGATAATATTGAGTTTGATTTCAAATTTGGTTGTGGATGTATAATTCGATCATGGTGTCATGAAATGTGTTACATTGGTCATTAGATCATCATTAGTGGACTAGTTGAAGACAGTCAAAGATCTTTGTCCCAAGTGTGTGGGGATGTGAGAACAATTCGTAGGTAGTGACTGAGTACCTTATTGATCTATAGATAATGGAATCTTGATCGGTGTACATGGGAGGATAGTAGATCTATCCTCCATGAGAATGAAAAAATGATATTATGTCATGATTCAAAATGGATAATGAATCAAGGTTACAAAATGATTTACCATGACGTTTTATGTCTGTTTCATTTGTCATGTATAAATAGGGATACTTTTAATATATCACGATGCCTTATAGGCCAAAGTGTGACGGTCATGAATCCACATCCTAGGGATTACATCATCTAAATATGATAATTATGTGGAAGTGGGATGACGACATAGTGAAATTGATGATGTCGATACCTAAACCTTGAGGTGTTATGATATTTCATGGGTGGTAGTTGACTGGATGATGAAATTATTTCATTTTATACTATTCTATTAAGTGAATTCCAATGATTAGTTAGTGAATATTTATATATGTGATATTTAATACCTTCATAGATATACCTCAAGAATTTTATTTTATAAATACATGTCATTCATGTCATTCTATTGGTTGGGATATCAGAATTATTTGGGTATTAATCTTAAACTGAGTATAGAGTATCGTTAATAGACCAATGGTCAATCACGGATGACAATATAGACAATAGAGGACATGTTGGAGGCATACGTACTACGTTTTTTGGACCTTAGGGAGACTATATAAACATTTTTTTAATTTTTAATTAATAAAAACATCAAAGACACTATTTAGATCAATCCTTTTGAGGCTATCTATATCCCATCATGTCATTAACTAACGTGTTTAAAGGATTTGGGTGATATAGATATTCTGGTGCTAAGCATTGTTGAAGACACCTATGAGAGTGTAAAATCGATCCCAATGTGGTTAATCACGAAACTGAGTAGGCAAGTATCGTATACCTACTAGAGGAGGTGACCCTTAGATTTCACTATGGTTGAACTTGTTTTCTTCTGGTTGACTTCTCGACTAGGGGGTCATCATCTATTAATGCAATAAAAAGAAACCCCAGTTTTTGTTCATCCATTCATGATTAATACATTTATACAGGTTGTAAATGACTATATTTTCCATCTTACTTCTTACCTAGGTATGAAAATTTGTTTCATGTTTTATCTCTATAGGAATAGGAATTATCCTACACACACAATCGAGTATATATATTTTGAGATAGAGCCTAATGAATCATATGTGAACCACCCCATGAGAATTGTAAACTATAGTCAAAATATATTTCATGGGAAGATATGTATATTCATCTAGATCCAATGGAATAATAGAAATATTCAAGTGTAATCTTTGGTATGGGCATTTGATATTTAGGACTAGTCGCCGGATTTATATGAAAAATTATAATAGAGATTATTATAGAGGAATGGAATCATTTAGGCGGAAGAATGTAATGAAATTTAATTTCATATTTATTTTTTGAATTTATTTCAGTCAGTATTCATGTTTTTTTAACTATAAATTATGTAGGGTATTTTTTATGGGTTTCTTATTAGGTGTCAAGAGTTTTAATATCATTAAATGAGGTGTATGTTTTGTGCATAGTCAGAGTAAATAGTGAGAAATTCAAAAAAGATCACTTGTCTTGTGATAGTGGACAATAATTCTATTTCAAATAAGATTACTAATTTATGTTACCAAACCATATGGTACCTTAGTGGTGGTATAAAATATTTCATTTTAGTTCATGATTTGGAAAACGTTTTTAAAAAACTGTATATGTGGGATTTAATGATTTTAAAATCTACTTTAATAGCCAAAAAGTGAGCTTATTTGACACATTAATATTCTTAAATTCATCACTCCAGAACCTAGAGAATCCACATGCACTCCTTAGCAATATATTTTATTTTTTATCTCAATTCCTATGGATCTATGTGTGTTTGTGATTAGAGAATTAATTTATGTGATATGTGATCCTATGCTCTATAGGTTTCTTCTATATATAACTTTCTTCCATTGAGATGAATCATGTTACCAAAAAAACATCAATATATCTAAATATTGTTTTGACATCTAATGATGAATCCATCGATCATTTCTATATATATGATGGATCTAGTGAATTGATAGAATACCTTTGATCAATCTCAAATCTAGTGTCAATGGAAGATCTTAGGATTTATGGACATTATTTTTTATGGAATTTAATATTCTAGAATATCATTCAATATCCCTAATGTGATTGAGATGGAATTAGTTCTACGAGGTTATTAGAATGTGATCTCAATCTGGTAAGAGCTCAGGTGTGACTATGGTACAAATGCATTATGGTTTTCACATATTTTCATCAATAATTTGTACGTAAGAAGTTTCTTACCACATAGGGAACATAATTATTCTTGATTCAATGATATGATACATATATTGGTGTTTCATTGTTATCCATGATTGATAGTGATCACGTGTGTGTATTTAACCCTTGAGACACATTTATGATTACTTATTCCATTATTATTCTTATATACCTTGTTACCATGATTTATATTGTTCACATATATAGGTATATAACAACTAATTCTCCTAATAAAACATTATTTTCTATTTATAGGTGATACACATGATTATCAGTGATTATTAAAACATTAAAGGTGTTTCAACAGGTATTATGAATCAGTATAATTTCATGATATGGTTTTCCCAAAGAGTAGGAGTGAACATGATAATCAATGACGATGAAGATGGGACAAAAAAAATGGAGGGTCAAAATGGAATTGCGGCTATACCTATCACACTATATGGGTTTAACAACATTATGGCCTCAACCAAGGCATAAAAATGATTCAATTTCCTTAACTCATGATCTATGCCTGAGGTGGGGTTTGATATTTTTTATGACTAATCTAAGATGGATGATGTCTATGAAAACATTGTGGAACAATCTAACTTGATAACTCTTGAAAACAGAGATAATTGTTCACCATCCTTGTGGTTACACTAGTGAAAAAACTAGAT
This sequence comes from Viscum album, assembly GCA_963277665.1. Taxonomy (NCBI): domain Eukaryota; kingdom Viridiplantae; phylum Streptophyta; class Magnoliopsida; order Santalales; family Viscaceae; genus Viscum; species Viscum album. The sequence continues at coordinate 1,296,501,960 of OY728135.1, forward strand.
TTCATATGAGTTTTGACAAATTTATTATGTTAGTTTTAACGGAAATCTATAAAGGCAACGTAAAAAATATATTTAGCATCTCTATTCAAAAACCAACACGAAAAATGATATGGTATTGGTATTATGTTTCATGTTTACAAATAAACTGATGCATAAAACCATTTTTTGTCTTTGCTTTTAGTAAAACCCCATGCTGAAAATAAAGCGCCGACTTTTTCACTAGATAGGTTTATTATAAACTGATGCTAAAAAATGTATACAAGTTGGTTTTCAGTAACTATTTTTCTAATAACTCAAGCTAAAAACCTTGTATTTTTTAAAAAATGTTTTTGTGCCAGTTTTTATGAAAACCGACGTCAAAAGATAATTTTTCATAGACAGTTCAGAATATTACACTTCCCAAAAACTCAAAATCCATGTAATAAAAACACAGTATACATTTCTTAAATATCATTTATCATTGACTAAAATAAAATAAAACTTATATTCTTTTATCAATTTAATCAAAAAATTACTTACGCATTATTATTATAAAATAGATTTAAATTACACAAACATGAAATTTACAAAATGATCTTTGTTTGATATTTTAGGCACATTAAATTGATATCATTATATCAAAACACCAATTATAATATAATAATATGTTATTATAACACATGTTATTAGAAAAATGTAAAATTATTCATAAACATAGGAATATACAAACCTCAAATTGTAATCAAACTAATGAAATAGTTCCCAAACAAAGATCGAATATTGGTAAGTTCACTTTGGGTATAAGACTCGTTATCATTAAATATATACAATGATATTTAATGATGTGATATTAAAAAATAGAATACTATTAAATAAAATATTATAATATTAATATAACTTACTTTATCAAATTTAGTAGTTACACAAGTTGTGATTATCTCGTACATGAATCATAGAACATAATAACCACATTCAACAAGTACTTTTTTAAGAACTTTGTTTTTACACTATCTTAATTTTATTCATATTTTGGTATAAGTTGTGATAAGTTGTGATTATCAAAAAGGGAGAGATTTTTGAGCCCTCTCGGAGAATTAGTTAAAACTATATTTCAATAATACCAATTATTCTTTACTATATTTTGATAATCACAATTATGCTATACTATAATTTTATAATCCCAATTATGCTTTATTATATGTTGATAATCTCAATATTTCTTATTTTTAGTTTGATAATTCTTGTTGTGGATAAATACTTACATTAGTATTTGTGTACTTTAGACACATATTCATATGTTATGAAAATTATATTATAATCAATGAATTTGGTTATGAAATGATCTATTATTTTATGTTTAGTATTAGACTTTTGGTTACTGGATGAATATATATTCTAACTTAACTCATTCTGCCAATAGAATACTTAAACAAGCGAAAGGTTACCGTTACATCAAAGCCTACGGATACTCGAAGGTCACCAGTATGCAAATATACCGATACTCAAAGGTCACCTGTACGAAAATTAACCGATACTCGAAGTTCACCGGTATGAAAATCTACCGATACTCAAAGGTCACCGAAATGCAAGTCTACCGATAAGCGAAGGTCACCAGTATGCATGTCTACCAATACGGAAAGGTTACTGGTATGAAAGTCTACCGATACGCGGAAGGTTTCCGATATACTAATCTTACCGATATAAGAAGGTTACCATCAGACAAGCCTACCGATACGAAAATGCTATCGATACGGAAAGGTCACCATTATGCAAAGCCTACTGATATGTGAAAGCCCACCGATACAAGCAAGCCTACTGATACATGAAGTCTACTGATAGAAACACTGCCGATAGAAATGCTACCATTACTCAAGGCTACCGCTACCAAGGCTACCGATACCCAAAGCTACCGTTCCAGAGAATCTGACACTACTTTAATTTATTTATCTTTATTTAATGTAACCAACGGTCATATTAGGTATATTTTAATACACTGAAATTTATTTATAGTATGTTGTTGGATGTCAAGGAACCGTACCTCGTACCTGAAAAAAGGAAATAATGTCTTGCCGGAGCTCATGCTTTAAATAAGAGATGATCCTGCTGCTATTAAAAGATGTTGCAAAAACAAATAAGAGCGTGACAAAAAAAAGGTGCTAAAAGTGTGCATGCAAAGAGATAACTTAACTTACATGAAGAGCTCATAAATTCCATTATACCAGAACGAGAACGAGAACATCCACACAAGAACTTCATCGACTACTTTCTCCTCTATCTCTACACCTGGAAGTCAAAGAAGCAAACAACACTCTGTTTTCCAGACAAAAACAAGAAGAGGACTCCGAACCAATTCTGATCAATCCAAATGAGTCCAGAGCTGCACTACAATCACTAGAGCCATTCAAAACTCTACATCTTTGCCTCTGTGATTTATTATTTACATATTGAGCAGTGTGTGTCATCTGCTGTATTTACACACACACTGTCTCATGTACATTAACTGGAGGATCTGTAAATCCTCACTCAAACTCTTATATCTTTTATTTCCCACTAGGATAGTGGTAGAGGTCGTGTGTGACCTAGACAGCTGGTTTTCTATTGTGTTTGTTTCCCACTAATAAAAGTGGTAGAGGTCTTAGACCTGGACATTTGTATACTGTTGTAATCCCCGATCTAGGGTGTGGATCACTTTTATATAACGTTTTGAGAGGACTAATTCTCATCTTGACACTGAAACTCCTGGTTATATCTGTTGTGCTTTATTATTGTTTTTCCAATAACCTTTTTAGTCTGCTTCCAAGTGCTTTAAAACTTAAAACTGTTTTCAAAGATACTCTGATAATTGAATTAGCAAGTGTTTGAATTAGTTGTAAATCATTAGGGTAGTTTCAAAAGATGATCTGATCCTCTAATTAGATTGACTGGGAATTAATCAATCCCTTGAGAACCTATCTGAAAGTTTGATTTAATTCAAATTCACTACAATTCAATTTATATCTTAAATTGGGGGATTTTGCTAAATGATTTTTAAACAGAAATTTTAATTGGAACTCAATTCACCCCCCCCCCCTCTTAAGTGTTCACTCCGACCAAAAATTTCCAACACGTTTAGCCTAGATTTTTCAAATAATTTCATAGATATTCTAGGAGTTTCCATGATGGTATTTGTGTAATCCTCTTATTTCACAAAAATACATTATATTTCTCCCCTCATTGCCATAAATGATTCATGGAAGTCTAGGAAATTTGAGAACTTTTATCACCATGATATCATATTTCATGATATGATCATTGACCTCACAACATACCCAAAGGTTTTGTGTGAGTATTTTACTATTTATAAGGTATATAATTACAAATTAGTGGTATGTAATATTTCATTCCTCAATACTCTTATGGTAGATCCCACAATATTCTTGGTGAGTTTCATATCTAGTGGTAGGAAGATGATGATTGAGGATGTGTAGCATGGTGGTGGTGGGATGTTTGGGAATATTTTTGCTTATTCATCCCCATTAGGGGGAGAGCTTTATAGTGTTTCAATTATGGGACAATTTAGAATTTACACAAGCCCTTCCATAAACATAAGATATTTTTTTGGAAGTGTGGAATGATAGGTAATCTCATAAAGTTCTACACCAGGGAATTGATTTCGAGATTCCTCAAGGGTATTTTACAAATAGAATTTATTACCCATGGATCAGATCAAGGTCCGCAGCAGTAGGTCCTGGCCCCTTAGAGGATTATGATTTAGGAGAGTTAAAACATCATGGTTAGATCTATATAGTTGAGTATGTATGATTTTTCATAGTAGACAAGGTTTTGGAAGATTGTGCATTGTGACCACTAACCATTCGAGGTTTAGAATTTATTAACACTTGTCTTTATTAAAACATTTTTTATATGTTTTCTTTATATTTATTTATATATTATCATGTTTTTATGTTATAGACATGCAAATTATGTTATATTCTTGTTCCCTTTCTCTCAACACAACAATTGGAAAGATAGTTTATTATATTCAAATATCCCTAGAATCTCATGTCATTTGTTTTAGCTATAGAAATCTATGGTATTTCATAATCCGTGAAATTCTTAGATTTTATTTCATCATTGGAATGGAGTGGATAACTAGTTTTCCTCACAACATTGTCTATTATCATAGGATATTATCCATTATATCATTAAAGAGAGATAATTTTTATACCCATTGAGATGTATGTCAATGATAGTAGAGTGGGACCAAAATTGACGTATATTGGATTCATGATAGAAAATGTAATAGGTTTCTCACTCATAGTGTAACCAGATATGGGGTCCCCTTATTTTCCTCTTATTTTTGAACACATCGAGGATGGATTTGTAGATGACTTCTATAGTAATTCACCAGAATGAGAAATTTAATTTGAGATATAATTGATTCTATGATCACATTATATTCCAATTAGTATTTATCATATGGATTAGGACATTTTTATAGAGAATAAGATTAATCTTAATGACCTATATATGAGGTCTTTCATTATACCAACCACATTTTTCTGGGGTTATACGAGGAATATTTCTCTAAAGGAAGATATTATTTTGTAACAATATGATTATAATAGGATTCTAAATCAGGTGATGGTCAAGAATGGGTATTCATTACAAAATATTTAAGATGTATTTGAATAGTTGTAGTGATCCCAGTTGTTCTCCATGATTAATCATCATTTGGGTTACAAAAAGTTGTAGTTTAGATATGGTAATATCCCTATGAACCAATTCATGACTAGATATATATTTTATCAGTACCTGTGGATGTTTTTTTGTTTGATTAATTATAAATAATTCATCATGGATCTCATGAAAATGATATACCATCCATATATCTAATATCAAGTAATTTATTGATGGAATCCTTATATATTCATACAAATTTGAGTTACATGCAAGACACCCAGGTAACATCTTCAGTACACTATTAGTACATTGGAATTAATCAATGAATTCAAAGTGTAATTATTTAATCTAAGAAGATAATTTTTTTATACATGTGTTATCTGAGTATGTAATTTCTGTGGACATAATGAAGTTAAATGTAGTCATGTCTTGTTCTTACTTATGAAATATATTTTAGATTAGAGGTTTCCTTATATTGGATGGATACTATCAAAAAGTAATATTATAGTTCTATGTTTTAGAAACACTAATCAAGGAGATAGATAATAAGTGGTGTTATTTGAATGGATTGATTAGTCTAATGAAGATATATTGATATGAACTGAAGAATAATGATTTCCTTGGTGATAATTCATTTAGAGGCTGGGATCAGATACACAGTGTAATGTGATTTTTTAGGTGTTGAGTTGAGAGATTTTCCAATATAGTTTGATCAGGTAGTTTCCTAACCATCAATTTAGAAATACCCACATGATTATAACTACCTAACTCATAACTTAGAGTTGATAGATTTTTCCATTCCCAAAATTGTTGGAGAAATTGTCTATTTGGTGAGAGGTTTTTTGTTTACACGGAGAACTTGAGTATCCAATGTGTACTATCCTAGATAGATCTGAACATGATGTGGAGTCATTTGGTGGATTATCTATACATGTTTTACATTGAAATGACCTATAGTATATGGAAGGGAAATTTAGTTTCATATTCACAATATGGGAAATAAAATATAGTTGAAGGAGCTTAGTTAGTGTCCACTACTAATGGAATGGATAATATTGAGTTTGATTTCAAAATTAGTTGTGGATGTATAATTCGATCATGGTGTCATGAAATGATTTACATTGGTAATTAGATCATCATTAGTGGACTAGTTGAAGACAATCAAAGATCTTTGTCCCAAGTGTGTGGGGATGTGAGAAAAATTTGTAGGTAGTGACCGAGTACCTTATTGATCTATAGATAATGGAATCTTGATCGGTGTACATGGGAGGATAGTAGTTCTATCCTCTATGAGAATGAAAAAATGATATTATGTCATGATTCATAATGGATAATGAATCAAGGTTACAAAAAGATTTACCATGACATTTTATGTCTGTTTCATTTGTCATGTATAAATAGGGATACTTTTAATACTTCATGATGCCTTATAGGCCAAAGTGTGACGGTCATGAATCCACATACTAGGGATTAATTCATCTAATTTTGATTATTATGTGGAAGTGGGATGACGTCATAGTGACATTGATGATGTGGATACCTAATCCTTGAGGTGTTATGATATTTCATGGGTGGTAGTTGACTGGATGATGAAATTATTTCATTTCATACAAATATATTAAGTGAATTCCAATGATGAGATAGTGAATATTTATATATGTGATATTTAATACCTTCAAAGATATACCTCAAGAATTTTATATTATAAATACATGTCATTCATGTCATTCTATTGGTTGGGCTAGCAGAATTATTTGGGTATTAATCTTAAACTGAGTATAGAGTATCGTTAATAGACCAATGGTCAATCATGGATTACAATATAGATAATAGAGGACATGTTGGAGTCATACGTACTACTTTTTTTGGACATTAGGGAGACCATATAAACATTTTTTAAATTTTTAATTAATAAAAACATCAAAGACACTTTTAAGATCAATCCTTTTGAGGATATCTATATCCCATTATGTCATTAACTAACGTGTTGGAAGGATTTGGGTGATATAGATATTCTGGTGCTAAGCATTGTTGAAGACAACTAGGAGAGTGTAAAATCAATCCAAATGTGGTTAATCACCAAACTGAGTAGGCTAGTATCATATGCCCACTAGAGGAGGTGACCCTTAGATTTCACTATGGTTGACCATGTTTTCTTCTGGTTGACTTCTCGACTAGGGTGTCATCATCTATTAATGCGATAAAAAGAAACCCCAGTTTTTTTTCATCCATTCATGATTAATACTTTTATATAGGTTGTAAATGACTATATTTTCCATCTTACTTCCTACCTAGGTATGAAAATTTGTTTCATTTTTTATTTCTATAGGTATAGGAATTATCCTACACACATGATCAAGTATATATATTTTGAGATAGAGCCTGATGAATCATATGTGACCCACCCCATGAGAATTGTAAACTATAGTCAAAATATACTTCATGGGAAGATATGTATATTCATCTAGATCCTATGGAATAATGGTAATATTCAAGTGTAATCTTTGGTATGGGTGTTTGATATTTAGGACTAGTCTCTGGATTTATATGAAAAAATATAATAGAGATTATTATAGAGGAAAGGAATCATTTCGGCGGAAGAATGTAATGAAATTTAATTTCATAGTTATTTTTTTATTTTATTTCAGTCAGTATTCAAGTTTTTTTGACTATAAATTATGTAGGGTATTTTTTATGGGTTTCTTATTGGGTTTCAAGAGTTTTAATATAATTAAATGAGGTGTATGTTTTGTCCAAAGTCAGAGTAAATAGTGAAAAATTCAAAAAAGATCACTTGTCTTGTGATAGAGGATAATAATTATATTTCAAATAATATTACTAATGTATGTTACCAAACCATATGGTACCTTAGGGGTGGTATAAAATATTTCATTTTAGTTCATGATTTGGAGAACATTTTGAACAAACTGTATATATGGGATTTAATGATTTTAAAATCTACTTTAATAGCCAAAAAGTGAGGTTATTTGACACATTAATACTCTTAAATTCATCACTCCAGAACCTAGAGAATCCACAGGCACTCCTTAGTAATATATTTTATTTTTTATCTCAATTCCCATGGATCTATGTGAGTTTTTGATTAGAGAATTAATTTATGTGATATGTGATCCTATGCTCTATAGGCTTCTTCTATATCTAACTTTCTTCCATTGAGATGAATCGTGTAACCAAAAAACCATCAATATATCTATATATATTTTTGACATCTAATAAAGATTTCATAGATCTTTTCTATATATATGATGGGTCTAGTGAATTGATAGAATACCTTTGATCAATCTCAAATATTGTGTAAATGGAAGACCATAGGATTTATGGACATTATTTTTTATGGAATTGAATCTTCTAGAATATCATTGAATATCCCTAATTTGATTGAGATGGAATTAGTTCATTAAGGTTCTTAGAATGTGATCTCAATCTGGTAAGAGCTCAGGTGTGACTATGGTACAAATGCATTATGGTTTTCTCATATTTTCATTAATAATTTGTATGTAGGAAGTTCTTTTCCACATAGGGCACATAATTATTCTTGATTCAATGATATGATACATATATTGGTGTTTCTTTGTTATCAATGATTTATAGTGATAACATGTGTGTATTTAACCCTTGAGACACATTTATGATTACTTATTCCATTAGTATTCTTATATACCTTGTTACCATGATTTATATTGATCACATTTATATGTATGTAGCAACTAATTCTTCTGATAGAAACTTATTTTCTATTTATAGGTGATACACATGATTATCAGTGATTATTAAAACATTAAAGGTATTTCAACAGGTATTATGAATCAGTATAATTTCATGATATGGTTTTCCCAAAGAGTAGGAGTGAACATGATAATCAATGACGATGAAGATGGGACAAAAAATTGGAGGGTCATAATAGAATTGCGGCTATACCTATCACACTGAATGGGTTTAACAACATTATGGCCTCAACCAAGGCATAAAAATGATTCATTTTCCTTAACTCATGATCTATGCCTAAGGTGGGGTTTGATATTTTTTATGACTAATCTAAGATAGAGGATGTCTATGACAACATTGTGGAACAATCTAACTTGATAACTCTTGACAAAAGAGATAATTTTCCACCATCCTTGTGGTTACACTAGTGAAAAATCAAGATTTTATATGAGTTTTGACGAATTTATTATGTCAGTTTTAACAGAAATCTATAAAGGCAATGTAAAAAAATATATTTAGTATCTCTTTTCAGAAAACAACACCTAAAATGATATGGTGTTGGTATTATGTGTCATGTCTACAAATAAACTGATGCATAAAACCATTTTTCGTATTTGGTTTTAATAAAACCCCATGCTGAAAATAATGCGCCGACTTTTTCACTACATAGGTTTATTATAAACTAATGCTAAAAAATGTATACAAGTTGGTTTTCAGTAACTATTTTTCTAATAACTCATGCTAAAAACCTTGTATTTTTTTAAAAATGTTTTTGTGCCAGTTTTTATGAAAACCGACGCCAAAAGAAAATTTTTCTTAGACAGTTCAGAATATTACACTTCCCAAAAAATCAAAATCCATGTAATAAAAACACAGTATACATTTATTAAATATCATTTATCATTGACTAAAATAAAATAAAACTTATATTCTTTTATCAATTTAATCAAAAAATTAATTACGTGTTTTTATTATAAAATAGATTTAAAATACACATACATGAAATTTACAAAATGATCTTTGTTTGATATTTTCGGCACATTAAATTGATATCATTATATTAAAACACCAATTATAATAGAATAATATGTTTTCATAACACATGTTATTCGAAAAATGTAATATTATTCATATACATATGAATATACATACCTCAAATTGTAATCAAACTAATGAAATAGTTCACCAACAGAGATCGAAGATTGGTAAGTTCACTTTGGGTATAAGACTCGTTATCATTAAATATCTACAATTATATTTAATGATATAAGATTAAAAAATAGAATACTATGAAATAAAATATTATAATATTAATATAACTTACTTTATCAAATTCAGTAGGTACCCAAGTTGTGATTATCTCTTACATGAATCATAGAACATAATAACCACATTCAACAAGTACTTTTTGATGAAGAAAATGTGGTCTTATAACATTAAATTGGTAATAAAAACCAATATATATATATATATATATATCAAAAATTGATAATACTATATCATATAATAATTTATTACCTTTACATCCTCGTATTGGATTGCATTTGGTTTCTGTATCGACATGTGTTCTTTGTTAAATGTTTTCCATGAATTACATTTTTCTAATTATGAAGTAATAATACATGTATAAAAAATTATAATTATACATAATGCATTATAAAAAACATACCTCTCTAATAAGGTGGAGAATCATTTGGGAAAAGCCCCTGATAAATAGCAAAACCAATATAACATGTATTCACTTGAAAAAATATTCCAAACATTAAATTCCCTATAGAATAGAAATAGATCAAAACTAATGGAAATATAATGATCATTAGTTCATAATTATGTTTTATTTATTACTTTTGATGAAATAGAAAAAACCAACAATCAATCTTTATTTGTGATAAACTCTCACAGATATATTTAACTCTATCAACATTCTTCACATATTGCACTTCCATGGAATTGAATTCCCGATCTATAAAACCTTAAATGTATTTTATTTAATTTTGTACATGAAGAATGTGTAAATAAATAATTTTAAAAATAAATATAGTTATTCAATTTAAGCCATTTTTTTTATGAAATAAAAATTCATATGATAGTTTACTTACATGGAAACAAATTACATCACATTCAGGACAAGCTCATCAAAATGAACTAGTTGCATAATATATTATTTGAGTAGTAGAAATTGATAATCTATTACACATATCTTAAATCATATAAAACTCATAGATATATTTTGAGGAATAAGAATCTTGATAGAATCTTTGTATCCAATAAGAAATATTAGAAGTATCTGTGTTTGACTGATCCTAATTTTTTTTCAATTGTTAAATTTATTTTTCTTTCAAATGATCTTATATAAAATAAATGTAAAAAACATTTAATGTAATTTTCAATAATTTGTAATTAATATTAAAAAAATTCATACCTCATGTGAAATATAATGAATAAGACAAGTTTACCAATGTAAAAAATGACCTAGACAATACCCAACTCTAGTAATATCTTCATCATGAAATGGTATAAGGGGAGTACGATCAATAATATAAATTACAGATACTCTAACCTAACCCATCTACATTGGCTGGTGAAGTATATAATCACCCAAAAAATAAAATAGTCCTATCACAAAAATTTGTAGATAAGTATCACCATCAAACAACTCACAGTATATGGTTTTGTCTAAGCAAGGAGGTGGAGGATCAAAGAAGGAATTTTGGGGGGGTTGTCTGGCTGGGATTGTTGTAGAGGCTACACAACCGATTGACTAGGATGGGAATTCTGGGAAAGCAATGCAGACTATGACTGTCTTGTCAAGTGTTCTTATAAACCATGCCACACAGCTACTTGAATTTGATCACCAATAGACTGTTTCAGCTCTTTTTTCTTTGATTTTAAGGATTTTATTTCATGGTATTTTTATTTATTACTCTCACCAATTTTTTTAATACTTACACCTTCCTGATATCCTCTATAATGGATGGGGTGTCTTTCCTTTCCTAAAGTAGTGTCTAGGATTTCCTTCATTCCCTTTGGAAAAAAATAACCTTGTGTCTCTTTCCCCTAATGTTCATTATAAAAAAATTTTGAAAAATTTATATTAATGTTTATAATTTTTAAAATAGAAAAATTCATTTAAAATAAATAATATTTAATTTAAATTTTATCAGATTATTAATATTCTTCCTCTGTATGATATATTTCATTTTTCCTTCTTCTCGCTTGTTCCATTTTTTAGGGAGAATAGGAGGATATGGAGGACCAAACTAGACCACTTCTGAACCACTAAAACATCAATCTCTTAATACATCAAATTTTTCATCAATCGTGTTTAGCTCAAAAAATTGATACCCTCCACATTATAAAGTACGGGGGTATAAATTTTTTAATTAGATCTCTTGAAGAAGTCTCATAGATGCATGTTATATAAAAAAACTAATAATTAATTATATAAATATATAATAAATATTAAACTATAAAATAAATATCATACCTAAATTTTTTTTTCATGATTACTGTCAACAAATTGTGTCCATGTATTTCCTTCTATAAACTGAAACATAATGCATGGGTTTTAAACATTTTCATTCAAAAAACATAATTTATTGTGAGTTGTATTTTAAAAAATCTCCATCAAACTGCTGCTACAGAGATATGTCTTTTCTTATTTTTTTTGTTTCCTAAAAATTGATTGTCATCTATAATTGAATAAAAGAAACATGTCATTTAAAAAAAATTTATATTCAAAAGATTAGATAAAATAAATAAATTGAGATATTTTACAATCATGACCTCCCTAATTTTCTGTTTACCCATCCTATATATACACATCCAAGAAAGACATAAAATAATAATTTTTCAATAGATCTTCATTGATATATAACATATAAATTGAATAGTATTTAGGCTAGATGCATTATTATTATCATCAATATCACTACGTGATATCTCATCTCCATGAGCAAGTGACAGTTTTGGTAGACGTGTAATACCACATTTACAAAAATCGAGAACTTGATTTCACTATATTAATAGGATAAATATCCTCTGCTAAGGACACATAAGTAGTCCTACAAAAAGAATTTATAAATTAAAAGTTTTCTTCCATTAAATTAGTATAATATTGATTATTTTACTATATGAATAAATAGATATACCTTTGTAAATGCTCCACTTTATCTCACTATATCGGACTTTAAAACAAGAAAGTGTAATGAAATTTTCAATACCTACATATATTTAGAAAAATGAATTTTTAAAAACAATTAGGAAAAAATAAAATTAAAAAACGATACAAGAATTTTTATGTTTTAAAAAATGAAACATAATATGAATAATTGAAAAAAAGACTAATTTCATGTTTTCTAATATGCATTCATCATGATAATTATGTCCTATATACACTATGTCTACATTTTAATCACTCTAATCATCCAGAAATCATGTAATAGAAAAATAATACAGATTTAAATCAATAACATCATCAACATCATTATCATAACCCAAATGGTATATTTTTCCTTGAAAAATAGTTGAACACTAATCATTCAGTTGATCAGTGACAAAAAAATATATTTTTTTTATGTGTCACCATGATTAATGGTTTCTCATTATCATTAAATCTTTTCAAATCAACTAGTGAAAATAATTAACCATCATGTTTCACACCACTATTGCTATCAAACCAATTACACCTAAGAAAAGTGACTCGAAATTTTTTATAACCAATTTCCCACATATCCTCAAGAACTCCAAAATATGGCAACCAAGAAAAAATTAGGTTTTTTTATTTTACATTTCAAAACTGATATGCTTCTGCAATAACCATCAAACCACTATTTTGAACTGTTCTCTTATCATCTAGCTTGTTTGTGTAAAACATTTTCCCCTTAATATCATAACCAGCCCTTGTTAGCACATTAAGATGTGGCCCCCTACCAACCATTTCAACATTTTTGATGAAATTATATCTCTTCTCACTTTATCCTTAACCCATGAAGAAAATTTCGTTTTATGATTAACCATACCCCAATTTTCTTTGATTTTTGGATATCATCAAATTAATTCCTCAATATGTGATGATATATATGATGGAACAGAATATGTATTTTTTCAAAATATATAAATTTGTCTGCATAACTTAATTACAATGAATGACCTTTACCTTTAATCATCAAATCTCTATTCCATCACTATATACAATCAAATTTCAAGATATAGTGGTACAAACATGGTCAACTTTATACAAATAATTAATAAAGAACTCAATAACTTCTTCTGATACATATATTTGAAAAATAGAGGACTCTGGTCGATAATGATATTTGACATACGCCTTTAAAATTATCATATACCATTGAAAAGGATACATCATACGTAAATAAATAGTCAAACATATTCTAATCTCATGCACCATATTAATCATTTTATAATAAAATGTTAGTGGAAAATACATATACATTTGAAATATTATAAGAGAAACCTCATTCTATTACTCATTTAACAAATATGGATCAATAACATTGATATAATGGGATTTGAAAAAATTACATAACCTCATGATTATCTTTCTAACAGTTGTGGGAAATATAACATTTAGTGCAACCGGTAGTAGTTGTTGCTTAAATAAATGAAAGTCATGAGATTTCATACCTATTAATTTTTCAATCCTTCATTTCCATGAAATAATTCACATTTGATGAATATCCAATGGGTACTTTCAATACCATACAGACACTAAAAAAAATTTAACATCTCACTCTTCTATAATGTGTGACAAGACATAGGTAAATATGTTGTCTTCCTTACATAGTGGGAGCTAAATTCAAACATATTTTCATTTATATCAAGTCCATTTTAGAATTCAATCCATATTTTTCCATTCCTTTTATGTCTAATAAATTTTAAGTCAAAATATCACTTATATTTCTATAAACATGCATAAAATCATTGTTATGTTTTACCTATAAAAATATCAAATAACTTTATTAAAAAAAATAGACATTTTCCCATATATTTTTTTGATGAAAAGAACAACCTTTCATTTAAATTTTAAAACCAATATTTTTCACTCTATCTTAATATTCTTCAAAAAACAAAGGATGGGGGGAAGATTATATTTCTATAAACCATTATATTCATTTTTTAATATACGATAAGGACGACCAATTATCAAAAATAATTAATGTACCATGTACATTGTATTTATTTCATTTTTTAATAGATAATATGAAGTCTGTCATTAAAAAATTGAATATGACTTATGTACCTTAACACTGTATCTAGATATCTTACCATGTATAGGAAAGTAGTTTATATAGAACATTATGATTCTACGCAAAAGAAAATACACTTTCTGGTATGAATCAATAATATTAACACATGCCCCACCCACACCCCCTCATAGAAGATTCAAATCATCCATCAATGGTGAAAGATACACATCAATATTGTTTCCAGTCTATTGTGTTAAATAAATCAACAAACTCATCATAAAATATATTTTCTTCATTATAATATGTGGGGATACATTATAAACTACCAACAAAAGAGGCCATGAAATATGTTGGCTTCTTAGGATCCTATATGGATTCATTCCATCTATACACACTCTCATTCTATGATTTTGAACTTCATTTCCAAAATCATGATTTTTTTAACCGAATATCTTAATTGTGATGAGTCATCGTTGTGATAAAATTTACCATCAGAGATGTGTTCATTTAAATGAAATTTTAACCTTTTTTAATCAATTGAATATAAAAATAGACACATCAAAAGACTAATTATTGGACGGTACCAAACTATTTTAGCAAGATCATAGATATCAGTACGTGAGAATAATACAGAGATAATTTATCGATATTATGTAAAAGGATTAATTGAAGAAATTATTTGATTTTTCATGAAGGTATATTTTAGTACAAGATAATTAATCTCAATTAAATTTTACATCCATCTTATTCCTTTATGTTCCACATATGACATTTTGGAAAAAAAAATATTCATTCTTATACAACACACAATCATTGGTAAAATCACGTATCTTTTTATACAAAAATCCCATTGGGCATAATATTTTATTTACCTCATAATTGGAATTTGGAAGCTCATTTCCTTCTAAAAGGTTTTCTTTTAAAAGATAAAGTATATTAGAAAAACCTTTTTCACTCCTAACATTTTTCTTCATTCAAGTTAACTAATCTAATAGGTGATAACATTGTATATTTACAACTACTGAATAGCGGGTTTTCTAAATCACTATAAAATCATTCAACATTTGATTTTTTTGAAATGTTTTCAACAAATAAATTAGAAATTAACTCTTCGATATAATACTTAATTTCATTATGAATGTTTTCATAAACATTAGATACTGAATTTATAGTAATTTCAGCATACCGGATCCAATGTGTATAATTAAATAGAAAACCATTACAAATGAGATGATCATCCAGTTCTCTAGAATTTAACTTTCTCATATTAAAACAATGAACACAATAAAAGAAAATAAAATCTGGGCATTAAAGATTATGTTTAGAAAATTACAAGAAATCATCAACTTCGTTCTCATATTCATTACTATTCCATCGTAAATTTAACCAATTAGGATCCATTCAATATGTGAGATCATAATATAATTAGTGAATATATTAAAATATATAATAATTTAAATATACATATATATAAATAGATAAATTTAAATCATAGAAATTTAAAATAAAAAATATTATTACTCAAAAATGAAATATAAATGATTATAATGAATAAACTAAAAACTAATCTACTATAGGTATTTATTTTTTGTGACGGTTCACTGATTCAAAAGTAGATGAATTTTTTAGAATAAAAAAGTAAAAAATATCACTAATTTCATTCAACGAATACACACACACACACACACACATATATATAATATAAATATTTAAAAATATACATATGGATAGATAGAATTAAACATAATAAAATTTATTTAAAGAAAACATGATCTAGTGAGAAATCAAAGATTATTATAAGGAATAAAATGAAAAATAAATTATTTTCATAATTTATTTTATTTAAATAAATAATTTTTAATAATGCATGATGACCATTGTAAATAATAAATATAATTTTTTCAATTTTAACTAGATTTTTTAAAATGTGGATTAAAATAAACTCCTTTCGTTTTACCAAGATTCTCCAAAAGTGAAATCAATATTCCTCTTATATATAACAAAGACAAAAACAATTTGATAATCCCAGTAAATAAATAATTTATATAATTTTCCAAATTTTAACAAGATATAAATATTAAAAGTGAAATTCATAAAAAAAATATTTACTAAATCAAATTTATAAAATAAAAATAATAAATTTATAACTAAAAAAACTAATTTATCATGAGAATTTTTAAATCCCACTTAATAAATTTAGGAGTAGTACAAATATAACATTGATATTGAATATAGATAACATCCCTTGAATTTGATGGCTGGAATAACAATAAAACTAGTGATTAAAACATTTTAAAAATAAAACAATCAATTGGGAAACAACAAAAAACCATTAATCATGGTGCAGCTCGAACGTGATAGATGACCCTTGAAATTGCAAGAAAATACTCAAAAAAATATATCATTTTCAAAACAATGAACAGAAAAATTTCTGATCCACGTGCCATTCGATCATATAAATGTTACAGAGATGAAATATAAACCTGAATCATGAATGGATGAAGGAATGATAATAAAAAATCATGAAAATATTATTTAACTTGAGGAAAAAATATAAAAACCTCAACCAGAATGGTTTTATTATCAATTGAAATTGACATTACTCAAGAGAATGAAAGAACAAGTGACACTCAAAATAAGGGTTCAACATTAGAGGTTTTTTAATATAATATTACAAAATGTTTTTAGTAAAAACAATGTTAATATAATTTAAATTTATTTGTCATCGATTTTTCATAAAATTGGTGTGTAATTGTTTTATTTATTGTGTTAGTTTCATTGAAACCGACATGATAAATATGTTCATTGAGTTTTTTAGTGTCATTATATACTAAAAAAATGAAGAAAATTTTAATAATAAATTTTGGAATCATTTTTTCTATAAAACTGACACTGAATATTTCACTCATTATATTTTTGGTATTTGTTATTAAAACAAACAATGTCAAAATATAATGTCTTTACTATTATACATTCATTAATGTTGAACCGATGTTATAAATGTGATATTAAAAATAAGTTTCTTAAAATTTTTATAACTTAGTCACTCAAAAAATAAGTTATGACCAACCTTATTGCATGAAAAAAAAATAATGGTTTGGTCTGTGGTATCATGGTTAGGATAAAAATAATCAGTATATAATATTTTTTGATTTCGGTAAAATTTAAATTTACCATTGAATAAAAAATTTATACTCATGCACAAAAGGTAAGTATTCATTGGTTGTGTGAAACTGGGTTTCATTACTCACGTTGTGTGCAATAATGTTGATTTATCGGAATATTTCATCATTTTGGATTTATGTAAGAGAAAGGTTCCTATGACTGGTAGCTGAGTTGAATAGAATATAATTGGTTGAGTTATTGGAATGGTTTTTCAAGGATTTCTGTATATTGATCATTATTTATGTTTTATACATTATATGATTTGATTTAAAATGAAAAACTGTAATATATTTTTACATGTATGGAATGTGTGACATTTGTTACTATTACATGATTTATTAATCGTTATCAATGATATTCTAGGATATAAAATTTTATTATGTCTATAGAGTGTTTTTTTGATTACTAACAATATAGTTTATGGACTCCTCCTATAGACCATCACTGTTAATCACAATCCTCTTCTATATGGGGAGGCATGCTTGAGAAATCTTACCATCTACACTTATTTTTTGTTCAACTGATCCATTATAGAGCATTACAATAGTGGTGGGATATTTGGCACAATACAAGAAGGACATAGTGGTTTTTATGGGATGCAACATGGGAAATATTTTTTGAGTAATTTATATTTATAATAACTGAGGATGGATAGAGGTGATAATTTAATTAATTTCATGCAATTACAAAATACCTATCTAGAGTATGCATCAGTTTTTGTATTCCTTCCTTTTTTTTCTATAACTTTGAAAGGTGAAATGTTTTCTATAAAAAGGAATTAGATTATGTGTTGCATTTATAAGTCTAATAAAAATATAATTTATTTGGTCTACCCTATTATACATTTTTGGGGAAGCTATTCATGGTAGAAAAATATAATGTGGAAGATAAGTGGGTTTCATTAGGAGTAGGTGGATCTGTAAGTGTTATGTAGAAGAAATGAGATTATAATCACAAGCATGGTGAGAGGCCAAATGGGAAGAAAATTCTTTTTCTTTACCTTCATCCAATGATACGACACTATTATAGGGATATCAATGTGGCCAAATTGGCCAAACATAGACTATTTATATCGGTAAACTAAAAAAGTATTACCCATTTTGTAAAATTTTTTACCTCTAGAAGATATATTTGTAGGAATCAATGAGGGGTGGATATTTAAAATTATCATCCACGCAATAATCAGGGGATTCAGACACAACTATAGTATATTTCTATCCATATGTTATCATGATATTATGGTCGTAGAGGTAGAATATATAATCATAGTAATATTCAATGAGGGGATGTTATAGAGGGGATTCCGGTGACCAATGGGTATTGAAAAAGTGCAGGGTTTATGAGATAACTTTCTATTGACATGGTTCTAGTATATCTTAGTGTGGATTATTCCATAGGTAGAGGTACCATAAATTATCTTGTTAGATTCTAGGGAATCTCATTATTTTATGGCATCATTTTTTGTATCTAACAAGAGTTTTATCTATGAATTTCCCATTGTAAAGAAGAGAGGATCCAAATAGATGAATTATAATTTATGGTATGGATATATAAATATATATCTATTATTATTCCATATTTATATTTACTAGAAAGTTTCTTGTATCATTTTTGAACATCTCAATCTATTATGTCTGCATTTTTAGTTACTATAAAACGTTTTATTAAAAATGTCTTATTCGGAAGAAGAGGGTATCCTAATAGGCATATCCCACTTTTTGGTATTGATATAACTAGATATGTAAACCTTTTGGTATTCATCATTCTGGATTTATAAGGATTTTTTATGATTATTAGAATGTATTTTTATACATTTTTTTATATTAATTTTTATTGGAGACATTTGATTTGCATTGTAGATTTTAATGAATGTTATATTTTCTTAGAGGAATGTAATTTTCATTCAAGTAAGGCCATATTTGATTTGGGGTAGCTCAAATGAATTATATATTTGTTAAAAGTGAACCTTCCATGATTTGGTACGGGTATTGAAAAAATTATTTTTCCTCTATGGTTTTTCATCCTCGTGATGTTTTCCCTGATTATTTTACAAGAATACTTCCAAAGAAAGGTATAACAAATTATTAATTTTTTTACTTAGTGGTGAGACTATCTCTATTAATTATCATAAGGATATAGCTGAGTATATATAGTCTATAATTAATTGGATGGTCTAGAGCCCAAAAGGCCTATCAGATACAATGTATCTATTTGATAAACCATATAATATTTTGTAATAAAGTGGGCAGGATACTGATATGATGTTTTGATCATCGATGGTTGAATTATATCTCCATTATTAATATTTTTCCATTGAAATTAGTTGATTTTTTTTCAATATGATGAGTGGATCATGATTGTTTTCAATTATTTAAATCTAATCAAGTTATGACCGGTAATATTTTTAAGTTAATGTTATTTTCATGACATCCTTTTAGACATGATATGGACAATTAAAATTTGGAATATGTTTATTGGGTTAAATAATTCATGTGTTTTGTTTATGGAAATGATAAAATATATTTTCCATCCTTATTTTGATTAATTTTTACAAGTGTTTATCTATGATATAATGATATAATCATTGTACTATTAAGAGAATGGATAGAATTTCTATATTATCATACAGTCAATAGTGGAAAATCATGTAACGTCTATGGTAAATAAACAAGAATACATATTCATATTTATTAATATTTGTGATTTAAATTTAAATTCTAATTTAAAGGGGATTGTATCTTCTAGGGCATACTTGATACGTAACAACGGGTTTCTTTGAAATCATATGTTGCACACAATGCTGAGTCAAACTGAAAAATAATAAAACAATATTATTTTAAATGGTAGTTAATGCCTTTTAATTTTATTTTTGTGAGGGAATAGAGCTATCTACGATATGATTTTACGTATTTATTAAATTTTTTTATATTTATCCAATAAATGTTAGAGGATTAAAATGTGAATTAATCTAATTTTAAGCACTAATAGATTAATATTCATTAAAAGGACAATTTAATACCTTTTGATGGAGAAACATCTTCAAATATAGTTTTTGTAACTTTACATATTCTATTTGAAAAAATAGAATTCTTCTTTAGATTCATGAAAACAAAATTTACATTGGGTAAATTTTTTGTATTTTATGATAAAATTCATTTTTTTAATTAATAGTGAAAAATACTATATTTTAATTCAAAACTACCTTTTAAAATAAATTATTTATATGGTTAGATTATCTTTGAAATTATTTTTAATATGTAATTAGATTATATTTTTATCATTTAATCTAATTATGGTCATTGGATGTAAAATCACATTGAAATTGGACATAAATAAGGTTCAATCTTTTGAAAGTTATTATTTGTTAAAAGCACACTTTTTTGTTTTGACAGAGAGAATGAATTTTAAATCAATTAAACCAACATATATGTTATTAATTTTTTAAAATAAACATCATTTTTGAATTTGGAATATCTAATATTTCTTAGGCTAATTTTTTTGTATTTTTCTGAAAACGTCATTTTCTGATGAATAGTAAAAACACTAAGTAGTAGTTAAAAAGCAGACTTTTTCATTTAAAATAAATTTTAATGATTCTTTGAATTGAATTTTAAAAATACATCATACATGGTTGTTATATGTAAGTAAAATATGGTTCAATAAGAAAAAATATTTTTTGGTGTATTGTAACTTTTGACTTTTATTTACAGCGGTTAAAGGTAAATAGGGTAATTCAAGGTTAAAAAAATTATAATAATATACAATTACCTAAAAATTTTCCCTAAACTTATTGGATATGTAATGGCTGACCCAAAAAATCCTTAGGTGAGGCTTTTGGCCTTCGAAATACACTTGGGTAAGATAATGACATTAATAACTTTTTATTTAGGGTAAAAATAAAAATATCATAAACATGTATTCATTTTCTAAAATAATTTTAATTTTGGATTATATAATTGATATTTTTGACTATAAGTTTTTATTATAAATATAACTGGATTTCCAATATCATGGTTTTTTTATAATTGTTGGACATCAAATATATAAAATTATTTATGACCCAATAATGATGCAGTGTTTACTTCATTAATGAATGATTTAAATAAATAAGATTATATAGATTAACAAAAATATCTAGAACCTATACAATTATTATTGGATGATTTTATTTATAACATTTTTCATCTTATCTTAGACTATAATTAGTTATAGGACCTTTAGAAATAGAAAATCATTTTGTATAAAATAATATTTTCTAACTTTCTGAAAGAGTCCCTCCTCCCCCTTATAAAAAATCATCACCTATAACTCGTGAATCACACCACTCAAGCCCCTTTTATCATCCAAACTCAACCCAATTAATATCCATTCATCCCTCTCTTCCACCTAGAAGCCTTAACTAAGGCAGAAGGCACTTCAAGAAATCCTTTTGGTTCAAACCAAAGGTATTTACTCGATTTAAAGGAAACACCTTCTTTTAAGTTGTTTTCTATAATTTAACTTCTTCATCCCCCTAAAATATATCTATTACTTCTTTTTATAACAACACCTGAATCCTTAATATAATTGGTTGTTTTATGATAATTATTTAAACTAAACTTACACACACCTTCATCTAATATGTGATGAATATACTGTTTCTGGGGATGGTGAACTACTTCCTCATAAATATATGATTGTTCGATAATCTCCTACCACCACTTATGGTGGACATTATGATGGAAATATATTTATATGTAATATATATTATATTTATATTGTTTATATGATTCTGTATTTCTGATTTATAGAATACCTTTAGGGTTTCTATAAACGCTAAACATGATAATTTCATTTGAGAAAATGCAGACTACTGCCCCCTCAAAGTGATATGACTTGTTCATGCCATACATGGGACATATAATTGATTTAGTTATTGAAATTATATATTATAGTTGAATTATAATATATCTTTATGTAATTATTTTTTTCATTCCATTAAAATATTAAATATAAATGAAAGTAGCGTTCATGCGTACGTACGGCTTTCCGGCTCCACGGACGGTGCATTTCATTTATTATCTCCAAACATTATGTACTGATAAAAATACATATATATACAAGATATATATGATATATATGATATCTAAATCATGAATATAATTCTGGATATAAGTGACTTTTGACCACATTGACAATTTATCATTATAACAAGTTCATTTTTTATCTCAAGTTCCGAACATCAACAAAATGTCCTATATAAACTCAAATAATTAACAAATTATTATATGAATTTAATAAGTTATATTAATAGAATAATAAACATGAAAAAAATTCTTATGAAAGTAGAAATTAACTTATGTTTATTATTCGGGAAATTCAATAATGAATGGGTCAAGTCGGACACGAGGTAAGGGATTTCCACTCAATCTCCTTTCATTGAGGCATATTTTTCTTTATACATGCCTTTCATTTATTTGGTGTAAAAACAACTTTTGAATTTCATTTCATTCAATGTGAAAATTTTTTCTATAAAGAATTTTATTAAATGGAAAAAGTAATGTTTTTATCGTTTGTGGTGACAATTACCTCTCAGCTGTCGTAATTGTTAGATGGCTTCCTCTATAATACATAATGTTTTTAAAATGAAAAAGAAACCCCTTATTCTGTTTTCTGGGTGTTTTTGTATTGAAAATGGTTTTTGAAATCTATTTATTATTTAAATATCTTGAAATTATTTATTATCATTTCAAATGAAATGGTATTAGTGAAATGTTTATATTTATAGTATTCTATGTGTTATGATTTTATAATGGTACATGGACATATTATGGGTGGTTACAAGATAAAACAAATGGTTTGTGGTACCCTGATATACCAGGAAGGGAGGTTTTGTTATAACCTCCAATGCATTGGGTTTGGAAGTTTGTTGTATTGTTATTCCATTTAGTGATATATGTGGAATTTGATCGTATGTTTTTCCCAATTAAGTATGTTCACGTCCCAAGTATCCTTTATATGTTATGTGTTCTTTCTATGGGTTTTATGGTATTATTTTGTATAAAAAATGGAATGACATGATCTTTTATTCAGTGAATAGTATTTACTACTTCATAAATTTGAAAATTATTACTTATGATAAGGTATTCATGGTTACCTTTTTTTTTTGGAAAACTAACAGTTTTTCATTTATTGTGTATCCTTTACTAAGATTTTGATGCTCATCCCAGGTATCTATTTTTTTAAATGTTTTTCACATGAAAAAATGATGAATTGGGTCAATGATGGGAACATGGAAAAGTAATTCTGTCGAAAATATGGAACATGACATGACTCTTTTTTTAGAATTTTTATTTTATGACAATAATGGATAATGAGTAGAAGTGTCTAAATTGTAATATTTAAGATGTAATGTAACAAGTTATGGCCTAATTGACTATAGCTCTATACTAGAAAATATCTTTAATGAGAATTATTAACATAATTCAAGATTATGTGATGTTTAAATCCATGTCCTTATAGTTGGTATCAAAGGTCGGTTTAGACAACATTAGGAGTTATAATATTGTTAAATTATTATCCATAAATTAAATTATGGTAATATTGAAATGATATAGAATTTACAGATTACCATGTTGCTTAGGCTAATATATTTCTGATTTTAGAATGTTTTTCCTCATAGGAAATAGGGCTGCTATAATGGGAAGGCATACAAGGAATAATAACCTTCCAAATCAGCAACCTGATATAGTCTGAATCAGAACTGGAGAGTTTGTTTTAGTGAAGGCTTAGTTGAATTAGGCTATAAATGGTGGTGGTATCCATGCATGAGATCAACCATATTAACCACAGAAAAACACGTCAATAGTAAAGCATTTCATGCGGCAAAATCCCCCATCATTCAGATGATCATCTGACCTTGTTCTTGATGAAGGGTGGATTAAAGCACTGGAGAAGATGTTTGATGCCATAGGGTAGTCAGAACATCAAAATGTTAGTGTCACTCTTTACCATTTTGAAGGTGAAGCTGATCTGTGGTGGTCGATGGTGAAAAATATCATAGATAGTGTGGAGATTGATTCTTTTAATTGGGATTAATTCAAAGGTATGATCTTGAGGAATAGTTTCTTAAGGTGGTTCATCTGAATATGGAAAAACAATTCCTAGAATTGAGGTTGAAGGATGAATCAGTGGCTGCTTATGAAGAAAAATTCACTCGATAGGCAAGGTGTGCTCTAAATTTTATCCAAGATATCGATACTAAGATAAAAAAAATTTACTCTGGACTCAAGAAACAATATCTAATTGCATTATCCTCTCATGAATTCAAAATCAATGAGAAACCTCACAGATGGTCAAATAATTTAGATATGGTGTAATATGATGATCAGGTGTTCCAAGAGAGTAAACAAAAGAAGTGCTTCAATTGGCTAAAAATGGGAAAGTATTCATCAAATAATCCGAGAGGTAAAAAAAATTAATATCCATATTGTGAGATTTGTGGTAAAAACCACCCTGGAGAATGTTTATCAAATTCTAAAAAGTGCTTTCGGTGTGGTAAGTCTTGCCATATTACTCATAACTGTAATGTTGATGATCAAGCAGGCAATGAAAAGCCAACATAATTTTTTTATGTGCAATGAAATGAGTCATTATAAAAATGACTGTCCAACATTTAACTCAACTATGGTAAAGTAGCCGGAATACAAACAGAAAGGGATGGGGAAATCTATTTCAACTACTTCAGCAGATGTTGGGTCATCGAATGAAGTAGTATCAGGGATACTGTTTGTTTGTTAAGATTATGCGAACATTTGGTTTTATTTATGGTCTAAATATTCATTCATTTCAGAGAATTTTTCTATTTAAATGGGAATTCTATCTTAAAATAATAATCCTAAACTTATGGAAAAAACACCTGGAAGAAATTTTCAGGCAAAAATAAATTATAAGAACCTTCATATCCTTGTGTGCAGAAAGAATCTACCTGCTAACCTTATTGTTTTTTATGTAATAGAGTTTGATGTTATTTTGGGCATGGATTTGATTTCCGTTTATCATGCTAATATTGACTGAAAATCTAAAGATGATTCAATTTTTTAATATTTCAGTTAGTGTACAAGAATGAACCCTAACTTTTGATAACATATGAGGAATCTGAGAAATTAGAAAAATATGAAAATGAATGTTAACTTGCACATATTTTTGAAAACAAAGTAACTGTTCAGATTAATGATGTGCCAGTGGTAAATGATTATCATGATATTTTCCCTAATGTGTATCCTAGTATAACACCTAACCAAGAAGTTGAATTTACTATTGACTTAGTTCTTCATTCTAATGTAATTTCAAAACACCCTTATCAAATGACTCAAAATGAAATGTTTTAGTTTAAGAAGAAATTGTAGGAGTGTTTAGATAATGGTTTCATTTGACCAAGAACATCACCATGGGGTTCTCCTATTTTGTTTTTTAAAAATAATGACGGTACAATGATACTTTACATTTATTATAGAGCATTGAATAACATCACTTTTAAGAACATGTTTCCTTTGTCTCATATCGATGATTTTTGTTATCAGCTCCTAGGGGATCAGTATTTTTCAAAGATTGACTTGAATTCGGGTTACCATCAGTTAAAAGTAAAGGAGACCAACATTCTGAAGACTATGTTTCATACTAGATATGGACATTATTAATTTTTAGTTATACCTTATGGGTAAACCAATTCACCTGTTGTACTCATGGATCTTATGAATAGAATTTTCCGTGAGTTATTAGATAAGTTTGTGGTTGTGTTCTTTGATTATATTTTGGTTTATTATAAAAGTAAATAGGAATAATAAATTCATTTTATTGTTTTATTGAAAATATTAAAAGAAATAAAATTTTATGGGAAATTCAACAAGTGGGAGTTTTGGTTACAAAAAATTTCATTCTGTGGACACATTGTTTCAAAAAATGGAAGAACTGTTGATCTTGCTAAAAAAAAGTTGTTGAAGAATGGAAAAGACCCACAAATATAATCGAGATTTGTTGTTTTCATTTTTAAAAAGGTTATTACCTGAGGTTTGTTGAAAAAACTTCATAGTTATGTAGCCTAATGACTTAGTTAACTCAAAAAGTTGTTATGTTCATCTGGACAAAAAAACGTGGTGATTGTTTTCCTGAATTGAAAAGAAGGTTAATGAATGCCCTAGTTTCGGCACTGGCCACCAAAAATAGTGATTTTGTTATCTACAATGATGCTTCGTTCAGAGGAATTTGTTTTGTTCTTATACAAAATGATTAGGTAATTACTTATGATTCATGTCAATTGAAACCTCATGAGTTAAATTACCCTACACGTGATTTGGAATTTGCTATTGTTGCTTCTGAATAAAAAAAATTGGAGGCATCATTTGTATGGAGTAAAGTTTGAAATATATACTGATCACAAAAGTTTGATGTATATATTCACTCAGAATAAATTAAACATGAGATAGAGGAGATGGTTATAATTAATCAAGGATTATGATTTTGAGATCTGTTACTATCTGGTAAATGCAAATAAAGTGGCAGATGCATTGAGTCGAAAAAGTAATGATACATTAACCATGATATGTTTCAAATAAAATCCTATGATTAATGATTTTATGAACATTGTCATAGAAGTTATTGGTGTAGGAAATTCCTCTATTTTGTTTCAGGTGTAATTGAAATAATCTCTATAGGACAGAATAAAGCAAGTGCATAAAAAAGATAGTAAGATATAGAAAAAAGGTAGAGTTAGTTTAGAAGGGTAAGTTGCCTCATTTTAACATTGAAAATGATTGTGTTTTTAGGTTTGGGAAGATATTATGTGTGCCTTGTGATTTTTAGTTAAATAATGAGTTGTTATGTGAAGCTCATAGTCCTCAATTTCCAGTTCATCCTTTTAGTACTAAGATGTACAGAGATCATCAGGAGTATTACTAGTGGGATAGAATGAAAAAATATATTTCTGACATTACTATGTAGTGTGTGGCTTGTAAATAAGTTAAAGCATAGTGGATTCTACTAAATGGGATGCTTCAGCCATTACCAATTCCAGATTAAAAATGGATAAATAAATCTATTGACAATGTAACACCCCGACCCCAGTTACCCAGAGTCGGTGCATTATTACATAACATTGGCATGATCACAAGAAAGATCAAATCTCGAAAGACCGATTGGTTTAGTAGCCTTGGAAACACTAGATATATTCATAAGTTTTACATTACATCATAAAATGAAAAACTACTACAACAACATAATGTTTCCACAATCCACACTATTAAACCCTCATAAAATCCATGCAGGTCATTCATAACTTACTTCATCACATCCTGGGAAAAATAAAACATAGAAAAGGGGTGAGCTCAAATGCCCAGTAAGGATAACAATATAGCGGAAAATTTCATAAATAAGAATAAACATTTAAGGCAATGTATAACTAAAACAAAAGCCTTTTAAATATGATCTTTCATCATGGTATGGAATAAATAAAATGAAATAATGTCATTTACTTATTCACATGGATATTCTACTAATCGAATAATCACATGCAAAAATCAATAACCACTTTCATAATGTTGGAATGCATAATGCCAGACTATCATAACCACATAGCCAAGGCCTCGTGCCAAGACTACAAATAAGATTTTGTCAAGGCCTTGTCCTAAGACACTAGTTTGTCTCATGAGACCTACCGATGCATCGAGGAGCTATAGCAGGCTCCACCCGTCACATATTAAGTCCAATGCATTCCCATATGAAAAGGTTTAAACATAACATAAACATTCGTATTAAAACTAGCATACGAAATGTCAATACTTCCACCATAAACTATGAATGGTATAAAAATAGCACATCCACAGTCAAACATATCACAAAACCTTCAATACAATATAGAAGTTTTGTATCATAATAAATCAACTTCAAATAATCTTAAAATCCATCAAAGGATGTTGACATAGATGAAATCAAAATTCTTTTAAAAGAAATATCTCCTTTTATTTTGAAATCATTTAAGATCCATATAAAATAAAACATTTTCTTTGAAAATATTCTTATAAGCTTTTAAGGGAAGCTTTGAAGATTTTATAACGGCAGAAAATAGCTGCACCCGCCGTATAAGTTAAAAAAACATTCTTACCTTAATTCTGTCGAAAAGGATAAAAAGGTCCTTGTTTTGAAAACGATCAAAAGATTCCTTTATAAACCACTTATAAAAGTCAAAAAGGGTATAAATGACTTTAACTCATATTCTAGTAAATAGTAAAAATGTTTTGAAATACATTTTTATGAAACATGGATGTGGATGATAAAGAGATCCCAGTAGATTATTACGTATAAACAACCTCAGATAATGAAGAGATTGTAAAGTAAACCCTTACCTTGTACTTTTCCTTGGTTGGGGTAGGTTAACCTCCTGTATAATGGTGAAATAGTTGTTATTAAATTATACAAGAATCATATATAATAATATGATATCATATATGATCTTTTAACATTGATTTGTTAATAATATCTTAGAATTATCGTCGTTTCGGGAGTTAACTTACTCATTTTCTTTTATATGTTTTGTTACATAAGCCATGTTTGTTGTATCTTATTCATATCGAGAATGATATCTAGTACTTAAACATCATTTTTAAATCATCAAATGATAATTATACTTGAATGGATACGATGGAGAATGAATCTCATCGCGTTCGTGGAGACGGTAGTCCGTACGTACACACGAGTGACAATATCATTATTTTGATATTAAAATAATATATAAATGGATGGTATATCATATATACAGAATCATTAAAATGTTATATTTATTATTTACATGAGTTACACATCATTATTATACCCATCCAAATAATATTATATTGAATAACAATTACACCACGACGTGGAGACGGTAGTCCGTACGTACGCACGTATGGTGACATGTTATTCAAAGGGTGGATAGAATACTGAATATGGTTGTACCATATTTATAATAACATCACAGTATATGTGAGATACTGGAGTTATTATTTTAGAATGGTAAGAACAAAGGAAGAAGAAGTGGAAGAAGAAATGAACTCGGAGAAGGGTGGTGAAATCATTACCTCTTCTTCGGGTTCTTCCTTTTGATTTGATCAAAAGGGCTCCTTAGGTTGGCTTTCTGATCAAACTAAGGCCTCTATGTTGTAGTGAGGGATGTTGGGAGAGTATTTGGGCAGAGTTTGGCCGAAACAAAAGTCTTTGAAGGTGTGAAGAAATGAGAAGGAGGAGTGCCCTTTTATAAGAGGGGTGAGGGGCACCTTTGGAAAAGCTAGAAATATTAATTTATAATAAATTCATATTCGGTTTCTAATGGCTCCAAAGCTTATTATTCAAAGGTTAAGGTGGGGATAGGTCGAAAACCACTCAACCAATAGAATTTAGACAGGTGTGGGTACTTATATTAACCTTATCGTTAAGTATTAACTCTAAGTTAATTAGTTTCACTTTTACAATGTCTCTTTGTATTTTTATATAATATGGTTAATAAACATACTATATACATCCAAGCGACCCCCAAGTGGTACATTAATGATGAACCTATCATGATATAAGTCTCTTGGCCGAACCTTATATTTTTAGGAATTTAATATCAATTAATAATATAATATTTGTTTTAAGAACTCTTTTATGTCAATTTTGACACTATTCAATAGTTGATTTTTTTGAAACTCATAACAGATTGATTACTTCGAACAAAGTCAATTAAATCAATCCTAATATATCATATTATACTAGAAAATTAGTTTAATTCATTAAAAGTTTCATATTATATTTATTTGGGTATTTATAATATCAATTATTTTAATTTTTCACTATTATAGTAATTACTGCATCATCATTGTGTCATAAATAAAATAAATTATTTAATGTCTAAAAATTATAAATAAAATATCATTATGTAGGACATCTTTTAATATTTCTAATGAATATTTATAATCTAAAATCCAACATATATAACCCTATGTAACAATTGTTTTTCTAAAAGATATATGCTTGTGTCATTTTTGTATTCATTTTAACTTAATTAAAATAAAGTGTCATTATCACTTACAAGTGGATCCATGGGGTCCCAAAATAGACCCAAAGATTCCCATGGTCGACCATGTATCAACTAATAGGGTTAAGACACGTTTTAGGGTAATTTAGTATTATTATAATATTATTTTTTAACCCTTATTTACCGGATTTACCCTTAACCATGGTAAATAAAATATTTACCGCAGTAATTATTCAAAATGTCTAAAAATAAAAGTTACCTATTTACACAATTTGAACATCCTGATTCCAAATATGGAATCCATTTTCCTAAATTCAAAACACATAAGTGTCAGAAATTAATTTAAAATTAATTCCCGCTGTCAAAACAAAAAGCGTGTTTTTAAGAGATAATAACTATCAAAAGATTGACACTCGTTTATGTTCGGTTTAATTGTAAAATTATGTCCAATGACCAACATTATATTAAATGGTAAAAATATATTCTAAATATACTTTAAAACCACTCAAATTCATAATTTATCACTATTAATTATTTTTATTAAAAAAGTTGATTTTAATTAAAACTTAGTAATTTTCACTATTCATCAAAATATGAAAGTTATCCGAAATGTACCAAAATTTCACCTTAGGCTAAATTCGATATTCCGAATCCAAAAATGAAGTCCATTTTCAAATATAAAATATATATAATTTCAAAAAGTAGGTATTACTATTCATAACAGCTAGTTTGATTAGTTATGGTGTGTTAGAACTTGGTGTTGCGTACAACACACGCTATCACATTATTCAAAGAGAAGCGTACCGTAGAAGCTTGGGGTGTTATAGACAATGTTGTGGGATTATGAAAGAAATTTCAAGGTAATAATGTAATCTGGGTTATTGTTGATCGATTAACTAAATCTGCATATTTTCTTCTTATTCGAGATAATTTCTCTCTAGATAAAATTTCTAGATTATAAATTAAAGAGATTGTCAGGTTGCATGGATTTCCCCTATCCATTGTATCTGATTGTGATCACAGGTTTACTTTTATATTTTGGAAAGGCCTTTTAAGTCATTGGGTACTTAGTTAAATTTTAGTACAACTCTTCATCATCAATCAGATTGGCAGTCAGAAGGAACAATTCAGGACTTGGAGGATATGTTACGTTCTTGACCAATGGGTTACTAGGGAAGTTGGTTCCAACATATTCCTTTGGTTGAATTTTCATTAAAGAACATTTTTCATTCCATTATACAGTTGGCACCATCTGATTCATTATATGGGAAGAGGTTTCCATCTCTAGATTTTGGGATGAACTAGGAGAAATGAAGTTGATGGGACCAGAATTGGAAGAAGAGATTGTAGAAAAAGTTCAGTTGATTTAGAAGAAAATTAGAACAGCTCAGAGATGGCAGAAAAGCTATGCAGAATACCAAAGGAAGGATCTTTCTTTTTAGGAAGGTGATCTTGTCTTTCTAAAAGTTTCTATGTGGAAAAGTGTGACGCATTTTGATTAGAAGGTAATGATGAGTCTGAGATTCATTGGACCATATAAAATCCTATAGAAAGTTGGATCAGATGCATATAGAGTGGATTTAA
Organism: Viscum album; assembly: GCA_963277665.1. Classification (NCBI taxonomy): domain Eukaryota; kingdom Viridiplantae; phylum Streptophyta; class Magnoliopsida; order Santalales; family Viscaceae; genus Viscum; species Viscum album. Next base: position 1,296,534,309 of record OY728135.1, read on the forward strand.
CTCTAATTTTCTCCCAGGTACAAATTTGTTTTCATGTTTAAATGTTGACGAAGTATAGGGCAGATCCATCTCATGTTTTGTGTCTAGAGGTAGTTCAGTTGGAAAAGAATCTCTCTTATGAGGAACAACCAGTCCAGATTCATGACCGAGGGGAGAAAGTGTTACAGAAAAAGGTAATTCATCAGGTAATGGTTTTTTAGAAAAAACATATGTTTGAAGAGGCAACGTGGGAATCTGAAAATGCTATGAGGGAGAAATACCCCCACTTATTTGATAAGTGAATAAAATTGCGAGGGTGAAATTTCCAAAACAGGGAAAGGATGCAACATCCCGGGTAAATAAAGAATAAATTTTTTTCATTTTTATTAATATTTTTAAAATAAACATTAATATTACTTTAATAGGGATTCTATATTTGATAGCGTAACTGATACACAACAATATGTTTGTTTGAAATCTTATGTTACACATAATGGTGAGTCATACTAAAAAATAATAATATAATATTATTTTAAATTTTAGTTAATACCTAGTCATTGTAATGGTGGGAATGAGCAGAACTAACTACAATATGATTATACATGTTTGTTTAATGTTTTACATTTATCCCATAAATGTTAGAGGCTTAAAATGTGAATGGACCTAATTATAAGCCCAAATATTCTAATACACTCTAAATGGTCACTTTATCACCTTCTGATAGAAACCCCTATTTAAATCTTGTTTTCGTCACTTTTATATGTTCTATTTGACAAAATAAAATTCTTCTATATATTCGGGACATCAATATTTACTTTGGGTAAATTTTTGGTTTTCTATGATAAAATTCATTTTTAATGAATAGTGAAATATACAGTATTTTAATTCAAAACTACCATTTTAATCTAATTCAATTATATGGTTAGATTATCTTTTTGATTTGTTTTAAAGTGTATTTAAATTATATTTTTACCATTTACTCTAATGTTGGTCATTGGATGTAATTTCACTTTGAAATTGGTTATAAACAAGAGTCAATCTTTTGACAGTTATTATTTCATAAAAACACGATTTTTATTTTTGGCAGTGGGAATTTATTTTAAATTAAGTAATCCAAAATCTATGTTTTGAATTTGGTAAAATGGGCATCATTTTTGACTTCAGAATATATTATATATCTTATTCTGAATTTTTGGTATTTTTCTGAAAAACATAAATTTTTGATGAATAGTTAAAACATTAAGTAATAGTTGAAAAACTGACTTTTTCCTTTAAATGAAATTTTACCACTTCGGTGAATTGAATTTCAAAAATCCAACATACATGTTTGTTATTAATAAGTAATTATTTTTTTAATAAAATGAAAATGATTTTTTTATAGAAACTTTTGACATTTATTTACCGCAATTAAAGGTAAATACGGTAATTCAAGGTAAAAACAATATTATAATAATATAATATTATAGTAACACATGTCATAACCTTATCGGATGAGTAATGGCTGACAAAGACCATCCTTGGGTGACACCTTTGGTCTTTAAAATCCACTCGAGTAAGATAATGACATTAATAACTTTTTATTTAATGTGAAAATAAATATATCATAAACATGTATTGTTTTGATAAGATAAGTTTACATTGGGGTTATATTATTGATATTTTTTACAATAAATATTCCTTATAAAGGTATAACGATTTTCTATATCATTGTAATTTTTTTTATTTTTAGACACCAAATAAATAAAATTATTTATGAAATGATAATGATGTATTGTTTACCTGATTAATTAATTAAATAAATAAATAAGATAATAAAATTTAAACAATATCTCAAACCTTTCCATTTCTTTTTTTATGATTTTATTTCAAACATGTGTCATCTTATATTCGAGTTTAAATGGTTTTGGACCTTTAGAAACCATATATCAATATATAATAAATTAATATTTTCAAACATTCATAAGGAACCCCTCATCCCCCTTATAAAAGGCCCCCACCTAAAACTCATTACTCAAACCTCTCAAGCCCCTTGGATAATCCAACCTCTACCAAATTCATCTCCCTAAATCCCTATCTTCCACCTTGATGCCTTACCTTAGGCAGAAGGCACATCAATAAATCCTTTTGGGTCATACCAAAGAGAGTTACTCGATTTAAGGTTAACATGTTCTTTAAAGTTCTTTTCTTTTATTTTACATCTCCAACCCATTAAAATATTTTAACTCCATTCATTAATAACAACACCATTATCATCAATATACAAGGTTGTTTTTTCAAGAATTATTCGAACTACATAACCCACACCTCCATCTAATTGGTGAAGAACATACTGTTTCTGTGGACGTCGAATTGTTGCCTCCTGAAATGATGATTGTTCAATTATATCATACCACTTCTTATGGTGTCCATTATGATGGAAATGTATCTATATGTAATATATATTATATTTATATTATTTCTATGCTTCTATATATTTCATTTATATCATACTTTTATTATTCCCTTAAGGGGTAAACATGATAATTTCATTTAAGGAATTGCGGACTACCGCCCCCTCAAAGTGACATGACTTGTTCATGCTATATGTGGGTCGTATAAAGGATGAGTTATTGAAATTAGATATTATACTAAAATTATAATATTCCAATTCAAAATTATGTTTTCATTCCATTAAAATGTGAAATAGAAATGAATGTATCGTTCATACGTACATACAGCTTACCATCTCCATGGACGGTGAATTTCATTTTTATCTCTAAATATTATGTAATGTTTTAAATAAAAATATATACTTGATATATGTGATATATATGATACCTAAATCATTAATATAATTCTGGAGATAATAAAATTTTGACCGTGTGGAAAATTTATAATTATAACAAGTTCATTTTTTTAACTCAAGTTCTGAACATCATCAAAATGTATGATATGAACACAAATAATTAACAAATTATTATAGAAAGGTAATCACTGATCTAAAATGAATAGAAATATTGAAAAAGGTTCTTATTAAAATAGATATTATCTTATGTTTATTATTCAGGAATCTAACGAAATAACGGGTCATATCAGACATGAGGTAATGGAATTCATCTCAATCTCCTTTCATTGAGGCATATTTTTTTTATACATGACTTTCTTTTATATGGTGTATAAAAAATTTAAATTCCATTTCATTCAGAGGGATTATTTTTTCTACGAATCATTTTACAAAATGACAGATGAATGTTTTTAATGTTTTCGGTCACAGTGACCTCTCGACCACCGTAATCGTTAGTATTCTTCCACTATAAGCATTTATGTTTTTAAAATGAAAATTAAAACCCTTATCAAATTTTTAGGGTGTTTTGGAATTGAAAATGTTTTTTGAAATTTGTTTTTTACTTCAATATCTTGATATGATTTATTTTTTTGAAAATGAAATGTTATCAGTGAAATATTTACATTTTCATTATATTATGTGTTATGATTTTATAATGGTGTTTGGAAATTTGATAGGTAGTTATGTGATAAACCAAATGACAGGTGGTGATGTGATAAACCAGGATGGGTTGTTATGCTATAACCTCCAATTCATTGGGAATGAAATTTTTCTAAATGGAAATTCTATTTAGTGACATGTGTGGAAGTAGACTGTATGGTTATTCCATTATTTATGTTTTTTTCCCAAGTTACTTTTATATATTATGTGTTTTTTATAAGGATTTTTTTGGTAATATTTTGGTTACAAAATAGTTTGAAATTATCTTTTATTAATTGAAGATTATTTACTAATTCATAAAGTTGGAATATATTAATTATAATAAGGTATTCATGGAATACTTGTTGTTTTGAAAAACTAATAGTTTTCCTTTATTATCTATTTCTTACTGAGATTTTTATGCTCATCCGAAGATTATTATTATATTGAAATGTTTTTCACTGGGCATAATGATGAATAGGGTCAAGGATGGGTTCATGGAAAAGTAATTCTTTCTAAAATATTATCTAGACATGACCCTTTTTTAGAGTTTTTATTTTACAAAAAAAATGATACGGAGTAGAAGTCTCTACATTTTAATATTTGAGATGTAATGTAATAAGTTATGGCCTAAATCTATAAAACTCTAAACCTAAAAATATCCTCAAAGGGAATTATTAACATAATTCACGATTATGTAATGTTTAATTTTGGGTCCTTATATATCAATTTTGTCATAAGTATTTTATGTGACAATTAATGATATAAGAGGTTAAGTTTCTTACAAATTTTCTATCCGAATATAGGATTTAGGTGGACCTTAATAAGATAAAAATTATGATTTATTGGGATATTCCATGTAATTCTATTGAAATTCAATGTTTTTTTGACAATGAATGTTATTACCATTAAAGAATTCGTGAATTTTTTTCCTACCTACCCCAATTAATATGCTAAATATGAAAGGAATGAATTTTTAGTAGGATTATAAACATATTGATTCATTTTATGAGTTGAAAAAATAGTAGGAATCATCAACTATTATAATATTTATATAACGCGAGTAGTTATATGAGCTATATTAATTTTACACATTTGTTATATTTACATTTTTCTCTCAGAAAAAAGGAAGATTAATGGAATATGTTTCTCACCATATTAGTTTAAATGATAATAATTATCTAACACATGACTATATGATGTTTTTTTGACATTTTTCTTCGATTTTTTTCTTGATATAACAAAAAGGTTACATTATCTCCTAAAAATTTATCAAATTTAGAAATCTAAAAAGACACAAACAAATCAACAACTAAATAAATTAATATATTAAAAGGAATATTTTATTTCCAAAAAATGATAACGTTTCAATTTATTTTAATAATTATGGGATAAATTGATAGAAAATAAATAAATTATTTAGAAAATGCAATTGAGAATAGCTACCATGTTTTGTAATTTTTATTGTATGTATTATGGTGAATTAATTAATTAGAGCTATTAATCTTTTGTTTATACCTATTTGTGATTAATATGATCTCATATCATGATATACTCTCTCAAAATTGATAACCCCATTTATATTATCGAATACTTAGGTCGATTAAAAAATTTAGTGTCACAGTGCCTTATCTAAACATTTTTATGTTATATTACACAATTTTTAGTAATGAATCAATTCAATTAGTTGGTTATTTAATTTAACATCACATCTCTTGTAATAAATTTCTATTCCACATTAAAAACCATTATAATCAATGAAGAATTTTAATGAAACAACCTCAACAAGACTAGAAATAAAAATTGAATTCACTAATGCACACAACCATTCCTTCTAATACTTTCAGTAGTGATAAGTTACATCATCATTTTATCCATGAGAAAAATAATAATTCAATAAAGAATATATGTATATATATATATCTCAATAGAATAAGAATGATGGATGTACATGTTGAAACCTTTGATTGAGAAAAATTCTATAGGTTTTAAAATTTCATTATAGAGGCCGTGGTCATAGTATTTTTTTCATTTAAAAACTCATGTTTATCTTAATAAATATAAATAATATACTCTTTTCAAATATCTAAGATAAATATTCTAAAAAATTTATGTTATTCTCCTAAAATATCACATTATTAATATATTCGTAAACATAGACCATTTTACCATGGCATCCAAAATATTATTTAGTCATTTTAGTGGTTGTTTTCATCCCTCATCACTTCAAAATAGTATCTTAAATTATAATATAGTGTATCACAATAACATAATATATTTTTATCATTATTTTAAAAAAAAAATTACTCCATGTGTTAATGAATCAATCACATCCGATCCCATAGATTTCAGGAAATGTTAGTGGGTGTTTTATCATCAAAAACTCCATATAGATAATGGGAACTCAATTCTTGTCATTCTATATTTGGTTTCTATGCATTTTATTAATTTTTTCATCATTGTATCTTGATAAAGCATCAATAGTGTTACCATGGTATTTCTTATTCTCATTTTTAAAATAAATCTATATATAATGATTTGTATTGGTGATAATGGAATTCAATAATAGTATAAGTGCCCGGGATAAATATATGGTGAGGTGTGGTGGTGTTAATTTTTTCCCAACGTGGGTGAAATTAATTTTAGGAAAAGATGTGAAATATTTGTAAATATTAATAGTTCCATTGAAAATATTTTGTCCCACATCATTGTTTTGCAGTATTATAAACTATTGAATAATTGGTTTTAAAATAAACATACATATGGAACAGTAGCAATAGGTTATGATGATCTCTAATAAACCTTTATCTTTACACACATATTGGAATATTATCACCATTTTCCTATATGACCACAAGTTTGATCCTCCAATCCCCTGCCCAGACATACATATTCATGTGCTTACATTCATAGGGTATTTTCTATGCTTTATCTAGTCATCCCTTGGGGCTTTGTCAACTACCACATGGGGAAGTTATATGTATTTCCTCTTTATTGAGGGATCACCTTTGATTTTTCTACATTATCAATTCTTTTAAAAAATTATTTAAATTTATACTATTTCATTCACCATTAAATAAAAAAATTTGCATGAAAAAATAGTTCTTTAACATGTAAAACAGCTAATTCATTTTCATTTATTTTTCCAATAGTCATTTTAAAATATCTATAATTTGTAAATTAAATAACAAATAAATAACTAATAAAAACTATATATTTTAAATTAAAAAAATAATTAAATTAATTTACAGTACAATGTATGCATTAAATATTTTTATCAAATTACAATTCCTTTTTACTAGTACTTATCCGTAAGGATAAATTCTCAATATATTCAAAAGGAAGCTCACCCTAATATGAATCAAATCTCATTATTAAAAAAAATTATATTATAAAAGTCAAAATTAAATTTTCAACAAAAATATGGAAAACATCTCTAACTCCACTATTTTCAATGAAATTTAAAAATAGTGAATTTTAATATTTCTTTTTTAAAATAAAAATTCTTATCATGAACTCCACTCGTAATTTTCATCTTATCAATTAATTTGAATTCCAATTGCAATAAAATTCACTTTATAAAGTTTCATGTCATCACTCAATGCAAAAAAAAATCAAATGGATTTATTATCATAGGTTAAATAATTATCCATATAATAAGCTTGAAATGCATCATAAAACTCCACCCCATAAATACAAATATCAAAATTAATCATGAAAACTATGAATTTAATATTATATGACTCTAAGTATTTTTTATGTAGGTAATGATGTAAAAAATCAATAATGATTAAATAGTAGGATGAAATATAAAATTCCTATTTCATGATACTAAAAATCATGTTCAATGAAAATTATTTTTCTTAAATATGACATCTACCCACTTTCCCCAAGTACTAAAAAAAGTATCTAAATCATTGAAATTGCAATGATTGATTATTATCTTATTTTTTAATCCATTATTTCCATCAAAACCTTTTTATTATAAAAAATCTCAAATCCATCATACTAATAAAAAATAACAAGATCAATGGTCAAGATATAGTTATTTTTTAAATTACAAAGATAAAACATATTCTACAGGAAAATGAATTTTTTATTTTTTCATGTGGGTGATAAATAACATAAAATGAAAGAAAAATACTTTAACATACCATAATATAACATGAAACCACAAAACAATTTCTCCTCAACTTGAATCATCTCCTTCCACTAGATTTACACCCTCCATCACACATGTTTAACTGGATGTCATGAAATACACTAAGTGTTTTTGGAGAAGAGGTAAACCCAAACATTCAATATTCCTCTAACTTAAAAAAGACATTCATTGTTTCTATAGTCATAAAATTCATAAATATACTTAGAAGGTCTCATGGATAAATGATCACACCAAAAAATGTATTAATCATTTAATTATTGATTTTTTATAATCATATATTAAACATGTTGTAAATAATAGTCTTAATGATATAATTCCTTAGATACTCATCAAATATTCTAATGAAATAATGGATAAAATATATTATAATCCTATAAGGAATTGGAATATTTTTGGATAGAAACTCAGGGAAATATATACTCAAAACAGATATAGTTAACATAAATTTCATAAATTTATTGTACGGAAAATCAAAGAAAACATTGATCTAAAAATATCAACCACTTCCCCAAAATCAATATTTGTTAAATAAAATTTTATTTTTTTATATTTACATATTCATGCTCATTTAAATTATTAATCTTTATAAAAATGATATCTACAACATGAAAATATACTTATCCTATAATGATTTTGTATCTTGTACCATAATAAATAAAAATCCATGTTGAGAATGAATTTTCATTTAAATGTAAAAATATCTTTCATGATAATAATCTTGATTAAAAGAATTACTGAATTTAAATCTGAAATTCCCTTAAATGAATATATTTTTTTTAATATTCATAATTGTTTCATTTTCCATTCATATAATGGACTTCAAAAATTAATCAATTTATGAAATAAGAAGTTCGTCATTCAATTATAGTTTAATGTTGAAATGGGAAAGTGATGTCATATCCTAAAGAGAAAACCTCAATTCCTAATAAAACAATAAAAATTGATATTCCTCACAGAAGTAGTTTTTTGTGATATTTTAGATCTACGATACATATTTTAAGATTAGTTATTGGATAAATTTAGAGATGTCACCCGATTTGGAAAAATAAATTATCTTAATTGTGATAAGTATACATGGATAAGTCATTATATTCCCTCTAAAATGATTCTTTCTCTCTATAGTTTTAACTAATTATTTAATTATATCAATGTAGTCATCCAATTAATTATTATATTAGAGAAATAGAAACTCACATCATATCTATCCAAACATGTTTACCTTTATCAATCCTGGTTGGGACATCATTGTTCCTAATATATTCAAATCTATCTTGAACATATATTATATTTATTTTAGAATTTTTTTTATATTCTTTAGATATATTATACCATTTTCTTTTCATCAATATAAGTAGTTGGATCTCGAATTTATTGAACTACACTAGAATTTTCGACCTCTAATTAATCATCTTCATCAATTTATTCCTCATGTTTGGATGGACTCCCCCTGGAAAAGTGAATGTTGATAATCCGTCTCCCCCTAAAAAATAACATACCTATGTCCACATTCTGTAAATCTATTTATACTATTCTCATATTTAAAAATGATATTCATAAGATGATGGATTATCATTATTCATCCATGACCAACACTTTGAAAACCACTAGGAAAATGAATTTTTCCACACTTACACATATGTCGCATTAATATTTACTGAATTTTCTAGACAATGTATCTAGAAGAATTTATGAATTATGTTGGACATATTTTTTTTAGTCAATTGTTTAATACTAAATCTGAAAACTCCCTAATAAGTGTGATAGTGTGAACTTCCTCTATATTCAATTTTTATCACAAGCACATGCATAAAATTTTTATATGTCAATATATTGGATTGATATTTAAAAAAATGATATTAATATGTTAATTTTTAAGTATCACTAGAAATTTAACCTTTTTCACCAAATTAACCTTACATTACTTTTCAATAAATTTTAGGGATGGATTATATATTTGTGGGGGTTCTTCCCTTTCTTCATTAACATAATTTCTATATTCCTTCTATTTTTCCTAGTTTTCCACTTATTTTTCAATTTTTTTAAAATATGATTTTCAATATATTTGGGGAATATACATAGTTTTTTACCTTCTCAAAGATATATCATTTAATTATCCTTATCTTTTAACCCTAGTGTTACCTAGAAACACTCCTTTATGCTTCCCTTTTGTTTTTTGGAAAACATTTTGATAGATAAATCTAAATTTCATTGTGAAAATGTTTCCCCTTGAATAAACATTCAACTCACTAATTTCTACCAAAATTTTGGAAAAAAATTAGAATGTATTTTACCCTAATATTCTATTTTGGAATTGATGTGATGGCCTTTATTTTCATTATATCAGGGAATTCTAAGTTGAAATACTTGAATTTTTTTTCCCACAGATGCTCAATTTAAATGTGATGATTGTAATAAATATAATTTAATTCAACTATATATACTTTTGGTTTTATGTTGGAACATAATGGTAACCATATTCTTGTACATATCTAACAATTAAGCAATCATTCATCGTTTATTATACACCATGTTCACTCCACTTATTTTTCATCCTATTGACTACAATTATAAACTATTACACATTATCTCATTTTTCAAGTTAGAGCTCTGTTTAATTATATCTAAACCAAATATACACATAATTCAACATCAAAAAAGGAAATTTATTTATTAGACATCCACTTTTAAGAATTATAAATTATAAATCACATTTAAATACCCTGTTTTGGGTATTTTATTATTAGAAAATTAAATTTGTAAATTGAATGATATAGTTATTCATTGTCAAGTTTCTTTTTATTAATTATGTTTTTTTAAGTATTAATTGGTTTTGTTGGATAAAATAATTATATTATAAATATTATAGCCTCTCATAGTGTGTTGTGAGGAAATTATGTGGAAAACATTATATCAATTCCGCACATTATCTCCCAAATAAAATAAAAATATTTTTAACCTCAATACATCACAATAAATAATTTTAAATTAAAAAGTACCATATAATTAAATCAAAATAATTAAATTTTTATTTCGATCGTATTAACCCATCCCATATAGCCACATCAAATAAGAAATTATTTTTGGGAATTCTGGAATAATATCGTATGGGTTCTCAACCATATAAAGCAAATAGATTCTTGATTACAACCTAATGTTTGATGTTCTGACATTATACATGAACTTTTATAACCCTTTATCTCATGATTTTAAACCTATAGGAGTATAATTTTTTTATTCAACTCCATCCTTGGCCAGTTCTTTGTTCCTATCTCTCCAACTTCATTCTATCTCAATATTACAATTGAATATTTCCTTCAATTTTTTCATTAGTAGATGATCTTCCATAAATAATAGAACATGAAATTCATTGCATGGTTGAGGAAATATTAAAATAAGTAATAAAATTTGGAAATTAAACATTGATGAAAAACAGACATAAATAAATATGGTAATCATCTCTATAATTGATTCCATAAATTTTGGATCCTTTAAGGGAATCCTTAATTACAAAAAGTTTATCAATTTTATTAATTTATGAATAATAAAAAAATACTACAAACTAAATGCATATAATAAATATAAAATTTTAGGTCTAACTTAAGATATAGTTTATGTAGATTTTATGGAAACAAGTGATTGAATATCATAAATGAAATCAATGTTTCAGAAAATTATATTGATAATATATGACATCTTATGTAATTTTAGTGTTTTGTGTCATAGTAAATATATGAATTTGACTTTTTAGCCTGATTTTGTTTCAGATTTTTCACGTAGATGGTCGTTCGGCTTGTTATTATCTCATTTAAAAAAAATCTCTTTTTATATGATAATTCTCATATGGTGATTAGTGAATTAAGTGACTCAGTAACTTATTTAAACAAAGTTATTTTAAAATAATATATGGTCATGAATTATGATAAATAATTAATATGAGTATTAATTTATCATCTCAATTAATGTATGCAATTTTTATTCTTCAATAAGTAGGAAGATGATAAAAAATTGAATTCCCATGAAACTAACAAAATTATACTATAAATTTAAATAGAATTTAGTTACAAAAACATACCTTCTTTCATATCACTGGGAACATAATGAAATAACCACATCATTTTATAAATGAAGCATTTAAAAAATAATAATAACCCATGAATGCAGGACACAATAAAGAAGAACCACAATTATGGGAGTCCTTATTGCAGCCTCCAATCGTACATAATTATATAGGTTCCATTTCCCCTTTTTAGTGGCCAAAACCCTCATATTTTTAGGCGTCAATTCCCTTGGGATTGATATCCACCTTCCACGAAATATAATATTTAATTATTACAAGATATATATGGTAAAACACATCTTTATTCTATATAAATATCATTATAAAAAAGATATTTTTGAAGGTAATCCTCATACTCAGAGCGCAGAAATTTTTATTCATATATTTTAACGGTTGTTATTGTCCCGCATCACTTCAGGCATGTGACATGAATTATTATATTTTATGTTACAAAAACATCCACTTATTTTCTATTTGTTTTATAATATTTTCCATGATTCATGCATACAACACTAAACCACATCTAGGACCATTCATTTAAGGGAATTTCATGAGGTAACTAATCATCAAAAAATTACTTTTGATGTTTTGAAGTTACACCCCGTTGTTCATCTTATTGTTTCAATACATTTTTCATTAGGCCTCCATAGTGGTTGTACTGATCTATAGTATCTATCCCATGGTATTTTTCAGCCGCACAATGGTATTGGAGCTCAAATATGATATTTTCCATGGTAAATATTGAGTTATTTGGTGGTGGTCAGAGTGAAGAAATATTGATCGTGATTTGTGCCTAGGGTGAGATATGTCTTAGGAGGGTAGCATGGGCATAAGGAAAAGTTACACCACTTTGGTAAGTATTAATAGTGACCACACACTTTTTTCCATGGGAATGTTTCATGGGGTTGTGTTCTCCTTTATCATATAATCTATAATAACCATCAACCATAACATGTTTGAATATGTCCTTGTAATTTCTGATCAGCCTATATGCCACCACACATGTGTGTAGTCAATCTCCATGGTTCCCCTAAGCAAACCCATGTGCGCCATTATTCATCTCATCACACCTATACACCTACATACCATTATGTCAACCCATATAGGATATTTTTCGTTATTCATCCATACATCATTGGGGGATCAGTTCGATGACTCATGGGGTTGCTAATTGGTCACCCTCAGGTTGAGGGTGGGCCCCATATTGTATATTTTTTATAAAACTATTTTAAAAACATATATTTTCTTAACTCCTACAAATAAATAATTTACTAAAGTAAACAATCATTCTTTAACATTAAAAATGATTAATTAAATTTTTATTCATTTCTAAAAATTTATTTTAAACAAATAATAACATATAAATTATGTAGTTAATAAATTATTGGGAAAATTTATCAACTCATAAAAAAAATTGAATAAATTAAAAAATAATATTTTCTTCTAGTTATATTTTCTTATAAATTTAATTTCTTTATTTTGTTAAATTTTTGTGTTATTCAATGATTATAAATTTTTTAAATATATATTTACCCTGAGTGACTTAAATCAAAGATAGATTAAGTTGGTAGTAGAAAAAACAATATCCCATTATATTCAATGATCTCATTTATCCTTAACGACAAATTTTCCTAGATTACATTGTAGCTTAATGATAGTATTCATCCAGTGTTCAATAGCACTAATGAAATCCTGGTATAAAATCATAGTATGTGTTATTATATTTTTGATTATTGAAAGAGGGTGATTTAGAGTGAGAATCATTAATAAGGTCTTAATGGTTGGAGTTCATCACTATAGATGAATAATAATGATTCTCTAGTTTGATAATTTCTGTATTGGTGGGTTTATAATAAATTATGGTCATCCATTTGTGTTTTTTTTAAAATTTTCATATATTTTTTTGTTAGTTATTTACATGTGAATTTTTGGAATCTTATGTAATGTAAGGTAGATTATGGGATAAAGGTGGTAGTATTCAATAAATAAAATGAGGTACCACAGGCAACATAGTATTGTCAAAATTATTAACTTGTTAGAACAAACAAATATGCTATAAACCATTGAACTAGCCATTTGATAGTCACTAGGATTACAATGGCGTTATCAATGATGATGAGATATTCGCTAGTTATCCAACCTATTATTGATGGGTTTTATGAGTTTAATCACAGAATAATTATTTTATAAAATTTGTTATCATGGAATTTAGTTATTTCATTATAATTTTTCATTCAGTAAGACATTGTTAAATATATTCCTCCCAATAAACAATCAATCATTCACTATATAATCATTATTTAATTTATCATTCGATTCTATGTGTAATTTTTACCCATTGGTGGAGTTTGTTTCATGATGATTATAACTCACAAATCCCAATACATTTTTCGAAATGTTCCTAGTTTAAATACTATTATTATTTAATTTTATACTTTGTTCATTTATTTTCCAATTACTAAATTTATAAAGCATCAAAAAATATGTGATAGAACGAAAAAAGAAGGTGATAGAAGTATAATTTTTTTCTAAATTGGATAAAATATAATAAATATGTTACTAAAATAAATTTATTACCAAAAAATGAATCATTTATAAACGATTTTGAGATAACTAATCCAAGGGTATTAAGCTTTTCAATGAATCTTCTCATAGGATCTAGATAGGGAATGATATGCATGGTTCCTATCGAAGTGGTTATTGTTCATTTAATTTATATCATTAAAGGTATTGTTTACAAGAGGATAAAAGATTATATGCAATGAATTATAGATGAATAAACATTACATGAAGCAGTTAGAATGTACAATCTAGATTGTGTTATACGGATAGATGGATTACGAATATCATTCTATATTTTATCTTGGGAATATATCAAGAATGATCTAGTAGTGGCGATTCATGGATTTTTCATTATAATATCATCCCCGATAGTGACTGTAGTGAATATTCTGATCCTAATTCCCAAGGCTATTCAATGTAACAGCTTTGGAAAATTTCACTGCATCATCATGTGTAATTTATCTTAAATTTTTCTTTCTATCATCCTCAATAAGGTAAATTTACAAATCCTTCCCCCACCTTGAATAAGTTTAAAATAATTGATTTGTCAAATATAGAAGTATTAAGATATATATTGTCTTGGAATAAGATATTCATAAGGATTTATAGAGGATGATCATTAGATCCAACATTATGGTATAGAAAATTGTGTGAAAATAATATGTTTGAATATAATTTGGGAATTATGGTTAATGTTATATGGAAATGTGGGTTTTTTTAAATTTGTTTGAAACCTATTTTATTATTATTATTTATCTCTTTATTTCATGGTATTGGTTTTGTTGACAATTTTATAAATTAAAAAAAAATTGTTCATTGGATTTTTACAAGCAGGTCCTCTTTCTAAATGATTATTTGGGTTAGAAATTTATATTCATAGTTGGAAACTTATTTTTATAATTTCTAGAGATATTGTTCATTCATCCCAAGTTATATATGGATTTAAAATAATATCTAAACAATTTAATGTGGATAATATTTTATTTTTTTAACATCAAAATTATCAATATGACTCAAAATATTAAATATACCTTGAAATATTATACTAACAGGAGTATTAAAACTATTAATTTATCTATCAATATAATTCATATATTTGGAAACTACACAAATATAAATTCCATTCTCATGGAGAGGAATCTTGAAATTGATATGTGGAATTATCCCATCGACAATTCTTGTTTCCCCATATCAAGTAAAATAATATGTGATCTATTTATTAATAACATTATCAATATGATTAGGATTCATAATTATAGAATGATCTTTTTTCCTTTGGTTCTACGATGACCCTTTTTTGAATAGTGTGATTTTTTTATTTCCATGAATATTTATTAAATTATTAGGACTCCGAAATAAATCATTAGATTAATTAAAAATATATATATAAGTTTAATATGGGGATCCTAATAATACTAAAAACACACACTAGGAAAATAAACCAATATTAGAATTAACCATTACAGAGAGAGTTATTAATCTCATAAGATTCAATGAAAACATGTAGATCATGTAAGCTATATCGTCCTTGTACGATATATTTTTCAATTGCATGTGGGAAACTTTCTTCTAAAATATACTTGTTTTTCTACCTCATTATTGATGAATATTTTTAACAAGATATCTCTAATTTTGTGAGGCCAATAGAATCACATATAAATCATTATGAATAATTCATATCAATTATGGGTAGGGGAGAAATTTAATTTGGGAATTTGAAATTGAAAAAAGATAGAGAATCTACATACTAGGGTTTCTTGTTCTCAATAGCTCTTATAGTCAATCATCCAGTACCCAACCTTTTAGAAGCTGAGTTGAATAAAAACTATAAATCCATTTACTCTTAATTTTTATTTTTCAATTATCCCAATATTTTAATCTTGATTCCATATAATTTTATATCTTTTTCATCTTATGGATATGGAAATATAATCCAGGATCAGTGTAGTTTCAATAATTAAGAAAAAAAATTAGGTTCAATAGTCTCATTATCATGTAAAATTATCTTTTTTTATGGTTGATGAACTAGGTCATCTTGATGATACTCAAATTTAGAAAAAGGTATTTCACATGAGCCCAATTTGTTTGTGTGAGTGGTAATGTGGGGTCTATCCTTTAATTATTTAATAATGGTGAATGGTAAAGGTATATATACAATAATATAAGGGGATTATCATTCACTTATCTAATTTTTAACTCAATCAAATAATTCTTATGAAAATTTACATTGATCAATAATAGTGGGTCCCTAGATACTTTAGTTTAATGATTTATTTCCTCAACAGAAAGTTTTATTTAAACCCATACATGATCACATTTCTCTTCACTCAAAATCCATAGATTATTTCCTTTATCTTACCTCCACTCTCTATATTCCTCCAAATGTTCCCCAAATCTATCAAGAATTTCCTCCCATGGATTTGGAACCATAGACTAAAGTACAGGATCGTCAACTTCACTTTCTTATTAATGTTTTTTATTATATTATTCCTTATATTTTTAATTAATAATGATTTTATATGAATTTTAATGTACCTATTAGTTCTAATTTTATGTATAAATGATCAGAGACTCATTTCTCTCTCATAAATCCTTTTTATTATTTTTTTATTATGTCATGCTTCTGAAATTTCACCTTAGTTTTCAATTCAAAAACAATTATGTAGTGAATAACATGACCATTTTCTCTCAAAGGTGTTCAACGTTATACAATTATACATATTTGACTTCATAATTACATATATTTACTCCACACTCCTTTATCTTTAATTAATATATGATGATGAATAGATCCATTTTGTGAGATCTATTTTTCTCAAATAAGCATGGCAATGATGTTAATGTGATGGGTGTGCCCGAAATTATGTAGTGGTCTAATGCATCGGGTAACTTATAGTCTCTTGATATGTCATTTTGGGATAGAGTGTGAACCATATTCCTTTAAAGAAATTTTCAATCATGTCATATTGGCTTTTAAACCTGACCTATTTTTATGATGTAGTGTTTTAAGTTTTTTCCAAATTTCCCTGGTTATGATTATAATGCTCTATCATACTTTATTATTCATGTTCCTTTTATGCCCCACTGATATGATTATTTCTTAAAATGTATTACCCTCTACATGTTATTCCATGTTTATACCCTTATATGTATTTATAGCTCACCCCTTTCTTATTTATGTCCCCAATTTATCCTTGGTAGTTTTCTGTGAAATCATGTTAAGGTGGTTTTCAAAAAAGATGATGTTGTTTGGTTTTAAATTATTGTGTAATGTACCTAATTCCAAAAGACACAATAATTATCAATATTATGGGATGTACTAAGTGTAATTTTATTTAATAAATCATTTATTTCTGTAAAATAAAGGCAAGAGTTGTTATTTTTTGAATCAATGGAAAAATTTTGTTTTTTCGATTATGATTAAAAAAATCTTGAAAACCGCATAGGGATAAGACAAAGTATAAGAAAAAAGGCCAAAAGTTTGGTATATATAGAGTATGTGATTTAAAAAGAAAATATATCCCTATATAGATACTACCCATTTCCGTGGTTCTTGGAAAAATCTATTATGGTGTAACAATTTTAACAAGGTGCATCGGTCTTGACTCAGTGAAAACATGTACACGAAAATTGGCCTTACTGCACAGATGGTTTGAAACTCCTAGGGGATATGATTTCGTAAAATCACAATCATTTTACAAATAATTATGATGGGAAAAAATAATGACCATAAGAATAGATGTTATAAAATAGATCCGGGATAACATAGTTTGAAGCATCAGAATTAAGAAGTTATAGAAATAAATGTATGTTATAAGTTATTCCTTTAATTTAATTAAAAATCCATTTATTTTTCTTAATAGTTTAAAAATAATCATACATAATTATTAATTTATTATATCCAAATGTCAGAACTATATTGTATCAGGTAATGAACCATTGATATGGTAAATGTGATGGCTTCCCCGAAGATATAAACAACCCGATAGAAGCCTGAATTAAAAAAATTGGCATGATACTCTCCAATATTACTCATGTTCTAAATATAAAATTGGGTTAGGAAAAGCACCCAAATAACCCTTAGAAATGACAATATGCAATTGAGTCCTTTATATGGCCATGGCCATTGACATTAAATATATAATATAATCCCTTAATCGTAGAACAATGGATCAAATGCATTGAGAATATCTTCTGTATCATTTAATGTTCTGGGTAATAGAATGTTCTATATGATAATTACCATATGGAGGGATATACTGATTAGGGGTGGACATTGAACAAAAATACAAATCCTATGGAAGATATCTATGTAATTGGATGTATGGAATTCCAGAAAATGTTTTCTTGATTAATATTTTCCTTTCACTATCAGTCTTAAAATGGAAATGTATTTATTTACCATCATGGAAAATGATAATGAATCTTTCATGAAGTAAAATGAAAACGTTAAAAAACATGCATGATGAGCATATATATTATCATTACCCCATAATTCATGGTGGAATTCTTATTTTTATGGATAAAACATAGTTTAAAAAAATCATAAGTATTCTGAGACATTGATAGATATGTGGTATTTGTTTTTTGTTCCCTAAAAGTTGAAATGGAGATCCTTGTTTTTCAAGGGTATCATGGGTATTAAAAAAATAAGTGGAATTTAATTTTGTAGTGTGGATGGAAAAATCTAATGGTTCCAATAAATTTCAACATCCCACTTGTCAATGGAGTTTTATTGTACGTGGAGTTTTTGATATCAATTAAAATTTTAGTTTTCAGTCAATGGTGCGGAAAGAAGTACCCTGAAAATTTCTTCAGGGGGGGCATGGAAATTCATTAGGTGTGGGAAGGAATGAAAACATTATAATAATTTTATAAAAGAGAAACCCTATGATGTGATAGAGAAAAGGGATTATCTGGTCAACCTTGGGTGCATTCTGCATTTCTTCAACTAAAAGTAAACATGGAACTTTTCAAACCAATGGACTAATCCATGGTTTTTTGAAGAAACCCAACAGCATCCAAGGCAGATATGGAGGCAATTTTTCATCACAACAACTGAGGTGGATCCCCAAAATAATGTGGTTTTAGGTACACAATATATTCATTTAAGATTAAAAAATATAATTTTTAATTACGGTTCTTTTCATTCCATTATATAATTAATGTTTATTATAACAATTCAAACACCACAACTAAACATGAATTAATATTTTTTTGAGAAAATTAGAAATGGTGAAATTATTGCATCCTAAGTATATAACTCCTCCCATGTCAAGATGTGTGGGATGTACTTCCTAAAATCGTTTTCATACTCCCTTTGGTAGAATTAGATGAAATTATAGACATGTATTAGCTTCCCCTATATAGCGCCAAAAAAATTATAGAAAATACATCAATCTATGTATTGTGATTCAACACATAATTCTTTTCATGTGCAAAGAGGTGGATGAATCTTCTTTAGCACCAACATATTAATCATGAATATTATTTCACTACAAGGAAGTGTATTCAAAAAAATTATTGATTATAATGAATGAATCGTCCTTGAAGACATTCCCATTGTGGGGGAATACACTTTTGTGTTTCCTGAGGAAGTACATAGTCTTCCTCGTAGCCGAGAGGTAGAATTTTTAATAGATATTATACATGGGGTGTTACCATTATCTAGGACTCAATATATAAAGGCTATTGTGGGACTTAAGGAACTGAAGAAATAACAATATTAGATTATGGGTAAAGGTTTCATATGACCATGTTCTTCATGATGGGGTGCACTAGTCCTCCTGGTCAAGAAGAAGGATGAGTCAATACACATTTTCATTAATTATTGTGATCTAAACAACTTAGAAATAAATAAAAAGTATCCCATTCCATGGAATAATGATTTTTTTTAATAAATATGTCTAGAAAAATACTTCCCTAAGGCAGATCTGTAGTTATGATATTTCCATCTTTGGGTAAATAATGAGGGTATCACCAAGACTACATTTTATACAAGGTATGAAAAATATAATTTCATAGTAACATCATTAAAACTCAATAATTCTCCTAAAATATTCATGAACATGATGAATAGAGTCTTTATTTATTACCATGAAAAATAATTGGTAGTCTTTATAGATGATATTATAATATATTCCAAAGTAAAGTAGGGGAATGAGCAGTATCTGAGTACAATGAAAAAGTCTTCGTGAAAGGAAATATTTATGCCCTGTGATGAAAATTTGAGTTATGGTATAAGGATGTATCATTCATGGGGAACAACAGTACAAGTAATGGGATATTAATAGACCCTTAAACTATAAAATCCATTGAAAATGGGTTGAGGCCAAAATATATGATAGATATCCATAGTTGCATTAGATTATCTTGGTAATATCATTGATTTTAGAGAAAATTATCATGATTGTCAAACCATCTACCCATGAAAACATGAAAGGGAGTCACGATTTTGTAGAATGATTAATGTGAAGAGATCCTAAAGGATATGAAATCGAGTCTTATCACGGCACTTTTTCTCACACTACTTGCAAGTGGTTAATTTATCATGGTATTCAATGATGATTCGAATAAGTTCATGGTTTATTTGTTAATGTTGAATGAAAAATTCCTATCCAAAGCATCATATACATTGAACGTTCATGAATTGAACAACCCAACACACAATCTATATTTAGTTATAGTGATCATATAATTGAAAATATTGTATTACTATCTCCATGGGAGAAGGGTGATATATACTAGGATCCCAAAAGCCTCAAGTATATATTCAAACAAAAAGACATGAATATTCACCAATGTATATGGTTATAGTTGATCAAGGAGAATGATTTCATAATTAACATCCATCCTAGGATAATGAATCAATTGGAAGATTCTCTATGTATAAAGGATCTGGGTATTATATCATTAATGAGAATTGGTAAGGATTTGATATTTTTATATTTGAAAAGGACCAACATGGGAATCATAAAGGAACATCATCAATCCATTCACAAATGATTTCTCAACCATATCTTCTAGTGAGATTAAACGATACACAATGAGTTGATGTAGGAATTTATAAAAATGTGGAAACTAAAAGAAAATGTAATTCATCTGAGTAGAATTTTAATAAAAGAGATTTGTGATTTTGGTCTAGACTACGTGTACCATCAAACCCTGTGTTAAAGAAGCAATTGTTGGAGGATGCATATAGCTCAACCTTCTCCATCCACTCTGGACGTATAATGGTGCATCAATTTATTTAAGAAAACTACTGGAAGGACAATATAAAGAATGGTATTTTGGAATATACATCAAGATGTCATTTATGTCAACCAGTGAATGAATAGAGGATGAAATCCAAGATGATGATGCAATTATTACACAAAAATACAAGAAAATGGATAAATATCACCAATAACATGGTCATTGGTTTTCCAAAGGCATATAGAGGGGATAATGCAATCTAGGATGTGGGTGGACATGTAACAAAGACAAAAAAATTATTTTGATTATATAAGACTTATCATTGGATTAACATGTACATGTTTACATAAGATAAGTAGTGAAGCTGCATAGAACACCATTATTGATTGTATCTGATAAATATCCACGATTTACCTCTATGTTTTATAATATTCTCCAAAACACTTTGGATATTAATTTGAACATCAGAATAGATTATCAAGATTAATCTAATGTCCAATCTGATTGGACTATCCATACACTTGAATACATGTTGATATAATGATCAATTTACAAAAAAGGTGGATGGGATCAACATCTTCCAGTGGTCGAGTTCTGTTATAAAAATAGTTTCCACTCAATCCTCCTAATGGATCCCTAAAAAACATTTTGGTAAAACGTATAGAAAGATTCATGCTCGGATGAATTTGGGTAATGAAAACTACTAGGTCCATAAATTTACAAGGAAATGGTGGGAAAGTTTATGACAATTCAGCATCACATCAAGGCTACTAACACATAGATGAAGAGATATGCTGACAATCATCAACAATACCTAGAGATTGATGTTGGATACAAGGTATCCTTACTCATATCTCCTTGAAAAAAGTGATGATATTTTAAAATAAGGGAAATTTTAGTCAACGATACATCTACCCCTTTGAGATCCTTCATCGCATTGGATAGGTGGCCTACCGACTTTCACTCCCTCATACCGTTTTTTTAATGCCCCGACCACAATTACCCAGAGTCGGTGCATTATTACATAACATTGGTATGATCACAAAAGATCAATTATCAAAAGACTGATTAGTTTAGTATCCTTGGAAATACTAGATACATTCATAAGGATTACATTACATCATAAATGGAAAACTACTACAACAATGTTTCCGTAGACAACACAAAGATCCCATAGACTATCCCTGTTGGAAAGTTAAAATATCCTTCTTCACATCCTGGGAAAAATAAAACATAGAAAGGGGTGATCTCAGATTCTCATTACGGACAAAAATATAGTGCAAACTTTCATAAATGAGCGTAAACATTTAAGGCAATGTATAATACTAAAACAAAAGCCTTTTAAACATGAACTTCAGCATAATATGGCAAAGATAAAATCAAAATAATTTCATTTACTTACTCACATGGATATAATACTAGTTGAATAATCACATGCAATATCAATAGCCACATTCATAATGATGGAATAAAAAATGACAGATTTTTAAAACCACATATTCAAGGACTTGTGCCAAGACTACAAATAATATTTGGTCAAGGGATTGTTCCAAGACACTAGTTTGTCTCATGAGACATACTAATGCATCGAGGAGCTATAGTGGGCTCCACCCATCACATCCTAAGACCAATTAATTATTCATATGGAAATTAATAAACATATTAACACCTCAAGCTTCTACGGTATGCTTCTCTTTGAATAATAAAGTAGTGTGTGTTGTACGCAAATTCGAGTTCTAACACACACCACAACCAATAAAACTAGCCTTTATGAATAGTAATACCCAATTTTTGAAATTTTATAAACATTATCTTTCAAAATGGACTTCATTTTTGGATTCAGAATATTGAAATTATCTTAGGGTAAATTTTTGGTATTTCTCTAAAAACATTCAATTTTTTATGAATAGTGGAAAAACCCTGAGTTATAGTTTAAAACAGAATTTTTTTTAAGTAATTATGTATTTTATTTAAATTTATCTATGGTAAAAATAGATACATAATACCTATATATGTTAAATGTAATTCATTGGAGTTATTTTAGAATAATTTTATATGTACAAATTGTTTTTTGAACTTTTCACTGTCTTTTAACCACCTCCTATGTGAATTTGGAAATTCAAATAAAACATAATTTTACCACTTCTGGGAGTGGAATTTAGAAAATATACGAGACATAGTTAATATCAAGGAGTAAAATGTGGTTCAATAAGATAATAATAATATTTTGTGAATAGTAACATTTTACATTTATTTACCACGGTTAAAAGTAAATAGGGTAATTAAGGGTAAAATTGATTTTAATATTACCCTAACACATGACCTAATTTTATTGGAAAAGTGTATCCTAACCAAAATCAACCTTAGGAATAAAATATTATCATTTAGGTCCACTTGTATTAGATTAGGATATTTATTATTATTTAATTCAATGAATAGTTTAAAGTGTTAAAATCAATGATTATTTACAAAAACATTTTTAATATAGTGATATACATAAGATAAATTATATTATAAATATTAATTACAAATATAAGAATATTTAATATGTAATGGTCTATTATTTTTAATTTTTAGACCTTTAATAATTTAATTTATTTCTGTCACAATGGTGATGCAGTAATTACATGAGTAATGAAATATTAAAATAATTGATATTATAAATATAAAAATAAATGTAATTTGAGACTTTTTGTGAATTACACTAATTTTATAGGTTAATATGACTTATTATTATTTGTTAAATAAATTTTTTTCGAAGTAATAATTCTCTTATAAAATTATCAAAAACAAAATACCCAATAGTGTCAAAATTGACATAAAATTGTTTTTAAAAGAAATATTATATTATTAATTGATATTCTATTCCAAAAAAAACTACTGTTCGGACAAAGGACTTATATAATGATAGTGGTATCATTAATTGATCACTTTGGGGTCTCTTGTAAGTATATAGTACTTTTATTAACTATATAATATAAAAATACAAAGAGACATGGTAATTCTCAAACTAATTAACTAAGAGTTAAAACTAAAAGATAAGGTTAACATACTGACCAAACCTGTCTGAAACCTATTGGTTGAATGGTTTTCGACCTATCCACACCTTAAAATTTAAATAATATACTTTGGATCCATTAGAAACTGAATATGAATTTATTATAAAATAATATTTCTAGCTTTTACTAAGGTGCCCCTCACCCATCTTATAAAAGGGAACTCCCCCTTCTCTCACATTTTTACATTCAAAGCCATTTGGTTAGACCAAAATCTGCCCAAATACACTATAAAATATCCTCCCTTCATCCTATAGGCCTTCCTTTAGTAATAAATCCATCCCAAGGAGCCCTTTTGATCAAATCAAAAGGAAAACGCCGAAGAAGATGTAATATTTTCACCACCCTCGTTGAAGTTCCTTTCTTCTTCAACTTATTCATTTTTTTATTCCCATTATAAAATAATAACTCCAGTATCTTCTATATACTTTTATGTTATTATAAATATGGTACGACCATATTCATTATTCTATCCATCCTTTGAATGACATGTCCCCATACGTGCGTACGTACGATTTACAGTATCCACGTCGTGGTGTAATTGTTATTCAATAAATTTTTATTCGGATGGTTATAACAATGATGTATAATTCATGTAAATAATAAATATTACATGATATTGATTCTTTATATATGATATACCATCCAATTATATATTATTTTAAAATCAAAATGTTGATATTATCTCTCGTGCGTACGTACAGATGACCGTCTCCACGAACACGATGAGATTCATTCCTCATCGTATCCATTCAAGACTAATTCTAATTTAATGATTAAAAATAATGTTTTAGGACATGATATCATTATGTAAATAAATAATATACAATATATCCACAACAAACACAGCTTATGTAACAAAACATATAAAATAAAACTAGTAACTTAACACCTGAAACAACGATAATTCTAAGATATTATTAACAACACAATGTTAAAAGATCATATATGATATCATATTAATTTAAATGATTCTTTTATAATTTAATAGAAATTATTTCACCATTATAAAGTATGTTAACCTACCATCAACAAATGAAAAGTACAAGGTAAGGGTTTATTTCGCAATCTCTTTATTATCCGAGGATGTTTATACGTAATTATCTACTGAGACCTCTTTATCATCAACATCCATGTTTCTTAAAAATATATTTCAAACCATTATTACTATTTTACAGACTATGGGTTAAAGTCATTTATACCCTTGTTGACTTTTTATAA
The DNA here is from genome assembly GCA_963277665.1 of Viscum album. Lineage (NCBI taxonomy): Eukaryota > Viridiplantae > Streptophyta > Magnoliopsida > Santalales > Viscaceae > Viscum > Viscum album. Next base: position 1,296,560,003 of record OY728135.1, read on the forward strand.
GAAGTTTATAAAGGAATCTTTCTGTCGTTTTCCAAATAAGGTCCTTCATAAACTTTTCGACCAAATTAAGATAAGAATGTCTTTTTAAACTTATATGGTGGGTGAGACTGTGTTCATTCATTATAAAATTGTCGAAGATTCCCTTACCAACTTATAAGAATATTTTCAAAGTAAATTTTTTCTTTTATAATTATGTGCCTTTTAAATGATTTCAAAAAAAGTTATATTTCTCTCAAATAGTTTTGATTTCATCAATATCAACATCCTTTAATGGATTTTAAGCTTATTTAATGTTTATTTATTTTGATACAAAACATCCATATTGTATTGAAGGTTTTGTTATATTTTTTAATGTGTATGTGTTATTTTTATTCCATTTATGGTTTATGGAGAAATTATTGACATTTAATATGATAGTTTTAATACGAATTTTTATGTTATGTTAAACCTGTTCATATGAGTAATTCATTGGACTTAATAAGTGATTGTTGGAGCCCGCAATAGCTCTTGATGCATCGGTAGGTCTCATTTGACAAACTAGTGTCTTGGAACAAGGTCTTGACAAAATCTTGTTTTTAGTCTTGGAACAAGGCCTTGACTATGTGGTTGTGATAGTCTGGCATTATGCATTTCATCAATATGAAAGTGGTTATTGATATTGCATGTGATTATTCGACTAGTAGAATATCCATGTGAATATATAAATGGAGTTATATCATTTTATTTCTTCCATATTATGCTAAAGTTAAATTTGAAAAGGCTTTTTCATTAGTTATACATTGCCTTAAATGATTATGCTTATTTATGAAAGTTTCTACTATATTGTTATCCTTACTGGGCACCTGAGCTCACCCATTTTTATTTTTTATTTTTCCCAGGATGTGAAGAAATATTTTACGAAGGACCTACATGGATATTATAAGGGGATATGATTGTGGAATATTGAGATTATGTTGTTGTAGTTTTTATTTTATGGTGCAATTTTAACATTATGAATGTATATATTGATTCCAAGGCTACTAAACTAATCGGTCTTTCGAGACTTGATATTTTGTGATCATTAAAATGTGATGTAATAATTCTCTTACTCTAGGTAACTGGGGTTGGAGCGTTACAGTTGGTATCAGAGGAAGTTTAGTACAAACCCTAGAAGCTAGATTTAGATAAACTCTGATTAGACCACAAAGACCTAAGAAAGACTTTGAGGATTAGTATAGAATAACATTCTATATTTTTGGTATTGTAGATATTTTGTGAGTTTTCCAAGAAATACATCACTGTCTGGATACGAGCAGTAGAGGAGGCTCTAGCATAGATGTACCTAGGGGTAAAACCCAAAAACATCGCTTTGAGCTAGACTTGAACAGGAACTGGTGCACGAAAATGAGCATTTCTGCACTCTTGGTTACGATAATACCGGGGGATATACTTAGGATAATTCTCATTTTCATTAAAAACCATTATGAAGGGTTTATGAGTATATAATTCCTCAAAGAAATTATTTTTTATGATTATGGGTAATGTCCATAAATAGTTCAATTTATGTTAAGTATTTTAAAAGTATGGAATTATGTATTTTGATTCATAAACTGATCTAGTTTATGCCATTTTTTAGAAATGGCGCCTAGTGGATGAAATTTAAACCATATCAATACATGAACTCCATGTAGGAATTTCCCTCCTGCTCATGTTAATTATAGTAGAGCTAGTGATGCAACTTGTGATGATCAGCTAATCACCGTACTGGGAAAACTCACCCAGGTTATGAATAATAACTTTACCCATATGGAGCACACTAATGCGCAGCATGGAGGATAAATGTTAGATCGCTTCATGAGGCAACAAACACTAATGTTAAATGGAAGTAAAAATCGCTTATTAGTTGAGCAATGGATAAAATCCCTAGAGAAAATATTTCAAGCATTAGGGAATAGTGAAATGGAAAACGTTATCGTGGCAGTTTATCACCTCAATGGAGATGCTGATAAATGGTGGTCATATATACAAATAAAAAAGGAATATTATGAAGTATCAAATATAGAATGGAGGGAGTTCAATGATATTTTCTTAGAAAAATACTTTCATCGTGACCATCGAGCAGATATGGAAAAGAAATTTTTGAGTCTGAGGGAAATGGAGGATGAGAATGTCTCAATGTATGAGGCTATCTTTACAAGGTTAGCGAGGTATGCTGAAGATTTTATATGTAACCCAAGATGTAATATTGATCATTTCTTTGATGGGTTAAAACTATTTCTCTATAGATAATTAGTCTCACAAACCTTCTCATTGTACGAAGATATTGTCTCATGTGAAATCAAGATAGAAAAGGAATTCTCTAAGTCTTATGACTTTAAAGAAAAGTTCGAGAAGAAGAGATCTGCTAATCACTATGGGAATCGAAATAAGGGGACGAAGGGAAGTGTTCAATATCCATCCTGTAGTAAATTTGGGATGAAACACCTCAGTACTTGCTTAAATGGAATGGGAGTCTGTTACAATTATGGTGAAAAAGGCCACCAAGCTCATGATTTCAAGGGGAAGAAGGAAGCTACTGATGTAAAATACTACAATTGCAGGGAGATTGGACATTATGAAAATGAAGGTCTTAAGCATCATGGGAAATTACCTTAGAAAAGGGCAAACAATCAAGGTCAAGCTTATGCAATCATTACTGCTGAGGTAGAAGCTCTAAAAGACATGGTGGAAGTTAATTTAATGGTTTCCTCATGTTTAGAAAATGCATTATTTGATTTTGGATCATTGCATTGTTTCATATCTTCCCAGTTTTCTATGAAAATTAGATATTTCCAAAAAAAAATTAACATGGGAGTTCTAAGTTAAACCTCTTGAGGGATGTATCATTGGAACAATGTTTTGTGATTTAGTCCCCATTAGATCACATAAATGTTCTTTATTAGCAGATCTCATCATCATACCTATGATTGAATTTGATATAATCCTCTGTATGGATTGGCATTTGGACCATGATGAAAAAATTTATTGTAAAAAGAAGGAGGTTACTATTTTTGATAATGATGATAAGGAACACCTAATCTTTAGAGCAGAATCATCACCACCTAATTCTTACCTAGATCAACACCCAGTAGCTCAACTAAATTCAATTATTGGGGAGGAAGAGAATGAAATAACTGTGGGTAAATAAAGGAATGTTCAAATAGAGGATTTTCCTATTGTGAAAGAATATGTAGATGTGTTTCCAGAAGATTTTCCTGGACATCCTCCAGAACGAGAAATTGAGTTTTCTATTTATTTAATTCTTGGATCAAGGCCCATATGAAAGACCCATTATATAATGGCCACTGTGTAATTAGTGGAACTAATGAAACAACTATAGGAATTGAGTAATAAGAGATTTATTTTCCCTAGTGTTTCTCCATGGGGAGCCCCTATCCTTTTTGTTAAGAAGAAATATGTATATATGAGGTTTTTTCTCGACTATAGGGAGATCAATGAAATAACAATAAAGAACAAGTATCCCCTACCTCGCATTGGTGATTTATTTGACCAACTGCATGGAGCTCAATAATTTTCAAAGATTGACTTTCGATCTGGATACTATAAGTTGTGTGTTAAGAAGGAAGACATTTTGAAGACATCATTTCGAACCAGGTATGGGCATTACGAGTTTATAGTAATGCCTTTTCGGATGACTAATGCACCCTCTATATTCATGTATCTAAAGAATAGAGTATTCAAGGAATATCTCGATTATTTTTTGGTGGTATTTATTGATGATATCTTGGTATACTCTAAAATCTAAGAAGTTATTTAAAATCACTTGGGCATTATCCTGAAGACTCTGAGAAGACATGAATTATATGGGAAGTTTAGCAAGTGTGAATTCTGGCTTCAAGAGATTTCTTTTTTGGCCATATTGTCTCTAAAGATGGAATCTCTATTGATCCTTATAATACCAAGTCAATCCAAGAATGGCATACACCAATGAGTGTAAATGAGGAACGCAGTTTTATTGGTTTAGCAGGTTATTATCGATATTTCATCCAGAATTTTGCCCAGTTGGCTAACCCATTATCAAAGCTCAGACGTAAAGGGGTTAAATTTGTTTGGACAAATGAGTGTTGAAGAATTTTTCAAATAAATAAAGAGAATATTAGTCAATGCTCTTATATTGACTCTACCATCAGGGAATGATGGGTTCATTATTTATAGTGATGCATCGAATAAAGGACTTGGTTGTGTCCTTTATGAGAATGATAGGGTTATTGCCTATGCATCACGAAAGATGAAATTTCATGACCATAACTATCCTATTAATGATCTCGAGTTAGAAGCTATGAATTTTGCTTTGAAAATATATAGACACTACCTCTATGGTGACAAATGTGAGATTTATACTAATCACAAGAGTTTGAAGAATATTTTCCCACAAAAATAACTCAACATGAGGCAAATAAGATGGCTTTAATTACTCAACAATTATGATTGCACGATACACTACCACCTGAGGATAGAAAATAAGGTGGCAGATGTTTTGAGGAGAAAAAATCATGGAGTTTTGAACTATATGAGAATTGAAAGGGATCCAATTTTCGTAGATCTAGTGAAGATGGACATGGGAATTACCATGGAAGGTGAAACATCAATGATTTTTCAAATGGTTTCCAAACCATCTATAATAGAAAGGATTAAGAGTTCTTATACCAATGAAGATGATTTTCAAAAGAAGACTAAATCATAAAATGATAGGAGATTGAGTGACTTTGTGTATAAAGATGGAATTATGAAATTTGGGAAGAGACATAATGTTCTTGAAATACCTTATCTAAAAAGGGAATTGTTGGATGATGCTCATAGTTCAAATTTCTCTATACACCCTGGGAGCACCCAAATGTATAGAGATTTGGAGGAACATTTTTGGTGGGACAACATGAAGATGGAAATTTCAGATTTTGTGTCAAGATGTATGGTTTGTCAACAAGTGAAAGCTGGAAGGAAACAACCTGGAAGAGTCATGAAACCTCTTCCCATACCTGAGTGGATATGGGATAATATCACGATGGACTTTTTCTTGGGACTACCAAAGACTCCAAGAAGGAACAATGAAATAAGGGTTATTGTTGATCGTCTAACCATGTATTCACATTTTCTTGCTATAAGAGAAGATCTACCACTAGAACGTCTAGTAAGATTATATATAAATGAAGTAGTGATACTTCATGGAGTACCCCTATAGATTTTTTCTGATCGTGATCCCAGTATTACTTCAAGGTTAGGGAAAAGTCTTCAGAAAGCCCTGAACACTGAACTTCGTTTGAGCAATGCCTGCCACCCCCAAACTGATGGACAATCAGAACGAACTATTCAAACCATAGAAGACATGTTGAGATCATTCTCACTTGACTTTTAGGGTATGTGGGATCAATATTTTCCTCTGGTGTAATTTTCTTATAATAATAGATTCCATTCAAGTATTCAAATGGCACCATATGAAGGGTTATATGGAAAGAGTTGTCGCACACCAACCTGTTGGGATGACATTGGTGAAAGAAAACTTGTAGGCCCCGAACTGGTGGAGGAAACAATGGAAAGGTATAGGTAATCCAAAACCACATCAAAGCAGCTCAAAGTAGGCATAAGAGATATGCTGATACCCGAAGTATGGATTTGGACTTTCAAGTAGGTGATCATATCTTCATGAAGGTATCTCTATGGAACGGAGTTATATTTTTTTGGTTAGAAGGGTAAATTGAGTCCCAGGTACATCGTACCATTCGAAATTCTGGAACGAATTGGGGCTGTAGCTTACCGTATGGCAATACCGCCAAGTCTCTCCAAAGTTCACGATGGGTTCCATGTATCACTATTGAGAAAATACCTGTCTGACCCAACACATGTACTCACTTACAAGGAATTAGAACTGGAAAATGATCTATCTTACTAAGAAGAGCCCATCAGGATTCATGATACAAGAGAACAATTGTTGAGAAACAAGACGACTCACCTAGTAAAAGTACTATAGAGAAACCATAAGATGGAAGATGCAACATGGGATCCCGAGGAAGATATGATAAAGAACCTCCCATGTCTTTTCATGCTGTAGTATTCTAGAAATTTTGAGGAAGAAATTATTTGAAGGAGGGGAGAATGTAACACCCCAAGCTTCCACGATACACTTCTCTTTGAATTATACAGTAGCATGTGTTGTACACAACTTTGAGTTCTAACTCACACCCAAACAAATCAAACTAGATGTTATGATTAGTAATAAAAACTTTTTAAACTTTTATAAATTTTATCATTCAAAATGGAATTCATTTTTGGATTCGGAATATCAAAGTTATCTTAGGGTGAAATTTTTGTTTTTTTTTAAACATTTTATTTTTGATGAATAGTGAAAAACTATGAGTTATAGTTTAAAACCGAATTTTTATTAAAATAATTATTTATTTTATTTAAATTTAATTATTGTCAAAATTGATATATAATACCTATATATTTTGAATTTAATTCATTGGAGTTAGTTTAGAATAAATTTAGATATATAAAAATTTTATTGAACTTTTCACCGTCTTTTAACCACCTCCTAGGAGAATTTGGAAATTCACATAAAACATAATTTTACCGCTTTTGTGAGTGGAATATTGAAAATATGAGAGACACGGCTAATATCAAGGAGTAAAATGTGATTCAATAAGAAAATTGTTTTTGGTGAATAGTAACTTTTTACTTTTATTTACCGCGGTTAAAAGTAAACAGGGTAATTAAGGATAAAAATGATATTAATATTACCATAACACATATACTAATTCTATTGGACAAGTGTATATCGACCAAAGTCAACCTTAGGAATAAAATATTACCATTTAGCTCCACTTGGATTAGATTAGGACACTTATTATTATTTAATTCAAAGAAGAGTTAAAAGAGAGAAAATCAATGTTTATTTACTAAAACATTTTTAATATAGGGTTATACATAAGAGAAATTCTATTATAAATATTCATTAGAAAGATAAAAATATTTCCTACATAATGGTGTTTTATTTAAAAAATTTAGATATTAAATAATTTAATTTACTTATGACACAATGGTGATGTAGTAATTACCTAATTAATGAAATATTAAAATAATATATATTATAAATATAAAAAAAAATATATTTTGAGACGTTTTGTGAATAAGACTTATTTTATAGGTAAATATGACATATTATTATTGGTTATATAAATATAGTTTTATGTAATAATGCTGTTATGAAATTATCAAAAACAAAATTCCCATTAGTGTCAAAATTGACATAAAAGAGTTTTTAAAACAAATATTTTATTATTAATTGATATTATATTATTAAAAATATAAGGCTTATAAAAAGGACTCATATAATGATATTTTTATCAATAATGGACTACTTGGGGGTTTCTTGGAAGTATATAGTATATTTATTAACTATATAATATAAAAATACAAAGAGACATTGTAAATGTCAAACTACTTAAGTAAGAGTAAAAACTAAAAGATAAGGTTAATATAGTGACCCAAACCTATCTAAAACCTATTGGATTAATGGGTTTCGACCTATACCCACCTTATAATTTAAATAATCCACTATGGAGCCATTAGAAACCAAATATGAATTTATTATAAAATAATATTTCATTCTTTTCCTAAGGTGCCTCTCACCCCTCATATAAAAGGGCACTCCCCCTTCTATAAAATTCAAACCTTCAAAGCCTTTTAGGTCGGCCAACCTCTACCCAAATACCCTATAAAATATCCTAAATTCTTACTAGAGTCCATTATTTAGTCAGAAAGCATGCCTAAGGAGACCTTTTGATCAAATCAAAAGGAAGAACTCGAAGAAGAGGTAATGTTTTCACCGCCCTCTTTCAAGTTCTCCTTTCTTCTTCAACATCATCTTTCATTGTTATTCCCATTATAAAATAATAACTCTAGTAAATTTTATATTCTGTGATTTTATTATAAATATGGTACAACCATATTCAGTATTCTACCCATCCTTTGAATGACTTGTCATCATACGTACGTATGTACGGCTTACCGTCTCCACGTCGTGGTGTAATTGTTATTCAATAAATTATTATTTGGATGGGTATAATAATGATATGTAATTCATGTAAATAATAAATATGACATGATAATGATTCTGTATATATGATACACCATCCATTTATATATTATTTTAATATCAAAATAATGATATTGTCGGTTGTGCATACGTACAGACTACCTTCTCCACGAACGCGATGAGATTCATTCCCCATCATATCGATTCAAAAAAAATTCTCATTTAATGATTAAAAATAATGATTAGGGACTTGATATCATAATGGATATGAAAAATATAAAAACTATCCATAAAAAAATATAGCTTATGTAAAAAAACATATAAAAGAAAATGAGTAAGGTAACACCCAAAACAACGATAATACTAAGATATTATTAAAAAAGCAATGTTAAAAGATCATATATGATATAATATTAATTTAAATGATTATTATATAATTTAATAACAATTATTTCACCATTATACAGGCAGTTAACCTACCCTCAACCAAGGAAAAGTACAAGGTAAGATTTTATTTCACAATCTCTTCATTATCCGAAGTTGTTTATACGTAATTATCTACTGGGAACTATTTGTCATCAACATCCATGTTTCTTAAAAATGTATTTCAAATCATTCTTACTATTTTACAGACTATGGGTTATAGTCATTTATACCCTTTTTGACTTTTTATAATAAGTTTATAAAGGAATATTTCTTTCGTTTTCCAAATAATGTTCTTTTTAACCTTTTAGAAAGAATTAAGGTAAGAATGTCTTTTTTAACTAATACGGCAGGTGCATCTATTTTCCACCGTTAAAAAATCTCTGAATCTTCCCTTGAAATCTTATCAGGATATTTTAAATGTAATTGTTTTATTTTATAATTATGTGACATTTAAACGATTTCAAAAAAAGAGATATTTATCTTAAATAGTTTTGATTTCATCTATGTCAACATCCTTTGCTTGTTTTTAATCTTATTTGAAGTTAATTTATTATGATACAAAACTTCCATATTGTATTGAAGGTTTTGTGATATGTTTGACTGTGGATGTTTTATTTTTATACCATTAATGTATTGTGGAGAAAATATTGACATTTTGTATGCTATTTTTAAGATGAATGTTTATGTTATGTTAGACCTGTTCATATGAAGAATGCATTGGACTTAATAAGTGACGAGTGGAGACTATTTCATTTAATTTATTCCATATTATGACGAAGTTCATGTTTAAAAGGCTTTTTCTTTACTTATTCATTTCCATAAATGTTTATGGTTATTTTTGAACGTTTCTACTATATTGTTATCCTTACTGCACATCTGATATCACCCCTTTTTATGTTTTATTTTTCCCAGGATATGAAGAAATATTTTATGAATGACCTGCATGGATAATATGAGGGGATATGAGTGTGGACAATGGAGACTATGTTGTTGTATTTTTCATTTTATGATGTAATGTAAGCTTTATGAATGTATCTAGTGATTCCAAGGCTACTAAACTAATTTTCCTTTCAAGTATTGCTCTTTTGTGATCATGACAATGTTATGTAATAATGCACCAAATCTGGGTAATTGGGGTCGGGGCGTTACAAACATAACATAAACATTCGAATTAAAACAAGAATATGAAAAGTCACTACATTATCCATAAACCATGAATGGTATAAAAATAACATATCCACAGTCAAACATACCACAAAACATTTAATTCAATATGGATGTTTTGTATCATAATAATTCAACTTAAAATAAACCTAAAATCCATCAAAGGATGTTAACATAGATGAAATCCAAACCTTTTTTCAGAGAAATATCTCTTTCTATTTTCAATTCATTTAGAAATCATATAATTATAAAAGAAAACATTTTTTTGGAAATATTATTATAAGATTGTATGTGAATCTTTGATGATGTTATAACAGCAGAAAATAGCCACACTATCCGTACATGTTAAAAAAATACATTCATACATTAATTTTGTCAAAAAGGTTATAAAGGACCTTGTTTGGAAAATGACGGAAAGATTCCATTATAAACATATTATAAAAAGTAAAACAATGATTTAAAATACTTTAACCCATAGTATATATAACAGTAATAATGTTTTGAAATAAATTTTTAAGAAACATGGATGTGGATGTTAAAGAGGTCCAATAGATACATAAAAAAACCTCAGATAATAAAGAGATTGTGAAATTACCCAATACCTTTAACTTTTCCAACATCGAAGGTAGGTTAACCTCCTGTATAATGGTTAAAGAATTTATATTAAATTATAAAAGAATCATATACATTTATATGAAATCATATATGATCTTTTAATATTGCTTTGTTAATAATATCTTAGTATTATCATTATTTGATGTGTCAACGGATTCATTTCCAATTATATTCATTATTATGTGAGTCATATTTTTTATAGAATGGATTTATATTATTCATATCTAGAATGATATGAAGTATTTAAACGTTATTTTTATTCATCTAATGAAAGTTAGTTTTGAATGGATACGACGGGGAGTGAATCTCATCGCGTTCATGGAGACGGTAATCCGTACGTAAGCACGAGCGACAATATCACTTGTTTTATATAAAAATAATATATAATTGGATGGTATATCATATATAAAAATCATAAAAATGTTATATTTATTATTTAAATCAATTACACATCATTATTATACCCATCCAAATAATAATGTATTGAATAACAATTACACCACGACATGGAGACGGTAAGCCGTACGTACGCATGTATAGTGACATGTCATTTGAAGGATGGAAAGAATAATGAATTTGGATGTTCCATATTTATAATAACATCACAGTATATAGAATATACTAGAGTTATTATTTTTTAATGGATTCAACAAAGAAAAAAGAAGTTGAAGAATAAAGGAACTTGAAAGTGGTGGTGAGATATTTACCACTTCTTTGGGTTCTTCCTTTTGATTAAATAAAAAGGGCTCCTTAGGATAGATTTATGACTAATGGAAGGCCTCTAGGATGAAAGGGATAATAGTTGAGAAGGTATTTGGGAATAGTTTGGCTGAGTTAAATGGCTATGAAGGTGTGAATTATAGAGAAGGGGGAGTGCCCTTTTATAAGAGGGGTGAGGGGTACCTTAGGAAAAGCTAGAAATATTATTTTTTTAATAAAATCGTTTTCGTTTTCTAATATCTGAAAAATGAATTATGTAAAGTATAAGGTGGGTCTGGGTTGAAAACCACTCAACCGATAATTTTTAGATAGGTTTGGGTTACTATATTAACTTTATCTTTTAGATTTAATTCTTAGTTAAACATTTTGACATTTCCAATATCTCATTGTATTTTTATATTATATGGTTAATAAAAATACTATATCTATCAAAAAGAACCCCTAGTGGTTCATTACTGATAAAAAATCATTATATAAGTCCCTTGGCCAAATCGTAGAGTTTTAGGAATAAAATATAAATTAATAATATTTTATTTTTATTAAAAACTCTTTCATGTAAATTTTGAGAGTATTTGGTATTTTTTTTTCTAAATTTATTATAGCATTATTACATCGAACACATTTCATCTAACCAACCCTAACATTTCATATTATCCTAGAAAATTATTGTAATCCCTAAAAAGCCAAAAATTAAATTTATTTGGAAATTTATAATATCAATTATTTTAATATCTCATTAATTAGATAATTATTGCATCATCATTGTGTCATAAATAAATTAAATTATTTAATGTCCAAAAAATATAAATAAAATAACCTTATGTAGGAAGTATTTTTAGATTTATAATTAATATTTATTGTCAAATTTATCTTATGTGTAAACCAATATTAAAAATGTTTTAGTTATTAAACATTGATTTTAGCTTGTTTAACTAATCTTTAAATAAAATAATAATAAGTGTCCTAATCTAATCCATGTTGACCAAAGAGATTCATATTTTATTCCTATGGTTGTTTTTGGTAGAATTATACATATCCAATAGAATTAGGACATGTTTTAAGGTAATAATAATATCATGTTTACCCTTAATTACACTATTTTCTTTTAACCGTGGTAAATAAAAGTAAAAAGTTACTATTCAAAAAATATTATTTTTATCTTATTGAAGAACATTTTACTTACTGATATTAATCGTGTCTCCCAAATTTTTGAAATTCCACTCACAGAAGCGGTAAAATTAAGTTTTATTGGAATTTGAAAATTCTCATAAGAGGTGGGTAAAAGATGGGGAAATGTTCAATAAAATTTTTATATATCTAAAATTATTTAAAAAGTGGGTATTACTTTTAATAACAGCTAGTTTGAGTGGTTGTGGTGTGTTAGAACTCGAAATTACGTACAACACATGCTATTGTATTATTCAAATAGAAGCGTATTGTGGAAGCTTTGGGTCTTACATTCTACCCTCCTTCAAATAATTTCATCCTCAAAATTTCTAGAAAATTACTAAATAAAATGACTCGGGTGGTTCTTCATCATAAGTTCCTCAGGTTCCCACATTGACTCTCCCATATTATGGTTTCTCCATATAACTTTTACAATAAGAGTCCTCCATTTTATCAACACTTGTTCTCTTGTAACAAGAACCTGAATAGGCTCTTCGTAATAAGACAGATCGAGTTTTAGTTATAATTCTTTATGGGTGAGTACAAGCGTTGGTTCAAAAATGTATTTTCTCAATAGTGATATGTGGAATACATCGTGAACATTGGAGATATTTGGAGGCATTTCCAAATGGTAGGTTACAGGCCCAATTCGTTCTAGAATTTGAAAAAGGTCTGATGTACCTGGGACTCAATTTACCGTTCTTACCAAAACGTATGACACCCTTCCATGGAGATACCTTTAAGAAAAATGATCTCCAACCTTAAATTCCAAATCCTTCCTTTGGTTATCAACATATATCTTCTTCCTAATTTGACCTAATTTTATGTGGTTTTTGATTACCTTCACATTTTCCATTGTTTCCTCCACAAGTTCTGGGCCTATGAGTTTTCATTCACCAACATCATCCCAACAGGTTGGTGTGTGACATCTCTTTCCGTATGAAGCTTTATATGGTGCCATCTGAATACTTGAATGGATGATGTTTTTATAGGAAAATTCTACTAGAGGTAAATATTTATCCCACATACCTTGAAAGTCAAGTGAGGAAGATCTCAACATGTATTATATGGTTTTAATGGTTCGTTCTGATTATCCTTCTGTTTGGTGGTGGTAGGTAGTGCTTAAACAAAGTTTAGTATCAAGGGATTTCTGAATACTGTTCCAGAATATTGATGTAAAATACGGATCACAATTAGAAACAATAGATAGTGGTAATCCATGAAGTCTTACAACATCGTTAATATATAATCTTGCTAAACATTAAAGTGGTAAATCTTATCTTTTAGGAAAAAATGTGCTGAATTGGTTAGAAGATCAACAATGACCCATATTGCATCATTCCTTCTATGAGTCTTTGGTAGTCCCATGACAAAGACCATCGTAATATCATCCCATTTCCACTCAAGTATGGGAAGATGTTTTATAACTCCTCCAGGTTATTTCCTTCCAACATTCACTTGTTGACAAACCAAAAATCATGACACAAAATCAGCAATCTCCCTCTTCATTTTGTCCCAAAAAAAATGTTTCTTAAAATCTCTATACATCTTAGTGCTACCAGTGTGTATATATAAATTGTAACATTGAGAATCATCCAATAATTCCCTTTTTAGATCAGGTATATCGGGAACACAAAGTCTCTTCCCAAATTTCAAAATTCCATCTTCATACACAAAGTCACTCAATCTCCCATCATTTACAACATTAATCTAATTTTGAAACTCTTCATCACCGGTCTGAGAACTATTTTTCCTTTCTAGTAAAGATGGTTTGGAAACCATTTGAAAAAGTATTTATGTTTCACCTTCCATGGTTATTCCCATATCAATCTTTACTAGATCCATGTATATAGGATTCTTTTCAACTCTCATCTTTTTCAAAACTCCATGATCCTTTCTACTCAAAGCAACTTCCACCATATTTTCCATCCCCAGGTGGTAGTGTATAGTGCAATCATAATCCATAAGTAGTTCAAGCAATCGCCTTTGCCTCATGTTGAGTTCTTTTTTGTTAGAAAATATACTTCAAACTCTTGTGATCAGTATAAATCTCACATTTTTCATCGTATAGATAGTGTCTCCATATCTTCAATGAAAAGATTACTGCTGCTAACTGATGATCATGAGTAGGATTGTTTTGCTCTTGAATTTTCAGTTTTTGTGATGCATATTAAATAACCCTGTCGTTCTGTATAAGGACACAACCAAGTCCTTTCACTGAAGCTTCACTATAAACAACAAACCCATAATTCTTTAATGTTTGCGTCAATATAAGATCATTGACTAATCTTCTCTTCTGTTATTCAAAACATTATTCACACTCTTTTTTCCAAAAAACAATTAACCCCTTTTTCTGTGATCGTTGTTAATGGGTTAGAAAACAGGGAAAAATTCTAGATGAAACGTCGATAATAACCTGGTAATCCAATAAAATAGCATACCTCAGTTATACTCATCGATTCTGGCCATTCATTGATTGCCTTGGTCTCAGAAGGATCAATGGAGATTCTATTCATAGAGACAATATGGACAAGATAAGAAATCTCATGAAACCAGAATTCACACTTGATAAACATCCAATATAATTCATGTCTTATCAGAGTCTTCAGGATAATGCGCAAGTGAATTTCGGGATCTTCATAGCTTTTGGAGTATACCAAGATATAATCAATAAATACCACTAAAAATTCATCAAGAAATTACTTGAAATCTCTATTCATTAGAACCATGAATATAGAGGCCGCATTCACTACTGGAATGGAGAGCTATACCAACAGTTTGGTGCCAACGGTTTTAGAAAACCGTTGGCATATGTGGATTACAGGCCTCTTCCCCAACGGTTTCATTAAACCGTTGGGATATCTCACTATTGGACAACTTTTTCCAATGGTTTATGTAAACCGTTGGGAAAGCATGATTTCAACCAGATTTTACCAATGGTTTACATTAAACCGTTGGCATATCTAAGAATTTTCCCAACGGTTCTACAAAACCGTTGGGAAATCTTGACATTCAACCACATTTTCCCAACAGTTTAGTAAAACCGTTGGGAAAAATTCTCTCCAAATACAGTGAGCCCCAAATTCTCTCTTTGTGCGACTACAGCCCTAAAATTGATTCTCTCCCGACGCTCTCTCCTTACGAGAATTGGAAACTCCATCCATCCTCTTCAATCAAACAACTTTTTTGTTAAAGACATCAAATCTGTAAGTCCTACCTCAGTTCTAATTTTCTTCATCTATCTTTTCTATTTTCTATTTTTTATTTGACCTAAATGTGAGCGATCTCTCTATACCTAGATTGAGAAACTCGTTCCACTTGATAGATCCATCTTAAATCAAAGAATTTTGTAGTTCTACACTCTAAATCTGTAAGTACTACCTTTGTTTAAATGTTTTGCATCTATAATTTTCGTTTTCTTTTTTAATTTGGTATAAACCTTTTTGTGATGTTTATGGCATGGAATACCCAACAAGTGCACTTTGATTTGTTTTTTGTCTTTCTTCAATACTTATGTTTCATGATTGTATGGATAAACATTATTTGATGTTTACATAGCCAATCCTTTCCTATATTTAGTGAACCATATGAACCAATGGAGGTGCTGGTGAGATGTATACCCACTCAAAGATGATAAAGAGTTTGTTTAGTCATATTGTCTCGAGGTATGTAATGGATATAAGTATGCTCCATGTGAAGTGATTGTGGACGGTTGGGGTAGTGGAGTAGGTGGTTTTCCATTTTTTAGTGGGGTGATATGGTAGTATCTATGGACATTAGTTTAGTTCAAAAAATGGATATGTGTTTTGTATTTATAGTTTTTGTTTAAGGAATAATGGGAAGGTTACTGATATTGAGGATGAATTGGATGTTGGTTGGTTGATGGATTGGAATTGTGATGTTGTTTGGATTGGGTTTAGATAATTTTCAAATAATTATATGGGGATTTCCTCTCTTTAACAAAGCCCCCCCTCCTCCTGGACCATGGACACCCCCCTCTTGGACCCTAGACACCCCCCTCCTAGAACTTGGACAACCCACCCCCACTTTCTTGAATCCTGGATTGCCACCCCCTCCTGGACCCTGGACGACCCCCTCCAGCCTCCACCCAAGACCATGTATAGTCCCTCCTCCACCCTCCACCCAGGACATTGTATAACCCCGCCACCCTCCTCCATGGTCCTCGGACAGCCCCCTGGACCCCCCTAGATAGCCCCCTCCCTCTTCCTTGGACCCCAGACAGCCCCCCCCCCGGACATCCCCCCACGCTCCTCATTGGTCCCCGAAAAGTCCCCCAGACAGCCCCAATACATCCACCCCACCCTCCTCCCTGGACCCCGGATAGCCCCCCGGGCACCCCCCAAATAGCCCCCTGGACTGCCCCCGAACAGCCCCCGGTTAACCCCCCGCCCTCCTCCTTGGTCCCCGAACAGTCCCCCCTCCTCCTTGGTCCCTAGATGACCCCCCAGACAACCCCCTCCTCCTTGCCACCGGACAGCCCCCCCCCCCATCCTCCTTGGTCCCCGGACACCCCCCCAGACATCCCCCCACCCTCCTCCCTGGACCCCAGACAGCCCCCCCACCCTCCTCCCTGGACCCCGAATAACCCCCCGGACAGCCCCCCACCCTCCTCCTTGGTCCCTGGATAGCCCCTTGGACATCCCCCCACCCTCCCTGAACACCGGATAGCTCCCCAGATAGCCCCCCACCCTCCTCCCTGGACCCCGGACAGCCCCCCGGACTTGAATAACATTTTCCCTTTGTACCACTATGTATGAAAGTTAATGATACTCATATGCCTTATGTATAATTCAATTACAAGTTGATTAAATGTTATACCTAATGGATGATATGTAATTGTAGGCATGTTGATTTCACATTCCTTTTTTATTTCTATGATCATGCAATGTTATTTAGGATTATTCTATTTTTTTATGTCTTGAAATATATGAATTTCTTGGTAATCTTATCAATTCATTCTCATCAAATGAACGTGATTATATTCTTTAATTTGAATACAAATCCTTATTGTACATTCTCCATGTTATGTGAATTATGCCTTGTTTGATTTGGTTTACTTGTTAATTGTTAGGATAAGACATGGGTTACAAGTTATGGACTCATGGATGGACTCTTCATGCTTAGGGAGAATGATCCATGAGTCATATGTGACGTGTATGAGTCAACCCCGCCAAAAACTGATCCACGGTGTGGCTGGGACTACTCGAACTGTATCTCTTTGGTTAAAAATGTACTAAATTGTAAGTGAAATCAACAACTGACATACGGGAAACGGACCAAACGCCTTCAGATTCTATTGAAACGTTAGGACAATGATCCATGGGTCATATGTGATGTGTATGAATCAACATTTCCTTAATCTAAGGCACCGTGTGGCCGAGACCACCCAAACTGCTTCTCTTTTGTTCAAAATGGACAATATTTTACGTACATACGCCAAACCGATCAAATAGATTCTGATTGTGTTTAAACATTATAAAAATTATACCTGGATCATATGTGACGTGTACGAGTCAACCCCGCCTCAATCTGAGGCCCGGTGTGGCCGACACCACTCAAAGTGCCTCTCTTTTTTTGAAATGTATTTAATTTTAAGTGAAAACAACAATTGACATACGAGAAACCGACCAAACGCCTACAAATTATGTTGAAACGTTAGGAAAACAATCCATGAGTCATATGTGATGTGTACGAGTCAACCCCGCCCCAATCTGAGTCCTGTTGTGGCCGACACCACTCAAAGTGCCTCTCTTTTGTTTAAAATGAATTTAATTTTAAGTGAAAACAACAACTGACATACGCCAAACTGACCAAACACCTACGGATTCTGTTGAAACTTTAGGAAAACGATCCATGGGTCATATGTGACGTGTACGGGTCAACCCCGCCACAAACCGAGCCATGATGTGGCCGAGACCACTCAAACTCTCTCTCTTTTGTTCAAAATGGACTAAATTGTAAGTGAAATCAACAACTAACATAGAGGAAATTGACCAAAAGCATTCGGATTCTATTGAAACGTTAGGAAAATGATCCATGGGTCATATTTCAGGTGTATAAATCAACTATGCCTTAATACGAGGCGCCGTGTGGCCGGGACTAACCAAACTGCCTCTCTTTTGTTCAAAATGGACAATATTTTACGTACATACACCAAACCGATCAAACAGATTATGATAGTGTTTAAACTTTATGAAAATCATACCTGGCTCATATGTGATGTGTATGAGTCAACCCCGCCTCAATATGAGGCCCGGTGTGGCCGACACCACTCAAAGTGCCTCTTTTTTTTTAAAATGTATTTAATTTTAAGTGAAAACAACAACTAACATACGAGAAACCGACCAAAAGCCTACGAATTATGTCGAAACTTTAGGAAAAAAATCCATGCGTCATATATGATGTGTAAAAGTCAACCCTGCCAAAAAATGATCCACGGTGTGGCCAGGACTACTCAATATGTATCTCTTTTGCTAAAAATGGACTAAATTGTAAGTGAAATCAACAACTGACATATGGGAAATGGACCAAACGCCTTCGGATTCTATTGAAACTTTAGTAAAAGGATCCATGGGTCATATGTGATGTTTACGAGTCAATATCGCCTGAATCTGAGCTGCGGTGTGGCCGGAACCACCCAAACTATCTCTCTTTTGTTTAAAATAGACATAATTTTAGGTGAAAACAACAACTAACATATGCAAAACCAACCAAACGACTTCTTATTCTGTTGAAACATTAATAAAATGATACATAGATCAAATGTGACATGTATGAGTCAACTCTACCTCAATCCGTGCTGCGGTGTGACCGGGACCACTCAAACTGTCTCTCTTTTGTTCGAAATGGACTAAATTGTAAGTGAAATCAACAACTGACATACGGGAAACTGACCAAACAACTTCGGATTCTATTTATATTTTAGGAAAATGATCCATGGGTCATATGTGATGTGTACGAGTCAACCCCACCTCAATACGAGGCACCGTGGGGCCGGGACCACCCAAACTGCCTCTCTTTTGTTCCAAATGGACAATATTTTATGTACATATGCCAAACTGATCAAACAGATACTGATTGTGCTGAAACATTAGGACAATGATTCATGCCTCATATGTGACGTGTATGATTCAACATCGCCTCAATCTGAGGCCCGGTGTGGCCGAAACCACCGAAAGTGCCTCTCTTTTTTTAAAATGTACTTAATTTTAAGTGAAAACAAAAACTGACATATGGAAAACCGACCAAACACCTACAGATTCTATTTAAACTTTAGTAAAACAATCCATGGGTCATATGTGATGTGTAAGAGTCAACCCCGCCTCAATCCGAGCCACGATGTGGCTAGGACCACTAAAACATTCTCTCTTTTGTTGAAAATGGACATAATTTTAAGTGAAAACAACAGTTGACATACGCCAAACCAACCAAACACATTAGGATTCTATTGAAACGTTAGGAAAATGATCCATGGGTCATATTCGATGTGTAAGAGTCAACCCTACGTCAATCCAAGCCACGGTGTGGCCAGGACCACTCTAAATGTCTCTCTTTTCTTCAAAATGGACTAAATTGTAAGTGATATCAACAATTGACATACGGGAAACAGACCAAATACATTCTAATTTTTTTAACAATTTAGGAAAACGATCTGTGGGTCATATGAGACGTGTACGAGTCAACCCCACCTCAATACGAGTCACCATGGGGTGGAGACCACCCAAACTACCTCTCATTTGTTCAAAATGGATTAATATTTTATGTACATATGCCAAACCGATCAAACGGATTTTGATTGTGTTGAAACTTTAGGAAAGTGATCCATGGATCATATGTGATGTGTACCGGTCAACACAGCCTCAATTCGAGGCATGGTGTGGCACTTATTGAGTCACAAGTGATGAGACTCCTATGAAAATACCTTTTCACCATATATTCTAAAAGTGGTTGTCGTATGAAGATTGAAATGCGTGTAAATAATATTTGATTTGTTGAAACTCTGATTCAACTATACTGGATGATTTTTTTCATATGAAGATTCAAATGGGGAATTATTCACCATGACTCTAATAAAATAGGTGGTGTAATCAAATAGTTGGTGTACATTTTTGTTGTTTTAAGTCTGTCACAGTTTTTAGTGCTGTTTTTTATGCAGGTGTATGCACTGGAGGGGCTACTGGAGGGGCTGCTGTGCAACAATTCTGGAAATACAGAATACCAACGGTTGTAAACTGTTGGTATACTTTGAGAAAGAATTATACCAACGGTTCAATAAACCGTTGGTAAAAACCATACTTAAACATATCCCCACGGTTTCATTGAAACCGTTGGGAAAACATCTATACCAACGGTTGTAAACCGTTTGTATAAGATCAAAACCATTGAATTCCCAACGGTTTTATGAAAACCGTTGGGAAAAATACTATACCAACGGTTGTGAACCGTTGGTATAAGATTAGAATTATAGTATTCCCAATGGTTTAGAACCATTGGGTAAACCTATACCAATGATTCTTGTTGAACCGTTGGCAAATCCATACCTAGAGTGGGCTATACCAACGGTTTACTACAAACCGTTGGTATATATCTTTCCCCACGCCTTACTTCCCTACGGTTTGGACAACCGTTGGTATAGAATATACCAATGGTTCTCCAGCCTATACCAACAGTTTAGAACTGTTGGTATATCCTTTATTTCCAGTAGTGATTAGTCAATCCAAAAGGCATTACTGTAAACTCGTAATGCCTATACCTGGTTTGACATGTTGTTTTCTGAATGTCTTCCTTCTTCGCACACAACTGATGGTAACCAGATCAAAGGGATATCTTTGAAAAGTATTTATCTTCATGAAGTTGTTCAAATAAATCATCAATATGAGGTAGGGGATAATTTTTATTTATTAATATAGCATTGATCACCCTGTAGTCAATGCACAACCTCATAGATCCATCTTTCTTCTTAACAAAAAGGAAATGGGCTCCCCATGGAGAAACACTTGGGAGAATAAATCCCTTTTTAGTCAATTCCTCTAGTTGTTTCTTTAGTTCCACTAATTCCACAGTGGCCATTCAATAAGGGCTCTTCGATATGGGCATTGATCTAGGAATTAAATCAATGGAAAACTCAATTTCTCGTTCTAGAGGATGTCAAATTAAATCTTCTGGAAACACATCAACACATTATTTCAAAATAGGTTATATCCTCTATTTGAACATAACATTCCCCAAACATAGTTATTTCATTCTCTTCCTCCCCAATAATTTAATTTTGTTGTGATACTAGGGGTGGATATAGATAATAATTATGTGGTGGTGTTTCTACTCTATTGATAATGTACACCTTATAATCATAAAAAATTGTAACCTCCTTCTTCTTACAATAAATTTTTGCATCATGGTCTGAAATCAAATACATACTAAGGATTATATTAATTTCAATCATGGGTATGATGATGAGATTAGAAGATAAATAACATTTATATGCTCTAATGGGAATTGATTCACAAAACTTTCTTGCGATGATACTTCCATTAGGAGTTTTGACTGACAACTCCCTTGTTACGTCAAATTGAAAATATATAATTTTCCTAGAAAAATGGGAAGATATGAGACATTTCAGTGATCCAGAATCAAATTAATCATTTTCTGAAATTGAGGAAACCATTAAATTAGCTGCCACCAAGTCTTTCAGAGCATCAACCTTAGCAGTAGTGATAGAATAACTTGTCCTTGATCCATTTTCCTTTTCTAAGGTAAGTTCCCCTAATTCTTAGACATGTATTCACAAATTTCTCCCTTTCTATACAATTGTATCATTTAACATCGATAGCCTCTCTCATCCCCTTGAAAACACGAGCTTGGTGGCCTTTATCACCACACATGTAATAGACTCTCATTCCCATCAGGCAAGTACAAGGGTGTTTCTTCCCATATTTACTGTAGTATGGATATTCAGCTTTTCCCTTCTTCCCCTTATTTTTATTTTCATAGTGTTCAGAAGATCTCTTCTTATCTTTCTTTTCTTTAAAGTCGTAAGACTTAGAGAATTATTTTACTTTCTTGGTAGCACATGAGGCTATATCCTCGTATTACGAGAAGGATTACGAGACTAATGCTCGATGGAGAAATGGTTTTAACCCATCAAAGAAATGATCAATATAACTTCATGGGGTATGTATATAATTTGTATTATTCCTTGCTATCCTTTTAAATTTAGCTTCATACTTTGTGACATTCATAATTTCCTTTAGCCATAGACTCAGAAATTTTCTTTCCATATCCACTCGATGGTCATTAGGAATGTATTTTTCAATGAAAATCTCTTTAAACACCCTCCATTCCAAATTTGATACTTCATCATATTTATTTTGTTTTTTGAATCAATGAACACCATTGATCAGAATCTCCAGTGAGGCGATAAATTGCCATGACAACTTTTTCCCTTTCAGTAATCCCCAAGGCAAGGAATATTTTCTCCAAATAATTTATCCTTTGCTTAGCTACTAATGGATTTGATCCCCCATTGAATGATTGTTATTGATTCCTCATGTAGTGATCTAACATTTATCATCCACGCTATTGATCAGTGTGGTCCATACAGGTAAGGTTATTATTCATAATATGGGTAGGTTGTCCCAGTATGGTGATTGGTTGATCAACACCAGTTCCATCGCCAGCATTACTATAATTATCTTGGGTTGGAGGGAATCCCTACATGGATTGTGTGCATTGATACAGTTTCCATTCCTTCCATTAAGCTCCATTTCTAAAAAATGGCATAAACTAGATTAGTTTATGAATCACAATACATAAATCCACACTAGTGAAACACATAGCATAAATTTAATAGTTTATGGATATTATCCATAATCCAAAAAATGTTTTCATTGAGGAATTATATACTCATTAAACCTTCATAATGGTTTGTAAAGAAAATGATAATTTTCCTAAGCATATCCCTTGGGAGTGTCGTAACCAAGAGGGAAATAAGGTCCATTCTCGTACACCAGTTCCCGTTCGAGTCTAGATGAAAGCATTGTTTTTTATTTTACCCCTAGGTACATCTGTGTCAAAGCCGCCTTTACCTACTCGTTTCTAGACAGTGATGTACTGCTTTGAAAACTCACCAAATTTCTACAATACCAAAATTATATAAAGTTCTTCTATATTAATCCTCAAATACTATGTTTGGGTAATGTGCTCTAATAACAGTTTATCTAAGTCTAGATTCCAAGGTTTGTACTAAACTTCCTCTGATACCAACTATAACGCCCTAACCCTAGATACCCAGAGTCGGTGCATTATTACATAACTTTGGCATGATCACAAAAGATCAAGTCTCGAAATACCGATTAGTTTAGTATCCTTTTAAATACTAGATACTTTCAAAAGGTTTACATTACATAAGAAATGAAGAACTAAGAAAACATTATTTCAATAGAAAACAACGAGATACCATAAACTATCCTTGTAGGTCATTCATATTATACTTATTTTCATCTTGGAAAAAATAAAACATTGAAAGGGGTCAGCTTAGATGCTTAGTAAGGATAACAATATAGCAGAAACTTTCATACATAAGCATAAACATTTATGGAAATGTATTAAACTAAAACAAAATCCTTTTAAATATGAACTTTAGAATAATATAGAAAAGATAAATTCGAAATAATTCCATTTAAATACTCACATGTATATTCAACTAGTTGAATAGTAACTTGCATATCAGTAACCACTTTCATAATGATGGAATGCATAATTCCAGACTATCATGACTACAATGTGAAGGCCTTGTGCCAAGACTACAGATAAGATTTTGTCAAGGCCTTATGCCAAAACCCCAGTTTTCCTCATGAGATGTACCGATGCATCAAGGAGATATAGCGGGATCCACCCATCACATACTATGTCCATTGCATTCCTTATATGAAAAGTTTTAAACAAAACATAAACATTCGTATTAAAACCAGCATAGGAAATGCCAATACATTTTCCATAAAACATGAATGGTATAAAAATAACACATCCTCATTTTAAAATATCACAAAACCTTCAATAAAATATTTATTCTTTGTATCATAATAAATCAACTTCAAATAAATCTAAAATTCAGCAAAGGATGTTGACATAGATGAAATCAAAACTTTTTTTTTGATAAATATCTATTTCTATTTTGAAATCATTTAAAATTCATATATTTATTAAAGAAACATTTATTTTGGAAATATTATTATAATCTTATAAGGGAAGCCTTGATGATTTTATAATGGCGGAAAATAGCCACACCCGCCGTATAAGATAAAAAAATACATTCTTAACTTAATTTTGTCGAAAAGGTTATAAATGACCTTGTTTGGAAAACGGCTGAAAGATTCCTTTAAAAAAATCTTATAAAAAGTCAAAAAGGGTATAATTGACATTAAACCATATTCTATAAAATAGAAATAATGTTTTTAAATACATTTTTAAGAAACATTGATGTGGATGATAAAGGGGTCCAAGTAGATACTTACGTAAAAACAACCTCGGATAATAAAGAGATTGTGAAATTAACCCTTACCTTGTACTTTTCCTTGTTAAACGATTGGTTAACCTCTTTTATAATGGTGAAATAATTGTTATTAAATTATAAAAGAATAATATACATTAATATGATATCATATATGATCTTTTAACATTTATTTGTTAATAATATCTTAGTATTATCGTTGTTTCGGGTGTTAACGGATTCATTTTCTTTTATATTATTTGTTATTTGAGTCATATTTGTTATGTATGGGATGTATCTTATTCATATATAGAATGATATAAAGTCTTTAAAAATTATTTCTAATCATCTATGGAATGTTAGTCTTGAATGGATACGATGGAGAATCAATCTCATTGCGTTTGTGGAGACTGTAATCCGTACGTACGTACATGCAACAATATCATTCTTTTGATATTAAAATAATATAAAATTGGATGGTATATCATATATAAAAAATCATTATCCTGATATATTTATTATTTAAAACAATTACACATCATTATTATACCCATCCAAATAATAATGTATAGAATAATAATTACCGCATGACGTGGAGACGGTAAGCCATACGTACGCATGTATGGTGACATGTCATTCAAAGGATAGATATAATAATGAATTTGGTTGTACCATATTTATAATATAATCACAGTATATAGAAGACACTGGATTTATTATTTTATAATGGAAACAACAAATAAAAAGTAAGTGGAAAAAGAAAGGAACTTGAAAGAGGTGGCGAGATATTTATCTCTTCTTCGGGTTCATCCTTTTGATTTGATCAAAAGTGGTCATTAGGTTAGATTTATGAATAATGTAAGGACTCTAGGAATAAGTTAGGATAGTTGGGAGGGAATTTCAGTAGGGTTTGGTAGATCCAAATTGATTTGAAGGTGATAATTAGAGAGAAGGGGGAGTGCACTTTTATAAGAGGTGTGAGGGGAACCTTAAGAAAAGCTAGAAATATTATTTTATAATAAAAAGGTTTTCGGTTTCTAATGGCTCAAAAAAAACTATTTAAATTATAAGGTGGTTATGGGTTGAAAATCACTCAACCAATAGGTTTTAGTCTTGTTTAGGTCACTTTATTAACTTCATCTTTTATATTTCATTCTTAGTTATATAGTTTGACATTTTCCATGTCTCATTGTATTTTTATATTATATGGTTAATAAACATGATATATACTTCCAAGAGAACACGAAGTGGTTAATTAATGATACACATATCATTATATAATTTTTTTGGACAAAACATATATTTTTAGGAATATGATATCAATTAATAATATAATATTTGTTTTAAAAACGATTTTATGTCAATTTTGACACTAGTTGATATTTGGTTATTTCTATATTCATATCAGCATTATTACATCAAAAAAATCATATAACCAATAATAACATGTCATATTAACCTATAAAATTACTGGAATTCATAAAAAGTCTCAAATTAAATTTATTTCGATATTTATAATATAATTTATTTTAATATTTCATTAATTAGGTAATTACTACATCATCATTGTGTCATAAATAAATTAAAATATTTAATGTCTAAAACCTATAAATAAAATACCAATATGTATGAACACTTTTTTTTATTTCAAATGAATATTTATAGTTGAATTTATCTTATGTATAACCCTATATTAAAAATGTTTTACTTATTAATCATTGATATTAACTCTTTTAACTCTTTTTTAAATAAAATAATAATTAGTGTCAGAATCTAATCCAAGTGGACCAAAAGGGTTAATATTTTTTGCCTAATTTTTTTGGTCCAATTAAACTTCTTCAATATAATTAGGAAATGTTTTAAGGTAATAATAATATCATTTTTACCCTTAATTTCCCTATTCAAATTTTACCATGGTAAATAAAAGTTAAAATATACTATTCACCAAAAATTATTTTTATCTTATTGAACCACATTTTACTTACAGATATCAACTGTGTCTCTCGGAGTCTTGAAATTCCACTTACAAAAGTGGTTAAATTAAGTTCTATTTGAGTTTAAAAATTTTTCTAGGTGGTTGGTAAAACACAATGAAAAGTTAAATAAAATTTTTATATATCTAAAATTATTATAAACGGACTCCAATGAATTACATTGAAACTATATAGGTAATATGTATATATTTTAACGTAAAATAAATTTAAATAAAATATATAATTATTTAAATAAAAATTCAGTTTTAAACTATAACTCCGTGTTTTTCACTATTCATCATAAATTTAAAGTATTCAGAAAAAAACAAAAATTTCACCCTAAGCTAATTCTGATATTAAAAATCCAAAAATAAACTCCATTTTGAAAGATAAAATTTATAAATTTTCAAAAAGTGGGTATTACTATTCATAATGGCTAGTTCGAGTGGTTGTGGTGTTTTAGAACTCGAAGTTGCGTTCAACGCACGCTATTGTATTATTCAAAGAGAAGAGTATCACAGAAGCTTGGGTTGTTACATTTTCCCAGTACATAATGTATTCCATGTATCTTTCTTGACAAATTACATACTAGACCCATAAAAAATACACAATCTAGAGGTGATAACATTTTATAATGACCTTCCCTATGAGGATCATCAGTTTAAGATCACAGATCATATAAAAAATGTTCTATGAAATAAGATAATTAACATAGTTTAAGT
The DNA here is from genome assembly GCA_963277665.1 of Viscum album. Lineage (NCBI taxonomy): Eukaryota > Viridiplantae > Streptophyta > Magnoliopsida > Santalales > Viscaceae > Viscum > Viscum album. The sequence goes on from OY728135.1 coordinate 1,296,587,369, forward strand.
GTCATTGAGAAAACAAAAGTTTGAAGAAGTGACATGGGAATTAGAGTAAGTGATGAAAAAAAGTTACTCTCTTCTATTTTAGTTTTGGAAATGAATATTTCCAAGGAAAAATTTCTAAAGGGGTGAAGACTGTAATGACTAGAACTACTATAAATAAAATTTTCCTTATGATTTAATTAAAAATATTATTATGTAATATGTATATTGAAAAAAGGAAATTATATGGTTTTATAAAATCCAATTATATTTTAATGATATTTAATCATATTTAACACTGAAAAAATCATAATTGAAAAGATTTTTGGGACTAGGTTGGTTGGACAAGGACGTTCAAAGAGTTTTTAAGGTTCATGTCTTTTGTTTTAAAAAATCATAAATCTATTCACAATGTAAAAAAAATGTAAGACAAGGAAATTATATTCTAATTTGTATTTAAAAAATATCATAATTTTTTTGAAGAACCTGTTATTCAAGATATATGTAGAAAAGTATGAGTAAAGGTATAGCCAATCATATTTAGGTCTGACTGGAAGGAAAGATATTGTTAGAATCAGGGAACATTTATTACATTTCATTGAAAATATGATGATTCTAAAGGAGATCGATCAATGACTGTATACCATGACAGGTAAGGATTTTTATGAATTAATTTATATTTTTAGTAAGGTTTATGATGGAAGAAAATAATGGGTGTATGTTCCAATAATGATTTTAAGCTGGCGTCGTTCAGCAGTTGTTTGGCATACTTTTGGGCCTCAAAATAATAATTTTGTTTTTTTTGTAAAGGAAGATCCTGGTAAATAAGCTAAATATTAGAGGACCATGAATTATGGTTTGCAGACCATATAACAAAGACCATGAAAAACATAGTGGGAATGATTCATAGAATAGAAACTGGTTCATGGTAAACAGTATACGATGAAGGCCAGAGGTATGCGGAAGGCTGTAGGTCTGTGGGATGGATTCTAATTGGTGAAATAGAGGTGGTGATTTTGGCCACCATGAAGGAATAAATGTGGTAGATGGATGGCGTATGGAAATTTTTTTCTCTGGTTAATGGTTCACGTGACAATTATAGTTCGTGGGAGAATCTTAGTACATGGTGAAGACTGTACCACATTAAAAATTGTTATAAAATAGATTAGATAAATATTTAGAGTTATTTTCCTATATAATTGATCCTAATCCCTTCCTTAATAGAGATATATTTTTAAAATAGAATCTTTAATTTGGGAAGAATATTTGGAGAAGTCCGAAGTAGTTAGCGGGGGAGTGTTCCATGAAGGAATTAGTTAATAGAGGAGATATTCCACAAAGGACGAAGTGGAATGTGGAAGACGAAATACATCACAGAATTGGAATGATCAGTTTAGTGAAGATGAAATTCTAGAATATACTATAGAATTAAACTAAATTGAAAACAATATGCGGAGGTAGTCTACATAGGAAGAATCAATATGAAGAGCAGATGTGTTACACAGTGTGGTGGTAGTCCCCATAGAAGTGACGGTTCATTGAGGAAGAAGGATGTATGTGAATAATTCATGATACACAATACACAATGGATAAGGGTAGTACATGGAGGACTCAGATTAGTTTATGGAGGAGTTAAGGATGTTTTGTCAGCTTCTGGGTGGAGAAGAAAAGAATTATTTTGAATGAATAATGTTTTTAAAGCTGATCAATAAGCACCGAAACATTTAATTTCATCATTTTGTGATATGAAAAGAATTTTAACTATTCTATTATCTTCAAAGTGCTACATGAGTGAAATAGAATATCATACACATTTTATTCTACACCATTGTATTGTATATTAGTCAATTATTTTTTATTGGATTTTTTTCATACCATACCAAGGACATACCTACTCTCTGTGATACTTGAATCCTGATTATGAAACATAATAGTGATAAAATGATTAGTAAAAATATATGATTTCAAAAAATTAAAATTGAAATAGAAAAAGGGAGTGATGGAATAAACTAGTAGGAACATACACTATGAATCGAATTTATTACAGCTTCCTAGGGAGATATCATCTTAGGGATTTTCCCTTGACCAATCCCAAGAAGAGATCCAAAAACATTGCAATCAGTGAAAAAATATTGGGTGGATTTTCTAGATCATTGAAATCACTTATGAAACCATGTATATTGAAACACCCCCTAAATATCACGTTACCTCGATCAGGTAATTTTTCACCTTTTCTATGTTTTCGATCAGTTAAAATTCATTTTATTAGATTTTTTTAGGTTTACTTCAAACTGTAGAATAGGTACACATTGTGTACTTACTTCTGAATATAGGTCGTGAATGAGGAGGTCAAACCATGACCTGGTACACATTTTGACACTGAGTTACATGTCTTTTAGTGGTTAAATAGTAGTTTCTAGCCTGAGGTGATGGGTTTTTTCAGCATACTTATCCAGCACAGCCTTCACATCATGACTAGGGTAAATGTCATGACCCGGTCCATACACAGGTTAAAACCACATGATTGGTAGTACCATATGGAATTTTATTCCCATATATCTTGGATATTGACCCTAGACTCTCCCTATGTGGTTTTAAATGGTTCCCCGCATTCAGGTTCGATTTAATTGGATAAAGATCTTCGTTTCATAAAAGCTGTGATTCCAGGGTAAGGGTTCTGACTCGTTCATAGAGTTTCTCTCATTTTCTTCTGTTGGGTTTATAATGGATCATATAAGGATTGATGGATCTAGGTCACATGGGTTTTTATCATTATTTTAGTTTATCTTTCATGGACTCCTTAACCTTTGTTCTCATTGATGGGTGTCGTTGTGAGTGTCGTTCATTGGGAAAGAGGTTAGTGGTTCCATCCCAATTTTCTAAATTGATTACAATCATATTTATGTATTTATTTAAATTTAAAATTTTAATTAAATTTCAAAATATTTATTTAAATTTATTTTATATAATCCCAATTCCAAAGAATTGTAGGATTTGAAGTTGTTTTGGCCTGGGAATTCGGAAAACCCCCAATTGCATTTGAATTTGGCTGTGTTTATTGATATTGTTTGACTTAAAATGTTAAATTTAAATTATTGATATAATTTAAATGTTATCAATTGAATGGTTTAATTTTTTTTGAAAAATTAATCATGAAAATTAATTATTTGGTTATTAATGGATTTCAAACATGTGAATGACTGAAAATGATTTGATTTAAATCGAGTGGTTTTATTTCGTGAAAAATTGTTTTTTTTATAAAAAGTTTTTTGTATTAAATGGAAAGAAAATTGAATTTTTGAAATTTAAAAATGGGATTGATCATATATTAAGCAATCTTAAAATATTTATCAAGTCATGTAAGAGAGCGTCAAAGTCTTAGGTTATTTGAGAGTTATTTAGATGCACTCTACGCTATTACAATGATATAAAACATACACACATTAGGTCAAATCCCCAACGGGTTTGTGATGAGAATACATTGGCCAGTTACATAGGGATGTCTGTATAAACATTTTTTATAGTTCACTTAGAGATTGTGGAATCCTATATCTGAGTAATATTATCATTCCTTTTGGAAGATGACTATGTTATTCGCTTGAATATTTATATTTGAGATTTAAATGTATGCCAATATCTCATTGAAATTTTTTACATTCCCGATGAATTTAAATAATTTTTTTTATAAATTCATCAATTAATCCATTTTTAGAAATATTCTATCACTTTTAATGTAAATCCTATTCATTGAATGTATTTTCAATCAGATTGAAAATGTATAGCATGTTTTTTTAAATATTCCTTTAAATTTTACAAACATGTTTTTTCTATTAAATTGAATGAGTTTCTAAGGATAGTATATATTTTTAATCTATTTTGGATGCTTTGGTGGTATCCTACTATGCTTAGGATCACATACTACTTTTTTCCTTTGGGTGTTTAGTGATGTTCTTATTCTAGTCTCAAGCAAAGGGAATGGATCTCTTGGAGGTGGATTTGGTAGTTGATTTTTGGACTTTGTGAGTTGAGTCTGTAGGGAAATTAAGGATATTTTCTTGTTTAGTACTTTGGGTTTCAGTATATTGGATTTTTTGCATCATTGTATTCTGTTACATTTACACCCTATGGATTTCTCTTATTGATATGCATAATATCTATCATTCTATTTTTTATTATTATTATGGAAAATATTTCCCACTTATATGTTGTATGATGCAATATTCTTGTCACCATACTATGTGGATCAGAAATGACCTTCGGGTCATGCCATGACCGGCATAATTATTGAGTTAATAGGGTACCTGGGCTAGTTCTTAAAAAATTGACATCAGAGGGAGGTTCTTCAACTTCTATCCTGAAGTCAGTACAAATTTTTTAAATCATGTCAGGACATAGGAAGTAGTTACGATTGAGATTCTGCCTAGTTATCACCACAATGAACCTTATATTGCTTTGGGTGGTTAGGGAAATACGTCTTGTGGTTTACTTATAGTCTTTTCCCTATAGGTATTTGGATAGATAGAAATACAAATCGATTTGGTCCCTTATGCTGAATTTTTTTTATCTTTCTACTCAGTTTGAAGGTCAATATAATGTATTCATTTATTAGATTTTGTTTTGTAGCATCATCCCATTGAGAATATGTGTGAATAAGAAACATGAAAATGCTATTGCTGAACCTCGGCAAGAAAATACTATTATTGATCGGAATCTGGTTGATGTGATTGTGTGCATTCTCCAGGCTCTCAAACAGGCACCACCTCTAGTTCCCACTCAGGCTTCAGTTGTGGAACCTCAAGATGATTTTCATTGGAATCTATCTCAATATTTTCTTCTCCAAATGAAACTATGCTTCAATGTCTCTACTAATCCTTCATATTCTAAGGAACGGTTGAGAAATATTGAATGTCACTTTGTGTTCTTGGAGATTCCAGAAGTGACAAGGGTGATGTGTAACGCCTTCATGATAGAGGGACTAAGCAACGGATGGTTGGACACTATGGTGATGTCATTGAAACTTGAGGGATTACAATGCAGAGACTTCAAGGTTCTTTTCAAAAACTATTTCTATCCAGAGTCTTTAGTGTTCGATATGTCTATGGTGTATTTCAATCTTGAGAAGCCAGATAAAATCGTGACTAAGTAACCAAATAACTTTTTTGAGATGGTGAAGTTTTTTTGTAAGATTGTATTTTATGAGAGGATGATGTCTTGATGGTTTGAGTTGGGACTTCAATTAGATAATCATTACTGGGGGTTTTCACTAAATATACCCACTTAAGCTAATGTGCTAGATAAATAGATGACCATCGATATGAACATGGATTCAATGTCATGGTTGGTAGGAGTCCCTTTTTCTCCAAATGGTAGTGTCGGTTCCTTCAATAAAATCTAAAGCATGATTATACTCAAGGATGTTCTTGACAGCAATATTATTCGAAACCTCATATATCTCCAATAGTAATTTCATTGACTTTCTAATAGTGTGGAAGGACAGGACATTCAAGGAGGGTTTCCACTAAGGAACCTAAGAACTATAGATCTTGCAGACATTCTGGACACTTACAGTGGTTCTTTCGTCAGTTAGCCACTGTTCATGGTGGGATAAGATTATTAGCTCCTATTAATAGGGAGGGGAAATCAAATTTGTCACGTTCAAAAGGGTTCCAGCCACATGAATCTAGAACGAAGCTTCACCACATAGATAGAGAGTCTTTTTAGAGGAATAATACACGGATCCAATGACTCTAAGAGGTACCATTACCATTATTTTGACATTAGTGACTGATCATATTTATACTAGTGAATCATAATATTTTATTTCTTCACATATTGTGATCCTTCTTAATATTATTATAGAGAAACTATCATGTGCAATAGATATTACTACACCCTTTTGTATGAAGAGAGAGTAGAGTCTTTGTAGTCTTGTAAGTGTCTTCTCTATATCATATGTCAAGATAGATTATAGATTTCTGGTTCTTGATATAAAATATTTTCAAATCATATTTAGGATGTATTGTCTCATTTCCAACATGGCCCAAATTGATTTTTATCTTCGATCAGTCTAATTTACAACACCTAGTGGTGTATATCATGTCTTTTAAGGAGAATGGGACCTAATGTCGAGTAGAGCCAGAAATTCTTATCCACAGTTGTGTAATGTGATATCAGTGTTTTATTTTGAACTAGAGAGAGATTCAATGTGTTGTGATATTTCACCACTTTTTTTTGAGTTTTTAGATGTGTTCCCATCATATTTCTCTGGTCTTCCACTGGTGAGAGAGGATTAGTTTTCTACTGAGTTTATCCAGGGTACTCAATTGGTCTTTATCCCCTCTTACAGCATGGAAGAAGATGAGTTGAAAGAGATGAAGTCTCTGTTGGATGATATTCATGGGAAATGATTTATTCATCCAACTGTGACACCTTGGGAAGCTCAGGTTCTCTTTATTGAGAAGGGTGATGGTTCTCTTCACATACATGTTGATTACCAAAAACTGAATCAGTTTATGATAAAAATAAATATCAGTTTCCAAGTATGGATGAACTGTTACATCATTTGAAAGGGGAGAAGTAGTTTTCAAAGATCAGCCATTGATCGTATTACCATCATTTGAGGATAAAATAATATGAAATTTAAAAATATCCTTTCAGAGTTGGTATGGAATCTTTTATTAACTTTTTATGGCCATTAGATTGAAAATTGATCCTGCTATCTTATGGATTTAATGAACAAGACGATCACTATGTATCCAGATACCTTTTTGTTAGTCTATATGGATGAAATTCTTGTTTTATTCTAGTCTTAGGGGGATCATGCACAACATCTGAGAATAGTGTTGAATCTGCTATGAAATAAACCCCTTCAGTACAACTATTCAAAGTGTGATTTCTGGATTCGAGAAGTGAAATTCTTAGGATAGGTGGTGTCTTGGTAGGGTGTATCTGTTGATCCTGAAAATTTTAAGGTTGTTATGATGTGGGAGAATCCAGGAAATTATTTTGAGAATATGAGTTTCTTGGGGTTAGGTGTATATTACCACAGGTTTGTGAAGGACTTCTAGAGTTGTCTTCTCTAATGAATACTCTATCTCAGAAGGTGGTGATGTTTGTGTGGGATGTTGAATTTCAGAGTTCTTTTTTCGAGTTGAAACTTTTCTTGACTAATACTCTAGTGTAAACTCTTCTATAATTCAGGCAGGGCTATGTGGCCTTTTGTGATGCATCAGGTTCTATCTTAGGTTTCATTCTTTTGGAGGGTGGTCATGTAGTATCATATAGATCTCATTAGCTTAGGCTACACTAGAACAATTATCCAACCCATGATCTGGAACTCGCATCTACGATGCATTCGCTTAAGAGTTGGTGGCCCTACATTTTTTCCAAAAGTATTAATATGTATTCAAACCAAAAAATCCTGAGTTATATCTTCCCTCAACTTGATTTTAGTCTTTATTATAGTCATTGGGGAGAGTACCTAAATTATTTTGACTTTTACATCACCTATACCCTGGAGAAAGGGAATATCATTGCTAATGAATTGAGAAAAAAACGTCCAACCCAGGTAGGGAATGTATCTTCAGAAGAGTGTAATTTGATGGATCTCTTTACATAGTTTCATATTGGTGTTCAGGAGGAAGGTGATAATGTTTCTTTATCCAGCGTGCAGTTTATGTATACTCATCTCGAGATTGTTCTACAAGATTTATATTTTGATGATGTGATCCGTAAAACTAGAAAATACATTTATGTTAGTGAGATAGTTTCGTAGTGGTCATTTGACAAATAAGGTGTTCTATGATATCGAAACTTATTCTTTGTGTTGTTAGAAGCAGGAAAATGTAGTAGTGGGGGATTTCAATAAATCTCAATGGTTTGTGCACTCACTAACCCCCAAAATGTTCAGTTGTATGAGAAGACAGTTCTGGTGGCCAGGTATGAGATATAACATTTCTGAGGTTTTCTCTCATTACTATATGTGCCAACTGGTTAAATAAATCACCATAAACCTTTAGTTTTTCTTCAACCACTTCCATTTCTTACATGGATATTGAAAGAGATTTCTATGGACATTATGGTTGGGTTTCATTATGCCCAAAGAAAGAATAATTAAATATGGGTTGTGATCAAGAGGATGACCATGTTGGTTCAATATATACCCATTCATAATATAGACTAACTTGAGGAGATGGGAAATATCTATATGAAATAGATATTTTGTTTTCATGGAGTTCTATCTGCTATAGTATCTAATAGGAATCCTTGGTTCACTAATCTCTTTTGTAGGGGCCTTTATGAGGAACTAGGATCTCAGGTTTGTTTGAGAATGGCCTACCATCCACAGTCGTATGGATAGACAGAAAGATCTATATAGATTCTTGAGGATATTCTTTGTGACTATTTTATCAACATTGGTAGGGCTTTGGATGGTCACTTAGGTATGGTTGAGTTTCTTTACAATGGATGTTTCCAATCTAATATTAGAATGGAACCATTTGAGGACTTATATGGTTGGCCATGTAAATCTCCCTAGGGTTGGTCGGAGGATAGTGAATCTTATTTAGTTGGGCTAGTCTTGTGTATGATATGACAAAAAAGATACAGCTGATACGTTAGAGGGTGTTGAAAGCACATAGTTGATATAAGTCTTATGTTGATCGAAGTCGTAGAACATTGGAGTTCTCAATTGGTGACCAATTATTCTTGAATGTTTCACCCTAGTTGGTTCTTTGATGACTTTGAAGGAAAGGGATGCTTGATCCTTATTTTATTGGACTTTTGTGGTTTTTGAGATGGTGGGAAATGTTGTGTACTAGATAACACTTCCACAAAATATCAAATAGATTTATAATGTATTCAATGGTTTGTAGTTGAGAATGTATATATCTGATTCATCTCATGTTTTGAGCTGGAGTGATCTTTAAATCAATCATAATTTATCCTTGACTGAGAAACCAGTCATGATAGTTGATTCTAAAACCAAGGTACTTCATGGGAGGTTTATACCTTTGGATTATATGCTATGGAATCATGGTTCTGATTCTCATGATACATGGGAGAGGAAGACACTGATGATAGAGTTGTGGCCTCGTATTTTTATCCTGGAAGCTTCTTCATAGGATTTCTGGAGACATAAACTTTTTTATAGTGGGGAGGTTGTAACATCTTGTTACCTCAATTTGTTAATTCTTCACTTTTTCTAAGATCTCATTTGGTAAAATATCTTTTTATGTGATCTTTCTGGGTTTAAAACAGACTACCGAACATGTACATGTCATGTACATGATGTACATGTGTGTACTTGGAACCGATTTATGGTCGGGAATGGGGAGGTCATGTTGTCAGATGGTATACATCATGTACCTAAGATACACATCATGTAGTGGTTAAATAGTGGATTTTTAAGCCGAGGTTATGGGGTTTTTTGCATGCTTTTCAGCGTGGCCTTCACATCATGATCAGGGGTACATGTCGTGACTCAGAACGCACCCAAGTTCAAACCATTCATTTAGAAGTACCACTGAGTTTTTTTTTCAAAACATTTTGGCACTCTATCCAAGACTCTCCCTAGATGGGTTTAAAGGCTCCCCACAATATGGTTCTATCTGATCGAATTCATATCTTCATTACATAGGAGGTGTCATTCCCAATTCAGGGTTCTCCCACATTCTTCGAGTTTCTCTCCTTCACTCCTCTTGATTTTTCAATGGGTCGTATAGGTATTGATGGATCTATGTCATGTGGTGTTGGATCTTGATTCTAGGTTGTGTTTCAAGGACTCCTTCACATTCATTGTTGTAGACGAGTGTCATTGTGAGTGTTGTTCTTCAGGAAAGAGGTAGATGGTTACGTATTGATTTTCCAAATTGAATACAATATTATTTCATGATTTATTTCAATTGAAGATTTATATGAAATCGAATAATATTTATTTCAATTTCTTAGATAAAAACCCAACTCTAATGAATTGGAGTATTTGAAATGGTTTTGGCATGGAAATTTGGAAAACCCCCAATTTAATTGAATTAGGTTGGGTTTATGAAAAATGACTGATTTAAATGGTTTAATTCAAATTATAGATTTTATGTAAATGTATACAATTTAATGTATAAATTGAATTTGGAAAAATAATAATGAAAATTATGGAATTGGTTTTGAATGAATTTCAAACTTTTGAATGCCTTAAATTGATTTGATAGAAACCCAATGGTTTTATCTTGTGAAAAAATAATATTTTTTAATAAAACATGATTTGGTTTTAAATTGAAAGAAATATGAATTATTGAAAAGGATGAATGGTATTGATAATATTTTATGAATTATTATAATAGTTCAACCGTCATTTGAGATTGTATGCAAGCCTTAGGTTGTTAGTGAGTTATTTCGATACACTCTATGCTATAAGAACAATCTAAAATATACACTCACTAATTCACATCCCCAATAGGTTCATGACGAGTCTCCATTGGCCAGTGGCATAAGGATGTGTGTATACACATTTTGTTGACTTCACTTAGAGTTTTCGGAATCCAATATATTATTAATATTATCATACCTTTTGGTGGATGACTATGTTGCTCGCTTGTTTATTTATATTTTAGATTTAAATGTTTGTAAATGTTTGTTAGAAATGAAATTCATTCCTATAGAATTTATAAAAAAAATTTATATAAACTCTTTAATTAACCAATTTTTTTTAGAAAAATAACATCACTTGTAAATTATATCCTTTTCATTGAATTTATATTCTATAATTTTGAAAATTTATAGAATATTTTTTTAAATATGCATTTAAATTTTCATTACATATTTGTTATGAAAATTTGAATGCTTGCCTTTGGAAAATCTAAATTTAAGATCTATTATAGAATCTTTGGTGGTATCCTACTAGGATTAGGCTCACACCCTACATTTTCATTCAGGTGATTGTTGACATTATTCTTCTAGGTCGAGCTAAGGGAAGGGATCTCTTGGAGGTGTATCTAGTAGTTGAGTTTTGGACATGGTCAGTTGTGTATATAGGGACATTGGGGATGTTTTCTTGTTTACTACATTTGGTTGTACTACTCTATCTTTTACACCTCATTGTATTCTGGTACCATTACACCTTTTAGAGTTTTTTATTGATCTGCATATTATCAATTATCTCTCGCTTATATATTCTTATAGAAAAGTCATTCCCAATTGTATTTTTTATGATTCCAGGTGCTAATCACTAGCCTATGGAGATTGGGAACTCCCTTTGTGTCATTTCACAACCGTCATGGTTATTGGGTAACAATAGTACCCAAGAGGGTTTGTGACACCCCAAAAATGTCTCACTGCTGCACACCTTTCCCTTATAGTACTTCCTAGTGTATTAAATTGAAATGTATCCAGATCCTACAAATATGATAATATATAATGTTTTTATAGAATAATAAATTTATTTTCAACCTATTGTAATTACTTTATAAATTTTTTCAATTTTTAAACAATTAAACACAAATTGTATTTTGGGTAATATTCCATTTTAATTAGGAGATTTATTTTGATGAATTTAAGGATTTTTTAAATAAATAAAATTTTTAAAAAAATTATTATTATGTAAATTTTATTTAATATAAATGATCATATAATTTTTATAAATCCAAACATAATTTCTATAAGGTATTGTGAAAAACTAGGAATTTGTCAGTAAATGTGGATTTTTATATAAAAAGATAAAATTCACATATTTATACAATTGTGTAGGTAAAAAAATATATTGTTTTGTAATCCTAATTTCAATGTTATCCAACAGTTAATTTTTTATAATTTTTTTCGATATTAAAATTTTCGGCTAAAAAATAAATACATTTTAAATATAAATTGTGTATTATGACATCCTAATGACCCAAAAGTGATGTACTAAATTCTATAAAAGGTATCTCAGAGTAAATGTATGTTTTATATTAAAAATTATATTATTTTTCGGTTATTTTGTTATTTTTATAAATCCATTATGAATCTTTCAAGACCAGTAATATATTTTAATGTTTTAAAAACAGTTCATTAAGAGTATAACTAACTTACACAAAAAAAATGGAATTCATTTATGAATTTCATACCTTTTACATATCAAAAAATTAAAACCATTCCTATTTTTTTTATAACCCATAGAATATATCCATGGAAATGTTTCTGGTTTTGGTTATTTTATAATATAGAGTCCAAAAAAATTTTTGTGAAATGAAAAATAATTCCCCACTCATTTCCTATATAAACCCACCCAATCATTCATTTATCTTCACTAAAAATACATGGATATGTCTATCCTCGTACCTCACATCTCTAGAGTATTCCCATGACACCCCTAATCTCTCAAGAAGCTACTATCAACTATTTGGAGTCACACACTCAAGTAAGGGATCATCACCTTCTCTTCTTTATTAAAGTTTCTTTATTATCATATGATTCTTATATTCAATTAATAAATTTATTATATGTATTTAAATGTCAATATTACTACAAATATTATGAAAAAATGATTAGATACCACTTTTCACACATCATCCCATTTTATATATTTTTATGTGATGTCGTTGTGATGTCAAATTATCACAGTGATTTCCAATTCCAAAACAATTGTATAGTGAATAAAATACTCATTTTCTTTTAAAGATGTTTATTTTAATAAACATATACCACTTTGATATTATACATACTTGTATTTATTACAATTTCACTTATCATGGAATAAAATATGATGATTCATGAATCCATTTTCTATGATCTATGTGGCTCAATTAAGCATGAGAATGAAATAAAATGGATAGGTATTCCCCGAATTATACATCTTTCCAATGCAGTGGGTAATGTTTAATCTCAATATACATCATGTTGGGAGAGGTAGTGAACCTAATTCATTTATGGGACTTCTTCCATCTTGATTTTTTATTATTTATCCCGGACCTATGTTTATAATGTACTGTTTTATGTTTTTTCCACATTTCCCATATTTTGATTATGATTTTATATCATGCATTGTTATTATCGTTCCTTTTATTATCCATTTTTATTCTGATTGCATAACATTTATTATATTCTTATTTTTATTCTATTTTTATTCCCTTATAGGGATTTATTTATGAACAATTTTTTATGTATGTCCATAGGTTATCCCATGTTGTTTTAAGTTGCCGCATATTAAAAACATTTTCAATAAGGATTTTTTTATTACTATTTTAAATTAGTATGTAATGTTACAAATTCCAAAAGACACAAGATTTATTGATCTTACAAGTTGTAATATGTATAATTTTTTGTAATTACTCATTTATTAATGTAAAATAAGGAGATGGTTTTTTATATTTCATAATCATCATGGATGAGTCATCCAAGATTTTAATAGATTTTATTGTGATGAAAACTCTTTTTTTGTGCAAGAGCATGCTTTGGTGACATGTTTATTAGTATAATCCTAAAAAAAGTGGCACTTTTATCATTTAAATTTGAATATAACTTTGATTTTTTGATCTTGTTAGGATCCTATCAATATAATTGGAGTTTTTTGTATTATATATGGTAATGTGGAGACAAGATTTATAAATATCCAGTTACCATAGACACCCTACAGGATGGAAAAAACATATATAAATTTTTCTCTTCCACAGGGAAATAAAAAGAGGAGTTGAACATTTACTCAAACATTTTTAATTACTTCGGTCTTTTATAAAATTTTAATAGGGGGCCCTAATTCTCCACTAACTCAGAAAATAGTAATGTTTGATTTAGTCACCCTCCTCCTATCCCCTCCCCCCCAATCACTTTTTATTGGATAATAGTTTCACAATAAAAATTATTATTTATAGCTATTAGAATATGGGATTATTAACATGACTTTTTTATTATCATAAAAAAAGAAAAATTATTTTTGAAATTTAAAATTATTTCTTTGGGTTTTATTGTAATGTTAAAGTATTTTAAATTTTGATATAATTTTATATTAATATATCTTGAATTTTATTGAATTATGTATAATAAAATATTCTTAAATTATGTGTTCTGGATAATGATTAAACATTTTGTAACATTCATTATTATATAAACAATATATATATTGGTTAAAAACTCATCTTAATGGGTTATAATTGTTAGAGTTGGTTTATAGTGATGTTTTAATGTTTTTTATGAGTTGAGAAATATTTTAGAATTGATCAAAAAATTATTTTAATTAATATAGAAGAATAATATAAGATAGATTCATGGTTATTCATGATTAAATTATATGATGTGAAACTAAGAGTAATAATGATAATTTTAAATGGTGTATGATTATAGAAACTTTTATATTAAAAATATTTTGAAGATTAAAATGGAAAATGAGAGATACTTTAGGAAAATTTGATATAGATATTTGTGATATAATGACACAAAAATTTTATAATCTTAATTCCATGAGTTTTTCAAATTTATAATTATAATTATGATAGTTATTAAATTATAGTATTAGATGTGTAGATACCCCTACCCTTGTATCCATATGTGGTAGTTTATTTATTACATTAGAATATGATATATGTAATCACATGCCAAAAAAATGAGTATTTTACTAGTCTTGTCAAACTAGATATATAATTAAATTTAACATAAATATAAAAAAATAAAACAAATTATTTTCATAAAGATCTTCATAATTACCTCTAGCATGTAAAAGTATATTAATAAAAACTCCCTTATAATCCCAGGGAAAGGAAACATTAGAAATGGGAGATCCAAAATTCTTAAGAAGGGTCATAAAATAGTATATGTTATCATGAATAAATACAAATATTTAATATTTCAATGTATTTTACTGAAACACATGCTATACAGACAATAACATGAGGATAATATGAGAGTAATTAAAGATGATCAAATAAATCCATATAAATTATCATATGATATTAAAATTTCACCATGGGAAATATAATTAATAGAATAAAATGATGGAAATTAATAACAGATAACATAATGTAAAAATTTAAAATTTTTTAAATATGAAAATTATTTTAAACACATTCCACAATATAGTTTTTTACTATCCATGAAACCCATTTAATATGGACAACTAACTTTTCTCAACATATATGTCGACACATCAAAGGGGTATATAATTTTGGGTCCCACATATCAATTAATAATTCAATTATGTAATTATATTTAGGGGGTAAAACGTAATCAAAATGATTTTTCATATTCAAAAACTAACATACATAAAATTAATACATATAAAAATAAAGAAAAAATTATCAAATGATATCCATAGAAATATGGTGTACGGTAATATAATTTTATACCCTCATCCAAAATAACTATAAACTCTCTCAAAAAATTTAATAATGATGATATTAATAAAATATATCCCTTCTAGGTAATAAGTATTACAAAGGTTTTATGTTTTTTATTAGAAATAAAAATTTCATTAAAATTTCATGAAAAAAATAACAATTTCACTTAGAGAATAATTTTAAAAATATAATATAATAAAATATACTGAAAATATTTAATTTTATAATGACCTCTTAAAAATATAAATTAATATAATAAAAATTTAGTGTTCATGATGGCATGACATTTCATATATTCCATACACATTAAAGAAATATTCATTTCACATTTTCGAAAAAAGAGAAACTAGCCTTATTTGGAAAATTACATGAATATTCTTTTCAGAAAAATTTATATAAATACAAACATGGGTAAAATTTATTTAATATGTATTTTAGGTAATTTCAAAATCTTTTTTCTAATATTTTTCTGTAATCACAAACTCAAATGGAGGTGTATTTTCGAGATAAGAGAAAAATAATTTTAGATTTTTATAAAAACAATTTCTCATTAATTTTAAGAATATATTGAAGGGGAAAAATTAATATTATTTTATAATGTACATGAATAATAAATGTAGAAGAAAATGGATTTGTTTTCGGTTATAAATATCAAATAATTATCCCAATGAAAAATTAAGGATAAATAATACTCAATAATTATGAGATTATGGAATAAATACTTACCAATTTGGATAATTTTTAATCATAATACCCATGAAATAAATTAATTCAATTTGAATACTAAATACTATTATGATAATTATATTAATTATATATAAAATTATAATGGTGTTTATATACACCACACAATTGAAAAAATGGTGAATATGTCACATATATCACTAAGTTAAAGTGAGGTAGGAAACCCTTCCCTCATGATTTACTTCTTTTGTATTTTTTTGAGCCTCCGATTTGAATAATATATGTTTTTTATGAATATATTTGTTAAAAATTATTATATATCTCACACTATACATTATATACTTATATAATTTTATCGCCTATTTGTTAACCATTATTTGTTAAAATCATTTTTTTGGGGGATAATTGCTTTGTTTTTCATGAATGATTTGGATCGGTAATTTCAGTCCACTTTCATTTGTCGTGGATAAATATTAAAACTAATTTTCAAAATTTTATAATTATTATTTAGTTCACTTCAAAAGGTGGTAGTCCACCATACACATGAGAGACATTATCACATCTCCCCCAAAATGGAAATTATGACGGTTTATGTGATATCATTATTCATTAAATATAATAATTTCACAAAAATCACAAAAATATATTAAATCTATCAATATATCCATCTTTTAATGTTGTTAAAAAAGAATTTCATCGGTTTGAGAGAGGATAGTCCACCTTACACATGATGGATTGTTTAATTTTCCATTGGTTGGAGTGGTGATGGATATGGGATATTACATTAACATGATGATATTTAATAACATCAGATATATTGGTGTTATTATATTATAATTATTTAAAAATATTTGAATGATATGGAAAAAAGAAATAAAATAGAAACAATGGTTTTAGAATGTTTCCTCTTTTCAGAAGACCTATTTTGGTTTCCATAAAAATCATTCATTGTAGACCTTATGATCAAACCATGGACTCTACTGTATTTTTATATGAGTAAGGAATGTAGTAGAAAATCTATTCCTCATTCCAAATTGTTTGTGAAGTGTGAGGAGAAGATGACAGGGGTGGACTTTTATATGTGGGTGGGAGGACAAAATTGATATTTTTGAGAAGAATAATATGTACCCTTGGTTTTAAATTAAAAGAATGATAATGAATGTAAAATTATATAAAAAAAGTTATACTATCCAAATATTTCCCGGAAATATGTTTTCACATGTTTTAGGTCAATTTTAACCCTTATCTTCTAAGGTATGGTATTGGTAAACTTTATTTTTTCTTTAATAGTGTTAATTAATTTTTACATCTATTACTATTTATAATGGTAAAAAATTATTTTTAACATATTAGATGATATAAATTATCTTGATTAATAATTTTAAAACATTTTTCCAAAATTAAGTCCCAAAATTGGTTGAATGCAATTAAAAATTTAACTCGTAGACATGTCTAAAATTGATTTTTATAAAGATGACAATTTAAAACAATAAAAAGTTTTCATATCTTAATTCAATATGAAATTAATTCTAATTTCATAAATTAGTTATATTTTAATATTATATAACTAATTATACATAAATTTGAAATTAAATATTAATTACAAATATATAAATAATTTATATTAAAATATATTTTTTTTAAACAATTTGTATTTTTCACTATAATAAAAAATTATTACATTTAAAAAATTTATCAATAAATTTCCCAAAAAGATTTATGACAAGTAGCTATAAAAAATGATGTTCATTTTTTACTATAAATTTTCTAACATTAGTGAAAATTAATTTTAAAGAACATTTGCAACGCGCAACTAAATTACCTCTTAGATAATTACGGGTATTCCAAAAAACCATTTCTTTTTCTATCAAATGATTCATATTTTTTATAATCTATATATAACCAATAAATTTTTTTATACATGGTAAAACCATACAGTTTAAAAAATATAGTTAGTCCAATTCATACCATCCAATGTAAAGGATCAGTTATTATTTTCTTATTTCAATAATAATGTTTTATTAGAAAATCATATGTCATTTAAAACAGGTGTTGCATAAATCACAATCTATCATATATATTTGATGATTTTAAGAATAAATACATCCTAAATTCTCAGTGTGTTATATTCAAATCTATTATTATTATTTTGTTTCATACATTCTATACAACATGATGTTCCTCTTTTAAAATCGTGACTTGTTACATTTTATTCCAACAAAATACTTGTATCCTCATAATTTAATCATGATCTAGATAACTTAGGGTTTGGAATTTGAAAATATATTTATTAAAATACCACATCATCAGAAGGGATAATAAATCATCCTCTTTATAAGAGAGAAAGGGATGTATAGTGGTCATTGGAATAATCCAATAACCAGGTTTCTACGCATAAAACCTTTAGTGGGAAGTGAAAATATAGACATAGTGGAAAAGTGTAAACACATATTGGGATTTATATATATTATTTAACAAAATATTGTGAATGATAAATTGAAATATAAATAATAAAAATCCAAAAATAAATTCTTTAAATGAAGGTAAGAGGATAATATTTTCTTTTCAAGATCTATGTCATAATGTTAGTAAATTCCTTCACCATATAGACTTATAAAAAAAGTATATGTACTTAAATGAAATCAATCGATTACATATGAAAGTTTTCATCATTGGGTTGTGATTTGATCAATTTACAATTCATTTCTAACTCTATGAAATGAATATCTAGTAAGACAGTTTCTATTCTTGATCACTAAAATTAATATTTAATGAATCAAAGGATATGTTAAATAATATCGAGTTATTCCTCCAATATTTAGATATATTATAAGAGAAAAATTGTTTTCGCTTGTTATCCAATTAAACATTAATTTAAATTACCTTAATAGTGACCCCAATGTTTGACTAAATCCATTCTAGAAATATTCAATCTTAATTCTTCTCCAAATTATGTCTTTCAAAATTAAATTTCCAAAAATCTACAATGAAGGTCAATATGTATCCAAAATTATCATATAATTATATTACATAAAAAAATAATTTATATATGAATGTCACATTAAAATAATTGAATACCTTGATAATCATAAAACCTTAATGAAAACACACATTCTTGTATAAATTGCTTTTCTCTTTATTCATTAAAAAATATCAAAAAGTTGAATTTATTCTAGAACTCCAAAAAATGATGTAAACTCTATAAAAAATAACATAAACAATCGAATAGATACCCAATATCATGGTCACAAATAATATCCCATAAAAATATCTATAATTTTTCTCTCAACATTAGAAATATTTTAAAGGATATAGTGACTCAATCATATATTTTCTAAAAGATCAAATTTCCATTATACCATTTTTCATGGTCATCGACACCATTCAAAAAAGGTTTTCAAATCCTAATTGTAAATATAAAACAATACAATAGATATAGTTTTTTAATTCTTATAATGAGAATATAATTAATAGAATAGTTCTTCAGAATTTTTATTTTATCCCAACATATAAAAAAATCATTCATTTGTAACAACAAACCCCTTCCCCATTGGCCTGAAAAGGAGGTGAAGTGCAACTAGGCCTCAAACAACGTTCCCAAGGGGCCAACGACTGGAAATAAATAGATAGGGATTCAAGAATAAATAGTGGAATGATTTTACCATTAGATAAACAAAAAAACAATAAATCCATTACCATTAAGACTACATGTTGAATATTAACATAGCAATCTGAACCATATAGTAATAAAAGATAAATAAACTATTCAATAACAATTCCAAAAAACCAATACAACCCAACCATAACAATCCAAAATTAGAGTACCAAGAGGAAGACTAAACAAGAGAACCAATGTAAACTAAGACACACTCCACTTCTCCACAATAAATTATATAATCCACGTGTCATGATCCGTCCCCCGGGGCCCGTTCTGTAACTACCCCAAGCCCGCCTTCCATAGGCCATGGGATGATATCTAGCACTGAAAGAGTATTACCTAAAACTAGAAGGCATTGCCTTTATAACCTGTAACTCAGGAAACCTAGTACACAACGCGATACGAACACAAGTAAACTGAATAGTAAAAAGAGTGTGTATAGTATGTAAAAGTGTCCAGAATACTAGACCAACTAGAAATTACAAAAAAACTAGAAAGTATTAGTAAACTGAACAGCTCCTATGAACATGTACCAGGGATCCGACCATAAGGGTAGGTACAGCTCTCGAACAGTCATCGGTGTGGTACGCCTTGACTATGGTTTACCTTCGAGCAACCTCCAGTCATAGTACCCTCATCCTTAGTCAGCGTTGTCCATCATCTACAACTAAACACAACAAGTTGTGGGCATAGCCCATGCAGGGGTGAGTATAAAGATACCCAGTAGGGACCCCGAGCCCCCTCAAAGGTCTCTCAAAATTCAGAAATTATAAACCGCAAAGCATGAAATCAACTGTCAGCCCTACTTAGGTATATTCCCATATATATAACTAAGTTATCAAGTATACCCATCTAATTCAAGAGGAAACATAAGGACCAAATCCATATCCAAAGGCTCAAATTTTCCAAAAAGGAAGGAATACTATGAAGTTAACACCGCAAAGGTAAGTACCACAGAGGTAACACCACACAAAAGATTACCACTAAGGTTACATAATGAACGGATGTACCACACAGGTATGCCAAAGAGAAGAATCCCACAAAGTTATCACAACATAGGTAAGAACCACACATGTAATCCACACAGAAGAATACCACAAAGGTATCACCACGAAGGTATGTACTACATAGGTATGCCACACAGAAGAATACCAGAAAGGTATCACAATGAGGGTAAGTTCCACACAGGTGCACCACACATAAGAAAACCACCAAGGTATCACCACCAAGGAAAGTAACACATAGGTACGCCACGCAAAAAAATACCAAAAAGGTATCACCATGATCGTATGTACCACACAGGTACACCACGTAGAAGAATACCACGAAGGTATCACCATGAAGGAAAGTACCACACAGGTACTCCACAGAGAAGAATAACACAAAGGTATCTCCATGAAGGTAAGTACCACATAGGTAAGCCACACATAAGAATACCACAAATTTATCACCACAAAGGTGAGTACCACACAGGTATGCCGCATGGAAGAATACCACTAAGGTATCACCACAAAGGAAAGTACCACACATGTACACCACACAGAAGAATACCACAAAGGTATCACCATGAAGGTAAGGAATTAGCTCAACACAAGACTAACTTAAGTACAGTAGTAGAAATGTTTAGATGTAACTACTGAATCATCTTACTCTGTTAAGAGGCAGACCCAAATAAGATCCTAAATCGACAGACCCAAACAAGATCCTAGAACATAATTAGACCCACACAGGATCTTAGTATAGCAGACCCAGACAGGATCCCAGTACATCATTAGACCCACATAGGATCCTAGTACAACAGACCCACAGAGGATCCTAGTGCATTATCAGACCCACATAGTATACTAGTAGAGCATACCCACATATGATCCTAGAGTAGACCAACATGGATTCTTAGAAAAAAGAATCCCAAAGGATCGACATGAAAAAGGGGTCCCAACGCAACCGATGGTTCATTAATTGGATGATCAGTCTGTAATTTATTGTCCTTTTAGTCCCGAGGGCTATGTTGGATTCATGTTCGATCCAACCCAGCTGTACCCCATCATTATCCAAAACTCAAGTGGGGTATACCAAAAGGTCTGTCTCGCTCCAAGGTTTCTGGAACCACTAATGGTTCATCATATGGACGCTCGTAGCTCAAGATAAAGCTAAAAGAGTGAAAAATGGGTTGAAGTTGGTCTGGGTCTGGTCTGACCCAATCGCCCGACTAGTTCCAACCCAGCCTAAGCCGACCCGACCCGGTTTGGGTTTCCCGGTAGTTTGGGATCATGATGCAGCGGTCCGCGGTGCGGTGACCCATGGTGCGGCGGCCAACTGCCTTCCCCACACGTCATGTTCTGTGATGGGCCGTCACCGGCGGCAAGCTCGGTTGGCCGCCCTCCCTTCACTGCCGCGGCACAAGGAAATGACTCTCACTCGTTGGGTAGCACGAACACGTGCTGATGTCCCCTTCGTGCGGTCGGCCTCTGCCGTGGCTAATGGGTTGTGACCCTTCTCTGGCGGCACTATCGAATTGCCACCTTCATCACGACTGGGCATGGTGCTAGATGCCATTCCCAAGCACCGCCAGTGTCAGTCGCCATCCTCCTCCATCATGAAGAACACATGAAAAATCACAATGAATTATAGAGAGGTTGGGCCATGTTCATCTGCCCTGTACCCTCCAAGTCAGGGAAGTAGCAAGAAGCTCAATAATTCTTGAATCAAAAAAAACGTCATGAATTGTTAAGGGGGTATAAATTAACAATAAACCCTATAAGATACCCCGTAAGAACCTCATGAAAAGACAGAAGAATCGCAGGACAACCTGTTAGTCCGTTGAACCACATTCATCATATAAATTCAAGAACGGGTAAGAGGAAATCGAAAAAGCTCAAACAAAATAACCCCTACCTTGAAAGTTGGAGAATCATCTACACTTGCCGGTGGACCATGTTATTAGTTCCTATGATCTTCTCCCAAAGAAGCCACTCACATGTCTCCCATTGGTGGTTTAATGTCGTCTGTCACCTCCTACTGGGTCGGTTTCGTCTTCTATGCGTCGGGTGTCGCGGCACTTTACTAGAGCATCATCGCTTGGTGAATCCATGAAAATTCCCCCCCCCCAATTCTCCATAAAAATATGATAAGGGGGGTAAGTAAAGATCGTGGAATTTATGAATGTTCATTTAGTAGAAACCTTCTTAAATTCCGACGACGTTGTTACTTGGTATTTGAATTTCATGCCATATAATTTATGTTGGTGCAATTAAATGGGAGGTTTCCAAAGGTAATCCCCCATATTAAAGAGGGGTTTGGGTGGTCATCACCACCATGAATTTAGAAATGGGTGTTTTCTAGCTCGGGCGGTCCCCACCACCATGTATTCAATTGGGAGGTTAAAAATAAAATAAAAAATTATTCTTTATTTCATATTTATTTCCACGAAAAACATGAAAACTAACATTCACCCTGGACTAACTGCGGTCGAGATGAATGTCTCCTTAAGCGAATACCAGTGTTGTATGTTCAATAGTAACCTCATACTTCAATTCCAAGCACCTGTTCAAAAGTTAATGAATGTCACATGCATGTTTACTAAACGTACCGAAAAAAGGTTTGGAAAATTATTAACCATCTCCCTCCACCCGTGCCAGTCAATGTTAGGCTCTGCCCAAGTGAAACATTCCCCAAAAAAACCAACGATACTCTTGGACTTCCAATCCCAGTTACCATTTCAATGTTACGGATTTTAAACTAAAATAATTATCACTTAATTATTTTATTAATGTACAAAAACTAACTTTCACTGGTTACCTGCACCGGCCAAAGTTAGTATCTTCATAAGTAAAGAATGCCCCCATAAGTTCAGTGGTGGTCTTGGATTTTTAATCTAAACTACCATTTGTGAGTTATAAGCATTTGAAAAATAAAATAATTTATTTAATTATTAAAGATTAACAAAACTTCAATAGATCATTTCGGGCACTTTGGGCCTCAGAATCACATTCCTTCAGATTTCACTGTCTCAAAAAAATCCCATATAATTAAAAAAAGTACTTGGAATTTTCGGGTCATTACACCAGTCTCCAACAAACCTCCTGAGAATCATGAAGAACCCCTAGAAAAATGATATTCTTTATTCTTATATGTGCCTCATAATAAAACATCTGTAATATCAACAATGTTCCAATGTAGGGGTGTGTAATAATACTCTGTAGTATTTCCCCAAATGACTTCAATAAACACACCACTTGGATAAAACCATTAGCACAACTATATTAATCAATTTATAAAAAAAAATAGTTCATCAATTACTGATAAGACAAAGACACCCATACCAAGCCATGTCAAACAAGGGAAAACTACAATTATTCCATAAGACTTATCACTATAACAAATTAGCATGACCAATTTTAATTATTCATAGCATCTTAGATCATGGAAAACAACCACAATGGAACTTCCCATCCAAACCTGTTTACTACTTTTCCAAACTAGTGGTAGTTCTTTACCAGTTATCCATAAGGACGAACCTTCTATCCACTATAAAAAACAATTTATTATGAGACTTATCTCCCACATCAACACAATCCATATTACATAACAAACCAAAATCATAAAACACTAAGGTCACACATTTTGCACACAACCATTTCCAACACTTGAAAATCACTTCAATAAACCAACCGTTTATTGAAAACACGCATTAACTGTTTTCCATGCCAAACTAAATTTCAATAAACCAAATTCCAATTGAAAAACATTTTCTAAAACCTTTTTCATAAAACATAACAAGAAACCTATTTTAAATTCTACATTTTAAAATCATATAATAAGTCCCTTTTTGCAACAATATACCATTTCACAAAAAATCCCCAAATCATCACCTAATAGTTTTCCAAAACTATTTTCACATCATATTCATAATTAATTTCAAGTAAAACAAATTAATTATATATAAGGCATCAAGATCTAACAAAGTGTAATAAAGAGAGAATCCACCTACCTTTAGGGTTCCGGTAAAATCTACCCACAAGCAACAACACCACCAACATAGAAAAATTCTACACAAAAACCACTATAGATATCCTTCCGTATCATATACATGCCCTAAAATCATCACCAAATGAAAAAAACCTAGATATACACGAAACAAATGTAGGTCTAGAAAATAAAGAGAAGAAATAGAGAAGATCTAGGGGAAACCACAAAGAATCCAAAAGTGAAGAATTTACAGTGATGAAACACCTTCAAACCACCATGAAAACTTTTCAAATTACTTCCAAAATAATTTGGATAGCACCACTATCCATTGAGAAGAATAAATATCATGTAGGGTTCGTATGGGAGAAGTAATGGGTGAGTAAGGGGAAATCCCGAAAACACTGTTTTTAAAAAAAACCCATTTTTAATGGGTAATATGGTTAGATCACATGGATTTACAAAACATGTGATAATCATGTGGTTGCTACTATATAAAAAGGTGCATACTATACAGTTTCTTGGGATTCTTGTAATTTTTCCCCTAACCATGCTCAAACCATGCATCCTTAATAAGGTCTCAAGAACTTCACAAAACCATTCCAAACTCTCCTAAAAAATACCCATGAAATTCATATACATAAAAATGTATAAAAAAAGGTCACATACCTCAAAAAAAGGGTCCTAAATTCTCCCCACTATTGGACATTCCATCCACCAAAGTTAGAGAACTAGCTATTTGCCGAAAGAGCTCCATCCATGTCTCAATATTCTCTTTCTCCATTCCAAATTCTACTTCAGAATCTGGCCATGATTCCACAAACCCCAATCAAAAATGATTCTATTCCCATGTATGAATTTATATTGCCTATCTGTAATCTACACTAGCACATGCTCCATAGAAGTATTCAGATCTAGTTCAACATGATCCCATTGAATCACAATGTCAAGATCGAGATGATACTTTTTCAACTGCAAGACATAAAACTCATTGTGCACCACACTAAACCATGGTTGCAAATCCAACCGATAAGCCACCTCTAAAATCCATTCAAGTATCTAAAATGACCCAATATACCTCAAAGATAACATAGCATTATTTCTAAACTCGTGATGTCCTATCCTTGGAGTGATTCTAAAAAACACCTGATCACCCACCTCAAATGACAATGGTTGTTGAAAATGGACCAAATAAAAATTCTAATGACTTTGAGTCATCTCCATCCAATTTATAATCAAATTTTTCTTCTCCATAGTATCTTGGACATGGATCATTCTAATCATTGAAGTCTCACCCATTTCCACCAAATATAGTGGAGAATGACACAAATGCCCATACAATTACCCAAATAGATCAATAAGTAATGAATCTTGATAACTGTTTTTATAGGGGAACTCCGCCAATGGTACGTTCCACTCCCATGAACCACTAAAATCCATCACACAATCCTTTAGTATATCCTCCAATTGTTGTATAGACCTCTCGGATTTTCTATCCTTCTAAAGATGATACGTCATTATTATCATCAACTATGTCCCATGCTCTTACTGCAAGGATTTTCAAAAATAAAATGTGATACATGGATCTCAATCTTATAAAATTGAAATGTGAATAGGAAGCCTCAATACTAATTCGTAGATATAGATTTTGGACAGATCCTTTACCGTAAGAGGTACACAAATCGAGATGAAATTGGCCAACATTGTGAGTCGATCCATAACCGTCCATATTAAATCATGTTTCCTGAATATTCTCAAGATACCTATCATTAAATCCAGCACTATTTTATCCCACTTCTACACTAGAATCGGTATGTAATTCAATTCTTGATAAAGAGACAATGATGCCATATTTTCATAGCATGAACCAATGTCGCCAATGCCAAATCACTTATTGGGTAGTTCTTCTCATGAAAACACAACTATCAGTATCCATATGCAACTACAAGATCCCCCACCATGAGAACTCACACAAACCTTGATCCCGATGTATCAAGATATACCACGTACCCTTTCCCTGATACTGGAAAAACAAAAAATTGTGCTGATGTAAGGAGAACCTTTACCTCTTCAAAAAATTTCTTACACTACTAACCCCATTGAAATAGATCCTTCATCCTTTTCAAATGTGTCATTAGTGAGGAAAATCGGGAGAAAACACAATCAAAACATTGATAATATCCATCTAGGCGAAGGAAGATCTGTATCTCAATAACCTTATTTTGCAGTTTCCATGAGATAACAACATTTATCTTTTCCTGATCAACTGAAACACCCTTCTCAGGAATAAAATGGCCATAGAAACGAACCTCCTATATCCAAAAGTCACACATTGAAAATTTGGAATACAAATCATGATCACTCTGGATCCTAAGAACTATCCTCAAGTACTGCTCATGATCCACACATGTTCTCGAATACACCATTATATCATCAAAAAATACCACCAAAAAAGAATCCAGATATCTATGAAATATTCAATTCATCAATTCCATGAACACTATTGATTATATCATCTTTCAAAAGGGCATTACCACATACTAATAATGGACATATCTTCTTCTGAAAGCTATTTTTGGAATATCCTCCTTCGATAGCCACAATTGATGACATCCGAGCCTCATGTAAATCATGGAAAACCCCTAAAGTTCCCTCAACTGTTCAAAAAAATCATCAATGAGTGGAAGTGGATATTTTTTCTTTATTATCACCTTAATATGTCTACGATAATCCATATAGAGCCATAGAGTTCCATCCACCTTTTTAACAAAAAACAATGACTACCCATGGAGAAGTGCTAGGTCGGATGAATGATTTGTTTTCTAACTCTTCTAACTACACATTTAAATTCCAAAATTCAACCCGTGGAATTAGGTAAAATATAAGTGAGATTTAAATGGTACCTATAATGATATCAATCATAAAATCCAATTTTCTTATGGGTGGAAACAATGAGAATTATTTAGGAAAGACATCTATAAATTGATCCACAATTATCGGTAGGACACTCGGCTCAAAACCTTCCACTGATGCAAATGAAAAAGCCAACAACTTATACAAGATTGCGTCAATAGTTGGTTCCAAAAAATCTGTTGCACCCATATTTTCATTAATCTCCTCTCTAAAGAGGTATTCAACAACATCCTCTATTGTAAAATTACTTGTTCATGTAGAGAAATTATTGTGGGACTTTAAAAATTTCCAACCAATTGATTCCCATGATTTTTCCATATTCATGCATATCAAGCACTGAGAAATCTAGAATAAATTCATTTTCATTCAAAACTAAGAAACACGCTCTAAATAAGAAGGCTTGACACTATCATTGACCTAATGGAGTTTGATGTATTCAACTCTAAACAACTGCTTGCTATCCACACTCTTATATTTATTACCTTACTAAGGTTTCATGGTATTTCTAGAATCACCATGACTAAATTGTCTCTACCGATGAGTATTATTGTGCTTCCATTGTCCCATAGAGGTATAGGATGCATACTCCCCCAGACGAGTGTCACAAACACCCAACCACCGAGCTTTGTAGAAATATGACTAAATATTACTTATCTTCTTACAGTTATGACATGCTCGAGGTTATATCGTAAAATCCTACTTGATGTGTCCTATAGTGCCACACTGAAAAAATCCTGGAATACTCTAAGGCTTTAATGGAAGATTCACTAATCCTGCTATCAGATTCTGAGCCATACTCCCTCCCTGGTAATAAGTTTTCCCTATCCTCATGAACTGAGTGTTAGAGGTTCCATTATTCTTTGTGTGTACCAACATACATTCCCCACCTTTATCCCCCAAAATATCTCACCCTTCCACTATAGATCTAATCACTATTTTTGTGTAATTATTTATACACAAAACTCTTATCTTGGATTGAATTTCCTACTTCAACCCACCTTAAAAAATGTGTACCTTCCATGATGTAGGACCTACTACTTTGTGTAAAAACCATATTATGGTCATAAAATTAGTTTTATATTCCATTACCTAATGGATCGTTAAATTCTAAATGTATTATGGTTGAACTATTCGATAAAGAATTCCTCAATGCCCTCTCATGTCTCACCTTGTTCTCTCCCAGCTTGGACAACTAGTTCCCACCACTTAAGAGAAATAACTTCCAAAATGTATGTGGATAACTTCAATTTTATCTCTACTAGTGTTCCCAATAATTCAAATATCATATTCATTCTATTCAGCCACACTTCATTCCTTTTCGGCTCCAAATCACACCTTGAAATGGTTGTATTCTTCCTTTGAAAATAAAATACATAGTCCATAGCCTTTTATTCATTTGATTTATTCCAACTTTCCACATCTTGGAAAGCATAAACTATACATTGCACTAGCTTTCAATTCACCTGAGGCTCATGTACAACCATATTTTCAGTATCTTCATCCAGTGGGTATATACGATTCCTACTCAGTGCCATTTCTATTAACAAAAAACAATAATAAGTCTCAGACCAGTATCATGAAATATAATATGATCCAATTCAATTACATAACAACTATCACATCCAGGCTTTCCATAAGTTCACATTTCCCATGTTTCACTATTCTAAAAATTCCACCATGTTTTGTAAATTCGCCCATTTTCAAAATACCAC
Organism: Viscum album; assembly: GCA_963277665.1. Taxonomy (NCBI): domain Eukaryota; kingdom Viridiplantae; phylum Streptophyta; class Magnoliopsida; order Santalales; family Viscaceae; genus Viscum; species Viscum album. Next base: position 1,296,616,570 of record OY728135.1, read on the forward strand.
AACCATTCACATTTCATATCCACACATTTGAATTAATTTTTATATTTTCTACACATTTATATATTCATACAATAACATTGGTCATTATAAAAAATCAAATATAAGATATTCCTACCATGCATGCCATGCTCAACTCTTTGGCTACACCCAGGACAATGAGATATAAAATACCTATATGTCTCTCGAAAGCATTTCGGTACCCAAATCCTTGGTAACATGGCGTTCAGCAAAAAAATAGGTTATCTAGATCCATTTATACTATATATTCCATGTTCCGGAAATGTGACACCATGCTATCATCACAACATAATGATTGGACCATGAAAAAATGTCAACACCATAACCAAAAATTAATTCCAAAGGACCAAACAAACTAATGCCACTTGTAATTCCCCCACCCTTCCTCATTGGATTTTGAAGGTGGTGAGGTGCTACTAGTCCTTAAGTGACATTCCCAAGGAACCAATGGATAGAAATAAATGAAAAGAGATTCAAGAATAAATTGGGAAATCATTTTCCCTTGAGATAAACCAACCAAACCAATAAAATATTACCAATTAAACTACACGATGAATGTTAACATAGAAACCCAAACCATATAGTACCAAAAGAAAACCAAACTAATCCATAAAAATTCCCAAAAAAACATACAACCCAAACATACTAAACCAAAATCAGTGTACCAAAAAGAAGACTAAACAAGAGACCCACACTGAACCAAGACACACTCTACTTCTCCATATTATGCTCTATGCTCCAAGCCCCACCAAACCACACGAGCATCATGAAGAACCATTTGACAAATGATATTCTTTACTCTTACCTATTTCCCAAAATACAACATCTGTAAAACCACCAAAGTTCCAAAGTTGGGGTGAGTAATAATACTCAGTTGGATTTCCCCAAATCACTTCCCTACACTCACCACAATGATAAATCAGTTCGAAAAAATATATAAAACAATTTCTAGAATACAAAAAATAGTTCAACAATTTCCAATAATCCAAACTCACCCTTACCAAGACATGTAAAATAAGTGAAAGCCACAATTATGCAATAAGACATATCACCATCACACATTAGGATAACAAAATTCTATATTGCATAGAAACACATAGCATGGAAAATAAAGACGGTGGAACTTCCCATCCAAACATGTTTACAAATTTTCCAAACTAGTTGTACTTCCCAACCCCTTATCCCTAATGGTGGAACTTCCAACCAATATCCATCACTTTTTAGAGTGATACTTCTATCCTACTTCAATGCAATCAACACAAGCCAAAAAAATTAATAAACCAAGAGAATAAAATACTACGGCCGCACATTATGCACAAAACTTTTTCCAACACATTACAATCACATTAATAAATCACCCATTTATTGAAAACACCATTTAACCATTTTCCATAACCAAATAAATTTGAATAAACAACGTTATCATTGAAAAAATTTCCCAAACCACGCAACAACTTTTAAAATCTTCATTTTAAAATATCACAACATGACCCATTTTTAAACCATACCCCATTTCACTCAAAATTATCTAATCATCACCCAACAGGTTTCCATTAAGATTTCAATATTATATTAAAAATTAATTTTCATAAAAATGAATTAATCATAAGCAAGGCCTTAGCCTCTAACAAAGTGGAATCAAGAGATAAGTCACCTAAATTTAGGGTTCTAATGAATCAATCAACAAGAAAATGCACAACCAATCCAGACAAGCGATCCACCAAAACCACTCTATATATCCTTCCCAATCATTAAAAATCCCTAAAATCATCACCTAATACTAAAATAAACCTAGGTTTACATGAAAATGAAATATATAAAAATATTGAAAACAAAGTGAGGAGAGAAAGAAGATCTAGATGAAAAGATAATGAAACCAAAAGATAAAACTTAACTAAGAGGAACCACCTTCAAACAACCTTGAAAATCCATCAAATACCTTAAAAAATGAGTATGCGAGAACCCCTATCCCTTAAGAAGAAGAAATACCTTGTAGGGTTTATATGGGAGTTTAATTTGTTGATTTAGGTAACATCTCGACTTACCCTGTTTAAAAAAATTATAGCTTGTACGGTTTGACCAACCATGCGCTAACTGTGCTGATGATACTATCCAAATAGTGGCGTATTGCATGGTTACCAAGGATTCTAGCACAATTTCCCCTAATAATTCCCAAACTGTGTTGCCTTAAAAAGGCCTCCAAAACATTTCAAAACTGTTCTACACTCTCCCAAATATTAACCAACTAGTATATATACATATTAAGTTACAAACCGAGGCCACATACATCAAACGGAGTGTGCTACATCATTCCACTTATTTCGTAAAGCATTAACTAAGATTCATCATTTTTCAATAACACTTCATTACTTTTAATATATCATTCATCATAGCTTGATCATCAATAGAGGAACCATTACTCATACAACCTTGTTGATCCTCTTCATGATCTTCCCCCATAGGAAATTTGTTTTCCTAATTTCTAGACTCTCTATAATAAAAACATTCTTGTGTTGATAATATATTAGGAAGACCAATATTTACATCCATTATAATAGCTATGATTTTCATTTTTTTATAAATATCAAACTTTTTCCCATTCTGATCCACATAAGAAACATCATCTTGTTCCTTTGGTACATTTCTTTAAGAGATTATTCCCACATTTGTGTCATATAGGAAGCTAAATCAATTCTATTTCATGGTCTCCATTGGCATAGATCTCAATGATATTTATCCTTATCTTCTATTGTGTGTCTGAGAGTAAGTTAAGGTGTATTTTCTAAACCATAAATTTTGATAAATGATTAGGAACAATAACAATATCATCCACTCCAGTCGGCATCCCATCTGGTTGATAAATAAAAAAATTGTCTTTCAGATTCAATTTTAATCAAAAATAATCAAGAATCATCCATTAAAAATTTACAAAATATTACTATGGGAAATAATAAACATAGTGGTAAATCAAATATAATGTCTAAATCTTTACACCATATTTTTAATTTATGAAACATTGTGTTTAACGTAGTTCATTCAGGTTTATCAGAAGTTCAAATACTCAATAATAGTTCATAAAGAAAATGTTTACTAACCAAAGTATATCCCATATAACTGTCAAAATAACTGCATGGTAAGGAACATTTTGGTGTACCACGAAGTTCTCAAGTCAATCTCAATGTATTTTTTTAGAGTATTTATCATTTCATAAATTCATTCTAGAATCATGTCTACATGTAGTATCTAGACATGGATATATTTCATCGAAAATTAAATAATCACAACCTTACCATATCTTTTTTTTATTATCCAATATAAATATTTTCATCAAATTCTATCATAGGGTTCTGTTCTCTAATATATGTTTCCTAAAAACTAGTTCCCATGGATTCTAATAAACTTCCTCTAATACCAACTACAAAGATGCCAATAATAGAAGCCCAGAATCATTGGTTATTTTATTATATTGTTATACTATATAGGGAATCACATCCCGAAGGATCAAATAGGTTAGTAGTCATGGTAAAATTGATAAATACTTGAGTTTAACATACAATTGAAAAAATAAAATAGTAAAAATTATTTTCAGAATAGTCAAATTTATTCCCTCTAACATTTCCCTTCATATCAATCAAAACATTTTATGAAATCTTGTTAAATGTATACATAAACAAGGGGTGATCCCTAATACTTTTTAAGGGTAATCATATAGTTGAAGAAATCATGAATAAATAAGAATAATCAATATAGAAATGTAAACAACTGAAACATGTTTCTTTTAAATAATAACTATATTATAAAATGATATGAATAAATTATTATGAAATAAATAAATATAAATAATCACATGATCTTGAATGTTATCCATGGATATTCTATCTAATAAAATAATCACATGAAATCAATAACTGATCCCATAATGTGGTAATGGATATTCTTAGTCATCTGAAACATATGTTCAATACCTTTTTCATTACACTTTAAAACTATGGGTAAAAATAAATTTAATTTAGAAAACTGATTTGTCTCGTGATATATGTTGATGAATCGATAGCTGTTTATGTTTTGTCTCCAACTACAACTTAATAAGTCAAAGTAACTCCTCTTATAAAATGGATGAAACATAATAAACATACACATTCATATTAAAAAAACTATCATATTAAATTATAACACTTACCCCAATGAAAAAAATATATTCATAAACTATCATGAATAATATGGTGAATGGTTACAATATAGTTCCTCCACATTCATACTAACCATAAACCCTCAAAATAATGAATACTGATGATATCAACCCAAAAAAATATCTATTTTATCAAAATAACAATAATGTGTTGATGTTGTTGATGAATATAAATAAAAATGTCAGTAAAACCATTCTTGAAAAAAATAAACTTATCCCTTTGAAAATCCTTTTAAAACATAATGTTCCACAAATATTTTGAAAATAAAATTCATTAAAATTAACCTTTAAAAAATATATGTAAACCTTTCATACATTTAGCGGTAATTATGGTGGAAAATTTAGCACATGTCGTATATATGATAATTGGATTCTGTTGAAATTTTCACTAAAATACAAATAAGAATTCTTTGGAAACTATCATTAAGAGTAGTTTAAATAAAATAAAAATTAATATAGGGGTAAAATTTTAATTAACAAAAAAAATTATTATTTTAATTATATTTTTGGAAACATGTTTAGAAAATATATATTTAGATGAAGAAGGAGTTTTGACCCATGATATAAATAAAGGTATATTTTCATTAAAATATTTTCATAGTCATTTTAAGTGCAAAAGATATGCAAATGTAAATATGAAATATAATTTTTTTAATAAATATATGATAATTAGTTATAGTATTTTTTGGTTATAAGTATCATATAATTCCCCTATGGGAGATCATAAATAATCTTGAATATTGATGATATTGTAAAATAAACCCTTACCTCCTTGGTATCATTTTAATCATATGACCCATGAAATAAATAAAATCAAATGAAACGTTAAATTATATTAATATAAAATAAATTCATGATATCATATATCCAAATGGGTTGTATATAAACAATAAAAAGGAATAAGTGGGGAATAAGACATATGTCTCACGAAAGTAAATGTGAGACAAGAAACCCTTAACTCATGTTTGAATTCATTTATATGTGACTAAATGTCAATAATAATATATATAGTTTTATTATAAATATTTTAAAGAACCATAATTATATATATCATATGATATATGATTTTCATATATTCTTATATAACCTTTTTATTAATAATTCTTTGTTAAAATCACTATTTTGGGTGATAATTGTTTCATTTTTCATGTATGTTTTCATTTGGTAATTTTAGTAATTTTAATTTAATAATTATTATATAATATAAAAAATTCCAAAAAAGATATAAATATCTTAAATATTAATTATATATGTATTTTTAGTAATATATAAAAATTAGAGAAAGAAAATGGATTATAGCATCCATAGAGACAATATGACACACATAAGCATGAATGTTCTTTACTTTTTTCACGACTAGAAGAATGAAAGGGAGGTAAATAATATAAAAAAATTTACAAATTAATTATAATGTTTTAAAAATAATATATATTAATTAAATTTATCCTTATTACGATCCTTCTAAAAATAAAGAAAAAACATTTCACATCATATTGTGGAGGTGGTTGTCTATATGTTTTCGTGAGTGACATTATTATTTTCCAACTAAATAGAAGGTAATATTTTATATGTGATATTTTATTTCTATTTTTTTAGTAAATAAATATAACATATATTCATTAACATTATCCTTTCAACCATCCATGTAAAGCGTATGAGAAAAATGTATCACAACACTTCATGAGGAGGTAGTCCACCGTACACATGAGGAAAATTATCAAATTCCCCACAGAACTGAAATGAAGAAGTTATATGTGATATAATATTTAATAAATTATAATAATGTTATAATTATCATATAAATATATTAAATACTTAATTATAACAATAATTAAATGGCGGGGATGGAAAACCAATTACATTAGTTCGTGAGGGAGTCGTTTTCCATCCACGCGATTGACAATTTATTTTTTTCATTTCTTAGAACTGGAGATGGATTTTTGTTATTAAATTAAAATTATAAAAACTCAGTATATTTTAAATATATTTATTTTTATATTATCTAAATTGAATAATATTTTAAGTAGTTCGATGAAGGAATAAAATAAAACCACTAATTTCAGAACATCTCCACTTATTTAGACGACCACTTTTGTAACACCCCAAGGTTTTAAGAATAAATTAAAATGATTGACACACTAAGCCTATACATAATTAATGTTTTTATGGATATAGTTATAAAGTTTTTTAAACATAATTATGATAAATCTAGGGTTTTAATTTCAAAAAAATAGACAAACATGGTTGTGATGAGTTAATTATTTGGTGTCTGATTAGACATACATATTTTTTTGTGAATAATATCATACCCTTATGAATAGTAATGTTAAACTTATGAAATGTTTTATGAACCTTATTAATATTCAATCGGACAAATGAATATTATCCTCACTAATGACTATGTAATAAAAAAGGCATCATATAAGTGATAATATGATCATTATATAGGTGGTGGAATTCGTGTATGTCATAAATATTTAATTATACATTTATGATTAATTTAATAATTCAAATGAAAATTTATTTTCTTGAAGTGTAATAAAATATTATTAACTTATTTTTTTTGTTATAAGATAATTTTACGAGACATTGATTAATTTTCAAGGTGTTATGAAATTAGTTATAGTTTTAAAATTATTATTTTTGGAATAAAATATTATTTTATTAAAATATAATATTTCACATATTTAGAACATTATAGTGATAAAATGGAGTTAATTTTTAAATGCTACATGCCAAAAAAGTGTTAGGGTGATTTTTTTTAATTTTTCTAAAATACATGAAATTTTGGTGATAGTGAATTTTGATAATTACAAAATATGCTAAATGATTTTTTCCATCATTATTGAGTCATAGATAATGTAAATTGGAATTTTATTGAACTCACATTCAATTATAACTATTTTTAGTCACAAGAACCAATAATATTTCTTTTATTGGGAAAAATAATTAATAATGATTAAAATAATGGAAAAATCCCCCTTTCCTCTACTCTAAATACCTCCCTTACCCCCTCTTCCTCTCACACCGCTCAAGATTTGACCATAATCTAAATTCCTCAAAATACTATTCCTAAGGATATTATGAATTTCCAAATCCAACTAGTCTCACAAAAATTCCAAAACCAAAGCCCTTTAGGTGGATCTCAAGGAGAAGAGATCCATATGTAAAAATCATCTTGCTTTTTCTTTCATTTTTTTTCAATTCCTTTTTATTTTCTCATAATCTATTAACCTAAATTTATCTAAGAGGAATGAAATATATATTATCATATAGATACTATAATTTTATCATTTTTATGGAAAAAACATCAACTCACTTCTTCTCCAAAACCTCTTATTCAAAAAAATAAGACCATTACATGTCTTTCGTCGATTTACCAACATCATGGATGACGTGTTGTAAATTTCTAATAAATACAAGAAATATGGTCATAAAACCTTTCTAATGGGTGAAAAATATTGTGAAATTTATGATATAATGACTTTAAGTTCCCTAAATAATATATATACACATATAATATTATGTTATATAACAAAACTAGTTCGTGATTATCAATGAACCGCAAAAAAATATAAACAGATATCAGTAATGATTTCTCTAATGATTTGTCCTCATACCATATACCTAAAATAATTTATGGAACCATTTAATATTCTGTAAAAATGTTAGTACAATTTCATTCCACTTCTGTAGTTTATATTCCATTTGATAAGAAAATCCTATACGAACCAACGATGGAAATCATGTGAACCACACACCCAAATCAATGGAAATAACAAAAAATTATTAATAAAGGGGTAAAATTATGTGATAAAATGATCATATTAGTTCTTATAAACTATAATATATTTCTAAAAAAATTTAATAACACTTTTTTAACAATTATATAAGAGTTTTAAACAAGTTATGATTAAAATGAACCTAATGTAAGGGAAATTTTAACCCAATTTCTATTCTTTTGGTTAACCATCTATTTCATTGTTTATGTGGTACTAAGATTAATTTTGTATTGAATTTTGTTTATATTTTTTTTATTGTATGTATTTATAGTTTATACTCATATTCCATTCATTCTATTATATCACAAAATAAATTTTATGATAATTGTAAGGTACTTTTCTTTATAAATCATCTTTTAAAATTCTATATTACAAAAATCAAATGCAATGTTTTTTTTGAAATTATCCATGATTTTTTATTATGTTCTTGTTTTGGGGAATTTTTAATAATGAAGGTTGTAACCTATATCTCCATAAAATAAATTGGGTATGTGCAAGTTATTTATCAGTCGTATGGTTACTCTAAGTGTAACTGCGATGATTACAATATAAACTAGTCATTGGGGTTACATTGTAAGGTACTCATGAGGGTTACAAATCAAAAGGTAGCCACAAGGGTTGAAATATAAGTAACTAATTAACCCATATAACATTATTCTTTTATTTATATTCTCTAGGTTTTATGAAAATATCATGTTTCAAAAATTATATATGGTGATTAAATATGTCTTTGTGAAAATTATTTCATATTTTTATAACTATTCATAGAGTGATGGTTCAGTTCATTGTTTTTATATCCCTTTCTGGGGTTTTTGTGGTCATCCTATGTTTTTAAATGTTTTAAAAGGATACAATTATGTGTAAGATAAATAATCATGTCAAGGTAAATGTTATTATGATTTTTAAAAGAAATCATATTGCGGTATTGTTTTAAAATATTACTGTTTTAGAAGAAATGGATACTATTTTAGTGGTACCCACCTTGTATATATGTGGGTTTCTTTGTATTAGTTATTTCCTAACATTCTAAAACACTAAACTAAAAATTTCATTGGTAATGTAAATATGTTAAGTATATTAAAAATTAATAGATTATGTAATGTTTGAGGCCGAGTGATTTTTTGATTTTGGGTTGAATCATAATCCTTCCTAGGTTAGATTTTTGTATCAAAAAGGTGATGATCTATTTATCCTTAGATAATGATTTGATTGTCACCTGGTCCAGAGTCCCTCGCACTTTCAACGCCCATTTTTTTCACCTCTTTTGATATTCCTTTGAGTTCAGTATGAATCGGTATGTCCCTTTGACAACAGTTTGAGTAAGATTCCCAAACAAGCCTTTCCATTTATAGAATCATTCAATTACCTATATGCTGGGTAATCTGGTCAGAAGTTATTTGTGTTATGATAACCACACCTCTGGTATTTTTCATCCAATATCCTCATGTTTATGTGTTGAGGTAAATGTCTTGAAGGCTCCAAAATAATATCTTTGGATCCCGGTTGTTGAGGAGTTCAGATGGAAGCAAAAAAGTTATCATCAGTTCGTGGACCACGTTCTATCGGGAATGCCACCATTTAGGCCATTTGATCTCTGGTTACTGTCATGGTCTTAGAGTTGGGCATATCACAACTCTAGTGTTATGACCATATGAAGGGAATTAAGTGAATGTGGATCTTTTAGTCCAACAGGATCGGGATAGTACTGGCACGGGCAAGTGCGAGGAGGTGAGTAAGGCTATTCCAAATGATGTAGAATCTGTTATAAAACTGGACTATACAGAAGTGTTGTCCCACTCCTGGGAGGATTAGCTGTAGCTCTAGCCAACATTGGTTCCCTCAGAGGTATTGAAGTGTGTGATGTGAAAGGTGGAAGAACCACAGGTAGTAGATGTTTTTTCCCAACTCAAAAAGGATATGGGTATTACTCCCTTGTATGAGGGAGAAAAAGAAGGCTATTTAAGGGTGTGAAACAAAAATGAATGCAGTGGATATACCAATTTCAAAAGGTGTTAGGGACTGGACAGTTGTAGATGCCCAGGGTCCTGGTGGAATTCATGGTCGTGGATGGGAAGACACTAACAAGCATCTATAGTTCATGGGATGAGGATATGAATAACTCACTAGCCCTGACATAGTCCTGGGAAATAGTGACTTGCTTTCTTAATTAGAGACTCAAAGTAGACAAGAGAGGCTGGATGGAGTGCCATTATTGGGTAAATTATACCCTAACACACTCAGTGACAAGCCATAACTTTATTTAAAGGTTAGGAATTGGGGAAAGAATATTGGATGGGAGAACAAAGCAGGAATGTGGGAGCTTCCGTCCAAGTACAGGGGCATCAAAGAAGGCTCATGGATTAAAACAGGGAACCAATTTGAGGGTTTGGAGGTTCAAGAACCCCCCCCCCCACATGACTAAATAGGAAGACTCTTAATTAGATGAAAACTATAGATAACTCTAAATGGATAAATGGTATGATTTCTTGGCAATGGTCCCCATAGCCCTCGATGAAAGAAGGGGAAAAAGGATTTCGAGATTTATGGAAATGTAAAGTGGTTCAAGGGAAAAACCAATGGGATGCAAGGATTACTATGATTTTCCAAATCCAATTGAGACAAGGTCATCCAAGAAGGACAGGAACAATAGAAGAAAAACCCTAATGAAGGGGGAAGGTGAAGAACCTATGGAGTGATTGAAATTGATTTTTCACTCCATGGAAGAAAAGTTAGAAAAATCTATCTGACCCAATGTATTAGAAGATGAGTTCATAAGAATTTATGAAAGAAGGTTTTATGTTGATTCCAATGAGGAGTAAGATCAGTGGATAGATATAAATGACTTAATATTGGCATGGGGAACCAATAATAGCATAATCAACTCGGAGTAATTCATCTAGATAATAGAGAGGATTGTCACACAAATTGAAGAACATATCAGAGAGGACCTATAAATATAGGTTAGTCCACTGCAATGGGAATATTATAGGGTAGCTAACTCAAGTAATATAAGCCTTGTGTTTAATAATTTTGTGAGCTCTTTTATCACATAGTTCTCTTATATACGAACTATGGTTTCCAATTTTTCCTCAAAATAGATTAATAAAATTTTAAATTTGGAAGGTTTTATGAGACATTATTGAACCTTATTGTAGATAAGGTCAAAATATTTCCATCCAATGTTTTTTCGTAGAATTTATAGTTCAGTTTTAACCTTTATCAACTTATTTTAACCTCTTGGTAAACTCTTCTTTAACTTAACAACAATAATTATTTTTTCCTACTTTTACTATTTATAATGGTAAAAAAAATGATTTGAACTTATTACGGAATATAAATTAATCCGATTCTGTATATTATATCCATATTTCAAAATTCAATTCATATAATTAGAGGAATTGAACATAAAATTAAACAAGTACATGTCTCTGAAAAATTCCATCAAACGTTAGGTTTCTTTTAGAACGGATGATATAATAGATTTTGTCTACATAAATTCTATTTTGACTGTGATTTACAATCTAAAAAATATTCTTTTAATGTGATTTCAAGTTTAACTTCACCTTCTTCTCAAGTATTATGCATCTTATCAAAAATTTCCATATAATAAAATATATAATTTATTAAATACAAAAAGATAAAGTTACCTTTTTGAAAATTAATAGAAACATGATATAAAATAATTAATTTCACAATTAAATTAAAAGGTATCTCCAAGTAAATTAAATAATATTTTAAATCATATAGTAAAAGATGCAGGTAAAAAGATTAATCATTCGTGATGATATAATCCGGAAAATATGGATGATATATCTCTTTAAAGGATAGTTGAATAACATATTTTTAAATATATATAATTTTTTTGTTGAAAATTAAGGATAATTGTTTTTTTAAAATAGTTATGTTCAAAATATTGATAATGAAAATTAGATATGTTTTAGTGTCATGTAGATTTTAAAATCTTAAATACATTTAAATCATTAAAAATTTTAAAATTCATATATTTATTTTAGATTCAAATATGCTTTCATATTCTAAAATGATTTGAAATTTTGAAAATCATAGAAGATTAAATTGTTTTTAAATTCATAAATTTTTTAGAAAAAAATATAAATTTCAAATGAAGATTAATTTGAAAAAAAAATATATCCCAATATTTATTGAGAAGTTTTTAATATAATTTTAGAGATGAAATACTAATTGGATTTAAGATAATTTAAAACTGATCATTTTAAAATTTTGGTTAATGAATTGGAATCTATTTGAAGTAATTGTTTTATAAAAAAATAAGAAAATTAATTTAACATTTCCACTAAATTTTGAAATATATTACATTTATTTGATTATTCACTAAGTAAATATTTTCTAACATCAATGTTTTTAGCTCATGTGTGATGTTCTAGGTTCCTATATAAGGAAAATAAATTTTTTTATAAAAAATAAATATATAATGAGTAAAAATTAATCTAAAATACTTCAGTATGTGTTGTCTCAACTACACATGAACACTAAAAATCACCACAACTAAATATTATGATTTTTCATTGTAAAGTTCTATAAAATATTATTTATTTGTTGAAAAAAGGTACTAGTTATTCTCTATTTAAATGAAATGTTCCATAATCATGTTGTCTACCATTCGTAATAACTCAAAAGTTAGCATTAGAGTATAATTTTTAAACCAAATAATTTCTTGATGAATTGAATTAGTCATGTTTTAATATACCTTTGAAGAATCAGAAAAATATTCTTAGTTATTTAATATGATACAATATTGGGTTACATTGAAATATCACACATGAACATAATAAAATATTACTTTTTGTTTTATTTTAGAAAGTTATAATAATCTTGTGATCATACATCTAAAATGCTTTTGATCTTCATATTTTCTTGATTCATCATGATTAAGTTTGATTGATGTTAAAATCCGAGTACTAATATTTTAATTATTTTCAATACCATCATGATTTAGTAAAAAATTAACATATTTATATTGTTAAGAAATATTTCGTTCCAGTTTTTGCACAATATGAACAAAAATGAAAAAAAATTGATGTCTCCCATCAAAATCATTTCAATCTCATTATTCATATATTTATAACAATTTATCTTCAATAGATGTAAGATTTCATCCAAAATTGAAGCCATTAAAAAAATTTGAACAATAATGGTATGTTGAAAAATTTCTTCAGATAATAGAGTATCATTATCTCTTTCTTTAATAAAGACAACTTAAAGTAAATAACTGAAAATTATTTCACACCAGGATCTTTGGGATTTGTTCATATAGTTCATCAGTGAGTTTAAATAATTTTTTTAAAATATATAGTTCCTTAAAAATATTAGGTTGTTCAATATATTGTTCCCCATGAACATATTCTTTAATAAAATATCATTTCACAACCATATGAAAAAATTGAATTTCGGTTGTACTTTAAATTCTAATAAAATTATGAATGATTTTAATATTTCCACCAGTAAGAATGTTTCAGAAAAATATCCTCATTCTTCTTATTAATAACATTTAATAAAACATTAGAATTTATTTTTATGATTGATTCCATCCTAATAAAACTTTTTTAGAACCCCATTTAACTCCATATATCAGTAGAGTGGGAGGACACTGAACTAAGGTTCAAAAATAGTTCTATTTAAATAGATTAACTTATTTTGCATCGATCTTATTAGAAATGCATCACCTAAAATATCATCATACATTTTAGGTTTAAATTTTTATTTAATACTATAATGATTTCAATTATTTCTTAATGAATATATAGTTTTAATTCATTGACTTATATCACAAATAATTAAATATGAATTTAAACTCCATTATATCAACTACTTATCATAGAAAGTGGTACCATGATCATAAAATATCATATGTATATAATATTTTAAACTATCCTTCAAATATTGAATGTAAATTGGTCCAGATTCTATAGGATTTGTAATTGGTAGCTGTAGATTATCTTGATACAAAAATATAAAAGAAATTTTTAAAAACATCATCTATATTTTGAAATTTTAATAGTTTTATAAAAAGAAAAATAAGTGATTTAATCACCAATTACATGAAACATTTCATAAAAAATATTATTTCTTTTTTAAAATTCTCTATAAGCATTAATAGTTATAGAATCACCCATAAAATTTGTTTTATTATTTTTGTAATAAAATTTATGTCAATAATATTTTTTTAGAGATAAATAATTTACATAAAAAAATATTGAAGTAAGACAGTTTGGGATTTCTTATTGGTTAATACTCATAATGAGTTTTATTATGGAATGGTTAGATTAAAACTAGATTTACAGTATTTCTTGAAGTACTCCCAACCTCATACAAAAAAATAATTATCCCAGAATACTCACTTGGTAAATATCAATTAATTCCCTAAAAAAATAAATTACTTTTTTCACCTTCACATCCATAAAATAGTAATACTGGTGTATAAAATTAGTATTTTTTATTAATAATTCTAAAATATGAATTAACAAATCCCCAAGACTATCACTCTGGTTAGTAACAAATTGTATTTTTTATTTTAAATAAAAGAATGGAAAATCTAAAATGATTAAAATCATTGGATTTTTTTGTTGAAAATAATCTCTAATTTATATAGTAAAATCCATATTTAATATATATATATATATATATATATATATACTGTATTCCTCAAATATTTAATGTTATTATTGGACCAAAAAGATTAATGTTAACTCAAAATAATGCTTCGGTAGTTGATGCATCAGTTTTAGATTAAAAACATTTCTTATGAAATTTATCATATTGAGAAGGATCACATACTCTACATTAATTAAAATGAATTTATAATGATTCTGTAAAATTTAATTCAAAAAAAATTGTTTATTACTATATATTACAGTGTCATAATATCCTATTTAATTAATATGATATGTTTTGGTTTCACTTAAAAAATATTGATTACATATTTTCTTCTAAGCCAATTGACTAAAAATTTCCTTGCCTATTAGATAATAAAAATGATATTTCCATTAGAAAATTGAATAATAATTTTTTTATTACACAAGTACATAAGATATCCCTCATCAAATAACTGAATTTTATTGATAAGGATTTTCCTTTCCATAAAAAATATAAATCCTTTGAAATAATAATTTTTATAAGAAAATTAATTTCTCTAATTTTAGTGATTTCACCCTATGAATTATCACCAAAAGTAAAATTTTCTCACTATTAAATATTATAAATTTGGATGTTTTTATTTTCCGTCATAATATATTTAGAACATCCACTTTCTAGGTACCATTTTTTATATTTTTTCATAGATACTTTTTGTGAAAAATTTAAAATTATGTTCTTCCTACAAAATTTTTGGGTAAATTTATTATAGAAAATAACCTTTTGGTACCCTACTTCTATCCATATTAATTCTATTTGGTAGAATTTATTTCAACTAAAATAAAGTTAATATAAAAAATTTATTAGAAATTATATAATGATAATTATTTACTCAAGTGTACTCCCCTATTGTATTTATAATAAACGGTTTAATTTTGGTACAAAATAGTTTAATTGAGAATATGGTTTGTCATAAGTAAGACAAGCGCTATATTATGTTCAAGAGGGTCTTACTTGTTTATATATTTTATCACATTTTTCATTAACAGAATTCAATGTAGATAATTTGTTTTAAATGAAAATATTGTATATGTATTGAATAACCAAATTTTTAATCTATTTATGATATTATTGATCAACAAAATATTGATAAAAATTTATCAATTAAATTTATATCAAATGAAATTATGTCATTTGAAATTGAATCAATTGATTCTTGATTAAAAATTTATCGATGAAAAGTTTTAATATAATTTAGTTAAATGTTTTAAAATTATTATGTTTATTTAGAAAACAATTTCTCATAATTAATAGTATTTTATTTAAAAAAAATCATAAGTATTTTTGAAATTACTAATTTCTTGACTCATAAGAGAAATATTTTTCATTATTTCAATTATTTAATGTTAACTTTATCCATCCTTCAATGAACAAGATTTAACATCTTCAGTTAATTTAGCATATTTTTCTTCTAATTATGTTATTTAATAATCATTAGTATTATATGATAATTTTGAATCAAGGATTAAATTTGTGAGGTATAATACTGATACCGTTGAAATTTAAAATGTTTTATTCCCTACAATATTAGAGTATAAAAAAATTATAACCTTATATTTCACTATCTTATGATTAAAATTTAGGAGATTTATCATTTTAAATATCCTTCTATGTAACTAAAGCTTCCAAGATTTTATTTTACTTTATTTTATAATACCTTTTAATTTTTTTATTTTTTTTCTTCTTTTTAGAAAAATATCATATGATATGAACTTATTTCTTACATTAATAACATATTTTTTCTAAGTATTACTTCTTATATTTCCTACATTTATTATGTTTTCTAAGAATTTTTTTATGATTTAATATTTGAAAATTTTATTTATCCTACTTAAAATTTAATCATGTTCACTATCATGATCTTTTGAATAAATTGTATCTGAATACATAAATTTTCTCTTTGAAAAAAGTGATTTATTATTTTTTTCAATCATTAAGTGTAGTAGTATTTGTATTACCTAAAGGAGAAGAAACGTATACTTCATTATAAATATTCTCTATTTCAACATCTCATGTAAACATTCATTCATATTACATTATTGTTATGATGAATTCATATAGAATTAACTTTTCAAATAATTAATATCATAAGTAGTTATCTTCTTGGAAAATCATTATTTTGGAATAATATTGACAATCATTTCAATGATTTGGTCTTTAGATAACTCTTTTTCACCTAAGGATTTCAAATTGTTGGTTATTTCCATAAACGATTGATGCTTTAATGATAAAATTTCACTTAGAAGAAAAGTAAATTATTGAAAATTATCGCTAAGAATATCTCTAGTAGTTTATAAAAAGTGAAATCTCCAAAATGTGTTATCACCATATTCATAAAATTTATTTTTATCATTTAACATAATGATATCTTGTTGTATAAATTTCTAGTCATAGAACATAATATTGTATTAGAAGCATTATGGTATTCTTACTATTTCTAGTTTTATAAGAAATCAAAACTAAATATTTACCTAGAAATTTATTTTTTTACTTATACCATGATTAATTTTTCAAATACACAACTAATTATATAGAATTTTATATGATAAGATCATTAATATTATTCTCATCCATTAGAAATAGGGGGTCTAAATAAATTAAGAATTTTGATTGTTCCAACTGGTACTCCTACCAACACAAATCTTATTTCCTCTATGAAAATAATTAATTTTATAACACTAGGATATAATTTTAATTATCTAATGAAAATAAAAAAATTATATAAATGAATATTTGGAATCAGATCAAAGCATAATCCATTTAATTATTTATTATTGTGATACTGAATAATAAACAAGAGGTGGGGTAAATTATAGAATTAAATAAAATATAAAATTTGAACCAATTAATGTTTTAATATAATTATATATTCATATTACTACTGAAATTAGAGATTGGTTGGTTTTTTTAATTACAAATGAGATCAATTATAATATTAAATAAAATTACTAGAGCATTGAAATATAGATTATAAATGGGAAATAAAATACATAGTATTTTAAACTATCTAAGGAAAAGTTAAAGGAGTGTAAATTTAAACTATATAAATAAAAAAATGAATTTTAGATAATTATACAGCTAATGTACTAAAATAAAACAAAGGCCATCTCTTAAAAAACAAATAATACATTGATGGATATTTATTAAAACATAAATTTACAATCAAATTGAAACGTATATCTATAAAACAATTTTGAGGTATCTATGACATTAAAACTTTTGTAACTTATCCTAATTTTATACCTATCAGAATGAAATCACCCTGACCCCAATAGCTCAGAGTTTGTGCTTGCTACCATTATATGGAATAAGATTAAAGGAATCACATCAAGAAGAAAAAATCTATTTTAGTATGATTAGAAAATCACAAACACAATTTCGCCTTACATAACATTTGAATACCAAAATTACAACAAAATTTTTTGTGAATAACTCTATTTCATATAGCATGTCCTGATATATTAGTGATAGTAAACTTCACGGAATTGTGGGGGAAGGAAAAAATAAATAGGATTATCTCAAATTCTTAGTAAGTTTAATGTATATGGAATATATCATGATTCAGTGAGCATAATGAAAATTTATTGGTAAATAACAAAGAAAAAATTCCATTTAAATAGTTGGATAAGGCGTAATCAATGTGGAAAGGTAAATAAATGAAAAAAAATATAATTTAATCAATAAAATATAATTTAAATTAATCTATAGATAATATAATCATGAAAATATATTTTATAATCATAAATAAACTCTTAATAAAGTAAATTATTAATTATTTGACTCCATGATCTCAAGAATCATGGTCACTATATTTTCAAATCTTTTCAAAATATAGTTTAGAAACTATAGGTTGAAACCTGTTTAATTTGGCTATATAATTCCTCTCATGAGACATATTAATGCATCGAGGGGATACATTATACTATTTCTCACCCTTCACATCAATTTGAAATAATTTCTCACATATAGAATAATAGATTTAATTTATGATTTATTATTATTTATTATCAAATATTCATATTGAGTAAAAATTACTTATTTTTTAATATTTTCCCAATTAATAAAATAAATTTCAATGTTATAACCATATGTAAAAATTAATATACTGTTTTGTAAATAATAACATAAATCTAAAAAGAATATGTATATTTATGATAAATATTATTTCCACTGAATAATTATTACAATAAAGTGATTACATCATGATAATGTTAAAAATCACAATAGAAAGTAAGATTGTTTAATAAATTTTACCACATGGTATTTTTCATACTCACGTCAAATAGAAGGAAATTATATAAATTGAAACATAAAATACTTTTAGGTATGAATGAATAATGATATTTCATGTCTAGTTTTTTGTATATACACCACATAAAAGTGAATTGTATTTGTAATGACAAATAAGTCTCAATGGAATGTAAATTTAGATGAAATCCCGGGTATTACACTTCCTTTTGGTTGAACATGATTTTACATCCTGTATAGTATTTTTAATAAATTATTCAACATGAATCATAACCATATTAATATTTATATTATCATATAATATATTATTACAATATCTTATCACCCTTTAATAATAATCTTTAATTATTTTAGTTGTTTTACGTGTAAATTTCCTTGTTTTCTCGTGAATTGTTTTTAAGGAATGTTATGATTAATATAAAGATTATAAAGTTATATCATCTACAATATAATAATAATTAAATAATTATAATTTTTTTACACCAATCATACTTTTAAAACTAATCATTAAGGATGGTTACAATAATTTATTTACATTGATATCATGGAGATGGTATTCCATACATACGCCTGAGTAACATTTTATATCTTTCAATGATCATTATGGAAAGGGAGTTAGTAATATTATATATTTATATAATGATAAAAATTTCATATATACTATATTGATTAATTATTTAAATTATATATATCATTCATGTGTTTTGGTGAATAAAATAGAGTCACTATACTTCATGAAAGTGGTAATTCACATATACACGAACGATTTTATCATCTACAAGTGTAATGAAATGATACATTATCTTTGTAGAATGAAAAAAATATCATGAATATCATAAATATTTCATTTCTATCAAATATAATCATTGAAAATTTTCCTTCTCACATTTTATATAAAGCGTTAGTGAAAGACGAATCACATCTCTTCCTGAGACAGTACTTCATTGTACATTTCATTAATGTTATCATATATCTTATGGGATGGAAAGTAATAAATTATATATTATATAATGTATAAATTGGTATAATAATGTCTTAAATATAATATATATCATTTATTTCCATCACCACACCTAACATTTAATGGTGGTAATGGAAAAACGAACGACATCGGTTCACAAGTCACTTGTCCACCATACAAACAAACGATAATTTTGTTACCCATTTTATGTAAGTGTGTGTATTTTTAGTTCATACTCTCAGTATAAAAATTTATTTTAATATAAAATATAATATTTTATTATATAATAAATGTAAAATATAAATTTATGGTGTAGGGGAAGGAAATAAAATAATGTTTCTCATTTACGAACATTACCACTTCATTGGGTATTTTCCTTGGGCATGTAAAAAATTCCCTCCCAGACATTTAGTAATATTAAACTAATGAGTCTAGGATTAATGGTTGGAATTTGGGATTCTATCTTTTAGGTAACGGTTGAATCAAATAGGTTTGATGTTGTGAAGAAGATGGGAGAGTGAGTTCCCTTTTACAGATGAGTAGAAGTGGCATTATTATAAATACTCAAAAGTATTCTTTATTGGGAGGTCTTTCATACCTCAAGTTTCATAAAATTTAATAATAAATTGACAAAGGGTTTTTTCACTAAAAAACACCACCGTAAAAAAAATTCAATTTTATAATTTTATTCCTTACCATTTATGTTTGCCCAATTTTACAACATTTGGTTACCATATTAGAATTTTTTTTAGTTTAATATACCTAGATAATTTATCCTTTAAGAAATAAATTAAAATTTGTTTTAATATATATTTTATTCCCACTAATTCTAAATATGATACCAAATTCATAAAATAAAAAACCCATTAGTGTTGGAAATTAATTTTAACAGAAATGCATGTAATGCGCAAAAACACTACTTTAACAATAATCACACAAACAATATTTTTACTATTTAGGAGAATATATGTTCATTATAAAATATAAATTATCCCTTGAATGAAAATATTTTGTATTTATTAATATTTTAAAATCACTTTTCCAGGGATAGGATATTTGTTTTTAAATTTTAAATCTTTTAATTAAATAACATTGTTTATAAAATATCATTAATGACAATTTTGAAATTATTTATTCAATTTGAATTTAAAAATATCAAAATAATGAATTAATTTTGTTATTTTAATTTAAAACAACTTTAACATGATATCTTGTTAAAAAAAATTAAAGACAAGAATTCATTGAATTTACTTCATTTTAATATTGCTTATAAATGTTTTTTAGTTAATTATAAATGAAATAATTAAATAATTATCACTTCATAAAAATTTTAAGTAACTATTTATTAATTAAAATTAATTCTAAATTATTATGAAAAAATTTAATTTAAATTTTCAAATAATATGTCATACTGAACCAATTTTGTTCTTTACTTATCACAATTTATTATTTATATTAAAATCAAGGAATGTTTTCTTTTTTTCTTTTTAATTACATAACATATTATATAGGTAAATTTCATGTAATTAAATCTAACTATATAATTAATATATATCATATGGTGATAATGGTCAAAATATGGATATCCAATGGGTTGTGAACGTGTTATGGGTCATTCCTACAACTTATATTCAATGTTTAATCACTAAGAAAACTCATTTTTTACCTTAATCAATGTAATTAATTTTTACTATTTTATAGAATATTACGGTAAAATATTATGATTAACTTATTTGATATTAGAAATTATTATGACTAAAAATATGTAATCCATTTGTAAAAGTTTAACACACATAAGTGTCATATTTTAATTTAAAATTAATCATAAAATCATGATGAGAAAACTGGGTTTTAAAGTTAAATTTTCAAGAAGATTAAAATGTTTCTATATTATAATTCAATATAAAAATGATTCCAATTAAATAAATTATATTAATATATTTATAAATTAACAAATTTTTCATTAAAACAAATTTAAAATATAATTTAACATTTTATATTTTTTAACCAAAAAGGGAGTTTTCAATTATAATTAATTATTTTCACTATTCCTCAAAAAATGATACATTCTTGATAAATGCCAGTAATTTATAGTAAGATAATTTTGGTATTATTATTTATAAAATGAGTTTTATTTTTCATGAATATTTTCTAAAATTGGTAAAAATTAATTTTGAACTATGCGTGCAAAGCGCTAATAAACCATTTTTTTGAGAGAAAAAATAGAGTTGTTTAGAAAAAATTTGTTTTTTAAATGATAAATACATTATTATTACTAATCAATAAATAATTAATAATTTATTTAAAATATATTTTCTAATTTTTTTTTCATATTCATTCCCTTCTTTCTAATTTCTATGTAATAATTACCATATTAAATAATAATATTAGTAGTTTATTAATGTTTGGTGGAACTCGGTCTTTTTTTAATGAAAGTTATCGAATAAACTCATTATTGTGTGTAACACAAGATAAAAGTACTATTTCATTTAACATAATTTAAAATAAATGATGTTTGTTTCATACTATATTGAAAAAAATGTTATTCCTTTAAAACTTTTAGGTGTTACATTCTCCCCAACTTAAATAAATTTTGCCATCCCAATTAAAACTTTAACTCAGTAATCGAGGGTTTCATATTTGAAAATTAATTTTTTGAAAAACCCAAATCCAAATTGTTTTAATAAAATATCTACTTAATATGACAAATATCTTTGTATTATGGTCACTTAGTAAGGTTCCCATGTAGTAGAACCTATGAGGAAAATGAAAACAGTAACCTGAAATAAAATCATAAATAGCTATAAAAAGTGTTAGAGGTTATTAGTTAAAAGAAATTGAATATTAAATAATATTTTAATGGCCTAATAAATATATAATGATTTAAAGGACCATTTGATTCATCATATATGAATTTAATATGATATTTTTTTATTTGAGATTCTTTTTGCTAAAGTTGAAGAACCTTTAAAAGATGATAAACTCTCTTGATTTTATTCCATTTTGTAAGCACAATAATATACTTTGGGTGTTCCATGAACTATTTTTACATTATGACTTAGCACTAGTTGCATCATATGGTGAAATATTACATTAATATCTAAATCCTTATCTAAATATTAACATAAACTATTTCATAAATGGTTATTTTTTACAAAATATTATTATCCAACTCTTTAGAAAGAAGGTCACTATTCCTCCCAGGATCAGCTCTTTTGGTAGAGGTCATATGGGGTCTCGATAAGGTCTTGGGTCTAAGTCATACTGAGTACTTCGCTATTGAATTATTATAGGATTTTTGTTGTATTTATCCCCATCCCCAGACCTGTGTATTATAAATAAGTCCACTGAATTTTCAACAATGAACTTATAATCATTCCCCAAAACAACATTAAGTATATCTTAATAGTCAAATACCAAATGTGTGAATGCATTTACCACCTATTTCTATAATGTGAGGTAATAAATTAAATTACTATAAAGACTTATTGAAAACATTATTTCATCCATATTACTTAAATATAATATTCATTATTGGATATATCCCTTAAATAAATAAAAATTAAATAAAATCCATCCATGATAGTATAATACTATTCATTAATAAAACATTAATTAGCTCCATGGTATTCTGTAATATGTAACATACATGTTGTATAAAAATAATATCTTTATCCCATCATCACTATCTCATAATTAGGAACATATTAATGGCTATCTTTTCCAATATCATTTTTCTTTCAAAAAGATTAAATTTTCATTGAATCGCTTTTCTTGGTACCATTCAATACATGCTTTAAAATCCTTTAATAAATTGTACTACTGTCAAATCCATATACATTTTATAATTCTTATAACTGTGATATCATTGATAAAATACTCCAAAGATGTGATTATTTAATCCAAACACATGTAAATTAGTCATTCTTAGTAGTTTGTGGTAATTTTATAATCGTGACCATGATCCATGTTTTTCTTTTGTGGTGTATTCCTTAAAATCATTAGACATTTAATTTTATATTGTACCATATACTCATAGTTTAAGAATTGTATATAGGAAAATATTTTTTAATCCTATAAATCTAAATCATGGTTTCGACTTTTTCCATTCATATAGAAAAATAACATTACTCTTAAGTAACTTCGATGGCATTTCTTTCCACAATTATCACATGGGGTAAAATACTTCATTCCCTTCTCCCATTATCCATATTTTCCTCTTCCCTAATATTCATCTCTTCATTCCCTTTGAGTCCATAATACTTTGATAATTCTTTCACAATATTGTTAGAACAAGATATTATTTCCTCATATGAAGAGAATATTTTTGAGATAATTTCTCTTAGAATGAATTTCTTTTGTCCATAAATGATATAATCATTCATACTCCTTGGATCAAATTCTGTGGTGAGGTTCTCATTCCTTCTACATGGATCCATCTATAAACTATGGTATGCACTAGGTTATATCATATAATTAAAAAACATAATTTGTAAACCAAATAATAGTTATATAATTAACAAAAAATGAAAATTTTATGTGTACCTAGTCTCAAAAAAATAATTATGGTTTCTTTGGTGATATCATTATTTTTGAATAAATCATAATTGTATTTAAATAAAACATATTTTATTGTAAGAATATCCCTCAGGTGTTTCCAACACGATGTGCAGTAGGTACCATTTTCGTGCACCAAGTAATTCTCTAGTCAAACATGACACGCCTTTTTAACAGTTATTCCCCATAGGCACCTCAGTTCCAAAGCCATGTCCTCATTTAATATACATACAATGATTTATTTCTAAAAAAATAATCTTTACCTTACCAAAACATTTATATTGTCTACTATAACAATCCTTAATTCACATAATATGGTTAGGATTCGTAATCTATGTTTTCTAAAATATAGTTCCTAATGTTTATACTAAACATTAAATGATACCAACTATGGTGACCCCAGCCCTAGCATCCCATAAGAGGATCCTGCTACCAATACATTAGCATTATATTAAAGGAATCACATCCTGAAGGGAAAAATTGTGTTTTATTCTTGGTAAACTAGGTATATACTTGATTCAAACATTAAATTTGAAAAAAGTACAAGATTATTTTTTTCATGAATAAATCTATTCAATTTATAATATCCATGTATACCAGTCATAATAAAATTCATTTAATCATGGAGAAATGGAAAAAAATATGAGCTCGAATTCTCATTTAGGATTAAGTACAATAGAAGGCATCATGAATCAATAAGTATAATTAACCTATAAAGGTAAATAAATGAGAAAAAAATTCCATATAAATTACTCAAAAATGAATAATCAGTATAGAATGGTAAATAACTAAAAAATACACCATTTACTCAATACACTAAAAATTAAATTTTTTGCAGATAATATTTCAATTAAAATTTATGTATAATAATTACTTATCCTATAATTATGGGAATTCCTAAATATTACATGCTATTATCTCAGAAATTACGGTACCTCTACTTTCAAGACCCTTTAAAATAATGTTTAAAAACTATAGGTAGAACCCCCTTCAATTTGGAAGACCTATTTTTTTTATGAGACCTACCAATTTATTGAGTTGATAAACTATACCATGCCCCACCCTTCTCTTGAGGTCCAAATAATTCCTTATATATCCAATAATCAGTTTAATTAAGGAATAAATATTCATTATCATAAAATATTTTTTTCATTGAAATATATGTGTTTTTAATTATGTACCAGTTAATAAATTAACTTTCAAGTTAAGAATTATAGATAAAAATTAGTACATGTTTTAGTAAAGAAAATGAAAAGAGTCATACCACAGTTGCCTGGATTCAGTTCCTTACATTATTACATTGGTATACTAAAAAATGAAGATTCATCCCAAAGTAGCGAAATGTTTAGTGTTTTTTGAATACCTCATACAAACATAAGTTTTCCATTACTACTTGATAAGAATAATTGTATAATAACTCCATTGGAAACATCCACAACTCTTATATTATCCCTACAGGTCATTCATAATATACATCTTCATATCATGGGGAAAATAACATATAAGAATGGGGTGATCTCAGATGCTCATTAATGATAACCCATACAGAGGAAGGTATAAAAAAATAATAAGGAGTTGTGAATAACTAAAACAATTAACATTAAAACATAATCTTGAGTATAATATGGATGGAATAAAATATGAATAAATAATTCCATATAAATAATAAACTGATAATTAATATTAAAAATGTATATTATACATTTATAATATTCAAATGGATAATCATTTACTAATATCATAATGAGGAAATGCATAAGGTCATGCAACATACTATAGAGGCCTCTACCAAGACATATGAAAATAAATGGATAGGGCCTTGCCCAAAATCAATTTATATTTTTTCTCCTGAGACCTATAGATGCATCGAGAGTCTGTAGAATTCCCCAACCACCACATAATAATTATAATTTAATCCTCATTTTAATGATGTTAAACATAAAAAAACATCTATATATAAAATATATAGGACATTCCTGAATCTGTAAATATAATCACAAACCATTCTGAGTTGTATGGTGAATGGTATCAAGATAGTACATCAACATTAAAAATTCTCATAAACCTTTTAATAAAATTTGGTATATTATAATAATAAAATATCAAACTTTATAAATTATTAAATTCAAAATTGGTTTTTAAATAGATTAAAATACTCTAATAAAATCATCAATGAATTCTTGGGAGAAATACCGATTTTACTTCAAAAAGAATAATGATTTTGGACAAATCCTTTTTATTTATCATAATTATTTCCATAAAACCAAAATTCATAAAATATAGTATTCATTAAAAAAAATTATTAAAAAAAAATTCTTAAAAAAGATTATGGATGGTACTATAAATGAGTAAGAAATAGTGATGTTCCCTTTAACGGGGCATTCTTATCAGGATGAATTGATAAGGGAATATTGTAAAACATATATTTCCCATAAATGAAAGATGAAATGATCAGGATACAAGAGTTTAAGAAAATATACAACAAATTTAAAATAATTATATAAAAATATTGATTAATTACATTTGGTTTGTAATGGAAGAATGCATAACACGAATGAAAATCATGGTTTTGGAAGAAACCCATACCTTATGTCTGAAAGTTTTGCATCACTTGACCTTAATGTCATGTATAATAAAATTAAATGAACTAATTAAATAATTAATAAAATATTATACATTAATTTTATTTAATGTAATTTTATTAAGTCTGTTTATGGTCATCTTTATGAGTTATAAGATACAATTTTATCATTTGGGAGTGTTCATTTCCCCAATTTTCAAGATCGTTTTACTTGTATATGTGAATGGAAGTTTGTGTAACATGGGAATAGATATATTGAATTAATTTTAAAAGTTATTAATAAAAATATAGAATATTAAAAGGTTATATAATTAATAATGATATTTTGTGTGATGATAAATCATTAGATAAGACATTAACGAAAATCGTTCAGATTATTTTGGTATTTTTTGATCATCACAATCCAGTTTTGTAAAACTAATTAACATCATTTGTATATAATAGTTATAGAACACAATATAGGATTTATTACATATATTATAATTTTTTTTAAATATTAAAATATTTTTTTGAAAGGATTTTAATGTGGTAATGAGAAATGAAAATACATCATCCATGATGTAGGAAAATGGTAACATCACAAGCGATGTTTTCATTTATAAAATAAAATGGAGAGATATGTATATATATGAAGGACACTGATGATAGATATTACAATAACATGATGTAATTATATTATATATATTATATTGAAGTTATCATGCCATGTGGATGAGTGTATAGGAGGATAATATTTGAATGAAAAGAACTTGAAAAGAACTTAGTAAGAAAAGAGAGAGGTTTTTACCTCTAGAATTTCTCCTCTTTGAGAACCTCTTTAAGGTAAATTTTTTGATATTTTTATGATACCAAAAGCTCTTAGATGTATGGTAGGGTCTTCAGAATAGGGTTTAGTATAATTCTTACAAGGATAATATCTTTAAAGAGGTGAGGAGAAGTGGTGGTGAGGGATGGTATTTATAGTGGAAGAGTGGGGTGTGTTTAGTTATTTTATACTATAGTTTGTTATTTTTTCTTAAGAAAATAAGTAGAGGTTATTCTTGTGACAAAATAAATTATAAAGTGAATTTTAGTTATAAATAATGGTTTTTAACTCTTCCCTACAACATAAATGAATAAAAATTCATGTATTTCGCAGTTAACTTAAAATACTGTATTTTACGACACACCAAATAATAATGTATTTTATAAAAATCCAATATATCACTATAATAATATTTTTACATTTAGATTTAAAAAATGTACTGCATTTTATGAAAATATTTTTCTAAAAATGATTAATTTAATTTTAAATTATAATTATCATTTACTCAAATATGGTTTTTAATATTATAAGTGATTTTATAACACAATGAAAAATTAACTAAGGTCTCATAAAATCATATTAAAATCGTAAGAAAAAATATATTAATTTATGAATACACTTTATGAAAATAAATTTTCTTTTAAATAATTAAATTAATTATAAATGTGTAATTATATATTTATGACTGACAGAAATGCAAACACATAATTAAAATTGATTAAAATATTTATTTACTTACACAATGTTATAATTTTATTACACATTCATTTATAAGATGCCAACATTTTATTTATACTTTAACAGGTAAGATTACTATTTATTCGGCATGTTTATTATTCATAAGGGTCATATTACTATTCCTATGTTGATGTTAGTATTTTATCCATATATTTTCCTTAATTTTTAGAAATATATTTTATTTCATCCCTTATTAATTTATAAAGTCTATAATTTTCTCTCTATGTGGTTTTATCTGATTTATATTATATAAAATATTTATAAGAAGGGAAATTACATTGATAAAATATTGGTTTGTTTAATTCTCCCATCCTTTAAATAATATTCAAATTAATTTCTAGAATTTAACCTCATAAAATTATTTGGATAGTTATTTATTGTAATTTCCTCTAGTTCCCACATTGACTCATCAAATTTATGACTTTTCCAAATCACCATTACTAGTCGAGTTTCTTAGATCCTCAACACATATTCATTAGCATCCATAATTTAGATAGGATTTTCACAGATAGATAAATCATGTTCTAATTATATTCTATACTAAGTGAGGACATGTATTGGGTTTTTCATTTACTTTGTTAACAAATAGATGTGGAAGACTTCATGAAATTTTGAAAGCCTGGATTTCATTACCAAATAATAACCCACAGCTTCAATTCCCTTGATAATTTAAAAAGGACCAATGTACATGGGGATTAGTTTTTATTTCTCTACAAATCTTATAAATACCCTTCCATGGAGATACTTTTATGAAAACATGACATCTCATATGAAAATCTAAATCGTTCTTTTGTTTATTGTCATATCTTGTTTTCCTATATTGATATACATTGATATGGGTTTGAAAAGTCTTTACCTTTCCATTTTCCTATCCATAAGCTCTCGGCCTACAATATTCCTTTCACTAACTTCATCCAAACAAGTTGTTATATAACATATCCTTCTATAAAATGATTTATATGGTTCCATTTGAATACTTCAATAGAAAATATAATTCTAGTAAATATCCACCAAAGGGAAATACTGTCACCACATACCAGGAAAGTCAAGAGAGAATGATCTCAACATGTCTTCAAATGATTGAATGGTCCTTTTAGATTACATGCAAGTTTTAGGGTGATAATAAGTAGTCAAATGAAGATCATTATCCAATTATTTTGGATTTCTTATCTATAGTTATATTATAGATCATATATCAAAATCAGACACAATTAAAATAGGGTCTCTATGAAATCTTACAACTTCTTTAATATAGAGCTGTGAAAGTCTCTCTAGTGGAAAAACCTACCTTATAGTGAGGAAATGTGCAGATTTTGTTAAATCGATCAACAATTACACATATTGAATCATTCATTCATGGATTCATTGGAACACAAATAAAAAGATACATTGTAATGTATTCCCATTTCTATGTAAGAATTGGAATAGGATTCATGACTCTTCTAGGATATTGTTTTTCTTCCTTCACCAGTAGATAGACTAAATATCTTGACATAGAATAAAAAATACATTGTTTCAAATTATCAGACTAGAAATGTTCCTTTAAAAATATATTCGTCTTAGTGATACTAACGTGTATAGAGAAATTTGAACTATGGTCATCACCAAATAACTCTTTTTTTAGCTCAACAATAGTTGGAACTCAAATGACCTTACTAGATATCTGAATTCCATCCTCAAAAATGAAGTATTTTAACCTCCAACCATTCATTGTATTAATTTTATTTTATATATTCCCATCATCATAATAGGGACATTTAGTCCTCTATAAAAAATATAGTTGGAAAAACAATTGAAAAAGTAATTATGTTCTAGATTCATTGATAATTCCAATATCCATCTTTGATAGATTCATGTACACATGATCCTTTTCAATCCTCATTTATTCCATAACTCAATGATATTTCATGATCAATGCAGCTTTTACCATATTCACCTCCCATGGTAGGTTGTGTTCTGAAAAATCATAACCCTTTTGTAGATTAATACTCTGCCTTTGGATCAAGTTGATTTTTTATGTGAGAAGACATATTTCCAACTCTTATTATCTATATATATCACTCATCATTCACCATAGGGATAGTGTCTCCATATTTTCAGAGAAAATATTAAATATTATATCCCCTTTATGTGAAATATTGGTTAATGAGATAGCTAATGGGAAAAGTTCCGAATGAATCTATTACAATAACCAGATAAACCAATAATGATCTATACCTGGGTTATGTTTTCTAGTGTAATCCATTCCTAAACAACCATTTTCTTCACAAGATCAACTAATATTCCATTCTTATAGAAAATATGGACCAAAAATGAAACTCTTTCAATAAAAAATTCACGCATTATAAACATACCATATAACTCTCTACTTATAAGAGTCTCCAGAAAAACCCATAATAGTTTTCTATGGTCCTCATAGATTTTGTAATATATCAATTTATCATCAATAAGTGAAAAAAATATACCAAGATATTCCATGAACAATCTATACATAAAATTCATAAAAATATATGTTCCATTAGACTATACATATTTAATTATTGTAAACTCATAATTTACATACCTTATTAGAAATATTGTCTTTGGAATGTCTTACTTCCTCACACACAATTGAATATATCCATATAAGAGATAGATCATCAGGAAAAATATTTTTCTAATTGATGTTAATTAAATAAATCAACAATGTGAGGCATATGATACTTGTTATTTATTGTAAGGACATTTATTTCTCTATAATAAATGTACATCCTCAAGGATTTTTCTTTCCTTTTAAAAAAAGAACAATGGTTCCCTTTTGGAGAAACACTAGGAAAAATGGGTCAGATATTATTCAAATTCCCTACTCATTACATCATCTCCACTAATTCTATTGTGGCCATTCTGTAAGTAGTATTTGAAATAGTTATTGAACCATTAATTAAAGCACTATATAACTAAAATTCCTACTCTGGATGATGTATATGAAAATAATCTAGAAATACATCAATATATTATTACACAATAGGTCTATATTTAATTTGAATACTCTTTCCCTTATCCAAAGAGTTTTTGTTCTCTTGCTCCACAAAAATTTTATTCAGTAGAGATACTGGAAGTGGTTCTAGATAATAAAGATATGACAATATTTCTACTACAATGATAAATAATTCCATATCTTCCTTAAAAATCATAATTTCCATATTCTTATAAGATAAGTTTTCATCATATTTTGAAAAAGAAATCATTTCCAAGGATTATATAAAATTAAATGATAGGTATGATGACATGTTCAGAAACTAATTCACACTTGTGTTTCATAAATGGAACTAACTGACACATATTTATTATAATTATTCTTCCCTAAGTATTTTTTATTGAAAACATGTTTATTTAATCGAAAGGTAAATGTATAATTTTCATGGAAAACATGGAATATATAAAATTATTCTATGATCTAGAATCATAAAATGTATTGGATAATATTGGGGAAAATATTTAAGTGCCTTCCTCCACACATTTGAGCATCAACCACCATAGTTGTGAGCACAAAATCATGGCCATGCTCCCATTTCCTTTTTGGGGGGATGTTTCCTAGACTCTTATGCCAATAATTTTTTTAGTGTGCTATGTCACTATAATTTTAGAATTTAGAATTGGTATTTTCTTTATTTCCATGCAAATCATGGGTTTAGTTTGATGTTTCTCCACATATGTAAAAGTCTCATTTTCCTTTAATGTAGTTTATAGGGTCTGTCCTTCCGCATGTATCGACTTTAAAAAATTCCAATTTTTATTCATAGTTGTATCCATTATTTCTTCTAGCACCCTATTCTCCTATTTGTTTCCCTTAAAATAAAAAAAAATATAATTTTATCTCTATCTTAATAGCACATGATAATATATCTTCCAATGATGAGATATTTTTGGAGGCCAGTTCCCTTCAGAGTAATGGATTTAAGCTACCAATGAATTGATCAATTTTTCTCCTTATATTATGTATGTTGTCCATGACAAGCCTCGATAAACATGTAAAACTAGACTCATACTTCACAACATTTTAATCCTTTTTTTCAGACATAATAATTGCCTCTCTATATCTGTTCTCTATTTCTGAGGAAAATAATTTTCTTGCATAATTTATTTAAAATATTCACATTCCATATTTTCAATTTCTCCCCCTCTGTTTTTTTGAATCAATGGCCACCATTTATCAGAATATTATTAGGTAAAATAAAATTCCATGACAACCTTCTCTATTTAACTACTTCCTAAAGAGAGAAATCTATTCTCTCATAACATATCCATTGTACTGTTAATAATTGTATTTTAGTAATATTAAATATTATAGGTTACTGTCACATAATGTGTTATAACATTTATTCTCCAAATTGTGGATTATGATACTCCATATAGGTACGGTTATTATTAATAACCTAATTCATCTATACAAGTATAGTTATAAGTTGTTCATCACCAGTTGTAATTGTTTCTTCAATATCATTATATTTCATGGGAGGTAAATCCCTACATGGAATACAAGTGTTAGTAAGTTTCCATTCCTTCAACTTGGAACCATTTCTAAACATTGTAATACAATAAATTTGGTTGTGAATCATAATGTAAAATTTCAAACTATAAAAACACTTAACATAAATTAGATCCTAAGGCATAGCTAATCTCCAAATCATAAATATGGTTTATTTGGTGACCTAATTACTTTTAAATCCAACTTAATTTCTTGAAAAGAATATTTGAATTATTCTATGGATATCTCATAATAATTTAAAACTAGGTGTGCAGTAAGGCCTTTTGTCGTGTACCAGGATACCTCAAGTTAGCCTTAGGACACCTTTTTAGAGTTTTCATCCGTATGTACAACTATTCTAGAACCACATCCAATTTTATTGTCTAGATCTGGAGGTATTTCAAGGAATACCCACATAATATCTACATTATAAATATTCTAGGAAGTTCTTGTATAATTGTACTAAATGTTTAACTTATGGATATGTTTCTTATTCTATGTTATCTAAATCTAGATTCCTAGGTTTCTACTAGACATCCTTTGATACAAACTATAATGACCCTGACCCTAGTTTCCCATATCTAGTTCCCTATGTTATAATGTTGAGATAATAAGAAAATAAGTGTCATGACGAAGAACCAAAAATAATTTTATTATGGGAAAACCATATAAAAACATTAATATTACATTACAACATTAAAATAAAAACAATATAGAAACTCCATTGGAAACATCCATAACTCCTATATTATCGCTAAAAGTAATTAATAATATAAATCATCGCTTCATGGGGGAAAATAAAACCTAAGAAAGGGGTGACATTAGACAATTAGTAAAGGTAATAAATATATAGGAATATATAAACATAAATAATATGGTGTGGTTATTAACTAAAAACACATTCCATTGCAACATAATCTTGAGAATAATATTGAAGAAACAAAACAAGAATAAATAACAACATATATGTTATTACATGATAATTAATCTTAACCATGTATATTATATTTATCAAATATTGACATAGATAATAAATTACTATTATCATAATGAGTGAATGAATAATGTTGGACAAAATATCATCAAGGCCTCAACCAAAACATCTGAAAAAAAAGGGTTATGGCATTGGCCAAAATCCATTTTTTTCTCATGAGACCTATCGATGCCTAAATAGGATATAGAGGGACCCCCCCATCTCTTACTAATTAAAATAAATTACTCCTATGAATGGGATTAAACAAAAATTATATATACATATGAAATTAAAATAGCATTCCCCTATCTGTAAGCATAATCACTAACGATTTTGAGTAGAATGGTGAATGGTATCAAGATAGAACATTGATGGTCGAACTGATCATAAAAAATTAAATAAAATTTGGAATATTATAACCATAATAAAATAAATCTCATTAACGAATAATATTCAAAATTGGTGTTAATATAGATGAAAATACTCTTACAAAATCATCAATAAATTCTTGAGAGAAATGCCCCTTTTACTTTGCAAAGAAGATCTCTTCAAGAAAATTCATTTTAATTTTTCATTATTATTTGAATACAACCATAAATTAAAAAATATAGATTTTTATAAAAAAATAGTTATTTTATACAAATAATGCGGTATTAAAAATTATTATTGATGCTATATGAAAATAGGTATAAAATTGAGAGGTTCCTTTTAACCAGGCATCATTATTGGGATGAATTGTAAAGGGAACCTTCTAAAATATGCATTTCATGTAAACAAAAATGAACTAATAACGATACATATGTTTCTATAGTATAAATATAATTTAATAAAAATTATTGTAAAATAATTTAAAATTAAATTGGTTTATATTATGATAAATAATTACCCAAATGGAAATAATGGTTCGTGAAGAAACCCTTACTCAATGTCTAAAAATATTTTGTACATGACCTTAATGACCTATATTACCATATTAAATTGATTAATTAATTAATTAAGAACCTTATATACTTGTATTTTGTTTAATATATTTTTATTAATTTCATTTATGGTCTTTTTTATGAGTTATAAAATACAATTATATCATTCATTAGTGTTCGTTTCCTTGGTTTCACGATTGGTTTACTAATATATGTGTATGGAAGTTCATGTAAAATGGGAATAGATATCCATTATTAAATTAAATTTTTTTTATAGAATATATTAAATATTAATTGGTTATATATTTCATTTGGATATTTTGGGTGAGTATGAATTTTTAGAAAAGACATTAGTGATAATTATTTACATTATTTTGGCGGTTCTTCGATCATCTTAATCTATTTTGGTTTTATTAATTAATAACATGAGTATATAATGGATAAAAACATTAAATTTGATATAATAAATATATTATAATTTTCTTTAACCAAAATAATTGTTTTATGACCAGCCTAGATGGCCATAATGGAATAAGAAAAGACATCTTCCATGATGTCGATAAATTGACACATCATTGATTATGTTTTAATTTATAGAATAAAAGTGGAAACATTAAGAGTATGAAGTTGGATATTCCATTAACAATATAAAATTATAGTATATTAATTATATTTTATTTATCATGACACTCTGAAAAGGTGAGTTTTAGTGAATATAATATTGAAAAGAACATGAAAGGGAATTAAAAAAATTATGTAGTTTTTACCTCTTGAATTTCTCCTCCTTGAGAACCTCCTTAGGGAAAGGTTTTTGGTATTTTGTTAAGACCAAAGTCACTGAACATTTGGGGAAGGGATTTTGAATATTTTTTTAAGAATTTGGACTAGTTTAAAATCATCAAATATTTGAGTAGAGGAGGTGAAGAGGGGTGGCATTAATAGTGGATGAGAGGGGTGTTTTTTTAATTATTTTAATAATTGGATTATTATTTTGCATCATGTCAAAAAATAGTGAGGATTTTGTGAATAAATACAATAAATAGTGCATGTGAGTTCTAAATAATGGTTCTTACTGAATCATTATATCATCAATGACTCAAAAATTCATTTATATATCATTTATTGTAAGTTCTCATATTTTACATTTCAGTAAATATTCAAGTGTTTTAAGAAAATCCCAAAACATTATTAGTCCCATTTTTTATGTTTAGAATTTAAAAATAATCAACATTTTATAAAAATATTCTTATATATATAGGTAATTTAATATTTAATATTAATTATCATTTACCTGAAATGTATAGCTTTTAAAGCCATAATGGATTTTATAACACTTTGAAAATTTAACTAATGTCTCATAAAATTATCTTAATATCATAAGACAAAAAAATTGATTTATGAAAAAACATTTTGAAAATAAAATTTCTATTAAATTATTATATAAATTATAATATTTTAGTTAATTATTTATGACTTACAAAATTTCCCACACATAATTAATAATTTGTAAAATATTTATTAACTTTTTCTATGATATAATTATATTATACTTTCATTTATATGATATCTATATTTTATTTATACTTTCTTGGGGGAGGATACATTTTATTCAGATTATTTACTATTTATAGGGATCATATTACTATAACTGTGGTAAAGTTACTATTTTATCAATATAGGTTCTTTAACTTATTGAAATACCTCTAATTTTATTCATTCATAATTTGTAATGTTTGTATTGTGTTCTCTATGTGATTTTATGTGATTTATAATCTATAAAATATTTATTAGAAGTGAAATTCCATTGATAAAATATTGGATCATTATAAATAATAGAAATAATGAATGAATATTGATATTTAATATAAATGTAATTTACAAGGAAAAATGATTACTATAAAGTGATTGTTTCAATATAATGTTATCAATCATTAATGAAAGTGAGATTGTTCAATAAATTTTACCCTATAGTAATTTTCAAGTCACATACCCTTGGATGAAATAATTACAAATTAATATTTAAATTAACATGATTTATGAATTATAAATGATATTACCTTTCAAAGGGGTATTATATATACACCACATAAAAGTGAGTTTGTAAATAACAACAAATAAGGCTCAATGATATGTATACCTAGACGAAATCCCGTACATAAAGTTTATTTTCAGTTAATGATGGTTTAACATACTATATATTGGATTTAAACATCTAATTAACTTTCAACAAAACAATATTTATATTTATAATATTATATATGATCCTTTTATATTATATTATCACATTTTCATTAACAATATATCATTACATGAGTTATTTTTTGAGTTAATTGTCTTTTTTTATCATGATTTATTTTCATGAAAGATGTGATTTATATGTATATTATATATATATATATATCATATTGAGAATAATTATCCTCACACAATAATAACATTTTTCAAAAATTATACTTTTAAATCCAATCATTAATGAGGGTTATGAAATAAAAAGTTTATTGGGATCATTGAGATGGTAGACTGTAAATACGTATGAACAATATTTTCCATTTTTTAATAATAATTATTGAATAATCTAATTAATATTTTACCTTTAAATAATTATCATAATATCATATATATCATATTAATTATTTAATTATACATATATATCATTCATGTGTTGTGGTGATGAATAGAGAGTCTCATTTCTTCGTAAATGTAGTAGTCCAAAGGTAAACAAATTATGTTATCATCATTTAGTGTAAAAAAATAAAATGATATATTATTATTAAAGAAATATGAATATTTCATTAATATTATAACTAATTCTTGTAAATAAAAGATAATAATTAATTTTACTCCTTTTCAACATCCTTTAAAACCATTATTGAAAGACGAATCACATTGCTTCACGAGACGACAGTCTGCAGTACACACGACCGATGTTGTCATGTCTCATATAAAATTTAAATTAAATAGTTATATATTTTATAATGAATCTATAGTAATTATAATTCTGTAAATATCATATATAAAATTTATATATATCATCATACCCACCCATGATATGTGGTAATGGAATAACTAAAGACATCAGTTCATGAGGTAGTAGTCATCTATACACATGAACAATGATTCCATAACTCATTTGATAGAAGTGTGCATGGTCTTAGGTAATTAAATTTTAAAAAAATTCTTTTTATATTAAATATATTCAACTTATAATATAATAGTGGTATAATGGTAATTTATTGTGATGGAGAAAGATAAAATAAAAAGATTCTTGTTAAAGAACATTATCTCTTCTTTGGGTATTCTCCTATAGATTAAACTATGTCATACCTAGAATGGATTTATGCCCAAAATAAGTCATATTATATGAGATTAGGAATGTTTATAAGTGGTTTAGAATATATTTCATAAAAAAGTGGGTTCAATCTGTGAAGAATGTGGGAGAGTGAGTTCTCCTTCATAGTTTAGGAGTGGCATTCTTATATATATTCAAAAACTATTATCTATTGGGAGGTCTCACATACCTCATGTGGATCTAAAATTGAATAATTATTGAGTTTGTGGTTTTGAATTTCTAGAAACACCATCAAAATAGACAAAAAATAAATTTTTACAATTTTATTCTTTTGTCTATATGTTTACTCAATTTTTCCCCCTTTATTTTTTTCCACGGTAACCTGTATCTTTTTATTTACAAAGGTAAATTAACCATTAATGAAAAAAATAAAATTTGTTTTATTAAAATTATTTACAACCATTGTCTCTAAATATTTTATATAATTTATAAAATAAAAATAACGTGTGTGTGGGAAATTAATGTTAAAAGAATCACATGTAATAGGAAAACCCATTATTTTAACCCTAAC
This sequence comes from Viscum album, assembly GCA_963277665.1. Classification (NCBI taxonomy): domain Eukaryota; kingdom Viridiplantae; phylum Streptophyta; class Magnoliopsida; order Santalales; family Viscaceae; genus Viscum; species Viscum album. Next base: position 1,296,655,378 of record OY728135.1, read on the forward strand.
CACGTTAAAAAGGTTTTTCTATTTATGGGTCACTAAATTTAGTTTAAAATAAAATTTGGTAGATTAATGAACCATGTTTCATATTTATTAATGGTTAAAAATTATATGGAAGAAGTTAGTATTTTTATTAATTTTAAAACAATTCATAAAATATCTTTTTTTATAAAATTACATTAATGTCTACTTTGACATTAATGATTTAATTTGAATTTAAAAATATCAATAAAATGATGTAAATTGAATATATTAAGTTAAAAAAATTAAAATATATATTAATCTACCTGATTAATGGAATTCAATAATTCATTCAATTTATTTCAATTTTAATATTTTTAGTACCATTTATTTTAGTTAATTAATAACTACATAATTACAACGTCAGAGTTTTTAAATAATTTTACGAGATGAATTAAATTATAACAATTAAATGTAAATTATTATGATAAATCAGCTCATTTTTATTTAAAAATATAATTCATAACCTAACCAATGTTTTTCTCTATCCCAATGAATTATAGATATTAAAAAGGGGGATTACCTATAATAAAAAAGGCATTTGGGCCATTCAGGCTGTATAGGTAAATTTTTTGTAATATAATCACTATAACTTATAGAAATGTATCATAAGGTGATACCGGTGGAAATATGTATATCAATGGGGTTTTGAAAACTTTTGGATCATTTCTACACCTTATATTCTTTATTTAACTACGAATTTAACTAATTGTTTACCTTAATCACTGTAATTACATGTATGTGTTTCCACTGATCATTATAGTAAAATTAATTTTAGGTTATTTGGTAATATAATATTTTTTATTCCAAATATGGTATTAATTTTACTAAATTGAACCAATGGAAATAGAAGAAGTTAATTTAAAATTAATCACAAATATGTCATGAGAATGGCAGTTTTGAAAGTGAATAGGCTCAAACAATTATAATGTTATCAAGTTTGAATTAAATATAAAAATGACTAAAATTATATAAATTATATCTAAATATTATTGGAATAACTAATATTAATTTAATGAAATTTAAAACATAATTTATTATTATATGATATTTAAAGGAAAAGGTTTTTTTTAATTAAAATTAATCATTTTCCACTATTCATAAAAAATTAGTATTATAAAAAATACACACAAAATTAACCCTAATATAATTTCAAAAATGAATTTTATTCTCTAATAATTTATTTATAAAATTGGAAAAAAAATTTATATTATGTACACAACACTCTACTAATCCTTCTTTGAAAAATACTATTTTTTCAGAAAACATTTATTTTTTTAATTGATACTTATTTTATTACTAATCAATAGAAAATTAGTAATAATTTGTAAATATATATATATATATATATATATATTATTTAATCATATTTAATCATGTCATTCAATGGCTAGCTAATAACTATGATATTAAATAATGATATTAATAGTATATTGTTGTTTGATATGACTTGGTCTTTCATTTTACCCATGATATCATAGAAAAAATATGTTCTTTGTATAAAAAGCTAAACATAGTTCTCTATATACCAAAAATAATCAAAATGTTTAATTTCACATACTCCATTTAATGAAATTTTATTCTTTTAGAATTTAATAATTTTATATAGAATTCTTATCATTCTATCCCTGTAAATTCTCAAATATAATAATTAGTGTTAACTCACATAATAATGGAAGTATAGAAAAACTATATTCTTAGCCATGGATACCCAAGATAAGACTACTAGATTTTACCATTTCTTCCATTCCACTAAAAAACACATTCACATAGGATCAAAAAATAGAAAATGCAACAAAAATACTAACAACCTTACAAGGAAAACCTCACACAATTATATATCTTATTAAAAACACTAATAATTAAAAATTTCATTGATCAGAAGTGAAACAAGAAAAAAGAAATTTAAAAACATAAAAATTAATATAAACATTTAAAATTATATTTTTTTTACTTCATACAATCTGTTTTTTCATATTTTAGGTGTGGATTTATATATATATAATATTTTATGAAACATTAATAAACAAATTATAAAATACACTAGATTACTTTTGATAGATTTAGTAGAAACATTCTCATATACCGATAATCTCGACATGATTCTTGTTCAATTGATTTGTTAGCCTAGTTCCACTATAGTTCATCAAAATTCCTATGCAAGTAATCTGATGTTGGAGCTTAAAATAACCATATTTTTTAAAATGGGTTCATGTTTGAGTATTTCATAAATACGTTACTATCTTTTTTAAATAATATAAAAAAATAATGAAAATTTAACCAAGCCATTTTCATCGGAATTTTACTCGGATTTAAAAAATGTAGAAAGAAAATGTTTATTTCTTAAAAATTAACCCAAAATAATGGTTAATGAAATTATAATTTTGATATATTTTTTTATTTTATGATTTCATAATCCATCATGTCATTTATGTAATATATTTTTAAAATATATTATGTATGTTATATTGTAACACCCCAATGATTCATAGTACATTATCTCTTTAAAATAATTCAATAGCTTTCAGCTCACACATTACTGAGTTCGAGCGCACGACGACTAACCAAACTAGCTGTTCAAAAGAAGTTTAGAATAGAATTAACTGAATTTTAAATTTTATATATTCCATTTAATTTTAACATCCATATTATGTGTTTCTTAGACATAATATATGAACTAATTCATTTTTTCATATAAAGGATGTATTTTTTAAAAAATGAAATTTTACCGCCATTTAATGGTGAATCCTTTTTAAATCAAATATTTTATGCTTTTATATATTCAATATGAGAAAAAACACTTTTTATTTTGAATTGGGACATAAAAATCAAGTTTCGATAAATTTTTGATGACTTTCGGAAAACATTCATATTTGGATAAATAGTAAAAAATACTAAATTTTAATTGAAAACAAATTTATTAATCAAAATACATTTGAGTGTTAAATTATAAATTAGAATGGTTTAGAAGTATAATTAGATTATATTTTTACCATTTAATACGATTTTGGTTATTGGAATTAGTTTCACTTTGAAATTATACATAAACAAGTGTCAATCTTTTGATAGTTATTATTTCTTTAAAAAAAGATATTTGTTTTGACAACGGGAATTAATTTTAAATTAATTAAATAATCTTCTATGTTTTGAATTTGGTAAAATATAAATCATTTTATAATTCATAAGATCAAATATAGCTTAGGAATAATTTTTTGTATTTTTCTGAAAAACATCAATTTTGATTAATAGTAAAACCAATTAGTAGTAGTTAAAAAACTGTCTTTTTCATTGAAATGAAATTTTACAATTTCTGTGAATTGAATTTCGAAAATCCAACATACATTGTTGTTATTATTATGTAAATTTTTTTTCTAGAAGATGAAAATAATTTTGCGTGAATAGTAACGTTTCACATTTATTTACCGTGGTTAAATGTAAATAAGGTAATTCATGGTAAAAATAATATTATAATAACACAAAACTACCTTAACAATTCTCCTTACCTTATTGGACAAGTCGTGGCCAACCATGGGAATATTTGGGTCGATTTTGGGACCCCATGGAGCCACTTACGAGTGATAATGACACTTTATTTTAATTAGCTTAAAGTAAAGACAGAAATGACATTTACAAATATCTTTTTGAATATAAATTTTTACCTGGGGTTAAATAATTAATATTTTCTACTCTAAATATTATTAAGAAAGATAAAATTATTTCCTACATTATTATATTTTTTTAATATTTAGATATCAAATTAATTAAATTATTTATAACACAATAATGATGCAATATTCACCTCATTAATAAATGATTTAAATAAATAAGATTCTCAATATAAAAACATTATCCAAATCCTATGAAATTTTTATTGGATGATTTTATTTCTAATATTAGTCACCTTGGAGTTGACATTAATGAGTTTTGGACCTTCTGAAACTGAAGATATGTTTATAAGAAAATAAAATTTTCATACTTTCCTAAAGAGCCCCTCATCTCTCTAATAAAATGACACCACTTCTAACCCACTCCTCACACCTCTCGAGCCCCTTGGCCCGTCCAAACCCTGCCCAAATAAGCTCTAAAGATCCCTCACTCCACTTATTTTCTTTTATTTTACTTGTCCAACCCCTAAACGCTTTTTATTCCTTTATTTTTTTTTAACAAAACCAGTATCCAAAATTTACTAGGATGTTGTTATGACAGGTATTCAAACTACACTTACACACACCTCCATTTAATGGGTAAGAAACACATTGTTTATATGGATGGAAAACTAACATCTCATGAAACAATGATTGTTCAAATATCTCATACCGCCTCTCATGGTGGACATTTATATGGAAATGTATTTATATATGATACAAATTATGTTTAAGTTTTCTTTATTATTCTTTATTTTCCATTTATAGCATTCTTTTATGGTTTCCATTATGGGTAAACGTGATAATTTCATTTGAGGAAGTGCGGACTACTACCCCCCTCAAAGTGATATGACAAGGTTAATGCCATATATGGGACATATAAAATGGATTTAATTATATCATATATCATATTATATTTGAATTATAATATACCTATGTATCCTTATGTTTTAGTTTCCATAAAATGCAAAATATAAATGAAAGTAGCATTTATGCGTACGTACGGCTTACATTCTCCATGAACGGTGCATTTCATTTCTTATCTCAAAATGTTATGTACTATTATATGTACATATATATACTGAATATAATATATATATATATATATATGATATTTAAATCATGTACATCATTCTAGAGATAATGGACCTTTGTCCCAATGGACAAATTGTAATTATAATAAGTTCATTTTTTACTCATCATCTGAACATTGATAAAATATCCTCTATAAACTCAAATAAATAACTAATGGTTATAGAAATGTAATAAATGATATAAAAGGAATAATAAACTGGAAAAAATTTCTTAATAAATTATAAATTTACTTATGTTTATTATTAAAGAAGAACAAAGAACATTCAAGACAAGTCGGACATGAGGTAAGAGGTTTCGAATCTCACTTTTAATTCTGTGAGATTTTCATTGTTTTCCACTTATTTATTGCATGTGGTGTATTATGTACTTCCATGTGATATATATTATCATTATTCTCTTTATATTCATGGTATTATGTGACTCATTTAGTGGTTATTAACTTTTTGTCATACGACTTGATTGATTACCACATGGTAAGGGGTTTTCATCTCACTTCTTATTTCCATGGGATTCATGCAATATTTCCACTATTTCTTTTTGTGTGGTGTATGCACTGACCATTATTGTATTTTTTTAAATACTTTAATTTATTGGTATTTAAATCATCTTTGTATGATTCTTCTTTCATGGCGTGTTTGTTTCGTTTGTCGCCAAATCGGTAAGGGAATTTCTAATTTCGATTTCCACTCATTGGGTTTTACGCAAACTTCATTGATTATTTTACTACAAGATTATGTTTAAATTAACTATTTATTTATTTATATAGTAATTTCCACTACCCTTTGTGTGGATATTCTTTCGATACACATAATTACTCCATTGATAAATTCTCAAGTCATTGATATGAACTTGATAAGAGTTGTCTTAATTCAATTTCCATTCAATGAGTTAAACATCCATGCCCTTAGTGTTGTTGTTATAAGAATAAGTGTGAATGTCCTCTGATTTTTTACACTGAATTTCCAATTATATTTAGTGTAATTAAATTTTTCACATATTATATTGTCATTTATTTATCCTTAGCCTAAGGATATGTTCTTTATAAGGGATTTCATCTCTATTTACATTATATTAAGACTTCTTTATTGTTATGCACCAATTCCCTTTGAAATTGTGTTTATACTCTACATTGAAATAGTATATCAAGAATTATTTTACTCTAATGATATTATAAATATTATATTTCCTCAATTATGTTTATTCAAATGTCCCTATTTTGGTTAAAAACACTTACTAAAATATAATTTTAAATGTTTTAAATATTTATTTTATCTAAATCTTTATCAATAATGTTCGTGTTTTAAAAATGGTTTTCAGGATTTATTGATATGAACATGAACGTTTTAAAATGTTAATTCCTTTCAAATGTTACAAATTGGTAAGGGACACATTGATTCAAAAATCTATTTCAAACATCTTTTTGAAAAATATTGATACTTTTAAATGTTTTCATGAAAAATGGATATTTCTCTCAAAGAAGTTTACTGATCATTTTCAACTATGTCAAAATCCATTATAAGATACTATTCTTGATTAAGGTTGATTTATTATGATACAAATAATTAATAACCTATTGATGGTTTTTTGATATGTTTGACTATAGATGTGTAATTTTTATACTATTCATGGATTATGGATAAAGTATTGACATTTTGTATGCTATTTTTAATACGAATGTTTCTGTTATGTTTAAACGATTTCATATGATGAATGAATTAAACTTAGTAAGTGACAAGTGGATCCCATTATAGCCCCTCGACGCATTGGTAGGTCTCATGAGACAAACTAGTGTCTTGGCATAAGGACTTCAATAAATCTTGTTTGTAGTCTTGGAACAAGGCCATGACTATGTGGTTTTGAAGTCAGGCATTATGCATTCCATCATTATAAAAGTGGCTATTGATATTGCATGTGATTATTCAACTAGTTGAATATCCATGTGAATAAGTAAATGGAATTATTTGATTTTATATTTTCCATATTATGCTAAAATTTAAGTTTAAAAGGCTTTTGTTTTAGTATTATATATTTCCTTAAATGTTTATGCTTATTTATGAAAGTTTACCATATATTGTTATCCTTACTGAGCATCTGAGCTCACCCCTTTCTATGTTGTATTTTTCCCACGATGTAAAGAATTATTTTATGTTTGACCTGAAGGGATAGGCTAAGGATATAAGTGTGTTTAAAAAGGGGACTAAATGTTGTTGATGTTTTTATTTCACGATGTAATGTAAAAATAATGAATGTATCTAGTAATTCCAAGGCTAATAAACATATCAGTCTATCCAAAAATTATTCCATGTATCATGACAATGTTATGTAATAATGTACTGACTTTGGGTAACTGGGGTCGAGGCATTACAATTGGTATGATAGAATGTTTAGTACAAACCTTGGAAGCCTGATTAAAAAAACTCTGATTAGAAACACTACCTTATGAAAGACATTGAGGATTAGTATAGAAGAACGTCCAAAAAAATTGGTAATGTAAATATGATATGGGTTTTACAAGAAATACTTCCTTGTATTGATATGAGCAGGTAGAGGAGGCTCTAGCATAGATGTACCTAGGAGTGAAAACTCCTACAATGAGTTTTGGGCTTGAGCCAAGATATCCTGGTACATGACAACGAGCCTTGTTATACTCTTGGTTATGACACTCCTGAGGGATATGATTAGGATAATTTAAATTTTCATTACAAACAAATTTGATGTATTTTAATATAAGATGAGAATAAATGACCTTGGTTAATCTTAAGGTTTTTAAAAATAAAAATAAGGTGTCATGATATTCTCTAAATGACTTTATGACTTTTACTACTCAAACAATGATTTCAAGTTTTAGTCAATGGATGGATTCCACTGAAGTCATAGTATCTTTGATCATGATGTACAAGGAGGTAAAGGTGGTGTAAATGGGAAACAAAATGGAATTTTGATAGGCGTAAAATATATCGTGTTCATGCCAAATCCGTTTTCCAAAAACATGATCAACTACATATATATTAACCAACTCCCAAAATCAAAGAAGAAGAGAAAGTAAGTGAATGATAAGATCTCCAGTAGTGGAGACCATGAAAAAAATAAAGCTCAATTTCCATCATTTAGAAAATGTGGAAGGATACACCTAGGAAAGTGTCTCAATGGAACAATGAAATGATTTATGTTTGGGAATGGAGGACATAATGTAAATCATTGGTGGGGAAAAATAAAGAGTACTATAAGAAGAAAATATTAATGATCCTATGAATCCAATTACTATAATTTTTCGTAAATTTAAGGGATCTTGTCATTACCTGAGTCAATTCTCTATTTTATAGGATAACCTCTAAGTCCAGGAATAACCTATCTCGAAATAAATGTATGGTGAAATGTTTTATGTATGGGATTACATTGGAAGACTATTCTCTTGTATATGTAACCATGTAGTTTGTTATGTGAAAATTCTATTTGAGGATGAATTATCTTTTATTTTGTGGATATAGTTATAAAGAACCATTTGGGTTTATATGATCCTTTAATTTGAGGAAATTACAGGTTATTAATTTTTTGGATGAAAAAGTGAGGTATGAGATAACATTTGTTGTTAGATTATGTTATGGTTATTTTGAAGAATTTATCACATTTTGGGAATGTTATAAAATATAGTTTTTGGAAAAGGACAACATGCAGACCATGTGACAACCCACCGCGTCGGATGAATCTGTGGGAATCGAACCCACAACCAGTGTGCGATTTGAATTTATCACCTACCAATGAACTGCGTGAAGTCCATGGCTAGTGTGATTAATTCTTTTTAGTTAAATTATTTTATTAAGTTTATTAGGGATATTATGTACTATCAAATGGATATCATTTGTTTTAGTAAAATGTTTTGGTGATTAAGTGATAAATGTTATTTTAGAAGACTTTCACTCTGTTGGGAACACTATATGCCTAAAGAAAATAGAATACTATGGGTTTATTTTTGAGAAGTAATGGTGGATATTTTTCAATGTTTTTATTGTTGATTTATAGTGATTTGGTTTATTTATGGAAATGATTAACCTATCATACAGAATAAGTGATTTGTTTAATTACTTCACTTTAAGAGTAGTCGATGTTATTTGGAGATACAATTTAATGTGGAAGAATAATTAATAAAATTATTCTAAGATTTGGGTTAAAATCTTTTTCAGGATTAAATTTAAGGATTTTAAGGAAAAAAATTCATTAAAGGGTAATTGTTGAACTTTGGGTATTGTTTGTTTAAATTTTGGAGATTAATAGTAGTATATCTTTCAATAAAGGATTGTCCTTTTGGGGATCGTATGATCATGTACTAACCATTTTGGTATTTTTTATTCTTCAATGATATGGTAAATATATAGTTCATCCTTTTTGGATTATGTGATTCTGTATAAGTTGAAATTAGTGCTTCAGGTGTAACCAAGTCATCTTGAATACACATCATTTGGAAAAAAGATGAGTTTGTGGTAGAAAATTAATAATGGATGAAAATCTACTGGTAATGTTAGTTTATCCCCTTAAACTCTTAGTAAAAATCATAAATAAATTCATCATAATTATGATATGGAACATAGAACAAAAATATTATTCGTTTACTTTACTTACTGAGTAATCAAAGACCTTTAAACCTATCACAATTTTATGGCATTCAGATCGTTAACATTCTCGTAATAATATTCTTGATCACTCTCCATCAGACCATGATGATTTGTTTCTCTTCCATATCCTTGTTTTCCTACATCGAACCCTAGTATGTGTTATTTTTGAGAACCTTTATACTTTCATTTATTTATTTTAAAATAGAGGCCTCATTAATCCATTTTCGATTTGGGATTTCAATTAAAATATTTTGAAATGTCAAAACCCAAGTTTTCAATCCCAAGCGTAAATTGTGAGGATGTAATTTATTGAAGGATGAGAGAATGTAACACCCCAAGGTTTCATAGTACATTATCTATTTAATGTAATTCAATAGCTTGTAGCTCACCCAACACTAAGTTCGAGCGCATGACAAGTTACCAAACTAGTTGTTCAAAAGAAATTATAAATATTATTAACTGAATTTTGAATTTTATATATTCAATATAATTTTAAAATCCATATAATGTGTCTCTAATGCATAATATATAAAAAATTCATTTTTTCTGAAAAAGTAATTTTCAAAAAAGGAAACATTACAACCTTTTAATGGAGATTCCTTTTTAAATCCAATATATGACATTTTTAAAAAATTAATTTGACAAAATTATATTCTTATTTAGAATCAGGACATAAATAATGTAGGTTTGATAAATTTTTGGTCATTTTCTAATAACTTTCATATTTTGGTGAATAATGGAAAATATTAATTTTTAAAGGAAATCCGCTTTTTTAATAAAAAATTTTTATAGTATTAAATTATAAATTTTAATGGTTTGAATGTATAATTATAATATATTTTTACCATATAATCCAATGTTGGTCATTTGAATTAATTTCACTTTGAAATTATACATAAATAGGTGTGGATTGTTTGATAATTATTATTTTCATAAAAACACACTATTTATTTTGACAACATGAAATAATTTTAAATTAATCATTGCAATATCAATGTTTCTAATTTAGTAAAATAGACCTTATTTTTGATTTCAGAATATCAAATATATCATAGACATAATTTTAGGTATTTTTATGTAAAAACATCAATTTTTTATGAATAGTAAACCCACTTATTAGTAGTTAAAAAACCATCATTTTCATTTAAATGAAATTTTACTGTTTCTGTTAATTGAATTAAGAAAATCCAACATAAATGGTTATTTTAGTAAGTAAAATTTGGTTCAATAAGATTAAAATAATTTTTGGTAAATAGTAACTCTTGATATTTATTTATCATGGTTAAAGGTAAATTGGGTAATTCAAGGTAAAAAGAATATTATAATAATAAACAAATACCTCAAAACATGACTTACATTATTGGATGAGTCATGGCCAACCATGGGCATATTTGGGATGATTTTGGGACCACATGGATCTACTTAAGTGTGATGATGAAACTTTATTTTAATTAACATAAAGTAAAGAAAAAAATGACATTAACAAATATTTTTTAGTATATCAATTTTTACATGGGTTAATATAAGTTTTATTTTTGACTATAAATACTCATTATAAATCTAATGATATTTCCTATGTTATTTTATTTTATTACAATTTTTAGACATCAAAAAAATTAAATTATTTGTGACACAATAATGATGTAGTATTCACCTCAATAATAAATGATTTAAATAAATAAGATTATTAATATAAATACTATATACAAAACTGATCCAATTATTATTTTATGATTTTATTTCAATCATTAGTCACCATATATTCACCTTTAGTGAGTATTTTACATTTTTAAACTGAATATAAGTTTATAATAAAATAACATTTTCAAACATTCCTAAAGATCCCCTCCACTCCTTTATAAAAGGAGACCACTTCTATCCCATTCCTAACACCTCTCAATCACCTTGGATCATCCCAAAACTTCCCAAATAAGCTCTCAAGATACCTATATTCCACCAATAATTCTTACCTTAGGCATAAGTCACTTCAATAAGTCATTTGGATTCCAACCAAATGGAGTTACCCAAATTAAATGTAATGGTTTCTCTTTACTTCTTTTATTTTATTTTAATTCTACATACCCTAAAAAAATTTTATTAATTTATTTTATAGCAAAACTAGTATCCTCAATATACTAGTATGTTGTTATCTGAGGGATTCAAACTACACTTACACACACCTTTATTTAATGCGGAAAGAACACACGGTTTCTGTTGATGGCAAACTAACGCCTCACAAAACGATGATTGTTCAATTATCTCCTATCACCTCTCATGGGGCCATTAATATGGCACTTTATTTATATATTATATATATAAAGTTTATGTTTTCCTTATGCTTCTTTATTTCCCATTTATATCATACCATTAAGGTTTCAATTATGGGTAAATGCGATAATTTCATTTCAGGAAGTGCGGACTACAGCCCCCCTCAAAGTGATATGACTCTTTAATGAAATATGTGGGACCTATAAAGAATGGAGTTAATTATAATATATATTATATTATATTTTAATTATAAAATACATAAGTATCTATATCTTTTAATCCCCATAAAATAAAAAATAGAAATGAAAGTAGCATTCATGTGTATGTATTACTTACCGTCTTCATGAACAGTGCATTTTATTTTTTATCTCAAAATGTTATATACTATTATAAATACATATATATACTGGATATATAATATATATATTCTATCTAAATCATTTATATAATTCTGGAGGTAATGGACCTTTGACCACATTGACAAATTGTAAATATAGCAAGTTCATTTTTTACTCAAGTTCCGAACATCGATAAAATATCCAATATTAACTCGAATAATTAACTAATTGTTATAGCCATGTAATAAGTGATATAAAAGGAATAATAAACTTGAAAAATTTTCCTAATAAATTATAAATTAACTTATTTTTATTATTCCGGAAGAACAAGGAACATAAAATTCATGTCAGACTTGAGGTATGGGGTCTCTAATCTCAATTTTAATTCCATGAGATTTCCATTGTTTTCCACTTATTTATTGAATGTGGTGTATTGTGAACTTCCATTTGATATATATTATCATGATTAACTTTATATTCAGGGTAATTTGTGATTCATTTGGTGGTTATTAACTTTTTCTCATAAGACTTTATTGATTACAAACATGGTAAGGGGTTTGCATCTCACTTCTTATTTATGTGAGATTGATGCTATATTGCCACTATTTCCTTTTGTGTGGTGTATGTACTTCCCATGATTGTATTAATTATGTAATATTTTTTAATTTATGGGTATTTACATATTCATTTTATGATCCTTCTTTCATGGGATGTATATTTTTTAAGTCACCCAATCGGTAAGGGAATTTCTAATTTCGATTTCAACTCATTGGGTATTACGCAAACATCATGTATTATATTACTCCAAGATTATTTGTGAAATCACTATTTATTTATGTATTTAGTAATTTACACTATCCTTTGTTTGGATAAGCTTTTTATTCACATAATCACTCTATTGATAAATTCTCAAGTAATCGATATGAACTTGATAAGAGTAATGTTAACTCAATTTCCTTTCCTTTAGTTAAATATCCAAGTCATTAGTGTTGTTGTTACAAGAATATGTGTGAATTTCCTATGATATTTTTACAAATAATATGAAATCATATTTAGTGTATTTATATTTGTCACACATAATTATTTCATTGATTTATCCTGAACCTAAGGATACTGTCTTTATAAGGGATTTCATCTCAATTTACATTATATTGAGAATTCTTTGTTGTTATGCACTAATTCACTTTTATATGGTTTATATACTATACATTGACATAGTATATCATGAATTAATTTATTCTCATGAAATTAAAAATATTATATTACCTCAATTATTTGTATTCAAATATCTATATTTTGGTTAGAAACTTTTTATAAAATATCAATTTTAATATTTTAAATATTTATTTTTCAAAATATTTCTCATTAAGGTCCATGTTTTAAAAATGGTTTTAAGGATTTATTTATATAGAAAAGAATGTTTTAAAATTTAAATTTCTTTTAAAAGTTTCAAAGGGGTATGGGACTCTTTAATTCAAAAAATTATTTTAAATATCATTTTGATAAAGAGTGAGACTTTTAAATGTTTTCAGGAAAAGGGGATATTTCTCTCAATGATTTTTACTGATCATTTTCAACTACAACAACATAATTTATGGATATTATTATTTATTGAGGTTGGTTTATTATTATAAAAATATTTCATACTCTTGTGATGGTTTTTTTTAATGTTTGACTATAGATGAGTTATTTTTATACCATTCATGGTTTATAGATAAAGTATTTATATTTTGTATGATAGTTTTAAAATGAATGTTTTTGTTCTGTTTAAACCTTTTCATACGAGGAATGAATTAGACTTAGTAAGTGATGGGTAGAACCAGCTATAGCTCATCGATGCATTGGTATGTCTCATTAGACAAACTAGTGTCTTGGAACAAGGCCTTAAGAAAATTTTATTTGTAGTATTGCCACAAGTACTTGAATATGTGGTTATGAGGTCTGGAATTATGCATTCCATCATTATGAAAGTGTCTATTGATATTGAATGTGATTATTAGACTTTTATAATATCCATGTCAATAAGTAAATGGCATTATTTTATTTTATCTTTTCCATATTATGCTGAATTTTATGTTTAAAAGTCTTTTTTAGTCTTATACATTGCCTTAAATGTTTATGCTTATTTATGAATGTTTCCACTATATTGTTATCTTTATTGAGAATCTGAGCTCACCCATTTCATTATTTTATTTTTCCCCGAATATGAAGATGTATTTTATGGTTGACCTGCAAGGATAGGCTAAGGATATAAGTGTGTTTAAAAAGGGGATGAAATTTTTTTGATGTTTTTATTTCATGATGTAATGTAAAACTTATGAGTGTGTCTATTACATCTAAGGATACTAAACTGATTGGTCTTTTGGGACATTATTGCATGTATCATTCCAATGATATGTAATATTGCACCGACTCTGGGTAACTATGGTCACTGCGTGACATATATATTATTTCTACTACTAGTTACTATTTTGTTATTTAGTTTTGTTTTTAAAATAATTACCACTAGAAAAAATATAAATAGTAAACTAATACATATAGACCCTCTATGCCATTCATATTACTTTATTGATCAAGGACCACACTTGATTTTATATGGAATTTAACCTTAACAGTAATGTAATTTTTAGGTAATATATTAGAACTATAATAAAAAATCTCTATGAATTATTTGGATTGACAACATGTAAAACTAATAAATAAATTTTTTATTGTAACTTGTCCTTATATAAATCCTTAATCCAAATACTTAGAGTCTCAAAATATTCATTTTTAAAATAAAATTCCCCATAGGTTTCATCCCTACAAGATATCTTATTCTCCTTTGATTGATGAACTATGGAAAAAAAGCTCGCATTCTTTCTTTTTCAAAAATATGGAAACACATTACCTAAAAATTCCATAAAAAATAATTTAAAAAACACTCCAATTGATATTATATCCTAAATTTTTTTTTAAATACCCTTTCTTATAGAGGCTGGTAATTCCCTTTAATTTCAATTATTATGTCTTTTCTAGAAAATTATGATAGTCATAATAGTTGATCAGAGTCCAGGATCATGATTAATGAATGGAGACATGTGATTATTTTTCATATGAGGATACTTCCCATTGGATATCTGGTTGGAAGGAAATATAAAGTGACTTCTACCAAATCTAATGGAGTTTTCACGGGGTATTTTGGTGTTTTAGTGTAGTAATTTTGTATTTTTTTAAAAAAATTAAAAAAAATCAAATTAATTCCCTAAAATTAATTCATTTATGTCCTCACTCATGATTTGTATCCTCATTCACCCCAAAAGGATCTCTCATAAGATATATCCCTATATCTCCTCTCAACCACTGCATTATAATCCACCTTCTAATATGAATCTACGAGACATTTACTGATTGAGGGAGGCATTCCATGGTACCATAAAAAAATAGATCACAAATTAATCTCTTTCATTCCTCTAAATTTCATAATAATGTTTTTCTCATCCAGTGTACAATATCTAGGGTTATTTGAATCCTTTTTTATCCTCCATTATCATCCAATTTATTTTTTCAATATGGTTAAAATGGAAACATTAATTGTTTTAACATGATTTATATAAATAATTTCATATTTCATATCAAGAACAGTATATGAACTATCATTCCATACATTTTTTGTTAATAATATTTATTAATTAGTTGCATAATATTATCTTTGGAACACTAAGTGAATTATATGTATTTTTAATTTTCAGAAAATTCCATCATTCTCTAATATATTTTATAATTTTTTCTAGAATGGAAATATGGTTGATTAAATTTAATTAATTCCAAATTATATTATATTAATATTTTTTTATAAATGGATTTTATTAAAATGAGAGTATATTTTTGGATGGATTATTATTTAATGTGTTGTGATTTCATATCTATTAAGTATTATCCCTTCCATATTGAATAAATGGTAAAAATTGTTTTTATTTGGTAAATTATATATAAAATATATTTATTTTATTTGGTACTGACATATTTAGGTCGGGTTATATGGATTCATTACATATATTATGTAAATAATATAGTATTCATTATATATTGTTATTTCCATTAGTATATGAGGTGGAACATTATATAAGAATGTGGTTATTTATGCATCTATAAAAATGGTTCTCATGTGAACCTTTTTTCATCTAATGATTTCAGGGAATATAATGAGATCACAATTCCCACACTCTGTAATATATCATTCCCCATCCCTGAAAGGGAATTTCCTGTCCGATAACCTGAAACTTTTAAACAGGATACTTTTAATTAAGGGTTATGTATATTTCACATTGACTTAAATTATTAGTCATCTCATGTATCAGGTTATGCTTAATGTCGGGTTGATAGATATAGATCTTCTAACTAAATGGTTTTATGCATTTGATTATAAATTCTATTATTTATGTTCTATTAAGATAATTGTTTTCCATTCTTTTATATACCAATTTATTTATTTATTTACTATATACACAATAATTTGTTACATGCCTTTAGGATTATGGGGTGATTTCCAAATAATTATATCTTACGGACACCTAACATGAACCCCTCTTAAGATATGTGGAGTTCAAGATATCGATTATCCATGAAAAGGTAATAAGTCTGAACATGGAAATTAGTTGATCACTATGTTTGTAGAATAAATAGAACCATTTTTACATTATATATGTGGTGTGGTAAAGATGTTCAGGGTTAACACATGGTGCTTATCAAGTGATATTTCCCTTATAAGACCCCTATTTTGATCCTATAATCCCGGTTTAGATTATCATGAAATTTTTAATACAGTTTTTTTTCTAAAAGGTATAATTTATTAAACCATTTGGATTCCTAGACATGTTTTGTTTATTTGTATGAATTTATATTGAACTATTATCATTTCATAGTATTATTTACAATGTATTCTCCTGATATTTTTAGTCCGTCCTTAAAGTTATTGAGACTCATTTGGTCCTTCCACATATATCATGGACCTATTAAGATATTTAAAAATATATCAGGATGAAATTTTATTAATAAATATTACCTCAACCTTATAATTTTTTTATATCCTTTAGAAATTCGTAGGCATGCCAAATGGGTTATGGTTACTCAGCTTGATGCTATATAATTAATTGGGTCAGGCTCATTTCAAAATGGTATCAGATAAAATATCATGCGATCTATGGGAAGGACTTCAAAGTAGTAGGAAGAGTGGGATATAGAGACTATATAAGTACCCCATAAAATATTCTTTTATAATATATTTATGGTGGAAACTAGAGAACTATGTGTTGTTGGGATTTTATTCTTTTCTTTTGGTAATTCCATGTTCTTGAGTCCTATTAATTAGGCATGGAAATAATATGTATGAACTTTTAGAAATATATTTCAAATCATATACAGGCCTCAATTTTATTTCTAAAAATGTTGGACTAATTTTAGTAATATATTAACTGGAACCTTAATATTAAAAATGTACATTCTTCTTATATATTTATTTTAATGAAACAACTAATATGAGCTGACCTTTTATTATTTTATTTGAAAATAATTTTGATAAAATTTTATAATGTTTATTGACAATAATAAATTTAAATAAATGTTTCTTCATCTCTATATTATGTTCATAAAATTCTTTAAAAAAGTTGAATTAAAATTATTTATATGATAAATGTTTTTCATCTAAAATATAAAATGGATAGGGGCGTAAATGAGGGGGGTTAAACATAGCATTTTAAGTGATGTCATAAACCATATAGTTGATAATAAAGGGTAAAAATTAATGTTATTTCCAATATATTTATAGAATATACCACCATTATGAGAACCTTTTTTTGATAATGATTTTTATGGGAGAATGTGCCTCCAAAAAAATTAATGCTAGTTCCTTAGGTCTTGAAAGGGAGTTCATATTTCTTTAATGTTACTGTAAAAGTGATCCTCAAAAATAAGAATATAGATTTTGAAATATTTAATGATTTATTATTTCAATATACTAATATATATCTTATGGATACATGTCTCCAAAATAGGTAGTGAAAAAGATTAAATTCCTTCACTGGATATTTAAATGTTATGTGACTCCAAAGAAACACAGGTTTGGCTAGCAACATTAATTCATGAAGGAGAATCCCACTAATGGTTGGTTTTTATGGTGGAATCTTAGAATAATTGAGGTCATTCCTAGAAGAACATATTAATGATATTTTTTATGATTTTTTATTCTAAATCCTTTTTATGTTTTGGAAAACGTGATTATCAATATCTATTAAGGATTGGTGAAGGTTATTGATTATCCAATAATTTTAATAAATTTACAAAAAATATCATCGTATTGATGATTTTATGATAAATCTATGTCCTGGTTAGTTATGATGGTATTTTAAGGGTACCTGTAAACACATGATATAATTAATGGCCATCCTATATTCTTAAAAGTGCGAAAATGGATTATTTGTTTAAACTAGACCCAAAGGGGGCTTAGAAGAATGTTGATCAATACCAGGATAAAAAAAATTATATTGATCATGTTGTGGTTGACTTTAGTTATGATAGGTGAAGATAATATTTGGCTCTCACTAGAAGATACATGTTTGTGGAATACCTCTATATCCTAGTTTGGTATGTCTTATTGCATAGTGTTACCAGTATGAACACTATAGCCACCACAATCCAGATTGAACCTCTGAAGAGAAGTGATTAAACTTATATTTTAATTATGAAAATCTCAAACAAATCGATAAAATTTAATCATATAATAGCATCAAGTATCATCCTTATCTAACATAGAAATATATGGATCTAATAAAAAATCATATTGCTAGTGGTTGAAAAATAACTTTTCTAAGTTCTACTTGAGGAGACTAATGTGGTTCCCATAAGTTTTGGCTATTCTATATCATCCTTTGGTTGATATATTTAGATCTATCCTTACTTTAGTTAATTCCTCTGATTGGTTCATCTTTAGATCCTAGTTTCTAAGAGAATGGTTCCTTTTCAGTCCCCTCAAAAAATGGAATATCATTATTTTTTTCTTCAGTGGTGGGTTTTAATCTTCCTCGGTCTACATAAATGTAAAATGTTTTATTTTTTTATCTATTTTAGAGATTTTATGACTTCCATATGAAATAATATTCCCCTACTATAGGGAAGTGGGAATTATTCCCTAAACATCGATTTCTTTTCAAATTCCCTCAATTATTTTTTTTCTTGGAAATATAGTTAGACGATACAAATGGATAAATAGTTGAAAATTCTCATTTTATAGCCCAAATTTCCCAGTATATGTGTTGAATTTTATGTATATAAGGTACTAGTAATAGTGGTTTGAATTTCATTCAATTAATAATTTTGATTCAATATAGTCATGGTCTTTGATACATGGATAGATTATTATTTTCCTTTATTGTTTATGGGTCTTATGCCTTCAAAAATCCATCAAGGATATAGAGGGATACATGGGGTACCTGATCTAAATAATCAACAGCCAACTGGAAGAGATACATTCCCTTGCCTCATAATATACAAAGTGGGTATGGACGGTATAGTTCTTGAAAATCCCATTAAGAAAGTTACAAGATCCATTAATTTTAATCAAATTTTTTTTGACATATATTACAATTTGTAGAGTGATTTATTCGATCACATTTCAATATATAAGGATTTCTTGGGGTTTTAGGGGTCTCGGGGTGTGTGTGTTGCTGATCCAATGGAACCAATTCTTAAAAAATCATATTCTTCATATTATGATAATGTAGTTCAAACTAGTTAAGACTAAAATCATGATATGGTAATGCACGCCGCTAGTGAATGAGGTTCAATAGGATACAAGGTGTAAGAGAATGCAATAAAGGTCACTAAATGATGTGTGAAATAAGTGAATAGGCCATGCCCAGGAATGAACATTTCCATAATAAATCTATGAAACTACTTTTAATTTTTGGCTTATGAAAATCTAGTAATGTAATGAAGAGAACACATACATGACGAGACATCCAAGGAGGGAAATTAATATCAATAGAAAGTTCAATCGATGAGGTCTCTATCAAAATATTAGGGGAAATTGTTGAAGGATGACATGCAATATGGTATCATATCCTCCATATGATGAAGGGGTTGAAGAAAAAACAAGATTCATGGAATTCTATTCTAACCAAGGGGAAAGAATAAAATGGTTATAAGGATTACTATTTCCTGCCTAAACCAATTGAGATAAGATCTATCAGTAAGTCAATGAATAAAGGGATTGAATGAAAATTTATTTATATTGATTAGAAACCCAAATGTGTGGTTTCTATAGAAAAAGGGACGACTATTGGTATGTTGGATGACCCTAACATGATTTAAGGAGGCACTATGGTAAGAAGTGTGAGGAAATAACTATTTTAGATGATTCATCAATGGATTTTATGGACAATTAGTTGCATGAGGTAAGTTAGAATGTTGTAAATAATGGAAAACATGGGATCTTATCATCCCCTCCGATGAAGAAATATTGTAGTAAGATTTCTTGATTAAGGCCTCTCAAGAGGATGCAGACCGGATGACTGAGTGTTTGATTTGAGTGGATATCAATAAGTATTGGTGTTGGAGGATCAAAAAGTAGGATCATATTTTTAAAAGGGTATTCAACAAAAGTGTTATAAATTATGAGGATTACATTCAAACATTGGACATTATATATTACTACTTTGAAGACCATATCAAGGATGTTCCAGATACAATGGAAACTATAATTAAATTGAAATTATATAGGGATAATGCTTATAATAGTCTCAAACATTATTTTAATGGTTTATGATCTCTTTAGATGTTTGACGCTTTGTTTTTTACCCTTATTTTGTTTCTCAAAATTTCCTCTAAAGTGTGAAAAATTTATAACAAGGTAATTTCCTGTTAGTTAGTCTCTACACTATTTTATTTCAATTTAATTGGTATTTCTTCGGATAATTATTGTGGAAGATCTATAATTCTATATGATCATTTATTCTCTTCCAGGGAAAATAATAGATAATAATATTATGTTTCCATCATTTGGATTGTTTATTTCATCTAACATGTATTTATGGGATCAAATGGTATTGAATATATAATAATTTATTATCATTATATGAATAGATTGAATAACTCAATTTTATATTTCCATGATTTATATTCATTAAGGGTAACGTTCACAACTTTATCTTGAAAAGGGTTTACTCTCCATGGAAATTTTTATCATTAAGATGGTCATAATTGTTTTGATCTAGAGAGGGTTATGAAATTTTTAATAGAGATTTATAATTTTATTATTAGGGTATTAAAGCCTAAGGGGTATTAGATCTTACATCTAATAGTGGGTTGTTATCCAAATTAATTTCCAAAAAAATATATATTACCACCTATCAAAGAGGTTTAATATACTAACAAACACCAAATAAAAATTTATAATATCTCCATTCATCAATATTGAATTTCTCTGATTGAATTTCTCTTGTTGAAGATAATATTGGAGCAGATTAGTGATAAGGGGTTCATTAGGACAATCACATCATTGTGAGGTGATAATATCTATTTACTTCATATGTTTTATGGGAATCAACCACTATTTGTAGACAACATGAAATAAAACAAGGTCAAGATTATGAAACAATACTATTTTTCTAAAATTCATGATCTATTTTATCCATTACTGTTTGAATGATGGTTCTCACCTGATGATCTTCAATTGGTCTATCTCCATATACATAAAATATTATAAGAGAATCATAGGGCTTATTTGATAGAAGATATATCTATTTCGATTATTATCCCATTATTTTTGGGTTTCCTAACACTCATACTATGTTCATGGATTTAATAAATAGAATCTTTCATAAATTATTTGATCCATTCGATGTGGTGTGTGTAGAAGATATACTACTTTATTCTAAGTCTTGGGATGAATATTATAAATATTTTTGAATTTTATTCAATATTTTTTTGGATAACCAATTATATTATAAGGTATTAAAATTATTCTTTTGTATCTCTGAAGATAAATTCATCAAGAAAGTGATATATAAATAAGACATATATATGTATCTTGAGAAGGTAGGAATAGTGGTGCCATAAAATTATCTATAAAAAGGATTCTAGATGAGTATTTTTCTTATAATCCTTGTGTATTAACACAACATCATCCTAGAAATTTCAAAGGTATCCACTTTCATGACCGATTGGATAAAAAAACTAAATATTTGTATTTTATGATTAGTGTGATTCATAAATACATTAGATGAAGAGGTAGTTGTCCACAAGTCACTCTCTTTTCATACCTTGAACTAGGGAATGATTCAAGGTGTACACTGATGCATCCTTAGAAGGATTTGGATTTGTTATTATGTTTAATAATCAGTTAGTGGTATATAGTTCAATATAACTTCATCCTCACAAGAAAGAGATACATGAGTCATGATTGTGATTACATTTTAGACTTCAGGGATCACAATAGCCTCAAATAAAACTTCTCATAGAATGATCTATACAAAAATTCTCATATATGGTTATTGTATCTACTTTCGTTTGATTATGAAATATGGAAAACCCCATATAATGGTAATATAGTTTTTTTCCAATAGGGTGAAGATCAAGCAGTAAGGAAATTTAAAGGTGAAGGATGAGTAGATACTGGAATAACTCATGGGTTTACTCCGCATGTATATGATCAAAAATCATAATATAAAATTAATACATTATAGTGATCCCACACCATCAATTATATATATTATCATGGACTCCTAGATATCTGATTATAAATATATCATTATCTGGTAGAGGCCCACTAATGGGGAAATCCTTACTGATTAAGTCATGGATGCTCAAAAAATATTATGAATTAAATGAAGACACAAAATAGCCTTGAGTGTAATGGATATTGTGATAAATAAATACCAATATATATAATGGGAAGTTCATCCTGGGTATCAAAATTGTATTGGTATATAGGTAACCTTTTCTGATGTCCTAGACACAATAAATATGTTGTGGGTTTTGTATCAATATTCCATACTTATTATAAAGTGATATAAGTGAATCAAAATCCTACTAGTAAACTATTACTTTTCCATTTAATAGTGTGAAAATTTAGTATAATCGCTATTTAAATTATGAATAATTAACTTAGATCCTCTATGGGATATCATAGAGTTAGGGTAATAATCTATGATCAAACCATGATAAGTCAATTATTTTTTTCTCAAATAGGTTTCATGGGTGTTTCTATGAAGAAACTATATGTCATAGAATATTTAAAAATTATTATTGTTCTTGATAATATTATTCTTATTCAGTACCTGATGAAAACATGTTGATTATAGGATAAATTAAATTTATTCATACATGTGATATTGATTCATTCCTTCAATCCATATAATGATTTTCAATCCAAATAGACTATCATTATCATAGAGGATATGTTATGAGATTATATTCATGGCTTTGGTAGATTGTGATAGGACCACATCTCCATAGTGAAATTACCCAATAATAATAAATATTAGTATTTTATATATATTTCATTTTTTTGAGTCTCTCTAATGAAGGTTATTTAATTATCATATTTTCTATACAATGATTAGAAATTCATTTATTATTGGATCTATCATTGAATAAGAGATAACAGAACATATGTAATTGATTTGGGAATGTTTTATAATTGATAAAATCCACACTTGTACAAAATTGGCCTTTAATTGTTCTATAAATGAACTTTATCCACACCACGAATGAACTGAATATTGGAGAAACAATAAAATCATGATTCTATTATCAAATCTTGTAAAATAGCTGATAAAGCATCCCTTTATCAGTAATGGTAAAAGCATAGATAAAGGATCCATTTACCACTACATATAGAAGCACTAATAAAGGGACATACTGTAGTGTGGTGTAACATCATATCATAGAACCAAAAACATCATGAAATCAGAAAAATCAAGTATGAATAAATAATTTTAATAATGGGAAACCAATGAAGGATTTTTTTCCCTATTTGAGTGATGTGATGAACGTTTTAAACTAAAACGATACAAATATGTTGAAAAACAATCTTGGAGTCACATTGATCATAGTGTACATTGGATTGAGGTGTGGATGAATCTTACACCTATATAATAACATATATATCATTTTCCTAAAGTATAAAAACAATTCGAATGTCTTTTCAAAGTATTGAGTATGTCACTATCTTTTTTACTAGAATGTCATTTCAAGATAGAAGCATGAACTTTTACTCATACCAGTCACATCATGTGCCACTTGGATATGATAGAATATCCTACACATCACAAATTAATTATGAATCATTATCATAAATTATAAAGATAACCGGAGTTTGTTTTCACATTTTTCATTGAGTGACACTTTTTTGAACAAAAATGTTTATTTTAAACTGTTAACACACACATTGATTCCTACCGGACACATCAGGTATCAGATTGATGTGAATATGATTCATAAACATCAATAATAACTTATTTATTGATTTTATAGTTTATCAAAACAACACAAATGTTTTTATTTAGTTTTGAGTAAGTGAGTTATCTATTTTTCTATAACTAATGTGAATTTTAAAAAAACAGACACACATGGGGTCATATTTATCCCAAAGTGCATCAGAATGAGGTGAGGCCAATTCTTACACATCCAAAATGTCTTATGGATAATTTTCATAATCTATCAAAACTATATGAATTCATTTACTTATATTCCATTAAGATACATTTGATTAATAAAATATCATTTTAAACTCAAAAAATGCTCATTAACTGATACCAATGACATCATGTGTCTGTTTGACCTAACACTAATTCTTACACAACACAAATTACATATAAATCCATTTAGAAATCTATAAAGAATAACATATCATTTTTTCTTGGTTTTTGGTGACTTTTATTTATTAAACTAAATAATCAATTTTAAACTCTATACAAACACATTGAGTCTTATGGGGAAGATCATGTATCGGAATGATATGTGGGTAATTCTTAAACATAACTAATGTCTTGTGGGTCATTTAAATAATGTATAAAAACAATATAAATATGTTTCATCAGTTTTTTGTTGGCCAGTTGTCCTTTGGACGAAAATTGATGTCAATGATAAATAAAAATACTCACTTCTATTCATAGCGTTCACACTGTGCATCGGATTGAGGTGAACCTAATTATTACACCTCCAAAATATATTATGTATCATTTTTTAAAGTATCAAAACATTTTAAATTCATTTACTCAGTTTTGATTATATCACTTGTCATTTTACTAAAACATAATTTTAAAGTAGAAACATGGATTTTAACTTGTACCAATCATATCGTGTATAAATTGTATGTGAACCTGATTCATACGCATAAAAAATAAAAGATGAATAAATTTAATAAATTATCAGGAAAATCTGAGTTTTTTACTTGGTTTTTAGTGATTAATGTTTTTGAAAATAAACTATCAATTTTGAACTCATGACAGACACATTGACTCATATCTGGCACATCGTGTATCGAATTAAGGTGAACTTGATTCCTACAAAACAAAAACAACTTATGTTACATAAACTATCAAAACAATATGAAATTTTTTTTCGTTTTGAGTAATTTAGTTTTCCTTTTTTAAAAATTGATGTCATTTTAAAATGAAGAGATACACTTAGAGTCATACGAGTCAAAATGTGCATCTAATTGAGGTAAGAATAATTCCAACACATCTTAAATGACTTATGAATCATTTTCCTAAAGTATAAAATCAATATAAAATTGTTTTATCGGTTTTGAGTACATTAAATTTTTTTAATAAAATGTCAGTTTAAACTAGAAACATGAAAATTAACTTATATTGATCACATTGTTTATTCTTTTGACATGAGACCAATTTTTACACATTAGAAATTACTTAAGAATTGATGTACTAAATTATCTTGAAGATATGAAATAATTTTATTTATTTTCATAGTGGCATATTTTTTGAACATCATTGTCGATGTTAAACTAATAAAGGACACATTGAGTCATAGGGGTCACACTGTGTGTCAAATTGAGGTGGGACTGACTCCTATATGTCTCAAATGACTTATGAATCATTTCTCTAAAGTATCAAAATAATTGAAATATTGTTTCTTGGTTTTTAATACGCCATTTGTCCTTCTTATAGAAATTCATGTCAATTTTAAATTAAATGAATCACTTGGAGTCACACTAGTCACACAATGTCTCATATTGATGTCTGGTTTATTCCAATATATCCCAAAGTCTGAAAAAAATCCTAAATACAGGTGAATCCAAGATTCTATTGACTATATTTGTCAAAATACCGACACTTAATATTGAATCGATGTTCTTAACTAAAATTTCATTCTCATT
This sequence comes from Viscum album, assembly GCA_963277665.1. Classification (NCBI taxonomy): domain Eukaryota; kingdom Viridiplantae; phylum Streptophyta; class Magnoliopsida; order Santalales; family Viscaceae; genus Viscum; species Viscum album. The sequence continues at coordinate 1,296,681,722 of OY728135.1, forward strand.
ATTGATTGTCAAAAGAGAAAAGGAAACTAATGTTCTCATTATATCATGGGAATTCACCACAATGGATACCTGAGCTTCCACTACTAAACTTTCATTCAACAACAAGAATAGTTTTTTAACTAAAAACAATGATTTAATATGTAGTGTTGGTAGTTCGATAAAGAAAAGAAATAAATATGGAAAACGTGGCTACATTGGCAGAAAGAATCATTTTATCACTTTTTTGGATTGTTGAAGATTATTGATATAAAAATATGATATCCTAAAAGATATGTGAAAAAAACTAAATTTTATAAAATAAAATTTGTAATGAAAATATCATTCAAATATTTTATAAAATAATAAAAAAATAATTAAATAAGTAGTTGGAATTCTCCTTTTTCCCATGGTTGTATGTATTCTTAACAAATTTCCTTGTTTTCAGTATCTCATTTTCCTGCTCAAAGTCGTCTCCCTCATGAGCATGATTAGCTTCGAACAAATCACATAAACACTAACAAAAAAGTACACTTGTACAAAAAAACAATTATTATATGAAAAATAATGAAAAAATTAAATTAAACATAAATTTGAACATATACATTAATAATATGGATAATTATTTTACTGTTCCAACATTATTAAACACATGGATATGAAAATAGTAAATCCAAAATGTGGATATATATACATAAATAGATCTCGCCAATCATTCAATCAATGAGTGATGAGGATAACAATAAAATAAGATACATTGGATTGAAGATTTGAATCGTCTAAGGGAAATTCATGTTATCCTATTGGGTTCATAAAATATTCATTTGGTAAAATAAATAAATAAATACACATATGATATTAATAAAAAAGGTGAATTCCTATCATTTCTGATAATTACACAGATTGATATACATGATTCTTAAGGGTGGAACAAAAAGTCAATGTTAAAGAATCATCCATTTTTAGATGGATTAATGTAAAACATACATACTATTTATTAAATTTGTGTTGAAACAAATGATGAGATTTTTAAGAAGTGTTAATGAGTCGGATATCATTTCAAATATTTTTATACTATTTTCAACTACAAGGAATACAAGAAAGGTAGAAATCAATAAATAAATTAATTGGTGATCAGAATGTTTTGATGAAATATCGATGGATTAAGTCTATAAAAACATCAATTTTACCAAGTAGAGCATAAATAATTTGGATAGGATGACAAGGATGATTATTGGATCAAATATATGAATGAGGAGCTTAGTTTGTATAAGAATAATGTGACATTGTAAATTTTTTCTTGGATATATGAGAGAAATGTTATTAGGAATAATTGGTTGGTTAGTAATAGACTCATTGACAATGGAAAAGTGAATCAATATAAATAATGTATATGGTGTTTTCAGTGGTTATTGCGTGGTTTCTAGATTAATAAATATTTAGGATTTTGTGTATTTTATTCATATTTTATATGTTGGGGAGATTTAGGATCATTTATTGCTTCTTTATTAGTGTGAAGATATCTCGTATTTTGGAAATAAATATAATTATACACAATATTTAGTTTAGTGGTCCCCAATAGTTTAACCATATCTCATCCTTTCAGATTTTATGAAAATTATCTTATTTTTCACTCAAGGTTTTTTAATGTTGTAATTTATTTTTTATTTATCTAAATCATGTAGATACTTTTTTGATTCAAACCAACGTATTATTTTTTGAAACATAAACACGACATAATATTGATAACCATAATCTTCATCCTATTATTGTAATTATAATAATGACTTATATTAGTGTTGAAATTTAGGTGTGTTAGGTTGATTCACTCCATACTCTCACTACGAATGTTTTGGTTATTAATGGTAGTCCCATTTATAGTTATCAAAAAATGGATAAATATTTTTTTGAACTCAATGTCCATTCCCAACTAATATAGAATTCTCAGGGACATCTAAATTTATATCAAATGTTTTATTATGATAATTTTAATTCCAAATCATTCAATTGTGGTGAAATTTTTCTATAAGAGTGTTTTTAATATTCATAGTAGAGAATCCATCATATTGATCGTTATCATAGGTAGAAATTTTGGTTTCCTCCATAAAATGTTTATCCACCTTGAATATTAAGGAAGTAAATTTCGTTCCATGTTGTTAAAAATTTGATAGGGTTCTTCCATAGTTTTATCACCAATGTTCCATCTTGATGACTACTCCACAAAATATTATTTTTATGGGATTAGTCTTTCCTAAAATGTGTTGTATGATTCTTTTTATTATATTGTTGACTGTAATATTTCATAAGTGACCTTGAAATATTTCACAAGCCTTATTAAATAGTTCATAGTCATCCTAAAAAATATAACAATTTTACACCATATTTCAGTGCTGATTATCCTTGGAAAAACATTCATGAATAAATAATTATATAGTTGTTCCCATCTGTTAGATATTTCATCACACATTTTTGGAAAAACACATCAAGAATTTCCTTTCTAATAGAAGTGTATAACCCTATATTTTAGTTCATCATCACTCAACACACATAGTTCCAATTATTTCATGAGAAAATATGCGTCCCCAATGGTGTTTGGTATTTCATCATCCAAGTGATTTCCAATGTAATATTCCAAACCAATGTTAAAAAGAACCACTCTATGGTTGAATATTTCAAAATTTGATGATTGAAAAGAGGTATATGTCATGGAATATAGGAATTGGGATCATATTGTACCTCACAAATACATGACCCAACATTAGGTTTGATATATTGTGAGCCACACTGTACCGATTTTGTCCTTAGGAAAACCACATGCCATCGAGGATGACGATACATCAATATATCTAAAAATAATGAATTGTGGGATGCTTTATTATTGGATAGTGCAACTGTATTTTTTGTGATACTCAAATGTGAGATGAAAATGTTCTGTGGATAACCAAGAGAAATTATAGATTTCCAAAAACACGGATTTCATTCAATTAATAGTTTCTCTCAACCCTTGAATTGCTCGACAATTGGATTCGAGCCTTGGAATAGTTTGAGGCTTGATTCTAGCCTAGATTTCTGCTTGTATTTGACCAAAAGGAGTGATGGTAGTGGGTCTCTTCCATATTGATATTTGTATATCCTAAACATGTTCACGATGGTTGGGGTTCTTAAAATAGATTGTGACACGTTTATCATCTTTTCAAAAAAAAAGTGTTAATAAAGTTAGATATTATCTGTGATATTTTAATAACCACATGAAAAAATTGATCTTTAATAGTTATTTTTAGGGATGATAATGATATAGATTAATCCACGTTAAAAAAGGGATAATAATTACTCATAATAGTTCTTTAATTTTTTTAGAAAAATTATAATTATTAAAAATATTATATAATATATAATAATAATTTTATATTTCATTGAATGTATAATTATTTATTTATAATTATATAAATAATTTTTAAATAAATAATATATATATCATTATATATATTTATATAATTATATACATAAACAAAGAAAATATATGAATTATTTAAATAAATTTATTATAATTTTATAATTATCTTTTTTTAATTATATAAATAATATTTAAACAAATATTATTTATATATTTATAATTTTAAATGTATACAAACAGTAAATATACATTTATAAGTATACTTTTTTAAAAATGTTTTTTTAACATTAGTATTGAATATTGAATCTTATGTTCATACATATTAAGAGTTAGTAAGATTGATTAATTAAAAATGATTACAATATTGAATATTTTTATAATTTTGATGAATATAAATAATTTAAAAAAGTCTATATATTTTAATAAAGATGAATACATATTGAAAATAAGAAAATAATTAATATATATATATATATATTAAATAATATAAATTGATTAAATTCCCAAAATATTATTTGTGTGTGTCTGTATGTACATAGAAGTGTATTAAGTACGTATATGTAAAATCATTATACTATGTTTGATCTATATTATAGATTGAAAAATAAAATGACATTCACCTATGTTCATTACTCGATTCAATTAGTTAAAATTTTTAATTCATATTAATTTTTAATTATAAACCCTTAATCAATAAATATTTTACAATTTATTATAACGGATAAATAATATTTTTTATTAGGTGAATCTTACTTATGTACGTTAATACATATATATATATATATATATTTAATATATTATATTTATTCACATTATCATTGATTATCTAATTAAAAAAATGTTTAATATTTTTTTCAATTTATTTTTTTTCTATTTTTTTATTTAATTTTCATTTTTCATATATCTATATTTTTTAAAAATATTAATTATTAGTATTTCTAATTTATAAATAGTATAATAAATTTATTTGATTTTATCAATTAATATTTAATTAATAACTTTTTAAAATTATTTAAATTTTTTATAAACTTATTTGATGTTTTTATTTATTTTATTATTTTATTTTATTTATTTGGACCTTTACCAGCAATAAAATAGTGTCGATGAAGGATTCCTTTGTAACAACAAAAAATATAGTGTTGATAAAGGGTAACATTTATGAGTGCTAAAAATGAAGCGCATATAAAGGGTGTCATTTATCATAACTAAAAATAAAGCACTAATAAAAGGAACTCATTATTATTGAAAAAAAAAGAACTAATAAAGGGTTACATTTATCAATTATTTATTTAGAATTGATATATATTCCATTTGTGGGAACATTTTACTTGTGCAGATAAATACCAGCACTGTAAAAGGATTATTTTTTAGTAGTTCTAGTAGAATTCCAATACTGATTAGTGAACCAAACCTATAGAATTTAATTTGGGTGATCGTGTATTTATTGGGTTTCACAATGGATGGGTCATGAAAAAATGTTAAAAAATAGAAGCTGGCCCTAAGGTATTATAGTCCTTTCATGATAATAATAACATTCAATGTATTTTTCTATTTTCTAGATATTCATCTAATTCATAGTTTCATTTCTACCAACATTAATTTCTCTTAATTGAGTAATCAAATTCACAACCACTCACATTTAATCTGATATAATTATTTTGAATAAAAAGGAATGTATTTTTATTTGGAGAACTCCATCATCTAATTTTATCTGAGTAAAAAATGCGTCATGGGGAAATGGTGTTCCTCAAGTTTAAGGCATGTGTCATTACAAAGATATCCATGAATTGACATGCGATTAGGAAGGTGAAATAAATATTTAGTAACTTGATTTATTCATCCAATAAATTTATCAAATCTTCACAGGGATTAAAAGAATGACTATGCGAAGGATGAAAATACCATAACCATGATAAGCTATAAATTCAATTTAATTTTACAGTTATCATCCTTTTATTACATATTTTGAGGGTATGAGGTTTAGAAGAAGGATGCGGGATATATTTCATGAAAGGATTGTTGGATGGATAAATTTCAATTAAAAAAACCATCACATCACGATTTTGGGGGATGAAACTCTAGTTTTAATGGGAAAGACATGGATATAGACTTTATCATCTTCTACTAGTGTCCGGGGGGCCATAAGGTTCATAGATGATTTGTTTTATAAATTCTATAATGTTAAAAAAAACTAATTTATTCTAAAATTAAATAATTTAAGCCTTCAATATAGATTTTCATTCATGTTCACCCTTATAATATACATATCATGTTCTCTCTCTCCAAAAAATTATTCCATGGAAGAACATGATCCATCATTGGTCAATGTGAAATTTATTTTTTCATTGATCTCACTCTTGTTAGTTTAGGACATTTATAGCCTCCTAATAGCCTTCTTTTTTCTATTTTTCATAGCTGGGGGTGTAGAATTGATGAATAAAAATATATGATAGGTTGGATTTTATTTTTCCTTTGTTCAATTCTAGTTTGGTTGTTAATTAATGTTATATTGTAAAATTTCAATGTCTTTCCCTGATTTTCAAACATTATTTATTGTTACATATGAATAATGGTCCTTGAAATAGATTTCAATTATTGTTAGGTTTAATATAATGTTCAAGAAATATGTTAACATTCTAATTATAACATAAGGATCTTATTTGTAATTTAATAGGTGGGAAACCACTTTATTTATCTCATATTATTTATGAGTTGTTCTATAAATTATATAGGGATGAGTGAATTAAACGAAACAAAATGGATTTATTTTTATAATGTTTCTTACAAATTATATTATGCGAAAGCTAGTACTATTATAGTAGGTTTTCTTTATTAAATATTTGTGTGCCATATATAGTTGATATTATCAATTTCGACAATGAGTAAATAATAAAGAAATTTTTATACTATTTTTGAAAAACAATATTTAAAAAATATTCTCTTTGTAATAATAGTCACCCCATGATTATGTATTGTTATTTTGATTAATTACATAGGATATGATTCCATGATATAAGGTTCCAAGGAGTAATTTTTGATATATGACACTCAAAATTATTCTTTAAAGGGTTATATTATCTAAATATGGGAAATTATAGTATGGGAACCTACTATCATCTCATCGAAATTCAATTTATTTAGATGTATGAAAAAAACAAATTATTTGGTTGACTGTGAACCCTCACAATTAACATCCCAAGAGACAATCATAATCCAAATGTTAAAATTAGTAACTGATAAAAATATCTAACATAATTAAAAAACCAATAATAAAAAACTGATGGACATAAAACATAAGGGGATCCACATTTCATTGTTACGTATTGTTGTAGCTATAACCCTCCCCACCTATAAATTTCATAAATATTATTATCAAAAAGTAGAATCATTTAATCATTAACAAACAATCTGATTATGATTTATCTTCAAAAAATTCATTTAATTCTATATTTCTAGAACATGTATAAAACTATAAACAAATTCTTAAGATAATGTTAGAATAAAACCCACTCATGTTGCAATCTATAGAAATTACATCATTATTTAAATCTTGTTTATTTTACCATTATCATCAAATAGAAAAACCACTAATATTGAATCCCTAAAAATGAATATAATATATTTCCTTCAAAAAATGACTATATTTCAAAAAATAACTATAGAATGAATTATAATTTGTTGACACTAGAAATAGTTATAAGTAAGATAGTTTAAAACCCAACTTTTCCCAATATACGAATGACTGAATATCATCCTTCTAACTCCTAAATCCTCAATGATATGGAAATAATTATGTTAAGGATTAGTGGTATCATTATGTATCGTTCCAAACCATCATGAATCCAACCATTTAGATATATCATAAATCCTGAAACCGTAATATATCCCTTTACAGGCTAATAGAATACGTATGAAATATCCATGAAATGTTCATGATTACATAGTTGGGAAGGAGATAATAATAGTATTCAATATTATTATATATTAAATTTAAAATATTAAAATAGTCATAATAAAAAAACTCAATCCTCATATATATATGATAAAATGACATTCTATTAGGGGTTTATACATTGAGTACTTTCTCCCTAAATTCCTTAATGATTTTACTACACCTCCATATTAATCATCTTCTCTAAGGATAACTCATTGTTTAATTTTTTCCCTTTATAGTTTTATCTTCTTATTCCTTACCAAACTAATCATAACATTCATTAATTTTGTTTAAATGAAGTGTGATAGGGCTAATTTTTTGTTAACTTGACATTAATTTGGTCCTTATTTATCCCTAATGTCCAGATGATGTAAGTTTCCTATTATCCTATATACTGCATTCAAACCATTCCATTCTATTTCATCAATGACGTTCCCCAAACTCAGAGGTCTAGGGCTAAAAAAACATTGTATTAAAAATAAACATCTATAGAAAGTGATATGAACCAAAAATAAACATGTAAAAATTTCCCAATATAATTATACATCACTATTATCTCAAACAGCTCAGAGAACTAATATGTTTAGTAGATTTGAGGACCCAAACCATTTTATGTTTTAAAATACCCAAACAATTTTAGAATATTGAAGGATCCAAAGTGTGTTAGGGTTAAATAGTACCCAAAACATCACATAATGAAAATATATAGACATTTATAACACTAAAAAATCAATCCAATATTATAACATGATGAACAAATGGAAATTAAATGGGTTTTATCTTGTTTCAAAATGGTATCACACAATTAGACCAGAGAATTTAAAGAGATGAGAAAAGAGTATTTTTAGTAAACAATTAATGTATGATTCATGTAAACTAATTTAGAAAATAAAATAAATCATTTATAGATAAATAAAAAATGGTGATGAAATTAAAAAAAAGTGTTTTTATTGAAACACTTTTATCATTGGTGAAAAATATAAAGCTATAGTTACTCTGAAAATTCATTCTTGAAAAGGAAAAGTGATTTTTTTAAAAGGATTTACTTTTAAAATAATCATTCAATATTTGAGACCTTAACTAGACAAAAGGTTTTGAAAAAGATCAATTTCAAAAAATCCTAACATATTTTACTTTTTTTAAATTATTCTTTAAAATTAGATAATTGAAAATGGCACAGATGATTTAGAAAGGTGAAATAAATTATTTAGAAAAAATATATATTTAAATATTAATTTCAATGATTGATCATTGAAAAGAATTTTTTTTATCGAAATAAAATGTGGGTTGGAAGATATAAAAATTTCTCCTTGAAAGGATGGAAAATATTTGGAAAATTTGAAACAAATATTTTGAAAACCCAAATCAAAAAATAGTAAATAAAACATTCATTTGAATAGTGGTATTGTAAAACAGTAATATCACATGGGTAAACACATATTTGGATTTTAAAAGGAACCATAAAAACATTTTTTTAATAATAAACATGAAAAGTTAGGAAGTAATATCTTTAAAAGAGATATTTTTTCCCCTAAAACAATTAATCCTTTATGAGAAACAAATTATTTCAGAAATTTTATTTTAGTTGAAAACATCCTTTCCCCTAGTATAGAAAAGTGGAAATATCTTTTTACATATTAAATAATATAATTTATCAACCTTATAATTTGGATGATAGTGAGAAAACATTTTAACTCAATTAAAGGAAATTTAATTTAATCAAATCCATCAAAAATATCATAATTCATGAGGAAATATAAATTTAAAAAGGGTATAATGTAGTATAAATGTAAATAATAAGAATAAAATAAAATATAAAATATAATGAAATTTACTATAAGGAATGTTCCCAACTTATATGAAGTATGTTCAAGAATAATAATTATAACTCAATGAATAATAACTAATTTACAAAACCCTAAACATAATAATAACGTAAGATTCAAGAGACCATAAGAGAGATACCAGGAAATGGACATTGAAATATCATAAAAAATATACCCCCATTATACTAAAAGGCATATGGAATTGAATTCACTATATTGAATAAATAGAAGTGCACAATATCAAAACATTCACATGGGTTTGAAAATGAGATAAATAATAACATAACTTATTTCCAGATATTCACGAAAGTGCTTGAATCTCATGCATAAAAAATATGTATATTAATCATTTATTTAATAACATTATTCATATCTATAACATTTAATAAAATTAATATATAATTATTCCCTGTATTTATATTAGTTACTTATCATCTACATAAAATATTGGGTGTGAGTTATCTTGGTCATTTTGAAATAGATTTTCCATAGAGGATTTATTGATCACTTATCGCCCAATGTTCATAATTCCTATATTATTTATGATATAACCATAATTTTTCCTTAATGATTCCTCATATCATATTAGATCTGGTGAAAACATTGATAAGTTTCTTAAAAAGGGAATTGTGATGAACTAATTCTTGGGTGTTTATAGTCAAAAGGTGATATATCAATAAATGTATTAAATATTAATAATACATTTCTAGAATAATTAAAAAATAATAAATAAATTTTTTTTAAATTAAATTATTGAAACATAAAATTATTTAATAATCTATGTTATAAACATTATAACATCATCTACATAGGATGTGAAAACTAACCCAAGTGAGAGTGTGTTATAATGATTTTATGAATAATAATATAATTTTATATAATGGTAATATAAATTTTACAAAATAATAAACATGTATTAAATATCGTATATCATTATTTAATTCATTCTTATATAAACCAAGAATGGTGGTGATGAAAACTGTAACTCATAATGTATTGTGGAGGTAGTTTGTCGTACTCAAGGTTAAAGATTCCATTTCTCATTGAATGGGATATAATGAAGGAATATGATGAATTATCATTTCATAATTATAATTGAGAAATATTAATCACACTAAATCCTAAAATAAATCCTTATTACAAACCATGAATGATTAAAATAAAACCTATAATACATCACTTCATAGAGGTGGCAGTCTTCACAAACACACGATCGTCATTATTTTGTTTTTATAAGTGTTTGGGAATGAATAAATAATTTTTCGTACATTAATATAATTAATAATCAAAATCAAAATATAGTAATTTAGTTATATATCTATTTTCATTCTCTGATTGGATTATAATTATTAAAAAGAAAAATGTAAGCATTATGTAAAACTCACTTTAGGACCTTCCCTTTTCTCTTAAAATTCTCCTGATAAATGAAGGTGTTTTGAAATATAATAGAGATTTGTGGATTATGAAAAATGATATTTATTTCTGGGAGGATAAAAAATTTATTATTTTAGTGATACATTTGAAAAATAATGTTTCAAAAGGATTTTTTGAATTTTTCACCCTTTTATAGGGGAAGAAAAAGGGAACTTCTATGGAAACCCATTATTTCTCAAAAAAGGAATTACACTATTCTGGGGTCCAAGGTTCCAAAAGTGATACATAATAGAGAGTTTTAGGGAACAAGGATTATAAATCCTCTTACATAAATATTAACTCGTGATTTAATCATTTTTCATGTTATTTACCAATAGGTTTTTAATTTTTTCTATTTTAATTTGTACTTAGGTAACTATTGTTTCTCTATGTAATATATTTTATAGGATATATATATTTATATATTTATATATAATCACCCCATATGAAAAATTCGGTATTTTTTAAATAAATCAAACATATATTTTATCAAATTCAATTTCAATATATGAAAAAGGTGACTTTAAATTTTATTCCATTAATATATAGAAAATTTATTTTGTAGAAAATATTGTTTTTTACCATAATTGTTTTGTAATGTTATTTATTATTGATTCACAATTTCATGATTGAAAATATATTTATATAAATATTTAAAATTTTATTCATTAATTTTTAAAAATATATCAATTTATTTTATTTTTTATATATATTCCAATATTAGTCAAATAATTGTTTAAAAATAACAGTTTTAACAATATCGTGGTTATTATCTTTAACCATACTAATCATAATTTTATTCTAAAAAATGAAGTTGAACTTATTAAAATATATTATCAGGTTGATGTACAATATAAAATACAATTTCGTTGATATAATATCTACAAGTGATGAAAACAAAATTTTAATATAATTGAATAAAAAAATCTTATAGAGTAAAATATTACTTATGTTTCTAAAATGTTACACATGGGTTTAATAAAATCATGATCATATTTAAAAAAACATATATGACTTTATAATCATATAATTTTATATAAAACAGTTTTCAAACCCATTTTATAAATTCTTGTATTGTGATTAATTCATAAAAGTGATGATATTTGTAAAATCTATATTTCTAACTATTCCCCTAAAAATCAATTACTTTAAATAAACATTATAATTCAGCATATTCTATTTTCATTGGAATTTAAAATTAATATTATGTCTTTTAATATTATTCTTCTAAAGTTAAAATTTTTTACATTTAAAAGAAAATTCATTTTATATAAAGAAAATAAGATTTCACTAAAACTGGATTTTTAATAATTTATATATTCTTTACCATATTTTGGTGGATATTATAATTGATTATAATAATTTAATTAATATATGTTGTATAAATCATAAATTTTCTTAATAATAACCATTTTACTAATTTTATTTTGATGTTTCATGTCTGGAATATAACTGAGGATAATAATGGTTTAGAAAAAAATATTTAATATTTCATTATGTTACATTCTACCCCCTTAGATAAATTACATACACACAATTATATTTATTAATCACTAATGTTTGTAGGCGTTGGAATTTGTTACATATTTCTCTATCGAGATATATCTTTTAATATAACTTCTGTCTTATTCTCTTGGGAGATATAAAGTTATTTATCATTTTCGAAACACAATTAATCTTTCATATAATCATATACTCATGTATGTATATACCTTAATAATATATTCTCTAAAATATACCTTAACATGACCATCTAAATATATGTGAAATTTAACCATAGCTAAATCATATATTCTAAAAAAATTATATCTTTAATGATCAACCACTATTTTATAAAGTCAGACAATACGAAATAGATAATATAATAACAAAAATAATATAATCTTGAAAAAAAATATTATCTACCACATTTATAGTTAATAAATAATAAATCCCAAGTTTTCAATAATATCTAACTCACTTTTCTCCAAAACAGCATCCCTCTATTACCTCAACTGTAATAATATATTAATCCTATGATTTATAAAAACAATAATCATGCATTCTCCAATAATTATCCTCTAAATGAAACTACATCATAAAATAACTGTTTAAGGTTATTGAACCATTTAATAAAATTTTCCAAACCATTACAGTAGAACTACTATTAAAAAATCAATATATGTTTCACGTAATCCTAATAAATATTATAATATATTATATTATTGTCTAAAAATAGCATGCACTAATGAAAATATTTAAGAGTATAATGATTTATCTTTTATAATGATATCATCTTCACTATCCTATTTAGTAGTAGGAAACATTCCTTTTCCATAATAATAGGCATATAATAAAATTACTAACCCTTTAACTATACGACCTCATTCAATTATAATGAAGGGTGGTTTCAGGATACATATCAAAATGTTATTTATAAATAAATAAATTAAATATTAATTATATCATCATAAAATCATTAAAAACAATAAATTATTATTAAATGATATTACCACTATGAAAAATTTTGTAATTATCAGTGGTTTAAATAATTTATTATTGGTCACTTACAGGTGTGAATTGTATCATATGAGAGTATGTCACAATGAATTTATGAGTAATGATACTTTTTTGTATTATGTTAACATAAATTTGAAATAATCTTATACATGTCATAAATATCAAATGTCCTCTATAAATTTATTCTTATAATAATCCATGAATGGTGTTTATGATAAATAAAATTCCTCAATCCTAGGGGTAGTAGTTTGTTGTACGCATGATTAGTCATTCTATTTCTTGACGAGTCAGATTTAATGATGGTATATTATATATTATATGTCATTTTCTATCAGGGGTCATTAAATTAACAGTAGTTGGAATGGTTCATGACCTAGCCTCATGCGTGCATCCTTAAATGACTGAGAATTTCAACTAGTAACAAGGGAAAATGGTGTGTTCAAAGGGAAACTATTCCATCGTATTAGAGTAAGTTTTATAATATAAATAACCAAAACACTTCTTTTTTAGTATATAAATTGATTTAGGACAAAAAAAAACTTCTAATACTATAATAAAACTAAATTTGGTAAATTTATAAACATACATATCATTAAAAAACTTGATTCATAAACTAGGTCAATGACATTTAAAATAAAATAAATAAATAAAATTATAGAAGAATCATTTGATACTCTGATCCAAAACATACATAGATTACATGGAAACATCATAGATTCTCATGACCGGTCATATGAATTCACCCAAGAATATTCATTTGATAATATATCTTTGGGACTCACCCAATCTATCCTCCATATATTCCCGACCAAAAAGAAATCGTAAGGTCTTTACGTACATCGATGTTCATGTACCCAGGGTGAGAAGTAAATATTTATAGTCTACCCAAATAGTGACCCTATAACCAACTATTATACGTTAATTCTCATGAAATATTCCCATCATATTCATGAAACATTTTGAAGAAAATAAATAAAATAAAATAATCTTTTATCCATGGTTCATTGATCCCTATCGACTATACCGACTTCAACCAACATATGAAATTCAATTGAGTAAGATATTTAACCACGGGTAAAAAATTGTATGTACACCATACTCTCCCTTACTCATGTACACTAAATGTAAATTTGGATTTGAGGTATCAATTAGATATCCAATATTTTTGGTATCTATTAGTATTTTTGGAATCATGGGAACACTACTAAAGCCATTTATAAACAGTGGAACCAATAAAAGTCACATTGTTCCCTGATAGAGACTAATATCAAATTCTAAGGGCTCGGTCTATAGGTAATAATTTATTGGAATCAAGTCTTTAATTCTAAGTGGAATGGCCCTTATGAAATATATAATAAAGTATATCCAAATTTACTACAATACATTAACATCATTCAATCACTCTTTTCAACATCTCAATCACACATATCTCTTGGAAATGAAATCATGGTGAGTCCACCCCATCCTGAGGAGTAACTTTGTCATTGATCAGGGATATATTTATATATCCTTGGGGATGTTAGAAATCATTTATTACTAGCGGAAATAAATCCACCTAGAAGCATTTTTAATCAATTAGATCCAAGAATAATAGGAATCATAGATGACACAGAATCTACGAGGGGTTACGAGATTCATTCAATTACCTACTCTGATTTCCTTATGTGTGGAGTAATCTTGGTTACACTAGAAATTCTAGAAAGGTATAATTAATTCAAATAAGTCTTATAAGATACATCTTAGTCAATACCAATGTATGTCCGCTTCATACCATCACATCACATTAGGACCATGGGCCATGTTCTATGAATCACTTCTAACATAAAAATTCTTATTAATAGTATCTAGTAGAAATCATAAATAAAGAGTTGGGTTGGATGAATGAATAATTCTATATCTTATTATACAACCTCTCAAGATCATATGTTCATCATGGTTTCTATAGTGAGTCCCTCAACCATCTCTACCCAAACCGATAACACAATATCTCAGTGTTGGTCAACTATAGGGGAGCTTATCAGGGTCACCTAGGTCAACACACGGGAAATGTATCCCTTGTGAGATCCTTAAGGTCCACAGATATGTTTCTCTATACCTATGGGGGTCCTCTAGGCTACTATATAAGTAGGGTAATCCCCCTTTGGATCCCCTAAAATATTATGTACGTGGAGGCATCCCACATGGGATCATCTATGGTACATTATAAGTGATGGAATCCTTATAGGGATCCTTAGTCAAAAACTAGGATCTCATGCCAAGACTATATATCAATTGGTAATGTACTATCATGTAGTGTCCTCACACAAATGGACTCTTGGATTCAAGAAAAAATTCTTCCAAACATGGGTATATGGAGATATCTCACAACCCATTTTAGTTCATGGTACCACCTTAGAATTTCTCAAAAACCCAACATATATACCTCATCAAATCACATCTCAGTCACCCAAACATTTAACTAGAATATGTTACCCAACCAAGGTCCTTGGTGATACCCTTCCATGTCCTCTAACCATTCTCACAACCCTATGATGGGTAACATTCCTTATCTCACTTCAGAGACCACTAAATATATTTACTAGAGGAAGAACATTCTCATCCTATCTCTCTCAACCCAAAATTTAACTTAGTATTCCTAAAATCACCACCACAACTCCATTGTAATTATTTATATGAAATAATAACCAATATAGACCCCCATTTTTTCAATTCTGACATTGAGGTTCAAAATCACTAGAAACCCACAAAAGGGTGATAATGGTTATGTACACAACATGTACCCCCAATGACATATTGTGTACTCAAAAATCACAATCCTGATGTAACACCCCGATATTTTATGATATATATTCTTTTTAATTTCATTTATATCTTCGAGTGTATGCTACACCAAGATTAATTTGCGCTATACGCAACACCGTATTAGTTTACAGTATACGCTGGAATATTTTTGGCCCATGTTACACACAATTTCAAGTACTTTTGGTATAAATTATTCTACATGATATTGATTATAGATTTTTATCAATGTATAACTGAAATATATTTTGAGTATGTTATATGCAACACCAAAGGAAGTTTTCCCTATATGCAGCCCTGACATGGATTGCATTACTCGCAAGAGAGACCTTCATTGATAGCTTGTGTTGTACGCAATACCGAGTTTCACTATACAATGATATATTATTATTATATTATGAACTAGCCATTATGAATAGTATTAACTGAAATTTTAATTTTAGAACATTATAATTCATCTTACACATTTTTTAGAATAAGATATGAAAACCTAATCAATTTTTCGATAAAAGAAGTATTTTTTTCAAAGAATACAGTTTTACCACCTTTTGATGGTCCACCCATTAAAATTATAATTTTGGACAATTTTATAAGTTTAATTTTACAAAATAAACTTTTTATTTTGAATTAGGATATAGAAATTTACATTGGATAAAATTTTGTTACATTTCTAATAACTTTTATATTTTTATAAATAGTAAAAATACACTAAATTTTAATTAAAAAAAACATTTTTCATCGAGATAATTTATATGGTTAACTTATAATATTGATTTTTTTAAAATTATAAAAACAATATATTTTTACCATTTAATATAATGAGAGTAATTTCCATTAATTTTACATTGATTTCATAGATAAAAACATTTAAATCTTTGACAATGTTTTAACTTTTAAAACTTGTTTTCTTAACAACTAGATTAATTAAAAGTTAATTACTACAACTTATGTGTTTTGAGTTTTGAAAAATTGATTCCATATTTGGATTCAATTGTTCTGAATTATGTAAATAGGTTACTTATATTTTTTTTATCTTACGAACAGTAACTGCGGTTATTTTTATTTACTCCAGTTAAAGGTAAATCGTGTAATTAAGGGTAAAAATAAGATTATAAAATTTCCATAAGACCTGCCGAAATTAAATTGGATTAATAAAAGTTAACCCATATCATATAAGGGTAAAAATGGATTCATTTCATGGAATTTTGACCATGAAAATGATTTAATTATTATTAAAACCAATGAAAGTGACAACATGACACTCTCTTATATCTTATAAGTGTAATAATTTTAATTTAGTGATAAACCCCATAAAACGTAAAATATTAATAGTCTCCATAAATATAATAAAATATAATACATCATGAAAATTTATTTATATTTTTTAGGGATTAAATAATTATCATTAATGATGACACAATAGTGATGTAGAAATTATTTTATTATTTGAAACATAAAATAAATGGTTTTAAACATTATTAAAATAAATATTATATGAAATAATTAATGATCTCAAAAAAATTTCTAGATTAATATGACATGTTATGAGTCTACTAAATATTTTGGTTCGAATAAATCCTATGTGTGGATTTTATTAGAATTCAAACAAATGAATAGTGTCAAAATTGACACTATTGTTGTTTTATAAAAATAACATATTATAAAATTTTTTAAAAATCACATAAATATTTAAAAATTATAAATTAAAATTTATATGGTCTAAAATGTCATAAATTATCCAATTATATAAAATTCACAACACATAAGTAATTATTTATAACAATTTAAAATTTATATTATTATTACCACAATAAAAATTAAATAGATTAAATAATGATAAATCAAGTTGATAAGGTTTAAAATAAATTC
Source organism: Viscum album (assembly GCA_963277665.1). Classification (NCBI taxonomy): domain Eukaryota; kingdom Viridiplantae; phylum Streptophyta; class Magnoliopsida; order Santalales; family Viscaceae; genus Viscum; species Viscum album. The sequence continues at coordinate 1,296,699,432 of OY728135.1, forward strand.
TCAACATGTCTAAATATTATTGGTTGAGAGATAACAACCCTATCACATCTAATATTTGGATTTTAGTCATTTTTGGAGGTTTTAATGTGGGGTTTGAGTTTATTATAAATATATATTTTAGAGGTTTCCAAAAGTGCCCCTCTCCTCTCTTATAAATGGGCACCTCCTCCCTCTCCCCATCACACAACTTTGATCCTTACGGCTCGTCCAAACCCTCCCCATTTCTCTTATCTACTTCCCTAGAAACATACTAGAGGTCCTCATCTTCTTCAATGACCAACTTTTGGTGCCCTAAAAGGATATTTTGATGAGGCGCGTTGAAGAAGTGGTAATATCCTTTACCGATTCTTTCAAATTCATTTCATCTTCTACTTACTATAATATTGTTATTTAATAATAAAGTAATAAAATAAGTTTCACTCATATACTGATATTTTATTATAAATATTAACAACCCTATTTCACCTTCTATCCATTCTACGGAAAATGAAATCACCGCTTGTGCGTAAGTACGGAAAACCGTCTCCACACCGTGGTGTAATCTGTTTTTCCACCACCACCATACATGGATGGGTATAATGGTCTAGAGAATAACATTATATGTTTATTATAACATGATACTAATTCTGAAATATTATATCATCCACTATAATTACATTCAATAATTATGGGAGTGATATCATCGTTCGTGCGTACGTACGGATTACCGTCTCCACGACGCGATGAGATTCATTCTCCGAGTTAACCATTCAAGAATGATTATAATGTATATATAATAAATAATCATTAAATAAATGACATATTAATGGTTCTGGATTTTTTTATATGTTATTTACTTACTTACATTCAATTTAATAAGGAAACGAAAATAGCGGTCATGCATAAGTATGGCTTACCCTCTCTATGAATGGTGTATTGGTTTCCATTTATCGATATATTATATATATATATATGTATATTATGAATATATGTTATATATAAATCATATTTTTCATTATGGAAGTAATAAATCAAGATCTAAGTAATCATATTAATAATTAATAGTCAAAACACGGACGATAAATTAAACGATTTTACCCAAAAACGCTGCTTTAACATGGAATTGACTAATGAACGGGTAATATAAAGTCGTAAGTGAATCATGTATGATATCATAAATATTATTATGGTTATATTATAAGTTAATAATATGTTCCAATCCACTATACAGGGTTCTCGTACACATACATAAGAAATTTGATATAAGGTAAGGGATAATTATTCCAATCTCATTCTTATCTGAAATTTGTTATTCATTAGTATTTACTGGGGTTATGTTTTTCATCCATGCCCATGTTTTCTAAAAATGATTTCTTATAATTTTTACTATTCTTCCATGTATTTTTAAATCCATGTTTACCCTTTTTTGACTTTTACTACCCGGTATGTAGGGAATATTTCTTTTATTTACTATATGTGGTATTTTTTGACTTTTTTAGTAAAAGTGCGAGGAGAACTTTTTTTAGAATATATGTAATGAATAGATTTTTATAGTTTCATAACGCATTTTATTCGTGAATAAAACTCTACAATATTTCTTGATAATTTTCAATAAAATACTTTTCTTCTAAAATTTCATGGCATTTTGTGAAAAAGAAATGATTTTGAAGAAGAAATGACATTTTCCATAAGAATTCAACTCAAGTGTTTTATCAAAACTATTTTCCATCTAAGATGACAATATTTAGCATGTTTATGTTTCAAGTATAATTTATCTATTTTTTACATGGTTTTATTTTAATTATTAAGAAATGATATACATTTGTTTTATATGGATTATGTGATGATGGAATGATGTTTATGAAACCCATTTTATTCTTTGGGTTATGATGAATGATTTATGATTGTTTTGTGGCACACGTAAGAATGATTTCAATATGATATGGGTGGAAATTATATCTCCCTCTAATGCATTGGGTAATCATTTATATATCATGAGATAGACATGGCTGGAATTCCAAGTAAATCGAGTTCAATAATACATGGATGGAACGACAAGTAAACCTAGTTCAGTAATGGACATTGTCCACTATGATGGTCTTGGAAGAAATGCCTTGGCTACTATGGAAATCATATCATGTGCTTAATGGTTTACCACAATTACATGTTTTATTCCCATGATATTTTACCATGAATAATGTTTCATTATGATCTATGCCTTACGTACTGCCAGGATTTATTTCACGACTAACGATTTTGATATTTAAACATTATGTTCATGTTCCTAAGATCAAATTTATATGGTTTGTTTTATTTTCTCCATGGTTACCCTTACTGAGCATTTGAGCTCATCCTTTTTATGTTTTTTTCCCCAGAAAATGAAGAATGGTTTTAGGTAAAAAAACAAAAGGGGAAGATATTTATGAGAGATTTTAAAAATCTTTCACCATGATTCGAAGATTTTGTTCTATGTTTCCAATGACACAAAACTATTACGATCCTTGGGTGTCTGTTTTTGTTTTTTATTAAGTATTCCACAAAAGTAATGTAACTTCCATGTACGTCAAGATTGGGTTTCTATAGATGGTATCAGAGGAAAGGATTAGATAACCATTGGATACTAGGTTGTGAAAACTTTAGTGAGATCCCTAGAGATATATCTAAGGTATGTCTAGGGATGTCCATAAGGTTATGTTTATGTATAGGTTATAGTCATAAAATTATGGTAATGATCTTATAATTAAAAATAAGATGTTAGATATTGAAGGTACTCACCCTTTATTATGTAGTTCTCCTAGTATGATTTTTGCCTCTCACGCTATTCTTGATGAGTTTTAGATGACGGCTGGAACACGAAAGAACCATGTTGATCAATGTAATGGACAATGCAATGATTGTCCTCCTGAATAAACCAATATTATGGTAGATGGAGTGAAAAATATTATTTCTATACTTACACAATCTATGAATCATTCTGAACTTCCAAATGAGCAGAGAAGGGAAAAATATTTCATTGATTCCTTCATGAGGCAACGTCCACCTTCTTTCAGTGGGTCTTTTGATCCACTTGTTGCTGAATAATGGATTAGTACCACGGAAAAGATATTTTCCATATTTCACTATTTTAAACATGAAAAATTTATTTCGGTTGTTTACCATTTATAATGTGAAGCAGGCCAGTGGTGGACTCAAATTAAGTATATAAGGCCCCAAGATGAAATTGAATCCATGTAATGGGATGAGTTCAAGAACTTGTTTTTCAATATAGAATTCCCTCGTATTCTTTGAACAAAGATGGAAAAGGTGTTTCAAGAGCCTAAGAAAAAGGATAATGAATCTTTTTGTATATACGAGGAAACTTTTACAAGGATTGCATGGTATAAATCTGGCTTTATCATCCAACCTAAAATTAAAGTTGATCGATTATTCAATGGCTTAAAACCAATTCATCGAAGGGAATTAGCTGTAAAAGACTTAAGTAGCTATGAAGAAATTGTTTGTTGTGTTATCATGGTAGAAATGGAAGATGGTGCTACACATCAATATCATGGTTTTGATAAGAAACGAAATCTGGAGTTCAAGTAAAAATATAAAAAGAATGGTGAAAAGAAGACAAACATTTATTTAAGATCAAATTGTGGAAAGAAGCATGGTGGAGATAGTTTTAAAGGGACTAGGAAATGTTTTAGGTGTGGAAAATAAGTTCATCGAGCAGTTGTGTGCTGATGTAATGGGAAAGAGGTAGCTAATGACATGAATGGAGAAAAGACTACAGAGAACACAGAACCAACACTTCAATGCTAAATGTGCAAGGAAATTGGGAATTATGCTAACTGATTCCCTAATCCAAGGGTTAATGATGATCGACATCAATAACCTCTCAAGGAAAATGACAAAGGGATGTCACATGCAATCACTATTCGTGATGTTGAATTTGACAATGAAGTGGTGGAATGATTAAGTGTTTATGAAACAGGATTCCGAAATAGTGTTGTGCAATCTCATTTTTAGTATCATTGAATATTGGAATATCAATGTATTAGTTTATTGTGGTTTTCAATATTTGTTTGGAACTTGTAACCATGAAAATTGATTCAAATATTTTTGGAAAGAAGATGATATGTGCATAATGAAGGGATAAAGAGATAATGAAATGTTTAATAGTATTAATGGGCACATGACTGATATAAGGAAAAAGTGTTATAATGGTATGAGTATATAGAAATTTTGGGATTTTGGTATGTGTAAAGAATGTACTTTTGACAGCATTCAGGTTTTCAAAAATCTTCTATAGTAATTCAGGGTTCAATAGAATACACGATTAACAAATTCAAATGTTTGGAATGTGACCAAAAAGATATATCTTATGATATATGGGGGATAAATGATGGTATTCACATGCTTGGTAGATGACCTTTCTAGTAGTCGTTTTCTTTATACTATGAGATTGGATAGAAGTATTTTCGATAAGCCTAAAAGTCGTAATGCATTAAGTTAGACATAAAATAGTATTCATTGAGTCTATAAATTTTTTATATTATTTCTTGAATTTTGTAATATTATAGTTTTAGAAAAAAGAAAACCTACAAGTCGGGTGACAACCCGTCATGTCGAACAAGGTTACGGGAATCGTAACCAGAACTGAAGTGCGACATGCATTTATCGCCTACCACTGGCCTACAAGAATTCTATGGTTAGTAGAAACTAGTTTTATTTTATTAAGAAGTATGACATGTAACAACCCGACTCCAGTTGCCGAGAGTCGGTGTATTATTATATAACATTGGCATGGTCACAATAAAGATCAAGTCTCGAAAGATAGATTAGTTTAGTAGTATTGGAAACACTAGATATATTCATAAATTTTATATTACATCAAAAATTTAAAACTACAACAACATCTTGTCTCCACACTCATAACCCCTTTTACTATCCCTGCTGGTCATTCATAAAATACAACTTCACATCCTGGGAAAAATAAAACATTGAAAGGGGTGAGCTCAAATGCACAGTAAGGATAACAATATAGCGTAAACTTTTATAAATAAGCATAAACATTTAAGGCAATGTATAACTAAAAAAAATACTTTAAAACATGAACATAAGCATAATATGGAAAAGATAAAATGAAATAATTACATTTACTTATTGACATGGATATTCTACTTGTTGAATAATCACATGGAATATCAATAACCACTTTCATAATGATGGAATGCATAATTCCAGACTATCATAACCACATAGCCAAGGCCTCATGCCAAGACTACAAATATGATTTTTTCAAGGCCTTGTTCCAAGACACTAGTTTTTTTCATGAGACCTACCGATGCATCAAGGAGATATAGCAGGCTCCACCCGTCACTTATTAAGTCCAATGCATTCCTCATATGAACAAGTTTAAACATAACATAAGCATTCGTATTAAAACTAGCATACGAAATGTCAATACTTTCTCTATAAACCATGAATGGTATAAAAATAACAAATCAATAGTCAAAAATATCACAAAAACTTCAATACAATATGGAAGATTTGTATCATAATAAATAAACATCAAATAAGCCTAAAATCCATCAAAGTATGTTGACATAGATGAAAGCAACACTATTTGAGAGAAATATCTCTTTTTTTTAAATCATTTAATAGTCACATAATTATAAAATAAAACTTGTACTTTGAAGATATTCTTATACGCTTGTAAGGGAAGCTTCGAAGATTTTATAACAGTGGAAAATAGTCTTACCCTCCGTGTAAGTTAAAAAAATTCATTCATACCTTAATTATATCGAAAATATTAAAAAGGACTAGGTTTGGAAAATGATGGAAAGATTCATTTATAAACCTCTTATAAAAAGTCAAACAAGGGTATAATTGACATTAACCCATATTCTGTAAAATAGTAATAATGTTTTGAAATGCATTTTTAAGAAACATGGATGTGGATGATAAAGAGGTCCTGGTAGATAATTACATATAAGCAACCTCAGATAATGATGAGATTGTGAAATAAACCCTTACCTTGTACATTTCCATGGTTGAGGGTAGGATAACCTCATGTATAATGGTGAAATAATTTTTATTAAATTATACAAGAATCATATACATTAATATGATATCATATATGATCTTATAACATTGATTTGTTAATAATATATTAGTATTATCGTTGTTTCAGTTGTTAACTTACTCGTGTTATTTTATATGTTTTGTTATGTAAGTCATGTTTTTCATGGATTGGTTGTGTATTATTCATATCTAGAATGATATCAAGTCCTTAAAAATTATTTTTAATCATTAAATGAGAATTAGTCTTGAATGGATACGATGGAGAATGAATCTCATCGCGTTCATGGAGACGGTAGTCCGTAAGTACGCACGAGTGACAATATCATTCTTTTGATATTAAAATAATATATAATTGGATGGTATTTCATATATACAGAATCGTTATCATGTTATATTTGTTATTTACATGAATTACACATCATTATTATACCCATCCAAATAATAATTTATTGAATAACAATTACACCACGACGTGGAGACGGTAAGTCGTACGTACGCACGTATGGTGACATGTCATTCAAAGGATGTATAGAATACTGAATATGGTTGTACCATATATATAATAACATCATATTATATATTAGATATTGGATTTATTATTTTATAATAAAAAAGAAAGAATAATTTGAAGAAGAAAGGAACTTGAAAGAGGGTGGTGAAAACATTACCTCTTCTTCGGGTTCTTCCTTTTGATTTGATAAAATGGGCTAATTAGGTTGGATTTATGATCAAAATAATACCTCTAGTTTAAACTTAGGTAATTTTAGAGATTATTTTTCCAGGTGTTGGCTGAGAAAAATGTATTTGAATGTGTGAATTAGTGAGAAGGGGGAGTTCCCTTTTAAAAGAGGGTTGAGGGGCACGTTTGGAAAAGCTATAAATATTATTTTATAATAAATTAATATTCGGTTTATAATGGCTCCAAAGTGGTATATTCAACGTTTAAGGTGGGGATAGGTCTAAAACCACTCAAACAATAGGTTTTGGACAGTTTTGGGTCACTATATTAAACTTATATGTTATTTTTAACTCCTAGTTAATTAGTTTAACATTTACCATGTCACTTTGTATTTTTATATTATATATTTAATAAAAGTACTATATATATCCAAGAGACCCCCAAGTGGTCCATTAATGATACAACTATCATGATATAAGTCTCTTGGCCAAACCATATATTTTTAGTAATTTAATATCAATTAATATATTAATATTTGTTTTAAAAACTCTTATGTAAATTTTGACACTATTCAATAATTGATTTTTTCTAAAGTCTTAAAAACATTATTAATTCGAACCAAATAAATTTAAGAAATAAAATAATGTCATATTAAGAAATAAATTCATGGATGTCATCAAAAATTTAATATTATAATAATTTTAACATTTCTAATACCAATTATTTGATTCTTTCATTACTAAGGAAAATACTGCATCATTATTGTGTAATGAATAATATTAATTATTAAATGTCTAAAAATTATAAATAAGATACCATTATATAGGAAATCATTTTATATTTCTAATTCATATTTATAGTCGAAAATACAAAATATATAACACTATGTAAAAATTTCTTTTCTGAAAGATATATGCGTATGTCATTTTTGTATTTATTTTAACTTAATTAATATAAAGTGTCATTATCACTTACAAGTGGCTCCATGGGGTCCCAAAATCGACCCAAATATGCCCATGGTCAGACATGTATCAACCAATAATGTTAGGGCACGTTTTAGGATAATTTATTATTATTATAATATTATTTTTTACCCTTATTTTCTAGATTTACCTTTTAACCATGGTAAATAAAATATTTACCGAAATAATTATTCAAAATGTCTAAAAATAAAAGTTACCTATTTACACAATTTAGATATCCTGATTCCAAATATGGAATCAAATTTTCCAAATTCAAAACAATGACGTGGATGAAATTAATTTAAAATTAATTCCCGTTGTTAAAAAAAAGCGTGTTTTAAAAAGATAATAACTATCAAAAGATTGACACTTGTTCATGTCCGGTTTAATTGTAAAATTATGTCCAATGACAAAAATTGTATTAAATGGTAAAAATTTATACTAAATATACTTTAAAACAACTCAAATTCATAATTTATCACTATTAATTATTTCTATTAAAAAAGTTCTTTTTTATTAAAATTTATTAATTTTCACTATTCATCAAAATATAAATGTTATCCGAAAAGTTCCAAAATTTTACCCTTTGCTAATTTTGATATTCTGAATCCAAAAAAGAATTCAATTTTTAGAGTTAAAATTTATACAATTTTAAAAAGTGGGTATTACTATTCATAATGACTAGTTTGATTGGTTGTGGTGTGTGTGTTAGAACTCGAAATTGCGTACAACACACGCTACTGTATTACTCAAAGAGAAGCGTACCGTGGAAGATTGGGGTGTTATGTGACAGATGAAGTATAAGTCCATTTTCAGAACCATATATGATTAATCTCACCATAATATGGGCTTATGTTTATAACATTTTCTAAACTTATGTTTGAGATAGATGAAATGACCTATCATTCTATTACATGATCTACTAACACTTCACGGAAGACAAATTCAACTTCATTTCTTTAAGAGAATAAGTAGAAATTGTTCAAGGCACAAAAAAAGTGATATAGTACCTAAATCAAGTAATTATGTCTTTTAATTAAAAAATTATTCAATATTAGGGATATGATCTTGAAAACCAAAAATCTTGTCCTAGTTCTGTCATATCTTATGAATCAGATGGTACCTTAGATAATCAAAAATTTATGGCTTCGTGATTCTTGTCTTTTTCATAGCCATGTTCTCTACCACTCTTCATCCAAACATGATGGATAGATTTCTCTTTAATATCTATATTTTCACTTATATTCTCTTATGTACAAACCCAGTTCTGTGTTACTTTGGGTGAACGTTATGTTCCTAACTTTAATTTTTAAAATTAAGATTTAGTATTCCGTTTTATGATGTGTGTTTCAATGAAAGAAACTATCAAGTAGTAAACCATTTATAACCCCGACGAATTTCAAGGGTGAAATTCATTTTTAGGGGGCTAGAATGTAACACTCTCAGAGTTTATGAGATATATTATTTTTAATTTCTTTGATATCTTCTGTTGTATGCTACAACAAGATTATCTTGCGCTATATGCAAAATCGTATTGGTTTCTAGTATACGCAACAATATTCTTGGTTGGTGTTACACACAATTTCATGTTATTTTGGTAGAAATTATTCTAGACAACATTTAGTATAGATTTTGATCAATGTATAACTAAACTATATTTTGAGTATGTTATACGCAAAACCATAGTAATCTTTTCCTACATGCAACCCTGACTTGGCTTTCATTACACGCAAGACCGACCTTCCTCGATAGCTTGTGTTGTACGCAATACCAAGTTTAACTAAACAATGATATATTATTTTAATATTATGAACTAGACGTTATGAATAGTATTAAAATAATATTGAATTTTATAACATTATAATTCATTTAACAAATTTTCTAGAATGAGATATGACAACAAAATCAATTCTTTTGGTAAAAGAAGTATTTTTTAAAAAAATGTTGTTTTACCGCCTTTTGATGGAACACCCATTTAAAATATAATTTTTCCCAAGTTTATAAGTTAAATTTAACAAAATATACTTCTTATATTGTATCAGGATATAAAAATTTACATTGGAAATTTTTTTGATACTTTTCTGATAACTTTCTTATTTTGATAATAGTAAAAATACGCTAAATTTTATTTAAAAACAAATTTATTCATCAAGATAATATATATGGTTAAATTATAATTTTGGAGGGTTTTAAAGTATAAATAGAATATATTTTTAACATTTAATATAATTCAAACCATTTCCATTAATTTTATTTATAATTCATAGATAAATACATTTTAATCTTTCATTATGTTTTAACATTTAAAACTCGTTTTCTTAACGACGGGATTAATTTTTAAATTAATTACTAAAACTTCTATGTTTTGAATTTTGAAAAATTAATTCCATATTCGGATTCAGTGGTTCCAAATTATGTTAATAGGTTACTTTTATTTTTTTTGATATTATGAATAGTAACTATGGTAATTTTTATTTACTACAGTTAAAGCTAAATCGCGTAATTAAGCGTAAAAAGAAGATAATAAAATTACCCTAAGACCTACCAAAATTCTATTGGATGAATAAAAGTTGAACCATATCACTTAAGGGTTGGAATAGATTCATTTCATGGACTTTTGACAATGAAAATGATAAAATTGTTTTTAAAACCAAAGAAAGTGACAACATGTGTAACACCCAAGATTTTTATGAGAAATATATTTTTTTATGTTATATACATCCTCAAAGGAATCTTTCACTACACACAACACTATCATGGCTTTCTTTACATGCAATCATGACCTTCCTTGATAGTTAGCATTGTACGCAATATCGAGTTTCACTAAACAACGATATGCTATTAAAATATTATTAAAACTAGCCGTCATGAATAGTAATGCCCACTTTTTAAAATTTTATTAATTTTATCATTCAAAATGGACTTCATTTTTGGATTCAGAATATCGAAATTATCCTAGGTTGATTTTTTGGTATTTTTCTGAAAACATTCAAGTTTTTATGAATAGTGAAAACACTTGGTTACTATTTAAAAACCGAATTTTTATTTAAATAATTATTTATTTTATTAAAATTTATTTTAGGTAAAAATTGATACATAATACTTATATAATTTCAAGGTAATTCATTGGAGTCATATTATAATAATTTTAGATATATAAAGATTTTATTGAACTTTTCATCGTCTTTTACCCACCACCTAGCAGAGTTTAAAAATTTACATAAAACTTAATTTTACCGCTTCTATGAGTGGAATTTAAAAAATCAGAGAGACACAGTTAATATGAAGGAGAAAAATGTGGTTCAATAAGATAAAAATAAATTATGGTGAATAGTAACTTCTTTACTTTTATTTACCATGGTTAAAAGGAAATAAGGTAATTAAGGGTAAAAATAGTATTATTATTACACAAACATATATCCTAATTCTATTAGATATGTTTAATTCGACAAAAAACTACCTGAGTAATAAAATATGACCATTTAGGTCCACTTGGATTAGATTAGGACATTTAATATTTTTTAAAGATGACTAAAAATAGTAAAAATCAAAGTTTAATAAATAAAACACTTTTAATATAGGGTTATACATAATATAATTTTGAATATAAATATTCATTCGAAAGATAAATGTATTTAATACAAAATGGTATTTTATTTTTAATTTTTAGACATTAAATAATTTAATTTATTTATGACACAATGATGATGCAGTAATTACCTTATTAATGAAATATTAACATAATTGATATTACAAATACCAAAATAAATGTAATTTGAGACTTTTTATGAATTAAACTAATTATATAGGTTAATATAACATGTTTTTATAGATTTAATTAACTTTTTATGAACTAATCATGTTTTTATAGGTTTCAAAAAAATCAAATACCAAATAGTGTCAAAAAGTGACATAAAATAGTTTTTAAAACAAATATTATAGTATTAATTGTTATTTTATTCCTAAAAGTATAAGGTTCGTCCAAATGACTTAGATAAGGTTATATATATTAATAATGAACAACTTGGTGTTCGTTTGGATTGTTATTGTATGGTTATTAACCATATAATGTAAGAAAACAAGAAGACACGGTAAAAGTTAAATTATTTAACTTAGAGTTTAATATAAATTATAAGGTTAAAATAGTTACATAAAATTGTTTAAAATATATTGGTTTAGAGGATTTCGACCCATCCCCACCTTATCTTCGAAATAAATCAATTTGGATCTATAAAAAACCGAATATGTCTTTATAATAAAATAATATTTTAAGTTTCTCCTAAGGTTCCCCTCTCCTCCCTTATAAAAGGGAACCTCCTCCCCCTCCTCCTCACACCACTTTGAGCCTTCAAGCTCGGCCAACCCCTTCTAATTTCTCTTATCCAATTCCCTAGAAACATCTTTGAGGTCCTAGTCTTCTTCAAAGACCATCTTTAGTTCCCTAATAGGAGGTTAAGAAGAGGAACTTCAAAGAAGATGTAATGTATGTTACTGATTCTTTCAACTTTATTTCTTCTTATACTTCCTCTTATTTAGTTGTTTTATTATAAAGTAATAACATCAGTTTCACTCATATACTGATATGTTATTATAAAAATGAAACAACCCTATTTCACCTTTTGTCCATCCTACGAAAAATGAAATCACCGCGCGTGCGTACGTACAGAATACCGTCACCACACCGTGGTGTAATCTGTTTTCCACCACCACCTTACTTGGATGGGTATAATTGTGTAAATAATAACTATATATAATTATTTTAAAGTGATATTGATTCTTAAATATTATACATACACTTCAATACAATTACATGATCATTGGAACAATATCATCCCTCCTGTGTACGTACGGTCTATCGTCTCCACGATGTGATGCGACTCGTTCTACATGATTTTCAATGCATAATGATTATATAAATATATTTAATGAATAAATATGATATATATTACACTAACACCATTCTGTAAATGAGGTATCTATAACCTAAAAATAAGAATAAGAATTTATTCGACGAAACACGCATATGAACAAAAAGAAATAAACACCCGAATAAAAAGTAGCAATGAAATATTACTAATAAGAAGCAAAGAATATGACCATATATGATATCATAACAATAATTGAAATTCTGGAATAAGTCAGTAACCTTATTTAAATCATTATACAGGAGGTTCAGACATGTACGATGAAAATCGGACCTAAGGTAAGGGAAAATCTCCCAATCTCATTTTTATCCGAGATTGTTCATACATCAGAATTTACTAGGGAATATTTATCATCCACATCAATGTTCCCTAAATATGTAATATTATTTCTATCCTCCCACAATTTTTTAAATCCAATTTTACCCTTCGGTGTGTTTTTAGTAAAATATATTAAAGGAATCTTTTGTGATTTTTCATACGAGGTACTTTTTGACTTTTTCGGCCAAAGTACGAGAAGAATGTTTTTTTAACTTATAAGACCTAAATGGACTTTTAGAATTTTATTTCCCTGAAGATTCCTTTACAAGTTTTCAAGTTTATTTTTAATCAACATCTTTTAGTTTAAAATTATATGACATTTTATGAAAGGAAAAATGTTTTTGAAGTATAAATGATATTTTCCTCAAGAATTGAGTTCAAGAGTTTTATCAAAAATAGTTTCCATATAAGATAATATAGGGTTCTGTTTCAATCCCTATTATTACATTGATTTTATTATGTTATGATTGAATTATTTTTATGATATCCTTTTATCTTATATGGATTATGATATAATGGCATGATGTTTAAGAATCCCATTTTTATTACATGGGTTATGCTATGATGTATGATTTATAATCTTGTGGCACACATAAGAATGGTATCATTATGAGATGGGTGGTACATATATCTCCCTCCAATTCATTGGGTAATGATTTATATCTCATGAGATAGACATGGCTGGAACGACAATTTAATCGGGTTCAGGGATACAACATTGAAACGAGGAGTGAACTCGGTTCAGAAATAGACTATGTCTCCTAAGATAGTTGTGGCAATGAGTCTTGACTACTGAGAAATGATCCTATATGATTATGTGTGTATACCACAATGTTTCAAGTTTTTAGTTATGATTATTCAGATTACATTTCACTACTATGATTTATCCCATGTTATGATATTATGTTTTCTTTTGCAGGTTATGATTTTCCAAATACTGTCTTCTTATGAATATAATAATTCCTTTCTTTTCCCTTACTGAGCATTTCAGCTCACCCTTTTGTATGTTTTCTTTCCCCAGGTCAGGAAGAAGATTATTAAGTAGGATATTCCAAAATGGACTATATATTTGATGACATAAACGGGAGACAATGTAGATGCATTGTGAACCAGGTGTTTAGGTTTCCAAGTTTCTAAAGACACTATACCTATGTGGTTCGTTCATGGTTTTTTTATATGTTGTAATAATTTCACTTCAATTTTGAATTATTAACAATGTATGTAATGTATTGGTCATTATAGTTGATATCAGTTGAAGGGTATAGTCAACCTTTGGAAACTAGGATGTGAAAGCCTTTGTAAGAACCCTAAAGATATATCTAAGCATAGAACACAATCATAGTGTTTTAGAAATGGCCATGAAAAACCTATGATAAGACCTAATGTGTGAAATTTTAGACTTGATTATGTGATCTTCCTATTATAATTAGTGTTACTCACACTATTCATCTTGGTTTTAGAAAATGGCTGGAACCCGAACGAATCATGTTAATGCTGAATGTGATGGGAAATGCAATGATTGCCCCCCTGAGCAACCAAACATTATGGGAGCTGGAATGAAAAATCATGTAGCCATGCTCACACAACTTTCTCAAGCTATGAATCATGCTGGACTTCCAAACGAGAAAAGGAAGGAGAAATATTATATTGAATCCTTCATGAGGGAGCGTCCACCCTCATTCAGCGGGTCTACTGATCCATTAGTTGCTGAACAATGGATCAGTACTACTAAAAATATATTTTTAGTTCTTCAATGTTCTGAACATGATAAAGTCGTCTTAGTAGTATATCTTTTGGAAGGTGAAGCTGATCAATGGTCAAATATTGTTAAGAATATGAGGCAAAGGGATGAAATTGAGTCCATGGAATGGGACGAGTTCAAGAACTTATTTTTCAATAAGTACTTCCCTCGTATTCTTCAAACCAAGATGGAGAAAGAGTCTCTTGAACTGAAGAAAATGGATGATGAATTTGTTGGTACCTACGAAGAAAATATTACAAGACTTGCAAGGTAATCTTCTGGGGTTATTATCTAACCTGAGAGTAAGATCAATCTATTCTTTAGTGTCTTAAAACCAAGACTTCGAAGGGAATTAGAAATAAGGGACTTCAATAGCTATGAGGAAATCGTTCGATGTGCTCTCAAGTTTGAGATGGAGATTTGCATAACCCATTTTTCATATGTGTTTTATAAGAAGAGGAAAATGGAATTCAAAGGGAAATATAAAGACCACACTGAAAATAAGATTAGTTTTCCCTTATGCTCAATGTGTGGAATGAAACATGTAGGGATTTGTCTTAAAGGGACCAGTAAATGTTTCAAATGTGTAAAGGAAGGCCATTGGGAATTTTAATGTCGTAATGATGGTAAGAATATGTCTAGCATTACGATAAAAGAAAAGGATACAAAGAGTGCACCTTCTACACTTCATTGTTACAAGTGAAAGGAACTAGGGAATTATGCCAATCAATGCCCCAATCCAAGGGTTTTTGACGATGATCGACGTCAGCAAACTCTTAAGGACAAAGACAAAGGAAATTCATATGAAATTTCTATCAGCGATGTGGAGTACGATAACGAAGTGGTGAAAGGTACACTTACCATCCACTCTAAAGTTGAAAATGTTTTATTTGATTCTGGATCAACCCACTCGTTTATTTCTGAAAACTTTTCTAAAGGTATCACCATATTACCTCAACAATTAGATGTTGAGTTAGTTTTTAGAAATCCTAATGGCATAACGGTCGCAGCAAAATATTATAATTCTTCTCCGATTGAAGTTTGTGGGAAAGTGCTTCCTGCAAATATTGTGATCCTTCTTGCAGTTGAATTTTATGTGATTCTTGCCATGGATTGGTTGTCATTATATTGAGCTCATATCAATTTAT
This sequence comes from Viscum album, assembly GCA_963277665.1. Classification (NCBI taxonomy): domain Eukaryota; kingdom Viridiplantae; phylum Streptophyta; class Magnoliopsida; order Santalales; family Viscaceae; genus Viscum; species Viscum album. The sequence continues at coordinate 1,296,715,253 of OY728135.1, forward strand.
AAAGAAGGGAAGTCACATTTCATGTTCCAAATCAATCTATGATCTTCTATCAATGTAAGGATGAACATAACTTTCTAGTAGAAATTTCATCCATCTTATGGGTCTTGATTCCACTAAAAGAAGGTTATTTATCTCAAATGGTTGGAGAGAAACTCATGATTAAGAATATTTCCATTGTATGGGAGTTTTATGATGTCTTTACAGAGGAATTTCTAGGCCCTCCACCCAATCAGGAAGATGAGTTTTCAATAGAACTCATACTTGGTGCTATACCCATTTCAAATACACATTATAGAATGGCCCCAATTATGTTACAGGAATTGAAGAATACACTCCAAGAAAATCTTGATAAGGGATTCATACACCCTAGTGTGTCACCTTGGGGAGCACATGTTCTGTTTTTTAAGAAGAAAGATGGATGAATGAGACTCTGCATTGATTATCGAGAACATAACAAGATCACTATCAAGAACAAATATCCTCTCCCACGCATTGATGACATATTTGACCAACTACGCGGAGCTCAATACTTTTCAAAGATTGATCTTCGTTCAGGGGATCATCAATTAAGGGTCAAAAGGGAGGATATACGAAAGACAGATTTTTATACAAGGTATGGACACTATGAATTTATAGTGATGCCATTTGGCTTTACTAATGCCCCTGCTATCTTCATGGATCTGATGAATAGAGTCTTTAGAGACTATCTTGATCAGTTTTTGGTAGTCTTTATAGAATATATTCTTGTCTATTCAAAGAGAGAGGAATAACATGAAGATCACATGAGAATTGTATTAAAGACCCTGATAAAGGAGAAGCGTTATGCCAAATTTACCAAGTGTGAATTTTGGCTTCAAAAATTTTCATTTTTTTCTCACATAATCTCAAAAGAGAGGATATATGTGGATCCAGAAAAAATAGAGGTTATCGAAAGATGGTCGGGACCAACAACAGTAACCGAGATCTGAAGATTTCTTCATTTGGCTGGATATTATCAACGTTTTGTGAATGATTTTTCAATATAATGTAATCCCCTCACTTGGTTGACTCAAAAAGTAGTTAAGTTCGTTTGGAAAAAGGAGTGTGAATATAATTTCAAGGATTTAAAAAGAAGGTTATCTGGGTCCCATGTGCTCACACTGCCTAATAGTGGAGAAAGGTTTGTGATCAATAGTGATGCATCCATGAAGGGATTGGGTTTTGTTCTCATACAAAATGATATAGTGATAGCTTATGCCTCATGACAGTTGACAATCCATGAGAAAAATTACTCAACTCATTATTTGGAGTTAGCTGTGGTAATCTTTTCATTAAATATTTGGAGGAATTATCTTTGTGGAGAAAGGTGTGATATTTATACTAATCATAAAAGTTTATAGTATATTTTCACACAAAAGTAGCTGAATATGCACCAAAGAAGATGGTTGGAGCTTATTAAGGATTTTTACTGCTCAATTCATTACCACCTAGGGAAAGAAAACAAGGTGGAAGACCGATTAAGTCGACAAGACCATGCTAGCTTACCCATGATGAGGATCACAAAAGATCCAAAATTTATGGATTTATAAAGGATTGATCTTGGAATTATAATGGAAGTGGAAAATCTTATCTTTATTAAATGAATGTTCATCTATCAGTACATGCGAAGATTAAAGAGGCACAGAAATAAGATGTAGAGTTACAAAAGAAGGTGAGAAATTTTCATGAATTCAACCTTGATTGTGATTAAATAATAAGGTTCAGGAATCGAGTTTGTGTTCCTCCCATCCCAGAATTAAAGAAGGAGTTGCTGGATGATTCTCATAGTTCTTCATTATCTATTCATACTGGAGGCACGAAGATGTATAGTGACATGAAAGAGTACTTCTGGTGGAATGGCATGAAAAGATATTTTTTGGAATAAGTCTCTCGATGCTTGGATTGGTAGAAAGTTAAAGCTGAGAGACAGAAGTCAATGGGGTTGTTACAACCATTACCCATACCCGAGTGGAAATGGGAAAACATCACTATGGACATTGTCACCGGACATCCTAAAACATCCAAAGCCAATAATGCTATCTGGGTTATAATTGATCGTCTTACGAAGTCGGCACACTTCATTTCTATTAGAGAGGATTTCATTCTTGATCAGTGTGCCAGGATATATGTAAAGGAAGTGGTATGATTTCATGGAGTACCACTTTCCATTATATCTGATCGGGATCTGAGGTTTACCTCAAAGTTTTGGCAAAGTCTTCAGCATACTCTGGATACAATGTTGAGTTTCATCACTACTTATCATCCTCAGACATACAGTCAGTCTGAGAGGACAATTCAAACTCTAGAAGATATGTTGAGAGCTTTCTCTATGGATTTCAAAGGTGGTTGGGATAAACACCTACCTTTGGTGGGATTTTCTTATAATAATAGCATTCACTCCAGTATTCAGATGGTTCTTTATGAAGTTCTCTATAGAAAGAAATGTCGAACTCCAACATGATGGGATAAAGTTGGGGAAAAAAGCTATTAGGACCTAATCTTGTTGATGAAATGGAAGAAAAGGTCTGATCTATTCAACAACACATAAGAGTAGCTCAGCGTCGAAAAAAAAGTTATGCCGATTATCGACGAAAATACCTAGAGTTTGAAGTGGGTGGTAAATTGTTCTTACGAATATCTCCTTGGAAGAGAGTAATGACATTTGGAAGGAAGGGAAAGATGAGCCCTACGTATATCAGTCCTTTCAAAATACTAGATCGTGCTTGGAAGGTAGCTTATCGATTGGCACTTCCACCTAATCTCTCTCAAGTTCATGATGTGTTCCATGTATCTCTGCTGAGATAGTACATACCTGATCCATCATATGTACTCATCTCAAAAGTTATACCGCTGGAGCATGATCTTTCTTAGGAAGAACAGCCGATAGAGATTCTGGATCGTAGAAAAAAAGTCCTAGGGAACAAGACCACTCGCTTGGTGAATGTTTTATGGAGGAACCACCAATTATAAGAAGCTACATGGGAGCTTGAGGATATTATGAGGGGGAGGTAACCTCATCTGTTTGTTACAAAGTGACGAATTTCGAGGGCGAAATTCATTTTAAGGGGGGTAGAATGTAACACCCGAGATTTTTATGAGAAATATTTTGTATTTATGTTATATTCAACATAAAAAGAATATTTCACTACACACAAAACTATCTCATCATACTTTACATGCAATCGCAACCATCCTCGATATCTTGTGTTGTACGCAATACAATGTTTTACTAAACAACAATATGCTGTTAAAATATTATTAAAACTAGTCGTTATGAATAGTAATACCAACTTTTTGAAATTTTATAAATTTTATCATTCAAATTGGACTTCATTTTTGGATTCGGAATATCAAAATTATCCTAGGGTGAATTTTTGGTATTTTTATGAAAACTTTCAATTTTTGATTAATAGTGAAAACACTGGGTTACGATTTAAAAACTGACATTTTGTTTAAATAATTATTTATTTTATTGAAATTTATTTTATGTCAAAATTGGTATATAATAACTATATAAGTTCAAAGTAATTCATTGGAGTCAATTTATAATAATTTTAGATATATAAAAATTTTAGTGAACTTTTCACCGTCTTTTACCTACCTCTTAGGAGAGTTTGAAAATTTATGTAAAACATAATTTTACCACTTCACTGAGTGGAGTTTCAAATAACCGAGAGACACGGTTAATATCGAGGAGTAAAATGTGGGTCAATAAGATAAAAATAATTTTTGTTGAATAGTAACTTTTTACCTTTATTTACAACGGTTAAAAGTTAATAGGGTAATTAAGGGTAAAAATGGTATTATTATTACCCTAACACATGTCCTAAATCTATTAGATATGTTTAATTTAAAAAAAAGACCTTAGGAATAAAATATGACCATTTAGATCCAATTGGATTAGACTAGAACATTTAATATTTTTTTAAAAGAAGAGTCATAATAGTTAAAATCAATGTTTAATAATTAAAACATTTTTAATATAGAGTTATGCAAAAGATAATTTCGACTGTAAATATTAATTATAAATATAAAAATATTTCCTAAATAATAGTATTTTATTTATAATTTTTAGACATTAAAAAATTTAGTTTATTTATGACACAATGATGATGCAGTAATTACCTTATTAATTAAATATTAACATAATTGATATTATAAATACCAAAATAAATGTAATTTGAGACTTTTTATGAATTGAAATAATTTTATAGGTTAATATAACATGTTATTATTGATTTAATAAGGTTTTTTCGAACTAATAATGATGTTATGATTTTCACAAAAATCAAATAACAATAATTTCAAAAAGTGACATAAAATAGTTTTTAAAAAAAGTATTATATTATTAATTGTTATTTTATTCCTAGAAATATATGGTTAGGCCAAATTACTTAGATAAGGTTATATATATTAATAATTAACAACTTGGGGTTTGTTTTTATTTTTATAGTAATTTTATTAACCATATAGTGTAAGAAAACAAGAAGTCACGGTAAAAGTTAAATTATTTAACTTAGAGTTAAATCTAAATGATTAGGTTAAAATAGTAACCTAAACTTGTCTAAAATCTATTGTTTGAGAGGCTTTCGACCCATCCCCACCTTTTCTTCGAAATAAACAAATTTGAAGCTATTAAAAACCGATGATGCCTTTATAATAATATAATATTTTAAGTTTTTTCTAAGGCGCCCCTATCCTCCATTATAAAAGGGAACCTCCTCCCTCTCCTCCTCAAACCACATTAATGCTTCAAGCTCAGCCAAACCCTACAAATTTCACTTCTCCACTTCCCTAGAAACATCCTAGAGATCCTGGTCTTCTTCAAAGACCATCTTTAGTTCCCTAAGAGGAGGTTAAGAAGAGTCGCTTCAAATAAGAGGTAATGTCTGTTAACGATTCTTTCAACATTATTTCTTCTTCTGATTCCTCTTCTTTAGTTGTTTCATTATAAATTAAAAACATCAGTATAAATCATGTACTGATATGTTATTATAAATATGAAACAAACCTATTTCACCTTCTATTCATCCTACGGAAAACAAAATCACCGCGCGTGCGTACGTACAGAATACCGTCTCCACACCGTGGTGTAATATGTTTTCCCCCACCACCTTACTTGGATGGGTATAATGGTGTAAAGAATGACTATATATGATTATTTTAAAGTGATATTTATTATGAAATATTATGCATACACTTCAATACAATTACACGATCATGGGAACGATATCATCGCTCGTGCGTACGTATGGCCTACCATCTCCACAATGTGACGCGACTCATTCTACATGATCTTCAATGAATAATGATTATATAAATGAATTTAATAATTAAATATGATATATTTTACTTTAATACCATTCTGGAAATGAGGTATCTATAACCTAAAAAGAATAATATGAATTTATTCGATGAAACACATATAAGAACAAAAAGCAGTAAACACCCAAATAACAGGTAGAAATGAAATATTACTAATAAGAAGCTACGAATATGAACATATATGATATCATAACAATACATAAGATTCTAGAATAATTCAATAACATTATTTAAATCATTATAAAGGAGCTTTGGACACATACGAAGTAAATCAGACCCAAGGTAATGGAAAATCTCACAATCTCATTTTTATCCGAGATTGTTTATACTTCAGAATTTACTGGGGAATATTTATCATCTGAATCCATGTTTCCTCAATATGTAATATTATTTCTATCATCCTACAATTTTTTAAATCCAATTTTACCCTTCGGTTAGTTTTTAGTAAAAGATATGAAAGGAATATTTTTTCGTTTTTTGTACGAGGTACTTTCTGACTTTTTCGGCCAAATTACGTGAAGAATGTTTTTTTTAACTTATACGGCATGAATGGAATTCTAGAATATTATTTACATGAATCTTCCTTTACATTTTTTCAAGAATGATTTTAATAAAAAAAATTTGTTTAAAATTATGTGACATTTTAAGAAAGGAAAAATGATTATGAAGTAGAAATGATATTTTTTCCTCAAGAAAGGAGTTCAAGTATTTTATCAAAATTATTTTCCATCTAAGATAATATAGGGTTTTGTTTCTATCCCTATTTTTACATTTATTTGATTATGTTATGATGGAATTATTTTTATGAAGTTTTTTTATCTTATATGGATTATGTTATGATGGCATGATGTTTAAGAATCGCATTTTTATTACATAGGATATGCTAAGATGTATGATTTATGATCTTGTGGAACATATAAGAATGGTATCATTATTTGATGGGTGGTACTTATATCTACCTGCAATGCATTGGGTAATGATTTATATATCATGAGATAGACATGGATGGAATGAAAGGTTAATCCGGTTCAGTGATACAGGACTGTAATGAGGAGTGAACTCGGTTCAGAAATGGACTTTGTCTGCTAAGATAGTCTTGGAAATGTGTCTTGACTACTAAGAAATTATTCTATATGATTATGTGTGTATTCAAAATGTTTCATGTTTTAGGTTATGATTATTGGGATTACATTTCACTACTATGATTTATCCCATGTTATGATATTATGATCTCTTTTGCAGGTTATGATTTTCGAAATGCTATGTTCTTTTGAATATGATATTTCCATTGTTTACCCTTACTGATCATTTTAGCTCACTCATTTGTATGTTTTCTTTCCCCAGGTCAGGAAGAAGGTTATTAAGTAAAATATGCCAAAAGGGACTCTAGATATGATGAAATAAACGGGAGACAATGTAGATTCTTTATGAACCAGTTGTTTATGTTTCCCAATTTCTAAAGACACTATACCTATATAGTCCTTTCATGGTTTTGTTATATGTTGTAATAAGTGTACATAAATTTTGAAGTATAAACAGTGTATGTAAGGTATGGGTCATTATAACATTCCAATCTCTTATATCTTATAAGTGTAATAGTTTTAATTTAGTGATAAACCTCATAAAAAGTCAAATATAAATAGTTTCCAGAAATCTAATAAAATTATCTACATCATGAAAATTTATTTATAATTTTTAGGGATTAAATAATTATCATTAATGATGACACAATCATGATTTAGAAATTATTTTATTTAATGAAATATCAAATAAATGGTTTAAAAAATATTAAAAAAATATCATATGTACTAATTAATTTTCTCCACAAATTTTTTAGCTGAATATGACATGTAAGGAGTCTAATAATATTTTTGGTTAAAATATATCCTCTGTGTAGATTTTATTTAAATTCAAATAAATAAATAGTGTCAAAATTGACACTATAGTTATTTTATAAAAATATCATATTATAAATTTGTTTAAAAATCACAAAAATATTTAAATATTATAAATTAAATTTTATATGGTCTACCATGTCATAAATTATATAATTATAGACAATTCAAAACACATAATTAATTATTTATAACAATTAAAAATTTAGAGTATTATTACTACAAATGAAATTAAATATATTAAATAAGGATAAACCAAGTTGATAAGGTTTAAAATAAATTACCAACATGTCTAAATCTTATTGGTTGATGATATTACAACCATATATCATCTAATATTCAGATTTTAGTCATTTTTGGAGGTTTTTAAGTTGGTTTTGAGTTATTATAAATTAATATTCACTACTGGAATGTAGACTATTCACAACACTTGTATACCGACGGTTCTAGAGAACCGTTGGTATAAGTGTTTTTTACCAACGGTTTTTACAAACAATTGGTAAATCCTGGTTTGGTGTACCTTTACCAGCGATTTTTAAAAACCGTTGGGAAACCATGACTTTTCCAAACGGTTCAAATATCCCAATTTACAGTATCCCCCACCCCCACACAGTAGAAATCGATTCCCCCAATTTCTAGAAGCCCCGACGCGGAGGTGAACCCTCACCCACCCCGAGTTCTTCCATATGATCGACTGAAACTCCCCCATCTAGATTAGACTCTTTAAACATCTTCCCAAATACATACATATAATCCCACTTCCTCCGATTTCTACATTTATTTCATTATCTGGCAATATCACGTCATTTTTCCCTATTTTAGGGATTTTGGAAAATTTTATGATTCATACTATTTGATATTGAATCAATGACTATTACATGATTGGTAGATGTCTGTGACTAGGGTTGAATTTGGTTTCATATATCATTTGTAACTAAATATATGACATAGGACCACTAATATGGAGATTCCACCTAAGAATGGTGGGATTTTCTTAGGATCATGGGGCTTCCTCTTCTGTTGTTCTATAGAGTTTGTAGTGTTGGTTTTTAATGTATTTTATTTTCTTATGGATTTATATTGATTATTTATTGGGTTCATTTGGCCATTAATTTTGGGTGAGTTATTCCTAATTTCTTCTTAGAGATCATTGTATTCATAAAGTTTTCCTAATTTTTTTATAGGTGGTGTCGACTCACTGAGTGACTATTTTGTTCTGTTTTTATGATGCCAACGTTCGATTTTTTTTAATAATGAAACCTATTTATATTTTAATGATATAAATGTGTGGGTTTAAAATATATGTTTATAAAATAGCTAAAATGTTTTCTAAGTGGTTTATTTGGAACTGTACAAAGACAGATCCCATTTTTTGTTGTATTCTAAAATCTCATTAAACATATTTATACTTAGTAAATCTTGTATAAGTTTGGATCCATGTTTGAGCATTACCACGAATATCCCATAGCTTAATACCATTTGTATATTATGTACATCTCATTATATTTTTTAATGAGTTCACTTCTTCTTTCATTAATGTCTTCCAAGGAAGTCTTAGAAATCTAATACCCCCTTGAATGTTTTTCCCTGATTAAATAATGTAATATATTCATGGAATAGTCAATTAATTTTTACATTCTAGTAAACCATGTTGATATCCTTCATGATAATATGACCTCATAGGTGGGTTTGGTGAATATGGATAAAATTTTAAACATATATATTGAATTTTGTTTTTATCTTCCAGGGTTGCAAATTCTGCAGTTGGGTTTTTTTAAAGCGATATATAACAACATTTTAAACCCCTACTATATATGCCTAATGGTTGTTTAGTAGTGGATCAAACCACCACTATTTAAGGTCAATATTTTTTTTACCGTTTTTTATTTCAGCAGTTCTTTTCCATGATAAAAAATGGTCATAATATAATGGCGGTTCAAACCACTACTATATCCCTTCCATTTTTTGGAAGGTGAACCCATCGCTAAAACCAAAAACGCCCCAAAAAAACATTCTATGAAGATTCCTTGAAGCTGTCACTAAATATATAGAACTAAAAAGATTTTGATGCAGATGCCAATTTTAGCAGTGATTTTTGGAAGCCATCGTAGAACAATGTAGAAGCAATTTAAACTACCGCAAACTAAAAAAGAAAAAGTAGCTACTATCAGTCATTTTTTTATATTGTCCAATGCATAATTCAGAACTAGTTATTGTACCTCGTAGATAGACCATCCCATCCCCTGGACACCCCCTCCCCCCGGTGGACTACCCCCCACCCCTAGGAACAGCCCACCCACCCCCTAGGACACCCTGTACCCCCTAGACAGCCCCACCACCCCCTAGACACCCTGCCCACCCCTGAACACCTTGTACCCCCTGGAAACCCCGACCCCAGGAAATTCCCCCACCCTTGGACACCCATGACCCCCCGGGACAGCCCCTCCACCCCTGTGGACAACCCGCCCACCCCCCTGGATAACCCGTTCCCCCTGGACAACCCCCTGTTGACAGCCTGCCCACGCCATCCCCAAACACCCACCCACCACCCCCCCGAATGCCCCTAACCCCCTAGAATTCCCCCATCCCCACCCCCTTGACACCCCCTACCCCGCTGGACAATGTCTCCACCCTCGTGGATACCCTGACCACCCCCCTTGTACAGCCTGCCCACCCCCCTGGACAGCCCGCCAACCCCCTGGACACCCCAGACCCCCTGTACATCCCCACCACCCCCATGGGTAGCTCACCAACCCCCCTAGACACCCTGTACCCCCCCCCGAACATCCCCACCCACCCCCTAGACTCCATGTTCACCTCCTTGGACAGCCCTCCCACCCACCTAGACTCCCCTACCACCTGGATAACCTGACCACCCCCGTGGATAGCCCACCCACTTGGAAACTCTGACACCCCTAGACAGCCCCCCACCCCATGGATGCTTTGCAATCTTTCCACTGATGAACCATATGTATTGGTTTCAATGGTGAAACAAGTTTTTCATGTCAATGATCATCGTCATCCTAAATTCAGTGTAATTATTGATGTTAATCCCAGACATTTTTTTGATGGTGTTGACGTTAAATGTGACCTTATCCCTATAACAATTGGAAGAAATCCATTTATTACTTATGGTTACTTCGGTAGATCAATTTATTGAGTTGATTGTGAACCCGAAGTTGTGGTGGGAAATATATAGAATCATATAGTCATGTTCTCACCTACATGTTTCACCTACATCATTCAGAGTGTGTATCCTATTACTTACCTTCAAACTGCCATAAATATTCTATTTTTATGTTTTTTTTTTCAGAATGTTTTTTATATATTTTTTTTGGGTTACACATTAGTAATTTGTTTCTAATTACTTCCATATTTGTTTTCATTGTAGGAAATGACACCCATTGAAGAGTGGTAGCAGAAAAATATGGCAGAAAATAATCGTCGCATGACACAGATGGGCATTCCTGCACTCAACCCTGTTGGGAGTATTTTATTTAAAATATATATATATATCAATAACTTATAATATCATCTGTTTACTTCTCTGTTTAACTTTTTTTCAGGATCCACCCCATAGAAGAGAGATATATGATGAGAAGCATGATATTTCTCCTAGTACAGAGGCAGGGGGTCCGAGGGGGGTGGTGTCAGAGTAAGACGACCATCTGGTGGTCCCGGTACTGAGGCAGGTGGTACGAGGGCTTGTGGTGAGAGAGTTAGATGATCCACTAGTTGTACCCAATTGTATTATTCCCCTACCACATATGTATCTTCTACACCCCATTTTGATCCTTTTGTGTCTTTAGGGACACACGTGATATTTAGGCCTTCGGTGTTTACACTACCAGTTGGCTTGATGTCCGTGTCATCATCCTTTGCTTCTGGTTCATTATCTCTTGGCTATTATATTCCACCTTCTTTGAATCCTGCTCTGACACAGTATGTGGCTAAGGAGCATACACTGAACGACACTCCACCTGTACAGGATATTCCTTCGGCTTCTGCACTTCCAGTGAGACACATTGATCCGACTAGCATAGGTATATTTATATAACTCTAACAAATTTTTATACAAAAATTTATTTTTATTATAAATTGTACTGATATTTTTTTTTCTTTAATAAGAGATTCATCGACCGAAATGAGGTGGGGGAGGGGGCGTACTCTCTTGCGTGCTGTATGGAACTACTCGACACAGTTGATGGTTGAATACAATGATGATGGACAGATGATTGATAAATCTGGGCAGGAATGTTGGGGTTCTTTGGTGACACTATCCAAATACTCCATCATCATTCTGGTCAGCCCTCTCTCTTGGAGACATCTGACACACAATGTGAATGATAATGTGTGGGCACAATATGGGTAAAAAATATATTATATTTAATGTAGTATTTTTTTGTATTTATGTAAATTAATCTATTGGGTGTCAACTTCGGTATAACTTCCCTGATGGCGAAGGTGCACGACCGGCGTGTTTAAAGGTTCTAGGAGAGCTTTTGAGAGCTTATATGCCTGAGCTATATGTTGACTGGTGTGATAGAGTGGGCATGGAGTTGGAGACAATACCTATCATAGATCACTTCCCGATAGAGAAATATCGCCAAATTATTACCCATTGGGCGACTACCAAATTTAAGGTATTAATCCCATTTGAGGAATTTAAATGACAGTTTTCTTATTTTGAATTAATATTTTATAATTTATTATTAAAAATTATTTCTAAATAATCTGAAAAAATCAAAAACAAAAACATTGATTCAAAACAATACCTCTAAACTTTTGGGCGCACGACTATGTCAGATCATGAGAGGTAGCTGGTACGATATAGTTGTTTATAATTTTTCCATTGGACTTGCAATTTTTATTACATCCTACTTAAATTATGTAATTTATTGAATATTGAATATATGATTATAATTGAACTTTATATTGTTTCAATGTAATTACAGAAGCACAAATTGAATATTGAAGGATATATCCCTCGAGAATTTTTTTTTTGCTTGAGTAGAAGAAAAAAAATAGAACTGTGGTTAACGAACCGACACAAGAAAAGATTTTATGTTTTAATTTGTTTATTTATAAGTTTAATATCTATTTTTAAATTTAATTATATATTTATATTTTTAACAGGCTGCTTTAGAGGCCCTCGATTCCCAGGAGCCTGAAAATTTATGGCCACATGATCATTTATATCAGGTTTTGGGAGAGGAGCACACCGGTCGAGTATGATGCCGACCTGGTGTGAATATTGTCACGATGAGGTATTGGTCCTCTCTAGGTATCCATTCTAGTACCACTGAGTTTGAACAGGTCAAGGAGCATGCAATACAGTCTGATAAACGGGTCATATAGTTAGAAGTACAAGTTCAAATGAGGGACAAAGAATTTGTGAAACTGATGAAAGCATTATCTTCATCACTTACAACAGAGGCCAGTGTAGCTTGTAAGACATTTATGTCATTGATGGGTGCATTATCCAATGCACCAGGTGGAAGTTCTAGTGGCAGTTGAGATAATGAAGTTCTAGGTGATGTTGAGGATGCTGAAGAGGAAGCGGGAAAGGATGAGGATGAGTACAAGGGAAAGGATGGGACTAAGGGCGAGGATGGTGTTGAGGGAGAGGATTGAGCCGATGATGAGCATGGGGACAATGATGACGATGACTCTTAGGACAGGGATGTCGGCGAGGATGAGGCCGATGATGGCATTGGTGATGGTGATGGTGATCAGGGGCAGATTGATCCATGACATTTTTGAATTCTGTATAACTATTTATTTATTAACCTTGGTCTTCACTCTAGTATGGATATTTTAGAATTCAGTATAACTCTTTATTTTCGACCAAATATGGAAGAATCTTTAATTTAAGAATGCTTTAAATTGAATTTAGCCTCTTTCTTAATTCTGCTTAATTATATTGAATTGCATATCTTGAATAAGTTTTCTTTAATATATTTGTTTAATTTGATAAATAAAGTCTTGTTTCTATAAAAAACACCTCCAACGAATGTGCCAAATCTTCGAAAACTCACAGTGATAGTTTAGGGTGTGATAATTTGACTCTCAATTAGTAGTTTCAACTACCTATTACCACTTTTAAAAAACAGTGAATATAAAATATTTAACATTATCATACCACAATCCTGAATCAAGAATCTGTTTTTTATTACATAAGATCCTTTTCAATAATGTGAAGGAAAACTACATATGATTTATTCAGAATCATGGTTAGAAGATGCTGCCCCACAGATGTCGCTAGACCGGGCCAACACGCTGCGGTCATGCGGTGGACACGCGGCGGTCACTCCGTGGTCACGTCATGGTCATTCTGCGGTCACACCGCGGTCACACCTCGGTCACACCGCGGTCATGTCGCGGTCACGCCGCTGGACCGAGCCAACATGCCGCGGTCATGTAGCGGTAACGCAGCGGTCACACCGCGGTCACGCCGCGGTCAAGCTGTGGTCACACCGCGGTCGTGCCGCAGTCACGCCGTGGTCACGCCGCGGTCACTCTGCGGTCACGCCGCAGTCACGCCGCGGTCACGCCGCGGTCACGCCACTATCACGCCGTAGTAATGTCGTGATTTGGCCCTGCACCAGGATGAAACCTCGTGGCGGTTTTCAGTCCTGTCAGATTTCGATGTATGAAACCTAGATAGATTTTTAGATACATGACCCACCCACCTTCCAAGATAGACCTGCCGGACACCCTCCACCCCACCTTCCTTAATCCGAGGAACGGTGTGGCCGGTATAACTCAATGTGTATTTCTTTTGTTTAAAATGGATACACTTTTATGAAAAAACAACCGGAATATGGAAAACTGACGAAACATATTCAGATTGTGTTGATACTTTAAGAAAAAGATCCATGGCTCATTTTTGATGTGTATGAGTCAACCCCACCTCAATACGAGGCGCGATGTTGCCGGCACGACACAAAGTGGCTCACTTTTATTTGAAGTGGACAACATCTTTTGTGAAAACAATAACCGACATATGAAAAACTGGCCAAACTCATTTGGATTGTGTTGATACATCAACACAATGATCCATGCGTGAATTTTGAAATGGTCGGCCAGACGGCATGGAAATCAAAGGTGTCGTTTGAACGCGCTGGTCTAAAATGCACACCGCATGTCGTAAATGGTCAAAACATGGGTTTTACGGTCAAATTCATGCCGAACGACATCGGAATGACATTAAATCACATATAAAAACCCTAATTATTATTCATGAGGTGTACAAGGAGACATCACATCATTCGGATGTGCGGTTTTCATGGCACGGTTGAATATGTGTTTTTTTGGTCTTTGGCGCGCTTGAAAAAGGCGCGTAGGGTGGTCAAAACCCGCCGAATGACATCAAAATACCATGAAATCAGACGACAAAAAAGGGTGGGTGAATTTTGAAATGTTCGGCCAGACGACACATCAAGCGGAGGGGTTTTGGGATAGCGCTGGCTGAAAACGCACTCTGCATGTCGTAAATGTCCAAAACATTCGTTTAACAGTAAATTGCATGCCGAACAACATCAGAATGACTCAAAATCACATGAAAACAGCCTAATTATTATTCTTGAGGTTTACGAGAATATGAAACATCATTTGGATACGCGGTTTGCGCGGTACAGATGAATATGTGTTTTTTTATTGGTGCGCTTGAAAAGCGAGCATGGGGTGGTCGAAAACGGCCGAACGACCATGGAATGCTATGAAATCGGACAACAACAATGGGTGGGTTAATTTTAAAATTTTTTGCCATACGTAATGTCAATAAGAGGATTTGTGTGAACGTGCTGGTCAAAAACACAATCCAATTGTCGTAAATGGCCAAAACATGTGTTTAATAGTTAAATTCATGCAGAACGACATCGGAATGACATTAAATCACACAAAAACTGTAACAGCCCGAGATTTTATGAAAAATATTATTTTTAATTTTATTAATGTCTTGTGTTGTACGCTACACCAAAAGGAGCTTGCACAACATGCATCCTTGACTTGCATTGAATTACACGCAATCGCAACCTTCCTCGATAGCGTGTGAAGTACGCAATACGAAGTTTCACGAAACAGCGATATGCTATTAAAATATTATTTAAACTAGCCGTTATGAATAGTAATAACCACTTTTTAAAATTTTAGAAATTTTAGCTCTCAAAATGGACTTTATTTTTGGATTCGGAGTATCGAATTTAGCCTAAGGTGAAATTTTGGTAAATTTCAGATAACTTTCATATTCTGATGAATAGTGAAAATTACTAAATTATAATTAAAAAACTACTTTTTTAATCGAAATAATTAATAGTGATAAATTATTAATTTGAGTAGTTTTAATGTATATTTAGAAAATATTTTTACAATTTAATACAATGTTGGTCATTGGATGTAATTTCACGTTTAAACCAGACATAAACAAGTGTCAATCTTTTGATAGATATTGTTTCTTAAAAACACTCTATTTGTTTTAACAGCGAGATTTAATTATAAAATTAATTAATGCAACTTAAATGTTATTAATTTGGTAAAATAGACTTCATTTTTGAATTTGGAATATGAAATATAGCTTAGGATGAAATTTTGGCATTTTTCTGAAAACCTTCAATTTTTGATGAATAGTGAAACTACTAAGTGGTAGTTAAAAAACTGAATATTTCATAAAACTTAATTTTACCGCTTCTGTGAATGGAATTTCAAAAATCCGAGAGACATGGTTGATGTCAGTAAGTAAAATGTGGTTCAATGAGATTAAAATAATTTTTGGTGAATAGTAACTTTTTACTTTTATTTACCACGGTTAAAAGTAAATAGGGTAATTAAGGGTAAAAATGATATCAATATTACCCTAACACATGTCATAATCCTATTGGACAAGTTTATCTCGACCAAAAACAAACTTAAGTGTAAAATATTATCATTTAGGCCTACTTGGATTAGATTAGGACATTTATTATTATTTAATTCAAAGAAGAGTTAAATGAGTTAAAATCAAAGTCTATTTACTAAAACATTTTTAATATAGGGTTATACATAAGATAAATTCGATTTTAAATATTCATTAGAAAACTAAAACGCTTTCCTACATAATGGTATTTTATTTGTAATTTTTAGACATCAAATAATTTAATTTATTTATGATACAAAGATGATGCAGTAATTATCTTATTAAGGAAATATTGACATAATTGATATTATAAATGCCAAAATAAATGTAATTTTAGACTTTTTATGAATTACACTAATTTTCTAGGTTACTGTGATATATTAGTGTTGATTTAATCAACTTTTTTTCGAACATATAATTCTGTTATGACTATCTCAAAAATCATATATCAAATAGTGTCAAAATTGACACAAAATAGTTTTTAAATCAAATATTATATAATTAATTGTTATTTTATTCCTAAAAATCTAAGGTTCGGCCAAATAACTTAGATAAGGATATATATATTAATAATAAACAATTTGGGGTTCTTTTGGCATGTTATAGTAAGTTTATTAACCATATAGTGTAAGAAAACAAAAAGACACGGTAAAAGTTAAATTATTTAACTTAGAGTTAAATCTAATTGATAAGGTTAAAATAACAACCTAAACTTGTCTAAATCCTATTGGTTGATAGGATTGAGACCCATCCCCACTTTAACTTCGAAATAAGACCCTTTGGAACCATTATAAACCGATTTTGACTTTAATATAAAATAATATTTTGAGATATTCCTAAGGTGCCCCTCTCCTCCCTTATAAAAGGGAACCTCCTCCCTCTCCTCCTCACACCAATTTAAGCATTCAAGCTCGGCCAACCCCTGCACAAATCTCTTCTCCACTTCCCTAGTATCATCCTAGAGGTCCTGGTCTTCTTAAAAGACCAATTTTAGTTCCCTAAAAGGAGGTCTCAAAGAAGCACTTCAAAGAAGAGGTAATATCCATTACCGATCTTTTTCAATTTCTTTCTTCTTAAACTTATTCTTCTTTAGTTGTTTCATGATAAAGTAATAACATCAGTATTTCATATATACTGATATGTTATTATAAATATTAAACAACTCTAATTAACCTTCTATCCATCCTATGGAAAAAGGAAATCACCGCGCGTGCGTACGTACGGAATACCATCTCCACGCCGTGGTGTAATCTATTTTCCTCCACCACCTTAATTGGATGGGTATAAAGGTGTAATGAGTAACTATATATGATTATTATAAATTTTTATTGATACTTAAATAGTATACATACACTTCAACACAATTCCACGACCATTGGAATGATATCATCGCTCGTGCGTACGTACGGAATACCGTCTCCACGACGCGATGAGATTCATTCTCAATGATTAACCATTCATGAATGATTATAATGTATATATAATAAGTACTAATGAAATATATGACCTAATAATGATACTGGAATTATTTATAGTTATATGTATGTCATCTACTTAATTCTATTCAATTCAATAAGGAAACGAAAACAGCGTTCATGCGTACGTACGGACTACCGTCTCCATGAACGGTGTATTTATTTCCATTTACTGATTTATTATATATGTATATTCTAAATATATATATATATATATAAATCATGTTTTATATTAAGTAATCATGATCTAAGTAATCATATGAATAATTACAAGTTAAAAACACGAACGAAAAATGAGACGATTTTACCCAAAACGCTTCTTTAACATAGAATTTACAAAAGAACGGGTAATATAAAGTCATAAGTGAACCATATATGATATCATAACAGTGAATATGATTCTGTAATAAGTCAATGACATTATTTAAATCATTATACAGGAGGTTCAGACACATAGGAAGCAAATGGGACCTAAGGTAAGGGAAAATATCACAATCTCATTTTTATCCGAGATTGTTTATTCGTAAGTATTTACTGGGGTGTATTTTATCATCCACATCCATGTTTCATAAATATGTAATATTATTTCCATCCACCTAAAATTGTTTAAATCCAATTTTACCCTTCGTTGAGTTTTTAGTAAAAGATATGAAAGGAATCTTTTGTCGTTTTTTTTCGTACGAGGTACTTTTTGACTCTTCTGACAAAAGAATGAGAAGAATGTTTTTTTTAACTTATACGGCATGAATGGATTCTTAAAACATTTTTTACAAGAAGCTTCCTTTACAAGTATTCAAGTTTATTTTTAGTCAACTTATTTTACTTTAAAATTGTATGACATGTTAAGAAAGGAAAAGTGTTTTTGAAGTAGAAAGGATATTTTTCTCAAGAATGGAGTTCAAGTATTTTATCAAAATTATTTTCCATCTAAGATAATAAAAGGGTTATGTTTTTATCCCTATTATTACATGGATTTGATTATGTTGTGATGGAAATATTTTTATGAATTCCATTATCTTATATGAATTGTTTTATGATGTCATGTTGTTTAAGAATCCCATTTTTATTACATGGGTTACGCTATGATGTATGGTTTATGATTATGTGGCACACATAAGAAAGGATTCATTATAAGATGGGTGGGACCTATATATCCCTCCAATGCATTGGGTAAAGATTTTATATCTCATGAGATAGACATGGCTGAAATGGTAGGTTATACCGGTTCAGTGAAACAGGACTGAAACGAGGGCTACTCGATTCAGAAAGGGACTTTGTCCACTAAGATAGTCTTGGAAATGAGTATTGACTAACAAGAAATGATTCTCTATGATTATGTGTGTATGCCACAAAGTTTCATGTTTTAAGTTATGATTATTGGGATTACATTTCACTTCTATGATTTATCCAATGTTATGATATTATGAGCTCTTTTGCAGGTTAAGATTTCCAAAAGCTATGTTCTTATGTATATGATGTGATTGATATTTCTTTTGTTTACCCTTACTGAGCATTTGAGCTCACCCTTTTATGTTTTCTTTTCCCCAGGATATAAAGAAAGGTTTTAGGTAAAAAAAAGGGAAGATCTTTATGGGAGATATTGAAGATCTTTCACCATGATTAGAAGATTACGTTCCGAGTTTCCAAAGACACTAAACTATTACGATCCTTGTGTGTGTTTTTTTGTTATTTACTAAGTATTCCGCAAAAGTAATGTAATGTCCATGTACGTCAAGCTACGGGTCTCTACAGTTGGTATCAGAGGAAAGGTTTAGTCAACCTTTGGAAACTAGGATGCGAGAACTTTAGTGAGATCCCTAGAGATATTTATAAGGTATGTCTAGGGATGTCCCTAAGGATAAGTATACGTATAGGATACAGTCCTAGAACTACGGTAACGATCATAAAATTTAACCTAAGATGTTAGATATTGGGGACACTCCACCTTTATTATGTTGTTTTCCCTAGCATGATTTTTGCCTCTCACAATATTTTTGGGTTTTAGAAAATGGCTGGAAACAAGATGATTTTACGATAATGGAGGATATGATGGACAATGGAATGATATTCTTCATAATGAAATGGGATTTGGAAGTCCAAACATCATTAATATTCCGAATTAGCAATCTCATAATATGATCAATAAAGTAAAATTTGGTAAGTTTCCGGACTCGGCTAATAAGAGAAAGATGGTGTTTCATGATGATCATAGAGGAAAGAAAGTTCAATTTCCCCTATGTAAATCATGTGGGAAGAGGCATCAAGGAGAATGATTCAAAGGAACTGGAAGATGCTTTGGGTGTGGAAAAGAAGGACACAAAGCAAGTAAGTGCAAAGGAAAAGGTTCAGTTAACACCAGGGATGAGGACAATGGTATTGCTACGACATCAACAATGGTTAAATGTTTTAAATGTGGAATGTACGGGCATTATGAAAACCAATGACCTAAGGGAAAGTCTCATGAAGAGAATCAGTATGGTTGTATGGGAAGTATTTATGTTGATGATGATGAAGAGACTACAAATGATATGTGAGATGAAAGAATTGTTGAATCTTGGACAATGGTTTAAGAATGTAGTGGAATGATTACATGTTTATCATGTGTACTGTTGGAATAACGAGACATCTAAGGATTGTTACACTATTGTCTTTCCTTGAGTTTTGAAAGTGTATGATTAATGTTACCAGTATCCATGGAAGGTTATTCAGATATTTTTGGAATTTAGATGATATGCGCCTAATGAAGGAATAATAAGATAATGAGGTGTTTGATTGTATTCATGATCTCATGACTGATATAAGGAGAAGGTTATATTATGGTTTGAGTATATAGAGTTTTTGGATTTTGGTATGTGGAAAGTGTTAACTTTTAACAGTATTCATGATTTCACTAAGGTTCAATGGGTATTCATTCTTCAAGAGAATACATGATTAAGGCCTTTGAATGTTTGGAATGTGACCAACAAGACATATCTTATGATATATGGGGATCAACGACATTATTAAATCTCTGGTAATCGTTTTCACTATATTATGAGAGTGGACTGCAGTATTATGGATAAGCCTAAAGATTACAATGGACTATGTTGGACATAAGCTAGTATTGTTTAAGGATAAAAGTTTTTTTCGATATTATTGATGGGATGTTATAGTAATATAGTTTTAGAAAAAGGACAACCTGCAGGACGGGCGACAGCCCATCGCTTTGGACAAGGCTGTGGGAATCGAACCCACAATCGAAGTGCGACTGGCCTTTATCTCCTACCACTAGCCTACAGGAAGTCCCTGTTTAGTAGAAACTAGTTTAAGTATATTAAGCAATATGATATATGAAGTATAAGTCCATTTTAGGAACCATATATGATTAATCTCACTATAGATCGACTTATGTATATAATTTTTTGTAACCTTTTGTTTGAGACAGATGGAATGACCCGTCATTCTATCACATGATCTTCTAACACTTCACGAATAACAAATTCAACTTCATTTATTTAAGAGATGAAGTGGAAATTGTTCAAGGCACGAACAACAGTGAGATTGTACCAAAATAAAGTAAGTATTTATTCTAATAAAATTTTCAACTTTAGGGAAATGATCTTGAAAACCAAAAATGTTGTCCTAGTGATCTTATACCTAATGAATTAGATGGTACCTTATATCATCACAAATCTATGGATTTGTGATTACTGGATTTTCCATAGCCATGTTCTCTACCACTCTCCATCAGAACATGATGGTTATATTTCTCTTCCATATCCATATTTTCACCTATGTGGAAACCCAGTGATTAGTTTATTTGGGTAACCGTTACGTTTCATACTTTTGTTTTTAAAGATTGGTTTTGATATTCCTTTTTACGATGTGGGTTTCTATTAAAGAAACTTTTGAATAGTATACCATTTATAACCCCAACGAATTTCAAGGGCGAAATTCATTTTAAGGGGGGTAGAATGTAACAGCCCGAGATTTTATGAAAAATATTCTTTTTAATTTTATTAATGTCTTGTGTTGTATGCTACACTAAAAGGAGCTTGCACAACATGCATCCTTGACTTGCCTTGCATTACACGCAATTGCAACCTTCCTCGATAGCGTGTGAAGTACGCAATACTGAGTTTCACGAAACAACGATATGCTATTAAAATATTATTAAAACTAGCCGTTATGAATAGTAATAACAACTTTTTAAAAATTTAGAAATTTTAGCTCTCAAAATGGACTTTATTTTTGGATTCGGAGTATCGAATTTAGCCTAAGTTGAAATTTTTGTACATTTCGGATAACTTTCATATTCTGATGAATAGTGAAAATTACTAAATTATAATTAAAAAACAACTTTTTAAATCGAAATAATTAATAGTGATAAATTATTAATTTTAGTAGTTTTAAAGTATATTTAGAATATATTTTTACAATTTAATACAATGTTGGTCATTGGATGTAATTTCACATTTAAACCAGACATAAACAAGTGTCAATCTTTTGATAGATATTGTTTCTTAAAAACCCGCTATTTGTTTTAACAACGAGATTTAATTATAAAATTAATTCATGCAACTTCTATGTTATGAATTTGTTAAAATAGACTTCATTTTTGAATTCGGAATATGAAATATATCTTAGGATGAAATTTTGGCATTTTTCTGAAAACCTTCAATTTTTGATGAATAGTGAAACTACTAAGTGGTAGTTAAAAAACTGAATTTTTCATAAAACTTAATTTTACCGCTTCTGTGAATGGAATTTCAAAAATCCGAGAGACACGGTTTATGTCAGTAAGTAAAATGTGGTTCAATGAGATGAAAATAATTTTTGGTGAATAGTAACTTTTTACTTTTATTTACCACGGTTAAAAGTAAATAGGGTAATTAAGGGTAAAAATGATATTAATATTACCCTAACACATGTCCTAATCCTATTGGACAAGTTTATCTCGTCCAAAAAAAATCTTATGTGTAAAATATTATCATTTAGGCCCACTTGGATTAGATTAGGACATTTATTATTATTTAATTCAAAGAAGAGTTAAAAGAGTTAAAATCAAAGTTTATTACTAAAAACATTTTTAATATAGGGTTATACATAAGATAAATTCAATTGTAAATATTAATTAGAAAGATAAAACGATTTCCTACATAATGGAATTTTATTTGTAATTTTTAGACATCAAATAATTTAATTTATTTATGACACAAAGATGATGCAGTAATTATCTTATTAATGAAATATTGACATAATTGATATTATAAATACCCAAATAAATGTAATTTTAGACTTTTTATGAATTGAACTAATTTTCTAGATTACTATGATATATTAGTGTTGATTTAATCAACTTGTGTCGAACATATAATTCTGTTATGACTTTCAAAAAAATCATATATCAAATAGTGTCAAAATTGACACAAAATAGTTTTTAAATCAAATATTATATAATTAATTGTTATTTTATTCCTAAAAATATAAGGTTCGGCCAAAAGACTTATATAAGGATATATATATTAATAATAAACAATTTGGGGTTCGTTTGGCATGTTATAGTATGTTTATTAACCATATAGTGTAAGAAAACGAAAAGACACGGTAAAAGTTAAATTATTTAACTTAGAGTTAAATATAATTGATAAGGTTAAAATAATAACCTAAACTAATCTAAATCCTATTGGTTGATAGGATTTCGACCCATCCCCACTTTAGCTTCGAAATAAGACCCTTTGGAACCATTATAAACCGATTTTGACTTTAATATAAAATAATATTTTGAGATATTCCTAAGGTGCCCCTCTCCTCCCTTATAAAAGGGAACCTCCTCCCTCTCCTCCTCACACCAATTTTAGCATTAAAGCTCGGCCAACCCCTACCAAAATCTCTTCTCCACTTCCCTAGTATCATCCTAGAGGTCCTGGTCTTCTTAAAAGACCAATTTTAGTTCCCTAAAAGGAGGTCTCAAAGAAGCACTTCAAAGAAGAGGTAATATCCATTACCGATCTTTTTCAATTTCTTTCTTCTTCAACTTATTCTTATTTAGTTGTTTCATGATAAAGTAATAACATCAGTATTTCTTATATACTGATATGTTATTATAAATATGAAACAACTCTAATTAACCTTCTATCCATCCTACGGAAAAAGGAAATCACCGCGCGTGCATACGTACGGAATACCGTCTCCACGTCGTGGTGTAATCTATTTTCCTCCACCACCTTAATTGGATGGGTATAAAGGTGTAATGAGTAACTATATATGATTATTATAAAGTGATATTGATACTGAAATAGTATACATACACTTAAACACAATTCCACGACCATGGGAACGATATCATCGCTCGTGCGTACATACGGAATACCGTCTCCACGACGCGATGAGATTCATTCTCAATGATTAACCATTCATGAATGATTATAATGTATATATAATAAGTACTAATGAAATATATGACCTAATAATGATACTGGATTTATTTATATTTATATGTATGTCATCTACTTAATTCCATTCAATTCAATAAGGAAACGAAAACAGCGTTCATGCGTACGTACGGACTACCGTCTCCATGAACGGTTTATTTCTTTCCATTTACTGATTTATTATATATTTATATTGTAAATATATATATATATAAATCATGTTTTATATTAAGTAATCATGATCTAAGTAATCATATGAATAATTACAAGTTAAAAACACGAATGACAAATGAGACGATTTTACCCAAAACGCTTCTTTAACATAGAATTTACAAAAGAACGGGTAATATAAAGTCATAAGTGAACCATATATGATATAATAATAGTGAATATGATTCTATAATAAGTCAATGACATTATTTAAATCATTATACATGAGGTTCGGACACATACGAAGCAAATCGGACCTAAGGTAAGAGAAAATATCACAATCTCATTTTTATCCGAGATTGTTTATTCGTAAGTATTTACTGGGGTGTATTTTATCATCCACATAAATGTTTCATAAATATGTAATATTATTTCCATCCACCTAAAATTGTTTAAATCCAATTTTACCCTTCGTTGAGTTTTTAGTAAAAGAAATGAAAGGAATCTTTTGTCGTTTTTTTCGTACGAGGTACTTTTTGACTTTTCTGACAAAAGTATGAGAAGAATGTTTTTTTTAACTTATACGGAATGAATGGATTCTTAAAACATTATTTACAAGAATCTTCCTTTACAAGTATTCAATTTTATTTTTAGTCAACTTCTTTTAGTTTAAAATTGTATGACATGTTGAGAAAGGAAAAGTGTTTTTGAAGTAGAAAGGATATTTTTCTCAAGAATGGAGTTCAAGTATTTTATCAAAATTATTTTCCATCTAAGATAATAAAAGGGTTCTGTTTTTATCCCTATTATTACATGTATTTGATTATGTTGTGATGGAAATATTTTTATGAATTCCTTTATCTTATATGAATTGTTTTATGATGTCAAGTTGTTTAAGAATCCCATTTTAATTACATGGGTTACGCTATGATGTATGGTTTATGATTATGTGGAACAAATAAGAAAGGATTCATTATAAGATGGGTGGGACCTATATCTCCCTCCAATGCATTGGGTAAAGATTTTTTATCTCATGAGATAGACATGGCTGAAATGGTAGGTTTTACCGGTTCAGTGAAACATGACTGAAACGAGGGCTACTCGATTCAGAAAGGGACTTTGTCCACTAAGATAGTCTTGGAAATGAGTCTTGACTAACAAGAAATGATTCTCTATGATTATGTGTGTATGCCACAAAGTTTCATGTTTTAAGTTATGATTATTGGGATTACATTTCACTTCTATGATTTATCCCATGTTATGATATTATGAGCTCTTTTGCAGGTTAAGATTTCCAAAATCTATGTTCTTATGTATATGATGTGATTGATATTTCTTTTGTTTACCCTTACTGAGCATTTGAGCTCACCCTTTTATGTTTTCTTTTCCCTAGGATATAAAGAAAGGTTTTAGGTAAAAAATGGAAGATCTTTATGGGAGATATTGAAGATCTTTCACCACGATTAGAAGATTACGTTTCGAGTTTCCAAAGACACTAAACTATTACGATCCTTGTGTGTGTTTTTTTGTTATGTACTAAGTATTCTGCAAAAGTAATGCAATGTCCATGTACTTCAAGCTACGGGTCTCTACAGTTGGTATCAGAGCAAAGGTTTAGTCAACCTTTGGAAACTAGGATGCGAGAACTTTAGTGAGATCCCTAGAGATATTTATAAGGTATGTCTAGGGATGTACCTAAGGATAAGTATACGTATAGGATACAGTCCTAGAACTACGGTAACGATCATAAAATTTAACCTAAGATGTTAGATATTGAGGATACTCCACCTTTATTATTTTGTTTTCCCTAGCATGATTTTTTCCTCTCACACAATTTTTGGATTTTAGAAAATGGCTGGAAACAAGATGATTCACGATAATGGAGGATATGATGGACAATGGAATGATATTCTTCATAATGAAATGGGATTTGGAAGTCCAAACATCATTATTATTCCAAATCAGCAATCTCATAATATGATCAATAAAGTAAAATTTGGTAAGTTTCTGGACTCGGCTAATAAGAGAAAGATGGAGTTTCATGATGATCATAGAGGAAAGAAAGTTCAATTTCCCCTATGTAAATCATGTCGGAAGAGGCATCAAGGAGAATGTTTCAAAGGAACTGGAAGATGCTTTGGGTGTGGAAAAGAAGGACACAAAGCAAGTAAGTGCAAAGGAAAAGGTCCAGTTAACACCAGGGATGAGAATAATGGTATTGCTACGACATCAACAATGGTTAAATGTTTTAAATGTGGAATGTACGGGCATTATGAAAACCAATGACCTAAGAGAAAGTCTCATGAAGAGAATCAGTATGGTCGTATGGGAAGTATTTATGTTGATGATGATGAAGAGACTACAAATGATATGTGAGATGAAAGAATTGTTGAATCTTGGACAATGGTTTAAGAATGTAGTGGAATGATTACATGTTTATCATGTGTAATGTTGGAATAACGAGACATCTAAGGATTGTTACACTATTTTCTTTCCTTGAGTTTTTAAAGTGTATGATTAATGTTACCAGTATCCATGGATGGTTATTCAGATATTTTTGGAATTTAGATGATATGCGCCTAATGAAGGAATAATAAGATAATGAGGTGTTTGATTGTATTCATGAGCTCATGACTGATATAAGGAGAAGGTTATATTATGGTTTGAGTATATAGAGTTTTTGGATTTTGGTATGTGGAAAGTGTTAACTTTTAATAGTATTCATGATTTCACTAAGGTTCAATGGGTATTCATTCTTCAAGAGAATACATGATTAAGGCCTTTGAATGTTTGGAATGTGACCAACAAGACATATCTTATGATATATGGGGATCAACGACAGTATTAAATCTCTGGTAATCGTTTTCACTATATTATGAGAGTGGACTGCAGTATTATGGATAAGCCTAAAGATTAAAATGGACTATGTTGGACATAAGTTAGTATTGTTTAAGGATAAAAGTTTTTTTTCGATATTATTGATGAGATGTTATAGTAATATAGTTTTAGAAAAAGGACAACCTGCAGGACGGGCGACAGCCCATCGCTTCGGACAAGTCTGTGGGAATCGAACCCACAATCGAAGTGCGACTGGCCTTTATCGCCTACCACTGGCCTACAAGAAGTCCATGTTTAGTAGAAACTAGTTTTATTATATTAAACAGTATGATATATGAAGTATAAGTCCATTTTAGGAACCATATATGATTAATCTCACTATAGATCGACTTATGTATATAATTTTTGGTAACCTTTTGTTTCAGACAGATGGAATGACCCGTTATTCTATCACATGATCTTCTAACACTTCACGAATAACAAATTCAACTTCATTTATTTAAGAGATGAATTGGAAATTGTTCAAGGCACGAACAACAGTGAGATTGTCCCAAAATAAATTAAGTATTTATTCTAAGAAAATTTTCAACTTTAGGGAAATGATCTTGAAAACCAAAAATGTTGTCCTAGTGATCTTATACCTAATGAATCAGATGGTACCTTATATCATCACAAATCTATGGATTTGTGATTACTGGCTTTTCCATAGCCATGTTCTCTACCACTCTCCATCAGAACATGATGGTTAGATTTCTCTTCCATATCCATATTTTCACCTATGTGGAAACCCAGTGATTAGTTTATTTGGGTAACCGTTACGTTTCATACTTTTGTTTTTAAAGATTGGTTTTGATATTCCTTTTTACGATGTGGGTTTCTATTAAAGAAACTTTCGAATAGTAAACCATTTATAACCTCGATGAATTTCGAGGACGAAATTCATTTTAAGGGGGGAAGAATGTAACAGCCCGAGATTTTATGAAAAATATTCTTTTTAATTTTATTAATGTCTTGTGTTGTACTCTACATCAAAAGGAGCTTTCACAACATGCATCCTTGACTTCCCTTGCATTACACGCAATCGCAACCTTCCTCTATAGCGTGTGAAGTACGCAATACTGAGTTTCACGAAACAACGATATGCTATTAAAATATTATTAAAACTAGCCGTTATGAATAGTAATAACCACTTTTTAAAATTTTAGAAATTTTAGCTCTCAAAATGGACTTCATTTTTGGATTCGGAGTATCGAATTTAGCCTAAGGTGAAATTTTGGTACATTTCGGATAACTTTCATATTCTGATGAATAGTGAAAATTACTAAATTATAATTAAAAAACAAATTTTTTAATCGAAATAATTAATAGTGATAAATTATTAATTTGAGTATTTTTAAAGTATATTTAGAATATATTTTTACAATTTAATACAATGTTGTTCATTGGATGTAATTTCACATTTAAACCAGACATAAACAAGTGTCAATCTTTTGATAGATATTGTTTCTTAAAAACACGCTATTTGTTTTAACAACGAGATTTAATTATAAAATCAATTAATTAAACTTCTATGTCATGAATTTTGTAAAATAGACTTCATTTTTGAATTCGGAATATGAAATATAGCTTAGGATGAAAGTTTGGCATTTTTCTGAAAACCTTCAATTTTTGATGAATAGTGAAACTACTAAGTGGTAGTTAAAAAACTGAATTTTTCATAAAACTTAATTTTACTGCATCTGTGAATGGAATTTCAAAAATCCGAGAGACACGGTTGATGTCAGTAAGTAAAATGTGGTTCAATGAGATGAAAATAATTTTTGGTGAATAGTAACTTTTTACTTTTATTTACCACGGTTAAAAGTAAATAGAGTAATTAAGGGTAAAAATGATATTAATATTACCCTAACACATGTCCTAATCCTATTGGACAAGTTTATCTCGACCAATAACAATCTTAAGTGTAAAATATTATCATTTAGGCCCACTTGAATTAGATTAGGACATTTATTATTATTTAATTCAAAGAAGAGTTAAAAGAGTTAAAATCAAAGTTTATTTACTAAAACATTTTTAATATAAGGTTATACATAAGATAAATTCGATTGTAAATATTCATTAGAAATATAAAAAGATTTCCTAAATAATGGTATTTTATTTGTAATTTTTAGACATCAAATAATTTAATTTATTTATGACACAAAGATGATGCAGTAATTATCTTATTAATGAAATATTGACATAATTGAAATTATAAATAACAAAATAAATGTAATTTTAGACTTTTTATGAATTACACTAATTTTCTAGGTTACTATGATATATTAGTGTTGATTTAATAAACTTTTCGAACATATAATTCTGTTATGACTTTCACAAAAATCATATATCAAATAGTGTCAAAATTGACACAAAATAGTTTTTAAATCAAATATTATATAATTAATTGTTATTTTATTCTTAAAAAAATAAGGTTCGGCCATATGACTTAGATAAGGATATATATATTAATAATAAAAAATTTGGGGTTCGTTTGGCATGTTATAGTAAGTTTATTAACCATATAGTGTAAGAAAACAAAAAGACACGGTAAAAGTTAAATTATTTAACTTAGAGTTAAATCTAATTGATAAGGTTAAAATAATAACCTAAACTTGTCTAAATCCTATTGGTTGATAGGATTTCGACCTATCCCTACTTTAGCTTCTAAATAAGACCCTTTGGAACCATTATAAACCGATTTTGACTTTAATATAAAATAATATTTTGAGATATTCCTAAGGTGCCCCTCTCCTCCGTTATAAAAGGGCACCTCCTCCCTCTCCTCCTCATACCAATTTGAGCATTCAAGCTCGGGAAACCCCTGCCAAAATCTCTTCTCCACTTCCCTAGTATCATCCTAGAGGTCCTGGTCTTCTTAAAAGACCAATTTTAGTTCCCTAAAAGGAGGTCTCAAAGAAGCACTTCAAAGAAGAGGTAATATCCATTACCGATCTTTTTCAATTTCTTTCTTCTTCAACTTATTCTTCTTTAGTTGTTTCATGATAAAGTAATAACATTAGTATTTATTATATACTGATATGTTATTATAAATATGAAACTACTCTAATTAACCTTCTATCCATCCTACGGAAAAAGGAAATCACCGCGCGTGCGTACGTACGGAATACCGTCTCCACATCGTGGTGTAATCTATTTTCCTCCACCACCTTAATTGGATGGGTATAAAGGTGTAATGAGTAACTATATATGATTATTATAAATAGATATTTATACTGAAATAGTATACATAAACTTCAACACAATTCCACGACCATGGGAACGATATCATCGCTCGTACGTACGTACGGAATACCGTCTCCACGACGCGATGAGATTCATTCTCAATGATTAACCATTCATGAATGATTATAATGTATATATAATAAGTACTAATGAAATATATGACCTAATAATGATACTGGAATTATTTATATTTATATGTATGTCATCTACTTAATTCCATTCAATTCAATAAGGAAACGAAAACAGCGTTCATGCGTACGTACGGACTACCGTCTCCATGAACGGTGTATTTCTTTCCATTTAATGATTTATTATATATTTATATTCTAAATATATATATATATATATATATATATATATCATGTTTTATATTAATTAATCATGATCTAAGTAATCATATGAATAATTACAATTAAAAAACACGAACGACAAATGAGACGATTTTACCCAAAACGCTTCTTTAACATAGAATTTACAAAAGAACGGGTAATATAAAGTCATAAGTGAACCATATATGATATCATAACAGTGAATATGATTCTATAATAAGTCAATGACATTATGTAAATCATTATACAGGAGGTTCGGACACATACGAAGCAAATCGGACCTAAGGTAAGGGAAAATATCACAATCTCATTTTTATCCGAGATTGTTTATTCGTAAGTATTTACTGGGGTGTATTTTATCATCCACATCCATGTTTCATAAATATGTAATTTTATTTCCATCCACCTAAAATTGTTTAAATCCAATTTTACCCTTCGTTGAGTTTTTAGTAAAAGATATGAAAGGAATGTTTTGTCGTTTTTTTTCGTACGAGGTACTTTTTGACTTTTCTGACAAAAGTATGAGAAGAATGTTTTTTTAACTTATACGGAATGAATGGATTCTTAAAACATTATTTACAAGAAGCTTCCTTTACAAGTATTCAAGTTTATTTTTAGTCAACTTCTTTTAGTTTAAAATTGTATGACATGTTAAGAAAGGAAAAGTGTTTTTGAAGTAGAAAGGATATTTTTCTCAAGAATGGAGTTCAAGTATTTTATCAAAATTATTTTCCATATAAGATAATAAAAGGGTTCTGTTTTTATCCCTATTATTACATGGATTTGATTATGTTGTGATGGAAATATTTTTATGAATTCCTTTATCTTATATGAATTGTTTTATGATGTCATGTTGTTTAAGAATCCCATTTTTATTACATGGGTTACGCTATGATGTATGGTTTATGATTATGTGGCACACATAAGAAAGGATTAATTATAAGATGGGTGGGACCTATATCTCCCTCCAATGCATTGGGTAAAGATTTTATATATCATGAGATAGACATGGCTGAAATGGTAGGTTATACCGGTTCAGTGAAACAGGACTGAAACGAGGGCTACTCGATTCAGAAAGGGACTTTGTCCACTAAGATAGTCTTGGAAATGAGTCTTGACTAACAAGAAATGATTCTCTATGATTATGTGTGTATGCCACAAAGTTTCATGTTTTAATTTATGATTATTGGGATTACATTTCACTTCTATGATTTATCCCATGTTATGATATTATGAGCTCTTTTGCAGGTTAAGATTTCCAAAAGCTATGTTCTTATGTATATGATGTGATTGATATTTCTTTTGTTTACCCTTACTGAGCATTTGAGCTCACCCTTTTATGTTTTCTTTTCCCCAGGATATAAAGAATGGTTTTAGGTAAAAAAAAAGGGAAGATCTTTATGGGAGATATTGAAGATCTTTCACCACGATTAGAATATTACGTTCCGAGTTTCCAAAGACACTAAACTATTACGATCCTTGTGTGTGTTTTTTTGTTATGTACTAAGTATTCCGCAAAAGTAATGTAATGTCCATGTACGTCAAGCTACGGGTCTCTACAAAAACACCCTAATTATTATTCATGTGGAGTACGAGTAGAAGACACGTCATTCAGACGCGTGGTTAGTGCGGCATGGATGAATATGTGTTTTTAGGTGTTTGGCGCGCTTGAAAAGCGCACATGGGGTGGTTGAAACTGGACGAACGACCTCATAATGCCATTAAATTGGAAAAAAACTTAGGGTGGGTGAATTTTGAAATGTTTGGAGAGATGGCACGTCAATCAGAGGTGTTGTGTCCCCGCGCTGGCTGAAAACGCACTCTGCATGTCATAAATGGCCAATAATGTGTTTAACGGTCAAATGCATGCCGAAAGACATCGGAATTACTTGAAATAACACGAATACACCCTAATTATTATTCATGATGTGTTTAAGGAGACACCATGTCATTCGGATGTGTGGTTTGTGTGGCACAACTGATTATGTGTTTTTTAGGTGTTTGGCGCACTTGAAAAGTGTGTGTATGGTGGTCAAAACTAGCAGAACGACCTCAGAATACCATTAAATCAGACGAAAACAAAGGGTGTCTGAATTTTGAAATGGTCGTCTAGACGGAACATCAATCAGAGGTATCGTGTTACCATACTGGTTGAAAACGCACTCTGGGTGTCGTAATTGGCCAAAACATGTGTTTAACGGTCAAATGCTTGACGAACGAGGTCAGAATGACTTTAAATCACATGAAAACACCCTAATTATTATTCGCGATGTGTAAGAAGTGGAGACACGTCATTCAGATGCATGGTTTGCATGGGACGACTAAATATGTGTCTTTAAGGTGTTTGGCTTGCGTGAAAAGAGCATGTGGGGTGGTTGAAAACGGCCGAACGACCTCGGGATGCTATGAAATCGGACGAAAAAAAAGTGTGGGTGAATTTTTAAATGGTTTGCTAGACATAACGTCAATCTGATGTTTCGTGTGATCGTGCTGGCTGAAAATGCACTTCGTGTGGCGTAAATGGACAAAACATGCATTTCACAGTTAAATGCATGCCGAATGACATCATAATGACTTGAAATCACATGAAAACACCCTAATTATTATCCGTGAGGTGTACGAGGATATGACACAACATTAGGATGTGCGGATTGCGTGGCATTGATGAATATGTGTTTTTATTGTGTTTAGCGCGCTTGAAAAGCCCGCATGGGCTGGTCGAAACAAGCCGAACGAACGGTGTATTTCATTCCATTTATCGATCTATTATATATATGTATATTCTGAATATATATAATATATAAATCATATTTTATATTCTGGAAGTAAGTAATCATGATCAAAGTAATCATATGCATAATTACAATTCAAAACACAGACAATAAATGAAATAATTTTACCCAATATGTTGCTTTAACATTGAATTGACAAATTGATGGGTAATATAAAGTCGTAAGTGAATCATATTTTATATCATAAATATTATTATGGTTCTTTTACAAGTTAAAAATATGTTTAAAGCCACTATACAAGAGTCTCGGTCACATACATAAGAAATTGGACACATGGTTAGGGATAATTATTCAATCTCGTTCTAATCCGAGATTGTTTATTCGTAAGTACTTACCAGGGTTATGTTTATCATCCATGCCCATGTTTTCTAAAAATGATTTCATAAAATGTTTACTATTATTCCTTATATTTTAAAGTCATGTTTACCCTTTTTTACTTTTACTACATGGTATGTAGGGAATCTTTATATTGTTTACCATACGAGGTACTTTTTGACTTTTTTTGTAAAAGTACGTGGAGAATGTTTTTTTAACTTATACGGAATGAACGGATTTTTACAGTTTCATACCACCTTTTCTTCATGAAACTTAATCTACATTATTTCATGATTTTTTTCAATAAAATAATTTTATGTTCAAATTGCTTGTTTTTTTGTGAAAAGAAAATGATTTTTAAGAAGAATGGATATTTTCCTCAAGAATTCATCTCAAGTGTTTTATGAAAACTATTTTCCATCTATGATGACATTATTAAGCATGTTTATGTTTCAAGTATAATGTCTCTATTTTTTTACATGGTTTTATTTTTATTATGATGAAATGATGTCTATTTTTTTATATGTATTATTTCATGATGGGATGATGATTTTGAAATTCATTTTATTCATTGGGTTATGATTAATGATTTATGATTGTTTTGTGCCACACCTAAGAATGATTTTGATATGAGATTGGTGGGACCTATATCTCCCATCAATGTATTGGGTAATGAATAATATCTCATGAGATAGACATTGTTGGAAGGAAAAGTAAATCTGGTTCAATATTACGGGGTTGGATGGCAAGAAAACCTGGTTCAGTAATGGACATTGTCCACTATGATGGTCTTGATAGAAATGCCTTGGATACTATAGAAATCATATCATGTGCTTAGTGGGTTTCCACAATTACATGTTTTATTCCAATGCTATTTTATCATTATTAATGTTTCTTTATGATCTATGCCTTACGTACTGCCAATATTTATTTCATGACTCAATATTTTGATGTTTAAAGTTTATCTTCATGTTTCTAATTTCAAATGTATATGGTTTGTTTTATTTTCTCCATGCTTACCCTTACTGAGCATTTGAGCTTACCTTTTTTATGTTTTATTTTCCCCAAGATATAAAGAAATGTTTTAGGTAAGAAAATAATGGGAAGATATTTATGGGAGATTTTGAAGATCTTTCACCACGATTAGAATATTTTTTTTCTATGTTTCCAAAGACACTAAACTATTACGTTCCTTGGGTGTCGTTTTTTGTTTTGTATTATGTATCCTGAAAAAGTAATGCAGTTCCATGTACGTCATGCTTGGGTATCTACACCTTGTTATGTATATCTACATGACATGGAACACAAGGTTTCTATCCTTGTACTACAACAAGGATAGGACACACATGAGTTCTAACCAAGTATTACTACACGGACATGTCCCCTTAACAAAGTCTGTCAACCAGAGTACATGGCCACATGGAAATGTACGACATCATATTGATTACTCTGAGTACATAAAAGGTGGTACTAAAAACTCTTCCTTTACAGGGACTCATTGGCATGGTTAGGTACCATTAAATGGCATGTAATCCATGTATATATTTCATATTTACATAAAAACAACATTCCTGAATTGGGTGAAAAAATGGAATGTGTTCTTGAAACCACATGTCATGTTATCTGGATTTCCTAATGGTAAACCCCTGTAATCAACGCAAAATAACTTTTTCTCTTAAATATCTTCCTATCATCCCGAATAGGGTCCCCAAAAATAATAAAGGATATAAATAATATGATAAATTAAATATATGGGTATTTAATTAATGAAATAAAAACATTCTCCTCTAGGTATAATCTACGAAGCATCGCCTCTATTTACTCTATGTGGTTACCATATGGATACTCAGATCCTCCCACTCTCAAATCCATCACATTCCTCTCTCTTCATCTCTCCCACTATCTCAAACTAGGCCATGAAGAAGGAAACCCCATGTGGTAGACATGGTAATTCATTGGATAAGAGGGTAATAATGGATAATAGTAAAGAGAAAATATTAATATAAAATAAAATAAAATGGGTCATGACCACCTCTCCTAACATGAGTTTATACATTGATTAGGAAAACCCACCATACTAGTCTCAACCACAATTATAAAATCTCAATATGGGGATCCAAACAAAATATATTTCTGAAAAAAATATTCTTCAATAAATTGAAATTTAATTAAATAAATATTAAATACTAATTATTCTTTGAAAATTTGAACCACCATAATTTCCACCAAGCTTCTATCCTAGGGCGAACACTCTATTTTGGGACTAATTGAGTTTTGATAATAATAATATGAGATCATATCTTATGGTGGTAAGACCATTTTACACCTCATGAGAAACCAAAAAGAAAAAAAATTAAAATTTTATACCATTTCAATGTCTGGATGAACATGGGTCTTTACCACCACCACATTATGACCCTCATCATCCTTGAGAATCACTGGTCATAAACTATAATTCATGATTTGATATGAGAATATACAAAAATGATTCTGTATTGACCATTTAATACTAATCTCATAGTTCCCAAAACGCTCATAAAACCTAAGACACATTTAACCAATACATATTTCATACAACACAACATTGGTGTATCCTTATCATCACCTTGTAATGGAGACCGATGTTTTTATTCTCACACACCATCAATCATTGAATACAATGAATGGTGTTTCTAAACCTTCTCTTTCCTCATCTACAACTATAAATATCAACCATTCCAAATTCTTGAGAACAAAATCCTTGATAATCGCTGAATTCATCGCATAATAAGGGTTGAAACCCCAAAATGTACAATGGTGCACTTCAACTATATGGCCTAACATTTACATCTACACATATGAAAACTTATCTTGTTCTATAATTGCACATCTATCACCCATACTGATCAATCCTCTATGTCATATCAATACCTAACTATGATTGAGACAAATTTATCATGCCACCACACCCGATCCATTCTTGACCTCTCCTTTACCAAGAATATAGATTTATCCTTTCATAAAAATTCATGGGAAACATTTTTAGAAGTAGTTATTTGAAACATTGGTTCCTTAGCTCACACATTCCCACTGGCCGATTAAAAATTCATTATATGTCACGTGAAATTCGCATGTACCAATCCCATATCTCCTAGCACATCAGGTTAATAATCCCACACCACCGTTTCAATAATTTAATAACACTCCCTTGAGTAAAATTTTTCTATTTCCAATCTGATCATTCTGTATTTCATTCAAGCCTCACTAATTCATATGATCCCTTATAACTCCACTTTAAAATCAGAATCCTCATTTTTCCCATTATATATTCTATAACAATCACTTGAGGGTTTCATTACAAAATACTAGGAACCCATCCTTGTCCCTAGGTGGGTCAATCACATTTACTTTCTTAGACACAAACTTGTGTCATTCCATTCATCGCTAATGACCAATTCTCTAACAACAATGTAAATATAAATGATTGGTCAACATGATAATACACTCAAAAACCGTAGTTTTCAAAGCTAATTTCGATACATAAGCACCCTAGGCGATTCGTTATATCCCAAAAGAACAATATTTCCTAATTTTTATACTTAATAACACCTCATGTGCATCAGATACATCATGAGCGCACCACAAGTCACACTTCCAATAATGGAATATTTAAACCTAGGCCAAACCCTCACATAGATTTCCCTCAAACAAACTGAAAGACGACACATAAGATTTTGAGTCACAATTAAGGGCCTATGGGTCTCCTACATATACAACGGATAAATAATCATAACATGATCACTAGGTACAACCACCTAACCCATAGGTTTCTCACATGGCAACCATATCCCACTATATTTATAATGTGTGTTCCAAATTCATTTTCATTCCTCAACTATTACATAGAATCTAACCCGATTTTCAACACACTTGAATGGATGTAAAATTGAAGGAAGGTAAATATATCATCATCTAATGTGGATCAAAAAATAACTACGTGAGTTTAGTTATTCAGGTTTTCTGTCCCACGTTATAGAGGAAAACACCATAAATGTTGTTATTGGAAACCCATTTATGCACAACCCAATTGAAAATCATACCTCAATGGGGGATTCTAGTTTTTCATAGTCATTTAAAGAATCACCTACCAAGAATCAACCTACCAATACAAGATCCTCTCCATGAATTCTCAATGGAGAGTGCACCATAGATGGTCATGATTTCAAGAGTAGTAAGATAATGAATTGATCCTCCATGGGAATCCATATATTTTAATACCCCCATGAGGTTATAGTATTCTATAAACTTCTAATAACCTCTTGGAATCTCAATAGAAGATATAACAAGTAAACCATAAATTATGCTAGTTTATATAAAATTTTATAGCACTATATATGGGAAATTTCCATATAGGTTGTATGAATATGTAATTAACATCATTTTAAATGGATACACCCATAGAGGCTCTACTAGAAGAAAATTAGCTAACCATGTCAGTGTTGATCTCCTAGAAGTCACACTTTAATGCATACAATGCCCTAGAGACCTATCAGTTGTATTAATGATACTTTATCCGCCCATTTTTATCCTACAATGAGTCACTACACCTCATGGGTATAAGAAATAGGATTGGAATTTCCACCACCAAGTCACATCATGATGCAGTCCACATGTCCAATCATAAAATATTGTAAACAATGTAGTCCAACTAAATATAATTACAGGAAGAAACTATATGTGGAAACAATATTTAGGCTATTTTCCAACTTTAAATGGTTTCCCTAAGTCATTAGATAAAAACACACAATGATAGTTCTATTTAT
Source organism: Viscum album (assembly GCA_963277665.1). NCBI lineage: Eukaryota > Viridiplantae > Streptophyta > Magnoliopsida > Santalales > Viscaceae > Viscum > Viscum album. The sequence continues at coordinate 1,296,753,783 of OY728135.1, forward strand.
TTGAACCCTTTAATTTATATATTATGCATTGAAAAATAATTTTTACCTCAGACAAAAAAGAGTGAAAACTAGTAATTCAACTCACTCTAAAAGGTTGAGAGACAGAAAACTATATTAATTCATAAACATCAAACCACATATACATCTCTCAAAGAAAATATCATGCATAACTATAAAATCACAAACCAACAACATAAATCCCATATCCTTGAAAAATAGGAATTCGTAACAAAAAATTGTTCCTGACACTCCAATATGTTATCCCTCATAGGCTTCAACACATTCTTAATACCCCAGTACAAAATGTTTCAAATATTAATATAATAGAAAAAGAACTCAACAGATTCAACTTTACCATTTTCCACAGCACCTCGCATTAAAAATAGTATCTAGACAAGTTTTTCACCTAAATTCATGTGTGCCTCCTTGTATACTAGAGGTATCCAATTAATATTTAATTCCTAAGGGGTTTCAAGGGGGATAATTTTCCCTCATATCAAAGAAAGAAAAAAATAATAAATACCCTAGCATCTTCCATAGTATTAAATAAATATATTTGGAACAAATAAATATAAATGAATATATAAAAAAAGGAATTTTTAAAATTCCTGAGTATCCTAGATATGCAAAAAAATAGTTATTATCCAACTAGTCAATCAAATATACAATAGAATGAGGAAACAACACACAAGGTTCATCTGATACTATGAGTAGAACCACTTTCCAAGTCTCTAAAGACCTTATAGAGGTGTTCTTATCCAATCATAAGAATTCACACAAGTGACTATGCATGATCAGGGAATATTGGGAAACACCCTATACATAATGAATATATATTCAAACTAAAATAATATATAAGGTCTTCACAAACACTAAGGTGCAAATTCATGGAGTGAAAAGTAAATCTCAATATTGCACCCGCAATGCTGAACCTATAGCCATATTTCATAAGTGAATTATCATGAAATATTCCTATATTAACTAAGAAATAACTAAAGTAATATAAATAAATTAAATAAAATAAATAAAATAAAACCGTCTTAGATCCCCATTTTTTGTGAACCCGATTACCAAAACATACTTCAACCAGCGTCAGAAATTTCACTGAGAGGGTTATATCACTACAACAGGATGAATGTCATAACCCACATTACACACATACTCAACTCCACTAAATATTAATTTGGATTTTTGGAATCAATTATAATTTTTATAAGTATAAAATCTAGAAGGATCTTTGTTATATTGTGAATATTACGTTATCTATGTGTGTGATGTGGATCCCAGATAATGTCTTAATATTCCATAATCCCCTATGATATTAAATTCTAAGGTTCCAGTCCATAGGAAATTAGGAAAATGTAGATAATAATAAATTCTTAATGGGTGACCCTTAGTGAATATGGAAGGAATACACTCATAGTCTAAGATAATAATTTAACATGAAAATGTAAATAATAATTAATTCTTAATGGGTTACCCTTAGTAAATATGTAAGGAATACACTCCTAGTCTAAGATAATAATTTAACATCTTCTATAATTGTATCTACATCAAATTCCTATAAAACTATGGGTAATGAAATCATTCTGCATTTAAATGATCCTAAGGAGTATCCCAGGAATTGAATAAGGAGATCATTATAAATCCACAATTATTTCAAAATAATCCAGTTCTTGAGGGATATATGGCCACACAGCATCCTCAGGAATCACATGGATCCTAGAAATATATGCACCCCAGGTGATACACTAACTATTGTGGGTTCTTAGATTCACTAAAAACATTCTATATGTTCCCTATATAGGGAGTAATATTAATGGCACTCTATATTGCAGTAATGTATCATTAATTCAAATATGACACAAAATATATATCTTAGGAATTACCTCATGGAATCACCACTCCAATATTAAATAGAATTGTCCCATGGGCTAAATTCCAGGAATCAAATATTGAATTTATAGAAAAATCAATAGTAATTGGTAAAAAGAATAAATAAAGAGTGGGGTTGGAGAAACGTCTAAACCCATCACTTCTTCCATAGACAATAGGGATCACATGTTTGGTACGGGTGCTAATGTGACACCCATTACTTTTCTACCAAAACACATAATGAATATTATAAGGGTATTCCAACCAATGTGGCACCAACTGGGGTCCCCTGGGTCAAAAAAACATCAGAGGTATCCCATGTTTGGTGCTTGAGATCCATATATAAGTGCAGTTTCCCTCCTGGTACCCTCTATTTTAGCACATCAGTAGGGACATGGCTCATAAAATCCTCTCCAATTTAATATATGTGGAGTAATTCTATATGGGATCCTCTAAGTCAGATCATAAGTAGAGGTATACCTTTTGGGATCCTTAGTCACAGACCAGACTCTAAAGACAATCTCGAATCCTAGAGTAACACACTTTCTGATAGTTTCATCCTATAAATGACCACTTTGACTTAAGGGAAAATCCTCTGAAATCTTTTTCTAAAGATATGTCTCATGGAACATCTCAGTTAAAGGTCCGACTATATGATATCTTGAACGCACAACCTGCCCACCTCCTTAAGTTCCATAACAGTACCACTAGCAATGGACTATCCCAATACACTCAACGGAGGAACATTGTGATCTCAAACCATGTAAAAAAATTATCAGTACCCTTATCTTATTCTCATTCCACATATCACATTAATGTAATCTGAATCCATTTACTGGAATAATAACCTCCCCATCATAGCTCTATCAATCTAAATTTTTTCTAACAAATCCTCAAATCAACCAAAGGGATACACTATCAAAATTCACATGGAAATATACTCAAAATGTACTTCTATTTTGCCAAATACTTAACCCATGGTGAAGAATAATTGAAACCCAACAAATGCTCAACAAATGGGTTGTGAAAATTGTGTACCTATTATATGTGGTATGTACACCAAAATATCTTGTTTGGACATATAGTTCCACATGGTCTAGAACACATGGGTTTTGGACATATACAACTAATCAACCTAGATATTCATGGGGTCTATCCATTTACTAATGTAATACTATATACCATCTGCATGGGGTTTCTACAAATGTACCTATCTACATGGCCGTATTTGACTACATGACATTTCATCTAAGTACACATCATTTAGTATCATAACATCTATCTACCCAGGTACACATTCACATAGCCTTGTACCACTACATTGAATATCTAAATGTTCATTCCATGTAGTTTAAAAAACTCATCTTCCCAAAATAGAAAAACACATTGTGTGTGTTCTTCAAACAATGTTTTATGTAATAAGGATTTTCGAATAGGAAACCACTTAAATCATCCCTAAACACTTGTTGTCCCTAAAATAAATATAGATCAATTGGAAAAGGTTTAGTATAAATTATAATACATTATTCAAATAATAATGAATAAAATATATGAGTATATATATAAAAATCATAAAAATAGCCTACCCTTAGGAAATATCTGACAAGGATATACCCATATCTACTCTCCATATCTACCTCAAAACTATCCAACTCTTCCTAATATCATTGATAATACTACTCATTCCCTCTCTATTACTCCTCTCCCTCTCCCTCAATCTAAGATATATGGAAAGAATCTACCTGGGGCATATATGATAATATATTGGATAATAAGAGTAAAGAAAAGGATAAAATAGAAAAAGAAAAGGATAAAATTAAAAGAAAATGAAAATGGCATCACAGTATGGGACCATCATACAATATTTTTTTATTCATCAATTGTAAAAACTCCCCATTTATTGGACTCAACCATGAAGACAAAATCTAACTTTTATCCTTCATTAAAAATATATCATCAAAATAACATGAGAGAATAAATTAATATTTAAGTAATTAAAATTTAAAAATTATTTATTCTATGAAAATTCTAAAATAATAGATTTCATAAAAATTCTTATCCTAGAGAAAAAACCATTTTCTATGTCTAAAAATGTAGTTGGAAAAAATTGTCTAATATCATCTCCAAAGGGAAAAGACTGGTTTACCCCACTTGAGAATCAAAAGGTAAAAATTCAAATTTCAACTCATTCCAAAGCCAAAAAAATGTGTCTTTATATTATTAATTTTTAAATTTAATTGTGAAATATTCTGCATGATCTTTAATAAAATACATCCTTTATACCACCATTAATGACGGGGATGACCAATGAGAGATGTCGCATCCTGGAGGTGGAAGTCTGCACAAATACATGATTAATGTTATTTGGTTTTTCTATGTTAATTGGAATGAATAAATATTTTCATATATATTAATATTAAAAATATATGGTATACTAATTATAATAATGTCATTATCTTTGGTCAAAGTGAGTATCTCAAGAGGGGGGTCAATTGAGTACCCATTAAATTGTTTTGCTAAAAATGGATTGTTTTGAAATCCCCCAAATGTTTAAATACAAGAATTTATACAAAAATAACTAGTATGATATAGATCTTAATCATTTTAGAGATTTCTATAAAGATTAATTAGTTCGTAGATAAATAATATACAATATTATCACATCCTTTAAAATAAATTTACTTAATCAAAATGCTATATGAACAAGAATTATGACAAAATATAAAAGTATTAATTTTTTTTATAGGTAAAAAAATATTAGTTGTAATTAGGAAATAAATAAGAAAAAAATTAAAACACACCATGGAATGGTTGAATATAATAATTTTAGTCTCAAGTTGATACTTAGTCCTCTCCAATTGGTTATCAACCTCCACTATGAATTTTTTATGACATAAAGTCAATAATCCCCAATATGGATCAATTTTTACAATAGTTAACAATTTCTAGGTTACACATGACCTCTTCCGTAGTTATTCATGGCAGTAAAAAAACATCCCACACAACAACATCTATCAATATTATCCATGAGAGAAACAAATTAGAAAACATATTTAAATTATATCAAGTATAAACATGTTTAATGTAAGAGACATTGTACGTATAAAAAATATATTAAAGAACACAATTCTCAAAAAGTAATAAATATAAATATAAAATATCAATTAGGAGTGTATATATTTGAGATACTCGGTCTATTTCAATGCTTCTAATGAATATATTTTTGAATCAGTAATAAAGCATGAGTCGTGTTCTTTTAAAATATTCAAGAAACTAGAGTGTCACAACTCTTGTTTTTTAATAGATAAAAGTAACAAATGAGATTATATTTTTCTTCCTCAGACGAATTAACATAGCATGTGGGATCTTCATGTCTTCATTATGCTTCATCTTTTTACCACTACAATATTTATTTATTCGTTAGATCTTTTTATCTACATGTTTTTTCTATTTAAAATGATGTTCTCTATAGGACTATGTGTCTATTTTTCATGAGGGAGTGTACAACACTTTCATCAACAACAGTGGGGACATCCAAATTAGCTGCATCCTTATATATCTCGTTCTAAAATGCTTTGTGTCTCACATTTAAGAAACAATAATTAAAATATAAAATTGAAATTTTTTTGACAAGAATAGCTGATAGGGTAATGTAATTTTAAAAAAAGTAAAGAAATAAAAACAGTGACAGTGTCTTAGGATATGGTTGTTTCAAGATATAGCCAAGTGTAGTTATAGAGGTGTCAAACTACAGTGGTTTCATGATCTGGTGGAGTCAATATCCAGTTGTGTGAATAACTAGAGGTGTCTTAAACTTTTCCAAATTTTCAGTATGTTGGCAATGTCTCAGCTAATGGTGTATGGTTTGATGGTGTGATAGTTTGACAATGCCTTAGACTAAGACAATTCATGCATTATTGGTAGTATCTCATACTTATCCATATTTGCGTTCTGACGGCATGAAATTATGGAAATATATTTATCAACAATGTCTCAATCTCTGTCAAATCATCAATCCATTAAAATGACAGTCTGATGGTATGATGTCTTGACTGTATCTTAGACTTAGGGATTTTTATGTTTCCAATGTGTCATGTAGAACAGTGTCTCTCCCAACAGTTTCTTATACTTAGACTAATTTTCCACCTATTATCTGAAAACATATTTCTTATTGGAAAAGATAAAATGCATCAGTTTTTTTAAAATCAAAAGTTTTTTATAATAAAAACTAGGAAGTCAAAAACCTACCCCTTTTTTAATATCACAAATCATTTCTTCAAAAGAATATAAGAAAGGTAAAAAATAGTTCATCAAAGGTATTACCTAGTTATAAATATGATATCCAAGGTAATGTCCATATATAATTAAAGATTTACCAATCAAAGTAAGAGTATATGGTTCTTGGAAAATAATAATAAAATAGGTAGTATCAATGGGAAGTATCATAAATAAATAGTATCAATGATATTAAGGTTAGAAAATAGATAAACATAAAGAAAATTTACAAATGAATATTCTACAAAAATTCTCCCTTTATTTGGATTATTAAAAAGGTAAAAATTAAAAACAAAAAATATAATTAATTTGAAAAAAATGATTACATATATTGGTGATATTTTCAAGGTAAATCACTATTAAAAAAATGATGTTTGGGGCATCTCAATGGTAGTATCAAGAGATTCTTTCCATTTATCAGAGGTGTCGGGGGAAGATTCTGAAGGCTTAGGGATAACTATCAACATAGTAGGAGGATTATATTTAGTGGATGAAGGTAATTAATTTTAAATAACTAGTATTAAAAGTTTTAGTGCCATAGTATAAGTCAGGGGAAAAGGTTCATGTCTATGAGGTATAGGTGAACAAATATTGGTTACATTGGCATAACAGTATTGTGGATAAGGAAAATTGTACATAGGTCCATCAATAATTCCAACATAGGTTTAATTAATTGGAAAGGAATATAGATCTAAAAATTTAGTGCAATAAACATGAAGATAATGCTTCAATATATTGATAAAATCCTTAATGGTCTGGCCACCACTTTTTGTGTCACTTAAAGAGTCACCCTTCTCTTCCAATAAACTATACAACACTAGGGTCAACTATTTATATTGTATGACTTGCTCTTTTATGTATTGAAACATATGAGCCATTTTAAGATTCTTATCAAAGAATTTGAAATTCCTTTCCATATCATTATTAGTATAGATTCTATAGAGATAGTACCTAGTGGATTAAGTAAAAGTATCTTTGTTGTCATGAATATATTTGGCATAGATGTAAATTGTCCTGAGAAAATGGATAGAATTATACTAAATATTGCGCAAGGATTATAGGGTTTGATCTATGACACTATTAGAAGAACTTGTAGATTTGGCTCTAAGATCCTCTCTCACAACAGATCTCAATTTATCTACGTCAACACGAGAGGAATAATAGTACCATCAGAAGAATTTGAGGATGTATCCTCAATACTTTAAAGATTATATTCAAGGAATATTTGAACTAAGATATCCTTTCCTTAACCAAAGACTTGATAGTTTCATGTTCACCACTTATCCTCTTATTATCAATTTCATCCACTTATATGTGATGCAACATTTTTTATTAGATATGAAGAATAAAAACTGAAACGGATAAGGAGCATTCTCTTTAGTGTGCTTTTTCAAAAGAGGTGTTTGATTTCATAAACATTTCTGAAACTAAGAAATTATACTTCAACCTAATACTTTTTAGTAATCTTGAGTGACTATGTATATTGGAAAAATTGGAGGATCTAGAGCAGGTTTTGGTATATGAGGTCCCAAAGAATGGAACATTTCACATAGACCATGATCAACCTGTTTTATTAAAAATCTTGTGGGATCACCTTTAATACTATCATTGGGTCAATCATTATTTAGAGAACTTCTTTCATAAAAAGAAAATTATCCACATTCCTCTTCCTTTGTGTACATCCAGCAGTTCAAAACAAATACTATGGATGGAGGTATCATACTAGAAGAAACAATAGAATCATTCATATTTCTCTGACCTTTAGAACGTAGAGCATCCATAGTGTGATTAGCATTGGCTAGTTTGACTTCCAACAATGTATCAAATGTGGGTTCATTTCGCATCTCATCATCCTTTTGTGAAACAGTATTATATTTACATTCCATATTTTGATCCACAATAGACTTATAAACATATGAAAAACTAAACTATTCACATCCAAATAATTATCCAATAGGATAATTTTTTTCTTGTTCATCAACATTCTATTCCATAATAGTAATAACTATCAACTATTCATCCACATCATAATCTAAAGCATATTAACTAGTATCAACTAAATCAGAATCAATATCATCGACATTCGGAGCTTCATGAACAATCTCCACTTGTGGGGAAATCCCCCCCCCCCTCAAAAGGATGTATCCTTAAGAACTAGAGGAATTTCCATGTCGTTCTTATTGATTCAACCATTATCATTATCAGATTAACAGTCACTTCCATCATTGACCTCATATTATTCATCCTTTTCCTCCTCGTCATCAACTTCATCACTAGTAGATTTAGAAATTTTAAATTGATCCTCTCAAGATACCTGAGTATCATCTTCTCCACTCTTCACTAAATTCTCTCTTTTTGGAAACCTCCTAGGTGGACTAAGAGTTCCATAGGTGATGAGAGAGGACTTTTGGAGAAAGTATAGAGTCACTCCTTACATCAATATTATTTTTCTTTTCCAATTATTCATTAACATATTCTTTCTTATATTATTATTCTACAACTTCATCAGGCTCCAAACTAGGATCCACTTCCTGATTAGGTCTTGTAGGTTGATCAATTGGATTATATTAAATATATAAATTTTCACCATCAACAACCCATTGTTTCTTCCATAGTTCCTCCTTTTCATATTTCTTGAACATGTGGCACTAGTTATGTAAAACCACCATAGTTAATCAACGACTCTTTATCATTAAGAACTTGGCCTTTGGCTATCCTCATGGTATAAATCATATATGGGTCGATCAACAAATTATATCGGTATGAAGGTTTTATCATCTCACACATATGTACCACCTAATATCAACATATATTAATCCTATGAACTTATATAATAAGAAATATGAGATAAAAATCATGATACCTTAGGGTTTAAAATCAAATATTTTGTGCATACCATATGTTTCAAGAACATAATCAACATCAAACATTCACAATAAAACTTTGATGCAAGAGGCCTTCTGGTTGAACCATATCATATTAGCACAAAATGTTCTTCCGCATAAATGAACGTATCAGTATCTTCGAGAAAACTTCTTTTATAATCATGAAATACACCGTCATGAGGTTCATGTATACACTTAACCCATTTTCTAGAAGAAAAACCAATCATTCTCCATTTGACATGGATTTTAATCCAATCTGCACGATCCTTTTAAAACACAAACTATATCTTCAGATAAAACTCAAATAAAATATTTGGTTATAAATTTATTTTTATTTGATAAAAATCATAACAAACATCCTTGATTTTGGATAACCTTATGTACCAAAGACTTACATGAAAACATCCACTTTAAGTCCGCTTCCTTTTCATCAATAACAACTTAGTTATAAAGCTTAGGTTAAACTAATGCAACTGGATAAGGAACACATGATTCATTATAATTATTCACTGAAGATCTATACTTAAATGAAAAGAGACTAAACGTCATTTCATTCATGTCATTAATATCGCCTTGAATTTTTTTTTGAAGTTATAGAGAGCGTTTGAAATAAAAGAGGAAAATTAATTCTCTAGTCTCTAAAAATTTGATACATGTGTATTATGTAGGATCATGGTATGTTGGGAATAAACGTATTCCACTATAATATCATTTGGGAAATTAGGTATTCTAAAATTGAAATTATAATATAAATTAAATCCAAAATAGAGACAAAAATCAAATCGGGTTTTAGTAAAATAAATAAACTAAGAAATAAAGTGGCAGTATGAAAAATCAAAAATAAAAAAAAATTGAAAGGTAGTAGAGTCAATGCCATGAAAAACAAAAGGTGTGAAATACTAAATGTATGATTAAGAGAATTAAACATAACTGAAATTTATCCTTCCTAGCTCATTTTTTTATAATTTATTCTATAATAATTCAATGTCTTGGTGAATATATCAGCTAACTAATGTTATATTCCAATAAATTCATTATTTATTTCTTCATATTAAAATTATATCTCAATAAGTGATTTCTTATATAAATGTTCTTTTTCATAAAATGAGAAACTAGATTCCTATGAATTTTAATAGCACTTGTGTTGTTATAGTTTTTGGGGAAATGATAGAATTAATATTCATAGTATAATATAGTGTGTTTCATCCATTGAATTTGTGACAAAAAGCAACCTACAGCTATGTATTCCTCTTCAACAGTTGATAATGAAATATACTTTTTCTTTTTTACTACACAATTAAACTAGATACCTTCATGAAAAGGAAACATGTTCCATTAGTCCTTTTATATATAGCGTGCAACTACCAAATTCCACATCATAATAAATTACTAAATCAAATTATTTTCCTCCAGTGTAAAGAAATCCTAAATTAGATGTATTTTCATGGTATTTGAACGTTCTTTTAAAAGAAATTAAGTGCTCCTCGATTGGGTTTTCTTGAAAAAGATAAAACATAAATACACTGAACAAAATATCTTTTTGACTTGATGTCAAGGAGATAAGACATCCAATCATACCTCTACAACTGGTTTGATAAATTTGTTTCTTGGGCTTATAAATATACAATTTACTATTTTTATTATAAGGAGTATCACTACTTTTAGTACAATATAGATTAAAATGTTTCAAAAGATCTTTTGTATATTAACTTTGATTCAAAACAATTCCTTCTTTGTTTTTAAAAATATGAAATACAAGAATGATGTTTCAATCACCCCTTCAACACATTTCATATTCATGTTGCATTATTTTAGAAAAATCAATTCAAATAAAAAAATTAAAGATCCAAAAATAATGTCATCAATATATATTTTTACTACAAATACATCTTTTGTAATTAATTTTATGAAAAGTGAAGGATCAATTATTCCTTTTAAAACCCTATTAAAATCAGAAAATTAATTATAATATCATACCAAGATCTATGAGTCTTTTTAAATATATAAATTTTTGGATAATTTAAAAACATGATTCAAAAAGTGATGATTTTAAAAACATGGGAGTGTTCCGCAAAAACAACCTCAATTATAAATCCATTTAAGAATGCACTCCTGAAATCTATTTGATATGGTTATAAATCATGATGAGTTTCAAAATAAATCAGGATTCTTATAGACTCAAATATATCCATTGGTGAAAGAGTTTACCCATATTCAATACCTTATTCTTAACTATAACCTTGTGCATGAAGTTCATCCTTTTTTCTAACTATATTATCTGACTTGTCACCTTTATTATTAAACACCCATTTAGTTATAATAGTCAAGGTTTCCTTGGTTCTATGTACAGGTGCCCACAATTTGTTTCTTTTAATATTATTTAACTCTTCTTGCATTATTATTACCCATAATTCTTCATAAATAGCTTCAATAATGTTCTATGATAGAATTAAAGACAAGACATCTTGATTTTCAATCTATTTTCTACTAAAATATCTTTTTTTGAGTTTCACTATTTAGATCAGCTTCAACACCATTTAAAGGATGGTATATAATTGTCCTACCATCTCTAGATAAATAGTTATGGGTTAGTTCTAGATTTTCTGGTTCAGGTTCTAGATGTTTAGGAAATTTTTTAGAACTAGATGATTTTTTTTGATTATTTTATTACTGAATCTAAAGGTTTGGAATATTAATTCAGTGTTGATAAACTGTCCCCATGGTTTTATAAGGATTTATTTGGCTCAAGTATATATGTTTCCTCAAATTTTTCATGAACTTATTCTTCTATTGTTTTGGTCTTCTTATTGAATCAGTATATGGTTTACTAAAAATTGAATAACAAAGGAAAATTCCATCATCACTTTTGGAAGAAAATTTTTCCAAATTATCTTTAGTGTTAAGAATAAATACTTTTCAACAAAAACAGTATATTAATTTACCTTAGGATTTTTATTATTCTACAAATCATATAGGGTCCTTTTACAGATAGGTCTAATAAAGACTCAATTGATAATATAGCAGGTTGTATTAACAACTTCTACCCAAAAATAGATTGGATGTTCAAACTCATTCAATATAGTCCAGAATATCTATTATAAGTTTTTATTTCTTCTTTTAACAACTCTATTATTTTGGGGTATCCTATGAGTAAAAATTTTATGACTATAACTATTTTTTGTGCGTAATGATTCAAAATATTGATTTTGATACTCAGGGCCATGGTCACACTATATGGTTTTAATCTTAATTCTATTAAGATTTTCTATAGTCTTAGAATACTTGGTAATGTACGAGAAAGATTCCCTTTTGTGAGAAATAAAATATTCCAAAGGATTCCAAGAATAGTTATCTACTATATAATAAACATATTTCTTCCCATTAAGAACAAAAATTATTGAACGTCCAAATAAATACATGTGAACTAATTCGAGAGGTTTATATGTTCACAAATATTTATTTAATTTAAAATATACATTGTGTTTTTTCTTTATTGACAGGGGTTATAGGCATTATTATTTGGAAAATAATTATTAGGTAGATCCCTATCTATACCTTTCCCAGTAAGCATTCAATGGTAGTGAATTTTTTAATGTTCGGGTATCCTATTCCAAATACAAGATTCCGTATGAATGGAACATAAGCATGAAATATCTTGAGAAAATAAAGAATTTAATTCAACTGCATAAACATTCTCATTTCAAAAATAATCAATTATTAAATCATTTTTAGAATAAATAAATTGAATGAATATTTTTCATACTAAATGTAAAAAACATCATCACAAAACGTAGAAATTATAAATATTTTATATTTCAAAAATCAACATACACAACATAGGAAATAAAAAGTGAATTTTTTTACCAATATGGCTTAGTTTGATGATTTTTTCTTTTTCATTTTCACCAAAGGTTACATTCCCACCATCAACCATTTTCAGGATCCTAAAGCATGAATAATATCATGTCAAATTTCCTGAACAACCATTTTCCAAGAACCATATAATTATTTTGGAGGTCTTTAAGTAATTTCTCAAAAAAATCATTTTAAACATGAAATGATTTTGGTAACCAATGATATTTAGGTCCAGAAATGTTAGGGATAAAACAATTGAAAATTATTGGGAATAAAATCCCTCAAGGTAACATTGAATCATTTTTTAGGTGTTTTTGTTTGTTGACAAAGCAGGCCTTCTTGTTGAGAAATAGGGTTTCCTTGGTCATTTGTGGTGTTCCAGAAATATTTTTGAAAACCTATGCTGAAAAAACCATAATAAATATATTTTCTATCTAGAGGTGGCACAAATGGGGAAATATATTTTTGTCAAATGAAGATTCACACAATATTGAAGTCGGTTTGGAAACATGTGTGTAATTCATTATTTTGAACCATATCATTGAAGATTATAAAATGCATGAAGGGAACAAAATATTTGGATGTGTACACGAAAGATGTGGTTGTGAGAAAGAATCTTGTGTGCCCAATGCGATATCAAATGGGGGTTTTCATGCTAAAATTGAATCTTGTGTGACATGAAAAATATTTCCCGGAGGGGTCAATGATGCCTATATATAAAATTTTACCCCCTCATTCAGTGTATCTTAACACTTAGAGTGAATCTGAGCTCTGTATCACATAATATGATTAAGAAATTAGTGTCACCCAATATATTTTGAGTTTCAAGAAATCTATGAAAGTTTCCCGTAAGATTTTTGTTGCACGTAATACTGAAATTAAGTGAAATGAGTGATTCATGACAAAAGTATAATTTTACACACAAGGAATTAAATTTTTCTAAAAGACATAATAAGGGTTACACGAATGATTTGATGTTTCCCACTACATATGAGGTAATGAGTTATTCATAAGGGGATGAAAGTGGGAAATCAATAGAGAATCTACATACAGTGGCAGATTCATTAATTATAGATAATGAGGGGACCTACAATTCTATAAACTATGAGTGGATCTTCTACAGAAGTAGTGAGAACACTACATTTGAAAGAGCAGTGAGATATCAAATTATGGTTGGTTATAAATTATAAGGGAGGGTGAGTCTGCTCTAAAATTTATAAAATAGAATTGTACTTTTAGTGTATTTGGTACATCCGCACATCTCCAGTGTATACTCCTTTGATGTATCCTAGTGAGGGTGAAGAAAGAAATATTTTTTGTTTAATGTGCTTTTTTAATATTTGTTCATACTCTGAAAATGAGAAGGAGAGTGAAGATGGTTTTTTCTAATAATGAAACCAGATCAATAGAGTATTTATTTAATTTGTCATACCCTGATTCACCCCCTCCCTCATAGGGTATCTAACCTAGTATACCTACAATTTGGTATCAGAGGGAAGGTTTTGTATCAGTGATTCTCTCTCAATGGAGGTCCTCAATCCCAAAGGGATTCCGATCTTTTACGGGAATAATTTTCAGTTATGTAATAATTATATGCAACACTACTTCTGATATTTGGGAATAGACGAGTTTATAGTAACAATGCACAGTATCTCAGTAAACATTAATAGTGGTTCTTTATCAGATGATGAGAGATGGGAATTGGATGTTGATTTCAATGGAATCAATTTTTTAGGGGGAGCCCTATAAAATTTTATCTATACAATGTTTATTTCAGGATAAACATTACATTCCATGTGTAGGGATCTATTGATTATATATGAAGGATATAAAAAACTAATAGAGGCAAAGAAACAAGTTCTTTGGAACCGCTATTATGATAAGAAAATAAACCCAAATGAGTATTCTGATGCATTTTTTATAGGTAAAATATTATATTACAAGCCATGAAAGGACTTGTAAAACTAATTGATTACATAATGGGTTTGAATCGTATCTTGAGGTAGCTTCCACCTCGATTCAATCCCAAAGTTTCAGTTTTGGAAGATAAATATCCGAAAGAGTTGATACTAGAAACATGCACAGTGCCCTTAGAGCATATGAAAAGTGATAGATTAGGTGATGTCATTCCATTCTTGAAATCTACCAAGAGGTAAAGGAAAGTTAAAAGGGAAACATTTTTATGTTTTCTTTAATTGTGGAAAGGTTGGTCATCTTCTGGAAAGATTCCCCACAATGTTCCAGGAAGATGATGAGGATAATGTTGAAATTCCCCAGAATAATTCTTCTACATATTTGAAAGGAAATAAATAGTTCGAGATAAATTTATTTAAGAAAAAATATCTTCCTTCACAATAATGTGGAAGTTTATATGAATCGGATGTTGAAGAAGATTAAGAGATAGAGAACAATAAAGATATAGGAGAAATTGTTTTTGTCTGATGTTCGTAGTACTCATAAAAAGGAAGAAAACATTGTTGGTTAATAAGAAGAACAAATTTAAGGATGAGTCAATATGGAGGCTGAATTAAAAGTATCCCTTGAGGAGATTGGCATTTGGATATCCAAAACAAATAATTCCAACAAGATTGTTCATGATGCCAAACTATATATGAAACAACAAGAAGAAGAGATGTTTGATGTGGTAAAAGATATTGAAAAACATAATCCTTATAGGCAAAAGAGCTCAAAAAAGGTTGATGAACATAATCTCAAGGATGATGAATAGAAAAGGGGGATCGTTGTCTTGAATAAGACAGTGAAAATCAAATCTAGCATATCAAAGAACATAAAGAATAGGTTGTCTGTATGCAATGAGAATTAAAGGATCAAAAAAACATCTTAAATTATAGTACTATACCAGAAATTCAAATCATTTAGAAGACCAAAAATATGAATTTGGGGAACATTAGACAAGAAGAAAGGAATTAACAATTGCATTCAGATGTTAAGCCTAATGTGGGGCTTGAAGGAATATAGAAAACTGTGAATGTAGGAGTCAGACAGTAAGCACCCACTCCAAAATTAAATATTGATTTGGGAACGAATAAAAATATAATGAATCATAGAGCACAAGGGGAAATTATAAGTATATGATTTACATGCCGGAATGCACCCTATATCAGGTTTTATTGTTGTGGACATATAGGAAATTCATAGAATATATATTCCATATCCAAGAGATACTAAAGGGAATAATGGAAATATTGGAAGCCAAACATATAAAAATATTATAGAACATCTTTTGAGGGTCATTGTTCTTGGTGTGGAGGATTTGGGAACATGTATAGATATTTTACATCAATTATGTAGAAGAATTTTCCAAAACAGAACCAGAGAAGTCACAAGCAGCAAATCATAAAATAAACAAATAACCTGAAAAAAAAACTAATTTTCAGTTCTAAAGGATGAATTTAGTCCATCATACTCTGAGGAATATCTTTATTTCCAATCCATTTAGAGTTTGAAGTCAAAAACATTGATCAAGATGAAGAGATTTTAGAATGTGGTGGTTATAGAAATTTTCCATAAATCATCAAACCATTCTGGTGTATGGATCCTTGATAGCAGTAGTACATATCACATGACAACTGATAAGGATCTTATTACATGAATCAAATATTGCAATGAACGAGTTTAAATGTTTGGAAATGATAATGGAATGATGATTATTGGCTTGGGAAAGGCCATGTTTGGGAGAAAATAAAAAAACATGTTGATATATCAATAGTAGAAGGTCTCAGTCAAAATTTTCTCAACATCAGTCAACTATTTGACTCATAGAATTCTATAAGGTTCACTAATAAGACATTTATTTTCAAATGAAGTTATAGGGAAGTTATATTTTAGGTAAAAGGACAAAGGGAAATATTTACCTAGTGCATGGTGATGAAGATGGGTGCTTTTTTCCAAAGATTAGGAAAACAAGTTATAGAATAAATGACTTGGTAATCTATTCCAGCCATCCCTGGACGATTTGGTAATGTGTGATGCAACTAGAGATCTACCCAATCTATGAAGTGATTTTACACATACATGTAATTATTTTCAATAGGGTAAGATCATTATAAATACATAAAAAGTGAAGGAAAATAAGTCAATAAGGGTGATCGAATTGGTGCATGCTGATGCGTGTGGACCTATCTCAGCAAATCCATTGACAAAAATAGATATTACGTTTTTTTCATTGAAAATTATAGAATAATGGAATGGGTATTATAATTTATATAATTCTAATGTGTTCAATAGCCTAAAATAGTATTGCTGGGAATCTGAAAGGATGATTGGGCTGAAAATTTGGATGTTTTGTACTAACAATGGTACAGAATATACAAACAGTGAGGTGAAAGACTGTCTCTGGAAACACAAGATAAATCATCATGTTTCTTTTGTAAGAAATCCCAAATATAATGGAGTGGTTGAAAGGATATATAGAATCATCAACAACGGGGATAGAATGATACTTATAAAAAAATAACTTCCAGAGAAAGTTTAGAAGAAAGAAGAATTGACATCGGTTTACATTTTTAAGAGGGCTCTATTGTGTCTAAATAATGGAAAGAATTTGTATGATATCTGGTAGGGAAGGAATCCAATAGTGAAATACTTTCAAATATTTGGAATTAAGTGCTTCATTATCAATAATGGAAAACATAGAAAATTTGAGTCATATAGAGATGAGGGAATATTCCTTAGCCACTCAGGCAAAAGCAATGCATACAAATTCTTTAACAAGAGACTAGGAAAAGTAGATGATAGAAATGATTTCACTATTGTGGAAAATTGAGAGAGTAGTCAACATCGTGGCCAATAGTTTCTTGGTGAATGTGATGGAGAATAATGTGACACATGGGCCATAAAAGTAGCAGATACTGGCTCTGAAGACGATATTGATGACGAACAAGAAGAATTCAAGTCTGTATCTACAAAGAATCCAAAGAGTCGAGCCGAAATTGATAGGAACAATATCAATGGTGATCAGATAGCCCCAGTTTTGAAAACAAAAATGAAGTCACTATAGTATACATCCATCTTATCTCAAGTTGAACCAAAATGTATTACTGATGTAGTAGAAGATGAAAATTGGGTTCAAGAAAGGAATGAAGAGATAGACTAGATTCAGATGAATCATATTTTGGAGATTGTTTTAAGACCAATAAATAATAATCTCATCAACACTTAATGGGTATTCCATGACAAGATTAATGAATATGGTGTAGTGATTCGAAACAAAGCATAAATTGTGTGAAAAGGGTACCCATTGATAGAGTGTATCGATGTTGATGAGACATTTCATCAATTTTAAGGATAGAGATAATCATATTATTCATGTCCATTATAGTGAAATATAATTTCAATGTGTTTTAGATGGATGTCAAATCTGCATTTTTTATTGGGGTTCTAGAATAAGAAGTGCGTATTGAGCATCCATATGGTTTTTCTATCCATGAAGATGAGATCAAAGTTTTCTGGGATGAAGACATATTTGAATGGGTTAAAGAAAGAACCAAGATCAGGGTATTAAAGGCTCTATCGGTTTTTGAAGATGTTTGGTTTCCAACACGGTGGATTTAATTACAATTTATAAGTGAACAGTGATAGTAATCAAAAGATTATGGCGCTGGAATATATTGATGATATAATATTTAGAGGATTAAATGAAGCACAGTGTAGATAGTTTTCTAAATTAATGAAACATGAGTTCAAAATTTATATGATTGGTGAGAGGATGTTTTACTTGGTTTATAGGAGACACAAGGAAGCAATGGAATATTTATATCTCAATCCAAATATGCCAAGGATGTTTTGAAGAGCATTGGGATGGAAAATTATATGAAAATGAAGAATCTGGTTTGATACCTAGATGAAACACTAGAATGATAATGAATTCAATGAGGATAGTATCATATAATGTAGGTAAATTATTGTAAGTTTTCTATACTTGATTGTGACAAGGCTGGACAATGTATTCTTGACATGCCAAGCTGCGAGATATCGAAGTTATCCCAAAGAAATCCAAATTTTGTAGTTAAAAATAATACTTCCTAATATCAAGGGCACTGTGGATATAAGTCTATTGTATAATTGAAAATCATAAAAAGAGTTATTGGGATATATAGATGCAGATTGGGTTGGATCAACAGATGATATGAAGTCAATGTAAGGAGGTGCTTTCTATCTTTGTGGAGTGTCTATTTCTTGGCTGAACAAGAAAGAAGGTTTCATTGAATTGATAACTATAGAATCATAGTATATTGTGGACACTCAAGCTTGCACAAAGTTATTATGAATGAAGCAGCATCTTTATGACATGGGATTTGAAGTGAATTCTCTCATCAGAATCTATTGTGA
The DNA here is from genome assembly GCA_963277665.1 of Viscum album. Classification (NCBI taxonomy): domain Eukaryota; kingdom Viridiplantae; phylum Streptophyta; class Magnoliopsida; order Santalales; family Viscaceae; genus Viscum; species Viscum album. Next base: position 1,296,773,024 of record OY728135.1, read on the forward strand.
TAATTGAAGTGATTTCAATCATAGTAAAAATATAGTACCCCACTCAAGGACAAAAAACATTGAGATAAAATATTATTTTATGATGTATAATGTGGATCATGGGATAGTGATGTTGTAGTATGTTCCTACATAAATATAGGTTGTGGACATTCTGACAAAGTCCTTACCCAAGGACGCTTTGGAGAGGCGTTAACCGGCTCTGGGAGTCCAAATGACTCCCAGAACATGAAAAAGTGTGGATGTGGACTCCCCTATACTTGAGGTATGATGTATTGTATTTTATAATGTGATCATTATTTTTCCATACTCTATTACATAACACAAATGAGTGACCTTTAAGTTCATTGAAAAATGTGGAGAAAGTGTGAATATTTAAGGGGATAAATGTATCTGTTAAGACACGGGGAGAAGCTGGTAGGTGCAGTAGTGAAATAGGGGGATTTAAGCATGATAGTCAGCAATGCTGATAGGGGGAGTGACAGGATATGAATTCTTCAATGTTTGAAGTGATCAACCGGTTCTTAACTTAGAAAACATAAGAATCAAATTAGTGAATAAGGGTGAGTTTTAAATCTAACGATGCTAGTAGTGATCGATCAAAGAATATATATCCCGACATATGAGGTTCATGATAAAAGAAATTTTTTTATTAGTTTTTTTTAGAATTGGTGTCATAAATGAAGTGATTAATTGATGAAAATTTCATTTACTATTGTTTCTTACTGTGAGAATTGCTCGTGTGGGCTTAGAGAATGCTTTGAATAAATTTGTGATTGCCCTCAGAATCGCAATAGGTGAGTGTTGTTTATAGATGGAAGGAGTGTTAATGTGGTATCAAATTATGAAATAGTTCTAAAAAATCCCAAATGGGGTGGTTTTTTGTCTACAATCACACAAGGTAACATTGAATCATTTTTGAGGTGTTTGTGTTTGTTGACAATGCAGGATTTCTTGTTGAGAAAGATGGTTTCCTTGGTCAGTTATGGGGTTCTAAAGATAATGTTTAAAACCTCTGTCGACAGTGAACCATGAAAAAGGGATTATCAATATGGAGGCAGTACAAATGGGGAAACGTGTTTTTGGAAAAGTAATTTGTGTGCAAGATTGAAGGTGGTCTGGAAACATGCATGCAAGGCATGATTCAGGACTAGATTGTCAAAAAATGGAAAAGGAATGAAGTGAAAGAAATATTTTGAAATATATGAAAAATAAACATGTGTTCCCAATGAGACATCAAATGGGGTTTCTCATGCTAAAGAAGATCTTTTACGACACGTCGAATCTTCCACGCAGGGGTCGGAGACACCTATTAACAATAGAGGTGACCACACCCATTCGGTGTATCTCAACACTTAGAGGGAATCAGAGATATATATCATGTAATAATTTTAAGTAACGGGAGTTTCATGAATGAATTTGAGTTTCATGAAAGATAATATAGTTTCACATAAGATTTGAGTTGTTCATAATACTGATGTTGCGTGCAAGGGGTGTTTCATGAAAAAAGTAGAATCCTTAGCATAAGGAATTTATGTTGAGTGAAAGATGAACTAAGGGTTTTGTGAAAGACTTTATGTTTTCCATTATAAAAGAGGTAATGAGTTATTCATCAGTGGATGAAGGTGGGACATAAATAGCGCATTTATATACCGTTTAGGAGGCATTCATTATATAATATAAATGGACTATCAAGTCTATAAACTGTGAGTGGATATTTTGATGAAGAAGTGAGCAAACTTTACTTTAGAGATCAGTGAGATTTGAAATTGTTATTAGATGTAAACCAGTAAGGACAATGATTCAGCTCCAAACTTTGTAAAACAGCAGTGTGCTTTTAGTGGATTTGGTACATCGACACTTAGTCAGTGTATGCTCCTTGGACGTAGCCTAGTGAGGGTGAACCAAGTAAAATTTTTGTTTCATGTTCTTGTATTAAATTTTTTTCATAATCTACAATGAGAATGGGATATAAGATATTTTTGTTTAATAAAAAAACTAGATCAATAGGGGTAGTTTTTTTAACCTTTCATAGCATGATTCTCCCCTCCCCCTCTCAGGGTATCTGACCTAGTTGAGAGAACATGAACCCAAATTTATTGTATAGGTTTCCTATAAGATTGTTGTAAAATATTATAAATAAAATCATTATTGTGTTTTTTTAAAAAGTGTTTCACTGTAGATTTTTTAGGTCTTTATTTAGGAACAAAATTATTCTTATTTATTCTCCTATGTCGAGGTTAATATCATATCTGAGTAACATATTTGGGAGGAAATATCCTTCCAAATTTTTTTTGTTAATGCCTCTCTTACATTTGTAAATTTATAGCCTCTTTTTTCAGTTTCTCAATAGATAGTTGGAGTTTATTGTTCTCCTTGATCAGTTGAACATTTATTTTTCTTTCTCTATAGACAGATATGAATTTTTATTTACACTTAAAGATTCTTTTTGTTGTAGTCTCTTGTATTATCATTCAAATCCTTAAATTAATCCTCTAGATTGTTTCAGTATTTGAATAATTAATAATTTTATATATAATCATCATGTTGTTCATCATTATAATTGTTATACATATGCACCGAAACAATATCAAAAACATTGGGTATGGAAGATACCTCACTGAACTTAGTCATAAATCACATATTTTCTCTATATGGAATTTATTTAGCTGAAGAATCCGAGTTACATGAACTATCTATAGATAAACTCTAAGGGATTTTTAGATAATTATTATATATTATTTCCTTGTCTTAATATATCTTTTTAATATTGTCTTAGGATATATAGACATTTAGTGTCCCTTTTTCCTTCATAGTAGATAACTTCCATTGAAGAATCATCCGTTTTCATCCAATTCCCTCTATTAACATTTTTTATAGTTTGGTTTTGAAAAAAAATTCTTTGTGTAAAACATCTTAAAACCTATAGTACATGATCTATTTCCTCATCACTATTGGAAGTAGATTCACTATAACTTGAGATGGATATATGTACCTTCGCCTTTTATTTTTTCATTATGTTATCTAGTTAGTGTATTCTTGAATATTACTAAATTTGTCTTAGAATTATCATCTTATTCATGGTTTACCTTTTTTTATTCTTTTTTACATCATAAACATACCTATCATCATCTTGATTGGTAAATTACTAATAACGTAGGATTCTGTGATTGATACTGAAGTGCCTATCCATCTTTTATATAGACTTCTCCGCAATCTCATTATCTGCTCCATGTGAGATATATGATTTCCCAACGATATCATGGTATTAAAAATATCGTTAAACCTGATGTATATATCTGAATTGGGTTCATCAGGTTTCTTCTTAAAACTATGATATTTAATAGTATAGTTATTAAGCCTCGTCTCTTAAAAATTTGAATTTTCATCATTTGAGACACCTAAAGTATCCAATATCTCATATGTAGTTTTACATGTAGGCATAATATTGAGTATTTCATTTACTAAGGAAGATTATAAGGCATTCATGGATTTATTATTATTTTTTTAAGAGGACATAGTTAGATCTCCCCAATTATTTTTAGTAGTAGTATTAATTTTTTATTCATTTACTAGGGAAGGCCATATTTCTAACCCCACACATTCAATATGAAATTTCACTTTTATTTTCCATTGGGAATAATTGGTCCAATTAATATATGGAGGTCTATTAGTAGCATCACCTTCTTTTCATGTATCTATATTAAAAGACTAATAAATAAATACAAGGAACTGAAAATTTAAAATTTACTTAAATTATAAGATCGTTAAGGAACAACTATAATCACAATTAATAAATATTTTTTAATATTTTATATCCATTCAAACCAAATGTTTTTCATATTGATTATCTCAAGGAGTTTGAATTGACTACCCAATAAAAATTTCTGTTAAAAATTGATTATTTTGAAATTCCAAAAATGATTAAATATGTAAAAATTCACCAAAATAATTAGTATGATAATGATATTAATATTTCTAAATATTTCTATAAATATTAAATAGTTCTTCGATAGATACTGTATAATATTATTAAATCCTTTGAAAACAATTTAATTGATCAAGATTCAATATGAATTGGAATTATGATAAACTATCCGAGTAGGAATTTATTTTTTAGGTAAAAAAACTAAATTTATTATAGAAAAAATAATGTAGAGATGAATTAAAACACACTGTGGAATGATTGAATAAAAGATGATCAGAATCAAGTTGAGGTATTGTCTTCTTCACTAGGCGATCACCCACCACCGGGATGTTTATATGTCATAAACTCAATTATCCACAACATATATCAGGTTTTAAAATATTTAACACTATCCATGTCACACATAACCTCTTCCACAGGTATTCATTTGAGTAAAAATATAGACTGCACGAGGACCTCTACCACACTTATCCATGGGAGAAAGAAATAATAAAATAATTTGAGAAGATATCTTGTATATTCTAGTTTAGTGCAGGAGACAGTGTGCATATATAAAATAGACTAAGGAATACACTTCACAAAATGTAATTAATATAAACAGAAAATAGAAATCTTGGATTGAAGAGTTTAGAGATGCTCGATTTGATACAATGTATCTTGTGACTCGTGATTAAAATCAACAATGAATCTTGAGTTGGTTTCTTTAAAAATATTCATCAAAACAGATAGTCAAAACTCTTGTTCTATTAGTGAGGAAAAGCATTGGATGAGCTAATTTTTTTCTCCCCAAAATGAATGAACACTGTAGTTAACCACTTCTTGTTTTTATTTTGGTTCAAATCATTGTCTCTTAAAAACATAGTGAATAAAATTCTCTTTATACCTATGTATTTTTCGATTATTCATGTTGTTATCTATATAAATAATTGTCTATTTTTCACAAGGGGGAATGTTTCGCCTCTATCAGCAGTAGTAGGGACATCTGAATTAGCTGCTTCCTCAAACTACACGTTTTAACATGTTTTCCTTCAAACATTAACAAAAAATCATTAAAATAGTAAATGTAATTCATTTTTACAAACAATAAGAAAAATAGTGATGGTGTCTTAGGATATGGTGATGTCGGGCTCTGGCCATGTCAGGCTCTTGTGGAATGAAGCTCTAGTGGTGTCAAGCACTGGAAGTGTCAGGCTCTAGCGGGGTTAACCTCTGGATGTGTGATTCTATTGTGGGGTCTTATACATAGCATAAATTTCATTATTCTGGTAGAGTCTAAGATAAAAGTGTATTTTCTGATGTTCTCTCAGAGATAAACAATTCTTACTATGTTGGTGGAATCTCATACTTAGACATATTTTTAATCTAGTGGTCGGAAATCCTGGAGGTATGTCGATAACTGATTTATCATACTTCTTAAAATCATCATTCAATCAATATGACAGTATGATTATATTGTTTCTCAATAGTATCTTATAATTAGATATTTTTATGCTGGTGATGTGTCATGGACAATGGTATTTGTCTCAACGGTGTCTGTCTCAACGGTTTATGTCTCAATAGTGTCTTATACTTAGACGAATATATCACCTAATCTCAAAAAAACATATGTCTTAAAGGAAAACATTAAATGCATTAGTATTGTCAGAATAATGATATTTTGATCATTAGAACTAGGTTGTAAACAACTATATTACTATGTATATGGTATTTTTGGAGCTGAAATAGTAAGAAGAAACAGATAATTACTAAGAAACACTCACATTGGGACCCTCCACTTTCTCTTGAATGTCTCCTTATAAATCAAGTGACTAAGAAATGAAATAAAGACCATAGGATTAAGAAAATTATAAAGTCTTACAGGAGGAAAATAAGTAATATTTTTTTAATAAATTGTATATAATAGGTGTGGAAATAATTGGTGAAAGTGTTCCCCTATTATAAGTTATGGAAAGGAAAATTTTGTGAACAACCATTGTTTTTCAATAATATAAGGTCACTATTAGAAATAAAAAGATCAAAAGGTGATAAATAAATTATTTTTATTGTGTTACAAGGGTGATAAATCCTCTACCTTTCATTTGAACACATTTTTTAGACATTTTCAACTCATTTACCATTCAACTTTTATATTTTACAATTTTTTGGTGAGTTAATATTTTTTAACTGTGTAATATATATTCTGATAAAAAATATAAAATAACACATCTCAATAAATTTGGGTGTTATGAAAAAAATATATCTATTTAATCAATTTCAATTTCTCAAAATTGTAAAATTAAATATTATGTTAAAAATATTTAATATATAAAAAATATTTTTTTGAAAAGTTTTATTTTAAACCTTTAGTGTTCTTAATATTTATTATTTCTAACTACTAGTTGAATGAGAGATAAAATATGAACATATTAGTTTAAATATTTTATTAATATCATTTTTAGATGTTATTAATTCATTTTATTAAAAAAATATTACTCAATATTAATAAAATAATTATTCGAAAATAATTGTTTTTATAATATCAGGGTCATTTACATTAATCTTAGTAATCATATTTTTATTCAAAAAAATGAAATTAAAATTTATACATAATATTATCATTTGATCTAAGATATGAACTCTTTTATAAAATAACTAATATTTATATTTTATGATAATTAATTCTTATTCTAAGCAAACCAAAACAACATTTTGGGTAAAATATTGCTTAAATTTCCAAAATTCTACACATGGGTTTAATAAAATTAATATTGTACATTTAAATGAATTATTTTAATTTCAAGATATATATTTTTATATAAAAATTTTAAAAAATATATTATTTCATTCTTTTATTATGATAATGTCATAAAAGTGGCAGTATTAGAAAAATCCATATTTTTTTACTTTTCACATAAAGATCAATAATTTTATAAAAATGTGAAAAAATCACTTGAAAGTAATTTTTTTATGTTGAATTAAACAATGATATTTAAATATAAATATCAAAATAAAAATTTTTATAAAAATAAACATTATATTAAAATTATCTATATATTAATAGAAACTACAAAAATTTAAAAAATCCATTGTAAATATTTAAATATTCATAATAATATTTTTTATGTATTTCTATTTGATGAAAATATTTTATTTACTAGTATATTTAATATTATTAAATATTCATAATAATAAATATTTCGAGGCACTTTCTAATTTGGTGTTGCATTTAGATCAAGCTTTCAAAGAGCGTATAAATTTTTAAAATTATATTCCAAAATCTCATTATGTCACTGCCTTCATTTTCAATCTATTGTAGAATAGTGTAATCCTTAAAAAAATAACACCAATATACCATGATATATAATGAGTTTCATTAATTGACTACTATCGATATATAATCAACTAGTCATCAATTATTATATCATAGAGTAATATCTTCATTTCCTAGCTATATGCCCTATAAAAACTGAATATTCTATCATATCATTGCGCTTTTCTTCTCATACTTCTTCCTTGAATAATATTAGGATTCTTACAAGGATTCATCAGCCATATCTAACGGATCCAAGGAACGATAATCAACTCCATTGACTTCAAATGGATGAACATTTACCTCTTCTATTAGAAAGACCACATATAGGACTAAATATTGGTCTTTCAACAATCTAGCTTCCTCTTCTTTATAGGCACTATACCATTCTATTCCTCTTCTATCTAGACAATAGTCTAGGTCCTTAGGTAAGTCACCAGTATATTAATCCTCTATCAAATTCCAAATATAATTAGAGTTTCCTGCTTCTTCCACCTTATAAGGAATATCATGAGGTTAGATATCCTAACTAATTTGGCATTAAATATGGGTTTTCGTAAAACATGGTGACGAATATGAAACCCACTTTAAATAAGTGGGGTTGGAAACTATTTTATTTCCCCATTCGAATTTAATGCCCCTTCCAAAATCCACACTCAAAATTAGAAAATATCTAAGAAAAAAATTATATATTTTTCTATGGAATTATAAGTAGTTCAAGAATGCACATCACAGTTAAAACCTAAATCCCCTACCTCGAAAATCTCTTCTTAGAATTGGACTTCATATGATATCAAAAGAGAATAATAAATCAACCTCTCTATATTTTTATTTCTAGACACTCCATCCTAGCACGCCTAAATTTCAAATTTCGTAGTACCTTCAAGAATAACTAGACAACTATGAGGATCCTTTGTGGATAATTCCCAGGCTCATAGCATTTAAGATAAATTTAACACCATGTTTTAAAAAAAAATACTATATTTATTGATAGATTCAATCTTTTTAAAATAAAATCAAATTTTAGTGGATTATTTAACACATAAAAATCTTCACTTAACCTATGGGTGACATTGTTTAATAAATATTGGGACATCTTTTATGAAAAACGATAGGGAAAAATATATTTTCAATCAACATGAAAATAGATGGAATCATATGGGATCACAAACCAAAAAAAATTATATACTTTTTTCCAATACCTATTTGGTAATGTGAACTTATCATACCTAACACTATTATACATGACACCCTTTTCCCAAAATGGATGCAAACATCACCCTAACTTCAGTTATGATTCATCTTAGATCATGGGTAAAGCATGAAGCTGGTATGATTATTTTGGACCATCCCAATGTAGGGAGATATTTATATTATTATAATTGTGAATCTTTAAGGATTTTTAGGCCTATTACTTTCACTTATTATCAATTAACCTATAAAATATCAATTTATGCATTAATATTAGTTTCAAAAAGGTGTTTATGTGAGGTCAGTGACCACTTATTGGGTATATTATACACACACCCTACACAAGACCCTCCCAGAACATGTAAATACATGTTATTTCAAAATATAGGTAAATGAAAAACACATGAAAAGGGGGTTAGTTTGTGACACCCTAGGTAAATAAATATTATGAAAATTTTAAATTTATCCCAATTTGTGAATAAAATGTTAATATTAATTTAGAGGGAATGCTATGCTCGATGGCTTACCCAATACGCAACAAAAAATTTCTTTGAAATCTTATGTTGCACACTAGTAACAAAATAATATTACTTTAAATGGTAGTTAACACATAGCCGTTGTAATTACAAGAATGAAAAAAAACTAAATACAAAATGATTATATATGTTTGTCAAATATTGTTACTTTTTACAATAAATGTTAGAGGATTAAAAATGCGAATTAATCTAATTTTAAGCGTAAACATTTTAATATTCAGTAAAAGGTCGATTAACCGCCTTTGATGGAGAACCCCTTTTAAAACCACTTTTTTACAATTTTATGTGTTATAGTTGACTAAATAAAATTCTTCTTTAGAATCGGGACATCAAAATTTACTATGTGTAAATTTTCGGTATTTTTCCGATAAAGTTCATTTTTAATAAATAGTAAAAAATGTTGTATTTTAATTCAAAACCACTTTTTAATATAATTTATTTATATGATTATATTATCTTTTTAATTGGTTTTAAATTTAAATAAGAATATATTTTTAACATTTAATCCCATAGTGGTCATTGGAATTAATTTCACTTTGAAATTGAACTTAAACTAGTGTCAATCTTTTGATATATATTATTTCATAAAAACACGCTATTTGTTCTGACAGTGGGAATTAATTACTAAATTTATTAATGTAACTTATATGTTTTGAATTTTTTAAAATAGACATCATTTTTGAATTCGGAATATCAAATATAGCTTACGATGAATTTTTGGTATTTTTCTGAAAAACATCGATTTTTGATGAATAGTGAAACCACTATTATTTGTCATTTAAATGAAATATTACCACCTCTGTGTTTTTCATTTCAAATATCTTACCTACATGGTTTTCATTATGATGTAAAATGTGGTTCAATGGGATTAAAATAATTTTATGGTGAATAGTAACTTTTATGTTTTTAATCGCGATTAGAGGTAATTAGTGTAATTTAAGGTAAAAATAATGTTTTAATATTATCAAATGAACTTTAAACTTGTCCTAGCCCTATTGGATGAGTCATGGACGACCCATAAAACCCATGGGTAGATTTTTGGGACCCCATGGAGCCACTTGGGTAAGATAATGACATTTATGCCATTTATTTAAAGTAAAAGTAAAAATGAGACAAATATGTATTATTTTAGTAAAACAATTATTAAATGGGGTTATAAAAATCAATTTTTTTACTATAAATAGTCATTATAAATCTATAAATATTACCAACATCATAGTATTTTATATAATTTTTAAACATTAAACAAATTAAATTATTTATGACATCATGATGATGCAGCGATTAACTCATTATTTAATGATTTAAATAAAATGAAAAGATAATGTAAAATCTATGACCTACACATGTCAAAAACCTTTTGGATGGGTAGATGTAGAACTCTTATCACCTTATCCTCGTAATACATCAATGTGGTACCATTAAAATCTAAAAAAAATTTAATAATAAAGTAATATTTTATACCTTTCCAAGAGTGCCCCTCCTCTCCTCTTATAAAAGACCCCCACCTCTACCTCCTTACCCAAACCTCTGAAGCCTTTGTCTCGGCCAATCTCTGATAATTTTTTCTCTACACATCCCTCTCCTCCTCCTAGAAGACTTACCTTAGGAAGGAAGCTCTTCAAGAAACCCTTTTGGTTCAGACCAAAAAGAGTTACCTGATTTTAAGGTAATGTCTTCACTTGTGTTCTTTTGTTTTATTTTTCTTCTCCAACCCCCTAAACTCTTTTATTCATTTATTTTGTAACAAATCAAGTATCTTAAATATACTATGATGTTTATATAAGAATGATTCTAGCTACACTTACACACACCTACATCTAATGGTTGATGAACATACTGTTTCTGTGGATGGTGAATTTCTGCCTCATGAAAGGATGATTGTTCAATATTCTTTTAACACCTTCAAAGGTGGCCATTAAGATGTCACTATATTTATATATGATATATTATATGTTTATTTTTTCCTTAAGCTTCTTTATTTTTCATTTATGGTATACCTTTATGGTTTCCATTATGGGTAAACGCGATATCTTCATTTTAGGAAGTGCGGACTACCGCCCCCTCAAAGTGATTTGATTCGTTAATACCGTATGTGGTACGTATAAACGATAGATTTAATGATATTATATATGATACCATACTATAATTATAATACTATTATGTATCATTATGTTTTAATTCCATTAAATATGATATAGAAATGGAAGTAGTGTTCATGCGTACGTAAGGCTTACCGTCTCCAAGAATGGTGCATTTCATTTCTTACCTCCAAATGTTATGTAATATTATAATTTCATGTATATAATGGATATATAAGATATATATGATATCTAAATAATGAATATAATTCCTGATATAATGTATATTTTACCCCATGAACAAACTTGTAATTATAAAGAGTTTATTTTTGACTCAAGTAGCAATGATCAACAAAACGACAATTATTAACTTAAATAATTACATAGTGTTCATAACTTGGTAATAAGTTATATAAAAGGAATAATGAACTTGAAAAAGGTTCTTAAGCAAGTATAAATTAACTCGAGTTTATTATTCAGGTGGTTAAAGAACGATCGAGTCAAGTTAGACCCGAGGTAAGGGATCCTACCTATCTCTTTCTTTTCAAGTACTCTCTTTTTTGTCATTTCTTTTATTCTCCATGTTCTTATGTTGGGGGATGTTATTTTCTATTGCCCATTCTGTAATTTTTATTTTCATGTGATGAGATAATCTATTTGATCTCATCAATCCATTTTTGGATGTTTTATGTGGCACTGTTAGGCTGCCGAATTTTCATAAGGGGACTTTCATCTCACTTTTTATTCCTGCGAGATTCATGATACATTTGCCACTATTTACTTTTGTGTGGTGTATGTACTTCCCATTATTATACTATTTGTATGATATTATCCCATTTATGGGTATTTATATCTTCATTGTATGACCCTTCTTTCATGGGGTGTACGCTTTGAAAGTTTTCCAAATCGGTAAGGGAACATACCCCTCTCTTTTATGTGACTTCTTTTAAGATCCTCTTTGTTATGTTGAGGGATGTTCTTTTATATTCCTATTTATGTAACTTTTATGTTAATATGATGAGAGAACCTATCTGATCTCATCAATCCATTTTTGGATGTTTTATGTGGCGCAGTTAGGCTGTCGAGTTTTCATTGGGGATTTTTCGTCTCACTTTTATTCCCGTGAGATTTATGCTACATTTGCCACCACTTCCTTTTAGTGGTATATGTACTGCCCATTATTCTAGTCTTTTTTTAATATACGTTTGTTTATTATTATCTACATAAATGTTTTATTGTCCTTCTTTCATGGGGTGTATGTTTCGAAAGATACCCAAGTCGGTAAGGGAACTTTTCAACCTCCACTTTTTAAAGACTTCTTTTGTTGGGTCTTTTAATTTATATATTGTAATGTTGGGATATGTTCTATATCCTTATTTATGTAAATTTGATGTCCTCGTGATGAGATACCCTTTTTATCTCTCATCAACTCAATTTCTGAAGTTTGATGTGACGCTGTTAGGCTGTCGAATTTTTGCAAAGGAACTTCATAACCCAATTTTTATTCATTGGGATAAACTTGTACTCCTTGAATATATCGTTCTATGAATATGTGTGAATGAACTCTGATTTATTTGCACTAAATATCCACTTATATTTGGTGTATTTTTTCCCACATAATTATGCAATTAATTGATCCTTAATCCAAGGATACCGTCTTTGTAAAGGACTTTGTCTCAATCTCCATTCATTGAGACATATTTTGTTTTATACACATCTTTATTTTATACGGTGTATAAACCCCTTTGACTTTACGCTTATTCAAAAGGAATATTTTATTATATGAAGCGTTTTACAAAATGACAAAAGGAATGATTTTTTGTCGTACTTATGCAGCGACAATGACTTCTCTGCTGTCGCGACCATTATTTGAGTTTCGGCTTTCTCTACAAGCCATAACTTTTTTTGAATGAAAAATAAATACCATGTTTTACTTTTCTTTTATTTTGGTATTGAAAATGGTTTTCATAATGTTTTTATATCAATGTGTTGTATTGATATCTTGTGATTGAAAAGGGTAAATGTTATGTTTCCTTTATGCATGTTTTATGTGATACAATTATGTTATGGTTCTTGTCCATTGTTATGAAGACGGGTGGTTCCATGATAAACTAAGGGTGAGTGATCCCGATATAGCTCTCCAATGCATTGGGTAATGCGAAGTAGTTAAACTTTAATGTTTCTCCGAAGAGATTTAGGGAATATACTTTGATGGGTATTCCAAATGTAACCAAGAGGGTTACTCCGTACGTAAAAATGTTATGAATGCCTCAAGTTACCTTTTATGTCTTATGATTTATATGATTTATTGATGATTTTATGAGGTATGTGATTATGTTTTATGAGTAAATTATGATTTCATGCATGGACTAATGTTTTCATTTCGTACTTTTATATCCCTTACTGAGCTTTTTATGCTCATCCCATGTTTTTGAAATGTTTTTCACAGGTCAAGGGAAAGGTAAATGATGTGATGATAGTGTCAAGGAACTGTCAAGAAATAATCCATGTTTTATTTTAAATATGTTTCTGTACATGAGAAAAATGAGTACTATATTTTATGTAACCACTTTGTTTAAATGTGGAATGTAATGAAAGTTTTATGATCTAATTCTCTAAAACTCTAAACCTAAAAGGATCCTCTATGTGAATTATTCATTTAATTAAATAATAAGTAATTTTTAAGGTCAGGCCCTTATAGTTGGTATCAATGGTCGGTTTAGACAACTTCAGGGATTAGGAATTTTTGTTAGACACATGGTTAGTCCCTATATCTATTATTTCAGTTAAATCCTTGATTTATAACTTTTTTCAGGTCATGTAAAGACAATTACGAATGGAAGGAGGAGGATCTCAATTGACATTCCTATCTCTTCCTGATGACATGCTTGCAGTAATTATTTAAAAGTCATGTTCAGATGATTGTGAGTATTTTTCTAGCATAAAACTCACTTGAAAGTATTTTTTTGAGATATCAAACACCTCCACTATACCTCGTTATCATCGTGGATTGTGGGTTGTATTTAGACAAATAATATTTTCAAAATATTCTTATACTTTCAAGAAAGGTAAATATTATCATGGTATTTTCAAATATTTTACCTTATCACAAGAATTTGAAGCTTATTATGATTTTAAAAATGGTGCTGAGGAATGAGACCCTTTCACAACCTATTTATATTTGCTTTTAAAATATATTCTCTCAGTACATACTTATGGTATTTTAAAAGGGCCAATAATATAAAGATTCAATTCAAATTCTGTCCGACTATTTTATAAAAATCATGTTTTATCATATGTTTTGGATTTATATGTCATGCATGATTATTTTCCAAAACAGTTTTTCTGTGAACACCCATATCACCCATGTTGTACAAGGTGTATTTGAATGGAGGAAGCAAATGATTTTGAAGGATCTCTAAATCATTGTTGTAATGCATGGGAATTCTACCTACGTGAACAATATTATGATGACACCTAGTGGACGCCATGAACAAGGTATGTTGTTATTCATTTTTGGAATCGTTTTATTTTATGGTGGTGAAATAAGACTTCAAGAATTAGGATTTTGAGATCGTAATTATTTTGGATGAAAATGAGAGGTATAAGGAAAATATTGAGTTTTAAACATGTTAGGGTTATTTTTTGGAGTTTTATAAAAAGGAAAACACACAGACCATGTGACAACGCGTCGCATCGGACAAAGCTGCAGGAATCAAAACCACAACCAAAGTACGACTGGTATTTATCGCCTACCACTGGACTACGTGAAGTCCCTGGTTAGTATGACTTATTATTTTTAGTTAGATGATTTTATGAATTAAGAGTAAGTTTATTTTGCGTTATCTATGGAAATTATTAACCTATCATGGAGGATATGTGATTAGGTTAATTACTTTTCAATATGAGACTATTAGAGTAACTGCTGTTATTTGGAGATAAGTGTTATTTTGTACCTTGGAGGACTATGTGACTAAATCCTTGAAATATTTCGGTTTCAATCTTTGTTTGGTTTAAATTGAATAATTTTATGGAAAATTTGTTTATCGAATGGTCCTCGTTGAACTTTGGGATTTATTGGAAAAATTTTGGAGATTAAGAATATATTTTCTTTTTATAAAGGGTTATCCTTTTCTAGATTATCTGATCTTGTTCTAACAATTTTGGTTTTGGTAAGGGTTTAAAGACATGGGAAATATATAGTTCTCTTTTGTGGATTAGGTGATTCTCAAGAAGTTGATTATAGTACTCTTATTGTGAACAAGTCTTCTTAAATACTAATCATTTGGGAAAATTATGAGTTTGTGTAAGAAATCTAGTAAAAGTTTAAAGTCAACATGACTAGTAAGTATGTTTCCATAGGATAGAAAATAAATTCCTCAATGAAAAGTAACATAAAAAAATGTTTAAGTAACTTAAAACAAAAATTTTTTCTATTAACTTTTCCTACTGGGGAATCGAATACCATTTAACCCACCACAAGTTTGTGATTTTCTTGTGCTTAACATTCTCCTAAACATGTTTCCTATCACTCTCCCTCAGAACATGATCCTTTTCTTTTTCTTCCATATCCATGTTTTCCTACATGGAATCCTAGTATGGGTTAACTCGGGTGACCTCTGTACTTATCTTTCTTTCTTTTAAATTGATTGTTTTACCGACTCTTGATTCGATGTAGGACATTCAATGATGTTTCCAAGCCCATTTTTAAACTTGCGAGGACGCAATTCCTAAAAGGGGGGAAGGATGTGACACCCCAGGTAAATAAAGAATATGAAATTTTAATATTTATCCATATTTGTGAATAAAATGTTAATATTAATTTAGAGGGAATGCTATGCTCGATGGCTTACCCAATACGCAACAAAAAGTTTCTTTGAAATCTTACGTTTCACACTAGTAATACAATAATATTATTTTAAATGGTAGCTAACACCAAGCCGTTGTAATGACGGGAATGAACAGACCTAACTAAAAAATGACTATATATTTTTGTAAAATATTTTTACTTTTTACAATAAATGTTAGTGGATTAAAAATGCGAATGAATCTATTTTTAAGCGTAAACATTCTAATATTATTTAAAGGGTCGATTAACCGCATTTGATGGCGAACCTCTTTTAAATCCACTTTTTGACATTTTATGTGTTATATTTGAAAAAATAAAATTCTTCTTTAGAATTAGGACATCAAATTTTACTATGTGTAAATTTTTAGTATTTTTCGGATAAAGTTCATTTTTAATGAATAGTGAAAAATCTTGTATTTTAATTCAAAACCACTTTTTAATCTAATTTATTTATATGATTAGATTATCTTTTGAGTTGGTTTTAAAGTGAAATTAGAATATATTTTTACCATTTAATCAAATAGTGGTCATTGAAATTAATTTCACTTTGAAATTGGACTTAAACTTGTGTCAATCTTTTGGTATATATTGTTTCATAAAAACAGGCTATTTGTTCTGACAGTGGGAATTAATTATTAGATTAATTAATGTAACTTATATGTTTTGAATTTTTTAAAATAGACATCATTTTTTAATTCGGAATATCAAATATATCTTAGGGTGAATTTTTTGTATTTTTCTGAAAAACATCAATTTTTGATGAATAGTGAAACCACTAAGTGGTACTTAAAAAAACTAATTTTTCATTTAAATGAAATTTAACCACCTCTGTGTTTTAAATTTCAAAAATCCAACATACATGGTCTTTATTATGAATTCAAATGTGGATCAATGGGATTAATATAATTTTTTGGTGAATAGTAACTTTTATGTTTTTAATCGCGATTAGAGGTAATTAGTGTAATTTAAGGTAAAAATAATGTTTTAATATTATGAAATGACCTTGACACATGTCCTAAACCTATTGTATGAGTCATGGACGACCAATAAAACACATGGGTCTATTTTTGGGACTCCATGGAGCCACTTGGGTAAGATAATGACATTAATGCCTTTTATTTAAAGTAAAAGTAAAAATGACACAAACATGTATTATTTTACTAAAAAAAATTTACATGGAGTTATACAAGTAATATTTTTGACTATAAATAGTAATTGGAAAGATAAAATAATTTCCTACATCATAGTATTTTTTATATAATTTTTAGACATTAAATAAATTATATTATTTAAGACATCATGATGATGCAACGATTACCTCATTATTTAACGATTTAAAAAAAATGAAAATAAAATGTAAAATATAAGACCTACACATATAAAAATCCTATTTATGGGTGTATTTCTAACTCTTATCACCTTATCCTCGGAATACATAAATTTGGGACCTTTAAAATCCGAAAATCAGTTTATAATAAAGTAATATTTTATACCTTTCCAAGAGTGCTCCTCCTCTCCTCTTATAAAAGGACTCCACCTCTACCTCCTTACCCACACCTCTAAAGCCATTGGCTCGGCCAAGATCTTATCATTTTGTCTCTACACATCCCTATACGCATCCTAGATGCCTTCCCTTAGGCAGGAATCTCTTCAATAAACCCTTTTGGTTCAAACCAAAGGGAGTTACCCGATTTTAAGGTAATGTCTTCACTTGTGTTCTTTTATTTTGTTTTGCTTCTCCAACCCCCTAAACTCTTTAATTAATTTCATTTGTAACAACTCCAGTATCTTCAATATAATAGGATGTTTTTATAAGAAGTATTATAGCTACACTTATACACACCTACATCTAATGGTTAAAGAACATACTGTTTCTATGGATGGTGAATTTCTGCCTCACGAAACGATGATTGTTCAATATTCGTTTAACACCTTCAAAGGTGGCCATTAAGATGTCACTATATTTATATATGATATATAATATGTTTATTTCTTCCTTAAGATTCTGTATTTTTAATTTATGGCATACATTTATGGTTTCCTTTATGGGTAAACGCGATATCCGCATTTTAGGAAGTGCGGACTACCACCTCTCAAAGTGATTTGATTCGTTAATACCGTATGTGGTACTTATAAAGGATAGAATTAATGATATTATATATGATACCATAATGTAATTATAATAATATTATGTATCATTATTTTTTAATTCCATTAAATATGATATAGAAATGGAAGTAGCGTTCATGCATACGTACGGCTTATCGTCTCTATGAATGGTGCATTTCATTTCATACCTCCAAATGTTATGTTATATTATAAATTCATGTATATAATGGATATATATGATATATATGATATCTACATAATGAGTATAATTCTGTATATAATGGATATTTTACCCCATGAACAAACTTGTAATTATAAAGAGTTTATTTTTGACTCAAGAAGCAATGATCGACAAAACGAACATTATTAACTTAAATAATTACACAGTGTTCATAAAATGGTAATAAGTGATATAAAAGTAATAATTAACTTGAAAAAGGTTCTTATGGAAGTGTAAATTAACTCAAGTTTATTATTCAGGAGGTTAAAGAACGATCGAGTCAAGTCGGACCCGAGGTAAGGGATCCTACCTATCTCTTTCTTTTTAAGTACTCTCTTTTATGTAATTTCTTTTATGCTCCATATTCTTATGTTATAGGATGTTATTTCCTATTCCTATTTCTGTATTTTTTAGGTTCATGTGATTATTACCCTATTTTATCTCATCAATCCATTTTTGGATGTTTTATGTGGCGTCGTTAGGCTGCTGAATTTTCATAAGGGGACTTTCATCTCACTTTTTATTCCCGTGAGATTCATGATACATTTGACACTATTTCATTTTGTATGGTGTATGTACTTCCCATTATTATACTATTTGTATAATATTATCCCATTTATGGTTATTTAAATATTCATTGTATGACCCTTCTTTCATGGGGTGTACGCTTCGAAAGTTGTCCAAAACGGTAAGGGAACCTACCCCTCTCTTTCTTTTTAAGTACTCTCCATTATGTCACTTATTTTAAGATCCTCTTTGTTATGTTGGGGGATGTTCTTTTATATTCCTATTTCTGTACATTTTATGTTAATATGATGAGAGACTCTATTTGACATCATCAATCTATTTTTGGACGTTTTAAGTGGTGCAGTTAGGCTCTTGGGTTTTCGTAAGGGATTTTTCATCTCACTTTTATTCTCATGAGATTTATGCTACATTTGCCACCACTTCCTTTTAGTGGTTTATTGACTTCCCATTATTCTAGTCTTTGTGTAATATACTTTTTTTAATGTGTATCTACATCAATTTTGTATTGTCCTTTTTTTGTGGGGTGTATGTTTCGAAAGATACCCAAGTCAGTAAGGGAACTTTTCATCCTCCTTTTTTTAAAAGACTTCTTTTCTTGGGTCTTTTAATTTACATATTATAATGTTGGGATATGTTCTTCTATATCCTTATTTATTTAAATTTTATGTCCAAATGATGAGATACCCTTTTTATCTATCATCAACTCATTTTCTGATGTTTAAAGTGACGTCGTTTGGCTGTCAAATTTTTGCAAGGGAACTTCTTAACCCAATTTTGATTCTTTGGGATAAACTTGTACTCCTTGAATATGTCGTTCTATGAATATGTGTGATTGACCTCTGATTGTTTTACACATAATATCCACTTATATTTGGTGTATTATTTTGTCACACATAATTATGTAATTAATTTACCCTTAATCCAAGGATACCGTCTTTGAAAGGGACTTCGTCTCAATCTCCATTCATTGAGGCATATTTTGTTTTATACACAAATTTCTTTTATATGGTGTATAAACCCCTTTGACATTACACTTATTCAAAATGAATCTTTTTTTATATGAAGTGTTTTACTAAACGACAAAAGAAATGTTTTTTTTGTCGTACGTATGCGGCGACAATGACTTCTCCGCCGTCGTGACCATTATTTGAGTTTCGACTTCCATTAAAAGTCATAACGTTTTTTGAATGAAAAATAATTACCATGTATTAATTTTATTTTATTTTTGTATTGAAAATGGATTTCATAATGTTTTTATATCAATGTGTTGTATGGATATCTTCTGATTGAAAAATGGAAATGTTATGTTTCCTTTATACATGTTTTATGTGATAAGATTATGTTATGGTTCTTAGGAATTGTTATGAAGACTGATGGTTATGTGATAAAATAAGGGCGGGTGAGCCTGATATAGCTCTCTAATTCATTGGGTAATGCGAAGGAGTTAAAAGATAATGTTTCTCCGAAGGGATTAATGGAATATACCGTGATGGGTATTGCAAACGTAACCAAGAGGGTTACTCCCTACGTAAGGATGTTATGAATGCCTCAAGTTACCTTTTATGTCTTATGATTTCTATGATTTATTCATGATTTGATGAGGTATGTGATTATGGTTTATGATTAAATTATGATTTCATGCATGGAAGAATGTTTTCATTTCGTACTTTTATATCCCTTACTGAGCTTTTTATGCTCATCCCATGCTTTTGAAATGTTTTTCACAGGTCACTGGAAAGGTACATGATGTGATGATAGTGTCAAGGAAGTTTCAAGAAATAATACATGTTTTATTTTAAATATGTTTCCGTAGATGGGAAAAATGAGTACTATCTTTTATGTAACAACTTTGTTTAATTGTGGAATGTAATGCAGGTTTTATGATATAATTCACTAAAACTCTAAACCTGAAAATATCCTCTATATGAATTATTCATTTAATTCAATAATATGTAATGTTTAAGGCCAGGTCATTATGTAGTTATTCCTAGATAGTGGAGAAAATATGGAAACAATTTCAATTTATGGGTGGTTTTCAAAAATAAGGCACATGGGATTCCCTTGTAATTTTTCAATGGATGTTTAATATGGGAGTAAAATTTTTTATCCTTTAAGACACACTTTATTCCTTCGAATTTTTTAAATATTTTTTATGAAAATCCAAATTAATTTTATGTCATTTGTAATATTTGACCTATTTGGGTTTTTTGTACACATACATAATGTATTTTATTCATTTAAAATTATTCACTTCTATGTAAGGTTCATCTTTTTTCGACCAAGCCTCGGATTTCTTATGACCCATTTTTTCAATTATTTATTAAACCCTTAGGCTATATAACAATATTTACAAGGGGAAAAATTTCTAAAATATACATAACTCATAAAATTTTCCTTATTCCATCCTCTAACAATTGGGAGGTTCTCTTGAGTCTTTATGGAGACTAATCCTAGTATCATTCAAGTAATTAGATCATTTTCATCGCATAAATGATATTTAAGACAAAGAAAGTTCATTTATGAAACATACAGAATTGTAATAAACCACAAACTACCAATAAAATCTCATTCATACAAAAAAACATGCTCATATAGCTTTGTAAACCATATTCCACAGTTTGATGACATACTGAATTCATATTCCATAAATCTATACATCTTCTTTATTACATTCATGATCATACTAAAATATAATTATCCTTTCAATTCACTATCATGAATTATTTGAATCTTGGTTATCAAACCTTTATCTTATACATTTTTACCTCTTTTATTTAGAATTACATAGAATCACTTATAAGGTTTATGAATTCATATATTTTACTAAGAAAATAAACATATGATTAAGGTCAATACATAGAAACTTATTTACCTTTTATAATGATTTTTCAGGAACAGTTTCTTCTCCATGGTAACCCAATTTCTATAAATTTTGAAACCATCACACTATAGATAATATTAAATTCCAAAAAAAACTTTAACACTATAATAATACCCTACTTCCTTAATAAACTCATGCTACCATGATCTTAATTATCGCTCACTGGGATTAAAATCCAAATCTATCATGTTTGGTATTTAATCAATCCACCTTCTAATAATTTTAATCCAAAAATCACATAAAACACATTCATATTACATTCTCATGAATACCCAAGATAATATAATTTTCAATACTCAACCACACATTATAGGAATTTCTTTATCATCATTATAATTTCCCATGATCTATGTTTTATATATCCAAAAAGAATCTATGTCAAAATATAAAAAACTCATTGTTACTATCTATATTAGTTATCAATTTTTTTCATTCTTCCAATTCTTATAGAAGTAATAAAACCACATTCATATATCATTATAATATAACTAAAAAGTTATCAGAAACCAAAAGATCATCACTAGAATTAATATTTCTATAAATAATTTAAAAATGAAAACATTGAATAATCGTTTATTTACATTCAAATTATTTTAAATACCATTTTCAATTATCCTTTAACAATCTCACACAATCATACTCCTATCATGAAAACCCAAATTTTATGTATGATGCATGTACTGATTCCCTTTTTGGGCCTATAATAAATTATTAAACTATAACTCATAACATCAAAATTATTTAAAATCACAAAATTATAACCAAATAATAATAATATAAATATAACTCAACTTTAATTGGGATGAATATCATAAATGTTCTATCCAACCATAATTATAAAATCTATTAAATTTATTATCGACATATCTCCTTCCACTAAGATCAAAATAAATAAAAAACCAAAAATGTCTATGATAAAAAAACAATATTACTATCTAAATAAGTTTTCAAATCCATAATCCCATCATGAAATACTATGTGGCATAAAACATGAATCCATATACACTAGATGTTATAGACTCCCACCAAGGGTCTATAATCAATTTTAGGTAGACTATACATTCAATTCGATGATAAAAAATAATAAAAAATATAAATAAATGTCTTCAATGAAAAAAATATTAATGCAAAAATATAAAATCATAGTGAAAATTCATCCATTTAAATCACATATCACAGTTACATAGTATATAAACCCCATATAATGTCATACATGCTTCCTTATTAAAAAATAATTATCTCCTAATTGTTTGACCATGTTAGAAACAAGTTACATGGATATTGTCTTCAGATACTGGTAGAAGTGGTTTTCTGAAAGTTTGATATTTCCTTATTTTTACTATAATTAAACTAACTATTTAAGTATTGGATATTAGATGAAGTAGTATTGGACTCATAATTTAAGATTAATGTTTCTTAATAATTTCCATCAATTATAGTTTTCTATTCTATAGAATATTTTTGAGTTAACTTGTTTTTTAGACTTAATGTTTTGGAATGATGTTTTTTTGAATGAGGTGAAAAGTTGCATCAGATTTAAAATTTATATCAAGATGTTTTTAACAAAACCTAAAAATTATATTATGTAAAGAATGTTCTCAATATCATAATTTGAGCAATGAAATTTGATCCATGCTTTTTTAAGGAAAGGGGGAGAAAAGTTATATAAAATAAGACTGTTCTGTGTGGGTCTCAATGTTATAATTATCATGAAGAATTCATGATATATGAAGGAGTTTTTAAATGAAATGTGAAATGTGAATTTTTGGTATTTCTAAGAATTTGAAGTTTTCTGGATGCAGATCATTGGATCCATAAGTACCATATGCTGATTTTATTCAGCTTCAATGTTTTAATGGGCTGAAGATTGAGGTTTTTCAAAAGTACTGATAGACCGATCCATCAGATAGGCTGAACTGTTTGAAGAAAAATAAATGGACCATAAGTTACTTAATATAAAATTGAATAAATTATTTAGTGGTATGAGTCCATCAAAAAAAATTCCACTGATCTGTCATGGTTGTTTTGACACTAATCCATCTGATGTATGCTTTCCATTGATAAAACATCAATCATAAAATTCAATCAGAGGAATAATATAAGACTATAGAAATCATATCATATGGATAATATTTCATTGATATTAATGATCATAAATTTTTTTTATGATGATCCATTAGTCGATTTTTTGTCAAAAATTAATCAGAAGTGCTTGAGAGACTGATCAATCAGATGAAATAAAATAAGTTAGGCAACCATTTTATGTGATAAGTGGCATCCGGGTGAGATATCATGTTTTTTAATTTCAATTGTGTCGAAATTAATCAAACAATATTTTATATTGATTTATTTGATGAAATTTCTAACCCCAATAATCCACCAGATACAGATTTTTATTGGAATCATAGTTTAATCGGTCTACAAAGTTGATTAAAAATGAAGGAATTGGATAAAAATGGTTCTGATGTCTAGAAAAGATATAATTAATTTTATGTAAAAATAGTTTCAGATGGTATTGAACATCATATTGATAATTCTTTCATTAGATCAACATAATTGGAATGAAAAATAGTTTCATAAATGGATTTTCCAGACTATGAAGCTTCCAGATGGAGGACTTTAGAAGTTCATTTAAAATGAGGTTCATAATTAAGATGTTCTCTATAATTTGAGAATATTCCAGAAGAATATATATGAGTTTAGAAGAATTTAGAAGTGTTCAAAATTAATTTTAAAATAGAATGAAATTTAGGATTCTGGATTTCATGTGTTCTAGAAATTGAAAAAAAATCATCCTTTTTCATTTTTTTTGAACATATAACTGGATTTAAAATTACAACATACTCTGTCATTGTTCATTTGAGTGATAGAGATAGTGAGAGCACTTTAGTATTGGTTTCTAATTTTAATTTCATGAGACATATTGAATAGAAATATGAAGTGTTCAAATGATGATTTCTTTAGGATTTATAGGATTGGACTGACCAATCAGACTAATCGATATAGAAAAAGTAAGAGTAAAATCATATTTGTTTCTAGACAAGTGAATATGAATTATTTTATAAATGAAGAACTGTACTAAAGGATTAGACTAAAGAATCAGAGAGAGTGATCATAATTTGTTTTTGTATAATTTCTAAATAATATTTTCCTACCTACTACTGGGTAAAAAAGTGATGATTTTTTTTGGAGATTTATAGAAGTGGAAGTTGGTGAAGAAACATAGTGACATGTTTGGAAATAACTAGTGGATTTTTTTAAATTGAAAAAATATATTTATATATCAATTTTTCATTAATAATACCATGCATTTATTATTGATCACTGTACTATAAAATTGTAATGGTATATCCAACTTGTTGTGTCCATACAAAAGGAATTTTTTATGGTGGATTTTATGGCATTGAAGAATTTTCAAACAATGAAATAGACTATATATTCTTATTTAGAAGTGAGTATTTTAAATACATGGTTTTTTGTGGATGTTTGAATTTTTGTATTTAAAAAAAGTGATAAATCTTTAATAGGATGTAATGTATGGTATAAAAAATATCATATATGAAAAAAGATAGAATTGATTCACCCCTCCCCCTCTCAGTGATTACATTTATCCTAGTTGGGCCTTTTTAATTAGTATTTGAGTTAAGGTACCTTAGTGTACTCTTTATTAAATCTTTAAGATAATTTATTATGGTGAATATTAATTTCATGAATTGAAAGGGGGTTACATTTTTTGATACAAAGAACAATCATATTTATAATGATAGAATATTTTCATATCTAAAGTCTCTTGGGTATGATTTTTGGGAATCTATTATAGATGTATTTCTTCCTCTTCTTGAAAATTTTCCTCTTACAACCATTGATATGAAAAAAACTAGAAAATTATGGAAGAGATAAAATTATGTCACTTTTATAAATATATTAAATTAACTTTCATAGTGTAAATTGATGAGGAACTACTAAATAATTCTAGGAAAAGATGAAAAATATATATGAATAAATATCGTGAAACAAAATTGCAATGAACATCTTTAAGTGAAGATAAAAGAAAAGGTGTAAGAGTTAGATCTTGATAAACATAAATCTACTAAAGCTTAGTATAAAGTTATAATTTTCGAAAAATCTATCTCTAAATTTGGATAATGTTATATATATTATAAAACTTAAAATGATTATCAATTTCTATCTTCAATGGTTGAAAATAATATTGAATATTTTCCTAAGAAGAAGAAATCTGAAAAAATTGTGTTTGTTTTCAAAACCACTAATGTTTAAAATTCATATGTATCTAAAATTTCAAATACGAAAAGAAATGTTTATAGTAATTATTATTTTTTTAATGTTGGGAAGAAATAAAAAATTAAAGAATAATGTTTTGGGTGATAATTGGATTATTGGGGATAAAAAATGTTCAGATGTCAAGTGTAAGAAATTTATAGAATAAAATGTTTGAAAATCCAGGATGTATGGAATATATAGAGGATAATATTCTTTCTATGGACACTACTTGTATAATGGTGGATTTGGTAATGCAGAAAATATGTGTTGGTTCAATAAAAAAATACTAAAATTATCTCATGGGTAATAGGAAGAAATTTTTGAGTGGGATTACATCCTCTTAATAAAGGAATTAGAAGAATGTTCTTTTGGAAGTGGAAAATATATTCTGACAATTGAAACTACTTTTCAATTACATGACCATCCAAAAGGACATGATAAAGTATTTCATGTATTGATTCCAATAAAAAAACATTTTTATAGTAATTCTCAAAAGCGTGACGTGAAGGAAGATAATTTAAAGGAAAAAGATCTTATTTTATAAACTCCCCTAAATGCCAAAAAATGGATAATAGCCATAGATTTTGGATAGTGGTTATTTCACACATATGAAATGCGTTATGAATCTGTTGAAGTGTACAAAAGATTTTAATCAAATAATAGTCATATTTAGAAATGAAAAATCTATTAGAATCAAATGTGATGGATCTACTGTTATTGGGTATGAAAAATTGAAATCCAAATAGGCCTTTTTTGTTGATGGGATGGAACTAAACATATTGAGTATTTCATAAAGTTTCGATTAAATGAATAATTTTTTTTTCAAAATATATTGTTTTGTTGTGAAATATGTTGAATATTGAAATGATGTTATAATAATCCAGTTTAAAAAAGGGAAACATGTTTCAAGTTAGTAATTTTTAGAATTTGAGTTATCTAAGAATTATGGAATAGAATCAGTCGTGGCATAAAATATTGAGTAATATGTGTCTGAGGAATATGATAATGTTAAAAAGGTTAGATATTATTCTTGAAATTCATGGTAAGACAATAATAAGAGGTTGAGGTTTCAGAATTTTCCATTAAGGGATGATTAAGAATTTAGTGCATAAGAAAGTTGAAATTTGCTTAATTTTCCTTCTCAAACTAATTCATTCTGATATTTTTTGTCTAGTGAGTAAAAATTAAACATTCAATGATAAGTAATTTATTTAATTCATTTATGATATTACATTCATTACTTGTATTATTTGTTTAAAACAAAAATAAGTAGTTCTAAAAATATTTATAATTTCCAAGAAAATAGATAAAAATAAAAGTGGATATTGTGTGATGAAATAGAGAACTGATAATGGTTATGAATACAATAATCAAGAGTTTAAAATTTATCTTCCAAAAAAATTAATTAATCATGACTTCAGTGAATGTAAAAACCCGGGATTTTATAAGATATATTCTTTTTAATTTCATTCATATCTTCTATTGTACGCTACACCAAGATTATCTTGTGCTATACGCAACACCGTATTAGCTTGCAGTATAGGAAACACTAATCCTGGATCATGTTACATAGAATTTCAATTTTGTTTGATAGTAGTTATTCTATGCAAAATTGAGTGTATATATATATATATATTCAATTTATAAATGAAATATGGTTGGATTTTTTATATGCAACACCAAAGGAGTTTTTCACTACACGCAACCCTGACTTGGCTTGCATTACACGCAATCACAACCTTCCTCGATAACGTGTGTTGTACGCAATATCGGGGTTCACTAAACAACGATATATGGTTCTAATATTATTATAAACTAGCCGTTATAAATATTAGTAAATAAATTTTTAATTTTATAAAATTATATTTCATCTTACTCATTTTATAGAACATTTTATGAGATCAAAACAAATTTTTTGTGTAAAATATGTATTTTTAAAAAAATGCAGTTTTGCCACCTTTTGATGGCACACCCATTTTAAATGTAATTTTTGACATGTTTATAAGTTCAATTTTACAAAATAAAATTATTATTTGGAATCAGGATATAAAATTTTACCTTGGATAAAATTTTCATATTATTCGGATAACTTTGATATTTTTAATGAATTGTAAAAAAGACGCTATATTTTAATTAAAAACAACTTTTTTTGTCGTAATAATTTATGTTGCTAAATTATAATATTGAATGGTTTTGAATTATAAATATAATATATTTTTACCATTTAATATAATGTATTATATTAGAATTGATTTTACATTGAATTCGTAAGTTAAATCAATTCAGTCTTTTTCAATGTTTTAAACAAAAACCCGTTTTTTCGACAACGAGATTAATTTTAAATTTAATTTCTGAAACTTTTTTGTATTGAATTTAGAAAATTGATTCCATATTTGGAATAACTGGGTCAAAATTATATTAATAGACTACTTTTTATTTTTGGGCATTATGAATAGTAACTACGGTAAATTTTATTTACCATAGTAAAAGGTAAATCGGGTAATTAAGGGTAAATATAGTATTATAAAATTACCCTAACACTTGTATTAATACAATTGGATGATTATATTTCGTCCTAAATAATATTTGGGTCGAAATAGAATCCATTAAAACCCACTTGAATTTGATTAATACCTTTAGTTCATTTTATTAAAAGGAAAGTGAAATATGTCTCACTCAAACATTAATAATTAAAGTATTTTTAATATAATGTTATACAAAATATAAATTCATTTATAAATACTCATTTGAAATATAAAATGTTTTTCTTTATAATGGTAATTTATTTGTAATTTTGAAGAGTTATTTAATTACCTTATTATCTTATACAATAATGGTGCAGAAATTATTTATTTAGTAAAAAAATCAATAATATTGTTTTTATTGAAATAGTAATATATATTAAAGTGCTCACAAACCTGACCAAAACTTATTTTTAGTGTATATATACACCATAATCATACAATTACCGAATATATGACCATTTGGAGTCTTATAATAGTGATTATGATACTTATATTATTTTATTTTATATGATGTCAAAGTTGTCACCTTCATAATTTAATAAATATAACATTTTAAAATTTTGGTGTTTTATAAGATAAATCCGAAAAAATGTATTTATAAAAAATATATAATATTTATCTTCATCCTAGTATTTTATTTTTAATTTTAGTGCAACAAATAAGTATATTTAATAATTATACAAAAAAATTGTAGAAATTATTTTATTATGAGAAATATCAAATAAATGGTTTTTAAAATAGTAACATAAATATTATATGAACTATTTAATGTTTTGGAAGAATTTTCTAGATTACTATGACATGTTAGGAACCAATTAAATATTTTAGTTAGAATATATCCTCTGTATGGATTTTATTTAAATTCAATGAAATGAATAGTGTGAAAATTGACACTATTGTTATTTTATAAACATAACATACTATTAAATTCTTTAAAAATCACAAAAATATTTAAAAATTAAAAATTGAAATTTATATAGTCTAAAATGACATAAAGTATCTAATTATGGATAATTCATAGCACATAAGTAATTATTTATAACAATTTAAAATTTATAATCTTATTAACACAAATAAAATTTAATAGATTAAATACGGGTAAATCTAGTTGATAATGTTATAAAATAAATCCCTACATATCTAAATTTTATTGGATGATGAGATTAAAACCCTATCTCAAATAATCTTTTAATATCAGTCATTTTTTCAGTTTTTTATGTGGGGTTTCAATTTATTATAAATTAATATTTCTTATATTTCCAAAGGTGCCCCTCTCCTCCCTTATAAAAGGGAACCTCCGCCATCTCCTCCTCACACCATTTTGATCCTTGAAGCTCGTCCAACCTCTGACCGTTTCACTTCCCCACTTCCCTAGAAACCTTATAGAGTTACTGGTCTTCTCAAAAGACCTTTTCTAGTGCCCTAAGAGGAAGTTCAAAGGAGGCACTTTGAGGAAGAGGTAATACCTTCTACCGATTCATTCAAGTTTATTTCTTCTTCTACTTCCTCTTATTTAGTGGTTTTATTATGAAGTACTAACATAAGTACCCCTCATATACTGATATTTTATTATAAATAGGAAACAACCCCATTTCACCTTCTATCCATCCTATGTAAAATGAAATCACCGCGCATGCGTACGTATTGAATACCGTCTCCACGCCGTGGTGTAATTAGTTTTTCCACCACCACCATACATGGATGGGTATAATGGTGTAAATAATAACTATATATGATTATTATTACATCATACTAATTATAAGATATTATACCAGGTACTCCAATTCTATACAATAATTATGGGAACAATATCATCGATCGGGCGTACGTACGGACTACCATCTCCACGACATGATGAGATTCATCCTCCATGGTAACCATTCAAGAAAGATTATAAAGTATATATAATGAATAGTAATTAAATATATGACATAAAAATGCTACTGTATTTATGTATGTATGTAATCTACTTAATTCCATTCAATTTAATAAGGAAACGAAAACAATGTTCATGCGTATGTACGGCCTACCATCTCCATGAACGGTGGATTTCATTACATTTATCTATCTATTATATATATATATACTGAATTTATATGATATATAAATCATTATGTACATTCTGGAAGTAATGAAATCATGATATATGAAATTATAATATCAAGAACAACAAGTCCAAACAAGTACGACAAATGAAATAATTTTACCCAAAAAGATGCATTAACATTGGATTGACAAAATAACAGGTAATATAAAGTCGTAAGTGAACCATATATGATATCATAACAATGAATATTATTCTTTAATAAGTCAATGACATTATTTAAATCATTATACAGGAGTTTCGGATACCTATGAAGCATATCAGACCTAAGGTAAGGGATAACATTTCCAATCTTGTTTTTATCTGAGATTATTTATTCGTACGTATTCACTGGGGTTATATTTATTATCCATGTTACTTTTTTATAAAAATGGTATCATGTATGTTTAAAGTCCTTTTTACCCATTTTTGACTTTTAATACATGGTAAGTATGGAATCTTTCTTTTTTTTTGCGTTATGAGGTACTTTTTGACTTTTCCTTCAAAAGTATGAGAAGAATGTTTTTTAACTTATACGGCATGAAAGGATTTATATGGTTTTATAAAGCCTTATTTTCATGAAGCCTACTCAAAAAGATTTCATGACTATTTTCAAAAAAATCTCTTTCTTTTAAAAAATTTCATGATGTTTTGTGAAAAGAAATACATTTTGGTGAAGAATGGATATTTTCCTCAAGAATTCATTTCAAATGTTTTATCAAAACCATTTTCCATCTAAGATGACATTATTTCATATGTGTATGTTTCAAGTATAATTTCTCTATGACTTACATGGTTTAACTTTTCTTATAATGAAATATCCATTTGTTTTATATGGATTATGTGATGATGGGATGATGTTTATGAAACCCATTTTATTCTTTGGGTTATGATGAATGTTTCAAGTTTATTTTGTGGCACAAGTAAGAATGACTTCATTATGAGATTGGTGGGACCTATATATCCCTCCAATGCATTGGGTAATGATTTATATCTCAAGAGATAGACATGGCTGGAACGGTAAGTTAATCTGGTTCAGTGTTACAGGACCGGAATGAGGAGTGGACTCGATTCAGAATGGGACTTTGTCCACTAAGATGGTCTTGGCAGCAATGCCTTGGCTACTATGGAAATCATAACATGTGCTTAATGGATGCCACCATTAGATGTTTTATTACCTTGCTAGTTTATCATTATTAATGTTCCTTTATGATATATGCCTTATGTACTTTCATGATTTATGTCTTTTCTCAAGATTTTGATGTTTAGACTTTATGTTCATGTTTTTTCATTAATATGTTTATGGATTGTTTTATGATATCTATGATTACCCTTACTAAGCATTTGAGATCACCCATTATATGTTTTCTTTTCCCCAGGATTTAATGAAAGTTTGTAGGTAAGAAAACAAAAGTGGAAGATCTTTATGGGAGATGTTGAAGATCTTTCACCATGATTAGAAGATTATTTTCCAAGTTTCCAATGACACTAAACTATTACGGTCTTTGTGTGTCTGTTTTCATTATGTATTACGTATTCCAAAAAAGTAATGTAATCTCCATGTACGTCAAGCTTTGGGTCTTTACAGTTGGTATCAGAGGAAAGGTTTTGTAAATGTTTGGAAACTGGGATGCGAAAAATTTAGTGAGATCTCGAGAGATATTTCTATGGTATGTCTAGGGATGTCCCTAATGTTAAGTAAAATTATAATTTATATTCCTAGAACTATGGTAACGATATTATACTTAAACCTAAGATGTTAGATTTTGAAGGTACTCCCCCTTTATTATGTTGTTTTCCGAGCATGATTTTTGCCTCTCACACTGTTCTTTTTGGGTTTTAGATGATGGCTGGAACCTGAAGGAAACGTCTTGATCAATGTATTGGACAATGTAATGGTTGTCCTCCTGAGAAACCAAATGTTATGGGATATAGAGTGCACAATATTATTTCTATACTTACACAAGCTATGAATCATTCTGGATTTCCAAATGTGCATAGAAAGGAGCAATAT
The DNA here is from genome assembly GCA_963277665.1 of Viscum album. NCBI lineage: Eukaryota > Viridiplantae > Streptophyta > Magnoliopsida > Santalales > Viscaceae > Viscum > Viscum album. Next base: position 1,296,805,536 of record OY728135.1, read on the forward strand.
TCTGTTGAATCCTTCATGAGGCAGCATCCACCTTCATTCAGCGGGTCATCTGATCCATTAGTGGTTGAACAATGGATTAGTACCACTGAAAAGATATTTTCAGTTCTACAATGTTCTGACCATGATAAATTCATCTTAGCAAAATATCGTTTGGAAGGTGATACTGATCAATGGTGGAATCTTATCAAGAATATGAGGCAAAGAGATAAAATTGAGTCTGTGGAATGGGATGAGTTCAAGAACATATTTTTCAATAATTACTTCCCTCATATTCTTTGAACAAAGATGGAGAAGGGGTTTCTTGAACTTAAGAAAAAGGATGATGAATCTGTTGGTATATACGAGGCAAATTTTATAAGGCTTGCAAGGTATGCATCTGGATTTATCATCCAACCTGAAAGTAAAGATGATCGATTCTTCAGTGGCATAAAACCTAGTCATCGAAAAGCATTATCTATAAGAGACTTCAGTAGCTATGATAAAATTGTTCGTTGTGATATCAAGGTAGAACTGTAAGTTGGTGTTACATATCCATCTCATGGTTTTGACAAGAAACGAAAGATGGAGTTCAAGGAGAAATCTCATAACAATGGTTAAAAGAAGATGAATGTTTCTTTATGCTCAAAGTGTGGGAATAAGCATGTTGGAGATTTCCTAAAAGGTATGAGAAAATGTTTTAAGAGTGTAAAAGAAGGTCATTGAGCAGTTGATTATCGATGTAATGGGAAAAAGGTTTCTAATGATGTGAAAAGAGAAAAGACTACAGAAAACGCTCCACCAACACTTCAATGCTTCAAGTGAAAGGAAATGGGGAATTATGCAAATAAATTCCCTAATCCAAGGGTTAATGATTATCGACATGAGCAACCACTTATGTCAAACAACAAAGGGATGTCACATGCAATCACTACTGGAGATGTTGAATATGACAATGATGTGTTGGAATGATTATGATTTTATGTAATGGGATTCCAAAATAATGTTGTATATAGTATCGTGGAATATTGGAATATTTATGTATTTGTCTATTGTCATTTTCAATAATTTTATTGTACCGGTAACCATGTAAAGTGATTGAAATATTTTTGGAAAGCATATGATATGCACACAATCAAGGGATAAAGAGAAAATGAATTGATCTCATGACTGATATAAGAAAAATGTTATATCATGGTTTGAGTATATAGAAATTTTGGGATTTTGGTATGTGGAAAGAGTTACCTTTTGACAGCATTCATGTTTTCACTAATGTCAAACGGGTATTCATTTTTCAAGAGAATACATGATTAAGGTATTCACATGATTGGAATGTGATCAAAAATATATATCGGGGATAAATGATGGTATTCACATGCTCGATAGATGAAATTTCTAGCAAATGTTTTCTTTATACTATAATCTTGAACAGAAGTATTTTGGATAAGCCTAATGATTTGAAATGGATGATGTTGAACATAAGTTAGTTTAAGGCTAGAAAGGTTTTCGATATTATCGATATGATGTAATTTTAGAAAAAGGACAACCTCCAGGATGGGCGACAACCTGTCACGTCGGACAAGGCTGTGATTATCGAACCCACAACTGAAGTGTGACGGGACTTTATTGCCTACCACTGTTCTACAGGAAGTCCCTGGTCAGTAGAAACAAGTTTTATTTTATTAAGTGATATGATAGATGATGTATAAGTCCATTTTTCGAATCATATACGATTAACCACACCATATATGGACTTATGTATATTTGATAACTTTTTATAACCTTTTGTTTGAAATAGAAGGAATGACTCATCATTCTATCACATGATTTTCTAACAGTTCACGAATGACAAATTCAACTTCATTTCTTTAAGAGATGAAGTTGAAATTGTTCAAGGCATGAACAATGGTGAGATTATACCAAAATCAAGTAAGTATTTCTTTTGATTCGGAATTTACTCAACATTAGGTAAATGATCTTGAAATCCAAAAAAAATTTCCTAGTGCCCTCATATCTGATGAATCAGATGGTACCTTAGAACATCACATATTTATGGCTTTGTGATTGTTGGATTTTTCATAGCCATGTTCTCTACCACTCTCCATCAGAACATGATGGTTAGAATTTTCTTCCATATCCATATTTTCCCCTATTTTCTCCTATATGGAAACCCAGTGATGAGTTACTCTGGGTAATCGTTACATTTCATACTTTAGTTTTTAAAATTATGTTTTAGTATTCCTTTTTACAATGTGGGTTTATATGAATAGTAAACGATTTATAACCCCAACGGATTTTGAGGGTGAAATTCATTTTAAGGGGGTTAGAATGTAAAACCCGAGATTTTATAAGATATATTCTTTTTAATTTCTTTTATATCTTCTGTTGTACGCTACCCCAAGATTATCTTGCGCTATACACAACACCGTATTAGCTTACAGTATACGCAACACTAATCTTGTATCATGTTACATACAATTTCAAGTTTTTTTGATAGTAGTTATTCTACGCAACAGTGAGTGTATATATATATATATTAAATGTATAAATGAAATATGGTTGGATTTTGTTATATTCAACAAAAAAGGAGTCTTTCACTATATGCAACCCTGACTTGGATTGCATTACATGCAATCGCAACCTTCCTCGATAGCGTGTGTCGTATGCAATATCAGGTTTCACTAAACCATGATATATGGTTATAATATTATTATAAAATAGACGTCATGAATAGTAGTAAATAAATTTTTAATTTTATGACATTATATTTCATCTTATACATTTTATAGAACATTTTATGAGAACAAAACAAATATTTTGGGTAAAATAAGTATTTTTCAAAAAATGTAGTTTTGTCACCTTTTGATGGCACACCCATTTTAAATATAACTTTTGACTTGTTTATAAGATAAATTTTACAAAATCATATTATTCTTTGGAATCAGGATATAAAATTTTACCTTTGATAAAATTTTCATATTATTTTGATGGCTTTCACATTTTAATGAATTACAAAAAACACGCTATATTTTAATTAAAAACATATTTTTTCCGTCATAATAATTTATGTGGTTAAATTATAATATTTAATGGAATAAATAGAATATATTTTTACCATTTAATATAATTTATTTCGTTAGCATTGATTTTACATTGAATTTGTAGGTTAAATCAATTTAATCTTTTGCAATGTTTTAAACAAAAACCCGTTTTCTTTTGACAACGGGATAAATTTTAAATTTAATTTCTGAAACTTTTGTATATTGATTTTGTAAAAATGGATTCCATATTTGAAATCATTGGGTCCAAATTATATTAATATACTACTCTTTATTTTTGGGCAGTATGAATAGTAATTACGGTAAATTTTATATACCATAATAAAAGGTCAATCGGGTAATTAAGGGTAAATATAACATTATAAAATTACCCTAACAATTGTATTAATACAATTGGATGATTATATTTCGTCCTAAGTCATATTTGGGTCAAAATGGAATCCATTAGAACCCACATGGATGTGATTAAGACCTTTATTTTATTTTATTTAAAGGAATGTGAAATATGTCACACTCAAACTTTAATATTTAAAGTATTTTTAATATAAGGTTATACAGAATATAAATTTGGATATAAATAATCATTTGAAAGATAAAATGTTTTTATTTATCATGGTAATTTATTTTTAATTTTTAAGAGTTATTTAATTACCTTATTAGCTTATACATTAATGATGCATTAATTATTTATTTAGTAAAAAAATAAATAATATTTTTTTATTGAAATAGTAATACATATTAAAGGGATAGAAAACCTGAAAAAAACTTATTGGTAATTTATATATACACCATAATCATAAAATTATGAATATATGTCTGTTTGGAGTCATATAAAAGTGATTATGACACTTATATTGTTTTATTTTATATGATGTCAAAGTTGTCACCTTCATAATTTAATATATATAACATTTTAAAATATTGGTGTTTTAGAAGATAAATCTGACTAAATGTATTATTATGAAATATATAATATTTATCTTCATCCTACTATTTTATTTTTTATTTTGATGCAACAAATAAGTATATTTAATAATTATACAAAAATGTTGTAGTAATTATTTTATTAAGATAAATATCAAATAAATGGTTTTACAAATAGTAAAATAAATATTGTATGTACTATTTAATGTTTTGAACTAATTTTATAGATTACTATTACATGTTATTAACCTATTAAATATTTTAGTTTGAATATATCCTCGGTGTGGAGTTTATTTAAATTCAATGAAATGAATAGTGTCAAACATGACACTATTGTTATTTTATAAAAATAACATATTATTAAATTGTTTAAAAAACACAGAAATATTTAAAATTTATAAATTAAAATTTATATAGTCTAAAATTTCATAAATTATCTAATTATGGATAATTCACATCACATAAGTAAATATTTATAACAATTTCAAATTTAGAATCTTATTACCACAAATAAAATTTAATAAAATAAATAAGGATAAATCAAGTTGATAATGTTTTAAATAAATTCCCTACAAGTCTAAATTTTATTGGTTGATGGTATTAAAACACTATATCATCTAATCTTCGATTATGAGTCATTTTTGTGGTTTTTAAGTGTGGTTTCAATTTATTATAAATTAATATTTCTTATATTTCCAAAGGTGCCCCTCTCCTCCCTTATAAAAGGGCACCTCCTCCCTCTCCTCCTCAAACCATTTTGAGCCTTGATGCTCAGCCAACCTCTGCCCATTTCACTTCCCCACTTCCCTATAAACTTTATAGAGGTACTGGTCTTCTCAAAATACCAACTCTAGCGCCCTAATAGGAAGTTCAAAGGAGGCACTTCGAGGAAGAGGTAATACCTTCTACCGATTCTTTCATGTTTATTTCTTCTTCTACTTCCTCTTCTTTAGTGGTTTCATTATCAAGTAATAACATCAGTATCCCTAATATATTAATATGTTATTATAAATATGAAACAATCCCATTTCACCTCTTATCCATCCTTTGTAAAATGAAATCACTACGCGTGCGTACGTCCACATTACAGTCTCCACGCCGTGGTGTAATCATTTTTTCCACCACCACCTTACTTGGATGAGTATAATCGTGTAAATTATAACTATATATTATTATTATAACATCATACTGATTCTTAGATATTATACCATGTACGACAATTCTATTCAATAATTATGGGAACGATATCATCACTCGTGTGTACGTACGGACTACCGTCTCCACGACGCGATGAGATTCATCCTCTATGCTAACTATTAATGAATGATTATAAATTATATATAATGAATAATAATTAAATATATGAAATAAAAATTCTACTGGATTTATGTGTGTATGACATCTACTTAATTCCATTCAATTCAATAAGGAAACGAAAACGACGTTCATGCGTACATACGTCCTACCGTCTTCATGAAAGGTGTATTTCATTACATTTATCTATCTATTATATATATATATATAGTGAATATATATGATATATAAATCGTGATTTACATTCTGGAAGAAATTAAATCATGATATAGTTAATTATAATATCAAGAACAACAAGTCCAAACACGTACGACAAATGAAATAATTTTGCCCAAAAAGATGAATTAACATTGGATTGACAAATGAACGGGTAATATAATGTCATAAGTGAACCATATATGATATCATAACAATGAATATGATTCATTAATAAGTCAATGTCATTATATAAATCTTTATACAGGAGGTTTGGATACGTACGAAGCATATCAGACCTAAGGTAAGGGATAACTTTTCCAATCTCGTTTTTATCCGAGAATGTTTATTCGTACGTATTCACTGGGGTTATATTTATCATCCATGTTCCTATTTTCAAAAAATTGTTTCGTGTATGTTTAAAGTCCTTTTTACCCATTTTTGACTTTTACTAAATGCTATGTAAGGAATTTTCTTTTTTTTACGTGACGAGGTACTTTTGGGATTTTCCAGCAAAAGTATGAGAATAATGTTTTTTAACTTATACAGAATGAAAGGATTTATAAAATTTTATAAATCCTTATTTTCATGAAGCTTACTCAAAAATATTTCATGATTATTTTCAAAAAAATATATTTCTTTTCGAAAATTTCATGACGTTTTGTGAAAAGAAATTTATTTTGAGGAAAATGATATTTTCCCCAAAACTTCTTTTCAAATGTTTTATTAAAACCATTTTCTATCTAAGATGACATTATTTCATATGTGTATGTTTCAAGTATAATGTCTCTATGATTTAAATGGTTTCACTTTTCTTATGATGAAATATCCATTGGATTTTTATGGATTATGTGATGATGGGATGATGTTTATGAAACACATTTTATTCTTTGGGTTATGATGAATGTTACATGTTTATTTTTTTGGCACAAGTAAGAATGATTTAATTATGAGATGGGTGGGACCTATATCTCCCTCTAATGCGTTGGATAAAGATTTATATCTCATGAGATAGACATGGATGGAATGGTAGTTTAATCTGGTTCAGTGTTACAGGACTAGAACGAGGAGTAGAATCTATTCAGAAAAGAACTTTGTCCACTAAGATAGTCTTTGCAGCAATGCCTTGGCTACTATGGAAATCATAACATGTGCTTAGTGGATGCCACAATTACATGTTTTATTCTCATGCTATTTTATCATGATTAATGTTCCTTTATGATATATTCCTTATGTACATTCATGATTTATGTATTTGCTGAAGATTTTGATGTTTAGACTTTATGTTCATGTTTTTGCATTCAAATGTTTATGGATTGTTTTATGTTCTCTATTCTTACCCTTACTGAGCATTTGATCTCACCCTTTATATTTTTTCTTTTCCCCATGATTTAAAGAATGTTTTTAGGTATGAAAACAAAAGGGGAAGATCTTTATGAGAGATGTTGATGATCTTTCACCATGATTAGAAGAATATTTTCTGAGTTTCCAAAGACACTAAACTATTACGGTCCTTGTGTGTATATTTTCATTATGTATTACATATTCCGCAAAAGTAATGTAATTTCTATGTATTTCAAGCTTTGGGTATTTACAGTGAACCATACACACCACAAGAAAATGGTATTGTAGAGATGAAGAATATAAGATTATTAAAGATGGGGAATATAATGCTGATTGAACATGGTCTTTCCCACTACTTTTAGAGGTAGGTTATTAGTAATGTAGTCTACATTAGGAATCAGTGTTTCTAAAGAACATTTTTATATGATTCCTTATGAATTTTTTCTAAAATGAAACTCCTTGTTTGAAATAGTTATGAGTTTTTGAGAGTCCATTCATTATAATGAACAAATGTGGAAATATTATTAAATTTGATCGAAGATGTGATGGTGGAATATTACTATTTAATACATCATATGGTAGTGGATATAGATGAATACACAAAGAATCAAGAAATTTATTTGATTCTATTTATGTAAATTTCCTTGAAAATATGAAGAAGATGTTTCACAAACACATGTATAAAAAGAATATGAAGAATATTAAATAGTTTTTACAGAGTAATGAAAAGAATTACCACAATGGTGTTTCTATGAAGATTGAGGAATCATACGATATTATTTCATGTGATGATTAAGAGCATTGTGAACCTCATTCTAGACTGAGGAAACATATTCAAGTTCAATAAATCATTGGTTATCAATACAGAAAAATCTCAAATAGGAAGAACATAAAAGATTGTTTCACATAATTCATTGTTTTAAAACTTTTTTTTAGAATATGTTAATGAATATTTTGATAAATATTAGTGGATCCATGCTATGAATGAAACGTATGAATAGATTAAAAATAATTATACTTAGTAACATATATGAAAACCAAAGAATAAAAATGTTATTAGTAGATGGTGGGTCTTCTGAAACTAGTTGAATAAATATGGTGAAGTCATAAGAAACAAAGAATCACTAGTTTTCATGGAATAATCCAAAATTTAAGGAATATATTTTGATGATACTTTCATGAAATTACCAGGGTTATGAGAAAATAGAATATTTCTTGTAATTTCATCCCAATGAGTTCACAAAACGTTTCATGATGTACCTGTAATCATAATTTCTCAGTAGAGAACATGATGAAGAATTTTATGTTGAAAAATATTGTGCATTTGTGATTGGAAAATATTAAATTCATGTATTCAAGTTGAAGAATGATTTTTATTGTTTAAAAAAGCTCCAAGGTATAGGTATTCCAAACTGGATGCCTGATTAATGATATTGAACTTTAATAAGCTATGAGTTGATAGTAATCTCTAAATAATAAAAATCATGATATTTTTCTTATTTTAATTGTTTCTATTGATGATATTATATTTTATATATATTATGAATGAGCATGTGAAAATTTTGGTGGAGATACAAAGAAGTTGTTTGAAATTTCGAGGCTTAGTGAAATTAAATATTTTATTGGCTTACAAATATCACAAAAATGAACCATATTTTTTATATCTCAAAATAATTATGCAATAGAACATATCAGATAAATATTCCGAGGAAATTCAAAACCTATTTTCAATGAATATTTGGTTGGAAACATGTTGTATAAATATATAAAAGGAAATTAAGTGGATTCTAAATATTTTAGAAAGATGATTGGGAATGTTTTATATCAGAATTATTCAATATCAAATATTTTATATTATGTTGCCTTATGTGAATTATTCCAAAGTGGTCCAAATAAATATCATCTCTCGGTAGGAAAATTAATTCATAGTTATTTCATTTGTGAAAAATATTTTGGTATGAAATATAAATTCTTCTGAAGAATTTATTTTTTATTTTATACATATATTGATTGTCCATGAAGTGTTGATGATAGAAGATCTACATATTTTGTAGTATTCTTTATAGGGGAATGTTCTTTTATTTGGAATACTAAAAAGAAATATTTTTTAAATATTATCATGGATGAAGATAATTATGTTTCCACCAGTCATGTTGTAACATAAGCTATGTGGATAACGAACTTATTTGGAAGATTTTCTTATTGAAGCAAAGTTACCACTTCCCATGGGTTGTTATAATCAAAGTTATATTATCTTAATTAGAAAACCAATGCATCATTCTTGTTCAAAACATATTGATATGAAATATCACACCAACAAATATAAAGTGGGGGGGAATGTACTCAAGTTTATATGTGTTCCTATAATGGAACATGTTTCTAATATATTTCCAAAATCATTATTGATGGAAGACTTTTACAAAACTAAGGTTGTACATTAGTATCAAAACACTTTCTCTCCATGGTTGAGGTTTGTTTTTCTCTCTCCTCTCTCTTCTTTTCTTTAGATAGTGTCTCCAAGGGTGAGAAAGATAATTTCCCACGTACCTTTTCAGTAAGCATGTATTTAGGGTGATTTTTTAAAAGGGTTATGATTTGAACATAGTTTTTTAGTGTGTGAACTATAGTAACCATTTTTTGAAGAGATTTTGGGAAACATTTTATTATAGTAAATTGAACGAAGATGTGAAGTGGTGGAAATTATGATGTTAAATAGAAGTTTATTTAGTCACTACTGATATATAACATGGTTTTATTGTAAACTATTCTTGTTTCCTAAAATGAGTTTTCTCATGTATAATTAGAATAATTTTTTAGGGATTCATAATATGATTTTACAATGTTTCAGTGATTTATGAATCTTGGTTGTCAAAATAATTCCAAAGGGGGGGATTTTTTTAGACCATGTTAGCTGGAAGATGTCTTCAGATAAAAGAAGAATAGGTTTGCTAAATGAATTTTATTTGTTTTAAATTACAATAAATCAACATATATTGTAATTTTTGGTGTCTAAAAGAACTAGTATTGGACTCAGAAGATGAGATCCATGTTTCATAAGAAATTGTATAAATTGTATTATTTGTTTTGTAGATGTTTTTAGAGTGAACTTACGTTTCAAACTCAATTTTGTAGAATGAATATTTTTTTTAATGGAGGGTAAATTTTACCCTATGATGAATTTATTTTGATATTTTTGACACAAAATCATTCGATTATTTGTTATGAAAAAATATTTCAATATCATGTGTTGGCTAAAAAGTGTGAAACAATATTTTTGAAATTAAATGTTGAAAAGTTATAAAAATATTAGACGATTGCACACAAGTCTAAATTATATAATCATCCTAACTAATTAATGATGCAAGAATAATTTTGTGGATGAAAACAAAATTGTCATTTTCTAGAATTTCGAAGAGATTTAGTTTTCTAGATGTAAATAATAGGATCCATATGTACTAGATGGTAAATTCTGTTGAAGTATTTAACTGAAGTCGGAGTTTTTTTTAAATGGTTTTTTGTCTGATTCATTTGAAAAGCATATCCCTCAAAAAAACTGATTCTTGTAATGAACAATCAGTTTTGGTGGTACAGAAAGGGTTATTTTTTTATTAGAACTAGTCCATTGTGAATGTTGTGCCACCGATCCTTCACAAGGGTTCTACTACTAATCCATTAGATTTAATGTTGAAACTGATAAAACATCAGATGAAGAATTCAATTAGAGGTAGAATTTTAGATAGTCTAAATTGTATCAGATGGATCATATCATTTTAGTGTTACTGAGATTAGAAGTTGTTAATGCTGATCAATTAGTTGAGTAGTTGGAATCGATGAATCAGAAGGGCTTTCCAGAATGATCATTCTGAGGAAATTGATTAATATAGTTAACTATTATTATGTGATCTTAAGCATCAGATTGAGGTCTCAAGCTATTTTGTTTTCAATTGAGTCATAATTCATCATACAATATTTGATATTGATTCAACGGATGATCTTTCTGAAACTGATAGTTCATCAGATACTATATTTCATCAGAAACATAGTTCTATTAGACTAATAAATTTTTTAACAAATAAAATATTTGGATGGAAATGGGTCTAAAGTTTACAAAAGTTACAATAGTGTTTACAAAAAAATTTCCAGTTTTTTTTACATTTCATATGAGAAGTATTCCATTAGATAAAGAAAAATTTAATGGAAATAATTTTTTGAATGATATTTTATAGACAATTATTTTTCGAGAATGAGGACTTGGGATATTCTTTTCAAATTAATTTAAAATTTAAAAATTTCTGTAAAATTCATAAAGATTTGACAAGAATCTATAAGGGTTGAGAAGCATTGGGAAGTGGTAAAAATGAGGTTAAAATAAAAATTAAATTCCAGATTCTGGAATTTATGTGATAGGGAAAGTGTAATTGTTTTCCCACCATTTTCATATCTAGGAACCTATATATATAGGAAAATGTATAATGTAATATGACTCTATTCACATTTAAGAGAGAGTGAATGTTATAGAGGATTGGTTTTAGGATATAATTTCTTGAGAAAAAATTTCCAAATAGAATATGTGTTTAAATGAATTTGAGGTCACAATTTACTAGATTATACTAACTAATAAAACTAAAATATTGTTCAAATTTTACGAATAAAATCAGACTCATTTCCAAATAAGGGAATTAGACTTCTTTTGTAATTGAAGAATCATACTGAAGAATGAAACTAAAGAATCAGAGTGTGTGATTAAACTAGGTTTGTGTTTTAAGTCTTGAGAAATATTTCTTACCATATTTTGGGTAAGAAAATGAATATTTTTTTATAATGTATTACATAATAAGAAGTTATTGAATTTTTACAGTGATAAGTTCAAAAACACTCATGAAGGTTTCTAAACATGTTACAAAAACTTATTCCAATCATATGTGATATAATAATCCCATTCACAATTATATTGGTCGTAATGCTACATAAGTGTAAGGGTATTTCCTAATTACTATACCAAAACAAAATTATTTTTTATAGTGCATTTTAAGGTATTTCATTGTTTCAATACAATTCCAAGTACTAGCTACTCTTTTGGTATAGTGAAACATGTAAATACTTTTGTTCTGGTATATCTATGAATTTTTTGTTTCTATAAAAGTGATAAATAATTAATAGGAGTTTAAGGATGCTATAAAAGAATGATGACATAAAGTAATAATATGTCACAAATTCAACACGCCCATCCCCACCCTCTCAATGATTAAATTGATCCTACTTGGTCCTTCTTAGATCATATACAAGGTATACACAAAAAGGGGAAACATAAAATACTTATATATTTATTAAAAAAATATCTTATCCTCGCTTAAATATCTTTAAACAAACCTATAAAATCTACTATCACAATAATCTATCCTACATAACATTTACATGAAACTCAAACATGATATTTTTACATCCACTAAGGTTTATGTGTATAGTGTGTGTATAAAACTCAGCAAACACTACAAACAAGCCCCTAAAATATTTTACAATATATATATTATTATAATAATAATATATTATACATTAAACAATCATGTAAATACTATCATTATTTAAATTTTCATTAAATCACACCTATAAAATATATACAACAAGAATAAATTTTATACATTTAAGTCCTATAAATTTCATAACAAGTATCAAAATACAAGTAGAGTCCTAAAATATAAAAACAATATAATATAATGAACTATATGGTGTTTTATGATACACATTTCATCAATCTAGTATAGGGAATAATTCATACAATGGGGTGCTATGAAACATGTGTCGACCTCCAAGCACAGAACACAACCCTTTGGAAAATTATCTCAATCATAATTTGGAGTTACATTTTAAAAATTCATGTGAATAGTCAACAATTAAATTTTAAAAAATAGTTTTTTATTTTATATAAAATATAAGTAAAGTAATATGGAAGAGTATATAATTAATGAAATGGGAATAACATATCCAACTCTATCCAGAATGCTCTTTAAAGTAATATAATACATCATACCACACCAAAATCAGAGTAATAATGTGTTCATATTTCCACCAAGATTTGTTACATTGAAAATTGTGTACTAGAAGACATCTTTGGGAAAAATAGGCCACAAATAGTAAACGATAAGAAATTCAATGGTCCAAAACATAGAAGAATATATTTCACATCAATGAAATTTATAAATGGAAATTAAATTTAGTAAAATATACATTGGTTTTCAGTAGTTCAGATTTACAACCAATATGCATGGGAGAAGACATTGTAGATTAAATTTAATTAGTAGTTAAATGTACGCTAACAATGAAATGTAATCTATGTATACTAATGTGTCTAATTTCTTCATAACACATCACCTAAGTGGTCCAACCCCCTTTATAAATTTGTTCACAGATATTCATCATATTTCATCATCCTTTTGAATTTTTGGTCCTCTATCTGGTGCATTGGGAAACAACTGATCCCACATTCCTTGCCTTTTACAGTGATATGATCACTAGTAGATCGATATTGTTCCATACTCCACACTCTTTTACATCAAATAATACTAGATGTGTGTTGAATGAAGACACTTCCAACTATTTATGATTGTAAAAATTGATCAAATTAATAGAAGACTGATTACCTAGAAAACATCTATAAAATGTTCATGAACACCAAGAAACCTCATTTCCACATAGATAAAGCTTTTTATCACCACTCTAACATGGAAAATGATTCCTCTGGAGTTCCTCATTTGGGTGTTCATACTCAATTTAGAAAAGATACATAAAAATACTAAAAAACTATCATTTTATGTGTAATTCATGTAAATTTAATCAATGATTCTAATATTATAAAATGTCACTCAATTTACTTCTATGGAATGGAATGCTCCTATCAATTTACTTCTATGGCATGGAATGATCCTATTTCCATAGGATCTCTTATACTAAAGGATGTGTAAATTTATCCACCATATTTGGTAATCAAACTACATTCATTAACAACAATACTGAATAATCAAATAATTTTTAGATGAAATGGTACTTGAAGTCTATGTTCTTATTCCACACATAAAAAAACTAGATCATTATATAAGTGTATCAAAATATATCTATTATGGTAGTATGATGAATTTTCATGTCTAATTTTGAGATATTCTATCATATGATTCCACCACAAATTTTAAATAAATTATTTATTTTCTACCACATATTTTCATTTTGTTTTTATGTATTCAATCACAAGTTATAGTATGCACATTGAACAATATAATGTTAAAAAAAGACATACCCAGTTGTTCTTTTTTAAGAATTTGATTATCCCAAAACGTTCTCATCATCATACCTAACTATTGGATCATACTATTTGAAGAAAATGGTTAAATATTTTATTCCATTGAGATATATAATTATCCACTTCAAAAAGGTCTTTCCATAGATTTTACATGAACATACTAACAAGTCATTTTTCATGGGTATGATCCATATGAGTAAAAAATAGGGAATATATGACAATTTCTTCTTATAAATCATATGAAATTGTATCTATGTGGTTTTTATTTTCATCTATATAGGGTACTTATTCCCTTGAGAGTTTGAAGTAGCCAAAATAGTAGTCGAAATAAATTTTTATCTCATCATTTAAAACATTAAAGATATCATCTAGAATTATTATTTCTTATATAAGACCAAAACTATAGTATTATTATATTTCTTTATAAACATGCACATGATATTGCTCAGTTATATAAGATTATTAATTTCAAACACTATTTCAAGTATTTCATTTTCTTTTGAATCTTTTGGAATTAAATAACCCCCATAACCATGTCATCTAAATTTTATATAAAAAAGTTGACATTCCTATCACAATACTCCTTCTAAAACTGTTGTGATCTAAGTTTCTTCTTGTCAAATACTATTCCTCACGGAATAATTTTAACATCCAAGTGCACTAACATTTCACTTCTTCCAATTCATCAATATTTTTATTGATTTTACACACTAATTAACAGTTCTGATGATCCATCAAATAATTATGTTTCTTTATTTGTATTTTTTCTACCATACCCCCTTGAAGAAAATACATCAATTTATCCTTATGTTCCATATTAACTCTCCTTAATGTAACCAAAATCATAATAAATTTAATAGTTATGTGTTTTACTACCTAAGTAAATATTTTATAAAATTCAATGTCTTATTTATATTCAAATACATTAATAACTGTATTTTCATTATACTCATTAATTATATAAAATTTGTATCTTAACTAGAAAATCCACTAGTCATCTAGTTCCCTCATTCCATGTGTTACATTTCTATACTGCCAAGATTTATTCAAGTGTAGTAAATAGTCTAATAATTAATTTTCAACTCCCACTCATCAGAATCCTTAAGGATATTCAATTATTTATGGATTTCTAGTTCTCTTGTATATATTAAAATAATTAAAATTTTGTACGATTCATATCTATGAAATAGTCTTATGAATCATGTTGATCTCTAAAATTATACATATATATCTACTCCTACTTGAACAAAATTCTCTAAAATATTATTCTTAGAAACTCTATACTAACCGTAACAAGTTCTATAGGTCTCTATTACATCCTACATAGGTATCATTATATGGTTGTTTGTGTTTCCTCTTGAATTTTCTTCCAGAATTTGTGAACTACAAATAGTTTTGGAGATAATATAATTATGTAGAATATTTTTACATTATATGATTAAATTCAATTCAATTTTAACTAATGATAATTCTTTCCTTATAAATTATTTTTCCTTCAAATGTTTTTCCACCCACAAGAATACCATAATATAGTGTACATTTCTACACTGAAAGATATTTTTTTAATATCATAAAAACAATGTTGAAACTCAAAATCATTATTAATATAGATTACTAATAAACATAAATTGTATTTTACATCAATATAATCACTTTATTTATCATTCATATGATTAAATTGTATACTTTGAGTGACCTTGAGTTGATCTAAATCAGATATTTTTCTAATATATAGGTATTTCAATATTTCATATCGCATTAGTTCTTATGTGATCAGGTTGATAAAATAAGTATGTATATCTATATAATCCACCCAGAAAAACATAGGAATCCATGAATGATTATTTATGATTCGTGCCCATTTCATTAGTGTCTAATTCATCCATTCAATTATTCCATCTTTTCAAGAATTCTTGGAATAGTCTTTCCATTCTCATTACCTCTGTATCAAAAGAATATATGGAAAAGTATTTTATTTGTACTCTCCTTTGTTAACTAATATGAACATTTTCAGATTACACAATATTTACCATTCAACCATATTTTTCATTTATTTTTAACTCCAGAAATAATGGATTTATTATTCCGGAATTAAGTTCATAATTTCCTCAAAGATTCGTCAATTAAAGTATCAAATTATTATAACATTATGTGTGATTTAAAAAGTGTGGTACCCCAAACATCTGTATAAACAGGGTCCAACATTCTTGTTTTCAATGTTAATCCCATAACATAAAAAATAAACACCTTATATTTCTTATGTATATAAATCTGGAAACATTGAAGGAATACATGTTCTGTCATTCGCATGGATTTATCTTTTATAACATCTATACATTTTTTTCTAAGGATTAAAAGATGAAAACACCCAAGATCATAATTTTAGTTTAATAATCATTCAATAAGTGTGGATATAACTTACTTATGTATTAAATAAAGTGTCACATATTTTACACAGTAATATATATCAAGATAATTCCAAATGACTTTTGACAATACATAAAGAGTAATTTTTACATAACCTACTTCATCCAAGTTCCATATGTAAATTAGATGCTTCTATATATGTGAAATAAATCATACCCCATTCAAGTAAAGGATACTTTCATTATTTGACTATATTTTTACATATACCATTAAAATTATTTCAATATATTTTTAATATTCTAGACACATAATTAAAAATTTTCTAGACACAAAATAGATTATGAATCCCTTTTAACTAATCCAGTAGAAATATGCTCCAAAATTTCTGATCCGTGATTCTAATGGTGTATTGAAACTCATAAGTAGAATACAACTACTTTCTTCAAATGAATACAATGAATTTAGATATACATAAGCTATTAGAGATGAATTTATTTTTCAATCATGGTAATATTTCATGAATTTTCAATTTTTGCGCAGTACCAACAATCTTGGACGGGTTATGTTGGTTTAACTATACCCTTCTCCATCGATTTCCCTTTTTGTTTCCTTTTACTTCTTTAATTATGTGGGATCCCTATCATATTAGAATCTAACTCATCATTGTGAAATTTATATATTTCCCTCATTCAGAGCACTAAATTAATAATCATGTTCCATATATCCTTGAATATCATGAAACTTTTATTAAATGGACTAATTAATATCATTATTAATCAATTCCATGCATTTGATAATGATAAAAATAGTCATATTTTTGATACGTAATCTGTAATCTTTTACCTCGTATATTCAAGATGTATCCTAGTCATGTTGATGGAACTCACATGATTGGTATCATATCATCCTTCTATTAGTCTCATGTTGAATAGTTATCACTATAAGAACACATTGATGAGTTTTTAAAGATTCTAGTATATTGTTTTCATGGTCAATAATATATCAACTATTGTCTTACATTGTACAATTTTTTAGAGCCTCATTCTTGGGTAATGACATCCTCATGACTCCTAATGCATTTTTGTCCTAATTTTAATATTATGATTCCCCCATGGGTTCCAAAATTCCCCCCATCAATAGTAGTTTCATATATTTTTTATGTGATAGTCTTGAATCATTATTCTATAGTTACTGAAATCATTCAATCAAATTTTTAAATATAGAAATTTCTATATTCAAATTCCACTACATTCTGATGTAATATTTCAGACTGAATCATAAACAACATCATAATAAGTGAGAATGATCCCTAAAATGCTACTATATAAATAGACATGCATCTAAGAAGACCTTTGGACTTCTTTAATGCCAATTTTTCATAATTCCACCGAAATTTCACAGAAATTAAATATAAAACATGAAGACCATAATGTCTAAAATAGACTACCTGTAGGAATCCAGATGAAATGAAATGTTCCAAAACATAGAATAATATTATTCACCAAAATTACTATAATAAATACAATATAGAAGCAAGCCCTGTTATCCCCAACTCGTAGATACATATAAGGAAGGCCAAAACAAAATGGAAATTGAGTAAAAGACAAGTTGGTTTTAAATGGTTTGGATTTACAGTCCACATCCACTAGTGTAGTCGTTGTAGCTTTCCTTTCATATTATGTAAAATTGAAAATAACCAAGAATGATAAGTTAAATATATATATACATCTGATTATTTCATGATGCATAAGTGAAGTTGTCCCACCAACATGATAAATAGGGTGTTGACCATTCATCGTGTTTCACCCACCTCTTATATGTTTGTTTTTTTATCTGTTACACAATAAAAATATTATTCCCATGTTTTTTTCTTTTTATTAACCACTGATTATTAATTTATAAATTTTTTTCTAAAAAACATTACATTTTAAAAAATCACATTGGAAGTGGTTCAAGTTTATACCCATCCATCTTATGATGATTACAACTGGTTCTATAATTTATAGAGAATTTCCATCAAAACAATCCTTGGGAATCTCATGAAAACCCATCAACATAAGATAAACAATGAAAAATAATACTACTATTTCTATAACAAAACTATAGAGCATTTCTAGGCTTTTCATTCTTGTTATCAAACTCTACATTGAGAATATGCTTAAAATATTCTAACATAATTAACATTCATGTGGTGTCAAACAACCCAACATTTTGTCCCTCTTCAATAAACAAATATATTTTATGCATTATAAATTATGACATACCAATCCATGACCATAACTAATTACAATCAAATTACATGCATCATATTTCCCAATATAAATCAATCATTCCTTATGTATCTTAACCAAGAATAACTAAAACTTCAAGCATTACTCAAATGTATGTTAAATATCAATATCATTATCTAAGCCTCCACATATCTCAAATGAAAAGTCAAATAATATTAAATGGGTATCCAACATCCTACACTTATTAGGTCATCTAATATGGTTACGAAGGAATACTTGTGTTGAAATTCTATTTCAATGGTCACCTATAAGGAAAGTACATATCCCTGGGGACTCATATCTATACTACCCATGAACTATCAAACTAGTCCAACCATTATCCAAGAATATAACCCCCAGTTCACTCATTGTAAACTTCATCACAAGTTTATAGTGGGTATTATATGATTTAACTCTCCATCATAGTTCACTAGAACAGTAATTGAACTGAGTCACTACATTACCTCAAAAATCCCTCCCCATATGTTGGTAGTTACATTCCAGTGTAGAGGTTTTAATAAATGAAAAATTAAAACTATACCCTCAGTGCCACAGATATCCAATATCCATAATGAAATAAAAAAATAAATCAACCTAAAATATAATATATTTAATTACTGTGGAATTATATCCATCCAAATAAAATATAATCTCATGGTATAAAAATATATTATACTCATTATAAAAAACATAAACTTAAAATGATATCACACAATGTAAAATAAATATAATTATAAAAATCGGAACAAAATACATCATCGAAACAAAATATTCAAAATCAAACCACTCAAAATCCCTATTTATAGAATCCCATTAGGCTAGTTCTTCTAGAGCACCTATAAAAATTATTTTTAACTTGACCTACACCTAAAACAAAAAATTATCATGTATACCATATTGAATATGTAGGTTATGTGTAGAAAACCAAAAATAACACCAAAAAGAAAGGTATATAATATATGGAAAAAATATAATAGCCCATTGTATGCATAGGAAAATTAATAAGACAAAAAAATTAATACATAAGAAATAAATTTTAATCACCTTCTGTTATCAAGACCCCCAAGATACCAAGACTTAACATCATTAGATAGTACCTGAGAAATGAATCTGAATTAAAACATTGAAAAGAACCTATATTACCATATCCATCAACAAAGACCATTAATTGAAAATATAACCCATCTCATAGTCATCCACTACAATTAAAAAATTTAAAAAGGTCACAACTCATGATTCACTCATCAATAGAACATGAATTAACTAGAGGTATTGGAACATACATTCTCCCTAGAGAGAAGACATATCAATAGAGGGTGTGTAATTTAATAATCCCCTTGAAAGAAAACAAATTGATATGGTCACATGCCTCTGTTTTATCTCCTAGTATCAATATCACCATTAAAAGTGAAGTGTCTCCTAATAAACAAGATAGATAAAATTAAAGGATGAACAAACAAAACAACATATGGAATACAAAACCAGAATCCTTTCATCAAGAAATTATAATCTATATATTAAAATCTTTCAAATAATATTCTATACTCTAAATTTTAAGTTACATCCATTGAATTAGTCATCCCTATCATGGCCTAGTATAACAACAATAACCATTAAACAATCCCTAAGGTCATAGCCTATAATTCTAAAGAAACATTGAATCTCAAGACACATCATGTTAAAAATATCATCATTATAATAAAAAAATGTTGTATTAATCACTTTTTTATAAAGTAATTAGTATAGGCCCTCATCTATTCTAATATCCTAAGACAAATTATCTCCATGGTAATTACAAGGCTTATAAAAATGTCCCAAACTATAAAAATGAAATAATGCCAAAGGAAAACCTATCACAGAGATACACAACAACAAACCCTATTATTGAAAATTTTATCACACTTTTATATTCATACAGGGCTAACCACTTCAGACCCATTCTATCAATACCATAAT
The DNA here is from genome assembly GCA_963277665.1 of Viscum album. Classification (NCBI taxonomy): domain Eukaryota; kingdom Viridiplantae; phylum Streptophyta; class Magnoliopsida; order Santalales; family Viscaceae; genus Viscum; species Viscum album. The sequence goes on from OY728135.1 coordinate 1,296,826,232, forward strand.
CTATCTTATAAAATTAATCCCAAAATCCATATAACACAATATTTCATTTATCCTTAAGAGGAGTATATACATTGGTGTTTACATCTTCCTCTAATATTAACAAAATATGTAAATAGTAAGTTCACTATAATATTTCATTCCATGGAAGGATTACCAATATTTATTACAAACCAAATCCTCACATTATTTTCAATAGGGAATAACGAAATAATTAATATGGAAAATATTTTTCAAAACTAAAAAATGTTTTGTCTGTAAATAATAAACTCTACATAATAATACATGGGATCCCAGCATATGTTCGAGAAATTTATCTCAAGAATAAATTCAATTTTAATCTATATCACACATATTTAAATCATTCTCCATTTAGAACCAAATTTGATTAGTGATCTAAATATTTATGAACTAGGGGACGAATGTTGATTTTGATCATAAGAGGATTAACCTAAATTATATCACAATTACAAAACCAATTATTTATAGTTCAAGAAACCCTAACCCGGAAATACTTTAATTTATATATTAACACACATAAAACACACAATACATTTCATAATTTCTAAAGGACTTCAAATATTACCTATAATGTTAACAATTTGAAAAATCTTTTTCCCAAATCTATATAAGCTCACCTCAATATTCATCATGTAAATGGGCCCTTATCTCATTATATAACATTAATTTATTGATTATAACATTTTCAATTAAATTATAAATAAAAAATATCAAATATATAATCCATGAAAACTCACCGAGGGGAGTAACGGTTCCAAAACCACCATTAACAATATCCATAACATTACACAACAATATTCGAATAATTTTATCCTTAAATTGAATAAAACAATATATATATATAGAAATAAATTTCAAACAAAATTACATTAATGAATGCTATAATCATTCTAGGTCCCTTACAATCCCATTTATTCAAAATCTAAATGTTTTCAAGAGGATTAAACCACGATCTAGTTTAATCATATTAAATAAAAAAACCCAGAACAAAAAGTCAATGGAAAATAATGGAAAATGGAATTGGTGGATAAAGTTCAAGAATTATAACCATTAATGTATAAAATATTACACTAAAAATCCTAAATTTAATATTAAATGAGTGGAATAGGTAAAATAGAGAGGGGTGGCACCCTAGACTTGATATATATGATATTAAAAAATCCAAGAGATTTTTTATAATAAGAAAACAATTCCCTATTTTACTATCTCTATGAAACACACCTGGTACCACTAGTTACTCAGTGGATACCCATATATTACCCAGTAGAAATAATAAGGTCTTTCCCTCTCCTGTTTCATATAATGGGTTATTTTTTATTCCCAACCTAGTACCTGAGGATGTTCATACTAAATTATAGTACATAACAGTTACACAAAGTACATAGTACACCTCTATTAGGTGACGTGTGGTTCTTATTTCCTTTGGTAGAATTAAAACCAATTTATTCAACCCTCTGACCCTTAATAATACCTAAAACCATTACACAATTTCAAATTTATCCTCCAATTAATACATTGAGTCAAAAAATTGAATACATTAAAAAAATAAAAATACACCTTGTCTAAAACCCAATAAAGTTTACTTCCAACGTGAAATAGTCTTACAAATGAGATTCAATGTATACACTTTCCAAATATTATTTCGTGATATATTTGTTTTATCTTTGAATCAATCTAAAAGAACAATGTTATACACATTATTTTTTTAAAATAACATATCTAATTTTAATCCCATCCCACCATGACCAATTTTTTGTGTAAAAAATCATTTCATACTCCATAATGTTAAATAAATATAAAATCCTCTAAACTTATGAATGATGGTTACTATCAAATAAACCACTTCTATAATTGTTTTCCTCATTGGTAATATCACCAAAATAATATCATTTCCATTACTGAACATTATCAATCAAAAATAATGGTTTATGTAAAGATGTTTACTAATCCAAGCTATCTATCCCATATCTACTAGCCATCCTCACCTAACCAATAGTCCCCTAATAGAGACTATCCCAATACTAATGAATCCAAATTCAATAATGTAATTTTTTATTCTTATTATAACTAGCAGTGTCTTTAAACACCAATTTTAGTCACAACATTAATTAGAATTTATAATTAATTAGTTACATTATATACATTAATATTCTAATACATATCTTATGGGATATTATATAACATCTAAATTACCAATCATATTGTTTATCTTGAATTTATCAAACTAAATAACTCACAATACACAAAAAACAATGTTCATATGACCCGGTACTAATAAGTAGTTCTACATTACAAGATTTAAAATTTTTTCTTAACTAGAATTGACCTAATAACATAAAATTTTCTTGAGAAACCTCTCTTGATACATTCCTTAAAACAGCATGAATCCCAAATAGTGTGATTTATTCTAAAAACATTTTTTATATATTTGTTCCGAACAACTATAATATATAACATAAAATCATTGGTCATCACTGTCAACCATCACCATATTGGAGTCCATGAATATGAAACTTATTTCAAATTAAACTAAGATAATCATCAATTAGTATCAACCAATTACTAATTTTTTCACATACTAAAACAATATCTTCTCATTCTTATGGAATGTTCATAAATATCCAATCTCACTCTAAATGATACATTTCTGGATCCAACATTATGGTTCATTTGTTCTCTACTACCTAAAACTCTCATCATCCCGATTCCCAAGAGTGCACATGATATTAATTTTCATTTTAGATATAATCTACCAAAAAATGGATGGAATATATTAATCAAATTTTGAGATCCCTATAACTCTGTAATGTATTTTCAAGATATCATTGGATATTTTCAAAAAAACCAAACCAATATCTTTATCCCAACTAAAAAATGCATAGATAAATATTTTGATTAACTATATACTACATATATAGTGTGCTATATTCCAGGAACTACCAATTAGAATCATATCATTATCCCATTTGTATGTGATTGTATTATATATATCACTCTATAACATATTAAAAACATAGTTCATCTAAAATTGTAGTCTAACCATAAAATTATTCCCAAGTATGTATTGAATGTTCTCACTAATAATAATTTAACAAAAGACCATCAAATCCCAAGATCATTCCAGTTTCAAGGATTTTTATTCTGTATGTGAATATCATTCCGAAACTTCTAATTTAAAGGAATATTATTACCTAAAAATATGATTCCAATGAATGTTATCTTAACATTCCCTTCATTCCACCATACCTCGTCTACACTTATATCCTTGAACCCCTTCTAAATATTTACTACACATATATTAACTAAGTCTTCCTCTTCAACCAATAACTAGAACACAAATATATTGACTCTATCGAATATATATAGTTTATATATCCACTAAAAATCAATGAGATAACAATATCATGACCATGATCATTCATTATCATCCCAGGATGTCCATACATTTCACAACCACTCATTAAATTTCCTATATGGAAAGATAATACAAAAATTTTATTCTCACTATTTTACCATGACACATGTTTATACATTTTATAAAAAATTCATATCAAATCATTATTATAATTTCTTGTAGATAACTATAATGTTCATCCAATCCTCATAGGTAAGATAAATCAAACCAAACTATCTTTCATGTAATGCATGAAAAAAACTAGCGTATGTCGACTCTAATTCCTCGATTACACAATTATGTGGCCATATGATTAATAAAATACAATGTTGTCCATATGACTCAAGATACCCTGGTTGTTATCACACCACAAGTGAGATCACATATAAAATAAACAAGGATATGATCCAACTAATCATAAATGTAATAAACCTCATCTATAACCCATAAGAAATTTATATGATATAATTCCCAAATAAACCTAAGGTACCCTTACATGCCTCACTCAACAACCTCTAGGGTTTCCCATTTGATTTTGGCATACCATAACCATATAGATGAATACATAAGCCAATAATGATGCATCCCAAACTCTAATAAATTTAGAGCTCCAAAATTATGATTCTATTAACCCCAACTATTCTCTTTAATCTACAAGGGATGATGACTAGAACCATGGGTCATGATAAAAAAAAGGTAACGATGTACCAAATATAGTTTTCACTAAATTACATAATTATATTTTATCTAGAATCAATCATGAAACTTCCATGTGTAGGATGTTCCATAGAAAAAGTATACATAAAAAAAGGTACATATATAGGTAAAAAAGCATATAAACATAACACAACTCTCAAAATGAATGAAAAAAACTAATACACCTGTAGAACATCACATACAAATTAATACATGTTTAAAGTGAAAACTAAATAGTGTTTGGGAAATATGAAACCAATATAATAAAATCAGTTGATTTGAATAATACCTCAATCTATCTCTAACAACATAAATAATGAGGAATAAATCAAACTCTCTTTCATGAAAAACATGGGAAACCGACCATAGAGACCCAATAGATACCAATGTATCTATAAATACATGAAAATAAGAAAAATATATATATATTGTCAACTATGGTTTCCATGTCATGTGTGAGCATAAAAAATAAGTATGTGATCACCAATGGTTTCTCAAATTATAAGTTATTTAATGGGTGTGTTCATAAACATATATATACTATTATATGTGAATAACATAAAATAGTTTTGGAAATCAATAATTAAATTTTAATTTTAGGTAAACTATAGAAACAATAATATACAAATAACTATAACAACTAATAACTCCCTATATCAGGAGGATCCTTACATGTACTACCAACATTAATCCTTGGGTCAAGATCTGAGATGAATTATTGGTTCCATAAACTAATGGTGGAAGACTATTTAGTTACATATAATGAACTCATGCACATATAATATATACAAATATATTGTTTCATATCCCATGGACTAGGAGAACTGGTATAAATTTTAGATGTGCTGAGAACCCATCCAAACCCGTCTATCTATAAACTCAATTAGGTTATAAAACCCCATCAATCATATAAACCATTTTTAAGGATATATAACAAGGAATTCATTACATGTTAGTCATGGGTAATCACGCGTATACCATCATCAAGATTAGGATGCCCAACTATGTACCATCTTACGGGCTTGAGGTAACTACATATGTACATTTTGATCTCATAATCATTAAACATTATAAATAAAATTTGAGGTATATAAGGGAACCACCTTTCATAAAATCATAATCTATTCAAATTAATTATTGAAGATCGTGAACAAAATTATCATTTCTTCATAGAAATCCCCATAGAAATTAAAACGAGTCATATGAATAATTTATCCTAATAATCAACACTCATACCACAAAATAATAAAGATAACTTCATTAGATCATCTCCCTAGATAATTATAGTAATAATCCATTGATTTCATCATAGATAAAAATATCATTAAAACATAATTGTAACATCTCTTTCAGAAAATACTATATTCATTTTGAAAACACATATTTAAAATATATAAATTTCAAGAATATTCATAAAATATTTTATTTGAAATAAAATATGGAAAATGATAATGGATTCATTTTGGAAAATAATATTATCGGTAATGGTAAAAGTTAATTGTGTGGTTAATTTAAAAAATATATTTAATTTGCACATTCTGTAAAAAGTAAATTTTTAGAGAAATGAAACAAATATTGTTTTTCAAAAAATATATTAAAAAACAAACCTAATAGAAAATGAATTTAATAAGTCATTATGAATATTAAAAAAAATCTTGATAATATTTTAAGGAAAATGTATACGTGTAATACTAATATTCTCGACTAAATAGAAAACCATTGATGGTTTTCTTCAAAAATGATCTTTCAAGTTTTTTGAGTACATAAATAGTGTAAAATGAAATAAAATCATTAAATTTCCCAAAATAAACAAAGTATAATAAAATATGTGAGATATTTTCTAGATAGGAAAAATAAATTATTCATCATAAATTTTAAAATATACAATCTCTATAAAAATATAGGTTGTAAAATCAAAAACCATACTGAGTTGATAACTTTAAAATAGAACCATCATAAAAGATATAATTTAAAATAAAACAATAAATACCATTAACTTAAATTTATTCATGATTTAACATATTAATGTTATTTTATATAAAATAAATGAATAAAAAAAGTGGTGATTATGGCATGTGTCCCATATAATGATAAATGAGATGAGGAACCCCGACCTTAGGACTGATTTCTTCACAAGTTCATTTAAACTCCTTGATAATAAATTTAAATTAATTATACTTATATATCATAATCCTATTAAATGTTATAGTAAATTAATGTTTTTACTTATAATGTCTTATAACCCATTCATTGTCAATATTTCTTTATCATCTTCATTTCAGGTGTAAACTTCATTGTATTTAATGTATATTTTCATTTGGTAGTTATAGTCCATAAATATCGTTTAGGGATTCGTAATTTCCCGAATATTATAAATGATATAAATAAAATATATATCTATTTTATACATGTTTATAACCCTTAATAAATGGGATATATAGAAAAATTAATTACATAAAGCATAGAGATAGTAGTCCATACCTACAGATTAATGCCATTTTCATTGTCTAAAGAATTGAAAGGAAACGAAAGTTAAATAATATTTTGTCATTATATAATTATATTTATATAATAAATATAATATATATTTATTAAAACCATCATCATATTCATCAATTATGGGTGGGTATGGAAAATTTTTCATATCCCTAAATGAAGTCGGTATCCCACATATACACATGTGTTATATTTTCATTTTCTATTTGATGGAAAGGAGGTTAAAAATGGTTATAACATAATAATACTAAAATATCATTATATTTGTGATACTAGATTCATTATATTAGGATTTATATTCCATATTTATTGTAATTAAAATAATAAATAACTTTGAATGAGTGGGGTATGATGATTACCTCTTATTTGATAGAACTCATTCGACTTACACCCTAATCAATCATAGGTTTGTCATAGGGAATAGCCCTAAGAAAAATAATTAATAGATAGAAGATAAAAATTTCTTTAGGAACTATCTTATCCAGATGTATCAATTTTCATTTATATTGGAGTATAATAGTTGTTGTTTTATAATTGAGGGAGGGACACAAATAGAATTACATAAAATATTTGAATAATATAAATTCATTTTCCAAATAAAGTGGAAAAAAGGACATTAGAAGTTAAAATAAGATATATTTGAAATATCATTAACCAATAATAATTGATAAAGTTTAATTTTTTACCTGTATCTCTTAGTTTAACCACCTCCCTAGGTAAACATTCTTAACCATAACCATGTTAATAAGTTTGTAATGTTTTCACTATTCATTAGGTTCAGAAATAAAAGTGTCTTGCATTGAAAACATATAAATGATATCTCCAAAATTAGAAACTATTTTTCAAAATTAAATTGCTAAAATTAAATAAATTATTTTTTAAATAGTCATGAAAAACATAACAAAGAACCTTTTTTGAAAAATTGATTTTTGAAGCGTAAAAACAAATTTATTTTTATTCTATTCTTTGTAAAACCAATTATGTGAATGTTAAATTAGATTATTGTATATATAATATATAAATTTAAATAAAATAATTCACCAAAATTAATTTTTTTAATTTATTAATATGAAGACACATTGTAAGAATAAATGTTGTGTTCCAAAAAAAATCTCTCTTTACCATTTAATTTATTTTTTCTCATTTATAACCAATAAATAACTAATGATTTAATATTACAAATGTGTAAAAGTTATTTAAAAAAAATTTTTATTTTGAATTTAATTTTAAATAAATGAAAATATCTTTTAATTAAAAAATACATGAAAAAATAATTTGGATAAAAACTATTTCAAAATTACCTTTAGGATCCATAATTCTTAATAAGTGAATAATAATATGATTTTGATAATTAAATTTCATTAAAATACCTTATAATTTTATTTTTTTTATAATGTACAAATATTATTTACATATGTTTAGTGTTTCATGTAATGAAAGTTACCAAAGACTTCAAATTTATTTATAGATAAATTTGTTATGAATTCTTGTGGTGTTACTTTCTACACCGTTATAAGAATTATTTCCTATTCATTCTATCAATCTGATACTAAAAACAAAGTAAAAACATACTTCATCACATATTTATGTTCCAATATAACTTCCTAAAAATTTTTGTTGCACCATAAAACATTGACCAAGTGAGTGGTCTTGTTTCATAAAACTTGATCTCTATGATGGATAATTTCTATCGATTATTCATAAGAATAAGGATAATACATCAATTTTAAAACCTCTATGTTTATTATATGTGACGGATCATTTATATAATTAGTTAAAATAGTTACATGGAACACATTGTAATCTTGATAGAGGTTTGGGGTAAGATCCATGTTATAATCTATTATCCCTACAAAATAAATATTCTCAAAGGTGGAAATACACATATGGCACAAATTTCATTTTATTATGAATCTCATAACCTAATTCCACGGAAAACGTCATAGGAATACCTTATCAAAAACATAGAATTCCATATCTCACTGAATATTGACGGTATAATGCTTATGTAAACTTTGATATTCTTCCATATAATACTAAATGGATCTAACCTTCTCTATCATTTCCTTAACTAATATAGTTCCAAATATCATTCATTTTATTACATAACAACATCACGTCAGAGTTATATACTTTCTTCATAGAGGGAACCATAATGATCAATTTAAATTCTCAATAAAATTCTATTGTTATAATAAAATTCAAAAAGAGTATATTGTTGATATAAGCATTCATTAAAATATATCGTATAGTATAGTAGTACATCATTCTATTTTTAAATGGTTCTCTTAGTCTATCCATTTAATAAGGATGATATTATGTACATAGAAACTAATATATATTCATTGCCTACCTAATACTTCTCTACAACATTATGGTAAAACTTGAATCTTGATCAGATACGACATAATGTGGTATTCCATACAATGTTACCACTTCTATAATGTATATCTTAGAAAGATAATCATGAGGGAAATATTATGTGATAAGAATAAAATGTGTTCAAATATAAGGTGACCAACTAAAATCCAAAGATAATTATAAAATTAACATGTTACAACTAGAAATTGGAGTTATACCCATAGGCTTAGACCAGCGTTTTGGAAAACTATTGGTGTAAGGAACTTATACTAATAATTTTGGAAAACCATTAGTATAAGTACCTTTTACAAACCAAATACCAACTATTTTTTTAATATAGTGGATATAAGTGTCTTGTACATACCCTATACCGATGGTTTTTCTAAAAATGTTGGTATAGGTGAAACCTATACTGACAGTTCTCAAAAAACACTTGGTAAAAGTATCTTTTACATAACATACACTGAAGGTTTTACCATTACCATTGTTATATATACCTTAAACATAACATATAAAAATGGTTCCCCAAAATATTGAGTAATAGGTACTGAAATTTTATATGAATGTTTTTTATATAATTTTAAATAAATCAAAATTTAAATATTTTTTTAAAATATAATGTTATGTATTTTGTAAATTATACTAATACAAAAATTTTATATTAGTTGTTAGTTAATTGAAAAATAAGTGGAAGGTGATGAGTTCATATTTTGACTGTCTAATATTTTTAAAAACATAACTACACCACTGGTTATCAAGAATGTTGCTATGTACCTATAAAAATAACATTGGAAACTATTAGTATAGGATCTAGAGTTTCTTAGAGCCTATAACGTCATTTTTATAATAGTTCGTATAGCTCACCTGTAGCAATGGTAACCCCAAAACAATCAATACAGGTCTATACTGACCTAAATTGATCTAAAAGCCCTCCAAAATAGCTATATAAGCAATACTAATGGTTTAGGGTCCTTTAACAATGGTTATAATTTGTTAGAATATTATGTTTCCAGTATTGTATCTTGGTAATTCCTATGATGGAATATATATTAATGTTTTCACATAACCATTCTAGAATAGGTAATAGTTAAAACTTCCCCTTATAAATAAATCTATCTGTATTAACTTGATTTCATATTAGTAATAGAGATACATACTCTATAATACCTCTAATCATGTTACCCCAATAAATATATCCCTCAAGATCTCTATACATCTATATACTTCTAGGATGGATAGAAAAATATAAACAATGTGCTTCATCTGATATCTCCATCAATCATGATAAAATAATGACTCATACTCAATACCTAAGAAATATCAGTCTATCATAATCAAGGTTGAACTAAGGAACATTTCTCAGCTATTTTTATAGATCTTCATCTTCCTTATATACCTCTATAATCGTCACATTGAAGGATGTTTAACACACATTCAAGAAAGATAATATTTCTCCTATTAAAAAAATATGTTTTTTTAGAGCCTTAGTAAATCGATAAATATTATTCTTTTTCTATCCTCGCCATAGATATGCTAGCATAATCATTTTGTTTCAATGCATCAAGCACCTTTTTTATTTTCTAATGGTAGTAATATTAAGAAGTCCCAATTATAATAAAATGAAATCATTTTTTCTAGAACATATTAAACAATTTTGGGGTGAATGAATTCATTAAAATTTTATTATCAATATATATATATATATATCACACATTTCTCAAAAAAAATATTTTTTCTATATATTTAATGAAAACATTTCCATTCCTCACTCCAAGTTAGGGGCCAAGTAATTCTTCTTTTTCACTATTAATATATGAGACACATAATCTATCAATATGTAATCTTTTACAATAAAACATCATGATCCACTATTAACACATCATAATATATCACAAAACCTTGTCCAAATATATGTAGTTTGTGTAAAACTGCACTAAACATCATACTGTTCACCTCCTCGAAATATTATTCACACTCTTTTTTAAAGAAACATGACCCCTATCAATTTTAAAATGGTGATTTGATGAGATATCCCTGGTAAATGATTAAAAAAATATTTCTACTATCCAAAAATTAAAGAAAACTATAGATCTCAGTCACAGTGCTTGTTCTAGGTTCATATTCGACGACTACTAGCATAGATGGATCAACTGATATACCCAAACTTGTGATCACATTTCCTATTAATTATAAATTTTGAAACTAAAATTTATGAATACTAAATTTTCCATATAGTTTCTCCCCCTTGAAATTTTTTTCCGTAATTATAAAGTGATCTTCATTTTCTTCATTTATCTCCTAATATAAAAATATAATCTATAAATACTACCATAAATTGACTCAGGTAATAACTAGATTCTCAATTCATTATGTCCATAATGATTTCATGGTAATTAGTGAGTCCAAAAAGAATACCTATAATTTCATAGTGTCTATAATCTGTAAATAATACTATATCATGTATATCTTCACTTTTAAACATATATTAATAGTATATAAAATGAAGATATTCCAATAAAATTATGGATCTCATCAAATATGAGTGTGGTCCTATTATGTTCTTGATAATCAATGTGGAGTCTCATCAATAAAACTTGCCTCAAATACTAGTTTGACCCACTGTAAAGTGATAGTCGAGATGAATGCATTATCTATATTCTCCTTGAAATTATTCATTAATTTATGAAATTCAATCATGTCCATTCTATAATGATTATTTTAAATAGATTCAACACCAAGTATTAGTGATACTAAAAAATCGACTTTACTATTCTGATGAATACAAGAAAAATCATCCATAAATACATCAAATAATACATGAACAATATAAATTTATTCTATTTTTATCTTATCCCCACCCAGAAAATATAAATACCATTTATAAATAAGAATTATGTCCCGTAAATTGTATGTAATTTTCATTGTAATCTAGTATTCATCCCCACACAAGTAAATGATAATAGGTTCATCCAAAATAGTAAATGGGACTTCACATCATTGGATATTTATATGTACTCTATATAGATAGATCCTATCAATACACAATATCACATCAAACTCATCTATCGGGAGAATAAAAAAATAATAAAATCTCATTTTCTAGAAAAATCATCTATCGAATAATCATAGTTTGGTGATACAATCATTATTCCACTATGAGATTTTTCAATATATAATAATTGGGGTGGTAATGTGATACCCTACGAAAATATTCATATATAAATGAGTGGGTTAAAAAATATCCAAATTAAGACATTATAAATGATAGATTATATGGTTTTTATACATTTCACCAATTTGTTATCAAAACCCACATCAGCAATAATGATCAAATTATATTTACTTGTATATTTTTTATTAAGGGATTATAGATGTTTATCATCATTATTAACCCTTATATTTGAGCATTGGATAGTAACATTATCATTCCACTTTCATTTTAGGATTTGGAGTGTGGATGGTTAATTATGTGTATATTTATCTCTATTTACATCATTAATTAACCACTTCTTATTACATTCATATTTTTTCCCAATGACCATCTTTTATAGACTTAATGAATTTATCATTATTCTTAAGATAATTTACACTATCTTATATCCATTCTTACGGAACAAAGAAAGACTCATATTCTTCCCTCTATGGATTTTAATTTTAGAATTTCTGTTGAATTATATCTTTCCTTTCATATCAAAACCATGATAGTAAAATTGAAATTGATCTTCATTTATAACCTTGAGAGTTCATTAAATTATTTTTTTCATGATTGATAAATAATCTTAGATATAATTCTGTTTAAAGACATGATATTAAGCCACTGATGAATTGATTATTAATAATTACATTTTTAATGTTAGTTTAGAATTGCACGTCACACGTCATTAAAATGTATCCACATATGAACTAATTGATTCATCATCCATATTATTTATCTTAAGGAATTATTTATCCATTTTCATTTTAAGTATATGAGGAATTTAATTATTAAAAAAACCACTTAAACATTTCTGAATTCATGGATTCAATTTCACCATGTTGCCTCAGGTTCTTGATAAGATACAACCATTGATTAGTTTCCCCATCCAAATGATAATTTTAAAAAATAAAATTTTCATTATTAATGTGAAATAGGATGGAAAATATAATTTTAGTGGTCTTGGTCCATTTCTCAATAAATCGTGGATCATAATACCCACTAAAAGTAGGTGGATTCTTACTCAAGAAATTCTAGAAAAGGCATATTTAATTAATTTGATCATTTGGAAGCTCAAACTGATTCATTGACATATAATTTTGAGTCAGCATATGAAAAAAAATATTATATTACAAAGACCATAACATTTTGTGTCTCAGGAGGGCAATCACTACATTTTCTATCATATTCAGCAATACCATGATTCATCTTGGTGCTAGTTGTTGACGAAAATTAGAAATCAGGGGATAAGAAACAATAATCATAGTTAGTAATCATATAATATTGGAAATTAATTCATAGGATGTCTAAATCATGATACCATCCTTTAAATTTAATAAACATTATGTTCATCTCATACCCCAATGGGTTATCATATATTTTCATAGATTTTATTCTCCCATTCATCATAATGGTTCATAAATAAAATTTAAATTGACACATTAATATTTCCAAGGTATTCCTATCAAGGTTTTCATTCCTATTCCTACACACCATGAACTAGTGACAATCTATTGAATACAAAATCTAGACATTTCATAGTTATTACCCTGAGGTTTCCTTTTTAATATCTATATCTTCTTTCTTATATCTAGAGAGGTATGTATTTACTAGAAAACCAAATAATATCTACGTGACAAAATCTTCAGTATGTCATCATTTATGAATAATTATTCCAAATTATTTATACAAACATCTACATTCAAAATCACTAAAAATAACTAAACCCTCCTTCAATACCAACTAACAAGAAAAAAATACATTTATAAATATCACATCATTTGACATGAATATTTAACACACATAACAACAACACATGACCAATAACCATAATGATTTACTATATCTTTTGGAATCATGTATACTCATCTTATTTCATGAAATGTCATCAAAATCTACCACAATATTATTCTCACATAGTACACTTCTAGTTCATAACCTACTAAAAACCATTTTTTAAATCTTAGGTAGAGGAATTATAATAAAGGGAGATATAAGATTCTCAATACATGTAAACATTGGAGATAAGATTTTATAATAAAAAGTGATCCTAAGATAAGAATAATTGTATTAGGGAATGATATAAATATTTTAATATCATAACAAATAGTTCATAAATCTTAGTCATAAATCATACAATAAAGATTTGTCAGTTTTCAAAACCATAGTCATAAGAGAATAGAATTTGATAATCCATGCTAAAATTACATTATATTTAGATATTTTCATAAGATAGTTTCATTAAGTGCAGAACAATCATTATCAGATAAATCAATTTTCAATTCTATATACCAAGGTAGTATTTACATGTTTTCCTTTTGCTAACCATCCATTTACCATCATTGGTATTTTGATAACCTCTTATGTACCCTATTTTAGATATTGGATGACCTCTTATATACCCATTGATCTCATTAAAATTAAACATTATCCAATGAACATGAAGTCTATAATGAATCCACATATAAAATAATCATAATACATTAATATTTATGCCACATGATAATGAAAACATTTATCATTTTTCATAGCTTAACCCATCAATAAATATGTTTCATTAATATTATATCATCATAATAATAAATACTGTTGTTAAAGGATATGGATGGTATCATCAGATCAATTATTTCATGAATCACAAGTAACATCAATGGAAATTTACATAGATTAAAATAACAAGAAAATACCACTGTAAATATTCATGATCAAAATAATTTTTATAATCCAACAAAAAATATTAAAAATTAAAAATTTATAGAATATTTGGAAAACCAATTTCATTCAAAATAAAAATGAAAAATTTTCATGTATTCATCATGGAAAACAACAATAAGTGTTAGATGAAAATTCATTTATTTTATATATCATAAAACAAATATTATTTTCACGCATTTACTAAAAAATACATTTTTCAGAAAATGAAAAAAAATTCATTTTTAAACATTTTCTACTGGTAAAAACATTAGAAAATATTGATCAAATAAATCATTGGGAATAGAAAAAACATTATTAGAAACAATTTATAGGAAATATTTATATTTAAGAGTAATATAATAATACAAATACAAAAAAAATGTTTGTATTACATAAAATGTTCTTTTAGACATTTGAGGAAACTAAAGGATGAAAATGACAGAAAAAATTTTAATTTCCAAAAATAAAAATAGGAGACGAAAATACATAATATTTGAGAGATATAGTTCATATAATTACACAATCATAAATTCAAGTGTAAATAATCTCTATAAAAATTGGTATTGTAATATAAAACCATTACTATTTTTGTAACTTTTGAATAATAAGACCAATAAAATAAATAACATATAACAAAAATCTAAATAAAATAAATATAAATATATTTAAGAAATATCATGTTAATGTGGAAGTATGTACATTACATAAGAGAAAACAAATTTGTAAATGCGGCATATGTCCCACAAAAACAAAATTTAGATGGGAAACCCTTATATTAGGCCCAACATGCATCATAATCTATTTTGACCTCATATATAATAAATATAAATTTATTATAATTACATAAAATATTTATATTATAACTTATAATACAATAAATGGTTTACCTATGGAATTTTATCCCAATTTTATTAACAATCATTCTTTATCATCATCATTTTCGGTGTTAACGTCTTCATTTCTCATTTATGTTTCAATTTAGCACTTATGGCCTATATAACATGATCATGGTTCCATAATATATATAACATTAATCATGATATAACTATAATATATATTCATTAAATATATATTTTTACCCATCCATAAATGTTATGGATAGAAAAACTAATTACACTATTCATGTACACCGCAGTCTAAACATGTATAGGAATCCCATTTTCATTTTCAAATTAAAGGATTGAAATAAATATTAATAATATTTTTATTATCAAAAAAATAAATACATAATCAATACCAAATTAATTTATCAAATTCACTATTATATACATTAATGTGAGGTTGTGATGGAAATAAAATCATACCGCGACATAGAGGTGGTAGTCTTCACGTACACGCGAGTGATACTTGTATTTCATAATTTATTAAATTGTGGTTAAAATGGGTTTCTTATTACTATAATAACATATTATTATATTTATGATACTATATCTATAGTGAAGTGAATTTTTCTTTCATAACTATTACATAATTTTAAATATAAACAATATAATAGCCTTAATAATATAGGATCCAAAAGTTTGGTTTCTTGAAAAAATAAGTCTCATACATAAATTTAGCATAATAAAATATATATATATATATATATATATATATTAATTAATTCTTTAATCATTTTTTATTATCCATATCCTTCTCCATGTTAAATGTAATCACCTAAAGACATACATCAATGAACGGGGTGATCTAAAATCACAATAAATGGATGAATATGGAATTGAATCAATATAAAAAGAGTGAGAATAATCGTAATAATCCAAACATAATCAATGGATTATCATCAAAATCATCAGGGAATCAATGGATAAATTAATGTAATTTGGAAAGTAATAAAAATGAAACATCAGGTCTTAGTGGTAAAATACCACACATAGTTGTGAACAAAGCTAGCATCATGTTCCCACATAACATATGCTAATACACATAACATCATCATTGTGAACAATGATAGAATCAACTTCATGATTATTTCAAATTATTTCATGATTTAAATCACATTACCCAATTCAATGGATGTCAATATAAATTCATGACCACCTGTCACATCATAACATTACATAATCATGCATGCCACAATGAACATATAACAATATTAGTCATAAAATAACCCATAGAAATGAATGGGTGTTAGAATAATTTCATAAAACATTCATTAATGAATAAAAATTGGGGATCCCAAAATAAATTCTAAAAAATACTTGGTATAAGAATCATCAAGCGTTAGTGATGAAAAAAAATCTCAAGAGAAGTGAAGATATGTTTTTCAAAGAGGAGTTCATTTGAAAAAATCATTATGTTAGTCAAAATACAATGTTGGAAACATGTATATCCTATAAAATAAGAGGTAATAATAGTATAATATTATTTAAGAAACATTGTGGGAATATCCACACTGAAATTATTCCTAAAATATGTCTGACCTAGAGAAACGGACTTGGGTTCGAGAATCCCCTTACCTTTGTTCTCACTTTATTTATTAAATTTTACAACACTTAAATTATAATCGTATAGTTATAAAATCATTGATACATATGTTTATTGCAATAATTTATTCAATTATTTATCAACTATAATCAATGTATTGTATTTATTAATTTCCATTGATGAAATTGAAGCGTTTTTATATCATGTTTTTCATAAAAATTTCTCATTTCAATTTGATTTCCATAATTTATAAAATGAAATTTATACATTATTAAAATTATTCCAAGAATCATAAAATGAAGTTAAATACATGATTATATATTATATATAGTTTATAATACTTAAAGTAGGTTCACATAATTAATATAATGTTAAATTATTGACTAATTATTTCTTTTAATGTTATGTTGTGAATTAGTAGGTGGAAAAAAAGAATTAGAAGAAGCAGAAGGAATAAAAATGAAAGGAGTGGATCAGAACATATTTAATCTTTAGTGTAGCTTCTCTTGTAGAAAACTATATACCCTTTGTGATTGGTGTTGTATTTCTCCAAAATGACTATAAGGATTCTATGGGGCTTGAGAGGGAGTATTTTTTGAGATCATGGGATTTAGAATAGATGGGGTGAGTGGTTTTCCAATGGGATGGAGATTGAATATCTATACTTGATGATATGGGTTTTTTTAGAGTAAAATAATGAATAAAATATTATATTGTCACATGTCAATAATGGGGAATGAAAAAAGAAAATTAATTTCTTTATGCACCATAATAGATGACCAGGGTCTACTCACTTGATGAGCTTCTTAGTTTTTTTGCCTATAAAATCTAAATCACTTAAACAATTAATTTATTTTTTGTTTTTAGTTTCAAATGAAATCAATGAAAATGATTTTGGGATTATTATAATTATTTTTATAATGACATGAAATAAGGAAATTTATTCTAAAATGAAAATCTATATAGAATGAGTTAAGATTAAATCACTTTGTTTAGGGGATTGGTTTTAGGTATAATCATTTTTAAATTTTATATCTTTACTTTTAGTTTGATAATCCAAATATGAAGCCCCATGTTTTATCCGAGATTTTTTATTTAAAAACTATGAAATATCATTGAATTCCAAATCACCCTCAATTATTCATCCTCCTTTAATCAAGGTGGATGAAAATCATTTGTCTACAATGTTCTATCTTCTAGTACAGTTCTCTATAGATGTTTTTTCATCCATTTATTATCCCAAATCCATCATATAAAGAGTTAACCTATAAGGAGAGGAAATATATATTTAAACAAAAGAATATAAATAAATTGGGTTGCCTACCATTGATGGAAAATCAAAAAATTAGTGACATCTCCCTCACCATGAATGCTACTAAAATATAGTATAGTTATAAGAAAAAAATTATTGAAAATTCAAGAACACATTGACCTTCTCTAGGGCCAAGCCTTGATGTCGGCCTCTTATTTCTGAGAGTATCTGATAACTTGGTGGAGCGGATGGAAAAGAAGAAGAAGGGTGATAAGATAAAATAAAGAATAAACAAATTTAAAATGAATGGGTTGAGAAAATAATACAACAATAGAGAAATAGAATTTTGTATGAGTGAATAAAATATTAAAATAATAACATAATTATTATATGATAGATATTTAAATAAAAAATAAGAATATAAAGGAAAATAAATTAGAAAGAATAATTAATTTTATATAAAATAAAATATTGTTTAAATAATAAAAAATATATTATTAATAAAAATGGTAGTATTATTATTAATAATAATTAATATATGAAAATTAAAATAATAATAATAATAAGATATAATATGAATCAATGGCACAATTTAATAAAAAAATGCATGAAGTATTTTTATTAATTTAAATGAATTTTAAATTTCATTTTAAATTAACATTAAAAATATATGAATAAAATAAAATAAAAATAAATGAATACTAAAAATGAAGACATAGAGGGTAAGAGAACAGTGTAGCTATGTATTGGCCTCCTCAAGTGAGTTCTCTCCTTTGGGGTCGACCAGATGTCATTGTAGTGGAGGTATGTCCTCCTTTTAGTGGAAGAAAAGATGGTGTGCATTCTCTTTAAATTTGGGAGGATATAATATATTATTTAAATTCCCCCAAGGACCCATGAGGATCTCACATGGAATGAATCCATGCAGGGGATGTGATCAGAGGCATCTCTTGGTTGAGGCGGTGGGCATCAGGTGTAATAGGGTTTCCACTATTTATGGAAGAAGCCTCCTACGGGTGAGGGCCAACAACAAAGACTATGGTAGCCTGTAATGGATACAATCATGTGGTTAAGAGAAATTGGGGTGGGATCATCCTATACCGAGTCTATGGTAGTGGTGACCACCTCATCTTTCTTCCTTTGTGGTGGCTAAAGGATGCTTGAACCATGCTTTTTCATGCTTTATAGGTACTTCTCTGGGTCCATTGGTGATGGAGGTCGGCGAAGCTGAGTAGAATAGCCACGATGGCATGAGGGTAAGATGAATTTGTCATAGAGGATGTGGTGGTAGGTCATGAATGGAGTAGGGAAACATGGATTTTTCATAGAATCGGGGGATCATACGACAGTTGTGGAAGAATACGGATGTAGTGAAGTTGAATGGCAGTAGATCATGGATCTCCTCTTATCCTCTACCACTAATAATTTCGACATGAGACTAGAGGTTTTAGTGGGGTGGCAGTGGGACTTGATAATGGGATTGATAGGTGGCTTCCATGGATGTTTTTGGTGAGTTGTAGTGGGTGGTGATGCCTTTCAGCAATGCCACTATAGTGTCAGTTGCACGAGGTGGTAAAAAAGATGGAGTGGATGTGGCGGGGGCTGTGAGTACTGGAATGGTAGAGATGAATTCTCTAAGGGAATCTGGTGACATCGAGAAAGTAGTGGTGATGTAGCAGTTTCATTCGTAGTGGAGTATGCTGGATCTGTAATGGAGTGTGGTAGTGTCAATGTCACACATCAAAATGTGGGCACATGCACAAATCACTTATAAGATTCAATGTGTGAGGCCCTTCTCAAACTGCTGATCTAGGGATAAACTCCTGGTTCCACATGCTTATACCCATGGGAACACACCACGCCCACCCATGATTTGTTCCACCACTTCCTTCCATGGGTTTCACCACCTATAGACGGTCATGGACTTAATCACCTTGAGCCCTTTATGGGAGTGATTCCAAATGCATCTATGTTCATATCGGCCAATACGGGCCTTCCCTTATATTTCTTGGCGAGCCAGGCCATGTTGGCCAAGGAAGATGGTTGGTGAGATGATTTTGAGGAACAGTTGAGTCATGGCCTATATGTTTATATAAAGTACAATGAAAGAATTCGAATAAGATAACTTATTGGATGGATTTTCATAAATAAAATTTCCCATGTAATATTCCAAAATATTTTATTCATTTTTTAAACCCTTTTCATTATATAATTAAAATTACCCAATTATTAATAAAAAATTCGATATTATGGGTATTTAACATTTAAACCCCCTTAAAACCATTGAAAAGTTAATTAAAATATGAACAAAAATCTGGTCTCTCAAATACCTCGAATCTTAAACCATGCATGTCCTTAACAATAAAATCTCAACATGGAATATAAGAGGACACCAATCCTATCAAATATCAAATTTCAATGCGATAAAATTAATTTATGGTCAATTTCCACAAAAATTTCAATATTCCAAATGAAATTTTAATTTAAATTCTCAATTTTCAATGAAACTATTAATTCAAGAAATTTACGTTCTCCCATTTGAAAAATGGTGGAACTTCTGTTCGAGTAAATTCATTTTCCTTATTTCATAATTATTAAACATTTCAAATCATGATTTACCTTAATTTTGATTCAATTGGATTTATCCTCATAAAATGAGAAAAATATCAGTATGCATAATCTTGTAAATTAACTTATTTACACACTTTTTGAACGCAAAAAGAATATAAAATCACATGGTCTTGAAATTAAAGGTTCAAATGACTATGGATTAATTTTTTTTATTAATTTATTTTTTAAAATTAAGTCTCAAGGAAGTGGTTTACCTATAATGTAAAATACCAGATATCAAAAATAAAAGTGTAATGAAATTATCCCCCTCAAAGAATCAACTCCCACTTCTCCCAAAAAGTCAATGAAAATATCATGAATAATGAAATCAAAATGATTTATGTTCACCTTCTTGTGTTTTTTCTCTACATTTTTTATTTTTCTAATGTTATTATTGGAATAATTATATCATCCACCACTTGACCACATATGAAAAAAACAACGGTCTAGTGATAGTGATTTTTTATTATTTTAAGTTATAACACAATCCTTTTTTGAAATTTTTTTTGAGAAGGGAAATAATTAATTTCATTGGATAAATCAAAAACATTTCCTTATACCTAGAATAAGAACCCCCTAACGTCTTTCATACTATGAATTTTATTCTACCCACCATGATTCCCTTCACACCAACACTTTAATTTTAATATATCACACAATTAATACGAGTGGGATATGAATGGTAAAAAATAGATTGAAACACGGTGCATCCCTAAAAACGTAATTCAGGGTTTCTATGGGAAAAAATTATTTATGTAATGGTGTACTTTTAAGAATAATTTTTTATAATATGATTCCTTATTCATTATAACTATATTTTTTCATAGTAAAATCATTGACACGTTTAAATACAAGTTCTAGCTGTTGGTGTGTCCCATGATCACTCAAGAAATACACTCAATAAAAAGTAGGAATTACATAGTCTATAAATATTTTTAGGAATTTAAATATGATATTATAAAATCACATAAGGAATGATTAATAAAAACAAATAAGTTCACAATAATTTCATAATATCAGTGCATGAAAAATTGTTGGGAAAATTAATTTACTTTAATCAATTAATTCCCCTAAATCCTGAGTCTTCATTTTAATATCCATGTTTTCCATTATTCATCCAATTATCCATTTAACTCATTCAATTTCATTAATATTTAAATCTAAAACATGGAATCAACAGATTCTTAATAAACTCATGTCTTCTAGGTATTTAATGTAAAACATGAATTCAAGTATGGGTATGCACTTTTACCTTAATGGTCAAAAACTGTTTTTGGACCTAAAATGTACATAGTTTTGAAAGATAAACATAAAAGGTAAATCCCTTATAGAATAGATATTTTGGTCCACTTCCACCTTATTTTGAGTTTTCATTTTTCAATTATGACCCTACAAAAGAAAATTACTTAATTAATCACAAGGATAATGTCTTTTAAGATCAAATGGAATAAGAGGGAGTGGCCTACATGCTGGACTACTCCTATGAAATCAAAATGGAATCTGAATTACTAGAAGGAAAATAGAAATAGATATGTCTTGGTATGATCCCCCACGTGGAACTAGGATTTTTACTACCTACAAAATGCCATACTAGCTATAATCCAAATTTTTATAGTGGATGAATCTTATTTGATTGGAACCACCACATGTGGATTTCACAGCTTGTGCTCCATCCTTGTTCTTATAGAATGATCTATGGATAGAATAAACCATATCCTCACTTTCATAATTAGGTATATCCTATATGGTGTGGGTAGGATGAAGTATGAATCCTCCTTCTTCATAGTTGCTACTTTTGAAACCTTATTCTAATTAATTATTGTCTTCATAGGGGATTCATACATTGACTAATGAAATAGAAGTAAATAATTATTTCTACTTGAATAAAATTTTAAATTTTATCAGATATTTCCCCCATTAAACATGAGTATCCTATTTTATGATTTCATCGGTCTCAACTACTTGGATAACCTAATGGGGCTTCACAAATGAATGTTCATTGAAATCAGGGAGCTCCATGTGTTCCTCAAAATGTGAGTTTTTTAGATTCTCCACCCTCCTCTATAGAATAGAAAATATTTTCAATATCCTTATAATAAAAATATTATGGAGTGATGCACAATCAGGTATTTATAAAATTAGAAGATATAAAAATTAATAAAGGTTTAACTCTCTGATTTAGTTCAATTTATATATATACCTCAGTGTTGAGTGCCTCTTGGAGTAGATTCCATGTGGATGAAGGTACGTAGTAGATATCCTCTTTCATGACTTCAAATCACACCACTTGTATGGTTTCTTATTTCAATATTATTGCTCTTATTATTTATAATTTTTGTGTAGATCAAGCTATTCATCGCATTCATTCCATAAGTCATCTACTTATTGTTCATCTCACATATGTAGGTCAGTATACAAGTCTTTCTTTTTGGAATCCTCGGGAAAATAAATAGATAAAAGTATCTCATATTTTTGGTTCAGGTTCATATTACTCTTATAGAGTTTAGACATATGCAGTTATCCAATCCATATAGATTTGTATATCTTTCACCATCACCTTCTCATCATTAATTTCATATTTGGGTTTCTGTTTTTCCACTAGCTCCTAGAAATCTTCATGAGTTAATTCATCAAAAGTGTTGGGAGGTATTAAAGAGGGATTTTATTTTGTTTCTTAGCCTCTTATTGATAAGTTTATGGGATGTATTCCCATAATTAAATCAACTCCCTAGCCAATCCTTTAAACAATTAATGGTCATGGGGTTCTTTGAGATCCTTAATGAGGTCCTTGAATTATTCCTCTTTTAAAATATGTCTCCATGCTCCCCAAATATTTTTTGAACAAAAAATGATTTCTTTTGTAGACCATGGTTCTTAAACTTCTGGATAGGGAACTAATGAGTAACTGTTACATTAATTAAAAAAATGGACATTAGAAAAAATCATTGATTTTTTTTAATATTTGAAGTAAAATATATGTATGATTTTAAATAAAAAAATAAGTAAACATACGATTGGATCTTAAAAAAACAACACCCATTTTGGGGAACACATGCCCCGAGCCATGGAAAAATAAAATTATTTTTCTAGTACAGCACAGTAACTGACCATGTTCATCTCACTTAGGGAGATTCTAAATTTTTCACCGATATAATTAAAATAAAATAAATAATTACTTTTTATAGTTTTATATGAAAATAAAGAAAATGTTTTTGGGTTTTTGATTATCTATTTCTAATGACATGGAATATGGAAATTTAAACTCACATGAAAATATAAATATAATGAGTTAAGAAGAAAAAACCTCATTTTTTGGGTTTGGATTAAGGTTTAATCATTGTTATACTTTATACAGTTGACTTTAGATGGATAATCCAAACATGAAATATCATGTCTGAACTGCTATTATTTATATAAGAGTTATGGAATGTCATTAAATTCATAATCACTCTCAATTCATTATCCTCCTTTAATCAAGGTGGATGACACTCATTGTTCTAGGAAGATCCATCTTTTGGGACCCAACTCTATCGATGTTATTCCATCCATTGATTAGTTACAATCATTTATATAAAAAAATTACAATAGATAGAGGGAAAAGATATTTTTAAAAAAATAATAGAAATGAATTTAGTATCATGTCATTGGTGGTGAGTCTCCAAATCGGTGACATTCCAATCACTATCCATGCTACTAAAATCTACAACAAACATTACATAAAATTTATGGATAATTCATGAACATCATAAGCTCCCCTCAAAACAAGCCTTGGGGCCAGCCTCTCATTTCTATGAGTAAGAGATCAGTTGGTGGGGTAGATATAAAATAATAAGGATAGTGATAAAATAAAATAAACAAAAAAATTTAAATGTATAGGATGAGAAAATAAAATAATAAATGAATAATAGAATAGGAGTGAGAAAATAAAATGAAATAAAAATTGAATTAGGATAAAAGAGAGAAGAATAAAAATAAAATAGGAAAATAAAAGGAAATAATTTACAAAGATTAATTAATTTTAAATAAAATATAAAAAATTTTAAAATAACATTAATTAAAAGAATAAAAAAAGAATGAGAAGATTTAAGATGTATGGATGGCACAATTATATAAATAAATGAATGAACTATTTTTTTAATTTAAAATATTTTAAATTTTCATTATTAATAAAATAAATCAAAAATAAATTAAAGGAAATAAAAATAAAGGGAAACTAAAATTTAGAATATAGTGGGGTATAATAATAGTATAGCCACGACTCGGCCTTCTCATTCGGGTTCCCTCATTTATGGTCAGTTGGATGTCATTGCTGTCGAGGCAAGGTTTAATTTTATAGGATGATAAGGACATATTCACCCTCCTTCAATCAAGTAAGATATCA
This sequence comes from Viscum album, assembly GCA_963277665.1. Classification (NCBI taxonomy): domain Eukaryota; kingdom Viridiplantae; phylum Streptophyta; class Magnoliopsida; order Santalales; family Viscaceae; genus Viscum; species Viscum album. The sequence goes on from OY728135.1 coordinate 1,296,851,751, forward strand.
GGGGGGTTTCAAATTCACCCAAGGACCCAAGAGGACCCATAGGGAATGAATTCATAGGGTGTACGTGGTCAGAGGAGGCTCTCGATGGAGGCAATGGGCCTCAGGTGAAGTGGGGTTGTGTCAGGTCATGGCAGTTGGTTCTTCCTGGCGAGGGCTAGTAGCGGAGATGGTGGCTTCTAATGGGGGTTGCATTCATGCTGCTAGGTGACATCAAGGGTTTATTCATGCAGCTCCCAATGGATGGTTGTGGTGGCTGCCTCCTCCTCGGGCCTTCGTAGTGGCTGAAGGTGGGATAATTAATTTAAAAGGGTTTTTAATTTTTTTTTACAAAAGGGATATGGCTTGGGATATTTTTAAAAATGGGTATGATATGTGTGAACCCCATTCACGTATCCCCGATCCCTAGAAGATGTGTGAATGGGGTTCACACATCTTCCACCCAAGCGAGATGCATGAACCTCGTTCAGGCATCGTTCGCGAATCGGATGATGGAGGCGTGAACGGGGTTCACACATCATGCAGAATGTTTTTTAACAGTTTTAAAAAATTTTATTATTATTTTAGTTTTGTTTTGTTTTTATATATATATAAAACAAAAAAAAATTAGTAAAATTTATCCTCTATTTAAAATCCAGCAGCACTTCCATTACAATAGTTTGGATTCTAACAAAAACTCTCACCCAGGACTCCCTTTTATAAGAGGGCTTGCCCTTAAAATTATTCTGCATTTTTGATGTGGGATACAGGTTCTTCCTAACCTGCACAGCACATTCTGCATTTCCGATGTGGGATTCTGTTTCAAGTATGTGACTTTGAATGAGTATAAAATATAGACTATATGACTAATATAAATGAAATTTTAAACATTGATTAAACATATAAGAAATAGTTCAAAACAAAAATAATTTCATAAAAAATGTTGATCACAAATAAATTATAGTCATTCAAAACCATAAAATTGAAACTTAAAAACGTTTCATGTATTTCAAGTACGTTACTTTGAAAGACTATAAAATATAAACTATAACACTAGTATAAATGAAATTTCAAATACTGATTAAATATATAAGAAATAGTTGAAAAAAAATAATTTCATAGAAAATGTTGATAAAAAATAATTTATAACCATTCAACACCTTCAAATTGAAAATTAAAAATGATTCATGTATTTCACGTACGTGACATTGAATGACTATAAAATATTAACTATAACACTAATTTAAATGAAATGATAAGAATTGATTAAAAATATAAGAAATTGTTGCAAACAAAAATAATTTCAAAAATAATGTTGATCAAAAATAATTTTTAATCATTCAAAACCATCAAATTGAGACTTAAAATTGTTTCATGTATGTGACTTTGAAAGCCTATAAAATATAAAGTATAAGAAAGTTATAAATGAAAATTAAAATATGAATTTAGTATATAAGATATAGGTGAACAAAATAGATTATAATAAAGAATATTGATGAAAAATAATTTATAAGATTGCAAACACACAAACATGAAACATAAAAATGTTTCCAATATGTGGTTTTGAAAGACTAAAACATAAAATACCAGAAGAATATAAATGAAACATTAAACATGGATTAAACATATAAGTAATAATTAACAATTAATTAGATAATTTGTAGTACAATTATTAATTACATAATTATAAATTACTTATTAATCAATATAATTATAAATTAGTTAATTATTAATATAAATATTATTTATTAATTACAAATATACAAAAATTATTTATTTAATTACTAATATAATTATTTAATAATTAATTAGTTAATTAGTATCATAATTATTTATTATATAATAATTAATTAGTTAATTATTAATATAATTATTAGTTATTTAGTAATATCATTTTAATTATATAATAATTAAGTACTAATATAATTATTAATTATATAATAATTAATTAAAAATATAATTACTAATTATATAATAATTAATTATTTAATTCTTAATATAATTATTAAACATATAAAAATTAATTAGTTTATTAGTAATATTTTTATTAGTTATATAATAATTAATTATTTAATTTTTAAAATAATTATTAATTATATAATAATTAATTATTTAACTAGTAAATTAACAAGATAATTAATAATTATAATTATTCATTATAAATATTAATTATCAATTATTAATAATTATTTATATAATAATTTAATAGTTAATTAGTAATATAATTATTAATTATATAATAAATAAATAGTTATTTATTAATATAATTATTCATTATATAATAATTAATTAACTAAGAGTTAATAATTATGCTTCTAATTAACTAATTAATTATTATATAATTAATAATTACTACTTATAATTAGTAATTATATTACAAATTATATTTCATAATTATATTACTAATTTACTAATTAAATATTATAATATTAATAATTATAATACTAATAAATAATTAGTTATTATATATATAATTAATAATTAATATTGACTAATTGTAAATAATAAATGTAACAACCCAAAGTTTTTCAATGGAAAATTCCCTTCTTATATCTATTTCATAAAAACACAAAATAATGAACTACTAAGTGATAAGTGACCTTTAAACCTAATTTTGTCACCCTTATGTTTGGAATTTTAAAATTCCAACATTCACAGTTGTGTTCAAGATAGTTTTTGGAGTCCAATGAAACAAAAATAATTTTTGATGAATAGTAACCTACCCTTATGAATAGTAACCTACCCTTATGAATAGTAATATGACCCTTATGAATAGTAAATAAGAGTAACATTACCTATGAATAATAAAATAAAATTTAGACATCATAGAAAGTGATAATTTGACCTTAGTAAACATTTTTGGTATTTTATAAGTCATAAATAATTAATTATAATTTATTAATTTATTTAAATGAGTATTTATTTCCCTGAAATATATTCATAAATTATTGAATCAATGTCTAATAGTTTTTAGATAATTTTATATGACCCTACGTAAATTTTTAAAGAACTAAAAAAATCAGTTTTAATTTTAAAAACTGTTTTTTAAGTAAATTATGATTTTAATTAAATATTAAATTAATGATATTTAGAAAATTATTTTGGAAAAATGGACATCATTTTTGGATTCTACACGTCGAAAAATGTTAGGGGTAAATTTTTGGTTTTATTCTGAAATACTACAATTTTCGGGTGAATAGTAAAAAATACAGTTTTTCGCATAATCAGTGTACACTAAATTGTATCATTAATGATATAATGATGACATAAACATTCTATAACTATAGATTTGGCCAAAACATATTAAATTTCCTAAAATTTTCCTTGATATACAATAAATCCAATTCTCAAACTTAAAAAGAACTTTCCAAAGCCTAAAGTCAAAAGGTGATTTCTTAAAGTGTCTTTTTCTCTTTCTTTCACTTTCCTTTTAATAAAGTAATGAATTCGAATTATAAAGAAGATTTAAAGCCTAAAAAGAATTTTATTATATTAATATATGATTTAGGATGTCAAAAAATTACTATTACAAGTCTAACTTATGATATATTATTTTATTTAATATTTTATGCCAAAAACACCTCCCTTATGTATAAATAAGCCCTCCCCCTCCTCTTGCCAAACCACACCTCTCAAGCTTCAAGCATTGTCTAAGCTCTGCCCAATAATCTCTACTAGCCCCTTCCCCACGTCCAAGAGCTCCTGGTCTCATCGAAAGACCAAGCATATTCCCTTAAGGAGGTTCTTAAGAGGAGGATTCTAAAGGTAATTTCCCTCTCTCTTCTCCTTTAATTTCCTTTCAAGTTCAAGTTTCTTTTTTGATCTCTCCCTACCTATCTTCATCCAAACTATTTTGTAACTCCATTATTATATATATACTGTATTATTATGATTCTAATGGTATATTATATCACCCCACACCATTTCCCTCTTCCTTTTATTTTATTAAAGAGAACGTTGTTCATGTGGTGATAATTTATCACCTTCAAAAACGACATATTATCTTCTTCCATTTCTACCTTCAAATCTGGTCATGAAACCATTTTTATGGTTGAACCAGAATATTTTATATGTATTATGTTCTATTTTAGATTCTAGAAATAACCTATGGCCATACTACTAAGTGAAAAGTTAAAATGAGTTGGTTGTGATCCAAAAACCGCTCAAATTAGCCCAAATAATCATCATTTAATTCTTATCTAATGATTCGGCCACATGGATCTAATATAACTAATTATAAAATCATTAATTCTTTTTTAATATAATTAATTACATGTAATATCATTTCTGGATGTTTACCCATGATCTACCCAAACATCAATTTAAGAATACAAGTGGACCGCTCAAGAAAATCATAAAAACGAACATCCCCGATCAAAGTTTTAAACTCTCTAAGTCATCCAAAGGAACATAATATGAAATAATGAAACCATAATGAACCCTATTAATGTATAAAAGGTTCTGGAATTTCTAATTAATGAATATAATGTCATTATACAGGATATTAAAGAGAAGGAGTCATTCGAGTACAAGGTAAGGGGAAATCTCGAACCCAATTTTCATCCTTCGGGTTCTCCCTCTTTCACTCCATTTTTGATATGGTTACTCCTCAAAGGTCTTTTGTTCATCATTTCCTTTAATTTTATGGATATACATGTTTGTCACTGGTTTTTATGTTCATCAAAATGTTTTCCAAAACAACTCTTCTTTCAAGATCTCACCTTTTACTTCTCATTCAAGGTTGATGGTTCTTATATCAAGTATGTTGTTCCCTCTTTCTTTTGGGAACCCAAAGCTTATGAATGTGTTATTATGAGATGAAACCCATTCCTCTCCATGTGTTATTTATGTACATGTTTGATATGTGTTCTATGTGTCAAGCATGATAATGATAATGTTATGATGTGACAGGTGCGCCCGGAATTATATAGTGTAATATGAATGTTTAAATGTGACGGGTGCGCCCGGAATTATATAGCGCTCCAATGCATTGGGTAAAGTGATGAATCTCATTAGTAAATGTGAAATGATTCATGAAGATGATGCTAGCTTTGTTCACAAGTATGTGTGTTAGTTAACCACTAAGACAAGATGTTTCATTTTTATGCTTTGCCACATTTCAAGTTTATTGTTTATGCTCCTCTCATGTTCAAGATCTTTTTCCTATGTCATGATTATGCTCACTCCATGTTATATTGTTCTTATCTATCCTCTTACTGGGCATTTAGATCACCCCTTTTTATGTATATCCTTAGGTGGCTACATGTACTAAGGAGAGGACAAGTGTTACTAAGAAGCTATAGAAGAAGAGATTAAATGAATTTTTATGCTTGATGTTGTACTTGTTATGTGTAGTCCTAGTTTTCCCAAGACACTAAACCTCTGGATCCTCCATGTGTAATACTATTATGTTGTATATATTTGAAATGATGAAATAGTAATGTAAGAAAAGCTCGGGTCGCTACAGTTGGTATCAGAGGAAAGGATTAGTTAATTTGGGAATTAGGATTAGTGAACCCTAAATAAAACCTCTAGCATTAGACTGAGTACCAATATGCACACAAGGATATTTACCTTGGGATCCCATATGTTATGTTTTTGGTATAATTTTTTAAATGGATAAGTTATTCATGACTTGTTTACTTTTGTTTTTTTCTATCCATTTCAATTTTAGAAAATGGTGGGAACCAGGAGAGATAATGAAAGACAAGTACCCTCACCTGTTTTTGTAAAGTGAAATTTCGGGGGAAAAATTTCTTAAGGGGGGAAGAATGTAACGACCCAAAGTTTTTCAATGGAAAATTCCCTTCTTATATCTATTTCATAAAAACACAAAATAATGAACTAATAAGTGATAAGTGACCTTTAAACATAATTTTGTCACCCCTATGTTTGGAATTTTAAAAATCTAACATTCACGGTTGTGTTCAATATAGTTTTTGGAGTCCAATGAAACAAAAATAATTTTTTATGAATAGTAACCTACCGTTATGAATAGTAACCTACCCTTATGAATAGTAATATGACCCTTATGAATAGTAAATAAGAGTAACATTACCTATGAATAATAAAATAAAATTTAGACATCATAGAAAGTGATAATTTGACCTTAGTAAACGTTTTTGGTATTTTATAAGTCATAAATAATTAATTATAATTTATTAATTAATTTAAATGAATATTTATTTCCCTGAAATATATTCATACATTATTGAATCAATTTCAAATAGTTTTTAGATAATTTTATATGACCCTACGTAAATTTTTAAAGAACTAAAAAATCGGTTTTAATTTTGAAAACTGTTTTTTTAAGTAAATTATGATTTTAATTAAATATTAAATTAATGATACTTAGAAAATTATTTTTGAAAAATGGACATCCTTTTTGGATTATACACGTAGAAAAATGGTAGGGGTAAATTTTTGGGTTTATTCTGAATTACTTCAATTTTCATGTGAATAGTAAAAAATACAGTTTTTCGCATAATCGGTGTACACTAAATTGCATCATTAATGATGTAATGATGACATAAACATTCTAGAACTTTGGATTTGGCCAAAACATATTAAATTTCCTAAATTTTTCCTTGAAATACAATAAATCCAATTCTAAAACCTAAAAAAGAACTTTCAAAAGCCTAAAGTCAAATGGTGATTTCATAAAGTGTCTTTTTCTCTTTCTTTCACTTTCCTTTTAATAAAGTAACGAATTCGAATTATAAAGAAGAGTTAAATCCTAAAACGAATTTTATTATATTAATATATGATTTAGGATGTCAAATAACTACTATTACAAGTCTAACTTATGATATATTATTTTATTTAATATTTTATGCCAAAAACACCTCCCACATGTATAAATAAACCCTTCCCCTCCTCTTGCCAAACCACACATCTCAAGCTTCAAGAATTGTCTAATATCTGCCCAATAATCTCTCCTAGACCCTTACCCACGTCCAAGATCTCCTGGTATCATCAAAAGACCAAGCATAGGCCCTTAAGGAGGTTCTAAAGAGGAGGATTCTAAAGGTAATTTCCCCCTCTCTTCTCCTTTAATTTCCTTTCAAGTTCAAGTTTCATTTTTGATCTCTCCCTACCTATCTTCATCCAAACTGTTTTGTAACTCCATTATTATATATATAATGTAATATTATGATTCTAATGGTATATTATATCACCCCACACTCTTTCCCTCTTCCTTTTATTTTATTAAAGAGAACGTTGTTCATGTGGTGATAATTTATCACCTTCAAAAACGACATATTCTCTTCTTCCATTTCTACCTTCAAATCTGGTCATGAAACCATTTTTATGGTTGAACCAGAATATTTTATATGTATTATTTTCTATTTTAAGTTCTGGAAATTACCTATGGCCATACTACTAAGTGAAAAGTTAAAATGAGTTGGTTGTGATCCAAAAACTGCTCAAATTAGCCCAAATAATCTTCATTTAATTCTTATCTAATGATTCGGCAACATGGATCTAATATAAATCATTATAAAATCATTCAAACTTAAGTAATATCATTAATTACATGTAATATCAGTTCTCGATGTTTACCCATGATCTACCCAAACATCAATTTAAGAATACAAGTGGACCGCTCAAGAAAACCATAAAAACGAACATCCCCGATCAATGTTTTTAAACTCTATAAGTCATCCAACGGAACATAATATGAAATAATGAAACCATAATGAACCATATTAATGTATAAAAGGTTCTGGAATTTCTAATTAATGAATATAATGTCATTATACAGGACATTAAAGAGAAGGAGGCATTCGAGTACAAGGTAAGGGGAAATCTTGAACCCAATTTTCTTCTTTCGGGTTCTCCCTCATTCACTCCATTTTTGAAATGGTTACTCCTCAAAGGTCTTTTGTTCATCATTTCCTTTACTTTTCTGGGATATACATGTTTGTCACTGGTTTTTATGTCCATCAAAATGTTTTCCAAAAGAACTCTCCTTTCAAGATCTCACCTTTTACCACTCATTCAAGGTTGATGGTTCTTATATCAAGTATGTTGTTCCCTCTTTCTATTGGGAACCCAAAGCTTATGAATGTTTTATTATGAGATGAAACCCATTCCTCTCCATGGGTTATTTATGTACATGTTTGATATGTGTTCTATGTGGCAAGCATGATAATGATAATGTTAGGATGTGACGAGAGCGCCAGGAATTATATAGCGCAATATGAATGTTTAAATGTGACGGGTGCGCCCGGAATTATATAGCGCTCCAATGCATTGGGAAAAGGGATGAATCTCATGAGTAAATGTGAAATGATGCATGAACATGATGCTATCTTTGTTCACAAGTATGTGTGGTAGTTAACCACTAAGACATGATGTTTCATTTTTATGCTTTGCCACATTTCAAGTTTATTGTTTATGCTCCTCTCATGTTCAAGATCGTTTTCCTACGTCATGATTATGCTCACTCCATGATATATTGTTCTTATATATCGTCTTACTAGGCATTTAGATCACCCCTTTTGATGTATATCCTTAGGTGGCTACATGTACTAAGGAGAGGAAAAGTGCTACTAAGAAGCTATAGAAGAAGAGATTAAATGAATTTTTATGCTTGATGTTGTACTTGTTATGTGTAGTCCTAGTTTTCCCAAGACACTAAACCTCTGGATCCTCCATGTGTAATACTATTATGTTGTTTATCTTTGAAATGATGTGATAGAAATGTGTGAAAAGGTCGGGTCGCTACAATAAATATATTACTAATTAAGTAATCAATTACTATATAAATAAGAAATAAGAAATAATAATTATATTGAATAGTTTTAATGAATAATTATATTATTAATTAAATAATTATTTAATTATTGTATAATTAATAATTATACTACAAATTAACTAATTAAATATTATATATTAGTAATAAATAATAATAATTAATAATTTTTTTAGTAATTAACTAACTAATTATAATATAATTAATTATTCCTAATTATAATTAATAATCATATTGCTAATCAACTTATTAATTATTTTATAATTATATTATTCGTTAGTAATAAATAATTATATTAATTATTAACTAATTTATAATTATATTGATTAATAAGTAATTAGCAGTTATATAATTTATAATTATACTAATAATTAACTAATTAATTATTAATTATTTCATATATGTTTAACTCATGTTTTAAGATTCATTTATATTCATCCTGTAATTTATATTTTATAGTCTTTCAAAGCAACATATTTGATTCATTTTTATGTTTAATGTATGTGTGTTTCAAATCTTATAAATTAATTTTCATCCAAATTTTATATTAAAATATTTTTATTTTCAACTACTTCTTATATTTTAAATTCATGTTTTAATTTTCATTTATATTAATCTTACACATTATATTTTATAGGATTTCAATGTCACATACATGAAGCATTTTTAAGATTCAAATTGATGGTTTTGAATGGTTATAAACTATTTTTTATCAACATTTTTTATCAAATTATTTTTGTTTTCAAATATTTATTATATTTTTAATCAGTGTTTAAAATTTAAATTACATTAGTGTTACAGTTTATATTCTATAGTCTTTCAAAGTCACATACTAGAAATACGTGAAACATTTTTAAGTTTCAATTTGATGGTTTTGAATGGTTATAATTTATTTTTGATCAACATTTTTTATGAAATTATTTTTGTTTTCAACTATTTCTTATATTTTTAATCAATGTTTAAAATTTCATTTATATTAGTCTTATAGTCTATATTTTATACTCTTTCAAAGTCACGTACTTGAAACAGAATCCCACATCAGGAATGCAGAATGTACTATGCAGGTTAGGAAGAACCTATATCCCACATTGAAAATGTAGAATAATTTTCAGGGAAAGGTCTCTTATAAAAGGGAGTCTTGGGTGAGAGTTTCTGTCAGAATCCATACTGTTGTAATGGAAGAGCTGCTGGAATTTAAATAGCTGATAAATTATGCTAAAATATTTGATATATATATATATATAACAAAACAAAATAAAAATACAAAATTTTAAAACTTTTAAAAAATATTCTGCATGATGTGTGAACCTCGTTCACGCATCCTTCATCTAATTCTTGAAGGATTGTTGAATGGGGTTCATACATCTCGCTTAGGTGGAAGATGTGTGAACCAAGTTCACGCATCTTCTCGGGATCAGGGATGTGTGAACAGGGTTCACGAATCTCATACCCATTTTTAAAAATATCCCAAGCCCTATTCCTTTTGTAAAAAAATTTAAAAAACCATTTAATTTAATTATCCCCGAAGGTGGATCAAACTGAGCTTTAGAAGGCTTTGTGGGTCGTTTTTTATGCATTGTAGTTGTGATGGAGGCTGACAATTTCAAGAGGTGAATTTGAGGATGTGTAACTGTATTTTGAAGGTAGAATAGGGGACTTGGTAGTGGGCCATTCATGGAGGTAGGGAAGAAGGTCTTCTTCATGGTAGTTGGGGCTCATGCGACGATTGTGGTGGCCTTCAGATATGGAATAGTTGAATAGTGGTTGAGCAGGGTGAACCTATTCCCCTCTTTCCTTCACAATGGATTGAGGAGACTCAATATTATAATGGGGTATGGATGGATCATGAACTTGGCCTCAGGATGTGGCTTTAATGGAGGTTTTCTATGAGTTTCAATGGGTGGAAACTCCCAGAGGTGATGTTGCGGTGGCGACGGTGCCACAAGGTGGTTGTTCGTGGTAGAGATTGGAGGAAGAGGTGGTATTGGGTGATGTAATGGTGGCGGTGAGCTCTCTAGTGGTGTCTTGTCACATTGGGATCACCATGGTGAAGTGGTAGTGGAAGATGAAGCAGAGCGGGGCGGAGCGCGGCGAATCCACGATGGAGTGCGGCGATGCCCGTGTCCCTCATCAAAACATGGACACAAGCACGTATCTTTTATAAACCTCAATGTGGGATTCCTGGCTTAAAATACTGGTCAAGGGATGGCATCCCAGTTCCACATGCACACACCCATGGGTACGTACCATGTCGACCCATATTTTCCCCCTACTACCTACCACAGCGTTCACCACCCATGGCCGCTCCTGGATTTGATCACCATGGGTTTCACACGAGAGTGATTACTAGTTAATCTATGAATGTGAGTTTCTAAAATTAGAAAATGGATGTTTATTTTTGCCATGAAAAAACCCATGTTTTATTAATTTCATGAATTGTGAATTTTTTTTGTGTTTTTTTATTGTTATTCATTCAGGATGGGCCTATGTGTTTTGGATTTCTATTTTTTCAGGCTTCTGGATTCTAACACACTTATTTTGTGGGCCTGTTGTCTGCTAGACCTTTTTACCAATGTATTTCCACCATGGCGATCATGGTGCTCTATTTCATACTAGTTGTTGATGTTCCACGATCTGGAAGTCTTGGTTCGCTGGTTTGTGCTTCTTCGATGATCTGATCAGTGCCACCCACCCACCTATGGCCGCCCACATGTCCTGGTCTTTGCGAGATTTTTTTGAACCACTACTTCTTCAAGATTCTTCAGTTTGTTTGTTTTCTACTGCGTGTACCTCATCGATCGCACCTATTAGTGGTGTCATTTCATTTTCAGTCATTGTTATTATGGGGTGCTTGGTTTTTATTTTGGGTGGTTCATCATCTTCAACATTCTTGCCTGGAGAGCTGTATGGGAAGTGGAACCATTGCTGGTTCAGAGACTTGCAACTTACGCCGCCATCTCGATGATGGTTTCGGTGGTTTTCCGGTGGAGTCTCCTTTAGAAATCAGGGATGCAACCATGGCGGAGATATGTGCTTCTCGGTTCTTATGTATTTGTGATCATGATCTATATTTTCTTGTCTGATCTTTGAATTTTGTGTTCCTGGTTTCTATACTGGTCTACTTATAGTCGGGGTTGCATGCGTGAGTCCGTCCAGTTCGGAATAGAACTCTGTTATCTCTGAGTCCGAATTCATCACTAGCTCTTGCCGTGGAGAGGTCTTCGTTCTCGGATAGCATTTGTGGTTCGTGTATGTGATCAGTGTTTACTACTTCTTCACTTGTATGTGCTCTATTTTTTTTTCTTTTTCATAACAAAAAAGAATATTTGGTGATGTTCTTACCTTGGAGTAGGACCATAAGGTCTGAACCACGTAAACCCTGTTGTCTATTTTACTTTCCTACAAATTTAATTTTTTCTTATCTAACATGCTTAACAATACATTTTGTACTCTCCTGTGTTAACATTGCATTTATATCTGTAAACTGTCTCAGTTCTACAAAAAGGTTTATCAAATCCTGTTACTCATTTTATTAATAATGTATATCAAGTTTTAAATTGATAAATTTGAAGGAGAAAATGATTTTAATTTTTAGAGAGCTAAAATTCATGCTTTACTTGTTCATAAAGGTCTTACTGATGCTTTACATGGTAGTATAAACCCTATTGTTTCCACCATTTTCAATGGTCATTACACCACTATATTTGTTGATGTTAATTCTAGTATATTGGAAAAGGCTCACTGCACTCTACTGTTAACTTTGGGTGATAAGGTGTTGGGTGAAGTAGCACATGAAACCACTATTATATCGATTTTAGTTAAACTCGAGCATTTGTATATGACTAAATCTTTGCTTGGATGTATTTATAAAAAATGTTTTTATATATTTTTAAAATGTCACCTGGTTCTTCTGTACATGTCAATATAGATGGGTTTAATAAAACTTTATTAGATTTTGCAAATATAGACATTGAAGTTAAGGATAAGGATCAGGATTTTATATTGTTAACCTCTCTTTATGATTATTTTAATTCATTAAATGATTTTATATTGTATGGACGAGATTCCATTACGCTGGAAGAGGTTAAGTCTATTGTCCTATCTCATGATCTTCAAATGCATAGTTTGAAGGAAGTGTCATGTTATGTTAAGATTAAAACTCAAATGTTATATACCAAAGCTCCTATAAAAAATAAGGGTTGGAAGGATATGAATCAGTTTAGAGGATTTCGGGGTTCTGAGTGTGGTAATATAGGCCACATTAAACGTTATTGTCCTAATCTAAAAGGAAAATATAGTACTGCCCTGTCTCATATTTAATGTCCCAATTATGAGTCTGTCGAAGTTCTTTAGTCTTACATCCCCATCGTTAGAAATTGACATAGGTTCTGTGTAATTTGTCTTGCATTCCTAGGATTGGCTCCACTTATCTTTGTGGAGGAATCACTGTTAAGAAAAAGTTTTTCTGTGGGATGGTCTTAGCCATTAGGGATTAGGTGGAGAAGTTGTTCTCCGAGTGGTTTTCTATTCTGTGATTACTGTGTAATGTTTTCTACCATTTTGAGTAATGATAAATTGTTTTCAAGATTTGTTTCTATTTTTTTCATTGTATTTTACTACTTGGGAATGTCTTTTTGAATTTTAGGTCGTTGGTGCAAGAAGGACCAGCTATTCTAGGGTGAATCAAAGGAAATGTTGGGTAATTTTGTTAAATGTCGTTTCTTAGTTCAAATTTCTAAGCATGTTTAATTTGTATAGGTAGTAGAATTATAGTGTGGGTAGAACAGGTTCCACTACTGTCACATGCTAGGTGATGTTCATACTGGGTAAATATTTGTAGACTTATGTTTTTCTTGTTATAGAGAATATAACCACAATAGAGATATGTTTTATCGGTAGATAAGTCGTTTTCAAGAACACCATCAGTGTAGTTTTTTTCCTTAGTATTGAAATGGTGAATATTTTTTAAATTGGATTTTCAAAATTAGAAAATGGATGTTTAGTTTTTCCATGAAAAAACCAGTGTTTTCTTAATTTCATGTGTTGTGAATTTTTTTTCTTTTATGTTTTTTTATTTTTATGCAATTGGGCTGGGCCTCTGTGTTTTGGATTTCTGTTTTTTTGTGCATCTAGATTATGCCCAACTTACTTTGTGGGAATGTTGTCTGATGTCCCATTTTACCTATGTATTGCCACTGTGGCGATCATGCGGCTCTGTATCTCCTAGGCATTGAGGTTCCACGATCCACTGGTATGGGTTCACTGGTTTGTGCTTATTCAACGATTTATCAGCACCTCCCATCTATCTGTGGCAATCCGTGTGTCCTGGGATTTGTGGGATTTGTTTGAACAGCCACTACTTCGTGATTCTTCGGTTCGTTGGGTTGCTGCCGCGTGGACCTCGTCGGTTGTTTCTATCAGTGGTGTCGTTTTGTTTTCAGTCGTCGTTGTTATGGGGAATGTTGTTTTTCTTTCTGGTGGTTCATCGTCTTCAGCATTCCTGTTTGGAGAGCTGTGTGAGAATAGGAACCTTTGCTAGTTCACACACCCGCCACCAATACGCCACCATCTCGATGACTATTCCAGTGGTTTTCTGATGGAGACTCCTTTAGAAATTATGGGGAAATCATGGCTGAGATTTGTGCTTCTTAGTGCTTTTTTATTTGTGATCTCATTATTTATTTTCTTATTTGATCCAGTTTAGAAGAAACACTGTTATCTATGAGTTAGGATTCATCACTGGCTCTTGGGGTGGAGAGGTCTTTTTTCTAGGATAGCTTTTGGGGTCTATGTGTGTGGTCTTTCTTTATTGCTTCTTTGCATGTATGTGCTCTATTGTATCATTTTTCATAATAATAACGAAACTATGGTGGTGTTCTTATCGTGGAATAGTACCACATGGCCTAAAAAAAAATCTTATTGTCCATTTTACTTTCCTACATATTTCATTTTCTTTTATCTGAATTTATTAACAATAAGATTTATACTCTACTGTGTTTACTTTGTGTTTATCTCTATAAACTATCTTGGTTCAACAACATCATCTCTGCACCTTCTAGATTATGTGGGACTTCACTTGGATTATTTAGAAATCTAGTCTATCTTGGCCTGGCTAGGTGGGTAGTGAGATGAGTTTTACAACCATCTTGGTCATGACCTCAATGTTTACCAAAATTACAAATATTGAGTTATAAAAAATGACCTTATCTAACATATTTTCATAAATACAATTTCTCACATAAAATTATTCAATATTTTATTCATTTGTTAAACCATTTTTATTATATAATTAAAATATTACAAATATTAATCATTCATTGAATATTATGGTTATTTAACATTGAAAACACTTAAAACCATAGAAAATTGAATAAAAATATTCACATAATTTTAGTCTATCATATATCGAAGGTAAAACTTATAAAAGTGGAATAGTGATTCATGAGGTATGGAAGGGAGCCAAAAGGACAAATATTTCATGGGGGTGCTCTGTGGGGAGGCTTTCTGTGAGGGTGTAGTAGAGTACTCTATTGAGGTGAGTTGTATTCCTTCTATTTGGATGGATCATTGTAGGATGGAGTTCTTAAATGGGACTCTGGTGGTGGTGATATCTGGGAATGTGTTATACTGTGTGGTAGATTTTCATCAGCTAATGTTGGTTGGGAGGTTCGTTCCAACGAAGCCATCTCTAAGTGTGTTCAAGGGTTTTGTGGAGTCATGGGATCTCTATCAAAGAGAAACTGTTTCCGAGTTATCATGGATTAGGTTATTCATCTATCTATTGTCCCTAGAAGATTTTTTGTGTGCCTGGTTGAGGGAGGGGAGTTGTTATGGATCTCTTCATTTTTCTTTATCTCGTCTGGATTGGGGGTGCCACTACGGAAATGATTCATGCATGGGTGAAATGTGGATAAAGCTTCTGGGACTCCCGCTACCGCTTCATAATCTGTCTATCCTGAAGGCGGTGGGGAATGCACTAGGGAGTTTTCAATGCGTGGATGTGAGGATAGAGAGGTTTCCATAATCGTGCAATCTAAGGATCTATGTTGAGATGAATGTCACGATGAAATTTCCTCGTCATATTTTGATTCGATCTCCGGAGGGTTTGTCATGGTGGAAGCGGTTGGTGTTCCAATATCAAACAATGTTCTGTTCTACTTTTGGGTTTCAAGGTCATGTAGAGGAATTCTATATAAAAGGGAAGAGGATCATGTGGTCCCGGAATATACCTCTGTGGTTTTCTCATCCAAAACTGGTCCCCGGTCCTGTGGATAGTTTGAGTAGATCGACGACATTGCAATTCTAGTAGGAATCAGTGAAGGTGTTGAGGGTTGGTTCATCTACGTCCTCGCCGGTGGAGATCAGGAACCTTTCCTTCACAAGAACATGAGAAGTTTCAAATTTCACCGGTTCCGAGTCAGGAAAAAAGATCACTTTTTTCACAAATGGACAGGCAGACAGAGGGATGTCAGCATCAGTCATGGCTCCTTCTTGGTTACTGTTGGGTCTTTCACAGGTTGTGTCAGTGGTAGAGTTTTGGGATTCCATCTAGGTGGTTCCTTCGACAGATGCTCCCTATGCTTCCACATAAAATGAAATGGTGATGGTAGATCTTCTCCCACGTTATTCTCGATGGTTTCCTCCTCCCATGTCTGAGGTTGGGGTATCTTCGGTGTTTTCCTTGAGCTCGATGAAGATGTCGTTGATTGCGATGATATATGGCTCTATGAACTTTCTTGTGGGAACGTCAAAGAGAAGCCTTTCTGAGGGGGTTGGTAATGAATTATTCATGTTGTGCAACTCTCTATAGGGAATATTTCTGGTCTCATTGCTTTGGGATGAGATATCTCCTTAAACTCTACCTGTAAGGGCAGGAAACCAACTCTCTCTGTTAGAAGACGAGGTTGGTTTGTTGTGGAAGAATGTCTTGCTTCCAAAGAGGGGTTACTCCATGGAGTGGCCCTCTATACCGGTGATGAGGTCGGTGTCCAAAGAGGTTGGTGGCATGAATTTTTTTGTTCCATGCTTAGATAATAATGTCCAAAGGGCTGGAAGTTCCTTTCTGTAATGGTATCAATGATTATCTAGAATGCTCGGGATATAGGGGAAAGGAGAAATGTGCTTTCATATCTTCATAAGAGATAATAATTGGATCTTCGATAGTGTTTATTATTGAGCCCAAACCGGAACTGATTAAGTTGAATAGTTTTGCGAAGAGGTCGGGGTTTGGGTTTCATTTTCATGGTCATCTGGGAAACAAGCATATTTGGTTGTTCTGGAAGAATAATCTTCAAGTGGAGCTTGTGCTGGTGACCGATCTGTGCATCACAGTAAAAATCTATCTTAGAGGTTTGGAAGTGTTGTTCTATTTTTTTATGCTAGTGGGGGTAGTTTGGAAAGGTGGAGCATGTGGTATTATCTTTGATCCTTTGACCTGAATAGGTTACCCTGGTTTTTAGGCAAAGAATTAAATGTTATGGTTGACATGTCGGAAAAGAAGGGGGTTCAAGGGTCTTTAATCTGGGTTTTCTGGATTTATATAATTTCATTGCCACTAAGGGACTCCTGGACTTGGGGTATCATGTGGTTAAATTTACATAGTGTAATAACCTTAGAGGCGATATTAGGATTTGGTGTGGGTTGGATTGATGCATGGGCAATGTTCAAGGCCTTGAATCCTTTTCCATCTCTTAGGTCTTGCATCTCTCTCAGGCTCTTTCAGATCATTCTCCTCTAATGGGTGGAACTATAGATGGGTGGTGCGGTTAGTAAGGATATATTGTATACGGTGGATTGGCACAATAGGGAGGGGTTATTGAAAATGGTGACAGATTCCTAGGAGCAATAGATTGAGAAAGGATCTTGGGTGGGTCTGTCTAGACGTCTAAAATGGCTCAAATCATATATCAGTAGATAGACCAGGTCTGTTACTTCTTTAATTGAGGTAGTGGAGATGCTTCAGGAGGAAATAAAACGGCTGGAAGGGGTGCTTCAGCATAACAGGGATGATGCAGTTTTCTTACGCTTAGGATACAAATGGGCCTTTCTTACTCAATGATTTTTGGGGGGTTGAGAGGGGCCTCAGACAGAGATCCAGAGTTTGTTTGCTCAGGGAAAGGGACATGAACAATGGGTTCGTCCATGATTCCTTAAAGGAGAGGCTGAATTCGATGGTAAATATCAAGCTGGAAGATGGTTCATTCACCTATGATGTAAATATCGCTGGTAGGATGGCATTGGAGAACATTGAAATGATGCTTGTAGGGTATTGAGCAGAGAATTGGTGGGGGATTGATTTTCAAAGTGAGCAGGAGGTCATCATTAGTAATATTGCCAGTAGGCTGGATGGAAGGAACAATGAGAGTTTGAAGGCTTTACCATTGGGTTAGGAGGTGTGGGGTGTCGTTTGAAACATGTCTTTGGAGAGTTCTTAAGGATCAGATGGTTTTCTAGGGTCCTACAATGTGGCATCTTGAGAGCTTGTAGATCCTTTAGTTTTTGAGGCAGTTCAGGACTTCTTTCGAGGTGGTGGCCTTAGCAGGGGTACGTGTGCTTATAGGGTGTTGCTAGTTCCAATGGTGAAACATCAAACTTCTATCAGCCAGTATAGACCAAATATGTCTATTCAATGTATCTAATATGATTTTGGCTAGTCTTCTAGAAAAGAGGTTGAATAGAGTCATCCATATTATTATTTCCCATGAACAACATGGGTTCATCCAAGGCAGAGGGATCCAAGGGGCGGTGGGAGTGGCCCAAGATCTGTTGGAGGATGTAAACAAGAATGTGGTGGGATCCAACATCGTGATATAGGTGGATATGGATATGGCATACAATAGGATTGAATAGAGTTTTATTAATCGGGTAATGGGGAAGCTAGTGTTACATGATTGGGTTTGTGGTTTATGTTTCCGCTACTTTTCTTCATCGTGGATCTCTATTTCTCTCATCGGAAAAGGATTTGTCTTCGTTAAGAATGTAATGTGGTGTGTCAAGGGGACCATCTTTCCCCCTCTATGTTTATCATTTCTCAGGAGGCTCGGTCTCCAAACATGCATAGAGGGCTGATGGATCGGAAGATTATGCCCTATTTATACAAGGCTTCTGAGGGTACCTATTCTCATATTATGTTTGCTGTTGACATCCTTATTTTTATAAATGGGAAGACATCATCATTGAGATATTTTATGCTGATTATGGGGATTTATGTTAATATATGTTCCCCCAATGTTAATGCATGGAAGAGAACTGTTTTATTTCTAAAAAATTGATCTTGGAGAAGGGCTCAGAGCAACCAGGATATTCTGTGTTTTAGCAGAAACAACTTCCTATGATGTATCTAAGGTCCCCCCATTATAATTTTCTGGTAAAAAAAGACTTCTTTGAATGCCTCCTTAAAAAATTGTTAGGAGGATTTATTACTGAGAAACAGGTCTCTGTCCTCTGGAGGTTGGGACACGTTGATCTATAATGTTCTTTCTTTTATTCTGATGCAAGTATTGTCAATAATTTCTCCTATAAGGGGACTATTTATACTATAGAGACGATTCAAAACAGATTTTTGTGGGATTCCAATGACAAGTGAAGGGTACATTAGGCCTCATGGGCTAGGTTGGTGAAGTCAGTTGGGGATGGAGGGGTGGTACTTAGGGATTTAACAGTAGCCATGCACACTATGCAATCTCGATTGGCTTGGGACATTCTTGTGGGGAAATCAATGTGGGCCAAAACCTTGAGAATAAAATATGGAATGTATTGTGAGGATTGGGACAATATAAATTATCTAGGTTGGGGAAAACAATTTTATCCCACTATAAGATTCTATAGGACTCCTCTCGATGGAGGGTTGGAAATGGGAATATTAATTTCTGGAGAGGTTAGTGGCTTGGAGAGAAGCTTTTCTTCTCGGGCTGCCTAGTTTTAGAGATCTCGATGAAAGAGGAGTGCCTAAAAAACAGGTTCTTGGATTCCATTCTTAACCCATATCAGAAAGATATTTTCGATGAAATGGTTTTTGCTAACGAATAAGATCGATTATTCTTCACTGAGGCTCGATCAGGTTGTTTTAATAGTTAGGATTATCGAGGTGTTATACATCAGCAGGGGATACAAGATTAGTGGTGAGATCACCTATGGTGTAAATAGGTTCCCTTGAAGATGAATTTTCTCTTATGGAGGGTGCGGAACTTGTAAATTCCCATTGAAGATAATATTTAGAGGAATGGCATGTCGCTGACATTCTGGTGCTACTGATGTGCATCTCCTCAGACAGATTCGATATTTCACCTGGCCATCTTGGGTTAATGGGAACGTTGTCTCTAGTCTATGGAAAATAGATGGGTTAAGTACAAGGCTAAGTGCAATTATTTTTAAATGTTTTTTGAGGGCTGGTTCTCGAGAGAAAAATAGAACAGACCAGAAAACTAAATCCGCAGCATCATGGTTATTTCAATCTTATGGTCCCTGTGGGAGGTGCGAAATACAGTGAGATGGGATGGCCGGTATTTATTATCTCTTCAAATGGTTAAAATTAAGGGTCTTATTTATGAATTTAATTCTTTGGTGAAGGGGGGGTGAACTACATTGTGTTTGGTTACTCTCTTTTCAGAATAGTGGGCGTCTGAGGCTACAGGGGGCTGGTGGAGATGGAACCCTCCAAAAAATGGTTTGAAACAAAATGTGGATATTTCATGAATTAATGGACTAATGAGAGGAGGAGGGTTGGTGCATGATAGATATGGTTTGAAGTTAGTAGCCTTTAGTAGCTATTACGTATCAGGTAGCTCAATGGGCATAGAGGGTTGGGTGTTTTTAGAGGGAATTATGCTATACAAAAGGTTTTCGGTGTATGTTTTGGAAGTGGAATCAGACTCATAGGTATTTCTTCATGCACTTCAAGGGAATTTTGAGGTTCCCTGGTGTTTTAATTACATAATTCAGGGTTGTATCCTATAAATGGGTAATGGTTGTGTGATTCAACATATTCCTAGGTAGATCAATTTTTCCACAGATGCTCTTTCTCGGATGAGTAGCATTAACGATCCCTTAGTGGCCTTTACGAGAGTGGGTACTCTACCCCAAGAATGTGTTGGTGCGATACATGTGGATGCGTTAGTTATTCATCATTTTAGGCCACCTTGAATAGTCGTGGTTGAGTTTTATTATTTGAATAAAAAAATACATTTTTGATAAAATATTGAACTGTTTAAATTTATAAATCATATATCAATTTTATATAATGGATTTAGGTATTTAAATAATTTTTATAATTCAAGTTTATTATTTTATTAAAAAAATAGAGTGGAATGAATGAAAAATTGTATTTATAAAGAATCACTTTTTACTTTAGGTTTTGGAAAGTTATTTTAATGTTCAAAAATTAAGTTATCACATTTTAATGACTCGTTTATGAAATAAAAAATATTTTTTCCAAAACTCATGTTATATAAATTATTATGTCATTATTACATCATGGATTCTTTAATTTGATACACACTAAATATGTTGAAAATTTTATTTTTTCTATTCACCTAAAAATTGATGTATTTCATAAAATTAAAAAAAATAACCCTTGAAATTTCTTTATGTAATGACTTCCAATATAATATTTATTTTATCAAAATAAATTTCTAAAATATGTAATTTTACTTTTTTATGTAAAAATTATAATTTCTATGAAATAATTTTAAATAAAGTTTAATTAAAATAGTCTTAAATTTTTTTTTTTTTTAATCATGATATTTTTTATGATGTTTTTATTTGGTAACATTAATATTGATAAATATTATTTATATCCACAGTTATTATTTCGATGTAAAATTAATATTCCAACAGTAAGGTTACTACTCTTAGTGGTCAGGTTTCTTTTCAAGATGGTTAGGTTACTATTCCAACAGTTACATTGCCTTTTACTTATACCTATCTATTTATTCATTAAATATTCTAAGCTATTAATCTCAAAGTTTTATAATTTAATTTTCTATAAATTTTATTTCTTTACTAATATTTATTTCATTTTTATAGTATTTTCTATCGTTTTGATGACTCTAGTGGACTGGGGAGATCCATAATTTCCCATATTAGATTTTCAATTTTTTACTTGTTTTCTAGTTTTAATGTTTTCAATTTCATTTTGATTCATTACGAATTAATAGAACATTGTATATTAATGAAATAATTTCTTTTTTGGTTTCTCTTAAAAAAAATTTATATAATATTATATAATTTGGTACAACACTAATTTATTATAGAAAGAAATATTACTAATAAACAATGTTTCATTCGAAATTTCATCACCAAAATTTCAACACGTATGTATAGTTGAGGATAGGTGACGATACATTAGTTTTATCCTTTCCTCTTGTCCCCAAGTCACATATTTATACTTATGATTTCTCCACAACACATTGAAAAGTTGAGTTGTCTTGTTGCATAGTTCTATGTATCTGTAGTCTAAGATCAACCCAAGTTGTTCTTATCTTGAGAGGTCATTTTCTAGTTTTATCACCTCTAGATTCCATACATGTGAGGGTTCGGGTATAAAATTCCATAGGAGAGATACTTGGAACATGTAATGAACATGATCCATATTTCATGTAAGGGAAGTTTGATAGTCCATTTATCCTATGTTATCAAGTATCTCAAATGGGACAATATACATTTTCCTAGTATTCCATTTCATTCCAATTTACATGAATCTCTTCCATGGTGATATTCATTGGAAAACATTGCCTCCAACATTAAAACTCTGGGTCCCTTTGATGGTTGTCAGCATAACTCTTTTTCTAACCTTTGAGTGGGTTTTAAAATTTTTTGGACAGCTTGAACCTTCTCTTTTATAAATTTTACAATATCAGGTCCACACAACTTTCATTCTCCAACTTCATCACAACAAATTTTTGATCTATATTGCCACCCCTACAAAGATTCATATAGAGCCATTAAAATACTTGAGTGGAAGATATGTTTTAATGAGAACTCAACTAATTGTAGATGTTGACCCCAACCACATTTAAATTATGTTATGTACGATCTTATCATGTCCTCAATTTTCTAAATATAACTTCCAGATTGACTATTTGTTTGGGGGTGATAGGACATGCTGAATTTCAATTCAATGATAAAATATTGTTAAATATTCTCAATTATTTAGAAGTGAACCTCTAATCGTGACAAAATATGATCAAAATTGTATCCCCATGTATCCTCACCACTTCCTTCACATATATAATTTTTCAAGTGATAAATCTTCCTGAATATATAAAATATGATCATTATTTGTGAGTCAATACACCATAACCCATAAATCATTGTTTCCATTGGATGTTTTTGGGAGACCCATGAAAAATTACCTAGTGACATTATCCCATTTATATGTGGTTATAGGAAATGGTTGTATCATATCCTGGAACTTATTTCATTCTTATTTAACTTTATAAAATACCAAACACCCTGATATATACTCAGAAATCTCATTATAAATTTTCCCCATATAATCTTTCTCAAATATATTGATATATCATAGTATATCCAAAATGGATGGAGAAATATGAGCTATGTGCATTATCCAATATATCAGTTTTTATCCCAGGTGACGAAGGAATCCAAAACATTATTCAAACCAGAATCATACCATCTTTATTGATATATAACTCATGTAGTATCCATTTCTTTACTTATTTAACTTTCTTTTGTATCTCTAGATATTCCCTTTATTCCTTCTTAATATTCTCCTAGATGGATTATTGGAAATTCATTTAGAAATTATAGGATGTGTGACCTACCATAATTATTTCTAGATCCATACATTGCATTTCCATGAAGATATGGTCTCTCTCAATTATCATTATGGATAGAGGGGTGGGTTATTTTCTTCTATGATCATCATCAGTCCTTTTCACCTTTCTTGGATTGTAGTGAATAGATTAATGATTGTACTTGATTAGCTCTAACCATTTTATATGAATCATATTGATCTCTTTCTATTTGAATATATACTTTAGACTCTTATGATCATCATATATGTAACACCTATCACTTTATAGATAGTTCCCCATTATTTTAAATGAAAAAGTCATAGCCTTTAGCTCCAGATCATGCGTTATATAGTTCTCCTCATGGATCTTCAACTGTAATGAGGCATATGATATAAATTTTAATTTTTCATGCTTATACATCTCAATCCTTTCATTTAAGAATAATTTTATATCACAAAACATTATCCACTTATTGGTACTTTGAGTACATGTGCATGGATTTTCTTTTTCTATATCTCCTTAAAGATTTTTTCACATTCTTCTTTCTAGACATACATTACCCCATTCCATGTTAACCTAGTCAGAGGCCTATAAAATTAGGATAAATTTTTCTTTAAATATATTTAGTACCCAAATAAATAATGAAAACTATGTTTTCCCATGACATTAGTGGGTCTGTGGCATTTATAATTTGCATTTATTTTTGAAGAGTCCACATATGTTCCCTCACTTATGATCGTGTGCCCCCAAAATGTGACATTATACATCCAAAAGTCACACTTTATGAATTTAGCATACATTTTTTCATCGGTTAATGTCACCAGCACAATCTGTAGTTGCTCTTCAACTTCCTCCTTGCTCTTGGAGTAAATGAAAATACCATTGATAGTGAAGTCTGTCCTATAAGTGTTGTCTTAATTTCAAGAAAATAAATCAATGAAATTTGTAATGTTGATATCATACAAAATAATGAAATATTTCATCGTAATCGGAAGATCAGATGCTAAATGCTAAATAATATCCATTGGTTTTTGAGGATGTTTTTTGTGAGAAATGGTTCTTGAGACTCACCTTATGTACAAATAAAATTTTCAATTAGATTAAGGAATATTATCTATGTCTGGATGGATCAAATAAAAATATTATAATGAATTTTTTTTGTATGTTTTATAAAATAATAATTTTTTTGAAAGACATTTGGTGAAAGAAATTTGAAGGAAATTGGGAGAACATATGTTGCAAATTGGTTTGAGGATTGGTGGGAAAGGAAGATGATGTTGGAAGGATTGTAAGACATAATACTTTCAATTTCATGTCATTTCATACTATGACAATTTTATTTTTTAATAATGTCATGAGGAATTAATTATTATAAGAAGGATTTTGTAAAATAATAATTTTTTTAATACAAAGCATTATAGTCTAAATTCAACAGAATGAGATCACTGGATGAAGAATTTTTTGTAGGATGTGATGATTTTTTTTCAAAATATGAGAATGTGAAGATGTTGGATTTCAGTCAAACCAGTAAGCCGAAATATAAGATTCTTCAATGATTTTTTTTAATTATGATTGGTGGGCCACCAATTCATCAGAGTAATCCTGACATCGAACCGTCATATACAGTGTCGTTTTCAAAAACATATCATAGGAGGAAACATTTATTTAATGTATTTCAATAAGTGGATATTGTTGGGACCGATGATAATAAAAAGTTTTTTGGGATATATGCATGTAAGGTAGTCAGAGACTGATCAACTGGATAGTGATCAACAATGTAGTCAACCATTTTTATAAAACATATGTTTGTTATAATCAACTTGGTATAAATTAAAGGATACTTGTTTCCATAACATGTTTTTCAATAAATAAAGAAGAAATATTTTTTGTTTTACGAGTGGTTCAAGATTCATCAAACGACATGTTGTGTCAGATCATCTAGCTAATGGTGACACTGATCGTTAAAAGTGAGATAGAAACTGATCTATAAGATGTGTTATAACACTGATACTTCTTTCAAACATATGATCATCCATTTGATGAATTTTGTAAACATTTTAATAAAGTATGAAATGTTTTAAATCAGTTGAAATGTGTTTTCAAGGGGGTATCAAAGTGTTTTTAATTGAGTTATGGAATTATTTTTAAAATGGTTTTTGATGCTGGTGAAGTGATACCAAGAAGTTATAATATCACTAAATGTTTTGAATATTTTTATTGAAGAATGGATTAAATTTATTATGTTAAAAATTGGTCATCTTAATGAGAAGTATTAAGTTTTGATATATTGGGAAATAGTTCAAGAAAATCGAACTGAACATATGTTTTCATAGTAAGGAATAAATTGAAACAGCGATTATTATGTGAATGAAGAATGGTTATAATGTATAAAGAGAGGTGGAGATTTTATAAAAATTACAGATGTTTTATTAAGAATAAATTTGACTATGAATGAAATGAAAAATACAAATATGGAAACAAAATATATGGGAAATATAAGATTCATGAAATATGGTTAAGCAAGAGAGGTTTTCATATTCCCACCTAATCCAATTTTGGTGCATATATAAAAGGAAGAGAGTATATTTTACATTTGTAGGGATGAGGAAACTATTAATGTGTAGATAATGAGAGAGAAATTATGAAGTTTTAGAGTAATGAGGTATCCAGATAGAGTCCTCTAGAAGATATTTACCAAAAAGATAAAGAATATAGAATATTGTATTCAAGAGGAATCAGATTAGACTAGGTCCTTAGATTAGAAAATCAGACTGAGAATTCCATACTGAGGTAGAAGTAGCTCATTATTATTTCAGAAGTATTCTGGTAGAATTTTATTTCTATAATGAGAAATCAAAATGAGGAAACAGACTGGGACATTAGATTGATTATCATTATGAAGTCTAGATAATTAATTAACTAATTTTTGGTAGGAAAGTGAAGAACTATTTTTATGGTGGTTAATATTGAATGTTGATATGTAAGAAAAGTAACTTGTTTTGAATAAATCGGTAAAAGTTTCTTAAGTTGTTAGAAATAACTTATATTTATAATTTTTTAGAAGAAGAACAAGCACTACTGTACTCATCATACTTCTACACAAGTGTAAGTGTATTTCCTTCTTGTTTATATCCACCCAAAAGGATTGTTTTCTAGTGTATTGTTTTCTATTTTATTATTTCCATACCATAATAATTATATAGATACTCTTATTGAGTAGTGAAAATTTTCAATTCTTTTATATCTATATATTGGTGGTTGTTTTGTTTTCATCAAATGGAAAATATTTAACATGAGGTGAAGACTGTTTCAAAATAATGGAAACTTGAAAAAAAAGATATCACTGATTCTCCCCTCACCCTCTTAGTGATACATTGATCCTGAATGGAACATATCAATTCGTTCTTGAGTGATGGTACCCTTTATTTATTCATCACTCTTTTTTTTGAAAGATAATATATGATAGAGAAATTGAATTGTGTGAATAATAAGAAGATTCTATACTATCATAGTAAAAACTATCATATACTGAATGATAGAATGTTATCTTATCTTATATGTTTTGGGTATGATTTTTATGAAGATTCAACATACGGATTTCTTAATATTGGTGAAAAAAATCATCTTACATCTGTTGACAAGAAAAATCATGAGAATGATGGAAGAGCTAAGAAGTATTTAGCCTCATTAATTTTTGAAAGTTAGTTTTGATAAGTGAATAGTGCTTCCACTTTTAACGATATTTGGGGTATGATGAAGCACATTTATAAAGTAAATACAAAAGTGACGAAGGAAAAGTTACAAATTTGGAGAATAAAGTATGAAAATCACAAGATGGTTAAGTATGAATCAATTGGTTACAAATTTACTAGGGTAAATGACATTGTCAGCTCTATTATATGTCTTTGTGAAATGTTATAAGATTCAAATTTTGTAGAAAAGTTATTAAATGTTTATCTTCATAAGTTTTATTCCAATGTTTCCTCTTTGGAAGATAGATATCCAAATACATTATCTCTAGTTTATTTTATAGTACTCTCCTCACTTATGAAATGAGAATGGAGAATGTTGTGAATGCAAAAAAAATTGATAGAGAACTATATTTCAAGGCATAAAATAAATAAAATCCTAATAATATTCTTGAAAAAGAAGAAGTTGTAGATTATAAAATCAGAAATTAGTTTTGTAAAAATATTAAGTAATTTTTATCCTTGTTTTCTAAAAATTTGCAAAGAGGTATGTCAATCCAAAAGGGGACAATTACCTTACAATTATTTGAAAGTGGATATTTTGGGCACTTTTCTGTAAATTTCCCCTAAATATAGAAGGAAGAAAATAATGTTGAAGATGATAGAAAAAAGATAATATTGTGGAAGAAACATGTTAATAAGGCTAAATATTATTCCAAAGGGAATGATAGAAAATACACCAAATCCAAAAGGCTATTTTTTTGTCTAATGATTATATAGAGTAATAAAATGAAGATAAATCTAAATAGTCTACTAAGAATTATAGAAAGAGTAATTTAATTAAAATAGATAACAATAAACAGTTCTAAAGAAACACTTCTAATGAATAATAAACATTATTAGAATTTCATCTCAAAGAGGAATTGACAGAATTTAATAGAAAGATTAGAAGGATTGAAAAAGATATCCAAATATTGAAGAATGAAAGCTCCTCAATAATAAATCAAGAACATTTTTTTGATGCTAAAATTATGATACTAGAATAGATTGATGACTTGAAGAAATCTATTGTGAAATAAAATAATCGAAATGAACATCGGGAAGATAATATTAAATCCCAAAGAGAATAATTAGAACATGTTCAATAAAAAATTCTAAATAAGAGTATAGGGTTAGAGGTTTCGATAAATCTGTATCTAAAGTTGATGAAAGTTCCAAATATGGTTAAAAAGATTCGGATCAAAAGTTACCTTCAAATATTATGAAGAAAGCTGAAATTGTTTCTGATAAGAATAAAGATAAGAATGTTATATATGTGGCCAAAAACAATAAAGTCAATAAGTTATTAGTTTTTGAAAATTATGAGTTCGAAATAGTTCGAACATCTTCTAGTTTCAATAATGCTAAATAGAAAACTAAGATTAAGATGATGTTCTTAGTTGAGAATAAAATATTTGGTGCTAAACAAGGTTATGATGTTAAAGAAAAGAATGTTGTTGAGAAAAAATTTCCAAGATCTAGACATAATGGATTCTATAGAGGTAAATATCTATAGATACTTCAATTATTGGGGTTGATTCGTTCACATGGAAAATATTTTTTGGTTTAATCAAAAACATTAAAAATATTACAAAAATTGTAGAAGTTAATTTTATAGGTGGGCCAATCCTCTAAAAGGATGAATTATGGAAATTATTTTTTAAGGAATCATATTCTGGTTGGTGTGAAAGATAAAAATTGATTCAAACCTTCCAAAATTATTTGTGAAAAAATTTGAACAACTTGGAAATCTGGAAAAATATTGTATTTTTTGTTACCCGAACAACAATGGTTTTTATTAACTCTAATAAGCCAGATCTGAATACTGACAATGGAAAATAAAATGATGTAATTATAGAATCCACTCTCAAAGATACCAAAGGATAATGATATTGGATCTTGGATAGTTGTTTTTCCTCTTATAATATAGGTTTCATAATTTTTTTGATTAATATGGAAAACAATAATGAATGAAAAAAGATATTTTTCAATGGTGAATCCCTTAGAATCAAATGTGTTGAATCTATTATTATTGGGGTTGAAAAGTTAATGTCCAAGAAATATTATTTTATTGATGGTCATAAACACAACCGGGATAGTGTTTCCCAAGATTTTGATGAAGTGAAAAAGTTATTTTAAAAAAATATTGGTTTATATTTAAAAGATAAGAATATGGAAATATAGTTCTAAGAGAAGTACGAACAAAAGTAAACTTCTTCCAAGCTGGTCATGATCAAAAGATTTGATACTTAATAATGATATAATATAATCAATTGTGGAATAATGGATAAGAAATTTGTTTCAAAGAAACATGAGGATGTTATCTTAGAGATACATTATTCTTGGAATCATTGATATGTCAATAAGGAGATATTGGTGTCGAAATTTTTTTAGAAAGGAAATATTACAAAATATTTGAATGAGAAAATTACATTTTTTTTCAAAATGACTCTTGGAAGTTATTCATCTAGATATATATGTTACAATGAGAAAACAATCAACTCATAATGATACATAATTCATAACTTTAATTGGTGAATTAACTCTCATTAATTGGGTAATGTATAAAAAACATAAGTCAAATGTTGTAAAAATGTTTAAAAGTCTCAGATGAAAAGATTAGAAAGATTACGAGTATTCAGTGAAGAATTTAATAACATACTATTGTGGTGGATAAATAAATTAATAGTTTGAAATTTATCTTGAGAATCATGGAATTCAGCATGAGTTTTGTACAACACACACTCCTCAACAAAATGGTATTCCAAAAAAGAATAACTAAATGTCTGGTTGAAATGTGATGAACTATGTTACTTAAACATGTTCTATATAACAACTTTTAGAGGCAGGCCAAGAGAACTACTTTTTATATTAAAAACCAATGTTTTTGTATGCCCTATTCAGATTTGAATCCCTGCAGAAATTTTTAGGACAAAAATCTATGTTTGAAACACATAAGATTTTTCAGGAGTCCATGCATCATAAATATGAAAGTTGAAAAACATATATAGTTTGATAAGAGATGTGAAGATGTAATTTTTCATGGCGTTATCAATAAATAAGAGGATATAGGTATTTCAACATAAATATTGGAATATTATTGGACTCTTTTGATGTGATTTTTTTTGAAAAATAAGCGGAAGGTTCTAAATAAACCAATGAATATAGGGTAAATGAACATGATAAATGAATTTATGTTTATAATTTTGATAAATATACAAAAAAATTTAATCCCACTAAAGAAGAAGAATCAAAATCGCCTACTTCTAGTGATGAGGATGAATTTTGAAAATATCATCCTAGACTAAAGAAGAAAGTGGAGGCTCAAAATATAATTGGTGATCAACAAAAAATGTCCAAAATAGAAAAACATCAAAATATATTACAAGTACTTCTTTGTACTAAAATATGAGTTGAAAGATGTGTATGAATCCTTTGATATTCTTGAAGTTGTTCAGGATATGAATAATAAGATGTGCCAAATTGAGAAGAGCGATACTCGAAATCTTGTACCTAGACCAAATGAAAAAAATGTTATTATTTCAATGTGGGTGTTATAGATAAAGTATAATGAAGCTGACAAAGTGATAAGATTCAAAACAAGGTTAATTTGAAAATCTTACTCACATATTGAAGTCATTGATTTTGATGAGACTTTTTCTCCAATGGAATAGTCCGACACCATCATAATATTTCTTTACAATTCTACACAATTAATTTACAAAAAAAATATAGATGAATGTGAAATTATTATTTTTTGGATGGTGATTTTGATAAAGAAAGTTTATATTGAAATACTATGTGGAATTTTTGTTGGGAATGATGAAATTTATGTGGGTAAATTGATGAAATCCTTTTATGGGGTCAAAAAATATTTTAAGGATTGTTATACCAAATTGTATATCTTCATAAGAAAGAAGAGTTTTATGAATGGAATGGTTGATTGTAAATTTATATCAAATAATGTCAATAATTTTCCCTCATTGTATTTGTTTCTATTGATGATTTTTTTGGGATGTCCATCATGGGTGAAATAAAATAACTTTTTGGGTCCTAAATATCACAAAATAAGAATCATGTATTTCTATCCTAAGAAAATTAAGATTATAAACTTCTTAAGACATTTGTAATAGAAAATTATAAACCATTTTCCGCACCAATTTTAGTGGGAACCAAGTTGAATAAAGAAGAATAAGAGAAGGACGTTGACTCTATATAGTTTCAAAAGCTGATTGGATGTTTTTTGTATCTAAAAGAATCATGACTAGACATCGTTTATGATTTTTCCTTATATTCAAGAGTTCAGAGTGCTCCAAAATAATCACATATATTGGATGGAAAAATAATTCACAGATATATCAAAGGCACATCATATTTTAGATCAGGTGTGATAGCAAAAAATGTATTGACTTATTTTGGTTATTTGAGGCTGATTGAAAAGGATATATAAATAAAATAATACCCACTTCTTGTGGAGTTATCTTTCAGGTGAAATGTTGTGTTTTTCTATATACTAATAACAAAATTCAGTAACTACAATCATATATGAATCTGAGTATGTTGATACCACTCAGGATTTTACTCAACTTATATGGATGAAGACTTAGTTGAATGAATTACTTGTTGTAGTAAAGATAACCTTTATATTAGGAAGTTATAATCAAAGTTCCATTAAACGTACAATAAATATGATACAACATTCTCATTTAAAATATTTTCTTACCAAATATCATTTCATTAAAAAGAATATGGAGAAAAATATATTGATTTCTGAATATATTCTTACACCTAAAAATTTTCCTAACATATTCATGACATCTTTATAGAATGTATCATTTTTTATGATGAATTTAAACATGGTAGTCCAACCTATTTCTCCTCAAGTTTGAGTTATATTTTCTTTCCCCACTATCGTCTAGTCTTTGGATATTTTTTTCAAAGGTATAATTGCTTCACAAATGTAAAAATTGATATGTGCTAAACCTTTTAATGAAGAATGTATATAGTGGGATTTTTTTTTCATTTTGAACTCAACATGTAAGTGTGTATATTATTATAATAGTTTTTGGTATTAGTTTTAGAAACAAGGTTTTATAGAAAATTCTATAAAGTAAGGAAATAAGTGATGGAATATGTGAAGAAAAGATGAATATTATTCATGAGCCACTACTTTTAGATAGAATTCATTTGATATCAATGGATAATGTTTCCTAAAATGAGTTAGCTAAAATTATCATAGAATTATTCATAAGTGATAAATTTATTGATTTTTCAATGTTAATTGATTTTTGAACCTTGGTTCAGAATAATGATCATTAGAACCATGTTGTTAAGAAGTTGTCTTTTGGATGTTGGAAGAAGTTTTTTCTGAAATTGTTTTATTTTTTTCTAGAAAAGAAATCAGTTCACTGTTTATGATTCGATGATAGGATAAAAGAATTAATTTTTCCACTATAATAATAAGATCTTATAAAAAATTCTTAGTCAATTTCATCGGTTTTTGAAGAAGTTTTCTACCAAAAAAATGATCATCGGACTCCCCATTGGCCCGAAATTCATGTTTCAATTTGAATGTGGAAAATTATCGATGTTTTGATGGATCCAATTTAAATATGATGATTCCTTTTATTTTTGTTAAGTTATCAAAAAACATACATTGGTTGAGAAACTAGTGTTCCAAGTCCTTATGATGGAATGGGGGAGAACATATTCTACCAATCAGTTTGAGGTTTGTTGGGAAAGAGAGAAAATTTAAAAGGATTGGGATGTCATAATATTTTCCATTGTAATTTAGAAAATTATATATCTATCCTCATTATTCTCAAAGTAATGATGAATTTATGACAACAAGAAGGGTTTTTTGAAGAAAAAGTTTCTAATGTTAAAGATTTCTCATCTCTGTTCATCAGATTGAGTTCATCGAATGTACAATTTTTTGAAGGTTTTGATGTTTTGATTGAAATGTTAGAAGATTATGATGATGGTTTTTAGTCATACTAATAATACAAAAGATACAAATATTAGAAGAAAGATTTTTTAATGCTAGAATATTGTTCATACCATAATCAAGAAATGAAGAATTCACTACTGATGATGGTCCATCGGATGTGATGTTCCACCGATCCATCAGAGTATTCCTAACTCCAATCCCATAGACATAGTGATGGATAAAAATGGGGATAAGAGAAAGAAATGTTTTTTGAAATATATTTTTAAGTGTATATTTTTGGGACCAATGAGAAATTAGATTTTATTGGGACCGATGCATTTAATGAATTCTGAGATCGATCATCCGGATGAAGATCAGCAATGATGTCATTCATTTTCATAAAAATATGAAGATCTTATTCAATTGGGTCAATAAAATAAAGATTAATGTTTTCTTATCATGTTTTTAATGGCAGAAAGATGGTCCATTTTTTGTTTACAAGTGGGTCAAGAGACATCAGAAAACATGTTGTACCAACTCATCAAATTGGAGGTGATACCAATACATTAATGTGATAAGGAGAAAAATCCATTAGACGATGTCTGATATCGATACTTAATCAGATATTGGATCTTCAGTTAGATTGTGTTTCTAGGAATTTTAAGAAAAGATAGAATTCTTTGACGCTATTGAAAAATTATTTTCAAGAGGGATCTCTAATTTTGTTTGAAGTGTTATGATGAAGTGTTAGAAGAAAGGGTTCTACATACGTTGAAGTAATTCCAAGAAGTACTAATATCTTTATAATTTGAGATAGTTTTTATTTAATAATGGTTTCCAAGTTTTATGATTCAATGTTTTCATTATAAGATAAGTATTATGTTCTAATGTATTAGAAACTGGGTTAAGAAACTCAGAGTGAATAGATGTCTTCATCATAATGAATAAATTAGAATAAAAATTGTAATTGGACTGAATAATTGTAATAAAGTCTAAATAGAGCATAACATTTGAGAATATTTAATATTTTTCAATAATAATAAATAAGTGTAGGAAAGTTATAAGGAAAAAAATATGTAGTTAAAATTAAGGGGAATTTGATGTTTCAGGAAATTTTGTTAAGCAGTAAAAATTTTAGAATCATACATGAACCACAATTGGTGATCCTATAAAATGAAGAGATTAAATTTTATATCTGGACAGATCATAACACTATTAATGTGATGTTTAAGAGAGATATTATCTAAATTTATGGAGAGAATTTTTTTCTACATAGAGCCTTCTGGATGAAATTCTCCAGATAGATGAAGAAGAAAGAAGATTTTATTTAGGGGTTATTAGATAAAATGAGGCCATGTGACAAGGAACTCTAACGGATATTTTTGAACTGATATAGAAGAATTTTAGAAGTTTTTTAGTAGTTTTTTTGAATATTTATATTTCCATACCAAGTAGTCGTACTGGGGAATTGGATAGGGATATTTTATTGTTTATCATTACGAAGTCCAAAGAAGTTATTACATACTTCTAGGTAGGAAATCGAGGTAATTTTTTGAAGTTTATTAAATGTGATATTTGATAATATGGCATAGTAACATGTTTGGATGAAATTGGTGAATGTTTCTTAACATGATTGAAAAAAATTTCTTACATAATTTGTGTTAGAAGAATTACATCCAATATTTTATTGATCATAGTGATATAAAAGTTTAATGTTATATCATACATATTTTTATCCACAAAAGGGACTGTTTTCTAGTAAATTATGTGGTACTAGATTGTTTCCATAACATACCAAAAACATAACTACTCTTTTTGAGTAGTGAACCTTGTAAATTATGGTCCTCCAATGGATGTCTTAATTTTTTTCTTTTAAACAATGTGATAAATCTTAAATAGGAAGAGAAGGTTGTTACAAAATAACAAAAACAAAAAATAAAAAGAAATTACCAATTCTCCACCTCCCCCTCTTAGTTATAAATTGATCTTGTCTCAAAAATATCGCAAAATAAACATTCGATAAACATATATTACATTTTATCCTTCCTTAATGTCTTCATCACAATCCAATGATACTCTTCAGGTTTTTTATTTCTCTTGGAGTAAAATACAATATCATCAATAAACACAACAATTGCTTTTGAGATAATCTCTAAAGACAATATTAATGAAATGCATAAAGATTTTAGGAAAATGTTTAATTCCAAAGAGCATAACAATGAACTCATTGTGCCCATACCTTGTATATAAAGCATCATGTTGAACCCATGGTTTTAATGATCTTGAAATTAAAAAATTTTTGACCTCCTAATTTTAACAGTCCCAAAATCATATATTTAATACTACTAATGAATTTCATGTTTAAATATAATCAATATGTATTCTGATAACAAGTTATACATTTGTAGTTATAAGACAATGTTGTTCACGACACACCACTAGTAAAAAAATCTCTAATTTTATATATCCCTAGATGAGTCACCTTCAATATCGTGTCGCCAGACTAATATCGTTGACATTGAGAATTTTACGAAGTCTAAGACACTGCCAGGTCATACATCGTTGAACCATACACGTTTAAATGTCAGAGTTCCAGTGTAACAACACTACGATTTTATAAATGTGTCTAATTCCAACACACCACTAGTGTCACACTTCCAGAGAAATATACTATCAGTATCATACCACCAGAACATGGGACACTACGAGAACACAAGACATCGCCACAGCTTAAAGCGCTATCACTATTTATATTAATTTACTTATTTTTTTTGAATTATATCATCCAAACATATATAATTATTGATGTTAATTCTATTTAATATTTTAATTATTTTTCCTTAAAAGGCTGATAGAAAGGATGTCAGTGGATTAGTATGAGGAAGTAGCTCTGGATAATCT
Organism: Viscum album; assembly: GCA_963277665.1. Classification (NCBI taxonomy): domain Eukaryota; kingdom Viridiplantae; phylum Streptophyta; class Magnoliopsida; order Santalales; family Viscaceae; genus Viscum; species Viscum album. The sequence continues at coordinate 1,296,887,799 of OY728135.1, forward strand.
CCTTGCTTATATTCCTGATAAAACATGAAACACACTTCATCGTTGACAAGTGGACAAGATATAGAACTCATGAATGAAATAGTATAGGATCCTAAAAGTACCAATAAGTATCAAAATGGACCCATTGAAAATAGAAATATCTAACTAGCTGTGAAATAATGAAAAGGATGCTAAACTCAATTCAGTTATTTTTTCTAGTTAGAAAATAAGAGTTTGCGACACTCTGTTTTCCTAATGATTTCAAGGAAAACATGACTTGAGATTATTTTTCTAAATCAAACCATGAGTGAAATTCTACATTGAAACAGACTTAGAATATCTAAACTCATTACTCCTATATTTCTTATTTGTACTCATATTTTATTACATTTAAACAGTGTGTGCTATTCTCTATTTTATGTAATCACACTGTCTCTTGAGCTAAATTGAAAGATACATGATATCATCAAAACCTTTCTTCTTATTCGTTTTTCTTCATGGATATTATTGGTAGAGGTTCTTGTGTGGAATATTTATCTTCACTCCATAGAAAACTATGGAATAGGTCATGTGTGACCAATACATTGTTATTTATTGTAAAACCTGATCAGGGTTGTGGACTATCTATTTAATTTATATAAACAAATCGGTGACAGGTGATCCCTATGTGAAGAGGACTATGTATCTACATGAGACTAAACCACTAGTATTAATTTTTCTATTATGTGTTTTTAATTTTGTTTTGTTTTGTTTTTACTTTAAAACTAAAAATTGGTCTGATTGTGAAAAAATTATAATTTAATACGTTTTCATAATTTGCATTAATATTTCATTTTAATTAAGTAAAATGATTTCAAATGATTCAATAATATTATATTTATTATTTATTTGAGACCAAGTCAGTCTTAAGAGAAATATTTAAAATTATTAAACTATATATCATACGACTTATTTTGATAATTTGTGATATTTTTGAATATTTGGTGGACATCAAAATGCTCCAATTTAGACTGAAATTTTATTTTTTACTCAATCCATCCCCCCACCAACATGAAATACTGACTCTAAAAAAAATATGGTAGCAATTGTGTAAAATATTTTTTGAAAATTTTTTCAACAAATATTTTTGTTGAGTATTAATGATATTTAAATTTCTATTAGTTCTAAATGTTTATTTCTATAAATATATATATATAACTTCTAATATTTTAGTGTAGATAATCATCAGGGTGGATCTACTACCATAATTCCTCCTTTATTCAATAAGACTAATTATACCATATGGAAAATAAAAATGAAAATGCATATTGAAAGTATGAGATTTGAGATTTGATCTTCTATAGTAGATGGGAATAAAATTATCATTACTACTAGAAATACTTGGAATGATTCCTCAAAGTCATCTTATAAAAATAATTTCAATTCCATGAATTCCTTATACTCTACCTTAGTTGATGAATAGGTTAAAATAATTTCTCTATATATCACAGATTTTGAGATCCTGGATACTAGAGTTGTTTCACATAAAGAAACTATTAAGGTTAAAGAGGTGAATATTAATACTTAAGCTATTGAATATTATAATTTTTAAATGAATCCTAATGATCCTATTTCTGATATGTACCTTAGGTTTAATGATATTTTTAATACCATGATCTTATTGGGAAATCTTGTATCTCATAAGGGCCAAAAAATGATATTCTATAGATATCAACCAAAAAGATGGCGAGGTACATCAATATCAATCATATAATCCCTCGATATCAGTAAATTTCTAGTAAAGTAACTGACAGTCAGTATTATGTAATATGAAGAATAACTAAAAGTAAACCATGAGGAGGATGATGAACCAAAGAGAATGTAAGTAGCTTTCAAGACTATTGCCTCCAGAAAATAGATAGAAATAGAAAATGGAAAGGTGCAAGCTATTGATTAGAGTGACAGTGAATCGTATTTTGATAATGATGGTGAAATGGATCTCCTATAAAGAAGATTTATGATGTTCTATAAAAATAATAATTTTTTCAGAAAACCAAACTATAGAGGTAAATATGACAATAGAGGGAATTTAAAGAAAGGGGATGATGATTCAAAGGAAGTTTTATGTTATGAATGAAAAATGAAAGGTCATATAAAATCTAACATTTCTATTCCCAAATAAGAAAATAAATATGATGAAAAGGGAAGAAGGTATAATGATCACATGAAATTCACTTGTATTTCATCTAAAGACAATTCTTGTGACTCGGATTTTTCACCTGAAGATAAGGTAGATAAAGAAGATATGTTCTTTATGACTACAGTCAGTGAGGTATCTTCTCTACCCAATATATCTAATGTTCTGCCAATGCATGAGTCTGATAAAGCTTATTAGTATGATAATGAAAATCATTATGATGAAAAATATAATAAATGAATAATTATTTGAATTCTGAATTCTATTGAAACTAACATTTAATGCATAAAAATATGAATAGAAAATTTTGAAAAGACAACATGATTTAACTGTAAACTATAAATCTGAGTTTTGTATTGAAAAATAGAGTAATATTCAACTAATCAAAGAAAAAATGAACTTAAACATTCAAATTAATAATTAAATAAATGCCTTGATATTTTTTAAAATATTAGAGTCATGTTTACACAATGTTTTGGAAATAAATTCCCACTAAAATATGTAACTAGAATTGGATATGAACCTAGATAGAAGAGAAAAACTAAAAATATTTTTATTCATAAATCTGGACCTGAAACCTCTATTGCCAAACATTTTTTGAAATGACCCAACTATGTGTTTATTTCTAGGAGTCTGGAATATAATTATAAGTAACCCATTTGGAGAATATGGGTTCGAAAATATTTTATTAAAAATATTTCTAGACCAAAATAGATTTGGGTACCAAAATTATTTCTTTATTAAAACCTATTTTTGGGGAATTTTTTTAAGATCTCTAGTAAAATTCTATGGTACTTGGATAGTGGATATCCAAGAAACATGATAAGAGACTATTCCTTCATTAAGAGTCTTATGAAGGTTGATGGTGGCCATATCTCAATTGGTGACAATGAGAAATAAAAAACATTGTCCTATTCTAGAATGGTAACAAAAACTCAGTTCTAATTTTGAAAGTTTTATCTTTTTATGGTTTAAAATATAATCTTGTTAGTATTTTTCAATTGTGTGATGATTTTTTCCATGTTATGTTTGAGAGTAATTCTTTTAATGTTTTTAATTCTAAAAATGATTCAATATTTACTAACTCAATAAATGACAATGTTTATGCTGTTTATTTAAATTCTTTAGTTTCTTAAAATGTTTCATTCTTGAGTGTTTTTTATAAGGAATATTATCTTTGGAATAGGGGAGTAGGAAATTGAAACATTCATTCACTTGGAAAGCTGAATAGAAAATGGATAGTTATGGATCTACAAAAACATTATTTCCCAATTGATATAGTCTATACCCCTATCAAAAAGGGAAGAAACACAACTATTCTTTCAAACTAAATAAAAAAGTGTCAACTTCTCATCCTCTTGAGTTAGTTCACATAGATTTGTTTGGACCTTATAGATTTTATAATCTTAATGGGAAGCATTATTTTTATGTTCTTATAGATTACTTTTCAATGTATACTTGGGTATATTTTATAGATCACAAAAGTAATTATTTTTCTTACTTTAACATGTATGATAAGTTTCTATAAAATCATAGTGGACTTAGGATTTGAAACATGAAAAGTGACCATGGTCATGAGTTTGAAAATCAAGATTTTGAATCATTTTATCACAAAAAGGGAACATTCATAACATCTCTTCTCCAAGGACTCCTCAGTAGAATGGAATTAATAAAATGATATATTGAACCTTAAAGAGATATCCTGGACTATGCTAAATTATTTTGACATATCTATCTAATTTTTGGGAAGAAGCTATTAATACAGACAATTATATCATAAATGGAGTTTTGATTAGACCTATTCATTAAAAACCCCCTAATTATTTGGGGAATAATAGGAAACCAATGGTCAATTACTATATATTTTTTGATTTTAAGGACTCTATTATTATCAAAAATGATAATGTTAAAAACATTCATCCATGATTTATGAAAGAAATTTTCGTAGTTAATTAATTTATATAAAATCCATGAGAGTGTTCAATTAAAAGACCACGACTATAGAGAAATTAGACCACATAAAATTTTATGTAACTAGTTAACATGAGACTAATACCTCATTAAAAAACCTCGAAGATGAATTATCTTCTCTGAACATAAATTCCAAAATATTAGATTATGTTGTAAAATAAGTAGATTAATCTTCTATTTCTGAAGAATTTCTTGTACATCCACCTGAAAATACAGAACCAATTAGTTATACCTTATTTAGAAGCATTAGAACCATGAGGAATCATCCTTTAGATTCTATTGTATAATATCTAGATAGAGTAAGGAAAAATTGATCTTGTTTTAGAAATTACGTTGAACATCATGATTTCTTATCTCACCTTGAACCTATAAACATCAATGAGGTAATTAATGATGAATTATGGGTAATAAAAATGCAAGAAGAGTTGATTTATTTTGAAAGAAATAATGTGTAGGAACATGTAGATAGACTTAATGACACCATAAATAATGGAACTAAATGGATACTTTGTAATAAAGTGGATGAGTTCTGTAATGTTGTTATAAACAATGTTAGACTTGCTGCATAAGGTTATTTCTAGGAAGAAGGAATTAACTATGAGGAAAACATTTCACCAGTAGCTAGACTTGAGTCCATAAGAATCTTGGTTTCCTATACAGCTCATCTAGATTTCAAACATTATCAAATGGAAGCCAAGAGTCATTTCTTAAATGGTTTTCTAGTTGGGCATGTTTTCAACAAACAACCCCAAAATTTTCAAAATCCACATTTTCCTAATCCAGTTTATAAATTAACTAACGATTAATATGGTTTAAAATAATCTCATAGTGCTTCATACGATAGGATAAAAAATTTCCTAATTTTAAAAGATTTCTCATAATAAATAGATGATCCTACTATTTTCAAAAAAAATCAAAATGAATTTTAGTAGTAATAATCAATGTTGATGATATTATTTTTCCTTCTTCAAAAAATTATCTTTATACTTATTTAAAAAAATGATAAAAAATTATTTTGAAATGATTTTAATGGGAGAACTCAAGTTCATTCTTGGATTTCATTTTTTCAAAACAAAGAAGGATTTATATTGAACTATGGTAAATATACAAAATATATTTTAAGTGATTTAAGATGGATATTATTAAATGTAGTGATACATTTATGAGTACCACCTATAAATTAGGTCTTGATAAAACTGGGAAATCTGTTGATCAAACTAGTTATAAAGGTATGATTGGAATTGTTTTCTACTTAATTGCTAGTTGAACAGACATTATTTTTACATTTTGTATATATTCCCATTTTCAAGAAAATATGAAGGAGTAAAACATACTTTTGGTTAAAATATTCATTAATTACCTAAAATATACAATTAATTTAAAAATATTTTACCCTCTAACTCAAACATTTGATTTAGTAAGTTACTCTGATGCTGATTTTTGTGGATGAAGTTAGATAGAAAAAGAACCTTTGAATATGTTACTTTTTAGGAAAGTCTTCAGTTTTAGGTTTTACTAAAAATTAAAATTATGTCTCATTATCTACTACCGAAGTTGAATAAAGAGTTGTAGGTCGCTATTGTTCAAAAAGTTTGTTGATGAAACACACAACACTAGACTATGGATATTAATTCAGACATGTTCCTATAAACTAATACAATATAAGTGCGATAAACATATCTAGAAAACCTATTTCTCATTCCAAAAAAATATACATATATAACACATCAATATCTGGGAGATAATTTTCAAAAAAGAGATATCACTCTTGAATTTTTTTTACTGAGCATCAACTTGATGATATATTCACCAAGACATTGAATTCAGAGAGAATGATTTATATCAAACCTAAATTATGAATGAATAAATTTTTTTATGTTTACCGTTTTTTTATACCATTGGTTGTCATACCATTGTTTTTGATACCATTGTTTTTATACAACTATTTTTTATATCGCAGATTCTATTACTTTCCAAAATTGTTCTATTTTACAATATTTTAAACTGCCTATTTATTTCCTGGTTTAGTTTATCTATTAAAAATGGATGTGTGTTTTTCTATCCTGATATTAATTTTAATTTCAGGAATAACTGAAATTTTATATTACATAATATCTTCAATGTTATAAATACATCATAACCCTCTTCCTAAAAAAATATTCATCCCTATGCTACATTTGTGTATCTCTCTCGAGTCAAGGAAAAATCTTTTCCTTCATCATTTCAAACCTTCACCTTACATTTGAATGAGTCTACTGAGGTGATCTAGATTAAATGAATGATTTTTCGTTTAGTTTATTCACCATTTTCTTCTATATATTCCACGAAACAGAAGAAATATCCAAAATCACATCCTCTGGTTTCTCCAGTTAACATCGAGCTTGCTATCCAAGTTGTTGTTGTAGAAAAGTAAGTAGATTCAATGTTTTTTCTGTTGAGTATGTATCTTTTACTCATGGTTCTCCAAAAATAAGGATGGTTGTAATGGCTCTCATCAAATGATATATCTTTTTATCATAAATGGGTACATGACTTCTATCAGCATGTGCAGTTTTCTTTCGATCAAGATAGTTTATATTAGTTGAAATTTTTTTATAGGTCAGATATTTGGTTTATCTTCAATAATGTGAGATAATAGTTTTAATATACCACATGATGGAGTTGTTGATGATCATCATGGGAACATTACATAAGCTAGTGACCTATTAATTTATGTGGAATCTCTTGATGTGTTTAGAGAAGATAGTTCAACCAGAAGTCATATTTTTTATTAGGTTAATTGAGAGTGTATGTTTCTTTTCTAATTAGTACAACATATGATTTTTTCCATGGAAGGGAGATTTTTCTTCTTTGAGATACCAATATTTTTATCTTTTATCCCTTACGATCGAAGGACATAAGATTAATCTTTTTATATATCTAATGGTAAATATGTGGGAAATGACCAAATCATCCTCTATATCAAATTTTTTAATCTACCCAAAGAGGATTTATTTTATGTAAAGTGACAACAGCCTAGTTCATGATAATGGGAAACTGGTCATTGATTATTTTGGTTTCTATATAATAGTACCACTTGATCTAGAATGAAAATAAGTTATAACCCATGGAAAAGAAAATGGGATTGATTTTCTAAAACGTTTTATTGACATTACAATACATATAATCTTCCTATAATACCTAAGGATGATGTTTATCCTAGTTTGTAACCTGATGAGGTCACAATCTACTCGGATGAAAAGAAATAAAAGGCTATTATTGAGGAAGGAAGAGAGAAATCTATTGATGTAGGTAGTGATATAGATCTATCCCTAAAAGACTCTCCCATAACCTATAGAGCTCCCAGTCCACCTTGGAGGTTTCCTAAAATAGGTAAATTAACCAAAAGTGATTAAAGATAGACCGAGGTCTCTAGAAAATATCAATCTAAAAGTTCAATGTCAACTAAATATTGTGATGATGATGATGAGCAAGACAAAAATGAAGAAAAATATGGAAATGAAAATAAGGACATAGATGATGAAAGGGACTCTAAATCTGATGATGAAAGTGATTGAATCAATGAGAAATATGTTGAGATTACTTATAAGATGAATGATACATTTGTTTAGGGGATCATTACCCATCATTGGATAATTTTAATGAGACTATATCGAGTGATGTAGATGAGGCTGGTTCAGTTTCAAATTTTCATGAAGTTTCAAATTCTGTTGTGGCTGAATAGTTGAGAGTTATATCTACTGGTGAACAACATATTGTTGAGCAATAGAAAAATGAGATAATATTAGAAGAGTTTGTGAATTCAATTTTGGATGAGGTTCATAAATCACAATTGAAATAACATTTCGATGGTGATTACACTGCTGTTGATACTCATAGATATATTGAGATACAAGATGTTCCAAATGTTAATACATAGTTAGAAGACAAACCTTTTAGTGTGGTACACACTATGGATACTCTGAGCTTATAAATTTAGAGAAATTAGGATGTTTTTGATGCTTTTGATAGTGTGGTACCTACTTCCACGGTTTCTGTTTCTGAGATTTGGGTTGACCTTATGGAAGTAGAGTGCTTAAATTTCATTGTTTTTGCAAGAAGCCCTCTATGGGTTGAAAATATGTTGTTTGTATGGAATGTGATCATAAAGGTTCTTTGGTATCCCATAATGATATTGAAGGATTTCTTGAGAATTTATGTTTTGTGCCACCTACTTTTGTTTAATCTTCTTCAGCTCAACCAATTGTTCCCTTGTATGTTTTCACTCAAGCCGATTTCAATGTTTTTCGTTAAAAGCTAACGGCTGAGTTTTAGAAGTGTGTACAGAATCAATAACCTCTTTTGAAAAAGCATAGAAAACAAGATGAAAGTTATCTATTAGTGTTGTTTATTTTTCATATCCAATAAAAAATGATACATCACATTTAGGCTGAGGAAATTGAAAGTAATAGAATCACAAATGAGCTGAATACTCTCAAATCTTTGGTTGAGGAAATGAAATATGAATTTCAATATTCATTTGATAGTATTCTTAAACTAATTTGGGATACCCACCCAGATACTTATTTTTCTTCTATTCCACATCCAGTTGATGATGCTAATGTCATCCCTTTAGTTGTTAGAGATGAATTTGTAGATGCCTACAGTGGTCCCTCTAGTGAAGAAACTTTAATTTCTTTTGAAACTATATGGAAATTTGAGAAAGGAATTGAGCATGAAAATATGATGATCCAAATTTTTTCAAATGATATGAATGATGATAGGAAGAATATTACAAATTCTATCATGATCTATATCTCTAGAATCTATACCAAACATGGAATGGATGCTCATTATAAATACTTGGTTTAGAATTTGAGATTTCCTCCAGTGCCTCAATCTATAAAAGAAAAAGTTCAAAAAATTAACTAACTCACTTGTTCTATTCAATCCTTTTTTGTTAATAAATATGACGTCAATAAGGATATAGAAAATGGAGGATAGATTATTATGGATATTATCAATATCTTAAAGTCATATCTGCATGTTTAGTCTTCCGTAGTTGTACCTCTAGATGCATTTCCAATTTCTTACAGCTCTGCTGGACTCACTTCGGGACTGGTGTACCCTTCACCTCATCCCCAATAATATTATTCCATGATCACCAATCCTTTTTCACTATTTTCTCATTGACTTCGACCCTTTACAATGGATACGACTGAACCTCTCAAACATATCAAAACATATTTGGCTATAGAAAGACATCCTCAAACTATTGTTGGACTTTCGTCTAGTTTCCCCACTATTCCACCTCGAGTAGATCAACCTTCCATGGATCAAGAAAAAGTGTGAGCGTTAGATAATAGAAAGTAACCATCGAACCCTACTATCGATCCTTGATTTTTTTATTTTTTGGATTAGACTCTAATGTCTTTGATGTGATATAAATTTTAATAACATTATGTTCCTTCCTCTGAATATATTTCTTAATTCCTATTTTGAATATTTTACTATTATTTACCTCTTAATATATTTATTCATGTTTACTTTTTTTATAATCCTAAAAGGGGGAGAATTTGTTTTAATAACTATATCAACTAATTTATATTTTTCTCAATTTTTAAAAATTTTTATTGTATCTTCGATATCATCTCCACAATAAATGAATGATAAGCCTTATTTTCTTTTTGGATATCATGTTTACATTAATATAATACTTTTGATGTCTGTTTTTTACTTTTATATTACCCTTTTCATGCAATTATTTTTCATCATTAAAAAGGGGGATATTATTGACCTCCTTTTTTTAATGATCCCAAAATCATGAAATTTTTGACCTTGTGGTTTTAATTATCCCAAAATCATATAGTTAATACAAATAATGAATTTCATGTTTACCTGTAATAAATATGTATCCAGAGAACATGTGATAAATCTTTATGTATGATACATCATTGATCATGACACACCAATAGTAAAAAAATTCTCTAAGACTAAGATACAACCATTACGTCACACCCACTACTGGAAATAAGACCATTTGCAAAGGGTGATTTGCGACGGGATCCCGTCTCAAATGGGCGTTTGCGATGGGGGTCCATCGCAAATGACCAGTTGCGGTAAATGGCGTCGCAACTAACACTATTTGCGACGGGTCCGTCGCTAAATATATTATTTGCGACGGTAATATGCCCCGTCACAAATACTAATCTATATATATTAAAAACTTTAAATAAGTCTTTTGCAATGGGCCCGTCGCAAATGTTATTTGCGAGGGGCCACGAATACCGTCGCGAAAAAGTTAAATTTTTTTTAACAGAATTAAGGAATTACGATGGGCCTGTCGCAATTTCCTATTGCGATGGGCATGTCGTAATTCCCTACTGCGATTGGAAAATATTCCCGTCGCAATAGGCAATTTAAATAAAATTTAAAAAACTATTTAATTGTGACGGGATACCGTCGCAATTACCTATTGGGACGGGATGATTATCCCATCGCAAATATGTATAAAAAAATAAAAAATTAAATTATTAATAATCAATTTTTAGTTAATATTATAATAGTAATAATACAATTATAATTCATTCAAATATTACAACAAGAAATCATTCATATATTTAAAAAATTATAATTAAATAAAAATATTTAAAAATATAAATATATAAAAAAATTAATATTAGAAAATATGAATAATATAATTAATCATATTAATATTGTAATATAAATAATATAATATTATATAATAATAATAATATACCGAATTCATATTATTATAAATAATTAAAATTTTATAATTTTAATTAAAATTTTTGAAACTTTTTATGTATTAAAAATACTGAATATAATATTATTAAAATAATTAGAAAATAAAAAAATGAAAAATATCAACATTTTCAAAAAGAAATATAAACGAATAATAAAATACGAAGAGTAGTATTATTATTAATAAAATAAACAAACATTAAAATAAATACCAAAAATAAATAATAAAGTATTAATAATAAATAGAAATTAAATAATACAATATTGACACCAGTATAAGAGAGACATAAACTCTGAATAGAAAAAATGTCATATTTTAAATTTACAATATTTATAACATCTAAAAAATAAATAATCTGAAGGAGGAGGGGGAGTGGGATCGAGTGGTAGAGGAAACTCCATCCCTAAGGCATGAGTGAGTCGGCACATATACTCCATCTGCTCCTGCTGCTGCTGCTGCCACCGACTCATCGGCTCCTCGTACACCTGCTGCTATCGTCGGTGCTCCTCCTCATGCTTTTGTTGCTGCCAACACATCTCCTCTTGCTCCTTTTGGGGACTCTCTATCAACTCAGTCTGAGATCGCAACCGATCCTCATACTGTATAGCGGAAGAAGATGCACGAGCTCCCCTCGAGCTGGACGCCGACATCACAGCACTACCATAATAATCTCCGGGATTCAGTCGAGAGCCGATACCAACTACCCGGCCCTTCTCGAAAGCATATTGGGTCACCTGCATCCATGCCGCCTCATCAAACTGATGGCCACTAGTCTGATCTGATGCCTCGGCCTGACCATCAGGCCGATTCAATGATGTTGTGGTCTCATACGACTCATATAGTTGCAATTTAAAATTAAAATTGTGAATATATTATATGCAGTTAATTTTTAAACTTGAAAACAAATAATACTGACAACGATGTGACGCTAGCGATCACCTATGAGCTCCCCAATAGCTGGATCACTGTACATCCTCTGATATACGTCGTACTCCATAATATCGGGGTGCTCGATAGCCTATAAGAATATAAAATTAATTGTTAATATTTAAAATTATATAAAATATTTATAAAAAATTTATGTACCAAATGCTGGCTATGAGTACTGAATGTACGACTCCCAACTCGATGAGTCACCTCCTATCTCTCTTGATTCTACCTGCCCACCGATGATCTCCACTGAAAGCCACCACTTAACCAGTGTGCACATAATCCATCCCATATGTGGGATGAAATTTACTCCGGTCGGTGTGCTCTACATGACTCATCAAAATCTGACACTCTTTCTTTCTTCATGGCAGCTCTTCTTAAATTGTGAAAAAACTGACGAAAGTGATCACGCATGGCCACCTCCCATGCCTCGTGGATAGCGTCACGCATTGTATCCTCGATTGGATACCATAAACCCTACAAATAATTCAAAATATCAAGTTATAAATGAAATAAATTTCAAAATAAAAAATATTTATTTACGTACGTACCAACCAATGGATGAACATGGACCACTGCACATCAACAAGAATATGCTCCCATGTCGTCCATGGCTGAGAAAAATAGTTGCCAAAAATAGTGTTGCCATGTCCGACTGCTATATACGGAAAACTGTGAAAACAATAATCAAACATTTATTATATAAATAGATTAATTAAATCTTACTAAAATTCACAGGTTATCACACCTCCGGGTGCGTGGATCGAACCCAAGATGTGGACGTCGCTTAGGGATGGTGTCAGGAATCATCAGTCGTGCAAGATCGCGCCCCCTCCGCGTACCCCCTGAAGCACCTTCAGGCTGAGGGTCAGGGGCCAGCAACTCGTCCGCATCGAAAGATAGGTTAGCATCCGCCAACTCAAGAAATGTGTCCTCGTCCATCTGAAACAGAAAATGAATGTTGTTAGAAAATAATTGATAATTATTATTATATATACATATATGTTAGTTATGATTATATATAACTACCATTGAATTGAATCAATGTTCAGCTTCATCATCATCTTCATATCTGTCAATGTCATCTTCATATTCCTACTCAATATCATCGATATCCATTTGAGTTCCAGTTGCTTCATCTCTTACCATTTCAAATTCATTTGTGACGTCATTACCATCATCATCATCATCACTAACTCTTAATTGAGGGGTGTCATCATCGATACTCATGTCTCTTTTTAAAAAAGATTGATTTTGAGTACTCTCTTGAAAATCTTCAATTCATTGCACTTCAATGAAAGCACATTCACTTTGACTAAACTGATTATCTTGAATTTTCATTTTTATTATGCTCCACCAATCAGTCAAGTCTAATGACGTATCATAGTACTTTGTATAATAAACTTTATGTGCCTGTTGATCTAGTAAGAATGGTTCATTTACTGCAAGAACACTTTTACATTTAATATCAATGATTCCATGAGTCGGATGAAATGCACGCCTCTCTATGTATCCAACCACCGATATTTGAACATTGTTATGTAATGGTGTCCAAGATAACAGTGTTCAATGATTTCATCAAGTATGCCATAAAGGTAAACTTCATTTTCTCTATGATGAGATCCTCTCTTGCAAACTGCACAGTTCATTGTTTTGTTTTTTGATTCCCCATATACATGTGTATGAAATCGAAAACCATTCACTACATATGCATTATAAGATTTCACCATTTTGGATGGTGGGTTACTCAATATACAAAGTCGTTTTTCAATTTTATCAGCATGTTGAGACACCTGAAAATTTGTAAAATAATTATCATTATAGTAAACTACAAATTGAAGGAGATGTTAAAGTATGAAAAATTTATGTTACCAGTATTTGAAACCACAGAGAAATTTTTTTTTTCATCGTTCTTCGAGAGAAACTGTTGTAATTTGTGGAAGTAGTTTCATGATATGATTATCATACAATCTATAAAAAACAAAGTTATTTATTGTAACATAAATAATAGAATAAGTAATAGAAGAAATTACAGTGAAAATGATGTCATCTCTTCACAGTTGATAAGAACATACGTATGAGCTCTGTGATGTTCATCATCAGAAATCCATCGTTCATGAACTCTACCAAAACCAAGCTCTGACTAGTTAAAAATAGATAATTGATTGTCAATTTCATCAATATTCCCCTCGTTCCATTTCATGCGGTTGTGTTTTGAAGGATACTCAGATTCAAAATAGTTGGAGCAGAAAAAAAATATCTCCCCTTGCAAATAAGCTTCAGCAATAGATCCTTCAACAGATGCTTTGTTACGTACTTTTTTTTCAATTTCTGAATGCATCTTTCAAATGGGTACATCCATCGAAACTGTATCAGACCTCTGCATTTTGCTTCATATGGAAAATTTAATATAAAATTTTCTATTGAGTCAAAGAAAGATAGCGGGGATATTTTTTCCAGTTTACATATAATTACAACAACATCTTCTTTGAGTTTCCATAGAGCATCGTAATCTGTTGTTGCCGCACAAATGTCCAGAAAAAAGTATGATACATCTGTTATGGAATCTCATATCACAGAATGCAACAGACCTTTTAATCCAATGGGTAGAAGTCTTTCCATTATAACATGATAATCATGAATTTTTAATCTGGTAATATGACCATTCTTTACACATCTACCCAAATTGGAAGCTCATCCATATAAAAGTCTCAAATATGAAATCCATTGACAAAATAATAAGTTGATTTATTTGGACAATGTATAAGCTGATTTTGGTCTCATTAACCTTTCTGTAATGACATTCTCAAACAGTTTGAGTTCTGGACGCCTGTAAATTTGAGTAAGATCTAATCGTGCATTTACATTATCTTTGCTCTTTCCTAGTGTATCCAAAACTGTATGAAACAAATTATCAAAACAGTTCTTCTCAATACGCATGACATCCAACATGTGGAAGACTAGAAAATCAGACCAATATAGCAAATCCCAAAATATGATACGTTTTAGCCAATTGTGTTCTTTCCCAAACCCAGAAATTTTCTGTTGGTTTATTGTGGGTCCAAATGTGATGGGAGGTAATGAATATACAACTGATTTTAACTCCGTACCTGATAGAATTTTTGGAGGTCCATCCCTTTCAACTGTTCCTTTTCTAAAATGAGATCTGTTTCTGTGGAAAGGATGATCAGCAGGGAGAAATCTACAATTACAGTCAAAATAACAAGGTCTTTTTCTAGGGATAAGCATAAATGCCTTGTTCTCTCCCATACAGTAAGGAAATGATTTCGGCCCATGTGTACTCTATCCAGATAACATGCCATAAGCCGGGAAGTCAGTGATTTTCCACATCAATGTTTCCCTTATTATGAAATTCTATTTCGCAGCAACATCATAAGTACTGACACCAGTACTCCACAGTATATTTAATCCATCAATAAATGGTTTCAAATAAATATCAATATTCTTTTTCAGATGTCCTGGGATTAGTAAGGTCAAAAAGATATAGGGGTCATTCATCAACATCCATGGAGTTAAATTGTACAGAGTTAAAAAGACGGGCCAATATGAATACTGACTACCATAAGATCCGAATGGACAAAAACCATCAGTGGAAAGACCCGATCACACATTTCGGGCTTCTAAAGCAAAGGATGGATTCACTCTATAAAAATGTTTCCATGAATCACCATCGGCTGGATGATTCAAGCTTTTACTAGTTGAAATAATCGTTTTGTGCCATGACATCATTGTCGTTGTATTCTTATACATGAATAAATGATGAATTCTAGATATAAGAGGAAAATATCTCAATTGTTTTACAAGAATCAGGCATGACTTCCCATGTTGAGCTTCATTATACATCGATTTCCCAAAAGTGGGACAACTATCCAACGACTCATTTTCCCCAAAATATAAAAAGAAATCATTTGAACATGGATGAATCTTCTGACAACTAATTCCTAAATTCCGATCCACCCTCTTACTCTCATAGTAATTTGTAGGCAAAACATTTCCTTCAGGTAAGAGTGTTTTAATCAAAGAAAATTTTTGATCAAAATACATGTTTGACATTCCATTATCTGATTTGATAGCCATAAATTTTGCAACTGCTTATAATTTTCTTATCTTGCAACCAGGATATAACGCATCCTCAGCAGACCTCAACAACTCATAAAATTCAGAGTGTGCCAACTCAGGAGTTGAATCAATATCATCTTGAGTTTCTGTATGTTGAATAGATGGACCTACAACATCATGTACAGAATTTTGAAACTGGGATGGATCCGGAATCAAGTTAGTATCACCTTCTGTAGAACTTCATTCACCATGTTGATACCAAAAAACATAATCCGTTTGAAAACCAAAATTCAAGAGATTTCCCCCAACTTTGTCAAATGTGTCAAATGTTCTCAGTGCACACTTTTTACAAGGACATTTTATTGTGCCTTCTTAAACAAATTCTGGATTTGATGTCGCAAATTCTAAAAAAGTCTCAACACCCTCTATATATAGTAGATTCAAACCAGAACGATTTGGATTTCTAAGTTGATTTATCCATATGTAGTCATCTAATAATGACTATTGATGACCTCATTGTTCCATATTTTTCTATAAAATATAAAATCATTAGTGGTTTTGAATAATCTGTTTGAAAAAACACTCAAGCAAGGAAAATTATAGAGTTTACATCAGACACGACTAGCGCAAAATTTTTATTGGGATAGACCGAAAAATTGACCCTTTAAGAATTGAACATGTTAAGAATAACGAAAAACCTGTTACAAATATTGATAATTTTAATATTTTATAAATTTTTTATTATTTTAATAATACTGATATTATTTTTTCATAAATATTAATTATATAATAATAAAATTATTACATTATTGGTATTTTTTATTATTAATATTAAAATAATATAATTTTCTATATTATTTTACAATTCTCCTTTCATTTGTGTGTTTAACATTCTGTCTCCACATGTAATATTTGCATTCGCTTTCACCTCTCTATTGGTGAGTAGGTTGATAATTTTGAAAAAGAATGAAAATATTACATGTGGAGATAGAATTTTTCGTAAAACCAATACAGAGATGAAAAGATAATTGAGAAAGATAATGATCACGCTATTTTTTTCCAATTAGCTAAATATTACTAATTATTCCTAATTATTGGTAATTATTCCGAGTTGTTGGTAATTATTCCTAATTATTGGTAATTATTCCTAATTATTGGTAATTATTCCAAATTATTCGTAATTATTTGTAATTATTGGTTATTATTGTTAATTATTGGTAATTATTCCTAATTATTAGTAATTATTGCTAATTATTACTAATTATTGCTAGTTATTGCTAATTATTGCTAGTTATTGCTAATTATTGCTAATTATTGCTACTTATTGCTAATTATTTCTAATTATTTATAATTATTGCTAATTATTTCTAATTATTACTAATTATTGCTAATTATTGCTAATTATTTCTAATTATTTCTAATTAGTCCTAATTATTGCTAATTAGTGGTAATTATTGGTAATTAGTGGTAATTATTGGTAATTAGTGGTAATTATTGCAAATTAGTGCTAATTATTGAATATTATTGGTAATTATTTCAAATTAGTTGTAATTATTGAAAATTAGTGGTAATTAGTGGTAATTATTACTAATTATTGGTAATTATTGGTAATTATTGGTAATTATTGGTAATTATTGGTAATTATTGTTAATTATTGGTAATTATTGGTAATTATTGGTAATTATTTGTAATTATTGGTAATTATTGGTAATTATTGATGATTATTGGTAATTATTGCTAATTATTGCTAATTATTGGGAATATTGCTAATTATTGCTAATTATTGCTAATTGTTTCTAATTATTTCTAATTATTGCTAATTATTTCTAATTATTACTAATTATTGCTAATTATTGCTAATTATTTCTAATTATTTCTAATTAGTCCTAATTATTGCTAATTAGTGGTAATTATTGCTAATTAGTGGTAATTATTGGTAATTAGTGGTAATTATTGCAAATTAGTGCTAATTATTGAAAATTATTGGTAATTATTTTAAATTAGTTGTAATTATTGCAAATTAGTGGTAATTAGTGGTAATTATTACTAATTATTGGTAATTATTGGTAATTATTGGTAATTATTGGTAATTATTGGTAATTATTGTTAATTATTGGTAATTATTGGTAATTATTGGTAATTATTGGTAATTATTGGTAAATATTGGTAATTATTGATGATTATTGGTAATTATTGCTAATTATTGGTAATTATTACTAATTATTTTTTATTATTCCTAATTATTGGTAATTATTCCTAATTATTTCTAATTATTCTTAATTATTGGTAATTATTCCTAATTATTGGAAATTATTCCTAATTATTGGGAATTATTGGCAATTATTCGGAATTATTGGCAATTATTGGGAATTGTTGGCAATTATTGGCAATTATTGAGAATTATTAGCAATTATTTGGAATTATTGGCAATTATTGGGAATTATTGCCAATTATTGGGAATTATTGGAAATTATTGGGAATTATTGGAAATTATTGGGAATTATTGGAAATTATTGGCAATTATTGGCAATTATTAGCAATTATTGGCAATTATTCGCAATTATTGGCAATTATTTGCAATTATTGGCAATTATTGGAAATTATGTGTAATTATTGGTATTTATTGGTAATTATTGGTAATTATTATTAATTATTGTTACTTATTCCTAATTATTGGTAATTATTCCTAATTATTGGTAATTATTCCTAATTATTGGTAATTATTCCTAATTATTGGTAATTATTCTTAATTAATGGTAATTAGTCCTAATTATTAGTAATTATTCCTAATTATTGGAAAATATTGACAATTATTGGCAATTATTGGTAAATATTTGAAATTATTGGTAAATATTGGTAAATATTGGTAATTATTGGTAATTATTACTAATTATTTCTAATTATTACTAATTATTGGTAATTATTGGAAATTATTACTAATTATTGGTAATTACTGGTAATTATTACTAATTATTACTAATTATTACTAATTATTACTAATTATTGTTACTTATTACTAATTATTGTTAATTTTTTCTAATTATTACTATTTATTTGAATTATTCCTATTTTTTGTTAATTAATGCTAATTATTACTATGTTTTTGAATTATTCCTATTTTTTGTTAATTATTGCTATTTATTACAAATTATTACTGATTATTACTGATTAGTACTAATTATTACAAATTATATTCATTAATTACAAATTGCATTCATTAATTACTAATTACATTCATTAACTACTAATTACATTCATTAATTACTAATTACAATCTTTAATTAAAATTAAAGTTATTAATTACTAATTACAGTCACTTAATTATTAAATATTGTTAATTACTAATAATTAAATCTAACAAATCAAATTTAATACAACCTTAATACAACGTAATTAAATCTAATAAGAAATAATAAAAACTAATTTAAAATATAAAAAGAACTTTAAATAAATATTAAAATAAAATTCAGATAAAAACATTAAACTGGTTTTCGAGCTTTCGATTTGTTGTACGTGTAGGATGATCCCCGCAACCTCATTGAAATCGGCTTGCAAAACAAAATTCACTCAACTAGTATAAACTATTAAGAAGTATTTCAGATTCATAAAACTTGTCAAGGCTTGCTGTATTTATAGGTTAAATTACTTGTGACGGGGTTTATTGCGACGGTATTCCCGTCGCAATTGGTATTATTTGCGACGGGACCGTCGCAATTAACCTCGTCCGCATTTATTATGGGTGGCAATTAAAGGGATTATTTGCGACGGGTCCCATCGCAAATAACACCTACAGCCAGGTTATTTGCGATGGGAAGCAGATCTCGTCGCAAATAACCTGTTACCGCCGCCAGTTATTTGCGACGGGTAGGGGATCCCATCGCAAATATCTTTCGCGCAATTTGGCGTGAAAGTCGTGCCAAACCATTTGCGACGGGTGATAATATCTCGTCGCAAATAACTCGTTATTTACGACGGGGAATAATCCCATCGCAAATACCCCAATTGTGGGGGTTATTTGCGACGTGACATATTTCCGTCGCAAATAACATGTCGCTAATACCACTTTTTCCCGTAGTGACCGTTAGACTATCATACTACTGGACTGAGAAACTGAAAAACATATGTGACATCGTTGAGTCAGACACCATTGATTGACACAACGTTAGGATGTAATGTTGTTGGAACAAAAAAATAGAAAATTATGAGATATTTCTAGATGAGACACCATCAATATCATGTCTTCTGACTCATACCAATAACATAGAAAATTTTACTAAGTCTGAGATACCAACAGATAATACACATTTGAACCATACACCTTTAGTTGTGACACCACTTTTGTCACACCACCATCTTTCTATAAATTTGGTAAAGTTAAAGACACATCCAGTGTCACTCTACTAGAGCAATGTACTGTTAGTATCATATGACCAAAAAATGAGACATTTCCAAAACAAGAGACACCGCTAGAGATTAAGACACATTCACCATTTATATTACATTAATTATTTCATTTTGAATTATATCATTCTAATGGATATATTTATTTATGTTAATGTTATTTACTATTTTAATGATTGTGCCTTAAATTATCGATAGAGAATATGTTATACAAGAAGTACGAGGAAGAATATATGGATATTCTCCATGATGATGTTGTTGAAAAATAGTGCATCAGACTTCATCGTTTATGAATTTAAAAGAGTGATAATGCATGAAATCCATAGTATAAGATCCTAAAAGTAAAAAAGTATCAAGATAAACCTAGTGAAAATAAAAATAGCTAAATTTATGTGAAATATCAACAAGGAAGGTAAACTTTATTCATTACTTTGTTCCAGTCAGAAAACAAGAGTTTATAACAGTCTTTTTTTAAAACATTTCAAAGAAATATTGACTCGAGATTTATTATTGAATCAAACCACAAGTGAAAACATGAATTTCAATAGAACAAGCATCATGAAACACTTCAATCCTCGATTTCTTGTTTCTGTTTATATTTTTTTAAATTTGAGTAGTGTGTGAAATACTTTTTTTTATATACTCACAATATATATTGAGCTAAACTAGATGATAAAAGATATCCACTCAACATTTATTCTTATTTATATTCCACAAGGATAAGAGTGGTATAGGTCTTTATATGGATTTTATATCTTTACTCCCATTAATATCAATGGATGAAGTTGTGTGTAACCTAAACAATGTTATCTATTATAAAACATGATATAAGTTCTGAATCATCTATTTATTATTTATAAACAACATGGTGGAGGGTGATCACCAAATATTGAGGACTAAGTCTTAACTTTAGACCTAACCACTTATATTCAATTTTCCATGGTCTGTTTTTAAATTTGCTTTACTTTTTTTCACTTTAAAATTGAGATCTAGTTTAATAGTAAAACAATTTATACTTAGATAGTTCTTCTTAATTTTTGTTCATTTAGTATTTTTATAAGGTAAATTGATTTGAAAGGACTCCATTAGATTATATATTATTAATCCAAGACCTAATAAATCTTAATATAAATCTTTATAATTATTAAGATATATATCATACTACTTATTTTTATAAACTGAATTGTATTTAAATAATTAAGGAATTTCAAAATAATCCACTTTTGATAGAAATTTTACTGGGTACTCAATTCACTCTCATCTTGAGATACTCACTCCAACCAACAAATATATATGATTAAATTCATTCTTCATATTCATTTGATGACATATAAACTGAATATCCACCATTGATATGTACTGAGATACTCGTAGTTGATCGAACAATTCATAAATACTTGGAAGATTAAAACATGTTCTTTATATTGTCCTTTTGGAGCTCCTGGTGATCAATACACTGCCACATTGATCCATCCTTGTTTTATAAAATACAGAACTTGTGTACCCCAAGGTGATTCACTAAGTCGTAAGAACCATTTCTCTAAATGATATTGTAGGTGTTCGTTTAACTCTTATAGTTTGATCAGGGCCATTATGTAGGGTCATTTTTAGATAGGATGAGATTTGGGTATAAGGTCTATTGAGAACTCTACCTCAAGGTCTTGGGGAAGTCTGGATAACTCTTTGGGAAATATATCACTATATTCCCTCATGATGTCCATTTACTCTAGGTTAATACCATCCTTTGACTCGAGTAGTTGTGCATGGTATCCATGTTCACGGGGTATCAACGCCCTCACCATTGAGGGATTTTATAAAGGAGGTTCATGATCTTCCATTAATTTGTAGAGCATGGTATAGTTCAATATATAATAAGAGATTTTATTTTCCCATTAGTTGATGTGTTCTATATATAATGAGATTCAATTTATTCCCACTATACCATAAACTTGTACCAAGGGATGTATTATGATAATTTCTTGAATAATATTCCCATAGAAACATATAAGAGAAGAGACCAACACATAGGTTGCAATGTTTTTACCACTATGTTATTTTATATAAATATTTAATAAAACATATTGGGGATTTGATTCGATTGTTCTATATAACTTTTAGGATATGAATGAATGAATAGAATAAAAAAACAATACATGTTCCATTCACGATGAATAGGAAGGGTACATTTTGTGAATTCATTTTCATGATCAACTTCTGTAGTAGGGATTGTATAAATTTTCCATTTCCTGTTTAACATGTTTATTAATTGATGTCGATTACCCTCAGGGACCAGTAGTTTATCAAATTGTATTGCATAATGTATTTCTCCCTATAGATAAAGCATTGAACGGTAGGTGGTGAATTAGGTGGTTTCCTCCTATCATCCATCATTTTGGATGGCTTCATCATGTCACTCTGACATTCAAGAGCTTTGTGGAATTATCTCCCACACTTGAATCATTCACCTCTCCCTTTAAAAAAATTACCTGGATTCTTCTTCCCATATTTTTTACATGTTCGTAGTTGGATCCTCTTACCTCCTTTGACATTTGACCCACTAGCTTGAAATTCCATTCTTATCATCTTATCTCCATAACCATAGGTCCATTATCTGATCTTCGTCTCTACTTTGAGATCACATAGAACCACATATTCATGAATCCCCAAGTCTCATATTGCGATAGCCTTTCAAATTTTTGGTTTTAAACTTATAATATATATATACACACATATTTTTATTTCATTTTGTATAACAGATCACAAGGATTATCTTACAAACCTTGTGAATTTTTCCTCATAAGTGGTGACAGATTCACTTTCTTTTTTCATCATTTCAATGAATTACCCCTCATCTATGTTTGAATATTTTGAGGGAAATACTTGATATGAAATATATTCTTAAATTGTTGGCACTCCATATCTTCCATTTCATCCATTGGCTTGGTATTCTTTATCAACATCCAACATTGATCAAGTTCTTTATCTAAATGACATAAGTCCACAGTGACCTTATGCTTATCATAATAATGTATTATAAAAAAGACCTTCCCTATTGAGTTAACTCATAGTTCGATACTAAGTGTATCGAAAGTTCTACTAAACGTCGATGGTCATTACCGTTTAAATGAATCACTAGCTAGTTGATCCTTTTTTGGGGAATGGAGATGTTATAGAAGATTCAGGTTATTATTAAAATCCTATTATATGTGGGTAAGCATTGTTATAATTATTTAAACTCCACCCCCAGTGTAATTAGGGATGTTGTTCGAGAAATCGCTACATTGTACCTCACATGGGTTGTTCACCCGGTTTCCCTTGTTTCCCCCCAATTTCTAAACGATAAATTTATTGAAAAAAAACATAAGTCAACAATTCATGAACAATTTATTTTTTAAGATATTAACCCTAAAGTCATATCTTGTAATCTCCCTTTGTTTATACTTTTGTAAGAACTTTCTTATAGGATATTTTTTCAATATATTGACTAACACTTATCATTTTCACTTTTTGTTTGTAATCATAATTCCTAAATTAACTAAAATATTCTTTGATACCAACTATAAAAATACTAATCATTCTTTCATAACTATTATTTCATTTTAATGATAAACATCATAATAGCATTACAAATCTAATATCTTAAGTTTTAATTTCATGGGAAAATTAATCTAGTGAAAAAACATATGTAATAAAACATAAATATCATTTAATTCCTTATTATATATCTCTTTAGTGTACCTCTCCTTATCCTCAGTACAAGTAATCACCTGAGGATATACATCAATTAATGGGGTGATCAAAAATTCTAGTAATATGATT
The DNA here is from genome assembly GCA_963277665.1 of Viscum album. Lineage (NCBI taxonomy): Eukaryota > Viridiplantae > Streptophyta > Magnoliopsida > Santalales > Viscaceae > Viscum > Viscum album. The sequence continues at coordinate 1,296,911,900 of OY728135.1, forward strand.
AATAACGGATATGAATAAATATGACATGAGTGAGTGTAATAATACTCATAATAACACAAGAATACGATTATAATTAACATTGTGGTGGAAAAATGGAAAAATGCATTTAATGTGGCAATGCATAAAAATAAAACATCATGTCATAGTGTTCAAATACAATAAATTGTTGGGAATAAATCCAGCATCATGTTCACGCATAACATAATTTTATAATGATAACATCATTAATGTGAGCATAGATAGCATACTTTTCACTAATATTAAACATTATATTTTGAGATACATCACATTTAACAATGCATCATAGGGATATATAATTTCGGTCCAACTTGTCACATCATAACAATTACATAATCATGCATGCCACATAGAACGTTTAATAATCATACTCATAAAATATCCCATGGAAAGGAATGTATTTCATAAAAATGTCATAAAAAATATTTTATATAATAAAAATTGGTTTTCCCAAAGTAGAATTTAAAAACATATTAGGTATAAGAATCATTATTCATTATTGGATAAAAAACAATTTTAAGAGGTGTCCAGATTTCTTTTGGAAAGAAGAGTTCTTTTCCAAAAATCGTTATATTTTTCATAAAATAATTTTGGAAACCAATATATCCATCCAATGAAGAGGGAAGTGTAATGAAATTTCATTTCAGCAATATTAATGTAATTTCAACATTGAAATTTTTCATGAAAGAGGTGTAACCCAAAGAAAGGGACTGGGGTTCAAGAATCACCTTACCTTTTTTCTCGCATTACTTCTTCAGTTTTGTGACTCATAAATAATAACAATACAATTATTAAAACATTGATAAAGAATTTAATTATATTCATATATAAAACTATTTATCAATTATAATCATTGGATTGTATTTTTAATCTTTTATTGATAAAATTGAAGTGTTTTGATATTATGTTTTTCTTAAAAATTCCATGATTCTCTTTGATTTCTCTATTTTGTAAATGTAAATTAAACATTATTATTATTAAATAAAAAATATTAATATGAATATAATTTCATGTTTATATATTATATATAGTTTATAATATACATCCATGATGATGTTTATATGGGTTGGAATGGAAATTTCATCGTAGGAGGTTAACTGACTATTGATGAGAAATTATCAGGACATAAAGAAGGGGATGTTTAAAATGTATATATGTATATATATATATATCATATTATGACTCATACATAATTTTAAAATCATTAATATAATATTGTATTACTTCTTAATTAAATATTTTAATTATTTTTGTGAAAGGATTAGTGGAAAAAATAAATAGATGATCAAGTAGAAATAAAAAATAGAGATGTGGATCAGCACATACTTAATCCTCGGTGTGAGTTCTCTTGTATGACACTATAACTCTCTGAAAATTGGATTTGGATTTTCCCATAATGTTCCTAATTATTAAATGGGTCTTCAGAGGGAGGATTTGGGTAGATCATGGGATTTTGAATGGATGGAATGAGAGGTTTTCCAAGGGGAGGGAGAGGGGTTATTTATACTTGAGTTGAGGTGTATTTTTAGAATAAGATTTTGAATAAAATAATATATCATAAGTGAATATTTTAATAGTGAATTATTTACATATTAAATTATATATCAAAATTATAGAATGGGGTTAAACCTTTAAATAATTTTATAATTTTAATTCATTAGTTTTTTTAAAAGGAAAGTTTAAAAGGGAACTTTTTTATTTTAAGGAATCACTTTTGACTATAGGTTTCGGACAATTATTTTTAGGTTTAGAAATTAAGAATTTCATATATAAAGGATCATTTTTGAAATATAATATATAATATACATAACTCAATTTCTAGAAATGAATATTATATAATTATATCATGAATTATGGGATTTAAGATACAACAGTTATGTAAAATTTTGTATTTTTACTTTTCACATAAATATAAATGTATTTTAGAAAATTAAAAAAAACTTTATGATAATTTCAATGTTCTGATTACAAAAACAAAATATTATTTTTGTCAAAATAAATTTCTAAAATAAGTAATTTTAATTTTTTATATAAAAATTATGATTTTTATAAAATAAATTAAAATATTTTTTATTAAAAACACGCTTTTATTTTCTTTGATTTGTTTAATCCTGATAATTATTATAAAATTTTTTATTAACTTTAATTAATCATGATCAATATTATTTATATTATAATTTATTATTTTGAGGTAAAATTACTATTATAATGGTCTTGTTACTATTCCCAATATTCAGGTTTCTATTTACAATGGTCATGTTACTATTCCAACGATCAAATTACCTCTTATTTATACCACTACATTATTTAAATAAATAACCTACTCAATTACTCTCAAGGTTCTATATTTCCATTTTCTATAATGTTTATTTTTTTATTAATATTTTGTTTCATTTCTATAGTATTTGTAGTGGGTTGATGATACTAGTAGATTGGGGTGATCTATATTTTTCCATTTTAGATTTTCTATATTAAATTATTTTTCCATATTTAATGTTAAACATTTTAATAGGATTCATATCTAATTTATGTAAAAATATTAATTATTGAAAAAATAGAATTCTTTTTTGGTTTAATTATATTTCTTATACATATCATATTTCATAATAGGATGCAATTCACATTTATTCAAGGAATAGTATTACTAATAAAAATTTGTTTGTTACAGTATTCATTATTTTAGAATGGATACAACGGATTTTTAGGATGTAGGAAAATAAAAAAATTGTAAGTGTCAGGAAAGAGGAATTCCTCTTATTTTAGAGAAATCCTTTGGCTTACATCTTTAAACTTCTTTGGATGGTCATAGTATAACAAGAGAATCTCAAGAATCTAAGGAAGGAATCTATAAATTTTTGGTCAGGTATTTTATAATTTAGAAAGCTCAATGTTAGTAAATAATGGAGCAGAATAACTATCATTTTGTAGGTGAGTAGGGGGGACACACATGAAATTACAGAAAGATTTAAATGATATAATGTAAATTTACTGTAAAAGTGGAACAAAATTAAAAATTAATTGGTGAAAATATAATATAAGGGTGAAATAACTTCAACCAAAAAACGTTATACATGTTTAATTTTCAATTTTAACATTATTCCTTAGTTCCCAAACACCGATAAACACTTCTAGAAAAAACTATGTTAAAATTTTACTCTTTTCAATTTCTATTATTACAAAAAAATGAATGTGGCCTCATATACAAAAATTTTAAATTATGATTCCAACTATGGAAAAAACGTTTTTAAAATTCAATATTTATAATTTAGAGAAATTAATTTTAAAATTGTCCCACAAAACACAATGAAAACCATTTTTTGAAGATTATGTATTATATGAAAACATAGTTTATTTTAATTATTTGAACATTAAATACCATTAGATAAATTCTAATAAATTTGGATGAATATAAAATATATAATTTTATTAAATATTCATAATTAGTGAATTATTTAAGTTATTAAGATAAAAACGCATTGTATATATAAAATATGCTTTCCAAAAATACATCTCTTTTTACCTTCAGATGATTTTATTCTCATTTTTAACTAATTATGAAAAAATGTAATATTTTTAAACATTAATAAATATATTCATATATTTTTTATTGTTTATTAATATTTAAAGTGAATAACATATCCTTTAAGGAAAACATACATGATAAAATAGTGATAAAAAGAATAATATTTCAAAATAGTTATTTGGATAAATATTATATCCTAAATGAATTAGATATTATTATTTAGAATTATATTTCATTTCCATAACATGTAATGTAATTTATTTTATAATCTTTAAACATTATTCACATAAGGTTATTTTATTATGTAATGAAATCTACTAAACATTTCACATTTATTTAAAGAGAAATATATCATAACATTTTAAGTTGTTACAAACATACACTTGGATTGTGCATTAAGGACTCTAATAGATAAAAAATTAAATAAGATGAAATATAGGGGAAATGGGAAAAAAATCACTTATGACAAGATAACTATGGATTAAAGAATATAATTAGAAGGACATGAGTGGAGAAGAAATAAGGGTTTAAGAATAAATGATGAAAATGCAGACCTTTCAAAAAGAGCCACTAAAGAATATGAGTACCCATTCAGGAAACACTATGTACCTGGTGGAACCCCTAGGTTGTTGTGGCTTGTATTAGGGTATTTCAGTACTCATTCACCTCTCACAGAGAACTTGTTGTCTCATATATTTCAAAACTACATTTTGAACTAATCCTGAGGAACACATGAACACCTATACACTCGAACAATCCATAATTTTTACTGAAAAACACTAAATAATTCTTCCAAAACCCACCAAAGTAAAATAAAAATACTTAAACAAATAAAAATATCCCATTTGAACTATAAAATTCAAATGATCCCATGATTTATCCCTTCAAAATTATGAATGAATACCTCCATCCACTTTATCTTTGACACCTATAATTACAACCTCTGCACCATGCTACCACCGATTAGTAAGAAGTTATAGGGGACTCATATCAAAAAATTAAAATTCTCACTAAATTAAAAATTGAAACCAATTACTCATAAAAAATCCAAAATCATATTCATATCACCCATATATAACCAATAATGTATAAAAAACAAAACTCAAATAACAGATTACTGATTAATTAATTACTCCAAAATCCAATCTAAATCACCATATATAACCAAATTATAATATTAAAATCTATAACACAAATATACATCTCAATTACCTTCCATAATTCAATGACATAACTACTACTTTAATATCATGATATTTTAAAAGAATATTATGTTTGATAGTGTATACAACAAGAAACATTGTGCTTAAAAAAACCATAAAATATTATTATTCAAATATGACCACTATAACCTACCTATTTAATTGGTGGGTATGAATATTAATAACCAAATTAGGAAATATATATTAACTCAACAGTAAATATAACTTTACTAATTAATTATTAGGAAATAAGAACACATTTTTTAATAAATAAATTAAATTCATAACAAATATTTTTTCATCGAAAATGATTTTTTATTATTTTTGAAAAAATAATATAATTAATTTCCGAATAGAATATATCTATGTTTTTTTACTAATACCAAAAATGTAATATTGATTAATACTAAACCCAAGAAACTTCCCATGATCGGATTCATTCATATTCTTTTGAACTTCCCATTAATTAAATATGATTCCTTAATCTTTTCCAGTAATGATGATTTAAAAATTATTTAATATTAGAATCTTGTAGTCTATTCCCTCAAAATTTTAAAATAAATATTTAACATTTCTATAATCAATGTGTCATTTTTGATCCCCACCTAAACAATGACACCATGGAGTTTTATACTGAGTAAAAAACCACATTTTTCTCCTTTTGATAGTGATAATAGAAGGTGGCATTAGAATTTTAGTTAGCTCAAGTTATATTTTCTACCAAAAATTTAATTAATTAAATGGTATTGTGTATTTCATAATTTTATAGAATGTGTTTATATCACTAATTTAATTCTAAAAATATTTTTTACCATCTCCAAATTAATGCACATTGTAAATTTATTTAACTTGTGAGTAAGTTAATTTTTCTCATAAATATATAATTATTTAAATTTATAGACAATTGAATTCACATTTCTAGATTTAAATACCAAATGAGTTAATTTTAATATTTATTGATGATAAAAAATTCATTAATCACATTAATTAAATTTTAGTTCATATGTACTAACCAAAATTCATATTATATAATTCAAATACTCATTACTATCATTAACCAAAATAAACATAACCTTATTATTTATTATCATCGTGTTTGTGATTTTATTTCCTAAAATATTTTTTCATAATTCACTAAAATCACCCATATATTTTTGTAATTAAATAAATCTAAACTATTAATATATAGTTATATTATTTATAAAGAAATGTTCCCTTAGACTAGTTAACTAATATTAATCCTTCATTTAGAACATATTCGAATAATGTATTTTTTATAATTTGTACTATTAATTAAAAAATTTAGAAAATAGATACACTTTTCTTATTATTTGTAGAACAACTCTTAGGTGGACCTTATGTTTTCAGAAACATTTATAATATATTAAATTGTTATCACTTAGTCTATTACCTTTTTTAATGTAATCTATGAATACAAAATTCATTAAATTAAAACATGTAAAAGTGAAAAACATTAATCAAATGCATATAAAAATATAACCATAATTCTCATAACACTTTATAATATTAATCTTTTGAAAAACATACTCCTTCAGCATTAATTGATTTTACACTTGTCAAAGGTATATTTTATAAAATAATTATTTTAAAGGAATTTTTCAAATTATTATATGTCCTTAGAATAAGATATAAATAATATAATTTTATTCCATAAATATCTCTATATTTTACCCATTATTGTTTCTATTTACCCATCTATAACATGAATAAGACAAGTTCACCCTAAGGTGATGTGAAATGTTAAATAAAACCCATACACATCTTTTATGAAACAAATCATTTTAATATTATAACTCTATTATTTTTATATTTTGATGTTTCCTTGGTTTGGATTTAGATCATTTCCTGAATTTTATTTATAAATATTTTGTTAATATGATATGTATATGTTGTTTATATATGAATATATAAATTTTATCCTTGAAAATATATAGTTCTTCAATATCCATATTCCAATTTTATTTTTATTACTCACTATAATTTTTCGAAAGTATGTCATATGGGTGGCCTCTAAAAAGAATCTTGTGAAAAAATTTCTCCTAGGAAAATTATTTCTTATTTTCATCCATGGAAAACTAATATTTTTATATAAATATGTTTAATTATTTCACCAAACATAAATTATCAATTATTTCCCAATGTTATATCAATGTTCACCATTGGTTTACTAACAATGTTTATAACCTAATTTCATCCTCCTAATAAAAAAATTAATATTATTTATATCCATATTTTATGTTGTAGTTTTGAATTTATTTGTATACTTCATTTTATTTTGGATTTTATTTAATATGTTTTAAAACATGAATTAAATAAATGAATATAAAAAACCAAAATAAAATAATGTATTATCTAGCCTTGATTATAACATAATTGTACCTTATTCCACATCATTTAATGACTCAACATCATCTAATATTACTATAATTCAATTAGACTAATCCATTTTCCTTTTTAGGTTTACTTTTTAAACCCTATTGTTTTTTTCCTATGGGGAACTGATTAGTGAAATAGTATTTCTCTAAAATTTAAATGATAAACTAAATGATTCTCTTATAAAATATTCACAATTTAAGAATTATTATTATGGATTTTTATATTTAAAACCTCATGATTTATTCTAATTTTTTAAAAACATTCCATTTTCATTTCAACTTTTATATCTTAGTAGGAAATTTATGGAATGCTTTTTTCCATAGGTAATACATTTTTATATTTAAAAGATATTTCTATTATTTCAATGAGTTAATTAAATACCATGACTCTTCTATAACCACATATTATTAACTATTTTTAATTTAGACTAATGATAATCTAAAAATATAATTTTACAACAATGAAAAAAAACAAAAACTCTATAGGTTTTAATGTCTTAAAGGCTAATTTTCATAAAATAAAATTTCTATACAACAACAACATCATTTAATCTTACCTATATGTTTTATAATATTATTATTAGATCACCAAGCTATACTAGAAGAAAATTCATCCACCACATTAGCTAATCAAAATGTCCTTGTCACTTATCATACCACTCAAATAATACACCCTTTGAAAGTGAACACCATCATCAGTAACAATAACATTGAAAAGTTTTGAATGATGTATTTGTAGTTACCTCACAATCCAAGGGAAAATATAATATATATAAAAAAGTCATAGTTCACCCCAATGAAATATTTCCCTCAAATTAATATAGGTCCACTGAGACAACGATATCATAAATCATGTATATAATATTTGCACCTATCGTATCATAAACTTGAATTTTCAAATAAAACTTGTGTTTCCACAATAGTATATAACTTTTCATAAATGATTCACAAGATACTCTTATGACCTGAAATAAAATAGAATGTAATCCAAGTACACCAAAAAAATTATTCAACGTATTTATGCAAGATATTAATCATTAGGTAAATAAATAAACCATGGGTATTTATAACACCAAATAGAAATATAAATAATTCATAATTCCCATACCTACTAAAAAATTTATCATTGTAATTCCCATGTTTTAACACTCAAATATTGAAATCATGATATTTTCAAAAAACTACTTTCCTCATTCACCCTAACTTATAAGATCATGAAAATGTTATAAATGATAATTATTATTTTCTATCACCAAATTCATCTTTACGTACTTGATGCAAACTAGCAAGAAGATATCAACCGTCATGGAAACAAATTGGTGTATACATTAGAGAAACACTCAATAAAATAAATCTATTTAAATAAAAGTCATTAAATAAAATAATTATCTCTCACAGCTCAATTTTTTCCATGAGATTTGAAGATAATAAGATAAAAATCATTTCAGGAAAGACTTAGTTGAGAACTCCACATCTATCACTGGTAAAAATCAAAATTTGTAATCTTGAAATAAAACTAAGAAATACTTCATCATTATTAGAAATTGAAATGGATTATTAACGGGTAAGGATCTATGACACACTCCCTAATATGTGGGAATAATATTTTCCTGTGGGGTAAGGGAAACTAACCATTTTATAAAACTTAGTATAATAATTGAACATCATCATCTAATAAATTCAATTTATGATATTGTTAATGTTTATCTCTATAATAAAGAAAATAATGAAATATTCCACATCACTAATAATATTATAATAAAATAAAAACCTTATCCCCCATTCTAAAATTTCTCCAATAGGCTTATTGATATTTAATATAGAATTAATCAATCCCACCTATAACATAAAATGGTCTACCCCTCATCTGTATATGAATGAATGAGATGAATCATCATTATTGTTGTAATATTATATAGTAGAAGAAATAATCCATGTAACTCTCACTTCTATATGTCATGTCATAGATATATCTCATTTATGTTCAGTAAAAAACAATTCTACCACAAATTTATTCATACATTTTCAGCATTTATTCAATTTACAGTTGTAAATAATATGTGACAACCCAAAATTTTATCAATGGAATTTTCCTTCATATATTAATATCAAAAAACATGCATAATATAGAGAACCCATTAATAACAATATTTTTATAAATGTGGAATGAAATAACTGGTACCTACATAAATTATAGAACATATACCAATAGAATAGTATCTGGACTATTGGAATAGAAACATTTCTATTAAGAATAGTAATCCAACTATCAGAATCGTAAGCTCAAATTTGAAATTATAAATAAAATTTAGGAATATCCTAAATGAAAATATGATATAAATATATCATGGAATAATTAATGAAATTTTATAAAATGAAAATTTATGTGTTGAATTTTTTGTGATACGTAAATGCTTATTTATAATTTAATATTTAATATAATTTGTTAAATAAAATTTTATTATCATGATATATATTAATAAATAATTATTTTTTTATTAGCATAAGATAATTTTATGAGAACATAATTAATTTTTCAAAGGTTCATACAATTGATGATAAGATTAAAATCGGTATTTTAAGAAAAAATATCGATTTTATTAAAAAAAATTAAATTTATCATATCTTGAAAAATATTTTCATAACATGGAGTCAATTTCTAAAATATACACATCATGAAATTTTTAGGGTGATGTTTTAGGATTTTTCATAAATAGTTCAATTTTATGTGAATAGTGAAATAGAGTAATTTATGATATAAGCTAAATACATGAATTTTTGAGTTATGGATTATTCATGGATTATGTAACAACACATTTTTTGGAAAAATTATTAACCATTTGAATTATTTAGTCATAATAATCATCCCTACTAATAGTATTGATCTGAAATAATAAATAGATGAATATAATAATAATAAACACCCCCCTCGCCCCCTATAAATACCATACTGCACCACCCATTCTACTCACACCTTATAAGCCATTAATATTTTATAAATACTACCTAATTCCATTCTCAAACCCTTTCTAATTTCTCATATCTTATTTTATCAATAAAATTTCAAATCCAAGTGTCTTAAGGAGGTTCTTGGGGAGACAACATTCATGTAGTAAATCCCCAATTCTTCTCTTTTAATTTCATTTATTTTATTATCCACCCCTAAAATCCCCTATCCAAAGTGGAATGTTAACTCCAGTATAATATATATATATATATATATATATATATATTAATATTATTTTTTAAATCTAATATCCATTATCAAATATTTTCTTTTTTACATTTATTTAAATGATGAAAACATCTTTTATAATATGTTCACTCATTGCCCTCATGGATGACAAGTTTTTTTATTCTTTTTCAGAAAATAATTATATTCATAAAAATATTGTTATGGTTAAAAATATTTTACTATTTATATTATAACTTTTTTAATGTTTTGGATCAAATTTACAGCCACATTATTAAATAAAATGAAACTATTTCATTGTGGTCAGAAAAACCGCCAAAAAAACTAAAAAATTATCATTAATATTGTATCAAATGAACCATCCTCAAAACATACAAACAAATGATATATTAATCATTTAAAATTAAATAAGTACATTAATAACATATAATTTCTATTCTAGATAATTTTTCTCATTTTAGAATAACTTCTATAGTTATACACCAGTAACCAACCATGAAACCATGAAAACGAACAATCTTAAAATGAAAAAATTGAACTCCATAACTCATAAAAATGGACATAAGTGAAAATAATAGTATTATAATAAATAAAAAAACTAATTTGATTTTAATTAATTAATCATTGAATCTAATTTTATTATCATGGGTATTATGCACAAGTGCAGAACACATTCGGTCATAATGTAATGGGATTCTCAAAACCAACTCTTTTTATTTGAGTTATTCATAATTCATGAAATATTTTAGTGTGGATATACTTTAAATTTTACTAAAATATAATTTTATTGTTATTAAATTTTCATTTTAGGGATACACAGGTTATAAATCCTACTTCATAAAAAATAAAAATATTTTCCAAAAGATCTCTTCTTTCCAAAACACATCTCGGATTCTCTAAAGTTATTTAATATTCACTCAAAAATGATGATTATTATAAAAAAATATTCTTTTATATTTTCCATTTGTAACCCCATAATAATTCAAGAAATCATTATTTATTAAATCCTTATAAAAATCATTCTGTTACATGGGTTTGATCATGACTATAATTGTACAATGTTCATTATGGAATTCAGGATTATGTAAATATTCAAATGTGATAGGCGGGATTGACATAACATAGCCCTCAATTACATTTGGTAATGTGATGTTTCTCCTGATATTATGTATATTGTTAATGAAAATTATGATATCATTACTCTCAAGATCATTTAATTATTGTTGGAATATATTATGCATGTACATGATTCTAGATTTTTTTACAATAATGTGTGGTATTGGACCACAAAGTCATGATCATTCATTTTTATGCACTTCCACATTCCATGACTTGTTTCTAATTTTTTCCTTATAATTATTATCATATTATTATTTTAAGATAATTTTGATTATTCTCACTCAAGTTATATTTATTCAGGAACCTTATTCGTCCTCTTAATATGAATTTACCTCACACCTCTCTGTGATGTATATCCTTGGGTGATTACTAGTACTAATGAGAACACAAGCTTTAAAAAGAAAAAAATATGCATTTAAATAAATCATTCTGTTTTGTTAGGTAAAAGTTATGTATGAGCCTAATTTACTCAATACAGAAAACCTTTAATTCCGGGTTTATTAAAACTGTTATAATTTTTATCTTTAAAATGATTCTACAGTCTAGTAACAAAAATTAATTTTCTTATAGTTGGTATGAGAGAACGGTTAAGTTAATTTGTGAATTAGGATTAGATAACGTTAGTGAAAACCCATATGATAAGAGTTTGTATACATAAATATCAAAGAATATTTGTTTTAGAAAAATACTAATCATTGGGATCCCATAAGATATTTCTTAAAGTAAACATTGTAAAAGAAAAAACCGTTTATTCATTACATTCTAAATTAAATCTTATTCAAACCTTTTCTATTTTAGAAAATGGTGCTAACCATGAGAAACTAGCACAAGAATCATATTAGAACAAAATTATTCTTAAGTCCCTAGATATAAAAATTTTAGCAACAAATGATATAAATTGACTCAGTAGATGATATTGAGAATCCCAAGGGAGGCATGTGCAAGATTGTAATCATGCATGAAAGGCATAATTCCATGAACAATCCTCTTGCATGCCCAATGTGATCCCAAGAATCTACATTCATTCCATCCTTATTGTATGATACCTCATATAGTTTCACTTATATATAAAGGAGTACCCCCAAACTTCAAAAGAACACTTATAAAGATTAACCATTTCTCTTGTTTGTGTAAGACGCCCCCTTCCATGATAGCACTCAAGTCTTGGTTTCAAGGTAATTGATCTTGTGAAATAGGTCCCCCTTCGGGTGGGCCCATAAAGACTTAGCCCTCTCCCATTTCCTTTTTTACCTAAGAAAAGTGAATGAAAAGTACCCCTCGCCTACACAAGACATGTCCTTTTGTAGTGCCTCTTTCACTCAGACCCCCTCATATTGCACGCAGGTCCCTAATCATGTCTGTTCCCCTTACTTTCAACTCCAAGCATTATCCTTATCCTAAGGCTCGATTTTCGACCTCCTCTTTCATGCAATAACATTATCATGTGTGTACCTCTTCTATGCAGCCTTTCAGGCATGTGTGTAGTGATTTCATGGTTCCCTGAGCAGTGCTTCATGTTGTGTATCCCTACATAATTCTTATTCACATAGTTACGCTGAAAAGTTTTTCTTTATCTCATAGTTACACAAACATGGACCCTCAATTGACCACTCCACCACCTCACTTCCGCATAGCATTTCTTATGCCTTCCCCTTCCCAAGTGTTGGTTGGTACAAGTTATGTAGGTCCATGGGATGAGGAGAGGGTCCTCATCATCCAAGTTTTAGGATGTTAAACTACAAATCACCCACATCCTCAACACATAAAATTAAACTATAAGGTTCAAAATGCATGAAAGGTATAACAAGATAATAGATAAGATGGAATAGGCAACATTTTTCTCCCCCTATCGATCCACTCTCTCTCCCTCTTCCATTAGGATTTTCCACCATTGCACATCCAAAAGTCTCCATGTAATCCTAGAATGGCTTCATTGGGATTCATTACTTGAGTAAATCTCAATATCCATCTCCCTAGGCTTCTCCATGCATAAAAACCACACCATCCCTCATGGAAGCACCTTCCACGACATGATCATCAGTTTTTTCACCTCTTGTTTCTCAATCCAAGTAGGAATCACATGGGTTTAGAGTAATAAGTGACCCTGAAATACTCTTTAGGTTGATAACCACTCATAATCCCTATCATGGTTTTATGCTTCTAGAAATTCATAGTACCCATGACCTTATACCAAACTTCATTTAATTTGATCCATGTCTTCTAAACAGGGTACTTAGAAATACTCTATGTTGTTCATGCCCCTCACTATCTATATTCCACCTATCCTGAATACTTTACATCGGATCACTCTCATCCTGCAAGGCATTAAACTACACACTACAATCTAGGTGGGTTATTTCGAGTATGTAGAAACCCTCTTTGAGGTTCAATCCCAACCAATGGTAAACTCTGGAGCTACCAACTCAGTATGTACCCATTTTGTGTGAAATCTATCCTTTTTTGGAAAACTTTCTCAGAACCATCCTTTGAGGTGATATGATCCATTTGGATAGCTGACCATGAATAAGCTGTGCACTTCACTATACTCCTCCAACCAAGATTTCTCCTATTGTGAAGTGATGATAATCACACATAGGACCTTGGGGAATCTCGGTGTCTTTTTACTATGTGTATTCCCTATTTCTATGCCCCCATCACAAACTACATTGACTTTTATTTCCAACCACTGGGTTACATAGGAAGCCTCCCTAATGTTCTAGTCCTTCACCCATTTCCCATCATAGTCTTTCATTCAAGCCTTTGTTTTTCGAGAATATCATTCCCTAACCTGGACGTTCTACATCATTTGGGTCCTTAACCATGCACTACGTTATCATGGTCCACCTCCATAGGTGTCTGATTCCCCCCCAACGAACTATGTTTACATTGATTCCAAACCACTTTAATACACAGGATTCCTCACTATGGTTCAATCCTAGATCTATCACCTTCACATTAGTTCCACCTCATTCATTCCACCCACCTAACCCAATCATCCATCATCCATACCGATTCTTACTTGGGACCCCACATCTTATTGGAATAACTCCATCCATTCAGGTAGATATCCATGAATAATCCCCCATTCATGCAATTTTTCTTTGCAACACTTGGGAATCTTACTCGGAATAATCCTGACACATCATATCCATCCATCCAAGTGTGTCCCTCTTGTTAAAAGTTGTGTAACCCCCAAATAATCCCATTTAAATACATGAGATTTAATCCATGTATTCTAAATAGGGTGTGTAGGAATCCTCCTTGAGGTTCAATCATGGAAAATGGAAAACCATAGTGTCCCCCTTTTGGGGGTGTTCTTCCCTGATATGTCCTTTGTGATGTACAGATTAGACATCACAGTGTAAAGATTACCTTTTTGGGACACACCTCACTCAGCAATTCCTTATTGGATGTTCATACCCTTTCATTTGACTAACCTTATAGGTGATCCCTCCTAGGGATGTACCTATCTGATCCACATTAATCGGCGTTCTGATCAGTATGACCTGTATCCACCAGAAGTTAAACTCATGAAATGCCACATGTCAAACATGGAAAGACGAGTAAAATCTTGGATATATTTCTCTGGAATAAGTACCCGGCAATCGATGTGTCATTCCTCAGGCTTCCTCAACCTCGATAAGACCTCTAATAATGGAGAATTCAGGTTTACCAATTCTCTGGTATCCAAACATTCTAGCATTTCCCAATATGACTACTTTGTAGACCGTAGGTTTCTTCCCTGATCTCACCCTTTGTACTATTTTGATAGAAGAAATTTAATTAACCCGTGTCCACAATGATATAACGCTAGGGAGAGTTTCACAAAGAATTTCTTAATCTCTAAGGGAGACCCCCGACTAGGTGATGAGTTTCGAGGTGGAATCCACCGATGGAGGAATGGATATTCCATATCCCATTTCGTTCAAGGATAAAAAATAATTGAAGAAGTGATGAATTCCTCCCACCATTGGAAGGTCGGAATGTCGGATACAATGCAATTATCACCATTTACAGTACGTGAGGGAATAGTGTTCTAATGGAAAGTGTAAAAAACAAAAAATGGTGAACTCGAGGTGAATATTTTCCCTTACTACCATAGGGATTAGTAGTGTTTGATACATAATTAGATAAGCATGTAACCAGATCCATCTATCTTATTCTAGGTCCAGTAATGAAAATAGTTCCCCTAGAGTGGATATCTCTAGAATTTGGGGTAGTTAATTTTGGGGAATTCCGATCTATGACATCATCTTTTTGGGCCTCTCTATTCATCCATGGAAGATTGAACGACATTGGGGCATTGGTCACTGCTTTCTAATTATCCATATTTATAGCTGAATCTTACTTATTTTCAGGAACTAGACTATTTAAAAATAGTCACCTCCTACCTGTAGACATGGGGGAAGGGGCATTTCCAATGCAGAAATCCAGCATGACTCCACCTCCACCATAATTTCATCCACAAAAATGGCTATTGTGCACCCATTCCCCATCTCACCCTCAGAATTTATCCATATAAGGGTGATCAACAATTTTATCTGATGGTATGAATAGTAGGGGATCATCTCAATATGGGATGCATACCACTAGGATTTGGAGACTTTCGTGCCTCTCCATCACCCCCCCCCCTAATGGGCTATGTAGGGAGACACTGCTCCCCACTCTAATATCTATCCATTTTGGGACCCTCTCCCGGAAACACTCTTACAACTCATTCCCCTAGGCCAATGAGTTAAGGATATTCAGAGTCAAATCGGAAATCAATTCCACCCAAGAGCCACTAAGAACGGATCCCACCAGTTCATGTCAAAATCTTCATCTGGTCCCTCGGGATGAGGTGTAGGGTTTTTATTCCCTTGCTCCCCCAGACCATGTTTGGCTGACCTGACGTCAACCTCAGGTACATGCTCAGGAAGACACCTTCTAGGGGGTATCAACCTCTACAGGTTTACAATCCATAACACATCCTATTAATATTATTAGTTCCCCACTATTAAATGGCAGGGGGACATCAATGTATGATTGGGTGCAACACCTCACCCACCCCATGGGTAGGCTGGGCTGACTCTTCTGGTCACTGACATAAGCAGAAGTCTTCCCTGGACAACCCATGATAATGAAATTCAGTACATAGGTCCTCCTTGTACCATCATCATCCAGAACGGAGGTCCCCACCCCATTCTCTCGCTCAATATGTAGGTCATACCCTTTCCTTGTTCGATCTGTGAAAAGGGCCTCCCCACATTATTGATGGCCAAAATGGTGGTCCTCTCTATGTCCAATTCAAATAGTACAAAGGCCCTCCTCATACTATCACTTCCATCTAGGGAGGAGGTCCTCATAATGACATAGATGGATAGAATGGAGGTCCTCCCCATGTTCTACCCAACTCTAGTAGAGGCCCTCTCCGCTCTAGTACTCCCAACTGTGGAGGTCCACCCTGCGTGTCAGGAAACATACACGAAAGTCCTCTGCATGTTCCGTTCAACATATGTTTGGGTGCTCCTCGATCCCCAGATCACCAAAGCATATGTCCTATCAACTCGAGAATCAACCAATACAATATTTCCCCCAATTTCATAAATCTACCCAGCCATAAAGATCTGTCAAGGGGTAGGATGGTGAATCGTCACCACCAAAGTAAGAATCCTGCGAAGCACTAGGTCATAGTCAATCTCATCCTTTTTTCAGATTATGAAGTGGGGTGTGACATGATGATGGAACCCCCACCAAATCCTCTGAATTAGGGTCTATAGAATGAACCTGGAATGTGGGATTCATCCTTATATAATGTAAAATGCGACAGATCCTCAAATCCCTCCGTAGAAACATGAATGAGAAGGGATATTTGGCTCGTTTCTAGGGTCTCATCATGAAGTCGTCTCTATTGTCACCAAGAATATTCTCTACCTCGACACGAGATCACATAGAGTTTTTCTGTGGAATAGTAGAGATTGAGCACCGCTAGATCCTCTACTAGTAGCTTCTATATTCACCCATGAAGCACTAGTAAATAACCCATCCTATAAAGACACAATGATGTAATCTGTACAATCCCTAAGAGATGTCCTATTGTGTAGTGGTCTATCACCTCACACACCATTCTCCCAACTAACTAGTATACATAAACAATAGTCTAAATTTGTGTCATTATTAGTCCCTCAACCACCCCTAGTCATGGAATGGGGAAACCATACACTAGACCCCTCTTTTTAATAGAGATTTTTTGGGACATTCTCATAGAAGACTACATCCCCAAGATATTCTGGTTGATCGTGACTCCAAAATTCAACATCCCAGAGAACATCACCATATGTTAGGTCATTTGTTTCCACCAAACCATCTAGGTAACACATTTCTTCCTCCAGAACTATCATTTTATTAATCTGAAGAGTTATGTGCTTTAGGATGACATTATCTAGCAGTGTCATATGGTTGATTTGGTCATACCTCCCATCGCTCTGCACCCTATATCAACCAATTATCACCCGAAAATCCTACAATGATACATTTAGAGCTTTAATATGCTCCACAAGAATTATTTTCAAGGCATCCCCACAAGTCCAGATCTATGAATGGGGATAGAATGCATCTCCCCACTTTAGTCCTATCATGCACAAACCTAACATATCAGGTGATATTGAGGATATAACGCCAGGTGTATTAGTAGTTAACATTCCTGACCTCAATCTACTTAAGGATAAGTAAATAAATATTGGAATTATTGAAGATAAAGCTCCCCTAGGAACAATGCAACATCTGTTGGATCCCCCTAGCATTGTCACTTTCCAGAAAAGACACTTTTTTAGCCTTGTTGAACCTTCTAATTCATTTCCTCTCAATCAAGACCCTATTAAAGGAAAATGAAAAACTAGTATTGTTATTCCTTCTGACAAATCTGGCTCGAAGTAGAAGACAGAATACGGTCACAGGAAGGAATTTTTGTATAGACACCTCATGGAACAGAAGAAGACCATTGATGATATCCTCTCTCATCCCCATGAAGAACAATTCCCATATTACGGAGATCCTATGTATGGTACCATTCACCCTACACCAAGGAATCAAGGGAAACCACATGTTATTCTTGGATAATTTCATATCATTGATGCTTATAAACCTGAACATATCGATAGGGTAGAGGCTAGATTTTATGGTAAATGGTCATGGAATAAATTTCCGAATCCACCCAAGCTTCATGAGAATCTTCTCTGAGAAAAATATCAAAATAAATTCCTCTACAAATTCCGCAGGTTTTTCTTTATGTTATTCCCCTAGTCGCTCTGCAATTCATTCCTCTAGTCGTTCCTTGGGTTATTCCTCAAGCTTCTCTGTGAGATGATGATCCTGCTTATCATGTTGAAGATATTGGCAATGCACTAGTGGTCATAGATCCACACAAGTACTGGAATCCCTACTAGGTGGATCTGATTGCTGATATCACCACCCACCTCGAGGAACATTAAATGTGGTAGGTTTAAATCCCATATAATGAAATTTATTATCCAGCATATGACATTCTAGTACCCTTGGATTTTTGTAACCCCATATTATCACCCTTAAATGAGATGGGAGACCCACTACAGCTTCTGGACCACATCATATGTAGGTTTGGATCCATGCTAGGAACTACAACATAGCTGGAAGCCGCCAAACTCTTGGGTTTTATCTAGACAAGGGAAGGGCCGACATTTTTATAGTACAAAATCTTATCTATTGAGCCGATAGATGTTTGGGAAGATCCTCACATGCATTTTTTTTATCATTTTTTATCTACCACTCATAGGACTAGTATTTTTGACCTCATCAAGTGAAAACAACGGCCGGATTAGTGCATCGTAGACTTTGTTTCTATGTGGAAAGGCCTCACGTGTCCACCTGATACGCCACTTTCTAAGTAATAGTTGTTGATAATGTGTGTGGGAATGTGAAAATTGAACTGGTCCTATCCCTCATCACTCAAAATTACCCAATAGAATTATAATATTTCTCTTACCAGGATCAGTGCATAGAGGAAGCCATTTATAAAGATAAACAATCTTGTTTGTTACATCCCACAGCTCCTCCAAGAAGAGATGCTAAAAGAAATATTGTTTTCATCACTGAGGTAGAGTCCCCTAAGATGCTATAGTTGTTACCAGTATTGCTAAATCCATAACCTTGCTAAGGGAAGAAGCCTCATGATCAGCCTCAGGATCATCATCTCCCACCCCAAAATCAGTAGGCACCGCCAAATAATGAACCACTATTTCCCAAGTGAAATAATAAATTTCCACCACCTCTCTAGGTTCCAACCCCTCAATAGGGCCATACTACTATGGTCCATTTCCTGGAAAATAGACACAAGACCTTCTCATTTGATGAAACTCGGGTTCCGATTTACTTCCCGACCACCATCGATCAAGGTATTTTGAATTTTCTAGACTGCAGGATGACCCAAGAGATTGATCTCACTAATCATATCCACTACTAACCCTATCACTGAATCCTTGGACAAACTCTTAAATAGTGTTATGTGTTCTAGGGCTGGAACCTAGACCAGATTGACAATAATATAGTCTGATTGGGTTCTTCCCTAGAATAGGTAGAATGTATCTTTGCAGAGTAATAAAATGAAAGAGAGGGTAAATGTAAGTATGTATCCAGTCACCCATATCAGAATTAGGAAAAACAGTTGTCCCATTGGGTAGTCTCTCACACCCATGGTATCATATGTTCTTGTTTGAATCAACTAAATCCTTCTGATGTCTTTTTTCTTTCTACCACTACCACTTCTCCATCAACACCTCAGACCTCCATGCATTAGAAGAGTGGGAACCATCATTGCAAGGGAAAGAAAAAACTACCACCAGTGCTAAATCTATCTCACACTCTCAGTTACTTTATGCCTCTCTAGATATGATTCACCCCTATGATCTTCCTAGTATTAGAGAAATAATTATGTGATAATCAGGAGTATTCCTTAATGCATACCGTCAAACTGGTGGACCCTTTTATTGTTACCAGTGATGAGGAGCAACATGATTATCCTTTTAATGTCCCCAGTCAGTGCCATCGTCAAATTATTCATAGAAATGTGAACCATTAGAATGCTTTTCCTGGTGTGCCTATCAATGTCATGCATGCCACTGAGACCAGACAGAAGACTCAGTATAGAGCTCCACTTGCACATCCTTCCAATAATATATCTACAAGTTCACAACCACCGTATTTTATGTTACTCGGTCTAGAAGAGCTGCCATGACTGCGTCATGACATGCTGTATCTAGCAGTGTCAGGAAATTAGTCATCCAAAAGTCATTTTTTGTGGTTCAACTAGTGAGAAGTAGGATATAGCTAGAACAATCCCGAATCTATTAGTTCGACCCTAAATTCCCATCATAACATCTTCCATGGAGAAAATACCTATTTTAATAATTGTGTTCTTATTGTGAAAGTATGATGTGCTTAAGTATCTTGATATCATTCATGATAATCTCTCAATCCTCTAAATGCACTACATCTCTAAAGATATGTGTGAAGATCTTGTAGAGACTCTAGCCCCCTTCCACCATTTCAAGATAGAGGTAGCAGTTCCAAATGCCTTTGATGATGATGAATTTGAGTTAGAAAAATTCCAATCCATCATCTCATTATCAAATGAAGATGAAGGCTATCCATTACAGGGCCACATTCGTCTGTCGTACATCACCATCTGGTTCAATAGTGTGGATGTATACCACTATCTTGTTGACATGGGTTCTAGGATCAATATAATCTTCACCATGATGCTCCACAATCTTGGAATATATGAAGTAGATCTGAGTCCCTCTAACATGAAAATTCAAGGTTATGACGGAACAGAGAAAAGGTCATGTGGAAAGATCCACCTGAATACCCAATTATTTGGGATGATTTCCAATACTAATTTTATGGTTTCCTCACAAGACATTGCCTGGAATACATTTATGGGTATACCTTGGCTTCATCTACATGAAACATTTCACTCCTCGTATCACCAAGCCTTAAGTACTCTATTAATGGTTGAGTGGGCATTCTCCAAGGTGATGCATCTCACTTTTCCTCTTGTAATTCCTGCTATATAGACACTTACTACTATAAGATAAAGGTAAATAGGGTTAGAACTAATTATATTGAGCACACTACTACTATGGTTTACCTGTGGGTAGACCTCAATGATGTCTTTATCCTCTCGATTCACAGGTTGGAGGCCACAAACCTAGCCTTAAGAAATTTTTTTGGCTTAATCCAAGGGAAGGGGAAGAATGCTTCTTAGTATAAGGAACAATGTAAGATCACTTCTTACTCCAAAACGAATCATTATCAAGTGATTCATGATCCCCTTACCTCTATAAGTTATCAGGATTTTCACCCCATGATAACAGTAATAGGCCATACATGGTTGTTCCACTAGTCTAGGTTGAACCTACTCCAGCCGACCTTCCACTATTGATTTGATATTATCAAAAGTGTCCCCTTGGGTTGAAGGAATGATTGGATTGTGTAAACATCTTTCTTCGACATGGTACGATTAAGGGAAGAGTCCCCCGATGAATATTCCAATGATTTTCATGTTAGTACCAACATTCCTATGGGGTCAATAATTTAAAATAATTTCCCTTGATGATGACCCTCTAACCTCAGATGATGTGGAGGATTAATAATATTCTCCTCCAATATTTGAATATTTTTTCTCCACCACCATCAATTAGTTGTTATGAGTGAATCTTGGAATTGAGGCAGATCCAAGGCTGATCTTGATCCGCGTAGTTATTCCTACAAAAGAATAGAAAAAATATGTGGAATTCTTGAAGAAACATCGTGACATGTTTTCTTGGTGATATTATGAGATTATAGGACTATATAATCATGTTTGTTTCCACCACCTTGGTCTCTTTATAATCCATCATATGTTCAACAAGCCTCCCAAGAAGATGTACTCTTCTCATGGTGCCATGGTCTAGGCCAAAGTTCACAAGCTCATCCATTCCAACTTCATCAAGGAAGTATAGTACCCCATATGGATGGATAATATCATCCCTGTCAAGAAGAATGATGGATAGATCATAGTATGTATAGAATTACAGGGTCTCAACCACCGTTATCCAAAGGTTGAGATCCCCTTTGATAGATTTGTTGATTAATTCCACTTCTGTTCTATGTCCTATTCTTCATTGATGGGTATTCTAGTAATAATCAAATTTGGATGGCCCCTGAGGATGAACAATTCACCACCTTTAGAGCATTGCAATGTAACTTTTTATATCATGTAATGCCTTTTGTTCTTAATAATACATGTGCTACCAATTAGCATGCAATGTTGAACCTATTCAAACTAATCCTTGGTATATCTGTGGAATGTTAGGTGGATGATTTTGTGGTCAATTCCCACCAGCATTAGGACCATGTCAAAGATCTCAAGAATGTTTTTGGATTATTCTATTCCCACCATCTGAAGATGAACCCATTAAAGTGTGTTGTTGGGGTTACTTTTGGAATGTGTTTTGTCTTTGTCGTTACATAAATAGGCCTCGAGATCGAACTAGAGAACGTAAAGGCCATCAGTCAGATACATCCTCTGAGTAAACATCATGAGGTCAATGATTTTAGAGGCCACATATCCTAAATATGTTGATTCATCATGAATCTGGTCAGATAGTGTAAGCCCCTTTCAAGACTCATGAAGAAATATTCCATCCATCATTAAGAAGAAGATTTACATGATGATATTGAGGATATGTAGCATTATCTACTATATCCTTGAGTTCTAATTCCACCCATATCCAGTAAGTAGCTTTCCCTTTATTTGACTACACTAGAATGATCCCCCAACACCCTTCTCACCAGGAAGAACAATGAAAGGGTAGAGAATGGTTTGTATTATCCCAGTTGCATTCTCCTCAGTACTATACCCAGATATTCCTCTATTAATAATAGCATCCTCACGCTGGTTTTCACAGTGAAAAAGTTGCTACATTTTCTGCATCAATATGAGATACATTTAGTGTCCACTTGAGGATTCCATGATAGAGATTCTGAATTTTCTTATGTTGATAGGTTATTTAGATTAGTGGGTAGTGATCCTTCTATAGTACGACTTCAGGTTCCTCCTGGAAAAATATTTCAAGTTTCAGGAACATGTATTTTTTTTTGGCCACTCTACCAAACCCCATAGAGAATTCTATGGATATTTAATTTCATGATGTGTCCGTCCACTCAGTAGAACCAGTTGTTCGATGTTGGTATATACACATTGATATTACATCACAGATACCCATTTATAGGAGACTCAAGGATCCCATGCTCAACATATTAGGTCTGGGAATTGTCTTAGTCATGCCTACACAGGTTGTTTTTTCATATTCCTTCTTATGGTCAGAAGTTTAAACCAACAACAAGGAGGAGTATCATGATTTAATCACTGGTCTCAATATTCCCCTTGAGATTTATGTTCCCCACCTACATGTGAATGGGGACTCTGAGCTAGTTATCATGCAGATAAATAATGACTATGCCATTAGAAAGCTGGATCATGTCCCCCTATTAGAGCACACTCACCAGTTGATGGCCTGGTTCCTTTTATGAACATAAATTAGTCATGTTCCTAGATCATAGAATTGATGTGTTTATGCCTTTTCCATCATTTCTGCATCTCTAGAAGATCCTGATCAGGATGATATGATTATCCATGTGGTGTATTGTAGTTTTATCCATCCTGTCACTCTAGACATTGATGTTATCCATTATTTAAATGTCCTTACCACTGATGCTTCTACACTAATACTAAGTACCCCATCTAGAGAATAAGAGACCAATCATTGGACAACTCCATTTATCGAGTACCTCTGATATGGCAGTCTGCCGACAGATAGAGTCGAACATGAGCAAATTTGTCAGCTTGAAGTGTAGTTCACCCTCTAGAGTGGTCCAATCCGTGAGAAGATCCTCTAAAAACATGGGTTTGATAGAGTTATATTCCATTCATTCAGGTATAAGAGGTCCCCTAGGTTATTAAGGAAGTCCATTCTAGTTCCTGTTGGGCTCATGAGGCCAAATCGAATCTCTCTGACTAGATTTATGGGTTAGGCTACTTGTAGACCACCATGGTCCATGACTGTACTGAGCCTTCTAATAGGTTTCATTCAATCCATATCCCTAAAAACTTTGTGCGTCTACAACCATATCCCATACATACTACCAAGTACTCTTGTCCCTTTGCGGTTTGGGGACTCGATGTCGTGGGACCATATCCACCAGAAACATCTCTCTATTTAAGGTTCATTCTAACTGCCACTAATTTATTCGACAAGTGTGTAGAATAAATTCCACTCAAGGAAGTCAAGGAATTTTCTATAATTTATTTCATGAGATCCAACATCAGGTATCAATTCATATTCCCTCATTACATCCTCATTGATAACGGTTCCAACTTCCGAGAAGCTGAGATGATCAAATTGTATGCTAATTACATCATCCAGTCCAACCATACCTCTCATTACCATACAAAGGAAAATGGTTAGACCGAGACATTCAGCAAGAACATATCTATCATTTTTAAAAACATGGTTATTTAGAATAAGAAAATTTGTCTGGACAAGATCCCCAATGCCTTCTCAGCTTATCGGAAGACAACTCATAATTTAACCTAATTGAACCTGTATTACCTAGTGTATGAAAATAAATCACTCATACCCATATATATTCCGTTACCATCACTTAATACATCTTTCTACAATCAGTAGATGTTATACAGGGTAACAGGAGTCATTCTGGCTGATCCAAAGGCCCTCTATGAGAACAAGATCTAGGCCTTACACAATCTATTGAGGCACCACAACAAGATAACTATATATTTTAACAAGAAAGATCGCATCCACTACTTCCTTCATGGTGTCATAATATTATCCCTGACAACACCGATGATACCTAACAGGAAGTCACCAAGTATTGAGCCTATATGGGAGGGATCATACGTCATTTATAAGGTTTAACACAATGGGTCATACTCTTTAATCACCATGGATGGCGAGAGAATCACTCATACCACTAATTCCAAGTTCCTCAAGCAATACATTGCTTGAGTCAGTTCTTTTTCCTCCATGATGATAAACTACAATCTGTAAACACATTTCCTTATAGTCTGAGATCTATGACCTTAAACTAGAATCCCTTCCATCTGGGCTGCATGACATAAAATTGCTCAACATTATCACCTTACACAATGTTAAACTATCATTTCTTTCTTACCGCATGACATTAAACTGCATGAAACTCCATAGCTACATATGGCTTGATTACCATCCTTATGGGATACATAATAACATCCAATAAAAAAATTTAATGTCTAACATGAGGATTCATAGATAGTTTCTTTCTTTATGATTCATGTCTTGAGTGCCCCTAGATTACGTAGTGTGGTTGGGACCTCTTTTGTCCTCATTCATGTCAGAATTATAATAGTCTCACCACGCACGCCACCTTAGAGACCTCCCCAGCATTTTTTCCTTACAGCATGAAATTAAATTTAACAACATCCATGAACTATATATGGTTCGATTACTATCCTAATGTGATATGTAGGTATACCCAAAAAAATTCTTTGAGTCAATCCGCTAGGTTTTCAATGTTTTTCTATCTGTTTGACCCCTTGTCCTGTGTACTTTATTGGGATCATGTGGGGTTATATGAGGCATCCATGTTCGTCATTCACATTGGGTTTATAGAAGTAACACCATGTACCAACCATAGAGGTTTTTCCTTAACCTACATCTTTACTTAATGATGTTAAACTGTACAGAGCCTCCATTACTATGTGTGCATTGATTTTTTCCCTTGCAGGATACATAGCGATGCCTGGACATTTTTTCCCTCGGCCTAGCCAAAGATCTACTATTTCACCCTTTTAACCATATGGACTATGCCTTCCATGCGAGTGTTTGGTATGGTGTTGAGACCAACGTGGTGCTCATTCACATTTGGATTCTCTATGGAACCACCCTACACAACCCTATTTTGGTAGCTCTCCACTCTCTGGTCTGAATTCTATGATAATAGACTAAGTTCTCCTTCATCCTGCATGACGTTAAATTTCCCATTCCTACATGACATTAATATATTTTTAAGTCCTTAATTCGTGATTTTAAACTGTATAGCATAACAAAACTACATATATCTTGATTTCCATCCATATGGGATACATATGATTACCTGAATATTTTTTAATCAGGTCCATCCCCATGTTTCTCCATATTCGTTCTTGTAGCCTGAGGTATCTCATGGGAGAACATACTGTGGTTGAGGCCACTTTAGTCATTATTCACAATGTGTTTATTATAATTTCACTATATACCTCTCTTGAGTTGATTTCCCACCCATGTCCTTGCCATATTATATTAAACTGCATGATATTGAAGAACTATGTGCGGCTTGATTCCCATCCTTATAGGATACATAAGAACTCCCATACATTTTGTCTTCAGTTCTAGACTCAAGATTCTCAGCCATTCTGACCCTTTTGGAATCACATTATGGTCCATGTTTTTTAACCTTAAACAAATATCGATTTCATCCCATATGATGTTGAACTATTGGGTCATGACTGTGAGGCATTAAACTGCATTTAATTTATGGTCCTTTATGCATGAACTTAAGAGGAATGATTCCTTTGTCCTGTAAAACCCCAAAACATCACTATCCCCCATGACATAAAACTATTCCTTCATCCATACTTCATGTTGTTAAATTTCACAGAACATCATGAACTGTGAATGTATGGATTCCCATACTTATAAGACACATAGTAAAGACAATACATTTTTTCAGGTATGGCCCCAGTTCATCAACCTTTTTTGTCTCCTTCCACCGCTCATCTTCTCGATTCATATACCCTTAATTTCATCCCTTGAACTCTGTTATTCCCCATTAACATTATCAAGTGCATTGTGGCGTGGGGCTTAGAGTGTCGTAATTTTCATGGATATTCGATCATTCTATATCCATTATTCAGCATCCCATTATTTGTGTCTCCATAGAAAACCTTGTATAAAGGGACCCCCTAACGATATAGATGCTTCGCCTCATGGATCACCTACCATCTTGGGCCAACATCCCAGATGATTTCGAATGACATCTTGTGACAGGTTCCTCATTTTGAATATGGTTAGCGGTCAACCCTCAGGTGTTTTATCCCATCCTAGGTTACACGATATGGATACAATGTCTTGATTACGGGTCATCAGTAATCCTCCATTATTAGGATAACCCCATTATTTCCCAAACATCAGGCATTGTGATTCAAATCCTTTTCCACAACCTTATGTCAAGGCGGAACCCCAACACTCTAACTGTTATTCCTACGAACACCTTCCCACTTTGAGAATGCAAACCATCATCATTGGGTCATCCTTACCTCTGCACCTCCTTTCCCTAAAAAGGTGAATCCATGTGTCCTATAGATTATTTCCGCCCCTTGTTTCAAACACTGAGCATGACTGATGTGGGATTATGGGTTTTGGTAAGAGTTATACATCCATTTAATAATTATACCATAATGTGATCCGAACTCTATGACCATAAACTTGGTGTCCATTTACCAATGTCAAAGATTAATGAATTTAAATTTTATGCATTTCCCCTCATAAAAGTGTGGTGTAGTGTGGATATCTTTGTTCCTCATTCACATTGGGCTACCTCATGAAGCCACATTTCACATCTATGTACCTTATATTCTGAGATCTATGTCAATAAATTAAGAACTTTTTCATCCATTTTGCATGATGATAATTTCCATAATAATCCTTATCCTTATCATATGTTGCTAAACTATGCATTATTCTTCCAGGATGTATGATGATAATCTACACAACACTATGATATCCTCACTCAAGAAAACATTGTCCCACTGGTTATGAACAACAGGCAAGCCATCTTCTAGAACTATGTGTGGCTTGATTCCCAACCTTATGGGATACGTAGTGCCACCCATACAGTTTATCCCCAATTCCAACCATAGGGACATGACCCCTATTCACCCCTTTCTTTGTCTGGGTGTTCATCCATGAGTGTGCCGTGTGGTGTGGAACTCTTCTACCCTCATTCAAGTTGTGTTAATTCATGGAACCACACTATACATTTACAAAATCCCCATTACATTATCATCCGAACTCTAAAACCTTAAACTAAGATTTTAAGTGTCCAAGTTCCCATGATAGTAAACTGCATATCATCCTCTATTTTCCTCATTTAATAGGATATCACCCCTTTTGGCACAATCTATTTTCCATGTCTTTCTTTGAGAACTGTGTATGGCATGATTCCCATCCTTATGGGATACGTACGGAAACCAAGACCTTTTTTATAGTCTTTCACCAAATCCTTTCATCTTTCCAGCCTCTCAACCTGTGATCATTCCATAGGTACATGTTACTGTGTGGATATTCATGCTACTCATTCACATCAGCTTTAAAACAACCACACCATGTCCCTTCCTTGAGAAGAGACCTGGTCCCACCTGCAGATACATTTCTTCATCATTTCTATTCTTCAAGCATCCCATTTTTTTGGACTCTATTGTCTTTAATGTCTAAAGGGACCCCCTAATGGTATGGATGCTTGCCCCCATAGCTCGCCAACTATCCTAGATGAATGTTTCATAGGATCTCAAACAATATCTTGAGATAGGTTCTACTTTTCAAATATGGTTAGTGGTCAACCATTAGTTGATTTTTTCTATCCCAGGTTACATGATATAGATAATGTGTTTCGAATATGGACAATAGTTATCCTCCATTTTTACGCATTCCCCATTTCATCCAAAATATCAGATGTTTTGATTCACATTTTCTTTACCATCTGTTTTTATAGGTTCCCAAAACACTTGGTGTTGTTCCTTCGTGCATCTACATGCATTAAGTAGGAATATTGTCTACGATTTTATTTTCCCACCCAACATTTCTCTTTCACTATTTCAAACATTCATGTGACGGGGAAATCTCGTCATCAATCATTTTTTTCCACACAGATCATGGCTTACATGGACTTATGGGTCTTTATAGGGTCATCCCACGTAGAATGTTGTGAAGCCTTGTGGTCAGATCTCCATGACCTTAAACTAAGATATCCTTTTTCCAAGCCATATGACATTAAACTATGATGTCTTGTCCTACATGACTTTAAACTGTTGCGTCTAGACTGCACAATGTCAAAATTATTGGGACCATCCTTTCATGTGACAAAAATTCACTACACCATCATCATAGACACATGATGAAAAATGGAGCATCATTACGGTGTTCCTATTTGGAGAGAATAACCCTTAGAACTGGTCATCACCATGCCACTTTCCCTACCACAAAAACAGTTTTCCCCAGCGCCCCCCCCCCTTTTATCAGCGCTAACAAAAAACCGCTAATAAGGGGGGGGGGGCTTTATCAGCACTCAAAAAAGGGCTGATAAAGGGTACATTTATGAGCGCTAAAAAAGCACTGATAAAAGTACCCCTTTATCAGCGCTATTTTTAGTGCTGATAAAGCCCCCATCCCTTTATCAGCGCTTTTCTTTTGCATTGATAAAGGGGGGGCCTTTATCAGTGCTTTTTTTAAAAGCGCTGATAAAGGGTCGAAGTAAAAAAAATTAAATAAGTTATATTAATATATTAATATATTTATATATAAATATATTTATATTTATATAGATATAATATATAATTTTTAAATAAATTTTAGATAAGTATAAATGTACATTAACACTTAATATAAATAATATATAAGGTATTTAGTGAAAATGGCATCTTAAAAAATTAAAAAAATATTTCTAATTAACAATTTGCTAATTATTATGGAGTAGTAGTCATTTAATAACAATTTGAAGACTAAAAAAATTTAAAAAAAAGATCCAAATTAAGTTGAAAACGCAACTCAAACTTCAAATGGCCATAACTTTTGATCCGGGTGTCCGTTTGAGCTCTACCACATTTCAAATCGAAGACTGTGACGAGCTCTACATTGCTATAACCCTGGAAGACCAAGGTAAACCATTTTTCAAGGCCAAAAGAGGCCCAGAAGGCCTCCAAAATTGAGTTTTTATTTAGGGTACCCCGATTTTTTAACATTTTTTGGATTTTCATCCTTGTTTAAGGGGGTATTATGGGCCTTTTTTGGGGGGGAATGAATTTATTCCAAGGTATTACATTCATATTGATATTATCTATTTGAAAGTTTATCATTTTCTATAATGCACTACTATTTATAATCAAATATATAACTATATGTACATATTTTTTTTATATATTCACACAAAAAAATTAAATTTTTAAAATAAATAATTAAACTTATTTACATATTAAATATATTAGATCTATCTAAATAATAACTAATATCCATTTTCTTTAAAATACCAATATATGAATATTTATATAACTACTATATATTAATATAACTATATATATATATATATATTAATCTTACTATATATATATATATTAATATAACTACATATATATTAACATGACCATATATATATATATAATTTAATTTCACTATAAATATATATTTTAATATCAATTTAAATATATATATTCATATAACTATATATATATATATAAGTATATTAATATAAATATATATAACTACACGAATAAATATAACTAAATATATATATATATATAAATAGAGATATATATTAATATAACTATATATAGATATATTAATATAACTATATATATATTAATATAAATATATATTACTATACGAATAAATATAACTATATATATATATAAATAGAGATATATATTAATATAACTATATATATATTAATATCACTATATATATATTAATATCACTATATATATATATATTAATATAACTATATATATATTAATATAAATATATATTACTATACAAATAAATATAACTATATATATATTTATATATCATGAAATAGAAAACAAATCAAAATAGAGTAGTTGTAAGGTCTTAGGCGCGCAGGGAGGAGGTCTCGAGTTCAAAACCTGCTGGAGGCAGAGGCGCGCGCATGGGGGTGGATGTGGGGGGATAGCGCTGATAAAGGGTAGAGGGGGTGTGTGCAGGAACTGGAGGGGATAAAAAGAACTGTTAAATGGGGGTATCAAGCGCTATAAACACCCCCCCCCCCGACTGGCATGATTTTTTTAATTTTTTGTAAATATTTTTTAATTTTTTTAATTTTTTTTATTTTTTAACTTTTATCAGCGCTTTTTAAAAGCACTGATAAACGGGTCCTTTATCAGCGCTAAAATGAAAGCGCTGATATTGGAATCGCTGATATAGGACCCCTTTATCAGTGCTAAAAAAAGTGCTAATAAAGGGGTCCCCCCATTTATCTTTGCCGGTTTTAACAGCTCTTTTCCTAGCGCTGTTAAAGGACCTTTTTAGCGCTGATAAAGGAAATATTTGTAGTAGTGTTTTTAAGATGTAAACAAGGCTTGATTCCCATAGTCACACCCATAATCTTCATCCTAGGCGGGTCACTCAAAAAAAACCTCAAACATCAGTAAAAAAGAAAAAAATATCAAATGTTTACTCTTTTCTCAACAACTACATGTGGCATGATTCCCATTCATATTGGAGATGTAGTGACACCTAGATCATCAATTTTGGTCTCATATGAAACCGTATTTTTCCTATTATGTCGAATCAACATCATCCTTATATCATTATGTTATACTACACAACATACAAGAACTACATGTGGCTTGATTCCATCCTAATGGGATACATAGAGACACCTAAAATTTCTCCCTAGGCCCATCCACAAATTCACTAACCTACATGGTTCTTCGGCCCCAATCATAGTATGAACCCTATGACCTCATACTAGGAGTCATAGTCCATCTTACATGACTTTAAACTATTGGTCAGTGTCTAAATGTATGAACATAAATTCTGTGCAGTGTCCTGGTTATATGAAGTTAAACTATGCCATGCATCTTTATTCTTACAGTATGATGTTAAACTACATGTGTATCATTCATTCATTTATGCCGTGAAACTATAATGAAACTCATTCTTTATAGTGTAGGTCATCCATTGCATTACTCATCTTCGTAGCTGGTGTCCAAACATCTGAGACGATGCCCCCTAGAAGATATTTTTGATAATTTTTCATACTAATGAACTCAAACTAAGGAGCTTTCATCATGGTGGAAAAATTTCAAGAGTATTGGAATTTTTTGAACATTCCATCACTCCACCTCCACGCATTGTGTAACCCTTATTTTGGATCCTCATCATCTTTCACATCCAAGGAAACCCTTTAATGGTCAGGCCCATGCCACTTTAGATTACATTTCATTCTGGGAAAACTTCCCAGAATACATTAAATGATATTTTCTGTTTGGACCCATGTTTTCAAATTTTTTCAGCAGTTGAACCTCATTTGATTTTCTTACTTTTGATATTGAGTTATAGGTATTGTGTTTCGAATACAGTTAGTAGTCATCCAATATCATGATATCAATACCAATTTGTTCCAAATTTTGTGTAATGTTATTCACACATTTCATTCCTCTATGTTCAGATTTATCCCAACTCCCCTAGAGTTATAACGATTGTGTACTAGAGCACATCGTGAATGGAAATTTGGTTTCATTGGGAACCATATCCTCATATCATGGCATCTCTCGGGCTAAATACTCAAGTTGGTTAGTCAACAATATTATACCCCAAGTATTTGATGGTTAGTTACCAAAATCATATAGAAAGTTTATTATTATGTGATCATACCTTGTTCCTCCCACTGGGTATAAACTATGTCAACTTATGGATCGATTATTAGTTATTTCAAGGTTATAATTTAGTTGAAATGATAACAAAGAAATATATATTCCCATTTATGGTCTTTATAATTAGAAAAAAAGAAGGAAAATATATTTCATGAATTTGTACAAAACACAACACTCATGGATTTGGTCCTTATATATAATGATTCAACACTGCCACCCTCAAGTTTATAGCCCATAGAGACTCTTTCCACTTCCTGAGCTCCCTTTCCTCATTGACAGTTGCAAAGAACATCTCATTATCAATGATCATCAATCGTTCCTGTTTGACTAGAATTCCAACCATTTGATATCTTTCCTGCATAAGATACTTTTAGGCATTCTCTAGTGGGATTCTCAATTGATTAATGAGTCCAAATTGATAGGTGATGAATGTGGAACATTATTCTATCTGCTCATCAACACATCACATTTACAAATTTTCATAATGGAACTTATAGATGTTTTTGGACTTTTTATATAACTAGTCTACATCTATGAGTTAATTTATCTCCCTCATCTTCTCAACAATATAGTCATGGATCGTTATGTGGAGATAACGAGCATCCACCCCAATAACAAAGAGAATGTTCACCTGGGTGAAAAGTTACCCCATCTGAATCATCCATTCTACCTCTGGGATACTAAGGAAGTTCTTGACACTATTTAATGCCTTCCTACATGTAATAAACCTCTCCTAGACTACATTAGGATCATAATCATCGAGTTCTTTCGGATATACAGGTCTATATTTAGGGAATATGGCTGGGATTTCTATAGTAGGGTCTTCCAACAACATATTTTCTAATGGGATGGGCTCTATTGTTTGGAGTAAACCCTCATCGCTCATCTATTCTTAACAAATTCCACCCTCACTAGTTTTAGGCTCTATACTGGTAGTGGCATCACCAGTGATCACAAATTCCTACTCACCAGGTGCCAAGTCTGGATCATCTTGAATGGATGATTCCTCGTAGATAGGTAAAACAGCCAATGAATCACCCATATGTGTCCTGAACTTTTCACTTTTCAAGGATTCCATTCTTATGATCACTACATCTTGAGTGGGAACCTTGGCTAGAAATATTCATAAATAAAATATGTGGGTCTATAGAAATAGAGACTTATGGGATTTGAGTGAAACTGGTTAAAGTGTCAGAGTCTCTACATTAGCGTTCAACATGGTAGATCCATCAACGCTTGTTAACTCAATAGTTGGGGCTGAATCCTTCTAAATAGTGGGGATTTCACGGGCTTATTAGGACATAAATCTATTTCCTCTCACTAGTTTACCTCTATATACATCAACCAGGATTGGTCATCTGCATTCCTCGGCCCTAGACATAAGCCCAAGGAGAAGCCTTTCTACACCCATCAGTATATTTTCACCACTAAAGCGGTAGATCCCTAATAATCATTAAAAATGTGTTCCAAAATAGGATAATGTATGTTTAGTGGATCTATGTTATTAATGGAAATGGGACAGAGAGAGATAGGAGTTGTGACTTACCTCGAGATGTTCGACCAACTCTGCATCAATGCCTGTGATTTTGGCGCTCTCCTATGGGATTCCCTAGTGTGTTGTTGTCCTTTGAGACTCTTAAACTTTATGTTATTCATTCCCAAAATACTCCTCCCCGTATTATTATATTTCCTTGGCTACTTCCTCATCTTCTTAATCATTGATTTCATCCTACGGTGGAATTTCACTAGGATCATGATCTGGGCCTAGAATTACATTGACCAACAAATGTGGTTCTTCATACCTCCCATGTTGGTATGCATTGGCATCCATAGCTGTTAGGTATTCATGTAGGTGATGAAAATTAACCTTATACACCTCCTGAATGCACCCAATTTATATCATATCAAGCTTAGTGGACACCAGTTTTCATAAAAACTCCTACATTGATAGTGATTGTCATTGCATTCTCCTGGAAGACCATAGGGATGGTAAAATGGAATCAATTGTTGGATATAGAATGTATGTAGAGAGCCAAATCCTGACGTACATGGACATTACATTACTTTTAATGAATACTTAAAACATAAAAAACCAACACTCAAGGACCGTAATAGTTTATTGTCTTTGGATACTCAGAACATAATCATCTAATCATGGTGAAAGATCTTCAACATATCCCATAAAGATTTTCCCTTTATATTTTTTACCTAAAAGATTTTTTTATATCCTGGGGAAAAGAAAACATATAAAGGGTGAGCTCAAACTCTCATTAAGGGTAAGAATGGAGAAAATAAAACAAACTATATACATTTGAACTTCAAAACATGAACATAAAGTTTAAATGTAAAAATATTGAGTTGTGAAATAAATCCTGGCAGTACGTAAGGCATAGATCATAAAGGAACATCAATCATGATAAAATAGAATGGTAATGAAACATTTAATTGTAGAAAACTGTTGAACACATGATATGATTTCCATAGTAGCCAAGGCATTAGTGCCAAGACCATCTTATTGGAAAAAGTCCCTTTCTAAATCGAGTTCACTCCTCATTCTAGTCTAGTATCACTGAAACAAATTAACTTACCGTTCCAGCCATGTATATCTCATGAGATATAAATATTTACCCAATGCATTGGAGGGAAATATAGTTCCCACCCATCTCATATTGAAATCATTCATACGTGTGCCACAACATAAAAATAAATCATTCATCATAACCCGAATAATAAAATGGGTTTCAGAAATATCATCCTATCATAACATAATCCATATAAAACAAATTAATATCATTTCATCATAAGAAAATTGGAACCATGTAAATCATAGAGACATTAAACTTGAAACATACACATATGAATAATTTCATCGTGGATATAAAATGGTTTTGACAAAACACTTGAAATGAATTCTTGAGGAAAATATCCTTTCTTCTTTAAAATAACATTTTTTCACAAAATGCGATGAAATTTTAAAAGAAAATGATTTTGTTAAAAATAGTCATGAAATATTGTAGATGAATCTTCATGAAAATTAGGCATTAGAAAACCGTAAAAAGTTTTTCATGCCGTATAAGTTAAAAAACATTCTTCTTTTACTATTACTAGAAAAGTCAAAAAGTACATTATATGGTAAACAAAGGAAGGATTCCTCCAATACAATGTGGTAAAAGTGAAAAAAGGGTAAAAATTACTTTAAACATACATGGAATAATAGTAAAGAATTTATGAAAACATTTTTAGAAAACATGGACATGGATGATAAACATAAACCCCGTAAATACTTATATACAAGCAATCTCAGATTAAAATGATATTTGTAAAATTATCCCTTACCTTATGTCTGATATGCTTCATATGTATCCAAAAATCCTATATAATTATTTGAATAATGTCATTTAATTATTACAGAATCTTATTCATTGTTATGATATTATATGTGGTTCACTTATGACATTATATTACCTATTCTTTTGTAAATTCCATGTTAAAGCAACGTTTTGGGTAAAATAATTTCATTTATCGTACGTGTTTCGATTTTTTTTTCTTGATATTATTACTCATAACTTGATTTAATTAATTCAAGAATGTGAAAAATGATTTATATATAATATATATTTTGTATATAAATATATATGATAGATCAATAAAAATATTTAAATACACCGTTCATGGAGACGGTAGGTCGTACGTACGAATGAATGTTGTTTTCGTTTCCATATTTAATGGAATTAAGTAAATGAAACACATATGTAAAAAACTCCAGTATCATTATTATGTAATATATTTCATGATTATTTATTATATATATTCTTTATAATCATTCTTGAATGGTTAACATGGATAATGAATCTCATCGCATTGTGGAGACGGTAATCCGTAAAACGCATGAGCGGTGATATCGTTCCCATAATTGTTGAATTGAATTGGTGTGGATGATATAATATCTCTGAATCAGTATTATGTTGTAATAACTATATATTGTTATTATTTACACCATTATACCCATCCAAGTAAGGTGGTGGTGGAAAATAGAATACAACACGGCGTGGAGACGGTATTCCGTACGTACGCGCGCACTGTGATTCCATTTTCCGTAGGATAGATATAAGGAGAAATGGGGTTGTTTTATAATTATAATAACATATAAGTATATTATTGATACTTATTTTATTACTTTATAATGAAACAACTAAATAAGAATATGTTGAAGAAGAAAGAAAACATGAAAGAATCGGTAGAAGAGATTACCTCTTCTTTGACACACCTCTTTTAAGCTTTCTCTTAAGGCACTAGAGTTGGTCTTTTGAGGAGAACAGACCTATATAATGTTTCTAGGGAAGTTTAAATGTGAAATTGGTAGGGTTTGAAAGATCTTGAATGATCAGAATTGTGTAAAGTGAAGATGGAGGAGGTGCCCTTTTATAAGGGAGGAGAGGGGCACTTTAGGAAAAACATAAAAAATTATTTTATAATAACGACATATTAAGTTTTAAAAAGCTTAAAATTAATTTATTTCAAAGATAAGGTGGGTATGGGTCTATATCCTCTAAACCAATAGGTTTTAGAGAAGTTTAGGTTACTACTTTTTCCTTATCATTTAGATTTATCTCTAAGTAAAATAATTTATCTTTTACTCTATCTTCTTGTTTTCTTACACTATATGGTTAATAAACGTACTATAACAATCCAAAAGAACCCCAAGTGGTTAATTATTAATATATATAACCTTATCAAAGTCATTTGGCCGATCCTTATATTTTATGGAATAATATAACAATTAATAATATGATATTTGTATTAAATACTATTTTATGTCAATTTTGATACTATTTGGTAATTGATTTTTTGAAAAATCATAACATCATTATTAGTTCAAAAAAAGTTAATTAAAACAATAAAAACATCACTTAGTAACCTAGAAAATTAAGTTTATTCATAAAAAGTCTCAAATTAAATTTATTTGGGTATTTATAACATCAATTATGTTATTATTTCATTAATAAGGTAATTACTATATCATCATTATGTCCTATATAAATTAAATTATATAATGTCTAAAAAATATAAATAAAATACAATTATGTATTAAATAGTATTATATTTCTAATGAATAGTTATAGTCAAATTTATCTTATGTATAACCCTATATTAAAAATGTTTTAGTTATTAAACTTTTATTTTAACTCTTTTAACTCTTCTTTAAATAAAATAATAATAAGTGTCCTAATCTAATCCAAGTGGACCTAAAGGGTAATATTTTATTCCTAAGGTTGTTTTTGGTATAATTACACTTATCCAATAGAATTAGGACATGTTTTAGTGTAATAATAATATCATTTTTACCCTTAATTACCCTCTTTACATTTAACTATGGTAAATAAAAGTAAAAAGTTACTATTCACAAAAAATTATTTTTATCTTATTGAACCACATTTTACTCTTTGATATTAACCGTGTCTCTTGTATTTTCAAAATTCAACTCATAGAAGTGGTAAAATTAAGTATTATGAACAATTGCAAATGCTCCTAGGGGGTGGGTAAAAGACGGTGAAGATTTCAATAAAAATTTTATATATTTAACATTATTATAAGATAACTCCAATGAATTAATTTAACTTATATAAGTATTATGTATCTATTTTTACCTATAATAAATTTAAATAAAATAACTGATTATTTAAATAAATGTTCGGTTTTAACCAATAACTCAGTGTTTTCACTATTCATCAAAAATTGAATGTTTTCAGAAAAATTCCAAAATTTCACCCTAGGCTAATTGCGATTTTCTGAATACAAAAATGAAGTGCATTTTAAATGATAAAATTTATAAATTTTCAAAAAGTGGGTATTACTATTCATAACGGCTAGTTTATATAATATTTAAATAACATATCGTTGTTTAGTGAAACCCAGTATTGCTTATTACACATGCTATTGAGGAAGGTTGTGATTGTGTGTAATGAAAGCCAAGTCAGGGATGCGTGTAGTGAAAGCTCCATTTGGTGTTTCATATAACATAATCAAATCATATTTCATTTATACTATAAAAAAGACCTATACGTAATGTTGTGTAGAATAATTTCCACAAAACGAACTTGAAATTGTGTGTGACACGAGCCAGGAATAGTGTTGCGTATAATGCAAGCTAATATCGTGTTGCATATAGTACAATATAATCATGGTGTACTGTACAATAGAATATATCAATGAAATTAAAAGGAATATATTTCATAAAATCTTTGAGTGTTACATTCTACCCCCTTTAAAATGAATTTCGCCCTCGAAATTCGTCAGAGTTATAAATCGATTACTACTTGATAGTTTCTTTCATAGAAACCCACATCATAAAAAGGAATACTGAAACTTAATTTAAAAACTAAAGTAATAAACGTAATGTTTACCCAAATTAACTAATCATTGGGTTTCTACAAAAGAGAACATAGGTGATAATATGGATATGGAAGAGAAATCTATGCATCAAGTTCTGATGGAGAGTGGTAGAGAACGTGGATATGAAAAAGACAACAATAACAAAGACATAAATTTGTGATGATCTAAGGTACCATCTGATTCATCAGATATGAGGTTAATAGGACAACATTTTTTGTTTTCAAGATCATTTCCCTATTTTTTTAGAATTTTTGAATTAAAATAAATACTTACTTGATTTTGGTACAATCTTATTGTTGTTCATTCATTGAACAATTTCCAATTCATATCATAAAGAAATTAAGTTGAATTTGTCTTCTGTGAAGTTATAGTGGATCATGCAATAGAATGATAGGTCATTCTATCTATCTCAAACATAAGGATAGCAATAATTATATACATAAGTCCATTTATGGTTAGATTAATCATATACGGTTCCAAAAATGGAGTTATACCTCATCTATCATACCACTTAATAAAATAAAACTACTTTCTACAAACCAGGTACTTCCTATAGGTCAATGGTAGGTGATAAAGGCCTGTCTCACTTCAGTTGTGGGTTCGATTCCCGCAACCTTGTCCGACATGACGGTTTGTTGCCCATCCTCCAAGTTGTCCCTTTTTCTTAAACTACATTATTATAACATTCCTGCAATAATATCGAAAAAAGTTCTAGCCATAAACAATAATATCTTATGTCTAACATAATTCATTCCAACCTTTAGGGTTATCCAAAATACTTCAGTCCCAGCTCATAGTATAAATAAAATGAATAATTGAAACGTCACATAACAAGGACATGAATACCATCATTTATCCCCCATATATCAGAAGATATATCTTGTTGGTCACATTCCAAACATGTGAATACCTTAATCATGAATTCTTTTGAAACATGAATTATCATATAACCAGAGTGGAAACGTGAATGCTGTCAAAAGTTAACTCGTTCCACATACCAAAATCCAAAAATTTCTATTTACCCAAACCATGATATCACTTTGTCCTTATATCAGTCATGAGCTCATGAATACTATTAAACATTTCATTTTCTCCTTATCATATCATCTACTTTCCAAAATCACATTTCATGGTTACTGGTACCATAAATTTATTGAAAACCACAATATACCAATACATTAATATTCCAATATTACACGATACTATATACAACATTATTCTGGAATCCCATTACATAAACACTGAATCATTCCCCCACATCGTTTTCATATTCAACATCACCAATAGTGATCGCATGTGACATCCCTTTGTCCTTTTCCTTAAGAGCTTGTTGATGTTGATCATCATTAACCCTTGGATTATGGTATTAGTTAGCATAATGCCTCATTTCCTTCCAATTGTAGAATTGAAGTGTTGATGGAGTGTCCTCTGTAATCATTTGTCTATTCAAATCTTTAGCTACCTTTTCCCATTACTTCAACAGTCAACTACTTGATGACCTTCTTTTCCACACTTGAAACATTTTCTAGTACCTTTTAGACAATCTACACCATGCTTCTTTTCACACGTTGAGAATAAAGAAACACTCATCTTCTTTTCACCATTGTTCTGAGATTTCTCCTTGAATTCCATCTTTCATTTCTTGTCAAAACCATGAGATGGATATGTAACAAAGACTTCCAGTTCTACCTTGATAGCAAAACACACAATTTCTTCAATGCTACTAAAGTCTCTTATGTCTAATGCCCTTCGAAGACTTGGTTTTAAGCCACTGAAGAATCAATCAACTTTACTTTAGGTTGGATAATAAATCCAGATGCATACTTTTCAAGCCATGTAAACTTCACTTCGTATATACCAAAAGATTAATCATTCTTTTTTTTAAGCTCAAGGAACTCCTTTTCAATCTTTTTTCGTAGAATACCAGGGAATTAATGATTAAAAAATAAGTTCTTGAACTCATCCCATTCCATGCATTCAATTTCATCTCAGGGCCTTGTATTCTTAATTAGAGTCCACCATTGGTCTGCTTCACCTTCTAGATGGTAAATAGCCAGAATGACTTTTTCATGTTCTGAACAGCGATGTATGGAAAACATCTTTTCTATGGTATTAATCCATTGTTCTTCAACTAGTGGATTAGAAGACCCACTGAAAGAAGGTGGACGTTGCCTCATGA
This sequence comes from Viscum album, assembly GCA_963277665.1. Taxonomy (NCBI): domain Eukaryota; kingdom Viridiplantae; phylum Streptophyta; class Magnoliopsida; order Santalales; family Viscaceae; genus Viscum; species Viscum album. The sequence continues at coordinate 1,296,953,683 of OY728135.1, forward strand.
AGGACTCAATAGAATATTTTTCCCTTCTCTACTCATTTCGAAGTCCATAATGATTCATAGCTTGTGTAAGTATACCAATAATATTTTGCACTCCATCTTCCATAACATTGGTTTGTTCAAGAGGAAAATCATTGCATTGTCCATTACAATAATCAACACGGTTCCTTCGGGTTCTGGCCATCATCTAAAACCCAAAAATAATAGTGTGAGTGGAAAAAATCATGCTAGGGAAAACAATAAAATAAAGGGAGAGTACCTTCAATATCTAACATCTTAGGTTTAATTCTAATTTTGTTACCGTAACACTAGAACTATAACCTATACTTATATTTAACCTTAGGGACATCCCTAGGTATACCATAGAAATATCTCTAGGGATTTCACTAAAGTTTTCGCATCCTAGTTTCCAAAGGTTAACTAAACCTTTCCTCTTATACCAACTGTAGAGACCCAAATCTTGACGTACATGGAAATTACATTACTGTTTCGGAATAATTAATACATAACAAAAACCAACACTCAAGGACCGTGAGATTTTAGTGTCTTTGGATACTCAAAACATAATAATCTAATCATGGTGAAAGATCTTCAATATCTCCCATAAAGATCTTCCCCCTATGTTTTTTTACCAAAAACCATTCTTTATATCGTGGGGAAAAGAAAACATATAAAGGGGGAGCTCAAATCCCCATTAATGGTAAGCATGTAGAAAATTAAACAACCCATATACATTTGAACTTCAAAACATGAACATATAGTTTAAACATCAAAATGTTGAGTTGTGAAATAAATCTTCGCAGTACGTAAGGCATAGATTATAAAGGAACATAAATCATGATAAAATAGCATGAGAATGAAACGTTTAATTGTGGAAAACCATTAAACATGTGATATGATTTCCATAGTATCCAATTCATTGCTGCCAAGACTATCTTAGTGGATAAAGTCCCTTTCGGAATCTAGTTCACTCCTCGTTCCAGTCCTGTATCACTGAACCATATTTACATTCCATTCCAGCCATGTCTATCTCATGAGATATAAATCTTTACCCAATGCATTGGAGGGAGATATAGGTCCCACCCATCTCATATTGAAATCATTCTTACACGTTCCACAAAATAAACATAAATCATTCATCATAACCCAAATAATAAAATGGGTTTCATAAACATCATCCCATCATAAAATAATCCATATAAAAAAATGGATATCATTTAATCATAAGAAAAGTGGATCCATGTAAATCATGGAGACATTATAATTGAAACATACACATATGAAATAATTTCATCTCGGATGGAAAATGGTTTTGATAAAACACTTTAAATGAATTCTTGAGGAAAATATCCATTCTTCTTCAAAATAATTTTTTTTTCACAAAATGCCATGCTATTTTAAAAGAAAAGGATTTTGTTGAAAATATTCATGAAATATTGTAGATGACTCTTCCTGAAAATTAGTCATTATGAATCCGTAAAAATCCTTTCATGTCGTATAAGTTAAAAAAACATTCTTCTCGTACTTTTGCCGGAAAAGTCAAAAAGTACATTATATAGTAAACAAAAAAGGATTCCTTCAATAAAATGTGGTAAAAGTAAACAAAGGGTAAAATTGACTTTAAAAATACATGGAAGAATATTAAACATTTTATGAAATAATTTTTAGAAAACATGGACATGGATAATAAACGTAACCCTAGTAAATTCTTATGTACAAGCAATCTTAGATAAAAAATGAGATTTGAAAAATTATCCATTAACTTATGTCTGATATGATTCATATGTATTTGAACCTTCTGTATAATGATTTAAATAATTTCATTGAATTATTAAAGAATCATATTCATTTTTATGATATCATATGTGGTTCACTTATGACTTTATATTAACCGTTCTCTTGTAAATTCCATGTTAAAGCAGCGTTTTGGATAAAATCATTTCATTTATCATACGTGTTTCGATTTGTTGTTCTTGATATTATTACACATATCCAGATTTAATTAATATCAGAATGTAAAACATGATTTATATATAATATACATTCAGTATATAAATATATATGATAGATTGATAAATGGAATGAAATACACCGTTCATGGAGTCGGTAGGCCGTACGTACGCATGAACGCATTTTTCATTTCCTTATTGAAATAAATTAAGTAAATGAAACATATATGTACATAAATCCAGTATCATTATTATGTAATATATTTCATTATTATTTATTATATATATAATTTATAATCATTCATGAATGGTTAACATGGAGAATGAATATCATCACGTCGTGGAGATGGTAATCTGTACGTAAGCACGAGCGATGATATTGTTCCCATAATTATTGAATTGAATTGGAGTAGTTGATATAATATCTCAGAATCCATATGATGTTATAATAACTATATATAGTGATTCTCTACACCATTATACCCATCCACGTAAGGTGGTGTTGGAAAAATAGATTACACTAAGGCGTGGAGACGGTATTCCATACGTATGCACGCGCGGTGATTACGTTTTCCGTAGGATCAATAGAAGGTGAAATGGGGTTGTTTCATATATATAATAACATATCAGTATATTAGTGATAATTATTATATTACTTTATAATGAAACAACAGAAGAAGAATAAGTTGAAGAAGAAAGAAAACATGAAAGAATCGGTAGAAGAGATTACCTCTTCTTCGACACACCTCTTTTAAGCTTCTTTTTAAGGCAATAGATTTGGTATTTTGAGGAGATCAGAACCTCAATAATGTTTCTAGGGAATTTGATAAGGGAAATGGGTAGGGGTTTTTCGTGCTTGAAATCTCAAAATTGTTTAAAGAGAAGAGGGAGTAGGTTCCCTTTTATAAGGGAGGAGAGGGGCACTTTAGGGAAAACATAAAATATTATTTTATAATAAATTCATATTCGGATTTTAATAGATCAAAATTGATTTATTTCAAATATAAGGTGGGTATGGGTCGAAATGCTCTCATACAATTGGTTTTAGACAAGTTTAGGTTACTAATTTAACCTAATCATTTAGACTTAACTCTAAGTTAAATAATTTAACTTTTACGGTGTCTTCTTGTTTTCTTACACTATGTGGTTAATAAACATACTATAACGAGAAAAAAGAACCCAAAGTGGTTCATTTTTAATATATATAACCTTATTTAATCCATTTGGCTGAACCTTAGATTTTTAGGAATAAAATAACAATTAATAATATAATATTTGTATTAAAAACTATTTTATGTCAATTTTGAAAGTATTTGATAATTGATTTTTTTGAAACTCATAGCAACATGATTAATTCAAAAAAAGTTAATTAAATCTATAATAACATGTCATATTAACCTAGAAAATTATTCTAATTCATAAAAAGTCTCAAATTACATTTATTTGGGTATTTATAACATCAATTATATTAATATTTCATTAATAAGGTAATTACTGCATCATCATTGTGTCATAAATAAATTAAATTATTTAAGGTCTAAAAATTATAAATAAAATACCATTATGTAGGAAATATTTATATATTTCTAATGAATGTTTATTGTCGAATTTATCTTATGTATAACCCTATATTAAAAATATTTTAGTTATTAAACATTGATTTTAACTCTATTAACTCTTATTTAAATAAAATAATAATAAGTGTCCTAATCTAATCCAAGTGGTTCTAAAGGGTAATAATTTGTTCCTAAGGTTGTTTTTGGTCAAATTAAACTTATCCAATAGAATTAGGACATGTGTTTGGGTAATAATAATATCATTTTTACCCTTAATTACCCTATTTACTTTTAACCGTGGAAAATATAAGTAAAAAGTTACTATTCACAAAAAATTATTTTTATCTTATTGAACCACATTTTACTCCTTGATATTAACCGTGTGTCTCAGATTTTCTAAATTCAACACACAGAATCGGTAAAATTATGTTTTATGTACAATTGCAAATGATGCTAGGAGGTGGGTAAAAGACGGTGAAATTTTTAATAAAATTTTTATATATATAAAATTATTATAAAATGACTCCAATTAATTACATTGAACTTGTATAAGTATTATGTATCTATTATTACCTAAAATAAATTTAAATAAAATAAATTATTATTTAAATAAAAATTCAGTTTTAACCAAAGTGTTTTCACTATTCATCAAAAATTGAAATTTTCAGAAAAATAACAAAATTTCACCCCATGCTAATTTCGATATTCTGAATCAAAAAATGAAGTCCATTTTGAAAGATAAAATTTATAAAATTTCCAAATGTGGGTATTACTATTCATAATGGCTAGTTTATATAATATTTGAATAACATATCGTTGTTTAGTGAAACCCTGTATTGCATACTACACATGCTATCGAGGAAGGTCATGATTGCGTGTAATGAAATCCAAGTCAGGGCTGCATGTAGTGAAATCTCCCTTTAGTGTTGCATATAACATAATCAAAATTAATTTCATTTATACATTAAACAAAATCTATACTGAATGTTGTGTAGAATAATTTCCACAAAACGAACTTAAAATTTTCTGTAACACGAGCCAAGAATAGTATTGCGTATACTGCAAGCTAATACAGTCTTTTTTATAGTACAATCTATTATTGGTTTAGATTAAAATATAAGTAATTAAAGAAATTAAAAAGAATATATCTCATAAAATCTCAGGGTGTTACAATATATCTCAGTTTCATCCCAAGGTATTCCCTAGCTATCCCATGAGGTCGCATATAAAACCACCCCTCTTCGGAATGTGGAGCTGGAGACACACCTTGTGATTCTCTTACCAATGAGGTTCGATCTTGGGTCTCCCTAGCTGTTTGGATTCCCTCCGGTATGCTTCTGCCTCAGCACCTCACCTTCTATAACATCATCCAGAATCTATATATTCAACCTTGAGTTTTTGAATGCACTTCAGAAAGATTTCTTCTGGGTATGCCACCACAGAGTTTTCATAATATTCTATCGACAGGTCGGTATAAAAATCTATAGGGAGCAGTATGACAGTTTCACCAAAACTGGTCATTGTAAACATAAGCCACAAAAATTGAAGGATGTAATGGGGAACCTCTTCCCTGTCCTCTATATACACTTTCTTTGGAATCTTCTCTTGGAACCAAAACTATCTGGTGAACCAGGATGGCACTTAGGGTTCTCAATATATCTTACCATTGATCTTGGATACTAGCACACTATATATGATGGTTTATAGATACTTCATCTGCTCCAATGAACCTGATATGTCATCCACCGTCTGACTGACTGGAGTGCAGAATAGGTGAAAGTTAAAGTTCATGTGATTTTAAATTCAAAGTTTGACACCATCCTCATGGAGTGTTAATTTCCAGACCCGGTAATATTCAGTAAATACAGTGATAGGTAATTTCTAGGAGGACAAATAGTATTTGAGAAATTTTACCCGTCGTAGTGATCTTCATCTCAACCACGAAGGATTTATAATGGTCTGAAATCCTCTTTGTTGTTCCTCCACTTGAAATGAACCACATGATGTTGTGTAGTTTGGATAATATAGGTACTCTCATATTGACCCTGTTATTGGATTCAATGATCCTAACCATCACTAACATCCCTGGATGAACCCCATCCCTATCTCCCTTAACGACAGTAGCCACCCTCTTAGGAAAGCATCAAGGAAACCATCATATCTCACATGTTGATACCATCTTTAAATCACACTAAATACCCATGATTGGTATTCTCCTACATCTAGGACAACTCAATATGATCTTGCCTTACCCCTATGTGATGAATTTGGGCACTGATTCCCTCATCTTGGAATCCTCTCTAACTTATCCCTCTTGAGAAATAGGTATAACCCTATTTGGTAACAGATGTCCTTGAGGAAGTATTTGATCCTGACCATCTCTTTGGCCTACTCCAACAGATTCCCAGTGAAAATGGGGGTTTGTGGCCTATTTCCCCAAATGATCTCTATTGGTAGTAATTCATCATATAGGAACCCTTTTATATAATTTTCACTGATTTAGTGGATTTTCCAAAGGCTGATACCATCCTCCCCATGGTGGATAAGGAAGGTGTTTTTGTTAGGGTACTATCAGCTGAATAACACCGACACCGGGTCTTACTGGTGGTAGAAGTGAAATGGTGATGTCCAAACGACTTTAAATAACCTATTGTACTGAATAACTTCCACAGATTATTCCCATGTTTGGCATTACCATTTCACCCATGAACTCTCACTGGTAAGATTCCCATTGGTGGACAGATCACTGTCATGTTGCCAGCCCTTAATCACATTACAGATACTACTCTGAAAAGTGCTTCCGAAATGGAAGGGATGTTCTAAATCCACTGGTTCGACCCCAATGATAGTATGGGTTATCATATTTAAGATGTAAAAATATATTTCTTGAGTCTCCCTAGAAGTTTATATCTTATTTGTGATGTTATACCACGAATTTTTATCCTCAAGCATTACCCATGAATACAGTGAGTCACTCTCAAAGCCCTGAATGATCCCTTCCACCAAAATTCCAAAATTCCATAGTGGGAGGATCTTAGAATGTAATCCTTCTGAGCGTGTTTCATAATAACTAAAATCATCTCATTTCAGATATTTCCCTTCTCAAATGAATAATTTGAGGGTTTTTGATCGTCTCGGATCCCCGTGAAACTCTAGAAGCCTCCCTATCAGAACCAATATGTTCACTGGCCATCTCTGTGAATTCAATAATTTATAATGGTTTTGGAGAAAAATATTGGGATTTTTCGCAAAATATGGAAGAGTTCACAAAATATTAGAAGAAACCCGTGAAAAAATTCATTGATGTCCCATGCTCACAAGATCCAAAGGTCACACATAAGAAACCAACTAAATATGGGTTCTCTTGCGCACAAGATAGAAACTTCAACATATGAGAGAGAGTCACCTATCATATGGAAAGTCAAGGTAATATTACTTATTCCTTTCTACATATTTATAGGCCTATAATAGGACTTCCGTGTACACTCTATATTCTTTACATGCCAAATGGTATATTTTGATTTTACCGACATAGAGTTATAATTCTCTTCAGTGTTTCCCTTGGAACACGACATCTTAGTCCCCTTTCAGCTCAGATTCTGAGAGGGGGATTTTTTGGCACTAAATTTATCTTGAGGACCTATATAGACATATTTTAACAACAAAATGAAATAATTTGACTCAAAGGATGATCCCAAGAATCCCAAGGGAGGAACACTCAAGATTGGAAGCATGTGCACAAGACCAAATTATACACACAAGTCTATAGCACACCCAACACGACATCAAACATCTCATTTCGCAAAAGACTTATTAAAATACCTGGATGAAATAATCACATATATATAGAGGGGTACCGCCTCTATTAAAAAGAACACTATGGAATTCGAACTGTCACTCTCATGCGCATAAGATGACCCATTTAGTGACAACGTGCATGTCAAGGCTTCAAGGTACTAGATCTTGTGCGACAGGTCCCCTATGGGCCCCCCTTCATGTGGGACCATAAGTTCATGATGCTCACTAATTTAATTTTTTGTCTAAGGAATTTGTTAGAGAAATACCCCTCTTGCGTACAAGACTTGTCCTTGTGTAGTGCCTCTTTCTACCAAACACCCCCATATTGCATGCAAGTCCATAATATAGAACACACCACTTCCTTTGGAATACATGGGTTGTCCTTATCATAAGGCACTGTTTTTGATCTCATATTTCATAATACATCCCTATATTTCACGCACCACCACGTTATAGCCTTCTAGGTTTGAGCGTAGTGATTTCCTGCTTCCCTCAGTGGTGCTTCATGTTGCGATTCCCTACCTAATTCTTCTTTTCCTAGGTACCCTCTTAGCTATTTCTTATGCCCCCACATCACTCATGTTAGGAATTTTTTGTTCCATGCCTTTCCAAAGTGTGGGTTGGTGTGAGTCATGTAAGACCAATGGATAAAGGGAGAGTCCTCATCATCTGAGATGCCAGATGTTAAACTGAAAACCACCCACATCCTCAACAAAATATGTTAAACTGTATGTTGTTGCATCCATGAAATGTCTAAGAAGATAATAGAGGGGATGGGACCAATAACCTTTTTATCTCCCCTTCTTGATCCACACTTTCCCTCCCTTTGGGATTATTCTACAAGTGCGCCTTGGGAAGTCTCCACAAAATCCCTAAACCACTTCCTGGGGTTTCCATACTGATGTAAGTTTCAATCTCCATCTACCTAGAGCCCTCCATGAATAATCCCAACACCATCCCTCATGTACCCTCATTTCTCAACCTGAACGTTAGGTTCTATATCACCTATAGTTTCTATCTCTGAGCTTGATTCACACGGGCTTAGAGTAAGCAGCAACCATGACATCGTCTTTGGCCCGCTATCCACGCATAAACCCCAACATGATTTTGGGGTGCTATCCATGTGTAAACCCCATGAAACTCTTATGAACTATACAGAATTTGAACCTTGTCCTCTAAAAATGGTATGTACAAATAATCTACAAGGATTAATCCCCTCACATTCTATAAGATACTTTTCCTGAATACTTCACTTTGGATCACTCTAATCCTGCATAATGTTAAACTGAACCCTGTAAACTACATGGGTTTTGATCTCATTTCTGTATGTAGGAAGCCTCCATGAGGTCAATCCCAAAAAAAAGTTCTACTCTTTTGAAGAGCCTGTAACCATGAATAAGGGCCTCACACATCTCCAGGTTGATGTCCTTTGTATATTCCTTGATTCTATTCTCACATCCTAATCATTGTGGTCATTGATTCCCAGACACTAGGATACATAGAAAGCCTTTATGAGGTTCAATCCCATCACTCATTTCACATCATGATCTTTCATTCAATCATTTGTGTTTCAAGAAGATCATAGACCACCCTAGAGGTTCTAATTCATTCAGGACCTTACCCATGTGATCTATTCACATAGGACACCTCCTTAGGTGTCCCATAATCCCACATAACTTTATGGACTTTGATTCCCATCAACTAGGATATGTATAAACCATCCATGTGGTTCAAGACCATCACTGTCACTATAACGTTAGTTCCACCTCATTTATTCCACCCACTTCACCCAACCATCCATCAACTATCCTAATTCTTTCTCTGGCTGCCACATCTTGGTGGGTTCACACTATCCATTTGGGTAGCTAACTATGAATTATCCCCATTCATTCCATTTCTATTTTCATCACATAGAATGCTAACCATGGATAAGATCTAACAACATATCCATCCAACCTAGAGTTCCCCTCTTATGAAAGGATGCGGACCATGTGTACTAAAAAAATCACCCCTTCGAACTACATGGTCATTGATCCATATCTTTGAAATTGGGTATATAGGATTCCTTCTCGAGTTTCAATCCTTTCCAATGGTAAAACTTGGTGTCCCCCTTTTTATTTTTTGCTTCCTTGATCTGTCCTTTGGGATGTCTAGATCAGCATTAAAGGTATGAAACCTTCCTTTTTTGGGACATTCCACCTTGGTATACCATTTTTGGGAGTTTTGACCCAAGAATTTAGTAAACCTTCCAAGTGATACCTCATAAGGATGCATCTATCTGATCCCCTTTCATTTGTTTTATAATTATTCCAATCTATCTCAGCAAGACGTTAAACCCACATCATAACCCATGTCAAGAATGGGAAGCTGAGAAAAACCTCAGAGACATTCCTCTGGAATAAGTACCCCTCAATAAACATGGGATTCTGTGGGAATCCCCCACCTTGATAATCCCTCTAATAAGGGCTAATTCAAGTGTTCAATTTTTTCATCTGGTACACCGTTCATTGATTCCCAACATGACTACTCTACTAACTGAAGGTTGTTCCCCTGACCTGACCCTTAGGAATGTACAAATATAAGCAATGTAATTCACCAACATCCATAAAGATATGGAACTATATAGAGTTTCACGAGCAATGTCTTAATCTCTAAGGGAGTCTCGGACTATGTGATGAGTAATGAGGAGGAGTCCATGGGAGGAAGAACTAAAATACCATCATCCCATTTTGACCATGAAGAAAACATTTCTGAAGAAGTGATGAATGTCACCCACCATTGTAATGTGGTAATGAATGTTATAATGTAGTTTTTACCTTCGAAGACACACACGGGAGGCCTTCCCTAGAAGAAAGCGTCAGAAACAAACCCATGTGAGGTACAATGAATTGAATTCTAAAATGACAGCCCCAATACTATGTGAGGTGGAGATTGAAACATTATGGTGATTTTTACCCAACTATCTCAAATTATAAATAATAATTTGAGACACATGTAATGTCCTCCCTCTCCAATGAAAGAGAATCTATATATTGAGCCCTTTATTTGGTAATGACCATAGATGTTTAGTGTATATTCGACTCTTCTAGTCACATAACAATGGGTAAACTCGATGAAGAGATGGTTTTTATACTTAGTCTTTCTTATAAGGAGAATGTGACTCTTCCAATATATCATTTAGATTGAAAGTCATTCAATAGTGGTAATTGATAATGAAAACCATGATGAAGAATGAAATGGAATATACTGATTAGAAAGATATTAATAAATTATTTAATAATAAGTATTTCCCTCAAAATATTCCTAGAAATATAAGGAGAATATTTATAGGGATGAAGGAAAAGGAAGGTGAATATATCAAGAATTATGAGGAATTGTTTACAAAGGTTGAATGAGATGCCTCATTTTTTGTTATCAACAATTATAGGAAACTAGATAGATTCTTTATTTGAAAAAAACGACACCTTGGGAATATCTATCTATCCAATACTTCAATAGTTATTAAGATATAGCTTGATGTGCTCTCAATATAGAGATGGAGTTTAGAGAATGGTTCCATGGTTTTGGAGATAAGAAGTGAATAATGGGGTTTCATTTTAGTGGAACAAAAGATAAGGGATTTAAGAGGACCCATACACCCCCATGTCAAAAATGTGGGATTGAAAATCATGGAAATTTACTCAAAGGTATGTGGAAATGTTTCAATGGTTGTAAAGAAGGCCTCCAAGATAACGAATGTTAGAGATAAATGATTAATTCGGCCAACATGATGGAGGAAATAAGGGTACCTATTAGTGAATCACCCATGGTTAAATGCATAAATGATAGAGAGAAATTGAACTATAGAATACAGTGAAAAAAACATCAATTCCTTGAGGCTAATCATCATCAACAGGCATTAAAGATGAAGGATCAAGGAAAATCTTATTCTATCACTACTTCTAAAGTGGAGTAAGAAAATAAAGTTGTAAAAGGTACACTTTATATTCACTATAGAATGGAAAAAAAGTCTTATTTTATTCTAGTTATACACATTACATTATATCTTGTAAGTTTCATAGATTTTATGAATAAAATACCTAATACCTTTAAATAAATATATATATTAAAACACCTACTAGTGAAATCATTGCAACCCAGGTGTTTGACTCTACTATTATTTGATTGTGTGGGGAGATTATTCTAGAAAGTCTCATTACCATGGTGGAATTTCATACTATATTGGTCTGTGATTATATATTATTATATATATAACACATCAAATATTAAGAAAAGAAAATATCCATTTTTATTATAAATCATCCCATTACCCTACAAAAATTCAAGGAAGATCATGAATCTCCTATGGAAAGTCCCTCATTAGTGTGGGTATTGATTCCATATGATGAATCATTCCTGGAACAAATGGTTTCATTGAAGGAAACAATTAAACATGAGGAAATTACAATTGTAAAAGAATATAATGATGTATTTTCTGAAGAGTTAAATATACTTCCCCCAGATCATGAGGTATAATTCTCAATATAACTTACACCAATACCCACTCTTATCTAAAAATTTCTCTACAAGATGTACCCATTCTAATTAGAGGATTTCATGAAGTAGCTACAAGAGACTTTGGATAAAAGGTACATATTCTCTAGTTGATTTCCTTCATGTGTTACAGTTATCTTTTTAAAATAACAGGATGGATCAATGAAGATGTGTATCAATTATTGGGAACTCAACAAGATCATCGTAATGAATAAGTAACCTCCTCTAAGGATTGTTGACTTGTTTTTTCAAATATAAGTAACTCAGTACTTATTGAAAGATTAAATTTGTTTTAGATATAAAAAAATAATGGTGATGAAGGAATACATTTTGAAGAACACTTTCCATACATGGTATGCGCACTAGGAGTTCATAGAGACTCCCTTAATAAATAATAATTCCACTATAATATTCATGGATTTGATGAATATAGTCTTCAAATTCTACCATGATAAATTTGTTCTATTGTTTATCAAATATATTCTTAGCTACTTGAAGTGAAATGAGAAACATGGATAACATTGATGGACTATGTAGATAATATTAATGAAGGATAAATTGTACACTACATCTAGCAAGTGTGACTTTTGGATACATCATGTCACAGTCTTGGGGAATGTGATCACAAATAAGGGAATATTATAGACCCTTAAAAGAAAAGGGCAATTGAGGAATGGAACAAACCCTTTAGAAACATCGAAATCCATAGTTTTCTTAAATTAGTAGGGTACTACTAATGTTTTTTTGGTAAACTTTCCCTTGATTTATTCACAAGATAACAAATTTAACATGGAAGGGGCGATGAATGTATGGATTGAATAATGTGAGGATTGATTTAATGAGCTTTAGAAGAGGCTAATCATTGCACCTATAAAGAAACTACCAAATTGTGGAGAAGGAATTATGATATACAATGATTCTTCAAAGAATTTTTTGGTGGGTGCTCATGTATAATGTCAAAGTAATATCCTAGTCCTCATGGTAATTATTGATCTTTGAGGAGAACTGACCAATGCATGATTCAGATATAGTAGCTATTTTTTCCTTGAAAATATACCATCACTAGCTTTATGGTGACATGTGTGACATATATACCGATCAAGAGAGTCTAAAGTATATATTCACATAGGAAGATATCAACATTTATTAAATAATATGGTTATCATTAATAAAGAACTATTAATTCACTATTCATTATCATTATGGAAAGGGAAAAAAGGTAGATGATTCTCTTAGTGGAAAAAAAACCTACTACTTCATCCATAATGTGGATTTAAAAAGACTTTATCTATATGGATATGCAAATTATGGATTTTGAAATCATAACATTATGCAATACACCCTAACATGACCATATAATTTCCCAACCATCTATATAATTGCTGATCATTGAAGCATAGAGGGGTGATATAGAACAATAAAAGAAGGAAAAAAATCATAAAGTAAGGTAAGATACATGAGTTTCACATCGATGAGGATGTTGTCATCCAATTTGGAAATGGAATTTATTTTTCCGGAACCCCTCTAATAAAGAATTTTATATTGGATAATATGTATAGCTCATCTTCCTCCTTCCATTCTGGGAGTACTAAGATGTATCGCAATATTCGAGAAAAATTTATTTGGACAACCTGAGAAAATATATTGAGAAGTATATCTCAAGACATTTATTTTTTCATAATGTTAAAGAAGAGTTATAGAAGTCCAAATCAATGATTAATAAATGGAATTTACCCATGTGTAAATGGGATAACATATATACATACTTTGTCACTGGTCTCCCAAATACATCCAAAGGAAATATTGAGACACGGTTTATAGTTTATTGACTCACTAAGATTGTAGAAATCTTTTTTATTTGGGAATATTTTTCACATGAAAGACATTCCAAGATATATATGTGATGGAAGTGTTGAGGCTTTATGGAGTACCACTTTTGATATTATGTGATTATAATCCAAGGTTCACATCTAATTTATAGAGTTTTATTCAAAATGATTTGAGTACTGAATTGAATTTCATCATGGCCAATCACCCCCAAACTGAGAGCCAATCTAAAAATTTATTCTAAAATATGCTTTTACAATTTGATCTTACTAAATGAAATTAAAAGGCGGATGGGATATGTATCTCCCACTTGTTGAGTTATCATATAAAAATAGTTTCCACTCAACTATTTAAATGGATCCATATAATGTTCTGTATGAGAATAGATGTAAAAATCCATCCTATTCTGATGAAGTTGGTGAAAGAAAGATAATTGTACCAAAGCACGTGTATGAGTGGATAGAGAAGGTTCAGGCCACCCAAAAAAAAATAAAGTATTCTTAGTGTCGATTAAAGAGCTATGATAACAACCATAAAAATGACATGGGGTTCAATGTCTGAGAAAATGTCTTCCATCAAATATCACCTTAGAAGAGATTCATTCAATTTGGAATGAAAGGGAAGCATAGCCCAATGTACACTAGACCATTTGAGATTCACGATCACTTAGGATAAGTGTCCTATCGTATTTTAATCCAAAAATGTATGGATAATGTTCATGACATGTTCAACTTATCACTCTTTAATATGTACAAACTAGATCCCAAACAAATAATAAATCTAAAGGTGGTATAATTATAGAAAGACCTCATATATGAGGAGAAAATAGTAAATATCATGGACCCAGAGACAAATTACTACACAACACGATGGCCCAACTTTTAGGAGTTTTTTGGAGGAACCATAAGTATAGAGAGCTGACATGGGAAATGGAAGATGTAATAAAGGAGAAATACCATCAAATGTTTTCACTATAGTATGTAAAACAAAATTTTGAGGGAGAATTTCCAAAAGGGGGAAGAATATAACTAACTATAATTTTATCAGTGGAATTTACATTCTAATGATTATGTCATAATGTACATACATAACATATATAACCCAATAAAAACATTATTTTCATAAACGATGAATGAAATAAGTGGTAATTATGTAAATTAAGGAACTAGGATCAATGGATTTGTAACCAAACTATTGGAATAGTAATCGAATCTTTAGGAATGATCATTCGGTCATTAAAAAAGTAAATATGCTTATGAAATTTTAATTAAAACTTAGGTATCTTATAAAATAAAATATGATATAATTATTGCATGATATATGTATATAAATGTTTTAAAAAAGATAAATTAAATATTTATATTTTTGAAAAATAAATGTTTATTTACAGTTTTGGAATTAATATATTGATTTACAGAAATAATTTTCATAAAATTGATTGGCTTATTAATAATTTTTTGTATTATTAGAATTAGATAATTTTATAAGACCTTAATTAATTTTCAAAGGGTCAAAAAATCGATTATAATATTTAAATTTGTATTTTATTGAATAAAGGGAGATTTTTTTAAAAAATTAAATTACTTATATATAGAAAATTATGTTCATGAAAAGATTCTATCTTTGAAATCTACAAATCAAAAAATTGTTAGGGTGATTTTTTGGTATTTTTCTAAAATAGTTAAATTTTTTTGAATAGTGAAATACATTAATTTACAATATAATTTAATAGTATAAAATTTCGAGACATTGATGAGGTATTAACCCATTGGTTTAGACTCCCCTAAACCATTTACCCTTTTTAGTTGTAGTAATCATCACTATTTAAAAAATTGATCCAAAATAAAAAATATATAATAATCGAAACACCCCTCTCCTCACCTTATATATGCCACCCCTCACACCCACGTCTCTTTACACCTTATAATCCTTGAAGCTTGTCAAAATTCTTACCAATTCACTTACCATGAATTTTCACCATATCCGATAGATTTATGTCTAAAAAAATAACAAACCCAAGTGTCTTAAGGATGTTATCATAGAGACAAAATTGCAGAGGTAAAAGCCTCAATTATCCTCTTTTAATTTATTTTCATTTCTTATCCACTCCTCACCTCCCCTATACAAAGTGGTATGATAACTATAGTACCATATATATACTGGAATTTTAATTTTTTATAGAGTATCCATATTAAAATATATCCTCTTATACTTTTATTCATAAAATGAAAACATCATTCTTTATATGTCGATTCCTCCCCTTTGTGGATGATGAGTTTTCCTTTTCCATTACAACCTTTAGTTTTGGTAGTTAAATCGTTATTATCACTAAAAATATTTTAATACGTATATTTTGTCTTTTTAAATTTTATAAAACTAATTTATTGGCATAACATGTTGTTTATAAAAACTACCCAAATAAACTAAACATTTATCATTAATATTTTTTCAATAATACTCATTAAATAAAACCAAATGATATATTGAAAATTTTAAATTTTGAATGTAAATTAATAACATATAATTTCACATCTGGAGAACAATTCCATATTTATGAGAACCTTTTTAACTAGCTCATGGAGTCTCACTGATTGATGATCTGTGTCCCACAGAGTCCCGACGTGGCTGTGAGATTTGAATGAAAGTAGAATTTGTCTTAGCGAGCTTTTGATTTTTGTGATCTTGTAATATCTTGTATGGCTCGGTTCCCGCTCAACCAAAAAAAGGTTTTGAAAATAAAATAAAAATATAATTTTTAGTTCAGTTCAAGAGAACCTTCTTAACTATTCATAAGTAAACTAACCAAAAACAATTTAAATGAATGCTCCAAAAAGGACAAAATTAAACTCTATAACTCATCGAAATGTCCATAAATTAACTTAATAAAATTAAGATAAATAAAATAAATATAGAAGAGGTTATGAATTAACTGATTAATGAATCTAATTTTATTATCCACATAAATATGTGAAAGTGTGGAATGCATTCATACATGCAGTAAGAAGTTTCTCGAACTGAACTCCCTTTCTTTTGGTTATTCCAATTTCATGCCAAATTTAAATGTGGATATTCTTCTAATTATAAATAAATATAATTTCATTGTAATTCCCTTTTATTTTTGTGGATATAAATGTTACAATTCTGATTTTATGTCTAATAAAATTAATGTAAAGAACTCTACATTACAAAACACATCTCGATGCCTCTTGATTTCTTTCCATAATCGCTCAAAAATGATGATTCTTATAAAAATATGTTATTTACCCTTTTACACATTGTAACCTAATTTATATTCATAAAATCATGATTTATGAAAACTTTATGAATCCATGTCACTCCCATGGGTCAGTTCATGACTACGCTTGTAATATATTCTACATGGCATGCATGACTATGTAAATATTATGGTTTTTTGGGTGGGTTTAATTATATATCCTTTCAATGCATTGGGTAATGTGATATACTCATGATATTTTGTTTATTATCTGTGAACATGATGCTATATCAGTTCATAAGATTATTCTATGATTATGAACATATGTTATGCGTGATCATGATGTTATCTTTATTCAAAAATATGTGTGAAAGTTTACCACTAGACATGATGTTTCATTTTTATGCATTGACAATTTCCATGACTTTTTACTATGTTTAAATTATGATAATGATCCTAATATTACATTTTGATAATGATTATTATTCTTAAATGTGTTATATTGATTCATGTACCTTGTTTGTCACTAACCAATCTGGGATGTAATCTTACCCATCACCCCACCAGATCTGAGACAATGCATGACTGGTGTTCCCAATCCTCTCAAGATGGGGAATAAAACCATGAATCAGTGATATAAAATTCAGCATTAATTAACCCAAAGATAACTAGAATAAAATAACCAAAAATAATATCATGTAGAATTTCCAACAACAACTTAATAAATTATAAACACAAACCGTATCCAGATACAAGAATAGGTGAATGGAAAAGAAATTAAAAAACCAACTCAACTAACATGATATCCACATGAAATCACAGTCAACACTAACCACAAGACCAACCTACTTCAAAGTCACATCTAAACCCGAAAATTGGTCTGAAAAAACTACTATTTTCTACTGACACTGAGTGGAACCAGAAGGGTTTGAGAATATAATAGCTCACATGGTAAGAACCATAGATTCCATACATTTCCATTCCCAAAAATATTTCACAAATTCTAGTTTGAAATAAATTTATAAACTATGTTTTTATCACTTTAAAGAACCAAAATAAATCCAAAATATCTCCTACTAAAAATGATGGACAAACCTATTTCTGATTTCAAACAGTTCCCAATTCCAAAAATCATTTTCCAAAACAAACCCCAAAAAACATTTCCTTGAAGCCAAGAGCTATGTTGTTGATAAATATAAAAATAAAAACATGTAAAAACAAGTAGTGTAGGAAAAATTGGTGCAACATAATAAAACATAACATACATATAGTAATCGTGGGATTTTCCAACAAATTACTAGAAGAAATCATTGGATGTACTCTTATTGGACACACCTATCAGCGTATGGTGTAGATTAGAATTCAATAACCAAATGGCCATTTTAAATTATCCAATCTATTGGAATATCCTACATGGAATCTCATCAATTCTAGGAGACACCAATCTGTCTAATCAGGGTTGATAAGAAAAAATCACTTTATACTCTATAAGACACACATGAATCCCATGATAATAGAAAATAGTGAGTGGGGAGGTCCCAAATTCTGTAGCTAAAACTAAAGACCACATCCACCATGATATACGAGCCTAAACACTGACACCAACTATGTGATCGCCCTATCCATGGGTGTACAACCATAGACATACCCATCTCCACTACCACAAAAACAGTTTTTCGCAGCGCCGCCCCCCCCCCCCTTTATCAGCGCTAATGAAAAAGCGCTGATAAAGGGGGTGCCTTTATGAGAGCTCAAAAAAGCGCTGATAAAGGGAACCCCTTTATTGGTGCTTGTTTAGTAGCGCTGATAAAGGGTCAGCTTCAATTTTTTTTTTAAAAAAATATATTAATATATTAATATATAAGTATAGTTATATTGATATATAAATATAATATATAATTTTCAAATATATTTTAGATAACTATAAAGGTACATTTACACTTATTATTCATAATATATAAGATATTTAGTGAAAATGGCTTCTTAAAAAATTAAAAAAATATTTTTAATTAATAATTTGCTAATAATTATGGAGTAATAGTCATTTAATAGCAATTTGAAGACTAAAAAAATAAAAAAATTAAAAAAATATCCAAAATATGTTGAAAACGTAACTCAAACTTCAAACACCCATAACTTTTGATCCGGGTGTCCGTTTGAGCTCTACCACATATCAATTCGAAGCCTGCAACGAGCTCTACGTCGTTGTGACACGGGGGGACCCTGGTAAAGGGATATGCGAGGCCAAAAGAGGCCCAGAAGGCCTCCAAAACTGAGTTTTTAGTCGGGGTACCCCGCTTTTTTAACATTTTGTGGATTTTCACCCTCATTTAAGGGGGTATTATTGGATTTTTTTGGTGGGGTATGAATTTATTCCAAGGTATTACATTCATATTGATATTATGTCTTTTAAATTTCATTATTTTTTATAATGCACTGCTATTTATAATAAAAAATATAACAATATTTTCATATTTTTTAAATATTCACACCTAAAAATTTATTTATAAATATAAATAATAAAATATATTTACATATAAAATATATTAGCTTTATCTAAATAATAACTAACATCCATTTTATTTAAAATACAATGAATATTTATATACCTATATATAAATCTAACTATATATATATATTAATCTAACTATATATATATATATTAATATAACTATATATATATGAATCTCATAACTATATATATTAATATAACTACATATATATATATTAGTATTACTATAAATATATATATTAATATCACCATAAATATATATATTAATATCACTATATATATTAATATAACTATATAACTATATAAATATATATTCATATAACTATATATATGTTAATATAACTATATATATGTTTATATAACTATATATTTGTTAATATAACTATATATATGTTAATATAACTATATATATATATTAATATAAATATATATTACAATACGAATAAATATAACTATATATATATAGATATAGATATATATTAATACCACTATATATATATATATATTAATATTACTATATATATTATAATATAACTATATATATATTATAATATAACTATATATATATTTATATATATTATAATATAACTATATATATTAATATAAATATATATTACTATACGAATAAATATAACTAAATATATAAATAAATATATATATATATATAGATATCATGAATTGGAAAGCAAATCAAAATAGAGTAGTGATAAGGGATTAGGCGCGCAGGGGGGAGGTCTCGAGTTCAAATCCTAGTGGACGCAGGGGTGCGCGCGCATGGGGAATATTTGAGCAAGCGCTGTTAAAGGGTGGAGGGGGGTGCGTGGGGTGCGTGGGGTGCTGTATAGGGGCCGAAAAGCGCTGTAAAAGGGGGGGAGGGGGTTCAAGGGCTATAAAAGCCCCCCTGATTGGCAGTATTTTTAAATTTTTTTTTATTTTTTTTAAATTTTTTTAATTCTTTTAAACTTTTATCAGCGCTAAAACAAAAGCGCTGATAAACGGGTACTTTTATCAGCGCTTTTTTTTAGCGCTGATAAAGGACCCATTTTATCAGCGCTGATAAAGGGGACCCCCCCCCCTTTAATTGCGCCGGCTTTATCAGCACTTTTTCTAGCGCTGATAGAGGCCATTTTTAGTGCTGATAAATGCCATATTTGTAGTAGTGTTCAGAGCAATCCATTCATAATGATCAAATTCGGCATACACATCGCATTATTTTTCAAACCATTTTCCAAAAAAATATTAAAATACCAACCATGAACTTTTAAATTTTTTATCCAAACCCATTTAGAAAATTATTTCCAAAACTGAGGAAAAAACATACAACATGCTAAAAATGTGCTAAACAATCCTTTATATTACTTATTTACTCAAACCAAACTTCAAGACTCCAAATGGGATTTTCTATAAAAAAAATATATTTAAAACCATGATTTAAATCATTACAAATCAAAGAAATAATTTTTCAACACAAGTGGTCTAAAAGGAAACCATTTTAATGAGAAAGAGGACTATGGAGAGGAATAAGTATAAGACATCATGTTTTAAAGATCCATAATTTAAAATGAACATTTCATCATAAGGAAATTTTCATTTGTCTACCTATCCATAGGTGAACCCCATGAACCTATAGGTGTACCCACATCAAGTGTAATACATTTATTAAACAATATAAGCATCCAAAAACCCAATTATAGGAACAATCAATTTCATTACACTAAATCTCTACAAGCCACACACATGCATCAAGCCATAAAAATCACCCAAAGACACATTGAACTCCCAATTAAGAAACTAGTCAAATTACCAAAATAGAAAACAGAAGATAAACCTCCCAAAGAACACGATTTTGTTTCAAAATATCCAATTTAAATTTCGTAAAAAACCATACATGTATATATACATAGACACACACATATATAAATATAACCTTTTAAAACCCATTTCTCAATGATTTACCAACATGAAAGCACTACAATTTATCACACAAAAGCTTAAAAAACATAAAAAACCAGATTTAAACATTATTTATAAACACTAAAGAATTAAATGGATTGTTTCGTAAAGAAAATGGATGGATACACATAAATCAATGATGTCTTAATGCAAAAAAACTATGGGAGAAGGAAAAAAACATTATCGAGAGGCAATCCACACACCCTAACATCAATGAAACCAATCCACACATCAAGCCTAGCTCCTAGGGTTCATCCATGAGTGAACCCACCATGAAAATAAAAAGAAACCAAGAGAGGAAAGAAGAGGACCAAATTGACCAAAACTCAAAGGATGATACTAAAGAACCTTTGAGGGAGCACCAAATAAGGAGGAGGAACTAATAGAAAGGGGTTTTGGATCCCTTTCATGCACAAAAAATGATCCTTGATGGTGGAAATCGAGAATGGGGATAAAAATAAGAGGGAAAAACATTTAATTTCATGTTTTGATGAAATCTAGGAAATTCACATGATTTAGTTACGTGGTTTTCCAAACCATGTGCCTGATTTTAACGTCATTCTAGAGAAAGATGAAACTAGAATGATATTTCCCCATAGTATTATAAATTGAGTTCCAACAGTGAATATAACTCTAAAAAATGTAGAGACTTGCCACATTCTTTCCACATAGTTTCCCTTAATTGTGAGCAAGCCATTTTTTATCCCTAATAGTAAAAAGGATAAACATTTTTTCATCATATACTCATAGTGTTTTTTCCAAACCATGCTCAAACTATGCCATAAAAAACACCAAACAATAAATTGAACTTAAAACACCATTAGCCTCAACATTGAGAATAATTAACCCCCAAATCCTGAAAAAAAAAACTCTATACAGACCAAAAATCCAACCCGAAACTCCAAAACAGGAATATTATGATTTGGAACTTGACTTCAACTACAACTGAAAGATCTAACACAAACAAAATAATAAAATAAATGAAAAATTTTGATTGTGGTGTGACAGTTCTCCCCAACACTAAAACATTATTCAGTCATAAATTCACCTAGAAATTTGATTAACCAAAATAAAACACAAACAAAAATATGTCCAAATGAAACAAAAAATTAGAGTCTATTCTTTTACTCCAAAATTCACACTCAACCATACATTGAGAAAACCACAATGAGGAGAACCACTTGGAATGTGAATGTAAGGCTGCCCTCCCCACCACAAGGAACCGACTAACATCCCAAAATCAATAAGGGAAACTCAATATAGACCAACCTAGATATTACCCACACAAGGCAAACAAGACAACCATTAATACTAGAAACTCCTAACCCAATAAAAACCCCTGAAAATTAGAGGAAACCAATGGAAAAAATAGAACCAAATAGTGAACCCAGGAAAAATTCATCATTTCATCATAATAAAAACGTCTCCACATAGAGAACAACTAAAAACCAAACCCAGTCCATAGAAACGATGACAACAACCAAGGAAAAAGAGTTGATCAAAGACTCAAATCTAGAAATTCCCAAACACATGAATTAAAAAAGAAATAACCAATCATGTTTCATAAAATAGAGGTGAAGATTAAAATATAAAAGAGAACTAAAATAGGGAACATAATCTATTTACACTTGAACATTGGATACAATAGACAGACCAAGGTTACCCACACCACCGGTGATTGCTAAATATGTGATGAGATTCAATCTCAGGCCTATGTCTATAGCCATGATTTATTAAATCATTTTATTCCCCATAGTTGGAAGATGATAACCTCTAGGATATATTCTTTTGATAAATAAACCTACAGAACCTTTCTAGGTGACCCAAACGGTCATAAGAAACAAGTCATTAGAGGATTATGAAAAGAAGTATTTGAAATCTAGATTAAACCACTATGAAATAATAAGATTGAATAGTCCTAAAAAATAATTATTAGAACCAATAAAGGATACTCCTCAAGAAAAGGATCCCCTGACAAACACCTCTCACCGGGTGGGTAACCTTCATGAGCACTAAAAGAAACTGGATATCCATTCACAATAAACTGTACTCTACGAACTAACTATATTAAGAAAGCCTCATCCACCAACATCCCAAACTAAAATTCCCTATATGAAAGAGATTTCCCATTATTATTAGGATGAAGAGCCCAGATAAAGATAATATCTTTCAATTTATCCTATAATGCTACCTCTATAGAAAAGGAAACCATCCCCTTGAAGTTTTCAACATAGGCCTTCACCATTCTTTGACCTTGTTGAACATTCCTGAGCTATTCCACATTCTTTATCTTCACCACATCAGGTTAAAAATGTCAATTGAAAGTGGTATTAAGATCTTCTCAGGTCATCACACCTTCTAATGTTTTCAAGATAATCACCATACATAGATCCAAAGTTGGAAAACAAAATGAACCCAAAATGGCACAAACTCTCATAGCTTTGGCATTTTCCAATGACATAAAGACACCTTGAAATTCATCAAGCCACTCTACAGCCTCTAATAGGCCTCAATCAACATATAATATAGACAAAATCCAAGAATAACTCAAATATTCCACTTCACTATGATCTTAGTGAGGTCCAAAAATTATTAGAGACTCGCTAGAAACTTTGGAAACCTCTCTGGGTGACAGACTCTAAACAGTGAAAGAACACCTAAGAAAAAATCAACACCGAACCAAAATACCAAGCTCAAAATCCAAACACCGCATATGAAATGAAAATAATCTTTAAAAAACCACTATTTTACACCATGTTACAAAATAAAAAAACATCTCACCACATGGAAACATTCAAAAATACAAAATCCCAAATTTAAATTCCAATTTCAAATACAAAGTCCCTCTCTTTAAATAGACAAATCACCTATCAAATCTTACCCTGTCACCAAATCCTATATTTAAAATGAAATCAATCCTGAAAACAATTTTTATTTTGAAAAAAAACTTCTTCTTGATTACCATTCTCCTTTTGAAAATCCACCCACACCAACAAAATCCCAACAAATACCAAATAAAAACACAACTCACACAAAATTCTTGGGATAAATAACTAGCATACATGCATAACCTGGTGACATAGACAGTGGACCATGTACCAGGAAGGAACCTACCAATATGAATATCTTTAGCTATGTGGTCAGGCTTCACATTGGTCACTACACCATCTAATACCACCACACAACATTGGATCACTTCAATAATCACCCCTATCCATTTAATCTAAAAACCAAAAAAATAATAAAAAGATTAATTACCCCTAGAAACTCACGTCTTAGTATGATAAGGGGCTCATGATGTATTTATCGTACCTACCACTCAATTTCAAATAGTCCAAATCTCCAAATTACCTGGCACAAAAAATAAAAATGGACTAATCTGAAGCCATTTTTTCATGAACGAAGCTGGGATTCCTTGTTACCTAGCAGCCAACCCATTCGAAGAAAATTCCTGACAGGAATTCAGGATCCTCCCAGGTATACGTAAATCTACATGAATCAAGGATTTCACCATGGGAATGATTTAGAAAAAATATATCCAAGATTAAATAGCTTCAGAAGAGAATGAAACATAACTAAAAACCACAAAATCAATAATAAACACAAACCAAATCTAGATAACAACATTTGAATATAATAGAAATTATAAAATAAAATAAAAACAAAACGAAGTTGACTAACATTATCTCCTGGAGACCCCTAAGTCACCACCAGCCACATGACCATCCTGCACTGAACACAAAACTGAATCGTAAACCTGATCCTATAAAAATAGATTAGGTTTACTAACGTTGAGTTTCACAAGTTGGGTGTGAGCATAAAAAATCTCAGAAGGTAATAACCACAATTTCCATAAATTTTTATTCCATAAAATTCTACAAACACTATTTTGACATACAATTAGAAAATATAATTCTTAACTATTAAAATTACCAATCATGTTTTTATGAAGTTTCCCCTTTTCAAAAAAATTCACAACAAAATTATATTTTAAAAAATTTATCCCTTGAAAAACTCATTTCACAAAATAAAACCTTGGATAAAAAACCCACTCCATGAAACCAAGATCTCTACTATGAATAATGGAAACAATAAAATAAGGTATAAACTTACAGAGTAGGAAAACCAGGTGTAACAATATAAAATATATCATAAGGCCATATTATTCAAAATTTACTAAATATCTCCATAATCAATCCATAGACTTTATCGGATTTCACTCACCTAGTTTCATATGGTGCATCTCCATATTCAATAACCAACTATCCACTCTAAACTATCAAATCCAGTGGAACATCCCTCCTAGTGTCTCATCAAATCCAGGGGAACCAACCTGTCTAAATGGGGTTAATAAAATAACATCACTCAACCCTATATAAGACACCAAGGAATCCCATGACAATATCACATGGTGATGGGGGAGTTCATCACACATGTGTATCAAACCAAACATCCAGATTCCAAATGGGCCTTTATTTATGAAACAAAATTTAACCCATGTTCAAAATCATTTTGGAACCAATAAACCATTTTGGAACAAAAGGGGTTTGAAAGGAACCATTTAAATGAGAAATAAAACTACAGAAGAGAAATAATAAAAGGATATGGTGTTTGGAAAATTCAAGGTTTAAAATAAACATTTATTTGGAGGGAAATTTTCATTTGGGTGACTATCCATAGGTTCACCCCATTCACCAAGGGGTATGTCTACATCCAATGGAAGACCATTAGTGAACAATAAATGTATTGAAAAAAAAAAGATAAACTAACCATCACTTGTCACACTGAAAATCTCTACAACCCACACATAAGCATCAAAGAATATAAATAACCAAAATACACACACGACAACCAATTCATAAACCAAAAAAATTAAAAAAAGATAGAAAAAGGGAAAACACCACCAAAACCACCTAATTAATTTTTAGAAGAACCAATTGAAATTTCATAAAACACCTTACATTCATATATATATATATAGACATATATATAGAAATCCTTTAAAAACACATTTATCACCAAATTTCAAAGATCAAAATCTCCAAAATTTATCATAACTGAAATTTTCAATAAAAAAACGAATTTAAAAATAAATTAGAAACACTAAAGCATCAATTGTAATGTCCTACCAAAAAATGGACAGAAAAACCTACCTCAATGATGTGTGAACACAATGAAACTTTATGAGAATGAATAAATGAGTCCAAAAAATCTTTATGCCCTATCAAAAATAAATAGATTCAGATATCATAATAATATCCTACTACTCTTCTAGGAGAGAAACCACCATTAAAATACCATTAAACCAACTGAGGAAAGTGATAAGATGAGGAAATTGACCAAAAACACATAAGAAACAAACCATAGAACCCTTGAGGGAGCACTAATGGAGGATGTGGAACCCAAGGAATGGGGTTTGGGAAATCCTTAATTAACCAAAAACGATACAAGGGAGTTAATATCCTGATATATATTAAAACCAAAAGGTTAAAACCTGTAATTTTATGTTTTTATGAAATCATGGAAACTCGCACATTTTGGCCACACAGTTTTCCAAATGGTGCACCAACATTGTAGAACCAACTGGAGAAAGAGGAAACCCACATAGTTTTTCTATAAGTGTTGATAACCCATGTTCCAACCTTGAAGAATTGATCTATCAAATTGCAGATGCTCCTCATATGCTTACCACATAGTTTCCCCTAATCATGCGCAAATCATGTTTCTTTTCCCTAAACTCCACCTAGAAACACTAAGACATTAAAATTATCATCAGTAACTTGACCCAAACCTCAACCCAAAGATCCAAAATTTTGGAAAATATAAAATAAAAGAAAAATGTGATCAAGATTTGACATTATTCATCCTCTTAATATCCATTTTCCAACCCCTTTCTTTGATTTATATAACAAGTTGATTACAAGTACTAAGAAGAATGAAATATTTAGAAGGGAAAACAAGAAGGATTTAAATTTTTTTAAGTACAAGTTATTTATGAGCCTAATTATCCTAATATGATAAAATTTTGGATCCCTATTTTGTAATTCTATTATGTTTTGTATCATTTGAATAATATCATGGTGAAGTATGAAAAAGCAGGGAAACTATATAATACTAACAAATTAAATGTGATTTTGATCATTTAAAACAAGATAAAGATTGATGGTGAAATTAGATATATTTGAATAATCTTAAAGAAAAATACCGAAATTACAACCACAATATATACCATTATAATGTGGTTCATTTGAAAGTCCCATAAAGAGTGAGAACTTTAAATAACCATAACACGATCAATATTTATTACTTTGTAATTAAATTTCATATAAATAACGTTTTAAGGGACCAAATCCATTTATTCTGGCACTTTAAATATTCTATGAGATTTTGGTGAATAGAGGAGGGATAGAGCAAGTCAATCAGGTTTCATCTACTAAAAGACATAATCATGGAGAATATATGGGGTTTAAATGTGTTTAATGTTGTATACTCAATGTTCACGGCTTGTTAAGGCTGGTTGAAGGGTTGTTACACAATGTGTAATATTTTAGAATTATTTGGTTCTATGTGAAATGTGATTCAATGAAAACTAATTCATGAAATTTACACAATGTGATAAAGGGCTTCAGTCCACCAAAATTTCCTCTACACCGCACCTATAAAGGTTTCACTACCCTAAGATTTCACAAACCATATGTAAATAACTCAAATTCCCCAAATATTATAGTTCCCTCTTCAATATTTTGTAGATTCCATCAATGGGGATTGATCCTTGGCTTATGGAATTGATACATGGTGATCCAAGGTGTATTCAATCTTAGTTATTTAGAACATTCTCACTAATTGGTTAAGTTTCATCCTTCTTATTCTCTCCATGCTATGGTTTTGGATCAACATTATTCTAATGGGATTTTAAATTTTTCCAGTACGTTTATGGAATGAAATCTTTATGATATCATAGTTTCTTCATGGGAGAGGTGATCAATGGCTCATAATTTTGAAATATTCTCATTTAAAGAACATTTAGGATATTTATTTATGTGATTTTTTATTCTATACTATGTTACGTACAATCATAAATTGAGAATGGATTATCCCTTAGGATTGAAATTGAATTAGCCTAATATTTATTCAATCATATTTATAAAAATTTGGTTAGTGATAAGATATCAATGTTCTTTATACCATGATAGCACTTTGACACTTGATTTTCTAGAAAATATAATATCTCTGTTGTGGTTGTTACCATGTCATTGGATGCTACATATTAAATTTTACTTGTTGATTAAAATTGGCAATGAATTTAATGCTGAGATTAATTGACAAAGTGGAATGAGAATAAATAAAGAAGAGGCATGGTTATAATATGATGTTTCTTTTAGTTGGATGATATTCAAAATAATACAATTCTTATATTTAATTTAATGTGATCTTCCATCTGTTATTGGAATTGATATATAATAAGTATCATGTTTATTATTATTGATAATAAATAAAGTCATGTTAAATGAGAATTATATTTATCATAGTTTGGTAAACTAGATTTGATGATAGAGAGAAAGTTTAATCATTGATATCTTGTTAAATCTTAATGACCAAGGGTGCATGTAATTGGAAGCTAATAATAATTAATCACTTAATTCAATATATAGTAGGAGTCAGTTATGTGATTAAAAGAGTTGTTAGGGCCTCAGTTTCTCATTCTCTTGAGAAGGCCTAGTTCTTTATTATATAATCCATGATAGCGTGTTTATGTATGAGGCCAGATGGATTGTTTTAGGGCCAACATTTCCCTATTGTCTATGGATGTTTTTTCTTATTACTTTTATGATGGATCCAATATGAGAGATTCATAATTCAATATGACATAGGGCGGTGAGTCCAAGTTTTGATATGATCTTGTGATGTCTAAGATTTGCATAACTAATTTGATTTTTGTAAGGATTTAAATAAGATATAGAAGCAGTTGACACCTAAGATAGAAAAATAATTTAGGATATGGATGTGGGTTCTATAGATGAAACGAATTATGTCTTAATGTATAAAATAAAGGTTAAACAGTTGATTTGATTTTCAGATATAGGATGCTTGTTATTTATTCTTTTTTTGGATGATGTTAAGGTTTCTTTTTTATATCATCATTCCATTCAACACTTCTTAAGGCAGTTGGATGTGCTTGATTTCTTGTTTTATCTTTGTGGTAGCTTAAGATGGTTCTCCTAGAGTACCATTATTATGTAATCATTCTATTAATTATTAAATAATTTTTAACCCATGATGTTAATTACTATGGGATAAAAATACTAAAAAGGTGTTAGTCTTGGTAAACCATACATTCCGTTTGGATTATGCATAGAGTGTGTGGAATTCACTATGATGATTAATTTAATGTAATGTGGAATAATTTTAATGGTTATCTTATTTCTAATAAATTAATTATTTGATGAAATTATTAAAAAATAAAATAAAAAAAATAATTTTTATCTTTAAATTATGGGTTTTTTTAGGTTATATAATCTTAGTAGTGGCAGTCGGGAGACCAAGTGATGTTAATTACAGTTTAGTTTGAGACTAGGTTTTTCACATAGTGTGGTTGTGATATATATTGTATCATGTATATTCAATGATTTCATAGGCTTACCCACCCATGTTGGTTAAAAAAACGGACACCCGGTGGACTGTGGGAAGGTGTTTTCCCCAACATCTAGGTGGGAGGATTTATGGATGACTACCCACTATGGACCCATGCTCTTCTGTGGGTAGTAACATGTGTTGATATACATGGAATTAGTTTCCAAATTTTTCTATAGAGGGATGTTATAGATTTTTGTTATTTCACAAACATGTATTACTAAATATAGTATCCAAAGGATTTTTATAAGTATGATATGTATAGGTTGTCATGTACTGTGGTACCTTATTCATTGTATGGGATATAATGGATTGAGGTATATTTCTCAATGTCTCACACATTTCATATGTGATATAGTGGTTCCTAGAAACTACATGGGTTACTATATATGGATATGTGGATGGGATGGTATGATGATGTGATTCTTGAGGTGCATTTGATGCCTTTCCCTAGTATCTTTAGGCTCACCTATTTTGGATATACACGGATTAGGATATGTGACATTGGGACAGAGAAAAAATATAGGGGGGGTGTGGTAGTAGGGTACCCTTTATGTTTAATTGTTATATTATATTCTCAATTATAGGTGATACTTGGTGATTGTTATCCATGTTGAGGCTAGAAACTTACTAAACCTGTTTAGGTGATGAGTTAGTTTCATGGTTGTTTACTTGGATTTTGAAAGGTTTCATTATCTTTTTCATATGAGGATCCAAGTATGATTCTAAGGATCTTGTATGATCAACTTATATTTATAAACTATTTTTTCGGTCATCCAGAGAAGGTGGGAGATCAGGCTGGATATTACTAGCTCTTGGTTTTGGAAGAGCAGTTTGGGCTTCATGGTCTCTTCTATCAATACCTTTTTTGGAATTTTTTGTTTTACATTGAGTTGTTATAGCACTATGTGGAATTGCATGTTTTCACATGGGATATATATATATATATACATGTGTCTGAATAGATACTGATTGGTGTATCATTCTTGTCCCCATCTTCTGTATGTCCAATTATAGGGTAATGCCTCCCATCTGCATTATAATTATACCGCCAGTGCTAGTAACCAACTTAGGGCCTACTATAGGTGAGACACAGGAATTCACCATCTACCTAATCACATTTATAGCCCAATGGGCTAAACATTAGGGTAGGGGGTCCTTATGGATTGGTATCAAAGGTCCAGGTTGAGGGGTGGGATAGAGTTTGGGGATTGGAACATGTGAGGTTGCATAGCTTTGTAGGGAAATGGTATCCGATAATTTTAGTAGGTTATGTAAACAAAGGAGACTAAATTAGAAATGATTATTTATAACCCCATTGTTATCAGATTAATGTAATTTTATGTTTACATAGCCAACTAAATGATGTGATATTGTATGTAGGGTAGAGACATTGGAAATGATCTCACATCATTCTTTTTCATGCATTTTTTTAAATGGGTAGTCTTAAGGATGTATTAAAACCTTTACAAGATAATAAAATAATAAATTAATTAATGTTAAATATAATATTTTATAGGTTTTGGAGCTCTAGTAGTTTTTTGTTTTTACAGGCATGGCTTAATTTCTATATCCTCATTAGGTTCGTGCTAATTATGTTCAGTAGGATATTCCACAAGATCAACACATGGTTGAAGCTTATGATGAAGAAACCAATAGTATGACACATTTATTTTTTCAGAACCTATGTTTTAATATATATATGAGGGATCTATTTTAGATTCACTCATAGAATCCTTGATGGAGTAGTTTGAGATTTATTTTATTTTGATCTGTAATCGGATGGAGAATTGGGTTTGGTTGGCTATAACGATTCCGCATAGAATAAAGAGTAATTGTTTGTTCTTATTATTTATGGATCTCTAGGAGTTTGTAGTCTATGCGGAGTTGTTCTGGGATGAGTTATGAAATGTGTTCCATTCCTTGAAAATGAATTCATCTTTTCAAAAGGATTTTCTTACCCTCATATTGGGTAGTTCAAGTGTTTGACAGTTAGGTATCTATTTCAGGACCCTTATACAATATAATTTAGACTGGTTTTTAGATGAGGTGGATTGGAAGATACATTTTAAGAAGCATTTGCTTCTAGATATCCAATTCCATGTCACACCACTTATACTGACTACATATCTCAAGGTTAAGGGAAGAGCAGAGTTCATTGAGTGCATACAGTATAGAACTGGATCATCATGATAGGGGAGTTTTCTGGATACATCCTAAAGATGATATATGGTTTGAACATTATAGATTCCTTGACAGAAGAACTTTAAGTTATCCGAGGGTATGTCCCAACCCTCATCATCTCATTTCTCCAGGGGTGGAGCCTCTAAGACCTACACCAAGGGATCAAAAAAGAGATTTTCTTATATATATCAAGGTAATCAGAAGTGAGAGTGACAAACCATTCTGAGAATTTTATCATCTCAATTTTGTCCACTTCAGTTTCCACTATTGAGGAAGTTTTAGCCAAGGTAGTAGTATTAGGGTTCTCTATTTTGGGATCTATATAGAGGAGACAGTGTAGGAAAAGTATATCCCTAAGATGGTCCTCATCTCCAAAGAGAAGTGTGTTGTTATTGAGGTGGTCGCCAGCCGGGTCATAGATCCCATGGATCAAGTAATGGTTATCTTCATGTTGTAGATATTATAACATCCACAAAGTCACACATCATTTAAGTTAAAATTTTTATTTTTTCTATACGAGTTCATGATTTATGGATTTAGGAGTGACAATATTTTTTATATCACCTTTCCTATTCCATTCTTTAGGAGATGTGATGGAGAGGATTCTAGTGCCCTTATCATTGACTATGAAAATTGGAGTATGATCTTACTTTCATGATATATGTAGAGACTATGAGCTAGTGTCGGGTTAGAACTACTCTTTAGGATATTTCTTGTGTTTTGGAATACAACTAAATGACATCATCCTTAGCATGAACTATATGTATTCAATGCATACTATTGGGGAATAATTTAGGAGGAAGGTTATGTTTTCTAATGCTTATGGAGATACATTAGTATTTTTTAGATAAAGAGAACCTTATATGGTTCTAAGGAATGTTATGTACTTGTCATATTTTGTGGAAAAGTTGAAGTTGAACTCGTCATAGGTTTAGCAGTCAGTGTTTCTTGGGATTTTGGAAGTGTACCATAATTTCTATCTTGAGGAGGTTATAGTGTTACCCATCGAAAAGAGATCGCATTTTGGATTGAGATACATCGAAACATGTCTACTATTTCGATGAATCCATATACGATGGAGCCTTTTATGATTTGAGTGATGTGAGTACAACTCGATGAGTTAATGCATTAATTTTTATTGTTTGACTATGTCACCTTGGAGTCACCAAATTTGTTTGTGAAGAAATATACTAGTAATTTGAGGATATTTATAAATTATAGTCACTTGAACCATGTGATAGTTAAGAACCTATATCCACTTATATGGATTAATAACTTATTTGATTAGTTGAAGAGATCATGTTGGTCATCAAAAATATATTTATGTTTAGTATATCATTTTTCAGGGGAAATGTTTGATGATAACCTGATGACTTATTTTTATTGTCTTTATGGGAATTACAAGTGTGTTCTATTGTGATTTGGTTTCAAAATGTCTCTAGATATTTTCATGGGGTTGATGAATGTAGAGTCCATAGAGATCCTCGATATGTTCATGGTGATTTTCATTGATTAAATCCATCTCTAATCTGCATTGTTGGGAGAGGATGCTTATAATTTTCATTTTTATGGAGTTCTTCATCATGAGTAGTTGTTTTGGATATTATCTAAGTGTGAGTTTTGGTCACATCATGTCTATTTCTTAGGGAATGTTATATCCTATAAGGGAGTATCAATGGATCCTTCGATGATAGTGGTGGTTGTTCTTTGTGTATCCCCGAAGACTGTGGGAGAGGTGTGATGTCTCATTGGTCTATCAGGATATTATAGTAGGTTAATAACAAATTTATCTTAGTTTTAGACACCTCTGAAATCCATGACCTAGAAGTATCAGTCGTTCTTATGTACTTGCGAGTTTCAAGAAATTTTCAAGTGCCTAAAGGATATGTTTTTCAGGATACAAGTTCTTTTTTTCAGTTAGGGGACTTCCATTTGATGTTTTCAAAGAAGCTTAAAATCATAGTTTGGGATGTATTATTAGGCACCAGATATTGGTAGTTTCTTACATGTCATAGTAGTTATGTCCCCTAGAACGTATCTATATCACCTATGATCATAAGTTAGAAAAAGTTTTGTTTTCATTGAATTTGTTGTGACATTACCTCCTCAATGATCATTTTGTTGTTTTTACGACCCATAATATCCTAAGGTATGTATTCTCCCACCATGACTTGAACTTGCATTAGCATCAGTGGATTGAATTAATGTAGTATTATGACATTAATTTTTTTTACATGCTTGAAAAGGGAAATATTTATAGATGATTCACTGAGAAAGAAGCCACATAGTGATCTCATGCATGAAACTGTAGATTCATGAATAGTGATTAATGATCTCCCAACGATTCATCTAGATATGAGATATGTCGGAGGAAGTGGTTGTATTTTTGAAATGATAGATTAGTAATATTATTTTTAGTGTTTGGAGGAGTCTCATTTGAAGGATCTGTGTTGGTGGTATTGAGGAACCTATTTGTTTTTAGAGACTCCCTTGATAGTTAGTCTAAAGATAGAAAACACTGGGTGTTCTTATTGGGAAGTATTTTTGTTCTTCCTGTAATGCATGTTATGGTTATCTATGAGTTAGATAGCTCACCCTTATTGTAATATCCCAATGTAATAAAGATGCACCGAGATTTAAGAGGTCCATTTTAGTGGACTAGGTTTAATTGTGTAGTTTAGGTGTTTTTTTCAATATTTTGTCTTCTAGAAGCTAATGGTTGAGAACCATTTTCCTAGTGGTTTTCTGCTTCTGTTAGATGTTCCCCATTGAATGTTGTAGGAAGCCTCAATGGGCATTGTTACTAGTTTACGTTGAGCATAAAGAGTCTATGATTCTATATGTATGATAGTGTATCATCTAATTAATTCATCCCACATTATTTTCATTAGGGAATCTAGCACAGCAAAATTTTCATCGAGGAAGTGTCTAAAAGAGGTGCTGAGACACCACATAGTCGAGAGGATGATAATAAATGACTGAGATCCTAAATTTATCTCCATAGTATGGGGGGATATCCAATATGCTTTCGGTTCCTAGTTAAGCCTTTTCACTACATTACATATGTAGAGAGATAGTCATATAGAGCAGATCATCCAGACTCTTATAGATAGTTTACACTCTTTTTCCCTGGATTTTGGGGTTCCTAGATGAGAAACCCTCCCTTGTTTGAGTTTTATTACAATAATATTCTCCACTCCACCATTTGTAGGGTTCCATTTGAAGCTTTGTACAGGTGGTCATTCCATTATCTGTTGTACTAGACTAAGGTCAGAGAGGCCTAAATTCTCAGGCCTAAATGGTACACAATATGAAAGACATGATTTAGGAAATTTCGTGGAGGATGAAGGTAGTGTAGGATCATCATAAATCACATGCCTATCAAAGAGGATATCATTGGGGTCAACATTTGAGATCTTGTGTTGCTGACAATGACCCCTCATCATAGGTAGTGAAGGTTTTGTCATGGTGGAAATCTTCCACCTCCATGGTTGAGTCCTTTTGAGGTGTTGCATCGTGTTGGAACAATGGAATATAAGATAAAACTTCCACCTCATACGAATGGGATTCATGATGTTTTTTGTATGTTTAAACTTTTTTATCTTCATCAAGACTCTCATGTCATTAATTGGGGATATATTGATTTTGATGATGTGGTGGCCTTCTAGGACTAGAATATGGTGATTTAAAACCCCTAAAACAAGGTGTTTTGTGGGAATGTGGTTCCCTTGGTTCGTGTCTTATGGAGTAATGGGGGCATATAAGAGAGTACCTAGGAACGTGAGTTATAGATTCACACTCAATTCCTCAACCTATTTAATGTTTATCAATTATATTTTAATGTTATTGTCGATTTTGACCTTTCTAGTTTATGATTTGTATTATCTTAGTCCCTATTGTTACTTTACTCTCATTTGAGTGGTATCTTGCCTAGGAGAGTGTTTAGGGTTTGGTTGTTGAAATTTTAGGGTTTAAAAATGTTCCTCTAATGAGGTAGTTGACCTACATGTATGGGAAGATACGTGAGTGGTATCTTGTGAGTTTTCTATTCAGATGACCATGTTTTCATTTTCTCTCTCACCTCATTTTAGATTCTCGAGGATGATATTTCTTTCAGTGTTATCTTATATAAGGGATAGGATCCATTTTTTCTGACCCTTTTTGTGTTTTCCAATATCTTGGTGCTTAGAGGAGGGATATAGTACGTCTAGATGGTTTCATCTACTAAAATCAAGAAGCATGGGTTATTTATAGTATATCAATGTGTTTCATATCTTGTATTCAAAGTTACTGGCTTTTTAAGGATAGATCACATAGTTATATATGACATGTAATATTTTTGGAATTAATTTGTTTGAGGTGATATGTTTTTCAACAATATTTTATGACCGATATTTTCATGATGTGAACAAGGGTTTCACAATGTGTAAATGACATGTGCCACATTCCTATAAAAGCTGCAACTCCTTAAGAATTCTCAAACCCCATGATCATATCTCAAATTCTATGTACCTATTAGTGACCCCTTTTAAATTATTTTGATTCCTTAGATTGGAATAAATCAATAACTTCCATCTTTTGTCATCTGTGATCCAAGGTGAATTCATTCTTCATTTTTAAAAGTGTTATCACTGATTAGTTTCACTTCCACTTATTTCTTATCGTCATTCTATAGAACTTTATCATCAATATTTTAATAAGGTTTCCATATTGTTTTTTTCCATTTTTCACACCATGTAATTAATAGATCGTAGTTTCCTCATGGGATAGGTGATCAGAGATCAATAATTTTGGTTTGTTCTCATGAAAATATCATTGATGGATTTTAGGTTGGGGATTAATTTCTTCTCTAGAGTTATGTGAAGTCATAAATTGATCATGGTCTATCCCTTTCTATTGAAATTAAATTATCCTAAAAATTATATGACCATATTGATAAATAATTATTTAACAATTTCATGTTGATATAATTTATACCATGATAGTGGTTTGCCTCATTATTTCCAAGATAATATTATATTTATACTATTCTTGTCAGAATTTATCCTGATATTATAGATTATCATGCTATTATAGATGGAAAATAGTAAAGAACATAAAGATAATACTAATTGATATATAATTATCGTAAGAATAATTAGATAAGATTCATGGTTATAATCTGTTATTTCTTACAATTTGATGATGATTGAATATTTGTGATGTGTGTGTTTAATTAATTATTATCTTCCATGTGTTAATGGAATTGATATATAATGTGTATCATGTTTCATATTTTTGATGATAATTAAAAGTCATGTTACATGATAATGGTGATTCTCACAGTTTTATGAAATTAGTAGAGGGAATGTTTAATCTTTGATTGATTTTTATAGCTTGAATCCTTTGGTTTCCAAAAGTTGGAACCAATAAATAATTAATAGATTAATTCAATATGGAATATGAATTTATTGTGTAATAAATATAATTGATATGTTTTGAGTTTTCCTTTCTCTATAGATGGATATGTTCCTTGTAATTGTATTCAAGGCATATTTTTTAATTATGAAGGATGTATGTATTATTTTAAGGCCTAGATTTCCCTATTTGATATGATTGTTTATTTCTTACTTCTTTTATGATGTTATATATTTGTGATATTATCTATTTGATTTGATATGGGTTGGGGAAGCTTAGATATGATATGATCCTAGGATTGATAATCTTGGGATGTTTGATGAGATATGAGTAGGGTGGCCCAGATGTTATTGCAACAATTGATGTGTGGGTTAGTGAGGTTCATCAAGATATGTATTTGGGTGTTGAGGATGGTACCAATGATGATGGAATGGGTTCGAGTTTGGATTATCCATTGATGAGATGTTGAGAGTTTGGATGCTCATTTAATAATTTTTTTTATTGCCTGATGTTCATGTTTCTTATTTTATATTCATCCCTTTCCCCACTGCTTGAGGTGGTTTGATATGCTTGGTTTTAGGTTTCCTCATTGTGTTATCTTAGGAGGGTTTTCCTAGATTACCTGGACTATATAGTAACTTTAATAATGATTAAATAATTATTAACCCATGGGGTTAGTAAAGATGGGATGTAAATTCTGAAAAGATGTTACTCTTGATAAACATAGTGTCATTTTGGATTATGCCTGGAGGTCATGTAATTCACTTTGATGATTACTGTAATTTTATTTTGAATAATTTTGATGGTTAAATAAATTATAATGAGTTAATTAATAGAAAAATAATAATTAATGAATAAAATAAGTAACGAATGTATCTCTTTAAATTTTTTATTTCTTATAGGTTATCCCATATTAGAAGAGGTATCCAGGTGTTCGAGTGAAGTTGGATGTGGTTGATTCTATGACTAGGTTATTCCCATAGTGTGGTTTTGAGATATATTATATCTTGTATATTATGTGATTTCATACACTGCCCCACACATATCTCTTATGGAAGATAAAAAAGATTTGACTCATAGAGGGATTTCCCCCCCCCCCAAATCATGATGGGAGGATTGATGGCTAGGTACCAACCCAGTAGCAAATATCTTCTCTTAGTAGTTACTTATAGTGGTATATACGACAGTTAGTTTTTTGATAAATTTCTTTAGAGGGTTATATTTTTTAATGGTTTTTTCACACACATGTAATACTGAATACATTATCAAAAGTATTATTATATGTATGATATGTATATTATATCATGGCTTCAGGTACCTTAATCTGTGTATGGGCGTTAATGGATTCATGTTTAACACCCAATGTATAATACATGTCATATGACTTTTTGTGTCCTATTTAAAATACATGGATTACATTATATGGAAATGTGGATGGGATGATGGGATGATGTGTTGCATGAGGTGAATGTGAGGCCTTCCCCATGGGTGTTTAGGATGGCCTATTTTGGAGAGATATAGATTTGGATGTACACCATTGGGGACGAGTGAAAGACCAATGTGTAAGCGGTAGTGGGTTACCCTTGACATTTCATTATTTTATTATTTTCTCTCTTAGATGAAATACATTGTGAGAGTTAGCCATGTTGAGGCTAGAAGCATATTATACCTTTTTATGTGATGGTTTAGTTTCATGGTTGTTCACTGTGAATCAGCATGATTTCCTTATCTTTCACATGAGAGGATATGAGGAGTATCCAAATGAATATACAGTTATTCCCACCCAACCTATAAATAAACTATTTTTT
Source organism: Viscum album (assembly GCA_963277665.1). Taxonomy (NCBI): domain Eukaryota; kingdom Viridiplantae; phylum Streptophyta; class Magnoliopsida; order Santalales; family Viscaceae; genus Viscum; species Viscum album. Next base: position 1,296,993,042 of record OY728135.1, read on the forward strand.
AGTTCATACAGAGAAGGTTTTTTATCTATTTGAATATTACTACAACATGGTTTTACAACATCTATTAGGGATTCACGGTTATTTTCCTCTATACGTTTTTTTGCATACTTTTTTTTCATTTTTTGTTATAGAACTCTATGACATTACATGTGTTCCCATGGTATATATATGTATGATAAATGTTTAATTGTATTTTCCTTATTATATATCTCTTTGATATGTTCTATTATAGGAAAATGCCTCCCACATGTTGTTTTTGGTAAAGGCTTGGTGCTAGTTAGCAAAACGGGGCCTACTAGAGGCGGGACTTAGGCAGTCAATATCTCCCTTCTCTCATTTATGGCCTAGGAGGGGTATAATTTGGAGGGAGAATATGATGAAAAACCAAAAATGTTGATGAAATGATTTTTTGTTTCATAAGAAGGATCGTTTTACCTCAATGGAGATATTTCTGTAATGTATATATATATATATGATTAAATTAGATCAATATAAATATAACTAGGAAGAGGTGGAAGTTATTACACTATAATGGATATCCTAATAGGATAATATTGAAAATACTGAGTTAACTAATAGAGAATAAAAATTTTAGGCTATAATAAATATCCCCATCTTTATATGAATCACATGAGATAGGTAAATAAATATAAGGGCATAAACAAAGACTTTAGGGTGCATCTTTGAATCTACATGGGATTTTAATTTGAGGAATGAAGATATTAGTGTCACATTACATTGAAAACCACTGTATCATGATGATTCTACATTGGGTAAATAGACAAGAAATATCTATTTTTGTCACTTCAATCCATGATATATATATTTTCATCATAATAGATAAAACGTCTATAAATTGGGCATGTGGGCCGTGTTTTTGGTGACTTTTGGTTAAGGTTTAAAACTCGATTATTTTTTGTGATTTATTTTATCAATATAGATAAAAATTTGATTAATTAATAATTTTTAAAATTTCTTTTAGATTCATTATATCTTCTTTATTCACTTTTTTATATTACAATGTCATACATGGGTGAGTTTGTATTGATAAAAAGTTTCTAGTTTTATAATTGTTTTTGAATCAATAGTATATGGAATGATGGTAAATTTATTCTATTAATTTCATTCATGGATAATATTTTTTCATTAGTAATTACCTTGAGACTTAATATTCAATTCATTTCTTAAGAAATATTGGATCAAAAGACTTCTTGGGGGAGGGACCCTAAGGTGATTGAACAAACTGCAATATTATAAGTAGTTTTGATTTTTCATTTGATTATATGATCAAAATTAAGAAGAATATGCTACATTATTTATCAGATCAAGGGAACAATATTAGCCTAGTTATAATCAAAGTTCATTAAAATAAAGAATTTTTTAACCTGAGAATGGCCTTCTATCCTATTGATTTGATCAATTCATGAATAAATAGATAGTCACCATTTTTGAACCATCCTTTAAACATTATTTCCTTACAATAATTATCATTTTTTTAATATATATTTATTGATGTATTGTTATTTTATATTATATGGAAAGATGAAAGGTGGGTGGCCTTGGGAGACATCTATCTTTGATAATGATGAAATCTAGGGTTCCCTTCTTCAATGGAAGTACCACATTTATTAGGATTTGATTTGATATCTGATGGGAAGCCTCAACAAGTAGATTAGATAAAACATTATTTATTGGGATCTAAAGAGGATAGTGACCATTAAGTGGTTAGGATCTTTTCAGGTGAAGATTCTAAGAATCCATCATCCTTTATGAATCATGTTCTAGATTAAAATATTATTGTTGGATCTTCTTCTACTGTATAGACCTTGATAAAAGATGATGAAATTAAGTTCCTCTCATATATAATAATTTTTTCATCTTTCAATGATGAATATTAACGTCATATGTTTAATGAAGGGGTCACTTATGCAATGAATTTGAGATACGATGCAGTATTAGAAGGGATTAATTTGTGTATTCACTCTATCATCAGATGTGTTATGCATCCAATGTTGAATAATCCTTGGAAACTATAGTTACTATTAAGTAACTTTCCATCAATCTGGGCCTATTATAACTATAAATGTTTTACAATGGGGTTGGGATTCTACCACATTCTATTCCCAAAAAAATATTCAAGGAAAAATAATATGAATTTAGTTTGTTTTATTTGAATGCATGATATTTTCACATCCAACAATGGAATTCTAGATTCCAACACTTTGAGGAAAGAAAATAAATTATGCATGTTTTGGTTGGGATTTTGGGTTTCAAATTGATCCATTGTATCCTGAATATTTTATTTGTTATTAAATATTCTATTAGAGTGACAATAAAAATGGACAAAAAAATAAACATGATAGCTTCATTGACTTTTCTATTGTTCTAGTTGATGTAGATATGAGTTCAATTCTAACTAAAATGGTGGTTTTATCCACTCAGAATAATGATATAGATATTATTTTGGAATATTAAAAACAAACTTCCTTCTTCACTATTTAAATGAAATTATATATGATAAAAATTCATTTCACGAGTCTATAAATTACTCATTAAAAGTCATTAGTGGTCATCATTCTTGTACTTGTATTGTAACAATTCCCATGAAATACTGATGGTTTTAGACTATTGATCCTAATATTATTTGGAATTAACATTAATCTCACCATAGTGATAGGAATGATAAATTATCTAGGAAGAAACCTCTCTTAGTTGTCATTTTTAGTGTGGTTGGTGATTTAGAGGGGCATGAATCTTCATCCATGATAAAGTCTATGGTGGTTTGTTCTACAAAGTTTAGTGATATTATTGTCTCGAGAAAATTAAAATCCAAGAATCAATGATATATATGATCCACAACACTAGAATCCATCTTGTAGGATGGTGTAGTAGATATGTACTTGTCTTCTTCTAAGTTGGGATGGACAAGGTAATTTACCTTTTAATAATACTTATGGTGCGAGCATCTAGTTGGGATCTAGTATGATATTAGATATAGATTATAGAAATATTTTGGTTTTTACTTCCCAATTTGATGATGTCCATATAAGGGCAGCTCAAGAGGGTCTTCCTTATCCTGAACCCCATAGGGTTGACTTCACATTTTTCTAGGAGAAACATGAAATAATATCCCCTTACGTTATCAAAGAGGTTAATAAAAGATCTATAATCACATGAAAATGGGGTAATAGTTATTACAGGGATAAATAAGGCATAGTATAGAAGATAAAATATTCTTGTAGGGGAAAATTTCTCCCAATTTGGTAAAAGGAAAGTGGTCAATCACACTATCCTATAAAGACAAGATAACCTTGAATGGATTATAGAAATCATAGTCCTGTGATGAGAACTATGTCCACTCACTTGGTTTCCAGCATTTTGGATTACTCCAACATGTTCATCTCTTTGAGTGATTACTCTGACTAGTATAAATATAATTCCAATCTTTTTCTTATGATTTTTACCATTTCAACCTTAAAACATTCTTGTTTACCTTTAGATTTTGGTGTGGGAATAAAATATATGTATGCCCCCATCTTTTATTCTTTTCTAGTACTAGTTTTATTTTTATTTAGTAAAATGGTTTTACCCCGAGACCATTTACATAAAATAATGTTATTATATTTTGTTTGATTCATATATTTTTATTAATATTTATCATAATAATAACCCACACATTGTTCATGGGGATCACTCATAGTCCCCATGGGATCAACTATTGACTCACATTGTTATAATCTTTAGTATTATAATGAATCATTAAGTTTATTATTTAATTATAAAGTTTAAACCCCTAGAAATTAATAACACAACTAGGATTATAAATTTTTCCCCTATTTCAAGTGATCTATGAGTAAGGTACCCCAGAAGAATTCTAAATTCAATTCTTGTGATAGTGGTAAAATTTATATATCTCGTTGAATTTTTTCAAATTGATTTGGATATAAAATTAAATATATGTATTATCCTTAGGATAACCTTCTTTGTAACTAGAGGACCATTGATTGATTTAAAACATGCAATACTAATTTTTGAATTTTTGACGAACAAGTTGACTTTTATATAATGGAATATATGAACCATAGAACCATGACGAAGGACATCCATGTTATATTAAATATTAAAGATTAACTATATTTCCAATGCCTATAATAAGGGGAATAGGATAACATGATGTGAATCTATAATAAACCTTCTTTGAGAATGTATCATCTTTTTATAATTATCTATATAAAACTATAAATTGAATAAGAATTTTGGAACATATAAGAAATTAATATCACTATGGAAATATAACATTACATAATATGATTACCAGTATAATAGAACAGTAATAAATATATAATGAACTGAAATTTTGAATAATGAATCATCATGAAATCCAATTAAGTTGATTCATTTGAAATGATTTTATATAAACAAGTAATATAATAATAAATATCGAAGGTGATTTGAGGGTGAATTGTGTGAAAAAATATGTGACTATTTATTGAGAAAAATATAATAGTTGTAGGCATCCATTATGGGAAAATCAGTATATTAAACATCAATTATAAAATCCTTTCAGTCATTAAAAATGGTTAGTTTGTGATGCACATTCATAACAGGGTCTCTAAAGAAAAACATGGTCTCTTCTTAGGTAGGTGTACTCAAAAATAAATATCCTAGGTACATGAAATGGTAGAGTATATTAACAAAAAGTTCTTGGGTATGAACATTTCCATTATACATGATATGGAAAATAATTTCACATGGTTAAATAGAGATTCATTATAAAATTTATGAGGATTATCCAATTTTTTGATTGGGTTATTGATCTCTTCTTCATATTAATTTTATATATTTATCTTGCAGTCAAATTCATGGGAAAAATCTAGGGGTACATAATGTTGTTTAGGGTGAAAAGGGAGAGGGACCCCTTATCTCCTAGAGTGTCAATTATGGTCCAAAATAGCTTTAGTAGATTTTTGAATAAGGGAAACAATGAAGTTTGGATTTATCCCTTTATTATAGACTAAATCTCATTGGTTTACTCACCTCTTGTGTGTAGAAGATCTTGTACTTTTTACTAATGGTAGCGTTAGGATAATTTAGAAATTAAAATAAATCCATGATTTTTATAAAAAATGTAGTGTAAACTTATCAATAATTAAAATAGTTATGTTTTTTAACAAAATATTTCCCATTTAGAAGAGGTAACAAGGTTGAAGAAAATATGGGGATCACCAGTAGGTTGTTTCCAATGATCTATTTTGGGGAAACAATTTACCTGGGTAATATACATATTCATCACTTTGATGATATTTTTTATATATAATCCTTTAATATCATGAATTTGAAAAATCACATACTCTCTATAGGAGGTCATATAACCCTCATTAACAGTGTTCTTACCACTATCCCCATGCATGTTCTGTCAACCCTCAATGTGCATGAGGCTATGATGCAAAATATCAAGAAAATAATTTTTTGGTTCATTTGGGTTGCTCATGCAGAATGGAAGTATCTTTGGGATTCTTGGCATAGCATGAACCGAGAGGCTGAGGAGGGTGGTATTAACCTGCGTAGTGTTACTGATACAATGAACTACCTATAGTCTATACTTTCATGGGATTTTATGGAAGGTTGATCATTTCGGAAAAATTTCACCTTCATTAAATATGTGATTGATTTCAATGGATATAATGGATGATCCTCAGTACTATTGTCCTCCACATATTTCCACATTTAAATAATGAAAATACACTCTTGGTGGATCATGGGATGTGTTATATTATGCTTCTAGTATGATAACTATGTGAGATATTTGTTGGGGTACCCATTTTTTCCGATTCTCAACCTATATTTTTCCCATGAAATTTTTTTACCATCCTTCATCTATATTGTTCTCAAACCTCATCAATAATTGGTATTTTAGAGTATTTTTATTTCATCAAACCCAAAAAAGACTTGTTTTTATGAGCTCTATAACTATATTATTCTTGTAGAGGACCTAGATGAGGCTTCTGCATGAGATCCTAGGTCATGCTTCATGGGGAGGCATTCTATGGTGAAAATATATCCCTAAAAAACTATATTTATGTGTATGGAACATTTGTAACAGTGTGATTCCTACTAACGATGGGGTGTGACATAAGGGAGTTTCCATCATTTCCAAATTTACTTTCTACCATGACCTGAAGGTGGAGTGGGTTAGAAACATTGTTTTCAGGGTATGTGGGACTCAATTATTTGGATAACCTTCAATTTCATCATTATGGTGAATTTGTAGGACATGTCAGATGATATGTTTCTCTATTCATGTTTTCATGGTGAAGAGGCTAATGAGAAAGGAATCTACAGTTGGGTATTGTTTTTCATCCCTAGATGTTGGGTTATCTTGGAAACACAAAATAGGAAAATACATAATAGGGTTTGAAGTTCGGGGGTGGAATCAATAGTTTGGGCTAGTTTGTTGGAAGGAGAGATGGTACTTCTTATGAATGAGTTGGATTTATCTTATACACTTTTGAAACTCATTCCTAATAGGGGATGATGTTTCATAGCTCATGGAGATTCAGATCAGGGTAGGTGGGTTATGTGAATTCCCCCTCTTAGTGGACTCAAGTTAAATGTAGATGGATCATGAAAGGAGGGCCTGATGCGCGGAGGTGGGGATGTATGTGATCAAGTTGGATCATTGGTCTATGGATTCAGTTTATTTCTGGGTTAGGGAGACACTTTACTGGTTGAGGCCATCAATATGATCAAGGAGACAGAACTGTGTAATCCAAATGGTTTTAATCTAGAATGTGTGGGGTCAGATTCAACCAATATCCTTAAGTCTATACAGGTTATGATTAATATTCCTTAGATTTTTATTTATCATATGTGTTGATTCAGGTGTCTAAAGACCATTGGAAATGATCATACTCATGTATTGAAACAGTAAAATATGGTGGCTGACTGGTTGGAATATCAGGGCTTCTGAGGTGACACATCCATAATATTTAATAGAGCCAGACCCATTCCCCCTAGGTGCATCAATTTTGTTCGGGAAGATTCTCTAGGTATTCATTACTTTAGAACACCTTGACCTATATGGGTCTCCTCCCCTTCCATTATTTCAATTAAAAATTCTTAATGTTGGATGGATGGAGTAAACATAATCTATTAAAATATCATATTGAATCTCAATGTCCTTTTTAATTATTATGATGTTAAATACATTAAAGAAAAACTTCCGCATTATTTCATATAATTTATGAATCTATCTTGAAAAATATCTTCAATCTATCATACTTGTGATTTAGACACATCATCTTGTTTAAAAGGAGATATCATATATTATGATTTTCATATCTCCAATTTTAAACCCTAACATAAGAAAATATTGCTTTCATATATACAATTTTCCTTCATGAATTTTATATAATTTTGGTAACATAAATCATGATATTAGAATTGTACTTATTTTTTTGATTCATATTATATCATTAAATCATCTTCGACCTCTAATCTACAGTATATCATCAGTATTTGATTCACACAAACTACCTCCAATCAAGATTCACATTGAGTTATTTCATAATTCATCAAGGATTGGATCATGTACCTTCCAACATATCCTCTACATCTGTAAATTAGTATTTTAAAATTATAATACACCAAAACATTCATCTATGAGTCATATTGTATCCTATAAACTATAAATTTTAATTTTTTTAGTTCATCTTCATTGTGAACCACATGTAGAAAAAATTCAGAATTCATTTTACCTTTCTAAAATAAACTCATTAGAAATTAGATCCATTTTTTGGTAAATAAATATACATTTTGGGAGGAACTCCATCAATGTGTCATCTTGGTATGTTTTGGGTGTGATTGTGTTTTTTGAAAAGGTCTGATGACTGCGAATGTATATGGCTGTTATTTGTGGAAGATATGTTTTTAAGGTGGCGTAGTTTCCCTGTGTTTGACAATGTTTTGGGAAACCAAATCGAGATTTTTTTTGGAAAATATAAGGTTTTCCTCATAGGATTGGATGGTGTGAATAATGGTGAACAAAATTATCAAAGGAAGATAAAAGAAGATAATTAGACATAGACAGTGTTCCATGTCCGGGAAGGGTACATGGTCGCGTACCAGGCAGCGAGAATAGTACGTGCGAGTGGTTCATGAAATCAAAAATAGTTTGCAGTAGAAGGAGGTACAGAATGTTGATGGCTTGTCATTAGCAATGGAGATCGACTATGGAGGAGAAATGGAAGTACCCAAACCATTGTGGAAGAATGGTTCGTGGAATGTGTGTGGTTTGCGACTGGAGGATCAGTATGTGGTGGAGGCTATACCAAATAAAAGAATTGGTAAATATTTAATTAGTTTTTTTTCTAGATATCATTACCTATATAAGGAGTGTGAATCCCACTAAATAAAAGATAGACCAAATATCATTAGAGAACATCATTTTTCTCTGGGATTCAGTGATGTCCGAAGGAAGTTTGCGTGGGAGAATTCTGCAAATTCTAAAGTGGTTCGCGTGGAAAAAATCTCACCAAAGGTTTTTTGGGAGAATTTTATCTTGCATAAGATCTGATATGTAGAGGAGGAAGTCTAGTACATAGAGAAGAAGTTCAGCACATGGAGGTGAGATGGTTTGAAAAAGTTATGGAAGCCTATGAATAGAGAATTGTTCATAAATAGAGGGTGGTTCATATAGGAGATTCGCGGAGTTGGTACAAAGAGGTAGTACGTGATAGCGAAGGTGCAGGTAGTCCTCAGGTGAATGGAAGTTCGCCAAATCTGTTGCAGTACATAGAGGAGGTGATTCACATACCATTCCTGGTACACAGTATGTGGGGGAACAAGGAAGTTCATTATTTTCACAATGAATCTTTTAAAAGCTTCAAATAAGTTTGAAAAAGTATTTTTCGATACCTAGAAGTACCCAAGAATCTGTATTTATTTTGTGGGTGAAAAAAGAACTTTGAAAAAGAATCTAACTAAATTTTAGGATACATGAATGCATGAAAATGAAGGGACCTACATGTCTATAAACTATATTTGACCTACAATTCTATAAACTGCGAGTGAATTACTTTTTGAGAGAATTTATAGAAGGAATATGAAGACGATGAACCTTTCCACCAGTAGTGAGCCATAGAAAGCGGCATAGGGAGTGACCCTTGGGAATGTTGTAAGAAGACCCCAAATCTTGTAAAGGCAGTGAGTATGGGACTATAAAATCTAGCCCTAATTTTGTACCCATTATTGGTTATGAGCCTTAGTGATTTTGGTACATCATCGCACCGCCATTCTATACTCATTGGATGTATCCTAGTGAGGGTGAACCATGTAAAAATTCATGTCTCTCATGCATGATTTAAATACTATTCATACATTGACATGGGAATAAGAGAGAAGATAATTTTCGTTAATGATGAAACAAGATCTGAAAGGGAATAAATTTTAATCTGTCATACCCTAATTCCCTCCCCCCTCTCAGGTGATTCAACCTAGTGGACCTATCAATTGATATCGGAGAAAATGGTTAAAAGTCATTGTTTCTCTCTCAAAAAGAGAAATGGATGTGGTCAATCATAAAGGAATTCTGATCTTCGCCCAAAATAATTTTCAACTATAGAATAATCAGATGTAGTTCTACTTCCGATCAGTAGGATTGGATGTCTTCATAATAGCTATGCATGGAATATGAGCTGACATCAATATTGGTTCTTTATTAGAAGCTAAAAGAAAAGAATTTGATGTTGATGCTAAAGGGATCAATGATTTAGGGGGATCACTATCAAATTCAATTTATATGAAGTTGATATCTTTTAAAAAAATCACCTGATATGTGGGGAAAATTGTTTAACATTTAGGAGGGTGATACATAAGTGTGAGAAGAAAAGATGCTGGTTCTGTGGAACATGTATGATGCTCTCATAATGAACCCCAATGAGATTGTTGATGAATTATTTGATAGGGTAATTGTTATTTTGGAATACATACAAGTTATTGGAGAAGTAATTGAAGATATAATGATTGTGAAATGTATCTTGAGGAAACCTCCACCACTGGTCAATCTGAATGTTTTAGTGGTATAAGAAAAAGAACTGAAATACCTTACACTTGAAAACCTACACATTACCCTTATTTCGTATGAAATGAGAAATGATGATAAAAATGTAGTGAAAAGGGACATCCAATGAAGTGGAAGTCAAGTCCACGATGAATCTCTATGTTGAATATAGTCAGAAGGAGAACAATTTGGATAAAATCATGGAATTTTCCTCCTCAAATATAAATAGGGGGAAATAAAGTTCAAAGGTAAACTTCCATTTTCATGATTTTGATGCGGAATGATTGTGCATTTTTCAATAAAATGACTTAAAATTTTTGATGATGAAAATGATGAAAATGATGAAATTCTGTAAAAGAAGTATTCATCAAATGTGAATTGTTGGGAAGAACTAAAATAAAGTTCATCAAAAAGAAGAATCTGCTCTCAAAAGAAGATGAAAGTTCAAAAGAAAATGATGCAGAAGAGTTAGGGGACTCCAATGATCATAAAGTATATTCCATGGTGGCTATTGCCGAAAATTATTTAAAAAGTGATGAAAGTGTCAATAAAGAAAGAGAAATTGAAGGAAGAGTTGATCTTCAAGATGCACTAGAAGCTTATCTTGAAGTGGTATATATATTGATAGATAAAACAAAGAAAGCTAACAAAGTTATTTATAATGTCAAACTATATATGTAGTAGTATGAAGAAGAGAATTTGCAGAAGAATATTGAAATATAAAAGTTGAGGTCTTCAATGCCAGAAAGCTCAGAAAAGGTGATTGAGTACATACACTCAAATTTTAAGAAGAGAAAATCGAAATTAATAGTTTGACTAAAACTGGAAATGATCAAATAAAACATATAAATGAACTAGAAGAGGAAGTAGTTGGTTTATAGTGAATAGTTAAAGATCATGAGAAACTGTTAATTCTTGGTTTAACATCAGGAAAGAAGATTATACAGGAAACCAAAAAGATGGTATTTGAGCAGAGTGGTCTAGTAGAACAGCAACAATACTTAACATTGAATGATAATTGATAGGACTAAATGTTATATATATTTTTGGTCACTTTTCCATTTCTTTTCATTCATATACAAGATAATTCACCTGGTAGATGTCCAATTTGGAAAGAAATAGTGATTCACAAGGCTCCAAGGAAGAAAGGAATAAAATATGCAAAAATAGTCAAGTACACATTGTGATTTCCATGTCCACGTCATGTACTTGATGATCAAAGATTACATCATGTTGTGAAGCCTATGTCATGACCAACCACAAATACCGAATAAATTCTTACTTCACATTGTGAATCCCTCCTACAGGTCATGACTCCAGTCAAACCAGAAGCTGTGAAATCCATGAGGATTCAATACAAAAAGCCAGCTGGCCATGGGGCATACATCGCGAACCACTTGTTCACAACGTGACCATGTTCAAAATTAATTAATCCATGGAAGATCTGCATGCGATGCTGGAGTTCATGGTAAAAATAATGTGGATCAATGGTTTACAAAGTGACTATCACTTACAAATCGTGACCATTTTGGGCTATATATGAAATATCCTAGTGGCACATTTAAAATTTGAATGGATAATCTCTCTATCCATTTTAGACTCCATTCATAATTTCCTTCTCTTTTCCCTCTTAAAACACTTTATTTCTTTTTAATTTCATTATATTTTCAATCAAAGAGTTGTGGATTCATTTTTCTTCAATGCCTTCCATTCCTGCATTGCTTCATTTCTGTTTCATTCCTTTCAAGTGTAGTTTTATTTAAATTTATCATACATGTTCATCACATATTTATTCAATTCCATTAGAATAGTTACGATTTTTATCACCCCTTATATTGCTTTAATTACCATCTTGAGTAGATAAACACATCAGGGTACAAATCAAGTTTTAATGTATCTACACGGTTAATTATATCTCTATTTATAAACATGTAAAACCTAAATGGGTTATTAATTAGGATATATACCAACAGTTATACCCCATTTTTGTGACTCTACCATGAACATCGGATAGTTAAGCAAACGATCTTATCCTAATTGAACTAAAATATGACTATGAACATTAGATTAGTGAACTTTCAGCAATAGAAGCTGAACATAATGCATATAAGACTGTAGCTAGACTCATGGCCATGGAATAGGTACATACTAGGTAGAACTATAAGACTAGACCAATGTTGGCAAGCGACTACCACTTGCTTTGCTGACTAATCAGTGACGACATTGTCTAGATTAAAACTAAGATCACCTTTATCTAGATACTGAGACATGATCTGGAACCCTTTTTAATCACTTGATTTCAAACCCAAAATTAGTTAAAAACCTCCCAAACTTTAGTCAAGCTAGTAAGGACTCCTATAAAGGATTCAAGATCAGATTTATTTTCCCAAAAAGAACAACACCCTCATCGTGGGATTGATCTAGGACTTCTACTATAATACACCCTAGTAGTTAGTAATGTTTGCGACACTTACAAATTTTTATTTCGACTCACGCCCTGAGGAATTAAAGATGTCTTTTTAGAGGTTGATTAAATATTGGCATTGTTGTCGGTGAGTCAACATTGTTTCATAGTGATTAGGACTCTGGTCTAGATCTAGGATTACCATTACCTCACCTTTATTCCTTTGTTTCTAGATGCTCGTGCATCCTTTCATTTTTTATTTCATTGACCTCGTGCATTTACCAAGGTACTTTGACCCGTTCAATGACTCTTGAAGAACAATCTCTTTTTTCCTTTGATCATGAGATTGAAAAGCACCTCTGTTCTCTTTTACAGTTAGCAATGGCCATGCAATTCCACCCTATGGGACCAAAACCACAAAACCCCAACCATCAAATCATTATGGGAGAGCACCAAATAATTAACCACGAGAAAATGATCGTAGAATATGGATTGTCATCATTCCATGTCATGAATCCTAGTATTGTTCATCCTTCTATCCAAGACCACACATTTGAGATAAAACCTAGACTCATTCATATGATCCAGAACATGGGCATGTTTAGTGGTCTTTAGAGTGAAGTCCCACATGAACATATTACCAACATCCTAGAAGTCTACAATACCTTTTTCAACCAGGGAGTTTTGTCTGATGAAATAAGACTTCGAATCATCCCATTAGCCTTATGAGACAGAGCAAAGGAATTGCTAAAGATTCAAGCTCCTGAGTTAATTATGACTTGGGATGAATAATAAATGAAGTTTCTGGACAAGTACTTCCCACCCATTAGGACCTAGAAGCTCCATATGGACATTCAAAATTTCAACAAAATTGATGGAGAGCCTTCTTGGGAATCATGGGACAACTTTAAAGAATTAATGAGGATGTGTCTGGGCCATGGAGTTGATATGTGGATATTACTTCAAACTTTCTATCAAGGACTCCAACAAGCGGCACTGAATGTTTTTGATGCAGCCACTGATGGATGTCTAATGTTCAAGACTCCTTAAGTCAGAAGAGCTATTCTAGATGAAGTATCTCACAATGCCAGTCTGTGGCAGAGTGATCGTGGACTACCAAAGCATGGAACCCACCATATTTATGAGATCACCAGGCTATCATCATAAGTGCAAGTGATCACTAAAAAGATAGATGCATTTCATGTAGAAACTAATAAACCTCCTCCTTCTCCTGTCATAGAATTACAATCATGTGAGATGTATGGTGGCCCGCATCTATATAAAGACTACAAATATGTATATGAAGAACCACAACAAGATTGTAATTACATCAATGACAATCAATTTATCCATCCATTTCATCAGCAATTGTATTATCAGCAGAGGCATGCTCAACAAAAAACGTAGATAAATCAGGGATATTTTTAACCGAGAGGAGGAAAGAACCAATTTATCTCTCAAGGACCACCAGGATACCTAAAGATGAACCTTGTACCAAGACCACAAGGTCAAAAACAACCATTACCTCAAAGAGAACAATTATTTCAAGCACCTCAGTGAATAACTCAGTAAGAACCTATGTAATGAAATATGGAAGTCCTCCTGGAATCATTTGTGAAACAGTCTGATCAAATAATGAAGAATCATAAGACAGATATGTAAAACCAGGTACTTTCTCTATGTATCCTTGAAGTGAAAATGGGTCCAATATCAAGGACCTTATCTAAGAGATTATCATGAACTCTACCTAGTAACAATGAGACATACCCATGAGGGGATGATAAGGATGTAGTGCTGATGAGAGGAAATATTATAGACTTATAACAACCCAAATAAGTAAGGCCACAAGAAGAAGAGATGAGAAAAAACCAGTACCTAATGAAAAATCTTATGAAACCAATCCCACATTACATCCTAAAGAAATACCAACTGAGAAGGAACATATACCTATGCACTAGAAGGATCCTTTGTATATTGGACCCCCCCATACTAGCCACCTCTTCCATATATAGAGAGAGTGGGACAAATTAAGAATGAGTCACAATACAAGAAGTTCCTGAATATATTCAAGAAATTACATATCAACATACCTTTTTTCTGAATCTATTAACAAGATTCCCAATTATTCCATGTTCTTGAAAGACCTTTTATCAAGAATAGAAAAAATAGAAGATCTCGGAGTCATATAACTAAATGAATAATGCTAAACTATGGTACAACAGAATGTTCTAACGAAGATGATAGATCTTGGAATCTTCTCAATCCCTTGTGAGATAAGCATGTGAAAATTTTGTATAGCACTCTGTGATCGTAGGGAAAGAATTACCCTCATTCTAATGAGTACCTTTCAAAAGCTAGGGCTTAAGGAACTCAAATATACATCGGTATCTTTGTAATTATCATATCATTCGGTCAAGTACCCCCAAGGAATTATGGAAGATGTACCGGTAAAAGATGGAAAATTCATTTTCCCAGATGATTTCCTAGTTTTGGACATGGAAGATGATGGCGATGTTCTAATTATACTGGGAATACCATTCCTATATATAGGAAAGGCATTGATTGATGTGAACCAAGGTTATATCAAATTTAAATTAGAATAAGAAAAAGTTCTGTTCAACCTAATTAGATCTGTGAAACGCTCATATGACACTGTGGACTATCATGCCATTTCTCTCACATGGAATGGAGAATAAAATTTTCCATAAACGAAGAAAGTGGAGACTCACTTTCATAATAAGAAAGAGACTATGAATTTGAGGAATTCAAATTTATTAAACCAATCACTATCGATTTTGTTCCATTTTTTAGCCCATCCATCATCCAACCTACTCTATTAAACCTGAAACAACTGGCTAGTACTTTAATGTACTCATTTCTAGGGGAATATTCCTCATTTCTCGTTACAGCTAACTCTGAACTATACTAGGATCAAGATGAAAAATTGGTTGATATCCTTAAGCGACACAAATAATTTATCACCCAGGGAGTATAAGACATTAAATTGAGCAATCCAACTGAATTCACTGACTTAATCTTACTCGAAAAGGATACAAAACAAAAATGGAAACCTCGTAGGTGGCTCACACCACCCATGAAGGAAGTTTTCAAGAAAGTGGTGATGATACTCATGGATTTAGGAATAATATTTCTTATCTCGGGTAGTTAATGGGTGAGCCCCCTCCAAGTCGTTCCCAAGAAAGGATGACTCATTGTAAATAGAACAGATGACAATGAACATGTTTCAACACACATCATCACTTGATGGAGAGTTTGTGTGGATTACAGATGTTTAAACTCATCCATAAGAAAATACCATATTACCTAAACCTTGTATAGACCAAAGGTCAGATATACTAGCAGTGCAAGATTTCTACTATTTCATGGATGGCTATTTAGGATATAATCAAATTGCAGTGGACCCCACTGACTCAAAAAAAATCCACCTTCACCTGTCCTTTGGGTAATTTTGCATTCAACCGCATGTCCTTCAGTATTTATAATGCTACAACAACTTTCCAAAGATGTATGACACACATATTTCATGATATAGCTGAATAATTTCTTGAAATTTTCATGGAAGATTTCTTAGTTTATGGAATATCATTTGATGTCTGTCACAGAAATCTAGAACTAGTTTTTCAATGCTCTGAAGAAAAATGACTGATGTTGAATTGGGAAAAATGTTCGTTCATGGTTCAAGGAGGAATCGTACTCCACCACAACATCGCCAAAAAAATCCATCAATGTAGATCCAACAATGATCAAAATTATAAATGATCTACCTAAGACATCCACTTTTAATGGTATCATAAGTTTTCTTGGTCATGTTGGATTCTAAAAAAACTAGTAATAGATTTTTCTAAAGTCTCACATACTTCGACACACTTATTGTTAAAAGATACTCATATATAATTCAATCAACAATGCTAAAAATATTTGGATACTTTGAAAAACAGTCTGATGACATCTCTAGTCATCCTTGCACCAAACTATGAAAAAGATTTTAAACTTATGTTTGATGCCACTGACCATGCGGTTGGAGCAATTTTGGGACCACGTACAAATAACATCTTCTACCTCATTTGTTATGCAAGTCACACCTTAAATGAATGTCAAATTAATTATACTACAACATAGAAGGAGCTCATAGCCGTCATGTATGCCTTTGAAAAATTCTATTCTTAGCTTCTTCTATCAGAATTTATTGTTCATATGGATCATACTGCCCTTCGATACATGATGACCAAGAATGACGCAAAACCAAGGTTGATACGCAGGATTCTCTTGCAGCAGTAATTTGATGTAATAATCAAAGATATGAAGGGAACATAAAATTTCATTGCAGATCACATCTCTAGAATACCTCTTGCTATCATAAAAGACAAAAAGGATGATATTGAGGCAGATATTCCTTATGATACCCTATTTGAATAGCCAATTTTCTTGCAACAGGATTCCTCCCTAAAGAGTTATCTATTCAATTATGGAAAAATATGCTTTTGGATTCCCAGAACTACTTTTGGTATGAACATCTACTTTTCAAGAGTTGGGTTCAAGGCCTTTTAAGATATTTCATTCTAGAAGAAGAGGTGCATAATATTATCAAAATGTTCCACACTTTGTAAACTGGCGGACATCACGGGCCAGAGTACACAATGGATAACATCCTACAAAGTGTATTTTTCTGGACCTCGTTACATCAAGACACCATGAGATTCATTCACCACTGTGAAAAATTCCAAAAAATAGGGAATTTCAGTAAGATTAATGAAATACCACAGAACCCCTTGTTGGAAGTAGATGTTTTGATGTCTAGGGAATCAAATTTAATGGACCATTACCCATGTAACATGGCACGAAATAAATTCTCGGTGTAGTGGACTATGTGTCTAAATCAGTCCAAGCTGAAGCAATGACTCATGAAACTTCCAACATGGTAAAAAATTCCATTGGAAGAATGTGTCTGCATGTTTTGGATTTCCACGACTGCTCATTAGAAATCCTGGAACACATTCCTCCAATCAACCAGTGAGAAAAACTATTCAAAGATATGGGATCCACTACAATAATGAAACCCCATATCACGCACAAATTAGTGGGAAAGTCAAACTCTCAAATATGGAGTTAAAGATGATCCTTGAAAAAATAGACAATATAAGAAGAAATTATTGGATAAAGAAATTGGATGATGCATTATGGGTGTATAGAATGGATTATAAAACACCCATAGACACCACCCCATTTCAACTAGTTTATGGAAACTAATGTCATCTTCAAGTGGAGCTAGAGCACCGATCATTTTAGGCCATAAAAACTAAATTTGGATTTAGAAAATGCTGGAGAGTAGAAGTTATTATAGTATACCACATTGAAAGAATTGAGGAAAGATGTTCACAAGAACACAAGAATTTAAAAGGGAAAACAAAAGAATAGAACAACCGACGGATTGGAGGATGCACCTTCATCCTAGGTAATACGGTTCTTCTATTAAACTCAAAATTGAAGAATTTTCCAAGAAGGATAAAATCAAGATGGTATTGTCCTTATGATGTTATACATTATTTTTCTTATGGAGTGATTGAAATTCAATGAGATGGAGAGACTACATTCAATGTGAATGGTCAATTGTTGAAGATTTTTCAAGAACCATTCCATGGGGGCTATGTCATCATAATCACATTCTACTAAACTCTATGGATTTCAAGATGATGACTTTAACGTTAGTGATTTATAGAAGGAAAACCAGAGTTGTCTTTGTGTTTTGTTTTCAGTCTTGTATTTTTTAAAGTTTCATTGCATAAATTTGTACAAACTTTAATTCAATAAATAAAATGGTTATCATTATTCGTTCTTTTTTACACCTACCTATTTTAAGGTATTATATTGTCTAAACCTTTGGATTAATGTTTGTTCTAAAGTGAATGATTATTATACTAACATATTTTGTAGGGGCATCAAAACATCATTGTTAAGATAGCTCAGACACCACTATTTCATACCACTTCATCTCAAGAGGCGCAGGATTCACTCTTTTTAAATTATGTCAACATCGCCATGTCAATTCAATTATCAAAAATCATGACCACAAAAATCCCACCGATTATTTTATCAATAGTGGGGACACTATCTCCTTTTAATTGTGGGGGGTCTTTCTCATATTGTCACTGGGATACAGTTGAATTCTTGTTTGGTCTCACTATTCAAGGATAAATTTTTCAAATTGATAAGAATGACACAAATTTGAAAACCATTATTCCCATGTATATTAAAGATAAATGTAAAAATTAAAATGTTACAAACCATGTTTCACCCATTCTTAGAAAATTTGAATGATTGTTGAGATTATATGTTTAGTTCTAATTCAAAATCATTGAAATAATAATTAATTGACTCACTACTTAGTATTTATGATCTTTGTAACTACCAAAAATTATTTTGATTCTCATTACCTGAGATGATTCTATGCCTTCAATATCATTTTCTTTTATGATCATATTTCTTAAGAGAAACCTAGGTCATGGAAACCTAATAGAACTTTCAGTGAGATCTTTTCAAAATTATGAATTAATAAGTTTAATTTTAAAATTGGTGAGGCAGCCTTTCATATCCATTTTACATGAGACCCACCTGATATCTATCTTTCATTTATCCCATTGTTTCTATGAATGACTTCATAGAATAAGACAAATTCATTCTTATTTCCCTTCCTACCCTACTCTTTGAACAATTCTTGAAGATTATTTTTGAATAATTGTGGAGGAGGCATTTAGACATCATGGGATTCTTTCACTTTCAAAGACGTATGGTGCAATCACCTTACAACCTAGTTGTGATCCATATTCCTTTTTATTATATCTCATTCGTATTCTATTCCTTTATAAAATTTAAAATAATAAAAAAATGTAAGGATTGTGTACTAGGAGGCTAAAAAATCACCATTTTCCATACCAATGAATCCCTCGAAGGATCATATGTGGTTAGGTGATGGTTGTGAGATCTATTCTAGGCATAACTTTTAAAAAATAAAAATGAAAAAGGAAAAGGAATAGAACACAATCATTTCTTTATCTACTTACTTATGGTACATATTGATCCAACCTAAGCTGATAAAGTATGGAACTGACTTGCCAGATGAAGGAATTTTTCCACACTTATTTTGTTGCATCTACATTTTACTTTAGAGCTTACCCTCATTTCGATCATGATTTTCACATACTACCTACCTACCTACAGTCTCATAGTAATCATAACCTTGTTGATAAAAGTTATCATGATTATTTTTATACATGTATTTACGTAGTGGAAATGATAGAACCAGTTCAAGCCTATGGTTAGGAACATGGAATCAGTGTACGGGCATACCATACTTACATTTTACACTACATGATGAGAGTAAATCTGGGTGACATAAATTGAAAATGGTCAAATAGCTTAAGGAATATTTAAATTATTATGATTAAAAAATAGAATTTGTTTTTAAAATTAGTACTGTGAGGAATGACAAATTTTCTAGGAAGGATCAAAAATGGAACATGAGTACTTTCATACATACACTTAATTTAATTTCATGGTCATAATGTGCATTTTTTTGTTGAAAATTGGTTATCCATTTCAAATCATTGTTGAGATATTTTTCTTGAGGACAAGTAATGATTCAAGTGTATGGGATTTGATAAGCCTAAATGTTATATATATTTTTCTATCACTTTTCCATTTTTTTCATTCACATAAAAAAAATGCAGGTGGTAGATATCCAATTTATTAGGTAATATGGTTTCATAAGATTCCAAGGAAGAAAGGAAGAAACGCTTAAAAAATGTCCAAGTAAACATAGTGATTTACAAGTTCACATTGTGTACTTGATGATCACTCCATACATGAAGTCATGATGCCTAAGTCATGAATAACCATGAAGACTGAAGAAATTGTATGTTCATTTCATGAATCCCTCATACACATCATGAATCCAGTCAAACCGGACACCGAGAAATACATGAGGATTCATTGCAAAAATCCAAATGGTGAGGGGGTACAAATCGTGAACCACCTATACACAATCTGACCATGGTATAACTTCATTAATCCGCGGAAGATCTACATGCCATGCTGGATATCCTAGTAGAAATAACATGGATCAAAGGTTCACAGAGTGACTATCAAGTACACGTCATGACTATTCTCACATATATATGGAATATCCTAACAGAACATTTAAAAAATTTCTTGGATCATCTATATCTCCCTTTTTTACTCTCTATGGAATTCCCTTCTATTTTCTCTCTTAAAAAAATTCATTTATTTGTAATTTATTTACATTTTCAATCAATGAGATGTGGATTCATTTTTCTCCAATGCCTTCAATTCCTACATTGCTTAATTTCTATTTCGTTCTTTTCATGTAAGGTTTTATTTAATGTTTTCATCCATGTTCGTCACATGTATATTCCATTCCATTATTATAGTTATGATTTCCTTCACCCCATTTATTTCTTTAATTACCAAAATGATTAGCTAAATGCATTGGGGTAGGGATCAAGGATCAATGTATCTACACACGTAATTAGATTTCTAGTTCTAAACATGGAGAACCTAAATGGATTAGTAATTACGATATAAACCAATATTCAAACCCCATTTTTGCAACTGTACCCTATCCATATGATAGGAAAGAAGACGACCCTATCCTAAAAGAAGTAAATTATGACTTTGACCACTAGATTAGGAAACATTCAGCAATAAAAGATGAACATAATGTATATAAAACTGTATCTAGCCTCCTAAATATGGAATATCTGCATCCCTGGAATAACTGGAAGACTAGACCAAGGATGAATAGAAAAAACCGCTTTCCTTGCAGATTAAGCACTTAGGAACTCACCAATATTATTACTAGGATCACCTTTATCTATATATTGGGACTTGATCTTGACCCCTCTTTAATCACTCGTAGTCAAACCCAAAATTAGTTAAAAACTCCCCAAACATTAGTCAATCAAGTAAGGACTCCTACAAATGATTCATGATCAAATTTTTTTTCCCTAAAATAATAGCACCATCCTCGTGGGATTAACCCCAGACTTATACTATACTACTCACTAGTAGTTAGTAAAATTTGGGACACATAAAAATTTTTAATTTGACTCTTGCCCAGACGAATTAACGATGCCTTTTGGGTGGCCGATCAATAAGGCTAGAATGGGGCATGATCTAATATATAAAGAAGTTATAGTTCAAGTCAAACCATAAGAACCCACACCAAGGTTGATGATTGATTTGGGTAAGAAGCAGAATCATGAGATTCAATGAAACCAAGTCACAACTAGTGGTGCATCATTGCCTTATAGGAATGTACCTCACATAAGATGTTATTGTTGTGGTAAGATGGGACACTATAAAAATGTATATTTCATATAAAAGAGGTACCAAAGGGAACCAGAACCCCCGAGGTGGTTGTATATAGCTCACAATTCCTGGTCATCATTTGATGATCTTTTTTTTCAAATGTAATGGACCTAGACATATGGCAAGATATTTCATGTAAACATAGATGAGGAATGTGTCGATTCGAACTTAATGTGTTCATAAAAAGCGGCCAAATGTATCATCAAGAGAGTTGAAAATTCAAAATTGATTTGTGGCGCTATAAGTTGAAGTAGGTCTATCATATTCTGAGTAAGATCAAGATTATCATTCCATGTCAGGTATGAAGTAAAAGACATTCATAAAAAATAAAGGGGTCCAAGCATGATGTGGTTGCATAAATTATGTTCAATTCATTAGATCGCACAAGGATTTCAATCATTAATAGTGGATACACTTACTATATGATGGAAAATAAAGATCTAGTGACCAGAATTAGGTACGACAAAGATAGTATCATAATATTGGGTAATGATGAGGGCTTGAAAATTATTGGTTTAGGAAAATCCAAGTTTGGAAAAAAAGGAATGATATGAGCAGATGTCTTGGTTATTGAGGGGATCAGTCAAAACATGCATAGTGTCAGTCAATTGTGTGACTTAGGGAATGCCGTAATTTTTTCAAAGAAATTATGTATAATCAAATAAATGGATGGTGTTGTTTTTTTAAATGGAAAGTGTAAAAATGAAATATTTATCTTGAGAGTAGAGAAGAAGATATCTGATTTCTGTCCAGGTATAAAGAAAAACAAGTTATGGCATAAGCAACATGGCCACATAATCCAAGAATCCTTGTAAGATCTAGTGATGTATGATTCTGGTCAAAATATCTCTAGATTATCATGTGATCATACTCATACATGTGGTGACTTCCAATAATGGAAAATCATTCAAAAGATATATAATTCAAAGGAGAAAAGTCAACAAGATTCCTTGATTTGGTGGATATTGAGGTGTGCGGGCCAATTTTTCCAAGGGCCATTGATGGGAGGAGATATTATGTTCTCTTAATTAATGTTTATAGTAGAATGTAATGGGTTTCAATCATATCCCACAAATATGAAGTGTTCCTTTTCGTTAAAAGATATTGATGAGAATGTAAAAAGATGCTTGGTAAGAAAAGCTGGACTATGAGAACAGATAATGGATCAGATATCAAAAATGGCCAAGTGGAGGATTATCCCAAGAAATATAGGATATTGCATCATGTTTCAGTAGTAATAACTCCATGGAATAATGGAGTAGTTTAGAGAAGAAATCAGATTTTGAACAACATGGATATAACAATTCTAATTGAAAAAGACCTTCCATATAAATTCTATAAAGAAGTAGTGATGGCAGTATTCCACACATAAAATAGAGCTTTACTTTGTCTGAAAGAGGATAAGACTCCATATAAGTTATAGTAAGGAAAGAAACCTTCATCGAATTACTTTCGAGTCTTCAGAAGTAAATGTTTCATTCTCAATAAGGAGAAAAATGTGAAGATTGAATCTCATGGGGATGATGGTATATTTCTTGGATACTCAAAATAAATAAAATCATATAAATGCTTTAATATGTGGCTAAGATAGATATTTGAAGTCATGATGTGACTATAATGGATAATGAATAGATTCTTAAGCAAAAACATGATCATAATTATGACTATTTTGATGAAGATATGAGAAGGTCAGAAGATTTTCCATCTCCAAAGGTTGATTTAAAAGAAGTCTCAGATAATGATGATAAATTAGTGTCTACCCGAAGACTATCAATAAGAGATGAAATGGGTTGTTAGAACGGAATTGGTGATCATGCATCACTAGTGCAGACAAGGAGGATTAAGTATCTACATAAAAAATCATACTTATCACAATTAGAGTCTAAATTCATTGATGAAGAAATACAAGATGAAAATTGGGTTCAGATAGTGAATTAAGAGCTTGATCAAATTGAGAATAATAAGACAAGAGAAATTGTTTCGAGACCGGAAGATAGTAATGTCATCGGAACAAAATGGGTATTTCGCAACAAAATTAATGGATTTTTTGTTTTTATTTAAAACAAATAACAACTTGTGTGAAAAGGTTACTCTCAGATAGAGGGTATAGAAATCAATGAAACATTTTCACTTAGTTCAAGGCAGGAGACAATCAGAATACTCTTGGAAAAACAGTGTAAATAAATTTAAATGTTTTTTGATGATCGTAAATTAATCATTTCTGGATGGAGTTCTTGAAGAAGAAGTTTACACTAAACAACCATATGATTTTCTCATTCATGAAGATGAGAAAAAAGTTTTTTAGTCTATAGAAGTCTTTATATGGATTAAAGAAAGCACTAAAATCTTGGTATTCAAGGTTTTATCATTTTCTAAGGAATCTTGGTTTCAAAATTGGTGGAGTTTATTAAAATCTATATTTCAAAAATGATTGTTGTAAAATGATGATGGGTTTTATTTATATTGATGACATAATCATTGGTGGATCAGATGAAGCACAATACAAATACTTTTTTTAATTCTTAAAAAAAGAGTTCAAAATTTTAATGATTTGTGAGATGATGTTTTTCCATGGCTTACAGTAGACTCAAAGATGGAATGACACTTTATTATCTCAATCCCAAAATGGATATGAGATTTTGAGAGGATTTGGAATGAATAATTCCAAGGATATAAAGAAATTGTTTTCTACCAAGTTGAAACATTCTTGAGATGATGTATACAAGATAGTTAATATCACAGAGTACAGGAAAATAATTTGAATTTTGTTGTATCTAACATTGATAATGACTGATATTGTATTTTCCACATGCCAAGAAGTAGGATATCAAAGAAATCATGAAGAGATACAAGGTATTTTATTGAAAGGAACACTTTGGTATATCAATGAAACAATGGATTTATGTTTTATTAATAATGGAAAATATCAGCCGGAGTTTTTGGGATATGCAGATGTAGATTGGGCTGAATCATCAGATGATAGAAAATCAAAGTCAGAAGGTGCCTTTTATCTTGGAGGATTATGTATTTCATGGTTGAGCAAGAAATAATATTTAATCTCATTGAGAATTGTAGAAACAATATATATTGTGTCTACTCAAGTTTGCATGCAACTAATGTGGATGAATTAGCAGCTTGAGGATATGTGAATTGAAGTGAACTCTCTGATCAAAATCCATTGTGATAATTCAAGTGTTATAAATTTTAGCAAAAATCCAGTCCATCATTCGAGGACAAAGAATATTAATATGAAGTATAATTTTATCAAGGAGAAGATAGAGCATGGACTTGTAATGTTGGAGTATGTTTGTACAGAACAACAAGTTGCATATATTCTTATGAAGGCCCTACCTAATGAATCATCTGGAAGTCATCAACTAGCTCTTGGAGTCCATTCAACTTCCTACACTTGAAAATTTTGGGATGTGGGTCCCCATCTCCCTGAGGTATGATGTGTCTTTCCCTAATGTAATAATATGTGTTCTTTACCATGTTATAGTAAACCTTGAAGTTCCCTTCAGGTTTGTTGTTATAGGGGGAGAAAGTGTGACTATTCCAGGGGAGAAAAGACACGGGGATAATCTATTTAGAGAAGCAGGAATATAGGGGTAGTTGATGTAGATATGAAGTTATTAGAGGAGCTATAACATGATGCTTGGAGAAGTAGCGATATAAGCGGAGTTTAAATTGAGTTGAAGTTGTTGGGAGGGGCTATAACATAGGGGAGAATTAAATCTGAGGATTCTAGAAGTGATCGATCAAAGATTGCATATCATGAAAAATGAGGTTTTTTATGAAAGAAGTTGTGGTTTCAAGAGCTTGTGTCAGAAATGAAGTGACTAATTTATGAACATTTCATTATGCTCTTTTTTCTCATCCTGAGTAGGGCTCATGTGGGTTTAGAGTATATATTGATGAAATATGTGATTTCTATGTTAATCACATGAAACAAATGTTGACTAAAGAAAGATGAACTCTTATGAGAAGAGTTTTCAACAAAACCAATGGGTGATATTGTTGGTAAAATTCATAAATGTGTCCTATCAGTTTGTTTTGAGTGTTATTGTGTTTGTTGACAAGGACAGATGACTGTAAATGATTATGGTTGGTGTTTTTTGAAGACCAGTTTTTAATGTGGTGCAGTTTCTCGGTGTTTCAAAATTTTTGGGCCTCAAAATCTATAATTTTTGTTTGGAAATTTAAATTTTTCTTCATAGGATTGGACAGTGTGATGAACAATGAATAAAATCAGCAAAGGAAGAGAAACGTGGATCTTGATACATGGACTGCGTACCATGTCCGAGAAGGGTATGAGGTCGCATACTAGGCACCAGGAATGGTATGCGGGAGCGGTTCACAAAACCAAAAATTGTTTGAGGAAGAAGTTGGGGTGACACAAGGATGGTTTTTCATTAGTATATGAGGTCGACTGTGTAGGATCTATGGCATTACGTGGATGGTTTTGGAGGAATGATTTTTAGAATGGGTGTGGTTCATAGTAGGAGGATCAGTATGTGGTGGGGGCTCTATGAAATCAAAGATATGGTAAATCTTAGATTAATATATTTTGTGGATATGTTTACCTATATAAGGAGCTCTAATCCAACAGATTAAAAGAGAGAAAAAATATCATTATATAAAATCTATGTGGCACTATGAATTTGGTGAAATTCGAAGGAAGTTTTCAAGGGATAATTCTAAAAAAGATGAAGTGGTTCGTGCTCAATAAATTCTGCCAAAGTTTTTTGTCTAGAAATGTATCATGCATAGGATCTGATGTGTAAAGGAAGAAGTCTGGTACACGGAGAATGATGTTTGGAATGTGGAGGAGAGATTGTCTATAGAAGAAAATGTAGTACACAAATACAGAATAGTTCACATAAAGAGAGGGTGGTACTTAGAAGAGGTTTTCGGATTCAGTACACATAGGTGGTATACATTAGAAAAGGTGAAGGCAGTCCACGAACGAAGGGAGGTTCGCAGAAGCAGTTGAACTATGTATAAGATGTTATTCGCATACCGTAACTGGTACATAGTATGCAGAGGAATGAGGTGGTTCTTGATTTTCACATGGAATCTTGAAAAATCATCAAATAATTTTGCCAAAGTGTTTTCTAGAACCTATCGGTACCCAAGAAGGTGGATATCACCTGCGGTTGAAAAATGAACTTTAACAGAGAATCTATATATTGTTGAGGATGCAAGAATTCCAAAAAATTAAGTGACCTACATATCTATAAAATGTGTCTGACCTATATGTCTGTAAATTGTGAGTGGATTCCTTTATGAGAGTAGTGAGTGAAGGAAGAGGAATATGGTGACCTTTTACATAGGAAGTGATCCATATAAAGAGGCATAGGGAGTGACCCTTGGGAAGGCAGTGAGAAGAAACTAAACCTTGTAAAGGTAGTTAGTCTAGGTATAGAAGATTTATCCCAAACATTGTACACATTATTGGCTATGAGCCTTAGTGAATTTGGCACATCATCACTCTACTGTTGTATGCTCCGTGGGCATAGTCCTGTATGGGTGAACCAAGTATTAATTGTTCTGTCTCGTGCATGATTACAATTTTGTTCGTACTTTTCAACAAGAATTAGAGAGAATATAGTTTTTTTAATGATGAAACAAGATCTGAAGGGGAATAAATTTTAATATGTCATACCCTGATTCACCCCCCACCACTCAGGGTATTCAGCCTAGTGGACCTAATGATAAAAAATTATCCAATGATCTTTCCAATTAATTATATAGAAATATATATTTAAATGATTTGATGTTCGTGTCAAATTAAAACCATTTTCAAATAAGTTGATTTTAAAATTCATTGAATTTTTTGATAAAAATGGTACATAAAAATTATTACATTAAAAATCACATTAAGTAAGTTTATCAATGATATATTAATATAAAGGGTATGTGAATTCATTGTCATTTATCTTCCTTATAAAAATTAAATATTTTATAATCTATAGAAATATTTTATAAGGAAAAATATGAAATCATGTTAGGAAATGATATTACAGGATCTTGGATCCTTCTTGGTCTTATAATAGATAGGTGTTATATGAATTAGGGTGTCTCCCCAGATAAAAATTGGATTTTTTCTATGAAAAATATGAAATCATATAAAATGTTGATCTATTTTAGGAATAGTTTGGAATATAATTACCAAAGAAGATATAATTCATGAATTTAAGGGAGATCATAGTTAAAATAACCTAGATACTCATTTTATGTCTTATGTGATTGTGTTTTTAGGTGATTATTGATATTTACTGATATATATATATATTGTCATTATTGGAGGAATACAAGATTAATGTGTACATATCCTTTAGGTGAGGTAGTGACATAATGTTGATGTAACTATGGTTATTTGAGACAAAGGGATATTTGATTTTGGAAAAATAATTTTAATTTGTAGTTAACATCCTAGTTCAATGGTTATTTGATTAAAAGTTTATTCAGGTCAATTTTGGATTAGGTTTATAATGTTTTGGGGAGTAGGGTGTATATTTCATTGTGTATTATTTTATTTTAATGTGGTTAATATTATTTTATTGATTAAGACTGATTTAATTTTTGGTATTATTTTTAAATATGGTAATCATAACTTTTTGGTTTTTAAAAATAGTAATACATATTTAGATAAATAATGAGGTCAATTTGATTTTGTGATAAGAATTTTTTTATATATGTTTTCTTGATTTTTTGGTTTAAAATTTTATATAAAAATTAGGGATAAAATAATTTTTTTAATGGTTTTGGGATTAAAATAAGAATTATTAGAATATAAAGATGAAATAAATATAGGATAACATTATATAGTTAATATTGAATATTTTGAACATTATTGTACTTTTTCCCATATGATGGTTTCTCATAATTTTTTTGGGACATGGTTTTACTAATATATTTTTTTAATTAATGGTTAGAAAATATAAAATCCCAGTATGTATAATAATGGAAAATATTATTTAATAAGTGGTAAAGTGGAAATTTAATTGATTTTAGAGTTGATAAATTTGAATCATATTTTTATATCCATAGATCTGAGAGCGATTATGATAACAGTTTAAAGGAGTTCTCACACACCCTTAATATCCCATATAAATTATTAACAGGTAATTATTGTTGTTATGTCATGTTAAATGTATTTTTACTCCTTTTCTAATATTCTAGTAACATGAAAAAATATATATTATATATCGAACATCTTCTACTTACATAAAAACATCCAAAAATCATGGATTATTTGTCATAACATTTTTATATCTAAGCATTCTGATTTTTCTGAAAATTGAATGTGTTACAATGTTATTTTAAAAAACTAACTCCCTAAAATTAATTTGAATAACATATTGATTTCAAATTTCATATAGATATTGGAGAAAATAGTGTAACTGAAAAGCAATTAATTTTAAATTTTATATTTTTGGAAATTTTTATATGGTTTTACCAACCCCACATTTTTATATTTTAAAATATCATTCACTTAGATTATCATATAAAAACCTTATTAATTATGTTTTTTTGTATCTATACTTTAAAAATGAAATCATTACAAAATCCTAACAAATTTTTGGAATAATTTATTGGTAATTTTATAATATTTTAATAAAAAAATGTAAAAGTAATATTTTGAAAATTCTATAAAATTTTGTTGCACGTCCTTGAATGATACTCTTTGTAAATGACGCACCAATTGAAATTTCGGATTATGGTTATGAAAATGTATATCATGAAACCAAGGAATCAATCATGGTAAAATTCTAAAGAGTAATAAGTAGTGATCTTAGTATTATTTTTTTCATGTAGATAAAAGTGTAAGTACACATTATTTCAATAGGGATAGAATGTAACAACTCATGTTTATGAATGTATTATCATTTAATAAATTATATATTTTTTATTAAAAATTATAATAAGAATGAAGTAATATAAAATAAATTATTATTACTTTGGGAATATAATATAACACAATATTACAATTGGAATAGTGGGATATTAATAAATTTAAAACAAACTATAAGATTCATTAAGGCATAATCACAATCTCCCATTATAATGATTCCTCCCAAAATTATTATTGAAAGAAAGTGTACTAGTAAAAATATTGAAGGAATATTTAGGGTTAATTGAGAGAAAAATGTTTTGGTTATTTATAGGGAAAATATTATTGTTGCAGACAATAATTATACATCTGATACGTTAGGAATTAAGGTTTTTCATTATGATATCGCTAAAAATATGAAATAATATGTGACTAGGTGTTCTGAATAATTTTTTTAATATATATATTTAATGTATTTGACATGTATTTATGCACATTTTATGACCTAAAAGATCTATTAATCTCAATGAAATGTTAATTAATCATTTTAAAATTTTTATTTTTACCATATAAATGTTAAATTTTAAGTTCAACATGATTTTAATATCTTAAAATATATAAATATTTATATCATTATATGATATTTTATATTCCTTATTAATATTTATTATTATTTTAGAGATAATTTTATATGACGTATAATATTCTTTTATATTTTAATGTTATTTTATAAAAATGTACAATATAAGTTTTCTTTAAATGAACAATATTTTTCATTAAAGTAATTTTATTTTCAAATTTTTTTAAAGTGAAAAATAATACTAGAAATCCCTATAAATAATTTTTTTTTGAAAATTAAACAAAACATAGGTATTCAAATACTAATTTACATTTCACACATAATCTATTATAACATTTAGATATTAAACTGAGTGATTTTAATCAGTAGGGTAACTTTAATACCTTGATTCATATCAAACCCATTATCCTCTAGGTAATTTTATATATTTTTACTCTTATGTTCCTAGTGTTCCTTAGTAATTTTCCAAATTCTATTTTCTTCTTCATTAAATTGATAATTGTTTTCGAAGTGGGATTACCTTTATTCTTTTCCTTATCTAGAATTGGTTTTAGTGATACCTCCCTTTTCATGGTGTCAATACCAATTATTCAAAACTCATCATGAATCAAAATATACCAATGAATAATTTTAATTTTTATTTGATTGAAGAATAGATTTTTTATCAATTAATTTATCTTTTATATACATATATTAAGGTGTCTTTAATTTTTCATACTAGTGATTTGGACATATCAACTAGTACAGTATGGAGATGTCATGTATCATGATTTACATATTCTAAAATATAAAACATTATGAAACAAAATATTAAATTTAAATATAAATGTAAATTTTCTGAAATTTATATATTTTTGAGGATTCCACTCGTGACTTTAACCCTCTACCCATGTCATGGATTCTTTCTTTAACGTTGGATAATCTTTAACCTTTGATCATCATCGAATGATTTTATTCATAGAACTCACCTATTGTTGAAACCCTAATGGGTTTTATTGGTTTTTTACAATATAAAATAATTATTGGTATTAATATATTGATAACATACATTCCTTTAATTAAATATTTATACATCGATAATTTTTATAGATTTATCCTCAAACCACAGAGTCATTATATTTATTAGTGATACTAATAGGATTTTTAAGGATTAATAAATCCATAATATTTAAAAAATTATTAAAATAAGTTATCAATGATTTTCATGTAGTGAAAATATATATATATATATATATATGAAGGTACTAGTTCGTGAGACATTTTATATTCTTGGAGTAGTTCTATTATGTCTATGTATTATAATTATGTTATTTCAAAAAATTTATCAACCTCCAACCAATCATCTGGAGAAAGGAACTCACAATGGTTAAACAAGCTAAAATGGGTATCCATGGAAGTGGTGGTAGTGTGTATGTAATCACCGGTGAAATTCAACACTATCATGGGTGAGGGAAGGATTATAACACGTGTGGGGTGGCATGTGGTATACTACTATGGGTAGGTACCTAACAGAGTGGTTTAAAATATATATCATGCGTCAAAGGTGATAAGGAAGTACTTGACCTGATTTAGAATTTATATGGGAGGTTTTAATTTTTGGGTATTTTTTATTTATTAAAACCTAATGTCAAAAGGAAGAAAATTCATAATTATTTTGACATTCAACCTCTTTTCTATCATGCTTGCATGAGATTGACTCCAGAAACCTTATTTAAACATAGAATCATCTAAAACCACATTCTCATAATATATGAATTTTTAAATCCCAGATTCATTCCGGAATTAGGTTCAAAAATAGCAAACATATAGAAACCAAGATATATTTTTAGCATGGTAAGATTAGAACAATGAAGTGTATAGATTTTAAATCAGAGATCACATGAAAACCATTCCATAGATTAAGTTTCCTTGTGTTGAAGATTACCATTGGAGGTCTTGAGGTTTCTAAAATATTTAGAAGGTGTAGGGAACAATATAAACATGTTTTGTTTTTGTATATTTCACTATGTGGAATGGTTAAGAGCAATCTAAGTGTTTCTTCGTTTATGGTAAAAGGAATGAATCACATGGAATATATGAAGATATCAAAATGGTCAGTAGGGTATCACCCCACCATACTTTTAAGGGTTTAGTTAATTTTACTATTTGGAATTGGATAATAAAAATATTTCATGTAACACTCCATGGAATCAATGAAAAATGGAAATGATTTCATGTCAAGATTATAATGGTTATAGACCAACATTTATGGAAAATTATTGGTATCATATGATGAAGAAGGTGATGATAATTGTAATACATCAATGTGGGTGTTCATTTTTTGTTAGTTCTCAGAGAATTTCTTATTTTTGAACATAAAAATATTATATTCAAATATATTGAGGAGTTTTAATGAACGTTCTTCTTATGGGTTTCAATATTTTTATATGTGAAATATATTAATTCATTTTAATTTTGGGAGGAAGATCTTATAAATATAAATAAATGTATGGATTTGTTTCGAATTGTAATGACCGGTAAAATTCAAGGGAAATTTTTTCTTAATTTTCTTTGAGATTTTACAAGAACGCAGATTCTGACAGCGCCTGATTCCGAGGCCTGGTGTGCCCCGAATCAATTCCCAAAGTTAGGCTTGGGTACGTTTACTTAACGAACGAGCGGGTTTTTCTAACTTTTGAACCGGTGCTCGGAAATGAAATCTGAGGGAACTGATGAACTCGCAGGGGCGGTAATTGCTTAAGAAGACCCTTCCTGGAGTTACGTTTACTCGGGAGGAGTTGTTAAAAAAAGGTGAGGAATAAAAATATTATTGTTTTACAATTTATTTTTATTTCTTACTATGTGGTTAATTGTTGAGTCACAACACCCTTCCCCTCTTTTATGTGGTTATATCATAAGTAAGGGAGTTGGGGGTGATACCCTCTTGTAGTTAACTACCTTTGAGAGGATTAAGGTGGGGTGGGGCCCACACGAGCCCAACCCCTCACCTTCCCCTAACGTTCATAACATTTCCCCTCTTTAATTAGTAACTCTCAAAAAAGAAAACCCCCAGTCTTAACTCTTGCCAAATTACACTATTTGATTAATTGAACCTCCCCAATTAATTAATTAAGCATTTTTAGTTTTGAATTTAAAATGGCATGTGTTAATAAAATAATTGGTTGAGCCCTTTTTATTTTATTTTGGGGGACACACATTGTGTTGAGGATTTTGGGGAGAGAGAGGGAGAGAGATCCTTGTGAGAAGAACAAGAAGAAGGAAGAGGAGAGAATTCCTCCTCGTTGAAGAACAATGCCTCTTCAATGAAGATCGACGCTTCCATATCAAAGAACGACAACTTTCCTCTTCCACGACAAGGAAGGAGACACCGACTGTGGAGACCGACGCCAACAACAACGTTATTCTACTTCTTCTGACGTTGAAGAAATCGATAACATTCTTCCGTGACATTCGACCTCCGCGACTCGATGACGTGCAACGTCATTTTCAAGGTAGGGGTTAATTTTTTTTTCTTCGTGATCATCGCCATTCATCATTCTCTAATTTGGCCGCCTGTTATCGCAATAATGGGAGGAGGTTGGACCGCATGAACACAGCCGACTCTCCTCCCTACTTGATGCTTGAATTTGTTGCAGCACGAGCAAGGTAGTGCGGTGTCGGTGCGCCACGCGGAAATAATGCAGAATTGGTGGAGAAGAGTGGCACTATCACACCACACCGTTGAAGTCAAATAATGTCGCGGCGCCATCACACCGCGTAGGAAAACAGCGAAGAGGACATGATTTGATTATTTGACGTGCGGATCGACGGGCGATGAAGAAACGGGCCTCAGAGACATTTTGAAGTCTTCGCAGTGAAGAGTCGGTCCTGGGAGGACTATCGGCGAAGACTGCAGGAAAAACGGACCACCAGAGCGCGTCCGGTGGTCCGCTGAAGAGCCTGTCAGCACGCCATGCAGGCACGGCAGACGGAGGCGGCGGCCGGCACCGGCCGGCTGGCAGAAGGGGGTGGCGCCCAGAGCACCGCCAGGAGGGTCTGCTAAGGCTGAAGCCGCGGAGGTAGGAGGCGGGCCCGCTGCCGCACGGGACGAGGGGGCAGACCGGGGGTCATAACCCTCAGCGGTCAAAGGGAGTGGCCCCAACGTGTGGTGAGGGGCGCTACTTCAATCAGGGGGGCGCGTGCCTCCCCCCAGTTCTACTCAGCTCCGCCAGCCGAGCATGCCACGCGGGCCGCGCTAGTGCGGCAGGCCAACCTGCCGCTGGGCCGCGCTAGCCGGGCTGGACCCGGACCTAGTTCGGGTCGACCAGGTTCGGTCCGACCCTGGGGCTCTCGGGCTGGGTCGGACCGGGCCCGAACACCATATTTTTCAAACAGTTTTCATTCAAAAGCACATAACATGGTCTACGAACCTCCGATCGATGGGCCGTCAGTTGCGATGCAATCCTTGGATCGAGATGGTTGTTTCGGTTTATTACACTCAAGGATTCGGTGCACTTGGGGTATGATAGGGTTGGTTCGAACCCAAAACAAACCGGGCCCTAGGAGCAGAAACGCTTATAACTTGAGCTCCAGACGTCCGATTTACATGCCATCGACATTGTTGGATTCCTCTTGATGAGACGGAACTTTTGGCATACGTCACCTGAGATTTGGGTGCAGTTTGATAGTGGCCGGGTTGGATTATACCGAAAATCCAATCGGGCCCCTGGAACGGAAAAGCTGATAACTATCAGACCGGACGTCCGTTTGATGAACCGTTAGAAGACTTGGTGATCACGTTGAGAAACAGTCCCTATGATTATTCCCTATGATTATACCCTATGAGATTTCGGGGTACAGTTGAGATACGTCCGAGTTGGTTCGCACATGAAACCAACCAGGCCCCTGGGACGAAAAGGCTAATAACTCACAGACCGGGCGCCCGACTGACGCGTCGTCTGTTGTGTTGAGACCCCTATGACGAGGAGGTCCATTTGGATACTTCTTTATGGGACTTTGTGATACTTGGAGTATCGATCAGTAGCTCGTGGATCGGAACCTCCCGGAGACGAGCGTACGGAGTACGCAGACCGTGTAGCTAGGTAAGACCTGACAACTGCTTGACCGACTCGACATGAAGTGAGTCGACTAGACCAGTGGACGAAGCACTACTTTTTTTGGGTGCCGACCCATGGCAGAAAGAGCACTACTATGTTTGGGTGCAGAACCGCGGTACTCGACCGGAGAGTACCTCTGCAGGCTATTAGGGGTGATGCACTACTGTGTTTGGGTGGCAGACCCCAGCGGGAAGCACTACTGTGTTTGGGTGGCTGGCCCGCGGTACACGACAGGAGGAGTACCTCAGCAGTCTTAGGTTAGTGAGCATTACTTCGGAGTCATGATAGGATCACTGTACTCGTCAGAGATGGGGCTCTTCAGCAGTTACAGTTTCGATAATGAAAATCCTGGTTTGAGCTAAGTCTATGACCTTTGTGTTTACCTCATGATTGAGATGGGTCACTTCATAACATAGGTATATTAATGGACATATATCTAATTAGTGTTTATCCGTTGATTTCACAACCTAAGTGGTTCCTCATGATTGAGATGGGTTACTTGATAACTTAGGTATAAGTATAGGATTTAACATAAGTAAGGGGTATCTGTTGAGTTTCTGCTTTGTGGTTATCCTTGTTGGATTTATAGAGACCTTGAGGGTCTCGAGGTCCCTACTGAGTATCGTATACTCACCCCTGCACGGGCTACGCCCGCACCTCGTTGTGTTGTTTACAGACGACGGGCAGCGCTGATGGAGGCCAAGTGTTCAAGGACTGGATGGTTTCTGGTGGTCGACTTCACGACGAGATGATACTCGGAGGAGGTCGATGGGCGAGAGCAGTGTTCTAGGATTGGTTGGTACCCGGTGGTGGACTTCACGATGAGAAGATACTCGGAGGAGGTTGACGTGCGAGAGCATTGTGGAGTGCTATCTGTACCTACCCATTAAGTAGGATCCGTGGTGGACGATCCAGGAGCTGCGCTATCTGTACCTACCCTTTAGGTAGGATCCGAGGTGGATGACCCAGGAGCTGCTTCTATTCTTCCAGCTGTTTGTCTTTTCTGTTGTAGCATTACTTTTCAGTTGGGTTTGTATTCTGGCCCTTTTACCTTTCATCACATTTTTTGTACTTAGTGTTTTTCTTCCGCTTGTACTCTATGGTGTTTTGTTTGCTTTTATAAAGGAAATGCCTTCCCAGTTATCGGGATTTATACCTTTGGTGCTAGTCGCCAGCCCCTGGACTATGGAAGGCAGGCTTGGGGTAGTCATGTCACTGGCCCTGAGGACGGGTCGTGAGAAATTGGTATTTGATGAGTCGGCTCTACCACAGAACTTATAACTCTAATATTTTCTTTCTGTGAAAAAATAGTGTTAAGGGTACCGAGTGTGATTTTCAGTTCAGGGAGTCCAGTGTTGGTGCGGGTGGCCGACGTATCCATACATCTGGACCCTGACAACTGATTTCCGACTTTGTGCACGAAGCACTGATTGCGTGTGTGTTTTCAAAGGTTTTACCTTAGAACAGCTCAAACCAGGTCAGCTCACTAGGTATAAATCATTTGACTATTTCACGTATGTTTCTTTCAGGATGCCTTTCCATAGATGACCAGCTAGATCCTAGAGGGATGTACGTACTAACAGCATGCCGAGTGACGAGGCTTCGATATAGGGCCCTCTTGTAGTTGAGGCACCAGCGGAGGCACCAACAGTACTACTATACGTTGGGCCACCGTTGCCACCAGCCCCAGTAGTAGGCGATGCACGCCGCATGAGCCTGCTACACATGTTCTTGAGCCAGATGCCACCCAGGTTCCGGGGAGAGACGGACCCACAGGCGGCTGAGGATTGGATGGAGGCTGTGGTTGGAGTTTTCAAAATATTGGGTATACCAGCGGACTTCATGGTGATCTTTGCTGCCAGCCTCTTTCAGGAAGAAGCTGAGAGATGGTGGAGCCACTTTTTCCAATTTTGCGATTGGATGAACTTCACTTGGGAAGACTTTGAGACCTTTTTCAGGGTGGAGTTTGTACCAGTGGCTCTACACCTCGAGCATGTTCAGGAGCTGCAACCTCTGCCTCATGATTTTCCATCAGTAGACGAGTCATCTATAGGCAGTAGACAGATGATGCAGAGGTCCAAGAGGACCAGATCCAACTGTACGAGGAGCAAAAAGTGTTATGAATGTGGCAGGAAGGGTCACCTGGCACGTGGCTATCTGACCCCTCGCAGAGTTGATCTGCAGGCTTTGGAGGAGCCACCAAGACAGAAGTATCGGCGGGTGCTTTAGCAACAATCGAGCGGTGGACAAGGCAGTAGAGCTCCAGAAAAAGGTGGACATGAGCGAAACTAGTGGATTCCTTTTTGTTCTTGGTACACTAGTTCCATGTTGCTGTTGTATTTGTGTCTTTGTACTTTGAGATACAATTATAAAAGACACTTATCCTAGTGACACTTGCTTTCCTGTCCTTTTTTTGGGTTGATATTGAGAGGTCCCAGTTTAAAATGTTGACTTGACCCTCACTTTCAAGATTTCTACTGGAGGAGACCCAGTGACCTCAAACTGATGCCGACAGTGTGACTCAACCCTTGGAGGTGAGAGTTACGGTTGGATCTCTTGGTAGTAGCGTCGAGGCCTTACGACGTCATCCATGGCATGAATGCATCATTCATGTCAGGATTGACTGTATTAGGCAATGGGCGTGGTTCATCCAGGGGATGAGACTGAGTTTCTTTTTTTGGCAAAGGAGAAATTTTAGCAGCTCCTACAGATCGTAGGAAAAGAAGGTGCAGATCATCCAGGAGCAGATGAAGACTGCATAGTGTAGTAAAAAACAGGAAGCTGGCGCCAGTCTTAGAGACTCGGGCATGTTAAATATTTCAAGAAGAGGAAGCTTTAAGGAGTGATGAGTCTGTGAAGTAGCAGACGTGGAGACAGAGCTAGGAGAGCAGCATGAGGTGGTGTACATTTTAACATGATTCAACCATCCAGCTTAGTTGTCCCTGCCAGGCTCAGGGAGCTGGAGAGCAGGGGAAGAGAGTAGCTGCATACGGTCAATGAGTGTGACCCAATGGCTCTAAAAAATGATTCAAGGGACAATCTATGTCCACTACTAGCTGTCGAAGTAACAGACGTTGATATGAATCATTCCTTCCTTCCATGAATCTGGTCCCAGACCTAGAGTTTCCAGTAAGTCGTAGACTTGACCCTCACGTCTGGAGAAACCTTGGGAGAAGACTCGATAATCACACTTACACCGACAGTGTGGTATGAACCTCGAGGCGAGAGTTTCGGTTGGAATATCTTGGTGGAAGCGTCGAGGCCTTATGATGTTGGTCTTGGTGTATATTAGATTCACATTTCATGCTTAGATTGATTGTATTAGGCAAAAAGGTTGTGGTATAACTACAACGTTGGGAGGGGTTTTCCTTGGTCGGAGAAAAAGAAACCCCAGGCAGCACCTAATAAACTCATGCATAAGAGGGTGTGGCTAATCACTCTTGAGTTGGTCAACCTTACCCTCGTGGAAGCAGGAGTTTTGAGTTTCAGTTCTTAACAGGAAAATGGAGACCTCTGGAATTCGAGGATGGTGACCATGTTTTCTTACGGGTCTCACCTCGATGATGTCAATGGAGATGTGGTCGAGGCGGCAAGTAAGCTTTGAGGATCAGGGAACCCTTTTCAAGTCCTCAGCAAGGTAGGCGAGGTGGCTTACCGCTTGACCCATCCACCTCAGTTGCACCAGGTGCATGACGGCATCCACGTATCTGAACTGGGAAGATACGTGCTTGACCCGACACAGATCATCGACCATGGTGAGATGGACATTGGCGATGGGGTGACTTTAGCGATGTTCTAGTAGGAGTTGAGGATCGACATGAGCGGTCCTACGAGGAAGGTCGATTCCACTTGGGTGCTTTCATTGGCAGCACAGGAACCTCCTGGTGAGCACATGGGAGTGGAAGGCTCAGATGCGTGCTCAATACCGCTTTTGTATACCTAGATTGTGTTAAAGATTTACGGGGACATAAATCCCTATGGTGGGAGTAATGTAAAGACCCGTAAAATTCAAGGGAAATTGTTTCTTAATATTCTTTGGGATTTTACAAGAACACAGTTTCTGACAGCACCTAATTCCGAGGCCCGGTGTGCCCAGAATCAATACCCGAAGTTAGGCTCGGGTACGTTCAGTGAACGAATGAGCGGGTTTTTATAATGTTTGAACCAGTGCTCGGAATTGAAGTCTGAGGGCACCGATGAACTCACAACACCGGTAATTTCTTAAGAAGAACCTTCCTGGAGTTATGTATACTTGAGAGGAGTTGTTAAAAAAAAGTTGAGGAATAAAAATATAATTGTTTCACAAATTTATTTTTATTTCTTGCTAAGTGGTTAAGTTTTGAGTCACAACACCCTTCCCCTCTCTTATATGGTTATATCCTAAGTAAGGGAGTTGGGGGCGAGACCCTCTTGTAGTTAACTACCTTTGAGATGATTAAGGTGGGGTGGGGCCCACACGAGCCCAACCCCTCCCCTTCCTCTAACGTTCATAAATTTTCCCTTCTTTAATTTGTAACTCTCAAAAAGAAAACCCCCTCTCATAATTCTTGCCAACTTACACTAATTGATTAATTGAACCTCCCCAATTAATTAATTAAGAGTTTTGAGTTTTAAATTTCAAATGGCATGTGTTAATAAAATAATTGGATGATCCCTTTTTATTTTATATTGGGGGACACACTTTGTGTTGAGGATGTTGGGGAGAGAGATGGAGAGAGAGCCTCGTGAGAAGAAGAAGAAGAAGGAAGAGGAGAGAATTCCTCCCCGTTGAAGAACGACGCCTCTTCAACGAATATCGACACTTCCTTATCGAAGAACGACAACTTTCCTCTTCCGTGACAAGGAAGGAGATGCCGACCTTGGAGATCGATGTCAACAACAATGTTCTTCTACTTCTTTCGACATCGACAGAATAGATACCGTTCTTCCGCGACGTTCGACTTCCGCGATTCGATGACGTGCGACGTCATTTTCGAGGTAGGGGTTAATTGTTTCTTCTTCATGAATATTTTTGTCGCCATTCATCGTTCTCTAATTTGGCGACCTGTTATCGCAAAAACGGGAGGAGGTTGGACCGAACGAACACGACCGACTCTCCTCCCCACTTGCGGCACGAGCAAGGCAGCGCGGTGACGTTTCACCACGCTTAAATAATGAAGAATGGGTGGACAAGCGTGGCGCCGTCGTGCCGCACCGTTGAAGTAAAAAAAAGCCAAGGCACCGTCGCGCTGCGCCAAAAAACTGCAAAGAGGCCATGGTTTGTTTATTTGATGTGGGGATTGACAAGCGATAATGGAACA
The DNA here is from genome assembly GCA_963277665.1 of Viscum album. NCBI lineage: Eukaryota > Viridiplantae > Streptophyta > Magnoliopsida > Santalales > Viscaceae > Viscum > Viscum album. The sequence continues at coordinate 1,297,033,724 of OY728135.1, forward strand.
AGCCGCAGAGACATTTTGAATTCTTCGCAGTGAAGAGTCGGTCCCGGGAGGACCGCCGGCGAAGACCGCCGGAAAAACGGACCACCGGAGAGCATCTGCTGGTCCGCGGAAGAGCCTGTCGGCACGCCACGCCGGCAGCCAAAACCGGCCAGCTGCCAGAACGCGACGGCGCCCGGCGCGCCGCCATGAGGGTCCGTCGCGGCTGAAGTCGCGGCGGCATGAGGTGGTCTCGCGACCACATGGGACCAGACGGCAGACCGGGGGTCGTAACCCCTGACGGTCAAATGGAGCGGCCCCCGACCGCCAGTTGCGATGCGATATTTGGATCGAGACGGTAGTTTCATTATATTACACTAAAGGTTTCGGTGAACTTGGGGTATGACCAGGTTGGTTCGACCCCAAATCCAACCGGGCCGTCGGAGCGGAAACGCTTATAACTTGAGCTCCGGATGTTCGATTGACGTGTCGTCGACTTTGTTGGATTCGTCTTGATGAGACAGAACTTTTGGAATACTTCTCCTGAGATTTGGATACAGTTGGATAGTGACCGGGTTGGATTTTACCAAAAATCCAACCGGGCCCCTAGAACGGAAAAGCTAATAACTTTCAGACGGGACGTCCGTTTGACGATCCATCCGCAGCCTTGGTGATCACATTGATAAACGGTCCCTATGAGTATACCCTATAAGATTTCGGGGTACAGTTTAGATACAGATGGGTTGGTTCGCACACTAAACCAACCAGGACCCTAGGACGAAAAGGCTAATAACTCCCAGACTGGGCACCCGATTGGCGTGTCGTCTGTTATGTTGAGACCCCTATGACGAGGAGGTCCTTTGTGATACTTCTTCATGGGAATTTGTGATACTTGGAGTTTTGAACAGTAGCTCATGGAGCGGACCCTCCCGAAGATGAGGGTACGGAGTACGGAGACCGTGTAGTCGGCTGAGACCTGACGACTGCTTGACCGACTCGACTTGGAGTGAGTCTACAAGCCCAGTGGATGGAGCACTACTTTGTTTGGGTATAGACCCATGGAGGACGAAGCACTACTATGTTTGGGTGCAGACCCGCGGTACTCGACCAGAGAGTACCTCTGCAAGCTATTAGGGGGGATGCACTACTGTGTTTCGGTGGCAGACCCCGACGGGATGCACTACTGTGTTTGGGTGGCTGACCCGCGGTACTTGACAGGAATAGTACCTCAGCAGTCTTAGGTTAGTGAGCATTACCTCGGAGTCGGGACAGGATCACTGTACTCGTCAGAGACGGGGCTCTTCAGCAGTTACAGTTTCGATAATGAAAATCCATGTTTGAACTGAGTCTATGACCTTTGTGTTTACCTCAGGATTGAGATGGGTCACTTGATAACATAGGTATATCTATGGACATATATCTTAGTAGTGGTTATCCGTTGATTTCATAACCTCTGTGTTTCCTCATGATTGAGATGGGTTACTTGATAACTTAGGTATAATTATGGGATTATACCTAGGTAAGGGTTATCTGTTGAGTTTTGCTTTGTGGTTATCCTTGTTGGATTTAGAGAGACCTTGAGGGTCTTGGGGTCCCTACTAAGTATCATATACTCACCCCTGAATGGGCTATGCTCGTACCTCATTGTGTTGGTTGCAAACGACGGGCAGCGCTGACGGAGGCCGAGTGTTTGAGTACTGGATGGTATCCGGTGGTCGACTTCACGATGAGATGATACCTGGAGGAGGTTGACGGGAGAGGGAAGTGTCTGAGGACTGGACGGTACCCGGTGGTGGACTTCACAATGAGATGATACTCGGGGTAGGTTGACGGGTGAGAACGTTGTGGAGCGCTATCTGTACCTACCCTTCAGGTAGGATCCGTGGTGGACGATCAAGGAGTTGCGCTATCTGTACCTACCCTTCAGGTAGGATCCGAGGTGGATGACCTAGGAGCTACTTATATTCTTCAAGTTATTTTTCTTTTCTGTTGTAGTTGTACTTTTCAGTTGGGTTTGTATTCTAGCTCTTTTACCTTTCCGCACTTTCTTTTGTACTTTGTGTTTTTCTTCCGCTTGTACTCTGTGGTGTTTTGTTTACTTTTATAAAGGAAATTCCTTCCTAGTTATCGGGATTTACGCCTTTGGTGCTAGTTTCCAGCCCCTGGCTTACGGAAGGCGGGCTTGGGTTAGTCCTGGAACGGGCCCCGAGGATGGGTCGTGACACGAATTATTATTCCTCATGTTTTATGTCATTCATATGAATATAAAAGTAGGATGTGATGGAAGCAATATGTGATCAATAATATATAGAAAATACCAATAGTGAAGTAGGGTAGTGTATAAATTGAAAATTTGGAAAATGGAATAGAGGCAGTTCATCCATGAATTACATTAATAAATTTTCTATTCCAATGTTAATCATATGAAGAAAAAAATCAATATAACAATATTTTCCACAACCATACCTAAATAAGTTTGAATAAGTAGGATAATTATTACATTGAAAAAAGTAAAAGGATTACAAATCTACTATTGGAACGAAAAATATGTCATGGAATATTTTGATTAATTTTCCAAAGGAGAATAAGTATTCATAACCTATTTTATAAGGATGAAGATGGTACTATTAAAATTGAATTTCACTACATTCTTATAAAATTGTATCCATGAAATAAAATAAAACCAAACCCCACTCTAATAAATCAACCAACTATATATGATAGTACTCTTTGGCATGTGTGAAAATATTATTTCACCATTAGATAAGTGAGTAATAGAGGGAATTGTGAATGGATTCATCCTAACCAGATAGTTCTTAAACCTAAAAATATTTGTAATTAGACAAACCTATTTTAGGATTGACCTAGATTAAACCCCGCAAGATGTATGATTAGTTATTATGGTGCATCAACACATGATAGATCACATTATCCATCTATTAGGCTATAGTGGTGATCCATGTAAAATATACTTTTTGGATTTTATTAGTCCTTTATCATTGAATAAACCTTAATAGGGGTGTTGATAAGGGAATTGAATAATTATCAACTATTTAGATGTTGTTCTCTCAAAATGAGGAACACTTGAATCACTCCCTTTATTTCTTTATAATTTGAATAAAGTAAAATACACATATGATTTTACTTGGTTTACATACAATGGTCTACATCCAAGGAGAATGCATGAAAATGATTTTGTACACAAATTTCAAAAACATATCACTACTTACACATTTTAATAAATATTAATGGTCTCTTTGGACCTCCTAGTTCACTAAAATTAATGTTTAGAAACCTCAATAATCACCCACAATAGGTAACTACACTTTCCTCAAGATGTAACCTTATTATTCAAATAATGTTGAATAACCCATTTTATAACGTTGATATTTCTTTATAAAATTTGATTCAAACATCCAACAAGATAGTGGAACACATGGGTTACATTTTTCTTTGAATTATTTTTTCAAGAAGAGATCAGGAATTTGTTTACCCTTTATGTGTATTTTGCTCATTACCTTCAACCTTATAACACATTATCCTATTTAAATCATCTCTTTAACATACGTTCCATCCATGCCTATTCATTTAATAAATTATGGCCCTCAAAAACTAACATGAATGAATTTATGGATTGATGGTTATAACTACCATAAAATCCAAGTATGGTGAAACATTTTTTCCAAAATTTAATGACTCAAACCCTAAAATAGGATGCAACAGGGCGTTTTTTAAAAATCATGTCCATTTTTTCATAACACATTGTGCACCATGACTATAGACTTCTTCTGTAATATGTTTGGCACAAGTTAACTTCCTCCAGAATGTTTCCTTCAACACAATCATTATGAGACTCCTCATGAATAATAAGTGAATAAAACTATTAAATATTTTAACACATATCCCAAATTCTTCTTTTTTCAATCACATTTATCTTCCTGGAAATCATTATTCACCTTATTTTTCAATAAACAAAACCTAAAAATTACTAATATTAGATTCTTGATAAACAATATCCACCTTTTTTATTAAAAACCAATAAATATGAAAAATTTCATGAACTCAAAGAAACAACATCATTTTTAAAATTTAACATTCAAAGGCACGTAACAATGATTCACTAGTCACAAAATCTAATCCCATGTGGGAAATTCTCAGTGTGAGAAATAGTATTTTAATGGATTTATTACTGCGAGAACATACCATTAATATATTATAATCAAAAATTATGATAATACACCCTTTCTCACTAAATTCAACAAAATATAAGATCTACCAATTTCAATCACACTTTAAAATCTTGAATATATCTTTCACACTTTTTCAACAGACCAAAAGAGACCATTTCTCTGAAAGGTTACAAGTGACTGTTAGAAGCATAGAAATAAAACAATATAAATATAAATATCATTCTCTTCGGAGTAAAAACCTTATGAGGGGTGAGAAATATTCATGTTCCATCTAGTTATATAGATTTAGTTAGACTCCAAAATCCAACCTATTGTTTTCAAAAAAGCACCATGGGTAGTTTCTCAGTCGTTATATCTTCATTTTTCTCCTAAGGGGACACATTCTCCAATTTATCAAAACATTTTTAAACATTCACCATTATGAATTGATAAATAACGACAATTATCATTATTATCAGTTGATTCATGGGATTTTTTATAAGGTTAATAGAACATGATTTTTCAAAATTGATTGGAATACTAGTTCCAAATTAAATTCTAACATATCTAATTTGTTTTTTCATCCAAAAATATTTATTATATTCATTAGTTGTTGAAAAATATTCATCACCCATGGTGTTTAAAGACATATTGTCATGTTTCTGTTTAAATAATTGGATGTAATAATTTATAAGATAGAATTATCCCCCTAATCATGATTTCCAGTTATCAACCGAACCAACCTGATCCATATCATAAAATCCCCACAACTATTGTTATAAATTCTTATTGTAAAACAACGCATAATGAATGGTGTTCTTAATATATAAATGTATCCTTTTCATATATTTTTTGTTATATTCATTCACACACTTATGATATCAAGTGTCTCGATATATGGAAAAACAAAATATCAAATATAGTGGTAGTAAAATAGAGTATACTACTAATCATTTCTCGATTGACTATGATATCTAATTCTTTCACTTCCTTATCATTTGATAATTATATACGGGTCTGAACTAGAATTTTCATCGGTATTGAACTGTCAATCTAATACATTTCTTCACCTAGCATTTTTTTTATGAGATTTAATGATCCCATCCATTCTAGGAAACACATGTAATCCAAAGAAAAATAGAAATTCACTTATAAGAGACTTCGCTAATTTGAACCTCAAGATATCTAAATATTTCATGCATTAGATGTCTTCCTAGAATCCATAGACAAATTCATCCACATATAAAAAACATTATCCATTTCTTTTTTTATTATATGATATAGTGGTTTCGACCAACTCCATCTGTTCGTAATCCAATCTTCTTTAATTATTTGTTCATTCTTGAGCTCCAAGATCATGATGCTTACTTTAAACTATATAAGGAAATATTCCATAATAAATATAAATTTTTATCATTATTAGTGATAAAACTATCCATTTTTCAATGTATAATTCCTCTTTAAGGAGACCATCAAGAAATCTTGATTTGACATATATGTGGTACACCTTGGATACCTTCTTCTCTGCCATGGATATGAATAATTTTATTATTTTATTTCACAACATTGGGGAAAAGTTTTCATCCATATCATTTCCATCAATTTTTTAAAACAATATTCAGAAAAGTTATGATTTTTTCCTCATAAATATTCCAAAATCATTAAATTTATTCGAAAACAACCATTTTTCCACAATGATGTTCACATTGGGTGGCACCCAAAAAAATCACATCTCCAATTTTTTATATCTGGACAAGATACCCATGAATCAAATTGACCCATATTTCATCCTTTGATGATTATTCATTTTATTATTATTCCTCTAAAGATAAGAATGAAACTATTTTTTGTCCCTTCATCTTTATTTTTTGAACAGGGGATGGAGGATATATAAAAATTCTTGTTTCATTTATTTCTGTCATTCTTGATCATATTCTAGAAACTATTTTCCAACTATGGTTTCTTTATCATTAAAGTTTCGATAAGTGTTATATACATGTCTTGGAATTCCCACTAAGCCATTAAGTTACATAGTTATTCTACTTTAAAAAATTGAATACTTTTCAAGGGAAACATGCTCAATAAAATTTAAACTCTTACCAAGTGTCACAAGCAATTTCATATTTTAAACTACAACCACATAATTACTTTCAATAAATTATCCAATAGATTTACGGAAGAACCAATAGGATCTACTCTGTAAATAATATTCAAATTGGGTTTCATCATCACCATGAGTTTAAATCATTCTATTATAGTATTCATTGATAATGAATCAGTTACATCCAAAAATATTGATGTATATCTTTTTAGTATTCTTTCCATAATAAATTTTATATTGTTAGGACCAATAGGGGCATATATACCCTGAGAGAATGGTGAATCAGGGTATGGATATTATTTTTTAAAAAAATTCATGCCCTACGGGATCACGACCTCTTTATTACAAGGATTAAATTGTTTTCACTTTTGTGTTAATTAGGATCAATTATTTTCTTCTTTATATGATGACAATGCTTTGAATGCAATACAGGGAAGAAAGCAGGAAAACACAGAGATTTTTACATGGTTCACCCTCACTGGTCTATGTCCAAGGAGCATATAATGGCGATGTTCCATTGTACCATATCCACTAAGGCTCACTGCCAATTTACAATGTTCGTGCTAGATCACTTCTATGCCCAGGCTCACTACTTTTACAATGTTCAGGGTTAGCTCACTACTTTCCCAAGGGGCGCTCCCTGTTTCTCTCTCTCTGGCTCACTGCTGGTGACGAGGATCACCTTCTTCCTCTTCCTTTACTCACTACTTTGGAAAGGATCCACTCATAGTTTATAGACTTATAGATCTCTTCATTATCTCTAATGAATACATCCTTTGTTGTAGGTGGATGCTCTGTTGAAGTCTAACATTCACCCGTAGATGAATCTCACTTTGCAGCGAAGGTATTGGGAAATCTTCCAGCTTTAACACAGCCCTGAATCACTGCTGTGAAACAACCTTACTTGGTGTCCTTTTCTAAGTCAGCACACAAGTCTCAGCATGCAATTCAAAACTGGCGCGCAAGTCCAACTCAACCACTTGCGTGACACAAGCTTCTACAACTGCAAACTTGCGCGACACAGACCCTTTTACACCCAAAAAAATATTGGCGTGCAACCAACAACATTCGTGCTTCTTCAAAAAACGGCGTGCAAGTGTCACCAAACCACTTGTGTGACGTTTTCTTCTTCAAATCAAAACATGTGCGACTCACTTCCCTTCTTTCCCAAACACCCTTAGGCGTGCAACAATCACCTGGCGCATAACTTATACTTGCACGACCACCACACCTACACGACAGGAGATTTTATTTTTCTATTTGTTGAACTCTACAAAAAATGTGGAGGGTTCAACCTCTATTTATATGAATTTGGACACCCTGCATGACGGCGGTAAAGCCTCGCCTCGGCGTGCAGGTTTCGGCACACAAGTCTCCTGTCGCGCAAATCACCTGCGCGACCAACCATAAAACATGGGCACCCTTATCCCTTTTCCATATTTTGATGCTCTGATCTTGAAAAACATAGGGCGCTCAAGTTTTCACTTCTTCAAGTCAACGACGCGCAAGTCCATTTTCCAAAACCACTTTTCTCCATTTGTCTATTTTCAGGCCCAAAAATTTGGCAAACACTGGGAAACGTCACCACCTTGTATTTTCTAGTTTTGTACCACCTCCAAACCATCCATTCCTTTATCAACTTCCTTTAATTAAACATGGATGGTTAACCAAATCCCTTGAACTCAAAATTCCACCATGAAATCCCATTTTTCAACAAATTTTTATATCATAGTTTGCCTTGTCAACAATCACAACACAGATGTCCACTTTGCCAACAAAAAACAGTCACCTGAAAAATACTTCAATGATGCCTTGAGGGATTTTTTCCCAACACACATATATATAATTATCTTTATTGGTACAAAATAAGGATCTATTGGTGAAAAGAACCACAGATTGTGCTACCTATTTGTAATATCTATATAGTAATACATTATTAATAATCTTATTTTGATCCATTTTGTTTATGATTTGATTCATTATTCCAATTACATAGTCCTATTGATGATTTATACACACATAAACGTGATTTTCAGTCCAATACATTTCATGATATTATTATAATTGAGTTTTGGTAAATACTGTATCATTTTTGGTCAAAAACATTTTTATTTTTACACCAAAAATATTTTTAGCCAAACACAAATATAATGTTATACACTTAAACACATCATATGTGTGATATATAACCATAATATATGATAATATACTAAAATAATCAAGAAAAATTAAATACTACCATATTCCATTTATTGAATTAGGTGTAATTGGCCCACAAACATCAAAAAACATGAATTTTATAATTCTTGATAGCATCCGCTTCTTTTTCCTGTAACTATTTCATGTAATGTTATCCTCTTAATAAGATTCCCATTTGTGAGTGTTATTATATTTAATATTGGTAATATCTCTTTCTTAATTGGACTTCAATATATTTCCCTTGGTTTGTTATATCTAGTGGAAAAGTCCTTTCTTCCAAATTCAATTTTCAATTTCCATAGACATCATAAGAAAATTATCTTTACTAAAAATTTAAAGATTTCAATTTATATATTCTTCATAATAGAATGGAGATACCACATCCTTTCAAAAAATCATAGCATCTTCCTGAACTCCACCATATTCATTGAGTCACATAATTGACTAAAACTAAGAAAAATATGTTTGAGGAATTTAACTAAGAGAATATTTGTTTTCCTGATTTCTTTACTACAAAATTTATCCTTATCAGATCCAATGATATTAAGATGTACATCATTTTCAAAATAAGAAACATCATCCTTATTATTTTTTATTCCAGTGATGATGTTTTTATTTCTTATCGCATGAGATATATAATCAAAATCAAAAAAAATATTTAAATATTTCTCTCAAATAAATATTTTCTATTTTAGCATTCTAATACTTTCTTTTCTTTACCCAAATTTTATATTCAACCTGTGTTGATGATGATTAATCTTTCATTTAATCTTCATAAAATAATTCTTCTTTATCGTGAAAAATATAATATACATTTTTATTTTTTATTTTTCAAGATGAATAATCCAATTATTGTTTTACACCCTTCAAATATTAAATTGTAACTTGTACTTTAATATTGATGATAAATAGATATATTTATTCCAAAAAAATGATAATATAAAAAATCCTTTAAAAGAATATAAAATTCTAGAAATGAAGGACTTTTATTTTCCAACTATTTTCTATAGTGATATCTCTTTGAAATATAAAACTTATATTGGTTGTGTCCCAAATTTCCAAAATAGAATCATTTAATTTCTATAATATTTATCTTAGTGTAAACTACTCCAAAAGTACCTTGTTGAGTGTTTTGGAGATCCTCATTACTATGATGTGTTGATTGTTATGTTTTAGCACTAAACAATTCCATATTATTTATGTTATCATACTCTATAATAGATTTGTTTTTTAATTGAATCATTGTATGTGTAGAATGGGAATTCATTCCTCACTGAATTCCCCTAATGAATTTCTAGCCTATATAAGAGAAATGTTATTTTATCTAGTTAATTTCACACCAAGTATGATTATATATTCATGATTCTCACCCTTGAAATGTCGTCTAATGATGTCATTCTTAGTTCCTACATTTTCTTGAATTTTTCATTAACTGATATATATATATATATCCCATCAATGATTTTGGTTTTCTCCTTACCTTTTATTTTCAATTCTACCTCTTTCTTTGAAAATTCTAAATTTATAGTTTTGAGATATTTGATTTATTATTTAATTATAAAATTTATTCATACTATTTATATATATTCAACTTAGATTCATGAACTAATACACTATAATTCTTTGTGTTGGACCTCCAACAATAAATTTCCTCTTGGTCTACTCCATGTTCAACCTGGAGATCAACTCTACTGATAATATGATTTTTAGAGGCACAATAATTTACTTATGAAATAGTTACTAGATAATATTCATCAAGATCTTTAAAATCATTAACAAAATCAACTTTATATTCATCATATTTTACATATTCTTGTTAGAGAATTTTTGTCATTATATAAACTATGTTCCTAACCATTACATCTTCCCTATATTCCTTTTAAAATTTCATGGTCCAATTTTCTAAAATATTTTCCAATTTTATACATTTGAAATAATCTAGTTGAATATTACTATTAAACTGTTTCCCCACTTCTAAGGGTAAACAAAAAATGGACGTTAGCTTATTTATTTCTTCTTCTTTTGAAACTTCCCTTACTGTGAGTTTCTTTATATATTTTAATGTCCATTCATAAGAATATTCCTTTAGGTATAGACTCATTGCCTTTATTACTAATCTAATAAGATTTTAGAGTGTGATCAATAGTATCGAGAGAGTTTCTTTTGGATATTTATCCTCAATAATTGACACATTTAAATTAAACTAAGGAAGATGTGTTCTCATGATTCTCTTTAGAATCTTCTTAACATAGGTATCGTCTCCATTTATATGTGTTTCATCAAAAATAGCAATTAGTTGATTGGAAAAGGCATCATATATATCACATGGAATCATTCTCAGGTCCCCATATTTATTCCATAGAACCTATAAATTTGCCACAAAGTACATTAAATTTCCATTATAGATATTCAGAAATTTTTACCATATAACATGAGAAGTTTTAAAATTTATAACCTTTGTTTAAAAGGTATTTTTGAGTGAAATTTATAAAAAATTAGTCACATATAAATATTCATATAATTTTATATTATTATTCCCTAATAAATCTCTACATTACATTTTCATATAAATATTATACATAGAAGACACATAGACTTTAATTCCAAAATACTGGAAATAGTCTCAGATGCGGCTCTATAATAATTGATTATTTCTAACATCAAAGATAAAAACTCATTTGGATGAAAATTGTTTTTGTGATTGTGAGAGAGAGAAATTCCCAATAAAACCCATTTAAAACCACTTATTAGTACATTATCAAGTAATATACCTTGAGAGGTGGGGTGAATCAGGGTATTGGTGAATTAGGTTTTCATTCAATCTTGTTCGTTCTTGTTTAGGAATACACAAATGTATTCATTTATTTCTCTATATAGTTAATAAATAAGTAAGTGAGATAGATGATTTTAGATTCTTCACCCACATTGGGTTATTCCCATGGAGCCTGTACAAAAATTTGTTTATGCACAAATCATTAAAAATATCCAAAATTTAGTAATTTATATATTTGGAGTGGTCTAACTAAACCTCCTAGTTCACTATTATGACTTTCTGTAAAGATCACTACACTACCAAACAAAGAAACTCACTTCTCCCCATGTTTAAAAATTATTATTCAAATAGTTTGTAGAAATTTTCACCAAATATAGTGTTTTTTCTTCATTATAGTTGTTTCAAACATCCATTCAGACAATAGAACACATGGATCGCCTTCTTATTTAACCCTCATTTTCATATGAGATCTAGAAATATTCATCAACCTTTTTGGTCTTTTATATTCTACTATCATCCGTAAGAATTTTTATCCACTGTAAATATTATAATTAATGTGAATTTTATCCATTATAATGAATTCATTAAATTACTTTATTTGAAAAGGGATAATAAAAATCTCATTCATAGATAGTCACAACTTCCATAAAATATTAGGATGGAACAACATATGTATCCAGATTTGTTGAATAAAACCCCAAAATCAATTGAAATTCAGTGTAATGACAAAACCAGGTTTGTTTTTCCTCAAAAATTTTATAACTATGCTTGTTACAACTTTTTGTGAGCCATTTTTTCTAGGAAATTTTTTTTGATCCATTAACTTTAATAAATCCATAGGGAGACTCCATGTGGCACATGGGTGAATTCCTAGAATGAGTCATCATGATGGATTCATAATAGTGAATATGTGTGGCACATAGGTGGATGCCTAATTCCTCACACCTTACTCTATGGTCATAGAAGACCTAGGGTTTTTTCATATATGTATTCCTTGAGAAAATTCCCCTAACTATCAGCAAAGTCACCAAATCAATCAATAACCAACACCCAAATGGATTTTATAAGTATCAAAAAATGATGTTTAAGACATATTAAAGAGATTCTTCAATTATTTGAACAAAACATTAAAATTATCCTTTAATTAAACACCTTAAACATCTAGTAAAACATCCTTCATATGATTTTTCAACAAACACAACTAAAAATTACTAAGAGGATAATTTTTTTCTAATATCTATTTTTCTGTCATTTCTAATTTATTCATCCGTACTTACTGGAAATGGGTAAAATAGATATTGATATAATACATATCAATATATTTAATCAACATAAGATCAAGAGAAAAAGTGGTGACCCTAAAAATATGAGGTTTATATCCATTAGGGAAGAGCTAGTTTATGGAGATGTGTCTAATTTTTTAAAAGGTCCCATTACCCAATTCACCCAATTCCATATTGAAATTATGTTTTCTAACCTAATATAATTATTTCTTCGAGTTTCATGTTTATTTTTCTACTAAATTATTTTAATGTAAACGAGAAGGAATCACAAGTATAGGAAATTATATCATGGAATGCCATATTTTCATAATGTTAATAGAAAAAAAGATGCCTAGAAAAGTGGTTATTGAATCCTTGAGGATAAAAGAATATAAAATTCATTTTGCATCCATTAATTCATTTTATAGTGCTTCTTCTATGAATGAGGAGAGTAGAATCCAATGTGAATTTGGGAATGTTAATGATGATGAAGACCTAAGGATGTTAACTGTAAAAGTATTCCACTTAAAAGAGGAAATTATTCCATTGTCAAAACAAAAAATAATTTAAAATACAAATTTGGAGAGAAATACTCATAAGATATCATTCAATGTTATTAAAATTAAAGTGGTTAATTTTAAAAGCTTAAATAAAATACATATTGAAATAACAATTGATATTATATATCTGACTAATTCCCAATCTGAGTAATTGACGGTGATTACTACCAATGAATATAATCTCAAATATAATGTCCGGGGGATTAATTTTCACTCAAAATAAATTTTGAATTATAAATCCTTGAATGATCATATTACTCATCACATAATAGAAATAGTTGAGGAAAATCAAATCCAGCTATAACAGAATGTTTTCCATAAAGATTCTATTTCTCATTTCAATTATAAAATGAAGCATAATAGATCCAATATTTGAAAACAATCCAAGGAATTATAGGATGAGATGTACAATGGTATGATATTATGAAATATCTCAACATACAACTTGAATTAAGGTGTGTGAAGATCCAGGGTATTGAATAATAATTATTCTCTAGTATCAAGCAAGAAGAAAAATATAATGATATTGGTAATCCTAAATATAAATTTTCAGTAACTTTATTATTTTATTATCCTTTTATCAGTCAATTAATGAGTCACTTGGCTATTTATGGTGTGAAAACCCATTTTGAGTCAACTATACAAACCAACTAAATCGGTATATCCTCTGTTATAGATAAAACAAGATAAACTTTCCTTGAATGTATGTAAAAGAAGAAATAAAACAATTTAATGAAGGGGAAAAATTTATAACATGAAGACAAGTTGTCCAAGACATACGAGCTAAAATGGGAAGTAAGTCAAAACACCATGTAACCAATAGTCACCTCCAATCCAACTCAAACTGAATGTAGTACCAATAAGAGAAGCCATCATAAATAAGGATGTTTTTCCATTTACCCAAATTCATAACTGAAATATATAAAACTTCTTAAATTCACAAGTAGGGTGTGATCCAAAGACCAGTTTTATACCACCACATTTTCCATATAAGGTCTAATAACAATAATTCACTTATTTTAGCTTTCATAAAAATAAAATTTACACTGAATTTTTCAGAATGTAAATCTTGTGACAAATAATTTTTCTTTTTACTACTTTGGATTTCAAAAAAGGATTTCGTATCCTAAAACAAAAAATATGTCAAGTAAAACTGTTAAAATAGGAAATAATATCCATTCACCAAGAGTTAAATAGGTAAAAACATATCCATGAAATATCTGATCAAGGGAATCTATGAGATATAACCTCATATAAAAATATATGAGCAACATTCCATGATAAAAACAATAATATTAAAAATAAACATAAATGAAAAAGAAACTCATACATGGGATATTGACTATGGTAAATTGTGTACTAGAAAATTGAAATCCTAAATAGTCATAATTTTGGATCCAACAGGTATCAATTACTACAAGTTAACATCACAATAAGTTACCTCTTAAAGGGGAAACACACACTAAGGCTACTCATGTATCTTTCCTGACACACCCATGGTTTCCCATGTGAATTTACCCAAGTAAATTTTCCAAAACAAGACCACAATTTCATAAAACATTTTAAAATCCATCCCAATATGCTTCAGAGTTTGAAAACCCATTTTGAAATCACGAAAATCTATTTTCAAGGAAAACCCCCTTTTGGAAAATAGTTTCCATTCCAAGAAATAATTTTAAACCATTTATTACTTAAAATAAATGAACAAACCAAAATAATTTATCTAAAAAGATAAATAATTCATAAAATTTACTCATTTTATAAAAAACAACCTTAAAATAGTAGAAACCTTCCTTCTTTTGACAATGGTGATTGGAAACCTAGAGAATGACCTTCAAAATACAAGGTACTCCAAGAAAGTGAAACAGATTGATATAAAAACATATCTAATCACAAATACATATTTAACAATACCCAAAACCATAGTAATAACCAAAACTAATTATAATCCAAAATTATTACAAAATTAGAGAGAATAAATCCAACCCCAATGGTGATCAATTGATAAATGAAGCGATACAGAATAAAAGGAGTCAAACAAAATCACATATGGTGAGCTTTAGTTTTAGAGAGGTAAGGAAGCAACTGGATTCAAATTAAAATAATCCATTCACCACCCATAAAACCAAAACATGTGACATTTATATGGTGCGTAATCCCATTATATGTCATGTACTTCAAGAAGGAAGGAATCAATGAAAAATCTGTCACGTTTTTTTATTAAAAACCAAATTATTACCATTACATGTGGTGAACTTGTTACATTGAGTGTAAATACTTTGTTCCTTGTATCCATTTCACTGCATCTACCATGAAGCCACTATATGGTGTGTATTATAATTACATTGTGTGTAATCTACTATAAAACAACAAAAACTGTAGTTTTATGCAAAAAAGTCCAAAAAATCCATGACTTCACCGTTACAGGTATCCTCCCAATTCCTTTTCGGAAAAAATTTTCCAAAAAAAAGGAAACCAAAAAAAGGATAAAACATAACATACATTATTTAAATAGATCATTACAATGATGACATTATTCACCCTTTAATATTTAAATAATTTTTACTATGATTATGTTCAAAAGTGGTTAACAAAGGGGTTAATCAAAATTTATAAGGACCAGAGTGAATAATAACCTATCTAAATTTAATTATCTAATTTATTTTGACCTTATCCCATTTTTCTTAAAATTCATGGTTTCAAAATTATTTGGTTTTGGAATTAATTTTTTATAATTTGTTATTTTATGAAATTCCATCTGCATCCTCTTCATTCTTATATAATGACACCTTATTTCCATTATTTACGCCACATTGAGCCTTCATGTTATACCAACCCCTATTAATAAAAATTATAACTATCCAGGTACTTGTGGTTATGGTCTCCCAAAATTACCAACTCTAGGTTCCTTAAGAGTATACCACAAGAAGTTCTTTCAAAGAATAAGTAATCACCTTAACTGGTCTATTTCTTTTTTATTTTTTATTTTTCTGGGCCTCAGGTAAATTTATGGTATTTATCATAAAATAATTACCTAAATCATCTAATTATACTAAATGTTTATTATTATTATTAAACTACAGTTAATCACCCTTTATCCCAACAAATGTGAAGTTAATGTATCACTCGTGCATACATACATCTTATAGTCTCCACAGAGATGTACAATTCATTTTTTATCACCATACATTATGTATAGATACTATGATGGGTTAAATTATTATATATGATGTTTATGAAAAACTTATTCTTCATTAATTATTATATAATATCTACTTTCATTCCGTACAATCCATTGGAAAATTTTTGAGATCGCTCGTTCATATGTTTGGACCACCACATCCACAAAAATATGTGACTCATTTTTCATTTCCACTTTACATGAATGGTTGTATAGATGAATTTGATAGATATATATGTTTCATATGATATAGTATAAATTATATAAATATAAATTACTATATACCTTTCTTTTTTATACATCTATCAAAAAGTTAAAACAACATTCATGCATATGTATAACCAACCATATTCATTAATGTTGTAACTCATTTTTGAATATATACTTTTATGGATGGATATATATATATATGTTGAGTATATATAAAATTTATGTCATTATTAACATTATATATATAATGGAACCAAGATAAATGAAAATGGACCCAAACTACAAAACCAAAACATACCTGAAAAACGAAGTTGTTGTTACCCATAATAATGATTTTAATAATGAGTTATTAATAAACAATTGATAAAAGGTTTTAAGTAAATCATAAATGACATCATATATATCCTTATTTTTCAATAATATATTTATAATAAATATATATCTATTATACAGAAGGATCAAACACATACGTAGGAATTTTGACCTAAAGTAAGTTTTTATGTTATAATCTCATTATTTATGAGGATTGTTTATGATTATGATTCTAAAGATGAAATATTATGATATAAATACCATGAAACTCAGTAAATTTATTGTTATATTTTTATTTCTTGATAACGCTTGTTTTCTTTTGTATTTCATCACTTTATGTACTAAGTACACCAAAAGACGTTTTTAAGGAAAATTGACATTATTTCTCTCTCTATTCGAAAACCCATTTTCTTCCATATCCATGTTTTCAATACATGTTTTCATGAATGTTTTTATTAATATCAGATGATTTCTTTATAGATACACTATACTTCTACACATATTATTATATTATTTTTATCATATAATTCATTAATTACAACCCAATGATCATGAGGCCCATTATCTTTGAAAGACAAGGTAAAAACATCAAAAGAAACTAAAACATAAAATATTTCAATTTTTGCATTAGTGCGATCTGAAATATACGTGAGATAAAAAAACTATATATCATAACCTATGGAATACAAAAAATAAATGTGTGAGTTTAAAATATCTGTAAGGGAATAAACATGATAAAGAAACAAAATGTGTGAGTCAAAGCTATAACAAGATATCATAAATGAGAAGGAACATGAGTATTCATATAGAAGAATGAAATAAAGAACATCGAATCATAATATGATAATAAAATAATAAATTTGGTAAAAAAATAAAACGTGACATAAAAATAATTTGAGGATAACTTCCTAGACAATATTACATTGTAGAAAAAGTACCATAATGGATTATATTTACTCTTTAATCCCATACATAAGTTCTTATGAGACTACAGGTTTACCCTATGCATTGGAGCACTATCTAGATGTGGCATCAACAAATGGTCATGATTATGTGTTCCATAGAATGGAAATAAAAAAAATACAAAAATATAAGGATTATTCATAGAAAGAAAATGAGTTTCATAATGTCATCTCATATCATAATTAAAAAAGATTTTATAAAGAAGGCAATTGATTAATGAACATAAGGTATGCATTACACCAAAAAAATTAAAATATAACGAGCTAATTATATATATAATATATATATATGTAATTTAGTTTCAATATATAACATCAAAGGCAATATTCATTGATTAAGATGACGTTAAAATAATATAGGGTGTATTTCATGAACAAAATAAACATTTCACTATGAAATTAAAAATAAAAAATTTAATTTTTTTTAAAAAAAAATTAATAAAAATTATTTCAAAATAAAAATCAGTATTTTAAGGTAAGATTTAAATTTTTGAGTTTTCCATAATGTTTTATATTCCATTCATGACGTATAAGATAATATAAAAAATTTCTTCCACGTTTTTTTAAACGTAAAAATATATCTTGTTCAAAAGATGATAGAAATATTTATTTAAAACCATTTAATATAAAATATAAGATGGGTAAAATTTTATTTAATAAATAATATAAAAATATTAAAAATATTATTTTAAAAGTTTTTAGAAAATATACATATGGGAGGAAACTTATTTTCAACCCAAAAAGAGAAAGTAAGTTGAATTTTCTTAGTTATACTTTCTTATTCATTTTAAGTACCAAATAGAGGAAATTAAAATATTACCTTAAAATATCATGAATAAATAAAGGATATTAAATTTTAAGGGTTTAATTATAAAATGGTCAAAATGAGTTCCTTTAATGGTATTTGAAGCATAAACAATCCAGAACAAATTGATAATGAAATATAAACCATTACAACTTTATAAACTTTTGAATCATAACCCCTTGAAATAAATTTCTTGTTTTGAAAAAAAAAATATATTTAATACAAATATATTAATGTTATAATATTTATAATTTTAATTAGATACAGAAAATAAAAATAAATAACTTTATAATACCATAAATGACTCAATGGAGTGGGAATTGAGATGAAAAATTTTACAAAGATCATGACATTGAAGATTGGATTAATATATGAATCGATTATGTGTGTCAAATGTAAATTCAAATAATAAAAGTTTTAATAAAAAATAAAATAATAAAATCTAATTGAATTTATAATATTATAATAAAAAATGTAATGAAATTGTAATATTGCCCAATGAAAAGAAATTATGTTATGAAATTTAGTACCACTTGGTAACTTTATAGTAAAATACCCATGGATTAATTAATTAAAATTGAAGCATAAAATATAATTAATTATGAATGAGTAATGATATTACATATAGAAGGAAAATTATATACACCATATAAAATAAACTAGTTCATAATATTAAAATATTCCCCAATGAATGGAAATTGAGACGAAATCACTTACATTTTAAGAAATGTATGAATAAAAACAACATGAAATACAGAGAACATTAAGTTGAAGTTAAAATAACATGAATAATAATAACAAATGATTATGGATATTAAGTGGGTAGTATATACACCATTTAAAATAAATTAGGTTCAAAAAACATGTGTCTCAAAGAATGATGTTTTGAGATGAAAACCCTAACATAATGCCCAAACATGTCATGTAAGTCCATTATCTCATGAATAATAAACATATATAAATTATTTTTATACATAGGAACCTTTTAATTTTTTATTACCTTATAATTAAACCAATTAATAAATTTATATTAAAGAAATATTTAATTATATAATTAGTTATGTCCACATTGGGTGTTTTTAGGATGTTCAGTTTATAAATTTAAAATGGAATTAGTGTCATTACCATTATAAAAGGGGTCATTATTAAAACATCTCTAGAATAATAGTCATTAAAAAATTATTATTTTTATACGTAAATTTTTCTTTTAAAAAAATAATTCATTGAGCTTATGGAAAATCAACAGCATTGTAACCCTAGAGACTGTTGGTTATACGTACACATATATAATGTTTCCATCTTTCAACGATCCTAGTGGAAAAATGTTGGTGTAATTTTATCCTTACAGAATTATAATTATATGATAATTATAATAATATTTAATCAAATACACATAATTAAACCAACCATGTGATGTGATAATAAAAAATGAATCACACCCCATCACAAGGTTGTTGTGTGCCGTACACACAAACAAGGTTATCATTTTTAATATATGGTACAGTAATAAATTATATTTCGTATTACATTAATATAATTACTAATTATTCATGAATATATTATATAAAAATTAATTACAACATCATATTTACATGTGATATGCGGTGATAAAAAATAAATTAAAAATTAGATTGGGAGGTAGTAGTTTGTCATAAACCCGAATGATGGTTCTGTTTCCCATTTGATGGAAGTGTAGATGGGTAAATACTATTACATAAATGTAATAAAATATAAATAAATTGGAGATAAATATGTTTTTATATTGTAATTTGTAGGACATACTTGTAGATGGAAGAAAGAATATGTAAAAATAAGGATCTTAGCAGGGACTATTACTTTCTCATGGAATTAACCACCTTTGAAACTCTTATTAAGGACCCTAGGGTTAGACTTTTTTGGACTACCAGAATCATTATAATGTGGACAATGATTTTGGGGAGATATTTTGGTAAGGTTTTTTTGATCCAAAGGTCTTTATAGGTGTGAATAGGTGATGGGATGGGTTCACTTTTATAATTGAAAAGTAATGAAATTTCTTTAAATACCCAAAACTATTCAATAATGGGAACTCACTTTCAACCCAAATACCTCAAAAATTCATAAATAATTTAATATATTGGTGATACAGTAGATTCACAGCTGGAAAATTCATAATGAAATTTTTTTAATAGCTTTATTCCATTTACCTCTAAGGTTACTCACTTTTACCATTCGAGTTTTTGACCATGGTATCTAGTTTTATTTAATATTTTTACTATTCATTATGAAAACAATTATAGGTACCTTGTTACATTGTATAAATTATTCTAATTAAAAATATTTAGTCCATTTTACATAATAAAATAATAGAATTTGAATAATTGAGTTTAAAATTAAACATGAAAAATACGCCAAAAATCAATTTTTTTCAAGATATGCATTTTTAAAAAAATAGACAATATTATGTTAACTATCTGACCGTAAAAAGTAATTATATAAATTTTAATTAATATAAATATATTTATAAAATATTAATATCACTTAAATACACCCTTACTATGGGTTTCTAAATTAATTTAAATTGATAAATTATATTTACATAAAAAATAATTATAGAAAACCGTATTTTTAAGCATAAAAAACATATAAAAAATTATGAAAATTAAAGATTAAAATTAAATTAAATATATTAATCTATAAAAAATTGTTCATATATCACTTTATGACCAAATAATAAATATAATCGGACTTTAAAATTAATTTATTTAATGAAAATAAATGATAGTATTTGAAATATTAGTATTTTTAAATTTTAAATGAAAATCGATCATTTTAGAAAAATCTTAAACTTTCACAGTAAGTTAATTTTGATATGATGATAAAAAAAATTAAATTAATTTTAAAAAAAAATTTAAATGTTTTTGAAATCAATTATAGAATTCACCCGCAAAAATCAATAAAAAATATTGTTAAGATATTGTATTTTTTAGAATAAAATGTATTTATTAAAAATTTAGTACGTATTTATTTATAATTATTTCAATATATATATATATTTATTATTAACTTTATATAAATTTCATAAATATATTTATCATTTTCATACCCTCAAATTTAATGGCTTTGTTACAAAAATCACATTTAAATAATAATATTTTAATAGTATATGATAGTTTATTTAAACTTAGTGTTGTGTGTTGTATTCTATATATAACATTGTTTTCATTTAAAATATTAGGGTGTTTTGTTATACCCTAAATAAATAAATTTTTTCTCACAATTTCAACTTCTTCTCTATAATGAAGGGTTTGGCATTCAAACATTTTGTTGTGCAAAAACCAAAATCATGAAGAGGGAAGGGGAAATAAGAATTTCATGTGAAATAAAAAACTAGGTTTCCATAATAGTAGGAAATTGAATTTAAGTTAAAATATATATTTTTAAAGAAAAATATAAAGGATAAAACATTATACACTTTTTTGAGAGTTGAGGCCAACAATTTATCAGAAATGGAAATCATTTTTATTTTTGGATCCTTTTCTTAATGTTGAGGGGTCATTTTACCATATATATTAATAAAATAAAATAAATACTTAATTTAAATGTATAGATTAATCCTTTAATCATTTTCACCAAAATATTATATGTTTCTCCAAATGATGTGTATTTAAGATGCATTTTTGATGCATGGAGGACTAAAATTAACATCTCATGGATCAAATGATTCAAAAAAATTATATCATGATATTTATATTATATATATCCATTCACCAATTCAATAAATGGTTATCCCAAGGTAATATAATTACCAGATTTAATAGACCTTCTTTTTGATCTCTAAATCCAACGATCAACATAAATCATTCCATAACTAAATAACACTACATCCCCAAAAAAATAATCATTCAAGGATATAATTGTGTTATTAACAAATAATATTTCATTTTAAAATAAATGTTATACCTAAACGATATATATACCTCAACATAATTAATCATTTCAAAAAATACCATTACTATCCTCAAAATCATAAAAAATTTAAATTTATTAGATATGAAAACATGTTTCAAAAAATAAATGTACTATATATCTATAAAGTATCTTAAGTAAAAACAAGTTTGTGTTCCCAGTAAATCACAAAGGAAAATGGTAGGTACTTCACCCTTATCACCCTTTGTCTTTGGGTTTAATCCTTATAGCCATTCTGGATATGATGCGTTGTTTCCATCTTTTAGGTAGTCATTTTTCTAAAACTATGTAAAAAAAATATGTTATAATCATATTCATAATTCACCATATTCTTATAATGTTTTCAATAATACTATTATCAACTTCAATAATAGAATTAGTTATAAAATAAATTTTTTGACCTCTATAGATTTCATCCCAACTTATTTTTTTCAATGAAATAAAATAATTTGAATAGAATATAATTACATAGATATTGATAAAAACTAAAATATTATATTTTCCAAAATAATTTATTTTTTTCATACAATATCACCTTAAAATTCCATCACATTTATAGTTTTATAGTACAATTCAATATATTCTTAAAAAAACATAACAAAAAAGTACTTTAGAATAATCCTTGGATGTTTCATGATTATTATAAACAGAATACCATTTATGAAAATAATTCAACAATATGATTCTTGAGTTCCCACATAAACACTTTAATAATTACAAACCAATTATTTTCATCACATATTCCATTAAAAACTAATTCTTGGATTAGGGAACTATCTTAGATAATGAAAAATTTCCCCACATCTACACCATTAAACTATTAGTGGTGTCATAGGATGAACATTATTTAATTTGATCCTATTACCTAGACTCCTAATTTTTATTAAAAAATATTATTTATTACAGATTTTCCCACCCATATTATAATATCCTAGAACCCACACACCTGGATCTTGTGATGAAATTTGAAACATGACATTTCTGACTTTAATTCCAATAACTCTAACCTAATATTTTCCATCCAAAAAATAAAAAATTAAAAGAAAAACATGTATAACTTACATTTTGAGTTCTGTTTACATATGTAGTTTTATATAATTAGGATAAACTCGTACATGAATAATTTACTTGAATTTAAATGTGAATTTCTCCCACATAACCCATCATTTCTTATTTCACAATAGGTCATCAAAATCATCCTTTTGAAATCCTCTATAGACCTAAATTTTACAACCTCAATCATTAAATATTTGGAAAAAAACATTTGAAATGTGAGATCAAATGATCTGTAATTTTAAACATACTGATTGACAATTAAATTTAATTAATGAGTATAAGAGTGAATAAAGGTGTCACTCCATAATCAAAGTGCATGAATGAATCATAAAAGAACCCACACCCGTCAATAACACGATCATTATATTGGAAAACACAGAAAATAGGGGAGTCATCAGAATCAATAATCATGAGACATGTGATATCAATATAAATAATCAGAGAAATTATAAACCCAAAAAGAGAATAAAGAAAACATGTACCAAACATGGAACATCATTTTCACATCACTCTTACATTCACTCTTAAAAATTTTAAAACCATAATATCGAATTCTATACTCAATGAATTAGGGGGATATCACATACTCAACCATCTGTGTTTTAT
Organism: Viscum album; assembly: GCA_963277665.1. Taxonomy (NCBI): domain Eukaryota; kingdom Viridiplantae; phylum Streptophyta; class Magnoliopsida; order Santalales; family Viscaceae; genus Viscum; species Viscum album. The sequence continues at coordinate 1,297,057,844 of OY728135.1, forward strand.
CATAGAACTCCCCATCATTGTTCTATAATGTATCCACCCATTAAATGTCTCAATACCTCTAAAATCATAAAACAAAAAATCTGGCATTTTATAATAATCTAATAAGAACAGCCATTATCACGTTCATAACATGATAACCATTTACTAGATAAATGGGTTCTATTAATATCTATTTTAAACATTATTAACACATGGAAATGAAATGGTTTATATAATAATCCCTTTCAAATATTATTAAGACATGGAAATGAAACATGTTCAATAATAATCTCTTTAAAATATGGTTCAACAATGGAAAAGAAATGAGTTACATAACAATATATTCGAAAAATTACTAATTCAAAATGAAATTATGGAGGATGGTATAAATTAAAAATATCCCCATTGGATGATAATTAACATTAAGGGTTTTTATGTTAATAAATAAAAATACCTTTAAAACTCCATTAAAAACATTCTTTAGTAAAATACCTTTTTTATTTTTGAAAAAACATTTTAAAACATAATGCATTTTTACAATAAATGTTTATTAAAATATACATGAAAACATATAAAGAAAATTTTAAAAATAATTTAAAACATTAATTAAGGAAACTATCATGTCATATTTGAAAAACATGTTTTACTACATTTTTATAAATCATGTTTTTAGGAGAAAATGGACTTCCGACAAAAGAGATAAATGAATTTAGATTTTCTAATAAATTATTTATAAAACAGTTTCAGTACAAAAGAGTGGGAAAATGGTAGAATTACGTGAAAATATCATGAATAACTAGAGTAGATGAAAACTCAAGAGAATTATAATATTTCAATATCATATACTTAATCACACACAATCATGATAAATTTTGAAATTACAACATGATAATACGACTAAATTTTTAATTTTGAATCTTAACCCCATGAAATAATTTTAATATACCTATCTTTTTACACATATTATTACATGATTTTATGCCTAATTAACCAAAAAATACAAACTGGAGATCATAAATTCTAGTGTCTTTGTATGATTGGGTACATAAAATTGAAAAAATAGAACTACAATAAATTATATATATATTAATTATCCAAAAAAAAAAAGAATATAACTACTTTTTATCACATACATATTCATAAGATAACCTGGGGAATACATAGATAAATAAATGCGCTAAAATGCCCAGTAATGGATTAAACATAGAAACAAATCATTAAACTTGGGTTAGAAGGCATGCCATGATGATATAAAAAATTATGGAACAAGAATAAACATATATAACAATAACATATAGAACATGGGATCATATAATCAAGGAAACATATGAATGTGGAAACAATATATAACCTGACATAAACCTGAGTCAAGGATAACTACCATGAATATATCAAAGGGTGGACAAAGTCCCACAAAGGAATTAGTTTTACTGCATGTCGCAACATGAAGCTTCATGAGACTAAATATTACCAATATATTAGAGCCCTATCTAGGTGAAACCATCATAAAATGATTCTGTGTATGGGTTTTGTAGGAGGAATGAATCATAAGGGTTACCCATGGAATGAAATGGGTATTGTAATATGGTCATAAGGCATAACCAATTGGAATATCATAATTGTAAAGACCCAAAGCTTGACATACATGGACATTACATTACTTTTGCAGAATACGTAATACCTAACGAAAACAGACACCTAAGGATTGTAATAGTTTAGTGTCTTTGGAAACTCAGAAAATAATCTTCTAATCATGGTGAAAGATCTTCAACATCTCCCATAAAGATCCTCCCCATTTGTTTTCTTACCTAAAAACATTCTTTAAATCTTGGGGAAAAGAAAACATATAAAGGGTGAGCTCAAATGCTCAGTAAGGGTAAGTATAGAGATCATAAAACAATCCATAAAAATTTGAATGCAAAAACATGAACATAAAGTCTAAACATCAAAATCATGAGAAAAGACAAAAATCATGAAAGTACATAAGGCATATATCATAAAGGAACACTAATCAGGATAAACTAGCATGGGAATAAAATATGTAATTGTGGAATCCGTTAATCACATGTTATGATTTCCCTAGTGGCCAATGAATTGTTTCCAATACCATCTTAGTGGAGAAAAAACCATTCTGAATCGAGTCCACTCTTCATTCCAGTCCTGTAACACTGAACTTGATTAACTTACCATTTCATCCATGTCTATCTCATGAGATATAAATCATTACCCAATGCATTGGAGGGAGATATAGGTCTCACCCATCTCATAATGAAATCATTCTTAATTTTTCCACAAAATAAACTTAAAACATTCATCATAACCCAAAGAATAAAATGGGTTTCATAAACATCATCTCATCATCACATAATCAATACAAAACAAATCTATATTTCATCATAAGAAAAGTGAAACCATGTAAATCATAGAGACATTATACTTGGAACATAGACATATGAAATATTTTCATCTTAGATGGAAAATGGTTTTGATAAAACATTTGAAATGAATTCTTGAGGAAAATATCCTTTATTCTTCAAAATCAATTTATTTTCACAAAATGTCATGAAATTATTTTTAAAAGAAAGAGATTTTTTTAAAAATATTCATGAAATCTTTTGGAGTAAACTTCATGAAAATAAGGCTTTATAAAACCATATAAATCCTTTCATGCCATATAAGTTATAAAACATTCTTCTCATACTTTTTCTGGAAAAGTCAAAAAGTACCTCGTAACGTAAACAAAAGAAAGATTCCTTACATACCATGTAGTAAAAGTCAAAAATGGGTAAAAAGGACTTTAAAAATACATGAAACCATTTTTAGTAAATAGTAACATTGATGATAAATATAACCCTAGTGAATAGGTACGAATAAACAATCTCGGATAAAAACGAGATTGGAAAAGTTATCTCTTACCTTAGGTCTGATATGCTTCATATGTATCCGAACATCATGTATAATGATTTAAATAATGTAATTTACTTATTAAAGAATCATATTCATTATTATTATGTCATATATGGTTCACCTATGACTTTATATTACCCGTTCATTTGTCAATCTCATGTAAATGCATCTTATTGGGTAAAATTATTTCATTTGTCGTACGTGTTTGGACTTGTTGTTCTTGATATTATAATTACATATATCATTATTTAATTAATTCTATACTGTAAATAATGATTTATATATCATATATATTCAGTATATATATATATATAATAGATAGATAAATGTAATGAAATACACCGTTCATGGAGACGGTAGGTCGTATGTACGCATGAACGTTGTTTTAGTTTCCTTATTGAATTGAATGGAATTAAGTAGATGAAATACATACATAAATCCAGTATCATTGTTATGTAATATATTTAATTATTATTCATTATATATACTTTATAATCATTTTTTAATGGCTAACATGGAGGATGAATCTCATTATGTCGTGGAGACGGTAGTCCGTACGTACGCACGAGCGATGATATCGTTCCCATAATTATTGAATAGAATTTTAGTACATGGTATAATATCATAGAATTAGTATGATGTTATAATAATCATATATAGTTATTATTTACACCATTATACTCATCCATGTATGGTGGTGGTGGAAAAACAGATTACACCACGGCGTGGAGATGGTATTCCGTACGTACGCACGCGCGGTGATTTCATTTTACATAGGATGGAAAGAAGGTGAAATAGAGTTATTTCATATTTATAATAACATATTAGTATATGAGGGATACTGATGTTATTACTTCATAATTAAACCTCTAATGAATAGAAATTAGAAGAATAAATAAACTTGAACGAATCGGTAGAATGTTTTACCTCTTCCTCGAAATGCCTCCTTTGAACTTCCTCTTAGGGCACTAGAGTTGGTCTTTTGAGAAGACCAGTACCTCTATAAGGTTTATATGGAATTTTGGAAGTGAAATGGGTAGAGGTTGGATGAACATCACGGCTCAAAATGGTGTGAGGAGAAGAGGGAGGAGGTTCCCTTTTATAAGGGAGGAGAGGGGCACCTTTGGAAATATAAGAAATATTAATTTATAATAAATTGAAAACCCACTTAAAAACCACCAAAATTGACTCATATATGAATATTAGATACGATAGAGTTGTAATATCATCAACCAATAAAATTTAGACATGTAGGGAATTTATTTTAAACATTATAAACTTGATTTATCCTTATTTAATCTCTTAAATTTTATTTGTGGTAATAATATTCTAAATTTAAAATTGTTATAAATAATTACTTATGTGGTGTGAATTACCCATAATTAGATAATTTATGATATTTTATATAATATAAATTTCAAATTATAATTTTTAAATATTTTTGAGATTTTTAAACAATTTAATAGTATGTTATTTTTATAAAATAACAATAGTGTCAATTTTGATACTATTCATTTCATTGAATTTAAATAAAATCCACACAGAGGCTATATTCAAAATAAAATATTTAATAGGTTTCTAACATGTCATAGTAATCTATAAAATTAGTGAAAAACATTTAATATATCATATAATATTTATTTTACTATTGGTAAAACCATTTATTTAATATTTCTCTTAATAAAATAATTACTCCAACATTTTTGTATAATTATTAAATATAGCTATTTGTTGAATAAAAATTAAAAATAAAATACTAGGATGAAGATAAATCTTATATATTTCATAAGAATACATTTAGTCGGATTTATCCTATAAAACACCCAAATTGTAAAATGTTATAGTTATTAAATTATGAAGGTGACAACGTTGACATCATACAAAATAAAATAATATAAGTGTCATAATCACTTTTATAAGACTCCAAACAGTCATATATTCGGTAATTGGATTCTTATTGTGTGTATATACACTACCAATAAGTTTTGGTCAGGTTTGTGGGCCCTTTAATATGTATTAATATTTAAATAAAAACAATATTATTGACTTTTTTACTAAATAAATAATTTTTGCATCAATAATGTATATGCTAATATGGTAATTAAATAACTCTTAAAAATTACAAATAAATTACCATGATAAAGAAAAACATTTTATATTTCAAATGAGTATTTATAACAAAATTTATATTCTGTATAACCTTATAATAATAATACATTAATTATTAAAGTTTGAGTGAGACATATTTCACATTCATTTAAATAAAATAAACAAAGGGTCTTAATCACCTCCAAGTGGGTTCTAATGGATTCCATTTCGACCCAAATATGACTTAGGACGAAATATAATCATCCAATTGTATTAATACAAGTGTTAGGGTAATTTTATAATATTATATTTACCCTTAATTACCTGATTTACCTTTTACTATGGTAAATAAAATTTACCATAGTTACTATTCATAATTCCCAAAAATAAAAAGTAGTATATTAATATAATTTGGACCAAATGATTCCAAATATAGAATCCATTTTTTCAAATTCAATACACAGAAGTTACAGAAATTAAATTTAAAATTAATCTCGTTGTCGAAAGAAAACGGGTTTTTGTTTAAAACATTGCAAAAGATTGAATTGATTTAACCTACGAATTCAATGTAAAATCAACGCTAATGACATACATTACATTAAATGGTAAAAAAATATTCTATTTATACTTTAAAACCATTCAATATTATAATTTAACCACATAAATTATTATGATGAAAAAAGTTGTTTTTAATTAAAATATAGCGTGTTTTTTACTATTCAATAAAATATGAAGGTTATCAGAATAATATGAAAATTTTATCCAATGTAAAATTTTATATTTTTATTCCAAAGAATAATTTTTCTTTGTAAAATTTAACTTATAAAAATGTCAAAAAAAAATATTTAAAATGGGTGAGCCTTAAAAAGGTGGCAAAACAGAATTTTTTAAAAAATACTTATTTTACCTGAAAAATTTGTTTTGTTCTCATACAATGTTCTATAAAATGTTTAAGATGAAATATAATGTCATAAAATTAAAATTTTATTTATTACTATTCAAAACGGCTAGTTCATAATAATATTATAACCATATATCGTTTTTTAGTAAAACCTGATATTGCGTACAACACACGCTATCGAGGAAGGTTGTGATTGCGTGTAATGCAAGACAAGTCAGGGTTGCGTGTAGTGCAAGACTCCTTTGCTGTTGCGTATAAAAAAATCCAACCATATTTCTTTTATAAATTGAATATATATATATATATATACAAACACACACTCAATGTTGCATAGAATAACTACTATCAAGTAAACATGAAATTGTGTATAACACGATTCAAGATTAGTGTTGCATATACTGCAAGCTAATACGGTGTTGCGTATAGTGCAAGATAATCTTGGTGTGTCGTACAATGGAAGATATGAAAGAAATTAAAAAGAATATATCTTATAAAATCTCGAGTTGTTACAATAATGGTGTCAATGAGAGAATATATTTAAATCATACATGGACATTCATAATAAAAAAAGTCCTAGATTATGATAAATTATGTCCAAATAATATAAAAACATATACAAAGAGTGTTTATGAAATCTTATAAAAGATCCACTTTAGTGCGGTTTAGGGAAAATATTTAAGAGCCTCTTAAAATGGAAAATGAATAATTGTTTTCGTTATATAAAAAATTAAATAAGATATTTTTTCATTATAAAATGATTTATTTTAGAAAAATAATGTTGTATAAAAACAAATTATGGAGTGTACTTGAAAATGGGAAAGAAATTGAGAGGTTCCCATTAATTGAGATTACTTATCAGAAGGAAAAGAAAAGGGGACCTTATTAACATGTATTTCCAAAAAAAATAAATAAAAATTGATTTAGGTATACATTTTTGGGACATACACATAAAATATTTTTAGTATATAATAATAATTAAGAATTTCATTGGGTTAAAGAGATAGAATGTGTAACCCAAAGTAAAAAATGGATGTTTGGTGAGAATCTCATACATTATGTCTGAAAGTGGTCTACACATGTACTTAACATCTAGTATAATCAAATTAGATCTGGTAATTATCTAATTCAAAAAAACTTTAAAATTTATTTAATTTATTATAATTTTATTAATTTTTGTTATGGACTATTTCATGAGTCATAAGATTCAATTTCTTCATTTAGGAGTGTTATTTCCTTGGTTTTTTTAACTGGGTCACATGTATACATGTAGGAATCATCATGTAAAATGAGATTAGTTATCCAGAAATAAAATTATATGTTATTAATTAACATACAGTATATTAAATGTTCTTATATTTAATTTTTTAGATATGAGTATGATTCATTTGATAAAATAATATTGATAAATGTTTAAATTATTTTGGGATTTTTTCAAACATAATGTACAAGTATTAAATAATTAATTAATATTATGTATATAATGGTTATAGAATTATAAATAAATTTTAATACATAAAGTACAATATTTTTTAGCAATTATAATGGTTTTATGACCAGACCTGGATGCAGTATTATAAAATGAAAAATCGCCATCCACGAAGGAGGTTAATTGACAACTCATGGATGATTATTTAATTTTTAGAAAGAAAGGGGAAGAGAATATAATTGATGATGGATATACCAGCAACATAACAAAATTACAGTATATATATGATACTAAGGTAACCATGTTACTTGAGAAATGTGGTGAGGGAAGGATATGAAAAGGAAATAAATTTAAAGAGACAGAGAGTGAAGGTTTTGCCTCTTGAGTGTCGTCTCCTTAAGAACCTTATTAATGGACATGGAAATGATCTTTTGGTGAGAATATATAAACCAAAATGTGTTGAAGAGGTTTGGTAGAGGAATTGGAAATAATTTTAAAAATCAACATATCATAGATGGTTTGAAGAGAAGATATGGTGACGAGTGGTACTTATAGTGGGAGGAGATTGTTTTTTATTATGTTATTCATTTTTTTATTATTATGGATCAAGATAATAAATAGTGTTGATTATTGGGGATAATTATAGTAACTAGTGCATGTGATTATCAGATAGTGGCCACATACAACTTCCACAAATCAACCATAAATAAAAAAATTATGAATTTTTCTAAAATGTTAATTTCTAAAAATTAATGTATTACACTTTTCACAAAAAATTAAACTATTTAGAAAAATCCCAAAAAATTACCCCACCCATTTTTTGATGTGTAGATTTTAAAAATAGAATTTAGTTTATAAAAATATTTTCCATAAAATTAGAAAAATAATTTTAACAAAAAATCATAATTTCTTTAAAATATATTGATTTTAAGAGTATAACAAATTTTACGACACTTTCACAAATTGAATATGGTTTCATAAAATCAAATAATAATTAATAGAAAACATTAATTAATTTATGAATCTATTTTATGAGAATAATTTTTTTAAATAATTTTATTTGTTATAAAATTGTTAATAATCATTTAAGTTTCACAAAAATGCCAATACATAATTTATCATTATAAAACAATTTTTTACTTATACCATGATATAGATATATTATATTTTCAATAAAAAGATACCTATATTTTATTTATACTTTCTTAATTACTGTTTCAATTATATTGTTCGGTTTACTATTTCTAATTGTCACATTACTATTCTTGATGGCCAGGTTACTATTTCATATGTATAGGTTCCTTAGTTTATATAAATACAACTTATTTGAATCAGAAATTAGGAAAATAATTTTTTTTATTAGGTTCTATAAGTGTTTTATGTGTTTTATAATACATAAAATAATTATAAGAAGGGAATTTCCATTGATAAAATTCCTTTTTGTTACATTATCCCCCCCATGTGATATTTCACCCCCTAAATTTCTTTTTTCATTCAAAGTTGGAAATAGGTGAGATTAATTATCTTTTTTTCTTCCTCAATTTCCAGCGTCACATATTCGTAATTGCGGTTCTTCCAAAGTACTTTGATTAGTTGAGTCGTCTTGTTGCAAAGAAATTTATCTCTATAGTCTAAGATCATCATGGGCTTATCTTCATACGAGAGTAATTTTTCCAACTATACCAATTTTGAATTCATTACAAGTGAGGGATATAGTATGTTCTTCATCATGAGGGATACATGTAATACATCATGTACTGGAGACATGGAATGTGTAAGTGTTTATCTCTAAATAATAGCTCTAACATGATCAAGAATCAAGAAGTGTCTGATAGATCTAGGACTCAACTTTCTTCTCTTTCCAAGTGTAATGATCCGCATTAATTGAGTTTTTTAGAAGAATATCATGTCTCTAACCTTAAACTCTAGGTACCATAATAAATTTATACATAGATATTCTGTCAACATTGGGATTCCTTATTTTGTTTCCGAATTTATTTAAACTTTTCTTCCATTTCATCATCCATTTCAGGTCCTATCAGCATACGATCACTGACTACATCCCAGCATGTCGATGTTCTACATCATTTCCCATAAAGGGATTCATATGGATCTATTTTGATGCATGAGTGTAAAGTATTATTATATGATAACATGACCAGGGGTAGTTGATTGTCCCATCCTCCTAGGAAGTCCATAGAACATTCACTCAACATGTCTTCTAGTAATTGAAAAGTCAACTCAGATTAGTTATCATTTTGTGGATGAAATGTCTTATTGAAGTTCAGCTAAGCGATTAGAGCATGTTAAAGACATTTCCTAAACATGGATCTAAATCTATGATACATTAGATAGTTGTACTTCATTTATCCCCACCACTTATTTTATGTTTAAAAGTTCATGTTGATCAAGTGATAATTTCTCTTGAATTTTTATAAAGTGTTTTTTCTTTGTAACATGATCCATAGTGACCCATATAGGATTATTTCATATGGATGTATTTGGAATCCCAATGACAACGTCCAGGGTTATTTTTTCTCATTTCCATGTTAGTATGAGTATTGGTTTCATAATCCCCATATACCTCTGCATTTAATCCTTTACATTCTTACATTCTAGGATATTTGATGTATATTATGAAATCTCCTCTTCATATTGTCCCATAGATAGTGCTCTCTAAGATCTCGATGCGTCTTTGTTCTTTCTATGTGAATAGAGAATGTTGAGCTATGCACATAATTAAAAAATGATTTTTTTATCTATGTATGGGATTGTACACATAATTATTACCTAAATATTATGAATCCTTCATCATCAATTTTAAACTCTGATGATTTCCAATTCCTAATATCTTCCACATTTTTTCTAAATTTCCTTATGATTTCGTTGAGAATCCATTATTTTCTCTATAAAGGAATTTTGAGCAATCATTTGAGAAAGGATCGATGATGTTCATTCCTTAACTTTTTCCATTTCTGATCTTTGGATGGGTATGAATATTGGATACTTCTTAGTTCTCATCATTGATAAAGTTATAGGATCTTTTATATTTAGAGAATATTCACTTTATTTACTTTACCAGGATGATAGTGGACTGAGAAGTATTAATCCTTAAAAAGATCAAACCATATTCATTGGTTTATATTATGTTACTTATGGATGAATATGTATTTGCGTCTATTCTGATCTGAATATATCTAACACTTTCTTCAATAATTATAATGCCGCAACATTTTCAGTGTAAAGATCACATCTGCTAACTCTATATCTTGTGTTGGATAGTTTTTTTCCTGAATTTTTTAAGTCCATGCAGAGTATGCTATCACTGTATCATTTTCCCCTAGTACACACCCTAATCCCTTCTTCTAAAAAAATGATATATACCACACAGATTTCCCCACTTTTCAGATGTGTGAGTACTCGTTTAGTGATAAAACTCTTTTTCAACACTTTTAAGTTGTCTTCAAATTCGCTGGTCCAGACAAAAATTACTCCATTTTGATTCAGCATGGTTAATGGATTTTTCAATAGTGAGAAGTTATTTACAAATCGTCAATAATACCTAGCTAGACCAATGAAATTATGGATCTCTATTATAAATGTTGATATGATACACTCCCTAATTTACTTTGTTTTAGAAGGGTCAACAAATAATCATTTGATGGTGATAACATTCCCCAATAATGATACTTCCCCCATCCAAAATTCACATTTATTGTAGTTTTCACAGAGTTTCTCCCTTTTCAATGACTTTTTTACAGTATCAAAATGCTCATTATATTCATCCTTTCTCTTAGAGTATATTACAGTGTCATCAATAAAGACTACCAGAAAGTTTTCAATGAAAAATATAAATACTCTATTAATTAATTCAATGAAAATTTTCAGTGCACTAGTGATTCTTAAGGGCATCATTACGAACTCATAGTGTCCATACATTATTCGAAATGCAGTATTTTTTCTTCACCTTTAATTGGTGATATCTCGAAATAAGTTCCAACTTAAAGAAATACATGTCCCCAAATAGATGATCAAATAGGTAATCTATTTTTCGAAGTGGATACTTGTTATTTATCATCATTTTGTTAAGCTTACGATAGTCAATGCTTAGGCATAATCTTTTATCCTTATTCTTAAGGAAGAAGATTGGTGCACCCCATGGTGAATCACACGAGAAAATAAAAACCCTGTATAGATTCTCTTATAACTACTACTTCAGTTCCTCCAATTCATAGGTGTCCATTCAATAAGTTTTCTTTGAAATAATCAATGATCCAATAAAAAGTTCAATTGAGAACTCAAACACTCTATCGAGATGAAGATCTGACAATTATTTAGGGAAGACAACAGTGTAGTCCCTCACATTGGGCATGTCCTCGGCCATGATTCTCCCATATGTCTCGATCATTTTTTCAATATTTTTTTACTCATAAGTTAATAATAACCATATTTGAGATGATGATTCTAAATGAGATTCATCATCCTCGTTGCAATTTTATTGAATTAGATGATGAATCAGGATGTGAAGAGTGATCTCCCTTTATCGATCGTTGATTTTTTGAATTGTTTAAGGATAGACAATACATTCCCAATATATCATAAAACTCCAAAAAATGGAAGTATGAATTTTTTTTTTGCATTGTTCATTATACAAACATTCACCAGGGAGGAATTATATTCATTGGATACAATAATTTCCCCATTTTTTCACATAGATAACTCAACCTCCAAATTTTGATGTAGTATTTGAATAGTTCTACTAAACTTACAAAATATGAATAAATTCATAGAACTATTATCAAATATTAAATTTCATATTCTTTCATGAATAACCAGTATACATGTCACCACAACATTTTTGGGCTCTACCTTTGTAGTAGTGATCGGATATGCCCTTCCTTTCTACCTTGGGGGTTGTTGTTCATTTTTTCTTAAAACCCTCTGGCTTAGGGAATTGGATTATATAATTACCAAGGTCCTTGTAGTTGAAAAAAATGCTCTACAGGTTATGTTCTGATCTGAAACATCCATTGTTCTTACACTTTTAAAGTATTATTTATATCCCTTCGATAGTTATTATCCATATTCCCCTCTCATCCACATTTGAAGCATCCCTCAGTTTCCGTTAGGCATCAACTAGGTTGCTTCTTCCCACACGTTTTACATGGGGGATGTTAGTTTTTTTAAATAATGGGATTTATATATTGATCCTCTAAAATTAAACTACATTTTCTGTATTTTATCTCTAGTTCAATAGGACTAATGAGAGTCTCAGATCACCATTTCAAACTTATGGGAATAGCATAAAATCTCTTCATAAATGTTGAATTATTGAATTACCAATTCTTTTCATATATATAAACATTGTCTATTAGATAAATGATCTACATTTCCTTCATTTTTCATGAAAAATCCAAAGGCATATCTTATAAGACATGTAATGTTTTCCTCATTCAATCTAATAGACTCTCCTTCCATTTTATTCAGTCTAAAGTACTTGATTTTGACCTAAAGATAGTGACTCTAGTGAAAATATTTATTGAGAAATATTTTCTTGAATTCTTTCAAATCCATAAATTCAATTTTTTTATTAATATTTTTGTTTTTGATATGTGTACACTTTTGATAGAATCCCATACAAAATGATGGATCACCAATAAAACTTTCTCTTATTATAAACCTTGAAGGGTAGAGAATATATTTTCAATGTAGTTAATTCATTATTCTATTATGATGGGATCAGAAGATCCACTAATGATGGGGGCCTTTCTTTCATTAAGGATTTACCCGAAACTTTCACTTTCTTAGGAGGAGGTTTTTCAACTTGATTCAATATATTATTAATTACTTAATAATATTTAGAAATTATGGTCTTGATGTTTTGATCTCCCATTCTAATAATATTTGGCATTTAATTAGTGAAATCATCACATTTCTTGTAACATTGACTGTTAGAATAAGTTATCCTTGTTCCATCCATTAACAAAAAAAATAATGTAAATTATGGGGGATTGAATACTTAACATATTAGAATCTAAAAATGAAACATTGATCATATAATAATAATCTTGTAAATAGAAAGAATTTCCTATATTTTGATTCCCTATTTTTTAAATAAAAGTTATATACACTATGTAAAAAATGGGTATTTGCGACGGGTTATTTGCGACGGGGATAAATCTCGTCGCAAATATCCCCGTTAGAAACTTATTTGCGATGTGGGAATTCCCCCGTCGCAAATAAGTAGTTATTTGCGACGGGATAGCTTTCCCCGTCGCAAAAGGACTGGCGCGCATTGTGCGCCAAATCACAGGAAAGTTATTTGTGACGGGCGGTTACTGCCCATCGCAAATAACCGGCGGCGGTAAAAGATATTTGCGACGGGAATATACCCCCCATCGCAAAAGGACTGGCGCGAGTTATTTTCAACGGGCGGTAACCACCCGTCGCAAATAACCGGCGGCGATAAAAGATATTTGCGACGGGAATATACCCCCCCTCGCAAATAGTATGTCGGCAGGTTGTTATTTGCGAGGGGTACCGTCGCAAATGACTATTTACCCGTTGACCGTAATAAATACGGTCTAAGGTATTTCCGACGGGTACCGTCGCAAATACACCTGTCGCAAATAATCTAACCTATAAATACCCCCATCCGTTTTTTTCATTCATTCTCAAACTCCATCTTATAGTTCTCTCAAAACTCTATTTTTAGAGTTCAGCATTTCTTAAGTTTCATTTTTTTCCGGAGTTGATATTGAAGTTTTCAACAACGATCAGAGATCAACCTCAGATTCATTTTAAAGGTATTTATGTTCATTTTAATTTAATATTTATTTTAAATTTTTTATTAGTTTCAATTATTCTTAATTAGTTTTAATTTAATTATGTTTAGATTGTTTTGTTACTTAATAAATTTAAATTATTAGTATTCATTGTTCATAGTTAATGGTAATTAGGAATAATTAGTAATAATTAACAATAATTATTAATAATTACTAATAATTAGTAATAATTACCAATAATTACCAATAATTAGTAATAATTTCCAATAATTACCAATAATTAGTAATAATTAGTAATAATTACTAATAATTAGCAATAATTCGTAATAATTAGTAGTAATTATCAATATTTAGTACTAAATAGTAATAATGAGTAATAATTACCAATATTTAGTAATAATAACAAATAATTAGAAATAATTAGTAATAATTGCCAATAATTAGCAATAATTATTAATAATTACCAATAATTAGTAAAAATTAAAAATAATTACCAATAATTAGTAATAATTACCAATAATTATCCATAATTAGTAATAATTACCAATAATTATCCATAATTAGTAATAATTGCCAATAATTATCCATAATTAGTAATAATTACCAATAATTACCAATAATTAGTAATAATTACCAATAATTACCAATAATTAGTAATAATGAGTAATAATTAGCAATAATTAGGAAAAATTACCAATAATTAGCAATAATTACAAATAATTACCAATAATTATTAATAATTACAAATAATTACCAATAATTAGTAATAATTACCAATAATTAGTAATAATTACCAATAATTATCCATAGTTAGGAATAATAACCAATAATTACCACTAATTACCACTAATTACCAATAATTAATAATAATTACCAATAATTAGTAATAATTAATAATAATTAGTAATAATTAGTAATAATTAGTAATAAT
The DNA here is from genome assembly GCA_963277665.1 of Viscum album. NCBI lineage: Eukaryota > Viridiplantae > Streptophyta > Magnoliopsida > Santalales > Viscaceae > Viscum > Viscum album. The sequence continues at coordinate 1,297,072,861 of OY728135.1, forward strand.
TACCAATAATTAGTAATAATTAGTAATAATTGGTAATAATTACCAATAATTTGTAATAATTAGTAATAATTACCAATAATTAGTAATAATTACCAATAATTAGTAATAATTACCAATAATTAAGTAATAATTACCAATAATTAGTAATAATTAGTAATAATTAGTAATAATTAGTAATAATTAGTAATAATTAGTAATAATTAGTAATAATTAGGAATAATTAGGAATAATTATTAATAATTAGTAATAATTAGGAATAATTAGTAATAATTAGTAATAATTAGTAATAATTATTAATAATTACCAATAATTAGTAATAATTACCAATAATTAGTAATAATTACCAATAATTAGCAATAATTACCAATAATTACCAATAATTAGTTATAATTACCAATAATTAGTTATAATTACCAATAATTAGTTATAATTACCAATAATTAGTTATAATTAGTTATAATTACCAATAATTACCAATGATTACCAATAATTACCAATAATTACCAATAATTACCAATAATTACCAATAATTACCAATAATTACCAATATTTACCAATATTTACCAATATTTACCAATAATTACCAATATTTACCAATAATTAGGAATATTTACCAATAATTAAGAATAATTACCAATAATTAGGAATAATTACCAATAATTAGCAATAATTACCAATAATTAGCAATAATTACCAATAATTAGCAATAATTACCAATAATTAGCAGTAAGTACCAATAGTTAGCAATAATTAGCAATAACTACCAATAAATAGCAATAATTACCAATAATTACCAATAATTTCCAATAATTACCAATAATTACCAATAATTACCAATAATTACCAATAATTACCAATAATTCCCAATAATTACCAATAATTACCAATAATTACCAATAATTACCAATATAATTCTTTTCATAAATATTAATTATATAATAATAACATTATTACATTATTAGTATATTTTTTTATTAATATTAAAATAATATAATTTTCTATATTATAGACAATTCTCTTTTCATCTGTGTGTTTTCTGTCTCCACATGTAATATTTGCATTCTTTTTCAAAATTATCAACCTACTCACCAATGGAGAGGTGAAAGTGAATGCAAATATTACATGTGGAGACAGAATGTTAAACACACAGATGAAAAGAGAATTGTATATAATATAGAAAATTATATTATTTTAATATTAATAATAAAATATACTAATAATGTAATAATGTTATTATTATATAATTAATATTTATGAAAAAAATTATATTAGTATTATTAAAATAATAAAAAATCAATATAATATTAAAATTATCAATATTTGTAACATGTTTTACTTTATTCTCAACATATTCAATCTTTACTTGAGTTTTTTTGTAACAAATTATTCAAAACCAGTAATGCTTTTATATTTTATAGAAAAATATGGAACAACGAGGTCATCAACAGACATTATTAGATGACCGCATATGGATAAATCAACGTAGAAATCCAAATGGTTTTGGTTTAAATCCAATATATATAGAGGGTGTGGAGACTTTTTTATCATTTGTAGCATCAAATCCAGAATTTGTTTCAGAAGGAAAAATAAAATTCCCTTATAGAAAATGTGCATTGAGAACGTTTGACACGTTTGACAAAGTGGGGGGACATCTCTAGTGTTTTGGTTTTCAACCAGATTATATTTTTTGGTATTAACACGGTGAATGCAGTTCCAGAGTAGGTGATACCAACTTGATTCCGGATCCATCCTAGTTTCAAGATTTAGTACATGATGGTGAAGGTTCATCTGTTCAACATACAGAAACTCCGGATGATACAGATTCAAATCCTCAGTTGGAACCGTCTGAATTTTATGAGTTGTTGAGGTCTGCTGAGGATGCATTATATCCTGGCTGCAAGATGAGAAAATTTGAAGCAGTTGCAAAATTTATGGCTATCAAATCAGATAACGGAATGTCATACACCTGTTTTGACCAGATATTTTCTTTGCTTAAAACACGGTTACCTGAAGGAAATGTTTTCCCTGCAAATTACTATGAGAGTAAGAGGCTGGTTCAAAATTTGGGACTTACTTGTCAAAAGATTCATGCATGTTAAAATGAATGCATTTTATATTCTAGGGAATATGAGTCGTTGGATAGTTTTCCCACATGTGGGCAACTGAGATATAAAGAAGGGCAACATGGGAACTTTGGTTTGATTCCTGTAAAATAGTTGAGATATTTTCCGCTTATATCCAGACTTCAGTGTTTATTCATGTCTAAGAATACAGCGAAAATGATGTCAAGTCATAAAGAGAATATTTCAACCAATAAAATTTTGAATCATCCAGCCGATGGTGATTCATGGAAACATTTTGATAGAGTGCATCCATCCTTTGCTTTAGAAGCTAGAAATGTTCGACTGGGCCTTTCCATTGATGGTTTCTGTCCGTTCGGATCTTATGGTAGTCAATATTCATGTTGGCCTCTTTTTTTAACTCTGTATAATTTACCTCCATGGATGTTGATGAAGGAGCCATATATCTTTTTGACTTTACTAATTCCAGGACATTCGAAAAAAAATATTGATGTTTATTTGAAACCATTGATTGATTAATTAAGTTTATTGTGGAGTACTGGTGTCAGTACATATGATGTTGCTACAAAACAGAATTTCATACTGAGAGAAGCATTGATGTGGACAATTAGTGACTTCCCGGCTTATGGGATGTTATTTGGATGGAGTACACATGGTCAGAAATCATGTCCTTACTGTATGGGAGAGAACAAAGCATTTATGCTCATTCATGGAAAGAAACCTTGTTATTTTGACTGTCATCGCAGATTTCTACCAGCTGATCATCCTTTTCGCAGAAACAGATCTCATTTCAGAAAAGGAACAATTGAAAGAGATGGACCTCCAAAAATGCTATCAGGTTCGGAGTTAAAATAAGTTATATTTTCATTACCTCCCATCACTTTTGGTCCCATTATAAACCAACAGAAAATTTCTGGTTTTTGGAAAGAACACAATTGGATTAAACGTAGCATATTTTGGGATTTTCCATATTAGTCTGATTTGTTGGTCTGCCACATGTTGGATGTCATGCATATTGAGAAGAACTGTTTTGATAATGTGTTTCATACATTTTTGGATATGCCAGGAAAGAGAAAAGATAATGTAAATGCATGTTTAGATCTTGCCCAAATTTGTAGGCATCCAGAACTGGAACTGTTTGAGAATGACAGAACAGAAAGATTACTGAAACAAAAAGTAGCTTATACATTGTCTAAAGAAAACCGTTTATTATTTTGTCAGTGGATTGCAGATTTGAGACTTCCAAATGGTTGTGCTTCCAATTTGGGTAGATGTGTAAAGAATGGTCATATTACTGGATTAAAAAGTCATGATTGTCATGTTATAATGGAAAGACTTCTACCCATTGGATTAAGAGGTCTTTTGAATTCTGTGATTTGGGATTCCATAACAGACATGTCTCATTTTTTTTGGAAATTTGTGCGGATACAACAGATTATGATGCTCTATGCAAACTTGAAGAAGATGTTGTTGTAATTATATATAAACTGGAAAAAAATATTTCCTCCATCTTTCTTTGACTCAATGGAACATTTGATGTTACATTTTCCATATCAAGACAAATGTGGAGGTCTAGTACATCTTCGATGGAAGTACCCATTTGAAAGATGCATGAAAAAATTGAAAATAAAAGTATGTAACAAAGCATCTGTTGAAGGATCTATTACAGAAGCTTATTTGCAAGAGGAAATATCTTTTTTCTGCTCCCATTATTTTGAATCTAAGTATCCTTCAAAACACAACCAAATAGGATGGAACGAGAGAAATATTGATGAAATCGACAATCAATTATCTGTTTTTAACCATCCAGAGCTTGGTTTTGGTGGAGTTTATGAACGCTGGCTTTCGGATGATGAACATCACAGAGCTCATACGTATGTTCTACTCAATTGTGAAGAGATGACATCAGTTTTACTGTAAGTGTTTATATCACTTATTCTATCATTTATGTTACATTAAATAACTTTGTTTTTTATAGGTTGTATGATAATCATATCAAGAAAAAAATTCCACAAATTACAGCAGCTTCTCTCGAAGAACGCCGACAAAAAAATTTCTCTTAGTGGTTTCAAAAACTGGTAACATAATTTCTTTATCTTTTTGAAACTCATTCAATGTACAATTTACTATATTGATAATTATTTCACAAATTTTCAGGTGTCTCGACATGCTGATAAAATTGACAAACGACTATGTATATTAAGTAACCCACCTTCCAAACTTGTTAAAACATATAATGCATTGTGGTGAATGGATTTCGATTTCACACACATGCATATGGGGAATCAAAAAAAACAATGAACAGTGGAGTTAGCTTGAGAGGATCTCATCAACGAGAAAATGAAGTTGACTTTTATGGCATACTTGATGAAATCATTGAACTCTGTTATATTGAACAACATTACATAACCATGTTCAAATGTTAGTGGTTGGATACAGAGAGAGGCGTGCGTGTTCATCCGACTCATGGAATCATCGATATTAAATGTAAAAGTGTTCTCGCAGTAAATGAACCATTCTTATTGGCTCAATAGGCACATCATGTTTATTAAGCAAAGTACTGTGCTACATAAAGAGAGTTGACTGATTGGTGGAGTATAATAAAAATCAAAATTCGAGACAATCAGTTTAGTCAAAGTGAATGTGCTTTCACTGATGTGCAAATAATTGAAGTTTTTCAAGAGAGTACTCAAAATCAATATTTTTTACAAAGAGACACGAGTATCGATGACGACACCCCACATTTAAGAGTTGGTGAGGACGATGATGTCAATGATGTCACATATGAATTTGAAATGGTAAGAGATGAAGCAACTAGAACACGAATGGATATCGATGATGTTGAGGAGGAATATGAAGATGACATTGACATATATGAAGATGATGATGATGATCAATACTGATAGAATTTCATGGTAGTTATATACAATCATAACTAATATATATGTATATATAATAGTAATTATCATTTATTTTCTAACAACACTAACATTTTCTGTTTCAGATGGATGATGACACAGTTCGTGAGTTGGCAGATACTGACCTGCCTTTCGATGCGGATGAGTTGCTGGCAGATGACCCTCAGCCTGCAGGCGCTCCAGGGAGTACGCGGAGGGGGCGCGGTCTTGCATGATTGATGATTCCTGACCCCTTCCCCGAGCGACGTCCACGTCTTGGGTTTGATCCATGGACACGGAGGTGTAATAACCTGTGTGATAACCTGTGGATTTGACTAAGATTTCATTAATCTATTCACATAATAAATGTTTATTATTTTTACAGTTTTCCGCATATAGTAGTTAGACAGGGCAGTGCTATTTTGCGCAACTATTTCTCTCAGCCTTGGACCACATGGGAGAAGATTCCCATTGATGAACAGTAGGCCATGTTCGGCCATTGGTTGGTACGTACGTAAATAAATAATTTTTATTTTGAAAATTATTTCATTTCTAACATGATATTTTGATTTATTTGTAGGGTTTATGGTATCCAATCGAGGATACCATGTGTGACGTCATCCATGAGGCATGGGAGGTGGCCATGCGTGATCGCTTTCGTCAGTTTTTGCACAATTTAAGAAAAGATGCCACGAAGAAAGCAGGAGTGTCAGTTTTTGACGAGTCATGTAGAGTACACCGACCAGAGTACATTTCATCCCATGTATGGGATGGATTATGTGCGCACTGTTTGAGTGATGCATTTCTGAGGAGATCGTAGGTGGGGAGGCAGAATCGGGGGAGACAAGAGGTGACTCATCGAGCTGGGAGTCGTACTTTCAGTACTCATAGACATCATCTGGTACGAACATTATTTATAAATATTTTATATAACTATAAATATTAACAGTTTATTTTTTATTCTTATAGGCTGTCGAGCACCCCGATATTACGGAGTATGACGTATATCAGAGGATGTATAGTGATCCTGCTACTGGGGATCTCAGAGGTGATCGTCAGCGTCACATCGTGGTTAGTATTATTTTTTTTCAAGTTTAAAAATTAACTGCATATAATATATTCACAATCTTAATTTTAAATTGCAACTACAGGAGTCATATGAAGCAGCAGTGTCACAGACCCGGCCTGAGAGTTAGGGCGAGTCATCAGATCAGACCACTGGCCGTCAGTTTGATGAGGTGGCATGGATGCAGGCCACCCAGTATGCCTTCGAGAAGGGCCGGGTAGTTGGTATCAGCTCTTGACTGACTCCCGTAGATTATTATGGCAGTGCTGCAATGTCGGCATCCAGCTCGAGAGGAGCTTGTGCATATTCTTCTGCTACATAGTATGAGGATCAGTTGTGATCTCAGACTGCACTGGTAGGGAGTCTCCGACAGGAGCAGGAGCAGATGCGTCAGCAGCAGCAGCAGCATGATGAGGAGCATCGACGCCAGCAGCAGCTGTACGAGGAGCAGATGAGTCGGTGGCAACAGTAGCATCAGGAGCAGATGGAGTACATGCGCTGACTCACTCATGCTCTATGGATGGATTTTCCTCCACCAGCATCTGCAGATCCCCCCCTCCCCCCCCTCCTTCAGATTAGAGTTTGTTTTTATGTTATAAAATTTGTTAAATCAAAATATGAATTTTCTTTCTATTCGTAGTTTCTGTCTCATTATAAAATATTAATAATATTATATTTTGAAATAACAATATTAATATGAATAATATTATTACTTATATTTTATAATACTAAATTTTATATATATATATTAAAATTTTATAATATTATAATTTAATTATATTTTTTTGTAATATTAGAATTATTTTAATATTTGAATGTAAAATAATTCTATTATATTTATATTAATTAAAATAACTTATTAATAATTTTTTTATTTATAATTATAATTCTAATATTATTATATAATTAAAATCATTTATTAATATTCTATATTTTTTAATTTTTGAATTATAAATCTATTATTATTATATTAATTAAAATAATTTATTAATATTTTTTTATTTTTGAATATTATTTGGATTATTATTATATTAATTAAAATAATTTATTAATAATTTATTTTTTTATTTTTTTTAGTATTTGCGACTGGATACTATGCCCGTCGCAAATAGTATTATTATAATATTGATTAAAATAATTTATTAATATTTTTTAATTTTATTTTAAAAAAACTAATTGCGACGGGCCTGTCGCAATTAGTAGTTGCGACGAGCCCATCGCAATTAGTTTTTTTAAAAGTTTTTACAAATATACATACTAATATTTGCGACGGGAAGAATCTCTGTCGCAAATAATGCCTTTAGCGACGGGCCCGTCGCAAATAATTGTTGTTGCGACGCCGTTTTCCGTGATGGGCTATTTGTGACGGGACCCCATCACAAAAGCCTATTAGCGACGTGATCCCGACGCAAATAACCCGTCGTAAATGCCATTATTTCTAGTAGTGATACTGTGATAGAATTATCCATAGGTTTCTTATTTTATAGTCCACATATCCAAAAATAACTATAAAATTCTCAATTTCCATTTAAAATGTCCCTATCCTTTTACACATCTCATTACATGATTGTAAGAATAATGAACGATAAAATAAAAACCTAGGATGACATTTTCTACTATCTTATGATGATTAAGTACATAGAACTAAAAACAATGAACTAGAAAAAACTTCTTTATATTAATCATCCAAAAAGAGATAATAACTTATTTTGATCTTCGAAATCAGTATAGGATAAACTAGTGAATACATAGACAAAATGGATGAGCTAAAAATACAAGGGAATAAATTAAGAAATAAAGCACATCATATGGGTTAAAACTCCTAACATGATGACATAAAAAGGCATAGAACATGAATAAATATCTGGAATCATAAAATATAGAACAATTGATCATTTAATCATGGAAAAATTGGAAGTTTTTTGTGACATATAACATGACATAAACATGATTCAAGGATAAATTTATAGAGTATATCACAGGGCGAAAAATTCACATAATGGAATTATTTTTACTCTCTATCAAAACATGACGTATTAGGAGACTTAACATTACCCAATGCATTGGAGATATATGTAGGTGCACCCATAATAACAATTTCATGCATATGTGTTCCACATGATGATTAAAAAATAAAGAATAAACATATAGGTTACCCATGGAATGGAATGGGAATCATTCTCATGTCATAAGGCATAACCAATGGCATATAACAGTGGTCTCAATGAAAGAATGGCTTTATATCATACATAGACATTAATAAGTTAAATTATTAATAATTCATGATAAATTATGTCCAAATGACATGAATACATATTAAAATAGTGTCTATGAAATTTTAAAATGTGCCACTTTAGTGTGGTTTATAGACAAATATTTAAGAGCCTTTTAAAAGAGAAAATGGGTCATTGTTTTATAAAACTAGAAATTAACTATGATAGATTTTCATGATAAAATGGGGAATTTTTTAAAATTATTGGTGGCTTAAAACATATTTTTGAGTGTACTTTAAAATGGGTAATTATTGGGATGTTACCTTCAATAAAACATTCTTATCGAGGGAAATTAAAAAAGGAACCTTATAAAACATATATTTCCCTATCAAATAATGATGATTAGATCTAGGGACATCATTTTTGGACATAAAGAAATAATTTTGGATGAGTACATAATATGAATTAAGAAGTACATCTTGGTTAAGATGGTCAAATCTTAACCTGAAGGAAAAAATAGAAGTTCGGTGAGAATCCCTTACCTTTGTCTGAAATTGTTCTTCACTTGTACATAATTCCATGGATAATTTAATTAGATTCATTGATAATTTAACTCAAAACCTATTAAATTTTTTTTTTTTATTATCATTTTATTAAGTTATTTTATGAAATTTTTTGATGAGTTATAATATTTAATTATATCATTTGGGAGTGTTCATTTACATGTTTCTTTTTATTGGTTCACTTGTATACATATACAAAAAATCATATAAAATGGGATTATCTTTCCATAATTCAAAATACATGTTATTAATGAAAATACATGAGAATAAATGGTATTAACTGTCATTTGTTTGTAGATTATATTATTATTAAATAGATAAAATGTTAATGATCCCTATTTACATTATTTATACATTGTTTTTGATATTGTGAACTTGTTTTCTTTTATTAATTAATATTATGTATATATAAAGGTTCTAGAAAACTAAATAATATTTCACATAAATTTTTAAATATTTTTTAACCATTTTAATGAATTTATGACCATCCTTGAATGATGAATTGGAAAATGAAAAAACATCATCCATGAAGGTGGTGAATCGACACCTCAAAGATGATGTTTTTATTTTAAGAACAAAAGGGAAGAGAAGAGAATTAATGGTGGTTATACCATTTACATAATAATATTTTACTATATATATGATACTAAATTTATCATTCTACTTTGGATATGGTTTATGTATGGATAAGAAAAGAAAATAAATTGATGGAGTGAGAGAAATGGTTTTACCTCTTGAGTGGTGCCTCCTTGAGAACCTTCTAAAGAGACATCATAATGGCCTTGTGGTGAGACTAGAAATACTGTAATGTGGGGAATTGGATTTGGAGAGGAATTGGGAAGAATTTTTTTAGTATAAAAATCTTATAATGTGTGAGTATATGTCTTGTTGAGAGGAGATATTTATAGTGGAAGAAGAGTGGTGTTTTGATTATTTTATTCATTTGTTCATTATTTTGGATCAAAACTATCAATAGTGTTGATTATTATGACTATGTATAGTAAATAGTTCATTTTAGTTCATTATAGTTGCCACATACCTCATCCATGACTCAACCATGATTCCAAAATTCATGTATTTGCCTAAAATGTATAATATCGTAAATTATCGTATTTCATTATTCACCAAAAAAAATCAACTATTTTAGAAAAATCCTAAAAATTTAACCCAACCATTTTTTGATTTTTAGATTTCAAAAATTAAATCCATTTTATAAAAATAATTTCTTAATATGAGAAATTAATTTGTTTAAAAAAATCTTCACTTACTCCAAAAATTCAAATTTTAATATGATAATCTATTTTGTGACACATTCAAAAATTAATTCAGGTGTCATTAAACTATATTTAAACTATAAGACAACAAAATATTAATTTATGAGTCTATTTTATGAAAATAAATTTCATTTTAAATAATTTTATTAATTATAAAACTATAAATAATCATTTACGATTCACCTAAATATCAAAAAATAATTTAACATTTTTGAAAAAAAATTATACACTTATTCCATGATATAAATATATTATTATTTTCATTAATAAATTTCATAAATTTTCTTTATACATTAATAGGAAAGGTTACTATTATATGGGCTGGGATACTATTCCTATTGGCCAGATTACAATTCTGATGGTCAATTTATTATTTAATTATTATAGGTTACTTGAATTGTATAAATACCACTTATTTAATTCTTAATTTATGAAAATTATTTTTGTATTAGGATCTCAATGTGATGTATTTATCCCATACAATATATTGTAATTATACGAATGGAATTTCAATTGATAAAATTAATTTAATCATTGAATATCATGATAATATTTAGATTCATGAAATAACATCCCAATGGGTAATTTTATACACCACACGAAATAAGATAGGTTCATAGCGTAACAAAAATATCAATGAAGGAAAATTGAGACCAAAATCCATTACCTCTTGGATACTTTGAAACTATAAACCCAATAAAATAGAGATCCCAAAATGGATATTTAAGTCAATATAAATGTGATTATAATAATCCTAAAATAAATTCATGGTCATTATATACACAAAACAACAAAAATAAATAGTAAATATGGCATGTGTCTCACAGAAATAAAAGTTTCATAAGAAAAAAACTTACCTTGAGGGTGATTCAACATGATTTTATTTTATCTTCTTGAATAATAAACATATGTTAATTTTTTTCATTCTAATATTATTTTCAAAAGTTTATTATAAAATTATATCACTTATAAAAAAGTTATATATAATTACTTAATCAATTATGTTTACATAGAATGTTTAGAAAATATTTGGATTATGTTTCCAAATTGACTTTAGTTGGATGACTATGGTCTAACAGATCTATATAAAAATATCTCCAGAAAAAAAAATCATGAAAAATTATCATATTAATAACTTAATTATACTTATATATATCATTTTTTTTGTTGGTATGATGATAAAAGAATAATAACATCTCTTTTATGAGGCAGTAGTACACACATCCATGAACAGTGTTTTCACTTTTTCAATGTATGAAAAGGTTAGAATGAAAGTGATAAACTGGTACTTTAGAATGATAATTATTTCATTAATATAATATAGATTTAATTTAAATATAATATTTTTATTAAACATGTCCTGAATACATTCCATTTAAATCGTAAAAAAATCACATCGCATTGAGGGGATGCTAGTCCACAATTCAACAAAAGATGTTATCATATTCCAACACAATAGGAATATTGAAGGTATGTGTAATATAATAATTACATAATCATAATAAAATCATAAATAAAATATTAAAATAGTATGAACATATTGATTCTCAACCTTCAGAGTTATTAATGGTAGAATAAATGATATCGGTTCATGAGGTGGTAGTTCATCGTACACCCCAACAATGATTGCATATCGCATTTTATGGAAGTGTGGGAAGTTTTATATTATACCCTTAACATTAAAATATATATGTATATTTAATATAATGTGGTTATTATATAATAATTATATAAAATAATAAAATGGTATATTCAAAATAAATAAATCAAAATGTTTGTTGGTGAATATTACCACTTATTTGGGTATCTTTTTTTGGTTTTCACTAAAGGACTTTTTTGGTTGGATTTATGAAAAATGTAAGGATTTCAAAATTTAGGGAGGGTAGTTGAGTAGATATTTCTATAGGGCATGGAAATGAAAAAATTATTTCTAGGTGTGAAGAGACGTAGAGAGGTGTATTCCTTTTATAAGTGAGGAAGATGACACACCTGTCATTTTTTAAAAGAAGTTAGGTGAACCCATATTTTTACCTTGAAGAGGATTGCATAACACAAAAAAAACAGATACTATTGGTTTAAAAGTCTATAATTACCAAAAAATTGTTTTCCAACATGTTAATAGTTATTTTTCCCTTATTTTTAATGTTAAATCCCATGGTAAACTAGTTTTCCTATTAATCAACATAATTTGTTTTAATTATTTTAACAAAAAAAATTGTGAAAAAATATGATAAATTATTAGATAATATAAATTATACTGATTCTAAATAATGAATACATTTTTTAAAATTCCATTAATATAATTTAATGAATATAATTTAAAATTAATCATGTATATTTGATGAGAATCCAGGGTGTTAGAGTGAAATTGTTTAAGAGTTTTCTATGTTTTTATATCTAAATTTAATATTAAAATGATTATAATTACTTAAATTTGATTAATAGATGTACAATTGATATGATTTTACTATAAAACCAATTTAAAATATAATTTAATATAATGAAATATTTATATGAAAATACAGTTTTCAATTAAGATGCCTTATTTTTCATTATTCATTAAGAAATAAAACTTTTCAGAAAAATATTAAAAAAATCACACAAAGATAATTTTTAAATTCATATTTCAAAAATAAATTTTTTTTAATAATTAAATTTAATAGATTATAAAAAAATTTAAAATTTGTGCACCATCAAAAGTTGGTAAAACATCCTTTTTAAAAAATACAGATTTTTACGCATTAAATTTGATTTATTTTTAAATCATTTATAGAATAAACATTTGATGAATGTAAAAAACTTATATTCAATATATTATATATATTTTCAATTAATATAATACAAAATGGTTATTTTTTATTTTATTGGTATAGAACACACAAGTGCATATTTAACAAATTAAGAAAAAGATTTCATTTTATTCTCCAAAGGGTTTTGTTTTCATTTGTAACTAATTGGTCACTAAATAATTTATTATATATTAATGTGTAAACCATATTTTCATAATTCAGTTAATCATTTTCATACCCTCCATTCTAATTTCTAGGTTAAAATGGTAATTTATATTAATTTTCATCTATGATTGGTGTTGAATGATGAATTCTCTATCGAACATACAAATCTTGGTGCACCACAAGATAAATTGAGTGTTTCATATAATGAAAGATAAACACACTATTGTGTTTCCCTTATGTTATAAAATAATATAAATTAATTTGAAAGATGATATTTCATAAATTCGGAGGATGTTACATCCAACACTACATAAAATTAATTTCTCCCTTAAAATTCATCATGGTTTTCAAAGGATTAAATTTTTTTGAATTACTTTACTAAAACCCACTACATTCAAATAATGTAAAGAATAAATCCCTTAAATGGGGATACGGTAAACATAATGTTCACCAAATTTTATTCATAATTATGATTCAACATTTATAGAAAATTAGTGGAAAATTAAAAGATGGACATGAAAGGTAAAACATATAAACATGGATTGATAAAGAGTGATTGAGATTGTGGTCAAGAGGAAGTGAAATATAAAAAGAACATAATCTAAATATGTGTGTAAATGTTCATTGATATCATTAGAAAATATAGTAATAGAATAATATTTTTTTAACTATAAATTTCTTAACGTTGAAGGATTACTTCTCCCTCTAGACTGAAAACATAATGAAATACCCTTACATGATACGTAAAACATAATCCTTTAACCAATTTAATCCACAATATCATATTTTTCTCTTTACAATGAGTTTTGAAGATTAAGTTTCTTCTCCTAAATCAAAAAATAAATAAATTTTTAAAGACCACACAACTATAAATGGTATAATAAGTTATTTCTCATGTATTTAGATATTAGACCAAACCAAAATGGTTAGCCCATGGTCAGATATTTCTCAAAATGAATAAACCATTATATTTTAATATCCAAATTAAAACAGTAATACCTAACGTTATAACTAAATTATTCGATAAAAAACTATCCTTAAATTTATTCAAACTTTTATTGACTATGTTTTAGTCACAAAGATTAAAAGTATTTTATTATATGTTCTTAGATGAGAATTCAACTATTATTCCTCAAATAAAGTACCTAATTTATTTGAAATAAAATTAGTCTTAACCTATTAGTATTTCTAGTAAACCATGACATCATGTAGACCTACGGTAAGCCTGAAACCCTTACAATCCGTCGGTCATGGTATCAAGACCTACCACCCTGTAGGATGCGATGGGTTTTCGATGAGCATATAGGTTTCCCTTTTTTCATTAAACTTGAAAACTAATTTCCCATAAATAATAATTCATTTTAATATTAGGGATTACAAATACCTCAACCAAAAAATATATACAAAAAAATCATTAATAACCTCAAAACATTTACAACATAAAACTAAAAGGGTTTTCTAGGACTTTTATCATATGATCATCCTTAATCTTATAGACCTATTATACTTTCAATAACTTCTTATATAACCTCACATGAAAACATCCTAATCTAAAAATTCATCTAGACTTACCTTTGATATGAACTATTACAACCTTGAACCCACACTCCATGATCCTATACAAGAATCATGAACTTTACTTTTTTTGATTTAATTTCGATAATTGTAACCCAAATTTTTCCATCCAAACCTTACAACATCAAAAGGAAAACATGGATCACATACATTCTCAAGGACAATAAAGTTTTAATGTTTTATATAGTTATGAAAAACTAATACATAAACAATCAACCTGACTATAATTGATAATTTGTCTCACTAAACCATTATTTTCTATTTTCACATTATGTCATGTATATAATCCTTAAGAATCTTTTATATATGTAAATTGTTCAACATCATTCTTTACAACCATGGGAAAAGGAAAAAAATAATTGTGAACATAAATGATCAGTAAAGTTAAACATAATCATTAATAATTCAATGCCATCAATAAGAATAATATTACATAAGTGTATGGACACATAATCAGAGTTCTTTAGAGAATCATAAAATATCACACACACTTCCATAACATAATCAAATAATATAAAAATATGAAGATGGGAAGAGTCACATAATCAATATTCACAAGACATGTTATATCAATATCAATCATAATAAAAATTATAACCCCATATTAATAATAAAAAAACATGTATGTAACTTTGTACATCATTTTCACTTCACTCTAATAATCACTCTTACAAATAGAAAAACCATAGGTTCAACTTCTAAACCCAATTCATTATAGGGATATCACAGACCCAGCAATCATTAGTTTATCATGGTACCACGAATAATTTTTTTGTATTATAACCACCCTCCAAATTGTAGGAACCATTAAAATCATAAAAAATAAATGCATTAATATTAACATAAACTCATTAGAAAACCCATTATCCCTTTCATAACACGATTAACCACTAGTAATCAAATATTTTCTACAAAGATATCTCTGAAAAATGATTAACCCATGTAAAATAAATATTTTCTATAATAATATCCTTGATACTTGATAAAATGAAGGAAAAGAAATGGGCTCTATAACAATCTCTTCAAAACATGGTTAACACATGCAAAATAATTGGGTCACATAACATTCTCTTTAAAATGGTCTTAATCCATTTATAAATGAATGAGGATGGTACCAATAAATATATCCCTAGTGAAGGATAAGAAGAAATTGATGACGTTGATGAATGGAAATACTATTAAAATATCATTATAATCATTTTTGATAAAAATATCCTTTTTATATTGAAAAAAAATTTAGATCATAAAACCGTTAGAAATTTCTTTTCTTTGAAAAAAACATGGAAATATATAAATTGTGTTTTAAAAATAATTTAAAACATTTTTTTGGAATATAACCCTTCTTATTCAAAAAATACTTGTTAAAATATTTTAATAAAATTAGAAAACATGTCTTTATATTAAAACATATTTTATATTTATAAGATAAATGAAGTTAGATTATATTAAACATTATTTTACAACTATTTTAAGTAAAAAATAGTAAAAAATGGTAAAATTACTTTAAAATATCATGAATTACCAGAGGATGTGATAATTCATGATATTTATAATATTGTTACATATAATACTTAATGATAGACAATCCCAATAAACAATTAGATTATAAAAAAGACTCTTACCACTTTTGTAAATTTGAACCATAATATACTTGAAACAATAACCTTATGTGAAATGTAGAATATAATTAGAATAATAAAATTCATGAAATAACATTTAAAAGGGGAGTTCTATAATTATCATAAAATAATATGGTGTATAACATAACAAACATCGTAAAGTATGAAAATTGAGGAAAACATCCCTTATCGTGTTTGTAACATTGAATCTATAAACCACATAAAATACCAATCCACAAATGGATATGTAAATCAAAATAAATTTAAGGATAATAATAAAAAAATACATTCATGGTTGTTATATACACTACAAAACCACAAAAAAAGGTTAATATGGCATGAATCTCAATGAAACAAAAGTGAAATGAGAAAAACCCATACCTTTAGTACGATTCATCATTTTTGTCCTTTATCTTCCTAAATAATAAAAATATGTTAATTATTTAATTTCAGGATATAATTTTCAAACTTTATCATTAATTTTATGTCACTAATAAAATTTTTATATATAATCACTTAATCATTTCAGTTTACATCAGATGTCTAGACCATATTTGGCTTGTGTGTCAAAATCAACATTGGGAGGTTGAATATTGTCAAAGATGTAATTATATGAATATCTCTAGAATAATAATAATGGAATAATTATCATATTAATACTTTAATGGTACAAATATATATCATTCTTGTGTTTTTGTGATGAAAAAATAATAATCACATCACTTCGAGGAGGCGATAGTCCACACGCCCCAAAACGACGTCATCACTTTTTCAATTTGTGATAAGGTAAGAAAAGAAGAGATATATTATTTATTATATAAAGATAATTATTTTTTTAATATTATATATATTTCATATATATAACTTAATTTTATTAAACTAGTCCTTAATAAATTCAATTTAAATCGTGAAAGAATCGTATCGCTTGGAGGAGATGATAGTCTAAATGTCAACAAACGATGTTATCGTATTCCCACAAAATAGAAATCAAGAAGGTATGTGTTATATAATAATTCCAGTATATTAAAAACAACATAAATAACATATATAAAGTAAAAAATAATAGTTTTTGTATCATTATTCCCAACCATGATAGGTGGTAATAGAAAAGCAAATGACATCGGTTCGCGAGGCAGTAGTCCACCGTACACATAAACGATGACTGTGTATCCCATTTAATGGCAGTGTGTTAAGTTTTAGGTAATATAAATAATATAAAATCAAAAAATTATATTTAATATACTAAGTATAATATAGATATATTATATAACAATAATTAAAGGGTTTTGGGGAAGAAATAAAATAAAATGTTTGTTGATGAATGTTGTCTCTTCTTCAGGTATCTCTTTTTTACTTTTCACCAAATGAAATCCTTGGTTTTATTTATGACTATTTTAATGATTCTAGTTTTAATAGAGGTTGTTTAGTAATATATTTTTATAGTTATTGTTTTTGAAAAAGGTCTTTCTTGGTGTGACAACAGGGGGAGATGCAGTGTCTATTTATTAGTGAGGGAGAGGACACACATGGACTTTTTAAAAAGTAGTTTGGTCTTCCAAAGTTTTAACATAAATATAATCTTCCATAACAAAAAAAATTATATAAATTTTTTTGAATGATCTAAATATCTCCATAAAAGTGGTTTTGGAAAATTTTATATGTCTTTATTTTCCTTAATTTTATGGTTTATTCCATTAGTAATATTGTTTTTCTCTTAATCTTCGTGAATAATTTTAATTGTATTCACCAATTATTTCAATTCAATATTAAGATAAACATATAATATAAAATTTATCCTGATTTTTTAAAATATTTAATATCGTTTTCCCAATTCCATTTAAAAATTTGTCTGAATTTAATTTAAAATTAATCCAGTAGACTCAACGAGAAAGGGGGGTTTAAAACTGAAAACGTTCAAAAGTTTACTAGGAATTTATCTTAGTTTTAGATGAAAATTGTTCGCGTGGACAAACTTTAATTAATATATGTATAAATAACCTAATTTTTATTTAAACATAACAAAAAAAATTTAGGTTTCTAAATTATTTAGTTGAGAAGTCAGTTTTCAATAAAAATCTAGTTTCTTTCACTGTTCATCAGAAAAGGAAACTTATCTAAAAAATCTAAAAATTTGTCCACAATCTAATTTTCACATTACAATTTCAAACATAAATTTTCTTTCATAAAATAAATATTATAAAATATTCAAATTGTATTTTAGAGAATGTTCCCCACCAAAAGGGGGAAAATAGTTCGGGTGAGTTTTTTGTATTTCTTTATAAAACAAAGTGATTTTTTGTGTAGATTTAAATATGATAAATTATATTATTCAACATTATATGATAAATATATTATTTTTTAGTCAAAATGATTTATTCATCCATTAATTTTAAATAACACACTCCATTTATAATATATAGTCTCAAGAATCAATAATATTGTTAGTCTTGAGCCAAAATAATAAACTAATGAATATAACATTAAAAACCTCATATCCACCCCTTATAAATACACCCCCCCCCCACTACTCACACCATAATAGAATTTGATGTCATGACCCACATTATTCAACATGAGGGAAGGGATAGATTGATTTCGAGACCTTCGTTCTTCAATATGAAGGAGAGATAATGACCCCTGACTCCCACCTCCAATCAGCCCTAGGGTGGAGAACATCACTAAGGGTATGGAAATATCATAAAAAATTGGATGTATTTCCCTTTTTATAGTTACCAAGATTGGGATATAAGATTTATCAACCTCAAAACAAATCCAAGGCATATATATAAAAAGAATAAAAAAATATATCCATATGCATGTTTAAAGTAACACTACTAAAAAATATAAGAAATACACAAAAATAAGTACCAAAAAAAATATAACCAGAGACACAGTAACCATCCCCAAAATATGAGCTCGTGAGGTCCAAAATGGTCTGAATAATGTCCCTAGAAACTTGGAAAATGATTTATGTACATAGGGTGAGCATATATGTATACTCAATAGGAAAAACCAAAGTCACCCATGCACAAGTGGGAGAGGAATACTAATCCCCCTAGTGAAAAAATAATAGAAACTCCAAAAGAACCTAACAAGGTAGATTATCCACTCTATCCTCACCAATGCATGCTCACCAAATAACTCAAGTCATGTAATGTAATAATATAAGCACATCAATATTTGGGTACAATGAACCACTTCCTAAATGTTAACTAACATATTCTAATGCATATACCTCTTCCAAAATCCCCACCATCACAACCTAACCGCACACACCTAGGCCACAAACACACAAATCTTTCTCGTAGACACCTAGGCCACTACAACACTGCAATGCAGCCCACAGACACCAAGGCCTCACGCATACCACCCCTGACTCGAAAACACTTAGGCCTCATCCCAAAGAAACCTGGGAAACATACCACCTCTCAAAAAACAGATATCATAAATATGGTACTAAACCTCATGCCAGTATATACTTGTTTAAGGGTTTTTGGTGATAAATTTCTAGAATACGTAGTGGAGAATAGCTAGCAACCATCTAGCCATCCTCGCACTGGGATATTGGGAAGGACATCCTCCCCCAAAACAATTGGGTTGTTCGGTATATAGTTCTCAACATGGTTTGGTGAATATAGATAACCTAAGGAACTACAAGTTTACACATATAGTTAAAAAACACTACATCCATCTAATGGAATATCAAAAATACAACCATCACACAAAAAACCACCTTTACTACTACCCCTATATGCATAGTCACAAAATCGACACAACCAAAACATCAACCCACTGCGTTCATTTAACCAATTGTCATTATGAATTATAATCCCATTCATTTATTTACTTCATCCCTACTTGGGAAACTAACAACCACCACACTAGAAACTATTCCCAGAAGGGAAAGATCATGGTCAACTAAAGTGGGTGCATGTTTTTTCTATGATTACACCGATTTAAGGAATAGAAAAACACAACTCTAGAGAGAAAGATTAAAAAATTATTCATTTTAAACATTAAACAAGGGAATATGGACCAAGTTAAAGGATTTTCAATTTAACAATCATTCATAAAAACAAAAATAATGTAACCTACATGCAGTCCCATAGCACACCCCCTTTCCCGGACACCTGTTCAACCACTAGAAACTATCATTATTGAATGTTATCCTGATCAAATCGCACCCTCGCAACAAAACCCAAAAACCCCACTACACATCAACACCACAACTAGCACACTAATAAATATGAAGTCATGAAATCCCGATCAAGTAGCCTCACTACCCAAAAACTTCCCAGATACATACCCACTACATAACAAGTTCTTCCATTCTATAATAAATAAATCTCTCAACCTGAGATTCCATTACACCACATTCACCACCACATACACATAGCCACACTCTCAGCCACAATACCACTCAAAAAACACAGAAAAAAGATCAAACTGAACTACAAACACCACACAACCACACCTATCAAACAGGGTGTATTCGTATTTTCCCAACAATATTCTTAAATTTTCACTTTGATAAGTAGGGGTGATCACCCAAGGGTTTCATCATGGGGCATCCATTTCATTTAATTGGGTATATGTGATTAATCTGATGGATATTTATAGCAATTATTCAGAAGAAAACAATAATCAGTTAAGAAGAATCACCCATGCACAGACAAAGACCACCAACAGTAAGGGTTTTTAGAATCCATATGGCCATAAAAGGTCATATCATTAACATATATAATAAATAAAATAGGTAAACAACATTAATCCACTCCTAGCCCGTTATCAATTTCATATTAGCATTTATCTTTCTTAACAGTTGGATTCAGCAGTTTTCAAAAAAAACATTACTACACCCACCCCAGATGAAACACAAATAAAAGAGAGATGAAGGAAGTCCCGAATTGGAATAGTAGATGATCAATAACTCTTAATTGCATAAAAAATAGAGGGGCATGTCAGCAGTAGGAAAACATAGAAGAAAAAATATATGGAAAACTTGATCGATGGATAAAACACAAATGGAGATGATATAGGAAGGGAAGGCTCTAGGTGCACTAAGAGGGA
Source organism: Viscum album (assembly GCA_963277665.1). Classification (NCBI taxonomy): domain Eukaryota; kingdom Viridiplantae; phylum Streptophyta; class Magnoliopsida; order Santalales; family Viscaceae; genus Viscum; species Viscum album. The sequence continues at coordinate 1,297,094,173 of OY728135.1, forward strand.
ATGGAAACACATCAGGAATAAATGATACTAGATATAAAGGGCTAGATCCTATATCAATGGAAGAAATGTTTCAAAAGTCATTAAAGCTATATCATGTCCAAGAAAAAACTGTTGAATTATTTAAATTCCCCAGTTCATTAGGATATTAAATATAAAATTAACATCCTTTTAAATTCATTTAGAAGTTCCCATATAAGGATTGAAACAAGATTTTTGTCAAATAAGATGTAAGAAGGGAGAAACAGGAAAAAATGGGAAAATTGAAAATTTAGAAAATTGGTGAATGTGAATCACTATTGGGTGAGTCAGAGTGTAACCATTTAGTGAGATACCATTCAGTGATCCACCCGTTGGTGTCGTTATTTGGTGTTACACTGCTCAGTGATACCATTCGGTGCTCCACCATATAGTGTCACAATTCAGTGTGCCACTATTCAGTGTCACTGTTTGGTGAACCACCGTTCGGTGCCACCATTTGGTTCCATTTTCGTTGCCACCATTGAAAAAACTAGGTTTTTGGAAAACTCCCAAAACACGACACTATGTTTTCCATGAACAATAAAATCACTATTTTTCACAAAGGAATGATCTAAAGATATCTGTTTAAGCACATTAGATACCACTCAAACTATTCTTGTCCCCAAGAATTAAAAACTAAACTACAAGAAAGAGTGGTCTGAACAACCACCCTGTAAGATACCTCTCAAAGATAAACCTTCTTGTATTTCTCAGAATATAAATTGAAACCTCAAGGTCCAAGAACACCTCCCCCCCACATATGTTAAACCAAACATCTACAAGATACCCCACACACCAACTCTCTATACACACAAATTTAGTAATTCCTTCTTCTATGTCAAGTTATTATCCTCTTTACACAATACTAACTCACCTACTCACATTTAATTGCATACACAATAATGCTTCTATATTAGGAATCTGGTGTCCCCTTTCCAAATGTTTGAATTTTATCATAGATTATAGAATAAGGAAATAATCCATCTCATTCAAATCAAGGTCATGCACTATATCACATACCAAAACAGACAAGAAAAACTCAAAAAAAAAACTCTGGTTATTGGGCATTCATATATGCCTATTTCTCCAAAGTACTTTTCTCCAAGACCCCATGCCCCTACAATACAAGAAATAAGGTAATGGTCCACCCACATAACACTGTTTCCCAATGATCCTAGATTATTGGCGGCTCCACTAATGTTTCATTATCCTAGATATCCAATTATCCCCAATCAATGACATGGGAGTCATTGTGAAGAAAACGATGAAGCTGGGAGGCATGAAAGATGTCGTTGATCCTTCCCAACTATGGTGGGAATGCAAGCTGGTATTCCTCCTCGCTAACTCGTCCAAACACCTCGAAAGGTCCGCTGAACCTGGGAGATTTCTAACTCCATCTACCAAACCTCCACTACCCACATTGTGTGGAATCCGTCAAGAATATGTGTTTTCCAACATAAAACTCCAAGTCCCTTCTCCTGTAATTAGAATACAACTTCTACTGACCATGTGATGCATTCATCCTCCCAAAGAAAAGTTGCACCTTCTATGTCGTACTCTACACCACGTCTGTACCAAGACCAACTACCTCCCCAACATTTATCTAGCACAAGGGAGAATTGCATGGTCTTCAAAATAAGGCATCGAATGGATCCATGTTAATGGAAGAGTGGTAGATATTATTATAAGCAAACTATACCACGAGAAAATTTCACACAAAGGACCCAATATGCTCTATAACACATTCCCACAACATGTCCTTCAATGTTTGGATGGTTCTATATGTTTTTCCATCCATCTGAGTGTGGAAATCAATGCTCGGGAATAATAGAGTTCTAAATGCATCTTAAAATACCCTCTATACTGGCGATGTAAAGCGTGTATCCTGATCCAAGACAATGGATCTTGGAAATCCATGCAACCGCACCACCTCATCCACAAACCTCTTTGTTAAGTCATCCATCGTGCATTACTCCTTGAATACTATAAAGTGAGAAAACTCTATCAAATGTTCCACTACTTCCCATATTATATCACATCCCCCTGATCCCTAGGAAATAATGTAATGATATATATTGAGATGTCATCCCACATAGACTTGGGGACATATAAGGGATGCAAAATCCCACAAGGAACATGGGGCTCAACCTTCACTTACTAGCACACCAAGCACTATTCCCCAAACTACGCCAATGACTACTTCATCTTAGACCACCAGAACTACTCTCTCAAGCCCCAAAACATCTTGTAAACTCCTCGGTGTACCGCTAGGGGTGATTTATGAAACTCACAGATAAATTCCTTTTGTACTGGTGATAGGACATATAGCTTCCCATGGAACAACATCTTATTCTCTGCATCCTCAAACCATCACTCTATATCATTTCTCTAGTCTTCATGATCATGAATCACATATGCCTATGAGTCACCCCACATAGACTCCTCCACCTTCCACATTAGAGAATACTGCACTATCATTTGAAATAGGAAACCTCTGCCACCATCCATTCCCACATCTATGTGTAGGACACCCAACTATTCTATCACCCTCCAAGCATCTGTACATTCTTAAAGTACCTCTTTCTTCAACATCAATACCAAGTCATCAACCATGATATTTCTTTTACATGAGGTGTAAGAGATCTCAAAATGTTAATATTGGTGAAACTCTATCCACCTTTATTGTCGCAATTTTAGTTCTATATGGGAAAAGATATACCGTAAGCGCTTATGATCTGTGAAGACCACAGAGTGATCCCCAATGAGGTAATACCACCAAAACATCAGTGAAAACACAACTTCTACAATTTCCGAATCATGGGTGGCATAGTTACATTCATGGTTATGTAACTAAACAGACCCATAATAGATCACTCCCCATTGCAAAATCAACACAAAACCTATGTCCAGATGATAAGTGTCTCAAAACACCTCAAACATCACCCCTTCCACTAGAAACCTATGCACCAGAGAACTAACCAATGTACCCTTCAGATAACAAAAAACGTCATGATACTAATCACTCCACACAAAGGAATTAATTTTCATGGTTAGAGTCATCAATAACACTACTACTCAAGAGAAAACAGGTATGAATCTCTGGTATTTTCTTTCCACACCCAGAAAAATGCGATCTTCAACCACATTATTGGGTGTTGCCCAAGAAACAACTGCCTAAACCTTTGACAGGTCCACTACTACACCCTGTTGACACATTGCATGCCTATGGAATTGGATATCCCTTGTCTAAAACATTCACTTGGATATATTATCGTAGATCTGGTGGTGCTGATGGATCTCTAGGATAGTACATAGATTCTCTATATGCTCCTCCTCTACTCATGAGTATATCAAAATGTCAACTATGAATACAAAAACAAAACGGTCCATGAAATCATGAATGATAGAGGCCATGATCCCCATAAATAAGGATGGAATGTATGTAACACTAAAGGGAATAAATATGAACTCAAAGTACCCATACTTTCACATTAAATCAGTCATCACGATGTCACTCTCCTTAGCCCACAACTAGTGATATCTAGACTGTATATCAATTTTGGAAAAACAACTGGCTCCCCTTAGCTGGTCAAAAAAATCATTTCTTTCCCCAATGTCCCTAAGAGTACTTGCTATCTCTTTTCCCTTTATTCTCAGTGAGATCTTAGCTAACAAGTTAAGAAGAGTCTCCATGCACTGGCTACCCACCCGAAATCTCCTCTCACCAATGAAATCCACAAGCTAGACTTTTGCGTCTAAAAACACGACTCTTCTACAGAAGTAGTCGATAGTAGCATGTACAAAAAATGACAAGTCGTTGCCAAGGATGAAATCATACTACTTTATATATATTTGGAGTATATCTCCACTATATTTATGTGGCCCTAACATTAGTCTACATCCCCGAAAAACATCATACAAGTTGATCTGGCCTCCGACAAGTGGGCTCAATACTGGGGGCATGTAAATTTTCTTTATGTATATTCCAAAAGCATGGGCCAAACTGGGTGCAACAAAAAAGTGGGAAGATCTGGAGTTGAAAAAATCACAAGAAATAGGTTTCCACCCTATATTTGACCACATCATACATCATCCCCCCACTGTAGAGAATGGTCTTGTTGTCCCTACTTCTAGAAAGGCCTGGCTGGTAACAACGACAGAGGCGAGCGCTGAACCTTACCACCTCCACCATATTAATCTCAAGTCTGGCATAATCCCAAGAGGTTTCCATATATTCTACAAGAAGAACACCTCATCCCCAGGACATTGGGAGAAGGGTGAGGACTATAGGGTTAGAACTAAAGCTGCTGGGGTCGACTCCCCACTGGCCGAAACCTAGAAGGCCCCAACACCAGAGAATTTTTGTAGATGGCCATTCCCTTTTAAGAAATTATTTGACATCCCTCTCATATTAGACCTCCTCATGAGTGAATCCTTTCCACCACATCAACCTTCTTCTATACCCCTAAGTATGTTGGTAGGGTGAAGGGGGGTAATCGCATATTGAAGAGAATGACGAAGTGCCTCCTCTAAGCACATCTCCAAAGAATCTTCATCTGAAAATATATCTAGAGAAAAGAATAATAGATCCTTGAACTTGACCCCAAATTCCCTCACCGACATAATCCACTTATAATGGGAGAGTAGCTCATGCCTCTTCTCAGCCTTCATCATGAAAGATAAGAATTTTGCTCGGAACCCCTTTCAAAGTTAGCCTATCAATCATCAGTCTCCTTCCTCTCTCAGTGGTAAAGCGTCCACCGCTGACACAGTTCCCCCACATCTGGATCACCTCTAGAGAATCCCAGTACTCTTTTGAATCTTAGATCAAGCTTAAATTTATCACTAGCTAATCAATCCAACTCTCTATATCCATGTCTGAGATGATTCCCTCATACTTTCCCAGAGACTGCCGCTGGAATTCACGAAGCATCTTCTGCCACTAATTGTCCTCCTCCTCTACGTCAACCCTCCGTTTCTCAACCAAGTCAGACTACTAACCCTCCACTACTTATACCACACACAGGCAACATCCATGATCCATAGATAAAAGAAAAATAAGGAAATCTTAAGAATGAGAAGTGTAAAATTCGTTTAAGATTCATTTTAACTCACTGTTTATTTTAATTTCCCAAAAACACCAAAAACAAATAAGAACACAATTATCCATAATGAAAGTGCCTTTCCTAGGGTATCTACAACACAAATGGTGTAACCTCACTTGGTCATTGGGTAAGCTCAGAGTCCTTCCATCAGATCATGGGTGGGGGGGGGGGATAAAATCCCATGTCCTATTCAATCTTCTCTAGCCTTTCCATGCACCAAGTTCATATAACATTGTTTCCTTAACAAATTATGCAAGAATCAGTGTGCCTAACTCCAAACAATATCCAATCTGTCAACTATCATCTCTGATACCATTGTTTCAAAATTTTCCTTTTTCAAGATGAGGGAAGGGATACCAATATTTTGAGACCTTCCTTATTCAAGATGAAGGGGAGATAATGACCCCAAATCCCACCTTCATTAGTCCTCAGGGTGGAGACCATCACCAAGGGTATATAAATCTCAACACAAATGGGAGGCCTTACCCTTTTTTAGAGTAACCAAGATCAGAAGATAAAAAGTATCAACCTCAAAACAACTCTGAGACACACATAAAAAAATAATCCAAAATACATCCACATGCATGTTTAAATTACAACTTCTAAAAAATATAATAAAAACTTCAATGTACCAAAATAATGCTAATTATTAAAAAAACAATCACCCCCAACGTCTGGGATTCTATGGTATAGTATGGTCTATGTAATATCCCTAGAATCCTAAAACCAGTTTTATGTACATAGGGTGAGAAAATATGTATACTTAGTTAGAAAAATCAAAGTCTCACATGCACAAGTGGGAGAGGCATAATAATGCCCTCGTGATAAAATAGTAGAAACTTGAAAAGAACCTAACAAGGTATAATATCCACCCCATCCTCACCAAGAAACTCTTACCAAATAACACAACTCTGGTAATGTAAAAATATAAGCACACTGATATTTGGGTACCCCACACCACTTCCCACTAGTTAAATAGAACATCATGAAGAATTTACATCTTCTACAAGCCCCGTCATCACAACATTCCCACACACACCGAGGAAACAACCACACACATCCTACCCACAAACTCATAGGCCACTACCACATCACAATCAAGTTCGTAGACACCTAAGCCTCATACATACCTCCCCTACCCGGAAACACCTGAGTCTCATCCTGAAGACACTTGACAAAAAAACCACCTCTCACACAACCAATAACATAAATCTAGTAATAAACCTCACGCCAATACAGCCTACCCGAAGGGTCTAGGGTGATAAATTCCAAGGAGAGGGAGTAGAGAAAATTCAATAACTATCCATCCATCATCCTACTGGGATATTGGGATGGACACCCTCCCCAATAAAAATGGGGGTGTTCAACATATAATCTTCAATAAGGGTGAGATGAGTATAGAAAACATAAGTAAATACACGTTTACACATATAGGTAACAAACAATCAACCCATCCGATGGAATTCCAACCATAAAACCATCCCACACAAAACAAAATTTGTTTCTCCCCCTATATGCAGAGCCACATAATTGTCACAACCAAAACATCAACACACACCTTTCATTTAACCAATTTTCTTTCTTCATTATAATCTCATTCATTTGTTTACTCCATCCCTTCCCAGGAAACAAACAACTGCAACACCATAAATCATTCTTAGATGAATAAGAGTGTGATTAACTAATGTTAATTAACGCTTATTACATGATTACACCCATTTAAGAAATTGAAAAACAGCAATCCTGAGAGCACAGGTGAAACTTTAGACACTTCCAACATTAAAAAATAGAATAGGGACCAAGGTAAATGATTTCCATTTTAACATCTATTCATAAAAAAATAGAAAAAAACCTTACCACTCAAGTAACACCCCCGTAACCAAACCCAGTATCCCCACTACACAACAATACTACACCTGAAACACTTATAAACATGAAATCATGACAGCCTGGTTTTGTAGCCCCATTTCCCAAAAACTACCCAGATGCAGGCCTGATGTATAATTAGTTCATCCATACCACAATCAATCACTCTCTCAACCAGAGACTCCATTACACCCCATGCACCACCCCATACACATAGCCACACTCCCAGCCACAACATCATCAAACCACGTAGATACAAGGTCAAACATAACCACACATAGTATTCTGTCAAACCTATAAAATAGAGTGTATTTAGATTTGGACAACATTGTTCTTAAATTTTCACCTTGTTATGTGGGGGTGATCACACATGGGTTTTCATCCTGGGGATTCCATGACATTTAACTAGGTATACGTGATTAATCATATTGATATTTACAATAATTATTCACAAGGAAAAACCAATCAGATAAATGGCATCACCCATGAAAAGATAAATGCCACAAATTTCCATGGTTTTCAGAATCCATATGGCCAAAACACATCACAACATCAATAAAGATAACTATGAAAACCAGTAATCATCATCAATCCAAAACCATCTCGTAATCGAGTTCATATTAGCATTTATCTTTGTTAAAATTTTGATTCAGAAGTTTTCAAAAAAGAACATTACTAAGACCACCCCACATGATAGAAAAATAAATGAGAAACTAAAAAATACCTATGTGGAATAGAGGACAATCAACTACACTTCCTTATGTGAAAAAAGTGAGTTTTATAAGAAGTAGGAAAACTCCAAGAAAAAACTCTAAGGAAAGTTCGATCGATGCGTATGAAACAGCAGGCCACTCTATGGGAAGATAAGGCTCTAGAGACAACCAATAAGGAATGAAAACACATTGGAAAGGGAAGATACTATCTTTGGAGAAGCAGATCCTATATCAAATGAAGAATGGATTCAAAAGTCAATAAAGCTAGATACTGGTCAACACTATATGGTTGGATTTTTTCAAAGTCCCTGGAGAGTTAGGATATTAAAGATATAATTAATATCCTTTAAAATTCCTTTAGAAACTCCAAAAAAGGTATTTAAACTTGATTTAAGTCAACTAAGATGTAAGAGAGATGAAACTGGATAATGCGAGAAACTGGGAAAAACAAAAAATTTGGAAAACTGTCAGAAGTAACCCATTGTTGGGTGATTTATGGTGTCACCGTTTAGTGAGCCACCATTTTTTGTGCCATTTTTTGGTTCCACTATTCAGTTCCACCATTTGATGCCATTTTTCAGTGTTCCACTATTGGAAAAATTGGGTTTTTTTCAAACACCCAAAACAATCCACTTTGCTCCCCAAGACCAACACAAACACTAGATTTTCACAAAGGAATGGCTTGAAGAAATTTGGGTCATCAAATGTGATCATTCAAAATATCTACATAACTCTATATTAAACTCTCAATACACAACCCTATTGTCCATGTTATTATAAAAATTCCAATCCCTATATGTCTTATATATTATTTTAATAGATGACATTCAAGAGGTAATTTGATCAAAAATTCTCTTTTAAATTCATTTTTTCTTCTACCATCTACTCATCTCTCTTTTAAAATAATAAATAATGAATCAAGTATTATAAATATAAAAAAAAATTATTTTTAATGTAATATCAATTTTCTACCCTCTCTTGTTTGGTTTCCTAATTGAAAATGTTGCTTATAATATGGTTAGTACATCACTGCCATGAATGACGTACATCATTTTTTCTCAACTTTGTTTAAGTATGATTATAGAAACAATATAATGTATAAATATTTATATAATAAATATATTATAACTTATTTAAAATTAATAAATATTTTAATATTCATTTATTTGATTTAACTGAATTAAGTTTGTGTCGGTCGGTAAAACGACCCAAATGAACTAGTTGTTTACCATTAATGTTTAACTAAATGACTTCTACCTAGGTTGTAAAAACTGTTTATTTGGGACCATTTAATGTTTTTTATGTATATTAATACCATTTCATTTCACTTATATAGCTTTATCCCCCTTTAAAAAATAATCAATAATTTTTTATAAGTGATTTACCTTGGAAACATAAAATGAATGCTCTAAGAACAACTGAATTAAACATTATATCTCATTGAAATGGTTATAAATGAACATAATACAAACATATTAAGTAAAATATATATTTAAAAAAAATAACTAAGAAAAAAATTATTCTAATTTGATTATCCAACACATTATATGCATGTGTAGAAGGGTTATGAACATGAGTTAAGGGATCAATTAAAACCACCCCATTTTCTTTATTGATATGTTTTATAACTCTTTCCTCACTTTATGACTATAATTTTTTTATTTTTTTATTTTATATTCTTTATATATTTCCCACACATATATATCTAGCATAATTAAACTTCCATTAAAGGGAAATACATGTTTTAAAAGGATCCCTTCTCAAATTCTCTTGTTAATAAAACTCACATAATGAGAACTTTTTAATTTCTTACCCATTTTCATATACCCATAATTAAATATTTTTGAACAACACATTTATTAAAAAATATCCAATTTTATCATGGAAATATATTTTAGTCCATTTCTAGTTCTATTTAATAAACTATTACCTTAAAATTTCTAAATACTTGTTTCCCTTTTATCTTGAAGCACTGCTTTAGTGGTACTATTCCAACGTGACATCTCTACCCATTTTAAATTATTCACTTCAATTGGGAATTATATTTCTTGGTATATGATTATGAACATAAATTTATGGTTGATTCCATTCATTCATACAACCTATTATGATATGAGACTTTGTTATGCTATGTGACAAAGTAATGAAACCAATTTCATTTTATGGGTAATTCTTATGTTTATTCATTAAGATTGATTTTATTTTCTGGAATACATTAGAATGTATTTGTTATTATGGTTGCAAAAAAGTATTAAGCCAATGAATTGTGTCATTTTTTTGACTCATGTGATGATATGTATGTAATTAGGTAGAAAACCTAATCCATATTGGGTAAATGTTCACCATGTCATGTTTTCTTGGAAAATAGCCTTGATTTATAATTATTTCAGGTTTTATATTGATAAATATTTCCTATATTTTAACAATATTTTGATAACATGTACTTTATTTTATGCTACCATTTTATAATTCAATATCCTTCTCTTTTAGGATATCATGTTATGTCCTTTGAATCATATGTTATGATTCATTATCATGTTTATTCCCTTAATAGGATTTTTAGGTCACCCCTTTTGTCGATGTATTCCAAAGGTTATCCTGTATAGTTTTAGGATATCAAAGAGATATAAAATATCATTATAGAGATAAAAATAAATAAATTATTTATAGTCTCTTTTTTATGTATTATGAACCTAGTATTCTAAAGACACTAGGCCTCTCGGTCCTTTGGTTGTATATAATGGATAATTTTGTTAAAACTCATGTAATAATATGAGTAAACATTTTTTGTCACTGTATTCATCCTTGAGATGATATATTTTCATGGGATTATTTGGGATATGAGTTATTCATCCCTTACTCCAATAATTGATATATTATTTATATAGAGAGATCCAGTCCATGACCAAAATAAAATAAAATTCAACCAAATAGAGGATAATAAGATTTGAATGAACCATATTCTCACAATACCCAACCAGATAAGAGTCATGGTCTTTGTATTAAATCATTATAGTATAATGTTTCTTTTACTTAAAAATCAATAAAATAAACTCTATGGTGTTTATTTAATTCTTATAGAAAAATTTACAAATTTGAAGTGGTTGGTTGAAAAATAATAAAATTATACATTTTACATTCATGAGTGGATAATAAGATTTACTATATTTTTTTAATTTAGATTTAACCATTCACATGAACCAAAATTGTTAGTGTGAGTTTAAAAAAAAATATCCCAAGAAAAAAATCACATGATAATGAAATTTAATCCTAATATATCCTAACATATGACACCTTCATATCAAATTTGGATTCAATAGGTTTAATATAAATTACTTTTGGCCAAAACAATGATACTCCCTCTTTCTTCTTCCAATATTATTTTAGCTTCAAAATCTTATTTTTACAACCTAATCCCAATAATTTACCAAACCCCACTCTGATACCAACAGAGACAACCCAACCATATCACACATACAAAATCATCAACTACACATGAAAATACATTATATCACATAAAAAATCATGTCCCTAGAAAATATATATTTAATTGGAAATGGATTATTATGTAGGCGTGATATAGTTGGGTCCTCTCTGTGTGTATCAGAGCGGGGTTAGGTAAATAGATTATTTTGTAACACATTGAACATTTCTTCATAATTACACTGCACTTGAATCCCTTTTTAGACATATCATACATTATACAAATATTCATAACCAAGGGAATGGAAACATAAAAAATACATGATCTAATATGATTAGTAAGGGTAAACATAAAATATATCAGTAATGTAATCATATGTGAATATATATAATATCATAACTGTGAATGAGATTGATATATAGGTTTGAGAACATAATTAATATATAATATTATATCTTTTGGAAATCAGACCGAATAACACAGAGACCATAAAACGAGAATCCTGAAATAATTCTCTCATATAATATAATAATAAATAATCAGAATGTGGAATCATGAAACAATTATCATAACCGATGGGAATATAAAAAATTATTTTGTTACAAAGATAATCATATAAAATAATTTCTTATCCCAAGTCTCACTGTAAAGACCATTATAACATATTGGACAAACATATACCCAAACATAGAAAACTAAGATAAATTTCCATGTACTATAACATAAAATATCATGAGATAAAAATCATTAAAAATGAATTGCAAGGATATATATTCTTGGGTTCACCAAACACATAAATATAATCAAATATAACTCTAACCCATGACCATAAATACACAAATAAATTTTTCATAACCTAATTATCCCATGAATATGAAATGGGTTTCCTAATCATCATCACAAGTAAGAAAAAAAAGAAATAAATTAGATGATTTCATTAAGAAAAATCTCAACTGAAACATATGAAAAATTAAGGGATAATAAAATATATGAATTAATAATTAGAATAATCTTAGAAAAATTTATGAAAATAAGAGGGAATATCCTTTTAATTTTGGTAACTATTTATAAAGAAATAAATTTTTAAATAAATTTATATAAAAAGAATGAAAATGTGAAATAAAATTAATTTGAAGAATCATGAAACCTTGTAAAGAAATATTAATAATGAAATCTAAATAAAATTGATGGAGAAATCTTCCAAGTCTGAAAAATTATAGGGTATAGATAAAAATATTCATTCCACACCTTTATAAATAATTCAAAACTTTATAAAGTGACCTTTAGTAATCATTGATACATAAATAAGTAAATAATAAACAATATAAACAATATTTATATAGAAGATAAATATTTCCAATGAAAACGAATATATAAAGAAAAATCCCTACACAAGAATCATTTTGGGATAATTTTAAATCAACCATTGGAGAAAAGGTAAGAAGAAATATAAACCCAAAAACAAATTATAAGAGAAGAAAATATATGCAGTGTTAGAAAGAAACAACACACAATTTTTCAATATAGAAATTTATTAATATATATATATATATAATTTTCATTTAAAAGTGATATTGTAAATAAAATCTATATGTTTACTCCTAAATTCAAGGAATGTTCTTTAACCGCTTAAATTTAATTACTACTTTTTCTAATGGGTTCCTTTGTAACAAAGTATTGACACATCCAAATTTGGGGAAGAGGGAAAAAATATAAAAGAATAATTCAACCGACATGTTTTTTTAAGGTAATCAATATAAAATTGAAAGAAAGGTTCAATTTAAAGATGGTATAGTAAGGGCCCTTTTATAGGTGTGTTTGAGTGGAATTTCTGCATATATAAAAAAAATTATTTTTTAAGAAAAACCATTTTACAAGGAAATTGGATCAAAAGTGGAATAATTATGGATATGGATCAGGAATACCCTCATAAAAATTATTTATAGATAGTCTTATAGATATTCCGTGCCTCTATCCATTGATTTAACTTATTTTAAATTATTTACCCTTACTCTAAGGACTCAATTTTTACCTCCATATCACATTTTCCCCAAAATTGAAATTAACCCTCTTACATAATTTAAATGTCATAATTCCAAAAATAAAGTCTATTTTATTAAATTAAATTTTATTAAGTGATTATAATTAATTTTAAAATAAAAATGAAAAATACATAATTTTTTTGAGAATTTGTTTTTCGAAAAATGAAGTGACTATATTCCTATTTATTAATAAGTAATAATCAATAAAAAATGTAAATTAATTTCTTTGTATAATGAAATAATAAATATAATTTTCCAAATAAAAAGGTTTTAAATTTTATATAATAGCATTTAAATATAATAAAATCAATATTATAAAATAAAACATTGTTATTGACCATGAATCATTAAATTTTTTTCCCATATAAATATTTAATTTTTTATCGATTTAATTTAATTCTTTCACCAATAATTAATTCAAGGTTTCTATCCTATTTTATTAAAATGATTTTTTGATGCAATAAATTAAATTTAAAATAAATTATAAACTGAAAAAATATTTTTTAAAAGTGATATAAATTTTAAAAAAAAATGATATTCTCTTTTTTGTTAAAAAAATATTTTTTTTATGTTAATTATGTGTCAAATGTTTTTTACATAACATATCAGTTACTTATAACTATTTAATAATATATATTCTTACTGGATACATGTATAACCAACTATAATATATTTTATAACCATATATACAACATCTGTATATCTAATGAACATATATATATATATAACTTATATTACATTCACATATAAAACCAATATATTCTTCACTAAAACTAATTCATCCTATTAATTTATTTATTTCTCAAAATATATATTATATATTTAATGTTTTTTCTTTCTTTATATTGTTATAATTTATTGAATTATCATTAAGGTAATCTAATAGGATAAATAATTCACATTCATGGCCCTTTTATTTACTTATGCTTTATTCCTCTAATAATTTCTCAAATAATGTTTCATATTGTTTTCCCATTATGTATTAATTTTTATCTTGTCTTCTAATATTTTTCCAAAAAAAAATATATCATGGTTGTTTTAGTTTAATATTTCCTAGGAAATATTTTATTCAACACTTTAAATGAATAAAATATTTGGGGTTTTACACTAATGATTGTTCAAGAGCGCCTATTTTTTCCCAATTTTTGAGTCACTAATAAAAATTATTTCCTAAAATACTTTCTAAAATACTTTATCAAAGGAAAAAATTATTAATATATCTATGTAAAATATTAAATAATTTTTGTGATTCTTTTTGAGAAAAACTCACCACAAACCATATCAAAAACCAATATTCCAAATGAATCAACTAAATATTTACATCCAAATCAACCTTATGACACTTAGTCTCATGATTTGATACTGAAATCTCATACTTTGAAAAATTGTATTATAGAAACTCATATAACATCATTCTCTAAGAATCACTTGTTAGTTGATTTATCCTCTAATTAACTATATCATATTTTTACACCTCATTCAAGAGATCTCTATAAATAAAATTAATTATTTAAATTATTAAGAATATTACTGATCTCTGGGATATGGAAACATATAACATTATTTCCCTATCCACCGCATGTGAACCATCTCAATCTACCTAGAATGTGAAATCATTTTTTCCAAAAAACATACTATGTAATGAATATTGTGTTCTTAAATGATTAAATAGTTTCCCAAAAACCATAATTACATATATACAATTTGTAAAACCATTCCCATATGAAATATTATATCTAGTATCAACCAAATATCATTCTTGTATATTTAATTGTAACAATAATCACTGGGGACGGTGGATGTCGTTGAATGTGAGAGGGGCCTATGACCATATTACAAATGGTCTGTTGAATTAGGTTAATGCAACAACCAATTCTTATTTAGATAAAACCTTAATTATTTTTCATAGGCTATGATAAAGTAATTAGAACCAATGGTTAGTAATATCATGATGATAGTATATTATTACTATTATAAAGGCTATTACTATAGTCCTAGACTATGTAAATTTCTATTTTTTTTTGTTATTCCAGTATTATACCTTTAAATAACATTATTTCGTCGATAGACGATTGAATAACTATTATAATCTTCATATAGGATCATATAGGTCCTCAATGTATATAAATTTTTTCCTTCCTTACATGACGTAAAATATTCTAGTATACTTCAACTTTAAAACCCCAGTGAAATCTTTACATTTTCATATACTAAACACCATTTAGACGTAGTTCTTTTATACCACTCTCTTAAAACCTAACCTTCTAATGACGCTTATTAAGTTAAATAAAAATCTGTGAATTATTACCCAATCCTTTATTAGATGGATCATAGGCTAGTGACTGACATCAATGGTATAAAAAAACATATAAGTGAAGGAATTTCTATCAAGATATAAGAAAGATGCCAAATTAAATCACAAATTTTAAATGATAAATTACCTTTTAAAGCAATAGTAATTTTAATTTATATTGTTACATGTCAAATAGATACCTAAAATTAATTAAAATAACAATTGAAAATATAATCTCAATAGTAAAACTCCAATAGCTCACAAGAAAAATAAATTAATCCAACTCCTTAAAATATTATGTCCAAAATAATGTGACCTAATAGCTTTACCCACATGATTCTATATATTTTTAAAATACATATATATTTAATGTGATAATAAATAATTTGTAGTTTCATCCCTGAATCTTTTAGGATTCTATGTGAGTTGATCCGACTAAGACATTTTAAAATGAATAAATAAAACAATAAACCAGCCTCAAAAATGAATGTGTCTGAAAACATATGTTTCAGTCATAAATCACAAGAAGAATGAAACATACAACACATGCTATAAGTATTATAAAACAAAAAAATAATTGAATAATAAACATTGAAAAGGTTCCCTATAATTGAATTTGAACTCATATTATATCACTAAATCCCAATTCCCGACATATTAATGCTCAAATACCTTTACCTTATTTCCACATGAAAAATATCATCATATTATAGCTCCATTATCAATAAAATTTCATATATAGAATAGTAGGAATGTTCAATTTGTTTTTCACCTAATAAAACATCATGGGTGGGTATCTTCAAATATCAACACAAGTGGTAGTAGTATGGAAAATATTAGAATAAAACATCATTTTTGACTAAAAAATAAAACATATCATAATAACACTCATTTCCCATAATATATAAAAATATCAACACTTATAAATCTAAGAATTTTCATTTTTAAATATTCCTCCACATATCCCAATATGAAACACACTACTCTCTATGTAGAACAATCTACAACAAAAGGTAATAGGGATAAGTAATTATATAGTTATGTTTCTGTAGTTCTTAAGAATAAAAATAAATTAATTAAGGTTGAACATTACCTAATTCTTCAACACTCTTCAATATAACATTTTATTCTCTTAACACAAATATTATAAAAATTAATATCTATACAGAATCTAAATTATAAAAAAAATGACTCAATCAAAAAATCCATCAAAATAAAACATTTTCATCAAATACTTCAAATATTAAATCTAATTTACATTAAAAATATCCTATAAAATATAATATCTAAATAAAATATTTACTATATTTTATATATTTAATTAAATTAAAATTCTACAATGATTAAAGAGAATTAAAAATTCATTGGATACAAAAAAATTGTAGTGGACTCTCATGACATTAGATGAAGGGATAAGAAAAGGATTTAATGGAATGGTCTATGGAACCTATTTTGATTATGGAACAACATATTTTAAAATATTTGTATAGAATATCATTCCCAATAGTGAGTGTAACTTCCCTCATGTCAGACATAACTTTTTTCCCAAGGAAATATATGTGCCTATTGTAAATTTTGTATGTATTATTCCACTGGTATTAAATTAGTCTATTATAATGAAGGTTTCGTGAAATGTTCAAGTTTTCTTGAATAATTTATTCAATCAAAATTTCTCTTTTAAAAAAATATTAAAAAGGTAAAAGTAACATATTTTCATGATATTCTAATTAATTTAATTGATAATAATTATAGTACTTAATCATGAAGTCATTTTCAATGTTATCTCATAATGAAATCTCATGTTTCCACTATATTTTTATTATTTCATGATAAACATTTCATATCATCATTTCAACATAATTTTTTTAATAAATATTTACTTTTCATAATCCATTTTACACTTTATTATAATTTACCATCTTTGTAATTCCTATAATTCTTTCTTAAACAATTTATCCATTCTAAACCTTCAAATACATAACACCATTTTTATTTTTCAAAAATTATGTTCCATAAATAATCTCATAAATATGATAATCCAAAGGATTAGTGAATTTGTAAAATAGATAAACAATTAACTTATTTCAATAACATTTTTCAACAAATCTAATAAATTTACTTCACAAATTTTACCTTTATAGATATACCATACTTAATACCCTTATCCATAACCTATGTAAGTGAAAAAATAAATTATTTGTAGGGGTAAGAATTGGAGATAATATTAAAATATCATAAGTGATCATAAGATAAGATTCATGTTATGAGAATTAAATTATGGTATATGATCATAGAATATGAAAATCACACCACAAAATACATAATTCATAAATCATAATTCCTGGAATATGGAATAAATGTAATATGATATAAGAGTTAAGTGATTAAACAATCATGAGATATAAAAGAGTGACATAGGTATAATATTGTTGTGAAATCATAATAATAGGAAATCATAACATAATGGATCATGTATCACAACTAGTTTCCAATAAAATAGTGGAGAAGACATCACTACTTGATTCCCATAGTGGATAAACCATTAGTATTCAGTTTCTAAAACTATATCATGAGATATAGACCTCTATCCAAAATATTATAGGTTGATATAGGGACCCACCCATCAACATACATACATATGGTTTCCAAAAGAACATGGGATCAATCATAATTTTTCCATACCTTAGTTAACCCATGGAATAAAATAGGTTTCAAGAAAAATTCATCAAATATCATTATCATCTATGTAGAAAAATAATGTGGAGAGAGGAATACCCATAATGAAGAATAATAATGAATAAATGATGTCAACATAGATAAGAAATTCATTAATAAATTAATTTAAAAAGTCTTTGAAAAACAAAAATAAATACCCTTTATTTTGGTAAAATTAAAAACAATAGAAAATTCATAGAACAATGGGAGTTGGATTTTATTTGAAAAAACATGGAACATGTAATGGATGATTGAAAACAGTAATACCCAATATAGTATTAAAATTAAATCAATTTGTAAAAATTAAAAACATTCTTCTCACACCTCAATAAGAAAGTAAAAAAATGTAACCCGTATAGAAAATGGAAATTTGTTTCATTTTTAGATCATTTTATAGAAATTAAAATATAGTTAAAAATAACCATACAAATAGTTAAATAAACCCAATAAATCATCTTTGATTTGAAACCCATTAATAGAAAGAACATCGGATGGAACATAAAATCAAAAGAGTACAACTAGATTTATTATACAATATTTCAAATAGTTATTACACATACTATATAAATGAATATATGTTCATAATTTAAAACATGTCTCAAAGAAGTAAATTTGAAATAAGAAACCCTTACCTATAATCTTGAGTTTATTGGGGAATGAATCTAGACTTTTGAATAATCAAATTAAATTTATTAAATAATTTATTAATAAGAAATTTCATCTGTACTACTTTATAGTTTATTTTGATCATATTCCATTCATTAATTGTATTGTTTTTTCTTATGTTGACCACTTGAGGTTATTAGGATAGCATTTTCAAAACTACTCTGGTTTTTTTAGTATGATTAATTTTTTTATAAAATAGTATTAAAATCTATATAAAGGTAGATATATTTTTTATTTATCATTCCACTACAATAATTTTTTTCATTTCAATGGGTTTTCAAAAGTAAATTAAAATTAAGAAAATTCTCTCAATATGGTCATTTTAAGAAGTTAAATTTTACAATGAACGTTTATTGTTATTATTATTAATCTAATGAAAAATTAACTTTCAATAATGTTAATATTACAAAATATTTTTTATTTATTCATAAAATATATTTTTATAACCATCCATGCCACAGAGTGATGGAAAATAAAATATGTCATTCATAGAGGTGGTTGTCGACATATACAAACAAGCAACGTTTTCCCTTTCTAATGAATTATTTAAAGGAAGGATGATAATATTTTATCTTAAAAAATAATAATTTTGTCCTAAATATAATATTTATTTTATAAATAGATATTTTACTACTCT
This sequence comes from Viscum album, assembly GCA_963277665.1. Taxonomy (NCBI): domain Eukaryota; kingdom Viridiplantae; phylum Streptophyta; class Magnoliopsida; order Santalales; family Viscaceae; genus Viscum; species Viscum album. The sequence goes on from OY728135.1 coordinate 1,297,113,652, forward strand.
CCATGGAATTTTGTGATCGAAAATGTTGTATGTTGTTCATGGAAGTAGTAGTTGGAACATATGTGTGAGTGACATTTTCATTTTACATTGGATATAAATGAGGTCATTGATGGTCACTTATTAAACATAATGAAGTTTAATCAACAAAAAATAATAATATTATTGTTTTAAGATTCTTATAAAATGTATAGAGTGGTGGGAAAATAAATAAACTTGAATGAACTCTGTTAAGAAGATTACCTTTTCCTTTGGTATCCTCATTTGGATGTCTCCTTAAAAAAAATTGGTTGGACTTTTTCAGGATAAAAAAACTCAAGTTTATGTATAAGGTATTATTTATATGATTTTCATAAATATTAATTGAGATAACGTATTCAAATATACTAGATAAGAGATGGTGGAGTGGTCCTTTTCTAAGTTAGAGGAGAGGCCCATTTGTAAATACTCTTAATATTAAAATTATATAGGTATATTAATTAGGGTCAAGTAGAACCAAGGAATCCAAAATTGTAATCTATAATAGTATAGTTCTAATTCCACTTTTTCAATCAAACTATATATGGATGTCTTTAGATATTTTGGGACATGTAATTAAGTTCTAAAAACTTTTAACCCATTTTAAAATTTGTTCTATAGAAAAACCTTTTTCATGGAAGCTTAATTTGATGAACAAAATTAAAATTTACCCGATTAATATATGCACACCTTCGAGTTCCATATTTATAAACCATTTTATATGAATAAATTTATTGTAGTGGTAAATTATTTATTTAATATAAGTACATAAATTGTAAATAAGAAAAGTTTAATTGAAATATATTTTCACGAATTAAAATTTATTTACAAAAAAATATTGTATATTTTTAATTATCATTTAATATATATTTTTTAAAAATATACTTAAATTTAAATAAAATCCAAAACTGAATGTAACCAAGTAAAAAATAATTAATGAAATGGATATAAAAATATTAACTTTATTAAAATAAAATGTCATTTTAGTTCTAAAATATAAAAGAGAGGATTTTGAATTGAAATTAATATTTTCAAATGTCTTATTTTATTAATTAAAAAATAATAAATTATAAAAGAAAATTTATTAAAATTTAATTCATTATATTTTATAATGATGATTTCCTGAAATCACGGGTATTAATAATAACTATATCCATAATGATTCATAGAAAAATAAATCATTTCAAAAAAAATAGATCAACTTTACCTAATATAATTTTGAAATTATGAATTTAAAAATGAATTTAATTTCATCATATTTAAATTTATAAATTCATAAATGTATCTTTTAAATAAAAAAATTTCTAGAAAATTTCTTTTATTTAAAAAAATACTAAAACACAAATTTTTCTTAATATTATTTCATATAATTTAATAATTAAATTAATATTAATATATTATTTTATATGTTGGGATATTATATAATAACAAAACAATATTCTAAAAAATATTTCTTTGAAAAATAATTTCTTTATCATTAAATCGTATTAATTATTTATCCTCTTACTGTAAGCAATATTAATTGATTAGTATCTTTTCATTTACTAAGAGTTTTAAACATCTTATAATTTTATAAATATTTTTCATCTAATATGACACATATTATATTAGTTCAATATTATGTGTTAAAATAGTTACACAATAATTTTTTTATGGATATATATATATATGTATATATATAATCTGTTGTTTCAAAGAATGCCCTAATTTTAATATTTAGATATGAAAATAATCATTATATTACATTCATTGGCCTTTTTCCACTATCCTATAGTCTCCACCATAAAAATAAATGTCATGAAATTATCTATAAAACATGTCAATTAAATTTTAAACTAGTTTCTGGCCAAACCTGAAGGGCATTCATGACCCCTAGAGGAAGGAAAATAACACCTAGGAATCTTTCCACAAATAAAGGCAATGACTATCCAAACCTGAAAATGGATAAAATTACATATATGTAGAGATATATAACAAAAATTTAAATATTACAAAACTCTAAACCAACAACGGTAGAAATATAACTATGATAATCTTCTAAAATCGAGGTACATTTCCTAGAACAAAACCATATAAAATAACTCAAACCCATGACAGATAATATGTGTGATACATGGGAAACATCCCACCATCTCACCACCAACACCCCATTCCCAGCTGACCTAAAACCCCATTATCCTACAATAGAGCCTTACCCACTCATGTATTATATGAAACATGTCATACACACCCCAAAGGTATTTTGCAGTGTGTGAGTGAAACATGCCTAATAGGATCCCACCCATGTGTTCTATTGTATTTTTATGTAAAATAACCCCAATTTTCAAAATATATAAAAAAAATCTATGATAAATTATTTTCCACATTTACCTTAATAAAATGGAAAAAAAACATTTCCTATTTTTGTAGTACTAAAATAGATTCTATATAAAACAAATAAAATAAAATTTAAAAATACACTACTTATCAAATCATTTTCTATTTTTTGATATTAAGTCCATAATAAAAGAAAATAACAAATAACAAATCATAGTGGTGATAAACCATGTGATTATATAGTTCTGGTCTTTCTAGGTCTCTTGTTCCTTAATAATCATGTCAATACATAGTGTGTACTAAGCATATCCCTATAACACATGACCTAGGAAATAGCCGAAGAGCTCATGGAAGAATCCCGAATGGTTTTAGAGGATGAAGTCCACATAACAACATTACTAATGAATAGAGGAGCACTCCATGACTGAACTCCCCTACAAAAACTTTAACTAGAACAAATACTATAACCCCCTCCTCGGTACAAAAGGTACCAATGTCATGTCTATATAAAAATGTTTTATAGGGATTGCATAATGTTATTAATTAGTTTATAAAAAACACTTTTTATTTATAATCATGCTTTGAAAACCCATTCCATAAACAATTTCTTAGTCCTTTGCAAACATCTTTCATTAACCAAAATAAGTTCAAACTAGCTTTTGTAATAATCCATTTACACATGCATATTAAAAATATTATAGATCATTATAATCATTATTTACAAAACATGTTCGGAAACCGTATCAAGTGTAGTACACCAATTAAAAACTCTAGATAGATCCATATACCTCGCAATTGGGATTACACGACAATAACAATGGGATCAATGCACTAGAATAATTTAACAAACAAGAAATATAGAGGAGGAACTACACATCAATTTCCACATCTTAGAATCAAGTTTCTATAACCAAAAGGTCATTGAAGAATATTGAATATCATATACCCTATAGAACATGAGATCTAAAACCAAACAAATAAGATCTATCCATTGGGAACCTAATTCACAGTAGATTAACAGACGATGGATTGTCAAAGGGAAGAGGAATCAAATCAACCAAGGTAGTCCCCTAAATACATAATGGATGCAGAAGTCTCTTCGCAAAATTTAATCATTCAAAACCCTGGAATGGTAATGAATTATGAAGACTTAATAAAGGATAAATCATATTCAAATATACATTAAAAACTCCTCAAAATGATACTATGTGTTTCCATAAACATGTGCATGCCTTCAATAAATAAATTTCCCCAATTTAACTATTTGAATTATGAAGAAGTATGACACCATAGTGTGGTATAATTTTACCACGCACGTAGTGATATTTGTTTCACCACACCAAGAAGCTTGTACACCCACAGAACACAATATAGATCTCAAATCTTGGTAGTTTAGGAATGGCTACAGACTCCTCTATGACATTGGGATGCCTTGATTGACATGGTGTATAGGGAGAACACATATCTGATTTTCCTGATATGATTCCCTGCTATGGTTGTGGGGAATCTTCTAGTGGAGTACGTACACTACATAAGAGAAATAACATCTTAGACTATGGTGTAGTCTAGCCTATTTTCACCTCAAAAATCCAAACACACCAACCATCCCATCTTGAGCCTAGAAGGAATAATCCAAAATTAAAAAAAAGAACATACCTCAATATGGGATGTGAAAAAAATACCCACTATAGAACCTTCTATCTATTTCAATTTACATTGAAGAAGAATGATTCATAAAGAGATAAATCCATTTCTCCCTTATCAATTTTTCTTACTCTGAAGTCTCTTGATAATTTGATTCATGTTTTCATAACACAATAACCAGTGGAATATACTTCCAACATTGAACTTTTAACTATGATTCAATAATCAATATTATCTCCTTGACCATCGATGCATCAGGCTCAATAACCACATCCTCCCAATTCAAAACATGTGAGGTTATAGGATGAAACTTCTTGGGTGGAGATATGTGGAAAAAATCATGAATAACCATAAACTAAGTAGGCAATGAAAACTAATAAACTATTTATCTATTCATCTAAGTAATCTAAAATGGTCCAACATATCTCAAAGTAAACTTTTCATGACTCCTAAGATGATAATGACCCAACTAAGAGAATATGTTCAAAAAGACTCAGACACCAATAGAGACCTCCAAATCATAGTATCAACAACACACAAAATATTTATATTAGCTCAAAGATTTAATAAATCATTGGTGAAAATCATGGATCCTTCCTGATGTCTTATAAATAATACTTAGTTCCACGATGGAGGCCTCACCAATTTTGACCAACAAATTGTTGGTTTGCATATGTTATCATAAAAAACCTTAGAATATCCATAATGATAGGCAACTAGTAAAATTTATAATAAGAAACTTAACTACTCTCATACAAATATCCATGGATCACCCTTGACAAAAGAATTGAAAATATTCTCTATAATATTAATTGTATTCTCTATAGGACCATCTGTCTATGGATGATAAGTTATACTCAACCATACAGGATGGTTTTTCACAAATTTGAGACCTTTTCTGAACTATGAAGTAAATATATGATCCCTAATAGACAAAATGGTTGTGGTTACCCCATGAAACGTCTTAATTTATTTTATATACAGATTAAACATGTCATAAACCTTGGTAGTGTCTCTAATTAGGATGAAATGGACCCATTTTCTAAACTGATCGATAACCAACTAGATTGCATTCTTTCCCTAGATATTCCATGGAAATCCAACTTTGATGTCCAATGTTACCTTGTAAATTTATATATCAGAATTGGAAGAAGGTGAATAAAACTATAAGTAATTAGATTCTCTACCTTAATCTTATATTATGTGTAATTTCTAGACACATATTATCTAATTTCTTTATTCATTCTCATCCATCAAAATTGTTTCCTTATGACATAATATATCATCATAGTGACAAGATGGATTCACTATGAATAACTATGAAAATCATGCGTCACTATATTTTAGATAGATAAAGGGGTGATGAAACAATTCCCAAAGTAAATAATTCAAATCAGTAGGAGGAACATTCTTGGAGTGGTCTTCATGACATAAAACGACTCCCTAGTTCAAATAATCTCATAATCCAATTCTTGTTCCTACCAAATAGAATCACATATTGTTGTTGAAGATTATAAACTATTTAGAACGATAACTAAATCATACTAATATGAATACCAGTTAAACTAATCAAAAATAACCATCAGATTACACTCCTTGTTCCATTCTATGACGGTTTCTGATGGAAATTTCCAACTAAGAGTGTCAAAAACAATAGACCACTTTCTATAATTGTAGGTAATTTTAGAGTCGACCATCTGAAATAACTCTATTAATATCTTTTACCTAAAGTTTAGGTCCTTCTAGGAGAACAAATAACATAATATCTTCTGATCAGAATAGTCTATGAAACTATCCCAAAAAATATTGTATTGACAACACTTGAGGGAAAGCATACTCGTGAAATTTTATAAGTCATGAGTATTGTAATTATTCTCATGTGGATGAATTTTATGAGAAATATATTCTTCCAGATGATCATCCAACTTAATTAAAGATCTCATTATATCACCATAAGTGCCATAAAAACCATATAGCCACAACCAGTTTCTGAAATTATCAAAATAGGAGATGATGTCTAACAAAATTTCAACTCATCAAAAGTGGTTTTACCATTACCATCCTATTATAATTTCACAAATATATTTTTAGGAGTTTTAAGTGACATTTTTATCATCAAGAAATATTTTATAAACCACTGGTAAAAACCAACTAGGTCTTTGAATCTCTAAATCTCGAAAACATTTCATGATTCATCCCATGATGGGAAAGCCTTCACTATTTTATGATCAACTAAGAGGCCTTGTTCTAAAATCATGTTCTCTATGAAGTTCACTTCACAAATCCAAAAATTACATTTTGGTAACTTATCATGAAGGTGGAGGCCATTATAGATTTCCAAAACTAAATACATAAGGTAATCATACTCTTACATAGTTATTGAATGGATGAGGATATCAATAATGAATATTGTAATTAAGGTATCACAGTACTGGTGGAATATCTAGTTTATAAAATCCATAAATAATGCTGGGTAGTTTTTTAGGCATAGATTAATCAATAGATATTCATAGTAGTCAGACCTTTTCTGAAAATAGCCTTCAAGACATCTAACTCTCTAACATTAAGCTTGTGATTACATGACAAATGGTAAACTTTTTAAAATAACCTTACCCCTTCAATTGGTTAAATATTTTATCCACATGGGGAAAAGGATACATATTCATTACTACTATATATTTTTTCATCACATAATATACCCATAGAAAAATAGAACCATCAACATTCTGGGAAAAGTGCACAGGGGCCACCCACAATAAAATACAAGGACAAAAATAATCCCTTCCTTAACTAGTTTCAAAATTTATCTTAAGACCTTTTAATTAAGTAGGTTATAAATGATAATATGTTTTAGAAATTATCAACATACTATGAAATATATCAATGGAGTACTATACCTCCCATTCAAATGGATGATTGGACTATCCATCAAGGAAAACCTCATGAAAATCCCAAATAATCAAGGTAATATCACTGTGATAAGATAAAAAAATCATCAATCTCAGCCAACATAAAAAATAATAGATTCAAAAACTATGGGAGATAAGTTCCTAGATTACTATACCTTGGATCTCACCTCCCTGAAATACTCAGGACCTCCCATCTATAAAAAGAAAAAAAAATGTTGATGATGAAAAAAACTCGACTTAGTGAGCAATCACACAATCCATCATTGTGATAATGTCTAGAATATCTACATTAATAACCATGAAGAGTGATATTAACTTGGAAATGGGTATCAAAAGATAAAATTAAGGACAAAGAAACCTCATCTCATTCCTCTTTCCAAGAGGTTTTGTAAGATCTATAACATAGGGAAATAGATCTTTAGGATGCTTAAAAAAATCGAAAAAATGTGATGATATAAAATTATTTGAGGAACTAGTATCTAATAAAGAAGTTTTTATAGAATACAAAAAAATGGTATCTCTCACTGTATTTGAACCCAAATCAACTTCTAATAGAAGCTCCTCCACTATGAGAAAATATGTCACTCTAATGGCCTATGTCTAAAGCCTTATAGTCTTGTAATCTTATGACTATATCATATTAACCTTTATTTCTAATTATATAAAACTATATTAATCCATATAATTATCCTATATGAGTCTATGTAGATGGCCTTGGTGACCAAATACACTTCATGAATTCAGTGGTGTGAGGAAATATCATCAGGTGTGCCCGATATTAAGACATTAGAAGCAAGCTAAGGGAACACTATTAGAAGAAACTGATGGAGTGGAAAGAGACCAATACTTAGAGATACTTCCGCCCCCTCTTCATTTATCATGTCACTTCCTATTCTTCTCTTGTGTACCACTAAAATTACCAATGGATGGAATGGGAAACCCAAAAAATCCTAAAAGTCTTACCAAATTATTCTTTTACATCATATCCCTACGAACCATTCTAGAATTAATGTGTATATTAAGTGTATACACATTCAATCAAATATCAAGACACAACACTTTCAGGTTTTTCTATGCCTTTATATTAAAATTAATTGATTCCTTATTAGAAAAATGTTTAATCTCGGGAAAACAAATTGTGTACTCTATCACAAAATAACTTCCTAGCTAAAGGGAAAGGAACTACATATACTTCACTATCATCAAGGATTCTAGAAATATTTTTTGAAATATAATGATCTTAAATAATTCTCACACTAAGACCACGTGCTATTTTTTCTTAACAATAATGCTCCACCACCACTAGAAAGGACCATAAATCATAAATGTTGTTCACTTCATCATAATAGATCTAGGTTCCTCTATGTTTTCAAATAGCTAGTCAGTTTTATCTAGTTATTCTTCTACCTCCTATGGTTTGTTATTACCCTTAACAGAAGGGGGATTTGAGGGTAGAAAATCATGAACTCAGTCCTTGTAACTTTCTACTCCTATATGAGCCTATTCTACTTAGTTTGAAATAGTTAGCAAATTTTTTTAAATGAAACAAACTACCCACGTGATAGATTCAATGAGATTTTAATCAATAAGAGGATTCCATTGAGGACCATTCCCCCCACTACACCCACCTAAGGAATCTTGGAAATACATATCATGGGAATGATTCTGTATACCCAAAACATAAGGTGATAATCGGACAACGAAACAATATCACTTTTAACAAATATAATACAACAAAAAAAAATGCTCATGAACAAAAAAATACAAGATACATGTAACCCAACATACCATAGTGACTTATGGCTCGTTACGAGGAGAGATGGCCACAAACTCACATGAAACATACCCCATAAGTACCAAAAAATCATATATTCTACGTATCAAACAAACCATGGTAAGAAAACATAATGATAAACCTCTATTGATATAATATTTTGATGACCCTTCCTACACAACCAATTAACTAAGCTTTTAACTAGTCCAATAGAAAGACTCAAAGGAAATTTCTGATCCCCAAGAGCTAGAGGCTAGCACACAAGTATCCAACAAAAACCAAAGGTAAAAAATTTATCAACCTAATAATTTATATCATAGAATATATGTAGATAAAGAGACAAATAATTTAAATAAGACATAATAATAAACCAATAACAGTAAAAATATAAATATGGAAACAAAAAAACCAATATACAAGTTCAATAACAAAACCAGAGAAAAAAATCAATCCACTACTGTATACACTATATAATAAATGGAAAAAAACCCAACATATCACCACCATCTACCCCGGCCTAGATCATATGAAACCCCTGCATCTCACTATAGTGTTTGGTGGTTTCATATATCATAAAAACAAGGTATACACTCACCTTAGGGAGTGTGCATGGTGTGAAGTAAATATGATCTATATGATCCCACCTATGTGATTTATATCAAGTCTATGTCAAATAATTCAAATATTTTCAGTATAATAAATACATAGAATGATAAAAATACATTCACATTTATATAAAATTCAAGGTAAATACACTTCCCCTTTTTTACATTTCTAAAATAGATTCCATATAAAATAAATCAAATAAAATTTCTAAATAAACTATTTGTAGAAGAATGTGTCATTATTAATAGTTAGGCCATAACAAAATCAATGCCAAATTGATCAAAACACAATGGAGATAAACCCTTTGATAACATCGATCCAGGATATCTATGACTCTTATACATTAGAAATCAAGTTAATACTAAGTGGGAACTAAATAATCTACAAAAACATAGTTCCAAAGGAATATAGGAATGATCCATGGATTAAGCCCCTACGATGTTTGAGAATCTGGTCCCCAGAACAATAGGACTAAGAAGAATATGAATATTCCAGGAGTAAACCCCCTATAAAAACAAGTACATTGCCCAATACTATAATCCCTCTGGTTACCTAAGGCTCCCTTGTTCAATGTATGTCAAACAATTTAGAAGGTATTATATAATTATATTAAATAGTTTCAAAAAACCCATTTCACATTAAAATCATTCTTCAAAAACCCATTCCATAAACTATTTCATTATTCTTTGAAATTATATTTCTTTTACAAATAAAATAGTAAAAATAATCCTTTATAAAAAAACATTTATTTTCCCATATCTGAAAGATCAAGGATCATACCAATCATTATTAAGAAAATAATCTATTTAAATAGATCTTGTACAATTAACCAAATAAAGACTAGAAATGGAACCACCTTCTTTAAACCTGGGTTATCCCTACAATAACAATGATATCCACACACTAAGATAAAAGGAAACATGCTAGAATGTGATGGCAGAACCTAGACAACAATTACCATATCATATAATTGACATTCCATAAGTTTAGTGTATGTATATAATATAATAGGTAACATAACTAATTAAACATGATATCCACACCCAACAAACATTGATTTGACCTCTTAGAACTAGAAACATAATAGATCAAGTGATTATTTATAGTCAAAGGAATGATGAACCAGATAACCCAATGAAGTCCTTTAAATGTAGAAAAGATACCCAAATATCTTTCTAAAATCATCTTTTTCAATACCCTAGAATTGGATAAAATAAATAAGGATTAATAGATTAAAAATTTGAATAAAATATGTGTTACGAACCTCCTCTTAAGGATCCTCATCAGTTCCTTAAACAAAAAAATACCATAATCATAAATCGGAATTTAATTCGATCATTTTAATCCATCAAATAGATGACACCCCTGTGTGGTGGATTTTTACCACACCCATGGTGACCCTAATCTCACCACACCATAAATCGTATAGTTCCACCTAAACACAGTGTTTCTCTAAAACCATTGTCATTTTGGACCACCAATGACATACTTGATACTGGGGTGATTCCTTATTGTACATGATGAATATGAATGCAACCAATATGCTATTCCTAAAACCAAACCCTGCACTGGGTGTGGTGGCACTATTTGTGGAGTACATGCTCCACTCAAGAGTAAAATAACTTACACTATAGTGTTTTCATGCATGTTATTCACTTATAAAATCCAAAAACTTTGTATTAAGACAATATAACCAACCAACACATCCTAAACCCATAAGGAACAATCCCAAACCACAAAACTAGTATATAGCAGAAGTTGGGATGTAACACAAAAAATAATTTCAAACACAATATTATTTACAATAAAATATAAAATTAGAGAATAGAGGAGTACTCATTTTGTGTGCAGAATATGGTTATGCACTCCCCAAATTTATAAATTATCTCCTAAAAATATCATTAAAAATACAAATATAACCACCCTTTAATGAAATGTAATAACCACCCTCACCCTAACATCCAACTGAATATTTAAATTTACACCATTAAAATAAATAAATTTCACCCTATGTTCATTTTCCCCCTTTAAACATTTTTAATTTCGTGTCCTAAAAATTCTTATTTAATTGTGTGATAAGGAAATATAACACCTCATTTAAAAATATTAAAGCAATTTGAAATTATCACTTTCATCTTCAAACCTCAAAAGTTTCATCACATATTATATATATATATATATAATCATATTCTTATTATATATGAATAAATATTGTCATATAATATGTATAAATTTTAAAATATATATAATTATCATAAATTTCATACTCTCCTATTATGAGTTCAATAGAGAACTTATAATTGTATTCCTAGTCTTTCATAGATTTTATCATATAGGTTTCAAATGACTAATTATCTAACAAATTTCGTAAACTATTATAAAAGGATTTCTAATTCAGTAAACAGACCATAGTGTCATTTACAGTATCATTTTAATGTTCTTCGTACTTAAAATATAATATTAATAATTAAATTATGATCTTTATAATTTTTAGTAACTCTATGATCTAACCATTTCATGGTTGATGTTTATATTCCACAAGTCACTAAAATATTAGTACTAGTATTCTCAATGTTATAGTCTCTTTATTAACTTTTTTTTATCATGTTACACTCATATAAATTGTATAATAAAAAATAAATTATTAAATATTATTGTAAATCATATTTAAAACATCATATTTTAGATTCATGGTTGAATTATTCTGACATGTCCCAAATTAATATGGGAATTTTTTATTCAGTTTTTTGGAAAAATCTATCCCATTTTCACAATGATTATTTTTTATGATAATTTTTCAATTAAAAAATAATATCACTCCTTAAAAGTTACATTCTATCATTCTGATCACTTTCGGAATTATATTCATACATTGTCCACTCCTACATATAAAAAAAATTTCTTGGTGGTAATTTTACTAAATATCAATTGAAAAACAACTTATTTTTCCCATTTTATAATATATTTATGATCATTTCTTTATTATTATATAAACATAAATAATTAAAATATATTTTCAATCATTAAAAGCAACTTGGTTATCCAAATCAAAATTAATTCATGTTTATGGGTAAAAAATGACTCATGGATCACTGTCCCCAATTCTAATGGAAAATTAACCTCATTTTATTGTTTATTATCATTTGATTCTTTTTTTAATTAGAAAAGTGGAATATTAATACTAAAAAGTATTATTTTCTAAATCTAATAATCGTTTGGATCAAATTTAGGAATTGTTATTCCCTATATCTCAAAAAATGGACCAGGAATTGGTTCCCTTAAATATTCATGAAAACCCAACCTTGTATCTCAATTTTTATTATTTTATAGTCAATTATCACATAAAATTATAGTTCTCCCATAAAGGTAAAATATAATTATTTGTATCCTCTCAATTATCATATTCACTCATGATTAATTCTTAAAGAATCATATTCAAAAAAATTAAATTTTATACTCATTATACGATTAAAAGGTAAAATAAATCATTAAAACATAATTTCTATAATTCAACATGAATACAATATTAAATTAATGCATGGTTTAATCATTGTTCTTATAAATGAATCATGTATCTCTACTCCTAATTTCCACACTAAATAAATATCACATAATTATTATTATTATATAATTCATTTTCACACTTATAATTTAATACATTAAGAATTAAGTGGATCATTTGGAGTGCTTTATAATTTATATTTATCTTGACCTTACTCATAAATTTCTAAAATAACTTGTTTTTCATTTTCCTAATTTTATATACATTCACAATATTATTTTTATAATTCTTTTCATTTTACCATTATTTCACTTTTAAAAAGTGGAATTAAATCTCAAACTGTATTTTTGGTGATTATGAGAATCTCTAGCTTTAAATTCTTATATATTTTGATCCTAAATTTCATTACATTCAACAATAACATTATAATGAATTCCCACTATTAAAATTAAACTTTAATAATTTTTATTTAAAAATTGTTCACAATTTAATGAAAATTAATAAATAAAATCAACTTCCTTGAAATTTGATATCTCATACGGAGGAAATCTATTAGTCGTTTGGATGATTATTTTTTTTCTTTCTCATTAAAAATTTGTTTCAACCTATTCTAAAGACATTTTTTTGGAAGAATATTGAATTATCATAAGGGTGACAATATGTGTTGAGTTGATAAAGAATGAAATAACACATTAGAACATTGATATTTTGTACAATAAGGTTTTATACAAGATTAATAATTATAATTAACAAGTGGAAAAGTGAGATGAAACTTTGAGTTTATATTGATAATATTATGATTGTTGTATTTTAATGATTATAATACTTATAAGATTATTTCTCTATTTGAAATATCGAATGGTAAGTGAATTCCCATATTAGTTGGATCACGTTGTATTCAATTTTAGAACATTTTGATGAGATTATTGAAGATTATAAATTGATGTAATTTTAAGCTATGACTACGTAAAGTATTGATGTGAATAATCATACATAAATCCTATTCAAACAAGGAAGCTGAGGATTCCATGATAAAACAGCATGAGGAATCTAATGAGATCCTTGGACTATGGATCATAACAAATAATATGTCTCTGTCAACATACAAGGAAGTTAGTTCATTAGTTATATCACTACTATAATTCTAGGAATTTGCGACGGGTTATTTACGACAGGATCTTGTCACAAATAATCATTAGCGACCGGGCCCCGTCGCAAATAGACCGTTGCAAAAAACGCTGTCACAAATAATTCTCTGATTATATACTTTATAAATATATAAGCTCTTTTACGACGGGCCCGTCACATATTATTTTTTACGATGGGCCCGTAATCCCGTCACAAATGCTTTTTGAAAATATTTTTTAGACTATTTGTGATGGGCCCGTAATGTCCTCACAAATACCTATTTTACGAAAAAATTATTTAGACTATTTGCAACGGGATCCCGTCGCAAATAATAAGTAAATTTAAAAAAAAAAATTATGATTATTGAAAAAGTAATTTTAATATTATTAAAAAAACTAAAAAATAAAAAATATTAAAATTATCAATATTCACAAAAAAAATATAAAAAATCGTAAAATATTATTTTGATTATTGAAAAAATTAATTTTAATTTTATTAAAATAATAAAAAAACAAAAAATATTAAAATTCTCAATATTCATAAAAAATATAAACAAAATCATAAAATATTATTATTATTGAAAGAATAATTTTAATATTATTAAAATAATAAAAAAGTAAAAATATTAAAATTCTTAATATTCACAAAAAAATATACAAAAAATCATACAATATTATTATTATCAGTAAAATAAAAAAAATATTAAAAAATATAATACTGAAAAAATATATTTAATAAAATTTTGATTAATGAAACAATAATATTAAAATTATTAAAATAATAAAATAATAAAAAATATTAAAATTCTCAATATTCACAAAAACAAATATTAAAATATTAAAAATTAAATAATGTAATAATCGCACCGATATAAAAGATAGAAACTGTAAATAGTTCATATTACAACAAATTTAAATTCAAATGTTTTTTACATAAAAAATCACTGGGGGTCGCCTTCTGGAGGAGGTGGAGAGCTGAAGGAGCGGTTGGAGAAGACCTAATCCCTAAACTATGAATCAGACAACACATGTACTCCATCTTCTTGTGGGGATGCTGCTGCCATTGACGCATCTCCTCCTCATGTTGTTGCTGCTGTTGCTACTGACACATCTCTTCTTGCTACTTCTGCAAACACTCTATATGGTCATTCTGAGCTCGAAACTGCTCCTGATACAATGAGCCAGAAGATGATGCCTCTCCACAAGATCCACTCGAGCTAGACGCCGAAATAACAACAATACCATAATAAGTATCAGGAGTCACATGAGAGCTGATACCAACTACTCGGCCCTTCTCAAAGCCATACTGAGTCACCTGCATCTATGTTTCCTCGTCAAAATGGTGGGCACTGGTCTGATCAGTCCCCTCGTCCGGACCCTCAGCCTATGTCTAAGAAGTCGTAGCCTCATATGACTCATTCAATTCCAATATGAAATTAAAATTTTGAAAATATTATATGCAGTTAATTTTCAAAATGAAAAAAATAATACTAACCACAATCTGATGCTGGTGATCACCTCTAATCTCTCTGGTTGCTGGATCATTGTACATCCTCTGATAAATGTCATACTCTATAATATCGGGATGCTCGACTACCTATATGAATATAAAATAAAATATTTATATTTGGAGTTATATAAAATATGTAAAAAAATAATTACTAGATGCTCTCTATGCGTACTGAATATACGACTACCAGCTTGATGTGTCACCTCCAATCTCCCCCGGTTCTACCGACCCAATAAAGAACTCCTCTAAAATCCACCACCGAACCAGTGTGCACATAATCCATCCGAAACCTGAGAGAAAATGTACTCTGCTCGGTGGGCTATACACGACTCATCAAATACTATAGCTCCTACTTTCTTAATGGATGTCTTTCTCAAATTGTGCAAAAACTGATGCAAACTCTCACTCATATACACCTCCCATGCTGCATGGATATCGTCACACATGCTATCATCGATGGGATACCATAAACCCTAAAAATAATTTATAATATCAAGTTATTAATAAAATAATTTCCAAAGTAAATATTTTTTATTTACGTACCAGCCAAAGATTGAACATGTCGAGCTGCACATCAACGGGAATTTGATCCAATGTGGTCCATGGCTGAGAAAAATAATTGCACAAGATAGCGCTCCCTTGTCCAACAGATACATGCGCAAAATTGGGAAAAAGAATAAATAATCAAATAATTAGTATATATAAAAATAAATAAATGAAATATAACTAAAATATACAGGTTACCATACCTCTTTGTGCGTGGATAGAAGCCAAGATGTGGACGTCGCTCGGGGATAGGGTCAGGAATCATCGGTCACGCAAGACCGCACCCCCTCTTCCTACCTCTTGGTCCACCAGTAGGATGAGGGTCAGATGATCCCACATCCCCCTCATCCAAAGGTAGCTCATCCTCCTCTAACTCACAAAATAGATCAGGTTCCATCTGAAACACAAAATGATTGTTTTTAGTAGATAGTTGAAAATAACTATTATATATATATATATTAGTTATGATCATAACCAGTATCTAACTATGCCAATGTTCACCTTCATTATCATCTTCATATCTCACAATTTAAATGTCTTCATATTCCTTCTCAGCATCATCAATATCCATATGAGTTTTACTTTCATCATCCCTTGTCATTTCAATTTCATTTGTAACATCATTAACATCTTCATCACTATGGACCCTTAATTGTTGGGTGTCCTCATCGATATTCACGTTTCATTGTGAAAAAGATGTATTCCGAGTAGTCTCTTGAAAAATTTAATTTTTTTCCACTTCAATTGAACCAAATTTAGTTTGAGTAAATTTATTTTCTAAAGATTTCATTTTTATTATGCTCCCCCAATCACTCAGGTCACTTGAAGTATCGTAGTACTTTGCGTAATAAATTTGATGTGCCTGTTGAGCCAGTAAAAGTAGTTCATTTACTGTAAGAAGAATTTTATATTTAATATCGATGATACCATTAGTCGGATGAACACATAAGCCTCTCTCAGTATCCAGCCACCGACATTTAAACATCGTTATGTAATTTTGTCTGAGATAACATATCTCAATAATTTCATCCAGAATGTCGTAAAAGTCAACATAATTTTCTCTATGATGTGATACTCTCAAACAAAATCCATTGTTCATTGTTTTTTTATTACCCATATGCACGTGTATGATATCTAAAACCATTCACCACATATGAATTAGAATATTTTACCATTTTGGATAGTGGGTTACTCAATATACACAGTCACTTATCAATTTTATCAGCATGTTGAGACAGCTGAAAATTTGTAAAACAATTATCAATATAATAAATAGTAAACTGAATTGATATTAAACCAGCAATAATTTATATTACTAGCTTTTGAAACCATTGATAAAATTATTTTTTTCTGCGTTCTTCAAAAGAAGCTGCTGAAATTTGTGGAACTTGTTTCTTGATATGATTACCATATAACCTACAAATAAAATAAGTTTATATACTGTAACAGAAATTATAGAATAAGTGAAAGAAGCACTCATAGTAAAAATTCTATCATTTCCTCATAGTTGAGAAGAACATATGGATGAGCTCTGTGATGTCCATCATCTGAAATCCATCATTCATAAACATTAACAAAGCCAAGATTTGGATGATTAAAAACTGGTAAATGATTGTCCATTTAATCATTAACATTTCCCTCCTTTTGTCCCATGTGGTTTTGTTTTGAGGGATATTCAGATTCAAAATAGTGAGAGAAGAAAAAAAAGCAATTTCCTCTTGCAAATAAGCTTCAGTAATTGAGCCTGATGCTTTATTATGTACTTTTTTATTCAATTTCTGCATGCATGTCTCGAATGGGTACATCCATTGAAACTGTACTGGACCTCCACATTTAGCTTCATGTAGAAAATTTAATATCAGATGTTCCATTGAGTCAAATAAATCAGGTTGAAATATTTTTTCCAATTTACATATAATTATAGCAACATCTTCTCCCAGTTTTCTTAGTACATCATAGTCAGTTGTTGCGGCACAAATGTCTCAAAAAATATGATATTTCTACTATCAAATCCCAAATCATATAATTCAACAAATATCTAAATCCAATTGGCATAAGTCTTTCCTTTATAACATGACAATCATGTCTTTTTAATCCTGTAATATGGCAATTCTTAACACATCTTCACAAATTTGATGCATAGCCATCTGGAAGTCTCAAATTTACAATCGACTAGAAAAATTATAAACGAATCTATTTGAAAGTGTATAAACTAAATTTGGATTCATTAACCTCTGTGATCTGACATTTTCAAATAGATCAAATTCTGGTCGCCGGCAAATTTGTTCATGATCTAATCGTGATTTTATAGAATATTTGGTATTACCTGGTGTATCCAAAACAGTATGAAATAAATTATCAAAATAGTTCTTCTCAATGTTCATGACATCAAACATGTGGCAGAGCAACAAATCAGACCAATATGGGAAATCCCAAAAAATACTTCATTTTATCCAATTAAGTTCTTTCCCAAAGCCATGAATTTTTTGGTGGTTTACTGTTGCCCCAAATGTGATGGGAGTTAATGAAAATACAACTAATTTTAGCTCTTTACCTAAGATCATTTTTGGAGGTTCATCCCTTTCAATTGTGCCTTTTATTAAATG
Organism: Viscum album; assembly: GCA_963277665.1. Taxonomy (NCBI): domain Eukaryota; kingdom Viridiplantae; phylum Streptophyta; class Magnoliopsida; order Santalales; family Viscaceae; genus Viscum; species Viscum album. The sequence continues at coordinate 1,297,132,207 of OY728135.1, forward strand.
AGATTTTTTCCTTCAAAAAGGATGATCAGTTGGAAGAAATCCACGATGATAGTCAAAATAACAAGGTCTTTTTCCATTGACGAGCATAAAATATTTTTATTCTTTCATATAGTAAGGACATGATTTTGGACCATGTGTACTCCAGCTAGATAACATGCCATATGCCGAAAAGTCACTAATCGTCAACATCAATGCAGCTTTTAATGTGAAATTTTGTTTCGCAGTACCATCATATGTACTAACACCATTACTCTCTAAAGCATTTAACTCGTCAATCATTGGTTTCAAATAAACATAAATATTCTTTTTCGGATGTCCTGAGATTAATAATGTCAAAAATATAATGGGCTCCTTCATCAATTTCCATGGAGGTAGATTGTACGGAGTTATAAAGACAGGCCGACATGAATACTGACTAAAATAAGAACCAAACTGACAGAAATTGTCAGTAGAAAGACCCAATCGCAGGCTTCGAGCTTCTAAAGAAAAAGACGGATGCAGATGATCCAAATTTTCCCATGAATCACCATCAGATGGATGATTAAAGATTTTACTGGTTGAAATATTGTTTTTATGCCATGACAAAATTAACATTGTGTTATGATACATAAATAAACGTCGCAGCCTGGGTGTAAGGGGGAAATATCTCAACTATTTTACAAGAATCGATCCAGACTTCCTTAGTTGAGATTATTTATACTGCGATTGTCCACATGTTGGAAAACTATCCAACGACTCATTTTCACCAGAATATAAGATGAAATCATTTTCACATGCATGAATCATCCGATAACTAAGGCCTAGATTACGAACCAACCTCTTTCTCTCGTAGTAATTTGTAGGCAACACATTTCCTTCAGGTAACAATGTTTTAACCAAAAAAATATCTGATCTAAATAGTTGTTTGACATTGCAATATCTAATTTAATATCCATAAATATTTCAACCACTTCTAATTTTCTTATCTTGCAACCAAAATATAATGCATCCTCAACAAACCTCAACAACTTATAAAATTTGGATGGTTCCAAATCAAGAGTTAAATCATTATCATCGTGAGTTTCAGTTTTTTGAACATATAGACTTGCAACATCATGTACTAAATATTGGAACTATGATGGATCCAGAATCAAGATATTAGTATCTTCTTTGAAACTGTGTTCACTCTGTGGATACTAAAAACATAATCTAGTTGAAAACCAAACTTCAAAAGATGTCCCCCAACCTTTTTCAAATGTGTCAAACGTTCTCAGAGCACATTTTTTACAAGGACACTTAATTTTTTCTTCTAAAACATATTTTGGTTTGGATGATGCAAATGTTAATAAAGCTTCAACACCCTCAATATGTATGCGATTTAAACCAGAACCATTTGGATTTCATCATTGATTTATTCAACCGCGATCATCTAATAATGAATGACGTCGACTTCCTTGTTCCATATTTTTCTACAAAATATAAAATCATCATTGTTTTTGAATAATTTGAAATTATAAAAATACATTCAGTGTGAGAAAGATGCAAGTAAATGAGTCATCAGAAAAAAGATCCCTCTTTTCGTCGATGAATCGTCTTATTCCAACTGTCAACGCTTGAAAAAATTACAAAAAAATATGATCTTATGAATGCATATCCTATCTCGTGTATAAGAGATTGAATATGCCTCTGTAGAAGAACATTCTTCATATTGTTTTGAGTCGGTGAGAGTTGAAAGGAGAATAGTCATTGAGCAAAAGGAGTGTCATCAATCCACTAGAAATTGTGCCAGGTTCTTGGAATTTATTAAAATTTATTACAATTTCTTTCTAACAGTTCCTAACTAATTATTAGTATTTATCACTAATTATTACTATTTATAACTATTTATTATAATTATTTATATTTATTACTAATTATTCTTATTTATTACTAATTATTCTTATTTTTAACTAATTATTCATATTTATTACGAACTATTACTATTTATTACTAACTATTAATATTTATTACTAAGTATTACTATTTATTAATATTTATTACTATTTATTACTATTTGTTACTATTTGTTACTATTTATTATTAATTATTACTAATTATTACAATTCATTACTAATTATTACAATTTATTACTAATTATTACAATTTATTCCTATTTATTACTAATTATTCTTAATGATTGCCAATTATTCCTAATTATTGCTAATTATTCCTAATTATTTCTAATTATTGCTCTTTATTTCTAATTATTTCTAATTAGTTCTAATTATTCCTAATAATTCTTTATTGTTGCTAATTATTACAATTTATTACTATTTATTTCTAATTATTCTTAATTATTTCTCATTATTGCTATTTATTTGTAATTATTCCTAATTATTGCTAATTATTATTATTTATTACTAATTATTACAATTTATTACTAATTATTAATAATTATCACTAATTATTACATTTTAATACTAATTATTATTAATAATTGCTAATTATTTCTAATTATTACTAATTAATTCTAAATATTAATAATTATTCCTAATTATTACTAATTATTCCTATTTATTATTATTTATTTTTATTTATTACTAATTATTGTTAATTATTGTTAATTATTACTAATTATAGCTAATTATTCCTAATTAATGCTAATTATTTCTATTTATTTCTATTTATTTCGAATTATTTCGAATTATTCCTAATTTTTGCTAATTATTGTTAATCGTTAGTATTTATTAGTAATTATTTGTAATTATTAGTATTTATTAGTAATTATTACAATTTATTACTAATTAGAACAATTTATTACTAAATATTACAATTTCTTACTAATTATTATTAATTATTCCTAATTATTGTTAATTATTCCTAATTATTACTAATTATTTCTATTTATTTCTAATTATTCATATTTTTTACTATTTATTGCTATTTGTTACTAATTATTTCTATAAATTGCTAATTACTGCTATTTTTTGCTAATCAGTAATAATTATTGCTAATTATTACTAATTATTTCTAATTATTACTAATTATTGTTAATCATTTCTAATTATTTCTAATTATTGTTAATTATTGCTATTTATTTCTAATTATTTCTAATGATTTCTAATTGTTTCTAATTATTCAAAATTATTGGTATTTATTGCCAATTATTAGTATTTATTAGTAATTATTAGTATTTATTAGTATTTATTACTAATTTTTTCAATTTATTACAAATTTTTACAATTTATTACTAATTATTACAATTTATTACAATTTATTATTAATTATTTCTATTTATTTCTATTTATTACTAATTATTGCTAATTATTACTAATTATTGCCAATTATTCATAATTATTGCGAATTATTCCTAATTATTCCTAATTATTACTAATTATTAATATTTATTCCTAATTATTCCTAATTATTACTAAGTATTCTTATTTATTACTAGTTATTCCTATTTATTACTATTTATTGATATTTATTACCAATTATTATTAATTACTACAAATTAATTATATACATTACTAATTATCGTTAATAATTAATAATTACTAGCAATTATTGAAAATTAATACCAAAAAATTTAATTTATTAGTCAAAATAAATACTAATGACAAAACAATTTAAATTTAATTGAATTACAACTAATCAACAATAAAAAAATTAACATAACAAATGAAATAAGTTATAAATTAAAAAAAAACATAAATACCTTTAAGGCTTATTTTCTATTGATGCAGACGGCTTCATAACTTCTTCTTGAACAAAAAAATTAACTTAGAAAAATTCTCTCTTTAAAATCTAAGTTTAGAGAGAAACATGATCTAAAATTTGAGAGGAATGAGAGGGAAAACGGATGGAGGTATATATAGGATATATTATTTGCGACGGGTATCCCATCGCAAATAGTATCTTTTGCGACGAGACCTGTCGCAAATACCTACGCCCACATTAATTACTGTTGGTGGTTAAAAGGTTATTTGTGATAGGACCTATCGCAAATAGTCCCTGCCGACACATCTTTTACGACGGGACGACATCTCGTCGTAAAAAGCTATAAACCGCCGTCATTTATTTACGACAGGCCCCGTCGCAAATACTTAACTATTTGCGACGGTGGGATCCCACCGTCGCAAATAAAATTCGCGCGGCTTAGCATGCTAACCACGACAAACGATTGGTGATGGGAGACGAAATCCCGTCACAAATAGTTGGTTATTGTGACGGGTCGTTACCACCGTCCCAAATAACCTCTTGGACGGACCTTTTGCGACAGGATTTATACCCGTCGCAAAACGCCTTTTTCCCGTAGTGTATATTTGATAAGTATATGGATGTAGATATTGTAAATTAAATCTAGTTGTGAAGATCCATATTTATTATTATCAAGCATGAAGGATTCTATTTATATAGAATTCACACTTGTGTAATTATATGTTAAAGAAAATCAATTGGATTAGTAATAGGTATTTCATTGATTGGAATGTTTTGAACGAACCAATACTAAAACATTAGTTATGTTTGACAAAATAGTTTTATAAGCTGGAGGAAGTTGAATAAATTTTGATGAATTGTTTCCATGGAATTAAATATTAATGAATAGATTAATAAAATGTTTCATGAGTTTTGAGATTATTTTATTATGTATAATGATTATTTAAACATATAAAGAAGTGATTTGATAATTATTAGATATTTTGAAATGTGTTTTAGTGGTTTGAGATGAATTATTGTGGTTGAAGATTAATTTATAGAATTTTTTATTCGATTTGAATTGGTTTCAGAAATATGGAAATCATACATAATATCATTGAGTGGTAGGTTTTTTTGTAATTTTGGAAAAGTATTGGGTGTGTAAAAATAATAGGAAATTTTTTTGGAGTAACTTGGCTGTGTAATAAGGAAATTTAGAGTTCTAAAAGAGAAATATGGTGTTATGTAAGAGTATCTTAGAGACTTCACCAGATTTATGTGAATAAATCTACACTACTAGATATTAAATATTTGAAAACTGATCTTGTATTAGAATTGAGTGGTTTTATGTATAAATAAATCAAATATACAAAAGATTAAATTGTATCTATGTAACATTAAATGGAATAATTTCATTTTTTTTAAGAGTAACAACATTCTACAAAAGATTAATGAACTATTTTTGATAGTTGACTAAGAGAAAATGTGTGCTACATAAGAATAGTTTTGAGTTTCTAGTTGCTACTTAAAAATAATCTATTCTCACATAATACTAATAATGATGTCTTATATGAACAACATGATATTTTCAAAGTTTGTGTAAGATAACTCTTACTATCATAGAATAGTAAAATGTGTTTCTATAAGAATTAGAAGATGAAAATTGAAAAATAGTAGTTTTTTATTCAATGATTCAAACATCATTACAATTATTAAAGATCACAATACATGCTCAGGATTCATTAAGATGGGAAATAGAATTTTTTTTTCATGAGAAGAATTTGAACACCACAATAAGAATATATTCATTTGAAGGTGCATATATTGATAAAAATGACATGGATTCTTATAGATGTTCAAATAATGAATATATAGAGAACAATATTAGAATTATGAAGAATTAAATGCGATGATTTTTTAAGATATATTTGGATATTCAAAAGGAAAACATGATTCCATTTGTTACGATTGAATATTTTGTTTTTATGGAATATTATTTTAACAAGTTATAACATAATAAACCCCATAATGTTGATATTAATAGGAATTACCATGTTTGAATATTTAAATATTTTATTTATGAATATTCTATGTTTTGGGTAATAACTAATAGGGGTAGTAGAAGATGAAGAGTGGGTAAAAATAGGGAATTTTTTTATTATTATGAGATAGAGAGAGAAGAAGCTTACTAATTTCTCCTAAATATACATAGTGTCAATGAATAAGGAGGTATTAACATATCTAAAATTTATACTACTAATAATACTTTTTAATGATGTTCTGGAAGAAAATGAAACGCTACCGACATAAAGAGATTGTTTCTACAAGAAGCAAAGAGAAGAATCCATATAAGATTGCTAAAATTTAGGAATAAGATTATATCCCTAGAAGATAGCTTCTTATACTGACGATCTTTTATTAAGAAGGAAACAGTGAAATCTAGTTTTAGAATAAATATTGGGTTACTATAAGTATCTAATAAGTAAAAGCTGGTTCTTGGAATATCGTTTTTTTTCATGCATATAATTTGGTAGGTTCCAAATATGAAGGGTTCAAAAGGATATCCTCTTAACCTTTGGTTTTTCTTGATTATAAAATACAGGTCATGTGTGTGTTTGATAACAACTTGTATATACTAATAACTAGTCCAAACATTATGATTGAACTTTATAAAAATCATTGTTCTTTAGTCATTACCATTATTTTATTATATACATACAGGTCAAGTGATAAAATAGAGTGTGAGATTTATTATCTTTAACCAATTCATAGGTTAAGAATAAAAGGTTTGGCATTGGTTAAAAAATATCTACACCCATTCACCCCCCCCCCCCATCACATGATAGTTTCATAATGTTATAGGAAAAACATATTCAAGCATGGTTATTTAGTGTGTTAGAAAATTACTAAAGGAATATTTTTCTAAATTTCCTTGAAAACCCTATATTTCTTTTTTCATTTAATCATTTTTTGATTTTTTTCACTATCCAAAAGTAAAATTAATCCCCAAATATATATATCTAATAATTGAAATATACATTGATGTTTAATTCACATATTATTTATTTTAAATGTCCTATAGGTCATAGTCACACTTTAGTTTGAGCATAGTTTATCCTTTGAGCAATTCAAGAGGCTTTTGGGACACTGAGGTAAAAAACATGGGTTTTAGAGTATAAAATATAGGTGTAGGTTTTAAGCTCGTTGTTAGTTTTAACCATGTAGTAACCATGGGGAATGAAACTGTGTGTCTCCAGTAGTGTTTGCACAGTTTCTGCATGGTTAGTCAAACATGCACCTCACTAAGAGAATCGTGAAGGTGTTTGGGATGTTTTTCATAGGTTTCTCATGGGTTCATCATGGTTTTACCAAATAAAGTGTATTTTCCATGAAATAAGTGAACATCAATATTTCAATGGAAAGAGGCAACACATCGTTAGAAGGCATATTTTTTAATGTGTAGCCTAACCATGCACCTCGATCAAAACCTTAAAAAAGTGGGAATTTACCAATTTTCCTTTTTTCATTTTTATATCTAATAACCTAGTAATTGACATTATACTTGAACTAAACTTCCCCCAATTCTATATAATATTCTCCCCTTTCTTTCTTTGTGATATCCCTTCGCACATGGTGGATCACTTCATGGTATGTTCCTTTTCTTATGTAGTTTTCCCTCCTCTTCTAAGATCCTCAGTTGATCTCTCCCCCTTATCCAAAAAGAAAGAAAATTGAGATGTGGTTTCTATATATAAGGGATTTGATAGATAATTTTTAATGTTTCCAATGGATTGTTTCTTGTCTAGATAGGGTCTACTCATTTCTAATATGTTTTCTTTTATTTTAATTATTTTCCTCCACTATTATGTTTTGTGTCTCTATGAAAATGTTTTATCTCATGCATTACTTGATATTATTGTGAATTACTTTTTTATTGATATATGAAACTATTTTATTAGATATAATAGTTTGATTTTTCCATGTCATTCATGTTACTCAATGGGTTTATCTTCAAAAATTGATGGATGATAACTATGTGATTAATGAAATGGATCAAATGGGAATATGACTCAAAAAAGGATTATCAAACTTGGGGGAGGTGATTCTTCAATATGGAAATGTTTTATATACTGTGAAAATGATTATCAATTGGTATTTTGATAATCCTAGAACATTGGGAAACATGAGATTGTCATAAAATAGACATATACAACTTTAGTGAGTGTGGAACCACTATGGATTATTTTATCGATATCGATAGACTATGGTCGAACTTGATATCAGTATAATAAACATTACCAATATTAGTGTTCCTTCACATTTTTTATTGTGTAATTGCATAGGCTAGATCCCACTTGTTCTTGATTTTATACATGATGGTACATTGAATTTATGGTTTCTATCTTTTTTATCTTATAGTTTATTAATATATGGTTTTGATTTTGCATTCATGTTTTCTAATATATACCTTTCATATTCCTCATTTATTTGAGTAGAGAATATTTTCAAGAAAACCAAATGATGTTTTGAAAAAAGATTTATCTTTCTAAATGTATTTGTTAATTGGATTTGTTTTAAATCTAGAAATAATTGTTGCATAGTGTCAGATTTTGTATAGATTATTTGTTTTTATCCTAATGTGATCTATGCTCATACCCTTCTTTTTCCATTAGGAATTTTTGTATTTTTTAAGGATTCAGGAAGAGGGAAGGGTATTAGGTAGTTTACTAGCTTCTTTAGGTATCTTATCCTACTTAGTTATATGGATTAGTTGTGATGGATGGACACATTGGGATGAAATTCTTTTCATGGTTTTGTATTTCTCATGGATGTGTACGCTGCATCTTCATTATACTCTAATTTTTTATTTCATTTTGGTTATTCTTGATACTTGTGTTGTTTTTTTTGGAAATTCCCCTTAATGTGGCCATCTTGGGAAATTTTTCAGGTTGACTGGAGTTTGTTGGTTACCAAATGGTATGAAATGGTGGTGGATCTTATGATCATGCCAAGGGGTATTTTCTTCAGTGAATAAATATTATAAAGGAGATGATATTAGACATATTTATTTAGTATATTATGTACAGGAGGAATCTGAATCAAGGATAGCTATTTTAATAAGTATGGTTTTTATTTCATTCTATATGGTTCTCACTTTATTTTATGCATGTGAAACTCATTATTTTATACCATTAAAGTTAATTTTCATTTTGGGTTTTCATTAATAACATATTTTTTTAATTTTGGATCTTACATGAACTTCGTAAAGAGGTTTAAATAAGTTTTTAAATGTTCTATGTGTTGGTATATGACAGCTAACATTGAAATAGTGTGGTATTTTTTGTTATTGATCATGATATCATCAAACTTATTATTGGAAATGAATAGATCCACAGTGTTAGGACCCAAATCAACTGTAATCATTATTGGGTTCGGGTTTTAGGAAATTATTGGTTCTCTCTTGTATTTTAGGTTGAGTGGGATAATAGAGTTGGGATTATATAACTTTTTTTCATTTTTCTATAATTATCTCATGTCAGTTTTTGGAGATGTTCATTGATTTCATTGATTCCTATTGGGGAAGAAATCTTCTTATAGTGGTGAGTTCATACCCCGAGTTCTTTCCTATTAATATATCTTGGTTACCACATCAAAGAGAGGTAAAGTTCACTATTTACCTTTTTCCATGTACGATTCAGATTTATATTCCTTTATATCACATGTAACCTACTGTTTTAAAGATAAATAAATTTCATCTTACAAATCCTGAGTCTATGGTATTTATTATTCCAAGCATGTCACATTGGGCTTCACCAATTTTATTTTCCAAAAGAACAAATTTATGTCTTATAATTATTTTCTATTATTGAAATATTAATCATGTGACTATTAATAACAAGTATTTATTTCCATTAATTGATGAAGTATTAGATCAACATATAGGCTCTCAATGGTTTTCTAAAGTTGATCAATGGTTAGGGTACCATCATGTGAGAGTCCAAGAAAATTAAATACCTAAAAACAATTTAGAGGTGGTGTGGGTATTTTGAGTTTCTAGTAATGAAATTCAGTCTCACTTATACTCATGTGGAATCTATGGAATTGATTAACAAGATCATTCATTGGTTTTTTGTACTCTTTTTAGTCTTGTATGTGGATTATTTTTTTGTGAACTCCAAATCTGAGGATGGTCAGAGGGAACATTTAGAGTTCATCCTTAGAATCTTGAAGGAATATTTCATGTTTGGTATGATTTATTAATGTGTCTTTTGGAATCATGAGATGATTTTTTAGGTAATTTTATTTCTAAAAGAGGAATCTTAGTAGATCCTAAATTTATTCTTGTGATAATTTATTAGGTGAAACCCAGAAACTTGTATGAGATTTATAAATTCTTTGGATTAGTTGGTTATTGCCGGAGATTTTTTTACAACTTCTCTATGAATACATATATAAGGATATATTCAACCAATAATGGTGTTATGTTTGAGAGGAATAGAAAATGTTATATTTATTTCATGTAATTAAAGTAGATATTTACTTTATCTTCAATTTTGATTCTTCATAAACCATTTTTAGGTTACAATGTTTTATATGATGCATTAGGTATGGGATTTGAGTGTATCTTGGTGTAGGGAAAGTAGGTGGTGGATTTATCTCTCACCAACTACACCTTTAGGATAATAATTACCTTACTAATGACCTTGGATTAGAAGTTGTTATACACTCTTTCAAAACATGGTGTCACTATCTCTTTGGGAATGATATATAGTATACTCAGATCATAAGATCCTAAAGTATATATTTTCTCATAGGGATATGAATATAAGATAGAGACACTAGGTTGTGAATAATCAAAAAACAATTATTTTGATATTGACAATACATCTTGAAAAGAGAATGTGGTCACCAATGCATTGATTATTAAAGTATAGGCTCAAGCCTTAAATAAATCATTGGAGGAATGGTCTTTGGTCACTATGTTTAGTAAGATTAACTTGGGGGTTTATGAGGATGGTGGTAAAATATTATTAGCTTATTTGAATGATAACTAATCATTTTATGAGTAGGTTCATCTCAATATGTTTTCATATACTAAATTAAATTTTTTTAGTAAAATCATAAATGGTGGGGAAACCTTGACTGAGTGGTCTCAGTCTCCCATTGATGATTTTTATTTTTGAGGTAGGTTGGTCATTCCTATATCTCTAATTCAGGAATTTTTGGATAGTGGACAAAGGTCGTGTTGTTAACTAAACCCTAGGATTACCAAGATTTATTATGCCTTGCGAATTTGATATTGGTGGTTTGGTATGAGGGATTATATTACAACCTTTGTGTCATGATTCCTAACTTGTTAGAGAATTATGATGGAGAAACAGAGACATGTTTCTTTGTTACAACGTTTTCACATTTAGTTATGGAAGTTTGATGATATCTATATATAAATTTTTCATTGTTTACGAATGACTCTAGGTGGAAATGATGTTATTTTGGTGATCATTCATCAAATTATAAAATCAGATTTTTTCCTCCCAAGAAATCCTATAAAGAATGTGTAATAGCTTGTTCACTTCAACATCTTATAGGTTTTAATGATTTATGGATTTCTCTTAGTAGTTTTTTCTAATAAGGCCCCATGGTTTATACCCATGTTTTAGAAAGGTTTTAAATATGTGATGATCTCGTAGTTGAAACATATAATGGAATATCATAAACAAAGGGATGAGTTTTCAAAGTGAGTTATTCATATCCATGAGGATATTCTTCTTGTGTTCATTTATTATTTTAGTGGTTTATGGGAAAAACAACTTCTTATTGTCTCATTTTCCTATAATAATTGATATCAAGATTTAATTAAAATGGAACCAGTGATATTTCTATATGGGAAGCAACATATATCACCCATGTGATGGGTAGAGTTGGGAGTGAGGTCCTAGTTTTCATAGAGCTTTTTTCATGAGACAATGAACAAAGTGCAGTTGATCCATAAGAGTCTGGTGAATTCTAAAAATCATCAAAAAACCTATAAGGATCATCTCCATCACCCACTAGAGCTTGAGTTTTGTGATTAGTTCTTTCTCAATGTTTCACCTCACTCATGGAAACGCCAATTGGTAAAGCATGGTAAGTTGCTGTCAAGGTATTTTAATAACTTTTAGTCCATTGAATGACTTGGAATATTTCAATATCATTTGCACATTCAATAATTCTTACTGATGATTCAATCTATGTTCCATGTCTCCCAGTATATGTGGTATCAACACAAACCTTCCCATGTGATTGAATGCGAATATGTTGACCTTTTCACCAATTCTTATGTGGTTGATTAATTGGTTTAGATTATGTATCAATAATATAAGGTACAATGAGGTAAAACAATACCCTTAGTTTGTGTACTATGGTAGTGTAGACATGATATCCATGAGACTTGGGAGTGGGAATTTTTGAGGATTCTATAGTGTCTTTCCCTCTATGTGAGTTAAGAATCATGATTACTTTCTATGGAAGGAATTATTTAATTGTGATCATAATTTTGATACCCTCTTTGTCATAGGAATTTTTTGTATTGAGATTGTAATACCCTTTGGGTAATTCTAGAGGTTTCTAGGAGATAGAGGTAGAAAACATGGGTTCTTTAAGATGAAATAGGCTGGTAACATAGTTTTGGAACACATTTAGTATTATCTATATATTTAAAATTTGGTCTGGTTCTATGAGGTTGTAGTGGAGTTTTCACAGTTTGAGCATAGTTAGTCAACCTATGTGACTCTCTAAGAGAACTGTCTGGGTGTCTTTGTGATTTTCCATCAGCTTTGTGTTAATTTCACATGGTTTTCCAGAACTACACATATCTTACCATTGTGTCATGGGACTCCATTTTTTCAGATATAGACCACACACTGTTGTATCATGGTTTGATGAACATTGTATCCTAAACATGTGTCTAGATCAAAATCTCAAAAAAGATATAATTTACCATTTTCCCTTGATAATTTTTATATATAATCACATGTTAATCTTCATTAGACTCAAACTAAACATCTATTAGTACTGAAGAGGCTTCTCCCCTAACTTACTTAGTCATATTACTTCATTCTCAGTGAATATATTCATGACATATTCCGTTATTTATATGGTTTTCTCTCATTGTCATAGATCCTTTCCTGATGTATTTTTCCCTTGTCTCAGTGGAACATGATTGGTTTATGTTTTTTGGATCTAAGGAATTTGATATATTGTTATTAATTTTTAAAATTTATCTACTCTTTTGATGACTATATCTACTCATTTTTAATTTTTTTCTCATAAGATAATTTTCTACCTCCTTCCATGATGTCTCCTTCCCAATAAAAATGTTAGAAATCATGAATTACTTAAAGTTATTTTGAATTATTTTGTCTTGAATTATAAAATTTTTTAATTTGATATCAATGTGTAATTGATTCAATTGAAATATGATTTTAAAGGGTTTTAAATTTTAAAATATTTTTCATCACACTATGTGTTTGAGGAAAATATATAGTGGTGTCTTAAAAAAAATGGATTTTCAAGCAGGAGAGTGATGATGCTTCATTAAAAAAAATTAAGAATCTTTTATCATGGATTTCATAAAAAAACTGGAAAACATAGCACATTCAGAACCTTGGGTGCATTGGTAAATGGACATATTCTACCTTAGTGAGTGTGTAGCAACAAGGGGTTATTTTGTAGATATTCATAGATTTTGGCAAGACATGACATAGGTAGGACTCAAATAATGCATGGATTAATGATCCTTGTTTTTTTCCCGATATATATTCCATTTGGATAGAGCCCACTTCTGTTTTGTTTTATAAATTATGGTACTGTTCATGTTTAGTTATTAATTTTTTTTCTTATGGATTATCCATTAACGGTTTTTCTTATGATTGTAGGTCATCATATTTGTGAATTTCATATATGTAATTTATTTGAATATTTAATGTTTTCATTAAAACCATATTTTGTTTTGAAAAATTATTTCTCATTGAAATGTATTTATAAACTGGTTTTGATTTAGAGAAAGAACTAACGGTAGTATCTTTCTAGACAATTTATATATTCTTTGGTGGTATCCTACTGGGCTTTGTGATCACTCCTTTATTTTTCATTTGGGTATTTCTAGGTATGTTTTTATATGACTCAAAGAATGGTAAGGGTTTCACAATGTTGTTATCTTCTCATAGTTATCACAACCTTATTATTTATATAGATCGGTGGTGATGGATGGTCATATGGTAACTCATCCTTTTTCTTACCTTATTTTAAATTCTAGTTTATCCTTTTGGATTAGAATTATATATCTGAGGGATGTGAAATCTTCATCCACACTATACTCTTATATTTTATCGCTTTTTTCAGAATTCATGCAACTTGTGTAGTTATTTTCTTGATCTTCACCTTGTGGATGGCCATCTTCAGTTATTTATCAGGTTGGGTTGGATTATTTTCTAACATTATTTCTATATGTTCAAATAAACATGTCGATAATTTATTAAATTTTCAAAAAAATATCTATCTAATTTTAAGATTTTGTTATCATAATTATATTAATTGTTAAAAATAAAAAATAAATCTTAAAATGAAAGACAAGATAAATAAAAGAGAGATTACCTCATGAATCTAGGGAAGTATGGGTTTTCTCAAGAAATTATCATATTGATATACACTAACTATATTATAGAACAATAAAAATACAAATATTATTATGAAACTGAATATAAAATTATATTTTTAATATTAACATTCAAAATATTGGATCAACAGTGTGAGGTATCATGCATCATCAACTACGGTGTTCTCCAACCCAAAATGTTGTTATATATTCTCTCTTCATAGAATTGGATATTCATAATTCTTTCTTTATTCATGAACCAACACTTGGTGTTACATTACCTAATCATCTATATATCTAAATTTTGATTAAATAATTTCATCTACCTCATCCTATATACGTCAATATAGATATAATTTTACTCATTATCTCCACTCCTATAATAGTAAAATGTGTATCCCACATGTAGTAGACCGCCAAATATTTATGAATATTGTGACCTATAAATTTATACAATATCATATCTCCCCAAGTGTTAATACATCACTCCTTGAAAAGATATATCAAATAAGCCTATAATCACGCATATAAAATATATAAAATTAATTTAAGAAACATTATAAATAATAATTATTATCTGTTCATATAAATGTTAATAAAATTGTAGCTACCTCAAAATTAAATAATTGTAAAGTCATTATCCACATTGACATTTGATCGGTGAGTACCCACAGCGTATGTAACTATACATGTGAAATACATTTTTTATATAAATACGTATAAAAATTTATAATTGGATGGAGAAAAAATAAAATGTAAATGTATATAATATTAAAATTTTGCACCATGATAGGTTCAAAATTTATGATATATTGCCGTTGTTGTGAGTGATTTCATGGATGGAAACATGTCAAAATATGGATTCTGTGATTTTAATTGAGATATATATGAAATATTAAAAACTTTAAGAAATAGTTTATAATAAATAAATAATTTTACCATATATACCATACTAAATCAATATATTACCATCTCATGACATTATGAGTGAATAATACCCATCATTTATCATAGTAGAACGTTAGATTCATCCATATTCAATTTCTATTATTCAGTATTGAGAATTATTTTATAAGATTTATTTATATTTTAGCACTATTCCATGAAAATTTTCTAAATTTATTGAGCAATGATAAAAAAAATTAATTAATGAAATATAAATATCATCAATAAAAATAAATTAAGTGATTTATAGTATTTTAATTTCAATATTACCTAAAAATCCCTCCATATTTATCTTCCATATTCTTACTAATGTAATTCCCTACATTCATGGAAAGAGTAAATTTTTACTATTGTTGTATCATATTCCCTAATTAGATAATTATCAGTCATACCACTATTATAATTTGGTAATTATTTCCATAGAATAATAATTCAATGAGGTTAAAAATATTTAATGAAAAATTCCCTCTATATTAGCCCTAAAATCTTCTAGAAGAAGATTAGATCCAAATGGATCGTGTATATTAAAAAATCAAAATTAGTATAAAATAAATTATTTTATTTATAGAAGAAAAAATTACTAGTAAAAAAAATACATAGATTGAAAAATATTTACATATATACTAATATATATATATATATATATATTCTTGCATTCATGTATATTTAATTAAACATATACCGATACATACATGTGTGTGTGTGTCTTAGAATTGTAATACATCATTTGGGTATGTGTGAGTAGTAACCTTTTCAAAGATACTAGATAACCTTAGGTTCACCTCCATATATATTAGAGGCTGCTACCTTATGTTGTAGGTCTAAAATAAATCAAGGACACTATACCCTCAAATATAAAGAAAAAATCATATTCTAAAATTAAAAAAAATTAAGAATGACCTATATATAATGAATATATCCAAAACCTATATACATAAATCAGGTATCCGAGGGGACTTCCTATTGTCCAAAATATAAATGTAACAAAAATTTATATGAATCAATATATGTACAATAGAGTAATAGCTGTAATATCAATATGCAAACCTGGACTCAAAAAAAATTAAGATAAACTATTTCCATATATATATATATATATATTAAATTAATAGAAAAATAAACATACAATTTTTTTATCCTCACTCATAAGTTCAATCATACCAATTCATTGGACTCTAATACCCTAATCATCGTAAAATATCTATACATATTTAAGTTGATACATTTTTTCTGAAATAAAACATGAAGGTATATCTACATACATTGAAATTAGTGTCATTATCACAAGAAAGAGGTGAGTCCAATGACCCAGTGAGATTCCCCCGCTCCCATTGACACATATAGTTTTCATTAACAAGTCAATAAATGTTCAATTTTGTAGTTAATTAAGGTTTTGGGTGAGTGTAACTCAACCCACCCAAAAACATACCCAATGAATACATGTCTAATTCTATATCTACATCACATCAAACCCAGATGATCCTCCCAGGACATGAATGGTACTACCCAACTCATGTTAGTTCACACCTTGTGGTAATCAATAATTTTATACCATCATAACCAAATGATTTGTAAGGCATAATATTTCTCATCATGAAGATGTTATCAACAAGAGGTCTCTCTAAATATAAATATAGATTCACTCATTATGGTTACTCCTAAACCATTAGTAATATCACTAGTTATTAATAACTAATATTCAAAATGTTATGGAAAATAATGATTTAATCATGAAATATAACAACGTATAATAAATGAGTTCTAAAAAATAAAAACTATAAAAAAATTTGAAAATCCAAAAAATATTGTCAAATAAGTACCGAATCATTACATATTAACACAATAGTAATCTTATGATAAATAATATGCGTAAAAATGAATGTAGAAATGCTATAAAAATAACTATCAAAGCTCTAACAACCACACCTCATCATGAATCACTAGTCCTTAGTGAATCTATCCACCATACCACCAACACAATACCACTAATTCTATAAAATATATCAAAAATAATCATGGGGGTTAGTTATCACTACATTATTATATATCCATCAGTCTGTTTGGTGATCAATTAGATGCCATATGAATTTCACCATCATCAAAAAATTTAGACCATGTTTGTAACACCCGAAATTTTTATGAGAAATATTTTGTTTTTATGTTGTATACATCATCAAAGGAATCTTTCAGCACACACAACACTATCTTGGCTTGCTTTACATTCAATCACGACCTTCCTCGATAGCTTGCGTTATACGCAATACCGAGTTTCACTAAACAACGATATGCTATTAAAATATTATTAAAACTAGCCGTTATGAATAGTAATACCCACTTTTTGAAATTTTATAAATTTTATCTTTCAAAATGGACTTCATTTTTGGATTTGGAATATTGAAATTAGCCTAGGGTGAATTTTTGGTATTTTTCTGAAAACTTTCAGTTTTTTATGAATAGTGAAAACCCTGGGTTACTATTTAAAAACCGACTTTTTATTTAAATAATTATTTATTTTATTTAAATTTATTTTAGGTAAAAATTTATACATAATACCTATATAAGTTCAAAGTAATTCATTGCAGTCATTTTATAATAATTTTAGATATATAAAAATTTTATTGAACTTTTCACCGTCTTTTACCCACCTCCTAGGAGAGTTTGAAAATTTACATAAAACATAATTTTACCGCTTCTATGAGTTGAATTTCGAAAATCCGAGAGACACGGATAATATCAAGGAGTAAAATGTGGTCCAATAAGATAAAAATAATTTTTGGTGAATAGTAACTTTTTACTTTTATTTACCACGGTTAAAAGTAAATAGGGTAATTAAGGTTAAAAATGGTATTATTATTACCCTAACACATGTCCTAATTCTATTGGATAAGTTTAATTCGACCAAAAACAACCTTAGGAATGAAATATGACCATTTAGGTCCACTTGGATTAGATTAGGACATTTAATTTTTTTTAAAGAAGAGTTAAAATAGATAAAATCAAATTTTAATAACTAAAACATTTTTAATATAGGGTTATACATAAGATAATTTCTACTATAAATATTAATTATAAAGCTAAAAATATTTCCTACATAATGGTATTTTATTTATAATTTTTAGACATTAAATAATTTAATTTATTTATGACACAATGATGATGCAGTAATTACCTTATTAATGAAATATTAATAGAATTGATAACCAAATAAATGTAATTTGAGATTTTTTATGAATTACACTAATATTATAGGTTAATATAACATGTTATTATTGATTTAATTATCTTTGTTCAAACTAATCATGTTGTTATAATTTTCACAAAAATCAAATACCAAATAGTGTAAAAAGGTGACATAAAATAGTTTTTAAAAAAATATTATATTATTAATTGTTATTTTATTCATAAAAATCTGAGGTTCGGCCAAATGACTTAGATAAGGTTATATATATTAATAATGAACAACTTAGGGTTCGTTTTGATTGTTATAGTATGTTTATTAACCATATATTGTAAGAAAACCAGAAGACATGGTAAAAGTAAAATTATTTAACTTAGAGTTAAATCTCATTGATAAGGTTAAAATAGTTACCTAAACTTGTCTAAAATCTATTGGTTGAGAGGATTTCGACCCATCTCTACCTTAGCTTCGAAATAAATCAATTTGGAGCTATTAAAAACCGAATAATTCTTTATAATATAATAATATTTTATGTTTTTCCAATGGTTCCCCTCTCCTCCCTTATAAAAGGAAACCTCCTCCCTATCCTCCTCACACCACTTTGAGCCTTCAATCCCAGCCAAACACTGCCCATTTCCCTTCTCAACTTCACTAGAAACATCCTAGAGGTCCTGGTCTTCTTCAAAGACCATCTTTAGTGCCCTAAGAGGAGGTTAAGATGAGGCGATTCAAAGAAGTGGTAATGTCTGTTACCGATTCTTTCAAATTTATTTCTTCTTCTACTTCTTCTTATTTAGTTGTTTAATTATGAAGTAATAACATCATTATCAATAATATGCTGATATTTTATTATAAATATGAAACAACCCTATTGCACCTTCTATTCATCCTACGGAAAACGAAATCACCGCGCATGCGTACGTATGGAATATCATCTCCACACCGTCGTGTAATCTGTTTTCCACCACCACCTTACTTGGATGGGAATAATGGTGTAAATAATAACTATATATGATTATTGAAAATTTATATTTATTCTGAAATATTATACATACACTTCAATACAATTAAACGATCATGGGACCGATATCATCGCTCGTGCGTACGTACGACCTACCGTCTCCACGATGTGATGCGACTCGTTCTACAAGATATTCAATGCATAATGATTATATAAATGAATTGAACGAATAAATATGATATCCATTCTGGATATGAGGTATATATAACCTAAAAAGAAGAATAAAAATTTATTTGACGAAACACGCATAAGAACAAAAAGCAATAAACACCCGAATAACAAGTAGCAATGAAATATTACTAACAAGAAGCTATGAATATGACCATATATGATATCATAACAATAATTATGATTTTTTAATAAGTCAATAAAATTATTTAAGTAATTATACTAGAGGTTAGAACACGTACGAATCAAATCGGACCTATGGTAAGGGAAAATATCACAATCTCATTTTCATCCGATATTTTTTATACTTCAGAATTTACTAGGGCATATTTATCATGCACATCCATGTTTCCTCAATATGTAATATTATTTCTATCCTCCTACAAATTTTTAAATCCAATTTTACACTTCCGTGAGTTTTTAGTAAAAGATATGAAGTGAATCTTTTGTCGTTTTTCATACGAGCTACTTTTTTGACTTTTTTGGCCAAAGTACGAGAAGAATGTTTTTTAAACTTATGAGGCCTGAATGGAATTTTAGAATATTATTTCCACGAATATTCCTTTACAAGTTTTCATGTCTATTTTTAATCAAACTCTTTTAGATTAAAATTATATTACATTTTAAGAAAGGAAAAATGTTTTTGAGCTAGAAAGGATATTTTCCTCAAGAATGGAGTTCAACCGTTTTATCAAAATTATTTTCCATCAAAGATAATATAGGGTTCTATTTATATCCCTATTTTTACATTTATTAGATTATTTTTTGATGGAATTATTTTTATGATGTTCTTTTATCTTATATGGATTATCTTATGATGACATGATGTGTAAAAATACCATTTTTATTACATGGGTTATGTTATAATGTATGATTTATGATATTGTGGCACACATAAGAATGGTATCATTATGAGATGGGTAGGACCTATATCTCCCTCCAATGAATTGGGTAAAGATTTATATCTCATGAGATAGACATGGCTGGAATGGAAGGTTAATCTGGTTCAGTGATACAGGACTGAAACGAGGAGTGAACTCGGTTCAGAAATGGAATTTGTCCCCTAAGATACTCTTGGAAATGAGTCTTGACTACTAAGAAATGATTCTATATGATTATTTGTATATGAAAAAAAGTTTCATATTTAATGTTATGATTATTGGGATTACATTTCACTACTATGATTTATCCCATGTTATGATATTATGATCTCTTTTGCAGGTTAAGATTTTCGAAATGCTATCTTCTTATGAATATGATATTTCTTTTTTTTAACCTTAAGGAGCATTTGAGCTCACCCTGTTGTATGTATTCTTTCTCCAGGTTAGGAAGAATGTTATTAAGTAGGATATGACCAAAGAGACTCTAGATATGATGAAATAAATAGGAGGTAATGTAAATGCTTTATGAACCAGTTGTTTATGTTTCCCAGTTTCTAAAGAAATTATACCTATATGGTCCTTTCATGGTTTTGTTATATGTTGTAATAAGTGTACTTCAATTTTAAAGTATTAACAATTTATGTAAATTATGGGTCTTTATAGTTGGTATCAGAGGAAAGGTATAGTAAACCTTTGGAAACTAGGATGTGAAAGACTTAGTAAAAACCCTAAGGATAATTCTAAGCATAAAACACAATCTTAGTGTTTTAGAAATGGCCATGAACAACTTATGATAAGACCTTAAGTATGAAATTTTCTTCTTGATTATGTGATTTTCCTATTATAATTAGTGTTTCTCACACTATTCTTCTTGGTTTTATTCAATGGCTGGTATCCAAAGGAACCGTGTTAATGCGGAATGCAATGGGAAATGAAATGATTATCCCCCTAAGCAACCAAACGTTATGGGACCTGGAATGGAAAATCATGTAGCCATGCTCACACAACTTTCTCAAGCTATGAATCATGTAGGACATCCAAACGAGCAAATGAAGGAGCAACATTCTATTTAATCCTTTATGAGGCAGCGTCCACCCTCATTCAGCGGTTCTACTGATCCAATAGTTTCTGAAAAATGGATCACTACTTCTGAAAAGATATTTTCAGTTCTTTAATGTTCTGAACATGATAATGTCATCTTAGCAGTATATCGTTTGGAAGTTGAAGCTGATCAATGGTGAAATCTTATTAAGAATATGAGGCAAAGGGATGGAATTGAGTCCATGGAATGGGACGAGTTGAAGAACTTATTTTTCAATAAGTACTTCCCTCGTATTCTTAGAACAAAGATGGAGAAGGAGTTTCTTGAACTAAAGCAAAAGGATGATGAATCTGTTGGTACCTACAAAGAAAATTTTACAAGACTTGCAAGGTACACTTCTGTTATTATTATCCAACCTGAGTGTAAGATCGATCAATTCTTTAGTGGCTTAAAACCAAGTCTCCGAAGGGAGTTAGCCATAAGGGACTTCAATATCTATGAGGAAATCATTCGATGTGCTCTCAAGGTTGAGATGGAGATTGGAGTAACCCATCAGTCATATGGGTTTGATAAGAAGAGGAAAATGGAATTCAAAGGGAAATATAAAGACCACAATGAAAAGAATATGAGTTTTCCCTTATGCTCAAAGTGTGAAAAGAAACATGGAGGGAGTTACCTTAAAGGGACATGTAAATGTTTCAAATGTGGAAAGGAAGGTCATCGGGCATTTGAATGCCGCAATGATGGGAAGAAGATGTCTAGTGATGCGAACAATGAAAAGGATACACAGAGTGCACCTCCTACACTTCAATGTTACAAGTGCAAGGAAATGGGGCAATATACCAATAAATGCCCCAACCCAAGGGTTTTTGAAGATGATCGATGTCAACAAACTATTAAGGCCAAATAAAAAGGAAAGTCACATGCAATTTCTATCAGCAATGTGGAGTACGATAACGAAGTGGTGAAAGGTGCACTTACTATCCACTCTAAAGTATCAAATGTTTTATTTGATTCTGGATCCACCCACTCTTTAATTTATGAAGAATTTTCTAAGTGTATCACCGTATTACCTCAACAATTATATGTTGAGTTAGTTGTGACAACTCTTAATGGCACAACGGTCGTATCAAAAGTTTACAATTCTTCTCTGATTGAAGTTTGTGGAAAATTCTTCCTACAAATATTGTGATCCTTCCTATAGTGGAATTTTATGTGATTCTTGGCAAGGATTGGATTTCTTTATATGGATCTAAAATCAATTTCCAAAGAAGGTAAGTCACATTTCATATTACAGATAAATCAATGATCTTCTATAGATGCAAGGATGATAATAACCTTCCAGCGGAAATTTCATCCATCTTATGGGTCTTGATTCCACTAAATGAAGGTTATTTATCTCAAATGGTTGGATAGAAACTCACGATTAAGAATATTCCCATTGTACGAGAGTTTGATGATGTCTTTCCAGAGGAATTGTCAGGTCTTCCACCCAATCGTGAAGTTGATTTTTCAACAGAACTCATACCGGGTGATATGCCCATTTTAATGACACCTTATAGAATGGACCCAATTGAGTTGCAAGAATTGATGATGCAACTCTAAGAGAATCTTGATATGGGATTCATAAACCATAGCTTGTCACCTTGGGGAGCACCTGTTCTGTTTTTTAAGAACAAAGATGGATCAATGAGACTCTACATTGATTATCGAGAACTTAACAAGATCACTATCAAGAACAAATATCTTATCCCACACATTGATGAATTATTTGAAAAACTACGTAGAGCTCAATATTTTTCCATGATTGATCTTCATTCAGGGTATCATCAATTAAGGTTCAAAAGGGAGGATATACCAAAGACGGATTTCCATACAAGGAATAGACACTATGAATTTATAGTGATGCCATTTGGTCTTACTAATTCCCATGCTATCTTCATGGATCTGATGAATAGATTCTTCAGAGACTATCTTGATCAGTTTGTGGTAGTCTTTATAGATGATATTATTTTCTATTAAAAGGGAAAGGAAGAACATGAATATCAATTGAGAATTGTATTAAAGACCCTGAGAAAGGAGAAGATTTATGCCAAATTTACCAAGTGTGAATTTTGGCTTCAAAAAGTTACATTTTTGGGTCACATAATCTCAAAAGAGGGGATATTTGTGGATCCAGCAAAAACAGAGGTTATCGAAATATGGTCGAGACAAACAACAGTAACCGAGATCTAAATTTTTCTTGGTTTCGCTGGATATTATCAATGTTTTGTGAATGATTTTTCATGATTATCTAATCCACTCACCAGGTTGACTCAAAAAAGAGTTAAGTTTATTTGGACATAGGAGTGTGAAGAAAAATTAAAGGAGTTAAAACGAAGGTTATCTTGTGTACCTGTGCTCACACTACCTTATAGTGGAGAAAGGTTTGTGATCTATAGTGATGCATCCAAGAACGTGATGGGGTGTGTTCTCATGCAAAACGATATGGTGGTAGCTTATGCCTCATGATAGTTAAAAATCCATGAGAAAATTTACCCAACTCATGATTTGTAGTTAGCTACGGTAATATTTGCATTAATGATTTGGAGGCATTATCATTATGGAGAATGGTGTGATATTTATACTGATCATAAAAGTTTAAAGTATATTTTCACACAAAAGGAGCTGAATATGCGCAAAAGAAGATGGTTGGAGCTGATTAAGGATTACGACTTCTCAATTCATTACCACCCAGGGAAAGAAAATATGGTGGCAGTCACATTAAGTCGATAGGACCATGCTAGATTATCCATGATGAGGATCACAAAAGATCCAATATTTATGTATTTACAAAGGATGGATCTTGGAAATATAATGGAAGGGGAAAATATTATCTTTCTCAAATGAATGTTCAACCATCTTTACATGCGAAGATTAAAGAGGCGCAAAAAGAAGATGTAGAGTTACAAAAGAAGGTGAGAAATGTTCCTGAATTTCACATTGATTGTGATGAAATAATATGGTTCAGGAATCAAGTTTGTGTTCCTCCCATCTCAGAATTATAGAAGGGGCTGCTGGATAAGGCTCATATTTCTTCATTCTCTATTCATCCTGGAAGCACGAAGATGTATAGGGACCTGATAGAGTACTTCTGTTGGGATGGCATGAATAGATATATTGTTGAATATGTCTCTTGATTCTTGGTTTGTCGGCAAGTTAAAGCTGAGAGAAAGAAGCCTAAGGGGATGTTACAACAATTACCCATACCTGAATTGAAATGAGAAAACATCACTATGGACTTTGTCACTAGACTTCCTAAAACATCCAAAGGAAATAATGTTATCTGGATTATAGTTGATCATCTTAAAAATTCGGCTCACTTCATTGCTATTAGAGAGGATTTATCTCTTGATCAGCTTGCCAGGATATATGTAAAGGAAGTGGTAAGATTGCATGGAGTATCACGTTCCATTATATCTGATCGGGATCCGAGGTTTACCTTAAAGTTTTGGCGAAGTCTTTAGCATACTATGGATATAGAGTTGAGTTTCAGCACTACTTATCATCCTCAGACAGACGATCAGTCTGAGAGGAAAATTCAAAATCTAGAAGATATGTTGAGAGCTTTCTCTATGTGTTTAAAAAGAGGTTGGGATCAACGCCTACCTTTGGTGGATCTTTCTTATAATAATAGCGTTCACTCTAAAATTCATATGGCTCCTTAGGAAGCTCTCTATGGAAAGAAATGTTGAACTCCAAATTACTAGGATGACGTAGGGGAAAGAAAGCTATTAGGACCTGATCATGTTGATGAGATGGCAGAAAAGGTCCGATTAACTCAAAAACACATAAGAGCAGCTCAGAGTCGAAGAAAAAGTTATTCTGATAACCAAAAAAAGACCTAGAGTTGGTAGTGGGTGATAAGGTGTTCTTACGAATATCTCCTTGTAAGAGAGTAATGAGATTTGGAAAGAATGGAAAGCTGGGCCCTAGGTATATCGGTCCTTTCAAAATAATGGATCGTGTTGGAAAGATATCTTATCGGTTGGCGCTTCTAATGAATCTCTCTCAAGTTCACGATGTGTTCCATGTATCTCTCCTAAGAAATTACATACCCAATCCTTCACATGTACTCATCTTAGAAGTTGTACCACTGGAGCATGATCTTTCTTATGAAGAATAGCCGATAGAGATTCTGGATCGTAGAGAAAAATTCCTACGGAACAAAACCACTCGCTTGGTGAAAGTTTTATGGAGGAACCACTAATTAGAAGAAGCTACATGGGAGCTTGAGGATACGATGAGGGAGAGGTATCCTCATCTGTTTGTTACAAAGTGATGAATTTCGAGGCCGAAATTCATTTTAAGGGGGGTAGAATGTAACAACCGATATTTTTATGAGAAATATTTTGTTCATATGTTGTATACATCATCAAAGTAATCTTTCACTACACACAAAACTGTCTTGGCTTGCTTTACACGCAATCGCGACCTTCCTCGATAGCATGCGTTGTACGCAATACCGAGTATCACTAAACAACGATTTTCTATTAAAATATTATTAAAAATAGCCGTTATGAATAGTAATACCTACTTTTTAAAATTTTATAAATTTTATCTTTCAAAATGTACTTCATTTTTGGATTCGGAATATCGAAATTATCCTAGGGTGAAATTTTGGTATTTTTTAGAAAACATTTAATTTTTGATGAATAGTGAAAACAATATGTTACTATTTAAAAACCGAATTTTTATTTAAATAATTATTTATTTTATTTAAATTTATTTTAGGTCAAAATTAATACATAATACCTATATATGTTCAAAGTAATTCATTGGAGTCATTTTATAATAATTTTAGATATATAAAAATTTTATTGAACTTTTCACCATCTTTTACCCACCTCCTAGCAGAGTTTGAAAATTTACATAAAATATAATTTTACCACTTCTATGAGTGGAATTTCGAAAATCTGAGAGACACAGTTAATATCAAGGAGTAAAATGTGGTCCAATAAAAAAAATTTGTGAATGGAAACTTTTTAATTTAATTTCCACGGTTAAAAGTAAATAGCATAATTAATGATAAAAATGGTATTATTATTACCCTAACACATGTCCTAATTCTATTGGATATGTTTAATTCGACCAAAAACAACCTTAGGAATAAAATATTACCATTTAGGTCCACTTGGATTAGATTAGGACATTTAATTTTTTTTAAAGAAGAGTTAAAATAGTTAAATTCAAAGTTTAACAACTAAAACATTTTTAATATAGAGTTATACATAAAATAATTTTCAACTATAAATATTCATTAGAATGAAAACAAATATTTCCTTCATAATTCTATTTTATTTATAATTTTTAGATATTAAATAATTTAATTTATTTATGACACAATGATGATGCAGTAATTACATTATTAATGAAATATTAACATAATTGATACCCAAATAAATGTAATTTTAGACTTTTTATGAATTAAACTAATTTAATAGGTTAATATAACAAGTTATTATTTATTTAATTAACTTTGTTCAAAATAATCATGCTGTTATGATTTTCACAAAAATCAAATACCAAATAGTGTCAAAAAGTGACATAAAATAGTTTTTAAAACTAATATTATATTATTAATTGTTATTTTAATCCTAAAAATCTAAGGTTCATCAAAATGACATAGATAAGGTTATTTATATTAATAATGAACAACTTTGGGTTCGTTCGTATTGTTATAGTAAGTTTTTTAACCATATAGTTTAATAAAACAAGAAGACACGGTAAAAGTTAAATTATTTAACTTAGAGTTAAATCTAAATGATAAGGTTAAAATAGTAACCTAAACTTGTCTAAAATCTATTGGTTGAGAGGGTTACGACCCATCCCCACCATATATTTTAAATAAATCTATTTTGAGCTATTAAAAACTAAATATTACTTTATAATAAAATAATATTTTATGTTTTTCCTAAGGTGCCCCTCTCCTCCCTTATAAAAGGGCACCTCCTCCCTCTCCTCCTCACACCACATTGAGCCTTCAAGATCGGCCAAACCCTACCCATTTCCCTTCTCAACTTCCCTAGAAACCTTTTAGTGGTCTTGTACTTCTTCAAATACCATCTTTAGTTCCCTAAGAGGAGGTTAAGAAGAATCTCTTCAAAGAAGAGGTAATATCTGTTACCGATTCATTCAAATTTATTTCATCTTCTACTTCTTCTTCTTTAGTTTTTTCATTATGAAGTAATAACATCAGTATCAATAATATACTGATATGTTATTATAAATATGAAACAATCTTATTTCACCTTCTATCCATCCTCCGGAAAATGAAATCACCGTGCGTGCGTATGTACGAAATTCCGTCTCCATGCCATGGTGTAATCTGTTTTCCACCACCACCTTAATTGGATGGGTATAATGGTATAAAGAATAACTATATATGATTATTGTAAAGTTTTATTGATTCTGAAATATTATAAATACACTTCAATCCAATTACATGATCATGAGAACGATATCATCGCTCGGGCGTGCGTACGGCCTACTGTCTCCACGATGTGATACGACTCGTTCTACATGATCTTCAATGCATAATGATTATATAAATGAATTGAATAAATAACTATGATATATATTACACTAATACCATTCTGTAAATGAAGTATCTATAACCTAAAAATAAGAATAAGAATTTATTCGATGAAACATGCATAAGAACAAAAAGCAATAAACACCCGAATAACAAGTAACAATGAAATATTACTTATAAGAAGCTAAGAATATGAACATATATTATATCATTACAATAATTAAGATTCAATAATAAGTCAATAACATTATTTAAATCATTATACTGGAGGTTTGGACACGTACGAAGAAAATCCAACCTAAGGTAAGGGAAAATCTCACAATCTCTTTTTTATTTGAGATTGTTTATACATCAGAATTTACTGGGGCATATTTATCATCCACATCTATGTTTCCTCAATATGTAATATTATTTATATCCTCCTACAATTTTTTAAATCCAATTTTACCCTTTGGTGAGTTTTTAGTAAAAGATATGATAGGAGTCTTTTGTCGTTTTTCGTACGAGGTACTTTATGACGTTTTCGGGCAGAGTATGAGAAGAATATATTTTTTAACTTATACGACCTGAATGGACTTTTAGAATATTATTTCAATGAAGATTTCTTTACATGTTTTCAAGTTTATTTTTATTCAAATTCATTTAGTTTAATATTATATGACATTTTAATAAAGTAAAAATGTTTTTGAAGTAGAAAGGATATTTTCCTCAAGAATGGAGTTCAAGAGTTTTATCAAAATTATTTTCCATCTAAGATAATATAGGGTTCTATTTCGATCCCTATTTTTAAATTTATTTTATTATGTTATTATGGAATTATTTTTATGATGTCCTTTTATCTTATATGGATTATGTTATGATGGCATGATGTTTAAGAATCCCATTTTTATTACATGGGTTATGATATGATGTATGATTTATGATCTTGTGGCACACATAAGAATGGAATCATTATGAGATGGGTGGGACATATATCTCCCTACAATGCATTGGGTAAATATTTATATCTCATAAGATATAAATGGCTGGAACGGCAGGTTAATCTGGTTCAGTGATACAGGACTGAAATGAGGAGTGAACTCGGTTCAGAAATGGACTTTGTCCGCTAAGATAGTCTTGACAATGAGTCTTGACGTCTAAGAAATTATTTCGTATGATTATGTGTATATGACACAAGGTTTCACGTTTTAATTTATGATTATCGAGTTTACATTTCACTAATATGATTTATCCCATGTTCTGGTATTATGATCTCTTTTGCAGGTTAAGATTTTCGAAATGCTATGTTCTTATGAATATGATATTTCATTTGTTTACCCTTACTAAGCATTTGAGCACACCATTTTGTATGTTTTCTTTCCCCAGGTCAGGAAGAAGTTTATTAAGTAGGATATTCTAAAAGGGACTCTAGATATGATGAAATAAAAGGGAGACAATGTAGATGCTTTATGAACTAGTTGTTTATGTTTCCCAGTTTCTAAAGACATTATACCTATACAGTCTTTTCATTGTTTTGTTATATGTTTAATAAGTGTACTTCAATTTTGAAGTATTAACAATTTATGTAAAGTATGGTTCGTTATAAGGTTCATGGTGTAAATATTGGTGGATCTATGGAAAATTATTTTTTTCACATTGTAGTACGAAGCAGTCTATATATCCCAATAACACCCCACATTCTCTCTTATAGTTTCATCAACTATTAAACATCAACAGAAGGCCCATAGGGTACAAACAAACTAGGTTGAGTATAAATCATAGCTGGATAAGGAAATCAATAAACATAACCTTAAATGAAAAATAATCACATTGGATTGATTATTATCTTTTGGGTCATCACTGGAGGTACCTAGTTTTTTGGGTCATACCATAATCTCTAAGGTCATCCAGGATATCACTTATTAATTTGTAGCCTATGGATCACCCAAACACATCACTGTGTGATATATTCCTAGCCACTATATCTCATAATAAAAATTAAACTCAAAGAATCATAGAGAACCACTCCACTATTATCTCATAATCTTATTTCCACCATGAATCATTTAAAAAGGGGGAAACAATCCATAAATTTAGCCTTATCCATTAATAAAACCATCACTAGTTCTAAATCCTTCTTCAATAATCAATATTAGTTTATATAGAACTTCTACAATAAACTAATGATGAATTCTACTCACAAAAGTGTAAAAATAAATTCTTCGATATTAAAGGTAAACTTCATCACTATCTCTAAAAGTTATCTCAATTTCACATAAATTCCTATTACCATGTCCTGCATAATCACTTTGAATGTTTAATTGGGATACCTTGATTATTATTTAAGTAGTTAGGGATTGGAAATCAATAAACATAAACCCCAACAAATATTAATTATCTAGTTTTTATCAATCTTACATCCTCAAATATCTTTGAATATTTTCTATCCATGGTAAAATAATTCATTACCCAATATAAGTTCTAAGTAATATAATAATAAATATCTTATAAAGGATAAAATTAAAATACGGGTGAGTTTTAGATTTAAAAAAAAAATTTAAGAACATTAAACTAAAAAAACTCAATTTCTCTAAATGTTACTTCATCAAACTCAAACGTATTTTGATTATCTAAGTAACAAAATTGGAACTAGAAGTAATCCAATTATATAATAGTAATATATTAGCATCACGATGGATTTAATTAATCCTAGTATTATTTTTTCAGAACTATAGTAACACTGAAAAAACAAAAAAAATATATAAAGACTAGTACGATTACCCACTATTATTACATAAAGTGGAAAACATAATTGTGAAAAAAAGAAATAGAATGGCTATGTAAATGTAAGAAGGACATACAATCTAGAATAAAAATGATAACTCTTTTAACCTAAGATTCAGGTAGTCTATAACCATATCTAAAGGTATCCCCTATTTTATGCTTATAGACATGTTTGTCTTTACTTAATAATAATTAATTGATAAGGTGATCAGAATTGCTATGTCTTCCTATCCTCACAAACCCTTAATACAGTTGTTAATTTAGGTCTATCTTGCTAGCTTCAGAAGCACTCAGACTGATCGATCAGATTCACCATCTTCCTATCCTTAGAATCCTATGATCGTAATAATGATCGGTTGTGGATTACAATTAAAAAATTTCTTAAAGAAACAATGAGACAATGATTCCTTTAGAAAAAATATCTAATGAATTACACTAACAAGGAACCAGTGGTTCACACATAGTATTCTAAAAATGAGAGTAATCTATCTACTCCAAACTCTTCATATAACTTTATATTTATAGGCAATCTCCCAATTATCATATTTCCATGTTTGTTGCAGTGGCCTCAGACAACTAGTTCTTGATAAATCATCCATTATTGAATGATTGATGTTGTATTTATTAAAATTATTACATTGTTAAATATTTTTCTAACAATATAAATGAGTCTTATATATTTTGATTATAAACATAGGTCACTCAGATATACTACCTTATCAAATTAAAATATTACATTTTTTAGGAGATTAAGTTTGATATATCGATATCAGCATCATTCCAATAGTCATTAATTTGTCTAGTAAAATAGATAAGAATAAAATATAACTCCTAATATGATTATAGGTATGTCTGATAAGCTTACTCACTCCCAATCTGATGATCATAATAAATAATTTATGTTTATATTAATTAATACATTATAAACATTTCTATATATGGTAAAAAATTAATGTTATTTACACAAACATAATAAAACACCTGGGGCATAAAAATTTGGTAAACTTTTTTAAGAAAGTGTTTGTGATTTACAATAATTAAGGTCAGGATAATTAGTAAGTATGACTTATGACTCAATAATCTCCCACTTTTTTAAATAAAAACCCCAAAACATAAATGAAAAACTAAAATGGAAAACATACAACCCATTTTTCTTTTAAGAACATTATAATAATAGTTATTATCTTAACCTTAACTCCATATTAGTTTATAACTCTTAAAAATATGATTGATAGTATAATGTTAAAATCTCCCCCAAGTATAATATCTCCAAATGTTTTGTATTCTCACCAAAAATAAAACAAATCCCCCTACTATCAATTCTTCTATTTTGTTAAAAAAAACTCTCCCCCATTGATAATAATTTCTCTCCCTTTATTACTTTTAAAATGTAATGGGGAATAGTGGTAAGTTTATGGAAAAGTAATAAATATAATAAATAGAACAATGAATTGAATTAACTAATCATGAATGAAAATTATCAAAGAATATATATCCAATGAGAATTTTAAAACATTCAGAAAAATTAGATTTTTATGGAAAGATAATTATTTATCAAAAAGTAAAAAAGTTTTACAAAATTTCCTCAATAGATAAAAATATGAAAAGAATCCATTATTTTTCATCAATGTATAACAAATTCCATTATCTTTTTGAACTCCCAATGATCCTTCTCAATATTTGAAACTTTTTCTTCTATTAAATGGTCTTGAGACTTCATATTTTTAACTTGGTTAGTGATTTATTTTTTCTGTTCTCTTAAAACAAAACCTTCAACTTCAGAAGACATCATATTGATCAACTCGATCTCTAAATCTTTGTTTTTTATTTTATAACATTAAAATCCTCATTACATTCATCGGTGGAATATCTGAACTCTATAACAAACATTAAACTATTTTACATGCTATTGGATAAGCGATTTAAAGAAATTGATGACTTTATAATAAAAATATTAATTTTATCAAATTTCACATCATTAATTCTAATATCTAAATCACTCTTGTTCGTCCACTTAATAACTTGATTGCATATCCTTTTATGAGTCAATGAACTTTCTTGAAAAATATACAATTCAGCTTAAATTTTGATTACATACTATTTTATAACATTTTTTACTCAAATTTATAATTAAGGATAACTTGGAATAGATAAAATTGATATTCATGGTTTGGAAAATAATTAATGTTTTCTTAAAACATTCTCGAAATTTGGTAGATACATTCGATACCATTCTGATCTATTATTTATACAGAATCTGATAGTTTGGGGTCAGGCCATGGAGGTTTGGTTCTTCTCATACCAACATCCACTTATTTACCTTTGTTTTTATCTTCCATTGTTTCTCCACAATCATTAATATTAGAAACTACCTTATCATCAATATATTTAATGATATCCAATTCTTCATCGCTCTTGGATTTATTTTTAACTTTCTTCTTTGAATTATTATCTACTACATCTTTATTTGATGATGATTCAACTTCTTGTTCTGAAGATGATTATTATTCCTTATTACATCCTAATTTTTCTTTTTAATCACTCCTTGACATCAAATCTAATGAGGATTATGATTCAGATGATTCTTTATTAGATTGAGGTTCTTCTTCATTAGCCTCTTCATTGTCTTCTTATTTTTGTTAAACCAATTATTCAATTTCTCTCTATAACTATTCATGTAATTATTATTCTCCTTAATTTTTATCTCTATATTTTCTTTCAAATTTATCTTAAAAATCATTATATCGATCATCTTGAAGCTTCATCACATTTATTTGATCTCCTTTTCCTAGTAAAACTGTTGTTAGTTCTTGTTTTCGAATAGTTGGGACTGAATCTTCCACAACCATTTTCTATTTTCTCTTATCTTCCATAGAAGAGATATTAACATAAACCATTGAAGTTTAATCAAATGTTAATCTAGATTCCAAATAAATCAGATCAGTATGGGAAGTATGAATTATTACTTTCTTAAAAGTTTTTCCAATTCCGTTCAATATATTCTCAACAAATTGATCTAATTGTAATCTCTTTTTTTATATATTTTTTACATTCATCTTCCTCCAATTTCTATATAGCTCTAATTATTAATTACTTTTCCTTAGTGGGGTTGATTATGAATTATGGATCTCTTGGGTTTTTTTTCAAATTCTCCTTTCATCATTTCATTAATAACATCACCAAGAATCCTCCTTTCTTTCTTATTCTTCTTCAGAGTAGATGTATCTTCTTTTCTATTCATTTTCTTCTTCTCACCTTCCTTGGATTTTATTGATGGAATTTATTCTAAAACAAAACATTCATTCTTCTCAAAAAACATCTCAAACATTGAATCAAAAACAATTCTCATCTATTACATCATTTTGTTGCTGATAAATGAAATATTTCCCCTCATTTGATATGATTTTTTTTC
This sequence comes from Viscum album, assembly GCA_963277665.1. NCBI lineage: Eukaryota > Viridiplantae > Streptophyta > Magnoliopsida > Santalales > Viscaceae > Viscum > Viscum album. The sequence continues at coordinate 1,297,166,484 of OY728135.1, forward strand.
ATCTTGAACACCTCCATGAAAATAACTATCTTTTTACTTATAAATTCCATAATCATTATAATATCGAACATGATGGAAGATGTTTTGATATTTTCCATAGTGATAAAGAAAAACATTACCATATAAAATATTTAATAAGTAATCCAAAAAAACATCTAAAACATTTAGTGTATCTCGGTCCACTTTTCTCATAATTAAGAAAACTTGCATCCACATGGAAACCACATGATTTTATAGAGTCAAGCATTATACATTTATACCATTTTCATATTCCAAAATTATATAATCTTAAACTTTGGTTTTCTTAAATGTACCAAGACTATTTATAAACATATGAGATTGACAATATGATTCCCTTTCAAATGAAATTCCAAAAATATAAGAGACATTTTCATAATAGATCATATACCTCTTATTTTACATCATAAAAGAAACTTTTTCTTTCTTATCCTCCTTAACATATTTTAATATTTCCTAAAAATTAAAAACTACATCTGTAAAGTGAAGATATAAATCCTCATCCTCTTTTTCAATGCATATAGACTCCCTTCCTTAGATCAAAATAAAATTTTCAAGATTATATTAATAATTATCAAACTATTTTCATTCTACCAACCTCTCCCTAAATTTGAATCATTTGGGAAAATAATAATTAGTCTCCATCGGATGTGAAACTAAAACTATTTATCAATCGTAGGGAAATAAATTGAAATTGGGAACTTGATGGTTACAATAACTTGGGAGCATAAATTTATAAAGAAATAATGTGGGAAATGGGAAACCCAACATTATATTGGTAATATGGGTGGTGGTTAATCTTTGATAAGATAAACAATGGTCAAGATTCCAAAAAATTCTGATGTAATGGTCGAGATTGATCATATGTAACTTTTTGGAAATATTTTGAGCTCTCAAAGTTTTAAACACTTTTTTCAGAATAACTAGGAATTTGATTAGAAAACGTTGTAAACACATTGAAAAAAATTATAAAACTAAAATTATAATGACACTAATAATTAAAGAAATAATGTAATATAATATTTTAAAAAAATAGAAGAGTACCATTAAAAGTATAAAGATTCATAATTATGAATAAATTTTTGTTCTTGGTTTTTGTTAGTAGATTACACTAGTTTTGGTGTAAATACTTATTATGATATTATTAGAAAAATTATGACAACTATTTATGAAAATTTTTACAAAAAACATATTAAAAAAATTCTGAACCTGAAAAAAATTACAAGAAAATTTTGAGTCCAGAAATATTATAATTTTTTCTATATATAAAAATAATTTTGAAAATTATAATTTTGAAAAGTTTACAAAGGGTGTGATTCTAGAAAAATCATTATGATATAAGCATTAATAATATTTATAAAACAAAAAGTTTAATAAGAATTCAATGTTTTTTAAAACAAAAAGCATATATACATCCTATATAAAAAATTATGACATAACATAAGGAGATATTTAAAATATAAGTAAATAAAAATGATTACATTACGTTGATCAATCCTAGATTCTATATAATATATTCAAATATATCGGATGTATGGGTTTTTTAAAAATATCTGGAAGTTGTTATTGTGTTCTGATGAACTGTAAAATGATGTCTTCTATAAGTGTGTGATTTTAAAGTAAATAGTGTCTTATATCTACGTTCGTAACATAGGAGTTACGTTATGGTTTTTAAAATAATTTTATAGAACTAGTATTATCAAAAATTATATGATTTTTAGTGAAAATCATGCCATAATAAGTGAGTGTGTGGTGCATCCATAACACTTGAGCACAATAACTTCTATCTGCCACATATTCAGATTTAGTAGTGGATACTTCTAATGAGTTTTGTTTCATACATGACCAAGAAACTAAATAATCTCCCATGAAATTAAATATATCATATGTACTTTTCATATCTATTAAACATCCACTAATATTAGCATTTGGAAAAAAATTAATTAAAAAAACTAATAATGAATATAAAAGACATAAATACATAGTTATCTTAAGATAAAAAAAATTAATAGCTTTTAAATGATATTGTGTAATATTTTACTGATATATTTCAGATAATCACATTAAAAATTTAAATATGGATGACTAGTTATTATGTAATGTAAACTTCCATCCATACCTCTAAAAATCATTTGATCAACAGGTTTCCCAACCTCATCAAGATCTTAAGTATTGGAGGTTATAATATGAATACTAATACTATTATTATTATCATATCCAAATTTCATAAGAATATCATTTATATATTTAATTGGATATGTAAAAGTTCCTTCTAGTTTTTATGAAATTTTAAAACGAAGAAAATATGTTTACTCGACCATTATAATCATTTGGAACTCGTATTTCATAAGGTACCCAAAGGAATCTATTAAATATAGTTTATTTAAACCAAATATAAATTCATCAACATAAATTTTTATAATCATAATATTTTTATTATCTTCTTTACTAAAAATATTTGGATTCATAGCTCCCATAAAAAAATATTTTGTAACTAAAATCCTATTAATCTCTCATACCAAGCTATAGGGACTTATTTAATTTGATATAAATCACTGGTAATTTTATAAAAATGTTTTGGATGTTTTTTACTTTCAAAACAAAGGGGTAGTTCAATATAACCTTCCTCTAAAATATATCTATAAATAAAATAAAACTTCACATCCCATAGAAAAAGCTTTAAATTAAATATTGCTCCAAAGGCTGGAAGTATTTGAATAGAAGGACTTTCTAACATATCATAAGTTTCCTAATAATAAACTCTCTATTATGGGTTATAACCTTAATAAAAAAACGTCCATCTTTATTTCTAACAACTATTCCATTTTCATCACATTTATTCTAAAAACCCATTTTAATACAATTATAGATGTTTTTATAGTTCTTTCAACTAAATTATATAATTTTTTCCTCTCAAAGTAATTTATTTTATTAGTAATTTCATTAATCTAATCCTCATAATATAAATCCTAATAAGTATTATTAGGTTTAAATTGGGTTATGAAATCTATATGTTCTATTTCATTCTCTAAGGAAATTCTAGTCCTAACTGGTTGATCTACATCAACCAGTGATACTTTCACTAGGATGATTCATTAGAAACAACTAACTTATTTAGTTTTGAAAATATTATTCTTCAAAAATAGGTAGAAAATATTGTTGAGGAATAACTATAGAATCAATTTCTTGAGTAATTTATTTATGATAATAATTTTCAAATAATGGCTGAAAATCAGTTTAAGAAATAACTTCTGAGGATCTTGGTTGAAGTTGTTTGAAAACAAAGTATTAATTTTATCAATCTAAATATGTAATATTTCCTCAACTGTATAGAAATATTTATTAAAAACTCTATAATCCATAGAAGTAGTATAATAACATATATATATTCATTCATCATATTTGGGTGAATATATAAGTAAATTATCTTTAAAATTATAACTGAATACTTTTCAACCAAAAACCATGAGGTTAGAAAATTTTAGGTTTCTTCTTATCCACAACTCATAAAGAGTTTTATTAATAAAGTGTATAATTAAAACATTATATATTGTAGTAGGTATTACTAACCACTCCATCCAAAACAAATTTACCAATGAATTATTCAATAAGTGGGGTTCAAGTTATTTCTTGAAGAATTCTATTTCTTCATTAAACTATACCATTTTAGTAGGGGGTTCTAGGTGCTGAAAATTAATTTTCTATACCTTTCAAACTACAAAATGTTTCTCAAAAAAATTAAAAAAATTTCCACCATGATCAATATGAATAGATATCAACAGAGTTTTTTATTATTATTATCATTGGCTACATATGTTCTAATTTTACTAAAGGATTCAGATTTTTTTATTAGAAAATAAACCTATATATATCTAGTGTAATCATCAAATAAGACATATAAATAGTACCTTCCACAAATATCTCCAGTTTTTGTATAACCAAATAAATACATGTGGACTAACTATAAAGCATAAAAATATGAGGATCCATTAATATGTTTAAAACATGAGTTATATTACATACCATATTGGTAAGGGTCGTAGACTTTTATAGTATCAAACCTAAATTCTAGTAGATCCTTAAAAGTACTTTATTTGTCAATATAGATAAGTTTATAAGTTTAAAGTTTCTTAACCTTATATTATATAACTAGTATTGATCTTCCATTTCACTAAGGAAAGGTAATTCTTGGAACCAGATTCCTTATAAGTTGAGTGTGTAAACATTATCATACCTACTGATAGAAAGAATAAATTCATACTTGGAACGATATACCAAATATTTATCATTCCAAAAGTTCCCTAGTTAACCTTCATCAAATAATTTATTTATTCTTATAAGGTTTAGATTAAGACTTTTAACAAAAAAAACTTTTAAATAATGTCATTCCAAAAATAATAATGTTACATCTTCTGATAATATCTCGTTTAGCATTATCTGTGAATGTTACTTTTCCACATTTCATCTGGATTATATTATTAAATGAATATTTGATTCCAATAATTTTCCTGGAATATCGAATATCTATATAATATATATTATTATTGTTAGTACTATCATTGATTTTTGAAAAACAAAAACATTATATTTTCAGAACAAAAACCTTCTCGGTTCCTATAATATCAGAAAACAAAAATTTTAGGTGACCACATTTATTTAGAAAAACTATTTTTTATTAAATCCATGAGATTGAACATTTTTTAAGGAAAAATAATTTTTCTAGTTCCCACTTCATTGTTATTTGGTTCAAAAATTTTCAATTTTCTTAAAGATGTAATCGATACAAAAAACGGGTTTTTATAAGAATAACTCATTCTGGTGTTTTCACTATAAGGATTAATTTTCTTGTACATTTCATTAAAATATTATTTTCTAGTGGTAAACATTGAAAAAATTATCCTTAAAGAATAAATTACATATTTTATTTTTACAACTAAATTCTTATTCTATTTAGTAATAGTTTTGGAACTCAATTTTTCCAAACATGGTTTTAAAATATTTTTCTCATAAACAACTTTTTCAAAATCTCATGAAATAGTTTCTTTTCCATAATTAGTTTTATCAAGAAATTTAATATGATGTGATATTAAATTTTTCAAAACACATATCCTAGAACCTTATTTAGTGGGATTTTATTTAGAATAATTATGTTTTTTCCAAATCTTACAATTCTTTTTTTCTTAAAGATTTAAAAATTAAGAAAACCTCATCACATAAAGATTGAGTATTAACTTTTTCTATGAAATATTATTCATGTGATTATATAAAATTTTTCTCATCAGGATAATTATAATTTCAAGACATATTGGTATGATTCTCAACATTTCATACAATTTCATTTAAGTAATGATTAAAAATAATCAAACTTACAAAAACATATATGTTCCCCTATCCAGAACATTCATTATCTGAAAAACATTCATAAGAATCACCACCACTGGAAATCCATGTGTTTGAATATTTTAACACATTATTACCTTTAGATTTTTAATATTTTATTTCATTTCTATATGTATTATTTTTTTAATATCTTTAATATTCACCTATAGAAAATATGGTGCGATATGTCTAGCTTTCTTACATTCATAACAAGTTTATTCAGAATCATTATTTTCACTTTTATCATTATGAATCTTTTTTGTATTGGTATTATAAATATTTCTTTACAGCAATATTTTTTATCCTTTTGGATAGATTAGCTACTCATTTTCTGAAAGATCAAATTTCTTGTATATGAATAAACAAAAAATTTCTTCTTCATATAATATTTAATAGCATTATCATTTTATTTAACCTTATTATGAACTATAGAAGTAGTATAAAAAGTAAAACCTATATTTATCTTTTTCAAAATATCAGTATCTCAATTTGGACTTCTCTCATACAATATAAGGGTACCAATAAAATCATCCTTGGTAATATTTTTAATCTTTCAGGTCTCGTAATCAACTATTCTTTTTCATTCCCCATTATTGGGAATGATATCAATAAGTTTTTAAAAAATAACTTCATCATCAAGACCTTCTTAATAAATAGATTGCAAATTATTTATGATTGTTAGGAACCTCTAGTGAATCTTTACAACAAATTTTCTAGGTAATAAATCAGTTCCATGATAGTCTTCTCTAAGCATAGATCTTGTTGTCTTAATAACTTTAGAATTACCAAAATGTGTTACTTATAACATTTTCCACATATTATTTACATATTAACATGAAGATATATCACTATAAATACTTCTTATCATGTAACATCATAAATTATTTCTTACTCTGTAATTCAACTGATACTCTTTTTTATGTGTAAAAGTAGTGACTTCCTTATCATGAATCTTGCAGTATCTTGTAAGCATAAAAATTATCAACTCGATATTTGATAACAAAAGACATAATCTTAACCCTCCAGTACCCATAATTAGGACTATCAATGATAGGTGGTCTGTTTGGATTTGGATTATCTATGGAGACAATAGTAAGACATGTCATCTTAAAAAATAGAATCTCTTTTCAACAAGCACATGATAGTGTATAATAAAATTTATAAACATGATGTTTATATCAAAACATAAACACCTTGCAATAAGTTAAGAATGTAAAAGCTCATAAAGTGTTTGGGTAGTAGAAACCTCCTATAATACCAATTTTAGGATCATAATGATTATATTTTGGTGGATATAATTAAAAGAGAGGCTGAATTATAGTTAAAAAAAATTTATGAATTTTAAACAAAAAAACCCATTGAATCTTAATGTAACATTATCATACTCAGACTTAGCCTTATTATCATAGTAATAAAATATAAACTGGAAATAGTCTGATTATATCTTAGTAGAATATCGATATCCTGATGTATTATATTAATCCTGGTATTTTTATTTTCATAGTTATTATAACATTGATAAAATATATAGTATATAATGTTGAGTATGCTGACCAATATTCTGTTACATGTAGTGGAATAGATACTTCTGGAAATAAGAAACACAAAAATTAAGTAAAATTAAGAATAACTTATAAGATATATTAAAAGGATAAATATTTTAATATTAAGATTAATAGTACTAGAAATATAGGCTATATCTATGGTTCCAAACTATGGATATAAGGCCAAAACCGTGGTTATAGGTTATAGCCATGGTTTATTGAACCGTTGCTGGTATTGGTGTGGCTATAGGGCGAACCATATAGCCATGGTTTCAAACCATGGCTCTATCCCTATAGTCATGGTTAAACTATGGCTAGAGGGTTCTCTCTATAGCCATGCCAATACCCTCCACGGTTGAATGAACCGTGGCTATAGGGCTTTTGCCACATTTTTAACTATGGATATAGGGTTATACCCATAGTTTGAAACCATGGCTATATCCTTTCCCATTTTATAGACCTCACTCCTTGACAGACTCCCCCTGCAGACCCCCCTCTCTCATGAAGACCCCTCAAAAACCACTGGATAGACCCCCCTTACACCCTAGACAGACCCCCCAGATAGAACCCCATGCCCCCTACACACCCCTTGCACCCAGGACAGAACCCCCCCCCCCCCCCAACACCCCTGGACTGACCCCCTTTCACTCTGGACTGACCCCCTTGCACCCTGGACAGTCCCCTATTCCTCCCTTATTGCACCCTGGATAGAACCCCCTTTCACACCTAGACAGAGCCCACTTGTACCCCTGAAAACCCACCTCCCCACTACTATAGAGACCCCCCCCCCCCCCCCGCACACACACACACACCCTCCCTCTCCCATTTCTTTCTCCCCCAACATCCCCACTGCCCCACCCCTTGCACCCCATGGCCTACAAACACCCTGACAGACCAGCACCCTCTCTCCACTTGTATCCCACTAGCACCCTACCCCCTCCTTGTTCCCTTCATATCCCACTATAGACCACCCCTTTCCTGCAGAACTCTCTACTACCCTTTCCCCCATGCCCCTTCCACCCACCCCTCCCCCTACCCCCTACCTGCATACCTCACCCCTGCCCCCTGGTCAGCAGACCTCCCCTTGCACCCCAAGATAGACGCCCCTACCTTGGAAAAACCCCCCATACACCTCTATAAAACCCCCTAATGCCTTGAAAAACCCCCCTTTCACCCCCCCCCCCTCTCACCATGGACAAACCCCTCTTTCACCCCTAGATAGACCCCCATGAACCCCTCCCCACTTCCCTAAAAACCCCTACCCCTTGCACCCTCCCCCTACATTTTTTCCTCCCCCACTGCCCCCTTTCACCCACTGCCACAACCCCTTTCACCCCATACCCCACAGACCCCCAAGAAGACCCCCACACTCTCCCCCCTTGCAACCCACCCGCACCCTACCCCCTTCCCCTACCCTAAAGACTCCCTACAGACCACCCACTTCCATACATACCTCCCCACTCCCCATGTCCCTCCCCCCACCCTATCCACCCTAACCTCTACCCCCTTCCCGAAAGAACTCCTCCTACCACCTGGCCTACAGACCCCCCCCCCCCTACCCCTCTACCCACCCCCACCCCCACCTCCCTCCCCCTCCCCTCCCCTGCAGACCTCCCCGCTATCCCCTAGCCCCTGCCTTACAGACCCTCCCTTCCCCTTTTCCCTACAGACCTCCCACCTCCCGCGGCCCCTTCCCCCTTCCACCCTCCCCCTTACCACCTTCCCCAGGAACTCATTCCAAATACTATCCCATAAAGGAACCTGTTTTTTTATTCTCAAACAAAATGTTACAAGTAATAAACTAGAATTATGAAGAATAAGAAAATGAAAATGATAATAGTATTCTATTTTCAATAACTAAAAAAGAAGAAGTAGATTGATTACATTCCAAATAGGATGCGTCTCACATAGTTATAATCCCTTCATAATTTAGAAACACCTCTGGATCTGATGGTTCATAGTTATTTGGGACCTTCTGGATCAAATAGACAACTGAAATTATTCTTAATGAATTTATAACATCAACACTCCACAATTAATAGTGTAATGGGATTAGAAATGGAGAAAGAAGGTCTAGTAATGATCTCACGTGAAGTAGATATCGGTATGGTGAGCTATGGTTTCACCAAAAGAGATAAAACCCATAAATGGAGAGTGATCCGTATTAAATGTATCACATGGGGAGGACATAGTTGTATGGTGTCATTAACTAATAGTCATGAATAAAGGTAAAAACATAGGTACCTTTATCATGGGATATGGTTCTTAAAGTTCTTCATAAATCAAAATGGATATAAACAAGACCCTCAGGGAAACCTCCCCCCTGCCACCCCCTACTAGCCCCCTGAAGACCCTCTTGGACACCCCCTCCCCCTGCCAGTCTCCCCTGCGAGCACCCCCCACCCCCAGATGACCCTCCTAGACATCCCCACCTACCAGCAACACCCCCCCCCCACAACACCACCACCACAGCCCCTTGCATCCATCCTAAACAACCCCCTCCCCATACCATCCCCCCACCTATCAGTCCCCCCATCTTTTACACCCCCCTCCCCTCTCCCCCTACCACCACCCATGTAGGGTCTTTTCTATTGGATGTTTAAATATGGAACCATGGATTCTAGATCATCCTTGGCCATTTTCTTGGTGGGTATGATTTATTTCTACTCATAGTGGTTGACTAGTGTATTGATCACCCTACACTAAATGATGTCTATAAGGGAAAGTGGGTGAGGGAGATAGTAGTCATTTCATCAGAAAATGGGTATAAAATTTCCATGTTTGGGGGATCATGGGTTTTAGTAGAATCATGGGAACTTATTCTACCCCTACACCTATTGGCAATGGTTGGGGAACCCCACCTATCAAATCTATTTCTTGGAATTCCATAATATAATTTAAATCAAAAATTGAGTATTTGTTTATTATCATAATGATTAATATGCCCTATGTTACAAATTATATCATTTTTAAAGGATACAGAATTCTTAACGGGTTAACCAATCCCTGAAGTTGATTCCCAATGATACTCATCCTCTATATGTTGAAGTAGAATGAATTCATCTTAGTTTCATCAATTGTTTTCTCAAGCTTTACTTCAAGACCATTGTGTTAGACTATTCTAGGATGGTCTTGATCCTTGTCTCACATGCCTAATTTTTTTATGGCAATCAGCTTGTCACCACAAGAGTGATGACGATGGATCCTTTCATTGAAATGGGAGGATGGGGGTTTAAAACATATCTTTATTCTTTTCATTTCCCAGAACATATTTCTCTTATATAATTAACACATTCCAGTGAATCTTGTTCTTGATTCCATCTCCATGTGGACATCTGTTAATAATGTCACTTGTTTCCATATCAAGGCGACAACCTAATGATCAAAGTGTACTAGAATTTCAATTACATTGTATATTTAGACAATCCCATAAATATCTTTCTCATTTATGGAAGGGAGGGAATCTTATGCATTCCACATATAAGTAAAGCATGGATATTTAGTTGTGATCTGGGTATAAAGGCTATTATATCATCTTCTGTCAATTCATATTGACATATTAGGCTCATAATCTATGGAATACTATTCACATCCCCTATATAATCCTATATTCATCACCAAGGTCATCATAGGCTAGTCACCTGTGGAGAATTTATGTTGAGTTGTCTTTCCATTATTTAATAGAAAGGAATCAAATGTGGGATACAATAATTATGTCTAATGAGGAGTCTAAAATTAGGTAGATATGGGTCCCATGGACCATAAACCCTCATGAAAAATGGTCTCGTAGAGGATTAAATCACCAAAATATAAAATATATGAAATAACCTTTTAATCTATGGAGTATTAATCAATATTAATTCTATTTTGGACCACTTCGTATGAGAATAAATTAAACTATGAATATATCCTTATAGCCTGGATCATTTGAAATTATTCCTTCGGAAGATGTTGGATCCCAGAAAAAATAAAATATTCAATATAATCTTACATCAAAAAATCATGAATGGATTTTTGGAATTATTATCTATTAAAATACATGGATACCCATCCATATAACACATAGAATAGCTCGAAGAAATAAAAGTGGTATTTTTCTTATATATGTGATTTAGACACCAATATATCTTGGGATGTATTAATACCCTTATATTGTTTTTAACTCCTCTAGTAATGTCAGCATCACAAATGTTGATGACCTCACATCAAAATTTGATTCATGAATGGGTATTATATATATTCTTTCCAACATGAAAAATAATATAACAAGGTGGAATTAAGGATCTATATCATGGATGAAACTCCAACCCCATCTATCGTACTGATCAAAGTCTAATTAGGGATTGTATATTCTTGGGGCCCCCTTATGGTAGGTTGATCTCGCTAGTTTTAATGAAGATGGAAGTTTATTTGAATAAGGGAGAGGTAAGGAAATTCTATAAGAGTAATACCCTATCTACAATTCTTTTGACGATGATTGGTTACTTATAGGAAACCAACTCAAATTCCTTGAATATAGTTAGTTGGGAAGGAGTGGCTCCAAATTTAATTATGTTTCATTAAAAATTTAGTCCCTATAGTGTGATATGTTCACACCATTCCCCATGCAAGATTTCAAGAGGGATATTATGGGTGAGTTCCATGATATTAGAGAAGATGTAAGGAAGCTTGGTATTGGAACTAATATATACTTAAAGTTAGTAGTGGTCTTTAATGATGAATTTAATGGGAAGTTGAATGATATCATGAATGTCTCTAAGGATGATCAACGTATGGTTTTTGGATATCTTTTTCTAGTATCTATAAACTACTATAATTTTTTAACCTCTTTGAATAAGGTCAATAAATATGTTCAAGGGATGCATTCATTTTTGTTCATAACAAAGATAATTTTTTTAAAACAATAAAGAAAGCATGGAAATAGTTTCATAAAACAATTAGGAAATTATAGAATTCAAATTAAAGGTTTAGGCAGACGGAACCTACCTCAACCTCAAGACGTGGTGATTTTTATGATGACAACTAGAATTTTTCTTTTTTCCTCTTTCATGATTATGCCACTTCACACACACATATATATAAGGACACCTAGCCCCTCTGTACATATTTTCATGGCCAAATATGTACAAGGGGGTCCTTAGATATATTTTTATACTTGTATATATACCTTTACACTTACACATGTTTGTATTTTTCCCATCTATATATATGCACTCATAGAACCAATATATATATTCATAGTACCATGTGTGAATATATATAAATGGGAAACTATATATTTATATTCCTACCTATGAATACACATGTAAGCCTTCGTCAACGGCAACTCTAATCCTCCTCAACGAAATCAAAAATGCACTACAAAAACACAGGGAACCCAAAAATCAAAAAATCCATAATTAAAATTGGGTGAAATAATAAAAACGGAATAAAACATAGAAAAATCCAATGTTGAAATCACCATCTTTGATGGTGGTGGATAGAAAAGTAGAATTAATAAGGCACCAAAATTCAATTTAAAACATTTTTGAATTAATGTCGCTAAGAGAGGGACTCTACATAAAAGAGACAAGACACACTCGACACATGACACTTTTTTCAGCGACAACTCTTAGCTTCTCCATCAATCCTCTAGCCATATGTACCTTTTCATATACATAGGGATACTCTAACCCCTATTTACGTGTCCACATAGCCCTGAACACGAAAAAAAGAATCCTTATATATATGATCATATGCATAAGCCTGTTATCACCCACACAAGTATGTATTTTCCACATGTAATCACATTTTCCTGGGCGTATATACATATAACTAGAGAAATTATTATATATATGCTTACCTTTGTAGATTTGGCAAGTCACCTTTGACTCTAGTTGTGGAAACACACATGGATGGGTCATGGGATACTTCAAAAAAATTCTAGTGATCTGATTAATAATCATTAATGGAAACTAAAATTAAAAGTTTAAGGAACATAATTAGTGAGAATGGAAATAATAGGATAGTTGATAATGATAGCAGCATCAACATGCAACATCATTAGAAAATTAAAGAAACCATACGTGAATCTGATGTCGAACTCACTGACTTCAACGACGGTGGATAGAACCAACCTTATCTGAGGAAACTACTTGTAAGTAAATAATAGGAAAACAATTGAGATATAATGACTTCTTATATATATGTGATCGGTGTGTGAATTGTACATGATAACAGATAAATGACTCCATAACCAATAATGAACAAAGAATATTCAGATTGATATATAAGTGTAATAGAAGAGTTTTATTAACAATTTTTTTTTGAGAAGTTAATCATGAATTCATTATTATATATCTTAAATTAAATATGTTTTTATAGTAATATAAAATTTTTATATTAATAGCACAAAGTTGATCCAATAAAAATGATAACATAACAGTGACATAAAATCATATATTTGAAAATAAAAAATCATTAAATATTTGTCATATTATGAATATAGATGTTTTGTTTACATTCTTCTTATAGTCCTCATGGGTTATTTTTTTAAATATTATCAAAATGAAATCATCAATTAGCACTATATACATGATGGATTAAGAAAATAATGTTAAATAAAATCATGTAAGAAAATAAATTCTGTAAATCATATCAATTACCCCGTAAAAAATCTTTAATAGATTCAATAAATTCATTATCAACCTAAATAAAACTCAAGGAGTAACGTGTTAGTCAAAAAGTTATATATTGAATTATTATCATAAGTACAAGGTTGTAAGGTAATATTTATCAAAAATGGGTTCGTCAAAGGTCAATCATAAATGTTAACCTAGACTAATATATTTTAAATCACTGATTGATTAATTTAAGACATCACCTTTTAAGGAAAACCGTATCTCCTATAGAAAAATGAAGTAAATTATTTCTTATGTTATAAGTGTTCAAGACATAAAATAATGTTTGGAAACCAACTTCCTAAATCACTATTTTAATAGTGTTACAACTCATATTTTATAAAACATTGGTTTAGAAGATGAAAAATATATAGAAAAATGGAAATGGGTGAGTTCATTGACAAACACATTTTTATAAAAAATCTAATGGAAGAAATGAATTTAACTAAGAAATTTTTTTCAAAAGGATTCAAAAACAATATGTGGTTCTTAATTAAAACATCACTTATTTTAAACATTATAAAAACCATTTTAATTATCACAATCCAATACAAAAGGTTAAAATGAAAACCATTTGGACTTTTAAGTCAATTAGAATCCTCACGTAATCAATCTAACCACTACATTTCCACTAAATCACTCAACTCTCACTACAACACCTAGGATCCCATGACTATAAGAAATGTTAGAGGTGAGTAAACAATGTATACATTACATCAAGGAAAATATATATTGGAACATGGAAAAGTTTATCTTCTTCAATGGGGATCATTATCGATGTCAATATAAAGATATTGAAATATGTAAGACATCTTGTCTAGGTTAGGGGACAAGAAATCTTATAAACCATCCCACTTAGGTGATCCTATGGAGTCAGGTCTTAAGCCCATCCTATGGAATTGGAAGGATCAGACAAATTGTAGGCCTCATCCTATCCCATTTAATGATTAAATAGGTATACTCATTTATAACTCAAAAACATGTCCCATGTAATTGACAAATACACAAGTTGATAGAAAACAAGCTTAACAATATATATAAAAAAGAAAAGTATAAAAATACCATTTATAAAAAGATCATAATCATATAATGGGTCTTTTATGAATATGGTTGATATAAAAAGGTAACAATTGGATACATATAGTTATTTACATAGTGAAGATCCTAAATTTAGGAATTTTTTACTAAAATATCCAACTTCTGAATTCTTTAAATTTTAGATATAAAAAGACTATTCCAAAAAACACTTAGAAAGAAATTAATAATTCTAGAATAGTAAATAGAAATATAATAATTCTAGAATAGTAAATAGATGGAAGAATAGTAAACATATTAAATCATGAATACTCGAATAATGGATTAATTAGAAGAATTAAAATGCAATATAAACCATGAAATAATAGTTAATAACATTTGACATAATATTAGTCAACACACAGGATCCACAATACAGTTGAAAATAAATAAAAACACTCCTTGGAATCCTCTATCAAACTAAAAACTCCCAAAACACAATGAATATTCAAAACAATATTAAAAAAATCCACAAAATAGGATCCAAAAAATAGAAAATGTCCTGAAACACAAACAAAATTAATTCTCTAAACTAGAAGCCATAATGGAAAAACTCCTCCAAATGAAAACAGAATGAATACTGTAAACTTTTCCTGAAAACATAAGGGAGCCACAAAATAGGTAAACAAAGCTACGAATAGCATCCACATAACATAATAATTTAAATCAGAAGATAACTTAAACAGTATTTCAAGTACAATAAAAAAACTTGTGTAGATGTGAAGGAATAAGAAACATTGGTATAAAAAGGAATTAGACTATGTAGAAGTGATCAAGAAATCACCTCATACAATAGATGGTCCCCCTCCATCATTTTTGGGGTTTGGTCAACTACATAAACTCATCCCACCCCGTCTTCACAAACTTATCCCTAATATGCATAACTCGACTAATTCATCACTGTATGGGGGGACTGAACTAGCTATCGAGGACCTTGGCATGCCCCATGGCTTGATACCAACATCTGAAACGAACCCCCATGAGGCAGTTCATTTTTTCTTTGAGCAAAAATATTATAGATTCCCCATCTTTCTTCACCGACAACACTTGATCTGAGGTTTTGAGTATGAACTTTGATAATTCTCCCACTTTCCATAGTTGAAATTATAAGGATATAATTCCCCAACTGAAGGTGATAAAGGTAAATTTCTCATCATTGGAGGCCAAAAAATTCTCTAACACAAATCTTCTACATTTTTATTCATACCAGTTTGGGTATCACTAGGTTTTCTATTGAATTATAAAATTTGAACAGCAGATATATCCTCACCTAGACCCTTTTTGATCATTAAGTACTTGTGAAGAACCTGGGTATAACTCATCAGGTCGAAGTTACTGACCTGGAATCTCAACATTGGAAAAAATGTTGATGACAAATCTTCTTGGATTTCTCTAATACGTCCCCAAATAAGGGAGTCATAAAGCATAAAATTTATGTGAAACATACTGAATAAGTAGACAATATCATCATCCATTGATGAAGCTCCATGAAATCATATGCTTGGTCCTGCATTAGTTTAACTGGGAAGAACTCCTTGAAGAAATTTTATTTGAATGTCACCCACATGAGACCCTCACACCTTACATTCTAAACCATAATATCCAACCAATGTCCAACAATGTTCTAAAGAAAAATTCTTTCAAGATTAATCTTTTGATCCTCTGAGGTCTCTACCATGTCAAATATTATCTCGATGATCCATATCTAGTCCTATAAAACCATAGGTACTCTAATTCCTCGGAAATATAGAGGATAATGGAGTTTTATGTCTCATTAATTGTCGACCATAGTCTTGGTGACTCTCCTACCTTGGGAAGGCACTAAGAAGAGAACTACTGGTTCTAGTGGTCCTTTCACCTGAACCACTAGGGTGGGTGTGGAAGCATTCTGTTGCACCACTAGTGGTGGAACCAAAACCTTCTCCCTTATGAGAGTGTTTTGGTCTACTCAACCATTATATCTAGTTAAGCATCTACAAGGCTGATATTTTATAATTGAAGATTTTTTTTTGAAAACCATGAATTTAGGATAAATCATAATTAGTATATGTAATCACACAAAATGATCACCTAGGAGGCTACTCGTAACCCAAGGTACATCCCTATTAGTACTACAATGGTCTTCCATCCTACACATTAATCACAGTCACATATATATACAAAATATAATAGCATACTAAAGTTCAACTAACTAATGTCAATATATATATATCAAAACAATATGGAAACAAACGTATCACATAACATAGAACCAGTTCCAATCCAACATGATAAGTTTTATTGAGTATTGAAGAGAAAAATAAAAATAAAATGTTATAAAAAAATTACCCAATGTTCAATTACCATCGATGGTAATTATTAAGATTGGTTGAAGAAAAAAATGAATCATCTCTCTTGGATGGTGATAATTGGATAAGTCACCAAGAGAATGCTAGAGACCCTCGAGAAGTTTATTACTGCCCCAACACTAGGATTAACTCACTAGAAAACACAATGATTCATCATCTAAGCCATAAAAAATTAGTTGGGCCAACGCACCATTTGGATGAGGAAGGCTCGGAGAAGGGTATGGAGGAAGGAACCCTTTTTCTGATGCACTGAATAGAGAAGGAATGCCCAAACAAGGGTATAGAGGGGGTCGTACAACACGAGGGATGGATAAACCCCTAATGGAGAAGATGTGTTGTGATTGGAGAATCTACACAGCGAATGAAGGAACAACGATGATGGATGAAGGAACCGAAGCCGGTAAGGACCAACAAGAAATGAAAATAGCGATGGAGAGAGAGGAAAGCTACGAGAGAAGAGAGGAGGGTGAGGTGAGAGAGTCCTTGGGGAGGAGGAGAGGTCATCAGGGGGAGGGAGCCATAGTGACAGGGTTGTGTTTTGAGGAAGGAGGATGAGCCCAATGAGAATAGAAAAAACAGGACACAAATGTGTAGCCATGGATCAAAATTGAACTCTAGTAATAAAAAAGATCTAGCCACATACCTATAAAACTATGTATATAGGTCTCTGTATATAGCTTAAATTTCTTGAAGTTTAATTTAGTGAATAACCTTTAATAAATTTATATGTTGTTTTATACATACAGTAATGTATGCCTTTCCAAACTAAGAAATCCATTGATACGATGATTGGAATATCTCGATCTTTCTATCCCAAGTATCCCTTGATATGATGATCAGATTATATCTTTCTTACATTACCCATAATCCCTAGATCTTATGGATTAAATTCACCATCTTCAAACCCCCTTCAATTCCCTTATCATAACAATGATCAGATGTGGATTACAATTACCAACTTTCAAAAAGAAACAACCTCAAAATGATTCCTTTAGAACAATTCTCTAAAAAAATACACTGACTTTGAATGATAAGTTCACATGGAGAAATATTCATAAGAGAATAATCCATATTCTCCAAACCCTTCAAGTGACTCAGTATTTATAAAAAGTTTCCAACAATTCATATGTCCATGTTTGTTGAAACAAGCTCAGATAGTTGGTTCTTAACAACTCATCTATAATTGAATACTCGATGTCAAGTTGATTAACACCATTACATATTTAAAGAATTTATTTTTGAAAGAAACAATTATTTTTTATTCCAATTCTAAATTTAGGTTATTATAATATACTTTATTATAAAATTTCAATATGATGATTTTTATGAGATTCTATACTATGTATTGGTTCCAACATTAGTATGTTAGTCATGAATTCTATTAAAAAGATAGACAATAAAAATGTATAACTCTTGCTCGGATTAGAGCTAAGTCATATTTTCAAACTCATTACCAATATTATGATCATAATGAATAATGTAAGTTTATATTGGTTAATATTTTAGAAATTTTTCTATGTATGGTAATAAAATGTTTTCTTCAAAAACATACTAAAACACTTGGTACATAACAAGTTAGTAAAAATGTATTATGATAGTTTTTGGGATTTCAAAAACTGATGTAATCGAAAAGTAATAAGTGTAACTTTTGACTCATCATCTCAATTATAGTTCCATTTTTACCATGAATCCTATTAAAATAAATTATAACATAGGGGGAAACCATAATCAAAATGGATTATATAGGCATATAGGCTTTAGATAATATTACATCAACCTCACAGTTTCAAATATACTCACTCATTTAACAAAACAAAAACATTATTTTTTTCATTAAAATATTAGTCAATAAAAACCATCATAAATTATTTTTAAGTTAATAACATTTTTACATACTGATTATAGTAAATTATTTTAAATCCTAAAGGAAGTTCATTATTTGTATTTAAAATACAGTTTCTAGACATAATTTTATAAATAATTTTCCTTTTAGATATTATATTAAGATCCCACACACCCCTTTATATTACATTTAAATTATTTGGATAATTTCCTTAATAAATTTTACATCAAAACATGTTTACTTTAAAAATTAAATTTCAAAGTGGTAATCATTATCCAATGAAAAGTATGTCAAACCCAACATTCACCACCATGAAAACTATAATTGGTCCACAAGCACTTGTGTAGATAAGGAACCACAAATGTATCACTTGGAAATCACCACTCCCCTTGTTGAATATTAGGCATACATGAAACCGACCCAGTAATTGATATATTTCAAATAATATCATACAATCATGATAATTTCAAAATTTACACAAAAGAATAAATAATCCTAGTAATAAAGATACTAAATTTATAAAGGTCACCTAAATCATTCATGAATTCATTTATTTAATCTAAAATCATACGTTCCATTGTCATTCGATTGATATCCTATCAATTCTATAAAATCGATTAATCAAACACCAATTTGTTTCTACGAAATCTCTATAATCAGACAAAACTAGGTAAAACTAACTGAATGGTGATATGACACTAAAACTCTTAGAAAAAAATAGTGATCCATCCCCAATACATATATAATCCTTTGATAAATGAAGTACTAGATTATTAATCTTGAATAAATCATTGCATTCATCCAATATTAAGAAAATATCTAATCAAATTCCCCACGTGGAAGATATAATGATAAAGGATAGTTCACAGTTAAAATTCAAACATCCTGATCGATCTATAAACACCATATAATAAATATCCAACATTATAATATAATTCCATCATGATTTATTATAATATCCACCCAAATCCATAAAATAATGTAACACAATGAAAATTTTAAAAGATTAACTTTAATTTGATAACATGTATGACACACAACAGAAACATATAAAAATATAACCTATCAGGAAATTATGCTATTTTTAATATTTTTAAAAAAATTAATACAATCTAAATCATTAAATGCACCCAATAAAGAGTTAGCTTTCTTCCCACATAACTCTGAATTTCCTCAATGAAATGTGCTAAACACAAGAAAAAGTTTTACAGAATAACAATATATTATTGAAATAATATTTTTTAATATAACAAGATATAACCAAGTTGTTAAATTAGAGGTTATGAATAGTATTTTCAAACTTATTAAAATATATTTATTATAAAAATATAAAATGTATTCATAGGTTACTAATTGATTATAAATGAATATAAAAATCAATAAAATATAAAGGAATTGTTTTTATGCTCACATGGGTGTTTTATACTAATAAATTAAATAAATTACTATTAGTGAATAATATTAATTAAATATATATTATATGTTCAATAAAATATTTTTTATATTCATATAATAGTTTAGATAATAATAATAATATAATAATAAATCTATTTTTATGCTTAAAATCTTTATTTTTCTAAATGCAGATTTACTACCTTCTAATGGATAACTTATTTTAAATCAAATTTTTTGAATTTTTATAAATTTTATAAGTCAAAATAAGTTTTTTTAAATATGGACATTAAAATTATCTTAGGGTGAATTTTTGGTATTTTTATAATATGTTTCAATTTTATATGATTAGTGAAAAAAATTCTGAAATTTATTTGAAAATGATATTTCGTGTATATATTTATTGTGTAAATTTATATTTTGAATTGGTTTTAAAGAAAAATTATATCAATAATACAAAAAAATCCAATTTAGGTTATTGGAATCAATTTCACAATAAAATGGAATATAAAAACATTTCAAACTGTTGAAAATTTTTACTTTAGAAACATGCTTTGTCTTCCCATCCTCGGGATTATATTTGAATTTTATTCTACCACTTATGTGATTTTAATTTAGAAAAATGTATTAAATATTTTTAATAATAATAATAATTTATAATTTCTATTGATGTAAACTTAGTTTTTCAAAAAAAAATCATGAATGTATTTTAAATTAATTACAGCAGTTCTGGTAAAATTAAACTTCGTGAGGGACTAAACATTAAACATAAAGGAAAAAATGACCTAGAAACATGTAAAAACCCAATTTTATGTACCTATTTCAACCATATAATACCCTTTATATAATATATTTCATTATTTGAGGGACATGATGTAATGGGAACCTCTTAATAGTGTTTGTCTTTTTATATTTATAAGAATGTCACCCATCCTCTACTATAAAATGTTACTCACCCCTCCTAGTTATTCACACATATAAAGCCTTTTTAATTCTCAAAAACCAAACCAAATATGTTCGAAAATTTAATCCCCTCATCCAATAATCCCCACTTCATGAATATTGAAAACTGGGGAATTATTTGGGTATACATCCAAAGAATTTACCAGAATAACATTTAATATTCTTCAATAGTCACATTTGTTTCATCTACTTATCCACCCAATAAATTATTTTTATATCATACTTATATAATAAACTAAGTATATTAAATATACTTAAATGTTTTATTATAATATTTCAGCCTACACTTTCACACACATCCATCAAATGGGATATGCAATCATAGTTCATGTGTACGGGGGATTACTGCCACGTGAACTGATGTCATTCATTCTTCCATTACAACATTTAAGGGTTGGGAATAATTATTTATTTATAGTTTATATATTATAAACATAGTATTTATAATTTCTTTATTATTATTTAATTTTTTATATAAAACATAACATTCTTCTTTCCATTTTGTGGGAATAAGATAACACCATTTATGGATGTATGGACCTCCTCCTCCTCAAAGCGATGTTATTCATTCACGATATATGTGGAATGTACTACGAATTCCATTAATGAAAATATGTGGAATATATTATAGAAATTTTTTAATTTAAATATAATATAAATATTTATATTATTTAATTTCTATTCATTTAAATACGATTATGAAATGGATGTAGCATTCACGCGTACGTACGACATACCATCTCGATGAACGATGCATTTCAATTCCTGTCTAGAATTTTTATAGATTATTAAAAATACATAAATAAATATATATGATATTTAAATAATTTTTTAAAGGAGATGATTAAATAATGATCTAATTAATAGGAACAAAAAAGTAACGTGTCAAAACATAATTGCAAAACAACGTAATTAACACCCGAAATAGTGAAAATAATGAAAGATAGTTAACAAACAGGTAATAAGATATTATAAAGAGGAAAAAAATTATATTATAAATATTATTATGGTTATTTTATAAGTTATTAACATGATTTAAAACACAATAAAATATGATAAACATCCTGAAACTAAAACGAATCACAAGGTAAGGTTTTTGATCCCAATATACATTCCATTGAGATTAAATTTTTATTATGCGCCAAGATACTTTTATATGGTGTATCTACAACCCTATGAATTGTAATATCATTATTTTAAATGATTTTTTGATATTAAATGTTCCATTTTATGTTATTATTTTGTTTATCTCATGATTCTAAATTTACTCAAGTTGTAAGAAATTTCATCTCAATTTACATTCTGTTGAGACTAAATTATTGTTATGCAGCTAATTTCTTTTATATGGTGCATATACTTCCCTTTAAAATTTAATACAATGAATAATTAAATATTTATGGTATTATTAGTTTAAATTTTAATTTTTTCCATCTAAGGGGATTCTAACATAAAGTTACTAAGTGGTAGATAAATTTCTTAACTCAATTAATTTTAATGGGGTTATATTACATCCTCATTTTAATAAATATTCTATGATTATATATATAATAACGTTGAGTATCTATTTATGTATTTAAAAGTCATTTATATTGATTTATATTTGATACACATAATCAATTCAATTATTAACTCTCACTTTAATGGTATCATCATTTTAATGGTTTTTTTCACAATCTAATTCTAATCGAGATTGTATATTCATACAATTACATTAATGGAATTAATATGATTATTGTTCAATAAACACTTTAATTTCATTCCCATCTAGTTATTAATGAAAATTTTCATGAAATAGAAATATTTTGACACTCTTTGGTGCTCCCAATGTTTTAGAAAATGTTTTTAAGAAAACATCAATTTTTTTCTCTCTTTAGCCAGAGAACATGATTTCTTATAAAAACTATGTATTCCAAAAAGGTTTTAATTTTTTTTAACTTTAAAAAATGATTTATTAATTATGTTTTTACCCTATTTTGATTTTAAAATTATTTACAAATTAAAATTCTTATAACTTTCTAACCCAGTTACTTTTCAACCCTTTTTTACCTTGCAAAAGGAATGTTCTTTTTACCTTGCATGGCATGTACAGAATTATGCGCTATCATTTTTTTGAAGCTTATTTTCTATGTTTAAAGAGATAATTTTTAAATAAAATTATTTGAAAATCATACTAAATTATATTCAAAATATTATATTCTGACCATTTATTAAAAGAAGAAAAATATTCAACAAGGAACGAAGATGGGGTAGACAGCACTACCCCTCATCCATCATAAGAAAAATTACATATCATAATATGAAAAATCATTCCCATAACAATACTCATTAACAATTTCACATTCATATTGAGAGTTTCATTGTTTTAGGATCCTAAAAATATCAATATTGAACCTTCTTGACACCATGGAGGAGGATATGGTAGACACATTCTTCAAATATTTGAATAGTCTTTCCTCAGTCATCTCTTTGGGGCGTAGATATGAAGCCTTCACAGTCAATCAACATCTTCTTCCCATGTGTAATAATGTCCCCCAAAGATTCTTTCCCACTCCCAATGATTCAAGGGGGGCTCTTTCTATCACCCATTCATTATCATATACATTATTCCATTTATCATAGATTGTCTAGGATTTTTACCTTTTTTGAATCTCCTCTTGAAGGTTATTGTTATGTGCACCCAAGCTGAAATATCCATCCTTTGGCTCTCATCATAACATATCATAATCTCATGGTTCTATGTAACCTTTCCTCATAAACTTATTATGTGTATTAGTACCATCTAAAAAAAGAAAATGAGTTACTTTTTCTTCATTTTTATCAGTAGGGGGTTCCTCATTCATCTCAGCACCCCTCTGTTGAAGAAACGTGCCTCGCTACATGTCCAACTTAGTATCCAAAACACCCCCTCCTCATATAACATAGTCAACTTGGGAAACCCACATCCCATTCCTCTAACATAATCACCCCTTTGCACCTAAAAATGTGTTTCACTTGGAGGAGGATCAATAACTATTTTAATACTTCCATCCAAGAAAGTTGTAGTGCATAGAGTCACCATTGTCCATGGATAACTAAACCCTTTTAGATCACATTTTAGTCTACTAAATATATCCTTGACATTCATAACAAGATTCATATTATTTATTTGCTTCGACATCTTCTAGTTTTTGAGGTTACAATACCACCATCCTGAATGGCTAGTCAATCAGAATTTGGTGACTCTCAACCCTCAGAGGGTACAATGAAATTGGCATCCAAGGATTGACTACAATCAATAGGGATACCAACTTATAAATGATACGACTAATTCTTACTAAATCAAAATTCCTTCTTCATATATTTACCACAAATCTATATCAATAACCTATTCTCCAGTCACATTAAAAATGAGGAAGCATCACACCTGGATTCAAAAACAACTAATTGTTTATATAGGAACTATTCACCAATAGCCACCCATAAGGACTCAATTGGAACATTTGACACATCAATGTCAACAAAAATTCTCCATGAAATTGGGTGACAAATAGCCCTAGTTTTACTATATGAAAAAAGATACCACCCTACAAAATTCCTTAACATGTGATGAATTTATGGATTTTGAAAAGGAATTGGAAGTTCCATAAATATTACCCATATTACAATGGTTGGAAAATCATTCTTCATAGTAAAATCATACATATATTTCAAGATAAGTAATTATGATCTATTACAAATAAGAGGTGTGATCAACCAATTCAGGATCAGATCTTCCTCTGAAGAAAACCATACCATTATATGCCTAGAATCAAGGAGCCCCACATTTGCATGCTCATATAAACCCCATGAGGCAGTAAAAGGAATACACTAATAGATGATGGTATTTGAATCTCACAAAAATAATCAGATAAAGTAAAGGAAAAATCAGTGAATTTTATATTCTAAATTGATATTCTTAGGGAAATGTTGATATATATGTATTCTTTACTCAATAATAATATTTGATAAGAAATATTGTTTATTAATTAAATTGATTTCTCGATATATGAGGAATTCTTGGATTGTAAGTGACTGGTGGGACCCAGACATTATATATCTCTTTGATGAATTGATTGGATCTCATGATAAAAATTAGTTGTTCAAATAAAATAGGTTTCTACCTTTAGTTTTAAACCATCTCTTGAAAGGTCTTGATGGTCTAGGTTTTCAAGTGCCTCTGACTTGACATCTAAAAATTAAGAATTATCATCATTCAAAATTCATTTATAGTTATTATTTATCCATGAGATAATTTCATTTAAAATTATATATGGATTCATTTCATTATCAGTTAATTGATTAAATGGAATTTGTTTTAGTTACTTACATTTTAATATTTATTATGCCTTATCCATTTATTTTAATGGAATGTGTTTTCATTTATTACCTTGACATATTGACTATGCTCATTTATTCATTATTTCATTCGTTATACTTCTCCCTTACTGAGAATTTTAGCATACCCTTATCTTATTTCCTTTCCCAACGATTCCATCAGATTTACTAGGACAGATATCTTGGGATACACTAGATAGAATTAAAGTTATCCATGAAAAAAATTATGTTGTAATAGTTTATTCAGTTGTAATGTAAGACTCATGTATGTATCTGGTTTACCAATACTAATAAACTCTTTGATCCTTGGGGAATTTGATTCATTGTATTCATTCCAATGTAATGGTAGTAGACAGTAGCTCCGAGTTGCTTGGTTTAGGGTGTTACAGTTGATATCAAAGGAAGTTTAGTAGAAAACTTGGGAACTTGATTTTGGAAAACATATAACATAACCCTAAAATAGACCACGAGGATTATCATAAAAGAACATATTACTTCATTAACATAAGAATTATGGATACTGTCATAGGATTTTGATACTAGGGTCGACCATGAGTTGTAGGTCTTAAACACCTCTATATTGGTTTTATGTAATGAGATTCTACAAATATTAAGAACATTTTGTGAGAAATTTATCGAAATAAAACAATTAGATTAGTGCATGTTTTAGTGGGAAATTTATTTGAGGAATAATTATTATAGTTTTTATATACATAAGTTTAAATATATTGATAAACTCTTGCGAATATATACAAATAATATTATTAGACTATTTAAAAAATATTGTATTGAAACTTGTACTTAAAAGTCTACTAAGTGATTAACCTTATTTCTAGGATGTCCTTAATATTTATTTTGGAAACTATTTTAATGTTATTTTAGAAAATTGAAAACATTTATTCTAGGTGAAAACCCACCAAATCTAGAAAGGTAGTGGGTACTGAACCCATGAGTGAAGGTTGATAAGGTTTTCACAACTATCACTAACCTACATGGTGTCCTGGTAAATGTATTATTTATTTTAGCTAAAAAAATTTATGAATAAATGTTAATGATGAAATAGTTTTATTAATTTTTAGGTTTAGAGATTAATTTATTAAACATATTGTTTTTGGAAAATAGTTAGAGACAAATGTTAGGTTTTTTTATGGATCATACGATCCATAAAAAGTAAATTTTAGTTCTTTAAAAAAACGTTCATTTTGGGATACCAATTTCATGGAGTAAGGGATGAATTAGATTTTGATAGAATCCTAACAAAAATATTAAATGATTCATATGAAACAGAAATTTATCATCTAAGTAAATTTCTTCATATTCTTGATCAATAAATGAATTCATCAATAATAGGAAAAGTACCATAAAATATAAATGTAATCCTAATACCTTCATTTTTTATTGAACCAATGGTATTTTAAATAATCACTTATTTATGGATTTGAAGCCCTAAAATTCCCATTGATCATTCAGATTTTTTTGATCAATGAATTCAATATTTCCTAAAAATATATTTTTTCCCCTCCATCAATGTATCTTCAATAGCCGCTTTTGTTCTCCTACTTAGAGACCTAGTTATATTTCATTCCACATGAAATTAGTTCTTCTCATTAAATATTATTAAGAGAATATTTTATTAACTATTCTTGGGATGTGGGATTCGAACAAAATAATTTTAAAATATAAAAAAATAGATTTATGAGATCACATTTATATTTTGAGTACATAATATTTTATGGTTGGTAGAACGTAACACCTCAAAAATTCTAAAATATTAACTTTTATTCCATATGGTGTTTGACACACAACACAAAATGTAGAAAGCTATATATCCTATGGAGACTTCATGTTAAAATTTATTATTTTAAATAAATTTAATATATTCTAACAATTTCAATGAATGAAATACCGAGTTATCTTAAATCAAACACAATAAAGACTTTCTTCAATAACTTGTGTTACTCGTAAGTCTATATTTTACCAAAAAAAATATATTATTAAGTTTTTATTATTTAACATAATAAGATATAAATTATCCATTTAATTAGTGGTTTTGAATTTTATTAACTTACATATGAAAACATATGGTTTATCAGAATATAAAATTATTTCCTAGGTTACCAGTTAATTAGAAATGAATATAGAAACTTATTCAACATAAATTATTATTTTTAGTGTTTTATCCTAATAAATAAAATAATTTACTATTAGTGAATAATATTAAATAAATATATATATTATATATTCAATAAAATTTTTTTTATATTCATCCAACATATTTAATAATTTTAATATGAGAACAAATCTATTTTGATGCTTACAAATTTTATTTTTCTACACACAGATTTACCGCCTTTTAATGGTGAACTTATTTTAAATCCAAATTTTTGATCATTATTAAATTTTATATTTCAAAATAAACATATTTTTAATAATTGGAATATACAAATTACCTTATGGTTAATTTATTTTATTTTTCTGAAAAGTTACTTTTTTGTGTGAATAGTGAAAATGGTGAATTGTAATTGAAAACTTCTTTTTTTGTGAATAATTTGTCGTATTAAATTATATTTTAAATTGGTTTTAAAGTAAAATTACAAAAATTATACATTAATTAAACATATTTAGGTAATTGGAATAAATTTTATAATGAAATTGGATATAAAAATGTTTCAAACCATTGAATATTTTTACATTAAAAACTCGCTTTGTCATCCTGTTTGTGGAGTTAAATTTAAAATAATTTATGCCACTTATGATATAGAACTTTGTAAAAATGAAATAAATATTTTTAATTATCATAATTTATAATTTATATTAATTTATATTGTTTTTTCAATCAAAAATATTATTGAAATAGTTAAAATTAATTATAACGATTAATGTAAAATTAAGCTTAACATGGGACTAAACATTAAACATAATGGAAACAATGACCTATTAACATGTCCAAAACCTATTTTATAGCCATATTTAAACCATATACTCTATTTTATCTAATTTGGTCCATTATTTGGGGCGGTTAATGTAATGTATACTTCTCAATAGTGTTTATCATTTTACATTTAAAAAAATGTCACTCCTCCTCCACTATAATAGGGAACCCATCCCTCCCACTTATTCAAACCTCTGAAGAACATTGGATCATCTAAACCCTTCCAAAATATTATTAATAATTACCTCCCTAATCATAAAACACTATCATTTGGATGAATGAAAACCAATAGAGACTTTTTTTATATACCAATAAGAGTTACCTGAATAAGAGGTAATGCTCTTCAACGATCATTTTTGTTTCATTTATTTCCCACCCCTTTAACCTTTTTTATATAAATATTATATAATAATAACATTATCATAAACATAGTAGGATTTTTTGTTATAATATTTACATTTAAAATTTCATACACATCCATTAAATGGGATACACAAACATTGTTTGTGTGTTTGGGGGACTACTGCCTCGCGAACCAATGCCATTTGTTCTTCCATGACCACCATTCAAGGATGGAAATAATTATATATTTATAGTTAATATATGATATATATATATATAGTATTTAAATGTTATTTATTCTTCTATACGTTTTTATATAAAATTTTTATTCATTCTATTATATGGTAATACAATAACATCTTTTTTAGAGGTGTGGACTACCGCCTCCTCATAGTGATGTTATTTGTTCACTCTATACATGGAATGTATTAAGGATGGTATTAATAAACATATGTAAAATATATGACATATAAATGATGTAGGAATTATAATATAAATATATATATATATCATTTACATTTTATTCTTTTAAATATGA
Organism: Viscum album; assembly: GCA_963277665.1. Classification (NCBI taxonomy): domain Eukaryota; kingdom Viridiplantae; phylum Streptophyta; class Magnoliopsida; order Santalales; family Viscaceae; genus Viscum; species Viscum album. The sequence continues at coordinate 1,297,195,869 of OY728135.1, forward strand.
TAAAGAAATGGATGTAGTGTCCATGCGTATGTATGACATACCATCTCATTAAATAGTACATTTCATTTCTTATCTCCAAATTTTATGTAATATTCTGAATAAATATATTCTGAATATATATTATATTAAAATAATGGTTTAAATTATATATATTATTAAATCATGGTCTAATTAATAATGATAGAAAATAAAAATTCAAAACATATTTAAAAAAAATAGGTAATTATCAACTGAAATAATGAAAATAAAGAGTGATTATTAACAAAAAAGTAATAAGATATTATAAGCAGTTAATATATGATATTATATATTTGAATATGTTTTTATATAAGTTATTGATATGTTTTAAACCACTATGCATGAGGTTAAATACCACTCATCTAAAAGGAATCATAAGGTAAGGGGTTTCATCTCAATTTACATTTCATTGTGATTTAATTTTTAGTATGCGCCTAGTTAATTTTATAGGGGGTATATACTATCCCTTTTTATTTTAAATATTGAGTCTCTATTATTTTACCATATTAAATGTTTAAATTGATTTTATTATTACATGTATCTCACGTTTCAAAAGTTACTCATATAATAAGGGATTTCATCCCAATTAAATTCCATTGTAAATTAATTGTTGTTATGCACATAATTTCTTTTATATGGGGTATATACATCCATTTTACATGTAATGTCATCTAGAATTCATTACATGTGTTATTTTGAGGTTAAATTATAATTATTTCATATATGTGGATTTTAAAATAAAGCTACCTAGTAGTATTGAAATTTCATAGCTCAATTCCTTTTGAGTCGGTTATATTACTTCTTCATTTTCATCAATGTTCTTTGATTATGTGTATAATGACATGGAATATTTTTTGATTTATTTGCACTTAATTTATGTGGATTTATATTTTATAGACCTAATCAAATCATTTATTAATTATCACTTCAATTTTATGATCATTTTATGGGTTTATTACATAATCTCATTCTAATCAAGATTTCATATTCTTGAAATTCTATTAATGGATTTTATATGATCATTTTTAAATAAACCCTTAAATATTTATTTTATCTAGTTATTCATGACCTTTTTCATGATATAGTACCATCTAACCACTCTTTGTTACTCAAAATATTTTTGAAAATGTTTTAATTCAAAGCTTACTCTATTTCTCTCTTCAGTCATAGAACCTATTTTCTTCGAAAAACCATATTTTTGGGAAATATTTTCAATATTATTTTACCCTTTACAAAATGAATTATTAAAAACATTTTTACCCTTATTTATTTTAAAAATGTTTTTGAAGGAATATTCTTGTCATTTCTCGAAGAAGGGACTTTTCTATCCTTTTCTCTTTAAAATGGAATGTTGTTTTTACCTGGTACGACATGTATATAATTAACCACCATAATTTCTTTGAATCATCATTTTCATGGCTAAAATTTTTATTTTTAAATGAAATGATTTTAAAAGTGATTATCAAATATAAAAATTATAAAAATGTTTTTCAAAATAAAAAGGATATTTTTGTTTATTTATATATTATTTATATTATTCACTGACAATATAATTTTATCCTTATACCACATGGGATATATTGTATTGACATCACCCTTATTCTTCCAGTAGATTTATTGTGATTTCTTTTACCAAGGATAATATTGACATTGACGACATTTTTTTCATTTAGTCCCCTTGAAATATTATATTTATTATGATCATTAGACATTAAATTTCTCCTAAGTATTCATAATTGTTATCATGATTATGTCTATTTCCATATTCATATACCAGTTTTACATATGGTATTTATATTGATATTTATTTGATTATTTAGGGAAATATTGATAAATCTATATTTATTACTCAATAGAGATATTTTTTAAGGGTGGAACAGAACATAATTATAATGAAAAAAGAGATTTCAAGAGAATAATGTAGAAGATCATGTTACAATGTTTTTCATGAAATGAAATCAGATCAGCGAGGAGGTCATAAAACAAGGTTATGTATTGGTTGACCTCCATGTTGGAAAGACCATCTTCAACCATGTTGGATTTTCGACACACATGTGTGATGATATAGCTGATGTATGTAAGATAACGGTTGCAATCCATCCAATGAATAGTAATCAACTAGGCACGATGAGTTTCCCCATTCCAAATTGTGTGCGATATGGTCGTGGAGTCACTATCAATCAAGATATTATTCTATCCAAATATGATGGCAATGTCAATGGCATGGTTCAAACATAGCATCTCATCTTCTAGGGAGGTTTCATAGCCACATTTTCCCATCAAACATCCAAGAATCTGCCCAAGAAGATTCATGAAGACCACACCACACCTAAAGGGTCCCATGATTCCTTTAGAGGCACCATCAATATTGATTTGGATCCATCCAGGTAGAGGGGCCCTCCAGTAATCCTCTAGAGTGTGATGTGGTTGACAGAAACTATTGTTTATATGCATCCGTTTCAAGATACCAAAGTCATGAACGGTGTTATGGAAATGATTTATTTGTAATAAATAAGCATCATGTATTTAAATAAGGATATGTAGCAATCATTCGTTAAGATTTAGTGAGAATTTATGATGGATAATAGCATTTCAATCATACCAGATCATATGGTGGAGTCAGCAAATGCAGAGAGGAAAAAGTTCTTGATTTTTTTAGATCCTTCCATTTCATCTAAATTATTTAGTTGAGTTCTAACAGAGTCAAAAAAAAATCATATCCAATCAAAAATGTCAGTAATATAGTTCCAAAGAGCATAAGTATCATCACAAGAAATAAAAAGGTGGTTTTCATCTTCCCTGTATTGATTACAGATTCTATACATAGAGAAAAGTTGGATACCAATGGATTGAAGGAAAATTTTGGTGGGAACATTGTTATGAGAAATATTCCAGATGAGATTGAATCTAGAAGGTTTAATCTAAGGTTTTTTAAAATGTTTTAGCCATATATAATCAATATCATAATCACTGTAGTAATTACTATAGAAATTTTTAGTGGTGAACATTACATTGTGAGCTGGTTCTCAAACCAAGAAATCCTCAATGTGAGCGAAAGAGAAATTTTCAATAACATTTAGAATAGTATCAGGGAGGGGATTATATTGAGAATTTAAAATATCTTTAGTATTTTAGTTGATGTTTTTAAGAGTGTAACCCAAATAAATCATAGAAATTAAAGGTGTTCCAGCCTAGTTTTCCAGCAAAAATTTCATGGAAGAGTCACAGGAGTCCATCCATTTGGCATTAATCATAATTTTGTTGAAGTAGTGTTTTATGGAAAGACAAATGGAATAATTAATGAAACTATAGTCTTCCATCTTATGTTTGGTAAGTAATATATTTTTTAGAAATGTGATAGCATCTGAAGGATTATGAGGAAGGTTCTAATTAAGTCTAGCCTAAAGGGATTTATTGAAGAGTTTCAGATTTTTAATACCAATACCACCATTCACAAAGGACTTGCAATAGGTAGACAAAGGAACCATCACAAGGTATTTTTTCTAGGGTACTACCAATCTAGATGAAATTATTAATGGAGACGTTCATTTTTTAAAAAGACCAACATGCCATTTATAGACCATCATATAGAAAACCATTTTGGAGATAATAGTTGATTTTACAAGGCAAGACCTACCTGACATAAAGAGAGCCTTACCTTTCCATGAAGCTAAATGTTTAAGAACTTGGTCAACAATAGATGAAAAATGAAAATATTTGGCCTACCCCAAAAGATAGGGACACCATGATAAGTGAAAGCAATCACACCTTCTTTAAGACTGAGGTCGTTGATAATGATACATTTTCGGTTGGGGGAAGTTTTCCCCAAATAAGATTCCATGTTTATTACAACTAATTGTTTGGCCAGAAAACTCTTCATAGTGTGAGTGCATAGTTTTGAGGTTGAGGATGTTCCTTTTATCACCTTGAATTAAGAGAATGATGTCATCATCATAAAAAAGGTGAGTAGGAGAATTGACATTCCTAGAGACATGAATGGGTTTCAGTTTATTTTGTGCCACAATACGATTAATCAGGAAGCTATGACTGTCTTCCTCTATTGAGAAAAGTATTAAAGAGAGAGTTTTCCTTGTATGATACCTTTAGTGAATTTAAAATAGCCTTTGGGACATCAATTAATCAAAATAAAGATAGATGGTGAGTTAAAAAGAGTTCTGATCGCATAGATGAATTGTGCAGTAAAACCAAATCCACATAGGACATTGAATATGAAGCTCTAGTCCATGGTGTCAAAGGATTTTATGATGTCTAGTTTAATAGAAATTTTACCACCTCTGTTGGGTTTATTCATGTTGTTGAAAATTTCTGAAGCAAGATAGGTATAGTCTTAAATAGATCTTTCCTTTATGAAACCAAATTGGTTCCTGGAGACAATTTTATCCGTGATGGTGGAACGTCTGTTAGCAATGATTTTAGTGATACTTTTATAAAGAGTATTGATATGATCTATGGGTTTAAATTGATGAATCTCATAGGAATTATCCTCCTTAGGGATTAAGGTGAGAAACTGATCATTGATGGCATGAGGGAGCACCCCATTGGAGAAAAAGGATTTAACAAGATTACATACATCATTATGGATAGTATTCCAATAATTCTAAAAGAAACAATTATTGAATCCATCCGAACCTAGAGAACTATCAGGATTCAGACTAAATACAGTGTCTTTGATTTCATGTTCCATCGGAGTGTTAAGGAGGAAATTGTTGTCTTATTCAATGATCACAATAGGAATGGCCTCCGGAAGGAGGTATTTATTAGTTTCAATACCATTAAAGATAGTTTCATATTATGAGACAATATGATGGGAAAGGTCATCTTCATTATCAATGAGGTTGTCCCCATCTTTTAGAAAAGATAATGACTAGCAGTCCTTTCTGATACGTTGATCAGAATTAGAGAATTTGGTATTTCTTTCACTATTTGTTAACCATGAAACTTTCAACGCATGTTTTCTCATATTTCCATTATATATAATAATGGAGTTGAGTTTGATTTCAATATTTAACACTTGATTTGGATCAGTTTTAAGATTAGAGTTTGTGTTATTGGTTTGAAATTCATTATTCTCCTTCGCGACATGCGTAATTTCATTGATAACTTGTTTGGATTTACAGAAGCACCAGGAATTAAGGTATTTTTTGAGATGATTTAATTTTTCGATACAGGAAAAGGTATATTATTAATGTGACATATAGGACAAAAATATTTGCATAAAATCGGAGCACTCATCATCAGAGAACCAATCATTGTTAAATTTTAAAGGAAGACTCGGTTTGATGTCTTTGGATGTGACACTGAACAAAATGGGGTGATGATTAGAGTTTAGCCTATGGAGCGTGTTGTTGGATATAATGTCCCATTTATCTAAAGCAAAAACATTTGTGAAGGCTCTATTAAATTTTGAAGAAATCACTTTGTTATAATGTCTCCTATACTAGTTGTATATCGCACATGTAAGATTTATTTCAATGCTATTTTTTCCTCAATCGAGGCTTTGAATTCTCTAGTGGAAATATAGTCATGTGAAGGACCATTTTTTTCTCTTGAGTTATGAATGGAATTAAAATCACCAATAAGAAACTAGTGGAATTAATGTTATTTCTTAGAGGAGAGATATCTTACCAGAGAGTTATTCTTTATTGATATTTATTTTTATCATAAAAAAAGAGAAATAATCAAGAGTGCCCTCAATATTAAAATAGCATGTAAAAATACAATCAGAGTTATTGAAGACACTTTCATTATATAAATAAGAGTGATAAAAACCATAGAGAATCAGCATTGAGGTTCTTACTGATAGCACTAATGAAAACATAATTTTTCTATCATAAATATGAGTTTTTATAGGAGGGAGATATTTTAGGTTTAATAATACAAAATAACATGGGATGATGGTATGGAACATTATTTTTAAAATGTTGAAAATTTTGGTGTTAGATAATCTCTGATAATTCCAAAAGATAATCTTTATTTAAAATAAAATTTGGGGTTAGAACTCCCCTTATTATTTATACTAGATCCTTTGTTTCGTTTAGACCTTACAACCTCTTGTGTGTTAGTGATTTTTCATATTCATTGATCGATGTGTTTGGATTCATCATTGAGGGTTCCTTTAATGATTCATGAAATAATGGTTCTATGGAATTCATAGTACACAACAACAAAGGGTTGGTAATATGGTTGGAATTCAAATTTTCATTATTCAATAAGAAATAATCACTCAATCAGAGAGAAGCAGTAGGTGTACCTATAGCTTTTGAACGATATGCATTATGATGATTGACAATAAATAGATCCGAAGAAGATAACTACTGCTTTGGAAGTGTATCATTATTTTCTTGCATGTTAGTAGAGTCTTGTACTAAGGGATTATAACCATGAATTACAAAATAAGAATTTGTTTGAGTTATTGGTTGCACAGTTATGGGGGTGTTTTTCTGTTTTTCAATTCTTAACGGACTGCAAGGAGAACTATATGCATTGGGGTATCAATTTGAATATTCTCATTGGTTATGGTTTCATTCTTCATATCAAGCGGTGGAATGACTATATGACAACCCTGCTTTTTATTACAACTTAAACATGCTTTATTACATACAACTTCACTTGATACAACAAAGAAGATCGATAGGTTTAGTGTATTTGGGGCTTAGGATCATTACATAATAACTTTAAACTTGAAATACAACATCTTTATTGAAAACATCCTTTTCATGACCACTACATTCCTTCGTACTTAGCATTTCATGGGATAACCTGAGGACATGCATAAGAAAAGGGTGAGCTATAAAGCCCAGTAAGGGAGTACACAATGAATAACATGAGGAGTACAATACATGTTAGGAAATAGGCATATCAATAGAGCATAAGAGAAACATGAACATAAAGGCATGATAAAGCATGATAATCATAACATGGAAATGTGGCAACAACACTTAACATTGAATTAGCATGAGCCAAGGATCATTGCACATGGAGCATGAGTAAACCCTCATTGCACTTGAAGCACGAGTAAACCCTCGTTGCACTTGAATTAGCATGAGTAAAAAAACTCATTGCACATGACGTATCATGATACTATACTTTACCCAATGCATTGGAGCTCTATAAGGGGCGCACCCTTCTTAAACATTTCATTTCATGCATAAGTGTGCCACATGGATCATAAAACATGGATTCATAAAACATAAACATTTATTCCATGATAAAGGAATGTGGAATTCATACATGAAACTTTATAATCAATTAGTAAATGTGCATAACGGTGAATACCCTTGATGGAGAAATGGGCATGGTATTCACTACACAATGATATTGGCTTAGAAAATCGGTGTGATTTCGGCAGCGTAACGGCGTGACATAAGAATTCATAAAAATGGTTGATGAGAGATAAAGGGGTTCCTCATCATATTTACATGTAATGGGCAGTAAGGAGGTCATATAGATACATTTCCTAACAATTTAAAAGGAATTTAGATTCATGATACAAAAGTATTGCTTGAATATAGAAGGGGAGAAAAAGGTTCCTTTCCGAATTTCGGCATAGTAACGGGTGTACATGGGAGGAATTTAATGAGAGAGATAGGGGTCTCCCATCATTCAAACAATAAGAGGGAAGTATGGGAGAGGTGAGAAACCATACCCCAACATCCATAATTGAAATTAAAAGGGCAATACAACTTAAAGAAAATTGACAAAAATGAGAAAGGATGAAAAAACCCTTACTTGGAAGTGTGCTTCCAAAGGCTAGAGAGAGGCTTGTGAGAGGCTTCTTGGGAGATTGGGGTACCTTGGGAGGATTCTAGAGAGAGTAGGGCAGAGGTTGGAAGAACTTCAAGGGCTTTGAGTGAGGAGGAAGTGGGAGCTTGGGTGGGTTTATATAGGAAAGGTGAGAGAATTCTTTATTATTTAGGTTTGGGACCCCTTATATTAAAATAATCCAAACCACAAACCATCCCATGGTATTTTCCCATGGTTTCTGGAAAATGAAAGAGGAAAACAATATTTTACAAGTCCAAGGTCCGAACTTATTAAAAAATTAGGGTTGCTTATGTGGAGGTGAGTCACACTCCCATGGAAATTAATTTAAAAAGGCAAAGTGTTGAATAAGTCTTGAGGGCTCCATTAATGCTTTGAAAAGTGAGTCAAAAAAACCCAAAACCTCATTATTTTAATGATAAAACATATATTGGCCGAACATAAGGATTATGGTATTTTATTACATCACCATTGGGTCATTATGATGTCATAAAACACATTATATATTTAAATGGTATTTAATTTTTACCCAAAAATTTGACTGTCTCAGAAAATTATGAAAAATTCAATGTTGGATAATTTCGACGTCCTGATTCCAAAAATAATATTTATTTTATCTAAATAATTTTCTAAATATGTGAATTTTCATTTTTAAAATAAAAACCGACATTTATAAAAAAATTCACGGGTTTTGACAGAAATGGATTTCAAACCTTAATAAAAATTTTAATTGCATTCATAAAATTATAAGATCAATTATATTTAATAAAAATTAATGTAATATTAATAATAATATTTTATTAAAATATTATTTAATTCAAAAATCCTTTAATTTAATAAAATATAATTCTTAATTAAATAATAACTAAAAACACCATTTGTACTTTAAAAACTAATTAAAATGTATAAAAAATGACTAGAAATTATATTCATTATTATATAAAAAAGTAATGTGAATGAACATGGTACTACTTATTTGTTACATAACCCCTTAAAATAGCCGCATAAGACCTAAGGTTAAGGTGTGCGATGGTGACAGACTCTTGGGGAAGCTCAGATAACATCGCTCGAGTGGTAATTTCAATCAACATCCACTTTTCCCGTAGACGATCACGTTCGAGCTTGACTAGATGAAGCTCAGCTTGGGCTTGTTCAAGGGAAAAGCCCAAAGACGCCACCTCTTTTCCGAGCTCTGACAAATGGGCTTCGTAAGGTGAAATTCTACTGGATGAGGCCATCGCTTCCTTTGTCTGAGTAGAAATGGGTTCGTTAATGCCTTATATTTATACTACTCAGATGATCACTGTTCAATGGCTATAAAAGTAACGGTCACAAATCTTAACGTAAAACTAAAGAAGTTGACATCTTATAAAAACATTTTTCATAAAGAAACATTTAACTGGATCAAGAGGGATTTTCTATTAATGAAACTTTGGGTCATTACAATATTCCCCCCTTAAGAAATTTCACCCTCGAAATTTTCCTTTTCCCACACTAAAACAAATGTGGGTAACTCAACTTCATCATATCCTCCTACTCCCAAGTTTCTTCATCAAACTTGTGGTTTCTCCACAACACCTTGACGAGGGGCATTGTCTTATTTCGTAGAACTTTTTCTCTACGATCTAAGATCTTCACTGGTTGCTCCTCATAAGAAAGATCATCTTCCAATTGTACCACCTCGGAAGAGAGTACATGTAAAGGGTCCGGTATGTACTTACTTAAGAGGGATACATGAAAGACATCATGCACCTTGGCCATAGTAGGTAGAAGTTCTAGTCAATAGGCCCCATCCCCAACACGATCAAGAACCTCAAAGGGGCCGATGTACCTTGGACTTAACTTCCCTTTCTTTCCAAACCTCATGATCTTCTTCCATGGAGATATGCGTAAAAACACCATATCTCCGACTTTAAAATCAAGGTCTCGTCGACGATTATCTGCATTACTCCTCTGTCGACTTTGGGCAGCCTTGATATGCTGCTGAATGGTTTTCACCATCTCCACCATTTCTTTGACCATTTCTGGTCCAAGCAGCTTACGTTCACCGACCTCATCCCAACATGTCGGTGTTCTACACCTTTTCCCATACAGGGCTTCATATGGTTCCATTTGGATGCTCGAGTGGAAACTATTATTATAAGAGAACTCAAATAGAGGAAGATGTTGATCCCATCCTCCTTTAAATTCCATTGAGCACGCTCTCAACATATCCTCAATTGTTTGGATAGTCCGCTCGGATTGGCCATCAGTTTGAGGATGATAGGCCGTACTGAAGTTCAGTTCAGTATTCAGAGCATGTTGAAGACTCTTCCAAAACTTAGAGGTAAATCTTGGATCTCGGTCAGACACAATAGATAGTGGTACTCCATGCAATCGTACCACATCCCTGATATATATCCGTGCCAATTGATCCAAAGAGAAATCCTCTCGAATAGAAATGAAGTGTGCAGTCTTTGTAAGACGATCCACAACAACCCAGATTGCATTGTTTTCTTTGGATATCCTTGGAAGTCCGGTGACAAAGTCCATGGTGATGTTCTCCCATTTCAATTCTGTTATGGGAAATGGTTGCATCATCCCCTTAGACTTCTGCCTCTCTGCCTTCACTTGCTGACACACCAGGCACTTTGATGTATATTCAGCGATCTCCTTCTTCATATTATCCCACCAAAAGTTTTCTCAGAGATCTCGATACATCTTTGTGCTCCCTGGGTGAATAGAGAAATTTGAACTATGTGCATCATCGAAAAGTTCCTTCTTCAGCTCTTGACATGATGGAACACAAAGTCTTTTCCCAAACCGCAAAATTCCTTCTTCATTAACATTAAACTCTGAGGATTTTCCCTTTTTGATAGCTTCCACTTTTTCTTGGATTCCCGCATCATCCTTTTGAGCATCCTTTAACCTTTCCAAAAGAGATGGTTGAGCAATCAATTGTGAAAGGATTGATGATGTTCCCTTCTTTATGATTCCCACATCCATCTTCATCAAGTCTAACAAGATTGGATCCTTCTCAATTCTCATCATTGATAGAATAGCTGGATCCTTTCTACATAGGGCATCCGCCACCTTGTTCGCTTTCCCAGTGTGGTAATGTATTGAACAGTCATAATCCTTGATGAGCTCTATCCATCTTCTCTGGCGCATATTAAGCTCTTTCCGTGTGAATATATATTTAAGACTCTTGTGGTCAGTATATATCTCACATTTCTCTCCATAGAGATAATGCCGCCAGATTTTCAATGCAATGATCACCGCCGCCAATTCCATATCATGTGTTGGATAGTTTCGCTCATGGAGTTTAAACTGCCTTGAGGCATAGGATATCACTTTATCATTCTGCACCAGCACAGATCCTAATCCCTTCTTCGAAGCATCACTGAATACCACAAAAAGCTCCCCACTTGTGGGTAAAGTGAGCACGGGTGCAGTGATAAGCCTCCTTCTCAACTCCTTGAAGCTTTCTTCGCATTCATCACTGCAAGCAAACTTTACTCCCTTTCGAGTTAGCTTGGTAAGAGGGTTGGAAAATCGTGAGAAATTTCTCACAAATCGTCGATAATATCCAGCTAACCCCAAGAAGCTACAGATATCAGTTACCGATGTTGGCCTCGGCCATCCCTCAATTGCATCTGTTTTGGAGGGGTCCACAGATATCCCATTGCTTGTGATGATATGGCCCAAGAATGAGACTTCCTTCAACCAGAACTCACACTTGTTGTACTTGGCATAGAGCTTCTCCTTTCGCAAAGTCTCTAGTACAGTTCTTAAATGCTCCTCAAGGTCCTCCTTGGTTTTGGAGTATATAAGAATATCATCTATAAAGACTACCACAAATTTGTCTAGGTAATCTCTAAAGACTCTATTCATCAAGACCATGAATATTGCTGGAGCATTGGTGAGTCCGAAAGGCATTACTATGAATTCATAGTTCCCGTACCTTGTACGAAAAGAAGTCTTGGGGATATCTTCCTTCTTCACCCTTACTTGATAATTTCCCGACCGCAAGTCCACCTTGGAGAAGTATTGTGCTCCACGCAGCTGATCAAACAAGTCATTGATTCTTGGGAGAGGATACTTGTTCTTTATCGTGATTTTGTTAAGTTCACGATAATCGATGCAAAGCCGCATTGACCCATCCTTCTTCTTGACGAAGAGGACTGGTGCACCCCATGGTGATGCACTTGGGCGTATAAACCCTTTATCCAGATTCTCCTGTAGTTGTTTTTTCAGCTCCTCAAGCTCAACAACAGCCATTCTATATGGAGTCTTGGATATTGGTAGCGCCCCAGGTATAAGTTCAATTGAGAACTCAACATCTCTTCTTGGAGGAAGACCAGGAAGTTCCTCGGGAAATACTTCAGCGAATTCCCTCACAATAGGCATTTCTTAAAGGGTGGTTTCTTCCTTGGACTCAATCATTTAAGCCAGATATGCGTGCTCATAAGTCAGTAATATCCATGCTTGAGATGATGGAGCTAAAGGAGATTCATCTTCCTCCTGACACTTGTAAAGAATCGGGGGTCGATTCTCCATATGGAGTGTGATTTCCCTCTCCCGACAATTTATGTTGGCTCTATATAAGGAAAGTCAATCCATGCAAAGAATTGCATCAAATTCCACCAAAGGGAGTATGACAAGGTTCGCCGGGAAATTCAATCCACCGATTATAACAGGGGAGGACTTATATTCATGGGATGCAATGATTGCCCCATCTTCTGTACTCACCGACATCTTTACTTCCAGGATTTGTGGTGGTGCTGGGATTGTTCTACTAAACTTTTGAGATATAAAAGAATGCGTGGAACCTGAATCAAAAAGTACGTTCGCTATTCTTGAATGAATAACTAGCGTACCTGTCACCACTTCGTTGTCGGGGTTCACTTCGGTAGAAGTGATGGCAAAAGCTCTCCCTTGCTGTCTTGGAGGTTGTTGGTTGCCTCCGATAACCCTTGGATTAGGGCACTGATTTGAAAAATGACCTGGTTCTTTTCATTTGTAGCATTGAACAATACGTTGAGGTTCAAACGAAGTGTTCCTCTCCTATTTCGTAGTCGCGGGTCCTTCTTGCTGACAGTTAACAGATAGGTGCCCTTCTCTTCCACACTTGAAGCATTTTCTTGTCCCCCTAAGGCAATTTCCAGGGTTCTTATTTCCACACTTTTGGCAAGTGGGGTGCTGTAATTTCTTAGCGCCATTGGATTTATCCATCGGACCACCAGCATTGAAGTCCACCTTACGCTTCTTGTACCCATGATACCCCTGTGATTCTCCGATCTCCATTTCAACCTTGAGGGCACATCGGACAATTTCCTCATAGCTGTCGAAGTCACGGATCGCTAATGCTTTCCGCAAGCTAGGCTTCAACCCACCAAAGAAGCGGTCAACCTTGTATTCGGGGGTAACGACAAAGCTGGAAGTGTATTGTGCAAGCCTTGTGAAGTTTTCCTCGTACGCTCCCACAGATTCTTCATCTTTCTGTTTGAGGTAAAGGAAGTCCCTTTCCATCTTAAGACGGAGGGTGCGTGGAAAATATTTATCGAAAAACATCTTCTGGAATTCCTTCCATTCCAAAGCCTCGATCTCCTCCTCAGGCTTCGTATTTTTGATCAACATCCACCATTGATCAGCTTCACACTCCATACGATAAGCCGCCAGGAGAACCTTCTCTTTTTCAGAGCATTGGAGGATAGAGAATATCTTTTCAATGCAGTTGATCCATTGTTCAGCGATCGTGGGATCGGATGATCCACTAAAAGTAGGAGGCCTTTGTCTCATGAAGCTTTCAATAGAGACTTGTTCTTTTTTAGGGGGGGTTGAACGTTCCTCTTGACCAGTGTTTCTATTTAAAACATGTGTTAGCTGAGAGAGAAGCGTGACAAAGTTCGCGATTCCCACTCCCATTGGATTGGGCATCTCATAAGTACAATCATCACACTGATCTTCACAACAGTTGTTAGCCCGAGTTCTCCTATTACCGGCCATTAGCTAGAATAAAAGGAAAGTTAGGGATAACACATAAAGGGTAATCCAAAGATAAAAGTTGATTACTTATAAATAAACTTTAATCTCTTTAACTCATGAGTCTATAGGATTCAATCCAGGCTTTTCATGATCTTCCTTCTAACATATATTTTTAGGGGCATTTTTCCCTTAATAAGGGTTCATACTAAGATTGTGAATTTATCAAAACATATCCGCCGGTAGTGTCGTAACCAAGAGTGCAGCAAGGCCCATTGTCGTGCACCAGTTCCCGTTCGAGTCTAGCTCAAAGCGGTGTTTCCGGGTTTTACCCCTAGGATACATCTGTGCCAAAGCCGCCTCTACCTGCTCGTATCCAGACAGGGATGTATTTATTTGATAAACCACTTACATAGTATTTACCAAAACTTAGGGATGTTTTTATTATGCTTAGTCTTGTATCTAAGGCTTTAATAGGGTTTCCTAATCCCAAAAATAACTAAACCTATCCTTTGATACCAACTATGACAACCCTGCTTTTTATTACAACTTAAACATGCTTTATTACATACAACTTCACTTGATACAACAAAGAAGATCGAGATGTTTAGTGTCTTTGGGGCTTATGATCATTACATAAAAACTTTAAACTTGAAATGAAACATCTTTATTGAAAACTTCCTTTACATGACCACTACATTCCTTCGTACTTATAATTGCATGGGATAACCTGAGGACATGCATAAGAAAAGGGTGAGCTATAAAGCCCAGTAAGGGAGTACAAAATGAATAACATGAGGAGTACAATACATGTTAGTCAATAGGCATATCAATAGAGCATAAGAGAAACATGAACATAAAGGCATGATAAATCATGATAATCATAACATGTAAATGTGGAAACAACACTTAACATTGAATTAGTATGAGCCAACGCTCATTGCACATGGAGCATGAGTAAACCCTCATTGCTCTTGAAGCACGAGTAAACCCTCGTTGCACTTGAATTAGCATGAGTAAAAAAACTCATTGCACATGACGTATCATGATACTATGCTTTACCCAATGCATTGGAGCACTATAAGGGGCGCACCCTTCTTAAACATTTCATTTCATGCATAAGTGTGCCACATGGATCATAAAACATATATTCATAAAACATAAAAATTTATTCCATGATAAAGGAATGTGGAATTCATACATGAAACTTTATAATAAATTAGTAAATGTGCATAAAGGTGAATACCCTTGATGGAGAAATGGGCATTGTATTCACTACAAAATGATATTGTCTTAGAAAATCGGTGTGATTTCGGCAGCGTAACGGCGTGACATAAGAATTCATAAAAATGGTTGATGAGAGAGAAAGGGGTTACTCATCATATTTACATGTAATGGATAGTAAAGAGTTCATATAGATACATGTCCTAACAATTGAAAAGGAATTTAGATTCATGATACAAAAGTATTGCTAGAATATAGAAGGGGAGAAAAAGGTTCCCTTCGGAATTTCGGCATAGTAACGGGTGTACATGGGAGGCATTTAATGAGAGAGATAGGGGTATCCCATCATTAAAACAATAAGAGGGCAGTATGGGATTGGTGCGAAACCATACCCCAACATTCATAATTTAAATTAAAAGGGCAATACAACTTAATGAAAATTGACAAAAATGAGAAAGGAAGAAAAAACCCTTACTTGGAAGTGTGCTTCCAAAGGCTATAGAGAGGCTTGTGAGAGGCTTATTGGGAGCTTGAGGCACCATGGTAGGATTCTAGAGAGAGTAGGGAAGAGGTTGGACGAACTTAAAGGGCTTTGAGTGAGGAGGAAGTGGGAGCTTGGGTGGGTTTATATAGGAAAGGTGAGAGAATTCTTTATTATTTAGGTTTGGGACCCCTTATATTAAAATAATCCAAACCACAAACCATCCCAGGGTATTTGCCCATGGTTTCTGGAAAAGGAAAGAGGAAAACAATATTTTACAAGGCCAAGGTCCGAACATATTAAAAAATTAGGTTTGCTTATGTGAAGGTGAGTCACACTCCCATGGAAATTAATTTAAAATGGCGAAGTGTTGAATAAGTCTTGAGGGCTCCATTAATTCTTTGAAAAGTGAGTCAAAAAAACCCAAAACCTCATTATCTTAATGATAAAACATATATTGGCCGAACATAAGGATTATGGAATTTTATTACATCACCATTGGGTCATTATGATGTCATAAAGCACATTATATATTTAAATGGTATTTAATTTTTACCCAAAAATTTGACTGTCTCAGAAAATTATGAAAAATTCACTGTTGGATAATTTCGACGTCCTGATTCCAAAAATAATATTTATTTTATCTAAATAATTTTCTAAATATTTGAATTTTCATTTTTAAAATAAAAACCGACATTTATAAAAAAATTCACGGGTTTTGACAAAAATGGATTTCAAACCTTAATAAAAATTTTAATTGCATTCATAAAAGTATAAGATCATTTATATTTAATTAAAATTAATGTAATATTAATAATAATATTTTATTAAAATATTATTTAATTGAAAAATCCTTTAATTTAATAAAATATAATTCTTAATTAAATAATAACTAAAAAAACCATTTGTACTTTAAAAACTAATTAAAATGTATCAAAAATGACTAGAAATTATATTCATTATTATATACAAAAGTAATGTGCATGAACATGGTACTACTTATTTGTTACATAACCCCTTAAAATAGCCGCATAAGACCTAAGGTTAAGGTGTGCGATGGTGACAGACTCTTGGGGCGGCTCGGATAACATCGCTCGAGTGGTAATTTCAATCAACATCCACTTTTCCCGTAGACGATCACGTTCGAGCTTGACTTGATGAAGCTCAGCTTGGGATTGGTCAAGGGAAAAGCCCAACGACGCCACCTCTTTTCCGAGCTCTGACAAATGGGCTTCGTAAGGGGCAATTCTACTGGATGAGGCCATCGCTTCCTTTGTCTGGGTAGAAATGGGTTCGTTAAAGCATTATATTTATACTACTCAGATGATCACTATTCAACGGCTATAAAAGTAACGGTCACAAATATTAACGTAAAACTAAAGAACTTTACATCATATAAAAACATTTTTCATAAAGAAACATTTAACTGGATCAAGAGGGATTTTCCCTTAATGAAACTTTGGGTCGTTACAGACTACCCTAGTGTGATAGGTTCCTGCATTAATGTAGTGCAATGCAGTTGAGTAGGTGGAGTATCCCTCCCACCCAGGTAGTGAACAATGTTCTGTATGGGTGTGAAATTTTAGTTATATTCAGATGGAAATATAATGGATTTTCCATCGTAATAGCTTGTTTAAAGATGTCTAAGACTATAGTTTTTAATTCAGAAAATAGGTCTTGATCCTTTTCCCCTCTTCAACTAGATCATCCTAGTTAGTGCCTAAGTGCTCCATTAAGTGAGTTTAATTGTTTGTTTTTCACCCAAGGTTTGGATTACTTTGGGGGTGGTTCAGTTACACTTAACAAGGGAAATTTTCTTTCATGAGTCTCCTTATTTCTTTCTAATAATTTTCTGGTCGTTTAATTACTTTTTTTCTACTAACTGTACAGTTGTAGATGGTATGATCGATTATCTTTAAATGGTCACAAAAAGGATTTTTCTTCTCATAATCAATTCTAATTTCGACTTTTTATTAATTGGTAGTGAAATTTATAGTGTTAGGTACCTTAGAATCAAGATTAATTTCAACCATGACTCTAGAAAAGAGTCCTAAATCTATATTGAATGATCCATGATCAATTTTTTGGGGAGAACCTAACGAGGAGACTATGTCATTCAGGATTTTGGTGTTCCAAAAAAACCAATTACGACCTTGGAGTTTTATCCAAACTTGAGCCATTTTATTATGATAAGTGTGTGGGTTAAAGTTAGAGTCTGAGTTAGAAAGTCGAAGCAATCCAGGTTTTAGATTGAGGTTCCCTAACTTCTAAATTCTATAAAAATCCTCTTGAGATTTCAGCAGTATATGAATGAACCCTTTTCCAGTTGGAATTAGTTTCTAATTCACTAAGGTTCTTCAATGGGAAATATAGGTGTGTAAATCAAATAGTGACTAGTGGAGGTTACATTTGAGATAGAAGATATGTTCCATAATAGAGAACCTGCACATTTCCATGCTTTGTTGAAGCACATATGGGTCCACTTCATCCAGGAAGCCACCGTCATCAATATTTTTGACAAGGGGAGTATTTTTCAGGTTTATGTTGTTCCGATAAGTAAACTTCAGTGCATCTAGGTACAAGATCCCATAGGATCTACCATAGAAAGAACGAGTGTGACAATTATCCTCAAGGGAATCATCGTTGTGTTTTTAGTGACTGGATCTAGAAAATGGGACGCCTGGATCATCCAAGTATTCTTGTAGTGGTGAGATTGAAATATCCTAGGTATTAAAAATTCTTCCATTCATGAGAAGTTCAATAATAAATGGGTGATAAAGCACTAATCACTTCACAATTTTTATAGAGATATGGTCTCTCATCTCTCTAACCCATCCTTCCTCTAGCCCCTCAATATGGATATCTGATTAAGAAAATTGTTTATTAAAAAATAGATTACATGATATATGTATAATGCTTGGACTGGTAGTCATGGGTATAGATATGACTTTATATTCCCCCTTGATGCATCAACCTTTTCTCATGAGAAAGATCAATTGCGTAAATTAAACAAGTTTCAATATGTGGTTTTAAATGATATTTTGAGAGGAATTGATGGTATAGGATTCCATGTTCCTCAGACATGACATCAAATAATTAATAATTTACTTCATTTAGAATTTATTTATTATTATTATTATTTATTCATGATATCCTCTCTTTGAAAATATTTATGTATATATTTCATTATTAGTCCATTTATTAAATGAAATGTGTCTCAGTTATTTATATTTCCATATTCATTATACCTTATATAGTTATTTGAATGGAATATGTTTTTAGTTATTACCTTTTCATGTTAACTATTCTCATTGATTCATTATTTATTACTTTGTACATAACCATTATTGATAATTTGATATCACTCTTATTTTTTCCCTTTCCTTAGGATTCTATCAGATTTATTATAAATGATATGAAATGATACACCAGATGGAATAAAGTTATCCACAAAAGAAAAAATATCCTACTATATTTTTTGTATTCTCTTTTAATGTAAGACATATGTATGTATCTGGTCTACCAAGACTATTAAACTCATTGATCCTCCACGATTTTGATTCCATGTAAACATGAAAATGTAATGGTAGTATTAACAAGCATCGGGATTATGGGGTCAGGGCTCTATAATTAATCCAAATAAAATCCACCTTAATCAGTAAAATATTTGAATGATAGAAGTGGATATTTATTGACAACAATAATCCATGAATAATATCTATGAACCATTTTCTGATTGATTAAACCCAAAATAGACCAATGGGAAGAGAAATATGTTGAGGGAGGTGGCCCAAATTACCTCCCCTGACTACCCAATCAACTTGAATCATGACGAAGTCCAACCTTACAATAACATTTCTCCCCATATTTTAAAAAAATAGGTTAGGACCCCACTGGGAACCAAATGTCATTCCACTGGGAACATGGGCACTCACCAAGTACTTGATGGAGTCCCATCATCATAATGGTGACCAAACCAACAAGAAAACACCATTCTATGCTCCACTAGGTAACTGGTGTCTTCTTTATCCAACACCCTATCATTTTTGAATTACCAACTACCTAAAAACTCATTAGATAAATTTTATTCCCATATTTTATCAATTGAAACATCTAATTATAAATTTATTGCATATATAAAAATCCAATCCATCCATATGAATCCATAATTTACGATTCATCCTCATTAAAATAAATGATCTCATTCCCCTTATTCTAGTTCAGTGAATCAAGAAGGTGTGGGTCATTAAAAAAACTCCACCATAACATGTACACATAAGAATCCTTTACAAAAAATTTCTTACCTTTATATTAGACATGCTATTATTAAGTTACTGTTATATAACCAATAAAAATATCAATCTAATTTTACATATACACCATTTTTATCCCTTACGTACAAGTTAGTAGATTTACCTTCATGCATGGAGGGTTTCCTATGCATCGATAAATAATATTTTTAAAATATTAAATTATTAATTAAAAAATTATTAAATAGAAAGGTAAAGTATTTGTTAAAAATTCCAAAAACATCCAAAACGACTCAAAAATTAATTAAATTACATTAGAAATCCAAATATTGATTTGCAAATAAAATTTTAGAAAATTGAAATTATATTCGTAATTAGTAAAACCATTTTAAAACCACTTCATAAAATATGAAAATCTCATTCAAACTATAAGAAACCCTATAAATAAAAAGGAAGGCTCTGTAATATTCTGAAAATTTTCATTAGATACCTGTCAAAAATTATCATCTTAAAAATTAAAACAAAACTTGGAAAGAGAAAAAATAGCTAGGGAATAATTTAACCATCCCACATGATACAACTCAATGATCTTGTTAAATATGTAACATAGACAACACTATATAGGAAAAAAGTTTATATCCACTCAAAATCATAAAAACACTTTAATAATAATTTATTGAGGGTGATACCTCTCAAATTAAACCTTTATTAAAAAGGGATCTTCCTAAAGAAAAATTGATGAGAAGCACACAAATATCTCTCCCTCACCTCACCATCATAGAGAAAATAAAATTTTCACCCATATACTACTTTTCAGAACTGTCTCATATATAAAATAGATAAAAAACTCACTCTTACCCATCACAACTTGGAGAACCATTGTAACCCATTCCAATTAACCACACTTCATGACCCAACATATTATTTGTTCAAACATAGCCACTATTATCACTATATTATCCCCACACATTGTTTATATAACCACCATTGTTTCAAAGAAATCTCATCAACACATAATAATACATCTCAACATCTAGTTCTATCACAAATTTAGTTTCAAATGGTCCCTTAAGATATTACAACATTTCCTTTCATTCATGGGTATTCTTATACATTTATTGAATTTTATAGGAAACTGGTTCATTAACCATATATAAGTTCATATCCCTACATCAATTGTGATATTAATAAATCAACTGAAAAAGCTCCACAAATCACAAAAACCATATTCCATAAAAGTCTCCCAACAGCCATGATTCACAAAAATGTCACTAAACATGAATAAACTCAAAAGTAACATCACAAAATAAGTAAACAAACAAAAATATTTCAATTACCCCTTTCCCATTATTATTATATTATGAATTATGTGATGATATAAATATTTCATTACCAGTTAACAGATTTAAAAGCTACATTTTTATTTAAGGGTACTTTAAAACTATAGTAATATGAAATCATAAATCCCATCATTAAAAATAACATAAAAAAAATTATAATAAATAAATATTTCAAAAATGATATTATACTTCTTTGAAATACATTTGAATAATGTCAATCAAGATTTAAGCTAAATTAAAATTAAATTGATATTTTAAACTATAATTAAAAACCACTACATAATGAGTTTCTATGAATTATTTTTGAGAATCCAAACCAAATATCCCTCTATACATTATACAAAAAAAGGAATATGATTTCAGATTAACAAAATAAAACTATATTGGAATTAACTTCATGATTCATGTTACCCATACTCTACTAATGGTTCTCTAATCATTTTACTACAAAAAGCATGCTTTAAGGGTACATAAGGGATAAAATTGTTTTAATTTAATATTTTTGTACAATAATCTCAAGGTTTGTAATAATCATTCTAAAAAATATTCCTATTAACTTGTGTAGAAATTCCTTTGATTTACAAATTCCCTCTTCATAATGAGGTTTATATTTACTCTTCATATTCAGGGTAATTTATAAAATAAACAACTTACTCTAAACTACACTAACCAATAGTTTAAACCACTATTCATGGCATGCTATTTATGAAACATTGTACATAACACAAATATTTATTAATAATTAAACATTATTCGTGATTGAAAAGTGTAAAAAGGTACTTCCATATACAAGTTCTGAAATATTAATTTTTTATCACTAATAATCTCCCAATAATTATATAATTAAAAAATGGAAAGGTCTTGGTCTTGTAGTAAATTTTTAACACTTGAATAAAACATATTAGGGCCGGAATAAACATACAAAATTTATGATTCAGGGATCAAAGACATTTCATTTTAGTCCTTTTACTAAATTGTTTAACATCTTAATTATGCTCAATAAAATACATAAATCATGCATCCCAAAAAATTTCAACCATCAAATAATAAGATCAATATTTCATAAATTTAAATAGAAATGGAGAGCTTAAATTTAAGAGAAAAAATTTTATGGAATGTACAGAATCAAAAAATTATGAGATATTCCATCCACATCTCATGGAATATGCTCCAAGCATGTTTCCTGACCAATTCTTTTATAATTATATCAAGCGAATAATTATCTAATCAATACAATTTCACCACATTACTTGTTCAATATTATCTCATCATTGTTTTGACATACAAATTAGTTTCACATGTTGACACTTCAAGCTTCATATATAATCAAATATATTATAATAAATAATTAGACCTGCCCGATTTTCAATATTCGGGGACATAAAATATTAACATGGAATAAAAATATTGTATTAGAATTTATTTGTAAATAATTTTACAATTTAAATCATGAATCCTTAATTTATTATCTATTAAATATAATATGAATTATACATGCATTGAATATATACAAAGAGTAAAACTAGATAGTCAATATGAATCTACAACCCTTGGAATTATCTTTAATAAAAGTAATCACATTAGGAATTATAGGAATTCTAATCAATTCAGTATGGAACCTGGAATAACATTTCAAGTCAATTAATATCTTAATATTAGGAATTTTGCAAAACATTACTTCAAAAATTAATTATTTTCCATCAAATGTGTATTTAGATAAGAAAATATTTCAAAAACATTTTTCATAGAAATTAAAATTTATTTAATGTGATTCTTTATTTATGATCATATTTACACACTACATATATTAGATTAAAAATTTTAATTTCATTTCCCAAAAGTCTCTCACAAGTTTTCAATTAAAATTTTTGAATTTAAAAACTATCATGTAATTTTAGTAAATAAGACTAAGAATCTCATCATGACAATATAATTAACACAAATAAACACTTCAAACTAATTTTCAAAAAAAAAATTATGAATCTAAGAATGATAATGATTAAGGTACCCTTAAAGGGATCGATAATGCAATTATATAAGTTTAGTAACTTATAAGGCTTAAAAAGAACTTAAAAATAATATCATTATTTAAAACATAAAAATAATTAATCAAAACCAATACATTAAAAACATTATAATAAATAATAAAAAATTAATTAGTATCTTTTAAATAAATTTTCAAAATAATTAACAAAAACCTTCAGGTTTCTTTTAAACATGAGGCTGATAAAACCTTTTGTAAAACACTACAAACTAGTTATATGATCACATTTAAATAATTATATCTATTATAAAAATAAATCCTTCCACAATTTCAAAAAAATCACATCATAGTTTAAAGAATGTCATGATTTCATTACTCATTAATTTAATTAATTAGATCAAAACATTAAATCATCATTTTTTATGGTTAATATAAATGTTTGTAAAATAAAAATAAGGTATTTAATATAAATTAATAACATGCATCATAAATTTTTATACAGAAAAAATTTACTCTACCTACTTTAAATATCCATCATGCAATTAACGTACTAAAAATTACCAAATTAAGTTAAAATAATCACTCAAAATGCAGTCCTTTCATATTCTGTTTTCCTCGAGTGAATATAATTACATTCATAGAATTTTATTTCACCACAAAATTATTTTAAATAGATAATATTATCACATAAATCTATATAAAAAATCTATTCTATTCATAAAAAGCTGGGGAACCTAGCCACCCAAAAATGATATTGTCCACTCTGGGTATCCCCTGACCCACCCATAAGGATTCATAGTGCATCATGAAACGAAAATGCACTGGTAGGGGAGGTATTCTCCCATTTAATGCATTTGGACCTATAATATAACTAATTAGAAAAAATTAAATCTCAAAGACAAGTATTATGGATTAAAATAAAATCTATTCAATTAGCTTCATTAAATTCCAATAAATTACCCGGATTCAATCACAATAGAGAATAATCATTATACATGTTCCTCTCATATGTCTCTACCCTACATGAATTACCCTCACATTTGGTCATTTAGTAGGACCATAAAACTTTCTTCATATCATTGGGAGATTAAAATATCATTTCCTATATGGTCCCCCTTTCATATGACATACACCAATCTCAGAAGATATTGTTTCCCTACCATCCCATGAAATACTCATAGAGCTTAACTCTAAAGTTTATTCTATATCTCAACTAACATCTTTGTTACTACTCAGTCATGATATTTCCCTCTAATGGTACCCATCATAAGCTATAAATTA
This sequence comes from Viscum album, assembly GCA_963277665.1. Taxonomy (NCBI): domain Eukaryota; kingdom Viridiplantae; phylum Streptophyta; class Magnoliopsida; order Santalales; family Viscaceae; genus Viscum; species Viscum album. The sequence goes on from OY728135.1 coordinate 1,297,220,193, forward strand.
AGGAAGATATAAAATTACCCCCAAGTTTCAACTTTAGTAGGCCACAAGTGGGAGACCCGCACCAAGGGTATAAAAATAACACATATGGAGTGAATTACAAAACAATAATAAATATAGGATTAGAAGATTTAATGAATATACATTGGAAAATCATTATCACATAATATAAAAATAGAATCCAAATCATCCCATAATGACAAAAAAATAAATAAATATAAATAAATGTTTCCAAATAATATAAAACAAATATCTTATGGTATAATCTCAAGAGAAGCTCCATCTCCCAAGATATTATTATCTCCCTCTATCCCAAAACTCCTCCTAAAAATGTAGAAAAAGATTTTATATATACATATGGTGAGAATGATGTATATACAGATTAAAATAATGGCCAATTTCAACGGTGAATTTTTGGAAAGAGAATAATAATGCACTAGTACAAAAATAGTAAAACTAACTTTCACATTCACTGGTATGCTAGTTAACCGCCCCCCACCTATCCTCAAAAGTCTATCTCACTAAAGAAAACATAAAATAGTATTAAAGTAATTTCATAATAATTTATTCAATAGTGGCCCACAAACACTTCCCCTATTGATTTTCCACTCTCTCCTATTGAGAAAACATCATTTTTGTACATCCCTACAATATCCAATAATGATAGCACCAATAGTATATAATACCTCGTGGAACTAACCATATATCAAATTACTTGGAATAAACCACGTATCTTGTATCTGGAAACCAATGAACTAGGATATCATGAATGCATTGGACATCAACCATGTTCCCTCCTCCCACCATGAATGAGACCAACTAAATGTCTCATTATCTAGTAGTAGTATCACCTAAACCAATTAATAAAGGTAGAGCGGGGGTACTTATCCATTAGTATCCTCTATATACTAGATATTAGTTAAAAATTTCTATAGGGTCACATGGAATTATACATGGAAAATACAAGGAAATATAGAGATATATTGGTCTCACATAATCACATCTATATGGGGTCACAAAAGAAAAAATCCAACAAACACTATCAGAACTATACTGAAATCATAACACCTAGAAATCTCTCTAGTGTAAAACAACCAAACACAATAATAAAACAAATTTCAATAACCTGGGATCCACTTCCTACATTTTATTTACAAATTCACCCTCCATGAATTTTCCATTTAATTATTAATTAAATTTACACCAGTGAATTCCTTAACAAAAACCACATTATAATATATGTAAATATTTTTTCTTTTCTACCAAACCATTATAAGAAACCACCAATTAATGTTATCTCATTACAACAAAAGACACAATATGAAAATAATTTAATCCACTAAGTTGGATGTTCTGAAAATATAAAAAGTGATCATTTGGGTATTCCCACCATTGATATTTTGTAATCAATAATTAATCTGATATTTACATCGATTAAAAATATCACGAAAAAAATCATTGAATCAAATATTAATTTATGTCTAAATTCCATAACAAAAATTCGGGACTATAATATAATGACTTATAATTAATTTAATCGATTAAATAATCACATTTTGATGAATTGTTTCTTTTTGAATGGATCTTGAAATTTCTATAAATCGTATCATAATTGTGTTTTTTGAATCAAGTCTACATTCCCACCATTAGTGATCCACACATGCTCAAAAAACCTATATAAATCATTTTAGGAATATTCAGGTTCTAAAATGGTAGATTCCAATGCTTGAGTCATTCATATTTGACAGTAGTGAGAATTGGTTCAAGAATTATTCTCTTTGATATCTATTAAATCAAGTGTTATGGTGGAGTAATATCGATCTATGATATTGAAAGAGTTCTGATTGAGGGAGATCTTTAGGGAATTCTTTGAATTCCATATATATTGTGGTTCAAAAAAAATATAAACCTATTTAGAAATTATACATTTGGGTTTAAATAGTTTTACAGTGAGAAAATAATAATTGAAAATGGACCCTTTTTATTTCTCTAATCCATGAAAAGCCCAATGTATATAAAAATAATATAATTATTTATTACCATGCACAAAACTAAACTATGATCCAACACACATCATTGAATACACATAGTAATTAATCAAATCATAAATTTATGTTCCAACACAAACATACTAAAAGGTCATAATAAAGTGGTAGAGTGGGCTCCAACACATAGGTATCACTAGAATATAAGAAACTATTCAGAAAAAACTCTTTGAAATGAAACATCATGTTCAATATATTTATTTTGTTTTAATATAACTAGGTAATTTGTATTTAAAAGAGATAAATAAGAAGGTATCAAGGTCAATTTCAAGGCTCTAGAAAGAAGATAATCCAAAATATATCATGGGATAGTTCTATGTCTTAGGCAGTGAGGCGGTATAGGGGTCACTAATTTTTTTAGGTCAAACCAATTAAATCTACCTATGTTAAAAGTATCCCATGGTATGGGTATAGCTATGAACCCTGATGAATTACACATAAATTATTTTTATAAAGAATCATAGGCTAATGGTTATAGCCTCCACAACTCCATCTAGGTTTGTTTTTTTTAATTCCACCTCCCATGGTTAGGGATGTGCAAGATAATGTGAGGAAAATTAGTTTTTTTCCTAAATACTAGTCATAGGGGTACCAATGTTCGAATTATGGATTCATTAGGTTCATAAAAACCCTGAAATTAAACCCATATCACAAAGAATATTATACAAACATGAAGATGTTGATCAAAAGAAAATGAATAATAAACGTGCTTAGTATAATCCAAATGTGATTCAATGATATTAATTCCACAACTAAAACAAAAATAAATAAAGATAAACAATTAATCTCAGTGTAAATACAATCAAAAAAATTTACTTATAATGAACAAAAAAATGAAGGAACAACAATTATCAATGAAGAGAGGATAACACTTTTAAAAACTTGGGTTCAAACAGAAATGGAATTGTAATGATCAAGGAACGAATGTAGAATGGTTAAAAGATCACATGGATTTGATAAAACAACTAATGTAATGAATTAAAAATATTTTCAAATATTAAAAATATGAAAAATGAATAAGAAAAATGAGATAAAACATAAATCTTTGAATCTTTTTTGTGTGGAAAAGGTTCTAGAATATTAATATCCAAGAAAAGTAAACAACATTTAAATTCATCAGGTCCTTAATTTTATTTAATTTCATTTTTCTCAACTTTCACATAACATGTAATCATACTACCAGTTTTGTATTTGAGATCAAAAATATCCTCCGCAAAATGGGCCTATATAATTTACTCTATGAGATATTAAATATTTCCTATTATGTAAGCTATGTACGGCATATATTTGATTCACTTTCAGTGGGATTTTTTATTTTTAGATATTCATGATGTGTAATGTATATAAATGTTATATACTATGTTAAAATCATTTAAATTATTTGTGGGTTGGTCTATGGTTCTGTGGAAATGTTGTGAATGATGATTACATGTTTTATATGCTTCACAAGATTTTTAAATGATATTTCTACCACATATCAACATTTCTTTCATTCAGTCCAAAATTACTTATTCCTACATAAACAAACCAAAACTTGGTGCATTATTGATTAAATATTTAATAATACTTATGTAAATGAATCCAAAATATCTATATAAATTCAGATTATAAAATTCCCCCAAACATAAATAATTTATTTTCCTAAAGAATCATGTCAAAAGGTTTTCTATTATGACCTAACTTGTTCATTATATGACATTTACATAATTTTTAATATTGAAAACATAATAGTGATACAACCTTCGATTGAAAGTTTTATTATCATGAGTAAACTATCCTCAAAAATCAATTTTAAAAAATAAAATTGAAACCTTATGTAATTCCTCCTTATTTATCCTCTTAATTCCCCTCACATTCTCCATAGAATAAGTAATCACCGAAGGATATGCATCAATTAACGGGGTGAGATTAAATCCCAATAAGATAATGAATTCGGGACATGAATCAATATAACTTGGATTAGAATAATAACAATCATCATATCATATGCATATTTTCATAATCATAATAATGAGGGAAAAATTTTATAAATTCATGGAATGTTTAAATGCATAAAAATTAAACATCATGTCTTAGTGATCAAATATCAGACATAGTTTTGAACAAAGATTTCATCATGTTCACATGTAACATATGTCAATAAATAATAACATCATCATTGTCCTAAAAATTGTATCATGTTCATGTATAATCCACATAATCTCATGAGATATATCACATTACCCAATTCATTAGGGGTATATATAATTTGGGACCCATCTGTCACATCATAATATTTACATAATCATAAATTCCACATAAAATGTATAACAATTATGGTTAGGAAATAACCAATGGAAAGGAATGGGTTTCATAATTTTTTAATAAACAATACATTATCGAATAAAAATTATGCATAAAAAATGAAAAAGGAGAATATATTTGGAATAATCATCATCATTATTGAGTGGATAAGAAACAATTCAATAAGAATAAAGGATGTGTTTTGGAAAGAAACTCTTTCTATAAAATCGCCATATTTGGCTCATAAATATTGGTGGAAGCGTTTATATCTCGGAAAATTAATGATAATAATAGATAAATTATATTCAAGGAACAATATGGTAATATCCATACTAAATATATCAATAAAGTGGTATTTTCCCAAGAAAATGCGTTGGGTTCGAGAATCCCCTTCCCTTAAATCCAACTTTATTTTTCGCTTCTCCACCTATTGAATAAGAAACATAGGGTTAATAAAAAATATTTCTACAAGTGAATTATTTTCATTTGTTCTAATATTTTTATATTATAATTATTGGATTATATTTTAACACATTCTTTATTAAACGTCAATTGGTTTGATATAATATTTTCATTAAATATTCCCATTTTGTTTAGATTTCTCTATTTTTGTTCGAAGTCATTAATACAATAGTATAATTCTCTGAATAATATTTGAATAAAAGTAATTAAATTTTTATATATTATATTTAATTTAATTTATGGGTCCATGAAGTTGGATATAGTAGCTGACTTGGAAATGTCTCCAAAGGTGGTCAACCAACCTTTGAAGAGACATTATAGAAAGAGAGGGAGAGATAATTTTGGAATTTATATATATATATATATTAAATATGATACTTATAGTAGGTTAAAATCATTAATATAATGTGAAATAAAATCATAATTATTCTTATAATGTATGGTTTCTGAATGGGTGGTGCAAAAATAAAAAAAAATAAGAATTTTAAATAAAAAATAGAAGAGTTGAGTGAAACTTACTTAATCATCAGTATAGCTTCTCTTGTACAACACTGCAAATACCTTAATGATAGAAGTTTGATTACTCCATAACATCCCTACGTATTCTAATGTAATTTGGATGAGTGATTTTGGAAGAGTTTAGGCTTTGTAAATTTGGGAATGAGTGGTTTTACAATGGGAAGGAATGTGATTATTTATACTTTAGTGGGGTATTTTTTTAGAATAAAATAATACATAATATAATATATCAAAGAAAAAAATGTAATAATGTGATTTTGAAAAAATATATATAATATAATGGGTTTTAATACTTTTTATCTCTTTATAATTTGAATTCAAAAGTTTATTAATAAGTAATTAGGAAAGAAAGAAAATTTTTTATTTTAAGGGATCACTTTTGAATTTGAGTTATGGGAAATGATTTTTAGGTTTGGAAATTAAGTTTATTTGATTTTAATGAACTATTTATGAAATTAAATATATCATGGATTAATATTAATTTCTACTAATTATTAGGTCATTACTACATCATGAATTGTTAATTTATGAAAAATTGGTTATGTGAAAACTGTATTATAACTATTCACATGAATATTAGAGTATTTCAAAAATTGCCAAAAATTATTAGTTGGTCAATTTTGACATGTTGATTTCCAAATTAGTATTCATTTAATCAAAATAAATTTCTAACATAGGTAATTTTAATTTTTAATATATAAATAATGATTTTTATGAAACACGTTAAAATAATATTTAATAAATACTTTCTTATATTTTCTTTGAGATTCTTAATAATGATATTTTTTGTATTATAATATTTATATTTACTTAAATTAATCATTATAAATTTTATTTATATCAAAATTTATTATTTTGCGATAAAATATTTATTCCAACAGTCATCTTATTATTCCCAATGGTCATGTTAGTATTTTCAATGGATAAGTTACTATTACAGTAGTTATATTAATATCTCAATGGTCACATTAACCTTTATAAATATGTATAATTTCATTCATTAATTATTATATTTATTTCCTCTCAATATTTCATATTTACATTTTCTATAATGTTTCTTGGTTAACTAATATTGTTCTTTACTTTTCTATAGCATTGAAAGTGGGGGAGATGATTCTAATAGATTCTGGTGATCCTTACATTCTTATTTTAGCTTTTTAATTTTATATTTTCAATCCAACATTAATTTGTTTTATTTATAATTATTATAATATTATTTATTAATGAAATAATTTTTTTCATTCTATTTACTAATATAAAATGATAAAATATATTATAAAAAATTATTTTAAGAGGAAAATATCATTTAATAATTATTGGTTGTTACGTTATTCACCGATTTAAAATATAATTCCTAAAATTTAAACTCATATTATTGGTTTAGAGTATGTGTGGGTACTTATATTTCATTTTTTTCCTCTTGTTCCCATGTCCCCTATTTATACTTATGGTTTCTCTAAAAACATTGGCAATGTGATTTGTCTTATTATGTAGAACTTTGGATCTATGGTCCATGATCTTCACAAGATGATCCTCATATGAGAGGTCGTTGTCCAGTTGTACCACCTCTATATTTATTGCATACGAGGGATTAGGTATGACTTCCTCATGAGTGATATGTCGAACACATTTTGAACTTGACTCGTACTTGGTGGGAGTCCAATCCGATACGACACTGATCCTATGTGATTAGGGATCTAAAATGGGACAAATTACCTTGGGCTAAGATTCCCTTTATTTATAAACCATAGGAATATCTTCCATGTTGATATTTGATGGAAAACATTTCCTCTAACTTCAAACATCAAGTCCCTATGATGGTTTTCAACATAACACTTTTACCGACTCTCAATAGCTTTAATCTGTTATTGAATGACTTGAAAATTATCTATAATTTATTTCACAATTCCTAGTCAAAGTAGATTTCATTCTCTAACTTCATCCCAAAATGTTAGAGTTCTACATAACTTCCCATACATATCTTCATATGGAGCCTTTTGAAAACTGGATTTTAAGAAATTATTATATCATAACTTAACCAATGGGGGTTGTTAATCCCATCCACCTTCTAATTCCATTCAGTTTTCTCTTATCATTTCGTCAATTGTTTGAATAGTCCCTTTAGGTTTTTAACAGTTTATGGGTGATAGGACATGTTAGAAATCAATTCAGTACTCAAATCATATTAAAAACATCTCCATACATTTGATGTGAACCTTGGATCATGATCCAAGACGATCAAAAGTGGAACCCCATGCAGCCTCAACACTTCCATTACATATATCATGGAATTTTGTTCATAAGATAAATCTTCGCAAATATCAAAAAAGTGGGTAGTCTTGGTCAGTCGAGCCACCAAAACCCATATCGCATTATATCCTTTACATGTCTTCGTGAGACCAGTGAACAAGTCCATGGTGAAATTATACCATTTCATGTGGGTATATGAAACGGTTTCATCATCACTTTGGACATATGATTCTCTACTCTAACTTTCTGACATACCACACACATTGATATATACTCCATAGTATCCTTCTTCATGTTTTCCCATAAGATGTGCTCTAGAATGTCATGAAAAAACTTGGTAATTCCAGGATGGATAGAGAATTATGATCTATGTTCATTATCTAAGAGCTCTTTCCTTATCGTAAGTGATGAAGAAACATAGAGAATAATTCCAAACTCAATAAAACAATCATGATCGATTTGGAACTCAAATAAATTCTCTTACTTTACTACTTTCTACTTTTTTTGTATCCCCATATAATCCCTTTGTACCTCCTTGATCTTATATAGGATAGAAGGTTTGAAAATCATTTGGGAAAAGTAATTTGTATTCCCTACCATAATGTTTTCTAGATCCATCCTTTTCATATCAATAAATATCGGGTCTTTTTTAATCTTCATCATGGATATAGCAGTAGTTTCTTTTCTACTGAGAGCATCAGCTTCCTTGTTCGTCTTTCCCAAATGGTATTGAATAGAGAAATTATATTCCTTGTTTAGTTATAATCATATTCATTTTAGATGTGTTGAGATCCTTCAATGTGAATAAATACTTTAGAATCATGTGATAAGTATATATATCAATCCTTTCACCATAGAGGTAGAGTTTCCAAATCCCCAGAATGAAGATCATAGCTGCTAACTCTAGATACTTTATTAGGTAGTTTTTCTCATGGATATTCAATTTTCATGAGGCATAGGCTACCAGTTTATCATTCTTTATGAGTACAGAACTCAATAATATCTCCAAATAATCATTTTATTTCACAAAACATTATCCACTTACTGGTAGTGTGAGTACAAGTTCAATGATTATCCTCTTCTTTATCTCCTTAAATAATTCCTTACATTATTCCATCCATACATATTTTAACCCTTAACCTATTAACGATGTTATTGGGATAGAAAAGCGTGAAATATATCTTTAAAAATGTTGATGGTACCTCATTAGGCAATGAAAAATATATATTTTCATAAAACTGGTGGGTCTAGGACGTTCCTCAATTGCCATTTTTTAATGGTCCATAGAAATTCCCACACTTTTGATAACATTCCCCATGAAAGTAACTTTCTACATCAAAAATACAAACATTCTAAACATAGTATACTTTTTATCCTTCTTTAATATCACCATAACAATTGTTATATTCTCTTCATATTCCGCCTTGTTACTGGAGTTGAGGACAATACCATCAATAAAGACTTCCAAAATTTTGAAAAGTGTTGTGTCTTGAAAATTTCAAATTTAAGAAGAGGAAAATTATATCAAAATTGAAAAATGATTGAAATAAAACCCAAAAAATATTGAAAAAAAATATTCTAAGGGACCAGACCACAAATCCCAAATCATTTCATATACCTCCGCTCTGCATGGTATTCCTCTATCTTAGGGAGCATCCATGAATGAAGTAGTCAGTGGATGGATGTGGTGCTGATAGCACCCAAAAATGAGACCAAAGTCATTTGTGGGATAAATTCAGTGATTTCCACCCTCGTGAATGAATATTTCCAATGAACTAAATAGATTATGGGAAAACACAGTCTTATGGTACCCACGAATGAAACCATGTTTTTTTAGGAATGAGGTGGTGATTTCCATCCACGCAAACAGTCGCTCCATACTGGCTAAGTCATTCACATGATGAAGAATCCTCTCTTGGTTCCTAAAAAATAATTCATGCAGTCCATTACAATCAAAACATCTAGTAGATGGTTGTTTCATTCCACTATAAATAGATGAGTAAGGTAGCTCATAAGAGGAAGGATAAAAATATCAGGAGAAGCAGCCCTAGAAAACCCTCCAATACCCAAAGAACATCACAGACATCATCTCATGAACCATATGTGGGTCTGCATTCATGGAAATCATCCAACAAACCATATTTTTAAGGACGCCCAGATATGATTCATTGTAGAGTCAGTGTCGTTTACAATATGAGGGACCATTTTCTGACCATGCAAATGAATACATCGCTTCATAGATGGTCCCTTTTCAGCTAACCCTTCATGGACTCCTTCTGCATAAAATGCATCACAGACGACCCTTTATATCCTCCCTTCATAGATAAATCTTCGTGGATATATTCTTCATGGACGTTCCATTGTGGATAACTCCTTCGCAGATAGGCCTCTTCATTACTCTAACTATCCCCCATCAAATTTAGAGAGTCTCATAGTGAACTTTTCAGGAAGAGTTGAGGGAATTTTTTGTTCCACCTTATGCTTCCCTAATATCCACCACACATAATTACATGAGTCAAAAAATTCCTCATGCGTCTCCTAAAATCCCATAACCTAACTCTTATTCTATGTTAAACAATAAAGGTATACCCTTCCGTATGTCCCACACCAACAATTTATAGGTATCTTTTTCATTTTCACCCTAACCCCAAGATGTTAAACTATATGACACTTATCATGAAAACGTGAAGTTAAACATTATGGAAATCATCCTCACAACAAGACTATAAACTATTCTTCCACAGTCCCCACAACATGGCATTAAATTGTGTTGTCATCATCCCTAGAACATGACATTAAACTGTTCTTCCATAGTCCATAAAAAATGACAATAAATTTTTCTTCCAACATCCTAGATACATAAATTTAAACTATATTATACCATTTGTGAAGAAAATAGGATTCCACATGTGAAAAAAACAAGATGAATTATGCGCTATGTATTATATGCCTAATGATATGACTATCAATATATTGTAGGTAAATCCTCTCAAGGTAAGAATGTATCCTTTCTTGTGGGAGGTAGCACATTATATCCTCTTCACCTCCTCCAGGGACACATCTGGATAGATAACCATATGTGACTATCCTGGCTATGAAAATAAAATATTCATCATGAACACTCAACTATCACTCCCTCTCCCTTTAGGCTTCATCCCCATCCATCATAGGATATAGGAGGTCATGGGATATTCATATCCACTACTTCCTCTTGTTTCTCACATTGAGCATGAATCTTGTGGTCTTAGTGGTTAGTGTTGATCATTAAATATGTATGATCTCAAACCAGTAAACATGGGAAGATTCCATCCATAAGCCCCAACCACTAGGGCCATCTCCATAGATGTAAGTCCCAACATCAAACCAAATGGGAATCCTACATGGTATATACCCTAACTGTATTAAAATCAACAGGTCGTCTCTATATTTGTAAGCACAAACATCAAATATAAAATGAGATGCTTCCACACATAAGCCCAAATTATGTCCCCTAAAATGGCCAACTTCCATGAATAAGCCCCAAGTTACCAAACTATGTGGGTTTTGATTCCCATCTAACCAGGATATGTAGGAAGCCTCCCTACGTTCCAAACCAAACACCCAAATCCACCCAAATTTTTTGTGAGACACAATCACAGTAGGGTCATAACTACCCTAGATACCATATCTCTCCTGGATCCCTTGGTTTTCCTTGGTGTAAGTTACCCACCATCTGTGAGAAACCATCTTCTACCAGGGCATCCTTTCCACATGATGTAAATCTTGATGGTTGGGTCCTTGTCTCATGACCTTAAAATTTGATGTTTCCTTTTATGTAGCACCAAAATACATGGGTTCTAATTATTATCATGAGAATATGTATGAATCCCATATTATGGGATTGACCATAAAATCAAAACAACACATGTATCCCCGGATGAAAGAAAACTCCAAAGAACCTCAATAATTGTCTTAAAACAAACATTGTCCTAATAAACAATCAAATAATCATTAATCCATCCATAAAGGGGAACCATCTATTGAGAACCTCATATTCATATGGATGATTCTTGACCCATGTGTATTAATAATAGATCACTCGTATGGTTAATTTATGTATACATACTTTGGAATGAACCAAGGATTCATGCATATATCTTAAATTTGTAAAATATTCCAAAAATAGGAAATAGTTCTGCCCAAAAAGAGTGTGATGAGACCGACTTCCCATCCTCTTGAACAAAGTGAGTTCTTAAGTGTTATTGGACATGTTACCCAACGAAAACATGCCTCGGTAAAGTAGGCCCATGAATCATGAATATGTGATCCATTGTTCATTAATGGATCCCTGAACAAAACTTATTAGAGACCGTTGGAAGTCCTTGTACCCAATGATGGTTATTTCACACCATTCAACCCATTGTAATAAATGTTTAGGCCCCAAAGGAATTTTTTTTATAAAAAAATGGTAAACCCTGTGTGAAATCATTTACTTATAGTAAATCATTCACAAGATAAATGGATAGGCTTACCAATCCTCATTTGACCATTTTATTCTTATCATATGAGTCAACACCATGTGTTTCCCAAGGGGAACCAATGGTTAACCCGACATGAATCCATAACTATGGTTGTGGTATTACACCACATCAGGCCCATTTCCCATCCAATAATGAAAGAGGGCTAAGAGAGTCCATAAAATAGGCTTGTGGTCATGAGATACTAATATGATGAGGTTTTTATCTGTATATTTCATATAATTTATAGGCATTATTTACAACTTCCTTCAATCCAACGGAATTTAAAAAAAAATTCCTAAACACATGCACTAGCCACAACACCAGTAAAGTCCTTCATGAATAAGAGGAATCCATCTCCAACACAACATCTTCAACATTGGTTCTTGAATGAACTGGGTAGAGAGTACCAATTCAATGCTACTCTCCCCACACTGGAGGTGGCTAAATATGCCCTTTAGGCCATGAATCCCTACCAATCATCATACAAGTGATGGTCGGAGATCCAAAATCTGATATAAAGACTAGTTTTCTCCACCTGTTTTGAGATCCTTTTCCTGAAATGTGACAATGAGTGCCTCACACACCTTAAGGAGGCTGAGGAAGTCATCGTCAATGAGTTTATCATTGCGGGACAGGGCTTCTGATCAAGGGCTGCTGTCAGAAATTGACGATGACCACACCATACAGAACAACATCTTCATCATGAATAGAATACTTCCCCATGACCCCCCCCCCCTAATAAAATCAAACATGACTCAATCCCTAGCGATGCCTACAATGGGAAGTGATCATATAGTCTGGAAAATAGTTTCATCCTGGTTCTTGCTAAAGAAGCTCTCCATGTAAAAAATGACAACAACCCATGAGAAGGAATACATATCTTTATTCCCTCATAAAGATCTTCATCCAAATATGGTGGAAAATTATAGGCATACATATATCCCTACCAATGAACCTGAAGCCCGATATATAAATACAATGAAACATGAGAAAATGAAAATACCCACTCACAAGTGTCACGCCTATCTATCAAATACGATGGAACAATACCACCAGACACAAATTCCTACAACTAAAAATTAATACCACTACATAAATAGGGCTGAAAAATAGGTATTCACATATCCTTTCGAATGCACATGAATCCTAACATCAAAATTGGGCAAAAACAAGCTATGAGCATGTGAAAATTCATATTAATACACGCCAAGACCATTATATAAATAGGGGAAAAACATATAGGAATTTTCACATCCTTTCCAATGAATATGAAGCCAACTATAAAATATAGTGTCAACCAAATACACATAGAGGAAAATTATTGAGGATTCATATAATGCCAGTCAGAAAAATGGAGTGGCAACCAACCATGAGAAGCCACAATTTTGTTCTTGGTAATTTCAATACCATCATTTAAAAATGGTTTTAATTGGAGAAAATATCTATCATATCCCAACTATAAATGAGGGGTATATCCATATCTCTGCCCCCACATGGGATAACTATCATTTCTCAATAATAGAAAATAGGGGACTAGAGAAGGAACATATTCGTAATTCGACGCTATAATGGAAATATATTTATATTCTATTCATATAAATATCTTATAACATCCTAGAAATTATAGTGGATCATATATCATTTCTTATCCATATCATTCATACTTGTCAAGATGAAATCACTTCTATAAGAATAGCATAGAATCTGGCCATCCCCTCCTAGTGGGGTGACTCAGCCACACAATGAGGTAGTCACCCCAGTGTATACATGCATCCTTACTTCTATATAGGAGGTTTATTATTAATATTTCATTTTAAATAGACAACAATATCATGCACCAATTCACATTCCAACTGGGAAACACTAATCCACTTTGATGACCACTCTGAGGATTGCACATATCCTTACTAGAACTTAAGAAGCTCATTATTGTATCTCGGAGTACCCATAGGACCTACTCAAATATAAACATATACATGAAGGTATTCACTCACAACAATTGTCCCTAGTCACCCACATGATAGAACCTTGTAATAAATTACACCGAAGGCAGCTAGAATACAAATAGAAAATTCATGACCTTAATCAGCTGTAAGTTGTCATTCTTGATTTCATGAAACACTCATATCTGGTGGTGTGGATCCTGAAATTTTTTTACCAATTTATAAAATTGGTAGTATTAGTTGCAAAGGTCCTCCCTACAATAGTGTTACCAGTATATCTGGAGGTCCTCCCCAGAGAACATACCATGAATAAATCCTTCGTGGAGAAAAAATGATTGATCATGAGATGACATCCCCTAATGAGGATCAGGATAACCCTACTCACGGACTAAATATCACATAGTAAGAAGTTCCACCCCTTTTTATTTTCCACCTTCAATGTCCTCCCTTGGGAATATGCTGTATAAATTATCCTCTGAACAATTGAATAACAAGCTGTGATGGTATTCCTCTCCATGGAAGCACCAACTGGGAAGTTCCTCATTGTGGCGACATATTGTTTCTACAAGAAGGTCATCCAATTTTTTATCATCTTCCCTGAAGGTCCTCCCTAGGGTATACACTTCAAAAAATTATCCTTATTGTTTTAAATAGAGCTATGATGGTACCACGTGCCATGGCAGAACTAATTGTGAAGGTCCTCCTGGTGGTGATATCTTATTTCAGCAAGAGGATCCCCCCTTAAAATCGTCCACCCTAAAGGTCCTCCCTAGGTTATACACTGAGAAAAATTCACCCTATTGTCATATATCTTGCTATGATGGAATCCCTATCCATGGTAGCACAAACTGTGAATGTCCTCCTCACATTGATGTCTTAGTTTTGTAAGAAGGTCATCCCTTTTCTATTTCCCATCTTGAAGGTCCACCCTAGAGTATATGGTATAAAAATTATCCCTTCAGTTGGACATCAGGATATGATGGTATCCCTCACCATGGTAGAACCAACTACGAATTTCCCCCCATCATGGAATTTATTTTAGCAAGAAGTCCCTCCCTTACCTTTGACCCTCCTGAAGGTCCTACTTAGGGTATATGCTGTAAATAATCACTATGATTGCGGACATTAAAAGATGATGGTATGGCTCACAACTGTAGTACCAACTGTGAAGGTATTCCACATAGAAACATTTCATATCGATAGGAAGTTCCTCCCCTTGTCGATTTAAATACAAGAAACCATCATATGTTTAGCCATATGGACAGATAGGGTCAGACATGTTACATACCCTATCAACGACAAGCGACATCCTTTCTCAACTAGAAGATGGCCCATGGTAATGCTCAGTCTTTGACCCACCACCAGATCATTCCCATATCAATTAGACCCCCAATATAACCTCTAAATACTACAAGAACATCAATAAGCATTCATGTTGTGAACATCATGTTAACGATTCTCTGATAGAAGAATAGAATAATATTGTACTCACAAGAAGAAAACTATCCTGGGACAGAATAGCTGTTATGTTTTAGCCCTTATCCTCTTCTCAGTTATCCACACCAAGGAAATTGATAGAATAATGCATACATAACATTCATCTTAGTCTCTGGAAAACACTCTGCAACATTCAATAAAAATTATTACTTTATGATGGGTATATGAAAAAATTCAAAATATTTTAAGATATTATTTGTAAAATTGACCTAGAATACCTTTTGTCTGTGTGAAAATAAAAATCAGAGAGTTGGTGGAATGATCTCCAACTGACATGCCTCAATGCACTACATATGTTGCATTGTCTAATCATTGACACCCTACCTAGTGTTCATATTCAAGGACAAGGAGAGCATGGATCTTTACATTTCACTCCATGCCCCATTTAGCATAACCCATTGGAAATGGAACTATATAATGTTTGTATTCCAAGGTAATGAATAAATGAAATTCCTACTCTTTAAAGGTGGTGTTACCAATAATAATTATCCATGAGTAAGTCTAAAAATCATCATGGAATATAAGAAAAATACATTTAAAGAACACTTAATCCAAGAAACTAAGACCTTGCGGCAGGCTTCTTGCATAAGGGAATCCAATCATAAAGCACTGGTAATTTCATTATAAGTAAGTAATTTGTGAATAGAATCATGATCACATATGACTCACACTTGAATGGTCATGTGTGAGATCAAGAGAGTTGAGATAGTTGTAGTAGTTTCTGTAATATTAGATCAGCCACTATTCGCAGGGCTTGAGGAATTTTTAACACAAAATACCCTCATAAGACTGGAAAATCTATAAAATCATGACACCAAGAGAATGAGAGAAACCCAATCCTATAGGGTAGAGGTAATTATTACCTCAACCACCCCTAAATGGAAATCATTCCTTTCCCTTTTAGGGAAGACGAAAAGTACATAGGTCTCTCATTCCATCATGTATCATGACTCATTTCCCCCAGAAGGGAGGAGTATGACCAGACTATATAAATTTTCACTCTGAGTCACTCTTCCTCAAGAATCCCAAAGAGAATCCTAGAAAGGAATATAAAGGTCAATAAAAATGCAAACAATCCTCCAATCATTCAAAATCCAAATCAATTCCCATAGTTCATTATGCAACGGTGAACATCGTGGATGTTAATACCTCAGACAACACCAGAAATAATATAAATAAAGAAGAGTGAGGAGAGCATGGTAAAATCTAAGATACAATACACACTGAAAATGAAGTTTTTCTCTCCCAAAACCTAAGATCATCCCTAAATTTTAGCATTCCCTTGGCCAATACCTCATTACCTCCTCTAAGAATCACTAGAGAATATAAGAATAAATCAAACGTGTCATTCAACCCACATTATTATCTTGATGAGAACTAGATTCTTGTGCTCAAAAAAATATTCACTAAGAAGGACGAGTAAATGAAATAATTGAGGTGAATCAATGCAGAATTACTCTAAGAAAGTATTCATGTTGAATATATTCCCCAAACATAGCCTCAATTTATACTTCTAGCAGGTGTAACTCAGACACAAGGTTTTATCCTAGAAATAAAATATAGAAAAATATAGCCACCAAAAATAGAACCTCGACCATCAGTCTACCTGGACCTGATCATAGATGGAAATCAAGATTTTCTTCTATTAAGGAGACAACTAGAATAGGTTTAGGTAAATACTCATAATATAACTGTAGTGGTATATCCTCCACAAATAATTTAGGAACTATCACATCAAATCCAACCCAATCTTCCACCTATCCAAGCCAATGTTTAAAAGAAAAATCATCATGGGATTATCAACACCATAAAAGAATTTGAATCTCAGTTGCAATTCATTGAGTAATGGCATTCACCTTTGTATCTGGAATTAAAACCTTACCTAATTGGGAGAGTGACACCCCACCACCACCAAATTTTAAGAGTTCAATATTTCTAGTGTTCAATTCCTCATGTGATGTGGAACAACATCTAACCCATTATAAGTTTGATTATGATCCAATTATGAAAACTACTAAGCAACAAGAAGTAGTGAAACTATGATACTTTGTGAAAACCATGTAATGGATAGATTTTTTGTGGCACACCAGCTTTTCTGATCAATCTATCATCCGATGGGAAGACCTTCTTCAGCAGTTAATCTTATTAGGACCAATAGGATCCTATATACCTGGAGAGGGGGGTGAATCAAGGTATGGATATTCTTTTTCAAAGCTCTTCCTGCCCCACTGGATCTTGACCTCTTTATTACAAGGGTCACTTTGTTTACACTTGTGTTTTTTTTATGATCACTTATTTTATTCTTTATCTGATTATAATAATTTAAATGCAATGTAGGGAAGTAAGCAGGCAGACACATAGTTTTTTACTTGGTTCACCCTCACTAGGCTACGTCTAAGGAGCATACGCCGACAAGTTGTCAGTCGTACCAAATTCTGTTAAACTTCACTAGTTGTGGATTACAAGGTTTGGACACAGTCACTCTGTCCCAGGCTCACTGTCTTTACAAGGTTTATGGTTAGGTCACTGCTTTCCCAAGGGTCACTCCCGGTTTCTCTCTCTTTGGCTCACTACCGGTGGAGAGGATCACCATCTTCCTCTTCCTTTTCTCACTACTCTAGAAAAAATCCACTCATAGTTTATAGACTTTTAGGTCTCTTAATTATCTCTAATGAATACATCCTCTGTTGTATGTGGATTCTCTGTTGAAGTCAAACTTTCACCCATAGATGAATCTATCTTTGCACCGAAAGTATTGGGAAAACATCCAGCTTCCACACAGTCTGAAAACACTACCAGGGAATCAACCTTACTTGGCCCACAGGTCTAATCCAGAATTCAAGTATCGGCATGCAAGTCACAACTGGATCGTAGATCCACCTCAAATACCTACGCGACACAAGTCTCTGCTCCTCCAAACTTGTATGACGCAACTCCTTTTACGCCCAAACCACTATTGGCATGAAACTACTAACCAGTGCACAACTTCAACCACTGGCGTGCAAGTCTTCCTGCGCGACCACACACCACTTGCGTGACTTTCAAACCTGTGTGACGAGAGCTCTGATTTTTCTATGTTTTGAACTCCATTCAAAATTAGGAGGGGTGGTCCTGTATTTGTAGGCATTTGGTCAACCTAAGAAAAGGCACACAAGTCATCCCTCGACGCGCAAGTCTTGGTGCGCAGGTCTCTTCCCCTGCAAGTCACTTGCATGACCAACTTTCCTTTTCCAAATTTTGATCCTATGATCTTAAAAAACAATAGGCGCGCAAGTTCCCAAGCCTCCTAGGCATCGGTGCACAAGTCTCTTCATGACGCGCAAGTTACCTGCACGACCAACCCAATAATTTCACGACCCTCTTTCCTTTTCCATATTTTGACCTTCTGATCTTGAAAAACATTTGGCACTCAAGTTTCCTCTCTTTCAAGTACATGGCGTGCAAGTCCCTTTTCAATCGTTTTTCAGGCCCAAAAATTTGGCAAACACTGGAAAACGGCACCACCTTGTATCTGTTCTTTTTCTACCACCTCCAGATCATCCATATCTTTTTTCAACATTCTTGAATCAAACATAGATCATTGACTATAGCTCTTGAACATGAAATTACACCATTAAATCCCCTTTTTCAACAAATTTTTATGTCATTTTTTTGCTTTTTCAACATTCACCACACAGTTGTACACTTTGTCAACAAACACAATCTCCTCAAAAATGCTTCAGTGATGCCTTGAGGGATTTTCCCCCAACAATATCCCCCTTTGGGTTTGTTGACAAATCTTCCATAAAAAGTTAAATAGCTTAAATTTTCATCCACCATTCACCTATTGCAATTTTGATAGAGATCAAGGATTTAATCAACACATACATTAAGCACACATGAGAAATGCTCGGTGGGAGAAACAAGAGTAAATGAAAATTTCATCAATGAATCACTTAAACTCTGGAACCCACTGTTGACATCAAAATGATACCAATTTTTTCCAAACTGATACCAATTTTTCGAAATATTCTTACCACATTCCAAAATCACTCTTTTTATTTCATCACGATCCCCAGCTGTCATGATATCTATTCTTTGATCAATCACTTATAGCATCGTCTAATTTAATATGCACCCCCTTTCTCATTACTCCCCCTATCTCGCAGTTGCACCTGTCAGATTCTCCCAATATCATTCATGTTTTTTTAAATAGCCACACTATCTCCCCCTTGAACAATCATTATTTTCTCCCCCTTTGTCAACGAACCCAAAGGTCACTTCTTTACAGGCTGTAACTGAATCAAGAACACATATCAGCACATTTGGAAAAAACACATCATACCTCGGAAAGAGGGGGTGGTCCATATCCACACTCTTTTAAGTGTGGGGAGTCGACTGAACTCCCAGATGCAGTCAATGTCTCTTAAAAGCTTCCTTGGGTAAGGCCTTTGTCAAAATGTATGCAACCTGTAACTCTGTAGGCACATACTCCAACTTCACGATTCCCTTCTCAACCTTCTCCTTGATAAAATGAAACTTTATCTCAATGTGATTATTCCTTGAGTGATGGATGGTATTTTTTCTGAGATTTATAGCACTTGAGTTATCACACTGGATTCCAATCAGAGACTTCACTTTAACTCCCATATCTTGAAGTTGTTACTTCATCCACAATAATTGTGTGCCTTCTTGAGTGGACGCAATATACTCATCCTCCACGGTGCTCAATGAAATGCAATCTTGTTTCTTGCTTATCCAAGAAATAAACAATCCACCAAGATAGAATGCACCTCCTGACATTGATTTTCTATCATCTGATGATCCAGCCCAATATGCATCTGTGTAACCCAATAACACTGACTAAGATTTGTCATTATACATCCGACCAAAATCCACAGTGCCTTTGATATAACAAAGTATTCTTTTCACTATAAGCATGTGGATTTCCTTTGGATTACTCTGATATCTCACTTCTTGGAATGTGGAAAAAACAATATCAGGACTTGTTGCGTTCAAGTACAAAAAACTTCAAATAATTTGCCTGTATTCTATGATATTAACTGCCTTGCCATTCACATATTTTGTTAAGTTCATCCAGGTAGCAACTAGAGTCTTCATTTCCTTGTAATTACCTATTAAAACCCTTCTCATAACCTCCTTGGCATGTTTATATTGATAAATAAATTTTTCATTCCTTCTTTTTGTCACCTGAAGACCAAGGAAAAACGTTAGCTCTACAATCATGTCATTTCAAACTCATTTTTCGTGAATTCGGAAAACCTTCTTCACTGAGCTTCATCTGATCCACCAAATATTATGTTGTCAACATAAACCAACACCATCATCCTTTGATTACTGTCATTACTAAAATAAAGATTGTAATCAACTCCCCCATGTTGGAAACCAAGCTTCTTCAAGTACTGATCAAGTCTTGAGTACCATGCTCTTGGTTATTTTTTAAGCCCATACAATGCCTTCTTCAGCCTGAAAACTTTGTTCTCATCCTCATGAATGAGAAAAACATTTGGCTGCTCAATGTACACATCCTCTTCCAGAACCCCATTTAGAAATACAGTTTTGACGTCCATCTAGAACACTTTGAACATTCATTGCACTACTATGGAAAAAACTAATCTGATTGTCTCCAACCTTGCAACTTGTGAAAATGTCTCATCAAAGTCAATACCCTCTATTTGGGAGTATTCTTTGCACACCAGTCCTGCATTTTTCGAATCACTGTGTCATATTCATTCATCTTGTTGTGAATGACCCATTTGTTCCCAATGACATTCTTATTTTCTGGCCTCGAAACAATCTCCCACGTCTGATTCTTCTAAATCTGTTCTAGCTCTTCATTCATGGCCTGAACCCATTTTTCATCTTCAACTACATTAGCCAATCATTTTGTCTCAACGTAAGATAGAAAAGATGTCTACTACAGTGATTTCATTTTCCTTGTCTTAACTGGAGCTGATTGATTACCAATGATATTTTGCCTATTAATTTCAGTTCAACTCCTTAGATTATGTGCAAATAAAGATTTTACTTTCTCATGATCATTATCAGTATCTTCTTCTGAATAAACATCATCCACTACTAATACCCCTACGTTGTTTACTTCCTCATCACATTCATCAGGAAATTTACCATTGTTTCATTGTTCAGTGGAATCAATTATTTCAACTACTTTTCTGAGCTTCATGTTGAAACATTGTTGATACTCTCTTGAAGCTTATTTTTATCCTGAAAACTGTCAGCTAATACCACTTATTATAATTAAATAGATAAGCATGAGATGCATGATTATTACTTCTTCTACCCATCTTTCTTTCTTCCCTCTATAGGAAACACCTGAGATGAGTCATCCAATTATTTCTTTGATGGCTCTTACATCTGATTTTGTTATTGAATTCTCCCCCTATGTTATGCAATACTTCCTGGGGTTATGACCACTGTTTAGACCCATAAACACTCTTCTTCTCCTGCATAATTTATTCTCATCTTTGACTCGGTATTGAACCCCTAACAAAATATTTAAGCCTACAGAGTTGAATCTCAGTGTAGGAAACAAGAGATAAAGTTAATAACAAAATCAATTCTTATTATGCTCTATTTCTCCCTTTTTTATTCAACTTTAGTACCAGATTTGAGTCAATTAAAACTATGAAGCAGATCACTTCTCCAATTTTCATCTTTAGATGCCACTTCCCCTTGGATCGTATCTCCCTAAAACCTGAAACACTAGAATAAATTGTTAACAACATTTATATAAATAGGGAGAGGTGTGTTTCTGTTATCCTTAGGATGAGGGTTGTGGTTGATCCTGATGGGCCAACCCTTTGATTCTTTCTTGAAGAGCATCACACTCTTTCCTGGATTCTTCTAGCTACCTAGACAACTTCAACTACTCTAGCCATATGACTAAGCTTTCATTACCTGGATGATGAGTCTTTTTCTGATATGATGATTCTACAGGCTTGGACTTTCTTTCCATTTGGGGATTAAACCCACTAGTACACATTTTGGTCTTTGATGTTCCACCAATATTCAATTTCCCATGATTTATTCTCGGATAAGGAATATCTCTTCTTATCATTATCCCTATATCCTTCCTCCATTATAGGGATCTTCTTCTTTCCTCCATTTCTTGTTGTGGCACATGACTTGAAAATTTTTCAATGCAATCTTTGTTCATCTATCTTTTGTCATATATCTGAGTCGCCACACAATTTTTCACTAGTGGCAAGTCCTCCACTGAAAAGACATTCTTCTTACTCATAGTTATTGCACTTCCTCCCTTTTTCTTCCAGATTTGTTCACATTCTTTCTTAGAGGGAAGTTGTGAGTGCGACTGATACAACTTTCATTCAGCTTTATGTGATTCCCCTGAGGCTCTAAGCCTATTCTCCAACTTACCACTTTATCTCCCAATGTAATATTTCTCTTTATACATCACTGGATTCAAGAATCTCTTTCTGGCCTACTTTTCCTTTCTTGCATTCTTCTTACTGCAACCTCATTCAAAATTCCCATGATTAGAACATATGAAACATATTCCATTAAAGGCAAACCTTATTTTGTAATCTCCCAGCCAATATGTTGATGCATCTTGAGTTCCTATTTTGACATTGAGCTCCTGATCTTCCTGACACATACTCATTTTGTGTCCCTTTGTTCCATAGTAGTAGAATCTGATGAATGTTTTCCTCTGAGAGACTCTTCTCTCTGATTTCTCATGAAACTTCATCTTATTCTCATATTTTGTACATTTTCTATTTTCACAATGCAAAATGTACTCTTGAGCCTCTGAACAAAAACATTATGTGTTTCGACAAGCACATGTTGTCACTACCTCTTATAAATGTCCTCTTAGTTCTCTCTCTAGTACCTACAATATTTTCTCGACTTCTGGAATTGTTCACGGCTCTATTTCTATCACGCACGGGAGGGGAATCATCAAATCCAATATTTTTTCATCCCAAACTATATGGTCTCTGAGATGAGAAAATATTCTGTTGGTTCTCTTCAAAAATATCATATTTATTCTTCTTTTTATCATCACTTGTCAAAGGATGATCAAATAGTAAGTGCAATGTATCCTTCATTTTAGACTTTCCTTTGGTATTGGATTTATCAACTTCCTTCTTAACTAGTTCTATCTCTTCTTCCAACTTTTAAATCTTCATATCCCTTAATTCAAGTTGTACACCAAGTTATCTCTTGAGAAGCTTCCCTCTACTCATCTAATCTTCCAATTCATGTTTCATCTTATCCACAATTCCACCTTGCTCCTTTACATTATATTTTTCCTCAGCAGCAGATTCAGAGATGGATACAATCTCTTGTTGTGGCCTCTGATTCTTATGAACTAGCTCAGATAGCTATGTAGCAAGATCATCATTTCTGGATTTCAGATTCTGAATTTCATTTGTGTCCAGATTCTTTCCCTTAACATCATCTTTGAGTTTTTCACTATTTATAGACAGCTTTTTCAGTTCTTCGGCTTGAGAATAATTCTTCTCCCTTAGATCAGTCACCACATCAATAATCCTTTGATTTAATCCTCTTAGCTTGTTAACCTCAATTTCCATTGCTTGGATCTTGATTTCTTTAGATTTTATCTCTTCATCCAATTTTTGAACCAGTTCCATTGCCTTTTGAACAACTTCCACTATTCGAATTCTTGGTGTTTCTTCATCATCAGTGCTTCCAACATCACTTGGATTATCAGGTTCTTCACTCGTTCCTTCAGCATCATTTAATGAGTAAGTATTTTCATAGTATGATTCATCCAAACCATTTTTCAGTTCACTACATGATTCCTTTAACTGAATCACACTCTTTCCATTGACACTTCCATAGTGGGTAATTTCACCAAACCTCTACTTCTTCTTTGAAGTTCTTCCCTTTGCCATGGCAAAATATGATAAGAGCAGATTGGATCTTTAACATGAGCAATCGACAGAACCAAGTCAGAGTAAACAAATCTACTAAAAGAAACCTTCCCTCTAATACCAATTGTTAGGACCAATAGGGGCCTATATACCCTGAGATGGGGGTGAATCAGGGTATGGATATTTTTTTTCAAAGTTCTTCATGCCCCATTGGATCTTGAACTCTTTATTACAAGGGTCACTTTGTTTTCACTTGTGTGTTTATTATGATCACTTATTTTCTTCTTTATCTGATGATAATTCTTTAAATGCAATGCATGGAAGTAAGCAGGAAGAAACAGAGTTTTTTTACTTGGTTCACCTTCACTGGGCTACTTCCAAGGAGCATATGCCGACAAGTTGTCGGTTATACCAAATTCCACTAAACTTCACTAGCTATGGATTGCAAGGTTCAGGCATAGTCACTCTGTCCCAGACTCACTGCCTTTACAAGGTCTAGGTTCAGCTCACTGCTTTTTCAAGGGTCAATCCATGTTTCTCTCTCTAGTTCACTACCAGTGGAGAGGATCACCTTCTTATTCTTCTTTGCTCACTTCTCTAGAAAGGATCCACTCATAGTTTATAGACATGTAGGTATCTTCATTATCTCTAATTAATACATCCTATGTTGTATGTGGATGCTCTGTTGAAGTCCAACCTTCACCTGTAGATGAATCTCTCTTTGCACAAAAGGTATTGGGAAAACATCCAACTTCCACGCAGTCTGAAAACACTACTGGGGAATCAACCTTACTTGGCCTGCAGGTCTAATCTGGCGTGCAAGTATCATCACGCAAGTCACAACTGGTGCGCAGGCCCACCTCAACTACCTACTCGACACAAGTATCTGCTCCTCCAAACTTCTGCAACACATCTTTTTTTACGCCCAACCCACTATTGGCACACAACTACCAATGGGCGCGCAACTTCAACCACTGGCGCACAGGTCTACCTGCGTGACCACACACCACTTGCGTGAATTTCACACCTGCGCGATGGGAGCTCTGATTTTTCTAAGTGTTGAACTTCATTGAAAATGAGGAGGGGTGGTCCTGTATTTATAGGCATTTGGTCAACCTACGCGGTGGCGTGCAAGTCACCCCTCAGTGTTCAAGTCTCGGTGCACAGGTCTCTTCTCCTGCAAGTCACTTGCGAGACCAACCTCCCTTTTCCAAATTTTGATCTTCTGATCTTGAAAAACAACAGGTGCACAAGTTCCCAAGCCTTCTAGGAATTTGCGCGCAAGTCTCTTCACGACGTGCAAGTTACCTGCACGACCAACCCAATACTTTCATCAACCTTCCTTTTCCAAATTTTAGATCATCCATCTCTTTTGTCGATGTTCTTGAATCAAACATAGTTCATTGACCACAGCTCTTGAACTTGACAATCCACCATTAAATCCCCTTTTTCAACAAATTTTTATGTCATTGGTTTTCTTTGTCAACAATCACCACATGGATGTACACTTTTTAAACAATCACAATCACCTCAAAAATGCTTCAATGATTCCTTGAAGGATTTTTTCCAAACAAATCATCTAGTTTAGCTCAATAGTGTAGAATAAAACACTCAGTGACCTCTCGAACAGCAAACAGAGGGAGAATGAGTGACTCTCATACTTAATATTAATATTGAATGGTTTGACATATTCCATAAACTATACACTCTACCAGGAATATATACTTTTTATGTGAATTGATAATCTTCATGATGAGATATGGACTCCTCTCACCCCTGATAATTATATAAGTGGGTTTTGAGCTTTCTACATCATTTCCCAAATGGTCGAGGACTTTATACAACAAAATAAGCTCAAGTCCCATATAATCCCATCAATCCAGGGGGAAATAGAGATAAAGGTGGAGGCAGAATCAGTCAAAATTATGCCAGACCCTGAACTCGCTCGAGCTCCCACGCCTTCAGCATATCATGCAGTGCCCCCTGTGTGTCAACAGTGACCCCCACCTCAATAAGATGAGAAAAGAGATCCCATAAGGAATTAATTCGATGAAAGAAGGAATAAAGTTAAGTAATTATGAGATGATTAGGTCCACGTCCATTTTATAGGCACTATGGACTATGATTTACTTGGTCTACTGGAACTAAAAAAGGGCCAACGAGGTGGTTCTTGATGATCGGCCAGATTACTTTCCCTTTCACCAAATACTGGGACACAACATTTATAAGTGATTCAACTATAAATACCTCCAAGAGTAAATGATATATTTTTTGTACTTAAAACTAGAACTGGAACCAGTAAATGTGGCATAGGTTTCCACTAATGCCCTTGAATAAAGAGGGGATTGGAAATATGTTGTTAACTGAAGGGTTACAGAAGTTTGATAGTTGGATGACTCGGTAGAAAATCAATAGAGCTCATGGAATACTCCAAGAAAAGTTGAAACAACTAATTATGTCCCCATATTATTCTGCTACAACATAGCCAATTCCATTGGGGCCATAAACCTCCAATTTCTAGACCATCAAAAAGAATCCTGATCAAAAATATAGAGGCCAACTATAGGATAAAGAAACTACTCCTAGGAAAATGTTTTCTTTAACAATCTAAGATTTTATTCCCTTAGATTGGAAACAATGGCCACCACCCCACAATATAGAATCACCATAAGCAGTCAGTGAGGCAAATTCATGATCATATAGGAAGTCTTTTTTATCTCCATTAACATCATTCACTTGATGGATCACTTCTCCGATGATGAGTATGGATAAGAAGAAAAGTTCCCTACATCCAACTGGGGAACCATAGGTATTGGTCACTAGAGTCGAGGATACTAGGGAATATGCAGTCATGGTAGGATCTAAACTTATGATCATAGCCCAACTCAAACTATCAAGGTTGTAGAGTCTAATGCAAGAACCCTTTAGGAGACCCAATAAGAAAATGACAATCCCCATAAACTTGGAATTATCCACTCTAAACTTGTCATTATGAAATTTCCATCAGAAGAAAGATATAATGTCTCAAGATTTTTGTGTAATGTTTTTTCAAATTATATGGTATTGTTTCGAGATTAAACACTTTGATGGCACATGATTCTGAGGCCCGGTGTGCCCGTAACAGAATTTTGAACGTTTTTAAGGTATGTTAAGTAAACTTGCGAGTGGGTTTTTTCAAAAATATGAATAGGTAATCGAATCAAAAATCTGATGGAACCATTGAACTCAGAATACCAGTATTTTCATATAGAGGATATAACTTCGGCCGACAAGGGATGAACAGAAAATTTGATTTTCGAACTTTTCAAGTAAAGTATTATAATAACATAAAATGTTATCTTATTTCTCTTCTCACTGACAAGCGATGACACTATAGTGCAGAAACAAGGAAACGATGAAGAGAATTAATGGATCTCATTAATAGGTCATTAACATGCAAATTAACGACTATTTAATGATGTGTAACAGCGATGTTGTTTCATAAATGAAAAAACATTGCAATGTGACATCACAGCGTAACAGAAATTTTGCAATGTATTTTCTTTTTAATATTTCACACATTGGTGGAACGAGGATTAAACAATGGGGATTCGCTGATAAACCTCTGATAGGTATCTTACCTAATGAAAAAAGACGAACGCCAGTGGGACATCATCGACATCAATGTACCTCAAAGAACGATGAATTCCATCGACCTCTTATACCCTCGAGGAGGAAGCGTTATGGCAACGAACGTTAACTAGGTAGGGGTTTAATTTTAAAGTTTCAATGTTCTTTTTCTAAATGACCCGTAGGGATCATCTCATGAATAGGCTGATCTGTGGATCATGTGTTCTTGTGGGAGGGTATTGCTTTTTGGGATTTATTTATCTGGGTTTAAACTATCACTTGTTTGATTGAACTAAAATCCCCAAACCTTCCCCTGCTTTAATCCTTGGATGTGGAGGGTGAAGGATAACATGAAAAAGGCCTGAGCACCGTCTCCTTTTCCATTCCTTTTTTCGCATCCTCAAATTAGTGGTAATATGAATCTAGGGCCAAGGAAGTGATGGCTGTGACTCAAGAGTCCAATAGGCATAGGAGGATCGACAAACGGACCATTAAAGCAACTTCGGTGGCCCACATAAGGAACTGTCAGTGACCAGCCACCCTTAGATGTGGGCGGAGGTAGGCGGTGTGCCCGTCATCATATCACGGAGTCATGGAGGTATAGTGTCGACTGACACCATGTGGTGGAGGTGGCCTGCGTCCGGGCGGCCCGGGAAAGCTGTCGAGTCGCGTTCTCTTAACCGCGGCTGGAGGGAGGACCCGAATCCATGGTGTAGAAAAGGGGTTCTGATGCGGAAACCAGCCATGTCCTGGACAGGCAGACCACCATCGACCTACATGTGCTGGCCAAGCTCCTACTGGAAGGCCGCACTCCTGGCCAGTGGGTGAGGTCAGACCCGTGCCGGCAAGCCGGGCCAGACGAGACCGGGTTGCCAGGCGACCTGGTGGGTTGGACCCTCAGCCAATCTAGGCCAGGTTCAGTGAGGCCCATTGGGGCTAGCACACTGGTTAGATCGGACCAGACATACCATGTGTAACACCCCAAGCTTCCACGGTACGCTTCTCTTTAAATAATACATTAGTGTGTGTTATATGCAACTTCGAGTTCTAACACACACCACAACCTATCAAACTAGCCGTTATGAATATTAATATCCTCATTTTGAAATTTTATAAATTTTATCTTTCAAAATGGACATCATTTTTGGATTCATAATATCGAAATTATCTTAGGGTGAATTTTTGGTATTTTTCTGAAAACATTCAATTTTTGATGAATTGTGAAAAAACATTGAGTTATAGTTTAAAACCAAATTTTTATTTAAATTTTTATTTATTTTATTTAAATTTAATTACGGTCAAAATAGATACATAATACCTATATATGTTCAATGTAATTCATTGAAGTTAGTTTAGAATAATTTTTGATATATAAAAATTTTATTTAACTTTTCACCGTCTTTTACCCACCTCCTATGAGAATTTGGAAATTCAGAAAAAACATAATTTTAACACTTCTATGAGTAGAATTTTGAAAATACAAGAGAAACTATTAATATCAAATAGTAAAATTTGGTTCAATAAGATAAAAATAATTTTGGTGAATAGTAACTTTTTACTGTTATTTACCACGATTAAAAGTAAATAGGGTAATTAAGGGTAAAAATGATATTAATATTACCCTAACACATGTCCTAATTCTATTGGACAAGTATATCTAGAGCAAAAACAAGGAAATTTATTATTATTCCATTCAAAGTAGAGTTAAAAGAGTTAAAATCAAAGTTTATTTACTAAAATGTTTTTAATATAAGGTTATAACTAAAATAAATTCTATTATAAATATTCCTTAGAAATCTAAAAATATTTCCTACATAATTGTATTTTATTTATAATTTTTAGACATTAAATAATTTAATTTATTTATGACACAATAGTGATGTAGTAATTACCTAATTAATGAAATATTAAAATAATTGCTCTTAGAAATATCAAGAAAAATGTAATTTGAGACTTTTAATGAATTACACTAATTTTATAGGTTAATATGACAAATTAGGATTGGTTATATAAATTTTTCTCAAAGTAATAATGCTGTTATGAAATTATCAAAAACAAAATTCCCAATAGTGTCGAAATTGACATAAAAGAGTTTTTTAAAACAAATATTATATTATTAATTGATACTCTATTACTAAAAATCTAAGTTTCATCCCAAAAAACTTATATAATGATAGGTGTATCATTAAATGACCACTTGGGGTCTCTTGAAGGTATATAGTTTTTTTATTAACTATATAATATAAAAATACAAAGAGACATGGTAAATGTCAAACTAATTAACTAAGAGCTAAAACTAAAAGATAAGGTAAATATAGTGACCCAAACCTATCCAAAACCTATTGGTTGAATGTTTTTCGACCTATCCCCACCTAAATAGTTAAATAATCGACTTTGGAGCCAGTAGAACCCGAATATGAATTTATTATAAAATAATATTTCTAGCTTTTCCTAAGGTACCCCTCACCCCTCTTATAAAAGGGCAGTCCCCCTTCTCTAAAATTCATACCTTCAAAGACTTTGGTCTCATCCAACCTCTGCCCAAATACCCTCTAAAATATCCTCCCTTCATTCTAGAGGCCTTCCTTTATTCATAAATCCAACCTAAGGTTCCCTTTTGATCAAATCAAAAGGAAGAACCTAAAGAAGAGGTAATGTTTTCACCACCCTCTTTCAAGTTCCTTTCTTCTTAAACTTCTTCTTTCTTTATTATTCACATTCTAAAATAATAAATCCAGTATATTATATATAATGTGATGTTCTTATAAATTTGGTACAACCATATTCATATTTCTATACATCCTTTTAATGACATGTCACCATATGTGCATACGTACGGCTTATCGTTTCCACGTCGTGGTGTTATTGTTATTCAATAAATTATTATTTGGATGGGTATAATAATGATGTGTAATTCATGTAAATAATATGAATAACATTATAATGATTCGGTATATATGATATAACATCCAATTATATATTATTTTAATATCAAAATAATTACATTGTCGCTCATGCGTACGTACGGACTATCATCTCCACGAACGTGATGAAATTCATTCCCCATCGTATCTATTCAAGACTAATTCTCATTAAATTATTGAAAATAATTTTTAAGGACTTTAAATCATTATGTATTTGAATAAGATACAACCTATTCATAACAAACACGACTTATGTAACAAAACATATAAAAGAAAACGAGTAAGTTAACACCCGAAACAGCGATAATACTAAGATTTTATTAACAAAGAAATGATCAAAGATCATGTATGATATCATATTAATTTAAATGATTCATGTATAATTTAATAGAAATTATGCCACCATTATATAGGAGGTTAACTTACCCTCAACCAAGTAAAATTACAATGTAAGTGTTCATTTCACAATCTCTTCATTAGTCGAGGTAGTTTATACGTAATTATCTACTAGGACCTCTTTATCATCCACATCCATGTTTCTTAAAAATATATTTCAAATAATTATTACTATTTTACAGAATATGGGTTAAATTCATTTATACCCTTTTTTACTTTTTATAAAAATATTATAAAGGAATCTTTCTGTCATTTTCCAAAAAAGGTTCTTTTAACGTTTTCGACAGAATTAAGGTAAGAATGTATTTTTTAACTTATGCGGTTGGTGCGGCTATTTTCTGACATTATAAAATTTTCAAAGCTTCCCTTATAAGTTTATAAGAATAATTTCAAATTAAATGTTTTCTTTTATAATTATGTGACTTTTAAATGATTTCAAAAAAAATAGATATTTCTCTCAAATAGTTTTGATTTCATCTATGTCAACATACTTTGATGGATTTTAAGCTTATTTGATGTTTATTTGTTATGATACAAAGCTTCCATATTGTATTGAAGGTTTTGTGATATGTTTACTGTGGATGTGTTATTTTTATACCATTCATGGTTTATGGAGAAAGTATTGACATTTCATATGCTAGTTTTAATAAGAATGTTTATGTTATGTTAAACCTGTTCATATGAGGAATGCATTGGACTTAATAAGTGACTGGTGGAACCTGCTATAGCTCCTCGATGCATCGGTAGGTCTCAAGATAAAAACTACTGTCTTGGCACAAGTCCTTGACAAAATCTTATTTGTAGTCTTGGAACAAGTCCTTGACTATGTGGTTATGATAGTCTGGTATTATGCATTCCATCATTATGAAAGTGGTTATTGATATTTCATGTGATTATTCGACTAGGAGAATATCCATGTGAATATGAAAATGGTATTATTTCATTTTATTTCTTCCATAGTATGATGAAGTTCAACTTTAAAAGGATTTTTCCTTAGTTATAAATTTCCTTAAATGTTTATGCTTATTTATGAAAGTTTCTGCTAAATTGTTATCCTTACTGGGCATCTGAGGTCACTCCTTTTTATGCTTGGTTTTTCCCAGGATGTGAAGAAATATTTTCTGATTGACCTACAGGGATATTATGAGGGGATATGAGTGTGGACTATGGAGACTATGTTGTCGTAGTTTTCATTTTATGATGTAATATAAACATTATGAATGTATCTAGTGATTCCAAGGCTACTAAACTAATCGGTCTTTTGAGACTTGATCTTTTGTGATCATTCCAACGTTATGAAATAATGCACCGACTCTGGGTAACTGGGGTCGGGGAATTACACCCTGACTTGAAATAGGTCATCTCATTTTAGTAGAAAAAACCAAGGTATTTGGGACCCCTAGGTCGTGTAGTTCAGGTCGGTCCGACCGGGTCGAACCGGGGTGACATGCCACCTACCCCTGGTTGTTAAAACACTAATAACTTGCAAACCAGGCATCAGATTGATGAGATATTTGCAGCGTTGGGACCCTCTCAATGATTCTGATCTTTTGGTATGATATAAGGAGAATTACAAGTAAATGAATTGTAAGGAATGTATTAGGGGAGCGGTTCTCCCGAGATAAAGCTCGTAAATGAGCATCAGTCATATGTACCTCAGTGGTCCGGTAGACAAACAACCACATGGACCTCAGTGTCCAAGTAGACTAGCAGCCATGTGGACCTCAGTGGACCGGCAGAGCCATGTAGACCTCAATGGCTCGGCAGATGAGCAGCAACCGTGTAGTCCTCAGTGGCCCGACAGAATTCAGTGACCCATCAATGATGAGTCTCTCAATAGTAAGAAACATTTTCACTATAACCGATGAACCTTTCCTACTCTAGAATAAACCTACTATAAGATTTCCTTTATTTATGGATATTATTAGTGGTTTCATTGTGGTATTTCTCTTTAGTGGACCAGGTTCACCTACAGAGTACTATGTTACTCACCCATTCACGGGCTTCCCCCACATGTGTTGTGTCTTGTGCAGATGACGAATTCTTCTATGGAGGACTTGGTGCCCTAGGACCAGGAAGGGCCTAGTGATATCCAGAAAGCCAGAAATTCTAATTTGGCTTCCAGTAGCTACACTACTCTTACCATAAGGTGGGGTTTTCAGCAGATGGATTCCCGAGTCCCTTTGTACTTTGATTTCATTAATTGTTTTTGTTGGGTTTGTATTCTGGCCCTCTTGATTTCAATTGTACTTATACACAACACTAGTTTTAGTATACTTGTTTCCCCCTTTTAATTTGTGGGATGTGGTTGGGTTTGTGTGTGTGTACAGGTACTCAACAAAATTCATCCCACTTTTAGGTTGACGCCTTCGGTGTTAGTCACCAACCCCTAGCCTTCGGGAGGCGGGCTTCAGTTAGTCATGGCACGGGCCCTGGGGGATGGGCCGTGACAAAGTGGTGTCAAAGATGGTCAGTTCTACATCAATAACCAAGAGTCATTGTTTTTAGTTCTAGGGAAATAGTTTTAAATGTTTCAAGTCTGAATTTCAGATTTAGGGAGTCCATTGTTGGTGTGGTGACTGATGTATCCACACACCAGAACCTTGAATTCTACTTTTTGGCTCAATTCATAAAAAAAATGGTTGCAAAAGTGTATCCTTATTTTATTTCAAATAATATTCACCTCACCAGTTAGCTAGCCTCACCCATGGTGCAGTGGATGAGAGGATTCCAAGCATTCCTATAGTGGTGGACAAGTATGATGATGTTTTTCCTAAGGTTGTTCTGGGATTACCTCTTCACAAAGAGGTATGTTTTTGCAACGACATGTACCCTGATATGGAACTAATATCCACACCATAAAATCAGATGGATCCCATGATGCTTCGTGAGATGAGGTTATAACTTGAGGACTTCTAGTAAAAGGGGTTCGTAAGGCCCAACATTTCCCCATGGGTAGCCCTGGTGTTGTTTTCCAAGAAGGCAGACAGAAGTTTGAGGTTATTCATGGACTTCCAGTGCCTGAACTAGGTCCCCATGAAGAACAAGTATCCACTATCAAGGATTTATGACCTCTTCTATTATCTTAAGGGAGCGAGGTGGTTCTCAAAGATCAACCACAAATCAAGCTATCACCAGCTTCAGTTACAGGATGAGGACGTATCGAAGAAAGACTTCAGCTATCAGTATAGACGCTATGAGTTCGTAGTGATCTCCTTCAGCGTGACCAACACCACAGAAGTGTTCATGGGACTCATGAATAGGATCTTACAGACTTAACTTGATCAATTAGTGGTAGTCTTCCTTGATGACATCTTGGTGTACTCGGCGTCGGAGGTGAAGCATGCTACAAACCTATGAATAGACCTAGATTCACTCCAAGAGCACCAACATTATGGTCTGATCTTGAAGTTATAGTTTTGGATTTAGGAGGTACACTTTCTGGGACATGTCATCTCAGAGGCTGGAGTTTTAGTGGATCTTGTGATGATAGAGGCAGTGCTTTCTTTAGAGGTACCCAGAAGTGTGATTGTAGTAAGGAGTTTCTTGGGGTTGGCCAGGTAAAACTAGAGGTTCAGACCTAACTTTTCTTGGTTAGTATAACACTTTTCAGCTTCGAAAAAGAAAGGACAGCCCTTCATGAGGATAAAGTGGTTCCCAGAGAGTTTTCAGGAGCTGAAATGGAGATCGATGAGTTCCCTCATCTTGAGACTACCAGAAGATGGCTTTGGGTATGTAGTGTTCCATGATGTGTTAGGGAATGGACCGGGTTTTTTCTTGATTTAGGACCAATAAGAGATTGCCTACGGCTCACGATAGTTAAGGAAACATGATAATAACTATAAAACCCACGACCTAGAGTTAGAAATAGTGGTCTTTTCCTTTAAGATGTGCCAGCACTACTTGATGGGTGAATGGTTTACAGTTTACTCTAACCACAAGAGTGTCATGTATATATTCTCTCAGAAAGATCTGTACCTGAGACAATGGTGATGGATAGAGTTCCACAAAGACTATGATTTAGAGATATTCTATACTCCTGGGAAGGGGAACGTGGTAGTATACACATTTAGTAGGATGTCCAGTTTACAGCTGCTGAGTGAGGTGACAAAGTAGCTAACTATGATGTAGAGATCCTTTGAGGATGATTACAGAGCATATTATCTTTTATTGATGACTTTTACTCACCCACTCTTACAGATAGTTTGGGAGGCACAACTGGTGTATGTTGGATGTGAGGCCGGATGTGGTCAGTTATCCTCAAGACATGCTTCTGATGGAGTTTTGATAGGTGGGGATCATGTCATCCTTTTTCGAGGGTGCATTATAGTACTAGGGGAATTGTGTGAGGAGGTGTTGATGGAGTTCCATAATTCACCTCAGATGGTACATCCTTGAGTGTTGTAGATGTACCAGGACCTCCGACATCAATACTAGTGTCCAGGAATGAAGAAAGAAGTTCCCGAGTTTGTCTCACGATGCCTCACTTGTCAGTAAATGAATGTCGATAATCTGGTTCCAGCAGTCCTGTCTTAGCCACTTGAGGTACGAGAGTGGAAATGGGATGGTATCTCAATGCACTTCATGATAGTGTTACCGCATACATCTAAAGGCCATGATTCTATCTGGGAGATTTTTAACCGACTCACCAACTCAAATCACTTCCTACCCATCTGAGAGAAGGGTCCAGTAGAGGGAATGAGATGCCTCTATGTCCAAGAGATAGTGCACCTTCATGGGGTTCCATTGATGATTAACTCAAACTGAGATGCACAATTTACATCCAAATTGTAGAAGGGATTATATGAGGCATTCAGGACACAACTGCACTTGAGCAAAGCTTTTCATTCCCCAGAGGAATGGTCAGATAGAGCGGACGATACATACCTTAGAGGATATGCTTCGTGCTTGCATCCTAGATTTTTGTCATAGTTGGGAGGACCACCTACCACTGGTGGAGTTTTTAAGAAACAACATATATCACTCCATCATTGGAATGGAATTGTTCGAGAACTTGTATGGGTGGCCTTGCAGATCACCCCAATGATGGACGGACCTAGGGGAGTCGGAACTCAGGGGTCCAATGTTTGTACGTGCTACCGCTGAGAAGGTTCATATCATCCATGAGTGGATGAGGACTATAAATAGTAGGTAGAAGTCCTATTCCAATTGGAGAAGGGGACCCATTGATTTTGAAGATGGAGACCATGTGTTCCTTCGGGTCTCACCCAGACAAGGATTGTGGATATTTTTTCGGAGTGGAAAGTTATCCTTGAGGTTCATAAAAACATTTTAGATATTGAGTAGATTTGGTGAGGTGGTTTACTACATAGATCTTCCCCCAAATATGCACTGAGTGCTTGATGTTTTCCATGTGTCGTAGATGAGGAGATACTTTGATTATCCATCACACGCCCTCGACTGGGACGAGCTGTACATTGACGATGGAGAAACATTAGAAGAGTTCCAAATAGATATAAAGGATCGACATGAGGGGTTACTACATGGGCGGTCGATTTCTATGGTGCACATTCGGTGGTAGCACAGGAAAATCCAGGAGAGCACACGAGAGCAGAAGTCCTATATTTGTTCTTAGTACCCCCATTTTTTATTAGCCCTTGTTTTGGATTTTGGGGACGTAAATCCCTAGGGTGGGGAGAATTTAATGTATCGGGATTTTGGAGTAAATTATTTTCAAATTAAAGGGAATTATTTTGAGACAACACACTCTAATAGAACGTGATTCTGAGGCCTAGTGATTCTAGAATTAAAATTTGAAAAAACTTTATGGTACATTTAGTAAACGTGTGTGAAGGTTTTTTTTACTTTTGAACCGGTGCTCAGATCAAAAATATGGGGGCACCATTGAACTCAAAAGGTCAGGATTTTCCTATAAAGGAATCAGCTTTAGATGACAAGGTCCAAATGGAAAATTCAATTTTTGGACTTTTTGAGAAATATAATAAATTATTATAAAAACTTATTTTATTTCTTTTCTCATCAAAAATCGGTGACACAGCAATGCTGCAGTGCAACGATGAGGCGGTGATGAGGTGTATTAATGGACCTCATTAATTTCTCGTTAACATGTAGTGTAATGCTGTTTTAATGACGTGTAACAGCGATGTTGTTTCATAAATGAAACAGCATAATGGCGCAATGTCGTAGCGTAACAGAAACATTACAACTTTTTTCCTTTTAATAGTTGATACATTAGTGGAATGAGGATTAAACTATGAGGATTCTCTGATGATCTTCTAATTGAATTCCTCCCCAATTAAGAATGATGAACTCTTGTGGGATGTCATCAACTTCAATGTATCTCAATGAACGAGGAATGCAATTGACATCCTGGACCCTCGAGGACAGAGCATTATGGAAACAAATGTTAACGAGGTAGGGGTTTTATTTTAATGTTTCTTCATTAATTTTCTAAAGGATGAATATGGGTCAACCTA
The DNA here is from genome assembly GCA_963277665.1 of Viscum album. Lineage (NCBI taxonomy): Eukaryota > Viridiplantae > Streptophyta > Magnoliopsida > Santalales > Viscaceae > Viscum > Viscum album. The sequence continues at coordinate 1,297,257,951 of OY728135.1, forward strand.
GGAAATGTTTGATCTATGGATAGTGTCTTCTTGCGGAAGGGTATAACTTTTTTGGATTTCTTTATCTGGGTTTAAAATATCACTTATTTGATTGAACTGAAATCCTTAGACCTTCCCCAACTTTAAACCACTAACACAGAGGGTGCAAGCCGACATGAACAAGGCATGTGAAACTCTGCCTTGTGTGTTCCTTGTGGCTACATCCTCCAATCAATTGCAATATTTATCTGGGACCAAGGTAGGGATGGCGGCGACCCGAGAGGCCCGTAGGTGCGTGTGGATCGAGAAAATGACCATCGAAGAAACTTCGGTGGCCCAAAAATGGAATGACTGGCATGCCAGCATCGATAGTGTCAGCTGCGAGAAGAGGGAGGTGGTGTGCTTTTCGTCATGCCATGACGGTAGAGAGTCACAGCTAGCCAGTCGCGGTGGTATAGAGGTGCGGCACAGACCACCACTACGTGGTGGATGGATCCCACCTTTGGGCCTCCTGGGTGATCTAGAGACTCGCGGTCTTTCGACCGTAGTAGGAGGGAGGCCTTGCATATATGTAGCACCGAACGGGGCTGGACGCAGCAACCAGCCATTTCCCAGCCATGTGAAATACCATCGGATCGCACATGCAGGTCGGTCCCCTATTGGCGGGCTGTGCACCCTAGTAGTGGGTTGGGCTGGACCACCGCTGGAGCACCGGACTCATGCCCTCTGGGCTGGTCAAGAGGAGACTGGGTCATCGGGTGACCTGGTGGGTTGGACCTGCTGCCAAACTAGGCCGGTTCAGCGAGGCCTCTTGGGCTTGGCCCATTGTTCAGGGAGGACCGGACCTACCATGTCGAGAACCAGGTCAAGTTGAGTTAGTCAAATCAAACATGGGTATGTGGGACCCCCAGCCCGGGATGGTCGGGTCAGTCTGACCAGTTTGGACCGGGCCCAAATGCAATCGTCCCCTGGTTACTAAAACGCTAATAACTTCCAAATCGGGTGTCTGATTAACAAGCCCTTTATGGCCTTAAGACCCTCTAAATGAGGAGGATATTTGTTATTCTCTTAGGATACTTCCAAGTAATTTTAATTTCAATGTATTTCTTGGGGGAGCAGTTCTCCCGGGATCAAGCACGCAGACGAGTAGTAGCCATGTGGACCTTAGTGGCTCGGTTGACAAGCATCCACGTGGACCTCAGTGGCACGATATACCAACATCCATGTAGATATCAGTGGCCCCAAAGAGCTATGTGGACATCATTGGTTCGGTAAATTAACATCATCCGTGTGGACCTCAGTGACATAGCAAACATCAGCAACCCATTGGGGACTAGTCTCTCTAGAGTATAAAATGTTTTCACTATAACTGATGAAACATTCCTACTCTAGAATATACCCGGTGTTAGTTTTCCTTTCATTGTGGATTTTCTTTGTGGTTTCTTTGGAGTATTTATCTTTAGTGGACCTGGGTCCCCTACTGAGTACTATGTTACTCACCCTTGAAAGGGCTTCGCCCGTATGTTTTGTGTCTTGTGCAGACGATGGATGCTTCAATAGAGGACTTGGTGGCCTAGGACTTGGAGGGGCCCAATGGGATTAGGCTGGCAAGACATTCTTCTTCGGCTTCCAGTTCCTACACTACTCTTCCTATCATGTGGTATTTGTTGAGTCAATAAGTTTTTCTTTATGAAATTTTCCATTCCTTAATTCTTGGGGGAGATTGATAAGTCAGCAAGATTTCTTTATGACTTTTCCATTCCTCTTGTTTTGAAAATCACAAACACCTTTTCTTAAGGAAAATTTCATTTTACCCCTATTTTACTTCCATAAGGAAAATTTTCTACCCGAAGGAAATTTACCCCTATATTGTTTTCATTGTTCATATCAATATTTTCCTTATGTATAAAAATCAGATTCATATCTAAAACCTCATAATTGTATAATACATAGATATGAGGTATTCTGTTTTAGGATCCGAATTCTGGATATGAACTCTAATGAAGTTCAACTCCGAATTCTGGATACGAAATCTCATGAAGTTCCACTCTGAATTTTGGATACGAACTCTCATGAAGTTCCACTCTAAATTCTGGATACGAACTCTCATAATGTTCCACTCCGAATTTGGGATACGAAATCTCATGAAGTTTCATTCTGAATTATGGATATTAACTCTCATAAAGTTTCACTCCGAATTATGATTACGAAAATTTCTATGTTCAGACTCCGAGTTCTCTAAATTCAGACTCTGAACTCTGATGAGGTATGACTCCAAATTCTCATGAACTTAGACTCTGAACATTGTAAGTTCTGGATCCAAATTATAGTGAAATCAAACTCTGAATTTCCTTGAAATCCATACTCCATATTTATACAGAATTCATGTTCCGAATTCCAACAAAACAAAATTCAAATATTTATAAGTTTATAGACTCCGAATTTATTTTTACTTCAATTCTGAACATTAACCTTTTCCATTACGAACTTTCATTTTCTACTCTATTCCGAATATCAGTTTAGTTATGCTTACACTTGTTTTATTACAAAATGATGTCGTGCTTTCAGTTATTAACTAACCGTTGTTTGAGTGACATGTGTATAGGTCCCTCCGAAATTCAAGGAAGAATATGACCATTAGAGCAGGGAGCCAACCTTTGGAGCTTCACCTATAAATAAGATCCCATTTGAACAAGTTCAGAACTTTTGGGATCTTTTGGAATTTTTGGTGATCAGAACATCCTGAAGTGATTTCTAGAGAGAGAGGCTCTTATCAACTCTCAAGCTTCGTGTAGAATGTTTGAACATCTTGTTAAAACTTTTCCTTGTGCAGATTTGCTTTGTGGGACTCAAATTGTTGTTGTGTACAATCGATGGATTACGGGGATAGGAAGACAGAGGTTCCAACACCTTAAAGTTGAGGGATTCCTTGCTGAGGAAGAAAAAGGTGTCGACTACCTGATAGTTGAGGGCTTGCGGGGATTGCAAGATAGACTTCGATCTTCGTATCGAGGGCTTACCCTAATGTGGGTAAGATAGACTTTCTTGAATGTATAAATCAAGGGACATCTATCCAAGGTTGTTGGATACCCTTCTCTTTGGGTTAAAAGACTTATTACTTGTTACTTGTTTTTGTTACAAGTTTTTCCACTGCATTTTATATTTTTAAGGATAGTATAAATTTCCTATACTTCCTTACTTGTACTTTGATATAGTTAGATTCTATATGCTTTAAGGTAGAATCTTAATCTTTGTAACTTTAGTTAAGATCCATTTTCGGAATAACTTTTATGGAATCTGGAAAGTCGATTATAACTCATAGAGGTCTTTTGAACTATCATGTTTAACCTTGTTAAACATAACCATCCTAAAAATTTCCTAAGGGAATTTTTAAAATGTACAATTCACCCCCTCTTTTATCTGAGAATCTAATTCTTATTTAGATCCTACATTTGGTATTATAGATTATATCATACTCAATCACATACATCCTAACAATTGGAATCAAAGCATTTGGTTCAATCTAAATTAATCTCACGATTAGATTCAGAAGAAAATTCTCGAAATTGATTTTTCAGATTCACATTTTTCGGATTCATATTTTTCGGAATCTGTTTTTTTGGATTCATATTTTTTTGGATTCACAAATTCGGACTCATATAGTTTAGATTCACTTTTTCTTAGAGTTACAATATCTAATTTCATTCTTAGGATATTTCCTCTAGTTTACAAACTCGTTCTACTAACAAGTTTGTGTGACAAATATTTTCTTAAGAATGGCAGGGTTAAATGTTGGATCCATTGACAATATCAGTCCAATCAGACCACCAATCATTGATGGTAATGATTATGAATATTAGAGAGATCGCATGAAGACTTTCATTAGCAACACTGGGGTTGAAAAAAAATTTATGCTTACGGGTGGATATAAGATCCATGATAAAGAAGTAAGTTCCTTTAAAAATCAAGAAAAGCATGATTACCAACTGAACTATAAGGTATGAAATACTTTACATTTTTCAATGACTAGAAATATATATAGCCGAATGTCATCTTGTGAAGCAGAAAATTCTATATGGAAGAAACTAGAAGTTACTCACTTTGGAACATCCAAAGTAATTGAGACTAGAAGAGCCATACTTAGAGTTGGATATCATGGTTTCAGTTTTCCTTATGGTGAACCCATATGCAAGGTGAAACAGAGATTCATGAATATAGTTAACAGTTTAAAATCAAAGGGTGAAAGTGGTTTGGATGATGAAGCTCTTGTTGATAAGATAATCGACATAATGCCAGATGAGGGGGAATCTAAAAGGACTGCAATTGATGAGAATAGAAAGGTTACTCTGATTACCCTTGATGATCTGTTTGGAACTCTTCTTCAGAATGAGACTACAATGAAGAGATATGTTGATATTGTGAAGAGGAATAATAGAAATGTTAGTGTATATCATACTTCTTCTTCCAATCATATAAAATCCAAGACTCCTGAGAGAGTTACTAGATCCAGATCTAAGAAAGTTGTTATCCATTCTAAATCTAGTGGAAGTGAGTCCTCAGAAAATGAATTATCAAATCTTTCTCAAAGGAGGAACAAGATAGCTGGATAGAGGAACTTTCAATCTAAGTATAAGAAGAAGGAAAGGAAAGATAAGAAATATTCACAGGTCACATGCTATGAAAGCAAGAGATTTGGACACATAATACCCGATTGCCTTATGGTCAAAATAAAAGAAAGAAAAGATAGTCATTCTCAAAGAAATAGAAAGAAATATTACAAGTCCAAATCTAAGAAAGTATTGGAAGCTAATGAAACATGGAGTTCCAGTAGTGGAGAATTTTTATATGAATCTTCGGATTATAAATCTTCTGGGAAGAAGAATCTAGGTCTTATAGCTAAGCTACCTATTGATAATCATTGATTGATGGCTAAGGTACACAATGCTGAATCAATGACCAATGTTTCATTAAATTATAATGATAGTGAATATTATAACTCTTTAGATGAAGAATCTTCTTCTGATGAAGATAATACATTACCTACCAATAAAGAAGTTTCTAGGTTTTCCAAACATCTTGAAAATGAGAATTCAAAACTCATGAAAAAACTCGATAAGGAAAATTATAGGAAAATTATTTTTACTAAGGAAATATCAGATATTTCTACAGATCATGATAATAAAAATGATGATTTTTAAAGTATTTCAAAAAATCTTGAAGAAGTATGTTCTGAAAATAATAAACTTTCTAAATAATTAGAAAATGTAATTTCTAAGAAAAATGTTTTCAAGCCTAGATCTAGTTCAAATGTTTTTTAAGACAAGAACTTAGTTATTAAACTCAAATATGAAATATTTTCTTTGAGGAAGTGTTTTTCAAACATTACCACAGGTAAAGAAAATTTTGATAAAATGTATTCACAAACCCGACCTCGAAGGAATACTTCTGTTTTTGGTTACACAAGTTCTGAAACGATTTTTAGTAACAACTAATTTTTTCCTCAAAGAGCCACATTCTGTACTAAATGTCAGTGTGGTGGTCACTGGGAAAATAATTTTTCCTTAAACAAAACCCAATCTTTAGGATTTTATAAGGATTGTTTTTCTAAGAAGATGTGGGTTCCCAAAATTTTACTTTCTGAGATTTTTGGATCCAAGCAAGTTTGGATTCTGAAAACCTAGCATTTTAATATTTTCAGGAAAATAGGGAAAGTACCAACAACAATACATGGTACATGGATAATGGATGTTCCTAGCATATTACTGGTAACAAAGTCTATTTTGAAAATATTATAAAATGAAAGGAGGAAAAGTAAATTTCAGAGATAATGCTCATGGAGAAATTATTGGTATAGGTAATATCGTTCTTCTTGGAAAAACATTGATTTCAAATGTTATATTTGTTAAGGGTCTTAAGAACAACCACATCAGCATAAGTCAATTATGTGATGAAGGCTACCTTATAAATTTTAGGAATGATAAGTGCCTAGTACACAATTCCAAGGAAGATTTTATTCTTTCTGCCCAAAGGCAATAGAATGTTTACACACTAAACTTAGAATACATTAGGAGCCAAGACTTACCTTGCCTTAGTGCAATGGAAGATAATTCTTGATTATGGTATAGAAGGTTAGGACATTGTAACCTTAGTAACTTATGTAAACTTTAGAAGAAAGGCTTAGTTAAGGATCTACCGGAACATATATTTGATTCTTAAAATTTTTGTGACCCTTTTCAATATGGCATGCAACATAAATCAAGTTTTAAATCAGTTGGTAAAGTCTCAACTACTAATGCATTACAGCTAGTGCATATGATTCTTTTTGGTCTAACACAAATTGGAAGCATTGGGGGAAAGTACTATGTATTTGTTTCGGTTAATGATTACACTAGATTTACTGGGATCTATTTTCTAAAAAAGAAGTATGAAGCTTTTTCTTATTTCAAAAGTTTTAGAGCCCAAGTTAAAAATGAGAAAAACCTTCCATTGAAAACTATTCATTGTGATCATGGATGAGATTTTCAAAATTATGATTTTGAAACTTTTTGTAGTAGAAAAGGTATTACTCACAACTTCTCAGCCCCCAGAACAACTAACAAAATGTCATTTTTGAAAGAAGAAATAGAATTATTCAAGATATAACAAGATCCATGTTGAGTGAGTATTCTGTTGCCAAACAATTTTGGGCTGAAGCTATAAGTAAAACTTTTTATACTATAAATCGAGTTTTGATTAGACATTTTCTTAACAAAAGTCCTTATGAGTTACTGAATGGTAGAAAACCTAGACTTTCCTACTTTAAGGTTTTTTGAGTCAAGGTATTTACTCTAAATACTAGTGATAACTTACAAAAATTCTCACCAAAATCTGATGAAGGATTTTTCATAGGCTACTCCACAACTTCTAAGGCTTATAGAGTTTTTAACAAAAACACTTGTACTGTTGAAGAGACAGTACATGTCAAATTTGATGACACTGATCCTTTTGTTTTTAAACAACCTCAACCTAAATCTTCGGATGTGTTTTCAAAAAATGATTATCAACCTTTGATAGAAAATACTTCTGATAAGGAACAGTACAAGAAGATACTTCTGAAACATTTACCCCAGAAGGCTTTCTACCCTATGTTGATGAACAAGTTTTTCAAAACCCAAATCAGTCGTTTCTTAAGAATCGTGCTAGGGATAGTATCATTGGTGAATTAAATCAACCCATAAGGACCAGAAGTTCCTTAAGAAATGAAGTAGAGCATCTAGAATTCCTTTCCCAATTGGAACCAAAAAGAACTGATGAAGCTTTCGGTGATGATGATTGGATTTAATCCATGCAATTTGAACTAAATGAATTCGAAAGGAATAATGTTTGGACCTTGGTTGAAATAAAGAAACTTTTGTTATTGGAGTAAAATGGGAAATCAGAAATAAGTGTGATGAAAATGGAATCATCATAAGAAATGAAGCTAGATTGGTTGCTAAAGGCTATAATCAACAATAAGGAATAGACTATGATGAAACCCATGCTCCAGTAGCTAGAATTGAATCTATTTGTATTTTACTTTCCTTTGCAGCATTCTTCAATTTCATGCTTTTTCAAATGGATGTGAAATGTTCTTTTCATAATGGTTATGTTCAAGAAGAAGTTTTTGTTGAACAACCTCATGGATTTGAAGATACAAAACATCCTGATCATGTTTTTAGACTTACCAAAGCTTTGTATGGCCTTAAAAAAGCCATTTGAGCTTGGTATGATAGACTTATAAGATTTTTACTTCAAAATAACTATGTTAATGTAAATGCAGATCCATCCCATTTTATAAAGAAAGATAAGAAAAATGTTTTTATTCTTCAAATTTATGTTGATAACATTATATTTGGTTCAACTCAGCAATCCTTAACTAGTTATTTTGCGGATCTAATGAAATCTATGTTTGAAATGAGTATGATGGGTGAGTTAACATTTTTCCTAGGTTTTCAAATCTCTCAAAAACCAGAAGAAATCTACATATCCCAACATAAGTATATTAATGGTATTCTTAAAAAGTATAGACATGACAACACTAAGAGTATAAGTACTCCCATCGGTACCTCAAACACACATGGTCTTGATAAAGCTGGGAAACCAGTAGATCAAACATCTTTTAGATGTATGATAGGAATTTTACTTTACTAGATAGCTAGTCATCTAGACTTAATGTTTTCAATATTCTTATTTGAATGATATCAATCCAATCCTAAGGAATCTCATTTAAAACTAGTGAAGATAATTTTTCGCTACTTAAAGGGAACCATGGATTTAGGACTATTTTATACTTCAGGAAATGATTTTGTTTTAAAAAAAATTGGATGTTGACTTTGGTGGATATATAATGGGTAGGAAAAGTACATCTGAAACTTTTCATTTATTAGGAGATTCATTAGCTTCTTGGTCTTGCAAGATGTAACACTCAGTAGCACTGTCCACTGCAGTAGCTGAATATGTAGCAGCTAGAAGTTGTTGTGCTCAAGTTTTGTGGATACAACACACACTCATAGACTATGGCTTGAGTTTTACTAAGACTCAAACTTTTTGTGATAACAATAGTGCCATTGCCCTTAGTAAAAACCCTGCACATCACTCTCATGAAGAATACATAGACATTAGGCATCACTTTCTTAGAGATCACACATAGAAAGGAGATATCATTCTTCAATTCATCAGAATTCAAGATCATCTTTCTAACATTTTCACAAAATCATTACCCTATGATAGATCTGAATACATTAAAAAAATTAGGAATGATAACCGTAAGGTAATCTTCCTTGATTAACTTTTTGTTAAACCATTCTCCTTATAGTAATAAACCCCTTTTCATAGGGGGAGTATATCTCCTTATAAGTGTTTCCATATTTTTCGTAATAATGTTTTCATATTTTTTGTAATGGAATTTTCGGAACTGAAATTTTGCGTACTGAAAATTTTTGTAATGATAAGATTCATAACGAAAATTTTTGTAAAGGAATTTTTTGTAATGGAAATTTTCGTAAGGAAATTTTCATAATGGAAATTTTCTTAATGAAATTTTTGTAATGGAAATTTTCATAATGGAAATTTTTGTAATTGAAATCTTCATAATGGAAATTTTCATAATGAGAATTTTCGTAATGTGAATTTTCGTACTCATAATTTTTGTAATCGAGTTTTGGTACTCAAATTTTTTGCAATAAAATATTTTTTGATCATACGTTTTTCATAATAAGCTTTTAGCAGTGAGTTTTTCATAGTCAAATTTTCTTCATGTATATTATGACCTATTACAAATAAACTTCCTATCTAATCCAAAAGGTATGACTTCCTTACTTAAGTTTTCGTAATCGTTTTTAGTTGCTGGTGGTTTCTTTTTCTTTTAAAATTTCTCGGATTCATTCCTTATTAAATCTGAATGTTTTTTTTAAAACCTCAAAATATTGGATTCAATATTTACTTGCAGGCATGTTTTCAACCGTCAAATCAGATCAGAGAGTTTTTTGACCGTCGGATTATTTTTAGAAGTTGAAAGGTCACCACCATCGCCTTTATAAAGGGGACCCCCAATGCTGCACCACACTAATTTCCAAGATCTAACATCTCGAGGCTCTGCCTTAGTTCTTAAAGGCCATTCTGAATCTCTCAAAATTCCTTGAATCCAAATGATTGTATAAGCCACTTCTCAATAAATGTCTACCACAAAGCCAATCTCAAAATGGAAAGTATACAGGGAAAGGATGTTCCATTTGAACTTTTTCAAGTATGATTCTATCATCTCTAAGAATTTCAATTTAAATAGTTTGAAAGATGTATGTATATCAAAGAGAGGTGTTCAAAACATGGCCTATCCAGAATTGCACATAGTGTTCTATGAATCAGTTTTCTTCTTCGAGGAAGAGGGTAGAGAAAATATTTCTTTTAAGAGTTATGGGAAGACCTAAAAACTTTCTTACACCTAGGATGCAAGCATGGTGGGGCTGGCATACGAAGGAGAAGCTAAATTTTGGTCACACAAACTCCCAGATGTTCTAGGCAGTTTTGTTAAGTTAAAGGCCCTACAATGTCTTGGAATTGATGATGTCAAGATATCCAAAATTCCTCACCTATCTTTTAACAATCAGATTCTTCAGTTGTGGGTACAAGGATTTTTAGTACCAAGAAAGGCTGACAAAGATACTCTCAAGAAAAGTGATATATATTTCTTAGAATTTCTGGCGAATCTAAGGAAAATCAATCTGATGAGGCATGTACATGTTACAATCAATAACATCAAGGATGGAAATATTAGAGACCAAATTATCATGTATCATGCCTTACTTTCAAAGATGATAGTTCAGTGCCTTGAGTCATTCAAGATTTCATGAAAATCCATGTCTCGGAATTGAAAACTTATGCTTGTTAGTAATGACTGTCTGAAAAGAATGAATATGGATTTTTCTAAGGAGACAAAAGAGTTTTATGATCTGCCAGAGGAAGAGGCAGAAGTCAATCTAGAAAATGTGGAAAAGTCTAAACCATCCAAGAAGCCCAGGAACAAGAGAAAGCTGAAGGAAGTGTAGGAGATAGAAAAAAATCCTAAAGCTAAGGAAGCTCAGTCTGTACCTCCTAAACCAAAGAAACAAAAGGCCTACCCGGATGAGGTAGCAGAAAAGTGGATAGAGCTCAAGGAAAAGAGGAAAGAAGTGGAACCTCAGTTCGAACTAGATCCTGCTAAAGCCGAGTCTTTAAGAGAGAAATTTTCTTAATACCTTGAGAAGGTAGAAAAAGAGAAGAAGGTGAAGAAGAAAATTTCTGAGACTGAATTTGTACAATATCTTTTGAAATCCATAAAAGTAGCTTCCGAGAATATTACAGTACTGGAAACTTTCCTTGTCAAACCATTTCCTAAGACTCTGAGGAAGAATTTATTTACTCCAGAAAAATATAAATAGAAAGAAGTTGTTGAAGAAGTAGAAGAATAAGTTGTTGAAGAAGTAGAAAAAGAAGAGGATGTAGAAAAATAAGTACATGAAGAAAGTGGTGATTTAGATGATCTGATTAAACAAGTTGAAAATTTTCATGATAAAGAAAATCCATCAGAAATATTACCACTCTGAACATCTGAGGCCGAGTCCTCAAAGCTTGTCACTCCGGGAAAGAGAGGTGACAAAGAAGGTAAAAAAACTGAAGACAAGGAATAAGAGAAAGAGAATGAATTGTCTGAGGAAGAAATCTATGAAAATCACGTTGATGAGGAAGGATCAGAGAAGGAAAAACCTGATGAAGAAAAGATAGTTCAATTATCTGAAAGTGAGGAAGAATCTCCTGATGAGGGAACCGTTTCGAAAGTTGATAAGGGTAATAAAATGCTTATGGACACACAAAAAAAAGATATCATAAGGAAAAAAGCATGTGGGAGGATCTTCTAAAAGAAATCTTGTGGCAATTGAAGAAGAACATTCACTGTGCAAGATGTCGGATTCAGAGTCATCTGCACTGGGACACGATTTTGTTGTTCAGTCTCTGAAGAAATTGGTGGACACAATTCTGATCTTTCCTACAATAGACTCCAGGTTCCAGATGCTTCAGTACATCATAAATCAGAATTCAGAATCTATATCCATGGTGATGGATAAATGTGTGAAGATTGAGGTAGATCATAAAAATTTCTTTATAAATTATGAGCTTCGTAGAAAATCTTGCTGCAAAATGACTTTATGGTCAAAGAAAATTGATGAGGATTTGACAGAGCTTGATACCTTTCAGAATGATGTGAATGAAGCTTTTGATATCGAGGATTCCAAGATGAAGAATCTTTAGGAAAAGCTGAACCTTGATAAAAAATACTCGGAATCAACAGGTAAAGGATCTGAATGGGAAGCTTAACTCTGTTGCTCAAATCTGGACATGGGAAAGAGATCTCTGGATTAAGATCAAAGAGAAGCCTGAAAAGCAGGATGAAGTTCTTAAGGCTCAGTCTAAGGCTCTGAAGGCTCAAGAGTACAGGATTAAAACCTTATAAAAGAATGCTGAGGAGGACCAAAAAGACATAAAGAAGCTAAAAACCTATCTGAAGAAGCTAATCCTTAAGTAAAAAAGAAGACAAATATACCATTCCAATCTTTTGTTGTACTATTTTATTCCTTGTACTAATAGTACCAATCATAATGGAATTCTTGATGCTTGTTTTCTTGTATGTCTTTACTAATGTTTCAGGTACTTTACAATTTTTCCATTCCCTCAAATTATTTTAGAAAATCAAAAAGGGGTATAAGGAAAAATAACTCAAAATGGAGAAAGAAAAATCTAAAAGGGAGAAGAAAAATTTATAAGTATAACAAGAACTATCCCTAAGAAAGGGGGATTTCTCAATACGAATTCTTCATTCAAATAAAATCTCTCATTCTGGAAATCTAGAATACGATCCTTAGAGTTTCAAAGCCTAAGGGGGATTTATTCGTATTCACCATTGATTAAAAACAAAGGGAGATAAGCTTTAATTACAAGTCTAGAAATTTATTCTAAGTCTTTACATTATTTTTCGTAATGATGTTTGTGCTTTCCAAAAAGGGGGAGATTGTTGAGTCAATAAGGTTTTCCTTATGACTTCTCCATTTCTTCATTTATGAGGGAGATTGATAAGTCATCAAGTTTTCTTTATGACTTTACCATTCCTCTTGTTTTAAAAATCACAAACACCTTTTCTTAAGGAAAATTTCATTTCACCCCTGTTTTACTTCCATAAGGAAAATTTACATCCCAAAGGAAATTTACCCCAAAATTCTTTTCATTGTTCATATCAATATTTTTCTTAAGTATAAAAATCATATTCATATATAAAACCTTGGAATTGTATAATACTTAGATATGAGGTATTCTATTTTAGGATCCGAATTATGGATATGAACTCTAATGAAGTTAAACTCTGAATTCTGGATACGAACTCTCATGAAGTTCCACTCTGAATTTTGGATACGAACTCTCATGAAGTACCACTCCGAATTCTTAATATGAACTGTCATAAAGTTTCACTCCGAATTCTGGATATGAACTCTCATAACGTTTCACTCCGAATTATGGATACGAACTCTCATAAAGTTCCACTCCGAATTCCGATTACGAACTTTTCTAATTTCTGACTCCGAGTTCTCTGAATTCATACTCCGAACTCTAATGAGGTCTGACTCCGAATTCTCATGAACGTAGACTACGAACATTGTAAGTTCTGGATCCGAATTCTAGTGAAATCAAACTCTGAATTTCCTTGAAATTCAGACTCCAGATTTCTAAATAATTCAGGTACCAAATTCCTACAAAATAGAATCTGAATATTCTTAAGTTTATAGACTCCGAGTTTATTTTTACTTCCATTCCAAACTTTAACCTTTTCCATTCCGAACTTTCATTTTCTACTCTATTCCGAATATCTATTTAGTTATGCTTACACTTGTTTTATTACAAACTGATGTCATACATTCAGTTATTAACTAACCATTGTTTGAGTGAAATGTGTACAGGTCCCTTTGAAATTCAAGGAAGAATATGACCGTTAGAGTAGGGAGCCGACCGTTGGAGCTTCACCTATAAATCGGAGCTCATTTGAACATGCTCAGAAACATTTGGAACATTTGGAATTTTTTGTGATCAGAACTTCATGAAGTGATTTCAAGAGAGAGAAGATATTATCAACTCTCAAGCTTCGTGCAGAAAGTTTGAACAGATTGTTCAAACTTTTCCTTGTGCAGATTTTCTTTGTGAGACTCTGATTGTTACTGTGTACAATTGAGGGCTTCCGAGGATAGGAAGCTAGAGGTTCCAACAACTTGAATTTGAGGTCTACCTTGCTGAGGAAGACAGAGGTGCCGACTACCTGATAGTTAAGGGCTTGCGGGGATAGCAAGATAGACTCTAATCTTCATATCGAGGGCTTACCCTAGTGTGGGTAAGATAGACTTTCTTTAAAATATAAATCATGTGGCCTTTATCCAGGGTTGTTGGATACCCTTCACTTTGGGTTAAAAGACTTATTACCTGTTACTTGTTTTTGTAACAAGTTTTTCCGCTACATTTTGTATTGTTAAGGAAAGTATAACTTTCTTATACTTCCTTACTTGTACTATGATATAGTTAGATTCTATATAATTTAAGGTAGAATCTTAATCCTTGTAACATTAGTTAAGTTCCATTTCCAAAATCACTTTTCTGGAATCTAGCAAGTCTATGAGAACTCATAGAGGTCTTGTGAATTATTCTATTTAACCTTGTTAAATATAACCATCCTAAAATTTTCCTAAGAAAATTTTTAAAAGGTACAATTCACCCCCCCCCCCCCCCCTCTTGTATCTGAGAATCTCATTATTATTTCGATCTTATGTTTGGTATTATAGATTATATTATACTCCATCACATACCATCCAAACAGTATTTTTAGCAGATGGCTTCTAGAGTCCCTGTGTACTTTTCTATTTTTTAGTTATTTTTTTGGGTTTGAATTCTGGCCCACTAGATTTTAGTTGTACTTGTACTCTGCACTTTTTTTAGTATACTTGTTTTTCCATTCAATTTGTGAGACATGGTTGGGAATGTGTGTGCGTAGAGGTACTCAAGAAAATGCCTCCCACATGTAGGATGATGCCTTCAGTGCTAGTTTCCATCCCCTAGACTTTGGGAGGGGGTTTGGGGTAGTCATGTAATGGGCCCCAGGGGACGGGTTGTGACAAAGGAAAGGTGTCAGGTCTCCCTCAGCAGGCTAGAAGACCTACTCAACCCAACCCAATGAGGACTAGAGCACATATAGTTATAATCCTGAGGGCCAATCCATGCATGTCAAATGCTCAATCTCCTAAAGTTCCTATTAAAGAGCATCCCAATGCTAGTAAGAACCAGAGTTTAAACCAAAATAATGACATTTTTAAATAGTTATCTTCGATACCCTCTAAAATATTAATCATGTATTCCTTGATCTTGTTCAAGTACCTTAGGGAAGCACTAATAGAGGCTTTACTAAGACCTTATGAGTTTGAAGCTAATATATCCACTATCGAGGTCTATTGAATAGAAAGTAGTCCAAAAGATTTTTATGTGCTTATATATTTCAGATATCAAGATTAATAGGCCATTATACAGGGAAACATCAGGCCCCTATACGTGTCTGGTAGAATAAATAATGTCGGCGTCTGAAAAGCCTTCATTGAAAATGGTTAAGAAGTTATTCTCATACCAATACAAACACATTACTGGTTGGTTTGTGAGGAACAAAACCTATAACATTCTTCCATAAAGATATAATGATATGATAAATTTGAGAATAAGCTGTTGGGAAAAAACAAGATCAAGTCTCAGGTTGGATACCTCATGGCCAACTCTAAATTTCAAGTTATTCGGAAAAACACCGACTTCAATGTTCTGTATGGAAGGACTTGGTTTCATAAGCATGTGTAAATACCTTAATCATACCATTAATGGATCAAATAATAAATAAATGATGAAAATCAAGATGTTTCATGCCGATAAGGACTTATTTTAATCCTTCAAATCACATTATGTCACTCTGAGATTCTATTAAGGGAAAGGGAAACAACCCTGAGTTGATGGTGAAAATGGGTCACTTCACTAAATGGTTTAGAAATGATCTCAGCGAGACACTTAAAATATATTTGACAATATTATTTCCGACCTATCAACCATATCATGCATATGATCCCAAAGACAGGCATATAATCATAAATCAATATGATTTTAGTCATAACCATTGAGTCTTGCAGTGATGAAAAATTTGTTAACTCCCCAGACATTAGTAAAAGTTCATATTAAACTACATTTATCGCCTCCATAGAGCCCCAGAAGACCATTTCCTCACCAATGGAGGTGTAATAGTTTCTCTCATAGACTAAAGAGGATGACAATGATCATATGTCCCTTACTCCATCATCTCTAGAGTTTTAGGAAAATCCCTCCTCACCGGTCAGGTTAGAGGAAGTCACTTCATACTATAAATATCAAGGTATAGATTCCTCTCCTAAACATGTATAACTCATCATAATATGTGTTTCCCTATCATAACAAGAGGAATAAGATGAAATAGTGGATGAGGAAGAAGAGGAGAATCTTATGGATTCCCCTCCAGCATTTTAGGAGGGTGTTTCTACCACCCTCGGTGAACTCAGAGAAATAAATCTGGGAACAAAGGAATACCCATGGACAACCTTGATTAGTGAAGCCTTCTATTTTGAAGATAAATAGGTATAAACATTATTCCTAAGGAATTATCAAGATGTACTCACCTGGAACTACACAAAAAAATAGAGGCCTTGATGTCGAGGTGGCCACTCACCACCTTGGTCTGCCAGAAGACCACTAGGCAATTAATAAGGAGCCTGGAAGAGTCACCCAACAAGTGCTTCCAAAATAGAGGCTGAATTGGAAAATCTCATTAGATCCAACTTCATTCAGGAGGTACAATAACGTAATTGACTTTACAGCATAGTTCCCATCAAGAATAAAACATGAAAATTAGAGTCTTCAAATAATTTTGGGATCTTATTTGGAATTATCCAATGGATGAATTTCCAATCCCAACCATTGAACTGCTAATCAATGCAACATCTGGATATCAAGATCTCTCCATCATGGATGGTTATTTTGTAAACAACCAAATCAGAATGTCATGAGAATATTACCCCCCCCCCCATGTAGTATTTTTCTATTAGGTGATTCCATTTTTTAAGAATACTAATTCCACTTACCAACTCTTCATGTTTAGCATCTTCAAACCCTTTATATGGATATTTTTCAAATTTTATTTTGATGATTTCATGGTAAAATATTGACAACTCTTGAACCACCTGGAAGATATTGAAACCATATTCAACAAATTGTGACCATGCGGTCTAAAGATGAGCCCATTTAAATGTACTTTCAGTGTAACTTTAGGGTAATTCCTTTTTTCATACATCATTACATTATCAAAGTCGAACCTCAAAAGACAAAGGTGATCGTTGACATGTCACATCCTCTCAAAATCACTGAGTAGATAAGACTTCAAGGAAACGTAGCTTACATTCGATGCTTCATAGACAACATTGAAAGATAATGTTTGACCTTCATTCGGTTGATAAAAAAGGGGTTATATACTAGCTGATTGATTATTTGAAGGAAGAATTTGATAGTATTAAGAAATAACACTTGAGACCACCAGTACTAATGCCTCATTTCAAAGGAATACCACTTATCGTGTATTTTAAATCCTAAGAGTGATCATTGGGTGCCTTCCGTGAATGGAAGAATGATGTCATCAATGAAAATAACCTCAATCATATTGTCCTAACCATGATTGATTTTGAGACTCAAAATTCAGATATTCACAAGAGCTCTGTGGTGCTAATCTTTTCGGTCCAAAAACCAAGAAACAATCTGCATCACCCTACTTTCCATATGGTCTATCATAGAAACCACTAAAATATATCATTAGTTGTATGATGTTGACTAGATACATATCATGGTGGGTTGGGAATATATAATAGTTAGACATCCATTCCATGCCTTATAAAACAATCAATGGGCAAGAATTAGAATGTTCTCTGGTAGAGCACCACTTAGTAGAGATGACTTCATTGGAAATTTTACTACCCTATGAAGAGGTTTTATATTTTTAAGAGGACCCCATGAAATGGAAGTTTAAATTTTATGGTGTGTCTAAAATACCCAAAAAAAGAGGATGGAAGACCCAATCACAACAATGTTGGGCTACGAGTCATAATCATATCTCCAGAAAATTTATCATTCCTTAAGCCTTCCTATTGTCATAGGGATGCATGAAAAATTAATCATAATATAAATCACTCATCATAAAGAAAGAGATTTCACTTCAAATACAAGTCAATCACTTAAATATAAAATTTTATTCATAGATGTTCATCAATAATGTTAATAGTGAGTACGCTATCTAAAAGGAAGATTTGGTCCCTATACTACACCATGTTTTTTGGAATAATGGAGGAATTCCCCATATACCTGAAATTCACTCATATACCATGATTGAAAAATCCCCAATCTGATGCATTGGAAAATTTAGCCGCAACTCTAGCCAATCCAGAAAGGTATGAAATATTCATCATCTATTCCCATCACTGGATGGTGTCACTGTTCGTTCAGAACGACATAGAAGAAATCAATGAATTTAGACCTATCCCTGAATCATAGGGTCCTTCCACTGGCTAGATGACACCAATTGTGGACTACCATGAAATTGGAAAACTCCCAATATAGAGATCCGGGAGAGATAAAATTTGATGAAGAACGATAATTTTTTTTCTATATGATATCAGGAAACACCAAAATTCCTCTATAAAAAAATACTTAATGTGGTCTTTCTTAGGTGAATTGATAGAGAAGAGACCACTACGGTCATGAATGAAGTACACACTGGAGCCTGTGGTACCCACCATTCAAGAATCAATCATTCCCACCAAATCTAGAGTCTTGGTTACTATTGAACCACTCTAATGTAGGATTGTACTAAATTCAACAAAAAGGGCCATTCCTGCAAAGTTCAGGACAATTTCACTCACCAATCCCAAGAGTTATTTAACGTAGCCATGTACTCCTTGAAATTTTCTATATGGGAAATAGATGTTTTGGAACCACATCCTCCCACTACATCCAAGAAGTTTAAGTACATTCTAACAATAACTGAATTCTTGTCCAAGTGGCCTGATGCCATACCAATCCTGGAAGTCAGGGAAGGAAAATTGTAAGATTCTTGAAAACCAACATCATCAAAAGGTTTGGTGTCTAATATAAAATAATGATAGACAATGACACTGATTTATACTTTTATAAATTTAAGAATCTATATCATAAGTATGATATCAAGTCATACCATTCGTCCTGCTACCATGCAGTGGCTAACTGGCTGATAGAGGCCATAAATAAGACCCAATCAAATATACTCTAGAATATGGTATATAAGGATGAAAAATATTGTACAGATAAGCTAATACATTATTTGTGGGATTACCATACCATGAGCTACAAAACCACACATGCGACCCCATTCTCATCGGTATATGGGACATTGGCTATCCTTCCCCTCGAAGTTCAATTTCCCTCACTCCCAATTTCCATCTATGATCAATTATCCATTGATGAGAAATCCCATAAAGGGTTGGATGAATTGGAGTGACTTGATGATAAGATATTTCATACCTTTCACCCTTTAGAGGTTCACCAAAACCTAATTGCATGATCCTTAAACAAAACTATTCACCTCTGATATTTTCTGGAGAAATTGATGGTATTAGTTCTCAGAACTCCAATGATTCCCGGAAAAAAAACATGTGAAGTTGGATCTGAAATGTGAAGGACCATACATAATACATAAGGTCAACTCCAATGAATCCTATTACCTAATTTTTATGGATAGACAACTCAGAAAAGCTCCCACCAATGAAAGGTTTCTGAAGGAATTTTTCTTGTAATTACATGCCTTCGTCCTGACCACAAGATGACAAATTGCACGACTCCTAAATCTTGGTCACATGATGTTAAATTGTAGGTTGGATCATCCTTATTGTATGAATTTAAATAGAATAACACCCCTCATCCATACCATATGATGTAAATCTAAGGATCTATCGGTCAAAACTCAAAAAAATTAAACATGGAGTTCACATCCTCAACACATGATGTTATACTACATGAGAATAAACGTCTAAAATCAATGATTTATCACACATGAGTTAGACCAGTGTGGGAGATATAAAAAATTCCCCTAACCACTGTGTGAGAGTCAAATACATGTAGGGAGTCTCTTTATTCCAAAATCCATGTGGCTTGATTCTCCTTTTGATTATATACGTAGTGACACTTGGACTTCTCACGTTAGGCCCAGCCACAAATTTTACCCCATCAAGTGGATGGTTTTCTCACTAGCCTTTGGCCTAAGGGTATATTTTCACATTGGGATTGTGTTTCTCAATGATCTCAAAGATCACCCATCCCACAACTGGAATCTATCATCCTGGTTTCAAGACATTAAACTATATAACATCAATTCATTCTCACTGCATGATACTAAACTGAAATAAAATCATTGTTTTAATCAAAAATTTACCACCAATGAGCTAGATATGTGTTAGGGAAATAGAAAATTCCCTTGTTCCCTTGTGAGAGTCGGATCAATGTAGGGAGTATCTTTCACAAGAACTATGTGTGTCTTTATTCCTTCATTTAGAGGATACGTAGGGAAGCATGGATCTTCATTTGTGGGCCCAACCGTGATGGTTATTCTTCCAGTTCAAGTAACCCGCGTCATTACCACAATATATTAAACTAAATGGTTCCTCAAAAACTAAATACATCTTGTTTTCTTCCTGCGTAGGATATGTAACGACGCATGGATTTATACATCCTGGCCCAACCATTCATAAACAAATTGGATTAATACCTCCCTCTGAGTATGGGTCAGACCTACGTAGAAAATTCCTATAAAGAACTATGTATGGATTGACTCCTACCTACACAGGATATGTAGTGGCACCATTATTTATACATCCTCGTCCATCCACTAAAAATATTTCCCCCTCCATGGGAAAGGTTTAGACCTATATTGGGGGGTCATTATTAATAATAATGTGTGGCTTGATTCTCATTCTCTGGGATATGTAGTAATTCCCAAAACTCACATCCTTTTCCCAACTACCAAAATACAAGAGAATCCCCTTAATGTACTAACTAAATCAATTTCAGAGACTCTAAGGAATGTCCTATTGAAAAAATACATTTCAAACTAGAACCCACTTATTTCATGTCAGGTCACTCACATCCTCCTCTCAGAACATTAAACTACATGGGGTTTCAGAACTATATGTGGCATGACTCCTTCCTATAAAGGATGTGCAATGATTCCCTGATTTCTCATTTCTGTCCATCCACCACCAATGTGAAATGCCATTATACTTTGTATTATCACCTCTGTGTGATGAAATGAACCTTTTTCAAACCTTGTTTCTCACATAGAACATAGATCACATGGGAGTAAGATATTTGGAAATGGATTATTATCATAACCATTCATATCAATTCACATCATATGGTCCTAGTAGAATAGCCTTAAAAGTCAATCCATGTATTTCAACTTCCTAAAGGACAACATGTATCCGTGTCACATGATGTTAAAATACGTAGTACCTCATGAACTAAATGTTTCATGATTCTTGTTTTAACAAGATACATAGTGACGCATAGGAATCATGTCCTAGTCCCACCCATGGGTAAAACAAGTACCCGTATCTTAAGTAAAAAAAGATCAATGTAATAATTCTCATGTTTGTGTTCCTTATTTAGGAATCTATAAAGGAAACAAAATTAACCCCAATATATGAGTCAAATTTATGTACGGTATTTCACACTCCATGGTTGAATGTAGTCAGAATGATTTTGACATTACCAAACATGTCCCTTTCATTCATCACACTCTGTTCCCCCATACAATTTCAGATCCTCACAAATATCCTCTGTCTAATAGAAATGTGATTGTCCTATGTTTTGAGGGCACATTTGTTTGACAATGACCAACATACCAGGTTGGCTCTGCATAAGTTTCCCACAAGAAATAACACTATCAACCATTGGAAAATTCATCCCTAGAAGAGGAATTTACAATCTCTATATTCCTCGATATCTTCCATGCCCCATATCATTTCTCCTGATCTGAGAATCCTTAGAATCATGGTTCTCACTTTGTTGTGTCTTTCACCAAAGTAATTTTAGAACATCTTGACTCAATGAACATCCTATTACTCAGGGTTTCTATGAAAAATATCCTTATTCATATGACCTTATACTGGATGACACTATGAACTATGTTTGGATTGATTCTTATCGTCACAACATACATAGTGACACCCGAATCATCAATATTAGTTCTAACAAAAGCATAAATTTAAAATTACACTTCCTGGTGAATGGATCAGACCTGGTAGGGGGAGATTCAAAGAACTACTTATATATTTATTCTCATTTCAGTGAGATAAGTAGTGATGTATGAACCTCATTTCCTGGTTCTAGAAATGAAGTAAAATTTTACCCACTTTTCATCTATATGGGTCAAACCTATACAGAGGGAAATATTCCAAGAACTATGTATGAATTGAAACTCATTTCAACGAGATTCATAGTGATGTTCATACCTCATTTCTCGGACCTATCCATGTCAAAAAAAATTCTATATTTGGGTTAGAATAGTATAAGGGATAATTTCTCTACCTTTTCCTATAAAATTTCAACTTGGAGTTCCCCTCTTATATTCAGGGACCCTCTTTTCACAAAGCATACTATGTTCCCTGAAAGTTTTGATTCCTCATAAACCTATATGGCCATCTAAAGTGGAGGGTCTATGTCCTGAGGACACCTTTGTTTGACTATTCACAATATTCCCCAGTTGGACCTTCATAAGTTTCCTACAAGAAAAGTCATATCAACAAATGTTCAATTAGTCCCCATTATAGTAATTTTTTATCTCCATATGCCTCAAATGGAATTTAAATTACACATCACTCCTTGGATTCTGAAACCTCCTGATTATGGTTTACAAGAATTCCCCCTTCATGCCTAAATAAGATTGATGATTTCTAGTCAGGTCACCTTGAAAATTAGTGAATTATTTATCCCATAGCCAATGAGAATTAGTCTTATGTCTCCACTGTTCTGACCATAAGACGTTAAAATGCACTGTCTATATCCTAGTTTCATGATGACAAACCGCATCATACTCTAATCATCCTTTACACAAGACAAATTTGTCTTTGATGGGGTTCTCATTCATGGGAAAAGTTCTTACATATTCCCTCTTCATTTTCAAAATAATTTCCTTGATAAGACACCCTTTGAGGTCATAAGAAATATAAACCATCATATATCATCTAGCCATTATAAATGGATATTTAGTGTCTGAAGGACACGTTTTTCTGACAATGAATAATGTACCCTACTTGGACCAGCATAAGTCACCCACCAAAAAGGCATGTAAACCAAAAGAAAATTTTTCCTCATGAGAGGATTTTCCTACCATTTTATTCCCAAGAAACATCATGATTAAAACTATTCTTATGGTTACTCCTCACGTACATTTCCCATATCATGTCTCAAATTTTGAAATCCCAAAACTGGGTTTAAGAAATATACCTCATTCATGTCCGTAAAATATAGGGACATTCTCGGTCAATAAGTCTTGTTGTGGCCCATTCCCCAAAATTCATGATCAAAGATATTTGAACAAAAACATCAATGAAATTAGTCCAATTTTAATTACTCTAATAATCCCATGAAAAGTGACACAAAACTATCCAAGATAAAAATGAACAAAGGGAACACTAGGTAAAAATAGATCAGTAAAAAAGACCAATGGCTTGTTGAGTCAGAATCCCGCAATGGGAGGCCTTAGAAAAATTCATGTTACACTCGCTGGGTTTGCACTATAGTGAACCTAGGAAACAATTATGGTGGTAACAGAAAAGTCACAAATATTTTAGGCTTTTCTATGAAACTCTATTAATATTAAAACCAATTATCACTAAGAGCGTTGGGTCATGAGAAAAATTAAACAATTTTTTGATATTTTATACAAATCAGGACCACTTATACATTAGAACCACCACCTTTTCATCCCAATCAGAGCCCATTTTAATGGGGGAATATTTTCGTTTTTTAAAAATCACCAATCAAGAAGAGGATCATTATATAAGGATCCAAAAAATGGTAGAAATAAAACATGAATAAGATTGAAGAAATGATTCAAAGGGAAAAAAACTTGAGGCACAAATTGATTCACAGAACACCACTCTGTATGGCGTTCATCCATTTCATGAAGTGTCCACAGAAAAATTAGTTCATGGATGGAGGAAGTGTCACTGGATCCTGTAAATGAGACCAGAGTCATTTGTGGGATAGAAGTGGTGATTTCCACCCCTGAAAAATAGATATTCCCTATGAACTAAATTGTTTTTGGGATGATGTGGTATACTTTTACCAGTAAATGAAGAAACATTCTTTTGGAGGATAGAGGTGGTGGTTTCTGTCCCCATGAATTGTCTTTCTATAATGAATAAATCATTCACAGGTTAGGGAGTCCTTTGTGGGCTCTCAAAAAAGAAGGCATGCAACCCACCGCGATCAGCCAATCCAATAGACAGGTTTTTTGTTCTTCTATAAATAGACAAGAGGGGTCTGAGTAAAGGACTAAGAAAAAGAACAGGATAAGGTGTGGTAGAGATCCCTCTTACACCCAAAGAACTTTGTGGTCTCTTTCCATTGAACTATATGTGGGTGATCATTCACTGAAAGCATCCCATAAACCATATGTTGTAACCCACTACAGAAGATTCCATGCAGAGCCAGTGTTGTTTGCAATATGTGGCATCATTTTATTACACTATAAATGATAAAATCACTTCGTGGAAGGACCCTTTATTTCCATACCTTCATGTAATCCATTCACATAAAATTATTTGAAGATTACCCTTCATGAACTCCCTTCTCAAATGATTTAGTATGTATATCTTTTTCAAAGATAGTACTTTGTGGATATATCCTTCCTGGAAAGCTCCCTTCACTATTATCACTGTCCCCCATGAAAATTGTAGATTCACACAGGAAACGTTTTGGGATGAGTTGATGAAATTTTGGGTTCTACCTTATAACTCTCTAAATTTGACTCCATGTAATACCATGAGTTGAAACATTCCCCATGAATCTCCTAAAATCCAATCACCTGACTCTTATTCTTGGATAAACCAAAAATGGATTCCCTTGCATAAGTCCCACACCAACCCTTTATAAGTATCTTTATCCTAGTCTTCCTAACCACGTGATGTTAAATGGTATGGAAATCATCCCCGAATAAGGATGTTAAAATTTTCTACCATAGTCCACACAACATGACTGTAAACTATGCTGACGTCATCCCAACAACACGATTTTAAACTCTGCAACCAGAATCCCCACAACAAGACATTAAATTGTGCTCCCATCATCCAAGATACATAAATTAAAATGTAGTTTATCCTTTGAGAATAAACAAGATACCTCTTATTAAAAACACAAGATTATTTGTGCACTATTCTTAAGATGCCTCATGGGATGACCATCAAACAATCATAGGGAACTCATCCTGAGGTAACCCCCAAACCATTTTTGCAAGAAGAGGCACATCTTCTCTTATTAAACTCTACTAAATAAATATCTATATAGATCACATGATGATACTATATTGTAAATGATAATGAAAGATGAAACAAGAACACACAATGCCCTCTCCCACTCCCTTTGGGCTCCAACACCATCAGTCAGTGAAGAACTTTGGTCGTGATATCTTCAGATCCACTACTTTCTCTTGTTTCTCACAATGATCATGAAAAATGTGAGATTATAGGTTGGTATAGATAATGACATTCTCATGATCCCTAACCTACAAAAATGGGAAGAATCTAGGCATAATCCCCAACCACCCGAGCCATCTCCAGAGATGTAAGCCCCAACATCAAACCAAATTGGCTACCAAAACAGTATAAGCCCCAACCAAATCCAAATCAATGGGTCATATTCATAGATTTAATCCACAACATAAAAAATATAATGGGATTAATCCACACATAAGACCCAATTATGACCCCTCAAATGGAAACCTTCCATGCGTAATCCCCCAGATACTGAACTATGTGGTCTTTGATTCCCAACTAACAAAAATGCATAGAAATCCTCCCTAAAATCCAAAACCGACACCCAAATCCACTAAAATATTATCCAGTTTACCTTACTACTAGGTTCATATCTTCCTAGGAGACCATATCTCACTTGAGTCCCTCTGGCCACCTCTGCATAAGTCCCCCACCATCCTTGACCAAGCATCCTCCACCTCAGCGTCCTTACCACTTGACGCTAAACTGCATGGTTTGGTCCTTGAAACATGACCTTAAAAGGTGATGTTTCATGTTAATTGGAACCAAAATATTATGACAAGGATACATAGGAATCTATTATTATGGGTTCGATCCTGACATCCAAACAACTTATCTCTCCCTTGAGGATTGTAAACTTCATAGTGTCTTACAAAGTGGCTTAGAACATATTTCTGCTTAATATGTGATCAATGAATCATTAATCCATACATAAAGGGGAACTATAGATGGAGAAACATGAATGAATATGGATGATTCCGGACCCATTCTTATTCATAATGGATCACTCCCTAGGGGTAATTAATGTATACGTACTTGGGAACAAACCAAGGATTGATGAAAAAATCATAAATATATAAGAGAGTCCCTAAATAGGCAATAGTTCCCACCCCCAAAAGGTTGTGATGCTCTATAATACCCATTCTCATGACCAATGTGAGTTCTTAAGAATTGGTTTCCAAGTAACCCAATGAACACTATCATTTGGAATGAAAATCCTTGAATTGTAGATATGAAATTTGTTGGAAATTTCTAGATCCATAAACAAAACCTGTTGGAGACCATTCGATGACCTTGTACCCAAAATCGGAGATTTCACACCATGAAACCCTTTGCAATCAAATTTTCAGTCCACGCACACATCTTTAAGGGAAATAATGAGATAGTATCTATGGAATCTACATATAAAATTCATAAATATTATAGTGGTATTTGTAATTTAGAATGGAATCACTATGAACTCATAGTGTCCATACCTTGTATAGAAGGGTGTCTTATGAATATATTCATTATTCACATAAAATTTATGATATCCATAATAAAGATCCAAATTTTAGAAAAAATCATCTCTGTGAAGTTGATCAAAAAGTCATTAATCATTAGTAGAGGATAAATGTTCATTATGGTGATCTTGTTGAGATCTTGTTAATCGATAAATATCTACAATAATCCATCCTTTTTCAATAAAAAGAGCATTGGATCACCCCAATGATATGCACTAGGGTGTATGAAACCCTTATCCAAATTCACTTTCAACTGCTTCTTTAACTCTTCCAATTTGATTGGGGTCATCCTATTTGGGCATTTTGATATAGGAGTGCATCTAGGTATGAGCTCTATTGTGAACTGTACCTCATGATCTTGGGGAATTCATGATTAATATTTAATAAATACATCAATGTATTCACTAACTATAATAATATCTTCTAGGTTGATGCATTATATTGAATCAACCATTTGGGAAAGGAATGATTCTTCACAGGGTATGTACTCCCACACCGTTGATGTATTTTCCAAAAGAGATTAATGATATTAATTGCATTAATAGGGGAGCATCAAAAGGTTCATAAAATGAAAATATATTTACTTTCCCCTAAAGTTGAGATATGTATAATTAGATCTAACTGATTCCCATTATAGTGTTGAATTTACCCAAGGGAAGTATTATGTGATTTTCCAGAAGAATCTTCCCACATACGGTTATAGGAGAAGATTACAACACTTGGGTTGTAATGATTACACAACAATGTGTTTTTATACATATATATTCTTCATGTTATTGGGGCTCTAATTCAATAACTTTGGAAAACATTCAAGATATAAAGGAATTCATAGGACCAAAATTGAATAAAACTTTTGACATTATCGATTGAATAAGAAGTGTATCTTTTAAAAAATCATTTTCACACTCCACTTAAGAAGTAGTGATGGAATAGGTTTTCCAATGATTCTTTAGCTTTAGTGGTTGATGACACTGATTAACTTCAAGGACTCGTGGTTTAGTTCACTGTATTACATAGTTCCATTTCTCCCTATAGTTTAAGAATTGAACCATAGTCGCTGTATTAGGTGGTTCCTTTTTCCCTCCATCATGTTCTCCAGTTTATTTATGTATCTTCGATATTCACGATCATGGTGGCCTTATCTCCCACACATGAAATATTTCCCCATCACTTCGAGACAATTCCTATGATATTTCTTCCCACATTTTTTACATGTTTTTAGTTGGATCCTCTTTCCCCATTTCTTATTTGACCCACCACATTGAAACACCATTCTTATCTTTTTATGACCATGCCTAAAAGTCCAATATCAAAACTCCTTCTCTACCTTGATATCACATCAAACAACATTTTCATATCTCCCATTATCTCAAAAGGATTTTGCCTTTAAAATGTGTGATTTTAAACCACTAAAGAATATATCTATTTTTCTATCATTTTTTATAAAAAAAAACTATTGCATATCTTGAATGCCTTTTGAATTTTTAAACATCATTTTCAGAAGATTCGCCTTATTTTTTTCCTGCTCTAGGAATTCCCTCTCCATCATTCATCAAATTATTTGGGGGAAAAAATATGTTAAAAAATATTTTCTTAAATCCTTTCAACTTCATATCTTCCATTACATCCTTTAGCTTGGTGTTCATTATCAATTTCCACCATTGATCAACTTTTTTATCTAAATGATATATATATAGATCCACCTTTTCCTTCTCAAAATTGTGTATTATAAAATATATCTTCTTCCTTGATTTAACCCACTATTCCATGGAATGTGTATTAGAAGATCCAAAAAATTTCAATGGAATTTCTGAGTAAAATACTCAATGTATAGTTGATCCTTCTCAGGTGATGGAGGATGTTTCACATAGATTAGGTTATTATTAATATCATGAGACAAATGGGTTATAATGACCATGATGTTTTGATGACCAGCTCATATGGAATTGGGGAAGTTATTATAGAAATCATTATATTGTTCCCTAAATGGGTTCTTAGCCTACTATATCTTGGTTCAAGACATTTTATAAAATAGAAATGTTTTTAACAAATTTAATTTCAATAAATGATGAATAACTAATTTATTCTTTTTCACAATTAACTCTAAAGGCGTATCTTATGGGATCCCTATGTTTAGACTATTTTAAATAAATTTTCTTAGATGTTTACATATACATAGTATTATACTAGGGGTGTTCACTAATGTTATCTAATCACAGTTCCCAAATTAAATAAAAAATACCTTTGATAAAAACTTTAGAACAATATATTTTTTATTGCATAACTATTAAATCATTTATAAGATAATAAACATAATAGTGATACAATAAAAGATCAAAAGAATTAGTGTATTGGGTTAATTATGCTCAGACATAAATTTTACATAATAAAACTAACAAATTATTTAACTCCTTCTCCACAATCTTCT
The DNA here is from genome assembly GCA_963277665.1 of Viscum album. Taxonomy (NCBI): domain Eukaryota; kingdom Viridiplantae; phylum Streptophyta; class Magnoliopsida; order Santalales; family Viscaceae; genus Viscum; species Viscum album. The sequence continues at coordinate 1,297,287,077 of OY728135.1, forward strand.
AATTGGCCCTCAATTTCCCTTTATTACAAGTAATCACCTAAGGATATACATCAATGAATGGGTGAGCTAAAATCCTAGTAAGGGGAGGAATAAGGGACATGAACCAATATAAAAATGGTGAGTATAATTATAATAATCAGATAATAAGCATAGGATCTTCATCATATTCATTTTGAAAACATTTGATAAATTTATAGAAAGTCTAAATTCATTAAAATGAATCATCATGTCTCAGTGGTCAAATAACTCACATAGGTTTGAATAATGATTTCATAATGTTCACACATAACATCTATGTATAAATCATGAAATCATCATTGTGAAAAAATATTGAATCATGTTAATGCATAGTTCATCTAATCTCATTAGATATATCACATTACCAAATGAATTAGAGTGATATATAATTTTAGGCACACCAGTCACATCATAATATTTTCATAATATTATATGCCACATTGAATGTATAACAGTCATAGTAATGAAATAAATCATGTAAATGAGAGGGTTTAATAAGTATTTCATAAATCATAAATTGATGAAAAATAATTAAAGTTCCAAAATTAAATAGGGAAATCATATCTGGAATAATCATCATCATTATTGAGTGAATAAAAAAACTCAAGAGGAGTAAAATATGTGTTATGGAAAGAATGTCTTTTTGAAAAATTGTCATATTTTGATTATAAATAATTTTGTATGAATGAATATCCCAAAAAAATAAAATTCAAGAATTGTGAAATGATATTTAAGTAAAAATATAGTAATATCCTTACTGAATATGTCGAGAAAGTGGGATCATCCAAATAAAATGAGTTGGGTTATGGAATCTCCTTACATTAAATCCAATATTATTTTATATATTTTCTACCTAATGAATAATAAAAAATAACTATTAAAAATATTTATAGAAGTTAATTACAATCATCTATTCATGTATTTATCCATTATAATTATTGAATTATATTTATTAACATTATCTGTTAAACATGAATTGTTTTGATCTGATGTTTTCATTAAATTTTCCCATTTTATTTTGATTTTCTATTTTCATTCAAAGTCATTTATATGTAAGTATAAATATTATCAGGATCATATAATACTTGAAATTACTTATATATATATAATATAATTCATAATTTTGATCCATGATTTTTTTTATAAGAATTGACTTAGAAATGTCTAGGTAGGTGGTTAATTGGCCATTGATGGGACTTAGTCGAAGGATCGAGAAAGATAATTTTGATATTTTTATATATATTAAATATGATACTTAATGTACAATAAAAAAACCAATATAATATTAATTTACTTCCTAATTAATATTATAAGGTCTTTTTAAAGTGTGGGGTTAATAAGGAAAAAGAAGAATAAAAATAAATAAATAAAGAATTTTGGAAGAGTCTAAGGGGATTGAGCAAGATAATTTTGGAGTACCAACTCTTGTACGACACTAAAACTCCCTTAATGGTTGGAGTTATATTACTCTATAATATCCTTAAGGATTTTAAGGGGATTAAGAGGAATAATATTTGTATAGGTTAAGCTTTTGTAGGTGGGGAATGAGTTGTTTTTCAAGGGTAGGGGGTGGGGTTATTTATACTTCAGGAGAGGGGTATTTTTAGACTAAAATATTGAATAAAATAATATATCCAAGTTAAAACTTGTAATATATAATTTTTTGAAGTAAAAATCATATATAAATTTAATATAATGGTTTTTAATAATTAAACCTTTTTATAATTTGAACTCATTAGTTTATTAAAAAACAAAGCTGAAAGAACTATAAAATGTTATTTTAATGGATCACTTTTAAATTTAGGTTTTAGAAAATGATTTTTAGGTTTGAAATTAAAGTTTATTTTATTTTAGTGACTCATTTATGTAATTCATAATAAAATGCATGAAAATAAAGTAATATAAATTATTAGGTAATTATTAAATCATTAATGATATAATTTAAGATACACTTGTTATGTGAAAACAATATTTTTTTAGTCATCTGAAAATTGAAGCCTTTCCAAAATTTACCAAAAAAAACACCCTTTAAAAACACTTATCTTCTAATTTAAAAATTGATATTAATTTTATCAAAATAATATTCTATCAAAGGTAATTTAAATTTTTAATTTCAAAATTATATTTTTCTAGAAATACATTAAAATATATTTTATTTAAAATGTTCTTATATTTTAATTATTTTTTTAATCATGAATTGTTTTCAGTGATATAATATTTATATTTACTTATATTAATCATGATAAAAAAATTTTATGTAAAAATTTAATATTTTGAGCTTAAATAATAATTCCAATGGTCAGATTACTATTCCCAATTTTCAGGTTAGTATTCCTAAGAGTCGGGTTACTACTCAAATGCTCACATTACTATTTTGACCGTCACATGAACTCATATTAATACCTCTAATTTCCATAATTAATTATGAAAAATAATTACTCTCATGTTTTTATGTTTACATTTTCTATAATGATTCTTGTTTTACTATTATTTTGTTTCTTTTCTATAGAGTTGGTATTAGGGGTGATGATTTTAGTATATTGTGGTGATCTATATTTTCCCATTTTAGTTTTTCTATATTATATTTTTTTATCCAACTGTAATTTTTTGGAATTTTAATTGGCTTCATTTTTTATTAATGTAATATTATTTATTAAATAAATAATTTTTCTCATTATTTTTACGTATATAATCCTATATATTATAATATGACACTCTTTTTTTAAGGGACAAATATTATTTATGAATTATGGGTTGTTACAGAATCTATTCAAAAAAAAATTAAATTAGTAGACATTCATTACAACCAGGGAAATCAAAATATGTTTAAGAGGAAAAATTAAGTCCTCCAGAAACAATCCAGTTGTGAAAATCAATCATGATACATATTAAAGTTCTTTATTTATATTTTTTCTTCCCATTATTTTAATTTCATATATTTTCATTACATGTTATACCCATTTTTCAATTGACCTCACAGAAAACTTTCACTCATCACTCAAGGTTGAATAAAAACTGAGTTAAGATCATATGATTAATACACATTCCAAACTATTGGCTTTCATCAGTTCAAAAATCTCTACTTAGCAACGAAAAGAAATTAAATCATTAAGGATTTGGCAATAAGGGTCAAAACCCTCTGAGGCTGAGGGAAGGTGGGTATAAAATAAAAAACAGGCACCAAAGGAGGGTGATCTCTAAAGTAAAATTCGTGAGAATTAGGAACAATGAAATGATGTAACTCCTGGAAAAATGAGTCAATTCTACAATATCTAAATGTTGTTCTATTATTATATCAAGTAAGTTTCATGAATATACCCTTGTTCCATTCCTTTTATTTTAATTCATTTTTCAAAAACCATATTTATATGAGGTCTCATATCCATCACCTAACCACATGTGATCCATCATAGGATTCATTGGCCTGGTAATGGTGATTTTTTACCTTCATAATACACAAACCAATATTTATTTCCTTTATTTATTTCCTTCTTTAAAAGAATAGGGTGTGTGAAGAAAATTCCAATAGTAATCATGGACCACATCATATCAATCTAGTGAAAGTGTAATTATATATATCCTTAGTATCAACATATTTTTTATAGAAGAGAAGAAAAATTGTCCACACTTTTTCAAATGGAAATCATGCATCGTACCTATAGTAGGATTGGAAATAATATTAGGCTTAAAATATCTCCATACTAATAAGATTAATCATGGTTATTATTCTCATAAGAAGAAAAGGTGTACATGTGGTGATCCTAAAAAAGTGGCTCCAAAAGATTCTCTCAATATTTTTAAAAGTGTATTTATTAAAAAAACAACTTTGATAATATTTCATTGCACGTTTTTATAGGTTTACATGTCCCAGGTATCTCATATGAAATATTCTTAGAAAAGAATATTACAGTGAAATTCTTGATTCCTCTCCAGAATGGTAGTATAAAATAACTATATATCACTTAAGGTATAATATTCTTCAATGAGACATTAAAAATAAATTTTAATAATATAGAATTATAATTAAATTACTCAACTAATCAATCATTCTATTAATTCTAAATAGTATTAAGAATGGGTTTAAACAAACTCTAATATAACTTTTTCTTTTATTTAAATGGTTGAAATGAGATTTCATGTTTAAATAATTATTTCAATGAAACATTTATCCAAAGATATTAAGAACAACAATAATAAAAGTTTATTGAAAATAATACTCTAGAATAAATATCGCAAACTTAAAATGATATAGATTCAAAAATTTTATAAAAAACATTGTGGGATATATAGAATGTAACACATAGACAAAAATGAAATGGAATTTTAGGGATTCCAAATTTTGAATCGAGAGTTCCCTGTAGTGATTTTCATGCCATGGGGAATCTTAGTGGATGATGAATTTAATTTGGGATACCAGAAAAAAATTGTGAAACAAAACACCTTCACTGGATGAAACATTAGTCGATATGGTTAAAAAAATATGGAAGAAGAAGAATGGTGGGTGATCATAGTTGATAGTAAGAAAAATCAGATAAAAAAATGCAGTGAGGGAGTATAGTGAAGTTCCAGATAACCTAAAAGTAGAAATGAAAGAAAAAAACAATGATCCTAATAACTTGATGGAAATAATGGAAATAAAAATATGGTTTGCCTCCCATAAATCCCAAACAATGTTGTTTCCAACCAGATGGATGGACAACGAAATCCATAAGATCCATCCATCTTGTTAGAGGGTGGTTTCCTCCTACAGGAATTGATGATTGTGTCATAAAGATTGTGGGTATTCTTAGAAGGATTAACCACTATAGGAGTGTATCAAGGATAAATCTCATATGCTAGGGAAATAATGTAGTAATTTTGTGGAGGGGACCTCTGCGGATCATGGATATCTAGTAAGATATCTTCATCTTGTATCTATAGTTCAGATACATACGGATAAATATTAATCAAGAAGTGATATTATTGTGTAACTATCATGTTAGTAACCATATAAGAATCTATAGGTCTATACATAGCTATTTGATAAATTAATTCATCAGTAAAAAGTAAATAATCTAGAAAGAAGTGTAATAAAAAATATCTCATCTATATATAAGCAATGATACATCAAAGAAAATGGAATAAAATTAGTACATAAATTCAAATAGATTAAAAAAATAGGTTGGGGGTAGTTCATTAATAGACTTTAAAAACAATTTCATTGATATCCACATCATAAATTCCCCTATGTATGGTGGTTTCATAAAGCTGGACTTCCCAATCGATGTCATATATGGAAGACGAGGTAGGTAGATTGATCATTGCATGAAATGTTATGATTTTGGTAGAATATATGGTTAAAGGTTGAGTGTGTGAGGTTCCAATCCATACTGAATTTATTTGTTTGGCAGCAGTATTGATTAGAGGAACCTTGCATAGAAATGGAATGGTGGGGCCCTTTACTCATCTAGCCTACTCTAATAGGTACTATTACTAGGCTATAATGTCGCTAAGATAAGGAGGTAGGTCAGATTAGGTAGGATGTGGTGTGTAAATTTATGAATAACCAAGGTCAATAGGTGGATGTGATTGATAAGATTAAGGGACCAATAGAGGGGTGGGTGGTGAAATGAGATGGGTCAATGTTTGGAACATGGATATGATGACCATGCTATCACTGGTTCCTTGGGATGGACTAGAGTTATTTGTAAGAGGTTTATGAGAATGGTTTAATGGGGAGAAATTTAGGAGGGTCTATGGTGGTGGTGGTAAAATCAGTGGAAGGGGTGGTGGTGGGTGGGATGATAGTGGAAACTAAGGTAGAGGCTTCGTTGGAGGTGGTGGTAGTGGTAGTAGAGAGGGTAGTGGGTATATGGGAAGGGAAGGCTGTGATGGCTACATATTGGGCTGGTGAATCATCAGTATCATCGAAATATATTAGTGACCACTGATAAATTCCACTTCTCTTCATCATTATATGCATATTATAAATCATGAGGAGGATAAAACCCTCTATTAGTCTAAGGGAAGTGTGAGGTTGAGCGTCATCAATGGAACTGAGATGCCTTTAGATATGGGTAATTAAGGATCCATCCATAAATGTAACTCAAGGATACCTCACGTGATTTAGAAAGAAGATTTATAACTTCTAACCCGTGATAATGGTTGGGCCACCAATAGTTGAGGCTTGTTCGATCACCTAAAACTGGATCACGCTCCAGTGAGCATCACCTTGATCCAGTGAGGTGTGAGATAGGTTCGGTTGAAGTATATGTTTGGAAGAACCATGGCTGTAACACTCCAAGCTTCCACGGTACGCTTCCCTTTTAATAATATAGTAGCGTGTGTTGTACGCAACTTCGAATTCTAACACACACACCACAACCAATCAAACTAGCCATTATGAATAGTAATACCACTTTTGAAATTTTATAAATTTTATCTCTCAAAATTGACTTCATTTTTGAATTTGGAATATCAAAATTATCCTAGGGTAAAATTTTGGATCTTTTCAGATAACATTTATATTTTGATGAATAGTGAAAATTACTAAATTTTAATTAAAAACAACTTTTTTAATCGAAATAATTAATAGTGATAAATTTTGAATTTGAGTGGTTTTAAAGTATATTTAGAATATATTTTTACCATTTAATACAATTTTGGTCATTTGAAATAATTTCACAATTAAACCGGACATGAACAAGTGTAAATATTTTGATAATTATTATATCTTTAAAACACGCTTTTTGTTTTAACAACGGGAATTAATTTTAAATTAATTTCTGTCACTTCTGTGTTTTCAATTTGGAAAAATGGATTCCATATTTGGAATTAGTATGTCCAAATTGAGTAAATAGGTAACTTTTATTTTTAGACATTGTGAATAATTACTTCGGTAAATATTTTATTTACCATGGTTAAAGGGTAAATCCGGTAAATAAGGGTAAAAAATAATATTATAATAATAATAAATTACCCTAAAACGTGTCTTAACAATATATTTTGATAAATTTCCGACCATGGGCATCTTTGGGTCAATTTTGGGACCCGATGGATCCACTTGTAATTGATAATGACACTTTATATTAATTAAGTTAAAATAAATACAAAAATGACATAAGCATATATCTTTTAGAAAAACAATTTTTTACATCGGGTAATATATGTTGGAGTTTATACTATAAATATTAATTATAAAGATAAAAATATTTCCTACATAATGGTATTTTATTTATAATTTTTAGATATTTAATAATTAATATTATTTATGACACAATAATGATGCAGTATTTTCCTTATTAATGAAAGAATCAAATAATTGGTGTTATAAATGTAAATATTAATATAATTTAAATGTTTTGATGACATACCTGAATTTTATTTCTTAATATTACATTATATTATTACTTAAATTAATTGTTTTTGAATTAATAAAGTTGTTAATACTTTAACAAAAATCAATTATTGAATAGTGTCAAAATTCACATAAAAGTGTTTTTAAAACAAATATTATATTATTAATTGATATTAAATTTCTAAAAATCTAATGTTCGTCCAAGAGAATTATATCATGATAGGTGTATCATTAACGGACCACTAGGGGGTTTTTTGGATGTATATAGTATGTTTATTAACTATATAATATAAAAATACAAAGTGACATTGAAAATGTTAAACTAATTAACTAAGAGTTAAAAATAAAAGATAAGGTTAATATAGTGACTCATAACTGTCTAAAACCTATTGGTTTAGTGGTTTTCGAACTATTCCCACCTTAACCTTTAAATAATCCACTTTGGAGCCATTAGAAACCGAATATGAATTTATTATAAAATAATATTTCTAGCTTTTCCAAAGGTGCCCCTCACCCATCTTATAAAAGGGCACTCCCCCTTCTCACTAAATCACAAATTCAAAGCCTTTTGGATCAGCAAAACCCTGCCAAAATATTCTCTCAACTTCCCTCACTTCATCCTAGAGTCATTAGTTTGATCCGAAATCCAACCTCAGGGTCCCTTTTGATCAAATCGAAAGGCAGAACCCGAAGAAGAGGTAATGTTTTCACCACCCTCTTTCAAGTTTCTTATTCTTCAACTTCTTCTTTATTTTTTATTATAAAATAATAACTCTTGTATATTATATATACTGTGATGCTATTATGAATATGGTATAACCATATTCAGTATTCTATCCATCCTTTTAATGACATGTCACTATACGGGAAAACGTACGGCTTACCATCTCCACATTGTGGTGTAATTGATATTCAATAAATTATTATTTGTATGGGTATAATAATGATGTGTAATTCAGGTAAATAATAAATATAACATGAAAATGATTCTGTATATATGAAATACCATCCAATTATATATTATTTTAATATCAAAATAATGATATTGTCGCTCGAGCGTACGTACGGACTACCGTCTCCACGAACGTGATGGGATTCATTCCCCATCGTATCCATTCAAGAGTAATTATCATTTAATGATTAAAAATAATGTTTAAGGACTTGATATCATTCCTTATATGAATAATATACAACCTATCCATGACAAACACGACTTACGTAACAAAACATAAAAAAGAAAATGAGTAAGTTAACACTCGGAACAACGATAATACTGAGATATTATTAACAAATCAATGTTAAAAGATTATATATGATATCATATTAATGTATATGATTATTGTATAATTTAATAACAATAAGTTCACCATTATACAGGAGGTTAACCAACCCCCAACCAAGTAAAAGTACAATGTAAGGGTTTATTTCACAATCTTTTCATTATCCGAGTTTTTTTATACGTAATTATCTTTGGGACCTCTTTATCATCCACATCCATGTTTCTTAAAAAAATTTCAAAACATTATTACTATTTTACAGAATATGGGTTAAATTCATTTATACCCTTGTTTTAATTTTTATAAGAATTTTATAAAGGAATCTTTCCATCGTTTTCCAAACAAGGTCTTTTTAACCTTTTCGACAGAATTAAGGTAAGAATGTATTTTCTTAACGTATACGGTGGGTGCAGATATTTTTTTCCATTATAAAATCTTTTAAGCTTCACTTACAAGCTTCTAAGAATATTTTCAAAGTATAATTTTTATTTTATAATTATGTCAATTTTAAATGATTTCAAAAAAAGAGATATTTCTCTCAAATAGTTTTGATTTCATCTATGTCAACATCCTTTGATTGATTTTAAGATTATTTGAAGTTTATTTATTATGATACAAATATTCCATATTGTAGTGATGGTTTTGTGATATGTTTGACTGGGGATGTGTAATTTTTATACCATTCATGGTTTATGAAGAAAGTAATGACATTTCATATGCTAGTTTTAATACGAATGTTTATGTTATGTTTAAACCAGTTCATATGAGGAATGCATTGGACTTAATATGTGACAGGTGGAGCCCGTTATAGCTCCTCGATGCATCGGTAGGTCTCATGAGACAAACTAGTGTCTTGTCACAAGGCCTTGACAAAATCTTATTTGTAGTCTTGGCACAAAGCCTTGGCTATCTGGTTTTGATAGTCCGGTTTTATGTATTCCATAATTATGAAAGTGGTTATTGATATTGCATGTGATTATTCGACTAGTAGAATATCCATGGGAATAAGTAAATGGAATTATTTCATTTGATATTTTCCATATTATTCTGAAGTTCATGTTTAAAAGGATTTTGTTTTATTTATACATTTCCTTAAATGTTTATGCTTATTTATAAAAGTTTTTGCTATATGTTATCCTTGCTAGGAATTTGATCTCTCCCCTTTCTATGTTTTATTTTTCCTAGGATTTGAAGAAGTATTTTATGAATGACCTATAGGGATAGTATATGGTTTTATGAGTGTGAAGACAAGATTTTGTTATAGTTTTCAATTTATGATGTAATGTAAACTTTATGAATGCGTCCAGTGTTTCCAAGACTACTAAACTAATCAGTCTTTCAAGACTTGATCTTTCTTGTGATCATGCCAATGTTATGTAATAATGCACCATCTCTGGGAAACTAGGGTCAGCGCGTAACAGTTGGTATTTGAGGAAGTTTAGTACAAACCTTGGAAGATAGATTTAGATAAACTCTTATTAGAGCACATAGTCCTAAGATTGACTTTGAGGATTAGTATAGAATAAATTCCTAGAATTTTTGTATTATAGGGATTTTGTGAGTTTTCCGAGAAATACATCCATGTCTGGATACGAGCAGGTAGAGGCGGCTCTGGCACCGATGTACCTAGGGCTAAAACCTGAAAACACCGCTTTGAGCAAGACTGGAATGGGAACTGGTGCACGACAACGGGCCTTGCTGCACTCTTGGTTATGACACTCCTAGGGGATATGCTTAGGATAACTCTCATTTTATTTACAAATCATTATGAAGGGTTTATGAGTATATAATTCCTCGAAGAAAACATTTTTATTATTATGGATTATATCCATAAATAGTTCAATTTATGTTAAGTGTTTTATAAGTATGGAATTATGTATTTTGATTCGTAAACTGATATAGTTTATGCCACTGTTTATAAATGGAGCCTGGTGGAAGAAATGGAAACCATATCAATGCACACACTCCATGTAGGGATTTCCCTCACGCTCAAGATAATTATAGTGGAGTTTGTGATGCAACTGGTGCTGATCAGCTAATCACCATACTAGGACAACTCACTCAGGTTATGAATAATAATGTTACCCGTTTGGAGCACCCTGATCTGCATCGTGGAGGATCAATGTTAGATCTATTAATGAGGTATCAACCACAAATGTTCAATTTGAGTATAAATCCCTTAGTAGCTGAGAAATGGATAAATTCCCTAGAGAAAATATTTCAGGCTTTGGGAAGTAGTGAAAGGGAAAAAGTTATCATGGCAGTTTACCGCCTCACTAGAGATGTTGATCAATGGTGGTCATTTATTTAAAACAATATGTAAGATGATGAAGTATCAAATATGGAATGGAGGGAGTTCAAAGATCTATTTTTAGGAAAATACTTTCCACGTGACCATCGAGTAGATATGGAGAGGCAATTTCTGAGTCTGAGACAAAAGGAGGGTGAGAATGTCGCAAATTATGAGGGTAGCTTTACAAGGTTAGAAAGGTATTCTGGAGATTATATATGTAACCCAAGAAGTAATATTGATCATTCCATTGATGGTTTAAAACCATTTCTCCATCAAGTATTATTCTCACAATCCTTCTCGTCGTATGAAGACATTGTCTCATGTGCTATCAAGACAGAAAAATAATTCTCTGTCTTATGACTTTAAAGCAAAGAAAGAGAAGAATAGATCTGCTGATCAATCTATGAATGGAAATAAGGGGAAGAAGGGAAAATCTGAATAACCATCATGCAGTAAATGTGGGAAGAAACACCCCGTTACTTTCTTAAAAAGAATGGGAGTCTATTACAAGTGTGGTGAAAAAGGTGACCAAGATCGTGATTTCAAGGGGAAGAAGGAAGATACTGATGTCCAATGCTACAATTGATGGGAGATGGGACATTATGCAAATTAATGTCCTAAGCGTCAGGGGAACTTACCTTAGAAAAGGATAAGGGATCAAGGCCAAGCATATTTTATCACTACTGCTGAGGTAGAATCTCTGAAATACGTGGTGGTAGGTTATTTAATGGTTTCCTCACGTTTAGCAAATGCATTATTTGATTCTGGATCATTGCATTGTTTCATATCTTTACAGTTTTCTAAGAAAATTAGATATTTCAAATTTTATTTAACAAGGGAGTTGTTAGTTAAAACTCCTAAGGGAAGTATGATTGCAACAATGTTTTGTGAATCAGTCCCCATTAGAGCACATAAATGTTCTTTATCCTCTGATCTCATCGTCATACCTATGATTGAGTTTGATATAATCCTTTATATATATTGGCTTTAGGACCATGATGTGAAGATTTATTTTAAACAGAAAGAGTTTATGATTTTTGATGATGATGATAAGGAATACCTTATCTTTAGAGTAGAATCGTCACCACCTAATTCTTATCTAGATCCACCCCCAGTAGCTCAAATTAATTCAATTACTAGGGAGGAAGAGAATGAAATGATTGTGGGTGAGGAAAGGAATGTTCAAATAGAGGTTTTACCTATAGTTAAAAAAATATGTAGATGTGTTACCGGAAGATTTACATGGACAACCTCTAGAATGAGAAGTTGAGTTTTCCATTGATTTAATTCCTAGATCATGGCCTATATCGAAGACCCCTTATAGAATGGCCACTGTGGAATTAGTTGAACTAAAGAAACAACTATAGGAATTCAGTAATAATGGATTTTTTCTCCCTAGTGTTACTCAGTGGGGTGCCCCTATTCTTTTTGTCAAAAAGAAAGATGGATCTATGAGGTTAAGTATCGACTACAGGGAGATCAATACTATAACAATAAAGAACAAGTATCCCCTACCTCGCTTTGATGATTTATTTGACCAAATGCAAGGAGCCCAGTACTTTTCAAAGATTGGCCTTCGATTTGGATACCATCAGTTGTGTGTGAAGAAGGAAGACATTCTGAACACATCATTTCGAACACAGTACGAGCATTACAAGTTTACGGTAATGGATTTTGGGCTGACTAATGCACCCTCTGTATTCATGGATCTAATGAATAGAGTTTTCAAGGAATATCTCGATGATTTTTTGGAGGTTTTTACTGATGATATCTCGGTATACTCCAAAAGATACGATGATCATGAAAATCACTTGCGCATTATCCTGAAGATTCTGAGAAGACATGAATTATATGGGAAGTTTAAAAAGTGTGAATTCTGGCTTCAGGATATTTCCTTTTTTGGGTATATTGTCTCTAAAGATAGAATATCTATTGATCCTTCTATGACTAAGGCAATCCAAGAATGGTCACCACCTATGAGTATAACTGAGGTACGCAGTTTTATTGGTTTAGTAGGTTATTATCGACTTTTGGTCCAGAATTTTTCCCGATTGGCTAACCCATTAACAAAGCCCACATGTAAAGGGGTTAAATTTGTTTGGATAGAAGTGTTTGAAGAATGTTTTGAAGAAATGGAGAGAATATTAGTCAATGCTCCTATATTGACTCTACCATCGGGGAATGATGGTTTTGTTATTTATAGTGATGTATCGAAGAAAGGACGTGGTTGTGTCTGAATGCAAAATGATAGGGTGATTGCCTATGCATCACGATAGTTGAAAATTCATGAGAAAAACTATCCTAATCATGATCTCGAGTTATCAGTTGTGATCTTTTCTTTGAAGATATGGAGACACTACCTCTATGGTGAAAAATTTGATATTTATACTGATCATAAGAGTTTGAAGTATGTTTTCTCACAAAAATAACTCAACATGAGGCAAAAGAGATGGCTTTAACTACTCAAGGATTATTATTACACAATACACTACCACCCGGGGAAGGAAAATAAGGTGGCAGATGCTTTGAACAGAAAATATCATTGAGTAGTGAACATGATTAGAATTGAAAGGGATCTTATTTTCATGGATCTAGTGAAGATGGATATGGGAATTACCATGAAAGGTGAAACATTAATACTTTTTCAAATGGTTGCCAAACCATCATTACTAGAAAGGATAAAGAGTTCTCGGACCGGTGATGAAGAGTTTTAAATGAAGATTAAAGCTGTGAATGATGGGAGATTGAATGACTTTGGGTATGAAGATGGAATTTTGAAATTGGGGAAGAGACTTTGTGTTCCCAATATACCTGATCTAAAAGGGTAATTTTTGGACAATGCTCATAGTTCCAATTTATCTATACACCCTGGGAGCACCAAAATGTATAGAGACTTGAAGAAACATTTTTGGTGGGACAAAATGAAGAGGGAGATTTATGATTTTGTGTCAAGATGTATGGTTTGTCAACAAGTGAAAACTGGAATGCAACAGCCCAGAGGAGACATGCAACCTCTTCCCATACCAGAGTGGAAATGGGACAATATTACTATGGACTTTATCATGGAGCTACGAAAGACTCCTAGAAGTAATGATTCAATATGGGTCATTATTGACCGTCTTACCAAGTCATCACATTTTCTTGCTTTGAGGAAAGATTTACCACTTGAACGTCTAGCAAGGATATATATTAATGAAGTGGTGAGACTTCATGGAGTACCCCTATCGATTGTTTCTGATCATGTTCCTTGTTTTACTTCAAGATTCTATAAGAGTCTTTAGGAAGACTTGGATAATGAAGTTCATTTGAGCACTTCTTACCACCCTCAAACAGATGGACAATCGGAATGGACTATTCAAACCTTAGAAGACATGTTGAGATCTTTCTCACTTGACTTTTAGGGTATGTGGGATCAATATTTACCTCTGGTAGAATTTTTCTATAATAATAGCTTTTATTAGAGTATTCAGATGGAACTATATGAAGCATTATTTGGAAAGAGATGCCGCACACCAACCTGTTAAGATAACGTTGGTGAAAGAAAACATTTAGGCCCATAACTGGTGGAGGAAAGGATGGAAAAGATGAAGGTAGTCAAAAACCACATAAAAGCTGCTCAAAGTTGGTAGAAGAGCTATGCTGACAACCGAAGAAAGGATTTGGAATTTCAGGTGGAAGATCATGTTTTCTTGAAGGTATCTCCATGGAAAGGAGTTACACATTTTGGCAAGAAAGGTAAATTGATTCCCAGGTACATAGGTCCTTTCGAAATTCTAGAAGGAATTGGGGATGTATCTTACCGTTTGGCAATGCCGCAAAATCTCTCCAATGTTCACGATGTGTTCCACGTATCACTATTGAAAAAACACATGCCTGACCCAACGCATGTACTCACCTATGAGGAATTAAAACTGGAACCTGATCATTCTTACAGCGAAGATCCCATCATTATTCTTGATACGAGAGAACAAGTACTGAGAAACCAGATGACTCTTCTGTTAAACGTTTTGTCGAGAAACCATAAGATGAAAGAGGCAACGTGGGAACCCAAGGAACTAATGAGGAAGACCCACCAGAGTCTTTTCATGCGGTAGTATTCTAGAAATATTGAGGATGAAATTATTTGAAGAAGGGGAGAATGTAACACCCCAAGCTTCCACGGTACACTTCCCTTTGAATAATACAGTAGCCTGTGTTGTACGCAACTTCAAATTCTAACACACACGCCACAACCAATCCAACTAGAAGTTATGAAAAGTAATACCCACATTTTGAAGTTTTATAAATTTTATCTCTCAAAATTGACTTCATTTTTGGATTCGTAATATCGAAATTTTCCTAGGGTAAAATTTTGGAACTTTTCGGATAACATTTATATTTTGATGAATAGAGAAAATTACTAAATTTTAATTAAAAAACATTTTATTTGAAATAATTAATAGTGATAAATTATGAATTTGAGTGGTTTTAAAGTATATTTAGAATATATTTTTACTATTTAATACAATGTTGGTCATTGGACATAATTTCACAATTAAACCGAACATGAACATGTGTCAATCTTTTGATAGTTATTATCTCTTAAAAACACTCTTTTTGTTTTAACAATGAGAATTAATTTTAAATTAATTTATCTCACTTATGTGTTTTGAATTTGAAAAAATGGATTCCATATTTTGAATCAGGATGTTAAATTTGTGTAAATAGGTAACTTTTATTTTTAGACATTTTGAATAATAACTTCGTTAAAGATTTTATTTACCATGGTTAAAAGGTCAATCTGGTAAATAAGGGTAAAACATAATATTATAATGATAATAAATTGCCCTAAAACGTGTCTTAACATTATTGGATGATACATGTCCTACCATGGGCATCTTTGGGTCGATTTTGGGACCCCATAGAGCCACTTGTAAGTGATAATGACACTTTATATTAATTAAGATAAAATATATACAAAAATGACATAAGCATATATCTTTTAGCAAAACAATTTTTTTACGTAGGGTTATATATGTTGTATTTTTTACTATAAATATTCATTAGAAAGAGAAAAATATTTCCAACATAATGGTATTTTATTTATAATTTTTATCCATTTGTTAATTAATATTATTTATGACACAATAATGATGCAGTATTTTCCTTATTAATGAAATAATCAAATAATTGGTGTTATAAATGTTAAAATTAATGTAATTTGAAAGTTTTGATGATATACATGAATTTTATTGCTTAATATGACATTATAGGATTTCTTAAATTAATTTGGTTTGAATTAATAAAATTTTTAAGACTTTAACAAAAATCAATTATTGAATAGTGTCAAAATTCACATAAAAGTGTTTTTAAAATAAATATTATATTATTAATTGATATTAAATTCCTAAAAATATAAGGGTCGACCAAGAGACTTTTATCGTGATAGGTGAATAATTAATGGACCAATTGGGGGTATCTTGGGTATATATAGTATATTTATTAACTATATAGTATAAAAATACAAAGTGACATGGTAAATGTTAAACTAATCAACTAAGAGTTAAAACTAAAAGATAAGGCTAATATAGTGACACAAACATGTCTAAAACCTGTTGGTTGAGTGGTTTTCGACCTATCCCCAAATTAAACTTTATATAATCCACTTTGGAGCCATTAGAAAATGAATATTCATTTATTATAAAATAATATTTCTAGCTTTTCCAAAGGTGCCCCTCACCCCTCTTATAAAAGAGAACTCCCCCTTCTCACTAAATCACACAATAAAAGCCTTTTGGCTCGGCCAAAACCTGCCCCAATACTCTCTAAACATCCCCCGATTCATCCTAGAGGCATTATTTTGATCAAAAATCCAACATAAGGATCCCTTTTGATCAAATCAAAAGGAAGAACCCGAAGAAGAGGTAATGTTTTCACCACCCTCTTTCAAGTTCCTTTCTTCTTCAACTTATTCATTCTTTGTTATTATAAAATAATAACTCCAGTATCTTATATATACTATGATGTTATTATAAATATGGTACAACCATATTCAGTATTCTATCCATCCTTTGAATGACATGTCACTATACGTGCATACGTACGACTAACCGTCTCCACGTCGTGGTGTAATTGTTATTCAATAAATTATTATTCGGATGGGTATAATAATGATGTCTAATTCATGTAAATAATAAATATTACATGACAATGATTTTGTATATATTAAATACCATCCAAATATATATTATTTTAATATCAAAATAATGATATTGTCGCTCGTGCGTACGTACGGACTACCGTCTCAACGAACGCGATGAGATTCATTCCTCATCGTATCCATTCAAGACTAATTCTCATTTAATGATTAAAAATAATTCTTAAGGACTTGATATCGTTATGGATTTGAATAATATACAACCTATCCTTGAAAAACACGTCTTATGTAACAAAACATATAAAAGAAAACGAGAAAGTTAACACCCGAAACAACGATAATACTAAGATATTATTAACAAATCAATGTTAAAATATCATATATGATATCAAATTAATGTATATGATTCTTATATAATTTCATAATTATTATTTCACCATTATACATGATTTTAACATACCCCCAACCAAAGAAAAGTACAAGGTAAGGGATTATTTCATAATCTCTTCATTATCTGAAGTTGTTTATACGTAATTATCTACTAAGACCTCTTTATCATCCACATCCATGTTTCGTAAAAATGTTTTTCAAAAAATTCTTACAATTTTACAGAATATGGTTTAAATTCATTAATACCATTCTTTGACTTTTTATAAAAATTTTATAAAGGAATCTTTCTGTCTTTTTCCAAACAAGGTCATTTTATCCTTTTCGACATAATTAAGGTAAGAATGTCTTTTTTTAACTTATACAGCAGGTGAGAATATTTTCCACCATTATAAAATCTTTGAAGCTTCCCTTACATGGTTCTAAGAATATTTTCAAAGTAAAAGTTTTATTTTATAATTATGTGACTTTTAAATGATTTCAAAAAAAGATATATTTCTCTCAAATAGTTTTTATTTCATCTATGTCAACATCCTTTGATGGATTTTAAGCTTATTTGAAGTTTATTTATTATGATACAAATCTTCAATATTGTAGTGAAGCTTTTGTGACATGTTTGACTGTGGATGTGTTATTTTTATACCATTCATGGTTTATGAAGAAAGTATTGATATTTTGTATGCTAGTTTTAATACGAATGTTTATGTTATGTTTAAACCTTTTCATATGAGAAATGCATTGGACTTAATAAGTGATGGGCAGAGCCCGTTATAGCTCCTCGATCCATCAGTAGGTCTCCTGAGACAAACTAGTGTCTTGGCACAAGGCCTTGACAAAATCTTATTTGTAGTCTTGGCATGATGACTTGGCTATGTGGCTATGATAGTCTGGCATTATGCATTCCATAATTATGAAAGTGGTTATTGATATTACATGTGATTATTTAACTAGTATAATATCCAAGTGAATAAGTAAATGGAATTATTTCATTTTTTCTTTTCCATATTATGCTGAAGTTCAAGTTTAAAAGGATTTTGTTTTAGTTATACATTTCCTTAAATGTTTATGCTTATTTATAAAAGTTTCCGCTATATGTTGTCCTTACTGGGCATTTGAGCTCACCCCTTTCTATGTCTTATTTTTCCTAGGATGTGAAGAAATATTTAATGAATGGCCTTTAGGGATAGTATAAGGGGTTATGAGTGTGGAGACAAGATGCTGTTGTAGTTTTAAATTTATGACGTAATGTAAACTTTATGAATGTATCTAGTGTTTCCAAGACTACTAAACTATTCAGTCTTTCGAGACTTGATCATTCTAGTGATCATGCCAATGTTATGTAATAAAAAACCGACTCTGGGAAACTGGGGTCGGGATGTTACAGTTGGTATCTGAGGAAGTCTAGTACAAACCATGTAAGCTATATTTAGATAAACTCTGATTAGAGCACATAGACCTAAGATGGACTTTGAGGATTAGTATAGAATAAATTCCTAGAATTTTGGTATTGTAGAGATTTTGTGAGTTTTCTGAGCAATACATCTATGTCTGGATACGAGCAGGTAGAGGCGGCTCTGGCACAGATGTACCTAGGGGTAAAACCCGAAAACACCTCACTGAGCTAGACTCGAACAGGAACTGGTGCACGAAAACAGTCCTTACTGGACTCTTGGTTACGACACTCTCGCGGGATATGCTTAGGATAAATCTCATTTTCTTTACAAATCATTATGAAGGGTTTATGAGTATATACTTTCTCGAAGAATTTTTTTTTATTATTATGGATTATATCCATAAATAGTTCAATTTATGTTAAGTGTTTTATAGGTATGGAATTATGTATTTTGATTCATAAACTGATCTAGTTTATGCAATTGTTTAGAAATGGCGCCTAGTGGAAGAAATGGAAACCATATCAATGCACACACTCCATGTTGGGATTTCCCTCCTACTAAAGATAATTATAGTGGATATGGTGATGCAACTGGTGGTGATCAGCTAATCACCATACCTGGGAAACTCACTCAGGTTATGAATAAGAACCTTACCCGTATGGAGAACCCTGATCCGCAGTGTGGTGGATCAATGTTAGATTGCTTCATGAGGTAGAAACCACCAACTTTCAATGGGAGTACAAATCCCTTAGTAGCTGAGCAATGGATAAATCCCCTAGAGAAAATATTTCAGGCTTTGGGAGTAGTGAAAGGGAAAAAGTTATCATGGCAGTTTATCGCCTCACTAGAGATGTTGATCAGTGGTGGTCATTGATTCAAAACATGAAGTAAGATGATGAAGTATCAAATATGGAATGGAGGGAGTTGAAACATATATTTTTATAAAAATACTTTCTTGGTGACTATCGAGCATATATAGAAAGGAAATTTCTGAGTCTGAGACAAAAGGAGGATGAGAATGTCGCAAAGTATGAGGGTAACATTACAAGGTTATCAAGGTATGCTGGAGATTATATACGTAACCGAAGAAGTAAGATTGATCAACTCATTGATGGGTTAAAACCATTTCTACATCGAGCATTACTCTCACAATCCTTTTCATCGTACGAAGACATTGTCTCATGTGCTATCAAGACAGAAAATGAATTCTCTAAGTCTTATGACTTTAAAGCAATGAAAGAGAAGAAGAGATCTGCTGATCAATCTAGGAATGGAAATAAGGGGAAGAAGGGAAAAGTTGAATATCCATCCTGTAGTAAATGTGGGAAGAAACACCCTGGTACTTGCTTAAAAGTAATGGGAGTCTGTTACAGGTGTGGTGAAAAAGGCCACCAAGCTCGTGATTGCAAGGGGAAGAAGGAAGCTACAGATGCCCAATGCTACAATTGCAGGGAGATGGGACATTATGCAAATGAATGTCCTAAGTGTCAAGGGAACATACCTCAGAAAAGGCCAAGGGATCAAGGCTAAGATTATTCTATCACTACTGCTGAGCTAGAAGCTTCGAAAGACTTGGTGGCAGGTAATTTAATGGTTTCCTCAAGTTTAGAAAATGAATTATTTGATTCTGGATCATCGCATCGTTTTATATCTTCCCAGTTTGCTAAGAAAATAAGATATTTCCAATTTAATTTAACAAGGGAGTTGTCAGTTAGAACTCCTAAGGGAAGTATCATTGCAACAAAGTTTTGTGAATCAATCCCCATTAGACACATAAATGTTCTTTATCCGCGAATCTCATCGTCAAACCTATGATTGAGTTTGATATAATCCTTGGTGTGGATTGGATTTCGGACCATGATGTGAAGATTTATTGTAAGAAGAAGGATGTTACAATTTTTGATGATGATGATAAGTAAAACCTTATCTTTAGAGTAGAATCATCACCACCTAATTCTTATCTAGATCTACCCCTAGTAGCTCAACTAAATTCAATTATTGGGGAGTAAGAGAATGAAATGATTGTGGGTGAGGAAAGGAATGTTCAAATTGAGTATGTACCTTTTGTGAAAGAATATGTAGACTTGTTTCTGGAAGATTTACCTGGACATTCTGTAGAATGAGATGTTGAGTTTTCCATTGATTTAATTCTTGGATTAAGGCCTATATCGAAGACCCCTTATAGAATGGCCATTGTGGAATTAGTTGAACAAAAGAAACAACTAGAGGAATTGAGTAATAAGGGATTTATTCACCCTAGTGTTTCTCCGTGGGGATCCCCTGTTATTCTTGTTAAAAAGAAAGATGGATCTATGAGGTTATGTATCGACTACAGGGAGATCAATGCTATAACAATAAAGAATAAGTATCCCCTACCTCGCATTGATGATTTTTTTGACCAAATGCATGGAGCACAATACTTTTCAAAGATTGACCTTCGATCTGGATACCATCAGTTTTGTGTGAAGAAGGAAGACATTCTAAAGAAAACATTTCGAACAAGGTACAGGCATTACGAGTTTATGGTAATGCCTTTTGGGCTGATTAATGCACCCTCTGTATTCATGGATCTAATGAATAGAGTTTTAAAAACATATCTCAAGGATTTTGTGGTGGTATTTATTGATGATATCTTGGTATATTCCAAAATTTACGAAGATCATGAAAATCACTTGTGCATTATCCTGAAGACTCTGAGAAGACATGAATTATATAGGAAGTTTAGCAAGTGTGAATTATGGATTCAGGATATTTCTTTTCTTGGACATATTTCCTCTAAATATAGAATCTCTATTGATCCCTCTAAGACCAAGGCAATCCAAGAGTGGCCAGCACCTACGATTATAACTGAGGTACGCAGTTTTGTTGGTTTAGCAGGTTATTATCGACGTTTCGTCCAGAATTTTGCCCGATTGGCTAACCCATTAACAAAGATCACACGTAAGGGGGTTAAATTTGTTTGGATAAAAGAGTGTGAAGAATGTTTTGAAGAACTAAAGAGAATATTAGTCAATTCTCCTATATTGACTCTACCATCGGGGAATGACGGGTTTGTTATTTATAGTGATTCATCAAAGAAAGTACTTGGTTGTGTCCTTATCCAGAATGATAGGGTGATTGCCTATGCATCACGATAGTTGAAACTTCATGAGAAAAACATTCCTACTCATGATCTCGAGTTAGCAGCTGTGATCTTTGCTTTGAAGATATGGAGACACTGCCTCTATGGTGAAAATGTGATATTTATACTGATCACAAGAGTTTGAAGTATATTTTATCACAAAAATAACTTAACATGAGGCAAAGGAGATGGCTTTAACTACTCAAGGATTATGATTGCAAGATACACTACCACCCGGGGAAAGAAAATAAGGTGGCTGATACTTTGATCAGAAATGATCATGGAGTTTTGAACATGATGAGACTTAAAAGGGATCCTATCTTCATGGATCTAGTGAAGATGGATATGGGAATTACCATGAAAGGTGAAACATCAATACTTTTTCAAATGGTTACCAACCCATCTTTACTAGAAAGGATAAATAGTTCTCAAACTAGTGATGAAGAGTTTCAAAAGAAGATTAAAGCTGTGAATGATGGGAGATTGAATGACTATGGGTATAAATATGGAATTTTGAAATTTGGGAAGAGACTTTGTGTTCCCAATATACCTGATCTAAAAGGGGAATTGTTGGACGACGCTCATAGTTCCAATTTCTCTATACACCCTGGGAGCACCAAAATGTATATAGACTTGAAGGAACATTTTTGGTGGGACAACACCAAGAGGGAGATTGCTGATTTTTTGTCAAGATGTATGGTTTTTCAACAAGTGAACGCTAGAAGGCAATAGCCTGGAGGAGTCATGCCACCTCTTCCCATACCGGTGTCGAAATGGGACAATATTACGATGGACTTTGTCATGGGGATACCAAAGACTCCAATAAGGAATGATGCAATATGGGCCATTGTTGACCTTCTTACCAAGTCAGCACATTTTCATGCTATAAGGGAAGATTTACCACTTAAACGTCTAGAAAGGATATATATTAATGAAGTGGTGAGACTTCATGGATTACCCCTATCGATTGTTTCTAATTGTGATCCCCGTTTTACTTCAATATTCTGAAAGAATCTTCAAAAATCCTGGGATACTGAACTTCATTTGAGCACTACTTACCACCTTCAAATAGATGGACAATCGGAACGGACTATTCAAACCTTAGAAGACATGTTTAGATCTTGCTCACTTGACTTTCAGGGTATGTGGGATCAATATTTTCCTTTGGTATAATTTTCCTATAACAATAGCTTTCATTCGAGTATTCAGATGGCACCATTTGAAACGTTGTATGGAAAGAGATATCGCACACCAACCTGTTGGGATGATGTTGGTGATAGAAAACTTGTAGGCCTAGAACTGGTGGAGGAGACGATGGAAAAGATGAAGGTAATCCAAAACCACATCAAAGTTTCTCAAAGTAGGTAGAAGAGCTATGCTGATAACCAAAGAAATGATTTGGAATTTTAGGTGGGAGATCATGTTTTCTTGAAGGTATCTCCATGGAAGGGAGTTATACATTTTTTCAATAAAGGTAAATTGAGTCTCAGGTACATCGGTCCTTTTGAAATTCTGGAATGAATTGGGGTTGTAGCATACCATTTGGTAATGCCGCAAAATCTCTCCAAAGTGCACGATGTGTTCCACATATCACTATTGAGAAAATACATGTCTGACCCAACGCATTCACTCACCTATGAGGAATTATAATTGGAACCCGATCTGTCTTACTGTGAAGAGCCCATCAGGATTCTTGATATGATAGAACAAATACTGAGAAACCGGACGACTCGTCTAGTAAAAGTTTTGTGGAGAAACCATAAGATGGAAGAGGCAACATGGGAACCTGAGGAACTAATGAGGAAGACCCACCCGAGTCTTTTCATGTGGTAGTAATCTTGAAATTTTGAGGATGAAATTATTTGAAGGAGGGGATAATGTAACACCCCAAGCTTCCACGGTATGCTTCCTTTTGAATAATACAGTAGCATGTGTTGTACGCAACTTCAAATTCTAACACACACACCACAGCCAATCAAACTAGCTGTTATGAATAGTAATACCCACTTTTTAAAATTTTATAAATTTTATCCCCCAAAATTGACTTCTTTTTTGGATTTGGAATATCGAAATTATCCTAGGGTAAAAGTTTGGAACTTTTCGGATAACATTTAAATTTTGATGAATAGTGAAAATTACTAAATTTTAATTAAAAACAACTTTTTTATTCGAAATAATTAATAGTGATAAATTATGAATTTGAGTATTTTTAAAGTATATTTAGAATATATTCTTACCATTTAATACAATTTTGTTTATTGGACATAATTTCACAGTTAAACCAGACATGAACATCTGTCAATCTTTTGATAGTTATTATCTCTTAAAAACATGCTTTTTTGTTTTAACGACGGGAATTAATTTTAAATTGATTTATGCCACTTCTATGTTTTGAATCTAGAAAAATATATTTCATATTTGGAATCAGGATGTCCAAATTGTGTAAATATGTAACTTTTATTTTTAGACATTTTGAATAATTACTTCAGTAAATATTTTATTTACCATGGTTAAAGGGTAAATCCGGTAAATAAGGGTAAAAAATAATATTATAATAATAATAATTTAACCTAAAACGTGTCCTAACATTATTGGTTGATACATGTCCGACCATGGTCAAATTTGGGTCGATTTTGGGACCCCATGGAGCCACTTGTAAGTGATAATGACACTTTATATTATTTAAGTTAAAATAAATACAAAAATGACAAAAGCATATATCTTTTAGCAAAACAAATTTTTACATATGGGTATATATGTTCAATTTTAGACTATAAGTATTCATTATAAAGATAAAAATATTTCCTACATAATTGTATTATATTTATAATTTTTAAACATTTAATAATTAATATTATTTATGACACAATAATGACGCAGTATTTTCCTTATTAATGAAAGAATCAAATAATTGGTGTTATAAATATTAAAATTAATATAATTTGAATGTTTTGATGACATAAATGATTGTTTTTGCTTAATATGAAATTATATTATTGCTTAAATGAATTTGGTTCGAATTAATAAAGTGATTAAGACTTTAAAAAAAATCAATTATTGAATAGTGTCAAAATTCACATAAAAGAGTTTTTTAAACAAATATTATATGATTAATTTATATTAAATTACTAAAAATCTATGGTTCAGAAAAAAGACTTATATCATGATAGTTATATCATTAATGGACCACTTGGGGGGTCTCTTGGATATATATAGTAAGTTTATTAACAATATAATATAAAAATACAAAGTGACATGGTAAATGTTAAACTAATTAACTAAGAGTTAAAACTAAAAGATAAGGTTAATATAGTGACCCAAACCTGTCTAAAACCTATTTGTTGATTTTTTTTCAACCTATCCCCACCGTAACCTATAAATAATCCACTTTAGAGCCATTATAAACCGAATATGAATTTATTATAAAATAATATTTCTAGCTTTTCCAAAGGTGCCACTCACCACTCTTACAAAAGGGAACTCCCCCTTCTCACTAAATCACACATTCAAAGCCTTTTTTCTCGGCCAAACCCTGACCATATACTCTCTATACTTCCCTCAATTCAACCTAGATGCCTTATTTTAATCAGAAATCCAACCTAAGGATCCCTTTTGATCAAATCAAAAGGAAGAACCCGAAGAAGAGGTAATGTTTTCACCACCCTATTTCAAGTTCCTTTCTTCTTCAACTTCTTCTTTATTTGTTATTATAAAATAATTACTCCAGTATCTTATATATACTATGATGTTATTATAAATATGGTACAATCATATTAAGTATTCTATCAATCCTTTGAATGAAATGTCACCGTACGTGCGTACGTACGGCTTACCGTCTCCACGTTGTGGTGTAATTGTTATTCAATAAATTATTCTTTGTATGGGTATAATAATGATGTTTAATTCATGTAAATAATAAATATAACATGATAATTATTCTGTATATATGAAATACCATCCAATTATATATTATTTTAATATCAACATAATGATATTGTCGCTCGTGCATACGTACAGACTACCGTCTCCATGAACGCGATGAGATTCATTCCCCATCGTATCCATTCAAGACTAATTCTCATTTAATGAATAAAAATAATGTTTAAGGACTTGATATCATTATGGATATGAATAATATACAAACTATCCATGACAAACACATGTTATGTAACAAAACATATAAAAGAAAACGAGTAAGTTAACACCCAAAACAACGATAATACTATGATATTATTAACAAATCAAGGTTAAAAGATCATATATGATATCATATTAATGTATAAGATTGTTGTATAATTTAATAACAATTATTTCACCATTATACAGGAGGATAAACTACCCCCAATCAAGGAAAATTACAAGGTAAGGGCTTATTTTACAATCTCTTCATTATCCAAGGTTGTTTATACTTAATTATCTACTAGCACCTCTGTATCATCCACATACATGTTTCGTAAAAATGTGTTTCAAATCATTCTTACTATTTTATAGAATATGGTTTAAAGTCATATATACCTTTGCTTGACTTTTTATAGGATATTTATAAATGAATCTTTCTGTCATTTTCCAAACAAGGTCCTTTTTAACCTTTTCGACAGAATTAAGGTAAGAATGTATTTTTTTAACTTAAATGGTAGGTGCGGCTATTTTCCACCGTTATAAAATATTTGAAGCTTCCCTTACAATCTTATAAGAATATTTTCAAAGTAAAAGTTTTATTTTATAATTATGTGACTTTTAAATGATTTCAAAAAAAGATATATTTCTCTCAAATAGTTTTGATTTCATCTTTGTCAACATCCTTTGATGGATTTTAAGCTTATTTGAAGTTTATTTATTGTGATACAAATATTCCATATTGTAGTGATGGTTTTGTGATATGTTTGACTTTGGATGTGTTATTTTTATACCATTCATGGTTTATGAAGAAAGTATTGACATTTCGTACGCCAGTTTTAATACGAATATTTATTTTATGTTTAAACCTGTTCATATAAGGAATGCATTGGACTTAATAAGTGACGGGCAGAACCTGTTATATCTCCTCGATGCATTGTTAGGTCTCATGAGACAAACTAGTGTCTTTGCACAAGGCCTTGACAAAATTTTATTTGTAGTCTTGGCACGAGGCCTTGGCAATGTGGTTATGATAGTCTGGCATTATGCATTCCATCATTATGAAAGTTGTTATTGATATTGAAAGTGATTATTCGACTAGTAGAATATCCATGTGAATAAGTAAATGGAACTATTTAATTTTATCTTTTCCATATTATGATGAAGATGATGTTTAAAAGGCTTTTGTTTTAGTTATACATTGCCTTAAATGTTTATGCTTATTTATAAAAGTTTCCGCTATATGTTATCCTTACTGGGCATTTGAGCTCACCCCTTTCTACGTTTTATTTTTTCTAGGATGTGAAGAAGTATTTTATGAATGACCTGTAGGGATAGTTTCGAGGTTATGAGTGTGGAGATAATATGTTTTTGTAGTTTTCAATTTATGTTGTAATGTTAACTTTATGAATGTATCTAGTGTTTCCAAGACTATTAAACTAATTGGTCTTTCGAGAATTGATCTTTCTTGTGATCATGCCAATGTTATGTAATAATGCACCGACTCTAGGAAACTGGGGTCGGGGCGTTACAGTTGGTATTCGAGGAAGTTTATTACAAACCTTGGAAGCTAGATTTAGATAAACTCTGATTAGAGCACATGGACCTAAGATGGACTTTGAGGATCAGTATAGAAGAACTTTTTAGAATTTTGGTATTGTAGAGATTTTGTGAGTTTTCTGATAAATACATCCCTGTCTGGATACGAGCAGGTAGAGGCGGGTTGGGCACAGATGTACCTACGGGTAAAACCCGAAAACACCTCTTTAAGCTAGACTCGAATGGGAACTGGTGCACGAAAACCGGCCATGCAGCACTCTTGGTTACGACACTCCTGGGGGATATGCTTAGGATAACTCTCATTTTATTTACAAATCATTATGAAGGGTTTATGAGTATATACTTCTTCAAGGAAATTTTTTTTATGATTATGGATTATATCTATAAATAGTTCAATTTATGTTAAGTGTTTTATAAGTATGAAATAATTTATTTTGATTCATAAACTGATCTAGTTTATGCCATTGTTTAGAAATGGTGCCTAGTGGAAGAAATGGAAACCATATCAATGCATGCACTCCATGTAGGTATTTCCCTCCTGCTTAAGATAATTATAGTGGATCTGGTGATGCAACTGATGTCGATCAGCTAATCACCATTCTGGGACAACTCACTCAGGTTATGAATAATAACCCCACCCGTATGGAGAACCCTGATCCACAACATGGATGATCAATGTTAGATCGCTTCATGAGGTAGTAACCACCAATTTTCAATGGGATTATAAATCCCTTAGTAGCTGAGCAATGGATAAATTCCCTAGAGAAACTATTTCAGGCTTTGGGATTAGTGAAAGGGGAAAAGTTATCATGGCAGTTTACCACCTCACTAGATATGCTGATCAATGGTGGTCATTGATTCAAAACACGAAGGAAGATGATGACGTATCAAATATGGAATGGATGGAGTTCAAAGATCTATTTTTAGAAAAATACTTTCCTCGTGACAATCAATCAGATATGGAAAGGCAATTTCTGAGTCTGAGACAAAAGGAGGATGAGAATGTCGCAATGTATGAGGGTAACTTTACAAGGTTATCAAGGTATACTGGAGATTATATAAGTAACCCAATAAGTAAGATTGATCATTTCATTGATGGGTTGAAACCATTTATCCATCGAGCATTAGTCTCACAATCCTTCTCGTCGTACGAAGACATTGTCTCAGGTGCTATCAAGACAGAAAAGGAATTCCCTAAGTCTCATGACATTAAAGCAAAGAAAGAGAAGAAGAGATATGTTGATCAATCTGTGAATGGAGATAAGGGGAAGAAGGGAAAATTTTAATATCCATCCTTCAGTAAATTTGGGAAGAAACATCCCGGTACTTGTTTAAAAGGAATGGGGGTCTGTTACAAGTGTGGCGAAAAAGGCCACCAAGCTCGTGATTGCAAGGGAAAGAAGGAAGCTACTGATGTCCAATGCTACAATTTCTGGGAGATGGGACATTATGAAAATTAATTTCCTAAGCGTTAGGGGAACTTACCTCAGAAAAGGCCAAGGGAACAAGGCCATGCTTATTCTATCACTACGGCTGAGGTAGAAGTTCCGAAAGATGTGGTGGAAGATAATTTAATGGTTTCCTCAAGTTTAGAAAATAAATTATTTGATTTTGGATCATCGCATCATTTCATATCTTCCTAGTTTTCTAAGAAAGTTTGATATTTCCAATTTGATTTAACAAGGTAGTTGTCAGTTAAAACTCTTAAGGGAAGTATCATTGTAACAAAGTTCTGTGAATCAGTCCCCATTAGAGCACATAAATGTTCTTTATCCACTGATCTAATCGTCATACCTATGATTGAGTTTGATATAATCCTTGGTATGGATTATCTTTCAGACCATGATGCGAATATTTATTATAAGAAGAAGGAGGTTACGACTTTTGATGATGATGATAAGGAACACCTTATCTTTAGAGCAGAATCGTCACCACCTAATTCTTATCAAGATCCACCCTCAGTAGCTCAACTAAATTCAATTATTGGGGAGGAAGAGAATGAAATGATTGTGGGTGAGGAAAGGAATGTTCAAATTGATTATGTACATATTGTGAAAGAATATGTATATGTGTTTCTAGAAGATTTACCAGGACATCCTCCAGAATGAGAAGTTGAGTTTTCCATTGATTTAATTCCTGTATCAAGGCCTATATCGAAGACCCCTTATAGAATGGCCACTGTGGAATTAGTTGAACTAAAGAAACACCTAGATGAATTGAGTAATAAGGGATTTATTCGTCCTAGTTTTTCTCCGTGGGGAGCCCCTGTTATTTTTGTTAAAAAGATAGATGGATCTATGAGGTTATATATCGACTACTGGGAGATCAATGCTATAACAATAAAGAACAAGTATCTCCTACCTCACATTGATGATTTATTTGACCAACTGCATGGAGACCAATACGTTTAAAATATTGACCTTCGATCTGGATACCATCAGTTGTGTGTAAAGAAAGAAGACATTCTGAAGACAGCATTTCAAACAAGGTACAGGCATTACGAGTTTATGGTAATGCCTTTTAGGATGACTAATGCACCCTCTGTATTCATGGATCTAATGAATACATTTTTTAAGGAATATCTCGATGATTTTGTGGTGGTATTTATTGATGATATCTTGGTATAATATAAAAGCTATTAAGATCATGAAAGTCACTTGTGCATTATCCTGAAGACTCTGAGAAGACATGAATTATATGGGAAGTTTACCAAGTGTGAATTCTGGCTTCAGGAGATTTCTTTTCATGGTCATATTGCCTCTAAAGATGGAATCTCTCTTGACCCTTCTAAGACCAAGGCAATCCAAGAATGGCCAGCACCTACAGGTATAACTGAGGTACGCAATTTTACTGGTTTAGCAGGTTATTATCGATTTTTCTTCCTGAATTTTTCCCGATTGGATAACCCATTAAAAAATCTCACACGTTAGGGGATTAATTTTTATTTGGACAAAAGAGTGTGAAGAATGTCTAGAATAATTGAAGATAATATTAGTCAATGATCTTATATTGTCTCTACCATCGGGGAATGATGGGTTCGTTATTTATAGTTATGCATCGAAAAAAGGACTTGGTTGTGTACTTATGCAGAATGATAGGGTGATTGCCTATGCATCATGATAGTTGAAAATTCATGAGCAAAACAATCCTACTCATGATCTTAAGTTAGAAGCTGTGATATTTTCTTTGAAGATCTGGAGACACTACCACTATAGTGAAAATGTGAGATTTATACTGATGAGAAGAGTTTGAAGTATATTTTCTCACAAAAATAACTCAACATGAGGCAAAGGAGATGGCTTGAACTACTCAAGTATTTTGACTGCACGATACACTACCACCCGGGAAAGGCAAATAAGGTGTCAAATGCTTTGAGAAGAAAAGATCATGGAGTTTTGAACAGGATGAGAATTGATAGGGATCCTATTTTCATGGATCTAGTGAAGATGGATATGGGAATTACCATGAAAGGTGAAACATCAATACTTTTTCAAATGGTTTCCAAACCATCTTTACTAGAAAGGATAAAGAGTTCTCAGACCGGTGATGAAGAGTTTTAAAAGAATATTAAAGCTGTGAATAATTGGAGATTGAATGACTAAGGGTATGAAGATGGAATTTTGAAATTTGGGAAGAAACTTTGTGTTCCCAATATGCCTGATCTAAAAGGGGAATTATTGGATGATGCTCATGGTTATAATTTCTCTATACACCTTTGGAGCACCAAAATGTATATAGACTTGAAGGAACATTTTTTGTGGGACAACATGAAGAGGAAGATTGCTAATTTTGTGTCAAGATGTATGGTTTTTCAACAAGTAAAAGCTGGAAGGAAACAGCCTGGAGGATTCATGCAACCTATTCCCATATCAGAGTGGAAATGGTACAATATTACGATGGGCTTTGTCATGTGGATACCAAATACTCCAAGAAGGAATGATGCAATATGGGTCATTGTTGACCGTCTTACCAAGTTAGCACATTTTCTTTCTATAAGGGAAGATTTACCACTTGAATGTCTAGTAAGGATATATATTAATGAAGTTTTGAGACTTCATGGAGTACCCCTATCGATTATTTCTGATAGTGATCCCTGTTTTACTTCAAGATTCTAGAAGAGTCATCAGAAATCCTTGGATACTGAACTTCATTTGAGCACAGCTTACTACCCTTAAACAGATGGATAATAGGAACGGACTATTCAAACCTTATAAGATATGTTTAGATCTTTCTCACTTGACTTTCAGGGTATGTGGGATCAATATTTATCTATGGTAGAATTTTCCTATAATAATAGCTTTCATTCGAGTATTCAGATGGCACCATATGAAGCATTATATCGAAAGAGATTTCGCACACTAACCTGTTGGGATGACGTTGGTGAAAGAAAACTTGTAGGCCCAGAACTGGGGGATGAAACGTTGGAAAAGGTGAAGGTAATTCAAAACCACATCAAAGCTACTCAAAGTAGGCAGAAGATCTATGCTGACAACCAAAGAAAGGATTTGGAATTTCAGGTGGGAGATCATGTTTTCATGAATGTATCTCCATGGAAGGGAGTAATAAATTTTGGAAAGAAAGGTAAATTGAGTCCCAGGTGCATCCGTCCTTTCGAAATTCTAGAACGAATTGGGGTTGTAGCTTATTGTTTGGCAATGCCGCCAAATCTCTCCAAAGTTCACGATGTGTTCCACGTATCACCATTGAGAAAATACATGCCTGACCCAACGCATGTACTCACCTATGAGGAATTAGAACTGAAACCCGATTTGTCTTACTGTGAAGATCCCGTCAGGATTCTTGATACAAGAGAACAAGTACTGAGAAACCGGACGACTCTTCTGGTAAATGTTTTGTGGAGAAACCATAAGATAGAAGAGGCAACGTGGGAACCCGAGGAACTTATGATGAAGAACCACCTGAGTCTTTTCATGCGGTAGTATTATAGAAATTTTTAGGATGAAATTATTTGATGGATGGGATAATGTAACACCCCAAGCTTCCATGATACGCTTCCCTTTGAATAATACAGTAGTGTGTGTTGTACGCAACTTCGAATTCTAACACACACACCGCAACCAATAAAACTAACTGTTATGAATAGTAATACCCACTTTTTGAAATTTAATAAATTTTATCACTCAAAAGTGACTTCTTTTTTTGATTCAGAATATCAAAATTACCCTATGGTAATATTTTGGAACTTTTCGGATAACATTTATATTTTGAGGAATAGTGAAAATTACTAAATTTTAATTAAAAACAACTTTTTTAATAGAAATAAATAATAGTTATAAATTATTAATTTTAGTGGTTTTAAAGTATATTTATAATATATTTTTATCATTTAATACAATGTTGGTCATTGGACATAATATCACAATTAAACCGGACATGAACATGTGTCAATCTTTTGATAGTTATTATCTCTTAAAAACACGCTTTTTTGTTTTAACAATGGGAATTAATTTTTAAATTAATTTCTACCACTTCTGTGTTTTTAATGTGGAAAAATGGATTCCATATTTGGAATCAGGATTCCCAAATTGTGTAAATAGGTAACTTTTATTTTTAGACATTTTGAATAATTACTTCGGTAAATATTTTATTTACCATGGTTAAAGGGTAAATCCGGTAAATAAGGGTAAAAAATAATATTATAATAATAATAAATTACCATAAAACGTGTCCAAAACTTATTGGTTGATACATTTCCGACCATGGGTATCTTTTGGTTGATTTGGGGACCTCATGGAGCCACTTGTAAGTGATAATGACACTTCATATTAATTAAGTTAAAATAAATACTAAAATGACATAAGCATACATCTTTTAGAAAAAAAAATTTACATAAGGTTATATATCTTATATTTTCGACTATAATTATTCATTAGAAAGATAAAAATATTTCAAACATAATGGTATTTTATTTATAATTTTTAGACATTTAATAATTAATATTATTTATGACACAATAATGATGCAGTATTTTCCTTATTAATGAAAGAATCAAATAATTGGTGTTATAAATGTTATCATTTATATAATTTGAATGTTTTGATGACATACATGAATTTTATTTCTTAATATGACATTATAATATTGCTTAAAGGACTTTGTTTCGAATAAATAAAGTTTTTATGACTTTAAAAAATCAATTATTGAATAGTGTCAAAATTCACTTAAAAGAGTTTTTAAAACAAATATTATATTATTAATTGTTATTAAATGCCTAAAAATCAATAGTTTAGCCAAGACACTTATATAATGATATTCATATCATTAATGGAACACTTTTGGGTCTATTGGATGTATATAGTAAGTCTGTTAACTATATAATATAAAAATACAAAGTGACATGGTTAATGTTAAACTAATTAACTAAGAGTTAAAACTAAAAGATAAGGTTAATATAGTGACCCAAACCTGTATAAAACCAATTTTTTGAGTGGTTTTAGACCTATAACTACCTTAACGTTTATATAATCCACATTGGAGAAATTATAAACCGAATATGAATTTATTATAAAATAATATTTCTCGCTTTTCCAAAGGTGCCTCTCACCCCTCTTATAAAAGGGCACTCCCCCTTCTCACTAAATCACACATTAAAAGTCTTTTGGCTCGGACAAACCCTAACCAAATACACTCTAAACTTCTCTCACTTCAACCTAGATGCCTTAGTTTGATCAGAAAGCCAACCTAAGGATCCCTTTTGATCAAATCAAAATGAAGAACCTGAAGAGGTGGTAACGTTTTCACCACCCTTTTCAAGTTCCTTTCTTCTTCAACTTCTTCTTTATTTGTTATTATAAAATAATAACTCTAGTATCTTATATACACTGTGATTTTATTATAAATATGTTACAACCATATTCAATATTCTATCCATCCTTTGAATGACATGTCACCATACGTGCGCACGTACGGCTTACCGTCTCCACGTCGTGGTGTAATTGTTATTCAATAAATTATTATTTGGATGGGTATAATAATGATGTGTAATTCATGTAAATAATAAATATAACATGAAAATGATTCTGTATATATGAAATAACATCCAATTATATATTATTTTAATATCAAAATAATGATATTGTCGCTTGTGCATACGTACGGACTACCGTCTCCACGAACACGATGAGATTCATTCCCCATCATATCCATTCAAGAATAATTCTCATTTAATGATTAAAAATAATGTTTAAGGACTTGATATCATTCTGGATATGAATAATATAGAAACTATCCATGACAAACACGTCTTACGTAACAAAACATATAAAAGAAAACGAGTAAGTTAACACCCGAAACAACGATAATACTATGATATTGTTTACAAATAAATGTTAAAAGATAATATATGATATCATATTAATGTATATGATTCTTGTATAATTTAATAACCATTATTTCACCATTATATAGGAGGTTAACCTACCCCCAACCAAGGAAAAGTACAAGGTAATGGTTTATTTCACAATCTCTTCGTTATCCGAGATTATTTATACGTAATTATCTAATGGGACCTCTTTATCATCAACATACATGTTTCGTAAAAATGTGTTTCAAAATATTCTTACTATTTTACAGAATATGTGTTAAAGTAATTTATACCCTTACTTTACCTTTTATAATAATTTTATAAAGGAATCTTTCTGTCGTTTTCCAAACAAGGTCCTTTTAACCTTTTCGACAGAATTAAGGTAAGAATGTCTTTTTTTAACTTATACGGAGGGTGCGGCTATTTTGCACCATTATAAAATCTATGAAGCTTTCCTTACAATATTATAAGAATATTTTCAAAGTAAAAGTTTTATTTTATAATTATGTGACTTTTAAATGATTTCAAAAAAAGAGATATTTCTCTCATATAGTTTTGATTTCATCTATGTCAACATCCTTTAATGGATTTTAAGCTTATTTGAAGCTTATTTATTATGATACAAATATTCCATATCGTAGTGAAGGTTTTGTGATATGTTTTAATGTGGATGTGTTATTTTTATACCATTCATGGTTTATGAAGAAAGTATTGACATTTCGTATGCTAGTTTTAATATGAATGTTAATGTTATGTTTAAACCTGTTCATATGA
This sequence comes from Viscum album, assembly GCA_963277665.1. NCBI lineage: Eukaryota > Viridiplantae > Streptophyta > Magnoliopsida > Santalales > Viscaceae > Viscum > Viscum album. The sequence continues at coordinate 1,297,322,813 of OY728135.1, forward strand.
GGAATGCATTGGACATAATAAGTGATGGGTGGAGCCCGTTATAGCTCATCGATGAATCGGTAGGTTTCATGAGACAAACTAGAGTCTTGGGACAAGTCCTTGGAAATATCTTATTTGTAGTCTTGGCAGGAGGCCTAGGCTATGTGGTTATGATAGTCTGGCATTATGCATTCCATCATTACGAAAGTGGTTATTGATATTGCATGTGATTATTCGACTAGTATAATAACAATGTGAATATGTAAATGGAATTATTTCATTTTATCTTTTCCATATTATGCTGATGTTCATGTTTAAAAGGATTTTGTTTTAGTTATACATTTCCTTAAATGTTTATTCTTATTTATAAAAGTTTTCTCTATATGTTATCCTTACTGGGCATTTGATCTCACCTCTTTCTATGTTTTATTTTTCCCAAGATGTGAAGGAGTATTTTATGAATGACCTGCAGGGATAGTATAAGGGGTTATGAGTGTGGAGAGAAGATTTTTTTTTAGTTTTCAATTTATGATTTAATGTAATCTTTATGAATGTATCTAGTGTTTCCAAGACTACTAAACTAATCAGTCTTTCGAGACTTGATATTTCTTGTGATCATGCCGATGTTATGTAATAATGCACCGACTCTAGGCAACTGGGGTCAAGCCATTACAATGACGCTAAGTTATCCTTTTAATTAGAGGATTATAAGGGATCAATAGGTCATTGTAAATCATATCCCAAAGTTTTCCATCATCTGGTTTGTTAGGCTTGACAAGTTGGGTTGGAAAAATGGTGAGGAGATGAAGTTGGCAGAGTAGATGGAGAGACTTGTAAAAAATTCATAAATAGTGATCTCCCATGGATTAATTTTTATTTTTAGTCTCATTGAGTTGATTTCCAGAAAAAATGTGGCTAGGAACTCTTGGAATAGATCCCTGAAGGTCTCCTCATTCACTTCTGGGATGGGCGAGAGGTGCATCGGGTTGACAAGATCAAGGATATCCTAATGGATCTGAAACTGCTTAATCATTGTGAGATACTATGTCATGATTTTTTCTCATATTATTATCTTATAGATGGAAAAACATTATCTGGTTCTTAGGTGTGGATAATTGAAGATAGGGATGGTATTTTGGGAAGGCAGTGCCCTGCGACCCACTAGATGTTGAATTTCAGTCCTCATAAGAAGAAGTAGAGGCATATGTGGAGGCAGAAGAGGAGTTTTAATGTTTGTGGATGTTGTAAGAGGTTTCATCCTCTACTGGGGTGTATTAGTTGTCTCATCTCACTTGGGCATGAGTTTTGTGGGAGGAGTATGGACAGTTTTTCTTCTAGTCATTTCAATGTCAATGAAGTCGGTTTAGAGGAGATGATGTCTGATGGAGAGGGAAATAGGGGAGGAGGGGATGTTATTATATGTTCTGTGGATAGGTGTAATGAGAGTAGGGGAAGTGTGTATGAGGATATGGGGAAAATCAGGTCATGGTCGTCATCTTAGGGTTTAAGGAATTTTAAATCTTCCATGAGAGTAGCACATCGTGTATTTGATACATGACCTGTAAATATCTATTTTTTATTTTTTTGTACCCTCGACATTTAAAAAACATGTATTTACTACACGAGGTGTATTTGTAATTTTGTACCTATTTTTAGGATAGGTACTTTTAAAAATAATCCAACTATGTTAAACCTTCCTAAAGTATAAACTAACCAATTCCTTCCCCCCTGATTTTCCTACCATTTAGTTCTTCATTTAAAATCAAGAGCTATACCCGTTGTGTCTTTATGACTGATGGTATTAATTTTGGGATAGGCTCCCTTTTCAAAGGTTCAATATATTTTTCCTCCTCGTGATCACTGCCTTCATCATCATCAGGGGACATTCTCTCTAACTCATCCTCGATTGTCATATACTCATCCTTCTACTCTGTAAGAAATATGGATTGGCATTCATATGAATCATCACCTTTCTTAGAAACTATTTATAAATTAAAAAAAAATCTCATATCCAACTATGAATATGAGACACTCTTCATTTACATCTATCAATTCCCTCCATGTTCCTATAAATTTCCATCCAAGAATAATTTTAATGAGCCCTTCTTCTTCCATGTATAATATTAGGAAATCTAAATAATATATTAATTTTCCAAAAAATAGTAAAACATCGATGAGAAGTCATTGAGGGTAAATTAATGATCTTTCATCGAGTTGTAATACCAATCATTTTGGATTTAGTTCTTCAAGACCTATCTTTATAAAGATGATCATAGGTATAAGTCGATTCTTAGGCCTAAATCCCATAACTCTCTTTGAACAATGAATTCCCTTAGAGTGCATAGAATTGAAAAGCTAGTAGGGTCTCTCAACTTATTATGAATCTTCTACATAATAAAATTAGAGAATTAAAATTCTAAATAAAAGGTACCTATGTCTTCCATCTTCCTTTTGTTGGAAACAAATTCATTCGAGAATTTTTTATAGGTATTCATATGAATGATTTCCTCATAAAAAAGGAAATATTGATGTTTAATTATTTGAAAATTGATAGAAAATTATTATATTTCCCTTCAATATTTCCTTTTCTAATTTTATATAGGATTGGAAGAGGGGTTTTGTATTATTAAGGTCCTACATAAACTTATTCATTTTTTGTATTATCTTTTATTGGAGTTCTTTTAGTGGACTCTGATTCAAGATATTTTCCCTTACCATCTTACTTTAGGCTATCATTGTCTTCTTAACTTATCATTTTCCACACATTTTATAGGTTTTTATATATTATTTTTCTCATCTATAAATGTTTTTTGAAAGGACATCTCTTTCCCACTCCTATGAATGAATGTTTTTTCCTTTTCTCTTGGGTGGGTCTCAGGGTTACTAGAAAACATACCCGATAGTATATAGTATAATTTTTTTAATATTTTACCAATTAAGTTATTAGGATTGTATATAGAAAATATTTATTTTTGTTACTCAATCTCATTTTTAGTCATTATCTAATTTGCTTTTAAAAAAATACAGAGGGAATGTTTTCAATATTGGACTATATATGTGGTCCTTGTTGTGGTGATCTTTGTTGAGATGGTTGTAATTGTTGGTGATCTCAAGATGGAAAGGGTTTATGAGTTAATTGTGTTTTGGTCAAGGATATAGAACCTAAACGAGGTACCCAGGTGGTTCCTGATTCATTTATAGTTCTTGACAACGCCTATACTAATAGTATCCATGGTTGGGATTCTGTTACAACTGTTGGGTCGGTCTCTACTGGTAGTATTGTTCTTTTTTGTGTTTTTTTTGTTTTTCAATTGTTTTCCTTGTTCATTGTAATTCATGTAATTATAATCTTGGGATTGAGGCACCTATATCCATGTCATGTTCTCTTGGTATGGCTGTGGGACTCTTTTCATCTCATAGGATTGAATCTCCATCAAAGGAGTTGGAAGGGGTGGTGCGGTAGAAGGTAACAAAAATGACTGGATCTTCTTTGTAAGAACCTCCACGTGGCCTGAAAGTCAGATTCTCTCATTCACTTGTTGATTCCATGCCAAGTGGGTCCTCAATCACTATTCCATAGACTACAATTGTGGGATACCTTTTCTGGATGTGTTTGGACAACTTTGGGTATCTTAATCATGAGTAGACCATCAGCAATGGTGTTTACCATGCTTTGGGAATTAGGTTGGGGTACTTGATAGAACAGAAAAAGATTAATCCACACATCAAATTTGTGTTTTGGCCACTTTATTGGGAGCTCTTTAAATATATCCAATGTCTCCCAAGTTGATTCTCTATTTTTTGGGTTATGTTTTGAGTGCCATTTTGAAGATTCCATGTTCATAATAGAGGTAATTACTTGTTGATAAACCTTTTTATAGATCATACCAAGTCATGATTGACTTAGGATCTTGTATTTTGATCCAATCCTTGTCTTTTCTAGGTAATAATACTGATAAGACTCAATGTATAATTGTGTATGAAGACATTCATTGGATGATAATGTTTTTGAAAACCAATAAATTTTTTGAATATTCTCATGGGGGTATTCACTTTAAATACCCCATAATTTAACAATGTTTTGGATCATGTAGATTAGTCAAGGTTTTATTTCAATGGTGCGTACCTAAATAGGGGTGTAAACAATGTTGGCAGAAAACCCACTAATAGATGGTAAGACATAATATATAATGGTGGGCTCCTATAGTGCTAGATTCTCTCATGGATTGATATGTGGTTCTTATTTCATATATTTCTGGTTTGTTTATATAGGATTGATTTGATCATCCATTGAAAAGTGGTGAAATGCAGCTATATATCATTTTATCTAAAGATTAAATGAAATAAATTCATGATCATAAACTATCCTAAAACAAGTCAGAGGGACCTGATGCATGCACTTACTGAGAAAGGGAGACAAGAATCATATGCATCCAAGAGAAAAAAAATGTAAATAGAAGGGTGGAAGGTGAGTTAATCATATGTTAAATCCAAAGGCTAGTATACATAAGAAATAGCTTCCTCTATCAATACCACTAAAATTTGATGCACCCTTATGCATCATTGAATTTAAAAGGTTGTTGATCAGATTTTAAATTTATGTTCCCAAACAGCACATACTACTTGGGTGTAGTAAATTGAAAGTGTAGGGTCAAACCCATATGGATATCTTTGAAGAAAGTAACCATACAAAAACTATATTTGAATGGATTCCCCGTGTTTACTCTTCATATTTATTTTTACTAGAACTATGTAGTTTTGATATAAAAATAATAGATAGGAAATGATCAGGGTAAATTTTAAGGCTCTAGATAAAATATAATCCTAAATAATCCTATAGATAGTCCCACGGATTAGGCTTTATAGCGATGGAAGGGTCACCATCTAGAATTAATATAACCAATTAGATCCACATAAATTACAACAATCCATTGGAATGGGTATAACTAACAACCTAAATGATTTATGATTTTATTCTATGTAGAAAGTATCACAAGATAATGGTTATAGGCTACTCAAATCCAATTAGGTTTGGTTTTTTCAATTATACCTCTCATGGTTAGTTTTATGAAAGAGAATGTGATGAACATTTTTTATAAAATAACTACTAGTCATAGGGTCATCAAGGATCAAATTATGGATTTATTGGCTTCAAAAACAACCTTACTCCAAACCCCTAACCCTAAGAGGATTAGACACACATGTTAGAGTTGATCAAAGGTAAAGGAATAATGAATAATATAATTATAATCATAAAGAAATTCATAGACAACAAATATGAAACTAAAACAAGTAAAAATTTAGATATAAAATTACAATCAATGTAAATCTAGTCTAACACTTACTCATAATGAATAAAAAATAAAGGAATAACAAGTCTCGATAAATAATGGATAACTGTACCAAAAATGATCATTGAAATTGAAACAGAATCATAATTATTGAAGAATAGATGTAGAACGGTTAACAAATCAAATTTTTTTGATAAATAAATCTAAATAACTGAATTAAAATATAGTTTGGATGAGAAAACCATTAAAATAGAAGAAGAAAAATGAGAGAAAATGTTGGTATGTGATTCTATTTTACACAGAAGAGGCAATGAAACATTAATAGGCTAAAATGTTATATTATGTGAAAAGACTTCATATTGTGTATTGGATTTAAAATCTTATGTCACAAATTTTACATGATGTGTAAGCATGATGCAGGTCATGTATCTAAGATACAATATATCATCTATAAAATCAGCTCATAACATTGTTTCAGTGGGATCTCAAACATTACATGTCATGTAAACTCTTCACACTATGTATTTGTTGCACTTTCAGTGGGATTATGATTTTAAAATCTACATGACATGTAATATATGTACATGTCATGCGCTATGTTCATGTCATTTAATGCCTTCATAGGTAATTTTTTTGGATCTGTAGGTATTCTGTGAATGAGAACTATATCTCATGTGTGTTATACATAACGTATAAATCCTATTTCTTCCACTTCTCATAATTTATTCACTTGATTCCAAAATTCATAATTCATTTGAGAAAATCCTAATCCTTGTGTATTATCAAATAAAAAATAAATAAACCTTATGTAAATGAATCCAAACTTTCTATATAAATTTATCTTATCACTTGTGAATTAATTAAATGTTATTTATTCAAAAAATATTTTAATTTATTTCTTAACTGACCATTAAACTGAGTCTGTCATTCCACCAAAATGTTTATTGGGTCATTAATAATTATTTTTTATTTAACAAATAAATATCAATCACTTGTCTACTGAAAATAAATAAATATAATTTTCAATGAATAAAAAATAAATATTTTAGAATTTTTTTCTCATAAAATATTCCCTTGAATAATCCGTGACATAATATATGTGATCAAGAAAACATTAGTAATTATTAAAACACATATAATAATAATATTTATTAAACATTTTGAATAAAAATATTATTTAACTATTATTATATGTAAACTTATTGTGTGAACCTCTATGCCTCTTTCTCAGGGTAATTAGGAAAAGAAAACCAAAGTCTAGGGTTCACATATAGAAACACACCAAGGTACCCATATAGAAAATTATGTTAAATTTTCAATGATATAAAACCTCATAGGGATGCTTATAGTTCACTATATTTCATTCATTGTGATATCACTAATCAAGTAGGTTTCATGATGGTGTCATCAACATATGTTCCCAATGTCTCTTTCTTTGAGTTTTCTAAAATTGAACTTTCCTATTAAACACCATGGACATAAATTTATTTTGAATATATTATTACCATTAATTTTCATGATATATAAACTTCCATTCACTTACATAATGGATAACTCTTTTCTCATGTTATTCATTAATGAAATATTACCCATGATGTACCCAATGTATCCTACCTCATCGTGAACTTATATCATCGTGGTTTTTCTCAATATATCAAATTAAAAAACACACACTATCCTTTAAAAATGATCGTAATTTTTATGGTGAATATGCACATCTATAGATATGAAAATCAAATTAATCATAAAACTATGGATTTCTTACTAGAGATACTTGTTCCCATTATCTCCAACATGATAAATTACTAAGGGTGTACACCCTGAGAAGGTGCCTCAACATCCTATGAGTCACCACCCATGATATCCTAAATCATTTGTTTCCATAAAATAATATCATATGAATATAGAACATATAATTAATAATACAATCATGGAACTTATGGGTTTTCATTGTAGTGGGGAAATACTATGACCTTTATGTGAAATAGTTACTCTTAAGACTTTATCGTATACTACTTCATTCAAAAAGAGTAACAGTGATGTGATAAATAGTTAATTACTATTCAAAACTATGTATGGAAGTAATCATAAAGTATACAGAATTTTTTTTAGGGAACCAACTCTAATAGAATATTACTTTCACTAGATCCAACTGCTAAAAACCTTTAGTCCACTAGCTCTTTCATGACATTCACACGTCTACAGAGAAAACAATTTAGTCAATGATTATAAAAAAATTTCTTTTTTTTAAACTCCACTTTGTAAAAATTCACCCCTCTAATAAAAATAAAATAAGAGTTGATAATTTTGGACTATGTTTTTTGTTTGTTAGTCTGACCATAAATCTCTTTCTAGGGCCACCACTACAACATTATCACAACATAATGTGATATGGTATTTAATACTTGGTAAAAAATCAATATCATGGATAATTTTTTTATCCAAATTGTTTCTTTAGTTTCATTTAATGTCGTTACATACTTGGACCCCACGTAGAATCGGCAACAACTGGATTCTTTGAACTCTTCAAGCTCATAGATCCTCTATTGAGACTGAAATCATATCTTGAAAACAAAATTATATTATTATGATATATCTAAAAACTAACACTATTATAGCCCTTGATGAATAGCTCCTCATATCCTCTACACACTCATAATTTTTTTTATTTCATCTTAGATATAAAAAGAGAATCAAAACAATAGATTAATGTTGTTCACCCCGATCATCTTGATATATGCCTACAATTATTAATTAAAAGGTAAAATAAACTCTAATACATAACATGGAAAACATGATTGATTCAATAATCAAAGAAAATGGTATCTTACTCATTATTTCTTTTTCCTATAGTGTCTGAGGACACATTTTCTTGAAATGATATATACCATGTGGCACTGGAACACATCCTCTCTTGGATTTCTCCATATGAAATCTCTTTAGTATATAGTTAATTTATATATCACGAATGACTCTAATAATACTATTAGATCCATAATTAATTATCCTAATACCAATGATATATAATTCTACACTTAAGCCCTTCATAAAGAATCATTTGTTTAACTTGTCCTTACCAAACTATAAGACCGGTATTTCAATTCCAATAAGTAAAATGTCATCAACATATACTACTAGCATAACAAACAACTTCCCACTAAACCACTTGTAAACATTGAAATCAAAATTATTTCTTAATGAAACCATACTCTTTTATAGATTCATCAAATTGAATGTTCAATGACTTGGATACTAGTTTCGATAAAAAAAATGGATCTTTATAACATTAAAATATTTTGGAATCACCCAGAGTTAAAAACCATTCAGGTTGTGTCAAATAGACATATTACTATAGGTTCACATTAAGAATTTTTTTTAACTCCATATCAAAATTTCATAATCTGGGTAAGTTGTTTTAACAAGAATAATTCTTATGGATATAAACAAGGAAACTAGATAAATTGTTTTTTCTACAATCAATTTGTTATGATGTTTAAACTCTTTATCCACTATCCTTGATTTATAGGTACATATATTTCCTTTCGTGTCCATTTTTTTCTTGAACACTCATTTCTAGCTTACATCCTTTTATTAACTAGTGGATCAAACAGAACTAAAACATGGTTATGATACATGGAATATATTTTATAATTCATTTTTTCTTTATATCTTACATATTTTTGTCTCTCTAATATATCTTTATAAGAGATACATTCATTATTGTCAACTGATTATGATTCATCATCTTCAGTGACGAGAAAACTATATCTATCTAGTTCATTCACCTATTTGTTTCTCCTGTATAGAAATTTTTTTAGTAACACCTTCTTTCATAGGAACTTGTGGAATATATTCATTTTCTAACTCTTTTGTATCTTGAGCATTAATATCATAACATTCGGTCTTTCCCCCATTATTCTTCTTGGTGATGTACTCACTCTCAAGGAAGACGGTTTTTCTTGAGATACTCACATTCTTTTCGGATGGGTTGAGTAAGTAATATCCCCATGTTTCTTTAATATACCCTTTAATGAAACATTTCTTCCCAAGGGTGCCAATTGTTTCTTGATATGTACATAACAAGTGCCTCGTAACCCCATAAATGTGAATGTGATAAAATAGATTTCTTTATACTACACAACTCAAGGGGAATTCTATTTTACAATTCATATGGTACTCATTTTAGTAAATATGTGGTTATTAATAAATAATACCCCTTAAATGATAATTGAAGATCTACAAGAATCATCATTGACCTTACCATGTATTTCAATGAACAGTTCTTCCTTTCACTAACACCATTATACTATAGTTTATAAGGTGGATTCTGTTGGGAAAGAATCAAAAACTCTTTAAAAATATTGATAAAATTTTAGTTAAGATATTCTCCACTACGATTAGATTGAATCTTCTTTATCTTATTTCCATGTTTATTTTCTATTTATTCATTAATTATTTGGAATTTCATAACCAACCCGGACCTATAGCTCACCAAGAAAAAATATCCATATCTACTTAAGTTATTGATAAAAGATATGAAGTAAGAATACCCACCAATATCATCTATTGGAAACGTTAAACACACATCAGTGTGCACCAATCGAAGAAGCTCTATGGACCTTTCAACTATCCACCAAATGGTGGTTTGTTTATTCTTCCTTCTAAAAAAGCATCTCATCATTCAAGTGGTTTTAGTTCAAAAGAGTCTAAAAACATCTTGATATATCTTTTTTAATATGCTTCTTGATATATCTATATGTGTTATATGATTCATGTGAACACTATTTTTTATCAAATAACAGTACATGGTTTTCTTAATTTAAAACAAAATGGAGGTTATTTTATCATGTCATACCCTAAAATATGTTTTATTTATAAAATAATTATTTATTTAAAAAAATTAAAATAAAACCATCTATATCAAGTTAGTATAAATAAATTATTTTTTTGGTAACATTCAATACATAATATCATTATTTTAAAACCAATATCATTCATGCTGGAAATGAAAGGATATAATCATTAATGGCTAGAGTACCTAGCCCCACACCATTGGTAGCCTACAAATTCACTTATCCTTTGGTAATATTTTTAAATCTACTTGGTTATAGTAATTGGAAAAAAAATGTGGGAACCACACGCTATATCAAATCCCCAATTTGTAGATATTAAAATATTTCACTTTTTAAAAAAATTCTCATTTAGTATCCTACTTCTTCTGGGTTCACATTCTCTTCCAGTGGCCTTGTTTTCCACATGAAAAACATACTTCTTATTTTTCCTTGGTCAACCTTTATATTTTACACTTCTTGGTAGAATGATTCTTGGGATCATTAGACATGTTATGTTTCGTGGTCCCTTTTCCTTTTTCTTCTTTTTTTCACCATTAGAAGGGTGGGTTTGTCATGACCCATGTCCTTGTCAACTTTTAAGATGATAGTAAGATGTTCTAAAAGTTACTTCTTAATATTTATAATGTGATAATTAAAAAACAAATAAATTTTTTGGTATTAAGGAAAGGAAGTGATCTTTGTGAAACTCATTTAGGAATTTAATTCCCAAGATGTTTAAGAACTCTATATAGAAAATAATCTTGATTAACGAGGGCCATATGGCATAGACTCTCCAATAATGCATGTAAATGGAAAATTGGAGATAATGTGTCTCTATTTTCTCGCATTATCTTGACAGATATAATGTATTTGATACATCATGATATGTGATTCCATGTCCTTATATTGATTTAGAATATAATTGGAAATTGATAGCATGATATTTTGAACATATGTAGCATCGTTCAGATGTTCCATGTAGAGAGATAACTCTTCCCCAATAGCAACCTAGATAGGTGCTAAAGGAAAATTATTTTATAGTAAATATAATTTCTTATCCTTGCATATGATAATTAAAAAAATCCTTTTCCATTCATTGAAAATAGTTCCTATGAGTAATTTTTCCTTCTCAAGTATAGATCACAATGGAAGGCTATCCCGATTGGTAAAAGTAAATAATAAATGTAATATTTATTTGTTAATATCCAATTATTTTATCAAAACCAAGTCACCCTCACCATCATCTTTGAAAAATAGTGTTTCATGGATATTCTTGGGGAAAGAACCCAATTTACCCATCTCATAACCCATATTTGGACCGAACATGTTATTTAAGGTATTTTAGTTAGGAAAAAATTATCTCTAATTTAACTCATAGTTCCTTGATTTGTTGAGTACACTCCCCAATCCTAAAATATTTAGAATTTATTTCCAAAATCATTGACCCTTGGTTACACCAATTCCCTATTGGATAGTCAACCATTCAGGTGAACTAGGTTAATCTAACCCAAAATTTCATGTTAGAAATCTCTGATAATTGAAAACACCCTGACTTGGGCCGATTTACCACTTTTTACTATGTTTATTTTTTATATTTAGAAGTGGATGAATATAGTTACATAATATATATATATATACCACATAATTTTATCATTATGTTAATGTTTCCCATTTTATATTTATTGAATGATTTTTAATATTTTGTGGATTTTATTAAGTTATTAAACATGTCATAGAAAAAAATTTCGAATAATCTAATTTATTTTAGTTCTACCTTAAATTATTGTTACTTTATTAATTTATGTGTTTGAGACAAAACATAAATAATGAAATTAACCATCAAACAAGAAAAAATAGAGTGGTATGATCATGAGATTTTACAATTGTTCAGTTTATCTGGCAGATGAAAAACTAACCCTTGAACTAGGAGGAAACACCTTGAACAATAAAATGGTTCATTTTACAGATTTACCGCCATAATCCCATGTACCTCTTGGATTTTTTTTCATTAGATAAAAATTTGATCAATCTACACTCACTTGGGATATTCGTCCATTAAACAACCCTTTACTCCTATATAGGTAAGGGGAACCAAATTATTGGTTAAGGGGTTTATTTTTAATAAAATCATGGACAAGTAGCCCTTACATTCTGAGATTAGGGATGACATTTGGGAAATAAATTTAATCTACTAATAAATTAAAATAAACTTAATCAAATATATTAGTCTGTTCTATGATCATGATCATCCACATACATGTAATGAATTATGCATTTAATAAAATTAGTACTCAATTATAATCATTATTTTTTATTATGTATTGAATTCAAATCAATTAATTACAATCCTCAATTAAATAATTCCTTTTATCTTAATTCTCATTAAATGATTCCTGATATTCTCATCAATTATAAATTTAAATAAATTAACAAAATTTATTTAAAATTAACTGTGTAAAAAACATGTACCTGGGAGGAAACATGGTGAGTACCCATCTAAACTACCCCATGTGTATTATATTCTTATACTGTTTACTCATTCTTCATGGTACATAAATAACTTGTCATGAAATTTCATGGCATTCCCATATTCAAATAAATGACACATGGAAGTTATGTTATTTATGTAGCATGTTATGTTTCAATGTCTGTCAAGTGATTACAATACTATGACTTAAACATGATATGTAGTTCTGAACATTACACATAAATTCATTAAAAATTTGATATATATATATATATATATATATATATAACTAAACACCTGGTGTGTATATAGTCAAATATATGACACATGGAACACATGTAGATAAGGTTTATGTTGTAGGAAAAATTAATTTTGAATTCTATGTAAATTAGTAATATAAATGTCTTGTCTAATGTAGCTACATACCATGTATATCTCTCTCTGTCTATCTATGGTACTGTCCTATGAACATGGTGTGTAATCATGCCATGGAAATTAATGTCATACATGGACTATACAATGGCTACATGTCAGATGCCTTAGAGTTACGTAGTCACCAATCATGTGGGTCATGTAAGAAAATACATATCCCCTCTTGGAATAATGGACTACACATCCTGTATAAAGGGGAAAGGGCGTGTAGTTTGGTTAACCAAGTACTAGGATTGACTGGTCAACATGAAATGTTTTAAAACAGACATAATTTGAAATAAATTCATATATATTTAATTAGTTAAAAATAGATTTTATTCATTATAAATGAGTACATTATATGTATCAATGATCTTTAAAATGTGTACCCTTCTTCTATTTTGATAGAACCCTCAACACCTCTGGATGAGTTCTTTGAATGTTATTCATTGAAAAAATAAATTTATTTTTGTACTATTTTCATGAATGTAGATTAAGAAAAGAAGATATTAGGATTAGTATTGAAGAATGATAAAAATAAAACTGATAACTAATGATAAATAAATAAAAAAATCAATGATATTTCAATAATTATAAATAATTGTGTGACCCATCTGATACCACTTGAATGTTTTGGGCATAGTGGAAGTGTCGAATAGGGTATGCCTAAATCCTATTTTTTTATAATCAATGATTAAAAATAGATGTGCATTGATGATAAAAATCATGAACAATGAATTTGAATCATAGAATAATTTATGCGAGAACACCAAAACCAAAATTTTGGATCATCATATATTGATTTTTAATTAATTTAAGAAATTAAATAATTAACATGAAATTAATTTTTTATTCACTGATGGATCTGATGATTTCTCTAAATCATTCCTTTTTTGTGTTGTAGTAATCAACTGTAGATTCCCTCCAACATTGATCAACACATCCTCCATGAACATCAGAACGTCATTGTAGGAATCTCTATATTTCTAGCATATAAGATCATAAAATTTTAATTCTTATTTTTTTGATAACACTAATAATATCTTCACGAAGTATTCTCTTTGATATCTCTATATTCAAGAGGGGTGGTGGAGGAATATTTCTCTCCATTCGTGAGAGTGTTCTTGGAGAGCGATCTCTTTAATTTCTTGAGATAATTCGCTGGATGTTGTTGTGCACAAAGAATCAAATGAAAACATCTTTAGAAATTGTATAATTGGTTTTAAATTGGGATATGGTTTGAAAATTATAATTTAATATATGCACTTATTATTTCCTTAATCTCTACGAAAACCCATGTCTACAATATTGTTATTATTAGTTCTTGACATGACCAAAATCAGCAAATAAATTAAATATTATTAATTCAAATAAATTTTTATGTTATTTCTTATAGGACCATTAAATGGATTCCTTTATTTCTATACAATATTATTCAGAACTTTAATAATTATTATTTATTTAATAAATAAATATCTATAAATTTTTCTATAATAAATAAATAAATATTATATTTTCTATATAGAAAATAATTATTTATTGAATATTATTTTCACAAAATATTATCTTGAATAACCAGTGATGAAATATTTTCAATAAAGAAACATAAATTTTGATTAAACCAAGTGTTCTAGTCATATTTATTCTATATGTTAAATAATATTATTATTTAACTGATATTTTCGATACACTTAGTATGTGACTCTCTAAGACTTTTTCAAAATACTGTTAGGAGAAGTAGCCCAAATTCCAAGGTTAGAATCTTGCTACATTCTAAAGAACCCATATACAAATTAAGTTAATTTCAAAACAATATAAAACATCATACGAATTCCAACTATGTCATATAATCCCTTTATAATGATATTTCCAATCAAGAAGGTTGCATGATTGTACCATCAACCTATGTGCTTGATGTATCTTTCTTAGACTTTTCTATAATTGAACGTTCCCAAAGAACACCATAGTCTTGTATTTATTAAGGTTGTATTATTTCCTTTAATGCACCTAATATATAAAATTTTATTAAATAATATATGGGAGAAATTCTTTCCCACATTATTCAATAATAAAATATTACTTGTGATTCACCCAACGTATCCTACTTATCCACGAACAAATGTCATAACATTTTTCATCAATACATAAAATTACATGAATCATATTATCGATTAATCATAATATTTTAAGTATAAGGATTAATACACACATCTGTAAATAGGAACAAATAGTGACACATATAAATATGTATTTTTTACTGGTGGGTCTCACTCTGATAATCTCTTACATTGGAAATTACTATTGGAGTACACCATGAAATGGTGCCTAAATATCTTATGAGTCTCCACCCCAGATATCCTAAATCATTTTTGTCTCTATAATTATATAATGTGGCAATATAAAATATTTTTTACAATACTATAGTGGAATATATGGGTTCTCATCATAGTGGGTAACGGTTATGAACATTCAATATGACAGATACCCTTAGGATTTTATCACATACTATGTCACATAGAAGAGAAATTATTATGTGATATGTAGTTTATTAATACTAAAAACTATGATTATATGTATTCATAAAGTAAACACATATTGGTTTAGGTAACAACTATAACACAAGCCACTCACAACCAAGGAAACGAAACCATACACAACTAAGGACACAAATATGCACACAACAAGTTATGAATATAATATTTATATTCAATTTTTTCTTCTAATTTACACACTTTAAGTCCTCAAACATTAAAAGGGGTATTCTAAAATCAATACATAACTACAAGAAATTATATCAAAAAAACAATATATCATAAAACAACATTATAAACATAAAGAAAACTAATAATTGAATGCATATCACAGCATCCCCATTAATTTCAACAAAAAATTTATTTATATTTGTTTTTTTAATTAACACCACTCACCCAATGGAAATATAATTCATTATAATCCCATAAATTTAAAATTAAATGGAGATAACTAGAATCCCCTAAAAGGATAATAATAATCATTCATGTGTCATCAAAAATAGATGATAGAGAAAAATGACAGTAGTTGAGGAAACATATGAGAATACTTAGATGATTTTTTATAAGGCTTACATGTCCCAAATGGTTTGATTTTGGTAATCCAAAGTCGAGGAAAATTAATAGAGACTCAAAATAGGGAATGGAAACTCGTTTTTTAGATTCATATATTTTTCTTCCTGGATATTATAGAATATTTATCAAACCTTAAATAATTTATTTCCCATTAATTTTTATTTAATTTATTTATATTTAATTTACTTCATAAGACTATTTTTATGAATCCAGAAATTATTTCATTATTGATCTAATTTTATATCTTTTTAATAGATTCAAAAATTATTTTTTGTATATTTATTTCCATTAATTAACAATGAAAATTAATTATAGGAAGAAAGTGTTCAGAAACAGGAAATTTTTTAAACAACATATAACAATACACATCATACATGAGATTCATCATGCTATAACGGATTATCCCTTTTGTGAATTGTATTATGGTGTACCCATTAGAAATCATGGCTTACCCATATGTTGAGAACAACCTACCTTTACACAATCTTGGAAAAAACCATTTGGACCTTATATAAATAAGGAAAATACTATCCTACCCTTATAGGATCAAAAAGATTTTCAAAGGACCCATGAGTGATATTAAGAAAAGATAGATGACCTTTATAAAGGATCTAAAAATAAAAAATTACCTTTAAACAACAGAAAAATTAATCCTTATGTTGATATTATAATTTAGTCCTCATATTTATACAGTACATACAATATGTGAATGACCTATATTAATGGTATGAAAACTAAGGGATACCCTTATGAATTCATTAAAAGAACCTCCTTACAATTACATAACACATAGAAATAGTTATTTTTCATTAAAAATCATAAAAACTCTATATACCTTTATGTAAACATTAAATTTACACCTTGTGTAAAGGTAAAAAGATTTTTCTTTACATGGGGTATGTTTCATATGTAACGGTAAGTAAAAATTTGAAAATTATATTTTTTTAATTATTAAAAATAATAATTAGAATAGTAAAGGGTTAATTATAAACTCTAAAGAACTAAAACACCTCAAAAATTAATTATATTACTTTCAAAACTACAAAATTAATTTCTATATAAACTATTAAAGCGATGAGTTTAATTTCATAATTTTTAAAACAATTTTAAAATCACTTCATAAAATATGAAGATCTTATATTCCAATCATACACTCTAAAATGATAAAGGAATGCTTTAAAATATTCAATAACCTTACACATTCCATATTTAACAAAATTATTAACCAAATAATTTTTATTATCATAAATCTTTTTTTTTAATTAAAAATATATAATAGATAATATATAAGGAAAAAATAATCAAATGAGACCACACAAGAATATAATCTTAAAAAATAGTGTTTCAAACTTGTGTTATCAAGAAGACTAAAACATTAAATAAAAAAGATCCATCTTTGATTAACGTTAAAATATAATTCTAGAACCTCTTTAAAAATAATGTAAAATGTAATCTATTTTAAGTACACTCACCCAAATTCATTGGTTTAAATAGCAATGGAAAACCTATTTTGAAAAACATTATTCTTCCTTGAAATCACATTTCAAAATCACTATTTTGAAAACAAAATACCCTTTAGAATTTTATTAGAATCCAACACATTCCTTTAGGGTCCATTTGGGGTGATGAAATATTTTTTGATAAAAAAATAAAAAATAAAATTAAAATTAATGTAAAGTGGTATATAAATTATGTTTAAAATCATTTTTTGTTTAATGGAAAATTACTTGATGGAATAGAGAGGTAAAATAATTAATGTACTAAAAACCCTCTATTTATAATAAATAAATATATTATCAATGAATATAAATATTATTTTTGTGATTATTATTGTTATTACTTCTCAAGTTCTTATAAAGGTAAATATCAATTGAATAATTTAGAGGGATGTTACCCTATAAAATTTAATAATGAAAGGACTTGAAAGGGGTACTCAAACCTACAAAAAAATTGTTAGAAGATCAACGCATCCCTATGTGGAGGCTACTATAATGATAAAAGATGATCCTCAGGGTCATAATAAGTTAATATCCCTTAACATATGACTTATAATACCAATTATTTCTTCTAAATAACATGAAAAAATGTTGTTGAAATGTATTTAGGTTCATGAAAGTCATTTCAATGATTTATAAGAATTTATTACCGATATATATATATATATATATATGAATACTGAGGATGGCCTGATTATTATTGATGAATAACTTATGGTTATAAATAAATTTCTTTCAAAAATTGATAACGACACTGAAGATAATCCTTAATTGGATTATAGGGATCTTATATGGGATTAATGGTTTCATGTGTGGTGATATTTCTATTGTATTATTTCTATTGTATAAATTTCTAGTGTAATAGTTAATACTAATCAGTATAAAATTTGGTTTTTCCATTTGTTATAAATATTAATCTGGATTTTAAGTGTTGGTTTCTATAGAATTGTGATATACTACATGAGTGTGGATCCCTGGTGAATTTACTGTGTTGGGATTATTATAGTTCTAATTTCAGTTATTTTTTCTTAATTTTTTACCAGGAGATGTGTGTAACATTCTTAATTATTTTTTCGTTGGTCCGGTTTTTGTATTAGGTTCTTTAAGATGAGCATTCTTGTTGGGCTGGGTTGAGCTATAGGTTATTCTTCCTAAACTTATTCTTTATAGTGCTAGTTTTTAAAAAATTTGAATTTTTTGGATCATTTTAACCATTATAAGAATTATCCCTTGACTTTTCATAAGAATTCAAAATCGATGAAATACTTATGTGAGTAGAAACTTTATTCCAAGGAGATGGTTTCTATTTATACTAATGAACTAAATTAATTCATATGATGGTGTAACATGTATACATTACATATCTAGGATGTATGTTTGTGTTGAGTGTATTTATTTATTGTTGGTATTCGTGTCCTCTATAGTCCTCCTTTTTATAGTTCATGTGTTTTAGTATAATTTTAAAAAACATGGTTTTAGTGTACCAAATCCAAGGATCTTTGTGTTTCTGGATTATTTTTCTTATTTATGTTCATAAAAAAATAATAAAATTCTTATTAATATAAATGTTATAAATATTATTAATATAAATGATTTTATTATTATTGGTGGTCATAGTGTTTATCTTTCTGTTTTTTTATTGTTGTTATTATTAAATTTATTACGATTCTTGTTAATATTAATTACATTAGTAGTGGTGGTGGTAGGTGTAGTAGCCGGAGAGTACTATAACAACTAGGTGGTAATATAGAGGCAATAATATTAATCAAAATATGGTCCTTTAGACTATTTTATTTGGTATTCTATATATTTAAAATTTTAATGGGATTTCTTTTGAGTGGGTTAACTATGGTCAGGGGAATGACCTTTCAATGTTATCCCATGGTATTTCGATTCATTTCATTTCACATAACCTCAAAACAATTAAATTAATTAATTTTTTAATATTATTGATACAAATATAAAAAATTACTCCTTTAGAAAAGGATGCATTATCATTTGGGAGGAGAAACTTAAGGTCATATATCTAGAGATTAGAACCCTGGGGGTCATAATCTATTAGGATGCAGAAATGGTAATATTATTATCCATAGGGAGATATTCCCGTCATGATGTAATGCCTTTGGGGAACATAAAGTGACGAATTGACATAAAATAAATAGCTCATTTATGGTTGTTTAGGAAATGGTGACTCAAAAGATCAACTAGAAACAGAATGGTGTACATCATTTTTTGAATCAAGATATTGTTGTTCAAAATATTCAATCACTTGAGAACTTTATTATATCTTGATTCTTTCTACCAAGGGGCATGAATCCATGGAAATTTAATGGTATGGTCAGAAGGATTTCCATGATATTGGGTTTTGAGTATTAGAATATATCTTTAATGGGGTGTGTATTTTTTCACATCATATTTTCACTGGCTACACAAAAGAAACATGTCTTTGTATTTTTATCATTCTTGGTCAAACCAAGTACCATTTTGATTCATGAGTGGGATACTCTTTTTAATCCTTTGAGGATAATAAATCTCTTTCCTTGTAATGGGTGAGAGTCTCTAGTCACAATTTTATTTATTGGAATCTTTTTCTCTTTAGATACATTTCCTCATCGATAAGAGTTCTAATTAAAATGAACAATGAATATCAAAATTAAATATTTAGAAACATTGAAAATTTATTAGTTCAGGTAGACATGTCAAGAATAATAATAAATCATGTTATATTTTTTTTACTAAAGATGAATACTTTAATAAGAAAGGTGATTATGAGAAACCTCCAACATTATCTGATGAATGGAAAGGGATTGGGAAATTTATAAAATATTATGGAAGAAAAAATATTATTTCTTTCGCTTATTTCAGGGTTAATGTTTATAAAGAATTGACTAATTGAAGAAAATGAAGTTCTAAAAGTTGAACTATAATTACTTCATTGTGGATGATGATTTTCCTAATCATTAGTTGGGGTGGCTATAATGGGTCACTATATTAGGGATAATTAGAGAATATTTTAGTATGGTCATTTTAAGGTCTCATAAGTATAGACTCATCATGATTTCATTGGGTTCCAATAGATCCATGGTTTAATTGAGGATTAGAACTTTAATGATGATCCTTCTAATAATTGTGATCCTTCTATTATTGAGGATTATCAAAATGAGGTTATTATTTATAATAAAGTAATTGAATGTGATGATAATAGAAGTTTTAAAATGTAACTATTGTACAATGATTTTTGGTATTATAAATAAGAAACTATAATGAAACAAATATATATAGATAATTGTTTTGGGGAAAAAAATTAATTAATCATGTCAATAGTAAAGGGATAAGCTTGGATTAAGAGAATTATAATCAAGGAATGAGGGAAGATAACAAAATACAATAGATTGATGAATTTTAATTATGAAAAGATAATCAAGATGATATTATACCATTTATTTTTAATCATTAGTATCTATTCAAGAATATATTGAAAAGAAATATAATTACACCTTCTTGGGTTCCGAAAAATATAAAACATTGGTACTGAATATATGAGGATATTACTCTATGGAAACAAATTAATCGAGGTCTATTAAGGATCACTCACACCTAGAGAAAACATTGGAAATAATATACTCAAATATAGTTCATGAATCTTCCAAAATATTTCTGATAAGGAGGATATTGAAAAGTTGAAAATGATTTGAAGGTTCAATCAGAACATAGTGATGATTTATTTGAATGGATTCATATAAATAAAAATGTTTTATTCAAGTATTTATGAGTATGGATTAATAAGAATTTATAATTTTCTTGAGATTATAAATATAATGATCTCCATAATAGGGGATAAATCCGAATATAATCCTAACTTGTATTACAATAATCTCACACATACAAGGATCTATTTATAGTGTGGTGTATTTTTTTTATTCCATGTGATTAATAGACCTAAGATGAATAACATGAGATGATGGTTTCTTGGTGTTTTGTATTGTTGTGTTGTCTTCTTTTTTTGTTTGAATATTTATTAGAGCATTATTTCAGCAAAGCAAAATTGAAATGGTCTAGTTTTTTTGTTATTGTGTGAGAAAATATTTGGGAAGTGAAACATTATTTTTAACTATAGGTTAATGATTTTTTAAGTACCATGTTAAAAATTCAACTGATTACATATATCTGTTTTTTTTATGTTTTTGGAATACACTATTAGTGTTGAAGGTAAACATTGTTTTGGATACATATTGATATTGTCTTTCATATTTGAATGGGTTTTCAATAAAATTTCTATTTTTCAAAAAATGAACTGAAAGGACCATGTTACGGAAGACATATCAATGACAGTGTATTTTGAAAGGGTTTATCAGAAGATGGATGATGAAGGAATTTGTATACATTCAAAGCTCTGAAGTCTATAGTTTGAAGCGGTATTTTGTATTGATGGTTTGTATGGTTGACATCCTAAAGACTAGTGTGTATTGGATAAGTTATTTTTCTTAAATAATGAATATATAATATATTTTTATACTTTTCTTATGTATAATGATTGGGTTTCATCCACACTACTGGTGATATTTTGTTTAAATATTGTGGTTCTTTTACAATGGAATGCTAGAATTTCAGTTTGTATGTGTGTTTTTTATTAAAATCCCATTAGTATATGGATTTGGTATTCCAAATTGATGATACACAATATTTATGATATAAATATAAATAATAAAATTATTATTATTTCTGTTGTTGTGGTGGTTGGTATTAATATTAATAAGAATAAAAGATATTGTGGAAACTTCTTTATAAATTTTATATTTTTTCAATGGAATTTTTTTCTAAATTATTCATTTCTCTTGTAAGTCTTTATTTTTTCACCAAATTATAATGGAAGGTCAATTTTACTAGATAATATAATTTATGACTCCTATAAATTCATTTTATACTCTACCAAAGATAGAAAATATAGAATTTGATTACATTTCCCCTTTCCAAGACCTTGTTTTTCTTATAGGAAATGGAGTCTTAAAATTAATTTAAAAGGTATTGATCATTTAATTTGGAAACATTACATCCAAACATATTTCCTTTAAAAATAAAAACACAATGATCAAATAATTTTCTATTGAAAACATGGAAAAAAATTACATAATCGAAACAATCATAAAATCAGTCACTAATGTTCATCCAACCAATGAACCATGAATAGATCGTTTAGTAAGTTATATGGTTCATGTTGATTATTATTTTGATGGGAACCCATCCTATTTAGGGATTAATATATTGTAATTTCATACAATATTTCCAGTAATATTAATAAATTTAACTCACAAGTATTAATTAATAAACGTTTTAAGATCCTCAATGTATAAAGTCTAAAAATCACATTCACACCTTTTTAAAATTAATTCAATCTCATATAGACCACTATAAATCTAACCATAACCTATCTCATCAATAAATATCAATATTTCACCACTAAAACTAGTTATAAAAAATCTATATAATTTCCCTAAAGATGATAAATATCCCCAGGAAGTAATATGACACAAAAATTAAAAGAAACATGGTGTTTCCACACATAACTTGATCCTAATGCTGAGATATATAAAATTACTAATTATGAATCCTGAATCAGTCATCAATTTCATTCAATTTTTCAATTACTCTAATTAAATTTTTCATGAAATATACCACAAGATAAAAGACGAGCAACAATGAGAATCTAAGCCTCTTAATCCTCTTTCATGCACTACATATAATTTTTATACCATTCGGAAGTGATTACACTATGATCCAATATAATATCCACTATTTCCCCTAAACAATCTATCCAAAATCAATGGGAATAAGAATATTTATGATAGAAGAGGTAGCTCGATCCACAATTATTAATACTAATTTATAATCCTCAAATAATGGATAAAGTAAAAGTGATTAAAAAATGGATAAATAAGGGGAAAAGGTCATCCAAATGGACTCCCATTACTATAAAATCTAACTAAATACTAAATATGGTTTAATTTAAGATTTAATTTATAATTCGGTATTAAAAAATAATTCTAAACCCTATCATCTACCTGATATCCATCTATCAGCTACCAGACATACTGGGATTTTAATTTGCTGCAATAGTAGTCACCTTTATCTCAATTTTAAATTAATAATTACCTAAAAATTAAATTTGGTAATTAATACTTATCTTTCTACCTATAAAAATCAAATTTAACATTCAAAACATGTCTGAAACACCTCTATATTGATCCAACTCCAAAATTTAAGTTTCACCTTCACCCAAATCAGTAGTAGTCTGACCCTCATTCAATTTCGATAACACATAAAGGTGATATTTGATACAAGAATGAGGTCTGAATTCCTTTTTAAATTTAAGGTATAATTAGTCCCACTAAATTGAAGTGATATTATTTTAGCGTTTTTATTATTATTACATTAAATGTGGGTATATAATTAAGGTCATAAGTCTAATTATATTATTGATTGGTCACACAAATTATGGGTAATTAGGAATAACTAATAAAATTGTACCTAAAGGGGTTTAAAATTATTTATTATATTAAAAGGTGAGGATTTACCTTTATAAACACAATATTTAATTATTTTATGGGAATTGTATTTTATTATTTTCCCATACAGGATTCTATTATTATTTATGACCTCCCATATATGTGATTTAACCATTATTTTCCTATTATAAGATACCCCTTGTTAAATATTAAAGGGTAATTAACCCCTTCACCATTCATGTTGGTTATCCATGACAATAAATCTCTCCTAAATTTCATTGATTTCTTATTGAATCTTTAATGTGGATTTAAGGCATACTGAAGCTCACAGTTAATCCATCCACTGAATCTCGCCTTTCCTATTAAATCTCAAAGGTATGAACTAGGTGACATGAATATCATGGTAATTACATCTATTTAATATATTAATTCATTTTAAAAGCTATAAATTAAATATAGAAAATCTAATTATTATAGGTGATCCATCAGTTAAAGATCACCATTCACCATGAATCTTATAGGTGTAATCCTAGAAACCCATAGCTCATAAGTGATCAATCCCTTAAAGCTCATCATTTTCATTAAAGGTAATTGGAATGATCTTTGTGATTCCAATATAAAAAGTATTCCATCCATTAAATCCCCCATTTTATATTAAACCTCACAAGTATGATCCATGTGGCTTGAACCTCCTAGATGTTTCAATGACTGATTCTCACGGGTTATGTGAACTCAATGCTCATTGGTGATCTGAATGTCGGTGATCCCTCTCCCATCTTTTTCATCTCTATTAAATTTGAATCCCCCCATTAGTATATTTAATAATAACCATTAGTTTGACTCTTTCTAAATTGGGTGTCCCTCTTTCAGGTGATTCTACCTCATGGTCACATGTAATAGATCTTGGATCCACTCAATTCCATATATCAATAATACGGCACTATATAATTATTTTTTAAAAATGGGGGTAATGATGTAAAATAATTCAAATGACACCAAATATTAATATATATCTAAAATTTAATTCCTCAAGTAAAATTACATATTTAAAAATTTGGAGAGGAGGTTATTAATGAGTGGGAATTATAATGAAGATAAAACATATAACTAAGTGGTAATTCTTAAATAAAAAAATTATACTATTAAATGAAATTTTTTAAGGATAAATCAAATATAAATTCCATCAAACATAGTGGATACCCATCCAAGACAATATATGGGAGGGTTTTGGCTATAATACATGTGCATGCCAAGAAAATGTTCCCATGTAATGGGAATGTCACCCCTCAAAAACATTGAAAATTTTGTGATCAGGAATATTGGTCAATAGATCAATCCAATAACTGCTCAATATTCCATGTATCCAACATTAGTAATTACAAACTAACATACATACCATTAACTATATGTATGTAAATGTAAAAAAATTAAATTATATTAGTCATCAAACTCTATTTTTTAAATAAAAATATTATATAAAATTTTAATTACAAAAAGAAAATATCAAAATTGCACTAAAAGGAAATTATCTCCATCTTATGAGAGGGAATAAGAAAAATATAAATTACAACCAATAAAATAATAAAATTGAAATAAACATTTTATAGAAAAGAAAATGAAAAAAATTGTATAAAAACATTATATAATATTGAAAAAAGGTATTTCTCCAGTAAAGAATCGTGATTATAAACGTCTCACAGAATATAGTGACAACATTTAGTAAAAGTTAAGTGAGGTGAAAAAACCTTTTTTGTACAGAAATTTAAATAAGATCCAACAATGATTTATTAATACATATATGTAGAAAATGATGTATTATCAATTAAAAATATTGTATATATTAAATGTAAATATAAACTAATAAAGGATTTTAGTTTGTGTTATCCCGCTATTAAATATAATTGAACTAGAAAATATTTAAATTGCTCTCATCTTATTAGAAAATTTTTGTTTATAGAATTATCAAATCAATTATTTTTTATTTTTTTCAATTCATTCCTTTTGATAGTATGGAGTTTTGAACTTCATGTGATGAGGGTCATGTTATATATATTGTTTCAATCCCTTTCTCAAATTATATAACAATATATGCTTGAGTTAACACAATATTCTAACAACCATGCACAAAAACATGCCCAATTAAAAATCATTAACTAGTTTAATAATAATTAATAATAATTTTCTATTTTCTATTTAATATATATATATACTTAAGAGAAAATAATTAAAGGATATATATTGAAAACAATCCAAATATGGAACTGGAAATTAAAATTTTTCAAAAAATTAAAACACATATCCTAAGAATTTTTTCTCATACTACAATGACCTTATGTTAAATATATTACATTTTAAAATAAAAAAATTATAAAATTTTAACTTCATGTAATTTCATTCACCCAAATATATTAATTCAAATTTTAATGAAAAATAAAGAATAAAATCCAATATAGGTATCTCAAAGATGTCGATTTATTAATAAAACTTAACATAACTAATAAATGATAATTGCAACATTAAAACTTTAGTTTCATGTATATGTCAAAAAAAGAATTTTATGAAATGAAAAATTCTGAAAACAATAATCTATCAGGTATATAAAAATAACAATATTTAAAAGTAAAGAATCCTCTAAAATATATCCAATGTAATAAATTATAAATTATTCAAAATGTTATTTTCATTGTACACTAGAAATTTAATAAATTTTCTATAATTGAAACTTTGGGTTTCAAAAGTAATAATTTAAACAAAAATATTTTAATTATGATCATATTGAATGTTAAAAAATTAAATGTATCTATTTTTGATGCTAATATTTGTGGTTCACTACATACTCAGTCATCTCAATATAAAAAATTATTGGATTATGTTAATCTAAACATGAATTTTTTATTTTTGGGAATTACATTGATAGAGCCACAATTTAAAATTATAAATTTTAACTATAATGTCCATATAACATCAATGATATCCTTAAATTATATATAATTGAAACCAATATCAATGTATGAACGAATCATGCCACAATTTTTCATTGATAATTTCACATAAATTTCACTACTGAAAAACTAAAACGTAGATAAAAATAAATACATGGGATGGTATATCAATATAAATAGACCATTGCCTAGAAGGTAAAATTTTCACCAATATTTTAGTCATATTAATACTATGGATTATATACTTATTTGTTTCAAATAATTCATTCTATGTAAGTGGTTTATAAATTAATAAAAAATATATTTTCTTCCAAATAAAACTACTTATATAGATCATGGACCTTTCATGAAATTATGTAAAATCAGTTTTTGAATGTGATATTTAGTATCACGAATCATGTTTTATTTCAAAACATTGATGTGTATCTTGTAAAGTTAAAAAATTTGTGTTATTGATAAAATTGACTATTAGAATTGAACTTATAATAGCATAATATTATTTATTACATAACACAAAATTCATCATTAATATAACTGCTAGAGTATTGAACAACACATATCATTGGGATTAAACTCGCTTAATTTTTTATCAAATTAATAGGTGTATGATTTCAAATTGATCCATTATTAATCATGGAATTATTACCAAATTTCATTTGAATTTCAAAAATATATGTAAAATAAAATTTAGTAAAATCATCCAGAAAATAACCTTTTATATTTATTCTTCTTGATCATTTTTTATGGAAATCACTTAAGTGTATTTAGTTATTTCATAATTGGATAAATCCATTTGAATTATTTGGTTCCAAGAATCATGATTTCACTTGTTCTGAGAATTGAAAGTAAATAATGAAAATAATTATTATTGAAATAGTTACTCTATATAAATAGTGTTTGTACAGTTATATCTTGAAAACTTTTCAATTCACTCATGTGATAGTTCCCTAAAGAGATTTTTTGTAATAAATTATTAACTTTATTAAAACAAATCACAAAAACAACAAGATATAAAAAAATCATATTGGGATTATAATTAACTAATAAAATGGATTGTGATTGTTAATAATTTTCAAAAATTATAATTTTATACATGTAAAGTTCTTATTGTTGGAAATATTATAAAAATAAACATTGGTTTCCATGATAGTCTGTAAAATTAGAAAAATTAATCATTCCCTTTTTTAACGAATTTTTATAAGGAAATAGGTATTATTGATTTATTATACTCAGTAATTAATTAGTGAATTGGTTTCCTTAAAACCATTTTCCATAAATTCTGTTTTGATTTTCACTATCTTTGATTTCCTTTCTACCCCAATACGGTTTATGATATATTATTTCAAAAAAATTCAATGATTTTGCTAAATCCAAATTATATAAAACTATATCATCTCTATTATATTAAAAATAAAATAAAATAACATGCTTACTTTATATATTATTGAAGTTTTTATTTAAATAATGTAATGGAAATTAATGTTGGGAAAAATAATTCTTGAAAATCACATATTGAATAAATGTTATCTTTCTCAATATATGATCACATATTATCCATTTCATGATTTTTAGTGCTCAGTTATACATCACAGAACTATCTAATGACATTTTTTCCCTTCCAAACCAATGTAGTGGATTAAGAAAACATTCATGACCCATAAAATCTAATTTTTTGTAATATTTTAACTATATTGACTTTTATTACATATATTGTATCATAAATAAGAATATTACCCTTCTGTACTCTTACTTGATAAATTATCATATATAAGAAATTCATTGACTTTTTATAATAAATAAACTCATAAAAAATTTTCATTTAGTTCAATGTAAAAATTTGTAACACCTTCCCGGCAAAATATTATTTAGATTCTTTAATCACTAATTGTAGATAAACTTAAATTATATCTACATGGTATCTAAATCTGTAAATTTGTGTATAAAGTTTTAGAAATGATTTTTTATTATAAATACATAGAATAATGTTGTGTGGAACCAACACCAGGAAACATGTATTATATTTTACACTATACATGGAACTAAATCGGTTGAAACAATTATTTTTTTTACTCTCATTAGACATTAGTTATATCCAAGGAAAACTTGAATTTGTTTTGATCATCCTCATCTCATAATTGACAGTCTGTCAAGTCTATTAGCATATCATTTTCCCTGATATTTTTCATAGGTCATGACATTAGTATATATATTTTATATGATATAATTTGTCTCTTTAAAATTTTATTTTGTATAAATTAATACACTATATCACAATGATCTACATTACACACTTTAAAAGTACACTCGAATGATTTTTGAAAACTTTAACTAAATCGACCATCATTTCATATAGAAGAGTTACAACCAATATAAATAATTATGATGTAATTATATTTTATATGAAAAAATACAATTTTTTTAAAAGAGTTTACGGTTTTATATGGGAAACTAAATTTATCTATCAATAAGTATACATTTTAATTCAAAAAAATAATATATATTCTAATAGGGATTACACTTTTACAATCATAGATACAACATATTTGATGGCATGTTATTCAAATAATATAATACCTTCGAGTGGAAGAACTCCATAATTAATAAAAATTTATGAAATGAAGAACATCAATGATATAATTTAGTTATGAAATCATCAATGAGTTTAAAAATATTTAATATTTCACCAAAAAAGAAGGAAAAAATATTTCTCCTATAATACTAATTTTTCTGGATTTTAATGCTTTTTAAGAGTTTATTTATATACCATTTTATTGATAATTTCATTCATCAGAACAATTTTTATAACATTAAACATCATCTCAACACTTTATACATGATTATAAGAAACATAATATAATATAGGGTTAGTCTAAATATTATAAATTTTTAAAAACTCATTCAAGAAATATTTTTCTCTCATGGTATGTCTTGTAAGATATTTTTTTCATTATTTTCTACATGTAAAAATAATATGTTTTATTTCAAACCTTTTGGTTAAAGAAAAATACTTTATAATACCCTCAGAATATCATCTTATAATTTAATTTAGTAGATCATTTATAATTTTATTTATATATATATATAATAATAAATTACTAAAAAACTCTCAAATCTTCATTCTATGGTTGGAAACTAAAGGTGGTAAAAAAAATCTTTGATTATTTATATAAATGACAAAATGATTAATGTGTATAAGGTTAAAATAATTTAAAATATGTAAATGAGGTTCTATTTTGGTCCAATATTTTGTCCATCCAAATATATGTTTTGAATATGTTTAATTTTTATGATACTTTTATTAAAAATATTCATTAAAATATTTATAATTTATATTTGGTGATTCAAATAGACATTGAAAATGACATTTAATTATAGGGTATTATTTATGTTTACCAAATATGGTGAGAGGGCTTGGTTTTAGGAATTATTTTACTTACCAAAGAGATTTGGGAATTATTCAAAATATGAACTCATTTTGTGGTAAGATTATCAAGGAAAAATACTTCTTCTATTTTTCCTATTCTCAAGTGGGGTTTGGTCCTCGAACATGTTATATTTAGAGGATCCTTATATATTTTTTATCATAGTTGAATTATGGTTTTTTAGAGGGTCTGAACTAACTATGATGTGAATATTTGGAATGATCCTTGGATGTGAAATTGTGCTAAGGATATATTTTATTCATCTATTTCTTCAAGTATACAAGATGTTATGGTTTGATATATTATTGTTGATAATCTAATTAAATAGTGTTTTGAGATGATTAATAATTTTTTAAAAGGATCAAGATGTCATCTTAAGCATTAAATTTTGTTCAAGGATTTTAATAGAAATAGTTAAATGGCCTTTTTCATAGAATGGATTTTATATTATTTCACTAGAATATACTTTTATTATTAATATTTAAAAGATTTATACAAATAATTTGTGTTGAAAATATGGAATTTTGATCTTCCATATAAGGTGTGCCTTTTTTAGTAGTGGATTAGTAGATATATACAACATATTAAAGACTTTATATATAGAAATTATTTTTTTTCATTAACCTTTTCTCCATAGTGTTTTAGAGAAATGAAGATTGAATTTCAAACTAGTATTAGGTGTGTTAAGGTTTATTGGATTTGGAATATGTGGAAAGGTTTTTGTCCTCCAATTATAGGATAATATAGTGATATTAATTATAGTTTTTTGGGCAAATTTCATCACTTTATTTGAAGTTAGAACAAGAAGAGTGTCTTATATCATTGTTAATTTGGATGAAGTGGAGTGATGTTGTTTTTTTAATATTAATCACCATAATGAATTTGGGATTTAACACAATCTTAGAAGGCTTTATTTTTTTCAAATGAGGGAAATATATATGATTTGTTCTTATAACATCCCGACCAGACCACCGAGTCTAAACCAAGTATTACATGAACTCATTTGTGTGTCCCCATATGTAAGAGTTTATCGACTAGTAGTGAAGGTCAGAGTCAATAAATATGGAGTTTATACCCTATGTATCATGTCATAGTAACAATAATAAAACAATAAATAGTAATAAAAGATCAGAGTAACCATGAGGAAACAAAATTGATGGAATACATGTCATATACATAAAAGGGATTCCAATGGGGAAATCATATCCATAGTAAATGAAGTAGATAAATGAATATGAAAATACTATGGGTGTAATGAAATATGTCCCATTCCATAATCATCTTCATCCTCCCCAACTCAACTTTCCAGCATAGGTCCCTTTCCATTCCATAGGTCCCTCATAAAATCTACAAGTCCATCGAAATGCATGAGTTGGCTGTTATTACATGTTAGGGAATCACCAATGTGTCATCATCCTGATGTTATCAAGTATAAAAAGTGTGTACCATAATGATAAATACATAATGAAATAAAAATTCAATCCAAAAATAAAATTTTATACACATGATAATCTTTCATAAATCTCCAACCATACTTGATTCGGCTCCATGCTGGAAGTTATGGAATAAATATATAGTATCTAAACCACCGCTTTTATGACATCCTTATAGTGTGATGTGTAAATTCATTATAGAATCATGAATCCATCATGAGTACCATACATCCTAGAATCCTATAGATTAAGAATATCATGTATTGACATCGACCTGGCAACCTCATAGTGAGGGGAACTTGGAAAAATCATAGCTACACAGATTTCATAAAAAACATGGAACCATGGCTACTTCATTCCTCCACCCTGTGTGAAAGTCTCTCATCCCCATAAACACAACTCATTATATTCCCCCACAAAGGGATAATACCTCACAATTTTCCACCTATCTCAAGTACTACTCATAACCACCAAGGCATGATAACATACGTAAATGGTGAGCGGACACGAAGGTATATAATAACATCATGAGAATATAGAAGCACACAAAACAAAATTCCATAACAATCAAACATGGAAACAAAATATACTAATATCACTGATACAAATCTAATATCATAGGCTACACACTCCCAGATGTGGTCAAAATAAAGCATGGAATTGAAAGAAAAAACATAAATCATTTTATATAAAAAAGTGTATACAGCAGCCCAAGAGGTAAGGAACTTTCTACCTCACGGTTAACAACATCAACACTATAACTTTTAAGTTATTTCTTCATCATAACATGTCTTCACAAAATCAGAACACACTCACACATCAACCAATCCTAAGGTAATCTACAACTGCTTTGGAAAACTGAAGTAGTGATCAGATTATGATGTACTAATATGGATTACATCATAAGACCATCCTCCTGATTCTCACAGTGTAAACATAATTATTTAAAGAAAAATAAGTGTATCCCTTCATACAGAACAAAAGAAAGTATTGTTATGTAAAAATAGTTCAAGGCATGCCTTTATAATGTAGGGTTACGAAATCTATGGTGTAGTAGGTCAAAACTACAACACAGGGTGAGGGCTAAGATTTAGGTATTCTATATGACACCTTTGAGCTGCTAGAGCTTCTTTCAAACTCAGAGATGTGTGGGAGGTATTGATTGTTGATCATCAATGTCTAACCCTGCATCAAGGATATAATCATTTAATCCTTATTAATAAGAAATCGATCTCACTCAATCATATCCCAATAAAATTTCAAAATAAATGCATCAAAATCATTAACTCTCAAAGACCAATACTCCATGCACAACCACACCAAATACCTTAAATAAATGTGTCTTTAAGGTACTGTGGTGTAATATTATAGATTATTCCATAAATCTTAGGTCATAAATTTTAAGGTGTAAATATGGGTCTTATGGTGTAAAATCAAATTGAGTCACCCTACACTTATATTATGCCATAAACCCACACCATATAAACTCAAGGTTCTGAAAACCCACAAGACTTCAACCAAAACTGTTTTAACTCCAAAATAAGGGAATAAAAAAGCAACCAAGTCATTTATTATAGAATAAGAAAAAATTTCATTACAATTCTCCCCTATAAATACTTATCATACTCAATAAGAATATCTATATTTTTTTCTCAAATAGTTTAGGCCATTGATCTCAAATATAAACCACTCATTCCAAAGTCTCATATTGGATCCTACCATGCTTCCATAAAACTAGAAAATGTGGTATCAACATTCCTTGATGGACTTTCTCTCTCAATTCCACAATCTTCACCAAACACTCATAAGATGTTTCAGGATCCATCTCAATATCTATGCAATTAATAACATGTTCAAGGTTGGGTATGAAACTCCAAATATGTGAAACATAAAACAGAAAATTCATAACATATTAGTGGGAAGTAAGGTCTAGAAGATTATCCACCACCCCTATTCATTCATTAATCTCAAAAAAGTTCGAAAAAAATGAAGTACTAGTGTTCCATACTTACTCATATGTTCATTACCTAACTATGTAGTCACTCTCAAGAAAGCCTAATTTCCTATAATGAACATAGAAGGTATCATCCTCCATTCAGCATAAGATTTAATTTTTATTTGAGTGGTGATCAACCACATCTATATCAAATTTAAAATATTAGATTTATCATGAACCATACTAGGGAAAAAACTATTTTCTCACCTACCTCATGCCAACTAGAGTGGTGAAAAACATGGACTCCCATAATGATCCTCATAAAGATCCATCCGAATCAAATCCTAGTAACTATTAATGTATGTGAACTCAACCAAGTCTAGGTTATCATACCATGATCCACTGAATTACAAGATGCAATCTCAATGCAATTCTTCTAGTATGTTTGTATTTTGATTGGACTCTCTATCTATATATGGATAGTATAATGTGATAAAACTCAAATGAGTACCTAGGGCCTTCTCCAATACCATCCAAAACTATGACATAAAATTTGTGTCCCTATCTAAAAAACTCTCACAGGAACTCTATGAAATCATATTATCTCACAGAAATAGATCATTCTTAGTTTCTCTAATGATTGTAGGTCTCTAATTGGAAGAAAGTGGGAAACTTTCATTGACCAATCTACAATAACCCAAACTACATCATGAATCATATGGGCCCTACATAACCAAATCACAAATTCAAACATTATTTCATCCCACTTTTACCTTGGGACTATATATGGTTGGATAAACCCAACATGACACTAGTGCTCAACCTTTACCTTATAATAGGTAAGGAGTTAAGAGATTAACCCTACAATGCCTCTCTTCATCCATATCCATGAGAATTGTCGCAAGAAGTTGTGGTTCATATTTTTTTTCTCATGAGATATTTCACATATATGGGTATGGTAATAACTCATTATATAATTTATAACTGAATGAGTGACTATTACTCTCTCATGTACTATGATTGAATCATAGTCATCCACTGACCACCTAGGTATCAGATCACATCCAGCTTATTGTTCACTCGTCAAAGCACACTCTGGTTCTAACTTTTTTCTACCATTTAACTATTAATCAAGATAAGATGTGAATAATAATATAACTCATGTCATATATCTCTGGTCCTATTTTTAATCAGTCCTCCTATCATCCAACAATTTCATTATGTGACACTTTTCCTTAGATAGCCACTCACCAAGATCCTACTCAACCTACATCTTATAGCTTATATAATCTAAAAAAATATTACCATTTCTACATGTGTAATCCATATTAAATTTCAATTTATATAGATACTGAACCCAACACCTCCCTCTTAGGTTTAGGTTACTATATGTGAGGATACAAAGAAAGAACTTGTGGTTTGGGTAAATTATAATTTTCTCACCAAAGAGATGGTTTCTT
Source organism: Viscum album (assembly GCA_963277665.1). NCBI lineage: Eukaryota > Viridiplantae > Streptophyta > Magnoliopsida > Santalales > Viscaceae > Viscum > Viscum album. The sequence goes on from OY728135.1 coordinate 1,297,358,089, forward strand.
TAACACTTCAAAGCAAGGACCATAGCTTCGAGCTCCAAGTAATGTACATGTTTTAGTTCCTATAATGGTTTAATAGATGAAAATTCCCATATTATACCACATGATCTCTCTATATCATCACTTCTTCCAGAACAATGTCTGATGCATCAAAGTATGCTACAAAACTAATCCCAAGATCAGGGAGTGTATGTAATGGAGAAGTTTTAAAACTTTTATTTACCTTAATGAATTATTCATAACAGTGATCCAACAACTAGAACATCACTTACTTAGTCCTTATAACTTTCTAGGATGCAGATAGCCTGGAGAAGTCTGAAATAAGTCAATGGTAAAATCCTACTAAACTTAGAAATATAAAGATCTAAAACACTTTTTGGGGATGTGTCCTTGATATGAAAACCTCATCATTTTCTTGGTACATGGATATACTAGTCTAAAAAACCACATTTATTTGGAAATTTGAATCTCAAATCCAAAAGTAACACTTCAATAACTTAGTGTAAATACTATGAGCTCAAAATGTACTCAGGACTATCTCATGGTGCCTAGCATGCCACTCTGGTAACCACAAGTACATTAGTTTTTCATCAATGAAAACCATGATGAAAAAGTATATATATGGGTGAAAGAACTTATTAATGATAGACATAAAAACTATCAGCACATTCATCATCAAAAATTGTATCTCCATGCACTCATACAAACCATACCTGCTTTGAAATTCCATATTTAAAATTTCATCCTCTCTAACTCACATATGATGATATCCCTATAGAATATCTATCTTAGAAAACAACCATGAAACCCATATATTTTATAAAATATAATAAAACATGGGAAAAGAATATCATTTTATCAATATAGCCCAATTTGGATTTTTAAATTGACGTAGAGTTGAGGAATATATTCTTCCTTCTTGGAGAATAAAACATGTCCACCCTCATGGTGAATAACTTTTTTCAATAAAGACTTTCTACTCCAAGTCATCCAACTATACCTTGAGTTATTTCGTCACTATCAGTAACATTTGATATAGGGGTATCAGAATGGGTTTTGTGCTCAGTTCCAGCCAAATCTCAAAGATACCTCCTCTATCTGGAGGAATTCCTTTGAAGTCCGTAAAAATGAAATCCATATAGAGTTCTACGATTGAAGGTAAGCATGTGGTTCATTCCACTGATAATACTGAAAGAGACAAGTTTGAAATCAATGTTTCGATCATCCATAGCTAGCATAATACTGATCAAACTCTACCTACTACAATATCTCACTCTCTTGTTATCATATATCTATCTCTATTAGGATAAGTGAATGACACACACCTCTGATAGAATCTTATGTGAGATCAGAATCTATTCAACCATTCCATGTCAAGTGTCACATCAATTATCATCATCTCCAATATCATAAACTCCCACAGATTTCCACATCTATTGAAAAATATTGTATAATATTAGCATTATTGGATATGGTCCACTTTCATTCCCAAATTTGTTTCAAGGTATAATAACTGAGAAGATAACTTGATCAGTAGGATAAGTCCATTAACTAATTATGTAGCTATGAAATAATAGGAAGAATCAGTAACATGAAAAGTAATAGACATAGTGGATGTGATCAAGTCCACACCTCAAACTATAGATAGCCCATATCCTCTATCTATTAGAGACTAATCCACAACATATACATGGGTATTCTTTACTTCACAAGTCATCCCCTAAGGTGTTTGGTTAATATGAGATTAATACTGAGAACCCTGGTTAGACCAAGTATTTATTGATCATATATTTATCAGCATTCTAGCTGAAATTACTGTCAAAATGGTTTGAGATATCTTGTTCTTCCACTCTATTGGAAATTACTCTGGGGTGTTGGGTATATCCTACTCTAGTGTCTAAATGTCTCAAAGTTGAAACATTGTTACTTTCTTTAACTTTAAATTAAGATACATAACATTTGTGTATATTCATTCCACTTTTCTATAGAACTTTCCTATCCTTCCACTTCCTTCCATCAGAAGAGTCACTCACTAAAATTGTAGGGGGTCCTCTAGTCTGAGTAGTGAGGGGTAGGGAAAGTCCAGTTGTTCATACATCCTCTAGAATCTACCCAAAGGTTAGGGACTTCCTTAGATCATATTGGTACGAATAACAATCAAAACTGCATACCTACTATCTATGGTTGGGTCAAAGTAAAATTTCAAACTTCATGGCCTTTAGAGCCTCATTACTAACCAGAAGTGGTATGAAACCTAGGATATTGGTAAAATGTGAGGAGTATGCTAATACATTCTAGGATCCATACTACAACTCTATAGACTTCTACACCTAGTCGATCTTCAGTGTGTCTTGGAAAAAATCTATAGAAACCACACCCTAAAATTAATCCCATGAGAGCCCCTCTCATTGATCAACCTAACCCATAAATCCCCGCCATTTCTTATCAAGTATATACAACATTATTATTACCCGCTTTACCTTCCTATTTAATAGTGTATCAATGAGGTTCAAGATTATTTATATGGTGTAGATCAAATCCTCATCATCTGATGGTCCACCCATTCTCTAATAGGATGGGAGATACTGATGCTGTAAATACATACCATAGTTTGCCAGAGATTTTGGTGGAATATGGTAAAGAACTACCACCTATACCCCTAGGAAAGATGCAAGAATGAGATTTGAAGAAATCTGGTCAATTTTGTGTCCCACAAAATGTATGCTAGGTGGAATATTCTATGAAAAAAGTAATATTAGGAACATAAAAAATCCTATGAAGTATATGGATTCACACAAGGTTTTTATCCTATAATTCTTCCAATAACCCCTGTTATACCCATCCTATAACAACCCCAGTTCTTTATCCCTTCACATTTTCCATAGCCATCATATATATATACTAACACAATTGTATGATAAGTTCCACTAATTAATTTCAATAAATATATATCACAATATCATAGAAACACATGTATATCGCACAAGTGTGAACTATCCCAAAAATATGTCATAAATCAAGGAATTTAATCAATGAACTATTGTGATGCACAATAATAGGTATATATATATTTATTATGAACCAATTTATCTAGTCGGGATGTATAAATGAAGTAGAAATTTCATAAATCTCAAATCAATATCATATGCGTCACTCAATGTGAATTTGTTCAACAGTAGCAATAAAAACATATTTTCCCACTTCAGGGAAACTCAGAGGTCCTATATGTAATGCTCACCAGGAATAGGCATAGTTCCCCTGCCCGAGTCCCAACCACTCTATAATCCATCTTCCAATTCTGAAATCAAGTAAAATTTAAGAACAATATAGTAAATATCATGGATTTGATACCATTTTATAATATTTCAAGTATATCAATAGACCTAAACCGAGTGTTAGGTGACCTCATTCACACCTACCCATACACAAGAGGTTGCCGACATGTATTGAGGATCTGATTCCATCATTGGGGTGACTATACCCATTGTATCATTTCATAGGATCAAAAATAAAACAATAAATAATAATAAAATATTAGAGTAACCATGTGGAATCAAAATAGATGGAATACATGCCATATAGATAAAAGGTATTCTAATGTATAAATCCATTATTCTTTAAATGAAGAAGATAAATAAATAAGGAAAATTTTGGATCCACTAATGTTAATCCTAGTCCACTGTCATCCCCATACTCCTCTCCTAAAATGACCACCATGGGGCCCTTTACCTTCATCAGATCCCTCAGGAAATCTAAAAGCGTATTGAAATTCTTGAGCATGGTGTGTTCACAAGACTCAGTAGGTCACTTCCAATGCATCCTCATCCTAATGTTCTCATGTATAATAAGTGAATTCCATAATGAAATTTTTTTAATAAAATAAAAATATAATCCAAAAGAGAGTACTTTTTCACTAGATAATACTCTACAAACAACTGATTATACCTGCTTCGGCTTCATTCCATAAGATAAGGAATAAATCAATAGTAACCAAACAAGCACTTGTAAACCATATTAAAGTGTTGTGTGTACATGACACATGGAATCATCTATCCATTAAGGGGAATATTTCACCCAATTTCCTCTAAATCAAGAATATCAAGTACTCACATTGACCAAGATACCTCGTAGTGAGTGTATCATGGAAAATCAATTCTACATCGAGTGCATATATAACATAGAATCATGTCTACCTCGTACCTCCATCATGTGATCATGTATCTCGTCTCCATAAACACAACTCATCGCACTCCCTCGCAATGGTATAACATGTCATAATAGCCATACTATCTAAAATACCACTCCAAAAAACCTAGGCATGATAATATATATATAGGGTGAGTACACAAGTAGGTATAGCATAATATCATGAGAATATATCAGCACACATAACATCATCCAATTAAAATCAAACATTAAATTAGCATCCACTAATATCACTCATGGATATAAAATATCATGGGCTACACACACACCCTTTTGTGATCATAATAAATCATGGTATCAAAATAAAACACATAAATAATAGTATCGAAATATGTGTAAACAATAGCAAAAGAGGTAAAAAAATCACCCTCATGGTTTTTTAAATCAACATCAAGGCGTGTTAGAGGTGTCATCACTATACTGTGTCTGCACACAATTCTTATGTTTTAGAAGAATTATAACTATTATTATGAAGTAGAAGAAAGTTATGTGATGTAAAAAACATTCAGGGTGAACCTTTAAAGTCTAGGGCCATAGCTTCCATGGTGCAATAGGTCAGAACTGATACACATTTTAAGGTCTAGGTAATAGGTCATCTTTGTGGAACCTTTGATCTTCGAAATCATCTTCCAAACTAAGAGGGGTAGGGGAGGTATTTCTAGTGGATCTTGAAGTGCACTGTGTTGCATTTTTTTTCAATAAGGCATGAAGCTGTCTTGGAATGAATGGAAGTCAGGAATTTCAAGATGTGAATGCCAAAGGTTGTGCTGGTGTTGGTGAGGAAAGGAGAATGGCCATGGTACTAAGATGCATGTCACTTAGGAGATTCACTAAGTGGTATTGTAAATTGTGGTTGAAACATTCTCCATGTAAATCTGACGATTTTTGAGCTGTTCTTAAAGTTCCAAGAACTTGTATCAACTGGATACAAAGTCACAACAAAGTTAGAAGACCATGCATTGTAGTGACAATGCATGAGGAGTTGGAGAAGCAAGATGATCCATTCACTACTTCTAAGTGGATGAAGTGGTTTAATGACGTCCATGCACTATCACTTAGTGCATGTGAACATGAAGATGATCCGATTGATCTCTGATTAGATCAATGAAGCACATTGAAGAATTTAAGTGATTCAGGAGTTCGGTTGAAGAATAAGAACCTTTTGAATTCCATATCCTAAGTGAAGATCATATGAGGAGAAGTAATGGAATTCCTAAGAAGAAGAAGAAAAATGTAGAAGAAGAATGTCTTAGAGGAAGATGGCGCATTTTTCATGGAGGACTTTGTTTTTGACAAAGTATTATTCGTTACTTAGCCAAAAAATTGGCCAGCCCGTGGACACCTTGAGGGTTCAACCCCAAGGCACATGTGGGCCTAAGGCGCCACGCCCAAGGGGGAACCCGTGGGGCGAGTCCAGGGCGGCAGGACGCACCCAACACACCGCTAGGCATCTGGGGCACGCCCGGAGGAGCGCGACAGGGGCGCATGAGCGCACCCGAGTATGCATAGTGGGCGCTAGGAGCGCGCCCGCAGGGAGCAAGGTGGGCGCATAGCGCGCCCGCAGAGAGAACCCGGTGCGGGGCGGCACCGGGAAGGGAGAAGTTCAACTGAGCGTTGAGAGGCAGCGCCAGGGTAATAAGCCGCGTGAAAACCGCGAGAGGTTTCGATGTGGGACGCGCAAAATTCACCCGGTGTGAATCTCAGCCGTCTGAGCCATCGCGCGCTTTATCCACGCCGCACGATCCATCTCTGCGGCGATGATCTAATCCTGGCCATCGCGCATCACGATCCGACGGCTCCCGGCTCGTCTACTTCCTCGAGCTCGCCCGAAGGCCACCCGCGAGCAGCCGCTGAACCAGAGCCCTCCGAGCACCAGTTTTCGAGCTCCCGGCCATCATTGTTTGATCCAAAGACTCCATTGAGATCGTCTAAGCATAACGAACACATCCATGAAAGAAAGAAGCACGCATGCAGAGCAGTGAGGAATTTCGGTCGAGGCCGAGGCAAGAAAAGATGCCGAAGGCCATTTGGGTTGTTTATTTGCATGGATAGGCCTAGACAGAGGCGTGCACACGTTCGGCCGAACATGAACGTGAGGGAAGAGAAAATAGAAGAACCTGCGTTGAAACAGAGGAAAGAAATCAAGATTTGGAAAATCTTGATAACCCGAAACTTTCGGGGATTTGAGATTTATCCCACGCGGAAGTTTTGAGGCCTCTCTGCCTATAAAAGGAGAGCCCGTGCTCTCGTTTATGCTGCTGATCCTCTGAAGAGAGATGTCCCATGAGAAGCACCCTCTGCCTCGCGAAGAAAGAAGCCCCGTGCAATCTATTTTGCGCGGCTGAAGTCCTCGGTGCCATCCTTGGCCCGAAGGAGTCCCCTGCGCGCTAATCCTTTGCGCGGCAGGAAGACCTCGTGGCCGCAACACATTGCGCGCCCGAGGCTTGTTCCCTCTCTGCCCGCACCCTTGCGCGGCAGGAGGAAGACCCCGCGGGTGTTGCACTTGCGCGCCCCGCGGCAGGAGGAGCTTGCGCGACCCACGGCTACCCCTTGCACCCTTGATACATGCGTGGCCCGTGCTTGAAGAAGACACCCGTGGGCAGTGTGTGTGCATAAGTGGAGAAGGACACATTTGGGTGTGTGTGCAAGAAGGGAAGGAAAGGCCGTAGCCTTGTGCAAAAAAAGAAGACCACACCCTACGGGTTGTGGGTGCTTGGCAAGTAAGAAGGCTGAGGCCTTGCCTCGTGTGTGTGCCAAGTGGAGAAGAAGAACCCGAGGTCATGTGTGTGCACAAAGAATACCACCAAGTGGTGTGTGCCAAGTGAAGTGGAAGACCACACATTGTGTGTGTGTAAGAATTGAATAATCCATAGTCTTGGTTGTGCATTTGAACAAAGAAGAACACACTTTAAGTGTGTGCATTTGAAGAGGCCGAGGGTTGTGACCTTGTGTGTGCACACTTCGAAGAACAAATTAAAAGAACACTAAAGTGAGTGTGTGCAACAAGAAGAGGAGAATAGGCCAAGTTTCAAGTGTGTGCAAAATGAAACAAGTGTGTGTAAGGAGACAAGTTGGCCGAACCTAAGTGTGTGCACTAAGAAGTGTGTATACACTTAGAAGAAATAAGGATAGCCACACAAAGAAGAACACACATTTATGTGTGTAGACAAATTGCATAAAGTGTGTGAAGTTTGAGAAGTAGGTGTGTGCTGAAAAGAATTACACCCTCTGAGGGTTTACTGCACCAAGAAAAGAAGAAGGGAAGTGCATGCATGCATGCATGCACATGCACACGTGAACAAAGCCAAATCTGGTTGTGTGCATTTGAGTTGTCCAAGACCAGGAGGTTCTTGAAGAATTGAGAAGGCCATGCTATCAGTGCATGAAGATGAAGAGCTTCCATGCACTCAGTGCATGAAGTTGAACTGAGTGATACTGGACCAGACTGAAGTTAAAGATATCAATTGTCTGAGTATTCAGTAGCAGGAGAGAAGCCAGGTCATCCTTAGAAGAAGGTGATAAAGCCTGAGAAAGACGAGAAGACCTGATCAACTCAAGTGATCAGAGGTACAGAGCAAGGCCAGCAGTATTTATCCCAGACTGCTGAAGATACTTGAAGAAGCTTAAAGTGAAGAAGAGCTACTCGTGTGACTCGAGGAGCCAAGAGAAGACCCTGTGGGACTCAGGGAGAAGAAGTCTTCAGTGGGATTCTGGAGCAGGCCAGTGGGACTCTGGTAACACTGTGGGGCGCAGTATAAAGACCCTCCTGTGGGACTCAGGAGAGATACGGTGGGAAGCTATATCGACCATTGTAATTCTAACAAGTTATAATGGGAGAATCCATGCTGGGAGAGCATGGCAAGGATGTAGGCCTTTGGTGCCGAACCTTGTAAATCCTTGTGTCATGTGCCTTTTCATTACTGCATTATCCGGGAAAGGTTGAGAGATACAAGAAGAGTGGATCGAGGCTTTAACCAGCCATAGAGGTTTAATTGATAAGAAATCAATTAGTAAAAAGTTTTAAGGGATCACTGATTCACCCCCTCCCCCTCTCAGTGATTCACACTGATCTGGGCACTTCAATTGGTATCAGAGGGAGGTTACCTCTAAAAGATCCAAGGGAGTCTTTATGGAGTGCAGATTTGAGGAAATGAGTGACCAGCCTCAAATGGAGATATCTGCCAAGACTCAAAAAAATAGAAAGAAGAAACAGGCAAAGAAGATGAAGAAGAAGGCTGGTGCAATCAGAGAAACTCCTTCTATGGAAAGAAATGTGAAAGTCACATCAGATGACAATTCCTTTTATCATTCTTCTGATGAAGCCTGCTCTAGCTGTGATGAAGATGGAAGAAACAATGATCTTCTAAATGCAATCAAATATCTTCAGAAGAGAGTCCCCAAGGAAGTTGCAATGTTTATAGCTACAGGCCTCCTTGATCTTCAAGAAGAAAAATTATAGCTAGAAGATGAAGCAAATTCTCTGGAAGTCCAATTGGCAAAAAGGGTTGGCATAACCAACACTCTCAGAAAGCTGGTGAAGGATAAAGATGAAACCATTTCTCTGTGCAATGAAAGATATGAAGACACTGCTGAAGAATTTCAAAGAAGCCTTTCTGAGAAAGAATTCTTTAAGACTGTAGTCAAAGATGTTTTCCATGCACTGGAAAAGAGGCATAAAGTGTCAATGAATGTCAGAGATGCTCAACTCGAAGACAAAGTCAAAATGGTGAAGGAGCTTGACAACTCATTACATGAAATAAAGAAGGTGCATGAAGACCAGTTAGAACAGCTGAAAGAAAATTGGGAAGGAAGGCTAAGAACTGTTGAGGATGAGAAGAACTCCCTCAACATGAAATACTTAGAACTGGAGGTGATATTGAAACATCTGCAATCACCTAAAGCTGAATCCTCCCAGTCAGCTGGAAGAAGACATGTTGCTACTCAAGTATGCTTTGAGCAGGATGATTCTAGGAGAAAGACATCCTCTAATAAAAGTGCAACATCTTCTAGAAAGAAGGTACCATCCATACCATCTTGTACTGATGCTTCTAATTGTGTTTCCACAAAAAGTGCAGGATGGAAGAATAATTCCAAACAAATATGGATGAATACAGTAAAGCAGCATAGCTCTCCTGAAACAGCACAACAGGTCAAGAAGAGTACCCTACAATCAGAAGGACTGAAGAGGTCAAGATTCTTGGGACAATGCTGGTGTTGTAACAAGTATGGGCATTATGCAAAGGATTGTTGGTACAATCCACTGAATGCCAAAGCACAGAGGAAGCCCATGCCAAGGGGGAGCAAGCCAGAAGGAAGGAAGCAACATCCACAGGTCCAGAGACATCTGTTTACTGCTAATAGATTTGGATTACTTGACAACATCTGGGATGGTTGCAAAAGTGGTCAAAGAGTTGATACATATAAATCTCCGAATGTATCCGAAGCTGGAATGAAGAGAAGATCACTGAACCTGGCTAAGAGAGATTCTTTGGGAAGCAAGCAGAAGAAAGTGGAAGATTCTCCCAAGAAGAGTTTGAAGAATGAAGAGAAGACCTTGGAGTCTAAATCCAAGAAGGGTGATGCATCCAGAAGGACCACCAAGAAATGCTTCTACTGTGGAAAGAAAGGACATATCATGGATCTTTGTAAAGAAGCCATGAAATTCAATAGAGGCAGACTGGACTCAAACAGACAATCAATCCAGAAGAAGTAGAATGGATTGATTGAAAACAAGTTGCCTAAGAGAGGTAGCTTGACAGCATCAAAGGAACCATGTGAAACTTTCAGAACTGAGGCCACACTTCCAAGTGACTTACTTTTCATATGGCCAAATCAGTTGCAACTGGCCAGAGAACTACAAAGAGTTGAAGATGAAGCTCTGGCAATTGCTAAAGCAAAAGGGAAGAAGAAGGTTTCACATGAAGATGTTTTGAGAACCACACCAGCACAATCATCAATGAAGATCAAATGTGCAAGTGTGAAGAATGGTGAAAATGGGACATATCGGTTGAGAGAATCTTCTCAACCTTGTTGTTCACATTGATGAACCAAGGAGGTTCCATCTTATTCCCTAATCACTTGTATTTACATGTGCTAACACTGCAGGGAATTGAAGATGATGATCATTCTCATCTAGAGAGTGGTTTGGACAGAACGGAGTGCACCCCTTGAGGGGGAGCCAATCTGAAGAAGATGGGATTCTGAGATTAATACCATCTTGAGAAAAGTGAAGGTATTCCAATCATACTTTCATCCCTTGTTTCTTAATTGTATTCATCATGACAATTAAGGGGGAGTATTGATTGAAGACAAATGGTTGAAAGGGGAGCTTTATCTTTGCACCTGAACTTTCTAATGAGTTTTGTGAAGTTGTGCAGGATTTAGCAAATTCATTGTTATATCTGAAAAATTTCAAACCCCTAAGCATGATCTCACATGTGTAGTGAATGTTGGACAGCATTGAGTTCCTTGGTTTCATCACTCTTGTTTTCTACACCGGGTTGGCCCAAGTAGACTTAGAGTTGATCAACTAAAGGTTCTTTGCTAAAGAAGAACATGTGACATTATCCCTCTCTTGTGATTTTCAAGAAAATACTTTTCTAAGGGAGGAAGAGATTTTTGAAAGAGAACCACACCACACCTTTGCATTTGATTTCCAATAAGGGGGAGAAAATATTGGCACACATATTGACCCATTCATATGTGCTGAAGAAGTGTATTGACAACAAATACAAAGGGGGAGATTGAAGTGCACTGTGTTGCATTTGTTGTCAATAAGGAATGAAGTTGTCTTGGAATGAATGGAAGTCAGGAATGTCAAGATGTGAATGCCAAAGGTTGTGCTGGTGTTGGTGAGGAAAGGAGAATGGCCATGGTACTAAGATGCATGTCACTTAGGAGATTCACTAAGTGGTATTGGAAATTGTGGTTGAAACATTCTCCATGTAAATCTGACGATTGTTGAGCTGTTCTTAAAGTTCCAAGAACTTGTATCAACTGGATACAAAGTCACAACAAAGTTAGAAGACCATGCATTGTAGTGACAATGCATGAGGAGTTGGAGAAGCAAGATGATCCATTCACTACTTCTAAGTGGATGAAGTGGTTTAATGAAGTCCATGCACTATCACTTAGTGCATGTGAACATGAAGATGATCCGATTGATCTCTGATTAGATCAATGAAGCACATTGAAGAATTTAAGTGATTCAGGAGTTCGGTTGAAGAAGAAGAACCTTTTTAATTCCATATCCTAAGTGAAGATCATATGAGGAGAAGTAATGGAATTCCTAAGAAGAAGAAGAAAAATGTAGAAGAAGAATGGCTTAGAGGAAGATGGCGCATTTTTCATGGACGACTTTGTTTTTGACAAAGTATTATTCGTTACTTAGCCAAAAAATTGGCCAGCCCGTGGACACCTTGAGGGTTCAACCCCAAGGCACATGTGGGCCTAAGGCGCCACGCCCAAGGGGGAACCCGTGGGGCGAGTCCAGGGCGGCAGGACGCACCCAACACACCGCTAGGCGTCTGGGGCACGCCCGGAGGAGCGCGACAGGGGCGCATGAGTGCACCCGAGTATGCATAGTGGACGCTAGGAGCGCGCCCGCAGGGAGCAAGGTGGGCGCATAGCGCGCCCGCAGAGAGAACCCGGTGCGGGGCGGCACCGGGAGGGGAGAAGTTCAACTGAGCGTTGAGAGGCAGCGCCAGGGTAATAAGCCGCGTGAAAACCGCGAGAGGTTTCGATGTGGGACGCGCAAAATTCACCCGGAGTGAATCTCAGCCGTCCGAGCCATCGCGCGCTTTATCCACGCCGCACGATCCATCTCCACGGCGATGATCTAATCCTGGCCGTCGCGCATCACGATCCGACGGCTCCCGGCTCGTCTACTTCCTCGAGCTCGCCCGAAGGCCACCCGCGAGCAGCCGCTGAACCAGAGCCCTCCGAGCACCAGTTTTCGAGCTCCCGGCCATCATTGTTCGATCCAAAGACTCCATTGAGATCGTCTAAGCATAACGAACACATCCATGCAAGAAAGAAGCACGCATGCAGAGCAGTGAGGAATTTCGGTCGAGGCCGAGGCAAGCAAAGCTGTCGAAGGCCATTTGGGTTGTTGATTTGCATGGATAGGCCTAGACAGAGGCATGCACACGTTCGGCCGAACATGAACATGAGGGAAGAGAAAATAGAAGAACCCGCGTTGAAACATAGGAAAGAAATCAAGATTTGGAAAATCTTGATAACCCGAAACTTTCGGGGATTTGAGATTTATCCCACGCGGAAGTTTTGAGGCCTCTCTGCCTATAAAAGGAGAGCCCATGCTCTCGTTTATGCTGCTGATCCTCTGAAGAGAGAAGTCCCGTGAGAAGCACCCTCTGCCTCGCGAAGAAAGAAGCCCCGTGCAATCTATTTTGCGCGGCTGAAGTCCTCGGTGCCATCCTTGGCCCGAAGGAGTACCCTACGCGCTAATCCTTTGCACGGCAGGAAGACCTCATGGCCGCAACACCTTGCGCGCCCGAGGCTTGTTCCCTCTCTGCCCGCACCCTTGCGCGGCAGGAGGAAGACCCCGCGGGTGTTGCACTTGCACGCCCCGCGGCAGGAGGAGCTTGCGCGACCCACAGCTACCCCTTGTACCCTTGATACATGCGCGGCCCGTTCTTGAAGAAGACACCCGTGGGAAGTGTGTGTGCATAAGTGGAGAAGGACACATTTGGGTGTGTGTTCAAGAAGGGAAGGAAAGGCCGTGGCCTTGTGCAAACAAAGAAGACCACACCCTACGGGTTGTGGGTTCTTGGCAAGGAAGAAGGCCGAGGCCTTGCCTTGTGTGTGTGCCAAGTGGAGAAGAAGAACCCGAGGTCATGTGTGTGCACAAAGAACAACACCAAGTGGTGTGTGCCAAGTGAAGTGGAAGACCACACTTTGTGTGTGTGTAAGAATTGAATAATCCATAGTCTTGGTTGTGCATTTGAACAAAGAAGAACACACTTTAAGTGTGTGCATTTGAAGAGGCCGAGGGTTGTGACCTTGTGTGTGCACACTTCGAAGAACAAATTAAAAGAACACTAAAGTGAGTGTGTGCAACAAGAAGAGGAGAATAGGCCAAGTTTCAAGTGTGTGCAAAATGAAACAAGTGTGTGTAAGGAGACAAGTTGGCCGAACCTAAGTGTGTGCACTAAGAAGTGTGTATACACTTAGAAGAAATAAGGATAGCCACACAAAGAAGAACACACATTTATGTGTGTAGACAAATTGCATAAAGTGTGTGAAGTTTGAGAAGTAGGCGTGTGCTGAACAGAATTACACCCTCTGAGGGTTTACTGCACCATGAAAAGAAGAAGGGAAGTGCATGCATGCATGCATGCACATGCACACGTGAACAAAGCCAAATCTGGTTGTGTGCATTTGAGTTGTCCAAGACCAGGAGGTTCTTGAAGAATTGAGAAGGCCATGCTATCAGTGCATGAAGATGAAGAGCTGCCATGCACTCAGTGCATGAAGTTGAACTGAGTGAGACTGGACCAGACTGAAGTTAAAGATATCAATTGTTTGAGTATTCAGTAGCTGGAGAGAAGCCAGGTCATCCTTAGAAGAAGGTGATAAAGCCTGAGCAAGACGAGAAGACCTGATCAACTCAAGTGATCAGAGGTACAGAGCAAGGCCAGCAGTCTTTATCCCAGACTGCTGAAGATACTTGAAGAATCTTAAAGTGAAGAAGAGCTACTCGTGTGACTCGAGGAGCCAAGAGAAGACCCTGTGGGACTCAGGGAGAAGAAGTCTTCAGTGGGATTCTGGAGCAGGCCAGTGGGACTCTGGTAACAATGTGGGACGCAGTATAAAGACCCTCCTGTGGGACTCAGGAGAGATACGGTGGGAAGCTGTATCGACCATTGTAATTCTAACAAGTTATAATGGGAGAATCCATGCTGGGAGAGCATGGCAAGGATGTAGGACTTTGGTGTCGAACCTTGTAAATCCTTGTGTCCTGTGCCTTTTCATTACTTCATTATCCGGGAAAGGTTGAGAGATACAAGAAGAGTGGATCGAGGCTTTAACCAGCCATAGAGGCTTAATTGATAAGAAATCAATTAGTAAAAAGTTTTAAGGGATCACTGATTCACCCCCTCCCCCTCTCAGTTATTCACACTGATCTGGGCACTTCAGATCTTATAAGCTTGAATAATCTTGAGGGATCCCCTCACATAATCCCCATTAATACAAATTGTATCTCCCTCATTAATGGTCATGGAAAATATAGGATTCAATTATTTGAAGACATTAACTCTCAAAAACAAATTCTCTACACACAGCTACACCAACTACCTAAAATAGATGTGGCCCAAATGTATTATAGAGTAATAGTATAGATTAAAATGTAAATCAAGGCATAAAATTTTTACAACAGAAATGGGTGTCTTACGGTGTAAAATTTTGATGATTCGCCCTTTACTTCTATTGCACTATAAACACACACAGGGAATCCCCAATATTCCCAAAACCCATGAGATTTCACAAAACCCTGGATTAATTTTTAAAAAAATCTAAGAATAAAGAAACCTAGGATTTTATTATAGAATAACTAAACCCATGTTTTAGAATATAAAAATATTCTTTTAATATCTTGATATCCTTTCTTTTAAGGCTCCACGAAACTAAAATTTGACTCGGTTGATTTTTGGATCTAGTAAATTGGCCCTTAGTGCTATTATATGGGAGGAATAAGGTAAGGTATTGGTTGTAGTTTAGAGTATTGTTATAGAAAACTTGATTAATTTTTTATGGGAAAGTAAATGGTAGTTGGTTTAGAGTTTACTTTTTCTTAAAGATGGATATTTTTTTAGCTAAATAAAATTTTCATGTTTTGATCAACTGTCTTATTGAGATAACACAAAACATGTTAATTGATTGACTCTATTATGGGAATTTTATATGGATATCCTTTTATTTTGAGTGTTATCATTTTTTTCTAATTATTGGATTATAATTTTGTGTATCATTCCAGTAAACTTTTCAATGAAGGTGGTGATATGATTTGGATTGATTTTGTTCCACTAGGTCTGCATTCTATTCTATTGAAGGATTTGAAAATGTAATATTTTAAGATTATTTCAAAAAATTCATGTTAACATATTGAAATAAAACCTAACATTAAATAATGTAAATTAAGTCAATGCTTCAAATAATTTTCAATTACTTATAAAAAAAATTTATTTATACTTAAAATTTAACTTCATATGAAAATATAATTAACAAAAAATTAATTATTGTTATAATTATAATTCATTGTGACAATATAATTATTGAATGTAAATAAATTTAAAATAAATATATCACTAAGGGAAAATTCATGCTTATAATTATTTTTTATAAATCTATATACTTATTTTATTTTCAATGATTAAATATCAATAGTTTTTTAGTATATAAAATTATCACTACTATTAAAAGGGTATTAGTTAATGTTAAAATGGTATTTATCAACACTTTAAAATAGCTAATAATCCCATTTCTAATAAATATAAACATTCATTATAAATTCTAAAAATAATATATTGAGTCCCAATTTACCAATAATAGGTTTAGAATTGATAAAAATACCTTATACTATTCAATGATGATAAATAATGAATTCATCAGTGCAAGATGTAGCACTAATAAAAGACATACCAACATCAATATTTTTATAGAATATAAACAAAACACCATATCCATTGATAAAAAATATAAAAAACAACTTAAATTGAATCTATTCAAAAATTTACATATAATAGACAATATATTTACATTGAACTATTTCAATAAAAATATATTTAAATTAAAGAATTTCAATATAGTATAATTACATTGACATAAAATTCACTTATAAAAATAATAATTATAACTAATACAAAAAAATAACACATGTTAGATACCTTATTCAATAATAAACTATACTATATTCACTAGAATTATGTCCCTATAATAAAAATAATTTTTATTTTGTAATAAAAAATAAAAAAATAAAAAAAATATAATTTTTTTGTTATATAATTCATGATTTATTTGAATCTAAATGGAATGTAGTTATGTTTTATAAGAAAAAATTGAATCAATGATCATTTTCACATAGTTTCACAAAAATTGGACAATATTTTCTGAGTTTTGATTATGTGAGGAACATTGAGAACTAAAGTATCGATTTTATATTGAAAACATGCTATCTGTTCTTTGATGTTTATGTTGGATTTTGGAATGACATGTGATTAATTACTATAAATCATAAGTGAATTATTGAACATTTTCATAAAGTATCATGACTATTTGAATATGTTTTCACAGCTATGAGTATGTGACATATATTTTGAACTAAAATATAACATTTAAATTGAATCCACAAAAGTTTAGTGACACCAAGCACACAACTTTTCATAATTTCATGTGGTTAATTAATATAGCTCTTGAATGAATCATATATCTCTTTCATAGAGTTTCAAAATAATCTAAATTCATGTGTTCTTATTTGATTATGTGGTATACCTTTTAAACTTCTTTAATTCTTAAAATTAAAAAAAATACACTTTAGGTCATTAAAAATTTATTGCAACTCCTAATGAACTGTGATTCTTTTTAAATTCAACAAATGATTCGTCGATAAGTTTCTTATAATTTAATGATAATTTGATCATTTTTTCCTAGTTTTTAGTAAATGATGTAGTTTTTGAAATCAAATGTCACTACAAAATTTAAAATAGTACATTTTAGTCATATCAGGAACATTGTGTACTATAATGATGTAATGCTAACTTATATAAGAAAAAAATAAATCATTTAACATTTAAAAAAAATCATGATAATCCAAGAATGTTTGGATAGGTTTTGGCCTGAGAGATTCATTTTTAAAAAAAATATCAATTTTAAATTAAAAACTGATACATTTAGTCATAAATACTATTTTTCATGTCAAGATTATGTGTTGTTAATTATTACCAATCAAAAATGATTGATTGATTATTTTCATAAATTATCATCATAATCTGATTGTGTCTCCCCAATTTTTAGTATGTAACACTTATTTTTATCTAAATTCATCTTTTAATTGAAAACATGATCATTCTAAAAAACATGACACACCACTTATCAGAATCATGAGTAGTTATTTCTTCTATGTCATAAATTAATCAATGATAATTTTTATAGTGTTTCACATAATTATTCATTTTTTTGTTTGATTTGGATTGTGTGACATGTATTTTAAAGTTTATTAATTCTTAATATGGGTAAAATTTAGGTCATATAGACTTCAATGTATGTAAAAATAATGTGTGATTTATTATTGAAGGTCCAAAATAAATTATTTACTATTTTCCTAATGTTCCATGGAAATTTGAGAATGTATTCATTTTTTGATTATGT
The DNA here is from genome assembly GCA_963277665.1 of Viscum album. NCBI lineage: Eukaryota > Viridiplantae > Streptophyta > Magnoliopsida > Santalales > Viscaceae > Viscum > Viscum album. Next base: position 1,297,375,678 of record OY728135.1, read on the forward strand.
GATGCATTCTTTGAACTAAAATGCCACTTCTTTATTAGAAACACAAACTATTAATAAAACTAGAATGATATTGTATTAAAATAACATGATAATAGTTTCTATATGCCAAAAATGAATCATTGATTATTTTCTTAAATTATTAGGATAATTCATGTGTTTTTAAGTTTGGGGGTGGGTTTTGATCTGAAATTTCAAATTTAAATTAAGAAAATTCACTTTTAGGAATACTTGTTAAACCAAGTGTTTAAATGATAAGTAAGTTTTACTATATATATAAAATGAATCATTGATCATTTTACTAAATTGTCATAACAATATGAGCATGTTTTCTTAATTTTTATTTTGTTACATGTATTTTGAACTAAAATAAAACTTTTAAATAAAAAACACACACTTTCCATCATAACAGTAGGACCGATTATTAGAATTATGTGAGGTTAATACAGAAATTTTGAAAATAAATCACTCATCATTTTTATAGAGTTTTATGAAAATATGAGTGTATTTTTTCGATTTTCAATATGTAACGTTCATTTGGAACTTATTTAATATATAAAATTGAAAAATACACTCATATGAAAGTATGATTATAATTCATATCATAGTAGTTCAATGCCTATTACTAAAGGTCACAAATGATTCATTTATTATTCTTCAAAATTTTCAAACAAAACGGAGTCATTTTTTTCTATTTTGAGTACATGACGCTTGTTTTCAACTAAATTGTATCTTTTAATTTTGAAACACTTAATTTTAGTAATACCAAACACACTTTATAACAGAATGATAAGAGATTGTTATTATATTTAATAAATGATAAAATATTATTTTTTAAGACTATCATGAATATTTGAGCTATTGTTGTTGGTTTTAAGTATTTGAGGTTGGTTATGAACTAAAATTACAACTTTAAATTGAAAACAAGAAATTTATTCCTACTAGACACACAGTATGTTAGAACTTTGTGAGGTTGATTCTTACATGTCAAAACATAATCATTGAACTTTTTCCTAATTCATCATGATAAACCAATAAATGATTTATTATTTTTCACTATATGAACTATATTATGAACAAATATGTCAATTTTAAATTCAAACAAGTAAGATAATTCATACCAAACACACCAAATATTAGAATAAAATGACGTTAATTCTGATATGTTAGAAATGAATCTTTTATCATTTTTCTAATTTATAGTTAAAGTAAAACAAATTTGTCTCATTTTTTATCAATTGAGGCATTTTTTAAACTAAAATGACACTTTCAAAGAGGAAACACCTAATTTTATATACATGAGACACACTGCATGTTAGAAATACTTTCGATTAATCCTTACATATCATATATTAATAGATAAGCATTTTTAATTAGTTTCATGAATATCATAGTGTTTTTTAATGGTTTTGAGTATGTGATTCATGTTTTGAACTAACATATCTCTTTTAAATAAAAAACATGAATATTTTATCACACCATAAATGCCACATAGAAGAAAGATGTGTGTTAAATTCTAATATGGACATGAACCAATCTAACATGACCATGATGAGTCTAATGGTAAGAAGAGTGTACCACCCCAAGCTCGTCTCCAATAGGCGATGGTAGATGACTATCACCAAGTGGTCATATCACAGAATAAGGGAGGCCATATTCAAATTTACCAATAAAAAACCACATGTATAAATGAAATAAGAGAAAATAGAATCAAAATAAATAAAAAACTTGAATATATGATTCTTGGGATCCTATTAAACCACTGTATAGAATGAAAAAATAAAATAACATAAAGAGAGTGTAAAATAAGAATCCAATTTCCCAAATTCAAACCAATTTAGAAGAAATTGAGGTTATAGAGTATCCTTAATGCTATAGATCCCAATAGTGAACCAATCCCTAAAACGTTCACCCCTATGTACCACTACTATATAACTTTAATGAAACCATTCAGACTAGGTTCATCATTGTACAACTTGTATTCTGCATAAGTAATGACATGTATGAGAGAGACATCCAACCAAGCCTGAGTATATACATACATAGTAGGATTCCATGGAACCAAAATGGATAAAGATTATATATAGTCAGATAAAAATGAATAATTAAATATAATAATAACCCATATATATTTAATGTTAATGATACTGAGATGTAAGAGAGTAACATCCTTAACAAAATAGAAATAAAGAAATCATCCATGATGAGAAACCAGTAAATCTAAACTTCCAAGATTTATAACCCATATCAACTCCCAAAAACTATAGTGGGGGACCTACACCTCACTAAATGTTTGAGTGTCGGTCAAGGGAGTACTAACCATGTAACACCTGAGAAAATTATAATATGGAATGAACATGTTTTATTAAATGTACATCATAAAAAATCTAAGGTAAATATTTATTAATATATCTATAAATAATAATAAACCATATAAAAAATAAATAAATAATTGAAGTATGAGGTAAATATCTCTCAAAACATATTCTCTAATAATATCATTATAAGAATAGTACAAATGAAGAATAACATAATCATTAAAATATAAATATGGAAGGATCTAGAAATGAGAAGTGGTATTCAGTCGAAACATCCCCTATAAAGTTCATTAATCATATCTTTTGAGGGATGTGGCTTCACAAGATTTTACCCTGGACTAGGGCTATTCCAAGCTTCATCTACTAAGAATCATAATTAATTTATTGTGGGAAAAGTTCATGTTCTTAGATATCATTACTACATAAATTTTAGTTAAGATACCCCTTAAAAGTACTACCATTGCACACCTTAACGTTAGGGCATATGCTAGTGTCATAATGGGTTTCTATATAGAGATTAGAAAGTATTAAGGAGTAAATTTCTATAGAAATAAAATTGTGGTTACAAAAATCCCATGTTTCCATGTATCACTTGATATAAAATACCAAACACACATTATTAAATGATTAAAATGATAAAATTGATTATTGATATAGAGAAACTAGGGATAGTGATGTGTATTTGATAACTGGGGTCTTGATCCAAACTTAACCTATAAATTTGGGTTTGGGTAAGATTTTATCAGGTTCAGAGAACATATATGATAAATGTTTTGAATTCGAGTAGGATTCATCTTCAAGACATCTGGTGTCTGAACCCCACTTATAATATTTTAATTATAAACATTATATGATAAAATTAAAAAAAAATATAGGATGGTATGGGATGCATAATATGTAAGGTGGAATGTCGATGAATTCTTTTGAATTGTGATTGGCTCAAGAAAATATAATATTCAATCCCCTTGGCCCATCCATCACTCCATCTTTGAACTACCCACCCATTCTATAATTGATTCTCTTTAGAACCAAAAGTAGCTTGGTCTATGGGTGTGGCATCCTTCTTTCATCCTCACCATTCTTTCATCATCGCTACCCCATGTCTACCACCCTCCCACTTCATCTACCTCCCACACCCACTGGCCATTTTCATCCATCTAATGACCATAACCATTGGTTTTCACCATTACCCTCCATAATAGGATTTCCAACCTCCCCATACCAATGTAAAGTTCTTGAACTAGTAGTATAACATCACCTCAAGTGTTCTAACCCATATTCTAGAGGCTTTAGACTTGAAATGAGTGCATCTAAGTTCACTATGGGGGGACTATTCCCTAAATATCAGATTTCACCACAAATATGTAAATAAAAATAAATGGATAAAAAAAAATGAATATAAAAATCAGTTTATGTTTCGATAAAATAAATACAACATCCCATGAGATAACAAGTGAATGTTTCATACATTCATTTCAGATCCCAAATGGGTGGATCATACCCAAAAATGTGAAAAAAAAATAAAACTAATGCTAATAAGACACCTATAACTAGTCTAGGTTCTAGATCAATCCCATCACAAAAAAGATTCCTAGGATGAAAAATAAATAATTAATAACATTAGGACTTACCCAAAACATGTACATATAACCTAGTAGAATATTCTTGGGTATCCAGGTGACCTAGATGCTCGATCACGGTGTGGATACAACTCATTAGGCTAACACCAATAGAATCATTAAATATAACTACTATGAAATAAAATGAAAAGAATAAGTTCTCTGAATAAAAAATCTTAAAAAAATTTACTAGTTTTTCCATTGTAAAATGTTTTTATGAAAAACAATTTTAAGAAAAACAATAAATAACCAAAAATTCCCAAGCTTCGCGGTGACACCCAATGATTATTGTACCATTTTCAATCCTTATGTCCATGACTCTAATCAGCCATAACAACTTTGGATAGGGTTATGGTATTTTTTATCATTCCATATCCGTCCTTCCAACCAATAAATGAATTGATTCACCCAAGTATACAGATAAGTAACATAGACCTCCGCTATAATAGTTTTCTCAGTCATATCATAAGTTAGTATATAAAATAGACCTACCATGTAGAAGATTTATAATCCATGGAATAAGCTAGTATGTAACCCATATATCCATTAAGAGGTTTTTCTCATCCAATACATTGTAACACGAACCTCCCCTCTGGGGGTTTTCTTAACCAAGTAACATGAAATCAAATTAAAAAAATTATAAATGGAAACATAATCACCCTGAGAGATTTTTCATTATCACTAACACAATAATTCCCTTGATTAAAATTTTCTTTGTCCTTAGAACTTATAAAAATAAAAAAACACTATTTTATCAAAAGAATCCAATAATCAACACTATAGAAAAATACCACTTTAATAAAAGTTTCAACAATACCACTAAAAATTTTCATTTCAAAAACCAAATTCAATATATTATTCCCCACGTCTATTTTAATGTACCATTCTCCAAATACCATTTTCAAACATATATCCAATTCATTTTTTTAGTCTTTTAATTATTTTTATTCTAATAATTACAAAAATTGCCTATGACAAGAATGTTTCCAAACCTATTAACATACATAATCACTAATAAAAAATATCCTTTATTATCTCTATTAAAAGTGAATTATCAATGCTTGGGAAGCTCTAATAATGTGAGTGATGTTATAGGGTTGGCTTTAATAATGCCCATGAAAATCACTGTTAAAGGCTACATTTAATAGTGCTAAAAAGCACTAATAAAGGCCTCAATGATAAAGGGGGTGATTTGTTTTAATCTAACATCTTCTTATCCCACCTTTTATCAGTGCATCCCACCTCCCTTTATTAGAGATTCTTATAATTATACCCTCCCACATGCACCCCTTCCTCCGACCAGTTTTGACCCTAAGACTTCATGCTCATATGTAATTGGCTTTTAAACTCCCCTATATTGTTTTATTATCCATTTTATTATATATTTATATATTTATATATATTTCATTATATTTTTACCCATATATTTATATATATTTTTAAATATTTTTTTAAATACATATATAAAATATGTTCCTGTATGTGTTTGTGTGTAAATATATAAAAAATATGTATATATTGTCATATATTTGATTATAAAAAATAATACAATATGAAAAATGATAAAATTAAAAAACAATGATATTGATATGAAGGTAATACCTAGGAATAAATTCAATCCCCACTAAAAAAGGCCAAAAATACCCCCTTAAAAGAGGATAAAATTCCATCAAATGTTAAAAAAAATGGGGTATGCCAACTAAAAACTCAGTTTTGGAAGCTTTATGGGCCTTTTGGACTCAAAAAACACAACTAGGGTCACCACAGTTTTTCAGGTCATAAATATCATCTCAGTATTTGATTTTATATGTGGTAAAGATCAAACGGACACCTGGAATAAAGGTTATGGCCGTTTGATGTTATAGTTACATTTTTAACTTATTTTAGATCTTTTATAAATTTATTAATTTTTTTATATTTAAATTTTTATTAAATGACTATTAAAAGGTAATAATTATCAAGTTATTAATTTAATATAATTTTTAAATTATTTAACAAGTCATTTTATCTAAAATTGTTATATATTATGTGTAAATTTCTATTTAACCATATCTAAAACATTTTTAAAAATATATATATTTCATTTATATCAATATAAATAAATTTATATATTAATATATTATTTTTAATGAAATGTATTTTTTGGAAATATATCATTTATCAGTGCTCATAAACAAATGATGATAAAGAAACCCTCCCCCTTCAGTGCTTTTTAAAAAGCATTGATAAAGTCCCCACTTTATTATGGTATTTTTACTAGTACTGATAACCACCCCCCCCCCCTTATCTGTATTTTTTTAGCGTTGTTAATGACCCCCCTTTGAAATCGCTTTTTACAAGGACAATTGGAACCCTAAAACTGGATAAACCAAGTTTTGTAGTACTGAACGGTCTAATTATAATCTTCATGCCTAAAAAGAAACACTAGTGTCAAATTACAAGATAGTTCATCCCTTTGGAATCACCATGTTATATTTAAAACATGTAAAGGAGGCATTTAACTATTGGAAATGACAATATAAATCATTTTACTAATTTTTTTATAGGAATTGTTCAAAAACATACTAATACCACCATCAAGAGCACTTAGATAATAAATAAAATAGTACTATGGTAATAATATATGTACCACCTATCATTATTCGATGTTTCCCATTATTTTCTAAAGGCCTGAAGCACCTTTATGCTCCTGTAGAGGCTAGAATCACCAACTATGCACCTAAATAATTTAATAAAAATAATAATATTTAATTAAAAATCATTTATAATTCATTATTTAACTTATCTAAATCATTTCAAAAAAAATTGATTTTTTTGAAACTAATTCATAAGCACCGAAACTCACTGGTCAACCACATCGTATAAAAACCATAAAAAATCATATATAATTACCCATGATGTATACCTAACTATATTTCAGTCCAAATACCTAACTAATAGTTCCATGAAAATGACCACATGATTTCTATTTTCAGTAAAATTCATTATAAAAGTTTTGGAACAATATGCCTCTAAAAATTACATTATATAATGGGAAGACATAACCATAAAATCTCTTCTACAAAGGCTACACAAAGTCATCGTGGTATTCAGTCAATTCCACCAAAAATTGGTGGAATCGGTCTTAAATCCATAAATAAATTACTCAAAAATTATAGTGAGTGATGTAAAAGGTTATTTGATCCATTAGAGGAGAATACATACCTTTATTCACTAAAGAACATTTCCTAAATCATCCCTTGATTCAGCAAGAATAAAAATCACATGGGGATGGATCGGCCAACTCACATCCACTAAAAGGATGTGAAAGAAGGGGGAGACCACCACATAATATTGAGGGGGAAAATATAATTTTTAATATTTAAAAAACACACCTGGTATTGGATGTCACCCAGGTGGCTGTAGAGACACTTCTCCAGACCCAGTTGACTCGTTCTACCTCCGAAACTCCCCCAAGAACCTTAGATCCCACACAATCCCAATTCCATGTCCAAAATGTCTATTTTTAGGGGAAACAACCCTAATAATTTTAATCTAAACACCAGTATAAAATTCAACCCCTATATTAACTGAAAACCCAAATTCTTCTAAATTATAAGATGTCTATACAGGCATAAGGTTTTAGAATCTCCCCAACATAATACTTCTGATCCTCGAGAAGCCTTAGTGGAATCAAAAACATTATCAAAACCTACCATGATCACTATAATACATTTAAATGTTCATTTTACATATTTAAACTCCCTTTGTGCTTCCTTAACACAACTCCAAACATGAGGCTCTATGTCGTAGAAATCACAAGACATATCATGAATCTTCCCAAATAATTTTTAAGGCATCCCATAGAGTTTGTCTCTACCAAGAAAAAAATTCCATCCTTAATTTTTAAATCTAGTATGTGGTTCTCCCAACTATATTAATTATCTCAAAATTAAATATTCTACACCACATAACTTCCTACAATTAAAATTTCCAACCTAGACACCCATCTATCAAGAATCACTGATAGTTTTGTTATTTAATTAACCACATGGCTTGTGGTTCTACTCATTATAAGTTTCATATTATAACCAGTAATTTTGATTATTTGATAACACTTCCATCATAAATTAATTTCCAAACTCGACACTCACTTTCCAAAAATTTTCCTATCATGGTTCTAATTTTACAGCACCTAAACATACACGATAACACTAGATAAGGATGGTACCCATATTCAATGATGAATTCTAACATGGTATGGATGCATAATCATTGTCCTTTAATAATCCAATAATATTCAAATTTTTCCTTGAAAATCCTAGCATGATTCTAGAAATTCATTCACCATTGCTAATACAAAATGACAGATGTCGATTGAAACTCACAATACAATTCCATACATGAATAAAAGTAGAACCATCCTCATCCAACTCATCTAAAAAATGCTCAACTCCAACTGTGAACATGTTATTAATTTATTTGATCGTGATTCCAGAATTCCTAGAGGTATCTTGTTACCATCTGAAAAAACCTATCAAAACATTAACCCACTCCCAAAATAATTTTCTAGTTGGGTCCTTAACCGACCAAAAATAGCCATAGTACTCTCCACAAAGCATCATTCACCATTAATCTGACACACTCTAAAATCCTATTAAACCCATTTCATGATTTATTTCAACACACTCCAGTGTTTAACACATTTAAAATATCAAATTAAACTACCTAACCCTCTCTTGATTTAGGAATTGTCCTAAAATGGTTATAACCAACACTTTTATCACTACATATCAGGTATGATACCTGACTCTGAAGAATATCAAAGGGTAGGGCACTCTCAACATACCAAATCACCCATACATAGGGTCAATTCATTTATCATTATTACCATATCATTCACATATTTAAGTCTTTTCATTATTCATCATTTTAAAATTCCCAAGTATTATTAGGACTCACATTCCATGGTTTTTCTCAATAAAATTTTATTCACAATTTATAAAGAAAACAAAATATATGTTTCTTACTAGAACATTATTAAAACAATATTATCACTTTAATAACTCGTTTATATCTAACCAAAATTTTATAAGGGGTCACTCAAGGATTTATCCATATAGAATACCACCATATATCAATATGTTAAAAACACCAAAAAATGGTTGGAGACACAATAAATAACAAAACCTTATCAATTATTTAAATCTAGAAGTCTATATAAATCACAAAATGAAATAAACACACCAAACTCATCTTACCATATCGAACATGAGTAAAAACACCTATGAATAAATAACATCACACCCATGAACACCACTTTACGTAAATAACAATTTAATTGTAAAAGTGTTAAGCATGAGAAACAATTATCATCTCCAAAAAGTTGTATTTCCTCACATATGTGGGTCTAAAACTCCTACAAATGAGCTCAATAAAAATCCCTGAAAACATCCTATTCTCCTACCTACCATGCTAAAATATTAATACAAAATAAATGTCATGGCTATGATAACACGTTTTGTCTTCTTTCCACCTCACACCACTAAATGGTGCACAAAATGGTGGTTCCACGTAATCTCAATTTTGAAATTCCATATGCTAAAGGTTGTCAATTAGTTTTGAGGGCCCTTAGGGTTACTATGGGGAGATTATTCCCTTGATATCATAGTGAAAAACAAAAAATTAATTAAAATTAAACATATACACTTTTTAATGAACATCACAATGAAGGAAATATTCGATAAAATAAATACAACATCACTTGAAATAACAAGTGAATGTTTCATACATACAAGTTGAATCCCTCATGGGAAGATCATTCCAAAACATTATGAAAATATCATTATAAATATGAGGCCATTATCCTTCTCCCGCCTAGTCATGTGTCACTCTCTCTCCCATCTTCCAAATCTAACCTAAGAATCCAAATATAAAATCATCAACACAGGGCCTTTCCCAAAACATATACCTATAACCAAGTAACATCTACAGAAGTATGCAAGTGCCATGGAATCATGAGAACTGTGTGAGTAAAACTAAGTAGTCCACCACTAATGTAATCTATAAATATAAGCACTTTGAAATAAAATTTTTGGATAAGTTCTATGAATAAAAAATTTCTAAAAAATTAACCATTTAACCATTTTTTTAAAATAAGAATAAAAATAATCAACCATTGATGCCTTGGGTTTGTGGTGATACATGAGGAAGTTATTACTAATTTCAATCCTATTGAATTTACCATCAATTGATAAAAAAATTATCAAGTGTCAGGGCGACTTTGAGAGATTTGTGTGGATTGTGCCAAAAAATAAATGACCAAGGACTCTCAAGTATATGGAGGTATTACCTAGAACTCCTTCAAAAAATTGTTCTAAAAATGGACTAAGTTGGTAGGTAATATAAACCTACCTAATGGTAGATTTATCTGTTATGGAATCTTATAATAAGTAATGTGGACCTCCTTAACTTTAGTTTTCTTATCCAACACAATATAACATTGAAAAATCCGAAGGGATATTTCTCATCCAAGTAACACACACTCCCATAAAGGGAGTTTTAAATCAACTGAAACAAAAATACTCATAGGAAGTATTGATTATCATTTAAATAAGTCCACCACCAAGGGGTGTTTATATTATCACTAAATAATCTCTAAATAAAAAATAAATTTTTATCAAATTCATCTAATAAACACCACTTTTGAAAAATACAACATTAATGTACAAGTCATCAATACTGTCATACATTTTCATTTCAAAAATAAAATACAATATACCATTCCACATTTTCATTTTAAAGTAAAATTTCCAAAATTAAATTTTTTAAAACATTAAAAATTCATCTTTTTTCATTATTTTTATTATTTTCATCCAAATCATTACCAAGACATTTCATGAAAAAATTGTTTCCAAACCAATTACCTGACATAAAGGTGAATTTTTCAATATTTTTGCATTATGGAAAAATCAAGGGTCAAATTATATGATATGGGATCCCTTTAAAATAACTATACAAAAGTTAAAGAATGACAAGGAGGAATATAACTAATTTCAAAGACAATTTAAAAGATTTAGCTAATTTTTTTATGGTCGTCAATTTAAAAACCAATGAAACTGCCAACATGTGCACTTAGATAAAAATAAAATGGGACTATAGCAAAAATTTAGGGACCACCTATCTTCATTATATACTTTCTAATTATTTTATAAAGGATAATAATAACTTCCTAGGCCCATCAATACTCACATCACCAATTGAGAAACTAACTCATTACATACATACCAAAATAATTAATTCTATGTTTTATATAAACAATTTCAATAAAATTTACATTTTGACACATTAATGCAAAAATTTTGAAACTCAATAATTGACCTTATCACATTGGAACGATGACCAAATTCTCACAAATTACCTCAAACATATACCCAACCATATTCTAGACTAAATTCCTAACCAAAGGTATAAAAAAATTAACAAAAAAATAAATTTTAATGACAACCCTTTATAAAAGTAGCATGGATTATACATCAATAAAAATGATGTGTGACAGTAGAGAGACATTTCAAAAGGATATTATCTTCAAAATCTATAGTAAATACCAATGGTACTAGGATAATTACACCATGATTCAGTGGAATTGTCCCCAAATATCAAAATGAAGAAATAAAAATTATAGAGGATGAAGGAAATTATTAGTGGAACCACTAGAGGAGAAGACATACCTTGATTCACTAAAAAGTGGTTCTAGAATAATCCCTTGATGCAGGGAGGATATGGGACTCAATGGGACGGCATGGATAGCTCTCATAAAGGAAATAGAAGGGGAATAAGGGGGTCCCCCATAATATCGAGGGGTAATTGAAATTTCCCCCTTTAAAAAGGCTATCGTCTACCCAATACTTGGCCACCATCTAATTGATGTCTTATTGGAAGATATAGAAGAACTAATATATCCCCATCCAACTCAAGATACCTTAGAGCTTCCCCAAGTACTATAGATTCCTCACAAGAAAATTTATATGTCCAAAGCTCCTATTTTGAGGGTTTCTACACCTCATAATTCAAATCCAAACTCTAGTTGAAAATATGACCAATCCATTAATCAAAAAACAAAATTCCTTCTAAATTTAATATGTTTTTATGGACATTGAGTTTTACACATCTTTGGACTATTACTTTTATCTAAATAAATTTTCCTTTATTCATCACCTCCACCTTTCACCAATAACTATTCCATAGGTCTACCTCCCTCTCTCTAATCATAATCACCAGTACTTTCCCCCCATCACTCAGCCCCTCATTGCTCTCTACACTACACCTATCACCCATCCATCACCATTTACTTTTTCCCACTTCCCTTATCCTTTGGTTTTTGTTTATCATCAGATGGAATGACTCCATTTATTATTCTATTCATTAACTGACAATCACTAAATCTAAATCTAGTCATCACCCAACCTTTTAATCATTCGGTGTTAGGTTCTTGCACTGCATCTCTCTGATTTTAGTTTACATATTTGTGAATTTTATTAATTTTTTCCCACTTACTATGTTTTAGAAATACCAATAGACTTCATTTTCATATTTTTTATTTCTTCCTCATTATTTTTATTCAGTTTTTTGAACTTTTTATAATCCTGTAAGAATTATTCAATATGGACCTTGGTAGGTTTCCTCGGTTTAGGTCGGTTGTTTTATCGTATTGATAATTTTATATCTTATTTTTTATGATAATGAGGTTCTTTATCTAGAAATCATATTCAGATTAATGTAATTTTGTTAAATTAAATTTTCAATTAATATATTTGAGTTTCTATTTTTTATTCAGGTATAGGGTTTGGTATACAAATTTGTCTGGGTACCCAACCAATTTTCATCCCTAAAGAAAACTGTGATGGTATTTTTGGGGAAATATATATAAATTATTCATTAAATTAATTTTTTCCTAAATTTAGATATTTGAAACAAAATTTAATTTTCATAAAATGGTTTTAAATAATAATATTTATTAATATATAAATAAAAAAATAATTTATAAAATAAGATATCATTTTTCAAATGGTTAGAAATTTTATCATATTAGAGGATTCCTCTTTTTTTTTTAAAAAAATCCTTTGAAAATTTAAATTTTTTCATAATTGAAAAATGATTAAATAAAATTGATTTTGTTTTTAAAATTAGTAATTTGAAATTTCCAAATAGTCAAAGTTTCAAAAAAAATTCAGAAAGCCAAATTTTTGCGTAAAAAGTAAAATATGGTATGTATATGTGGAAACTAGTATTAAATCATGATAACTAAAAAATGAAGTAATAAATATTCGACTTGGTCAAAAAAAATGGGTATTATCAATAAAATAAAATACCTTAAAATCAAAAAATTAACATTCTAACCCTCTATAGAATATTCCAAAACCTAAAGTATATTTTAAAATTTTAAAAACAATTATTTTTGAACAAAATTCTTATTCACATCCAAAATAATATATTTCAAGGGTGTTTATGTCCTAAAAAATTAAAAGACCTAAAATAACCTCTAAGTTTCATATACCATGGTCTAAAACCATGATAAGGACAATATGTTTATAACCTATAATCCCAAGGCCTATATTTAGAAAAAAAATAAACAATTCCTATTCATTTTCAATAAATACCCACCCATTATGTCATTCCTCGCCGCTCTAAATACCTTAAGTGCATATTATCTCTCAATAGTCTCTCCAATTATTTTTTACGGTTTTATTAGATCTTACCGACTTTAAGTAGATAACTTTTAATGTAATGGTTATGTTCCTCTTTTATACTCTCCATTAAAGTAATTCCATTATAATAAGTCTATTTATTTTAGATTGATTATGTTTTCATGTTCTTATATTTGTAATTTTATTATACCAATGATTCCATAATAATTATTAACAACCATTTTATCTCATTTATCTCATTCTATAATCTTTTATGTATACCTGTTATGTTGCTGATGTCATTATTTGACTTTACGTTCCATGATTTTGTGTTCTGAATACCCAACCCTACTTTCTATCAAGTGAATTTATATCTATATAATAATACATAATACATTTTGTACATAATTAACTTTTTAATACCATGTATGAAACCCACATTCCCTACTCATGTGTTAAAATGATGAAGTACTTTCTCATGATATATGATCTATGTGGCACACATATAGTTAGGTATACGAAGGGTGTGACCTAATTCCTCTACGATGCATTGGGTAAAGCATTAATCTCTTTATATTACATGTTTATGATACCATTACAATATTCTTTGGTAATGATTCATTATACCTTGGTAAAAACATTTTTAATGTGCTTTACAACACTTTTTTGGTGAACCTTGGTGATATGCTTACAGGGGTATCATTTTTATATTGTACAAAATTTTAATTGTTATGTATTATATAATTGTAATTATTCTGTTATTTTATACCTAATATTTTATATATGATGGTCAATTACATTCCTTTTCCTTTTTTTCTATACTGAACTTTATACGCACACTTTACTTTTGATATATGTCCCTAGAAAATCATCTACAGCAAAGTATACTAGGATAAAATAATAATGGAGTCTCTCAAAAAAAATTAGAATGTTTTTTATGGTCAATGTAATTCGTGTATTATGCACCATGTTTCAAGGAAATTAACCCTCAAAATATCATAATTAGTTTATCAATTTAATAAATTGTTAATTGTGTTAAAAATAATGTATGAAAAAGATGGGTTGTCATTGTTGGTGTCAAATAAAGTTTTAGTTATTTGTGAAAAGTGTTACTATAACTAATTTTTAAAACCCCTAGGGGTAAATATATGTATAGTAAAACATCATAAAATTTCGGGATTGTATAGATAATGTGGTTTCATACAAATAAAATCCACGTGTGGATACAAACAAGAGGATACCAACTCTATCACAAATAAACCTAGGGGTAATAATCCTAAAAAGGGTTTGTTCGGAATTAACTAATTCTTAAAGCAATGAAAAAATAGATGTCCTAACTACACACCTGGTTTTACACTCATAGGGGATATTATTTGGGTGATTCACAAGCTCTTTATGAACCATTATTAAGGATATATAAATAAATTAGTTATTTTTTTAAAAAGTATTGAACTATATGATCCAAGATGTGTGATATTATAAAAATTTGGGATTAAACTCCAATTAATAGTTGTTATTATAAGGTTTCTAATAGTACCAATTTTTATATTTCAACTTTTTTAAAAAAATTACATGAAATAGAAAGACCCTTTTACAAAATGAATGTAGTGAGAAATAAAATGATGGTCTTCTCTAATGGCATTAAGGAATTCATTTTTTAATCATTTTTGATAATCCACCTTTCAAGGGGTGAGGTGGAACCCTTACAAGGCATGTACGTGTAAGTATTTCATGGCTCATAGGCCATAGAGGAATTCATTGTCAGTAGGCTTTAAACATTACATACAACCCAGACTAACTACTTGGAACTGCTCCTCCCCAGCATCTGATAGTCTTCACATTATCAAGGAATATAGAGTTAAAAACATTATTATTATGAAAAATCAGTCATCTATAGTTATAAATAATAACATAAACCATGAGGGATACTTAAATTCTAAAATTAAGGAACAATAAGTAGTTGAATCCTTCAGGTGTCAAAAACCACCTCCTTTTTGTGGACTCTTTGATCCTTTGATCATAGAGAAATGGATCAACACTATAAAAAATATATTTTTCCATACTCGACCTTTATTATATAGATTATTTTTTTATTTTTTTAATTTTTTTAATCATTCCCTTGAGTGTCATGCATAACTGATTTAAAATATTAAAATAATATAATTTCAACACTACCATAAAATTGGTGTACAATTAATAAAAACAATGTTATAATGGTGTGGATGTGTCTGTAATTTGATGAAGGCAAAAGAGCCTGTTAGAACGCCTTTTTCAAATCATGTGTTCTACCTATGTCTGGTGTTTTTGAACTTATAATTTTAGTTGGATGTTTGGTAATCAGTTTGACCAAACATGTATCCAGACTATGTGAAATTTCCTTCCTTTTAAAAAATAATTCTACAAAACTCACTCCCCTTTCTCCCAACTAAATCAGTATAACCCTCCACCCCTCTCCATATATCACAGTTAAAGGTCGGAGGATCCCTACAGCACACCTCTCTTCCTCTATTATCCTCTATTATCATATAATTGAGTGAATCCAACCTTTATAAGGTATTTCTATTTTCCTTCTTCATCATCCTCTCCTTTCTCTACCCTTCCCTTTATCTCTCTTTTCATCCACACCATGAGTCAAACCCTAGGTGGGCTTTGGTCTAATTTTTTTGGTGGTTTTTTTTCATTGGGGCTCTCTTGTTTTAGAAATCCTTATTTCCTTCTTAGAGTTTCTCAAACTTTGTTTTAGTGGTTTTGGGAATTGGTTAATGAAAGCATCAATATCCATGTATGTTTTTTCCATGATTGTCTATTGAATTTTAGAACCCTTGATTTATTCTATTTTAATTTATTTAATTTTCTAATGATTTTATTATGTGTATTTTTTGTATTTATAAGAAAAAAACTTTGATCCCAATAAATTTTTCATAGATTTAAAAGGGATTCTGTAATTTTTAAAGAATTTAACAATCTCGTTTCATTCAACCATGCACACCACTTTTTATTTTGTTTCCTAAATAGGCCTAATAAATGATTCTTTTGTCTTTTAAAGGTTTTTTGTACTTTAAATTAAACTATCATTTGGGTCTTAATTATTAATCATAATATCAAGTAACATTTTAAATGCTAAATATTTAATAAAGTCTTTGAAAAACAATATTGAATAAAAAATGTGAGGTTTTCAAATGAATTTGATGGTTATAAAAATATATATGATTATGTGTGTGTGTGTGTGTGTTTCTGTACAAATTTACTTGTGAATAGGTTGATGTTTTCTCTAATATAAATATATATGTCTGTGTAAGTGTACCTGGGTATAAATATTGGGGACCTTGGGTGAATTATTTTATACTAAAAATCATATTTCAAAAAATTCATGAAGTGAACTCTGAAAGAAAATTATAAAGGTCATTTTGTCAATACATACATTTTTTGATGTTTTAAAAAGGTTATTTTAATTAACTAAATCTAATTTATGTTTTTTTATGATTTAATGTGTATCTTTAGGGAGTGTTGAATGTTTCCTATTGATTTGAGAAATAATTTATTTAAAATAAAAGTGATGTGTTTGATAAATCGATTTTTTCCAATGAGTTGATTGAAAATACTATATCACTTGGGAACCTCGGGTACCTAGGTGGGATGACAAGGACATGTATGCTAGGAATATTTTATCACTCCCTAGATTTTAGACTACACACTAACAATAAATAAATAAATTATATGGATGTGTTCACCCATGGAACTTTGACATCATTCTCTTTGGTGGATCATCCATGGAAATAGTTAAGTATGTTTCAATCAATGAGTGAATATGGATCTTAAGAAGAGGCCATAACCTTTTTTCCTCTATGGTTACCCCATGATGATTACTTCTATTTTCCATTCATTTTGTGGAGACTTATTAATTTAATTCTTTAAAGGTCTTTTATTTTTTTTTATACTCTTCCTAATGATTTCTTTTCTTTCCTCTTATTTCCTTATTCAATGTTTTTATAAAAATATTTAAAAATAATTTTTTCTAAAAATATTCAAAAATTAGGTTTTAAATGATTTTTTCAGTATTTATGGAATAGTCCATTTAAATGTTTTATAAGTGATTGTTTTTATATAAATATAAAAACAAATGTTATTTTATAATTGTTGGATATGTAATATTGTATTTTCTTATAAAAAATGGAAAAATAGTTTATTATTAGTATTTTGAAACTAGTATGAATATTAATCTTTAATGAAAGGGTAACAATGTGGAAATGTGGGTGGTGTCCTATTAGGAATTTGTTATGATCACTCCTATTATATATCTTAGTATTAGGTTCAGTTTATGATCACTCTTATAAAATTGTTATTGTGGGTTTGAAATGAGTGTGACCATGGGTCGTATGGGATATTTTGATCTCCTGTGTAAGTTAGTTTTATTTTAATTTATTTTCTCACCCTGACCAAGTAGGCCTTTATTTATTTAGTAAATATTTCTTGTGGATAAAATTATATATAAGAGGATAATGCATACTATTATTTTCTATTTTAAAGGAAAGGTAGTTGTGGGTGATTTGAGTAATTTTTTTATTTTAAATTATTTTCTTTTCGTATATTATTTAATGTTATTTATATTTATTCTCACTTTAATTTATTTGGAATTGACATCCATCTTATGGATTGGTCATGATGAAAGATTAATTAATTTTATAATACGTATTTACTTTATTTATATGGGAAATGTCATTCCCATGAGCTTTAATTTGATTCCCTTGGGCTTCTCTCCAGTAAGGGGTTACTGGGAATACATGTTGAGAATGTCATTGGCCATCCTAGGTGTTCGAAAGAGAGAAATATCATGCTAGTTGATTAAAAATACTATTATAGAATGAGTTATTATGTGGGTATAAGATTTATTGTTCCATTTATAAAATTGGAGTTAATTATATATTTTATTTAGAATTTCCAGAGATCAGGACGTATGTCATGGTTGGATGATTTATCATCACTTCTCATGACATGACCTAAGTTAGCAATGGATTCTGGGATTTAAATTTTGATTTTTATTTTTATTTTTATTATGCAATATATTTACAATTTTTGAGAGATGCTAGTGGAAGTTAGGAAAATGTTATGTGGTGATCTCACATATCCTATAAAATCATGGATCCCATGTTCCTAGTTAGATATGAGTTACATCAACGGTTACACAATTGGAGCATAGACCAAAAAACCAGGTCTCCAAGACATAAAAAACCACTAGTTCATTTATAATAAGTTTTGGTGACTATGATGTTGTTGATATGATTTCTATTGGTGCATGTTAGTTTCAAAAGAAAAATAATTTGAGTATTAAAAATTTTAAAAAGGATTTTTAAATGAGAAGTTGATTTCATAATGTTTTTAAATGAGGAAGATTGTGATTTAGAAATTAATAATGGGGACTTTATGATGAGATAGTATAAAAAATAAATGTGTGATTATTAAATTAAAAAATAATTATTTAGTTTTTTTGAAGGGTTTTTCAAATGTAGTCTATGAGTCAAAATATAAATATTAGAATTTCAAAAGGGATTAATGGAACTTCATGAATGAAATTATTTAAAAAATTAATAACGTTTTTATTATTTTTGAGGGGTTCTTAAAAAATAATAAATAATGATTAATATTTAAAAGTGAATAAATTTTATTTTTAAAGGAAAATGGTGATTTTAAATGGATTAAAAATGGTATTTTTAAGTAGTTTTCAAATAAATAATTTTAATTGAAGTTAAAATTCATGGAATTAAAATTTATTTTAAAGGAGGGATATTTTTTTCATTCTGTTTTTTCGTTCTTTAGATTGTGATTTTGGTTTTTTCAATTGAACTAGTTATTTAAGGTGGAATATTATTTTATGGTTTTGTATGATTTATGTTAAGATAGTTTTTTATTGGGATTTATGACCTCTTTGATATATTGAGTTTGACTCCTCAAATGGTATCAAGAATTCTCGAGCTTAGGTGTTCATCTGATGTGTGGTTCTAGACATTTTTTCCTAGTATCATTTTAGTTTATTTATTTCCTTTTTTATTTCTCTTGGTAACTTCATATGAAGTGTGTCTTATTGAATTATTAACTATTCCTCCTTAATGTGAGTGGGTATTCTGATAGTTTTTTTGTGGAAATAGTTGCAGTGAGATTTCATTTGTGTTCATTATTCATGAGACAAACCTCAACTGACTAGAAGGTACATGGCCTAGTTGATGATTTACCTTGGATGGAGTTGGTTTTAATTGTTTGGGTTTACTATGAGTGCTATTTCGAGTATGAAATTCTTGGCTACCCTAGTTTTCAAGCCTTATAATAGATCCTATGTGTCTTGATGGGGTATATTTATGGTTAATTTTCTTTCCCTTTTCATCCTTTTTCGGGTCACCATGATTGTTCTCCATTTTAGGATTCTTAGTGCTTATGCTCATTTGAGGAGAATACTATTTTTTAGTATATTTTGAATGTTTGATTTATTAAGGGATCTTGTTTGAGTCTCTTTAACTGAGGGTTTGGGTCTCAACCTAATGACACTTTTTAGTAACTTTTTTTTGTCCACCTTTCCAAATTTTAAATGGTGGGAGGCCCACATTGGGTATCCTCCTCTTCATCGTTTCCAAAGATTCATGGATATGAGGTTGAATTGACTTATATAGACATTTATAGGTTTATAGAGTTATATATTTTTTAATTATGGATCATGTTCTGATCAGGTGATTTGTTGGAGTTCTCGTGGTGGGAAATGCATGTTTTGCTTGGGGTTTCTATGTTCCCTTGTCCTCTTAGACCACCATTCTAGTAAACCTTTAAATAGTGGGCATATCTATTTTGAATCATGAATTTATAATCCCCCCTTGATCTTTATGGGTGTGAATAAGGGATTTAAGAGTTACACTATGGTTATCAGAACTATTTGATTTAATTCAATTTAGGATATTTTCATTTGGGAGGTATCCATTTGAATGGAAAGTTCTTTTTTCTGCAGTCTTTTGTGAATTTAATGATATTCATGAGGAAAAAAGTTTCAAAATGGGGTGAATTTTCACACCTGAAATATATTATAATAATTATTTTATTTAATAAATAATATTTATAATCATTACTATGAGTTTTAGGATAAAATGATTTAAATTTTTAAAAATATAATAATTTTATCATGGGAACATGGTTGGTGCACAGTCAGTTGAAACCAGGAAAAAACCCTTTATATGTGTCCTTAATTAGAAAGATCCAAATTGAATAGTTAGATAATTGTTGTAAAAATTTCCATTCTTCATATTTATGGAATTATATAACCTCTAATTGGAGGAACATTATTATCATATGTTTTTTGCAATTATTCAAAAAAATCATGGAATGTTTCTACACTTTAATTTTTGATTTTTTTTAAATATCATTCCCTTTTATCCCTTATAAATTAGCTTAACCCTACCTACATCACTCTATATCATGATTAATGACACACAAGGATCTATCACATTCACCTCCCTTCATCTGGCCTCCTCTCTTCTCATATATTGAATCATGTCAGGCCTAGGTAAGGTGTTTCCCTTTTCTTCCTACCTCTTCCCCTCTTTTCTTTTTTACTCTAATCTGTCCCTCTTTTTGTGCTCACCATGGCCAGAAACGTAGGTGGGGTTTTATTTGATTTTTTTGCAGGATCAATTTTTCATTGAGGTTCCCTTGGTTTAGGTTTTATTTTTACTTCTTTGATTTTCTCTATAAATATTGTAGTGGTTTAAGGAATAAGTTATCAAAATAAGAATGTTTTCGAAATGTTTTACCCATTATTGAATCTATAATTATAAAAACCTTGATTGATTAGCTTTTAAATTTTTTTTTATTTCATAATTATCATATTACATGTTTTTATTGGATTTATTAGAATAAAAATTTATCCTATCATTGTTTTATAGAATTCTCAAGTTTTCTCTAATTGTTAAGGTAGTTTTCAAACAAGTTCCACTCAACTGTGTGCACCACATTTTATTATTTTTCATAAATTACTCTTATAGTTTAATATTATTATTTAAAAAGATTTTATGGTTATTCGATGTGAACTCTCATTTGGATTATATGTTCTACTTTGAATCTCATGTAACAATTTAAATGTTAAGTATTTAATAAAGTGATTCAAAATTGGTTTTGAATAAAACTATTTGAGGTTTCCAAATGTATTCAATGTATTTAATGGTTATATGAATAAAAATAGGTATATATATATATTAACAAAAGAATATGTTAATTTTGGTAATAATATTCATGTGTGTGTAAGTCTATATAGGCATAACAAGAGGGGGGCTTTTGGAAATTAAATCTGATACTCAAAGTCAAATTTTAAACAAGTCCATAATTCAACTCATAAAGAAAATTATAAAGGAGTTGTTCCATGAAATTCATTTCTTTATATATTTTAATAAAGTATTTTTTTAATAAACTAAAGCCAAATTATATTTTTTGAGATAATTAAATATGTATCTCTTGGGTGTGTTAAATAGTTCTTATTGATTTGAGAAATAAATTGGTTCAATGAGGTGTTTAGTGTTTGATAAATGGAATTATTTTCAATGTGTTGATGGAAAGGTGGATAGTACATGGGAACCCTAGGTACCCATGTGGGATTACAAGTAGAAGTATTCTAGGAAAATTTATACCCACCCTAGATTTTAATAATGACATAAAATTAACTAAACAAACTGATATATAATTGGTTATCAATAAAACTTTGTAATTTTTCTATCGAGTGTCTCATGAATGGGAATTTTTATGTATGGTTTCATCACTGAGGGTTCTAGGATCCTAGGATTAGTACCGGGCCTTATTTTCTCTTGGTCCTCTCTATGGTGATTCTTTTATATACTCTATATTTTTTAGTGAATTATTAGGTATTTCTTTTCACTACACTATAATTCAGTTATTCTCACTTCTTAATTATTTTTTTCATTCATATTGTTCACTTATTTAAATAGTTTTTAGAAAATATTTTAAAAAACATCTTCTAAAATGGTTTTTGAAAATGGTTTTTAAATGATATTTTTCAATAGTAGCAGTGTAGGATGATTAACTGTTTTCTCATTGATTATTATCGTTTAAAAGGAAAAAATGGTATTTTATAAATGTTAATAATGTGATACTATATTTCACTATTAAAAATAGACAACCTATTTATTAAAATTAATTTCAAACTAATTTTAAAATGAGTTAATAATTAATGGGTAATCATGTGGCAAGCTGGGAGGGATCCTACTGGGTATTTTTATGATTACACCTATTATATATCTCAGTTTAAAGTTCAGTTCATGATCCCACCTGGAGAATTTTTCAATTTTTGAATGTAGTGTGACTATAATAGCTCATACCAAAAAAACCCCATAAATACATGATTAATAATAAGGTTTTAACATTTTTACATTTACATGATATTTATATTTTATAATTTTATAGAATTAGTTCATAACTCTTACATAACAAACCCACAAATTATAATGTGGACAGTTAAAATCATTAACCATTTTTTGTACAATATAAAACATTGATAATTATACAACTTTTTTCATGATAAATCTTCATTAATTTAAACCTAATTTATTCTTTGTTCCAACTCATCTATAAACCTTAAGAAATTGTTTTGAAAATATGGGATGAGCACAAAAAGCATAGTATGGTATATAAAAGGAATAACACCTATTATTCCATTTCTAAACCTATAAAATACATAACAAATTTTATCATTTTCACAATTAACATTTATTCTCAAATATCCTTTTACTTTTCCATAAAAAATATTAATTTCATAATATCTTTCACTAAAAATTTCATATGAGACCATAAAAGAAAATATCATAATCATAATGGATTCAAGAAAAATATGAAAACTCAGGAATATAATTCCATAAAAATTATCAATTCATATTTATAAATAAAGGTCATTAACATTCCAAAAAAACATAAACTCATGTGCCTATATTTTAATATTAAAATATTTCCTTCATAAACCATTACAAGTCTGTCATTTTTGTTCCTTCAGAAATTATCATTATATTAACCCCTATAAAGACCGTTAAAATGTAATCATGTATCCAAATATTTCATATATCTCTTAATAGTAACATATAACTAATAAACATCATAACATTATCAAATTTATTGGAGATCTATATCAAGATCACCTATCATCAGATCTATTTTGTGCTCACCCATCATTAGTATAAAATACACAGGAACAATTGTATGAATAAAACCCGTATATATTTCCCCTTAATGATAAAACCCATTTTAATTGGAATTAAAACCCATAAGAAACAAAAATTATAGTAATCTCTTAAATATTTGAAAATTTTTATTTTCCCTACAAAAATATTTATAAAAATCAAAAAAATCGGAGAATTTTTTTATTTGAAAATAACCATAGAGACTTTTGATTGAATATTGACAAATAATAATGGTGATTATGGTGGGAAAATATTGTCCAACCATATTTGTCAAAAAACATTATTTTTTCACTTTGGTAAAAAAAAGTCAAAATGACCCTTTTTGTAAATGTTTAAATGATTCATTTTAAAAATTTAAAAAGAAATTCAAAAGTTGTTGAAAATAAAATTTCACATATTTTTAAGAATAAATAATAAAATTATTAACACATTTTAATGAATATAGAAATTAAATAAATTTTTTTAAAGGAATACATTAAAATATTGTTTTAATGAAAATTCTCTAACCATAATTCATGTCTAACTAAAAACACATTCTAACACTTGAATAATAAAATTTTATTACATTTTTTATTGATTAAAAACATTTTTTAGGTTCATTTAATTATTATTATTATTCCTTTGATTTCATTTATTAACTTTTTTTGTTTAGATACTAAAATGTTTATGTTCATGTTGGAGGGATTGGGGTAAGTCAGTTTATAACCTCAAAACCACATCAGTGTATTTAATATGGTCAAAGGGGTTCTTTTTTCCATTACCTAATGAATATTAAACTTATTATTATTGTTATTATTATATATAAATTAGATAAAAATTTGAAAAATAACATATAAGGTGGTCATGAAAAGTGAACTATGTAATTTTATGGAGATACAGGTCATTATGAATGCATAAATGATGTTTTCGTTCTCCTAATCGGTGTAAATAAAATAAATTAGATTATATTTTACTTCGAAAAAATCTTTAATATGTTTTAAAATTTTATAGTTATTAATTATTTCCATTCATATTGTAACATCAAAACCCTCACCTATTAGATTGGGAATAGGCGGTGGTGTTACTAGGCCTTAGTTAACATCCTCAAGATAGTAAGGGCCAAAAATAATTCAAGGCCTCAAGAACATTTGGGAGATGATTTCCCATTTTAAAAAAACATAAAAAATGAAAAAAAAAACTTCGATATATTTCAAGAGTATGAAATAAAACTCAAAAAACTAACCAACCAATAATATTATAATATAAGCATAAACCTAAATAAATACTCAATAGGACTAAAAATGATACAATTCAAAAAACTCTAATGTAAAAACAACCAGAAACACCCCACCCGATCCAGGTTCCAACTCCACATTCCATGCCACAATATCAATAAGAATCACTGAATAACTAAGACATCTTTCCTTCATGTATGTATTAGTAGATGAAATCAGTAAACACACAATAGTTTCCCAGAAAGGGGTGTGTCTAATCTTAAAAAAATCCCCCAAATTACTTCCCATCTCACACCACTAAGAAAAAAATAGTTTGAGAATTTTATAAAATAGTTTCATGCACTAAAAACAGTTTATATTGAATCCATAAACTAGTTTTCCACAAAAATCATCACCAAATACTTTAAACCATTTTTCATTCAATTTAACCTAATCATTTCCATGTCTAAAAACCCAACCACACGCACACACACAAACTTGGTGTTTCCATTGATGGTGGAACATCATTTCCATACTCTAACCCTTTGAGGGTGGTACTTCATGACCATTATGCATACCATTAAACTCAATATAAATCATTTATGCCACATCATTCCAAGTTATTTACAAAAACCATTTACCATGTCAAACATTTCACATAAAACTATTTCCTTATTTTAAATCATATAAACCAATATATTCCATGCATAAAAAACATGATTTTAATATAATGATTTTAAAATTTTAAACAACATGGTTTTCCAAAAACCAAAATCATTCCACAACTCAAAACAATACCAAAAACAATATTTACATCGATAATCACATAAATATTTCAAAATAATTTCAATAAAACAATAAATTAAAACAAATCCTTCAAGTTAAAAATCTTATGGAGTCAAGACACAACCCACCTACCTCATAATAGTTCATGTAAACAAAGAATGGCCCAATGAATCTTCAAGATCTGAGCACAACCCATGTTCCCTCCAATATACTAAAAAAATTTCCATCATAAACTATTCATAACACATAGATCTATCTATAATGTACAAGATCTATGGTTCCAAGATAGATAAGAACCATGGATCTAAGAATATTGAGGAATAGTGGGAACTTGCTGATGAATCTGGAACACCAATGCACTTTGATTCACCAGAGGATCACTCCCAGGCCAAAGGATATCATCTCTTATTCCTTGGGAGAAAAAGTAATTCTAGTTATGGGAGTATTAGGGGGAATTTTTTTATTAAATTAATAATTTTTATTTTATCCACATTTTATGGAGGGATACATGTATGTTGCACAATTGTCTCACGTGGTTAGACAAACCATGCACCAACTGTACATTTCCCTCTATTTCAAGTTGGAAAGTTTCTTATGGAATTCCATATGGTTTGTCCAGACATTGTTCCTTCCCAGTGTCTATTTTTTCCATTAAATGGTTTACTGAATATTTTTCATGGTTTCTACTAACATTCCAAAAACCATGCACCTCTAAAAACTCCAAAATGTGCCAAAACCCCACAAATCACCCAAAAAAAACATAACCCAAACAATATATCGATTTAAAATACATAATTAAAGGAGAAATTATCTCAAACCAGTTGTTATATATTGTATCCACCATTGGTACTTCTATACTTATAAAGTAGAAAATCCTTGTTGTCCTGGTTGAGATCAGGACTTCTCTCCACCATTTTCTTTTCACTCTCTCATGTTTCTTCCTGAATCCAACCATGTTACCTCTAGACTGATGATTTTATATTGAATGATCTTCTCTTTACTTTCCCAAATCCATACTGGCACATGAATCGAGATAGCATCTAGCTCTAGATCAATGTGATCCCATCAAATTACATCATCTGGATCAGGTTTCTACTTCTTCAACTGAGATACATGAAACACACTATTAACTAAAATAAACCTTAGTGGTAGAGACAACTGATATTCCACCTCAATAACTCATTCAATTATCACAAAAGGGACTATTTTTTGAGGTGATAAAATTACCTATTTACCAAAAATAAGATGACCAATCCTTTCAGAGATTATCAAGAACACATTATCACTCACTTAAATAACAATTATCATTGATAATGAACTACATATGATATGTGATGACTTTGATTCACCTCAATTATTTTCCTAGTAAACTAAATATTCTTTGTTTTATATTGATAAACAAAAGGACACTTATAAAATTATTAAAAAGGATCCATATGTATTGAACTGTAGTAACTCTTTTTATATGATAAATCCACTAATGGTTAACGATCCTCCAATGAGCCACCAAATTCTATCTCACAAACCCCGGGCATGTCTTATAATGTTTTTACTGTCCATCAAGACCATCCATATCTTTATGGATGATAATACATACTCATAATTAACTTTTTTCCAAGGGATTGTTGTATGGATTTCCAAAAAATGAGATGTAAACCTGGGGTCTCTGCCCAATACAATTGAGGATGAAACACCAAGCATATTTATAATTTCGAGAATATAGATTTTAAAAATTTATTACACTGATCAATAGGGATTAAATTATCTAATATCATGAGTTGATCCACTATAACCCATATAGAATCGTGTTTCCTAACCATCCTTATAAGACATGTTACATAATCAAGGGCTCACT
Organism: Viscum album; assembly: GCA_963277665.1. NCBI lineage: Eukaryota > Viridiplantae > Streptophyta > Magnoliopsida > Santalales > Viscaceae > Viscum > Viscum album. Next base: position 1,297,403,325 of record OY728135.1, read on the forward strand.
ACTCCCATTTTCACTTAGGAATTGGTAAAGAATGAAACATACATACTGGTCATTGATGCACCAAATTCACCTAACAATAAGTAAGGAATCTCAAAACATACAAAACTATAGAAATTTTCATTCCAACCCAATATAACTATGCTTTAAATTCTTTATAAATATTATGAACCCTAAGGGAAAACAGCCCATCTCGAATGGGGGTAGGAAATAAGAATTTGTTACTAATAATCTAAAGGTATGACCATAATTTTTTTAAACTAGAACATTGAACATACATCCTGCTTTAAAACCATAATGGTCTCCACGCCCTTAATTTTTTACATCATAGAAACATATCTAAAGTTAGATATCTAATCCTTTCTAACATTCTCAACTAAATCCTAAAAATTGAAATTAGAAAGAAAATTACAATACTACCTTGGTCTGAGAAATATAAATGCATATTCACTATAACTGAAGTAATTTCCCACTATTCTAAAATAAATTTAACCAACATATATTATGACAACCTACTTAGTGCATCTACTACAGATTTCCCTTTACCAGGTGTGTACATCAAGTTGAAGTTATACATCAAAGGATACTCTATCCATATGTGTTATCTTATATTCAAATATCTATATGACAAAATGTGTTTCAAACTATTATGATCTGAAATAACTATGAATTTCTCACCAAATAGGTAATGAAGCAACGTCTAAAATCATGCACCACAAAATATAATTCCAAATAACATTTTGGGTAGTTTTTCTCATGAAACCATTGCTGTCATGAATCGTAAACAAAATGATATCCCTATATAGAAACGCATCCCATAACTAATCCTGATACATAAAAATAGACTCCATAACTTTATCTGGACTCAGGAAATGAGAGTATAGGTATGAATGTAAGTATAACCTTACGTTATTGAAAGAATTTATAAAATTCATCATTACATTAGAAAGGAATTCCTTTCCTCATTAAGCCTTCATTGGTGATTCCAAATATGAAAAATCATCTATAAAGAGTTTATAGTATCCCGCTAAGTCATGGAAACTATGTATCTCAAATACATTCATGGGTGGTTTCCAAGAGATAGAAGCATCTATATTTTATATATCTATATAAATAAATTTTTTATAAATGATTTTTCTAAGGAAACGTACCTCTGGTATCCAAGAATCACACTTTTATAACTTGGAATATATTAGATGTTCTAATAATATAACAAATACTATCACCATGTTTTTCTCATGATATAATTTTTTCCTAGAATAAAATATAATATCATTAAAAACACCAATAAAAAAGAATCCAGATACCTCTTAAAAATTCAATTCATTAGTGACATAAAGATATTTTATGCATTCATATGAACAAAATCCATAATGACATTTTTTTAATGTAAATATATGCTTATGAAATATGTATCTAGAATATCCTCCTTCCAAACTTGCAATTATTGATATAAATAATATAAGTAAAATTTTTAGAACCAAAGGGATCCCCTAAATTTATCAAACATATCTTCATCTAGGGAAGTGGATACTATTCATTATCATAACTTGATTAGGATGATGATAATCCACACGAAGTCTAAGAGTTACATCTTCTTTCATCACAAATTGAACTTGTGCTACCTTTAAAGATGTACTATGTTGAATAAAATCTTTATTTTCCAAATCATAAAACTAAACATTCAATTCTATTATTTTTTGATTCCATCTGATAATACATAAGTTAGATATAACGGTTCCTTGGAAGGAGATTACTAATAAACATTACTCTCTTCAGGGTAGAAACCCTGATAAATATTTTGGGAAACATAAAAAAACTGGTCAATAATAGTTATAAAATATCCATTCCCAATATCATCCACTTATTACAAGGTTTTCACTTCAAACTGATAAGAGATTGTTCTAACCACCAATGCCAAAAGGCTTTATTTATTAGACTTTACACCCTAATCTTCTCTAATGAGATTCTCAATGTTGTTGAGATATGTCAAACTAACCTTTCAAGTATAATAATTGATGTGTTCCTTGAATGATATCAATAAATACTTATCCAAAATCAAGTCATTTAAATCCATCTCATGCACATAGAAATACAGAATCAACCTATCCTCATCAATTTTTATGGGACAAGATTTAAAAATAATGCATCTTCACTCTATTTGGTGAAGAGGAGTTTTATGTTTAAAAACAAAAGGCATCATTTCAATATAAAAAACAATATTATAAATAACATGAGAATAAATAAATGAGTGGGATGTGACCATATCAAACAAATATTTCATTTGGTTATAATTTAAAAAAATACCTCTCACTATCGAAGGACCAGATTGATCATCCATGATCATTTTTTCTGCTCCAAACAATTGATCTCTCATTTCACTTTTCTATTGGTTACCCTATTGTGATTGCACTGGTTAAGGAGTCATGGTGTTCCTAGAATCACCTTGAATCACTCTATTCTAATGAAAATAAGTATTCTTCTTGACTCTTCCCCTTAAAAAATTTGATTTCTGGGAACTATGAGATGTGTATCTAGAACCTGACCTTGGATAATTGTGAAAATAGCACTGAAGATGTATCATATTTTTGTAGTTGTAAAATGTTCTAGGTGGTGTCATAAAATCTCATTTCATATGATCAAAATAACCACACTAAAAACATCATATCTTACATTTTTCTTGAGTATGAAACTTTATTGATCCCATGGTTTAATTTGGAGGTGTCCCACCACTCTTGAAGTAGGTGTCCCTCTTCAAATTATTCCCCGCATTAGAGTTACCATCGATTATCATGGAAATAAACATTCCTCTTTCAACCATATTTCATGAGATATCCCTTTCAACTATATATTCCCTACTGAACATATCAATATAATCTAGAATATGCAGAACAAAAATCTTTGAGAGAATTTCTCATTTCAACCCATACATTAAAATGCATTCCTTCAAGGATGCACTTTCAGAAATATCTTGTGAAAACTAGAATAAATTCCTAAATTTATCAGCATACACGTTTATAAAAGGATTAGATGGCTTAAAACTGAATAATTCTATTATTCTAGTAATTCTAAACATGTAAGGGAATAATTTTTTTTAAACAATCCATTAAAATCCACTCAAACCATGCCTTAGTAAAATTTAGCCTAAACGTCTAATTCACGCCATTGGAATTCCAAATCCTCCATCTTATATGTTTACAAATTCACTTCTAGCTCTACTGGATTCCCAAGGAAATCAAATATTTTTTTCATTATATTCAACTATAATTCTTCTTATTTCATCTAATAAGTCCCAAAAAAAAATATGGTTGGATTCTACATTTGGAACTAAACTAAATGGTCCACTTTCTATGGTTCATCATTCTTGTAACCCTTATTCATGTTCTAGAAATCCAATACAATGCGTTGAGCTAGATTTTGGTTCACTTGTGGATTAGGTGAAACCACATGATCCAAGATTCATACTCATATAGTTGAAAACAATATCATGTCTTGATATATGATATCTGAAATAAAACTCTAAAAAACATTCAACTCTATCAAAGTACAAGAAGAAACAAAAATTCATTCTCAAGAAGTTGAAAAGGTCCATAAAACACAAAACTCTAATGTGACAACAACAAAAAAAATTCCCCACATGATTCAAGATATAACTCTACCATCCAATCCATGGTATCAAGAATTAGCAATGAAGAATAGAGACACCATACCTTTACTTATTTCTCGATATATGACATCTGAAAATGCACAATAGTGCCAATATAGTGGGCGAATCTAAACATAGTAGGTTTTCCCCAAATGACTTCCCAACTCATGATACTAAGATAAAATATGTTATCACATTTTATAAAATAGATTAAATCAGTAAAAAAAAAATTTATCAAATACTTAAACTAGTATTTTATAGAAAAAATCAATAAATACTTTAAATCATTTCCCATTTGATTTGGCATATTCATTTACATGTCCACACAACATACCAAGTCATTTACCAAAATCCAATTTCCATGCCAACCATTTCAGATAAATCAATTTAATTATTTTATTTAATTAATAAAGATAATTTCCAATCATAAAACCAAGCCATAATTATAAAATCATAATTTCTAAATTATGAACAATGGGTTTTTCCAAAAACAAATCACTTTCCACAATTCAAGGCAGAACCAAAAACAGGACTTCCATCAAGAATCACAAAAATATTTCAAAATAATTTCATGAAAATAATTAATTTAAAAATAATACATAAATTTATAAAACAAGTGGAATTGAGATAGAATCCTCCTACTTTATAGTGGTTGGATAAAATGAAGAACAACAAAATGAAACTTCAAGATCAGAACACAACCCACATTACATCTACTGGATCCAACCATATTTCCTCATAAACCATTTATAATACATAGAAATATATAAAATTAAATGAATATGTTATTCCAATAGAGATATAATATCATATAAATGAATTTTTTTTAAAAAAATCATTTAATTTTCGTTATGGCTTTGTTGTGGGCTTTTCCCATAAATTTTTGGAGGAAAGAGTGATGTTTCATCATTTGTTCCAAACTGTGAGCCCATTTCTAGATTTAAAAACCAATTTTGTTTATTTTATAACTCGTTCATATTTCAACACATTACACCCATTCCACTTCCCAATTAGCATAACCTGGTATATTTAAACCACCATATCCATTTGGTCCTCATAGGAATCCATAATCTTGATGGATTTGGGTTTTATATTATAGTATTGGCCCAGCCCGAAATCCCATTGCCTGGTTTAATTTTTTAATACGTTAATATATCGTTTGATGTTTATGGTTTTTTGGTGATTCCAACTCTCACCTCAGACCACTTACCCAAGGTGTGCCCCAATTCTCTCCTACCCCTCTTTGGAGCTCATATTCATCACGAATTAAGGAGAAACTTATATGGATTTCTCAAATTGTCCAGATTTGAAGTGGTAAATTGTTTCTTTCATAAATCCTTCAATTTTTAGTTTTAACCCCATTATATTTCTTAAATAACCTCCTTGGCCTTTTTCAAACCTTACTTTCATTTTTGGATATTTGGAAATTCAGATACTAGTGTATTTGGGTCATTTTATTCAAGATATCTCAAGTAACTGGGTTTCCTCTCAAGTTCCTCCCATTTTATTAGTGTTTCTTACACTTTTATTGAGGTTATAAAATGTCAAAAAGTAAGATTTCATACCTATGGTTTGATTTGGTTTCTTTTTGTTCAAATATTGTGGTCTAGGGATTGAATTCACTCTATTCTGGTGTGGAGGTGGTGTGGTTTATGTTTCGCATAATGAATTGGGGTGTTTCGACCCAAAAGGTTGGTGATTTCATGTGTGAGCCTTTATTGATGATTTATCTTGCTTGATTTAATTTTTTTTAATGTTACCTATATATTGTGAATTGTGTGAAAACCATTTTTTATGGAGTTTATTATGGGGTTAATTTTATAGTTTCACTTTTTCTTAAAAATGGGAGTTTTCCATTTGTAACTCTTGTGGTAATATTTGGGGTTATTTTATAACATATTAAAGTGGTTTATTAAATGTAATTTGGGCTGAAAATTCTTATTTGGTAGGGTCTTGGTGTGATTTGGGTTTAAAAGACAGTTTTTTGAATGCGTTTTAGGTGAACAACCTTGTCATTCTTCTTGAAAATGTTTTCTGAAAATTGAAATGGGTTATTGAGTTACACAAAGTGTGTAAAGGAAATTTATGTACTTTTGGGTGAGTGTATGTGTTTAAAATGGTCCATTTTGTTTTTAAAGTGATGTTATATGATTTTTACCTTCTTGGATACATTTTATAAAATTTATTAAAGGATTTATCGAATTGTGATGGAGATATGAAACATGTTGCGGGTTGTTTTGGTGTCTGTATGGTATCAAAATGAATTTGAATAATAAAGGAGATTATGTGACATGTGTGTGTTTTTTTTTGTGTTTGTGTTATGTGTAAATGATATTTTAATGTGAAAATGGTATTTCATGGCTTGTGGAACTTGTTTGAGCACTAGATGGAAAACTTGGGTATCCAGGTGGGTGGATGTGTACTAGTATGCTAATGATCTCGTGGGGTTTGGCCCTAGTTTAATGTAGAAATTTTGACGATGACAACACTAACTAAACTATGATTATTATTATAATGAATATAGGGAACCACTAGGTTATGGGTATGATCCCTACTAGTGTCTCGTTTTCATGAGAATGGATATATGTATGGTAACTTTCACTGAGATACAAGGTACCTGGGACCCACATGGAGCTAGTGCTTAGGGGTTATTTCATGTTGCTTTTGCTCATTAGTTACTATATTATTACCATCAGCATATGGTATGTTTGGATGGAAAATGCAGTGTCTTTGGAATTATATTTAAAAGTTTTGATTCTTTAAAGTATCCTACTTGAAAACAGTTTTTATTTGAAGTTGCATCTCTTTAAATTTTATAATAGCATCTCATGTTTATATAAACATGTAATATTTTTGTATTTTAATGTTTATCACATAGAATACATTAGTGTTGGAATCCAAATATTCTTTTTCTCACACCCTACTTACACCCTTGTCTATAAGTAGACTTGGTTATTTTTGTCTCATGATTGGGTACATCTTTTTCTGCCAATGGTTTGGGTTTTAGCAGTCTTTTGTGATGCAGTGTTGGGGAGATGGATTGAGGGTTGTACCTCTTACCCTAAGGAGGTTCTTGGGATGTCCATTTTGGGTTTCTTCATTTTTTATAGTCTTTGAGAATTGTTTTAAATTATGTAATTCAATTATGAATTTTTTTAAAAGATGGTTTGTTTTGTAAATTTCGCATTTTTTATATTGGATTTGTCTGTTGTTTTATGTTTATAAACTCAGGTAAATCATTCACATATTTTATTTTATGATAATCAGGCACTTGTGTTATCCTGTGGGGATTGGGAATTCCCTTTGGGCCTTGTTGTGGACCATGTTGGGTGCTGGTTTTGATTGAAATCGGATTCGTTTTGTGACATAGAAGAACATTGGATCTAAGATGAATAAGAAAGAACATGCACTTATCGATGAATTGGGGACAACAATGAAATTTTATTTCCCTATGGATCTCTCTTGGACCATAGGGGGTCATCTCGCATGCCTTAGGAGAAAATAAGACTCAAGGTATGTTAAGAATGGGGTAAAATTAGTTCTAAATGTTATAATTTGTATTAGATCTACTTTTTAAGGAATTTCACATTTTGGTCACACGGTTAGGTCACATAGATTGGAAAATTTTGCACCAGTCATGTCATTCTTCTATTATAAGGACATACCTTTAATGGTTGGGTCAAATAGTTAGACAAACTATGCATTAGTTACTCGTTTCCATCTATTTTAAGTTGAATGGTTTGTCCTAAAAACCTACACCATTTTTCAAACCCTATTCCAACTGTGCACCTTCCCAATGCCCAATTTCTTACCTTATATGTTTTTCTATAGATTTTGAGCAATTTCTATTAACCATGCACAAACCGTGCACCTCCAAAAAGTCATAAAAATGTATCAAACACCCTTGGAACCACTAGAAACATAACCCAAACATTATATTGAATTCAAATATAAAATATATAGGGTTATGTACCTCAAATATGAATGACACACTTATGAGAATCCTTATATGTTGAGAATGGAAAATGGATCACATGGCTTCATGGAGGCAGTATTTCACTCATATGCACGAGTGATGTTATCAATTTCCAAAGGATAGAAATATTAAGATGGAATGAAATATATTATCAAAATAGAATCATAATTATGTCACAAATTTCATATATATTTATCTATACAATCATTTTAACTTTTCATATGATCATATTATAAAAAACAAAACATAACTCTTCATAGAGATAGTAATTCACATGTACACACGAGCAATGTTTCCATTTTTCAAAAGATAAAAAAGGATACGTAAATGTTTTTTACCATAGTAAAGGTAAAGTTTAATTGTAAATAAGATACTGAATTAGTTATTTTATCATGTTGTAATAATATTTTATAGAGGTAGAAGAAGAAATAAACTTTAAAAAAGTTGGTTAGGACTTACACCTTCCCCTGAGATAACTTCTTTTTCATACACCTTAAGAATTCTAGGTTTGGTATCTTAGTTTGAAAAGAAACTTTAGGATGTGCGGGTAGATGTTTCATAGGGGAATGTGTAGCTATTGGAAAAACTAGAGTGATCAAAAGGTGTGATGAAGAGAGGAGATGAGGTTTCCTTTTAGAAGTGATTGGAGGGGTACCCTGGGAAATACATAAAATATTAAATTAATATATATTATTTGTCATGTTCAAGAGGAATAAAATTAAAATATTTATCATATTTTATTAATATGTGTGTAATTCCTATCATATAATAAAATATGGAAAATTATTTGTGATTTTTTCACACATAACTCTTCATTTAACCCCCCCCCCCAATAACCATTTTGATAAATATCATGATATTAAAGTTTATTACTCTATAGAATTCAAGAAAGTTTAATTAAAGGTATAAGTGACCCAAAATTATATCATGGTTGATATAATAGAACATATCTCATTCACCTGGATGAATATAAAATTTTTATTAATGTAAATTCATTAAATAAAATTTTATTTTACATAATATACAATTATGTTCATTTTTTGGGATTACCATAGAGTTTGACTTTAATGACAACATGACATTAATGGAATTAAAATATAAACTTTTAAATTATTAAAAATTCATTATTTTTATCTAAAATTTTTTTTAAACACAACAATTCATGAAAATTTTATTACATTTAATGTTTTTAATGATCAATTACTTGATATTTTTCTATTAATTGAATGTGCATTGTATCGGAATTGCATAAGAACGTAAGGTAATTATTCAATCACTAAAAATTAAAAATAAATTACCATGATAAATAATTTAATACATCATTAAAATATCTATTTATAATGAAACATTACATCTTTTTCTACCTATATTAAATTATTAGATTTATTAGAACAAAAAGATTGACATTTTATTTTTATTCATTACTTAAAATCATATTAAGGTCATTAACAAAGAAAATTATCAAGAAAAGTTGAAAAATATAAAAAAATGTATGGTTACAATTGAAAAGAACTAATTGAAAAATATATATATATTCAGGGTAATTGTTTGGCCTTATCACAAAGTTTTAGCCCTCTTTTTCCCATTTTACCCTTACTGAGGTAACAAATATTTACTAAGGATACTATTATAATGACCTTAAATTAAATGAACCTATTTAGAAAATTAAAAATTCATCATTCCAAATATGAAATAAATTATTGAGAATAACTCTTTATTGGTTTCAAAAATTAATTAAATATGATTGCATAAAACAAAATGAAAAATAGTTTTTTGTAAGATATGTTTTTATGCCCAAAAAAAACATATACAAAAATAATATATAATTTTGGTTACTATTTAATTATTAATAATATATTTAATAAAAAATATATGATGTTACTTTAAAACTAATTCCAAAATAGGGTGGGACTTTTAAATTAGTTGATTTAATGAAAATAAATGACATCTCTTCAAAAATATACATTTTCAATATTCTCTCAAAAATCAATCAATACAAAAAAATCACTAAAATTAATCCTAAGTTAAATTTAATATTATAATTTAAAAATAGATTTAATTTTTATAAAATATAGTTTTTAAAAATAATAAATTTTTCTTTTCAATAAACCTGGGTAATTCATAGAAAAACAATTGAGTTAGATAAAATGATTCACTTTTAAAGTGAAAACATTTATAAAATTATTTATAAAACTATGATGAATATAAATCTATAAATAGAATATATAAAGATAATAAGATTGATTTATTTCTAGAATTAATAAGGTTGTCAAATTTTTTCCCGATTATAAGTTAAGTCCTATCAATCTTATTAAATACTTAAACAAGTGATTGTATTTTCCCTCATAGCATTTTTAATTCCTATTTTTCTTCCTAAATAATGTGATTATTCTATAAAAACATTACCTAAAAATCACCTTATTTTATATTTCCTCCCCTTTATTATCAAAAAAATGAACTTTATTTTCTTCGTAAGAGATATTCACCTCTAACTGTGCCACTTTATGGATAAAAACATGAGATGCATTGGGCCCATATTTCCTTTATAATGAAACCTAAAACATATCATACTCTAAAGATAAACTCTAAGGAAATTCCATTTTATAGTAAATTGGTATAAAATTCCCCATAATTCCATATGTTCTAATGAAACATGGACTTAACATTTTCCTTTTTCCAAAACATCTAAAACTTTTCCAAGGAGATAATTTAAGAAACAAATGATCACATACCTCGAATGAGAGTTCTTTCCATGGGTTTTCTACATAACTCTTTTATCTACTTAGAGATACCCTAATATATTATAAAATGATATTTACCTTTTTAACCATCTAGTCTACCAATTCTATTACTAGAAATTTCTTCTCACTGACTTCTCTGCAACATTCTGGCATCTGACTCCATTTTACATATAATTATTCAAAATTTTCCATTAGTATGCGTGATTCGAAACTATTATTATACCAAATTTCTACTAAATAAAGATTTTGATTCAAAATTCCTTGATAAACCAATGAATATCATTTAATAATTTCTTTTAGAGTTTAACATTTATGCCCCTATTTCCTTCATATTAATAATGAAAATATCTATTAAAATTTTATTCAGTACACATCAACATATGAATTCATTTCCAAAAAATTAATGTAAACCTATGATCCTAATTATATAAATTATAGATAGGGACCCCATGAAATCTAAATATCTTATTATGATAAATTCATGTAATTTTATCCAAATACTTAGTTTCTATAATATGAATAAAATGTGAAAATTTAGTCAAATGATCAAAAATAACTAAAATTTCATTATTACAAGGATTTTTCTTTGGTAATACCACCTTAAAATATATAGATATATTCTAATATTTTTTTTATGGTATTGAAATATTCATAACCATCCCCGTTTTTAGTTTTCATTAAGATTTAACCTGTTGAAATTTCAAACATTACATTGTAAAGTAATATTTATCTTTCTTCATACCAACCCATAAAAAATATTTCTAAAGGGCTCTATATATCATAGTGCTGCTAGGATAAATTATAAATAGAGAGCTATGAGATTCACTTAAAAATTAATTCTTAAAATATGAATCATTGGGCATAAAAACCTCTTTCTAAATCCGATAAACCCTTATTTATCAACATTAAAATCAGTTAAATATCCCCTCTTGAACAATTATACTCCATTCAAACCAAGGTATTTTGAGCCTCATTAATTCTTTCTGAAAAAATGAGACTATAAAGATACGTGAGAAAAAATAGAAAAATATTTTTCATATATAATTTATAGGAAAAAATCATTAAATAATTAACTCAAATATAGTTTTCCAGATGCACCATTGTTAATGATGAATTGACTTTCTGACTCACAACATTAACCACCTTTTTTTATCTACGTAAATGATATTCAATTGAAAAATAATAATCTTTAATTAGTTCTATCCATCTTGTATGCATCATGTTTTAATCTTTTTGAGTGAATATATACTTTAAACTTTTATTATCTATATAAATTTCACATTTCTACTCATATAAATAATGTCTCTAAATTTTTAAATTAAAAAAAAAAATTATTCATCTAAAAATTTTTCTAGGATAATTCTTCTCAAGTGGTTTCTATTGAAAATATGAATATGTGATAACCCAATAATTATGTATCAAGAAAAAACCAAGTCTCGTTAGATAAGAATACCTTCAAATAAAAAATTCACAATTTCTTATTACCAAGGATAATAATGGATCAAAAACCAATCTTATTTTCAATTCTCATCAGAAATCATAACATTCACTTGTCTAGTTGAAGTTAACTCATTTTCATGTTAACTTAGTGAGATAGATAACCGAGAAATATTCTAAAAAAATTGTTATTAGTAACTGACTAATCCTAGAAATATTTAAATCTTAGTTATATTTTTAGGTCTTCGACACTCTTCTACTAATTTGGATTTATAAATATCAATAATTATAAAATCTTTAGAAACAATAATCCTAATAAAATAAATATATTACAACCAAAATTAATATTTATTGAATTTTATATACAACTTATTTTTTATAATTTATTCAAAAATATAGTTAAGTTTTTCTCACAGTCTTAATATATTTTAGATTCTACCAAAATATCATGGATAAATGTAACAAAAATTTTATCCAAATACTCATGGAACACTCTATTCATTATAACCATTAATAAATATAGTTATTTTCTTAACCCAAAATTCATAACATCATACTCATAATGATCGTGCCTGGTATGGAACATCATCCATGAAATGTTTTCATCCTTTACCTTTAGTTGGTGTTACACATACCTGAGATCAAAATTTACAAAATATTGTACACCCTAGAAACGATCCAAAAGTCATCAATATGAGGGAATGGATACATGTTTTTAAGATTTATGTTATTGATTTCTCTATAATTAATAAAAAGTCTCATAGAAATGTCCTTCTTATTAAAAATAGAAAGAGAAAACCCTAAGGAGAAGTATTCGAGTTTATGAAACCCATATCAAGAAACTCCTTGAATAGATTAATTAATCCTAAAAACTCAATAAAAATCATTTTATAGGGATGTTCTAAAAATTTCATAGATTAAAGAACAATTTAAATAGTAAACTCATCATATCTCTCAGGATTAACACTAGGAAATCATGATGAAGTACATACATATATTCAATTGATATTAGTACATCACTAATTTGAGCAGTGCCTTTATTCTTGACAATATACTCCTAATAACCTTATCTTTCATATTTTGTTTGATTCAAATATTTTTGATATGTTTTAAAATTTATGAATTCATTCTTATAAATAAAATGAATACTCATTCGGAAAAATAACATCTTTATCTCTTCAATATATCTTATAATGACATAATGAAATCTTATACATGCCTAGTATAATATCAAATTTTATAGTGGGAAAGACAATATGGTTTATTGGAAAAACTATTCCACATTTGAGAGTAAAAATATTTTTAGCAATTCATATTTCATTTATACTTCCCCCAAAAGAATTTTCCCAGAGTTATGACTTCATTTCTTGGTCTGGTATATTAATTTTACTAGAAAATTTCTATAAATAAAATAATTTTTGTATCCCAAATAAAAAAACATTTCAATAGTCAGAATAAACAAGTAATGTACAAATCACCACTTTATTTAAGGATCATATATCTACAATAAATGTTTCAAAATACTTTTCTATACATTTATATTACTGATATTTATGATTCCATTATTTAGTAGCTATGTTTGGGAAACAATTGGCATTATACCTGATCTCATTTTAATTAATAAATTTTACTAACTTATTTAATTAATAGTAGGATCATTTTCATTTCTATATTAATTTTATTCAATAGACATGTGTAAAATCATTCCACATTGGTAACACTTCCCAAATCTCATTGGACATTCTCCATAACGCTTCTTTCAAAACATATTCCAAGAAGAAAATTGTAGTTTCTTACCTTCATGTTTCGTTGATGAATTCATCCCCCTTTCCTACCACCTCAATCACTTCTTATCCTTATTATCTTAAAATTCCAAAAATACCATCATAATTTTCTCATCACACCATACAATTTCATCATAATTTTTAAACTCGTGATTAATAGGGGCCCTTTATAAAATTGTATTTGATCCTAAGTAAAATCAAATAATTTTACAATCACGCTCCAGGAAGAAATTTAGTGCTATTTGGAAAATTGAGTAAAATTAGCTTCATTGGTGAAAACAGAGTTCTCATACTTTTTCCTTTAATATAAGAATTTAATTTCAATTCTATGTTTAATAATATTAGGAAATATTTTAAAGTAAGTTATCTTTAAATAAAATCCATTCCATGGAATCAATTTCTTTTTTTAAGTGTTTTTAATAAAATACCATCATTGATCTATAGAACCATTAAAATAAAAAATAAAAATCGATAATTTATTATGTTTTGAACATCCTATAACTTAAAATTTCTTATCTTGATCATTAGTTCATTATATATCTTTCACTGGGTATGATAATCAAAAAAACGTTTAAAGGTGTTACTTCATGAAATTCTCTACTATAGACATATTCCACTACAGAGTATTCAATTTATATCATACATTGGTTACTCCATTTATATCTTACATCAACTAATTTAAAAAATCTATAAACTAATATATTATAATTCCAACCATTCTTGGATACTTTTTCAGAATGATATTATCCTTCTAATTCCATTCAACTTCCGATTTCCTTTTTCTGTTAGGGAAAACATTCTGAATAGATATGGATTTCATGAATCAAAATTAAAATATTAAAAATATATATCATGATAATATAATCATAAATTATAATCAATTTAAAGTTCATTTTAACATCACCCTAACCAGTAAAGGTTTCTAAAAATCTCCTCTAATAGGAACGATAACATCTTGTACCTTAAAAAACACATAATTACGTGATTAATAATAAGGGTTTTATATTATTACATTTCTAGTATCAGTATAGTTTATGATTTTAGATAATTATCCCAAAAATATTAAATATAAATCCATATATTACAAATTAAACACTTCTACTCGGCATCCATTTCCCCCAATTTAATATTTTAAAATTAAACATGGTTTCTTTTCATAAGAAATCATCATGACTTTAACTTGACTTCTTTTTTTATAGTCACCCTTAATCCCTATGAAAAAAAATTAAAAACATGGTATGCGAACAAAAATATCAAAATGGTAAATAATAAAATAAACTTATTATTGAACATTTACACCAAAAAAATCTATAATAAGTTTTTTATTTTTACATTAAAATTTATATCTCAAACATGTATTTACTTTTCCATGAAAATCACTTAATTAATTGGTAATACTGAAGTATAATTTCATATAAAATATTAAATTCAAAATCACAATCACAAGGTACATAAAATAAAATAAATCTGTTTATAAATTTGTAAACATGAAATATAGATAAGAAATATTTATTTTTTTAAAATAAACATTAGATCTCAAATAATTGTTTACTTTTATATTAAAACATATTAATTACTTAGTATATTTTGAAAATTATTTTATATACAATCATAAATTAAATAATCTTAATCATAAGGGTTTCATATAAAAATTGAAACTCATGAACACCCATCCATGAAAATAATTATTTCTCCTTTATAAAAAAGGTCATAAACAATCCTTAAAAATATAAAATTATTTTATTACCTTTTGAAATCGAAGTTTTCCTTTATAAACCATTAAAATAATATCATATAGGTTCCTTGAGAAATAATAATCTCATTCACCATAAAAACAACCCCTATAATAGAATCACATAACCGCATAATTGTCATATCTCTTCGGAGAAACCTAAAACCGGTAAACTCTAACACTTTACCCAATTAATTGGAGATCTATATCAGTTTCACATATCATTAGATCTATTTCTGGCTCACACTTTATTCATATATAATTTAAAAGAACCATATCATTAATAGAACACACATATATTTTTCTTCAATAATAAAACCCAATTAAATTTTCATTCAATATCACAAGTAATAACACTTTCATTTATCTTATAAATAAAGGAAATTATTAATTTTTCAATAGAAAAACTTTTAAAACATAAATTAAAAATTTATTAAGATATTTATTTTATTTGAATAGAAACATTTAAATATGTGTTGGATTATTGATTATTAATAACATCCATGATGGAAGGAAAAAGTGTCCAATATTTATATGTTAAAAACATTATTTTTGTACATTGGTAAAAAACATCAAAATGACCAGTTTTGTAAATGTTTAAAAAATAATTTTGAATCTTTAAAAATAAATTAAATTTTTTCTTAAAATGAGATTTAACATTGTTAAAATTATAAATCACAAAATCCATGATATATTTTAATGAATATATAAATCTAATGAAAATATTATAGAGGAATACCTTCAATAGGGTTTTAAAGAAAATTCCCTCACCTTAATTCCCATATAAATTTGCATGTTCTCTAAATTATGAATAATAAAATTTAATTATGTTTATACTAATTTAAAAAAATCATTCTCAATTGATTATTATTATTCCTTTTATAAAATTTATTACCATGTTTCATTTAATTACTGAAATGGTTAAGTTCATAATGGATGGTTTGGGGTCATTCAATTTATAACCTCAAAACCACAACCGTTCATTGACCCTGTCCAAAGGTTTTTTGGTTCAATTTTCTAAATATTCTTAAACATATTTTAATTATCACATTAATAAATTTTATATACTTAAAAAACACATAAGGCAATCATGAAAAATAAACCACATAATTTCATGGTGATGGAAGTCTAATCGTATGCTTGAACGAAGTTTTCATTTTTATAATGGTTGGAAAATAAGTAAATTAGATAATATTAAAATTTTATTAAATCATAAAAATATTATACATATCATATTTATTTATTATTTTCATATGACCATCCTCATAAGGTGAAAATGAAAAAGGAATCACATCGCTTCATCGAGGTGGTATTCCACACGTATGCACGAGCTACGTTATTAATTTCCAAAAGATGGAAAGAGTAAAAATTTATGAAATATAGTATATTTTAAGAATAATAATAACATCATATATATTAATTTCTTAAATCATTTGAATAATATGTATGATCTCATTATGAAAAACAATATGCATTTATTTTGGAGGTGGTCATCCACCTATACTCATGAGCGAAATTTCTATTTATAATAAGATAGAAAAGGATAAGCAAATAATTTTAACTATAGACATAATAAAATTTAATTATATGTATATATATTATAGTTATTTTATTACTTAATAAAGGTAAAATAATATTTGAATGAGGTATAACAAAAACTAAACATGAAATAAATCAGTTTTTACTCATAACTTCTCCCCAAATACTCTTTGCATTATGCATTAAGATTTATAGGTTTGGTATATTGATGATTCCAAGAAATCTATATCATATATAATGAAGTTTATGAGAGAAATTTTTTTTGGATTTATAGGACTATAGTTCTAAAAATATGTGACTAAGATAGAAGATGAGGTTCTCTTTTATATGTGAGGGGAGAGGTACCCATGGAATTACTTAAAATATTAAATTAATATAAATTAATTTTCATTTTCATGTGGAACAAAATTTCATTTTTAGAATATATTATGAGGATGATCCTATATACACTTATACAATAATTTTTTTAAAAATTATCTTATTTTTTCACGCTTATCTTTTATTTTTAATATTAAGTTAACCCTTTAAATGATTACCTTAATATCATACTTTTTACTCTATGGGGATAAAGAAAGTTACAATAAAATAAAAAGTGACCCATAAGTGGACCAAGATTTATATTCTAGTCCATATCACATGAATGTATCCATAGACAAATTTTTTTTTAAGTTGAAATCATTATTTAAACAATTATTTAATATAATACACCATTAATGTTATTTTCATAACTATTAAAATAGTTTGACATTAATGACATAAAAAGAGTAAAAAAATTTAAATTTAAACTTTTAATACATAAATAATATGTTATATTTTTCTAAAAAAATAATTTAAATCAAATAATTTATCCAAATTTTATTTTGTTTTATGGTTTTAAAAATCATTTACATTATTTTTGAATTACTTCAACAATCATTATGTCAGTTTTTCATAAGAACTTATTGTAATCATTCCATTATTAACAATTAAAAACAAATTTAATTGATAAAAAATTAATTAAAATTTAAAACAACCCTTTGTAACTAAAAAAATCCCTCATTTTATCAATATGAAAAATTATTCAAAATACTAAAACAGAGGGAGTGGAATTTTTTTATTCTTTACGTAAAATCATATCAAGGTCATTATCAAAGGTAATAGGTAATTAATTACCCCATTTTAGAAAACTGATTTTTTATTGTTAAACTAAACTTATAAAAATATTAATACAAGTGATATGGATATTTTAAGGCTATGTCTTATATTATTAACCTCATTTTACCTATTTTAGCTGTATCAATGTGACAAAAAAATTATTGCGGTTACTATTCATAATGACCAAAAACAAAAGCAACCCATTTCAAAAACAATTATGCTCATAATTACAAATATTAAATACATTTTTTTAGATTCAATCTCTATAATTTTTATAAATAAATTTAATATAAATGCGTAAAACGCCACAAAAAATAATTTTTAAAAAAATGTGTTTTCAATACCAAAAAATGAACTTCCTAAAAAATAAAATATATTATAGATTACTATGGAATTATTTATAATATTTATAACCAAATGTATCATTTTTTTACTTTATAACCAAATATAAATCATAATGGAACTTTTAAATTAATAAATTTAATGAAAATAAAAGATAGATTTGCAAAAATTGGTATTTTTCATTCTTCCCAAAAAAATAAATCTTTTGAGAAAAATATTAAAAATACATCCAATTTTATATTTTATATTTTTATTTAAAAAATGATTCATTTTTTTATAAAATTATATTTATAAAATTAAATAATATCTTTAAAATAATACCATGTCATTCATAAAAACAAATTGTTAAATAAAACTATTTCTTTTTTGAAAAAAAACATTAAATATTTTTTTTATAAAATTGTGATGAATATAAATACATGAATTAAATATATATAATTTATAAGATTTATTTATTTAAATTAATACCTAGGTTATCATAGTGATAGTGGATCATATAGAATAGTTTGATCGGGTATGTCAGTTTTTTTATTTTAGATTCTTTTATAACAACGGTCAAGTAGGCCTTGAGGGCTTTAAATCATGGATATTAGTTGATTGTGTTATATTTTTCAATATTGTGGATCCCTGTTGTGGTATTTTATGTAGGTTGGGCTGTTATTGGTGAGATTATGGATTTATTTTATTTTATTTTTTATTTTTTAAAATATTTTAACTTTTTTATATATTCATTCACTACTTTTGATTACATGTGGATGTATAACTTTTGGATGGGTGCCTTCCAAAATTATATTAATTTTTTTTTAAAAAAATTATTACAATGGGATAAATCATTACCATGATCTCTTATCTTATTCACTTGGTTCTAGTTACTAGCCTGTGGTGATTGGGAGTGTGCCTTAGGGATGTCATTGGCCTACTCCGGCATCAGACAGATTCCTGGATCAGGATAGTTCAGGACATATTTTATATACTCAATTTTTATAACCAAGATATTGTTACTTTGTAATTATACCACATTGTGTTAGAAGTTTATTAGTGGTTAAAAATTATCAAAAACATGATGCAAAAAAAGAAAATATTGAAGCAATGCGGTTGGAAAAAGGCCAAAGAATATTTTTTTTCATAAGTATTTTCCTTGAACCCCCAAAACAATTAGAAAGGGAATTCCAAAAGCAAATATATAAGGAGAATAAATTAGTAAGAAGTTATAAAATAAACTTTATAATCTAGGGTGATATGATTAAATATTTTTCAGTGATTTTAATGGGAATATTGATCTATTCTTTAGTGTACTCAGACCTCATCTACAGAAGCCTCTAGAAATTTTAGACTTTATGAGTTATAAAATTATAGTGTAATTTGATATAGAAGTGGAAATAGAGTTTGGGGATATCCATTTATCTCATGTAAAAAATTATATAAAGAGAATTATAGAGACAAATTTAGGTAATTATTTCAACTATGAATGAGAAGGAAAGAAACTATAATTACCTCTATGTAACTACTTTGGGAAGAAAAATACATTAAATTATCTTCAAAAAGTGAAAAGTGATTCATGTTTATAAATTATGTTCATGTAACCTGTAACTATCATGGAGATGAAATTCTAAAATACCCAAATAAAAATTCAAACAGAAATATATTGCAAGCATATCCAATAATGAAATTCTTTATCTGTGGAGAGCATGGACACTTTTTAAATCAATGTAAAAATCATAAGACAATAGTGGAAACTTTCATCAACCCCAGTAGAGGCTGAGGGATAATTTCCATTATTTTTCTTTCATGATGAACAAATTATAGGATATAAATAGTTTTGTTTCAAGTATACTCATTATTCACTAAAATATATCTAGTAAGTTATATTATTTAAGTTCTAAACATTTCGGTGTTCCTTTCACATTTGAAAAGAATGTCAAATTGAAACCTAAAGTGTTAGAATTGGACTTATCAATTAAAAAACATGGATTTTTTATTCTAAAATTAAAGTTATATATAGATTCTATTATTATCTTTTTTGAGTAGAAACTCTATGTAAACCTCGTGACTATTCCAACGGACTAATTTAATGTAATATTGGGTATAGATTGACTTTAAAGGTATAATTCCATAAAAATATATATATATTTAAGGAAATTTTAGGTTTCTTGAAGAAAAATCTGAGAATTATTTTTAAATTAGAAAAAACCCAACCTATTATTTTTCAAGGGACATCTCCTATAGCCTTCTTTATGGAAATTATTAGTATATAAGATAAAGAAAGTGAATATAAAAATATATAAAATATACCCATTATTCAGGAAAACATTGTTTTAGTTCATGAGGAATTTTCTAGAACGCCCCAAAAAAGATAGATATAATTTTCAATATAACTCTTACATTTATCAAAACTGATAACTAATACCCCATATAGAATCAAAATTTTGGAGTTATATGAGATGAAAAAATAACTTTAAGATCTTTTGGAGGAAGGTTTTATTTGATTACATATGTCTCCCAAGGAGTGCCAGTTCTATTTGGGAATAAGAAGGATAGATCAATGTGGATATAAATTTATTATAGTTTACTTAATGCAATAATGGTGGATAATATATACCCTCTTCCATGGATTTATTATTTATTCAACTAGCTCCATCATGTTCAATACTTTTCTATGATTTACCTTTGAAAGGTATATCATCAATTGAGAGTGAAGAAAAAGGATATCCCCAAAACCACTTTCCAAAAAAGATATGAACTTTATGATTTTTCTATTATGGATTTTTTATTGAATAATTCAACTCATATATTTATGGATTTTATGAATAGAATCCTTAGGTACAATGTGAAAAAAAATTGGTATCCTATATAAATAATATTATGATAAATTCTAAAATCCATGATGATCATGAGGTTCATCTTAGGATTCTATTACAAATTATTAATAAAGATATAATTTTTTTTATAAATTAAGTAAATGTGAGTTATTATTACAAAATGTATATTTCCTAGGATACATTGTAACTAGTGAATAACTCTCATGTAACAACCCAAGACAATATTCATTGAGAAAAATCCTTAGACCATGTGAGTGATTGAGATTCATTATTTATCTAGTGTCATATGGTACTATAGATGGTTTTTGAAACATTCTCTCATCTTTCCATTCCACTAACTATTTTAAATTGAAATTGATTTATGTTTATTTGGAAAAAATAGTGTGAAGAAATTTTCCATGGAATTAAGAATATAATTGTTAGTTCATCTAAAATAACATTACACTGTTATAGAGAAGGATTTTTCATCTATTTTGGTGAATCCTTGAAAGGTATTGGATATCTAATCCTAAAAAATGACAACGAAATTGCATATATATCTCAACAATTTAAGCCTTGTGGGAGTAATTATCCTTCCCATTATTTTATGTTTTCTGTAGTTATTTTTTTTTAAATAAATAGACACATTATATTTATTGGTAGAAGTGTGATAAATTAACAAAACACAAAAACATTTAAGCATATATTGAAAAAAAAAGAACCAAACATGAGACAAGGGGATGTTTAGAGATTCTTATGGACTATGATTGTTCTATTCATTATCACCCTAGTGAAGAAAAGAAATTCATTGATGCAATACATAGAAATGAACATGGAGTTATTGAAATGATGGGGATTAAAGGAGGTTTATTGATCAAGGACATTGTCAATATAGACATGTAATTCATGAGGGAAGGGACATAAATGATCTTATCCTAAATAATTGCACATACATCATTACTGACGAAAATCAAGTAAGTGAAAAGTAATGATCCAATAATACAAAAGAAGATATAAGATATGAAAATTAGAAATTTTATTGATTTATTTCTTAACTAATATATAGTGTAAAGGTTTTATAAAATGATATATATCCTATATATTTTGTAGATAAATAAATATATTAAAGAATAATCCCATATATATGTATTCTATATACATCACGAAATCAACAAAATGCTTATATTTTTGCAAGATCATTATAGATAGGATGGTGGGAACTGATATATTATTGATTATACAACAATATTTTTGCTATTCCAATAAGTGAAGGTAGATCAAAAACTTCCCTAGGGATAACTAAAACCCCTACCCATACATGTGTGCAAGTCGGACAACATCACTGTATACTTGGTTATAAGCATTCCTAATACCTATAATGGAATCAATTCCATATGGGTAATTATTGATATATTAATAAATAAATCCCATTTTATAATTATAAAATATGATTTCTACAATGAGTACATTTCTAATTAATATATTCAATAAGTGCTCGTAATTAATGGAAACAACTTTAAATTTATTTTATCCATGATATAATATTTACTTATATGTTCTAGATGATCCTTTAAAGATTCTGAATGAAAAAGTAAATCAAAGAGCAATTTATCGTCTTCAAACTAAACAGTAGTATGATAGGACTATTAAAACATTAGAAGACATGTTTTGGGAAATAACATGTGAATTTCTAGGGAGTTTGGACCAACATCTTCCACTTGTTGAATTAAAATTTAAAAAATGGATTCTTCTCAATTATTCAAATAAATCATTTTGAATCACTATATGGGAAAACGTTTAGAACTAAAACATGTTGGTATAAAGTTAGAAGAGGATATATATTGGAACCAGCCATTGAAAAATAGATAATGGAGAATATTAATGTCATATAGAATAGTATCAAGGCTGTTCTGAGTCAAGAAAAATGTTATGTTATAAATAGAAGGAAGGATTTAGAATTTAGTGTCACGGACCATATATTCCTAAAAATATCACCATTTATAGGATTCATGATATTTAAAAAGAAGTTCAAACTAAGTCCAGGGTGTATTAGAACATTTGAGATTCTAGAGTTTGTTGGAGAACTTTCAACGGGTTAGAAATGCCACTAAATATTTCCAATGTTCAAAATATCTTTCACGTATCCCTATTAAGAATGTTTATGTAATACCCAATTCATATACTTCACATTAATGGAATTAAATTTAAACCATAATTTTCATATAAATAAGAAATGATATTCATTGAATATTAATGGGAAAAAGTGTTGAGTGAAAATAAAACCTTGTTCATGAAAGTATTTTGGAGAAATCATAATTTTGAAGAAGTAACATGGTAGTATGAATTAGTGGAAAAGGAAATATATCCCAATTTTTTTTGATTTAAAAAAAGAAAAATTCATGGGAAGTTGTTTTAAGGTGGTATAATATAACACCTATAAAAATTCTAGTATGGGAGGAACATGTTTTATTATAAGGTAATGTATTACAAATCAACTGTATAAATTTATTAAGGCCACTATAAATAATAATATGAAATTAAAAAATCAATAAAGTGGGTAAAATTAATATATATACTATATCATATTCTATATGAAATGTTATAGTTATTATAAGAACATTATAAATGAATAATAATACATTCCATAGTATCAATATATTGAAAGAGATAAAAATGATAAATATTTTTTGGGGGAATGATTTGAAGAAATATATGGAAGTAAATATACAAAATATTACCATTGATCATTATGAATATTGGTCAAAATGAAAATTGGTAATAATATTAACATTACAATTGAGGAATATAAAGGATAATGGTTATAGATAGTTGGGTGGAAAGGAGAAAGAATAACCTCTTCTAATAGGAACAACACCTATGAATTTCATTTATCTATGTTTGGGATGGGGGTGGAACCACTAGCGTTTTCTATTAACCACTACCAAGCTAAGATTTATTAACTAATACTCGATAGGAACCATTTTTTGGAGAATTTCAAGATGGTAGAGATCACAACCAAAATTATATTAGCTAACTCACACCATGAAAGTAAAACCATCATGTAACTTTCCTTTTAGGCTTATACTAGTGTGATAAGGGGTTAGGTATCTAGATCTTTAGTTTTATTAAGTTTTAAATTCCTATAGAAATAAAATTGTGGTTTTACTGATCTTTCATTTCTTATGTATCACTTTTATATAAAATATAAAATTCACATCATTAGAGGATGAATATGATAAGATATATTTTTAATACAAAGAAACAATAATTGTTTTTTTTTTGAAAAATCCATATGTCTAATTTTCATTAAAATTATTTTTTATTATGAATTTAGAAATCTGAAATAAAAATTTATTTTTATAAAAAGGCTATAAATAATAATTTTTATTCTTTTATAAATAATAAAAAATATGAAATCATATATTTTTTTTATTATGATTATAAATTTTATCATGTTATAAGAAATGATATTATTAAATAAATGAATATTTTATCTTAAAAATTAAATTTATCAAAGTTATAAAACAATTTTGATAAAATAGATGTGATTTTTGAAATCATTGTATCGAAATTAGAAAATTGTGAACTTTTAATAATATTATGAGATATTCAAATTTTTTGTTGAAAAAATAAAATACGTTATTTATATAGGTAAGTATTACGACATCGTAATGATTTAAAATGAAATAGATAATATAAAGGGTATATAATCCAATAATGGTTTTTACAATAAAATAATGTATTTTAAATAAATGAAATTAGTCTTCCAAACCTATAAAGAATCTTTCAAACCATAAAGTATATTTTCATATTTCAAAATAAATTATTTTAAAAAAAGATTCATATCCAAATATAAACTAATTTTGTTTTAATGGGATTTATTTCTTAAATAAATGAAATAAAATAACTAGATCCTTCATTTAGAATACCATAGTTAAATATAGGGGAAGGACAACGATTTTCTATTTTTTATAACCTAGTTTTTAACATCTTTTTCTTAGAAATTAATAAATAATTAAACTTTTTTATATAAATAGCCACATATTCTCTATTTTATCTCTAATCCAAATCCATTGATCATTAATTTCCTCTCATTATCTCATTCAAGAGTCTATACATAGAGTTATTAATGTCATAGGGATCTCTTATCAAGCTTTAAGAAGATACTTTCCAAGGTAGAGGTTTTCTTATAGTTTCCTCCTCTCCATTCAAGTACATAATTTATAATAAGACTTTTGATTATCAATATATTATGATCTAATATTTTTATATTCATTATGTTACTATCAAAATGATTCCCTCTTAATGACATACTATCTTTCCTTCCCATTAATTCAATTCCATAATCTGTTATGTGTACCTATTATGCTACCAAAATCAATATTTTTTTTTTCATTTGATACTTTTGTTTTCTGAATACCCAGCCTTACATACTTGCAAGGGATTTCATATATATATAATTATACATCATTGATTGGTAAAATCCATGTACAAAACTCATATTCCCTAAATCTAAGTTAAATTTATGAAATACTTTCTTATGATATATGTTCTTTGAGGCACACATAAAGTCATCCATATGAAGTATATACCAATACATCAATATAATGCATTGGGTAAAAAAATAATTTCTAGAAATGGAATGTTTATTAAACCATGGAAACATACCACGGTAATGTTTCAGGATATATTGGTGAAAAACTGTGGTAATATGTGTTGTGGTACCTTGGTGAGGAACCTTGGTGATATGCTTATGAATGGATCAATTTTTTATTTTAGCCACATTCCAGGTT
The DNA here is from genome assembly GCA_963277665.1 of Viscum album. Classification (NCBI taxonomy): domain Eukaryota; kingdom Viridiplantae; phylum Streptophyta; class Magnoliopsida; order Santalales; family Viscaceae; genus Viscum; species Viscum album. The sequence goes on from OY728135.1 coordinate 1,297,429,244, forward strand.
ATGTCTCATATACATACGATGATTTTTTTATGTTATGACACATTTTCTTCTTCGATGATCATGTATATTCCATTTCCTTTGTTTATCCCATTTTTGTTAATTGTTCTCACACTTTTCTTTAGACGCATGTCCCTAATAAATCATTTATAGTGTTGTGGCCTATGATAGAATAATAAAGTATTATTTAAAGATAATTTTGTAATGTTTATGTTTTTTTTGATTATTTACTTCACATATAATTTATTTAGTTTATAGGATGAAAAAAATGAAATAATCCTAAGGAATTTATCAATGCAATGTTTTTAAAGGAATTATGTAAAAAATCAAGTATGAAAAATATAGTCCATCATAAACCCTTTTAGGGAACCCAGAATTCATTAAGTAAATCATGTTAAATTATGGATTAATTAACTCTATAGATATAGGATTTATTCCCTAACATTTGGGGAATTCTTGAATTTGTTTGTGGGAGACCAAAGCCATTTTGGTACCAAACAAGTACTGGCCCTATGACCAAACTTTTGAGGACCTGTTCCCTATGTATGTTGGTGATTACTTAAATTTATATTTATATAATTAAACTTTAATTATAGCCATACCATATCCATGGTAGGACCAAACCTTTTGTAGGATCCTCTCATCATATCTACATTTCAATGTAAACCCTATGAATATAAGTACTATATCATCCCAAAATGCCTAAAAATGGCCTCATAGGGACAAGCGCATCACACTCTTGTGATTTACACAGAAAAATAATTAGGATAGAATATTTTTTTAATAATACCACCTAGTTAGGATTCTATATTCCACTTAGGCGAAGAGTGGGCCACATAGTGTCCCTTAGGTATTCCACATGGCATGTTAGGAGGGAAAGATGGGGGAGCTCTTTTTAGTGCTTTGAGTACCATGTGTGGAAATTATGTGGAAATGTGGCATCAAAGTATAAAAAATTACCACCTCAGATAAAGTTAGGTGAACTTCACCGAAGATACCACCCTTCCTGGGCTAAGGGATAGGCCACCAAGTAGAAGGAACTGGTTTGTTGGACTGGAATGTGCCTTATGGGATGGTAGCATGACCGGACTAAACCACCTGATCAGGAATAGGGTGGGTTGTATAGTAGTCTATCCCGACTAGCTATCTCATTCCACCTGGCCCATTAATGGATTGTGATCTGTCATTTTTTCACCCCATTTATCTTTCCATGTCACTGGATTCTAGCCATCTGATCATGGCTAATAAAATAGTTGAGTGTGTAACCTTACCTACTAAAGTACTATGACCTTTACACTAAGGTGACCCATCTAACCCCACCTCCCACTCCATAGTCCACTTCCTAACCCCCCCCCCCCCCCCCCTTTTTACTTCTCCCAAATTCCACCCCCACTCCTTACCTCCCCTTCAAGATCCATGTTGGGATACCTTCTTTGTTGTCAATGTATCCTCCCTATGCCAATACTGGCCATGTGAGGATTGAAATTCATTCACCATGCATGAGATAAAAGTAGGGAGGTGGGAGATACAGAGAGAGTGGAGAGGGATAGAGCATGAAAAAAGAGAGGGTAGGGGAGTGAGATCATAAAATGATGACTCTAGTACACACCATGGGAGGGCTCATAGAATACTTTGGAGAATTGGTAATAGTGATAGGGCCCTGGTCGGTCTCCCATAATCATACTAACTTTGTTTCATCATTGAATCACAATACCTTTTTTGGAACATCAAGAATAAATTTAGGGGGTAAATTTAACCCAAAAAATATTATATATGGATCAATAATAAATAATGATATTTAAGAACAAAATTTCAATATTTAAATCATTAATAAAGGAAAAATAATGAAATGATGAGCCTTACCATAATAATCAAATATATGATTATATAAAAATGTTATTTCTTAGAGCCTCGACGTCAATCCCTTAAAGAAACCATTTTCAGGATCTACGATTACCACCCTACCACTCTATATAATTTTAGGTTTTTGGTGGACACAATTAATTATAGATATTAAATATGATTAAATAGAGATACAACTATGTCTTCAATGTTTTTAATAAAACACCCACAACAGGACCATCCTGGGGACCCTGGAGTGCGAATGAATATTACATCTCCCCTAGGGTAAACCCATTATTCTAAACTCAATGGTCGTTCTCAAATTTCCATTTTAGAATAATTTTTAGAGATATCATCAATTTTCCATCAATTCACATAATAAAATTAAACATAGTATAATATACAAAATATGATCTAATCTGAAGTTCACAATGATAAATTCTAAAAATGATTATATTCCTATCAAGCTCACGCAATATCTCTTATATTTTCTCATTCTAACGCAACACACACACTAATGGTATCACTTGGACTCAAAGGGTCCTCTCATGTCGATCTTCAGTCACTACTAATTACTCTACAAAGTTAGAATCATTCCTGACATCTATATCACCCAAGTCGATTATGTGTGATAGTTCATAAACATCCCTCCTCATTTTTGAAGAATGGAATATATCACTCACCTTCTCTAACTATGTGGGTAGCACTAATAGGTATTTAACCACACCCAAAAAATATAGGATTTGTAACATCCTAACTAATCTCAAGTATATATTTTTTATCATTCAAACCTCCACAAAAATCTAAGTGATCTAATTATATTTAGATTAAATTAATGAAAACTTACCATAATATATCATTGATAACCGATATAGTTCTCTCATTCCACCCATCTTTCTAAGGGTGAAGAATCATTCCCAACTACAACTAAGTTACAAAATCCTCATGAAAGGTCCTCTAAAAGTAATATTTAAACTAAGAATCATGATCAGAAATGATCACCATTGGTGATATATGAAATTATATAATCTAATATATGTATAATCATCCAAAGTTGTCCACTAAAATATGCTCCTTGATAAAAATAAAGAAGGGTGACTTGGTAAGTCGATATATGATCACCTGAAAATCATCATAGTCATTCAGTAAGAAAAGAATTCATAGAATGAATTCCATTGATATGGATTCTCACTTCCACTCAAGTAAAACAAAGAGTTTAGGTAAGGCCCCTGGAACATGGTTATGAAACATCATCTACTAATGATAAATGAATTGGGATATTAATTTTATAAAAATTTTCTTCATGTCAGGACACTAATACAGATACTTGAGGTCTTGGAATATCTTAGTCACTGAAATAAATGTCACAAAAGGTAGGGGTGTGTATCTTCATTAGAACCTCCTCATATTGTGCAACTAGAACTACCATTCACCAATGAAAGAGGATAACAATATCCATACCTTTGGAAAATCCTTCAGGTGCCTCTCCTCGATATATTTGGTCTCATAAGACTTTGTAATCAATGTATTACAACTAGACCTCCCCCAAACAAACAAAAATTATATGGCCCATCACCATTGATTTATTATAAGAAACCTCTCCCTTATCCACATTAGAAAATTTTATTTAGTCCAACAACACAAAATCATCCTCATCCAACTAAGAAAACGATTTCTTACTAAGGGTGTTAGAAGTCACATTACCATTTCCAAGAGTATAGATAATCATGAAGCCATAATACTATTGTAAATCCAACCACCCCCTCTATCTTAGATTGATATCTCATTGAGTGAATAAATTCATAAGATTCTTACAGTTTTTATAGACTTTGAACCGTATCCCAAAGAGGTCATGTCTTAAAGTCTTTAATGATACCACTACTAATGTGAACACTATATCAAGGGTCATGTAGTTCTAACCATGAGGTATAATCTACCTATACCTATACGAAATCATCTCATGCCACTGTATTAGAACAAAAACAATACTGATCTTAGAGGATTCACATAACACCATGTACTTGATTTCTTCCTATGAAAATATCATAATGAGAGAACCTTTAAACCTCTACTTCATCTCATCAAAGGACCACTAACACTTCTTCAACCTGGAAAAGGATTATCCATTTTATATAAAGTAAATCATGGTAGCTTTTATAACAATCTCAAATATGATATTCTTTATGAATTGAGATTCCTAAGTACTAAAATTTCACTTCATGATCTAACCATAGGTTGGTGGTTTTGAAGTTTTTCTAGAAAAATCAATAGGTTCCAATTTTTTTCATCATAAAATGATGAATAGAAAAGGATTTAATCAATGAAGACAACTGAGAATCATATATAAATGCATAAGATATAGGTTTCATGTGTCTCATGAACATATTGGGGTGTTTTTTATGATGAAGGGATTCACCTAAAAAACATAATTCCCATATAAAAACCTAAACACCATCTTGACATATTCACCTCATGAACAAAAAAACTAGTGATACCCAGACATAAGATCGATATTAGAGAACAAAATTTATCTTTTAAAATGTTCAATGAGTTCATTAATCCCCATTTGAAGGTATTTTTAATTAAATTTCACATGATTTAGGCAATGATAATAAATATAAATCCTCAATATCATATCCACATTCTTAAATAACAACACCAAGTATTCCAATGGGGACACACTGGGTACGATGGAACATTTCTACATAAGTTCCTTCAACTACAACATCAAATCCTTGAGCCTGGCCAAGGACATCCAATAAGCTATAAAAGATATCAAAATGGCCTTAGTGTGTAGATCAATAAAAAATTAAGTATATATATAAAATTTAAATCCATGAACATTCATAGGTAATACATAAATATAGTTATGCATGGGTGTAGGAGGTTGAACATAAAAATTTCTCAATATAAAAAGATTTAAACTCACTAAATGATGGGTGATTGGTTACAATATCCCATGAATTTTCCCTACAAACCTCTCTTAAAAGTCACACTCTCCCTTGAAAGAAAAACTCAATCCATTAACTTAGAATAATATCAATCTCTAACAAAATCAATATATCAAGTAACATACTATGAATAGATAGACTTTGATAAGAATGATTTCGTAGGGCTTCATCCCAACCACTATGAGGTACTACTATGTACTAGCTCTCATCATTATAAAATATGGGAATGTGACCTTTCCTAGAAGGTGTATCTGATTTCGTGGGTTGGTTTATGGGTGATTAGGATTTCTAGATCCAAATTAAGATATGTATCAATGAAAAATGGATCTTATGGGTGATGTTGAATATCAATGCCAGTGTAGATATGAAACAAATCATGCCTTGAACTATATCATGAATAACTAAGTCAAATACCCCCACCAACAATATTTTACCATGTCTATAGATACTAGTAACTTAAACCTTTCAAAGACTCCCTAAGGGTGGTGGTGGTGAAAGTGTATCATAGATCCATCCACCCTAATGTCATCCTAGTGAACCAATTTCTCTTCTAAAATAATATCATTACTTAGTGAGACCTTGTCTACTATATAGATGTTAGGCATATATTATCTCAATAATACTCTATGAATTTTGTTGATTTAAATCTCAAAACATCCATTTTTGTTTTATAAATGAGATCACATTATGTTTTTTAGGATTATATTTCTTGAGGTGTTTGTCTTTCAATTTATGAGTTAAGGAATTTGTCTAAAGTTTTCTGGATATATTTTCTATATAGTCTAGAAACAATTTTCATACCCTAAATTTGTAAGAAGATTGTATGTTTTCAAACACTATATTTGGAGAAAAAAATTTAGATTTTATTCCCTATGTTGTTGTAAAATTATGGATTAGGAATCATAATTTTCTGAAGAAACCCAATGTTTTTGAAATAAACATATGGTTCCCCAACCCTAAATTTTGATTTCAACCACACATTATCAGATATAATTTCAAAGTTAACCCAATTTTTGACGTGGTTAACAATGGAATTTATATTCAAGATACTTTTTAAGATTTCTGTAATGATCTTGATGAAGTTAAATATCTTCATACTCAACATATAAAATCGTTTTTATTTTTTAGGGAAGTTATGAATTTCTTTGAAATTTATAATTTCAAACATTCTTTATTATTCAGAAGATATATTTAGATCAGTTTAACAAAAATAAAATAAAATTTCTCTTTTTAAGTATCAATGGTTATTTAATTCAGAAAAAAATGATAGTGTCTTTTGAATAAGAACTAAAATATCTACAATTCTGAAGATCTATACTTTGGAGACAAACATTATGCGATCTTTTTTTGTTTAACTATTTTTATATTATTAATAATGGAATTTATATGATGTTAAATTTCTTTTAGATCATTTGTAACTAGGATATATTAGAAGTTGTTCTATCTTGAAGGCACATATCTATGAATAATAAGATCTATTATCAGTCATTTGTTGCATCAACTATGAGCTAAATATTCTTCTCAATAAAATTTAATAATCTTGATTTCATAGAATATATTCTGCTCATACTCAGCCATTAGTGGAGTGTCAACTTCTTGTAAAAATATGTGGATGTTTTGGTTCCTTATAAAATATCCATATAGCCTAGTAAAAGAATTATTGTAAATGTTCCAAATGACTACACTCAATTGCAGAGGTATTATGATAAGAGGTCATACTTAGTTAAAATCAAAAAGCCATCTGAGAGAGTGTTGGAGGACATGACTAGTGGATCATTGTGTCCTAAAAAACTATTAATTTTTTTTTATTATTCTCTATTTTTCTACTATATAACATGATTAAAGAAAATAACATTGAAAATCAACATAACATACAAAGAGAGATAAAACATGAATTTTTCAAGATTTTTAAAAAGTAAAAATTCATCCCTATTTATATTTATATTATTCTGACTTAAAAATTGGTATCAGATGAGTGATTTTTGAGGAATCTGGATAAACACTATAAAGATTGAGTAAAATAACTACATGAAGATATATTTCAATGACAAAATTAAAAAAAGTAATGTTCATGATTTGTGATCAATATTTTAATAGAGAAAATTATGGATTCTATAAATGTTTCATGATTATTTATTTTAAGAGTCTTATATTCAAAGTATACATGATGATAGAAAAATATTTTGAAATTACTAAAGAAACAAAAAATGGGATGTTGTTAAAGAAGAAGATTAAGATGTAAATTAAAAAAGAATGAATGCTATTACATGTGGAATTAGTCTATATTAATTTAATAATGTATCTCAGTGTACTACTGTCTATGAAATCGGTAAAACTGACATTATTTCTTATAAAGGAACTAAAAATGTCTAGTAATTAAGATATAACACTAAAAATCTGAAAGTTGACACTTTAAGGATGTATGATGGTGGAAGAATCACTCATATGATTGAAATGTTGACAGAAATAGTCAATGGTGATGCTTCCTTATAATATCCAATTAAAAAAGTATATCAATTATTAAAAGTTCTATGATTTTTATCCATTAAATGAAATGGGATATTGGATGAAATTTAAAAATCCACTCCTCTTTCAGACCTAATAATGAAAGAATTTAATGGAACATTAATTATGTTTGAAGTAGAAATGAAAGCCGAATATGAAGATCACGAGATGATAAAAATCAAGAATACCGATCTTAAAGATACTGATCAAAAAATGAAAATAAATTAAAAGATAATTATTTATTTATTCTCAAATGATTCAAAACTCTTTAATACTGAAATGCAACTAGATTATATAGCCATAAGATTTAGTATACTTTATAAGAAGAATAAAGTATTCAAAAAAGTACTTAAAACATATAAATAAATGTGATTGAGGATGTAATGAAGTAAGGTGTTATCAATTCATTAAAATGTGACATATCAGACGTGATTTCCCACAACTAAAAAATGAGAATGTAAAAAATGGAATTAAAAAAGAAAGGAAATATCATATGAGAATTAATTATGAGTATAATGGTATAAAAATATATGAAGAATACTTGTATTGTCTATGAGGACTCCAGTATTACTTCAAGATTAAATTCAAAATCAGATCCAACAAATATAAATGAAAATATGTTCTTTATAGAAAAATAATAATAAGTTGTATAATCTTACCATTTTTATGCTTCTAATTCTGAATGTTTTTTTAATAGTAAATTAAATTCTTATTATTTAATGTTTGAATTAAAATATGAATCTTTAGTTAAAAATAATAAATCTATACACAATATTCAAAATTCTTTTTTAAATAAAATAGATTACTTGTTAAAACAACCCTTAGAATTGAAATAAGTATTTAACAAATCTACATCAAACAATTCATTTCATGAAAAAATAATTAAATAATTAAAAGCTTATGTATATCAATTCAAAAGTTTTTAAATTATATTATCTAAATGGATATTTAAATTAGATTCTTGATAAAAACATTCTTAAAAGGGATAAATATGGAATTTGAAGTAATGGAGAAAAAACTGAAGTTTTATAAAAATCTGTTTTTACTGAGTTCTAAGAATAAAATATATCAAGATTCGCCTATTTTTATTATGGAATTAAAGGCTATAAATGTAACATTTTTTTTGATAAATCATCAAATTAAGAGAATAAATGAATATTTTGTTTCTATAAATATGATTTCAAAAATTTCTAAAAAATTATGGAAAAATATATAGAAATATAGTAACCCGTATCATTACTTATTGATATAGCTGGACAAAAGAATATTAGGGTAACAAAAAATAATTTTTTTGAGTGGTTTTTTAAGAAAAATATCACCGGAATAAAAATTCAGTATAGTTTATGGATAGTGGCTACTCAAGACACATGATTAGATACTCTTAAAATTTTCATAAATTAGAAAAAAAAAATTGGAGGACTTATTACCTTTTATGATAATAAAAAAGGAAATAAATTTTTGTTTGGAATAGTGGGAGATCCAAAATCAATTTCAATCAAAAAGTAATATATTTTCAAGGGTTGAAGAATAAACTGATAAGTATCTCTCAACTTTTTCATGATGGTTTTTATGTTTATTTATCTAATAATATCTACTCTATTTTAAAAGATAAACTGATAATTTTAGATAACCCTGTATTGTATATTTTTATACATTGGATCTAAATTTCCTATGTGAAAAAAATAAACTATTTAACTTTTGAAAAAAATGAATCTTGGATTTGGAATAGGAGGCTCACACATTGTATTATATTTATATTGTTTCAATTTTCTAAGAAACATTTAGTATCTGATGTTTTGAGTCCTAAATTTGATAAATATGTATTTTTTGATGCATGAAAAATTAGAAAGAAACACAATTTATCATTCAATTCCATTAGCAAGGTTTCCCCATACAAAACATAATAACTTATCCACATGGATTTTTTAACCAATAAAGAGTAGTGAACATAGTTGGAAGATATTATATATTTGTTTCTGATTATTTTTATAGATTCACATGAGTTTATTTCTAAAATTTAAAAGTGAATATTTCTCAATTTTTTAAGTATTTGTAAAAAAAATCAAAATAATTTTTTTTAAATAATTTCACTGAGAACTGATCATGGAAGATAATATGAGAATCAATAATTTAATTAATTTTTATCAAACCAAGGTATTAAACATACCTTCTCTACTCCAATAACACCTCAAAAAAATGGAATTGTAAAAATAATATATAGAAATATTAAATAAATGGAAAGAACTATGTTAAATAAATATATTCTTCCAGTCTATTTTTTAAGAATAAGTAGTAATAATAGCTTCATATATCGTGAATAGAGTTTTAATAAGACTCTTTTATTAAAATATCATGTATGAATTATTAAATAATTGAATACCTATTTCCAAATACTTTAAAGTGTTTGGATGCAAGTTTTATATCTTAATTACTAAGGAAGACCTTGGTAACTTTGATCAAAACGGTGATGAAGGAATATTTTTAGTATATTCTTCTAGTTCTAATGATTATAGAGAGTATAATAAAAATTTATGGATAACTGAAGAATCAATTAAAATTAAGGTTGATTAAATTGCCCTTTTTATTCTTATAAAAAAATCAAACAGATGAAGTTACAGATTCATTATACAACATGATACTTGGATCTCCTAAAGATGATTTTGAAAATAAACTAGAATATGAAGAAATCCATTTCATTCTAAAAGAATATGAAATTGTTAAACCTAAAAGTGTATTACCTTAACAACCTCAAACATTAAAGGATAATCATTTGGAAACTATTATAAGATATATAGAAACAATACTTAGGATAAGAAGGAATATAGTAAGTGATGTTGAATTCTATTCATTCTTATATAAATTGGAACCTAAAACCATAGAGAAAGAACTAAAATATTAAATTTGGATAATATCTATGTAAGAAGAGCATAAATAGTTTATTTTAAACAAATTTTTTCAATAGATTTATTGGTAATCCAATCATATAATAAAAGGAACCAACTAGGTTTTCAGAAATAATGAAGATATCTAATGGATATTTACTAGAAACAAAGAGATATTAGTGGAAAGAGGTAATAATCTGAAAGAAAGAATAGATTATGATGAATCCTTTTCACCTATTTCTATAATAGAAGCTATTAGAATCTATTTATCTTATGCATTGTATATGAGTTTTAAATTATATCATATGGATGTAAAATAATGTCACGACCCGTCCTCGGGGCCCGTTCCGTGACTACCCCAAGCCTGCCTTCCATAGGCCAGGGGCTGGTGACTAGCACCAAAGGTTTAAATCCAGATAATTGGGAAGGAATTTCCTTTATAAAAGTAACTAAACACCACAGAGTACAAGTGGAAGTAAAACACTAAGTACAACTGAACAAGATGTGCTGAAAGTAAAGGGAGCTGGAAATACAAGCCCAACTGTAAAGTACAACTGAAAAGGGAAAACAGCAACTGTAAAGTAAAACTGTAGCCTCGAGCCGTCCACTGGAAGTCCCTCCTAAAGGGTGAGTACAGATGGATCAGCTCCTGGATCGCCCACCACGGATCCTACCTGAAGGGTAGGTACAGATAGCTTTCACAACACTCTCGCCCGTCAACCTCTTTAGAGTGTTGTCTCGCTGTGAAGTCCACCTCCGGGTATTGACTCGTCATGTAGTCCACCTATGGGTACCGTCCAGTCCTCGAACACTCGGCCTTCATCAGCACTGCCACCGTCTGCAACCAACACAACGCGGTGCGGGCATAGCCCGTGCAGGGGTGAGTATAACGATACTCATTAGGGACCCCGAGACCCTCAAGGTCTCACTAAAACCAACAAGTATAACCACAAAGAAGATCTCAACAGATAACCTCTACTTAGGTATATGCCCATACATATACCTAAGTTATCAAGTAACCCATCTCAATCATGAGGAAACACAAGGATTGTGAAATCAACGGATAACCACTACCTAGGTATATGACCATACATATACCTAAGTTATCAAGTAACTCATCTCAATCATGAGGAAACACAAAGGTCATAGACTCAGCTCAAACCAGGATTTTCATTATCGAAAACGTAACTGCTGATGAGCTCCGTCTCTGAAGTGTACAGTGGTCCTATCACGACTCCGAGGTACTGCTCACTAACCTAAGACTGCTGAAGTACTCCTCCTGTCGATTACCGCGGGTCTGCGGCCAACTATCGGGCCCTCCGTCCACTGTGGGTCTGTCGCCAAATACCGGGCACTCCCCCTAATAGCTTACAGAGGTACTCCTCCGGTCGAGTATCGCGGGTCTGCTGCCAACTACCAGGCGCTCCGTCCGCTGTGGGTCTGCCGCCAAATACCGGGCGCTCCGTCCACTGGTCTAGTCGACTCACTACAAGTCGATTCAGTCAAGCAGTCGTCAGGTTTCAGCCGGCTACACGGTCTCCGTACTCCGTATGCTCGTCTCCGGGAGGGTCCTCTCCACGAGCTACATGTCGATACTCCAAGTATCACAAAGTCCCATGAAGAAGTATCCAAAGGACCGCCTCATCATAGGGGTCTCAACGTAACAGACGGTGCGTCAATCGGACGCCCGGTCTGTGAGTTACTAGCCTTTTCATCCTAGGGGCCCGATTGGTTTTGTGAGCGAACCAATCCCGGCCGTATCTCAACTGTACCCCGAACTCTCATAGGGTATACACATAGGGACCCTTTCTCAACATGATCATCAACGCCGCTGACGGTTCGTCAAACGGACGTCCTGTCTGAAAAATATCATCTTTTCTGTTCCAGGGGCCCGGTTGGATTTTGGGTACAATCCAACCCGGCCATATTCCAACTGCTTCCAAAACTCGGCCGAAGTATACCAAAATTTCCATCTCATCAAGAGGAATTCAATGAAACAGACAGCGCGTCAATCGGACGCCTGGTCTGTGAATTATTGGATTTTTCGTTCCAGGGGCCCGGTTGGTTTTGTGAGCGAACCAACCCGACCGTACTCCAACGGCATCCAAACCTCGAGCGGAGTAATCCAAAATATCCTTCTCACTTAGAGAAATTCAACAATGTCGACGGCACGTCATTTGGACGTCCGTAACTCAATTTACGAGTGTTTCCGCTCCAAGGGCTCGGTTGGTTTCGTGTACGAACCAACCCAGCCGTACCCAAAGTTCTCCGAAACCTTGAGTGTAATATACCGAAACGACCGTCTCGATCCAAGGATCGTGTTTCCGCTGACGGCGCGTCGATCAGAGGTCCGTAGTCCAAGAAGTGAGCGTTTGAACAGAAAATTATGAGTACGGGGGGTCTGGGCCCAGCCCGACCCTGCCCGACGGCCCGACCCGGGCGGCGGCAAGGCGGCGCGGCCAGCGCGGCGGTGCGGGCGGTGTGGCGACAAGGTGGCGCGGCGGCGCGACGGCGCGGCGGCGTGGCCAGCTCGCCGAGCACGGGGGGGAAAATTCCCCCCCTGGTTTTAAAACGGTGCGACATTATGTCGCGCCTTGAGGAAAACGGCCCCCCACATGGGGGCCCGCTGCTTGGACGGTGCACGAGGGGCAAGCCCCCCCCCCCCCCTTAATTCTCTAACGGTGCGGCATTATGTCGCGCCTTTGATGAAAACGGCCCCCCACGTGGGGGCCCTCCGAAAAGACACCACCGGGGGTTTCGACCCCCGGTTTTTCCAAATCCCGGCCGGCCTAAGGCCGGCCATTTTATTTCTTACGCGGAACCCTCGGGTCCTGCCTTCTGGTCACCGGCGGCCGGCAAAGCGGGCCGCTTTTGCCAAACCGCCGCAGCTCTGCTGCGGTGGGCTCCTCTGGCTGCTCTGCCGCGGCCCCTTCGGTCGCGGCTCATTCTTTTCCGCTGGCGGCCGGTTTTCCAGCCGCTCCTTCCAGCTATGTCGCGGCTCAAAGCTGCGGCCCTTATTCGACAAGCAGGGCATGACGGTGCCGCGTCCCTCTGCCATGGCCCAACTTCGGTCGCGGTCTCTTCCAACTTCAACGGCGCGGCGCGGCGGCGCCGCGTTTCTTCGTCCCATCCCATACCGGCCATAATTTCTTCTTTTCCGCACGGTGCAACGGCACCGCATTACCCCGCTCCAATGCGCATCAATTACAAGCACTAGGGAAGGGGTCGGCCGTGTTTGTGCGGTCCGGCCTCCCTCTGTTAATCCGATAATAGTCGGTTATTTAAATCAAAGAATAACGCTAGAAAAGATATTCAAGAGTACAAAAAGAAAACCCCTACCTCGCTTTTCGTTATGAGTTGACGAAGTCGCGGAAAGGTGGCGTCGATTCGTCGACGTCAGAAAAGAGAAAGTCATTGATGATGTCGGTGTTATTCGTGAATGATGCTTCCTTCTTTATTCCGGAAGGAGTGGGATGGAGACATCCAAGCAGTAATCAACATTGGCAACTTCACGTTCTTCTTTGGAAAAGTCATTCCTTGTCGGGAGATTATTTCCTTTATCCTTCCAAGACTCCACTACAAGATCCCGACAACCCCCAAATAATAAAAACAACACATCTAATTATAGTGTTAGCTTAATGAATTCAAAATGATTCAAATTCAATAAGTTACATACCTTCATTAATGGGTGGAGAGGCTCCAAAATTAATGGAGGAAGGTGGAAGTGAAGAGTTCACGTTTAATTGGGGGTTCAAGGGAGTTAAGGAGTTTAAGGAAAAGTGATAGGTTAGGGGTTCATGCGGACCCCACCTCCCTTACACATATCCTCCCATGGGAAGTTGGGTGGGGTATGGGCTATACCTCAACTTCCCTTTGGAGGAATTAACTTCCACTAGAAAGAAAAATAATTGTTATACAATTTTATTTCTTTCTATCTTCTTCTTCTTTTTTACCCATTTCATTTTTAACAACACCATCCGAGCAACCGCACCTTCAGAAAAGGTGTTACTAGGCAAATATCGGCGTTGTGGTTCCATCGGTGCTCTCGGAATTCTATTCCGAGCATCGGTTCAAAAGTTAGAAATTCCCACTCATTCGTTCACTGAACGTACCCGAGCCAAACTTAGGAAATTTATTCTGGGCACACCGGGCCTCGGAATCAGGTGCCGTCAGAAACTGCGTTCTTGTAAAATTTCAAAGAAAATTAAGAAAAAAATTTCCTTGAAATTTCTAGGTCTTTACAAATAATATTTTCTAAATAGATATTTAATGGAGTATATTTATATTGAACAACCACTTGGTTTTGAAAATCCTCATCTACCACATTCATTTTTCAAACTTTTTAAAGCTATTTATGGCCATAAATAGCACCAAGAGCATGGTATAGAATATTAAGTTCTTTAAATTGAGAAAATAATTTTTTTGTAGGATTAGAAGATCCTACTCTCTTTAAGAAAATAGTTTGTTCTGATATTTTATTATTACAGATCTATGTAAATTAATTTCTCATTGGTTCAACTAATAAAAATATTTTTACTGGATTTTTTAAACCTACAAAAAAAATGAATTTAAATGAATATGATGAGAGAATTAATTTTCTTTCTTTATCTTCAAATATATCAAAATGAATATAAAATTATTTTATGTCAAAGTAAATTTATAATTAATTTATTGAAAAAATTTGGTCTATAAAATAATAAAACATATACAAATCCCTTTTGTACCAAAATATAACATGATTTGGATGAAGCTGGAAAGCCAGTTGACAGTAAGTTTTATTGTGGCCTGATTGGTTTCTTATATCTTACTAGTAGTAAAACAAACATTATTTTTTGGT
Source organism: Viscum album (assembly GCA_963277665.1). Classification (NCBI taxonomy): domain Eukaryota; kingdom Viridiplantae; phylum Streptophyta; class Magnoliopsida; order Santalales; family Viscaceae; genus Viscum; species Viscum album. Next base: position 1,297,444,258 of record OY728135.1, read on the forward strand.
CTTTATTTATTCTAGATTCAAATAAAATTAAAAATAATCTCATCTTACGAATATTAAAAGTATTTTTAGATATTTGAAAGAAACAATTTTTCAATCTTTACATCATTGGGAAAATTATTTTTCTAATTTTATCTCATATTCAGATACTGATCTTAGATGATATAGGTTAGATAAGAAGACTTCCTAAAGTGCATCACTTTTTCGGGAAATCCTTAGTTTAATGTTCAAGTAAGAAATCACATTTAGTTGTTTTTTCAACAATTGAGGAAGAATATATATCTTCTAGTAGTTGGTGTACACAAGTTTTCTATATGAAACACACACTACTTGAATTTAGACTTAATTTTAACAATATTCTTATTTTATGTGACAATTCAAGTGTAATTAATAACTAAAATAATCCTTTAATTTGTTCAATAACTAATCATATTTTATAAGGTATCATTTTATGAGAGATAATATTCTAAAAAAGGATAAATCTTTATAATTTTTTAATACTCTATATTAACTTGTTGATATTTTCACTAAACTACTTCTCACTTCTAATTTTGAATTTATTAAGGGTGGGTTAGGAATATTTATTTTTAAATAAAGTTCTTATTACATTTTTAATTTAATTTTAGTTTATTTATATTACTCTATGTTAAAATATTATTTATTTTCTATTTATTTCAAAAATTATAGCTATATTAATCTTTTCAAAAATGTTTCTTTTAAAAAATTAAATATATAATTGTTACACTAAGTAATTGGGATTGTGAAACTAAACAGACATCACAAAAACTATCAAAACTTTATATCTCTCCCTCCCTTACCTTTAATCTAGAACCCTTTTGACCTATCAGAGCTCTCAATTGCTCTTAGAAACCTTAAAATATGAACCTCAAACCATTATATTTTTAAAAATGTAAAACACAAGAAGAGAGAAGAAGGTGGTTCGATTAAATCTCATCACCAATATACATTAGAAGAATATAGATGAGTCCTTCATGGGAATTTCATCAAATATGAGTGGTTATTTTAGATGAACCATATGTTATAAAATATCTATATTTTCAAGGATGATAATTTATTTTCAATGGATAAAACAATAATCAAGTGTTCAATACAGAAGAAAAAAATCTTTAGAGAATTTCCTAGTTTAGTTTTGGAGACACTAGGGACATCATAATTTTAAAGGTAAATGATATAGAGTTTTTTATATATTCGGTATAAACAGACTAGTTTTTTCAGAGTCCCCATAAAGGGGGTTTTAACTTTATCCTTAGGTATATTAGATATGAGAACCATAAATATGAAGATATTATTCATTTTATTTTTGGATCCACCCTAGTATGAAAATTGTTTATAAATGATATTTAATCTAAATTGGATGTGTTGGTTAATTGTATTCAAACTACATCTGTGCCATGTAATTCTAAGAACACTAATTTTATTTCTGCTGGAACCTTATAAAAATTTGGTTTCTCTAAGAACACATCAAAAGGAAAGTTGATTCATGTTGGTGCGGATGACCAAAAAGTATCTGGTGCTAATACTCATGGGTAGCAGGGTATATAGAAATCAACTAAGTCAATACAAATTCATGGTGAATAAATTTGGGAATTAAAAAGTAAAGGATGTTGTAGAACTGACAAGGAGACATGGTATTTTCGTTAGTGATCTACATACAGAATTAAATTTCCATCATTATTCTAAAGAACCCTCGTAAGAATAAATCGATGAGGATATTGTCACAAGTCCTAGACAAAGAGAAGATCATGTGGTTCAGGAACAAGAATTTGATTTCTAGAAGTTGAAAAACTAGTGTTATTAGGTGTGTTAAAAGCTTTCACAGATAAACCAACTAAAAATACTGATTATTATAAGGCTCATTCATAAGATTAGGCTAAAATGAATTCTCTATATTGTGATAAACTGAAAATATCAGCAATTGAAATAATTGAAATAATTAAAAATAAAAAAGTTTGTATTTTTGTAGAATATTTGGAAATGATATTAATAAATTTGGAGGAAAAATAGAAGTTCTTTCACCTTTGACATAATCATCCAATGAGAATAAAAAATATATGTCCCTATTTGCAGTTAAAGTAAGACATCTACTAAGATTTCAAGAAGAAGAGTCTTATGAATATCTTAGTGATCAGATTAAAGATTTGGTTATCAAATAAAATGAGATGAGATAATATAATTAAAACTTTCAAAAGAAATTTGAAGTTACTAAAAATATTTCTAATATACTCTAAAATATTTAGAATATTTGAAAATTTCTACCGTTTTACAAGAAGTGTTGGAATCAGTTCCAGAGCATCTCCATAACCTTCAATAAAATTCTATTTTAAGAATATATTTTGATACATTTAAAAGATAATTTTTAGAAAAAATTGGTAATATAAGGTAAGAAACTATTTTAAAATCATATTTTGGGGATTTAAAAAAATACCTAGGGAGATAGTTTGAATAGATAGGAAGTTGCTCATGTCTGGACAGAGACTTTACTTCTAGTAATCCACCCTCTCTAGATTTTCTAATATGATTTAAATATATAACTATAGTTCTATATATAATAAATTATTGAAATTAAAGTGATTGGTGTGATGGTATTCCACTTCACATTTTTTCTAAAAATTGGAACGCTCTTATTAAAAATATAACATCTAATGAGCCTAGTATAAGAAACCTTCTCAATTAATTGAGAGAGATGTTGTAGACTTTTTTACTACCTATAGAAAACATACATGAGTTTTTAAATATCAATTTATTTGAAAATACTAAAATGGGACAAGAATAAAAATATTTTTATGAATTAGTGGGTTGAGATGTTCAATCACAATTATAAAGTAATGATATAAGATCATTAGGATGTTCATCAAGATCTTCAACATTCATATAACTATGACACCTCGTCTAGCCCATAACCTTCACCCTTATCCAATCCTACTTCTTAACATTTTTTCCATCCAAATACATGTTACAATATTATGTTTTTTAACTATAGTTCAATTGTTTATTATGTAATTATTCTTTTATTATATTTCATGAAAATCATTGGCTACCAGGATATATTCAAATATACTCTTTATTAAATACTCTTGTCTACAAACAATAATATCTCTTATATGTCAGTTTTTACTATAACTATGATCTAAATTAGTTTCTTAATCAAATAAAATAATATTAATTTCTTAGGGTATTGGTTTCTCATACTCAGTCATTGGTGGATTCTTAACTTCATGTACTAACATATGGACGTTTTGATTCCCTATAAATGAACCCAAAGTCCCTATAAAATATTTTTTATAAAGTTTTATACTACATGTACTCATTTGGGTAGGTCTTAAGATAAGTGGTACTACATAGTGAAAATCACCAAAATTGCTGACAGAGTGTTAGTGGAGTGGATTATTAGATATTTGTTCCTTGAATTACAATAAATATTATTGTCTTCTTCTTCACTATTTTTATATTGCATAATTTTCTTAAAGAAGTGAATGATATATTTTTTCATAACATATAAGGAAGGGTAAAATTTTTAATTTATCAAGATTTGTAAAAGGAAAAAATTCCCCCTCTTGTGTATCTTCATATTATTCTGACCAAACATGGGAAACACCTAATAATATTTCTACCTATTATATTTGGTGCAATCCACTCTTCCTGTAACAGCTTGATATTTTAGAATATGATTCTATTAAAATAAATACAATTTATTCGATATCTTGTGATAAATGAAATCCTGATTCTAAATGAGTCATAATAAAGTATATCATTATAACCTAGACCTAAAATTGGAAGAGTAAATAGTAATTACCACTTTTTAAAAAAAATTATAATGGTTTTAGATGAAGAAAATATATTTTTTAAAAGTAATTATATGATTTAAAAATAAATTTTTCCCTAAAAATTGGTTTTATTGATTTTTGTGAATAAATAATATAATTAATTTCGACCACATATAGAAATGGTATATGATAAAAATGGATATAATTTTTGGAATCATCATATCAAAATTTTATTAGGGTTAAATTTTGTTATTTTTCAAAAATGAATGATTTTGTAGTGAATAGTGAAAAACTAATTTTTCAAATACGGTATCTTTTATGATATGGTCAAGACATAAATATGATATGAAAAATTATTAAAATTATGGAAATAATTATGTATGATGATGTACTAAAATTATCATACAAAAATAATTCAAAACACGTAAATTATAATTTATTTCATGATACATATGAAAATCATTTTTAGTACCAACACAGTGCTTGTGTAGCACTAGAAAAGTCAAATATGGTGTCTTCATGATAAAAATGGAGAATTAAAACACCTTTTCATTACATTTTTAGTAAATATCATATATAAATTATTAATCTTATTGATAATTTAGAATTTTCTATTTATATAACAAGAATATTATCTGCATGCTTGTGTAATGCTTTCATGTGGCTAGAAAAGTTAAAATAAAAAAATAAATAAGGTTTAATTACATATTTGTGAGTAAATATATATATTGAATGAATATCAAGATTTATATTGAACTTAAAAATTTAATTTTAAAATGGTAATTTATTTTAAATTTCTATAAATAAAATACTTACCTTAAATGCTTAGGCAATAACGATATAGTCTTTATTCAATTAATAGAAAAATCAAATAAAAGATGTTAAAAATATCAAAAATAATAAAATTTGTTTGAATTATTTTTTTACATTAATTTTTTATATAAATTTAACATATTAGGGATATGTTAATGGTTTATATTCTAATTCCAATGCTGGGATATTATTTTTAAATTCAATTTATGTGAATATTTCTTAAAATGATATTAATAGTACTTTAAGTTAAATATATTTTAATAAATTATTTAAAAATCATGAAATATTTAACCTGAAAAATTAAGATTATAATTGGAAAAAATTTTCACTTGTCCATTTATTATCAAATTTTCATATTATATGTAAAATTATAAACATTCAATTTTGAAAAATCTATTATAATAATTGAGGATAAAATTGGTTACCCAAGGGTTAAACCAAAAGATAAGATTTAAAATGATATCTAAACCTAACAAAATTTTATTGGGTAATTATATTAAGATCTTATTTTACTAGTCTTATAATTCATGTCATTTTGGAACCATTTTAAATGATTTAGGGACATATTATATTGTAATATTTCTTATATTTCTAAAATTGAATTTAATGATGTTTTATAATAAAAAATATCTTATTATTGATTTAAAATTCATAAAAAAATATTATATTATGTCAAGTTAATTTAATATGGTTTAAAATATTAATAATTCTTCATTAATGGGTTGTTTTTATTCTATATTAACTTTCTTGATCCCTAAACATTAAAAACATAGATGTTCCCCACCCCTCACATAAAAAAGGTCACATCCTCCCCTCACTTATTCCCGCATATTGATCTAATAAGGAAACCCAAAATATAAGAAAATATATTTAAAATAACATTATATATGTTCTATAGGTGGTTTTGTTTCTAAATTATCAAACCTAGGTCATTATGAATTGATCTAAAGGAAGTCTACCGAGAAATGGGTAATCGTCTTTACCAACTCCTTTATGTTTATATCATCTTATACTTAATATAAACATATTGTACCCATATTTAAATAATAAATCCATTATTATAAATATTTTGAGATGTTATTATGATTATGGTACAACCATTTCCCATCTCTTTTATATCTTACAAAAAGCAAAAACATCGCTCGTACATGCATACAGCTTGTTGTATCCACATAGCGGTGTAATTTGTTTTTAATCACCACATTAATTGTAAGGTTATATATATGAAACTAATGCATTTATATGATATTTATGAAATAATTATTCATATTTAATTATAATATCATATCTATCTTCTTACCTTCCAATATGTTGGAAAATGATAATGTCGCTCATGCATACGTGTGGACTACAACCGCCACGAAGCGATGTGATTATTTTTTGATTCAAATTCTAAATGGATACTAATAAGAAAATATTTAATTAATATATAATAAATATTTGATATAAAATTATCCCATAATGAAGAATTATTATTTACCATTCTTATGTTGTGTTTTTTGTAAAGTAAAAATAGAATTCATTTGTACGTACAGCCTACTATCTCCATAATTGGTGAAAGTGATTTTTCTATTTATATATTTTATTAATGAATATAAATAATTATATATTGAATATATATGAAATTTATATCATTAATAAAAAAACTATATATGATGTAACTATGATAAAGATTCAAGGACCGAAACTACTGAATCAAAACATATATAGAAAGTGAAGCCGGGTAACATGCTAAGTAACGTTAATAATATTAGATTGTAAACAAATGGGGGATAAAAAGTTATAAATGGATCATATATGATATTATATATATATATATATATAACTTTTATGTATGTATAATTAATATAAATATTTTATAGAGTACATTAAAACCAATTACATGTCAAATCAAACATGAGGTAAGGATTTCTTAACTCAATCATATTTCACTGAATTATATCATAGTTTCATTGGTTCTATTATACCAGAATTATGTTTAAAATGATGTTGATTTAATTATTTTGTATTTAAAAAAATTTTGATTTACATTTTTTACATATAATGGATCCATTTATTAATTCTCAATTCTGTGATATGATCCTCTTAAGGGATTTCATCTCAATTTCACTTTAGTGAGGCATATTTCAAATTTATGAACATATTTTATTATATGTGGTGTATATACTACCCCTTTTATATTATTTATTGTGAATAATTTATAATTAAAATTATTTTAAGTTTCAATTAAAATTATTTCCTCCAATGGTATTTGAGTTTAATTTTACAAAGAGATAAGAGATTTCATAACTCAACTTATTTCCATCGGGTTATATTACTTATTAATTTTCTTTGATATGCTAAGAAAAAGGGTGTAATGATATTTGATTATTCTATTTTTTATATACCCCTGTTTTACATGGATTTTAATTGAAAAAAATAATCAATTAGTTGATTAATTTTCACTTTAAATATTTGATCTTCGTAAGGGGTTTCTTAACTCAATTTCCCTTAATTGGATTATAATTATATTTCATTGACTGTGTTACTCCATGATTATGTTTGAAATAAAATATTATTTAATTATTTTTTATTTATACTTATATTATTTATATTTAAATTTTTTACACATAATCACTTTATTGATTAATTCTCACTTCAATAATGTGATATTTGTACAAAATTTCAGCTCAATTTCCACTCTATTGAGACATATCTTTTATTATAGAACTACTTACTATTATGTGGTGTATATAATACACCTTTTATGTATTTAACCTGAGTATATTTTCATTCAGAATTATTAATGTTTCAATTTTTTTGTACACTTTCAATGGCTTATAATTTAAAAGGTACCAAAGTGGTATGAATTTATTTTACAATATAATTTTTCGAGGATTTCTGGAATTTTTTGTTGAAAAAATATTATAATATATCCTTCATAAAATTAATCTATATTATTATCATATATATATATAAGTATATTCTATGTTTTCTTAAAAAATTATTCTCTTTTGAAGTTTAATCAAATCTAAGAAATTTTTTAATAGAAAAGTCTATATTATTTCACCTTTTGATCAGGTATATTATTCATCCATGCCCATATTTTTTAAATTTTATTTTTAAATGTCCTTTTTATTTACTGAAATTATCTATTAAGGAACTTTTAATTTATATTTGAATTTTTACATTTTTAAAGGAATATTTTTAATGTTTTCTAAAATTTTCATTTTTACCGTTCTTTATAAAAAAAATCATAAGTAATGTTTTCTTTTTAATGTATATGGTGGTATTTAACTTCCTACTTCCATAACCTTTTTATGAAATTTAGATTCTTCTAAACGTTTTTAATGGTTTTAAGAATAAAATTATATAATAAAAAATTATTTTATTTTTTCACTTCCATTTTCTTGTATTCTCCAAAATACATGCATTTAATATAAGCCCTATATTTTTGAGTAATTGATGGACATGTGTTATCTCTTATTAATTTTTTGGTCATTAACATTCTCTTGAAACATTTAATTTCTTATGATCATTAGACTGTACATTTATCTTAAATATCCATATTATTTTTGTCATAGATATTATTATTACCTAAATTTTATACCATTTCTACATATGGTGTATAAATTTTAAATCTATTCAATTTACTAAGGGACTACTAATATTTCATAGTCTTTACTTAGTAATGAAATTTGTTGATAAGGCATATTGTTTGTGAATTAAATTGATCATTCAATACATGTGGAATTAATTAGACATGTAGTGATGGTTGGGGCCTAGAATTATATATCCTCTTGATGCATTGACAAGACTCATGAGACAAATCTGTTGGCTAGACTTATTAAAATTATTTTTGTTGTGTACCTACCCAATTATTAAGCTATAATAGAAAACTAATTTGGTAGTAAATATATCATGATGTCTAATATCATGATGTCAAATGTTAACCATTTCCTTCCTTGATAATTTAGTTATAATTATCCATGATATTACAGCATTAATATTATCCATGAATTCATTTCATGTTAAACGTATTTATTAAAATTAATTTTTTTAGTTATATACCTTTACATATTGATTTTTCCTTATTTACTCATGATGGATTCTACTATAAATAATTGTTACTGATAATATAAACATAGCCTTTATTTTTTTTATTTTTCCCATGATATGAAGAAGAATATTATAAATTATGTCAAGGATGTAAGGATGTCTATTATGCTATGTTTTTCTATTTCCAAAGTAATATGTGAAAAATATATGAATCTATTTTACAAAGACTTCTAAAATATTTGGGAATTTGGGATAAAATAACTTGTATCTAGTTCCAGTGTAAAAAAATACAATGTATCAGGTTTACTAGAGTTGGGGTTGTTTCAATTGTCACCAAAGTAAGTTTAGAAGAAACCTTGAGAACATTATTTAAGAAAACATATATTATGGAACATAACCCTGTGATTGATTTTGAGGATATGTTTAAGTATAGGATAACATCATAAAATTTTGGTAACATATGGATTATTTAGTATTCCTAGAAATAAATCCCAATCTAGATACTACAAGTGTATGTGGTTTTTAACATAGATGTATCTTGGAGTAATAACCCTAAAAAGAGTTTATTGATTATATATCATCCATTATTTGGATTCAAAGTGAATTTTATTTCTCTATGAACCTTGTTTGAAAGTCCCGTAGGATATTATCTGTTTAATTCTAATATTATTTATTAACCACTATGATTAATGGGATGATATAACCAACGGAAACCTTTGATATTTCATAGTGATGTTGTAACATCCTAGGTAAATAAAGAATAATACATTTTTATATTTATTAATATTTTTGAATTAAATATTAATTTCACTTTAAACGTGATTATATGTTCATCAGTGAACCTGACACACAATATTGAGTTTCTCTGAAATCTTATGTTTCACACAAGGCTGAGTTATACGAAGAAAAATAATAATAATGTAATATTATTATTTTAAATGTTATTTTACGCATAATTGTTGTATAGGTGGGAATGAACAAAACTAATAATATTATTATTAAACAGGTTTTTTAAATGTTTTTACATTTATCCAATAAATATTAGAGGCTTAAAATGAGAATGAATCTGATTTTAAGCATAAATACTCTAATATTTTTTAAAGGTAGTTTTACCGCCTTATGATGGAGAACTCTTATTAAATCTAGTTTTTGTCACTTTTATATGTTCCATTTGAAAAAATAAACATCTTCTTTAGAATTGGTACATCAAAATTTACTTTGTGTAAATTTTTGGTATTTTTTTGATAAAGTTTATTTTTTTAATGAATAGTGAAATATACTGCATTTTAAGTCAAAACTGCATTTTCATAAAATTTATTTATATGATCATATTTTCCTTTTAATTGGTTTTAAAGTGTAATTAGATTATATTTTTATAATTTAATATAATTTTTTTCATTTTAAGTAATTTCACTTTGAAATTGGACATAAACACATGTCAATCTTTTGATAGTTTTTACTTCTTAAAAACACGCTTTTTGGTTTTGACAACAAAAATTAATTTTAAATTAATTTATTCAACTCAGTTTTTTTGAATTTATAAAAATTGATTCCATGTTTGGAATCAAGAGTTTAAAATTTTTTAAATAGGTATCTTTTATTTTTAGACATTATGAATTGTAACTTTGTAAATATTTTATTTACCATATTTAAAGGGTAAATATGGTAAATAAGGTTAAAAAGTAATATTATAGTAATATTAAATTATCCTAACACATATTCTAACCCTATTGGATGAGATATTTCGGACCATGGGAATTCTTGGGTCTATTGTATGACCCCATGGAGCCACTTGTGTGTGAAAATGACATTTAATTACTTTTAATTTAAAGTTAAGGAAAATATAACCTAAACATGTATCTTCTAATAAAACTATTTTTATGTGGGGTTATATAAGTTATATTTTAGACTATAAAAAATCATTATAAATCTAAAATTATTTCCTATATAACGGTATTTTATTTATAATTTATTGACATCAAATAAATAAATTTATTTATGACACAATGATTATGTTGTGATTAGCTTGTGGATTAATAATTTAAATAAATTAGATTATAAAAATTAAAATAAATCTATTTTGAAACTTTTTATTGCATACACGAATTTTATAGATGATTATGACTTGTTATATTCGAATTAATGATGTTTTTTCGAATGAATCATATTGTTATAGGTTTTTAAAATTTCATGATATGAACAGTATAAAAATTGACATAAATGAGTTTTTAAATTAATTAATATTTTATTAAATGAAATAATAGTAATAAAAATATAATATTCTTCCAAATGACATATATAATGTTAAGTATGTCGTTAATGGTCCATCTTCGGGTTTCTTGTCATTTTATAGTATGTACAGTAACCATATATTACGAATATAGAAGAAGACGTGGTAAAAGCTAAATAAGTTTAATAAGGGTTAAAGCTAAAAGATAAGGTTAATTTTGTTCCCTAAACTTGTCTAAAACCCATTGGATGAAGTTATTTATACCCATACTCATCTGATATTCTAAATATATCTCTTTTGTGTTATTATAATTCGAAAATCAATTAATAATAAAATAACACTTTCAAACTTTTCTAAACTGCACATCCCCCCTCTTATAAAAGGACAACACCTCTAACCATTACTCTCACCCTTAAATCCCCATTGGATATTCAAAATTCTACCCAATTAATCTCCCAACATCCCTCCCTTACTCCTATAATCCTTCCCTTATGCATAAGGTAATTCAAGAAATCCCTTTGGCTCAAATCAAAGGAATTTACCCGATTTGAGGTAACACCTTCTCTCAAGTTTCTTTCCATTAATTTTCCTTATCCACTCCCTATGCTCTTATTATTATTCCATATTTGGGATCAGTAGTTCCAAATTATATAAATATTTAACTTTAATGTTTAGTCATTATGAATAGTAAATTCAGTAAATATTTTATTTACAATGGTTAAAGGGTAAATCCAGTAATTAAGGGTAAAACAATATTATTATAAAAACATTAAATTACACTAACATAAGTCCTAACCCTATTGGATGAGATATGACTGACCATGGGTATCTTTGGGTTGATTTAAGACCCCATGGAACCACTTGTGTGTGAAAATGACATTTAATTACGTTTAATTTAAGGCTAAGGAAAATATAACCAAAACATGTATCTTTTACTAAAATAATTTTTATATGGGGTATTATATGTTATATCTTTAGTTATAAAAAGTTATTATAAATATAAAAAATTTTCCTACATCATGGGATTTTATTTATAATTTATAGACATAAAATAAATAAATTTATTTATGAAACAATGATGATGTAGTGGTTACCTTGTTAATGAAGGATTTAAATAAATGAGATTATAAAAATTAAAATAAATTTATTTTTTTAACTTTTTATGCCATCAAAAAATTTAATGGATGACTATTAATTGTTATATTTTAATTAATGAAGTGTTTTGAAATAAAATAAGTTTTTATGGATTTTTAAAAAGTCAAGAAATGAATAGTATACAAATTGACATAAATGAGTTTCTAAATAAATTAATATTTTATTAAATTCTATAATAGTCCTAAAAATCTATGATTTGTCCAAATGACATATATGATGTTAAAATATTCATTAATGATCCATTTTTGGGTCCCTTAAATTTTAAATAAGTTTGGTAAGGGTTAAATCTAAAATATAAGGTTAATGTTGTGACCAAAACTTGTCTAAACCCCATTGTATGAGATGATTTCGGCCCATCCTCATATTATATTCTAAATATATCACTTTTTATGTTATTATAATTCTAAAATCAATTAATAATAAAATAATACTTTCAAACTTTCCTAAATTTCCCCTCTTCCCTCTTATAAAAGTACACCACCTCTATCCCTTACTCACACCCCTCAATCCCCCTTGTATCATCAAATATCTACCCAAATAATCTCCCAAAATCCATCATTTCTTCCTTGAATCATTCCCTTAGGTAGAAGTAAATTCAAGAAAGCCCTTTGGATCAAATCAAAAGAAGTTACCCCATTTGAGGTTACATCTTCTCTCAATTTACTTTCCATTATTTTTCCTTATACACTCCCAATTATCTTATTATTATTTTTTATATAATAACAATAGTATCATCAATATAATATGTTGGTTTTAGGAGAAGTATTCGCAATACACTTAGAAACACCTCCGTCTAATGGGTATAGAACACACTATTTCTCTGGACGGTGAATTACTGTCTCACGAAACGATGATTGTTCAATCTTCTCTTACCTCCTCTTATGGTGGACATTATGATTTAACTATAATTATATATGATATTTATGATATTTATTTTATCTCTATGCTTCTATAATTCTCATTTAGAACATAGCTTTATGATATCCAGGTATATTTTCATTTGAGGAAGTGCAGACTAATTCCCCATCAAAGTTATATGACTCATCCAAGATATACATGGAAACTATAAAGTATAGAATTAATGAAATTATATAACATATATGACATATATATTATACTGTAATTATAATATACCTTTGTATTATTTATTTTTCATTCCTTTAAACATGGAAAAGAAATAAATGTATCGTTCATGCGTATGTACGGCTTACTGTCTCTATGAACGGTGCATTTCATTTCTTATATCCACATTTTATGGACTATTATAAATACATATAAACTTTATATATGTGATATATATGATCTCTTAATCATGAATATCATTCTGGAGATAATTTACTTTTGACCGCATGGACCATTTATAATTATAACAAGTTCATTTTTTACTCAAGTTCCAAACATTGACAAAATGTCTGATATGAACTCAAATAATTAACTAATTATTATAGAAAAATAATAAGTGATATAAAATGAATAATAAACATGAAATTTTTTTTAATAAAGTTGAAATTAACTTAAGTTCCTTATTTAGGAAAAACAAGGAGCATACGAGACAAGTCGGACTCAATGTAAGGGACTTTGTCCCAATCTCCTTTCATTGAGGTGTATTTTGATTTACACACGACTTGCTTTTATACAAGGTATAAAACCCGTTGACTTTTAAATTCATTAAAAGGGAATCTTTTTATATGTAGCGTTTTACTAGATAAAAAATGGAATGTTTCCTTTTAATGTATGCAGTGAAAATAACCTTTCAGCCGCCATGAGCATTATTAAATATTTTTCTAACTTAACAAGTCATTATATTTTTTAATTTAAAATAAATACCATATACATATTTTACATATTTTGGTATTGAAAATGGTTTTTAAAGTGTATTTACTATTTCAATATCTAAAAATTATTTCTTGTGATTGCAAATAAAATTATTATGATTAAAATGTAGATATTTTCAATCATTTATGTGTGATGATTATATAATGGTACTTGGACATTAGACAGGTCGTTATGTGATAAACCAAATGAAGGGTGGTTTTATGATAAACCAAGGATGGGTGGATATGTTATAACCTCTAATGCATTGGGTATTTAATTCATTCATATAGATATTATAGTTGTAAGAATGATTTGTGGAAGTCGACCGTATGGTTATTCCATTTAAGTATGATTATGTCCCATGCTTACCTTTTATATGTTATCTGTGATTTTTATGGGTTTTATGGTAATATTTTGGTTATAAAAGGCTTAGCAGTGATCTTTTATTTAGTGAAGAGTATTTACTACTTAAAAAAGGTGAAAATTGTTACTTATGAGAAAGTATTCATGTTTTACATGTTGTTTTAAAAAACTAATAGTTTTCCTTTTTTGTGTAACCCTTACTAAGGTTTTTATGCTCATACCATGTTTTTTAAAAGTTTTTCAGAAGACTGAAAGTTGAATAGGTTCAAGGATCGTATCAAGGAAAATTCATGTTGTTTAAAACATGGATCTAAAAATGTTTCTTTTCTTTTAAGAGTTTTTATTTTGTGAAAAAAAATGGATACTGAGTAGAAGTTTCTACATGTAATATTCAAGTTGTTATGAATAAATTATGACCGAATTCTACAAATCTCTAAACCTTAAAAGATCCTCAATGTGAATTATTAACTTAATTCAAGATTATGTAATGTTTAAGGTTGGGGCCCTATAGATATGGGATAAACCTAAAGTGTCTTGGGATGATACATATAAATTTGATCATATGTTTAAATAAATAGATACACCTTTTGAAATTTTATGTGATGGGATTTTAACAAGATTAATTATATTTTGGAAGATTTTTTATTGATTTGATATATTTAAAAACTTTTGGTTTAACAAAAATAATTATTTTGAAGGAATTATATTAGATTTTAGAAATGTAGGCTAAAGGATATGAGATAACTATTTTGGTTAAAACATTATTTAATGTTGATGTAATTGAGGTTACTTCGCATATATGGTTTTTTATTTATTAAAGGATCTATGTTAAACATTTTTTTTATTTATGAATTTTTTAAGCAGACATATTATTTTATTACATGAATATTTAACCACATTGGACAGACTATGACAATAATTTTTGGTTTTAGTAAAGATAAAATCAATAGATTTTTATTCTATTTTGGATTATATGATCAATTATAAGTTGATTCTAGTGCTTTGGGAATGAAAATTTCATCTAGAAAACTCATTGTTTAGAGAAAAAATGTTATTTTAGAGAAAATTTATTAAAGTAAGAAATTATACTTATTAATTAAGTATATTTCCTTATTTTATTATTCAATATATTAAAGGAGTTACAAAACGAAAGGAAAGGGGTCTTTAATTAAAAATCATACATAATTACATTCATTTTTTATGAATTGATTATTATTTTCAAACCTCACAGATTTATAATTTTATGGTCATTAAATTTATTATGACCATGCTCTCTATAAATCTATATTATTCCTTGGATGCTAGTTTTATCATCCATGTAAATATTTTAACTTCCCAACAATGTTTACCTTTTTTGGGATCTTGGTTATATGTTATTTTAGGTAACTATTTAGTTTCCCACTTTCCTTTTTCAATGAAAGTTTTATTATCCCATTGCACAAAGTGGTTTTTCAAAAAAAAATTGAAATATTTTACCTTCAAAAATAGAAGTAAACTTTGAAGGGTGTCATTTATCTAAGGTGTTATAATGTCATACCATTAGATTTTAGAATATATTTCTCTTCAAATAAATTTAATTTATTTTATTCCTCATGATACACGCAACCCTGAGTATATATTTTTTGCAATATAGTATATGATTATAACCTACCTATTAAGTTGGTGGAGTAAATAGTAATAAAAAAATTTTAAAAAAATTAAAATGGTTTTTTATTAATCAAGTATATTTTTAAGAGAGTCATTATATTCATTAAAAATTTATGTTTCCTTGAAAAAAATAATTTTCTTTTTTTAATAAATAATTTCATTAATTTATTCTACTTTTAGAAATGGTATTTGATAAAAATGATTTTTCTTTGAAATATCCATAATGAAACTATCAAAGTGTGAAATTTTATTATTTTTCTGAAATTAGTGGTTTTTCAATATATAGTGAAAAAATACATGTTTTTCAAATATGGTATCTTTTATGATATCACCAAGACAAAAATATGTTATAAAAAGTATTAATCTTATTAAAGTAATAATTTATGATAAAATAATATAAATAAAATAAAAAAATAATTAAAAATATTCAAATTATAATTTATTTCATTATACATCTGAAAATCACTTCTATTATCGACGCAATGCCTGTACAGCACTAGAAAAGTAAAATTTTGAGTCCTAATAACAAAAAAGGAGAAGTAAAAAGTATTTTAATTATCTTTTAAGTCACTATTATGTATGAATGATTATTTTTATTGATAGTTTATAATTTTTTATTTGTCCAACAACATTCTTATCAATATTTTTGTTCAATGATTTTTCAAATCTAGAAAGGTAAAAATAACATATTAAATAAGTTTTAATGACATAGATTGGGTAAATGTACATATTTAATGAATATAATGTTTTTTTAACTTAATTGATCTAATTTTAATATGGTAATTTGAATTTAATTTTTATAAATTAAATAAATACCTTAAATTCCTATATAATGTCGACACAATGTTGATTCAATTAAGAAAAAATAAACAAAATGATTTTCAAAATATTAACAGTAATACAATTTTGTTGAATTTTTATGTTCTGTGATATTTTAGATAAATTAATCATTCTATGTATTTATGAATGGTTTATATTATAATTCAATTTTTGTCATGTTATTTTCAATTTAAAATTATTTTAATAGTTATTAAAACGAAATTAATAGTTTTTTATGTTAAATATAATTTATTAAATTATTTAAAAATCATAAAAATATTACAAGAGAAAAATTTGAATTATAATTGTTTTAAAATTTCATCACTTTCCCATTTATGATCCAGTTTTCACCATATAAGTAAAATTATAAACCATTAATATTGGGAAATTCATTACCACGGTTAAAGATAAAATTGGTTTACAGTGGGGATAAACTGAAAGATAAGGTTTAAAATGATATAAATAAATTCCAAAAAATATTTTATAAATATA
The DNA here is from genome assembly GCA_963277665.1 of Viscum album. NCBI lineage: Eukaryota > Viridiplantae > Streptophyta > Magnoliopsida > Santalales > Viscaceae > Viscum > Viscum album. The sequence goes on from OY728135.1 coordinate 1,297,461,412, forward strand.
TTATGATCATAAATTACATATAGTATAATTCATGTCATTTTGGAACCATTTTAATTTTTTTAGACTCCTATTATATTTTAAAATTTCATGTATTTCCAAAAATGACATTAATGATGTTTTATAATAAATAATATTTTATTAAATGATTTAAAATTAAATAAAATTATTAGAAATTTTGAATGGTATAGGATTTTAAATATAAACCATTTTCTATTTATTAGTGAATTCTTCTTTTATAATTACTTTCTTAACCCCAAAATAGTAAACAACGTTAATATCGCCATAATTGTCAAAAGGGTTAACAGGTGTTAAAACTAAGATATCAGGGTCAAAACATAACCAATACTTGTCCAAAAATTAATTTTTGGGAGGATTTAGAATTATCCTTATATAATATTCTAAATATAAAAATTTTCAGTAATTGTCAATGAAAATTAATTTATACTAATTTAATAGTTTAATTAACTCTAAGAGTGAGTCTACCCACACTTATAAGTGGACACCCCCCCCCCCACACACACACACACACACCATTATTCAAACCTATTGATCCATCTATCATATAAAAACCATGAAAACATATCTTCCCAAAATCATTATCCATGTTATAGAGGTTTTGGTTTTCCCAAAATACCCACACTTGGGGCATTAATAAGGGATCAAAATGAAGTCTATCGAAGAATAGGTAATAATATTTATCGAATCTTCCATGTTTATTTATTATCCTACTTCTTATAAACCTATATTATCCATATTAAAATAATAAATCCAAAATTATAAGTTTTTTATATTTTATTATGATTTTTCTAAAACCATTGGTCTTATCATTTACATCCTACAAGAAGCGAAAATGCCGCTTGTGCATACGTACGGCTTACCATCTCCAAGTAGCGGTGTAATTAATTTTTCATCAGCACTTTACTTGGATTGTTATAAATATGGGACTAGGGAAGATATATATATAAATAATTCACTTATAATAATAATATCATATTTATATTATTACCCTGAAAACTTTTGGAAAACAATAACATCAGTCATGTGTACATGTGGACTACCACCCCCATGAAGCAATGTGGTCTTTTTATTATTATTTTACAGAGATAGTAATAAGGATAGATTTGATGAAAATATAAGTCATATATGATAAAAAATAATACTTTAATGGGGAATTACTATTTTTCTTTCTTATGTTCCATTCATAGAAAAGTGAAAATAGCACTCATTTGTATTTACGACCTATTGTCTCCATAAACGGAGTAATTTATTTTTCAATATATATATTTTATAAATGACTATAAATGTTTTTATATTGAATGTATATAATATTAATATTATTAATAAAAAAAATTATATGGTATAAAGATGAGAAATATACAAGGACTCAAACTTCCAAATCAAAATATACAAGAAAAATCAAGTACTTAAATCCCGAAATAATGATAATAATAAAATATTATTAAAAATAAGATGATAAAATGTTTCAAATGTATCATATATGATATTATATATATATATATATATATGAATATGGTTTTTCTATAGAATTATAATTAATATAAATTTATTAAATATGAAGTTAACAATAATTTTGATGAAATCTGAACTTGGGGAAAGGGTTTCTTAACTCAATCTTCTTTCATTGGGTTATATGACTTATTCATTGAGTATATTATATAAATATTATGTGTAAAAAGACATTTGATTGATTTATGATATATTTTCACATATTTTTAGTATATTTAAATTTGTTACTAATAATTTATCCATTGATTAATTATCTATTAAATTACATGGTATTTTTAAGGTATTTTGTCTCAATTTCACTTCATTGATACATATTTTAATATTACGCACCTATTTAATTTGATTTGAAAGTTACTGAGTACTATGGGAATCCATAACTCATTTTATTTTCTTTGGGTTATATTATTTCTTCATTTTATTTAATATGCTATTATTCGGTGTGGAATGACCTTTAATTATTTTATGTTTTATTTCAACTTGTTTGGGGTGGATTTAAATTTGATACACATAATCACTTCATTTATTGACTATACCTTCAATGATATTATCTTGGTAAGGGGTTTCATTGTTCAATTTTTATTCATTATTTTATAATTCTAAATCATTGAATATGTTATTCCATGATTCTATTTGAAATTACATAGAATTGTATTATATTTGATATACACTTTCCTTGTGTGAATTTAAATTGGTGACACATAATAAATTTATTGATTAATTATCACTTTAATGATTTGATCTTTGTGTATTATTTTGTATCAATTTCCAGATATATTGAAGCATGATGGGTATTATGTATATTTAGTTTTAGGATGTGAATATGCATCCCCATTGATGTATTTAACTTTAATATATATTTATTTTTGGTGATTAATGTTTCATTTCAAGATTATGCATTCTATGGGTTACAATTTAAAAAATTTCAAAGTGGTAGTAAATTATTTTAAAATCTTATCTTTCTTGTGATAGCCTATATTTTTTTTAAAGTAATATTATAATTTACCCTTCAAAAACATCAAAACGTTTCATATCTTATAGATATTTAATTATTTATCATGTTTTCTTTCATATTTTCTAATCCTTGGATGTTTAATTAATCTGAAAAAAAAATTAAAAGAAAAGTTGATCTTATTTCTCTTTTTGATTGTTATATTCTTATTTCATGTCCATAATTTTAAATTTTTAAAAGAATTGCTTTTTATTTACTCAAGTGATTTATTACTTACATTTTAAATAATCCTTGAATTTTAAAGGTTTAAAATTTAATCTTCATAATGTTTTATAAAAGTTTTATTTTCAACATTCTTTATAAAAAATTAAAATAAACATTTTCTTTTTAACATATATAGTATTAATGAAGATTCTCACCACCAAAACCATTTTATGAAATTTATCTTCCTATAAAATTTTTAACTATTTTCAAAAATAAAAAAAATTTAATGAAAATATATTTAGATATTTGATTTAAATATTATTTTTTTCACAGAAATACATAAATTTATTATAAATCTGATATTTTTTAAAAAATTTACATTCATCTGTTATCTCTTATTAATTTTGTGTTCATTAACTTTATCTTGGAACATTCAGTTTCTAGTGACCTTTAGATAATAAATTTATATTATGTATCCATATTATTTGTATCATAGATATGATTATTTTTTGAAACTATATATCATTTTTTCATACGATGTTTTACTTTTAATGTTATTTAATTTACTTGTAGAATATTGATATTCTATATTCTTTACTCAATTCAGACATTTATTGGTATGAAATATTATCTATGGATTATATTGATCATTCAATATATGTGGATGTAATTATAAATCTTTTGAAATGAGGGGTCCATAATTATATCCCCTCGATGAATTGACCATTCCATTAAGACAAATCATTTGATTATCTTTATTAATGGGTTTTTTATATGTACCTACCCATAGATTAAATTGCCTTTCCACTATTATTTAATGGTAAATATATCATGATGTCTGAGATCATGAAATCTAATATTAAGCATTTCCTTCATTAATAATTCATCAATTATTATCCCAGATATTACTACATTAATATTATCCATGGATACATTTCCTACTCAAGTTATTGATTAAATGGAATGTGTTTTTAGTTATATATCAAAGAAATATTTATTATTCCTTATTTAATCATGATAGAATCTATTTTATTTAACCCTCACATTTCATTTCATATATCCATTTTTTTTATTTTCACCAGGATATGAAGAATGATGTTATGAATATTATTCAGGACTCTATAATATTTCTTATATTATGTTTTTTATTTCTAGTGTAGTATGGTAAAAATATATGTATATACTTTAATAATACTACTAAATTATTCATTCCTTTAGGATGTGACCATTTATATCTAGTTCTATTTTAATAATAAAGATACCAACTCTGGGTTGCTGGAGTTAGGGTTGTTACACATCCACTATAATTTCCTTCTATTACACTTTTTGACAGGTAGTCTCAAGACGTATGATCCTATCCTCCACAACCATTGAAAAATATATCACCCTACTCATTAGATCCCTAATATAACTCCATTATCATTAAACCTTAGTATTAAGATCATGTATTCATATGCTTCTAATGTTTTTCCTAATGTCTCTCTTTTTCCGTCTATGAATGATGACTCTACTCCTTGAAAAAATATCTCTAGATCTATCCCCTACCTATATATTTCATAGGAATATCTTGCTCATAAAATCCTTCTCTATGACTCTATAATTGGTGGGGATATAAGGAAGTACAAAATATTCTAAGATCTCTATATAGATAACATGATCAAACTTACATGTATAAAGGAATCTATTTTGAATCATATCTAGAGAGTAACTTTGAGATCAATAAACTGTGATGCATAGTACTTGATAGATGTGTTACCATACTACAGGTCCAATAAATCCATAACATGAACCATCCTCAACATATATTGGTAATATTATAAATAAATATTTCTAAAACTCTATCCCTAGAAGAGTCACTTATATGTGGTTCTAGATGATCAAGGTCCAACAGTAATTCATTACATCATTAATAAGGCTGGATGCTACCACTGTCATCTAATAACAAGGTATCCAGACCAAGTAGAACTCCTAGTCCACTTTCTCAGGCTATTCATCCACTTCCTATAGATCAATATATTCACGAAACATGGATGTATAATATCAATGGAACTCCTAAATTATACCCAGCCTATGAAATTCATTATCATATCCCACTGGAATTATTTTTCCATCCACTAGTGGATGGATTTTTTCCCACACTATAGGGGAAAGGTCTTATCCTTGTACCATAGGTATATGAAAATATAATCGATTAATTTATGGAAATATCTCATTATTAGGTACTTAGATTTATTCACTATTACTCATCTAGAAAATAATAGGATTCATTAATTTTGGCATGAGTGTATTAAGACGCTACATCAGGATTAATGATGGTTTTCATCATAGTGATATTTTATATTTAACAAGATGAACCCATGGTCATTAAATCATAACTAGGGAGATTAATTAGGGAGGATATTGAAAAAATAAGAATCTTCTATATTACTATGTAGAATCCTTCAATTACCCCAAAATTAGTTCCTTAAATAACTAGGTTCACAAGTCGGATATCAAAGTCCTAGTAAATAGATATGTTACTCCCCACACCAACATTGGGGTCCCTTGCCTAAAATTTGAACATGAGGCCCCTTGAAACCATTAACCTAGTTTCCAAAACATTATAATATGACACCTAATTTCAAAAAATATATGTACTAAAATTTATACTCTGATACCTATTTGACATAACGTGACCCATTGAGACCCTACCTAAGCTGGCAGTAAGCTGAGTGTGCCACCCCAAGAACACATCCAAAAAACTAGGCATTGGTTATAAGAACTAAATCGGTTTATCAAAAAAAATATAATAGGCTATATACTTATGTACCTATACACTACCACAAGTCTCCCTACTAAATGTAATAATACTAGAAATATAAATAAAAAATAGAATATATAATGCATTTTACCCAAGTTAACCCCTAAATATTATGATAAAGTATATAAACATAAATAGAGGTAAACAAAGAGTTAAAAAATGGAAATTAAAACTAAACTATAAATATTCTAGGTAAAGGAGACTCTTTGTTGTAGTATGTTCATACTAGGATAAATATGTGAACCCAAAGTGGAAGAGTGAATTAGGGTGTTGCTCAAATAATAATTTTCCATTTAACTACATTCTCTGATTTAGTATATCATATTCCCATATATGAAAGAACATGTTTAATCAATTAATCACTTCAATGGTGCTCTTAATGAACCATTCACCACATATATATAAATTGAAATCATTCAAAATCCATTATGATTATACATAGTTCACTAAAAATGGAAATTTCAAAGGAGAACATGCTGAAATTGTTTTTTTTGTTCCCAAATCCACTACTGTATCAGTTTAATGGATATAAATTTTAGAACATAGTCACTCTACTCTAAGTTGAAATGCCTTAAAATGGTTTAGGGAATATTTATAGTTAATCTAAATGTCACTCTCTCTTGTTCTACTCTACACATTACATTGGGGAATACTCAATCAGTTTATATAAATGAGGGACTCTTAAATAATTTATAGACATGTTGGTTTGATCTTGATTAGTATAATTAGTTGATATTCCACATATTCCCAAATCAAAATATATTATCTATTAATATCATCTTCAATGTTCTTAAAATCCCCCAAATCCAAATTAGATAAATCCTTGTAAAGATTTTACTCTTTTTATTACACTTTCAATTCTAGATTAGAGTTCCCTTATAATGTTAAGATCAAATATTTAACTTTATAATTAATAGTAGTGATACCTTTTTCAAAATTAATTTTATCCCAATGGAATAATCTTGTTAAATTTTTTAATCTTCTTCAAATGATGGATTTTTCAATGGAAATATGTATTCTTTTATCCTTATTCCTTCAAAAGAACCAAATATGATCAATATAAGTCCTTGTATGGATATTATCACTTTTTCTTTTGAAACTGTATTTATCATTCAAGATATCTTTTTCTATAACTTCTATAATCTATTTTCATAAAAACTTTTAGTAACTAAACCTTTAATCTAGTGGTGGGGATAAATTATATTTCATTAATAGACCATGATCATTCCATGTGTTTCATATAATTTAGTTAAATGTATTCAATTGGGTGAATCAATTTACATAATCTCAATAAAAATATTTTTCATTTTTAATTTAAAGTAATTATTCATGGTATTCTAAAAATATTATAATCATAGAGTGTTATATATCATTATAGAATACTTTTTATCTACATTATTCATGATATGTAGTGATCATATCCACTAAGTCATTGTCTTAAGTCAATGTCAATATCCAAAAAAATCATATAATATCTCATTTAAAATTTCAATAAAGATCATGATTTTATCATCCAATTCTCTTCAAAACTATACTCATCTTCAGAACTTTTTTGTATGACACTCTTTCAGAAAATGGAATTCCATATACCATCAATAAAAAATTATTATACACTTTAATATATAAATTCAACTCCCAGAGTGTGACCTCCATGTCATAGTATGATCCATTTTCAGCTCTCAACCAGTCACAATTTTGTACTCTGATTATAGTGTAATCTCACTGACCAACATATTCCAAAGTTTCATCAATTTTCCATATCCCATCACTACATTGTGTCTAAATACCACTTTATTCACTTAAAAAATCATTTTAATATTCCATAACATTCATTTTGGTGTGATAATACCTATTATGTCCTGGTACTTGAGAGATTATTCATAGATAGCCTGAGTTTTACTCTGAGGCAGAACTAGTTGTGGTGTGATACCCTTCCTTGTGGAATGATGGTTTCATTTAACTCAAGAGGTTATTCTTATAGAACTTACATGTTATTATTATCTACCTATGACTATGGTGTGTTATATACTTTTTTTAATGGACTTGAAAAAATTACTAAAATTAATCTTACATTTTTGTATGATTATTCATGCATGTAAAATGTTTTTTCATGGTATCAGATACCATGATCCATCCATACAACCAGATCCTGTTTTATTCATTCACTTATTCAATTTAATCTCTTGTATCCTTAATCATTTCTAATTTAATCTAGAATATCATCCATCATGGATTGATTTGAAACATTGTGTCATTGTGTTCTTTCCTCACCAAAAACACTCTAATTATTCACTGAATAACATCGTAAAAGTTTCTACTTATTCTAGAACCATAGAAAATGAGAATATTAAATGTCTTTCTCAGTATAATATCTTTAAAAAAATATTTATAATCACACTCCAGTTTATGGTATCCTTGTTCCATAGATTTGACTTTTATAAACATCTAGTCATCACATTATTCTTGATATCCACTATATTGACTCTAAAACATCCTCTTTGGAACTATCTTGATCACTCACATATTTTATTTTCATGTTTAACAATTTTAATAATTCATCAAAATTTTTTGTTCTCATGTATGGTAACCATTTTTATAATAATTCAAGAACATCAAAGATATATTTATTATAATTCTATCCTTCTAATATCTACTAATAAATAAAACACTTCCTTAAAAATATAACTTAAAACCTCCGAATTACCCTTTTTATTTTTTTCACACTAAATCCATAAATATAATATAAGTCTTACTCTTCCATATAACTCAAAATTATTTGAACCAATGTATAGATTTATGGTCTATTTTATTAACTCCCCCTATGTCAATAAAATTCAATGGATCATTATATAACCATATTTTTCTTTTCATTTTCACCCACTTTATTACATAAATAATTAAGGGTATATTTATCAACATCACACACATGTTAAACCATATTTTCTATGAAATATGAATTTTAAATTATATTAAAACTATCTTCATTATTTAAAAAACTGGAAAAAACCTGATTTGGAGAGATTATGATCTTAATTTTTCATATAATATAAATATACATTAGTGTCTAGTGAAAACACATACTTTCTAAAAATATAAATTTTTGAAATTTGTACCTCTCTCTTTGAATTGAAACTTATCAAAAACTCGCTTCATACCACTTGTATCCATCTAAATATTTTATCTATATTGACCATTTGAAAGTTTCCATCATAATAATTTGGTTCTTTTAACCAATTACAAATTAGCATCATTTTTAGCTCTATTTACTATTTTTTACTCATCCTCTGCTATAATTTCTAATTTTTCAATGATATTACTTATAACATGAACCTTTTTCTCTATTTACCTTTTATGGTTTTTCACCACAAATACTCAACATTTTGAAATCCAACTCTAAATTTTATTAATATTAATTTTTTGAAAAGTCTTTTCCATATTATTTTGTGCATCAACCTATTTCACCTATTAATACATTCTCTCAAAGATGTTTGAGAGTGAATTTAACACTTATAAAATTATCATCAATAAATAATTTAAGCCTACTAAGTTAGAAATCACTATAAGAAACAATATTCTATATTAATAACATCAATGTTATCCATTTACTAACTTCTATAGACACATGTACCTTATATTCATAATTCCTTCAAAAACACACCATATAGTCTCAATCACACTTACCCAAAACCATAAATGAGTAAATAATAAAGTACCAAGTTTGTTAGTCATACCACAAAATTAATCAATTGATGCAACATATTATGAAAAAAAAATGTAATTTCACTTGAAATAAATATTTTAACTTACAAAAAGGGTTCTCCCTAAGATCCAAATTAGAAAATCAGCCTTTGAAACATCAATATCACACACAACTATAATTTCTTTAGATTTGTATACCAATTATAATGTAACGACCCATAATTTTATCAATAAAATTTTCCTTCTTATAATTATGTCATAAAGAACATACATCATATAGAGAATCCAAGAAAAACATTATACATAGTTATAAAATAAAATAATAATCCCAATTATTATGGTGGAAAAATAATTTCAAAATATTATAATAACAACGGGAGAATTTGAATCTGCTCTATCTACAAGAATGACTGAACTCATGAACAAATCTATAGAAATAAAACATAATATTAACAATATATTATTAATTTTGACAAACAAAATAAATATCCTTGTGAGAAAATATAAGTGAATTAAGAATGAATGAAATAAGAGGTATTTATAGAAATTAAGAAACCTAAATCGTTGAAATTGTAACCTAGCCATTGGAATAGTAATCTAACCATCAGAAATTGTAGTTTAACCATTAGAATAGTAACCAAACCTATAAATGTATAAATAAAATTAAAGTAAATTATAAATAAAAATACGATATATTTATATCATAGTATTAGTAAATAAATGTTTTAAGAATGATAAATTAGGTCTTGGTATTTTTTGAAAAATAAATGTTTATTTACAATTTTAAAATTAATTTAATGATTTAGAATAAAATTTATTTTCATAAAATAGATTCATTAATTAATATTATTCATTATTGTGATTATATGATAATTTTATAATACTTTAATAAATTTTTTAATGGGTCATAAAATCTATTATAATATTAAAATCGGTATTTCTCGAATAAATGATGACATCTCATATTTTTAAAATTATCTTCAAAAAAAGGAGTCCAATTTTGAAATATATTTATAAAAATAAATTTATGTTTAATTTTTTTTAATTTTTTAAAATAGTGAGAATTTAGGTGACCAGTGAAATATGGTGATTTAAAGTATTAATCATTATAAACTAAATACAAAAAATTTTGAGTCATAGATGATGTGTGGATGATGTGAGCATCAATTATATAAAACATTACATCACTATTTACTTTATTTTTTATAAGAATCAAAACTATTTTTAGTCTTTATCGAAAATAATAAACTAATGAATATTATAACCAAAAATACCCCCTCTCCTCCCCCTATAAATACCACCCCTTATCCTCGCACCTTATAAGACTGGATTCTTGTCAATTTTCTACCCAATTTTCTTCCAAATAAACTTCCCCATGTCCATTTTCTTATTGTCTTAACAAAATACCAAACCTAAGTGCCTTAAGTATGTTCTCAATGATACAACACATAAGAGTTAAAATCCTTAATCCTTCTCTTTTAATTTATTCTCTTTTCCTTTACTCTTCTAACCTCCCCTATCTATTGAGGCATGATTAATCTAGTTTCATCTATATACATGAGTTTTATTATGTTATTATAATATCCAACATCTAATCTCTTCTCTTCTACTTTTATTCTAAAATGAAAACATCTTCTGTGATGTGTTGATTCATACCTTCCTAGACAACGAGTTTTTATTTTCCATTACCACCTTAAATGATGGACATAAAACCATTATTACAGTTATAAAATATATTAATATCTATATTATAACTTGCTTCATGTTTTGGAATAAATATATTTACATAATATTAAATAAAATGAATCTATTTCTTGATGATCGTAAAAACCACCAAAATAAACTAAGTAGTTTTCAATAATGTTGTATCAAATGAATCATCCTTATACTAGAAGAATATAATATATGGGTCCTTTTTAACTTATGTAAGGTCATTAATACCATATAATTTTACTACTAAATAATTATTCTTATTTGATAATAACTTCCATAATTATATACAAGTAAATCATCCATGATACAATGAAAAGGGATGCTCCTAGAATGATTAAATTGAACTTTATAACTCACCATAATGGTCATGAATATACTTAAGAAAATTATAATAAATCAAATACTGGTATAATAGGTCATTAATTAACTAATTAATGTGTCTAATTTGATTATCCAATACATTAAGTGAAAGTGAAGAACGCATTCATACAAAAGGAAAGGGATCTCTCCAAACCATCATTTTTCATTTGGGTTATGCCTTCTCTCTCTTTATCCCAATGTAATTATTCATTATTCTTATAAAATTTTCAAATTTCTGTACATATTTTCCAAATATATATCTAGTTCAATTCATTCTTATTTTTGGGGTAAATATTTGTTTTATAAGGTTCTCAATTCCTTTTGATAAGCAATCTCGATTAAAGGGAACTTCCTCATTTCCAACACATTTTCAAGTACATTGCATAATATTTTTTAAGACACTATTATTTCTATAAAATCACTAATTTCATCATGAAAAAATATGTTATTTCATTTTGGGTTTTATAAAAACAATAATTTTTTCCCCTATTAAAAGATTCTTTAATATTTTTCCTTAATACACATCTAGTGGATCATTAATAAATATTATTAAACATGCTTTTTACAGTTTGTTTACATTATTTGGACATAATTTATCATTATCAATGCCTATTTTCACATATAGATGTCCAAGTATGATTTAAATCCCTTATTTTATAGACATAATCAGGATGCAACCATTGGTTTTTCCTTATGGCATGACTTCGATACACATTTCATTACATGGGTAACCCTTAGGTTTATTCCTTATATTTGATTCTTTATGTGGCACACATATGCATGAATATGATATGATAGGTTCAACTGGATAGAACTTCAATTCATTGGTTAATTTTTAGTCTCATGAGACGTCATGTATTTGATTAGAGAGTTAACTTAATCCATCATGGGACATTGTCCACCATGTGATGTCATCTTGGTAGTTAGCATTGAATCGTCTTTATGTCATGATGTATGTTACTTCCAGATTCCTATATTTCCATGATCATATGATTCTATGTTCTGTATGGTATGAATCTACATTTTTATTTGTGTTCCATGATTGTTATATTATCTTGATATTCCTTTGACTCATGTTTTGTACTTATTTCCCATGCTTCTTCCCTTATCGAGATATTTAGATCATCCCTTTTGTCTATGTATTACCTAGGTTATCCAATGAAAATGTATATGCTCTAAGGAATTTATGATCTCAACATGGAATATTAATAAATATATTTTTTATTCTAATTACATTTTTTCAGTCTTATATATCTAATCTTCCAAAGAAAATAGACTTTATGATCCATAGTTTGAATTTTATGGATAATTATGATTAAAATAATATAATAATATGTATAAAAGGATAGGATATATATGGTTTTTATCAGATAATAGTCTAGTAATTTTTGGGGATTAGGAGTAGAAATTTTTAGAAAGACCCCTATGTATAATTCTATCATCATGGATAACATAGTCTAAAACTTAGGTAATCATAAGTTATGATATAATTTTCATTTATATGTTATTCATTCTATATTCAAAGTTATATTTTTATATTCTCACTAATTAAGTATTCAATCCCCCTATTTGTTTTTTATTTATTTTTCATAGTTATTGGAGAGAAATATGACAACTAATTCCAATAATCAATATGATGTGAAATATAATGAATAAACCATTGAGATACCAAAACGGAGGAGAACGGAAGGCTAGAACCTCATTAAAGTACTTTCTCAACAATCTCATGTTAAGAATAATAACGTAAATCATGTGGAAAGTCCTCCATATCCTAAAAAATATAAACATTCAATCAAATACTTTATGCTCAAATACCTCATATATTAAGTGGATCTTTTGATCCCCTCATTGAGAATAAATAGATTAAATCTATTGAGATTATATTATTTGTCCTTAAATGATTAGAAATAGATAAAGTCTTATTAAAGGTCTTTCATTTTTATGGGGAAGCTAATCGGTGGTGGAAACTGATCAAAAACACAAATTCTAAGGAAAAAATTGATTCCATGAAATGGTAAGAATTCAAGAAAATATTTTTAAATAAATACTTTCCTTGAACTATCCATCTTAAGGTGGAGAGGGATTTCCTCAGTCTGAAGATAAAAGGAAGATGAATCTATCAGAGAATATGAGGCAAAATTCACAAGGATTTCATAATAGGATTCTATCGTTTTCATCATCAATGAAACTAAATTTGACCAATTATTTAGTGGGTCGAAACCAAGTCTATTAAAATACATTGCAATTTGGGACTTTGGTAGTTATTAAAAGATTCTTTGTTATTTCATTAAATTTGATATGGTGATCAATGATTCTTTGAGGTCTCATGGAACTGAAGATAAGAAACTTAAGATAGAATTCTCTTCAAAAGTTCAAATAGAAAAAATATTATGGTGAAAAGAAAACACAGCATCCCATTTGTCAAAATTGTGGGAAGAATCATTTTTTAAGCCACATAAGGGGAACCAGAAGGTGCTTCAAGTGTGGAAAAGAGGGGTATGAAGCTAATAAAAATCGAAGTGAAATAAATAAACCCACTAATTATGATGTTTAAAAAAATGTTCATATGAACACTATTCCTATTGGGTAGTGCTTTAACTACAACGAAGTTGTGAATTATGAAATCCAATGCCTTATGCCAAGGGTTTTCATTGAAAATTAGCAACAAAAACCTTCAAGACAACAAGTAAGTTCGTTTGTTATCACTACTACTAAAGTGAAACTAAAAAATTATGTGGTGATAGTTATATTAGTAATTCATTCAAGAATAGTGAACATATTATTTGATTTTGGTTCAACGCATACTTTCATAACATTCATTTTTGGTAGAACTATTCAAACAGTAACACCCCAACCCCATAAGCTTGAATCTGGTGCATTATTTTATTAAATTTCCATGATTACAAGGAATCAAATCCTAAAGGACTGGGTAGTTCAGTAGTTTTGTAAAACCAGATAAATACATAAGTTCAATATTACATCTTGAAATGAAATACAATATAGCAGATCAAATAGTAACTCCCATAACTCCAAGATTATACCAAAAAGTCATTAATAATACACTTCTTTGAATCCTAGGAAAATATAAAACATAAGAAAGTGATGAGCTCAGATGCTCAGTAAGGGTAAATAATACTGTATAAGTAATCATAAACATAAACACTAGGCATGATGAATAACCAAAAACACATGCCTTTAAAAATAAACATGGGCATAATAAGGAAGGAATAAAAACTGAATAAATAATTCCATAAAAAATAATCATGGATATTAAACTATTCAAATAATCATATGGACTATCAATCTCTAGTTTCATGATGATGGATTTCATAATGTCGGACATCATAATCATTCTATCAAGGCCATGTGCCAAGACCATACATAAATGTGTTAAAACCCAAACTAGTTTGTCGCATGAGGTCTACCTATACATCGAGTCTATATAGGGGGGATCACCAATCAATTACCAAGACAATACATTCTTCATATGAAAAATGTGATATATATACAACATAAACATTCATTTTGAATAACTAGCATATGAAATGTGAAAACTTTATCTATAACCCATGAATAGTATCAAATTAGAGCATCCATAGTCAAAATTATCATAAACCATTCAAAAAAATTTGGTAGATGATATCATAAGATATAAACCTCAATTAATTATAAGAATCAACAAATTATGTTGACATAGATGAAGATACTTTTAAATGAGACTGTTGAATATTTCAGGAGAAAATATTCAATAAACATTCCAAAGTGACCCATACCACTTTGAAACATTCAAATAATAATCCCTTATAATGTTAGGATAATAAGGAGACTCTGGATATGATATATAAAAGGTAATTACATACACCTCATTCAAGTAATAAGCTATAAACAAGGCATATCTCTCATAAAAGTTAAGGTAAGATATGAAAAATCATTTCTACTTTGGAAAGAAGAGTTCTTTTGGAAAATCAAGTGTATTTGTCATAAAATAAGATTGAAAACATGTATATCCCATAAAAGGTAAGTACATTGAAATTATATTTTAGTCATAAATTATGTCCCACTAAAATTAAATCATGTTAAAAGAGTTTCTAAGGAACCTTATAAATAAAACATTTTAGTGCAGTTTAAGGAAAATATTAAAGAGATTTTAAAGTAGAAAGGAATATTTGATTTGATAATACCATAAAAAAAAAAAAAATATTCTTTAATGATAAAATAATTTATTTTATAAATATAATTATGTATTAAAAAATATTATATAGTTCACTTGAAAAATTTAAGAATTCGATAAGTTCCCTTCAATTAGGTTTGTTTATCGAGAAGAATTGAGAAGAGAACCATTTTAAAACAAGTATATCCCGGTCATAAAAGGATGATATGATATTTATATATGAGTTTGGAACATATAAACATAAATTAAAATAAGTAAAAATAAATAAATAAATATTGAATTGGGGTAAGGATGGTGAAAGAATAACCTGATAGAAAAATAATGGTTTGGGTGGAATCCCTTACTAGTTTGTAATCAATCGAAACATATGACCCAAAATTAATAAAAATAAAATGATAAATTTAATACCATGAAAAAAATATATTCATTATATTTTACAAAAATGGGTAGTATACATACACCATATACAATAAATAGTGGTGGATAAGAAATATCTCACAAAAATAGAAGAGAGATGAGAAAACTCTCACTACTTTGTAATGAATTGAATTGTATGCCCAAAAATTAACAATCATTAAATGAATAAATTAATAACATGATGATAAATAGATTCAAGGTATTATATATTAAATTTAAGTATACAAACACCACATACAATAAATAAGGGGAGAATAATGGAAATCTCAGGGAAATAAAAGTGAGATGAGAAAACCCAGACCTTATGTCTGAATGTATTCTACACATAAACATAATTTCATTTATAATCTAATTAAATACATTAATTAATTAATTAATTAACTTAAATACATATGTTTATTTTTTTATAATTTTATCAATTTCATTTATGGACTTTTTGATGAGTTGAAATATATTAATTTATCGCTTGAGAGCATTTGTTTTCTTTGTTTTCATGATTAGGATACATGAATATGAGTATAAAAGTTCTTTTGGAATGAATATAATTCTACCAAATTAAATTTATAGATTATAAATGAAAATTAATAATTTTAAATAGTTATAAATATAATTTTTTTACATGGTATGAGTATTAATTATTAGATAAAACAATAGTGATGATCGTTTATATTATTATGGTGGTATTTTGATCATGACGAACTATTTTATCGTATGAATTAGTATTAGGTAAATATACTGGTTACAGAACATTAAATAATAAATAATAAATATTTTATAATCTTTTTATACTATAAAAATGGTTTCATGTACCACCTTGATGGAGAAATTGAAGAACGAAGGTTCATCATCCATGAAGGTTGTAAATCGGCACCTCTCAGATTATTATTTTGTTTGTTATTTAAATAAAAGAGAAAAAGATAATAGTTTGAGGAAGGATATTCCATTAACATGATATCATTACATTATATATATTATATTGGATTTATCATGACTATCTGGATAGGGAAGGTGAGGAGATAATAATAATATAAAGAACATGGATAGAAAATAAAATAAAAGGTAATAGTATTTTACCTCTTGAATACTCCTTGAGAACCTCCTTAAGGCCTTTAATTTTGGGCTATTGGTAAGACCAGAAGGTCTTGGATGTGTGGTAGGTACTAGGGAATAGTATTTGGGTGTAAATATGAGAATATTCAAGTCTTTGAGGAGTGAAGAGAAGAGGGACTTAGGGGTGTTTTTTATAGTGGATGAGAGAAGGATTTTCAATTATTTTTATCATTATTTTATTATTTTGGCTCAAGACAAGGAATAGTAATTATTATTATGACAAAAAATAGTAATATTTTCATTTTATTTCAAATAAATTCCCATTTAAATAATCCATGACTCAGTCATGATGTAGAAATTCATTTATTTGGCATATTTTATAAATTATTAAATTTCACTATTCACCAAAAATTCAAGTACTTTAGAAAAATCCCAAAAATATTCTTAACTATTTTATAAAATTTATAATTAAAAAATAGGCCCCAATTTATCAAAATAATTTTCTAAATATGTGAAATTTAATTTTAAAAAAAATCATTATTTACTTAAAAAATGCAGATTTAAAATTAAAAAACTGATTTTATAATACTTTAAAAAATTAACTAGGCTCTCATAAAATTTTCCTAAAATCATAGGAAAAAAAATATTTATTTTTTAATACCTTTTTTGAAAATAAATTTTATTTGAAATAAATTTATTAATTTAAAATTGTAATTAAATATTTATTACTCCCAAAAATACCAACACTTAATTATTAACTTTTAAAAAAATTAATATCATTTATAATGTGACTAAATATTATTTATACTTTCAGTGATGAGGATAATATTAAAAAGGGTAAAGTTACAATTCATAAGGGTAAAATTACTATTCATAAGGGTATATTACTATTTATAAGGGTCAAGTTACTATTAACCAAAAATTAAGTTGATCCTATTAGACTCTAAAAAAGCTTACTAATCACAATAGTGTTTGTCTGTTTTTTAAAATTAAAATTATAGAAGTGGAAATATAATGTTTCATGTTTAGGATAAAACTATCTTGTGTAAATAATTATAATAAAAAAGTTTTTTTTAAAGAGACTCATTGTTTTGTGCATTACAGACTATATTTATTTTTAATTTCTTAGGATGTTACATTATTCCCTCCTTTAAAAAATTACATCCTCACAATTTGGAATTTCACTATGAAAGTTAAAGGTTGAAACATAAAAATTACATTTTCTAGAAATCCACATCGAAAATAGGGTTAATAAAATATCTTCTTAATAAGAGGGGGAGGAAAATGCAAAAGTTTCTCATTCGAATAGGGTAACATTAGTGTGAAGTAAAAATATGTACATGGAAGAATAAAATAACCATTATGTTATGATGGAGAGTGATAGAGATCATGGTCATTATAATTTTCACCATCACAGATCCATAAATATTATGATCGGTCAATTGAACATTGATTTCTCATAAATAAAACAACATGGAGATCTTTTTAGTTACAAAATATTTTTCCTTGAATTAAGGAATTCTTTTACTATCTAGATAAGCACTTAAGATATTAAACTTACATTATTACCTTCCATGTCATAGGAATAATATCATCTTTTGGTTGTGATTTGATGTATATTCACTTCATTACCTATACCTGGTAATGAACACTCACATTGAATTTTTCACACTAAAAGAATTCGAATTAACTTCTATAGATCACAGATCCTACAAAAGTATAAGTATCTATTCCTCTTGTCTTTATACATCAACCAAATCCAAAATGGATAGAATAAGATAATACAATTCCCAAAGAATTATAAACCATTATATGATTAAAAGAAACAATAATCTCCAAAATTCAAATGTAAATCTCAAGGTTCAACAAATATCATTTTTTGAATTACTATCATTAAAAAAAACCAGAATATTACCCCTAAATCAGAAGGATTTGTTCGTATAATCATTAAAATGACATCGATAACTCTTAATCTCTTATACTAAATATTTAATTTCCACTATCACATTATCTCCATGATATTATATCCATTTCCATAAATAACTTTGATCACCATAAGTTTATAATAAAATCATATTTGACTCCAAAATATTATTCATCATTTATTCCTCAAAATATTCTATTTACCAAAGTCTTATAGGATTCAAAAAATTGTGAACGTCTTCCAAAATAACATTAATCACTTAACCAAAAAAACAATTTTCAAATCCCAAAGTTATATATTTGATAAAACAAAAGTCCATAAAATCGAAATAACATTTATCCATTAGATATTTTAACTAAAAATAGTTATGAAAACTAGGACTTCGTATTGGATAGTGGTACGCATTGCACCCTTATCACTCTTCACTTGTAGTTTCAAACATCATGGCCTTACTGAATGTAGTGAGTTTTCACCCGAAATGTGGGATGTAATTTTCCAAAAACCATATATCTTTCAAAATAAATATTATAGAAATCCTTGAAATATTCCCAATTACTAAACATTCTTTTAACTAGGATTTTCCATACAACCTCAATAAATAAAAAACATCATACATTTATTTTCACATAGGGCCTTCCTTCATCTAGAGGTTATCCAATAGAATAGGTAATTGACTCGGGTAATGCCCATATCCCTTATATTTAAGTATAATAGCTAAAAATAGATTCCTCATATCAGTTTTATTTCCTTCCATTGTGCTATTCATTTTTTCTCAGAAATTATCTGCTTTATTTCTTTCCTTCTTACACATAAAACATTTCTCCCTTCCTCTAATACACTTCCCTGGGAGTCTCCTTCCACATTTCATGCATGTTATCAGTTGATCCATCTTTTCTCCATGGTATCAGTACTGGATCTCTTATAAAAATCCATTTTTCTCTATTTTGGTGGGTTTGGGTGTTGGTTAAGGTTTATGTTGTTAATAATATTTTGAGAAAAATAATTATGCATGAAGAAAATATATTTCACTCTTATGAACATCCCATTTGGTTTCTCATCACCACCACCTTGTCCATAATGTTCAATTCTAACATGACTCATTTGGATTCAATACATTAACTAAAACCAAAAAACATAGTGTCAGTAACAATAGTAACAGTGAGAAAAATGTATAATCATTTATAGAATATCATGAAAACTTATTTTCAACCAAAAACTCCTTAGGTTAAACCTAGGTTATAAATTTTCATTATATATTCAAATCCATAATAATGTTTTTTAAATAAAATTTGAATTTTCCTAATAATATCCCCTGGGAATGTCAAACCAGGTGCCTAGTGCGACCCGTTGTCGTTTACCAGGTTACCCTGAGTCAAACAAAGAACACCATTTTAGAGTTGTTACTCCTAAGTACATTTTTCCTAGAACCATGTCCACTTATAGTATCGAGACATAAATATATTTTCTAGGAAGATCTGCATAATTTATACCATACCAAAATTCTAGGATGTTCTTGTATTCTTGTCCTCAAAATCTTTCTTACGGTTGCGTTTTCTAATATATGTTTTCTAAATCTAGTTTCTAAGGTTGCGGCTAAACTTTCTCTGATACCAACTGTAATACCCCAACCCTAGAATCCTAGATTAAGTTCATTACTTTATTATATTGGAATAATTATATGGATTCAAATCCCAAAGGATGAGTTAGTTTAGTAGTTTTGAAAAATAAGATACACACATAAGTTCAACATTACAACTTGAAATGAAATAAAATATAGAATATCCATTAGTAACTCCCATAACTCCTATATTATCCATAAAAGTCATTCATAATAAACTTCTTTACATCCTAAGGAAATATAAAACAAAATAAATGGGTGATATTAGATGTTAGTTAGGGTAAATAATATAATGGAAGTAACCATAAACATAAACACTAGGCATGATGAATAACTAAAAACACATGCCTTTAAGAAAACATTATCATAATATAGAAGGAATAAAAACTGATTAAATAATTCCATAGAACATAACCTTGAATATTCTACTAGTCAAATAATAACATGGACTATCAATCTCTAGTTTCGTAATGAGGGAATTCATAATGTCAGAAGTCACAATCTTTCTATCAAGGCCTTGTTCCAAGACCATACATAAGTGGGGAAAACCCAAACTTGTTTTCCTCATGAGACCTACTATGCATCAAGAGGATATAGTGGGTATCTCCCATCACTTGAAAGCCCAATAAAGAGAATAAACAGACTCTTTATATGATATATCAAATGGAATTACATACAACACATGCATGGAATAAGTGGTGAACAAGGCATATATCTCATAAAAGTTAAAGTGACATGAGAAAAATTCTCTTCACTTTGAAAATAAGATTACTTTTGGAAAATCATTTTTATTTATCATAAAGTCATATTTTAAAGATTTATATTCCAAAAAATTAAATTTAAGAACATTAAAATTATATATTAGGCATAAATTATGTCTCACTAATGTGAAATCATGTAAAAAAATTTAAGAAACATTAGAAATAAAACATTTTACTGCGGTTTTTTAGAAATACTAAAGTAATTTTAAAGAGAAAGGGAATGTTTGGTTTCATAATCCCAGAAATGGAAAATTATAGTTTTTTAATGATAAAATTATTTATTTTAGAAATATAATTATGGATTAAAACATATTAGATAGTGCACTTGAAAATGGGTAAGAATTTGAGAATTTCCCTTGAATCGGTCTTGTTTATCTAGAAGAATTGAGAAGGGAACTAATTTAAAACAAGTATATCCCCATCATATAAGAATTATATGATCTAGATATATGATTTTAGAAGATATAAATAAAATTTAGAAAAATTACACATAAATAAATAAAAATTACATTGGGGTAAGGATAGTGAAAGAATAACCTGATAGGAAAATGAAGGATTGCATGGAATCTATTACTAGTTTGCAATCAGTCAAAAGATAGGCCCCAAAATTAATAATACTAAAAGTATAAATTTAATACAATAAAATTAAATATATTCAATATTTGTTACATCAATTGGAAGTATACATACACCATACATAATAAATAGTGGTGAATAAGAAATATCTCACAAAAATGGAAGTGAGATGAGAAAACCCATACTACTTTGTATTCAATTGAATCGTATGTCAAAAAATTAACAATCATCAAATGATCCATTTAATACAATAAATATAAATAGATTAATGATATAATATATCAAATTTCAGTATACATACACCACATACAAGAAGTAAGTGGTGAATAATAGAAATCTCATGGAACTAAAAGTGAGATGAGAAACCTCTTACCTTATGTTTGAACATGTTCTTAACTTGACCTTAAAATCTTGGATAATAAAATAAAATACAATAATTAATTAAATAATAACCTTATCTACATGGATTTTATTTATTATAATTGTAGTAAGTTAAATTTTTTCATTTTGGATGAGTTATAAAATACAAATATATCACTCAGAAGTGTTTGTTTCCTTGGTTTTCACGATCGGCATACTTGTATATGAGTATAGAAGTTCATGTGAAATGGATATAATTATCCAGAATTCAAATTTTATATTATTAATGAAAATAAATAATTGTAAATGGTTATATATTTCATTTTTTACATGGTATAAGGATGATTTATTAGATAAAACATTAGTGATGATTGTTTATATTATTACGGTGGTATTTCAATCATGACGAATTATTTTCACATATGAATTAGTATTAGGTATAAATACTAGTTCCAAAAAATTAAATAAGACATAATACATATTTTATAATATTTTTTAACCATAAAAATGGTTTCATGTCCATCCTTGAAGGATAAATTGAGTAATGAATGTTCATTGTCCATGAAGGTTGTAAATCGGAAACTCTCGGATGATTATTTAGTTTTTTTAAATAAAAGATATATATATATATATATATTAGTTTGAAGAAGGATATTCCATTAACATGATATAATTATAGTACATAGATTATATTGGATTTACCATTCTTATCTAGATAGAGGATGTGAGTAGAGAATAATAAAAGAAAGAACTTGAATAGAAAATAAAAGGAAGAGGAAGAGGATTTTACCTCTTGAATATCCTCCTTAAGAACCTCCTTAAGGCCTCTGATTTTCGCCTCTTTGTGAGATCAAAAGTTCTTGGATGTTGGGTAGGGATTAGGTAAGATTATTTGGGAAGAATATTGATAATATTCAAGGCTTATAAGAGTGAATAGAATCTTGAGTAAGGAATGGTTTTTATAGTGGATGATAGGAGAGTTTTCCATTATTTTAATCATTATTTTATTATTTTGGCTCAAGACTGTGAATAGTCGAGATTATTTTGACTAAAAATAGTCATGAGTGAATTTTATCTCTAATAAATAGAAATTTACATCATCCATGACTCAATAATGATGTAGAAAATCAGTTTTTTAATATTTCATAAATTATTAAATTTCACTATTCACCAAAAATTCAAGTATTTCAGAAAAATCCCAAAAATTCACCCTAAAAATTTTTCAATGACTATAATTCAAAAATTTATTCCATTTTATCAAAATAATTTTTTAAATTTTTTAAATTTTTTTTAAATAAAATCATTATTTACATGAAAAATACACATTTAAAATTTAAAAACTTAATTTATAATACTTTAAAAAATTATCTCAGGTCTCATAAAATTATACCGAAATCATAGAACAACAAAATATTTATTTATAATTACCATTTATGAAAATGTATTTTATTTTAAAATATTTTATTAATTTAAAATTTTAATTAAATATTTATTACTCACAAAAAATACCAACACTTAATTATTCATTTTTAAAACAATAACTCTCATTTATAAGGTGCATAAATTTTATTTATACTTTAATGGGTGAGGAAACTATTCATAAGGGTCAAGTTACTAGTCATTATGGTATAATTACTATTCATAATAGTACATTACTATTTAAAGGGTTCAAGTTTGTATTCACCCAAAAAATTAGTTGATTCTATTAGACTCTAAAATACTTACTGATCACAATGGTGTATGTTTGTTTTTCAAAATTCAAATCCCAGAAGTTGAAAATTTATTTTTCATGGATGTGTTATAACTATATTTTTTAAATAATTATAATAAAAACATGTTTATTTTCAAGAGACTCGGTGTTGTGTGAATTACATGCTATATTTATTTTTAAATTCTTTGAGTGTTACACAAACACCACCTCAGAATATGGAGAATGAATTATCTATGAGAATAGAAAATGGGGAAAATATTACAAATAATGTATATAAATCCTCCATGGTTAATTATTTTGGACTGAAACTCTTATAAAATCTTATCTTTCTTCCTTTAGTGGAGTTTGATGTTATATTGGGAATGGATTGGCTATCTTTATACAAGGCCAACATCAACTGTCAAGAAAGGGATATCACTCTTCATATCCTAAGGAATTCCCCATTTCTGTAAAAGCATAAAGAGGATAATGAATCTCCTTTAGAATAATACTATCAAATGTTTATGTAATTTACTTATAATAAATAATATCTAGCTCAAATGATTTAGATAGAGGAAAGTATCATTCTCAAATACATGCCCATTGTGAGGGACTACACTAATGTGCTCCCTGAAGAATTGCATGGTCTTCCTACTGGCGGAGAGGTTGAGTTCTCAATTAATCTTATAGATAGATATCTTTCCATATCAAAGACACATTATAATTTGGACAATATTATGTTATAGTAACTAAATAATCAATTACAATTGAATTAAAATAATGATTTTTTATGCCTGAGTTCTTCATTTTGGGTCGTGCCAGTCCTCTTTGTCAATAATAAGGATTAATAAATGTGCCTATTCATTTATTATCATGAACATAACCAAATAATTAAAAATAAAAATTATCCCCTACAATAAATATATGAATATTTTAAATAAACTACACGAGGATAAGTATTTCTATAAGGCAGATCTTCAGTTGGGATATCACCAATTCAAGGTGATGTGGAAAGATATTCACAAGGCTTCGGTTTGAATGAGCTATGGACACAATCGGTTAATACTGATGATCTTTAGACTCATTAATTATTCATCAATTTTCATGGACTTAATGAATGGTGTCTTTATATATTATCTGAAAACATTTATGGTATTCTTTATAGGTGATATTCTCCTATACTCTAAGAGAAATGAGGAACATAGATAGAATATGAATATTGTGATAAAGACTTTGTAAAGAGAAAAACTAAATGAAAAGAATAGTAAATGAGAGTTATAGATGGAGGAATTATCATAATTCGATAATTTTATCTCCATAAAAGGGATATCATTATACACTTCTAAAATAAAGGCAATTGGGGAGTGGCCTAGAGTAGAATCTAAAATGGATATCTGTGGTTCCTTGGTCTCTCTGGGTATTAACAATGATTTATGAGGAACTTTTCATGATTTTCAAACCCAAAAACTAAGCTTAATTAGAGTAAATTAAAGTTTTTCTGAACTGGTAAATGCCAAGACCGCATCAAAGAGTTTAAAAGAAGATTTATCACCACACTGATACTTACACGACTGATTAGTGGGGAACTCTTTATGGTATATAGAGATGATTAAAATTATGTATTTGGGTGTGTACTTGTCCTAAAGGATAAATTAATTTTATATGCCTCATGTAAGATAAAAGTTAATGATAAAAACTATCCTACGCATGATATAGATTTGGCCTATATTATCTTTGTATTGAAAATTTATAGGAATTATCACTACGGAGAGAAGTGTGATATATATACTAATCATAGGAACCTCAAATATATATTAAAAATAAGGATATTAATGTGATATAGTGAAGATGGTTAGAACTCATAAATTATTATGACAACTCAATCCACTATTGTCCTAGTAAAGAAAATAAAGTGTCAGATGCTCTAAGTAGAAATTATCTTATACCTTTATCAATGATGATAATTGATAAGCATCCAATCTTCTTAGACTTGCAAAGGATAAACATGGGAATCATAAATGAAGTTACATCATTATTCCATTAAAAAATTATTTTTCAACTATCCCTTTAATGGAAGATAAATAATTCTCAAATAGATGATGTTGAAATTTAGAAGAAAGTGGAAACTATCAAAAATGGGAAATCCTCAAAACTCAAAATTGATGAAGAATGAGTCATAATATTTGGGTTATGACTATGTATACCATAAAATCTTGAAATAAATAAAAATATTTTCAATTATTCACATATATCCACCATCTCTATTCACCTAGGGAGAAAAAATATGTATCAAGATCTCCTAGAACAAGATTAAAGGAACCATATGAAGAAAGATATTGTTTAATATACATCAAAGTTCCTTCTATGTTGGTAGGTGAAGGGTAAAAGGACAAATTATAAGGGGATGATGCAACCGTTACCAATACCTAAATGGAAATGGGAAAACAACACTATGGACATTGTCTATGGACATTCAAATACATCTAGAGGAAAGAAGGAAATATTTGTCAAAGTGGATTATATTATAAAGACTTCTCAATTTATTCTGATTCAAGATAACTTCTCACTCAAAAAACTTGCATGAATATACATCATATAAGTGGTGAAGCTATATAGAGTAAAATTATCAATTATATCTAATCATGATATTATATTTACGTTCATGTTATGGAAAATCTCTAGCATGATATAAATACTATGTTGAAATTCAGTACTACTTATCAACACCAAACTAATGTCCAATCTAATAAAACCATTCAGACACTAGAAGACATGTTGATATAATTCAAAATAGACTTCAAAGGATGATGGGACCAATAGATACCTCTAGATTAGTGATATTAAAACAATAGTTTACACTCAAGAATCCAAATTCCTCAATATAAATCCATTTATGGGAAAATATGTATAACACATAAATGTTGTGATGATATTGGTGAACGTAAGTTGTTTGGACTTAAAATGGTTGAGGAAATAGATAAAAAGGTGAATACCATCCAGAAGCATATTTGGCCTTCCCTAATTTGATAGAATATCTTTTTAGATAATATTCAATGGGACTTAGATTTTGTGGTTGGTGACAAGGTATTCCTCCACATATCTCTATGGAAGAGATTCATGATATATTGGAAATAAAGGAAAGTTAACTCCAATGTACAATGACCCCTTTTGGATTCTTGGACATGTAGGAGTTGTGTCCTAATGAATATAACTTTCATCAACCATGCCTCAAGTACATTATTTATTCCATATACCTAACCTATGGAAGTATATACCAGATCCTTCACAAATACTATACTGATAGGTGGTACAGCTAGAAAATGATATGTCATATGAGGGATATTCTATAAAGATCTTGGATCATAGAGATAAAGTTATATGCAACAGGACTACCCACCAGGACAAAGTACTATGGAAGAACCATATGTAAATATAGGAAACATGGGAATTGTAGGAAGAAATGAAGTTTACGCACCCTAAATTATTTTCACCTTAGCATGTAAAACAAAATTTTGAGGGTGAAATTTCATAAAGGGGGGGAATTTAACTTTCCAAAAAAATCAATAAAATTACCCTTCTTAAAATTAAATCATAAATCTCGTACATAATATATAGAATCCAACAAAAAAATTATACATTAGTTATAAAATAAACCAATAACAATGAAAACTATTACGGTGGCACAATAAATAGATTATAAGAAAATAATAATGAGAAATTTTGGATCTCATTGATCCACTAGAATGAACACACTCATGAACAAATATTTTGAAATAAAAATAATTTTAAAAATATAATATTCATTTTTTAACAATATAACATTGAGAGAAAATATAAGTGAATGTATAATGTAGGAAATAAAAGGTATTGATAGAAATTAAGGAACCTAAATCGTTATAATAGTAAGTTGGTCATTGCAATAGTAATGTGAATATTAGGAATAGTAATCGAGCCATTAGAATAGTAACATCGCCTATGAAAGTATAAAAAAAATTTAGGTATCTTTTAAATAATAATATGATATCTTTTTATCTTGGTATAAGTAAATAAATTTTTTTAAAAATGATAAATTAAGTATTAGTATTTTGGTGAAATGTAAAGGTTTATTTATATTTTTCTAATTAATATAATTATTTAAAAGAAAATTTATTTTCCTAAATATATTCATAAATTAATATTTTGTTTTATTATAAGTATAATACATTTTTATGAGACCTTGATTAATTTTTCAAAGGGATATAAAATCGATAATAATATTAAAATTGAATTTTTTCTAATAAAGGATAATTTTATTTAAAAATAAAATTTAACATATTTAGAAACTTATTTTCATAAAATAGTTTCCATTTTTTAAATATACATGTCAAAAAAAATTAGGGTGAATTTTTTGTATTTTTCTAAAATAGATGAATTTTAGGTGAATAGTGAGATGTGGTAATTTGCAGTATTAAACATTATAAGATAAATACTTGATTTTTTAAGACATGGATAATGTATGAATGTTTTATGCATCAATTATCTCAAAATTACCTTCACTGTTTACTATATTTAGTTATAGTAATCAACACTATTGATATTTTTACCCAAATATAACAAACTAATGAATATTTTAATCAAAAACACCCCTCTCCTCCCCCGATAAATGCCACACCTCCCCATCCCTTATCATCACACCTTATGATCATTTTATCTTTTAAATATTCATCCCAATTCCCTTTTAAATCCTCTTCCCCATGTTCAAGAGATTATAGTCTCAACAGAAGTCCAAACCTAAGTGCCTTAAAAAGGTTCTCAAGCACGTAACATTCAAGTGGTAAAATCTCCAATACTTCTCTTTTAATTGATTTTCTTTTCTTTTATTGTACTCACCTTCCCTATAGAAAAAGTCATGATAACTCCAGTATCATATATATACTGGAATTTTATGGTTTAAATTTAATATCCAACATCAAATCTCTTCTCTTCACCTTTTATTCTAAAAAAATAACATCGTTCGTGATATGTCGAATCACCGCCTTTGTAGATAACGAGTTTTAATTTTCCATTGGCTCCTTAAAGTCAAGTAATAGAACAATTATTAAGGTTAAAATAAATTTACTATGTATATTATAACTTGATTCATGTTTTATAACAAATATATAGACATATTATTAAAAAAATAAAACTAGTTTGTGATGATCGTAAATATCGCCAAAATAAACTAAACAATTATAATTAATGTTTTATCCAATGAATCATCCTCACACAAAAAAAATGATATACAGGACCATTTTAACTTCTAAAATTACATTAATACAATATAATTTCACTTCTGTAGAATTATTCTTATTTCAAAAGAAATTCCATAATTATTACAAGTAAAATGACCATGAAACCATGAAAACAAAAGTTCCCAGAGTGATGGAATTGAAATTCATAAGTCATAATAATGGCCATAAATTAACTTCATAAAACTATAATAAATAAAATAAATGTATAATAAGTTCTTAATTAATTATCTAATTAATCAAATTTTCTTATATAGGACATTAATTATGAGTCCAAAACGTATTCTGACAAAAGGTAAGGGATCTCGCCAAACCTCCATTTATCCTTTGGGTTACACTTTATATCTCTTTAACCCAATGTATATCATCATTATTATTATATAACTCTACTAAATAATGTTTATATAGTACAAACATATGTATTTATTTCAATTTATTCTTCTTTTTTTGAGAAATACAAACTTTATAAGGTTCCCTTCACAATTCCTTTCGATAAGTTTATCCGATTAAAGTGAACTTTCCTGTTTATTAACCATTTAAAAGTACACACCGTAATCAATTTTAATCCACAATAATTTTTCTAAAATCAATAATTTCATCATAAAAAAACTATCTTTATTCATTTCTAGATTTATACAAATAATTATTCATTGTTCCTCATTATATAATCTTTAATATTTTCCCTTAAACAACACTAAAGTGGATCATTTCTAAAGTTTCTTAAACAATAATTTTACATATTTTAACTTTATTTGGGAATTATTTATCATGATATATGCCTATTTTTTCTTTTTAATGTCCAAGTATGATTTAAATATATTCTTCTATCAAAACCATTATGATACGCTCATCCTTTTTACCTTGTGCTAGGATTATGATACCCATTTATTTATATGGGTAACCCTTATGTTTATTCCTTTATTTGATCCTCTATGTGGCACACATATTCATGAACATGTCATTATTGTTTCACTAAGAAATTGATCTAATGAATTGTGTAATTTTTAGCCTCATGATATGTCATGTATGGGATTAGGGATTAAACCTAATCCGTTATGGGAATTTGTCCACCATGTGATACCATCATAGTAATTAGCCTTTATTTGTGTTTATGTCATGTTTTATATTGCTGCTATATTCTTATATTTCCATGATCATAAGATCACATGTCATTTATGATATTCCTCTACATGTTTATTCATTTTCAATGCATATTATGTCATCATGGTTTGAATTTGAAAAATTTTGTTATGATTATTTCCCATTCTTGTACCCCTTTTAAGATTTTTAGCTCATCCCTTTTATCTATGTATTCCCCAGGTTAAAAAACGCTGATGTAAGAGAACAACAAAATTTATGATCTTATTATGGAATATTTATAAATATTTTTTTATTATTGTTTCATTTTTTTAATTTTATGTACCTATTCTTCCAAATACACTTGAATTTACGATCATTGGTTTGTATTTTATAGATAATAATGGTTAAATCATTTAATAATATATGTAAAAGTCCAGGGTCATTATATGTAACCTTTAAAACAAATTTTTAATAAAACCCATTGGGGTATCTTTTTAGGATTATTTTATTATCTATAATCATAATAAAATAATAAAATATAGTCTGATAATACAAACAAAAAACATGAATTCCTCCCTGATTTTTTTTTTGCTTATCCTTTTATGTTTTCTTCCAATTTTTAGTGATCTCATACCATTTGAAATATAGCATAATTTCAATTGTTAATAACCAAAATTATCTTGATATGACTACAAAACTAAAAAAATTACAGCACTTTATCATCTGATCAGGCTCTAAATAACTTATACTTCTTCATCATAACTATCATTTCTATATTATTTTCTTTAATATGAAGAGGCTTATTAACACTAGTTTTTATTTTAGATTAGTTTTTTGTATATTTACTAAATACCATAGAACCACTTTTTTTAGGTCTCACCTTTTAACATAATAATCGCCAAGATCATATATCCGCCTTCATCTTGTATCACTCCAGTCATTATTTATAACAACAAGTTCCATGTAGAGGGGAGTAATTCCTGGCCATTCTCAATGAATTTACAAAGGATAAATGAACAACTGAAAAGTAGGGGGGTTGAATCAGTTTTTGCTTTTTAAAAATAATAACATTAGTAAATTTAACCCCTTTAACTTTTTAGATTTATATTCTTATCACCTTATAAAAAATCACATGTAATAAAAAGTAGGAAATTATAAAATAACATGTAATATTTACAAGGTTCGACCTTGGTATGAGAACCTACATCATTTCCATAGCCACTCCTATGGATCGATGGAAATTCACTATTATGAAGAAGTGAATACAACTTGTGTCATATCCAAATGAACACCTTCTCTCTCCATATAGGGATGATTATACTAACTCTTGGAAATATACAAATTTTTCTTACAAAATTTGTGCCACAAAATAAATGAAAATTTGAAACTTTATTATAACGGCCTAAACTTTTTGAATGATAATTGTTTCCAGAAAATGTGTTTTATTTTTTACACAACAAAACTATATCTATTTATTTATGAATTTAGTATATTTTAAAATGTGACCATTGAGTGTTGACCATTATATAACCCTTGTTTAATTATGACCATTGTAAAATATACTTCTAATAATAATTTTAACATTATAATTATTGTTTATAAGTAAAAATAGAAAGGGAAAATTAATACAGAAAGAAGAGTTGATGGCCTCATTCAGTAGAGTCATGTCATATGAATCCCATATTTCTAAACTTGGGAAGGAGTTAGAATCACTAGGATTCACTCTTGACCAAGACTAATCCAAGCTTCAACAAGTGATACTTGAACAAAATCACTTATAGGAGAAGTTCAAGTTAGTAGAAATTGCCACTCGGGTGATGTTACCTGAGCCACCCCATGAGTTTATCACCATTGCACAAATCACCCTTAGGTTGTCTGAAGGGTTTTATAAGGGTTTATGTTTTGAGGCCTTAGTTACTTAATGTGTAATCCATTTTTATAAATAAAATTTGTAATCCATAAATTCTAATTTAAGAATAGTTTTTCTTAAAAATATGACGAATTTGATATAAAAAATGTTGAACAGAAATTATAGTTTTAAAAAATGATATAATTGTTATAATAAATTAAGGTACTATTAATAAGGATTATTTTAATGAAATAGGTTGATTAAAATTATTCTTTTTAAATATAAATGAGAAGATATTTTATTTTATTCTAGATGTCATAAATTTCACTATACATTTTCTATCCACTATTATTTTTAATAAATATGGATTTTTATATTTAAAAATTAAATTTATCATATTTAGATAATTATTATGATAAAATAAATATAATTTTTTACATCAAAATGTTTAAATTAGGATAGGGTTAATTTATGATAATTTTCTAAAATAATTTATTTTTTTATAAATAGTAAAAATACAATTTGAGTTTTTTGATATGTTCAACAACATCATAAATAAGTATTAAGTATTCTAAAATTTTAGTATATTATTTTGGATTAAAATAACATAATATTTTTCCCAATTTTCCAATACCAGGGTCTAATACCAGGGTAAATCCCATAATTTTTCATTTACCACTACCTAGGTGTCTAATGAAATTAATAAACAAATCCTTCCTTTTTTCTATAAATAACCACCCATTTGTCCATTACCATTCACTAAAAAATCATCTACCATGAATATATGGTAGTTTTACCACCCATGGAATCATCCTAAGGTGTCCTCCCAAGGTGTCCTCTATCCCACAAGGTCCAAATCTTCGAGTTTTAGGAGTTACTCTTCAAGGTAAGGAAAATATCAACTTCTATTTTTTTCTATGAAGTTACCTTTTATGTGGTATGTCTATAAATTTTTAAAACGATGTTTTTATACCCATTTTTTAGATACCTTTACTATATTAAAAGTATCTTATTAATTGGATACCCTTTTCTCCTATCATTTTAATTTTTTCTAAAACCATGTTTCATACACATTATGCTGCAGAATTTTCTTCTTAAAATTTCTCTCTTTTTCTCAAGAAATTATTTTATTTTATCTTATAAATACCCAAACATCATTCATTTCCCAGGTTATTCACCTAGATTTAATAATGATCTATTTATTCAAGTATTAACATACATGAAACCCACTTTACCTTTCCATGGGTTTAAAAAGTCATAATTATCCTATCTTTAAGATCTTCTAAAAAACGTCATGATTTTGATATGAAACATGTTTCTTTTATTATCCATAGGTTATTTATGAAATGTTTTATTATGATATATATGGATAAAAATAATTAATAAATATAAATGTTTCACCTTTATATCACTCTAATGCATTGGGTAAATAATTTAATCTCTAGAGATGACATGTTTTACGATACCTTGGCGAATAACCTTAGTAATTTTTATGCCACCTCAGTGAGAAACCTTGGTGATATTCTTCTGAATTACTTAATTAAATGGTGTATCCACATTTACAGGTATGATTTATGTTATTATTATTATTTTATTCCACTTTATCATTCCATTATGTATTTCCTCTAGTTCATGTTTGTATTCCTCAAGATCACAAGTAAATGTTTTCCCTTGCTTTTCCTTACTATGACTTATAATCTCTCTTTCCTTTGATTTATGTCCCCAATTTATGTGATGCACTAATTTTACATAGGGTGAAATAAATAAAAATCCATTCAAGTGAATTAAATGAATTTTTTTTTTCATGTATTATATACCTTTTTACCAAAAAACTAAACTTTAAAAGATCCTTTTTTTGTATAATATATTGTCATGTTATGTTATAAAAAGGTGTGATTCCAAAGTATATATCAAAGGATGGATTAGTAATTTTTAGAAATTAGGATTTGAAAACATTAGGAATAACCATAGGGAAAAGTTTAAATATTGAAAAAAATTCAGGTATTTTGGTGAAGTATTAAGTCAGTGGTATCAAAGAAAAGAATTCTCTATCTAGATATGAAAAAGTGGGTGTCATTATGAAACAGATGTACTAAGTGGAAACAACTTTGACAAGGTGCATTAGTCATATCTTGGTGTAAATTGGTACACAACAACAGGCCTTTCTGCGCACTTGGTTTGAAAATCCTAGGGGATATATTTGGTTAATCGTATGCTTTTTATGAACCATTATAAAAGAATTATAGAACATTTAAATGTAGTAAAAGAATAACATATTTAAGTATGATGCTTTACAAGATAAAATTACTATATAATTGTATGGTTATTAAATGAAACCAGTTTCTCACTAAGGTTTTATTCTTTTTGAAAATAGTAGGAAATGAGAAAAACCTCATAAACGGTGAACATAATAGATCAAGCACTGTTGACCTTTAAATGGAATCCATAATAAAAAACCTAATGAGAATTATAAATCAACTAACATGATTTTTGAACAATAACTTGGATCAATATGAGATATAAGATTCAACTTGAAGAGAATAGTTTTCCATTGATTCCTTTATGAATCAATTACCACCTTATTTCAATGGTTATACTAACCCCTTGATTTATGAATAGTGGATAATCTCTATAGAAAAGATATTTTTTGTACTCTGTTGTTCAAAATAAGAGAAAGTTGCCCTGTTAGTGTAGTAGTTAGAGGGAGAAGATGATCAGTGATGGGAACTGATGAAAAACATGAATTCGAGAGGGTAGATTTATTATATAGTGTAAAAAGTTAAAGGTAATATTTTTTAATAATTATTTCCCATGTTCTATGTGAATGAAAATGGAGAATGAATTCCTTGATCATAAGCATAAGGAAAATGAATCTGTTGGAATCTATGAGATAAAATTCCTATTACTTTCTCATTATACCTCTAGCATTTTCATGGATCCTAATGGGAAGAATGATAGATTCTTCGATGAAATAAGACCCTATCTACGAAAGATTGTTACCAATAGAGACTATGACTACTATGAGGAGATATTAAAAAGTGATGTGAAGGTTGAACTAGAGTTCAATGAGACACAATGGTCCCAAAAATAGAATAAAAAGAAGAGATTAATGGATCCAATATTAGGTTGTAACATTGAACATGGAAGAGGAGTAAAGAAATTGTAACTTTTCATGTGCTAAAAACATGGGAAGAATAATTCGAGGAACTAGTTTCTTGGGAGTAGAAAATGATAAAAATGTGGAAGAGAAGGAAATATTTCTCTGAATTTTCATAGTGAGGTGAAACCTCAACTTTTCAACACTAACAAGTTCAGGCACAACCTAATGTTCAATGCTTTAAGTGTGGACAATTTGGTCACTTTTCCAATCATTTTCAAAATCCAAAGATAGTATAAGGGAATCACTATCAACCTAAGAATAGTCTAAGAGAAAAAGGTCAATATTTTTCTATCATGATGGCAGATGTTGAAGATCCAAATTATATGGTCATAGGTACTTTCGTTGTTCTCTAAAATAAAACAAGTACTTTGTTTTATTTAGTTTCTACAATTCATTTATTTCCGCAATGTTTGAAAAAATATCAAATCAATCACCAAACTGCAGTTATAAATATCAATCAAGACACCTAGTGGGATTATCCAAGCATCAACAGTATATAGAAAGTATAGTATCTACTTTGGTGAGCATAATTGCATCAAAAATCTAGTATTTATTCCCATGTTAGAATTTGAAATTATACTAGGTATGGACTAGCTATCAAAGTAAAATTCTAAGATCAACTATAGAAGAACCAAAATCTAGGTATTCTTGAATGTAAAACTGATAGCTATTTTAAAAGGATAGATATCTTGACCTGATCTTTGTCTAGAAGCACCTCGTGTATCCTTCTATATGAAAATGATCAATGAAGATAAAAAGCAAATAAAAGTATAAGAATATAGAATGTCCCCATCATTCAGGAATAAATTTATATATTTCATTAGGAGTTACTTGGACCCCCCACAAAAAATAGATTTAGAGTTATCCATTGAACTCATGCCTAGATCTAAGAAGATATCAGAGACCTCATATATAATGGAAAATCTGGAGCTGGAGGAATTAAAGAAACAACTCCATTATCTTTTGGATACGGGGTTTATCTAACCAAGTGTGTCTGCTTGGGGAGCACATATTCTCTTTGTGAAAAACAAGTATGGATCAATGTGGATATTCATAGATTATAAATAAATTAATGAGATCGTAGTAAAGAACAAGTACCCTCTTCTAAGGATTGATGATTTATTTGACAAGCTTTATGGGTATCAATTATTCTCCAAGATTGATCTTCGATCTGGTTGTCATCAATTGAGGGTGAATAAATACGATATTGCAAAGAATTCCTTAAAATCAAGATATGGGTATTATGAGTTTGTTTTTATGCACTTTGGCTTGACTAATTCTCCTGTTATTTTCATGGATTTGATGAATAGATTCTTTAAGGACTATTTTGATAACATTTTGGTACTTTTTATTGATGATATACTGATATATTCTAAAATTTATGGGGAGGATGAGGATTATCTAAGTGTTATATTGAAAATTCTAAATAAGTATACACTATTTGGAAAGTTCAGTAAATATGAAATTTTGTTACAACAAATTTCTTTCTTGTGTAACATTGTAACGAATGAAGTAATCTTATTTAACCTTGTAAAGAAAACGATAGTGGAGGAGTGGCCTTATCCTACAATAGTAATTGAGATTTGTAGTTTCCTTAATTTAGGAGGGTATTATAGGTGATTTT
This sequence comes from Viscum album, assembly GCA_963277665.1. Taxonomy (NCBI): domain Eukaryota; kingdom Viridiplantae; phylum Streptophyta; class Magnoliopsida; order Santalales; family Viscaceae; genus Viscum; species Viscum album. Next base: position 1,297,498,211 of record OY728135.1, read on the forward strand.
CGAAAAACTTTTCATGACTTTCTAATCCACTAACAAAGTTAACTCAAAAAGGGGAAAATTTTATCTGAACAAAGTAGTGTGAAGAAAGTTTCAAAGAGCTAAAGAGTACATTGGTTATTTCACCCATGTTAACACTAACCACCATTGGAGACGGATTTGTTATTTTTATTGATGAATCTATAAAAGGCCTTGGGTGTGTCCTCATGAAAAATTACAAGGTGATAGATTATGCATCTCGATAGTTGAAGCCTCATGAGAAGAATTATCCAACGCATGAACAGAATTTAGCTGCAGTTGTTTTCTCTAAAGATATGAAGGCACTATCTTTATGGGGAGAAATGTGATATATACACAGACCATCAATGTTTGACGTATATTTTCACACAAAAAAAAAGTCAACATGAGACATAAGACATGGTTGGAAGTTCTTAAAGACTACGATTGTTCAATTCATTATCACCTCATAAGAGAAAATAATGTCATTGATGCATTAAGTAGGAAAGATCATGTAGTTTTGGAAATGATGAGGATTCAAGGAGATCCTTTGATCAAAGACCTATAAAAACTGAACATGGGAATCTTAAGGTAAGGGACATCATAAACCATATCCCAAACTATTTCTCAATCATCATTACTAGGGAAGATAATTAAATCTCAAAAAGAATATCCTTTGTTATAGAAGAATCAAGTGGCTGGGAAGAATTGTAAGTTTCTTGATTTCAATATGGATCAAGAAGGTGTACTGAAATTTTTTACAAGGCTATGTTTTTTATCTATTCCAAAAATAAAGAAGGAGATCATGGATGTAGCTCATAAATCTACTTATTCTATACATCTTATAATCATGAAAATGTATAGGGAAATTGGTCATCATTGTTGATGGGATAACATGAAAAGGGAGATTTTTTAATACACTACAAGGTGTCTGATGTTTCAACTAGTAAAGGCATAGTAACATATTTATAAATGGTTATTACAACCCCTACCAATATAAGAATGGAATTTGTAAAATATTACTATGGGATTTATCACTGGTCTCCTGAAAAATCCAAAGAAAATAATCAGATATGGGTTTTAGTGGATTGTCTCACCAAGATTACCCATTTTATATCTATTCGGAAATATTTATCTCTTGACCAAATCACCAAGTTATGATTAAAGAAATTGATAAGGCTTCAAGGAGTTCCACTTTCAATCATTTATGATCATGATCCAAGGTTCACATCAAAAATCATAAGAATTATTCAACATGATTTGAATAATGAATTTAATTTTAGTATGGTATATCACCCATAAATTGATGGCCAAACTAAAAGGACTATTTAAAAAATTGAGGACTTTGTAGAGAATATGATCAATATAATTTAAATGGGGGTGATATCAACATCTCCCATTAGTTATGTTCTCATAAAAAAAACTTTCATTCGAGTATTCAAATGGAACCCTATATGGATCTATATGGGAAGAGGTGTAGAACTCCAACTTGTTGGGATAAAGGTAGTGAGAGAAATCTTCTTGTACTAGATCTCATGTAAGAGATGATGGAAAAGTCCCAATCCATCCAAAAACACATAAAGGATGTTAAGAGTCAGCATAAGAGCTACGTTGAAAACCATTATAGGAACTCAAAGTTTGATATTAAAGAAAAAGTATTCCTTTGAATTTTTACTTGGAAGAGAGTCATGATGTTTGGGAAGAAATGGAATCTCGTCCCCAAGTACGTTGGCCCCTGTGAAATCCTAGATCGCATAAGAGAAGTGGTCTATTGGCCAAAACTTCCACCAAACCTAGCTCAATTTAATGATGTTTTCCATGTATCTCTATTGAGGAGGTACATAACTGACCCTTCACATGTACTAAATCTTGAGGTGGTACAACTTGAACAAGAACTCTCTTATGAGGAGTAGTCAGTGGAGATCTTGGACCATAGATACATGGTTCTATGCAAAATTACTACCCACCTAGTTAAAGTGTCATGTAGGAACTGTAAATATGAAGAGGTTATGTGGGAAAGGGAGGAGGAAATGAGGTAGAAATTCCCACACCATTTTCTCAATTGAAGGAAAGAGTTGAAATTTTAGGGATGAAATTTCTTAAGGGGGAATAATGTAAAAATTTGAACTTTTTAAATGATAATTGTTTCCTAAAAATGAATTTTATTTGATACACAAAAAAACTATATCTCTTTATTAATGAAGTGAGTATATTTTCAAATGTGACCATCATGTTTTGATCGTAATATGACTGTTGGTCAATATGATTATTTTTCAAAATGATCATTGTAAACTATACTCATAATAATAATTTTTACATTATAATTATTGTTTACAAGTAGAGATGAAAAAAGTATATTAATGTAGAAATAAGAGTCAATGGCCTTATCCAGTAGAGTTGTGTCATACAAATCCTATTTGTCAGAACATGGGATGAAGATAGTGTCACTAGGATTCACTATTCATCAAGCCCAAGATAAACTTAAACAAGTGAGGATTGAATGATATCTCTTATGGTATAATTTCTAGTTAGTGGAAATTACAACTCGAGCAATGTTAGTCGAGCCACCCCATGAATATATCACCATCACACACCTCACTGTTAGGTCATATATCTGTGTTAAGAGGATTTATGTTTTGAGGTCTTAGTTACTTAATTTATAATACCTTTGTATAAATAAAATTTTAATTCCATCAATTCTATTTTGAGAATATTTTTCATTAAAAATATGACGAATTTAATAAATTTATTTTTCAAATAGAAATTATACTATTAAAAAATGATAAAATTATTATAGTAAATAAATTATTATGAATAATTATTATTTTAATGAAATAGTATGACTAAAACACTATATTTAAAATATAAATGATAAAATAATTTTATTTTTTTCAAGTATCAAAAATTTCACTATGTAATTTCACTATGCATTTTTTATCCTCTATTATTTTTAATAAATAATAATTTTTATATTTAAAAGTTAAAATACTCATATTTAGATAATTATTATGATAAAATAAATATATTTTTTTAAATCATCACATAGAAATTAGGTTAGGGTGAATTTATAATAATTTTCTAAAATACTTAATTTTTTGTGAATAGTAAAAATACAATTTCAGTTTTTTTGGTATGTCATCTAAAATCATAATGATGTAATAAGTAGTATAAAATTATTTTCAATTATTTTGGATTAAAATAACAAAATTGGTGTCTAAATTTTTCAATACCATGCTCAAATACCATAGGCAATCTAAGAGTTTTTTATTTATAACTACTTAGTTGTCAAAGAAATTAATAAACAAGTCGTACTCTTTTTCTGTAAATACCCACCCATTTCTCCATTTTCATTCACTCACAATTATTCCTACAAGAATATCTGGTATTTTACCACCCATTTATTACTCTCAATATGTCCTCAAGTCACCGATATCCTAGTATTATTGTTATAGGAGTTACTCATCAATGTAAGGGAAATCTAATCTTCTCTTTTCCTTTCAAGTTCCCTTTTAATGTGGAATGTATTTAGAATTTCCAAAATATATTGTAATGTGAATTTTATTCTATCACTTTACTATATTAATATTCTTTTAGGAATTTTAGACCCGTGTACCCTCCCTTTTTAATGTTTTCTAAAACCATGTTTGATACCTGTTATGCTCTCGAATATTCCCCTAAACATTTCTCTCTTTTTGTCAATAAATTCTCTTATTTTCATTTTTGAATACCCAAACCTCTTTATTTTCAAGGGGTATTCTCCAAGATATTTTAATTTGGAATTCACATACATTAAACTTTCATTCTCTTTCAGTGGGTTTAAAAAGGACATAAAGATATTGTTTTTAAGAACATCTTAAAAATGTCATGATTTTGATATGAAACACTCTTCTTTTATTCTTAATGGGTTATTTATGAAATGGTTTATTATGATATATGTGGCTCAATGTAATTAATAAATATTAATGGAGTTCCTTAATAGTTATTTAATTCGTTGGGTAAATAATTTAATCTCTATTGATGACATGTTTTATGATACCTAGGTGAATAACCATGGTAATTTTTATAACACCTCGGTGATAAACATTGTTCATATTATTATGAATTACTCAATTAAATGTTTTAGCCACATTTCAAGGTTATAATTCATGGTATTATTATAAATATATTCCTCATTATCTTGCCTTTTTAAATTTCCTCAAGTTCCTATTAATATTCCTCAAGATCACAACTAAATCGTTTCCCTTATTTTACCTTACTAGGCCTTATTCTCATCCTTCCCTTTGATGTATGTCCCCAGGTTATGATATATTTTTATTTTACATAGAGTGAACCAAATAATAATCCATTAAGGTGGATTAAATTAATGTTATCTATTTTCAAGTACTATGTACCATTTTTTCAAGAAACTAAACAACAAAATATCCTTTGTTTGTATAATATAATGTAAGGTTATGTAATAAAAAGGGAGGATGTAAAATTTAAGCTCCAAAAAGTACCATTTGAAAATATATGTATGATCAGTCAATGTATGATCTACAATCATCTAATGGCCAATATCTAATAGCCATATAACTATGTCCCTTTTCTTAACATGTTTTGTTATAAACTTTCTATTATTCTTGTGTAGTAAAACTACACTTCTCAAACTTATTCTCAAAACTTAGACTGATACCCTCATCCTGATTTCATTTTTGGTTAATCTGAACATAGATCTATCTTATCTTCTGATAATAACTCTATGTCTATAAATCCTTCTTCAACAAAAACCAATATTGATTAGAAACTAAATTCTGACACCAAATTAGCTACATATTGTCTTTAATGCACAGGAGAATAGTGAAAAAGTATGATGTACTTTCCAAATCTATTTATAAGATCTCTATAAATAGAAAATGTGGGAAACTAAAATATTTTTTCCACTCACCCAAATTTACACATCTGAATTTCTCAAAAAATTTATCTTAATATAAACTCTTATCAAATATAATTTACTATTCTATAGTAAAATATAAACTTCTTGAATCTTCAAAACTCTTCTCGAATTTCAAAATAACAGTTCATAAATGATTGTATAAAACTTAAAATATTTTATATTCACTTTATTCAGTTTGATTTTCTTGACCCAGTTGCAATAAAACACATATATTTCCCTTGATCCACTAAAAATAAAAAAAATATAAAATTTCTCACTCTGATGATCTAATCTAATTTAAAATGGTTGACTGTTTTTTTCGCAACTTGTAATGAATTCATATACCTACAATGAATGTGTGGTAGAATCTTCTATATGTATCACATTTTTATTCACATTCAATGTATGATTGTACTGATCATGTGATCTTAAGTCTAATCATATTTCAACTGATGGAACTCTATATCTTATGACTTATTGGTGTCAAAATATTATCCAATGGATTAGTGTCCAAATCGTATTTCACGGATTAGTGTTAGAAGCACATTTGCTATACAAGTGTCAAAAGCTCATTCAATTAATCAGTATCATAATCTTATCTAATGAATCTATATCAGATTCCTTTTTTTAAAAATTCACTTTTATTGTTTTAGAAACGTCTACCTATTTGATCATATCTATCTGATAACAAAATTGAACTTTTATATCTTTCAAAAATGTATTCATCTAGTCAACTTCTGTGGTAAAGCAACTTCATACTTCCTCATATTTTTGGTTGATAGTAAATATGATCTCCTCCATTGTCTTTTCTCATATATTCAAATCTTACAACTTGAAACTCTTCATATTTCTTTCACATTTACAACATCGTAAGAAACTCATAACTCAAAAACCACAAATAAAGACTTTCTAACAAAATAAACATATGATTATTCACATCTGATCAGGTGCTTCTAATAATGTTCAATTTATGTAAACTCTACAAATTAAAATTTCTATTTTATTCTATAGACTTAATCTCTTATCATGACTTATTCATTATGTTTTATTAACTTGAAAGAATAGTAAAGAACCTTCTAACCAGTTTTGGAAAGTTCTATGACTTCCTTTTGTTCATGTATCTATAAATTTCTAACATTCTTCTCCTCAACAAATTCTAACTTTCCAACCAACTATTTTTCTGATGAATTGAGTTTGATAGACCATCTGATTGACCATCCAATCTCTGAATTTTCAAAACATTTTATTTATAAAATTTTTAAAAAACTTCAAAAAAAATAATCTATAAACTTCCAGAAACACAAATTTTATTGGTTTATAAAAACAAATTTACAAAAAGGTTATTTATCAACAAAAACAAAAAATTATTACAAAATAACAAATGATCTTCAATCTCCTCCTTTGGATTTATGGAAAACTCCCTCTAATAACTTTTTCAACTCATTATTTTTTCACACTTGTACATTTTTAGAACTCATTTTTGACTTTTACAAAAACATAGAATTTCTAAAAAGAGAGTGTCCTAACACTACACTATTGGATAATGTGATTTTTTTGAAGGAATTACATCCCTCAGTGATAAGTGAATTTTCAAACAAATTAAGATAAACACACCCTTACTTTTATCTTTCCCTATCACTTTTCTTTCTCTTAAAAATTTAATGATAATGATATCTTCATATTCTTGTAAGTAATAAATGTAATTATCTCCCCACTGTAGAAAAAAATTATAAAAATTCTACCCATTTGTCAACATAATCCAAATCATGGTGGAGGAACTATCATAAAATTTTTAAGTTGTAATTAGGGGGGTTGAACATGATGTAGCAACCTCAATTCCATAAATATTTATTTGGGAGTTTATTTCATAGGATACACCATCTTTTGATTCTTATTTTCTCAAAGTTACTAAACTCTATTTTTTACTAGGACAACTCACACAATATTTTCCCTGGAAAAATATTGCTACTAAAGTTGGTTTTATGTCATTATAATCTTCATCCCAATAAATATTAGTATAGAAAAAAAAAAGTTCATATCATGACTTATATTTTATAGTAGCCCATATGAAGTTATTACTTTAACATATTTCATAATTATCATTGATTTCATCATGTGAGATTCTTTTGAATCACTATGATATCTTTCACAAAAATTCATTTCATAAACAATATCTAGATTTTAAGTTGAAAGATAAATTGAACTTCTTATAAACGTTCAAATATTTTTCTGATTCACATTTTTCCTAGATTCATATTTACTCATCTTCATACCAACTAAAATAGAAGTATAAAATTATTTTTATTTTTTCATACCAATATTTTTTAGTAATTCCCTTCTATACATTTCTTGAGAAATAAAAATATATTTTTAATTTTTATTGAACATTTAAACCTCGAAATAAATTTAATTCACCCATCATTAAAATTTAAAAATTCTACTTCATTTCCTCATAAAATTATTTAAAAACTTTTTATTCATCTCAATAAAAAATTATATCATCCAGATAAATAATTAAAATGAGGGTGATGGAGTTAAATTCCTTCACATATAAGTTTCAATCAAACTTTACTTTATAAAAAATAAACATTCTCAAACAATTTTCAGGTTAAGAATACCAAGAACATGGGGACTATTTCAACCCATAAAAGTATTTCTTCAATTTATAAACCTTGATTCCATTGTTATAAATTAGAAATTCACAAGGTTTTTCAATGAAAACTTCTTCTTCAATATCACTATTAATAAAAGATGACTTTACATCCAAATAATAAATGTTTTAACTTTGATGTACATCCATAACTAAGAATATTATGATTGTTTCAACTATTTCAACTGTGGAGAAAGTATCTTCAAAATCCACACCTTTCACTTGTGAATAGCCTTTGCAAGAAAATATTTCTTTATTCCTTGAAACTTATCCATGTTCATTTAACTTATTTTTATACACACATTTATTTCTAATAACATTTTTATTTTTCGGAAATGAAAAAAGTTACCAATGGTTATTTTTCTTAATCTAATACAATTCTTAATTCATTGCATCAACCCATTAATTGTGTTCAACTAATTTTGAAGAAGATTTTGGTTTAATCTGTGAATTGAGTGATGTCTGATTTTCTAATATCAACCTTCATCTGGTGTGGATCTAATATTTCTAATTTTCATTTTAAAACTATTTTATTAAAGTAGGAACCTACAAATTAGCTCATCCATCTTCACATTCTTCATCACGCTATTTATCTAAGACTTGGTATACCTATTTTCACCCACTTTCAATTTCAATGTAAATCGTCAGTTTGTAATCCTCAACATTTTCAATATCCTTTATTAAGGAATTGGTATTTTCAATAACTTTCACATAATATGAATCTAACATCTTTTTTAAACTCTTGTTACAATAATTATAATTTCTTATATTAGGTGAATATCCTATTAAAATTCATTCAATATATTTTTCATCAAATTTTCCGAGATCTAGATTTTTTATTTTTAGTGAACATGGACTTCAAAAACCATTGAATTTATTTTAATGAAAAAAACATGTTATAAAAAAAAAATTTGGAAAGCAGGTTTGATTATGGCCTCAAAAAAAACATTTATTTTATATATGCATAGTTTTACTAATAGATTACCTCTATAAAAACATATAAATTTTATATTTAGCCAATATAATTTTTCCTATTTATATTAAATTTGTGTTTTTCCTTTATAAAACATTATTTTTTTAGGGTTGTATGGAGCATTGTACTAATGTTTAGTTATATATTTCTTCAATTATTATTTCAAGGAATTTAATTTGTATTCCATTCCATTATAAGCTATCAATTTCATCATATAAACCCCAATTTCTCTCTAAAATTCCCTTCTAAAAACTCTGAACAATTATATTGCCTCTAATTTGTTCCTCACAAACATGATGTTGGTCATTTGGGTAAAATAATTAATAAAATTAATAAATTATATATATATTATAATGTTGAGTAATGTCTCATAATCCCAAAAAGATCTGAATAAATAAGTTCAAGAGGTCTTATTGACTGAATCTTAAAATACTTATGAATTTTATTAGTCATTTTCCCTTTCTCACAAGTTATACAAACATCATATTATATTATTTTCAATAATATAAAATTTCATACAGAATGAACTTTAGAAAGTTTTTTTATATTTTTCTTTATAAGATGGCCATTTCAATGGTGCCACAAATTATTTTCATACTCATTATTCAAGTAACATGAGTTGTAAAGTTCTTCTTTTTGAAAGATATTTCCACTTGTTCTTTCTCCCCTTGTTACAACTTCTCCATCTTCCATACTTTCTATGGTATAGGATGTTTTACTAAATATCACTTATTTTCCATCATCACAAATTTTACTCACACTATGTAAGTTAGGTTTGAACCCATTAACAAATATAAATTCTTTATATTTTAGTTTTTTAGGTCCTATCTCAATAATATACCTTCCTCGGATTTTCAAGGAACTATCATTAACAAAAGTAACTTATGCCCCATCATTATTTTCAATATTTTTTAATATTTTTGTACTCCCATAATGTGTGAGGAAAAACCACTATCAAGAATACATGGATTTCACATTTTTATAAATTTTAATTTTTTCAAAACAACCAAAATTCTTGACTCAACTCTCTTCTTTCCATCTTCCATTTATTTTATATAATAATAAAATTTTCTCCGAAGATTTTTCATACATTTTTTAGAAAAGCGACCATACTAATAAAATCTTCCAAAAAATTCTCTAGACAATCAAATATATTTCTTATTGAAAGTTTTATAAAATCTTTATATTTTTATTTTCATATTTCATGTGGTTTAGGAAAGTTACTCATTTTTATTCCATTATTTCTTCCACTCTATTCAAACCTCTTTTTTAGAAGTTAAATTTTAGACCAATAGTTGTAAGATTTGTGCTAATAAATTTTATGATACTAAAAAAACTATGAAATCATGGTTCATTATTAATGTATTGTCTTTCTATTTAAAAATATTTTCAAGGTTCAATATATTTTTCATCATTACTTTCCTCTAGGAATGTGGAAACCTTCTTCTTAGATAAATTTTCAAATTTTTTTAATGTAATGTATTTTTTACATCCTTTACCTGAAAATTATATATAAATATTTTTCTTAACAGCATAATGGTTTTTAAATACTATGAACTATCATATTTATTGGGTGAGGATTTCACCTTATTCTTTGTTTTAGCTTTCTTGGTAACTTTAGAAGTCTCATATTTTACTTCTAAAGATATTTTGAAGTTTCCATTCATCCAATATCAACCTAAATAGATTTTTATTGATATTTATAAACATCATATTTCATATAAGTAACTTTCTTAAAAAGATCAACTACCATATTTTCTTATTATGTAAATTTTAATTTGAGATCCTTAATTTCTTCAATGTGCTTATATTATCTTTTAAGAAGGTATTCTTTTCCATCAAATTATATTTCACTAAGTTTATTCATTATTTATATTTCCATTCTGGTATTTGAATATTGATCGAGACAAGGTACATGTTCTAATCTAAGATGAAATTTTCTATAATTTTCATCACCTCTTATTCTTCACTATCTGAGGAATTATCTATTTTCTAAAATTTGGTAATGAATGTTCTCAATTTTTAAAAACTTTCTCCTTTTATTGATATAGAATCATCTATCTTACTCATATTTTCCTAACCCGAATCGATGCGGTCCAACCCTTGAGTACCCTATGCTCTCCACCAATTATCCATAGGCAGGAAACCAGCACCGAGTAGGAATATCCCACAAATAGGCGGCATTTGGCTAATGTACTTGTACATGTTCACACATCTCTATTCCCATAAAATGATAAAATTTAAAACCACTAAAACTAATGAATGAATACATATATAATCCCACAACCAAAGTATGATATTAAAGTACTAAAAGAGAAAAAGGGGTCAAATACATTCCCAATCAAAAGTTATAAAGAGTCTAACTATTCCATGGGACAAAACTACGATCAAATAAAGGAACCTGAAAAACACCTTGATCTATCTAAATCAATAAATACTTCACCTACTCCACATCCTCTCAAGATACCATAAAAATGGATGTCATCTATATAAGGCATAAAATATGTGGGAAGAGACCATGTAGGGGTGAGTATAACAATACCCAGTAGGAAACCTCAGAATCAATAAACATGAAGCATCTAGATATACTCAGTAAGGACACTGCACCACCAGGTGGTCACAACCAACTGCGATCCATAGGATTCTATTGGAAATAATGCTCATTCTAGGAGAATCTTCTCCATGATCCATGCCACCGTAGGAGATACTCACTATTGGAAAATAAGCATATACCAATAGTTTGTAACCATTTATATAGCTCCCAAAACTGTTAGTATAGGCTATACTTATAGATTGGGTGCTCGTTAGCTTGTCTAGCATCGGTATATACCTATACCAGTGGTTTTGGGAAACCATTGGTATAGGTGATATGAAATACCTATACCAACTGTTTTGAAAACCTTTGGTTTAGGTAATTCAAAAAAAACTTCGGCTAATTTTGATCCATGGACCTCTGATTTATATCTCAACAACCTACCCACTAAGCTGTGATGATTTTTTGGAACATAATATGATAAATATGTATATATATATAAGTAAATTAATTCTTGATGTATTCAATTTTATTTTATAAAATAATTCATTAAAATTTAAAATAATTATACCAATGGTTTTCTAAACCGTTGGTATATGTATTTTTTATTTTTGTACTTACCCAATGGTTTTGGAAAAACTGTTGGGTTAGGGTCATTCAATAGAGGATATACCAATGGATTTATCCAACCTCTTGGTATATCCATCACCTATACAAATGGTTTGGGAAAAAATATTAGTATATGATAATTTTATAGAATCTATACCAACGGTTTCTCCAAAATTACTGGTATAAGGTACTAATACCAATGGTTTTGACAAACTGTTGGTATAGGGTCATTTTATGGTACCTATATCAATGGTTTGGACAAAACCATTGGTACAGGTACAGTTTCTAGTAGTGACTCATTTAAGAGTTCCAGATCATTGGTCCCCACATAAGAAATATCCCTGTCTCAGAAGATCCTAAAACCCAGATATGGGGAACACACATAACCACCGGGGGACACAACAAACCCAATCTGGATCAACTCGCTACCAATAGGATTGTATGATAATGATTCTGAAAATCCTACAGATATGGACTTCTATATGGAGGATCAACACCTTGGTCTATGAGGTCACTATGAATCAATAAACCATGCCTAGGGTATACAGATGATAAGGATCTCACTCAAGTATCATTGAGGGACTCCACAAACTCTGTAGCCCCTGATTCCAGAAGCTCAGAGTTTGTGAATAATTTTATTACACTACAATGAATTCAAGGAATAAAATCCTGATTGGTAAAATAGTTTATATGTTTTGGAAAACCATATTACATACATGATGCTGATTTTACATTGGGAGAAGAACATTATATATAAAAAATTCAAATAAACTGTATCCTTGAAACTAATTTGAAGATTTCATCTTCATAACCTAGGGAAAGGGAATAAAATTAGGGTGAGTTCAAACGATCTGTAAGGGTACATAAAGAAGAATAAATAATGAATCAATAAGAACAAATCAACATAGAAAGTTAAATAACTAATAACACATTACATTCAAATAACAAGATAAATAATAATCAATATGGAAAGGTATATAAAAAACGCATTCTATTTAATAAATAATTTGAGAATGAAACTTAACCATTGATATTATAACTAATTGAATAATCCCATGGAATAATAAAAAATGAATACATAATTATAGAATAAAATATTATTGATATCTAAAATAAATCCACTAATATTAATGCCAATAATCTTATACATTCACAAATTCATAGTGAGAACCTAATAATTTCATGCCTTCATGCTAAGAATGTAATAAACGGGTAAGGACTCAACCAAAACCATATCTAGTTTTTTCAATAATACCTACCAATTAATGGATAGGCTATAGTGGGTCCCACCCATCACATATGAAATCCAATGAATTCCTTATATGTATAATAATCGATTTAATAAACAAGAAATGTTCCTTATCATCAAATATATGTATTGAATAAATAATATGGTTTTATCAATAATTAACTATTGTACGAAAAATAACAAGGGTTGTTTATGTTTATGAACGGAAATTACATTTAAATTTTATTAAAACATTCTTGAGGAAAATAATTGTTAAACCTTCCAAACTGTACCAGACCACTTGGAAACATTTGAATCAAAACCCCTATAAAGTAATAACATTAAATGAAACTTAGAATATCTTGAAAATAAAGAGATTCATGATATAACATGTCAAAGGGAAGTATATACACAATATAAAATTTAATTGGTGCATACCAACAAATAAGTATCAATGGAATATAAATTGTTATGAAATCCCTTACCACATTGTAATAATTTATTTAAAATCCCAAACATTTTTAAAATAAAATTTTTTTTTTGGAAAGAACATTTTAAATTTTTAAAGGAATATTCACATAAATAGGGCATCATGGCAGCAAGAAATTATATTCATGTTTTATAGGTTTAAAAACATTCCTTTTTTTTATAATCAAAGTCATAAAGCACCCTGTTTTGGAAAATAACAGGAATATTCCTTTTTAAATCATTTTATAAAAAGGGATAAAGGGATAAAAATGACTTTAAAAATAAATAGTGAATAGTAAAAAAATTATTGATAAAAATATAAAAAATGACATGGAACATAAATATTCTCCAATGGATACTTAAATACAAACAATCCTAAAAAATTATGAGATTGTGAAATTAATACATATCACTTTATAATCTATAGAATCGTATGCCCATGAAAGAAAGAAAATTATGTGGATATAAAAATATCATAATATTCATCATAATACTCAAAAAATACATTCATGAGAGGTATATAAACTACACAAAATAAATAATTATTGTATAAGGCATGTGTCCCATAGAAATAAAAGTGAGACAAAGATACCTTACCTCATAGTTCCTTTTTAAATGTATGTACTTTAACCTCATGTATAATAGTTTAAATAATGTTATTAATTTATATAAGAACCTTACTAATATTTATTATATCATATATGATCTTATTATATTATTTTATAATCCTTTTGTTAATACTCATTCATCATTTTCACTATTTCTGTTGTTAATTGCCTAGTTTCTTGAGTATGTTTTTACTTGGTTTTTGTTATTCTTATCACATAGATCATGATTTAATCATATAAATAATTTAAACCATGATTTAAATCTAATATATATTCATTATATATATATATATATATATATTTATAAAAATCCCCAAAATGTGGAGATAGGAAATGAAATGCAACATTCATGGAGACGATAGGTCAATTTGAACACTATTCATTACTTGACTTTTTAAAAATATTGTAACTTCAAGATAACTCTAAAAAACAATTAATAACTTCAAAATATGTCTATTTAATCTATAAAATTAATTTATGACATCAATTAAAATGAAATTATATTTATTTTAATATTTATAATAACATTTATCTAATATATTCACAAACTAAACAATTACTGCATCATCATTGTGCAAGACTTTAATATAATTATTTCTTCCCTAAAAATTAAAATTGAATTATCATACTAAAGAATAAAATTTTATATACAAAATTAATATTTATAGATGAATATATCTTCTTAATAATCATATATATATAATCTAATACTTTTTAGAAACATGGGTAAAACATATTGGACTATCCTTAGAATAAAATGCTATAAAAGACTTAATCCATCCAAGTGGCTCCAAGAGCTCACTAAATTGGACCAAATAAGGTTTTGTATATAAATAAATCATACAATAAAATTATTACAAGTGTTAATTTAATTTTATCATGATTATAATATTTTTAATTCTAACTTATCTGATGTGTCCTTAACTACTGTAATTAATTTTAATTATTTTTACTAATATTTTTTTTCAAAATATAAGTTTATATTATTAGACTAAAAATACCATAATTATTAAATAATTTTATATCTATTTTTAAAAATTCAATTCATATAAGTGGAAAATTTTATTTCAATTCTAATCACATAGCTAGGATGACAAAGCAGGTTTTTAAAGTAAACATGTCCAGAAGTTTGCGATGTTTTTGTATATAAATTAAATATTAAATTATATAAAACAAAATAAATTGGATTAAAATATATAAAATTGGTCTAATTATAATTTAAAATAAAATTAGAAAATAATTTAACTATATAAATAAAATAGAAGAAAATGTTGTTTTGAACTAAAATGCAATGTTTTTCTCTATTCATCAAAAAACAAAACTTCTCTAAAAAATACAAAAAGTTAAACCATATTAAATATTTATATTATTATTTAATTAAATAATTTTATTTTTTCAAATAAAAGATAAAAAATTGTCAAAATTTGGATTTAAAATAGGTTTTTCACTAAAAGGTGGTAAATGTGCATTTATAAAAAATGTTTATTTTTATCTGTGATATTGGGTTTTTTCTTATCGTAATATTATCAAATATATTGGTTGAATATAAAAAATATTTGACTGAATATATATTATATATACTACATTAACATCACTCTCTAATTGTGATTAATATAATTTATTATGGTAAAACAACTTTATGAGCATAAAAATAGTTTTTTATAAAAAACCCATTTATATTCAATTGGTTATAATGTTAATTTATAATTAATTTGTAACTTATTAATTCATCCAGATGTTTTCATATGTTGGTTCACACTATTCATAAATTTCAACTTAAAAGCGAGGTTATACCTTATTATATTAAATAATAATATCTTAAAAATATATTGTTGTTAAGTAAAACTCGGCCTTATGTGTAATGCAAGCCAACTCATTATTATGTCTGGAGTAATAAACAACATGGTGTTTTGTATAATGAATTCTAACAACAAAATTAAATTTATTCTAAAAGGAAAATATTTTAAATTATTTGGGTATAAAATTCTCCTTACCATAATTGAATTGTATCCTTACAATTTAAACTTGATCTTGGTAATCTATGGTTTGATATTTGAATATACAATTTTTAGAAGAACCCATATCATAAATAGGGTTAATAAAACATCTTATTTATTAATTATAAAATGTGTATGTTAAGGTCTCCACAAAACTAGTCTTTTTAATATGACCCAATTAGGGAAAACCTAGACGTGGAAGAGAAATCTAACCATCATGTTCAGATAGAGAGTTATAGAAAACATGTTCCTGAGAAATTTGTAGACCAAAAAACCATAAACCTAAGGTGTGAATAATGGTCATTAATATCATCAAAAATTATTTTAATAGTAAAACTATTTTTTCAAGTCCCTTTTCTTAGAGTTTAGAAATTCTATTCCTAATAATATTTTATTTACCTTAATCTAATGGGACTCTCAAAATAGAAATCCTATTCCAAAAAAACATTAATCACTTAATCACAAAATCGTTTTCAATCCCAAGGTTATTTATTTGATAAGAAAAATATACCTAAAATTCAAATAACATTTATCCATTAGATATTTTTCCAAAAAAAATCATTCTCACAAGGACTTCACATAGGCCAGTGGTAGGAATTTCACCCTTGTCACCATTCAGTTGTGGGTTCAAATCCTTTGGCCTTATCAGACGCGGCAGGTCGTCACTTAGAGTCTCAGTTGTCCTTTTTCTAAAACCATATTAATATTATCCAAAAAAAATTAAACATCCTCAAAAATATCTAAATATATTGAACATTAAATAAATGTTTTAAATACAAATATTATCCCATATATTTCATTTTTTATTCCAAATAATTTAAATGCAAATAATTACCTTAATTTTAATTATTATATAAACCCTAAAGTCATCATTACCTTTAATCATATTTATATAAAATTCAAAGAAATTATTCCTTAAATCAATTTTTTACACATACTAAACTGATGGTTTTTATCCATCAATGTATGTTTTCTTAAATATCATTCTCAAGGTTTCTTATAAACTTCCTTTGATTCCAACTTTAACTCATTGACCCATAAGCCTGAAGTCTATGAATTATTTTATTACATTGACATTATTACAAGGAATCAAACCCTAAAGAATCTAATAGTTTAGCAATTTTGGAAAACCAAATCACATACATGATACCTATTTTACATATGAAGAATAAAATTATAAGTAATAAATGAAAATAAACTACATCCTTGAAAATCATTTAAATATTTCATCTTTATAACCTATAAAAAGGAAATATAAAAATAGTGAGATCAAATTCTTAGTAAGTTTAAGTAAATAAAAATAAATAGTGAATCAATGAGAATAAATCAACATGGAAAGGTAAATAATTGATAACACATTCAATCAAATAACTAGATAGGGAATAATAAATATGGAAAGGTAGATAACTGAAATAAATTCCATTTAATCAAAAATATGAGAATAAAACTTAAAAATGTATATTATAACTAATTAAATAATCACATGTAAAAACAATAATTGAATACATAATTATAGAATGCAATATGATGGATATCAAAAACATATCATTGAGTCTTAATGAAAAGATTCTAATACTTTCAGGGCTTTATACCAAGAATATAATACTTTCAAGGCATCATGCCAATAATATAAAAAAATTAAGGCCTTGGAAAAACCATATCTACTTTTTCCAATTAAACCTATCAATACATCGAGGGGATATAGCGAGCCCCTCCCATCACATACAAAATCCAATGCATTCCTCATATGTTGAATAATAGATTTAATTAGTAAAAAATGTAACTTATCATGAAATAACTTTATTGAAATAATAATATAGTTTATCAATAATTCACTAGTAGAGGATAAGTAACAATAAGGTTTTTCTATATTGATGAATGGAAATACCCTTTAAAGATCATTAAAACATTCCTAAGGAAAATAATTATGAAGTATTCCAACTTTTCCCATACACCTTTAAAATATTTGAATCATAATCCTCGTGAATAAAAAACATTAAATGAAACATATAATATCCTGATAATAATTATATTCTTGATATTACATGAAAAATGGAAGAATATAAACCATAAAAAAGGGAATTGGTGCATAACAACAAATAAGCCTCAATGGAATGTAAACTGAGATTAAATCCCTTACCACTTTATATTAATTTATTTAAAGGTCGTGCATTTATAAAATTGAATATTTTATTTTAAAACAACTCAATAAAAGTGTAAATTAATCTTCCAAACATTAGGGTGTCATGACGGTGGTTAATTTCATTCATGTCTTATAAGTTAAAAACATTCCTTTTTCTTTTGTAAGAAAATTCATCAAGTACCTTGTTTTTTAAAACAATAGGAATATTCCCTTTTAAAAAAAATTAGAAAATAAAATAGGGATGAAAATAAATTTAAAAAATAAATGGATAATAGTTAAAAAAAATTATAAAACACTAACATAGAATATAAATATTTCCTAGTGGAGACTTAAACACAAAAAATATTGAATAATGATGTGATTGTCAAATAAATACGTATCACTTTATAATCAGTAGAATTATATTCCCATGGAAGAAATAAAATTATGTGGATATGAAAATACCATATTATTCAGAATAATACTCATAAAATACATTCATGTGTGGTATATAAACCACAGAAAACAAATATGCGGTGTATAAGGCATGTGTCTCAAAGAAGTAAAAGTGAGACGAAGATCTCTTACCTCACACTTCCTTTTTAGTTGTACATGGTTTAACCTCAAATATAATGGTTTAAATCGTTTTATTAATTTACATCATAACCTTATTAATATTTTTGATATCATACATGATCTTCTTATATTATTTTATCACCCATTTGTTAATAATCTTTCATCATTTTCACTATTTTGGTTGTTAATTGCCTAGTTCCTTGAGAATGTTTTGACTTGTCATTTTTTGTTATTATCTCTTATATCATGATTTAATAATCTCCATAATATAAATAATGATTTTAATATCAAATATATTAATTATATAAATATTTATAATAATGCACAAAATTTGGAGAAAGGAAATGAAATGCACTATTCATGGAGACACTAGGTCGTACGTGCGCATAAACGCTACTTTTATTTCTTTTTCATATTAAAATAATGAAAATTAAATGATATGTATGTATACTAAAATCACATTATAATTTATATTCCATATATATCACATATTTTTATTAAAACCATACTTTATACCTTCCATGTATAGTCTGAATGGATGAAATCTCTTTGAGGAGGCGGTAGTCCACACTTCCACAGACTATTTATCATATTTAAAAAAATGGAAAGTATAAAGGTATGTGTTATAAAATAATTAAATAAGAATAAATACATAATAAATTTCATATATATATAATTTTTCAATCATAATTCCTACCATTAAAGGTTGTAAACGGAAAATGAAAAACTTCATTTTGTGAGGCGGTAGTATGTCGTAGATAAGAATGGTTAGTTTATTACCCATTAGATAGAAGTGTGTGTAATTTTACATCAATCCCTTTACATAATAACTTCTCAGTATATTTAGGATACCTATATTATTATATAATAATTTAATAATAATAAAATAATGAGTGGGTAATGAAATAAAACTAATGTGGTCGTTGAAGAATTCTACCTCTTATTTGGGTAACTCCTTTTGGTTTATACCAAAATCCTTCCTTATTCTACTTTATAACCAAATTTAGGCTTCTTGGATAAACATAGGTATTTTTTATTATAAATGTGAAGGTTTTTTTCAATCTAAGAGGCTCAATGTGGTGTGAGCAAGTGAGGGAGGAGGTCTACTTATATAATTGTGGTGAGGGGTACTTTTGGAAACTCTCTAAATAGTATATTAATATAAATTAATTTTATATTAAAATGGATAAAAGGTGATTTATTTAAAATATAAGATGAGTATGGGTCTAAATCCACACATAAAATAATTTTTAAACAAGTTTATCTCACATTATTATAGTTATGTTCTTTTTTTAAGCCTTAGTTAAACCATTTAACTCTTACTGTGACCACTAGTATTTTTACTCTTTAAGGGTTAATATAGTTACTATGAAATAAAAAATTAACCATAAATGAGTTATTTTAAAAAAAATTAAATTTATCTCAATAAGTGGTCTGAATTTTAGGTTTTAATTAATTTTATATCATTAAATAAAATATTATTTATTTTAAAATACCATTACTGTCAATTTTGACACTATTCATTACTTTCCTTTTTAAAAATATCATAACTACAAGATAAATTCTAAAAAAACCCTTTAATACCACCCTAATATTTCTAGGTCATCTATAAAATTCTTGTATTACATCACTTATATCAAATTATATTTATTTTAATATTTTTAATAACATTTATTTGATGTGTTAATTAGTTAAATAATTGTTGCATCATCATTGTGCAAGCCTTGAATTTAATTATCTCTTCCCCAAAAATAAAAAATACATTATCAAGATGAATAATAAAATTTTATATTTAAAATTAATATTTATATTTGAATATGTCTTCTTAATAAAAATTTATAAAAAATCTAATACTTACTAGAAACAAGAGTAAGACATACTGAACTTTCCTTAGAATGAAATATTGTAAAGTATTAAATCCATTCAAGTGGATCAATGAGCTCATAAAATTGGCCTAAATATGGTTTTTTTATACTAAATTGTCGAATAAAATTAGTACATGTGTTAGGGTAATTATATAATGCTTAGAATATTATTTTTACCCTTAATTACCCAATTTACCCTTAACTAATGTAATTAATTTTAGTTACTTTTACCCATCTTTTTGGCCAAAAACTAAGTTGATGTTATTAGAATAAAAATGGGATAATTATTACAATTTTTATTTCTATTTTTTTAATTCAATTAACAGAATTGTAAAAATTATATTTAATGCTAATCCTATATATCGGATGACCAAGTATATTTTTAAAGTAAAAACATTCAAAAGATTGCTAAATATTTTTATCTAGATTTAATATAAATTGTTTAAAATTACTTAAAATTGTTTAAATAATATAAAATTGGTGTAATTATACTATAAAAAAAATTAGAACATAATTTAACTATATAAATAAATTAGATGAAAATGTAGTTTTGAACTGAAATACAATATTTTTCACTATTCATCAATAAATGAAACTTCTTTGAAAAATAAAAAAATCAACCAAAGTAAATTTTTATAATATTATTTAGTAGGATAAGTTTATTTTTTCAAATAAAATATATAAATTTTTTCAAATTTTGATTTAAAATGGGTTCTCCCTCAAAAGGAGATTAAAGTTCCTTTATTAAAAAAAATTATTTTTATGCATAATATTAGGTTTGTTCTTATATTATGATTATAAAATATATTGTATGAATGTACAAAACATTTTAATGAATATATAATATATATATATTACATTAATATCACTCACTAATTTTAATTAATATAATTTATTAGTATAAAACAACTTTATGAGCATAAAAATTTTCTTTTATAAAACCACACCATTTCTATTCAATTGTTTATTTTATTCATTTATAATTAATTTTTAAACAATGAATTAAATAATATATTTTTATAAGTTAGTTAATATTATTCATAACTGCCAACTTAACGGTTATGTTATATATTATTATATTAAATAATAATATTTTAATAATATATTATTGTTCGGTAAAACTTGTCCTTACATGTAACGCTAGTCATCTCATTATTCTTTGTAGCATAAGATTAACATGGTGTTTCATATAAATCATTCTAAAAAAAAATTAAATTTATTCTATAATGGAAATATTATAAAGTCTTTGGGTGTTACAAACTCTATATTGGATTCATCTTCTTGAGGGGATCACAATCCTAAGACATGAATGTAATGTCGCATTGTACCCTTAAGGGAAAGGAAAAAAAGGAAAACCACTCAATTGACACTGGTTTGAACTAAAGAGATGAAGAGCTCCAAGCTATCACTAAGGGAGTACACGGTTTGCAAGTAGAGTGCATGGCGTGCATCACTCAACATGGATCTTTCCATGTGTTACTTCTTTACAAGGCATGCAATCTCTATATACACAACATGTAGATCTATTACACTGCATGTAGTGATCCTTCACCACCTTGTCTATGGTGCCTTGTCTTCCCTATATACCACTGGTCATCCCGTGTACACTTGGTAGTGTTCGTGTCAGAGTACATGATGTGTCTGAGCCCGTGTAAACATGGTTGTATCCATTTACACTCTAAGGTACACACCAAGCATCCAGGGTAGGGTCACATAGAATGTGATAGTTTTATATGACATGTGATATTTTAACTCCCCATAGAAACCCTATCATTATAGTCATGGGGTACCACAAGACATGTAATATAGAAATACATTCCATGTATATCGATATTTTCCAGATCCAACATGATATCTTTTGTATCCTCTTATGCATCATTGGATCTATCACCCTTTCCGAAACATTTAGATCAGAAGTCTAAAGATTCTTTCCATCATCGATGGTCAGGATCGGGGTTCGGATCTTCTCATAAAATGAAATGTCGTGTCAATTCATCATATTTCATCAAAACATGGAACAAAAAAACTATAAATCTGTCAGATCTTCCACTGATCATCATCTTCCACCATCAAAACTCAAGCATTCCCTCAATCATGAACCACACCCATGATATTGATCTATTTTTCTGAATAATGGTCATGCAATTATCAAATTCCTGGTATTCATCAAACTATATGTTAAAATAAATTCCCCTGATGAACGTGTAATGAAACATGGGAGAAAACCATAATCCATAAAACATGACAAATGAACCTCAGTATTTTTTCATTTTTCCTTGATCCATTTTCATAGAAAAATATAAACAAAGTGGAAAGTCAACACACACAAAATAATTCCATCAATTTAATCTACCATCGATGAATGTATCAATTATGTTCAAGGAATTGATTTTCATTCAACCATGACAAAAGAATGGGATTGAAAACTCAAAATCAAACATCCTCCCTATAATTTGGATCAATCTTTAATGAACAATGGTTCTGTATTTCTATCATTGATGAGATTCATGAACTCTATTGGTGTAATAATCCATAATCTGGTCCCAATATATTGTCATTCTCCAAGATCAATCTCTAATGATGTGTCGAGGTATCCAGAGTTTATCAACCAACCCCAATACATTTCTTTAACTGCGTACTTATATAAAAAGTTATTCATTGTGTCAAATAAAATAAATTAATTCCATTTATCAATTTATTTTATTTATTATGTGCATGTGGTAACATTTTCACGAAATCCTTGTGCTGACAAAGATTATGTTTCACCTATAGTAAAATATACATTATGAAATCAACAATTCCCTCAGATTTCTGATCTGGTCCCCCATTCAGGATTTTTCCACTTTTTTAGGAAAACTACAAGAGAGTGTTAATAAATATATTTAATATATTTAAAATATTTATTCTATTCACACCACACCTCATAATCACACTCCATATCAGTTCTTGGTTTCAAAAATATTCCATATAATACACAAAAATAATACACGTAAAATATAATACATTATATTCACCTCACTTTAGGGTTTTTCATTTGAAAAGATAAAAACCTACTCAAAAGGATGATGGTATGGAGCCACATCTAATTCTCTCACTCACATGTTATATCTTTAAGATTCTTATACAACTATAGGAAACACACTAGGGGTATTGATCACCCATAAATAATCCTCTTCTATCGATCCTCCATCTCCACTGGGTAATCATCAAAGATAGTTCCATCATTTTTGTCCAACTCACCCTAGTCGATAACATGTGAAGGTTCATGTGTGTATCTCCATAGCTAGGACATGTGGAAGTCATCACATACATGGTCCAACTGCAATGGCAGAGCTAAGCAGTATGACGCCTCACCAACTCTAAATAGTATCTGGAAAAGAACCAATGAATCTTAGAGAAAACATGTCACCCTAGACAAATTTGTGCAATCCACATTGAGGTGAGACCCTTAGGAACACATAGTATCCCTCCTCAAACTCCAAATTAATTTTTCATCAGCCCGAATAAGACTTATGATGGATATTTCAAATCCTCATCTACTCCTGGATGATATAAACCTTCTATGTAGTAGCTTGTACTAACTCTAGGCCCATGAGTGTTGACTCACCTAGATCAATATAAAAAATTGAAACCTAAAAGTTCACCCATACAAGGTCTCAAATGGCTCCATACCAATGGTGTAATGGTAGAAAGGTTTATATGAAAACTCCACCAAAGTTATATCATACTCCCAGCTGTGTCCAAACTCCAACCTGTAATCCCACAGCTTGTCCTTAAAGATATGAATGGTCCGCTCAATCAGGACATCAATATTGGGGTGAAATGCTATGCTCAAGTTTAATTGAGTCTCAAAGGTCTCTTGCAGTCCTCTCCATAATTGTGACATGAAGTGAGCATCACGATCTGAAATTATAGTTGAGGCATCTTCATGGAGTAGTAAAATCTCTTACATGTAGAGGTATCCCAAGATCTCTACTAAACTCTACTCTTGAATAGCTAGGAAGTGGGCTGACTTTGTGAGTTATTCTATAATCTCCTAGGTGGAATCATATTCTCTAGATGTACTTGCTAACCCCATCACAAGTTCTATGGATATCCTATCCCACTTCTACTCTGGCACCTCAAGGGGTTGAGCTAAACCCACTAGAACCTAGTGCTCATAATTCACTTGATGAAAAGTAAGGCATCAAGGGACAAACTATGAAATAAAAAAATCATTATTGGCCACAAAAATTGATGTCAAAGACCCTGGATTATATTTTACACAACTATATGTACTACCAAAACGTATGTATGAAACTCTTACATCACCTCCTCCCACAACATCAAAGGTACCATCATTCATTCTATAAAAACTATAGCATTCTTCCCACCATCATAATATCCATAAGGATCATGTACAGGGGATATCTAACTATATAATGTCTCACAATCAGTATCTCCATTTTGAGTATCCCATAAAATTGGTAAAAGATATTGCATAACAACCATCGACTGAATATATGAACCACCATCCTTTTTCACAAAGGAAAACAATAAAGAGGCTAACTGATCTGACACCTCGGCTAACAAATGATAACAAGACCTTCAGTTGAGATCTTCCTCTACCACATTCCCCTTCCCATGAGTATAGAGAATCTCAAAATCATAGTTATAGAGTAACTATAGTAATTTCAACTATCTTAAGTTATGATCCCTCTAATAGAACGTATACCTGATACTCTTGTGGTTAGAGTAAATGATAAAATGCTCACCCATTAGGTAATGTCTCCACATCTTCTGTGTGATGAATAATGATATGATATCAACATCATGGGTCATGTAGATTTTTTCATGTAGTATCAACTAATTTGAACTATAGGTAATCACCTCTTTCCTATACATAAAAACACAACTAAGCCTTGTCCCTGATGCACCAGAAAACACTAGTACTCAACACCCTCCTATGAAAATATCAAGATGGTATTGATCATCAACATATGTCTCAACTCGTAAAATAACTACCCGAACCTTTCTATCCACATGAAAGGGTTCCCATTCTGAGTCAAAGTTGTCAAGGATGTTGCCACTTTGAAGAAATTGGGTACAAAACTTGGATATTACCCTACTAACCCAATGTAACTATACACATTGGTAACACTCTTAGATGGATCCTAAGAAATAACTGTTTCAACCTTCATCGATTCCACTATGACTCATGCCTCTATGATGATTTGTCCTTGGAAGTGACTCTCAAAAATCCAAAACTAACACTTTGATAGATTCTCATAAATTTGGTTCTCTCAGGGTATGTCTAGAACCAAACTCAAGTGACTCGTGATCTCCTCCTCAGATTCTGAGTACACTAAGATATCATCGAGGAAGACCACCATGAACCGATCTAAAAAGTCTAAAAGATCATGTTCATGAGTCCCATAAAAACTTATGGGGTGTTCTTCATGTTGAACTACATCACCAAATACTCTTACTGACTGTAGTTTCATTTGAATGTCTTCTTCAGTATATCCTTGTCTTTTACTCATAACTAGTGATAGCCTTATCTAAGGTCAGTATTCTAGAACCATTGTTCCCTTATCAACCGATGGAAGAGGTATTCAATCCTTGGTAGTGGATAGTTATTTTTCGTAGTAACTTGGTTCAAGAGCAATTAATCCACACATAACCTCAAGCGCATGTATGCCTTCTTGGTGAACAGTACTAGGGATTCCCATGGGGAAATACTAGGTCACAAAAATCCCTTCTCCTTTAAATCCTCAAACTTCACCCTTGGTTCATGAACCACTACGGGATTCATCCCATATGTTGGAATAGATATTGAGGCCTTATCGGGGTGCAATTCAGTGAATAATTCTATATCACAGTGTTGAGGTAATATGGGCATATCCTCATGAAATACAACCTAATACTCTGCCACTAATTCTAAAAAATAGTATCCCATAGAATTCACTACTCCAAGAGTCATGATAAGAAACATATGAGTATCAAATGCACTCTCTTATTCCTGATCTCATATTACTTCTTTGTGGTTTTCTTTTCACCTATAAAGGAATACCACATCCCTTTGCTAAGGATATGTCGCATCCTCCACCTAAAATAGTCAATCTGGGCATAAACTATGGATAACTAGTTCATACCTAAGATGATGTGATAAGGAATAATCGCTATTGAAAATATATCCACTAAAAAACTCTCACCGTCATTCATTATATTGAACTATCTACAGAAGTGATAAATTGATGATTCGTCGATTTTCAGTGTCTCTAACCACAAGGGATAAGCCAAAGTCTCAACCATAATCTCTAATTCTCAATACATAGATGTGGAAAGAAAGGAATGATTTTCAATTATGCCTATCAAAAGGATAGCTATGGTATAAAAGACACATATCATTCCTCATATCATCCCTGGAGCCTCGATATCATATGACTCTATAGCATTCAGTTTTCCTTGTCCCAAACCACCATCTCCCTAAGCCTTGTGTTGAACACCTGGGGTTGTGGTGGTAATAAGTCAAACCTCCGACCACCTCCTTCTACTCTATCAGCTCATATTTCATGAATTTCATGCTATAGAACACCATTCTCTTACCTATGTCTATTCCTCAGCGGTCACTTGAACGTGTCATGATCAGTTATACGATGGGTTGTATAATCCCAAAACAGATTTCCATGAATGTCACATAACAAACACTACCTCTCCCTCATCAGATTTGAGCCATCCTTAGAACCCTTCACCACTAACCCTATATCTTGGGATCGTCTTATGAAGCGTCTAACATGATTGGATGCCTATGAATACCACCATCTACCAGCTACTGAGGTATCAACTTTGGTTCCCCACTACCAACACCCACAATTGTTCCATGTTGTTCCAAGAATATCTCAACCACCAAGGCCAGCTCAACCACCCCAACATAAGTGGGAATCCAAAGGGATACCACTGAAACCATGATGTCCTGGTGTAATCCCTAATAAAATTTATATTCTTTGAATAAATAGATCTTGAACCATATCCATGGAGTATTACAAGATATCATTAAACCTTGATGAGTTTGCTACCATGGTCAAACTACCTTGTAGAAGATGTAGAATCTCTTATATGATCCTTGATCACAATGTGACCAGAGAAAACTTTTACTCAAATTATTACCATGATAGAGTTGTCTTGTCGTGTGATCGAGTCACTAAGCTCCACCATCACCCAGAACATCTCGGAAGAAGACACTCTTGAGTACAACCATCTGATTTATAGGAATCCTCATAAGAAAACTAGAGTGATTACATCTATCCAGTCCTCATCCACCTAGGGGATTGGCTTTCCCTAAAACCAAGGAATCCACTACCTTTAAAATATGTGCAACCCACTCAGCCTGCGTGCATCCTTAGTTTTCACTAACAGTGTTATATTCTACTCAACGAGTGGTGTTGTAGCCGGTAAACCATCTGGATGTTCAGTCTCTAGTATAGGTCACTAAACTAATGTCTCATCACTCGGTGGATCATCCTCATGATCGTCTATGGAATCCTAGTTGGTTTTCTTCATGGATGAATCCTAAACTAAATAATATATTCCATGGTCAAAGATCATATCGGGTGAGTCGACTCAAGAAGGACATGGAAACTACAACCTATTCCTACATGATGCATGTACCAATATATAACCTACAACCAATGTCTACATGTACCGAGTCAAAAGGAAGGTGATCAGAGTCCTGGTGTATGGATATGTTGTATGATGCACAAACACTAGAGTCTCTAGCCTAAAATATGAACTCAATACACTTAACAATATTTCACTATAACAATCTCACTAACCTTAACCCTAAGGTAGAATAGACTACTTTAATACCACTCTGTCATGACATGACCCACTGGGGTGTGACCTATGAATACCCTAATCCCATCTCCAATGAAGTAGTGGATGGGTACTTGTACCAAGTAGTCGTATCCAACAAATGGGAGGCATTATCTTAATCTACCAATACAAAAAAACGTCTAGAAGCCCCAAAAATGATGAAATGTCAAAATAATAAAAACAATGCATGCATACATCTATAATCCCATACTAAGAGTATGATATTAAAGCACTAAAAGGGAAAATTGGTCCAAATAAAAGGACAAACAAAAAATATAGAGTCAAAAAATATCTAAGGGATTGGACTATGATCAAATTTAAGCCCCTGGAAAACACCTCAGTTTTTTCTAGATCAAGCTACACTCCACCTGCTCTGCATCCACCCAGGACACCATCAAAATGGTCACTATATACATAAGACACAATGTGTGTGGGAAGATCCCATGTAGGGTTGATTATAACAAATACATACTGGGACACCCTAAAAATACTAAAAATGAGGAATCGAGTATAGTCAAATCAATATAAGGATACAAAAATTAATGTATAACAGAAATGACAAGATATACTCATAAAGGACATCGCACCACCAAGCGGTCAGAACTAACTACCGACCATAAGATTCTACTCAAAGAAATGATTATTATAGGATAATATAATCCATGATCCATGATATCACTAGAGACTCTCATTAAAGAGGTATAGATAATTGGTTCCCATTTAATAAAGCTTAATACTCTTAGAAGACCCTAAAAACTAGAGAGGAGGTCACGCCCCGAACCGCTGGAGGACACCACGAACCCAAACTATATCAACCCACTACATAGGGGATCATCTTATAATGATACCTCAAATGCTACCAAAACATCCTTCTAGATGGATGATCAAAACCCTACTCAAGGAGTTCATTTACGTTCCACAAACCCCACCTAGGGTATAAATATAATAGAGGATCTCACTCTAATATCATGTATAGACACCACGAAATCTCTCTGGGATTCATCCTTTAAAGGGGATCACAATCCTGATATGTGGATATAATTTTTCACTATTACCTTAAGGGAAAGTACCAAGGGGAAAACCAATCAACTGACACTAGTATGAACTAAAGAGACGAAGAGCTATGTTTTGTCTCTAATGGAGTACATGGAACATAAGTAGAGTACAAGGCATGCATCACTCATCCTAGATCTTCTTGTGTGGTGTTTCCTCATGAGGCATGTAATCTTAATATAAACAACATTTATATTAAGTACATGAGATTTAGAAATATTTTTACACCCTTCCAGTATTGCATGGTTATGCCCATGTACCGCTGGTCGTCCTCGTGTACCCCTGTCCATTTCTGTGTTGGAATACTAAGTGTGTTTGAGCCCGTATACTCTTAGACATGTCCATGTACCCTCCATGTTACATGAAAATCCACTAGGGAAGGTTCACATGGTGTTTTATAGGGTCACACAGTGTGTGATATTCAAATCAATGTGGAGACCCTAGCACCGCAGCCATGGGGTCCCACACTGTTTGTAATCTTGAAATACACAGCGTGTATTTTGGGATTTTCTATATCTAAAGGAAAATATGATACATCCTCCTGTGAATCACTGGAGCCACCACCATCACTAGAAACTATATATTTAATTTCCACTAATCCTTCTCATCATTAGTATTTGGGATCCAAATTTAGATCTACTTGTAAAAATATCCTTCAAGCCATTATGTCAACATGTGTCAATATCAGAAATAACTAAAACTAGGAATCCATCTGATCTGCCTCTAATCATCCTCTACCATAATCGTACCTCAATTTTGATCTTGATCATGAAATTTATATACGTTATCATTCTATTTTACCAAAGAACTATCGTGCAACAATTGAATACCCACTATTCATTGAACCACGGGCCAAAAGAAATACCCACAATGAACATGTGAAGAAACGGGAGGGAAAACCAAAATCCATAAAATGTGAGGAATTAATATTGGACTTTTTCATTCATCCTTGATTTGTTTTTGTATAAAAAGAAAAACAAAGAAGAAAATCAATTTAATGAAAAAAATAATTCCATGAATTTAATCTTCCACCGATCTGTGTATGAATCCTATTTGTAGAATTGATCTTTGTATGACTAGGATAAAAAACAAGATCAAAAACTAAAAATTAATCATCCCACCAATAGTTTCGATCGATAAATGTTGTTTAAAAAAATTTTATTTCCATTATTTATAAGATACACACACTCTTTTGGCTCAATGATCCTCAATCCAGTCCCAATCCATCATTGATCATAAATATCTCTCTCCAATGATCACTCAAGGTCTCCAAGGTTTATTATCCAACCCTAAGACATTTTTATAACTGTATAATTATATAAAAAGTCATTTTTTCATCAAATAAATTAAATTAAATCTATTAATCAATTTATTTTATTTATTCTGCACCTGCAATTAATTTTTAACCAACACCCTATGATGACAAAGGTTATGTCGTGCCTAAGTAAAAACCATATTTTAAACTCAACGGTGCCCTTATATTTCTAATCTAATCACCCATTCTAAGGTTATTCCACATTTTTAGAAAAACTATTCATGATTGTAAATTAATATATCGAATATATTTCAAACATTTATTCTGGTCACACCAAGCCTCAGAATCACATGTCTTCTTAATTCATGGTCTTAAAAATATTCCATATAATATCCAAAAATAATACACATAAAATCTAAGTCATTAAATAGAATACTTATTTTTTTCCATTAAACTTCTTCTTATATTATTTGGAAGATTTTTATTCCTTAAAAATTTAGTTCCACTTCTTCGAACGTGGTATTTCTTTAAAATCATATTGATATTTTAGAACTTTCTTATTGGGGAAATTCATGGAAAAATTCCCAATTCCTTCACATTGAAACATTTGAGGGAATTTTTCCTAAATAATTTCTTCCCCCTCTTTGATAATTATTAATGATAAGAGACATGATTTTTTCATTAAAATAATTCTCTTATTTATCTCTAGAATCAAAAATATTAACATCTTCATCATCTTGAATTTCCAACTTTCTCATAGCTTCAAAATCCATATCATATTTGATTTTCTTTTTGAATGCTAGAGATATTCTCATTTCATAGGCAATAAGAAAATTAGGCAATTTATCAAGAGATAAATATTATTTATCTTCTAAATAATAGATTTTAGAATCAACCCTATCTAAAAAATTTCTCGGTATCTTCTTCGCAGTTATAAAATCATACCAAAATATTTATGAAACCTATGATGTTGCAAATAAATTAAATCAATTTGGTGAATTATTCTACAATAGTTTCTTCATCACCCATCTTGATATCTTTAAACTTTCTCCTATATATTTTTAACTTTAATTCCTTCACTTTAGTATAATATACTTTCAGTTTTCTCATGTTTCTTTAGCTATTTTTAGAACTATATCCTTTACAAAAATATTTTTTGATAAATACATAAGAATAGAATTTCTAGATATTACATCAATTTAAATGTTTTTTTTCAAAAAAATTCACAGGAGAATCTTTCTCACGGTTCGGTATCAATAGCTTATAGACAAATAGATAATAGATATATGATCATCATGTTTTTCAATCCATGATAATCTTTTTCATCAAATGTCATAATTCATCTATTGTTGCTCGAATTGAGATTATCCATTGTGAGGATTCAATATGGGAACCTTAACTCTAATTTTAATTGAAGTTCCAACGGATTGAAGGAAAACTAAGAAGAGGGTCTGAATTAGTTGTTTTATTTTTAAAAATTTCAAATTTAATAAATTTAACCCCTATAACATGTTAAAGTTATTTACCTGTCACTTTTTAATGGAATCACATATATGAAATATTAGTACATTAAACAAATAACACAATATTTACAAGCATCATTCTCCATGTGAGAACTTCAATCCTTCCCATAGCCACTCTCGTGGCTCTATAAAAATTTACTATTATAAATAAGTGGATATAATTTGTGTCAAATCCCATTAGAAACCTTGCATCTCCCAAGAGGATTGGTTATATTTCCTACTGTCAGTTTACAAATTTTTCTTACAAAATTTGAGCCAAAAAATAAATCAATATTTAAAACATTATGATTTATAAAATTATATCTAAAAATTTGTGTTCGATCAACCTCTTTCCAATCTTCCTGCATCTGATGGACTTCATCTAATAGCATCGAACCAATGGCTCTTTTCTTAATCATTTTTGGTCTAAATTTTCTGATCTTCCTTTAGAGTAAACTATGCTTATCAAACTTCTGTGAAATACTATGATTGATTCCATAATTAAAATTCTCTATATCTAGTAATTTTTATATAACTCAGTCTGATCATCTGATCATAACCCTTTGTCTAAAAACCATTCTTCAACACAGATAAACTTTTGTCAAAAACTTGTTTTTGACACCAAATAAATAGTGTATCATATTTTATACCTGGGTGAACAATGAAAAAATATGAGGTACTTTCCACCTCTATTTATAGGTTCTCTATAAATAGAAAAGGTGGGAAAAAGGAATATTTTTCCCACTCACCCAAATTTACACATTTGAATTTCTTGGAAATTTTAACATCATTTTAACTATTCTCAAATCTCCTCAATTATTCTTGAATAAACTAGAAATTTCTTGAATCCTCAAAAATATTTTCAAATTTTAAAAAATCAATCCGTAAATGATTATCTGAAAATTCAAAATATTTATCTTCACATTCCATGGTTTCATGTCCTTGAACCAGTTGGAATGACTCACTTTTCACTCGATCCACTAAAAACAAAACAAATATACAATTTCTATCTCTAATGATCTAAGCTAACTGAAAATGATATATCACATTGTTAGAACATCTGAAGACTCTAGAGGCATAAAAATTATATCTTGTTTCAACTTCTATATGTCTCACATTTTCATCCACTTTCTCTATTTGATCGTATTAACCATCTTTTATTAAATCCAATCATAATATTTCCTATAAAACTTTGTATTAGACCACTTATCAGTGTCAAATTATCATCTAATGGATTGGTTTCAAAATCTCATTTGATGGACCAGTGTAAAAATATCATATGATGAATCAATTTCAAAATATAGTCTAATGAATTGGAGTTATAATCACATCCAATTAATCAGTGTTTGATTCCTTATATCAAAACTTCTCTTTGAATAAAATTATCAACTTCCTTCAATCCGATCAAATCAGTCTCATAAAGGTAACTGGTCTTCAATATTAATTATTTAGGGATAATTATTATAATAGTTTTAAACTTTATTTTTAATGGTTTTTCTATTTATTATGGTTTATTATGTTTTGAGGTTTCTTTTGTGGGGTTTCTCACATTAGCCTTTAAATTGTGTGAAATTAATAAAAAGATAAAGTAACTTCAGACATCCTCATATTTTTGGTTGATAGAAAATTTGATCTCATCCTTTTTCTTTGCATAGATATTAAAATCCGTCAACTTGAACCTCGTTATATTTCTTTCACATTTTCAACACCATAAAAAATTCTGAACTTAGAAACCAAAAATATAGTCTTTCTAACAAAATAAACATATGATTTTTTGTGTCCAATTAGGTGCATCTAGTAAACATCAATTTTGGGAACTCTAGAAATTCTCATTTATCTTTTCTTATAAAAAATTTATCTCATATCATGACTTTTTCATGATGTTTTAGGAATATGAATAAATAGAAAAGCATCATGTGACTAGATTTGGAAATTTATAAAACTTCCCATTTTTTAAGTGTCAATAAATTTCTAGCTTTATTCTTCTCAACAACAATTAACTTTCCATCAAATTATTTTTCTAATGAATTGTGTCTGATGGATAATCAGATTCATCATCTGTTTTCAAAATATGAAAAACACATTATGTATTTATATTTTTAGAAACTTCACAAAATAAAATTTGTAAACATCCAGAAAAATATATTTTAACTAAATTACAAAAAATATTCATTTAAATAATGGAATGTTTTTAATAAAAACAAATGTTTATTAAAAACAAACCATCTCAAAAGATCTTCACTCAAGTTAAGGGATGTGTTTGGTCTTTGTGAACCAACCCTTTTCTTTAAACTTTCTTCTATTACATCTTAGAAATTATTTTTTCAACACTACTTGTACAAACATTATTCTAAATAATTGAATTAAAATTATCCATATTCTTTGGCTTATACTTCGACTCCATTATGAGATAAATCACATTTTTAAAAATATATTCTTTTGATGCACTGTCACTATATATTCCATCATGTTACCCCCTCCAAAGGAGGTCTCTTCCATCAACTTTAACCTCTTTCTTTGTGGTGTACATAGTGAGAGCATTTTGGAATTATAGATTTTTTACCCTTCAATATCCATTAGATTCATATCATAATTGAATATCTTTAGTGAATATTTCATGACATGTTTATCCACCTTTATCAACTCTAGATCAACTTTCTTATTTATCCTTCATATTTTATTTTTTCTCTCCAATAGGTATTCTTTGAGTAAACCATTATTGGTTCATGGTGATCATTTCTTTTAGCTACATTAGTACTTTGCCCTAATATGGTAAATATATTTTCCATTAGAAAAATTTTAATTTTTGTGAAAACTATCTTCCTGTTATTCATTTTAATAAAGGATTTCCTTATAATACCTTCAAGTATTGTATTTTTGAAACTGCTTACCATATGTCCTTTTTTATTAAAAATAAAACATATAACACTAAAAACATAACTCATATATTCATTCCTCAATTGAGATGTTGGTACCATAAATTTTCATTCACCTTCAAGACTATGGGATTCAATACAAAAAGGCATAGTGTGTCTCATGATTATGTAATATTATCGCCTTAGATCTATAATCCTTCAAGACAATTAACTTTTCAATTTATTATGAATTTTTTTTCTTATCCTATTATTTTATAATTCAATTCTTTAGGAAACCTTGGAATATATCTTCATCTTCCCTATTCCTTCTAAGTATTTCAACATTAATTAAATATTCTTAATCTTTATGTCTTTATCCTCAAAATGGAATTCCATTTTATCTAACCTTGACCTATATTCCTTTATATATTTTATTCTCCCATAAAGTTGTGTTCTTAGTAGAAAAATATAAGACTAAATCTATTTATATATGTCTATTTATTTCCCCCAACTAATGTGAAAGTTCTCTAAGTAAATCCTTTTGAACCTTCATCTTTAAACTTATTTTCAAAATTTCTTCATTCAGATCCACCTCTTATTTCTTTTTCATTTTATTCCCTAAAAATATATCTTCCATGAATAATCTCTAGTCGGTCAAACTTCTCATACAAAGAAAAAAAAATTATATTGGTTTCTACTAGGAAATTATATAGACTGATTACTTGATTTTATTTCCATTTATTCCATTGAAACACAATTCATATCATTATTCTTAAGGAAATTTTAATTTTTAGATTGAAAAGTATCTACAATAGAATATCTCGTACTAGAATTATGAAAAATATCACTAACACATTCCTATGTGGGTGTCTCCTTCTTCTAAAGAGTTTTTTTCCTATTTCTATTTTTATTCTTCCTTTTTTTACATAAGAAAGTTTTTTCTATTTTTTTCACACACAATTTTTCTCTATTAGATTTACAATCTTTCTTTTAGGGGGGACTCCCAATACTTTCCTCGTTCAATAAAAATTATATATTTTTTTACAAAATCAACCAATTATCAAAACCAATAAAAAATTTAATGGTTTTCTTGAATACCTAATTATAGATTCCTCTACTATAAATTATTTAGGCCTCTACATCATGAACTTATCCATAATACTTTCAGAAATCAACAATTTATTGTACATATTACTTGATCTCTTTAACACAAGATCGTAGAAATAAATCCATTTCCTTTTTACAGCTATGAAATTTAATACCATATAAAATAATATACATCTTTATTTAATGCATGTTCGCAAAAATTTGGAAAACTGATTTTAAAGATTAAACACAAGGTTAGAAACTTTAGGCCCAGATACAACTTATTGGGACTAGGATGAATATGTATGCCTATATTGGGTATGAATAATGGAATCACTCAAATTAATCTTTTCCCTTTTATTATGTTTTCCCCTTTAAATGATTGGAAGGAAAAAAACATAATATATAAATCCTATAAATAGAATTCTCACCCAACCATTTACCACATATGTATAAATGTAAATCATGTACAATAAATAAAGGAAATAAATCAGTTCAAAACAAAGGGATATTTTTAAGGAGTACACACCTATGATTTGTTGATGTGATAAATACACTACTATACTAGTTTGGTGAATTCAAATTTAGGCAATGGTCACTCCATCCCAAGTATGCTTCCATTACATAGTTTAGGAAAAATTTACTATCAATCCAAGGGACACTCCCTCTTATTGTCCTTTTTATAATTATTTTAGGAAGGATTGGTAAGTTTATAGACATGAGGGTATCTGAAATAGTTTATAGACATATGGTTCTACTTTACATCATTATATGGAATGTATATTCCTTTCATCAGAAACACTAAGTATGTGTTCTTTTAATCTCCTCTTCAAAGTTCTTATAATATTCCAAAGAATGATGATATCAAATCATTTTTAAATAGTTAAAAAAAATTATTCCACTTCAATGCAAGATGATTGTTCCCTACTAATGTGAAGATAAACTATTTTTCTTTGGCATAATCACAACAAAAATGGCAATATATTTTTCCAATTGAAGATTATACTATTGTAATAATCTTGTTAAAATATGTCTTACTCTTCAATAGTTGTATATTTCAATGTAAATATATCTTTTTTGAACCTTCATCTTTTAGATACATTTATTATGATCAATAAAACCCCATTTATTTGTCTTCTATCTTATTCTTTTGAAACCAAATTTATCATTCAAGATCCCCTTTCCAAAACTCCTAAAAATAGTTTTTATAAATTTTTAGAAGTATCCAACCCTTGATCCATTGATTGGGATCATTTATATTCCCATATTCTTTAATAATAATTTCATGTTCCTTATATAATTAAATTATTTAAAATATGTCCTATTTATTCGATAAAATTCCTAAAACCTTTAGTTGAAACTTCTTATTTTTAAATTCAAACTAATTATTTAAGATATTTTAGAAATATATTATTCATGGGGGGATTTCATGCATTAAAGTAGACTATGTAACTACTTTATCCATGATATGACATGGTCTATTATACTACTCTGTAATATTTCATAAATAGCTAGATACATAAAATTTTTATAGTATATCGTTTAAAACTCCTCTAAGGATTGAAATTTTATCCATTATATCTCTTTTAATATATAATAATCATGGATACATTATGGTGTGATAAACATTACCACTATGTGAGTCCTTATATCCTCATAAATCTATGATGGCATACTTTCTATAATAAATGAACCTCACACAATGCGACCACCATGTCACTATGTGATCCCTTATTATCTCTCATCTAGTCATGGAGTGGTACTTTAATTATTTTTTGATCTCACCAACCAATATATTCCAGATCCATGAAAAAAATTCCCAACCTCTCACTATAATATGTGTTAATCCCATTATATATTTTTCACGTATCTTTTTAATTTTATATATCTTCCACTAAGGTATCATGACACAATTTACAACATGGTACTATATTTTTTTTCATAGACATAGGTTTACTCTAACATAAAAACAATTATGTTGTGATACCCAGATACATGGTGTGATTCAACCTTTAAATCGGGATTTTTTTTCTTCAATAACTTCCAAATTATTATTATATGATTATGACTATGGTGTGGTTTTCCCTCCGGTATCATGGCCTCCCAAACTTCTCTATAGTTAATATTTTTTAGTGGTAAGATTATTATTACATAACACATATTTTTCATGGTATCATATACAAAGTTATATCCATCTAACCCACCCCTAATTAATTATTATGTAGATTTAATTTAATATCATTCACTCTTTAAACATCCTAAATTAATTTGATGTGCCATACTTCATGGTATGAGATATAAGATTGTAATATGATGTGATTTTTTACTAAAAATTATTCCATTTTTTCACTAAATGAATTTATGATAGATCTTACTTCTTTTAGACCAGAATAGATAATTTATTCCTTTTCATAATAACCTTGGAAGATATATTTTTCATCACACTATAATTTAAGATCTTTTTATTCCACAGTCTTGAGGTATGGAATCATCAAGGTATCTCATTCCTCTAGAAATCCATTATAGTGGATCTAAAACTTTCTCAATAGATATTTCAAGAACATCCACATCCTTCACTATAATATTTAAAAAAATTATTCATTATTATCCATTTTTTGCTCCCATGTAAGGTAATGATTTCTATAAAACATCAAGAACCTCTAAGATCCATGTATTCTAGTGTAATCATTTTTATCTCATTCAATAATTCCAAAACTTATTGTCAAAAAAATATTACTTATAACCTCAATATTTTAATGAAGTGTCTCTCAATCATGAAAAATGTCTAACATCCATCAACTTTGAGTGACACTAAGATCCTTATATTCTAATATCATACCCGTCAAGATCACCAAATAATTTTTTATCATCTACACAATACCCTACAAGTGTGGGAAAACCTCTCATGTAGGGTTAAGTATATACATACCCTGTATGACACCCCAAAATCAGAAGGGATATATAGGAGGATAAGTCAGATCAAATCATAAAGTTAAAGATAGGAATTTCCTAGATATTCTTAATGATGAAGAGCCCATGAAAAAGGAGAGTCTCTCTCTTGAAAGCCAAACTATATAGGAATCATACACTATGAGAACCCAATAATCTAAACTGTCCATATTTATGACCCATGTAAATATATAGAAACTATTTTAAGGGGATCATGCCTCGTCAAGATAATGAGTGTTGGTTTAGGTTCATTGGTAAAAACATACAAATTGAGGGAGTATATACCTCTATATATAGAGGACCCACAACCCAACATTTTAGGAGTTTTTAAATCAGTCGATCATGTGGTGGACCCACTCCTTATCGAAACCAAGAAAGTAATAACCAATTTCTAGAATATCATAGGACTTATGCACTAATTATGTAGGGTAGTGCCAAATTATCTATGTATGCAAGGTACCCTTATCCTATCACCAACCCATAGCCAAGGATATACCAATACCCATACATGATCCACTCTAAATAGAAAAATGTTTAGGATATGTGATTTATTTTTCATAAATTGGCACCAGATGAAAAATATGTTAAAATTACAATTAAGTGAAGAGTGAGACATGTGGTGGAACTAGTGAATTACATGTGGAACACTATGATATGGGAGTGCACCATCATATGAATGTAACACACCATGAATGGGCATCTGGAACCCAAGAAATATACACTTCCAACATAGATAGGGTTAGGAGAACAAAAATCGGGCTATATCCCTACTCAGACTGATGGTTAGGACACTAGATTAAAGGAGGCAACCCGATAGGACAATTTATACCTTATGGGATAGGTAAATCAAGAAACCTAACTAGATGGTTCCACCCAAGTTGGGGTCAGGTCAGCAACATGTTGGACTATCTCGGCCTATAAAGGGGTTGTGTCAAGGCACTACAATGTGTCACTTTACCTACAATGTTAGAAGTGGTTTCTCATACAATTGTGACTGATAAAATAAAATAGGGTGGTATCTAAGATTCACATCGTTTCATAATGATGATATATTTTTCTGATAATGCCCAAATAGCATCCAATTACCCCCCCCCCCTCCCCCCACATTAACACACCATACCACCATGCTTCTGAATTCCACTATTGTGCCTTACCTCATTGTGCATCTCTACAGTGGGACTCACCCCATTCCACCAATATCATATCTCTTAATATTCACCAACATCAACACTGAGAGGGTTGGAAGGATTTGATCATGTGTGATTAAAATGAAAACATTGGTGAGAGAGATAAAGAGGCAAGATGATGAGGAGTAACATCAATGGACAATGGACCAATCGTGCAGCCCGCTATGACCAATGACTTTGAGCGATGCCATGGGAGGTCACATGGATTTTCCTGGAGAAATGATCTCAACCATCACCAGTCTCCCTTATTCATATCACCACCATTGCATCACAAAATCAATATCATTAATCCCGTACATCAAGAATAAATTTGGGGGGAAATTTTTCTACCAAAAAAAATTAATAGGGATCAATAAAAAATAATAAAATTTAAGAATGAAATTTTTATATTTAAATCATGAAGAAAAAATTATGAGTGAAATAATGAGCCCCACCTTGATGATCATATTAATATTCATTTAAGACAGTGATCACATCGGCCACGGATGTCAATCCGTTAATGAATGAGTTAACCGAATCTAAGATTCTCCCTCAAACTCTCTTAATTGTTTTGATTTAATGGTGACTAACCATAATTATCTATATCAAAGAGGGTCATAATTAAGTACACCTAGTTTTTTTATTTTTTTAATAAAACAATCATGAGGAGCCAACTGATTATCCTCAAGATTTGGATATAAATTATACCACCCCAAGGGTAAACACATCATTCTGGGCTTAATGGTGGTACTAGAATGTCTATTTGATGCTACACTTAGGGGATATCATCTATTTTACACAAACATGTTAAGAAAAACTAAAAATCTATATTTTACTATAATTAGGCATGCATAAAATAAAATTATCAAAAATGACTTTGCCGGCAACTCAAAAAAATAACAATTTAAGATATTTTAAAGGTTTAAATGAACATTTTTTGGTCTCTACCCAAATTTCACTAATAAATTATTGATAATTTTTCTAAAGTATCATGACAATACAAGAATGTTTTGTCTATTATGATAATGATAAATGTGTTCTGACCTAAAATATTACTTTGAAAATTGAAACTCATGCCTTCAATCAACTCGGATACCCCATATGTCAAAATCATAGGTGGTTAGTCCTTACATGTAAAAAATGAATCAGTGATCATTTCCATAGATTCGTATGAAAATATGATAATGTTTTATCAATATTTAGTATGTGGTGCATGTTTATAACTAATATGAAACTCTTAAATTAAAAACACACTTTGATTCATTACATCTACATTGTATCTCATAATGATCTGTGGTTATTTCCTATAAGGTAGAAATGAAACATCAATATTTTATAAATATATCATTATAGTATAATCATATTTTCTCATTTTTGAGTATATTATACACATTTTGAAATAAAATATCATTTTAAGATATAAAATTAACACCTTCAAAATATGAACCAAAATTAATAAAATGTGCATAAATAAGTTTTCAAGAATGAAGATTTAGGATTAAAAATATTAAAAATATTATCAACTTATCAAGTGGCTACATAACTGTAATATAAAAATGTGAAATAAAAATTAAACCATTCATATTATAATAGAAATTTTATATCAATAAATATAAATAAAAATTTTGTTAGCATTCATTATATATACATTTACAGTGGAGCCGCTTAACCAATCATGTCAGTATTAATAACTAGATTGCAGTTCTTTCAAATTCAACCACCCCATCAAGAAACATGTGTTCATTTTATATGGAAAAAATCTAATTGGTATAGTAATTAAAATAATTAACATATATAAAAGTTTATATCTTTCTTTTTATCATGGATAATTACTATGTAAAATATATTTTTTCATTCAAAAAAACTCAATTTTCTTAGTGTTGTAATTGGTTTTGAAAAAAAAACAATTATCTACTTATTAAAAACTAGATATCACCATTATAAATATACCTTTATTTAACCATCACTTTTCTTTTAATTATACAATTTATTCAACATTCAAGGTCATTTTAAAATAATTTCATTATATGAAACCAAAATAAATGTCAGCAATAATGAAATTAAAAGATAAAAAATTAAATAAATGAGGAGTAGATAAATACCATTTCAAAAGTTTTCATTATCATGGTGAGTAAAATATTGAGGAAGTGAATTGTTCATTAATATCACAAGTTATAAAAATAAATTATAATATTTTAGCTTCAAATTGAATATAAATAAAATTTTAAAAGATGTATTATAGAGAAAAATCAACTTACACTATGCTTTTATTTTACAATATTCTATTTTTCATAAAAATTTCAATGAATTATGCATATATGCATCGCAAATCACATGTTTATTTAACATGAATTTTATCTTAAAAATAAAAAATAAATCATCATTTATGGTATTTAATTTTTATAATGTAGTGAATATTTTTAATCAAAACCTATTAAAGTGAAATTTCAAAAAAAACAATACATATGTGATAGAAAACCATCTCTTCATTATTTCTACCAACATTTTGACACTATGTAATTTACCTAATCATTCCTATAAAAATATATTTTTTCAGTTAAATGTGTTTTCTACATATAAAACACATAGTACTAGAAAAATATAGATATATAAATTGTTCATCAATATTTTCAATTAAAATTTATTTACTCTCATAAATTCCTTTTCAAAGATGCTAATATGTGGATAGAATACAACATATTTTATAAATTTACAAATGTAATAAACATAATCATTTTACTTATTTTGTTTTGAACTTTGAAAAATCATATAAAAATAAAAATAATTTTTTTTATGAAATAAGTTTTGATAGTAGAATTTTATAATATATATTTTTATACTTGTCCAGTATTAGAAACATATAGGTTTATTGTTTTCAATAAATACCCTCTTACCAAGTTTTTTTGTGATAATAAACACTACCATATCATAAATAATACTAATTAAAAAATAATATTAACTTTAATTTAATGATTTTTTTAAAAACAATTATTGAATATTTTTTATTATAAATCTGTAAGGGACATCATATGTAGAAAATATATTAAATATACATGATTCTGACCAAAATAATATATTTTTTCACTATCTAAATTAATTATAAAGGGAATATAGTGAATAAAATTATATATATATAGTAACTAATGGAGAAAATGAAATTATATTTTAAATAATTAGAGTAGAGAGTTTTACCTCTACATGGTATTTATTATGAAAAGTATATCATCTATTACTTTATTTTAAAAAAATGGATACTTCACATGATATATTAACAATTTCTTTTCATTTAATTTATATTTATTATCTTGAAGTGATATGGGGACTAATGAATCCAAATTTAATTTCATCATGTTTTATAAAATGCCATGTGTACTAAAAAGTTTAGAATTTATAGAAATTTGGAATATTGAATTAATTGATGGCTTAGATTTTGATCCAGGGTATAAAGGATAATTTTCAGGGTTTATAGACCTAAAACAAGGGTTTTTTCATAGAAAGAGGCTAAGATGGTAACTGGAGGCAATAGGAAATTCCAAAGGAGGGATGGGTGGTTCGGGTTCCAATATAAAGCCTTCTCTAGTTGGTGGCTACGCAGCCTTGTTGGGTGCACCAGTTAGCCGGGGGCCCTTAAAGGGGTAAAAAGACTCTCTTTCCACCTTGTTTTTTTCAGGGGGAATACCTTATTCCTCATTTTTTCTCATTTGTTCATGGTTTCTCCACCCTTCCTTCTCCTCCTTTATACCCTTCAATAGAGCACCTTTGTGGATTTTATCGGTGATATAAGGTATGTCTTCGGCTCTTCTAGCCACTGTTAATCTCCCCCTTCACTCGTTAGAATTTTTTAATTCTCAAAATAAAGAATTAGTTTTTAATTCAAATAACGCATTGTTGAATCTGTCACAACCCTCTCACTCTAAAGGTACCCCTCTTAGGTTGGAAAAAAAGGGAGAGAGATAATGACCCCTGAGTCCCACCTCTGGTAGGCCCTGGGTTGGTGACAAGCATCAAGGTTATAAAAATATCACATTTGTAAGGTTTTTCCCTCTATAATAATATAGGAACAT
Organism: Viscum album; assembly: GCA_963277665.1. Taxonomy (NCBI): domain Eukaryota; kingdom Viridiplantae; phylum Streptophyta; class Magnoliopsida; order Santalales; family Viscaceae; genus Viscum; species Viscum album. The sequence continues at coordinate 1,297,542,530 of OY728135.1, forward strand.
GAGATAGGATAAAAACACAAAGATTCTACATCGAAAAATATAAATGTTAAACAAAAACCATCCCATAATGCATGAACAAGTTCAAAAAAAGAAAGTAAAAGTCTCCACATAAATACCAAAAGATGGTCATATGGAAGTAACTCAATAGAATCTCTAAATCCTAAGCTAGAAATGTGAATCTAAACCCCCATAATATTATAACATACATGAAAATATTTTATATATATTTATAGTGAGCATAACATGTATACTCAGTATGATCTTACCAAAGGTCTCAAGTACACATTTTAAAACGGCATATTAATCTGCCAGTGAATAGACAGTAGAACCAACATGCACCTAAATAGGTAAACTAACCAATAAAAGTCCCACCATGGTATTCTAAATAAAACAAACACCCAATAGAGTAAACTATAATCAAAATATCACAAATAAAAAGCACCTTGTAACCACTTCCCCATTGATTTCCTGCTCTCACGCCCCAACATAAAACATCATGTGCTCTCATTCCTTACATACATAACACATCACATATCTATCCATATATGATGTTTTTTAGGGAACATCACTACCTATACTAACCTCCCACAATGTCTAGTATCCATTTATATAATCATTCATCATCACATCATACCCTCAACACATATCATAACCTCATCACATTTCTAGGGAAGTATAGTTTTGTGAACATGAAGGGAATCAACCTCATTCCCCCATCTACCCATTCTTGACCCCCACTACATATCCAATCTTCATCACCACTAGGTAATCCTCAAAAACAACATGAATTGTTGCTACATAATCTCCAACACCAACCCATATCATCACTAGATAACTCTAACACCAGCCCATTTCTTTATTGCGTAATCTCATACATCAACTTGTATCATCACTGCTATTGAAGGAAGAGTATGGAAGAGGGGGAAGCTAGCCATCAATTTCATAACCAACCTATATTTTGGGGAAAACACTTAGAACCCAAAACATTTAGTAATTGGTAAAGTTACCCAACTCAGGTAGGGTGTGTGTAGAAATAACATAGAATACATGTAGATCGATAGCATACAATTCCTAGCCAATGGGTTAAAAATATTTGTACTAGAATACTCCACATCACTACAATTTCACCATGAAATATCCCTCAGGATTAATGCAACCACTAAATTAATTACACCACACAACCTCTACACATATCCATGCAATTACACTTTCAACTATATGTTTCACAATTTTCAATATTTAATGGGTTCCTTTTAACACCCATTTACTAATCCGTTTCATTTAACATTAAAAAATCATGTTCATTTATAATTCCATTATTTTAATCCAATTACCACACATCAATTATATCCCATTATTATTCATCTACCAACCCATTTCATTTCATTCTGGTGTATAAATTTATTCCATGACTATCCAAGAAAGTAACATCACCAAATTATAAAACATCGCATCCATTTCCCATCAACCATCTCTAAATAATTAAATTATACATTCATCTCACAAAAATAACCACCAATATCAACCACCACACTTCAAAATAACTACAAATTAAACCCACTTCACATCACCACCATCGCACAACTTACCACATTATACTCCATTCCAACAAACCATACTATCACCACCCCCCACATTCCATAACCCAACCTGTCCCCACTATAACTGAACAACCGGCCACGTCACACAAGGCACCAGAATAAGAAAAACACATAATTAATCACATCTTGTATTCCACAACATTCCACAATTAGGTTAAATCACTTGAATAAATTTAATTCCTTATTTATCATGTGTATTCCCACATAAATTCCATACTTCCATGGGCGAACAATTCATTAATCAAATATAGGTACTTATCCTTTTATTCATGGATATATAAAAAACACATGGAAAGGGTCTCATATACATATCAACTTCATCACAAGCAAGGATCCAAATCATCATTATTTTCAACCATAGAAACAAGCTTGAATAATCTCATTAGAAATATCATCAATTTTATAAAACATATAATTTCTTTCCATTACCATAAATTCATATTAATAAAATTCATTATCTTTGTTAGAAATATTAATAATATCCCTGAAATTAAAGGAAAATCATGTAATCCCCCAAACCTGCATGTAAATAAGGAGAGAATGATAATCTCATACCTCAAAGAATATTTTTGAATCACCACACACTATAGGATGATGGATAAATAACTAGAAAAGAACCACTATAAAAGGAACATTGAATAAATAATAATACACACCAAGGGGTCATCAAAAATGCATCCCCAAACACTCCTTGACAAAGGCAACATCACCTCTGGGAAGTCCCAAGAGGAAATAATGAAAATGAGAGAGAAAAGAGGATTTAATAACTTTATATTTCCAAATATCAACCTCTATAATCCAAGGATCAAAGAGGAGCAGAAAAGGGATAGAAAATACACTAAAATAACCTAGCATTCTCCCAAAATCCATGGTGATTAAAATAGTTAAAATGAGCCTTGGTATTTATAAAAATCATAGAACTCAACCCATTCATTACATTAAATAAATATTCACATCATGAGTTTTTATGAGGCCCTCCAATTCAGTCCATGACACAAATTTCGACAATGAATTATTTAAACTCCAAACTCAATGAACATTTTTTCTTTTTATGGATCCTTGTCCTCAAATTAATTCATGTAGTGAATTATTATTTCACAGTGTCAATCACTATGGTATTGAACTCTCCCCCAAACTTCAAGTTGTGAATCTCTAGCCTCCAAACTAGGAATAAACCACTCATGGTGTCAATACATTTTCACCCATTGAACCACATTCTACAGAAAAATTACATCCATGAACTTCATATAACCCTCCTTGAGCCTCATTTAAACACCTCCAACTCACAAACCAAACATGTAATTGGATAATAAGGTATGGAATGTTACATTAGATACCTCTCAAATGATTCTGATCCTTCATAATTAAAACCAAACCCAGAAGGTAATTAAAGGGTTAAAATAACCATCCTATGAAATAACTCTCAGATATATTGTTACACCCATAACATTACCACTAGACAAAAACACAATGTCAATCCAAAACATCCAAAAAACACCCATAAAACTTTGTGTACTAGACACTCATCTCTTTATCATGCTCTCAAATAATCTCCTTTAGGGAACTATGCCTCCATATCACACAAAGGGAATTGATTATCTATGAAATAATTTCTCTAGATTATATGAGATCTCCATAGGTCACTCTATGAACTTTTTATCATCCTTGATATCTAACACTCCCTAGTCAATGGAATTGGAGTCATTGTAAAGATATCAACAAAGCGGGGATACATGGAACATTTTATGGAATTATCCAGCTATGGTGGGAGTTCCAACTGATATACAACCTCTATAATATAATGAAACACCTTAAAAGAACCAACGAATCTAGGATAAATATCACTTCCCATTCCAAGACTTTCTTTCCTCTAAAAAGGACAAATCCTTCAGAACACATGGTATCCAACATCAAACTTCATGTCCCTCCACCAATGATCATCATTAGCCTTATGATTGTCTGACACTGCCCTCATCCACTCTCACGCCATTTATATTTTTTCTTTTGTACTCAGTATCATATCAAGACTAAGAAATATTGACTCCCCAAATTTTAATTAACACAGTGGATAATGGAATGTATTTCCATAAAACTACTCAAATTGAGCCATGTCAGTGGAAGAGTGGGGTATATAATTGTTTGAAAACTCAAAATAAAGGTAGGTTCTATGCGTAGGATATTTTAAAATACACTACAAAAGATTGAAACATAGCCTATAATGTCAGGATGGTTTTCTATATCCTCTCATATTTTTGAGGGTGGAAGCACTACTAAGACACTACTGTGAACCAAATTCATGTTGTAATATCTTCTAGACCCATAAGGAAAAAAATGAACTTAATAATTGATGGTGATCATTGGTACTTCAAAAATCTTAACCACATTATCCATAAACAACCTCTCTAAAACATCTATTGTATTCAATTTATGGATAATAAGAAAATGAAAAGGTTGTATTAGTCAGTCTATGACCACCCAAACTACATCACATCTACACTAATATTGGGGTAACATGGTGATAAAATACAATGATATTTCTCCCATTTACACTCATAGACATCTAAGGGATACAAAAAATCCAATTAAATAGATTTCATTTTCCACCTATTGATAAATTAGACAATTCTCCACAGACTCTACCACTAACCATTTCATCAATAGTCACTAAAGATATATCCTCAAGCCATGATATAGCATTGTCATGTCTGGATGTACTACTAAGGGTGAGTTGTGAAAATCAGGGGGAAATCCCAAAATAATTTCCAACTGAATGACCATCCTCCCATATACTAATATCTGGTTATGGATATCCCTCAACCATCCCTCTGAATCATCGACATGGCCATTATAGATATGTACCACCTCTACCTTAGAGTCTTCCCACTGAGACTCCTCCACCCGATGCATTAAGGACAACTCCATGACCATATAATAAAGTAAACCTCAGTCACTAATCTCCCAAATGTCCAGATACATCACTAAAATACCCTCTATCCCTTTCAAAACGTTTGTAAACTCCTGAACTACATCTCTTTGGGACTTCAGACTCAGTCTATCATCATCAAAATTCCCAATTATTAGGGTGTAAGAGGTATCAAAATCATAATCATGGAGAAAACACATCCACCACTTCTAGTGTAGATTAAAATAAATCTAATAGAAGACATGTTTCACGTTATTGTGGCCTATGAAAACCAAAAAGTACTTGTAGATGAGGTAATGTCGCTAAAAAATCATCACAAACCCAACTAATGCCAACTCCAGATCATGGGTGGCATAGTTATGTTCAAGGGGATGTAACTAAATCATCCCACAAGAGATAACCACTATCTAATTAATCAAGACATAGACCAATACTAAACATGACGAATCACATAAAACCTCAAGAATCATTCCCCCATCGAGTAACCAAACCATTAGGGAACTGATAAAATTATCCTTTAGGTAACCAAATTTTTTATGCCCCTAATCAGTCTAAAGAGAATCCTAATCCTTCCTAGCCAATAGTGTTAGTAGGGATTAAATCTAAGAGAAATCAAACACAAATCTCCAATAATATTCAAATAGACAAAGAAAACTATAAACCACTACTATGTTCTTGGGTTCTTCCCAAGAAAAAACTTCCTCAATCTTTTATAGGTCAATGAAAACACCCTATTGATACACCACATGCCCATGGAAATTTAACTCTTATATCCTAAATTTAAACTTAGAAATATTTCCATAGAACTGGTGATGTTAAATATCCTCTAGATAGCTCTGAAATTTTTGGAACACTCCTCCTAAAACATTGATTAGATAAATATATCATCAAAAACACAGGTCTATGAATTCATAGAATGTGTATTTTATGAGCCCTAAGAATGCAGTTTATGTGTTTAGGAAACTAAATGGCATAACTATGTGCTTAAAGATCTGATACCATCATAATAAGGAAGCCTCCAAGGTATCATTATCTCTCACCATCATCTGATGATATTAAAATCAATCTTGAAAACCAATTGGATACCTTTAGATATTTAAATAGATAATCAATTCTTAGAAGAGGGTAAATTTTCTTGATTTTTACATGATTCAACCTCTAGTAGTCTATGAATAACCTTATACAAATGTTCACCTTCTTGGTGAACAACACTAGATAACCCCAAGGAGGCCCATTAGGTTCGATGAAATTCCTCTATATCAGATTATCAACTTGTGTCCTCAACTCACATGAATCCATAGGCAATATTCAATAGGGATCCATTGAAATCAAATATGAATCTGATTGAAACTTTATACCAAAATCAATGCCCCATTGAGGGGGTAGTATCATAAACTCATTTAAAAGGACATCAAGAAACTACTTCACAACCCTGGAAACATCCTATTCTTAAGCTTACACTGAAATCTAAGACAACTAATATAGTAGAGGCTTTATGTTTCAACCACCCATTCAATAACCTCACCCACCCCTCCACATAAAAAAAATGAAACTCTCCCCTAGAATTAGTTAATGACTACATACACAGAATACAACCAATACATTCCAATGAAAATATAGAAACCCTGGACTTTTTTACATATCATTACATGATTTTAAACATAATTAAACATCAAATTACAAGCCAATGATCATCAATTCTAGTGTCTAGGATATTAGGTACATAATTAATCATCATGATTTTAAAATAAGAACATATTTTATTTAATCTTCATAAAGAGCTCATAACTTCCTTTGAGCCCTTACTTTAGCATAGGATAACCTGGGGATAACATGAAATAAGGGATGAGATAAAATCTAAGGGAATAAACATAAGAAAAAACCGAGCACATGGGTTAGAAAGAAAAACATAATGTTATAAAAAAGTCATAGAACATGATTAAATATAAGGAATCACAAAATATAGAACATGGGATCATATAATCATGGATTCATAGTAATGTGGAATCAAAATAAAATATTACTTTATCACGATTCAAGAATTTTTTCACATAGAGGAGCATCTGTTAAGGCTAACCACCAAGATCGTTTCACATAGAGAACGAGTCAAGGCTAACCACCAAGACCATTTCACATAACATCTCATGAGACTAAACATTACCTAATTAATTTGATCATTATCTGGTTTCACCGATAATAACATTTTCATGAATATTTATTCCATATTAAGAATCATATATAAGTAGTCAAACATAAATATAAGGGTTACCCATGGAAAGAATTGGGTAACATAATCATGTCCTAAAACATAATAAATGGGTGTATCATAAAAGTGTCCATAAAAGAAAGGAAGTGAACAATACATGGACATTAATAAATTAAAATTGGAATATATATTTATTATTGATGTCAAAATTAAGTGATAACATTTAAAATGGTATTAAAGAAAATTTTTAATTTAAAAATTTTATTGCAGTTTAACGAAAATAAATAGAATTTAAAGTAGAAAAGGGAATAATATTATATATAAAACTAGAAGTGAACAAAGAAATTTTTCATGATAAAATAATTTATTTTTGAAAAAAATGTTTCTTAAAATAGATTATAGAGTATACTTGAAATTGGGTAAGAATTAGAGAAGTTCCATTAAATCAGGCTTGCTTATCAGCAAAAATTGATTAGGGAACCTTTAAAACATGTATATACCCAAAAAAAGGATGAATTTATCTTAATAAAAGAGTTTGGAACATCTAAAAATCTTTATAATATGTAAATAAAAACAAAATATAATTTAATTTGGGTAAAAAGAGAGGAAGGATAACTCGAAGTAATAATGGAGGTTCATGTAGAATCCCTTACCTTTAGTCCGAAGGTGTTCTTAACTTGATCTTAATATCCTAGATAATCAAATTATATTAATTAATTTATAATTATATAACCCTTTATATATGTATTTTATTTATTATAACTTTATTAAAATCATTTATGGGATTTTTGATTGGTTATGAGGTTCCATTTCATTGTTTAGGAGTGTTTGTTTCCATGGTTTTCATGATCGGTTTACTTGTTTACATTTAATAAATGTCATATAAAGTGGGGGTAATTATCCAGAATCGAACTTATATGTTATAAATGATATTTTAGAGGTTATATTGGTTTTATATATCATTTGGTTTTATAGAATGAGGATGAATCATTAGATAAATACTTAATGATAACGTTTGGGTTTATTTTGGTGGTTTTCGATCACAATTAAATCATTTTGTTTTACAAATTAATATAATGTGTAAAAAATGATTCTATAACATTACATAAGATATTATACATATATTATAATCTAGTTCAACAATAAAAATGGTTTCATGACCATCCTTGAAGATGGTAATGGAAATTGAAAACTTCATCGTCTTTGAATGTGATAAATTAACACTTCAGGGACGAAGTTTTCATTTTTATTATAAAAGAGGAGGGAAGAGAGATGGTGATGAATCATTCCATTAGAAAAACAAAATTCCATTATATGCAAGGTACTATTGTTATCATACCATTTGGATGAGCGGTGTAGTGAACCAGAATTATATTAATGAGATTTCCCTTCTTAAGTTTATTTCATATAGTATAGATCATATAAAATCACTTATCAGACCCAATAAAACTTTATAAATGAAGAATGAGTTAAATAATAGGTTTTTCTAGAAGTTAAGGAACCTATACTGATGAAATATTAACATGCCCTTAGGAATTGTAATGTGACCCTTATAAATAGTAAATCCTCTAATAGAATAGTTACCTCCCAGATTAAAGTATAAATAAAATTTAACAATCCAATAAATGAAAATATAATATAATTATATCATAGTATAAGTAAATAAATATTTTTAAAATTAAAAATTAAGTGTTGCTATTTTTATGAGTCATAAATATTTAATTACAACTTTATAATTAATAAAATTATTTAAAAGAAAATTAATTTTCATAAAATTTATTCATAAATAAATATTTTGTTTTCTTATGAGTTTAGGATAATTTAATTATACCTTAGTTAATTTTTTAGAGTGTTATAAAATGAGTTATAATTTTAATTAAAAATTATATTTCTAATATTTAGAAAATTATTTTCAAAAAATGTATTACATTTCATAAATCTACACCTAATAAAATGGTTAGAGTGAATTTTATGGATTTTTCTAAAATAATTGAATTTTTTTGGCGAATAGTAAAATATGGTAATTTACAGTATAAATACATTATAATTTATATAAACTATTCCTTGAGTCATCACTGATGTAAGCACCATAATCTATAAATAACCCTAATTATTTAATATATTTGATGATAATTCTCAAACTATCCATAGTCTTGAGTCAAAATAATAAACAAATGAATTAAATATTCAAAAATCACCCCTCTCCTCTATTATAAATACCACCCCTCGCCACCACTTCTCCTCATGCCTCTAATACTTGAAGCTTTTAACATTTATGCCCAATACTCTCCATAACACTCTTTCTCACATCCAAGATCTCTTTTTCTTAACAAAAGACCCAAGAAAATCCACTTAAAGAGGTTCTCAAGAAAGAGTATTTAAGAGGTAAAATCCTCTTCCTTTTCCTTTTATTTTCTTTCCGGATTATTTTCTTTTATTATTATCTCCTAACCTCATATTTATAAATGATAATGATACATTCAATATCATATATATATTTTAATGATGTCATTTTAGTATAATATTTTTCCTCAAACTTCTTTCTATCTATCTCTTTTATTTTAAAAATGAAATCATCATTTGTGATGTACCGATTTGCAACCTTCGTGGACAACGGATTTTTTCTCTTCAATTTATCCTTTAAGGCTGGTAATGGAACCATTTTATGTCTTAAATAAACTATAATATATTTATTACAACCTATTTAATGTTATATAACTATTTAATATATAATATTAATTCATATGACAAAACTAGTTTGGAATGATCGAAAAACCACCAAGATAATCTAAATTATTATCAATAATATTTTATCTACTGAATCGTCCTTGTATCATATAAAAAATGAATTATATAACCTTTTAATATTCCAAATGTTCAATAATATCATATAAATTCAATTCTATATAATTATACCCATTCCACATGAACTTCAATACCTGTATACAAGTATATCGATCGTGAAAATCAAAGAAACAAACACTCCCAAGCAATAAAATTGTATCCTATAACTCATAAAAATGGTCATAAATGAACTTAAAATTATAATAAATCAAATACATATTGAAATTTTTCTGAATTTATTAATTAATGGATTTAATTTTATTATCTAGGACACCGAGGATAAGTGTAGAACACATTCAGGCATAAGGTAAGGGTTATCTTCCCAAACCTTCATTTTCATTCGGGTTTTGATTTCTTTCTCTATACACAAATTTAATTCTTAATTATTTATATATAATTATTATAAATAATATATATATGTTTAAAATCATATATCTAGATCATTTTATCATTATTTGAAAGGATGATAAATATTTTACAAGGTTCGCTTCTCATATCTTTTTGATACGAAAGGCCGATTAAAGGGAACGTCTTGATTTCTTACCCATTTTCATGTACAATACAAAATCTTATTTATGACACCATTATTTTTATAAAATAAATAATTTTGTAGTGAAAAAATATATGTGATAATTTATGTTTTATGCAAACAATCATGAAAAATACCAATTATTTTTCAAAAAGTACTCTTCCTTTCAAAGTAAAAAATGGAATTTCTCTCAAGAATTACTCAATGATTTTATTATAGTTGTTTCATCCATTTTAACACATATGTGTAATTTTATTATTTATTTAGGATTATATATTATGTTTATCATCAACCATATTTTATTAAATGGTTTATTATCATTTTTACTAAGGATTTTCTATCTTGATATCATTCACCATACTACTCAGAATAGTTAGTGATTATGTTTACAGATTGGTGGAAGTTATTTAAATTTCATATATATATGTTGTTTATTTCTATCCCCATTCAAATGAGTAATTCATTGGACTTATTAAGTGATGGGTGTGGCCCACTATAGCTCCAAGCTGCATCGGTGGGTCTCATGAGACAAAATAGCCTAGGTTTTTACCTAATATGTATAGTGTCTTGGTCGAGGCCTTGTCAGTATGATTATCATGTTCGACATTATAAATTCCCTCATTATGAAACTATTAATTGGTATTCCATGTAGTTATTTTACTATTATAATATCCATGGTTATGTTTTAATTTGTAATTATTTATTCAACATTTATTCCTTCCAAATTATGCTCAATAATATGTTTTAATGGCATGAGTTCTTTTAGTTATTCATCATGATTTATTATTTATGCTTCTATTGTTTTACTTACCCTTACTAATCATCTTATCTCACCCCTTTATTATGTCTTATTTTTTCCTAGGATGATTATATGTATATTAATAATTTCCTGCATGAATAATCTAGGTGTTTTTGGGTGTTTTCAATAGATTTGATTTTTTTTATTTCAAGATATAATGTAAAGATCATATATATAATTTGGATTCCAAAACTACTAAACTACTTGGAAATTTAAGGCAGTATTCCTTGAAATCATACCAATGTAATAAAGTAACTCACAAACTTCAGGCAACTAAGGTAGGCAATTCTATTGTTTGTATTAGAGGAAGTTTATTAGAAACCTTGGAATCTAAATTTAGAAAATATATATTAGGGAACATGGCCCTAAAATAGACATTGAGGATAAAAATGGAAGAATGTAGTATATTTTTGGCAAGGAAGAGATTTTTTGGATATTCCTAGAAATATATCAATGTATGGATACTACAAGTAGATGTGGTTCTGATCGAACAAGTCATCCATATATAGCATGGGATACTTTTTCATTATCATGATTTTATTGATCTCTTGATAATTGATGAAGAGGTTCATTGATCCATCCTTATTCTTGACAAAGAGGACTGGCGCACCCCATAGTGAAGCACTTGTTTGTATAAAACCCTTATCCATATTCTTCTATAACAGCTTCGTTAGTTCTTCCAACTCAACAATGGATATTCTATAAGTTTTCTTTGATATAGGCATAGATCCAGGAATAAGTTCAATTGAGAACTCAACCTCTCGATCAGGTGGAAGACAAGGAAATTCTTTAGGGAATATAAGTGTAATCCCTCATGATGGGCATATCTTAAAGAAAGATCATCTCCTTTTTCTTTATCATTTGAGAAATATATTCTTGCTCATAAGGAAATAATATCCACACTTAATATGATGATTCTAAAGGAGATCCATCTTCCTCCTTACACTTGTAAAGAGTTGGAGGATTCTTTAGGATGTGAATAGTGATCTCCCATTCCCAAAAGTTGATGTTGGAATTGAATAAAGATAGTTTATCCATACCCAATATAGCATCAAACTCTACCAAAGGGAGTATGACAATATTTTCTAGGAGGTTTAGCCTACAAACATTAACTGGGAAGGAGTTATGTACTTTGAATGCAATAATTTTCCCATTTATTATTCTCACAGATAACTCAACCTCCAAATTTTTAAGTGGTGTTTAAATAGTCCCCCTAAACATTAAATATATGAAATAATTCCTAAAAATAGAATAAATAGTACATTAATTATTCTTGAATGAATAACAAGCATACCTATCAAAACATTGTTGTTCATTTTAACCTCAACAGTAGTGATAGAATATGACCTTCCTCGTTTCCTTAGAGGTTGTTGTTGATTCCCTCTGAAACCCCTAGGATTTAGGCATTGTTTTCCAAAATGACCATGTTCCTTATAGTTGAAACACTACACTATAGGCTGAGTGCTAATCTGAACCTTCCATTCTTCTTCCACATTAGTGGAATTATTTATATCCCTTCAAAAGTTCTTAGTGATATGCACAATTCTTCTACATTTGAATTATTTCCAGATTCCCATTAGATAGTTCCCAATATACTTATTCCCACAATTTTGACACATGGGATATTCTGTCTTCTTTCCATCATGGGATTTATTTGCTGATTCGCCCATATTAGACTCAATTTTCCACATTTTTTCACTAGGACCACTATACTATTGAGAGTATCTAATCTCTATTTTAACCTTGAGGGAAAAATAGAAAATACCCTAATAACTATTGAAGTCTAGAATCTACAATACTTTTTGTAGACTCAGATTTAGTCGGCTAAAGATGTGATCCACCTTGCTTTCGGTGTTCATGAAAAAGCTGGAGACATATCTTTCAATCCTTGTAAATGTTTCTCCACACACCTCAATAGATTCATCTTCCTTCTTCTTAAGTCTAAGAAACTCTCTTTCCATCTTGAGACAGAGGGTTCTAGATAAATATTTATTGAAAAACATTTTCTTGAATTCCTCTAAATACATGAAATCAATTTCCTCATTAGACTTTTTATTTTTTATCATGGTCCACCACTGATTAGTTTCCCTATCAAAACAATAGACCTCCAGCACAAATTTCTCTTCCTCTAAACACTAAAGGATAGAGGATACATTTTCAATGGATTTAATACAATGTTTTGTAAGAATGGGATCATAAGATTAACTAAACATGGGAGGTCTTTCCACATGAAGGATTCAATGATAAATTTCTCTTCCCTTAGTGAAGGAATTTCTTCCACATGATCCAAGTTATTATTCATAACTTGAACCAGCTGAGCAATATTGTCATAAATTTTTGAGCACCTGTTTCCATCATATTTGTAACATCATTAGGTAAATCATTACATTGCCTATCACATTGATTGTGGGAATGTGTTCTTAAATTTCCCACCATAAACTAAGAAAAAAAGTGAAATTATGGTGCTTGAATAGTTAGCTGATAGTCATGTAAAATGAAACATTAAACATAAAAATGATAGACTTTTAAAATAAAAGGATATCCTAACTTTTGATTCCTAGGTTTCAATCTAGGTTATCCAAGGGTTATTTCCTAACATATACTCTTGTGGGAATTTTTTTCATTAATAATGGTTTTCAATGAGCTTATGAATTCACCAATTCATATCCCAAAGGAGTGTCAAAATAGGTGTATAGTAAGGATCGTTTTATGTACCAAGTTACTTCAAGTTAGGCCCAAAACACATTGTATGTAATGTCCCCGACCAAGAATCTACTAAACTGGTGCTTCGATTCGAGTGGTTACATGACCTTAAGTGAACCTCCCCATATGCCAAACGTGGTTGACTAGAAGAGGGGGTCCAAATAGTCAATTGGGGAGACTATACCGCCTTTTTATCAGAGTAATCCACAACCTAAGACAAAAAAAAGGCAGAATAACAACCAATAATAACATAGTATGCATAAAAAAACATTTCCGAAAAGGGGTAAAACTATGTCCAACAGTAAATATTCCATTCCATGTTACAAGTGAAAAAAGTGAACAAAACCCAAAATGAATAAAAACTGCAAAATCCCCAAAATGGTCCCAACACCAAGTCTGGGTCCTCCTCCATGTGCACCCATGACAACCCAATTGCCTGCCAATGGCCTTATCCCTTCTCCTAACCTTCAACTGTGAAGTCTGCTCAGGTACCCAATGGCGGCCTGAGCAGGGTGTGAGTACAACACATTAGACCACCACCAATAGTGTCTACAAAATATCTGTAATAAACATTTGTGCAAGAAAATGGGATATGAATAATAAATGAAAAGAAAATATTAAGTTCCCTTAACCAGTTTAGGCACATTACCAAACATTTATTACCCTTTTCATATCTTACCATTTCATCCCATTTCCTATCACTTACCATTTCCAACACATTTTTCATGGGTTCATCAAACACAAAAAGTTACACGAGCTTAATTTACATAATCACAAGAATGAATAAAATACATTATTATCCTATCTCAAAAGGACTAACTACCTCAAGAAAACTATATCCTCACCTCGAAGCCTCATTCTGGGTGGATGCAACCGTTAAGAGAATTGAGCCTCATTCCCCTTCCCTAACCCGTACATTAGGGGTGGAGTTTAGAGCCTCAGTCCAACTCAACCTATGGGCATAGAGCCTCAATTCAATACCCCACTCTACCAAGCCATGTGCACATGCTATACATATATGTATCCACTAACCATTCACACAACATCACAACCATTGCGCAAGGCAACATAAACCATAAAAATAACATGATAGTTAATACCATACCTTAACCCAATAACACAATTAACAAATTTGACATCATTTATCCATTTATCCCAATTCCCTTTTATTACCCTTATCTCACTAATCATTCATTCATTGTGACCATCTCACTAGGATTTGTTCATTATGCCTAACTCACTGGGATTCATACCATGCTCACAATACATTACATTATGGTCTTTAATCATTCCCACATATTAACCCAATATCCCTTAGGTTATTACTAATCCTAGGTGCATCACCTAACTTTTATTTAACCACAAATAATCACATCAAAATGTTTATTAAGGTCTCTACATAAATACTCAACAATCTCACTTGTTCTTCACAAATCCCTAGGTTCTGGAAAGTTGGCGCACTCCATGGGTGGCCCAAGATTAGTCTCATCACCATCAACATATCCCATGGGGATCATGAGGGTTTATATTTACCTTATTAATAACCATTTTACCAAAATATTCCAAGGGTGATGAAAACATACCAAGAGACACCCAAGAACAAAACCACACATGCACTAATCCACAAATAAACCATGGAATATAACTTGTAGACCAACTACCACAATTGTGTGGGTGAACACACTATTAATATGGCCCTTAGATTCTATTTCAAACAACACTTGAAGCTTCAACCTAGATCTCACCCAAAGAGTAGGGTTTTAGGGATTCAAAAAGAGAGGAGAAGAAGATACAAACCCTAAACACAAAAGAGAAATAAGGATGGGATTAGCCTTACTCGGAGATGTGATCCTCAACCAACGGCACCAAAAATGCCTTATAAATGAATTATATTGATTTCTTGGATACCTTGGGAGATTGGGTTCGTGTCTAAGGTGAAGAGGGGTGATCAAGGAGGAAATCCTGAGTTGGGGTTAAAAATCCTGGAGTGGAAAAATTTTAATTTTTTAAAAGTTTTTGGGCCACATGGTTTACCCGCATGGTTTCAAAATACGTGCACAAACAATGCAGAGGCCACTGTCGAAAATCCCAACTCCTTCATGGTTTCTTGGGTTGTATGCACGGTTAGCACTAACTGTGCGCAGACCGTGCAGCCTATCCAGAAAACCCATTTTTCTCCATTTTTCATGTCCTGAACCCTCGAAACACACCCGATCCTCCTTAATGACTTGGGTATGCACTTAATTAACCAAAACATGAAATTCAAACCAACATTTAATGAGATAAAACATTTCCAAGATCTGGGATCTTACAACCTCCCCACCTTATAATAGCTCGTCCTCGAGCCGAGATTCCAAGCTTCATTTCACTTCAGAGGAAAAGAGATCGGGCCACTGAGCCCACATATCTAATTCCAACTCCCAAGTTTCTTCCTAGACCTTCCCATGATTCTATAGTACTCGAAATAATGGAACAACCTTTCCCTGCAATACTTTATCACTACAATCCACCACACAAACCCGATGCTACTCAAAGGATGCATCAGCCTCAAGCTCAACAACCTCAACACCCACCACGTGAGTTGGGTTAGGTTGATACTGCTGAAGCTACGACACATGAAATACATCAAGCATCCCGCTATACTGATGTGGAAGAGCCAATCAGTACGCCACAGGCCTGATCCTCTCCACAATCTCAAATGGCTCCACATACCTGGGCGCCAACTTTCCCAGATTCTGAATCCATTAGTGACCCAACCTTAGAGACACCTAAAGGAACACACTATCACCCACCTCAAACTCAAGAGTTTTATGTCTCCTATTTGCATATAGTGTCTTCCTACTTTGATCCATTTCCATTTACTTATGAATAAACTCAAATTTCACTAAATTATCCTACACAAGACTTGGTCCCAATAACTCGGATTCACCAGCCTCCAACCAACACAGTACAGATCTACATGGCCACCCATAGAAAACCTCAAATTGTTCCATCTGAACTGTATCTTGAAAACTATTATTATAAGAAAATTCAATAAGCAACAGGTTCTTCACCCATGAACCACGAAAATTCAACACAGAATCCCTCAACATGTCCTCCAACACTTTTATTGTGCGCTCCAAATGCTTGTCCATCTGCGGGTGGAAATCCATACTCAAAATCACTTGTGTACCAAGTGCCTTCTCCAACCCTCTCTGGAAGCATGATGTGAAATCATGATCACAATCTGAAACTATAGTCTATGTTAAACCCTGAAAATATACTATTTCTCGAACATAGGACTCACCCAACAGGCCAATTGTGTCAGTCTCTAGAATTTGTAAGAAATGAGCCACTTTTGTTAGCTGATCCACAACCACCCATATTGCGGCATTCTTCAAAGGCTTCCTCGGAAGTCCCACTACAAAATCCATCATCCCATCATCCCAATTACATTCTGGAATGGGCAATGGATGTAACAAACCACCTGGTCATTGATTCTCGGCATTCACCTGCTGACAGGTAAGACACCGTACCACAAAGGCCGAAACATCCTTTTTCTTTCTGGGCCACCAAAACTCTCTATAGAGATCACAATACATCTTTTTAAAACCAGGATGCACTACCCATTTTGATGAATGGAACTACTACACCCACTCTTCCTACATGCATATAGGCACAACCATATGACCATGAACACAAACAACCTCGTCCACACTGACAGCCCAACCAGGAGGTGGATCCCCACATTTAAGTCCTTCCTTCATGGCCAAACATTCTGGATCTTCAAGATGAATTTCCTTAACTTGACTCAAAAAGTGTTGAATCTATCTTCACTAAATCAAGATTCACCTACCCATTTTCCTCTCGCACCTACAGGTTAATCTATGCAAACAAATCCATCACCTTCCACTTGGTGCTGGACTCCTAAACCACCTAGTTCTGATCCTTTTTTCTCAAAGAATCTGTAAAACTTCCCCCTATATCTAATGTATATACCATCTCAAATTCAAAAGACAAGAGATACTCAACCCATATTCATTTTCAAAGATTCAAATCCCGCTACGAAAAGATATACGTTAGACTCTTGTGATCGGTATACACCATGAACTGTTCCCCCAACAAGTAGTGCCTCCAGCACCTTAAGGCATACAAAATTACATCTAACTCAAGATATTGAGTGGGAAAATGTTTCTCATGGGGTATCAATTATTTGACCCATAATCCACAACCTACTCATCTTGCATCAACACAACCCCAAGCCCAATACCGGACGCATCACAAAATATGACATACTTCTTACCTGGCTCAGGTAAGATCAAGATCGGTGATGTCATCAATCACTTTTAAAAATCTTGAAAGGAATTATCACAAGCCTTAGACCACTCAAACCTAATTCCCTTATTAGATAATCCTGAAAGTGGTGCTTCCAAGTGGGAGAAATCCTAAATGAACCTCTGGTAATATCAGTACAAACCTAGGAAACTATGAACATATGAAACACTCTTCGGCTGCTCCCAAGACACAACAGCCTGCACTTTCTCTGGATCCACTGACACACCTACCTTAGAGATGATATGACCCAAAAAATACACTTCTCTAATCCAGAACTGACACTTTGATAGCTTGGAATAATGTCGATGCTCTCTTAGAGTACTCATAATGATGTCAAGATGTTGGACATGATCATCATGAGTTTTCAGATACACCAAGATGTTGTTAACAAAGACAAACACAAACTGATCCTGGTAAGGATGAAAGATTCGTTTTATCAAATCCATGAATACGACTGGTGCATTGGTTAAGTGGAAAGGAATCACCAAAAAATCAAACAATGCATACTAACTCCTAAAAGCTATCAGTCGTACGTTAGAAGGTCTCACCCTCAACTGGTGATAAAATGATCTCATATCATTCTTAGAAAACACCGATGAACCCCTGGACTATTAAAACAAGTCATCAATTCTAGGAATATGGTACTGATTTTTCACCGTTATCTGATTTAACTTCCAAAAATCAACACACATCCTTAAAGACCTGTCATCCTTCTTTGAAAAAAGCACATGAGATCCCCAAGGAAATGTACTAGGATGTATGAACCCATTACGCTCCAACTCCTCAAACTGAACCTTTAAATCTTGGAGTTTTGTCGGTGCCATTCGGTATGGTGGAATATAAACTGGCTCGGCTCCCAGAAGCAACTCAATCGTGAACTTAATATCCCTCTCAGGTTGAAACCCTAATAAATCCTCAGGAAAAACATCCTGAAACTGATCCACTATTGGAGGGAAGACAAATTTTTTCCCCTTTCATCATCAAGAACAAGACAATCTACTTGAGTTGTGAGCCTATCCAGCTGTAGACAAAATGGTCCTGCACGACCTGCTCTAACATCCCACTATCCACGATGCACATAAGTGTCACCCTCAAGTGACCTAAACAATAAAATATGATGTTAACAGTCTATGAACACCTGATACAACACCAACCAATCCATACCAAAGATCAGGTCAAATCCCGACATCTCGAGAATGAACAAGTCCCACATAAAATGGTACCCACCGACTTCAAGAGAACATCCCCTACATATCCTGATATCTTCATTTCTCACCCCCAAGGGAGTTTCAATCAACATAACCCCACACACACTCTCCATATAAAAACCCAATGCTACCACAAGCTGAGAAGAAATAAAAGAGTGTTTTTCACCAGTATCAAACAATGCACTAGAAATAGTAGAAGCTATAAGAATGTTACCTCGAACAGTCGATATTCCAGCATCTCCATCATTGGGTCTCAACTGAACTCCATGAAGATAACTTACACCTCTACCCTGGGCTCTAACTTGTGTTCCCTACACTACATTTCCTTGCTGATGTGGGCGATCCTGCCCCGGAGTTCCACATCCACTGCCCCTTCTAGTACGGCCCGTGGAGCTCCAACTTCCCGCCTGATAAGGAGAAACCGATCCATTTCTTCCTCTTATCATCATCATATCACCAACATCCATGCTCACTTTCTAAGGGTTCCTATAGAACCTTTACATGTGTCCAAATTTTCCGCACAACCGGCACTGAAATAGAGGTCGAGGACACTAGCCATGCATGTTCACCAGCCTTCCACACTGATAGAATAACACCAGATCACCACACTGAGTGGTTGACCCTTTCTTATGACCACCTTGCAAACATTCACCCTACTTAAAACCTCCAAAACGATGCTTCTGACCCTCTTAAACTGCACCACTTTTCTGCCCAGCTGGCACGACAAGCCTACTACCGGAATCTCCCTTCAGGTTCCCCTTTGATATCCATGCTTGATTCACTACCTCTATAAACCTCTTCAAGTGAAATATATTCACGTGAGACCTAATCTCGTGTCTCAACCCATCTTGTAAATGCTTCATAACTACTTCCTCATACCCCACCAATCCTAGAACAAAGCGTCGTAGGTCAGTGAAGCAGCCAACATATTCCATCACCAACATCGATCCCTGAGTTAGGATCATGAACTCTGTAATCCTCTCATGCCTCAAAGCCTCTGTATAAAAATGTTCCAGAAACGTTTCATGGAAATCTTTCCACAAAATTCCCTCATCCTACTTAGTTTGAGCCAGGATGTCCCAACAATGCTTTGCTTGGACTTGTAATATATAATATTCCAACTTGACTCTCTTCCCATTAGGATTCTCCATATGATCAATTATTGTCTAGAAAGACTCTATCCACAACTTTTCTACCTCTGGCCCACCCTCTCCGGTAAAGGTTGAAGGGTGATGTAGGTGAAACTCTCAGGTCAGATCAAACATACTCAGTGCAACCCGCCCCGGGTCCTGATCAATCATCTGCATAAAACGAGCTAAGTTTCTCCAGAACTGCTCTTCACTACTTTCCTAGATTACCATATTCTCTTGCTCCTCTATTGGAGGAGTTTTCTCAGCAAAATCCTCTTGTTTCCCAACCGACCCTTGACATTGCGGTGGAATTTCTCTACATTTCCAAACATGAGAATTAGAAAACTTTCCATAAAACATTCACAAATTCATAACAAGAAGGCCCCTCCTCATCCAAAACAACTAACCATTATTGTACCATCCCAACAAAAATTAACATTCCAAAAACACCACCCAGACCATCCCTACCACAAGCCATAGTCCACAAGGGGAAAACAACCAAACCCCACCACAAGTATCATAAAACATGTTACAAAAACATTTTTAATTCATTAAAAACCCTTAATTACACATGTTTCATTAATCATCACTTATCATTATTTTATCTTTACCCATTTACATTGTTTCATTTTTGACATTTTCCTTTTCTAATTACCAAGATGCAAGGTTCATTCCATCTTTCCTACCTCACACACCCAACCCATGTGTGCCTACCATGATGCTTGTCACCTATATCTCTCTAGGTGCCTACAATGATGCATGAATGAACAACCTCATTCCATTGAGGCCACAAGCCCAAATATCATAAAACAATCACATCGTACAACATGTGCATCACCCTATGGTGGAATATCATCAACTATAAAATCTCACAATATAGAACAACAATTCCTACCCTAGGTGACTTGGGTTTTCCCTCATACATGGGTTAGCTACTCCCAAGCACAATCTCATTATCAATACCCAATGCATCCTAACTCCAATCTACCATTCCAAATAACAAGATTCCAGAAAAGGAGAAGAAAGACCTCCTATGATGCCACTTTGTAGCATCCCTGACTCAAAATCCATGAAACTGGTGCTCCGAGATGGGTGGTTACATGACCTAAAGCATGCCTCCATGTATGCCAAAGGATTTCGAAGAGTAGTAGGGGTCTAAATAGTCAATTGGAGAGACTATACCCCTTTTTTATCTGAGTAATCCATAATAGAAGATTAAAAAATAACATAATAACAACCACTAATACTAGAGTATTCATAGACAACCATTCCCCAAATGGGTCACAACCATTTCCAACAGTATATATGACATGCCATGATACAAGTGCAAAAGTGAACAAAACCCAAAATGAAGACAAACTAAAAAATCCCAAAAATGGTCCTGACACCAAGTCTAGTTCCTCCTCCACGTACAACCATGCCTACCCAAATTCCTAGAAAGGGCCTTTTCCCTTCTCCTAACCTACAACCATGAAGTCTTCTCAGGTACCCAACGATGTCCCAAGCAGGGTGTGAGTAAAACTCAGTAGGCCACCACTAGGTATGTCTACAAAATATCTGGTATAAACAATTGTGCATGCAAAAACAGACATGAATAATAAATGACAAGAAAAATATTAAGTGCCCTTAACCATTTTAGGTACATTACCAAAATTTATTACCCTTTTCATATCTTACCATTTCATCACATTTCCCATCACTTACCATTTCCAACACATTTTTCATGGCTTCATCAAACACAAAAAGTTACATGGTCTTAAAGTAAATAATCACAAGAATGAGTAAAATACACTATTATAAAATCTCACTAGGACTAACTATCTCATGACATTCATATCCTCACCACAAAGCATCATTCAGGGTGGATGCAACTATTATGGTAATAGAGCCTCAATCCCCTTCCATAACTCGTGCATTAGGGTGGAGTTTAGAGCCTAAGTCCAACTCGACTTGTGGGAATAGATCCTCAAGTCAATACTCCACTCTACCAAGCCATGTGCACATTCTATACATATATTTATCCATCAACCATTCTCACAACATCACAACCATTTCCTAAGGCAACATAAACCATAACAATAACATGAGAGTTAATATCATGCCTTAACCCATTAACACAATTTCCAAATTTTGCATCATTTATCCATTTAGCCCAAATTCCATTTTATTATGCTTATCTCACTAAGAATTCATTCATTGTGACTATCTCACTAGGCCTTGTTCATTATTCCTAACTCACTAGGATTCATTACCATGCTCACAATCCATTACATTATGGTCTTTAATCATTTTCACATATTAACCAAAAATCTCTTAGGTTATTACTAAGCCTAGGTGAATCACCTTGCTTCTATTACAATACAAAAAATCACATCAACATGGTTATCGAGGGCTCTACATAAATACTCAACAATCTCACTTGTTCTTCACAAATCCCTAGGTCCACGAAAGTCAGTTCACCACATGGGTGGCCCTAGATGTAACAACCCGAGATTTTATAAGATATATTCCTTTTAATTTCTTTCATATCTTCTGTTTTACGCTACACCAAGATTATCTTGCGCTATACACAATACCATATTAGCTTGCAGTATACGCAACACGAATCTTGGATCGTGTTACACAAAATTTCAAGTTTGTTTGATAGTAGTTATTCTACGCAACATTGAGTGTATATATATATGTTAAATGTATAAATGAAATATGGTTGGATTTTGTTATATGAAACAATAATGGAGTCTTTCACTACATTCAACCCTAACTTGGCTTTCATTACACACAATCGCAACCTTCCTCGATAGCGTGTGTTGTACGCAAAACCGGGTTTCACTAAACAACGATATATGGTTATAATATTATTATAATCCAGCCGTTATGAATAGTAGTAAATACTTTTTTAATTTTATGACATTATATTTCATTTTACACATTTTATAGAACATTGTATGAGAACAAAACAAGTTTTTCGGGTAAAATAAGTATTTTTCAAAAAATGCAGTTTTGCCGCCTTTTGTTGGCGTACCCATTTTAAATATAATTTTTGACATGTTTATAAGTTAAATTTTACAAAATAAAATTATTCTTTGTAATCATGATATAAAATTTTACCTTGGATAAAATTTTCATATTATTCCGATAACTTTCATATTTTTAATGAATAGTAAAAAACACGCTATATTTTAATTAAAAACAACTTTTTTCATCGTAATAATTTATGTGGTTAAATTATAATATTGAATGGTTTTGAATTATAAATATAATATAATTTTACCATTTAATATAATTTATGTCATTAGCATTGATTTTACATTGAATTCGTAGGTTAAATCAATTCAATCTTTTGTAATGTTTTAAACAAAAACTCGTTTTCTTTAGACAACGGGATTAATTTTAAATTTAATTTCTGCGACTTCTGCGTATTGAATTTGGAAAAATAGATTCCATATTTTGAATATTTGGATCCAAATTATATTAATATACTACTTTTTATTTTTGGGCATTATGAATAGTAACTATGGTAAATTTTATTTACCATAGTAAAAGGTAAATCGGGTAATTAAGGGTAAATATAATATTATAAAATTACCCTAACACTTGTATTAATACATTTGGATGATTATATTTCGTCCTAATTCATATTTGGTTCGAAATGGAATCCATTAGAACCAACATGGAGGTGATTAAGACCTTTAGTTTATTTTATTTAAAAGAAAGTGAAATATGTCTCACTCAAACATTAATAATTAAAGTATTTTTAATATAAGGTTATACAGAATATAAATTCGTTTATAAATACTCATTTTAAATCTAAAATATTTTTCTTTATCATGGTAATTTATTTGTAATTTTTAAGTGTTATTTAATTACCTTATTATCTTATACATTAATGATGCAAAAATTATTTTTTTAGTAAAAAAATCAATAATATTGTTTTTATTGAAATCTTAATACCTATTAAATGGCTCAAAAACCTGACCAAAACTTATTGGTAGTGTATATATACACCATAAGCATCCAATTACCGAATACATGATAGTTTGGAGTCTTATAAAAGTGATTATGACACTTATATTATTTTATTTTATATGATGTCAAAGTTGTCACCTTCATAATTCAATAAAGATAACATTTCACAAATTGGGTGTTTTAGAAGATAAATCCCACTAAAAGTATTCTTATGAAATACATACGATTTATCTTCATCCTAGTATTTTATTTTTAATTTTTATGCAAAAAAATAAGTATATTTAATAATTATACAAAAATGTTGTAGTAATTATTTTATTAAGAGGAATATAAAATAAATGGTTTTACAAATAGTAAAATAAATATTATATGAACTATTTAATGTTTTGAACTAATTTTATAAATTAATATGACCTGTTAGGAACCTATTAAATATTTTTTTTCGAATATATCCTCTGTGTGGATTTTATTTAAATTCAATGAAATGAATAGTTTCAAAATTGACACTATTGTTATTTTATAAAAATAACATATTATTAAATTGTTTAAAAATAACAAAAATATTTAAAAATTATAAATTGAAATTTATATAGTCTAAAATGTCATAACTTATCTAATTAGGGATAATTTACAGCACATAAGTAATTATTTTTAACAATTTAAAATTTAGAATCTTATTACCACAAATAAAATTTAATATATTAGATAAGGATAAATCAAGTTGATAATGTTTAAAATAAAATCCCTACGAGTATAAATTTTATTGGTTTATGATCTTACAACCGTATCTCATATAAGATTCAAATATGAGTCATTTTTGGAGGTTTTTAAGTGGGTTTTCAATTTATTATAAATTAATATTTCTTATATTTCCAAAGGTGTCCCTCTCCTCCCTTATAAAAGGGAACCTCCTCCCTCTCCTACTCACACCATTTTGAGCCTTGAAACTCTGACAACTTCTTCCCATTTCACTTTTCCACTTCCCTAGAAACCTTATAGAGGTACTGGTCTTCTCAAAAGATCAAATCTAGTGCCCTAAGAGGAAGTTCAAAGGAGGCACTTTGAGGAAGAGGTAATACCTTCTACCGATTCTTTCAAGTTTATTTCTTCTTCTACTTAATCTTATTTAGTGGTTTCATTATGAAGTAATAACATCAGTATCCATAATATACTGATTTGTTATTATAAATATGAAACAACCCCATTTCACTTTCTATCTATCCTATGTAAAATGAAATCACCGCGCGTGCGTAGGTACGGAATTCCGTCTCCACGCCGTGGTGAATCAGTTTTTCCACCACCACCGTACTTGGATGGGTATAATGGTGTAAAGAATAACTATATATGATTATTATAACATCGTACTGATTATAAGATATTATACCATTTACTCCAATTCTATTCAATAATTATGGGAACGATATCATCGCTCGTGCGTACGTACGGACTACCGTCTCCACGACGCGATGAGATTCATCCTCCATGTTAACCATTCATGAATGATTATAAAGTATATATAATGAATAATAATTAAATATATTACATAAAAATTATACTGTATTTATGTATGTATGTCATCTACTTAATTCCATTCAATTCAATAAGGAAACGAAAACAACGTTCATGCGTACGTACGGTCTACCGTCTCCATGAACGGTGTATTTCATTACATTTATCTATCTATTTTATATATATATACTGAATATATATGATATATAAATCATTATTTACATTCTGGAAGTATTTAAATCATGATATATGTAATTATAATATCAAGAACAACAAGTCCAAACACGTACGACAAATGAAATAATTTTACCCAAAAAGATGCATTAACATGGGATTGACAAATGAACGGGTAATATAAAGTCGTAAGTGAACCATATATGATATCATAACAATGAATATGATTCTTTAATAATTCAATGACATTATTTAAATCATTATACAGGAGGTTCGGATATGTACGAAGCATATCGGACCTTAGGTAAGGGATAATTATTCCAATCTCATTCTTATCTGAGATTGTTTATTTGTAAGTATTTACTAGGGTTATGTTTATCATCCATGTCCAAGTTTTCTAAAAATGTTTTCATAAAATGTTTAGTATTCTTCCATGTATGTTTAAATTCATTTTTACCCTTTTATGACTTTTACCACAATTTTTGGTAGGAATCTTTCTTTTGTTTACCATACGAGTTACTTTTAGACTTTTCCGACAAAAGTATGAGGAGAATGGTTTTTTCAACTTATATGGCATGAACGGGTTTTCACGATTTCATATCGCTTAATTTTCTAGAATCCACCTGTAAAATTTTTCATGGTTATTTTCAATAAAATCTTTTTCTTTTAAAATTGTGTAGCATTTTGTGAAAAGAAAATGATTTTTAAGGAGAAAGGATATTTTCCTCAAGAATTCATTTCAAATGTTTTATCAAAACCATTTTCCATCTAAGATGACATTATTTTCATATGTGTATGTTTCAAGTATAATGTATCTATGGTTTACATGGTTTCACTTTTATTATGATGAAATGATATCCATTTGTTTTATATGGATTATGTTATGATGGGATGATGTTTATGAAACACATTTTATTCTTTGGGTTATGATGAATGATTTATATTGATATTGTGGCACATGTAAGAATGATTTCATTATGAGATGGTTGGGACCTATATCTCCCTCCAATGCATTGGGTAAAGATTTATATCTCAGGAGATAGACATGGGTGGAATGGTATGTTAATCTGGTTCAGTGTTACAGGACTGGAATGAGGAGTGGACTCGATTCAGAATGGGACTTTTTCCACTAAGATGGTCTTGGCAGTAATGCCTTGGCTACTATGGAAATCATAACATGTGCTTATTGGATGCCACAATTACATGTTTTATTCCCATGCTAGTTTATCATGATTAATGTTCCTTTATGATATATGCCTTATGTACTTTCATGATTTATGTGCTCAAGATTTTGATGTTTAGACTTTTTGTTCATGTTTTTGCATTCAAATGTTTATGGATTGTTTTATGTTCTCTATGCTTACCCTTACTGATCATTTGAGCTCACCCTTTATATGTTTTCTTTTCCCCGGGATTTAAACAATGTTTCTAGGTAAGAGAACAAAAGGGGATGATATTTATGGGAGATGTTGAAGATCTTTCACCATGATTAGAAGATTATTTTCCGAGTTTCCAAAGACACTAAACTATTGTGGTCCTTGTGTGTTTGTTTTTGTTATGTATTACGTATTCCGCAAAAGTAATGTAATGTCCTTGTACGTCAAGCTTTGGGTCTTTACAATAGATTAGTCTCATCACCCTCGATGCATCCCATGGGGATCATGAGGGTTTTCATTTACCTTATTAATAATCATTTTACCAAAACATGACAAGGGTGATCAAAACCTACAAAGAGACACCCAAGAACAAAAACACACATGCAAAAATCCATAAATAAACCACGGGATATAACTTTTAGACCACCAACCATGATTCTATGGGTTAACACACTATTAATCGAGCCCTTATATTCCACTTCAAACAACCCTTGAAGCTTCAACCTAGATCACACCCAAAGAGTGGGGTTTTAGGGATTCAAAAAGAGAGGAGAAGAAGATACACACCCTAAACTTAAAAGAGAAGCAAGGATGGGATTAGCCTTTCCCATAGCTTCGATCCATAACTAACGACACAAAAAACACCTTATAAAGGAAATAGATTGATCTCTTAGATCCCTTAGTAGATTTGGTTCGTTCCTAGGGTGAAGAGGGGTGAACGGGGAGGAAATCCTAAGTTGGGGTTAAAAATCCTAGAGTGCAAAAATTGTAATTTTTAAGAAAAATCTAAATAGTAGGGTTTACCCACATGGTTTTCCAAACTGTGTGCAAACCATGCAGAGACAACTATCCCAAATCTCACCTCCTACATGGTTTCCTTGGTTGTCCGCATGGTTAACACTAACCATGCGATGACTGTGTGACCTATCCAAAAAACACCTTTTTCTCCATTTTTCATGTCTTGAACCCTCAGAACACCCCCAAAGACTCCATAAGGGCTTGGGTATGCACTTAATTAACCAAAACAATACATTCAAACCAAAACATAAACGAGATCATACCTTTCCAAGATCCAAGATCTTAAATTATCAGATTTGTTACTCCTAGTTACATTTATTCCAAAACCACGTCCACTTGTAATATCCATATAGGGATTTATTTTCCTGATAAACCACTTAATTTATACAAACCAAAATTTAGGTATGTTTTCTTAGACTTAGTCTTATACCTAATTTTCTTACTAAAGTATGTTATTCATAATATCTAAAAAATAACTAGACCATCCTCTGATACCAAATATTGCCACCCTATCCTTTTACACATATCAATATAAGATTCTAAGAATAATTAAATATAAAATTACACACCAACGATCATTAGTTCTACTGTCTTAGAGATTAGGTACATAATTAAACATCATGATTCCAAAATAATAACTTCTTTTATTTAATCATCATAAAGATATCCTAGCTGATTTTTAGACCTTACATCGGTATAGAAGAACCTATGGATAACATGAACAAAAGGACAATCTAAAATCCCAGTAAGGTAATAAATATAAGAATAAAACTTAGCACATGGGTTAGAATTCATAACATAATGATATAAAAAAGGCATTGAACATGATTAAATATAAAGAATCATAAAATATAGAACATGGGATCACATAATAATGGAATAATTATAATGTGGAAGAAACATAAAACATGACTTTGTCTTAATTCAAGTCTCATTGCACATAAAATATCATGAGTCAAGTCTAACCACCAAGACTATTTCACATGGATCATGAGTCAAGGCTAACAACCGTGACCATTGAAAATAAAATCTCATGAGACTAAACATTACCCAATGCATTAGAGAACCATCTAGGTGAACCCATCATAACATGTTCATGAATATGTTTTCCACATAAATAATCATACATAATCAATCAAATATAAACATAGGGGTTACCAATGGAAGGAATTGGGTATCATAATCAGGTCATAAAGCGTAATAAATGGGAATATCATAAAAGTTTTCATGAAAGAAAGGAATTAAATAATACATGGTAATTAATAAATAAACATATTCATAGATATTTATTAGTGATGTAAAACTGAAGTGATAACATGTAAAACGATTATTTAAGAAACTTTAAAATTAAAACATTTTAGTGCGATTTAAGGAAAATATTAAAGAGCATTTAAAGATGAAAAGGGAATAATATTTATATAAAACCATAAGTGAACCAAAAAAGTTTTCATAATTAAATGATTAATTTTAGTAAAAAAGGAGGATTAGAACATATTATATAGTGCACTTGAAATTGGGTAAGAATTTTAGTAGTTCACTTAAATCGGGATTGCTTATCGAGAAGAATTGAGTAGGGAACCATTTAAAAACATTTATATCCAAAAACATTAAGGATTAATCGATATTAATACATGATTTTGGAACATATAAACATAATTTAGAAAATTTAAATACAAAAAAAAAGGAGAATTTCATTTTTGTAAAAGGTGAGGAAGTGTAACTTGAAGGAATAATGGAGGTTGAGGTTGAATCTCTTACCTTAATTCCAAAAGTGTTCTCTACGTGATCTTAATGTCCGGGATAATAGAATTAGATTCATTAATTTATAATTAAAAAAACCGTTATATATTTATTTGATTTATTATAACATTATTAAGATTAATTATGGTCTTTTTGATGCGTTAAGAGGTTCAATTTCATTGTTTAATAGCATTGGTTTCCTTGGTTTTCAAGATCGGTTTACATGTATACTTGTAAAAAAGGTCATATAAAGTGGGGGTAATTATGCATAATTGAACTTATATGTTATCAATGATATTAAATAGGTTAAATTGGTATTATATATCATTTGGTTTTATTTAATGAGGATGAATCATTAGATAAATAGTTAATAATAATCATTGGGTTTATTTTGGCGGTTTTCGATCACAATGAACTGATTTTGTTTATAAATTAATATCATGTGTCCAAAATGATTAAATAACATTACATATGATAAAATAAATATATTATAATCTATTTAAATAATAAAATGTGTTTCATGATGATAATTTGAGATGGTAATGGAAATTGAAAACTTCATCATCCTTGAATGTGATAAATTAACACATCACGGACGATGTTTTCATTTTTATCATAAAAGGAGGTGGAAAGAGAGATGATGATGAATTATTAAATTATAATAAAAAATTACAGTATATTTAAGGTAATATATTTATTATATTATTTTGATTAGGGGAGGTGGGGGGAGAAAAACAAAATTGAGAAACTTTAAAATAAATTAAAAGAATAGGAAGAAGGTTTTACATATTGATTCCTTCTTCTTGAGAACCCCCTTAGGGAATTGGTTTTGGTATTTTATTAAGAAAAAAAAGATAATAAAAATGGGGGAGGGTCCTGGGAGGACATTTTAGTATATTTTTGACGAGGCTAAAGGCTTGAGAGGTGTGAGGAGAATAGGTGGTGAGGGGTGATATTTATAGTTGAGGAGATGGGTGTTTTCTCGTTATTTAATTCATTAGTTTATTATTTTGCTCAAGAGAAGAAATATTATTGAATATTAATACTAAATAAATTAATTATATAATTTTAATTCGAAACAATGGTGGTTACATCATCCATGACTCGATGAATAGTGTATTTAACTTATAATGTATATATACCGAAAATTACTATATTTTACTATTCACCAAAAATTCAAGTATTTCAAAAAAAAATCCAAAAAAATCACCCTAACCATTTTTTGATGTGCATAATTCAAATATTAACTCAATTTTATAATAATAATTTTTTACATATCATAAATTTAATTTTTAATCAAAATCAACATTTACTTGGAAAATACAAATTTAAAAATTAAAATTGCTTTTCTAACACTTTGAAAAATTAATTAAGGTATTATAAAATTATCCCATAATAATAAGACATCAAAATAATAATTTATGAAAAAATTATATGGAAATAAATTTTCTTTTAATTTATTAAATTAATCAAAAAAATGTAATTAAATATTTATGACCTATAAAATTTCAAACACTTAATTAATAATTTTTAAAATATTTATTTACTTATACTATGAAATAATTATATCATATTGTCACTTATAAGATAGATAAATTTTACTTATACTATCATTGGTGATGTTACTATTCAATTGATTTGTTTACTATTCATAAGGGTCACATTATGATTCCAAAGTTCAAGTTACTATTTCATTGTTATAGGTTCCTTGACTTCTAGAAATAATTATTATTTTATTAATTAATCATTTATAATGCTTTCATTGTGTTCTATATGTGTTTATACCATGATTATAAGAATGGAATTTATATTGATAAAACTTTGTGTCGTTAAAGATAATAGCATGTGGTTGTATGTGGAGTAAGAAGAAATCCCCCACACCTCCCCATCACAAGTCTACATCCCCAACACACATCAAACAAAGAAGCCTAGCCTCTTATCAGAATTGATAACATTAGGGGAACTATAATTATCTATACATATATCCCTATGTTATAGACTAATGAAATAGAAATAAAAGAGTACAAGTCTCTTAAATTAAATAAGGCACAAACAAGTATAGACAATAAAATGATCTTCCCTCTCACAAACTATGGCCCTGCTGGCACTGCCACCTCCATCATGTGTATCTACCCATTCGAAGCTCTTATGTATCTTTGGTGACTACCTCCATGACCACACTTTTTATAGGTCCTTAAATATTGGTTCAATCACAAGGATTCCCCGTTTAAACACCATATTCATGTGGCTGTAGAACAAGCATTGGTGGTTCGTTCCACTGAAAATGAATTGAAGGAAACAAATAATATTGGTATTAAGGGTCCAGAAAACCCATAAAAAACTATCACCCCTAATCTATCAAACACTAAGACAACCTATGATCATTCCCCACCCCCGTCATAGATATAACATAAAAACAGGAATCCTTCATATGTTTCTTGGGATACACCAACCTTAGGATATCGTGGAAAGGTCTACCATTGTCGATTTCCCTTTAGTCGGAACCCAAATTATTTTAACAGCTACGATGCCCTGCATAGAGACCTACTTATCATGATTTCTTGATAAACACTATATCAAGTATCACCTCTACATTAAATCAACCAATTGATAACATTCACCTTCTTATGCACCTCTAGATATGTGGGAAGCATAAACTGGGTGACTACGTACCTAATTGTGGGGTGAAACACCTATTCCATATGTCTCTATCTAGAATCCTCATTTGGAAAGACATTAGGATAAATTTTTAGGAGTTCCTTGAATTTGATCCCAAGTTCCTACATACTCAAGCTCCCCTACAGAAGGGAGAGAAACTCCTACCTATTTGTTTCCTTTATCAATAATAACAGTAATTCTAAATGTAACTCTTTTTAAAATTATTTCCATTAAAAATATTCCTCATTATAGTTACTAATATATTTCATCCACCACTAACATTTAGCTCCTCACATATGAAAAAATTCCAAAAAAACTGAAAACTCAAATCAAATTTCAATCATAATGAAGTAAATTCAAAGCTCCTCCAATTAGTACTATGTCTCAAGCTCAAATTTTATTCCCTCATACTTCATTAAAACTCTTCCACAGAATGGAAAGAATATCTCTCTTTCACACATCATACTCTTATATTATGTCAATCCTCTAAAGAATAACTAGATCAGGCTACCAAGCCTCTACATCTTGAGCTACACGTAGATGATGACTAGGATCCATTCCAAAAAATACAAGGACAAATATAAATCACAATAGTATGGTTTCTTATCAAAGTTTCTTTAATTAATTCATTTTAATTTCCCACAATCACTCAAATCAGAAATAAATAATATAAATCATAATTTTTGTACCTCTCTTATATCTCAACATTACAAATAGGTCCACCATACTTATCCATTTGATAATCTCAAATTCCATGCATCAAATTATGGGGGGGAATTCTATGTATTATCTAGTCCCCCTATCCTATGTCATGCACCATGATCAACTAGAATTATTTCCCTACTAACCCATGCAATCCTCACAGTGATTAACTCCAAACTCCATCTTATCTATCAACCAAAATTGATTTGATATCACTCTATCATTCCCCCTCACTCCAAAGGTACCCATCCTATGACATTATTAAAGTGAGAGAGATAATAACCCATGAGTCCTGCCTCTAGTAGTCCCCAGGTTGGATATAGGAACCAAGGGAATAAAAATATCACATATAGAAGAACTACCCTCTATAAAAATATAGGATCAGCAGATAGGATAAACAACCCCCAAGAAAATCCATCACACAATATAAATGTAAACCCAAAACAAACCCATGATGCATGAACAAGTTAAATAAAAAATAAAAGTATCTAAGTAAATACCAAAAGATAATTCTATGGTAGATACTCAATAGCATCTCTAAATCACAAGTTAGTAATGTCTACCTCAGTCCCCATGATACTCCTAGAAGCCAAAAAATATTTGATATATGTTTAGGGTTAGATTAATGTGTATACTTAGTAGTATCATACATAAGGTATCAAGAGCGCATGTGAAAATAGTATACTAATGAGCTTTTGAACAAACAAAAAAACAAACATGCACCCAGATTGCTTAAATTACTAATATAAGCCTATGCATGGTACACTCTCTACAATTGGTATCCAATATAGTAACGTAAAATCAAAAAAACAAAGGTAAAAGGATCCTTGCAACCACTTCCCCACTAATTTTATAATCTCATTACCCGACATCAAATGTCATATGC
The DNA here is from genome assembly GCA_963277665.1 of Viscum album. Lineage (NCBI taxonomy): Eukaryota > Viridiplantae > Streptophyta > Magnoliopsida > Santalales > Viscaceae > Viscum > Viscum album. Next base: position 1,297,576,596 of record OY728135.1, read on the forward strand.
TCTCATCCCTTCCATACATAACATAGCACATATCCATCCATCCTTGATGAGGGTCATAATGTATCCATACCTATCCCAACCTCCTATGGGGTCTAGCATCTGGTGATATCATTTATCATCATTACATCATAACCTCAAAACCCATCACAACCTCATCACATTTCTAGGGTTGTTGGGTATCATGAACGTGAAGGGCATCTACCTCATTCCCTCTAATGACCAAACATAACCCCCACCACATATCTCATCCTCATGATAAATGGGTAATCTCTAAAACTAACCTACATCATCATTGGGTAATCTAACACACCAACCTATGTCATTACTTGGTAATCTCTAACACCAACTAGTATCATCACTGGGTAATCTCCAAGACATGCATGTATCATCATTGTTGTTAAAAGAAGAGTAAGGAAGAGGGGGAAGCAATATATCTACATCACCACCAACCTGTATGTTGGGAAAAAATCCAAAAACCAAAAACATTTTGGATTTAGTAAGTTTATCCAACTTGGGTAAGGCGCATATAGAAATAACATAAAATAAATGATAGATAGATAGTTAAAAATACACACATTATGGGTTAACAATAACTACACTAGAATGCTCTACATAACTACCACTTCACCATAAAGATTCCATCATGGCCTCTACCACCACTAAATATATCACACCACAAATGGCCGCACAATTCCATGCTCAACTACAAGTTCCACCATTTTCTGATGTAATGAGTTCCCAATAATTCCCATTTGCTAACACATCTAATTTCACATTAACACAACTCATTCAGTTATCAGTCAATTATTTTAAGCTAATTACCACACATAAATTATGGACCATTCTAATTCAGTTACCAACCCATGACATTTCAAATCAAACATTTCAATTTATTCCATGACTAATTGAGAAACTAACACAATCACACCATAAAAAATATTACCCATCGCACACCAACCATCTCCATAAAACTCCATCATCCAAGACATATCAATTCAAAAACCACCCATCTCAACCATAGCACATCATAACCACAACACTGCACAACCACTGCATATCACTACCATATCACAACCGCTTACATCAAATCCCATGAAAATCAATCAGCATATCACTTCCCCATACATTACATAACCCATCCAATCACCATCATCACTATACAATATCCTACATCACACAAGGTATAACAACAAGAACAAACACACATAGAATCACATATGGGATTCCTCAAATTACCACAATTAGGTTCAATAGATTACATTACTTTAATTATTCAATTAGCTTAGGTATTATCACACAAATTAAAATTTTACATGGGAAACCAATTCATTAGACAAATATAAATTCTTATCATTTTATTCAGGGTGATACCAAACAATCACATTACAAGGTTCTCACATACATATCAACTACAACACAAGAAAGGATTTTAATAGCTATGATTTTCAATAATGGAAATAAGCCTACATAATCTCATTGGTAACATCATTAAAGTAGTAAATCGTGTGATTTATCCCCATTCCCAGCAATTTAGATTAATAAAATTCATTATATTCTTTAAAATAACATTTATTATCCACTAAATGGAAGGAAAAAAAGTATGAAATACCTATATATTCACATAAATATAGAAAGAATAAGGATCCCCTGTCTTAAAGAATCTTTCAAAATCACTATGAAAAATATGTGCAGGAGAAAGAACTAGAAGAGAACTGCTGCATAAAAAACATTTAATTCGTCATAAACTACACCCATGGATCATCAAAAACACATCCTTATAAATTTTATGAACATTTAAACATGCCAATTGAGAATTCCCAAGATGAAATAGATAGATCGAGTGAGAAAAGAGGATTTAATCATCACAGATTTCCAATGATAAAACTGTGGAATAAAATGATCAAAGTGATAGGGAAAGGGAAAGAAGATCCTCCAAAATCACCTAGAGCATTCCAAAAATACAAGAGTAGAATAATTCCGGTGATCCTAGGAATTTATAAACATGTTTTATCTCATAACATTCATGGTGAAAAATATAGATTCACATCATTAGTATTAATGGGGGCCCCACTTCAAGTTGTGAAATAATTTCTTGCTATGAATTCTTAAAAATCAAAACTTGATGAACATTAATCATTTCATATGGTACTTTAGCATCAAATTAATACACATCATGAATTATTCTTTCACACTGTGAGTCACTTAGTTATAAAACTCTTACCTAAAACATTAATCCAGGAATCATTATCCTCCTAGCCATGAATCAACCTCTAACAGTGTGAATATATTTCCACCTCGTGAACTACCTACTATAGAAAAATTAGAGCTCTATACTCCATTTAACCCCCTATGAATACCTCCAACTCACAAACTAGAAAATTAACAGAACAAGAAATTATAAACCATTACAGAATTAGATGATTGAGATGGGGCTTTTATTCTGCCTTGGAAGAGGGAATCTTGTAATGTTATCTTAAAGTAGGGGCCCATGATTATAATGAAGGCATATCATTATGTCGATGTTTCAAAAGTTTTTAATTAAAATTATAATTTAATTATGATTTAATTAGCAGTTTTTGATAGGTATTTCTCTTGTTATAATGTTGGGGTCCACTTCAAACCTCTCCCAGGTTTTTTGTAGTGGTTTCAGTGTGAAGATGTTATCTGGTGAGTTTATAGTGGTTAGTATTTTTTAAAATTAAATTGCTCAATTAATTATAAATACAAAAATTGATAATTTTGGGATGTTTAGAAATAGTTAGGGATTTAAGTGGGTTATCTATGGTTATTTGATGTTGGATATCTTGGGCGGATCTCAATGAGTTGAGGAATAGTTGTCTGAAAAAAACAATAAAGAGGGTATTGGATTCATCGTGAGGTAGGTGGTATGAGTAATAGCCCTATGGATTTATTCATGATTTATATATACATGTGTGTGTAGAATAAATTATAAGGTGATGTAATTATTATTTATTAATTGTTTAAATTAATTTAAATAGTATGATTTAAATTAAATTGTTAAAATTTACTAAGAACCCAAAATTAAAAGGATAAGTTGACTAGGCCACCATGGACCTAGTATACTAGCTTGATTCATTATACACCCATGGTTGAGGCCTATAAAAAGAGGATAAAAATACATTGTGATACCTATAAGAGGGGGTGCGGTGTGACTTGAAATAGATGGCGCAAGTAGGTCTGGTGAGGTCAATTGCGGAATGCTAGGCCTATATAGATAGACCTTAGGCAAATTAGTTATGGGTTGGGAGAGTTGACTGATCTGAAGTGATCATTGAAAAGAATATAGGCCTTTATTAATCTATAGATATTTATATTAGTGTCTCATACCCTTGAAGCCTATTAGGCTATGAGATAACATTGATGATTACAAAAGACATGATATCCTCTGAGAATTGGGTGTTGGCTATAAATAAAAATTGTATTCTAGGATCCCAAATGGGATGCCTCTAGTATAGTTATGAACTAAGGGGACCCTGTGGGTTCACCTTTAAGAGGTGAACCTAAGAGAGTGTATGTGACTATGGGTAGATATGGTAATAGGAGTCACCCTAGAACCCTTACTAAAAAAGTAAGCCTGATGGGTAATGGATGATGTTCATGGGATTGGGAATTCGGCCAGCTACTATTATGATTTTATTTTATTTTTGATATGTTATGAGGTTTCAATAGATTAATAGGAATGAGTCGTTGGGCCTACATTTTTTTAAATTTCCTGTGTGATGACTAGGAATCACCTGTTGACATGGATGAGACCCTGGGATGCCTGGTACGTTTGTGATCTGATCTCATGGTATATTAGGGGTGGACTCCTAGATCGGATAGCATCCAATGATTTTCGCCATATGAGAGTGTGTTATAATAGGTTTTACATAAGTTTTGGTATCAGAGCATGTGTGACCATGTTTATAAAAATACCTAGGATGGAAAGGAATCCTTTGATTTTGTGATACCATTACGAATTCTTGGGTTTTGGGATTTGAATGAATATACCAAAATACCATTTATAATTCCCATGATGAATGAGATTTTATTGGAGGTATGAAGTGGAAAGTGGGTGTATATCCATAATCATGGATGTTGTATACCCTAAGGGTGACTTTTTGATCCCCTCAATTGAATCCTAGGATACTCCCCTGGAATCTAGAAACACAATATAGATGGTTCATCTGAGGAGCCATGTGATATTGGATACCCATGTTATTGACCATTGGGTCTAGCAGGATATTCCCTTCAATTATATGGGTATCCTAGGAGAAATTATTTCATGGATGTATATTGTAACACCCCGACCCTAGTTACCCAGATTCGGTGCATTATTTTAATACATTGGCATGATACAAGGAAATCATGTCCTGAAATACCAATCAGTTTAGCAGTCTTGGAAATAGATTACATACATCAACTTCACATTACAATTTCAAACATAAAATATAGCATAGATAGTTCTTTGATAATTCCATTATTCCCTTTTAGCTTAACCCTACATATCAATCATAATACACTTATTGGAAATCCTGTTAAAATAAAACATAAGAAAGGGGTGATCTTAGATACTCAGTAAGGGTAAATATTTTAGCAGAAGACAACATAAAAAATAAGCATGGTGAATAATTGAAAACATGTGGCTTTAAAAATAATAAACATGAACACTTTATGGAATAAATATGAGATGAGTAAATAATTACATAATAAAATATAGTCATGGGTATTCTACTAGTCGAATAACCACATAAACCACCAATATTATTTTCATAATGAGGGAATGTATAATTCCAAACATTCTGAAACATTTTTTCAAGGCCTTATCCAAGAAATATAAAAATGATTAAGGCCTCAGCAAAAACCATATATAAAATTGGGAAATGCCTCATCCAATTCCATGTCTAATTGTCTCATGAGACCTACCGATGCATCGAGGAGGTATAGCAAGATCCACCTACCACTTACTATGTCTAATACATTACTAATATAAAAATATTGAAACATAACATAAACATTCGTATTAAAACTAGCATAAAAAATTTCAATATTTTAACCATAAACCATGAATGGTATAAAAATAACACTTCTGCAGTCAAACATATCACAAAACCTTAAATACAATATGGAAGATTTGTATCATAATAAATCAACTTCAAACAAGTTTAAAATTCATCAAAGGATATTGACATAGATTAAAATGATTTGTAAAACTCTTGGAGAGAAATATCCATTTTTCATGAAAAAATTTAAAAGTCACACAATTTAGAAAGGAAGACATTTAAATACAATTTTGAATCAAAGTGTCCCACACCACTTTGAAACTTTTGAATGGAATTAACATTTTGAAAACATTCATTTCCATATAAATAAATCCTTAAAAACCATTTTGAAAACTATTTTATGAAACATGGACATAGATAATAAATATGTCCCAATAAAAACTTACCCATAAACAATCACGAATAATAATTATATTGAGAAATTAACCCTTACCTTGCACTTTTATTTAGTCGAGGGTATGTTTAACCTCCTGTATAATGACTATAGTATGTCATTAAATTATAACAGAACAATATTCATATTTATTATATCATAAATGATTCATTTATGACTTTATACTACCCATTTAATAATGATTTCCATGTAAAATTAACATTTTGGTCAATAGTCTCTTTCTTTATCGTACGTGTTGTAACTTCTTATTCTTGATTGTATCATTTAGATCATGATTTAAATACTTCCAGAATATAAACCTTTATGTATATATCATATATATTTAGAATATAATATTTCTAATAGATATATATATATGAAATTTAAGGCGCCATTTATGGAGATTGTAGGTCGTACGTACGTATAAACGATGTTTCCATTTTCATATCGTATTGAACGGAAGAAAGTGAATAAGATATGTGTGAGTACATATATATATATATACATATATATCTCGAGTAAAAATATTATTTCATATATTACATAATTATTAATAATATATATTTTTATAATCATCATTGAATGGTGAACGTGGGAATGAATCTCATCGCGTCGTGGAAATGGTAATTTGTACGTTCGCACGAGCGAAAATATCATTATATTTATGGTGAAATAGTATGTAATTGGATGGTATATCATATATATATAATCATTAACATGTTATATTTATTATTTACATCATTTATACTCATTATTATACCCATCCAAATAATGAAGTGTTTGAATAACAAACTACACCAAGATGTGGAGAAGGTAAGTCGTATGTACGCACGTATGGTGACTTTTTCATTTATAGGATGGATAGAATAAATAATATGGTTGTACCATATCTATAGTAACATCACGGTATATAGTAGGTATTGGAGTTATTATTTTGGTATTAAAACCAAAAGAAATAGGAACTTGAAGAAGAAAAGAACTTAAAAGAGGGTGGTGAAATTACTACCTCTTCTTCGGGTGTTTCCTTTTGAGTTGATCAAAAGGGCTCCTTATGTTGGCTTTATAACCAAATTAATGCCTCTATAATGAATGGAGGAAAGTTGGGAGGTGATTTGGGTAGGGTTTGGCTGATCCAAAAGTCTTTGGAGGTGTGTAATTAAGAGAATGTGAAGTTCCCTTTTGTAAGAGAGGTGAGGGTCACTTTAGGAAAATCTTGGAATATTATTTTATAATAAAATAATTTTCGGTTTCTAATAGCTCAAAAATGAATTATATATAGTCTAAGGTAGATATGGGTCTACAAAAACTCAAAAAATAGGTTTTAGACAGGTTTGGGTCATCATACTATCCTTATCTTTTTTATTTAACTCTTATTTAAATAGTTTAACATTTACCATGTCTCTTTGTATTTTTATATTATATGGTTAATTAACTTACTATAACAAGACAAGATAACCACATGTTGTTAATTATTAATATATATAACCTTATATAAGTCCTTTGGCCAAACATTATATTTTTAGGAATATTATATTAATTAATAATATAGTATTTTTTTTAAAAACTCAATTATGTCAATTTTGACACTATTTATTATTTGATTTTTTTTGAAAGTCATAAAAACTTTATCACTTCAAATAAAATTTATTTAACCAACACTATCATGTCATATTAATCTATTAAATTAGTTTAATTCATTAAAAATCTCAATTTACATTTATTTGGAGATTTATAATTTCAATTATTTTAATATTTCATTAATAAGGTGATTACTGCATCATCATTGTGTCATAAATAAAGTAAATTATTTAATATCTAAAAATTATAAATAAAATATCATTATGTAGGAAATATTTTTATATTTATAATTAATATTTATATTCTAATTTATATTTTGTGTAACCCTATATTAAAAATGGTTTAGTTATTAAACTTTGAATTTAACTCTTTTAACTCTTCTTTAAATAAAATAATAATAAATGTCCTAATCTAATCCAAGTGGACCAAATAGGATAATATTTTATTTCTGAGGTTCTTTTTAGTATAATTATACTTATCCAATAGAGTTAGGACATGTTTTAGGGTAATAATGATATCATTTTTACCCTTAATTACCTTATTTACTTTTAACCGTGATAAATAAAATTCAAAAGTTATTATTCACCAAATTTTATTTTCATCCTATTGAACAACATTTTACTTACTTATATTAACCTTTTATCTCTTATTTTTTGAAATTAAACTCATATAAGCAATAAAATTAAGTTTTATCCAAATTTGCAAATTCTCCTAGGAGGTGGGTAAAAGAGATTAAAAAGTTCAACAAAATTTAATATATCAAATTTTATTATAAAATGACTCCAATGAATTACATTGAAATTATATAGGTATTATATATCTATTTTTACTTAAAATAAATTTAAATAAAATAAATAATTATTTAAATAAAAATTTGGTTTTAAATAATAACTCGGTGTTTTTCAATATTCATCAAAAACTGAAAGTTTTCAGAAAAGTACCAAAAATTCACCCAAATATAATTTTGATATTAAAAATTTAAAAATGAAGTCTATTTTACCAAATTCAAAACATAAAAGTTTCATTTATTAATTTAAAATTAATTCATGTTATCAAAACCAAAAAAACGGGTTTTTTAAAAAGTAAAAACTATCAAAAGATCCACATGTGTTTATGTCAAATTTAAATGTGAAATTACTTACAATAACCTACATTGTATTTAATGATAAAAATATAATCTAATTATACTTCAAAATCTTTCAAATACATAATTTAGCACTATAAATTATTTCGATTAAAAAGTTTTTATCAATTAAAACATTTTATTTTTCACTATTCGTCAAAATATGAAAGTTATCAGAAAAGTACCAAATATTTATGCAAACTAAATTTTTATGTCCCTATTCTAAATAAGAATTTAATTAAATTAAATTGAATATATAAAAGCGTCAAATATTGGTTTTAAAAATGGTTCGCCATTAAAAGGTGGTAAAGTTGCATTTTTTGAAAAATACTTCATTTATCTGAAAAAATGAATTCATTCTTATATTATGTCTAAGAAACACATAATATGGATGTTAAAATTATATAGAGTATATAAGATTAAAAATGCATTTAATACTATTCATAACATCTTTTTGAATGTCTAGTTTTATAAGTTGTGGTGTGCTCGAACTTGGTGTTGCGTGTAGCGCAAGCTATTTAATTACTTTAATGAGATAACGTATTATGAAATATTGGGGTGTTACATATAAGATTTACTAGGTCATTCTACCTTTTAGGAATCATATGTCTATATGAAACTTATAATTCCAAAATAAAACTATAGGGTTTGTCCTGAGGGCTTAAGGATGAGTGATTACTAGTGATGCCCTATGGTTTTGTACTCATCATGATAAAGGTGTGATAGTGGGATCCCCTGGTAATATATAGAGGTTCCCTTGAGGTGAAACTCATACTCAAAGACACACCAGTACAAGTCAAGGAAGGTATGGTCGATCAATATCTCATCCCTGAGGATCAATGATAATTGTTAGGTGTGTCCCCAATTCTCTTCATATACCCTTGGTTTAGTTGTGATAAGTGGGTAGGCACAATCACCATGGTGTTATCAAAGACATTCTAGTTTTGGGATGAAGTAGATATTGATTTTGGTTTATTTATTTTTATTTTTATTTTATTTATTTATTTTTTGCCTGTAACATGATCATATCATTACAATTATGGTATAGTATAAGACTTCATTGGTGGTCCCCTGATAATTTATATACTCACACCCTTATTTAGACTCTATTGCACTAGGGTGCTCAAGAAGCATTCACTTAGTTACAGGTTCTTGTTGGTCTAAGGCCTGATATTTCTTGATCAATTAGGATGAATAAAATGGTCGGAGACTAGAATGTGGTAGTTATTGAGACTCAATGTTATTTATTTTATGCAATAATCATTTTTTGATTTTTTATGCATCATTTAATCTTTTTTACAACATGATCTTATTTTTTTCTAATTCCTTTATAGAATATAATTTAGCTATTTATTTTATGATGGTGCACTCTGATATAGGGGGTATAGTGTCTCTGTGGTGTATCGATAGACCTCTTATACTAGTCATAAGCATCTGAAATATGAGGAGGTGTGTCTTAGGTCATGTGGTATTCCAATCTGGTTACTATTCATAGTGAACTGGGGCAAGGCGTTATAGTTTTTCCTTTTACATAATGGAAAAATATACATATATAGAAAATAAAAATAGTATATAAATCATTTACTATTATAATTATTAAATTATACCTCATATATATATTTACAACTAAATTTTTTGGCCATTCATTCTTGATAATTTCACTTGCACTCTCAATACCAATAATGTCATGACTGAATGTTCCATATATTTTCTTTTCAAATTCAATTTCAAATGTATCTATATTTTGGGACATTGTATCTATATGAATTTTTAATGGTAATAAATTTGGAAAATAAATTTATGGGTAAAATGTATCCTCAGAAGGTTTTTTTATCCAATAGTTAATTAATTAAATTTTCTTAACCCAACAATCTTTTTCCCCTTATATCATTACAAGCATTAATTAAGAACATTTTTCATTCATTTTAGATGTATTTTCATCTAAAATAAATTATAAATGTCATACCCATTTGTGAGTATGTCTCTTTATAATATTTCCAAAGTTCTAATAGAAAGCTTAACTATGTGAATCTCAAAATCATTCTATGGAATAGGTAGCTTAGTGATAAACCCATGAGCTACATGAATCTCTACTCTAAAATGATATATTGGAAGTTTTTTATTGTAAAGTATATCATATAAGATATTTTACATTATACCAAACCCATCATGTTTATGATAAATTGTTGATAGATATAACTCACAATTAATTTCACCCTGTAATATTTTAAAATAATAAAGGTATCAACAATTATGTGTTTCATAATTAGCATAAACTATTGTGAAAAAAAAAATATTTCCTTAGGTAAGGCATGTTTTTTAGGGTGATTACTACCCTTGAAATTGGGGACATATGGATCTATATGGTGTGGTTATGGTTATGTTAATTATTATCATTGATACCTATGAAGGATATTGATAGAAAGGTTTTTTCACAAACTCATGTTCCATATTTTTCTTACTTTTAGAAGAAAACAATATAGTGGTCTAACCTAGGGTCAATATCTTTGGGAGATGACTTAAAAAATAATTTTTTATTATAAATGTTTTTTACAAAATAATACTACTAATTAAATAATAAAATCAAAAAATTGGGTTTTATAAATACATATGATATAAATATAAAAATAAATAATAGAAAAACACAATGATGCTAACAAATTAAAATTAAAAATATGGGAAGTTTTTGTCCTTATGAATTCCCAGTGATTCATATCATTTTCTGAAAATTAATTAATTCATATTATTCTATTCATTACTAAGACCAATACCTATCACTCTACACCGTCCAATTCAAATGGTGATTATCCTACACCAAGACCTTTGTAAGTAGAAAAATATCTCTCAAAATATTTCTTTATAATTGTATCACCATACATAATCACCACAATATTTCCTCATATTATATAAAATTATGATCATAGAGTATATAAATTATGAAAAATAATAAAAAAATAATAGTAAGGGTATCAAGGAAACTGCTAATCACTATCAATTTTTCAACTATTTAATTATTATAATACAATAATGAAAAAACATTAAATTGAAATAAAACTCAATGAAACACTTCTACCTTCCAAGAAATAGAATGGATTATATATCCATAACCATAAATATAAGGATTAGAGTTGAGTAAACATAAATAAAATGATAAAGTAAATAAAATTCACTATATTTCAATGTAGAAAATAATACAGTAAACCCTAAACTACATTGAAACAACAAAGTCCATGTTCTAAAGTAGGAAATATAACATTATCCAAAAATTGATATTTTTATAGTGGAAGGAAAATTATTTTTATAGGTATTAGTGGGTTTTAGTAAGAATTTTAAACTACATGTGGAAGGCATATATCTTATGCATGGAATGGGAATTAGTAAACATCAACATGGAAGTAGCATATTATTATTCATCATAAAATCCATTCTAATGTCTTAAATTCTTCTTATATGATATTTTTTACTTTATCTTTAATGCATGTGTCTTAGTTAAAGGATTTAAATGGTATAAATATTATGATTCCTAGATAATTTCTTCACAATATAACTTTAAAATGTGTCAAAATGGGAAATGGGTATAGTTTATCATGTAGTTCTTAACGATTTCGATGTCTCCATTAATTTAATCCCTGATGAACCTAATTTCTGGTGTTTTATTTGTTTTAAATAATGATTAAAGGCATTAAGAAGAGTCACTTGATATAAATATGAGTTTTAAGTATTTCTTGGATGCGTTCATGGAGATCCCAAACATGTTGATGATAAGTTTGACTGATTGGAAGTTGTTGTAAGTCCCCAAGAATATTGAAGTATGGAAGTGTTTTCACCATAAATGGTTTTGTGTCAAAAAGGATGTGAAAGTTCTCATGTAATTACTTATATAAAAATGTATTGAGGAAGCTTCTAGGATTTAATCTGAACATATATTGGATAAGACTTGATGATATGATATAAGTGTTTTCATTGGATACTTAAATATCTAATCATTTGATGGAAAAGGAATATTTGAGCTTCTACCATGGATTATAGTCAAGGAAAATAATCATCATTTTACTTATAATTAATATATCTTAATTAATCATAAATATTATGGAAATGAGAGTTGTAAATTGATTTTCTACTTTAAAGATATTATGTGAAAAAATTCAAGGAGGATGCCAATATATATAGAGATTGATGTGTTGATCTTGAATTAAATGAATATTTATAATGATAAATTATTTTCTACAAAAATATTTTTAATGAAATTTGAATAATGGAATCTAGTAATGAACATGAAGAAAGGATTGTACCAAAAAGGAGGAACTAATTGAAGATTAGAAGATCTATCTATCGAGAATTAAGTATACCAAATGAATTATTGGGTAAAGTAATAATTTAGGTTGATGTATGAACATTATTTAAGTATTTGAGAAGGACTAGGGTTTTTTTGAAAAGGTTCTTATTGAATTTAAATTTAATCATTGATTATATTTTTTAGGTTTCTTTTTATAAAATTCCCAAGCAGTGTAAACATGATCTGAGGATATATAATCATCATTTATAAGGATTATTATACAGAAATTCGCATCTGAGTTAGAATTAGTTTATTATACATATACATCATTTTGGTGCATCATAAATATTAACATATCTACATATACATGATTTTTTATGTTGCGTAAACATCACGTTAAACCTACATAAATATGAAATCCAAAGTGAATAAATATCATTCCTTGGTGAATTTTTTTTGGATATTGGGATACAATGATAATTATAATTCCCTATTCATTTTTTCTAAATAAATAAGAAATAAATATGATTATTCATGTTAATTTTTAATTTTATGTGTTAAATATCACAATGTTATCATGAGTTATTCATGATTCATGAAAAGGAAGTATCTAGTGAAAAATGAATATGAAAGTAATTACAACTAAATCTGGTACTAGAGTGAAGTGAAGTGTGGAATATTATTGTCTATTATCCATTCAAAGGTCTGGTGCTATGATATTATGTGTATATAAGAACTTGGGTTTAATCCTTAGTAATGAACCTATATTTTGCAGTCAAAGGTTTTTTTTACTTCTGAATAGGGGTTTGTTTATAAAGATTAATTAAAGTGATTGATGGATGAACGTTGAATTAATAATTTGATAAAGATTTATGTGAGTGAATTATTTTTATTTCATCTTATGGTATTCTTATTCTTTTTAAAATATTTCATTTAACTAATATCCAATTCAAAAGATGATTTCGATCAGAATTATAAATTGTTTTGGTTTAAATCCAATCCTTAACTTGAATTCTAATCAAAATAAAGTATTATTGGAGAAAAGTTCAATATTTAAATAACCCATGTGTATTTTTTGTTTCAATAATCCACGGAATACACATTTAAAACAAAACACATCATTAATCCATAACATTTCTTGTTTCACATACACCATATTAATTCTAACAATGTTAAATAATGAAATACCTCAATCACTTGGAATCCCTAAATTATGACTAACCCAAATGGATGATTTACTAAACCATAAAGATAGTTATAAATATTTTTTATGATTTTTATGATGATGAGGTAAATGAAAAATTAAAGTAATGAGATAAGAAAAGTGTTTTGCACCAAACATGTACAAATTAAGGTAGGTAAATGCGCACTTTTGATTGAATGAGAAAGTGAAATAGGGAAGGGTTTTGAACTTTAATTAAGCTATTTTAAGATCATGAATATTACACAATAGAATATGGGTGAGAATAATATAATATAATGATGATATATTTTTTAAACATCAATAGAAATTACAATCACACTTATACAATTACAATTGAAAACACTTGATGTACATGAAAAGAAAGAGTGGGGGAAAGGTATTTAAAGTATAATGTTGAGTTTGGTAGGCCCTCCTGGAACTTTGGAAAGGATTTGGTCATGCTAATATATCCTCATAACTACTAAAGTGACAACCAAATACCAGTATAAGATGGTAATTTATTTTTATCCCAAGGCGGTGGATTGTTTTCATTCCAAAAATTCCCTTCAAATTGGCTCGACCATTTGACCATGAAGATAGAAAAATATCAAGAAATATTATTCTTAAAAGTTTTTTATATCAATTTGGAAATTAAAACCTCAAAATTTGGTTCCTATTGGACATTTGAAGCCAAATATATGGTGTATTTTCAAAACCATGTGTTTTTTTCAAGTTTTGTCTTCAAGTTTTTAATGTCTCTAATGTTGATGAATTTATGGATATGAATATTCCAAAATATATAATAAAAATTTTCTTAAAAGTTGGGATCCTAAATTTTTAATAGATAACTAGAAAATTTCATCTCAATTGGGAAATTTTATTGAGAGAAAAGTCTAGTATTATGGGATATTTTGAAATCTTTAATAGAATTTTCAGTTAGAAATTCATTCATAAATTAGGTTACTTACTGGTGAGTTGTTACTTGAAACTTTTTTACAAGTTTTAAAGTAATTTATCTAAACTTTTGATAGAGTATAAATAATTTTTTACTATTTTATTAAGCCAATAAAATATAACATAACATCTGGTATAGTTTCTTTGGAAAATTCCTTAGGTCTTATTTTGTGGTCCATTTGGCCCTTTAAATGGAAAAACTAGCCAGTGCTTCAGTTGAATGATATTTACTAATTGTAATAAGAAACCTTAAAAATTAATAATAATAAAATTTGGATAATTTGGGTGAGATTATTAATTAAAATACTAATGTAACTTTAATTTGGATTAATTAGACCAATACTCGAAAATTATATTTAATATTAAAGAATGGGAATTTCAGACCAATTATGAAATTTTAATTAAAAATAATTAAGGGGGTATATAAAAAATTATAAATAATTTAATAACAAAAAACCGCAAAAACTTAAGCAAGTTTATGTCCTCATGTACAACAAGCATAAAAAACATAACAAAATAATTTTCACTCACCAATAAATATTAAAATTTTATTTTCACCAATCAAAGGAGATATAGAATAGTTCAATCAGCAATAAAGAATTACACCGCAACTATTTAATCCAATAATGTTTCAAAAAATAATTTTTCTTGTTCCAAATTTGAATTAGAAAATGGGGGAACTCAAAACACACTCCACTCAAGATGATAAAAAATTATCTAAGTTTGTTCACTCTTTTACTAACCAAAATAAAAAATTATGAAGTTTGTAAGAGATCTAAACTTCCATTTCATATTCTAAATTACCAAAGAAACAAGTGGTTTTTTTGGGTGGGGTTCAATTGATATGGGATGGTATGAATATAACAGCCAAAATAGAGGGAAAGAGGTGGAACCTCAACATGGAAAAAATGATGTAAATTTTATAAAAAATGGGACATGGAAGAAAATTTAAACACTTATATATAAGTTTTAATATGTTTAAAGAAATAAAATAGAGTGATAGAGAGATAAAAAAAATTTATAGGGATAAAAGATTAAATATGTAAAAATAATATTCTCCCAATGACACAAATAAACATGATGCAAGTTTTATTTTCATCCTTTTTTCTATTTTTCTTTTTTCTTTAAAGTTTCACTAATAAAATATCTCACACTCATCTCCCAAACATTCTTTTATCTCTTTACAAAACTAATTTTAATTGTTATAAAAAGATCAAAGGTCTAGGAAGAGTGATTTTTAAAATGTCCAAGACACACCCGATTTTTTAAATTTTATTATTTTCGCATTTTTTTATTTTATTTATTGAACACTTTTCAAAAACATTTTTAAAAAATTACATAATCATAAATACATTCACAAACCACACTAAATTAAAACATCTCACAGGCATTTAAATGGATTTTTCCCTCAATCATATGATGAATCATTGAAAATAATGTAAATTATGACAAAAAATAAATCCATGCACCCATTAATTAAATTTCAATAACTCGTGCAATGAACATTCTTATAGATGTCAAGTGTGAAAATGTATTTGGAATATAATGTCACTATCAAAAAAAGGTTTTCATAGGCTAGAAATGGATTTAAAAAGGAGGATCAACATAAGGGTAATGGGATACTGTATGGATATTTTGATTCTCTTTTGGTTCAGAAAATGCCTGTATCATATTAATTAACTTAAAAGTTGGAAATTCAAATCAAAGGTCCAAAAAGATAAGACTTACAATTGGGGGTGAAAAACAAACAATATGAAAATATGGTTGTAGGTGACCTTGGAAATAAACCTAATGTTGTTCCCTAAAGTAGGGAAAATTATTTTCCAATTAATAATCAGGAATTCAAAAAAAAATTGGTCTTAACACAAAAATTTTTATCCATGTTTTTAAGAAAAGTACAAGATATTTGAGATGAAAACAAGTTTTTTACTCCTCCAAATGGTTGGAAAAAATTTCAAAATATATTAGTGATTAATTATGACTCTTTTTGTTTTTTTATAAATTCACACCCAAACAAAAGATGGAAAATGATATTCAAGATGAAGAATGTGGGAAAATGGGGGGGAATGTTATAATAAAAGGGTAAGAAGAGGAAAAATAAAGAGATAAAGAGAGAAAAGGAGAGAGAGGTGGAGGAGGAGAGGGATAGGGAGTTAAAAGGAAAGTAGTGCCCCAGGTTTGGAATTGTTGGGTCATCATTTACATCCAATGGTTAGTCTACTCCAATATTTGGGGATCCAATGGAATTCAATGCGGCTCTTAGGATGTGTTCCCTATCATGTTCATGCTTTAACTAATTCCCATCAACTATGAATATCCTATTTGAAGAAAGTTATTGTACTTACACTTTACCAAATGGGTAAGCATTAGTAACAATAAATGGACATTCCCAATGAGAGTTAAGATTGCCTAGGTGAATCTAAAATAAATAATTGAATAGAATTACATTTTCACCATAATTAAATTCCTTTCAAATAATGTGTTTTTCAAGGAGTACCTTATATTTTTCTTTGTATATATTAGACTTCTCATAATAATCAATTCAAATCCCCTCTAGTTCATTAAAATGCAACAATATCACTTAACTGGATTTTTCACAATAAAAAATTATAAATTTTCACATCCCAAAATAACTTATTTTGTATCTAAACTGGTAAATTATATGATTTACTAAAAACTTTCCTAAAACAATATATCTCAATGGGTGTTTTATAGGCAGTTCAATAATCCCAAATCACTTCAACATGTCTTTCAAGCAAGTCATTTATTGTGGTAATAACAATTATCTCAAACACATTTTTCAATTATCTACTATAAAGTTTATCCAATACATTTATTTGGGGTGATATAAATTTGATTTCTTATATAAAACCATATTTTTACAGCAGTTATTCCATCATTTGATTACAGAAATAGGTTACTATGTCATTGACCATGGCATGAGGAGTTCCAAATCGATTTAAGAAGTGGGTTTGGAGGAACTCCCTAATAGTACATGCACCATTAATTCTAGTGATTTTGGTCTCTACCCGCCTAGATACATAATTAAATATAAGAAGAATATAGTATAATCCAATAGAATGGGAAAGGTCCCATGAAAATAATTACCCAAACATTAGAAATATCATATAAGATTAAAGGATTTTGGGGCATTTTCATTTAATTTAGAAGTTGTTCCAAATAATGGTAAAGTGGGAAATGATTAAAAGAATTAATGTGAGTCCATGAAGAGTAAAGGCCAAAAGAATCTAGAGTCTCTGTAATTTTGGGAGGTCCTTTTTTATCCAAAGTGTCCACCTCCAGGAATTGAGTGGTAGAATTCCATGATGAAGGAAGGTTAATCTTCATCAACACATCTCCAAATCCCCATGTTATCTCTAGTTTTCTAGATTTTATTATCCTTACAAAATATTATTTTTGAAACATTTTTCAGATTTATTTTATTTCATTTGAATCAATTTCAGGAAAAAAATAAGAAACCAAGTAATTTTCAATTGGGTCATACCATGGTAACTTATAATAGAAATATGAGAGGTTTTGAGTGAGAAATTCAAGATTAATTATTTCAGTATGAGAAGAATTATATATCCTACTTAGGTGATCATCCACAAGGTTTTATTTTCCAGGTCTATCTTTGATCTCAAGGTCAAGATCTTAGATAATTAGAACTCATATAATTGGACTTAGTTTGGACACTCTTTTCTTAGGTAATAACTTTAAATCTAAATAGTATATAAGGATTATGATTTTGTAACCTAAGAAATATGTTAGGAATTTCTCTAAGGAAAAATCCACAGTAAAATATTCCTTTTCAATGATAGTGTAATGAGATTGAGTTTAAACCATTTTTTAGGAATAATATAATGCATGAGGTATTTTCTTCTCCTCCTTGACCAATTATAGACTCAAAGTCCCTATTAGAGTAATCACACATCAATTCAAAGGGAAAGTACCAATCTAGGGGTTTCATTATTGGGGTATATGTAATAACATATTTAAGTTCCATGAAGCCTCTCTTACAAGCCTAATTGAAAGAGAATGTAACATAATTTTGGAGTAGACTGGTGAGTGTAAGGGAAATCCTAATGAAGTTCTGGATGAATAACTAATTAAAACTGGCATAACCAAGGAATGATCAGATGTCTCAAACTGATGTGGTTTTAGGAAGTGATTGGATCAACTCTATCATGGTTCGATCGACTTGAATACCCTCTTGAGAAATTATGTGTCCTAGAGCAATCCCATTCGTAACTATGAAGTTAGATTTCTCAAAATTGAACCAAATGAATACATTTAAAACACTTTTGTAGGACCAAAGAGATTGAATGTAAGCAGTATTGAAATGAATCACCATAAATGGTAAAGTCATCCAAGAATACCTCCCTACAATTCTTAATGAATTCATAAAAGATACTCATCATACACATTTGGAATGTTTCAAGATCATTTTAAATGCTAAAATGAATCCTTATATATGTGTATATTCTAAATAGGTTAAGTGAATATAGTATTTTCTTAGTCTTTTGGAGTGATTGAGATTTTGGAAGTTGCTGGTGTATTTATCATGAAAGAAATAGTATGAAATTTTGGAAAATATTTATAGAATTTGGTCATGTAAAAGAAGTGGGTATTGATATTTTAATGTTTCAGCATTTAATTTTTTATAATTTATACACAAACACCATTTGTTTTTCACTCTTATTAAGATCACTTCTTCATGTTAATTTCTGAAAATAGTTATCCTACCCTTTTTAGGCACCACTTAAATCATACTAACCTATTAACTATTGGAAATTTTGTCAATACTAACATATTGAAGAATCTTGGTAATATCTTCCTTAACTACCTCATGTATAAGTGTATTGAGCTTCTTATAGGTTTTCTGAATATTTTGGATGATTCCTATAAATGTATGTGAGGCGTGAAAAGGGTAGGTTACATGCTTGGTATGTCATCTAGCATCCAACTTAAGGACTTCTTGTTTTCCTCTTACACCTAAACAAGTTTAAAGTCCTCAGTTTTAGTAAGTTTAGTTGAGTTAATGATTGGGAAAGAGTGATCGTGGAAATGGAATGCATACTTTATTTATATAGGAATAGGTTTCCGATTAGTTTCATCCTTCATTTATAGCCAAGAAAACTTCAGAAAACAAGAAGGGATTACATTTTGTTATGATTCATTTTCCTCAATATTTCCCTAGGTGGAGTAGTAGACATCAGAGGCTAGATGATATTCTGAATAGTTTTCTAGAATCTTTTGATTGAATAAGTCTATAAATAAAAGGTTAACATCAACTTCTTTATTTATGACTTGGTTAGTCATGGTGAAAATTTCACAAAATTCTCTCACGTTAGAACATTAAGAATATTATGGAACAATATTCAATACAATCTCAAAAGTTTCTTTAGAATCATAGGTATATAATGTAGAGTTATTATCTGATGGGTATTGCATGGCTTAAAAAATATTAAACTTTACCAATTGGTCACCAAACTCCATGGAAATGATGCATGTATGGACATAAATTTTAATTCTAGTAGTCATGAGGAAAGGTATTCCTCAAATCAGGTAATATCAAGAAGAATATGTCTCACTTTCCATGTCAAAGACATATAAATTAGTTAGAGATATAATATCATTTACTCATATAAGTACATCCTTTATTATTCCATCAATAATGGTAGTGCTTTGATTGGTTAACTAGATAACAACACTAATTGGGTGAAAGGTACCTCAAACAATGTTCAAGAGTATTGATTTTGGGAATGAAATTTATTGAGGCTCCTAGGTCTATGAGTGTATCAATAATGTTATAAATCCTTGTTTGAAATGAATATATAAAGGTCCCTAGATATTTACAAATTATGTTAACGGACAATTAGTTTAAAACATTTTCAATGGTCCTAAGATATCTCTTATGGGTTCACAATTATTTAATAAAATTTTCGTGGATAGAAATTTTTTATTGAATATAAGTGGGGATTTTTGTCTTCAATATGTCTAAATATGTTAAAAATCTCCTAATTAGGTTCAAATGGATTATTATATTTATAAATTCCATGGTGAAAATGTAATGGGTTCCATATAGGGATGAAATGAAGTGAGAGAGTGGATTCTATTTCTTTTTATGGCCTTTTGTTATTTTATTTTTATAGCATAACATTTAAAGTGTATTTAGAGGATTCATCATGAGGAATAGAAATTTACTTTCCATTTATAAGTGAAATATCACTTACATTATCCTTGGGGTTGGGAAATGGTTGACCAGAGAGTTGGGAAGAATTGTATTGTTTATAATGACTTGGGTGGGATTCAATATAACCAATTTTTTTCAATGTTTTTTAGGCTAGAATGTGTGAAAGATGAAAGATATTCATCAACACTTTCCTATGGTTTCTTAGAAAAAGATTATTTTCCCACATTGGGATTTCCTTGATTTGGGTTCTTGTGAAATTGATTGTATTGGGTTGGGAATTTATAAGACTCGCTATGATAGAGAAAGCCAGAAGGAGGATGATTATTTCCCCTTTATATATATGAACAAAAGGATAATGTTGTTGAAAGTTACTCACATGTTGATCATATTGTAATTGGTTTGTATTTTAAGGAGGGAGTTGAGTGGGATAAGAGATGGGATTACTATAACTATGTTCTTGACGGTCCGTCTAGCCTTGGTTATAGGTAGAAGATAAGGGATTACAGTGGGGTTGGTTGGAGCTCCTAATGAACTAACCTAGTTGTTGAGGATTGGTGTTCCTCTGAGAAAATGATACATTGAGATCTATTATACTAGAAGAATCTGAGATATCATATTTTAATTATGGAGATGTGTTAATCAGATGAGCTTATGGGCTGTATATTCCACAAGTTTTTATAAATCCAAGGAACTAATATTGTGGAGAATATTTGGTTAGGGCTTTCCCAGCCACAACTATTTGTCACAAAATATCAGTAAGTTCAATTATCCATAAATTTGTCATTTTGACTCTATGGACTAATTCTATTAGACTTATTTGACTTGATAATGTGATCAAGTATGGAATTGTTTCTATTTGTATCCATATTGATTATATGATTGTATACTATTACAAGAGTTTTTTCATCAAGAGAACTACTACTTATAGCATCTATGAGAGTTCACTCAATATCAAATAACTCATCATCGAAGTATTGGATCAAGATTTGGTCAGGTATTTAGTGGCGTGGGAAAGTTTTCACAAACTTTTAAAACCTCTCCTATTATTCATGGATTGATTCATCAGTGAATTTATGGATACCACCAATTCCCTTTTGGATAGAAGTAATTTTAGAAGTGAGAAATAATTTTTCTAAAAAGAGATGATTCATGTCATTCTATGAGTTTATGGAACTAGGAGGGAGGTAGTAGATCCATTACAAGGAAGAGTTTCCTAGGAAGAAATGGAACACTAAAAGATTGGTTTTTTTCTTCAAAAACCCCATTAGGATTCATGGTAGATCACACCACATGAAACTCTTTGAGGTAAATATGTGGATCCTTACTAGATAACCAATGGAAATGAGTAAAAAGATGAATCACACCGGATTTGAGTTTGAAACCAGACTCAACATTTGGATATTTAATACCAAGGGTTGGTAATTAATATTAGGGGTAGTAATTTATTTAAGGAATTTTCCATATAATTGTCCATATCTACATCAATTTTATGGGAAATGAATCGATATTTAGTGATTTTATTATCCGTAATGTTCCACCAAAGTCGAAAAAGATATCACCTAATTTCATGTTCAAAAACATCTAATGGATAGTTTGGTATGATATGAGGCAATCAGATATATTCTAAAAGGGTGTTTGAGAAGGGTTTTTTATTTGTTTATTTTTTCATTTTAATATTTTTTAATGGGAAAGAGGTTTTTTATTTGTTTTTTATTTTTATTTTTTTGAATTTTTATAATGAAAATCAAAAACAACTGACTAATTATTACACTATCCCAAGTGGTGATTCCATTTTAAGTGTGGAATATTATCACCTATCAACCATTAAATGTTTTTTTTATCTTGAATTATTTTTATAGAAACACTTAGGTCGAATATCTAGGGATGATACTGTAATATGGAGTCAATTTTTTTTTCTTCTAAATTGTGGTATTTTTTGAAGAGCTTAATTAAATTGATTGATGGGTTAATTTTGATTGAATAATTTGATAAATATTGAGGGGTTTTATTATTGGGTACTTATTCTTATGTTATCCTTGTGATTTTCAAAAAAATCATTAAACTAATATTCACTTCAAGAGATTATTTTATATCAAAATTCCCTATTTTTTATTTAGTTCAAGCCTTAACTTAGGTTATAATAATTATAAATTCTTATTGATTGAAGGTTAAATATTTTATAATCCCATGTATTTTTTTTTCAAATAATCCATTTTATCCACCTATTAAATAAAACATTTCATTAATCCATTACAATTATTGTTTGAAATGCACGATATTAATTCAAAAATGTTATATGAGTGAAATATCTCAATCACCAGACATCCCCAAATTATGAATCACCCCAACAGATGAATTTATCAATCATTAATATAGTTATTGATATGTTTTATAATTTTTATTATGATGATTTAAAATTAAAATGTAAAGGATGATATGAGATAAGAGTTTTCACCAAAAACGTACAATTGAAGGGAGGTAAAGGAAACCTTTTGATTGAATGATAAAATGAAATAGGAAAGGGATTTAAACTAATTTAAGTTAATAAATATTAAACAACATAATATTGGTGAGAATAATAGAATATAATTATTAAACATGAATTAAACATCAATTGAAATTGCAATCACACTTATATAATTACAATTGAAAAAACATAATGTACGTGAATGTAAAGGGTGAAGAAAAGGTATCTCAAGTATAAACATGAGTTTGGATGGTCCTAAAATTCCTTTTAAAATTTTATTTTCATGTAAATATATCCTTTTAAGTGTTTAAGTTCAAACATATTGTAAGGATAATAGGTGGAATCATTTATAGCTCAAGGTGGTGGAGTGTTTGCCTTCCAAACTTTCCCTTCAAGTTGGATAAAGAATTTGACCATGTAGAAAGTAAAATCTTGAGAAATATTCCTCCTAGAAGTAATATTTATAGATATGGAAGTTACACTATAAAACGTTTGTGGCTATTGGACTTTTGGATCCAAATATATGGTTATTTTCCCAAACCATGCGCTGTTGTCTAGTTTTATCTCTAAGTTTCGTATATCTACAATGTTAATGAATTTACGGCTATTAATATGGAAAAAAATTTAATCACAATCTTATTTAAATTTTGGATCCTAAAACTTCACTTTCTACTCATAAAAGTTTCTCTCAATAGGGCTAGTGGATTGAGAGTAAAGTTAATAATTGTGGGATGTTTTGAAATATTTGACAAAATTGTGGGATGGTCTTTGATGCATAAATTAGGAAAATTATAGGTTGAGTTTGGACATGAAATTTATTTATAAGTTTTAATGTAATTTCTATGTACTTATGATGGAGTATTGATAAATTTGGACTTCTAGATTGAGAACATAAAATAGAACATCACAGCTAGTCTAGTTTATTTAGAAGAAACATTGGGCCTTATTAAGTGGTCCATATGGCCCATCAAATGGCCGAAATAGGAAATTCTATAGTTGAATTATATTTGTTAATTTTAAAAGTAACCCTAAAAAATAATCAAACAATTTAGATTAATAGGGTGAGAATTATGATTAAAATACTAAATTGACTTCAATCTAGGTTAATTGAATCAATACTTGAAAATTATATTTAATATTAAAACATGGTTATTTCACACCAATTATGTTCATTTAACTATTAATAAGTCTGGGGATTATATAAAAATTATGAATAAGTTAATAACATCATGAAAACACATGAAATAGAATATGTACAATGGTGTGGTGTTTACAAAATGGGAATGAGATAGATACCACACAATGGTGGTGAAAATTTCAAGAAAGTGGTTGCTCGATGAGATTTAGTGACACCCACCCATATCAATGTATGTGAAAAACAATGAGTTATAGGAGACCATTCTGAAATGGTGATCATGGTGTGTTGAAAAATTACCATTATAAAATAATGAGGAGCACCACATCATGGTTCATTTTTTGGAGTGTTTTGAGATGCCTTTGATAGTGGAAGTTGCCTAAGACACAGCATGAGAAACTCCACATCATAAGAAACCATTTTACTGTATATATCACATACATACATGTAATGGAAAATATGAATGTGTTTTTTAGATTAAAATGAAAATGAAATAAATACCATCTTATAAGGAAGGAAATGATAAGTCTTAAACTATATTAAAATTAGAATTTAAATAAAAGGAAGGCTAAAGATAATGAGATTAAAAGTGTAATATTTTAAGATAATTTAAGGCTAGTATTTATGGAATTTTTAATGAAATAATATTTGAGGTTAACTAGAATTTAAAACTACTTATATACTATGTGAACTTCAAATAAAAATTATTAGGATTTCCTAACTCTGGCATGAACTATATATTCAATAATCTGAAGAGAAGGAATTCGAAACAAATCATTATGAAGACCTGGGTGTATTGAAGGAAGAGAAATTATGCTAATTTACAAGGATATTTTCTAATTCACTAATAAAGAATATGAGAAGTGTTGATGGCTTTATCTACAACTGATCAATTCTGGGTCAAGAAGATGATTTATCTATCTAATAGAATATTCGATAGAAGTATGAAGGGGAATTGAGGAAGACCTTGTGTTTTTTAGGTAAGAGGTGGCCTAGGAGATTATTTTAGTTGAGGATGGTTATCACATACACTATCCATTAGGGAAACATATTTTCAATACTAATTAACTTCAAGAGTATCGATCCAATTTTATCCTTTTGTAAGGAGTTACATACCAACAATTCATTTCTTTCTTTGAACCTAGTTAATTTCAGGACAATAAGTTCAATCCCATACTCTTTTAAGTAATTATCTTTATAATAATAATTAATACATTTGTGTGAGGTAATAACCATGATTCATCTAGGATATATTCAAATAAAATGATGTTATCCTCATAAATAAATATTAGTGTTCTTATTTCTTTTTTCTTCCTATTTATATTTGCATGCATATCAACTACAAAAGAAAGGAACGCTTCTATTGGATTCTAATATTTGGTGTTTTTTAATTGAATTTATATTTTCAAAGGATATATGAATTGAATATTTTAATAAGCCTATAAAATTACTATTGAAGTAATCAGTTAAGAAACATCTTCTTAGATGATGAGGAAAAAGAATAAAAGGGATGAAAATAAGTTGAGAAATAAATCATTAAATATTGAGGATTCTCCGTTATTTGAAGGTAACTAAAGTGGAAATATTTCTATTATATCGATTGATAATATTTATTTGAAGAATTTATATAAATAAAAGGTAACCCTCGTGAGAAAATAGGGATAAGGTATTGTTTCCCCATGATGTAATTAAAAAGAATCTATGTTTTTCATATAAGAAGAAGATATGGTGGTGAAATCAACTACCAAGGGTATGGGAAACTCTTATACCTATAATGAATCAAATTATTTATGTGTTAATGATGATATTCTCCCATATGAAATCCTAGATAATGGAAGAAATTGTGTAAAAATAACATGGATCCAAATCAGGATAGCCTTCTCTTTAAAAAAATTAAAAGGTTTACGGGATACTGTTTATATTGTAATAGGTTTGGGAATAAGGTTATTTATTGTTGGAATAATGTTTTAACCTCAATAAAAAATGGAGAGCCTTAATCATTAATTTATTTATCCTAGGATGATAAATAGGAAAAACCCATGAATTCAAAGAATAATTTTTCAGAAAAGAGAATATGTTGCTTCTTTTATGATAGGAGTGGACACATAACGGACACTTGTAAACAATCCATGAATATAAAAATTAAAAAAAGTAAGATGAAATATAAAATAATATAAAATAAATAAATTATTATTATTATTATCATGGTGAAAATAAATGTGATGAATACATGTGGAAAGGCCAGGAAAGTTAATATAGTTATTAATGGTTGTTTGGTCATTTAGCCAGATGATTTGAAAAAAGAAATTTTCCAAATGGAAAGAAATTATTCCATGTGAATATGAACACAAGTTTAATTAAAGGTTTTCAAAATATTACAAACTCAGATCTCATAAGGTGTTGTCTTGGTGGTGCAAGAAGGTAGGATATAATTCAAATGATTGTCTCACAATCACACGAGCCTAAAAATAAATACTGAAGAACATGAATGTTTCACTAAGTGATTCATGGGAATTGATGGATGATGTTAAAAGTAATAACATAAATAAAAATAAAAGTAAAGTATCCATTAATCTCTATACTTCTTATGGATCAATAAATTCATACATGTAGAGATCATTTGGACATGGATCTAAAAAGGGAATTGTTTCATATTTGAGAATGAATTATCAACCCTTTTTCTATCACTGAGGATAAAATGAGGTTACACATTATTCTTATACTATTTATATTCTATTTTTGTACTTAAAATATAGGAAATTAAAGATTATGTCAAATTTAAAATTGATAACTAATAATGTAAAGTAAGTTGGAATGATTATGATAGGTCTAAATGGGTTACCATCTTGGTATGATTTATCAAATAGAATTCAAAAAACATCTAATTAAAATATCACCTTAATGAATTGGAGATGGAAATCATTGATTAAAGGGGGATTTTACTTTGATAAGAAATCAGAACTCTAATATCTCATTCAATTTTGAAATTTCAATTACATTCTTAAGATATATTTAATGAGAGGTTATGAATTCCTATTCTCTAATCCTTTTTTTCTCTAAAATTGGTTATAATATAAAGGTTGTAATTATTTTATTCAAAGCTAAGAATTTGATGATACTTGAAGTGATCTAGGGATGGACACTGAATCTAAAACTTTCTAAGTTTTGTTTTGAATTTTTTAATTTGTGTTTGGAGATAATTTCAATTATTTTAGGTTGAAATTATTGTAAATAAAAATCTATTAATTGTTTTCAACTAGTTTGGCCTGAAAATGTTTATGAAACCCCTAAATAAGAGAATTGAAAAATGGTATGACTTAGTTTTATATTCTATTAATAAATGGACTACATTGATATCTAAATTAGAACCCATTGTTTTCTATACAAAGATTAGCTTAAATAGACTTTGAGTATAATTATTTAAGGAAAATTTCATATAAATTAAGTGATAGCACCATCTATCATATGATTTATAATTATTTTCAATAATGGTGAGAGAGAATTAAATGATAAATAAGAATAAAATCGATCCATATATATTAACATGAAATTTTCTAGGAGGTATTGACAAAAAATATAGATGAGATTGATGAACCTAGTTTTTATTTATATTGTATTTTTTTAATAAGGATCAAAGTCATTAAGGTAAGTAAGTTAATGTCAATATAAGTATAAAGTGTTTCTTGGATAATGACATGGAGTTACCAAGCATATTTATGAGAATTTTGACTACTTATAAGTAGTTGGAAGTCCCCAAGAATATTTATTTTAGGAAGTTATAATATAATAGATATTTTTATGGAAAAGAGGATATGAAATAAGATTTTCCATCACATGTATGGAAAAGTAATGTGGAAGCTATTGGGAATCAATGTTAAACATATATTTGAGTAAACTTGATTATTTGATTTATGTGATACCATTGGATTCATAAGGATTAAACTAATTTATAAAAAAAAGTAATATTTTAGATTACACCATGGATTATGGTAAATGAAAATGATGATTAAGTTACTTCTGATTAATATCTCATGATGATTCAAAAATATAATGGCAAAGAGATTTGAAAATTAAGTTGCTAACTTGAAGGGCTTGTGTAGACATATTCATAGAGGAATGCTCTATATGTGGTGGTTAATGTGATGATACTCAATTTAATTAAATGTGATGACGATCATATTAATTTATAAAAAAAATAGTTTTAAAGTGGTTTAAAGAAGTCCAGTTAGTGAGTATCTTGAAAAGGGGCTTATGCATCAAGGAATGAACTAACTAAAGAGAAGAAGATATATACATAGAGAAATAAATATACCAACTGATGTATCAGGTGAAGGAATACATTTGGTTGAGGTTTAAATATTATTTGAAGTTTTTTAGAAGTCCTTGATTTGTGTTGAAGAAGTTTTGATTCATTCTAAGGATAATTTGGGATTCCAATTTGTAGGTTCATCTTTAAAAAAGTATCAAGCTATGTAAACATGATCTAGGGATACATAAGAATCATTTATAAAGTTGTGTACACATGAATTATAATTTTCTTAAGAAAGATTTCAATCTATATATTCATCATTTCATTCTATTTAAATAAGAAAAAATCATTATATACATTATTTTTTATGTTTCATAAACATATTGTTGAAGTTTAATAAACATGAAATCCAAATTCACTACTACAAACCCAGTATTTAATAGTATTGGTATTTATCATCACTAGACAAAAGCACTGATAAATGGAATCTTTATCAATGCTAAAGAAATCACTTATAAATTTAACCCTTTACTAGTGTTTGTTTTAGAACTGATAAAGGCACCCTTTATCAGCGCTTAATTTTTAGCACTGATAAACGGTACCCTTTATCAGTGCCTTATTTTTAGCACTGATAAAGGGTACCCTTTATCATTACTAAATTTTTAGTTCTCATAAAGGAGTTCTTTAACAGTATTGGTAAATATACCTTTTTCAGTGCTTAAATAATAATCATTGATGAGAGGAATATTTATCATCACTTTTTTAAAAGAGCTGATAAAAGTATCCCTATCTAATAAAAAACTTAACATGTTGCAAACTCGTTGCGATATCAAAATCTTTTTATGGAATCCACCCATTTTTGACACTCCTACTTGGTGAATCGAAGCTTAAATCACACAAACACACTTGAATCACAAAAACCCACTACCTCTAGTTTCCCAAACATCATCTAACATCCGACATTCTGTTTTAGTTAGGGTTTCTAAAGAAAACATCAAGATCTGGATCCAAGGGTCTTGTATTTTCTTCAACCTAGTGAGGTTGTCCAGTGTTCTCATTTTTAGGTTCTGATTTTATTTCTGTATTTGTCATTTTGATATTTGGGTCTAAGGGTTTCTGATTTTTCTTTTTAGGTTCCTATTTTCTTTCTATATTTATGGTCTAGTTGTTGTATACTATTTTTACTTTGTTTATGATCTGTTGTTTTCTTGACTACTATTTTGGATATCCTATTTTGGTCTTTTTAAATTGTTTTTTTAATCAATTTGCTTTGTTTTCTACATCTATACTTCATCTTTCTCAATAAGCTTAGTTTTTTTTATGTTTTGAAATCTTAGTGAATCACCTCTGGTCTGTAGATAAACCAATTAAATAAATATTTATGCCATTGTATAAATAGTGGAGGTTTTGGATATAAAATACTTATATGAATGAGAAAATTGATTTATTAAACCAATTCTCAGTCTGATGATGGTGCAAAGAGGCAATAGAATCTGATTTTATGAAATTCATGTATGGGAATTTATTTATTTAAATTTTATTTTAATATTATGGTGTAACGGTTTTTCTTAAAAATTTATTTGGTCAGAATTTTGCTGCTCTATTTTAAGAGAGTTATTAGTAAGGGTGATACCATATTTATTTATTTTCAATGGATCTCTATTTTCAAAATTATTATGGGGTTGTATTTATTTTATTATGTTTTGATATTCCATTGTAAGGTTTACATATATTACTTAGAATTGTGTTGTTTTATTGCTTTATGCCAACTTCTTTATGGACC
This sequence comes from Viscum album, assembly GCA_963277665.1. Taxonomy (NCBI): domain Eukaryota; kingdom Viridiplantae; phylum Streptophyta; class Magnoliopsida; order Santalales; family Viscaceae; genus Viscum; species Viscum album. The sequence continues at coordinate 1,297,606,976 of OY728135.1, forward strand.
TCCCTAAAATATCAACAATGGGTCAATGCATATTAGATAGACTCCCTAGAACCCTTAGGTTGCTGCATCATTTGTTCCAAAAAAATAGAATGGAAGTTACCAAATTCTATATATTAGAAATTTGTTTTAGGTATTCATAATTTTACATCTAAATATATATTTTAGGTTTATATATACATTTAATTAATAGTAAAAAATTTATCCTGAAATAACAAAAAAATATTATAAACTCGTGTTACTTTAAAAATAATAAAATTAGGTAACTATATATAAAATTTTTTGAAATAATTAAACTTTCAAAAATTTAAAGAATTATATTTTATAAACAATTACCCAGAATAATAATTATTTATAATTAATATAATTTAAAAATTATTATTAATAGTATTTGTTTAGTTTCATTACAAAAAATGGTATTATATATATATTTAATAATATATTGTATATTTAATTAAATTTAAATATGATAAATAATATATAATTATATTCAAATAAAGTTACTAATATAATACATATATATATATAACATATAGATAAAATATTTAGGTAGATTCACTTTATCTATCTATATATTAAATGAGGAGTGACCTCTATTTTATAGTTTTTGATGATGGAGGGAGTGAACCACGTTCAGGTTTATTATCTATCGAGGTAAGTATGGATAAAGTACATGTCTCCATAGACCTATTTTTCCAATCATATAAAACCCTATCATTTTTTTAATAAAATAAAACCTATTAGAAAAACAAGTTTTATCAAAAAAAATATTATAAAAAAAATCCTCAACCAATTATTTTATTAAAGTTTTATCTGTATCCTTGTGGATAAATTCGAGGATTAAAATGAAATTAATTCATCAATAACTCTCACTCCACATAAAATAAAATAAATTAATTTCAGTAACATATGATCATCAGAATAAATTACATTGTAGCAACCCCAGACCCCTGGGCTACGTAGAACTGCAGTTGCATATTACTATTATTCTATATCCACCCTATTTATTTCTGTCTCGCCTTTCACACTATCATTTCTTTGGTTGTGTGGAGACACTATTACAAAACATGCTTTTAACATCACTAAAATCATCCATTATCAGTTCTATAAAAGTGATGGTAACCTTATCGTGGTTAAAAATCCATCACTTCTATTAGTTCTAAAAATGCTAATAAAGGGTATGTTTATCAGTGAAAAAAAAATGTTGATAAATCATACTTTTATCAGTGATTTTAAAAGCACTGATAAAAGACCCCATTTATCAGTGAATTTATTTAGCACTAATAAATAGTGCCTTTATCAGCACTTTCAAAAGCACTAATAAATGGAATCTTTTATCAGCTTTGAGATGATAAAAGTATGATTTATCAGTGATTTTTTTGTGGTGATAAAAGTATGATTTCTCAGTGCTTTTTAATGCGTTAATATAGATAGAATTTATCAGTGCCTGTATAAGCCCAGATAAATGATTCCTTTTTGAAATCTTCTAAAATCCCTAATAAAGGAAGGATTTATCAGCACATTTAGTAGTGTTGATAAAGGTCAAAACTACAGTGTGATGCTGCAGCACACTATATCACCAGAAACAGGTGCAGTATGCTGCAAAAACACACTGCGTCAGTAGAAACTGCAAAAACAATTACCAAAATAATATAAAAATATAGAATTTAAATAAATCAAAATTTCTAACACAAATAAAAGAAAAATAAAACACTGTTATAGAGTATGTTAGTTGTTTTTTTTTTATTAAAATCAATGTTAGTTTTGAATAAAAAACATGCACTTGGAGTCATACCGATCACACTGTACGTCAGCTTGAGGCACAGCTAAATGATATATGTTTCAAATGATTTATAGGTCATTTTTCTAAACTATCAAAACAATAAAAATGTGTTTTCTCAGTTTTGAGTATGTCATTTTTCTTTTTGATTAAAATTAATGTCAGTTTTAAATGAAAAGACGCACTTGGAGTCATACCGGTCACATTGTTCATCGGATTGAGGTCTGGTTGATCCATACACATCAAAAATGACATATGCATCACTTTAATAAAGTACCAAAACAATCGTAATGAATTTTCTTGGTTTTGAGTACATCAATTGTTTTTATTTACTAAAATTAATATCAATTTTGAATAAAAAGGCACACTTTGAGTCATACCAGTCACACCGTGAATCGTATTGAGGTGCATATAAATGATATATGTCCCAAATTACTCATGTATCATTTTCCTAAAGTATCAAAACAATCATAATGTGTTTTATTAGTTTTGAATACGTCAGTTGTTTTTTATTAACATTAATGTCACTTTTGAATAAAAAAGGTCACATTTGGAGTCATATCGGTCACATCGTACATCAGATAGAGGTGTGGATGATCCCTACACATCAAAAATGATATATGGATAATTTTCCTAAAGTACCAAAATAATACGAATGCATTTGGCCTACTTTAATAATTGTATTTGTTTTTTTTACTAAAATTAATGTCAATTTTGAATAAAAAATACACACTTGGAGTCGCACTATGCGTCGGATTGTGGAATGACTGAATGATACACATCCCAAATGACTCATGGATTGTTTTCCAAAAGTATCAAAACAATCAGAATGTGTTTTCTCAGTTTTTAGTATGTTTGTTGTTTTTTATTAACATTAATGTCACTTTTGAGTAAAAAAGATGCATTTGGAGTCATACCGGTCACACCGTGCATAGGATAGAGGTGTGGTCAATCCCAGCATGTAAAAAATGACATATAAATCATTATCCTCATGTACCAAAACAAACCGATTTTTTTTTTGCTCGGTTTTGAGTATGTCAGTTGTTTTTTTACTAAAATTGTTTTAAATTTTGAATAAAAAAGACACACTTAGAATCACACTATGCATCGGATTGAGGCGTGTCTGAATGCTACACATACGAAATGACTCATGGATCATTTTCCTAAAGTATCAAAACAATTGGAGTGTTTTTGCTCAGTTTTGATCATCTCATTTGTTTTTTATTCTTAAAATTAATGTCAGTTTTTAATAAAAAGATGCAATTGAAGTCATGTCGGTCATACTGGGCGTCGAATAGAGGTTCAGATAATGCCTGCACATCAAAACTGACATATGTATAATTTTCCAAAAGTAATGAAACAATTTGAATGTGTTTTCTTTATTTTGCGTATGTAATTTATTTTTTTACTAAAATTAATGTCACTATTGAATAAAAAAGATGTATTTGGAGTCATACTGGTCACACCATGTGTCAAATGGAGGTTTTTCTAATCCCTACACATCAAAAAGTCTGTATGGATTATTTTCCTAAATTAACAAAATAATCTGAATTCATTTTCTCAACTTTGAGTATGTCAGTTGTTTTCTTAACTAAAATTAATGTCAAATTTGAATAAAAAACATGTACTTGGAGTCACACTATGTTTTGGATTGAGTCGCCGCTAAATTCTACACATCAAAAATAACTTATGGATCATTTTTATAAAGTTTCAAAACAATCATAATGTGTTTGATTATTTTTTAGTATGTCAGTTTTTTTTTATTAAAATTAATTTCTATTTTGAATAAAAAGATGCACTTGGAGTCATACTAATCACACCATGAATCAGATAGAGGTTTGGTTGATCCATACATTTCACAAATGACGTATGGTTCATTTTCCTAAAGTACCAAAACAATCCAAATGTTTTTTCTTTCTTTTGAGTATGTCAGTTTTTTTACTAAAATTAATATCACTTTTGAATAAAAAGATGCATTTGGAGTCATAACAGTCACACTATGCATGGGATTCAGGTGTGGCTGATCTCTACATGTCTAAAATGAACTATGGATCATTTTTCTAAATTACCAAAATAATCCGAATATATTTGATTAGTTTTGAGTATTTCAGTTTTTTTTTACTAAAATTAATGTCAATTTTGAATAAAAAGGCACAATTGGAGTCAAATTGTGCGTAGGATTGAGACACAGCTAAATTCTACATGTCCCAAATGACTCATCGATTTTTTTTCTAAAGTATCAAAACAATCAGAATTTTTTTCTCACTTTTGAATATATCAGTTGTTTTTTTATTAAAATTAATGCCAGTTTTGAATGAAAAAGGACACACTTGGAGTCATACTGGTCAGACCATGCATCGGATTGAGGTGTGGATAATCCCTACACATAAAAAATGTTGTATGGATATTTTTCCTAAAGTACCAAAATAATCTGAATGCTTCTTATTGGTTTTGATTATGTCAGTTCTTTTTACTAAAATTAATACCACTCTTGAATAAAAAAAGATGCACTTTGAGTCATATGGGTCACACCATACATCGGATTGAGTTGTGGCTGATCCATACTCATCAAAAATGATGTATGGGTTTTTCCCTAAAGTACCAAAAAAATCTTAATGTTTTTTCTCAGTTTTGAGTATACAATGTGTGTTTTTTACTAAAATTTCATTTTAAACTAAAATGATGCACAATGGATCTTATATTAAGTGAAAAGTCATGTGTTCACTTTTAAACAATTTTTCTCAAACATAATCATGGTATTATTTTTATTCTACTTCATTGCCCAACAATTTTACTATTTATAATTCTGCGCTTCTTCAATTCCTCTGCCTCAATCTCCACCTTGATCTTCACCTTTGCCTCCTCCTTCACATCAATCTCCAACTCCAACTCTACCTCTACCTTCACCTCCACCTCTACCTCTGCCTTCACCTCCACATCCACCTTTGTCTATATGTTTTCCCAACAATTTTATTGTTTCCAGGTCAGTGCTTCTAAACAAATTGATTTCCTCCAATATTCTTCTCCTTGAGAAAGAGATAAAAATAATATATAAGCATTCTAAAACTAATTCTTCACACCCCAAATATCTTTCGAAGGTAATAACTCATACTAGATCAAAAAAAAAGCATGTAATCACCTAAATTTTTTCATCAAACATTCTTATAGAAAGTACATTTCACACTCCTCTCTAAACAAATTGATTTCTTCTTTTGAGTAACTCTTTTTTCGGTAATCTTGATAGTGCTGGGAAAATATAACAAAAAAAATTATTATGAAATATTTTTAATGAAATTTTAATTACATTTAGAAATTACTAATTGGGGGATGATGGTATTTTCATGTTTTGTGATTTCTCTCATAAATTAGTAAACATAATATCCACAATCGATTGAATTATCTTATTTTGTACTCTGCATAAACATTAAACAAAATAAGTAAATTGTTTTGAAATGTTTTGACAGTTAATATTTCTATATATACCTTAATTATTTTCCATTTTTAGTAATCCATAGGGTTTAACTTATTAGAAACCAACCTCATTCCATGATTTATCCTATATTTATCAATCACCCTATCATAAAAAAATTCTCATTAAAACACAAACTAAAAATATAATTTGAAGTTTATCTATAAAATATTGATTGTAGTGTATTTCATATTTACAATACACATAATGTGTGGTCAGTTGGTTAAAAATCCATGCATTGAATCCAAAAAATAAATATTCGGGGTGTTTATGTTGACTGTTATTAGCATCCAATTCTTCCTAAAAAACAAAAACAATTAAGTAATAAAAAAATTAAAAATATATTTTATGTGATTAGATTATAGAGTTTTACACTTGAATTGTAGGAATCAAAAAGAGTCTGTCAAATGATGTTTTTTTATTAAACGCTTCAATTAACTCATATTTTTTCTTCTTTATTTCTTTCTTTTCTAGAGTAATTTCTATCATATAAATTATACTTTAATTAAGGAATCCAAATTGTGATTCTCATAATATTCCCTTTATATAGTTGTAATATAAATTCCTATATAAAATATGAATAGTTATTAACTTTAATAAACATATTAATCTCACTATTTTTATAGATGTATTATGAAAATGTACCTTATGTATGTATTCACAATTAAGATTCCCAACTATTCATGCTGAAGAATCTCATTTAGAGACTCGAGGCCAATTTCGTCTCTAGTGGAAGTTCTAAATATTTCTTATTCATAGTGAATGTAATAAATAGATTTACCTTTAAATGTGGTCTTTGTATAAAGTTTTAATTTTAAAAAATGTTTCTCTAGAATTAGTGGAGAGAAGGTACTCTCCGAAACTTTTTTTTTCTTGGTTGATTCACTAGATTTTCTTGATTAGACCTTTCATTTCTCCACCGCATTATCCGTATGTAATATCATACCTCACTTGAAACCTTTTATCATCAATTATTCCATGTTTTTATATGAATTTTTTTAATGATATATTTCATGTATCTTTATAATTTTATATTTATATGCAACGAAATCTCCAATATCAGCTTCAACCATTGTAATATCTGGATCATCAAGTAGAACAAGAAACTCAGTAGTCGGCTCATAAACTACCTCAATCCCCACTCTCATGTGATATTTTTGGATTGGTTGATTGTGTAGCTGGTATCCCATGATATTATACATTGTTCCCCTCGCAATAAGGTGATACATCGGTGTCGATAGAAAAAAATCACATAAAATTACACCCTATAGAATTTTATTAGTATAATGTTATCGGAAGTTGTTTGATTCACATTTAAGGGAAAGAGTAATGAAAAAATTGATCACCTTGGGTAAGGTTTGGGGGGAATTACTATCCTCAAAGCCAGTGGGATCATTTGGAGCATGTGCATGTCTTTATTCCACCACCAGTTCGCTTTGATCTTTTCTTATATATTGGTCTGCCAAACCAGACTACAAAATAATATCTTGTAGTGAGACTATTTATGTCTACATTTTTTTCATTATATTATATGTATATTCATGTGGTTTTATCTTCTCAAAATATGTTTTATGAGAGACTCCAAAACCTAATCCTTTAACACAACTATATTGCTCAGGCCGCTTCAAAGCTACTGGAAGTCTCTTTCCTTCTAAAACGGTTGTTGCTGATTCTTATGTCTAAACCATATAAAAACATGTGAACTTATTTATTTTATGAAATATTATTATAAATAATAAATAATTACAATTATTTCATACTTACACATGCTTCCCATACTACTTTTTTGTTTTCAATAACTAATATACTGTCCTTATTTACATGATCCTCCTTTCATAGCATAAGATGTGGGATAGAAGTGGCTTCAAATTTTGATTCATCAATTTTTATATAAAAAAGGAACATATGTTGTTTAATATAACATAATTAAACTTTTATTTTCTATTTAAAATACATACCAATTTCTTCTCTAATTAAGTGTACCTCATCCTTTCTTTGTGAAAGGGGTACACTGGTTTTGATGCATGTTCTTTATTTTCATCACCCTTTTTATATTCTATAAATTGAAAATTTTTAATCAAGTTGGATAAAATAAATAATGTCAAATAATATATTATCGATCTTAATTCACCTGAAATGATTTCTCATTGGGATAATTTCTTAAAGCATTCCATATTTCCTTCTTTAAAATGTGTTCATAACAAAGTGGTGGGTGGGGATTTATTTTCCCCTTAGCATCCCTAAGATGTAACTTCGTCATAAGAGTTTGGAAGCCTCTATGGTATTTTCTAGTGGAAATTAGGAAAAATTTATTATGTAAATCCTATAAAATAAACTAAGCCTCCAAGGAATAATGAAAACTAATTTAATGTTTCATTATATAATTTTTTAGTAAAATAAAGAATGTATATTATAACATTACCATTATATCATTCCAAATTACTTCATTTATTATAGGTTGGACAGGGTGCCATGAGTGAATATCAATCAACACATGCATCTTCATTGTAACCCCAAGATAACTAAGGATCATTGACTTGTTGGGGTAAATAGGTTGGCCACATTGATTCTAACCAACCTCAAATTTTATACCCTAAGTTATTACCTTAATATTTTTATTCCAAATATAATATTTTATCGTGGTTGTTTTTTCCATTTTTTTGTCATAAACATGTTTTTAATCCACAAATAATTCTATAGTTTTATCATAAATATTATGTTATTTCTCGGGATTGGAAACATCATCATGTTCAAATGCCAATGTATGAATGAGTAGTCAGACATTTAATTTTTCTTGAATAAAAACAATGTAATACACTACATGCATAAAAGTGTACAATTTCATGCATCTTGCATGAAATCTGGAATATTTATATAATACTTTAAAACTATAGTACAACTAACCTTCACTACCTTTATTTAATCTATCCTTAAATGCTTGATTTCCTCCCATCTCTTGATGATGGGAGGAAGGCTAGTTTGAAGTGGGAATCCAATATATCATCAATATATGGGAGACAATCAAGATTCTAAGGATTAAAGTGTATTAGGAACCTATACTAATAGAATCGCTTAAAACGTCTCCTCAATTGATATATAATAGCCATATGTTATGGCTGAACAAAGAAATCCTTTAAATCATAATATATGATATTTACATAATACAATATAACATTTATTTATTCTAAAAACTAATAGATTAATATATTTTTTCCTTGAAGAACAATTCCATGATACCACTTATGGGTTTTATTGTATCATCATATTATCATTATAGGGATAGAAAACCTAAAAAGTGCTAATTTATCTCAAGGATAAATGTGAATGGAAACAAAGGAAAAAACAACTATGACATACTCGTAATATAGTATCAGTGGAAACCATCTTTAAGATTCAATAGAATATGTTTGATTTATAACATTAAAGTATAAAACTAAGTATTTTAGCCTTTTAGGATATCACACCAGCCTTCAATCATTGAAATATTATTGAGGGCCCTCAATCACCGAAGGAGTGCTAGAGCTTAACCTAGTGATAAAAAATGATCAAAGAATAAGAGAGGATTGGATATGGAATGCAACAAAGGGTTAATTATGATAGGGGGCGTCTATCTCTATTTTGTGCAATTTGTACATGGATAAAAAAATTTCATGGCTTATAGGACACAAAGATCCAAACCATCAAAAATATTTTTTAATCAATTTTTGTTCTCTCTATGGTTATTCACCTAGTTAGATGTCTTTTCAAATTATTTTTATCCTATAAAATAATTATCTATCTTTTTTTATTAGTAAATGTATTAATAAATCATATATAATAGTTTTCTTGATCAACTATCAAACCATGAATAACTCACTTACTTTTGGGAAATACACTCTTTATATGTTTTTGTGTATTTCTAAGTCTATTTACCCAATGATTTCTCAACTCTATCCAATCTAGGACATTTTTAAGAAAAATTATTCAGCATACTTTTGTCACCAAATAAATTCCCAATCACTCTTTGTAACCCATGGCTAAAGTTTAATAATAATATTGAATTAATTAAAAAAAACTCTCACATCAAGCATCACTAAAATAATTTTTGGAACGTGAAAAATTAATTCAATATTTTTTTGAATTCAATAAAAAATTATTCATTAAAATCATAAATCTAAATAACCCATTTCATGGTTTAACAATTTATATGAATAACCAAAATCCACAAAACATGTTTTAGTGATTTTTACACTTACTATGGTCCTTATATGTTCATTACCCATAAATGGGGGCCAAAACATGGTATCCCCTAATCCATAAATACTCTCATAATTAAGCCTTTTGAATACATAATATATTATGTTGGATGAATTAGATTTAAGAAACTACCTATATTTTGGAACCTGATATTATTTAAATGAATAGAAAAATGAGGGGGGTGAGAGGACTCCTTATTAATGTCGATAGGAGAGTAAATCATCTATGTGTGTCTCTAGGTAAAAATGGGTTGGAAAATCAAATACATATGAAAGGAGAAAATGATAGAATAGAATCATAGTCGTTTTATTTCAGTAGTGATGTAAAGAGATGTAGGGATCTTCATGTTTAAGAACAATGCAAAAACGCCAAAAATAGAACCCAAAACATCAAACAATGATAGAGGAAGAGTATAAAATAACATACATTATATTATACCCCAGATTAATTTGAGGGAACATAGAGGAGTCATGACAATAGCCAAGGAGTTCCACAAAATCTTGAGAAACCCAAGTGAATGAGTCATGGTTAGGGTTTTTTTAAATAGATTGGGGGTAATTTTAATGGTTCTTTCAAAAAACCAGTGACAAAGATTCCTTTTATCATCATGAAATTTATAAGCACTGATAAATATGTCTTTTATTAGTGCTACAGTTTTATCACTGATAAATATATCTTTTAAAAGCACTTAATTAGCACTGATAATGATTGATCTTTATCAGTGCTACAAACGCACTGTTAAAAGTTTTTTAATTATAATTATTTAAAAATAATTAAAAAAGTTATTATAATTATTTAAATAAAATTATTATAATTTTATACGTATTTAAATATATATAATTATTTATTTATAATTATATAAATACTTATTTAAAAAATAATTATTATTAATTTATAATAATTATTAATATAATAAATAAACATTCCCCCAACGGGGGTGGACTAGTGGTTGGGTCATTCGCTTGGTTCCTTGGAGTTGGGGGTTCTATTCCCGCTGGTTATGCTTCAGCATCATAATTTCACAACCGTTGAATTAATACCTCATCTGTGCAGGGCGGCATGGGGTGGGGTGGTTTTACGTAGTATCAACTGTGTGGTGAAGGGAAAGCTCGGGGCTCTTTAACTGATTTACTTGGGGTGGGATACTCAATTTGAAGCTTGAGATGTGTAATGGGGGTGTTGAAGTTTCCATTCAAAAAAATATTAAATATACATTTATTATTTATTTCTCAATATTTATTTACAAATATATTTTTAACATTATTAATGTAAATATAATCTTAAATACATGCATTTTTAAAATGGGAGAAGTTGAATAATTCAAAATGAGTATACTTTAAAAATATTAAAAAGATGGATAATTTTTATTAATAAAATATAAATTATTTAAAAAATTGATATATATATATATATATTGAAGTGGATGAATACATATTGAAAATATTAAAACATAATAAATATATATATATATATAATAAAAATAATCAAATTCAAAATAAAATTAAAAATTAAAAACATTAAAAATGAATACCCTAACTATAGTACTAAAAACAAATAAATAAAATTGACTAATTAAAAACATAAAATATATTATATTTATTATATTATAATGAAGTTCTATAATATACTAAATTTGGAATAAATTACATAAATATTAGGTGTATGTGTTTCTATATATTGAATAGATATATTTGCGTGTGCATTTGTGTATACAAATTCATTAACAAATATATATATATATAAATGAAATAAATGAAACACGTGACGTTTAATATAGGTTAAACTGAAAATTCAAACAACATTAAAAATGAATAAGATGTTAATATTTTTTTTAATTAACATTATATATATATATATATATTATACTTACTCATTTTATATATCTATATTTAATATATAATATTTATTAATATTTATAATGTATATATATGTATATTAAATTTATTCATTTTTATCAACAATTATTTAATTAATAAAATGTTTGATATTTTTCTTAATTTACTCATTTTATTTTAATATTTTTTATTTTTTATTTTATTTTGTACATTTATGAGTGCTAAAAAACATTAATGAAGAGAAACCTTTATCAGCACTAAAAACGCACTGATAAAGGAAACCTTTTATCAGTGCTATAAATGAAGCGTTGATACCAGTTTTCTTTATCATCCCTAAAATAAAGCACTCATAAAGGTTAACTTTTATCAATACTAAAAAATAAGTGTTGATAAATTGTGTATTTTATTAGCACTTTTTTAGCGTTGATTAATGTATTGTTTTATTAGTGCTTATTTTAGCGTTGATAAGGATGAACTTTATCATAAACTTTTTGGAGCGCTGATAAATGTCGGTGCACTTATAGGTGATTTTGTGGTAGTGAGATTTTTTCTATAAGTGTTTGGTGTTAATGGAGGTGTTGAGCCAATAACTATTGAAAATTATCTATTTCTTACAAATGGGAGGCATTTCCCCTTTTCAAAAACACAATGAATTATAATTTTTATCCTCATCAACTTCATCTCCCGAATAGTTATTATTTCATTTTGTTGTCGTGAGACTCATCCCCCATCTCTTTTATGTTTCTTGTACTACATTGAGCATTAGTCGTCCCATGGATAACTAATTCTTATAGTGTTTCAAGAAACACAGGTGCATGTCCACAAAATATGGAGGATGTGTGTCAAACAAAAAATGTAATGATAAATGTTCAGGAGATGAACTGATGAGGATAAGATTTGTCTATAACTTTTACCTTTTAATGAATTAATAAGATAAAAATTACCATAGTGGTGAAATTATCCTCATCCTTCTCACACATTGATTGATTGTTTGGAGAGATCTATTTGTGTTATTTTATCATCATTATTTCTTTACATTCAGCATATCCCTATGGTCAACAATGTTTGCACAGTAAAATCATTATCCATGGAATTAATGTATTATTTCATATTTATGTTTAATTTATTTCTTTTCAATATTACTCATATAATAATTTTTTTATTATACAAGTAGATTCTTTTGTTCAAGCCTACAACTGAGATAATGACAACAAAGAAATGTGTTAAGAATGAATACAACCATAAGGAAAAAAGGTGAATTCCTACTACTTATTTAATTAATTTTGACATCATTTTATCCAATATTTTCATGTTAATTCCGTTTTTATTTTTAACTATTACTTATTTAGTTTTTTTCATAGATCTTTTGGGAGTTCATTTTTTTTCAACTATCTGCAACAAGCCACAAAAGAGATAAAATTATTCTTCCTACTAATGTTTCCATGCTTTCTATTTTTTTTTTTTTTGGTTGAACTTTCAACCTTTCATATTTATTTGATGTTCTTAGATTGAAAACCTTTCTCCTTTTTGAAATCCAATTCTCTTCTGGATTTCAACAATGAGAAAGGTTTTTCCATTAAGAACATTAATTTAATATGCATTATTGACAGTTCGACATATAAAGACAATGAAATCTTGGTAACATTGGTAAATATTATTTTTTGAGACTTTGGGACATTTAGGAATCATTCATACATCAATATGACACATGGTGTGACAAGTATGACTCTAAGTGATTATTTTTATTTAAAATTGAGATTAGTTTTAGTAAAAAGTACAACTGACATACCCAAAACAAATCAAACATATTATAATTATTTTAATACTTTATTGAAATGATCCATGAGTCATTTGAGATGTGTATAAATCAGCCACACCTCAATTTGATGCACGGTGTGAATTCTATGACCCAATGTGTTTGTTATTAGTTTAAAATTGATAGTTTAGTTCAAAAAATTACACTCGTTGAAAACAAAGAAAACATGCTCTAATTTTATTGATAATTTAGGAAATAAATTCAGAAGTCCTTTTTGATGTGTAGGAGTCATTCTCATGTCAAACTAATACATAATGTGATCGGTATAGGTCAAAGTGTGTGTTTCTTGTTTAAAAATACATTTTAGTAAAAAAATAAGTTACGTACTCAAAACCGATAAAACACATTTAGATTGTTGTGATAATTTAGGAAAGAAATCCATAAGTATTTTGAGATGTGTAGGAATCAATTATAACTCAATCTGATGCACGGTGTTATTGATATGACTCTAAGTGCATCTTTATCTAAAAATGACATCAATTTTAATAAAAAGGACAACTGACCTACTCAAAACCCAGAGAACGCATTCATATTGTTTTGATACTTTAGGTAAATAACCCAAAAGTAATTTTTGAAATGTAGGAATTAGTCACACCTCAATCTGATGCATGGTGTGCACGATATAACTCAATGTGTCCGTTATCATTCTAAAATTAACAGTTCGGTTCAAAAACTTTCACTCACTAAAAACCTTGAAAATACACTCATATTTTCTAGATAATTTAGGAAATTGATTCGTAATTCATTTTTGATGTGTAGGAATCGGTCTCAAATCAAACAGATACATGATGTGATCGGTATGAGTCAAAGTGTGTGTTTCCATTTTATAATGGCATTTTAGTAAAAAAGAAATGTGACATAATCAAAACTTATTAAATGCATTCAGATTGTTTTTATAGTTAATTAAAATGATCCATAATCCATTTGGGATGTGTAACAATTAGTCTCACCTTAATCTGACACATGGTGTGACCGATATGATTTAAAAGTGCGTCTTTTTATTTAAAATTGACATCAATTTTAGTAAAAAGAAAAACCCACCTATTCAAAACTGAGAAAATGAATTTGAATTGTTTTGATACTTTAAGAAAATGATCCATAAGTCATTTTTTATGTTTATTGATCATATGAACCTCAATCTAATACATGTTGTGTTTGGTATGACTCAATGTGTCAATTATCTATTTAAATTCAATATTTTAGTTCAAAAAGTGTCACTCACTAAAAACCAAGAAAACGCGCTCGGATTATATTTATATTTTAGGAAAAAAATTCATAAGTCATTTTTTATGTATATTAATTATTATCATGACAAAACTACACATAATATGACTAGTATGAGTCAAATTGCATGTTTCCAGTTTAAAATGACATTTTAGTAAAAAAGACAAGTGACGTGCTCAAAACCAAGTAAACACATTCAATTTTTTTTGATACTTTAAGAAAATGACCCATAAGTCATTTGGGACATGTAATAATCATTCACACCTCAATTTTATGCATGGTGTGACTGGTATGACTCCAAGTTTGTTTTTTCAATATATAAGTATCATTTTAGTTTAAAACATGCATCACATCACCAAAACCAAGCGAACGAGCCTAGATTATTTTCTCTTCATTAAAATTATATATTCATACTTTATTTTTATTATTTCATGGTGTTTTTGTTATTGCGGTGTGTTGTAGTAGTACACTGTAGTATGTCCCTTTATCAGTGCTTTTCAAAGCACTGATAAAGGGATCCTTTATCAGCATTATTAAAAGAACTGATAAAGGAGTCTTTTAACCGCACTTGTAGAAGAACTGATAAAGTTTTCTTTTATAAGTACTTATAGAAGTTATAATAAAGGAAACCTTTATTATAAATTTTTTAGTGCTGATAAAAGACTCATTCTTTTAATCTCACTCTAGTTGTTAGTGGTTCTCTAGAGCTGATAAAGGCCATTTTTAGCATAGTTAAAGGCCTATTTTGTAGTAGTGATTATATAAAAATTATTCAATAGTGAATTGTTTTTAAGGATATTGGTATAAAATTATAATTATAATTACATATTAATATATTTTTAAGAAATTATAAATGAATATTTTGACGAAACGTAATTTTTATTTCTATGTGTGAAATATCACAATGCTATTATGAGTAACTGTTTATTCATAAAAATGAATTCTATGGTGGAAAATTAAGATGAAATGAATTCTATCTAAAGAAATTTTCTAATTTTTGACTGTAATAAAGAGAAGAACGACCATGACATGGTGTTTAAAAAATGGGAATTAGATAGAGACCATGTTGTGGTGGGAGATGGTTCATGCAAGTAGTTTATTGATGAGATGCAGCGAGACCCATCCATATCGAGGTACGTACAAAATGATGAGTTGTTGGAGACCATAATAAAATAGAGACCCTAGTGTGTTGAAAAAATACCAATGGAAAATAACCTATATAAACCAACCATGTTTCATTTTTCATGAGAGTTTTGAGAATCCTTTGATGTTATAAGTTATTTGAGACCCAGCATGAGGAACCCTATAGCATAGAACATTGTGTTTATGCTTGTCACGCAAACACATGTGGAAGGATAAATATAAAATTTTGGTAAATTTGGAGGGAAATTAAAAGTAAATAAAGATCAATTTTGAAGGAAGAAAACACTGATTCTTCAGTCTGATTAAAAGGAGAACATAAAAGGAACGAAGGATAAAGATATTTAGTTTGAAAGTATGATATTTTTTAAAAACTTATGGGTGAGATTTTTGAAATTTTAAATGCATTAATAATTAAGTAAAATGAATACTAGAAACCACTTATAAACTCTATAAATCCCATATAACAAAGATGAAGTGATACTGACTCTGGTTTACACTACATATTCAGCAATACGAAGACAAGGAATCTAATACAGATCATATTACAGACTTGGGAGTATCAAAGGAAGAGAATAGGTGATTCTTGAAAAGAATATTTTACTATATGGTGAATAAGGAGAAGATAAGTGGTGTTAGAATTATCTATTACTGGTCAATTTTGGGACAAGAGGATAAGTTATATATCCTACAGTATATGTTGTAGAATTTTGAAAATGAATTGTGTCATCCTTCATGATTGTTATAGGAAATAGATATCAATGTAGATTGTTTTGGTTGAGGAATAATATCACTTATAATATCTAGGAGGGACATGAAGGTTCACTACTAATCAACTACGGGTAGAGTAGGTCGATTCATGCATTCTGTAAGGATTTACATACAAGAAAGATGTTTTTCCTTTGTACCTAGTAAGTTCTAGGATAAAACGTTCAAGGCCATACTCTTTCTCATGCTTCATTTTATAATAATAATTAAGTTGGGTGTGTTAGATAATAACCATGTGTCATTGTTGATGCAGTGATCTTTAAGGAGGTGAACCTCATCAACCAATCAAGGTGTTCTTGATTTGGTTCTTTCTATTTATATCTGTATGCATAATAACCAAATAATAATTAAAATGAGAAATAGATCTATTCACTAAACAAGTGAAGAGGTAAAAAAGTGATTATAGTTATAATTGGTCTAGAAATATACCAACACTAATTCACACCCTCACCCCCAGTGTTGGACACATCCCTTTTTGATCCTAAAAATCCCACGCAGTATGAATGTAGTTTCAATGGTGTGATATTTTATAAGCCACTCCATGTGTGTTTTGTCTGAGATTCCATCATAACATGGCTCCATCTTAGATGTAATGAGGCATTAATTCTTCTAATTTTGAATAGTATAGGCCCTCATGTATTCCCTAATCACCATTACCTATAAAATGATTATTATTCTAGAAAAATTGTAATTCTTTTACATATGAATCTTGACTAAATTTTTACTAAGTCTAGGACCCTTACATATTATCAAAGGTACATATTCCTTCATCTTGGGGGAAATTGCATTTAGTGGAAAAGTTATGATGTTTACATATCACATCATTCATTGGGTTACTTTTATGTATTGGCTAGGGGACCTATATGAATCATCATACATTGCCTAATTTTATCCAGATCTACATGGATTACCATTATGTATGAAATAAATTACTTTTATGTATTCTAGTCCTTTACCAATTTTTCAACAGCTAATTCATGAGGAATATCTTGTATTCTAAGGATTTAATAGAATTACACTTGAGTATTATTCCCATGTGTGTAATACATTTCTAATTAATATTACCTCTAGAATTATTTCATCCTTCTATAAATTCATCCTTATTCAACCATTTCCAACCCTCATTCTAAAGTTACCTGCTACTATTATAATTCCAAAAATTAGAATCTCTCTATGGTAATTAATAACATAATAATGATAAAATTGCTCAAAATCATAATTTAGTCCATTTTTACAATAAATTTAAAATTATTCATAAGAACTAAAAATGTGATAACAACTTATAAAATCACAAAATGGGAAGGACCAATTCATTGAATTACATAATAAGAAATAATACAATATTTAGCTCTATCAGTTCCCATAAACTTATCTATTTCCAATCATTGTTAATAATTTATTATCACGGTAAAATTATATTTTTCAAGACATTAATGGTAGAACCTTTAAATTATCACACCCTTAGAAATATCATGATTTCTGTATGGATATCAACTCCTTACTTTTTTTATAGATCATAAAAATTCATTCAATATTCTATTGATCCCCATGTTCATTTTATACCTTCAACCCTGGAAACTTATCTCTCTTCACTCAAAGTATTTTTTATATAGTTTTTCTCATTTTAAAGAACATTTCTTCCTTCCCAGTATCTCTACATCATAGATCCAAAAAACTATTTCAATCATGAGTACTTTATGTGGGTTCCTCTATGGCTAAGGTTTGGTAGATCTCAAATGATAAAAATTCATAGGAAAAATGAGAAACTTTAGCTATAAAATAAATTAAAATTCATGATTTCGTGATTATACTAAAGATTAGTATCTTTAATCACTCCAATTGTAAAATATCCACCTTCGAAAACCTTTTGATTCTTATAGATAGTTCACACAAGATGTATTTCAACATTAGAAATTTCATTTTCTTTATTTTATTCTCTCTTCCTTTTTAGATTCATAACTGTTTTTTTATTTTAGTATATTAATTATATAGATATTTTCATTTTTTTAGGTAAACATGCATATTTGGACTTGAAAATTTTTTGTGAACTCGATAGCCCAAATTTTGAAGGATATATTTCCCTTATATTTTTCATCTTTATGATTTGCATATTTTTTAAAGAATTTCCCTAAAAATAGATTTAATCATCACTATAATAGCTTCTTTGAGCTCCCAAAATAGATTTATTTTAGGAAAAAACATAGCCATATCCCCCTCTACACACACACATAAGCCCAATAATGATCTAAAATGTAAGAACCCAGATATACTTTTCAGGTATGTTTTCCGTTTTCTGGTCATTTTTTTGAAAAAGAGGAGTTCTAGAAATTTTAGAAGTACATGTCGTGTACTTTGTGAGCACACGCTATGTACTCAGTTACCACAGGAAGTCGTGTGTTGGCCATGTAAGGGCCACACACACGGTCGTGTATGGTGACTTGGAGACCGCCTAAAGAGGAGTATGGAAAAGGCAAGTACATGCCGTGTATTTTCTTTTTTTTCATTAAATGTACTGGGGTCACGTCTAATCACTAGAACGTTGTACTTCTAGGTCTGGTTCATCCGAGAGAACCCGTACGGCTGTGAATCTTCTCCGAGCCCCCGAGCAAGCGTCTATTCTTCGAATCAATCATTGTTGATTACATTGGGATCGCCTTGGTAAGCTCTTCCTTCGTCTTGAGCTTCGTTTCCTGATTCCTCCTCTTTATCAAGTTATCTTCAGTTGAGTGTTTTTAGAATTTTTGTAGATCTATGGTGTTCTTGGGTGATTCAAGTCTTGAGGTTCACTTATATAGATTCTACAACACTGAGGTACATGGTTTGTGCCTTTCCATTTAAATTCTTTGAGTTATATGTGCAAAATTTCCCAATACCTTTGAACGGGGCATTGTGTGTTTACTGTTTTAGCCCTATTGATTGTCTATGATGCTTGTATGCTTGAATAGAGGTTAATTGAATGAGAATAGGGTTAATTTCTATTCTTTGGAAGTGTTTTCCCATGCATTATTTCATGTTTTGACCATTTGGTCTTATTTCCAGTTAGGTTGTTTACTTCCCATGTCTAGTATTATAGGATAGAGTGGTTTTGTTATATGTCATGCTATTATGTTGTAGACTGTTATCCAAGTAGTTCTTGAGGTTTACTTTGGCCGATACGCTTCACTGTACTTGCTGACTTATACAGGGTCATGAGAACATGGTGTATAGGCCATAGGGAGAATGAATGTAAGGGTTTCTCTAGAGTGTCTTTTCTACTTACGATGCGAGGCCATAGGGGGAATTGACGTAAGTGATTCCTCAGAGTGTATGTAGTTCCTCAACGTGGGCCATAGGGGGAATGTGATGTAAGTGCTTCCTCAGAGTGCCTTTAGCTACCAATGTGAGACTATCGGAGGAATTGACAGTGAGTGCTTCCTCAAAGAGTTTATCATTAAGCTGAACCAGAGGGGTTGGAGTGAGTGTACCGCCTAGAGGGTTTCTTGTGTTGCCAGGTAGGACCAGAGGGGATAGGCTATGAGTACTTCCCAGAGGGTTACATGTTGTGTAATCTTCTTGCTTGTGTTATTTTGGTTGAATCATAGGGGTTAGGTTGAGATTACTTCCCATAGGGTTACCTGCTTTGTTTAGCCGCTTACTTGTTATGTGGAATTGAATGCAATTAAAATTTAGGAATATTTACTATCGATTACTTCCTTGTTTACTGCTTCTATCTGCTTTGTCCTGCCATATATATTCACTGACTATTAGGAACATATCTATTTGTGGTTTCCTACTGGGATTTAGTCTCACACCGTGTTTGGGTCATGCTTTTGGTCCCAAAAAGATTATATTGTTGTGGGTATAAATACGGGAAAGTGACCTTCTACTTCAAGTACATGACTACTTTGGGAGCTGGAGAGCATGGGACCAAGCTGAGGCTTGAGATGATGAGGATTTGTTTACTTTTTTCTTTCTTACTTTGGTTTAGTATTGTATTTTAGCATTGTGACATGCTTTGCTCCTTTCCTAGACACATGTATCATGCATCATTATATATATGTGCTCCAGCTGTTTATTTCATCAGTCTTTCATTGTTTACTATTATTGGTATATTTACAGCTTCTTCTATTGTATATTTATTTACTTCCACTATGTTACTCTGCCAATGAGGGCATAGTTTCCTCACAATCACACCCAAGGACCTCTCTTCTAGTCAGCAGCCTCTGGCTTTTGGGGAAATGCACTTGAGGCCATGTGACCAACCGGGTACAGGGCGCCTCTGGGCGGCTTCCAGAACCGAGATGTTACAAAGTGGTATCAGAGGGATTCTTTTCTCTTGAATTACTATTTTCATCCTATAGAAATATATAGGATATAATTGTTACTTGGTAATAATTTTCACCCAGGAGTAGCTAACCTATGTATAGGGAAAATTCAATCTACCTCGTTATTCCAAGTTTTCTAGTTTTGCAATTATTACAGTTGATTTGATTTCACCTTGAGTGATTCACATGTTTTTTGATGTTATTGTTGATGTTATTGAGGTTCTATTTCTATTTCAACCTGATGAGATGAGGGTATTCCATCTCATACATCTTATATGAACTTTCTAGAAATCACATGTCATGCATTCTTTCCATGCCATTTAGGTTGCAATAGTGATTTCATGTAGTTGCGATAGATATTGTGCTAGATATGCATGTTGTTATAATAGATGCCTTGATAAAAAAAATACATGTTGTTTGATAGATTATTGTTTTTTTAAGGTTTTGTTTGATTTAATTCCAAAATTTGGTTCTAGAGGTGTTATGGTCCCTCATGGTTCGGGATTTGGTGGATCATTTCCTTGTTATACTTGTTTATGACATGTATATGATTTCAATATTTGATTCGTGGGGAGTATGGGCCCCCACTGATCGGATTTGGAACTTAACCATTTTTTTCAGTGTTTTTCTAGGCTCTGGAGTAGTTTATGAGGCTTACTGTCTAGAAAAACACAAAATAAACGGCGTGTAATGATATATACACACCATATGTTCTTTTGTTCGGGAAGAAACTGTTTTTCTTAAGTACACACATTGTACTATATGTACACGTCGTGTTGTATCTAACCCTATCACATACTATGTGGGAAGAGACACGGGGTTGGGAAATCTCTGGTAGGACGCGTCGTGTACTGGATGTACACGCTGTGTTGTAGAACCGTGTAGCCAAACGTGTCACTAACAACACGGGTCAGTTGAGTCTTCTCTAATTCATGTCGTGTAAGTAGTAAACATGCCTTGTAGTATAATCCCTGGAATCTGGCCATGTCACTAACAACACGGGTCGGTGAAGTCTTCCTAGTACATGTCGTGTCTATCTAGAACATGCTGTGTAGTGTGAGCCGTGTATCTGGCCAAGTCACTAACAACACGGGTGGGTGAAGCTCATCTAGTACACGCCATGTCTGGCATTAACACGCCGTGTAGTCTTGTTCTATGAGAACTTTGTGGCTTAGCAGTGTAATAGAACTTGTTCATGGGAATATGATTCAATTACATTCCATGTGTAAGTACAACACGCCATGTATGGGGTGTTACACGACCATTTCTAGAAGAAGTACACGCCCATGTAAAAGGATTAAGGGAACACGTTGTGTAGTTAAGTATACATGCCATGTGTCCTTGTTTTAAAAAACATGAATGATTTCTTTCCCTTGTTTCCTCCTTACTCTTTTAGTTTTCAGTCCTTGATGATCTTGATCTAAGGTGTGCGCTTGACCTTGCAGAGTCATGCCACTGAGACATCCTTCGGTTGTACGCCAGTTACAGGGAAACGATCAGACACCAGACATGACTGATCAAGGACTACCTGCAGATCCTCTAGTTGTGCCAGTCTTGGCACCATCCATCATTCTGGACATATGTGCTGACGCATAGTTTCGAGAGGGATTTATGAGGTTCATGTGACCTTCTAAGGAGTATCGTATCCATCCCCTTCTATGGCAGAGTTGATGCAGGTTTTCTAACAGCAGCATCCTCCCACCTTCACCGGGGAAGGAGGACCTCAGGCTGCAAAGTCATGGTTAGAATCCATGCTTTCAATCTTCTAGCATCTAGACGCACCTCCAGAGAGGAGGGTCAAGCTCGCTACATACATGATTTGGGATTCTTCCAAGAGATGGTGGGATGCGATCTCATAGGGGGGATGACAGCAAGTTATGGCTTGGGATTGGTTCCAATGTGCTTCTATGACTCCTTCTATCGGGAGACTTTAAGGGCCAATCAATCCCGAGAGTTCATGAGTCTGGAGTAGGGTACTCTTTCTATTATGGAGTATTCTTCTCGCTTCATAGAGTTGCAGTGCTTCATGCCTATTCCAGGAGGTGATGAGTTCTTCCTCACAAGAAAGTTTGAGGATGGTATCATGCATGAAATCTGATCACATGTGAACATCTTCAGGTTGAATTCCATCACTTCTATCATCAACCAGTTGTTGATCACAGAGCGTAATTTGAGGGATACTGGTGTTGTGAGCCAGGGCAGTTTGACATACAGAGTTATTATTCCTCTGAATGATAGTAGGAAGCCCCACAGGGGGTCTTGGTGTGGTGATCCAAGGAGGTGAGACACTTCTTCTGGTATCTAGGTGGTGTTCTACTGGTGCACAAAGAGCGGGGATACGAGGCCACATTTCCTGATAGACCCAATGGAGTTCCGATATTGTGGCAAGATGGGCCATCTTCAGTGCTTTTGTTAGATATTCTCACCAACAGCTGGTGACAGGGGTTATTCTATGACTTCGCATTCAGAAGCAGTGCCACCAGTTTCTCATCAGTCTAGGAACTAGAGTTCTTCTGGCCATTCAGGTCGAGGTGGAGGTCATTTCCATGGTAGCCAGTCTCCAAGATTTCAGTGATAACGGGGTGGATTAGCTTAGGGTGGTCAGGCAGGGTCGTAGGGCAGTGTTGTAGGACAAACTATTTCAGTGGATCATACCAAACATGAGCAAGATTCTAGACCCTCTATAGTTATAGATACGATCCTAGTTTCCTCAATTTTAGCTTCTGTTCTTTTTATACGGGGGATTTTCGTAGCTTTATATCTATTTCTATTGTGGAGGGAATTAGGCTCTATATCTTTTTATGCTTATGTCTAGATGTTGGAAACTCTATTGGGGACAAGAACAGCTAGTGTAAGGAGTGCCCTCTTGATTTTGGTAGGTGTCACTTCTTATGGGACCTCTATGTCCAAGAGATGATAAGTTTTGATGTCATTCTTGGAATGGACTGGTTAGTTCCCTTCCAGGAAATTATCGATTTCTATCATCATAGGGTGAGTTTCACATCACCAAAGGGTGGATATTTTCTTCATATGGTAGAATGGGATGTCCAGGAAAGCAGAGCGGGACCCAAGAATCATGGGTTGGGAGGAGATACAGCCCAGATTTCTGGTATGTATATGGATGACCATGGGACTTCGTAGATGGACTTTCCTCCAGTGGTAGATTGTTTCAGGGACATCTTTCTAGAGGACTTTTCAGATTTTCCTCTAGAGCAAGGAGTAGACTTTTCTTTTGAGCTTTTTCAAGGAGCGGCACCAGTGTCCATTCCTCCTTACAATATGACTACACCAGAGTTACAGGAGCTCAAGAAGAAGTTGGAGGAGTTGCAGGAAAAAGGCTTCATCCGAACCAGTACTTCTCCTTGGGTTTCACCATCTCTGTTTGTGAAGAAGGAAGACAGTACCATCAGACTTTGTGTGGATTATCAGAAGCTAAACCAGTTGAAGGTTAAGAACCGATATCCCTTGACAAGGATTGATGATCTCTTTGATAAACTTCAAGGATCCTGGGTGTTCTTGAATATTTACTTGAGGTTCGGTAATCATCAGTTTCACATTATACCATGTGATATACCTCTTACAGCTTTCTGAAGTAGGTATGGTCTATAGGAGTATGTGGTTATGTTGTTCGGTCTCATGAATGCACCTGCAGTTTTCATGGTACTGATGAACCAAGTGTTCCATCCATACATAGATTCCTTCATGGTGGTTTTCGTGGACAATATCTTGGTGTACTCTCACACTCGACACAACCATGAGACCCATCTTGATATCATTTTGAGAACACTAAGAGAGCATCAGTTATATGCTAAGCTCTCAAAATTCCACTTTTGGATGGATCAGATTCACTTATTGGGTCATGTTATCTCAGAGACAGGCGTATCATTAGACCTAGATAAAGTGAGAATTGTATTTTCATGGGAGCAACCGAAGAACGTCTTTGAGGTGCGGAGTTTTCTAGGTCTGGATGGATACTACAGACAATTCATACAGGACCTTTCTTGTTTAGTAGTGCCACTAAAGGTCCTGACTAAGAAGGGTGAAAAGTTCTTGTGGTCAGATTCTTATGATTCATCTTTTCAAGAGCTAAAATGGAGGTTGACTTCAGCACCGATACTAGTTTTTCTAGAGCTGTGAAAGAGCTATATTGTGTACTATGATGCATCACGTATGGGGCTTAGAGTAGTGCTTATGTAGGGGGAAGGAGTCATTGCGTACGGGTCTTAGCAGTTGAGGCCACATGAGAGGAATTACACAACGCACGATCTTGAGTGGGCTACAGTTGTTCATGCCTTACGTTGTTGGAGACACTATCTTATGGGAGAGAATTTTTTGGTTTTCACAGGCCAAAAAAGTCTCAAGTATATCTTCACTCAGCATGACTTGAATTTGAGACAGTGAAGGTGGGATGAGTACCTTCAGTATTTTGACTATGAGCTTGCCTATATGCTTGGGAAAGACAAGGTGGTGGCTGATGTGCTGAGTAGAAGGACTCAGATACAGGAAGTTCAGGAGGCTAGAAGTGTGTGACAACTTATGGCTCTATTCTCTGAGATGAATTTGGAGGTGCACGACAGGCAGGGGAAGACGTTCCTTTTTTATGTAGTTGTTACCTCTACTCTTCTTGATCGAGTGAGAATGAGGCAGTTATTAGATTCTGAAGGCCTAGTCCAACAGGATAGTGTGTCAGGAGAGGACCCTATTCCTGAATGGACCATAGGTGAGGATGAGATCTTGCATTTTCATGGGTGTGTATGGGTGTCAGTAGACATTGTGAGGAGATGATGTGGGTCTTTCATTCCCCAGTTTGGGCAGTTCATCCTGGTGTCACCAAGATGTATCATGATCTACACCATCAGTATTGGTGGCTAGGTATGAAGAGAGATGTTTCTAGTTTTGTCATGAGTTGTTCCACCTGTCAGTAGGTGAAGGTAGAGCATCAGCGACCAGCAAGGCTTTTGCAGCAGTTTTCCATTCCCAAGTGGAAATGGAATGATGTTGTGATGGATTTCATGACAAGTCATCCGAGGTCACCTTGAGGGAATGATGTAGTTTAGGTTTTCATTGACAGACTCACGAAGGTTGCTCACTTCTTTCCAATCAAGGAGAATTTCAGTGTTGATGAGTTAGGAATATTGTATATTCGATAGATTGTAAATTTACATGGGGTTCCACACTCCATTGTCTTAGACAGGGATGAATGTTTTACTTCTCGGGTCTGGAAGGGGCTATAGAAGGCCTTGGGAACACAAGTGCTTCTGAGTACAGCTTACCACCCCCGGACCAATGGCCAGTCTGAGCATACGATTCAAGTGCTTGAGGAGATGCTTCGTTCATGCATCATGGATTTTTGAGGTTCTTGGTACAATCACATACCTCTTTTGGATTTTTCCTACAATAATAGTTTTCAATCAACTATTTAGATGACACCTTATGAGGCTTTGTACGGTAGGATACACCGATCACCCATATATTGGTTGGAGGTAGGAGATGTAGCTATGTTGGGACCTCGTCTTGTTGAGGAGACCACACAGCAAATAGAGTTGATTCAGAAGAGAATGGCTACTACACAGTCTGGTCAGAAGTCTTATGCTGATTAGCGGAGACGACCTCTGGAGTTTGAGGTCGGGGATCAGGTTTTCCTACGTGTCACACCAAGGTTGGGGCACAGGAGGATTAGAAGATATGGTAATCTTTCACTAAGGTACGTCGGGCTATTTGAGGTGTTGGTGAGATTTGTCCTGGTTTCCAATCGATTTCAGTTACCTCAGAGGTACTGGGTTATGCATGATGTTTTCCACGTTTCTCAGCTTCGACATTACTTCTCAGACCCTTCTCATGCTTTTCAACCCGAGGAGATTGAGTTAGAGGTGGGTGCCTCATTCGAGGAGCATCCTATCTGCATTATCGATCGTAGTATAAAGGTTCTCCATGGCCGGTTTGACCCTATGATACAAGTGATATGGCAGCACAGGCGGGTATAGGACGAGACCTAGGAGAGGGAGACCAGTATGATCACAGTGGCCTGAGCTATTTGAGGAATCTTCTTATACGCCTCCTTACTAGGGAAATTTGGGGACAAATTTATTTAATGGGGAAGTTTGTAAGAACCCAGATCTTCTTTTCAGGTATGTTTTCCTTTTTCTGGTCATTTTTGATAAAAATAAGTGTTTCTGGAAATTTTATAAGTACATGTCGTGTACTTTGTGAGTACACATCGTGTACTCGGTTACCACAGGAATTCGTGTGATGTTCGTGTAAGGTCCACACATATGGTCGTGTATGGTGACTTGGAGACCGCTTAAAGTGGAGTACAGAAAAGTAAAGTACACGTTGTGTACTTCTAAAGTATATGTCGTGTATTTTCTTTTTTTCATTAAACGTATCTGGGTCGTGTATAATCACTATAATGCTCTACTTCTAGGTCTGTTTCATCTGAGAGAACTCATACAGCAGCGAATCTTCTCTGAGCCTCTGAGCGAGCATCTATTCTCTGAACCGATCATTGTCAATTGTGTTGGGATCGCCTCAGTAAGATCTTCCTTCTGCTTGAGCTTCATTTCCTGATTCCTCTTCTTTTTCAAGTTATCTTTGGTTGATCATTTTTAGTTTTTTTATAGATCTACGGTGTTCTTGGGTGATTCAAGGATTGAGGCTCACTTATATAGATCCTACAACACTGAGGTAGGTGGTTTGTGCCTTTTGTTGAAAGTCTTTGATTTATATGTGCAAAAGTTCTCAATACCCTTAAACATGGTATTCCGTGTTTACTGTTTTAGCATTTTTGATTACCTGTGATGCTTGTATGCTTGAAAAGTGGTTAATTGAATGAGAATAGGGTTAATTTATATGCTTTGGAAGTGTTTTCCCATGTATGATTTTTTATTTTGACCATTTGGTATTGTTCCTATTACCCTGTTTACTTCGCATGCCTAGTATTTTAGGATGGAGTGGTTTTGTAATCTGCCATGTTGTTATGTTGTAGACTGTTATCCAAGTAGTTCATGATGTTTACTTTGGACGATACGATTTTCTGTACTTGCTGACTTACACAGGGCCATGAGAACATGGTGTATAGGCCATAGGTATAATGTACGTAAGGGATTATCTAGAGTGTCTTTCCTACATACGATGAAAGACCACAGGGGGAATTGACATAAGTGCTTCCTCAGAGTATCTGTAGTTCCTCAATGTGGGCCATAGGGGGGATGTGACGTAAGTGCTTCCCCAGAGTTCCTTTAGCTACCGATGTGAGACTATAGGAGGAACTGACGGTGAGTGCTTCCTCAAAGAGTCTATACTAAAGCTGAACCAGAAGGGTTAAACTGGGTGTACTTCCCAGAGGGTTGCTTGTGTTTCCAGGTAGGACAAGAGGGGATAGGCTGTGAGTACTTCCTAGAGGGTTACCTATTGTGTTATCTGCTTTCTTGTGTTTTTTTTTGTTTAAACCAGATGGGTTAGGCTGAGAGTACTTCCCATAGGGTTTCTTTCTTTGATTACCCACTTACTTGTTATGTGGAATTGAATGCAATTAAACTGTAGGAATGTTTACTATTGAGTACTTCCTTGTTTACTATTTCTATCTACTTTTTTCTACCATATATATTCACTGACTGTTAGGCACAGATCTCTTGGTGGTTTCCTATTAGGATTTAGTCTTACACCCTGTTTAGGCCATTCTTTTGGGCCCAAACAGATTATATTGGTGCAGTTATAGATAAGGGAAAGTTCCCGTCAACTTCAGGTACTTAACTGCTTTGGGAGCTAGAGAGCATGGGATCAAGATGAGGCTTGTGATGCGAATGATTTGTTTACTGATTTCTTTCGTACTTTGGTTTAGTACTGTATTTCAGTATTGTGACATGTTTGTATGCTTTCCTAGACACATGTATCATGCATCATTATATATGTGTGATCCAGCTATTTATTTCAACAGTCTTCCACGATTTACTGTTGTTCGTGTATTTACGGCTTCCGCTATTTTATATTTGTTTACTTCTGTTGTGTTACTCTTCCAATGAGGGAATAGTTTCCCCACTATCACACCCAGGGCCCTCGCTGCTAGTCAGAAGACTCTGGCATTCGAGGAAATGTGCTTGAGACCGTGTGACCAATCGGGTACAGGGCGCCTCTGGGCAGTTTCTGGAACTGGGACGTTATAAAGTGGTATCATAGGGATTTTTTTTCTCTTGACTTACTATTTGGAGCCTATAGACAGGGATAGGACAGAATTGGTACTTGGTAATAAGCTGTTCTCGGGAGTAGCTAACCTGCGTACAGGGAAAATCTAATCTACCTCGTTATTGAATGTTTTCTAGTTTTGCAATTATTACAGTTGATTTGATTTCACATTGAGTGACTCATGTGTTTTGTTCTCTTACTATTTAAGTTATTGAGGTTATATTTCTCTTTCAACACGATTAGATGAGGGTACTCCATCTCATGCATCATATAGGCACTTGCTAGAAATCACATGTCATGCATTCTTGCCATGTCGTTCAGGTTGAATTAGCGATTGCATGTTGTTGTGATAGATGTTTTGATAGATATGCATACTATTGTGATATATTCCTTGATAAAAAAATACATGTTGTTTGATAGGTTATTGTTTGTGTAAGTTTTTGTTTGAATGAACACCAAAATTTGGTTTTTGAGGTGTTATGGTCCCTCATGGACTGGAATTTGGTGGATCATTGCCTTGTTATACTTGTTTATGACATGTATAAGATGTCAAGATTTGATTCACAGGGAGTATGGGCCCTCACTAATCAGAATTTGGAACTTAACCATTTGTTTCAGTTTTTTTCTGGGATCTGGAGTAGTTTATGAGGCTTACTATCCATAATAACCCAGAACACATGGCATGTAATGATAAATACATGTTGTGTGTTCTTCTATTCAGGAAGAAACTGTTTTTCTTAAGTACATGTTGTGTACTATATATACATGCCATGTAGTCTCTAACAGTGTCACAAACTATGTGGGCAGAGACACGGGGTTGGGAAATCTCTGGTAGGACATGTCGTGTACCGGATGTACACACCGTGTTGTAGATCCATGTTGTCGTTCGTGTCACTAACAAAACGGATTAGTTGAGTCTTCTTTAATACACTTCGTGTCAGTCTTAAACATGACATGTAGTATAATCCCAATAATTCCACCATGTCACTAACAACATGGGTTGGAAATGTCTTCCTAGTACACGTCATTTCTATCTGGAACAGGCCGTGTAGTGTGAGTCGTGTATCATGTCGTTTTACTAACAACACGGGTCGGTGAAACTCATCTAGTACACACCGTGTGTGGCACTAACACATCATTGTAGACGCCGGAAAAGTCCGTTGCTCCCAAACGAAGCTCCGGATGCGGAAAGCGAGGTCATATTTGGAGTAGGAAGGATGTTTCGGAGGGCCCGGAGGCCGTGCGCGGAATTTCAGAGGCACGCGCGCAAAGGTGATGCCCCGCGCGGAAAACCCCCGGGATGCGCGCAATGCGCCGGCTCGGCGCGCAATTCTGCGCGCCGCGGGTCCGCGCGCCTCCCTTACGCGCCGCGCCCGATTCCGCGCCCGCGAGAAGAATTTCGCGCTCGCACCCTGGATTCCGCGCCCGGGGTTGCCTATAAATACAAGGCGACCCCCAACGTTTCAAAGGTTGCTGGAAGTCGAAACGTCTCCCGTGCGCGCAATTCAACCCCTTCCGCGCGCAATGACGAACTTCAGGTAACCTCCTTTCTTTCGCGCAAGAAAGCCTCGGGGTCCGCCTTCGCGCGCAATCCCCTCTGGCTCCTTTCATTTGAATAAACACTCACCCTAAGGCCTTTGCGCGCAAAAGAACCCGCTTGCGCGCAATTGCCCCGGGGTGCGCGCAATCCGGCCCGATTGCGCGCACCCCCCCTTCTTTCAAGTGGCCATTCATTAGAGAATGAGCCGTTGCCCCCGCGCGCTATCCGAAGCCCGGTGTGAGCAATCTGAAGCATCCGCGCGCAAGGCGCTGGCCCAATTGCGCGCCAGCCGCCCCGATTGCGCGCCGGCCCGCAGTATTGCGCGCAAAGCTTCCTTTTTGCGCGCAATCTGCCAGGGTCGTCCCCGTTGACCTCCTAAGGTTACCCGCCTGTGTGGCACCCGATGATTCTCATCCCGGGTGCCCGCACCGTGCGTTGTCTTCCCGTGCGGCCCTCCAGGCTTGCGCGAAGTGACACGCACCTATGTCCAGCATGACGTTAAACTGCATATATGTCCAGCATGACGTTAAACTGCATACTCGTCCAGCATGACGTTAAACTGCATATACGTCCTGCACGACGTTAAACTGTACATCGTCCGCGCTGCAAGACGTTAAACTGCCAAGTGCTTCGTCCGGCAACCTATGCCCAGCATGACGTTAAACTGCACACCCGTCCAAGCTGCACGACGTTAAACTGCCTAGCCCCCATCGTCCGCGCTGCAAGACGTTAAACTGCCAAGTGCTTCGTCCGGCAACCTATGCCCAGCATGACGTTAAACTGCACACCCGTCCAAGCTGCACGACGTTAAACTGCCTAGCCCCCATCGTCCGTGCTGCAAGACGTTAAACTGCCAAGTGCCTCGTCCTCAACACATGACGTTAAACTGTACTTCGTCTGGCAAGACGCTAAACCGTCCGCAACCTGATCCCGTGCTCCGCACGCAGGGTCTCCCCCGGTTTGGACGTGGCCCCCACCCGCTCGTCTCTGCAGGGATGTCGGGATTGTCCCCCTTTTGGGACGATTTAATGGGAGTGGCTTTTCCCTACGGGGGCAGGGTATTACAAACCCCTAGCTTCTCGTGGGAGGCTGCACATGTGTATCTCCATTGCACCTCCCCACTGCCGAAGCCAGTAGAGGGTCTGACTGGGATCGAGGTGTCTTTTGCTTTCGGTCCAAGTCCCTTCCAACTGAGTTTTGCAGTATCCGGGCTGCCCCAAGTGCGTAAGTCCTGACAGATTGAACTACGTGGACTTTGATCCCTGTCTTCTATACAGGGTACGTAGGAAGCCTCCCTGAGGTCCAAGCCCACCACCTGGTCGTCCCGGTCGTATTTACGTCGGTTCGTCCATCAGTGGACCCCTCCAGGGTTCACGCTTGCGTTGATTCACCTATGAATCCGCCCCTGTGGGAGACCGCCCGTGTGTATCTCCACGGTGCCTCCCCACAGCCCCCCTTTTCCATTTCCCCTTTTATCGTCCAGCATGACGTGAAACTGTGATCCACCCGGCCGTTCCATCCCCCTCCGTGCGAGGTGGTTCGGTTCAATCCTCCGCCCGGCGGCCTCGACCTCTTCGTGAGTCGGCCTGCCGACGTCCAGCATGACGTTAAACTGTATGCCCGAACTACGTTGACTTTGATCCGTGTTAACGCGCGGTACGTAGGAAGCCCCCCTGGGGTCCAAGCTCTTTACTCCATCATCCATCCTGATCCTTACCCGGGCCGCCACATCCCGGTGGGGTCATGCCACTTCACTCCACTCCACGTTACTTGGGAAGCCGCCCATGTGCTGGCCCCAGCGTCGGAGGTTCCCCGCAAGGGGTTCTGTCATCTGATCCACTTTTCGTGTTGATCGGTCCGATGCCGTCCCCGCTGGACGTTAAACTCGCGGCATACCCCGTGTTAAACACGGGAAGCTGAGGAAAACCTCAGGTGACACAGTTCCCCGCACCTAGTACGGGATGCCTCAGGCCATCGTGCCTTCGAGAAGCCCTATTAGGGACGGAAGACAGGCGTGCAGAGCCGCAGTGTTACAACACGCCCCCAGCACCCAGAGCCACCCGGCCTTCTCACCGCAGGTTGCTGCCCCGCCCAGACTCCTTGGAACGTCCGGGCGGAAGCAGCGTAATTAACCGGTGTCCATGAAGATATGGCGCCGGGAACGAGATTCACGAACATTCTTAAGTCTATGAGGGAGACCCGGATTAGGCGACAAGTTCCGAGGAGACGTCCAAGGAAGGAGAAGCCGACATCCCATCATCCCGGTTTCGATCAAGGAGCAGACGCCCCTGAATAAGGGACGGATGCCGCCCGCCCTTGGAAAGCGGGACTGCGGGACCACAAGCCGCGCGCCCATCCCCTCGGGTTGACGGGTGCACGCGCGAACGCGTCCTGGCGGAACGGCGTAACCCGACGCACATCCGCACCGAAACAGAAAAATGGTGAACCCGACGTGAATCTCTTCTCCTCGATACGAAGACCGATGGCTTTCAGAGGTGTTGGAAGACCGGCGTGTTGCCCGGCCAAGCATTCAGTCTTACCCGCCAGGGGCTGGGGAAGGGACATCGGGCACTCCGTCTCGCAACGTCGAGGGCCTGGGTTCCCCCCACGGAAGGCGTCGTGGCGCTAATGGTTGGTTGTCGATTCCTTTTTCCTGTCAGTATTAATGGGTCATTCTCCCTGCTTTCAGAAATCAGGTCGCCCGATCTAGTGCCCGAACGCCACCCGCCCACTGGCGCAGGGACAGGGGAAACACCGACGCGGCTACTCCGCGCGGTCCCGCCCGTTCCACAGCCGTCCCAGCAGCCGCAATTGCGGGACGACCACGCCCTCTCTCCCCCTCGGAGGTCATCCAGAGAAGGGTGATCAACACCCTGGTGCGGAGATACGAGGAAGAGGGAGTCATCCCCACTAGGGAAATGGCTCGCCTAGACCTTGAGGAGGCTGCGCCTCGCCACCACCGCCGCCCCCGAGGGCCGCGCAGGGAGGCACCGCCGCCCACCTCAACGTCCAACCGCTTCGGGAGCTTATCCCCGGAGCGCTCTGACAGTTCCCTTCCCTATGCGGATGAAGTGGAAGATGCCCAGGATCACCCTATCCGAGGTCCGCTCCAGGGATCCACGATAAGGGCTCCCGCCAGGCCACGGCGACATCGCCGCCAGGCCCCTCAAGTCGAGGAACAGGCTCTCCACCTGCCCGCGCCGCTCATCCCGGCTCGTCTGTCTCGACGCCAACGTCGGGCACGAGCGGAAGAGGATGCCCACCTTGGGGCTCTAGCAACAGCGGCCGCATTGGCCCAAGCCACTGCTGGCTCCAGTCGCCAGGCCTCTGTGCATCCTGAGCGGGGGAACTCCTATGCCCGACCCGGATCGAGGCCCCGACCGCCCCAAAGGCAGGTTGGGTTGACTCTCCCGGTTGCTGGCACTGGCAGTAGCCACCGCGGACCACCTCGCGGTAGCGCTATTCACCGGCAGGATCTACTCTGTGTGGCCGATCCAGGAGGCATGGGTCCTCCCACCTCCCGATCCCGGCCCGGAGTCCTGCCCGGGATCATCTCTCCCCGCGTCCCCTTTGATATCTGTCCCGGTGCCCCTCGCACCTTGGTTCCCAGTCCTCTCGGCCCCAGCACCAGTGCGGCCGGAGGACGCCAGGACAGAGATCAGCCCTGCCCCGAAGAACCACCCAGGGGCAGGAAGGCAAGGCGTCGACGCCGAGGGAAGAATGTTGCGGAGTTCCGGACAGAGATCCGACCGGTTTGCTTCTCTGACTCAGAGGCAGAGTACGATTCGGCGACAGAGCCCCTTCCCCAATCCCGCCAGTCAAGGGCAGGGGTAGGAATGCGGCACGTCAGCCTCGTGCTCCCCGAGAGCGAGATCGATGTGATCCCCGCGTCTCTCCGAAGGTATATCCGGAGTAACGAGGGCCTGGTAGACCCCCAAGGATCAAACTTGCGGTTGGTACCGGCCCCTCCGGAAGTGCCTTCCGTCTCGATCAGAGAAGCCGGAGACTTTTTCTGGGGACCGACGGTCGAACCACGATCTGGTGCGCCCTCGGCGAGCACCGATGCTACGGCAGGATGTTCGCTCGCCGGCCCGTCCTATCGTGATGTGGTAGCTGGGGCACCGCCACCCTCAGGGGGAGGCCCGGGATATGGAGGCCAATCGGCCTGCTCGCCGTATTCACCGCCGGCCAGCCCGTCGGCCCGACGGCCCGCCTCGGCACCACTACCAGTTCCCCGTCCGTTCCCAGCCATGGAAGAGGACCGAGGAGATCTGGGTCCCGAGTTTGAGTCGTGGAGCTTCTGGACCGTCCTTGCAGAGGGCCACTTCCCTGAGAAGTTTTGGCCAGTCGCAGGACCGGGCTTTGATGCACCCGAATCGCTCACCCCGGATGAGTTCGAGTGCTTCCGCCGAACTCTCCGGGAGACTCACTCCCGTCTTCACTGCCTACAAATGCCATACCCCGGGAGTCAACTACACCTGGAGGATATTGGTGAGCAGTGCCGTCAAATTGACCTGGCCATGCTCCCCGCGGTTCGGCACCCCGGGTCATTTGGGCACCACGAGGCCCTCCAACAACGATGCGTTGAGTGCTTTCAAGTACTCCGCAAAGTTATCGAGGAAGCCACTCCCCACGTGTATATCCGTGGATGGGGGCAGTACGCTGCCCTACGCTTCAGTGTGATTCGCCGACAGCCCGATTCGTTGGGTGGCCCTGAGGGTATATCCCCAGGGACAGGAACAGTCAATATGGCTGACCTGTCGGGAGAGGGGAACGACTTGGAACTTCTCGACGGGGGCTTCCCCCCCGAAGACAAGCCGTCGTCAGACCCATCAGTGAGAGTTACTCGTCATCAGAGGAACCTCCTGGGGCTCCCCGCACCCACTGAAGCACTGACGTTGAGCCGAAACGTCAGCAAAGGAAAAGAGCACAGCGAGGCTATAAGGCCCGCCGACCCATCTGCCTCCATGCGGAAGGCAGAGGAGGATCCCGAGAAGGCTACGCTACGTCAGCAGCTCGCCGAACAGAAGAGGCTGGTTGACCAGCTCCTCGCCGAGCGCGCTGCAGAACGGCGGCCTGACTACGGTGATCCCAGGCCAGGGCAGCAGGGACCGGAACAACCACCCCTCGATGAGACTCTCCCGGGCAACCGTGATTACGCCGTGTTCGCCGACAGGAGAGAGGCCATTGCCTACGGCAAGAGGGCGCGGTATGTTTCGCCACACCCTCCCGAGCAGCGCGACTACCCGAGAGATCCCGCTCGGATTCCTCCCGCTGCCCCAAGGGCCGCTCCGCCGGCCATCCCACGAGCTGCCGAGTTCGACGATCCGGTCGACGACCCGATTGAAGGGCCATGCAATGCGCTCGTGGTTAGAGATCCTCGCCAGGACTGGAACCCATGTCCGGACGATCCGATGGCGGCACTCATTGCCCGCTTGGAAGCCTTGGAGACTCGGCAGGTGGCGATCCCACCGGACGGAAAGCCATACCCAGCATGGGTGGATGACATGCCGGCGCCTCCGGGATTCGGGAATCCCACTTTCGCCCCCTTCAACGGGACCGGAGATCCGCCACAACATTTGGCCCATTTCAACTCGAGGTGCGGGCCTATGTTGGGGACTCCGGCGCAGCAAGAGGCCGCTAAGCTTCACTGCTTTGTCCAGACACTGGAAGGGCCAGCATTTGTCTGGTACAGCCAGCTCCCCGTCGGGTCGGTAACCAGCTGGGAGGACCTCCGTAGACAGTTCCTCTACCAGTTCAGTTCCACGACCCGGAAGACGAGTATCGCAGACCTCTTCAAGTGCAAGCAGAGGCCTGATGAGCGAGTCGCGGACTTCGTCGCCCGATGGAAGGGTCTCACGTATTCCCTTGACATGCCATTGACTCAGGAGCAGTTGCTGACAATGTGCGTCGGGAACGTCAAGACCGAGCTGGTCCCTTCCCTGATTACTCAGAATTACCCCGGAGGGTTCAGGGACTTCTCAGACAAAGCTCAACGTCTTGAGGAAGCCCTGCAACAGGCCAGCCAGGCACACCCGCTGCCTCCTATGATTCCTGCAAGGAGAGCCAGCAGGGCTGAGCCCGCTGCTGTGGCCCAGATAGAGGCTCCCAGGCCGTTGGAGCTGCTGCCGGTGAGGCCAGCTCCGCAGCCTCACAGGAATCCGCCTCCACGGGCTCAGTTCCCGGCCCAGCAACGGCAGCCTCAGAACCGGCCGGCCCCTCCGCGTAATGTACCGCCACAACCCAGGCGAGATAATCAGGGTCCACCTCCTCGGCAGGCCCCTCCGGCCCCTCGTCAAGACCGCGCTCCCAGGGGCCCGCGACACCTGACGTACTCATTCCATGAGGATCAGGTCCCCGGTTATTTCCGGAGCGCCCTGGAGCAGAGGATTGTGCGACTGCCTGAGTGTTGGAAGCCAGAGGAGGCACATCTCACGGATAACCCCCGCTACTGCCCCTACCATCGGGCCCTGGGGCACACCATCCAGCGGTGCTATGTGTTTAAGGACTGGCTCCAAGACCAGATTAACAACAATGTAATCAGGTTGGGCCCAGCTCCAGCACATGTAGCGGGCGTGTTCGTGGGATCAGATGACGATAGTGGCAACGAGGACGAATGGCAGCTGGTCTCCGACCGCGGGTCCCAGAAGTATAATAACTGGATGGCCCGCAAGACGACCATTCGCGCCCAGGGAATCATCCGTGCGCGCTTGAATCAGCCTGAGCCCCCAGAACCTGCGGGTGCTGCTTCGGCATCGTCGTCCCAGTCTGCCTCCTCCAAGAGGAGCAAACGGCGGCAGCGCAAGAAGGAAGAGCGCGCCCCGCCAGTTCCGCCACTATCCCGTACTCTCGGCGATTTCATGCCCCCGGGGATGGGGGTCCCTCCTCGGATCCGCCCGGTGATGGATGATTCGTCCGACGACGGTATTGGGTACGCTTCGGTTAACACCGTCGAGCTGGTAAATCCCTTTTCGGTTCCCGACGTTGAAGAACACCAGGTGGACCTCCCTAGCGTCCCCGGTCGTCGCCACCGTCGGAAGAACCGCAGCAGCAGGAGTCGCCGGGGCACAGCCGTCCGTACCTCCGGCCAGGCCGTGCACGCCACTGAGACTAGGCGGCAGGCTCAAGATCGAGCTCAACGTGCGCAGGCTCCCCATCCGGGGATGACGGATTCGCCTCCGCCACTGTTTGTGGTATGGGACCGGGCAGAACCGCCTCAGCCGCGTCGCGACCAGCTCCGCCCTGCCACAAGTCCATCCCGGCCTCCTGACTCCAGTACGGTGACCATTTCCCGGACTGCGACCAGTGAACAGCGAGATGCGCCAAGTACCAGTCGGCCGCCGATCCAACCGGTAAGGCCCGTCATGCCACCAACCGCAGAGCAATCTCCTGCAACCAGGAGCTCGCGCTTGGCCAAAAAGTATGATGTCCTGAAGCACTTGGCCGACATCCCAGCAAGGCTCTCCATCCTTGAGGCTCTGCGCATGTCATCTGAGATGCGCGAGGCACTCGCTGAAGCCCTGAAAAGCCCCCTCCAGTTTGAGACAGAGGTTGCGGCTGCAGAGGCCTTCCACGCCGAAACGATCGAGGACGCCGAATGTCAGGCAGTTATCTCGTTCTCTGGTAAGGATGAGGACCCTCCTATACAGGGACACATCCGTCCGCTGTATGTCACTGGCCAGTTCAATGGCCTTGAAGTCCGGCGTTGTCTTGTCGACACGGGGTCCGGGATTAATCTGATTCCAACTCGGACGCTCCGGAGATTGGGGTTGTCTGAGGATGACTTGATTCCCTCCGACCTCAGGATCCAGGGGTACGACCGCACCGAGCAAACCCCGGTCGGCAAGATACGTTTGAAGACCCAGTTCGGTGACTTGGTTGCCAACACCGAATTCATGGTAGTCTCTCAGGACACTGCGTATAACGCATTGATGGGCAGGCCATGGCTTCACCTTCATGCGGCGGTTCCCTCGTCATACCACCAATGCCTCAAATACTCCCTTAATGGTCGAGTAGGCGTGCTTCAAGGAGATGCCTCTCCTTTTGCCTCATGTGAAGCCCGCTATCTGGACGCGGACTATTACAAGAGCAAGGATAAGCAGATCCTGGCAGGTGAGGTTGAGCCTGTCGCTGTTGCAAGCGATCCCTGGGCAAGTCTGGATGACGCTTACGTCCTCCCGATTCACCGGTTGGACGTCGCCATGGTCTTGACGGTCCGCGAGTCTCCTGATGAGACGGCCGCGACCGCCCGCGCCAGCACCAGTGGCCCAGCAGGATCTGGTAGCCCCAATGCAGTTTCCAACGCAGTCTCTCCCGTGGATGATCCCTCCCCGAGTGGAGAGGACGTGGAAGACGCACCCCCAGCCTTTGAGGAGGGCGTCCCCGCCACGGTCGATGAGTTAATACAGGTGAACCTTGGAACCGAGGCAGATCCAAGACCCACATTGGTCAGTGCCGCCATGCCCTCTGAGGAGCGGCAGCAGTACGTGGACTTTCTCAGGCAGCACCGTGATGTGTTCGCTTGGGGCTATGACGAGATGCCGGGGCTAGATCCTCAGGTAGCCGTCCACCGCCTAGGTCTCCCGGCGAACCATCGCGGGTTCAAGCAGCCTCCCAGGAAAATGCACCCATCCCATGGTGCCATGGTTGAGGCCGAAGTTGACAAGCTTATCAAAGCCAACTTCGTGAGGGAAGTTCAGTACCCCAAATGGCTGGCCAACATTGTGCCGGTCAGGAAGAAGAACGGGCAGATTAGAGTCTGCATCGACTTCCGCGATCTCAACCGCCACTGTCCGAAGGATGATTTTCCCCTTCCAGTGACAGAGCTGTTGATTGATGCCACGGCAGGGTTCCAAGCCCTCTCCTTCATGGATGGATACTCCGGATACAACCAAATTCGGATGGCCCCTGAGGATGAGGAGTTCACTGCCTTCAGGGCCCCCCAAGGTACCTTTTGCTACCGGGTCATGCCCTTCGGCCTGAAGAATGCAGGTGCCACCTACCAACGGGCGATGCACCGCATATTCAAGCCAATCCTCGGCACACTGGTGGAATGCTACGTCGACGACTTGGTTGTCAAATCGCGCCAGCGTCAGGACCATCTCAAAGATCTTGAGAAAGTGTTCAGCTTCCTCCGGTCTCGCTGCCTGAAGATGAACCCGTTGAAGTGTGCCTTTGGGGTCACCTCCGGAAAGTTCCTTGGATTTGCGGTAAGATACCGGGGTATTGAGATCGACCCAGAGAAAATCAGGGCGATTAGCCAGATGCCTCCCCCGGGTACCGTCCGGGAACTGCAAGGGTTCCAAGGCCACTTAGCCTATATACGCCGATTCATCGCGAATCTGGCCGGCAAGTGTAAGCCCTTTTCTCGGCTTATGAAGAAGGGTGTCACCTATGTATGGGATAAAGAGTGTCAGACCGCTTTCGAGGAAATCAAGCAGTACCTGCTTCAACCTCCGGTCCTGATGCCGCCCGTATCCGGAAAGCCGCTGGTCCTTTATGTGACCGCCCTGGAACGGTCCCTGGGTGCCCTTCTCGCCCAGAAGAACAACGAGGGAACAGAGAATAGCCTCTATTACCTCAGTCGCATGCTCCTCGATGCGGAGGTTAGGTATTCCCCCCATCGAGAAGAGCTGCCTGGCGCTCGTATTTGCCGTACAGAAATTACGGCACTACTTGCAGCACCATGAGGTACAGTTGGTTTCTCGGGTAGACCCGTTGAAATATATCCTGAGCCGACCTATGTTGACTGGCCGTCTAGCGCGGGTGGGCTGTGATTCTCCAGCAGTTCGACATCAGGTATGTGTCTCAGAAGGCCATCAAAGGGCAAGCGTTGGCAGACTTTCTGGCCGCTCACCCGACCTCCGCGGATCAGCCGCTGGATCTAGGCTTTCCTGATGAGACCATTCTCTCGGTTGATCGAGCCGATCCATGCTGGCAGATGCACTTTGACGGTGCCTCCCGGAGCCCCACCGGTAGAAGACTCGATAATCCTAAGCTCAATAGAGTGGGCTTGGGCATCGTCTTCATTACCCCGGAGCGAGCCGTGCTGCCATACTCTTTCCTGTTGTCAGAGGGCTGTACCAACAATGAGGCGGAATACCATGCCCTCATCACCGGCCTCGAGTTAGCTCTCGAGATCGACGTGCCCCATCTGTGTGTGAAAGGGGACTCCGAGCTGGTCATTAAGCAGATCAATGGCGACTATGTTGTCAGGAAGCCGGAACTTGTGCCATTGTTGGAGTGCACCCTCCTTCTGATGGCCCGGTTCCCTTCTCGGCCAGAAATTGTCCATATTCCCCGGTCGCAGAACGGTCGAGCAGATGCTTTGGCCAGCCTGGCTGCGTCACTTGCGGAACCTGAACAGGACAACCTGATCGTCCGCGTGACGCGCCGCAGGCTCATCGCTCCCGTTATCCCGGAAGAAGATCGCGGCCCGTTGGTAAGTAATCTCACCACGGTTGCCCCTATGCCCGGAGCCCCGAGTACCCCAGATATAGCAGTCGGATCAGCCCCTGATTGGAGGACGCCTTTGGTTGAGTACCTCCAACATGGCATTCTTCCGTCAGATCGGGCCGAGCGCGAGCGAGTTCGACGCCGCGCATCGCAGTTCGTCCTCCAGAGCAGTCCCGGCCTGGAGCAGATCCTCTACAAACGCGGATTTGATGGTGTTCTCCTCCGTTGCCTTCAGGGAGTTGAGATCCCACGAGTCATGCAAGAGGTTCATGCTGGTTCATGCGGCGCCCACCAAACTGGGCCGAAGCTGTCCCACCAGATTCGGAGGTTGGGATACTTCTGGCCCTCTATGATCCATGACTGCATCGAGTACGCCAGGAGGTGCCATGCGTGCCAGGTTCACGCGAACTTTGTGCATCGGCCGCCGGAGCCTCTCCATACCACAAGGTATTCCTGGCCCTTTGCAGTCTGGGGACTGGACGTTGTGGGACCTTACCCGCCGGCGACAGCTCGCCAGTGCCGGTTCATTCTGACCGCCACGGACTTCTTCTCCAAGTGGGCAGAAGCGATTCCGCTCAGAGAGGTCAAATCCTGTTCGATCGCTGACTTCGTGACCTCCAACATCATCTATCGATTTGGAGTGCCTCACGCTATCCTCACGGATAACGGAACCAATTTCCGAGCAGCCGAGTTGAAGAAGTTGTACGCCAAGTATAACATCCGCTCGAACCATACATCTCACTATCATGCGCAGGCGAATGGACAGATCGAGGCGTTTAACAAAACCCTCTCTAACATTCTGCAAAAGATGGTTGGTCAGAACAAGAAGAGTTGGCCGGACAAGCTCCCCAACGCCCTCTGGGCTTATCGGACGACGACTCGCAATTCCACCCAGATGACCCCTTATTCCCTGGTGTATGGAGCTGAGGCCGTCCTGCCCATCGAGATCCAGTTACCGTCCTTGCGCACTGCGGTCTACGACCAGCAAGCGCCGGACAGAGTTGCTGAAGCCCGTCTAGTCGAGTTGGAAGCACTGGATGAGAATAGACTTCGCGCTTTGCACAACTTGGAGAGGCATCAAAGCAGGATGGCTCGAGCTTTCAATAAGAAGGTTCGCCTCCGCTCCTTCCTACAGGGTGATCTAGTGCTAGCCCTAAGAGCACCGATGATCCCCGGCAGGAAGCCGCCCAAGTTGGAGCCCAAGTGGGAGGGACCTTTTGTTGTCCACAAGGTCTATCCCAATGGCGCGTACTCCCTAGCGACTATGGATGGTGAGCGTGTCACTCCTCCCACCAACGCTAGGTTCCTCAAGCAATACTTTGCCTGAGTGTCACCACGTCCTGCACGACGTTAAACTGCATTCGTCCAGGCTACAAGACGTTAAACTGTTTAGCATTCGTCCGCGCTGCAAGACGTTAAACTGCCAAGTGCTTCGTCCCGCATGACGCTAAACTGCACTACGTCCGAGCTACAAGACGTTAAACTGTTCAGCATTCGTCCTGCATGACGTTAAACTGCCTCTCCAGAACTACGTATGGCTTGATTCCCATCCTTATGGGATACGTAGGACCGCCTGAACCCTCGTGTTTCAGGCCCAGCCCCATCCTTCGGGAATTTCCATCCCATCTCGGGCCCTTGGCCCAGTTGCCCCGGGGTGTGCGGCGTATGGTGTGAGTGCGGGGCTATGCCCTCATTCACGTCGGTTTGTTCGTCACGCTGTACGCCCCCCTCCACGTTTGGGGATGCCTTCTGCTCCCCCCTTCTTTTTTCCTCATCGTCCTGCATGACGTTAAACTGCCTTTCAAGAACTACGTATGGCTTGATTACCATCCTTATGGGATACGTAGGACCGCCTGGACGCTTGTGTCTCAGGTCCAGCCCCGTCTCTTGGTTGATCACGGGGACCTGCCCCCCTTCGGTTGCTCTCAGGGTGAGTCCTCCGACCCTTTCCGGAGATCTGTTAACATGTTTTGGGGTGCTTCGGTCTATGACTCGTAGTGTCAGATTCAATCCCGACAAGTCCTGTGTTGCTTGTCAGGCCTCGCGCTTCCTCTTGTTCGAGCCTTCACTCAAAGGGATCCTCGTTAGCGGTTTGGGTACGATGCCTCAGTGCTCTCCCACCGCTCCGGGTCGATTTACCGGCGGGTCTTGGGCCGCAAATCGATATGAATCCTGCGATTGAGCGGTTGATGCTCGTTTGCTTGCCCCGTCTTAGGCTGACGCGATCGGATGTTGTGTTGCGAATGCGTCAGCAACGTCCTTGATCGCCATGTCAGCTCTCTCGGGCTCTGAACATTGGTTGCGCAGTCCTCATCACACTCCGCCTTTGTGCGTTGTAGTGGGATCTTGACACTCTCTTCATACCGACCCCCGGTACGCCTCTACACGTTAGGCAGACCAACCAGGGTAATGATGTCGTTCGAGGCTCCCATGATCTGAGCACCAAGGATATATGCAGATATCCTCCCTAAGGGCCATGCGTAGCTGGACCCTCGTCCCCATAAGGAGGAGGGAGTCGCCCGAACAATTGCGTTCTGGGCCCAGTATATCTGGAGGCTAGCATCTCTGCCCCTCGGGTGATGGACATACGCAGACCCCCATCCCAAGACTCTTCTCCTGGAATCGTGCGTGACCGCAGGGCTGGGTATGCTCCCACCTCCGCCGTGTCCGCCGTACCGCGGTAAGCGGATTCCTCCATGGTCCGAACCACACGACCTTAAACTGTGTTGTCTGGTCCTACCACACGACCGTAAACTGTGATCGTCTTGGCCGCCCGACGAGAAACGGCACTGCATCGTGATGTCCTCCTCAGGGGACACTCATGTTGGGCGCTGGTTAATGACCACGCCATTCATCAATGCCTTCCATGGCTTGATTATTGTGGCGACGCCAGAGATTTCTCAATCACGGGCATGTCGCCGCACAAAGAAAAACCATTCATCTTTAAGGACAAACAAGAAATATCAAATGCCGCTCCTTTTGTGTGCGAGGGTCAGACCCGCACTCTTCCCCGCGCTGGTGCCCGATTGTGTCGCACCGCGCTTCAAGAACTACGTGCGGCTTGATTCCCATCCTTATGGGATACGTAGGAACGCCCGGATGTTTGAAACTTCGGGTCCAGCCCCCCACCTCTTAGAGATTCCCCCTTCTCTGGGGAATCCGCCGCCTTCAGGTCACCCTCAAGGCGTGTTCCCCGACCCCTTGCCGTGGTCCACCGGTGTCAAGAGTACTCTGGTTTATTGCCAGGAGGGTCAGGATCCGCTTGGTCAGGTTTCCTCCACTTTTCAGGCTTCGTGCTCCCTTTCATTCGGACCCATCGTCTACGCCCTGGGTGGAGCCCCCGTGAACGGTTCGGACACAATGCCTCAGTGCTCTCCCACCGACTCGGGCCGGTACCCCCAATGGCCTCGGGCAGCAAATCGATATAAATCCTGCGATTGAGCGGTCGATGCTCGTTTGCTGCCTCATTCCACCAACGGTTGGTGCGATGTTGATGCTGCTTTTCCGCCACGGTCGGCAGTATTCTCATATCGTCACGCCGGTGCTC
The DNA here is from genome assembly GCA_963277665.1 of Viscum album. Lineage (NCBI taxonomy): Eukaryota > Viridiplantae > Streptophyta > Magnoliopsida > Santalales > Viscaceae > Viscum > Viscum album. The sequence continues at coordinate 1,297,651,268 of OY728135.1, forward strand.
CCGGTCCTCGAGTGAATGGCCGCATGATTCACATTTTCCACCTCCCATTCTGACCAGGCGAAACCTCGACACTCTTGACACTATCCCTCAGTGCATCTTCGCATATCCAGGGGATATGACCACGATGTGGCGTGCTTTGAGCCCTTATGGTCCGAGCTCTAAGACCTTAAACTAAGATCTCCCTTTATGGTCCGAGCTCTAAGACCTTAAACTAAGATCCCCCCTTTATGGTCCGAGCTCTAAGACCTTAAACTAAGATCTCCCCTTATGGTCCGAGCTCTAAGACCTTAAACTAAGATCTCCCCTTATGGTCCGAGCTCTAAGACCTTAAACTAAGATCTCCCTTTATGGTCCGAGCTCTAAGACCTTAAACTAAGATCCCCCCTTTATGGTCCGAGCTCTAAGACCTTAAACTAAGATCTCCCCTTATGGTCCGAGCTCTAAGACCTTAAACTAAGATCTCCCTTTATGGTCCGAGCTCTAAGACCTTAAACTAAGATCCCCCCTTTATGGTCCGAGCTCTAAGACCTTAAACTAAGATCCCCCCTTTATGGTCCGAGCTCTAAGACCTTAAACTAAGATCCCCCCTTTATGGTCCGAGCTCTAAGACCTTAAACTAAGATCTCCCCTTCTGGTCCGAGCTCTAAGACCTTAAACTAAGATCTAGCCCTTATGGTCCGAGCTCTAAGACCTTAAACTAAGATCCTCTAGCCCTTATGGTCCGAGCTCTAAGACCTTAAACTAAGATCCTCCACCTTTATGGTCCGAGCTCTAAGACCTTAAACTAAGATCCAGCCCTTATGGTCCGAGCTCTAAGACCCTAAACTAAGATCTACCCCAAATGGGGTCCTACGTCCTGCATGACGTTAAACTGCACTCACAGAACTACGTGTGGCTTGATCTCCAGCCTGATGGAGTACGTAGGAACGCCCGGGCATTTCGACTCGGGTCCAGCCTCAGGGATCGTTAAGTCCCGCCCCTCCTCGTCGCCGGCCGTCTGGCCTGACTTCGGGTAGAGTGGTGCAGTTGTGATATTCTCCCCGATTCAGCTCGGGATGCCCCATCGCAATGATGGGAAGCGACAGTTTCCTCGTCAGAGAGGTGCTGTCTGAGAATTGAGGTGACTCACGGCCAGATTAGTGCATCCGCCCAATACGCTTTCCCCGCGGTGGCGCAATTTTGAGAGCGTTGGATTCTGTCCGAACAAATCGTCACTTCGCCCCACGCTTCGCATGCCCTGTTGATCTGGATTTTCCACCCTTGTGTCTGAAGGAACCCCAAAGCGGTATTCATGATGACATGTGGTCCGCCTCCTGCAATATGAATGATGGCTTTTTTCGGTCCGTCTATTGCAGTTGTTATGGTCGATCCACTGTCCGCCTACCGTCTTGGGCATTTCCTGGAAGGCCGATCGTTGTGGATGTCTGGATTCGGGACACGCGATTCACCCTTTCTCATTTCCCTATGTTCGGATAAAATCTCAACGCCCCTAGCGTTGTCCCGCTCGTGTGTTGGAACAAGTTGGGGGACGATACATTGGTTAGGTCTGAGGTCTCCTTTCCCAGGAATGACCTCCCTCTTTTCTCCAGAAACCCAGCGCCCCTATTTATAGGCGAGGCCGGGCCCGCGCTGCGCGGAAAGCGCTTTGCGCGACCGCAGCGGCGAATTTCGCGACCGGTGCCCCTTTTTGCGCGCCTAAGTCCCGCGCCGCCCAGGACTTCGGCATTCCGGCGTCTCCCTCGGAACCCAATCGTTGCGACCTCTCGCCGATCAGATTCCGAGGGGGGGCTTTTGTAGACGCCGGAAAAGTCCGTTGCTCCCAAACGAAGCTCCGGATGCGGAAAGCGAGGTCATATTTGGAGTAGGAAGGATGTTTCGGAGGGCCCGGAGGCCGTGCGCGGAATTTCAGAGGCACGCGCGCAAAGGTGATGCCCCGCGCGGAAAACCCCCGGGATGCGCGCAATGCGCCGGCTCGGCGCGCAATTCTGCGCGCCGCGGGTCCGCGCGCCTCCCTTACGCGCCGCGCCCGATTCCGCGCCCGCGAGAAGAATTTCGCGCTCGCACCCTGGATTCCGCGCCCGGGGTTGCCTATAAATACAAGGCGACCCCCAACGTTTCAAAGGTTGCTGGAAGTCGAAACGTCTCCCGTGCGCGCAATTCAACCCCTTCCGCGCGCAATGACGAACTTCAGGTAACCTCCTTTCTTTCGCGCAAGAAAGCCTCGGGGTCCGCCTTCGCGCGCAATCCCCTCTGGCTCCTTTCATTTGAATAAACACTCACCCTAAGGCCTTTGCGCGCAAAAGAACCCGCTTGCGCGCAATTGCCCCGGGGTGCGCGCAATCCGGCCCGATTGCGCGCACCCCCCCTTCTTTCAAGTGGCCATTCATTAGAGAATGAGCCGTTGCCCCCGCGCGCTATCCGAAGCCCGGTGTGAGCAATCTGAAGCATCCGCGCGCAAGGCGCTGGCCCAATTGCGCGCCAGCCGCCCCGATTGCGCGCCGGCCCGCAGTATTGCGCGCAAAGCTTCCTTTTTGCGCGCAATCTGCCAGGGTCGTCCCCGTTGACCTCCTAAGGTTACCCGCCTATGTGGCACCCGATGATTCTCATCCCGGGTGCCCGCACCGTGCGTTGTCTTCCCGTGCGGCCCTCCAGGCTTGCGCGAAGTGACACGCACCTATGTCCAGCATGACGTTAAACTGCATATATGTCCAGCATGACGTTAAACTGCATACTCGTCCAGCATGACGTTAAACTGCATATACGTCCTGCACGACGTTAAACTGTACATCGTCCGCGCTGCAAGACGTTAAACTGCCAAGTGCTTCGTCCGGCAACCTATGCCCAGCATGACGTTAAACTGCACACCCGTCCAAGCTGCACGACGTTAAACTGCCTAGCCCCCATCGTCCGCGCTGCAAGACGTTAAACTGCCAAGTGCTTCGTCCGGCAACCTATGCCCAGCATGACGTTAAACTGCACACCCGTCCAAGCTGCACGACGTTAAACTGCCTAGCCCCCATCGTCCGTGCTGCAAGACGTTAAACTGCCAAGTGCCTCGTCCTCAACACATGACGTTAAACTGTACTTCGTCTGGCAAGACGCTAAACCGTCCGCAACCTGATCCCGTGCTCCGCACGCAGGGTCTCCCCCGGTTTGGACGTGGCCCCCACCCGCTCGTCTCTGCAGGGATGTCGGGATTGTCCCCCTTTTGGGACGATTTAATGGGAGTGGCTTTTCCCTACGGGGGCAGGGTATTACAAACCCCTAGCTTCTCGTGGGAGGCTGCACATGTGTATCTCCATTGCACCTCCCCACTGCCGAAGCCAGTAGAGGGTCTGACTGGGATCGAGGTGTCTTTTGCTTTCGGTCCAAGTCCCTTCCAACTGAGTTTTGCAGTATCCGGGCTGCCCCAAGTGCGTAAGTCCTGACAGATTGAACTACGTGGACTTTGATCCCTGTCTTCTATACAGGGTACGTAGGAAGCCTCCCTGAGGTCCAAGCCCACCACCTGGTCGTCCCGGTCGTATTTACGTCGGTTCGTCCATCAGTGGACCCCTCCAGGGTTCACGCTTGCGTTGATTCACCTATGAATCCGCCCCTGTGGGAGACCGCCCGTGTGTATCTCCACGGTGCCTCCCCACAGCCCCCCTTTTCCATTTCCCCTTTTATCGTCCAGCATGACGTGAAACTGTGATCCACCCGGCCGTTCCATCCCCCTCCGTGCGAGGTGGTTCGGTTCAATCCTCCGCCCGGCGGCCTCGACCTCTTCGTGAGTCGGCCTGCCGACGTCCAGCATGACGTTAAACTGTATGCCCGAACTACGTTGACTTTGATCCGTGTTAACGCGCGGTACGTAGGAAGCCCCCCTGGGGTCCAAGCTCTTTACTCCATCATCCATCCTGATCCTTACCCGGGCCGCCACATCCCGGTGGGGTCATGCCACTTCACTCCACTCCACGTTACTTGGGAAGCCGCCCATGTGCTGGCCCCAGCGTCGGAGGTTCCCCGCAAGGGGTTCTGTCATCTGATCCAATTTTCGTGTTGATCGGTCCGATGCCGTCCCCGCTGGACGTTAAACTCGCGGCATACCCCGTGTTAAACACGGGAAGCTGAGGAAAACCTCAGGTGACACAGTTCCCCGCACCTAGTACGGGATGCCTCAGGCCATCGTGCCTTCGAGAAGCCCTATTAGGGACGGAAGACAGGCGTGCAGAGCCGCAGTGTTACAACACGCCCCCAGCACCCAGAGCCACCCGGCCTTCTCACCGCAGGTTGCTGCCCCGCCCAGACTCCTTGGAACGTCCGGGCGGAAGCAGCGTAATTAACCGGTGTCCATGAAGATATGGCGCCGGGAACGAGATTCACGAACATTCTTAAGTCTATGAGGGAGACCCGGATTAGGCGACAAGTTCCGAGGAGACGTCCAAGGAAGGAGAAGCCGACATCCCATCATCCCGGTTTCGATCAAGGAGCAGACGCCCCTGAATAAGGGACGGATGCCGCCCACCCTTGGAAAGCGGGACTGCGGGACCACAAGCCGCGCGCCCATCCCCTCGGGTTGACGGGTGCACGCGCGAACGCGTCCTGGCGGAACGGCGTAACCCGACGCACATCCGCACCGAAACAATCATGTAGTATTTTTCTATGAGAACTGTGTGTCTTAGCTGTGTAAGATAACTTGGGAAAGGGAAGAGGATTCAAGTGCATTCCATGTGTAAGGACAACGTGCTGTGTATGGGGTGTTACACGACCAGTTCTAGCAGAAGTACATGCCCATGTTAAAGGCTTAAGGGAACACATTGTGTAGTTATGTATATACGTCGTGTGTCCTTGTTTTGAAAAACTTGAATGATTTCTTTCTCCTGTTTCCTCCTTACTCTTCTAGTTTTCATTCCTTGATGATCTTGATCTAAGGTGTGCGGTTGACCTTACAGAGTTATGCCACTGAGACATCCTTTGGTTGTATGCTAGTTACAGGTAAACGATCAGACACCAGACATGACTGATCAAGGACTACCTAAAGATCCTCCAGTTGTGCTAGTCTTGGCACCGGTCATCATTCTAGACACAGGTGTTGAAGCACAGTTCTGAGATGACTTTATGAGGTCCATGCAGACCTTCTGAGGAGTACAACATCCATCCCCTTCTATGGAAGAGTTGACGCGGGTTTTCCAGCAGCAGCATCCTCCCACATTCACTAGGTAAGGAGGACCTCTATATTATGAGTCATGGTTAGAAGCCATACTTTCCATCATTGAGCATCTGGAGACGCATCCTGAGAGGAGGTTCAATCTCTCTACGTACATGCTTCTTAATTCTACCAAGAGATGGTGGGATGTGATCTCACAGGCAGGACGCCAGAAAGTTATGGCTTGGGATGAATTCCAACATGCCTTCTATGACTACTTATATCCAAATAATTTGAGGGCCAATCGAGTCTGAGTGTTCATGAGTCTGGAGTAGGGTACTCTTTTGGTTATGTAGTATTCTTCTCGTTTCAAAAAGCTACAGTGCTTCATGCCTATTCGAGGAGGTGATGAGTTATTCTTGGCAAGGAAATTTGAGGATAGTCTCAGGTACGACATCTGATCGTAGGTGAACATCTTTAGGTTGACATCCATCAATTCTATCATCAACTAGAAGCTAATCACATAGCCTAATTTGAGGGATTTTGGAGTTGTTATCCAGGGCGTTTTGACATTTGAAGTTTCTATTCCTCCTACTTATAGTAGGAAGCACTGCATGGGGTGTCCATGCAGTGATCCAAGGAGGCGAGACACTTGTTATGGTAGCTAGGTGGTGTGATACCAGTGCACGAATACCCCCTATGGTGATTCATGTTGTTAGTAGGAGGGATAATAACTCCAGATGTCAAGCCGCCCTGGCTCAAGACTCAATAATCCCTCAAATTTCACTCTGTGATCAGCACCTGGTTGACTATAGAAGTAATGGAAGTCATCCTGAAGATCTTCACCTATGAACCGATGTCATACTTTAGACCATCCACAAATTTCCTTACCTTGAATTACACATCACCTCCTAGAATAAGCATGAAGTGTTGTAGCTCAGTGAAGTGAGGCAAAAAATATATAACAGAAAGATTACCCTACTCCAGAGTCATGAAATCTCGGGCTCGATCGGCCCTCAAGGTATTTGGGTATTAGTATTCATAGAAGGCATGTTGGAACTCATCCCAAGCCATAACCTACTAGCTCCCACCTGTGATATCACATCCCACCATCTCTTGTCGGAATCCCGAAGCATCTACGTAGCGAGCTTCACCCTCCTCTCTGGAGGCATCTCTAGATGCTCGAAGATAGAAATCATAGATTCTAACCATGACTCTGCATCCATAGTTCCTCCTTCCCCTATGAAGGTGGGAGGATTATGCTACTGGAAAACTTGCGTCAGCTCTACCATAAACGGCGTAGGATGCGGTACTCTGCGGATGGTCTGCATGAAGCTCATGAAGCCCTCTTGTAACTATGCATCGGCACCTCTGTACGAAATGATGTCTGGTGACAAGACTGACACCACTGGAGGATCGATAGGTAGTCCTTGATCATCCATGTATGTTGTCTGATCACTACCCGGTAACTGGCGGAAAACCGGAGGACGTCTCGGTGGCATGACTCTGCAAGTTCAAATGCACACCTTAGATCAAGATCGTCAAGGACTGAAAACTAGAAGTGTAAGAAGAGAGCAGGTGAAAGAAAGTGTAACACCCCAAGCTTCCATGGTAGGCTTCTCTTTGAATAATATAGTAGCGTGTGTTGTACGCAACTTCGAGTTCTAACACACACCACAACCAATCAAAATAGTCGTTATGAATAGTAATACCCACTTTTTGAAATTTTATAAATTTTATCATTCAAAATTGAATTCATTTTTGGACTCAGAATATCAAAATTAGCTTAGGGTGAATTTTTGGTATTTTTCTAAAAACATTCAATTTTTGATGAATAGTGAAAAAACACTGAGTTATAGTTTAAAACCGAATTTTTATTTAAATAATTATTTATTTTATTTAAATTTAGTTAAGGTCAAAATAGATACATAATACCTATATAAGTTCAATGTAATTCATTGGAGTTAATTTAGAATAATTTTAGATATATGAAAATTTTATTGAACTTTTCACCGTCTTTTACCCACCTCTTATGAGAATTTGGAAATTCACATAAAACTTAATTTTACCACTTCTATGAGTGGAATTTCAAAATTCCGAGAGACACAGTTAATATCAAGGAGTAAAATGTGGTTCAATAAGATAAAAATAATTTTTGGTGAATAGTAACTTTTTAATTTTATTTACCACGGTTAAAAGTAAATAGGGTAATTAAGGGTAAAAATGATATTAATATTACCCTAAAACATGTCCTAATTTTATTGTAAAATTTTATCTGGACCAAAAACAACCTTAGGAATAAAATATTATCATTTAGGTCCACTTGGATTAGATTAGGACATTTATTATTATTTAATTCAAAGAAGAGTTAAGAGATTCAAAATCAAAGTTTATTTACTAAAACATTTTTAATATAGGGTTATAAATAAGATAAATTCTATTATAAATATTAATTAGAAAGATAAAAATATTTTCTACATAATTTTACTTTATTTATAATTTTTAGACATTAAATAATTTAATTTATTTATGACACAATGGTGATGCAGTAATTACCTAATTAATGAAATATTAAAATAATTGATATTATAAATATAAAAATAAATGTAATTTGAGACTTTTTATAAATTACACTAATTTTATAGGTTAATATGAAATATTATAATTGGTTATATACATTGTTTTCGAAGTAACAATGTTGTTATGAAATTATCAAAAACAAAATACCCAATAGTGTCAAAATTGACATAAAAGAGTTTTTAAAACAAATATTATATTATTAATTGATATTCTATTCCTAAAAATCTTAGTTTCGGACAAAGGACTTAAATAATGATATTTGTATCATTAATGGACCACTTGGGGGTCTCTTAGAAGTATATATCAAGTTTGTTAACTATATAATATAAAAATACAAAGAGACATGGTAAATGTCAAACTAATTAACTAAGAGTTAAAACTAAATGATAAGGTTAATATAGTGATCCAAACCTATCTAAAACCTATTGTTTGAATGTTTTTCGACCTATCCCCACCTTAACATTTAAATAATCTAATTTATATCCATTATAAACTGAATATGAATTTATTATAAAATAATATTTCTAGCATTTCCTAAGGTACCCCTCACCCCTCTTATAAAAGGGAACTCACCCTTCTCTCAAATTCATACCTTAAAAGCCTTTGGGATCATCCAACCTCTACTCAAATACCCTCTAAAATATCCTACCTTAATCCTAGAGGTCTTACTTTAGTCATAAAGTCAACCTAAGGATCCCTTTTGATCAAATCAAAAGGAAGAAACCGAAGAAGAGGTAATGTTTTCACCACCCTCTTTCAAGTTCCTTTCTTCTTCAACTTCTTCTTTCTTTGTTATTCCCATTCTAAAATAATAACTCTGGTATCTTAACTATAATTTGATGTTATTATAAATATGGTATAACCATATTCAGTATTCTATCCATCCTTTGAATGACATGTCACCATACGTGCGTGCGTACGGCTTACCGTCTCCACATCGTGGTGTAATTGTTATTAAATAAATTATTATTTTGATGGGTATAATAATGATGTGTAATTCATTTAAATAATAAATATAACATGATAATGATTATTTATAAATTATATACCATCCAATTATATATTATTTTAATATCAAAAGAATGATATTGTCGCTCATGCGTACGTACGGACTACCGTCTCCACGAACGCGAGGAGATTCATTCCCCATCGTATCCATTCAAAACTAATTCTCATTTAATGATTAAAAATAATGTTTAAGGACTTTATATAATTCTATATATGAATAATATAGAACCTATCCATAACAAACGTGGCTTATGTAACAAAACATATAAAAGAAAACGAGTAAGTTAACACCTGAAACCACAATAATACTAAGATATTATTAACAAAGCAATGTTAAAAGATAATATAAGATATCATATTAATTTAAATGATTATTGAATGACTTAATAAAAATTATTTCACCATTATAAAGGAGTTTAACCTACCCTTTACCAAGTAAAAGTACATGGTAAGGGTTTATTTCACAATCTCTTCATTATCCGAGTTTGTTTATACGTAATTATCTACTGAGACTTCTTTATCATCCACATACATGTTTCTTAAAAATGTATTTCAAATCATTCTTACTATTTTACAGACTATGGGTTAAAGTCATTTATACCCTTTTTGACTTTTTATAAGAATTTTATAAAGGAATCTTTCGGTCGTTTTCCAAACAAGATCCTTTTTAACCTTTTCGATAGAATTAAGGTAAGAATGTATTTTTTTACATATACGGCAGGTACGGCAATTTTCCGCCGTTATAAAATCGTCAAAGCATACCTTACAAGATTATAAGAATATTTTCAAATTAAATGTTTTCTTTTATAATTATGTTTCTTTTAAATGATTTCAAAAAAAGAGATATTTCTCTGAAATAGTTTTGATTTCATCTATGTCAACATCCTTTGATGGATTTTAATCTTATTTGAAGTTTATTTATTATGATACAAAACATCCATATTGTATTGGAGATTTTGTGATATGTTTGATTGTGGATGTGTTATTTTTATACCATTCATGGTTTATGGAGAAAGTATTGACATTTCATATGCTAGTTTTAATACGAATGTTTATGTTATGTTAAACTTGTTCATATGATAAATGCATTGGACTTAATAAGTGACGGGTGGAGCCCGATATAGCTCCTTGATGCATTGGTAGGTCTCATGAGACAAACTAGTGTCCTAGAACAAGGCCTTGACAAAATCTTCTTTGTATTCTTGGCACAAGGCCTTGACTATGTGGTTATGATAGTCTGGCATTATGCATTCCATCATTATGAAAGTGGTTATTGATATTGCATGTGATTATTCGACTAGTAGAATATCCATGTGAATAAGTAAATGGAATTATTTCATTTTATTTCTTCCATATTATGATGAATTTCAAGTTTAAAAAGATTTTTATTTAGTTATACATTGCCTTAAATGTTTATGCTTATTTATGAAAGTTTTCACTATATTGTTATCCTTACTGGACATATGAGCTCACCCATTTTTATGTTTTAATTTTCCTAGGATGTGAAGAAATATTTTATGAATGACCTGCAGGGATAGTATGAGGGGATATGAGTGTGGACTATGGAGACTATGTTGTTGTAGTTTTCATTTTATGATGTAATGTAATTTTTATGAATGTATCTAGTGATTCCAAGGCTACTAAACTAATCAGTCTTTCGAGACTTGATCTTTTGTAATCATGCCAATGTTATGTAATAATTCACCGACTCTAGGTAATTGGGTTCGGGGCATTACAGTTGGTATCAGAGGAAGTTTAGTACAAACCTTGGAAGCTAGATTTAGATAAAATTTGATTAAATCACATAACCCTAAGATAGACTTTGAGGATTAGTATAGAAGAACTTCCTAGAATTTTGGTATTGTAGAGATTTTTTGAGTTTTCTGAGAAATAAATCATTGTCTAGATATGAGCTGGTAGAGGCTGCTCTGGAATAGATGTACCTAGGGGTAAAACCCGAAAACACCACTTTGATCTAGACTCGAACAGGAACGGGTGCACAACAACGGGCCTTGCTGCACTCTTGGTTACGAAACTCCCGGGGGATATGCTTAGGATAATTCTCATTTTCTTTACAAACCATTATGAAGGGTTTATGCATATATACTACCTCAAAGAAAAACATTTTTTATGATTATGGATTATATCCATAAAGAGTTCAATTTATGTTAAGTGTTTTACAAGTATATAATTATGTATGTTGATTCATAAACTGATCTAGTTTATGCCATTTTTTAGAAATGGTACCTAGTGGAAGAAATGGAGACCATATCAATGTACGCACTCCATATAGGGATTTCCCTTCTTCTCAAGATAATTATAGTGGAGTTGGTGATGCAACTGGTGCTGATCATCTAATCACCTTACTGGGACAACTCACTCAGGTTATGAATAATAACCTTACCCGTATGGAGCACACTGATCCGTAGCGTGGAGGATCAATGTTAGATTGCATCATGAGGCAACAACCACCAATGTTCAATGGGAGTAAAAATACCTTAGTAGATGAGCAATGGATAAATTCCCTAGAGAAAATATTTCAGGCTTTGGGGAATAGAGAAAGGTAAAACATTATCATGGCAGTTTATCGCCTCACTGGAGATGCTGATCAATGGTGGTCATTTATACAAAACACAAAGGAAGATGATGAAGTATCAAATATGGAATGGAGGGAGTCCAATGAGATTTTCTTAGAAAAATACTTTCCTCATGACCATCGAGCAGATATGGAAAGGAAATTTCTGAGTCTGAGGCAAAAGGAGGATTAGAATGTCACAAAGTATGAGGCTAACTTTACAAGGTTAGCAAGGTATGTTTCAGATTATATAAGTAACCCAATAAGTAAGATTTATCGTTTCTTTTATGGGTTAAAACTGTTTCTCCATCGATCATTAGTCTCACAAACCTTCTCGTTGTACGAAGATATTGTCTCATGTGCTATCAAGACAGAAAAGGAATTCTCTAAGTCTTATGACTTTAAAGGAAAGCAGGAGAAGAATATATTTGTTGATCACTCTGGGAATGGAAATATAGGGAAGAAGGGAAAATTTGAATATCCATCCTACAGTAAATGTGGGAACAAACACCCCGGTACTTTCTTAAAAGGAATGGGAGTCTATTACAAGTGTGGTGAAAAAGGCCACCAAGCTCGTGATTGCAAGGGGAAGAAGGAATCTACTAATGTCCAATGCTACAATTGCAGGGAGATGGGACATTATGAAAATGATTATACTAATCTTCAGGGGAAATTACCTCAGAAAAGGCCAAGGGATCAAGGACAAGTTTACGCTATCACTACTGTTGAGGTAGAAGCTCTGAAAGATGAGGTGGCAGGTAATTTAATGGTATCCTCAAGTTTAGAAAATGCATTATTTGATTCTGTATCATTGCATTGTTTCTTATCTTCCCAGTTTTCTAAGAAAATTAAATATTTCCAATTTGATTTAACAAGGGAGTTGTCAGTTAAAACTCCTAAGGGAAGTATCATCACAACAAAGTTTTTTGAATCAATCCCCATTAGAGCACATAAATGTTCTTTATCTATGGATCTCATCGTCATACCTATGATTGAATTTGATATAATCCTCGGTATGGATTGGCTTTCAGACCATGATGAAAAAATTTATTGTAATAAGAAGGAGGTTACTATTTTTTATGATGATGATAAGAAACACCTTATCTTTAGAGAAGAATCATCACCACCTAATTTTTACCTAGATCCACCCCCAGTAGCTCAACTAAATTAAATTATTGGGGAGGAAGAGAATGAAATAACTGTGGGTAAGGAAAGAAATGTTCAAATAGAGGATGTACTTATTGTGAAATAATATGTAGATGTGTTTCCATAAGATTTACCTGGACATCCTCTAGAACAAGAAATTGAGTTTTCCATTGATTTAATTCCTGGATCAAGGCCCATATCGAAGACCCCTTATAGAATGGCCACTATGGAATTAGTGGAACTAAAGAAACAACTAGAGGAATTGAGTAATAAGGGATTTATTCACCCTAGTGTTTATCCATGGGGATCCCCTGTCCTTTTTGTTAAGAAGAAAGATGGATCTATGAGGTTATGTATCGATTACAGGGAGATCAATGTTATAACAATAAAGAAAAAGTATCCCCTACCTCGCATTGATGATTTATTTGACCAACTACATGGAGCTCAATACTTTTCAAAGATTGACCTTCGATCTGGATACCATCGGTTGTGTGTGAAGAAGGAAGACATTCCGAAGACAGCATTTCGAACCAGGTACAGGCATTACGAGTTTACAGTAATGCTTTTTGGGCTGACTAATTCACCCTCTGTATTCATGGATCTAATGAATAGAGTTTTCAAGGAATATCTCAATGATTTTGTGGTGGTATTTATTAATGATATCTTGGTATGCTCCAAAAGAAACGAAGATCATGAAAATCACTTGCGCATTATCCTGAAGACTCTGAGAAGACATGAATTATATGGGAAGTTTAGCAAGTGTGAATTATGGCTTCAAGAGATTTATTTTCTTGTCCATATTTTCTCTAAAGATGGAATCTCTATTGATCCTTCTAAGACCAAGGAAATCCAAGAATGGCTTGCACCGAAAAGTAAAACTAAGGTACGCAGTTTTATTGGTTTAGCAGGTTATTATCGACGTTTCGTCCAGAATTTTTCCCGCTTGGCTGACCCATTAACAAAGCTCACATTTAAAGGGGTTAAATTTGTTTGGAAAAAAGAGTGTGAACAATGTTTTGAAGAACTGAATAGAATATTAGTCAATGATCCTATATTGACACTACCATTGGGGAATGATGGGTTCATTATTTATAGTGATGCATCGAAAAAAGGACATGGTTGTGTCCTTATGCAGAATGATTGGGTTATTTCCTATGCATCACAACAGTTGAAAATTCATGAGAAAAACTATCCTACTCATGATCTCGAGTTAGCAGCTGTGATATTTGCTTTGAAGATATGGAGACACTACCTCTATGGTGAAAAATGTGAGATTTATACTGATCATAAGAGTTTGAAGTATATTTTCTCACAAAAATGACTCAACATGAGGCAAAGGAGATGGCTTGAATTACTCAAGGATTATGATTTCATGATACACTACCACCCGGGGAAGGAAAATAAGGTGGTAGATTCTTTGAGCAGAAAATATCATGGAGTTTTGAACAATATGAGAATTGAAAGGGATCTAATTTTCATGGATCTAGTGAAGATGGACATGGGAATAACCATGGAAGGTGAAACATCAATGCTTTTTCAAATGGTTCGAAACCATCTTTACTAGAAAGGATTAAGAGTTCTCAGACCAATGATGAAGAATTTCAAAATAAGATTAAAGTAGTGAATGATGGTAGATTGAGTGAATTTGTGTATAAAGATGGAATTTTGAAATTCGGGAAGAGACTTTTTGTTCCTGATATACTTGATCTAAAAAGGGAATTGTTGGATGATTCTCATAGTTCCAATTTCTCTATACGCCCAAGGAGCACCAAAATTTATATATATTTGAAGGAACATTTTTGGTGGGACAACATGAAGAGGGAGATTGCTGATTTTTGTGTCAAGATGTACGGTTTGTCAACAAGTGAAAGCTGGAAGGCAACAGCCTGGAGGAGTCATGCAACCTCTTACCATACTTGAGTGGAAATGGGATAATATCACGATGGACTTTTTCATAGGACTACCAAAGACTCCTAGAAGGAACGATGAAATATGGGTTATTTTTTATCTTCTTACCAAGTCAGCACATATTCTTGCTATAAGAGAAGATCTACCATTGGAACGTCTAGAAAGACTATATATTAATGAAGTTGTGAGACTTCATGGAGTGCCCCTATCGATTGTTTCTGATCGTGATCCCTGTTTTACTTCAAGATTCTAGAAAAGTATTCAGAAAGACCTTGATACTGAACTTCGTTTGAGTACTTCCTACCACCCCCAAACTGATGAACAATCAGAACAAACTATTCAAACCTTAGAAGACATGTTGAGATTATGATCACTTTACTTTCAGGGTATGTGGGATCAATATTTACCTCTAGTGGAATTTTCTTATAACAATAGCTTCCATTCAAGTATTCGGATGGCACCATATGAAGCGTTATATGGAAATAGATGTCGCACACCAACCTATTGGGATGACATTGGTGAAAGAAAACTTGTTGGCCTAGAACAGGTGGAGGAAACAATAGAAAAGGTAAAGGTAATCCAAAACTACATCCAAGCAGCTCAAAGTAGGCAGAAGAGCTATGCTGATAACTGAAGGAAGGATTTGGAATTTCAAGTAGGAGATCATGTTTTATTGAAGGTATATCCATGGAAGGGAGTTATATGTTTCGGTAAGAAAGGTAAATTGAGTCCCAGGTACATCGGATCTTTCTAAATTCTAGAAAAAATTGGGGTTGTAGCTTACCGTTTGTAAATGCCGCCAAGTCTCTCTAAAGTTCACGATGTGTTCCACGTATCACTATTGAGAAAATATATGCCAGACCCAATGCATGTACTCACTTAGGAGGAATTAGAAATAGAACCCGATCTGTCTTATTGCGAAGAGCCCATCAGGATTCTTGATACAAGAGAACAAGTGCTGAGAAACCGGACGACTCGTCTGGTAAAAGTTCTATGGAGAAACCATAAGATGGAAGAGGCGATGTGGGAACCTAAGGAACTTATGAAGAAGAACCAATCAAGTCCTTTCATGCAGTAGTATTCTAGAAATTTTGAGGATGAAATTATTTGAAGGAGGGGAGAATGTAACACCCCAAGCTTCCATGGTACACTTCTCTTTAAATAATATAGTATTGTGTGTTGGATGTAACTTTGAGTTCTAACACACACCACAACCAATCAAACTAGCCGTTGTGAATAGTAATATCCACTTTTTGAAATTTTATAAATTTTATCATTCAAAATGGACTTCATTTTTGGATTTGGAATATTGAAATTAGCTTAGGGTGAATTTTTGGTATTTTTCTGAAAACATTCAATTTTTGATGAATAGTGAAAAAACACTGAGTTATAGTTTAAAACCGAATTTTTATTTAAATAATTATTTATTTTATTTAAATTTAATTAAGGTCAAAATAGATACATAATACCTATATAATTTAAATTTAATTCATTGGAGTTAGTTTAGTATAATTTTAGATATATAAAAATTTTATTGAACTTTTCACCGTTTTTTACCCACCTCCTATGAGAATTTGGAAATTCACATAAAACTTAATTTTACCACTTCTGTGAGTGGAATTTCACAATTCCAAGAGACATGGTTAATATCAAGGAGTAAAATGTGGTTCAATAAGATAAAAATAATTTGTGGTGAATAGTAACTTTTTAATTTTATTTACCACGGTTAAAAGTAAATAGGGTAATTAAGGGTTAAAATGATATTAATATTACCATAAAACATGTAATAATTCTATTGGACAAGTGTATGTCGACCAAAAACAACCTTAGGAATAAAATATTATCATTTAGGTCCACTTGGATTATATTAGGACATTTATTATTATTTAATTCAAAGAAGAGTTAAAAGAGTCAAAATCAATATTTATTTATTAAAACATTTTTAATATAGGGTTATACATAAGAAAAATTCTATTATAAATATTAATTAGAAATATAAAACTATTTCCTACATAATGGTAATTTATTTATAATTTTTAGACATTAAATAATTTAATTTATTTATGACACAATAGTGATGCAGTAATTACCTAATTAATGAAATATTAAAATAATTGATATAATAAATATCAAAATAAATGTAATTTGAGACTTTTTATGAATTAAAATAATTTTCTAGGTTAATATGACATATTAGGATTGGTTATATAAATATTTTTTTAAGTAATAATTCTTTTATGAAATTATCAAAAACAAAATACCCAATAGTGTCAAAATTGACATAAAAGAGTTTTTAAAACAAATATTATATTATTAATTGATATTCTATTCCTAAAAATATAATTTTCGTCCAAAGGACTTATATAATTATAGCAGTATCATTAAAGGACCACTTGGGGGGTCTCTTGGAAGTATATAGTATGTTTATTAACTATATAATATAAAAATACAAAGAGACATGGTAAATGTCAAACTAATTAACTAAGAGTTAAAACTAAATGATAAGGTTAATATAGTGACCCAAACCTATCTAAAACCTATTTTTTGAATGGTTTTGGACCTATACCCACCTTAATATTTAAATAATACACTTTAGAGCCATTATAAACCGAATATGAATTTATTATAAAATAATATTTCTAGCTTTTCCTAAGGTGCCCCTCACCCCTCTTATAAAAGGGCACTCCCCTTTCTCTCAAATTAATACCTTCAAATCCATTGGGCTCATCCAAAATCTTCCCAAATACCCTATCAAATATCCTCCCTTCATCCTAGAGGCCTTCCTTTAGTCATAAATCCAACCTAAGTAGCCCTTTTGATCAAATCAAAAGGAAGAACCCGAAGAAGAGGTAATGTTTTCACCACCCTCTTTCAAGTTCCTTTCTTCTCAAACTTCTTCTTTCTTTGTTATTCCCATTCTAAAATAATAAATCCAGTATATTCTATATACTGTGATGTTATTTTAAATATTAAACAACCATATTCAGTATTCTATCCATCCTTTGAATGACATGTCACCATACGTGCGTACGTACGGCTTACCGTCTCCACGTCGTGGTGTAATTGTTATTAAATAAATTATTATTTGGATGGGTATAATAATGATGTTTAATTCATGTAAATAATAAATATAACATGATAATGGTTTTTTATATATGATATACCATCCAATTATATATTATTTTAATATCAAAAGAATGATATTGTCGCTCGTACGTACGTACGGACTACCGTCTCCATGAATGCGATGAGATTCATTCCTCATCGTATCCATTCAAGAATAATTCTCATTTAATGATTAAAAATAATGTTTAAGGACTTTATATAATTATGGATATGAATAATATACAACCTATCCATAACAAACATGGCTTATGTAACAAAACATATAAAATAAAACGAGTAAGTTAACACCTGAAACAACGATAATACTAAGATATTATTAACAAAGCAATGTTAAAAGATCATATATGATATCATATTAATTTAAATGATTATTTTATAATTTAATAACAATTATTTCATGATTATACAGGAGGTTAACCTACACTTGACCAAGGAAAAGTACAAGGTAAGGGTTTATTTCACAATCTCTTCATTATCCAAGGTTGTTTATACGTAATTATATACTAGGAATTCTTTATCATCCACAGCCATGTTTCTTAAAAATGTATTTCAAATTATTCTTACTATTTTAAAGAATATGGGTTAAAGTCATTTATACCCTTTTTGACTTTTTATAAAAAGTTTATAAATTAATCTTTCTATCATTTTCCAAACAAGGTTCTTTTTAACCTTTTCGACAGAATTAACGTAAGAATGTATTTTTTAACTTATACGGCGGGTGCGGATATTTTCCACCGTTATAAAATCGTTGAATCTTCCCTTAAAAGATTATAAGAATATTTTTAAAGTAAATGTTTTATTTTATAATTAGGTTACATTTAAATGAATTCAAAAGAAGAGATATTTCTATTAAATAGTTTAGATTTCATTTATGTCAACATCCTTTGATGGATTTTAAGCTTATTTGAAGTTTATTTATTATGATACAAAACTTCCATATTGTATTGAAGGTTTTGTGATTTGTTTGACAGTGGATGTGTTATTTTTATAACATTCGTGTTTTATGGAGAAAGTATTGACATTTCTTATTCTAGTTTTAATATGAATATTTATGTTATGTTAAACCTGTTCATATGATGAATGCATTGGACTTAATAAGTGACGGGTGGAGCCTGCTATAGCTCCTCAATGCATTGGTAGGTCTCATGAGACAAACTAGTGTCTTGGAACAAGGCCTTGACAAAATCTTATTTGTAGTCTTGGCACAAGGCCTTGACTATGTGGTTATGATAGTTTGGCATTATTCTTTCCATCATTATGAAAGTGGTTATTGATATTTCATGTGATTATTCGACTAGTAGAATATCCATGTGAATAAGTAAATGGAATTATTTTATTTTATTTCTGCCATATTATGTTGAAGTTCATGTTTAAAAGGCTTTTGATTTAGTTATACATTGCCTTAAATGTTTATGCTTATTTATAGAAGTTTCAACTATATTGTTATCCTTACTGGGCATCTGATCTAACCCCTTTTTATGTTTTATTTTTTCCAGGATGTGAAGAAATATTTTATGGATGACCTGCAGGGATAGTATGAGGGGATATGAGTGTGGACTATGGAGACTATGTTGTTGTAGTTTTCATTTTATGATGTAATGTAAACTTTATGAATATATCTAGTAATTACAAGGATACTAAACTAATCTGTCTTTCGAGACTTGATCTTTTGTGATCATGTCAATGTTATGTAATAATGCACCAACTCTTGGTAACTGGGTTCGGGGCGTTACAGAAAGCATTCGAGTTTTTCAAAACATGGATACATGGCATGTATAATTCCTACACGGCATGCTTCTTTAAGCCTTCACATGGGCATGTAATTCTACCAACCCAGGTCGTGTAACACCCCATAAACACGGCGTGTTGTCCTAACACACGACGTGTACTTGAATCATCTTCCCCTGCCTGATTTCTACAACACGACTAACCCACACAGTTCTCCTAGGACAAAACTACATGGAATGTTTTTGCCAGACACAGTGTTTACTAGATGAGCTTCACCAACTTGTGTTTTTAGAGACACATCCAGATACAAGCCTCACACTACACGGCATATTCCAGACAGACACGGTGTGTACCAAATGATTTCCACTGACCCGTGTTGTTAGTTACATGGTTGGATTCTAGGGATTACACTACACTGCATGTTCAAGACTGACACGGCATGTATTGCTTGAGTTTTTATCCATCTGTGTCATTAGTCACATGGGTGGACAAATGGTATACACAACACAACGTGTACAACTGGTACACGGTATGTTCCCCAAAGGATTTCCGAACCCCGTGTCTCTACCCGCACATCTAGTGACACAGTTAGAGACTACACAGCGTGTACATATAGTACATGGCATGTACTTAAGAAAAATAGTTTCTTCCCGAATAGAAGAACACATGGTGTGTATTCATCATTACACGGTGTGTATTCTAGTTTTTTTAGGAAATTAAGTCTTAGAAACTACTCTAAAACCCAGAAAAACACTAAAAAGATCATTTAAGTGCCAAATTCTGATCCGTGAGTGCCCATACTACCTATGAATCAAATATTGGCATCTTATACATGTCATAAACAAGCATAATAGATCAATGATCCACAAAATTCTGATCCATGAGGGCCCATAACACCTCAAGAACCAAAGTTTGGCATCCATTCAAACAAACCATACACAAAGAAATATCCTATCAAAAGTAGGTATTCTATCAAGGCATCTATCACAACAGTATTCATATCTAGCAAAACAACTATCACAACAACATGCAATCACTAATTCACCCTAAATGGCATAGCAAGAATGCATGACATGTGATTTCTAGTAGGTGACTATATGATGCATGAGACGGCACACCCTCATCTCATCAGGTTAAAACTGAAATAGAACCTCAACAACATCAACAATAACAGCACAAAACATGTGAATCACCCAATGGTGAAATAAAATCAATTGTAAATTTGAAAAACTAGAAAATTTGCAATAACGAGGTAGATTGGATATTCCCAACACACGAGTTAGCTACTCCCAGGCATAGCTTATTACCAAGTACCTATTCATGTCCTATCCCTAGATATAGGATCCAAACAATAAGTCAAGAGAAAATAATTCCTCTAATACCACTTTGTAAAGTCCTGGTTCCGGAAGCTGCCCAGAGGTTCCCCATACCTGGTTAGTCACATGGCCTCAAGCGCATTTACCCTAATGCTATAGGATGACGACTAGCAGCAAGGGCCTTGGTTGTGATAGTGGGGAAACTATTCCCTCATTGGAAGAGTAACACATTAGAAGAGAAACAGATATACAATAGTAGAAGCAGTAATAATGGCATAAAATAGTAAACAGTAGAAGACTGAAAGAAATAAGCAGTTGGAGCACATATATAATGATGCATGGTACATATGTCAAGGAAAATAGACAAACAAGTCACAATGCTAAAATTAAGTACTAAACCAAAGTACAAGAAAAACAGTAAACAACTCCATAGCATCGCAAGCCAAAGCTTGGTCCCATGATCTCGAACTCCAAAGCAGTCAAGTACCTAAGGTAGAAGAGCGCTTGCCCTTATCTATACCTGCAACAATATAATCTTTTTGGGACCCAAATCATGACCTAAACAGGGTGTGAGACTAAATCCTAGTAGGCAACCACCATGAGATCTGTGTCTAACAGTCATTGAATATATGGCAGGTAATAAGTAAAGAAAGAAGTAAACAAGGAAGTACTCAACAGTAACAATTCCATAGTTTGAAAGCATTCAATTCCACATATTAAGTAATCAGGTAATCAAAGAAGGTAACCCTCTGGGAATTACACTCTTCCTAACCCCTCTGGTTCAACCAAACAACACAAGAAACCCTCTGGGAAGTACACACAGTCTAACCCCTCTGGTTCAGCTTAAGAATAGACTCTTAGAGGAAGCACTCATAATCAATTCCTCCTATATTATTGTATTAGTGCCTAAAGGCGCTTTGGGGAATCAATTACGTTACATTCCCCCTATGGCCCATGTCGAGGAACTGCTGACACACTGAGAAAGCACTTACGTCAATTCCCCCGGTTGTCTCACATCGTAACAGTAAACAGAAACTCTAGAGAATCCCTTAGATCCATTCTCCCTATGGTCTACCACAATAGGTTCTCACAGCCCTATGTAAGTCAATAAATCATAGCAATGCGTATCGGCCAAAGTAACCCTCAACAAATACTTGGCTAGAAGTCTATAGCATAAAAACATGTCAGAATACAAATCACTCCATCCTACAACATTAGGCATGGGAAACAAACAAGGCAGCCTAACAGGATAAACTGTACCAAATGGTCACAAAAAAAACATTCATGGGAAAACACTTCCAAATTGTATAAATTAACACTATTCACAATCAATTTAACCTCTACTCAAGTATACAATAAAAGAAGGCAATTAACAAGGTTAAAATAGTAAACATGCAATACCCCCTTAAAGGTTATTGTTCAAATTTTCACATATAATTCAAAGACTTTCAATGGAAAGGAATAAAACACCTACCTCGGTATTGGGAGATCGATATACATGAACCTCAAGGCTTGAATCTCCCAAGAACACCGTAGATCTTAAAAACATCTAAAATTTTGAACGGGAGATAACTTGAGAAAGAGGAGGAATTAGAAAATGAAGCTCTAGAAGAAGGAAGAGCTTACAGAGGTGATCCCAACGCAATTGATGGTGGTCGAATCGGAGAACAGACAATCGACTGGGGGTTCAGAGGAAGATTTTGGTCGTACGGGTTCTCTTTGATGAATTAGGTCAAGAAGTATACGGTTTTTTCCATTAGACGTGACCCCAGTACGTTTAATGAAAACAAATACTTGGCGTTTACTTTTGAAGGACACTGTGTGTATATACCCTTATAGAGACCCACGTTAGGCAGCCTCTAGGTCACCCCACATAGCCATGTGCAAGGCCGATACATGGCCAGAACACAGCTACCCACGGTAACCGAGTACACGGTGTGTACTTATAAAGTACATGGCATGTACTTCAAAAATTTCCAGAAACTCCTCTTTTTCTAAAAAACACCAGAAAAAGGAAAACATACCTGAAAAGAAGATCCAGGTTCTTACAAACATCCCCCCTTAAAGAAATTCGTCCCCAAATTTCCTTAGCAAGGTGGCGTAGAAGAAGAAACTCCAAACAGCTTCGGCCATTACGATCGTACATCGGTCTCCCTATCCAAAGTCTCATCATGTACTCTCTTATGCTGCCATAGCACCCGTACCAGAGGAACAGACTAGCCATAGATAACCTCCATACTTCGATCAACAATCCAGATAGGATACTCCTCGAATGAGGAGTTCACCTCTAACACAACCTCTTCGGGTTAAAAAACATTAGATGGGTCTAAGAAGTAACGTCGGAGCTAAGAAATGTGGAAGATGTCATGCATAGCTCGGTACCTCTGAGGTAACAATAACTAGTAGGCAATTAGAACAACTCTCTCCAACACCTCAAATGGACCGATGTATCTCGGTGAAAGCTTACCCTGTCTTCTAATCCTTCTGTGTCCCAACCTCAGTGTGACACGTAGGAAAACCTGATCTCCGACCACAAACTCTAGAGGTCGTCTCTGTCAATCAGTATAAGACTTTTGCTGAGACTGTGCAGTAGCCATCCTCTTCTGAATCAACTCTATCTACTATGTGGTCTCCTGGAAAAGATGAAGTCCTAGCATAGCTGACTCTCTTGCCTCCAGCCAACATAAGGGTGATCGGCATGGACAACCATACAAAGCCTCGTAAGGTGCCATCTGAATAGTTTCTTGAAAACTATTGTCGTAGGAAAACTCTGCAAGAGGTATGTGCTTCTCTCAAGAACCTCTAAAATAGAGAATGCATGCTCGAAACATTCCCTCAAGCACTTGAATCGTATGCTCGGACTGGCCATCTGTCTAAGTGTGGTAAGTTGTACTCAAAATTACCTATGTACCCAAAGCCTTCTGAAGTCCCTACCAGACCTGAGAAGTAAAATGTGCATCCCTGTCTGAAACAATGGAGTGTGGAACTCCATTTAAATTCACAATCTCTCAGATGTACAACCTTCCTAGCTCATCAACACTGAAGGTATCTTTGATTAGTAAGAAGTGAGCAAACTTTGTGAGTCTTTCAATGAAAACCCATACTGCATCGTTCCCTCGAGGCGACCTCGGAAAACCTGTCATGAAATCCATCACGACATCATTCCACTTCCACTCAGGAATGGGTAACTGATGCAAAAGCCTTGATGGTTGCTGATGCTCTGCCTTCACCTACTGACAAGTGGAACACCTCATGAAAAAATCAGCAACATCTCTCTTCATAAATGGCCACCAATACTGATGGTGTAGATCACGATACATCTTGGTGACACCTGGATGAAATTCTCAAACTAAGGAATGAAAGTCCTGCATCATCTTCTCGTGTATATCTGGTGGCACCCAAATGAACCCCTATAAATATAAGATCTCATCCTCACCTATGGTCTATTCATCAATAGGTTCCTCTCCTAACATGATTTCCTGTAAGACTAGGCCTTTAGAATCTTGTAGTTTCCTCATTCTTACACGATCAAGAAGAGTAGAGGTAATAGACACAAAGAAAGTAAAGTCTGCCCCTCTCTGTTGTGCACCTCCAAATATATTTCCAAGAATAGAGTCATAATTTGTCACTCATTTCTGGCCTCCTAAACTACCTATATCTAAGTCCTCCTGCTCAACGCATCATCCACTGCGTTGCCTTTCCCACGCATATAGGCAAGCTCAAAGTCAAAGGACTGAAGGTACTCAACCCACCTTCACTGTCTCAAATTAAGATCACGCTGAGTGAATATGGACTTGAGACTCTTGTGGTCAGTGAAAACCACAAAATGATCTCCCATAAGATAATGTATCCAACAACATAAAGCATGAACAACAGAAGCCAACTCAAAATCGTGTGTTGTGTAGTTCCTCTCATTTGGCCTCAACTATCGAGACCCATACGCAACAACTCCTTCCCCCTGCATAAGCATAGCTCCCAGACCGATAACTGAATCATCACAGTAAATAGTATAGCTCTTTCTCGGCTCTGGCAATACTGGTATTGGTGCTGAAGTCAACCTCCCCTTCTGTTCCTAAAAGGTTGACTCATAAGGATATGACCACAAGAACTTTGCACCCTTCTTAGTCAGACCCATCAGTGGTGCTGTTAAGTGTGAAAAGTCATGTATGAAATGTATATAGCATCTAGCCAGCCCTAGAAAACTCTATACCTCAAAGAAGTTCTTCAGCTGCTCCCAAGAAACTATTGCACTCACTTTCTCTTGTTCTACTGATACTCCTATCTCTGATATAACATGACCCAATAAGTGAATCTAATCCATCCAAAAGTGGCATTTTGAAAGCTTAGCATATAACTGATGTTTTTTTAGTGTACTCAAAATGATCTCAATATGGGTGGCATGGTTGTGTCGAGTGTGAGAGTACACCAATATATCTTCCATGAAGACTGCCATGAAAGAATCCAAGTATAGATGGAACACTCAGTTCATTAGTGCCATGAAAACTGAAGGTGCGTTCATGGGACTGAATGGAATAACCACAAACTCGTATAGACCATACCTACTCTAGAAGGCTATAAGAGGTATATCTGATGGTCTAACGTGAAATTGATGGTAACCGAACCTCAAGTAAATCTTCGAGAACACCTGGGCTACTCAAAGGTGATCAAAGAGGTCATCAGTCCTTGGAAAGGGATATCGGTTCTTGACCGTTAACAAGTTCAACTTCTGATAATCCATATACAGTTTGAGGGTATCATCTGATTTCTTTGCAAACAGGATAGGTGAACCCCAGGGAGAAGTATTGGGTCAGATGAAACCCTTTTCCTATAACTCCTCCAACTGCTTCTTCAGATCCTGCAACTCTAGTGTAGTCATCCAATAAGGAGTAATGGACACTGGTGCCACTCCGAGCATAAGCTCAATAGAAAATTCCACCTCTCACTCCAGAGGAAAACCTGAAAAGTCCTCTGGAAATATCTCCCTAAAATGATCCACCACTAAAGTAAAGTCCATCTGTGAAGTCCCCTGGTCATCCAGAAATAGACTAGCGATCTGGGTTGTATCTCCTCCCAACCCATGATGCTCGGGTCCCACTCTGCTTTCCTGGACATCCCATTCAACCTTATGAAGAAACGATCCACCCTCTAGTGATGTGAAACTCACCCTACGATGATATAAATCAACAAAAGCCTAGAATGGAACTAACCAGCTTATTCTGAGAATGAAATCATAGCCCGTCGTCTCTAGGACATAGAGGTCCCCCAAGAAATGACACCCACCAACCTCTAGAGCACACACCTTGCACTGGTGTACACTAGCTGTTATAATCCCCAATAGAGTGTCTAGAATAAAGATATTAGTAGAAGAAAAGATATAGAGCTCAAGGATCTTCACAACATCAACAGATATAAAGCTATGGTAAGCCCCTGTATCGAAAAGAGAATAAGCTAAAACTGAGGCAACTAAGATCGTACCTCGAATTGTGGAAGTTCTAGGATCCTGCTCTTGCTGGGTCTACTCCACTGCAAAAGTGTGACCTACACTATGGCCTTGTGACCCTACTTGTCCAACCTGAGATGATCCACCATATTGTCGCTGAAATCTTGGAGACTGACTACCATGGCTACAACCTCCAACTCGGCCTGAACGGTCGAAAGAACTCCAGTTCCCAAACTGGTGAGAAACTGGTGGTGCTGCTCCTGAATGAGGATTCATAGAAGACCACTTATCACCAGATGCTGGTGAGAATATCTAACAAAAGCACTAAATATTCCCCATCTTTTTGCAATATCGTCACTCCAATGGGTCTCTCAAGCAATGTGGCCTTGTATGTCCGCTCTTCCCGCATTGGTAGAACACTACCAAGCTACTAGAAGAAGTTTCTCATCTCCTTTGATCTCCGTGCGAAGACCCCCTATAGTGATTCCTACTGTCAGTATGAGGGATAATAACTCCAGATGTCGAGCATCCCTAGCTCACAACTCCCCGAATCCCTCAAATTTTGCTCCGTGATCAGCGCCTGGTTGACTATAGAAGTGATAAAAGTCAGTCTTAAGATGTTCACCTACGATCGGATGTCTTGCCTAAGACCATCCTCAAATTTCCTTGCTAGGAATAACTCATCACCTCTTGGAATAGGCATGAACCATTGCAGCTCAGTGAAGTGAGACGAATACTCTATAATAGAAAGAGTACCCTTCTCCAGACTAATGAACTTTCGGGCTCGATCGACCCTCAAGGTCTCCGGGTAGAAGTAGTCGTAGAAGGCACGCTGGAACTCATCCCAAGACATAACCTACTGGCGTCCTTCCTGTGATATCACATCCCACTATCTCTTGAAGGAATCCCAAAGCATGTACATAGTGATATTCACCCTCCTCTCTGTAGGCATCTCCAGATGCTCGAAGATATAAAGCATGGCTTCTAACCATGACTCTGCAGCCTGAGGTCATCCTTCCCCTGTGAAGGTGGAAGGATGATACTACTGGAAAACCCGTGTTATCTCTGCCCTATATGGGGTAGGATATGGTACTCCGCGGAAGGTCTACATGAACCTCATGAAGCCCTCTCAGAACTATGCGTCAGCACCTATGTCTGGAATAATAGTTGGTGCCAAGACTGACATCACT
The DNA here is from genome assembly GCA_963277665.1 of Viscum album. NCBI lineage: Eukaryota > Viridiplantae > Streptophyta > Magnoliopsida > Santalales > Viscaceae > Viscum > Viscum album. The sequence continues at coordinate 1,297,678,413 of OY728135.1, forward strand.
GGATGATCTACAGTTAGTCCCTGATCAGCCATGTTCGGTGTCTGGTAACTTCCTAGTAACTAGCGGAAAACCGGAGGATGTCTTGGTGGCATGACTCTGCAAGTTCAAGCGCACACCTTAGATCTAGATTGTCAAGTACTGAAAACTATAAGTGTAATAAGCGAACAGGAGAAAGAAATCATTCATGTTTTTCAAAACAAGGATACATGGTGTGTATAATTCCTACACAACATGCTTCTTTAAGCCTTCACATGGGCATGTACTTCTACCAACCCAGGTTCTGTAACACCTCATACACACTGCGTGTTGACCTAACACACGGCATGTACTTGAATCCACTTTCAATACCCGAGTTCTACTACATGACTAAGACACACGGTTCTCCTAGAAAAAGACTACACAGTGTGTTTGTACCATACATGGTGTGTAATAGATGAGCTTAACGGACCCGTGTTGTCCGTGACACGGCCAGATACATGACTCACACTAAACGGCATATTTCATACAGACACGGCATATACCAAAGGATTTCCACTAACTCGTGTAATTAGTTACACGGCTGGATTCTAGGGATTACACTACACGACGTGTTCAAGACTGACATGGCATGTATTGCTTAAGTTTTTATCCATCAGTGTCGTTAGTCACACGGGTGGACACATGGTCTATACAACACGGTGTGTATAACCGGTACACGATGTGTTCCTCCAAGGATTTTCCAACCCCGTGTCTCTACCCACACATCCAGTGACACGGTTAGAGACTACACGACATGTACATATATTACATGGAGTGTACTTAAGAAAAATAGTTTATTCCCAAACAGAAGAACATATGGCATGTATTCATCATTACACGGCATGTATTCTAGGTTTTTCCAGACAGTAAGCCTCAGAAACTACTCCAGAGCCCAGAAAAACACTAAAATGATCATTTAAGTGCCAAATTCACATCCATAAGGGCCCATACTCCATGATAATCAAATCTTGGCATCTTATACATGTCATAAACAATCATAATAGATCAATGATCCACCAAATTCTGATCCATGAGGGCCCATAACACCTCAAGAACCAAATTTTGGCATCCATTCAAACAAAACCTTACATAAAGCAATACCCTTTCAAAATTTGGTATTCTATCAAGGCATCTATAACAACAGCATGAATATCTAGCACAACATCTATCATAACAACATATAATCTCTAATTCACCCTAAATGTCATTGCAATAATGCATGACATGTGATTTCTAGAAGGTGCCTATATAACGCATGAGATGGAATACCCTCATCTCATCGGGTTGAAACTGAAATAGAACCTCAACAACATCAACAATAACAGCACCAAACATGTGAATAACCCAATGGTGAAATAAAATCAACTGTAAATTTTCAAAACTAGAAAATTTTCACTAACGAGGTAGATTGGATTTTCCCTGCACACGAGTTAGCTACTCCTGAGCACAACTTATTACCAAGTACCTATTCCTTCCTATACCTGTCTATAGGCTCCAAACAGTAAGTCAAGAGAAAAGAATTCCTCTGATACCACTTTGTAACATCCCGGTTCAGGAAGCAGCCTAGAGATGCCCCATACTCGGTCAGTCACATGGCCTCAAGCGCATTTCCTCTAACGCCAGAGGTTGTCGACTAGAAGTGAGGGCCTTGGGTGTGACAGTGGGGAAACTATGCTCTCATTGGAAAAGTAACAAAGCGGAAGAGGAATAGATATACAATAGCAGAAGCAGTAATAATGGCATACAACAGTAAAATACAGAAGACTGAAAGAAATAATCAGCTGGATCACATATATAATGATGCATGATACATATGTCTAGGAAAATATCCAAACAAGTCACAATGCTGAAATACAATACTAAACCAAAGTACGATAAAAATAGTAAATATCTCCATAGCATCGCAAGCCAAAGCTTGGTCCCATGCTCTCCAGCTCCAAAGCAGTCAAGTACTGGAGGTAGATGGGAGCTTGCCCTTATCTATACCTGCAACAATATAATCTGTTTGGGACCCAAACAGGGTGTGAGACTAAATCCCAGTAGGCAACCACCAAGGGATATGTGCCTAACAATCAGTGAAAAGATGGTAGGTAATAAGTAAAGAAATAAGTAAATAAGGTAGTACTCCATAGTAACAATTCTGCAGTTTCAAAGCATTCAATAACACATATCAAGTAAGTAGCTAATCAAAGCAGGTAACCCGCTAGGAAGTACTCTCTTGCTAACCCCTCTGGTTCAACCAAACAACACAAGCAACCCTCTGGGAAGTACACATAGTCTAACCCCTCTGGTTCAGCTTAAGCATAGACTCTCTGAGGAAGCACTCACCATAAATTCCTCTTATAGTCTTGTATCAGTAACTAAAGGCACTCTAGGGAATCACTTACGTCACATTGCCCCTTTGTCCCACGTTGAGGAACTACACACACTTTTAGGAAGCACTTACATCAATTCCCCTTGTGGTCTCACATCTTAATAGTAAACAGACACTCTCGAGAAGCCGTTACGTCCATTCTCCCTATGGTCTACTACACCATGTTCTCACAGCCCTGTATAAGTCAAGAAAGCATAACAATGCATACCGGAAAAAGTAACCCTCAATAACTACTTGGCTAGCAGTCTACAACATAACAGCATGCCTGAATACAAATCACTCCATTCTACATTACTAGGCATGGGAAACAAACAATGCAGCCTAAGGGATTCTAGGGGTGGATTATGGTTACCCCACATCGAAGGAGGAGGATCATGAAGAACCCCTTTATAAGGTGGTGCAGATACCTCTCCCATCATGTGGCCTTTTCTTGGGAGGTGTCTGATGACCAGAGCCCAAGGAAAAACAAAATCGTGTAGGCTAGGCTCAAAGCGGACAATGTCATGATCATGGGCTAGACTGGGCCATTACAAATGGTATGGTTATCCCACATCGAAGGAGGAGTAGCATGAATCACCCCTTTATAAGGTGGTTTGGAAACCTCTCCCATCATGAGGCCTTTTCTTGGGAGGTGTCTGATGACTAGAGCCCAAGGAAAAACAAAACAGTGCAGGCTAGGCTCAAAGTGGACAATATCATGATTCTGGGCTAGACTGGACCATTATAAATGGTATGGCTATCCCACATCGAAGGAGGAGGAGCACGAAGCAACCCTTTATAAGGTGGTGTGGATACCTCTCCCATAATGAGGCCTTTTATTGGGAGGTTTCTAATGACCAGAGCCCAAGGAAAAACAAAATCGTGTGGGCTAGGCTCAAAGTAGACAATATCATGATCTTGGGCTGGACTAGGCTGTTACAAATGGTATCAGATCCAGTGTCCATTTTATGTGTCAACGAAGATGTTGGGCCCTTCTATGGGGGGTGGATTATGGATATCCCACATTGAAGTAGGATGAGCACAAAGCACCCCTTTATAAGGTGGTGTGGATACCTCTGCCATCATGAGGCCTTTTCTATGGAGGTGTCTGACGACTAGAACCCAAGGAAAAACAAAACTGTGCAGGCTAGGCTCAAAGCGGACAATTTCATGATCATGACCTGGATTGGTCCTTACAAAGAATTTACTTCTAGATTATGTATTATAGGGATTAGGAATTGTAATTTGGCTATCGAAAAAGTTCATTCATGTATACTAGGAGCTAATAAGAGTTTTATGTAAGGTAGGAAAAATAAATTTTTATTATATAAAGATGATTTCAAAATGGTGCCTCAATAATTATTGATATAATTTATGAAATCTAAAAAAATTAAAAAGATAAAAATTGAAATTTCTATATATCATAACATGGATTGTACCCAAATCCATGGAATTACCTCTTGATCTTGGAATTTATATCTCTTAAGGTTATAGGAGAACTTCTTTAAAGGTTAGGTTCTCTTCTCTAAGACTCCCACTCCATCATTCCTTGACTATCCTCATGGGTTCTACCCTTTCTTCTCTTTCTCTCTTTAGTTTTGTGACTCATACTTTCGAGAAATTGATCACGAACCAATACTGGTCTTCTATCTATATTTTTTGTGTAAGATTCCATATTTGGACTTATTCATTATTTTTCATAGTGGTTTGGGATGTGAATGTAATTTTCATCAGTTTTTATATCTATTTTTGGGGGAGGTACGTGGTTGGGTTCTTCAGTTCTCTCCACAGTAATGCCTCACTGTTGATTCCCTTATCTAGTTCAAATGATTCTCTTACTTCTAGATCTATTAAAAATGATATATTTATGTCTAATTAAGTGTCTTTCTTGGGGGTTTTGTGATTTTTTGGTTGGTGGTTCACTGGTGTTCCTAGAGTCATGAACCATGTTGGTTCTTCTTGTTCCTTAGGTTTTTTCTTCCTTGTTGTGTTTTGGGCCTTTTCTATTTTATGGTAGTCTTCCAATCATGGTGGTGTGGTTCTAGATTAAATGAAATTTTTCCTCAGGTAGTCTTAGTCCTATTTATAGTTGACCTTACGATGTCTTGGTTATTGTTATCCCTTGTTCTTCAGGATTTGTTATGATGGTTTTTTGATTTCATCCTCTATGAATACTACATCGATTGGTGATATTGTTTCATCGCATTGATAATGGTGTTTTTGTTTTTCTAGTTATATTCATAATGGCTAGAATCATTTTTAGTTTGGTGTGGTATTTATCAACAGTGAAGATAGTGGAATGGATGGTCGTTTATGTGGTGCTTCTATGATTTCATGTTATTCTTCTTTATTGTGTTTGGGAAGCTATGTTTCTATGATGGTCCTTTAGATTGCATACTATGGCTGAAGATGGAGTTTTATCATTGGTGGTGGTGGATGGTTTTTTGATGACACTAGAAGACAAGACATCAAATGCCTAGTCATGGATCTGATGTGTTTGATGTTGATGGTGGTGGTCTCTATTTTCTTTGAGGTGGACCCATGGAAGGAATGATATTCCTATGAAGGTGTAGCTTTCTATTAACACCTTCTTCAACTCAACTCTTACCTAACTTTAATTTCCAACTCCCCTTACTAATTAGGTCTGCTATGGTGGTTCATAAGGAGGTTTTGAAAGGTGTTTTTTGAGAATTCAACGGAATTCCAGGAGGTAAAAATAGTGTGGGATTCTTCTACTTTGGTTATTCATTTATTTTCTCTCTTTTTGGAGGCATGATTTTTTTTAGATTATTATTTGAGTGGTTATAAACAATTATGTGAAGATTTTTAAGGTTTTCTCGATTTGAAGGTGTTGATCTTGATGCTTGGTTACATTATTCAATATCAATTTTTGATTGTTCGTCATGTTTTTGGCTTCAGTCTGGTGTTTTTTTTATGGTTTGAATGACCTTTAGGGTGTGTAACTAAAGTTGGGTAGTGGATATGGATTTTTAGTGAGCTTAAATTTTGAAATCCATTATGGAATCAAGTGAAAAGGAAAATTTTAAATCACTAAGGCATCCAATGATGTGGTTTTATTTTTAAATTCAAAGTTTGGCATATGAAATTTTTATTTATGGTTTGAAGGTTGTGCTGGTTTTATTTTGGGTTGTTATTAGTTTGTGGGAGGGTTAACGTTTATTTGAGGTTTTAAACTTAACTCATAAAAGTGTTTTTATAAAATAAAAAAACATATATTGGAGTTATATCTCATAACTTGACTCAATATCTTCAAGGAAAAAAATGGAAATGTGAATAATGTGAGAAAATGGTTCAGAAACCTCTTAGGATGGTCAGGATAAAATTATAAAAAAACATTTCACATGAGTTCCAAATTTGATCAAATTTCATTAAACAGAATGATTGAAAATCTAATAATGAAATCCAAATCAACAATCACATAAATATTTATAAATTCAAATCAATTAGTTTACAAAAAACAAGATTATTTTATTTTATTAATATATTTTATTACATTTAAAAGATCCTAAAAATATGAATTCCAAAAAATAAAATACAAAACAAATTGACAGTCCCCCCTAACAAACACATGAACTTAACTACCATTAATTTTAAATCATGTAAAATGAATAGGGCCACTTAAACTAAAGTAAAGGAAAGATACAACCAATGTTTATTTAGGTAATATAATCCTATATTAAGCAGAAAATTTAAGAAACATTATGTAAACCTATAATAAATAAATAAATAAACAAAATAACTTTATTTAAAGAAAATAAGGAATGGGAGGAGGACATGGTTTAAACCCATAAGTGGGTGTAGAATTTTTTGACTATCCCCAATTGGAAAATAGTATAATTTTATCCCCAATATAAAGGAGGATAAGGTTTCCTTCCCCAGATCCACAAAATTATCTTATTTATGGCACTCTTACACACACTAGTTATAGATTATCCCATGGATAGATTATTAGAGACCCATCCCCATAGATATGTCGTATAGCTTTCCTGGTGGGTATAAGAGTAGATATGAGTCCTCTTTTACTTTATCCATAGCTATTATGGCATCCTCTTCGGTTTCCAAGTCCTACCCATATATCACAGCATTAAAATTTTCATAAAAGTTAAAGTAAATAAATTTATTAAATTTATTGAAATTAAAATAATTTGAATTAGTATTAAAATATTTCCATTTAAGGTGGATAACATGTGAATTGATCTCGTTAAGAAGGGTTAGAGGAAAATTCTCATTAACTCCCTCTAGTAAATGTTTAATGGGTTTAGTGAGCCTCATGTTTTTCTAAACAGGTGCTTCTAATTCTTCTTTATCACCCTCTAAGTCAATCCATGTGTTATATGGATCTAAAAAATCTAAACCGTGGGAGGTAGTTCTCAATTTAGATTCAAAAAAATCAGATATAAATGTGTTCAATGTAATAATATCTCCCTTTTTTAGATTGAATATAAATTATTTTTTAATTTTGTGCCTCTTGGGGTTGGTTTTTCATTGAAGTAGAAAGGTATTAAATATAATTTATCCTTTATTCAAACTTCACCACTCCATTGGTGTCTTCTTCCATGTCCATATAGAGGTATAAAGGAGACGATTCCTTTTCTTCTCATATAGGAGGATTGCTTATCATTTTAGCTTATACATAACCCTTCTAAAATGTTCCTAGGATTGGTTGATATCTAAGGTGTATATTATAATTCACCTATTATTTGGTAATATCTTCTATAAGTGGAAGAATAGAGTCCATTTGTTTATCTTCAAGTTTATTATCACCCTCCTTGGGTTCTTCAATAGAAAAAGTGGGTGGAACAATATTTTCATATTCCTTAAATTGGTTTTTTTTACTATCCCACTCTTATATATTTGATTTAGTTGACTTTATTGGCCCTATAATCCATTTTATTTTGGATCTCCTCAATGGAAGTTTGTTGAAATTGCAAATACTTTTTCATTATTTCTCTTTTTTCATTTCATGTGTCATATAGTCTCATCATCACACTCAAACTATTTAGAGGTATTTAAATTATTAAAAACATACTACACTAATGATTATTATATAAAATATTATTAAGGATATTAATCAAAGAAAATCATTATTTCAAGTTAATTGTATACAATGAAGTATTATTTTTTAGTTTTCAAATTTTTGAATTTTTTATATTTTTTAAAAAATGGTATATGCAGCTGAGGAGCCTCCCTAGAAATTGCACCAATATGATAGATGATTTTATAACAAACCTTACTTCAACAAATTTCATATTTATCTAAGTATACACTACAGCGGCATGAACTGGGGATGATCTCTTGAACAGGACACTTATAAACAATGAATTTATATTATCCCTATTTATATTTAACAAAGATATACTAAAAAATAAAAACCTAAAAATAAATATTGGGGGAATATAAATTCATCTGAAATAAATATATTAAAATGAAAATTAAAAACTATTGTGGTGAAAAAAAATTAGTACGAAGATAAGTTTCCACCTTTAGAAGTTCACAGTGATGCCTATCATTATCTTTAAATCAATTCATTATCATTATTATTTTCAATTTAGATATCAAAACCTATCACCATACACCTTCTAGTTTTAATGGTGATTATTTTACTTTAATACCTCTATATATAGGAAAATATCTCTCTATATATGTTTTTACAACCGTATCACTATATAGAATCCCTATAATCTTAGTACACTGAATGCATCATTATGATGATGGAGAGTATAAATGATGAAGAGAAATAATAAAATGTAGTAAGGGTTTTGAGGATAATTCTCATCACTATCAGGTTAACCACTACTTTTTATATAATTTAATAATGAAAAAAATCACAATAAAATTCAAAGAATCATTTATACCTTCCTTGGATAGGAAGGTTTAGTTTTCCTTAGCCATTGACATTAAAAGAACATTGGATGGGACATAAGAAAATGATATAAGTTATAGAAAAATAAAAACCTATGTATTAAAAAATAGAAAGTGATTACATTAAACCATAATCTAATTTGAAAGGTTGAATTTCAAGTTGAGAACTAGGAAATATAACTTCATCCAAAAACTAATCTTTTTATAATGGAAGGAAAATGATTTTTATTCGTAGTGATAGGATCTAGTAAAATTGTTTATTGCATGGGGAAGGAATATATTTCATGCATCGCATGGTTAGTAAGAAACTTCCACAAAAAAGAAGAATGTTTTTATTCATATCTGAATTATTATTATGGTCTTTAATTATTTTCATTTGATATGGTTACCTTGTATTTATTGAATGCGGACAAATAAAAGGATTTAAATGGAAAACAATATTAGGATGTATAGATATCTTCTTCAAAAAATAACTTTAAAATGTATCATTCCATGAGAGGGGTATTGGTCATAACATTATTCTTTATTATTTGGATATCTCAACTCATTTTATCCCCCATGGTATGACTTTAGTTTTTTGTGATATGATTCTCTAAAATATCCTCTATGTGTGTTTTCCTAGAAAATTCATCATGGAATGGCTCTATTTTACATAGAACTATGCTTTGGCTCTTCATATTTATAGACTATCATGTATTCTTGATGATAGTTACATAATGTTATGTATTCTATAAAGTATATGAATTTTATGTATGCATCGTGGTCAAATTTCCACTAGTCCAAGACCATTACATATTCTAATAAGAACTTTTACAAATTCATTAATCCTAATTGAAACTATATTCAGTTAAAAGGGAATATAATTTATATATCACTACATATACTAGGTTATTTCTATGTATAGACTAGGTAACCTTTATATATCACCATAATTTTTCAAATATTCTCCAATACTAAATAGTTGGACTTTATGTATAGGATAAATTAATTTTATATATTCTATAACATATCTATATTTTCCCCGGCTACATCAAATTTACTCTTATGTGTTTTAGGACTAAACAGAATGACTCTCAAATATCTACCCCCAATGCCTGGGATTTTTCCAATTCATCTCACTTCAGAAAGATAGTCCTTCTTACTTCTTAAAATTCAACCTTATTTATTCAACTATTTCCTTTATCTAGTTTTTAAATTTTATCATAAAAACTAGAAATTTATTTTTCGATATGGTGCATAATAATAGAATAATAGTAAAATCACTAAAAATCTGAATTTGGGGCATTTTCACACTAAACATAAAATTATACCTATAAACTAAAAATTTGATAATTACCCATAAGTTATAAAAATAGTGGGAAATAAATCATTTAATTATAAAGTGAGAATAATAAAATATTTATCTCAATCAGAGGTGTTCTATTATTTCACTTTTCCTATTTATATCTTCCTATAGAGAATCTATCTCACCCAATAGCTATTTCATTTCCTTGTTTAAATGAACATGTTCTTATGCTTTCCTAAAATATTCTTCTGAATATACTCTAAAAACCAGAAACTCTAACATGGCCATACTATTCTAGATGCTTCAAATACACTAAAAATACTTTTTTAGTTATAGTTTATAATGTATCTTATAGATAAATGAGAAAAAATATAATAAACTAGGTAGTCATTATTATGTAATAATATATTTTTGTGGTGTAAATTTATATTATGTAATACTTACACATTATTCTCATACATCATATGGGTTTTCATAAACTATTTTCCATTTTTATTTACATGTTCCTTCTTTCATAACACATGTCATTGGATAGAAGTCTCTTGAGATTATCATTTATTGATCTGAATATAAACATAGAAACATATTTCCTTTATTATTTTATATAAAATCATAATTTTAATATGGTTTTAAATTATATAACAGATGTTTTTTAAGTGAGGAATTTCTTATTCTTTCTTTACAGTAAGGATATAACGGTTTCAATGCATGTTGTTTATTTTTTTTACTCTTCTGTCATTTCATAAATTAATAATTATAAATCAAAGTACTTTATACATGTAATGTTAAATAATATAAAATCAATTATAATGTAACTTAAATACCTTCTCATACTTATTATCAATGAAATAATCCTAAAATTATTGATGTATGATATTTTCATATAAATCTAGTGGATGGGGTTTTAATTTTACCTCATCATCCCTAAGATTATGTTAGGTAAAAAAATAATTTAAAATTATCTATGACACTTTAAAGAAACCATTGAAATTAATTATATCCCATATTATTCTAATATAAAGGTACTTTATAAGAGATAATTTAGAGTAAATCAATGTTTCATTATTTAATTTTCCAATCAAATAAATAAAGTATCTTATAATGTTACCCTAATGTATTCCAAAATTCATTCCTTTAATGTAACCACAACATTGTGTTATGTATCTATAACAATTGGAAGATGTATTTGAGTATTATCCTTAGTGTAACTAATGAAAATTGAATTTTTTAGGTAAATAGGTTGACCACATTCATTTCATCAAACCTCAAATTTCTTACCTATACTTTGCCTTAATAACTTTTACTAACACTATCACACAATATTGGTCCTACCATTTTTTATCCTTATCACTTTTTACCTCTTTCACACCTCTAGAAAAATGTTAAACAATATCATGTTTCGCACCTTTAGGTTATTTCTCATCTTCAAAATGTTCTCTAGCTTCTAATATTTACTCAATATAAAAATAACTATCATGTTATACTTCCATATTAGTATCATCAATAGGTGAGTAATACATTATTTTAATGACCAGTTAGATGAATAATTTAAAATATATAAATATGGTATTAAACACATTATATTATGAAGAAATATATTTATATAGAAAGTAATCAAATGCATTTAACCTAGTTATGGAACCTTTTTCCAATTTAAGGTTGAATTTATTTAATCCCCTATCAAGTATCCAAATCCCATCTCTATGGTCCCCTATAATATACATGAAACCATTTATAATGGGACCAACATGAAATAATTTATATGTACAAATTAAAGGATTATCCACAATGGAATTTTCATTTTATTTTATAGTTATTTTAGTCACTAAAAAATAACTGACCAATTTGTGTTTTTGGGATCCATAGCATAAAATACTTGTACTAACTATGATTCCATTATGAATAGTTAATCCTTCTACCCTTTTTATTGAAATTAACTTTCATAGATACCAATTTATTGATTTTAAAAACAATCTTATTATTAACCAATTTTTGTCAAAAAATCCCTTAGAATGTTTTATAATTCAAATAACATATTTTATTTATGTTTATAAAGTATTCCATATTAAAGTAAATTTGATTTCTATTCCTAGTACCATATACATACATCACTTCTCCCATAAGATAAAATCTATTATTGTTCATCATACTACATTCATATTGTTTATTTGTAAAGAGCATATAACTATTAATAGTTTAACTATTTTAAGATAATATATGCATAGTTGATCTTCTAGGTAGGCCTTGAAGCCATTCAGAAATTGAATTTGGATTTATATATAATTCCTTAATAATATGGTCTTAAAATATGGTCTTGAAACCACCTTACGAACTATTTATTTTGTGTATTTTATATCTAAATTTCTTCCCTTGATGGATTTAAATTCCTAAGAATTACTTTTTGAGTTTTAATATATAGCATTAACTTCTTACTATAAAATAAAACATAAATATGAATCTTTACCTGATCTATGATGGTAATTACAAAAATATATCTTCCTAAAATTACATCACCCATGAGGCACCCAATGTAATGAAATTTTGGAATAGAAATTCTATCCAAAAAGGGATTTTTATACAATATAGAATTAAAAAACTTCTTCAAAAATATACCACTCCTTGATAAAAACTTCTAATAGACTTTTAATTTATAAATACTCTTTCAAAATCTTAACACACTATTCAATGGGGTACATAGATCTATAATATACAAGACCACATATTCAGATCTCTCTCACCATATAGCGATTCAAGTTTTCAAATTAAAAAATATTAACTTATTTTTGACTTTTAAAGCCTTAAGCCTTCAAAAATATTAAGATGATAAATTTCCCCAAGTAACCATTGAAAAATTTTATGATGGTTTCATTATTTACAGTATGAGATGTTTACCCTTGGACTATAATTTGGTGAGATTCCAAGAGAGGTGGCTTTTTTATATATTTATTATTTTTAAAATAAATAATATTAATTATTATGCATGTATAAACATTAATATATATTAATTTAATAATTATAAATATATTATAAATCCATGGTTGAGTCTGTGATGTTCTGTTTTACCTAGGTGAGGTATAAACAATGACCAGATTTTGGGTCCTGGGTCAAGCCTTTAATGGGTCCTTGCATGTATTTTTATTTTTATTTTTATTTTTTTCACCCATGTATAATTCCACTCACTCTAACATTGAAGGTGGAAACATCCCATATTTTATATGGAGGATATTGAAGGGAGGAGAGAGTGGGGTGTGAGGACTCATACAAGGTGGTTGGTCATAGCTAGATCAGGTGGAGGAAATGATGGATCATGAATCATCAGCATGAAAACCATGAATCTTTATAAAATTTCTATGAGGTAGGAATTTTTATTTTTATTTTCAATCATTCCTAATTTTGGGTGATTTTTTATTATTTTTTTTCAAAATCAATGTTTAATAGTTATATTATAGCTGATGGAGGAGTGGATTCTAAAGGAATGGACAGATCAGGTGGTTCATAGAATTATCTATGTATGTAATTGTTGATCTCACGGTGTGTAGTTTATAAACACACATCATATAGTTTTTTTATGTGGTTAGGGAAAAAGATAACTAATAATATGCTATGAAACTCAAATACAGATTCCATATAGGTTCATAAGTACGTGACCTAGGGTGTCATGTAGTACATGACTATCCACCCCATGTGAGTTACATAACATGTAGTAGTATATTCCATGGTAGGATACACGGTAAGGTAAGTTCCTAGGTAGTGCATGTCGTGTGCCTGAGACTACATGTCATGTAATAATAGGCTACATGACTTGGAGTCTCGAGTGTTTTATACTTCATGTATGCCTTTAAGCACATTTTTTCTTTATAATTACACAATGTGATGGAATTAGCATAAGCTCAAATAGAGTTTTTGGGTGAACATTCCATTAATACCGTGGTGCATATCATATAACTTCCCCTCAGTGAGGTTTTTATTTTTTATGACACAACCCAAGGCACTGAGGCCCCCCAAACTAGTTGTAAGATGGGAGTGTCACCCCAAACCCTCTTTTATAGGCCAGGGGAAAGTGACTAGAACTAAGTAGGTATATCACATACATGGGATGACTTATCCTAATAAACTTATAAACACACACATATCCAAATATAACAAAGTAATGTGGAATAATAATAAATAAATAAAATTAAATGGATGCATAAGATCTAATCCCACAAAATACTATAATAATTCAAAACCAAAGTACAAGGGAAAAAATACAAGCCCAACAACCAAAAACTATGTTCAACCTAACAATGTGCAGTAAAACTATCCCAGTACATAACCTCTAGTCCAACCATGTGACATCCTAGACCCGATTCACTCAAAAATAATTGAACCCAATTTGACACATGGCCTCAAACGGACCTCCCCATATTCTAGAGGCTTTCAACTAGCAGTGATGGTGTATGGTGGAATAGTGGGGAGACTAAACCCCCATGATCATGGTATAGAAAATAATTTTGACCATATCAATCAATAGATAAAGCATATCAAATAACTAGTTGTTGAATAATAACATCCATCCTATAAATAACAAAGTATCTCATACAACAGTTTCATATAAAAATAATGATCATGGCATGCTATATGAAGGATAGGTAATACATGGCAGTAGGAATCTAGTAAAATAGATGTATCAAAATTATAAAAAGAAAAAAAAAAGAAACTATCCCCAGATAGCATCATGAGACATAGTCTGGTCCTATTCTCCCCTTTTATTATGTGTCAATCAATCAAGTATCAGCAGGAGGGTTATTTCCCCTATCCCTACCTACATTCATGAAGTTTTTTGGTACCCAATGGTGGCCTAAATAGGGTTTGAGATAACACTCATTAGGAAACCACCAATGTTTTCTATAACAAGTTTAGTCTGTTCATATATGCTAAAGTAATGTGCATATATAATAGGAGTACAAGTGATAACAATGGAGGTGATGTTATCGAGTCCATCAAGTCTCACTATGTTCACACAACTAAATCATAAAATATATCTGTAAATCATATATTGGATCAATAATGAGATATTTCATATAATCATGCATCAGGCCTACATAAAACAAGTAAATAGGATCCAAACAGTGTAAATGTACATGGCATCCTAATGAGTCATATAAAAGGAGTAGATATTGTCCATGGAATCCTAGTGAGTTGATTTAACTAGTTAAACTAGATCCTTGGAGTATAAAAGTCCAAGGATTATAAGTAATCCAAATCCTTGGAGTAAAAATGTATAATTCATCCAACTAATCTAAGTAGATCAGATCTAAGGAGTAGAAATGTACAAGGCCTCCAAATAAGCAATGTAACCAGGATCGAAGGAGTAAAAATGTCCAAGTAAACTTCTTGGTTTTTTGAATCCAAGGATTATAAATGTACAAGTTATCCTATAATATCAAGTAAATTAAGTAATATTGATCCAAGGTGTATAAATTCACAAGTAATTCAAGAAAACTAATTAAACGGGATCCAAGGAGTATAAATGTCCAAGGAATTATAACATATTCATTCACCATGACATAAATCCAGTTGTAATCATATATAGGCCAATGGATTAAACAATTTATACCTTTCATATAAAAATTAAAAGGTGTTATTATGTGTTTATAATATTTAACAATTCATGTTAATACCCCCATTAAATTCTAATTTATTCAAGGCAATCTCATCACGCCCCAAGGGTTGTATAATCATGATAAAAAGGTATAACCCACCCCATGGATGATCCAGGTTGAGTCCAATAAACTAAAACCTTGAAAAAATGTGTGATGGAATGTATAAAACAATTTCTAATCATTTAAATCAATGTTTAATTAATTTATAAATCATCGTCTGGAAAGTACGAGGTGCAGCACAATGGCAACAAGTTATAAACAACAAAAATTTTAGGGAAAAGTTATAGACCACCTACCTTAAGATTGTAGAGTATTACTCATCCAGTATTATACTTTGATTTAGTATAGATTATATTAAAATAAAATAATGTACGAACACCTTGAAATAGGGCATAATATCCTACACCAAAATAGCATCACTAATAGTAAGACAAACAGTGAAAGGTGCAAGACAAACGTAGATTTCATCAGTGGATATCTAACGAGACAAACGGCTCATGAATCATAGTTTGGATGATGAAAAGTGATAAAATCCTATGTAAAAGGTTTGAAAAATCCTCAAAGGGGGATAGGAATACCACTTTTTCACTAGAGGAATAAAATAGTAGGAGGGTTAAAACTTAAATTAAGTAAGGTAAAAATGGTCATTTCCCCTCTAAAAATAGGGTCACATGGTTTGGACACATGGATGGCCAAACTATGTTCCAACAATAAAAACTTCACTACCTCAAGACCCCCCTCATACAATAATGGAACACAGTTAGACAAACAGTGTGCTGACTATGTCTTTATCCTTTGTTAAAAACTCTACAACACTTGCATGGGCATGTAGCCAAGTTCACACTATTAGGGAAAATTGTATGCTCTTTTTTGTGCACTAAAATTCCCCCACATATTTTCTCAAATCATGAATCCTTGGGTACATGATTTCTAATAACCATGTGTCCCAACTATTTTCTCCAAAATGTGGGGATTCGTGCTCTA
Organism: Viscum album; assembly: GCA_963277665.1. Lineage (NCBI taxonomy): Eukaryota > Viridiplantae > Streptophyta > Magnoliopsida > Santalales > Viscaceae > Viscum > Viscum album. The sequence goes on from OY728135.1 coordinate 1,297,694,581, forward strand.
GAAAATCCCCAGACACACATGTTTCCTCAAGAGCCTCCCTAGGCATTCACATACGGTCAAAACCAAAGATTTATACCAGAAATAAAATGGGTTTGTACCTCATAGAAAAGATAAGATCTTACAATCTTCCCCACTTGAAGAATCTAGTCCCTAAATTTCCCATCCAATGGTAGTCAAGCATCATCTGAGAATAATTTCATCCATTGGGCATGTATGTTGGCCTCCTACTCCAAAGTCTCATCCTACACATGATCATGCTACTATAGAACCCATACCAAAGGAAATTATTTTCCTCAAATAAAATTTATTCTACAATCAAAAATATGGACAACATTCTTCTCAAAGGATTCATCTACCTCTAGCTCAACCTCCTCAGGCTGAAGAATATGTGATGGATCAAAATGATATTGTTAAAGCTGAGATATGTAGAAGACATCATGCATGGCTCAATACCTCTAAGGTAACTACAACCAATAGGATATTTTCCTGACTCCCTCTAAAATCATGAATTTACTTATATAACAAGAAGATATCTTCCCTTTCTTATGAATCATTATATGTCCTATTCTAGACAAAACTTGAAAGAAAAACTGACCCACCACCAAAATCTCCAGTGGTCAACGGTAAAGATTGACATATGAATTTTGTCTAGACTGATATGTATACATCTGCTTCCTAATAAGATAAAACTTCTATGAAGTATCCTAAATGAGATGAGGACCCATTAACCCTACCTCTACTTCCTTTAACCAGCACAAGGGTGAATGGCATGGTCTATCATAAAGTTCCTTATAAGGATCCATCTGTAGGGTCACTTAGAAGTTGTTATTATAAGAAAAATTGATGATAGGTAACTATTTATCCAAAGAACCTATGAAATCAAGGGATCATGCTCAAATAATATCCTCCAAAACATGTATCATATGGTCTCAATGACAGTCAGTATGTGGGTGATAGGATGTACTCATCAGTACCTATGAACCCAACGCCCTCTACAACCCCTTCCAGAACCACCATGTTGAACTAGCATATCTGTTTGATATGATAGATCATGGAACCTTGTGGAGGCATATGATCTCACAAATATAGATCCTCCTGAGAGTATCCACTAAAATAGTATCCCTAATAAGCTGAAACTGGGTGACCTGTGTCAACCTATCTAGGATTAACCATACAAAATCATTTCCCCAAGGTGATCTACGAAGTCCCATCATGAATTCCATGGTTTCATCATCCCATTTCCACTTAGGAACAGGTAACAGCTATAAAATACCCACTGTTCATTTTTTTCATCCATCACCTTTTAACAAGTGGCACACTGAGTAAAAAACAGATTTATATCTGTTTTCGTCCTCATCCACAAGTACTGATGACACAAGTCATAATACATCTTTCCAAGATTGGGATGCACATCCCATATATAGGCATGTGAATCTCACATTAACTCATATCATATTTCTGTAGTAACCCTAAAATTTCTATGGATGTTTAATATATCATCCTCATCAACAATCCAACCAAGAGTTGGTCCATCATCTGCAACACTCTACCAGAGGACCAAGATCTTAGAATTTGATATTTGCCTCATCTTCACTCTCACCAGTAGTGAAGAGGTAATTGATAATGATGAAAGTATAGATTATCCATGATGGTTCTAAAACTACACATGAATCATTGAAAACAATATCATAAGATTCCACTCATTGCTATCCTCTTAAACTACCTATGTATGATCCTCCTAATCAAAGCATCGGTAGTTGTATTGTCATTTCTGGTCATATAGTCAAGTATGAAGTCAAAATACTATAGGTATTCAACACACCTTAATTTCCTAAGATTCAGTCATGCTGTATAAAGATTTACTTGAGTATTTTTTTGTATGTAACCACTAAAAAATACTCTCCCAGTAAATAATTCCTCCATCAGTGCAAGGCGGGAACAACAGTAGCTAACTCAAACTCATGTCTTGGGTAGTTCCTCTCATGTAGTCCCAACTAATGAGACTCGTACACCATGAATCTCTCCTCCTGCATCATAACTGATCTTATCCCAATACCTAATGTATCACAATACTCTATATAACTTCTTATCAAATATGGAAGAATTAGTATCAGTGTTGAAATCAGTCTCCCTTTCATCTCTTGAAAGGTTATCTCATAGGTATCTAACAATACAAACATCACACCCTTCTTAGTCAATCCTGTAAAAGGTGCTTCTATGTATGAGAAGTCCTGTATGGAGCACCTTTAATAATAAGATATCTCCAAGAAACATTTTATTTCAAAGAAATTATTTGGATGCTCCCAATAAAATACATCTCTCACCTCCTCTGGGTCAATTGACACTCCTATATCTAAGATAATATGACCTAGGAAGTGAATATTATCAATCCAAAAGTGGAACTTTTTGAGATTATTATATAACTAATGCTCTCTCAGTGTATCCAAAATGATCTCAATATTTTTGGTATGGTCATGTCAAGTGTGAGAATATAGAAAGATATCATTCATGAATACCCCCACAAAAGGATCCATATATGGATGGAAAAATCATTTCATTAGTTCCATGAAAATTGTTGCCATGTTTGTGAGATCGAACGGCATGGATAACTACTCATATAGACCATATCATCTATGGAAAGATGCATGAGGTATTTCTGATGGTCTAATAGAAAATTGATGATAACATAATCTCATTTCAATCTTTGAGAACACCCTAGCTCCCCATAACTTGTAACACCCCAAGCTTCCACAGTACACTTCTCTTTGAATAATACAATAGCGTGTGTTATACGCAACTTCGAGTTATAACACACCACAACCACTCAAAATAGACATTATGAATAGTAATACTCACTTTTTGAAATTTTATAAATTTTATCTTTCAATATGGAATTCATTTTTGGATTAGGAATATTGAAATTAGCTTAGGGTGAATTTTTGGTATTTTTCTGAAAACTTTCAATTTTTGATGAATAGTGAAAAACACTGAGTTATAGTTTAAAGACGAATTTTTATTTAAATAATTATTTATTTTATTTAAATTTATTATAGGTCAAAATAGATACATAATACATAAATAGTTTCAATGTAATTCATTGGATTCAGTTTAAAATAATTTTAGATATATAAAAATTTTATTAAACTTTTCACCGTCTTTTACCCACCTCCTAGGAAAATTTGCAAATTCACATAAAACTTAGTTTTACTACTTTTGTGAGTTGAATTTCAAAAATCTGAGAGACACAGTTGATATCAATAAGTAAAATATGGTTCAATAAGATAAAAAAAATTTGGTGAATATTAACTTTTTACTTTTATTTACCATGGTTAAAAGTAAATAGGGTAATTAAGGGTAAAAATGATATTATTATTACCCTAAAACATGTCCTAATTCTATTGGATATGTATAATTCGACCAAAAACAAACTTATGAATAAAATATGAACCTCTTTGGTCCAGTTGGATTAGATTATGACACTAATTATTATTTTATTTAAAGAAGTGTTAAAAGAGTTAAAATCAATGTTTAATAAATAAAACATTTTTAATATAGGGTTATAAATAAGATAAATTAGACTATAAATATTTATTAGAAAGATAAGAATATTTCATACATAATGGTATTTTATTTATATTTTTTATACATTAAATAATTTAATTTATTTATGACACAATGATGATGCAGTAATTACCTAATTAATGAAATATTAAAATAATTGAAATTATAAATATTCAAATAAATGTAATTTGAGACTTTTTATGAATTACACTAACTTTATAGGTTAATATTACATGTTAAGGTTGGTTATATGAATTGTTTTCTAAGTAATAATGATGTTATGAATTTAGCAAAAACAAAATACCAAATAGTGTCAAAATTGACATAAAAGTGTTTTTAAAACAATTATTATATTATTAATTGATATTCTATTCCTAAGAATCTAAGGATCGGCCAAATGAATTATATAATGATATTTGTATCATTAATAAACCACTTGGGGTTCTCATGGAAGTATATAGTAAGTTTATTAACCATATAATATAAAAATACAATGAGACATGGTAAATGTAAAACTATTTAACTAAGAATTAAATATAAAAGATAAAGTTAATATAGTGACCCAAACCTATATAAACCCTATTAGTTGAGTTTTGTTTCCACCCATACCCACCTTATACTTTAAAAAATTCATTTGTGAGTCATTATAAACTGAAAAAAAAAATTATTATAAAATAATATTTCTAGCTTTTCCTAAGGTGCCCCTCACCCCTCTTATAAAAGGGAACTCCCCCTTCTCTCTAATTCACACCTTCAAATCCATTTGGATCTAACAAACCCTTCCCAAATACCCTATAAACTATCTTACCTTCATCCTAGAGGCCTTACTTTAGTCAGAAAGCCAACCTATGGAGCCCTTTTGATCAAATCAAAAGGAAGAACCCGAAGAAGAGGTGAATATTTCATCACCTCTTTCAAGTTCCTTTCTTATTCCACTTCCTTTGTATTTGTTATTTATATTATAAAATGATAAATACAGTATATTCAATATACTGTGATGTTATTATAAATATGTTACAACCATATTCATTATTCTATCCATCCTTTGAATGACATGTAACCATACGTGCGTACGTACGGCTTACAGTCTCCACGTCGTGGTGTAAATGTTATTCAATACATTATTGTTTGGATGGGTATAATAATGATGTGTAATTGATTTAAATAATAAATATAACATGATAATGATTCTTTATATTTGATATATCATCCAATTATATATTATTTTAATATCAAAATAATGATATTGTCGCTCGTGCGTACGTACGGATTACCGTCTCCACGAACGTGATGAGATTCATTCCCTGTCGTATCAATTCAAGACTAACTTTAATTAGATGATTAAAAAAAATCTTTAAAGACCTGATATCATTCTGTATATTAATAAAATACATCCCATCCATAACAAATATAACTCACATAACAAATAATATAAAGGAAAAAAATCCGTTAACACTCGAAACAATGATAATACAAAGATATTATTAACAAAGCAATGTTAAAAGATCATATATGATATCATATTAATGTATATTATTCTTGTATAATTTAACAAAAATTATTTCACCATTATTTAAGATGTTAACCTACTCTCTACCAAGGAAAATTACAAGTTAAGGGTTAATTTCACAATCTCTTTATTATCCGAGGTTGTTTTTACGTAAGTATCTACTAGGACCTCTTTATCATCCACATCCATGTTTCTTAAAAATGTATGTCAAAACATTCTTAATATTTTATAGAATATGGTTTAAAGTCATTTATACCCTTGATTGACTTTTTATAATATTTTTATAAAGGAATCTTTCTGTCATTTTCGAAACAAGGTCCTTTATAACCTTTTTGACAAAATTAAGGTAAGAATGTATTTTTTTAACTTATACAGTGGGTGTGGCTATTTTCCAACATTATAACATCATCAAAGCTTCCCTTACAATATTATAAGAATATTTCCAAAATAAATTTTTTATTTTATAATTATATGAATTTTAAATTATTTCAAAATAGAAAGATATATTTCTCTAAAAAAAGGTTTTGATTTCATCTATGTCAACATCCTTTAATAGATTTTAGGTTTATTTGAAGTTGAATTATTATGATACAAAACTTCCATATTGTATTGAATGTTTTGTGATATGTTTGAATATTTATGTTTTATTTTTATACCATTCATGGTTTATAGATAAAGTATTGATATTTCGTATGCTAGTTTTAATACGCATGTTTATGTTATTTTTAAACCTTTTCATATGAGGAATGCATTGGACTTAGTATGTGATGGGTGGAGCCCGCTATATCTCATCAATGCATTGGTAGGTCTCATGAGGCAAACTAGTGTCTTGGCATAAGGCCTTGACAAAATATTATTTGTAATCTTGGCACAAGGCCTTGACTATGTGGTTATGAAACTCTGGCATTATTCATTCCATCATTATGAAAGTGGATATTGATATTGCATGTGATTATTCAACTAGTAGAATATCTATGTGTGTAAGTAAATGGAATTATTTTGATTTTATCTTTTCCATATTATGCTGAAGTTCAAGTTTAAAAGGATTTTGTTTTAGTTTTATAAATTTCCTTAAATGTTTATACTTATTTATGAAATTTTCCGCTATATTGTTATCCTTACTAAGAATCAGAGCTCACCCCAATCTATGTTTTATTTTTTCCAAGATGTGAAGAAGTATATTATGACTAACCTGTAGGGATATTCTATGGGATCTCAGTGTTGTCTATGGAAACAATGTTGTTTTAGTTTTCCATTTATAATGTAATGTAAACCTTATGAATGTATCTAGTATTTCCAGGGCTACTAAACTAATCGGTCTTTCGAGACTTGATATTTTGTGATCATGTCAATGTTATGTAATAATGCACTGAATCTGGGTAACTAGGGTCGGGGCATTATAGTTGGTATTAGAGGAATTATATTACAAACATTGGAATCTAGATTTAAATAAACTCTAATTAGAGCACAATACACTAAGATAGACTTTGAGGATTAGTATAGAAGAACTTCTAAGAATTTTGGTATTGTAGATATTTTGTGATTTTTATAAGCAATAAATCCCTGTTTGGATACGAGCAGGTAGAGGCAGCTCTAAAAAAGATGTACCTAGGGGTAAAACCCAAAAACGCCGCTTTTAGCTAGACTCAAACGGGAACTGGTGCATGACAACGGGCCTTGTTACACTCTTGGTTACGACACTCCTGGGGGATATTCTTAAGATAATTATGATTTTCTTTACAAAAATTTATGAAGGGTTTATGAGTATATACTTCTTCAAAAAAAACATTTTTATGATTATGGATTATATCCATAAACTGTTGAATTTTTTTAAAGTGTTTTAAAAGTTTGGATTTATGTATTGTGATTCATAAACTAATTTAGTTTATGCCATTGTTTAGAAATGGCGCCTAGTGGAAGGAATGGAAACTGTATCAATGCATGAACTCCATGTAGGGATTACCCTCTTACTCAAGATAATTATAGTGGATGGTGATGCAACTGGTGTTGATCAGCTGATCACCATTCTGGGATAACTCACTCAGGTTATGAATAATAACCTTACCCGTATGGATCACCCTAATCAACAGTGGGAGGATCAATGTTAGATCACTTCATGAGGCAACAACCACCAACATTAAATGGGGGTACAAATCCATTAGTAGCTGAGCAATGGATAAATTCCTTAGAGAAAATATTTCATGCCTTGGGGAGTAGTGAAAGGGAAAAAGTTGTCATGGCAGTTTACCACCTCACTGAAGATGCTGATCAATGGTGGTCGTTGATTCAAAACACAAAGGAAGATGATGAAGTATCAAATATATAATGGGGGGAGTTTGAAGATCTTTTCTTAGAAAAATAATTTCCTCATGACAATCAAGTATATATGGAAATACAATTTTTGAGTCTGGGGCAAAAGGAGGATGAGAATGTCACAAAGTATGAAGCTAACTTTACACGGTTAGAGAGGAATGTTTTATATTATATATGTAACCCAAGAAGTAAGATTGATAGTTTCTTTGATGGGTTAAAACCATTTCTCTATCGAGTAATAGTCTCACAATCCTTCTCATCATACGAAGATATTGTCTCATGTGCTATCAAGACAGAAAAAGAATTCTCTAAGTCTTACAAATTAAAGCAAATAAAGAGATGAAAAGATCTGTTGAACACTATGGAAATGGAAATAAGGGGAAGAAGGGAAAAGTTTAATATCCATCCTGTAGTAAATTTGGGAAGAAACACCCTAGTACTTGCGTGAAGGGAATGAGAGTCTTTTACAAGTGTGGTGAAAAAGGCCACCAAGATCATGATTACAAGGGGAATAAAGAGGCTATCGATGTTTAATGCTACAATTGTAGAGAAAAGAGGAATTATGAGAATGAATGTCCTAAGATTCAGAAGAACTTACCTTAGAAAAGGCCAAGGGATCAAGGACAAGCTTATGCTATCACTATTGCTGAGGTTGAAGCTCCAAAAGACGTGGTGTCAGGAAATTTAATGGTTTCCTCAAGTTTAGCAAATGCTTTATTTGATTCTGGATTATCGCATTGTTTCATATCTTCCCAGTTTTCTAGGAAGAATAGATATTTTAAATTTGAATTAACAAGGGAGTTTTCAGTCAAAACTCCTAAGGGAAGTATCATCACAATAAAGTTTTGTGAATCAGTTCCCATTAGAGTATATAAATGATCTTTATCTGCTGATCTCATCGTCATACCCATGATTGAATTTGATATAATCCTCAGTATGGATTGGATTTCAGTCCATGATGTGAAAATTTATTGTAAAAAGAAGGAGGTTACAATTTTTTATGATGATAAGGAGTACCTTATCTTTAGAGCAGAAACATCACCACCTAATTCTTATCTAGATCCCCCCAAGTAGCTCAACTAAATTCAATTATTGCGGAGGAAGAGAATGAAATAACTATGGGTGAGTAAAGGAATGTTCAAATAGAGGATATACCTATTGTGAAAGAATATGATGATGTGTTTCCAGAAGATTTACCTGGACATCCTCCAGAATGAGAAATTAAGTTTTCTATTGATTTAACTCATGGATCAAGGCCCATATCAAAAACCCCTTATAGAATGGACATTGTGGAATTAGTGGAACTAAAGAAACAACTTGAGGAATTGAGTAATAAGGGATTTATTCTCCCTAGTGTTTCTCCATGGGGATTCCCTATCCTTTTTGTTTAGAATAAAGATAGATCTATGAGGTTGTGCATTGACTACAAGGAGATCAATGCTATAACAATAAAGAACAAATATCCCCTACCTCGTATTGATGATTTATTTGACCAACTTCATGGATCTCAATACTTTTCAAATATTGACCTTTGATCTGGATATCATCAGTTGTGTGTGAAGAAGGAAGACATTCTGAAAACAGCATTTCAAACTAGGTACGGGCATTACTAGTTTATAGTAATGCCTTTTGGATTGACTAATGCGACCTCTGTCTTCATGGATCTAATGAATAAAGTTTTCATGTAATATCATGATGAATTTGTAGTGGTATTTATTAATGATATCTTGGTATACTTCAAAAGCTACGAAGATCATGAAAATCACTTGCGTATTATCCTGAAGACTCTGAGAAGACATGAATTATATGGGAAGTTTAGCAAGTGTGAATTCTGAAATCAGGAGATTTCTTTTCTTGGCCATATTGTACCTAAGGATGGAATATCCTTTGATCCTTCAAATACCAAGGGAATCCAAGAATGGCCATCACTGACGAGTACAACTGAGGTAAATAGTTTTATTGGTTTAGTAGGTTATTATCAATGCTCCATCCAGAATTTTTCTCGGTTGGCTAACCCATTAACAAAGCTTGCATGAAAAGGGGTTAAATTTGTTTGGAGAAAAGAGTTTGAATAATGTTTTGAAGAACTAAAGAGAATATTATTCAATGCTCCTATATTGACTCTACCATCGGGGAATGATGGGTTTGTTATTTATAGTGATACTTCAAAGAAATGACTTGTTTGTGTCCTTATGCATAATGATAGGGTTATTGCCTATGCATCACGATAGCTAAAAATTCATAAGAAAAACTATCCTACTCATGATATTCAATTAACAACTATAATATTTACTTTTAAGATATGGAGACACTATCTATATGGTGAAAAATCTGAGATTTATACTGATTACAAGAGTTTGAAGTGTATTTTCTCACAAAAATAACTCAACATGAGGAAAATGTGATGGCTTGAACTACTCAGGGATTATGATTTCACTATGCACTACCACTCAGGGAAGGTAAATAAGGTGGCAGATGCTTTGAGTAGAAAGGATCATGTATTTTTGAACAAGATGAGAGTTGAAAAGTATCCTATATACACGGATCTAGTAAAGATGGATATGGGAATAACCATGGAAGGTGAAACATCATTACTTTTTCAAATGGTTTCCAAACCATCTTTACTAGAAAGGATAAAGAGTTCTCAAATCGGTGATGAAGAGTTTCAAAAGAAGATTAAAGCTATGAATGATGGGAGATTGAGTGACTTTTTAAGATGGAATTTTGAAATTTGGGAAGAGACTTTGTGTTCCCGATATACCTTATCTAAAAATGGAATTGTTGGATGATGCTCATAGTTCCAATTTCTCTATACACCCTGGTATCACTAAGATGTATAGAGATTTGAAGGAACATTTTCTATGGGACAACATGAAGAGGGATATTTCTAATTTTATGTCAAGATGTATGGTTTGTCAACAAGTGAAATCTAGAAGGCAATAGCCCGGAGGAGTCATGAAACATTTTCCCATACCTGAGTGAAAATGGGATAATATTACGATAGACTTTATCTTGGGACTACCAAAGACTCCTAGAAGGAATGATGCAATATGGGTCATTGTTGATCGTCTTACCTAGTCAGCACATCTTCTTTATATAAGATAAGATTTACCACTTAAACGTTTAGCAAGATTATATATTAATGAAGTTGTAAGACTTCATGGAGTATCACTATCAAATTTTTCTGATTGTGATCCCCGTTTTATATCAAGATTCTGGAAAATTCTTTAGAAACCCCTCGATACTGAACTTCATTTGAGCACTGCCTATCACCCCCAAACTGATAGGAAATCATAACTGACTATTAAAACCTTAGAATACATTTTGAGATCATTCTCACTTGACTTTCAAGGTATGTGGGATCAATATTTACCTCTGGTAGAATTTTCCTATAACAATAGCTTCCATTCAAGTATTCAGATGACACCATATGAAGCGTTATAAGGAAAGAGATGTTGCACACCAACCTGTTGGGATGATGTTGGTGAACAAAAATTCATAGGCCCAAAACTTTTGGAGGAAACAATAGAAAAGGTGAAGGTAATCCAAAACCACATCAAATCAGGTCAAAGTAGGCAGAAGATCTATGCCGATAACCGAAGGAAGGATTTGGAATTTTAGGTAGGAGATCATGTTTTCTTAAAGGTATCTCCATGGAAGGGTGTTATATGTTTTTGTAAGAAGGGTAAATTGAGTCCCAGGTACATTGGACCTTTCGAAATTCTAGAACAAATTGGGGTTGTAGCTTACCATTTTGGCAATGTCTCCAAGTCTCTCCAAAGTTCACAATGTATTCCATGTATCACTGTTGAGAAAATACATGCCTAAACCAACGCATGTACTCACCTATGAGGAATTAGAACTGGAACCTGATCTATCTTATTGCGAAGATCATGTCAAGGTTCTTGATACAAGAGAACAAGTGCTGAGAAATTATATGACTCTTCTGGTAAAATTTCTATGGAGAAACCATAAGATGGAAGAGGCAACGTGGGAACCCTAGGAACTTATGATGAAGAACCACCCGAGTCTTTTTATACAGTAATATTCTAGAAATTTCAAGGATGAAATTATTTGAAGTAGGGGAGAATGTAACACCCCAATCTTCCACATTACGCTTCTCTTTGAATAATACAATAGCGTGTGTTGTACACAACTTCGAGTTTTAACACACCACAACCACTCAAACTAGCCATTATGAATATTAATACCCACTTTTTGAATTTTTATATATTTTATCTTTCAAAATAGACTTCATTTTTGGATTCGGAATATTGAAATTATCTTAGGGTGAATTTTTGGTATTTTTCTGAAAACATTCTATTTTTGATGAATAGTGAAAAACACTGAGTTATAGTTTAAAACCGAATTTTTATTGAAATAATTATTTATTTTATTTAAATTTATTTTAGGTCAAAATAGATACATAATACCTATATAGGTTCAATGTAATTCATTGGAGTTAGTTTATAAAAATTTTAGATATATAAAAACTTTATTGAACTTTTCACTGTCTTTTACCCACCTCCTAGGAGAATTTGAAAATTCATATAAAACTTAATTTTACCACTTCTGTGAGTGGAATTTCAAAAATCTGAGAGACACAGTTGATATTAGTAAGTTAAATTTGGGTTAATAAGATAAAAATAATTTTTGGTGATTAGTAACTTTTTACTTTTATTTACCACGGTTAAAAGTAAATTGGGTAATTAAGGGTAAAAATGATATTATTATTACCCTAAGACATGTACTAATTCTATTGGATAAGTATAATTTGACCAAAAAAAAACTTAGGAATAAAATATGAACCTCTTTGGTTCACTTGGATTAGATTAGGACACTTATTATTACTTTATTTAAAGAAGAGTTAAAATAGTTAAAATCAAAGTTTAATAACTAAAAAAAATTTAATATAGGGTTATACATAAGATAAATTGGACTATAAATATTCATTATAAATATAAAACGATTTTAAACATAATTTTATTTTATTTATATTTTTTATACATTAAATAATTTAATTTATTTATGACACAATGATGATGCAGTAATTACTTATTAATGAAATATTAAAATAATTGATATTATAAATATCCAAATAAATGTAATTTGAGACTTTTTATGAATTAAACTAATTTTATAGGTTCATATGACATTTTAGGGTTGGTTAGATGAATTTTGGTTGAAGTAATAATGCTACTATGAATTTAGTAAAAACAAAATACCAAATAGTGTCAAAATTGACATAAAAGAGTTTTTAAAACAAATATTATATTATTAATTGATATTCTATTCCTAAAAATCTAATGTTAGGCCAAAGGACTTATATAATGATATTTGAATTATTAATGAACCACCTTGGGTTCTCTTGGAAGTATATATTAAGTTTATTAACCATATAATATAAAAATACAATGAGACATGGTAAATGTCAAACTATTAAACTAAGAATTAAATCTAAAAGATAAAGTTAATATAGTGACCCAAACATGTCTAAAACCTATTTTTTGAGTGTTTTTCGACCCATCCCCACATTATACTTTAAAAAATTCATTTTGGAGCCATTATAAACTGAAAACAATTTTATTATAAAATAATATTTCTAGCTTTTCCTAAGGTGCCCCTCACCCCTCTTATAAAAGGGCACTCCCACTTCTCTCTAATTAACACCTTCAAAGCCATTTGACTCAGCCAACCCCTACCCAAATACCCTATCAACTGTACTCCCTTCATCATATAGGCCTTACTTTAGTCATAAAGCCAACCTAAGGAGCCCTTTTGATCAAATCGAAAGGAATAACCTGAAGAAGAGGTAAATATTTCATCACCTCTTTCAAGTTCCTTTCTTCTTCCACTTCCTATTTCTTTGTTGTTTATATTATAAAATGATAACTCTAGTATCTTCTATATAATATTATGTTATTATAAATATGGTACAACCATATTCATTATTCTATCCATCCTTTGAATGACATGTCACCATACGTGCGTACATACGGCTTACCGTCTCCACGTCGTGGTGTAATTGTTATTCAATACATTATTATTTGGATGGGTATAATAATGATGTATAATTGATGTAAATAATAAATATAACATGATAATTATTCTTTATATATGATATACCATCCAATTATATATTATTTTAATATCAAAAGAATGATATTGTCGCTCGTGCGTACGTACGGATTATCGTCTCCACGAACGCGATGAGATTCATTCCCTGTCATATCCATTCAAGAGTAACTTTCATTATATGATTAAAAATAATTTTTAAATACATGATATAATTTTTTATATGAATACGACACATCCCATCCATAACAAATATGACTCACATAATAAATAATATAAAGGAAAATGAATCTGTTAACACCTGAAACAATGATAATACTAAGATATTATTAATAAAGCAATGTTAAAAGATCATATATGATATCATATTAATGTATATTATTATTGTATAATTGAACAACAATTATTTCACCATTATACAGGATTTTAACCTACCCTCGACCAAGGAAAGGTACAAGTTAAGGGATAATTTCACAATCTCTTTATTATCCGAGGTTGTTTTTACGTAAGTATCTACTGGGACCTCTTTATCATCCACATCAATGTTTCTTAAAAATATATTTCAAAACATTATTACTATTTTATATACTATGGGTTAAAGTCATTTATACCCTTTTTTGACTTTTTATAAGATGTTTATAAAGTAATCTTTATGTCGTTTTCCAAACAGGGTCCTTTATAACCTTTTCGACAAAATTAAGGTAAGAATGTATTTTTTTAACTTATACGGCGGGTGCGGCTATTTTCTGCTGTTATAACATTATCAAAGCTTCCCTTACAAGCTTATAAGTATATTTCCAAAATAAATGTTTTCTTTTATAATTATATAAATTTTAAATGACTTCAAAATAGAAAGATATATTTTTCTAAAAAAAAGGTTTTGATTTCATCTATGTCAACATCTTTTGATGGATTTTAGGTTTATTTGAAGTTGATTTATTATGATACAAAACATCCATATTGTATTGAAGTTTTTGTGATATTTTTGACTTTGGATGTGTTATTTTTATAAAATTCATGGTTTATGGATAAAGTATTGACATTTCGTATGCTTTTTTTAATACGAATGTTTATGTTATGTTTAAAAAATATCATATGAGGAATGCATTAGACTTAGTATGTGATGGGTGGAGCCTGCTATAGCTTCTCGATGCATCGGTAGGTCTCATGAGACAAACTAATGTCTTAGAACAAGGCCTTGAAAAAATATTATTTGTCATCTTGGCACAAGGCCTTGACTATGTGGTTATGAAAGTCTGGCATTATGCATTCCATCATTATGAAAGTGGCTATTGATATTGCATGTGATTATTCGACTAGTAGAATATCCATGTGAGTAATTAAATGGAATTATTTTTATTTTATCTTTGCTATATTATGCTGAAGTTCAAGTTTAAAAGGGTTTTGTTTTAGTTTTATACATTGCCTTAAATTGTTATGCTTATTTATGAAAGTTTCCGCTATATTGTTATCCTTACTAAGCATCTGAGCTCACCCCTTTCTATGTTTTATTTTTCCCAATATGAGAAGAAGTATATTATGACTGACCTACATGGATAGTCTATGAGATATTAGTGTTATCTATGGAAACAATGTTGTTGTAGTTTTCCATTTATGATGTAATATAAACCTTATGAATGTATCTAATATTTCCAAGGCTACTAAACTAATCGGTCTTTCAAGAATTGATCGTCTGTGATTATGCCAATTTTATGTAATAATGCACCAACTTTGGGTAACTGGGGTCAGGGCATTATAGAACTAGTCAAATATATCATCTATTTGGGGTAAGGGATACTGATTCTTAACCACTAACTTTTTGAATTTCTAATAATCCACACATAATTGAAGGGTTCAATCTACCTTCTTGGACAAAAGGATAGGTGAACGCCAAAAATAATTATTGGGTCATATAAACCCCTTTGGTTTTAAGTCTTATAGTTGCCTCTTGAGTACCTATAACTTTGTAGTATCCATCCTATAAGGATGAATGGATACTGAAAGAGCTTGATGATCTAGCTCGATAGAAAAATCTACATATATCATAGGAGGTAGTAATTAAAATAATCCATAAATACATCCTTGAAATGATCAAATATAGAAGAGAATTCTTCCTAAAGTTTCCTTAGATCATCCAGATATAAGTTATCAATCTGGGCTATCATCCTGCCTAGCCTACATTTCTTGGGTCTAGCTAGGCTTTCCTTGATATCCCATTCATCCTTGTGAAAAAAACTCCTCCCTACGGTGATGCGAAATTCACCCTTTGGTGATATTAGTCAATGTATGCATGATATGGAACCAACCAGTGCATCCCGAGTATGATGTCAAACCCAGTATTATCAAGGAAAAAGAGGTTACATATGAAGAGACACCCACCTATCTCAAGGGGAAATCCCAGAACTAGTGTACACTCTTCGATCGAATCCCCAATGAATTATCAAGTGTCATCATGACACAGGTGAACTAAAAATTAAACCCAAGGATATCCACAATTGGCATAGATATAAAATATTGAGATGAACCTATATTGAAAATAGTAGATACTATCATAGAGGCTACCATAATAGTACCTCCTATGGTAGAAGGTCTGGAAACCTAATCCTAAGGTATCATCTATACAGTATACATAAGGAATAAACCTTATCCATGATATATATCTTAACTACCTTGATGAATTCTACTCTGCTGCCACTATGAGTCTGGTGTCAAGCTACCTCATCCACAACCACCACCTAATCTTTATTGGTTGGTCGCACTCAATATCCCTATCTAATAAGAATATGTTGACCATTCTTCTGAATGTGGAGTCAGGACAGACCCTCTCTCATTGGATTATGGAGTAAAGGTCATTAATAAACATTATAGATGGCCCTTCCTTCCACAGGATCATAACTCTACTTGGTCTCTATCACACTAGCTCCTTATGTGTCCCTACCTCCCACACTGATGATAGATAATAGAACTACCAGAAATCACACCCTATCTAGTATTATCCTCATGAGAAAACTCAAAATGCCTATTTATGCCACCTGACGTGGAGACACTAGATCAAGAAGTTGATCTACCTTGATCTATTCCCCCAGCTTCTCTCATGTTACATTCAGTAATAATCACCTCATTTACTATTTTTGACATAGTGGTAAGCTAAAAAAAACATTTACCTATGATCAGATGTCATGCCTGAGACCATCCTCAAACCACCTAACATTTGATAAATCTTCACCTAACAGAATATGTGAAAAATGCTGGAGCTTTGTGAAATGGGCATAATTGTCCATGAATGATAATTTTCCCTACGCCATGTGCCTAAACTATCTTGATCTATTATCCCACAACATATTGGGAATAAAATAATCATATAAGGCTATATATAAATCCCTCCAATCCATTTTTAAATAACGGTTTATCTGAGTAATAATGTCCCATTATATCTTGGAGGAATCCCAAGGAACATATGTATAGATCCTCACTATCCTCTCATGAGGTGTCTCAAGATTATTGAAAATTGATAACATGGCCTCCATCTATGACTCTATTTCCATGGACCACCGTCCCCTAAAAACATGGGAAGATTCTACCAGTGGAAATCATGTTTCAGCTCTTTTGTATTAGGGGTAGGTCATGGTGATCCCTGAATAGTCTCCATGAAACTTAATAATTCCTCTCAAAACTAAGCCTCAATAACTATATAAGGTATAAGTGGAAGTACCGAAAGAGTCACTACTATTGGTTCTACTGGTGTACCAAGGCCCACCACCTCCAGAGTGTGGTCATTGCCACCCTCATAGCACACAACTAGAGGCCATCACGGTGGTAAATCTCTACAAATTACAAGCACACTCCTCAATCAAGGTTTGATATAAACATAGATATAAAAATAGGATAGGAACAATCCTTCCTATTTAAAACTCCCACCCCTCTTCCTATTTCTAAATCTAGGTATAGACAGTGTACATATCGTAAATAAAATCTAGATACATTTCCTACTTCCCACTACTGAGGTTTGGTCTGGGTCAAGTTCTCTACTCTATGTCAGGGGTTCGGTAAACAGATTATTAATTGAAATTTATATAGGAAACACCCTTGGAATTTTAATTATATTCCCTATTTAATGGAAACCATTCATTTTGGAATTTAATTTCATTTAAATTCTTTATCATTTATATATAAATTCTCTTTTAAAGGATGAACTATATGGATCACTAATTCCAATTTATAAGGGACGATACACCTTATAAATTGAAGTGTGGAGTCCATTAAATCCCAACTAGTCATTTATCAATTCCCTTCATGAAATTTTATCACAATTCCATGGATAAATTAATAAGTCACCAAAAATGGTACAATCAATGCATGAAGTAAGTAAATTTGGCATAGTATAATGCATGACATATAAATCCTGAAGTTCTTATGATAATGCGTGATGCAATATATCATTTCCATACTATGACAAGGGTATAAATTTGTAATCATAAAGAACATCAAACATCATTTTCACCAACCAATTGTGAAAAAAAGGTAATTGTAATAATAATAATCCATAACAACATGTCCCTTCCCAGTTAATTTGGAATTTATCTATATATGGGTTAGCTACTCTCAGGCATATCTCATTACCAAATTCTAACACATTATTAATATAATATCTAATATTCCAAAAAAATAAGAAGAAAAAAACTTCTATGATACAACTTTGTGGCATCCCAGTCCTGTTTCACTCAATAGTAATCAAACCTAGTTGGCCACATGCCCACAAGTGTACCTCCCCATATGCCAGAGGCTGCCGACTGGCTGTGAGGGTCCATAGTGGAATAATGGGTAGACTATGCCCCCATAATCAGATTATATCATAGTGGTTTAATTATATCAATCAATAGAGAAATCATATAAAATGACTAACTGCTAAATAATAACATCCATTCAATAAATAACCAAGTATCTAATCCAACAATGTCATATAAAAATGATGATCATGGTATGTTATACAAAATATAGGTAATACATGGAAGTATACATCTAGTATAATACATGTATTAAAAGTAAAAAAGGAACAAAAATAAACTATCCACATATATCATCATGAACCATAACCCCATTATTTGTTCCCTTACTCCTATGCAATAATCAATCAAGCATGATCAAGTGGAGCCTTTCTCCTGTCCCTACCTACATCCATGAAGTACTTATAGGTAACCAACAATAGCCTTAATAGGGTGTTAAATAACACTTAGTAGACCAAAACCAATGGGTTTTATAATAATTCTAGTCTATGCATGTAATCTAAAGCATTATGTAGATATAACATGAGTATAAGTGATTAAAATAGAAGTAATGGTATCTATTATATAAAGTCTCACTATGTTCAAGAAACTAAATCATAAAATCTATATGTAAATCATATATAGAATCATCAATTAACTATTCCATGTAATCATGTATTAGGCCTACATGGGCTAGGGTCCAAGGAGTAGTAATTTCTAAGAAAACTAAGTTATATAAGTAAGACAAGTAAATATGATCTAAGGAGTGAAAATTTTCATGGAATCCTAATGAGTTAGATATAACGAGTATAAATCTCTAATGCATCCTAGTAATATGATTAAACTAGTTAAATTTGATCCTTGGATTATAAATTTCCAAGGCCTCCAAATATGCCATATTCATGGATTATAAATATCCAAGTCATTAATGTAATCTAAGTAGATCAGATCCAAGCAGTATAAATGTCCAAGGAATCCAAATAATCCATGTAAATAGGATTCAAGGAGTAGAAATTTCCAAGGAATCCTATCGGTTTGTTGAATACAAGGAGTATAAATGTCCAAGTCATCCTAGAATATCAAGTAAATCAAGTAATTTAGATCCAAGGAGTATAAATTTCCAAGGATTCAAAGAAAGATTATTAAATAGGATCCAAGGAGAGGAAATGTCCAAGGAATCCTAACATATTCATTCACCATTTAAAAAATCCCTTCATAATCATATATATTCCAAAAGATTTAACAATTTATACCTTTTATATGTAAATGAAAAGGTCCTACAAGGTTCTTAAAACCTTTAACAATTCACTTTAATACCCTATTCAATTCTCAATTATACAAGGTGATCTCATCACACCCTAAGGGTGTCATAATCATGATAAAAAGGTAGTTACCACACTATGGGTGGTCCAGGTTGAGGTCAAAAACCACCAACCTTGATGAAAGGTATCATGGAATGTCTCAAACATATTTTATCATTTAACTCAAGGTTAAATTAATTTATAAAGAATTTCCCAAAAATTAAGGTGCGTGGAACAACGAAAACAAGCTATAAACAACCAGACTTTTAGGGAAAAGGTATAGACCACCTACCTTAATCCCATATAAGAGTAATCATCTAGTACCCGCCTCTGATTTAGTTTGAATCAGAATAAAATAGAAAAACTAATGAACGTACAGAAAATAGGGCATAAGAACATGCACTAAAATAGCTTCATTGATAGCAAGGAAATAGTGAAAGAGGAAAGAGGAACATATAACTCATAGGTGGCTATCCAAAGAGATGAACATCTCTCAAATCAGATTCCATATGATGAAATGGGATCAAATACTATATCCAAGGATTTAAGAATCTCTCAAAGGAGGAGAAGAGGGCATCATGTCTACTGGAGGAAGAAACAAGGAGGAGGATTGAAACTTAAATAATGTAATGGAAAATGGTCATTTACCCTCTAAAAATTGGGTCACGCAGTTTTTTTGCACGATTGGCTAAAACATGAACCAACTATATACCATTCACTGGATCAGGACCCTAATATGATCATGGAATATGGCTAGACAAACCAAGTACTAATTATGTGTTTCTCCCCTATTAAAAACTCTACAACACATACACGGGTGTGTGCCCTGGGTCGTATGGTTAGGGAAAACTATGTTCCCTCTGCTATGCACTGAAACTCCCCACACAATTTACTCAAACCATGTGGCCTAGGCTGTAGGGTTTCTACTAACCATGTGGCCTAGATGTTTTCTCCAAAAAGTGGGGCTTAGGGCTCTAGAAAATCCTTGGAAACCCTCATTTCCTTCATAACCTTACTAGGAATTCACATAAAGTAAAAAACCAAAGACTTAAACCATAAATAAAAAGGTTGTGTACCTCATAGAAAATATGGGATCTTACAAACCACAATCCTACTACCACAGTAACCAATTAGCACTATGAACCACCCGCACCAAGTCCACCTAGATATCCATCTAATAACCTATCATCTATGTAATATATGACATGTACAAGTAGATCTCATATAGGTTTGATTATATACATAACCATTAAGACACCCTATAATCACCAAGAAGTAAAGAATTAAAAGGGAGTCAACTCCAAACCATAAACTAGGGGGTAAAGAAGAGAGAACCTGGATATTCTCAAAGAAGGATATAAGAAATCAAGTAAGGTATTAGATCTCATATCCAGTCAAACGGTTAATAATATTCTCACATATTTTTAACATATACCATCAATAGGATTCCCATGAAACCTCTTAGGAAATGATTAAATAAAAAACAAACCACACTGGAAGATAACTCAGATGAGGGGATTAAACTCACAAATAGAAGATTGTTCCCTAGGATTAGGAGGATACCTGAACAATTATAAGTTCAACTAATCAATAAAGGATCATTCCTTAATCAATAAGGGAATACCCAACTCCGTCTATATTGTCCCATGGGAGGGGTTAAGATGCCCCAAATGTGAGTCATGAGATACCTGACCCTACCCAGGTTAAAGTAAAATAGGATTACAACCTTGGATCCTATGGGGAGGATACCTGAATTTATCCATGATTAACCAATAGGTAAGGTATCACACATTCAGAGTAGTGGGGTGGGATTCTTGAGATTATCTAGTGGGATCAATGACTCCATCCATTTCCAACATAAAATCCTTCTGATAAATGTTCACTTGAGTGTCTAAATCCATTAAAATGGGGAGTATATGGCATGTATAAAAGGGTACATAGTGTGTCACTCCAATTTGACAACCTATTTGTGTGTTTCTAGTAACATGGAATACAAAATATCAACTACATAGTGTGTGGATACAATCACATGGAGTGTGGGTCTAGGTTCATTATTCAGCGTGTTCTTCCCTACCTGAGTTGTGTCCCATTGGAATTACACATGGTATAGTTCTAGGATACATGGATTTTAGGATACCCAGGTTCCCTGGGTGTGTATTCCTAGTACACGCCAAGAGGTTCATCTAGGGTTACATGATATGTGGGTCCATCCACACCGATGTGTGATATTTACCTTAGTCCAGAAGATCCATCATCACTTGAATCAAATTACATGGCATCTGTTCTTTTGAACTACATGTCATTTTGTGTGAAAATTTATATAATTTTTGTCCTTTAAACACATATCTAGAAACCACACTAAGTCATTTGATTTATACACCAATATCACCCAAATATATCATCGAATGTATCATCCCATACCTAAAACACCAACAAAGGTTGTATTCCAACCACATATTTCTCATAATATAGTCATTGTCTCCCTTAAGTATTCCTCATAAATCCAGGATCATGAGAATCCTCATCCTCATTCCTTCTCCAAGTTTTCACTATTTTGAATGATCCTACACTATGCCACAATCCCATAAGTTTGATCTACAAAAAGGATTCATGGAACCAATAATTAATCACACAATTTTTTGGTCTATATAAAAATGTAAAACCACTATCCAAATCAAATACTAATGATGAATGCATGTTTAATGGTTGAGGAAATCCATAAACCATAAAAAAGTAAGTAATAGATGATGATCGCACTCAATATAGATATCATTTATGGGTAGAAAATGAGGATTCAAGAAATAAATATAAATTCCAAATATGAATACATTTCAAATTCATAATTTTAGTAAATGAATAAATTGAGAGAGTAGTTCTTTAGTAATTCCTAGATTAGATTCTTAAAATAAATAATCCACAAATGCAATGGTATCAAAAAAAATAGGGACAAATACATAAAACAAGTGCCCTGTCTCAAAATATTTTCAATTTATAGTGAATAATAAATATTGTTTCATTATTATCATTGACGTGGGTGACCTATGAAACATTGATGAACGATCCAAAAATCAAATCTTTTCTACCAAAATCTCCACCATTGGAATCCCTCCTCCAATTATCCTAGGGTTATGAAGCCAAAACTATAGATTTCTCTAAACATTATTTTTATAGAGTCCACTAGGGTTTCACTAGTTAATTAAATAATTAATTTCTTAATCAATTCCCTTTTTTAATCCACACATGTTTGTACCCCATCTAGGGATCTAAGGAAAATGGAACTTATGTCATGCCTAGGGTAAAACTCATATTCTAGATTTAATTTCAGTCTTGGTTTACCCATCTGAGACTCCATTCAGAATTAAATACATTAATTTCAAAATTATATATGTGTGTGAGTTAATATATTTAATATTTCTAATATAATGACCTTAGGAATATATGATGGACAAAACTCTGTTCCAACCCCATAACTTTCTCTAAAAATATTATATAAAATATTTAAAGTGTCTAATTTCAAAATATATATCCATTACATTCTCTTTGTATTAAAATAATTTCATCCCAAAAAAAGGATATATTCAAACAGGTGAGGACATTGAGCTCTCATTTGGTTCTACCTCTCCCAAAATATCTCCAGAATATTCTTAGGCTAATAATGAGCATGAACAAGGGGAATCACTCAACCATAAAAAATTTTCTCCTGTCAATCCTCAATCACCCACAGGTACTCTGAAAAGGTGGATTCATCATTGATGTCTTTCTCCCCTGATTCAATAACATGTTATGCATCATTAATATACCACCTCATATATGGAATGTGTGATAAATCATGAACTCAATCCAACTATGATGGTAAAACTAGGTGGTACACAACCTCATTGACCCTACACATAATTTGAAATGGACTGATGAACCTCATGGATAGATTTCCACTCAAACCAAATCTCTAAAAACCATGAATAGGCAAGACCTATAGGAACACATGGCCTCCCTTTCTAAAATCCAAAGTGAAATTATCAATATGCATATATCTGATTACCAAGAGAGGGAGGGGTGAATCAATTATCTTCCCTTTTTATGTTTTTAAAACTTATGAAACAACCTTAGCCTACTGTTAGTTATAAATGACTTTGTAGGAAAACAATCATAGCCATAGGAACACATGTTTTTGTAAGGCTCACTACTGAATAAGAGTATCTAGTCCTTGGAATGGTTTGGAAGTAACCCAATACCACACAAACCAATATAAAACAATCTTTTGAATATGGTTATAATAGGAAGGGGTATCCTTACACTTGTGTAGCACTATAGTCAATCGATAGTTTATATACTCTTCACATAGATAAATGATATAAATATGTTTTGTAACAACTATAAGAACAATCACTAACAAGACTCGGTATGTTGTCACTGTATTTCTTGAAAATACTTCCCAAATTCTTTTCTTGAAAGTACTTATTCTTGTTCAATTTTTTTATAGAAATATGAAAAAACCTACTTCAGCCCAATGTAAGTTCATTTGATGAGTTAAACTAGTATACTCTATCTGATTTTTGTCCTGTATACACTGTCTGGTGACTTCTTATAGACTGAAACAACTTATGACATGATGTTCATCTAATCACCTAAGCACACTTTCCATTTGAGACTACCTGAAAGGAAACTCCATATGGTATATTTCTAATAGATTCCTTTTCAACCTATTAATCTTATCAAATTTCTAATTATGTAGTTCTTCACTTCACTTACACTAAGTTAACTTCACCTAGACACAAAAATCCCCTTTATATAGGTGTATAACCTCAAAAAATTTATGAAAACCAACAAACATTATTTCAAACATCCCACTCAAAAAAAAATTAACATTCCTCTTGGAAATTTCCTACCTTTTACCATATTAAATTTTCCTAAGAGATAGGAGCTCTTCTTAATTATATATGATAACATAATTCTTTAAACTTCCTTAATACTCAGTGAGAATCATTGTATTCTCCTGTGATTTTAGGAATGCTGAATGACTAACTTATCATCATCACATTTGATTCCTTTACAAAAGCTTCATAATGTCCTTTAAACTAGTATATATTTATACCACTCATCTTCCTAGTAAAACTTAGTAGAATAAATTATGATTGATGAAACTCCATTCTATATTCCTACACCACTTAATTGGAACATCTTGGAATTATTCCAATAGAAACTTCCACAATCTCATGACTTACATCAGAACTATTTGATTGTTTACTTTAAACATCAAACATTGACCAATTAACTCCATATAGAAACTTCTATCATATTACTTCAACCAAAACAATACATCTGATAACTCAGAAACTTTTTCTCAATCATCATGTAACTGATTCACTTCAAAAATTCATGTAAGTATATATAATATACATTGTAAAAAAGAATACAACCTTCTTTATAAAAACATTTCAAATGGTTCATCTGATGGACTTGAACTGGTGAAATTATAAGAGATCTTATGATGGTATTCATCAAATGAAAATTCCCAGTGACTTCAATATGTAACTTTAACAAACTTTTTCTTATCTATGGACTCTATAAATGTCCGACTGATAAAAATTTGTACAATCATAACTAAAAATATTCACACGCTTTGAAAAAAACATTGTCCTGCCAAAATATTATATCTTCATAAACCTCAAACTAATACTCTTCCTTTATAAATAATCTTGAATAATGAAAACCTTTAGTAGATATCATGTTAAGAAATTTAATAATAGAAAATAATTTCAAGTTTTTATTCATAAAACACTCTTTCTGATGGAACTTTTAATCAATATAAAATAATAATTCATCACAAAACTCAGGCTAACCACCTCATACTGATAACATTCATCTGATATACTCGAGCTGATAAACTCCATCAGATCATAGTTTTAAGAAATCACAACAACTTAAAGTGATTTATATTAGACAACAAAAGAAAACACTTTTGTTAAAACCTTATTCTTTTATAAAAAGCCTAACCAATATCTCCTTATCATAGAATCACCTCTAAACATCATGGTCCCAACAATCTCCCCCTTTGGATATTGTTTTCAACCAAGGAACATAAATCAATGAAACTTTTTAAATCAAGAAATGGATTAATTATCCAAAAATTATAAGTCTATGTGAGAAAAATTGGTGTAGGAAATAATAATCATTAAATATCAATACCATGTTGTCCATAAGATGTCTTTTTAGAAACATTTCATACACCTCTAAAGAAAATTTTCTTATAAACTTTTAAAACTTCTTCTTCCACTTATAAATTTAATCAAAAAAGATAAAATTATCCTATAAGAATAATTTTCCTACATCCACTTCTATAATATATTAAAAATATCTCATATATGATAAAATAACATCTTGGCCCTTTTAAAAAAACTCTCCATAAATACATAATTTCCCTCAAAAGGTAAAGAACATACCAATGGATAGATTTATGTTACATCATTTTTCTATCCCTTTGACATCACTATTCAAAGACAATATAGAGATGGGATGGGTATTAGATACCTTATCCTTGAAGAGGGTGTGGTTGTACACCCATGATCAACCTCAACTTATGAAATTTTTCCTTTGGAAAGGTTTGGTGAAAATATAAGAAACTTGTTCTATTATAGGAACAAACTGTAACTTTATTTCATTATTTTCCACATACTATTTGATGAAGTGATATTTAATATCAATTTTCTTGGAACAAGAATGTTTCACTAGATTCTTAGTGAGATTTATAGCACTTTGATTATCAAAACCAAGATAAGTGGTAACTTCACAACAACCAATAAATCTTTCAAATATGTCTTCTTCTATGTAAATTATGTTGTAGCTTGAGTAGTAGATACACACATAGATTCTATGGTTGCAAGATTCACTAAACTCTATTTCTTTATATACTAGATAACACATCATTCATCCAAGAATAACACTCTACTAGATGTGGGTTTTCTATCATCAATAATTCCTAACCAATTTGTATTTTCGTAACCAAATAGATCAATCATTCCTATGATATCATATTCCACGACAAAATCTATTGTTACTTTAATATAATTGAAAATTCACTTTCTAAACAGAAGATGAGATTCATTTGGTGAACTTTGATACTTGTAATAAAGTGTAATAGTATACACTATATCTGTATTTGAATCTTTTAGATATAATAAACTTCTAACTAACTTTTTAAACCCTTTAGGATCTACATCCTTTACTTTGTTATCTTTTCTCAACTTTGTTACCACTAAGATGGGTGTGGAAACAAATTCTGAATCTTATATGATAAACTTCCTCATAAGTTACTTAGAATTATTATCTTAAGATAAGAAAATTTACTTCTACTTTTGAGAGATTTGTAATGAATATAATGTTATCAACATAAACAGTCATAGTGAGGGAAACCTCTTTATTTTATTTTATATATAGGTAATTAAAAACTCTTCCTTTATTTAAGTTCTACTTCCTTAAGAAAGTATCCAATTTAGAATATCAATCTCTCAGAACTTGATTCAACCCATACAAAATTTTCATTAACTTGAACACATATCTTTCATATTTCCCAAGCATGAATCCACACTATTTTTTAATATAAACTTCTTCATCACGCTCTCAATTAAGAAAATTTGACATGAAATTCATCTTTATAATATTATATATCCATTTTGTAGTGTTAAAAAGAAATATTATGATATTTTATACTCTTTCCACTATAGAAAAGGTCTCATTAAATTCAATGCCTTGAATTTGTGAGTAACCTTTACAAACTAGGCATGCCTTGTTTCTTATCACCTATCCTTTTTTATTTAACTTGTTTCGAAACACCCACTTTATACCAATCACATTATTATTGTTTGGTTTGATTACAAGTCCCCATGTATAATTCTTTTTAATCAGCTACAACTCTTCATTCATGGAATCTACCCACTCTTGATGCTTTATAACTTCTTTAACATCCTTTGGATAAACCTATGAATATAAGTAAATATGTGAAATAAACATTGATATTATTATATTTTTAACCTTTTTCACTTGATATCAAATGATTTTTTAAACTACCACCTATTTCCTCATCCTAGGATGAGATGTAAATGATTTTTCCTAATCACATGAAATAGCTGAGTCAGAATCTTCCCATTTTACATCTTCAACACTATTAATTTTTTTTAATAAATTTTTCATGTTTTTTAACTACAACCACTTAATATTATTTTTCATCCATATGTTAAATTTTCTATAAAACTTTATTATTATACTATTCAGTAAATTTCAAATCTATATATTTGAAAATATTTCACATTTCTTTATTATAACACCTGTATTATCTACCATTAGGAGGGTAGCCAAGAATGATTCAATCAACACCTATCTAGTAAAAATTCCAAATTTTTTTACCTTTGATTTTAATAATTAAAGGAATATCAAACACCCTTAGGTATTTTAAACATGGGGTTATTTATATTGTATATCTTAAGGAGTTATATCAAAGTTTATACTTTAGAAACAAAGATTATAAATATGAATTTTGTCTCTAATAGAATACCTCTAAAAGTATTTATAAGTATTATTTTCAATCAACATTATTTGTTCCATCTCAACCAAACTTATATTTCATCATTTAGTGACATAATTCTTATATGGTGTGTAACATGCACTAAATTCATGATAAATTCCATGATTTTCAAGATAAACTCTAAAATTTCTATTTATATACTCAGAAATCTTATCAATTTTAATGTTCCTCACATAATAATTGTATACCTTTTCCACACTTCTCTTAAAAAATATAAACATATTGAGAGCCTGTTACATTTGATTCAAAAACATAATACATTTAATATGAAATAAAATCAATAAATGAAATAAAGTACTTATCTCAATTTTTTTATTTCTTTCTCATTTGAATGAATATATCATAATTTTTATGATCCAAAGGATGAGTTTAATGTATCTCATCTTTCTTATTTGTAGAGTTTGTAATCATACCTTTTTTACATACTAAACAACAATAATATATTATTTTTATCATGTTAGGAATATCATGAATACTTTATCTCTTTTTTAGATTAATCATATTCCTATAACAAATATTTCCCAACCACTTTTCCATAATTTATTTTATTCCATCATGATCAGATAGCATGAACCCTATGCTTCTCTGACTTGAAACAAGTTTCCCTTGGTTCATTGGCCTCACATTACAACTTTAGCACCTTCTATCCTCTTAAAAAATCTTATATTATAAAAATAACTTTTTTACCTTCATCACAAAGTTTTGAAACACTTAAAAAAAAAATCAACCCATCAACATACAAAGCACTTTTGGATTTCAAATTTTCTTTTCTAATAATAGCATATATAATGCCTTTGATTCTGAATGATTCATTATTTCTAAAATACATTTTACTTTCTTTAAAATAATTTTTATTCTTAAAAAACTTAAAATATATTATCATATATAAATAACACCCACTATACAATATCTAAGTTCACTCTCCTTTTGTTTCTTTGAGAGTAGTTTCAACAACTAAGCCCTTTTATTTTCCTTTATCTTCATTTTCATATTGATTTTGTGATTTTCTTATAAAATTTGTTGATATGGTAACATAATAAGAAATCCCTTTACAAGGTTTCCATATTGAACACATATTTCAAAAATAGTTTCTAGATGTTCAAATCTATTTCTAATTATAAAACTAAACATATAAAGTTTCTTTCTTTGAGTGGGTTTACTCCCCATCAAACTTTTCTTCAATTTATTCATGAGTTTCTTCTAGTTTTCATGATTAAAAAATAATATTTTCATTGTATTACCAAGAAATCCTTAATACCAGTAGCAACCAAAGAAATTATATTTCCCTTTGCAACTTTCATACTATCTAGAGTTGTGTTCCTTCTTTCCATAAAATTTCTTACCTTACACTTTATCACTTTTTGGCACACCAAAGTTTCAGTTACCACCTAAAATTTTCTTCTTAAAATTAGATTTATTCGCATCCTCAAAAGAATATCCAGTAGTGGTAGCTTTTGGTTCAGACTTTGAAGCCTTAAAAGCTTCAGGTTTTTCAACTATTATTATTTTATCTAAATACATTATAGTGACCCTATCCTTTTACACATATCATTAAATGAATTTAAGCATAATAAATCATCATATTATAATCCAAGGATTGTAAATTCTAGTGCCTTGGAAGACAAGGTACATAAAACGGAGAACATGGGAATAAATAAAACATTTATTTATTTAATCTTCATAAAGAGATCCTAACTTTTGTTGTTCTCATACATATTCATAGGGTAACCTGACAATAACATGAACAAAAAGGATGAGCTAAAAATCCGAGTAATGGAATAAATGTAAGAATAAAGCTTTAGAACATGGATTAGAAGGCATGATATAATGGTATAAAAAGGCATGGAACATATGGAATCATAACAAATAAACATGGAATCATATAAACATGGAGTTATAATAATGTGTCAGTAACATAAAATATGAATTTATCATGATTCAATGATTGTTTCACGTATAGGATCGCAAGTAAAGGTTAACCACCAAGACTTCTTCACATTGTAGCATGAGTCAAGGCTAATTGTCAAGACCATTGCACATAACGTCTCATGAGACTCAAATTTACCCAATTAATTGAAGTGATATCTGGTCACACCATTCATAACATGTTCAAGAATATTATTTCTACTTATATAATCATACATAATCAATCATACATAAACATATGGTTACCCAAGGAAAGAAATGGGTATCATAATCATGTTATAAAGTATAATAAGTGGGCGTATCATACAAGTGTCCACAACATAAAGGAATTAAAATATACATGGAAATTCATAAGGTAAAATATGAATATATCATGTTAAGTGATTTCAAATATAATTGGTACCATATAAGAAGAGTATTTAATAAATGTTAGTATTAAAATATTTTAGTGTAGTTTTAAGGAAAATACAAAAGAGCATTTAAAATAGAAAAGGAAATAATATTTTATATAAAACCTAAAGTGAGACAAGAAGGTTTTCATAATAAAAAGTACTATTTTATAAAAAAATGGTGTTTTAAAATAGATGATATAGTGCCCTTGAAATTGGTTAAGAATTTGGTAAGTTCCCTCAAAACGGGTTTGCTTATCGGGGTGTATTGAGGAGGGAATCATTTAAAAATATGTATATCCTAGAAAGAGAATGATGAATGGATATTGATAGGTGAGTTTTTAGAATATAAGAAGAATTTATAATATGTATATAAAAATAATATATAACTTAATTTGGTTAGAAATAAATATAGAGCAACCCGAAGGAATAAAAGAGGTTTGGGTAAAATCCCTTCCCTTAAGTCTGATGGTGTCCTTCACTTGATCTTAATGTCCTAGATAACCAAATTAAATTGATTTATTAATATTTCTAGAACCTATTATTCATTTAATTTATTTATTATAACCTTATTAAGTTCATTAATGACCTTTTTAATGGGTTAAGATGTTCAATTTCATTGTTTGGGAGCATTTATTTCCTTGGTTTTTATGATTGGTTTACTTATATATCTATAAGGATAAACATGTAATATGAGAATGGTTGTACAGAATTGAATTTGTATGTTATTATTTAACATCTATAAGATTACATGTCTATAAAATTCATTTGGTTATTTGGAGTGAAGATGAATCATTATATAAAACTTTAATGACAACTGTTTCGGTTAATTGGAGGTTTTTTTTATCACATCGAACACGTTTTTCTTTATAAATTAATATCATGCATAAAAAAATATTCCAAAACCTTAAATTAGACATAATACATATATTATATTCTGGTTCAACCATAAAAATAGTTTTATGACTATAATTGAAGATGGTAAAAAAAATTGAAAACATGTCATCCTTGAATGTGATAAATTAACACATCTCGGATAGTGTTTTCATTTCTAGTATAAAAGAAGGGGAGATGAGAGATAATGATGAATTATTACATTATCATAACAAAATTAAAGTACATTTAAGTTAATTTAGTTATCATTTTATTTTTATGAAAGTAGGTGAGTAAATAAAAAGAAATAAAGGAACTTGAAAGAAAATAAATGAAATTAAAAAGAGGAATTTACCTCTTGAATATATCTTCCTTGAGAACCTCTTTAGGGGAGATAATTTTGTCTTTTGAAGAGACCAAGGGATTATGGAAATGGGGAGGATATTAGGAGGATATTTTATCATAATTTATATAGGAACAAGGGTTTAAAGGAGTGAAGATAAGAGGGGGTGTGGGTTGTTTTATAGTGGAGGAGAGGAGGGGTTTCTAGTTATTTTAATCATTAGTTTATTATTTTTTCTCGAGAATATGAATAGTCTTGATTATTATTACCAAAATCAGTAAATAGAGCATGTGAGTTCTAACTAAAGTCCATTTACATCATCCATGACTCAAGCATGGTGCAGAAATTCATTTATTTAGCATTTATCGTAAATTATCGTATTTTACTATTCACCAAAAATTCAAGTATTTTAGAAAAATCCCAAAAATTAACCCCAACCATTTATTGACATGTATAATTAAAAAATGAAATCCGTTTTATAAAAATAATTTTCTAAATATCAGAAAATTAATTTTTAATTAAATTCATAATTTACTTGAAAAATACAAATTTTAAAATTAAAACTGCTTTTCTAACACTTTGAAAAATTAATTAAGGTCTGTTAAAATTATCTTATAATCATAATTAATAAAAATAATTATTTATGGATACATTTTATGAAAATTATTTTTCTTTTAAATTATTAAATTAATCATAAAATTTTAATTAAATTTACATGACTTACAAAAATGCCAACACTTAATTAATAATTTTTAAAATATTTACTTACTTATACTGCGATATATTTATATCATATTTTCACTTATAATATTGATAAATTTTATTTATACTTTCATTAGTGAGGTTACTATTCAATTGGTCGTCTTACTATTCATAAGTTTCACATTACTATTTCAAAGGTCAAGTTGTTTTTCCTTAGGTATATGTTCCTTAACTTCAAGAGATACCTTTTATTTCACTCGTTATTTATTTATATGGTTTGTATGGTGTTATATAAATAATATTATATAATTATACTATAATACATAATTATAAGAAGGGAATTTCATTGATAAAATATTGGGTCATTACATTCTTCCCCCTTAAGAAATTTCACCCTCAAAATTTCATTTTACATTCTAAGACATAAACAGGTGTGGGTACTTTTCCTTCATTGCTTCCTCCATTTCCCATGTTTCCTCTTCATACATATGGTTACTCCATAGTACTTTGACCAGGTGAGTAGTCTTGTTGCGTAGAACTTTATCTCTGTGATCCAAGAACATCACAGGATGCTCCTCGTAAGAAATATCATTCTCCAACTATACCACCTATAAAGGGAGTACATGTGAAGGATATGGTATATACTTCCTTAAGAGGGATACATGAAATACATCATGAACTTTAGACATGGTAGGTGGAACTTCTAGTCAATAGGTCATAGCTTCAACATGATCAAATATCTCTAAGGGGTCGATGTACCTGAGACATAGCTTTCCTTTCTTCCCAAACCTCATGACCTTCTTCCATAGAGATATGAGGAGGAATACCAGGTCTCCAAATTTAAACTCAAGGTCCCATCGATGATTGTCTACATAACTATTTTTTTGACTTTGGGCTACCTTGATGTGCTACATAATGGTTTTCACCTTCTCCTCCATTTCTTTAACCATTTTAGGTCATATCAGCTTATGCTCACTAACTTCATCCCAACAAACTAGTGTTCTGCACCTTTTCCCATAAAGGGATTCATATGGATCTATCCAGATGCTTGAGTAGAAACTATTGTTATAAGAGAATTAGACCAATGGAAGATGTTGGTTCCACCCTCCTTTGAATTACATAGAACATGATCTTAACATATCTTCCAGTTTCTGAATAGTTTTCTTAGATTGGCCATCAGTTTGAGGATGATATGTCATGTTAAAGTTCATTCTAGCGCTTAGAGCATGCTGGAGACTTTTCCAGAACATCGAGGTGAATCGCAGATCTCTATCGGATAAAATAAATAGTAGTAGATATATATTTGTGAAATTTTATCTAATTAGAAGTTCTCTTGAATTGCGATAAAGTGATCAATCTTTATAAGATGATCCAAAATAACCCATATAGCATTGTTTCCTCTCAATGTACTTGTAATTACAGTGACAAATTTCATGGTAATATTCTCTCACTTCCATGTTGGTATGGATAGTAGTTGAATCATCCTGTTAGACTTTTTTCCTCCATCATTCACTAACTGATATATCGGGCACTTTGATGTATACTCATCAATCTCCTTCTTCATATTGTCCCACCAAAAGTTATCTTGGAGATATCGATACGTCTCTATGCTCCCTAGGTGAATGGAGAAGGTTGATCTATATGTGTCATTCAAAAGATCTTTATTTGTCTCTGAATTGGATGGTACACATAATCGTGACCCAAATCTTACAACTCCTTCCTCATCAATCTTGAAATCAGAGGACTTCCCATTTCTAATTTCTTCCACCCTTTTCAAAATTTCCACATCTTTTCTTTGAGAATCCTTTATTTTCTCCATGAGGGATGGTTGAGAAAACATTTGACAAAGGATTTATGATGTTCCTCCCTTAATGATTCACATGTCTATCCTTTGAAAATCTAAGAAAATTGGATCCTTTTCAATTCTCATCATTAATAAATATGTAGGATCATTTCTACTTAGAGAATTATCACTATAACATAAATCGCCTTTAGCGGAGGTTTTGTAAACCACCGCTAACCCCCCCCCCCCTTTTCTTTTACAGTGGCGACACTCCCCCCCCCCAAACCCAACCCCGACCCCCCTTCTCCCCTCGATCCCCCTTCTCCCCCCGATGCCCGTGACACCATTTCAACCCACTACAGGAAAACGGCCGTTTAGCGGCGGTTTTTTCGCCGCAGTTTTAAAAACCGCCGCTAAACGTGTTTTGGGCCGCCATTTTGCGGCGGTTTTTAAACTGTCGCGAAATGCCTTGATTTTTTTTTAAATTTTTTTTATTTTTTTTTTAATTTTTTTTAAATTTTTTTGAGAATTAGGGGTGGTTTTTTAAAAAACGCCGCGAAATAGCGGCAGTTTCGGTAAAACTGCCGCGAAATGAAGGGAAAAAATAAAAAAAAAACACGAGAAACCCCGAAATCACTAAAACAACCATAACTTTTGATTCGGGCATCCGTTGGAGCATCATGACCAGTTAAATCGAAGCTCATGAAGATATCTAGAGGCACGTATAATAAAAACTGTGAGACGGTCTAAGGTGCGGAAGATATGAGAGTTATAAGAAGGTTGAAAAAAGTTCTCCAACTTCAAACGGACATAACTTTTGCTCCGGGTGTCTGTTTGGGATCTACCACATATCAAATCGAAGCCAGCGAAGAGAGTTACGCACCAATTTGACAGAAGAAAACTTTTTTTGTGTTTTTCGACCCCAAAAACCCCTCTGAAGTCCTCCAAAACCATATTTCCGTCACTGGTGTCCCGTCGAACTTGTCTTCAAACGGACTTAACTTTTGATCCGCCTGTCAGTTAGGACTCCTCCACATGTTAGATTGTAGCTCGTTCCATGAGATTCAGTTTTAATGGTCGCGGCACCCACATGCACTCTTGGATCATAAGTTATGGCCTTTTTAGTGGGTATCGGGTTTGTTATGTTTTTCGATGCCTCATTTCTAGCACCCGTTCCCCGTCAGCTTTTTTTAAATAGTCGCAACTTCCGATCTGCATGTCCATTCTGACCCTTTCACCTATCAGGCCGAAGATCGTTTCAGGATCTTTGATTTGACAGGTCGCGGATCTAAAACGGACTCTCAGATCATAAGTTATCTCTATTAATGTGAGTCCAATGTTTTTCTCACTTTATGACCGTTTTGACGGGTTTTAACAGTTGCTCCATTTATTACAGTTTATTTGGGTTTTCATGACTTGTTATCTTTATCAATGGTTTTTTGTGGATTATTATGATGATTATGTTGAATTCTTAAGGGGTTTCCTAGAGTTGTCATGAGTTTTCATGCGTTATCATTCTTTCTAATGCCTCATTCTTCATGCTTCTCTATCTGTTTTCACGCGTTTTCATGATTTTTCATCCCTTATCACATCTTTTCATACTTTTTCATGTTTTTTATTTATTATTTATTATTTATTATTTATAATATACTTTAATTTATTTATTATCTATTATTTGTTACTGGTTATTTATAATTTATAATTTTTATTTATTTATTACTTATATTTATTTGTTATTTATATTTATTTATTATTTATTATTTATATTTATTTATTATTTATTATTTATTATTTATATTTATTTATTATTTATATTTATTTATTATTTATTATTTATTATTTATTATTTATTATTTATTATTACTAATAATAAAATATTATTATTATTATTAATATTTGTTACTAGTTATTTATTATTTATTATTTATTATTTATATTTATTTATTATTTATATTTATATTTATTTGTTATTTCTTATTTATTATTTATTATTAATTATTTATTATTTATTATTTATTATTTATTATTTATTATTTATTATTTATTATTTATTATTTATTATTTATTATTTATTATTTATTATTTATATATATTTATTATTTATTATTTATTATTTATTATTTATTATTTATTATTTATTATTTATTATTACTAATAATAAATTATTATTATTATTATTATTATTTGTTACTGGTTATTTATTATTTATTATTTATTATTTATATTTATTTACTATTTATATTTATATTTATTTCTTATTTCTAATTTATTATTTTTTATTTTTTATTTTTTATTTTTTATTTTTTATTTTTTATTTTTTATTTTTTATTTTTTATTTTTTATTTTTTATTTATTATTTTTTATTTTTTATTTTTTATTTTTTATTTTTTATTTTTTATTTATTATTTATTATTTATCATTTATTATTATTTATTATTTATTATTTATTATTTATTATTTATTATTTATATTTATTTATTATTTATTATTTATATTTATATTTATTTCTTATTTCTTATTTCTTATTTCTTATTTCTTATTTATTATTTATTATTTATTATTTATTATTATTATTTATTATTTATTATTTATTATTTGTTATTTGTTATTTATTATTTATTATTTATTATTTATTATTTATTATTTATATTTATTTCTTATTTCTTATTTATTATTTATTATTTGTTTATTATTATTTATTGTTTATTATTATTTATTATTATTTATTATTTATTCGTTATTCGTTATTCTTTATTGTTTATTCTTTATTCTTTATTCTTTATTCTTTATTCTTTATTATTTATTATTTATTATTTATTATTTATTAATAATAAAATTTTATGTATTATGTGTTATTTATTATTTAATATTTATTATTAAATATTTTTTAATTTTGTATTTATTATTTATTTTTATTTATTATTATTTATTATTTATTATTTATTATTTATTATTTATTATTTATTATTTATTACTTGTTACTTATTATTTATTGTTTATTGTTTATTATTTATTATTTGGTAATTATTATTTATTATTTATTATTTATTATTTATTATTTATTATTTATTATTTATTAGTTATTATTTATTATTTATTATTTATTATTTATTATTTATTATTTATTATTTATTATTTATTATTTATTATTTATTATTTGTTTATTATTATTTATTGTTTATTATTATTTATTGTTTATTATTAATTATTTTTTATTATTATTTATTGTTTATTATTATTTATTGTTTATTATTATTTAATATTTATTAATATTTATTATTTGTTATTATTTATTATTTATTTTTATTATTTATTATTTATTATTTATTATTTATTATTTATTATTTATTATTTGTTTATTATTATTTATTGTTTATTATTATTTAATATTTATTATTATTTATTATTTGTTATATATTTTTATTTATTTTTATTATTTATTCTTTATTATTATTTATTATTTACTATTTATTATTATTTATTATTTATTATTATTTATTATTTATTTAATTATTTTATTTATTATTTATTATTATTTATTTATTATTTATTTATTATTATTTCTTTATTATTATTTCTTTATTATTATTTATTTATTATTATATCTTTATTATTATTTATTATTTATTATTTTTTTAATGTTTATTATTTATTATTTATTATTTATTATTTATTATTTATTATTTATTATTTATTATTTATTATTTATTACTTATTACTTATTACTTATTATTTATTGTTTATTATTTATTGTTTATTGTTTATTATTTATTATTTATTATTTATTATTTATTATTTATTATTTATTATTTATTATTTATTATTTATTATTTATTATTTATTATTTATTATTTATTATTTATTATTTATTATTTATTATTTATTATTTATTATTATTGAGTTTATATCTATTCTTTATGTATTATTTGTTTTTTAAATTAATATATATAAGTATATTAAATTCTGTTTATTAACCACATGACGAGCTTGTTGGAGTGGTAAAGTCTTTGGAAAATATGCAAGAGATTAGAGGTTCAAATCTCACCAAATGCAGTATTTCTTTATATTGCATGGGCATGTGCATGTGCATGTTCATGGGATGTGCATGCATGGATAAATAAATAAAATATGAAATAAATAAATAAATAATATAAAATAAATAAAATAAAATAAAATAAATAAAATAAAATAAAATAAATAAAATACGAAATAAATAAATAAAATACTAAATAAATAAAATAAATACGAAATAAATAAATAAAATAAATAAATTAAATTAAATAAAAAAATAAATAAAATTAAAATTAAAAAATTAAAAATTAAAAATAAATTAAAAAAATAAATAAATCAAAAACCAAAAAAATCAAAAAAAAACAAAAAACCACCGCGAAACGTTCTACGACGGTTTTAAAAACCTCCGCGAATAGTTTCCCGATGCACGATTTCGAGGCTGTTTTTTAAAACTGCCGCCAATCTATTTAGCAGCGGTTTAGACCGCCGCGAAACGTAAAACCAAACCGCCGCTAAATGCCTTTTTTTCATAGTGACCCCTGGCCTGAACCCTATATCAGCTCCACACGTGCCACCGGTGACCTCACTGCCCATAAATGCGCCCCACCGCCCATCCGCGCGCCTCGCCGTCCGTCATCACTTACCCGCCGAAGCCCTACAGGTATGGTTTCAAAAGTCCCTTTATTCATTCCTTATCATTTCTCTTGATATGGTAGGTTCTGAATCCTTCTTCCTATAGGAGTCATGTAACGTAGTTGATGTGGTTGGTTCATGTTTCCCTAGAGAGTCTCCTCATGTATGCACCCCCTATTTTGGTGTATCAAGTTTGTGAAATGCTTCTTCATTCCATGTTGGTTTTCCCTTAATTTATCTTTGTGTGTATCACGTGAGATGGGTTTATTATTGTTAACTCCTGTGAAAATTGTTTGAATTAGATTAATCAAGATAATGAATTTGTTTAAATAAAATTTAAAGGGGCTAGGGAATGTGGATTATGATGTTACAACCTTTTTTATTTAATTTGATTTGATTTGATATTACTATTGTATGGGTTTAATGACTTCATAAAAAACTATAATTATTTGTGGCATGATTATGTTGTAACAACTTCTTTTTTAAATCCTCTATTTTTGTGATTTAATGGTATCTTCATAAATAAATAAATGATTAACCACATAAATTATGTTAATTAAACATATTCCCAAGGAATGTATGGCTTCTATGATAACACCTTTAAATGAAGAAGTGAAATTGAATAAGATCCCCCTTTTCTAAACTTGAATGTGTTGTATTGTGATATATGATGTGATGTAAGGAATTATTCAGGTTTTTGTGTGTGGGGATAATCTAATGTGGAGTTGATATATTGATATGTGTTTGGGGGCAGTGGATGATATGTGGTTGTAAAGTGGGGCTATGATGGGTGTGGTATGGTCATGCAGCTGGGCTGTGAAACTGGATGTGGCTTTTAAGTGATGTAGATATGGATGTTGGGTTGTGGTGTTATGTTTATGTTGTGTGGTTAGTTATGTTTTATCTACCACAGTTTAAATGGAATTAATACTTTATGTTAATAATTTCAAATGGGTATGTTTAATGAGGAAATTAATGATGGGTTGTGTTGTTTAACTGGTTAATCTATAAAGATAAACTAATGGGTTGGAAATATGAAATAATATTTCTTTCTAAATGAAATGGGTTTTCTAATGAATATTGATTACACAGATGAAAGTCACTCATAAAGTAATGATGGGTTGTGTGAGCAAGATCATGATTAATCTAGCTATTTTTTGTCATTGACCTTGAATTTCAAAAAAAAATATAGACCTTAATGCACAAGAAAAACATTAGGTTTTATTTACTTGTTTCACATGCACTAGGTTTCATCTAAATGGAACACACATGATGAAGTTTCAATATAAAAATATTCCCTATCAAATAATTTTTCTATTAGATATAAATATTTTAGTTGTGGCCACTACATTCCAAGGAACATTTCCTTTATAATTATTTGGTTTTTGATCAATGGTCACCCAAGTGAAACTCCCTTTGCTTCATTCTACACACACTAGTTCAAGGAAAAATTGGTTTATACAATTTTATTTCTCTTCTAGATTAGTATAGAAAGATAATTTTTTTTACTTATTTAATCCCAGGTTTTATGTGGTGTCGATCTCGATGTTTTTGTGCACTTCTTCTTCAAGGCTAGATGACATCATCTTCTTGATGAGAAAGTCGATTAATTTAACTCCACATAATGAAAACAACAACAATATAAAACTCCATATAAAGAATAATTCTATCAATATAATTATCTTATTATGATCTATTTTAATCACAATCAACTAGATTAATCATTGTAACTCCATAAACAATAAAACTTTATCCTCCAACACCTCATTATGGAGCTTTAATGTTAGTTGAATCTTACTTATTTATTTTCAATATTGATTATTGTGGTATGTTCTTACATTTATAGGTTCCCATTGTGGTGTGGATTCATGTGGTTTCAATAATGGTCATCTATGATCAAGATCTTAATTTACCTCCCAATTGTAGAATATTTTGTAGCATACTTTTTTTCATTATTTTTTCTAAGTAATACTTTTCATCCTTAGATGGAAGGTCAGATAGAGAGAATGATCCAAATTCTAATGGATGTATTGAAGATGTTTATTCTTGATTTTATAGGTTCTTGGGTGAATCATTTTCCTTTGGTTGAGTTTTACTATGATAATAACTATTGATTAACCATTGGTAAAACTCCATTTAAAGAATTGTATGAGTGTTCTTACATATCTCTATTGTGTTGGAATGAGGTTAGAGAGTTAATTAATCTTAGACCAAATTTGGTGAAGAGAATGATAAAGAAGGTGTAGTTGTTCTATGAGTGAATAAAATATGCTCAAGACCATCATGTGATAGACCCGGGTATAGAGTTGTTTAAGTGAGATGGGTTTGAACCAGTGAATAATAATTCATTTTTATTTTTATGATTTCTTGAAAAATAAACCTAATTTACCTATTAGAGTGAAAAAATTCACTACTTAACTCACACACACTATGGAAACAAAATAGAAAAAGACACTTGATTTATAAGTTTCACCACCCAAATTGATAATTTAATCCTTAGCATGATCCAGAATCACCTAAGACTATATGATCCACTAGAATCACCATGATGGATGCAATGAGAGGGGTATATCTTTAACTTGTATTATAACATTAACAACAATTTCATCACCCAAAATATATCATTATTTTCTTCACTACTATGCTGAGACATTCCACACTAGGACCAAGAGAAACAAAGAAGACAACCCAACCTCTATATTTCAAAGAAGACATGGATTTTTCATATCCTTGTTATTCCACTTATATCTACCCACCAATGGGTCAAATATACATTGTATACTTACCTATATACTTAAATAAAGTTCCAATTTAAAGTAAGAGTTTGTTTCCATTTCATATTCCTAACTTCTATTCAATTATTATATGATTTATCAAGTCCTTGCCTTAGTGATATCAAAGTTATGGAATCATTAGTTTCTCCATCTGTTTTGGTGGAGCACGACATACAAAAAACTACAAGGATGGAATCTTTGTTCTCAACTTCTTTTATGGATCTTTTTAATTTGCATGCTTTGGTTTTATAGTGGGTGATTTACCAAATGTATTTATATAGGAAAAACTTATGTAACATATTTATTTATTTATTTCAACTAGTATATATGAATCTATTTCCCTACTTAGTAGTAACTATGTGTTTTAATTTTTTTTAATATTTTGTAGGCACATTGTGATATACATGGATAAAAGCTAGATCACATTACTGAGGAACACACCTCAGTATGTTAAGGGTTTGAAGGAGTTTTTAGATTTTGAAATTTCCAATCGATCCGTTGAAGGGAGAATAAGATGTCCATGTCCTAAATGCAAATTTAGAAGACATTTGAAAAGAGATGAAGTTTATGAACATTTAATACTGAAGCAATTCCCTGATCAATTATTTCATTGGATTTGGCATGGAGAATCGAACGTTAAAGAAAGGTTGATCGCTAATGTTAATCCACATAATGAGCTCCCAACTTTGTCCAAAATGGAAAATGAAATTCAAAACCTCATAAATGATGCATTCAGCACTACAAGACACCACTATCAACATCAAAACATAACAGAACAACCAGATGAGGGTGCTACAAATTGCAATGTGACAAGTGATGTTTTTGAGACTTTAACACAACCAGATGAAGATTTTAACATATCATTGGATCCACCTCTTGATTCTATGGAGACAATGGTAAGATAAAACTTCACTGAGGAAAATAAGTTTCATGATTTAGTTGACGATGGAAATCTAGAGTTGTATAGTGGATGTTTGAAATATTCAAAGATTTATTTTCTCCTAAAGTTGTACCATATCAAATGTCTATGTGAAATTACAAATAATTCTATGTCCATGATATTGGAATTGTTGCGTGATGCATTTCTTGAAGAAAAAATCCCCAATTCTTTTTATGATATGAAAAAAGTTGTTAACAGGATTGGTTTGAATTATATAAAAATACATGTGTGTCCCAATGATTGTATGCTTTATTGGCAAGAGGATTAAAGTAGACAGAATTGCAAAAAAAATCTTCTTCTAGATGGAAGTAAATGGGTGATGTTGGAAGCTTGAAACAACATACTTTTATGAAGAAGAATAAATATAACACACCTGCAAAGGATTTGTGTTACTTTCCTTTAAATCCTCAAATGCAAAGATTATTCATGTCATCAAAAACTGTCGAACACATGAAGTGGAATTCTGTAGATAATAACAATGATGGATTAATGAGAAATCCACGAGATTTACAATTGTGGAAGACATTTGATTCATTACATCCAGATTTCTTAGCTGATCCTAGGAATGTTCGATTGAGATTGGCTACTAATGGATTCAACCTATTTGGGACTTTGAGTACCAGTTATAGCATTTATCTAGTTATTTTGATCCCTTACAATCTGCCTCGATGGATGTGTATGCAACAAACATCTTTTATCATTTTGATGATTATTCCTAGAAAACAAATGCCAGGAAATGATATTTATGTAAACTTGCAGCCTTTGATTGAAGAGTTACTGGAGTTATGGAGAAACAGTGTTGAGACATTTGATGCTTCTTCTAAAACAATGTTCAAAATGCATGTTAATTTAATGTGGACCTTTGGTGACTTCTCTAGGCTTGGGAATTTATCTGGTTGGAACATTTACACAATTTTGGATTATCCTACTTGTAACTTTGATTTTGAGCCCAATTGGATACCTCATAATAGAAAATGGTGCTTCTTGTTCCATCGAAGATTTATCAATGCATCTCATAGATTTTGGCTGAATAGATCAAAATTTAATGGTTTCATTGATCATAAAACACCTCCAGAGTTGTTAACTGATTCTAAAATATTGACACAACTTGAAAATATTGAAATAGAATTTTGGAAGGTTCATCATTTGAATGATAGCGGGAAATGGGTTCGAAGTGCATCGTCAAGTGAAATCAGAACGCAACAATTGAAGAAAAAAATTATATTTTTCAAACTTCCATATTGGGAATTTAATTTGGTGTGGCATAATCTTGATGTAATGTATATTGGGATGAGTGTCTGTGAAAATTTGATTTTCACATTTCCTAATGAGCATGTAAAGTCAAAGGTTTATCTCAATGCTCACAAATACTTACAAGTAATTAACATAAAACGTGATCTCTGGCCAGATGAGGATGAAAAGTATGCTCCGACAATTTTTACAATGAAAAATAGGGATAAAGATACATTCCTTTGATTTTTAAAGAATGTGAAGGTATCTGATGGGTATTCGAGTAACATATCAAGGTGTGTTGACTTGAAGAATCGTAAGTTACATGGATTGAAAAGTCACGATTCACATATTTTGTTACAACAGTTACTACTATTGGAATTGCGTATATTATTACCTGAAAAACTTACTATTGTTGTACTCCAATTCTGCACATTTTTCAGAAAACTATGTGAGAAATCTCTACATCCATTTCATCTTGACAACCTCCATGAGAGGTTTGTATTGACCCTTTGTTCAATGGAGATGATCTTTCCTCTGTTGTTTTTTACTATCATGATGCATTTAACTGTTCATTTGGTTGAGGAAGCTAAATTTGGAGGCCCTGGTCATTATCAATGGATGTATCCAATTAAGAGGTACTTTATTTATATGTTTTTCAGTTAAGTAAACAATTTTTTTCACTTAATTAAATGCATAATTATGTTTATTTTATTTCACAGATATCTTGGGCATTTGAAATCATACTTGAGAAATAAAGCTCAACCAGAAGGCTCTATTGTTGAAGGCTATTTGGATGTGGAGTGTATTACCTTTTGTTCTAGATACTTGGATGATATTGATACAAGATTTAATTGAGTTGGACATGTTGACAACACATCGACTCAATCTCAAATACATCATAAATCAAAAATATTTAATGTTATTGGCCGATCAGTTGGGAGGACCTCAAATGTGACACAGACAGAATTTGAATTATTACAAGAACATAGATATGTGCTACTGAATAGTGAAATTATAGATCCATTTATTAAAGAGCTGAGGATA
Source organism: Viscum album (assembly GCA_963277665.1). Lineage (NCBI taxonomy): Eukaryota > Viridiplantae > Streptophyta > Magnoliopsida > Santalales > Viscaceae > Viscum > Viscum album. Next base: position 1,297,739,333 of record OY728135.1, read on the forward strand.
CAAACAAAGAGATGAATGAGAGTCTGAACACGAAATGAGAAATATATAACAAAATCTATTAATAAATAGCTTGTAGAATGGTCTTCATGACGTATAAGTTCATATATATTGCAATAAATACCAATATTAGTTCAACACATATATTTTTTAAATCTAATAAAGTATATTTCTTTTTTTAGATCATGATTACTGATAATCAAGTAGATTTTTCAGAAGATTTGAAGTTACTTGCTCGAGGTCCTCTAAAACAAGTTAGAAAGTTCGATGCTAACAATGTGAATGGATTTAGATTTCGTACAATCGATCAAGAAAGGGATTTGAAAACATATAATAGTGGTATATTTATATTTTCTGAAGTGGGATACTATGGAAAGTTGACTAATATTATTTAATTAAACTACCATGGGAATTTTTCAGTTGTTTTATTCAAATTCTATTGGGTTGATATTATCAGAGGTGTTAAAAGAGATTCCTTGCAATATACTTCTATGAACTTCTCTCGCTTGATGGATGTTGGTGATTGTGAACTGTATGATCCATATATCTTATCATCTCAAGAAAAAATGGTATATTATGTGAATGATGTTTTGGATGAAGGGTGGAGTGTAGTTTCTCACGTAATACAAAGAGATTTGTATGATATGGGTGATGAAGTGGAAGATTTGACCTCTGAAATTGAATCTCATCAACAACAAGAAGCAGAATTATTTGTCCATCGTGATATTGAAAATATTAGTCTATAAAGGATGAATAAAGTGGATGAAGTAATGGATAATGAAACTAAAATTATTGAATAGGAAAATGATTGTATGTATAGTTATTTATTCATTTAGCAACCACTTATTTCATTTTTGTAATCATTCATTATCATTGTTATGTATATTTTGTTTGTTAGTATTGGGCATCTATTATCATTTTTTAATTTTTTTTCTGCATATTTTTTTTTAAATATATGTTCTGAACTTAATTTTATTTGATTAAATGACAGGAATGTCAAGGAGGAAGCGATACATTGTTTCATCCATTACTGCGACAGATGACGATCCATCTGTCTCCCTCCCTACATCATCTAAGTCACCAACTTCCTGCCCCATGCACCATCTCCCCCTACACCATCTCTCAAAACCTCTATGGGAATCCCTTTAGAAGCTAATTTGTTGACTCCCCCTTCAGTAGCCTCATCAGTGGGGTAGCGGCGCGCCACTTCTAGTTCATCATGGGCATACTGGAGGGTCACTGTTATAGGTACAAATTTTAATATAAATAAATTTATTGCGCTTTTTTTATACTAATTGTTTGTTCATTAAAGATGAAAAAAAATCAATTGTGGAGGAAAATATAAAAAGCAAAGATGTGTGGAATATGAATGGGTAGAAGATAGTTTTCCCATTTGATTCATATGGGGTCCCTATGGATGACGTCATGGGATTACTTGGCCAAATTCTAGGCCAGCTCGAAGCAGAGCCCATTTACCTTCCTATTTATTATGATGATTAGATAAATATGCCTCCAAGTTAGAAAAATGAAGTTTTTGATTCCCAAATAAAGGTAATTTTAATACATTATGGTGTAATTGAATTTCATGTTATTAATATGTTTAAGATGAATTTCTGAATACATATGTTTTTCCACTTTACAATTACTGATGTGATAGCATGAAAGTGGACGTTGAAATATCTTGGTAAGAAATGGAAAGACTTTAAATAGAGATTGTGGAGCGATATCAATGATACTTCATTGATTGTCCAACAAATATATGAGAAGCTACCCAATGGGGTACCCAAATAACCGTGGAAAGTTTTTGTTGGCAGACATCGTGATGAGAAGTAGATGGTATTTAAAAATATTTTATTATATTAACCTCATTTTACATTTATACATGTATATAAAGAGTAGATGACATTGAATACATTACTATTAAATTTCATTTTATTTATTTCGGGATCTCTCAAGAAATAATGCATCAAGTCGGGCTAAGAAAGTCATCCCTCACACTGCGGGGTCAAAAGGATTTTCTAGAAGCCGATTGACTCTGGTAGTCTTTTCATTAGTTTAAATATTTATAAGACAATATTATCTATTTAATATATTAAAATATTGTTTTTTTGGGGTTTAATGCAGTCACAGAGTTTAGGGCACGAAGCATCCTGAACTAAAGTGTGGTTGGATGTTCAAAAAAAATCTAATGGAAGTTTTGTTAATGAGCCTGCCAAAGAAGTTGGGGTATGAACTCATTGTTTCATTATAATAACTTATTATCAGTTTTAAATATGTTAATATATATTGATATTTGATTTATAGGTAAAAATTAAATAAATATGGGATGCCAATCCTGGGCAGTCCAACTCAGTCTCCCAAGATGACCTAGTTGTTAAAGTCCTTGGGAAGGAGCATCCTGGTAGAGTGCGTGGGATGAGTTTGGGACCCATACCATCTGAGGTCTTTAGAAGTCCATCGGGGATTGCAGCTGCATCTACTCCTATTTTTATTCAGTCTATACCCAGAGATGCTCATAGAGAGATTTTTTCCCTATGAAACACAGTTCAAGACAAGGGGCCTCAGATATCTGCTTTACATAAAGCGTTGATTGATATACGTCAGCAGATGAGAAGATATCCCCCTGGTGGTATTGCATCAACTGGTGGTGAGCAGATAAATCACAAGAATTCAAAATCATTTAGTTTTCAAACTTTTATTGGTTTTATGTTTAAATATAAATATGCAACACTGTTTAATTTTCAATATAATGTTCTTATAGGTGGTAGTAGAAAGTGGAGATGGAGGTGGAGAGGGTGATGATATTTGTTCATCATCAGATAGTGATTAGTAGTATTGTTGATATGTGTACAAATATTGATAGTCGGATGGTATATGTATCATGTGTGGCACATAGTTGCCTCCAAACATTTTTAGGACCTAAAATTTTCTTGATTTCTCATGTTTCCTTTTATGTATTTTATTGATTTCTGATGTTTCCTTTCATGTATTGATTTCTCAAGTGTGGTATGCACTATATATATCGACTCTTTATTGTGATGATTCATTTTTCCTAATTTGTTTTTTCATTATAATTACTTATCCTATATTTTCTATCCCAATTCATTTACCACTACATTTCCATTTCTAAGAAGTACTTCTTAGTTATGCTCTTGTATCAATCCCTAGGGATGAGAATGTGTGTCTCGCTAACATGTTTAATATAGATCACCCTTTTGTGTGGCATAATTCTAGTATCCAAAATTTCAAAAAAATAGTTGGAATCCATAGATACTGATATGAGGTTAGGGGAAATTTTACTACACTGTCTGAAATGGGGTTTTCCCACCATTTCCAAAGTGGCCTCCAAGAACAGTCAGGAAGTATGAATGACAGTGTCCATTATCTCAGTAGGCATGAAATGCTGATGGGAAACTCCTAGTAAATTCTGTAGAACCCCCTACCCTAGAAAAATGTTAAATATACTACATGATCAGTTACTTACCATTCATAACATCAACTACCCTATCACAAATAATTTATTATAAGCATCCATATTCCTTGATAGAATATATCAACCCACTTCATGAGACACTCTTCCCTTTGAAGGAATGTGCCTGATCACTTATATTATATTCTTCACATCAAAATAACTATGATTTATAATGGTAGTTACAATATATTAGGAGCTAGATTCCATTCCTTCTAAGTAAACCACACTAAAGACTCCTTTTCCAAAGAAATCACATGAGTGAAACAAATATGATACTTGAACCTGATCCATCGCTCTTAAAAAATTAGGAACCCCTATCCATGGAAGAGATGATTTTACCTTTTTTATATCTTTAATGTCAAGTATAATAATTCCACATGGAATAACCCAAGCGAGAGATGATTTTACAGAATTCTTATTTTATGTTGCATTTATAATAATTCCACACAGAACACCAACAAAAATTAATCCCAAGAAAATATTACCACATCATTATTCACGTGATAAAGGGTCTACCACCAACATAATACACCCCACATCTTTTTAGTAACTAAGGAATAAATAAACAACCACCCAATCATGTTCCTAAAGGACTGTAGGAGGGTTTAATTTTATCGACACATAGATGGGATAAAATCTAAATAGTTACTATATATATATTAGTAATGTATATAGTTTATATATATTTCATCCACTTATATTGTCAAGGTATGTGAAGATTTATGTAGCCATATACTTATAATAATACTGATGAATAGACCATCGCATAACTCATACATCCCTAAATAGTCTAACGAGCCTATGTTCTCATGTAATTGGGTACATGCCCTATATCCCAATGGAGTGATAGATTCCATGAAACAACAAATGGGATGTTGAGTGTTCCATCAGGTCAAAATTCTAGTCATAGAATTTGGTGAGTAAATCACAATACTTATATAGTAACATTTTTGTGATACACCATGCTCAACACCTGATGTAAGGAATTGTGATATCTCCTTGCTCAACAATCTAATACCATCATACCACAAACTCTATAAAGGCATATATTAAATATAACTAGCAAGGGGAATTACCTCAAATACATATCTTCTATCTACACCATATACAAAATAAAGGCATAATCATTTGTGTCATAATATATAAGGAATAACCTCTTATTCATGTCTTTATCCATGTTCAATTCCCATTTAAAATATTACAGTTCGTATGAAGCATTTTATAAATCATAAATCAAGAGCATGACATTAAAATTACTATGGGTCATTCCATTTAAAACTAATTGATTTATTTTAAGAAAGGAAACCCATCATTAATTATCCATTTCACATTATCAGTTACATTTAACTCATTAAATTCATTAAATCATGGGAAACCCATATATAGTCTCAATGGAGTCACTTAGATGGTGACATGTTAATCTAGGAAATTTCCCACTTTAGAAATTCCAATTATAAGTGGTTCAAACACCTAAGGGATGCCTTGGGTTCTATCAAATAATCATATATAAAGGGATATTATATTCTTTAACAATTATAGAAGATATGTGTGAGTACTAACATTTGAAAAAAAATCTTATTGTCCCATTTCACCTAGATCACCCAATGGGTGACCATATAAGTTGCACACAACATGTGAACATCCAATCAAGGATCAACTAGTACATATGAGTCTGCAATGGTCAATTTTAAATACATAAATTCACCACTACATTTTATTGGATACTAGGATTATGCCATTTGATATGTTTATTTGCATTCCTTTACTCACTGAACTATGCATTTGGTTGTGCTTAGTTAAGCATCTCTTTTCATATTGACTGTATTATGTATTACGTTAGTGTTTTGGTATTGTAAGAATGGTTTTTTCAGGGCACTGGTACAGGGGATCCAAAAAATGGTTCTTTTTGTTTCTAAATATGCTCTTTAGCGGTGGTTTTAACCACCGCTAACTGTAATAGGTACATTTAGCGGCAGTTTTAACCGCAGCTACTGTCTTATATTCGGTGGCAGTTTTAACCGTCACTATAGTCGCCCATCTTCAATGCATTTTCGCATCGGTTAAATTATTTGTTGTGGTAGTTTTTCCTGGTAGGGAATTAGTTTTTTTAGCGGTGATTTTAACCGCTGCTAAAAAAAGTAATTCCCTCCCTGGAAAAACCACCCTGAAAAAATATAACCACCGCGAAAAAAAATATAATCACCGCGAAAATGCGCCAACTACGATGGTTCCCATAAACCGCCTCCAAACCGCTTTAACCATCGCAAATAGTTTCATGACACGCAATTTAGTGGTGGTTTTCATAAACCACCATAGAAGCATATGTGGGCTGTTTAAACCGCCAATATAGCCAAAAAAACCACTGCTAAATTGCAATTTTCGTGTAGTGTATCCACCTTATTTTCCTTACCAGGATGGTAGTGGATTGAGCATTCATAATCCTTGATGAGCTCTAACTATCTTCTCTGGTGCATATTAATATCCTTCTATGTAAATACATGTTTGAAACTCTTGTGATCATTATATATCTCACACTTCTCCCCATAGAGATAATGCTGCTAGATTTTCAATGCAAAGATCACAGCCGCAAACTCAAAATCATGTGTGGGATAGTTTTTCTCATGTATTTTCATCTTCCTTGAGGCTTAGGCTATCACTTTATCATTTTTCATTATAAAACATCCTAATTAATTATTTGAATCATCACTATACACCACAAATAGTTCTCCTCTTATCAGGGGTGTGAGTATTGGTGCAGTGATAAGCCTCTTTTTGAGCTACTTAAAGCTTTCCTTACATTCTTGAGTCTATACAAACTTCACTCCCTTCTGTGTAATCTTTTTCATTGGGTTTGAAAATCATGAAACATTATTCACAAATTCTTGGTAATACCTAGCTAGACCAAGGAATCTATTTATCTCTGTTACAGATGTCGGACTGGGCCACACTTTGATTGCCTTTATCTTGGAAGGGTCCCCAGATATTACTTTACTAGTGATAACATGATCCAAGAATGATACTTCCTATATCCAAAACTCACATTTAATGTACTTTTCATAAATGTTCTCCCTTTGAAAATTCATCATCACAATATTCAAATTCTACTCATGTTCCTCCTTTATCTTGGAATATATCATAATATCATCAATAAAGACTACCCAAAATTTGTCAAGGTAATCTCTAAATACTCTATTCATTAGAGCCATGAAAATTTCAGGGTCATTGGTGAGTCCTAAGGGCATCAGTATGAACTCATAGTGTCAATACCTCATTTCAAATGTAGTTTTGGGAATATCTTCCTTCCTCGCCTTTAATTGGTGATATACCAATTTAAGGTCCACCATAGATAAATAAATATCCCCACATATCTAATCGAACAAGTCATCTATTGATCGCACCGCAATTCACTGTTTTATTTTCACCCTTATACCACTGCGCTAAACTTGTTTTATATTGAAAATTATAAAAATAATAACAAATTGAATTCTATTTTTGAATCATTTATTTTGTTTTTATCACAATTATAAAGGGAAATGTTAATTTTTTTATGATTCCATTATAGGATGTGGTGATTTGGAGAACCCATGATGATGTCCAAGAAAAATGTGCCAAACTGTGCAAGATCCATGCACACCAATGGACTCATCCACACACTTCTCCTGAAAATTGAATTCAAATGGGATAAAATTTTGTGGGCTGGTCCAAAATTTATTTTTATACATTTCATATGAAGGAATGCAAGAATATTTCAGCCATCTAGTGGCCCAACTGACCTGATCTTTTCAGCACACCGAATTTGCATGAAGTCAAAAGTGGTGTATTGTGATATGTCCATATCTCGACCTCTAGTTGTCCAAATTGTGCCAACATTTCGGTGGAGACATCCAAGAGGTTGGTATAAAACTTTTTTATTTTCTTAAAATTTAGATAAGTCTTTATGGAGGTCAAAACCCATGTGACAAGTGGTTTAAAGAAATCTGTGAGCTCAAAACCACCTTCCCATTTTTCTATAAAATGGAACCTTGAGCTCCACATTTTTAATTTTGAACCAGAAGTGAAAATCTACCATTTTGAATTTCTATAGGAGTATCATCTTCATCCTTGAAGTTATAGAGTCCCCTATCCTCATAGGGGGATCAAGAATGAAGAAGGAGTTCCACTCAAGCTCCCACCTTCTCTCGATGTTGAGCTAAATGGTGGGTGTTCGTTGTGAGGGAGCTACACACATGTCAAGGGAGTTCCAATTATTATTTTAGCTACTGTTTTGGTGTAATTTGTGTGTGAAAACATTTCTTTCCATGTATCTTACATAATTACATATTTTAATTCTTTTTCTTCTTCATGTGATTGAGAAACTCTTAATTTCTAACTGATTAGTGTGATATTTTGAGTGTGTGACTTGTGTTGTTTCGATTGGACAACATAAGAATCCTTTTCTTACCCACTTACTTTAGATTTCAATCTGTTTTGGAATCTCTTATTCCATGCATAAGTCTGGACCATGACAGTACAATTTTTATGTCAAGGTTTGGTTCTTTAAGCAATGAAATAAAGGCTTGGGAATTAATTGGGATTCCAATTAATTTCAACCAAAGAATTAATCTCCAATAATGATGAACTTGAAAGTGTGTAGTGAACTCACAATGAACCCTTTTATCTCATATTTTTCAAAATCTTTTTGGTTTCTCAACTTTTAAACTTTCAATTAAGTAATTTCATCTTAAAACTATTTTCAAAACCACCCCCTATTTTAGTACTTCTTAGTAAAAACACACACTATAAACCCACCAAAGCTCCTTGAGAGAAGACCTAGGGTATTCCCTATAATATAAATCAACTTTAGAAATAAAATCAATTTGACGTTTCATGACAACCCAATCAAATTTTTTCTTCATTTCCAGGGAGCACTTTGGTTTTAGTGCGTGTTTTATTATAAGATTTTTGTGATTTTTTTGAATATTTATTTCTTTTATCTTCTACCTTTTCATATAATTTTTTTTCTGATTTATTTCTTCTATAGGTTCTATGCATGATGTGTTCTACTCTAGGAGACTTACAACCTTTCGAACCCAAAACAGAGAGGATCTTACGCCAGCGACCCTGAGATACACAAGACAACCCTTTGAAAGAGGACACACCACAACTCGAGACTTTTCTAAACCCATCTTCTTCTGGAACCAAATTATAACCTGAAATTAATGTGTTTAAAATGGATGAAAACAATAAACACTATGAGAATTAACCTCACCAGATGTTGATATCCAACCTAATTACATTCAAATTCAAGTCGAGGCACCTGATTTTAAACTTAAATATGGTTTAATTCATTTATTACCAAGATTCTATGGACTTGCTGGAGAAGATCCACACAAGAATCTTAAAAAAAATCATACCATGTGTTCTACATTAAAACCTGAAAATGTGAACGAAGAATAATTAAAGCTTAAAGAATTCCAATTTTCATTGTAATACACTGTAAAAGACTGGCTTTACTATGTTAATTCACCAATTAGAGGATGGGAGGACATGAAACACATTTTTCTTAAAAAATATTTCCCAGCCTCTCGAGCTGAAACTATAAGGAAATAAATATGTGGTTTAAGGAAATCTCAAGGGAAAACATTACATGAATATTGGGAATGCTTTAAAAGGTTATGTTCAAGCTTTCCACATCACTAAATAAGTGATCAACTTTTAATTCAGTATTTTTATGAAGGTTTAATTCCTATTGACCGAAATATGATTGATGTTGCTGCAGGTGGTGTGCTAGTTGATAAAAACCCAATATCTGCAAGGACCTTAATTGATAACATGGCACATAACACTCAACAATTCAGTTTGAGGTCCAATGTAACCATTCGAGGTGTCTATGAGGTGCAAAGTACTAAATTCGAGAGGAAGGTGGACACAAAGTTTGAAGAGGTAAGTACCCTTCTTTGATAACTTGCTCTTTCCCAAGGGAAATCCCAATACCATCCTCCCATCCATTGTGGTATATGTTCTTCTGATACCCACTACTCTGATCAATTCCCCCAACTAAGAGAAACTCTTGAGATTTTTGAGGCAATATTTCCAAGTCTCCCCTATAACCAACCCTTTAGGCAAGAACCATACTATCCATCCAATCCTGAGTGGAAGGACAACCAATCCTATAAGCAAGGGGGTATTCAAACCAACCTCAATAACCATGGAACCAACCGGGGCAGAGTAGTCAACCACCACCACCTATAAATACTCAACCACAAAAAAGGTTTTTCCAACAAACCCCTCTAAAACCTGAGCCTAGCTTAGAAGACATGGTGAAACAAATGGATGCCAACAATATCCAATTCCAACAAACCACCCAAGCAACCATACAAGACCTAAAACCCCAATTAGGCCAACTTTCCAACTCGGTGGGGGAAATCCAGAGCCATGGGTTGGGTAAACTACCTTCTCAACTAGTAGTTAACCCTAGATATAAAGTAAATGTCAGTTCCATCGCCCTTCAAAGTGGAAAAAAACTAAAAATCCAAATTACCCCTCCATTAGAGTCATACCCTCCTAAGGAAACCATTATCCCAACTACTGGAAATGATCCAAATGAGGTAGAACCTTGTCCTGAGAGAATCCCCTCCAAAGGAAAGAGTTTGTCTATTGATGATTCACCTAGACCAACAATCCCTATTCTATTTCCACAAAGGACCACCCAACCTAGAAAACAAAAGGAAAATAAACTTGATAAGGAAATTTTGGAGACTTTCAAAAAAGTGCAGGTAAAAATTCCCTTGATAGATGTTGTGAAACAAATTCCAAGATATTCCAAGTTTATAAAGGAGATTTGTACACACCAAAGGAGACTTCAAGCTGATGAGAAGATGAGATTAGGGAGGAATGTTTCAGAATTGATATATCCATCACTTCCCACCAAGTACAATGATCCTGGAACATTCTCAATTCTATACACTATAAGGGAGTATTATTTTTGTAATTCTATGATTGATTTAGGTGCTTCTATAAATTTGATGCCTCACTCTATTTACTCTACATTGCAGGTTGGGGAACTGAATCCCACTAGAATTATTATTCAACTGGAAAACCAAATTACTGCACACCCCTCTGGTGTGTTAGAGGATGTTCTTGTGAGGGTTCAAAATTTAATTTTTCCTGCTGACTTTTATGTGCTTAAAATGGAGGATGATAGGATGAATAAACATGCCCTGATTATATTGGGGAGACCCTTCTTGAAAACTGCCAAAACCATAATTAATGTCCACAATGGTACATTATCTATGGATTTTGGTGGTAACATTTTCCACTTAAATATCCATGATTCCATGAAGCACCCTCAGAAGAAAATTCCTCTCTCTCTGTTAATTCTATAGATTCACTCCCTTCCCTTGAAAAAACTTCATTTCATTCCCCTGATCCCCTTTATGAGTTTTCTTCATTTATAGAAATTCTAGGAAATGATTTATGCATTGATTGTTGTGGTGGTTTAGAAAAGTGTCAAGCATGTTCATTGATTGATGATTTCTTGAACACTGAGGATCCAATGACCATAGATGATGCTTCTAATATTTTAAAATCTCATTCCTCATCTGAGGATAATACCATTGAGCAGTTAGATGAGATCAGTGACCTATCACTTTCACACACACTGCCATCAATCCAAAATCCCACTTAATTGGAATTAAAACAACTGCCTCAAGATTTAAAATATTCATATCTTGAGAATAGAAACAAGTTGTCTATCATCATTGTTAGTTCACTCCCTCCTAAGCATGAATTGACACTGCTTGAACTTTTGAGGGAGTATAAACAATCATTGGGATGGACAGTTGCTGACATTCCTGATATTATCCCATCAATTTGTACACATCATGTTGTATTAAATGATGAGGCTAAACTAGTGAGGCAGTCACAACATCGACTGAACCCAAACCTCCTAGAAGTTGTGAAAAAAGAGGTAACAAAATTTTTGGCTTCTGGAATCATTTATCCCATCTCCGATAGCCAATGGGTCAGTCCTGTTCAAGTAGTTCCTAAAAAACTGGCCTTATAGTAATCAAAAATGAAAAAAATTAATTGGATCCAACTCATGTGCAGAATAGTTAGTGTGTCTTCATAGACTATCGCTGACTAAACCAACACACTAGGAAGGACCATTTCCCTTTTCCATTCATTGACCAAATTCTATATAGGCTAGCAGGTAATTCCCACTACTGTTTCCTTGATGGGTATTTTGGATACTTTCAGATCCATATATCCCCCAAGAATCAGGAAAAGCCAACCTTCACTTGCCTCTTTAGCACAATTTCATATAGGAGGATTCCATTTGGTCTGTGCAATGCTCTAGGTACTTTCCAGTGATGTATGGTTAGTATTTTTTGGATTACCTAGAGAATTGCATGGAAGTTTTCATGGATGATTTCACAATTTATGGATCCTATTTTTATGAATGTTTGAGTAGTCTTGGTTTAGTCCTACATCACTGTATTGAAAATAATCATGTATTAAATTATGATAAATTTCATTTCATGTTGCGACAAGGTATATTTTTAGGGCATTTCATTTCTAGGGATGGTATTAAAGTAGATAAATCAAAAGTGGATGTCATTTCTTCCTTACCATTCCCCAAAAATGTATGGTATGTGTGGTCTTTACTAGGTCATACTGGATTTTACTGTCGTTTCATTAGTGACTTTAGTAAGATTGAACTCCAACTCTCCCGGTTACTCCAAAAAGAAAAAAAATTGATATATAATGTGAGGAATCTTTTAATAAGTTAAAATGGAGTCTACATCACCCCTGGTAATCCAACCACCTTGGTGGTATTTACCATTTGATCTCATGTGTGATGCCTCTAACTATGCAGTTGGGGCAGTCTTGTCACAAAGGTTCGATCGACCTCCACATTTTATTGCCTATGCCTCACTTACTTTGGACCCTTCCCAAGAAAACTACACCAAAACTGAAAAATAATTCCTTTCCATAGTGTTTTCCTTGGATAAATTTAGTTCATATCTTTTAGGGTTAAAAGACATTGTATTCTCTGACCATATAGCCCTCTGGTATCTCCTTAAGAAACTAGAAGCCAAACCACACTTCATTCACTGGATGCTCCTCCTTCAAGAATTCAATCTAGAAATTAGAGATAAAAAAGCAGCAAAGAATGTGGTGGCTGAACATATCAGTAGGATCCACCCATCCTCATACATTGACTCATCTCCCTGTATTCCTATAAATTAAATTCTTCTTGATGAGAAATTGTACCAAGTGCAAGATGTTATTCCTTGGTATGATAAAATTGTAAATTATTTGGTAGAATTTTGTATTCCTACTGATTTCGACAAAAACCAGGCCAATTTTCTAAAATATGAGTCTCATTGTTACATTTGCGATGACCCCTACCTTTAGCACACCTGTAGTGATCAATTCCTTAGGCGTTGTGTTCTTGATAGTGAGTTTCATTATGTCCTTAGGTTCTGTCACACTCTTGCTTGTGGGGGTCACTTTGGTCCCCAATGAACTACTCACAAGGTCCTCAATTCTGGTCTCTTTTAGCCCACATTGTTTCGAGATGCCCATGACTTCTGTAAATCTTGTCCTCACTGTAAAATAATGGGGAATGTCTCTGAAAGAAATGAGATGCCACAAAAACCCTTTCTCTTCCATGACATTTTTTATGTTTGGGGCATTGACTTTATGGTACCATCCCCCAATTCATTTGGTAACTCATACATTCTTTTGGTAGTGGATTATGTTTCCAAATGGGTAGAGGCACAAGTTACAAGGATTGATGATTCTAAGGTAGTTGTAGAATTTTTGAGAACCCAAATTTTCTGTAGGTTTGGCTTACCTAGGTTCATCATCAGTGACCAAAGTTCTCATTTCTACAACTGAACAATGCAATCACTTTTGCGTTGGTATGGGGTCGGTCATATAGTGTCTACTGCATATCACCCACAGAAAAATGGTCAAGCTGGGGTTTCAAATAGAGAGGCAAAACAAATTCTTGAAAAAACAGTTCAACCCAATAGAAAAGATTGGAGTCTTCGACTTGATGATTAATTATGGGCATATTGTACTTCTTTCAAAAATCCAATTGGAATGTCACCCTATCAGCTTGTGTTTGGAAATATTTTTCACCTGCCTGTTGAGATTGAGCATTGGGCCTATTGGGCCATCAAACAATTCAACTCTAATATTTCTAGTGTAGGTTATCAAAGGAAGTTACAAATTCAGGAGATGGAGGAAATGAGAAGAGATGCATATGAGAACTCCAAGATTTATAAGGAGTGAACCAAGGCTTACCACGCCCATCTCATCCTTCATCGTCAGTTCTACATTGGGAACAAGGCCCTCCTCTATAATGTAAGGCTGAATTTTCATCCAGGTAAGCTTTGTTCCCATTGGTCTGGACCATACACTGTTACTAACGTCTCTCCATTTGGTGATTTCTAGGTTCAAAATGAAGAAAACAAGAAAACCTTCACAGTTAATGGGAAGCGACTAAAGTACTTCCATGAAACCCTTTTGGAGTCCCCGATGGAGGAACTCCAAGTTCAAGAAGTAGTCTACGAATAACGACCACTAAGTTTTATCCTTCCTTCCATCATTCTATTTTTACAGTGAGGACACCGCACACTCTAGGTGTGGGGGGATGGGTATATTCCAGGGTTAGTTAGAAATTTTCATCATCTTTCTTCTTTTTCTCTTTTTAGCTTGCTGAATAGTATTTTTAATTTCCCCCCTTTCTCTCCCACTCACCTTTGTTTCGAAACATTTCTTTTTTTTTACTCCCACTTTATCATGGAAAATTATGCCCGTTTAATCATTGAAGTTATTGAAAATGCATGTGGAATGTCTGTATTTCATGTTGTTTTAACATTCAAAAACAAATTCTGATGAAATATGAATTTCAGTAAGAATTCAATACTATGGTGTGAATTTATTTTTAAATTTAGTTCTTTGTTAATGATAGAAATGTTGTATCATTTTGAAACCTTTGATAAGAATGATTCCCTTTTTGTGAATAGTTTAAAGGAAAATTGTGTCACTTAATCTCTCCACACATTTTTTTCACCCAACCATGATGTGTGAGAATTATTACTTAATGTAAGGTAAATATAAGTTAGGTTGATTTTTCTCTACTTTCCAAAATCATTTTTCAATTTGTTTGTTACTTATCTGATCTATTTCATTACTGTACCAGATTGACCTATGCGTATATACCTGTTATCCGACTGTTGTACACCCTCAAAAAAAGGTTGCGTATTGGGTAGTTCAAAAACCACCCTTCCTTGACCTTTTATCTGGTTATAACTGTTATAATTAGTGTTGTGAGGAGATCAAACATGGGTTGGGAGAAGAGTGTGTGATTTGTTCCAAGTAAAACTTTTGAAAAATTAATAAATGAGGGGAGTGAAGAAATGTACAAAATATGGGGATATCTAGGTCGGGAGCTTATGGTTCGACTTTTGTGAATGCTTAAGTGAGTGGGTCTTGAAATTTTATTTCAAAGGATGTGGGGAAAGTTTGGTGGAAAGGATCTTGTAAGTAGACAATTATTAAAATAACTTATATTTACTCGATAAAAAGTGGAAAGAATAGAATTAAATGGTTTTCACACACACATGTGGACAATTAGTGACATGATTAAATTTTTAATTATTTTCTTTGATTGTTATCATGCATCTCTTTGAATTTAATTTGGATAAAATTTTTGAGATGTCCTTTTCAATGATCATTGATAATAACTCCTCGGTGTGATTTTTTCTTTGATCACATTTCTAGCAAGAATTAAATTTCCATTAAATGTTAAATATTTATAAAGTTGTAAATATCTAAATGCATAATTTTTGGAATTATGACTTTTCCCAGAAGTGAAAATGTTTAGGTGTGGGGGTGTGATCGCACCACTATTCACTGTTTCATTTTCACCCTTACACCATTGTACTAAACTTGTTTTATATTGAAAATTATAAAAATAATAACAAATTTAATTCCATATTTGAATCATTTATTTTGTGTTTATCACTATTAAAAAAAATAAATGTCACTTTTTTTATGATTCCATTGTAGGAGGAGGTGATTTGGAGGACCCATGATGATGTCCATGGAAAATGGGCCAAATTACGCAAGATCCATGCACACCAATGGACTCATCCACACAATGCTCCGGAATCGTGCATCCAAATGGGCTGAAATTTTTTTTATGGTCCAAATTTCATTTTGATACATTTCATATGAAGGAACCTAAGACTCATTCGGCCATCTGGTGGCCTAACGGATCTGATCTTCCTAGCACAACGAATCTGCACGAAGTCAAAAGTGGTGTGTTGTTATCTGTCCATATCTCAGGATCTAGTTTTCTAAATTGTGAAAAACATTCAGTGTAGACAGATAATAGGTGGTGATAAAAATTTATTATTTTACCCAAAGAGATATAATGTCACGAACCAACCCAGGTAGACCCTGAACCGGTCACCCGAGCCGGCCCGCGACATGGCCCGAGAGGCGTTCCCGATACTCCCGGGCTGGCGACAAGCGCCAGGGCATCAACAGGGGTTGCGGGAATGATTTCACCCAAAAAAAATAAATAAATAAATAAATCAGCTGAAACAAAATATAGCAGTGCAAAATAAATAAACAGATCAAAGTAACTAAACAAGAACAAAAGAAAATAAAACTAACCAAAAAAGACAATCATTATCTCTGTGTGACCTCGCGGGTCACTCTCCAACTCACGACCAAACATCGCTCAAGGCGAACGCACCCAAGTTGTATCCTATACACACACTAAAAACAGAAAAGAACTATAGGCGTGAGTCTAAAAACTTAGTAGGCTAGCCCGATATCTACTCCCAATGCACTACCTTTAAATAAAGAAATTTATTAACTCCAGGTTTGAACTAGATATACAAGATATTGGTTTTCACACACACACACACTTTCATTTCCAAAACAAGTATCAGTCCATTTCCCTTTATAACTTAAAAAAATATTAATATTTGAAAGGAGTAGGTGCATTTCGTTTTAAAACATTGTTGCAAACAATTTAGAAATTCAATTTTTCAGTTGTTAGTAAAAAGGGAAAACCACACAACACGCAACACACAATAAGGGAAATGGAAAAAGTGGCACACGGGGCCAGAAACCGAACTAGACCTCTCACTCATCCGCCACATACAAATAAACACTAAAAGAAACATGGGTCGAACCTAGGAGATCGTGAACAATCCAGAACATACTATACATCTGACTCATCCTGAAGGCATGCCCTAACTCTATGACGTCATAACGCCCTAACGCTCGGGATAGCCCTGCATTTTCTAACTGAGGGGCCCAATCCCCATAGCAGCAATAACTCAGTATTCCCCTACTATGGGGCCACTAGCCAGTGCGTAATCTAAACTAGTGCAGCAATCGTTCTCAGAAGATTCACTCACTATGCCAGGTTCCCATGTCAACACATATAATAAAAGAAGAGTGTGTCCACAATGTAAATCAAGCAGTCACAAAGAACTAACATCACATATATCTCACGCAATCAACACACACCAAAGATCACCCCCGAGTGGGTTTTCCAAAGTAATCTATTTTATTAATGTGCCAAACGGGCCTTCACCAATTTTAAAGCAAAACTTCATTTCTCAAGAAAACCCAAAACACTTGTTCAGAAGAAATCATTTATCTTTAAAACTAGAAGTATGTTTGAAATTCCGTGAATTATGTTTAAAGGCCAAACGAGCATTCTTTCAAAATTGTGTGTCCGCCCATCATGAAAATGTTCCAAGTGTTCGGTATAAAATAAACGGCTCTATTCACACTAAATAATAATTTAAAATTTTATTATCTAATATTGTTTATCATTCCTTAAAATTAACAAAACATCAAGCAATTAATAAATTCTAAATTTAAAGTTGAGTGCAATGGGGGACCTACCTCAACTCGCAGCCCGGTTACGACGACGATTCGGTACGTCCCAACTTGCGCACAAGTACGCGCCACTTGCTGACGACCGCAACATCGCGGAAAAACCTTGCCAATGCACTGCAACAATGCAAAGCATCTAAAAACACTGGAACAATGTCTTAAAATAATCCAAATGAATAAACAGAGTAAAACTCACCTCGACACCGGTGCAGATGAAACGAAACGAACCCAAAACATGGGGTAAAACGAGGTGTGCCCCGCAAATAAGGAGAACAATCCGAAGCAATCAGAATCGCTTCGCCTTCGGCGGCGGCGGACGAAGCATGGTCCGACGTGACCCGAGACACCCTTTGCGAACCCAGCGAGGGGATTCACAGCCACGTCGGGGCAACACCCTACAACAATTAAACAATACTTAAAAACAATTAATGAAGAAGGACCAAAGCACGACCAAAAAGGTATATGGGACTCACATAAACCAAAAGCAAAACCAAGCACACACTGAAACCTTCCCAAATTATCATTCGCATCACACTCACCAATAAATAAATCATTTCAATAAATAGTGAAACTTTTCTAAAATGTACAACAAGGATTTACCCTAAAAACATACTCCATTTTATCTTTTTAAAAACAAACGCAACTTGAAACATTTTCCAAACATGGGTTTCACTTTTTATACAAATGAAATCACCATTAAAATAACTTAAAAAAACAATTTCAATCCTACACATAATTTAATAACTGCATGCATGATTTATGACGTGACTAAGTTTTCCACCTAAAACAAACATCGTTTCACATAAAATCATCACTTTAAAACCAAATCCACCTCAAATAGTGACCGACCAACCGAGACGGACCAAAATCACAAAGCAAAGACTGCCGCACTAAAAGATAATTACTATAAACATTAAAACACAAAAAGGCACTAATTCAGCAGGTGTGAAACCAAGAAACAGACACAAAATTTACCCTGAGACGAAACCAACGGATCGAAACCAATCAACTTCACAAAAATACAACTAAATTTACAACATTAATGGTCTAATTAACGATTAACAATGGTGAGAAGAACTAGAAAACAACATAAACTTAATTTACAAGTAAATACAATGGGGTTACTACCTCAAAGTTGGATTAACATCCGAGAACCCAGAGCAATACATACTTCACACCATCACTACACCCCAAAGAAGAGAAAAAAGAAAACAACCACTGAAGGGGGGGTTTAAGATACTGGAATAAGGGGATTCCATTGGGTTGTGCACCTCTAGTAAAAAAGGGGGGACCGGCGCTGGAATGGAGGAGGTGGTTGGGGGTTTGGAGCAGCGAGGTCGGCCCACCCGAGCAAGGGAGGAGGAGAGGGGTTCATCGCGCACAGTCCACCAGAGGAAGGAGCTAGTACTGGGGTCTGAGCGTGCCACACGGGAGAAAGGGAGAAGGTCGGAGGGCGTCGGTCGGCCACACACACAGGTGGTTGAGGAGGGGAAGGTTGTTGCGCCATGCCGAGGGGAGGGGGAGAAGGCGCCTCGCGCTGGATGTAGGAGAGGGCGGCGGCTTCACTGGAATGGGGAGGAGGAGAAGTGGGCGTAGGGGAAAAAGCAAGTTGGGTGGCGGAGCGGCGAAGTCGGGGGAAGGGGAACTGAGGGTGGGGTCCTGGGCGCAGAAGGGAGAACGAACAAAAAAAGGGGGGAAGGGGCCTCCGCCAGGTAAGGTAGGGTTTCCCCTTTAAAAAAAATAATATAAAAAAACAACAAAGATAATAATGTTAATTATATTAATAATGAAAAAAAATGAAACTAATAATAAACTCAAGGATAATTAAAATGATACTTTTATTACATTTCATTTTAAATAACAATTATATTTATAACATTTTAATAATAACAATTTTATTACCAAATTAAATAATAATAATATTTCCATTCATGAAAACATATTCTCATTATGAAAATTTAAACGTTAACATTGTTTTATCAATATAAAATTTTATTTATCTTCCCTATTCAATTAGCTTAATTTATTTATTTAATTTAATTACTTATTTGAAGTTTCGCGCCACCGCGCATTCACTCAGACCAAACGCACAGTCGCCGCTAATGGTACGGTGACCGTACACCGGCCCAAGGCAAACCAAAACATCAAACAAGGAAAATTTCAAACCGGGTCCCAACTAAACCTCGTCTAATTGACTCCGGACCGAGTATAAAATAAAAATAAAATAAAATAAAATAAAAATAAACATACGTCTGAGGTAGGGGTGTGACAATTCTCCCCACCACAAAACGTTCTGCCCCCAGAAAGTCACCAAGCCAATAGTTAACATAACATGAGTCCACGCCCCGACAAAACTGAGGAAAAACTGTGAATCTCGGGATGACCTCACTCTCCACACGTCACACCCGACCAATTCTCGAGAACACTGAAGCCCGAGGTTGAAGGGAGAACACGAGAGGGTTCTCCCCACCACAAGAATTTACTAATATGGAAACCTTGAAACCCGATCATACCACCCCCGAGGGGGCCAACGCGGGAACTCCCAAACTGAACCCAATTAATTTCTCCATATGGACCGAACAACACCCAGGGACTTAAACAAAAAGCTTTCTATGAAACGACCCAACAACCCGAGGATAAGAAATTAACTCAACCCCTCACACACCGACCGAATAAAATCCTCACCGCAAGTAGAGACTAGGGAATTCCTAGCCTGAACTCAAAAAGGACCTCGAAACATCGCAGGTTAATTTCATGAAACCAAACATCCCCCTAATGAACACAATTGAGACCCAAATCAAAATTAGGACGAACCGTTTATTTGTGGTCCCAACACCCTTCAAGGAAATCCGAAAGATTTGAAAACACACTGAGAAAAGATAAGACTGCTTAGACTGCGGTAGAACAAGTTCATCACATCACCACAACTATGATGAGCTTACAACGGTGATAAGAACAAAATAAGGAAACATTGGATATTTCCCTCCCAAAGCCAATAACATTACTCGGACGGAGGTTCCACACACCCTCTGCAACTCATAACTGTGCGTGAGCTTCACCCCGATACCTATGGCTGGGGCCCTGATAGCTGAAGCATCTCCTGCCTCACAGTCAGGCATTTTCACCTTCTGGTCTCTAAGTCCTCCCGTTCGATGATTCAAACAACCACAATGGTCCTACATTTTCAAAGGGATGAAACATGATGAATTAGAATGTCCAGACTGGCCATACTGGTGATGCACAAGAGAGCAGTACGATGAACTAAGAGTCGGTACAGACGTGGATGATTTCTTGGAGACAGGTTCCACCGGCCCACACTCCTTGCCAGGTGGGGAACCTTCACGGAAGTCGACCACTATTAATCACACCCAAAAATATAACTAAGATGAGACATTTCATCTATACTAGTCCAGAACTGAACCCTCAAACAACTCTAGGGAGGTACGAACCTTAACTATCCTGGGAGTTCCCAATAACCTGAAGACACACTATCTTTCAGAACTATACAACTACCTCTAATAGACTTCGACTACCTCGATAAGTAAGAAACACACAAAAGGAACTGAGAATTGAGAATAACTCATTGACAACTTTTGGAGGCTTTCTGGGCGGCATACTCATGACAACACGAGAAACACCATCGAAATAGGCATCAGGAAAAAACTCAATCAAAGTAACAACACAAGCTAAGGGTAATAATCCCATAATCCAAACACATACAAAACAAGGAGAAATCAATTTTCCAAAACCGTTATTTCTTTAAAATTTTCAAAACTCACCTATGGCACTTTATGAACCGTCACACGTGCGTTCATTCAATACTGCTCACATCATCTATGAACAAGTGCCACCACGCACTTTCCATACATACCCATGCATGTGTGGCCGTCCATAAGGAGTGCCAAGGTTCAAACACTTCTTTTCCTTACCAAATCCAAACACATGCAAAGTTTTTCCAGACCGATACACCTTATCTTTAAAAACCCACTTTAGTAATTTCAAAAACAATTTGGAAGAAACACTTTTCCATTAAAAAATCAATTTCACTTTTAACGCACACTCAAATCAACTAAGACTAAAACAAAACAGAAGCAGTAATAACCCACTGGAATGAGAAACTAGTGCATATGTCTGACCCAGCGACATGGTGGTGAGCCATGCCCCAGGTAAAGAATAACACTAAGAGGACCTTGAGTCGGACACTTGGACTCCACATGGGTCACCACCCCATGTGAGCCCGCAAAGTAAACCGATTCACCTCCATTGTCATCCCTCTATCCAAAGCAACCAAAAATAAGAGACTCAAATCCCGGACTAACCCTGGTAACTCAAGTCTCGTCACGAGCGGTGGTGATCAGGCACCGACCCGTAACCTACCTCCTGAGCTTTGATAGTCCTAATCTCCTTCTATCAGACATCCCAAATAACAAAGGGCACTCTGAAAAGCGAGGTCCGCTAAGATCCGACCCCCTCTGATACCATTTTGTCACGAACCAACCCGGGTAGACCCTGAACCAGTCACCCGAGCCGGCCCGCGACATGGACCGAGAGGCGTTCCCGATCCTCCCGGGCTGGCGACAAGCGCCAGGGCATCAACAGGGGTTGCGGGAACGATTTCACCCAAAAAAAATAAATAAATAAATAAATCAGTTGAAACAAAATAGAGCAGTGAAAAATAAATAAACAGAGCTAAGTAACTAAACAAGAACAAAATAAAATAAAACTAACTGAAAGAGACTATCACTATCTCCGTGTGACCTCGCGGGTCACTCTCCAACTCACAACCAAACATCGCCCAAGTCGAACGCACCCAAGCTGTAGCCTGCACACACACTAAAAATAGAAAAGAACTATAGGCGTGAGTCTAAAAACTCAGTAGGCTAGCTCGATATCTATTCCCAATGCACTACCTTTAAATAAAGAAATTTATTAACTCCAGGTTTGAACTAGATATACAAGATATTGGTTTTCACACACACACACTTTCATTTCCAAAACAAGTATCAGTCCATTTACCTTTATAATTTAAAAAAAAATTCTTAATATTTGAAAGGAGTAGGTGCATTTCGTTTTAAAACATTGTTACAAACAATTTAGAAATTCAATTTTTCAGTTGTTAGTAAAAAGGGAAAACCCCACAACATGCAACACACACTAAGGGCAATGGAAAAAGTGGCACACGGGGCCAGAAACCGAACTAGACCTCTCACTCATCCTCCACATACAAATAAACACTAAAAGAAACATGGGTCGAACCTAGGAGATCGTGAACAATCCAGAACATACTATACATCTGACTCATCCTGAAGGCATGCCCTAACTCGATGACGTCATAACACCCTAATGCTCGGCATAGCCCTGCATGGCCTAACCGAGGGGGCCAATCCCCATAGAAGTAATAACTCATTATTCCCCTGCTATGGGGCCACTTACCAGTGCGTAATCTAAACTAGTGCAGCAATCGTTCTCAGAAGATTCACTCATTATGCCAGGTTCCCATGTCAACACATATAATAAAAGAGGAGTGCATCCACAATGTAAATCAAGCAGTCACAAAGCACTAACATCACATATATCTCACGCAATCAACGCACACCAAAGATCACTCCCGAGTGGGTTTTCCAAAGTAATCTATTTTATTAAAGTACCAAACGGGCCTTCACCAATTTTAAAGAAAAACTTCATTTCTCGAGAAAACCCAAAACACTTGTTCAGAAGAAATCATTTATCTTTAAAACTAGAAGTACGTTTGAAATTCCGTGAATTATGTTTAAATTCCAAACGGGCATTCTTTCAAAATTGGGTGTCCGCCCATCAAGAAAATGTTCCAAGTGTTCAGTATAAAATAAACGGCTCTATTCACACTAAATAATCATTTAAAATTTTATTATCTAATATTGTTTATCATTCATTAAAATTAACAAAACATCAAGCAATTAATAAATTCTAAATTTAAAGGGGAGTGTAATGGGGTACCTACCTCAACTCGCAGCCCGGTTATGACGACGATGCGGTACGTCCCAACTTGCGCACAAGTACGCACCACTTACTAACGACTGCAACATCACGGAAAAACCATGCCAATTCACTGCAACAATGCAAAGCATCTAAAAACACAGGAACAATGTCTTAAAATAATCCAAATGAATAAACAGAGTAAAACTCACCTCGACACCGGTGCAGAAGAAATGAAACGAACCCAAAACATGGGTTAAAACGAGGTGTGCCCCGCAAATAAGGCGAACAATCTAAAGCAATCGGAAACGCTTCGCCTTCGGCGGTGGCGGACGGAGCGCGGTCCGATGTGACCCGAGATACCCTTTGCGAACCCAGCGAGGGGATTCACATCCGCATTGAGGCAACACCCTACAACAATTAAACAATACCTAAAAACAATTAATGCAGAAGGACCAAAGCATGACCAAAAATGTATATGGGACTCACATAAACCAAAAGAAAAACCAAGCGCACACTGAAACCTTCCCAAATTATCATTCGCATCACACTCACCAATAAATAAATCATTTCAATAAATAGTGAAACTTTTCTAAAATGTACAACAAGGCTTTACCCTAAAAACATACTCCATTTTCTCTTTTTTTTTAAACGCAACTCGAAACATTTTCCAAACATGGGTTTCACTTTTTATACAAATGAAAACACCATTGAAATAACATTAAAAAAACAATTTCAATCCTACACATAATTTAATAACTGCATGCATGATTTATGACGCGACTAAGTTTTCCACCTAAAACAAACATCGTTTCACATAAAATCGTCACTTTAAAACCAAATCCACCTCAAATAGTGACCGACCAACTGAGACGGACCAAAATCACAAAGCAAAGACTGCCGCACTAAAAGACAATTACTATCAACATTAAAACACAAAAAGGCACTAATTTAGCAGGTGCGAAACTAAGCAACAGACACAAAATTTACCCCGAGAAGAAACCAACGGATTGAAACCAATCAACTTCACAAAAATACAACTAAATTTACAACATTAATGGTCTAATTAAAGATTATCAATGGTGCGAAGAACAAGAAAACAACATAAACTTAATTTACAAGTAAATGCAATGGGGTTACTACCTCAAAGTTGGATTAACATCCGAGAACCCGGAGCAATACATACTTCACACCATCACTGCACCCCAAAGAAGATAAAAAAGAAAACGACCACTGAAGGGGGGGTTCAAGCTGCTGGAATAAGGGGATTCCATTAGGTTGTGCACCGCTAGAAAAAAAGGGGGGAACGGAGCTTGAATAGAGGAGGCGGCTGGGGGTTTGGAGTAGTGAGGTCGGCCTGCCCAAGCAAGGGAGGAGGAGAGGGGTTCATCACGCACAGTCCACCGGAGGAAGGAGCTCACACTGGGGTATGAGCGTGCCACACGGGAGAAATGGAGAAGGTTGGAGGGCGTCGGTCGGCCGCACGCACAGGTGGTTGAGGAGGGGAAGGTCGTTGCGCCATGTCGAGGGGAGGGGGAGAAGGCGCCTCACACTGAATGTAGGAGAGGGAGGCAGCTTCACTGGACCGGGGAGGAGGAGAAGTGGGCGCAGGGGAAAAAAGCAGGTTGGGCGACGGAGCGGAGAAGTCGGGGGAAGGGGAACTGAGGGAGGGGTCCCGGGCGCAGAAGGGAGAACGAACAAAAAAAAGGGGGGGAAGGCTCCGCCGCCAGGTAAGGTGGGGTTTCCCCTTAAAAAAACAAAATAATATAAAAAAACAACAAAGATAATAATGTTAATTATATTAATAATGAAAAAAATGAAATTAATAATAAACTCAAGGATAATTAAAATGATACATTTATTAGGTTTCATTTTAAATAACAATTATATTTATAACAATTTAATAATAATAGTTTTATTACCAAATTAAATAATAATAATATTTCCATTCACGCAAACATATTCTCATTATGAAAATGTAAACGTTAACATTGTTTTATCAGTATAAAATTTTATTTATCTTCCCTATTCAATTAGCTTAATTTATTTATTTAATTTCATTACTTATTTGAAGTGTCGCGCCACCGCGCATTCACTCGGACCAAACGCACAGTCGCCGCTAATGGAGCGGTGACCGTACACCGGCCCAAGGCCAACCAAAACATCAAACATGGAAAATTTCAAACCGGGTCCCAACTAAACCTCATCCAATTGACTCCGGACTGAGTAAACAATAAAAATAAAATAAAATAAAATAAAAATAAACATACGTCTGAGGTCGGCGTGCGACATATAAGGTTTTCTAGAGGTTGAAACCCATCTTACAAGTGGTTTTAATAAATCTGTGTTCTCAAAACCACCTTCCCATTTTCCTATAAAATGGAACCTTGAGCTCCCCATTTGTATGTTCGAACCAGAAGTGAAACTATGCCATTTTGAATTCCTAGAGTAGTCTCCTCCTCATCCTTTAGATTCTTTATGCACCTATCCTCATAGGGGGATCAATAATGAATAAGGAGTTCTATCTGAGCTTCCTCCTCCTCTCGATGTCGAGCTAAACGGTGGGTGTTCGTTGTGAGGGAGCTATGCACATGTCAAGAGAGTTCCGATTCATATTTTAGCTACTATTTTGGGGTAATTTTGGTGTGAAAACATTTCATTCCATGTATCTTACATAATTATATTTTTGAATTATTGTTTTGATTCATGTGATTGAGATACTCTTAATTTCGATCTGATCGGTGTGAGATTTTGAGTATATGATTTGTGTTGTTCTAATTGGACAACACAAGAATCCTTTTCTTACCCAATTACTTGATATTTAAATATAATTTGTAAGCTTTTATTTTATTTATAAGTTTTTTACCTTGACAATACGATTGTTATGTCAAGGTTTGGTTCTTCAAGCAATGAAATAAAGGCTTAGGAATTAATAAGGATTCCAATTAATTTAAACCAAATAATTAATCCAAACCTAAATTAATATCCAATAATTATGAACTTGAAATTGTGTAGTGAACTCACAATGAACCCTTTTATCTCATATTTTTTAAAATCTATTTGGTTTTTCAACTTTTAAACTTTCAATTAAGTAATTTCATCCTAAAACTATTCTCAAAACCACCCCCTATTTTAGTACTTCTTAGTAAAAACAAAAACTCTAAACCCACTGATGCTACTTGAGATATGACCTAGGGTCTTCCCTAGACTATAAATCAACTTTATAAATATGAAAAAATTTATGTGTCATGACAATGTGGTCATCTATCCAAGGTAGGGGATACTTTTTCTTTATCTTGATTTTATTGAGCTCACGATAATCAATATAGAGACACATTAATCCATCCTTCTTAACAAAGAGGACCAGTGCACCCCATGGTGAATAACTTAGTCCTATAAAACCCTTCTATAGATTCTCTTGTAATTGCTTCTTCATCTATTCTAGTTCAATGGTGGACATTCTATAAGGTTTCTTTAATATAGGTAGGGATCCTGGTATAAGTTCAATTGATAACTCAACCTCTTGATCAGAAGGAATACTAGGAAATTATTTAGGGAATACATCAATGTAATCCCTCATGATGGGAATATCTTTGAGTAGTATCATATCCTTTGTCTCAATCATTTTAGCAAGATATGCTTGCTCAAAAGGCAACATTATCCACACTTGAGACAATGATTTTGAAGGAGATTCATCTACCTCCTTACACTTGTACAGGATTAGAGGATACTCTGGGATGTGAAGATTGATCTCCCTTTCCTGATAGTTAATGTTGTATTTGTATAAATATAGACAATCCATTCCCAAAATAGCATCGAGCTCCACCATAGGAAGTATGATAAGATTTACTAGGAGGTTCAGTACACAAACATTTATCGGGGAGGAGTTCTAAACCTTGGATACAATAATTCCCGCATTATTTTTCTCATATATAACTCGACCTCCAAATTTTTATGTGGTGTTTTAATATTTATACTAAAATTTCAAGATATAAAAGAATGTATAGAGCCAAAATTAAATAGTATTTTTTCTATTATTTAATGAATAACTAGTGTACCTATCACCACATCGTTGTCCGGCTCCACCTCATTAGTAGTTATATCATAATCTCTTCCTTGTTTCCTTAGAGTTTGTTTCCTATTGCTTCTGAAAACCCTTGGATTAAGGAAATTTTTCTCGTAATGCCCATGTTACTTGTAGTTGAAACATTGCACTACTGCTTGAACGTTGATATAAACCTTCCTTTCTTCTTCCAAATTAGTGGGATTATTTATATCCCTTTATAATATCTTATCTAGATGTCCCATCATTCCAAATTTGAAGCAATTCTTGGTTCCCTTTAGACAGTTCCCAGGATGCTTCTTCCCATAATTTTGACACGTGGGATGTTCGGACTTATTTTTGTCATGGGATTTATTTTTTAGAACCACCCATATTAGACTCTATTTTTCTCTTTTTTTTACCAAACCCATTATAAAATTGAGAGTCTCTAATCTCCAATTCAACCTTGAGGGAACAACGGAAAATATTCTCCTAAATGTCAAATTAATGAATCACCAATGCTTTTTGTAGACTTAGCTTTAGTCCGCTAAAGAAGTTATCCACATTTATTTCGGTGTTCATGACAAATTCGTAGGCATATATTGCAAGCCTTGTGAAGTTTACTTCATATTCCCCAATGGAATCATCTTCCTTCTGCTTAAATTTTAGGAACTCTCTTTCCATATTGAGACAGAGGGTTCAGAGAAAATATTTATTGAAAAACATTTTATTGAATTCCTCCCAATCCAAGGAATCAATTTCCTCCTCATACTTTGTATTCTTGACCAGTTTCCACCACTAATCAGCTTCCCCATCAAAATGATAGATTACTATCATGACTTTCTCTTCTTTTGAGAACTGGAGGATAGAGAATATCTTTTCAATGGAGTTAATCAACTATTCTATGAGGAGGGGATTAGAAGATCCACTAAACATGGGAGGTATTATTCGCATGAAGGATTCAATGGAAACTTTCTCTTTCCTTGGATGAAGAGGGTGTTCCACATGATTCATGTTATTATTCATAACTTGAGCTAGTTGATTAATTACTGTCATAAAGTTTTGATCACCTGTTCCCATAATATTTGTCATATCATTAGGTAAATCATTAAATTGACTATCACATTGATTTTTGGTGCGTGTTCTTATATTTACCTCCATTAACTAAGAAAAAGAACATACAATTTTTGGGCTTGAATACTTATCTAATAATAATAAAAAGTAAACTTTAAATATAAAATTATAAACTCTTAAAGGAAAAGTATATCCTAACTTTTGATTCCTTAGGTTTCAATCTAGGTTATCCATGATCTATTTCTTAACGTATATTCTTATGGTCTTTTGGTTTTTTTTTCTCCCTTAATAATGGTTTATACTAATCTTATGAATTTACCGAAGCATATCCCCCAGGAGTGTCAAAACAGGAGTAAAACAAGGCCCATTTTCATGCACTAGTTCTCGTTCGAGTCTAGATCAAAGTAGTGTTTTTCATTTTTATGCCTAGATACATCTATGATAGAGCCACATCCACTTGTTCGTATCTAGAAAAGAATATATTTTCTTGATAAACCACTTACTCTATACTTACCAAAATTTAGCGATGTTTTCTTATACTTAGTCTCGTCCCTAAGGTTCTTACTGAAGTGATCTATTCCTAATATCCAAAAATAACTAGACCATCCTCTAATAATAACTATAGAAACACTATCCTTTTATACATATCATTACATTATTTTAAGAATAATAAAGCATCATATTATAATCCAAGGATTGTAAAGTATAGTGTCTTGGAAGACTAGGTACATAAAATTGAGAACATGGGACTAAATAAAACATTTATTTATTTAATCTTCATAAAGATCTCCTAACATCCATTTTTCTCATACATCTTCATAGGATAACCAGAGTATGACATGAAAAAAAGGTATGATCTAAAAAGCCCATTGAGGTAATAAAAATAAGAATAAAGCTTTAGCACATGGGTTAGAAGGCATGGAATAATGATATAAAAAGGCATGGAACATATGGAATCATAACATAAAAACATGGGATCATATAAACATGGAGTCATAATAATGTGGAAGCAACATAAAAATGAATTTATCATAATTAAATTCTCATTTCACATAGAAGAGCACAAGTCAAGGTTAACCACCAAGACCGTTTCACATGATAGCATGAGTCAAGTCTAACCGCCAAGACCGTTGCACATAACGTCTCATGAGACTTAATTTTACCCAATGCATTGGAGATCTATCTAGGTGAACCCATCATAACATTTTCATGAATATGCTTTCCACTTATAGAATCATACATAATAAATCATACATAAACTTAAGGGTACCCATGGAAAGGAATGGGTATCATAATCATGTCATAAAGCATAATAAATGGGTGTATCATACAAGTGTCCACAAAAGAAAGTAATTAAAACATACATTGAAATTCATAAGGTAAAATAGGAATATATCATGTTAAGTTATGTCAAACATAATTGATACCATGTAATAAGAGTATTTAAGAAATTTTAGCATTAAAACATTTTAGTGTGGTTTTAAGGAAAATACTAAAGAGTATTTAAAATAGAAAAGGGAATAATATTTTATTTAAAACCATAAGTGAACCAAGAAGGTTTTAATAATAAAAATTATGATTTTATTAAA
Source organism: Viscum album (assembly GCA_963277665.1). Classification (NCBI taxonomy): domain Eukaryota; kingdom Viridiplantae; phylum Streptophyta; class Magnoliopsida; order Santalales; family Viscaceae; genus Viscum; species Viscum album. The sequence continues at coordinate 1,297,769,382 of OY728135.1, forward strand.
AAAATTGTTGCTTAAAACAGATGATATAGTGCTCTTTAAATTGGTTAAGAATTCTGGAAGTTCCCTTAAAACGGGTTTGCTTATCGGGAAGTATTAAGGAGGGAATCATTTAAAAACATGTATATCCATGAAAGAGAATAATTAATAGATCTTGATAAATGATATTTTATAATATACATAGAATTTAGAATATGTACATAAAAATAATATAAAACTTAATTTGGGTAAAATTAAAGATATAGCAACCCCAAGGAATAAAGGTGGTTCAGGTAGAATCTCTTACCTTAAGTCTGATAATGTACTTCACTTGATCTTAATGTCATAGATAACCAAATTACATTAATTTATTAATATTTACATAAACTTTTATTCATATAATTTATTTATTATAACCTTATTAAGTTCATTAATGACCTTTTTGAAGGGTTAATAGGTTCAATTTCATTGTTTGGGAGCATTTGTTTCCTTGGATTTCATGATTGGTTTACTTATATCCATGTAAGGATAAACATGTAAGATGAGAATGGTTGTATAGAATTGAATTTGTATTTTATTAGTGAAAATAAATAATATTACATGGTTATAAAATTCATTTTCTTATTTTTATTGAAGATGAATCATTATATAAAACTTTAATGATAACTGTTCTGGTTAATTGGTGGTATTTTTGATCACATCGAACACATTTTTCTTTATAAATTAATATCATGTGTAAAAAAAGATTTTAGAACCTTAAATTAGAAATAATTTATATATTATAGTCTTTTTCAACCATCAAAATGGTTTTATGACCAGAATTATATATGGTAATATAAATTGAAATTATTTCGTCTTTGAATGTGATAAATTAACACATCTCGGATAGTGTTTTCATTTCTTGTAAAAAAGGAGGGAAATGAGAGATGATGATGAAGTATTCCATTATCATAACAAAATTACAGTACATGTAATGTAGTGTAGTTATAATAAAATTCGTATGAAATGAGGTGAGGAAATAAAAAAGAAAGAAAGGAACTTGAAAGAAAATAAAAGAAATGAAAAGAGGAATTTACCTCTTGAATATATCTTCCTTGAGAACCTATTTAGGGGAGAGGGTTTGGTCATTTGAAGAGACCAAGGGCTACTGAACATGGAGAGGATCTTGGGAGGATATTTTATCATAATTTATACAAGTCACAAATCTTGATATGAGTGAAGAGAAGAGGGGGTGAGGGTGGTTTTTATAGTGGAGCATAGGACGGGTTTCCCATTATTTTAATCATTACTTTAATATTTTTGCTCAAGATTATGAATAGTATTGATTCTTGTGACCAAAAATAATAAATAGAACATGTGATTTCTAACCAAAGGTTATTTACATCATCCATGACTCAAGCATGATGCAGAAAGTTATTTATTTAGCATTTATCATAAATTATCATATTTTACTATTCACCAAGAATTCAAGTATTTTAGAAAAATACCAAAAATTCACTCCAACCATTTTTCGACATGTAGAATTAAAAAATGAATTCCATTTTATGAAAATAATTCTATAAATATGAGAAATTTAATTTTTAATTACGATCATAATTTTCTTGAAAATTAAAAATTTTAAAATTAAAACTGTTTTTCTAACACTTTGAAAAATTAATAAAGGTCTGTTAAAATTATATTATAATAATAATTCATAAAAATAATTATTTATGAACACATTTTATGAAAATAAATTTTATTTTAAATTATTAAATAAATCATAAAATTTTAATTGAATATACATGACTTACAAAAATACCAAGACTTAAGTAATAATTTCTAAAATATTTACATACTTATACTATGATATTTTTATATGATATTTTCATTTATATAATGGATAAATTTTATTTATAATTTCATTAGTGAATTTACTATTCAATTTTCTGGTTTACTAATCATAAGGGTCACATTACTATTCCAAATTTCAAGTTCCTATTCCTTAGGTATATGTTCCTTAACTTCAAGAGATACCTTTTATTTCACTCATTTGTTATTTGTAAGGTTTTTATTTTGTTCTATACGTAATATTATGTGATTATACTATAATACATAATTATAAGAAGGTAATTTCATTGAAAAAACATTGGGTCATTACATACATGGTCCTATTAACTTGATTTTTCTTCTGATCATCTTCATCCTTCCTATTAACTGTTGAGGGTAACTTTTTTTATCCTTCTATGGTTTACACTTCTTAAAATTTTCATCTACTTTGTAACTAAATTTTGGAAATATTTATATAATTTACTATCTTAACATATTTTTAATGAAATATCTGTAATTATTTCTCCTTTACCATTATCTTTTATTCAAGCTTGAGGTTGAGGTTCTTATCTTTATTAAGAAACATTTTCATATCATTAATATATTTAAGAAACATTGATTTTTATTCAATAAAATATTCTTGATTTTTTCTGAAATATTTTATTTCTTCAACTTCTTATTATATTTATTGAGTATAAAAATATTTGTAAGAAATTATTTCAACTCTATCTTAATCATGAACTCCATATGTGTCTCTTATTCTTCCTTTGAGATAATACTTTTATCATTAGTGGACTTTTCATAATTTACTTTTTCAATAAGAAGTTTTTTAGTAGCATCATCACTGAAGTTTTCAATTTCCACTTAACTGTCATTATCTTCCTCATATCTGGAAAAAAATTCACATATTATATTTAGAGAACTTATTATCCTACCCTTTATAAAAGTAATTGGATTCATTTGTCTTCTTTTTTAGGGAACTTATTGAATTTATGCTTTCTTCATCACAATCTTTATCTTCCTTAAGACTTTTATAATTTTCAGTAAAATGTCTAATAGATCTTCATCTAAATATTTTCTGTGGTAAATTTACCTTGTATTTCCTTGTGCATATTTTCACTCTTTTAAAAAATAATAATATAAATTAATAAAAAAATTTACTAACCTCATATTCAATGTTAGAGTCACTGTCTTATTCTTCAACCACAACTTTCTTTTATTTTCTCTTCTTAGTGGACCTAAAATATATTTCTCAGTCATCTTTCTCCTTCTTTACAAAAGTATTTTCTTTTCAAATTTTGTATGTGATTAGGATTCTATATATATCATATATAGAAATAGTTTTAGGATCTATATATTCTAGGGATGATACTTTAGCATCAAATTTATCAAAAATAATTTGAAGATGTTTTCAACAATGGTTGAATCTTACAAATTTTCACCAAGTCATATTATGGTGCTTATAATGTCATTCAACCTTGTAAAGAAGTTACCAACAGATTCATCATTATCCATCTTAATAAATTCATACCCTTGTAAATAACTTACCAATATATTCATCATTACCCATCTTAATAAATTCATACTTCGATCATCATATTTGTAATTTTTATTTCTTTAATTTCATTTTTCCTTCATATATGTTATTAATATTATCTAATATTCCAATATCCATTACAATTCCATTAAATATAATAAAATAAATTTCAGAGAAAGATAAAATTATAGCATTTCTGGATCACCCGTCATTGTTCTAATTTTTCTTATCAACAGCTATCAAGGGAACACCTTCAGCAAGATGAGGAAAACCAACTGTATCAACCTAGAGAACTTCCTAAACAATGGTCATAAGTTAAGGTAACAGTATATACTTATAGATATGATAGTTATTTCCATAAAATACAGGAATCTAATTACTATTCATAGAGTTATAAATTTCCATAGAAGCTTCACTTTTCTTTATACTACTATAAAGTATCAATAAAGGAAACATTCACTCTGAAACAACTTGAAATTAATAATTCGGATCAATGTGATCACTAAGAGGTGGAGGGGTTGAATAAGTGGTCTTCTATTTTTATTTTTTTCCAACATATAAAACAACCTTCACCTCCTATTAGTGAGAAATGAATCTACTTGAAAACAAGAAAACAAGAAAAACTACCAGAAAAAATGTATTTATAAGGATCACTACTCAATAAGAGTAGCTGGTCCTTATCATATTTTGTAAGTAATCTAAGACTATACAAATCACTAGAAAACAACCCTTTTAATGTATTTATAGAAATTTGATGGTATCCTTACACTTATATCGAACTATATTAAATCAAAATTTCATGTGATCCTCACACTGATAAACAAAATAAAAATGTTTTTTGTAACAACTATAAGAACCTTCCCTAAAAGGATTCAGTATGTCATCACTACGCTACTTGAACTTTCTTTACGCTTTCTTTGCTTGAAAGTAATTATTCTTATTAAATTATTTTCACAAAAAAAGGTAATAACCTTATTCATCATGATGGAAGTTCATTCAATGGGTTCTTCTATTATACTCTGTTTGATTTTTATCTAGTATACACCATCAGGTTCCTTCTTTTAGACTAAAATCACTTCTAACATGATATTCATCTGATCACCTCGATACACTATTTACTTGATACCACTTGATTGGAAACTCCATCTAGTATCTTTCCAATTGATTCCTCTTCAACCTACTCATCTTTTCTACTTTCCAATTCTGAAGTGCTTCATTTCAGTTCCACTAATTCCATTACACCTCAGTTCACAAACCCCCATATAAAATTTTCGAACCACTAACAATTTAGGGGAATGCATGAAATTTATTTCAAACTTCTTGCTCATAAATTTTAAGCATCCCACTTATAAAATTCCTTCCCTTAACCCCATTCAATTATCTTAAAATAGTGGATATCTCCTTAAGGGTCAGAGATTGCATACATCTTAAAACTTCCTTAAGAATCGACGAGAATCACGATATTCATCCATGATTTTAGGAATGATGAATAGATAGCTCATAATCATAAAATTTGATACCTTTAAGAAATATTCATAATTTTTTTTAAACTGGGAAATCTTTATACCACTCATCCATCTGTTAAAACTTTATATCAGCACTTCTGACTGATTCAACTCCATATAATGTTCCTACACCACTTTGTATGAACATATAAAAATTATTTCTCTAGACACTTCCATCATCCAATGAATTTCATCAAAACTTTTCAAACATTTCCTTCAAATAATATCCTTTGACTGGTGAACTTCATTCAAAAACATGTGTCCAATGAATTCAACCAAAAACACATGTTCGATGACTCAAAGACTTCCATATGATCATCCTATAACATATTCACTTTGATACTTCATATAAGTATATCTGATAGAAAATGTACAAAATAAAACATCCATTATCTAGTACCATTGAAAATGGTTAAATCAAATCATCACAAATAGATGATATTGTAAGATATTGATTGATGGTCTTCATCTGATGATATTCCCTGGAAAATTTAATTTGAAACTTGAATAACTTCATCTTATCGGTGAACTCTTCAAACATCCAACTGATAAAACATTATACTGTCATAACTCCAAATCTCTATAGGCTTCGAACATAAACTTTTTATAGTCACACTATTATATCTTCATAAACCTCAATCTAAATCTCCTCCTTTTTATATAATCTTAGATCATGAAAACTTTTAGTAGACATGATGTTAGGAACTTTAAGAATAGTTGTAAGAACCTATTTTTTCTCTTGAGGTACAGATCAATTAAATTTTAGTTTTGGCATCTTATTTTATCTATATGAAATACCAAAAGGACTTAACAAGGGTTAGGGAGAATCTAGGGCTTTTTCGAAGCTCAAATCTCCAGTTTTTTTTGGAAGAACACGTAGAGGTTAATGGTTTGCACATAGTTAGTAGTAACTATGCAGGTCAACTATGTGGCCTGAAAGGAGATTTTCACAATTAGTATAACCATTTTAGAGGAAGTTCATGGTCATTTAGAACCTATAATTTATTATAGGTCTCTTTATAAAGGTCGGTGTGTGGATTCTTCTAACCATGAATCAAGTGTGTGAGGGGGTATGTCTCTTGGACAGTGAGCACGCATGGAATGCACATGGTTTGACTAATCATGAACCTATCCATGTGAAGGGAGTGTCATCATATGGAGTCAGTGTTCATATTTGGGAATAGTTTGGAAAACCACATAGCCAAACCATTCACCCTTTAAAAATGTGTAAATTTACATTTTGACCCCTCAAGTCTTTAACCTTATTTCCTCTCCCTTTCTCCCTCATTTTCCCATGTACATCCATTAGAGCTCCCCCTATTCTCCTACTCCTAAATTTCTTTTTATCTCTTCCATATAGAATCCATTTCAAGCTCCTTTTATCACATTGGATATCCAACTATAATTTCTTGACTCCTATTAATTCTTTTCTTCGTTTACCTTAGCATATCGAATGATGAATCTTTTTTATCTAATACAGCCTATTGTCAAGTTACTTTTCTATTTCTATGATTTATCTCATTCTAGCATGGAATATTTAAATTTTATTAGTCCATAATAATTATTTAAACTACCGTTTGAGGCATGTTGAATTTCCCAACATAAATGAGAAATTTAAATTGAATTGGATGATCGGTGTGACACCATGTTTGGCCCATATTCTTGGATATGTTATTGAGGCGCCTTATAAGATTTTTTTGGTTGGTAACTTATAAATAAAATTTATAAATAAAGAAAAATTAAAGTTTAATGGTATGACCATGTCACCTAGCTCTTGTTTAATTAGAAAATGTGATCATGGCCATTATTGTTGTTATTGTGGACACTTTATTAGTTGTTGTTTTATTCTTGAGTTATGTATTAAATTAAATGAATGAGATCAATTATATGAATTAATGAATAGAATGGAAACTAACATGTAATTGACTACTCCTATCATGATGTGGGTGATACTTGGGTTTCAATGTGGAATGCCTTGGATGGGCTCACCGGGCATTATTGAATTGAATAAATTATAAATAAAATTGTACCATGTAGGGGGTGATACATGGATTCCTACATGGAATGACTTGGATGGTATCATAGAGAATATGGTTTTATATTAATCCATGGGAGATACATGTATCCTTACATGTAATTTCATGGATGCGCTCAAAGGGTTGGTGTAGTTATCCTCCCCCCTCGGGCGATACATGGGCACTAATACATGATTCCATTGATGGGAACATAGGTTTGTGGGATTTTATTATGTCTAGAGGGATACCTAGATTCTTTAAATATAATTCCTTGGACTGGATCAGGATGAAAACTAATTAAATGATGTGTCTACCAAGTCCAATAACATACTTGGATTTTCTCAATGTTATAAATATTTAAAAAGATCTTAAATTAAACTTAAATTCTATTGAATTATCGAACTTACATCATGATGACTATATATGGAAGTCTTGGTTGTATTCATCGGGTCCCGGCTTATAAACATATATTTAAAATGAAAAATGTGCATATTCATTCCCGTCTTAGGCTGAAGTAGGTATAATAGAATGAGTGTCCCATGGGGAACCTGAACCAACTTGGTTTGTTTATTTACCCCATTCATTTATTATACTTGTACACTACCTCGGTCGAGATATATCTAGAGATGTGAATGTACACAGAAGTCATAGGTTCCATACCATGGTCCTACACATTGGTTCCATACTATAAATAATCATACCTAGGGGTCGTAGGTTCCATACCTCGATCCCCTATTTGGTTCCATACCACTAATAGTCATACTTCAGGGTATTAGGTTCCATACCTTGATCCCCTAGTTGCTACTATACCATTGTTTAATTGGTTCCATACCATTATAAATAATTGGTTCCATACCATAAATAATCAACATCAAGAAGGTAATAGTAATAATATGACAAGGGCTAAGTTATTGTCCATACCCAATCACAATCATCAATAAAAAGAGGCACAAGCCAAGATAAACCCATCTCATTCCACATTATAATTTAATACAACCTTTTAATAACATGTAAAAGGAGGAATTCTCATCTCCAACATCTCATTTAATTTATACATGCTCCCAATAAGAGATTGTGATATCACACACCCAAAGGGGTGGATTTAGTATAGGAAATATATAGGAACATGCCACATGGGTGGCTTGGGTTGAGGTTGAAAACCTCCAACCATGATTAGGTGCTACAAGGATGACCCATATTAGAAGCAATAATAAATTTAAGTCAAATCATTTAATTTAGAAAAATAATCAGAAGGTCAAGTGTGCAGCACAATGATGATATTCAAATAGAAAAAAAACATAAGGAAAAGGGTATAGACCACCTACCTTAACCCTATGGTAGAACACTCATCCAGTATCAACATTTGGTTTGGTCTATATTAGAAGAAAATGGAAAAATAGGAAAACATCCTAAAAATAGGGCATAAGATCTCACACCAAAATAACTTCATCAAAAGGAAAAAAGAATTATGAAAGGATATAAATGATTGGAGAGATTACTGGTGGTGATCCAATGTGACATAAGGATCTTGAATCGAAGTTTGTATAGAGGAAAATCACAAAATCCTAGCTTAAGGCTTAGAGGAGAGCTCCCAATGTGAGAGGGAAGGAGTTTTTTTTCACTAGAAAATAAGAAATGAGGGGGTGAGTTATGAAAGTGAAAGAGGGTGAAAATGGTGATTTCACCCAAATTTTAGAAGTTTCATGGTTTTTACACATGGTTGGTAAAATTGGGCACTAAACATGTGCACCCCATTTCCCAGGGAGCACACCTCACATGGCCTATAGCGCACAGTTAGACAAACTATGGACAACTTGTACATAACCTCTTCCACAAACCTATATGTTTGTGTGACCCGATTGAATGGTTTTATAAAACTATGGAGACCCATGATATAGAATAGGATCACCCCTCATGGTTTTCCAAAACTGTTTAGATTAGGATGCATGGTTTCAACTAACCACATGGCCCAATTTTTTACTCCAAAAGTCGGGGCTCCGAGCTCCAAAAAATCCCATGAAACCCGTGTTTCCTCAGTAACCTCATTAGAAACATTTACATGGAAAAAAAGTAAGTATTATAATTTTAAATATAATTTTACTTACCTCAAGTAAAATCTATGATCTTATAGTCTCCCCTTTTAAAGAAACTCATCCCAGATTTTCCCTTCCAAGTGTGGTAAAACTTCATATGAGAATAAATTTTTCCACTGAGAATGTACGTCGACCTCTCGCACTCAAGTATTATCTTGTATACAGTCATGCTTCCATATCACCCATACTAAATGAAATGAACTACCTTGGAGAGAATCTATGCTCTGATCCATGATATAGATAGGATTCTCCTTAAAGGATGTATCTATATTTAACTCAACCTCATCAAGATGAAAGATATGAGATGAATCTAAATAACACTAGTGAATATGTGAAACATGGAAGATGTTTTGAATGGACTAGTACTACTAAGGTAACTATAACTGATAGAATATCAGCCTAAATCTCTCCACAACCTCCAAATTTCCAATAAACTAAGGTGAAATCTTCCCCTTCCATTTAAACCATCGATGCCCTAGTCTAATTGATATTTGAAATAATACATAATCCATGACCTCAAACACTAAGGGTTGGAAGTGATGTTTATCATATGAATTTTTCCTAGACTGATCTGTATATATTCTTCCTAATAAAATGAACTTTCCATGAAGTCTCCTGAATAATATGAGGGCCGAGTAGCATTGCCTATCCTGCCTCTAACCAGAACAGGGGTGAATGGCATGACCTACTGTATAAGTCCTTATAAGGATCCATCTGTATTATCACCTGAAAGTTTTTATTATTGGTGAACTTAGAGAGAGGTAATTTTTTCTCCTAAGAACCTCCAAAATCAAGGATGCATGCTTGATGCATGTCCTCTAAGACCTGTATTTTCCATTATAACCAACTATCAGTTTGAGGGTGAAAGGATGTTCTCAAAAGAACATGAGTTCACAAATATTTTTATAATCCTTGACAGAACCTCAAGGTAAAATGAGAATCACTATCAGAAATGATAGTACAAGGGACCTTATATAGGCATACAATCTCACAGATATACAGTCTCCCAAACTCATCCACTGATAAATTATATCTGATAGGTAATAAGTGAGTGACCTTCATGGGTATGTCAACGATAACCATAAAACATAACTACCTCAATGAGATCTTGGTAATCCAGTCATGAAATCCATCATGACATCATCCCATTTCTACTCAAGAATGGTAAATGGCTAAAAAATCCTTACTAGTCACTAGTGTTCTGTCTTCACCTACTGACAGGTGGAACACCAAGTAATAAAACCAGTTATCTCTATTTTTATACCAGGCCACCAATGTTGGTGACATATATCACAATAAATATTTATAAGACTAAGATGTAATACCCAATAAGAAGTATGATACTCTCACATAAATTCCTATTGGATGTTTGTAAGAACCCATATGCATCTTTGAATGTTCAAGGCCTCATCCTCATCAACAATCCATCCTAACAGAATATCCTCACCTAAAACACTCTCCCTTAATACTAAGATCTCAAGATCCAATAACTACCTCATATTCACTCTCTCCAAAAGTGATGTGGTCGTAGATAATGATGCAAGTACATACTTTACATGATGTTATTGAACCTCTAAGTTCATCGTAGAAAATAGATCCATAAGCTACTGGTCGTTACTGCCCTCCTAAACTACTTGTGTCTGATTCCTTTGTCCTAGAGAATATACTATGGAATTACCTTTATCAGACATATAGAAAATATCAAAATCAATTGGATTCTGGTATTCAACCCACCTTCTATGTTTGCGGTTCAAGTCACACTATGTAATAATATACCTGAGTCTTTTTTGGTCCGTAAACACCAAAAATACTCTCCCATGAGGTAATGCCTCTAACAACATAGAGAATGAACCACAATAGAAAATTCAAGATCGTGCATTGGGTAATTACTTGCAAGTTTCCTCAACTGATGAGAATCGTACACCATGACTTGATCTTCCTGCATCATAACTGATCCAATCTCAATACTTGATATATCTTAATAGACTATATAGCTTCTTCTAGGCTCTAGTATAATCAGTATTGGTGTTGAATTTTTTCTCCCTTTCATCCCCTGAAAGTATTTCTCATATGATTATGACCATAATAATTTCACACCCTTCTTAGTAAAACTCATAATAGGTGCTTCTTAGTGTGAAAAGTACTAAATAAACACCTATAATAACAATATATCCCCAAGAAACTATGTATGTCAATGATTTTATTGGGATGGTCCTAGGTAACTACAGCTCTTACCTTCTCTGAGTCAACTAAATCTTCAACCTCTAAGATAATGTGACTCAATAAGAATACTTTATCGATCCAAAAGTGTCATTTAGTGAGCTTATAATACAACTAGTTCTCTCTAAATTATTCATAATGATCTCAATATATTGGGAATGGTTAGGTAGAGTATGAGAATACACCAAGATTTCATCTACGAATACTACCACAAATAAATCCAAAAATTGGTGACAAACTCAATTCATCAAATCCATATAAATAGACAATGTGTTTGTGAGACCAAATGACATAACCAAATATTCATAAAGACCATACCTACTATAGAACATTGTTATAGGTATGTTTATAGGTCTATCATGCACCTGGTGATAGCCTGACCTCAAATCAATGTTCGAGAATACTCTATATCCTCAAAGATGATCCAAGATTCCATCTATATAAGTAAAGGGATATTGGTTATTCATAGTAAGATAATTAAACTTCTATTAATCAACAAAAATCCTAAGAGTTCCACCTACCTTCTTGGAAAAAAGGACTAGTGAGCCCCAAGAAGAAGTATTGGGCCATATAAAATCCTTAGATTCTAATTCCTATAGTTTTATCTTCATATCTTGCAACTCAATAGTGTCCATATTATAAGGATTAATGGACATAGATGTATCTCTTGGAACTAGATCAATATATAAATCCACCTCTTGTGTAGAAGGTAAACCAGAAAAATTGCTAGGGAAAGAATCCCTGAAATGATCTAATATGGGAAGGAATTCGGCCTCATGTATTCCCTGATCATCAATATAAAGGTTTTGAATTTTGGATGACACACAACTCAACCCATGATACTCTAGTCCAGCTCTACCATCCTGGAAATCTAACTCTCCCATGAGAATATAAGTACTTCCCTCCGGTGATGTAAACGATACCATCTGGAGATATCAATCCGAAAATCATGTTAAGGAACTAAATGATCCATCCTAAGAATATTTTCAAAACTTGACATCTTTGGGAAAAATAAGTTCCATAGGAAATGATAGTTTCCTATCTCAAGGGGGGACTGTCCACATTGGCATATACTCTCAGAATGTGTACCCAAAGTGGTGTCAAGGGTCATCACCCCATAGGAGTACTAAATCTTGAGCATGAGGATTTCAATGATAGAAACATAGATAAAATAATCTAAATCCATCATATCAAAAAAACATATACTAAGGTAGATTCTAATAAAATAGTACCTTGAACTATAGAAGATATAGGACTCTTCTCCCCCAGTATATGATACACTATAAAAACCTGGCATGTCCTATGGCCCTAAGATACAACATGACTTCCTTGAGTAGGCCTTCTCTGCTAACATTGTGCAACTAGTCTCTAGATTCCCCATTTATGACCACCTCCTCCAATATAACTCTATCTCCCTACCTAAGATAGAGCTGTTAATCATACTCCAAGACCCAGAGTCAATGCTTATCCTCTCCCACTAGGCACTATAGGGGAAATTATGCAAAACCATTGTAAATAGCCCATTCTACCACAAGATTTGAACTCAACTGGGTCTCTCACACACTGAGGTTATATGTTCCTTTGTTTACCACAATGATAATAGATTATAAAATCGTTGGTACATGCACTATGACTGGTACTTCCCTATCAAGAGGTCTCAAAGTGATGCTTCCAACCACTAGGTACTACACTAATGGGTTGAGAAGCCGGACCACTCGAATATGAACCTCCATCTTCCCTTAGGTTACTCTCATTAATAAGATCATGGTTTACTATATCAGATACAGTAGTCAACCATAAAAAATTCACCAGAGAATGAATAGGATTATTGAGCCCATCCTCAAAACATCTCACTTTCACTAGATCATCAGTAGTATAGATAGGTGAAAAGTGTTGAAGCTCTGTAAAAAAATATGAGTAATCTATAACAAACATATAAACCTACTACAGGCTCATAAACTTCCTATAATGATCATTAATTAGGGTCTCAGAGAATAAATAGTCATAAAATACTATCTTAAAACCAACCCAAGCCATACCCTGATGATGATCTTCTTGGGTCATAACATCCCACCATCGCTTGATAGAATATCAAATAATATACTTATAGAGCTTCACTCTCATCTTAAGAGGTGTCTTAAGGTGCTCGAATATTATAGGCATGTCCTCTAGCCATTACTTTGCATCCTAAGGGCATCCATCCCCCAAAATGTGGGAAAATTATACTACTAGAACTCTTGTGTCAACACTTCCATAGAAGAGGCGAGTCATATAGCTCCCTATAAGTATTCATAATCCACAAAAATTCTCCTTGGAACTGGGCATCATTACATGTATTAGGGATTGCAATAGGTTCCACAAGTGGTGCTACTGGAGGTAACACAGGTGGCTCAGATCCGACCACCACCGAAGCATGGTCATCATCACCCTCCTAACATATGAAACAAGGACATCGTGGTAGCATAGTTTTATAAATTACAAGCACACACCTCATATAGGATTTGATAATGGTAAGACTACAACCATAAGAATATGACAGGTACAAGCCTTTCTATAAAAAAACCACACCCATCTACTTGCTCCTAAATCCAAGTCTGGGTGATAGGAACAATCATAAAGAACATAAGAGACACTTCCTACTACCCACTAATAAGGTTGGGTCGGGGTCAAGCTCTCTATTTAACTGTAAGGGTCCAAGTATATGGACTATCAATTGAAATTTATAGAGGAAAAAAACATTTAAGTTTCAATTAAAATCCCCATTTAATGGTGACCATATTATAATTTTTGATTTATCAATTCTTTCATTTACATTACAAACTAGTTGATAGAAGTACCATTCCTAATTTATATCAGTACATACTTTATTAATTGAATTAGTATTTCATTTAACAATATCCAGATCTTTACATTTGATAGAATAATCTAACATGTAGCATAAGATAATTTGAAAAAATGAATCATCATACCCCATTTATAGATGTATATGCACTCTTTTTATTACAAATTACATTCATATATTTCAAATAAATTAATGTTTTAGTATATGTAACCTTAGTTACATAACTCATACATGTGATAATTGGTTTTTTAAGCTTCCATCATCCACGTATACAGGAAAACACCAATTAAGTTGATGCATACACTTTAATATCCCATTAATTATTCTCCTTTTTCCTACAAAAACATTAGTTTTATAATAAATATATTACTCGAGGTACATAAATCAAGTATCATGTAGTTGGGAAATGAAACCTATACGGCATGGCATAATTCATGACATATTCATCCAATAAATTGCATAAAATGATGCATGATTAATGTTTCCTTTCCATATCAGTACAATTCTAAAATGTAATCCAACATTAAAATAATAATAATATCATATATCATGTGTGTCACCCAATGATGGTATCAAATCAACTATAAAATAAATAAACCAAAAATCATATCTCATCCTAGGTAATTCGATTTTTTCCCATATATGGATTAGCTACTCCCAAGAACAGGATCATTACCAAATTATGACACTTCTTGGTCTCTTTTCTACCATCCCAAAGTAGTAAGGAAATGAAAAGAAATCTTTTAATGCCAATTTGTAGCATCCCAACTCAAAAGATACTAAATAGTGCCCTGAGTTGATGGGTCACATGGCCTCAAGTATGCCTCCTCATATGTCAGAGGTTGTTGACTAGAAGCAGGGTTCTAAGGTGGTACAATAGGGAGACTATACCCCCATAATCAAAGTAGCACATCAGGGTAATAATCAGGTAATATTAGAAGCATAATTAATTAAAGACAGTGGAAGATAAGTCATCCATATAAAAAATAGTCATTAGTGGTAACATCAAGAACCATATAAAAAATGATGTAATTTCATGTATCTAATAAAAGAAAATAGGAAAACATGGTAGTAGGAATCCAGTAAAAGACCATCTCTAGACAAAATCATGATCTATAGCTCAGTATTATACTTCCCTTCTCCCATACCATAATAAATCATGAATCAATAATCGGTTTCTTAACCCTATCCCTACCTTCATCCATATAATCTTCCCGAGTACCACCAGTGGCCCAAATAGTGTGTGAGATAAACTTAGTAGGCCACTAACAATGGTTTCTATAACAAATCCTACTTGTGTATATAAACCATAATGGTGTGTAGGTATAAAAAGTAAGCGTTAATGTAAGAAAAATATATCAAGTCCATGGAACAAGATGTAGAAGAAGAAGGCTATGAAAATGATCATAAATATATATAATCAACATATGGTGGTAACTTTTTGTTAACACTAAAATACACGTGTCACAGGAATAGTTGAAAAGAAAACAACCAATTATAAATGAATCCAAGACAAAACAGGTCAAAATCCCTCTAAATGGTCTACTTCATGAATCTCATCCCTTTCGCAAAATGATGGGAACTTGCAAAGCTCCCCGGACGCAGAGTCACTCCGCGATCATGTGATGGTTTGATGGTAACCTCAACACAATGACCATTGGATTCATAGAGTGCTTCACGAATGCACAAACATGTGATTTTATTTTGTGAGTCTGACAGAACCACACCCATTCATGAAGCCAATAATTTCTTCATAAACTGGATCCAAAATTCACTAAACCCCTTACCTATAAACACCCCCCTTTAGTCTACTATTTTAGGGATGGTTCCCTAACCTTTCAGCTTCCGAATTGATCCCAATTCATGAACCTCTTGAGCATCATGAACCAATACTAAATTGGTCATCCAAGGTATCCAAGCATTTAAAAACCCCCTTCCATGTGTTCTTGAAAAACTCCACCCTAGGTGGAGATGCCTTTCATGAAGGCCTCTTCCCTTCATGAAGGAAGAAGACCCTCTGGGGATCATGAGGATTTTTGAAGCATTCAACCTTCATGAAGCACTCTTTTTCTAAGTCAAGACTTCACTACAAGGTAGGGTCTCCCTATTTTACGAAGCATGCTCCTTTGTAAAGTCACTAACCTTTGATAATAACTTGATCTTCAAGAAGAACCTCTCTATAAGGCCCCCAATATTTGTGAAACTCCTCTTCTAGGCCTCTTTATGGTGCCTCCCTTCTGCTAACCCTTCTTTGTGAAGGTTGAGTGCTAAAGACCCCCACACCAATCCAAAACTGGTCCATCTACACCTCAAGTCCCTATGTGACTTGTGCCACCCACTCCTATGTCTGCCCACTCCACTTTGAGTGTGGATCAAGATTTCTACCTACCTTTTTCTTATCATCATAGGTATGATAACACCTATTGCTTCTCATAATAGGAACACTAACATGGACCTCGTGACTAGACAATCCTCTCTTCATTGTACCTTGGTAGTTCTAAATCCATCCCCTGTATAGAGGCACATGAGGGTTGGTCACGTAAGCCCTACAGTTATGGATGGTAAAGAGTGAGTCCACCCACATTCGAGAAATATAATGTAAAATGGCATAGCTCCATGTCCTAGTCATATGACGTTAAACTGCATGACAACATACCTAGCACATGATATAAAACTATCTCATTACCCTATGTGATGAACAAAGGATTCCCCACGTACAGTCATCATGGGATTCCACCTCCTCCCCCTATAGAACACAAACCTTCCATACTGGTATAATTCAATGTGTAATCCCCACTTACCATGTTCCATAAGAATAGGATGCTCCATGTATAACCCACATAGAATGAGATCCTCTTTGAGAAGCTTCTAACATAAGACCCACCCACATCTTTGTTGCTCCTAGCAGTACCCCAGCATCCTTCCACTAGCAAACAATGTGGATTGTATGATCATTCAGATCTATTTCTTCCTCTTATTTCTCACATCAATAATTACTCAAATGGCCTTAGAGGTTTGTGGCAATCATGATATCTTCATGATCCTAAACCTTTTATGGGACTCCTATCCAGTATAATCCCCAATCTAAACCTTCTATGGGTATCCTATCTGGTGTAAGACCTAATATCAACCTTATTTGGGCCTTCTATCTGGTATAATCCCCAATATCAACATTTTGTGGGCATCCTCTCCAGTATAATATCCAATCTCAACCTTCTATGGGAATCCTTACATGTATAAGCACCAATATCAACCTTCTATGGGCCTCCAATCTGGTATAATCCCAAATATTAGCCTTATATGGGCCTCATATCTAGTATAATCCTTAATCTCCACCTCAGAAGGGCCTCTTTCCAAGTGTAATTGCAAAACATTCTGAAATACATGGGATTTGATTCCTAGATAATTGGGATACGTAGGAAGAATCATCTATGTCCAAACTTAACATCCAAAATCACTAAAATATTCTTCATAACACATCCCCAGTAAGATCATACCCATCACCTAAGACCATGTCTCCTCCATGTCCCTCAGGAAGCTCAATGTGTAATCCCCACACCAACTCCAGCCAAGAGAAATCATGTTTTGATGGTAATATTTCATTTGTAAGCCCCACACCATCCCTCGTCGACGCTCCATTCACAGCATAAGATTAATTACTGTGCGATGTTAAACTACATGGATTGGTCCTGTCACGTCACCTTAAAATATGGAATTGAACTACATAGACTTTGATCTATTCCCTCTAAAAATTTACATTGGATTCCTCCTTGAGGTTCAATCCAGACCAATAGTGAACTTAGGTTTTTGGTGAACTTAGGTTCTCCCACCTAGGGACACATATCTTGGTGTCACCTCCACAGTTCATTAGACCCAGCCATCCTGGGTCTGTCTCAAGGGATATTTTGATCCTTCCATCTCAGGTCAACCTCCATAGGTAATTAAATCATTGGTAAACTATCAATGTGTTACATAATCCCTCCTAGGGACACACCTTCTCGATCCACCTCCATGGGGAGTTTTTATCAACCTTTTTTCCAGTCTCCACTAGATGTTAAAATCTTGAGATGGAACTATACTATCTACCTCATAAAAATCATGGGATTCCAGAGGAAACACCCCCTTTCTCCCTCGTTTTCCCAAGAATAACCATTCAAGCTCCCCCTTTTCTCCCCTAGGTTCCTTTAGATATCCTTTGTTTGGCATCTGTTTCAATTATCATTCATCATGTTGGATATCCAATAGTAAGACCTTGATTCATATTACTTATTTTCTTTATTTACCTTATTATATTTAATGTTAAATCTATACAATCTAATATGCCTTATTTTTAGGGTATTTTTTTATTGCTCTGATTTCTCCCGTTCTAGCCTGAATCTGAGGCTGATACTGGATGAGAATTCTACTACCCATCAAATTTAGGGGGTATAGTTCTTTTCCTTGGGAGTTTTAATTTTTATATTATGAATCATTGTGTTATGCACTACACTTTCTGTGAGTCTCCCCTAAAATGTGGAATTAATTAAATAAATTACTAATGCCTAATGTTTGTTAGTCTTTGATACCTTACTCTATCATCAAAGGTTGTCTACCTTGACACAAAACACCCCTTAGGGTGTGCTATTTAAAATTTATATAAGTTCTATTCCTTAATAATTATTTAAACCACCTTTTGAGGTGTATTGAATTATCCATCATAAATGAGACATTTAGATTCAATTGGATGAATGGTGTAGCACCATGATTGACCCATATGATTGGATATGTAATTGAACCACCTTATAAAGTTTTTTTATGATTATACCTTATAAATGAAATGTATAAATGCGGTAAAATTAATAGTTAATGGTATGTCCATGTCACATAGCCCTTGTTTAACTATAAAATATGATAATAACCAATATTATTGTTATTGGGGACACTCAAGTAGTTATTTTATGCTTAATTTATGTATTAAATTAAATGGTTATGATGAATTAAATGAATTAATTAATGTAATATACAATAACATGGCATTTACTACTCCTAGCATACCCTAGGAGATACAAGGGTTCTGATGTGAATTGCCTTGGGTGGGCTCACTGGGTATTATTGAATTGAATAAATTATAAATGGAATTGTACCATGTCAAGGGCGATACTTGGATTCCTACATGGAACATCATTCATAGGATCACTAGGTAGATGATTTTATATTAATCCATGGGTGATACTTGGATCCCCACACAGAATTCCATGGATGGGTTTTTGTGGTTATACCCCACCTTGGTCGATACTTGGGATCCGATGCGAGATGACATAGATGGGGACATAGGTTAGTGGGATTTTACTATGTGTGGAGTGATACATATATTACATACATGGAATTCCTTGTACAGGATCAGGATGTCAACTGATTAAATGAAACATCTACCAAGTTAAAGAATATACTTAGATTTTCTCAATGTTATAAATGTATAAAGGGGGCTTAAATTGAACTTAAATGCTATCAAATTATGGATCTTACATGGTGATCACTATATATGGAAACATTGTTTCTATGCCTTTCATCCTGAATTATAAACATATTTTTAAAATGTAAAATTCTCATAGGAATTCCCGGATTTGGCCGAAGTAGGTAATATCATACAGGTGTCCCATAAGGAACCCATAAGGACTTGGTTTATTTATTTATAACGTTTATTTATTATACCTGGACACTACCTCATCAAATATATTTATAGAATGGATAGATCTAGATACCATTAATGTTGGCCTACTGAATTTATCTCACACCATGTTTGGGCCGCCAATTGGTACCCGAACAGCATGGATGTAGGTAGGGACAAAGGGAAGCATCTAGCTATGGATGCCTAATTTTCTACACTATGATAAAGTATGGTAGTAAAGGACAAATATTTTTCTCATGATTCTAATAGAGATAGATTTTTTCATTTTTTTTCTTTTGTATAGAATGTACACTTTTAAACAGGATTCATGTTTCCCTTTATGTTCCCACTTTTTTTATAGAATATTGACATGACATCATTATGTATAATATACTGGATATTATTTACATCAGTCATTTATCCTTCTGGATACTTTACATCCACTATTACCTTTACATAATTTCCACCATTTTTTTATTTATTATTATATACAGATTCACCACTCTTATAAAAGGGGGTATAGTCTCCCCCATGTACCATTATAGAACCTCGCTACTAGTTAGAGGCCTCCGGAATACTAAGAGGTGTGCTTGAGGCCATGTTTCCAACCAGACCAGAAACTTATCTATTAATCAATCCTGGGACATTACAACAGCAAAGCATCACCAGTTTTTGTTCATCCAACACTCTCTTTGATGGAACTTGTAAGAATGATAAAATAATTGTTAAACACAAAACTCAAGTTTATCACCTCAAACTAGTAGCATCCATGTGATAGAATCGGGATGATAAACTATGTCCTATCACATTTATAGGAAATATCAACAATGTAAAGTTATTTATGTTAGACAATAAAATAAAACACGTTTGAGTAAAACTTATTCTTTCATAATAATCCTAACTAACATCTTCTTATCATAGGATAACCTTAGAAAATCTTAGTCCCGACACAAATACCTCCACCACTAGTCTGTGTAGGACTTATGATGGTTCTGATCTGCCCTCATTCGCTCATGGATAATTTATACCTTCTCCATCATTGCATGCACTAGCTTTGGCCCTATAATTTTTTATTCTCACAATTCTAACCAGAATAGTGTTGTCCTATAAGCACTCTCATAAAGGGACATGAAATTTGAAATGCCAATAGTATAGTGATATATATGGTTTTGTTAAAATTAAACTAAGGGTAGGTGATCCTCCAGCTTCATCCAAATTCCAACATGAAAGCTTGCAACATGTCTTCCAGGACCTGAATCTTTCAATCAACATATCTATCTATATAGGGGTTGAATTTCATGATCATCTGTAACTAGGTCTCAAAATCATCCTAAAAATATATCCACAATCAACACATGAAGTGAGTGTCACATTCCAATATAATTTTTAATGGAACGTTGTGAATTAGGATGATCTCCTACACATACAAGAGTCTCAGGATCACCACTAAAAATTTCTCTCTAATGGTGAGGAAGTGGCCTGACTTTGTTATTCAATATATAATCACCCAAAGAGCGTCGTGACCCCTCAATTTATATTGAAATATCATCAATAAATCCATGTATGTATTTTCCCAATTCTATTTAGGAACCTTAAGGGGTTGATCTAAGCCTATTGAAACTTAATTATTGGCCTTTAGATACTGATAGGTGAGGCACCAGGATATGAACTCTACAACACTCATCTTCATCCCTAGCCATCAAAACTAAAACTAAAGGTACCTATATATCTTTTTCACTAATTTATGTATCACTAAGGTATATTTATTAAAATCTATTAGCATATATTCTTGAAGTGTGATTGGTACCATAGACCAGCCTAAGAAGAATATAATATCCTCCATGTATTCAGAGAATCCATATAGATCATGGCCTGGGAAGATCTAGTTGCACAATACCTCACAATAAATATCTCTAAGTTATTCTTCCATCACTCATTATAGAATTCAGTGGGTCATAACCATCAATCGGAGCTATATTTACCCTCCCTCATTCACTAGCGATAACATCAATGAGGCCAACTACTCTGATTCCTCACTTAAAAACAAGAAATAAGATATCTTACTTAGAGAATCTATCACCATGTTCCCCTTCCTATGAGTATATACTATCTCAAATTCATAGTACTGTAGGAACTCTATCCATAGACTTTGTCTCAGGTTGAGGTATTTTTGAATGAAGATATACCTGAGACTTTTATATTAAGAATATATGATAACCTGATCACCAAGAAGGTAGTTTCATTAAGTATTTAGGATTAAAACTAAAACTAATAGCTCTAAATCATGGGTTGTATAGTTATACTCATGGGGTCTCAGCTGCCTAGACCCATAAGCTATCACTACCTACCTATGAATCAATAGGAACTAGATCCTAGATTTAAAGGCATTTAAAAACACTACATACTCAACCAACTCTTCTACTGACTGAATGGCCCAAAGACCAAAATTTTTATTGATTTTAGATAATCCCCTTTTAAGGATAAAGGGGGAAAACCAAGACATCAAGGACATCAAAACATTACCAAAATTTAGGAAACAAGGGGCTGAATCTAGAGAAGACTACACAGAAGTGCCTCTACCCAGCATCAACAACAGTAACGCCCGCCTCCACCAAAGCATGACTGATCAGCAGCAGTCCCATGCATGAATGTATGGACACGGACCCGATGGAGAATCCATACCCTCTCAATCTTCTTAATCCAAAAAGTCATGCATGGAGAAGCCGACCATATCTATCCTCATCTGAAGCAAAACCTTGTAGCTTGTCCAGGTTCCCCAAGGGAGCATCCAATTCACTTCCAACAACTCAATAGGTAACAGCCAGACCCAAATTCCCAGCTAAACAACCCTGATCCCAACATTACCAAAACAAGACCTGGAGACAAAAACACAAGAACCAAAATTCATGGCCTCCCCCCCCCCCTCCAAGCCACTGGCACCGGCTCTGAGCTCACTGAAGCATGCAAGAACCGACAGCACACTGGAATGAAGACGGCTCAAGGATCCAGATCCGTCGTTGCTAAGCGCACACTGAAGTCACAACGAGATCCCAAAGCCAGTAGCGCACTGGAGCCGACGACAAACCCCGATCCGAGACGAGATCCCAAAGTCATGACGATATCTTGAATCCAGGAGTGCACAGAATCCGACGATGAACACCCGATCTGAGGTGAGATCCTGAAGCCGTAACAAGATCCCAAGGCCCGGAGCACACCAGAGCCGACGATGAACACCCATGGCAAGGAGAGATCTTGAAGAAAACGACATCCCAAAGCCAAGAGAGCACCAGAGTCGACAATGAACACCCGAGCCGAGGCGAGATCCCAAAGCCGAGATGAGATCCCACAGCCAAGAGTGCACTGGAACCGAACTCTCCCAAGCCGAGGCGAGATCCCCAAACCGAACAGCCAGTGAATCCACCGTTGATCCCAAAACAAAGCTTGACCACGCGCAACCATCACCCAGTGACGCCGAGCCGAAACGATACCACCGACGCTGAGTTCGGGCCATGCCAGAGGAGGGAAGGGGAAGTATTTACAGGGAAACCCTAGGTGCACGCAGAAAAGGGGGGAAGCCGCCGCTCATAGGCAATAACCAGCTCTTCTAGAAACCTCAATATAGGTGTGCTAGTCAACCTATGTCACAACTCCTCAAAGTAATTTTATCACTTTTATGACCAGATAACAGGATTACATTTTTTTAAGGTAATCAAGGTAGTGGAAATCAAAGAGAAATTTTTCATGAATCATTGATAATATCCTATCAACCCAAGGAAACTATGCACCTTCATCATGCTCTTGGGAAGAACTCAAGCAAGTACTACCCCAATATTCACTAGAACCATAGATACACCCTCCTCTGATATAACATGTCCCAAAAATTAGACCTATCGATTCCATAATTGGAAATTTGAGAGTTCCCCATAAATTTAATGCTCTATAAGTATTTCTGGACCATCCAAAAATTATCTAAATGCTTAGCCTCTATTGTCAAGTTGACAAGAATTTCATTAGTAAAGACCACCATAAATCTGTCTATGAAAGGGTAAAAGATCTGATTCATGAGTCTCATAAACACCATCAGAGAATTCATCAAGCCAAAGGGAATCAAAAAATACACATAATTATCATAGAAACATAATAATTTCATCTTATATATTTCCTCCTCATGAACCCACAACTTGTTGTACCCTAGACAAAATTTGATCTTCAAGAACAACTTTAACCCTTTCATTTAGTCAAAGAGGATATCGATTATCGGTAGTGGATACTTACTCTTAAAAATCACCTTGTTTGAGTGAGATAGTCCAAACATGAATTTAGGATCCTAAATACCTACTTAGAGAATAATATTGAAGTTTTATATGGGGGGCATTGGGTATGATAAATCCTTTCCTTTGAAGATCCTCCAACTGCACCCTCATCTCACGTAGCTCAACAAGAGTTATCTAATATGCAATAGAAGATACCTAAGTAGTTCTAGGATTTAGGTCAATGTTGAGGTAAACCTCCATTAATGTGGTAAATCAAGTATATCCTTAGGTGAGATATATAGTACTATTCTACAAATTTAGGGAATCAGACATCCAATCAGTCTGTCACACCAGGAGTCAAGCAATCCAATTACTAGGAAATTGGATGTAAAATCCTACACTTGCGCTCATTCTACTATGATTAGTATTCCTTCTCTCTAGTGAAAGTAAAACTCAGCCCATCAATTTGAGTACACTATATCCTATATCATAAATAATCAATCTAGGCATGGATGATAGATAGATAGTCTATACCAATAATGAAATTATATGGTCTAATTGAAACTATGAATATATACTATAAGAAAATATATACTCTAAGGGATAAGTTACACTATTGATAGAATATTTATATCTCATAATTCCATTTATTGGGATTATATATCCATAATTTTCAGGTTAGAGGCTCTACTAGAATCTCCAGTTCTTAAACAAGGGAAAAGTCCAAGAAGAAATATATCACGCCTGTGTCTACCAAGAATAATTATATGGTATAGAAAACACATATAATACCTAAAATAATGTTTGAAGACTCTGGGTCATATGACTAAACTACCTATAATTTTCCACACCCCTTACCTTTGACCCTTTGAGCCTGGCATGGTCCACTTGGATGTGGTAGTTGTGGTATCATGTCATAACTTTAACCACCTATTGAAGCTCCTATAGATCCTCTACCATAATATACACTCTAAGAATATCATTTAATACCTATAGGAGGTCCCTGGTTATGTCTCTTACTATGATATGGTGGTCCATCAACTACCTGTTCTACCTATACTACCTGATGAGTTGGGCAGTCTCAAGAAAAATGACCACACTTGTCATAGTAAAAGTAATTCTTTCTTCCTAGTTGGATATATCCCCATTATTAACCATAAATTTATAATACTCTAGTATGTGGATTTACCTAAGAGTTTCTCAAGAATCTAGGTTTTTAAGTTCACCACTAGCTTCATGCTATTGAGGTATCAACTCCTTGGTAACCACCACTAGCAAATTCTTATTGCAGCTTCTCTTCCAAATATTGCTCTACCATCAGGGAATGCTCCATCACCATAGCATAAGTATTAATATAAAGATTCACCAATAAAACTTGAATATATATATAAATCCCCCTCTCAAATATCCATGCTCTGAAGTACTCATCATGAACCATGTCAAGAGAGTATCATGTGAGATTACTGAACCTTGAAGCATACTCAATCATGGTAATACTTTCCCACTATAACTTGAGGATCTCTTGTATGCACAAAAAATGTAGAGTCACCTAGAAATAATCCTTCCAAAATATTTACTTTAACTCAGTAAAAGTAAGAGTCACCACATCACACATCTAAGTATCCAAGATCCATCAACATCCTATTATACTATGGATAAGTCTAGCAGTAAGCACCACCATTTGGTCAGGAGGTTTATGAACTATATAGAACACTCGGACCATCGAATATATCTAATATTCTAATGATTTTGGGTTAATATAACCTAATAACCTGGCTGGAATATACCTCAAGAACTCAAAAAACATGATCATTTGAAATGTGTCATCAATTAGTACTACTATAATGATCTACTTCCCAATGTAAGGAAAAATGTTAGCCTACACTATCAGGGGAAGGTCTGTTCACTGCTTGATGGGTGGAAGTACTACTCATTTACCATATAGAGGAAAAACCTCCTATATAGGCTCTTATATTGAGGCATTGTCACTAATTTAATCATAATCATGATCCTATCATGGAATCTATGTTGGTTGTATTTAGGAAGGCGTCATACAACAGTCAATATGTTCCACATTCAAAAGAGAATATTTGGTATCTAACTCAAGAATTAAATGGAAACCAAAACTCATTACTATATGATACATATACCATTTTCCCCCTAAAACAGATGTCTCAGTTTTTTGAGTCGACAAGAAGACTATCAAAATACTAGTAACTTAATTCATCGGTCGTCATACCATCACTAAGGTCATTATCTTGAGAGATGAACTCAAGACACTTTAACATTGTTTTCCTAAATCCCAAACCAATCCTCAAAACTATTCTATCTCTAAAATCCATCCTTAGATAGCCTAGGATCGATGCACTCTGACATGTCCCAATCCACCAACTCCCACCTAACTGATGGTAAGTTAAGAGTTCTACCCAAAGCCCGCCTCTAATAGGACAAGGGTTGGTAACTGGCACCAAAAAATATACCACCCAAATGGGAGGCCTCTATACACCTATACACACACACCCATATCTAAACATACCATAGTACTTTTGAATAATAATAAATGGGAATAATTAAATGTATGAATAACCTCTAATCTCACAATAGAGTAATACAAGATATAATCAAAGTACAAGGGGAAGAATACATGACCAACAACAAGAAAGTAGGTCCAACATAATAAAAATAGGGAAACCTATCCCAGCACACAATGTCCAGTCCAACCAAAGTCCTGCTACCCTAGTCTCCAAGTTCCACTATGCACCACCCATAATAGGTCTACCTGGATCTTTATCTAAAATCATGTCATCTGTATAATACATGAAACATGTGGGAGGATCCCATGTAGGGGTAAGTATATAAATACCATGTTGGATACCCCAGAATCACCAAGAAGTAAATCATCAAAATGGATTCAAATTCAAACCACAAAATGGATGATAAAGAAGGGAGAACCCATATATGCTCATAGTAGGATGCAAGATATCCAATAATTTATCAGACCTCACAGCCAATAAAATAACCAGAATTCTTCATGTAGCTTCACAAGTTGTAACATATATAAGAGGTCCATGGGTCCTCCTAGGAAATTCTTAAAGGGAAAACAATCCTTACTGTAAAACACCTTAGACAAGGAGATTTTACTCAAAGATAGGGGGTCATGCCCTGGGATTAAGGGGATACCCGATCCCATTAGAGTTAAAATTGCATATAGAGGATCGCACATTATTCCACAAGAGGATACTTGACTACATATATATTATCTATTATGATGGGATCACACATCATGGATATAAGTGACGGGTCACCTAACCCTACCTAGTGTAAAGAAATATAGGATCATAACCCCAGGCCCTATGGTGGGATACCTGACTCTATCTATGATTGATCCATAGATAAGGGATCACATATCCTGAGTATTAGTGTGTAATATCTGACTATATCTAGGGGTCAAAGATTGTACCACTTCATCCCATGAAAAACCATACTTAGAAAGGTTTTTTTGAAATTATAAATCCAAGAAAAAGTGGAGTACATGACATTACCAAAGGGGTATATTGTGTGTCACCCCAAGTATAAAACCTACCCATGTGTTTATAGTCAATATGGCATGAAAAAAAGTAACTACATGGTGTGTGGGAATAGTCACACAACGTGTGGGTCCAGGTTCTACATTTGATGTGTGCCTCCCTGCTAGATTTGAGTCCCACTAAGAGTACATGAGGTGTAGCTCTAGGCTACATGACATCTAGGATACATGGTTTCCCTTTGCGTGTACTTACTATACACATCGAGAAAGTATTCTGGGGTCACATGGCATATAGTCTTGGACACATGATCGTGTGATATTTAACTCAATCCAAAAACCCTAGCGATACTTCAATTGGATTACATGATGTGTGTTCTGCTAAAATACACATTGTGTAATAAAGATATTTCTAGAATCTTTGCCTCATCAATGTGTCTTTGAAACCCAAATAGGTTCCTTTGATTTCTTATCTAATATCACAGATATATCTTACCAAACATATCTACTTTAACCAAAACACCATGAAAATATGGATTTTGGCCACCTATTTCTCCAAAAATAATCATCGTCATCTTTCTATATTTCTTGTACATCTTAGTTCATAAGAATGATCATCCTCATTACTTCCACAAATTCCATCTACCATGAAAGATCCTCCACCATACTGAAATACCCAAAGTTGAATCCAGAACAATGATCCACATAACCAATAATCGATCACACAATGTTTTGGTCCATGGAAAAAAGATCGAACTACTAGCCAAACTGAAAACCATGAAGAATGCATGAAGCATATAAGGGGAAATATATAAACCAAAAATGGTGAGTAATAAATGATGGTCATAATCAATATGGACATAATTAACATGTAAAAAATGAGTAAGAAAGGAAGTAATAAAAATTACAAAGCTGAATAAATTCTAAATTCCTAATTCTAGGAAAATAATAAATTGACAGGGTCATGATTTTTTCATTCTTGGATTAGATTCTTTGAATAATTAATCTAAAAATGCAATGATATAAAAAATGAGGATAAATATATAAAATAAGAGTCTTACCTTGATATTGGATTGATCACTGATGTAGAACTAAGTACATGTGATTATTGTCATAGATGTGGGTGACCGCTGGTGTGTTCGTGGTTGATCCTCAATTCTAAGCTCATCTGCCAACATCTTTGACATGGTAATCTCTCCTATAATTCTCCCATGGTTATGAAACTGACCCTAAATATTTTTCTAAACATGATTTTTATAAATATTCCCTTAGGGTTTAACTACTTAATTAAATAATTTACTATTAAATTAATTCCCTTTTAATCCACTCAAGGTTTTTCCCTAGATCAGGATATGATGTGATTGAATATTATGACATGCCTAGGGTAAAACTAGTGTTCTAGATTCAAAGATGGTATCAATTTTCCCATTAGATGCTCCATTCAAAAGGGAATCCATTAATTTTCAAATTATATATGTGCATGAGTGAATAATTTAATATTTCTAATATATTGACATCGGGGCTATATAAAGACTGAAACTCCATGCCAACCCCGTGATTAACTCTAAAAATGTTATTTAAAATATTTAAAGGGTCTAATAAAAAAAGAGATATAATGAATTTTCATGCTCGTGTGTCTGATTTGGAGAAGTAAATAGACCATTCTAAGTATCTCTCTATGTAAATCATGATGGTGGGCTCCTATTCATAATGAAAGTCCATTGATGTGATGTTATGGATATTTTTTTCAATTCTTATCTCCAAAGTGATGATTTTGAGTGAGCATAAGGATGTTAAAACCATTTATTACATTTTAAGACTGTAGTATGGGACCCACGCATGTAATTCGGAGTTTGAGATTCTTCATGTAAGCATTAGAAATTAAAGATCCCTTAATAGTTGATGGAAGAGTTGTGAATTCAAGAGTTTAAGTTAGTCTTTTATGGTTCTCTCATCATTCACTACCATAGATCCAAGAAAGGGATGCGTTGTCTTTTATCAGCGCTAAACAAAAAGCGCTGATAAAAGGGGGGTCCTTTATCAACGCTAGCTAAAAGCGCTGATAAATCTACCATTTATCAGAATTAAAAAAGCACTGATAAAGGTTTACCCTTTATCAATGCTTTTTTTAGCATAGATAAAGGGTAGATTTATCAGTGTTGATATTAGCACTGATAAAAGTTTTTAATAAAAATTATTATTAATTTATATAAAATTATTATATTTATATTCAAAAATAATGTTTATTTGTATACATTAAAAAAATACATGTTTATAATTAATATATATTTTTTAATAATTGAAATATATATATATATATATATATTGTTTTAAAAAAAGTATTTCTAAGATTATAATTAAATATATATATATATATATATATATATATATAATTATAAGATTCTAATAAATTTCATTAAATAATAAATATATTTATTCAATTTATTATATTTATTATATTTATTATATTTATTATATTTATTATATTTATTATATTTATTATATTTATTATATGTATTATATTTATTATATTTATTATATTTATTATATTTATTATATTTATTATATTTATTATATTTATTATATTTATTATATTTATTATATTTATTATATTTATTATATTTATTATATTTATTATATTTATTATATTTATTATATTTATTATATTTATTATATTTATTATATTTATTATATTTATTATATTTATTGTATTTATTATATCTATTATATCTATTATATTTATTATATTTATTTATTATATTTATTATATTTATAAATAATTTTTAAATATATATATTTATAATTATAATTATAAATAATTAAGTATATTTTTCCAATGAATATGGTCAATAAATATATTGATACGTGAGTATGATTAACGTTCATATAAATGGGCTTTCGAGCCTTGTATTCAGGCCACTTGGTCTTGGACCTTCGGGCTATCTATTTGGTCTCCCTCTACCCTCTAAAGAGGTCTTTGCTTTAAATAATAAATTGAGGCTTCGGCCCCAACCTTTAAAAAAAATTTATACATTATACCCTTCTTATTATTCATATTGTCCATATGTGATGACTTGTTTTTTGATATCTATACTTTACTCGGTATATGATTCATTCATGTTATATTCATGAATCTATTATGTTCTCAAAAACACTTATAAAATTACAATAAATATATTCAAAAAATAAATATATTTATTCTATTTATAATTATTGAATTTCAATTATATATAAATACTTTTTAAATAGATTTATTTTTAATTATACCAGGAAAGTTCAGGATCGAGCGTACTCGACCCTAAATTTTTTTTATCTGTAATTATAATTATAACTATATATATATATAAGCATAAAATTACAATAAATACATTTATTATAATTTTATAAATATATATATATATATATATATTTATTTATTTATTTATTTATTTATTTATTTATTTATTTATTTATTTATTTATAATTATATACAAAAAAATTATAAATATATTTATTTATAGTTATAATTATGACTATATATATAAGTAAATAATTATAAAATTATAATAAATATATTTATTATACTTATAAAGTTATAAAAATATATAATTAAATAAATATATTTATAAATATATACAAATATTTATAAATAAATACAAATAGTTATAATTATAATTCTAAATAAATATAGATATATTTAAATAATTTTAAAACTATACTAAATATATTAATTATATATATTTATAAAATTATAAATATATTTTTTATAATTTTATAATTATTTAAATATATATATTTATTTATAATTGCAACTATAAATAAATAAATACTTTTTTTTATTACAAATAAATATATATTTAGTAATAGTTATAAATATAAATAAATATTTATTTATTTAAATAAGTATAAATTTATAAATATATTTATTTATTTATTTATTTATTTATTTATTATTCTTATATAATGTTATATATAATTAAATTAATATATTTATAAATATATAAAAATATTAATAAATAATTGCAAATATTTATAATTATAATTATAAATAAATACATATATATTTAAATAATTATAAAATTATAATAAATATATTAATTATATATATTAATAAAATTATAAATATAATAAATATATTTTTAATATTTTTATAATTATTTATATATATATATATATATTCTTGTATAGTTATAATTATAAATAAATATATATTCATTTAAATAATTATAAAATTAGAAGAAATATATTTATATATATCTATAGTCTTATAAATATATATAATTAATATATTTATTATATAAATTTTTAAGATTATAAATATAATAAGTATATTTCTTATAATTTTATACCGAAAGCAGTCCAACCAGGGATTTGGAAAGCCCAAATCCATGACCATAAAACTTATTAATAAAAAAGTAAAACATACTAGGCAGGATGGTGGCAAGTCTACACAACATACAAAGTGAAAATATTAGACAGGTCATCTAGATCCCATATTCCTCAAAAAATGTCCTCTTCCTTTTGGATGTCGACCACGCCACCATGTCTTGGTCCTTGGGGGCACCACACATTCATCTTCTGAATATGATGAGGATGAAACCTTCTATGTGGATCAAACCCTTAATTTAAAAGATAGATCCCAAAAATCCATGTCTGGATTGAAGCGAAATCCATTTTTAAAATTAAAAGATAAAAGCCTATACACTGCCATATAATCAATGTATCCAAAAACCTTAGGTTCCATTGCTGAAAAGGTCACCTCAAGTTGTGAGAAATACCATTGTGTCGCTTCCTTGCTGGTGCCTTTGATCGAACACTCACCTTCTTGACCTTCCGGAGTGAAGATCTTTGAATTCCTTGCTCGTGCGGTTGCACGCTTCTCATCAGTAGCACTGCTAAAAGACATATAATCACTTTTCATTAAATCAGAGAAATGGGGCGGATAAGTCAAATCCAAAATAGAGTGATCAATCTAAAAATGAGAAGGATTCTTGTCATCACTTGTCATGCTAGGTGGGGTCTCCTCCAAAAAGGGACTCACATGGTCCCTTAGTGTTAGAGTTGCATGATCCTGTTCAAGCCCCTCAAACAATTGAGTTTGAAATTTTTTCGACATCACCAACTAAAAGCCCTCATCTTCAATCAATTTTTCCTTTCCTCTCCTATTTTTAGACACAAGTAACTCATGACTCATGTCAAAATTTACCTCATCCTAGATCATATTCTCATGGTCAGACTAATTTTCCTCCTCAGCAGCCAAATTGGCTCAGGATGTCTTCAACCCACTTGCGCCCGCAAGGGAATCAACATCATCCTCCATACATACACATCCCTTGTCACTTAAATTAGTAAGGTAATAGTATTTAGAGATATATATAAGTCCTTTAGATAGTGTAGCATGGGTATTTGCCTCCACACCCTATCTGAAAACATGAGAAAAAGATTTTGTGACGCCAGGTTCAATGTCTTTCTTCCTAAAAACCAGCTTTCCCTTCCTCCCATCTAGTTGTTGCTTAGATTGACCAAGGGAATGTATTTAAATCTTATTCCATCCTCACTAATCATTATAGTTTCCAATACATACATAGCTTTCACAAAAATTGGGCATCCACTCAAAGCAAATAGACACCTTGAGTTTGATATCACCCTTAACCATTATAACTTTTTCAATTAGTTCATATACAAGATCAACTTCAATGAGAATATGAGAAAAGTTTCTATTCCTAGAATGGAGTTTTTCTTACATTTTTTCAAAAAAAAATTGAAAATACATCTAGGTTAAAAAAATTATTTTTTTACCCCGCAAAGGCGGCACCTGGTGTGCCGCCTTTGGGGGTTTTTTCGCCCAAGGCAAGGCGGCACATGGTGTGCCGCCTTTGACCAAAAATAAACCACAAAGTTGGCACACCAAGTGCCGCCTTTGCATTAATATTTTTTTTAAATTGTTTTTTTTTTATTTTTTTGGTTTTTTTTTGTTTTATATATATATATATATATAAAACAAAACTTTTCAGCAGAATTTTTCTGTTATTTAAGATCCAGCAGAACTGCCATTACAGCAGTCTGGATTCTGACAGAAACCCTCACTCTGTACTCCCTTTTATAAGGGGGCTTGCCCTGGAAATCATACTGCATTTCCGATGTGGGATTCTGGTTCTTTTTTTTCTGCGCAGTATATTTTGTGTTTCTGATGTGGGATTTTGTTTCAAGTACGCGACTTTGAAAGACTATAAAACATAAAATATAAGACCAACATAAATGAAACTTTAAAAATTGATTAAACATATAAGGAATAGTTGAAAACAAAAATAATTTCATAAAAAATATTGATACAAATTAATTTATAAGCTTTCAAAACCACCTACTTGAAACTTAAACATATTTCAAGTACGTGACTTTGAAAGATTATAAAAGATAAACTATAAGACCAATATAAATGAAAATTTAAACATTGATTAAACATATAATAAATAGTTGAAAACAGAAATAATTTCATAAAAAATGTTGACCAAAAATAATTTATAAGCTTTCAAAACCATCAACTTGAAACTTAAAAATGTTTCAAGTTCCCGACTTTGAAAGACTATAAAACATAAACTATACGACCAATACAAATGAAACATTAAACATTGATTAAACATATAAGAAATAATTGAAAACAAAAAAAAACTTCCTAAAAAATTTCCATAAAAATTAATTTATAATCTTTCAAAACCGTCTACTTGAAACTTAAAAATGTTTCAAGTACGTGAATTTGAAATACTATAAAACATAAAATATAAGACCAACATAAATGAAACATTAAACATTGATTAAACATATAAGGAATAGTTGAAAACCAAAAGAATTTCCTAAAAAATATTGATGAAAATTAATCTATAAGCTTTCAAAACCGCCTACTTGAAACTTAAAAATGTTTCAAGTATGCGACTTTGAAATACTATAAAACATAAACTATAAGAAAAATATAAATAAAACTTTAAACATTGATTAAACATATAATAAATAGTTTAAAACAAAAATAATTTCATCAAAATTGTTGATTATAAATAATTTATATTCTTTCAAAAGCACCAGCTTGAAACTTAAAAAAGTTTCAAGTATGCGAATTTGAAAGACTATAAAATATAAACTATAAAATGAATATAATTGAAACTTTAAACATTAGTTGAGCAAATAATAAATATTTGGAAACAAAAATAATTTCATAAAAAATGTTGATGAAAAATAATTTATAAGCTTTCAAAACCGTCTACTTGAAACTTAAAAATGTTTCCAGTACGTGACTTTGAAAGACTATAATTATATTATTAATTAACTAATTAATTATTATATAATTAATAGTTATATTAATAATTAACTAAATAATTATTATATAAGTAATAATTATTGAGTAATAATTAATAATTATTATATAAGTAATAATTATTGAGTAATAAAATATAACACTAATATAAATGAAACTTTAAACATTGATTAAACAAATAAGAAATAATTGAAAACAAAAGGAATTTCCTAAAAAATGTTGATGAAAAATATTTTATAATAATTATATTACTAATTAACTATTATATAATGAATAATTATATTACTAATTAACTAATTAATTAGTAACTATTTATTATATGTTTAATCAATGTTTTAGGTTTCAATTATATTACTCATATATTTTATGTTTTATATTCTTTCAAATTCGCGTACTTGAAACAGTTTAAGTTTCAAGTAGATGGTTTTGAAAGCTTGTAAATTATTTTTCATCGAAATTTTTTAGGAAGTTATCTTTATTTTCAACTATTTATTATATTTTTTATCATTGTTTAAAGTTTCATTTATATTGGTCTTATAATTTATATTTTATAGTTTTTCAAAGGCATGTACTTGAAACATTTTTCAGTTTCAAGTAGGAGGTTTTGAAATCTTATAAATTATTTTTCATGAATATTTTTTACAATTTTTTTGTTTTTTTCAACTATTTCTTATATGTTTAATCAATGTTTAATGTTTCATTTATATTGGTTTTATACTTTATATTTTATTGGCTTTGAAATTCACGTACTTGAAATATGTTTAAGTTTCATGTAGGTGGTTTTGAAAGATTGTAAATTATTTTTTACCAACATTTTTTATAAAATTATTTTTGTTTTTAACTATTTATTATATTTTTAATCAGTTTTTAAAGTTTCATTTATATTGGTCTTATAGTTTATATTTTACAGGCTTTCAAAGTCACGTACTTGAAATATGTTTAAGTTTCAAGTAGGTGGTTTTGAAAGCTTATAAATTAATTTGTATCAACATTTTTTATGAAATTATTTTTTTTTCAACTATTTCTTATAAGTTTAATCAGTGTTTAAATTTTCATTTATATTGGTCTTATAGTTTATGTTTTATAGTCTTTCAAAATTGCGTACTTGAAACAGAATCACACATCGGAAACGCAGAATGTACTGCGCAGGAAAAGGAGAACCAGAATCCCACATCAGAAATGAAGTTTGGTTTTTAGGGCAAACCCCCTTATAAAAGGGAGTCCTGGGTGAGGGTATCAGTCAGAATCCAGACTGCTGTAATGGCAGAACCGCTGGATATTAAATAGCAAAAAAAATCTGCTAAAAAGTTTTGTTATGTATATATATATATATATATATATATAACAAAACAAAACAAAAAAATAAAAATAAAGAATTTAAAAAAAATATTTATGCAAAGGCGACACCTAGTGTGCCTTGCCCTAGGTGGAAAAACCCCCAAATGCGGCACACCAGGTGCCGCCTTTGGGAGGTAAAAAAATAATTTTTTTTACCCTGGTTGTATTTTAAAAATTATTTTTTTGAAAAAATGTAAAAAAAAATCCCTAGAATGACCAGTCTATTTGTTGATTTTGATTAGGAG
Organism: Viscum album; assembly: GCA_963277665.1. Lineage (NCBI taxonomy): Eukaryota > Viridiplantae > Streptophyta > Magnoliopsida > Santalales > Viscaceae > Viscum > Viscum album. Next base: position 1,297,805,667 of record OY728135.1, read on the forward strand.
ACCCACAACAGAACCAAACTATCAAAGGATCTAAGGGTGCCAAAAGAACTAGCTCATACCCTTTATCCTAATCTAGATCTGCAGTGATCTCTGCACCATGAAGGCATTCAAGAGAGGATCCCACTGTTGTAGGGTAAGGTACCCAGGTTTAAGAGGGATCATCCCATGGCTCCATGAAAACTGTTGGAGTTATTTAAAAGGGAAAATGAGATGAAATGATCCTTTCCCGATTAAGATCAATTTCTAATTGGTGACACCCCAGTATTTTTGGAAGTAAATTCTCAAATCATCAATCTACCACTGATACCTAAAGCCAGAAATTCGAGCAAGAAGGGATAACCGACACTCCTCAAGTTGTTCCACAAAAATCCAAGGGTTTGCCCCCACAAATTCAATCGGACCATTCCGAGTGATGTGCTTATCAAGAAAGATCAAATCAGTAAGAGTTTCTAAGAAAACTTGTTTCTTTGAAGTAGCTTGCGCCAGACCATCTGGATCTCAGGGTTTCATCATGTCGGACACATCAACCCGAACTTCTACCACTGGCCATGATGCAGCGCCCGAAAAATTGTGTGTGTTGAATCGACCATGAGATAGGAACGATTGTACCTGGAAATAAGATGATGAAGATCCCATACGGAACTCTGCAGATAAGCAACTAGCAGGATGCATTAAGATGAAAGTCAGAGGGAATACTCATTAAAAAACATATCAGGGTCTTGACCGACCAACCAACCCTTAGTGGGGGATCAAAATCAGTTCTTTGACACCATCCCATTCACCTCTACATTGTTAGTATATGAATCGTATGATATGGCTAAGAACATAATTTACAGGAAATAATTTTGATCAGTGGGAAGTCACCACCACCACAGACTTCCCAAGGTGTGCACTGTTGGGTGGGGGCATCGAGAAAATCCAAAGGAAATCAATATAATTTTATAATTATTTATTTAAATAATTATAAAATTATAATAAATATACTTATTATATTTATAATCTTAGAAATATATATAATAAATATATTAATTATATATATTTATAAGATTGTATATATATATATATATATATATATTTCTTCTAATTTTATAATTAATTAAATTAATATATTTATTTATTTATAATTATAACTATAAACTAATATTTATTTATTTATTTATTTATTTAAATAATTATAAAATTATAAAAAAAATATTTATTATATTTGTAATTTTATTAATATATATATAATTAATATATTTATTAGAATTTTATAATTATTTAAATATATCTGCATTTATTTATAATTATAAATATTTATTTATTTATCATATATATAATTTTATAAATATATATCATAATATAAATAAATTATTAACATTATATCTTTATCAGCACTTTCTATTTTAGCACTGATAAAACAAACCTTTATCAGCACTTTTTAACTATCATTGATAAAAGCTTCACTCGATTTTATAAATGAACCCTAACAGTCCCCTCTTTCTCTTGCACACCTCAAAATCTCACAGAAGCTGGCCTTTGTGCCTCCAACCCCTCCTCTGCCTCGACCTTACCTCTACCACTATCGATCCCTCCTCTGTCGTGAACCCTCCTTTTTCATGAACACTCCTCCGTTGTGAACCCTCCTCCGCCGTGAACCCTCCTCCGCTGCGAACCCTCCTTTGTCGTGAATGCTCCTCTTACATGAACACTCCTATACAGAAAACCCACTCCACCACAAACCCACCTCTATCGTGACCCCTCCTCCACCACGAATTCTCCTCCGCAGCAAACCCTCCAAGACCCACCTCTAACGCGAACACACCTTTGTCGCGAACCCACCTCCGCCGCAAACCCACCTCCACCGCAAACCCACCTCCACCACACACCAAACCCCACCTTCTTTGTGAACCCTCCTATTCCACAAAACCACTTCCACCATGAACCCCTTTGCATCCTCCAATGTCACTGTCGTTGCCACTTACCCCAACCGTCGGACCCTACTGTTGTCATGGGTTTGGAATTTTTCCACATTATTATGAATTCCTAATAAATGTGGCCTGGTAGTAGTGAAATGAAACTATTTATGGTGAAATTTAATAAATGTGGCCTGGAAATTCTTGTGTGGGGAATGAATCGATCAATTGAGTAATTATTAAAAATGGATATTAATTCAATAATCTATAAATGTGTGTAAACCTATTCTTAAAAGGAAATGAAAATGTGGGGTATGTGTGTTTGTTTTGTTGATGGGTTTCATCTAGTTGATGTTATCATATGGAAAATTTTGTGTGGTGTTTATGTTAAGGAGAAGGTGATAAAATATTTATGTAAACCCTTTAGGATTGGTTTTTGTGATGTGTACCTATATATATATATATATATATATATATATGATTGTAATTCCATGTCATTTCTATGTTCACCCCATCCACATTGTACCATATACTGACACCTATATATTCTAGGGGTGTTTTCCCTAAGATCTATATGGTGGGGAATATATGGTTGATTACCCCGTCTTCCTCAGTCTTTCTTCCCTATTAGTGAGGATGTTGGCTAATTTTTGAGATTCCCTATGATGATGAGGGTATGTTATGTAGTGGGGGTCATGTGTTGCAGGAGGAGGGTGTGAGGTTTATTTATTTCATATTCATGATACCCTACTACCTTGGGGTGTAATGTGGTTTTGATATGGAAGATGACTAATTCCAACATGAGATTTTGGGCCCTGTGGTTGGATGGGGTAGGTAGGGATGCATCCTGAACCACATCAGAGGTAGATACGGTAGTGGCATGAGAGGTTTTCATTGTGAAATTTTGTCATCATGGGAATCTAGGACCTGCAGGAGGCTTGGGTAGATAGTGATATGTCTCGAACCACATTAGATATGTCTTGATATGTGATGATGAGATGTCATGGAATGGATGGGAGAATATGACGTTTGACATTAGGGAATGAGAGTGGAAACTCGGTGGGGGAATTTGATATAGTGAATCTTTATTGACATTCTCTGACTATTATTTTACTATATTCTTGAACTATTTTTTTAGTGATCCCCATTCCTATCTATTATGAAGGGTTAACATTTATAGTCTTCCCATATTAAATGTTCATATCTGATTTTGATGTTTGGGTATGATCATAATTCATTTAAGAGACTATTCATTGTAATAAACTCATTTGCCCTTTATGGTATGGATACAACTTCAATCATGAACAAGAAATCATTTTCAAACATCTTTTCTTAGAGATAGATTTCATCTGGACCTTTATTCGGATGTTCATAGTTTTAGTTGTAATAGATTTATCCTTGTTTGAGGTACCTTATATTCTTAACAAGGTAAATATTCATCTCTAGAATAATTAAGACTTCATATTCTTAATCCCTCTCACTCGTATTATAATCCTTATATTTTCTAATAAAATTGGAAGGTGTTTGGACTTTTTCTATATGCCAAAAAATACACTCTCCAAATGTAGCACAATATAGTGGACATAATCTATGTGGATCATTATTTGTACTCACCTTTAATGCTCAACATCATTGAGTCATTTCCTTCTTCCCTCTTGGATTTGGATTCTCTTGTTAAACTATAATTCCCTTATTCTTAGGATTATTTTTCCTTGATTTAGCCAAATTTCATTTGATACATATCTTTTTTATGGTAGTAATCTAATTCCTATATTTAGAAATAAAATTCTACTAACTATGTTAATTAGGTCCCACCCTCTTGTGTGTCTCCTCCATTGGACTTGGATTATCCTCATGATCATATTTTAAAGTCATTTGAATCATCCAACACATTAGCCTTCATGAATCTGTTGTATACAATAACCCTTAACTTCTCAATAAATTAAATAAGAAGAATAAAATTAAATATTTTTCCCATAATCCATGATGTATGATCAGTCGATCAATGTATAATTACAAAATAAATGTTGATACCCAACATAATTGTGTTTCAAGCACCTAGGACTCCACTATGTCATCTTGATTACCTCTACATTGATATAGAATTCTAAGGGGATTTGATCCCCAATAAGATTAAATACCAATTCAATTTAATAGGGAGTAATTTCATTTCTCAACATAAATTTTTGTATCCCATCAATTAATATTGATTATTTGGGGTTTTTCTCAAAATCATCATATAGATAACAGCTTACATGCTTATCTATAGATCTAACTGACATTATACTTTCAATTTCCAAAATATGTATATATATTTATATCACATAGTGATTATTATTCGGTTTAACAATAATTTTTTAATTTCCTTGGAATATAATTTACATTAATAAGTTATAATAGTTTCCCACTATAATGAGAACATGGATATTCCATAAAGATATTATTAAATCAATTTATCATATAGTCTAGATACATCTATCTTACATGACATAGATAATAGTTGACTATTAGGTGATGGAGTATCATATGAAATTGATACATCTTCTCATGAAGTTCACATTTGGTGATATATAAGAAGAATGATCCCAATTAATAGGAATTCCACATGTTTTATGTGTCATTTCATATAACTATATACAAAAATGTTTATTTTCCCTAAAACTAGATTTTTTTGGTTTGTCATAGAGCTTTATATTTTATAAAATCTTGGTTATTTTTTATCTATGTAACTTTCATAAAGTTCCTTTTTTAGGATTTATGACTTTGTGAAGATGCCTAAATTCCTCTTTTAAAATGATTCAAGTGTTTTGAAATTTTTCTTAAAAAAATATATGTGTTCAACATACACTTTTTTGGTTTTAAATAGCTTTAAAATTATTTAAACACTTGGCATGGACTTAGGTTGCATGCCGAATATTTTTCAACTTTCCCTATTGGCTTTCATAAAGGGATGTGAATATTTTGAAAGTGTATTTAATGATGGTTTAATTTAAAAAATGGGTGTGTAATGTTTTAAATGAAAACTTTTAAAAAATAGAGGGTTTTCATTCATTTTAAATGATTAATACTATTGAGTCATGAAGTTGACTTGAATTCTTTAAAAAAGGAATTGTGGTTTTTGTGAAATAGTTCTTGGAATTGATTGGTTTGTTTTAAAATGGGTGTGTTATTTTAAAGAAGAATTTGTGTAAATGGTTGGTATTTTTTAATGGGATTTCAAATGTGATTTTATAAATAGTTTCCAAATAACATCTAAAATGTAGTTTTTCCATAATATTTTAAGTTTATATTTTTATAGAATTAGGAAAACCAATACATTATATTGGGAAGATAAGTATATTGATAATAACATCATGGAAAGGGAACATCACTAACTCTATCCATCCCATAGGATATCCATCATGACCTCACTCCTGAAAAAGGTGAATTAATATTTAACCTCATTGCAACTCCTAAAACTACATTGCATCTAACATCACCTGCATGGTTTTAATTAAGGGTCCCCTTGTTTGATATGTCTATTTATGACTTTTCCCTTAGAGGGATGCGAAGATTAATTATTGATATGAAATGATTGATGCTTATTCATAGATGTAAAAATGGTCTCTTTCTTGTGAGGGTGTTAGATTTGGCATGTGATTTACTACTTATATTATATTTATTCATGTGATGATCATTGAATTTTTATTTCTCACTTCCACTTATTTGGCTACATGGGAACCCTCTGAATTAAGATATATGTCTAGATGTATACTACACTAGTTATCTCATACACTAGCTAGTTTCCCCAAGTTGTATGGTTTTTTTAGTCTATAAGAGTGTCCCTAATGAGGAATGTGTGGGTAATTCAAGTGGATTTTGTATTTTTTAGGATTCAACATAGGCAGACTATTGGACTCATTGTAGTGTGAGTAAAAAATGAAGGAATAATCGAATCCCTTATATGATTTTGATATATTATAGATAATAAAATTGGAACCAGTAAAGAGGGATCTATAGAAAAATTAGATGTATCATATGTTGGGACCATGTTGGATGGATAAGGAAGTAAGAAAAGTTTGTTGTTACAGAGTGTTGTCTTTTGTTGTCAAAGAAGCTAAATCAATTCACTTTGTAAAGGACCTGAAAAACAAACGATGCTTTTCTGATATGTATTTCACAAATATCATAAGTTAGGAGAACTTGTGATGAAAGCCCTATAAAGGAAATAGGTAGAAATGATGATGCCAATCATATACAGTTTTGATTGGAAGGAATGATGCTGCAGGAAGATGGGATGTTTCAGTACTTCCCATTGTAATTCTGATGATGCTAGATTTGGTCTATCAAAGGATACATATCACGATAGTGAAATTCATGATAAAAGCTAAAGAATGGTTATGGGAAGAAGTGAAGAGATAAATGAAAAGGAAATGAACAATCAGGGTGGCATAAAAGCACAGTTTAAGGTGGCGTTGTTTTCCAGTGTTTGCCAAATTTTAGGGCCTGAAAATTAGGAGACGAAGAAATGTGTTTGGAAATGGATGGAGCATGAAAGATTGAAGATGGTTTAGATTTTTGCATGCAAGGCATGATTCAAGGTCAAAACTTTGAAAAATAACAAATTCCTGGAGTGTGTGGAAATTTAGGCAAGTTGCATGGAAAAATAATGTGATGCACGAAATAGTAGCAGGATGCGCAAAATATCAGCGGTATGCACGAAATAACAGCAGGATGCGCGAAATAGTAGCTGGATGCATGGAAAAAAACCATGGTTGCACGAAATATTGGTGTGCTGCGCAAAATAGAAGAAAGAAGTTTTTCGTGAAAAAGGTGTTTCATGATCTGAAGCTCGAAAATTGGAAAAGGCATGAGGTGCGCGAAATATTGGAGCATTGCGTGAAATATGAAGTTGCGTGAAAGAGTTTTTACGTGCATGAAGGAGGTTTTACGTGCGGATTAGTGTTTTTCACGCGGATTAGTGTTTTTTCACGTGGGGTCAAAAATGCCTATAAATATGAGGTGAACCCCTCTCATTTTTTAATGCTTTACACGTAGAAGAAATCCCAAGCTCTGGTGCGCATAAAATTCTAGGCTAAGTGACTTGCGCGAAAAGAAAGGAGTTTGCACGAAAAGAGGACAGCTGCGTGAAAAGAGAAAAATTTGTGCGAAAAAGAAAGTTGTGCGAAAACGTTTTTCATGCCAAAAAGAAATTTTTACGTGCAAGACATTTGAATTGAGCATAAGGTATCCTAAAGGTTGCGTGAAAAATTTGAGGTCTGCGCACATATTCAGTTGTGCGTATGGGAGTTCTTACCAGCTTCTGGGTAGGAATGTGAAGATCTGTACTTCAGAGAATACATCTGTTCAATTATAAAGAAGCACTAAAATACTGTAATTCCCTATTTGTGCTAAAAGGGTGCACACGCACTTGTGGATTGTTTTCCAAGTTCTACATGAGTGTAAGGGTATATCCTACTCATTGTATTCCACATCAAAGGATTGTTTTCTAGTGGATTGTGTGGTACTGGATTACTTTTGTACCATACCAAGGACGTAGCTACTCTTGTTGAGTAGTGAACCTTGTAAATCTTGTGTTCTTGTGGTTGTGTGTGTTCAGCAGAGAAGAAAATATTTAACATGAGGTGAAGGTTGTTTCAATTCAAAGGAAACATAAAAAGAAAAAGATATCATTTATTCACCCCCTCCCCCTCTCAGTGATACTTGGATCCTGACTGGGAACTTCAATTGGTATCTGAGGGAGGTTTCCTTCGTTTATTCTTTGCTAAAGTGGTTGAAGAGAAGTTTGGATGGAGAATCTAAATTGCGTGAACAGTAAGGGGATTTTGATTTTTGATGGAAAGAACTATCACATCTGGAAGGATAGAATGATGCCTTATCTTAACTCTCTTGGATATGAAGTTCTTGAAAATACAACAGATGGATTTCCTTCTATTGATGACAAGGTTCCTCTTACTCCTGTTGATAAGAAGAATCTTGAGAATGATGGAAGATCTAAAAATACATTACTCTCATCGCTTTCTAAGAGTGAGTTTTTAAGAGTGAAAGGTGTCACTACAGCTCTGGGATAAGTTAATGAATATATATGAAGAAAATACAAAAGTTAAGAAGGTCAAACTACAAATATGGAGGCTGAAGTATGAAGACTTGAAAATGGGATAATCTAAATCTGTTGGGGACTTCTTTACCAGGGTTAATGACATTGTCAGTACAATCTGATGTCTTGGTGAAAAGTTGAAAGATGCTACAGTTGTTGAAAATATCTTGAGAATTCTTCCTGAAAAATTTGATGCTAAAGTTTCATCACTGACAGACAGGGACCCAAAAACATTATCTCTTGATGATTTGCATAGTACTCTCATCACTTATGAGATGAGGAGGGAGAAGAACATAAAGAGCAAAGAAAAATCCGATAGAGAAATGTCTTTCAAGGTAGAAAAGAAAGAGAAGTTGAAGAAAATTCATATTGAAGAAGCTGGTGAATCCAACTTTGAAAATGAGGTATGTCAAAATTTTGATGAAATTTTATCTTTGTTTTCTAAAAATGTTAAAAGAGGAACAGGGAAATATAAAGGGAAACTCCCTTTGAAATGTTTTGAATGTGGAGTAGTTGGCCACTTTGTGGATAATTTCTCTCAAAAAGGGAAAGATTACATTAGTGATTAAGAAGATAGAGGACCAAGATGGTCATGGAAGAAACAGGGTCGAAAAGATAAATATTCTAGTAGAGGTCAGAATAAAAATTTATTTAAATCAAAAAGAAGATGATTTTTGTCAAAAGATGAAGAAGATGATGATAGTGATACTGAATCAGAAAAATATTCTTCTAATAAATCTAGATAGAGTACCTTTTTTGCAACAGTGAATAATGATGATTATGAGAGTAGTAGTATTGAAGAAGAAGAAACTCAACTTGAACAGTACTTGAAAGAAGAGATGAAGGAATGTTTGAGGAAGATCAGAAAGCTTGAGAAAGAAAACAAGAATTTGATAAATGAAAATTACACATTAAATAATCAAGAAGGTTTTACTCATGAGAAAATCAAGATGGAAAAAGAGATTGATGATCTGAAAAATTCTCTTGAGAATACAAAGAATCGTAATGATCATCTTGAAGTAAATCTGAAGGCAAAAGAAGAAGAGTTGGAACTTGTCCAACTGAAACTGTATAAAGCTAAAGAAATGAATATCAGTTCCAAAAATTATATCTCAGAAGGTGGAGAATGTTCCAGTAATAATTAACCAAACAAGGATCCACAAAAGTTACCTTCAAAGGTTGAAATGAAAGACAAAACTGGTTTTGATAAGAACAAGGCTGGAAAGACCAAGTATGTGGTCAAAGTTAGCAATGATGAAAAGTTAGAAGTGCATAAAAATCACGATTCAAGAAAGACTTCTAATACTTCTGGTCCTGTTAAATCTGAACTGAGAAAGGGAGTTACAAATGAAAACATGAAGGTTGATGACAAGCATAGTTCTTTTAACAAGGTTTTTGAGATGCGTGTTCACAAATATGTTCAGTATAGAAGTTTCAGAGGTAAATATTCTTTCTATAGTTACTGTTGGTATTGTGGTGGATTCAGACACATGGAAAATATGTGTTGGTTCAACCAACAACATTACAACTATTCCACAAGTTTTTAAAGACAGTGATTGAGTGGGATTCAGTCCTTTAAAAATAGAAAGTCTTCAAATAAATTTTAGAAGATATCTAAGATGACTGGTGTGAAAGTTGAGAATAGGTTCCAACCACTGGAAGCTATTTGTGAAATATGTGATCAACTTGGACATCTTTCCAAGGGTTGCCTTAGTGTGTTACCAGAGCAACAAAAGATTATTAATAATTCTCAAAATCCATAGTTTTTAAAAGATAAAAGGGATAGGTCTAATAAGTTCGAAAAGAAAGAATGCATGGTTGTCTGTCCAGAACACATTGATTTGGCTAGGAAATTGGAAGAAGCACAACAGAAAGTGAAGGAAAAGGAAGAACAAAAAGCACTTGTTGTTGAAACTTCTTTGAAAGCTACAAAAGCAGAAAGTCCATGGATTCTTGACAGTGGATGTTCGTCTCATATGAAAGGAGACTTAAAGATACTTAAGAATGTGAAAGACTTTAAATAAGAAACTATGACATTTGGAAATGACGAATCTCTAAGGATCAAAGGTGTTGGATCATCCATCATTGGAAAAGAAAAGATGAAATCCAGAAAAACACTATATGTTGATGGGCTGAAACATAACCTGCTTAGTGTGTCACAACTCTGTGATGAGGGCAACAAAGTGATCTTCAAAAGAAAAGTGAAAATTATGGAAATATATTTACAAGGGGCCAATGTACAAGAGGGAATTTATTCCAAGTTGGTGAAGTGCAGAACTCTTGTTACATGGGTGTAGTGGATGAAAATATGTTATGGCACAAAAGGCTGGGGCATATGTGTCATAGAAATATGTGAAATCTATCAACACGAGACAGTGTTCAAGATATGCCTGATTTATCAAGAATAAGAGATTGGTGCTGCACTATTTGTGAAAAAGGGAAGATTTCAAACTCCTTTCATAAAAAAGTTTAAATTCGTTCAAAACAACCATTGGAACTTATATATTCTAATATATGTGGACCAATGAGAAATTAATCAAAAAATAGATATAAGTACTTCATTACTTTCATTGATGACTTTACTCGCATTACTTGTGTTATGTACATGAGACATAAGTCAGATGCTCTGAAAATGTTTAAGAGTTTTAGGAGAAAAGCAGAGAAGGAATGTGAGTACTCAGTGAAAAAGTTGAGAACTGATAATGGTGGAGAGTATAAGAATGAAGAGTTTGAAAGTTACCTTGAGAAACATGGAATTCGACATGAGTTCAGTTCACCATACGCACCTCAACAAAATGGGGTTGCTAAAAGGAAGAATTGAAGTCTGGTGGAAATGGGGAGAACTTTGTTACTTGAACATAGTCTTTCTCATTATTATTGGATGCAAGCCATGAGAACTTCTGTGTATATTCAGAACCGATATTTCTATAGGCAAAACTCAGATATGACTCCATATGAAATGTTCTATGGAAAAACTCCAAGTCTGAAACACTTGAGAGTTTTTGGGAGTCCATGTATTATAAAGAAGAAAGGTGGAAATCTGGGAAAGTTTGAGCAAAGAGGATATGATGGAATTTTTCTTGTCCATGCTCCAGAAGGAAGAGGATATATATGCTTCAACAAAGAAACAGGAAGAAATATTGATTCTTCAGATGTAAAATTTGTTGAAAATGCTAAGAAAGAAAAGCAGTCTTATGTTGATGTGGAAGTCGAGCTGGATAGAGAAGATTATTTTAACAATTCTGATAATGCTACAGACTGTGTTAATCCTACTCAAGAATAGGAATCGGACTCAGAAATCTCAAGTGATGAGGATGAAGCTCAAAAAACTCATCCTAGGTTGAGGAAACAAGTGGAGGCTCAGAATATTATTGGAGATAAAAATCAGAGGGTTCAAATAAGAAGAACAACGAATGCTATATCACATACTTCTCTTTATTCAAAAGTTGAACTGAATGACGTAAGTAAATCATTTGAGAATACAAAATGGGTTCATGGTATGAATGAAGATCTTGATCAGATATAGAAGAATGATACTTGGGAACTTATACCCAAACCGGATAATAAGAACATTATTGGTACAGAGTGGGTTTTCCAGAACAAGCTGAATGAAGAAGTTAAAGTAATAAGAAACAAAGCAATATTGGTTTGTAAAGGGTATTCACAAATTGAAGGCATTGATTTTGATGAAACCTTTGCTCCGGTGGAAAGATTAGAAACAATTATAATCTTTCTTTCTATTGCTGCACAACGAGGTTACAAAATATTTCAAATGGATGTAAAATCCGCATTCTTGAATGGTGACCTGGATGAGGAAGTTTACATTGATCAACCCTGTGGATTTGTTATTGGAAAGGATGAAAGTTATGTGTTTAGGTTGAAGAAGGATTTGTATGGGCTAAAACAAGTTCTGAGAGAATGGTATTCTAAATTAGATACATGCTTGAGGAATATGAATTTTAAGAAAGTTAGAGTTGATAGTAATCTTTACATCAAGGAGTGTCAGGAGTTTGCATTGATCATCATTGTTTATGTCGATAACATTATCTTTGCAGGAAATGATGAAAGATCATGTGAAATATTTTCTATGGAGATGAAGAAGTTATTTGAGATGTACATGCTAGGAGAAATGAAGTACTTTCTTGGGCTACAAATTTCACAGAATAAGAATCACGTTTTTCTATCTCAAGAAAAATATGCTAAGGAACTTCTGAAGAAGTTTGGCATGTAAAATTCAAAACCATTTTCCACACCAATTTCAGTGGGAACCAAGTTGTCTAAATATGGAGAAGGCAAGGAAGTTGATCAGAAAGAATTTTGAAAGCTGATTGGAAGTCTGATGTATTTGATTGCCTCAAGACCCGACATTGTCTATGCTGTCACTTTATGTGCTAGATTTCAGAGTGCTCCTAAATAATCACATCTAATCGCTAGAAAAATAATTCTCAGATATATAAAAGGTACAACAAATTTTGGAATCAGGTATGATGGCTCATAAAATATTGATCTATTCGGGTATTCTGATGCTGATTGGGCAGGAAATGTTGATGATCAAAGATCCACATCTAGTGGAGTTTTCTTTATTGGGAAAAGTTGTGTTAGTTGGCATACCAAGAAACAGAACTCAGTAACTCTTAGCACAGCTGAAGCTGAGTATGTTGCTTCTACTCAAGCTGCAACTCAACTAATGTGGATGAAGACTCAACTGGAATATCTACTTGTTGAAGTAAAACTACCATTGCTCTTGGGTTGTGATAATCAGAGTGTGATCAATCTTACAAGGAATCTGGTACAACATTCTCGTTCAAAACACATTGATATAAAGTACCAATTCATCAAAGAGCAGGTGGAGAAGAATGAATTGAGGCTGGAGTATGTTCCTACATCTGAACAAGTTGCTGATATCTTCACAAAACCTCTACCAAAGGAACCATTTGAAAAATTGAGGTTGAACATGGATGTCCAACCTCCTTCTCATCAAGGTTGAGGTACGTTTGTTTGTCCCCTATCTCGTCTTACCTTTGGATAGTGTTTTCAAGGGGGGGAATTGTTTCATAAATCTATCCATATGGAATCATGCATAAAGGGGGAGTTGTGGGTAAGCTATGAATTCATCATGTATGTGTGTGAGCTATTCTAACTGTTTGTTGGAGTGGTTATAGGAAACAATGTTGTTTTCCAGGAAAGTTGAAGAAGTGAAGAATGATGAAGTAGAAGCTTGAAAGATTTTCTAAAGAAGGATGAGGAGAATTATTGAATAAGTGAAGAATGCTGAAGTATAAGCTTGAAAGATGTTCTGAAGAAGGCTGAGTAGATACGTTCGTGAGATTTTATAGTCACTGATTCTGGACAGCATGGTTTTGGCTGTCAATAATTCCTGTTTCCTACAATGAGTTAGCTCATGTAGGCTTAGAATTGTTGATAAGTAATCCATTGCTTAAGGTTACAAAGTTCAGTGATTTATGAATCATGGTTGACAACAAAATCCAAAGGGGAGATTGTTGGGACCATGTTGGATGGATAAGGAAGTAAGAAAATTTTGTTGTTATAGAGTGTTGTCTTTTGTTGTCAAAAAAGCAAAATCAATTCACTTTTTAAAGGACTTGAAAACTAGACGATGCTTTGCTGATATGTATTTCACATATATCATAAGTTAGGAGAACTTTTGATGAAATCCTTATAAAGGAAAGGGGGGAAATGATGATGCCAATCAAATACAGTTTTGATTGGAAGGAATCATGCTGCTGGAAGATGGGATGTTTCAGTACTTCCCATTGTAATTCTGACGATGCTAGATCTGGTCTATCAAAGGATACATATCACGATAGTGAAATTCATGATAAAAGCTGGAGAATGGTTATGGGAATAAGTGAAGAGAGAAATGACAAAGCAATGAACAATCTGGGGGTGGTATAAAAGCACAGTTTAAGGTGGCGCTATTTTCTAGTGTTTTCCAAATTTTAGGGCCTAAAAATCAGGAGATGAAGAAATTTGTTTGGTAATGGATGGAGCATGAAAGATTGAATATGGTTTAGATTTTTGTGTGCAAGGCATGATTCAAGGTCAAAACATTGAAAAATGACAAAGGCATGGAGTGCGTGGAAATTTAGGCAAGTTGCGCGGAAAAATAATGTGATGCGTGAAATAGTAGCGGGATGCTCGAAATATCAGCGGGATGCATGAAATAACAGCGAGATGCATGAAATAGTAGCTGGATGCACGGAAAAAAACCATGGTTGCGTGAAATATTGGTGTATTGCACAAAATAGAAGAAATAAGTTTTTCTTGAAAAAGGTGTTTCATGATCAGAAGCTCAAAAATTGGCAATGGCATGAGGTGCGTGAAATATTGGATCATTGTTAGAAATATGAAGTTTCATGAAAGAGTTTTTACACGCATGAAGAAGGTTTTACGGGCGGATTAGTATTTTTCACGCGAATTATTGTTTTTTCACGCGGGGTCAAAAATGACTATAAATATGAGGTGAACCCCTCTCATTTGTTAATTCTCTACACTTAGAAGAAATACCGAGCTCTGGTGCATGTAATATTCTAGGCTAAGTGGGTTCTGTGAAAAGAAAGGAGTTTGCGTGAAAAGAGGACAGCTGCGCGAAAAGAGAAAAAGTTGTGAGAAAAGGGAAAGTTGTGCGAAAAAGTTTTTCACTCCAAAAAGGAATTTTTACGCGCAAGACATTTGAATTGTGCACAAGCTATCCTAAAGGTTGTGTGAAAAATTTTAGGTCTGCACACATATTCATTTGTGCGTATGGGAGTTCTTACCAGCTTCTGGGTAGGAAAGTGAAGATTTGTACTTCAGAGAATACATCTGTTCAATTGTAAAGAAGCACTGAAATATTGTAATTCCCTATTTGTGCTAAAAGGGTGCACAAGCACTTGAGGATTGTTTTCCAAGTGCTACACGAGTGTAAGGGTATATCCTACTCATTGTATTCCACATCAAAGGATTTTTTTCTAGTGGATTGTGTGGTACTGGATCATTTCCGTACCATACCAAGGACGTAGCTACTCTTGTTGAGTAGTGAACCTTGTAAATCTTGTGTTCCTGTAGTTGTGTGTGTTCATCAGAGAAGAAAATCTTTAACAAGAGGTGAAGGTTGTTTCAATTCGAAGGAAACATAAAAATAAAAAGATATCACTGATTCACCCCTCCCCCTCTCAGTGATACTTGGATCTTGATTGGGAACTTCATCATATAAAGGAGAAATTGGATGATAGGAAATAGTGAAAGGTGTCTCTAGTTGTAAATGTATTTATATAATTAGAAGGATTAGATTTTAGTTAGATTTTCTCTCCTGCTATAAAGAAAATAATAATTTAGATGGTTCTCGGCTTGGTTTCCATTAATGGTTTATTTCTAGAACAAATGGGTGGCATGATTATATTCCTTCATGGAGATTTGAATGAATATATCTACATAGATCAACTATAATTTTTCATGATAAATAGAATAGAAGGTTCAATTCCAGCCTCAAATAGAGTTTTTGTGGGCTTAACTAGGCACCAAGATAGTGTAACAAGAATTTAAATGATTTCATGGTAGAATTAATGTTCATGTAGTGTAATTTAAATAATTTCTACTATATTAAGGTGTATTGTGATGAGAGTTTTTTCATTTTACTTCTTTATGCGGATGAATTTCTCTTAGTTAAACCAATGAAGGAAAGGATGGAAGAGATGAATATTGATTTATATAGAAGATCCCATATGAAGAACCTTGGTTCTATAAAGTGGATATTGGGGATAAATATTGAAAGAGACTTAAAGTTAATATTTTTTTATCCTTGGTTAATTTTTATATCAATTTTTTGTGTATTTATTTTATTAAATATTAATTTTACTGAATCTAATAGGATTGATATGAATAAAAAATTGATAGATGCCAATCATATGATAAAAGAGTATGAAGATGGAGTGATAGAGTTCATCAAGTTTGAAAAACATCATGTGTATGAACCTTTTCAAATCTTTTTTCTATGTTTACGCTATTTTTATTCAAGAAAAATTATTCTAGAGGACTTGTAAGAACACTTGATATGACACAGAATAGATCAAAGTTATAAATGTTGAAATAAACATGTGGAAAAAGAGAATGTATATAGTGGCTAGGATAACAGTGCGTTTTATAGATCATATAGTACAATTAAGAGTGTGGAAAATAAAGAATACTGTATTGAGGATGTGATTATAAATGTGAATGATGATAAAGATCTTATTGAGGAAATGATATGGACAGTTGAAAATGAACTTCTTGATTTTCCAAAATTGTTTGAGAAGTTAAAGAGTTCTACAAAGATCCCATTGTATACTAGTTGCACTAAATATACAGCATTTTCAACCATACTATAGCTATATAATTTGAAAGCAAGAAATGGATCGAGTGATTCCAGTTTTACATAACTACTTTCTCTCTTGAATGACATGCTCCTAGAAGGTAATGAGCTCCTAATCCGAACATACAATGCCAAATGAATGCTACACTCGATGGGTATGATCACTGAAAGAATACATGTCTGCCCTAATGATTGTATACTATTTTGAAAGGACTACAAATCACTTAGAGAATGCCCAAAGTGTGGAGCCTCTCGATAAAGTAAAGATGAATCTAGTCCTATTAAATTTGTATGGTACTTTCCAATCATTCCAAGGTTTAGGCGCCTATATATAAGTGGGGAGACTGTGGGGCAATTAGTGTGTCACGTAGATACAAGAATTAATTATTGTAAACTACATCACCTAGAATATTCACCTCAGTGGAAGAGAATTGATCATGAGTATCCTGAATTTGGAAATGATCTGAGAAACCTTCATCTTGTGTTATCTATAGATGGAGTGAATTCTTTTGGTTTTCAAAGCATCGATTGCAGTATATGGCTGGTTATGTTGGAAAATTATAAATTTCCACCATGGTTATGTATGAAATGAAAATACATCATGTTATTTATGATTATTTCATGACCAAAACAACTCGGTAATGATATTGATGTTTATTTGGATCCATTGATCAAGGATTTGAAATTATTGTGGGATCTAGGTGATTCGTTGTATGATGCTTATAGAAATAAAAATTTCATGTTAATATACATGTTGTATAGGATGAAAAATGACTTTCTTGCTTTTGTAAATTTTTCAGGATATAACATTAAAGGAACTCAAGGGTGTACCATTTGAGAACAAGGTACACAGACAATTAGGTTAAAACATTCATTAAAAACTACGTTTCTAGGACATCGTTGATTCTTACCCCGATGACATAAGTACTAATCTTAGATGGAATCATTTAATGGAATTTTACTGTATCCACTAACAAGTGATAAAATGTTTAAAAAAGTAAAATATGTGGACACTACTTTTGGTAAACTGTTTTCAATAAAACTTATGAAAACCAGTTTGAAAAAGAGATCAGTTTTTTTGAATTAGTATAATGGAATTTTCTATATGTTATATTTTTTCTTGATGTTATTAATGTTGAAAAAATGTATGTGATAGTGTCATCATCATTTTTGTAAATTCACCTGTTAAAAAAAGGATGGAATTAAGGCTAGGTTGGACATGGTTTACATGGGAATACGAGAAGATTTAGTGCCAGTAAAGGGTGAAAAATGAAATTTTCTTTCTCTAGAAGCTTACACTCTTTCTATGTAGGAGAAATTTTAATTTTTCAACTTCTTTAATGAGATAAAGGTTTCAGAGGGGTATTTGTTGAATATCAAGAACATTGTTTCAATGACCAATTTAAAGTTAAAGGGTCTGAAATCACATTACTTCCATGTTTTGATGAAAGATATACTACCTATAGTTTTACATTTCATTTTTTCTGAGAATTTATATTGTACATTAACCAAGATTTTTTTCTTCTTCAAATATATTTGCTACAAATTTATAGACCCGATGAAATTTTAAACTATGGAAAGAGAAATTTTCATCATATTATTGGAATTGAAAATATTCTTCCCACCAACATTATTTGATATAATGGTTCATTTAATGGTTCACTTGGTGAGAGATATTCGACTATGTGGTCATGTACAATATATATGGATGTACCGCATTGAAAGATATATGAATATTTTGAAAGGGTATGTTAAAAATCAAAGTCGGCCAAAGTTTTGTATTGAGGAGTGATATATTATTGAGGAATCTGTTGAATTCTATACCGAATATCTATCCAATGTGGAAAGAATTGGTCTACCGAAATCTCGTCACGCTATGAAGCTTGCGGATGAAGGAATTTATAGAAGAGATGTTGTCACAATCAATATTACAGATCAGTAGCAGGCCCAAATTTATATTTTACATAATATTTTGGAGGTTTCCCCATATATTTAAACCCAAAAATAAATTCTTAGGAATTTTAATCCATCTAGGGATGAAATATGGATATCCTATACACATAATAAATAGATCATAGGATGGTTTCATAACCATATTTTTAAAGAGTCAGATGAAAATCTGGATTCAGTTTCAGAATGACTTCGATGTCTAGCAAGAGGACCAAGTATGTATTTATTATCTTATTATGGTTATGTAATTAATGGTTATACATTCTATACAAATGAGTATGATGAATAAAGTACCATGAAAAATAGTAGAGTTATACTTGTGGTTGAAGCGATGCATGTTTATGGTACTAAGGATAGAAATCCAATTTACATGAATATGTTATATTTTGGCATCATCAAACAAATATGGGAGTTGTATTATACAACATTCCAAGTGCCAGTTTTTTAATGCAAGTGGGTTGATAACAAGAGTTATGTTAAAATAGATAAATTAAGATTCTTAAAAGTTGATTTCAGTAAGAAAGGTTATAAAGACAATCCATTTATAATTGAATTATAGGAAGTACAAGTATTTTATATTCCAGATCCTACAAATCAAAAGTTGTTAATTGTTCTGTTATCGATCAAAACCACAAAAGAGTCATATGAAAATTCAATTGGGGGTGACCCTTTCATTGGTACATCACAATCATTTTGCATCATTCCCAATGTATATGGCATTTTTTATGTCAAAGGAGACCATAATGAAGGGATTTCGATAGTTGATAGAGGGTTCAAATCCCTTCATCCTTTAAAAATAGATTTCAATAATTGGGTAATATTTTTTTTTGTAATATACATTGTGTTACCTCATGTTATTATATTTTTTTTTTGTATTTATGTAATCTAAATTAAATGTTAAACCAATTCGGTAAATAATGACTTCTGCACGTGTTGGTGCTCCGAATCCCGAGGAATAATAGGTTTTTCAACCTATTACTACTTGAAGTGAAAAGGAACAATGACCTTCTGCACGTGTTGGTGATCCCAATCCTGAGGCATAATAGGTCTCTCAACCTGTTACTGCTCACAATGTAGAAAAATAACCTTTTTCACATACTGGTTCTCCCATTCCTGAGGAACAATAGGTTTCTCAACCTGTTGATGCTCCCAGTGCAGAGGTACAATGACTATATACACATGCCAATGCTACCACTCAAAAGGAATATATTGATGATGTTGAGTCTGGGGAAATGGTAGGTGAAGAAGGATCGACGACAAAAAAAAATAGGAGCACCATAGTTTGATGGTGTTAGAAAAACCCATTAAGGTGAAAGTCAAAGGCATCAAATATGAGGTCGGGTGGAATGAGAAGGGGTAGCATGGTAACCCCAACAAGGTCATATTTAGTAGTTACATTAGAATCATCACTCAGTAACGCTTGCTGATTGATGTATATTTGTAGCACCGTGTTGTGCTTGGGCTTAAGAAAAGGACGTGGGAAGAGATTATGGTAACATTATGATATCATTTATTTATTTTACTATAAAATAAAATAATGAAACATTTAATTACTCTTAATCATCCATTATAGAGTGCATTTATAGTAGATGAATCCCACAATAAATATGTATTAATGTTTACTGGATGGATTCATAGATAATTTCAAATAATTCTAACAAGACATCATCTTGAACATGCTGAAGGGAAAATAAACTCACACCCATTGCTTATCTATGAACACCTGATAACCCAAGAAGCATGGGATATATTTATTAGTCATCATGCAGATATTTCTTTTCAGTTACATTGTATCTAGTAATACATTTTGTAATGATATGTGTATTAATCACTTTGAATGAAAATTTTTTATTTATGAAACAGCAAATAAGTGCTGAAAATAATGAATGACCATCAAAACCAGTGTACCCCTATTGTAAAGCAAGGATGGGGTATGCTTCACTTGAAAAAAAAATCGGTATGTATTTTAAATCTATCGTAATAATTTTATGTGACATGAAACAATGCCATAATTATGTTCTTCTATTTATATGCAGATTGATGACTCCAAATCCAAATTCACTTCCATCCCATGCCATGTGCTATAGAACGAGGCGCGTGTAAATAAATATGGGATTCTAATAGATGAAAACATACAAAAATTGTGGGAAACATGGGTAAGTAATACATAATAAAAAAAGTTAAATCTATATTATATAATAATGATCACTTTTTTCATGTATTTTCTATCCAACATAGTCATAGGAATCAACAACACCTGTACCAGATGAACAAAAACTATCGATGGCCTTAAAGTGGCCAGAACAATATGTCTGCATCATAGGTGTGGGTTTTGGGGTGACACCCCAAACATATTTTGAGAAAAATAAACAAGAGGAGGATCAAAGTGAATTAATAAAACAGATGATAGAAATAATAGATACCCTTGAAGAATAATTCCAATAGCAGAGAGAGATGATGGAAACTTTTATGGGGGAGTCAAAGAGAAGAATCAACTCAATAACAACCACTGTATGAAGATATTTCCCCACCCCCACCAGCTATGAGTCAAGTCATTCCCCTAAAAGAGATGTCTTATCCTAGGTAATCAATGATATAATAAAGTTTTTTGTGAAATTTGAATTAGACAAATATTGATACCTTTCATGTACTAATATTCTGCAAAGTGATAATGATTGTCACATATATCTATCAACACCCACCCATTGACTTGTAGTGAGGGCTACAATATTCAATATCCAAAATGACATGCAATACATCAAACCACTTCCAACAGGTCATGTGTGAGTGTCGATTAGCATAGAACATGAGCCGAGAACCAAGCTACTTGTTCCAATTCATGAGGAAGATATTCATACGGTTGAAACTTTTTTTGGAACATTCATCGCATAACAGTCACATCTTGTAAAAAAGCATGTTGACAAGGAGGTATTCATTTTCAATTTACTTTTCAATATAAACCAAAAACAATTAATGAAAAAAGGCCTGAATCGATGAATTTTATAATAGATGGATAAAGGGAAGGGATGAAACAAAAGATCGACTCAAAACCATCTCGAGGATCAACCAACCGATCAAAAATATCTATCAAAAGCACCATTACCTCACCCATTCTATATCTATATTTACTACCATTGAAGGTTCATGTGGATACAAAGTTCAAAGATGTTCATAATCACATAGTTGATTTTTAAGAAAATATGTATAGAGAGAAAGATCAAGACATACATATTTGAAAGAAAAAATTTAGATCATAGACTCTATTTAATACCAATGATTCAGGGGTAAAACTCTCCAATTTAATCATATCAAATATATTTTCATTTCTTTCATTATTTATTCCTTTTTGTGTTTTTATGTAGCATTGGATGCTCATTGTGGTAAATTTGGATACTCCAAAGATTTATTTCATGGATTTAATGAATAGATATCCAATAAACTATACACACATGATGGAATTTTTCAATAAGTAATACACTACATACAACAATTTAGAACTAAGCATCATGTTATATAATTTATATTATCTTTTAATGAGGGTTTTATTATGATAGGGCAATGTATCAATATCATGAAAAACAAGGAATGAGGCTAGGGGTTAAGCCAGAGAAAAAAAAGGAAATTTATACGACTGGAAAAGTATTAGGGTATATATAATAATATTTCACTATCCAAACACATATCAAAACAAATTACTTATTCTCCTCAATTTTTCTATAGTGTCTGAAACAAACCAATGGAAAAGATTGTGGTTATTATGTTTGTAAATTTATGAGAGAGATCATATTATATGAACAAAATAGCATACCTAAAGAGTTATTTTCAAAGATAATTACTATTTTATTTAAAATATTTATTAATCCTTTGTGTATTTATATTTTTCAGTACTACTATGACTATTGAAAAGACTCATATTCACAAGTCGATATAGATGTGCTCAGAAATAGATGGGAAGCTGATTATCCACTAAATGAGGCTAATATTCATTGTTAATATATATAATATTCATGTGATTTATTATTAATAAACACCATTTTAGTGCATTTTACACTTTGAACATCATTCCACATTATGATTGTAATACATTCTTAAAATGCACTCTTATGTGGTACATTTTTTAACATCATTTAAAGTACCCAATGATTCATCTGATTTTAAGGAATGTAATTATCCATATTTTAATTTTATATTTTGTTAAATTAATCTACACTTAAATATGAACATGTTTCATTCAGGGATCAATGGAGAAATCATGGAAGAATATGGGGATATTTTGTGATGAAATGAAACAATTCTGGAGAAGTCATATTGGACACCAGCCCGCTGATGAGACTGTGGGGCCCAACATACAGGCCCAATGAATCCCAAATTTCGTGGGATTATATAAGACATATAGAGGAACAAATCACAATTCATTATAAAATGCTAATTCGGCCTCCATGGTGTCCATTTAGGCGGCCCAAGTTAGAGATAAAATTTTGTGCCAGATTCTGAGGCCCAGAACAATAGTCCACTGATCTAATCATATCTCCGAATACACAACTCCAAATGGGCCCAAATTTTACCGGAGGGTAGGATACATCCGAGGATACATTTTATTCTTATATGTACGACTCTTATTCGTCGATCTAGAAGGACTTACAAGCGCGTCTTTTAGATGGAACCAAGCTGGCTGCCACCTCGGGTCAAGGGTGGAAAAGTCTCCTCTCCCTTACTTTCCACCACCCTAGGCCTACCATACTCAAGTGGGATCTTTTATACTGTTGGAGGATCCACCAAAGGCTCCAAAAATGCCTATTTAAGGTAGTGGTGTTGAAGGAGTTGAGAATATTTGGCTCTTGGTTTCATTGTAGTGGTATGCTGCCGCTTTGTGTTTGTAATCGCATTTCTTTCTCAGGTAAGTTGTTTAATTCACCTTAGTTTCTTAATAAAATTTATTCCTTTACTCTTATTCTCTTCTTCTACTTATCACGTTGATATTTTTGGTTCAATTTGTGAATTTATTCACACCATACTTTGTGATATTTATCACACAACAGAGGAGTGATCGATTTTTGTTGTTGTTTTTACTTCTTCAATTCCACCCTTTAAAGTCTACTTCCCGCTTCCGTTGAAGACATGTCATAAATGGAGGGATAAATATTTTATGGGTTGATCCAAGGTAGTAGAAAGGGGCTGGATTTTATGTTATTTATCACTCCATTAATGGCTAATCACTTCTTTTAAATTATATTTTTATTTGATGATTTTAAAACCTCTTCATCCTTATCGAATTTAAGGTCACACATTTCAAGTGCTAATACGAACCTATACCTTGGAGTGCTCAAAACTTTGATCCTTCAAGTGTATAGGTGATTAGTATTAAGTTGTGTAGGCATTATCCATTAAGTGATAATTTTGTTTGATCTTCTTAAATGAATCCATCTCAATTATAAGAAATTGAAATCATTAAAAATGGAATTCATCCAATCCACCCCGAGCGATAACCTAGGATCAACTCATTACCTTAATTTGAATTAACTTAAATCTGTTAGTGATCCTTTAAAACCAACTTAAATCAACCTAATTTGGCCACTTAATAGCAAAAAAAATCCATATAATGCACGTGTCCATAGGTACTTCTTATGTCTCTGAGGATTCGACAACCCAAACTAGACTACAAGGACCGTCCTACCTTATTATTTTGGGTAAATTTGAGAGAGAATAAAATTTTGGCGCCGTTTTCGGGGACCCAAGTAAGTCATCTAAACACCCATTCTATTCTCCCCCATTTCTTCTTTTCTCATCCAAATTCCCTTATCTTGTCCCTTCCTCATTTTTTTTCTTTTGGCGCATGTCCGCCTACACCCGCGATCAATCAAACCGTCCAGTTAGGGTGGATAGTCCTGGGGTTGGGGAGTCAAGTACACTAGGGGAACTATTTCCATTAGATACTAATCTTCCTAATACTCCAAATTCCAAAACTGATCCAATTTTAATAGAAGATCTTCAAAGAAACCAACTCATAAACCCGGGTGTGAACCAAAATGGAAACCCAAATGAGGCAGCCCCAAACTTGGGGAATGCAATTGATCAAACCATGAATGACTACCTCACACCTTCCTGGACCAATTCCCCCTCATTCATTAGACATAACTCCCTAGGAGATTCCAACTACATCTTTAAACCCCATGTCCTAAACCATCTTCCCACATTCCATGGAATGGAGTCCGAGATGCCCTACCTTCACATTAAGGAGTTCAATGACATTGTAGAAACCATGTGTCCCCCACATCAACTAGAATAAACTCTTGGTACCAACTACAAAGATAATTCTATAAAAAATACTTTCCCCACCACAAAACAATTTCACTTAAAAAGAGTATCCAAAAAAAATTTGAAAAAGAGGGAGATTCATTCTATGAAACATGGGAGAGGTTCAAAGAAACTCTAAACATGGTTCCACACCATGGTTTTTATATTCCTAAACAAGTGAGAATTTTCTATGAAGGGTTGGGTCCGGGGAGGAAACAATTCATTGACATGATGTGTAATGGAACATTTAAAAACAAATCCCCAAATGATGATTACGAGTATCTAAAAAGCCTTTCTGAACAAAACCAAACATGGAGAACTTCACCTTATTCTGAAAAGCCACAAAGAACTACTGGAATTCATACACTTAGATAAGATGAAAGCCTTAGGACTAAACTTGCAGCACTCTCTAGGAAGGTTGAAGAGATAGACCTTAGGAAAGTCCATGAAATCCAAAATGTTGACCCTGTTTGCACAATTTGTGACAAACATGACCATAAGACAGACAACTGCCCAACCATTCCATCCATCAAGGATGTTATTTTAGGAGGACCCCCAGTGGAAGTAAATTCTTTGAACTTTCAAAAGCCTCAATACCAAAACAACTTCAACCCAAGGTATAAGGACCACCTAGGCTTCCGCTGCAAAGATAACCAACAACCTATCCAACCACAGGGACAAAATCCTTACCCCCATCAGAACTACCAAACCCATAACCAGTTCCAAACCCAACCTATCCAATACTAACAGCCACCGGTCCATTTTCAACAAACTATCCCACCTCCAAAATATCCCCCTGGGATAAAACAATCTTCTCAAGAACCAACCCAAACTGTTCCACAAATCCTACTAGAACAGCTGTGCAAAAAAATGGAAAGTATGAACTCAGAAGTCTCTTCCCTTAAACAAGAACTTCAAACCATAAAAACTGGAAAGGCACCCATGCCTACTCAGGCGGTTCCATCCTCAACATCAAGGGGAGAGTCAAGTTGTCCTCAAACAAATCATGAACAACTAAAGGCTGTGACTGTTTTAAGAAGTGGGAAATCAATTTAGAAACCTAAATAACTAATTCAGAACCCACCTGAAGATTCAAACTTGGATGAAAATTCAAATGAACCACAAGATCAAACTGAGGAAACTGATAACAATGTGAAATAAACAACTCTTCAACAAACAACCCCACAACCTGCACCATTTCCTCAATGCATGAGGGAGAAACCCAAGCCTGAACTGAGTGAAACATTGAGGGAAATCTTCTCACATGTCAAGTTGAACATTCCCCTTCTCGATGCCATCCAAACCATACCTGCCTACTCAAAGTAACTTAAGGACTTGTGCACTTTTAAAAGAAAATTTTCACATAAAAACCAAGTCCTTTTGGCTGCTAATGTGAGTACCACCATTCAAGGGACCATTCCTCCTAAGTTGAAAGACCCAGGTTTTCCTTACATCAATGTTGAACTAGGAGAAAGCAAATTTGTCAAGGCCTTCTGTGATCTAGGTGCTAGTTTCAATCTCATCCCCCATGCCGTGTACTACCGGTTAGGCCTAGAAGAACTCCAACCCACATCTGTCACACTTAAACTTGTTGATCGTAGAATTAGGGTTCCAAAGGGGATTTTAAAGGACGTTCTGGTAATGGTTGAAAACTTTATCTACCCTTCTGACTTCATTGTCCTTGAAAACCATCCAAACTTAGGAAATAAGGAACAAACCCCAATCATCTTTGGTCGTCCCTTCCTTGCAAAAATCAACTCTATTATCCGAGTCCAAAATGGGAACATGACCATCACCTTTGGGAACATGAGTCTAGATGCAAGCTCACAAATAGGGGATGACGAGGAAATTCATGAAGTAAACATGATAGGAATCATTGATAATGAATCCATAGAACATCAAGGAATATTTGATGAATGTTTAAGTCAGGATGAGATTGATTTCCTTTTTTCACATGAAGTAATTTTATCTCCTTGGCTTGAATCATTTTCAAATTCCTCTTATAATGAAGTCTTTGGTCCAAAAATTAGTGAAACCTTTTAAGAAACCTCTTTCATAGAGACCACTCCAACTTATTTCCCTAAATCTGATCAAGCCAATCTAGTAGCTGAAACTTCTATATTTGGGGAATCAATCTTATCTAAAAATTTAGGAAATAAAATTGATCTTGATCTAATGTCCCATTCTGCTGAAATTCTGAACCGACCTGAGCTTGAATTGAAGGAACTTCCCGCTGCACTCAAGTATGCTTTCCTAGGGGACAATCAAAAATATCCTATTTTCATTTCTTCTTCTCTTGAAGCCAATCATGAGAGGATGCTTCTAGATATCCTTAGGAAACATAAGAAATCCATTGGTTGGACCCTGTTTGATATTCCCGGGATTAGCCCACTTATTGGGACTCATAGAATTGTTCTGGAATCTGATTCAAATCCATGTCGTCAACCTAAATGGTGACTCAATCCTAATATCATGGAGGTGGTAAGGAAAGAACTTCTGAAATTGTTAAAAGCTGGTATCATATATCCCATAGCTGAGAGTGAATGGGTGAGCCCAATCCAAGTGGTTCCAAAAAAGGCTAGAATCACAGTGATAACCAATGAGGATGGATAGATTCTTCCAACTATGGTGAGTAGTGGATGGAGGGTCTGCATTGACTATAGGAAGCTAAACTTATTCACCAAGAAGGACTATTTCCCCTTACTATTCATTGACCAATTCCTTGAGAGAGTGGCAGGTCACGCCTTCTACTGTTTCTTAGATGGGTACTCGGGGTATAATAAAATTGAGGTCTCCCTAGAGGATCAAGGGAAGACTACATTAACATGTCCATTCGGCACTTTTTCCTTCAAACGCATGCCCTTCGGGCTATGCAATGCCCCTGGAACCTTCCAACAGTGCATGATGGGAATCTTCTCAGACATGGTAGGGGATTTTCTATAGGTATTCATGGATGAATTCTCTATGTTTGGGGATACATTTGAGGGATGTATGGAGAATGTGGAGAGAGTCTTGTCAATATGTGAAGAGAAGAATCTAGTCCTAAACTGGAAAAAATTTCATTTCATGGTTAAAGAAGGACTAGTTCTAGGCCATCTGGTCTCAGGTAGAGGGATTGAAGTTTATAAAGACAAGGTTGACATCATATGTCACCTTCCATCACCCAAAACTGTCAAGGAAGTGCGGTCTTTCTTAGGACATGCTGGTTTCTATAGAATATTCATCAAGGACTTTAGTTCAATCTCTCATCCCCTTTGTGCTCTCCTAGTAAAGGATGCTCCATTTGTTTGGACATAAATCTGTGAGGGTTCATTCTCAACCCTCAAATCCTCTCTCACCTCTCCTCCCATTATGAAATATCTAAATTGGAACCTTATTTTCGAACTTATGTGTGATTCCAGTGACTTTGATGTAGGAGTTGTGTTAGGACAACATTGTGATAAAACTCCTTATGTCATTGCTTATGCAAGCAAATACTTAAATGATGTCCAAATCAACTACACCACCACTGAAAAGGAGTTACTTGCTATTGTTTTTTCCTTAGATAATTTTAGGTCCTAACTCTTAGGATCCCCCATCACTGTGTTCACTAACCATTCTGCACTAAAATAGCTCTTCCAAAAACAAGATGTTAAGGCTAGACTGATTAGGTGGGTCCTTCTCTTGCAATAATTTGACCTCACAATCAAGGATAAAAAGGGTGTTGAAAATGTTGTAGTTGATCACCTCTCTAGGATGGAATTCAAAGACAACTCAAATCACCTTTCTGTGTCTGATTCATTTCCTGATGAACACCTATACTCTGTGAGTGACTGCCCTTGGTATGCTGACATAGCCAATTTCTTAGTTACAGGAGTCATTCCAAAATTCTTAGGGACTCAATATCGAAGGAAATTCCTTTTTGATGTTATACACTATGTGTTTGATAATTCATACCTCTATAAGTTCTTCCCTGACCAAGTCATTAGGAGGTGTGTTCCAGAATCTGAACAAGAGTCCATCCTTAAATTCTATCATAGTGAGGCGTGTGGAGGTCACTTTTCTTCTAAGAAAACATCTGCAAAGATTCTTCAATGTGGTCTCTTCTGGCCCACCCTCTCAAGGGACTCCTACACATTTTTTCAAAGTTGTCATAGGTGTCAACAAGTAGGGTCCATCACAAAAAGGAATCAAATGCCACTCACTCCCATCTTAGTGGTTGAAATCTTTGACTGTTGGGGAATTGATTTCATGGGTACCTTCCCAAACTCTAGGGGATACCTCTACATTCTCTTAGCTATTGATTATTTATCAAAATGGGTTGAGTCCATTCCCACTAAGTCCAATGATCATCAAGTTGTGATTTGATTTCTAAAAGAGAACATATTTTCTCGATTTGGAATTCCTAGGGATATAATCAGTGATCGAGGAACCCATTTCTACAACCACTCATTCTCTTCACTCATGTCTAAGTATGGAATTTCTCACAAAGTGTCCACTGCTTACCACCCACAGACCAATGGTCAAGCTAAGTTAGCTAATTGTGAAATCAAAAAAATTCTTGAGAAAACTGTCAATCCTTCTAGGAAAGATTGGTCTGAGAAACTCTTGGATGCTCTTTGGGAATATCGTACAACATAAAAAACCATCCTAGGAATGTCACCATATAGTTTGGTTTATGGAAAAGCATTCCATTTACCTGTTGAAATTGAGCATAACGCCTTTTGGGAAATTAAGAAAATGGATTATGACCTCTCATTGGCCAGAACTAAAAGGAAATTAGATCTCAATGAACTAGAGGAACTAAGTATGGAGGCTTATGAAAATTCAAGGATCAATAAAGCTAGAGTTAAAGCCTACCAATCTATGAATATCAAGGTCAAACATTTTGAACCGGGAAAACTTGTTCTCTTTTATAGTTCAAAATTTCATTTAAACCCGGGAAAGTTAAGGTCTATATGGTCAGGACCTTTCATAGTGCATCATGTGTACCCCCATGGGGAAGTAGAGATTCAATATCCCACAAGTGGTTACATTTTCAAGGTCAATGGTCAATGGTTAAAACCATTCATTGAATCATTCAATAAACATGAAATAGAGGTTGAGTTAACTGAGCCAACCTATGAACCAGGAACAAATTGATAGATTTAGGATCTATGTCAGGATAACGATGTTAAAAGAAGCGCTAAATGGGAGGCAACCCATGGTTTTCAAGTTTACTATCATTTTGTTGTTTTAATCAACTTTATATTTTAAATAGGATTAATTAATCATTTTGATATTTAATAAAAAAAATTAGACTATTGACCTATTCTTATTTTATGAGTATGGATGGGTATGAAAGGGGAGCATCGTATTCATATGTGTCACACAGTGTGATCCCTGAGTAATACCTTACCTAGAAATTTAAAAGAAGACAATTTATCATTATTTTGATTTAAAAAAAAGAAAAAAACAACAAAAAAACAGGGAAAAACATAAAAATAATGATACTTGGAATTCAATAAGTCATTGTGTTATTTGTTTTGTCTGGTTTGTTCTTCTTTGTATGGTTCAGGGACTATTTTGGGTGATACATGTTCAATCAAGTAGGTGCCTACATCCCCTAAGATATCAAAGGACTAATTTGGAGCAGCAAGAATTTCAACTTCAACCACCAGGTGACTTGATTCCATGATCCTCATTCTCAATTTCCTTTCTGAACATTCATTCTCTACCTCTACCCCCTTCTAAATTTTCTTTTTTTAAACACTGTTGACAGTGTTATTTTAAGTTGGGGGGGAAGATAAATTAAAAAATGCTTTTATGTCAAAAAAATTAATGATTTGAAAAAAAAATGTGAAAATGGAAGGAAAATTTCCTTTAACTTTGAACATGGTAATACACATTGCACACTTTGAAACTGAATATCAAATAATTTAGAATGCCCTGATTCTGATTTTAATCCTTGTATAATTTCATGAGCATAGATTTTGGAAAGTGTGGTTGTCCAATGTTATATTTCATCATTTATGTTTTCATCCAAAAAAAGATCAAAATGCACGTCCTTTGGATAGTGGGGTATTAGTTTGAGTTCATGGGGTCCCCCAAATAAATAGCATAGTTTTAGTGATAACTTTAGTTTTAATATTAGTATTCATAAAAAAATAAAATAATAATAATAAATTTGCACGTAGAGCAATGAAATGACCTAATGTGTGGCTTTCGGCACTTGGGGATCGTGAATCCATAGTTGTCTGACCCAGAGTTAGTAATTTTATCTCTATTTTTGGTAATTTTAATTTGTTTTTGACTGAGTTAACTTGATTTGATGCCCAATTATGTGGGCTTCACTTGGTTCCCTAAGGTCTTTGAGCCTGGGAGTCATCGGCAAAGTCTCACTACAGGGGTTGACTCTTTTGAGTGCAATTTCAATTACCATGGAAAAATTGCAAAAAAAAACAAAAAAATATGATACAAAAAAAAATTAAATACTCATGTTAATATTGAAATGTGATTCCACCTAGAGCTTCCTTCATTTCCCCCTTGAATAAAGATGAACCCCCATGTCTATTATGATACACAACACATCCTCATACTTAATTGATATTGGATGAAATATGGAAATGAATTTGAACAAAGGAATGGGCTTGGGATTGGGATCTGCTTATGAAACAATATTGTATTAAAATATTTTTATGGGTTTCATGATTGTTTGTTATAAATGTTTTTGGTGATCATTGTGTATTAAAATGTTTTTGGAAAATGGAATTTAAATTTCATATTATTGAGATATATTTTTCTCGGGACTAGCAAAACTCAAGTTGGGGGGTGTGATTAGCCAAAAAATGAGGATAATATTCATTGTTAATATATATAATATTCATGTGCTTTATTATTCATAAACACTATTTTAGTGCATTTTACACTTTGAACATCATTCCACATTATGATTGTAATACCTTCTTAAAATGCACTATTATGTGGTACATTTTTTAACATCATTTAAAGTACCCAATGGTTAATCTGATTTTAAGGAATGTAATTATCAATATTTTAATTTTATATTTTGGTAAATTGATCTAAACTTTAATATGAACATGTTTTATTCAGGGATCAATGGAGAATTCATGGAATAAGATGGGGATATTTTGTGATGAAAGGAAATAATTCTGGAGAAGTCAGATTGGACACCAGCCCACTGATGAGACCGTGGTTCCCAACATACAGGCCCAATGAATCCCAAATTTCGTGGGATTATATAATACATGTAGAGTAATAAATAACTCTTCATAATCCAATGCTAATTCGGCCTCCATGGTGTCCATTTTGGCGGCCCAAGTTAGAGATAAAATTCTGAGCCATATTCTACGGCCCAGAAAAACAGTCCACTAATCTATTCATATCTCCGAATACACAACTCCAAATGGGCCCAAATTTTACATGCGGGTAGTATAAATCCGGGGATACATTTTATTATGCTATGGTCCACTCTGATTCGTCCATCTATAAGGACTTACAAGCACGTTTGTTCGGTAGAAGCAAGTTGGCTGCCACCTCGGGTCAAGGGTGGAAAAGTCTCCTCTCCCTTACTTTCCACCACCCTAGGCCTACCATACTCAAGTGGGATATTTTTTAATGTTGGAGTCTCGACCCTAGGCTCCCAAAATGCCTACTTAAGGCATTTGTGGTGAAGGAGTTGAGAATATTTGGTGCTTGGTTTCATTGTAGTGTTATACTGTCGTTTTGTGTTTGTAATCACATTTCTTTCTCATGTAAGTTGTTTAACTCACCTTAGTTTCTTAATAAAATTTCTTCCTTTACTCTTATTCTGTTCTTATACTTATCACATTGATACCGTTGGTTCAAGGTGTGAATTTATTCACACCATACTTTGTGATATTTATCTCACAACGGAGGAGTGATCGATTTTTGTTGTTGTTTTTACTTCTTCAATTCCACCCTTGTAAGTCTACTTCCCGCTTCCATTGAAGACATGTCATCAATGGAGGGCTAACTATTTTATGGGTTAATCCAAGGGAGTATCAAGGGGATGGATTGGATGTTATTTATCACTCCATTAATTTCTAATCACTTCTTTTAAATGAGATTTTTATTTGATGATTTTAAAACCTCTTCATCCTTATTGAAATTAAGGTCACACATTTCAAGTGCTAATACGAACCTCTACATTGGAGTGCTCAAAACATTGATCATTCAAGTATATGGGTGATTAGTATTAGGGTGTGTAGGAATTAAACCAGTAAGTGATGATTTCGTTTTATGTTCTTAAATGAATCCATCTCAATTATAAGAAATTGAAATCATTAAAAAAGGAATTCATCCAATCCACCCCAAGCGATAACCTAGGATCAACTCATTACCTTAATTTGAATTAACTTAAATCTGTTAGTGATCCTTTAAAACCAACTTAAATCAACCTAAGTTGTCCACTTAATATCCAAAAACAATCCATAGAATGCACGTGTCCGTAGGTACTTCTTAGGTCTCTGAGGATTCGACAACCCAAACTAGACTACAAGGATCGTCCTACCTTCTTATTTTGGGTAAATTTGAGAGAGAATCAGCAGCATACCTGATGGAAGAATGTACATAAATAGAATGAATATTTGACTTCCATATAAGTAGTGTATTGTTTCATATTTATGTTTAATTTAATTCTTTTTAGTATTACACATATAAGAATTTTTTTCTTATATAGGTGGATTTCTTTGTTCGAGTTGGGGCAGTTTGTTCAAATATGCTTATGCACGTGAGGGATTGAACTTTGAGGCTGCAACTCAGGATTCAATGATAAGGTAAATTTTTTTTAATATACTATTTTTTTCCTTATAATATTATATGTTTTATACTATATTAATATAATCTAAATTAAACGTTTGACTACTCATGCAGACAATATCTTCTATAGACTTATTCTCCCTCAAAACCTTATCACCCCTACATTGTCAGCATTTATCACTTTCCTTCAAAGGAATTGGAGTTATCTTGAAGGAAATTGATAAATGTTGACACTTTAGTGTTACCATTTCGATAAAGAAATAAAATGGAAATCATGGTAATGCATGATGTGTCTGGTATGACTCAAAGTGTGTCTTTTATTTAATTAATTAATTTTGTCATCATTTTATCTACTATTTGTAAGTTAATTTCCTTATCATTTTTATCTAATACTTAGGTTATTAATAATGGTTTTGTAAATGGTATGTTTAATAAGGTTTATAGTAAAGAATAACTTGATTAGAGACTCTTATGAACTATTTCTTTATGTTCCCATATTTCCAAAAGCAGTAGACCTAAACTATTCTGGCATGGATCATTATGTTATTTAAGGAATATTAATCTACTAAGATTTTATATCTATGTATGAAATGTTTGGGTCAATATAGTTGGTATCAGCACAACTAACCTACTCAAAAATGGGCAAAATGAACAAGTGTCCAGTATCATTCCAAGTATCCCTTTTTATTTAAAATTGACATTACTTTTAGTAAAAAGAACAAGTGAGATACTAAAAACTGAGCAAATTCATTCTGATTATTTTGATATTTAGTAAAATGATCCATAATTAAGTTTTGATGTGTAGGAATCAAACTCACCTCAATATGATTCACGTTGTGGTCAGTATAACTTTAAGTGTATATTTTTATATTAAATTGACATTAAATTTAGCAAAAAGAACAACTAGCATACTGAAAAATGAGAAAATAAATTCAAATTGTTTTGATAATTTAGTAAAATTATCCATGAGTCATTTTTGATGTTTAGGAATCAACCAAACCTCAATCTTACGTACATTGTGACCGTTATGACTAAAAGTTTCCATTATCAGTTTAAAATTAACATTTTAGTTCAAAATGTTTCACTCACTGAAAACCAATAAAAAATGCTCCAATTGTTTTCATAATTTATTAAATAGATTCATAAGTAATTTTTGATGTGTATGAGGTAGTCTCACATCAAACTGATGCACGATGCGATCAGTATGACTCAAAATGTGTGTTTCCAGTTTGAAATGGCATTTTAGTAAAAAAACACAACTGGCATACTGAAAACTTAGAAAATACATTCATATTGTTTTTATACTTTAGAAAAATTATCTATATGTAATTTTTGATGTTTAGAAATAAACCGCATCTTAATACGACACATGTTATGTCTGGTATAAAACAAAGTGTCTCTTTTTATTTAAAATTGACATTAGTTTAAGTAAATACAACAAGTGACATACGAAAAATCAAGAAAATTAATTCATATTGTTTTGATATTTTAATAAAATTATACATGAGTCATTTTTTACATTTATGAGTCAAACTCACCTTAATATGATTCACGGTGTGACCAGTATGATTCAAGGTGTGTCTTTTTATTTAAAATTAATATTAATTTAAGTAAAAAAGAACAAGTGACATATTGAAAACTGAGAAAACACATTAGGATTTCTTTTATATTTTAGGAAAATGATCCATCAGTAATTTTTGACATGTAGGAATCAACCAAACCTCAATACAATGAACAGTGTGACCGGTATGACTAAAAGTGTACATTATTAATTTAAAATTGACATTTTAGTTCAAAATGTTTCACTCACTAGAAACCAAGAAAATGCACTACAATTGCATTGATAATTTAATAAAGTGATTAATAAGTCATTTATGA
The DNA here is from genome assembly GCA_963277665.1 of Viscum album. Taxonomy (NCBI): domain Eukaryota; kingdom Viridiplantae; phylum Streptophyta; class Magnoliopsida; order Santalales; family Viscaceae; genus Viscum; species Viscum album. Next base: position 1,297,840,891 of record OY728135.1, read on the forward strand.
GGTGTATGAAGTAATCTCATTTAAAATTTATAAATGATGTGACCAATATGACTCATAATGCGTGTTTCTAGTTTGAAATGACATTTTAGTAAAAAAACACAACTGGCATACTGAAAACCAAGAAAATGCATTTGAATTGTTTTGATACTTTATTAAAATGATCTATAAGTCATTTTTTACATTTAATAATCATCTAAACCTCAATATGATGCACAGTGTGGCTAGTATTACTCAAAGTGTCTCCTTTTATTTGAAATTGACATCAATTTAAGTAAAAACAACAAGTGGCATACTATAAATTGAGAAAATGCATTCAGATTGTTTTGATATTTTAGTAAAATGATTCATTATTCATTTTTTACATCTATGAGTCAAATGAAACTCAATAAGATACATATTGTGACCATTATGACTCCAATTGTTTCGTTTTATTTAAAAATTACATTAATTTAAGTAAAAAAGAACAAGTCGTATACTAAAAACTGAGAAAATGCATTCAGATTGTTTTGATACTTTAGAAAAATGATCCATGAGTCATTTTTGACTTGTAGGAATGAACCAAACCTCAATAAATCAAATAGTGTGAATGGTATGACTAAAAGTGTCTGATATCAGTTTAAAATTAACATTTTAGTTCAAAATGTGTTACTCACTGAAAACCAAGAAAACACACTCTGGTTGTCTTGATAATTTAGGATAGTGATTCATGAGCCATTTTTGTGGGTGTATAAATTAGTCTTGTGTCAAACTGATGCACTATGCAACCGGTATGACTCATAATGCATGTTTCCAGTTTGAAATGACATTTTAGTAAAAAAACTCAACTAGAATACTGAAAACTGATAGAACAAATTCAGATTGTTTTAATACTTTTTGAAAATAATCTATAAGTAATTTTTGACGTGTTGGAATCATCTGCACCTCAATATGATGCATGGTGTATCTGGTATAACTAAAATTGTCTCTTTTTATTTAAAATCAACATTAATTTAAATAAAAACAACAAGTGACATATTGAAAACCTATAAAATTCATTCATATTGTTTTTATATTTTAGTAAAATTATTTTTAAGTCATTTTTGATGTGTAAGAATTAGTTGAACCTTAATACGATGCAGGGTGTGGCCGGTATCACTCAAAGTGTCTCTTTTTATTTCAAATTGGAAATAATTTAAGTAAAAACAACAAGTGACATACTGAAAACTGAGAAAATGAATTCATATTATTTTTATACTTTAGGAATACGATCCATGAGTCATTTGTGACATGTAGAAATCAACCAAAACTCAATTTGATTCATGGTGTCACCGATATGACTAAAAGTGTTTGTTATCAGTTTAAAATTAACATTTAAGTTCAAAATGTGTCACTCACTGAAAACTAAGAAAATGCACTCTGATTATCTTGATAATTTAGTATAAATATTCATTCATTTGTGACATGTATGAAGCAGTCTCACATAAAAATGACACATGATGCGACCGGTCCAACTCTTAATGCACGTTTCCAGTTTGAAATTAAATTTTAGTAAAGAAACACAGCTGGCATACTAAAAAATGATCAAACACATTCAGGTTGTTTTTATACTATAGCACAATGATAGATAAGTCATTTGTAACATATAGGAATCATCTTCACCTCAATATGATGCACTGTGTGGCTGGTATAACTCCAAATGTGTCATTATTTAAAATCAACATTAATTTTAGTAAAATAACAAGTGATATATTCAAAACTAATAAAATTCATTCAGATTGTTTTGATATTTTAGGACAATGATCCATAATTCATTTGTGACATGTAGGAATTAACCCCACCTCAATAGGACGCACAGTGTGACTAGTATAACTCCAAATGTGTCCTTTTTTATTAAATATTGATATTTTATTAATGTATTATTTCATATTAATGTTTAATTTATTTATTTATAGTATTACTAACATAATATTTGTTTTCTTATATAGGCAGAATCTTTTTCTCAGGTTGAGATGATTTTTTTGGTAACTGATACCATGAGAGAACATTTTTGAGAGGGAATCACGAGCATCAAAAGATGAAACATTATTTTTTTTAAAAAAATTTGGATAACTGTATATTTAATTATATAAAACATTGCTTGAAATGTATATAGAAGTGTTTTTTTATATACCATGGGTGGAAATTTTTATATTCCTAGTGTCACATTAAATGTATATATAATTGTTTGAAATTGCAGGTTTTTGTAGGTTTTTGTTGGGAGTTCTATTATATTAACAGCAAATTGCATCCATAAAGGCCTTTATCGGTGCTATTTCGAGTGCTGATAAAGTATCAGTGCTATTTAAATCACTGATAAAGCCCCCCCCCCACCTCGTTATTATCACTGCGATTAACAGTGATTTTTTAGCACTGTTAAAATCCATTTTGTGCGCTGTTAAAGGGAATATGTGTATTAGTGATTGTAGGGAAGTCCTATAGGGATTATAGATCAAAATAAAACATAGTAAGATTCCATTTTCCCCATGAACCCCATGGTTCTAGTTTGTGTATGTGGTTTGGTCATAAGGATTTGGAGTTGGTTGTTCACTCCCATTATGATATGGTCTCTATGGAATGTTTGTAATGTGGTTAGTGGGAATCACAACTCTCATATACCACCCGATGAGTGGTCATAGGGGATTGAGTAAAAAAATTTGATAATTCTTAATGGCCCTTTAATCATACCCACAATTATGATAAATGTGATTATAGATAAATATAGAGTTGATATTTGGTCACTCCTTGGGGCTTATCATCATTATCATGGTGTAAGTTATCCCTTACATTGATAGAGTCAATAATCCCCTATATATGTGGGGTGTGGGTTCTCCATGCTAGTTTTAGTTTTTCATAGACTTCATTGGGGTGCAGAATAACCCTTATGTGGGAGGATATAGTACTCTCCTTGATCGATTTTATCCCTAGGTGAGGTGTGAGGTCCTCCTTAACGGTTGGTAACTCCCTTGGTCAGATTACGTATTCTAGTGAGGAACAGGTTTCTTGTTATCATTTTTTAATGGTGGAATGATGGTTAGGGTATTTAAGTAGCATGGATAGTATGGATGTTCATGGAATTGTGGTGTTAAGGGTGCTTTAGGTTCCCCTTTGGTATGCTTCTCGGGTGGAGTTGAGCTGAGTGTAAAAAGACATGCTATACTATTGGTTATTTTCTACCTTAAATAATATTAGGGACTTGAGAATTCATTTTAGGTCCTATTATGGTAGAGTAGGTGTGTTTTAAAAATTGTGAAATGGGTTAGGGAAATCCCCCATTGGACGAGGTATGGGTCACCCATCTGTGGGGTTGGTAACACCCTCAAACATTATGAATTCCTTTCATTGAGGTGTGGGTCCCCCACTTCAATCAATATCTTGATGTTAGATTCTAAGAGTGAGATGTTAAGTTGGGACTTATGTGGTATAAGGAATTTTTCCAAGAACAATAGTTCATCGGTGAGTCCGTCGTGCCACACTATATGTTGGTCGGGTCATGATATTGGAGAATGTATTGTATCTTATGGTTAAGTGAGCCTCCCCTGTGTGTGGTATCTTCTTGATTGTAATTATTTGGTTTGAGGTTGATATTTTTTTTGGGGTCCCCTAATACAAACTAAATGTGGTTTAAACTTTCTTGTCGTGTATAGGAATGGTTGAGTCTTTCCCTTAAGGTGTGTTGTTTATTTACAGGCCCCTTATTCTAGGGATTGAGTAGATCATCATGATATCTTTTCCCCATGTGAGACTTTGGTTAGGGTTTTATAAGGTATTGAAGTCATATATTCTTCCCCCATCATGTTTTCTCCCCCTTGACTTCAACCGGGTGGTTATACAGTTTATCCCTTGGTTATGAAATGACCAACAAGAAATTTCCCTTTATGTTTTCAGAGTGTCTTATTGGGTATTTTTTACTCATCCCTATATTAGATTCAAGCTCAAACATGTTTTTTCTGTGTAGATAGAGCATAGGTTGGTGGAAATTCAAGTGTATGTGGTGCTAGTGTAGTTATACCATGGGGGATCTTGATGGGGTTAATTGATTATAGTGCCCGGGTTGGATTTGGAGATATGTGGTGATTTACTTTATTAGTATCTCAAGGTCTATGAATTAGGATATCATGCCATGTGTTTTTACCTTGTGTTCCAACATTTGTAATGTATATTATTAGGATATTTAGCGGCTGTTTCATGCATGTTTTATGTCAGTTGGTTGTGTATATCCTATATGGATGTGATTTTTATGGTTTATAGCTGATGTTTGTGTGTGTGTGTGTGTGTATTTCCACTACATGCAGTAAGGAATCCTATATATGTTTATTCCTTCTTATTAATAGTCACCAACCCCAAGCCTAATGGATATAGACTTAGGGTGGAACACTCAGCTTTTCATTAGCCCATGTGAGGTCTCGGTGGGTCGGGTCATGTCAGATTGGTATTAGAAAAAGTTGGTCCAAAGGAAAGATTTTGTAGTTAGGTTCCTTGTGAGCTCTGTTTTGGGACATATAGGAAAAAAATTAAGGTACTTAGGTTTAGTTTTCATGTTAGGGAACCCAACTAGAATGTGGTGAGTGACACATTCCTACATAAGGATGCTAATAAACTATTAACTAAATTAAGTTTTTAGGGAATTTTTTATAGGGTATGATTAAGTTGTTCCATGAATCATAAAGTGGTTTGTGAATTTTTATCTTATTAATGTGATGTTATACATCTAGATATGTCATCGTGTTAAGAGGATTTTGATTCTCTCATGATAATGAATTTTCTAGAGGTGTGTAATTATCCTTCTATGGATAATGAGATATATGGGAATACTCAGGGTCATGTGAAATTCTTGTGTGGTATTATCTCAAAGTTTTAGTGGTTTGGTGCCTAGAGAATTTTCTTGGTGTGAACCTGACATAGGGATAGATATCCTGATATCCATGGTCATTTTCTTTGGATGGGGTTGGTAACCCCTAGTGGTGTAGATTCTAGGGAAGGTGACTCACATATTCTCTATAGAGATGAATTGTATTTTAAGTACTACCCTATGAGTTTATGTTTGGATCATCTATGCTTAGGGTTAATAACTTTTGTGATGTCATGTTGGCAATAGGGTGTGAGTCCCCTATTTGAGATTGTGGAGTTTGGTGCTCCCCTGTAAATATGGGGGCATAGGCTACCATCCATGGGTGTGAAAATCCTTAATTCAAGATTGGGGGTGATACTCCCATGGTCCTAACGAGGTGTGAGTCCCCTATACTATAGTGGTGTTAGTACTCCCTTATTAGATTTGTAGTGGAGTTGGTACTCCCCTGGTAGATAGGGAATTAGTCCTCTATCTATAGTTGTTACTTCTCTTTACTAGATAGGATGTGGTTCATTTAACCATGAAATTAGGAAATCCCTCTGAGATATAGGGTGTAGGTCCTCTATGGTAGGGGCAAGTACTCCCTTGACCAACATACATAATTGGGTGAGTTGTGAGTCCCCTATATGTGTTGTGGAGGTTGTAAATCCCCTAAAAGTTTAGAATCATAGACTATTTTTCATAGGTTCATGGGTTCTCCATTTGGGTGTCGGATTGGTACTCCCTCGATCCCAAAAAAATTTGGGTCCCCTATACTATTGAGGAGTCAGTACGCCCATAAGAGACAAGTCATGGTTCCTCCACCTATAGCAGTCGATGTTCGACATGATATAGGGTAAGTTTCTACTACCCATGTGGTTCAGTATCTCCCCTAGAGTTTGGGGCATGAGTTCTACCCCCACCCACCTCTTAACTAGTTCATATAATCTTAGTGAGGTTCATGTCCCTTTCCATATTTTTTGTGGTTTATTAGAGTTTAACTAGTGCATGATGGTTTTTTGTGATCTCTTGACCGAGAGTATATCCCCAAGATGATCCTTTGAATGAGTTTGGTTTAGCATATCAATCTCTTTTATCCAAAGGATAAGGGATATAATGAGCTAGATCCTAGGAATAATATCCTTTAGCTGATGGGATTTATTGGATGTTTCCCTCTTATGTGTGAGCTACATCCTTTATGCAACGATTTTGTCTCGTGAGTGATGGAAAAACAACCGATGATGATTGTTGTGGTAAGTTTATCTAGGTGTTATGAGGAAGATGTATCGATCTACTTCCTCCCCCACAACCTCAAGGTGGAAATCACTAGAATTAGGGTGTTGGTTTCCAATACCATGAATTGGTGTGAAGTGATGGAGTTATTTTACCATGTAGTGTGTGATGTAGCTTGATATATGATCTATGTAATTTTTCTTTCATGCACACATTTGTTAGTGTTGGAACTAATAGATTTTGGTGTTGGATTTGTTATAAATCACTTGTATATTATCAATTATTGGATTCTATTGATGATTTGGAGATTTAGATCTCATAGAAACATGTGTGTAGGAATGCAAAGAGACACCTTGATATTACCATATATCAAGGATCTATTTTGTATCTTGGGGAGTTGATTTCATATTCAGGTGGTGCAGAAAAATTAAGGATGAACTCTTCATTTCCCTAGACTAATAGAAAATATTGTGTTGAATATCCAACATTAAATAGAAGAATATATTGTTGAATATTTATAGGATGAAAAGGAATCAGATACTAAATATGTGTAAGGTATGCTGGTTGAAGTTCATAAGTTATGTATTTGCATGTCTGGATAGTTGATCTGAAGACAATAGTTGTTATGCCTAGGTATTACACCTGAAGATGGGTTTAATTAATTATTTAATTCATTGGAAGATTAGAAGAATTATGGAATATGAAAAGTGAAGATATTTTATAAGTAAAATATACGCATGGAATATGCATTCAATGTTTTCAAAATTATTGGATTCCAAAATTCATAGAAATTTTTCATTTTCATGTATAGAGTAAAGGTAATAGGTTATAAGAAGTTTGGATACGTTTAAAGAATTTTTTTCTGGTTTTTAAGGAAAATGATGGTTGTTCACGAGGCAGGGTCAGCCCATGGGCAAGCCCCATGAGCCCTTGGGCTAGGGAAACGGTTCACGTAGGGGAAACAAACCACACCCCATCCCTAACCCTAACATTTTGGTTGCTCCCTCTTCTCATGAACTCTCCTTCCTTCTTGGTAGCCTCCCAACACTGTCACAACTTCTCCCCAAAGTTTTCATTCTTTCCTCTCATCTGGTCTCGCTGGGGACTCATCCTCCCCTTCTCTCCCTCTCTATCACCCCCCCACATAGCACTACAGCTCCCCCCCCCCCTCATGCTTGCTACAACCTCGCCACCCCCTCCTCTTCTTTCCCCGCTGCCCCTGCACGCTGGCTGTAGCCAGCCTCGCCTCACCCCCTGCTACACTACAGCCTTTCCCCCCCTCCTCTTCCTCCCCCGCCGCCCCGCACACCTGCTGGCAAGCCCCCCTACTCACCACAGGTGAAACTATGGTTTTTTAATTTGTTGATCATTTTTGTTTTTTGTTTTTATTAATTGATTTTATTTGTCTAAATTTCAGAAATTAGATGAATGAATTACAGATTGACTGATATAATGCTAATTTCAATTGTGATTTGTCCATCTCAATTTTAATTTGATATCTGTTGTCCATAGGTAATTAGAGTTTTGTTGTCATCCTTTTTTAACTATCAGTTTTATTATTTTATTTAGATTAATTGTTTTGTTTGGTTTTCAAAAATCATCTAAATTGAAAACTTATCATTGTTTTTCCCGTCTCAATTGAAATTTGGCTATTCAATTGAAATTTTCATGTTGTCTTTCGGTAATTGGTGTTTTTTTATAATCATTTTTAAATATCATTTTTATTTTTTTTATTTTTATTAATTGTTTTGTTTAATTTTCAAAAATTATTTAAATTATGGATTCACTGGTGTCTTGCTTGTATCACCTGTAATTTGACCATCTCAGTTGCAATTTTCTATTTGCCCAAGGTAAATAGTTTTTTTATAGTAATTTTTAAATTTTCATTTTCATTTTATTTATTTTTATTAGTTGTTTTTTTTAATTTCTATAATTTATATAGAATTGTGGATTCATTATTATTTTTCCCGTCTCATTTTTAATTTGCGATTTTTCAATAATTGATTAGTTTCATATTTATATTTCATTTATTTTTTGATTAATTAATATGAAGATCATATTAGTTGATTGTTTTATCAGTTTTATGAATAATCAATTTTTGATTTACACACTATTTTATCTCCCTAATCATTCATACAATTTTCATATTATGTCAAACCACACTCTAACCATGTATTATAAAATATATTAGATTATATAAATCTAAAAAAATTAGGAAATAAAAATGAAAAAGAGAGTTCATCTATTCATTAGGAATAGAAATCAAAATTTTGGATCTCAAAACAGAAAAATCAAGCAAAGAAAGAATGAAATTGAAAGATCACTAAAGGATTCTATTTCTAAAGTATTTTTTGCAAGAAGTGAAAAAGAGAGTTCATATATTCAATTTAATGAGAAATCTATGGGCGATAATGTTTCTGAAGTAAATGAAAAATCTACAAAGGAACCTATGACTCAAAGTGTTGATATGATAAATGAAAGTATGGATATGGATTATAGGGAGGATGGCACTGAAAATACTATTCATATGATTCATGATCTTGGAGATCAAAGCATGTTTGATCTTGAGAAAGATGTGGATGTGAATTATGATCTAGGGTTATGGGGAAATATCAATGTTGTTACGAGCCGATTAAAATATTAAAAGAAAATGATGCATTTTCTAAGGAAGTTAGTCATGGGAGACACTTTACTTCTAATCATTATTTTTGTCTATTTTCTAATGGCGAAAAACACAAGAGGAAGTGTCTTGTGTATTCTAATGATTTGGACAAGGTATTCTGTTTTTGTTGCAAATTATTTAAGTCAAAATTGATGAAAAGTGATTTGACTAAAGGAGGATCTAATGATTAAAACAACCTTCCAACAAGGCTTAGGAAGCATGAAAGAAATTTTGAACACATTTCTAATGTTATGAAGTGGGTGGACTTGCACAGAAGAATTGAAAATAAACAAAAAAATTGATAAAAACATTGAATGTCTCATTGAGAAGGAAAGAGTTCATTGGAAGATGGTACTTACTAGAATCATTGGAGTTGTGAAGGAACCTACACAAAATAACTTACCATTTTCTGGAACAAATGAGAAGATTTATGAGAAGGATAATGGTCTTTTTTGTAAACTTATTGAATTTTTTGTTGAATTTGATCCAGTTATGCAAGATCATGTTCATCGGATTGTTAATAATGAAATTCAAAAGCATTATCTTAGACATAAAATTCAGAATGAATTGATAATTTTATTGGGGGATGTGATTAAAGAAAAAATCTTGAAGAAGATCATGAGAGCAAAGCATTTTTCAATTATCCTTGATTTCACTCCAGATCTAATTTATAAAGAACAAATGTCAATTATCATAAGATGTGTGGATGTCGAGGAAGAATTTAAAGTTAAGGTGGAGTAGTTTTTTCTTGGCTTCGTAAATGTTGATGAGACATCTGGTCGTGGACTTTTTAGGTCACTTGAAGATGCTTTGGTTGATCTTAAACTCAAAATTGATGACATATGAGGACAAAGTTATGATAATGGATCAAACATGAATGACAAACAGCAAGGTGTTCAAAAAAAGCTTCTTGATGTAAATCATAGAGCATTTTACACTCCATGTGGATGTCATAGCCTGAATCTTGCTATATGTGACAAGGAAGAATCTGGTGTGAAAGCCAAAATTTGTTTTGCATATGTGCCAAAGATTTATACACTTTTTGTAGGTTCATCGCATCGATGGGATGTTTTAAAGAATTATGTGAGGGGTTTGACACTAAAAACCATTATTAATAACTCGTTGGGAAAGTCATGTCGAGAGTATTAGAGCTATAAGAAGACAAACACCCGAGTTAAGAAATGCATTGGTTGAAATTGAAAATCTTTCTAAACATGATGATGTTGTGATGTTGGATGTTAAAGGATTGTGTTTCAATGTATTGGAGAATTTTGAATTCATCATTAACTTCTGTATTTGGTACAACATTTTAGACAATGTCAATCATATCGTAAAATCCTTCAAAGAGAAGAGATGGATATCGAAGATGCAAGTACAAAAATAAAAGAGTTGATTTTGTTCTTTGAAGAACATCGAGCGAAGGGGTTTGAAGGTTTAATGAATGAAGTGAAAGAACTTTCATTCAAAGTTGGTATTGATCCAATGTTTGAAGAAAAAAGAGTTGTTCGTAGAAAGAAACAATTTGATGAAGGTGTGGAAGATGATCCTGTAAGAAATTTTTTTATGGAGGAAAATTTTAGAACAAATTATTTCCTTCAAATTATTGATGAGGCTCTTATGTCATTGAATGAACGTTTTATGCAGTTTCAACACTTCGATGAAATATTTGGATTTTTGTTGAAATCAAGTTTTAGAAATATTTCTGAAGAATAATTGAAGGAACAATGCACTCAATTTTAATGTTTTTTGAAACACAATGAACATGATGATATTTGTGGGGATGAATTATTTCAAGAGCTCAGACATTTGAAGTCAATATTGCCAAGTGAACTTATAAAATCAATTGATATCCTTGATTTTATCAAGCCTTATTGGAATGATGGAGGGTTTCAAATGACATGGGTGACATATCGAATTTTGTTGACTATACCTGTTACAGTTGCATCAGTAGAGAGAAGTTTTTCTAAGCTAAAGTTGATTAAAACTTATCTTTGGACTACCGTGTCACACGAGAGATAATGCGCATTGTTAATGATTTCAATTGAAAATGAATTTTTGGATAGTATGAATTATGATGAGTTAATTGAAGAATTTGCATCAACAAATGCAAGGAGAAGTGTTTTCCTTTTGATTGGATTATAAAGTACCATAATCAGGTTCGTGAAGTGTTACAACATGTTCTGGTATGTCATGCTCTATTTCTTTGTAATTTTTTATTTTCTTTGAATTGGATTATTTAACATGTTTGATTAAGAATCTCTATCGTAATTGCGGAATCTGAATCAAATTTTAGCATTGGAGGACATGTGTTGAACAAATATTGGTGTCACTTTCTTCCCAAAAAAAACCAATCCTTGATTTTATATGAAGTTGGTTTCATGGTTTTATACCATCTGGTAATGTTTTTAACTATTTAAAAGTGTGTTTTTGAATTCAGCTATTATGTTGTTTTAAATTTGCAGGTTCAAATTTTTATAGGTTTAGAAGAAGTGGATGAGATGAGGATGAGGATGAGGATGAATCATTCTTTTTTTTTTGAAGTAAACAGGTTAGTTTTTACAGACATTAATGCTTTTTTTGATTGGTTTTGAAGTAGTTTAAAAAGTTAAAAAGTATACCGTTTTTTTCTTCAATAAAAAAGGGTTGTTTTGCCTTGTTTACATACATAGAAGACTGGAGTTTTTATACGATTTAAAGCTTTGTTTGACATTCTTTTTTAGTACTTTTTCAAGCAATACAAATTTAGTTTTAAACATATATTTTTTGTATTGTTTTTTTTTACTTTTTAATATTATGCGTGCCAACATATGAATTGGTACTACTAAACTTATTTTTTGAAGTCTGCATGTAATGTGAATTCAAACAGATTTATAATTTTAAATCTATAAAGTGTGAGCTTTGATCTGGTTCGTTCTGGTCTAATTCTTTAACAATCCATATTTAAAGGGCAACATTTTTATAGTTTGTCTTGGACAACAAGATTGTCTAGACCAGTCCTGCCGCGAGGTCGAGTATGTGGTCCGCTTGGTTAAGTAAGTAGCCCGCATGATTAACCACGTGGCTTGTGAGGTCGGAGTGTAATGGCAGAACAAAACGTATTTTGGGAAGTATGTAGCATCGAAGTAGAGGTGAGCCACACAGTGATGAGGCGTATTTCTTGAACGACTGTGAAGTAAAGTACGTGGTTCGGTAGTGGAGTACGTGGATGGCAAAGGGAGTACGTGGTGGTATGGTGACCGAGTGTCATTGCAACTCGCAAAAATACAATTTATATTTTCATACTAGCAAGTGGCAAGTAAGGTCAACCCCAAGGGAAGGGACCGAGATGGTCTAACAACCTTATTAAGATTCTATTCTACTATAATAGGGGTTGGAAATAGTGATGAAAAGGTATGAATATGATTGATAGAGTGAGAATGCCATGTTAAGAGTGGGAAAGGAAACTAAGCTTTGTTAGAAAGGCATGCTAAAAAAAGATTAGAGAATTTGACTGGAAAGATTAATGAAAAGGTGGTGTTGTGTTCCAGAGTAAAGGTTTTCAATTCAACTAGAAAACTAGACCTCTATGAAAAAATCCCACCATACCTGTTTTGAGTAATAGGTACTATTGAATAGAACACCATCTTTATCAAGGCAGCGTTCCAAACAGCAGTGGGAAATGAGTGATCGCGTAGTCATTTAAAGCATTCACTGTCATGAAACTATAAACTTCTATCTCTTCCAAAACCTATTGCTCAACCTGTTGATGTGTTGCAGTGGTAACAAGATTTCAAATAGCTTTGAAAAAGGTTTTTAACTATCGTTTAACAACCAACAACAAAACTGAAAGGAAGAGAAAGTCCAGGAAGGATAAATTGCAGTTGAGAAGTAACAAATCAAGAACATGAAAAGAATTAATCAAACTGAACCAATCATATTCTTCATTTTCATTCAAGTATAGTGCATGTTTAAAAGTGCAAGAAAATTGCATGAGCAATAAGAAATAGAGATACATAAGAAGAAAAGATAAAGATGAGATTTAGATTCTTTTTTGTCAGGTTCAGATAATGCTCCCACATCTGCCTCGTCTTCAACTTTCTCTCCTCGAAGTCCTAGCTTGTGATTACCAACAAAATCTTCTACTCTCCTCCAGAGATTTTTCTCAGTACCAGAATATGTTCGTCATTCATGGCCCCCACTTGAAATTCTCCTGGAAAAAAAATTATGGTCACCTACTTAGTTTTGCAAAGCTCATGTGTCGGTTGTCACTGATGGTCTCTCTTCTCGAGCTAATGCAGCTTCCTGCATCGACTTCGAGTTGGAGTTAAGACGCCCTATTTTGGTTCGGGAGTGCATTGAGGAATTTTGTCAAACACGTTACGTGCATAATTCTTCGATTGCGAAGCTGTAAGATTAGGGATGAACAAGGCCCCTTCCATCTCCAACAATCAGACCTGCAAACAAAAAGAAAATCCTGAGAACGAAGATGTCGACGATTCAGCGGAGTCGGTGTCTCCATTCTCGGTCCACTCGAGATCCAGGTTTCGGCCTTCCCTCGAGTAACAGTCGGCATATAAACATCATCCATGTGCTTCGGTTAGACAAGATCAGCACTGAGTCTTCATCTTCCCCAAACTCGCGATGAAGCTCGGCTTGTTGGGTTCATCATTTTCAGCGAACTGCAAATTTCGGTCGGCTCATTTGCAAAATCGGTTCTAACACAGAATAACTCTTTGATTGATTACCACCATTTTTCGGTCTTCAACAGCCGCGGATCCTCGGCCTTACCCCCAATCTTGGGTCATTATCAGCTTAAATCCAGCTTTCATGGCTTCGTTGGTTTTCGATTTCCTTTAGGCTACAGTCAGCGAACGGGCCTCATCCACGAGCTTCGATCCTAATCTCCCTTGAGTCCATCTCCGGCGGTAAAAGACTTGCTTCGAGTTCTCAATTCATCGGGCTCGGTTGTTGAAGTAGCGGACGCCCGAAGCCCCATGGCCGCAGCCTAGTGGATGCGCCTCTGGTGGTCTTGGAGATCTCGATTTCGAGGCAAATAGGTAGGGTTTTCGTTTGTTTCCCCCTCCCCTGACCGATGTAAAAAAAAAATACAAACAACATGGAAATTGGTTCTTGAAATATCAAAAATAATTGCCTAGAACCTTTGTACATTTTCACAACAAAACAGCACGACAAATATTAAAAATACTATCAATTAAAACCATTTTTGTAATGGAAAAACATTATAATTACAGGATAAAGATATGGAAAACAAGAATCAAAATATGACTACATCAAATTCTATCATACTTAAAACATTGTTTGTCCTCGATCAATCAATTCATCAAATTCAATGGAAAAGAATAAATCTCAAGAGTAAAAAACTGAAATGTCATATATAATTAGTTTATAAATGTATTTTCCCTCATAGATTCTCTCAAGTGGAAAAATTATATACTCTCTTAAACATCAACGGTTTTAGTGCAAAGTTGGTTTCCTCTTTTATAGAGATGATTGAAATTGAAAATTTTGAAAAAAATTAAACACACTTTAATTTGCATCCAACCAAAATTTCAAACATCACTTTTCTTCCAGGTGAACCAGCGCTCATAATGGACATAAAATAAATCGACTCAACTTGATGGATGAGCAAGAATAATAATTAAAGAGAATGAATAATTAACTCATCCATCGCCAAAAGAAAAAAGAATGATAAGTTTTATCTAGATTAGGATTTTTGTTTCATAGTCAATTTGGATAAATATCTTATGAGTTTAGTTCAAACCAAAAAGTTCAAAAACAATGACAATTGTAAGACATACTCCCAAAATTTTATCAATAAAAAATCGTTCCAAGAGGACAATAAAATGATGTACCCAATAAAACTCATAGGGTAAAAGAAGGAGAGTGCTCTTGATATCAAGGACTTCAGGCCCGTTGCCCTTGGGAATATTATTCCCAAGCTCATTAGCAATATTATTATGCATAGAATGGGGGGACTTGTTAAAGATCACATTACCATGAATCAATTTGGTTTTGTTCCAGGAAGTAATATCCAAAATTATTGCTTCACTGCCTTGGAGGGTATTAATTTAACGAGGAAGAAAGTGAAGGATGAATTTTTTGCACTCAAGATTGACGTATCCAAATCCTTTGATACTTTGAAATGGAGTTTCCTCTTTGATGTCCTCTGAAGGTGTGGCTTCTCAAGAATGCTCATCAAGATCATTCATGCCATTCTCAGTTCTTATATGTCGTCCATTCTTATTAATGGAACTCCCAAAGGTTACTTTCCATTCATTAGAGGTGTGAGACAAGGTGACCCACTTTCAGGTCTTCTATTTTCCATTGCTGAAGACTACTTAAGTAGATGCATCAATGACTCAGCACAACTTGGACTTTATAAACAAATCAAAGCAGCTAGGAATGACCATGTTCATTCACATCTTTTGAATGTAGATGATATCCTTTTGCTTGGTCAAGCTTTGAAAAGGACAATATCTTCTGTGAAGGCCTTAATTTCTCAATATGAGAAAGTTGATGGCTAAGCCATTAGCTGGGATAAAACTTTCATTGCCTTCGGAGATGGTTTATCGATTGGTAGGAAAAATGGAATAACAAGAAGTCTTGGGGTTAAAAGAGGTTCCCTCCCATTTTATTGTCTTGGTGTCCCTTTATTTTGGGGCAAGGTGAAAAGGAATTATTTGGACGACATACTGTTAGGTATTGTTAACCAAATGGCTTAGTGGAAGGGAAAAGCCATGTCTCAGGCTGCAATAGCGTGTCTTGTTAATTCTATGATCACCTCCAAGTTTGTTTACTCTTTCTCACTTTATAGGTAGCCTCAAAATCTTCTAAAGGAACTTCAGGGAATGGTCTGAAATTTCATATGAACTAATTTAGTCGATGAAAGGAAGTTGGTTACTATTGCATGGAAGGAATGCATTAAACCCATTGAATTGGGATGACTTGGATTCAAGGATATGAAGATCTTTAATGATGGCCTTATTGGGAAGTTCACTTGGAGTTTGATTACCTATGATGCTTCCTCTGAATTTCTATCAAATAGGTTTAAAGCGAGACTCCTTAATGGTTACAAATATCATCTTGCATCTTCTGTTTGGACCTCCTTGAATCACTCATTTAACAAAATTGCCCATGACACAAAATGGATTGTTAACAGGGATTCCAAGACCAATTGTTGGTCAACCACTCGGTTGGATATCCCACTACTAGACAACAACCACATCCCCCCTGAAATTTCTCACATGAGCCTTTTTGATTTCTTGTCTCACATGAAATTTTTGAAAGCCTTATTTCAAGCCAAATTAGTTTGGAAATGAAGAGGTATAGTTTTATGGATTATGACACTCTTATATGAAAACCCAATCGGTTGGGGAAGTTTAACACCAAGGATTTTTATTTTTTGGAATGTGGTGGCTCCACTAGACCACCAAGATGACTAATGAGGTTTAAATATTGCTTTATTCAACCTTTTAAGTTTCTTCTATTATGGAAAATCTGGATGTCTCACCTACCTACTCAATATTAATTGCAGAAGTCTGAATATTAGCTTTCCTCAGCTTGCATGAACTGTCTTTAGGCCGGGGAGGATGTGAACCACCTGTTCAATTCATGTCACTTTTCATGGGATCAATGGGATTACATAGGTTCTATTTTTGGCATCAATCTTGATAGAAATGTGCAGTGTTGCGAACTTCTGGAGGCTTTCTGTTATGCAACCTTCAGTGATCAAATTCAAAACTTGTTATATGCAGTGATTGTTTCTATTTTCTCAATTATATGCGTCACACTCGGGTTTTCATTTCCATCCTTTGTTTTTGAATTTTCTTTTGGTTCTTAGTTTTTCTCTTGGGTTTTGGGTGTTCCGGGTGTTCCAGGTTTAAATATGGCGTTTTGGGTGTTCTTGATTTAAATGTTTAGTCTTGGAAGTTTTGGGTGGTATTTGTCCTTGTCCATTATTAGAGGGAAGGTATGGGGAGGAGGTGTCTTGGAAAATAAGTTTGTAACACTCCTAGTGGCACATTTTTATGGGGTATGTGTGTTGGATGGTTTATTCCCTTGAGTTAGATGAGTTTTGGGTTGAAAAGGGTGTTTTTTGGGGACGTTTTCTAGGTCGCACGGTTAAGGATCACAGTTAGTTTAACCATGTAGTAAGTGTGAAGAGGGTTGCACAGTTTGTGCATGATTTAACTAACCATACATCCAAAGTGTGCATCTCATCCAACACTAGACAATGGCGAATTGCACGGTTTGTGCATGACTTGTTATACCAAGCAAGCTAACCGTGCAACCCACTCAGGAAAGGGTATTTTGGGGTCATTTACTTCTTTTTAATTAGGGTTTCTCCCCTTGGACCCCCATTTAAAATCCCCTAAACTAGATGCCTTCCATTTAGGTTTTTGGTACCTCCAAGCCCCTCCAAGTGGGATTCAAGGTGATTTCTTGGCGATTCTTCACCCGGATCGAAAGGTTAGGGCTTACTTCTTCTTATCCTTTTCTTTATTTCCTTTTTCTTCTTCTTCTCTAACCCTAGTGGCCATGTTTGGATAATTTTCATACCTAGGTTTGTTCAAAATTGGAGGTTTTTTGTCTTCTCAGGGTTCCTTGGGGTTGTTCTTGCTTCCAAGAACCCTTAAGGAGTCTTCCCTATCAGGCATCATTGAAGTGGAAGTGATTTGAGGTAGGATCCTTTTGAATATCTCCTTAAAATTTAAGATTACTTTATTTTATTGATTTTCTCACCTTCCTTATTTGTTAAATAGTGATGTATCATTTTTAAAATAATTTTTTAATGTGAAATTGGGTGATTTATACTTGGTTTTAATTGTTTGAAATGGTTGGAACAGGTTTTTCACATCAAGTGCTTGATGAAATGCATGGTTGGCACGGGAGAGCGTGGTGTGCTTAATGGGCTCCCAGAGAGCGTGGTGTGATTCATGTTTGGCAGCAATGATTTGACCATGAAAATCCTGTGCCACAAGCCCAATTCTGACAATTCTATCCATGGAGAGTGATAAATCCATGTTAAAGAGCGCGGATGAGAAGCTATTCACATTGAAGCTGACTATCTCACCATCATCAACGCTATCGGGATTTATGATGGCGTCCTCCAGTCCTTTGGCCCCATTGTCAGGAACATCCAGTCTCTCAGTCAAAGCTTCACAACCTGCTCCTTCTCCTTCATTAAAAGGGACGGAAATGCAGCAACCCATCACTTGTCTTCTTTCAGCACGTCCAGTGTGAATAATCTATGGATTGATCATTTTTCTTCTTGGTTTCATGACTGTGTAACTGCTGACCTTCGTGATTAATATATAATCTTTCCTTTGTCAAAAAAATGAATGGTTGGCTCTTGTAAACATGTTTTGGAAGTGAGTTGATGTTTTTAGGCTTCTTAAAAGGATGCCTAAGTGGATTTTGGTTTTGGAAATGGCTTGTGCATGGTTATTTATGAAAAGGTTTTATATGAGAAAGTATTTTGAGACCCGATTGGCACTTTTGAAATAGTTTTATTGGAAAACCCTTCTTAGATTATGTCACTTGCCTTATTGGTTGATAAAGAGGTGGGGATGTCCTTGGTTTGGGACTCCACTTGTGTGATAATTTTTTAAGACAAGGGACTACTCCTTGAGGTGGACGAGGTGGTTCCGATTTGTGTGATATATATGATGGAATGTATGTATGTCATGTTGCTTGATTTTGTTTGGAACACCCCTTTGGGAACATGACATGAGAACCTAGCATAGTTATGAGGATTTTTTAGAACAATTTTTGCACTAGTTTAGTTTACGCAATAGCTAATGGACTATAGCAGGGGGATATTTTGTTATTATTGCTATGGGATTAGGACCCTCGGTCAGGCCAGGTAGGGCGATGATAGGGCATTTGGAAATTATGATGTTATCAGGTAAGGCATGCCTTTGGGACGAGTCATATGCATTGTATGTTCTGGTTCTCCTCTAAGTTCCCAGGTGTTCCCGTGTTTCTTCAACATTAGTATCATTATCCATTTCCCTCACTATGAGACTTTATTCCTTGTTCTTGGTTTTTGTGTTTTCTTGGTAAAGTGTGAATGTACGATTTTATTAAAAAGGGTTCAAGAAAGATGTTTTGAAATAATTTACATGAAAAATGAACGTTTCCTACTTGGTTCTCCCCCCTCCCCATGAACCTATCTCTCCTCCACGAATGGAAGTTTTTTTTAATTTGTAAGGGAAATGAATTTTGATTTATATTCTTTAAAATTAAAAGTGTGGAAAATGTAATGTCTCAGATCCGGGTGCCGCCCAAAGGTGCCCCGAACCTAGTTGGTCACATAATATCAAGTGCATTTCCCCAAATGCCAGAGGCTTCCGACTAGCAGTGAGGGCCAAGGTGTGATAATGGAAAAACTATGTCCTCATTGGCAGAGTATGCATAACAGAAACAATTAGTAACAATAGCAGAAGTAGTAATACCATACAATAGAAGTAAACAGTCGAAGAGTGATAGTAATTAAACAACTGGAGCATATATATAAATGATTCATGTCACACATGTCTAGGAAAGCATCCAAACAAGTCACAATGTTGGAAATACAACACAGAAACCAAATTACAAAAAAAAAACAAGTAAACTCTAACAGCATCTCAAGCTTCAACTTAGTCCCATGCTCTCCAGTTCCAACAACAATCAAGTACCTGATGAAAAAGGGAACTTACCCTTATCTATACCTTCAATCATATAATCTATTTGGGTCCAAAACATGACCCAAATAGGGTGTGAGACAAATCCTAGTAGGCAACCACCAAAAGATCTATGCCTAACTATCAGTGAATATAT
This sequence comes from Viscum album, assembly GCA_963277665.1. Classification (NCBI taxonomy): domain Eukaryota; kingdom Viridiplantae; phylum Streptophyta; class Magnoliopsida; order Santalales; family Viscaceae; genus Viscum; species Viscum album. The sequence goes on from OY728135.1 coordinate 1,297,860,453, forward strand.
ATAGTAGGTAATATGCATAAATGAACCAATAAACTAGAAAATACTCAAAAGCAAACAATCATACAATTTTCAATTACATTCATACATTTATTATTCATCCTTTAAATCAGGTAATCTCAGGATCTATCCTAAGATCTGTATCCCCTGTGAAAGTAGAAAAATAGGTGTCTCAAAAGACCATTTAAACAATCAAGTAAGACCCAGTCCAATCTTGTGCTTTGGCTTGGAAGACTCATCACAATCCTTCAATTATTCAGTAACAACCATTTGGGAAATTTCTCATAGTTTAATCCTCCTTAGTTTAACATAACAATAATTCATTTAATAACAACCCTATGGGAAATCTCTTATAGTATAACCCCTTTGGTTCCACATAATATAGACCAATTACAACGACCACCAAGGAAGCTCTCACGATCAATGCCCCCACGTCAGCATAGCATAAATAAATTATAAATGACCTCCTGGGTAGCTCTCATGGTCAATACCCCTGGGTCAACATCACATCAATAAATTATAAATGACCTTCTGGGTAGATCTCATGGTCAATACCCCTGGGTCAACATAACATAAGGTAAATATAAACGACCTCCTGAGTAGCTCTCACAGTCAATACCCCTGGGTCAATCATCTACACCAAGGCTCCCACAGTCCATTGAAAAAATAGTGCATATATAATATCAAAGCATCTCATGTAATCTGAAACTACTACATGGATAATCATTCTCAAAGCATATCACATGCATTTCATATAATCAAACAAAATCCATCCTAATCAAACAAGGTATGTAAAATGAGGTACCTAACCTTACACATAAGAAACAACCCCTTTTCAATCAATCAACCATAGCAGGTATTAAACAGGGTTAAATTCTAATCAAGAAATACCCCAAACATGGTATGCGAAACTTTTAGCATATATAATTCAAAGACAGACAACAAAAGGCACAAAACACCTACCTCGACGTCATACAATTGATATACTTGATTTTTGGCCCTTGAATCAGCCTAGATTGACATAGATCTTCAAAAAGGTGAAAAACAACCAACCTTGAATAAATTAATCAAGATAAATAACTAGAAAGAGAGGATCTGGGGGGTTTTAGAAATCACCAGTGGGATTCCAACACACCCAAAAATATCTCAATCAGAGCTTGGATGGAGAATCAGGAGGGGCTTGAAGTTCGTCAGCCATTCTGGTGCTCTCTTGTACGAACCACGGGGAGAAGAAGACATTTACGAACATAATATGTGACCCCACTCCGATGTATCAAATAAAAATAAAAGTACACAACATGTTCATTTAAACTACACATCGTGTAGTGTCCTTAACCAGCCCCCAACTTAAACGGTCTTCCAGGTCACCACATGACCATGTACTCGGCCGTTACACAGCCAGTGCACGACATGCTAGGTACATGACGTGTACTCAGAAGTACACAACGTGTGCTTAGAAAAACTATTCTCTTCCTTTTCCCTAAAAAACAACCTAAAATTAAGATCCATACCTTAAATAAAGATCCAGGTTCTTAAAAAATTCCCCCATTAAATCAATTCATCCCCGAATTGCCCTTTCAAGGGTGATGAAGAAGAATTTGGGAACAACTCCAGCCACTATGATTGTACATCGACCTCCCTATCCCAAGTATCATCCTGCACTCGGTCATGCTGTTAACACCCATACCAAAGGAACAGACCGACCATATAGAACCTTCATGCTATGATCTACAATCCTAATAGGGTGATCCTCAAAGGATGAATCCACCTCGAACTCAACCTCCTCAGGTTGAAAAACATGAGATGGGTATGAAAAGAAACACCGTAGCTGAGAAACATGAAATAAGACGTGCATAACCCTGTACCTCTGAGGCAACGACAACCGATAGGCAACCGGCCAAACTCTCTCCAAAACCTTAAACAACCTGACGTATCTTGGTGAAGGATTCCCCTATCTCTGAATCCTCCTATGACCCATCCTCTGTGTGACATACAGAAAAACCTGGTCTTCGACCCCAAACTCTAGAGGTCGTCTCTATATAGAAACATAATATTTCTAGAGAGACCATGTATTATCCATCCTCTTCTAAATCAACTCTACTTACTCAGTGGTCTCCTGGACAAGACGAGGTCCCAGCATAGCTACCTCTCCTACCTCCAGCCAACATAGGGGTGATCAGTATGGACTACCGTACAAATCCTCATAAGGTTTCATATGAATCATTGCCTGAAAACTATTATTGTAGGAAAAATACACTAGGGGCATGTGTCTCTCCCTAGAGATCCTGAAATATAAGACGTATGCTCGAAGCATGTCCTACAAAACCTGAATCGTGCACTCGGACTAGCCATCTATATGGGGATGGTAAGCTGTACTCAGAAGTACATGTGTACCCAAATCCATCTGTAGTCCCTTCCAGACATGAGAAGTAAACCAGGCACCCCTGTATGAAATGATAGATTGTAGAACCCCATGAAAATGTAAAATATCTCTTATCTAAAACTTTCCAAGATCATAAACACTGAATGTTTCCTTGATCGGCAAGAAATGTGCAACTTTCATGAGTCTGTCAACAACAACCCATACAACATCATTCCCTTGAGGTGACCTCAGTAAACCTATCATGAAATCCATCACAACATCATTCCACTTCCAATCAAGAATGGGTAACTATTGTAATAGCCATGTCGGTTATTGATGCTCCACCTTCACCTGTTGACAAGTGGAACATCTCACAACAAAACCAGTTACATCCATCTTCATACCTGTCCACCAATACTGATGATGCAAATCTCGATACATCTTGGTGACACCAGGATGAAATACCTATACTAAGGTATGAAAATATTACATCAACTCCTCACGTATGTCTGCTGACACCCATATGAACCCATGAAAATGGAAAACCTCATTCTTTCCTATGGTCCACCTAGGAGTAGGGTCCTCACCTGATACACTCTCTCGTAGGACTAGGCCTTCAGAATATGATAACTACCTCATTCGCACTTGATACAATATAGTAGAGGTAAAATCTATAGAAGAATGAAACATCTTCCCCTATTTTTCGTGCACCTCCAAATGTATCTCAGAGAATAAATCCATAAGATGACATTCACTACTAGCCTCCCAAACTTCCTGTATCTGAGTCCTCCTGCACAACACATCATCCACTGCGTTGCCTTTCCCAGGCATGTAAGCAAGATCAAAGTCAAAAGACTGAAGGTAATCAACCAAACTTCTCCATCCCAAATTTATATCTCGTTGAGTAAAGATATACTTGAGGATTTTGTGGTCAGTGTATACCACAAAATATTCTCCCAAAAGATAATGTCTCCAACAGTGCAAAGCATGAAAAACTGCAGCTAACTCGAGATCGTGCATTGGGTAATTCCTCTCATGTAGACTCAACTATTGAGACCCGTACGCAATGAATCCTCCCCCCTATATAATTACTGATCCTAGCCCAATACCTGATGCATCGTAGTAAACAGTGTAACTCTTGGCCGACTCCATCACAATTAGTATCGGTGCTGAAGTCAATCTCCCTTTCAGATCCTGAAAGGATGAATCACAGAAATCTGTCCACAAGTACTTCACACCCTTCTTAGTCAGGACCATCAGTGGAGTTTCTAACCATGAAAATTCCTGAATAAAGCATCTATAGTAACTAGCCATACCCAGAAAACTTTATACCTCAAAGAAATTCTTCGTCTGCTGCCAGGAAACTACCACTCCCACCTTCCCTGGGTCTACTAATACTCTTGTATTTGATATTACATGACCCAATAAATGAATATGATCCATCAAAAAGTGGAATTTTGTGAGCTTATCATATAAATTTTCACAATCTGTCCCCCAGGGCCCATGCTGTGACTATTCCAAGCCAGCATTCCATAGGCCAGGGGCTGGAAACTAGCACCAAAAGGCGTATTCCCTAAAACTGGGAAGGCATTGACTTTATAACCTGTAATCACACACACCCAAGCACATAGAAAGATATAAACACAAGTAAATTTTATAGTAAAAAGAGTATGTACAGTAAGAAAAATGGTCCAGAATACAAGCCCAACTGGAAAGTACAAGAAAAATGAAAAGTATAAGTAAACTAAAATAGCTCCTGTGAACTCCCACCAAGGATCCTACCTGAAGGGTAGGTACAGCTCTCAAATGGTCATCTCTATGGTATACCTCGTCTAATGTCCACCTCCGAGCCACCTCCAATCCTGGTACTCTCGTCCTCAGTCAGCGATGTCTGTTTTCTGCACCAAACACAACATGGTGCGGGCGTATCTCGTGCAGGGGTGAGTATAACAATACTCAATAGGGACCCTGAGACCCTCAAGGTCTCACAAAAATTCACAAAGGATAAAACACAAGCATGAAAACAACTGACAACCCTACTTAGTTATATACCCATATATATACCTAAGTTATCAATTATACTCATCTCATTCATGAGGAAACACAAGGCCCAACTCATTAGCCCAAAACTCAACTATTCCATGAAGGAAAGAATACCACGAAGGTAACACCACAAAGGTAAGTACCACAAAGGTAACACCATACAAAAGAATACCACAAAGGTATCACCACGAAGGTAAGTACCAAAAAGGTATACCACACAGAAGAATACCACAAAGGTATCACCACAAAGGTAAGGACTCATCTCACACCAGGTATAACTTAGGTACGGTAGCAAAGATGATTAGATGTAACTACTAAATCATCTTACTATATTTAAGAGGTAGACCCATGTAGGATCCTAAATCATCAGACCCATGTAGGATCTTAGTATAACAGACCCACGTAGGATCCTAGAGTAGTCCCACATAGATTTCCTAGAGCGGATCCAAGTGGTAATCTCGAACACAGACCCACGTAGGATCCCAAAGTACAGACCCACATAGGATCTCTTTCTCATGTTACAACCAGCTATATGGTTCCCGCACTAAGCTCGCTTGATTCCGGGAGGGTCCGCTCCTCAAGCCACAGGTCGATACTCTAACTGCCATGAAGTCCCATGAATAATTATCCCAAAGGACCGCCACATAAAAGGGGTCTCAATACAATAGACGGTGCATCTATCAGATGTTCGGTCTGTAAGTTATTGACCTTTTAGTCCTGAGGACCTGGTTGGATTCGTGTCTGATCCAACCCAGCCATACCCCATCTTTATCCAAAACTCAAGTGGAGTATACCAAAATTACAGTCTCGATCCAAGGTTTTGGTGCCGTATACAGTTCATCAAACATACACCCATTGCTTAAGTTATGGCCGAAAGAGAAAAACGGGGTCGAAGTTGGTCCAGGTCCGGTCCGTCGGTGCAGCCTGGCCCACTGGGCGGCCCGCACTGGGTGGCCTGCTGGTCTGCGGCTCTCCGAACGGCCAACCCTCCTCCGCGCAGAGCGGTCGCGCCCGTGCCATCACCGACGACCGGAAGTGATCCGACCGCCCCTCCATCGCTGTTGTGGCCTCACGCCTTGGCTTCTATACGCCGGGTGGCACGGACGCGTGCCGATACCCCCATCATGCGGCCGACCATGCGTCGGCCTCCACCCTCGCTCCGCTATGACCGACGGGCCACGACCCTTCTTTAGTGAGGCAGTCACGCCACCGCCGCCGTCGTGGCCGGCCGGGGTTCCGGCCGCCGCTCCCGATTTCCACTGGTGTTGGTGGATGACACGTTCTTTGGGTCTCCGGGTGTGCCCCGGTGGCCTGTTCTTCATTCTCAAAATTTCCTCACTCACCTCGGGATGTCGCCATCGATTTAAGACCATCAAAATTCACCAAGGTTGCGGAGAGGTCGGGCTGTGTTCATTCGGCCTGCACCCTCCACGTTAGAATGGTAGAAAGCAGCTTATTTGTTCATGAATCATGAAGAACGTCAAGAATGGGTAAGGGGTATTCAAAAACAAAAAACCCTACCTTGATTGCTTGTTGGAGGTGTTGCGAGAAGAAGATAAAGTCGTTGGGGATGGTGACGTCGGCGTTTGTCGCTCCCACAAGATGGTTCCAATCCGTGCTCAAGTTTTGTCCTCGTTCTTCGATTCCGGAGGTCATTCTTCATTGGCGAGTTCTTCGTTGGAGGGTTCTTCGTTGGAGGGTTCTTCATTGGAGGAAGAGTTTCTCTAAAGTTCTCTCCCAGTCTCCCTTTTCCAACACTACCCCAATTCCAAAAAAAATGAATATCCAACTTATTAAATTAAGTTTTATTAATTTAATTAGATTTGTCCATTAATTAAGTTGATGTTGGCATAATTAATTAATGGAAGGTGGCGCAATTAATTAAGAGAGAACCAAGAGTCACCTCCCTCATTAAAGATGGATTTCAAGGGTCAGGTGGTCCCCACCATTAATTTCAAATTAGGGGGTTTTAAGGTCGGGTGGTCCCCACCAATAAACATTAAAATGGGAGGTTTTAAAAATAAAATAAAATTTGTTCTTTATTTTATTTTTATTCTTTTAACTCTCCCATGAAAAAACACGAAAACTAACTTTCACCCTTGACCAACTACGGTTGAGGTGAAGGTCCCCTTAAGCGAAAATCGGTGCTGCGAGTTCAACGGTGTCCTCAGATTTCAATTCCGAGTACCGGTTAAAAAGTTACAAAAACCTGCTCGCACATTTACTGAACGTACTTAAAAAAAAGTTTAGAAATTCATTTTGGGAACACCGAGCCTCAGAATCACTCGATGTCAATTTTCGAGGGCTCGTAATATTCCCATATAATAATAATAATAAAATTACATGGAATTTTTAGGTCTTTACATAACTGATGCTCTCTCAATGTACTCAATACGATCTCAAGATGGATGACATGGTCGTGTTGAGTGTGAGAGTACACCAAGATATCATCCATGAAGACTACCATAAAATAATCCAAGTAAGGATGGAACACTCGGTTCATCAGTTCCCTGAAAATTAATGGCACGTTTTTGAGACCGAACAACATAACCAAATACTCGTATAGACCATACCTACTCTAAAAGGCTGTAAGAGGTATATATGATGGTTTAATGTGGAACCGATGATAACCAGATCTCAAGTCAATATTCGAGAACACGCAGACTCCTCAAAGTTGATCAAAGAGCTCATCAATCCTCAACAAGGGATATCGATTCCTGAACATCAACTGGTTTAACTTCTGATAATACAGAAAAAGTCTGAAGGTACCGTATGCCTTCTTCACAAAAAGGATAGGTGAACCCCAACGAGAAGTACTGGGTTGGATGAAACCCATTGTCTACAAATCCTCTAACTGTTTCTTGAGCTCATATAAATCTGGTGTAGCCATCCTATATGGAGGAATGGACACCAATAACGCTCTTGGCACAAGATCAATAGAGAAATATACCTCTCGCTCTAGAGGTAAACCTGAAAATTCATCTAGAAAGACATATCTAAAACAATCCACCATGAGAGTAAAGTCTATCTGTGAAGTCCCTTGGTCATCTAGATATAAACTAGAAATCTGGTATGTAATTTCTCCCAACCCATGATGCTTGAGTCCCTCTCTTCTTGCCTAGACATCCCATTCACCCTTGTGTAGAAAAGACCCACCCTCAGGTGACAAGAAAATCACCCTGTAGTGATAGCAGTCAAAAAAGACTTGAAAGTATACAAACTATTCCATTCCAAAAATGACATTGAATCCTGTCATCTCTAAAACATAGTGGTCCCATAAGAAGTGACACCCACCAACCTCAAGAGGGAACTCCTTGAACTAACATACACTACCTCTTATAATCCCCAACACTATTTCTAGAATCATAACATCATTATAATTAAATATATTGAGCCCAATGCTCTCCACAATGGTAACAAATATAAAACTATGGGAAGCCCCTATATCAAAAAGATAAGAAGCTAAAACTGAGGTAATTAGAATCATACCTCTAACCATAGAGGGTCTAGGATCCTGCTCCTACTGAGTCTGCTCCATCGCAAAAGTCTAACCTGTACCACGACCCTATGACCCTGACTGGATACCCTGAGCTGATCCACTCTACGACCGCTAAAAACATGTCACATGGCTTCCATGGCCATGACCACCTCCTCAGCTTGAATGACCAGATGAACTTCAGTTCCCTGAATGAGGAGAAATTTCTGGTCCTACTCCTGAATGTGGAGTCATAATAGATCCCATCTCACTCACTACTGGTGATAACATCCTACAAAAACACTAAAGATAACCCATATTGTCGCAAGATCGACACTCCACTGAGTCTCTCGAGCACTATAGTCTCGTGTGCCCACTCTTTCCGCACTAGTGTCACCTCACCTAGATACTTGAAGAAACATACATGCTACTAGAAGAAACACTGTGTGTAAACTCCCTACAACAGTTCCTACTATCAAATGAAAGAGTACCAACCTTGGATACTGAATCGCCTTGGTTTGTAGCTCTCAAATCCTTCAGATTGCACTTGATAATCAGTGCTTGTTTAACCATAGTAGTCACCAAAGTCAACCTAAAAACATTCACCTACAATTAGATGTCGTACCTGAGACCATCCTTAAATATCCTAGCTAGTGATAACTCATCACCTCCCAAAACAGACGCGAATCACTGAATCTCTGTAAAGAGAGAAGAATAATCCATCATAGAAAGAGAGTCCTTCTCCAAATGCATGAACTCCCGGGCTTGGTAGGACCTCAACATCTTAGGGTAGAAGTAATCATTGAAGGTCCTCTAAAACTCTTCCCAAAACATATCCCGATGTCACCCTGCCTGTGAGATAACATCCCCCCATATCTTGGAAGAATCATGTAGCATGTAAGTCGCGAGCTTCACCCTCCTCTCAGGAGGTGTCCCCAGATTTTTGAAGATAGAAAGCATGTCCTCCAACCATGACTCTGCATCTTGTGGTCCTCCATCCCCTGAAAAAGTGGGAGGATGCTATTTCTGGAACAACTACATCAACTCTTCCATAGTCGAGGTAGGATGCAGTGCTCCCTGTTCTGCATCATCCTAAAAAATTATTCACAGACCTGTGCATAAGCACCTGCATCTGGTATAACAGCTGATTCCAACACGGGCGTAACAGGAGGATCTGCTGGTAGTCCCTGATCTACCATTTCTGGTGTCCGATCTTCACCCTGTACTTGGCGTACAACCAGAGGATGTCTTGGTGGCATGAATATACAAGGTTAATCACACACCTCAGTACAAGATTATCAAGGACTGAAACTTAGAAGTGCAAGAACCTAATAGGAGAAGGAAAACATCCAATTTTTATAAAAGAGGGTTACACGACGTGTAGAACCACTACATGGCGTGTTCCCACAAGCCTTAACATGGGAGTGTACCTCTTCCAACCTAGTCATGTAACACCCCATACACACAGAGTGTTCCTCATGAGATACGACGTGTACTTGAATATCCCCTCCTACCCAGGTACTTCTACATGGATAGAACTACATGGTTCTACTGGTGTAACACTACACATCGTGTTCATCCTAGACACAACATATACTCAAAAGTTCTATCCACCTGTGTCATTAGTCACATGGCTGGATACACGGTCGGATATAGCACAACATGTACTCCCAGTACATGACACGTCCCACCAAAAGTTTACCAACCCCGTGTCTCTTCTCACACAACCTGTCACACGATTAACCACTACACGACATGTGCATACGATACACGACATGTACTTAAGAGAAGTCATTTATTCCAAAACAGAATAACACATGGAATATATGTTCATAACATCACACATCATGTTTTATGGGTTTTCTGGATAGTAATACTTTGAAACTTTTTAAGAACCCCCAAAATCTTAAAATTTGATCAAGTCATGCCAAGTTACAATCCGTGACAATCCATACTATCTGTGAATCAACGTTTGGAATCCTTATTCATATCATCAACATTACTATTTTTATTCAAAAGGAGAATACAAAGGGGAAAAGTCTAAGGAGGTAGGAAATAATGGAGGCTGAGGGCATCGCCCCGAATCAGAATCACTCCCTTAGGATTAAATTGAGAAACATTAGACAAACACATGGTTAGAACACCAGGGGATTCTAGAGAGGCCAAGTGATCCGACACCTTGTTTCCCTCTCTCTAAGTGTGGGTGACACTGGTACTTCTGTCAAGGAGGACTTTACATTTTGACCATGGTATGTTACCTTTGTCGTGAAGGGTATGATGAATTATCATGGAGTCAGTCTCCACTTGCGAGATGTAAATATTCCTCTGCTTGTAAATGGTGATGCCTGTAAGAATAGAATTAGCCTCTGCCTACATAGAATTTACACTCCCATAATGCGTCATGAAAGCTAGGATCACACTCTCTCTTGAATATCGGACCACCCCTCCACCTAAAATCCCACCCTGTATACAAGAACTATCTTTATTTAATTTAAATCCATCTTCTAGAGGTCTCCACTGTAACCATTTCCCATGTGGCCTGGGTCCTATCTACTGATCCATGACTTGAAGCGTGTATATCGTCCGTAGGGAGGGGGCCTCTTTCCAGCTTCCATCAAGTGAAAACATATCAGCCAAGATGCACCTTAACCTGATTATAAAATCTCTTCCCATGGATTTGATCCCCTCATACCTGGCCCGATTTTGAAATTTCCATAAACACCAAAATCCAGTGTTAAAGACAATTGATCTTTCCATTTTTCCCTTCCCTGCACCATCAACTCCGTGAAACTAGCGCTCCATAAAGGCATCGAAGCTTGTAGCTTGAGGGAAGTACCCTGTGAACTCTCCAAAGAATCTCCATACCTAGAGAGACTAGTCCCCTTCAAAGAAAATATGGTTCATAGTTTATTCACACTTTTTTGTACAACAATGGTAGCATGAGGCCATGCCAATGCCAAGACGTTTGAAATTGTCATCGGAGGGCAGCACACGGTTCTATATCCTCTAGGTGAGGAAATTATACTTTGTATGTATCTTATTACACCAAGCCATGCCATTACACCCTTCCTGCTATCCATGAGGCATGAAAATCCTGTAAAAATCCTTCAAATTAAACTTCCCCTAGGCCGATGGACTGAAGACACACCAATCCCGCTCTGAGTTGATGAGGACAACGTCAAAAACCTCACGCTGGGGTGTGTCCAGAATTACTCTAAAGTACGAAGGGTACTGTACTGCCTCCTTGAATTTGATCATTGGAGCTGGACATATTGGGTACCCATGGATCCTTCCCGACCAATTATAGTGAAAAAACATAATGTTTCCCTCCCCAATTATCCATTGTGAATGGTAGAGAATAATTGGAATCTTGCTGCAGACCGAATAACAGAGGGGAGATCCGCTTGCCGATGAGAATTCAGTATTTTCTCTGTACCTGAGAGACATAATAATCCCCCACAATGTATGTTCTTCCATAACCTCCCAAGATAACTTTGTATGCATGAAATGGATAGTGGTTGTTAAGCTTTTAACGTTAATCCCTCCCTTCATGATAGGCCGAGCCATCTTCCCCCAGGATACCCATTGTCTCTTCCCCTCCGATGACGCATCCCATATGAAACGAGTGAGAAACATATTAATGAACCTTATAACCCCATTTGGTACATTGGTAGATAAGAGTGCATGCACCGTTATTTCCAAAAGGACGCTATTCACAAGAAAAATGCGGCCTCCAAAGGATAAATAGTGGGTTTTTCAATTCAGTATACACCCTGAAATTCTGCTCACCACACGATCAAAATCACTGATACACATTATTCCTGGAGACATAGGGGTACCGAGATACTCTATGAAAAGTATACCACACCTCATACCCAGCCTTATACCCAAAGTAGTCACCCTACTCTCATTGCATGCTTTGGACACATAGAATTCACTCTTCTCCTTATTGATAATTTGGCCACTCCAGCGAAAGTACATCTCAACTATCTTGTTAATTACCTACACATATTTCCTCCCCATATTAATGAAAAATATTGTATCGTCTTCAAACATCAAGTGAGATATGTCTGGTAGAATCAACTTCCTCCGATAAGGAATAATGTCCCTATTACATATTCCTCTGTTGATCAACCTACTCAAGGTGTCCTGCATAAGAATAAAAATACTTGGGGATAATGGATCACCTTGTTGAAGTCTGCGAACTGACTTGAAGAATCCATGAGTATTCCCCATAAATGAAACAACCATCCATGCTGAACTGAAACACCTGAAAATAATATCACAAGCCCGTCTGGAAAATCTCATCTTCTTCAGAAACCTGTTAATAAAACCACACTCAATATTTTCATATGTCTTGTTCATATACAACTTGATTACCATATTGGATCCATGAGCCTTTATATTAATGTATCTCATTATCTTCTGAGCCAACACTATAACTCCCTGAATCGAGCACTATTTCACAAACCCGTGCTGTTCCAAGGATATCCACCAAGGGAGACTTCCAGACAGCTTCCTGTTGATGATTCTCATCAATATTTTGTAAGGTAAGTTACATATACTCACCAGTCAATAATGAAGGAGGGAGGAGGGGTATTTGATATTTGGTAGGAGCACCAAAGTCATGGCAGATGCTATCTGGGGCAGGCTTCCCCCTCTAAAGAAGTTCTTGATAGCATAACTGATATCCCCCTTGACCACCTCCCAAGAGATCCTATAGAAAGTACCAGGAAAGCCATCTAGACCTGCTGCACTCTCATGATTGAGATTCACCATAGCCACATGGATATCCTCCTCATCTGGGATACCTTCGAACATATCATTATACTAAGAAGAAACAAGGTTCGGAATCCCCTCCCTTAACACATCACCCCAAAGGATAGCCCTGAAGCATATTTGGATTTGGACCATCAAGAATATCCTTATAGTAAGAAAACGCCAAACCACCCACCACTTCTCTTTCATCAGTGAAGGAGCCATCATTGAGCTTCAGGTTTGGTTTAACAGTCCACCACCTCTCCCTTATGCATGCATGGAAAAAAATATGTTATTATAGCCCTCCTTTAGCCATTTAATTCTCAAGCTTTCCCTCACCCTATGTTCTTGAGAGAGGATCATAACCACAAAGGCATTATTCTTCTCAGAGAGCTCTTCAAAGGTAGCATCATCCCAAGCCTCCTCAATGTTAGCCTCAATCCTCTCAATATCTTGTTTAAACACATCCATCTCCTGGCTCAAGGGGGAATACTCCTAGCCCACAATTATAAGACCTGCTTAATATATATCAACTTTGAGTGTAAGGAAAAATAATAGTGACCCTGAATCACTTCTTCCCATCTCTTCCTTACCAAATAATGATACTCTGGAAAGCCGGACCACTGGATCATGAACTTGAAGCTTTCCTATGAGGACTCCCTCCTGCTCAGAGTGAGAAAAAGCGGAGAGTGATTGGAGATGCTTCGAGTCAAGTGTTCCAACTTCATATTTGAGAACATAGAAATATCTTGTACATTGGCTATACAATGGTCGATCCTACTCTATAAACAGTTACCACCCCTTCTGTTGTTACACCATGTGTAAGGGTCACATGAGTATCCCAAATCCATTAGCTCTTTACCAACCAAAAACTGAGTGAAGGACCTATTATCCCTCCTTGGGAATTAACCTCTCCCTTTCTTCTCATAAGGATCCATTATTATATTGAAATCACCTCCCAACACCCAAGGATGATCCCCTAGGTCGAACTCATTCAATTAACTCCATAACAGCTCCCTTCTTTGGGCATCACAACTGCCATAAATAAATGACACAAGCATAATGTTACCTCCACATGACACTCTTGTTGTTAAATTCTGGTCCCTTTCTTGGATCAACTCCACCGTAGCATCCTTGTGCCAGAATATCCATATGAACCTGTTAACTAGGTCTGCATGCATAGATGCATGCAACTTTACCCTGTGATTAAACTCATTTATTTTAGAAGAATTATGCTTGTGATCAAGGATCGCAAAAACCTTGATCTTGTGCTTCTTCACTTTTGAGGCTATCAAGTCAGTTTTCACTCTTTCCCTGACACCTCAGGAGTTCCAGATGAAGATAGGAATCATGGAAACAACACTTACCTGGATTTGGCCCCAGGAAACACAGACTCATTCATGGTGGAAGCATAACACTCCCTAACCTGCCTCTTTCTCATGGCCGACCTCGTACACACACCTGAGACAACATCTAATGAAGCTTAGGGAGAATAAGGAATCCTCAATGAATGATTTGGAGCTTTCCCACTCACCACAAGTAGGGGCGACTGAGCCATTGTAGCAAGCTTTGCAGAATGCTGATCACTTGATAGATCTGATTCGATATCAGTTACCCTACTGCTCAGCATGCCAAGCGCTGGAGGAGGATGATCACCAGGGGAAACTGAGATCACCATATAGTCACTATTGGAAATTTTCCTAGAATTTGTTGAAAGAAACTTATCAAGGGGGCTGACCTCCTGGACTGCATCCACCTTAGGCATCTTCTCAACATGATAGCAAGAAGCAAGCATGTAGAGAAGGACCTGAGACCCAGAATCTAACACACTCGGAGGAACCTTTAGGAAAGATTTCAATAGGGCACCTATTAACAACATATGGGAGGGGAGGAAAGCTCTTTCAGAAGAACCCAGGAGGTCCTTTCCACTGAAACCCGGCTGGAGGGAAACCAAATCCTTGCTTGTGTGGACCGTAGGGCTCATTGGGAATACTGCAGGATCCTTGCAGGCCACAAGAGCAGCTACGGGAGCTGGATGAGCCTGGACCAGACCAGACCCTACGAAAGTGACCTTCATCAGCCCCCTAGAGTTGGAATTTCTGGCTTCTTGAGGAAAACCAACTTGGCTACGTTTCCTGCAATTCTAAATAAAATGCCCCTATAGAAGGCTAGACGAACAATACCTGGGGAACACCGGAAAGACGATGTCCTGGCTCCAGATAACTGATTCCTGCACCTTCGGGGAAATATTCTCCAGAATTGGTAAGGAAAGGTCCAACTCAACGCAAATCTAAGACACCATCGTCTCCTCGCTATGGTAGGAGCGCATATCCACATAAAGAAACCCTACTAGAGAATCACGGATGGCCTTGAGGAAGGTGTTGTTCTAAAACGGAAGCAGGAGACCTAGAAGGCTAACCCATACAGCAGCCCAAGAGCTCTCCTTCCCCCGGTGAACCTCCATCGACCATATAGAGAGATTGAAGCGCCAAGGTCCCAATACCCAGGGTGCATTACACCAAGCCTGGATGAAGTTCGCCTCCGAATTAAGAACCAGACAGAACGAGAACCTGTGTAACACTGAAATGTGAACCCCATCCTGTAACCCCCAGGAATCCACAAAATGCTTGAAGACTGGTAGAGAAGGCTTCATAGATCCTAAGCGTGCCATGAGCATCCACTTCCCTGCAATCACTTTGGTGAAAATGGAAAAAATAATAACACAAAATAAGTGAATCGCTCAATGGTGAAATCAAATAAATGGTAACAATTGCAAAAACATAAAAATTGAAATATTTGAGGTAACTTGAATTTTCCCTATACACAGGTTAGCTACTCTTGAGTACAGCTTATTAACAAATACCCACTCCTTCCTATCACAATCTACTGGCTCTAAATAGTAAGGCAAAGCATAAAAGAAACTACTTTGATACCACTTTGTAACGTCCCAAATCTGGGTGTCGCCCAAAGGTTCCCCAAACCCGATTGGTCACATAACCTCAAGTGCATCTCCTCAAGCGCTAGTGGCTATCGACAAGCTGCGAGAGACAAGGTGTGATAATGAGGAAACTATACTCTCATTGGTATAATATATACAATGAAAATAATTAGCAACAATAACAGAAGCAGTAATACCATACAAAAAAAGTAAACAACAAAAGAGTTATAGTAATTAAACAACTGAAACATGTATATAAATGATGCATGTCACATGTGTCAAGAAAATCAGCCAAACAAATCACAATACTTAAAATACAATACAAAAAAATTACCAAAAAACAAGTAAACTCCAACAACATCGCAAGCCTCAGCTTGGTCCCATGATCTCCAACTCCAACAATAATCAAGTACCTGATGAATAAGGACTCTTGCCCTTATCTATACCTACAATCATATAATATGTTTGGGTCCAAAACATGACCCAAATAGGGTGTGTGGTGAAACCTAGTAGGAAATCACCAAAATATCTATGCCTAACTATCAGTGAATATATATAGTAGATAATATGTAGAAATGAAGCAATAACATAGGAAGTACTCAAAAGTAAACAATATTACAGTTTTCAATTACATTTATTTAAATTTATTATTCATCCTTTGAATCATGTAATCTTAGGATCTAGCCTAATCTCTATATCCCATATGAAAGTAGCAAAAAATATGTCTTAGAAGACCATCTACATAATCAAGTAAGACTAAGTCCAAGCTTGTACTTTGTCTTGGAAGACTCGTCGCAATCATTCAATTATTCAGTAACAACCCTTTGGGAAAGTTCTCACAGTCTAATCCCCACTGGTCTAACATAAAAACAATTCATTTAATAAAAAACCTCTGGGAAAGCTTTCACAGTCTAATCCATTTGGTTTTACATAATATAGATCAATTATAATGACCACCAAGGAAGCTCTCAAAGTCAATGAACCTATGTCAACATAACATCAATAAATTATAAACAACCACCTGGGTAGCTCTCATGGTCAATAACCCTGGGTCAACATCACACCAATAAATTATAGATGACCTCCTGGGTAGATCTCATGGTTAACACCCATGGGTCAACATAGCATAAGGTAAATATAAACGACCTATTGGGTAGCTCTTACGATCAATACCCCTGGGTCAATCATCTACACCAAGGATCCCACGATCCATTTAAAAAATAGTGTGCATATAATATAAAGTCATCTCATGTAATCTGAAACTACTACATGACTAATCCAAAGAATATCACATGCATTTCATATAATCAAACAAACTCCATCCTAATCAAACAAGGCATGGAAAACAAGGTACCTAACCTTACACATAAGAAACAACCCATTTTTAATCAATCAACCATAGAATGTATTAAAAAGGGTTAAATTACAATCAAGAAATACCCCAAACTTGGTATGTGGAACTTTTAGCATATATAATCCAAATACAGACAACTAAAGGCACAAACCACCAACCTCGACATCATATGATCGATATACTTGAACATTAGCCCTTGAATCGGCCTAGATCAGTGTATAATTACAAAAAGTTAAAAAACAACCAACCTTGAAAAACTCAAACGAGAGAAAGAATCAAGAATAGGGGCTCTGTGGGTTTTTGAGAACTCACTGGTGGGATTCCAACGTACCCGATGGTGTCTCAATCGGAGCTTGGATGGAGAATCAGGAGGGGTTCGAAGTTCATCGTCCATTCAAGCACTCTCTTGTATGAACCATAGGGAGAATAAGACATTTACAAGCATAAGACATGACCCCACTCCGATGCATCAATTAAGAATAAAAGTATATGGTGTGTTCATTTAAACTACAAGCCGTGTAGTGGCGTTAACCAGCCCCCGACTTAAGCGGTCTACCAGGTCACCACATGACCATGTACTCGTCTGTTACACAACCAGTACGCGACTATACGTGGAATTCTAGGTATATAGCATGTACTCAGGAGCACACAACGTATACTTAGAAAAACCTCTTCTCTTCCTTTTTCCTTAAAAACAACCTGAAATCAAGATCCATACCTGAACTGAAGATCCGAGTTCTTACAGAAAACCTATATTTATATATTTTATTTCAAACCTGAAAATCAATGTTTCTTTATTTAAAGAAAATGCATTGGGAATAGATTTATTCGAGATTACCTATTGAGTTTTAATAGTCATGCTTATTTCTCCTTCATGTTTTTAGTTTCTACTACAAGTTCCATCTCAGGTTTGATCACCTCGAGCGTTTGTTGGTTATGGGTTAGAGAGTGACCCTTGGAGTCACATGGAGATGTTGTAGTTTCCAGGTTTATTTTTCAGTTGTTTATGTATATTTTTTTATCTAGCTTGTTGTATTATCAGTTTTAGTATAAATGATTTTCATATTGGTAATCATAATTTTTTTGGGTTTATCCTTTATTATTATACTGCTTTCCTTTATATATATTTGGAAAAATAATTCTCATTGATACTCTGTTGATTACCTTGGTGCTTGTCGCTAGACCAGGAGAATCGGGAATGCCTATCAGGCCTTGCCACGAATCAGCTCGGGTGACCGATTCAGGGTCGACCCAGGTTGGTTCATGACAAAATGGTATCAGAGGAGTTTGTATCATTATAGGACCTTACTTTTCATAGTTCCCTTTTTTATTTGGGGATGTAAAAGTATATGTATTGGTATTGTCAATATTTGAGAGGTGGGAAAGGGAAGGTTGTCACAAACCCTTGCTTTTTCCAATCCCCAGGTTTCCATGGTAAGTACGGTTTTTTTGGTTTCCTTTAATTCTTGTGGATTGTTTGGTGTTGTGAAATGAAATGGGAGTTTGTAAAGTGGAATCCTTGAGCTTGTAGGACCTGGAATGCCATGTGGAGCTTGGGACATGGCCCAAAAGGACTACCTGTGGTGGTGGTGTGATTGGAATATGGCCGCCAACCATATGGGCAAGTCACCCATCGACACTTGTTTCCCCTTGTGAGTTGTTTTGGGTCTCTGTTGATTCTGAAAATTGTTTTGAAAAATATTATTTTAGAATTGTGAAAATCTGAATTTAAAGTTGTAATGACTTTGTTTTGTAAAGTGGAAAATGGGTTTTCATAACATACTTTAAGGAATGATTAGAAAAACAGGTTTTTGTAAAATTATTTTTGGGGTGAAAAGAAAATGGATTAATGAGATTGGATTTTTATAACCTAAATACGAAGTTTATTGAAAAAATTTATTTATAAAAATATAAATTTGTTTTGAATAGATTTTTGGAATTAATTATAAACAAGAAGAAATGCATTTTTAACCAAACTATTCTTGATGAAATGAGGTTTCTAAAATTAGTGGAAATGTTTTGAATGAGATGATTTGGTTTTTTTATGATTTATTCTTTTATTCTTGGTCTCAATGACAGGTTTTTGGTGATTCAGATTTAAATTTTCAGTTTTTGGGTGTTTTACCTTGGCACGACCAACACATAGTTTGGGAAAACGGTGAGTATTTATCTAGGTAACTATGAGATCTTTGGTTTGCTTCTGGTTGAGGGCGCACGACCTATTCATGGTTAGTCAAATTGTGTTTAAAGCATTCAGAAAGCCACTACCTTGGGAAAAAACCATATCGCACGGTTGGCGCATGATTTTCTAAACTATGCAGGTGCCCATGTTTTCTAGTAAGGGGCGCATGGTTGGCGCACAGTTTGGTAAACCATGCATCCTAACCATGCATAGTTCTTAGGTGTCTTAAAAATGGGAAAACATGGGATGAATGCAATATTTATATATTGGAAAAGAATTTGAGGTTGTCCTTTGGTATTCTTGTGTTTTGGGAATGATGTTTCTTATCCGATGTTTTGAGATTGATAAATTATTGTCGATGGATTGGTATTGATTTAGTTCTTTGTTTTATTGTTTCTTGGTGTCTTCCCCCAAAAGGATTTTATGGATATCCAGGGTGCAACTATGGCTGGTGCACCATTAGAAAAATTTACAGTTGATCAACCCATAGACTACATTCTTTAATTTTTGATGTTGAATCCTACTCTCTTTTATGATCAAGCATATCCTCTCAAATAAAAAGAGTGGATGTGAAAGATTAAGAGAAAATTCAGTTTCTTTCAGTTTCTCGAGTCATTAAAGGTAAATTTTACTACCTTTATGCTCGAAGGTAAAACTTGGAAATGGTGGAAGTTATTGTCTCAAAATAATCCCCAGGAAGATTTTACTTGGGAGTTGTTCAAGTCTTCATTCATCCAATATTATTTTTCTGAGATGAAAAAGGTGGGGAATAAGATGGAGATGTGATTTATTCAGCAGGGTTTTGGATAATTGTTGGAGTTATACTATCACTTTGTAGATATAGATCCATATTATTCGAGGTATGTTGAAAATGATCTCTTGAAGGATCTACATTTCAAGTATAGTCTTAATCATGATCTATCTATGATATCAGGTGTTCTTGAGATGGATGACCTTACTCTAGTCTCTAAAAATAGTGAAGGAAATTCTAGTAAGAGGAATGAGAAGTATCTTGAAGCTGGTGATTATGGTAGGAGAATTAAGTGGCCTTCATACCTCTCATCAACCTCTTTAGGGCGCAAATCCTGATGTGTAATATGTGTGGTAAGCATGGTCATAAAAATTCGTCATGTCCAAGTGCACCAAAGACCTTTCATTCTTTTTGGATCCAAGGTCACTTGCAATGATTCTTTTGGAGTGTTTCAAAGAAGCGTTATGGAGCTAGATCCAACTATTAGAAAGAAACCCCAACCCTTTTTTAGGAGTAGAGAACTATTTTGGATTAGATTAGAGTCTCTCTCATTGTAATGTTTCTTTATTGTAACGGTTGTGTCCAATGGTGTTTTGTGGTATTTTTTTCTCTTCGAATTGTAAGGATGGATGTTGTGACTTTTTTGAGAACTCCTATTTTATTATAATCATGTTTTATTTTAGAAACTTCGAATTTATTCTATTCAAAATGGAGGTGTCTTACATGTGTATCTCTTAAATTCTTGTATCGGTAATCATAGATTGTTAGATCCTTAATGTAGGGAATCAGATGCTTCAAACATCAGGGTTCCAACCATAGGTCTTCGAGTGAAGGTTTTCACATAGTTAAGAAACCGCCAGGGGTGTGGGTTGCTTTGGCTCAGTTATTTTGTTCTCTATTTGGGAGTTTATGGTCTAAATTTTCTTACTGTATTTTTCTATATTATGGAAAGTTCTTCTTAGTGGATCAGTTGGGTTTTGGTTGTTGTTTGGATTGGTGTTTCTTTTGTTTCCCTCCCTATCCTCCCCTTGCGGTGGGGGTTTTTGGCCCATGTGGGAGAGTTCTTATGTTGGATCATGTTAGAATTTCCATATTGGTTCATGTTATCAGTTTAATTTAGTTGGTTCTTAATAGTGGGGAGACCCACTACGGGTCTCGATAAAGTTTTTTCTCAGCCGATCAGTGTTAGTTCCTTCCTAATGGTAGAGAGTTCGTTCCGGCCTCCAATATTGAGGATGTAATTTAATTTTAGATGTTGGTCTAACATGAAATGGTTTTGGTTTGTGTCATTGTTTTGGTCAGGAGGCATGAGTTCTGTTAGGATGTAGTTGAGGTGTTCATGGTTCAAGAGGTTTGATTATGTGGATGTGGAAATCCTTAGTATTTGATCGATCAACTGGAAGATGTTGTGGCTTTTTGGGGGAAGAAAGCATAATGGTGTGGAGAATTGTTACACTTGGGTTTTAATTTCCATCCTTGGTTTTGAATTTTCTTTTGGTTCTTAGTTTTTCTATTGGGTTTCAGGTGTTCCAGGTTTAAATATGGTGTTTCATGTGTTCTTGATTTAAATGTTTAGTCTTGGAAGTTTTTGGTGGTATTTGGATTTGTCCATTGTTATAGGGAAGGTACGAGGAGGATGTGGCTTGGAAAATGAGTTTGTAATAATCCTATTGGCACATTTTTATGGGTTTATGTGTGTTGGATGGATTATCCCCTTGAGTTGGATGAGTTTTGGGGTCAAAAGGGTGTTTTTTGGGGATATTTTCTTGGTCACATGGTTAAGGTGAACAGTTAGTTTAACCATGCAATAAGTGTATAGGGGGTCGCATGGGTTGTGCATGATTTAACTAATCATGCATCAAAAGTGTGCAACCCATCCAACACTAGACAATGAAAAATTTCATGATTTGCATTCGGTTTGTTAAACTGTATGAGCTAACCATGAAACCCACTCGAAAAAGGGTATTTTGGGGTTTTTAATTCTTTTTAATTGGAGTTTCTCCCCTTATACCCCCTTAGAACTCCCCCAACATAAATTCCTTCTATGTGGTTTTTGGTACCTTTAATCCCCTCAAAGTGGGACTCAAGGTCATTTCTTGGTGATTCTTCACCCGAATCAAAATGTTAGGGCTTCCTTCTTCTTATCCTTTGATTTATTTCCATTTCCTTCTTCTTATCTAACCCTAGTGGACATATTTGGATGATTTTAATGCCTATGGTTTTTCAAAATTTGGGGTTTTCTTCTTCTTAGGGTTCCTTGGTGTTGTTCTTGTTTCCCAAAATCTTTGAGGAGTCTTCCTGGTTAGGCATCATTGAAGCAGAAGTGATTTGAGGTAGGATCCCTTTTCATCTCTCCTTTAAATTAAAGATTACATTATTTTCTTTATTTCTACACCTTCCTTAGTTATTAAATAGTGATATCATTTTAATAATAATTGTTTTATGTGATATGGGTTTATTTCTACTTGTTTTTGATTGTTTGAAATGGTTAGAATGGATTTTTCACATCAAGTGCTTGATGAAATACCTGGTTGGCTCTTGTAAACATGTTTTAGAAGTGAGGTGATGTTTTTGAGTTTCTTAAAAGGATTCCTAATTGGATTTTGGTTTTTAAAATGGATTGTGAATGGATATTTATGAAAATTTTTGATATGAGAAAGTATTGTGAGGACTGATTGGAACTTTTGAAATGATTTTATTGAAAAACCCTTCTTTGATTAAGTCACTTGCCTTTTTGGTTAATAAAGAGGTGGGAATGTCCTCATTTTAGGACTCCACTTGTGTGATAATTGTTCTAAGTAAAGGGACTACTTCTTGAGGCGGTTGGGATGGTGCCAGTTTGTGTGATATATATTATGGCGTGTATGTATGTCTTGCTGCTTGGTTTTGTTTGGAAAACCCCTCTGTGAACATGACATGGGAACCTAGCATAGCTATGAGGATTTATGAGAATGATTGTTTCACTAGTTTAGTTTACGCACTAGATATTGTCCCATAGCATGGGAATATTTTTTTTTATTTCTATGGGATTGGGACCCTTGTTCAGGTCAGGTAGGGAAATGATCAGGTGTTTGGGAATTTTGATTTCATCAGGTAGGGCATGCCTTTGGGATGAGTCACATGTATAGTATGTTCTGGTTCTCCTCTAAGTTCATAGGAGTTTCCGTGTTTCTCCAAAATTAGTACTGTTATCCATTTCCCTCATTATGAGACTTTATTCCTTGTTCTTGGTTTTTGTGTTTTATTGGTAAATTGTGAATGTGTGGTTTTGTTAAAAAGGTTTCAAGAAAAATGTTTTGAAATAACTTGTATTGAAAATGAACATTTCCTATATGGTTTCCTTCCCCCCTTCCCCATGAACCTAACTCTCCTCCATGAATGGAGGCTTATTTTAAAATTTGTGAGGGAAATGAATTATGATTTGTATTCTTTAAAATGAAAAGTGTGGAAAACCTATATTTATATATTTTATTTCAAACTTGAAAATCAATGTTTCTTTATTTAAAAGAAATGAATTGGGAATATATTTATTTGGGCTTACCTACTGAGTTTTAATACTCATGACAATATCTCTTTATTATTTTTAGTTTCTGCTACAAGTTCCAGCTCAAGTTTGATCACCTCAGGTGATGGTTGGTTATGGGTTGGAGAGTGACCCTTGGGGTCACATGAAGATGTTGTAGTTTTCAGGTTCAATTATCATTTTTTATTTATAGTTTTGTTATCTAGATTTTTGTAATTTGTGTTTCAGTATAAATGATGTTCAAATTGGTAATCATAATTATTTTGGGTTTCAACTTTATTATTATATTGCTTTAATTTATATATATTGGGAGAAATCATTCTCATTGATACTCTGTTGGTGACCTTGGAACATGTCGTCAGTCTGGGAGAATCGCTCAGGTGACTGGTTCAGGGTCAACCCGGGTTGATTTGTGATAATAAGGAGAGCTCATAATGCTAAGCTCTTTGATGTCACACATCCATCCCTGCACATGAAAATGCTCACGCTGCACAAGGATTTTTATGCAACCTCTATGATATAAACATGTGGTATGAATAATAGTATGCATGATCTAAATATTCTTAGATTGTTGGGTGTTGCAGGTCAACCAAGGAGGTATAAGATGATTAAATTCATTCATTGGATCCATCTTATAATCCCATGTATTAAAGTTAATGTTGATTGGGCTTCCTCTAGTATGACTAGACCCTTAGGTTGTGGGGGTGTATTTCACACACACCATGGATTTTCAAGGGTTTTTTTAACATTACACTGATATTGGGAAAACATATGAAGAAAAATTATTTTCTATGACTTATGTGATTAGGTATGCTACCCAATAAAACTATAACTTTGTGTGGCTTGAATCTAAATTTGAATTTGTTGTGAAGGCATTAAAAACAAAAACAAGGGATGTTCCTTAGAGAGTGTTTCCTTGATGGATTGAATGTCTCAACTAGGATACTCAACTTAATCTGGTGGTCTCACATACATACTAAGAATAAAATCAGGTAGAAGATATGTTTTCAAAGAAAGCGTTCATGGAGATAGACATGATGTGGTCTTTCAAGATCCCAACATATTGTAATTTTTTAATGAATTCAAATATGTTCAGTATGGAATATTCTCGTTTTTGTAATAATCCTATACACCCCTAACTTTTACTCTCCAGTTTTTATATACATTTTCCTTTAGGACCTAATTTTTATGGATCGTGAATTTTTTGGTAAAAGAGATTAACTTCCTCAAAAATGGCATAAAAACTTCAATCTTAAGAAAAAATTTATCCCATTGAATAAGAAAGTTGAAGCTTTCAAACAAATAATTTTGAATAAATTTAATGTTTTTTATGTATAAAACAATAAATAAAGTTTATAAAATTTAAGACCCCTCATCCACACTTACAACCCAACATTATTCCCAATGTTGAAATTAAAAGTGGAATAAAAAATTATAATAGTTAAAGATCAAACAAATTTTATAATTTATTAGTTGGGTGTATATTTAGAGGGTCACAATGAAGCTTATGAAGTATGTTTTCATCTCAACATAGTAATAAAATAAATTTAGGTCATGAATGAAGTTATCAAGATAGCTGCTACATGTAATTTTAGAACTGTAGCAATTTTTTCTAAAAAAAATGGATGAATGAACTCAAAATTCAAAAATATTTTCAGCAATTAAAACCGGCATTTAAAATTTCAAGATAGAATGAAAAAAATGAAAATTTACTCCCATGATAGTTGTGGTTTTGATTCCTTTGTGAACAACCTAAAATTCACTCTCTTTGAAATGAAAAGATTTAGTTGGCTTATCTCATTGAAGTACCTAACAGAGTGAAATAGTTCACTCATTAGATTTAACATTGAAGATCAAAAGTTGAAACCAATAAAAATGTGAGAGTGTATGGTAATGAAGGTTCCTAGACTTTGTCCGCAGAAATGGGAGAGTAGGAACTAAGGCCTAAAAAATTAAAGAATGAGGGATTTTTATTTATAAGAAAAGGAACAATAAAAAACAAAAAGTTTTAGAAAAACCATGGGTTCCCTCCCATGCAGTGCTAAATTTATAGTCTTTATTCATCTTCTCTAGGAAGCTAATCGTATTCAATCGAAGGATGTGATTTCTTGTCAATAAAGCACCACAAGTGTGATTCCCATTTTTTATGTTAAAATTATTAATTTGGGATCTAAATGTTCTATGGAAGCTACCTATCTACCTAATGGTAATCACACATCCTTGGAAGACCCCTTTCAAAAATATGAGAAGTAGGTTGTCCAATTTATTAATAAAAATATTATTGTTTTCAACTCATGAATTTAAGACATAATTAATCCATTTGATGTTATTTTTTATTAGAATAAATTTATATAGTTTAACCAAATTTAGTTCATCATGTAAAAATATTTTCTTACTAAAAACATTCACGTAGTCCATTAAAATAGAGGGGAAACCTACAAAGTTTCAAAAAACCAGGTTCAAAAGAAGGTTCTTCAATTCTAGTTTGAAAATATTTTAGGTCATTTGAATCCAATTCTAAGCCCTATTTTACATTTATCTCCACCTCTAAGTTAAGTTCAAAAACCCTTGTTTCCAGTTTAATAAAAATGATGTGTTGAAATTTGAAAACTAATCAAAGATGTACATTTCAACATCCATCAAAAAAAATTCCACTAACAGTTCTTTAATTCAATTTTAGACTCAATAGGTGTGGGTTTATCTTCCATAATAGGGGAACTTAGTTCAATTTCTTCAAATTCAGTTTTTTGAATAATTTGATCTTCTTGATTTTTCAAACATTGAATTTCAGTTTTAGATTTTTGAATAATTGTATCATTTAAATCCCAAAAAGATTTAGTCATTCAATCACTTCTTTCGCACTTCAGTTTCATGTTTAAAGTTCTATTTTTAAATTTAGGAATTTTAAATTTGATAAATTTAGAAAATGTGTTTCCTTAACTAATAACCATTTCTAAAAAAATTTCATTTAAGGATTCTAAACATGATGATTTATTATTCAAGAGTTGAGAGTTTTCCCTATCCTTTATAGGTAACTCAACACAAATTTTCCATAAATTTTCATCACTATGATAGATAATAAATCATCCTATGAGTTTTTACAAATCTTGACACCCGTTATCATTTAAAACTTCATAAAAGTAATTCAATAAGACTCTTAAATAAAAACAATGATCGGAACATTGAATAAAAAATCCATTTAGTCAATCCAACGCATCAAAAATGGTATTCTTACTACCCTTAATGAAGCGAGTGATCAAGTTTCTATAATGCCTATATCCCTGACTAGTTGTACTATGCATTTTAAAAGCTTCAAGGCATTGATTAAAATAAAATAGATTCAAAAATATAAAATTAACATAACAACTGAGTTTTAGTGAAATTATAGCCAATAAAAACAATTTCAAAAGGAATTTTTAATAATTTATGCCCAAAATTAGCAAATATTTTTTAAGTGATTTTTTATATTTGTTTTTTTTAACAAACCAAATAAAATCAATGTCAAAACTTCCCAAAAAATGGTGCAAAATTTTGACCAAGTATTGTTGCAAATCGACAAAATACAATTTATATTTTCCTAGTAGAAAGTGGCAAGTAGGGGTTGAACATAAGGGAAGGGGGTGAAATGATCTAAATGGATTATTATGATCCTATTTTAGGGAAGGAAATAGTTTTTAAAAGGTATAAATGTGATATACGGGGAGAGAATGATGTGTTAAGAGTTAGAAACAAAACTAAGCTATGTTAGGAGCTGAAGACATGACAAAAAAAATATTGGATAATCAAAATAAATAGCTTAATGGAAAAGTAATGTTATAGAGAAAATATTTTAAATTTAACTAGAAACCAGACCTCTATGAAAAATTACTATTATCTTTGTTAAGGGAAATAGGTACTAAAAAATAGTTAACCATCTCTGTCAAGACAGTGTTCCAAACAATAGTGAGAAATGAGTGATCATGTGGTCATTCAAGGTATTCACTGGCATGAAACCATAATCTTTCATCTCTTCTAAAACCTACTGCTCAATCTATTGATGTGTTGTAGCAGTACAAATATTTAAAACATCTTGAAAAAAGTTTTTCAACTATTTTTTCAATAAACAAGAATAAAATTCAAATAAAGAAAAGGTCTTGGAAGGATGAATTGTTGTTGAGAAGTAATAAAATAAGAATATGAAAATAATTAATCAAAATAAATCAATCATATTCTTCTTTTTCATTCAATTACATCACATTTTTAAAAGTGTAAGAAAATTTCATGAGAAATAAGAAATAAAGATACATAAGAATAAAAGAAAAAGAGGAGAGTGAGATTCTTCTTTGTCAAGTTTGGATCCCACTCCCTCATTTGCCTCATCTTTAACTTTATCTCCTCATTTAAGTCCCAAATCGTGCTTTCAAAACAATATTTTTCTCTCCTATAGAGGATTTTATCAACAATTAAGCCACATGTAAACAACCATGATACCTGAACTATTCACACTCAGAGCATGATATTATGTCACAGTAGATCAAGATTTAGTGAGACCCCTTGGATCTAGTTCAGCGTTAGTCCAAATGATTCATTATTCATCATTATACTTTGAAAAATATTCTTCAATCGAGCTCGGATGATACTGATTTTCTTTTTCGTAATAGGTTCTTGATCTAATTCAGCTTCCTGCATCGATATTATCTTGGAGTTCAGACACCCTATTTTGGTTTGGGATTACATTGAGGAATTTCATTAAACATGTTACATGCATCATTCATCAATTTACAAGAAGTAGGATTAGGGATGAATGAGGCACTTCTATATCCAACAATCAGACCTGCAAGCAAAAAGAAAACCCAGAAAATGAAGATATCATTGATTTATCAGAGTCAAAATCTCTATTCTCAGTCCACTCGAGATCTAGGTCTCACCATTACCTTGAGAAATAGTCGACATAAGAGCATCATCCATGTGCTTCAGTTAGTCAAGATTATAACCAAGTTATCATATTTCCTAAAATCATGATGAATCTTAGCTTGTTTAGTTTTGTTGGAAAACTAAACTTTGTTTTTCCTTGGATGACACCTACCTTCACTGTTTTGATGTAGGCTGGGCAACTTCAAAATTGGAAACTTGATGTGTTTGGTGATGAAGACATGGTAGAGACCTACCACCCGAATTGTGACTTTTATTTCTACTTTTTACACCATTTATCTTTATTTTTGTTTTCATCCCTATAAATAGTGTATGTTGTGTGCATTCTATTAAATTCATAGTTTAAGAAATAAATACCAGTATTTTCGCTGCAAGTTTATTGGGTTCAACTCCAGTGATCTGCATCCGCATGGCTGTATTTGCTGCTGAAAAATCCACCTTCAATGGTATCATTGTGTTTAAAGATAATTCAAACAAATAGAGATTTTTTATATATGATTCAAATAAGTTTCATTGGAAAGAGATTTGTATTATATCTTCTTCTAATCAATTAAAACGCCAGAGCGCAGAATAAGAAGATAAATAGTAGGATTCTGAAGTCCTCTAGGTTGTATTGTAATCATTTTCTCACCACTTTTTTTTATTAATTTGTCAAAATCACTTTTATTTTTATAACCCTTTTTTCAAAAAGGTTATCCTTTTCCACCCACCTCCCATGATTTTTCCTCCATCCTATATTAGTGTCCAAATCTTCCCCCACCTCACTCCTCCCATCAACACCCCTCATTCCATTTTTCACAAAAAAAACAAATCCCATTAGTATTTTGTGAGCCTTCCACGCCCCTATTGTGATGCCACTCTTGTATTAAGATACAAAAGAAAAAAATCCTTCATTAAATTGTATTTTGAGAGAAATAAAGAAAAAAAAATTCCATATTAAATTTTTTAAAACATCAATCTTCAATTCTGAAAAAAAAGTTTGTGATCCTAAAAAAATAATTGGAATATGAACTATATAAATAAATTTATTTCTTGGAGATCAAATTCAATTTATTAAATGATATTATGGAATTATATATGGACATAAAAAATTATGAAGGACGTCCCCCAACCTTTTTATTTCTCCTCCATATCTCTTCTCTTGAAGCTAAATCAATATTTTGCACCTAAAGCTACTAAAGAACTAGAGTTTCTATCTAATGAAGACGCCTTCCTGAAATTCAATACCATGGTTTAAGTTCTATCTACAGGATCATACACCAATTCAATATTCCTAAATCATCGAATCCTCATGTCGGTTCCCCTGGATAAGAACAATGGTTCCTCCTTCCAATACGCCATTTTCCAAGTCTCTGTGAGGGCCTAGAGCAAGGGGATACATTTTGAAGAACCAAAACCTGAGGCATAGGATTTTGTGGATAGGAATCCGATCTAATAAGATGAGTGTGGTGTAGAAGAATACCAAATTGAGGAGATCATGGATATCCAAAATATATTCCACAAGGATAACCAAAATAAATACACTGACTATGGTGAAGTCATTGAACTTATTAATCAACCACCTGGATATAATAAAAATTCATAGATAATGAGAAAAATAATTTTAAGGGGGATGTTGGAAAATAAAACTTTTTTTTCTCCTTGGAAGTGACCTACCTTCACTATTGTGATCCAATATGGGTAACTTCAAAATTAGTATCTTGAGGTGTTTGGCACTAAAGACATGGGCGACACCTACTACACCAAATTGTGACTTTTATTTATATTTGTTTTTCCATCATTTATCTTATTGTGTGTTTGTATCCCTATAAATAGGATATATTGTGTGAATTGTATTAAATTATGAGTTAAATAAATAAATACCAGTATTTTTATAGTAAGTTTATTGTGATCACCTCCAGTGATTTACGTCCACACAGTTGTGTTTGCTGCTAAAAAATCCACCTTTAGGTTCATCATTTTCAGCACACTATGAGTTTTGATCGGTTCCATTGCAAAACTAGTTCAAACATAGAATCACTCTGGTCGATTTCAATTATTTTTTGATCTTCAACAGTCATGGTTCCTTGACCTCACCACCAATATCAGGTCATTATAAGCTTTAATTCATCTTCCATTTCTTCAGTGCCATGGATTCTCTGAATCATATACTTCCTTCATCATATATGATCCCATAATATCAAATTATGTTCTTTAATATTGGTTTCATAATTTATTTACACTATTTTCAGTGAATGGGCCTCATCCACAAGTTTTGATCCCAATATCCCTCAAGTCGATCTCCGATGGAAAAATCTTTCTTCGAGTTCTCAAGTCACTAGGCTCGGTTGTTGAATTATAAGATTCCCAATACAAAATATAATTATTATAATTAGTCAAGTAAGGGGATCTACAAACCTAAAAAAAACCTGCAAGCACACACATGCAGGAATCCATGGAGACTCGAACCTGAGACCTCCCTACACCCCACAGGGCCCTTTTCCACTAGACTAACTCATGGGGGCACCCAATACAAAATATATTATAGGGGAAATAAAGTTTAAGGATTGGTATTAATTCCAGTTAAGCATCAAAACTTTTTAATCAAAATAGAATATAATTTAATTTGAAAATATATAATCCTTTTGGTCCTTATTTGACATTTTTTCATTTTTCATGCCAAAGTATAATTAAATACCTATTTTAGTCCTGAATTTTTAATTTACCTATATTATACGGGGTAACCTCATAATATATTTTAATTATCCTATGATATGTAGCCTAAAATGTCCTATGGGATGCAGCCTTAGACACCATATGAGCTCGACTGGAAAAGTCACATGGGTAGAAATCATACAAGGATCTATACCAAAGTTATCCTATGAGAAACAAAAAAAATCATATGAGAATATTAGACTTTATAAAAACTCAAGGAATTAAAAAACTATATAGAAAATTTAATTCCATAAAATTTATTTAAGATAAAACCATGGAACTTGAACATTAAAATTCTGAACTCCCAAAAAATTTCAAAAATTAACATTTCAATTAAACTCATGAAGATCAAACTAAAATCATCCCAATAAATTATATTCAAAATCATGGCATGGAACACTGAAAATGTGAATTAAAAAGTAGAAAATAGGAAGGGTTCACTCAAAATATTATTTCAATCAAGATTTTAAAAAATAAATATGGAAAGCAGTTCTTGAAATATTTAAAAAATATTGCATGGAACCTTTGAACATTTTCACAACAAAAAAGTAACTTCGTTAAAAAAAATTAAATAATTATAAAACTCATTCCATAGTGACAAATATTCAAAATATAATCAATTAAAACCATTTTTTCATGGAAAAAATTAAAATTACAAGATTAAGATGATGCAAAAAAGAATAAAAAAACAACCATGTCATATGTAGTAATGTTTTTGAGTGGTGAGAAGGGTATTTTACAAGGTTTGAATAGTAATTTTGAAGATTTGAGAGTCAAATACCTATCTAGATGATTCTTTAAGTGTAGATTAGAAAAAAAATATATTAAGATCAAAAAAGGTAGAAACATATACGATGTGGGGAATAAGTGGGGACCAGTTCTGTGAAGTCAATTTCATGAGGTAAAGTATGAAGAGGTGGATTCTGTGAGGATGATTCCATGAGTTCAGTCCTATGATAAGGATTTCCTAGCCCATGGGGCTAGTACACACTTATCAAGAGTGTACCTTTAGGTGGAATACATAGTCCATAGAGGGTCGTATATAATAAATAGAGGCATCGTGCGGGGGATATTTTCATGGTGGAAGATGTGATATATGAGGTATCATGTGTAGTCTACATGGTGAGTATGAGGTGAGAAGTGTATTATATGGTTTCTTCACAAAAGTCGGATTTAGGTAGGTATTTTCACATGAAGATCTCAAGGGATTCTAGAAATTAAAGAGTACATCTGGGGTTTGTGAGTGATCTAGAAGGAGAATAGGAGAGCCACATAGGATTCCTTTGACTTGTCTAGTTTTGTCCAAATAGTGAAGCCTTGAAGGAAGTGGGAATAATATCCTTTGATTTATCTGGTTATGTAAGAGGATATATAGAAATATGGAAATTCTAGTGTGAAATTATCCTTGCTTTAAGAAGTTTTATAGGTGATATAATAGTTTTGAAGATAAATACTCAACTCTCACATTGAAGAGTTGATATTATCCAATGTTCAAGAAAGAGATAGTAGTAGGAATAATTACAACAGAGCATCAAATCAAGGGCCATGATGAAAGAAGATCCTTGTACTAGACATATATAGACAATCACATCCATTATCTATTGAAAATATCAGTATGTCTATAATATGTGGAAGAATCATCACTAAAGAAGTGTTCATAAGTGATGATAAGGTAGTGCACCTTGGGTGAAGTGTTACTAAGGAAAGAAAATTGTAAATATAGCGAGCCTGAAATGGAGTGAACATGGAAAAAAATTGTATCCATTAAACTTGAGAATCTTGGTGTATTTTGGCACATCAACACATTTTCACTGTATTCTCCTTGCACTACGGGAAAAATGGGTATTTGCGACGGGTTATTTGCGACGGGAATAAATCCCGTCGCAAATAGTCCCATTAAAAAATTATTTGCGACAGGGTTATTTACCCGTCGCAAATAATTAGGCTTTTGCGATGGGATTTCTTTCCCCGTCGCAAATAGTTTTCCCGCGATGCGCGCCAAATCGCGGGAAACTTATTTGCGACGGGGGAATATTCCCGTCGCAAATAACCGGCGGCGGTAAAAGGTATTTGCGACGGGAATATTCCCCCGTCACAAATACTATGTCGGCAGGGGTTATTTGCGACGGGTCCCGTCGCAAATAACTATTTACCGGTTGACCGTAATAAATGTTGGCTAAGGTATTTGTGACGGGTACCGTCGCAAATAATATTATTTGCGACGGGATACCCGTCGCAAATGGGCCCGTCGTAAATAATCTAACCTATAAATACCCCCATCCGTTTTTTTCATTTCATTCTCATTCCTTATCTTCTCCTTCTCTCAAAATTATATTTCTAGAGTTGAGTTTTTCTCCAGTTTAATTTTTTTCTCCGGAGCTGATATTAAAGTTTTGAAGAACGATCAGAACAGATCAATTTTCAAGGTATTTATGTTCATTTTAATTTTTTATTTATTTTTAATTTTTTATTAGTTTCAATTATTATTAATTAGTTGTAATTTAATTATGTTTACATTGTTTTATTACTTAATAAATTTAAATTATTAGTATTGTTTATAGTTAATGGTAATTAGGAATAATTAGTAATAATTTTTAATAATTAAGAATAAATATTAATAATTAGTAATAAATACCAATAATTAGGAATAAGAACATTATTACATTATTAGTTTATTTTATTATTAATATTAAAATAATATAATTTTTTATATATATACAATTCTTTTTTCATCTGTGTGTTTGCTGTCTTCACATGTATTATTTGTATGTGGAGATAGAAAACGCACAGATGAAAGAAGAATTGTATATAAATTAGAAAATTATATTATTTTAATATTAATAATAAAATATATTAATAATGTTATTATTTGTAATTATTGGTAATTATTTCTAATTATTGATAATTATTCATTTAATTACTAATAATTAGGAACAATTATCAATAATTATCAATAATTAAGAATAATTAGTAATAATTAGTAATAATTACCAATAATTAGTAATAATTAGTAATAATTATCAATAATTAGTAATAATTACTCATAATTAGTAATAATTAATAATAATTAGTAATAATTACCAATAAGTAGTAATAATTACCAATAATTAGTAATAATTACCAATAATTAGTAATAATTACCAATAATTTGGAATAATTACCAATAATTAACAATAATTAGTAATAATTACCAATAATTACCAATAATTAGTAATAATTAGTAATAATTAGTAATAATTAGTAATAATTAGGAATAATTAGGAATAATTAGGAATAATTAGGAATAATTAGTAATAATTAGTAATAATTAGTAATAATTAGTAATAATTAGTAATAATTAGGAATAATTAGGAATAATTAGGAATAATTAGGAATAATTAGGAATAATTAGGAATAATTAGGAACAATTATCAACAATTATCAAGAATTAGTAATAATTAGGAATAATTACGAACAATTATCAAGAATTAGTAATAATTAGGAATAATTAGGAACAATTAGGAACAATTATCAATAATTAGTAATAATTAGGAATAATTAGGAACAATTATCAATAATTATCAATAATTAAGAATAATTAGTAATAATTAGGAACAATTATCAATAATTATCAATAATTAAGAATAATTTGTAATAATTAGTAATAATTGCCAATAATTACCAATAATTACAAATAATTAGGAATAATTAGGAATAATTAGAAATAATTAGGAATAATTAGTAATAATTAGGAATAATTAGTAATAATTAGTAATAATTAGGAATAATTAGTAATAATTAGTAATAATTAGGAATAATTAGGAATAATTAGTAATAATTAGTAATAATTAGTAATAATTATTTATAATTATTTATAATTAATTATAATTACCAATAATTACCAATAATTACCAATAATTACCAATAATTACCAATAATTACCAATAATTACCAATAATTACCAATAATTACCAATAATTACCAATAATTACCAATAATTACCAATAATTTGCAATAATTACCTAAAATTAGGAAAAATTAAGAAAAATTAAGAAAAATTAGAAAAAATTAAGAAAAATTAGGAAAAATTAGGAAAAATTAGGAAAAATTCTCAATAATTAGTAATAATTACCTATAATTAGGAAAAATTAGAAAAAATTAAGAAAAATTAAGAAAAATTAGAAAAAATTAAGAAAAATTAGGAAAAATTAGGAAAAATTAGGAAAAATTCTCAATAATTAGTAATAATTACCTATAATTAGTATTAATTACCAATAATTAGTATTAATTACCAATAATTAATAATAATTAGGAATAATTAGGAATAATTAGGAACAATTATCAATAATTATCAATAATTAAGAATAATTAGTAATAATTAGGAACAATTATCAATAATTATCAATAATTAAGAATAATTTGTAATAATTAGTAATAATTGCCAATAATTACCAATAATTACAAATAATTAGGAATAATTAGGAATAATTAGAAATAATTAGGAATAATTAGTAATAATTAGGAATAATTAGTAATAATTAGGAATAATTAGTAATAATTAGTAATAATTAGTAATAATTAGGAATAATTAGGAATAATTAGTAATAATTAGTAATAATTAGTAATAATTATTTATAATTATTTATAATTAATTATAATTACCAATAATTACCAATAATTACCAATAATTACCAATAATTACCAATAATTACCAATAATTACCAATAATTACCAATAATTACCAATAATTACCAATAATTACCAATAATTTGCAATAATTACCTAAAATTAGGAAAAATTAGGAAAAATTAGGAATAATTAGTAATAATTAGAAATAATTAGTAATAATTAGTAATAATTAGTAATAATTAGGAATAATTAACTATAATTAGTAATAATTAACAATAATTAGTAATAATTAGTAATAATTAGGAATAATTAGTATTAATTAGGAATAATTAGTAATAATTACCAATAATTAGTAATAATGATTATTAATTACCAATAATTGGTATTAATTACCAATAATTAGTGTTAATTACCAATAATTAGTATTAATTACCAATAATTAGTATTAATTACCAATAATTAGTATTAATTACCAATAATTAGTATTAATTACCAATAATTAGTATTAATTACCAATAATCACCAATAATTACCAATAATGACCAATATTTTTCAATATTTTCCAATAATTACCAATAATTACCAATAATTACCAATATTTTCCAATAATTACCAATATTTACCAATAATTACCAATATTGACCAATATTAGGAATAATTACCAAAAATTATGAATAACTACCAATAATTTGGAATAATTACCAATAATTTGGAATAATTACCAATAATTTGGAATAATTACCAATAATTTAAAATAATTACCAATAATTTGGAATAATTACCTTATTATATTATTTTTATATTTTATTATTAATATTAAAATAATATAATTTTCTATATTATATACAATTCTCTTTTCTTCTGTGTTTTTTCTGTCTCCACATGTAATATTGGCATTCTTTTTCAAAATTATCAACCTACTCGCCAATGGAGAGGTGAAAGTGAATGCCAATATTACATGTGGAGACAGAATGTGAAACACACAGATGAAAGGAGAATTGTATATAATATAGAAAATTATATTATTTTAATATTAATAATAAAATATACTAATAATGTAATGATGTTATTATTATATAATTAATATTTATGAAAAAAATTATATTAGTATTATTAAAAAAAATAAAAAATCAATATAATATTAAAATTATCAATATTTGTAACAGGTTTTGCTTTATTCTCAATATATTCAATCCTTGCTTGTGTTTTTTCTAACAAATTATTCAAAACCAGTAATGCTTTTATATTTTATAGAAAAATATGGAACAACGAGGTCGTCAACAGTCGGCTCTCGACTGACTCCCGGAGATTATTATGGCAGTGCTGCGATGTCGGCGTCCAGCTCGAGAGGAGCTCGTGCATCTTTTTCTAAACAGTATGAGGATCAGTTGCGATCTCAGACTGCACAGATAGAGAGTCTCCGACAGGAGCAGGAGCAGATGCGTCAGCAGCATGAGGAGGAGCGTCGACGCCAGCAGCAGCTGTACGAGGAGCAGACGAGTCGGTGGCAGCAGCAGCATCAGGAGCAGATGGAGTACATGCGCCGACTCACTCATGCTTTAGGGGTGGAGTTTCCTCCACCACCATCTGCAGATCCCCCACCTCCCCCCCCTCCTTCAGATTAGAGTTTGTATTTCAGTTATAAAATTTGTGAAATCAAAATATTTTTTTTATTCGTAGTTTCTGTCTCATTATAAAATATTAATAATATTATATTTTTAAATAACAATATTAATATGAATAATAATATTATTTATATTTTATAATATTAAATTTTATATATATATTAAAATTTTATATATATATTAAAATTTTATAATATTATAATTTAATTATTTTTTTTGTAATACTTGAATTATTTTAATATTTGAATGTAAAATAATTCTATTATTTTTATATTAATTAAAATAACTTATTAATATTTTTTTTATTTATGAATTATAATTGTAATATTATTATATTAATTAAATTATTTATTAATATTCTATTATTTTTTATTTTTGAATTATAATTCTACTATTATTATAGTAATTAAAATAATTTATTATTTTCATTTGTAAATTATAATTCTATTATTATATTAATTAAAATAATTTATTAATAATTTATTTTTTTTATTTTTTTTATAGTATTTGCGACGGGATGCTATACCCATCGCAAATACTAGTATTATTAATAGTTTTTTATTTTTTTTAAAAAAGTATTTGCGACGGGATACTACTCCCGTCGCAAATACTAGTATTATTAATTTTTTTTTATTTTTTTAAAAAACAGTTTTTGCGACGGCACCGTCGCAAAAGGGATTTGCGACGGGTCCCGTCGCAATAGGTATTTGTGACAGGTCTCGTCGCAAAAACTGTTTTAAAAGTTTTTTACAAAAATACGGAATACTATTTGCGACGGTGAGAATACCCGTCGCAAAAAATGGCTTTAGCGACGGGCCCGTCGCAAATAAGTGTAGTTGCGACGGCGTTTTCAGCAACGAGCTATTTGCGACGGGACCCCGTCGCAAATAGCCCGTCGCAAATACCTGTTTTTCTAGTAGTGTCCTTGTAAGTCTCAATTTGTAGTGATCCAAATAAAATTTGTGTGTTCTATACATGTTTTACTTTCCTATATATTCATGTTTGTTTTGGTAATTGAACTTATAAGAGTAAAAATTTGAATACAGTTCCAACTAATATGGGAACAATATCCTAAAATATATTCAAAACTAAAAGGAAAAACATTTAATTTGACCATAACCCCAATTAACCCACCCATTCAGGGTGTTATTTGGTATAAAAAGTAATATTATATCCTAAAGGTTCTATCTTGGTGTTCAAACTCAAAATCTATATTGGATTTTTTATGCTCATGGATCCAAGGATTAAGCCTTTGATTTTTAGTAGAAAAAAATTTTATGGTTTTAAAAAGGAGATGATTATGTTCTTATAGGATTTTTAAAAAGAGATTATGGATTATATGTTTCATGATACATATTTGACTAAGCATATTGAAAGAATTAGAAATGAAGAGAAAAAAATATTTTGATAAGATATTTATATGATGAGGTATATAAGAAGACATAATAGTGTGTTATTCCCTTAAATATATAGAAAATATTGGAAAATATTTATGGAAAATCTATATTAGTAAAGGAGGTTTTGATTTCTACCTCAAGAAAAGGATGTAAAACTGGTCAAGATAAGAAATTGGTGCACAAGGTTGCTAAATAATATCTTATTAATAAAGAAAATATGAAGAATAAAAATAAGTAAAATGATCCTATAAATAATGGAATCTACAATTGAGGTAAAAAATTGTAAACTTGAGGATAATTCTGATTCTAACCATGTTATGGAAAATTCTATCAAATTAGAAAATTCAGATTCCCCCATGAAAGTTGGATATAATGAAGAAGAATTAAAAAAAAATATTTTTTTCATAATTATGGTGAATATTATATTATCAATCAAGATAATATCCAATACTTATATAAAAAGGTTGATCAACATGAAATCATTCATCAATTTGACCTATCATTCATTAAATATTTGTGTATAGAAAAAAAAGGCTAAAATGAGTGTAAGTAGCCTTGTGATTTGAAGTAAAGAATATGGGAGTAAAGATGAAGGGAAAAAGTGACTCGTTGGAAGAAATTTATCAATAAATATAAAAATAGATGTCCATATAAATGGAACAAAAATAAAGTCTTATCCCTCTAGGGGAGAAAAGATAATTGAGAAATGAAGTAAGATTTTTTCTTAAGAAGATGGTTACCCATGAAGAACCTTTGTGATGTTTTGTTTTAACAAAGTTTTTATATTTTTTGAAAAATAATATTCTATAAAATAATGTTTTTTAAAAATAGGTGAAAGTTTCTGAATGTTCGAACCCAAACAAAAAGGGGGAGAAAAGTTTGGTTTTTGAGAAATTTGTTTTTCTGGACGTAGAGGATTGGACTGAGCAACACCGGTCACACAAGTTATCATAAATTCAAAGTTCTTTTATGGATGTAGAAGTTTGGACTAAGGAATACCAAACAAAGAAGTTTTCAGGAAGATAAAATCTAAAAGTTCTGAAATACTGATCATTAGACCCATGTCCATCTGTATGAAGAATCGATCAATGTTTCTGTTAGAAAGATGGGTGTTACTAGAAAGTGTGAAGTCGTGAGCTAGAAAGTTATTTACTTTATAACCTTGAGTCAGATGATGCTATTAAAATCTACAAATTTCTCAACGTTATGAGAGATTCATGATACAAGTAGCAGTTTGTGTTTGAAGAGTTATGAATTCATCAGTGTGAAGAATTGTGAGAAGATGAAGATGTTGGTTTTTAGTTAGACTGGTAAATAAAATATACAAATCATCAGATCCAAAAGAATCAAAGGTAAAAATTATTTATTTTTGAAAGTTTTCCTTTGATATAATCAAATAAAGAAATAATTTTCTAATTTATAAAGTTAGAAAGTTACTGAAGAGGTTTAATGAATATAGTGATGTCAAAAGTTAGAAAGCTATTAAACTTAATAACCTCGACACAGATGATGTTTTTTCAATCTTGAAGTTCTCATAAATCAAGAAAACTCTCATGATAACATATTTTTAAGAAATAGAGGAATCATAAATATTTTATCGATTCCAGGAATTAAGAAAAAAAATTCATTAGATCCAGAAGCATTAGGCACAAAAGTTTTTAGAATTCTGAATGTGTGATAGATGATGAGGTTTGAAGTATTTCAAAGCTACAGAGAGAATTTTCCATTGTAATGAGAATTAAATAATAATTATAATTCCATTGTTATGAG
This sequence comes from Viscum album, assembly GCA_963277665.1. Classification (NCBI taxonomy): domain Eukaryota; kingdom Viridiplantae; phylum Streptophyta; class Magnoliopsida; order Santalales; family Viscaceae; genus Viscum; species Viscum album. Next base: position 1,297,900,841 of record OY728135.1, read on the forward strand.
GATTCAATTGGAATGAATCTAAGAAGTAAATTCAATTATACTAACTTTTAGAAGGAAAATGAATCCGACTGACTCTGAGAAGTAAAGTCAATCGGACTGGCTCTGAGAAGGAAAGTTAGTCAGACTGAATCTCAAAAGGTAAGTCAATCTAACTGACTCTGAGAAGGAAATTAAATCTTACTGACTCTAAGAAATAAATTCAATTATACTGAATCTGATAAGGAAATTCAATCATAATAACTCTGATGAGGAAAGTCAATTCATAATGAGATGAGGAAGTTTCATCGTAATGAGCTGAATAAGTTCCATCATAATGAGTTGAGTAATGTCCATCATAATGAGATGAGGAAGTTCCATCATAAAAAATAAAAGTTAGGAAGTAAAATAATACTAATTATGTATAAGACTTAAGAATATACCAAAATATTTATAAATATTTGAAGTTTTCAAACTTGAAATTCAAATATGTGTAGATCTCAAAGTTTTTTAATTTGAGTAAGTGGTATTTTTCCCAGTTTCTCACCTTTTCCATTATGGGATGCCTATAAATAGAGGAAAAATATATTCATACTTTTAAACCTTTCATGTAATAATAAAAGGCATATTTTTTCACAATTTGTGTCAGAGTTATATTTCCAAACAGAAATATCATTAGAAGATCAGACAGCTGAAAGTTTTATTACCGGACTGAGGAAGATTGGATTTTGGAAGATCAGATTGATTGGTTAAGGGGAGTTTGAGAAGTGGAGTTTTGATAAAAAGGTTCATCGTAATTAGTCTATCATAATATGATAATCAGACTGAGGTAATTGGACTTAGGGTTATCAGACTAATGTTTCATGCATAGTTTTGTGGAGAAAAAGTTTTTATGATCTTTTATTTTGTGCATCAAATTGTTTAAAAGAAAACTTTTTAAACTGATGAGAGTTAGTATAATATTTTCTATAGGGATATAAAAGGTGTCTAACAATTGTTGGAACAAGTTTTATTTACTTCTTCATAATAGTGAATTTCCATAGACCCATGAGAGTGGCTATGGAAATGATGTTTGTTCTCACACTAAGGTCGAACCTTGTAATTTTTTTGTGCTTTAATTACTTTCCTAAATTTTCATGCATGAGTATTTACTAAAATATGACAAGGTAATGAACTTTAATAGGTTTCATGGTTTTATTTTATAAAAGTATTGAGACTTATAAAATTGAGCAACTGATTCAAACCCCCTCTCAGTTGTTATTTGATCTTTTTGAACTTCAATTAGTATCATAGTAAAGGTTTCCTTATTTAAGCCTTATCAAGGATAATATCCATTATATCAAAAGTAGAATAATTATTATATTTTATGGAAAAAATTATTAAGGATGAAAAAATAGGATGATTCCTTATATCCTACATCTTGTCCTGGAAGTTATTAATACTGCTACAATTGGGTTTCCACCCACTGAAAAATATTCCTTGATGACTTTTGATGATAGAAGAAATATTAAAGTTGATGAAAAAATAGGAATGTTATTCTTATATATCTATCAGAATTTTTTTTATCAAGGTGATGGGTCTCAAAACTTCAAAGGGTATATGGGACAAGCTCCTAAGTATTTTTGAAGGGAATACTAAAGTGAAGAAAGAAAAGATACAAATCTGGCATAGTAATTTTTAAGAAATACGAATTAGAGATGAAGAAACTATTGATAAATAATTCACTAGGTTAAATTAAATTGTTTGAAATATCATAGGAGTTGGAGAAGTTCTGGAAGATTATACAATAGTGAATAAACTTATGAGAAAATTTACGGACATGTTTGATTCTAAAATTTCCTCTTTAAAAGATAAGGATGATTTATCTCTTTATGGGTTTCATAACTTTCTTATTGCTTATGAAATGATGAAATCTATAATTTTAAAAATAATATAAAATATAAAATTAATTTTGAAGCTATTAGAAAAATTAAAACTCAAGATGTTGAAGATGTAGATCCCAGTGATTCTGAAGATAAATAGGATGATGATTTTAATGATAAAATCACATCTCTTATCTCTAAGAACTATAAAAGAGGAAGAGGAAAGTAAATAGTAAAACATCCTTAAAAATGTTTTGAGTGTTGTGGAATCAGATACTTTGTGATGAATTGACCCAAGAAGAAATTTAGTGAGTATCAAGATGATTCTGATGAAACACATTAATGTAAGAAGTGGAACAAAAGTTATAAAGAAGAAAAATCATCCAAAAAACACAAGAAAAAGTTTACTGGAAAGAAAATAAGTATTTTTAGTAAGAAAGTTGAATCATACTCAATTGAAAACAATTTTTCAAAAGATGAAAGTTCAGAAAAATTCAGAATCTTTATTGAAAAAGTTCAGAAAAAAAGATTCCTCATATAGTGAAGATATTGGTGAAGAATCATAGATATAGTATCAGCTCAGAACATAACTTGTTGCATATCTTGAGAAAAATAGAACTCTCAAGAATGAAATTAGAGTAATGAAGAAATATTGTGAAGAAGTTGTTGAGGGAAGAAAAGATGTCATCAAGCATGAGGAAGAATACATTCATGAGATCTTAATTTACAAATTAAGAGTTTTTGATCAGGTAAATATGATTTAATATCTCATTAAGAAATTAGAAGCTAAAGAATAATAATTTAATAAATTTTAATCTAAACTTCTTGATTCTAAAATTACCTAGAGTAAGATGAATAAAACCTTAAAACAATCTTCAAAATTAAAATTTGAGACATCTAAAGTTATTGATAAAACTCATATCAATAATCAGGTGAATTCCTCACCCTCCAAAAGTAATATTTCATCTGATTTTTCTAACACTTCAAGTGATAATAAAATTATTGGGATGGTTTGGGTGGAGAAAAAATGTGATAAATCTATCACATCTATAAAATTTAAAAATTCACTTAGAAGGAAAGATGGTCCATGCCCAAAGTAAGTTAGAGTAGGAAGAAGTTATCAACCTTAACAAAGTTTCTATATAGAAAGATCATACTTCAAAATAAAATCAAGATTTGATGGTTTTTGTTGGTGATTTGGAATCTATGGGAACAAGTCTTATAATTTTTGGCATAACTTATCACTTCATGGAAGAAGGTTTGAACATAGTGGAAGAAATAGTGAAATTATAATTAGTAACTTTCCTAAGACATTAGAAATTAGAAAATAAAAATATTAATATGTTAGAAAGTTTCCAACAAAAAATCAATTTGAATTTATTAAATAAGTTTGTGTAAGATGTGATCAAGCTGGTCATCATACTGAAAGATGTATGGAAATCCTTTCAGAACAAGTTTCTTATGGGAGAAAAGAAAAGGAATCTAGAATGAATAAAATTTAAGAAAGATATTTTATTATTGAGACTTCCTTAAAAGAAAGTAAAAATAACAAACCATAGATACTTGATAGTGGTTGTTCTTCAAACATGACAAGTGATTTAAAAATCTTGAAACATGTTGAAAATCATGATGGGGGTGTTGTTACCTTTGGTAATGATAGTTCCTTAAAAATCATAGGAATCATAATGGTTGATATTGAAGCATAAAATTTGAAATTGAAGGAAGTTTTATTTTTTGATGGGATAAAACATAACTTTGTGTAAGTTAACTTTGTGATGATGGAAAATAAGTGATCTTCAGAAAAAAAATCTCGTGTTATAAAAATTTTGAAATATGGAAAATTTTTTACAAATGAAGAAAGAACCAGGGGAATATCTTCCAAATAGTAGAATTTAACAACTCCTCTTCCTTAATTTATGAAGATAAGAATAAGTTGTGTGACAACAAACTTGGCCACCTTAAAAAAACGTGAATTTTTTTTCTCAAGTTTATGTTGTACGAAATTTTCTATAATTGAAAAAAATAGAGGAAGATGTTTGTGTTACTTTTCATAAAGGGTAAATGACTAATAAAATTCATAATAAAGTTGAGATTTAGTCTACCAGGACTATTAAAATTATTCATTATAATTTATATGGGCCAATGTGACATCAATAAATAAAAGGATATTTATAATTTATCACTTTTATTGATGATTTCACTTAGATGACAATCATCATGTTTATGAAACACAAGTCAGAGGCAGTGGAAATGTTCAAGTTTTTCAGAAAATAAGTTGAGAAATAAATGTGGGTTTATATAATGAAGTTAAGAACAAATGATGGTAAAAAATTAGCAAGAAATAATTTTGAAACTTATATGAGAAATCATGATATCAAACATCAATACAGTGCTCTCTGTAATCCATAATAAAATGGAGTAGCAGAAATAAAAAATATAATTTTGGTGCAAATGGGAAGAAGTATGTTACCAGAATACAAACATTCAAAGTTCTACCAAAGAAAATCTATTAGTACTCCAGTATATATTCAAAACAGATGTTTGTTGAGATCAGAATCCAAACTGACTTATTATGAAACAGGGTATAACAAAAAAACCTTCATTTAAGTACTTAAAAGTTTTTGAAAGTCCATGTTTATTTAAAATCAAAAATCTGGATTTGGGAAATTTTGATGAGAAATCTGAGGAAATTTTTTTATAGGTTATTAACCCAATGGAATAAGTTACAAATATTAGAGAAATTTTTACAAAATTTGGTGGCCTCATATGATGTGAAAGTTATTAATAATACAACTTCTTTAACAAAATTTATTGTTGGAGATGTTTTTCTGGAATACATCTCAATGAAGTATCAAATTGCTTATATCTACCCAAAGGAAATGAAAAAATAAAGATTATTTGAGTTGAGGATGAAACTTCATGTTCCACCTCATCCAATGTCTTCATAAATATCATAAGTATGTTCCCCACTGTGCTTTAAATTATTTTTAAAAAGGGGGATAGAAAGTAACAACTATTTTACTCTATAAGAAATTTTTACTTATATTTTATATGAATATAATGTTGTGTTTATTAGATAATGGGGGATATAACAATAAATATATAGAGAGAAAGAAATGTGAGAAAAGATAAAAGTGATGGGGAGTTTATCTTTACATGAACACAAAATTTTCTTATCACTGAGGGGTGGAATTCCTTAAAAAAAATTACTTTATCTAGTAGTGTGGTGCCAGGACACTCTCTTTTGAGAAAGGACATGTTTTGGTAAAAATCAAAAAACTTGAGTTGTTTATAAAAGGTGAGTTGTAAAAGTTGTTAATGAAAGTTGTCAAAAAAAATCCAAAGGGGGGATGGAAAAACCTCTGTGAAGTTTTTTTAAAAACGTTTTTATATTTTTTGAAAACTAATCTTTTGTAAAATAATGTTTTTGCAAAAAGGGTGAAAGTTGCTGAATGTTCAAACCTAGTCACAAATGGGGAGAAAATTTTTGTTTTTGAGAAAGTTGTTTTTCCAGACGTAGAGGATAAAATTTAACAGCACTGGTCACATAAGTTATCAGAAATAGAAAGTTATTTTATGGACATCGAATTTTGGATAGAGTAGTACCAAATGCAGAAGTTTTCAAGAAGATGAAAGCTAAAAGTTTTGCAATACTGATCATCAGACTCAGTTCCATCGGTAAGAAGAATCAGTCAAAGTTTCTGTTAGAATGATAGTTGTTGCTGAAAGGTGTGAATTCATTAGTTAGAAACTTATCTACTTTATAACCTTGAGTCAGATGATTCTATTTCAATATATAAAGTTCTCAACATTATGAGAGAGTCACAAGAAAGAGTTTTTGTTTTAAGCGTTATTAATTCATCGGTGTGAAGAAATGTGAGAATACAAATATACCCGTTTTTAGTTAGATCGATAAATCAAATATACAGATCATTAGATCAAAAAGAATCGAAGGCAGAAATTATTTATTGATGGAATATTTCCTTTGTCATAATTAAACAAATAAATAAATTGCTAAGTTAGAAAGTCAGAATGTTGTTGAAGAGGTTGAATGAAGACAATGATTTTAGGATTTAGAAAGTTATTAAACTTTCTAACCTAAAGTCAGACAATTATTTTCCAATATTAAAGTTCTTATACATCCTGAAAATTCTAATGATAAAATATTTTTAATAAATGGAGGAATTATAAATATTGTATTGATTCCAGGAATCAAGAAATTTTTTTCATCGGATCTAGAAGTACTGAGCACGGAAGTTTTTATAAGTTTGATTGAGTTATAATTGATGAGGTTTAAAGAATTTCAAAGTTGTAGGGTGGAGATTATATCATAATGAGAATTCAATCATAATAATAATTCCATCATAATTATAATTTCATTATTATGAGGATTCAATCGGACTAACTCTGATAAGGAAAGTCAATCAAATTGAATCTAATAAGGAAAGTCAATACAACTGACTTTGAGAAGGAAATTCAATCAGACTAACTATGAGAAGGAAAGTTAATCAGACTGAATCTGATATGGAAATTCAATTAGACTAGATCTGATAAGGAAATTAAATAAGACTAAATATGATAAGGAAAGTCAATTGAACTGACTCTGATAAGGAAAGTCAATTATACTAACTATGATGAGGAAAGTCAATTCAGAATAATATAAGGAAGTTCATTCATAATGAGCTAAGGAATTTCCATCGTAATGAGCTAAGGAAGTTCTATTATAATGATATAAGTAAATTACATTGTATTGAAGAAAAGTTAGGAATACCAAGAAGTATGGTCACAGATAAGGCTTAAGAAGGTTTCAGAATATTTGTGAATAGTTGAAGTGGTCAAACATGAAATTCAAATATTTGTAGATCTCAAAGTTTTTGAATTTGAGTAAGTGGGAAAATATCTTTAGTTTTCCAACTTTCCTATTATGGTATGCCTATAAATATAATCAAAATACATTCATACTTTTCAAAATTTCACATGAGAAGAAAAGGTGAAGCGCTACATAATTCATGTCAGAGTTATCTTTTAGAACATAGATCTTGTAATAAGATCAGACAAATGAAAGTTTTCTTACTACACTAAAGAAGATCGGGATGAAGAATATAAGACTGATTAGTTGAGTATAGTTTAAGAAGTGGATTTTGAGAAAATAGAATCTAATGAGTCCATCATAATGAGACAATTAGTCTGAGTCAATTAGACCAAGGGACATCAGACTGAGGTTCTAGACAAAGTTTTTTGGAGTAAAAGTTTTTGTTATCTTTTATTTTGTGGCTCAAATTTTTTGTAAGAAAACTTTTTAAACAAACAGGATTCATTAAAATAATTATTATTAGGATATAGAAGGTTTCTAATGGTACTTGGCACAATTTTTATTCACTTCTTCATCATAGTAAATTTCCATAGACCCATGAGTGTGGCTATGAAAACGATGTTGGTTCTCACACTGAGACCTAACCTTGTAAATATTATGTGATTTAATTGATTTCATAACTTTTAATACATGAGTATTTACTAAAATATGATAAGTTAATGAACTTTAATAGGTTTCAGGGGTTATGTTTCTAAAATTTTCGAAACTTATAAAAAGTGAACAAATGATTCAACCCCCCTCTCTTAGTTATTATTCAATCCTTTGAAACTTCAACCCAGATGAAATAAAATTATGAAAAGATCATGGAACATGAGGAAAATCTTGGTTTGTCTATAATAAAGGTGGAGGCATAGTTTCCATCTAGAGAAGCATCTATGAGAGGAGCATTAAGGGCTCTAAATCTGAAATCAGCAAATATATGGAAGAATATTACTAAATATGAAAATAATCAAAAGCTTACTGAAAAATATGAAAGTAAGGACTTTCATAATAAATTAGTCATGAAATTATACTATTATGTATAAAAGGGGTAAACCATGAATATATATATAGAATACTGTTTCCGAAGAAATTGCATCACCTAATGGTCCATTGCAGGGGGTTTAACTTCATGCAATCATTCACACTGGGTTCACTATTTCTGAATGGTTTCCAATAGATTTGTTCATGGAACTAGAAACACCCAACGGTTCCATATCCTCAAGTTACCTTCTTTCCAAATTTAGACTCTCATTATGGATTTTATTTAACAATTCTTAAGAAATAACATTGGTCATGAGGATGGGAGGTCAGTCTCATCACACCCTTTTGGTGGGAATTGTTTCCTACACCAAGACTCACTTATATATTTAAGATATATTTGTTAATCCTTCATTAATTCCCAAGTATGATGTGGGCCACCATTGAATTAAAAAATCAATTATTATCATGTGTATAATTTAGAATCATCTATATGTATCTGAGGTTCTTCATCAAGGTTATCCTCTTATATAATGATTAGAGATTCTTTGGTCATTATTATAATGATGTTGGTTTTCTAGCCACATAGTGGGGATCTATGGAGTTTGTCATCATCCAGGAAGAAATGAGTTTTTTTGATGTTGGGATAAAATTGATTAAATGGTCTTCCTAGTATCCTTATGAAAGGAATTAGAAACCATGTGATTCAATTCCACTTTACAGGACACATCATACCTTTTATGGTCGTGTGATAAGGATCAAATCGTGCAATTTGACGTCATACAGTGAGGACGTCTAAGAGGAAGGTTCCTAGTTAAAGTCTGGTGTGGGACTTATGCCAAAGTGGCCCATGAAACCTGGAATGGATATGAATTTATAGGTTGAATTTGGACCCTACTGGGAATGTGGCCCAGAGAGAATAAGGTTGATTTGAGGTGTTGGTTTTGGACCTTAGAGAGGCTTCCTACGTATCCCATTTGGATGAGAATCAAATACTACATAGTTTGGTTATAAGGAACTACACATATGGAGGACCTTGAAAGGTTTGTATCATAGGTAATTATAGACCATTGAGAGGATTAATTTGGGGATTATTCTTAAAATGGATGCCCTGTGAAAAGAGTCCATGAGGGATGACTAGACTCATGGTAATTTGGAGGCTTGTTTGATGATTACAACAAATGAGGAGGCCCATGGATGAGTGTTTCAGGGCTTACTTATGAGGAGGATTCCCTAGTGAATGGGGGTTATGATTGAGGCTTACTCCTAAGAAGTATGCTCGTGGATTAGTTTGGTTTGGGGATTACTCCTGAGAAGGATGCCCAAGTTGATGAAGGGTTTGGGCTTATACCAAGAAGGAGGCCCATGTTCAATTGGGACTTACACTTGGAATGAGGCCTATAGGTGAGATGTTTGGGTGTATACCAAGTAGGAGGCCCTTAGGTTGTTTTAGATCATGTGGATTTCATGACCACTGTTTACCTATAAGCCCATGTAAGTCATGCTTGGTGTGAGAAACAAGAGGATACAGAATATTTGGGAAACCACACAATATGATTTTCCCTGAGGTTGGATACATGGCCTTGAGGACCCATGACTGTGGAGGCACTCTGAAGGAAGGCAAGATGAATATTAGAAGGAAAATCCTTTTCTAAAACATGCATATGATTGTATCAGTGTCATTTCCAAGAATATACTATAATCCCATGAGTTATTATGAGTCATGATTTATCATGTGAAAAAAGAGGAAGTGAGATATCTGGTATACCACATGATCCCTCTTCCGCTGGTGGAAGAGGATGAGGGTACAAGAGAATAATAAGGGGATTGGATGCGAAGATTCCCTCTCCCATTTCATATTCCAGATAGTCACACTGGACTATTCATTTGGACACACCCCAAGGGGGTGAATAGGAGTAAAAGTGAGACCTCCCAAAATAAAGGATAGGGGATTACTCTAGGAGAAATTCCATAAAATTGGTTCAGTAGTGAGAGAGGAGGATGTCATTCCATTTCAAAAGAAAATGAAAGTGTGATCCTCACACTTCTTGCCTAGAATCATAGGTTCCAAGTCTTATATATGATAATAGAAATAAATGGTCATATCCCTAGTACCCAAGACTAGGAACTTCCTGAAATTGTTCCCAAGGTCGGGGTCCTTGTGACCGTAGGAATGCACATTGACGTGAACCTCGAGGAACCTGGACATTTGGAAAGACAAGTGCAGGAAACCTATGACTATAAGAATGGATATATAGATGGGAGACATAATTATGTGCCCCTTCCCATGGGTTTTCAAGTCCAAAGGCTTTGGTGGAGGGTTTAATTTAGTCCCTCTCAGATAAGGGATCCAAAGGAAGATGAGTCCTTACATTGGTGGCTTTGGAAGAGGACTCAAAGTGGGGCTCACTCAAGTCCTGGATTAGAGAATAGAGGTGTTCCTCATGCAGGGCCTAGGAGGAACTAGAAGTGCTTTTCCTAGGGGGTATAGTCCTTCGTGAGCTGGGTATGCCTTGGTAAATGGATCACCTGGGTAAACACACTTGGGAGAGGATTTAACCTAGGCACCAAGGGTCTCCTTATGTGTCCCTAGATGGGTCTTGTGTGGTTCCCTTATTAGGGAGATGTGGCCTCACATAGGTGGTTATTCATAGGGGGAGAAGGGGTACTCATTTAGGTGTCTTGCATTATAGAACCTAAAGGGACTTGATCTCACTTATCCCCCTTAATTATCTCTTACATTGGGGTTTGAAGAGCTACCTGAGGAATTTTTGGAGACCTGGGTGAAAGGGTTATATGAATAGAGATTGGGGGATTCTTCGAATTTTTATATTTGTGAAAATGAGAAGCCCAATGTCCTATTTGTAGGAAAATAGGGGACCCTGGTTGAAGAAGGTTTCTCACTCAGGTCTCGGGTGTATGTGCTTGGTGTAGGTTCCCCATGCAGGGCATTGGCATAGGCCAAGTGTATAGATCCAAAATGCATTCCAGTGGAGTCTATAAATTCCAATGGTCCCTTTTTTTCATTTTCCTCAAATTCTGAGTTGGTGATTTTTTCTCTCATCGCATAGGTCATCCACCCAATAACTTCATGCTTCTATTTTTGCAAAGTTCTCCTGAAGAATCTCCCAAGTTACAACCACTTGAGTGATGATGTTTTATGCAGTCACCTCAGTAAGGAGACTAGACAAGGCATCTGGTTTAGGGGATTACATGAGAGGCTTTGTTGAGAGGGCTACACATGGAATCTGGTTTAAGGGTCTGCATGAGTTCTTTGCTTTTCCAAAAATTTTGGAATTATTACAAGTTAAATTTTTAACTTTTCTAATTCAATTTTTAACTTAATGGGATAACCTTTTGCCTTATCATAGGTTCTCAATGGATACCTTGATGAATTATACTAAATAAGTCACTACACATTCCTCTAATATGATCAAATTAATGGTGCTAGATTACTAAGAAATGGTTGAGCCTACTCTTCCAGATCTAGAGAATCAATTGGAACTATATCAACATGAGGATCCATGAGGTGATTACCTTCCCCTATACAATCATAGCCTTCTGAGGGAATCCTTCATTCATAGGTTTTGTAGTTACTTCCTGAAGTCCTGGTTCGTGAAGCACACTAACTGTCATTCTTCCAACATTTTCTCCAAGGGTGTTTATATTAAGAAAGGATTGATTCCCATTGGATGTATCATGCACCATAGCAACTAGATACCAAATCTGAAGTTTTATATCTGAGAATCAAAGCATAATCTTTATGAATCAACCTTCCATGCTTTACAAATAGATCATATTCAAGGATGTAAGGGAGACTGAGATTTAAATTATGGAGGGGGAGGCTGGCCCGAGTGGATGTGGGAATACTGGATGCAAAAAACTTGTGCATAATTCAAAAAGGATCTATATGATGTCCACATCTATGAGGCAATTTGGGCAGGGCAAACCTATGTCTATAAGAACCTAAATATCATCCCTAAACTGCTAGGAAGATGGAGTCATCATACAAATTTGTTCCACCTAATTCATGGTGAATTTGGTATTAGCTTGTGTAATGTCTACAAAATTTTCAGGGCCCCCATTCTAGGGGAGATTTATAATGAGTTCATACCACTAAATAAAACATGGGATGATGTTGAAAGGACATCGTTGTTGTCCCATGATATTTTCAATATGAAAATAAATTTCAGAACAAATATACTTTCCCCAAGTGTGATATTCATCTTAGAATATGGATGGATTCTTTTCTCAATCCAGGAGAAAAGTGTCCCACTTTAAGGATCCCTACACTATTCCCTACCATAGAGAATCAGGGTGCTCCTGGAACATTTTGGATTATAAAAAATAAGGTACAATATCCCATTGAGGTTATAAGTTCAATCCCAGGGTTGAGGTGGAGACCCACTTGTCCGGATTCCTTGCTATGTGGATAAATATTTATCTACTTCTAGTCTGTGAGTCCAAGGGAAGTGGGAGGCTAGAGACTTTTTTTATTACGACCAAACTAGTAGATGGTAGGTACGTAGGGTTGTCTTCCCCTATCTTGGAAATAATTTACATATGCTTACTGCATATGTACAATGGGAAGCCTCTGTTTAGAATTTTAGGGTTGTTACAAGTGTAGTGGGGGTTTATTGTGGCATATTTCAATTCATATGCGATGTTGAGCCCAGTTAAAATCCCCAATAGCCAATTCCTCCAAATTTTTCAGGTTTTCTAGAGAATCCACCCTTTAAACCTGACATATGCTGACGTGATAAGGATGCTAAACATGTCGAGATAATTAAGCTTATTCTTATTTGGTAAACAACTAATAGGGACGTTCATTGATAATGGTAAGGAAAATAATTACAAACTGAGGTTATACATGATATCGTTCGGAAATAGCATACTAGAGGCTCATATTGATAGTGAGATCATCTGTGAGGCTTATGGCCCATATCAGTTTTCTCACTAGTTTAAATTTCTTAAAAAATCAATAATATTCCCCCTAACACATGTTAGGGTTGATAAACATCTGATGGTGGCCCAAAATTTAAGATCCTAATGGCCATAAAGGTATCTAAAATTTCAATAATGCTGCCTCCATCGGATGCATCAATTGATATGGAGGTCGAGTATGCCAAGGTGTGGATCTCTTTATACTCTCATGGGGAATTGATGAAAGGAGTTTACCGGGTTGCGGCCATGGAAAATTCTGGTCATGTTATGCATGGTAAAAAGGCATGGTCTAAGGATGATGATGATGATGAATCTCAAGAGCCTTTGATAAAATATTAGGCAAATAACACTAAGAAGGATAGGGTTGAAGAGAACAAACCTAATACACCAAGGTGGTCCAGTCATCACCATTAGGAGGAGACTTGTGTTTCATCCCCTCATTCTTTCGTGAGAGAAAAGAGGCCTGAAGAGGCTTCCAAGTTAGAAGGCATCAGATCATCCTCACATCCAGCTACATCAGAGTCAAATTTCATGTGACCCTTAGTGATATGTGTTTAGGAGAGAATAATTTTTTATGTTAGAGGTGTTGGGAATTTATTTTCTCAACAATAATCTATAAATATTAATGATTTTGATGCTCACAAATACCCTTGTTTTTTACTAATGATTTTATTTTAAGTGTATTTTAGGAAATTTATATTATTTATAATTCTTATCTTAAAATATTATTCAACTATTTATTTGCAAGAAATATTCGTTAAAGTGTTCATAACACTCTTAAGCATATTCTGGAAACATTGTCCATCGTTTTTCATTTACTAGAAATTCTATTCATCAAAGAAAGTAACATATGGAAGAAACCTTGTGTTTATGTTGAAGGATCAGTGCGTATGGTTAATCAACCTTACATTTGAAGAAATGTATGGTTAAGAAACATTATGTTTGGATAAGAACCTTACATTTTCTTGAAATAAAAATTATAGTTAAAGAACCCTACGTAAGTATGGAACTTCACGAATGTATGGATCATCAACCTTACTTTTGTGATCAACGTAACGTTGTCAACTTTACGTTTAGAAAAATTAATGAATGGATAATCAATGTAACATTCAAAGATCTATGCTGACATGGAAAAACGTATGGATCATCAACCCTATATTATGAAGATTTAACCCTATGTTTTTTATTTTGTCATTTTGTGAATGAACCTTACGTTTGACTTTTCAGCGTTGGAAATTTGAATTTACGTATTTATCGGAGCATTTTGAAACAGTCTATTTGAAATGTCATGGAATTTTAATGCTCAATTTTGATTGATTAAAAGCTCATTTTAAATGATTTAAAGCACCATTTACAACAAATATTTTCTCTCATATTCTTAAGGGAAGTTACGACTACTCTAGCTATATTCTTTGAATTTGAATTCACTTGATTTATCAAGAATCTTTTGCGGATCTGAAATATTGCTACGAGATATATTGTTGTATATATATTTCCGCTTTGGATTTTTAGATATGACAATTGGGATATTTCATGGCTGTATTGATAATTCTTAATCTTCAAGATTTATTGTACACATTATTTCACGGCTACAATAATCAAGCATCTCAGATTCAAGGAATACATTTTGGAGATACACATGTTCAAATCTAGAATCATGATGCTCTGTTTTTTTGCTGTTCTTAAAAAATCAAAGATCTCTTGAGTAACCTGATCTCTTCAAATATTTTTCAAGATTATTATTCCTCAGAAGATAAGATTCATCTTTTATCAGTTGCGTACTATTGAAACTGTGAGCTACATCTGTTTCTCATCAAAACTACATCTTATCTATTTTGAGTTTTGACTTCTTGTATTTAGTCATGGTGGAGTGTCATCTTCCCGCACTAAGTTGTGGTTTTATCGGTTCCCTGTAAAAGAACCAGAAGGCTGAGTTTTGTAAGACTTTGTTTGTAAGGGTGACAGCTGCCTGCACTGAATTGTGGACCAGTCTTATGATATGAGGACCTTAATAGTGAAATTCACCAAGCCCGTAGAGAGGGTAATTCGTGCAGTGGACTAGGGGATCTTTGTGCCCCGAATCACTATAAATTTTTGTACCTTATTCTCTGTTAATATCCACTACATATATATTCTTATACAGAAATGTCTCCAAATTTATCTACTATTGATATGAATCGACAGAATTGGGAAATTTTTTAAAAGAACACAATTCAACCCCCTCTTGTGTTATCACTATAGTCTTTCTGACCTAATATTCTGTATCAGAGGTTTATATTTTCAAAAGAGCTATAACAAGCTAAAGGCATAAAATCTATATTAGTGATAAAAATGAATAATCTCAAGGAAGGAATGTCAATGGTTCGTGCCCCATATTTCAATGGTTAGAATTTGGGATTATGGAAGTCACAAATAATAATCTACTTAAAAAATCATGGATTTAGAGTATACTCAAAGATTGTTACTCCTTACACAATTCCTGAAAAACCTAAAACTTAGTCTACTACTACCGAGGCTGAGTATGATATGAATTCGAAAGCAATTAATGCCATTATTTTTTGTCTTGGACCAGATTAATTCAACTGTGTATCACAATGCCCAACAACCTATGAAATGTGGCCGATAATTGCAGTAGCCTATGAAGGTACTGACAATGTTAGACAAATGAAATATGCTATAGTGAAATTAAAGTTTGATACTTCCAGAATGTATGATGGAATGAGCATTACACAGATGAATGGAAGTCTGAAAGAAATTGTTAATAATATAACATCTTTAGGTGAGCCTATCATCTAACCTGATGAAGTTTTGAAATTCATAAGAGTTATACCTGCGAAGTGGAATGAAATTTCTACTACTATCTGCCAATCTGAACGTGTCAAGAATCTGATAATGAGAGAATTAATTCAAACATTAATGATGTATGAGGCTGAAATGGAAGATGAAGTTTAAGATCACAAATTCCTATTTGAAAAGGATAACACTACTTTAAAATTTGTATCCCAAAAGCAGAAGAGAAAACTAAAACAAGAAGAAATAAATTCAGACTCATATAACTTAGAAATTGAGATGGCTCAATTAGATAGAAAATTTAGTAAATTTTATAGGAAGAAGAAAGGATTCATAAGAACCTTTAAAAAGGATGAGAAAGACTCAAGGGAAGTAAGATGTTATGAATGAAAAAAATTGGGTCATATAAGACCTGATTGTCCTCATTTGAAAGAAGAGAAGAGAAAGATAGAAAAGAAATATCAGAATAATGTTGATTAATAGAAAAAGGAAAAAAGAGCTATGAAGGTCACTTGTAGTGTTTCTAAAGAATTCAGTAGCTCATCAATCTCTGATTCAGAGAAGACATAATCAAATATGAAACTAATATGTGCTTTATGGATGAAGAAGAAAATGTAACATGCCACAAAAGAGGAAAAGATATATGGAATATGGAAAATGGATTTTAAATACATATGAGTATAAAATCATCAAATTTTAAATACATATGGAAAATGGATGGAGGTAAAGTCACCTTTAGTGAAAATTACAAAGGAAAAATTATTGGACTTAGAATATTTAGAGATCCAGATACTGTCTCAATTAATAAAGTACTCTATGTACAAGGATTGAAGAAAAATCTGATAAGTATATCTCAACTTTTTTATGATGGATACTATGTTGAATTTTATAATAATTACAGTTATGTTTTTAAAGATAATTTACTTAAATTTAGAGCACCCAGAACATATAATTTCTACACTTTGGATTTAAAGTCTTTGTGTAAACAGAAAGTGAAATGTTTAACTACTAATGTAAATGAGTCATGGATTTGGAAAAGAAGACTTGGTTACTGTAATATTTTTGTTTTACATAAGTTATCTAAGAAACAATTAGTTTCAGATTTTCTAATTCTCAAATTTGATAGTGATAGATTCCGTGATGCATGTCATATAGGAAAGAAACACAAGTCCTCTTTCAAATCTGTTAACAAAATTGCTACTTCAAAGCCCCTATAACTTATTAATATAAATTTGTTTGGACCATCTAGAATAGAAATTTTGGCTGGTAAATTATATGTATATGTTTTAGTTGATGATTATTCTATATTTACTTGGGTTTATTTTTTAAAACTCAAAAATGGAGATTTTTCTTTTTTTGAAACTTTTTATAAAATAGTTAAAAATGAAAAAGGTTATAAGATAATTTCATTAAGAAGTGATCATAGTGGAGAGTTTGAGAATCAAGAATTAAATTATTTTTTCTCAAAAATGGGTATTAAACACACCTTATTTTCACCAAGAACAACTCAAAAGAATGGAATTTCTAAAAGAAGAAATAGAAATATTCAAGAAATGGCTAGAATAATACTGAATGAATACCGTCTTCCAATATACTTTTGGGAAGAAGTTGTAAGAACAAAATGCTATATTATAAATAGATTTTTAATTCAACTTATTTTCAAAACAACTCCTTATAAACTTTGGAATAACATAAATCCTATGGTAAAGTACTTTAAGGTTTTTGGATGCAAGGTATATATCTTGAACACCAAGGATAATCTTGGAAAGTTTGATCCAAAAGTTGATGAAAGAATATTCTTAGGATATTCTGTAACTTTTAAAACTTATAGAGTATTTAATAAAAAGTCAAGGATTGTTGAGGAATTAGTTCATGTGAAGTTTGATGAAATTGATCATTTTAATAAAGGAAAAGATCAAACAGATGAAGCTAATGATTCTTCTAACAACATGAGACTTGATAACTTGAAAAATGATTTTGAAAATATAAATAAAATTCAGTCCAGTTTAGAAAAACATGATACTAATGAAACTAAAAGTGCTCTGCCTAGAAATTATAGAATCCTAAAGAATCACCTTTTAGAGATTGTTATTGGAGATCTATACAAAAAAAATAAAAACTAGAAGAAGTGTAGGAAACCTAGTGGAATTTTCTACTTTTCTATCTCAACTAGAACCTAGGTCTTTTAAAGAAGCCTTAGATGATGAAAGTTGGTTGTTAGCAATGCAAGAAGTGCTAAATCAGTTTAAAAGAAACAAAGTATGGAAATTAGTTGAAAGAACATTGAATTATCTAGTTATAGAAACTAAATGGTTTTTTAGGAATAAAAAATATGATCAAGGTATTATAACTAGAAACAAAGATGGATTAGTAACTAATGGGTATAATCAAGAAGAAGGTATAGATTATGATGAAACATTTTCTCCCGTAGCTAGACTAGAAGTAATTAGAAATATTTTGACTTATAAATCTCATATAAATTTTAAATTATATCAGATGGATGTAAAATATACTTTTTTAAATGGATATTTAATGGAGGAAGTTTATGTTAAGCAACATCTTAGATTTGAAAATTCTCAAAAACCAGATTTTGTTTTTAAACTTACTAAATCTCTCTATGGACTTAAACCAGTACCTAGAGCTTGGTATGAAAGATTAAGTTCATTTCTTTTGAAAAATGGTTTCAATTTTGGTTTTGAAGACCCAAACCTATTTAAGAAAATATTTTGTTATAATTTACTATTAGTTCAAATATATTTCGATGATTTTATTTTTGGATCAACAGATAAAAAAAATTTGCAATGATTTTTCAGAACTTATGCAAAAAGAATTTGAAATGAGCATGATGGGATAATTAAATTTCTTTTTAGGATTAAAAATTTATCAAAATGATTATGGAAATGTATTAAATCAAAGTAAATACATTACTGATTTATTGAAAAAGTTTGGTTTTGAGAACATCAAGACATATTCAACTCCCTTGTGAACTAATATTAAACTTGACTTGGATGAAGATGGAAAACTAGTGGACGACAAGTTATATAGTGGTATAATTGGAAGTTTACTATATCTTACTGCTAGCAGACCTGATATTATGTTTTCAGTATTTCTTTGTGCTATATTTCAATCAAATCCAAAAGAATCTCATCTTGATACTGTAAAAAAGATTTTTAGATATTTAAAAGGAACAATTAATCAATCTCTTCTTTATCCAAAAACTTCTAATTTTAATTTTTTATCATATTCAGAAGAAGATTTTGGAGGATTTATATTAGATAGAAAAATTACTTCAGGAACCTTCCACTTTTTAGGAAAAGTGTTAGTGTTATGGTCAAGTAAGAAGAAACACTCATTTTCCCTATCAACAATTGAAGCAAAATCTGTATCTGTAGGAAGTTTTTGTGCACAAGTGATATGGATGAAAACACTCTAATGGACTTTGGACTTAATTTTAACAATACACCTTTTTTATGTGATAATACAAGTTCTATAAAAATTTCAAAAAATTCAATAAGTCATTCTAGAACTAAGAATATTGATATTAGAAATCATTTTATAAGAGATCATGTTCTAAAAAAGGATATATACTTAGAATTTGTTAGCACTAAAAATCAATTTGCTGATATTTTTACTAAAACACTTCCCACTACTTGTTTTGATTTTATTAAGGGGGAGTTAGGTTTATTTAATTTTTAATTAAATATTTATTTTATTTTATTTTATTTACCTTTATTTTATTTTAATTTTTTTATTCTTAATTTATTTATGTAAATATAATTTACTTTTATTATTTTTATCTTAAGGTATTTCAGTTAATATATGTTATCTTAAATCTATTTACACTACGTAATTATCATTTTTTAGTAATTACTCTACGACACAAGAAACGAGGACATGTGTCATTTTTCAGAAACTGTTCATTTTCTGAATCCCTCATCTTCCAAACCTTTTGTTTACCGAAATAAAAAAACCTTGTTTCATCAAACTCTCAATCGTTGTTCATCCTTACAAACCCTAGAATCCAAAAACCTTAGATTTTTAGATCTTCAAGAATGGTGAAAACAAAGAGAATCGAAGAAGGAGAAGCAAGTGAACCAAAACATCAAATAATTTCAGGCAGACAAATTCTTTAGGGAAAAGTGATTGATCTCGAATGGTTATACCATACGAACTTACTTATGAAGAAAGAGATATATTTTCAAGGTCTTGAGACATCTTTTAATGAAATAAACTCATGATTTATTTATGAGGTATAACTGAATTCATTTTATAAGAGTGTGCAATTTATTTTCAGAGATATAGAGGACATAATTTTTGCTAGCATCAAAGATAGGGATTTCTCTATTTATTCTACTGAGGTAGTAAAAATTTTGATCTATCTACATGAAGAAGTTTTCCATTTTTATCTTAAATTGATTAGTGATAAGGACTGTTATTATAAAGACATCATGTATTTTCTATTCAACTCGACACACATCAGAAAGATGTTTTTTAAGGATTTAGAACCAGATCATAAGATTTTGGTGAAATTTATTTAGACTTGAATAGCAGCAAGGATATATGAGATGGAGAAAATTCTTTACCCAGACATGTATATCATGTTTATTTTTCTGAGTTACAACAAATTGAATTTTTCATGGTATTTATTTTAGTATCTTTATTACTTTTGTTCACTAGATGTGAGAATGAATTTCTATCCATATAGAAAGATAATTTCAAGGAATCTATTTAAGAAGGATATGATCAGACTGGTTGAGGCAAGACTAAAATTTCATCATAGTAATGTGTTGAATGCTATAACATTAAGAAAACTTGGATTTTTCTGGAGCACTGTAAAAGGACAAATTTTGCCTATTGGAGCTGAGGAAGAACATAGCTCAGGATCTTTTGATCAGGGGGAGAAAGCAAGTGTTCAAAAGGAGGGTGTAGGTGAATGTGTAATAGATGTAGTTTCACAACCATCTAAGAGAAGGTTTATATTTCACGCTGAAGAAGAATAAGAGGATAAAAAAAGTCAGGAAGGACTTGTTATAAAACCTAGAAAAAGAGATGACCCTCAAGTTAAAGAGAAAATGTTGGATTCTAGAGAAGAAATATGCTTAGTACATTTGGAAAAAACTATTGTTGAAGAGGAAATTCAAGTGGAGAGTCAATCTAGAGGGCTTTAAATTGTACCTTTGGTGAGTGATCAAGTACAAGAAAGAATTATGTTAGAAACAGTTCAAGAACAACATACGCCATCTAAAAATGTTTAATCTTAGATTGTAAGTGAAGAAGTTACTAAACAAGAAGATGTTCAAGAAGGAAATATTTTACTTGAATCAGTTATAGAAATTCAACCTTTAATTATAGATCATACTTTGGGACAGTCAAATTGTATTTTTGGTGAGCAGACTGAAGTTTTGGATAATCAGTCTTTTTCTTGTGAAGAATCTATAATGAAAATAGTGGAAGATCCTTTTCCTACTGAAAATGAAAATCAAGTTATGAATGAAGATGAGGGGACATATGATTCATTATCTCATCAATTTGAAGAAGTTTTAATTAAATTCAACAAGTCTCAAGAGGAGAATGCCACTATGTGGCAGGAACTGGAAGTTACAAAGAAAAAGATTCAGGATCTTAATGAGAGTTCTATTTCTAGAAGGGATTTTAATGCATTCAAGAGATACATGTGAAATGAGATTGGGAAGATTATATATGAAGCTGTTTCAAAAACATATTTTTCATAATTAAAGTGGTACTTGGGATGTCAATTTGAATATGTAAAAGGGTTAGTGAATTAGGACAGTGCATCTACTCCTACCCCTATGACCAGTCCAGATTTGATTAGAAGGTTTCAGACCATTACATCTATTATGGTAGATATGAATATTCTCCTTTAGGACCTTCAATCCAATATTTATCCTCTATCTATTTTATTGGACAATTAGAAATTTCTTGTTGATCAATTAACTCGGAGGGAACCTAGCATTCGATTGATGCTGATTCAATTTTCAAAAAAGTTGGAGTTGTTCAGGAAGTGAGAGGAATGTCTTCATGAGTTTCTGAAAGTCAACATAGTGGAGAATCTGTATGTCAATAATGACTCCAAGTAGTTGATAATTCAGTTAGGAGACAGTTTGATGAAGAAGCTAAGATTGCATATCGATGATCTGAAGGACATGTTTGAATCCATACCAAATTCTCATCCATCCAATCCTTATCCTTATTTTTCTTTCCTACCTTGACCCATAGTAATGAAAGTTTTTGTTTCATAGTCAAAAAATTTATTGTATTAATGCCTTTATTGATCAATGAATTTATCTACTTTCCATATATTTCATTTCAATATTTTATCTGCTTTTGTATTTTTTGACTGATAGCCAAAATCCACTTCTCTTTATTCATTATATTAACTTATAACATTCACTTATCATTCTGTTTAATATTAAATGTGTTTTGATCTGTTTCCATACTTTCTTTTTGATATCACAAAAAGGGGGAGAAATTTAGATAAACACAATATTTATTTTATTTGAGAAATAATTTTATTTGATAAATTTAAAGAAGCATAAAAATTTCTTTTAAATTTATCTTTGGGGAGAAATTCAAATATTTCTTCTTTATCAAAATAATTATGTCAAATCGAAATTATTTTCTTTTAACATTTACAAAATTTTAAATTATTTTTCTAAAATTATATTTTTAATTTATGGGTTTTATGATCATCAAAAAGGGGGAGATTTTTAGGCTTGTATTGTCTCAATAATACTCTATAAATATTAATGATTTTGATGCTCACAAATACCCTTCTTTGTTTTACTAAGGATTTTTTTTGAGTGTATTTCAAGAAATTTATATTCTTTATAATTCTTATCTTGAAATAGTATTCAACTATTTATTTGTGATAAATTTTCATTAAAGTGTTCGGAAGTCTCTTAAGCATATTCTAGAAACACTATTAACTGTTTTTCATTTACTAGAAATTCTATTCATTGAAGAAAGTAACGTATGGAACAAACCTTATGTTTATATTGAAGGATCAATGTGTATGGTTAATTAACTTTACCTTTGAAGAAAAGTATGGTTAAGGAACATTACATTTGGATAATAACCTTATGTTTTCTAGAAATGAAAAGTATAGTTAAAGAATCCTACGTAAGTATGTAACTTTACAAACGTATAGATCATCAAACTTACTTTTTTGATCAACCTTACATTGTCAACCTTAAGTTTGAAAAAAATGAACAAATGGATAATAAATGTTACATTAAAATATCTATGCTGATGTGGAAAAACATATGGATCATCAACCATATGTTATGAAGATTGAACCCTATGTTTGTTATTTTTTCGTTTTGTGAAGGAACCTTACATTTGACTTTTAAACGTCGGAAATTTGAATTTACATCTTTATCGGAGCATTTTGAAATAGTATTTGCACAATGTAATGGAATTTTAAAGATCGATTTCGATTAATTCAAAGATCATTTTAAATTATTTAAATATCCATTTATAGTAGAGATTTTCACTCCTATTCTTAAGGGAAGTTATGACTAATATGATCTGTATTCTTTGAATTTGAATTCACTCAATTTATCAGGCATATTTTGCAGGTCTAAAATATTTCTACGAGATATATTGTTATATATATCTTTCTGCGTCGGATTTTTAGATACGACAATGTGGAGATTTTTTGGATGGATTGATAATTCTTATTCTTCAAGATTTCTTGTACAAATTATTTCACTGCTATAGTGATCAAGCATCTCAGATTAAAGGACTACATTTTGGAGATACACATGTTCAAATATGGAATCATTGTCCTCTATTTTTGTTGATTTTGTTAAAAATCAAAGATCTCTTGTGCAACCTAATCTCTTAAGACATTTTTCAAGATTATTATTCTTCTGAAGACAAGATTCATCTTTTATCAGTTGTGTGCTGTTGCAACTATGACCTACATCTATTTCACATCAAAACTACATATTATCTATTTTGAGTTTCAACTGCTTGTATTCAGTCGCAGTGGAGTGTCATCTTCTCACACTAAGCTATGGTTTTATCGGTTCCCTAGAAAAGAATGAGAAGGCTTTGTTTTGTAATCCTTTGTTTGTAAGGGTGAAAACTACCTTCACTCAGTTTTTGATCGGTCTTATGATGCGAGGACCTTACTAGTGAAATTCACCAAGCCTACAGAGAGGGTGATTGGTGGAGTGGACTAGGGGATATTTGTGCCTCGAACCACTATAAGTTGTCGTTCCATGTTATCTATTAATATCCACTCCATATATATTCTTATACAGAAATATCTCCTGCTCTATCTACTATTTATATGAATCGATAGAATTGTGATTTTTTGAAAGAACACAATTCACCCCCTCTTTTATTATCACTATATTCTTTACGACCTAACAAGAGATGCATGTAAATTTCTCCAGGCCAGCCTGAAAATTGTAGAGCTAGGTGTTATCAGATCACCCTATGATATCTACCTTGATAGTGATCTAGATATGGTGATTAAATATATTCATGAGCTAGAGTATTTGATATGTGAAACTAAAGATCAGATCCTGATCACAAAGAGGGTGTCTGATATGATGGACCAATGAATGATTCAGGGGATATTTTGTTATACTAACAAGAAATGGGATATCTACCATAACCCTGGTAATTTATTTCTCTTTTATCCCTTCCCATTTATGCGCTTTCATCCACTGTCATTAATCTTTTAGGGATTTTATTTTGTAGTTCATAGGAGAGGAATAAGAAGAAGTAGAAGAAGGAGCAATAATAGAGGCACTTAAGTCACCAAGGTATGGGCCCACGATCACTACCATTGAGGTAGTGGATGAGGCTATTGAATCCCCAGAACAATCCCCAAGCCATAGGACCACCATGGAGGAGATGGAGGTGGGAATTCCTCAACTATCACATCAATTATCTACTACCTATAGGAATGAGATGGTATTTTCTCCATCTCAAGAGAGGAATCAGAAGTTGGAAATGAAGTTGAATCGGTGCATGCATCACAATAAGTCTTTGTGCTATCATTAGATATCATAACTTTATCGATGTACTATTCTAAACATGCTTCTCTTTTACAAAATATGCATCATTTTCTCTATTTAAGGGATCTGAAATTGGTCCCTCAAGGGTTGAGGAGGATACCCCATAGGAGTCATGGAATCATTACAATGAATCCCTCATTCTGACAGATGGAGAATCAAGAGAAATAACCACATCTTCCACTATTCTTATAGAGAGGGGATATGGTCATAGTAATTTCAAATGCACCCCTTTAGGTGTCATGTTTTGTTTCTGACTTTCCTCTTATCATGATATTTCAGATCTTCTTACTACATTGGAGGACCCTGCAGTAGTCAACGTTGGTACCACTATCACTCTAGAGGGGGTTGATAGGGATCTTGGATGGTTTGATGAAGATTTTGATGTTAACCCTGACTCTGCAGGGCCTGATGATGTTGTACCGGCTAAGGATTCAGCAAAGGGGATCATTGGTAGAGCCAATTTGGGTCTTGAGAAATGCATCTTAGATACCCTTACTAGTGAGGATTCTATGAGTCTTGATGACATAAATCATTAAATGATGGACCTAATTAACCCATACATTGAAATTCCAAGTTCCCTCATGGATTTTGGGGCTTTTCGCAAGGAATTGGATGGACATGATTTTTATAATTCTTTCATTTATTTTCTTAAATATTGTTAAATTTATTTTATCTAATGATTCACACCAAAGCTCAACTTGTGTATATTTTTCTACAATGAACATTTCTCAGTTACTCCATGAACGATTCATCTAAGTCCACACCACTCCCATTTCCAAGGGAGTGATGTATGAGAATCCTAGCCTCTAATCCCAGCTACTGAGAAAACTCAAGAGGATGTTCCTTGTCAGAAGGTTATTTCTCTGGGAATTGAGGCTTGGGGAACTAGAGAGGTATCAATCTCAATAGTTTATCCAAAAATGGGTGAGTGTTACTAACTATTTTGTTTAATTTTCTACCTTTTCTTACTATTGACCTTCTGGTGTTGATGAGAAGTGTCACCTGCTATTCAGTTCCATTAACTTCAGTAAAATTTCTTGAGAGGGGGCCTTCCATGCCAGTTCCACCAACATCGGTAGGTGAAGATGATACTATTTTTGAGGGAGTGATACAAGGAAGATAATTGAGTTCACTAATCCCATATTATGTATCTCCCTATAAGAGTGGACCTAATTTTTATTTGGATACATAGGCGACCTTTTTCACTACACACCGCCTTGTCTAGCGAGATATCTAGAAGATTATCGGGGAGACACCTCTTGAAGAAATTTCATCATGACTTCACTGAATCTCATTTAAGATTTTCATATTGGGTATAAAAGATTTAATTACCAGGAAATCCATGATATGGTGAAGGTGATCATCCAAAAAAGGGAGGTGGAATGAAGGAAATAACTGGTCGAGGTGCAATAGTTGGGCCAGTTTGAGGAACTCAGAGCTTTTGTAATCTAAGGTGAGGTCAACCACTCTAAGAAGGTGGTAGAGTACCAAGATAACCTCAATGATAATTCTCTCTAAATAATTTTCCTCGAATAATAATTAAATGATTCAAATGGATAGGTAGTACAACTCCAATGATCCTTGGTAGGGGCTTTGGAATAAAGGAGATATGTTGTTGGTGATGTGTAAGAGAAGCTCTGTAAAGCTGAGGAGGTTGCTGCAACACAAAAAACTGAGCTTTGGAAAGTTGTGGAAATTTCTTAGGGTACAGTTTAACTTTTCAAATCCTATTCTGAGAACAAAATATAAAATTCGACAGAGAGAATCCAGCATGTGGAAGTTCCCCTACACTTTGAAACATAAAAGAAAAGGATTTTTTGTTCCCAATCACTTGTTCTTACATTGCTATCCATACTGTAATCATAATACAACATAGAAAATGAATCATTTGATTTAATTTCATTGTGATATAATTACAATGACCATGATAAGAGAGTGCTATAATTTTTTTTCATAAGCCTTGGGGACTAGCTAGCATAGTTTGGCTATTTCTAAGGTTATATGAACAAAACTTACAAAAATTATATCTTTTTATTTAATCACCCTAATTTTTTTTCCTAATTACAACATAAGGAAGACTCAGCAAGTGAGACTTGTATTTTTATTAGAACTCCCTTTTCAGGTTTTCATCCTAAAAAGTTTTGTGCCTATTATTTTTCCATTTCTCTATTTTTTTTCCTATACCACACGGAGCGTGGGTCTAGTGGGATGAGACTAGACTTTTTTCTAGAGTTAATTTTATGAGTTTTAAATATAGTGAGTACTATCTCTTTTTTTGGGTATTTTAAAGTTGTGTAAGTCGGACTAATAAGAATGGTGTTTTACGTCTAATAGTTTTGACCATAATTTTTGAAATGAGGACCCAAACAAGGATGGTTGGCCAAGAATGTTTCAACATTATTCAGATATCCGATGGATAATTTTGGTCCAAAAATTTGTGGTTACAGAATAAAAAACATGATATTGGGTAATAAAGGAGGTCTATCCTAAGGAAAAAGTTACCACTAGTTGACAAACCCATTTTGTGGGAGACTTTGTGCAAATCCAACTAAGGCATATCATTTCATAGTAAAATAATGGAATCCTTAGGCTGATATGCCCTTTTGTGGGTGACTTATGCAGAGCCAACTAGGGATTGTTATATCATAGTCAGGTAAAGGAGTTCTCAAGAATTATGAAATTATATTTCTGATGACCAAAGTAATTTTATGGAGATTAGGATTTCTCAATACCACAAAGGGTGGTATTTACAGGGGAAGATGGATGATAATTAAGAGAGAATCCATATTATCATTGTCAATGAATGGGAAACCACTCCCACATGAATTTGGATTGTGTGAAGGAGGGTAAATTTTGATAAATGACTGATTCCAAGAGGGAAGGCCCCTTTTTGAAAAGGGTTAAGGTATTATACAATTTAATGTTGCGCAACTAGGACATTGACTATGCAGTTTAACCTCTTACAGTGAGAATGTTGTTTCAAAGTTTAACATCTTGTGACTATGACATTATGATATGCAGTTTAAAGTCACGCAACAAAGAAATTATTCTATGCAGTTTAAAGTAATACAATAAGAACATTATGGGGGAATAAGATTTAAGGTCTTTAGCTTTGAATGAAAGATTGAATGATTCTCCCATTCTTGGTAATCTGTTTGGAAAGGTACCATCATATTCAGGTATTAGTAAGAGAAAGTTTAAAGCTATAATATACGGATTTCTGAATCCAAATAGTGGTATGGGTAAAAGGATTATGAAGATAGAGGAGGTATCTCCCAAGGAATAAGTTACCATTGGTTGCCAAAACTATTTTGTGGTATAATTTATGCAAATCCAACTAGGTCATGTTTAGCATAGTCAATAGTATAATCCTTTGGTTGATAAACCTATTTTGTTGGATAATTTATGAAAATAAATTTGGTGCGTGTTACAACATAGTTAGGAAAAGAAGTTTTTGAGAGTTTCCACATTTTATCAATCATGGATGAAGGAGTTTTATAGAGATTGGGGTTTATTGGGACACAGGGTTTGGTTTTGTGGAAGTAAGGTAACTGAATAAAGGATGATCATTTCAAGTCAAACTTACCAAAGTATTGGGGGAATAGGTTCCCTATTCAGGTCTGACCCAAGTGCGGGAAATGTGGTTCCTATAGTTATAGGTCATAAAACTAGGACTATAGCATCACAGAAGTGAGAGGTGATATATGGCCTACTAGACCAATATCATTCCTGCATACTTCAGGCATGAGGGAGTAAATTGTAAATGATACTCTTGGGGGTTTTCAAATTGTGATAAAGGATATGAGACAAAAATATAAGGAATGACTGCAGATTAAACATGAATCACG
Organism: Viscum album; assembly: GCA_963277665.1. Lineage (NCBI taxonomy): Eukaryota > Viridiplantae > Streptophyta > Magnoliopsida > Santalales > Viscaceae > Viscum > Viscum album. The sequence continues at coordinate 1,297,929,147 of OY728135.1, forward strand.
GGTCCCTGCATAATGTCATCAATGATTACAAGGGAAGAAGAGGCTTCTCCTAAGCAAGAAGTTACCACTGGTTGACAAACCTATTTTTTGGGTTGTTTTATTAAAATCCAACTGGGAATGTTATAGAATATTCAATAGTGGTATCTTTTAGCTAAAAAACCTATTTTTGGGATACTTTATACAAATCCATCTGAAGCGTATTACAATATAGTCAGGAAAAGGATTCCTCAGGTATCAAATATTCTATCACTGAGAGCTGGATAAATATTATGAAGATTTTATAGAATATAATATTAGGAGTATGAAATGTTGAAGAGATATGTCCAATCACAAAGGAAGTGTTTCAACTAACATTTTCCATGAAGTGTAGAGTCCCTTTCATAGATCTGACTCATATGTAGAAGGGGGAAATCTCTTTTTCCTTGGTGGAACTCCTATTGAGGGGACCCAAATTAAAATATCCTACATGGATATTTTTTGTATACATAAATGGGGTATATGTATTTAACTTATGGTAGGGACTAGGACATGAGGCCTATGTTTCCCTACATATCTAATTGAATTGATAATCAAGCCATTCATAGTTCTCGAGGTACCATGCCGTTTAAATTAATGCAATCAAGACATCAACTGGGCAGTTTAATGTCACACGGTCAGGATAAAGGTGATTTGATGTGATTACAACTAGACCAAGGTATAGAACCCAAGAATCACTATGTATCTTATTTTAGCAAGAATCAAGCCACACATAGTTCTAAAATAAAGATCCTCCACACCTATTGAATTCATGTGTAGAGGAAAGAGGGTATATTTTTTGGGATGGGCTCACACATAGGGTGAGAACCCATATTGAATTCTCTTATATAGATCTAACTTGTACATAAAAGAGTGAGGGAATTCCCCATACTAGGTTGCTTCTGGGTCCAATATTGGTGATCCATACTTCACTACATATCTCATTGGAATTAGAATCAATTCACACATAGTTCATTAGAAGATTTTGTAGTTTTACCTTCATGAAATGAGAAAATAAGGTGTAAATTTTAAGGTCTTTAAACCATGAAGCTAATATCCCCAACGTGAATTGATATTTCTTACACATGTAGGTAATTATTTTACCAAAAATCCTAAGATCATGTGATCTATGATCAGTGTGAGAAACAAGGAGTGGAAAATGTTTCTTCTGCCACTCAAAGGAAATAAAAGGGAAGGAGAGGTGTATTTAAATTTTTTGGTGGATGGGACAGAAGATATGATCTCAGCATAACTATGTATCTTTTTTGGATGAGAATCAAGCCACACATAGTTCTTAAAATCCCTTATAGTTTAAAGTTATACGATGAGGAAGACGATGAACCAATATGAAAGAAAGGAAATTCTGTGACTAGGCCTAGTGATTAGAATATGGGTGTCACTACATATACTGTAATTGAAATAATAAATCCATACATAGCTCTTGAAAGGTTATTTATGCAGGTTTGGATCATACACAGGGATTGAGATATTTTTTTTACTGCATCTATACCCGATATTGGAGATTCAAACATCACTATGTATCTCATTGGACTGATAATAAATCCACACATAGGTATAGGATATAATATAGTTTATCATCATACAATAATGATGTTGGTTATTCAGTTTAATGTCTTGCTGAAAAGACATGGGTCACCTGATGTGGAAAGGAATATTGAAGCTGGACCAGAGGATATAACCTAGGTTTCACTGCATATCTTGATAGAGCAAGAATCAATCCACATGTAGTTCTTAAAATATTCCTTGTGCAGGTCTAACCCATGCACATGGATAGATCATTTTTTCTTATTTTGATATGGATGGTTCCAGGATTGGAGATCTAGGCATCATTATGTATCTTTTTGTAGCAAGAATCAAGCCACATGTAGTTCCCGAAGAACCATGTAGTTTAACATCTTACAGTATGAATGTAGGATTCCCGACATTAAAAGGGGTATTGAGGATGGACCAAGGAACATGACCCAAGTGTCACTACATATCTTTTTGAAGCAAGAATCAATCCACATGTAGTTCTTGCAAATAGTTCCCCACACCGATCAGGTTCTGATGCAGGGAAAGGGGGCATTGATATCCTCCAGAATTATGGTTGGGACTAATACATAAGTTCTAGGTATCACCAAATATCTTATTGGAATGAGAATAAAGACATACATAGTTCTTAAAAGGTCCCTTATATAGGTCTGGTCCATATTAAGGGAAAATAGGGGAATTTTTTCATTGTGGCTGGACCAAAGATAAGAGATCTGAGCATCACTATGTATCTCATCGGAATGATAATCAAGACACATGTAGTTTTTAAAAGGTTCTATGTGATAGTTTGATTCATACATAGGGAAAATGGGGATATATTTTTTTAAGGTTGGACCTAGGATCGGAGATCCGGGTGTCACTATGTATCTCATTTGAATGAGAATCAATCCATACTTAGTTCTTGAGTAAAGGTGTGGTAGGGGAACCATCACAAGATATTATGATCTATTCAAACATGTATCGAATGTTCCATAGTTTTATGTCATAAAAAAAGTAATAAAATCATGCATTTTAATGTCATACTGCCAGGATGTGATAATTTTAGGCCTTATACCTATAAAGGAGGCCCAAGTGCCACTATGGAGTGGTAACGATGTGAGTGGGGCTTATGCATGGGAGCTTCCCATCTTTTCTCCCTCACATCTATCCAAGATGGAACCTTGACCCATCAAGGGGTTATAGGGATGTGATTGGAACATATAGCTAAGATGGAGTCCCATACTTAAGTGACTTATGAGGAGTGTATCAACTCATGGTACTTTGGGGGTTTCTTAATGTCGAATAAGAGGGATGTTAACCATGAATTTTAATGTCATGTGGTGAATATGTATGGTGTCTTTCAATTTTATTTCATATGAATAATACCTTATGTCCTTCAATTTATCATTGTATGACAAGGATAATGATTCCATACAGTTTAATGTTATGTAGCATGAACATTATTCCATGCCTTTTAAGGTCACGAGATAAGCACCCACTACGTAGTTTAATATCTGAGAGTTGGGATGTTCTTCATGTGGTCATAAAAATTATTTCTCTAAGAATATTAAATTGGTTGAGGTCATAATGATCTCCCCATTCATTGAGTTTAAGGAATAATCTCTATTATAGTATACCTTGTGTATGGAGTAAGGTACCTCCCACTTTGGTTCAAGCTTTAGAAGAATCTTTCCTCATATCATCGGAGTTATGAGGAATAATACAAGTTCTACTTGGAGGAATGAGCAAAGATGTAACCTCTTTTTAAAGGATTATTCTATCCGATTTTGATAGACCTACAAGTGATTTAAGGTGTGTAATTTTTTTCATCCAATTTCTCCAATTCATCAAGTCATTTCCAAGATTTATCATCTGCAGATAGATGATCATAGATGGAAACATGGAGGGATGGTAACTAGACCTCAATGTAAAGGACTGCTTCAATTCCATATACCAGTGAATATGGGGTTGCCCATGTAGTAGTATGGGTTGTAGTCCAATAATCCCATAAAGCATGAAAGAGCTTTTCAGACCAAGATTTTTTTATTTTTATCAATCATTTTATGGATTATGTTTGATAGGGACTTGTTGAAGGCATCAATATATCCATTAGCCACTACATGATAGCGAGATGAATGGTTGGATTTAATATTGTACTCTTGATATAGCTTCTCCACCTCAACAGAATAGAAGTTGATGTTGTTGTTTGTCAGTATTGTGCGGGGGACACAAAATATGGTAATCTTGTTAGATTTCAAAAACCAGATGATGATTTTGGACCTAACTTCTTTGAGGGGTATTGCCTCATCCCATTTGGAGAAGAAATCAGTAGTAGTCAAAATATATTTGAACTACTTGTCTATGGCTGGTGGGTATGGCCCCACAACATCCGTTACCCATATGGTGAATGGATAGGAGTATTTCACTATATATATAAACTCTGGGGGTTGATGGATGAAGTTGGAATTAACCTATTAGGAATGAAACTTCTTGATGAATTCTATAAAATCCCACGTCACCGTGGGCCAGAAGTATCCATGCCTTCAAATTTGGTTGGAAATCTTCCAACATGACTGGTGGGAACTGTAGTCTCTAGTGTGTAATTCCTTCGTGATAATGACAGTCTCTTCTCCATCAATACTTCTAAGGACTCCATCTAAGCCTCATTTGTAGATGACTTTCTGGTGATTTGGGTTATCATAAAGAGTGGAGTTAGTTTCTCACCATCAGATTTGATGTTTCCCAACTCTATCCGAAATGATTAATCCATTATGATGGTATTACATGATTAGAATCATCCATCCAGTGGTAGGACCATATGGATCAGGTATAGAAATAAATTCATTGATCTATTCTATATTGACTTGAACAAAAGGTGATACCATTCAGTGATGGGAAATACTGATGACAATTTTATCTCAGTTTGGATTCGCCAGTGCTTTAGCTGTATTTTCCAATGCATCAGCCTGAGCATTCTATGATCATTGTAAATGGTTCAATGTTGGATCTGAGGTGAATTCTTTCATTAATCCTCGAACATAGTCAAGCAAAGGTGTTAGCTCTTCTTTTATAATGGTGTAATCCCCGTTGATATGTTTGATTACTAAATTTGAATCACTTTTCACCTCTAGATGATCCAATGGTATTTGTGGAATCATTTCTATACCTGAAATGGGGGCTTGATATTCCACTTCATTATTGGTATAGACTTTTGATATAGGAAGAAGTAAGGTAAGACTGAATTTTCTAGAGAGATAAGCACTATACTTAACCCAATTTTGTTGATCTTAGGTTATTCCATTATTCTCCCTAATAGGATCATGTACATGTCGTCAAAATAAATTTTCTAGGTTTGAGGTATATCCTGAATAGAGAATATTTCTTCATCCGAAAATTCAGTATTTGATGATGTCTTTTCTGTGTACGGGTGTTCTATAAGGAAATATTCCAAGTCTTGGCCTTTCACTGCTTTATAAGAAATGAATTTTAAATCAAACTACTGCAGAATAACTTCCCATCATGCCAGATATCCTGCTAACATATCAAAAATGAGGATATATTTGAGAATGTTATTATGAGAGAACAATTGGAACACATGATGCTAAGGTAGTGCCTCAGTTTGTGAACCATGAAGATTAATTCCAAGAATCTATTCTTGATATTGAAATAACGATTCTCAGTATCGATGATGGTTTTACGGAGATAATAAAGGTTTTTATCATTACCAACATCACTATTTTGTAAGATGAAGGTTCAAAATTATTGATTTAGGTTCATCACATATAGAATGAGAGGATTTCCCTTGATAGGTGTCATTTATACTAGTGGGATCAAGATCTATTTTTTGAGGTAGTAAAATGATTCCTGACAGTCACTGGTCCATTGATATGTGATATAACAACCTTACTCTTTATTACACACTTAAACATTATTTATTACATAAAATTGCACTTAAGATAACTCTGAGTATTGATAGGTCTAGTGTCTTAGGAAATTAGAGACATTACATGAAAACTTAAGACATAAAAATATAACATCTTTAATGAAAACTTCCTTTACATGACCACAACATTCCCTCATACTTAGCATTGCATGGGATAAAATGAGTATATACATGTGAAAAGGGTGATCTATAAGCCTAGTATGGGAGTAAACAAGGAATAAAATGAATGATAAAATACATTTTAGGCAATAGGCATATCAATGGAGCATAAGAGAAACATGAACATAAAGTCATGATATAGCATGATTATCATAACATGGAAATGTGGAAACAACATTTAACATGATATTAGAATGATCCAAGGATAATTGCACATAGATCATGAGTAAACCCTCATTTCACTTTAATTATCATGAGTAAACTCTCATTGCAATTAATTTATCATGATACTAGTCTTTACCCAATTCATTGGACCTCTATCAGGGCACACCATTCTTAATCATTTCATTTCAGGCATAAGTGTGCCACATGGATTATATAACATGGATTCACTAAATATCATCATTTATTCCACGATAAAGGAAATTTAAAATTAATACATGAAACTCTATAATCAATAATTAAATTTTCATAAAGGTTAATACCCTTGATATAGAAATGTGCATGGTATTCACGACACAATGACTTTGTCTTGGAAAATCGCGGTGCAATTTCGGCAGCATAACAACATGACAAAGAATTTTTAAAAATGGTTGATGAGAGATAAATGGGTGTATCATCATATTTAAATGAAATGGATAGTAAGGGGGTCATATAGATACATTTACCAACATATGTAATGTAATTTAGCTTCATAATACAAAATAATTTGTGGAATGTAAATGAGGAGAGAGAAATCCCTTATAGAATTTCGGCATGGTAATGGGTGTACATTGGAGGAATTAATGAGATATAAAGGAGTATATAATCATTAAAACATAAGGAGGGAAGTATAGAGGTGGTTTGAAATTATACCCCAACATTTTTAATTGAAAATACAAGGGTATAACAACATAAAGAAACTTGGGAAAAAATGAGAGAGGAATAAATCCCTTACTTGGAAGTGTGATCCCAAAGGCTTGGTAAAGGATTGATAGAGGATTATTGGGAGATTGTGGAACATTTTGAGGATTATAGTGAGATTATGGAAGAGTATGGTCGTTATAAAAGGGTTTTTATTGAAGATAATTGGGATATTGGTTGGGTTTATATAGGAAAAGAGAGGGAATTCCTTATTATTTAGGTTTTGGAAACCACACATTAAACTAATCAAAAACACAAACCAAACAATGGTTTTTGCCCATGTTTTTTTTTCAAAAGGTAGTTTAAAACATTATTTTATAATTCCAATCGCCTAACTTCCTAAAATATTAGGTTTTCGTATGTGGAGGTGAGTCACACTCTCAAGGAAATCATTTTAAAAGTTAAAATGTTTTATAAGTCTTGGAGGGTCCACTAAGGAACAATAAAATTAATCAAACAAATATAAAATCACATTATTTTAAAGGTAAAACATATATTGTCCTAACATACTTTTTATATTAATTTTTTACATCACTATTGGGTCATTATGATGTCATAAAACACATCATATATTTAAACGGTATTTAATTTTTAACTAAAAATTCGATTGTCTCGGAAAATTATGAAAAATTTACCGTTGGATAATTTCAACATCCTAATTCCAAAAATAATATTCATTATATCTAAATAATTTTTTAAATATGTGAATTTTTACTTTTAAAATAAAAACCTACATTTATCGAAAATTCATGGGTTTTGACAGAAACAGTTTTCAAACCTTAATAAAAATTACAATTGTATTCATAAAAATTATACGATCATTTATATTTAATAAAATTTAATTTAGTAATAATATTTTATTAAAATATTATTTAATTAAAAAATCCATTAATTCATCAAAATATATTTCTTAATTGAATATTAACTAATAATACTATTTGTGATTTAAAAACCGTTTACAAAATAAATGTATATTCTTTATACAAAAAAAATAAAGCACACAATCATGGTGCTAGGGTCTTGTTACATATCCCCTTATAACACCCACATAATACCTAAGGGTAAGGTGTGTGGTGGTGACAAACTCTTGGGGTGTCTTGGATAACATCACTTGGGTGGTAATTTCTATTAACTTGTACTTCTCCCGTAAGCGGTTTTGTTCAAGATTAACGTATTGAAGCTCGAATTGGTCTTGGTCAAGAGCGTAGCCTAGTGATGCTACCTACTTTACAAGATCTAACAAATGGGATTTGTATGGATAAATTCTACTGGATGAGGCTATATCTTCCTTTGTATATATTTATAATAATAATGTGATCACTATTCAATGACTATATTAGCAACGATAATAATTATTAACGGTATTTTGAAATCCAAAAACATAAAACCAAGTAAGTTCATATTTTATATAACCATTTTACATAATAAGACATTTAATTATATCAAGAGGAATTTTAATTAATAAAATTTTGGGTTGTTACATGTAACCCCTTTCTTTATCAGTTTAGTGAAGGGTAAACACTAGCCTAAGTGGTTGGATATGAAGCATTGGATATAGGACAAGTGTCCTTAAATACCTAAAAGTAATTTACTGTTTTTAAGAGGCCAAATTCTAAGGACATGTTTTGTTTTCTTAGGGTTAAATTTTATATCGTGATGGCGTACAACGAAGCCAAGAAACTTCCATAAGGTTACCCTAAAATCACATTTTAAGGGGTTCATCTTTATGCTATGTTGTCATAGCTTGTTGAATATGGTCTATAGATCATCTAGGTGGTCATATAATTGATGTTATTTAACCACTAAATCATCAACATAGAATTCAAAAAACATACCCAAGAAGGATTTAAAGATGCAGTGCATGAAACATTGGTATGTAGCACCTGCATTCTTCAAACCAAAGAGAATTATCTGATAAAAAAATACGCCCTAGGGGGATATAAAGGTATTTAATTCTTCATACTCTAAGGCTATATGAATTTTTTTGTACCCTGAATATCCATCTATGAAGGAGAGGGAATGATAATCATGTATTTCATCAATCAGGAGTTTAGTGATCAAAATCAGGATGTCATCTTTTAGAAAGTGCTAGTTGAGATATCTGAATTCAATGAAAACTACGATTTTCAAATTATTTTTATTTATAGGGAAAATATTGGATAAACATTTTGGATATTGTACATCCTATATAAAGTCATATTTTATGATTTTATCCACTTCGACATCAATTTTGGAGGCGTGAGTTGGGTGTGTCCTTCTGGATTCCTGTTTTTATCCCCAATGGTTTTCTGGAAAACTCAAGTGGTGGGTGGCCACCTTAGAATCAAGGCTTGGAATTTCTATGTAATTCCCGGAGAACAAGTCCCAGTCTTACTTCAGTAAGGACGTATATACCACATATTATCTAGAATTCATGGTCACACTAATCAAAGTGGGTCATTAATCTTCATCCATACCCAAATTTATCTCTCTAATTTCATATACGGTGGTGGAGAAATATTCCTTGAATATTGGAGGGGTATCCATGAGGTCTTTCTTATCTTACCCTTCCCCATGATTTACCTATTTTGTCTCCACCTGGGAGTTACCTGATAAAAAAAGTTCCTCTAAGTTAGGGGAGGAGTCAATATTATGACATTCAAAAGATGAAGCAACCATTTCTGGATTGATTACTGGTGAGAGGATATATTGGAGCTCCAAAGTATAGATGAGGGATTGGAAATGAGCATCTTTTTTTTCTCCCATTGTTAAAACTTCTTTCATCCTAGCTTATGGAATATAGATTTGTTGAATCTCAGGGGATGGAATGAAGAAATTTTCATCCAGGATTTCATTACTATTCGGAGATATAAAAACTTCTCAAGTACTATCATGCTTAGTTTTCATGACTAACATTATGTAAGTTTCTGAATGTGTGCTTGAATTTGGGTTCACCCCTTCAATTTAATTAATGGGAAACATGTAATCAACACTAAGTTGGTTGGAATGGTTATCCAAAATCATTATCAGACCATTCATGGCATTGATGCGAGCGGCATTGTTATCATGGAATATTTTCCTTCCTTATGGTAAAATCCAACATCAATGTACTATGATTCATAGGATTTAAATGGGATTTTTCACCATGAAATGTCCCAATTTTTCTTTTGATACAATATTTTAGGCATTAGTGGTATGATTAAGGGATAGTCACATTATAATATATCCAAGGTCTTTCTAGTAAGAAATTGAAGGTCGTATCCTTCCTAAAAACCTTGAATTTTGAGTTGGACATGAAATCACCAAACTAAGTTCTGAGTTTGATTTCACCAAGAGGATTTTTCTCATTATTTTTATAACCCTTTAATATTATAGAAGAGGGTTAAAAGTGAGATTTATTGAAACCTAGTTGATGGATTGTTTGAATTGGAATAAGGTTGAAACCTGATCTTTTTTCAATGAAGGCTCATCATATATCAATGTCATTTATCCTGCCAGATATATACAAGGGTTTTATGTTCCCTTGTATGACTACATCCTCATCCTGATCTATAAAAGAGATAACTATGTGACATTTTGAAGTATTGTTCTCTACACAATACACTTAAGCAGTAGAAACATCAAATTCAAAATCTTGAGGGCTCAACAAGGACTCTATGTGTTTTTAACAGAGGTCTTTTTATAGGCTAAAAGCATCCAGAATTGAAAACATGACCTAAAACAAGGCTAATTGCTTCAAAAAATCATAATTATGGTCCAAGGGCCTGTGTTTCATAGTATGGGGACGTTATTTTGTATGTACTTTAGGATTTGAAGTACCTGATGTGGATGGATCAACATTTGGAATAGGATATGAAGGTTCTTTTAATCGCAGTATATGTGGTCAGCTAGGTCTGCCTACATGTCGAGGTTGATTAGGTGATGATGTATCCTCTAACCGATCATCTAGGATGATTGTATCAGGATAAAACCTATCATGTGCGGGGGGTTTTCTTATTTCTTTTGAGCTCACTAGAGAGATCTCACATGATTTTCGTCTATATAAACGGTTCGAGCTCAGATGTGGTTAAAGTGGTGACTCCTAGCATGACCACATCTTTCCCTGTACCCTCGACCCTGACGGCCTCTTCCCCCATTTCCCCAATAAAGTGTATATAATTTAGGTTTATAATCATGTTCATCATCAAAGAAGGTATCCATTAAGTTAATAATGATAATGTAACCATAGATCAACTCCTCATCTGATGGAGATTCTATCTATTAGATGTACCCTTTTTATACTATTTAGTGGGATGGTGTTTATTCTTATGGGATTGTAGGCATAAATTCTGCTAACTTTAAACACAAATTTGTCTTCGTTACAATCTCATCTTCCTATGTTTTTTTTCTCTTCCATCCATGTATTCTTTTGGAGGACTAAAATTTAGAGGGTTGTGACACCGAAGGGGTCAATTTTGTCATGGAAGAAGTGGTCAAGGGTATAATTGGTTGTTTCAATTATGCTCAGAGGATGAAATGAGTTTGGTTGACCATTTTTATGACCATCTAATCAAAAAAATTCTATGTAATCTTGCTCTTAACTTCCTTACATTCATTTTCCTCCTCTAGATTGGTGGAATAAAAATATGCTACATGAGTAGGAGAATTCTTAATCTTAACTTTACCAAAGCCCACTATCTATTTTAGGAGATATTTTAAAACAATATACACCTTAATGTTGTGACCCAATACTTTATGGAAGGGGAAATTGTTTGGGAGATCTTCATTAGCATATTTTCTAGGATTTTTGGGATTTGGAAACTTAACCAAGTTTTTTTCAAATGATGAGATGAATTATTCTTGTAATTAAAAATTTAGAAAAGAATAGACCTTTTCTTCATCACCTCAAATTATTTTCACCTTTTCTCTCTTTGATCATCCTGACAAGGTAGGAATTTTTTCTGATGCTTAGAAGGCAGAGCCACATGATATGGTGTAGGATTTGGAGTGGGAGTGGGTACATGAGATTTCTTAAGAGTAATAGTAGTGGAATTTTCTTTCCCCACTCTCTTTCCTTGAGCTGATGGGATTACTCGGGACATAGATTTGGTCTCCATGATAGAGTATTATACTCTTTGAGTAATTGCGTCAAGGTCTCAAAACCCTCTTGTATATTTTATAGGGATAGGTGGTGTGTGAAACTCATCATGAAGATTATATATATATATGGGAAACAAATAATCTTGAGGAAGAAGTAGTTTTAAGAATTATGTCAATCCTTTCCACTGGGAAATAAAATCTAAAACCCTGTCATTCTCCTATTGTTTTCAGTTTGAGAGATCGAGTACTGCTATATTCTTCATTATTGAGATGAACTGGAATAGAAACTTTTTAAGGAGGTCTTCCCACTCCATAATCGACCCATCCTGCAAGCTAGTGTACCATACAAAGTCTGGTCTTTGTAGTGATTTAATGAATCACCTACATTTCACCATCAACTATTATTCAGGGGTCCCCGTCATGGGATCATAGTGAGAGATGAAATGCATCAAATGTTGCTTTGGATCTCTTGATCCATTAATAATTATAAATGTATGATTATAAAAGTTAGGAAGGGGAGGAGCCAGATCTATCCATTCCGTGTAAGGAATTTTTTTCCAATTGTACCAGCACACATCATTCCTCCATGGATTATAATCGATCCATGAGTGACTCAGGATCCTTCATGAGACCTCAAGGAATGTATGACTGAGCTAGATCTTGAACAGGTGTAGTGGATGGTAGGTACATCTATTGCGACATAGATGGTATCAAGAATGGGTATCCTATAGGGGTAGGCTGGTAAAGATACACTTGGACCCATTCTGGTTGTGCACACAATGATGGGAACTCCCGCTCTTCTATCACGATATCCATATATATAGGTTTTTGGTATCCCAAGTTGAGTGGATATTCTAGATCTACTTCAGTTGCTATAGAAAAAACTCTTCGCTGAGGCACACTGGTTCAGAGTACGAGTTAAGGATCTTCTTGCAAAGTATATCCAGTAGGAAGGCTACCTCATAGTAGTTTTTCATTAAATCTCCTCAATTCTTTCATTTCTTCCTCTTTCTGAGAAAATATTTCCTCAAGTAAAAGGGCATTAACCTCCCCAGGAGGTATGTGATGCACAATATAAACTTTAACCTTTTTCTTTTTGGATGAATTTTTAAGGGGTAATGATGGATTATTTGATGTATTTTCCAGATTCAAGTAAATCCACTTGTTTTGGGTTCACACACCTCCTTAAATTGTTTCGATATGAACAAAAATATGAACCAGAACTTCCTCCTATTCTTTCTCCTCTGAATTGACCTCATATTCTATAAAATATGCAAGGGAAATGTTGATGACATTCACTGATGTATAATGAATTACAGGTATTCTATCCGTGTCTTTGTGAGACTGCCTCTTTTTACACCCTTCATGAGGCCTCATCCTCTCCTTTTTTGATTCTATAGGAGTTGTTTGGAGGAAAGTGATCCAAAGGGAATCTATAGAAAGTTTTCTTGTTCACATCTCTAATGAGGGTACTGGGTCACGGGATGGGATGAACTAAGAGGATCCGTTCTGCATAATTTCCCCTAATAATGATAATAATGTCATCCACTGAGGAGGGTGTTGTTGAGGTGAAAAATACCCCAACTCTGAGGGACTGTACTGCTCTTATTCCACTTTCACAACTCTTTGGGTCTAATTTACTAACCTCAAAGGTTGGGTTAAAAAGTCCCTCAGCCCTGTAGGCTGGGGTTTCTCATGAAAAGTTGTGGATGCAACTGCTATAACTAACCTTCAAATTTTGTGAAGCTTTGTTTGAACATGGGTTAGGTGCATCATCTAGTATGCACCTAAATCACCCACTTATAAATATCATTGTTCTATTTATGACACTTTGTGCTATCTAATTTTGTACTTCCCCTAAGCAGTAGGCTTGATCAATATTTTAATTTTCTTTATTCAAAAGTCTCTCAATATCCTGATCTATACTATACTAACATTGGTAAGAGTCTATCAAAGTTGATTTTTGTTGATAATATCTTCATTTGTGAATAAGTTCCACTTTTTAAAGACAACCTGAAGCTATTCCATTGCATGATACCACTTCTAGTGGTATTTATTAGTTGGGGAATGTGGTGAAATGTAACTCTCCAAGTTCACCCCATCCTCTGATATGAGCATCAGATAGAGAATATATGATCAATTATCTAAATCTTTCTAACGTATTGAGACATTCATGTTTAAGGGATCCTTTATATTTCCCAAACATTGAATATCGTGCATTCAAAAGAGCCGCCAAGTCAATCTGTAATTTCATGTCTTCCATTACCTTGACGTGACTCTGGTACTCACCATAGGGTAATAATTTTTCTCTCAAGTGATGAAGATTTTTTCATATGTTGAGGTGAATGTCGTGCACACAATCTTTCAACAATGCCTATGGAATGTTGTATTGATGGGTGGAAAAAGGCGAGAACATGTCTCGTATTTCACCTTTATCTAGATATTTCCTCATGTTTAGCATGTTATCTTTATCTTTTACTAGAGGATCCTATACTTGGTCTAAACATAGTGGGTGATTTCCCACTAATTTATCATAAACAACAATCTTGGTTGGGATTTCCTCTATTATGTTGGAAGGTAGGTGATCCAAAGAAGGTTTGGAGAATGACCGTCATCTTGGGATGTATTCTGGTTGAGAAAGAATTTCACTTTCCAATGATAAAGAATCAAACATGAATGAACTTATTTTCCCAAGTGCCTCATGGTAGGAGGGATTTCTCATTACTATATCTGCAAGGGGAGGACCCTTTTAATGATGTCAAGCACTATTTTGGAGATAAATTTTACAAGAAACATCATCATGGAGAGGACTACCATGGGTGATTACAGTAAGGGGAATACACTCATGCTCCTTGATATTCTGGATATATAGAGGGTTGTTGTGACTCTCATCAGGAGATGGGATCTTGATATCAACCAGATTTTGGTCATTAAGTAATCCTTCATGGTTAAGTGTCTGAGGAGGAACTTTTTAATTACTACTATTGCACCCATAATTTGGTAATGAGAGGGTAGAATCTTAAGATACCATGGATAAGTGTTTGAGGGACTCAAGAACTCCAGCATTGAGTGGATATAAATCATAGATTGAATCTTCATTTTCCAGTTGTATTTGGTGAGGATTCTTCTTGGATTCCTTCTTGTGAGTGACTGGGGCCACTTTTTAGGAGAAGTTTTTTTCATAGATAGGGGTTTGTTCCTACCTTGGAGTGGCTGTTGGAATAGCCTGATTTCCTCATGTTGGGATGGGTGTATATTCCAGATCTAGTTGTCCTTATATCATGGGGGATTTTCTCCATGACCATCATGGATGGGACTAGAGGTGTGCGTCTACTCTGGGGTGATATGCTGATAAACCACCCTATTTGTAGGGATGAAACTATGTGTCTATCCATCTATTACTATTATCATAATTGTTATGATAGGGTTTTAGGATGTGGGTACGGATTTTAATCTTCCCTTTCACCACTATCAGGATATGATTGGTGACTTCAACAACTAGAATGAGGATATATTATCATTCTGTAATTGGATTAGGGGTATTTTCCTGCTCCTTTCCTCCCTTTCTTGCTAGGGGATACTAACATTACTCGTAAATGGGGGCAGAGATTTGGGTATCCCACATATTTGTCACTAATTCTTTCTGTATAACTTCTCCATATGCTACTAGATGAGTTTTCTGTAAGGAATGATGAATATAGGTAGGTTTGTGCAACTTCTTGCAGTTTGATGCCAAACTTGGTTGGCGGGCTTCTTTTAATTCTTCTAGATGATTCTTCTTGAAATCTCGATGAATGTAGGCAGGTGTGTATGCCTGCTTTTGGTTGGCTACCAAACTTGGTTAGAGGAATTCTTTGAATTCTTCCAGACAAGTTTTATAGAAGGTTTGATTATCATGGGAAAGTGTATACTCCTGCACGTGGTTTTCCATGATATTTTAATGGAGGTATTCCTTGAATTCTTCCAGACGAATCTAGTAGCTTGATGAATTGAGGTGGTTGGTTGTATGTTCTCTCTTGTAGTTGGCCACCAAATTTTGTTGGTGGGATTCTCTGAAGGGAGTATGGGTGTGATATTTCTCTTTTTTGACCATTTTCTACCCCCATAGGGTCATCTTGAATTCTTGGGTCTGAATGACCTGGGCCGGATAGCTGAGGATGGTACCCTCATCATGTTGAGGGTTCATTACTGTGTGGAATTGGTGGTGGAAAATGTTGGCAGGAGCCCTTTTGAAGGACCCCCATGTCTTCTGGATGAGATCATATGTATCCTCTTGATCCACCTCACTAAGATAAGGGAGGTAATAGTTGTAGAATTTCATGGATAGACTCCTAAAATGGTTGAATATGGAGACAGGTTCCACCTACTTATGGACCACCGAACTCCACTAGTTGGGATATCAGTGGAGATTCATGAGATGGAGTGCATATCGGGTGTCCTCTGGGGTTGATATTGTACCATTTTGATAGTACTCCCATAACAATGTGTTTGAGACCCAACATTAAGACGTTGGGTTAGTGACAGTGTCCTTTTCATGGATGAAATACAATCCTAAAAAGTAGTTGGGATTTATTCTTATAGAATATGGAAGTATTCCATTGGATCAAAGGAAGTTATGATATATATTTCCTGAATATATGAAAAAAATAGACAATAAAACTCATCAAAGAAGCATATCATTTGATTGAACACATGCATGATTGATTGTCTTATTTGGCCATCTTTCATTTTGAGAGCGAAAGGGGCCTCACAAGTGGGTGATACTATTATATAGGTTAAGGATTCATGTCGGGTTCACCATTTTTTTGTTTTAGATGAAAAACATCACTCAACGGTTGATTGTAGGGGTTGAACTTAATGAAATCATTCACGTCAGTTTTATTATTTCTGAACAGTTTCCAACAGGTTTGTTCGTGGAACTGGATATACCCAAAAATCCTATATCCTCAAGGGACCTTCTTTCCAAAGGTAGGAACTCATTGGATAGTTTGGTCAATGATGCTTAAGAACTTACATTGGTCAAGAGGATGGGAGGTTGGGCTCATCACACCCTTTTGGGGGAAATTTTTTCCTACTCTAGGAATCTATTATATATTTAAGATATGTTCACGAATCCTTCATTAATTTCCAAGTATTATGTGGGTCACCCATGAATTAAAAATCAATTATTATCATGTTTAGAATCTAGAATCATCTGTATGTATTTGTGGTTATTTACTAAGGGTATCATCTTTTGTACTGATTTTATATTCTTTAGTCTTTATTTTGATGATGCTAGTTTTCTAGACACATAGTGGGGTTCTCTAGAGTGTGTCATGATCTAGGAAGATGAGAGTTATTTTGATGTTGGGATCAGACCCATGAAATGGGCTTCCTACGTATCCTTGTGAAAGGAATCAGAGTCAATGTAGTTCAGTAATTCTTAATGGGACACATCATAACTTTTAAGGTCATATGATAAAGACTGAACTATGCAGTTTAACGTCATGAAGTAAGGAAGTCTAGGCAGAAGGTTCCCAGTCAAAGTCTGGTGTGTGGCTTATGTCGAAGAATCCCATGGAACCTGGGATGGAAGTGAATTTCCAGGTCAAATTTGTACCCTATTGAGAATGTGGCCCAGAGATAATAAGGTTGATTTGGGGTGGTGGTTTTGGACCTCAGAGTGGCTTCATACATATCCCATTTAGATGGGAATCAAATCCCACATAGTTTGATTATAAGGACCTATGCCTATGGATTCCCTTGGAAGTTTTGTCTCAATGGGGAGTTTGTCTCTTTGAGAGGATTAAGTTGAGTCATATTCCTGAAAAGGATACCCTATGAAAAGATGCTAGGAGGGATGTCTAGATTCATGGTGATTTAGAGTCATGTTTGGGGCTTAAACCAAAGGAGTCCCATGAATGAGTGTTTTAGGGCTTACTCTTGAGGAGAATGCCCTGGTGAATGGAGGTTATGATTGAGGCTTACTCCTAAGAAGGATTCCCATGGATTGGTTTGGTTTTGGGCTTACCCATGAGGAGGATTCCTAGGTTGATGAAGGGTTGGGGCTTACACCATGTAGGAGACCCATGTTTGGATGGGACTTGCACTTAGAATTATTACCATGGGTGAGTTTTGGAGCTTATACCAAGTAGGAGTCCCTTAGGTTGTTTGGGATCATAGGGATGTCATGACCATTGTCTACCTCCAAGACCATGTGAGTCATGATCGGTGTGAGAAAGAAGAGGAAATGGAAGATCTGAGATACCACACAGTCCACTTTTCCCTTAGATTGGATACATGGCCTTGAGGACCCATGCCTATGGAGGCACTCTAAAGGAAGGCAAAAGGAATATTTAGATGAATATTTCTTCTAAAACATGAATCTAATTGTATGGATTTCATGGTCATGGATATCCTCTAAGACCACTATTCATGATGAGTCATGCATGAATGCGAGAAATAAAAGGAATCAAAAGATTCAACATACCACATGATCCCTATTCCACTGGGGGAAGAGGATGAGGGTACGAGAGAAGAAGAAGGGGATGGGATGCACTTGTTCCTTCTCTTGTTGTATATCTAGTATAGTCTCATCGAAATATCAATCCATAAAGACCCGATGGGGTGAAGAGGAGAAAAAGTGAAGGCTCTGGTAATAAATTATATGGGATTAATCTATGAGAGATGCCCTAAAATTAGTTATATAGTGGGAGAGGAGGATTTCATTCCATGTCAAAAGGAAATGAAATCATGATCCTCACCCTCCCTACCTAGAACCAATGGCTCTGAGTCTTAGATATGATAAGAGATGGACATAGTCCTATCCCTAGTACCCAATACCGGGAACTCCCAGACACTATTCCCAGTGTTGGGGTCCTCATGACCATAGAAATGCATATCCACATGCACCCCAAGGACCCTAATCTTCATGTGGGACAATTGTAGGAAACCTATGACTGTAGGAATGCATATCCATATGGGAGTCACATTAGTGTGCCCCTTACCATGGGTTTTCAAGTTCCAAGTCTTTATTGGAGGTTTTAACTTGGTCCCTCTCATACAAGTGATCCAAAATAAGAGGAGTCCTACCATTGGTGTCTTTAAAAGAGGACTCAAAAGGGGGCTCGATCAAGTCCTAGATTAGAGAGTAGAGGTGTGACTTGCATGGGGCCTGGGAGGAACTAGAAGTGATTCGTGTAGGGGGTATAGGCCTACACGATTTGAAAATTCCTTGGTAAATGGATCACCTGGGAAACCACACTTAGGAGAGTCTTTAGCCTAGAAACTAGGGGTCTCCTTAGGTGTCCCTCGATGGGTCTCGTGCAGGTCCCTGATTAGAGATAGGGGGCCTCATGTAGGTGGTTATTAACTAGGGGAGAAGGGGTAACCGTGCATGTGTCTTGTGTTTCAGAACCTAAAGGAACTTTTATCTCACTTATACACCTTAATTATCTCTTCTCTCAGGTTTTGGAGAGATATCTGAGGAATTTTTTGAGACCTAGGTGAAGGGGTTGTGTGAGCAGAGCTTGGGGGTTTCTTTTGATTTTACAATTGTGAAATGGAGGATCCTAGGGGTCCTATTTATAGTCAAATAGGGTATCCTGGTCGAAATAAGTTACCGACACAGGTCCCGAGCATAGCTAATCAGTGTAGGTGCCCTGCATAAGGGAAAAATTCCATTCAGTGCCACATAGGTGTGGCTGTGCGGGCCTTCTGATGCACATGTGTGTGTGTGTGTGCAAGCTAGTTTGGGCGAGTCCCTTTGATTATTCTTTGAGATCTTCACCAATTAAACACTATGGAGGTTCTCTTCATAATATTTTTACTCCACTTGAAAAAACATAGTGTCAAAAAAGACAAATGGATCAATTTATAAATAAGAACACCTGATTCACCAATAGTTCAACCAATAAATAACGACATAAGGTATATTTTTAATGGGATATGTTTCATACATGATAATCATGGACATATGGCCATAAATTTCTATTAAAAGATATCAGGGAAGGAAAAAATAATCCATAAGTAGGTCCTCAACTCATGTGGCATATAAGAAAAGGAATTATCCTAGAAAGAGACCTATTAAGTTGGAAAATAGGTTTACTACATTGGATGAAAAATAGGGAGCTCAATGGAGGGTTCTACAAGAACCTCCTCTGATACACTCAAAACCTTCCTCTTGTAAAAAATATAAACAAATCTAGAATAAAAAGGGATAAGCTAATCCTAATGTGAGTAGGAAATACACAAACTTAATGAAAGACTTGCCTTAAGTGATAAAGGGGGAGGTGACTCAAATGAATGATAAAAGGAAAAATAATGAACAATGGCTTATTGGATTTACATTTCATACCATAAGGTGAGAAATGAAGGAGATAGATAGATTCCTCCAATATAGGAACAAGAAAGAGCTAACTACTAGTGGGAAGATTGATAATGTGTGGAAATAATTATTAATAATATGTCTAAATCAACTAGAATTGGTTAGGAAGATGGAATAATAACAAATAATTGTAAGTTCCTTACTTGAAATTGAGAATAATCCTAATATAATAAAGAACTGTTTTAAATAATTCATCTGGATATAAAGTTTTTTCAATGGTGTCATTGAAAGAAGAACGAAAGTGAAACTTTATAGAAAATTTGGAATAAAAGGGTTGGTTCATCATGACCAACCACAATACTATTTTTAAGGATTTTGTAGGTACCCCTCTTCTAATTAATTTAAAATTTTATAATGTATGTTGGAAGTGGTATAATCGAAAGGGAGGGATATGATCCATGGGGTGTGTGTGATAAAAGGTCATAGGTGCATAAATATAATAAAGATACATACAATAAGAAGAGTTGGAATTATTGAAAATCACATACAGAGATAGACTCAAAAAGTGGTGTTAAAAATCCATTATGATCTTTGAAGCTGATTCTATAAGTCATATACTATGAAAAATAAGTAACAACTGATGAAGAGCCCGATCTAAAGCTAGAGCGGTGTTAGAACTATATTTTAATGATCCATTAGTTCCAATACATATTGAATATTAAACAATTGATATTATGACTCATCTCATGTGGTATTGGACTACCAATAGAAGATAAATTGGTGGAGAAGAAATAACATTCATGTATTTCATGTCTATCTATTTCATTTTAATAATGTAGTATCAACTGGCTATTTTTTAGGATACCTAGAAGCTTATAAAATAAAATATCATTCCCAATAAATGGTATCCCTATTTAAAAGAATTAATTTTATATTGGTTATCATCTAAATGATTGGTATAAATAATTGGTATTATTATAAATCTAGATATATTCAGGGAGAGTTGGTGATGATAACTCTAGGAAGTTTAGCCTTATTTGAAAAAGGATTCATGTGAACAATTGAAGATCATGTACTCCAAGTGGTATCATGAAGTTATCTTTAATATGTGGAAATAATTAGTTAAACATGTGGTGGTATCAATTGGTTCAACATATGGTATGTCACACACACTATGTGCCTCCTTGAATATTCACAAATTTTTTTTGGGATTGGTGCGATTGACATCATCTGATGATTTAAAAAATAATTAAATCTATGTTGTTAGCATCTATAAAATTAAGTGAGTTACATGGAAATAATTGTTTCTTTTTATCTTAAACTCTTGTATCCTACAATGAGTTCTAACGCATTAATTAAGATTATAGGATTTTTCAATGACTTGACTCCAAGTGGTAATTTCACTTAGTGAAAATGAATTAGTATAATGAATCTATAAATAATAAAGTGGCCCTAGGATTGAGAGGTGGTAAAAAGAAAATAGTTTCAATCATAAGTTATAAGATAATTGTGTTCCCCCACATGTTTTAATCAGTAATATGGTAATCTGTGAGAATGGGGAGTTAAAAAAAGTAAAATATAATGGGAAACTAAGGGGGAGAGAATCTTACAAGAAGGCCCTTTTCATTTTGATATCAACGGGGGAGGAAAGTAAGGAATCATGAATCTATAGTCATATAACATTGAAGATATTTGGTGTATCTAGAGAAGGATGGATTTATGATAGTATTGAAAACAAAATACAAATAGGAATAATGTTGGAACTAAAGGTGTTTGGTGTTGGATTTGTTTTCATTCACTGGTATGTTTTCAATCATTAGATCCCATTACAGACTTGGAGATACAGTTCTCATCGAAGAATGTGTGAAGGAATGCAGAGAGATGCCTTGATATCTATATATATCAAGGACATGGTTTGTGTCTTGGAGAGTTTATTTCATATCCAGGTAGTGCAGAGAGATTAAATGGAAATATGGATTTACCTATACTGGATGTAAATATTGTATTTAATATCCAACATGAAATATAAGAAGATATTGTGGAATATCTAGATATTTTTAGGGAATTAGATACTGAAAATTTGGAAGGTATGTTGGTGGAAATTTATAAGATAAGTATTCTGATGTCGGGAAGGTTGATTTGAAGAAAAAATTATTATTCCAAGGTATTATTCTTGAATATGGATACAATGAATTTTAAAGTTCACTGGAAGATTATTATAATGCTATAATACATAAAGTGAATATATTTTTCTGGTAAAAATACTAGTATAGAAGATGAATTCATTTTCCAGTGTCTATTAAATTTTTGGATGCCAAAATTCAATGAAAATTTTCATTTTCTTATCTAGATAAAAGGAAATAGTTTGGTTGAATTGGGGACATGTTTAAAGGAGTTCTAGATGTTTTTTTAAGGAAAAGGAAGGCTGTTAGTCAGGTTGAGTATGTAGTCCATGTAGTCAAGTGTGTGGCCCGTTAGGTTAACTATGCGGGTTGTGAGGTTGGAGTACATGATGAAGAAACATATATTATAATAAGTACATGGTTGCAACAAGGATTTGAAACAATCATTGATGGATCATTTTTAAATAATGACCATGAATTAAATTATGTATTTGAGCAGTGGAGTACACATATGATAGAGGGAGTTTGTGGTGGTATAGTGGAATGTTTTTGAGTAGTGAAAAGGGAATTTTGTAGGGTTTGAATAGTAATTTGGAGGATTGGTGAGTTTTACAAGTGTATTTTTCTATAAATACCAAGATAACCCATTCATTAAGTATAAATTAGAGAAAACATAATATCTAGAGGTCAATAAAGGAAAAAATTCCCATGAGTTAGGGAGTACATGAAGACTAGTTCTGTAAAGTCAGCTTTGTGGGATCAGGTATGTGAAGGAGGATTCTGTGAGGTTGATTCCATGAGGAATATTCCATGAGGTAAATCCTGTGAGGGGGATTTTTTTGACTTACTGGGTTAATATTAGTGATCAAGATTATCCTATGAGGTGGAATATGTGGTCCGTGGTGGGTAGTACGTGATAGACAAGGTCAACGTGTAAGGGAGCTTCATGTGGTGTACACAGTATCTGAGGTATAGCACACAGTCTACATGGTGAGTACATAGAAAGGAATTTACTGAATGGTTTCTTTTTATATGGTATATTTGGGTAGTTATTTGCACATGGTGATATTATGAGGAGATTTTATAAATCAAAGACTATATTTTGGGTTTGTGAGTATTCTATAATGATAAGAGGAGATCCATAGAGGATTCCATTGACTCATATGTTTTGGTTTAAATAGAAAAGGCTTGAAGGAAGTGGAAATAATATACTTTGATATATATGGTTATGTAAGAGGATAGAGGGAAATAGGAAAATTACATTTTGGGATTATTCTCACTTGAAAAAGTTTTACTGGTGCTATAATAGTGTGGAAGACAAAGACTAAAACCTCACATTGCAGAATGGATCTTATCTGTAATTGAGGAAGGATAGAATAATAGGAATAACAATAACAAAGTATCAAGTTAGGATCCATAATGAAAGAAAAATATATTTCTAGATAGAGATGGTTTATCACATCCATTATCTATTGAAGAGACCTACAAGTTTCAAAACTATGGAAGATTATTCACTAAAGTAGTGTAAAGAAGTGAAGAGAAGGTAGTACACCTTGGATGAGGAGTGACCGAGTCCAAAAAATTATAATTGTAGTGATTTTGGAACAAAGTGACTGTGGTCAAAAAAAATTATCCATAGAACTAGTGAATATTAGAGAATTTTATCCCATTGAAACATAATCGGTTTGTGATCCTTGTATTTATCCCTTTATGGTGAACCAAGTAAAATTTGTATGTTTTCTAAATGATTTAATTTCCTATATATTAATGTTTATTTTAGTAATTAAACTTATAAGAATAATAGGTTAAAATATTTCATGCCAACATGGGAACAAAATCCAAAAATAGATTCACAACTGAATGGGAAAAATTGAATTTGACTATTACTCTAATTCACCCCTAGGGGGTTCCAGGGTAGAATAAGTGATATTAGAGACTGGTGGTTCTATCTTGGTATTCAACCTTAAAATATGTATTGGATTTTTTATGATCATGGATTCAATAATGAAGTCTTTGGTTTTCAGTGGAACAAATTTTTATGGTTTTTAGAATGATATGATTATGTTTATATAGGATTTTGGAAAAGTTATTATGGAATACATTATTCATGATATAGATTTTACTAAGCCTAAAAGAAGAATTAGAAATATAAAGATAGAAAATATATTGAAAATACCTTTATCTAAAGAGGTTAATAAGAAGACTACGCGGTGTGAAACATTATTTGATATATATAAAACTTCAGAATATTTTTATAGAAAATATATAGTGGAAAAGAAGGTTGTGATTTATAAATCAAGAGAATGTTGAGAAACTAATAAGATTAAAAATGAGTGAACAAGTTTACTAAAGAATGAATTATGACTAAAGTAAATGAGAAGAAGAAAAATAAGAAGAAGACTCATATGAATATGAACTCTCCAATTGACATAAACAATTGAAAAATTATTTATAATTCTAATTTTAAATATGTTGTGGAAAATTTTGTAAAATAAAAAATCCAAATTCCCCCATGGAAGTTGGGAAGAATAAATAGAAAATAGAAAATACATCATTTCATTAGTCCAGTGAATGTTCTTGAAGTAATCAAGACAAGATCTAATCTATGTCTGAAAAAATTTATCAATGGGAAATCATTCATCAACTGTACCTTGAATTCATTAAAGATTAATTTATATGTCTAACATGATTGTAAGTATCCTTATGATTTAATGTAAAGAATATGGGAGTTAATATGAATATCCCGAGTGACTTGTTGGAAAAAATTCTCAAGAATTCCAAAAACATTTGGACATTGACAAGGAACTAAAATAGAGTGTTATCCCTCTTAAGAATCAGCTTTATAAGAGAATAAAATCTGAAAATGAATCAAGATCTTGTCTTAAGAAGATGTATGCCTAGCTAAAATAAAAGGATAAAAAGATCCGGGAGCTTGATTTAAATCTTAGTTTGTGCTCTGTGATGGTGAAGGTGGAGTTTCCCTCTAAAGAAGCATAAAGGAGTAGAGAATTCAAGGATATAAATATCAATTCATCAAATATAAGGAAGAATATTGGTAAATATTAAAATAAGTAGAATCATCCTAAATTTTTTGAAAGTAAAGACTCTCAAAAGAAAGTATCCATGAAATGATACTATAGTGAAAGACTAGGGAACACCATCGGTATGTGTCTATAATCCCAAGGGATTAATGTTTTAAGAATAAAATTGGGTTAACCAACATCTCAACCAAAAAATAGTGACTCATGGTATGTTTTTAAAGGGAGATGTTTTATACATGATAATTATGGACATATAGATATAAATTATATATTTAAGAAATCAAGGAATGAAAAAGGATCCATATGAGAGTCCTTAAGTCCTATCAAATATATGGAAATATTTTATCCTATAAAGAGACATATTAATATAGAAAAATGGTTTACCACATTAAAATAAAAACATGGAGCTTGATGAAGGGTGTACCATGAACCTCATCTACTAAACTCAAAACATCCATCTTGTAAATAATGTAAGTAAATTTATAATAAAAAGGTATAAGCTACTCTAATTGTGGGTAATAAGTATGCACAATCAATGAAGGACTAACCTCAAGTGAGAAAGGGTGAGATGACTAAAAGGAAAAAATAATGAATAATGCCTTGGTAGATTCACAAGTCATGCAACAAGGTGAGAAATTAAGGTGAGAGAAAGATAACTCTAATAGAGGAAGAAGAGATAGAAAACTACCAGTGGGAATGTTGAGCATGTGTGGAAAGAATACATAATAACATGGAAAAATCAGTTGGAATTGTCTAGGAAGATAGATGTTGCATATAAAAATGAAAGTTAATTACTTTCAATTGAGAAGAAGCATGATCCAATAAAGTAATGTTTTAAATAATACATCTGGAGAGAAAGTTGTGTAAGCGATGTCATGCAAAGAATACTGACAATGAAAGTTTAGGGAAATAATATAAGTAAAGGGTTGGTCTATCATGATCGAACATAACCCTCTATTTGGGGATTCTTGAGGTAACCCTCTCTACATGCATTTAAATAATTATCATATATGTTTTACGTGGTGTAGTATTAAGGGGTATATACAATCCATGGGTTGTGTGTGGTGAAATGGGACAGGTTCATAATAAGATTGGAGATACATACAATAAGAAGAGACTGAATTCTTGAAATTCACATATGGTGATTGACTAAAAATGTGATATCAAGAAACCAATTTGATCTTCAAAGCTGATTTTGGAAGTCACATGATACGAAAAAGGAGCAATAACTGATGAATTGCCTAATATATAGCTGAATAGGTTTCAAAGTTATATTTGAATGATCCAGTAGTTCCATGTAATATTAAATATTCAACCATTGATATTAAGCCTTAGTTCATGTGGTATTAGACCACCAATAGAAGACATATCACTGGAGAAGTAACAATATTCTTGTATTTTATGTCTATCTATTTTTTTCTAACAATGTGGTATCAAATGATTATTTTCTAGGATACAAAGAAGTTTATGAAAGAAAATAAAATTCCCAATAAATGCCCCCCATTTTAAAGAAGTAATTCAACATTGGGAATCAACTCAATGATTGGTATCAATAATTGGTATTAATCCAAATATGGATATATTTAGGGAGTTTTGTTGATCATAACTCTATGTTGTTTAGCCTTATTTGATAAACGAGTCTTTTAAACAACTCAATGTCATGTACTCCATGTGTTATCACGAAGTTATCTTTAATAGGTGGTATTAGTTGGTTCAACATGAGGTGGTATCAATTGGTTTAATATATAGTATGCATCACACACTATGTACTTCATTGATTATTCACTGACTATTTGTTTTCAGTTTTATTGATATCATAGGATAATTTACAAAATAAATAAATCCTTTCTACTAGAATATGTGGAAGTAAGTGAGTGACATGGAAAGTTGGTTTTTGTTTTTTTAAATTATTTTTTTCTCAAAATGAGTTCCAAATCAATAGGATTTCAAGATTTTCCAATGAATCAATTGTAATTTTTAATTTCTTTCACTAAAAATCTATCAGTGTATGAAGATATAAAGAATAAAATTGATATGATCTTGAAAGGTGGTAAAAAGAGAAAAGTTTCAATTAGAAATTAGAAGAGAACTGTGTACTCTCGTATGTTTTACTCAATCGTATGAGATTCTGTGAGAAAGGGGGAGTTAAAATAAATGGTGAATTTTATGATACATTAAGGGGGAAAGAGGCTTCCTAGAATTCCCTTTTCATTTTGATGTCAAAGGGGAGGAAAGAAAGGAATCATAAATCGATATCTATGGAACATTAGAGATATTTGGTGTATCTAAAGAATTATGGATTCATGATAATATTGCATCCATATCCATAGAACATTAGAGATATTTTTTGTATCTATAGAAGTATTTATTTATGAAAGTATTGAAAAAAATACAAATGGGGAGAATATTAGAACCAAACATGTTTGGTGTTAGATTTTTTGTCAATAAATATTATATTAGCAATCAATGGAGCTCATTGAATACTTGGAGATACAGTGATCATGATAGAAATTGTGAAGGAATTCATAGATATTCATTGATATCTATATATATCAAGAATGTGGGTTGTGGGTTAGGGAGCTAATTGCATATCTAGGTGGTTTAGACTGATTAAGGGGTTCAATGGATTTCCCTAAACTGGTAGTAAATATTGTGTTGAATATCTAGAATGGAATATAAGAAGATATTTTTGAATGTCTAGATACTAATAGAGAAGTATATACTAAATATTTGGAAACTATACTAGTGGAAATTCATAAGATAAGTATTCAGATGTCTGGATATATTATCTAAAGAAAATAGTTATCATGTATGGGTATTATTATGGAAGATAGATATTATGAACTATTGAATTAAATATAATATTATAAGAATTATGTTATATATAATGTGGATATATTTGGATGGTAAAAATACCTGTATGGAATATGGATTCATTTTCTAATGTTTTCTAAATTTTTGGATGAAAAAATTAAAATAAATCTTTTGGTTTCACATCCATATAAAAGGAAATATGTTGGAAGAAGTTTGAACATGTTTAAAGGAGTTATTTGTGGTTTTTAAGGCAAAGGACGGTTGTATGTGAGGTCGATTATGTGGTTTTCATGGTCAGGTACATGGACCAGTTGGTCAAGAACAAAGATTTCAAGGTCAAAAAATGTAAAGAAAAAACTTATTTTGGGAAGTACGTAGCATAAGAGTGGTGGCAAACCATGTGATGATGGGGTGTATTAATGAAATGATCATGTGATAAAGTATGTGATTGAGTTGTGGAGTACGTAAATGAAAAAGGGAGTATGTGGTGGTATAGTGTAGTGTTTTTGAGTGGTGTGAAGGGTATTTTGCAAGGTCTGAATAGTAATTTTGAGGATTTGTGAATTTCATAAGGGGGTTTTCTTATAAATACTCAACTAACCCATTCATTAAGTATTGATTAGATTGAAGGGAATATCTGGAAATCAATGAAGGAGAAAATATGTCTATGTGGTAGGGAGTATGCAGGGACGAGTCCCACAAAGTCAGTTTTGTGTGGTCAGGAATGTGGAGGAGGATTCCACAAGGATGATTCCATGAGGTCATTCCCATAAGGGGGAGTTCGCAACCCATGGAGTTAGTATACAGTGATCAAGAGTATCCCATTAGGCAGAATGTATGACCCATGGAGGGAAGTTCATGATATACAAAGGAATCGTTTGAGGGTGCTCCATGTGGCGGAGTATGCATTCCACAAGGTGTAGTACACAGTCCACATGGTGAGTATGTGGTAAGGGGTTTACTTCATGGTTTCTTCATATAAGGTAGATTTAGGTATGAATTTTCACATGAAGATATTTTGAGGGGATTTTGGAAATCAAAGAGTATATCCACTACTACAAAATTGGCCTTTAATTAGGCAGACATTTATCAGTGCTAGAAAAATACACTGAGAAAGTCCATCTTTATCAACACTAAAATAAGTGGTGATGAAGGGGGGCCTTTATCAATGCTTTATTTTAGTGCTGATAAAGGCTACCCTTTATCAACGCTTTATTTTTTAGCACTAATAAAAGTTACCCTTTATGAGCTCTTACAATAAAGCGCTGATAAAGGTTCATAAAATATTTTTTAACAATTTCATTAATTAAATAATTATTGTTAAAAATGAATAAACATATATATATATATATTAAAAATTATTAAATAGTATATATTAAATATATAAATATGTAAAATGAATAAAATGAAATAATTAAACAAATAAAAATTTAAAATTAGTAAATTAATAAAAATATTAATCATTTTATTAATTAAATAATTATTGATAAAAAAGAAAAAAATATAATATATATATATATTATAAATATTAATAAATAGTATATGTTAAATGTAGATATATAAATGAATATATAATCAAACAAAAAATTTAAAAATAAATAAATTACAAAATTATTTACAAATTTATTAATGAAACAATTATTAATAAAAATAAGTAAGTATAATATATATATATATATATTAATTAATTATAAATAGTAATAAATAATATATATATATATATATATATATATATAATATAAATATATATAAAATGAAGAAAATGTTAATTAAAATCATATTGATGTCTTATTCATTTTTAATGTTGTTTCATTTTTCAATTTAACATATATCAAACGCCGTGTGTTACATTGATTTCACGTACATATATATGTAATTAATGTATTTTATATGAAAATACATACACAAATATATTTACGCAATATATAGAAACATATACACCAAATATTTATGTAATTTATTCAAATTTCATTATATTTTAGAATTTCATTTTTAACAAGACACATTTAATATATTATGTTTTTAATCAGCCAATTTTATTTATTTATTTTTAATACTATTATAGTTAGGACATTCATTTTTAATATTTTTTTTATTTTTTATTTTATTTTTGAATTTGATCATTTTTTATTATGTATTTATATATATATATTTATTATGTTTTAGTAATTTCAATATGTATTCATCTTTACTTAAATATATATATATATATATATATCCATATTTTTTTAATAATTTATATTTAATCAATGAAACTTATTCATTTTTCAATATTTTTGAAGTGCACTCATTTTGAATTATTTAATTTCACTCATATTTAAAATGCATTTATTTAAGATTATATATCTACTAATAATGATAAAAATATATTTGTAAATAAATATTTATATATAAATATATTTATAAATTTAATTTTAATATATTTATAAATTTATAATTTTATAATTATTATAAATAAATAATTATTATTTTTTAAATAAGTACTTATATAATTATATCCAAATAATTATATATATTTAATAATTATAAAACTATAATAAATTTATTTAAATAAATCCTTTATCAATGACAAAATTTTAAGATTGATAAAGATCCATATTTATCAGTGCTAAAAATCACTATTAAAAAATAATTTTATCAATACTAAAATATTAGAGCTAATAAATCTCAAGATTTATCAGTGTTTTTTTAGCACTGATAAAGATCTATTTTATCATTGTTTATCAATTTAACTCTTATAAAAGGTTTCTTTATCAGTTATTTTCTGAAAGAACTGTTAAAAGTGTTCCTGATCTATTTAAAAGAACCCCAACTGGTACTCACTCATCGCAATTCTAAAGCTCCCATAGAACTCCTCTACTTCCAGTTCAATTCCACTAAGATCCATTAGAAAAATCAAGGATATAATCTAATGCATGTTATTTTCTACTTTTTCTATATCGTTGTTTAATCTCTTGGGTTCCACATTTTTCATTTTTTAACTGTTCTTAACCTTGAAGAACCATACAAATCATCTCCTTGCCACTGCCGGCGCGACTCCTCTATGAATTTTAATGGATTATTAACAAGATGAATATTTATAGTTTAACTTCATGCAACCAGGATGAGAGACGTTGTTCAATTTAACTTCCTATTTTCAGGATGAATTTGTGTATTTTAATGTCATGTAACCAAGACTAGAGATGATGTGAAGTTTAACATATTTCTTATAGAATGAAGTTGTGTCATTTAAAATACTATAACCAGGATCAGATATAGTGTTCTATTTAACACCATACTGCCAGGATGAATTTTTGTAGTTTAACATCATGAAAACAAGATGAGAGACACTATGCAGTTTAACGATTTTTTCTAGGATGAATTTGTGTAGTTTAACATCATATAATCATAATGAGATATGACTGATGAGCACTATCAAATAGTGATTTTTGAAGAGATAATTCTTGTTTTTCTATGAAATTTTGATTGTGATCTAGTTGTTTTTGCCCGAGATGTTCCTTTTGGTTGTGTTTTAGATTGATTCTGAACCTGATTTTTTGATTTTTGTGTTATTCAGAATATGACACCTAGAAATTCCCCCAAATTTTCTTGTGGGTCTCACTCTATTTATGGTTATCCTCATTTGTTGCCAATCTTCCATGGAAATCAAGGTTCGTTAGAGGCAGTGAAGTTTCTTGAGGAAGTTTTTCATGTATTCAAAGTGTTTGTAACTCCCAAATCTATAAGAGTTCATGTTGTTCTAAGTCTTCTTGGGTGTCCAGCTTTGGAATAATGGGAGTTTTTCCCCACCAACGATGAAAGTTGTGATGATGTGGGAAAATTTTAAGTCCCTCTTTTTCCGATGGTTTATACATGAGGAGGTGAAGATGAAGAAAATGAAAGAGCTCATGAGTGTCTAGCAAGGTTAGCAGATGGTGAAGGATTATGTTGAACACTTCAAAGAGCTTTTTTCCTTTTGTCCAGATGTGGTGTCACATGATTTTTTGAAAGCTTCTCTTTTCATTGGGGTTCTTCATCCCGAGATCAAGGAGAAATTCCTATTCTTCAAGGATCTCCATTTTGAGAAGTTGGTGAAGGAAACATTTTTGGATGAGTTGTTGTGAAATAAGAATAAACACATTGGCATAGTTTTTGTCTCCAGTGTTGGGGTGAAGATGTTCGGAGTTTCCACATTTTTGTTTTGTGGCTGTTGTAAGTTCATCTTTCACTATAAAAGTCTGATGAAATTATCCTTTCGTAGTTCAAATGGTTTTTTTTTTAATGTGAACCTTTTAAATTGTTATCCTCTCATGAATTAGTTCCCCTATTTCTATTGTGCTTGTCTTGGGATGTCTATTTTTGTGGAAATATCTCTTTGTGCCTTTTGTGCGGGTTCATTTATATTCTATATTTTGACCATTTCTACTATTGTTTCTACTGATGTAGTGTGTTGGAAGAATATTGATGTCTATTTGGTTCCATTGATCAATGAATCCAAAAAATGTATTGGTTGTGCATCACTCACAAATTTAATAAAAAAACTAAGGATTATTTGTGCACTTCACTACTATTGGTTAAATATCGCTTAACATAACATCTAACATGAACTTACTGCTCGACATCCTTGTGATGCTCTCATCTCACACATGCTCTCCACCATCTATATTATATCACAATTCAACATTCACATTTCCTTCTATTCTTACACCCATTACTATATGCATGAAGCTGCATGCATCATGCATCTTTACAAGTAGTAAATGGGTGAAAGAAGATAAGGATAAGTGAATTCTGAATGGTGATATAATAGAGATGGTGGAAAGCGTGTATGGGATGAGATCATCACGGGGATGTCAGGTAGGAAGTTCAATTCAGATGCTATGCTAATCAGTAGTCAACCAATAATAGTGAAGTGCACAGAGAATCCTTAGTTTTGTTATTAGCTTATATCTAGACCAAAGAAACCCTTGGGAAAGATGTAAAGGTAATGTTACGATATACTTTCTATATTTTACCGAAAAATTATATAATTAAACATTGATTTAATTTTAATTATTCCTTTCAGAGTTCATTTATTTTAGAATATTTTTATCCATGTATCATGCCATTGCAGGAAGAGAAAAGAAATTGTCTCTACTAAATCATAGAGGTAATCTTGATTTTTTCATAGTAAAATCATTGTCCATAGAATTAATTCATTGTTTTATATTTATTTTTAATTTATTTCTTTTTAGTATTACTCATGTAATAATTTTTTTCTTATATAGGTGGATTCTTTTTTTTTCGATTTGGGGTGCTCTTTCCAATTTTCATGCTTCTTCTTCCTTAGAATATTTTAACCCCTAAAGTATTGCATTTATCACTTTATTTCAAGTTCTCTCTAATGCCTTTTCAAGAAGAGAAAAACCACTACCTCTGCTCAATTACAAAGGTAATATAGATATTTTCACAGTAAAATAATTGTCCATAGAATTAATGTATTATTTAATATTTATGTTTAATTAATTTATTTTTATTATTAATCATAATAATTGTTTTTTATACAAGTGGATTCTTTTTTTTTAGTTTATGTGGTTTTTTGAAGCTACTCATTTAGTGTTAGAAGTTTGACAAAAAAGTTAATGGAAATCATGGTAAAATTATCAGTGAGGATTGTTTTTGAATGTCTGTAATAATTTTTATTTATGTAATTGTATAAAACAATGTTTAAAATGTTTATAATATAGTGTTTTTTGGTATTTTTGTTATAAATTTAATTTCATTTAAATTCTTTGTTGGGACTTGATTTTGTTGACATTTGGTGAATTTCTGGCATGTTTTTGGTGTGTTTATAGTGTTTTGGTGTGCTGTTGCAGTACGCTATAGTATAAACCGTTATTAGTGCTTTTAAAAGAATTGATAAATAAAATATTTACCAGTTCTTTTACAAGTGATGACAAAGGACACATTTATCATCACTTCTAAAAGTGGTGATAAATTTATACTTTATCAGCACTTCTAAAAGCGGTGATAAAAGTTTACTTTATCAGTGCTTCTACTACACTAATAAAAAGTCCTTTATCAGTAGTTTTAAAAGAGCTGATAAATGATTCCTTTATCATAAGTAAATAAAATCATTGTTAAATGTCCCCTTTATCAGTGATTTTTTAACGCTAATAAAAGTCCTAGGCTTTTAACGTCGCTTACGTTGTCAGCACTTTTCTAGCGCTAATAAAGGCCAGTTTTGTAGTAGTGATCTAAGTTTTTTGAGTGGTCTAAAAGGAGTAGAGGAGATTCATAGAGGATTCAATTGACTTATCAGGTTTGGTTCAAGTAGTGAAGGCTTGAAGTAATTAAAAAGAGCATCCTTTTGTATATCTATTTGTGAATGAGTAAAAAGGAAATAATACAAATCCAATGCATAATTATCATCAATTAAAGAATTTGTATTGTTTTTATATTAGTGTGTTAGTCAAATACTCAACTCTCACATTGTATAATTTTTCTTATCCAAAATTAGAGAGAGAAATAGGAAGAATAAGAACAGAGCATCAAATTAGGATCTATGATGAAAGTAGAGTCTCATTCTAGATAAAGACACACCATCACATATATTATCTCTTTAAGAGACCTAAAATACTATAAAATGTGGAATATTATTCACTGAATCATTTAATGGAAGTGAAGAGGAGGCAGTGTGCCTTGGGTGAAGAGTGACCGAGCCCAAAAAATTATAAAGGTAGTGAGCCGGGCATGGGGTCTCTGTAAAGACCCAGACCCCAATTTCCTAAAGTTTATGCCTTATATTAATTCATTGGTATGTTTACAAGGATGCCTCATCCTGAAGCACTGAATAAT
Source organism: Viscum album (assembly GCA_963277665.1). Taxonomy (NCBI): domain Eukaryota; kingdom Viridiplantae; phylum Streptophyta; class Magnoliopsida; order Santalales; family Viscaceae; genus Viscum; species Viscum album. Next base: position 1,297,963,854 of record OY728135.1, read on the forward strand.
TTAACAATTTTGGAAAACTAGACACAATATAAGATTTACATTACAACTTGAAATCAAAAACAACATTTCAACTTCATTGGAAACAACTATAAAATATTAGATTATTCCTACAAGTCATTCATAATTATATTCATCTTCATATCCTGGAAAAAATAAAACATAATAAAGGTGTGATATCAGATTCTTAGTAAGGGTAAGTAATACAGTAGAAGTTATCATAAACGTAAACATTAGGCATTGTGAATAACTAAAAACACGTGACTTTAAAAATAAACTTGATCATAACATGGAAGGAATGAAAGTTTATTACATAAATCCATATAAATGATCATAAGGGAATAAAACTTGACCATGGATATTATACTAATCGAATAATCACATGGTTTATCAATTACTATTATCATAATGAGGGGATACATCATGCCAGACATCTGAAGCATATCCTCAAGGCCTCGGCCAAGACATCTGGAAGTACTAGGGTAAGGCCTTGACCAAAACCAAATTCTATTTTGTCTCATGAGACCTACCAATGCATAAAAGGTATATATAAAGCCCAAACCATAACTTTATAAGTCCAATTAATTCCACATATGAATGGGGATAAAAATAAACAACATGAACATATGAAATAACTTTCCCCAATATGTAGACAAAGTCATTAACCATTCCGAGTAGTATGGTGAATGGTATCAAGATAGAACATCCACAATCAAATTGATCATAAATTTTTTAATAAAATATAGTAGATTATAATAATAATATTTTAATCCCAATAAAACATAATATTCAATAGGGGTGTTGAAATAGATGAAAATGCGCTAATAAAATCATCGAAGAATTATTAAGAGTAATGCTCTTTTACTTTGAAATAAAGAGTTCCTTTGGGAAAACAGTTGAATAAAACTAGAAATGAACTAATATAGTTTTTTCATGATAAAATGAGTGGTTTTAGAAAAATAATGGTGTCTTAAAACATATTATTGACTGAACTTGAAAATTGGTAAGAAATCAGGAGGTTCCCTTTAATCGGACTTGCTTATCGTGAAGAATTGAGAAGGGGCCCCTTTTAAAACATGTATTTTCCACACAAAAAAAGATGAAATGATCAGAATAAATGATTTTGGAACATATAACCAGAATTTATAATAATTATATAACATAAATGAATAATTAAATTGGTTTATAGAAGAAGAAACCACAACCCGAATGAAAATGGAGGTTCGGGAAGAAAACTCGTACCTAATGTTCGAATGAGTTCTGCACTTGACCCTAATGTCCTAGAAAATAAAAGTAAATATATTAATTAATTAATTAAGTACCTTTTATATAATTATTTAATTAATTATAGTTTTATTAATTTCATTTATGTCCTTATTGATGAGTTATAGAGTTTAATTTCATTATTCAGGAACATTTGTTTTCTTGGTTTTCAAGATTGGTTCAATTGTTTATAAGTAATGGAGTTCATGTAAAATGGGTATAATTATCCATAATTAGAATTAAATGTTATTAATTATCACACAAAGGATTAAATGGATATATATATCATATGGTTATATGGTATGATGATGAATCATTAGATAATACATTTAGTGATAATCTTTTAGATTATTACGACGGTATTTCGATTACCACAAACTAGTTTTGTTGTATGAATTATTATTACATATATATAGTGGTTATAGAACTTTAAATATATTATAATACATATATTATAGTCTGTTTTAATCATAAAAATGTTATCATGACCATCCTTGAAGAATAAATTGAATAATGAAAGTTCGTCATCCATGAAGGTTGTATATCGGCACCTCCCAAATGATGATTTCATTTTTAAAATAAGAGAGAGAGAGAGAGAGAGAGAGTAAAGAGATTGATGATGGTTATTACACTAACAAGATATAATTATAGTATATAAATGATACTTTAGTTATCATGCTAATTTGTATAGAGTATGTGAGGAGAGAATAATAAAATAAAGAACTTGAAAAGAAAATAAAAGGAAAAGGAAGAGGAATTTACCTCTTGAATACTCCTTGAGAATATCCTTAATGGTATTTATTTTGCTGTTTTGATGAGACCAAGAGATTTTGGAAGTGGGGGAGGATCTTGGGAAGATTATTGGGAATAAATTTTACAAGGATCAAAGCTTGGAAGGTTTGATAAGAATATGGGGTGAGGGTGGTTTTTATAGTAGAGGAGAGGGGTAATTTCTTATTTTTTTTTCAAGACAAGAAATATTATTGATTCTTATGACCAAATAAAATAATAAGTTCATGTGAGTTCTAACCAAGGGTGATTACATCATCTATGACTCATGTAATAGTGTATTTTTCTTATAATTTATTTGCACTGTAAATTACCATATTTTACTATTCACTAAAAATTCAAGTATTTCAGAGAAATCTCAAAAATTCACCCAAACCGTTTTTTAACTTGTAGAATTAAAAAATGAACTCCATTTTATGAAAATATTTTATAAATTTTAGAATTTTAATTTTTAATTAAAATCAACACTTACTTGAAAAATACTGTTTTTAAAGTTAAAACTGATTTTATAACACCCTGAAAAATTAACAAAGGTCTTATTAGATTATCCTAAAATCCTAGGATAATAAAATATTTATTTATGAATACATTTTATGAAAATTAATCGATTTATTAATTATAAAATTTTAATTAAATATTTATTACTCACCAACACTTAATTATTAATTTTTAAAATATTCACTTACTTGTATTATGATATAATTATATCATATATTCATTTATAAGATTAATAAATTTTATTTATACTCTCATGGATGAGGTTACTATTCATTTTTTTGATTTACTATTTATAAGGGTCATATTTCTATTCATAAGGGTACATTACTATTCTAAAGGGTCAATTTACTATTCACTAAAAAATTTAGTTGATCATATCAGACTCTAAATATATTACTGATCACAACTTTGTATGCCCATTTTTCAAAATTCAAAACCTAGAAGCCGCATAATTATGTTTAATGACTAAGTTATAACTATCTTGTTTAAATAACTATAATAAAAAAGTGTTGTTTCATAGAGACTTAGTGTTGTGTACATGAAATTCCATATTAAATTTATTTGTAAATCCTTAGGGTGTTACATTCTACCATCCTTTAAAAAATTTCATCCTCAAAATTACCAAAATTTTACCTCATAAAAATATTTGGGTAGATCTTCATCATAAGTTCCTCAGGCTCCCACATCAGATAATTAATTTTATGATTTTTCCAAAGTACCTTTACCATCCAAGTCATTTGATTCCTCAACACCTGTTATTTAGTGTCTAGAATTCGGATAGGCTATTCATAGTAAGATAAGTTAGGTTCTAATTCTATTCCTTCAGAAGTGAGGAAAAATGTTGGGTATGGGATGTACTTTCTTAACCAGGATATTTGGAACACATTGTTTACCTTATAAAGGTGAGGTGACATTTCCAAATGATAATCCAAAGCTCTGATTATCTACAGAATTTCAAAAGGACCAATGTACCTAGGGCTCAGTTTCCCTTTCTTCCTGAATCTTGTAACACCCTTCCATGGAGAGACTTTCTAGAAAACATGATCTCCCACTTGAAATTCAAAATCCTTCTTTTGATTATCAGCATAGAGCTTTTACCTACTTTGAGTTTCATTGATATGGGTTTCAATAGTGTTTACCTTCATAGTTGTTTCCTCTAAAAGCTCTGGGTCTACAAGCTTCCTTTCACCAACTCCATCCCAACATGTTGGTGTATGACATCTCTTTCCATACAACGCTTCATATTGTACCATTTTAACACTTGAATGGAAACTATTATTATAGGAAAACTCTACTAAAGGAAAATAATAATCCCACATACCTTGGAAGTTGAGAGAGCATGATATCAACATATATTCTAAAGTTTTAATGGTCCTTTCAGACTGCCTGTCAGTTTGAGGGTGATAAGCAGTACTCAAACAAAGCTCTGTATCCAAAGATTTTTTAAGACTTTTCCAAAATTTCGATGTAAATCATGGATCATGATCATACACAATTGAGAGAGGTGATCCATGGAGTCTTAGAAATTCATTAAAATAGAGTTGTGCAAGGTTCTCTAAAGTAAATTCCTCCCTTATAGTGAGGAAATGTGCAGATCTTGCAAGTCAATCAATAATTACCCATATTGCATATTTCTTGGAGTTTTGGGTAATATAGTGAAAAAATCCATAGTAATGTCATCCCATTTCCATGTAGGAATTGTAAGAGGTTACATGACTCCCCTAGTATGTTGTATTTCAGCCTTCACCTATTGATAGACTAAACATCTTGATACATAATTTTCAATTTCATGCTTTATATTATCCCAATAGAAATGTTCTTTCAAATATCTATACATCTTAGTGCTACTGGGGTTTATAGAGAAATTATAGCTATGGGAATCATCTAATAACTCTATTTTTATCTCAAGTATACATGGGACACATATACTACTACCAAGTTTCATAATCCCATATCCATACACAAAGTCTTCTAACTTCCCATCATTCACAACATTAATTTTCATTTGAAGATTCTCTTCATTAGGTTGAGAAATTTTAATCCCTTATAATAAATATGGTTGGGAAACCAACTGAAAAGTAATGATGTTTCACCTTATTTGATAATTACTATATCCATATTTACTAGATCCATGAACATATGATCCATTTCAATCCTCATTTTTTTATAACTCCATGATCATTACTTCTCAATACATCTACCTAATTATTTTCTTTCCCTGGGTGGTAGTGTATGGAAAAATCATAATCTTTTAGTAGCTCAAGCCATCATCTTTTCCTCATGTTTATTTCTTTATATGAGAAGATATATTTCAAACTCTTGTGATATATATATATCTAATATATTTCACCATAAAGATTATGTCTCTATATCTTCAGTGCAAAGATTACAACTGATAAATTAAGATCATGAGTTGGATAGTTTTGTTCATGAGTTTTTAACTACTTTGATGCATAGGAAATAACTCTATCATTCTATATAAGGATGAAACCAAGTACTTTATTTTATGAATCAATATAAATTAAAAATCCATCATTTCATAATGGTAGAGTTAAGATCAGAGCATTCACTAATATCCTCTTCAATTCTTCAAAAAATTCTTCACATTCTTTAGTCCATATGAACTTAAACCCTTTACGAGTAAGCTTGGTTAACGGGTTAGCTAATCAGGTGAAGTTTTGAACTAAACACTGATGATAACCTGCTAAATCAACAAAACTACATACCTTAGTTATGTTCATTGGAGTAGGCCATTCATGAAATGACTTTGTCTTTGCAGTATCAACTAAGATTCCACCCATAGAGACAATATGTCCAAGAAAAGAAACCGTTTGAATCCATAATTCACACTTGCTAAACTTCCCATATAATTCATTTCTTCTAAGAGTCTTCAGAATAATGTATAAGTGATTCTCATTATCTTTTTAGATTTTATATTATACCAATATATTATCAATAAATACCATAACAAAGTCATCAAGATATTCCTTGAAAACTCTATTAATTATATCCATGAAAACATAGGGTTCATTAGTCAGTCTAAAAGTCATTACTGTAAACTCATAATACCCATACCTGGTTTGAAATGTTGTCTTTGGAATATATTCCTTCCTCACACACAATTGATGATATCCATATCGAATTTCAATCTTCGAAAAATATTGTCCATCGTGAAGTTAATCAAATAAATCATCAATGCGAGGAAGAGGATACTTGTTCTTTATCGTAATAGCATTGATCTCCATATATTCAATGCACAACCTCTTAGATCCATCTTTCTTCTTAATGAAAAAACAGGAACTCACCATGGTGAAAAAATAGGGAGAATAAACCCCTTATTACTCAACTCCTATAGTATTTTCTTCAGCTCTACTAATTCCAATGTGGCCATCCTATAAGGATTCTTTGATATAGGCCTTGCACCAAAAATTAAATCAATAGAAAACTCAATTTACCACTCTGAAGGGTGTCTGGGTAAATCCTATGAAAAAATATCAACATATTCTTGAAAAATAGGTACACCCTCAGTTTGAAGATTTTTTCCTCACCCATAGATATTGCATTCTCTTCCTCCCCAAAATTGAATTTTGTAGAGCTACTGGGGGTGGATCTAGATAAGAATCAGATGGTGAGGTTTCTTCTCTAAAGATAAGGGACTATAAGTCATTCTCAAAAACTATAACTTCCTTCTTCTTACAATATATATTAACATAATAATTTTAAATCTAATTAATAATGAGTATTATATCAAAATCAATCAAAGGTACGATGATAAGGTCAACAACTAAAGCACATTTATGTGTTATAAGTGGGATTTATCGACACATATTTGTTGAAATTATGCTTCCCTTAGGAGTTTTGACTGAAAAATCCATTATTAAATCAAATTAGAAATGCCTAATTTTCTTATAAAATTGGGAAGATATAAAAGAATGTGATGATCCAGAATCAAATAAAGCATTAGATAAGTTTTAGTAAATGGTTAAAGTACCCACCACCACATCATTAGGAACCTCAATCTCTATAGTAGTGATCACATAAGCTTGGCCTTGATCCATTGAACCTTTTTAGGGAAAGTTTCCTTCATGATTAGGATAATAATTTGGATAATGTCCCATCTCTTTACAATTATAGCATTGAATATTGGTAGCTTATTTCTTTCCCTTGCAATCATGAGATTGATGGCCTCTTTCTCCATATTTATAAAAAAATACTTTTCCTTTTAAGTAGGATATGTGGTGTTTCCTTCTACAAGTATTTCATGTTAGAGAACTCACTTTTTTATTCTTCCATTTATCCATTATTTACTCAGCCACCCTCTTCTTCACTTGATTTCCCTTAAATTCATAAGACTTAGAGAATTATTTCTCTATATTTAAAGCACATGAGACTATATCTCTATATTATGAGAATTTTTGGGAGACCAATTCCCTTTGGAGGAATGGTTTTAAACCATAAAAGAATCAATAAATATTTCTCCTTAGATTATGTATGTAGTATGAATCATGACTTGCTGACATTGTAAAATTGGCTTTATAATTCACAACATTTTCATCCTCTTTCTATCTTAGACTCAAGAATTTCTTCTCTATATCCAATCATTGTTCATGAGGAATTTTTTTTCTAATAATATTTCTTTAAAATCATTATATTACATTTATTCTATTTCTTCCTCCTCATTTGTGTTTTGAATTAACAACCACCACTAATCCACATATCCCAAGAGATGATAAAATTCCATGATAACCTTCCCCTTTTTATAACTTCCCAAATCAAAAAATAACTTCACCAAAGAACTTATCCACTACACTGCTATAAATGAGTTTGTAGTCCCATTTAATGGTGGAGGTTGTTGTCACATAAAGTGGTATAACATTGCTCCTCCACATTCTGGATTAGGATGATCTATACGGGTAAGGTTATTATTCATAACCTAATCTAGTTCTCCCAGTATAGTTATAAATTTCTCTGCACTAGTCGCAACTCCATAACCAACATCATTATCTTGCATAGGAGGGAAGTCCCTACATGGGATACGCATGTTCATATGGTTTCGATTACTTACACAAGTCATCATTTATAAATAATATCATACACTAAATTAGGCTATGAATCATAATGTATAATTCTTAACTAGCAAAACACATAACCTAAATTGTAATTTTATGCATGTCTAATCTCATAATCATAAGAAAGGTTTCTTTGGGTACATATTTACAACTAAATCATTCATAATGGTTTATAAAGAAAATATAAATTATCCTAAACATATCCCCTAGGAGTTTCAAACTAGGTGCTCAGTAAGGCCCATTTTCATGTACCAGGTTACCCTGAGTTAGGCCTAGAACACCTTGTTAGATTTGTTACTCCTAGGTACATCTATTGTAGATCCACGCCCACTTGTAGTATCCAGATAGGGATGTATTCACTAGAAATATCCACATAATCTATCCCTTACCAAAATTATAGGATGTTATTGTATTCTTATCCTCAAATTATATCTTATATTTTTGTTCCCTAATCTATATTTTATATATCTAGTTTCTAAGGTTTCCACTAAACTTCCTTTGATACCAACTGTATGGACCCCGACCCCAGTTTCCCAGAGCCGATGCCTTATATTAATACATTAGTATGTTTATAAGTACATCACATCCTTAAGGACCAAATATTTTAGTAGTTTTGGAAAACCGGATACAAACATAATATTTACATTATAACTTGAAAGTAAAAAACAAAATTGCAACTTCACTAGAAACAACCCTAAAATCTTAGATTATTCCTGGAAGTCATTCATAATAATATTCATCTTCTCATCTTGGTGAAAAATAAAACATAAGAAATGGTTGCGATTAGATTCTCATTAAGGGTAAGTAATACATAGTAAGTTATCATAAACATTATCATTAGGCATGGTGAATAACTAAAAACACATGCCTTTAAAAATAAACGTGGGCATAATATGGAAGGAATGAAAGATAATTACATAAATCCATATAAATATCATAATATAATGAAACTTAACCATGGATATTATATTAGTTGAATAATCACATGGTTTATCAATTACTATTATCATAATGAAATAATTCATAATGCCAGATATTTGAAACATATTGTCAAGGCCTTAGCCAAGACGTCTGGAAATACTAGGGTAAGGCCTTGGCCAAAACCCAATTCAATTTTGTCTCATGAGACCTATTGATGCATAGAGGGGATATATAAGGACACAAATTTCACTTAATAATTTCAATTAATTCTTCATATAAATGGGTCTAAACATAAACAACATTAATATATGAAATAACTTCCCCAATCTCTAGACATAATCACTAACCATTCTGAGTAGTATGGTGGATAGTATCAAGATAGCATATACACAGTTAAACTAATCATAAAAAATTTAATAAAATATGGTAGATGATAATCATAATAGTTTAATCCCAATAAAACATAATATTCAAAAGGTGTGTTGAAATAAATGAAAATTATCTAATAAAATCATTGAAGAATTCTTGAGAGTAGTACTCTTTTACTTTTAAAAGAAGAGTTATTTTGGAAAAATATTTGTATAAAACCTAAAATGAACTAATATAATTTTTCCATGATAAAATTAGTGGTTTTATAAAAATAATGGTGTCTTAAAACAGATTATATAGTGCACTTGAAAATAGGTAAGAAATCGGGAAGTTCCCTTTAATCGGGCTTGCTTATCATGAAGAATTGAGAAGGGGACCCTTTTAAAACATGTATTTTCCACAAAATAATGATTAAATGATCAGAATAATTGATTTTGGAACATATAAAAAGAATTTAGAATAATTATATAAAATAAATGAATAATTAAATTGGTTTATAGAGGAAGAAAACACAACCTGAATGAAAATGGAGGTTTGGGAAGAAAACCCTTACCTTATGTCCGAATGAGTTCTGCACTTGACCTTAATATCCTGTATAATAAAAAAACCCTTTAATTAATTAATTAATAACCTTTTATATAATTATTTTATTCATTATAGTTTAATTAAGTTCATTTATGTCCTTATTTATGAGTTATAGAGTTTAATTTTCTCGTTTGGGAGCATTCATTTTCTTGGTTTTCATGATCGGTTCACTTATTTATAAGTAATAGAGTTCATGTAAAATGGGTATAATTCTATATAATTGGAATTACATGTTATTAATGATAATATATAAGTTTAAATGGTTATATATATATATATATTATATGGTTATGTGGTATGAGGATGAATCATTAGATAATACATTTAGTGATAATCATTCAGATTATTATGATGGTATTTCGATTACCACGAACTAGTTTTGTCGTATGAGTTAGTATTATGTATATATAATGGTTAAAAAACATTAAATAAGTTATAATAAATATATTATATTCTTATTTAACCATAAAAATTTCATCATGACTAGCCTTGAAGAATAAATTGAAGAACAAATGTTCATTATCCACAAAGGTTGTAAATTGGCACCTCCCGGACGATGATTCCATTTTTAAAATAAAAGAGAGAGAGTAAGAAGATTTATGATGGTTATTCCATTAAAATGATATAATTATATTATATAAATTATAATTTGGTTATCATTATCATTTTTACATAGTAGGTGAGGAGAGAATAATAAAATAAAGAACTTGAAAAAAATAAAATGAAAAGGAAGAGGATTTTACCTCTTGAGAATCTTCTTAAGGGGATTGATTTTTCTCTTTTGATAAGACCAATATATTATGGATGTGGTAGAGGATCTTGGGAATAATATTGGGTATAAATTTTAAAAGGCTCAAAACTTGGAAGGTGTACGGAGAAGAGGGGGTGAGGGGTGATTTTTATAGTGGATGAGAGTGGTAATTTCTCCTTATTTTATTATTTTTCTAAAGACAAGAAATACTATTGATTATTATTACTAATTAAAGTAATAATTTCATGTGATTTTTAACCAAGGATTATTACATCATCCATGACTCAAGAAATAGTGTATTTAGCTTATAATGTATTTATATTATAAATTACCATATTTTACTATTCACTAAAAATTCAAGTGTTTCAGAAAAATCCAAAAAATCACCCTAACCATTTTTCAAAGTTTATAATTGAAAAATTAAATCCATTTTATGAAAATAATTTTCTAAATATGAAGAATTTGTTTTTAATTAAAACCATTATTTACTCAAAAAATATAGTTTTTAAGGTTAAAACTGATTTTATAACACCCTTAAAAATTAACAAAGGCCTTGTTAGATTATACTAAAATAAAATTACAATAAAATATTTATTTATGAATACATTTTATTAAAATGAATCAATTTATTAATTATAAAATTTTAATTAAATATTTATTACCAACTAACACTTAATTATTAATTTTTAAAATATTCACTTACTTGTACTGTTATATAATTATATCATAATTTCATTTATAAGGTACCTAAATTTTATTTATAATCTCATGGATTAGGATTATACTCATTTCACCGATTTACTATTCATAAGGTTCGTATTACTATTCATAAGGGTACATTACTATTCAAAGGGGTCAAGTTACTATTCACTAAAAAATTAAGTTGATCCTATCAGACTCAAAATATCTTACTGATCGCAATTGTGTATGTCCATTTTTCGAAATTCAAAACACATAAGTGGAAAAATTATGTTTAATGGCTAGGTTATGAATATCTTTTTTAAATAACTATAATAAAAAAGTGTTGTTTTGCAGAGACTCAGTGTTGTATGCATTATATTATATATTAAATTTATTTGTTAATCCTTAGGTTGTTACAATCTCCATGGAAGAATATTTTTATCCACAAAACTAGTGAATATTTGTGGATTTTGGCACATCAACACATCATCGGCGGGTTCTCCTTAAATGTATCCCTTTGAGGTGAACTGAGTAAAATCTGTGTATTTTGTGCATGATTTAATTTACCATATATTCATGTTTATTATCGTAGTTGGACTTAAAATAGTGATTTATTGAACAAAATTCCTACCAATGTGTAAACATGATCCTAAAATATATTAATAGCTAAACGGGAAAATGTTGAATTTAACTATCACCTTGATCCACCCCCCCCCCCTCTCAGAGTGTTCCAAGGGACAATAATTATCACCAGTGTATTTTATTCCTTAAATGTTTCATTATTGATCTATGATCTAGATATACTTATGTTATTACTTTAATGTTTTATTATTGACCAGCTCCTTGAATGTATCCCTTTATGGTGATTCAAGTAAAATCTATGTATTTTGTGCATGCTTAAATTTACCACATATTCATGTTTATTCAATTACAAGAGTAACATGTTGAACATAATTCCTAAAAATTTGGGAACGTGATACTGACATAGATTAATAGCTAAAAGGTAAAACATTGAATTTAACTATCACCTTGATTCACCCCCCCCCTCAGGGTATTCCAGGGTACAAAAGTTTTCACCAATGTATGTTATTCCTTTAATACTTCATTATTTTTCTAGGAGCTATATATCCTTGTGAAATATTTAGAGAATCTCTTTATGACTATACACTTTTATTGGAATTGAAAATTTACCCCTTTTCTATCATTAGTGTGTCGTCTCTGGTAGGGAGGTTTTTATTGGGGTCTCATTATAGCATAGTGAGGCCCAGTAATGATATCATTAAGAAGAAATGGTTACCCACAGTCCAAGTTTTGGAGGATGGATATCCTTTTGGGGTGTTTTGTTTTAATATACAGTTCACAATCCACCTTCATCATAAAGTGGGTCCCTAGTGGGATGAGTATGGATAACCAACATAATTTCATAACCAGTTTTTTCCCTAGTTGGGGATCTTGGATTCATACAACATTATAATTTTAGAGTGATAGTCCTTCCATTGTGAAACAATAGATAAAATTTTTCCTGTATTATTTTCAAGGGTTTTCACTCATTGATATTTTGACCTCTATGTTGATTATGTTCAGGGAATCCACCGATATCTTTTCCAGTCCATTGGATGACCCAACTAAGCCTGAGGAGCTATGTATAGTGATTTTGAGGATTATTCTTAGCTTGATTCAATGGATTTCATATATTATAAGAAATGACCAACATATAGTACTATTCTTCATTTTATAAAGTATGGATCCATGTGTGTGGAATTATATGATGTCCTTAGAAATGGACATAACTATGTGCTAAGGCAGAGTTGAGCTACTCAACAAGATTTCAACTAATGTGAGTATTTAACTAGCCAGGTGGCCAGTCATCTCTATTATATATCATCTGTGGTAATATAGTGATAATTTTAGTGGGATATTCTTGGGGGAATCTTGAGATATATTATGTGTTTAATCATTCTATAGTATTTTCAATTTGTTCACTTGGATTTCAGTCATATGTCAACATAAGTCCAAGAATATATGGATCAGGTTGTCTATGATGGGTGATAACCTATCATAGTTCATTGATTTTCTTATATTTTTATTATAGTGTTTATAAATAAGTGTATGAGAGGATCGATGTTATACTTATGACCTGATCTACACAACACCTATTTGTACACTTTTTTAGTTGATGATTAAGAATAGAGGTAAACCCTTATGTTGTATAATTGTTCTCTTATTGAGATGCCCAGTGGGTGGTGATACAATTATACTATATTCAAATGATGGCCTTTAGGTTCTCCATTTTTGTTCGTGTGTATATTGATTCTCTCATTGAAGTTTCATTAGCGAACAAACCATGCCTAACTGATATCGATGGTTCATGGTTTTTCTTTGTGCTAGTGTTGATTATCACCCCTCAATTGGATGAGAAAATATTTGGGTTGAAAATCATTAAATTTGTTTTCATAAGGTGATATTTTCTTGTTTTAGTACATTTCCCTATTATGGGTTGATGTTGTTTGGTGTTCATCAAGGAACAAAAATATCAGATTTGGAGCCCCTGATTGGAGTATTGGAAAGGGGATGTGTTCTCAAGTGGTTTGTATTCTACATACATATATATTTTTGTATAGTCAAAATCTAGGGGATATCATGTGCGGTGTATCATATTTCCACATGAGGATGGATCATGGGATTCTCAATAAGTTTATCTAGTTATTTTATTTTGTAGCATGTAGAACCTTGAAAGTGGGGAGGATGTAGTGATATGGGTTTGTTGTGTAGAAGAGTTAAGACATTTTTGAGTTTTGGATCCTTGAGCCTTAAATAAGGGTAAAATAGTAAATTTACCCTAGTGACCGACAACATAAATATTTTTTTGATGGTTCTCTTATTTTCAGGATGGTATAATTTCCCTTAGGCTGGAATTTGGTGAGATTCCAAGTTAAGTGAAATTTTGGGATATTTTTTATTTATTAAATAAATAATATTTATTATTTCATGTGTGTGAAAATTAATATATCCCAAAAGGTTCTATAAATTGAAATTATGAATCCAATTTTGAGTCTGAAATGGGTAGTTTACCTAGGTGAGTTATAAACTCTAACCGAGTTCCGAGTCATAGGCTAAGGCTTTAATGAGTCCTTGTTTTTTTCCTCCCCCAACCCTTGTGGAATTCCACTAAGTTTCATATTAAATTTGGAGACCTCCCTTTATGGATGTAGGGAATATTAATAGAGGGGGTGGGGTATGAGGTCTCATTTGAGGAGGTCGATCAAAGCCATATTGAGAGGAGGAAGTGATGGAGCGTGAATCGTCAGTATGTATACATTGAAGTATTTTTGATTTTCTAAGAGTTAGGAATCCTTATTTCAATTTTTTATTATTCTTGATTTTAGTTTATTTTCAATTATTTTTTTGTAACATGACCTCTATAGGTTGGATTATGGATGAGGGAGCAACAAATTCTGAAGGAACAATCGATTCATATAGTTCTTTACATCTGGAAATATCGATCACATGGAATATATTTTATGAACACTAGTCTTATAGTTCATTAGTTTAATTAGGGTTGAATATTTATAATCACCCAATTTATAACATAAATATACACACCATGCAGGGCCTTAACTGTATGACCCAAGGTACAACATCATATATGGAAAACAACCTAGTGTGAGGTACATATCGGGAAATATTACATACCATGTCTGGATACGTGACATGGGTAGTCTTCAGGTAGCAAATTCCATGTTCCCAAGAGTGCATTCCATGTAGTAATGGACTACACAACTTGAGGTCTAGTGTGGTTTACATGACATGTATGCCTTTAAGAAACCAATCAACTTTTTGATCGCTTGAAGAGACAAAAATGGTACATTCTCATATGTAGGTTTTGGGTGTACACATTGTGTACACCTTAGTACACACTGTGTCCCTTCCCATTAATGGGGTATTGTGTATTTCCCCAGCCATATGTTAGATTTAGACAAAAAAATTATTCATTTTTAGTATCTTTCAATGTATATCATGATGGTGGGGTCCTCTTCTTTATCAGAGGAAATTAACAGGGTGTTTTGGGTTACATGAAAATCTTATCTCCACGATGTTGATTCAAAGTGAGCATGTGGATAGTGAACCCCCAACATCTTTCAGAGACTGGGGTGTGGAACCCTCATATGTAATTTATAGATCAATATTCTTTGGAGAAGTGCTAACAATTGTGGACCCTTTGACTGCGGATGGAAGAGTATCAAATGCAAGAGTTCATAGGGGTCTTCGATGATTCCCTAATGGTAGAAAGTATAATGGGACTTGTATATATATGTAGGACTCAAGGATATTATCATCTCCCCATCCACCCCATGATTAAGGTTTTTTCATGTGGTTTGGTTAGGAAGATGGGAATTTTATTTTTCACCCCTATTACGATATGGTATTTGTGGCCTCTTTATTGTGTGTTCGGTGGGAATCATCTCTATCATGTACCACCCCATGAGAATTCATGGGGGATTGAGTAATAGTTTTAGATCATTGTCAATGTAATTTTCATTAGACCCACATTTTTTATGACTATGAGTTGATATTGGTATGGATACAGGATTAGGTCACTTCCTCGGGCTTAGTTTCGTTACTGAGGTATGGGTATTCCCTAACATTGTTGGAGTTAGTAATCTCCCAGATATGTGGGGTGTTGGTTCTCTACGTTTTCTATAGTTTCTTAGATCACCCTTTGGGGTGCATGCTAACCTAGATATGGGATGATACAATACTCTCCAGGATGAATATTTTACCTTGTTAAGGCATGAGGTTCTCTTTAGGGGTTGGTAACTCCCTCGGGAATATTGTGCATTTTGGAAAGGCACCAATCCCCTATTGTGATTGTGTAATAGTATCATAATGGTTTGGGTAATTCAGAAGCATGGATAGTATGGATGGTTGGGGGTTTTTGGTGCATAAGAAACTCTAGGTTCCACTTTTTTATGATGATTTAGTTAATTAGAGATGAGTTTTCATGGTCACACCTTACCATTGGTTAATTTACCCCTTAGATTATTCCATAGAATCAGGACTTACTTTTAGGTCCTATCATGGTTGAGGAGGTATGGTTTAACTCTTATGAGATGGGGCAGGGAACAACTCCATGAGATGGTGTGTGGGGCACCCATCTATGGGGTTAATAAGTACCCCATTTAGTATTTTTCCTTATAATGAGGTCTAGTTACCCTTCTTTGATCAAGGTCTCAACATTGTATTTTAAGAATTATATATTTAGATGATTTTTGTTTTGTTTTGTAAGGCATTATTTTGGGAATAAAGGTGCACTGGTAAGTCTGGCTCATTGCCCTATGTGTCGGGCATGTGATGTTATTGGTGAATTCAGCATATATTATGGTTCGGTGAGCCTCCCCTTGATACGTGATCTTCATTAATAAATTAATTGTGTAAAAAATAGATATTTAGGTCAGGTTCACCTTGAGTGGACCAAATTTTGTTTGATTTTCCATTTCACAGATGATCATAGAGGTGGAGTCTTTCCCATAAACTATGGAGTATTTTCATGAGGTCCACATTCCATTGATCGATGTGACTATCGGGGAATCTTTATTTCCCCATGTCATACTTTGGTTGGGGGTTTATTGGAATGTTAATACATATCTTATTTCATGTATTATGTTCTCCCCACCCCATTGAATTCATTTGTATGATCTTATAGTTCATTCATTAGTCGTGAGAAGAATTGTATCATGTTTCCCTTCATGTTTCTAAGGATTCTAACTAGGTATTTTTTTACCCACCCCATGATGGGATTTGTGACCATATGTGTATGTGTCTATACAGACAGTGTATAGAGAAGTGGAAATTCAGGTGGGTGTGGTGCTAGTGGAATTGGAGCTTAGGGGAGCCTAGTGGGTTTTTTTGCTGGAAGTGCTCATGTAAGATCCTTTGATTTTTCAGGTTGGTACCTCTTTGAGTTTTTATTTAAATCACTTTTAGTTGGGTTTTTATTTCTTCCTTAAACCTTGGTATTTGAGTCTCATTTGGAATATAAATATTTTGAGGGGGGAAATGACCTAAAGTTCATGGATGTATGTTTTTTTATTTAATGGAGTCCAAGTATAAACATGTTAAAGGGGTTTACAAGGGTTCTCTGTGAGTTTGGAAGGATTATGAAAATGTTGGACTGAGTACTGTCAGTTGGGAATTTACATTCCATGAACCTATTACATGATGTCTAAATGCATCCATACAAACATCATGAACTGGTTCATGATGTGAAATTTTTACATTTTTTGTAACTAGTTCATGACTTGTAATGCTCGATCGAGGTTATTTTAACTTTAGGTGATGCATTTTTCATCGTAACTCATAAATTTAGAAATAAATGACATGAAATTATTATACATCATGAATTTCTCAGGATAAATGGTGTTAAATCCACATTGCACATGTGATTAATGCTTCATCCACATGCAGCTCTCCTCTCTCGAACCCTAAGTGATTCCATGTGATTTTGGAGTGTTTCCTTTTCTTTCGGACATCCTGATCAAGTGTATGATCCCCGATGGGTTGGTTTTCTTTGGTTTTACCCTCTCTTTCACTTTTTCCTCATTGTAATTGTGTAATATTTTGACCGCTATGGAATCAGCTGTTTAATCTTGAAGTTTTTTGATCTAGTTTCTTCTTGTGAGCATCATCACCTTCATTATTATTGGTATTACCTGTGGAAGGTGTTTCTTAATATCCATATAAAGGTAGGTGGTATAAAATGAGACACTGTGGATTTTTTATTCTTTTTCAAGTATGTGAAATATTGTGTGATTATGTTGACCCAACATGATCATTATTTAATAGAATAATGGGTGATGATAACAATGTGTATGAATTAATCCTTGTACCCCTTTTGATCCAATGGTGTTGTGATCTGGATTATAGAAACCTATAGGGAGATCCAACCATTGAATAATAATGAACTGTAGAATGGATTATAGTTATAATTTCGTATAACATTAGGCCTTAGGTGATTTATTTTGATAGATTCACCATGGAAAATGGATAACAGGATTATTGAATAAATGGGTAATTAAAAGACAAATGGTAATTAGTAGAATTAAATATTGTGGATTATGATATAATTTTATGGTACTCTTATCATGATTATTTTTGTTATTAATGATTATATAATTCTTATATAGATGTCTTGGCCTGGTGATGTTGTAATGCTTATATAGAGGGCTTGGCCCGATGATACTATAATGCTTGTATAGAGGGATTGACCAGATGATAGTATAATTATTATATAGCGGGCTTGGCGAGATATACTGAAATGATTATATAGTGGTATTGTCTTGGATGTTGTAATTCTTATTTAGAGGGCTTATCCTAGATGCTAAAATTCTTATATATAGGACTTGACCTGATATTCCAAAATTCTTATACAGAGGGCTATTCTCAATTATGTGAGTTTCTATGGATTGTGGTTATGGTATGGTTGTGCAACATTCTCAGAGATATTTCATCATGGTTCTAAAGTAGGTTATTTGTGGTAATATATTAAATTAATTAATTTATTACACTTGTTTATCACTTTATTTTATGCACCTATTTTTAGGATTGTTTTATTTAGAGATGGTGGTTTCAACCTACTGAGTTTTAATCACACCCTATTCGGGCTGTCGTTTCATACCCAAGCATATTACATGGATGCAAGTTTGGAAAATGGAAAGGGAACTTGTTTTTTATTATTGATTGTTGGATCAGTTTGAGCTTGAAAACGGGACTAACATGGGGTTCAAGACTAAGGTTTTTGGAGTTTATTTGTGTTAGCGTTCTCTTTTATATATATTGATTTTAGTTTGTAATTTTGATAAATTTCATATTTTCATTACATTATAATTTTATTATTATTGGGTTGTTTAGTTGTAATTTATTATTCGGTTATTCGATTATGTTGTATTGTATCTTTTATTTCCCTCACTCTGTTATTTTTTTATTTTCCACTGTATTATAACTCTATATCAGGGGGTATAGTATCCCCACTATACTATTTAAACTGACACTGCTAGTCAGAAGCCTCTGGTATATGGCAAGGCACACTTGATATCTAGTAACCAACCCGATGTGTACATGTGAGAGAGTGTTTTCTTGGGGGGCATTACAAAGTGGTATCATAGGATTGGATTTTTTTTATTTTCTATTGATTTTCTATTTGGGAAATGTAGAAAGGAGTCTAGGATGTTTTAGGACTTGGTAATGATCTTGTTAATGGGATTATCTAACCCATGTATAAGGAAAAAACCAAGTACATGGGGATGGGATTACTGTTCAGGTTGTTCTTTTATTATGGTTGATGTTATTCCACCTTGGGTGATTCACATGATATGTGATGTTATTGTTTCTTGATATTTATACTCATGGCCTGAAATGGAACAAGATAATTATTCATGCATCATAATAGGCACATAGAGATATATCTTGATATGAATGTTTAATGACAGAGACATATTTAATACATGTGATATATTTTCCTATTTGAACTATAAAATGAGATACCTATTATACACAATAAATGTAAAAATAGAGAACTATTATTTCATGATAAATCACTGTTAATCCATGTTTATAGATACCATGAGCTAGTGGTTCTCTATTTTTATCACATGTTGATGTTTACCTTTTTGATATCTAGTGTTTTAAGGATTTTTTTTGTCATTTAGAGAAAATTTCTCATTGTCATCTTCAAATTAAGCATCAGGGGAGTGGTAATCAGCACACTCCTAATGTAATTGAACTGAAGATTCATGTAGCTCTTGAGAATAATATGGATGTTTAGCTTCATGAAATATTCCTGAGAGTCATTTGATCCATGTAAAGAGAGATTTTTTTCATAGTGATTTCAATGTATGAGATGAAAAGAGAGTTTTGACTATAGTATCTACCTATATTCATTAGGGAGACAGGACCTCAAATAGCCAAGTTTTAGATTGAGTTAGTCCAGAATATCTTCAATAACCTTGAAAAACCCATAGATTGGAGGGTAAATCTTGTTTTATACATGCTTTGTGGTCCTGCCAAACATTAGTGGGATATTTTGAAGTAATTTGGGAAACAAGAGGAGTTATCCTAGAAGGAATTAGAGGTGAAGTTTTTGAGTCACTTCTATTATAATACATTGTGGGATGAGAAGACTCTTGAGTTCATGAACCTGATGTAGGAGGGAATGTCAATGATATACTATGTGGGATGTTTCACTAACTTTCAGTGCTTTGTGCCATATTTAGCTGGTGATGAGATCTCCATGGTGAGACATTTTTAGGATAGGTTCACTATGAGATCAGATAATAGGTGAATTTCTTTCTCTTGAGTATCTTTTAATATGTGATAAATATGGAACTCATCATGAAAGGGAATCTAAGAGATGATTCAATCATTGGCTAGGCTGTTTCAGCTAGGTGAATAGGGAGATCTTCTTCTAGGTGATCTAAAAAATAGGCCTTTAATAGTGCTATAAATGGCCTTTATCAGTGCTAGAAAAGCACTGACTACATGAGGGAGGTTAAAAGCCCATGTATTTTATCTGTACTGAAAAAGCACTGATAAAGGGATTAGTTATTGGTGCTAAAAATGATGATAAATGGGACCTTTATCAGTGCTTTTAAAATTTGTGTTAAAGTACCCATTTATTAGCACTTTTATTTAGTGCCGCTAAACTAACCCTTTATCAGTGATTATAAAAGCACTGATAGAAGCACTGATAAAGTATACCTTTATTAATTCTTTTAGAAGAACTAATAAATGTGTCCCTTATCAGCACTTTTAAAAGAATTGATATATGTTTCATTTATCATAACTTTTAAAAGAGATGATAAAGGGCCATACTGTAGTGTGTTGTAACAGCACACTACAACACCACTGCAATGTGTTGTAACAGCACACCGCAACACCCGAATCACCTAAAACACACCAGATATCAATAAAAAAAATTCTCAATATAGAATTTAAATGAAATGAAATCTACAACACAAATACAAGAAAAAAACTATATTATCAACATTTCAAACATTGGTTTATACAATTACATAAATAAAAATTATTACATACATTCAAAACCATCAACGTTCCTTTGTATTTTAATCCTAAACTCACTGGTTCTATTTTTGAATAAACCAACCCCTACTAAAGAAAAATAATTCACCTATATAAGAAAACTATTCTTATTTCATTAATAATATGAAGAAATAAATTAACCTAAAGTGTTAATTTTAATAAAATTGATGTCAATTTTAAATAAAAATATGCAATTGAAGTCATACTAGTCACAATATACATCAGATTGAGGTGTGAACAATTACAACATCTCTCAAATGACTTGGGGATTATTTTCATAAAGTATCAAAACAATATAAACATGTCTGCTCAGCTTTTAGTATGTCAGTTGTCTTTTTTAATAAAATGTCATTTTAAACTCACACACTTTTAACACATAATGATCACATCATGTATCAGTTTGACATGAAACCAATTCCCAAATGTCATAAATAAATTATGAATCTTTGTACTAAATTATGAAGAAAATCAGAGTGTGTTTGATCAGTTTTTAGTGAGTGACACTTTTTGAACTAAAATGTCAATTTTAAACTAATAATGGACACTTTGAGTCATATCGGGAACATCGTGTGTTAGATTAAGATAAAACTGATTCCTACATGTCAAAAATGACTTATGAATTGTTTTTATAAATTATTTAAACAATTTGATGGTGTTATCTTAGTTTTGAGTAGGTTAGTTATCCATTTTACTAAAATTGATGTTAATTTTAAATAAAAATATGTACTTTTAGTCATACCGATCACACCTTTAGTTAGATTGTGGTATGGATTATTCCAATACATCTCAAATGATTTATGGATAATTTTCCTAAAATATTAAAATAATCCAAATGTGTTTTCTCAGTTTTGAGTATGTCATTTGTCTTTTTTACTAAAATGTCATTTTAAACTGGAAGCACACACTTTGACTAATTCTTGTCACATCGTGCATCATTTTGATGTGAGATAGATTTTTACACATAAAAAGTGACTTGAAAATCATTTTCCTAAATTAGTAAGAAAATTTAGGCATGTTTGATTAGTTTTCAGTGACTGGCACTTTTTGAAGTAAAATGTCGATTTTAAACACATAATGGACACTTTGAGTCATGCCGGTCACACTGTGTATCAGATTGAGGTTCAGTTGATTCATACACTTCTAAAATCACTTATGGATAATTATTTTAAAGTATAAAAACTATATAAATGTATTTTTTAGTTGGTCAGTTTGTTTTTTTACTGAAATTGAATCCAATTTTAAATAAAGATACACTTAGAGTCATACTGGTCACACCGTGCATCGTATTGAGGTGTGGCTAATTTCTACATGTTCCAAATGATATATGCATTGTTTTCTAAAATTATAAAAACAATCTGAAGGTGTTTGCTAAATTTTGAGTATATCACTTGTCTTTTTTACTAAAATATCATTTTAAACTTGAAACACACACTTTGAATCATACAGATCACATTGTGTATCAGTTTAACATGAGACTAATTCCTACACATCAAAAATGACTTATGAATTGATACCCAAAATTATCACGAAAATA
The DNA here is from genome assembly GCA_963277665.1 of Viscum album. Lineage (NCBI taxonomy): Eukaryota > Viridiplantae > Streptophyta > Magnoliopsida > Santalales > Viscaceae > Viscum > Viscum album. Next base: position 1,297,986,406 of record OY728135.1, read on the forward strand.
TGAACATGTTTTTTTGGTTTTCATTGAGTGACCCTTTTTGAACTAAAATGTAAATTTTAAACTGATAACAGACAAATTGAGTTATATCAGGAACATCATGTATCAGATTGAGGTGTGACTGATTCCTACACATCAAAAATTACTTATAGATCATTTTCTTAAAGTATCAAAATAATATGAACATTTTTTCTCAGTTTTGAGTATGTCAGATGTCTTATTTACTCAAATTAATGTTAATTTTAAATATAAATAAGTACTTAGAGTCATACTGGTCACATCGTGTGTCGAATTGAGCTGTGGATAATTCCTACACATCCCAAAGACTCAAAAAAAATCCTAACTGTCAATGTTACCATGATTTCCATTGACTTTATTTATCTAAATGCCAACAATACAAGAGAAATTTCGAACAAACCACCTCAAATTGAAAAATAATAATCCACTGGTATAATAAAATAATTATTATGACTAATAATAAAAATAAATAAATTAAACATAAATATGAAATAATATATTAATTCTGTGGAAATGATATTACAGTTAAAATATCAAGATTACCTATATGATTGAGCAGTAGAGAGAACATAATGGAAAGTGGTAAATGTCAACACTATAAGAGTGAAGGGTTTTGGAGGAGAATAAGTGAGTGAATGTTTTGTCATGAAAAGGCATGAAAGATGGAAATAGCACCCCAAATTGAACAAAATAATCCACCTGTATAAGAAAACAATTATTATGTGAGTAATACTAAAAATAAATAAATAAAACATAAATATAAAACAACACATTAATTCTATGGATAATGATTTTACTGTGCAAACATCGAAATTACTTCTATCATTGAGTAGAGGGAGTGTCGTTGCTCTTTATGCAAAGGCAGTGGAGAGAACTTGATGGAAAGTGATAAATGAAACACTACAGGGGTAAAGACGTTTTTAGGGAGAAGAATTTTGTGGAAGTTTTGGTGTAGAAAGGCATTAAATAAATACATAGCACCCCAAATCGAACAAAAGAATCCACTTGTATAACATTAATTATATGAACAATGATTTTACTATGCAAACATCAAGATTTAATTTGTGATTGAGAATAGAAAAAATAATTTCTATTCTTCAAAAGGCATGAAACATGGACACAAATCTTCTAAAATAAATGAAATCTATAAGGAATAATAAAAATTAAATCAATGTTCCATTATATAATTTTTCAGTAAAATAGAGAAAGTATATCGTAACATTAAATTTAAATCTTTCTAAAGGGTTTCCTTCATTATAGTTTGTTCTTTAGAGGGATTGGTAACATCGTCATGTGTAGAAGAAATTATTTTCATAATTATTCAAAAGTTTAATTTAGAATATGTTAACGTAGTAGAGAACAAATAATATTATGAGGGAAAACATAATATATTAAAAAAAATTACCTTCTCATTGAACTCTCTTTCTTTTTTTAAAGGTTTCAAGGATTTAGTTCCTATATAGAGAATAAAAATCCTCTCTTTGTGGTCCCCTATAATATACCAGACATTGTCTACATTAGGACCGACATGAATTGATTGTGATGTCCCAATGAAAGGGTCATCCTCGATTGAATTTTCATCTGACTCAACATTAGTTTTAGTCCCCAGTCATATAATCAACAAATTATTGTTTGTTGGATTAGAGACATAAAATACTCACATTTCTTATGATGCTATTATGAATGGCTTGTCTTTTCCCCCTTCCACACTGAAATTCACATTCACAAATCCCATTTCATCAACTTTCACTACATTGATATTGTCAACCAATTTTCAATGGTAAAGAGACACTTGAAATGTTGTATAATACAACTCATATATCTGTTCGATAATGCCAAAATATGACATATTTTCATAAATTGTATTTATATACTTAGAAATAGATATGTGAATTGCTTCATCCACAAGTGTGACCACTTTTTTTCATCGTATTGAATTCATCATGTTATTTTGTATAGAACATATAACTATTGATTACAAAACCATTATAAGATATAACATTTTCATTCAGTCCTATAGCTATCCATTGAAGTCATTTGGAAATTGAATTCAAATGTTCAGATAAATCCTTATAAATTTGATCTCTTAATCATCCTATAAACTATTGATTATGTGTATTTGATATCCATCCTTCAGCCATTGATGGATTCAAATATCTAAGAATTTATTTGTGGGCTTTAATGTATGTATCAAAATATTCACCATTATGTGATATGTATAGATGATCTTGCTCCCATTATATAAAGGTAATTGTAATAATGTCTCTTTCAAAAATCCCCTCACCCATAATTCATTCTCTATGATGAGACTTTGGGAGACCAATGGTTTCAACATCTGATAGGTAATCGATACATAATTCAATATCTTCCTCAACAATATATTGTTCTGAAATACAACCTTCTAGACAACTTTGATTCTTGACATAACCTTTCAAAATATTTATATACTATTCAATGTGGTACATCCATCTATAATGGACAGGACCACATAGTTGAACCTCTATAACCAAGTGAACCATGAGGTGGACCATCATATCAAATATTGATGGTGGAAGAAACATCTTTAATTCCACTAATATGACTGCAATATCATTATTCATGATGGGAAATTTTTTTTCCTCTATAAATTTACTATATATGGCTTTGAAAAATAAGCATAGTATGGTTAATGTATGTCATACATTTTGAGGCAGAATACAAAAAAAAATCAAAAAACATTAAATCTTGCATCAAAACATGAAAACCCTATGATTTGAGTCCATATAACTTCAAATTAGTCATTGAAATGACATTATTGATATTTTATGAATACCCCTGTGGAACTTTTATACTAGTAAGTAAAAGGAAAAATTGAAAATTTATTTATCTGGATAGAGTGTAATCTACTAGAGGAAGAAAAGTACGCCTTTTACCCTTCACCAGTTCCAACTGTTCCATATCCACATTTCAATCAAGTCTAACCTAGCCTTGATTCCATCTTTCATTTTTTCAAAAATATTTAGTAATGCATCGATAACAATATCAAATACATTTTTTCCACATTCAAGAAATCAAGAAAAAATATGACATACAAACAATTCCAATATGGTAATTAAAAAAAATGATATTTTCTTCCAACCTGATTTTGTAAGGTTTTTCGAAAATGGTTTACCAAAAATAGTGTCAATATTTTTTACTTTTTGTATAGTTGATCATCCATTACTAGAGATAGTGTTGTACCTTGCTCGATATTCCCATCAAATGATGCCATCCAAGATCAGAATTTATGTCATTGAGGTAAAAATTTCTGATGTTTTAAAAATAAAGCCTTTGAGGAATGTTTCATCCAACTGAGTGTGTGCATTTTTCAAAAATGGGACACCTCAATATTACTTTAATGATGTATCCTGATAAATTTACATAAGTGGGGAAGTCATTTATCATTCCAAACAATGCGGAACTTAATTTGAATTTTTCACTTCTATGAGTATCATACATTGTAACACCTATATCCCACATCAATTTCAGATCTTCAATCAATGGTGTCAAATAGAAATCAATACCATTACTGGGTTTCTTTAGTCCTGATATAAGTGGAGACAACATAATGTATTTTCACTTCATACATAAACATGATGGAAAGTTATAATTTACCAACATGATGGGTCATGTACTATGAGTACTACTATTTACACCAAAAGGATTTATTCTATCTGTAGATAATGTAAGATGAAAGTTTATCAACTCATATCCAAATTCAGGAAACTTGTAATAAATTTGATTTCACTAAGGAGAATCTTCTAGATGACATAGGTTCCTATATTTAATTATTGTATCTACATGCCATGTTAATTTTGTCATAGTTTCCTAACATCCATACAGACTTCTAAACTATGGAATGATAGGAAAGTACCATAAAAATTTTGAAGTACTTGATTCATTTTTCTTGTATCGATCTACGCCACACTTAGGGAATTTTATGAGTGAATTATGGTCCTTGCGAAACAATATGAAGTCATTTGGAAAATCATGTATTTTTTTAGAGATCATTACCATTAAACGTAATATTCATTTAGAATTATATGTTCGGCATAATAGTTCATTTTATTCTAGAAGCATATCTTTTAGAAGACCAAGTAGTTCTATAAAGCCGGTGTCACTCCATTCACTACCAAATTTCAAATTATATAAATTCAATACAGCTGAAAATATTATGTATTTAGTACAACTGATATACAATGGTTTCTTGGAATAGTTATTTAACTCCTCAAACAACTTTGGACAATCATGAAGGTCATCTTAAATTTCCATTTTCATTTCATCCATGCAATCTCCATCATCCTTTACAAAGGTATTCATATCAAATGATTCCTAAACCATAATATCATACCAATTGATGTACACATTAAATTTTTCCCCATGTTTAGTCCAATAATTATAGATTTGATCTATTCCATGAAAAATCAAATGTTCTTACAACTCTTCCAGACTAATTTGTCTTGAATAAAAACAACATAAATACAGACATAGGATTTTAGAAGGGTCATCTGCATGCTCTCTTGAAAACTTGATGAACTCTTTAACTCTGTATTCTTATTAATTTGTCAAAGGATTAGAGTGCATCCACTTTTGATTCATATCCATCCTATTGGGTTCATAAAAGATTAATTTTATACAATATATAAATAAATACATATAATATATTCATTATAAAAATAATAAGACATTAAATATATATATAAAAGGTAAATTAGTATTATTAATTAATATTAATGACATGTATTTTTTAAATTTTTTATAATACATTAATAAATAATTAAAAATAATTTATATATAAAATAATTATAAGTAATTTCAATTTCACAAAATAAATTTTGAAAATATTTATAATCATATTATAAATTATATTATTCTATTTTTAATGATAATTAGAAAAAATATATTCTCCTAAAAATGTATTAAATGATATGAATTATATCATAATCCATGATATAGTTTAAATCTAAATCATTCCTTATAATTGGTGTGCCCTGAAAAGAAATAGATAATCCATAATTATCTATCATATTTTATGATATCTTCATAGAAAAAGAAAATTTTCACATTAAATAGTACTCATCTTTTCAAATATTGATCGATATAATAAATATGATTTGATTCTCTATTTTGAGACATGAAAATAGTTTATTTTATTACAAAATAAATTATAATTATCCATGTATAATTATATGATATTCCAAAACCCAATGAAACAAAAAAAATTCTTCTGTTAAAATTTCTTGTATCATATTACATGAATATATTATTTTTTAAAACATATTAATTAATAATTAATGCCACTGAAAAAAATTACACCATTTATTGTGATTGGGGTTATGAATTACATTATTTCATCCTTTTGTATACAATTTCAAGAATCATTTGATGCATTGAAATTCTATTAAACAGATGATAATTTTCTTTGGATTGAATAAAACTTATATTGGTAGTGTAAGATTATATAAATCCACAACCCATGGTATCCATGTTATGAAAAAATCCCCAATGAATATAAAATTGAAGAACATGTGTACCCTACACTTATGATGGTCACAACACTTAATTTCAGTCAAACTATTTGATGAATATCTCTATAAAGTGGATAAAGGATTCCTACATGGTGTTTTTATAAGGAAATATCATTTCCCAAATTCCATTAAAAGAAGGATGCATAGATTTTAGATGTTTGATTATACATATAACAAATTTTAGGTAGTTGTGAAAGAAATAATACTTATCATTTAGAGAAGTCGAAATGATTTTTTAAATTTAAAAAACCAATTCAATATTCATTTCTCGTTATCATGTCTAATTTATACTATATTGGAAGGAAAATCCCATTAAAGGGACTAATTTCAAAGCTTCATTTATGATTTCATTATTTCATGGTGCCTTATTATTACTTATAACATCATTCCTCCTGTTGGTACATTTGATGTTGTTTAGAAGCCTTTGTTTATTGGTTGGATTAAAGTCCACTTGGATAGTGAATCTAAGGGTAACCATAGGCCCTTAGGATGTGGTTCTCTATTTATATGTAATAATAGACAATAAAGAAAATTAATTCAAAACAAAAATTTAAAAAGACCAAAACATTGGTAGTCAATCAAACAAAGAATCACAAAAAATCATTTTATTCATAATCTAAAAGAAAAATAGTATATAGGCACTGAACCACAAATAAAAACATCATCGAATAAGAAATTAAAAACAAAATGAAAAATACACAAAGAAAATTGGAAGGCCTACCTCGCTAGGTTGAAGAAAATTTGATACCCTCTTTGGAAACCCTAACTATAACCAAACACCAGATGTCAGATGAGATGTTTGAGCAAATGGACGCAGTCAAGTGGTGTGATTCGAGCTTTGATTCACCAAGGAGGAGCATCGAAAGTGGGTGGATTCTATAGAAATATTCTTATATTACGAATGGTTTGAAAATGGTTAGGTTTTTTTAATTGACTAGGACACTTTTATCAGCACTTAAGTAATAAGCGTTGATAAAAGAAATATTTATCGAAGTTTTCTAGCGCTGATAATGGTAGGTCTTTATCAGTGCTAAAAAAGAACTGATAAAACCCATCTTTATCAACGCTAAAGTTTTAGCACTCATAAATATTCATTTTATCAGCGTGAAAAAAGTACTGATAAAGATGATTTTATCATCACTTATTACTTAAGTGCTGATAAAAGATTTATTATTATAATTATAAATAAAAAAATTGTAAATATATATATAACTAATAAATATATATAATTATAAATATAGAAAATATATTCTTTTTTAAATATATTTATTATAATTTTATAATTATTTATTTATAATTATAGAATTTTTTTTTAAAATATTTATATCATTATATATACTGATATAATTATAAATATATATATTTAATAAATATATATAAATATATATAAATATAAATATAGTAAATATATTCATTATTTAAATAAATTTTTTATAAATTTAATAATTATTTAAATATATATAATTATTTATTAATAATTATATAAAAACTTTTAAAAAATATTTATTTAATTATAATTATAAATATATAATTGTATAAATATTTTAAATGTACATTTATAAATATATTTATTTATCAATATTTTTTTACAAATATATTTTAAACATTATTAATGAATATACAATTTTAATTGCATGCATATATGTTTAAAATGGGTGAAATTGAATAAATTAAAAATAAGTACACTTTAACAATATTGAAAAAATGGATAAGTTTTGTGTGTGTGTAATGTATATAAAAATGAATTAATTATTTATATGTGAAATCAATATAACACTCATTTGATCTATGTTAAATTAAAAATCAAACGACATTCAATTATATGTCCATTACACTATGCAATTAGTCAGTATTTTTAATTCATATTATTTTTTAATTATAAGCCATTATTAAATTAATATATGATTATTTAATGTAAAGAGAATAAATATTTTATAATATATAAATCATATTTATATACATTAATATATATATCTATATATTTAATTTATTAACATTAATTATCATAATTATCTAATTAATAAAATGTTAAATATTTAATAATGTATAATAAATTTATTCATTTTTATCAATAATTATTTAATTAGTAAAAAATTTAATATTTTTTTAATAAACTCATTTTTTATTTTTTATTTATTTCATTATTTCATTTTATTTATTCGGACCATTATCAACGCTAAAACAACACTGATAAAATAAATCTTTATTAGCGCTAAAAATAAAGAGCTGATAAAGGGTACCCTTTATCATTGATAAAAATGAATCACTGATAAAGGATACCCTTTATCAACACTAAAAATAAAGAACTGAAAAAAGTTTCCTTTATCAGCACTAAAAAAATGTTGATAAAAGGCTAAATTTATCAATGCTTTCTTTAAAACTGATAAATATGCTATTTATTTGTGCGTTTTCTAGCACTGATAAATACCAATGCTGCTAAAGTCTTGTTTTGTAGTAGAACCTTGAGTATCTTTTCATATGTGAAAAATCTAGCACTCATCATTAAAGGGAATCTGAGAGAGTCTTCGAGCATCAGCCACACTATTTTGGCTGGGTGAACTGGGAGATCTTCTTCTAAAGGCAAGGAGCATCGCTATAACAATTTTTTCCAAGGAAATAGTGGTAAGAGAAGTTAGGGAATTGGGTATCCATCTAAATATTGTGTTTTGTTGTAGTGTTTTCAGTGTGTCGAGTTTGGCCACAAGAAGCCTCAGTGTTTGTACCCTACTTTGGAGTGTCATACTTATGGTTGGTTGGGCCACCTGCAGAGGTTTTGTAGGGGCATGAAATAGTATAATAGTGGAAGGGGATCAAGATAGGTACCTGAGTTTGGGAAATAAACTACTAGCCCTCATCAAACTGGTAATTTCAGTTCAACTAGACTTTCATGTCAAGGCAGGGGACATGGTACCCCAGTATAGGAGTGACAGTACCAGGACAAGGGAATAACTCAGGGGAGTCAGATAGGATCCTAGGGAAAAGGGGATATTTAGCTCCACGCTATTCCATCTAGCCCATCTGATTTAAATGCATGTCCTTCTACCACTAGAGGTATGCTTCTTGTATCATCTACCCTTTCTTGTGCTTTGTTTGATACAAGAGAATCTCATTCCGTTATATCTTCTCTCTTTGAAAATGGTTTGGGATTGGTTTTGAAAATATTGGATGACTCATTGACCATCAACACACCATTGGGAGTGAGTTCAAAGAATATCAAACATTGTAAGGTGTGTTATCTAGAAATTGGTATTTATTGTTTCTTTTGGGAACCGTTTGTGCTGTAAATAATAGGTTTTGACTTGATTCTTGGTATGGGTTCACTAGTTCTATACCATGATCATATTGACTATTACCAGATGAGAGTTTCCTTTATATATCCAGAAGGAGGAAACTATACTCTTTAGGGTGAGTGGGATCTTTAGGCTAGTTGTACAGGTCCAATTCAGAACAGATTGGATTGTCTCACAACACAAATCATAGGTATTTCTCTAGATGATCGTGGAATGAAACAAGATAATTTTCCACCAATGGTAGACCATTTTTAGGACATATTTCTTGGTGAGTTCTATGGCTTACCACCTTATAAATATATTGATTTCATGATTGAGTTGGTGTTAGGAGCAGAGTTATTTTTTATTCCTCCTTATAGTATGTCACTAGTAGAGCTTCATCAGTTGAAATTTTAGTCAGATATTAAACCAAATAATGGTCAATAACTGGTATCCCCTTCCATGAATTGAATATCTTTTCAATTAGGTTAGATTTTCCATGATTTTCTCTAGTATTGATTTAAGATTATGATATCATTAGTTGAGAGTGAGGCCACCATACATGCCTCAGACTACTTTTAGGATTAGGTATAGCTTGTACAACTTCATGGTGATTTCGTTTGGTCTAATGAATGAACTGATGGTATTCATGTACTTTATTAATTGGATATTTCATCCTTTTGGACCATTTTTGGCGGGTTTCTTAAATAATATATTAGTGTACTCCCAGTCAACAGACGATCATGCCCAACATCTTAACATCATTTTAAGTACATTGAGAGAGAATTGACTTTATTCCAAGCTATCCAAATGTAATTTCTGTATTGGTAAATTAAACTTTTGGGACATGTCATATTAGAGGATGGAGTGTTAGTGGACTCAGAGAAGGTTGTAGTTTTGGTATCTTAAGAGAAGCCCAGGAATGAATTTGAGATTCTTGCATTTCTGTGTTTAGCAGGTTATTATTTATTATTCATCCAAGAATTATCCCATCTAGAATCACAGATGTCTAGGATAACCAAGAAAGGATTGAATTTTTTTTGGTCAGACACTTATGAGAGAGATTTTTGGGATCTGAAGAGCAATCTAACCTAAACACCTATGCTCACTTTACCTGTATCGGGTAACGCATATACCATGTATTGTGATTCATATGGATTTGGACTCGAAGAATTTATGATGTAAAAGGATTGGGTGGTTTCTTGAAAGGAATTATCATACTCATGATCTAGAGTTAGCTACGGTGGTACATGCCCTGAGATACTGGAGACACTATTTTAGGTGAGAGGTTTGTAGTGTACATGGACTATAAGAGCCTTAGGTACATATTTTCTAAGTGTGGCCTCAACCTTAAATGGAGGAGGTGGGTCAAGTATCCATAGTATTTCAACTTCGAGGTAGATTATACACTGGGAAAGGGTAACATCATTTCCAATGCCTTGAGCTAGAAGGTGTAGAAAGATGTAGTGTGGGAGTCTTAGGACAAGTGGATAATTATAAAACTATTTGTAGACATATATCTAGATGTTTAGGAATATTAGTTATGAGTATCTCTAACTTTGAAATCTATTATACGCATGCTTTTGTACTAGAACAAGATAGATAAGTTATCTAATCTTTAGGGCTTAAATCTGAGAGACAACTTATATAGTGGGGTGACACCATCATAATAGAATCTTGGTATCATAATTTATCTTCTTTTCTATGAATGAGTATGGGTTACTATGATCTTATATGAGGGGATTATGAGAGAGTTTCATGCTTCTAGATGGGAAGTGCATCCATGTCTAACAAATATATAACATTATCTCTATAGGCAATACTGGTTTTCTATAATGAATAAGGAGGTAATGGGATTTGTGGCACAATGTTTCGCCTATCAACAGGTGAAATATGGGAATCAGAAGCCTACTGGGATGTTGCATCCACTTTCCATTCTATAAAGGAAATGGGATGATGTAACTATGGATTTTGTGATAAGATTACCCAGGGCACCCCATAAGAATGATGTTGTATGGGTGATTTTAGATCAACTATTGAAGGTAGACCAATTTTTACCTATTATGGAGACCTTCACTATTGGTGATATGATTATTCATTATGTGTGAGTTGTAGCATAGTTTCATGGTGTAATTAGGATTATCATTTCTGATAGAGATCCTTGTTTCACATATCGGTTCTTGTAGGGTCTTCAGAAGGATCTAGGATCACATGTTCTTCTGAGTACAACCTATCATCCTCATACGTACAGCCAATCTGAATTGATGATTCAGATTCTAGAGGATATTTTATGATCGTATGTTTTTGATTTAGATGGGTCATGGGAGAAACATTTAGAACTAATGGAGTTTTCTTATAATAATAGCTTCTAGGAATCGATCTAGATGGATCCTTTTAAGTATTTGTATGGAATGTTGTTTCATTACCCTCTTTGCAGGTTAAAGTTAGGTGAGTAAGTGTCCGTTGGACATAGTCTCATGAAAGAGACATCTAAGCTGGTTCATTTGATCAGGAGGTGGTTCGTGACTATACAAAGTAGACATAAATCTTACACTGACCATTGGAGATGGCCTATGGAGTTTGAGGTTGGTCATCAAGTTTTCCTTTGGGTGAATCCTATGTTGGGGAAATTATATATCAAGAAATAGGAAAATTCAGCACCTAGGTTTTTTGATCCATTTGAGATAGTAGAAAGGGTCGATCTAGTGGCATACCGATTATCCCTTCCACAACACTATAATTTCATGCACAACATTTTTCACGTGTCATGACTTCAAAGATATCTTCATGAACCATCTCATATGGTAGATGTATATAATGTTGAACTTTGTGTAGATTCATTATTTGAGGAGGATATGATGCATATTATGGACCATAGTGATAAATGTATCTAGGGAAATATTATACCTCTAGTTTGAGTGTAGTGGCAGCATGGGCATGTTCAAGAGGAGACCTAGGAGAGGGAATCTGATATGTGAGAACTGTGTCCAGAATTTTTCACTGATACCCCATAGTGATTCTTATAGAATCTCAAGAATGAGATATTATATGGTAGGGAGGTTTTAGGATACCATATTTTTCTAGGTATGTCCCTCTTTGAGTTTTTAGTTAAATCTATTTTAGTTGGGTTTTTCCTTTTTCTTTAAACCTTGGTGGTTGAGTCTCCTTGGGAATAGAGATATTTCACTAGGTAAAATGGCCTAAAGTTCAGAGATATTTTTTTTATTTAATGGAGTCTGGATATAAACATGTTAAAGGGGTTTTCAAGGGTTCTTTTTGAGTTTGGAAGGCTTATCACGTGTTTCAGGCTCTTCTGTAGAAGCTATACTGAGTGATATCTACTAGGAATTTACACTCCCCGAACCTATTACATGACATGTAAATGTTTCCAAGAATAAATATTGAATAGTTTTATGATGTGAAATAGTTAGACCTCATGTAACTATTTCATGGTGTGTAATGGTCAATTGGGATTTTTTTAACTCAAGGAGATGCATTTGTCAGTGTAACTCATAAATTGATAAATACACAACATGAACTGATTACACACCATGTATTTCTCAGGCTCAATAGTTTTAAGTCCACACTGTGCATGTGATTAATTATTTATCTATGTACATCTCTCCTCTATCAAACCCTAAGCACTCTAGGTTATTTTGGAGTGCTTCTTTTCCATCCGTACAACCTAATCAAGCATCTGATCTGTAGTGAGTTGTTTTGATTTTCTTTTCCCTTATATTACTCTTGTTCCATGTTATTACAGTGTAATATTTTTACCTCTATGGAATCAAGTGTTTAATCTTGATATTTTTGGATCTAGTTTATTCATATGATCACTATATTCTTCATTCTTGTTGGAGTTACCTGTAGAAGTTGTTGTTTAATCTCCAAATAAAGATAGGTGGTCTAAAACAAAACCCTATGGTTTTTTATTCTTATTCAAGTATATGAAATATTATGTAATTTCATTAACCAAGCATGCACACTAATTAATGAAATTATGGGTGACAATAACCAAGTGTCTGAATTACTCCTTAGACCCCTTTATATCCAATGGGGTTACAACCTGGCTTGTGGTTTCCTGTAGGGTGAGCCAGACTTTGAATATTAATGAATTGGATATTGGCTTAAAGGTATAATTTAGCATGGCATGTGACCTCTAGTAATTTATTGTAATAGATTCAGATTGGAAAATGGATTATAGGATTATTGAATAAATGGTTAATTGAAATAAAAATGGTAATTGGAAAAGTTAACCATTGTGGCGTATGATATGATTTTATGGTATTCTTTCCATGATTATGTGTGTAGTGATTGATGTTTTAATGTTTATATAGAGGGATTGGGATGGTGATGTTTTAATTATTATATAGAGGTATTGTATCAGTGATGATGCAATTATTATATATAGGGATAGAACTGGTGATACTATAATACTTATATAGAGGGACTGGCATAGTATAATGAAATGCTTATGTAGAGGGATTTTCCTAGATAATATAATTATTATATAGAGGGATTGGTTCGGATGCTAAAATGATTATATAGAGGGATTGTCTTGGTATGATAAAATTCATATACAGAGGTCTCTACTCAGTTATATGATTTTCCATGGATTGGGGTTATGGTTGGCATGTTTGTGTTTCATTATTAGAGATATTCTAGCATAGTGTTGAAGTAGGTTTTTTGTGGTATTATATTAAATTGATTAATTTAATACAAATTTTTATTACTTTACTGTATGAACTTATTTTATGACTGGTTTTGTTTAAACATAGTGGTGTGGACATACTGAGTTTTACTCACACCCTATTTAGGTCACTGTTTGGTACCCGAGCAGATTAAATGGATGTAGGTTTGGACAAGGGCAAGAGAATTTTTTGTTGATTGTTGATTGCTGGATGGGTTAGAGCTTGGATATGGGACTAGCATGGGGTTCAAGACTAGTTTTTATTGAGTTTATTTATTTCATTATGGTCTCTTATCTATATTAATTTTAGTTTTACATTTAGATACATTCCATTATCTCATTACATTATCATTTTATTATTATTGGATTGTTAATTTGACTTTTATTTTTTGGTTATTCTATTATGTTGTAATGTTTCTTCTATTTCCGTTACTTAGATTTTTTTTTATTTTTTGATGTATTTTAACTCTATACCAAGGGTTATAGTCTCCCCACTATGCTCTTAACACCCTCGTTACTAGTCGAAAGCCTCTAGCATATGAGGAGGCATGCTTGAGGTCCAGTAACCAACCTAATTTGGGCACGTTAGAGAGTGCCAGATTGGAGGACATTACAGATCTGGTAATATTTGTAATTATGTGGTGATATCCTTTACCAATCATTTGAGATCTTTTTATGTTTCAAAATATCATGCCTTATATTTTTCCCTTATATATTTTAATTTGTATCGTATACCATTATAATTGTTAGTAGTTGTTGCATGCATGTTTTATTTTAATTATTTATCTATATCACACTTGGATGTGATGTTTATGGATTCTTGTTGATGTATATTTATATGAAAGTTGTATATTTTAAGGCCTCCCATTTATTTTTATGCCTTCTTGTGACAGTTACTAGATCATAGCCTAATAGAGGTGGGATTAGGGTGTTACACTCAACTTACCTCTAACCTAGGTGGGGTCTTAGTGGGTCAGGTCCTGTGAAATTGGTACCAGAGTGAGTTGGACCTAGGGATGGAGTTTTGAATTAGGTGTTTCGTGATATCTATTTTGGGACATGTGGGAAAAAATACTTAAGGAACTTATGGTTAGTTTTTAGAACATTAAGCCCAACTAGGGTGTGGTGGGAGACACATTCCTATACAATATCTCTGATAATCTATTGAAAAACTTGAGTACTAATGGAATTGTTTAAAGGGTAAATTTAAGTTGTTCTAGGAATTATATAGATGTATGTGTATTTTTTATTATTTTTATGAAATCCTATATCTATATATTTCATCATGTAATGAGGATATTAATTCCCTCATGATAATGTTTTTTCTAAAGGTGTGTAATGGAACTTCAATAGATGATGAGATTAATGGGGATACTCATGGTCATGTGAGCTTCTTGGGTGATCATCTCCTGATATTATTTTGGTTTTGTTACTTGAAAATTTTCTGAATATAAACCTATCACATGTACAAAAATATCAGTATCCATGACCATTGGGTTTGTATGGGGTTGGTAACCCCCCTAATTATGTAGATTCAAGGTAAAAAGACCCCCATATGCTCTATAAAGTGAACATGGAGTTCAAGTATCTCCCCGTAAATTGAGATGCAGGTCCTCTATTATTTAGGTTGGTAGCTCCTCATATGTCATGTTGATTATAGGGTGTTGGTCCCCCATTTTGGATTGTGGATTCTAGTACCCACCATGAATACAGGAATAACGATTACTATATGTGGGTTTGTGAGACCTCTATTTGGGCTTGGGTTTGATACTCTATTTCTCTTAAAAAGTTTGGGGTCCTCTATACTACAGTGGATTCAATGCTTCCTGAATAGATAGGGCATGGTTACTGCATCTACTTTGGATGGTTCTCTTTATGAGATAGGGTGCGGTTTATTTAACCATATGAGTTAGTACTACCCTAAATATGTGGGATGTGTATCCTCCACAAAAAGGGTAGATACTTCCTCACACAACATACACCTTTTACTAAGTTTAAATTCGATTGTATATTATGTGGAGGATATAATACCCCCAAGGGTGTAAGATCATGGACCACTATTTGAAGGTGGATTGGTTCTCCATTCGGGTATGGGGTTGGTACCCCCCGATCCCAATGAGGTGTGGGTCCTTTATAATATAGAGGATTAAATACTTCCTTATGATAGATGGAATAGTTTCTCCATATGTATATGTCAATGTTTGATGATATATAGTGTATGATTATTTTACCCTTATGTTTTGGTACCTCCCCCACAGTTTGGGGCATATGGTCCACCATCGTTGAGGTTAGTTCCCCCCCATGATTTTTCAAATAATCTCAATGAGGTATTGGTCCCTCACTATGGTTAATTTTTTTCATTTGAGTTTATAAGGTGAGTGATAGATTTTTTTTGATATCTTAGTCAAGGGTGCAACCTTTGGACAATCCTTTGATTGAGGCTCTTGTAGCCTATCAATGTATTTTATCCATAGGATGGTGGTTATGATGATCCAAATATCAAGATTCAATTCCATGTATGAATGGTATTAATTGTATATCTTCCCTCTTATGTGTGTGATACATCCTTTATATTAATATTTTGTCCCATGAGTGATAAAAAATAGCGAATGCTAATTGTTGTGATAATTTTATCTTGGTATGAGTTGGATGATGTATCAATCCACTAATTTCCCTACCACCTCCTTATAAACATTTCTTGACTCATTGAGTTGGTATCCAAGACCATTTATATGTGTGAAATGATGGAGTGATTTTACCAAGAAGTTCTCAACGTGACACGATATTAAATTTATAGAATTTTTCATTTTCGGTTATATTTTTTAGCACCAACACATGTTATTCCTTCATTTTTTCATCATTGGTTTGAGAGATAAAGATCCCAATAAATTATTTTGATAATATATGTATAAATAGAGACTTCTAATAGAGGTGAACATCAACCCATGTTTCTTATGATTGTGTGTTGGATTTTTTAGGGAGGTTTTTCTAGTGGTATCATCTTGGTGGAGTGAGACCCGGTGATGATATCGATGGTGAGGATTGGATTCCCACAGTTTGAGATCAAGTGGATGGATATTTGGTGGTTTGTTTTCTTATTTAGTAGATGGGTCACTATCCACCTTCATCAAAAAGTGGGGTTCTAGAAATTTTTTTTAGGGTTAACCCTTAGGAAGTTGTAATTAGTTCTTTCTCTATATGGTGAGATTTTCTTCATGAACTATAGTTATTTTAGTGAATTGGTATTGACATTGTGAAGAAATGAATAAATTTAACTTATAATGTGTTCAAGGGTTTCCCCACATAAATAGTTTAACCTCTACGTTTATTATTTTCTAGGACTGTGCTAATGTCTTTTACAGTCAATCAAATTCCCCAGTTGAGCTTGGGGGACTAATTTTTGAGGTTTTGGGGATTCTGCATAGCCTTATTTAGGGGATTTAAATGATTAGGAGAAAATACCATCTTTTTTTCTTATTATGTGTTTTCTAGAGTATAGAACCATAATTTGGGATCCAAGTGATGCCTACATAGATGGATCTAGCTATGTTTTATGGCATAGTTAGGTTTGTCGTCATGAGTTTGATAAATGTGGGTATCTGACTGACTGTGAGGTCAGTCATATCTATTATATTCCCATCATGGTAATATAGTGATAATTGTAATGGAATATTATTAGGGGAATATTAATATGAGTAATGATTTGAATCATTATGTATGATTATGTGGTTGTTACTTGGGTTTTGGACATATTTCAACCTGGGGTTCGGAATAGATGGAGCTGGTCATCTATGATAGATGATAACCTAACATAGATCGGTGATTTCATCATATTTTTCTTACAATGGTTAGAAATGATGGGATAATAGGATCAAATTCATCCTCATGTCTTAAACATGATAGAACCTTTGTGGTTGCCTTGTCTTATAATGATGAGGAGTGATGGTAATCCTTTGTGATGTGTCATCACACTTTTCTTAAGGTTCCCAATAGAGTAATTTAATATGATTAGAATATATTCATGTGATAGTATTTTGGGTATCCATTTTTTTAATGAGGGTATATTGAAACCCTCACATGATACACAATAGTGAAAAAATTGTATATGAATAATATTTATAGTTCATGGTTTTTATTTTTGTTGATGTTCATGAGAATCTCATAGTTGGAGGAGAAAGTATTTGGGTGGAAAATACTTTATGGGACTTGTATAAGGTGAGTTTCACTTATGTCAAAAACTTTCCCTATTATGAGTTGAGGTTGTTTGGTGTTCATGGAGTAATAAATATCTCAAATGAAACCCCTTACCAGAATGATGGAAATGGGATGCATTACTGGTTGGGTTACATTCTGGTTCTTTATAAATTTGTGGACCTTTAGAATCTAAGGGATCTCATGTGATGGTTTTTTATATTTATTCACAAGGATAGATTATGGGATTATAAATAACCTATTTTGTATGTTTTCATGTTGAGGATGATAATTCTTGAAGGTGTGGAGGATATAGAGATCCAAGTTTTCACATGCACAAGACATAACTCATTTTTAGTTTCGGAGCCCTAAGACTTCAGGAATGATAAAATGGTGAATTTATCCTATTAAGAAAGCCTAGAAATATTTTATATTGGTTCCACTATTCTTTTTATCATACATTTAACCTTAAATTTGAATTTGGTGAGATTCTGACCTCAGTGAATTTTTGGGATATTTATTATTCATTAAATAAATAATATTTATTATTCATTAAATAAATAATATTTATTATTCATTAAATAAATAATATTTATTATATAATTAGTGTAAACATTATTATCACCAAAATTTATCTTTGAGTAGAAATTATAACTCCATGGTTGAGTCTAGAATATGTGCTTTACTTAGAGGAGGTGTATACTCATACTAGATTTTAGGTCCCTGACTGAGCCTTTAATGGGTCCTTGTTTTTATTTTTTTTATTTTTTTATTTTTTTTATCCCCCCAGTTTGGAATTCCCCTAACTCATAAAATTAATGGGGATTCCTAACTTTATTTATATAAGGGGGCATGAATTAAGGAGGGGGTGGGGAGAAAGGCCTTATCCGGGGAAGTCGATTAAATATTAATCGAGTGGTGTAAATGATAGAGCATGGTTTTTCAACATGTGAAACTTGAAGTTATAGAGATTCATAGTAATATGTAACTCATTATTTAAATTTTTAACTGTTCTTATTTTGGAGTTATTTTTATTATTTTTTAATAATTTGACGTTGGATTGTTATATTATGGATGACAGAGGAGCAGATTCTGATGGAGCAGGAAGATCAGGTGGTTCATATAATTCTATGTGTCTGGAATTGTAGTTCACATTCTGTATAGTTTATGAACAAACATAATGTAGTTATACAGTGCAGTTAAGGTAGAATATGGCTAATCACATGATGCTTAACTCAATTACACAAGTCATACATGGCCTCAAGTACACAGCCTGGGGTGCAGTGTTGTACATGAACATCTACCCCATGTGAGTTACATGACATGTTGTAGTAGATGCCATGTAGATTTACATGACATGGGAAGTCCTTGGGTAGTGAAAATCATGTAACTGAGAGTACATTTCATGTAATAATGGGTTATATGACTTGGGTTCTCATTTAGTTTACAAGTTTTTATGCCTTTGAGAACATTTTAAACTTAGAAATTACATGATGAGCCAGTGTGAGTACATACCCAAATGGAGGTCTGGGGTGTACAAGTTGTGTATACTTGGTACATGTTTACCTTCCCCTTAGTGGGGTTTTGGTATTTTTACCACCCATTATTATGATTTGGATAATTAAATAGTACATTCTTAGTATCTTCCCACATAGACCATGATGGTGTGGTCCTCTTTGTGATCAGAATCCCATTGACATGATATTTTTAGGTTGTTTTCAAATCTTAGCTCCCGGGTGATTATTCAGAGCAAGCATGGGGATGGTGAACACCTCACCATCCCCATATCATTCAAAGATAGATTCATGGGAATATCACATTTAATTTGGTGTATTTTATTCTTCGAGGAAACATTGGTAGCAATCATGAGCCTCTAACAGTGGATTGAAGGGTCATGAACATAATAGTTTGGGTGGGTCTTTGGTGGTTCCCTATTGGTGGTTGGAAATTTTGATATGAATTTTACATTGAAATATAACTCAAGGATATCCCCTTCTCACCATGAAACCCATGACTAGATTTTTTTACATGTGGTTCATTTAGGAGGATGGGGATTTGGTTGTTCACTTCTGATATGATATGGTCTTAATGGCCTATTTATGGTGTAGTTGGTGGGAATCACCTCTACCATATACCATCCCATTAGTGGTCATTGGGGATTGATTAATGGTTTCATATTATTATTAGTGGAATTTTCATTAGACCCATGGTTCTGATGACTATAAAGAAATAGTGGTATGGAGATGGGATTTGAGCACTACCTCAAGCTTAGAATCATTTTTTAGGTGTGGGTCATACCTTACATTGATGAAATTAATACTCCCCATGATATGTGGTGTGTGGGTTATCCAATCTTGATATAGTTCGTCATATCCCCTTTTAGGTGCATGATAACTCTTAAATGGGAGGATACAACACTCTCCATGATCAATATTTACCCTTGGTGAGGTGTGTGATCCTCCTCTGGGGTCAGTAACTCCCTTAGTCATATTTCACATTCCAATATGGCATGGGTCCATATTTATGATTTTCGAATGGTGTAATGATGGTTAGGTAATTTAAATAGCATGTATAGTATGAATTCTTGTAGATTTGAAGTGAAAAGGGTGATTTAGGTTACCCTTTGGTATACTACTCTAGGGATGCCTAGTTGAGTGTGTGAGGAAACACATTACTATTGGTTGATTTACCCCTTAGATAATTTTAAGTAATTTTGAGTTACTTTTAGATCCTCTCATGGTTGATTGGGTGTGTTTTACCTCTTGTGAGATGGTGAAGGGAACTCCCACATGGGATGTGGTGAAAGTCAACCATTTGTGGGATTGGTAACTCCCTCGGTTGATATGCATTCCTTATAGTGAGGTGTCGGACCCCCACTTTGATTATTCTCTCGACATTGGATTCTGATAATGATATGTTGAGATATTATTTTTTTGGCATGTCACATTGTTCTAGAAAAAATAGTGCTTTGGTAAGTTTGTTTTTTTGTCCTATGTGTTGGGCAGGTGTTAATATTGGTAAATTCAACATAGCTGGTTGTTTGGTGAGCCTCTACTTAGTATGGGATTCTCTTGATTAGATTACCATGGTACAAGGTGTAGATTTGGTTTGGGTTCCCCTCGTGGTGACCAAATTTGGTTTTATATTATGTTTCTTGGGTGATTAGGGAGGTAGAGTCTTTCCCCTAAGGTGTGGGGTTTATTTGTGAGGTCCTCATTCCATGGATCGAGCATACCATCAAGGTATCTTTTTTACCCCCTATGAGTCTTTGGTTGGGGGTTTCTTGGGAATTGAAACCATTTATTTTTCCTTATATTGTGTTATCCCCCCTTGACTTGAGCTAGGTTTCCATTAAATTCTTACCTTTGTTATGAGTTAAACTACATCCTATTACCCTTTTTTGGGGCATCATACTAGGAATTTTTGTACTCAACCCTACATGATCTTCATTCCCACACATGTTGTCTATGTAGATGGCATATAGGTCGGTATTGAATTATATGGGTTTGGTTTTGGTGAATATATAGATTAAGGGATCATAATGAGGTTCGTTTTTGGCAGTTCTTGGGTTGGAGTTGATGTGATGTGGTGATCTTCTTTCCCTTTCACTCGAGGTCTGTTTATATTTTGGGATATTGGGCCTTGGTTGGGATGTTTATCATTTGTTTCATGCATGTTTTACTTTAGTTATATATGTATATCTTATATGGATGTGATGTTTATGGATATTTTTTTATGTATATCTATATGGTTGTTGTATATGTTAAGGTCACACATATACTTTTATGCCTTTTTAGAGCTAGTCACAAGACCCTGGCCTAATGGAGGTGGTACTAGGGTGGAACACTTGGCCTACCACTGGCCCAGGTGAGATCTCAGTGGGTCAATCCAGGTCACACCAAGTAAACCAATGTATCAAATAATTATAGTGGGAATAACATTTTCAATTCACATAATATGATAGAAATTTACTTTTCTTTAGTATACAACTTCACCATATGTAGTGACACGTATTTTTATAATAATACATTTAAATATTCTCAATAATATTTTTAGAGTTGATCATGAAGTTGGTTATTTTTTATTCTCATTAAAAGCATTTGGAAAATAAATAATATAATAAATTTATTATTTATAGTCACACACATGTGAACATTTAATATATCCTAAACATAGACTTTAATCAAAATTTTGTCACTGCGATTCTTTTTGTAGTGGGTTTTTTCCTAAGAGAGGTGTAATTCTTTTACATACGCATCAAACCTTATTACTAAGAATTAGTGGAATTTATCCAAATAAAAATAAATTATTATTTTTATTGTGGAATTCTAATGTGGTGTTAGAATGTCATGATGGAATTGATGTGTCTTATTAGAAGATTATATGGGAGGATATATTTAAGGGAGTTATCTAGGGATTTATGAGTTTGAATTATAATTATAATCAATAGAGGATCTATGACCATCCATTGTGAATAAATTAATCCCCCCATATAATTCTATGAAAGAAATCAATAATTGCTCCATATAATTCCTTTAAATAATTGGAAATTAGGAGAAAGATATCTCTTCCTCTTTCTCTTTTCCTTTGGTGGGAGAAAATGTTGGATAATTCATCTCTCTCTTCACACAATAAAGGATTTATCTTTGTGAGTTAGTGGAGTGTTCTTCACATACTTTATGGTGGTTTTATAAATTAACATGTATCAAAGTGTGAGAGTTGAATAAATTCCTATTATCCAATGATGTAGGACAACCTAAAATTTGTGTTCTCATTATTCTCCTAGTAATCCAATTATCCTTCTCAAGGATTGATTTTTCTTGAAAAGTGGAACATGAAATAATTATGGTAATATGGTAACTCAAATATTTGGAAAGAATAATTATTATTGGGGTTGTAAAAGAATTATTTTCATACTATGAAGAATAATTGAACTTTTTTTATTTAACTTATTTAATCACACAATTTTAATTTACTCAATAATTGTTTTTTTTTCATGGCAAAAAATTAGGATGAATTCTATATTTTTATTTTGATTTTAATTTTTAATGAAATATTTTGTAAATTATCATACTAATATGGTTTTTTCATGTTTAAATATATTATTATTTTTCATTGATAACTAAATTTATGATTAATGGAACAATTACTATATTTATCCTCCTAAAAACGTAATTCTTTCAAAATAATTATTTGATATCTCCTCCTTTGAATTCTAGCATTCTTCATCATTTCTAAGCATGGACCTAATTTAGTGTAGTCTGGTTTCAAAATAAACACTATTTTTTGAATTATTCCTCTTGATTAATCCATGATAAAGTTCAAACACAAACTAATAGTGCAACAATGATGGATGGTACGTGGTTTTCATTCACAGAAGGCCTCATTGATGATGGAGGTTTCTGATGGAGTTTTGGAAGTTACTTGGACCTCAAAATGGAATGATAAAAAATGAATATGATGATGGATGAAAAAAAACACTCTAGTACAGTATAGTTAAGTCCCTAGGATGTCAGGGTAAAGTGGTAATGGATGCATTATTAGAGGTGACAGTGGTGTTAGAAATCACAGTGTGAAAGGCAAATCTTTATGTATATTAGATCTGGAAAACCTTACAAAAACAATGTGTATCCCTTTGGGTCACACATCTTTTTTTCAATGATATATGGTTATAGTATTATACAATTTTATAAATATCACATGTTGTGTGGATTTATGTCACGTGTTGTGTTTTTTAGGATTTGGCAACTTGGCATGTATCCAAGTACACATCTTCTCAACTCATTGATATCATATATCATGAACCTCTTAAAAAACATTGTATATTTTGGAATGATTGGATCATTGCATACCAATTTTACATGCCAATAATCCATATGGGACCAAAGACAATGTATTTCACTATAAAATCCATGTATAGTTGGAGATATAGTGTTTCATGTATCCAGAGTACATGCTAACAAGCCTGTGTGGTCCTACATCTTGTGTACCCAGTTGGTACATGCTATGGATATCAATTCTACATGGAAAGAACTGCAGCCGCACATGACTAGCCACTAGTAAAGTCCTTAACACCATGTGAAAATGGTGAACATGTTGTGTACTGGATATTTTTCTATATTTTTTATATATTCTCACCCGAGTGTCAATTATGGAAATTTTTCTAGTCCATTCTAATATTTTTTCACATAAAATTTGATGATACATGTCACCTCATCATCTAGGGATTATTTTTGAGTTTTTTTAACAATTAAATCTTCTTATCCTTTATATAGATAATGTCAATAGTATGTGAATTATTATAGGATACACAAGGTTGGTAACCCCTAGTAGCATAAAATCTTTTGGGAATGGGTTCTCTATATAGTTATTGTAGTAGTTAACAACCCCATGATATGGGGTTGGGGTCCTCTAATTATAGATTGTATAACCCCCTTAGTTGATTCACATTACACATGATGAGGAATAAGTCCTCCATAGGGGTTATTACTCCCTCGAACAATACTCCCATTAATGAGGCATGAGTCCCCCATTACTATTTTTATTAAGGTATGATATAGAAATGAATTTTAGGTAGATTGGGTACATGGTTTTTGTAGTGTTATGGGTATTTATAGTTCCTTTTATTGATAGACTTCTATGAAGTTGATATGTAGCAGTTGCTGACTTACTTGGACTTGGTTTCCCATTTTCCTTGAAATATATTAGGGTTTATTTTGTTTAGATTACTTTTTACCCTATTATCCTATTTTTTTCAATTTTATTCTACTGGGTATACTTATAATTACCCCTATAAGAGCCTTTTTCCCATATGTGTTTTGATTATGTAGATGATGTGAAGTTTGGTTGTGGTATTAGAGGACATAGAGATGGTGGATCAGGTGAATAATGGAGCTTAGTGTTGTTTTTTATTGGTCGGGTTTATGCTGATGTTAACATGACATGAATCTTACATGTTTAATTATACAAGGTCAGTATTTAACATTGGATTTTAGGCTTTTTATTTCACCTTGTTACTGGATTTATTTTTTATTTCATATTTTCATATTTTAAATCTTTGTATGCATGTTCTATTATAGATGATTACTTATATGGATTTTCATTATTTTAACTTTTGGGATTGGATATATTTGGTTGAATTTAGGTTGTATAGGCTATGGCCTCCCATATGAGTTATATTCCTTTTTGGTTCTTGTCACCAGCCCCCGGCCTATTAGTTCTGGCCTTGGAATGGCTTGCATGGCTTACTGCTAATCTGAATAGGGTATTTATGGTTTAGGTCATGTCATAACTATATTGGATAAATATAGTTCTTAGGGACGTAGTTTGGAGTTAGTTTTCTTATGAGTATTAGTTTGGGTTACTTATTCCAATGGTGTTAAAGGGGTTTTTAGTTCAGTTAAAAAACTAGGGAACCCGATGATTAGTGCAGGTGGACAATGTAACCTTTCATTGGGGATCTAATAACCTTTTAGTTGACTTATAACTCTAAGATATTGGTTGTAATTTTTAATAGGACAACACTTTAATTATGTAGTTTTTCAGTTGTATACTAATTGATTCTTTATTTAAGTAATCTCTTCCAAATTATCTTGAATAATAATATATTTATCTTATCAAATCTATAATTCTTCCCCATAGATAGTCATATTGTATTTTATAGGAAATTATTTGTGAGCCCATTCCAATGATTTAGATTATATTCTCCAACCAGTTGAGTGATGATGCTTTGATTCTAGGAAGAGATAAGGAGGTATTTTCCCCATTAGTTAAGAAAAGGCTTGATCTTCTACTAGTTTTGTAGAGGAAAATTCAACCTACATCATAGATAAAAGTCCCCATACTATATTATGATACTACATGTAGGTTGAATGTAATTCATGAGTTCCATAGGAAAAGGAATTCTAGGTTTCTAAGTGAGCTTGATCCTCAAGAAGTAGAGGATTTTTTAGAGTGAGTTTATTATTTTTTATGTCTTATATAGACACCCACCAACAATATAGTGGTTCTTAAAATGAGTCTTCTTCATGGTTTAGTAGGTTTCTAGTGGTAGTTTATCATGAAGACTCATGTTTAGGCTAAACCCTGGTCAAAGTTTGATCACTTGATCAGATGGGAGTGTTATCCCATGATACTAAGAAGGTGTGATTTTAGGATATTTTGGACCACCAATTTGGAAGTTTGATAGTATCTTATTACACTATGAGGTTCACATACCTTATGATTTATTCCTAAGATATGATTCAAAGTGGTTATATTTAAGATCAGAAGTTTGAGAAAGGTGTTTGGTGATATATTAAACATGGGACCATCCCCTTGTGTATTTCCACCTATGTAGGAGTTTTGGAACATTATTTATTTATTGAGAATTTTTAGAAGAGTTTAAATCATTTTCTGGAGCTGGATCTGGATTTATAGAAGTATAGACATCGACAATAGCTTACTGGTGGAAGTTCATGAGATCACATCATCGAATAAAAACCCTTCTACAATATTGGATATAGATATATGTGGTTGAGGGATCATATTTTGGTTCCCCTAGTAAGAATATAGAACTTGTTTTTCATGTGGGATCAAAGTAAAATTGGCTTAATTTTTTCCCACTAGGAAGGCAATAAAGGATAGTTAGGTTGGTATTGTCAATGGGACTTCACGACAAAGACAACACAGATACTAGGGGGATACCTTATGTTAAATTATTGGGCCTACCATAGGTGAATATGGTATAAAAGTGGGTGGTGTGTGAGTATCTAAAGGTAGATAGTTCCACCACTTCCTTTTAGTAGACCATGATAGACTCAAGGTGCATGAGGTTAAGTAAAAGGATAGACATAAGTGATGGAGGTCTCCAAAAAGCTGTTAATCTACAAGGTTTGATGCATGATTTGTGTCTTTTATACTTTGTAACTCATATTCATTGATATAATTTAAATCCATTCATTATTTATTTCATTATTTCTTTATGAGGTAGAGATCCTAAGAGAGCTCTTATACCAACTATTTTAGCTATATACTCCTAATTGTAGATAACATCCACTCTCTAATAGCATTTTACTATGAGAGATCACTCTCTTCAGAGAAATATTCTCTTGGGATCACTTCATGGTATATATGAGACCTTATGATGTTATTCTTGAAATGGGTTAGTTGTTTATAGTCTAGTATTTGGTATATTCCTATTAACAGAGTTATATGTCATCAGAAAAATGGGTCAAGTTTCACCTTCATTGGTGAATGGATCCCTTATATAGGATGAGTAGGGTCAACCCTCAGGATATTATATCAAATTATCCATTATTTATAAAGCCTGCCACTACATGCCACTGATGTTTTATAGGAGTAATTGCATGTCGTAGTAGAGGAAAATGTGGATGTATTTTTGGTAGAAATGTAGGGGTTTACCCCTTATGGAGAGGTCAATTTCAATATATAATTTCACTATAATACTATACTGATATCTTAAATAGTTTATTGGATATCCTTGGATAAGATTGGGGAGTTGAAGGTGTAGTTGAAGGACCCTTTAGAGAAAGGATTTATCATAACTAGTGTGTCCTCATAGGTATCTCTTATTCTCATTTCAAAAAATGTTAATGGTATTTTGAGGTTTTTTATTGACAATCACTACAATAATCAGGTCACAATGAAGAAATAATACTATATTTTGAGAATCAGTGATCTCTTTGGCTAGCTAAAAGGAGTGAAGTAGTTCTTGAAGATTGGTCTCAGGTCTAGTCATCACCAACTTTAGGTTCATGAGAAGGATATTCCAAATATTGAATTTAGGTGTCATTGTGGTCATTATGAATTCTTAGTGATGTCATTAGATGTAGGGAATTAAATTACAATGCTCATGGGACTCTTGAATTGAATCTTTTTTCCTTACTTAGACCAGTTCATAATGGTTTTCATCGATGAAGCCCTCATTTATTCTCTACTAGAGGAAGATCATGTAGATCATTTAATAATTTTTTTGAATATGATTTTTGATAATCAAATATATTTCAATCTCTCATAATGTAAGTATTGGATTCAAGAAGTTCATTTCCTAGGGCATGTCATTTTAAAGGGAAAATTTTTTCTTGATCCCCCAAATATTGAGGTTGTGATGACTTGGTAGTCACCCAAGATAGTGTTTAAGGTGCATATTTTCCTAGGGTTGGTCGGATATTACCATATAATTTTAGTATACTTATCTCAAAAATTAATATCCTATGATAATCCTTTCCCAAAATGGGTAGTCATTCTCCTAGTATGATAATTTATAGAGAGCCTTAGCGGAGTTGAATAAAAGATTATCCAATACCCTATTTTTACAGTTACCTTAGGAAGGAGTGGATTATATCGTGTGCTATGATTCCTGCAATTCTTATCTTGGTTGTATATTGATACAAAGATGAGTCATGATTACTTACTGGTCTAGGTATCTAATAACACATGAGTAGAATTATAAAACTCATAACTTAGAAAGTATGGTGACTTTTTTCCCTTGAATATGTGGAGACGCTATCTTCTCAGTGAGTGATTTTTGGTTTCCATAGATCATTAGATCCTTAAGAATATATTCTCATATAGGGACCTTAATGCGGGTCCCAAGTATGAGGGAACTAAATCATGTGTGATGTGATAGTCGATCCCACTCAGTTCCCCCACAAGATCTCCCTATTGACATCAAGGGTCACCTAAAAAAAATTATTTGGTTTCCGTGGATCGGTTAATTTCTATAGGATTTGATCTTTATATGGGTGGGATGGTAGTAATTTATGGGTTAGGCCACCCAAAAATACAAATTATGTTAGGTTCCCACTCAAACATAAAGTATATTTTGAAAATGCCAAAAAATAATTTAGAGAGAGGGAAGGATAATGTGGTTGTAGATTCCCTTGGTAGAAAATATCATACTCAACTGATAAAGGATGTTTCTAAGAATTTATCTTTATTTTGGTTGGGTTATATGGGATAAGGTAATGTTTCTTTCCTTAATTCTATGGTGTTGCCTCCTATACTTCTCCAATGAGTGAAGGAGGCCCATTTTGGAGATATTGATTACATGACTCTATGAGATTAAATTTTCTCAAGAAATGCACCTGATGTATCCTATAAAGGTGGTGAGTACATAATCTTATTCTAGGGGTGAACATTTTTTTCTCCATTAATTTATGAGGAGGTATTTATATATTTTCATACCTCCCCTATGGAATTACATCTTATCATAATAAATATGTACCAAGATATCAAGATTTAGTTTTGGTGGTCAAGAATGAAGTAGATTATTACAGAGTTTGTATTGTGGTGCATCACTTGTCAATAGGTGAAGTCCAAGAAATAGATTTTCAAATGTTTGAGGCAACCAATTGAGGTTATTTAGTGTAATTTGGATGGTAATTAGATACATTTTTTTAATTAAGGTACAAAATATTGTCTAGAAAATCATGAATTGGCCCATCAAGTTGGTGCATTTATTCCCCATTTGGGAAGAGAGTATGATAGATATTTTGGGATATCAGTACACTGAAAAGATCATTTAGTTTCATGGGGTACCCTCAATGATTATTTATAAATGTGATGATTGATTCATGTCCTAGTTGTACAGAAGTTTTTAGAAGGATTTTGGGACACAACTTATGTTTAGTATGGAATTATACCCTAGATAGATGGTATGACTAAGAGGACTATTAAGGTTCTTAAGGATATTTTTCCATATTGCATGCAAGATTTTGGTAGGGGTTTATTTGATTTCCTACCATTGGTAGAGTTTGTGTACAATAATAGAAATAACTCTACTATTAGAATAGAACCATTAAAGGCCTTGTATGGGATACCTTTCAAACCACCCATTTCTAGATGAAGATTGGTGAGCCATATCTTATGGGGATGGTCTAGGGTATCTAATAAAGAAAAAGGTAAAGGATAACTAGGAGTGCATGAGGACATATCAGAGCTATT
Source organism: Viscum album (assembly GCA_963277665.1). Lineage (NCBI taxonomy): Eukaryota > Viridiplantae > Streptophyta > Magnoliopsida > Santalales > Viscaceae > Viscum > Viscum album. Next base: position 1,298,016,063 of record OY728135.1, read on the forward strand.
AGAATTATTATATAGATAGAAAACTGATACCTTTGAAGTTTAATAATGGATACCATATGTTTCTAAATATATCACATTGGTATGGTTTGAGGAGGTTTAATTGAGGTATTGATCTATCCTCAAGGTTCATCAAGACATTTCAAATTTTTGAGCTGGGTAGGTAAAGTCACTAATCTACGAGAATTACCCCTGTATATAGATTGGGTGCACAATGTTTTCCAAGTATCACAACTTAGGTGGTATGTGCATGATCCATTTCACATTATCAATTAGAGTGAATTGGATAAAGAGGATAACACTACCTTTATGGACTACTCAATGGATATTGAGTATCAATAGTAAAATATCCTTTATGGGTGTGTGATTACATTGGTTTTTGTCTCATGGAATCATGATAATATTTAGAAAATATCATGGGAATATGAGAACCATAGGTGATCTCGGCACCCTCACCTCATTGCATGAGTTTTTCTTTTTAGGATTTTTTTTTTAAAGTTATGGATGATGTAGCGACCCAAAATTTTTATAATAATTTCTTTGAATATTCTAAAATATATTTTTAGAGGTAATCATGAAGCTAAATCTCTTTTATTAGTATTGTAAACATTTGAAACATAAATAATATAATAAATATATTACTTAAATTCATGCATGTTTTAACATTTAATATAACCGAAAAAATTCCCCAAATTGGAATTTATAAAATGAATTTGTGTTTGTAAGGGGTATTTTATATATATATATAATTTTTATGCTTATTCTTTGAACCCTAGAACCAAAAATTTACAGACTTTATTTAAATCACTGGATTATCTGAATAAAAATAAATTATTATTTTTATTGGGGAATGGTGACGTGGTGTTTCTATATCATAGAGTCATTGATGTGACTTACTAGAAGATTCTAGGGGAGGATATATTTAATGGAGTTGACTAGGAATTTATGAGAGTGAATCATAATGCAATTAAATGAAGGATTTAGGGCCAACCATTATAGATAAATAAATCCCTCTATTTAATTATTCATATAAAATCAATAGTTTCTCTGACTAATTCATTTACACCATTGAAAATTAGTAGTAATATCTCTATTACCTCCTTTTGTTTTCCCTTGTTGGGAGAAATCCTTGTTGAATTAATTTAACTATTTTTATAATAGAGGGTTGTTCTTCACAAGTTGGTGGAGTGTTATTTTCATTCTTCGTAGTGGTGTTATCAAAGAACATGGATCGAGGTGTGATAATTGAACCAATAACTATTCATCAAGGAGCTGGGGAAATCTTATATCTATGTTCACCTTTTTCTCCTCCAAATCTAATTCTTCTTCTCAAGGATTAATTTTTATCCAACAGTATGAAATACTTCTTAGAATGTGGTATCTCAAATATTTGGTTAAAATAATTATTTAATTGGGTTGTAAAAGAATAATTTTCATAATGTGAAGAAGAATTGGGACTTTTATCTTTTACTATTTTAATCACATGTTTTTTATTTATTTAATAATTATTTTTTACATGGGAATAAGATGGGGATGAAGCCTCCTTGTTTATTATAAATTTTTAATTTTTAAAAGAATATTTCTTGGAGTATGATACTAAAACAGTTTATTCAAGTTGAAATATATTATTATTTTTCATTGATAAATATGTAATGATGAAAAAAAATATTACTATGTTTATTCACCTAAAAAAATAATTCCCCAAAAACTAGTATTTGATATCTCTTCCCTTAGAGTCTTTCATTATTCATTGGTTCTAAGCATGAACATTCTTTGGGGTGGTGGATTTACCAATTGATAACTATTATCTAACTTCTAACTCCTGATTACTTTATGTAAAGGCTCAAACATGAGGGAATAGCGCAATGGCGGTGGATGGATGGTGTTCCAAGTTCATACAAGGTCGCATCAATGATGGGTTTTTTGATTGAGTTACAAGTGTGACTCTAACCTCAAAATGGGATAGTATAAAATGAATAAAATGATATATGGGTTTTTAAGATCTAGTGGAGTGCTGTCACGACCCGACCTTGGGGCCCATGTCGTGACTACCCCAAGCCCACCTTCCATAGCCAGGGGCTGGCGACTAGAACCAAGGCGTAATTCCAGGTAAAAAGGGAAGGCATTGCCTTTGTGAAGTAAGCAAACACCACAGAGAAAGCAAGCAGTAGAAGTAAACACTAAGTAAAAACTGATACAAAAGTAAGTACAGAAAAATAAGTGGGCCAGTATACAAACCCAAACTGAAAGTAAAGTACAACTGGAAAGGGAAAACAGCAACTGAAAGTAAAGCCGTAGCCCCGAGACATCCACTAGAAGTCCCACCTGAAGGGTGAGTACAGATAGCCTCCACAGCTCCTCGGGTCCAACCGTCTGCTCTGAGTACGCCCCGCCCTGTGGTCCACCTCCGGGTACCGACCTGCTCCGCAACCTCAACCGTGATCAGTGTTGTCCGTCGTCTGCAACCAATACAACGTAGTGCGGGCATAGCCCGTGCAGGGGTGAGTATAAGCTAATTAGTAGGGACCCCGAGACCCCTGATGGTCTCCAAGAATCCACAAAGGATAATACACAAAGGAAAGATACAATCATGAAGTAACATCCAACACTGCTTAGGTATATACCCATACATATACCTAAGTCGTCAATTCCAGTTCAGCTCCAACATCCGAGCCCAAGTACAACCCAGTCCACACAGGAAAATGTAACCCGTTCCACAAAGGAAAACACAACCCAATCCACACAGGAAAGCATAACATAATCCACACAGGATATCAAGTCAATATTAACGAAGATAAAGATTGAAAGTCAAGATTCATCTCACACAGGTATAATTCCTCGTATGACGATAGAGATGATCAGATATTGCCACTGATTCATCTAAGTCGTCAGACCCACAAAGGATCGATAGGTACTAACCCCCACAATGACCCACAAAGGATCTGACCCACACAAGATCGATAGGTAACTAACCCCCGCAAAGACCCACACAGGATTGGGCCCACACAAGATCTGTAGGCGCTGGCCCACACAGGACTGCTGAGCGCTGACCCACACAGGATTTGACCCACACAGGATTGGTAGAACTGATCCACGTAGGATCGTTGAGTGTTGTAGTCGTCGTCGTCGAATCCATGGAGGATTCCTGCACAGTCGTCATCGTCGTCGTAGTAGCAGCCAGCTCTAGGGATCCCGCACACAGCAAGCTCGTTCGGGAGGGTCCGCTCCACGAGCCGAAGGGCTGATACACCAAGTGACACATAGTACGGAGTTGATGTATCCAAAAGTTCTGTATCGTCAACAGGAACTCAACGTCGCAGACGGCGCGTCAATCGGACGCCCGGTCTGAGATTTATTGGCATTTTCGTCCCAAGGGCCCGGTTGGTTTTTAAGTCAAAACCAACCTGACCATACTCTAACTGCGTCCAAACCTCGAGCGGAGTAAGCCAAAAGGTCCGTCTCACTTAAATTAATCCAACAAAGTCGACGAAACGTCAATCGGACGTCCGGAACTCAAGTTATAAGCATTTCCACTCTGAGGGCCCGGTTGGTTTCGTGTACGAATTAGCCCGGCTGAACCCAAAGTTCTCCGAAACTCTGAGTGTAATATACTGAAATGACCGTCTCAATCCAAGGATCGCATCGCAGCTGACGGTGCGTCGATCCGAGGTCCGCATCTCAAGTTATGGGAAACAGACCGAAAGAGGTTCGGTATTAGGGGGTTCGAGCCCGGTTCGACCCGAACCGGGTCTAGGTCTGGCCCGTTTGGGCGTGGCCCAGCCCAGCTGGCACGACCCGGCCCGGCCCGGCGCACTGGCGGTCCGGCGCGCTGTCCAGGTGACTCGGCCGAATGATCGAGCCGTTCGGAATGCGGGGGGGGGGGGGGGGTGTGCTGCCCCCCGCTCGTTGAAACCGCGGCCCCTTAATGGGTCCGCTCACGTCCAGCCAGTCAGGGGTTTCGAACCCCCGGTTCTTCCACGGTCTGGCCGGCCCACTCCGGTGGCCCAGACCCAGCCGTGGCCTTCGTCTGTCCAGCACGGCGCCGCGCCCCTCCACCGCGGCCCCGCTCCGGCCGCAGTGCTTTGTGGTTCACTGGCGTGGCGTGACGGCGCCGCGTCTCTGGTTCGTCTTCAACGGCACGACGCAACGGCGCTTCACTTTTGGTTTGTCTTCAACGGCGCGGTGCGACGGTGCCCCGCTTCTCCTTTCCTTATCAATTCACGCGCGGTGCTTCGGCACCGCATTTCCTTGCTCGTGCCGCAACAAACAAACCAACAAGGGGGAGGAGGGTCGTCCATGTTCATGCGGTCCGACCTCCTCCCGTTATTGCGAGAGCAGGCGGTTCAAAAGAAAAGTAGAAAGCGACGGAAGTATTCACGAACTAACAAATAAAATAAATCCCTACCTCAACGTTGTCGTCGAACGAGAGTTCGTCGCGGAATTAACCGTCGTGGAAGAAGAGGTTCGTCATGGAAGAAAGCGACGCAGAAGGACTATCGTTGGCGTTAGTTGATCTCCGAGGAAGGCGTCCCTCACCGTCGTCCGCCGTTGGAGGTCGGAGTTCTTCATCGGCGGCGGTGCGTTCTTCGCGTTCTTCGTCAAAGAACGAAGAAGAAGTTCCTCAACTTTTCTCCCAAGACTCACACAACAAGGTTCCAACCCCAAATAAAATAAGTTCAGCACTTATTTTATTAACATAACATAAGCATTTGAATTTCAAACATTCACATTTAACTCACTTAATTAATTAACATAAGTTGTCAAAAATTAATGGTGAGTTGAGGGGGATTAGAGAATATGAAGGGGTGGGGTTCGTGTGGGCCCCACCAGCTTCATAACCTCTCATGGGAAGTTGGGTAGTTACCCAACTTCCACCCAAAGGTTAAACACTTAGGAAAAAAAATTGTAGTTAAATTTTTATTTTAACTTCCATAATTTTTATCAACTTCTCTCGTGAAAACGCAACTCCGGAAAATGTGTTCCTAAGAAATTATCGGTGTTGCGATTCCATCGGTGCCCTCAGAATTCGATTCCGAGTACCTGTTCAAAAGTTAGGAATTCTCGCTCGTTCGTTCACTGAACATACCCAAGATATACTTCGGATAGAAATTTCGGGCACACCGGGCCTCGGAATCAAGTGCCATCAGAAACCGCATTCTTGTAAAATCCCAAAGAAAATTAAGAAAAAAATTACCTTGAATTTTATGGGTCTTTACATTACTCCCACCTCAGGACTTTACATCCCCGTAAAGATACATAAAAAATTAGGGAAACAAATGTGGGTACTAGGCACGCATCTGAGCCTCCTACTCCCAAGTGCTCTCCTGGAGGTTCTCGTGCTGCCATCTGATGCGTACTAGAGGAATCGACCGTCCATGTAGGACCCTCTTCTGTTGATCCTCTATCTCCACTAGGACCTCCGCAAAAGTTGCCTCATCATCAATGTCTAGCTCCCCATGGTTAATGATATGCTTCGGGTCGTGCACGTATCTCTTCAGCTGAGATACGTTGAAGACATCGTGCACTCGGTGCAACTAAGGTGGTAGAGCCAGGCGATAAGCCACCTCGCCAATCCTTCTGAGAACCTGGAATGGTCCGATGTAGCGTGGAGACAACTTTTCGCCTCGTCCAAATCTCTGTATACCACATCGAGGTGAGACCCGCAAGAAGACGTGGTCGCCATCCTCGAACTCGAGTGGCCTCCGCCTCCTGTCAGCATAAGACTTCTGACGGCTCTGAGCTGTCCTCATCCGCTCTTGGATGACCTGGACCTTCTCTGTCTTGGCCTGGACCATCTCCGATCCCACAAGTGCTGACTCCCCAGGGTCTTTCCAGCACAGAGGAGATATGAAAGGTTGGACGTACAACGCCTCGTATGGTGCCATCCTGATGGTGGAGTGGTAGCTGTTATTGCACGCGAACTCCACCAAGGGTAGGTGGTCCTCCCAGTTGTGACCAAAGTCGAGGACACATGCACAGAGCATGTCCTCAAGAGTTTGTATGGTCCTCTCCATCTGACCATCAGTCTGAGGGTGAAAGGCGGTGCTCAGATGTAGCTGCGTCCCGAATGCCTCCTGCAACCCCTTCCAAAGCCGAGAAGTAAAGCGAGCATCTCGATTGGAGATGATAGATGATGGAATACCATGAAGCCGCACAATCTACTGAATGTAGAGATGTCCCAACATCTCCACTGAGCCCTACTCTCTGATGGGTAAGAAGTGAGCCGACTTGGTGAGTCGGTCGACAATCACCCAAATGGAGTCGTGACCTCTGGAAGTACGTGGATGTCCAGTCACGAAGTCCATAGATATCCCGTCCCACTTCCACTCCGGGAACTCCAAGGGTTGTACCAAGCCTGCAGGTACCTGATGCTCTGCCTTCACCTGCTGGCAGGTGAGACATCGAGAAATGAACTTTGCCACAACCTTCTTCATGCCCGGCCACCAGTGTTGTCATCTGAGATACTGGTACATCTTTGCCACTCCAGGATGTACCGCCAAAGGATAAGTGTGAAAGTCTCTCAGAACCTCCTCCCGTAAAGCAACTGGTACCAAGGTACGTCCTCTAAAAAGGACGTCATGCTCTTCTCCCATGGAGAATCCATCAGGTGCCTGTCCTGAGGATATCTGTGTACACTGCGTCTAACAGTCGGTGTCCCCACACTGTGCCTCTCTGACCCACTGCAGTAGTGGAGGAGTGACTGTGAATGACTGAAGGAAGGCTGCTCCATCTCTATCCATGAAGGATATCTTCAAAGCGGCTAGCTGCTCTGTCGCCTCCCCTAGTAGATGAATGCCTGTCCTCCTGCTGAGGGCATCAACTACTACGTTCCCCTTTCCAGGAGTATAGACTATCTCAAAGTCATAGTCCTGGAGGAACTCGAGCCATCGCCATTGTATCAGGTTCAGGTCCTTCTACGAGAAGATGTACCTGAGACTCTGGTGGTCAGAATAGATTGTAAAGCACTCGCCCATCAGATAATGTCGCCACATCTTCAGAGTGAAGACCACTGCTGCTAACTCCAAGTCATGGGTAGATTAGTTCTTCTCATGCGTCCTCAACTGACGTGATCCATAGGCGATCACTGCCCGCTCCTACATCAGGACACATCCGAGTCCAGTCCCTGATGCATCGCAGTAAACTACGTACCTAACTCCCTCCTCTGGTAGCCTCAAGATGGGGGCGCTGGTCAATCTCTGTCTCAGCTCCTAGAAGCTCTGTTGACATCTGTCTGACCACACAAAGGGTTTCCCCTTCTTTTTCAAAGCTGAGAGTGGTGTCTCAACTCTGGAGAAGTCTGGAACAAATCTCTGGTAGTACCCAGCTAGTCCCAAGAAACTTCGTACCTCCGTCACGCTCCTGGGTGACTCCCAAGCTAGCACTGCCTCGATCTTCGCAGGATCCACCGCAAATCCCGCCTTAGAGATGACGTGTCCCAAGAAGTGGACCTCACATATCCATAACTAACACTTCGAGAACTTTCCATAAAGCTGGTGCTCTCGGAGTGTGTCTAGTACAACCCGTAAGTGGTAGGCGTGCTCCTCCTCAGTTGTCGAGTAAATAAAAATGTCGTCGATGAAGACCATGACAAATCGATCGAGGTATGGCTGAAAGATCCTGTTCATGAGGGCCATGAACACTGCTGGAGCATTGGTTACACAGAATGGCATAACCAAGAACTCATAGTGGCCATACCGACATCTGAAGGCCGTCTTTTGCACGTCCTCATCCCGAACTCTGAGCTGATGATAGCCTGATCTAAGGTCTATCTTTGAGAACCACCGTGCTCCATTGAGCTGATCGAAGAGGTTTTCAATCCTCGGTAGTGGATACTTGTTCTTCACGGTCACCTGGTTCAGGAGACGATAGTCGATACAAAGTCGTAAGCTCCTGTCTGCCTTCTTGGCGAACAATATCGGGGAAGCCCAGGGTGAAACACTGGGTCGGATGAATCCCTTGCCCTGAAAGTCCTCCAACTGTACCCGTAGCTCTCGAAACTCGCCGGGATCCATCCGATATGCTGGGGTGGATATCGGGGTTCTCCTGAGGTACAGGTCAATATAAAAGTCTACCTCTCTATGAGGAGGTAGTCCCGGAATATCATCGGGGAAAATGTCCGCATACTGATCCACCACTGCAGGAAAACCAGGACTCCACACGTCAACTGCTCCTAGGATGAGGCTAGCCAACTGATGAGTGATGGGTTGTCCTCTCCTCTACGAGAGTCCATCTTGTGCTGTGAAGGCTCCCTTCTCGCCGGTGAAGGTGAACCTGCTCCCATCGGTGCGTACATATCGCACCTTGCGCCTAATACAGTCAATCTGAGCATGGACTGTAGATAACCAATCCATTCCCAATATGACGTCGTAAGGCCTCGACACCACTACAAGAAGATCCCAGACGAAGCTCTCACCTCCTAGAGTAAGCTCACACTACTGGAACTAGTGCGTAATCGTCGAGTCTGCTCCCGTAGGAGTCTCTAGCCGTAAGGATCGAGCCAACAGCTCTGTCGGAATCTCCGAGCTCCATACAAGGTCAGCGGCTATGAAATAATGACTCACTACTATGTCTATAAGAACTGAAGAAAGGGTGGAATAGACACAGATAGTACCTTGAATCATCTCGGGCGCGCCGTGGTCATAGGCCTCCACTGCCTGAAGTTGTGCCTGTCTCTGCCCGCCAGCTCCCTGTGGTCAGGGTGAGTCTCCTGGTGGTGGTGGTGGTAGAGCCTCAAAGCATCTCCCACCACCTGCTGCTCAGCCAGCTCCTCTGCCTCGTCCGCCTGCTCCCTGTAGACCGCCACGGTCGACCCTCTGCCTCTGCCTGGGTGGTCCCTCAACCGTCTACTGCTCTTCTGCACGGCGAGTCGGGCAGTCACGAGCCATGTGACCCTGCCCGCCGCATGCATAGCACTGTCTGCCTCTCAAAAGACTGGCTCCGCGCTGTGTGCCCCACACTACTGAGCCTGTGTCCTGAGGTCGTCTGCCTGAGGGTCTGGTTTGCCTGGACCCATGAGTCATCCATCGACTGTCTGCCACAGAAGACTATGCTATGTGCTGCCCGGTGGTAGGTCTCGCTGCTGATGAAGGCTCAGCAAGGAAGCTCTCGATCAAAAGGTCTCGCTCCAGTACTTCTTTCTGTGTCAGAATACTGATGGAAATCAGCGATGCCCTGATCTCCTACCTCAAACCCTGCTCTAAGGTCCGGGCCCAGAAGAATGGGTCCCATACCATGTCTGTCGAGTAGCGCGAGAGATCGGTAAATCTCGTCGAGTACTGGGTGAACGTCAAGCTGCCCTGGCTCAGCTGAAGAAGCTCCTGGATGCGCACCGCACGGAGGGTGGCTGGGATGAACTCCAAGCGAAAGAGTCTCTCAAAGTCCTTCTAGAGGAGAGATGCCTCATCGTTCACCTGTAGTATCAAGCTCCACCATCTGCCTGCTACCGCGTGCAGTAGGCTCGCTGCGAGGATCACCATGAGGTCTGATGGTGTCCTCACTAACCTGAAAACCCATACAACTGCCTCCATCCAATCCTCGGCTACCTGAGGGTCTGTCTCCCCGCGGAACCTGGGCAGTCGCTGGCGCTGAAACTCGTGCAGTGCACTAAGGCGACGTGCATCGTCAGCGGCTGGGGCTGGAAGCATCGGTGGCTCGGCGGGTAGAGGTACCGTCGGTGCCTCAGCTGTCAAAGGGCCCTGTACCGAGGCCTCGTCGCTCGGTGGGATGTCGTCGTGTACAACTCTCGGAACCCTAGATGGCTGCAGTCATGGGGCCATCCTGAAAAGTAACAGGTGCACCACGGTCAAATAGTATACCTGGTGAGCTGACACAAAGTAATAATAAAGAAAACTTGAAACACATATGCAATCAATGTTTTCGTGCATTAAGTCGGAAATCAGAAGTCAGGGTCCTGGTGTACGGATACGTCGGCCGCCGCACCAACACTGGACTCCCTGGACTGATAACCACACCCAATACGCTTAACACTATTGCTTCACATAGAAAAATATCAGAGTCCAAAGTTCTGTGGTAGAACCGAACTCCTCTGATACCAATTTGTCACGACCTGACCTTGGGGCCCATGCCATGACTACCCCAAGCCCGCCTTCCATAGGCCAGGGGCTGGCGACTAGCACCAAGGCGTAATTCTAGGTAAAAAGGGAAGGCATTGCCTTTGTAAAGTAAACAAACACCACATAGAAAGTAAGAAGTAGAAGTAAACACTAAGTAAAAACTGATACAAAAGTAAGTGTGGAAAAGTAAGTGGGCCAGTATACAAACCCAAACTGAAAGTAAAGTACAACTGGAAAGGGAAAACAGCAACTGAAAGTAAAGTCGCAGCCTCGAGCCATCCAATGGAAGTCCCACCTAAAGGGTGAGTACAGATAGCCTCCACAGCTCCTCGAGTCCAATCGTCCGTTCCGAGTATGTCCTGCCCAGTGGTCCACCTCCAGGTACTGACCTGCTCCGCAAGCCTCAACCATGTTCAGTGCTATCCGTCTTCTGCAACCAACACAACGTAGTGCAGGCATAGCCCATGCAGGGGTGAGTATAAGCTACTCAGTAGGGACCCCGAGACCCCCGATGGTCTCCCAGAATCCACAAAGGATAATCCAAAAAGGAAAGATACAATCATGAAGTAACATCCGACACTACTTAGGTATATGCCCATACATATACCTAAGTCATCAATTCGAGTTCAGCTCCAACATCCGAGCCCAAGTAAAACCCAGTCCACACAGGAAAACGTAACTTGTTCCACAAAGGAAAACACAACCCAATACACACAGGAAAGCATAACGTAATCCACACAGGATATCAAGTCAATATTAACGAAGATAAAGATTGAAAGTCAAGATTCAACTCACACAGGTACACTTCATCGTATGACGATAGAGATGATCATATATTGTCACTGATTCATCTAATCCATCGGACCCACAAAGGATCGATAGGTACTAACCCCCGCAATGGCCCACAAAGGATATGACCCACACAGGATCGATAGGTAACTAACCCCCGCAAAGACCCACACAGGATCGGACCCACATAGGATCTGTAGGCGCTGGCCCATACAGGACCGCTGAGTGCTGACCCACATAGGATCGGACCCACACAGGATCAGTAGAACTGATCCACGTAGCATCGTTGAGTGTTGTAGTCGTCACCGTCGAATTCACGGAGGATTCCTGCACAGTCATCATCGTCGTCGTAGTCGCAGCCAGCTCTAGGATTCCCGCACACAGCAAGCTCGTTCGGGAGGGTCCACTCCACGAGCCGAAGGGATGATACATCAACTAACACATAGTCCGGAGTTGATGTATCCAAAAGTTCTGTATCATCAACAGGAACTCAACGTCGCAGACGACGCGTCAATCGGACGCACGGTCTGAGAGTTATTGGATTTTTCGTCCCAGGGGCCCGGTTGGTTTTTAAGTCAAAACCAACCTGACCATACTCCAACTGCATCCAAACCTCGAGCGGAGTAAGCCAAAATGCCTGTCTCACTTAGAGGAATCCAACAAAGTCGACGGAACGTCAATCGGACGTCGGAACTCAAGTTATAAGCATTTCCGCTCCGAGGGCCCGGTTGGTTTCGTGTATGAACCAACCCGGCTGAACCCAAAGATCTCTGAAACTCTAAGTGTAATATACTGAAATGACCGTCTCGATACAAGGATCTCATTTCAGCTGACGGTGTGTCGATCTAAGGTTCGCAGCTCAAGTTATGGGCAACATAGCGAAAGAGGTTCGGTATTAGGGGGTTCGGGCCCGGTCGGACCTGGCCCGATACCCCCAGGGTCGGCCCGAACCGGGTCGACCCGAACCGGGTCCGGCCCATTTGGGCGCGACCCAGCCCGACTTGGGCGTGGCCCGGCGCGCTGGCCAGGTGACTCGGCCGAACGGCCGAGCCGTTCGGAATGCGGGGGGGGGGGGGGGGGGGCTGCCCCCCACTCGTTGAAACCGCGGCCCCTTAATGGGGCCGCTCACGTCCGGCCAGCCGGGGGTTTCGAACCCCTGGTTCTTCCACAGTCTGGGCAGCCCACTCCGGCCGGCCGGCTTCTGCCTCCACGGGACCGGCAAGGCCGGTGCCCCTGCTCTGATGTCGGCGGCCCGGAACCGGTCGCCGGCTCCCCTGCTCCGCCACGGCCCAGAACTGGTCGCGGCCTTCGTCCGTCCGGTGCGGCGCGATGGCGCCGCACCCCTCCACCGCGGCCCCACTCCTGCAGTGGTGCTTTTGTGGTTCACCGGCGTGGCGCGACGGTGTCGCGTCTCTAGTTCGTCTTCAACGGCACGGCGTGACGGCGCCGCGCTTTTGGTTTGTCTTCAACGGCGCAGCGCAACGGCGTCGCGCTTCTCCTTTCCTTATCAATTCCCACACTGTTCTTCGGCACTGCGTTTCCTTGCTCGTGCCGCAACAAACAAACCAACAAGGGGGAGGAGGGTCAGCCGTGTTCGTGCGGTCCGACCTCCTCCCATTATTGCGATAGCAGGCGGTTCAAAAGAAAAGGAGAAAGCGATGGAAGTATTCACGAACTAACAAATAAAATAAATCCCTACCTTAACGTTGTCGTCGAACGAGAGTTCATCTCGAAATTAACCATCGTGGAAGAAGAGGTTCGTCGCGGAAGAAAGCGACATGGAAGGAACGTCGTTGGCATTAGTTGATCTCCGAGGAAGGCATCTCTCGCCGTCGTCCGCCATCGAAGGTCGGCGTTCTTCGTCGGTGGCGGTGCATTCTTCGCATTCTTTGTAAAAGATCGAAGAAGAATTTCCTCAACTTTTCTCCCAAGACTCACACAACAAGGTTGCAACCCCGAATAAAATAAGTTCAGCACTTATTTTATTAACATAACATAAGCATTTGAATTTCAAACATTCACATTTAACTCACTTAATTAATTAACATAAGTTGTCAAAAATTAATGGTGAGTTGAGGGGGGTTAGAGAATATGAAGGGGTGGGGTTCGTGTGGGCCCCACTGGATTCATAACCTCTCAGGGGAAGTTGGGTGGTTACCCAACTTCCACCCAAAGGTTAAACACTTAGAGAAAAAAAATTGTAGTTAAATTTTTATTTTAACTTCCACTATTTTTATCAACTTCTCTCGTGAAAATGAAACTCTAGAAAAGGTGTTCCTATGCAATTACCGGCGCTGCGGTTCCATCGGTGCCCTCGAAATTCGATTCCGAGCACCGGTTCAAAAGTTAGGAATTCCGGCTCGTTCGTTCACTGAACGTACCTGAGCTATACTTCGGATAGAAATTCTGGGCACACCGGGCCTCAGAATCAAGTTCCGTCAGAAACCGCATTCTTGTAAAATCCCAAAGAAAATTAAGAAAAAAATTCTCTTGAATTTTATGGGTCTTTACAAGTGTGATGTAGGCCCTGAGGACGTTGGGGTTATAAATAACTAGAGGTGAGGCTAGAGGTGACATTAGTGGTGGTGATCATGGTGTGAAAGTCAGAACTCTGTGTGTACTAGATCTAGAAAACATAGTTACTTGGTGTGCAGTCCTCTATATATCAATCTATTTATTCCATGAGCTATGGTTCTAGGGTTACATGATTTTTTAATTATCAAACAACATGTTATTTTGGGTCACACACTATTTTTTGGGATTGAGTGCCTCAATATATATATGATCACTTGTTAGGTAAACACATTGAACCCATATGTCATTTTCCCCTTCAAAGAAATCATGTACTTTAAAAGGAGAAACTCAACATGTACCATATATATACACCAGTCATCCATATAGACCCAAACACTGCGTATTTCACAATACAATCCATGTACAACTGGTGAGACAACTCAGAATGTTTACAAAGTACATTCCAACTAGCCTATGTGGTTCCACGCACATTATACCCTAATGGGACAATTCATATATATTTTTTTCCAAAAAAATAATGACTATATCAGCACATGACCATACAATAGTCAATCCCCTCATGTCATGTGAAGAAGGTGAACATACCATGTACTTGGTATTTTTTTATAATCTTCATATATTCTTTTTTAGATGTTAGTTTTATACATATAATTAGTATACTCTAGTCATTTTTTCATGTAAAACATGATGGTAGTTATAACCTTTTCATATGGTTATTATTTTTAAGGTTTTCAAGAAGTTAGAGTTCCTTGTCCTTTATAGAGATGATGATAGGTGTAGGGAGGTGATTAGAGTTAAGATGGGTCGGTAAACCCTTAGTAGCATACCATCTACAAGGTGTAATTAATCCATATAATTAGTGGAGTAAGTAACCCCACTACATGATAGATCATTATTTATTAACTTATATAGTAGGTAACCCCCTCATCCAATGTACATTAGACATGATAAGGAATGGGCCCTCCATAAGGGTCAGTACTCCCTCGACTGACACTCTCTTCAGTGAGGTGTGGGTCCCCCATTACTGCTACAATTGTGGGATAATATGAAAGTGAGGAATGTGAGAGAGTTTAGATAATTGTATTTTGTGGTGTTATGGGTATTTTAGGTTCCTCTCAATGATAAACTTCTATGGAGCTGATCTATGGAAATTGATGATATACTTGACCTTGGTTATCCATTTTCCTTAAATCATATCTTGGTTTATTCTATTGTGCTAACTATTATAATATTTTTCATTTCGGGATTCCTACTAGGTATACTCCCTATAATAGCATCATTCCCACACATGTTTTGTTTGTGAAAAAATATATGGTTTGGTGGTGGCCTTTGAGGATGTGCGGATGATGGAGCTGATGCATGATAGAGCTTAGAGGTGTTCATTATTTTTTGTGTTTATTTCTATGTTTATGTGATGTGGATCTCACCTATTCAATTGTATGAGGTTAGTTTTTATCATGGGATAATGGACTTTGCACTTTTACTTGTTATTGGATTTTATTTTTATTACATTTTGGTATATTCATCATTTTCACGAGCATGTTATACTATAGATAATTATTTATATGCGTGTATATTTTTATATATTTTGGTCTTGGAGATGAATGGTTGCATGCATATTGTACAAGATAAGGCCTCTAATTTGAGTTATATTCATTCTTAGTGCTTGTCTTTATCCACTATCCTATTGTATGTGGGCTTATGGTGGCACACTCAGCCTACTATTGACCCAAGTGAAGTCCCATTAGATTGGGTTATATCATCACTTCTACAACATTATTGTATATAGATTTGAAAAAGAAGAAAATGTTAGTCACTGTGTGTCAAATATTTTTATGTAGAATATAACTTATATCAATAGTCATTAAATCTTACATAAAAACATGGTAATAATTTGATTTTAAGACCTTTCACTTCATTTTAGTCATCATCACGGTAATATTGATATTTTATTAATGCCCATCTCAAACCTTTACACTATTTAGGAAGTTACAGAACTAAAATCACCCTTTTCTGGAAAGAGTGAGAGTCACTGGAGAAATAAAATTATATCCTTAATGTCATATTTTATTTGGAATTTTCCATTTAGTAACATATCAATAACACTATCACAAACATTTTTTCTATATTCATAAGATCAGGAAAATGTCTGACATACAAAAAATTACAATAAAGTAATTTAAAGAAAACTGAACTTTTTTCTAGTCCATTTTCAAATTTTTTTTCAAAAATGGTTTCAAAAAAATAGTGAAAATATCCTTAACTTTCTCAAACTATTTATCACTTATTAATATATAAGGTGTTGAAACTTCTTTTGAATTCCCATTGAATGAAATTTTCTAGAATCTATATTTTCATCATCAGGGTAAAATTTTATGATGTCCTAAAACACTATCTTTATATAATGTTTCAACCTAACTATGTTTATACCTTCTTAGAAAATGTGATTCCCTGACATTCCATTAATATTGTATCTTGGAAAATTTATTTAATTAGGAAAGTCATTTATGATCTTGAACAATATAACTCTCAACAAGAACTCTTCATTTCTATGAGCATCATACAATATAAAACATGTGTCCTAAATCAATTTCAAATCTTTAAACAATGGATAAAAATAGACATAAATATCATTACCAGGTTGTTTTAGTCCTAAAATTAGTAGATAAAAAATAATGTACCGCTGTTTCATGCATAACCATGTTGTAAAGTTACAATTTACCATTATAATTGGTTATGTACTACGAGTTATTATTTGTAAACAAAAGGATTAATGTCATCTATAGATAACACAAGATAGAGGTTTCTCAACTAATTTCAAAACTCATGATTCTCATGATCAATTTTCTCCCATTAAGGAGAGTCAGTTGAGTGATGAAGTTTCCCATCATGAATTCATTTATCTATGTGTCGCGTCAATTCAATTTCAATATCCTAACTTCTATATAGTCATTTAAATCAAGGAATTATTGTAAATTATCATACGAATTTAGAATAACTTGATTCACCTTTCTTGTATCAAGCCTCACCACAAATAAGGGTGTTTTAAAAAAATTCATCATTGTTGAAAAATAATATACAGTCATTTGGATGGGAAAATATTCTTTCAAAGTTCATACCCATTAAATATAACAATCTTTTAGTGTCATATGTTCGATAAGGAATCTCATTATCTTCTAGTAACATATAATTTAAGATAAAAAGTAGTCATATTTGGTTCAATAATCTTCAAATTTAACTAAAAAATAGATACATAGAATGTATGCATATAATGTATCAATTTTTACATATGTAAATTATTTAATGTATAAATTTATAAAATATACTTACAAACTATAATATTTATATATATATAAAGTATACAAAATAATACTAATAAATTCTATATTTTACAATACCTTACTAAATATTAACATAAAATACAATTATTGTATATTAATATAAAACAATGAAGGCTGGATTAGTGGTTTAAAGACCTAGAAATTCTATATAATTTTTTTAAAAATTATTTGGGATTATTTCAGAGTCGTAAACAATGACGTCATGCAATTCCGATGCCCGGAGTGCCCGAAATGATCCGTCGAATTTTTGTTACTCTTTAATTAGCATGCATGAGCAGTTTTCCTGAAAAAGTGGAATAACTCTTAAATGGGTGCCCAGATCAGATATCTAAGGGAAACTTTGCATTCAGGATAGCGGGTTTACCCTAGGCATGACTTAAGTTTTTTTGTCCCAGGCCTCCGGTGAGAAAACCCGAAAATTGAATAACCATTAATAAAATATTTAAATAAATTTATTTTACTTTTCAAATGCTTATAACTCACGAACGGTGACTCAGATTAAAAATATAATACAACCGCTGATCTTGTGAAGGTAGTCTTTCTTTAGGCAGATACTAACATTGGCCGGCGCGGGCCAACTATGGAAGTTAGTTTTTTACCATAAATAAAATAATTAAGTAACAATTATTTTATTATTAAAATTCATAATTTCTAAACGGTAAATCAGATTAAAAATCTAAGAGTACTATTAAGTTTTTTGGGGCGTGTTCCCCTTAGGTGGAGCCTAACCTCGACCGACGCGGGTCGAGGGTGAATGTTAATAATTTATTGAACTTCTTTTAAGGTACGTTCAGTAAACAGGCGAGCGACGTTCACTACAAGAAAACCGACGTTTAGCAGCGGTTTTTTCACGACGGTTTTTAAAACCGCCGCGAAACGCGTTTCGGGCCGCCATTTCGCGGCGGTTTTAAAAACCGCCGCCAAACGGCAAAAAAAATTATTATTTCTTTTAATTTTTTTTAATTTTTTTTAAATTTTATTCGAGGATTAGTGGCGGTTTTTTAAAAAACCGCCGCGAAATAGCGGCGGTTTCGGTAAAACCGCCTCAAAATGAAAGGAAAAAATAAAAAAAAACATGAGAAACCTCAAAATCACTAAAATGACCATAACTTTTGATCTGGGCATCCGTTGAAGTGCCACGACCAGTCAAATCGAAGATCATGAAGAGATCTAGAGGCACGTATAATCACAACCGTGATACGGTATAAGGTTCGGAAGATATGAGAGTTATAAAAAAGTTGAAAAAAGTTCTCCAACTTCAAACGACCATAACTTTCACTCCGGGTGTCCGTTTGGGCTCTACCACATATCAAATCGAAGCTAGCGAAGAGAGCTACGCACTAATTGAACACAAGAAAGATTCTGTCGTGTTTTTTGACCCCAAAAACCCCTCCGAAGGCCTCCAAAACTCTGTTTCCGTCACCGGTGTCCCGTCGAAGTTTTCTTCAAACAGACCTAACTTTCGATCCGCATGTCAGTTCGGCCTCCTCCACCTTCCAGATCATAGCTCGTTCCATGAGCTTCAGTTTGACTGGTCGCGGCCCCCACATGCACTCCTAGATCATATGTTATGGCCTTTTTAGTGGGTATCGGGTTTGTTATGTTTTTCAATGCCTCGTTTCTAGCACCCGTTCCTCGTCAGCTTTTTTTTAAATGGTCATAACTTCCGATCCAACTGTCCATTCGGACTCTTTCACCTTTCAGGTCGAATATCGTTTCAGGATCTTTGATTTGACAGGTCGCAGATCTAAAACGGACTCTTGGATCATAAGTTATCTCCGTTAATGTGAGTCCAATGTTTTTGTCTCTTTATGACCGTTTTGACGGATTTTAACGGTAGCTCCATTTATTACTGTTTATTTGGGTTTCCATGACTTGTTATCTTTATCAATGGTTTTTATGGGTTATTATGATGATTATGTTGAATTATTAAGGAGTTTTCCAGAGTTGTCATGAGTTTTCATGCGTTCTCATTCTTCATATGCGTCTCCATCCTTTTTTCATGCGTTTTCATGATTTTTCATCCCTTATCACGTCTTTTCATATTTTTTCATGCGTTTCCTTTATTATTTATTATTTATTATTTATAATATACTTTAATTTATTTATTATCTATTATTTGTAACTGATTATTTATTATTTATTATTTATTATTTATTATTTATTATTTATTATTTATTATTTATTATTTATTATTTATTATTTATAATATACTTTAATTTCTTTATTATCTATTATTTGTAACTGGTTATTTATTATTTATTATTTATTATTTATTATTTATTATTTATTATTTATTATTTATTAGTTATTATTTATTATTTATTATTTATTATTTATTATTTATTATTTATTATTTATATTTATTTATTATTTATTATTTATATTTATTTATTATTTTTTATTTATATTTAATTATTATTTATATTTATTTATTATTTATATTTATTTATTATTTATTATTCCTTATTTATTATTTACTATTTATTATTTATTATTTATTATTTATATTTATTTATTATTTATTATTTATATTTATTTATTATTTATTATTTATTATTTATTATGTATATTTATTTATTATTGATTATTTATATTTATTTATTATTTATTATATATATATATATATATTATTTATATTTATTTATTATTTATATTTATTTATTATTTATTATTTATTATTTATTATTTATATTTATTTATTATTGATTATTTATTATTTATATTTATTTATTATTTATTATTTATTATTTATTATTTATTATTTATTATTTATATTTATTTATTATTTATATTTATATTTATTTATTGTTTATTATTTATATTTATTTATTATTTATATTTATTTATTATTTATTATTTATATTTATTTATTATTTATAATTTATATTTATTTATTATTTGTTATTTATATTTATTTATTATTTATTATTTATATTTATTTATTATTTATATTTATTTATTACTTATTATTTATATTTATATTTATTATTTATTATTTATTATTTATTTTTTATTTTTATTTTTTATTTTTTATTTATTATTTATATTTATTTATTAGTTATTATTTATTAGTTATTGTTTATTATTTATTATTTCTTATTTCTTATTTCTTATTTCTTATTTCTTATTTATATTTATTTATTATTTATACTTATTTATTATTTATATTTATTTACTATTTATTATTTATTATTTATTATTTATTATTTATTATTTATTATTTATTATTCCTTATTCCTTATTTGTTATTTACTATTTATTATTTATTATTTATTATTTATTATTTAATTATTATTTGTTATTTATCTTTATTTATTATTTATTATTTATTGTTTATTATTTATTATTTATTATTTTTATTTATTTATTATTTTTATTTAATTATTATTTTTTATTTATCTTTATTTATTATTTTTTATTTTTTATTTATTATTTATTATTTATTATTTTTTATTTTTTATTTTTTATTTATTATTTATTATTTATTATTTATTATTTATTATTTATTATTTATTATTTATTATTTATTATTTATTATTTATTATTCCTTATTTATTATTTATTATTTATTATTTATTATTATTGAGTTTATGTCTATTATTTATCTATTATTTGTTTTTTCAATTAATATATATAAGTATATTAAATTTTGTTTATTAACCACATGGCGAGCTTGCTGGAGTGGTAAAGTGTTTGGAAAATATGCAAGAGGTTAGGGGTTCAAATCTCACCAAACGCAGAATTTCTTTATATTGTTTATATTTATTTATTATTTATATTTATTTATTATTTAGTATTTATTATTTATATTTATTTATTATTTAGTATTTATTATTTATATTTATTTATTATTTAGTATTTATATTTATTTATTATTTATTATTTATTATTTATTATATATATTTATTTATTATTTATATTTATTTATTATTTACTATTTATTATTTATTATTTATATTTATTTATTATTTATTATTTATTATTTATTATTTATTATTTATTATTTATTATTATTTATTATTTTTTTTATTATTTATTATTTATTATTTATATTTATTTATTATTTATTATTTATATTTATTTATTATTTATATTTATATTTATTTATTATTTATTTATTATTTATTATTTATTATTTATATTTATTTATTATTTATTATTTATATTTATTTATTATTTATTATTTATATTTATTTATTGTTTATTATTTATATTTATTTATTATTTATATTTATTTATTATTTATATTTATTTATTATTTATTAATTATATTTATTTATTATTTATTATTTATTATTTATTATTTATTTTTATTTTTATTTTTTATTTTTTATTTTTTATTTTTTATTTATATTTATTTATTATTTATTATTTATTCTTTATTCTTTATTATTTATTATTTATTATTTATTATTTATTATTTATTATTTATATTTATTTATTATTTATATTTATTTATTATTTATATTTATTTACTATTTATTATTTATTATTTATTATTTATTATTTATTATTTATTATTTATTATTTATTGTTTATTATTTATTATTTATTTATTATTTATTATTTATTATTTATATTTATTTATTATTTATTATTTATTATTCATTATTTATTATTTATTATTTATTATTTATTATTGATTATTTATCTTTATTTATTATTTATTATTTATTATTTATTATTTATTATTTATTATTTATTATTTATTATTCCTTATTTATTATTTATTATTTACTATTTATTATTTATTATTTATTATTTAATTATTAATTATTATTTATTATTTAATTATTATTTGTTATTTATCATTATTTATTATTTATTATTTATTATTTATTATTTATTATTTTTATTTAATTATTATTTGTTATTTATCTTTATTTATTATTTATTATTTATTATTTATTATTTATTATTTATTATTTATTATTATTGAGTTTATATCTATTATTTATCTATTATTTGTTTTTTCAATTAATATATATAAGTATATTAAATTATGTTTATTAACCACATGCCGAGCTTGCTGGAGTGGTAAAGTCTTTAGAAAATATGCAAGAGGTTAGGGGTTCAAATCTCACCAAACGTAGAATTTCTTTATATTGTATGGGGATGCATGTGCATGGGATGTGCATGCATGTGGTGGTTAGAAGATCAGTTGGCACCGGCCGGCCACAGAGGTGGTGTGGCTTACCGTCGCATGCCGTCAGTCAGGAAGGCCGCAACCAAAGCCGCGGTGGGTGAAGAGAGAGGCCGACTCGAGTTGGCTGCGGAAGGTGGAGATAGAGCGGCACGCCATCACGCACCTCCTAGTGGAGGTCGTGGCTCGAAGCCGCGGCGATGGAGGGACCTGCCCTCCTATGGGTCCCGTGGCGACCGGGCGACACCCCATGACGTCGCCGCTTCACAAGCCGAACGGCCGCTCGGCCATTCAGGAAAACTGGGGGGACTCCCTCCCCCCTGTGTCGGCTAGGGCAGACCCCGTTCCAGCGGGCCATGCATGCCCAGCGGGCCGAGTCACCGCGGTTTGGGCAGCGCATGCCCAGCAGGCCGCGCCCATGCGGGCCAGGCCATGCCCACATACGATTCGGGCCGAAACACGGCCCAGCGGGCTGAGCCTACCGCAGCCCAGCCCAGCCAGGTTAGACCTGGATCGGGTCGGGTCGACACGAACCAGGTCGGGTCGGGTCGACCCGAACCAGGTCGGGTCGGATAGGACTCGGGCCCTTCCAGGCCAGTTTCACCTAAAGGACTATAACATGAAATCCGAGCGTTCATTTGACGAACTGTCTGTGGAACTAGAACGCTTGGAGCAAGAAGATCCTTTTGGTATAATCCACTTTAGTTTTGGAGAAAGTCGGAGTACAGACAGGTTGGATTGAATCTGAATCCAACCGGGCCCTCGAAACTAAAATGCTTATAAGTCACAGACCGGGCGTCCGATTGACGCGCTGTATGTCACGTTGGAACCCTTACAACATGGAGGTCCATTGGGATAGTTTTTCATGGAGGTTAGTGGAAATTGAGGTATGACCAATGGTTTGAGGAGAGGATCCTCCCAGAATCAAGCGTACAATGAGCGGGAATCCAGTGGTTGGCAGTGAGGCAAAGTTTGGAGACAGATCATACAGAGGTTAGTATCGAGCGATCATGTGTGGGTCAGCATTGATCCTATGTGAGTCAGCTCTAAGAGATCATGTGTGGGTCAACACATACCGATCCTGTGTGGGTCAGATCCTATGTCGGTCAGTGCTAAGTGAACCTATGTGGGTCAGTGCATACCGATCTTGTGTGGGTCAGATCGATTGTGGGCGATTGTGAGGGTTAGTACCTATTGACTCCAAGAGGGTCGGATCCTATGGGGATCATTGCAGTGGTTAGTATCTATCGATTCTGTGTGGGTCAGACTCTATATAATCAGCGGCAGTGCCTCTCGACAGAATAAGAAGATCTAGCTTCTCGAATAATCATTTTTACTTATGTGCCTTACTTATATACCTGGTTTGAGATGAGTCTTTTACCTTCGTGGTGTTACCTATGTGGTACTTTTACCTTGATGCTGTTAACTGTGTGGTACTTTTACCTTTGTGGTGTTAACTTTGTGGTGTTACCTTTGTGGTACTTTTACCTTCGTGATGTTACCTTTGTGGTATTCTTCCCTCAATTATGAGATAAGTATATCTTGATAACTTAGGTATATGTATAGCTATATTACTAAGTAGAGTTGTTGACTTCTCTGTGCTTTGTGGTTGAGATATTGCTTTATTGTTTTTCTTTTGTGGAACTCTGGGAGACCTTCAGGGGTCTCGGGGTCCCTTCTGAGTATCATTATACTCACCCCTACATAGGCTATGCCCGCACCTTATTGTGTCTTGTGTAGACTAAGGACAGTGTTGATCGAGGCTGAGGGAGCCAGGACTGGACGGTGCTCGGAGGTGGACCTTTGACGTGACATGTTGCGGTGACTACTGATCGTGAGTTGTACTTACCCTTCAGGTAGGATCCGCAGTGGATGATCCATGAGCTGTTTTTCTCTTTTCAGATGTACTTATACTTTTCAGTTGGGCTTGTATTCCAGCCCCTTTACTTTCAGTACACTTTTTACTACAACATTTTACATCGTGGTTGCTTCCAGTTGTGTTCTCAGTTTGTGTGTTTGTACAGGTTTAAAGGCAATTCCTTCCCATTATAGGGATACACCTTTCTGGTGCTAGTTGCTAACCCCTGGCCTATGGAAGGTGGGCTTGGGGTAGTCACGGCACGGGCCCCGTGTAACGACCCAATGTTTTTCAATGGAAAATTCCCTTCTTATATGTATGTCATAAAATAACATGAAAACAAAAAATAATGAACTACTAAGTGATAAGTGACCTTTAAACATAAGTTTGTCACTTCTGTGTTTGGAATTTTGAAAATCTAACATACACGGTTGTGTTCAAGATGATTTTTGGAGTCTAATGAAACAAAAATAATTTTTGGTGAATAGTTACCTACCCTTAGGAATAGTAACATACCCTTATGAATAGTAATATGAACCTTATGAATAGTAAATCATCCAACATAAGAGTAAAATTACCTATGAATAATAAAATAAAATTTAGACATCTTAGAAAGTGACAATTTGACCTTAGTAAACATTTTGGTATTTTGTAAGTCATAAATAATTAATTATAATTAATTAATTAATTTAAAAGAATATTTATTTCCCTAAAATGTGTTCATTAATTATTGAATCAATGTATTATAGTTTTTAGATAATTTTATAAGACCCTATGTAATTTTTGAAAGCACTATAAAATCATTTTTAATC
This sequence comes from Viscum album, assembly GCA_963277665.1. NCBI lineage: Eukaryota > Viridiplantae > Streptophyta > Magnoliopsida > Santalales > Viscaceae > Viscum > Viscum album. The sequence goes on from OY728135.1 coordinate 1,298,040,614, forward strand.
TTAAAAATTGTTTTTTAAGTAAATTATGATTTTAATTAAATATTAAATTAATAATATTTAGAAAATTATTTTTGAAAAATAGACTTCATTTTTGGATTCTACACATCGAAAAATGGTTGGGGTAAATTATTGGGATTTTTCTGAGATACTTGAATTTTTTATGAATAGTGAAATACCGTAATTTACAAAATAAGCTAAATAAGCTAATTATAGGGTCATGTGTGATGTTCTGCTGATGTAAGCCCACTTGGTTCGGTATTACACTATAAAATTACTATTCTTGGTCGTTCAAGACTCACTATTCCTTGTCTGGTGGGGAAATAATAAACTAATGAATTTTATATTAAGGAAACCCCTCTCCCCTCCACTATAAAAGCCACCCTTCACACCCTCATTTCCTCACACCTCTCAAGCTCCAATACTTCTATAAACTCTGCCCAAACACCTTCCCTAGCCCCTCCCCCACGTCCAAGAGCTTCTGGTCTCATCCAAGATCAATCTTAGTCCCTTATGAAGGTTCTCAAGAGAAGGATTCAAGAGGTAATTTCCCTCCCTCTTCTCCTTTAATTTCCTTTCAAGTTCAAGTGCATTTCTTGATCTCTCCCCACCTATCTTAATCCAAATTGTATTTTAACTCCAGTATTATAAATATAGTGTAATTTTATGATTCTAATGGTATATTATATCATCCAACCTCCTTTCCCTCTTCCTTTTATTTTATTAAAGAGAACGTTGTTCTTGAGGTGTTAATTTATCACCTTCAAGAACGACATGATTTCTTATTCCATTTCTACCTTAAGATCTGGTAATGAAACCATTTTTATTGTTGAAATAGAATATTTTATGTGTATTATGTTCTATTTGATATTCTGGAAATAACCTATGGCCATATTAATAAGTGATAAGTTAAAACAAGTTCGTTGTGATCCAAAAACCGCCCAAATTGACCCAAATAACCATCATTTAATTATTATCTAATGATTCATCCACATGGATCTAATATAATTCATTATAATATCATTAAAAATTATGTAATATAATTAATTAAATTTAATATCATTTCTGGATGTTTACTCATGTTCTACCCAAACTTCAAATTTAAGAATACAAGTGAACCACTCAAGAAAACCATAAAAACGAACATCCCCGAACAATGTTTTTAAACTCTATAAGTCATCCAAAAGAATGTAATATGAAATAATGAAACCATAATGAACCCAATTAATGTTCACATGGTTCTGTATTTATAATTAATGAATATAATGTCATTATACATGACATTAAAGAGAAGGAAGCATTCAGGTACAAGGTAAGGGGAAATTCTCAAACCCAACTTTCATCCTTCAGGTTCTACCCCTTTCACTCCATTTTTGATATTGTCACTCCTTAAATATAATTTTTTCATAGTTTGTTTTTCCTTTTCTGGGATATACATGTTTTCTAATGATGTTTATGTCAATCCAAATGTTTTCCGAAAGAACTCTTCTCTTAAGAACTCATCTTTTACCTCTCATTCAAGGTTGATGGTTCTTGTATCAAGTATGTTGTTCCCTCTTTCTTTTGGGAACCCAAAGTTTATGAATGTGTTATTATAAAAACCATTCCTTTTCATGGGTTAGTTATGTTCATTTGTGTTATATGTTCATTGTGGCATGCATGATAAATGATAATGTTATGATGTGATGGGTGCGCCCGGAATTATATAACGCAATATGAATGTTTAAATGTGACGGGTGTGCCCGGAATTATATAGTGCTCCAATGCATTGGTTAAAGTGATGAATCTCATGATTAAATGTGAAATGATGTGTGAAAAATATTCTAGCTTGGTTCAAAAGTATGTGGGGTAGTTAACCACTAAGACATGAGGTTTCATTTTTATGCTTTGCCACATTTCAAGTCTTTTATTTATGCTCCTATCATGTTCATAATCTTTTGCCTATGTTCTGATTATGCTCACCCCTTGATATATTTTTCTTATCTATCCTCTTACTGGGATTCTAGCTCACCCCTTTTGATGTATATACTCAGGTGGCTACATGTACTAAGGAGAGGACAAGTGCCAATAAGAAGCTAGAGAAGAAGAAATTAAATAAATGTTTTTGCTAGATGTTGTATTTTTTATGTGTGGTCCTAGTTTTCCCAAGAAACTAAACCATTGGATCCTTTATGTGTAATACTATTATGTTGTTTATCTTTGAGATGATGTAATAGTAATTTCAGAAAAGGCTGGGATTCTATAATTGGTATCAGAGGCAAGTTTTAGTTAATTTGGGAATTAGGATTAGTGAACCCAAGAGAAAACCTCTAGTATGAGATTAAGAACAAATATGCACACGAGAATATTTACATAGGGATCCCATATATTATGTTTTTTGGTATAAATTGTTTAAATGAATAAGTTATTCATGACTTGTTTACTTATGTTTTGTTCTAACCGTTTCTATTTTAGAAAATGGTGGGAACCAGGAGAAATCAGGCCAACAACTCATGCGAGGGCCAATGCAATGATTGCCCGAATGACATCCCCAATGATTTGGGAGGTGGATTTCAAAATTTCATGGCGATTCTTACCCAATTATCTCAGGTTATGAATAATAACCATAATAATGGGGAACTTCCTCCTTCACCAAAGAGCGAGCAACTGGATATTGAATGTTTTATGCGGCAACGACCACCAATGTTTTGTGGATCTTCTAATCCACTAGTTGCGGAATAGTGGGTCAACTCCATGGAGAAGATATTTTCTGTGCTTCACTGTTCTGAGATAGAGAAGGTGAAACTAGCTGTTTATCATCTAGACGGAGAAGCCTATCAATGGTGGGCTTTGATTAAGAACACCAAGCCAAGGGAGGAAATTGAAGAGATGGAATGGGAAGACTTTAAGATAATGTTTCTTAATAAGTATTTCCCAAGAACTCTTCTCATGAAGATGGAGAGATAATTCATAGAGATCAAGAAAAAAGAAGGAGAATTTGTCACAACCTATTAAGCAAATTTTACAAGGCTTGCAAGGTATGCTTTGGGTTTTATTATCAACAATGAGAGCAAAATTGATAGATTCTTTAGTGGATTAAAACCACAACTTCGAAAGACTCTTTCAATTCGAGACTTTGGGAGTTATGAAGAAGTCATTCGATGTGTCCTCAAAGAGGATATGGAGTTTGGGGAATGGTCCCATGGCTATGGTGATAAGAAGAGAAATATGGAGTTTCAAGCTGGTGGATCTAATGATAAAGGCAGGAAGAAAAATCAATGACCCAAATGCCAAGAATGTGGGAAGTTTCACAATAGGAATTGCCTCAAAGGGACGGGGAAATTCTTCAAGTGTGGGAAAGAAGGACACCATGCTCAAGAGTTTCAAAAATACAGGAAAAGGAAGAATAATGTAGCCGATGAAAGGAGAGAACCACTCATGGTTCAATGTTACAACTGTAAGGAGCTAGGGAACTATGCAAACTAGTGCACTAAACCTCGAGTTCTCGAGGGTAATCAACGTCAGCAGCCACCAAATCCAAAGGAACAAGGGAAGGCTTATGCCATCACTACTATGGAGGTGGATCATGATAATGAAGTCGTACAAGGTACACTTCCTATTCATTAAAGAATGGAAAAAGTCTTATTTGATTCTGGTTCTACGCATTCCTTTATATCTTGCAAGTTTGCTAGAACTATAGAATCGAAGCCCCGAAACCTTGAAGTAGAGATATCTATAAAAACACCAAGTGGTGCAATAATTGCAACCCAAGTGTTTGACTCTTCTCCTGTTGGCATATGTGGGAAGTTTCTTCCCGCAAATCTCGTAATACTTCCCATGGTGGAATTTGATGCTATAATGGGAATGGATTGACTCTCGTTATATAGAGAACATATCAACTGTCGGGAAAAGGAAATATATTTTCATATTCTGAACCATCCCATGCTCCTCTAAAAATGCAAGAAAGATCATTAATCTCCTTTGAAAAATCCTTCAATGGTGTGGGTGTTTATTCCCTATGAAGAAGCATACCTTGCCCAAATGGTTGAGTCGAAGGAAAGTTCCAGCCTTGAGGAAATTCCCATCATGAGGGAATACGGCGATGTATTTCCCAAAGAGTTACCCAGAATTCCCTCGGATCATGAGGTAAAGTTCTCAATTGAACTCATACCCGAAGCTAATCCTATCTCAAAGTCACCCTATAGGATGGATCCTATCGAACTGGAGGAGTTAAAGAATCAGCTGTAAGATCATCTGGACAAAGGGTTCATACTCTCTAGTGCATCGCCTTGGGGTGCGCCAGTGCTCTTTGTGAAGAAGAAGGATGGAACCATGCGGATGTGTATCGATTATCGGGAACTCAACAAGATCACCATAAAAGAACAAGTATCCTCTCCCAAGGACTGATGACTTGTTCGACCAGTTAAGAGGAGCTCAATACTTCTCAAAGGTGGATCTTCATTCTGGATATCATCAAGTAAAGGTGAAGAAGGAAGATATTCAGAAGACTGCCTTCCATACAAGGTATGGGCACTATGAGTTTTTGGTGATGCCCTTTGGACTTACTAATGACCTTGAAATCTTCATGGATTTTATTAATAGAGTCTTTAGACATTACCTCTACAAATTTGTGGTAGTATTTATTGAAGATATTGTCATCTACTCCAAGAGAAAGGAGGAACATGAAGAACATCTAAGACTTTTGTTGGCGACATTGAGAAAGGAGAAGTTGTACGCCAAGTTCAGCAAGTGTGACTTTTGGATAAATCAAGTCACGTTCTTGGGACATGTGATCACAAGTGAGGGAATTTCTGTGGATCCTTCAAAGACAAAGGTGATTGAGGAATGGCCCAGGCCCTCTAGTGTCACAGAAATCCGTAGTTTTCTTGGATTAGCTGGGTACTACCGATGTTTTTTGAGAAAATTCTCACAATTGTCAAGCCCGCTAACTAAGTTAACAAAGAAAGGGGTAGAGTATGCCTGGACGAAAGAATGTGAGGGAAGCATCAAGGAGCTAAAGAGAAGGTTGATCACTGCACATGTACTCACACTACCGAAAAGTGGAGATAGTTTTGTGATATATAGTGATGCTTCAAAGAAAGTCTTGGGTGAAATATGTCTATGTCCCAACATCAATGAGATAATAAAAAAAATTGATCCCTGACCCCAAACTCTAGAGGTCTTCTATGGGGATCTATATAAGATTTTTTTTTCAGAACGTGCATTATCTATCTTCTTTCTGATCAACTGGACCTACTGTGAAGTCTCCTACATGAGACGAGGTCCAAGAAACACTACCTCTACTACCTCTAACTAGAAAAGGGGTGATCATTATTGCCTACCATATAAAGCTTCATAAGGTGTCATCTGTATAGTCTCCTAATAACTATTTTTGTAGGATAATTAAACTAGGGATATATATTTCTACCAAGAGCCCCCAAAATCAAGGGTGTGTTCTTTAAGCATGTCCTCCAGAACCTGTATAGTGTGATCTGACTTGAAATCAGTTTTAGGGCGGTATCCATGATCAGAAGAACCTCTGTACCCAGCACCCTCTATGAGGTTTTCCAAAACTGTGATGTAAATTGGGTGTCTCTATCTGATACTATATTATGAGGAACCCCGTGAAGGTGCACTATCTCATGAATATAGATTCTACCAATATTATCTACTAATAAGGTCTCTTTTATTGGAAGAAAATGAGTAATCTTTATAAGACTGTCCACAATGACCCACACAACATCACTACCTCATGGAAACCCAAGAAACCTAGTCATGAAATCCATCGCAATATCATCCCATTTCCACTCAGGAAAAGGTAACTGCTGTAAAAGTCCATTTGTTCAATGATGGTCTTCCTTCACCTGCTGACAGGTGGAACACCTCATGCAAAAACTAGCTACCACTCGTTTCATCCCCAACCACTAGTATTGATGGTGCAAGTCATGATACATCTTGGTAACATTGATATGTACTTACCAAACTAAGGAATTAAATTACCACATCAACTCCTTATGTATGTCTGCTGGAACCCAAATGCGACCATGAATACACAGAATTTCATCCTTTCCCATATTCCAACTATGAGGTGGGTCCTAAACTTCCATACTCTCCTATATTACTAGGCCCTTATCATGAGATAACTATCTCATACTCACTCTATCCAGAAGAGTAAAATTAATAGCTAAGGATGAAATAAAATTCTACCCAATACTATCCTAAAACTTCAAGTGAATATCATATAATAAGGCAATAAGTTGCCACTCGCTAATATCCTCCTAAACGACTAGTATCTAAGTACTTTTACTCGTTATATCGGTGAATTCATTTCCCTTTTTAGGAATATAGGAAAGCTCTAAGTCTAAAGACTTTAGGTACTCAACACACCTTCATTGTCTCAAATTCAGATCATGTTGCATAAATATGTACTTGAGGATTTTTTGATTCGTGTAACCACAAAATGCACTCTTAGTAAATAATGCCTCCAATAGTACAAGACATGTACAATAGAATATAACTCAAGATTGTGTGTTGGGTAATTCCTCTTGTGTGGCCTCAACTGACAAGACCCATACACTACAACTCACACCTTCTATATCAGAACTACTCCTAGACCGATAACCGATGCACCACAATATGTTTTATACCTTCTGATCAGCTTTGGAAGAATCAAGACCAATACTAAATTTAGTATCCCTTTTAGCTCATAAAATGTTGTATCAAAGGTATCTGGCCATATAAACTTCACACTATTCTTAATCAAGACCATAAGAAGTGCTACTAATCATGATAATTCCTGTATGAATCACCAGTAATATCCAGCTAGCCAAAATAAACTCTATAATTCAAATATGTTCTTGGGATTAACCCAAGAAACTACAAATATCACCTACTTTAGATCAACTGATGAACCTATCTCTGAGATAATATGAACTGGGAAGTGAATCTAATCCATCCAAAAGTTGAACTTTTTGAGGTTATCATATAACTGATTCTATCATAGTGAGTACAAAATAATCTCAAGATGTTGGGTATGGTCATGTTTATTTTGAAAATACATCAAGATATCATCCACAAATACCACCACAAATGAATCTAGATATGGATGGAAAACTCAGTTCATTGAAGCTATAAAAATTGTTGATGCATTTGTAAGACCTAATGACATAAGTAGATATTCATATAGACCATACCTTCTATGAGAAGTTTTTTGAGGTATTTCTGTAGGTCGAACACGTATCTGATGATAACTTGATCTAATATCATTTTTTGAGAAAACCTGAGCTCCTCAGAGTTGTTCGAAGAGATCATATATTCATGGAAAGGGACACCATTTCTTAATCGTTAATTGGTTCAATTTTCAGTAATACACACATATCTTGAGGGTTTTGTCTACATTTTTTTCAAAAAGGACCGGCGAACCCCACATAAAAGTACTGGGTCGTATAATCCCCTTTGATTATAAGTCCTCTAACTACCAATTGAGCTCTTTAAACTCCATGGTAGTCATCCTATAAAGATGAATGGATATCGGTGAAGCTCCTAACACTAGATTGATATAGAAATTTACCTCTCTCTCAAGAGGTAAACCAAAAAATTCATCCTGAAAAACATCCCTAAAATGATCAACCACTACATGGAAGACTCAGGACATGATCCCTAATCATCCTGATACAAACTAGAAATCTAAGCTTTCATCCCACCCAGCCCAAGATGCTTGGATCCATCTCATCTTTCCTAGACATCTCATTCACCCTTGTGAATAAAAACCCCACACTATGGTGACGTAAAGGTCACCCTCCATATATTACAGTCGACATGAGAATGATAATAAACTATCCATTACATCCCAAGTATGATGTATAACCCTATCATCTCGGGGATAAAGAGATCCCATATGAAGTGACATCCACCTATCTCAAGGGGGAATTCCCTGCACCAGTGCACAATCTCTGATTGTATCCCCAACAGAGTATCTAGTTTCATGATGCCATCCGAAAAATGAACAACGATCCCAAGGCTCTCTACAAAAGGTACAGATATTAAACTATGTGAAGAACCTATATAAAAAAGAATATAAACTAGAGTAGAGTCTACTAAGATCATACCTCTCACTATAGATGGAATGGTGCTCTTATCCTTGGGAGTAAGTTGTATAGAACATATCTAGCCTGAACCATGGTCCTGGGACACAACCTCACTAACCATAGTAGGCCCACTCTACTTTCTAGGTACAACTGGTGTCTGGATGCCTCATCCATGACCACCACCTCGACTTGAATGAAAATCACTACTCAAGATCCCAGCCTGATGTGTATTTGTGAATCCTACTCCTATACTTGAAGTCCGAGTTGATCCCCTTACACTAACTGATGGTGGGAATGTCCTGCAAAAACGTTGTACGTGGCCCATCTTGTCGCATGGTCGACACTCGACTAGGTCACTATCGCACTGACTCATCATATGTCCTCACCTCCCACACTAATTATAGAAGATAGAACTACCATCACTAACATCCTAGCTAGTACTACCCTTATAAGAATCCTCAAAATGGTGCTTCCTACCACCTGATACTAAACCAACTGGGTCGAGAGGATGAACTACCCTACTCTGCACCCCCAGCTTCCCTTAGGTTTTATTTAGTAATAAGCACTTGAATCACTATTTCTGTAATAATAGTCAACTAAAACATGTTGAAATATGATCCAATAGAATTATTGAGACCTTCCTTGAAGCTTCTCAGCCTCGACGGATAATCAGCAAGATAAATTGGCGCAAAGTGTTGAAGCTTTGTGAACCTTGCAGAATACTCCATAATGGTCATTGCTCCATTCTCCAAAAGCATAAACTCACTGTACCACTTATCTCTCGTGGTATCAGGAAATAAGTAATCATAAAACCTTGATTGTAAATCCCTTCAAACTATATCTTGAATTTCATCATCCTGGTTCAAAACATCCCACCAACACTTAGGATATCCTATAAAAATATAAGTCATTGTCTTCACTATCCTCTCAGTAGGTGCCTCTATATGCTCAAAAATAAAAAATATAGTCTCAATACATAGCTTAGTATCTTTTGGACCACCATACCTTAAACACGTGGGAGGATGTTGTTGTTGGAACACATATGTTAGATCTTCCATTAACAAGGTAGAAAGTGGGGATTTCTAAAAGGTATTCATAAATCATAGGAAACACTCACAGAACTGGGCATCAACACCCATGTCCGATGTAACCACTGGTGCTACAACTAGAACTACAGAAGTATCTAATGTAGCCCAAGGGCCACCACCTCAGGAGCATGGTCATCGCCACCCTCCTAGCATATGATTGGGGACCTTTGTGGTGGCATGTCTCTACAATTCCAAACACATGACTCAGAAAAGAATTGAGTAGAGACCAATTCACATATATAAAAACATATGATATGTCAAATCCTTCCTATAAACAATTCACACCTCTCTTCTTGCTCCAAAATCTAGGACTAGGTAATAGGAACCACGCTAAATCCAGGTCAAGTTATCTATTTCACAATTTCACATTTCATTTAAATTCATATTTATTTACAATTATCTTTAAATGGTTTAATTGAATGGGTCACCACTCCCAATCCATAATGGGAACATACACCTTATGAACTAAAATATGGAATCCACTTAATCCTAACCATAACTCGTTCCTGCCCATGCAACCAATGGTCCATGACTCAACATTCCATAATTGATATATTAGGGTGTCTACTGTAGCCTATATAAGAAAAAAATATTTTTTCTACAATAGGAACTATAAGTACCAACTATGTTTCTCAATCTCCTATAAAAATAATTTATCAAATATCAATTATATCATGCATGGAACACATAATAATTTCACGCAGTCAAGAAATGAATCCTATATGGAATGGCATATGCATGGAATGTGAATCTTGTAAGGTTCATAAAATGATGCATGAGATGGAATCTTCTCATCTAATAGATCCAAATATAAAAATATGTAATCATATTAAGCATCAAACCTCAAGTGCATTACCCAATAGTGGAATCAAATCAACTATAAAATAAAAATACATAATAAAAATTTCCCATTCAAGGAAATTTGGATTTTTCATGTATGTGGGCTAGCTAATCCCAAGAATAACTCATTACCAAATCCCAATTTGTTCCTAATATTCTTTATATTTTCTCAAAATGGTAAAACCAGAAAACTAAACCCACTGATACCACTTTGTAACATCCAGAACAGGATTCCACTGAACAATGCTCCGAGATAGTGGGTCACATTGCCTTAAGTGCAGCTCCCCATATTCTAGAGGCTACCGACTAAAAGCAAGGGCCTATGGTGTGTCTGTGGGGAGAATACACCCTCATTTCATAGTGTAACATAGCATTATAACATATAAATGAATAACATAAGCATAATATAAATCACTGATAGAAGATGAATATTTATAAGACAAAAGTAATAACTAGTATCAAAAGGATTGTCTTATACAACATGATAAAAGTGTCTTATCTCTATAAAAAATGACAGTAAGTATATAGAAATAGGCATCCAATACATTACATGTATCAAAAGAACAAAAATATCAAAAGGAACTATCTTCAACTAGCATCACAATCCAAGCTCAGTCACGTGCTCTCCTACTCCTAATCATAATCAGTCAATCATCATAAAGTGGGTGCTTACCTTGGTCCCTACCTATATCCATGAAGTCTATCTAGGTACCCAATGACATCCCAAATAGGGTGTGAGAAAACACTCATTAGTCCATCTCCAATAGTTTATATAACCAATCGATTCTGTGTGTAAACAACGAAGCAGTTTTTAGTATATCATATGTATAACAATAATAAAATTAAAGTGTCAAATATAGATATAATTATATCCATCCAAACATGGATCCTGATGAAGAACAACCAAGCTACCATAATAAGGGAAACTATAAACATGGAACTGTAATCATGGATAACTATAAAACATGGTAAGGAAGATGTAATACTATCCAGTCTAATGATTGTAATCAAATACCCATACTAAGGATATATGTGAATCATAGAAAAAATATCCACAATGGCCATGTTGTGTAATCAAGTGTCAAACCATGAAGGGACTAATCCAAGGTATAACAAAACAAGGCATCGTCATCGAGTCTATAGATCACCTCGATGGAAACTCAGTAATGATTTAGGTGGATCCAAGGAGAATGTCCACAGATCATGTCCAATGTATGTCCAATCAAGTTGGATACAAGGGGTAGCAATGCCCATGGAATTATATAGAATCTGGATCCTGGGAGTATAAATATCCCAAGCATCCACTACTATAATCAATATAGATCCATGTAGTGGAAATTTCCATAGAATCCTATGGAATTAGGATCCAAAGATAATAAATATAATTTTCATCCACTACATAAACCATTATCATTCACAACCAACGAGTTATTACAACCATTCAACATTTTCTAAATAAACCATTTATCCATTTTGATTATATGTAAAACATGAAAAGGAAGAAACAACCTTCTTCCATAAATCCAATTAAATTCATTCATTTCATTTATAAAAGAACAGGTAAAATAAGTTTCTCACAACCTTAAACAATTCATTAAATCCTCATTAAGCCTCCCACTAAAATTGGCATGTTCACACGCACCCAACGGGGTGGTACCACATAGGGCATATACAAGGGCACGCCTCAAAGGTGGCATGGTTTGAGGTGAATGACCTTCAATAGTATAATGGTACTAGTGGTCAACCTAAACAGTTTCCAATCAATTTAATCAACGCATTCAATTAATTTTAAGGGTAACGTCAGAAGGTCCAGCATACGGAAAAATTACAACAAGGAATATAAAACACCAAACTTTAAGGGAAAGGTATATACCACCACTATATGTCCGTGCTAGAACACTCAACCAATATTAACCTGTAATTCAGTCCAAATCATGTGAAAAAGTAATAATAGAAAAAAACCCTGGAAATAGGGCTTGTTAGCATGCACCTAAATAACTCCATCGATACGAAGGCAAATTAAGAACATCATGAGATGAATGAATAACTTACTAACATAGATCCAACAAGATGAAAAAATTTCGATTATAAGTCCAGATGATAAATCAAGAGACAATTCTATATTAAGAGGTCTTCAATTTGAGAATATCCTCTACTTTGTTCACTAGAATGATAGGAGAAAATAGATTTAGGTTTTAAAAATGTTTAAGGGAAAGTGGTAATTTCCCCTTAAATTCTGAGGTTGCATGGTTTGGATGCACGGTTGGACAAACTGTGTGCCAATCATGTTCCCTTCTTTGTCTAAGAAACCCCATTACACAGTCATGAAACATGGTTAGAAAAAACTTACACTGATTTCTCATTTTGGATCTGATTAAAATTATAAGTGGATCGTATGGGCATGCACCCCTGGATGTATAGTTTCTTCAAACCATGTGGCCATGCTCTAACCTCTAAAATTCCCCACATGGTTAGCAATAATTGTGCACCATGGTATTCATAGTTTCTACTGACCATAAGGCATAGTTTTTTTTCTCTAAAAGTTAGTCTTCAAGCTTCAAAAAACCCCCGGACACCCCCCGAAACTCCCATGATCTCACTAGACACTCACATTAGGTCAAAACCAAGGATTCAAACCAAAATAAAAATATATGTACATCATAGGAAAACTTAGGATCTTACAACCATGATGGTCATCACTTATGATATATTAATCCTTTTAATCAAAATTTTCACCCATGCTCGTGTGATCTCTTGTGCTTATGACCTAACCCACCATGATTTGTTGTTAATTTTTCCCTTAATGGTATTTTTATCTCACTCCTTTTGTTTCCCCACTTCCCTATGAAATTATATACATGATTATGAGTTGAAGATTGTTTTATTTATTGAAATGGTATAATATTTATGCATGCTTAGATTGTGTTTGATTTATGTAAATGGTTTTATAATTTATGAACTATGTATTATTTTATAGTTAAAGTATTCAAAAATATCACATAATTATAAAAAATGAAGGCTTTTATATTAAAAACATCTAAATGATAATATGAAAAGGTCACATTGGAGGTAATACAACATTATAGCTGAGAGTGGGAAATCATTCTAGAATTACTAGGGCATCATATTCTGTTATGACCTCCCCGATGACATATATTTTATCTCAAACATTTTCATTGTTCTTGAGGCCAGTACATCTCATTCCATGTCATGCTAATATTCAGTCTCCCTCACAATCGCTACGTGTTGATGTCAGGTATCAATGTCAGTTGGTCTTTAGATATTAGAAAATGTTGAAACTCCCCAATAGGAATCCATGGTACACCTTAACAGTTATCAATGGTGTTGAGGTGGTACAATGGATCAAAATATGCTTCCCATGAGATTTTCATAGAGTAATATTCCACAATATCATGTATCCATAGAAACTGAAATTCCTAGAAGTTTCTACATTGATAATACCTCACATCCAGTAATACCTCCATCACTCGACCACTTCTACCTTTAATGGGGTCCTATCACTCTTGCACTTCAAATATACTATCTTCTTAGTTGAAAATACACACTCAATAAGTTAAAGATTCTTCAATATTCTTTTAAATATCTCATTGAAAGTGTCATTTTTTACTATATCCCCTATTGAATAATATTAGGATTCTTTTTCCTCTTTCTATTAAATACTTTACATATTGATAAAATTTCTCTTAAACTAGGCCAGTTATAGGTAACTAGTGAAGCCCCTTGAAGATTCTATTGAATTACTCGATAATGTTTGAGGTCATGTGTCTATACCTCTTCCTCCAATCATATTTCAATGTTTATTTCTATTTTAGAATTTGTATCACGTGATCATACACTTCCTGTTTAACTCTATGAATTCCTTATAATAGCTTCTCAAAACCTCATTAATCTGGATCATATACTACATTAAAGTGATCATATTTCACATAAATTAATTTTATAATTATATCGACATAGTAAAAAATGAGAAAGAGATTGTATACCAAGCTTCATGATAGCCTTATTCATAGGTTTATCAAGGAATTTATTTCACACATTGATGATAATGTATCTGATGCATTATTGATGATGTGCATTTAGGTATTTCCAAGTAACATGATATGTGTTTATTGCCTTGTTGATTTCCAAATTATAATCAGATATTAGACATACACCTCGAATTCGATTGAAATGGTTACAAATTCATGTTAAAAACCAAATACAAGATTCATAATTTCCCTTCTATATAATAGAAAATACAAGTAGTAGAGGTGAATGATTATCATATTAGGTTATTATAATCAGCAATACGCCTATTTACTTTCTATATAGAAACATTCCATCAATTTTTATAAATTTTTTTCATTAATGAAATTTTAAAATACACTGAATGAATGGACAAATCAACTGATCAAATTTAAATGAGATGGATCAAGTCAGTTATCTTAAGACATGTGTTTATTTATATAGAGGTGGAAAAAAGTTTGTTTTTTTGTCTTAGTATATATTATAATTATGGAAACACACAATATGATTCATCTCAATCACCGTACATCTTGAAAATTGAATTATATTTTTCTATCCATGCCTTTTTATAGGAAATATTGTAACCAAAATTTTTTTGTATCCTCTCCTGCATAAGGGATATAGGAATATCTTGGAAACTTCTGATCATATAAAAAATAATAGATGACACAAATTAATTATCCAATGATGTGTGATCTTATGTCAGGTCTGGCTGCATGCAAGTATGAGATGCCTCAATCTTAGAAATTCTCCCGCCTCCTAGAGAAATGTTAGGAATCACACTCAAGTGAAAACAATAATTATCAATATATTTATCACATAGTATGATTTATTTTTTTGGTTTTAATCCTCAACTAAATATGTACAGTTTCCCTCGATATGAAATCTTTTCAGTATATGTTTCATTGTTTATTTTCTTTTAAAATATATTCCAACCTATAATGTTCTATCCAATTCATAATCTATCCTCTATAACTTCAGGAAAATCAGTTGATGGTGTGATGATATTCCAATCAAATTCTGGAAAATGTTTCATTGCTTTAGACCAAGATGTGAATAGTGGTGGATGATTTATTGTGCATCGAGGCTGATGTAAAACTACTTAATTTCTTGAAACTTATTATATAAATACTATATATTCCTCATCGTTATCATTTTTGTCTCTATTTGTTCCATCATTTGACACTTACTCATCATCAAAATGGTATTACAGTATATTCGGGGGATCTATTTAGTTGTCTTCTTCTACATGATAGGTAATAGTCTCATGTTCTATGGATGGAACTTCTTAGATGAATCTTGTATATCTATATCATTATAAATTTTCACATTGCTACTGGATAGTTGAAAAGTACACAAATAACTCCATTATTGAATTATCATATAATTGGTTAAATAATTTTTTTTCTTGGACCTAGTCCTCATCATCATCCAATTGAAACACAAAATGCCATAGCCTATCCTAGAATTGAAAATGACTATAAATAATAGATGAGATCTACTAATCAGGTATCATATTTAACTAACCATGAATTATTTCCTAAAGTTCTATTAGGTTACAAAATCAAATGTCCAAACCATTACTGCTAGTTATATACTATATTAACATCCTTGCTTTATTTTAATAACTTCCCCATAGTAGTAAACATAGGAAAACATGATTTTCTATATGAAAAAATCTTTCTGATCAAGATTTATATAGTTTAAATAATATTGATAATAAGGAATAATAATGTAGTGTTGACCACACAGTCTTTACTTTACTGAAATTTTAGAATGCCTCCATATATCCTCATAGATGACACTAATGTTTTGTAGTAAAAAATTAATATTCTTAAGGTATGTTTAGTATTTTATAAAGAGAATTTCAATTATCTAAAGCATTTCCTATGATAGTGTTAAACTAGGTGTGTAGCAAGGCCCATTGTCTTGCCCTAGGTGGTGATTGCTTCAAATACCAATGTCTGCTTTTTTTGGATATTACCCCTAGGTAAAATTTTTCTAGATACACATCCACTTGTAGTATCTAGACAGGGGTTTTAATGTTCAGATAACCACACAGTATTTACTTTATTGAAATTTTATAATGTATTCTTAGATCCTAAAAAATAACACTAATGTTTTGTACTAAAAATTTTAATCTTCCTAAAGGTATGTTAAATAATTTATAAATATGATTTGAATCATCTAAAGAATATCCCTCTAGAATGTCAAAATAAGTGTACAGTAAGGCTCATTGTCGTGCACCAGGTGATGATCGATTCAAATCCCAATGCAGACTTTTCGAGGTTATTATCCCTAGGTATAACTATGCTAGAGCCACATCCACTTTTAGTATCTAGATAGATATTTCATTTCTCAGATAACCACAAAATATTTTCTTTACTGAAATATTATAGTTTCTTATATCCTCAATAATGACACAAATGTTTTGCAGTAAAAAATTTAATCTTCATAATGGAATTAATCGTCTAAAATAGATCTTATGGGAGTGAAAAACCAGGTGTTCAGTTTGGCCTCTATGTCGTGCATTTATCCCTCTTTGATCCCAAGTAAATCCTATGTTAATCTTAAGTTAATAAATAGCTAATAATTATTCAATCCTAAGTTAATCCATAGTTATTCATTAATTAATAATTAATTAGTTATTAGTTAAACATTAGTTAATCCTAAGTTAATCAATCCTTAATCATTGACTAATCATTATTTAATCAATAATTAATCATTTTTAATCATTTTTTTAATCATTCATTAATTAAAAAAATATTAAATGGTTAGTTTATAGTTAATTAATAGTTAATCATTAAGTAATTATTGGTAAACCATTATTTAATAATTATTTAATCATTAGTTAATCATTAGTTAAGCATTAATTAATCCTAAGTTAATCATGCCTTAATCATTTATTAATCCCTCAATAATCATTAGTCAATTAATAGTTATTAATTAGTTACTTTATGGTTAATTATTTTTTAATCATTGATTTATTATTAGTTAATCATTAATTAACCATTATTTCACCATAAGTGAATCATTATTTGATCCTAAGCTAATCTTATGTTAATTATTATCAAATAATTATTTTTTCTTAAGTTAATATTTAGTTAATCATTGGTTAATCAATCCTTAATCATTAATTTATCATTAGTTAATCCTTAGTTAATCATTGGATATTTATTAATTATTGAGTAGTTAATTTAAAGCTAATTAATAGTTAATTATTATTTAAATATTGGTTAATCATTAATTAATAATTAGTTCCTTATTAATAAATCAATAGTTAATGATTATTTAATCCTTAGTTAATCATTATTTAATCATTATTCAATCCTAATTTAATCATTATTTATTCATTAGTTAATAATTATATTGGAAAAAATCCCTCAAGGAATTGTATCGGTGTTTTTGGGGTGATAGTATTTGTTGAAAAATCCTAATGACTGCGAATTAGTATGGTTGGTGTTGCCAAAGTAGGTTTTTAAGGTGGCATAGTGTCCTAGTGTTTTTCAAATTTTTGAGCCTCAAAATCAAGAGTTTGTTTTTAGAAAAGGATGGTTTTCCACAAAGGGGGTCATAGTTTGTGGAGCATGAATCATAGTTTATAGACTGAAAAGGAGGCACGTGTAACGATGAAGTAAATCTGGAAAAGGAATATTTCTTCATAGTAGCGCTATGTAAACCATGTAAGGAAAAAATTGTGGGAGGCTCATAGTTTGTGGGGGTCCTGAAGTTCACGGGAAGGCTTGTCATTTACAGAATGAGGTAGCAAGTTTTTGATTCATAAAGGGTTTTCCTTTGGGGATAACATCATTCACCACAAAGAAAGAAAGACACTATGCGGACCATGTGGTATAGTACACGGTGAAGGTTATACCACATAGATTTTTTAGGTAAATTGAATTAGAAGGATTTGAAAATCTATTTTACTATATAAATACTGCTAATCACATCATTACATAAAGAAATTTTAATTAAAAACATCATTTCTCCAGGAATAATTTTGTGAATTCTGAAAGAGTTCATGAGGAAGGATTCTGCGAAAGAGAGAGTTTTCAGGGAAGAAATACTGTGAAGGGTTTTATGTGAAGTCGGTTTGTGGAAAGGGGCTTCCGGGTCTCTATAAATTGCAAAGGAAAACGGTCCGCGGAATCATAGATGGTCCACGGATGAAGCAGAAGTCCATGGAAGAAAAAGGGGGCCACGAATAAGGGGTGTTCCAGGGAATAAAATGGCATCCATGGAAGAATAGTTCGTCTGTGAAATAGGGATGGTCCATAGAAGAAGAGGTCATATGTGAAGCACTCAACCCATGAGGTGAAACATAGTTCATGTAAGATTCAAGGTAGTTCATAGAGGATGCAAGGAAGTTTGTGAAGTTACTAAAACAATTTGTGAAAGAAATTTCTGGAAACTAACAGTATGTGGAAAAGAGGAACTTCAATATAGAATCTACCTACAATTGAGGATGCATTCATTAATGAAAATTAAGGGAACTATAAGTCCATAAAATATGGGTAATCCCTTCCAAGATCAGTGAAAAAAGGAAGAGGAAGATAGTGATTCTTTCCACCAGTAGTGATCCAGAGAAAGAGACTCAGAGAGTAACCCTTGGGAAAGTAGTGAGTTGACCCTAAACTTTTTAAAGGTAGTGTGCCTGGGCATAGAAGTGATCTCAGAAAAACATTGTAATTTGGTAGTGAGCCTTAGTGTATTTGGTATATCGGCACAACATCGTTGTATTCTCTTTGGATGTATCCTAGTGAGGGTGAACCAAGTAAAATTGTTGTGTCCCATTCATGATTTCATTTTTGTTCATACATTTTTATGGGATGAGAGAAGAGTGTTTTTTTTAACGATGAAACAATATCTGAAGGGGCATTGGTTTTAATCTATCATACCCCGATTCACCCCCCCTCTCAGGTTATTTGAGCTAGTGGTCCTAACACATTCAATAATAATTTGTTATTCATTCCTTAATCACTTCTTAATTATTAGTTTTTAATAGTATATTATGAGTTAATTGATAGTTATTCATTATTTCACTAATATTTATTCATCATATAATTAATATTAATTACTAATTACAAAGTAATTACTTATTAGTTAATTATTAGCTGATGTTAAGTTCATAATGATTGCTAAATTAATTTTCAATTAATTAATAATTATGTCACTAATATTTAAAAACTACTAATTAATACTAAATAATAATATCTTTATAATAATAAATCCATTGCTAATAATAATTATAAATTAATTACTAAATAGTCATAATTAAATAATAATAATTTACTTACTAATGTGAACTATTATCTATAAACTATATTTAAGTAGTTAAACAACTAATTAAAAAAACAATTAAAACTAACTAAAAACTAAACAACTTAGTAAATAAAATAATTAAAACTAACTATAAACAAAACAACTAAATAAATAATTGACCTTAAAATAAATTAGAAAAAAAATAACTTTAAATGATGCTTCAGAAATTCAGCACTCCCTTAAGGCCCTAAAAAAATGCACATGAGGGATTAAAAATTTAGGAAAAAACTAGAGAGAGGGGGTGATGTTTAGAGGGAGGGAGATAAAAATTGAGTGAAGAGAGTGGGGGTAAAGGGGCGTGGCGTGAAATGTGTGATCATTCCAAATGCCTTTCACATAAAAAAAAAGTTAACTTAATGCCTTTTATACTTATCTGAAAGGCATTAAAGAGGTTGATGCTTTTCTATCTTTTTTTAAATAACTAATTTTTATTTACTTTTTTTAAAACTTATTTTTAAAAAAATCCACATAATCAGTATTGTGAGTGTGAGTGTGTGAGTCTGTATAGATGAAAAAAATTACTACCATAGTTTTTCCATTTAATAGCATGCAAAAGGGGCTTTAACAACATTAAAAAGGCATTTTTGTCCCCAACACCATTAAGGGGGGATTTATTAGCACTAAAAAAAGACTTGATAAAGGGGGGTGTTTATCGGTGATAAAAAAACACTGATAAAAGAATCCTTTATCAACACTTTTTTTAGCCCTGATAAAGATCACACTTTATCAGTGATTTCATTAGAGCTAACAAAGGGGGTCTTTATTAGCGCTAGAAATAGCATTAATAAATTCCCTACTACTGTAGTGTGTTGTTTGAATAATAGAACACTACAGCAAATACACCTGTATGAAAATAAAAAATTTAATTGAAATAAATTTTACATCCAAAATAAGAAAACACTATTTTATACATTTCAAACAATTTTTTGTATAATTACATTTGAAATTACAATCCATAGGCATTTAAAAATATTTATGTTTCATCATCTTTGGAACCCATGACCCCCTCTCAAAAAAGCCCGACCATGGTATCACTTGTCGAGAAAACCACCCCAACCCAAGTAAAAGAATCCAAATATATAAAAAAACAAATATTTTGTTGGTAATGCTATAAATAAATAAATTAAACATAAATATGAAATAATGCATTAATAAAATGTAAATTTTAAACAAAAGGACACACTTAGAGTCATACTGGTCACATTATGCATCGAATTGAGGTGAGGCGGATTACTACACATCAAAAATGACTTATGGATCATTTTTCTAAATTATCAAAATAATATGAATACATTGTCTCTGTTTTGAGTCTGTCATTTTTCTTTTTTACTAAAATGTCATTTTAAATAGAAAACACACACTTTAAGTCATACCAATCACATTATGTGTTAGTTTAATGTGAGACTAATTCATACATGTAAAAAATTACTTATAAATCATTTTCCTAAAGTATCAAGTCAATCCAAGAGAATTTTCTAGATTTTTAGTGAGTGGCAGACGTTTTGAACTAATATCTCAATTTTAGAATGACAATGACCACCTCGATTTATACTAAGAACACCGTTTATCAGGTTTAGGTGCGTCTTACTTCTACATGTCACAAATGACTTATGTATTTTTTATTAAAGTATAAAAACAATTTTAATGTGTTTTCTCATTTGTGATTATTTCACTTGTGTTTTTTACTAAAATGTTGATTTTAAATAAAATGAAACACTTGGAGTCATACCGGTCACACCATGCATCATATTGAGGTGTGGTTGACTTATAAACATAAAATATTACTTATGGTTCATTTTGATAAATTATTAGAATAATAAGAATTCATTTTCTTGATTTTGAGTGTGTCACTTATTCTTTTTACCAAAATGTCATTTTAAAATGAAAACACACACTTTGGGTTATACTGGTTAAATTGTGTGTCAGTTTGATGTGAGAATAATTCCTACACATCAAAAATTACTTATGAATATTTTTACCAATTTATCAAGACAATCAGAGAATGTTTTCTTCATTTTTGGTGAGTGAAACATATTTTGAACTAAAATGTCAATTTTAAACTGATAAAGGACACTTTGTGTCATACTGGGCACATGGTGTATCAAATTGAGGTAATGTTGATTCCTACATGTCACAAATGACTTATGCTTCATTTTACTAAATTATTAAAATAATATGAATTTATTTTCTTGGTCTTTTGTATGTCACTTCTCCTTTTTACTAAAATTAATTTCAATTTTAAATAAAAAGACACACTTAGAGTCATATCGGTCACACCGTGTATCAGATTGAGGAGTGGTTTATTCCTATGCATAAAAAATGACTTATGAATTTTTTTCCTAAAGTATCAAAACATTAATAATGTTTTTTCTCAGTTTTTGAGTATGTCACTTGTTCTTTTTACTAAAATAAATGTCAATTTTAAATAAAAAGACACACTTGGATTCACATCTCTCTCATCATGCATCAGATTGACTTATGATTGATCTCTACATGTCAAAAATGAATTATGGATCATTTGTTTCAAAGCATAAAAACAATATGAATATATTTTCTCAATTTTTTGTATGTAACTTGATCTTTTTACTAAAATTAATGTCAATTTTAAATAAAAATACACACTTCGAATCGTATCAGTCAGAACGGGCATCGGATTGAGGTGAGGTTTATTCTTATACATAAAAAATGACTTATGAATCATTATCATAATGTATAAAACAATATGAATGTGTTCTCTCAGTTTTAAGTATTCCACTTGTGTTTTTTACTAAAATGTCATTTCAAACTGGAAACACACACTTTGAGTCATAATGGTCACATCATGTGTTGGTTTTATGTGAGACTGCTTCCAATATATTACAAATGACTTATGAATAATTTTACTAAATTATCAAGACAATTGGAGAATATTTTCTCAGTTTTCAATGAGTGACATTCTTTTTGAACTAAAACTTCAATTTTAAACTGATAATAGACACTTTGAGTTATACTGATCACATCAGGCATTAGATTAAGGTTTGATTTATTCCTATACATCAGAAATTACTTATGGATTATTTTTCTAAAGTATAAAAACAATAAAAATGTGTTTTATTAGTTTTTGAGTATGTCACTTATTCTTTTTACTAAAATTAATTTCAATTTTAAATAAAAATACACACTTAGAGGCATATCGGTTACACTGTGCATCAGATTAAGGTAAAGATGATTTCTACACATCAAAAATGACTTATAAATCATTTTCATAAAGTATAAAAACAATATAAATGATTTTTATTAGTCTTGAGTATGTTAATTTTCCTTTTTACTAAAATTAATGTCAATTTTAAATAAAAATATGCACTTGAAGTGATTCCAATCACACTGTATGTCATATTGAAGTTGGGGTGATTCATGTGCATTGAAAATGACTTATAGATCATTTTTATAAAGTATCAAAACAATCTAAAAGTGTTTTCTTAGGTTTGAGTATTTCACTTATCCTTTTTACTAAAATTAATGTCAATTTTCAATAAAAACACTTAGATTCATATCGATCACACTATGAGTATAATTGAGGTTCAGTTGATTCTTAAACATCACATATTACTTATGGATTTTTTACCTAAAGTATAAAAATAATTTGAATGTGTTTTATCAATTTCTAGTATGTCACTTAATCTTTTTACTAAAATTAATGTCATTTTTAAAAAAAATAGACACACTTAGAGTCAAACCAGTCACAATGTGTGTTATATTGAGGTGTAGGTGATTCTTATACATCAAAAATTACTTATAGATCATTTTACAAAATTATAAAAACAATACGAATGTTTTTTCTTGGTTTTTAGTATGTCACTTATGTTTTTTACTAAAATTAATTTCAATTATAAATAAAAAGATGCACTTTGAGTCATACCAATCACATTGTGTGTTTGAATGGGGTGTGGTTTATTCCTACAAGTCACAAATGACTTATAGATAATTTTAATAAAGTATCAAAACTATATGAATGTGTTTTCTTAGTTTTGGGTATGTGATGTGTTTTGTGAACTAAAATGTAAATTTTAAACTAAAAACATAAAGTTTGAGTCATCTCGAGCACAATGTGTATCATATTGAGGTGTGGATGATTTATTTTATGATGTTTGGTTTTCTTTCAACTATTTTTACCAAGATATAAAAGAGATATCTATTCCATTTGGATGGAAAAATAAACCACATGCCACCTGAAATGCCTCATCCAATAGCAATATGTTCTCTCTTTTTTGGCTTGTTGCAGATAGTTGAAGAAAAAAATGAATTCCTAAAAGAATCCACCTATATAAGAAAAAAATTATTATGTTATTAATACTATAAGAAAATAAATTAAACATAAATATGAAACAACATATTAATAAAATTTCAATTTTAAACTGAAACCACACAATTTGAGTCATACTAGGAACATCATGACTCAGATTGAGGTATAGTTCATTACACCATGTCTTTTTATCCTACAGTGCATGATCATAGTACATGAGTGAATAATCCTTGTTGAAGAAGTTATTTCTTCATGATATCTATGAAAATGACTCTTTGTTGATGTTAGCTTTTTGATGGTATATGATATCTCTCATAAATTTTCAAACATAATAAACACAATATTTTCCATTGTTTTGTTGTGGAAACTACGGAAACATTGAGAAAAATAAGTACTTTGTTTTGATATGTGTTTTAATAGTGAAATATTATTATATATACCCTAATAATTATCCACTTTTAGAAGTTGATAGGCACCTTGTACACATGGACTATCCTTATTCCATGATTTTCATGATATTTAAACACCTCCATATTATAAAAAATCTCATTAAACCATAATATGAAATATATAACTTGAAGTTTAGTTCTAAAACGTTGGATGTAGATTCACAAAAAATCATCACATGTGGTCTGTTTGTTGGGTATCCATGCAGTAAATATAGGAAATAAATATTTAGAGTATCTAAATTGACTACAATGAGTTCTCAATGTTTACTAAATAAAGAATAAGTAATTAAAGGAATAAAAATATATTTTATATGATTAAATTGTAGAGTTTTACCCTTGAATCATTGGTAATAAGAATAGTTTGTCATCCATAAGTTTTCTTTCAAACACTGCAGCCAGTTTTTTCCATTATTTCATCATTTTTAGTTGATTTTATTTTGGTTTGGTCTATATAAGTGATGTGAGGAATAATGAGTCTATATTTATGTTCATAGGGTTTTACCTTCAAATAGTATTGATATAGACTCCTGTAAAAAAATATGAATTTTATTTATTCATAATCAACATAGTAGATCAGCTATTGGAAAAAATAATAATGAAAACAAACCTCATGTTTACATTTATAAATAAGACACCTATAAATTCATACTTAAGTATTTGATTTACATTATCAAGAGAAATAAAGTCTGTAATGGCCTCTTTGTACATTTATTCTTCAAAGTAAACTATGTTATTACTAGCACTTTGTAACCTTGTATCTACATGAACCTTCAATGTTAGTAAGTGCATATATTCAACAGGTGTGGGAAAGTTTATTTATAAATATATTTTCAATTGTTCGGTTGATCCTTTAGATCATTTTTATTTGACCTTTCATTTCACCCCCTTCCCTTTATTTGTCTATAATAACATTTGTTAGTTTCTTTAATTGTTAAAGATTTAGCATGAAAAATAAATTAGAAATGAATTCCTCTATGTTGAAATGTTTTTTACAAGATCTAATGACCATGATATGGATGTTACAATATATTTCTCGATCATATGAATATCTACATCATCAAGTGGAACAAGTATCTCAATGTTCATCTCATGATCTATGTTAATACATACTCTCGTATAACATGTTAAAAATTTTCTGTTGTGTAGAGTGTCTTCTTAGATATTGAACATTATATCCCTTACAAAAAGGTGGTGGTTGGGTGTTGATAGATATAAATCATATTCATTTTCACCTTGTATGATATCAGTACAGAAAAGGTATCAGTGTCTACCTAATTCACATTTCACATAAACAATTATGAGAATATTTATTACCTCATCTAAGATAGATCTTTGAGGGGAATGGCTCACCTCAAAGCTGGTGGGGTGGGGGGATCATCACATAATGGTTTTTATTTATTTTTTTATTTTATTTGCTTCCCCCCATAATATTTTCTAGAAAATCATAATACTAATGAAATTTTTATTCAAGATCAGCTAATTATACCTGCATATCTTCCATTTTTTTTATCTTTATCCCCTTATTCTTTTATTTTCTCAAAGTATGTTTGGGGCGTCACCCCGAAACCCGCACCTATGATGTAGCCATATTATTCTAGATACTTCAAGTCCACTGATAGTAGATGTTAATTTGGTACAACTGATGATGATTCATGTGTCTAAGTCAGATAAAAATTATAGGAAAATAAGTAATAATTGTTATTTAATACTTATTTCAAGCAAAACAATTTTTTATTATGTCATACTTATACATGCTTCCCACACTTTGTTTGTGTTTTCATCTATTAGTATATCATGTTTATTTACACATTCCTATTTCATAGTATATGACATGGGATGGAAGTGGATTTGGATTTGTATTCATCAGTATGTATATAAATAGATGAACATAATTATGTTATTGTTTCATGTTACATAAATTTTTTATGGTGGATTTAAAATATGTACCAATTTTTTTCAAGTAAATCATAACCTATCCTTGCTTTACAGTAGGGGTACGTTGGTTTTGATGCTAGTTACTTATTTTCAGTACTCAATTGATGTTTTATAAATTAATAATTCTTAATTAAAGTGATTAATACATGTATTTTCAAATAATGGATTACCAGCCATAATGTACCTAAAAATATGTCTCCTCATGATGGCTAGTAAACCCATCCCATGCTTCTCAGCTTATCAGGTGTGCATACATATGTGGTGGGTGCGGGTTTATTTTCCCTTCATAATCTTTGAGATGAAAATTTTATAGAATTGTGTGAAAGCCTCTATGATCCTTTCTAACAAGAATTAATACAAGTTTCTTTTAGGAGTCCTCTACTAGAAATGCACTCTACAAGGGATAATTAAGAGTAAGTCAATGTTTCATTGTTTTTTTAGTAAAATAAAGAAATGATATCATAATTTTACACTAATATCTTCACAAATTAGTTTCTTAAGTACGGGCACAACATGGTTCCATGAATCGACATCAATCAGCACGTGATGCTGGGTGTTGAGCCCAATGAAACTGTTGAACATGGCCTTGTTGGGGTTAGTAGGCTAACCACATGAATTCCATCTG
Source organism: Viscum album (assembly GCA_963277665.1). Taxonomy (NCBI): domain Eukaryota; kingdom Viridiplantae; phylum Streptophyta; class Magnoliopsida; order Santalales; family Viscaceae; genus Viscum; species Viscum album. Next base: position 1,298,067,244 of record OY728135.1, read on the forward strand.
ACCTCGAATTTGATGCCTCTTTTTCTAACCATAATAATTTTTTCAAACACCATCACACTACAACAATATTTTTTTCAAGTACATTGGTTGTTTGTTATCTACCATTTCCTCGGGTTCAACATCATCAGTATGTTGTTTCTCTATATTGGTAGCATCATAATGTGCAGAAGGTTGTTGTTCCTCTATATTGGGGGCCTAGTAGGTTGAGAAACCTAATATTCCTTAGGACTGGGATTATCAACACATACAAAAGTAATTATCTGTATAATTAGTTAATCATTTAATTTAGATTATGTAAATGCAGCAGTGAATAGATAATAACATGAGGTGATTCAATGTATATTAAAAAATATAACCTAATTATTGAACTCTCTTTTTTAAAATTTTGAAGGGATTTGACCCCTATATCGAGTATCCAAATCCCTTCATTGTGGTCTTCTCTAACATACAAGACCCCATCTATATTGGGAATGCTATGAAATTATTGTGATGTCCCAATGAAAGGTTAATCCTTAGTTGAATTTTCATCTGACCCTTCAGTGGTTTTGGTTGATAACATAACAATTTCCCACTTTTAGTTTTTGGGATTTGGAATATAAAATACATGAACTTACTATGATTCCATTATAAACAGTTCATATTTATACCCTTCCTTACTGAAATCCACTTTCATTAATCCCAATTAATCTATTTTAACATCACTCTTGTTATCAACCCACTTGCATTTAAAAATTGGCACTTGGAGTGTTGTATAATCCAACTATCATATTTTTTGATGATGCCAAAGTATGAAATATTCAAATAAATTGGATTTCTTTCCTTGGTTCCAGATACATGCATCACTTCATCCACAAGTGTAACTCCACTATTTTTCATGTTACCACCTTCATCATGTTCATTTTTATAGAACATATAACCATTAATTAAAAATCATTATAAGATAATACATGCACACTTGGTCCTCTAGCTATCCATCAAAGTCATTTGGAAATTTAACATATATCTTCATCTGACTCCATAAAAATATAGCCTCAAAACAATCATATAAACTGTTGATTAGGTATATTTGATATCCAACTTTCGGCCCTTTATGGATTCAAATGCCTAAAAATTTCTTTATTTGTTTCAACATATGGGGAAACCTCTAAACTATTATGCAAAAAATATAGGTTCTCCTTCTCCTGATATATAATATTGATTTTGAAAACATCTATTCTAGACATTCCTTCACCCATAATCCATGCAATGTGATAAGATTTTGATAAACCAATGCTTTCCACACCGGATAGGTAGTCGGTACAAAATTTAACAACTTCCTAAAAAATATATCTCTATAAAATACAACCCTCTAGACGACTTTTATTTTTGACATACCATTTCAAAATATTCATATACTATTTAGTTGGGTACATCCATCTATAATGTATAGGACCACATAGTTGAATCTCCCTTACCAATTGAACCATCAAGTGAACCATTATATCAAATAATATTGATAGGAAGAACATTTCCAATTCACATAATATGATGAAATTTTATTTTTCCATAGTTGGTAATTTCATTGGGTATATAACTTTGATGCATATAGATTTTAAAAAGATACAGAGCTTGGTTAATTTATGATAGAAATTCTTGGGAAAAATTCAACGTAAAGCTACAGGCATTAGATCTTTCATTAAAACATAAAAGTTAGTGATTTTAGACCCTTTAACTTTAAATCAATCATTGAAACAATGTTCTTTATATTTTATGAATACCCATCTGGAACCTTTACATCATTAAAGAAGTTATAAAACTAATATCTCTCCTGCCTAGAAAGAGTGTAAGTAGTTGGAGGAAGAAAATTCTACTTGTCACCCTTTACTAGCACCAACTCTTTTGGTATTCCCATGTCAATCATATCTAACCTAGTCTTAATTCCATCCTTTGTTTTTTTAAGTTCATTTAGTAATGTTCCAATGACACTATCACTTTTTTTCAACATTCATAACATCAAGAAAATTCCTTATGTAAAGACAATTCCAATATGGTAATTCAAAAAAATGGATCTCTTTTTTCAACTGGATTTCATAAGGTTCCAGAAGAAATGTACATATCTTTTAATTTCTCAAACATTTGATCACTTGATAGTGGATATAGTTTTGTATGTTCTTTTGAACTCCCATTGAATGATGTTGTCCAATATTGGTACTTATTTCGCTGGGATAGAATTCTATGATGTCCTAGAAACACAGTCTTTAATGAATGTTTCAACCTAATTGATTGTGTACCTTGTTCACAAATGGGGAACCCTTGAGTTCTTTTAATGCTATATTATAAAAAATTTCCATAAAAAGGTAATTCATTTATCATCCCGTACAACATGGCTATGAACATGGAATCTTTATTTCTGTAAGTATCATACAACATAACACATAAATCCCAAAATAATTTAAAATCTTCAATCAATGGAGCCAAATAAACATCAATATCATTACCTGGTTATTTTGGTACTGATATAAGCATGTATAACATAATTTACTTTCACTTCATGAATAACCATGTTAGAAAGTTATAATTTAACAACATAAATGGCCATGTATTGTGAGTACATATTTGAAAACCAAAAGGATTCACTCTATCTGTGGATAGTAACAAGATGAAGGTTTCTCAGCTTGTTTCCAAATTCAGTATACTCATGATCAATTATCTTATACTAAGGAGTGTCTACTGGGTGATGATCCTTCCCATATTTATTTCTTGTATCTACATGCCACATCAATTTTCTTATAGTCTCCCCACTTCCATATAAGCACCTAAACCTTGGAATGATTGAAAAGTACTATAAAAGATTCATAGGACCTGATTCATCTTTATTGTATTGACTGAAAACTACCATTTTTATTGGAATAAAATAATTAGTACAAAATAAACACAAAAAACACATCAAGGTGGTTGAAAGTAATGCAAACCCATAGCATCATTGGCCACAAATTTCATACCCTCCTTAGGAAACGCACCCAAGAAAAATAAATATAAAATACTCTAATCTGAGGAAGCCATGGATGCCAGATAATCCGCCACCATATTCCCATCCCTCCATGTGTGAGACACCATCATATTGCTACCCCTGAATACGTTGCATTTTCTAATGGTGTATGAGATATGCCAAGGGATATTACCCTTTCCAAGCATTGCATTACAAAGCAGCAAAGAGTCAGACTCCACCATTTAAACCTCAAGCTGACTTTGACTACACATTTCCAGCCCTATGACCATGGCCAGAGCCTCCGCCTGCAGCACATCACCTCGCCCAAAGAAATCCGTGAACGCTGCAATAACAGAACCCCTATGATCTCTTACAATACCACCCCCACGCATCTCCCCTCCAATTATAGACCCATCCGTGTTGAGTTTCAACCTTAAATTATACATATTTAGTATGTCATAAATTTTTTTATATAATATTTAGTACAACCAGCATACAATGGAGTCTTTGAAAAACTCTTTAACTTGTCAAATAACTTTGGATAATCACGAAGTTCATCTTCAACTATCATTTTCATTTCCTCAATAAGATCTCCATCATCATTCACACCTTTAATAATATCCTCAATATGGTATTATTCATTGTCTTCACTTGAAATCATATCATATGATCCATAAAATGATGTGTTATTCTAGTCACTAGCTACATTGACTTTTTTCTTGTCTTTAGTCCAACATTTATAACTTTGATCTATTCTATGATAGATCAAGTTTTCTTAAAAATCCCTTAGACTAATTAGTCTTGAATAAAAACTATGTAAACATGAACAAAGGATTTTATAAGGTTTTCATGCATGATCTTTTTCAAACCTGATGAACTCTTTCACCCCATCTTCATACTCTTTTTTCATACGATTGGCATCCATCAATTTTTTATTCATATCCATCCTATTTGATTCAGTAATATTAATATTTAACAAAATAAATATAAAAAAGGGACTTTCAAATAAGGAGAACCCAACATTTGATTGTTTCAAATAATTTCATCATGATTTTAAGGATATTGGTAATTGAATTTAAGAAAAGAATTACTCCATTGATGGTAGGTGTTATCTTCTAAATTCATCCACAATGATCACTAACAACTGGTATGAGATAACTATTTCTCAGGGTGGTTCAAGAAATATAGGTTTGTGTCTAGAAGAGATGGAGTATGAGTCTGATGCAACAAAATACAATAATAAATATTTAGGAGATGAAGCTAATGAGGATTATAGTTATCTCCTTGAATATAAATGTTCCCAAGATGGGGAGTTGTAGAAGCACTGGAAAACATTTCATAGTTTTCTATATAAAGTTTTAAAAACAACAACATAAGTCTAATACCTACAAGGTGATCCATGATTGGTGTGACCATGAGAAGGCTTAGTTGGTTGGTCTTACACACACTCATGTTGAGATAGCCATTACAGTTTTAACATTCAAAGCAATCCTTCAATTACTCCAAGAAAAGAAAAGTATTTTGGTATCAAGACTGAATTTCAATAGTGCTTAGCTTCCTGTGAGACCAAGGTTGTGGGAATGGGTTCATGATTGATATCCTACGGGTTCGATAGAGTTAGTGGCATGCCCTTTCCATTGTGTTATTATCAATATATAATATATAGGAGGTTATTTTTTGTGTATTTAGGAGGTCTTTGAATGTTAATATGATCATATAAATATAGATACCACCCTTTTTCCTTACACATGTTTTCATTTATAAATATATATAACACTCGTTATTGAAATCCAAAATATCATTCTCATTCTGAAACATCACAGAAAACCAATTTATTAACTTTAAAACCAATCATTTACCCTTAAAATCACATTTACATTATAAAAAACTGATGAATCTTGCCCAAAATAAATCATTGGTACACTTTTTATAAGTTTTTAAAAATTATTTTCACCATTAAAAAACAAGTTACCCTTTATTTAAAATCAATTTTTTTAAAAAAAAATTCCCATTAAAAAAATTTTGTTGTAAAATCAAACATCGAATTCATTTTAAAACTATCGTAGATTACTCACTAAATATTTTCAAAATAAACCCCTTTCAATTTTGAACCAAGGTTTCAAAATTTTAATAACAACCAACCCCCTGTGAGAATCTTGTATCACCTATCATATAGTATAATATGTATAACCAATTACATATATAAATTTACATGGAAATATAAAAAAATAAATTCTATATTATTTAAAAACCATTTTCATAATAGAAAATATAGTTATTGAATATAATAATGGTTTCACAAATAAAAAAGAAATTATTATATTTTTTAAAATATTTTCACCACTGAAAACACTTGTTAAATTTGAAATCCATAGCCATCAAAATAAGGAAATCATATTCAAGTATTACCTCTACAATTCCAAAACACAACAATCATCAATATTATTACTAATTTTATCGGTTTCTACCTTTTCCCCAAACTAACTTAGATTCTCATCACATAGGTCATCACATTTTTTTGATATCAACTTTTACAACATAACACCAAATCAGAGAGAATATTTAGTTGTGGAGGAATCCCCTAATTTAAACCATGAAGGTGATGTTGGATGAAAAGTGTGTTTAGGAGTTTCAATGGGTTTAAACATTAATTCACCTTTTAATGGTGGTATATGATTTTTGGTGAATACTCATTGATTGGCTTGGTAGAAGGTTTATATTTTAGTGTGTGGGAGGGAAGTTTAGCTATTATGCTAATAAAGTTTACAATATAGTGGTTTTATTCTTGGTTACACTATATTGAAAGGTTTATGATGAATTTCATAAGGATTTTTTGTTTCCAATCTATTAGGGTTCTTAAAGAATTAATATAGTGATATATTTATGACCATTTTTTTAATAGGTACATCTTATCAATTTCCTATTAGTTTGAATTTTTAATTTTCTATCTCAAGTTTTGTATCCTATTGACTATTTTTATGAATAAATTTTTGACCTTATTAAAGAAGAAAAAAAATTAGTCTATTCTTTTTATATGGTATCAAATCCTAGAAACCTTAGAAATATCCCTCTATCCCTCCCTCTAGCATCATTGATTTCAGATTCCCCTTTTATGTTCCTATGATTTCCATACCTATTTTTCACAAGTTATATTACATGGTCTTTGAAGATATTTTGTTTCATTTGAGATGACATTTTCTTACATTCTTATCTAAACAATCTTGTGCATACATCTAGTTCCAGATGTTCTTTTCCATAAATCATTTTCGAGATAACCATTTTATACCTATTTTTACATCTTTTTTCATGTATGGGAAGACCATTACATCCATATAACTAAAATAATATCATCTTTTAAAATAGTTTTGGAATCATATACATTGAATATTTTTATGTGTCAATAACATCACCTTTGAAGGAAATTTGTCATCACAAGTTCCAATTTGTTTTTAAATTAGTGAAATGAGAGAGTATGGTCTAGTTTGAAATATAGTTTTAGAATGCTTAATTAATGAGGGTATGGATCTATCTAAGATCAATCTATTTTAATAGTTATGCCATATACATTTTATATTTTGTTTAAATTTTGTATTTTATATTTATCTTGAGTTTTTTATCTCGATATTCATGTCTATAAATAGAGTTTCAACTTTATTCAAGTGGAACGATTTCTTGGCCTAATATTTTAAAATATTATTAATTTTGGATGTGAGTTTTTAGTTTATGATTTTTGGTAAATGTTTATCATGTGTGGTACATTATTGAGGTAAGAGGATTCAAAGAAAAGGGTCTTAGAGTATTGGTCATCGCAACTATGTTGGTCATCATTTCTACATTTTTTAAATGCATAAGTGTTATTACATTATTCTATAATAAAATAAAAAAAATTCCTAATACTAAAATAATTTTATTCATGAAACTCACTTGATTCAATTTTTAAAACATAACTAACTTTAGGATAGTTTAAAAAATGACCGATAAAGTGGAAAAAATATTTTGTGCTTAAATTATAAAAAACGTTATAGTTTCAATTGAAAAATTAGTTTTAAAAAACTAATAAAAATGTTTTTAAGGAAAAAAAGATAATTAACCTAAATTTATGAAAAGTATAAAGTGGTTTTTTTCTAAATAAAAAAGAAATAATAATTTCAAACAAGTTATTTTTTCAATAAAAGAGGTTTTTATTACCAAAAAATCTTAAACAAAGAGGTTGTGAAAATATTTACAGAAACTAAACTATGTTTTAAATTTTGCAACATTTTTTGGTAACTCGTGATCAAAAAAATCTTTCATCTTAAAATAAAAAATTATAAAAGTCAAGAAATATAAAAAAAGTGTATACTTTGAATGATTTTCTTCATGAATTTAATTATAAATTTTATTTCAAAAAAACAAAACAATTGAGGAGGGAAGGATGGATTCTCTCCCAAGAGGATAGCTTCTATATATTTCCACCTATGATGATCATCTTGGTGATCTATCTAAATTGAGCATCAATGGGGATTATTTTAATGTGGTAGGGCTAAAAGATCTCTTTGATCTCTATTTCCCTTGCAATAGGATTGTGCTGCTTACCATTGCTCCCGAAAAGATGGAAATCACATCTGAAGATCACCAAAAAACTTCCCCTATTATCCTGTGAAGGATGATTTAGTTTCACAAAAGGGTTTTAAATCTTGGTCTCATCTCAAGAGGAGGATCTCTCAAATCCAAGGTCAGATCCAAACCCTCTATTAGAGCAATGATGGTGTGACTAGAGTCATGGGCCGACATTATTGTTGCCCGGCTTCAAATATGGGGGTTTGGGACCTTGTTGGACATGAAATTTGTGACTACCGATAGTGGTTCGTATCATGAAGGGGCCCCATCTGGTGGTGAAGAGGGAGATCAATTTTGAGGTGATTCATGGAGAACATGGGATCCCGGTGGTGGAGAGGTCTGGTTGCACACCACTTCGACATCGGGGATTGAAAAATAGGCCAGAGGCTATCCTCTCAATTGTGGGGGTCGGCTAGCAATAGAGTCGGTCAACGATGATGACAGAGTGAGCTGACGACGATACACTAGTGCGATCAGCGATAACCTCTAGGTTGCGGGTAAGGGTGTAATTTTGGCCCGGCGGCCCGAAAGCCCGACAGGCCCGGCCTGAAAGCCCGAGCGGCTCGGCCCGGCAAAGCCCGCATCGGGCCAGGCCGGGCTCGGGCCGCAGGTTCAGCGGGTCGGGCCTGGGCCTTTCCATGCAGGCCCGCGGGTCAGGCCGGGCCGGCCTGAAAAAGCCCGGCCCGCGCGAAGCCCGACCCACTGGCCCGCCTACTGTAAAAAATATAATAGGGGAACTGCAGGTAGGGGGATCAAATCCCCCTACCTCGAGCTCCCAAGGCTGCGCCTGGACCAACTGGTCCAGGCGTTGCGCCTATAAATTTATCACAGATATATATATATATATATATATATATATATATATATATATATATGTATATATCTATATACATATATCTATATATACATATATCTATATATACATATATCTCTATATACATATATCTCTATATACATATATCTATATATACATATATCTATATACATATATATATCTCTATATCTATATACATATATCTCTTTATATATCTGTATATATACATACATATCTACATACATATATACATACATCTATATATATATCAACCTATATATCTATATATACATGTATCTTTATAAATTTATATTTATCTATATATGTATCTATATATATGTGTGTGTATATATATATTTCTATCTATATGTGCATATATCATTATATATTAACAAAAAATGATATTATATATATACATATAATTATTATTATATATAATTATAATGTGTGTATAAATATATATATACAACAATATATAATTATATATATAATAGTGTATATATATAATAGTGTATATATATAAACAAATCCATTAATAATATATATCAATTAAGTGTGGTTTTTAAAAATCCATTAATAATATATATATATGTATATGATTTAATATAATATATATATATATATATAAACAAAGCTATTAATAAATATATATATATATCAATGATTTAATATTATATATATATAATAACTTGTTGTATATTAATAAAAAAATAAGTATGGTTTTTAAAAATCCATTAATAATATATATACATATATGTATGTATATGTATATGTATATGATATAATATATATATATATCAATGATTTAATATAATAGTGTATATATATTGACAAAGCCATTAAGAATATACATCAATTAAGTGTGGTTTTTAAAAATCCATTAATAATATATATATATATATATATATATATATATATATATATGTATGTATGTATGTATATGTATATGTATATGTATATGTATATGATTTAATATATAATATATATATATAAACAAAGCTATATATATATATCAATGATTTAATATTATATATATACAATAACTTGTTGTATATTAATAAAAAAATAACACACTCGCCTAATGATGTTCGTGCAAGTCCCTCAACTTCATTAAATTTTTTTAAGTATGTTGCAACATGCATAAATTATATATACTATACATATATAAATCTATTTAGAAAAAAAAATTAACTCACACAATGATGTTCGCGCACACCCCCAATATATATATATAAACAAATCCATTAATATTATATATAAAGGTGTTAATGATATATATCAATTAAGTGTGGCTTTTAAAATCCATTAATAATATATGTGTGTGTGTGTCAATGATTTAATATTATATAATAACTTATTTTATATTAACAAAAAAAATAACACACTCACCTAATGATGTCCCCAACCTCATTAATTTTTTTAAATATGTTGCAACTTCCATATATTATATATAAATTTATTTAGAAAAAAAATTAACCCACCCACTACAGCACACCCCCAAACCCCTAATTATTTTTTTACAATTTTCTCATATTATATATATATAATAACTTATTATATATTAACAAAAAATAACTACTCACTAAATGATATTTTCACACCCCCAACCTCATTATTTTTTTAAAAATATGATAAAACTTTCATATATTATATATACTATATATACATATATAAATCTATTTAGAAAAAAATTAACTCACCCACTGCTGCGCACCCGTTAAGGGTGTAATTTCAGTCCAGACAGGGCCGGGTCGGGCCTGCCCTGCAAAAAAATTAAAAAACATTTAAAAAAATGTTTTAAATTAAACAAATGCTAAAAAATACTTTTCATAAATAAGTTAAAAAAATAAATGTAAAAAACGTTTTAAATAAATGATAAAAAACATTTAAATAACAACACTTTAAACTCACCACTCACTGCTGTGAACCCCCCAATAACTCTTTTTTAATTTGTACATAATATATATAAATTCACAGACATGTATAAATCTATTTAGAAAAAAATAACATATTCACCCACTGTAAAATATTTTTACAAAAAACGTGTAAATTTTTTAAAAAAATACATGTAAAAAATATGCGTTCAAAAAAACTTTTAAAATTAAACGTCTAAAAATAAATGTAAAAAAACGTTTTAAACAATTGTTAAAAAATGGTTTAAATAAAAATGTTTAAAAAGTTTTTAAAAGAAACATTTAAATTAATTTTTTTAAAACAAACACTTAAAAAATACTTTTTACATTAAAATGTGAAAAAAAGTTAAATGTTTTAAAAAAATACTTGCAAAAACCACGCATTTAAAAAAATTCAAAAATGTTTTAAATTAATCATTTAAAAATAAATGTAAAAAAATGTTTTAAACAGATGTAAAAAAAACGGTTTAAATAAAAATGTTTAAATAAAAAATACTAACAAACGCTTAAAAATTATAAAGAAGTTAAAAAAATAAATGTAAAAAATGTTTTAAATAAATGTTAGAAAAACGTTTAAATAATAAGGCTTTAAACTCACCCACGGTAGCTGCGCACCCCTCATTATTTTTTTACAATTTAAAAATAATATATATATATATATATAGACAAAAAACATATCCACCCAGTGTAAAATGTTAATAAAAAATAAAATAAACGTTTTTACAAAAAACATGCATCTAAAAATAAATGTAAAGAAACATTTTAAATTAATGTTATAAAAATGTTTAAATAAATAAAATAAGAGAATTATTTTGAAAATAATAAAATCCCACCACGGCCCGACTTGAAAAAGCCCAGCCCGGCCTGAAAAATCCCACCCCGACCCGATAGTTTGGGCCGGCCCAAGGCCGGGCTCGGGCCGCCTCATGGGGTTGTTCGGGCCGGGCCAACCCGACCCGAATAGTGGTCAGCGGCCCGACTCTTTGCATGGAAGGCCCGGGCCGAAATTACACCCCTAGTTGCGGGGTCCGACTAGCGATGGGAAAGTGAAGTCCTTGGGATGCGGGATAACAAATACCTCAGGATGTGGGGACCTTGGGATATGTCAACATCAAACGGTGAATGCAAAGGCTGGACAGGAATGACTTTTGGTATGATTTGGCTTGAAGTATCCATTGGGAAGCTGGTGTGGATGGGTCATAGTTGGGTGAAGCCATAGGATGATGGTTTGTAATGAGGTGGTTTTAGGGGACTCCTTTTTTATCTTTATTTGTAGCTTTGATTATTTGGGTCATTTTTTGGCCATTTTTTGGCCATTTTTTGGGTGTTGTTTCTTTTTCTGTTGGCGGGATACTTCTTTCATGCTGACGGGCATTCGATGGCATTGTTTTGGTGGCTTTGGGATGACCTGCGGTGCTATGGAACACTGATGGAGGTGACGATCTAGGGTACCATAAGTTGTTGATGGTATGGGATGTCGATAGTGAGCTTCTCCAATTGATGACATGAAGACAACGACACCTCCGATGGTGGGCATCGGGGATGACCTCGATCATGTGAGCAATTAAGCTGAAGGGAAAAACGACGTCCTCAGGAAAATTAGCACCCATGATGATGACCTCAGGTGGAGTGTCGTCAGTCAGCCTCATCGATGCGGTCGGGTACGTGAGGTCTTCAGGGTTAGTAGATGTTGCCCAGATCATGGGTTCTTTATCCAGTGCTGATGTTTCTAGGCTTTTGGACCATTTTTGGTGGGTCTTCGGGCCTTTTAAATGGGTCAATGGTCTTTTTCCATTTTTGTTTTGAGTGGTGTTTTGGCCACTTTCTTGTATTTGTGGTCTTTCATGTGTCACATTCTTTGACTTTGTTGTACATTTATTTTAATTAATAAATTTTTAGGGTTAATCATGCTTGGTGTTTGAACTTTCCTGTTAAAAAAAATATCATTTTTCTAAAACAACTATTATAGGAAAAAGTGGTATATAGTTCCCAAAAATTATGTTTTTCTTAAAACAATATATGAGAATATTTAAGATATGTCACGAACCATCCTGGGTACCCTGGTAACCCTATAACCGAGCCGACCCTGACATAGCTCAAAGGGTGTTTCGGATCCCCATGGGTTGGTGACTAGCACCTAGCATTATACAACATGCAAGTGGGAAAGATTTTTCCACTAACAATGCGGGAGTAAGAGAAACATGATAGTATTCATGTTGAAGGAAAACTCCACTAGGAGTAAAGCACCAGAATACAACAACACATAAAATCCCAAAGTACTATAACCAAATTACAAAAATGGGAAAAAATATCCTAATGTCTCTAATGACACAAGTCACCACGACCAAGGTTTAATAGCTGGATTCTCCTCAAATAGATCATTTCCCCTTGCTCAAACCTGGAAGAAGAAAGTCTACAAATACCTGCAGGAAAAAGTAAAGTGTGAGCCCATTCCCAGTACGACACCACTAAATATTCCATAACTGATTCCAAATATATATTTATCCAAATAAAATCTTTCAATTTTCAAAATAAATGGGTTTGAAATTTTAAAATCATATTTAAACAAAACATGCTATACAATTTCAAAATAATGGAAAATACTTAAAGCGTAGGCTTTACTTTATAAGAGATGGAATATTTCTAAAACAATGGCTTAAATAAAATAGTTACATAAAACATTTTACATAAATCCAGCAAAGTCATTTAAAGTATTTTTACAACATTGGCATACATTTATATCTCAAATATAAATAAACAATCGAGCAACATGGTCATCTGTCAAGTAGGTATGTTAGTATTAACCAGATATAGGTTTCCATACTCTCTAAGTGATCTCAGCAAAATTAGTATACTCATTTACTCCTGACACTGGCTAGAGGTGAATCATCACCTTCTCATTGGGTATGTAACCCATCGCAGGTATGTTTTAGAACTTTGTAATAGAGTAGAGTGTATCCAAATAACTCACCAACTACATAAGGCTTGCATGTGCTCTTACATGATAGGAAACTTATTTTAATACTTCTTAAAATAAAATAAATCCCATTCTACCATTTCAAAAATGAAAATATATTTACATTTAAAACCAAAATAGATTTTAATCAAAAACATTCTCTTTCCATAATATAAACCCACTGGGTTTCTATCAAATCATTTTTAAGTCATTTTCACAAGTTTGAAATCCATTCAAAACCAATTCCATCTTTTTTAAAATTCATTTCCACAAATTAATTGAAAAAATTTCCATCAAATCCATAATTTAAATTCAACAATTTAAATTGGATAATTTTTATAAACACTCCCCAATTCAATGGAATTAGGGGTTTTCTGAATTTTCATGCCAAAACCATATCAAATCTCCTGATTCAATAGAATAGGTTTTTTATCAATTTAATTGAAATAAAATTTGGGAAAGTAAATTTAAATCAACCATTGAAATAAATCAATAAATTTAGGAATAATAAATTTGGCTAATCGGGACGGAACCACCTACCTTTTCCTAAAACCCGGCACTCACAACAGCACCCATCAATGAGAACGAAGGTGTAGAAGATCCTAAAACTCAACCTAGAAGTGAGATACAACATTAAGGAGGACAAATCCATCAAATTTAGGATGATCCATAGAAATCCAAAAATATGAGAAAGATATATAGATGAAGAACGATGAATAATACTTACCCGGATATCACCCGCCAAAGTAATGATGATCAATCGCCCAAGTAATGGATCCTGAAGGGTTGAAAGACTCTAAAATCACCTGAAGAAGGATTTGGGTCAATGGAAGAGGAATTGGAGAGGAGTGAATGAAGAAATAACCAAGCACTTACTCCATTTTATAATTGTTGTCAGGGCATTACATGACATGTAATCCATTTACATGCCATGAAAGTTTTAGTGTTCTTAACGATGAAGACGCATCGAATTTGTAACACCTCTTTAAAGTCGGGGTATTACATGACATGTATCCCCTATTCATGTTGTGAAATTCCTAAGATTCATAACCAAAAAAACACCCATCATTATGCATTAAAAACCAATCTAAAAAATACATCACATCATGTAAAGGGCATTCACGGCGTGTACCCATCACACTGTAAACTGCATTTCATTTCTTGCACCTGGATGCAATTACATAATGTATAACCTAGTTACACAGTGTGTAATGTATTGAAAGTTGAGAAAACACCTTGTTTAAAGTTGAAAAATCTAATAAGTGTCAGACATTACCATTATAGGAATCATCCCAATATAAACTCAACCCAACCCAGTCAACAAAAAGGAAAAACCATGACAAGGTTAAATTCATACCTGTTATAGAGGTAATGATATGTTACAACCTCCCCATTATAAAAACTTATTACCCCCATAAAACCTATGAATAATCTCCCATTCCAAAGACATGAGGCAACAAATCTCTCATCAGTACCTCGCATTCCCACATCTTGTGATAATCATAACCATACTACCATAGCACATAAACCGAAGGTATTGTCCTCCCACAAAGTACCTTAGTCTCAGAATCAACTATATGGACTTGATGTTCAGACAAAGATAGATCAGGTTCAATCTCAAGATCACTCCATCTCAAAAAATGAGATGAATCAGAGAGATACTTTCTCAGATTCAATACATGGAACACATTATGTACTGACGTCAGCTATGGTGGAAGTGATAAATGGTAAGAAACTTTCCCCACCTTCTCAACAACCTATAAAGTTCCCACAAAACAAGGAGTAATATTCCCTTTCCTCCCAAGTTGTCGATGAACCAGCTAGGGTGAAACTTTCAAGAAAACTTGAACACCAATAGAAAACTCCAAAGGTCTATAGCATCAATCAGCATAAGAATTATATCTGCTCTATGCTGTCAATATTCTCTAACAAATCAGATGAATCTTAGTTGTCGTATCCTACACCAAGCTTGGTCCAACTAAGGAACTTTCACCAACCTATGACCAGCATAATAGAGATTTACAAGGCTGACCATACATGACTTCAAAAAGAGCCATCCTGATCACAGATTGGTAACTATTGATATAAGAGAACTCAACCAGCCCCAAGTGATCATCCCAAGCCCTGCCAAAGTCAAGAACATAAGCTTGATGCATATCCTCAAGAATCTATATAGGTCTCTCTGTCTAGCCATCTGACTATGGATGGTAGGCCATGCTCAAATGAACCTAAGATCCCAATGCCTCCTAAAGGACTCTCCAAAAGTGGGAAGTAAACCGAGGATCCCTATCAAATACTATAGAATATGAAACTCTGTGAAAATGAATAATCTCTTTCACATAGATACTTCCCAACTCCTCAACCTTGGTTGTATCATGAATGGGTATAATGTGAACTAACTTGGTCAGCTTTTCGATCACATTCCATATTGTATTCTTCTTTCTCTAGGTACATGGAAACCCAAACAAAAAAAATCCATTAAGGTTTCATCCCACTTCTAAGTAGGGATAAGAAGTGGCTTAAGTAAACCTGAAGGTTTTTGGTGCTCGGCCTTAACCTACTGGCATGTATAGAAACAAGAGACAAACTCAGTAATGTCTCACCTCATCCATGTCCACTATAACTACTACTGTATATCATAGAACATTTTTTTATTCCTGGGTGCACTGTGAATTATGGAAATCCCCCATTACATCCTTCTTTATCACTAAAGGAACAATGAATTAATTCTAATAGCATAGAGAAACCTCTTTAGAGATCACTGGGAAACTGTCTCCCCACCATAAAGATAGTCCATAATGCTATGGAATTCATCATAAAGTGGTTGATCTTGAAGAATCATCTTGATAAGAGAAAATGTCAATGGAACGCTAGATAAAGAAACATCTTCCCCTTTCTCCTGAACTCCAATATGCAACTATGCAAAGAGAGACATCAAATTACACTCTTTTGAATATTATTTCACAGCTTAGGTTGGAAGTTTCCTGCTTAATGCATCTGCAAAAACATTCCCTTTCCTCAGGGTATAGGCAATGTCAAAGTCAAACGACTATAGGTACTCCACCCAATAAATCTATCAAAGATTCAAATATTTTTGAGATAAGATATAACTTAGGCTTTAGTGTTCTGAAAATATGGTAAACCTTTCATCATTAAGGTAATAACATCAACTCTTAAGTGTATTCATTACAGCTGCAAATTCAAGGTCATGGGTAGGGTAATTCTTCTCGTTTGTCCTAAGCTGAAAAGATCCATAAGCAAATACATGGTTGCCCTGCATAAGAACATATCCCATTCCTAAACTCGATTCATCACAAAAGACCACATAGCCTTGCCCAGCCTCTATAAGATTCAACACCAGCGTAGTAGTCAAAATACGTTTCAAATCAATAAAATAACTATAACATTTATTATCCCAAACAAACTTCACCCCCTTCTGGGTTAAAGCAATCATCGAAGAAGTAAACTTTGAGAATTTATTCACAAACCTGTGGTGGTATCTGGCTAAGCCTCATAATATTAGAATTTCGAAGACATTTCATGGTTGCTCCCAAGTCATAACATCCTTAAACTTCTCAAGATAAACCGATATACCCTATTCAGACACCACATGTCCCAAGAATTTCACTTCTCAAATCCAAAAATAACACTTCAAAAGTTTGGAATAGAGTTGGTGACTTCTTAGTAGACTTAGAAATATTCTCAGATGATGCACATGTTCCTACTTATATTTAGAGTAAACGAGGATGTCGTCGACAAAAGCTAACACAAAAGTATCAAGATACTCATGGAAAATATTGTTCATTAAATCCATGAAAACTATAGGACTATTTTTCAGACCAATGGGCATAACAAGGTACTCATAATGGTCGTACTTTCTCCAAAAGGTAGTTTTCTGAATGTCAGGTTACTTTGTCCTTAACTGATGGTAACCATATCAAAGGTCGATCTTTGAAAACCACTTCACACAATTCAACTAATTGAACATATCATAGATCCATGGAAATGGATACTTGTCCTTTACCGTAATTTGATTGAGCTTTCAATAATCAACACATAAGTGAAGATATCCATCAGCCTTCTTAGAAAAGAGAACCTATGCTGCCCAAGGTGACACACTCAGGTGTATAAAGTCTTTCTCAAGAAGAGCATCCAAATAAGACTTCATCTCTTTCAGTTCGGCTAGTTCCATGTGGAAAGATGGTATTGAAACTGGTTGAGTACTATGCATTAAGTCAATGGAGAACTCAACTTCCCTTACCAGGGGAAGACCAAAAAATTCTGAAGGAAACACATCAGGAAACTCGACGATGACTGGAGGGAGATCACCACTCATTGAGTCCCACTCCAGATCAAAAGCAAACATGGGTATCAATTTCCCCAATTCCGGATAAGAAGGTTTGACTCTTCTCGACTTTGGGTCTCAATATCCTTAAAATACAAGTGGCACACCACTAGGTGTTATAAGGTAGACCCGTCAAAAATAACAATCAATCCAGGATTTATTCACAATAGGCCAATCCATCTTGAATATGATGTCAAGGAATTCCATGTCGAGAACTAGAAAACTACAAGCAAGATTGACATCTAAAAGAGATAAGACATAAGGAGGACTACGAAGACCCTACTCTCTCTTCATACATGAAGCATCTGGTTGCCCCGTAGTTTTAAGAGGAGCAGATGATCGTGTTCACTACTACAAAAATGACCTTTTACTATGCTAGAATTTATCAACGCTAGAAAAATACGCTGAGAAAGTCCATCTTTATCAATGCTAAAATAAGCGTTGATGAAGTGGGCCCATTATTAATGCTAAAAAATGTGTTGATAAAGGGTACCCTTTATTAGCACATTTTGTTTAGTGCTGATAAAAGTTCACCTTAATCAGTGCTTTATTTTAGCACTGATAAAGGTTACCCTTTATCAGCACTTTATATTTTGCACTGATAAAAGTTACCCTTTATGAGCACTAACAATAAAGCGTTGATAAATGGTAACCTTTATCAGTGCTTTATTAGCACTAATAAAGGTTCAGAAAATAAAATTAAAAAAAATAACAATTTCATTAATTAAATAATTATTGTTAGAAATGAATAAACATATATATAAATTTTAAAAAATATTAAATAGTATATATTAAATATATAGATATGTAAAATGAATAAAATTAAATAATTAAACAAATAAAAATTTAAAATGATTAAATTAAGAAAAATATTAAACATTTTATTAATTAAATAATTATTGATAAAAATGAATAAATTTAATATATATATATATATGTATTATAAATATTGATAAATAGTATATATTATATGTAGATATATAAATGAATATATAATAAAACAAAAAAAAATTAAAAATGAATAAATTAAAAAATTATTTAAAAATTTATTAATGAAACAATTATTAATAAAAATGAGTAAGTATAATATATATCTATATATATATTAATTATAAATAGTAATAAATAATATATATGAAATATATATATATATAATGAATAAAGTGTTAATTAAAAATATATTAATGTCTTATTCATTTTTAAAGTTGTTTGATTTTTCAATTTAATATATATCAAATGTAATTTATTCATTTTTAATGTAGTTTATATGCAAACACACACACAAATATATTTTCACAATATATAGAAACACATACACCTAAGATATATGTAATTTATTCAAATTTCAGTATATTTTATAATTTCATTGTTAACATGATACATTTAATATATTATGCTTTTAATTGGTCAATTTTATTTATTTATTTTTAATACTATTACAGTTAGGGCATTCATTTTTAATATGTTTTTATTTTTTATTTTATTTTTTAATTTGATCATTTTCTATTATTTATTTTTATTTATTTATTTATTATGTTTTAGAATTTTCAATATGTATTCATCTTTATTTCAATATATATATATCCATACATTTTTAATAATTTATATTTAATTAATAAAACTTATCCATTTTTTCAATATTTTTAAAGTGAATTCATTTTGAATTATTCAATTTCACTCGTTTTTAAAATGCATGTATTTAAGATTATATATCCACTAATAATGTTAAAAATATATTTGTAAATAAATATTTGTAAATAAATATATTTATAAATGTGTATTTAATATATTTATAAATTTATAAATTTTTTAATTATTATAAATAAATAATTATTTTTTTAAATAAGTATTTATATAATTATATATTTAATAATTGTAAAATTATAATAAACTTATTTAAATAAATCCTTTATCAGCGCTAAAATTTTAGTGTTGTTAACAAGAATTTTTATCAATACTAAAATATTAGTGTTGAGAAAGATGTATTTTATCAGTGTTTTTTTAGCACTGATAAAGATCTCTTTTATCAGTGCTTATAAATTTAACACTGATAAAAGGGATCTTTATTAGTTCTTTTTTTAAAGTGTTGTTAAAATTATTCCCGATCTATTTAAAAGAACCCTAACTGGTATTCACTCATCGCGATTCTGAAGCTCTCACGGAACTCCTCTACTGCCGATGTGACTCCACTACCGGCGCGACTCCACTACGATCCATCAAACGAATCAAGGATTGAATCCAATGTAAGTTATTTTCTAGTTTTCCTGTATCATTGTTTTATCTTTTGGGTTTTTCATTTTGTGTTTTTGTGTTGTTCTTAACCTTGATAAACCCTACATCTCATCTCTTTGCCACTGTCAGCACGACTCCTATGTTCATTTGAATGGCTTGTTGAGAAGACAAATATCTTTAGTTTAACTTCATGCAACTAGGATGAGAGATGCTATGCAGTTTAACTTCCTATTTCTAGGATGAATTTGTGTAGTTTAATGTCATGCAACCAAGACTAGAGATGTTGTTAAGTTTAACGTCTTTCTTCTAGAATGAATCTGTGTCTTTTGACGTCCTATAACTAGGATGAGATATAGTGTGTAGTTTAACACCTTGCTTCCAGGATGAATTTGTGTAGTTTAACATCATGAAAATAGGATGAGAGATACTATGCAGTTAAACGTCTTTCTTCTAGGATGAATTTGTGCAGTTTAACATCATGGAATCATGATGAGAGATGATTGATGACCACTATGAAATAGTGGTTTTTGAAGATATAATTCTTCTTTTCTTATGAAATTTGGATTGTGAGCCAGTTTTTTTTCGAGATGTTTCTTTCAATTGTGTTTTAGATTGATTTTGAACCTGATTTTATGATTTTTTTTGTTATTCAGAATATGCTGCCTGAAAAGGTCCTAGAAGTTTCTAGTGGGTCTTTCCATGTTTCTGGTTCTCCTCTATTTCTACTAATCTTCCATGGTAATAAAGTTTCGTTAGAGGCAGTTAAGTTTCTTGAGTAAGTTGATCATGTCTTCATATTGTTTTCAACTCCAAAATATTTTAGAGTTCGTGATGTTCTGGGTCTTCTTGGGGGTCCAGCTTTAGAATAATTGGAGTTGTTTTTCCCACCAATGATGCAATTTGGGATGATGAGGGAATATTTTAAATACCTCTTTGTTTGATGGTTTATACATGAGGAGGTGAAGAAGAAGAAAAGGGAAGATCTCATGAGTGTCCAGTAAGGTCAACAGATGGTGAAGGCTTATATTGAACACTTCAAAGAGATGGGTTTCTTTTGTCTGGAGGTGGTGTCGTAGGATCTGTTCAAATCTTCTCTTTTCATTAGATCTCTTCATCTAGAGATCAAGGACAAAGTCTTATTCTCCAAGTATCTCCATTTTGATAAGTTGGTGGAGGAATAATTTGTGGCTTAGTTTTTATGAAATAATCATAAACACATTGGCTCAGTTGTTGTCTATTGTATTGGGGTGAAGAAGTTCAGAGTTTCCTTGTTTTTTTATGGCTATTATAATTTCATCTTTCATTATAAAAATCTGATGAAATTATCCTTTAATATTTCAAATGATTTTGTTTTTTTAATGGAAACCTTAAAATGGTTAGCCTTTCATGAATTAGTTTCCCTCTTTCTATCATTCTTGTTTGGAGATGTCATTTTTGTTGAAATCGATCTTTGTGGCTTATGTACAGGTTCATTTATATTCTATATTTTGATCAATTATATTGTTGTTTCTACTAATGTAGTGTGTTGGAAGAATATTGATATCTATTTGGCTTCATTGATCAATGAATCCAAAACATGGATTGGTTGTGCATCACTCAAAAATTTAATAACAAAACTAAGGGTTCTCTATGCACTTCACTATTGTTGGTTAACTACCACTTAGCATATAATTTAACCTGAACTTCCTGCCCAGCATCCCCATGATGCTCTCATGTCACACAAGCTCACCACCATTTGTATCATATCACCATTAAAAATTCACTTTTCCTTCTCTTCCTACACCTATTTATTATATGCATGCAGTTGCATGCATCATGCATCCTTACAAATAGTAAATGGGAGCCAGAAGATAAGGAAAAGTGAATATTGAGTGGTGATATGATAGAGATGGTGGAAAGCGTGTGTGGGATGAGAGAATCACGAGGACACCGGGTAGGAATTTTAGGTTAGATGTTATGATAAGCGGTAGTTAACCAACAGTAGTTAAGTGCGCAGAGAATCCTTGTTTTTTTATTAGCTTATATCTGGACCAAATAAACCCTTTAGAAAGATGTAAAAGTAATGTTACGATATACTTTCTCTATTTTACCGAAAAATTATATAACAAAATGTTGATTTAATTTTCATTATTCCTTTTATAGTTCGTTTATTATAGAAGATTTTTGTTCATGTGTCATGACTTTGCAGGAAGAGAAACGATGTTGTCTCTGCTCAATCATAGTGGTGATCTTGATATTTTCATAGTAAAATCATTTTCCATAGAATTAATGCATTTATTTATATTTATGATTACATTTTTTTTAGTATTACTCACATAATAATTATTTTCTTATACAAGTGGATTCTTTTGTTTGGGTTGGGGTGCTCTATCCAACTTCCATGCTTCTTATCCCTTAGAACCTTTTCACCCCTACAATGTTGCATTTATCACTTTATTTCAAGTTCTCTCCATTTCCTTTGCAGGAAGATCAACACCACTTACTCTGATAAATTACAAAGGTAATATTGATATTTTCACAGTAAAATCATTGTCCGTAGAGTTAATGTTTTATTTCATATTTATGTTTAATTTATTTATTTTTAGTATTACACATAATAATTGTTTTCTTATACAAGTGGATTCTTTTTTTCAAGTCAATGTGGTTTGTTTGAAGCTGCTCATGCAGTGTTGGAAGTTCGACAAAAAAAGTCAATGAAAATCATAGTAAAATTTATAGTTAGGATTGTTTTTTAATGTATGTAATAATTTTTATTTATGTAATTATATAAACCAATGTTTGAAATGTTTATTATATAGTTTTTTTATGGTATTTGTGTTCTAAATTTAATTTCATTTAAATTATATATTGGGACATATTTTTTTTGATATCCGGTGAGTTTCTGATATGTTTCTGGTGCTGCAATGTGTTGTTTTATCATACTACAATGGTGTTGTAGTGTGTTATTACAACACATTGTAGTATATCCCTTTATTAGGACTTTTAAAAGAATTGATAAATAACACATTTATCATCACTTTTAAAAGCATTGATAAAGGATTACTTTAGCAACACTAAATAAAAGTGCTGATAAATGGGACCTTTATCACCACTTTTAAAAGTGATGATAAAGTTTCCATTTATCAGCACTTTTATTAGCACTAATAAATGTCCCCTTTAACAGAACTAATAAAAGTCCCAAGCTTTTAATTTCACTCGTGTTTTTAGTGATTTTATAGCACTGATAAAGTCCATTTCTAGCACTATTAAAGGCTAGCTTTGTAGTAGTGGTTCCACTACACAGAGTAGAGAAATGATGGAAGAATCTATTTAAGTGTCCTGAATGTCCGTAGGAGATATAGTTCTTAGGTACCTCAGTGAAAACCCTCTTAGAATTTCCTACTTTCCACACTAGTAGCAAACCAAATTACTCACTCCTGGTGTTGTAGGAGGTCTGGATTGACCTTGTCATCGAGAACTACTATGAGAATCATCACACTTCCCTTTTCTTTTTAAGGAACCGACACTACTAGTGGGAGGAAAATAAACTTATAATAACCTTGACCTTCCATCCAGGTCCATCTCAACCATCATCTTCTTATCCATCATGTCATTATAAGTGGGCAGATTCAGCAAGAAAACCTGAGAATGGATATCTGATCTAAGTCCCAACTCAAACTATTGAGACTTCATCCTCTCATTAAATAAAATCTCATGAGAAAACTACACCAGCTCAGCAAAGAAATTTGAATACTTAGTCACAGTTTTGTTGGCTTTCTCAAGCTTGAAAAACTCCACATCCTTGGCCAACACCATTGAATCTAGATAGAAATGGTCGGTAAAAAGGACCTTGAATTCCTTCCACTCTAATCCCTTATGCTTCCCTATCTCCACCATCATGTCCCACCATCTCCTGATCGGTCCCTCCAGCACGAATGTGGAACACTTCACCCTGATCATGTCCGATGTCTCTAAGAATTCAAACAAATTTTCTATCTTTCCCATCCATTCCTCATCATGTTGAGGATCATTGGATCCTTTTAAAACTATTGGATTCTATTTAAGAAACTCTTGAGAACGTTTCTAAAGATTATCCCCCTAAGGGTATATAGCTGGAGCCTGAATGGGGACTGGAGGTGGTTCCTGTCCCAGATCTTGGATAGTGCGCACAATCACCTCAACTAGATTTGGGTACACTGGAGGATTATCTTACTGTGGTTGAGTATCAGTCTCATCCTAGATCTTATTTTTATGTCTTCTTGGAGGCATGATTATACACAACATCAGTAGACTGCATTGAAGACATTAGGTTGTTCTCAAACATAGAAATGAGGGAAATTAATCCCAACAGAAAAAACAAACAAGATTTGGATTTCAATTTATCCAAATAAAAATAGAGAAAAGACTATAACTAATCCATAAGAAATCTTTAATTAACCACCCATGGTGACTTAAGGTTCATTGAAGTGGGAGCTGTTAAGGAACTCAATCGCAACTACCTCCCAAGTCCCGACAAGATTTCAAAAATTCATACTCACTTCAAGACAAAAGGTGAACAACCTCACCTCTGATACCACTTTTTCATGAACCAACCTGGGTACCCTGGTAACCTGATAACCGATCTGGAACTAACATATCCCAAAGTGAATTCCTAATCTCCACATGTTAACGACTAGCTCCTGGCATCATACAACATGTAAGTGGGAAGGATTTTTCCACTAATAATGTGGAAGTAAGAGAAGCAAGGTAGTATGCATATTAAAGGAAAACTCCACTATGAGTAAAGTACCAGAATAAAAAAAAGTCATAAAAATTCCAACATACTATAACCAAAGTACCAAAATAGGGAAAAATATCCCAAGTTCCCTAAGGACACAACTCACCATGACCAAGGTTCAATAGCTGGATCTGCCTCCAAGAGATCATTTCCCCTTGCTCGAACCTAGAAGAAGAAAGTCTAAAAATACCTAAGGAAAAATTAGGGTGTGAGAGGAATCCCAGTAGGATACCACCAAATATTCCATAATAGATGCTAAATAAATATTTATCCAAATAAAATATTTTAATTTTCAAAATAAACAGGTTTGAAAATTTAAAATCATATTTAAACAAAACATGATATACAGTTTCAAAATGATGGAAAATACTTAAAGCACATGCTTTACATTACAAGATATGGAATGTTTCTAAATCAATGGATTAAATAAAACAGTTTCATAAAATATTTTACATAAATCTGGATAAGGTATTTAAAGTTTTTTTACAACATTAGCATATATTTATATCTCAAATATAAATAAACAAGCGAGTAATATGGCCATCTGCCAAGTAGGTACGATAGTATTAACCATCTATATGATTCCTTACTCTCTAAGTGATCTCAAAAAAATGAGTATACTCACTTCCCCCTACCACTGGCTAGAGGTGACTCATCATCCTCCCATCGGGGATGTGACCCGCCACATGTATGTTTTATAACATTGTAATAGCGTAGAGTTTATCCAAAAAAACTCATCAACTACCTAAGTATTTCATGTTCTCTTACATGATGGGAAACTTATTTTAAGACAGCTTAAAATATAATAAATCCCATTATTCCATTTCAAAAATTCAAATTTCTTTCCATTTAAAACCAAAATGAGTTTTAATAAAAAAACATGCCCTTTCCACAAGATAAAACCACTGGGTTTATATTAAATCATTTTAAGCCATTTGCACAAGTTTGAAATCCATTAAAAACAAATTCCATATTTTTCACAATTCATTTACACAATTAAAATCAAAAATTTAATTGAAAACATTTTCATAAAATCTATAATTTAAATTCAATAATTTAAATCATCCAATTTCCATAAACACACCACAATTCAATGGAATTGGGGGTTTTCCAAATTTTTGTGCCAAAACCATTTCAAATATCCCGATTCACTAGAATCGGTTTTCTATCAATTTAATTGAAAGAAATTTTGAGGAATTGAATTTAAATCAACCATTGCAATAAATCAATCAATTTAGGAATAATCAATTTGGATAATCGGGATGGAACCACCTACCTTTTCCCAAAACCCGACACTCGCAATGACACCTGTCAACGAGAACGAAGCTGTAAAAGATCCCAAAAATCAACCTAGAAGAAAGATAAAACATAAAGGATGAAAGATCCATCAACTTTAGGATGATTTATAGAAATACCAAAAGATGATAAAGAGAGATAGATGAAGAACGAAGAAGAATTCTTACCTGGATATCACCTGCAAAAGCAATGATGATCGATCACCAAAGGAATGGATCCAGAAGGGTTGAAAGGCTCTCAAATCACATGGGAAAGGCTTTGGGTTGAAGGAAGAGAAATTGGAGAGGAGTGAATAAAGAAATAACCAAGTGATGCCTCCCATTTATAGTCGTTGTCAGGGAATTACACAGTATGTAATCCATTTACGCGCTGTGAAAATTTTAATGTTCGTAACGGTGAAGACGTGTCAAATATGTAATGCCTATTTAAATTCAAGGTATTACATGATGTGTAACCCCTATTCACGTCATGAAATTCCTAAGATTCATAACTAATGAAACCCCCATCATTACGCATTAAAAATTTATCTGAAAATACATCACATCGTGTAAAGGGCATTCACAGCGTGTACCCATCACACCATGAACCACATTTCATGGATTTCACCTGGAAGAAGTTACACAATGTGTAACCTAGTTACATGGAATGTAATGTTTGGGTAATTTATAAAACACCCTGTTTAAAGTTGAAAAATACAACAAGTGTTGGACATTACCATTATAGGCATCCTCCCAATATAAACTAAACCCAACCCAGTCAACAAAAAGGAAAAACCACAAAAAGGTTAAAGGCATACCTATCAGAGTGGTAACGGGATATTACAAGATAAATTTAATATATTATGGAATAATCAATATTATAATGAATTAAAATATATAATTACAAAAATCTGAGTAACACATAATTTAATAAATAGTGATCTCTATGTTCTTGTAAATGCGGACACCATTAAAAGTCACCATTGAATATTTTATAATGCGGAACATCACTCTATCAATCCTCAAATAACAAAAGAAAACACCAGATGAATCATTAACACTCATCAAGTTCCCACACCTGACTATGCAACCAGAACTACCATGCAAGGAATGTAACTAATGAATCCATCAAATAATTGTGCACACAAACAATAAACTAATACCATACACAATATATATTGAAAACATGAGAACCCCAATCATCAACCCTGTAGAAAAGGGAGATGTGTATAGTGTTTAGAGTTAGGTGATTTTGGGTATTAATTGTGTGTGGGTGAGTGTTAGGTTGTTATGAAGGAGATGAATCCTTAGAAAAGGGTGGTGGTGGATGATATAGTGATCCTGTACAATAGAGATGGTTGTTTTTGGGACTATTTGTTCATTTTATCAAGAAGACGTGAAGACGTGCAGCAGTAGAGTTTAGCGAGATGCAGTTAAAGAAATGAGTGTGGTTAGAGGTGCTAACAATATAAATTGGAACATACCTTATATTTTGAGGGATTGATTCATCAATAAATTTGAGCGGAGACAGCAGTAGGGTTCGATGAGAGTGGAAAAAGTAGTTTGATTATGCAAGAGCTTGTAGGTATGAGTGGCGACAACACTTTGCTAGGGTTCTTATAAGAATATGTAAGTCTTTTACTAGTGATTTTTTAGAACATATAAATAGTAGTTTTATCAGTTCTTTTTTAGCGCTAATAAGTATATATAATTATCAGTGCTAAGAAAACACTAATAAATATCTAATCTTAATAATATATTTATATTATTATATATATTTATAAAAATGATGGAGAGTTCCTCTCTCAAAAATGGAGAATCTATCTCTCTTCAATTTCACTAGGATTTCTTCGGCAATCACATGGTTACACTGTCACTCCCACCAAGAAAAAGGTTTGAGGATGAGATTGTTGGTCACTTTGATCTGATTGCAGTGTACGGACGAGGGCATCATCACAAAAAATCATAGCATGGGGGAGTTTTTCTCGATGGTGTTGATGATGATGATGATGGCGCCTCGATGACAGTAGCTGGCGACAGCCACTACCATAGATTCGGGCAAGGGATTTTTCAGCTTTTATCAGCACCAAATAGAAAGCACTGATAAAAGGGGGTCTTTTTGAGTGCTAGCTAAAAGCACTGATAAATCTTCCATTTATCAGTGTTAAAAAGAGTGTTGATAAAGATGTACCCTTTATCGGCACTTTTTTAGAGCTGATAAAGGGTAGATTTATTAGCGCTAATAATAGCGCTGATAAAAGTTTTTAACAAAAAATATTATTAATTTATATAAAATTATTATATTTATATTAAAAAAATGTTTATTTGTATACATTAAATAAAAAAACAAGTTTATAATTAATATATATTTTTTAATAATTCAAATATATATATATATATTTAAAGTATTTATATGATTATAATTAAATAAATATATATTTAAATAATTATAAGATTATAATAAATTCTATTAAATAATAAATATATTTATTAGATTTATTAGATTTATAATTATATATAAATAATTTTTAAATATATATATTTATAAATATAATTATAAATAAATATATGTTTGCAATGAATTTGGTCAATAAATATATTGATGCGTGAGTATAATTGACGTGCATATATGTTATATATTCATCATGAATGTTTATTTATACATTACACCCTTCTTATTATTCATGTTCTCCATATGTGATTACTTGTTTTTTATTATCTATACTTTACTAGGTATATGATTCATTCATGTTATACCCAAGAAACTATTATGCTCTCAAAAATACTTATAAAATTACAATAAATATTTTTATTATATTTAAAATTATAAAATTTTAATTATATATAAATACTTTTTAAATATATTTATTTTTAATTATAATTATAACTAAATATATATATATATATTTATTTATTTAAATAAATATAAAATTATAATAAATACATCTATTATAATCTTATAAAAATATATATATTTATTTATTTATAATTATATAAAAAATTATAAATATATTTATTTATATTTATAATTATAAATAAATATATATGTGTGTGTGAATTATTATAAAATTATAATAAATATATTATTATAAAGTTATAAAAATATATAATTAAATAAATATATTTATAAATATATACAAATATTCATAAATAAATACAAATAGTTATAATTATAATTCTGAATAAATATAGATACATTTAAATAATTATAAAATTATAATAAATATATTAATTATATATATTTATATACAAATATTTATAATTATAATTTTAAATAAATACATATATATTTAAATAATTATAAAATTATAATAAATATCTTTATTATATTTTTTTATAAAATTATAAATATATTTGTTATAATTTTACAATTATTTATATATATATTTTTATTTATTTATTTAATTATAAATATAAAAAATATATATTTAAACAAATATATAGAGGTGCCTCGTGATTCTACATCAGACCCGGGTTCAAATCTGGGTGGGAGTGAATTTCTGTTGGCAGGCGGTGACGTAGGCATGCGGTGACGCGGGCAGGCGGTGATATAGGCATGACGTAGGTAGACGGTGACGTAGACATGATGTTGTACTAGGCATTTGGGCCAAATTGTGGCCATTTGGGCCATGTAATGTACTTCATTCCCATGGGGCCTTCGGGCCATGTACTGAATAAATAAGGTTTGGTGGGTTGTCTATCCCTTGGGGGGCTATGGCCAGTCTTTTTGGTCTGTAGGGGGGCTAATCATTTTTTTTTCATTTTCAAAATCCGATTTATGGGTTCCCGGTACCCCACTACATGATTCCAATACAACCACTTTCACCATTACAAAAAAACATCATAAACCAATGGAAATGTCCAAGAAACCACTAACCAGGGCACAAGAACATCAGAAAAGCTGGCCAAACCTCAGAAAGGGTTGCCTTGAACGTCCCCCGGTGCGACCATTGACACCGGCCCAAATCCTCCCGTCGGAAAACTCCAGAGGAATTCACCCAGCCTTCAAGCGAAATGAAATGGACCTACAGGAAGAATCCATCCACAAAGGACATCAAAGAAACCATGGTGAAGATGACCAGATCCTGACGCCGTTAGCACCCTGATCCGTAGACAACTCAGAAGATCCACCTTGCCCTTAAACCAAAATTCCTCCTTCACCATTATCACATAACCATCCCTCACATCCCAACCAACCAACATTCCAAACCAATACATAAAATACATCAAAATCTCGCATAGAAAATTCAAGAAGGGCAGTTGATTCATCAAGCATGCGACGGAAGATCAATCACGAATTCAGAAATCCAGAAAACCTCACACCAAAAACAATGAACCAGGAGAAATCGTTTTCATCCCGGACCAAAAAATCAAGAACCATGGCCAAGCTTCCAAAATCGCCTAACGCATCCCATTCCAAAACAAATATGCAAACCAAACATATCCAAGGAAGAACCGCGCAGCACACAGTAGGTCAAGAAGAACGCATAAATCGCGAAACTAGAAAACCAGTGTCAAAAGCCGTTACCTCAACCAGTCACCCGAACACCAGCACGTCAATTGAAAGAACCACTGCAAGACAGCTCTGAAATCCCATCACCGCCTCTGATACCGACTCAAATCCCACTGCGAACCTCTCAACGGATCTAGAGCATCCACAGTTGCAACCCCCAGACACGGAACACGACCTCTGATCCTTCACTACGCTGCCTTGAAAAGCCCTATCAAGGGCAAGAGCCAGGCGGACAATAGTGGGAACGATGGAAGAGGATCCCCAAAGTCACAAGCCACACCCTGAATCACCGATCTGAAATGCCGAGGGAGGATGCCTTCGGATAGAGTCGGAGAAGAAGGAGGCGGCGGCAGGGGGAAAACCCTAGCTTCAGAATGCCCCTTATGGGCTCATCCCCTTCCAAGGAGTTATACCAGTATTTCTAGTCTGTGTGTGTAGTATTTGTGCGTTTAATGTAATTGCACCCCCAAGCACTTAATATATATAAATTTATAAAAAAAATATTTATTATTATTATATTATTATATATAATTAAATAAATACATTTATAAATATATAAAAATATTGATAAATAAATACATATATATTTAAATAATTATAAAATTATAATAAATATATTAATTATATATATTAATAAAATTATAAATATAATAAATATATTTTTTATACATTTATAATTATTTAAATAAATATTTATATATAATTTTATAAATATATATAATAATATAAATAAATTATAAACATTATATCTTTATCAGCGCTATAATTCTAGTGCTGATAAAGACACCTTTTATCAGCGTTTTTTTAGCACTGATAAAAAACCGTTGATAAATGCATGTTTTATCAATGCTTTCTAATTTAGCGCTGACAAAACATGTATTTATCAGCGCTTTTTAACTAGCACTGATAAAAACTTCAACTGATTTTATAAATGAACCCTAACAGTCGGTTTATTCTCTTGCACAACATAAGCTCTCGTGGAAGGAGACCCCTCCTCTACCCTAACCTCACCCACTACCGCCGTCAACCCCTCCTCCACCACCGACCCCTCCTCTGCCGTCATGAATCCCTCCTCCACCGCCGTGAACCCCTCCTCTGTCGCGAACCCACCTCCGTCATGTGTCAAACCCCACCTCCTGCCGCGAACCCCACCTCTACCATGAACCCTCCTCCACCGTGAACCCTCCTCTTCCATGAATCCACCTCCTCTGTAAATCCCACCTCTATTGTGAACCCCTCCACAGCCTCTTCCATCATCATTGCCACCTACCCCGACTCCACCGCCACCAAACCCTACTGCTTTCACTAGAGGGGTATGTCATTTTTTCTACATTATCATGAATTTATAATATATATATATATATATTTTAGCTAGGTTTTGGTTTGTTCTTACATTACATTTAATATGAAATAAATTATTTTGAATACCTTCAAAAGAAGTTTCATTGATTCAATAACCCTAGTAGTATCATACAAATCCTTTAAAAATATATATATTCTATATTTTCCACAATAACATTGTTGGAATGATTTCCCAAAAAAATAGTAAAGTAAAAAAACATTCACTTTAATGTTCTGATGTGTTTTTCAAGATGAGTGCATGTTTATGAACTATCTTTGAATTCTATTTTTAAATCCCAAAATAGTTGAATTATAAATTAGAGAAACATTGAGAAATGTGAATAGACAAATATGTTGTTGTTGTAAAACAAATCTTGTTTTCTATAATTGGTTATCCCACATAGACATAGATATGACTTACCCATGGATTGTTGTTAAGAAACTTGTGGTTCCACACTTCTCTCATGTAATTATTTGAGTTAAATGAAAGTGGAAGAACAAAAGGGAAGAATAATTTTCCATTATTTAGATGAAAAATGGGGATAATAATTTTTCCCTTGGAATACATCCCATTTATTTATGAAATTAATATGTGGAAAAAAATTCCACTCCTCTTTATTTATTATCATTAAGAGGGTGTGGAAAAGTGAAAATTTTTTGACATGAATTAAGAGTAAATCATTTAATTGGAATTGAAAATAAATATAAAGGGGGTGATTAAAGCTCCAAGAGTTATGTTTAATTTTATTTTTATTTTTTCAATAGTTATCAATGAATGTTTCAGTATTAATGTAGATAATTTTAGTGGTGGATTGAGTATCCAACCAATTACATGTAGATTGGAGGTGTTTCCCCTAAAAATTGGTTATGGAGATAGATGGAAGTTGCTACTACCTACAAATATATGGTTAGATAGATTCTATTTTGATGATATAATATTAAATGATAAAATATACTAATCTTCATGATAAAAAAATGACATGTACTAAGGGAAGTATTCTAGTGTTGTCTACAATAGTTTGGGAAGAAGTTTTGAATAATCCAGCTACTTATAGAGATTTAAAATGCCTAAGTGCCTTGTTTAAAATGATTTAAGTGTTTTGAAATGTTTCTTAAAAAATTATATGTGTTCAACATACCCTTTTTTAATGGGATTTCAAATTTGATTTTATAAATAGTTTTCAAAGGACATAAGAAATTTATTTTTTCCATAATCTTTTAAGTTTAGATTTTTATATAATTAGGAAAACCAATAAATTATATAATGAAGACAATTAGATTGATTATAACACCCTGGAAAGAGAATTCCACTAATTCTATCCAACCCATAGGATATCCATTATGACCACACTCCTGTAAAAGGAGAATTAATGTTTAACCTCATTACAAATAATAAACCTACTTTTCATCCAACATCACCTGCATGGTTTAAATTAGGGGGTCCTTTTTTGATATTCCTATTTTGGCCTTTTCCCTCAGAGGGATGCAACTAATTATTAATATAAAATTCTTGATGCTTATTCATGGATGTGAAAATGGTCTCTTTCTTGTGAGGGTGTTAGCGTTGACATGTGATTTAATACTTATATTATATTTATTCATGTGATGATCATTAGCTTGTTTTTTCTCACTTCCACTTATTTGGATGCATAAGAACCCTATGAATTAAGAAATAGGTCCAGATTTCTACTACACTAGTTAGATCATACACTGGATAGTTTCCCCTAATTGTATGGATTTCTTAGTCTATATCAGTTTTCTTGATGAGGAATGTGTGGGTAATTCATGTGGATTTTCTATTTTTTAGGATTCAACATAGGCCGATTATTGGCCTCATTGTAGTGTGAGTACAAAAAGAAGGAATAATTGAATTCTCTATATGATTTTGATACATTACAGATAATAGAATTGAAACCGGGAAAGAGGGACCTATATAAAAATTAGATTTATCTTTTAAAGGAGAAAGTGGATGATAGTAAATAGTGCAATGTGTCTCTAGTTGTAAATGTATTCCAATAATTATAAGTATTATATTTCAGTTAGATTTTATCTCCTACTATAAAGCATATAATAATTCAAATAGTTCTCAGCTTGGTTTCCAATGAAGGTTTATTTCTAGAACAAATAGATGTTAGGATTATATTCTGTCATGGAGATTCAGAGGAAGAGATATACATAGATCAACTATAAGGTTTCATGGTAAATGGAATAGAAGGTTCGATTCCAGTATCAAATGGAGTTTTTGTGGTATTAAGTAGGAATCAAGACAATGTAACTGGAATTTCAATGCTTTTATGGTAGAATTAATGTTCATGCAGTGTAATGTAAATAATTGATATTATATGAAGGTGTATTATGACTGAAGTTTTGTCATTTTACTTCTTTATGTAGATAAATTTCTCTTAGTTGGACCAATTAAGGAAAGGATGGAAGAGATGAATATTGATTTATCTAGAAGATCCCAAATGAATGAACTTGGTTCTAGAAAGTGGATATTGAGGATAAAATTGAAAGAGACTTATAGTCTATAACTTTTTTTATCCATGGTTAATTTTTATATCATCATTTTTTTGTATTTATTTTTTTAAATATTAATATTACCGAATAAAATAGGATGGATATGAATAAAGAATGGATGGATGTCAATTGTCTGACAAAAGAGTATGAAGATGGAGTGAAAGAGTTCATCAAGTTTGAAAAGATCATGCATATGACCCTTCTCAAATCCTTTGTTCATGTTTACACTGTCGTTATTCAAGAAAAATTAGTCTAGAGAAGTTGTAAGAACACTTGATATATCATGGAATAGATTAAAGATATAAATGTTAGAATAAACACAGGGAAAAAGTGATTGTAGATAGTATCTAGGATAACACAACATTTTATGGATCATCTGATATGATTACAAGTGTGGACAATAAAAAAGACCATATTAAGGATCTGATTATAGATGTGAATGATGATGAAGATAGTATTGAGTAAATGAAAGGGACAATTGAATATGAACTTCGTGATTTCCCAAAAAAATGTGAAGTTAAAGAGTTATGCAAAGACGTCAATGTATGTTGGTTGCACTAAATATACAACATTGTCAGTCATAATGAAGATGTATAATTTCAAAGTAGGAAATAGTTGGATTGATGACAATTTTATTAAACTACTTTCTCTCTTGAATGACATGATCCTAGAAGATAATGAGCTTTCGATCCGAACATACGATGCCAAATGAATGTTACATTCGATGGGTATGATCCCTAAAAGAATACACATCTTCCCGAATTATTGTATACTATTTTTTAAGGATTATAAATCACATACATAATTCCCAAAGTTTGGTACTTCTTGATACAAGAAAGATGAATCCAGTCCTGAAAATTTTGTATGGTAATTTCCAATAATTCCAAGGTTTAGGTGCCTCTATGGAAGTGAGGAGACTGCAGGGCAATTAACTTGGAATGCGGATAAAATAATTAAAGATGGGAAACTATGTCACCCAAAAGTATTTCCTAAGTGGAGAGAATTGACCATGAGTATCCTGAATTTGGAAATGATCCGAGAAACCTTCATCTTTCATTATCGATATATGGAGTGAATCCTTTTGGTTTTCAAAGCAGTACTCACAGTACAAGGATGGTTATATAGGTAAATTATAAATTTCCATAGTGGTTATGCATGAAACTAAAATACATCATGTTATTTATGCTTATATCAAGACCAAAACAATCAGGTAATGATATTGATGTTTATTTGGCTCCATTGATCAAGGAATTGAAATTATTATGAGATTCAGGTGTTACGTTGTATGATGATTACAAAAATAAAGATTTCATTTTGGGATCCATGTTGTACGGGATGATAAATTATTTTCCTGCTTATAGAAATTTGTCAGGATTTAGCATTAAAGGAACTCAAGGGTGTCCCATTTTAGAATAAGGTATACAGTAAATTAGGTAGAAACATTCATAAAAAACTGTGTTTCTAGGGCATCGTAGATTTCTACCCCAATGGCATATGTAATGATCTTGGATGACATCATTCGATGGAAGTTTAGAAGAACGTATAACACCGACTCCACTAACAGGTGATCCAATGTTTGATAAAGTAAAATATGTGGACGCTATTTTGGTAAACCGTTTTTAAAAAACCTTACAAAATTTGGTTGGAAAAAGAGATCATTTTTTTGAATTACCATACTAAAATTGTTTGTATGTCAAGAATTTTTTTGATGTTATGCATGTTGAAAAAAATGTTTGTGATAGTGTCATCAGCATTTTATAAATGCACACGGAAAAAAGGATGGAATTAAGGCTAGGTTGGACATGGTTGACATGGGAATACGAGAAGAGTTGGTGCCAGTGAAGGTTGAAAAACGAACTTTTCTTACTCCAGCTACTTACACTCTTTCCAAGTATGAGAGATATCATTTTTGAAACTTCTTAAATGATTTAAAGGTTATATAGAGGTATTCATCGAATATCAATAATATTGTGTTAATGACCAATTTAAATTTAAAGGTTCTTAAATCACATGACTTCCATGTTTTGATCCAATATCTAATTCTAATAGCTTTACATCGCATTTTTTCCAAGAATGTTCATCATACATTAACCAAGATATGTTTCTTCTTCAAAGATATATGCATGAAAGTTATAGACCCAGTGAAATTGCTGATTATGGAAAGATAATTTTCTATCATATTTTGTGAATTTGAAATGTTCTTCTTGCTAACTGTTGACGCTCCTTTCGTCACAGAATCTAAAGATTGGAAAAGGGAAATATCTAAGCATAAAGTGATTCATCCTTTGAAGAAACATCAAAAATCGACAAAGGGATGAACAAGGAGAACATTGCCCATAGGTCGCGCAAGTTCCCTCATGGTCGCGCAAGTACACTTGCGCGCCGCCTAGTGGTCGTGCAAGTACTTGTGCGACGCCTTATGGTCGTGCAAGTGACTTGCGCGACCTAAGTGATAACCGCCCGGTAACCGCCCGGTAACCGCCCGAGGTCTTCTTTTGCCTATAAATAGACCCTGTGGGCCCCCCATTCGAGAGGATCTTTTTCCAGAAACTCGGATTGAAGCTCCCGACGCCCAAGTCTCTTCTCAAAGCTTCCGGAACACTTCTAAGGTAATTTCTTACCTAGAACGGAAGATCTAAAGAGAAGAAGGAAGGCCTAAGTGTTGAAACTTATCAAACACTTGCGCGCCGACTTATTTCCTTCAATATAACTTGCGCGTCCCTTTTCTGGAAGAACCTCAAGAAAAATATAAAGGGTTTAAAAAAGAGTCGCTCAAGTATTTCAATGCTGGTTGAAAATCACGCAAGTACACCATGTGCCGCGCAAGTATACCTGCGCGACCATACTTGCGCGCCCACGGAATACTTGCGCGCCCTGCAAGACTTGTGCGCCCCTATCTTTTTGGGTGCCCATATTACCCATTTTTTACCCCTCTTAAGCCATCACACCTTTCCTTTTCAATATTCAGTCTTCAAGACACTCTTCAAAGCCATTTATGGCATGATTTCTTGATT
The DNA here is from genome assembly GCA_963277665.1 of Viscum album. Taxonomy (NCBI): domain Eukaryota; kingdom Viridiplantae; phylum Streptophyta; class Magnoliopsida; order Santalales; family Viscaceae; genus Viscum; species Viscum album. The sequence continues at coordinate 1,298,104,486 of OY728135.1, forward strand.
TGACTTCCTTATCTAAAAGGAATTATGTGGAATATCTCTCAAAGTCTAGTGATTTAAATATCCTTATTTCATTAAATATGGAGAGTTCATTCATTCAACATCATCCTTTAAGATGAGAGAATCCTAACCTGGGTCTCCTTTTCAGGAATAATCCCCAGTTATTAATCCTCTAATTTTGGGCATCCTCCTCAGGAGTAAGCCCCAAACCTTAATTCCTTAACTTGGGCATCCTCCTCAGGAGTAATCCCCAATCAAGTCCTCTAAATTTGGGCTTCCTTTTCAGGAGTAAGCCCCAAACCTTAATCCCTAACCTGGGTCTCCTTTTCAGGAATAAGACTCAGTCATAACCTGGGCCTCCTTTTTTAGGAGTAAGTCCGAGTCATAATCTTGGGTTTTCCTTTTTAGGAGTAAACCTCAAGCCCCCTTAAAATTCTCTTAACCAGTCATAATTTACCTTTGATTTGGGTTTCCTTTTCAGGAGTAAAACCCAATCATAAGTCCCCTCCTAACTTGGGCATCCTCCTTAGGAGTAAGCCCCAAGATTAGAGTATTCAAATCTCCATAAAGCACATATACCTTTATGGACCCTGTTTCTGGATTTTCTCCCTAAAAGTAAATCCTAAACCATCATCTATTCTGGGCAGTCATACATACATAATCCCCAAACAAATTCTTATGATTGCATCTTTCATGGCACAATTGTCTAATTTTTACCAATGCCTCTTGTTTCTCACACCGAGCATGACTCACGTGAGCTTAGAGTGTAAAAGTAATTATGACATTCTTCTTTGAGCCATCAATCATAAACATCATACTCCATTACTCGAACTACGTGGGTTATGATTCCTTTTCCAAAACAAAGGATACGTAGGTAGACCATTTATGGGTTCGATCCCAACTTTGAAATAATCTATGTCCTTTTGAATGACGATAAACTTCAAGTGCCCCACTGAGTGGCTTTAAAACCAGCCTGGTCATCATAATGACCAAAGAGACTTTTATATAAATGTTTTGAAGGATACCATTGACCAAGAATCTCTAAACAGATATAGATGATTCTCTATTGATGAAGAACCTCGAATACATATAAAAGATTCTCTAAATTTCTTGCATATTTAATCATTGATTGTTAAAACTATAGGAAAACTCATTTTATACTTGGTAATGTAATAAGGATTCACGAACATAACTTAAATCTATAAAGAGAGTCCCGGAGTAGACAATAATTCCCCTCAAAAAGGTGTGATGAGTCCGACCTCCCATCCTCTCGACCAATGAAAAATTCCTAAGCCTCATTAGCCCACAAGCTAATGAGCGCCTGCCTTTGGAAAGTAGGTCCAAACGGATGTGGAATCATTGGATGTTTCCGGTTCTACGAACAAACCCGTTAGAAACCGATCGGAATGTTTGAATCTCCCGTCCAGGAGGTCATCCCCGGATTCCGTGCGAAACAAAAAATGGTGAACCCGACGTGAATCCTTAACCAAGTTAAAATGATGTTTTTCTTATTTGTTAGGCCCCTTGGGACAAACAAATCAATCATTGACATGTGCTCATCCAAAAGATGTAGTGGCCGGATTCATCTTGATTACGTCTATTATATGGAACAGGCACCCTTTTTTATCAAGATCTTCTGTAAAATGGCTTTCCTTAAATTCACCCCTGTGAATACTGCTACTGTGAACACCTCTACTGTGAGGTCTGCTGTTGTGAAAACCAATATTGCTACTCCTGCTGGAACGTCATCCGCTCTGAGGATGACATCACCAACTCAGCGTCTTCAACGCTAGGTTTCTAATGCACTGGTTAAGGAGTACCGTCGCAACGGTACTATCCCAACTCTGGAGGCCGCTCTTCAAGCCCTCCAGGTTAACAATTCTACCTGTTCGTCCAGACAACGGCGGCCAGCAATCAAGAAGCAGGCGGTGCTGACTACCGTCTCCAACCGTTTCAGGTCGTTATCCCCGGAACGCAATTTCCATTCACTCCCTTACTCTGAGGAAGTGAATGAGCAGGTCCCTTAGGGACTTAGTTCAAAAAGACAGGAGTCCTTCCCGAGGGCTCCCATCAACAATCGCCGCCAGACTCGTGCGGTAGTGCGCCCTCAACATGATGAGGGTACCGACTCCAGGCATTCAGCTCAGGTTCCTCGAACCCGAGCAGGCAAGATGAACCGCCAGAGACGGAATCCGGTTAAAAATAGGCAGGTTGTCATCCCTGCCATCTCCGGAGAAGTCCACCAACCTAACTTGGTGGCAAACAACGAGCAGGCATACACACCTGTCCGTTTTAATCCCGCTGTCCAGCAGACTCGTCTGGCAGCATCATGCCAATCCCGCCAGGCAATTCCGGCGGAGTACCATAGGCAGGAACATACACCTTCTTATACATCACCAGTTAGTCAGCAGGATCGTCTGACTACATATGATGGATCTCGTCAACCGCATTTGGCGAAGTGTAAACAGCAGGCACATACACCTGCTAATACTAATCAAGCCTACCAACAGTCTCGTTTGGTAGCGCACGGAGAAGTCAGTCAGAAGGTCCCGACGACAAACAGGTGGCAGACTCAACTCTCTGCCTCCACACTTGAGTACTGTCAGGATTCACTGACAGGAAAAGGAGGACAGGAGTAGGCACATACACCTACTCCAAGCCCAGAATGGACGTATATCCCCGTTCCGGCGGCTGAAGTCACCAAACATATTTTGTCAATGGTGAAAGAGCAGAAGCAAATTCCTGCTCATATTCTGGATGCTTTCCAGGATATCATAACAGCTTCAGCATCATCACAGAGACAGACACATAAATCTATCCCTAGCAATGGAGTGACACATCAACGATTCACTCCGGAACAGACACACACATCTGTTCCAGTCCAAGAGGGTTATGGGGCATACTCCCCCATATCATACGGACAACCAAGTCAGGCACATACACCTGATTTGAGTGGAGATCGTCAGCCTAACCTGACCAACTTTCCTGATCAGGCACATACACCTTCTCAGAGCAATCACTTTCGTCATCAACTGGTTTCTAAAGTGAGTAAGAAGGCATCTAAGAAAAAGATATGCCCAGCACAGTCAGGAGATCAAAGGCCAATCTGTAACCAAGCCTTGCTCGATGCTGGAGTTCTTGAAGCCTTCATACATTTATCTATCGGAATTAAAGATTCTACTCTCTCAGTTCCCAATAACGGGAACATTAATTCTGAAGGTCTTCAACAGACACTTCCTCATGAAGACTTTCTTCATAAAAGTTCGGTCAATCTTGAAGTTTCTTCTTCAGATGAGAGCCACAGGAACCCTCTGTGTGGTCAGAAGACCAAGGAGCAAGAGATTTCATCTTTTGTTGTAACCCATCATGACGGTCCTCCTCATGATGATGAACTTCGCTGCGAAAGTCCTCTCCGCAGTAGTGATTCATGTTGTCTCGAAAATTCTTCAGAAGGCAATGTAGTGACGAGAAAGCCCTCCTATCTCGAGGCACTTGCAAACGTAAAACCAGTCATGTCTGATGCTTTACTATCGGCAGGTGAAACTCTTTCTCTATCAGAAGATAGCCTGGGGTTCAGGTTATTCTCCGAACCATCCCTAGGTCATTCATCTTCCAGCATGAATAGTGATTTCTCTACCAATTTTGTTGAATCCGATGAAGCAATAAGGAAACACCAACTCTGGTCCAAACAGGTGGAAGAATCTTCATTTAATGATAAAGAGGAAATGCTGAACATGAGGAAAAAACTGGCAAAAGGTGAAGTACCAGTCATGTTTTGGCCTTTGGCTGACTCCCAGTACGACATTCCAAAGATGTTGACGGATGATGGAATCCATGATATTCGTCTCAACATATGGAAAACTCTTTGTCAATTAAAGAAGAAGGTATTATCTTACGATGAATATGAAAATCATCTTAAGATAATAGAATGGATACAACGTCATATTGATTTGGCATCTCTATCAGTCTCTCGGTATCCGAAGGTTGAAAAGCAACAGAGAACCCTTCAACGTTCATGCCTTGGCACACTAAGAAAATTGCGTCAGTTAATTGCCAATGCTCCATCTGATGTTCATATCAGAGGATGGGGTGTTCACGGATCACTATATTTCACAGTGCTTTCCGGTCAGCAAAGCCCGCCAAAAATAGTCTCATGCAATGTTATTGCCCATGGTCGGCCACAGTCAATGGGCTTTGTTCATAATCAAAAGATTTCTCAAGAACAGGCTTCAACTAGTTCCTCTCAAAATCAAGTATATAGAGAACAAGTTGTTGAATTTCTCCTACATCAAGCAGACGAGAATATTGCACAAGCCTCTCGTCTGGAGAAAACACGTCATCAAATGATAGAAGTTTCGGAAATCATCCAAAGATCTGTTGAACCAGGTGATAAAAGTGGATACAGGTTAATGCATCCAGCTAATTTCTGAACTAAGATTCGCAAGATCAAGAGAGATTTTAAGAAGATCTTAGACATAGCATGTCAAGAGACACCCCAGCTTGTCAGACTGGGGACTTCTCTAACCCAACCCTCAGAGTCAACAAATGGGATTCGAGGAGTTGAGCGGAAGCAGCAGGAACATCCCCAGTCCATCGGACTGGGGACTTTTTCAAATCCTCAATCCCTCCCTCAGAGAAAGTCAGTATTCTCTCGATTAGGGAATAAGCCTCAAGAGGAACGAAGAGCCAAGATATCAGGAGATTCTCTCCAAGTGACGGTTCTCCAAGAAATTCCTGAGGGATCAAGTCAACGGAATGCCATGTCTCATCATGGACATAGAAGAAGACAATATCACAGAAATGCTGATAGAAAGGATTCCATGCAATATGCATCCATTAATGTCATCAATGTCGTTGCTGCTGATTCACCAGATGAGGCTCAATCAGAGGGATCAGACGAAGAGGTTCCTATTCAAGAAGTTGCGCACACAGACCTAAATGAAGAAGGTGTGCGCACACGTAATCAAAGGCTTACCCAAAATCTGGGTATTCCTTCAAGTAACCCACTTCCCCCTCTCCGAAAAGGATCCAATAAGGGGAAAGGAATGAATCGGGTTACTTCTCACCCTTCCTCTGAAGGAGGTCAATCGCTCTCATTAGAGCAAAGGTTTGCACAACAGGAGGAAGAAATGAAAGAATTAAGAAGGTTGAATGCAGAACTACTTCAGAGTATTCTTCTTCTTAAGAATGATGAAGTCCGACAGCCGAAGGAATTTGTTGTAACTACTGAGATGGATCAGGAATATCCTCCTTTATCAGTACACCCTCAGAGGTCTAATCCTATGGGTCAAACGCAACAACGGTTGGCAGCACTACCATCAGTTGCAGCACCAACCATCACGTCTGTCCAAGCTCCATTCATTGCACCTACCCAAAACCAAGTTCAACCTGATGTTTCTCAAAAGTTAATAACTACTATTGAGTCATTAACAGCTCGGTTAGAAACTATGGAAGGGAAACGGGCGCAAGTTCAACCTGAAAAGAAAGTTTACCCTGAATGGGTAGATTCAATTTCTCCTCCATCCAGTTTTGGAAACCCTATTTTCCCTACTTTTAATGGATCAGGTGACCCTGAACAACATTTGACGCATTACGTGTCTTGTTGTGATCCTATGATGGGAACTCCAGAGCAGCAAGAAGCAGTGAAACTCAGATGCTTCGTGCGAACCTTGCAAGGACCAGCTTTTGTCTGGTATACAAGCTTGCAATCCCGTTCAGTCATCGGATGGGAGGATCTTCGTCAAAAATTCCTTCTTCAGTTTAGCTCAACTTTTCCAAAAACGACAGTTTTCGATCTTACAAACTGCAAGCAAAGGGAGAATGAAAGAGTCTCTGGTTTTATTGCTCGTTGGAAGGGATTAACGTATTCCCTGAGTTTAGCACTCCCTCAGGAGGAATTGTTGCCAATCTGTGTGGCAAATTTGCGTGACGAATTACGCACGCCATTGATCCCTGTGAAATACATAGAAGGGTTTCGAGACCTTACTTCAATCGCTCAGCAGATTGAATATTCCCTTATACAGGCTAAGGTTAAATCTCGTATAATTCCATCAGCTCCAGGAAGAAGAATGGGTAAAGCAGAAACTGCTACAGTTATGCTTAAACAAGCACCTGTACCAATTTCTACTTCAAAACCTTCATCTTCTCGAAGGGCTCTACCTCCTGAACGCCAACAACAAAGGCTGTTTCGTCCAAATGATCAAAAAGATCAACGACGAAAACAATTTTAGTATATGAAGAGTAAAACATACTCTTTCCGAAGTGAGCAAGTTCCTGGTTACTTCATTTCAGCTCTGGAAAATAATTTGGTTCAATTACCAGTGCCCAAGAGGCCAAATAAGGAAGGAGATGAAGACCGTCCCAATTATTGTCCCTTTCATCAAATGTTGGGGCATCCCATCCAGGAGTGTTTTGTATTTAAAGACCTCCTGCAAAAGATGGTCGACTTGGGACAAGTCAAATTGAAGGGTTCTTCAGCTCATGTAGCGTGTATTACTGCTATAGATCCAGAGGAAGGAGGCGAGTGTCAGGAAGTCAAAAGCAAAACTGCGAAAAAATATGATGATTGGATGGTCAGAAAGACAATCAATCGGACCCATTCCATTTTGCGAACACAATTGAAGAAGCCAATTGTGTCTCCTACAAAAGCTACAGTAAAGCCTCCATCAAAAGACAAATCCTCAAAAGGGCAGCGCAATTCAAAGAAGAAAGAGGAATCAGGAGAAGATGAGTATGTATCAAAGCCTAAATTGTCTTTGACTCTGGCAGATTTCATGCCATCTACTTCAAAGCCACGGGCACCGCCCCATCAAACGGCACAGCCTAAACAGGCTAACCAGGCAGAGTCTTTATCAGACGAAGAGTTAATCTTTGGTTCTGTTAATATGATTCAATTAACAGATTCATATTCCAGTCTTGATGAGCCTGAATTCCCTGTATCAAATAATGGAATCCGAAGAGGTTCTAGAGGTTCAGGATATAGGGGAAGACGTGGATCTTTCCGAAGCCACTACTCTAATTTTACCCCTGCTAGCACTATATATGCAGTAGAAACTCATGGTAGAGCCCTTCAGTGAGCTCAAAAAGAACAAGCAAGTTCTTCTGCCAATGGCCAACTCAGTTTTGGCACAGTTATTTTGGAAGACCGATTAAAAGTTCCATCTTCTTTATCTCAGCAAGTAAATGGATCTAATCAGTCTAATCTGCCAAAACCAAGGATGTTGTCAGCTTCAATACAAGATGCATCAGCTTCCAAAGCATCTTCTTCCATGGTACCTGCTAAACTGCATATTCCTATTGGGAAACGCAGACCTCTAGATCAAAAGTATGATACATTGAAACACTTGGCCCAAGTACCAGCCAAGTTATCAATTTTGGATGCTTTGAATCTGTCAAAAGATCTTCGGGAAGCACTCATCGAAGCTTTGTCAAGTCCTCAGGAGTTTGAAGCTGAAATTGCTGCAGCTGAAATCTATCACATAGAGAATAATCCTACAGAATGCCATGTAGTGATATCTTTTACTGATAAAGATGAAGATGATGTTGTGCATGGGCACATAAATCCTTTTTACTTATCTGGAAAATTCAATGGTATAGATGTTCGAAGAGCTTTCATTGACAATGGTTCAGGAGTCAATCTCATACCCATTCGTACACTTCGTCGATTGGGCCTCACGGAATCTGATTTATCTCCTTCTACCATGATGTTACAAGGATATGATAAAAATGAACAAGAACCACTGGGAGAAGTTACACTCAGAACTTAGTTTGGAGATCTTGTATCCAATTTGGATTTCATGATTGTTGATCAAGACTCAGCTTTCAATATCTTTCTTGGAAGACCCTGGCTACATTAGCATGCAGCTATTCCGTCATCATACCATCAATGTCTCAAATACTGTTTCGATGGTCAAGTTGGAACATTGTATGGTGATAAGGCCCCATTCAAGACATGTGAGTCTCAATACATTGAGGCGGAATTTTATCACATGAAGGGAAGAGAAAAATCTACAATGAAGGAAATTACCAAAGTTAATGCTTCATATGGTTTGGAAAAAATTCCAATAAATCCATTTTCACATGTGAGTACAGATTATGTGTTACCTATCAGTCAAATTGAAAAAATAGGCCCAAATCAAAATACTCTTATGGAAAGATCCATAATGTCAATTACGGCGATCGAGCCATACAACATGGGAGAAATTGGTAACCTACCAAGCAGTGATGAAAGCATAAGTGGTGACGTTTTCATTTCGTCTGCTGAAATCCAACAAGTCTATACTTCGCTAATCAGGCCAGAAGAAGTTATAGCAACACCAGAGGTGAATAATGATGTCGATTCTCAATCCACCATCTCCTATTTATTTCCCAAAGAAGACCCTTTATCATCAATAGGTTCGGAAATGGAAGCTTCTTCTTCAAAATGTGAAAATTTTGACATCTCTTATGATCATGAGAATTTCGTTTTTTCATCTACTTTGCAAGCAGAAACGGAAGAAATAACACATTATGAAGAGGAAGAGGAAGATCTTAGAGATGATCCTCCAGCATTTGAAGAGGGTATCTCTACCACTGTGGATGAACTCAGAGAAGTAAATCTGGGTACAGAGAAAGATCCACACCCCACTTTAATTAGTGCAGCCATGACCCTTGAAGAGCAAGAGATGTATATTTCTTTTCTAAAGCAAAATAAAGATATTTTTGCTTGGAATTATACAGAAATGTCTGGGCTTGATCCTGATGTTGCTACTCATCATTTGGGTTTACCAAAAGAACATCGAGGATTCAAGCAAGCCACAAGAAGAACACACCCAACCTATGCTTCCAAAATTGAGGCTGAAGTGGATAAGCTTATCAAAGCTAACTTCGTCAGAGAAGTTCAATATCCCAAGTGGTTGGATAATATTGTCCCTGTAAAGAAGAAGAACGGACAAATTAGGGTTTGCATCGATTTCAGAGATCTTAATCGGTATTGTCCTAAAGATGATTTCCCAGTTCTGATTACAGAACTCTTAATTGATGTGACGGCTGGCTATGAAGTACTTTCTTTCATGGATGGATATTCTGGATATAATCAAATCCGAATGGCCCCAGAAGATGAGGAATATACAGCCTTCAGAGATCCTCAAGGTTTGTTTTGTTACCGGGTGATTCCCTTTGGTTTAAAGAATGCAGGTGCAACATATCAACGCGCCATGCATCGTATCTTCAAACCTCTTTTAGGGAAGTTTGTTGAATGCTATGTAGATGATTTGGTGGTTAAATCCAAACAACGTTCTAATCACTTGGCTGATTTGGAAGTCATATTCCACAAGCTTCTACAACATAGTTTGAAGATGAACCCCTTAAAATGTGCTTTTGGGGTAACCTCAGGAAAATTCCTCGGCTTTGTTGTACGCCATCGTGGTATTGAAGTTGATCCTAAGAAGACCAAATCAATCCTTGGTATGTCACCTCCTCAGAATTTTAAATAATTAAGAGGACTTCAAGGAAACTTAGCCTATATTCGGCATTTCATCGCCAATTTGGCAGGCAAAAGTTTACCCTTTACCAAATTATTGAAGAAAGGAGTCACTTACCAATGGACTGAAGAATGTCAAGAAGCATTTGATGTTCTCAAGAAATACCTCTTAAGTCCACCAGTACTCATGCCACCTGTTGAGGGTAGACCGCTTATTCTCTATGTGACAGCTTTAGAGCGATCATTGGGTGCCTTTCTCGCTCAAAAGAATGGTGCTGGGAATGAAAATAGTCTCTACTATCTCAGTAGAACTATGCTTGAAGCAGAAACCCGGTATTCAAGTATTGAAAAGTGCTACCTAGCATTAATCTTTGCAGTTCAGAAACTGAGACACTACCTGCAACAACATGAGGTCCAATTGGTGTCTCGTAATAATCCGCTCAAATTCATCCTTAGTCGTCCAATGCTTACAGGACGTCTGGCAAGGTGGGCGGTTATTCTACAGCAGTTTGACATTCAGTATGTGTCTCAAAAGGCAATTAAGGGCCAAGCTCTGGCTGATTTCCTGGCTGAACATCCTTCAGTGGAAGACACATATTCAGATATCGAACTCCCTGATGAGGAAGTTTTCTCTATTCAAGAGAGTCCTCAAACATGGTAAATGTATTTTGATGGTGCTTCTAGAAGTCCAATAGGGAAGAAAATGGAAAATCCTAAATTCAACAAAGTTGGTTTAGGAATTGTGCTCATTTCTCCAGATAAGGCAGTGTTACCTTATTCCTTTTTGTTGTGGGAAGGTGGTACCAATAATGAAGCTGAATACCAAGCTCTCATTACAGGCTTGGAATTAGCGCTTCAAGCACAAGTGAATCACTTAAAGGTGAAAGGTGATTCAGACCTGGTAATCAAACAAGTCAATAGGGATTATGCCATCAGAAAAGAAGAATTAATCCCTTTGTATGATTACGTCAGAGAGTTAATGTCGGAATTCCCTTCAGAACCGACATTTTCTTATGTCCCAAGATCACAAAATGCTCAAGCTGATGCACTAGCTAATATAGCCACAGCTTTAGAAGATCCAAATCGGGACGAGACAACCATCTATATTGCCCACCGTCGTGCAATTTCACCTTATGTTCAAGTCAGAACAGAGGAAATTAATGAAATTAGTCCCATTCCTGAACCATATGGTCATACTACAGGATGGATGTCACCTATCAGGGAATACCTTCAAAATGGAACACTTCCACCTGATAGAGCCGAGAAAGAACAAATTCGGCGACGTGTGGTCAATTTTACTCTTTATGATAGCCCAAACCACCTCAAGAAAATTCTCTACAAACGTGGTTTTGATGGAGTTCTCTTCAGATGTATTGATGGTGAAGAGACAATGGCTGTCATAAAAGAAGTGCATGCAGGAGTCTGTGGTGCCCACCAGTCTGGACATAGACTGTCTGATCAAATTCGAAGGCTTGGATACTTTTGGCCTTCAATGATACAAGACTGTGTTAATTTCACAAAGAAGTGTCATTCATGCCAAGTATATGCCAACTTCATTCATCAACCTCCAGAGTTGCTTCATACAGCTAAATACTCATGGCCATTTTCCACATGGGGAATGGATGTGGTGGGACCTTACCCTTTAGCTACGGCCAAGCAGTTTAAGTACATTCTTACTGCTACTGATTTCTTTTCCAAATGGGCAGAGTCAGTACCTCTCAAAGAAGTCAGTTCTAAATGCATTATTAGCTTCATCAAGTCTAACATCATTACTAGATTTGGTGTCCCTCATACCATATTGACGGACAACGGCACCAACTTCTGTTCTTATGAGGTAAAGAAATTGTATCAAGAATACAACATTAAGTCCAACCATTCATCTCGATATCATGCAGCGGCTAATGGCCAGATAGAGGCCTTCAACAAGACTCTTTCAAATATACTGCAAAAGATGGTGGATAAAGATAAGAGGTCATGGCCTGATAAACTCTTTCATGCTTTATGGGATTATCGGACTACCACTCGCAATGCAACGCGGTCAAATCCATATTCATTGGTATATGGAACAGAAGCAGTCTTGCCAATTGAAGTTCAATTGCCCTCACTCAGAATAGCCATTTGTGGTCAATTATCTACGGATGAGCAATCCCAAAAGCGGTTGAATGAATTGGAACAGTTAGATGAGAAAAGATTGTGCACTTTGCACCACTTGGAAATCTATCAGAATCGAATAGCACGAGCTTTTAACAAAAAAGTTCGTCTTCGTTCATTCATTCAGGGAGAATTGGTATTGGTTCTCAGAGCACCAATGATACCAGGAAAGAAGCCTCCCAAGCTTGAACCAAAATGGGAAGGACCTTATTCAATACATAAGGTCTACTCCAATGGAGCATATTCTCTAATCTCAATGGATGGAGAACACATCACGACTCCAACTAATGCTAGATTTCTGAAGAAGTATTTTGTATAAACACAAAATATTGTTCCCAGATCCAAAACAATCACATTGGTTCATGATTTTGTCCTACATGACACTAAACTGTATTATGTCCTATCTACATGACATTAAACTGTACAGAAGTTCCATATTTTGTCCGAGATGACATTAAACTATATTTTGTCCGAAATGACATTAAACTATATTATGTACTAGAAACATGACATTAAACTGTGTGGCACTTCCAACGTCCAGCATGACGATAAACTGTAAAAAGTCCCCAGAACTGATATCCTCATATTGGTTCACCTTAGTCCTAGCTACATGACTTTAAACTGTACAGCACCAGTTCGTCCTTGCTATATGACATTAAAACTATACAGCAATGGTCCAGTATGACTTTAAACTGCAACTTCGTCCCACATGACATTAAACTGTGAAAAAGTTCCATAAACCGTCCAGCATGACCTTAAACTGCATCATCCCTGGTCCATGTATATGACCATAAACTATTTGCAAATCCCTTATGTCCAGCAAGATGTTAAACTGTGATGTCCTAACTACATGACGCTAAACTGTATAAAATTCCCTCACATCCGGAAAGACGTTAAACTATATAATCGTCAAAGGTCCATCATGACATTAAACTGCACCATCCACGGTCCATGCATATGACCTTAAACTATTCGCACTTTCGTCCAACATGACATAAATGGTGTGTTATTTTGTCCTTACGACATGACATTAAACTGCACAGTCCCCCTTTCGTCCAATATGACGGTAAACTATTTTATCCCCATCGTCCTAACTACATGACGCTAAACTGTACAGAAAATCCTTGATAGGTCCTACATGACATTAAACTGTATTTTGTCCCTGCTACATGACACTAAACTGTGCAGCACCAATAGTCCTAACTGCAAGACTTTAAACTGCATAGTCCCTTTTTTATGTCCTACATGACATTAAACTGTACATCGTTAAGGTTGTTATTACCTCTTGTTTCTCACACCGAGTATGACTCACGTGATCTTAGAGCGAACATCAACCATAACACTCCCTTTGGGCCACTAACCATGTGTAAGTCCCAACAATATTTTTTATTAGATCATTGTCCACAAGAACAACTTGATCATTAATTCATTCTTTAATTGAACTACACGGACTTTGATCCTTGCCCTCCAGGCTGGGTATGTAGGCAACCTCCCAGGGTTCAAGCCCAAAAACAATCTCTTCACATCGGTTCACCACCATCTCATATGATGTTGATTTGTGAAACCACCCCTGGAATCAATATCTTTACATTGATTCACTTTCGTCCTTGTTATATGACGTTAAACTATACAAAACTTTTGTCCGGTACGACAATAAACTACAATATTCTTTGATTTCCTCATTTGAGAGAGAACTATTATTGACATTGATTTTTCAATCATGGTTTTCATTTTCAAAAGACTACATGCATACATGGTAATGCCTAAACTTTTTTAGGTTAAACCATCATTGCACTAAAGTCCCCTTTCACCCTTCACATGTACGAACCAAATTTGTACAAAGGGAATTTCTAGAACTACGTGGACTTGATTCCCATCCTTATGGGATACGTAGGAACATTCGAGTGTCCCTCGAATCCAGTCCCAAGTCTTTTGGGCCTAACCCCAAATTTCACTTTCAGTCCCTTGGCTGAAAAGTCCTCATGAAAACACACACTGTGTATTCATTATTATGGTCCGAATTCTATGACCCTAAACTAATATCACTCATACTTTCGTCCTGCATGACGTTAAAATGCATTTCAAGAACTACGTATGGCTTGATTATCATTCTTATGAGATACGTAGTGAAGTCCAAAATTTCAATTCAGGACCCAGCCACAACATGATTATGGTTATTATTGACCTATGCATCTCTATATACATTGGACAATACCCATCTTTATGTGTTATAATCCTAACCTTAAATATTTTCATATCTTCATAACCCTTTTCATGACTTCTAATCACAAAAATGTCAAACTTCTGAGAATTCTTTTGCCTGACTATGCAGCATGTGCCCATAGGTGGCCTTGCATAAACAGTCCACATAACAGACTTGTCAGCCAAAAGATACTATTTATTTGACCATGCAGCCAATGCCCTTAGGTGGCCCTGCATATTTCAACCCCCTAACGGGTTTGTTAAATAATGGTAACTTCATTCTTGGGAAGAATGCCTCTTTTGTCCTTATTTGTCTTAAACGACAGTATGTAGGGATCCGCAAAAAATAGCCATCCTTAACATATTTGTCCCATATACTTTTTCATGATCTGAAAGTATTCAAGTCTATGGTTTATTCTTCTTCCTTACGTTTGAGTCAGACCTTCGTAGGAGTGATATTCATCCAGTTCTTCGATATTCTTGTTCGGAAATATCTTCTCCATATTCAAGTACCTCTTTCCATACAACAAACTCTATAATTTAGAAAATTTGAATCTCCATAAACTTTCACTGGTTTTTATCACTAGGAAAGTAAATTTCTAAGAGTTCTTTCGCCTGACTATGCAGCACGTGCCCATAGGTGGCCTTGCATAAACAGTCCACATAACAGACTTGTCAGCTAAAAGATACTATTTATTTAACCATGCAGCCAATGCCCATAGGTGGCCCTACATATTTCAACCCCCTAACGGGTTTTGTTAAATAATAGTAACTTCATTCTTGGAAACTACTTCTTCTAATGCCTTTTATCTCTTTTTCATATCATTCCTCATATTCAAATATTCTTAAGCCATAGTTTACATATTTTCTCTCATACTTGAGTTTGGTAATTTGTTTTCAGATAAATTGTCAAGGAATTGAATCAATTTTAATCCATTTCGGTCAAAGCTATTTCGACCTTAAATATTAGCCCCTTTATGTCCGGCATGCATGACTTTAAACTGCCCACAAAATACAAAGGAACTCTGAATAAAAGTCAAGTTCCAGCACACTTGCGCGCTGCCTTCTGCGCACTGAAGACTTGGAAACCACCTTTTCCTTTGGATGTCTTTGATTTCCACAGAGTCAAATCCTCATTTCTCTCCGGATCCTACTCTGAGGGGGGACTTTTGTTGACGCTCCTTTCGTCACAGAATCTAAAGATCAGAAAAGGGAAATATCTAAGCATAAAGTGATTCATCCTTTGAAGAAACATCAAAAATCGACAAAGGGATGAACAAGGAGAACATTGCCCATAGGTCGCGCAAGTTCCCTCATGGTCACGCAAGTACACTTGCGCGCCGCCTAGTGGTCGTGCAAGTACTTGCGCGACGCCTTATGGTCGTGCAAGTGACTTGCGCGATCTAAGTGATAACCGCCCGGTAACCGCCCGGTAACCGCCCGGGGTCTTCTTTTGCCTATAAATAGACCCTGTGGTCCCCCCATTTGAGAGGATCTTTTTCCAGAAACTCGGATTGAAGCTCCCGACGCCCAAGTCTCTTCTCAAAGCTTCCGGAACACTTCTAAGGTAATTTCTTACCTAGAATGGAAGATCTAAAGAGAAGAAGGAAGGCCTAAGTGTTGAAACTTATCAAACACTTGCGCGCCGACTTATTTCCTTCAATATAACTTGCGCGTCCCTTTTCTGGAAGAACCTCAAGAAAATTCTAAAGGGTTTAAAAAAGAGTCGCTCAAGTATTTCAATGCTGGTTGAAAATCGCACAAGTACACCATGTGCCGCACAGGTATACCTGCGCGACCATACTTGCGCGCCCACGGAATACTTGCGTGCCCTGCAAGACTTGCGCGCCCCTATCTTTTTGGGTGCCCATCTTGCCCATTTTTTACCCCTATTAAGCCATCACACCTTTTCTTTTCAAGATTCAGTCTTCAAGACACTCTTCAAAGCCATTTATGGCATGATTTCTTGATTTTACTTCCTTATCTAAAAGGAATTCTGTGGAATATCTCTCAAAGTCTAGTGATTTAAATATCCTTATGTCATTAAATATGGAGAGTTCATTCATTCAACCTCATCCTTTAAGATGAGAGAATCCTAACCTGGGTCTCCTTTTCAGGAATAATCCCCAGTTATTAATCCTCTAATTTTGGGCATCCTCCTCAGGAGTAAGCCCCAATCAAGTCCTCTAAATTTGGGCTTCCTTTTCAGGAGTAAGCCCCAAACCTTAATCCCTAACCTGGGTCTCCTTTTCAGGAATAAGACTCAGTCATAACCTGGGCCTCCTTTTTTAGGAGTAAGTCCCAGTCATAATCTTGGGTTTTCCTTTTTAGGAGTAAACCTCAAGCCCCCTTAAAATTCTCTTAACCAGTCATAATTTACCTTTGATTTGGGTTTCCTTTTCAGGAGTAAAACCCAATCATAAGTCCCCTCCTAACTTGGGCATTCTCCTTAGGAGTAAGCCCCAAGATTAGAGTATTAAAATCTCCATAAAGCACATATACCTTTATGGACCCTGTTCCTGGATTTTCTCCCTAAAAGTAAATCCTAAACCTTCATCTATTATGGGCAGTCATACATACATAAGCCCCAAAAAAATTCTTATGATTGCATCTTTCATGGCACAATTGTCTAATTTTTACCAATGCCTCTTGTTTCTCACACCGAGCATGACTCACGTGAGCTTAGAGTGTAAAAGTAAATATGACATTCTTCTTTGAGCCATCAATCATAAACATCATACTCCATTACTCGAACTACGTGGGTTCCTATTCCTTTTCCAAAACAAAGGATACGTAGGTAGCCCATTTATGGGTTCGATCCCAACTTTGAAATAATCTCTGTCCTTCTGAATGACGATAAACTTCAAGTGCCCCACTGAGTGGCTTTAAAACCAGCCTGGTCATCATAATGACCAAAGAGACTTTTATATAAATGTTTTGAAGGATACCATTGACCAAGAATCTCTAAACAGATACAGATGATTCTCTATTGATGAAGAACCTCGAATACATATAAAATATTCTCTAAATTTCTTGCATATTTAATCATTGATTGTTAAAACTAAAGGAAAGCTCATTTTATACTTGGTAATGTAATAAGGATTCACGAACATAACTTAAATCTATAAAGAGAGTCCCGGAGTAGACAATAATTCCCCTCGAAAAGGTGTGATGAGTCCGACATCCCATCCTCTCGACCAATGCAAATTCCTAAGCCTCATTAGCCCACAAGATAATGAGCGCCTGCCTTTGGAAAGTAGGTCCAAATGGATGTGGAATCATTGGATGTTTCCGGTTCTATGAACAAACCCGTTAGAAACCGATCAAAACGTTTGAATCTCCCGTCCAGGAGGTCATCCCCGGATTCCGTGCGAAACACTAACATTCTTTGATATGATGGTCCACTCGGTGAGAGAGATTCAACTATGTTGTCCTGTACACTATAGATGGATGTACCCCACTGAACGGTATATGAATATTTTGAAAGGGTATGTAAAAAATTGAATTCATACATAGGGTTTCATTGTGGAGTGATATATTGTTGAGTAAGCCATTGAAATCTATACTGAATACCTGTTCGGTGTGGAAATCATTGGTCTACCGAAATATTGTCACACTGGGAGGCTTGTGGGTGAAGGAATTTTTAGAAGATATGTTGTCACAATCAATATTACAGATTAGGAGTAGGCCAACCTTTATGTTTTTCATAACATCTTGGAGGTTTACCCATATGTTAAAACCTAAAAAGAAATTCTTAGGCATTTTAATCTATCGAGGGATGGAATATGGATATCAAATACACATAATAAATAGTTTATAGTATGGTTTTAGGACTATATTTTTAAAGAGTCAGATGAAAATACATATTCAATTTCAAAACGACTTCGATGGATAGCTGGGGGACTAAGTGTCTATGTATTATCTTATAATTTTTATGTAATTAATGGTTATATATTCTATACAAATGAAAATGATGAAGGGAGTACCATGAAAAATATTGGAGTTACACTTGTGGCTAAAGTGATATATGTTTATGTTATTAAGGACAGAAATCCAATTTACACGAATATTTCATACTTTGGAATCATTAAATAAATATGGGAGTTTGATTATACAATATTACAAGTGCTTATTTTTCAATGAAAGTGGGTTGATAACAGGAGTTTTGTTAAAATAGATGAATTGGGATTCATAAAAGTTGATTTCAGTAAGGAAGGGTACAAAGATGAACCATTTATAATGATATCATAATAAGTACAAGTATTTTATGTTCAAGATCCTGCAAACCAAAAGAGGTCAATTGTTATGTTATCCACCAAAACTACTAAATGGTCAGATGAAAATTCAACTGAGGATGACCCTTTCATTGGGAATACATAATCATTTCACAATGGTCCTAATGTAGATGTCGTTTTTTATGTTATAGGAGACCACAGTGAAGGGATTTGTATATTCGATAGAGAGTTAAAATCCCTTCAACCTTTAAAAAAGAAAAAGAGAGTTCAATAATCATGTTATTTTTTTTGTAATATATATCATGTTACCTCATGTTATTATTCATTCCTTACTAAATTTATATAATATAAATTAAATTTTAAACCACTCATGCACATACTGGTTCTCCCAATCCTGAGGTACAACAGGTCTCTCAACCTATTTTTGTTTGCAGTGTAGAGGAACAACGACCTTCTGCACATGCTGGTGCTCCTAATCTTTGGGAACAATAGATTTCTCAACCTATTGTTGATCCCAGTACAAAGGTACAATGAACATCTTAACATGTTGATGTTACCACTCCAGAGGAACATATTTATGATGTTGAATCTGAAGAAATGGTAGGCGATTAAGGCTCGACAACGTATAAAAAACTGGAGCATTGTAGTTTGATGGTGTTAACAAAAATCATTAAGGTGAAAATCAAAGGCATCAAATATGAGGTCGAATGGAATGTGTGGGTTCAGCATGTTAACCTCAATAAGGCCATGTTCAATAGTTACATTGGAATCATCGCTCTGTAACGAGTGTCGATTAATGTAGATTTATGGAACCATGTTTTTGTTGTACCTCTCGTACCCCTCGTGGTTTAATTTTCATGATCACAATCACTCTCTTCTTTATATAATATTGTTTTAAGTGTTTTTGGATGATAGGAATGATTTCAGGTGGCCAAGGAATTGGGCCAAGAAAGCAAGAAGCCAAAGTGGACTGATTTTCAGTCCACCGGCCAACTGGTGGAAGACCACCGGCCAGCCGATGGAGGCCTGGACAGAAGGCATCCCTCTGTCCAGACCACCGGCCAACCGGTGTCCCACCACCGGCCAGCCGGTGGAACCCATACAAATAGTGTCAGCTACTGCCTCAGCACCGGACAACCGGTGGCCTCCTCACCGGCCAGCCGGTGGTGCCTGAGCCCGAAGGCCTCTCCTTTTTCAAAGCACCGGCCAACCGGTGGCCAAGCACCGGTCAGCCGGTGGAGCCAGTCAAACTAGCCGTTGGGCTTTGACCAGGCTTGTCCACTTGACTCCCAACGGCTCCGAAGGCCTCTCCAACGGCTCCGAAGCCTCCCAAAGGCCATTTGAGGGTTCCCCCTCTATAAATAAAGGACTAGGAAGCCCCGGAAAACTAGAGAAACACAAGGAAGCCCATGGACACATTTTTGATCATTTGGCGAACCTCCGGCGCATTCCCTCAAGGAACCCTCACTTGCTCCAACTCACTTCCACATTCAAGGAGCACCACCATAGAAGCTTGGGAGCACCCTTCATCAACTCCAATCAATCCTTCGGCGCCCAAGACTTCTCCTCTTACGGTTTTTTCATTGCTTTATTTATTTTGAGCATCAAATTGGGTTTGTGCCTACAAACCCCCATCTCTTTCTCTCATCCTCTCTTTTGGGTTTTCACACCACCTTCAAGGTGTGAAGAGGTTAGTCAAGCCTTCCCTTTTAAAAGGCTTGATTCATAGGTGAGCTAGCCTTCACCTGTAAGAAGGCTAGTGGGTTCTTGCTCAATCATTGAAAGCAAGTGGGTTCTTGCATAACCATTAAAAGCAAGTTGTAATAGGTTCTAGACTACCTTAAAGTCTAGTGGGTTTCTTGCTAAAACCATTAAAAAGCAAGCGGTAGTAAATCTCTCAACGGTTGAGTTGGGAGCGGAGACGTAGGCTTTGGTTTAAGCCGAACTCCGTTATCAATTTTGTGTCTTGCCTCTTTTATTTCCGCTGCACCTTTAACTTTGATTTTAAATTGTTAATTAATTTTTAAAAGGCAATTCACCCCCCCTCTTGCCATCACTCTCCGCCCAACAATTGGTATCAGAGCAAAATTTGAGTAATACCCTAACCGGTTTCAAATTCAAGATCCTTTGTGATGGCTTCAACTTCTTTCGCCCCCGAAGGCTATTCTTTGGGTCGTGCTCCATTTTTTGATGGAACCGACTATACATATTGGAAAACCCGCATGACCACTTTTCTTAGAAGTATAGGTTATCCTATTTATAAAATTGTCATGCATGGTTATTCTCTCTCCTCTCCCGATGAATCCAAATGGACCCAAGCCGATATTAAAAATTTCGAGCTTGATGGAAAATCCATGAACGCTCTACATTGCGGCCTTGATCGTAATGAATTCAATCGAGTTTCCACATGCACCTCATCACATGAAATCTGGAAACTTTTGGAGGTTACCCATGAGGGGACCAACAAAGTGAAGGATACTCGATTGGATATGTACCGTCAAGATTTTGAGTCTTTCACCATGCACCCACATGAATCAATTTCTGAAATGTTTACACGTTTTACTGATGTTTTCAATGGGAGAAAGTCCCTTGGTGATGATGTGTCTGCAGAAACAATGGTCAAGAAGATCCTTTGGATCTTACCAAGAACATGGGCACCAAAAGTCACGGCAATCCAAGAAGCTAAAGACATCAAGAACATGCCGGTCGAAGAGCTCATTGGATCCCTCATGACCTATGAGATCACCATGAGGAGGCAAGCTGAAAAGGAAGGCAAACCGATCAAAGTTCCAAAGAACATCGCCTTCAAAGTTCAACAAGAAGAAAGCTCCTCCTCCTCATCATCTTCCTCTTCAAGCGGCGATTCCGAAATGGATAATCTTGCCCGCAAAATGCACAAATTCATGAAGAAGCACAAGAAGAATAAATCCCGCAAGGCTCAACCCAACGAAAAATCCGAGCCCGAGGTAACATGCTACGGGTGTGGCAAAAAAGGCCATTACAAGCCCGATTGTCCACTCAACAAGAAAAAGGCCAAGCAAAAGGAAAATAAGAAGGCATTCAAGGCCACATGGAGTGATAGCTCCACATCCTCCTCCTCCTCCTCCTCAAGTGACAACGGTAAAAAATTCCTAATGGCATTTCATGAGGTATCCTCTTCCGACTCATCTTCCTCTTGTTCTTATAATTCTTTCAATCATTTATCTTATGAGTATCTCCAACATGCTAGAGATCAATTGGAGGAAGGTTTTCATGAACTTTCTTCCAAATTTGTTGCTTTAAAAAAGAATTTCAAAAAACTTTCTTCCGAAAAGGAACAACTTCTCAAAGAAAAGGAGGAGTTGTCCCTCAAGATCCAAAACCTTCCCGATGTTGATTCTATGGAATTAACAATCAAAGATTTAAGGGAATCTCTTGCCAAGTT
The DNA here is from genome assembly GCA_963277665.1 of Viscum album. Lineage (NCBI taxonomy): Eukaryota > Viridiplantae > Streptophyta > Magnoliopsida > Santalales > Viscaceae > Viscum > Viscum album. The sequence goes on from OY728135.1 coordinate 1,298,125,955, forward strand.
CACCCAAGGTGAACAAAATTTGACCAAATTACTAGGTTCCCAATGCATATCTAGAACCACCCAAGGGCTTGGCTATTCCAATCAAGCTTCCTCTTCCCATGCTCCAACTATTTTTGTAAGGGGGAGATCCCAATATAAATTTTGTAACTATTGCAAAAAACCCGGGCACTTAATTTATGAGTGCGATTGAAAAAATGCCCGGTATGGAAGGCCCAAAACCATTTCTTTTAATGATGAATTTCATAGGAGAAGACCCGCAACTAGACAAGTATGGATTGAAAAATCCCTTTTAGCGAGTCTCACCAGACCAAAATTTGTCTCGGTTCCAAAATCCTCTCCCCGGTGATTTGTTGTTTTTATTTAGGGGGAGTTAGGATTGTTTGAGCCTTTTTGCGTTTTTCAATTCAAAACTTTCAATTCAAAATCTTCAATTCAAAATCTTTAAATTCAAAACTTTCAATTCAAATTTCAAAAATTTCAATTGGTTTTAAAATCTCTATCTTGTTTTTTCATCCTTTCCCTCAATCAAGTATTATGCCCCGTGCTATTTTGATAATCACAAAGGGGGCAAAATTCTTGGTTGATTGGGGGAGAAATCTTTCTCTCATGCTTTACTTTACTTTTCAATTTATCCTTTAAAGCATGCCTTTCATTTCAGTATTTTACATTGCTTGTTTTGGTGATTATGATCATCAAAATAGGGGGAGATTGTTGTACCTCTCGTACCCCTCGTGGTTTAATTTTCATGATCACAATCACTCTCTTCTTTATCTAATATTATTTTAAGTGTTTTTGGATGATAGGCATGATTTCAGGTGGCCAAGGAATTGGGACAAGAAAGCAAGAAGCCAAAGTGGACTGATTTTCAGTCCACCGGCCCACTGGTGGACGACCACCGGCCAGCCGATGGAGGCCTGGACAGAAGGCATCCCTCTGTCCAGACCACCGGCCAACCGGTGTCCCACCACCGGCCAGCCGGTGGAACCCAGACAAATAGTGTCAGCTACTGCCTCAGCACCGGCCAATCGGTGGCCTCCTCACCGGCCAGCCGGTGGTGCCTGAGCCCGAAGGCCTCTCCTTTTTCAAAGCACCGGCCAACCGGTGGCCAAGCACCGGTCAGCCGGTGGAGCCAGTCAAACTAGTCGTTGGGCTTTGACCAGGCTTGTCCACTTGACTCCCAACGGCTCCGAAGGCCTCTCCAACGGCTCTGAAGCCTCCCAAAGGCCATTTGAGGGTTCCCCCTCTATAAATAAAGGACTAGGAAGCCCCGGAACACTAGCGAAACACAAGGAAGCCCACGGACACATTTTTGATCATTTGGCGAACCTCCGGCACCTTCCCTCAAGGAACCCTCACTTGCTCCAACTCACTTCCACATTCAAGGAGCACCACCATAGAAGCTTGGGAGCGCCCTTCATCAACTCCAATCAATCCTTCGGCGCCCAAGACTTCTCCTCTTATGGTTTTTTCATTGCTTTATTTATTTTGAGCATCAAATTGGGTTTGTGCCTACAAACCCCCATCTCTTTCTCTCATCCTCTCTTTTGGGTTTTCACACCACCTTCAAGGTGTGAAGAGGTTAGTCAAGCCTTCCCTTTTAAAAGGCTTGAGTCATAGGTGAGCTAGCCTTCACCTGTAAGAAGGCTAGTGGGTTCTTGCTCAACCATTGAAAGCAAGTGGGTTCTTGCATAACCATTAAAAGAAAGCTGTAATAGGTTCTAGACTACCTTAAAGTCTAGTGGGTTTCTTGCTAAAACCATTAAAAAGAAAGCGGTAGTAAATCTCTCAACGGTTGAGTTGGGAGCGGAGACGTAGGCTTTGGTTTAAGCCGAACTCCGTTATCAATTTTGTGTCTTGCCTCTTTTATTTCCGCTGCACCTTTAACTTTGATTTTAAATTGTTAATTAATTTTTAAAAGGCAATTCACCCCCCCTCTTGCCATCACTCTCCGCCCAACAGTTTTGGTCATGCTTAAGACACTGGCGTGGGAAGAGATTATGGTAAAATTATGATATAATTTATTTATTTTACTAAAAAATGAAATAATTAAACATTGAATTACTCTTTATCATTCATTGTAGATTGCATTTATAGTGGATTACTTCCACAAAAAATATGTATTAATGCTATCTATAAGGATTCATAGAGGATTTCACAAAATTATAACTAGACATCATATTAAAGATGCTAAAGGGAAAATAAAATTGCACCCACCACTTATCTATGCACACCCTGATAACCCAAGAAGTATGGGATGTGTTTACTGGACATCGTGCATATGTGTCTTTTCAAGTAGATTGTGGCTAGTAATACATTGTTTAACAATACATTTATTCATCACTTTGATTGAAAATTTTTTGTTTATGAAACAACAACTGAGTGCTGGAAATAAGGAACGAGCAACAAAACCAGTGTACCCCTGCTATAAAGCAAGGATGGGGTATGCTTCACTTGAAAAAAATTGGTACTTATTTTAAATATACTGTAATACTTTTATGTGACATGAAATAATGCCATAATTATATTCCTCTATTTATATACAGATAGATGACTCCAAATACAAAGTCACTTCCATCCCACACCATGTGCTATGGAAGGAGGCACATGTATATAAATACGGGATACAAATAGATGAAAACACACAAAAAGTGTGAGAAACATGTGTAAGTATTAAAAAATTAAAAAAACTTTAAATCGCTATTAAATAACAATGATCAATTATTTTATTATATTTTATATCTGATGTAGTCAAAGTAATCAAAAACACTTGTACTAGATGAACACATACTATTGGTGGCCTTGAAGCATCTAGAACAGTATGGCTATGTTAGAGATGTGAGTTTTGGGGTGACACCCCAAATATATTTTGAGAAAAAAAAACAATATGAGGATCAAAGTGAAGAAATGAAATGGGTGAGAGAAAGACTATATACCATTGAAGAACAATTCCAATGGCAGAGAGATATTATGAAACCTTTATGGTGGGAAGAAAAGAGAATAAATAACTAAAGAACAACCACGGAATGGAGATCCCACCCCACCTCCCACCAACTATGAGGTAAGCCATTCCCCTCAAAGCAATGTCTTAGCCAAGGTAATAAATGTTCTAATAAATGTTTCTGTGAAATGTGAATCAAATAGACACTAATACCTTTCCAGTAATAATATTATACATGGTGATAATGACTATGATTTATATCTATCAACACCCACCTATCTCCTTATAGTGAGGGATATATTGTTCAATATCCAAAATGGAATGCAACACAATGGACCACTTCCAACAAGTCATGTGAGAGTGTTAATTAGTGTATCCCATGATCCAAGCACCAAGCTACCTATTCTAATTGATGAGGAAGATATTAATAAGGTTGAAAATGTTGTTGTAACATTCATTTCATAGTTCTCACATCTTGTAAAAAAACATGTCAACGAGGAGGTATTCATTTCCAGTTTATTTTTCAAGATAAACCTTTAACAATTAATGAAAAAAGTTCTGAAACAATAAATGTTATTACAGAAACATAAAGGGAAGGGGGTGAAATTAAATACCTACTCAAACCCATCTAAAGTATTGACCAACTGATCAAAAAGATATACCAAAAGCACCATTACCCCACATGTTCTATATCCACATTTACTAGAATCTAAGTATCATGCAGATAAAAAGTTAAAAGATTATAGTAGTCACATAGTTTATTATGAAGAAAATATGTATGGAGAGAAAGTTCAAGACTTCATTGGTGTTGAGAATGTAAGTTAATCCTTAACTATTATTGGCTAGGCGGCTCAGTTGAAAATGTATACATGAGGTATGTTTTCATGATTTTATTTTCCAAAAGTTGATATAATATTTTAATTATGACTGAATACATTTCATATTTTTTGTAGGAGTATGTATTAAAAACAATTGATGGTATTTTTTCATGAAAAAAATGGACTCGTTAGTCCTCAAAACATGTAATGCCCCAACCCCAGTTGCCTGGAGCCAGTTCCTTATTTTATTACATTGTCATATAAATAAGGAATATGTATCCTAAAGGATAGAGTATTTTATTAAATTTGGAAACAAGATACATACATAAGTTCAACATTACAACCTTAAATGAAATACAATGTATAAGTTTTATTGGTAACATCCACAACTATGAGTTTATCCTTGCAGCTCATTCATAATAAACTTATTCATGTCCTAAGAAAATGAAACATAAGAAAGGTGTGAGCTCAAATTATCAGTAAGGGTAAGAAATATAGTGGAAGATATCATAAACATAAACATTAGGCATGGTGAATAACTAAAAACACATGCCTTTAACAATGAACTTGAACACATTATGGTAGGAATAAGATTTGAATAAATAATGCCATAATAAAGCATAATCATGGGTATTATAAAAGTATAATAACCTCATGAACTTTCATTTACTCATTTCATAATGATTTAATGCATAATATGAGACATCATAACCATATTATCAAGGCCTCATGCCAAGACCATAAATAATCATTTTGTCAAGGCCTTGTGCCAAGACCGTAGTTTGTCTCATGAGACCTACCGATGCACCGAGGGGTTGTAGTGAGCCCCAACCAACACTTACTAATTCAAATTAATTTTTAATATGAATGGGGATAAACATACATAGCATATACAATCATATTAAAACTAACATATGAGATGTCAATAAAGTTCCCCGAACATTAAGCATAAACACTAACCATTCAGAGTAAATTTGTGAATGGTTTTAAGATAGAACATCTACAGTCAAACTAATAATAAAATATTAAATTAAATATTGTAGATGATATCATAAATATTAATCCTAATAATGCATAATAATCAACAGGATTGTTGAAACAGATGAAGATACTCTTATGAAATCATCGAGTAATTCTTGAGATAAATACTCTTTTACTTTGAAAAGAAGAGTTCTTTTGGAAAAATATTTATATAAAACCATAAGTGAAGTAAGATGTTATTTTCATAATAAAATAAGTGATTTTATAAAAATAATGGTTTCTAAAAAAATATTATATATTTTCCTTGAAAATAGGTAAGAATTTGAGAAATTCCCTTTAATCGGGATTGTATTTCATGAAGAATTTTTGAAAGATCCTCTTAAAACATATAAATTCCCATAAATGAAAGTAGGATTCTATTTGGTACATATATATTGAAAATTATCACATAATATATGAGCAGTATATATGAATAAATAATAATTTAATTTAGGGAAGTAGAGAATAATAATAACCCGAATGAAAATGGAGGTTTGGGTAAAAAACCCTTACAACTTTGTAATCAATTGAATTGTATGCCCCAAAATTAATAATCATAAAATGATACATTTAATATCATTAAAATAAATATATTAATGATATTATACATTAATAGTAAGTATACATAGACCATACATAAGTAATAGCAGTGAATACGGAATATCTCACAAAAATGGAAGTGAGATGAAGAAACCCTTACCTTATGTCCGAAGGTGTTCTCCACTTGATCTTAATGACCTGAATAATCAAATTTAGGTTCATTAATTAATAATTAAAGAACCTGATATTCATTTAATTGATTTATTATAACCTTATTAAATTCATTCATGGTGTTTTTGATGGGTTAAGAGGTTCAATTTCATTGTTCGGGTCTATTTATTTCATGATCGGTAAACTTATATACATGAACAAAGAATTGTGTAAAATGGGGATGGTTGTACAGAATTGAAATTATATGTTATTATTGAACACCCATAATTTTACATGTTTGTAAATTTCATTTGGTTACTTGGAGTGAAGATGAATCATTATATAAATTATTTAATGATAACTTTTTGGGTTAATTAGCAGTTTTTGAACACAACAAACTCATTTTTCTTTATAAATCAAAACCATGTGTACAAAAAGGTTCCAGAAAAATATATGAAACATAATAAATATATTATATTCAAGTTAAACCATAATAATGGTTTCATGACCATAACTGAATACGGTAATAGAAATTGAAAACCCATCGTCCTAGAATGTGGTAAATTAGCACATCTCGGATGGTGTTTTTTACTACTAGCATAAAAGAAGGGTAAAAGAGAGATGATAATAAATAATTCCATAATCATAACAACATTAAAGTACATTTAAGGTAACTTAGTTTTCATAACATTTAGATGAGGAGAGGTGAGGATAGAAAAGAAAACAAAGGAACTTGAAAAGGAAGTAAAATATTTGAAAAGAGGAATTTACCTCTTGAATTAATCTTCTTTGAGAGCCTCTTTAGGAGAGAGGATTTGGTCTTTTTATGAGACCAAGGGATACTGAACATGGGAGAGGATATTGGTAAGAGATTTGGTCAGAATTTATAAAAGGCGCAAAGCTTGAGAGGAGTGATGAGAAGAGGGAATGAGGGGGGGTTATAGTGGAGGAGAGGAGAGTTTTCCCATTATTTTATTTATTATTTTATTATTTTTCCAAAGGCAACCAATAATATTGATTCTTGGGACCAATAATAGTAATATGTTTATGTGAGTTCAAACCAAGTGTTCTTACATTATCCGTGATTCTATGAATAATGAATTTAATTGATAATTTATATATACGGTAAATTATCGTATTTTACTATTCATCAAAAAATCGAGTATTTTAGAAAAATCCAAAAAAATCACCAAAACCATTTTTCAACGTTTAGAATCCAAAAATTAATTCTATTTTATTGAAATAATTTTCTAAATATGTAAAATTTAATTTTTAAATAAAATCATTATTTACTTGAAAAATACAGATTTTAAATTTAAAATTAATTTTATACTATGTTAAAATTTTAATCAAGGTCTCAAAAAATTACCCTAAAATAATAGGACAACAAAATATTTATTTAGGAATAATTTTTATAAAAAATAATTTTATTAATTTATTAATTAAAATTTTAATTAAATATTTATTACTCACAAAAATACCAACACATAATTATTAATTTCTAAAATACTCTATTTTATTTATAAGGTGTCTAAATTTTATTTATAATTTCATGGGTGTGGTTACTATTCATAAGGGTCAAGTTACTATTCACCAAGAATGTAAGTTGATCTTATTAGACTCTAAATATCTTACTGAACGCAACTATGTATGTCAGTTTTTTGAAATTCAAATCACAAAGGTGGAAAATTATGTTTACTGGATAGGTTATAACAAAGTGGTGTTTTGTAGAGACTCATTGTTTCATGCATTCAATATTAAATTTATTTTCAAATTCTTGGGGTGTTACATTATTTACTCCTTACAAAAATATCATCCTTGAAATTTTGAAATTGAATTTCAAAAGTTAATGGTCGATACAAGAAAATTCCCTTGTGGGAAACCCACATCAGAAATATGGTTAAAATATCATCTTATTAAGAGGGAAAGAGAAATGCATCATTTACTACAAAACTACACATTCTAATTGGATAACATGATCATGAAAGAATAATCAAACCATTATGTTCTGGTGGAAAGTGATAGAGAACATGCTCAGATGAAAGTTCATTACCACAAAACCATAAACTACTATTATGAAGAAAATGATAATAGGACAACATTTTTATTTAAGACTCTTTTACTAGATTTGAGGAATTATTCTACTCTATAAGAGTATAAATATATGTTTCTATTTCATAAACACAATATTATCCTTTTTTTTATGCCTTGAACTATCTATACTTCATCTCTTAGCACAGGTTGCATCATGTGGTGTCAATAAACTCTAAATCCTCATACAATGATCAACTTAAACCATTTCATAAATTGTTTATCTTTCCAAAAGATCATGATCCAACTCTTTAAAATCATACAATGATTAACTTAAACCATTTCCTAAATGGTTTATCTTTCCAAAAGATCATGATCCAACTCTTTAGAATCATTCTCATATCCATCCTTATTAGATCCATGTACACGGGGTCCTTGGAAATCCTCATTTTGTTTAGAACTCCATGATCCATCCTGCTTAATGCATCTGCTACCTTATTTTTCTTTAATCAACATGAAGCACCCCTAAATTTTCACATTCCAGACATGTGAATATCTTCATCATGTATCCTCTTGAAATATGGTAATAACTCAAATTAACCTAAAACCTTATTGGAAACATGAACTCATACTTACACATGCTATTGGATATATTCCTTATATCCATACATGTTGTAAACTCCATCAATGATATCACAGACCACTTGTAGACAAGTCAATAATCAGTTTTGAGGTAGTGGGTACTTATCCAAATCAATAATTTCTTTATCACTATCTTAATCATCAAGAATATATTTAGGGTTGTCTTATCCTCATCTATATACTTTACCAATATATTAACTTTATTCTAAGTCACTTATCCTTCATACAATTAATCATACAACATCAAATTCTTAATGAAATAGTATTGTAGTACAATCCAGATATATTCCATAATTCTTATAACCAGTACATTGATGATAAAATATTCAAATGACATGATTCTAGATGAGGAATATTAATCATTCCACTTTATCTACTGCAGTATCATGACTTGTTCATTATATAGTAACATCATTTGGGGCATATTCCTTTGAGTCTTGGGACATTGATTCATATAGTGTTTCATTTCCTTGTAGTTAAAGCATTGTAAATTGAAAACCATTTTCTTACCCTTGAAATAATGAACTTTGTGTCCCTTTTCTATACACTTGTAACAAAATCCTTTTCCTTTTAAGTAGGCCTCGAGGTGTTTCCTTACACAAGTACCACATGTTGGTAAACTTCCCTTTTTATTCTTCCTTTTATCCATTCTTTCCTCTTCCACCCTCTTCTTATCTTGCTTACCTGCGAAGACATAGGACTCAGAGAATTATTTATATACCTTGTTAACACATGATATTATATCCTCATATGATGAGGATAATTTGGAGACTAAGACCATAAGATATATGATCCTTCTTACTCTTTGCATCATGTAAATTGTTGAAGTTCGCATTCCATCTGCTAGGTTCCATTTTAAATAATTTCCATATACTAAATTAGATCAAAAAATTATGAACTCTATATAACCCTAAACATGGTATAGTATATAACATAAATTTATACATCACAAATCCTAGAACCATATACTTTTTATACTTTATAAATCCTTCATAATGGATTGTAATGTAAATGTGAATGTCTTAAGCATATCCCCTAGGAGTGTCAAACTAGGTGCCCAGTAAGGCCTATTATCATGCATCAAGTTACTCCAAGTCAAGCCTGAAACACTTTGTCGGAGTTGTTACTCCTAGTTACATTTTTTTAGAACCACATCCACTTATAGTATCCATAAAGTGATTTGTTTTCTAGGAAGATCAAAATAATATATTCTTTAAAAAAATTCTAGGATGTTCTTGTATGTGTATCATCAAGTATATCTTAGGGTTTTTTTCTCTAATCTACATTTTCTAAATCTAGTTTCCAAGTTTTCTACTAAAATTCCTTTGATACCAACTATAATGCCCTACCCCCAGTTGCTTGGAACCAGTGCCTTATTTTATTACATTAGCATATAAACAAGGAATATGAATCCTGAATGACTGAGTATTTTAGTAGATTTAGAAACATGATATATACATAAGTTCAACCTTACAAATTGAAATTAAATACAACATATAAGTTCTATTGGGAACATCCACAAATATGAGTTTATCCCTGCAGGTCATTCATAATAAACTTCTTCATGTCCTGAGAAAATGAAACATAAGAAAGGGGTGGGCTCAAATGATCAGTAAGGGTAAGCAATATAGTGGAAGATATCATAAACATAAACATTAGTCATGGTGAATAACTAAAAACACATGCCTTTAAAAATGAACTTGAACACATTATAGTAGGAATAAGAGATTAACAAATAATACCATAATAAAGAATAATCATGGGTATTCTACTAGTCGAATAACCTCATGAACATTCAATTAATCATTTCATAATGATGAAATGCATAATGCAGGACATCATAACCATACCGTCAAGGCCTCGTTCCAAGACCATAAATAATAATTTTTTCAAGGCCTTGTGTTAAGACCGTAGTTTGTCTCATGAGACCTACCGATGCACTGAGGAGATGTAGTGGGCCCCACCCGACACTTACTAAGTCCAATTAATTCCTCATATGAACGGGGATAAACATAAAAAATATATAAATTCATATTGAAACTAATATATGAGATGTTAATAACGTTCTCTGAACATTAAGGATAAACACTAACCATTCAGAGTAAATTGGTGAATGGTTTTAAGATCCACAGTAAAAATAATCATAAAATATTAAATTAAATATGGTAGATTATATCATAAATATTAATCCCAATAATACATAATAATAAATAGGAGTCTTAAAATAGATAAATATACTCTTATAAAAGCACTGAGTAATTCTTGAGATAAATACTCTTTTAATTTGAAAAGAATATTTCTTTTGGAAAATATTTTTATAAAACCAGAAGTTAAGTAAGATGGTATTTTCATAATAAAATAAGTGATTTTAGAAAAATAATGGTTTCTAAAAATAGATTATAGAGTGCCCTTGAAAATAGGTAAGAATTTGATAAATTCCCTTGAACTGGGATTGTATTTCAGGAAGAATTTTTTAAATATCCTTTTAAAACATATAACTCACCATAAATGAAAGTAGTATTTTGGTTGGTAAATCTATATTGAATATTCTCACAGAATATATGAGGATTATATATGAATAAATAATAATTTAATTGAGGGAAGTATAGAATAAGAATAACCTGAATGAAAATTGAGGTTTGGATAGAAAACTCTTACAACATTGTAATCAATTGAATTGTATGCCCTAAAATTAATAATCATCAAATGATAAATTTAATATCATAAAAATAAAGATATTAATGATATGAAACATTAATATTTAGTATACATACACCATACACAAGTAATATAAGTGAATATAGAATATCTCACAAAAATGGAAGTGAGATGAAGAAACCCTTACCTTAAGTCCGAAGGTGTTCTCCACTTGATCTTAATGACCTGAATAGTCAAATTTAGGTTCATTAATTAATAATTCCAGAATCTAATATTCATTTAATTTATTTATTATAACATTATTGAGTTTATTCATGGAATTCTTGATGGGTTAATAGGTTTAATTTCAATGTTCGGGTCCGTTTGTTTCATGATCGGTATACTTATATACATGAATGGAGAATTGTGTAAAATGGGGATGGTTGTACAGAATTGAAGTTATATGTTATTACTAAACATACAGAAGGTTACATGGTTTTTAATTTCGTTTGGTTACTTGTATTGAATATGAATCATTATATAAATTATTTAATGATAACTGTTTGGGTTAATTAGCGGTTTTTGAACACAACAAACTCATTTTGCTTTATAAATCAAAACCATGTGTAAAAAAAGGTTCTAGAAACATAGATGATACATAATACATATATTATATTCCGGTTAAACTATAATAATGGTTTAATTACCAAAATTTAATACGGTAATAGAAATTGAAAACCTATCGTCCTTGAATGTGGTAAATTAGCACATCTCAGATGGTGTTTTTTACTACTAGCATAAAAGAAGGGTAAAAGAGAGATGATAATAAATTATTCCATAATCATAAAAAAATTATATTAAATTTAAGGTACTGGATTTTTCATAACATTTTGATGAGGATAGGTGAGGATAGAAAAGAAAACAAAGGAACTTGAAAAGGAAGTAAAAGAATTGAAACGAGGAATTTACCTCTTGAATTAATATTCCTTGAGAGCCTCTTTAGGGGAGAGGATTTAGTCTTTTTATGAGACCAAGGTATGTTTGAAGTGGTAGAGAATCTTGGGAGGATATTTGGGAAGAATTTAGACAAGGTAAAAGGCTTTAGTGGAGTGAAGAGAAGAGGGGGTGAGGGGGTTTATAGTGAGGAGAGGATAGTTTTCCCATTATTTTATACATAATTTTATTATTTTGCCAAAGACAACCAATAGTATTGATTATTATGACCAAGAATATTAATATGTGCATTTGAGTTCGAACTAAGTGTGATTACATTATTCATGATTCTAGTAATAGTGAATTTAACTGATAATGTATATATATGATAAATTACCATATTTTAATATTCATAAAAAAATCGAGTATTTCAGAAAAATCCCAAAAATTCACTATAACCATTTTTTGACCTGTAGAATCCAAAAATGAATTCCAATTTATTAAAATAATTTTATAAATATTTTAAATATAATTTTCAAATAAAATCATTATTCACTTGAAAAATATGGATTTTAAATTTAAAACTAATTTTAAACTACGTTCAAATTTTAACCGAGGTTTCATAAAATTACTCTAAAATCATAGGAAAAAAATATTTATTTAGGAATAATTTTTATGAAAAATAATTTTATTAGTTTATTAATTAAAAATTGTAATTAAATATTTATTACTCACAAAAATACCAACACATGATTATTAATTTCTAAAATACTCTATTTTATTTATAAGGTGTCTAAATTTTATTTATAATTTCATGGGTGTGATTACTATTCATAAGGGTCAAGTTACAATTCACAAAAAATGTAAGTTGATCTTATCAGACTCTAAATATCTTACTGAACGCAATTGTGTATGTAATTTTTTTGAAATTTAAATCACATAGGTGGAAAAATTATGTTTACTCACTAGGTTATAACAAAGTGGTGTTTTTTAGAGACTCAGTGTTTAATGCATTCAATATTAAATTTATTTTCAAAATATTAGGGTGTTACACACATCCTCTACAGAACAACCCAAAATAGATACCAAAAGAGGATGAAATTGTGGCATATCTGATTAAATTGTTTAAAAGAGAAATTTCAGATGGCATACTCTATTTAATACCAACGATATAGGGGTAAAATTGTACAATTTAATCATATCAAATATATTTTCATTTCTTTCATTACATACTCCTTTTTTTGTTTTTAAGCAGCATTGGATGCTCATTGTGGTAAATTTGGATAGTCTAAAGATTTATTTTCTGGATTCAATGCATGGATATCCAAAAAAACATCCACACATAATGGAGTTTGTCAATTTTTAATACACTACATCCAATGTTTTAGAACTAAACATCAAGTTTCATAATTTATATTATCTTTTAATGAGGATTTTTTATGATAGGGCGGTGCATCAATATCGTGAAAAACAGGGAATGAGGCCAGGGGATAAGCACAAGGACCAAGACAAGTTCTATGACTGGACAAGTATCAGGGTATATATAATAAGATTTCAATATCCAAACATATATCAAAACAAATTAATTATTCTACTAAATGTTTCTGTAGTGTCTGAAACAAACCAATGGAAAAGATTGTGGTTATTATGTTTGTAAAATTATGTGTGAGATCATATTCTATGAACAAAATAGCATCCCTGAAGAGGTATTTTAAAAGATAATTAATATTTTATTTAAAATATTTAATAATCCTTTGGGTATTTATATTTTTACAGTACTTCTATAACTATCAAAAAGACTCATATTCACAAGATGATATAGATGTACTCAGAAATTAATGTGCAACATACCTGATGAAAGAATGTACAAAAATAGCATGAAGATGTTACTTCTATAGAAGTAGTGGATTATTTAATATTTATGTTCAATTTACTTATTTTTAGTATTACTCACATAATAATTGTTTTCTTATTCAATTGGATTCCTTTGTTTGAGTTAGGGTGATCTGTTTAAAGATGTCCATACTCGTGAGAGATAGGACTTTGAGATTTCAACTCAGATAATGATAACAAAGAAATAGGTCAAGAATGTATAAAGGTGAATTCCTACTACTTAGGTAATTAATTAATTTTTTCATAATTTTATCTATTATTTGTAAGTTAATTTCCTTATTATTTTATATAATACTTATTTAATTTTTTTATAGATCTTTTGAGAAGTCGTACTTTCCTTTCAATTATCTGTAATAAGCCAGAAAAGAGAGAACATGTTCCTTTCATGTGGAAGAGGAAACCCCATGTTGCATGAAATGTGAAGTAAATCATAAGGATGCATCTACCAATGGATTTATTAGTAGTTGAATGCAAAGTATGACTTCCCAAAAGATCTGTCATGAACATTTCCTGAACAGTGTAATAATCAGGCACAGCTCAGTCAGTCGTAACTCAATCTAATACACAGTGTGATCAGTATGACTCGAAGTGTATGTTTTTAGTTTATAATATTATTTGATCATTTAAGATTCATGTCTTATGAACTTCCATGATTTGATCCATTACTCATTATCATGATCTATGATATGTAGGGTATTAATTTCTAATGTTAATATCACCTTCTAACATCTTTACGCTCATGTTATCCTTATATGATCATTGATATCTCCCTTGTTTATACTTATTGAGAATATATGTTCACCCTTTATTATATTTCATATACTTAAGTTATTAATAATGGTTTTATAAATGATATGTCTAAGAAGGCTTCTAGTAAAGAATAACTTGATGAGAGACTCTTATCAACTAGTTCTTTATATTTCCATGTTTCCAAAAGCAGTAAACCTAAACTATTCTCGCATGGATCATTATGTTATAAAAGGAATATTAATATAATAAGATGTGATATCTATTTATAAAATGTATAGATCAATATAGTTGGTATTATATCAACTTACCTACTCAAAACTAAGAAAAAAAGAAAATGTGACATACTGAAAACTAAGAAAATGAATTTGGATTATCTTTATACTTTATTACAACAATCCATAATTCGTTTTTTATGTTTAGGAATAAACTGCACCTCAATCTGATGCACGGTGTGACCGGTATAACTTTAAGTGGGTATTTTTATATTAAATTGACATTAAATTAGAAAAAAGAACAAGTGACATACTGAAAACTAATTAAATGAATTCTGGTTGTTTCTATACTTTAGTAAAAGGATACATGAGTCATTTTTGACATGTAGGAATCAACCAAATCTCAATATGATACATGGTGTGACTGGTATGACTAAAAGTGTTTGTTATCAGTTTAAAATTGACATTTTAGTTCAAAACATGTCACTCACTGAAAACCAAGAAAACATGATCTGATTGTATTCATAATTTAGTAAATATATTCATAAGTTATTTTTGACGTGTGTGAAGTAGTATCACATTAAACTGATGCACGATGTGATCGGTATGACTCAAAATGCGTGTTTCTAGTTTGAAATGACATGTTAGTAAAAAAAACACAACTAGCATACTAAAAACCAACCAAACACATTCAGATTGTTTTTATACTTTATTAAAATAATATATAAGTCATTTGTGACATATATAAGTCAACCAAACATCAATATGATGAACGGTATGGCCGGTATAACTCAAAGTTTATTTTTTATTTAAAATTGATATTAATTTAAGTAAAAAAAACAAGTGACATACTGAAAATCGAGAAAACACATTAGGATTTTTTTGATATTTTAGGACAACAATCCATGATTCATTTTTGATGTGTAGAAGTCAATTGTGCCTCAATAAGACACACGGTGTGACTATTATGACTCCAAGTGTGTCTTTTTATTTAAAATTGACATTAATTTAAGTAAAAAAATAAGTTACATACTGAAAACTAAGAAAATGCATTCATTTTTTTTTTTGATATTTTAGGATAATGATCTATGAATCATTTTTAATGTGTGGGATTCAGTCGTACCTCAATACGGAGTACGGTATGACCGGTATGACTCTGAGTGTATATTTTTATTTAAAATTGACATTAATTTAAGTAAAAAGAACAAGTGACATACTGAAACCCAAGAAAACACATTTGGATTGTTTTGACACTATAGTAAAATTATCCGTGAGTAATTTGTGACATGTAGGAATCAACCCCACCTCAATTCTATGCAGAGTGTGACCGGTATGATTAAAATTGTCCATTATCAGTTAAAAATTGACATTTTAGTTCAAAACATGTCACTCGCTGAAAACCAATAAAACACGCTCTGATTATATTGATAATTTAAGACATAAATTCATAAGTCATTTTTGATATGTATGAAGTAGTATCACATCAAATTGATGCATGATGTGACCAGTATGACTCATAATGTGTGTTTCTAGATTGAAATGACATTTTAGTATAAAAACACATCTGGTATACTGAAAACTGAGAAAACACATTCGGATTGTTTTAATACTTTAGTAAAATAATATATAGGTCATTTTTGAAATTTAGGAATCATACTCATCTCAATACGATGAACGGTGTGACTGGTATGACTCCAAGTGTGTCTTAATTTAAAATTGACATTAATTTAAGTAAAAAAGAACAAGTGACATGCTGAAAATAGAGCAAACACATTCGTATTATTTTGATATTTTATAATAATGATCCATGAGTCATTTTTGACATGTATGAGTTAACTTCAGCTCAATACAATGTACGGTGTGACTAGTATAACTCCAAGGGTGTCTTTTTATTTAAAATTGACATTAATTTTAGTAAAAAAGAACAAGTGACATACTGAAAACCAAGAAAATGCATTCAAATTGTTTTTATATTTTAGGAAAATGATCCATGAGTCATTTATGATGTTTAGAAGTCAACTACACCTAAATATGACGCACAGTGTGACCGGTATGACTCAAAGTGTTTCTTTTTATTTAAAATTGACACTAATTTAAGTAAAAAGAACAAGTGACATACTGAAAATTGTGAAAATGTATTCAGACTAATTTTATGTTTTAAGACAGTAATCCATGAGTCATTTTTGACATGTATGAGTCAACCATACCTCAATATGATGCACGGTGTGACCAGTATGACTCTAAGTGTGTCTTTTTATTTAAAATTGACATTAATTTAAGTAAAAAAGAACAAGTGACATACTGAAAACTGATAAAATGAATTTGTATTGTTTTTATACTTTTGGAAAATGATCCATGAGTCATTTTTGATATGTAGGAATCAACCATACCTCAATCCAAAGCATGTTGTGACCGGTATGACTAAAAGTGTCTGTTATCAGTTTAAAATTGACATTTTAGTTCAAAATGTATCACTCACTTAAAACCAAAAAATGAACTCCAATTGTCTTGATAATTTAGGAAAATGATTCATAAGTCATTTTTGACATGTATGAAGCAGTCTCACATCAAACTAATTCACGATGTGACCAGTATGACTCATAATGTGTGTTTCTTGTTTGAAATGACATTTTAGTAAAAAAAACACAACTGACATATTGAAAATCGAGAAAAAACATTTGGATTATTTTGATAATTTAGGACTACGATCCATCAGTAATTTTTGATAGTTAGGAATCAGCCGCGCCTCAATCTGAATCACGATGTGACTGGTATAACTTCAAATGTGTCATTATTTAAAATTAATATTAATTTTAGTAAAAGAACAAGTTACATACTCAAAACCAAGAAAATACATTCAGATTGTTTTAATATTTTAGGACAACGATCCATCACTCATTTGTGACATGTAGAAATCAACCCTACCTCAATAGGGTGCACAATGTGACCAGTATAACTCCAAATGTGTCTTTCTTATTAAATATTGACATTTTATTAATTTATTATTTCATATTAATGTTTAATTTATTTCTTTATAGTATTAATAACATAATATTTGTTTTCTTATATAGGCAGAATCTTTTTCTTGGGTTGAGATGATTTGTTCGGAAATTGATGCTATGGGTGGACATTTTTTAGAGTAGATCACGAATGTCAAAAGATGAAATATTTATATTTTAAAATGTTTTTTGTATAATTGTAAATGTAATTATATAAATCATTTTTTGAAATATAAATATCATTGTTTGAAATTAAATATTGTATATAGAATTGTTTGAAATTACAGGTTTTTTTTGGGTGTGATGTTATATTAACAACACATTGCAGTGAGCTATGCCTTTATCATCTCTATTTAAAGCACTGATAAATGTGTAATTTATTAGTGATAAAAAATAATTGATAAAGGGGTATTTTATAAGAACTTTTTTTAGTGCGAATAAAGACCACCATTTATCAGTGTAGTTAAAGGGCATATGTGTAGTAGTGAGTGCCTCGACGGTGTTATAAAGCAACAACATCTTGATGGTGGTGGCTAGTGATGGTGCCCCAATGGAAGTGGTTGATGATGGTGGCCCGAAGATGGTGGTTGACGACAGAGGGCCGTGGGGTACTGATCGATGCTCCTGGTTAGGGCTTATCTTGAGGCGTGCGACATAGAAAACCTCGGGAGGGGTTTGCTGCTGACGACCTTGCGGCACCCTGGGGGTCAGGTTGGAGATGGTCTGGGGACAACTTGGGTGCATGAAAATGGTGGATGGCATGCTCAATGTGGGATTGTATTTTGTGTTCTTCTCGATTATAGGGGAATATCCTAATGATAGGTATGCATTTTAGGCCGACAGCATCCCTGGGATATAGAGGGACGCTCAATGAGGAGCTTGGGATCCTAATTGTGGGCGATGGAAGAGTTGTCTCCAACGTGGCGTACGACGGTGGCGTACGACAATGGTTGTTGATGGTAGGTCAACGTTCCTGCAGGAAGGCGATGACTGCGATGTTCTTGGAATGTGGGGTGTTGTTCTCGAGATTCGGTGTGGAGGAAACCTAGAAACAAACTGGCAATGACCTTGTTGATTATGATGGGTACTGTCGACAAGGTTATGTTCGTGGTTTTTATTTTCTCAACTCGGGTCATTGGTCACATTGGGCCTTTGGGCCAGTTTTTGGACCTTTGGGTTATGTTATGGCTTTCATGTCCACTGGGTATTTGGGCTATGTAATGAATAAATGTGTTAACTCAGATCTTCCTTTCAGGTATGTTTTTCATTTCAATTTGTTTTTGAGGAAAAATGGGAAGAAGGAAAATTTTAGGGGTACACTCCGTGTACTTCCCTGTACACACCATGTACCCTGCCTCCGAGTCCAAGTCATTTCTAGCCATGTCACTGCCGCATAAACGGCCATGTGAGGACATGGAAGGACTACCTAAAGCAGGGCCTGGTTAAGGTAAGTACATGTCGTGTACCTTTAAAGAACACACAGTGTACTTTTCTTTTTAATTGTTATATCGAACCGGGGTCATGTCTCGTTCACAGAAACCCCTTATTCTAACGACGTCTCATCTATGAGCAACCGAGGAGCGCGATTCTTCCTAGAGCCCCTGATCGTTCATCTATTCTCTGAATAGACTGTTGTTGATTGCATTAGAATCACCACGGTGAGTTCTTCCTTCTTCTATAACCCCATTCCTTGATTTCTCTCCTTTCATGAGATATACTTGGTTGAATATTTTAGACGTTTTTTTAGATATACCGCATTATAGGTCGATTCAAGGGTCAAATACGGAGTATATCAATCGTACAATGCCGAGGTAGGTGGTTTGTGCCTTTCTGTAGTTAGTCTTTGAATATTATGTGCAAAAGTTCTCAATATCCTAGAACGGGGTATTGCGTGTTTAGGGATTTTAGCCCTGTTATTGCATGTTATTACTTGTGTTCTTGGGTAGAGGTTGTTTGATTATGAATAGGGTTATTTTCCAAGATATGGATGTGTTTCCCATGTTCGTTTTGATTTTGACCGTTTGGTCTAGCTTTGCCAATTAGGCTGCTTGTTTTCCATGCCTAGTGTTGTTAGGATGGAGTGATATTACTTGATGTTGTTATATGATTGTAGTTTTTTGGACAAGTAGTTCTTGAAAGTTTTTAGCCAAGTAGTTATTAAGTTTAATTTGGCTATTGAACATAGTTTTGCACAATTGACTTACACTGGACTGTGGGAACCTGGTGTAGTAGACCATAGAGGGAATGGATGCTGAGGGCTTCTCCAGAGTGTCTGTTTACTTTTACATTGCGAGACCATAGGGGGGATGAAATTTTTACTCCCTCAGAGTTTCTTTAGTTCCAAGTTGCAAGAGAATAGGGGGAATTGGCCATTAAGTGCTTCCCCAGAGTGTCTGTAGTTTATCGATAAAAAAACACATGGGGAATTGATGGTGAACGCTTCCTCAGAGAGTCTTTGCTAAAGTTGAACCAGATGGGTTAGACCGTGAGTACTTCCCAAAGGGTTTCTTGTGTTTGATTGGTCAAACCAGAAGGGTTAGTCTGTGAGTACTTCTGAGAGGGCTACTTTTTTTATTAGCTGCTTACTTGATATATGAAAATGAATGCAATTGAAACTGTAGGATTGTTTACTTTTAAGTACTTCCTTGTTTACTGCTTCATTTTTTTTATTATCTTCCATATATATTCATTGATTGTTAGGCACAGATCTTTGGGTGGTTTCCTACTAGTATTTGTCTCACACTCTTTTTGGGTCATGCATTTGGGACCAAACAGATTATATTATTGCAGGTATAGATAAGGTTAAGCACCCTTCTACTTCAGGTACTTGATTGTTGTGGAGATGGAGAGCATGAGACCAAGCTGAGCCTTGAGATGATGCTAGAGTTTATTTTTTTATTTATACTTTGGTTTAGTACTGTATTACAACATTGTGACTTGTTTGGATGTTTTCTTAGACATATGTATCATGCATAATTTATATATGTGTGCTCCAGTTGTTTATTACTTCCATTATTCTGTTGTTTACTTATTTCATGTTATTACTGCTTCTTCTATTATTATCTATTTTTTTCTGTTTCATTACTCTGCCAATGAGGGAATAGTTTCCCCACTATCACACCCAATTCCCTCACTGCTAGTTGGCAGCCTATGGTGTTTGGGGAAATGCGCTTGAGGCCATGTGACCAACCGATTACGGGGCACCTTTGGGCGGCACCTGGAACCGGGACTTTACAAAGTGGTATCAAAGGAATTCTTTTCTTCTTGACTTACAGTTTGGAGCCTATAGCTAGGGATAGTAAGGAATGGGTACTTGGTAATAAGTTGTGCCCAGGAGTAGCTAACCCTTGTACAGGTAAAATCCAATTTACCTCATATATTGCAATTTTTCTGGTTTTGTAATTATTACAGTTGATTTGATTTCCCCATTGGGTGATTCACGTGTTTTGTGATATGATTGCTGCTGTTATTGAGGTTCTATTTTTGTTGCAACCCAATTATATGAGGGTATGTCATATCATGCATCATATAGGCACTTGATAGAGATCACATGTCATCCATTCTTGCCATGCCATTTAAGTGCATTACTGATTTCATGTTTTTGTGATAGATGTTGTGCTAGATATGCATGTTGTTTTGATAGATGCCCTGATAATATTCCTTCTATTTTATAGGGTATTGTATTTTTTAAGGTTTTGTTTGAATAAACACTGAACTTTGGTCCCTGAGGTGTTATGGGCCCTCATGAATTGGAATTTGGTGGATCATTACACTATTATGCTTGTTTATGACATGATTATGATGCCAAGCTTTGATTCATGGGGAGTATGGGCCCCATGGATTGGGATTTGGCACTTTGATGTTGTTTCAATATTTTATGGACTTCTAGAGTATATTCTAAGGCTTACTATCTAGAAAAAACTAGAATACATAGTGTGTATTGCAGAATACACGCTATGTGTCCTTCTGTTCAGGAAGGAACTGTTTTTCTTAAGTACATGTCGTGTACTGTATGTACACACTGTGTAGTCTATAACCATGTACTGGCTGTGTGGGTAGAGACATGGGGTTGGAAAATCCTTGGAGGAACACACCATGTACCGGATGTACATGTAATGTTTTAAGGACCATGTGTCCAACTGTTTGACCAACGATGTAGATGGATGAAACTCGGGTAGTATACACTGTGTCCAGCTTGAACACATCGTGTAGGGTTGACCGTGTAACTAGCCGTGTGACTAACAACATAGGTCGGTGAAATTTTTCTAGTACACATCGTGTCTGGCATAAACATTTCATGTAGTTGTGCTCTAGGAGAACCATGTGGGTTAGTCATGTAGAAGAACTCGGGCAAGGGAAAACAATTCAAGTACACGTCGTGTCTTGGGAGAACACACCGTGTGTATGGGGTGTTACATGACCGGGGTAGGTAGGAGTACACGCCAATGTGAAGGCTTAAAGGAACACGTTGTGTAAGTTTTATACACGCCGTGTATCCATTTTTTGAAAAAAAAAACTTGAATTCTTTCCTTCTCCTATTCCTTTCTTTCACTTATAAGTTTCATTCCTTGATAATCTTGAGCTAAGGTGTGTGCTTGACCTTGAAGAGTCATGTCACTGTGACATCCTCTGGTTGTACACCAGATTCAAGGAAGTGATCATACACTGGACATGGCTGGTCAGGAACTACCAGCGGATCCTCCTGTCATTCTGGTCTTGGCACCAGTCGTTATTTCAGATACAAGTGCCGATGCATAGTTCTGAGAAGGCTTCATGAGGTTTATTCAGACCTTCTAGGGATAACAGCATCCTCCCCTATCTATAGCAGAGTTGATGCGGGTCTTTCAACAGCAGCATCCTCCTACTTTCTTAGGGGATGGAGGACCTTAGGCTGTTGAGACATGATTAGAAGATATCTTATATATCTTTGAGCATCTGGAGATTCCTCCAAAGAGGAGGGTGAAGCTCGCTACCTACATGCTTCGGGATTACGCCAAGAGATGGTGGGATGTGATCTTGTAGGCAGGACACTAGCAGGTTATGGCTTGGGATGAGTTCCAGCATGCCTTCTATGATGAATTCTACCCAGAAACATTGAGGGTTGATTGATCCTGATATTTCATGAGTTTGGAGCAGGGTACTCTCTTAATCATAGAGTATTATTATCGCTTCACAGAGCTACATCGCTTCACACCCATTCTAGGGGGTGATGAGTTATTCCTGGTGAGGAAGTTTGAGGATGGTCTCAGGCATGATATCCGATCTCAGTTGAACATCTTCAAGTTGACTTCCATCACTTTTATAGTCAACCAGACATTGATCATAGAATACAATCTAAGGTATTGTGGGGCGATGAGCCAAGGCGGCTCGGCATCCAGAGTTGGTAACCCTCCGACTGACAACAGGAAGCTTCGTAGGGAGTCTATGCACAGAGATCCGAGGATACGGGATACTTCTTCTGGTATCCAGGTAGTGTGATACTAGTGCAGGAAGAGTGGGAATACAAGTCCACATTGCCCGAGAAACCCAGTGGAGTGATGATCTTGCAGCAAGATGGTTCATCTTCAACGTTTTTGTCAGTTCTTCTTACCAAATGTTGGTGATAGGATTTATGCTATGACTCCACGTTCAAGATAAGCACCTCCAGTTTCTCATCAGTCAGGGAACTGGTGTTCTTTCAACCATTCAGGCCAAGGTGTAGGTCGCAGTCGTGGTATCCAGTTGGCAGGCTTTCAGCAAAAATAGGGTGGATCAGCTTAGGGTGGTTAGGCAGGGTCACAGGGTCACAGTACAGGCCATATTCTTACAGTGGGGAAGACCTAGAAGGAGCAGGATCCTGGACCCTCTACAGTTCGAGGTACGATCCTAGTTTCCGCGATTTTAGCTTTTTCACTTTTCAATACAGGGGATTTCCATAGTTTCATATCTGTTTCTATTGTGGAGATCCTTGGGCTATGTATCTTTTCTTCTAAGGATGTTATGATGTTAGAAACTCCGTTGGGGACAAGAAAGGATAGTGTACATCAGTGCAAGGAGTTCCCTCTTGAGGTTGGTGGGTGTCACTTCTTTTGAATCCTCTATGTCCTAGAGATGACAAGATATGATGTCATTCTCATAATAGAATGGTTAGTTACCTTCCAGGATGTTGTCGACTTCTATCGTTGTATGATGAGTTTCACATCACCATAGGGAGGTTTGTTCTAACATAAGGGTGAATGGGATGTCTATGCAAGCAGAGAAAGACCCAAGCATCATGAGTTGGGAGGAGTTACAACCCAGATTTCTAGTCTATATCTAGATGACCAGGGGACTTCATAGTTGGAATTTCCTCCTGTGATGAATCATTTCAGGGATGTATTTCCAGAGGGCTTTTCAGGTTTGCCTCCAGAGCAAGAGTTTGAATTTTCCATTGAGCTTGTTCCAGGGGCGGCACTGGTGTCCATTCCTTCTTATAAGATGGCTAAACTAGAGTTACAGGAGCCCAAGAAGCAGTTAGAGGAGTTACAGGCAAAGGGTTTCATCTGACCTAACACTTCTCCTTGGGGTTCGCCTATCCTGTTTGCGAAGAAGGCGGATAGTACCCTCAGACTTTGTGTGGATTATCAGAAGTTGAACCAGTTGACGATCAAGAATCGATATCCCTTAACGAGGATTGATAATCTCTTTGATCAGCTTCGAGGAGCCTGAGTGTTCTCGAAGATTGACTTGAGATCTGGTTACCATCAGTTGCATGTTGGACCATCTGATATACCTATTACAGCCTTTCGAAGCAGGTATGGTCTATATGAGGATATGGTTATTCTGTTTGGTCTCACAAACATGCCTGCAGTTTTCATGGCACTGATGAACCAAGTTTTCCATCCATAATTAGATTCTTTCATGGTAGTCTTCATGGATGATATCTTGGTGTACTTTCACACTCGACACGACCATGCCATACATCTTGATATCCTTTTGAGTATACTGATAGAGCATCAGTTATATGCTAAGCTCTCAAAATTCCACTTTTGGATGGACCAAATTCACTTCTTGGGTCATGTTATCTAAGAGATAGGAGTATCAGTAGACCCAGAGAAAGTGAGAGAAGTAGTTTCCTGGGAGAATTCGAAGAACATCTTTGAGGTACGGAGTTTTCTATGACTGGCTGGAAACTACAGACGTTTCATATAGAATTTTTCATGCTTAGCAGCACCACTGACAGGCCTTACTGACAAGGGTGCGAAGTATTTGTGGATATATTCCTACAATTCAACCTTTCAGGAGCTGAAAGGGAGGTTTACTTCAGCACTGATACTAGTTTTTTCAAATCCAGGCAAGAGAGATATTGTTTATTGTTATGTATCAGGTATCAGTCTAGTATCAGTGCTTATACAGGGGGAATAAGTCATTGCGTATGGGTCTCGGAAGTTGAGGCCACATGTGAGGAATTACCCGACGCACGATCTCGAGTTGGCTGTAGTTGTTCATCCTTTACACTGTTGGAGACATTATCTTCTGGGAGAGAATTTTGTGGTATTCAATGACCACAAAAGTCTCAAGTATATCTTTACTCAGAGTAATTTGAATTTGAGACAGTAAAGGTGGGTTGAATACCTTCAGTACTTTGATTTTGAGCTTGACTATACGCCTGGGAAAGGGAACGTAGTGGATGATACATTGAGAAGGAGGATTTAGATACAGGCAGTTCAGGAGGCTAGTAGTGAGTGGAAGCTTATGGCTCTATTCTTTGAGATTCTTTTGAAGGTGCATGATAGACAGTGGCAGATATTTCTTTCTTCTATAGTTGTGACATCTACTCTACTTTATCGAGTGCGAATGAGGCATCTATCAAATTCTGAAGGCCTAGTCTTATGGGGAAGTGTTTTAGGATAGCACTATATTCTTGTATGGACCATAGGTGGGGATGAGATCTTATGTTTTCATGGGCACGTGTGGGTGCCAGCATACATACACAAGGAGCTGATGTGGGACTTTTATTCCTCAGTTGGGCAGTTCATCCTGGTGTCACCAAGATGTATCATGATCTACACTGTTAGTATTGGTGGTCAGGTATAAAGAGAGATGTTTTTGGGTTTGTCATGAGGTGTTCCAACTATCAGCAGGTGAAGGCAGAGCATCAGGGACTAGCAGAGATTTTGCAGCAGTTACTCATTCCTGAGTGGAAGTGGAATGATGTCACAATGGATTTCGTAATAGGTTTGTTGAGGCTACCTTGAGGGAATGATACAGTATGGGTTTTCATTGACAGACTCACAAAGGTTTCACACTTTTTACCGATCAAGGAGACCTTCAGTGTTGATGAGCTGGGAAGGTTGTACGTCCGGAAGATTGTATGTTTACATGGGGTTCCACACTCCATTATTTCAGATAGGGACACCTGTTTTACTTCTCGGGTCTGGCAAGGATTACAGAGGGATTTGGGTACATAGGTACTTCTAAGTATAGATTACCATCCCCAGATAGATGGTCATTATAAGCATACGATACAGGTGCTAGAGAACATGCTTCAATCATGCATCCTAGATTTTGGAGGTTCTTGGGATAAGCACATACCTCTTGTGGAGTTTTCCTATAATAATAGTTTTCAAGCAACTATTCAGATGGAACCTTTTGAGGATTTGTATGGTAGGTCATGTCGATCACCCCTATGTTTTCTTTAAGTAGGAGAGGTATCTATGCTGGGACCTCGTCTTGTCCGAGAGACCACAGAATAGATAGAGTTGATTTGGAAGAGGATGGCTACTGCACAGTCACGACAAAAGTCTTATGTTGATCGACAAAGATGACCTCTTGAGTTTGAGGTCAGAGATCATGTTTTCATATGTGTTACACCAAGGTTTGGACACAGGAGGATTAGGAGATAAGGCAATCTTTCAATGAGATATATTGGACCATTTGAGATTTTGGAGAGATTCGGGTCGATTGCCTATCGGTTGTAGTTACCTCAGAGGTATCAAGCTATGCATGACATCTTCCACATTTCTCGGTTATGGCATTACTTCTCAGACTCATCTCATGTTTTCCAACCCGAGGAGATTGAGTTAGAGGTGGACGCTGAGGAGCATCCTATCCAAATTGTTGATCACAGCACGAAGGTTCTCCATGGCTGGTATCTTCCTCTGGTATGGGTGCTATGGTAGCACGAGCGAGTACAGGACAAGAATTGGGAGAGGGGGGTCGATGTGCGATCACATTGGCCAGAGTTGTTTGAGGATTCTTCTTCTATGCCACATTGCTAGGGAAATTTAGGGACGAATTTCTTTAAGGGGGGAAGTTTTTAAGAACCTAGATCTTCCTTTCAGGTATGTTTTTCATTTCAAGTTGTTTTTTAGGAAAAATGGGAAGAAGGAAAATTTTAGGAGTACATTCCATGTACTTCCTTGTACACACTGTGTACCCTGCCTCTGAGTCAAGGTCGTGTCTAGCCATGTCAAGGCCATATACACGACCGTGTGACGATGTGGAAGGACTGCCTAAAGTGGGGCCCTGTTAAGTCAAGTACAAGCTATGTACCTTTAAATAACACACCGTATACTTTTATTTTTAATTGTTATATCAGATCGGGGTCACGTCTTGTTCACAGAAACCCCTTATTCTAACGACGTCTCATCCATGAGCGACCGTGGAGTGAAATTCTTCTGGGATCCCCTGATCATTCATCCGTTCTCCGAATTGACCATCGTCGATTACGTTGGAATCACTACGGTGAGCTCTTCCTTCTTCTAGAGCCCCGTTCCTTGATTTCTCTCCTTTCGTGAGATATCCTTAGTTGAACGTTTTAGATGTTTTTATAGATTTACTGCATTCTAGGTCGATTCAAGGGCCATTGTCAGGGTATATAAATCGTACAATGCCGAGGTAAGTGGTTTGTGCCTTTTCGTAGTTAGTCTTTGAATATTATGTGCAAAATTTCCCAATATCCTAGAACATGGTATTGCGTGTTTAGGGATTTTAGCCAAATTATTTCTTTTTATGCCTTGTGTGCCTGAGTAGAGGTTTTTTGATTGTGAATAGGGTTATTTTCCATGCTATGGATGTATTTCCCATGTTTGTTTTGATTTTGACCATTTGGTCCAGCTTTGCCGGTTAGACTGCTTTTTTTTCATGCCGGGTGTTGTTAGGATGGAGTGATATTATCTGATGATGTTATATGTTTGTAGTTGTTTGGTCAAGTAGTTCTTGAAAGTTGTTAGCCAAGTAGTTCTTAAGGTTTACTTTGTCTGTTGAACATCATTGTGCACGATTGACTTACACAGGGCTATGGGAAGCTGGTGTAGTAGACCATAGGGGGAATGGACGCTTAGGGCTTCTCCAGAGTGTTTATTTACTTTTACATTGCGAGACCGTATGGGGTGGAATTTGTGCTCCCTCAGAGTGTCTGTAGTTCCAAGTTGCGAGACCACAGGGGGAATTGAACGTTGAGTGATTCCCTAGAGTGTTTGTAGTTTACTGATAAAAGACTACAGGGGGGATTGACAGTGAGTGATTCCTCAGAGAGTCTTTGCTAAAGCTGAACGAGAGGGTTTAGACTGTGATTACTTCCCAGAGGTTTGATTGTGTTTGATTGGTTGAACTAGAGGGGTTAGGCTATGATTACTTCCTAGATGGCTACTTATTTTTGATTAGCTCCTTACTTGATATATGAAAATGAATTCAATTGAAACTATATGATTTTTTACTTTTGAGTACTTGTTTACGGTTTCATTTTTCTTATTGTCTTCCATATATATTCACTGAATGTTAGGTACAGATCTTTGGGTGGTTTCCTACATGGATTCATCTCACACCCTATTTGGGTCATGCTTTTGGTCCCAAACAGATTATATTATTGCAGGTATAGATGAGGGTAAGCACCCTTCTACTTCAGGTACTTGATTGTTGTGGAGCTGGAGAGCATGGGACCAAGTTGAGGCTTGTGATGCTGCTGAAGTTTATTTATTTTCTTTTTACTTTGGTTTAGTAATTTATTCCAACATTTTGACTTGTTTGACCTCTTTCCTAGACATATGTATCATCCATCATTTATATATGTGTGCTCCAGTTGTTTATTACTTCCAGTGTTTTGTTATTTACTTATTGCATGTTATTACTGCTTCCACTATTGTTATCTGTTTCTTTCTGTTGCATTACTCTACCAATGAGGGCATAATTTCCCCACTATCACACCCAAGGTATAGTGACCTGAGCCTTTTACATATAACATTTCATGATTTTAAACATAATTCATCATCAGAGTACAAGCCAAGGATCGTTAAGTCTGGTGTCTTGAAAGACTAGGTACATATAACACAAAACATGGGGCTAAAAAATACTTCTTTATTTAATCTCCATAATGAGATCCTAACTTCATTTGAGACCTTATATCTACATAGGGTACCCTGGGGAACAAATGAAGAAAGGTATGAGCTAAAAATCCCAGTAAGGGAAAGAACATAAGGATACATCTCAAGCATATGAGTTAGGAGGCATGACATAATGATATCCAAAGCAAGAAACTTATAAAATCATTTGATATAAGCATGTGATCACATAAACATGGAATCATATAAATGTGGCAGAATCATAAATCATTTCTTTAGTACGGTTCAAGGTTAACCGCCAATCTCGTTTCCCATTTCAGTACGGTTCAAGGCTAACTGTCAATCCCGTTTCACATCACATCTCATGAGACTTAACCTTAAAAAATGCATTGGAGCGCTATCTGGGTGCACCCATCTCAACATATTCATGAATATCCTTGCCACATAAACATTCTTACCACATATACAATCATACATATTCAACCATACACAAACATAAGGGTACCCATGAAATGAATTGGGTACCACAATCATGACATCAATCATAACCAATGGGCGTATCATGAAAGTGTCCATATAAGGAAATAATTATAAATACATGGACATTCATAGGGTAAAATAGTCATATAACATGGTAATTGGTGTCAAACATAAGTGACAACATATGAGAAATGTATTTTAGAAATATTAGCATTAAAACATTTTTGTGCGGTTTTAAGGAAAATACCATAGAGATTTTTAAAATAGTAGAGAAGACATTCTTTTATATAAAACCAGAATTGAATCAAGAAGGTTTTAATAATAAAAATACAGAATTTACAATGATAATGGTTTCTTAAAACAGAAGATAGAGTGCACTTGAAATTGGGGAAAAGTTCAGGAAGTTCCTTTAAAACAAGTGTGCTTGTTGGGAAGTATCGAAGAGAGATGCACTTATAAGCATGTATAACCATGAAAGATAATTAGATATGAATCTTGTAACATGATATTGGAGAATATAAACAGAATGTTGAAGTTCTGCATAAAATAAATGACAACAACAAAAAGAAAGATAGAGCAACCTGAAGGAATAAAGGAAGTTCGGGTAGAATCCATCATGGTTTATTGGCATGGTATCGTGTATAATTAAGAGGGATTGATGAGAGACATAAGGGGTTTCTAATCACTTATAAAACATTAGGGAAGTATGGGTAAGGTGTATAAATCTACCCCATTACTTGGTATTACACAAAAAGGCATAGCATAGAGATCAATCTTGATTATGAGTAAAAAGGGGAGGATCCCTTACCTTAAGTTTGTTGGTGTTCTCCACTTGATATTAATGACATGAATAGTAAAATTAGGTTTATTAATCAATAGGTCCATAACCTTATATACATTTAAAATATTTATCATAACCTTTTTAAGTTCATTCATACCCATTTTGATTGATTATAAGGTTCAATTTCATGGTTTGGGTCCGTTTATTTCCTTGGTTTTAATGATAAGTTCACTTGTATTTAGGTTCGGATAAATTGTAAGATGAAATTGGTTGTCCAGAATTAATTTTATATAGAATTTTTGAACATACATAAGGTTAAAAAATTCATTTGGTTAATTGGAGTGAAAGAGAACCATGACATAAGACATTAATGATAAATGCTTGAATTAATTCTAGCGATTTTACCCATAATTAACTTGTTTTGTATTATTATTTGATATCATGAGCGTATAAGGATTCCAGAACCATGAATAGGATATATAACATACATAATAATCTGGTTCAACCATAACATAAATGGTTTCATGACCAGAAACAAATATGATAAAAGAAATTGAAAACACATTATCCACGATGTCGATAATTCGACACTTCACGGACGATGTTTTAATTTTAGAAAGCGAGGGAGAGGATAAAAATAAAGATGCTTAAATTTCTTCCATAAAAATGATTAACATCCAGAAGATATGAGATTATGGAGATTTCATGCATTTTGGATAAGGGAAGGGGAAGAGGGTATAAGAAAAGAAGGAAATTGAAAACAAAACACTTGAAAATGAAAGGGGGTCCTTACCCTTTGATCTCCTCTCTTTGAGATCCCTCTTAAGGCCTTTGATTTTGGCCTTTTGGTAAGACCATAAGGCCTTGGACATGGGGAAGGATCTTGGGAGGATTTTTGGGCAGAATTTGGGCTAGGAACAAGGCTTTAGAGGTGTGTGGGAAAGAGGTAAGGAGAGGGGGTATTTATAGTGAGGGAGGAGAGGTTTTCCCATTATTTTAAGTATTAGTTTATTATTTAAGGCCAAGAATATGAATAATTTAGAATTATCATCAAATATAATAAAATATTCAAGGATGATTCGGGATTATCATCTTACATCATCCATACATCACCTATGATGCAGTATTTAGCATTTATTGTAATTTATCGTATTTTACTATTCATCAAAAATTCAAGTATTTCAGAAAAAACCCAAAAATTCACCCTAACCATTTTTCGACATGCAGAATCCAAAAATGAATTCCATTTTTCAAAAATAATTTTCTAAATATGATTATTTTAATATTTAATTAAAATAATAATTTATTATCAAAACCAGTTTTAAAACATTCATTAAATCATTCTAAAATATAGGCGTATCGTACTTCCAACTTGAATATTATTTTTATACCACCATAGGTGAGGTTACTATTCATTAGGGTGTATCACTATTCATAAGGGTATGTTATTGTTCATTAGGGTAGGTTACTATTCACCAAATATTAATTTTTTCTTACCGGACTCCAAAAAACATCTTGAACACAACCGTGTATGTCAGATTTCAAAAATTCCAAATAGAGAAGTGACAAACTTATGTTTAAAGGTCACTTATCACTTAGTAAATCATTATTATGTGATTTTATGGCATATTTATAAGAAGGTAATTTCCATTAAAAACATTGGGTCGTTACATTCTTCCCCCCTTAAGAAATTTCACCCTCGAAATTTTGTTTTACATTCTAGGCCAAAAATAGATGTGGGTACTTTTCCATCATTGCCTCCTCCAGTTCCCATGTTGCTTCTTCAAACTTATGGTTCCTCCACAACACTTTGAAAAGATGGGTTGTCTTGTTGCGTAGAACCTTATCTCTCCGATCCAGAATCTTTACTAGTTGCTTCTCATAGGAGAGATCATCTTCCAGCTGCACCACCTCTGAGTTTAGTACATGTGAGGATTCAGGTATGTACTTTCTCAAGAGGGATAAGTGAAAAAAATCATGAACTCGAGCCATATTTGGTGGAAGTTCAAGCTGATAGGCCACGGATCATATACGGTCAGGGATCTCAAAGGGGCCAATGTACCTTGGTCTTAGCTTCCATTTCTTCCCAAATTGCATGACTCTCTTCTATGGAGATATTCGAAGGAAGACTTTATCTCCAACGTCGAACTCCAAGTCCCTTCGACGGTTGTCAGCATAGCTCTTTTTCCGAATCTGAGTAGCTTTGATGTTTTTATGGATGACTTGGACCTTCTCTGTCATCTCTTGCACAAGATCGGGTCCAAGTAGCTTTCGTTCTCAAACTTCATCCCAATAGGTTGGAGTTATACATCGCTTTCCATACAGAGATTCATACGGAGCCATCTGAATACTCGAGTGGAAGATATTGTTGTATGAGAACTCAACCAATGGGTGATGTTGATCCCATCCACCTTTGAATTCTAGAGATCATGATCTAAGCATATCTTCAAGCGTCTGAATAGTCCTTTCAGATTGGCCATCAGTTTGGGGGTGATAGGTTGTGCTGAAATTTAATTCAGTACCCAAAGCATGTTAAAGACTCTTCCATAATTTAGATGTGAAGCTTGGATCATGGTCAAAGACAATTGAGAGTGGAACATCATGCAGTCTCACCACTTCCTTCACATATATCTTTGCAAGTTTTTTAAGCGAGATATCTTCCCGAATAGAGAAGAAATGGGATGTCTTGGTGAGCCGGTCAACCACAACCCATATCGCATTATTTCCCATTGACGTCTTCGGGAGACCTGTGACAAAGTCCATAGTAACAAATTCCCATTTCCACATGGGTATAGACAATGGCTGCATCATACCTTTGGACTTTTGTCACTCAGCTTTAACTTGCTGACATACCAAGCACCTTGATATATATTCCGAAATCTCCTTTTTCATGTTATCCCACCAAAAGTGTTCTCGGAGATCATGGTACATTTTGGTACTCCTAGGATGGATAGAGAAGGTTGAGCTATGTGCATCATTAAATAGATCCTTCTTTATCTCTGGATCATATGGTATACATAATCGTGTCCCAAATCTTACAACTCCTTCCTCATCAATTTTGAAATCGGAGGATTTCCCATTTTTAACAGCTTCCACCCTTTTCTGAATTTCCACATCCTTTCTTTGAGCAAAATTTATTTTCTCCAAGAGGGATGGTTGAGCAATCATTTGAGAAAGGATTGATGATGTTCCTCCCTTAATGATTTTCTTGTCCATACTTTGCAAATCCAAGAAGATCGGATCCTTTTCAATTCTCATCATTGATAAAGATGCAGGATCCTTTCTACTTAGAGTATCTTCCACCTTGTTTGCCTTACCGGGATGGTAGTGGATTGAGCAGTCATAATCCTTGATGAGATCTATCTATCTTCGTTGGTTCATATTAAGCACTTTCTATGTGAATATATATTTGAGACTCTTGTGGTCAGTATATATCTCATATTTTTTCCCATAGAGATAATGCTACCATATTTTCAATGCAAAGATCACAGCCGCCAACTCTAGATCATGCATGGGATAGTTTTGCTCATGGATTTTCAGCTGCCTTGAGGCATAGGCTATCACTTTATCATTTTTCATTAGTACATAATCTAATCATTTCTTAGAAGCATCACTATACACCACAAATAGTTCTCCACTTGAAGGGAGTGTGAGTATCGGTGCAGTGATAAGCCTCTTTTCAACTCCTTGAAACAGTCTTCACATTCCTGTGTCCAGATAAACTTTACTCCCTTCTGTGTCAGCTTGGTCATTGGGTTTGACAATCGTGAAAAGTTCTTCACGAATCGTCAATAATACCCATCTAGACCTAAAAAGTTGCGGATCTCCGTTACAGAAGTTGGCCTCGGCCACTCTTCAATTTCCTTCATCTTGGAAGGGTCCACATATATCCCTTTCCTAGTGATAACATGCCCCAAGAATGATACTTACTCCATCCAGAACTCACATTTACTGTACTTTTCATACAACTTCTCCCTTCGCAAAGTCTTGAACACAGTTTCCAAATGCTCCTCATGTTCCTCCTTGCTCTTGGAGTATATCAGAATATCATCAATAAAGACCACCACAAATTTGTAGAGGTAATCTCTAAAGACTCTATTCATTAAATCCATAAAAATTGATGGAGAATTATTGAGTCTGAAGGGAATCACTATGAACTCATAGTGTCCATACCTTGTTCGAAAGTCAATATTGGGTATATCTTCTTTCCTCACCTTTAGTTGGTGATATCCTGGCCGAAGGTCCACCTTAGAGAAATAACTGGCCCCACAGAGCTGATTGAACAAGTCATCTATCCGTGGAATGGGATACTTGTTATTTATCATGATTTTATTGATCTCACGATAATCAATGAAAAGGCGCATTGATCCATCCTTCTTATTGACGAAAAGGACTGGAGCACCCCACGGTGAAGCACTTAGGTGTATAAAACCTTTCTCCATATTCTCATGTAACTGCTTCTTCAGCTCTTCCAGCTCTACGGTGGTCATTCTGTAAGGTGTCTTTGAGATAGGCAGAGATCCAGGGATAAGTTCAATTGAGAACTCAACCTCTCGGTCAGGAGGAAAACCAGGAAACTCTTCGGGGAATACATTAGTGTAATCCCTCACGATGGGCATGTCTCCAAGCATGATTCTCTCCTTTGTCTCAATCATTTGAGCTAGGTATGCATGATCATAAGGAAACAATATCCAAACTTGAGATGAAGATTCTAAAGGAGACTCATCTTCCTCCTTGAACTTGTAAATAATCAGAGGATGCTTCGGGATGTGAAGAGTAATCTCCCTTTCCCGGCAGTTGATGTTGGCCTTATAAAAAGATAGCCAATCCATGCCCAAGATAGCATCAAACTCCACTAAAGGAAGTATGACAAGATTTTCTGGGAGGTTCAGTCCACAAACATTAAATGGGGAGGAGTTATAAACCATGGATGCAATAATTGCCCCATTCACTGTTCTCACAGATAAATTTTCCTCCAAATTTTGAGGTGGTGTTTGAATAGTTCTACTAAACTTGTAAGATATGAAAGAATGTGTAGAACCAGAATCAAATAGTAAGTTCACTATTCTTGAATGAATAAAAAGCGTACCTATCACCACATAGTTTTACGGATCCACCTTAGCAGTAGTGATAGCATAAGCCCTTTCTTGTTGCCTTGGAGGTTGTTGTTGATTGCCTCTGAAAATCCTCGGCTTAGGGAAATTGTTCGCATAATGCCCAAGCTCCTTGCAGTTAAAACACTGCACTGCAGGCTGAGTGTTGAGCTGAACCTTCCGTTCTTCTTCAATATTAGTGGGATTTTTCATATCCCTTCGGCAGTTCTTGGCCAGATGACCAAACTTTCTGCATTTGAAGCAATTCATGTGTCACGACCCGTCCTCGGGGCCCAGGCCATGACTACCCCAAGCCCGCCTTCCATAGGCCAGGGGCTTGCGACTAGCACCAAAGGCATAAATCGCGATAAAAAGGGAAGGAATTGCCTTTTATATAAGTAAACAACATAACAGAGTATGCAAGTGAAGTAAGTACTAATTAAAACTGAGTAAAAATGTAAGCGCTAAAAAGTAAATGGGTCAGTATACAAACCCAACTGAAAGTATAGTACAACTAAAAAGGAAAGTACAACAGCAGTAAAGTAAAACAGCAACCACCGAGTCGCCCTCTGGGAATTCCACCTGAAGGGTGGGTATAGATGGTCTCCTCGGCACCTCGGGTCCGTCCATCCGCTTCATGCACGCCTCATTAGGTGGTCCACCTCCGGGTACCATCCAGCTCCACAAGACTCCTCCACGATCAGTGATGTTCGTCATCTGCATCCAACACAACGTAGTGCGGGAATAGCCCGTGCAGGGGTGAGTATACGATACTTAGTAGGGACCTCGAGACCCACGAAAGTCTCCCAGAATCCACAAAGGATAAACCAAAAAGGAAAGATACAATCACGAAGTATCAAAAAACTCCACTTAGGTATATGCCCATACATATACCTAAGTTATCAATCACAGTTCGGCTCCAGTTCTCGAGCCCAAGTACAACCCAGTCCACACAGGAAAGAAGTCAATCACATTGATGATAATGATTGAAATTCAAGACTCAGATCACAAAGGTATACATATTTCATATAACGATAGAGATGATCAGATGTATCCACTAATTCATCTAAGTTGTCGGACCCACATAGGATACAAGACCAGCTAAGCTGTCGGACCCACATAGGATACATGACCAGCTACTCTGCCAGACCCACTCAGGATACAAGTACAGAGGTCAAACTTCTGGACCCACATAGGATACAAGAACAGTAGTCATCGCTGTCAAACCCACAGAGGATCCCAGTACAGATGTCATCACCATTGAACCCACGGAGGATACTAGTACGGTAGACATCGTTGTCGAACCCACGGAGGATCCTAGTACGGTAGTCGATGCAGTTGCAGCCAGCTCTAGGGTTCTTATAACGACCCATACTTTACATACATTGTTAATAATTCAAAATTGAAGCATACTTATTACAACATATAACAAAACCACGAAAGGACCGTATAGGTATAGTGTCTTTAGAAACTGGGAAACATAAACAACTGGTTCATAAAGCGTCTATACTGTCTCCCATTTATTTCATCATATCTATAGTCCCTTTTGGCATATCTTACTTAATAACCTTCTTCCTGACCTGGGGAAAGAAAACATACAAAAGGGTGAGCTCAAATGCTCAGTAAGGGTAAACAAAATAAATATCAGTCACATCATATACATAAGTACATAACTTTTGGAAATCTTAACCTGCAAAAGAGATCATAATTTCATAACATGGGATAAATCATGGCAGTGAAATGTAATCACAATAATCATAACTTAAAACATGAAACTTTGTGGCATACACACATAATCATAGAGAATAATTTCTTGTTAGTCAAGACTCATTCCCAAGACTATCTTAGTGGACAAAGTCCCTTTCTGAACCGAGTCACCCTCGTTTCAGTCCTGTTTCACTGAACTGGTATAACCTACCGTTCCAGCCATGTCTATCTCATGAGATATAAAATCTTTACCCAATGCATTGGAGGGAGATATAGGTCCCACCCATCTCATAATGATACCATTCTTATGTGTGCCACAAAATCATAAATCATACATCATTACATAACCCATGTAATAAAAATGGGAATCTTAAACATCATGACATCATAAAACAATTCATATACGATAAAGGAATTCATAAAAATAATCCCATCACAACATAATAAAATCAATGTAATAATAGGGATAAAAATAGAACCCTTTATTATCTTAGATGGAAAATAATTTTGATAAAACACTTGAACTCCATTCTTGAGGAAAATATCCTTTCTACTTCAAAAACATTTTTCCTTTCTTAACATGTCATACAATTTTAACTAAAAGAAGTTGATTAAAAATAAACTTGAAAACTTGTAAAGTATGCTTCTTGGAAATAATGTTTTAAAAATCCATTCATGCCGTATAAAAACATTCTTCTCGTACTTTTGTCAGGAAAGTCAAAAAGTACCTCGTACGAAAAATGACAAAATATTCCTTTCATATCTTTTACTAAAAACTCACCAAAGGGTAAAATAGGTTTTAAATATTTTATAGGTGGATGGAAATAATATTACATATTGAGGTAACATGGATGTGGATGATAAAATACACCCCAGTAAATACCAAAGTATAAGCAATCTCGGATAAAAATGAGATTGTGATAATTCCCTTACCTTAGGTCCGTTTTGCTTCGTAAGTGTCCGAACCTCCTCTTCTTTGAAGTGCTTCTTTGAGACCTTCTTTTAGGGCACTAAAATTGTTCTTTGAAGAAAAACAGTACCTCTAGGATGTCTCTAGGGAAGTGTATAGGAGTAATTGTCAGGGGTTGGACGAGCTTGAAGGCTCAAAGTGGTGTGAGGAAGAGGGGGAGGAGGTGCCCTTTTATAAGGGAGGAGAGGGGCACCTTTGGGAAAACTAAAAATATTATTTTATTATAAAGTCAAGTTCGGTTTTAAATAGCTCCAAATTGATATATTTCGAAGCTAAGGTGGGGATGGGTCGAAATCCTCTCATCCAATAGAATTTAGACAAGTTTAGGTTCCTATTTTAACCTTATCATTTAGATTTAACATTAAGTTAAATAAGTTTACTTTTACCGTGTCTTCTTGTGTTCTTATACTATAAGGTTAATAAACTTACAATAAGCAGCCAAACGAACCCCAAGTTGTTTATTATTAATATATATAACCTTATCTAAGTCATTTGGCCGAACCTTAGATTTTTAGGAATAAAATAACAATTAATAATATAATATTTGTTTTAATAACTATTTTATGTCAATTTTGAAACTATTTAGTAATTGATTTTTGTGAAAATCATAACAGAATTATTAGTTCGAAACAAGTTACTTAAATCAATACTAACATGTCATACTAACCTATAAAATTAGTGTAATTCATAAAAAGTCTCAAATTATATTTATTTGGGTATTTATAATATCAATTATGTCAATATTTCATTAATAAGATAATTACTGCATCATTGTTGTGTCATAAATAAATTAAATTATTTAATGTCTAAAAATTACAAATAAAATACCATTATGTAGGAAATATTTTTATCTTTCTAATGAATATTTATAGTAGAATTTATCTTATGTATAACCCCATATTAAAAATGATTTACTTATTAAACTTTGATTTTAACTATTTTAACCCTTCTTTATATAAATTAATAATAAATGTCCTAATCTAATCCAAGTGGGCCTAAATGGTCATATTTTATTCCTAATGTTGTTTTTGGTCGAATTAAACTTGTCCAATAGAATTAGGACATGTGTTAGGGTAATAATAATATCACTGTTACCCTTAATTCCCCTATTTACTTTTAACCGCGGTAAATAAAAGTAAAAAGTTACTATTCACCAAAAATTATTTTCACCTCATTGAACAACATTTTAGTCCTTGATATTAACCGTGTCTCTCTGATTTTCAAAATTCCACTCACAGAAGCGGTAAAATTAAGTTTTATGAAGAATTCAGTTTTTTTAACTACCACTTAGTGGTTTCACTATTCATCAAAAATTGAAAGTTTTCAGAAAAATATCAAATTTTCACCCTAGGCTAATTTGGACATTCCGAATCCAAAAATGAAGTCCATTTTGAAAAATAAAAATTATAAAATTTCAAAAAGTGGTTATTACTATTCATAACGGCTAGTTTTAATAATATTTTAGTAACATATCATTGTTTAGTGAAACTCGGTATTGCGTACGACACAAGCTATCGAGGAAGGTCGTGATTTCGTGTAAAGCAAGCCAAGCAAGTGTTGTGTAGAAAAATATTCCTTTGATGAGTTATATAACATAAAAGTCTCGGGTGTTACATTCTACCCCCCTTAAAATGAATTTCGCCCTCGAAATTCGTCACTTTGTAACAAACAGATGAGGATACCTCTCCCTCATCATATCCTCAAGCTCCCATGTAGCTTATTCTAATTGGTGGTTCCTCCATAAAACTTTCACCAATCGAGTGGTCTTGTTTCGTAGGACTTTTTCCCTATGATCCATAATCTCTATCGGTTGTTCTTCATAAGAAAGATCTTGCTCCAACGGTACAACTTCTGAGCTGAGTACATGTGAAGGATCAGGTATGTACTTTCTCAGGAGAGATACATGGAACACATTGTGAACTTGAGAGAGATTCGGTGGAAGCGCCAATCGGTAAGCTACCTTCCCAACACGATCCAGTATTTCGAAAGGACCGATATATCTAGGGCTCAACTTCCCCTTCTTTCCAAATCTCATAACCCTCTTCCAGGGAGATATTCGTAAGAACACTTTATCACCCACTTCAAACTCTAGGTCTTTTCTTCGGTTTTCGGCATAACTTTTATGTAGACTCTGAGCTGCTCTTATGTGTTGTTGAATAGATCTGACCTTTTCTGCCATTTCATCAACGAGATCAGGTCCTAATAGCTTTCTTTCCCCAACTTCATCCCAGCAAGTTGGAGTCCTGCATTTCTTTCCATAGAGATGTTCATAAGGATCCATCTGAATACTGGATTGAAATCTATTATTATAAGAAAATTCCACCAAAGGTAGGTGTTGATCCCAACCACCTTTGAAATCCATAGAGCAAGATCTCAACATATCTTCTAGAGTTTGAATTGTTCTCTCAGACTGACCGTCTGTCTGAGGATGATAAGCAGTGCTGAAACTCAACTCTGTATCCAGAGTATGCTGAAGACTTCGCCAGAACTTCGAGGTAAATCTCGGATCTTGATCAGATATAATAGAAAGTGGTACTCCATGAAATCTTACCACTTCCTTTACATATATCCTGGCAATCTGATCAAGAGAGAAATCCTCTCTAATAGCAATGAAATGTGCAGACTTGGTAAGATGATCAACTATGAGCCAGATAGCATTATTGCCTTTGGATGTTTTAGGAAGTCCTGTGAAAAAGTCCATAGTGATGTTTTCCCATTTCCATTCGGGTATGGGTAATGGTTGTAACATCCCCTTAGACTTCTGTCTCTCAGCTTTAACTTGCTGACAAACCAAGCATCGAGAGACATATTCAGCAACATCTCTTTTCATGCCATCCCACCAGAAGTACTCTTTCAGGTATCTATACATCTTCGTGCTTCCAAGATGAATAGAGAATGAAGAACTATGAGCCTCATCCAGCAGCTCCTTCTTTAATTCGGGGATGGGAGGAACACAAACCCGATTCCTGAACTTTATTATCCCATCACAATCAAGGTTGAATTCAGGAACATTTCTCACCTTCTTTTGTAACTCGGCATCTTCTTTCTGTGCCTCTTTAATCTTCACATGTATAGATTGTTGAACATTCATTTGCGAAAGATAATATTTTTCCCCTTCCATTATAATTCCAAGATCCATCCTTTGTAAATCCATAAATATTGGATCTTTTGTGATCCTCATCATGGATAAACTTGCATGGTCTTGTCAACTTAATACATCTGCCACCTTGTTTGCTTTCCCAGGGTGGTAATGGATTGAGCAGTCATAATCCTTAATCAGCTCCAACCATCTTCTTTGGCGCATATTCAGCTCCTTTTTTGTGAAAATATACTTTAAACTTTTATGATCAGTATAAATATCACACCTTTCACCATAAAGGTAATGCCTCCAAATCTTTAATGCAAAGATTACCGCAGCTAACTCCAAATCATGTGTTGGGTAATTTTGCTCATGGATTTTCAACTGTCGTGAGGCATAAGCTATCACCATATCATTTTTCATAAGAACACACCCCAATCCCTTCTTGGATGCATCACTATAGATCAAAAACCTTTCTCCACTACAAGGCAGTGTGAGCACAGGTGCACTGAATAACCTTCTTTTCAACTCCTTGAAATTCTCTTCACATTCTTCCGTCCAGACAAACTTAACTCCTTTCTGAGTCAACTTGGTGAGTGGATTAGATAATCGTGAAAAATCTTTCACAAAACGTCGATAATATCCAGCCAAACCAAGAAAACTTCGGATCTCAGTTACTGTTGTTGGTCTCGACCATCTTTCAATAACCTCTGTTTTTGCTGGATCCACAGATATCCCCTCTTTTGAGATTATGTGACCCAAAAATGCAACTTTTTGAAGCCAAAATTCACACTTGGTAAATTTGGCATAAAGCTTCTCCTTTCTCAAGGTCTTCAATATAATTCTCAAGTGATCTTCATGTTCTTCCTTGCTCTTTGA
Organism: Viscum album; assembly: GCA_963277665.1. Classification (NCBI taxonomy): domain Eukaryota; kingdom Viridiplantae; phylum Streptophyta; class Magnoliopsida; order Santalales; family Viscaceae; genus Viscum; species Viscum album. The sequence continues at coordinate 1,298,167,807 of OY728135.1, forward strand.
ATAGACAAGAATATCGTCTATAAAGACTACCACAAATTGATCAAGATAATCTCTAAAGACTCTATTCATCAGATCCATGAAGATAGCAGGGGCATTAGTAAGACCAAATGGAATCACTATAAATTCATAGTGTTCATACCTTGTACGGAAATCCATCTTTGGCATATCCTCCCTTTTGACCCTTAATTGATGATACCCTGAACGAAGATCAATCTTGGAAAAGTATTGAGATCCTCGTAGTTGGTCAAATAAGTCATCAATGCGTGGGAGAGGATATTTGTTCTTGATAGTGATCTTGTTAAGTTCTCGATAATCAATGCAGAGTCTCATTGATCCATCTTTCTTCTTAACAAATAGAACAGGTACTCCCCAAGGTGACGCACTAGGGCTTATGAATCCCTTATCAAGATTCTCTTGGAGTTGCTTCTTCAATTCCTGCAACTCAATTGGGGCCATTCTATAAGGTGTCTTTGAAATAGGCAAAGCACCCGGTATGAGTTCTGTTGAAAACTCAACTTCACGATTTGGTGGAAGACCCGGTAATTCCTCCGGAAAGACATCATAAAACTCCCGTACAATGGGCATATTCTTAATTGTGAGTTTCTCACCAACCATTTGAGATAAATAACCTTCATTTAGTGGAATCAAGACCCATAAGACGGAATAAATTTCCACTGGAAGGTTATGTTCATCCTTGCATTGATAGACGATCATAGATTGATCTGGAATATGAAATGTGACTTCCCTTCTTTGGCAGTTGATATGAGCTCCATATAAAGAAAGCCAATCCATGCCAAGAATCACATCAAATTCCACTATAGGAAGGATCACAAGATTTTCAGGAATCACTTTCCCACAAACTTCAATCAGAGAAGAATTATAAACTTTTGATGCGACTGTTGTGCCATTAGGTGTTGTCACAGCTAACTCAACATCTAATTGTTGAGGTAATACGGTGATACCCTTAGAAAATTCTTTAGAAATAAAAGAGTGGGTGGATCCAGAATCAAATAAAACATTTGCTACTTTAGAGTGGATGGTAAGTGTACCTTTCACCACATCGTTATCGTACTCCACATCGCTGATAGAAATTGCATGTGACTTTCCTTTGTCTTTAGCCTTAAGAGTTTGTTGACGTCGACCATCATCATCAACCCTTGGATTAGGGAATTTATTGTCATAATGACCCATATCCTTGCACTTGAAACATTGAAGTGTAGTAGGTTCATTCTGTGTATCCCTTCCTTTCTTTGCATCATTAGACATCTTCTTCCCATCATCGCGGCATTCAAATGCCCGATGACCTTCCTTTCCACATTTGAAACATTTACTTGTCCCTTTAAGACAACTCCCTCCATGTTTCTTTCCACACTTTGAGCATAAGGTAAATATCATCTTCTTTTCAGTGGGCTCTTTAGATTTTCCTTTGAATTACATTTTCCTCTTCTTATCAAACCCATATGACTGATGGGTTACTCCGATTTCCATCTCAACTTTGAGAGCACATCGAACGATTTCCTCATAGCTATTGAAGTCCCTTATAGCTAAGGCCCTTCGAAGACTTGGTTTTAAGCCACTAAAGAATCGATCGATATTACTCTCAGGTTGGATAATAATACCAGAAGCGTACCTTGCAAGTCTTGTAAAATTTGCTTCATAGGTACCAACAGATTCATCAACCTTTTGCTTCAGTTAAAGAAAATCTTTCTCCATCTTTGTTCGGAGAATACGAGGGAAGTACTTATTGAAAAATAAGTTCTTGAACTCGTCCCATTCCATGGACTCAATTTCATCCCTTTTCTTCATATTCTTAATAAGATTCCACCATTGATCACCATCTCCTTCCAAACGATACACTGCTAGGATGACTTTATCATGTTCAGAACATTGAAGAACTAAAAATATATTTTCAGTAGTACTAATCCATTGTTCAGCAACTAATGGATCAGTAGAGCCGCTGAAAGAAGGTGGACGCTGCCTCATGAAGGATTCAACAGAATGTTGCTCCTTCCTTTGCTCGTTTGGAAGTCTTGCATGATTCATAGCTTGATAAAGTTGTGTGAGCATGGCTACAAGATTTTGAATTCCATCTCCCATAACGTTTGGTTGCTCAGGGGGACAATCATTGCATTGCCCGTCGCATTCCGCATTAACACGATTCCTTCGGGTTCCATCCATTGACTAAAACCAAGAAGAATAGTGTGAGAAACACTAATTATAATAGGAAAACCACATACTCAAGAATAAAATTTCACACTTAAGGTCTTATACTAGGTTATTCATGGCCATTTCTAAAACACTAATATTGTGTTCTATGCTTAGACTTATCCTTAGGGTTCTTACTAAGGCTTTCACATCCTAGTTTCCAAAGGTTGACTATACCTTTCCTCTGATACCAACTATAACGACCCATACTTTACATACATTGTTAATAATTTAAAATTAAAGCATACTTATTACAACATATAACAAAACCACGAAAGGACCGTATAGGTATAGTGTCTTTAGAAACTGGGAAACATAAACAACTGGTTCATAAAGCGTCTACACTATCTCCCATTTATTTCATCATATCTATAGTCCCTTTTGGCATATCTTACTTAATAACCTTCTTCCTGACCTGGGGAAAGAAAACATACAAAAGGGTGAGCTCAAATGCTCAGTAAGGGTAAGCAAAATAAATATCAATCACATCATATACATAAGCACATAACTTTTGGAAATCTTAACCTGCAAAAGAGATCATAATTTCATAACATGGGATAAATCATGGCAGTGAAATGTAATCACAATAATCATAACTTAAAACATGAAACTTTTTGGCATACACACATAATCATAGAGAATCATTTCTTGTTAGTCAAGACTCATTCCCAAGACTATCTTAGTGGACAAAGTCCCTTTCTGAACCGAGTCACCCTCGTTTCAGTCCTGTTTCACTGAACTGGTATAACCTACCGTTCCAGCCATGTCTATCTCATGAGATATAAAATCTTTACCCAATGCATTGGAGGGAGATATAGGTCCCACCCATCTCATAATGATACCATTCTTATGTGTGCCACAAAATCATAAATCATACATCATTACATAACCCATGTAATAAAAATGAGAATCTTAAACATCATGACATCATAAAACAATTCATATACGATAAAGGAATTCATAAAAATAATTCCATCACAACATAATCAAATCAATGTAATAATAGGGATAAAAATAGAACCCTTTATTATCTTAGATGGAAAATAATTTTGATAAAACACTTGAACTCCATTCTTGAGGAAAATATCCTTTCTACTTCAAAAACATTTTTCCTTTCTTAACATGTCATACAATTTTAACTAAAAGAAGTTGATTAAAAATAAACTTGAAAACTTGTAAAGTATGCTTCTTGGAAATAATGTTTTAAAAATCCATTCATGCCGTATAAAAACATTCTTCTCGTACTTTTGTCAGAAAAGTCAAAAAGTACCTCGTACGAAAAATGACAAAAGATTCCTTTCATATCTTTTACTAAAAACTCACCAAAGGGTAAAATAGGTTTTAAACAATTGTAGGTGGATTTAAATAATATTACATATTGAGGTAACATGGATGTGGATGATAAAATACACCCCAGTAAATACCAAATTATAAGCAATCTCAGATAAAAATGAGATTGTGATAATTCCCTTACCTTAGGTCCGTTTTTCTTCGTAAGTGTCTGAACCTCCTCTTCTTTGAAGTGCTTCTTTGAGACCTTCTTTTAGGGCACTAAAATTGGTCTTTGAAGAAGACCAGTACCTCTAGGATGTCTCTAGGGAAGTGGATAGGAGGAATTGTCAGGGTTTGGCCGAGCTTGAAGGATCAAAGTGGTGTGAGGAAGAGGGGGAGGAGGTGCCCTTTTATAAGGGAGGAGAGGGGCACCTTTGGGAAAACTAAAAATATTATTTTATTATAAAGTAAAGTTCGGTTTTAAGTAGCTCCAAATTGATATATTTCTAAGCTAAGGTGGGGATGGGTCTAAATCCTCTCATCCAATAGAATTTATACAAGTTTAGGTTCCTATTTTAACCTTATCATTTAGATTTAACATTAAGTTAAATAAGTTTACTTTTACCGTGTCTTCTTGTGTTCTTATACTATAAGGTTAATAAACTTACTATAAGCAGCCAAACGAACCCCAAGTTGTTTATTATTAATATATATAACCTTATCTAAGTCATTTGGCCGAACCTTAGATTTTTAGGAATAAAATAACAATTAATAATATAATATTTGTTTTAATAACTATTTTATGTCAATTTTGACACTATTTAGTAATTCATTTTTGTGAAAATCATAACAGAATGATTAGTTCAAACCAAGTTACTTAAATCAATACTAACATGTCATATTAACCTATAAAATTAGTGTAATTCATAAAAAGTCTCAAATTATATTTATTTGGGTATTTATAATATCAATTATGTCAATATTTCATTAATAAGATAATTACTGCATCATCGTTGTGTCATAAATAAATTAAATTATTTAATGTCTAAAAATTACAAATAAAATACCATTATGTAGGAAATCTTTTTATCTTTCTAATTAATATTTATATTCGAATTTATCTTATGTATAACCCCATATTAAAAATTATTTACTTATTAAACTTTGATTTTAACTATTTTAACCCTTCTTTAAATAAATTAATAATAAATGTCCTAATCTAATCCAAGTGGGCCTAAATGGTCATATTTTATTCCTAAGGTTGTTTTTGGTCGAATTAAACTTGTCCAATAGAATTAGGACATGTGTTAGGGTAATAATAATATCATTGTTACCCTTAATTCCCCTATTTACTTTTAACCGTGGTAAATAAAAGTAAAAAGTTACTATTCACCAAAAATTATTTTCACCTCATTGAACCACATTTTAGTCCTTGATATTAACCGTGTCTCTCGGATTTTCGAAATTCCACTCACAGAAGCGGTAAAATTAAGTTTTATGAAAAATTCAGTTTTTTTAACTACCACTTAGTGGTTTCACTATTCATCAAAAATTGGAAGTTTTCAGAAAAATACCAAAATTTCACCATAGGCTAATTTAGACATTCCGAATCCAAAAATGAAGTCCATTTTGAAAAATAAAAATTATAAAATTTCAAAAAGTGGTTATTACTATTCATAACGGCTAGTTTTAATAATATTTTAATAACATATCGTTGTTTAGTGAAACTCGGTATTGCGTACGACGCAAGCTATCGAGGAAGGTCGCGATTTCGTGTAAAGCAAGTCAAGCAAGTGTTGTGTAGAAAAAGATTCCTTTGATGATTTATATAACATAAAAGTCTCAGGTGTTACAGTTCCCGCACACAGCACGCTCAATTCCGGGAGGGTCCGCTCCTCGAGCCAAGAGGTCGATACATCAACTTTCATGAAGTCCAGAGTTTATGTATCCCAAAGTTCAGTCTCGTCAAATGAAACCCAACGCGATAGACGGTGCGTCAATCGGACGCCTGGTTTGAGAGTTATTGGTTTTTCCATTCGAGGGGCCCGGTTGGTTTTTAAGCTAAAACCAACCCTACCATATTCCAGATATGTCCAAAACTCAATTTTAGTATGCTAAAAGAACCTTCTCATCAAAAGGAATCCAACGTAATTGACGGCACGTCAATCGGACGTCCGGTCCTTAAGTTATAAGTGTTTCCGCTCCAAGGGCCCGGTTGGTTTCGGGTTCGAACCAACCTGGACATACACAAACTTCACCAAAACCTCAAGTGTAATATATCGAAACGACCATCTCGATCCAAGGATTCATATGCAGCTGACGGTGCGTCGATAGGAGGTCCGTAGATCAAGTTATGGACAAAAGACCAAAAAACGGTCCGAAGTGGGGGGGTCTGGGCCTGGTCCGACCCGGCCCAACCCACCCTGGGTTAGCCCGAACCGGGTCGACCCGACCCGGGTCTGGGTCTATCCCGGTAGGGTGCGGCCCGACCCGGCTATGCGCGGCCCAGCCCGCGTGACCCGCCCCGTCCTGGCCGGGGGGGTGTGCTGGCTCGGCCTACTGACCGAGTGGGGGGGCCTGTTCTGTGAACGCGACGCCAGGCTGGCGCCGCTGGTCTCCCCGGATCCCGCGCGGCCGCGGGATCCGCCGCTCACCGTCGGGGTCTTCTGCGGGCCACCGGAGTCATTCCGGTGGTCTGTTTTTTCTTATGTCTGCACCTACGATCGTCTCGGGATCCAAACTCCACTACGAAGGCCCCAAATCGCCATTGCGGTCCCATTTCATCTTCGTCAAACACCCCGTGCATCAAGAAAAAATTAGCAGTGTGTCCGGACTTGTTCTTTAGTCCATACCCACCGCGTTAGTGGTTTAAATCATCATCCAACAATTAAACGCCATATTCGAGAGTATGAATCACATAAATGAAATATACAAATCCCCCTACCTCGAAGTTGTTGTCGTACGTCGTCGGTCCACGAAAGACGAGCGTCACGGTAGACAGGCGTCACGGAAGAACGGTGTCATTCCATGAACGATGGAGGAAGGTTCATTGTCGTAGGTGACGTAGGCTCCTTGACGTCGAGGTGCGTCTGAGGAAGATGTGTCGTTGGAAGAAGTTCTTCGCATTCTTCACCGGGGGTGTTCTTCATTGAAGAACGGTGTTCTTCGTCGATGAAGGATCACCTCTCCTTTAATCGGATGAGGCAGGTAGGAAGGATCCACCATTAAGGAGGAGTTGTAAAAGGAAACAGAAGGTAATTAATATGGAGTTGAGGAGAGTTATTGGGGGGTGAAGGTTGGGGCTCGTGCGGGCTCCACCTCACAAATATCCACACTTGGGAGGAAATAACCAGTTCACAAATAAAATCGTGTACCACACAATTTTATTTAGTTTAAGATTAAGCCCCAAAAATTAACTTCCGACCCACACAAAACGCATCTATGATAAAGGTTCCCTTAAGCAAATACCGGCGCTACGAGATCATCAGTGCCCTCAGATTTCAATTCCGAGCACCGCTTCAAAATATAAAAAAACCCTCTCGTCCGTTCACTAAACATACCCGAGCTAAACTTCAGAAAATTATTCCAGGCACATTGTGCCTCAGAATCAGGTGCCGTCAGAAACTGCGTACTCATAAAATTCCAAAGTATTTAAAAAAAATTCCTTGAAATTTCCAGATCTTTAAATTACTCCCACCTCAGGGATTTACATCCCCATAAATCTACAACATAAACTAGGGAAACAAAAAGGGGTACTGAGCACGCATCTGAGCCTCCCGCTCCCATGTTCTCTCCTAAAGGTTCCCGTGCTGCTAGAGAACGCGCACTAGAGAAATAGACCGTCCACGAAGGACTCGCTCATGTCGATCCTCGATCTCCACCAGAACCTCTGAGAATGTCGCCCCGTCATCGATGTCCAACTCCCCGTGGTCGATGATGTGGGCCAGGTCATGCACGTATCTCCTCAGCTGAGATACATGGAAGACATCATGCACCCGGTGCAACTAAGATGGAAGGGCCAAGAGGTAAGCCACCTCGCCTACTCTGCTGAGGACCTGGAAAGGTCCGATAAATCTTGGAGATAACTTGTCTCCCCCTCCAAATCTCTGCAGTCCTCGTCGAGGTGAGACCCGTAAGAAAATGTGGTCGCCATCCTCAAACTCCAGTGGTCTTCGTCTCCTATCAGCATAGGACTTCTGTCTGCTATGTGTAGTCTTCATCCACTCCTAGATGATCTGCACCTTCTCCATCGTAGCCTGAACCATCTCTGGTCCTACAAGTGCTGGCTCCCCAGGGTCAGTCCAGCACAGAGGTGATCTGCATGGTCACCCATATAGTGCCTCGTATGGTGCCATCCTGATGGTGGAGTGGTAGCTATTGTTGTATGAAATCTCCACCAAGGGAAATGATCCTCCCAGTTGCGACCAAAGTCGAGGACACCTGCACGGAGCATGTCCTCAAGAGTCTGAATGGTCCTCTCCATCTGGCCATCCGTCTGAGGATAAAAGGCAGTGCTCAGGCGTAGCTGCGTCCCAAAAGCCTCCTGCAACCCCTTCCAAAGCCGGGAAGTAAAGCGTGTGTCCCGATCGGAAACGATCGTCGATGGAACACCATGAATTTGTACGATCTCCTGAATGTAGAGGCGTCCCAAGATCTCTACCGAGCCCTTCTCTCTAATCGGTAGGAAGTGGACCGACTTGGTGAGTTGGTCTACGATCACCCAGATGGAGTTGTGTCCTCTAGAAGTACGTGGAATCCCCATCATGAAATCCATGGAGATCCCATCCCACTTCCACTCTGGGACCTCTAAGGGTTGTACCAAGCCTGCTGGTACCTGGTGCTCCTCCTTCACTTGCTGACAAGTGAGGCATCGTGAAACAAACTCTGCTACAACCTTCTTTATACCCGGCTACCAGTGTTGTCGTCTGAGGTCCTGGTATATCTTCGCCACACCAGGATGTACCGCTAGAGGGGAAGTGTGAAACTCCCTCATCACTTCCTCCTGTAGTGCAACTGGTACCATGGTATGTCCCCTGAAAAGGATGGTGTGCTCTCCTCCTTCAGAAAATCCATCAGGTTCCCACCCTGTGGAAATATGAGCACGTCGCGTCTCACAGTCAACATCCCCATGTTGTGCCTATCTGACCTGCTGAAGTGGTAGAGGAGTGATTGTGAGAGACTGTAGAAAGGCTTCTCCATCTCTATCCACGAAGGATATCTACAAAACGGATAACTGCTTCGTCGCCTCTCCAAGTAGCTGAATGTTCGATCTCCTGCTGAGAGAATCAGCTACTATATTCCCCTTCCCATGAGTATAGACTATCTCAAAGTCATAGTCCTGGAGGAACTCAAGTCATCGTCGTTATCTCAGGTTCAGGTCCTTCTGCGAGAAAAAGTACCTGAGACTCTGGTGGTCAGAGTAGACTATAAAGCGTTCGCCCATCAGATAGTGTCGCAACATCTTCAGGGCGAAGACCACTGCTGCTAACTCTAGTTCATGGGTAGTGTAGTTCTGCTTGTTCTGCCTCAACTGTCGTGAACCGTAAGCGATCACTGCTCGCTCCTGCATCAGGACACACCCGAGTCTGGTCCCTGATGCGTCATAGTAAACAACATACCCTACTCCCTCCTCCGGTATCCTCAAGATGGGTGCACTGGTCAATCTCTTTCTCAGCTCCTGAAAGCTCTGCTGGTATCTATCTAACCACACGAAGGGTTTCCCCTTCTTCGTCAAAGTTGAAAGCAGTGCTGAAACTTTGGAGAAATCTGACACAAATCTCAGATAGTACCCAACCAGACCTAGGAAACTCTGCACCTCCGTCACGCTCCTGGGTGGCTCCCAAGCAAGTACTGCCTCGATCTTCGCAGGATCCACATCAATTCCCACCTCCGAGATGACGTGCCCCAAGAAGTGAACCTCTCAAATCTAGAACTGTCACTTCGATAGCTTACCATAAAGTTGGTGCTCTCAGAGTGTGTCCAGTACAACCCGAAAATGGTAGGCGTGCTCCTCCTCAATGTTCGAGTAAATCAGTATGTCATTAATGAAGACTACAACAAACCGATCAAGGTAAGGCTGGAAGTTCCTGTTCATGAGACTCATGAACACTGCTGGAGAATTGGTCACACCGAAGGGCATAACCAAGAACTCGTAGTGGCCATGCCAACACCTGAAGGCCATCTTCTGCACGTCCTCATCTCGAACTCTAAGATGGTGATAGCCTGACCTGAGATCTATCTTCGAGAACCATCATGCTCCCTTGAGCTGATCGAAGAGGTCGTCAATCCTTAGAAGTGGGTACTTGTTCCTTACGGTCACCTGGTTCAGGCGACGGTAGTCAACACACAGTCGCAAGCTCCCATCTGCCTTCTTGGTGAACAAAATCGGAGAAGCCCAGGGTGAAACACTGGGTCGGATAAATCATTTCCCTTGCAAGTCCTCCAGTTATACCCACAGCTCACGAAGCTCGGCGGGAGCCATCCGATATGTTGGAGTAGATATCGGTGTTGTCTCGGGGTACAGGTCTATGTAGAAGTCTACCTATCTTCGAGGAGGTAGTCCCAGGACATCGTCAGGAAAAACGTTCGCATACTGATCCACCACAACAGGAAAACTCGGACTCCGCACATCAACTTCTCCTAGGATGAGACTAGACAACTAATGTGTGATCGGCTGCCCTATCCTCTGTGTAAGTCCATCCTACGCTGAAAAGGATCCCTTTTCAATGGTGAAGGTGAATCTGGTCCCATCTGTGCGGACACACCGCACTTTGTGCCTAATACAGTCGATCTGGGCATGGGCTATAGATAACCATTCCATACCCAAGATGACGTCGTAAGGCCTCGACGCCGCTACAAGAAGATCACAGCTGAAGCTCTCACCTCCTAGAGTAATCTCACACTACCGGCACCAATGCATAATCATCGAGTCTTCTCCCATAGGTGTCTCTAGCCATAAAGATCGAGTCGACGGCTCCGTCGGAATCTCCGAGCTCCAAACAAGGGCAGCAAAAATAAAATAATGACTCACACCTGTGTCTATAAGAACTGCAGCAAGGGTGGAGTAGACACAGATAGTACCTCGAATCATCTCAAGTGCGATGTGGTCATAAGCCTTCGCTGCCTGGAGCTGAGCCTGCCTCTGCCCGATAGCTCCCTGGGGTCGGGGTGGACCTCCTGGGGGTGGTGGTGGTAGAGCCTTGAAACATCATCCACCACCCACTACTCGGCCATCTCCTCTTCCTCATCTACCTTCTCCCTGTGGATCACAATGGGCGAACCTCTACCTCTGCCTGGGAGGTCCCTCCACTGTCTGTTGCTCGTCTGCATGGCGGGTCAGGCAGTCACGAGCCATGTGGCCCTGCCCGCCGCATGCATAGCACAGTCTGCTCCTCGTAAGGATGGCTCTGTTTCGTGTGCCCCGCACAACCGAACTTGTATCCTGAGCTCGTCCACCTGATGTCCTGGTTCGCTTGGACCCCTGTGACATTTTTCTACTGCCGGCTGTAGAAGACTCCACTACGTGTTTCCCTGCGGTGGGTCTCGTTGCTGGTGGCTGCTCAATGAGGAAGCTCTCCACTAAAAGGGATCGCTCCAGCACCCCTGCCTGTGTCGGGATACAGAGGGGAATCATCGAAGCCCTGATCTCGTGCCTCAATCCGTGCTCGAATGTCCGGGCCCTGAAGAATGGGTCCCGTACCATATCCATGGAGTAGCGTGAGAGGTCAGTAAACCTCTACGAGTACTGAGCTACTATCATACTATCCTGCCGCAGATGTAGTAACTCCTGGATGCGCACTGCATGGAGGGTGGCTAGAACAAACTCCGAGCGGAAGAGACTCTTGAAGTCTGTCCAGATTAGAGATTCCTCGTCGTGCACCTGGAGCATTAGGCTCCACCATCTACCTGTTGCTGTGTGCAGTAGACTCGCGGAAAGGATCACCATAAGCTCAACTGGTGTCCCTACCAATCTGAAGACTCTGACGATAGCCTCCAGCCAATCCTCAGCTGCCTGAGGGTTTGTCTCTCCGCGGAACATGGGCAGCCTCTGTCACTGAAACTCGTGCAACGTGATCAGGCGGCATGCACTCTTTGCTGTTGGGGCCAGTAGCATCGGTGGCTCAGTGGGTAGCAGTACCGCTGGTGCCTCCGCTGTAATGGGGCCCTGCACCGAGGCCTCATCGCTCGGTGGGATGCCATCTCACACGTAACTCGGAACCCTGGTTGGCTGCCTTCGTGGGGCCATCTTGAAAAGAAAAAGGTGTGTTGCAGTCAAATAGTATACCTGGTGAGCTGGCATAAAGTAATCACAAAGAAAACTTTTGAAAGGAAACACACATGCAATCAGTGTTTTCATGCACTGAGTCGGAAATCAGAGGTCAGGGTCCTGGTGTATGGATACGTCGGCCGCCGCACCAACACTGGACACCCTGGACTGAAAACCACACTCAATACTCTTAACACTATTTCTTCACAGAAAGGAAAGATCAGAGTCCTGAGTTCTGTGGTAGAACTGACTCCTTTGATACCAATTTGTCATGACCCGTCCTCGGGGCCCGGGCAATGACTACCCCAAGCCCGCCTTCCATAGGCCAAGGGATGGCGATTAGCACCAAAGGCATAAATCCTGCTAAAAATGGAAGGTATTGCCTTTTATATAAGTAAATAACACAACAGAGTATGCAAGTGAAGTAAGCACTAAGTAAAACTGAGTACAAATGTAAGTGCTGAAAAGTAAATGGGCCAGTATACAAACACAACTGAAAGTACAGTACAACTAAAAAGGAAAGTACAATAGTAGTAAATTAAAACAGCAACCACCGAGTCGCCCTCTGGGAATCCCACCTGAAGGGTGGGTACATATGGTCTCCTCAGTACCTCGGGTCCTTTCATCCGCTCCGTGAACGCCTCACTAGGTGGTCCACCTCCGGGTACCGTCCAGCTCCACAAGACTCCTCCATGATCAGTGTTGTCTATCGTCTGCATCCAACACAACGTAGTGTGGGCATAGCCCGTGCAGGGGTGAGTATACGATACTCGGTAGGGACCCCGAGACCCCCGAAGGTCTCCCAGAATCCACAAAGGATAAACCACAAAGGAATGATACAATCATGAAGTATCAACCAACTCAACTTAGGTATATGCCCATACATATACCTAAGTTATCAATCACAGTTCTGCTCCAGCTCCTGAGCCCAAGTACAACCTAGTCCACACAGGAAAGAAGTCAATCACATCGATGATAATGATTGAAATTCAAGACTCAGCTCACACAAGTATACATCTTTCATATAGCGATAAAGATGATCAGATATAGCCATTGATTCATCTAAGCTGTCGGACCCACATAGGATACAAGACCAGCTAAGCTGTCGGACCCACATAGGATACAAGACCAGCTACTCTGCCGGACCCACTCGGGATACAAGTACAGAGGTCAGAGTGCCGGACCAACGTAGGATATAAGAACAGTAGTCATCGTTGTCGAACCCACATAGGATCCCAGTATGGATTTCATCTCCATCGAACCCACGAAGGATCCTAGTACGGTAGACGTCTTCGTCGAACCCACGAAGGATTCCAGTACGGTAGTCGATGCAGTCGCAGCCAGCTCTAGGGTTCCCGTACACAGCGCGCTCGATTCTGGGAGGGTCCGCTCCTCGAGCCAAGGGTTTGATACATAAACTATCATGAAGTCCAGAGATGATGTATCCCAAAGTTCCGTCTCGTCAAAATAAACCCAACGCGACAGACGGTGCGTCAATCGGATGCTCGGTCTGAGAGTTATTGGCTTTTCCGTTCTAGGGGCTCGGTTGGTTTTTAAGCTAAAACCAACCCGACCGTATTCCAGCTGCACCCAAACCTCAATTGAAGTATTCCAAAATAACCATCTCATCAAAATTAATTCAATGTAGTTGACGGAACATCAATTGGACGTATGTTCCTTAAGTTATAAGCGTTTTCGCTCCAAGGGCTTGGTAGGTTTCGGGTTCGAACCAACCTGGTCGTACACAAAAATTTCCTAAACCTCAACTGTAATATATCAAAATGACCGTCTCGATCCAAGGATTCCTACGCAACTGACAGTGCATCGATCGGAGGTTCGTAGCTCAAGTTATGGTCAAAAGACTTAAAAATGGTCCGAAGTGGGGGGCCTAGGCCTAGTCCGACCCGGCCCAACCCACCCTGGGTCAGCCCGGCCCGGCTGGGCGCGGCCCGACCCATGTGACCCACCCCGCCCCGGACGGGGGGGGGGGGGGGTGCTGGCTCAGCCAGCTGACCGAGCAGGGGGGCGGCCCCCTATTCCGCGAACGCGGCTCCAGGCTGGCGCCGCTGGTCTCCCCGGATCCCGCGCGACCGCGGGATCCGCCACTCGCCGTCGCGGCCGGTGCCACGGCAGGCTCCTGCCGGCGGTGTGTCGGGGCACTGCCGCCTCCAGGCAGCTGGCCGGTGTCGGCCGCTGCCTCCGGCCGCCGGCGCCACCGTGCCGCCGGGGTCTTCTGCGGGCCACCAGAGTCATTCTGGTGGTCCGTTTTTGCTTCCGTCTGCGCTTACAGTTGTCTCAGGATCCGAAATCCACTGTAAAGGTCCCAAATTGCTGTTGCAGTCCCGTTTCATTGTCGCCAAACACCCCACGCATCAAGAACAAATTAGCGGTGTGTCCATACATGTTTGTTAGTCCGTACCCACCGCGTTAGTGGTTCAAATCATCATCCAACAATTAAATGCCATATTCAAGAGTATGAATCACATAAATGAAATATAAAAATCCCCTTACCTTGACGTTGTTTTCATACATCGTCGATCTGCGGAAGACGAGCGTCGTGGTAGACAGGCATCGCGGAAGAATGATGTCGTTCCATCAATGATGGAGGAAGGGTCGTTGTCATAGGCGATGTAGGCTCCTTGACATTGAGGTGCGTTCGAGGAAGATGTGTCATTGGAAGAAGTTCTTCGTGTTCTTCGCTGGGGGCGTTCTTCATTGAAGAACGGTATTCCTCGTCGATGAAGGATCTCCTCTCCTTTAATTCCCCAGAGCCTTTTCCCAAAAGAGATTTTCCAATGAAAAGAAATCATAGGCTCCCCAAATTAATAGAATTGTCATGTAATTCATATTAATTCCAAGCGGTGCCAATTAATTTAACGCTGATATTAAATTAATAGGTTGGCACATTTAATGGGATGAGGGAGGTAGGAAGGCTCCACCATTAAGGAGGAGTTGTCAAAGGAAACAGTAGGGAATTAATGGGGAGTTGAGGAGAGTTATTTTGGGGGTGAAGGTTAGGGCTCGTGTAGGCCCCACCTCACAAATATCCACACTTGGGCGGAAATAACCAGTTCACAAATAAAATCGTGTACCACACAATTTTATTTAGTTTAATATTAAGCCCCAAAAATTAACTTCTGACCTGCACAAAACGCATCTACGGTAAAGGTTCCCTTAAGAAAATACTGGCTTTGTGAGTTCATCGGTGCCCTCGGATTTCAATTCCAAGCGCCGCTTCAAAAGATATAAAAACCCACTCATCCGTTCATTGAACATACCTGAGCTAAACTTCAGAAAATTATTCCGGGCACACCGGGCCTCGGAATCAGGTGCTGTCAGAAACTGTGTACTCGTAAAATTCCAAAGTATTTAAAACAAATTCCTTGAAATTTTTGAGTCTTTACATCTTGCTTCCCTTGAGATGGTCACCAAGATGCTTCTTCCCACAATTCTTGCAAAGGGGAAAGTGAGGCTTCTTTCCATCATGGGATTTATTTAATGAACCACCCATGTTGTTCTCCATTTTCCACTTCTTGTCACTAGGCCCATGAGACCACTGAGAGTCTCCAATATCCATTTCAACCTTGAGGGCACAACAGAAAATCTCCTCATAGCTGTCGAAGTCTCGATTCACCAACACTTTTCGTAGACTCGGCTTTAGTCTGCTAAAGAAGTGATCCACCTTGCTTTCGGTGTTCATGACAAAGCCAGAGGCGTACCTTGCAAGCATCGTAAAGTTCTCTTCATATGCCCCGATGGACTCATCTTCCTTCTGTTTGAGTCCAAGGAACTCTCTTTCCATCTTGAGACGGAGGGTTCGAGGAAAATATTTGTTGAAAAACATCCTATTGAATTCCTCCCAATCTATGGAATCAATTTCCTCTTGGTAATTAGTATTCTTGATCAGTGTCCACCACTGATCAGTTTCCCCATCAAAACTATAGACTACCAGTACAACTTTCTCTTCTTCCGAGCACTGGAGGACACAGAAAATCTTTTCAATGGAGTTAATCCATTGTTCTACAAGGAGGGGATCAGAAGACCCGCTAAACATGGGAGGCCTTTTCCGTATGAATGATTCTATGACAACTTGATCTTTCCTTGGAGGAGGGGTACATTCCACCTGATTCAAGTTATTATTAATAACTCGAGCCAGCTGAGTAAGTACTGCCATGAAGTTTTGAGCACCCACTTTTGTCATATCAGGCATGTCATTAGGGAAATCATTACATTGCCTCTCATATTAGTTGTTGGAACGTGTTCTTCTATTTCCCGCCATTAACTAAGAAAAAGAACGTATAATTAGAGGTCTTTGAATACTTAGCTATTGAGCATAAAAAGAAACTTTGAACATAAAAGTATGAACTTATAAAGATAAAGTATATCCTGACTTGTGATTCCTTAGGTTTATATCTAGGTTATCCTCGATCTATTTCTTAACTTATATTCTCATGGGCTTCTTTTTTTCCCTTAATAATGGTTTGTACTAAGCTCATGAATCTACCAAAGCATATCCTCTGGGAGTGTCGTTACCAAGAGTACAGCAAGGCCCGTTGTCATGAACTAGTTCCCGTTCAAGTATAGCTCAAAGCGGTGTTTTCGAGTTTTACCCCTAGATACATCGGTGCCAGAGCCGCCTCTACCTGCTCATATCTAGATAGGGATGTATTTTCTTGATAAACCACTTACTCTATACTCACCAAAATTTAGGGCTGTTTTCTTATACTTGGTATTATCCTTAAGGTTCTCACTAATGTGCTCTATTCCTAATCTCCAAAAATAACTAGACCATCCTCTAATACCAACTATAGTGACCTGATCCTTTTACATATAACATTTCATGATTTTAAACATAATTCATCATCAGAGTACAAGCCAAGGATCGTTAAGTCTAGTGTCTTGGAAGACAGGGTACATATAACATAAAACATGGGGCTAAAAACACTTCTTTATTTAATCTCCATAATGAGCTCCTAACTTCCTTTGAGCCCTTACATCTGCATAGGGTACCCTGGGGAACAAATGAACAAAGGGATGAGCTAAAAAGCCCAGTAAGGGAAAGAACATAAGGATACATCTCAAGCATATGAGTTAGGAGGCAGGACATAATGATATCCAAAGCACGAAACTTATAAAATCATTTGATATAAGCATGGGATCATATAAACATTGAATCATATAAATGTGGAATAATCATAAATCATTTCTTTAGTACGGGTCAAGGCTAACCACCAATCCCGTTTCCCATTTTAGTACGGGTTAAGGCTAACCGCCAATCCCGTTTCACATCACATCTCATGAGACTTAACCTTACCCAATGCATTGGAGTGCTATCTGGGCACACCCATATCAACATATTCATGAATATCCTTGCCACATAAATATTCTTACCACATATACAATCATATATATTCAACCATACACAAACATAAGGGTACCCATGAAAAGAATTGGGTACCACAATCATGACATCAATCATAACCAATGGGAGTATCATGAAAGTGTCCATATAAGGAAAGAATTATAAATACATGGATTTTCATAGGGTAAAATAGGAATATAACATGGTAAGTTGTGTCAAACATAAGTGACAATATATGAGAAATGTATTTTAGAAATATTAGCATTAAAACATTTTTGTGCGGTTTTAAGGAAAATACTATAGAGATTTTTAAAATAGTAGAGAAGACATTATTTTATATAAAACCAGAATTGAATCAAGAAGGTTTTCATAATAAAAATAAAGAATTTAAAAAGATAATGGTGTCTTAAAATAGAAGATAGAGTGCACTTGAAATTGGGTTAAAGTTCGGGAAGTTCCTTTAAAACAAGTGTGCTTATTGGGAAGTATCGAAGAGAGATGCACTTATAAGTATGTTTAACCATGAAAGATAATGAGATATGGATCTTGGAACATGATATTGGATCATATAAACATAATGTTGAAGTTCTACATAAAAGAAACGACAAAAAAAAAAGAAAAATAGAGCAACCCGAAGGAATAAAGGAAGTTCGGGCAGAATCCATCATGGTTTATTGGCATGGTATCGTGTATAATTAAGAGAGATTGATGAGAGAGATAAGGGGTTTCTAATCACTTATAAAACATTAGGGAAGTATGGGGAAGTTGTATAAATGTACCCCATTACTTGGTATTACACAAAAAGGCATAGCATAGAGATCAATCTTGATTATGAGTAAAAAGGGGAGGATCCCTTACCTTAAGTCTATTGGTGTTCTCCACTTGATATTAATGACATGAATAGTCAAATTAGGTTTATTAATCAATAGTTCCATAACCTTATATACATGTAAAATATTTATTATAACCTTTTTAAGTTCATTCATACCCATTTTGATTGATTATAAGGTTCAATTTCATGGTTTGGGTCCGTTTGTTTCCTTGGTTTTAATGATAAGTTCACTTGTATTTAGGTTCAGATAAAATGTAAGATGAAATTGGTTGTCCAGAATTGATGTTATATAGCATTAGTGGACATATAGAATGTTAAAAAATTAATTTGGTTAATTGGATTGAAAGAGAACCATGACATAAGACATTAATGATAAACACTTGAATTAATTTTAGCGATTTTACCCATAATTAACTTGTTTTGTATTATTATTTGATATCATGAGCGTATAAGGATTCCAGAACCATGAATAGGATATATAACATAAAAAATAATCTGGTTCAACCATAACATAAATGGTTTCATGACCAGAAACAAATATGATAAAAGAAATTGAAAACACATTATCCACGATGTCGATAATTCGACACTTCACGGACGATGTTTTAATTTTAGAACGTGAGGGAGAGGAGAACAAGCAGGATGCTTGAATTTTTTCCATAAAAATGATTAACATTTATAATATATTAGATTCTAGAGCTTTCATGCCTTTTGGATAAGGTAAGGGTAAGAGGGTATAAGAAAATAAGGAAATTGAAAACAAAACACTTGAAAATGAAAGGGGATCCTTACCCTTTGATCTCCTCTCTTTGAGATCCCTCTTAAGGCCTTTGATTTTGGAATTTTGGTAAGACCAGAAGGCCGTGGATGTGGGGAAGGATCTTGGGAGAATTTTTGGGCAGAATTTGGTCTGGGCATAAGGCTTGAGAGGTGTGTGGGAAAGAGGTAAGGAGAGGAGGTATTTATAGTGAGGGAGGGGAGGTTTTTCCCATTATTTTAAGTATTAGTTTATTATTTAAGGCCAAGACTATGAATAATTGAGAATTATCATCAAATATACTAAAATATTCAAGGATGATTGGGGATTATCATCTTACATCATCCATACATCACCTATGATGCAGTATTTAGCATTTATCGTAATTTATCATATTTTACTATTCATCAAAAATTCAAGTATTTCAAAAAAAACCCCCAAAAATTCACCCTAACCATTTTTTGATGTATAGAATCCAAAAATGAAGTCCATTTTTCAAAAATAATTTTATAAATATGATTATTTTAATATTTAATTAAAATAATAATTTATTATCAAAACCAGTTTTAAAACATTCATTAACTCATTCTAAAATATAGGCATATCGTACTTCCA
Organism: Viscum album; assembly: GCA_963277665.1. Classification (NCBI taxonomy): domain Eukaryota; kingdom Viridiplantae; phylum Streptophyta; class Magnoliopsida; order Santalales; family Viscaceae; genus Viscum; species Viscum album. The sequence goes on from OY728135.1 coordinate 1,298,187,116, forward strand.
ACTTGAATATTATTTTTATACCACCATAGGTGAGTTTACTATTCATTAGGGTATATCACTATTCATAAGGGTATGTTACTATTCATTATGGTAGGTTACTATTCACCAAATATTAATTTTCCCTTATCAGACTCCAAAAAACATCTTGAACACAACCGTGTATGTCAGATTTCAAAAATTCCAAACACATAGGTGATAAACTTATGTTTAAAGGTCACTTATCACTTAGTAGATCATTATTATGTGATTTTATGGCATATTTATAAGAAGGTAATTTCCATTAAAAACATTGGGCCGTTACACAAGACCCTCATTGTTAGTCGGCAACCTCTGGCATTTGGGGAAATGTGCTTGAGGCCATGTGACCAACCGGTTACGGGGTACCTTTGGGCGGCACCCAGAACCGGGACATTATAATAAATAAGGCTTAATGGGTGGGTTATCCCTTAGGGGAGCTATGACCTACCTTTCTGGCCTTTGTTTGTGGAGTGTGTATGTTTAATATAATTATACCCCTAAGCACCAAATATATATATTACATATATTTATAAAATTATAAATATAGTAAATATATTTATTATAATTTTATAATTATATATATATATATATATATAATTATAATTATAATTATAATTATAAATAAATATATTTATAAATATTTGTATATAATTATAAATATATATATTTACTTATATAAATATATATATTTATAAAATTATAATAAATATATTTATTGTAATTTTATAATTATTCAAATATATATTTATTTATAATTATAATTATAAATAAATATTTCTAAAAATATTTAAATATAATTATAAATATATTTATATAATTATACCTCATGGTCTGCACCGCTTTGGAATATTTATATAATTATATATATTTATATCAATATATAATTATATATAATTATAAATATAATAACTAAGTTTGTTATTTAAATAGATTTGTTATAATTTTATAATTATTTAAATTTATTAAAGGAGGTCCGTGCACGAGTTGACAAGCCAACCCATACCCACAAATTTATTAAAGAAAAGAAAAGTGCAGTACAAAAGGAAAAAAAGATGGCTACATATTAAGGGAGTTCAGACCCATTATCGATGTCAGATCCATCATCATCTTCATCAGTCTCCCACTTAGTATAAGGAACCGACCTTATTACATACATAATCTTGAATTTAGTCAAGAAAACACTTCCTTTTACATTGAATATCTTTTTAAGTTTATAGCTTTAGAGAATTAGGATAGTACATTCATGACATTACACATTATTACAAAGTGGATACCATAAAAACAGTTTCCATTTTTTCAAAATATAAAACATTAAAACTTAAAACAAGACTCCTTGACAATTCTTCAATATTTAACGTGTCTTCCTTCCTTTTATTACACATCCATTAACCGGTGAAAAATCATTTAAAAACTTGGGATGAGCACAAAATCTTAGTAAGGGATGGAAAAGAAGGAAAAATCACATTAGTCTATAAATACTCATAATGTATGAAAACATTTTCAAAAGACATGTTTTTCACCCACATATACTTACTTCGTGTAACATGATATTTAAAAAAGATCCACACAAAACATGATAACATAAATATAATCATAAAGGTATCTTGTGGCATTACTTACATAATCTTGTAACCATCTTGGCTACCTTAAAATTTGTAACCCTCATGGCTACCTTACTTTGTGTAACCATCGCAGTTACACTTGGAGTAACCATACGGCCGACCTCCAACTTACTCATACCCAATGAATTGGAGGGAAATATAGGTCCCACAGTTTATCATAAATAATTCTCAATAACCAAAACATAATCATACAACATTAATAATTCCATAAAAATATTGCTTTTTAAATTTCATAAAACCGAATTTAAAATGAGGATTTTTAAAGAAAAGCCCCTTATAAATATCATAAAATTGAAGAGAGACTTAATAGAGTGGATGGAGTATGTATATATACTGTAAATACACATAATAAAACATAATATAAATAGAACTCATCACACAAACAATTTAAATAGAATATAAATAATGAAGTAGAAGGTTAACCCAAAGAAGGGAAATCGGATTAAGAATTCCCTTACCTCGGGTTTTTCTTACTTAAAACTTGTTTAAACCACATGTATAATGGTTAAAAGAGTGTTATTAATATTTTAAAGAAAAATTTTCATGTTTATAACATCTTATATGATCATTTAATAACATCATTTCACCCTTAATTGTTAGTATTTTTCCCTTTGCACTGTTTTTGGGTGAGTTCTTAACATGATTTCCATGATTGGTTCATGATGGACATTCTTGTCGATTGGAAGTGAAATTATATAATTGGAATGGAAAGGTATTCACATATTTTAAGTACCATAATTTATACCATTTATCATTTTGATGTTTAATATGAGTATGATTCATAAGTTAGAACATTAATGATGTTCGTTTAGATCATTTTAGTGGTTATTTGATAATAACAACCCCGTTTTGTCTTATAAATTAGAACCATGAGTAAAGAAGAATTACAGAACCATGGGTGAGTCATAAAACATATATTATAACCTGGTTCAACCATATAAATGGTTTCATGACCAGACTTGGAAGAATTAATGGAAATTGAAATCACATCGTCCACGATGTCGGTAATTCGACACAAACGGACAATGTTTTTATTCTTTAGATAAGTGGGAGAGGAGAAGAATAATGATGAGTAATTTTCCATAAACATGATAAAATATAGAATATACATGATTTCTGTAGATTTCATGCCTCTTGGGTAAGGATATATGAAGAAAGTATAAGGAAAGAACTCAAAATAAAAGAATAATTGTGAAATCGCTTACAAAAATTCGACGGCCTAACAGCTACGCAACATGATTTTAGAAAATATTAAAAAGTGAGGGGACAAGGGTCACCCATACAGAAATGAATCATAATATATATTAGATCAAGAATAAGAATAAAATAAGAACATGGTATGGGAACTTGAAAGTTATGCCACATAAAAGAGAACTTGAAAGGAAAAAAGAAAGAAATTGAGAATTTTCTTACCTTGTAGAGTAACCCTTAGAACTTGAAGGTTGGGCCTTGGGGACCTGATGAAACCTTGGGAGGAATACTATGAAGGTAAGGAGGCCAGATCTTAGTTGAGGGAGAATTGGGAATTAATTCAATGAAGGGAAGAGTTGGTATTTATAGAAAAAGTGAGGGATTATTTTAATAATTTTCAAGGGACACCTCATGGGTGGTATTTACAAAACCATGGGCTTTCCCGTGGTATTTTATCATGGTATAAGCCACTTGGGACACCTCACATATTATTTAACTATACACAAGTCGACCAGATTTATGACATCATTATTATATCATTAATGATGTCATTAATACACTGAAACTAAAAACTGTATTTTTTTACTATTCACTGAAAAATCAACAGTTTCAGAAAAATTCCCAAAATTCACCCTAACCATTTATCGACGTGTATATTTAAAAAATGAAGTCCATTTTTTGAAAATAATTTTCTAAATATTATTAATTTAATTTTTAAATAAAAGCATACTGAATTCAAAAATTAACAATTCTAATTCTGTAACTACTTTTATATCACAGTAAAAAATTAACCTAGATGCTATTATCTTAAAGCCTTAATAAAATAAAATAATAAAAAAAGTTACCATTCATTAGGGTCATATCACTATTCATAAGGGTATGTTACTATTCATCAAAAAACAATTTGGTTCCAATAGACTCCAAATAACATACTGAACACAAATGTAGATGAAAGTTTCTTGAAATTCAAAACATAGAAGTAGAAAAGTTATGTTTTAAAGGCTAATTAAAAATATCTACTTAAAAAAAGTTCCATGCATTTCTATTTATTTTTAGAAAAAATTGGGGTGTTACATTATCCCCACCTTCTTGAAATTGTGTCCTCGCAATTTTATTTACTTATTAAACAACTGAGGGTACTTTTCTCTTATAGCATTTTCAGATTCCCATGTTGCTTCTTCAACCATGTGGTTTCTCCATAAAACCTTTACCTGGTGGATTACCTTATTCCGCAAAACCTGTTCCCTTCGATCAAGAATTTGAAATGGTTTCTCTTCATAAGAAAGGTTCTCTTCTAGCTGAACTGCTTCTGGGATCAAGACATGTGATGAATCTGGCACATACTTTCTCAATATCGAAACATGAAAAACATTGTGTACTTGAAACAAACTCGGAGGCAAAGCTACACGGTATGCAATCGTTCCAACTTTCTCCAAGATTTCAAAAGGACAGTTGAACCATGGACTTAGCTTTCCTTTCATACTGAAACACATCACACTTTTCCAAGAAGAGACTTTAAGGAAAACATGGCCACCTACCTCGAAAGAGAAGTCTTTCCTTCAGTTATCTGCATAACTTTTCTGCATGCTCTGAGCTGTCCTCATGTGCTGCTGGATCATCCTCACTTTCTTATCCACTTCTTCAACTAATTCTAGCCCCATCAACTTTCTTTAACCGAATTCATCCCAAAACGCTGGAGTCTGACACCGCTTCCCATACAAGTCCTCAAAAGGTGTCATCTGAATACTGGAATGAAAACTGTTATTATAAGAAAACTCAACTAAAGAAAGATGTTGATACCAACTTCCCTGATAGTCCATTGAATAATCTCAAAGAATATCCTCCAAAGTTTGAATCGTTCGTTCTGACTGCCCATCTGATTGAGGATGAAAAGTTGTACTGAAATTTAACTTTGTGCCCAACAACTTCTGAAGTCCCTTCCAAAATTTAGAAGTGAACCTAGGATCTCGGTCAGATAAAATGGAAAGAGGAACTCTATGTAACTTGAAAATCTCCTTGAGGTACAATCGAGAAATATGATACAAAGACATTGTATCTCGAATAGATAGAAAATGTGCATATTTTTTCATCCGATCAACAATAACCCAAATCACATTGTTACCTCAAGAAGTCTTTGGTAGTCCCACCACAAAGTCCATGGATAAATTCTCCCATTTCCACTCTGGCACTAGAAAAGGCTGAAGCATCCCCTTCGGTAACTGTCGCTCTACTTTAACCTGTTGACATGTTAAACATATCATGGTAAAATCAACAATATCTCTTTTTATTCCATCCCACCAATAATACTCCTGAAGGTCTCTGTACATCTTAGTACTTCCAGGATGAACAGAAAATGGAGAACTATGAGCTTCACACAACAATTCTTTCTTTAACTGAGAATCACTAGGCACACACATCCTTTTTCCAAATCTTAAAACACAATCTTTATCAAGATTAAATTCTGGCAACTTACCCATTTTAACCAATTCTACCTTTTTATGTAGCTCACGGTCTTCCTTCTGGGCTTTCTTAATTCTATATGACAACAAACACTGCACTGAAACCTGAAACAAAACAGATGCATTCCCTGTACCAACAACTTCTAATCCAAAATTCATAAAATCATTAATCAAGGGATCATATTCCAAATGTATCATGATTAATGATGCATGATGTTTCCGACTTAAGGCATCCACCACTTTGTTTGCTTTCCCAGGATGGTAATTGATCTTGCAGTCATAATCCTTTATCAGTTCTAGCCATCTTCTCTGCCTCATGTTTAATTCCTTTTGAGTGAATATATACTTTATACTTTTATGGTCAGTATATATTTGACATTTGGTTCCGTATAAATGATGCCTCAATATTTTCAAAGAAAAAACCATAGCTATCAATTCCAAATCATGTGTGGGATAATTTATCTCTGGAGTTTTAAGTTGTCTCGAAGCATAGAAAATTACCTAATCATTCTGCATCAAAACACAACCAAGTCCCATTAAAGAAGCATCACTGTAGATGACAAACTCACCATTCCAGGAAGGTAAGTCCAAAACTGGAGCATTCACCAATCTCTTCTTCAGTTCCTAAAAACAAACATCATATTCCTCTATCCGAACAAATTTAACCCCTTTCCATGTTAACTTAGTTATCGGGATAGATAATCGTGAAAAGTTCTTAACAAACCATCAGTAATAACTTGCTAATCCCAGAAAACTACGAATCTCTATAACATTTGTGGGTCTTGGACATTCATCAAATACTTTTGTTTTGGCAGGATCAACTGTTATTCCATCCTTATTTACAATGTGCCCAAGAAAATAAATTTGTTGCAACCAAAAATTACACTTGCTGAATTTTCCGTACAGTTTCTTTTCTTTTAAAGTTTTCAAAACAACCCTTAGATGTTTTTCATGCTCCTCTTTATTTTTAGAAAATACCAGAATGTCATCATTAAATACAACCAAAAACTTATCCAAGAACTCATGAAATACTCTATTTATAAGGTTCATGAATACAACAGGTGCATTAGTTAATCCAAACATCATAAAAACAAATTCATAATGCCCATATCTAGTACGAAAGGCTGTTTTCAAGATTTTATCCTCCTTCACCTTTAGCTGATGGTATCCAGATCTCAATTCAATCTTGGAAAAGTACTGAGCTCCCTAGAGCTAATCAAACAAGTCATCAATATGAGGCAAAGGATACTTATTTTTAAAAGTGATGTTATTCAAAGCTCTATAATCAATGCAAAGTCTCATGGAACTATCTTTCTTTTTAACAAACAAAACAGGGGCTCCCTATGGTGAAGTTCTAGGATGAATGAAGCCTTTTTCAAGAAAATCCCGCAACTAATTTTTCAATTCAAGAAGTTCTATTGGAGCCATACGATATGGGGTTTTTGAAATTGGCTTAGCATGAGGAACTAAGTCAATTGTGAATTCGACTTCTCGATCAGGTATAACGACGAGTAACTCATCAGGAAAAACATCAAGGTATTCATTTAACACTAGAACATCATTAATTTGAATAGTTCCCTTGTTTTCAACAATATGATCAAGATAACTTTAATTTCCATCTTTCAATAGTTTCTCATCTTCCTGATATGTTATCATTTGTATGGGTTCATTATTGTATACAAACTGAAACCCTTTCTAAAAAACAACTTCTTTAGCTCTACAATCAATCTTAGCATGATAATTAGAAAGTCAGTCCATACCCAAAATAATATCAAACTCGACTAAGGGTAAAACAACAAGGTTTGCAGGTAAATTCTTTCCACATACCATAATAGAAAGACTCTTATAATTCATCTTTTCTATAACATTTCCCCCTGGTGTTTTAAAAACAAGTTCGGGTCTCATTTGTTGAGGTGATATTTCCAATTTACCAGAAAATTTATCAGATATGAAGGAATGTATAGACCCCATATCAAACAAAACTTTAGAAAAATATGAGTGAACAAAAAAAGTACATGATACAACTTCATTGGATGTCCCAAAATCTGCTGACGTAGTCACAAAGTATCTCACTAAACCTTTCTGCTTGTAGTCTGGCTTCTTTTCATCATTCAGATCTCTCTTTGGGTAGACGTTTTCATAGTGGCCCATGTCACCACATTTAAAACACTTTACAGTTTTCTTATCAGGATTATTATTAAGATAATTTTCATTGCAATCTCGTCCCATATGTCCAAACTTACCGCATTTAAAACACTTCCCAATTTTTCTAAGACATTCCCCAGGGTATTTCTTGCCACACTTTTCACAAACTGGAAATTGGATTTTATTACTATCAGATTTCTTTGGTTGATTCTTACCCATTGCTTGCCAACTGGACCTCTTCTTCTCTTTGTTTCCAAAATGCACGTGATCATCAGCAAACTCTATCTCTACCCTCTCAACACATCATACAAGTTTCTCATAACTTTTGAATTCATGGGAGGCCAACACCCTTCGATACCTTGGATTTAATCCTGAGTAAAAGTGGTTGATTTTTCTATCAAGATAGAGAATAAGATTTGGAGCATACCTCGCCAGTCGGGGGAAGTTAGCTTCATATACAGCCACTGAAACTTCCTCCTTCTATTTCAATTCAAGGAATTGTTTCTCCATTCTTATTCACACCACCTTAAGAAAATATTTTTCAAGGAAAATACTTAAATTAATCCCACTCTAAGGCATAAAAATCCTCTCTACCCCTGATATTCCTTACCATTGACCACCACTAATCAGCTTCCCCTTCAAAACAATAAATGTAAAGACTTAACTTTTTATTATCTGAACATCCCATAACATCGAATATCTTTTCAAGGGATTTGATCCATCCTTCAGCTGCTACTAAGTCAGAAGATCCATTGAATGCAGGAGGATGTTGTCTCATAAAATGTTCCACTACTATCATGTTCCATTGTGGTACCTCTTTTGGTTCTCTTGCATGGATGCCACCACCATTTATTGTCTGCGTTAGCTGAGCCATTACTGTCACAAACTGCTCAGTTCCAATCCCTACCATTCCGAGCTATAGTTCCGGAAGGATTTCATTATGTCGGTGCCTCTCCTCTTCAGCATCTGTGTTCCTTCTGTAGACAACCATTATGAACAAACATGTCTTAGATAAAGAAACATGGTTATCTTTAAATTATATAACATTTCGAATTAAACATAGAGTGAAAATCATTTATGGTATTCTATTAACATCACCCTAACCCCTAAAGTTATCTAAACCATCCTCTGATACCAACTATAAGGACCCAGCCTTATTACATACATAATCTTGAATTTAGTCAAGAAAACACTTACTTTTACATTGAATATATTTTCAAGTTTAGAGCTTTAGAGAATTAGGACAGTACATTCATGACATTACACATTATTACAGAGTGGATACCATAAAAACAGTTTCCATTTTTTCAAAATATAAAACATTAAAACATAAAACAAGACTCCTTGACAATTCTTCAACATTTAACGTGTCTTACTTCCTTGTATTACACATCCATTAACCTGTGAATAATCATCTACAAACTTGGTATGAGCACAAAAGCTCAGTAAGGGATGTAAAATAAGGAAAAATCACATTAGTCCATGAATACTCATAACGTATGAAAACATTTTCAAAATACATGCTTTTCACCCATATATACTTACTTCGTGTAACATGAGATTTACACAATATCCACACAAAACATGAGAACATAAATATAATCATAAAGGTATCTTGTATAATTACTTACATAATCTTGTAACCATCTTGTCTACCTTAAAATTTGTAACCCTCATAGCTACCTTACTTTGTGTAACCATCACAGTTACACTTAGAGTAACCATATGGCCGACCTCCAACTTACTCATAAACAATGAATTGGAGAGAAATATAGGTCCCACCCTTCATCATAAATAATTCCCAAGAACTAAAACATAATCATAAAACATGAATAATTCCATAAAAACATTGCTTTGGAATTTCATAAAACCGAATTTAAAAAGAGGATTTGTAAAGAAAATCCCCTTATAAATATCATACAATTGAAGAGAGACTTAATAGAGAGGATGGAGTATGTATATATACTGTAAATACACATAATAAAACATAATATAAACAGAACCCATCACACAAACAATTTAAATAGAACATAAATAATGAAGTAGAAGGTTAACCCAAAGAATGGAAATCGGGTTAAGAATTCCCTTACCTCAAGTTTTTCTTACTTAAAACTTGTTTAAAACTCCTGTATAATGGTTAAAATAGTGTTATTAATATTTTACAGAAACATTTTCAGGTTTATAACATCTTATATGATCATTTCATAACATCATTTCACCCTTAATTGTTAGTATTTTTCCCTCTGCACTGTTTTTGGGTGAGTTCTTAACATGATTTTCATGATTAGTTCATGATGGACATTCTTGTCGATTGGAAGTGAAATTACAGAATTGGAATGGAAAGGTATTTACATATTTCCAGTACCATAATTTATAACATTTATCATTTTGATGTTTAATATGAGGATGATTCATAAGTTAGAACATTAATGATGTTCGTTTAGATTGTTTTAGTGGTTATTTGATAATAACAACCTCATTTTGTCTTATAAATTAGAACCATGAGTACACAAGAATTACAGAACCATGGGTGAGTCATAAAACATATATTATAACTTGGTTTAACCATATAAATGGTTTCATGACCAGAATTGGAAGAATTAATGGAAATTGAAATCACATCATCCACGATGTCGGTAATTCGACACAAACGGACAATGTTTTTATTCTTTAAATAAGTGGGAGAGGAGAAGAATAATGATGAGTAATTTTCCATAAACATGATAACATATAGAATATACATGATTTATAGAGATTTTATGCCTCTTGGATAAGGAGATATAAAGAAAGAATAAGGAAAGAACTCAAAATAAAAGAATAATTGTGAAATCGCTTACAAAAATTTGGCAGCCTAACGGCTACGCAACATGATTTTAGAAAATATTAAAAAGAGAGGGGAAAATGGTCACCCATCCAGAAATGAATCATAATATAGATTAGATCAAGAATAATAAGACAATAAGAACATGGTATGGAAACTTGAAAGTTATACCACATAAAAGAGAACTTGAAAGGAAAAAGAAAGAAATTGAGAATTTTCTTACCTTGTAGAGTAACCCTTAGAACTTGAAGGTTGGGACCTTGTGGGCTTGAGGAAACCTTGGGAGGAATACTATGAAGGTAAGGAGTCCAGAGCTTCGTTGAGGGAGAATTGGGAATTAATTCAATGAAGGGAAGAGATGGTATTTATAGGAAAAGTGAGGGATTATTTTAATAATTTTCAAGGGACACTTCATGGGTGGTATTTACAAAACCATGGGCTTTCCCATGATATTTTCTCATGGTATAAGCCACTTGGGACACCTCACATATTATTTAACTATACACAATTCGACCAGATTTATGACATCATTATTATATCATTAATGATGTCATTAATACACATAAACAAAAAACTGTATTATTTACTATTCACCGGAAAATCAACTGTTTCAGAAAAATTCCCAAAATTCACCCTAATAATTTATCGACATGTAGATTTCAAAAATGAAGTACATTTTTTTAAAATAATTTTGTAAATATTATTAATTTAATTTTTAAATAAAATCATACTTAATTCAAAAATTAACAATTCTAATTCTGTAACTACTTCTATATCAGAGTGAAAAATTAACCTAGATGCTATTATCTTAAAGAATTAATAAAATAAAATAATAATAAAAGTTACTATTCATGAGGTTCATATCACTATTTATATTACTATTTATAAGGGTATTTTACTATTCACCAAAAAACAAGTTGGTTCCAATAGACTCCAAATAACATACTAAACACAAATGTAGATGACAGTTTCTTGAAATCCAGAACATAGAAGTATAAAAGTTATGTTTTAAAGGCTAATTAAAAATATCTACTTAAAACAAAGTTCAATGAATTTCTATTTATTTTTAGAAAAACTTGGGGTGTTAAATTATCCCCACCTTCTTGAAATTACGTCCTCGCAATTTTATTTACTTATTAAACAACTGAGGGTACTTTTCCCTCATAGCATTTTCAGATTCCTATGTTGCTTATTCAACCATGTGGTTTCTCCACAAAACCTTTACCTGGTGAACTACCTTATTCCACAAAACGTGTTCCCTTCCATCAAGAATCTGAACTAGTTTCTCTTCATAAGAAAGGTTCTCTTCCAGCTGAACTGCTTCTGGGATCAATACATGTGATGAATTTGGCACATACTTTCTCAACATCGAAACATGAAAAACATTGTGTACCTGAAACAAACTCGGAGGCAAAGCTACGCGGTATGCAACTGTTCCAACTTTCTCCAAGATTTTAAAAGGACCGATGAACCGTGGACTTAGCTTTCCTTTCTTACCGAAACACATCACACTTTTCCAAGAATAGACTTTAAGGAAAACATGGTCACCTACCTCGAAAGAGAATTCTTTCCTTCTGTTATCTGCATAACTTTTCTGTCTGCTCTAAGCTGTCCTCATGTGCTACTGGATCATCCTCACTTTCTCAGCCACTTCTTCAACTAATTTTGGCCCCATAAACTTTCTTTCACCAACTTCATCCCAAAACTCTAGAGTCTGACACCGCTTCCCATACAAGGCCTCAAAAGGTGCCATCTGAATACTGGAATGAAAACTGTTATTATAAGAAAACTCAACTAAAGAAAGATTATGATCCCAACTTACCTCATAGTCCGTTGAACAAGATCGAAGCATATCCTCCAAAGTTTGAATCGTTCATTCTGACTGCCCATCTGATTGAGGATGAAAAGCTGTACTAAAATTTAACATTGTGCCCAACGACTTCTGAAGTCCTTTCCAAAAGTTAGAAGTGAACCTGGGATCTCGGTCAGATACAATGGAAATAGTAACTCCATGTAACTTGACAATATCCTTGAGGTACAATCGAGAAAGATAATCCAAAGACATTGTATCTCGAATAGATAGAAAATGTGCAGATTTTGTCAACCGATCAACAATAACCCAAATCGCATTGTTACCTCAAGAAATATTTGGTAGTCTCACCACAAAGTCCATTGATACATTCTCTCATTTCCACTCTGGCACTGGAAAAGGCTGAAGCATCCCCTTCGGTAACTGTCGCTCTGCTTTAACCTATTGACATGTCAAACATCTCATGGTAAAATCAACGATATCTCTTTTCATTCCATCCCACCAATAATACTCCCGAAGGTATATGTACATCTTAGTTGTTGGATTGGTGTTGCCCGATCCGGTTGGGCCGAATGCTTGTGGCCCGCAACTTTCGTGGGTCGAGCTCCGCGGTGAGCTCGTTGGGGGTTGCAGGGGGCAACGCGCCCCTAAAGTTATCTAAACCATCCTCTGATACCAACTTTATTGTCGGTGCCTCTCCTCTTCAGCATCCCTGTTCCTTCTGCGGACAACCATTATAAACAAACATGTCTTAGATAAAGCAACATGGTAATCTTTAAATGCTATAACATTTCAAATTAAACATAGAGTGAAAATCATTTATGGTATTCTATTAACATCACACTAACCCCTAAAGTTATCTAAATCATCCTCTGATACCAACTATAAGGACCTGTCCTTATTACATACATAATCTTGAATTTAGTCAAGAAAACACTTCATTTTACATTGAAGATCTTTTCAAGTTTAGATCTTTAGAGAATTAGGACAGTACATTCATGACATTTCACATTATTACAGAGTGGATACCATAAAAACAGTTTCCATTTTTTCAAAATATAAAACATTAAAACTTAAAACAATACTCCTTGACAATTCTTCAACATTTAACGTGTCTTCCTTACTTGTATTACACATCCATTAACCTGTGAAAAATCATTTACAAACTTGGGATGAGCACCAAAGCTCAGTAAGGGATGGAAAATAAGGAAAAATGACATTAGTCCATGAATACTCATAACGTATGAAAACATTTTCAAAATACATGTTTTTCACCCATATATACCTACTTCGTGTAACATGAGATTTACACAATATTCACACAAAACATGAGAACATAAATATAGTCATAAAGGTATCTTGGGGCATTACTTACATAATCTTGTAACCATCTTGGCTGCCTTAAAATTTGTAACCCTCATAGCTACCTTACTTTGTGTAACCATCGCAGTTACACTTGGAGTAACCATACAGCCGACCTCCAACTTACTCATACCCAATGCATTGGAGGGAAATATAGGTCTCACCCTTCATCATAAATAATTCCCAATAACCAAAACATAATCATACAACATGAATAATTCCATAAAAACATTGCTTTGGAATTTCGTAAAACCGAATTTAAAAAGAGGATTTTTAAAGAAAAGCCCCTTATAAATATCATACAATTGAAGAGAGACTTAATAGAGTGGATGAAGTATGTATATATACTGTAAATACACATAATAAAACATAATATAAATAGAACTCATCACACAAACAATTTAAATAGAACATAAATAATGAAGTAGAAGATTAACCCAAAGAATGGAAATCGGGTTAAGAATTCCCTTACCTCGGGTTTTTTCTCATTTAAAACTTGTTTAAACCTCCTGTATAATGGTTAAAAGAGTGTTATTAATATTTTACAGAAACATGTTCATGTTTATAACATCTTATATGATCATTTCATAACATCATTTCACCCTTAATTGTTAGTATTTTTCCCTTTACACTGTTTTTGGGTGAGTTCTTAACATGATTTCCATGATTGGTTCATGATGGACATTCTTGTCGATTGGAAGTGAAATTCCAGAATTGGAATGGAAAGGTATTGACATATTTACACTACCATAATTTATACCATTTATCATTTTGATGTTTAATATGAGGATGATTCATAAGTTAGAACATTAATGATGTCTCTTTAGATCATTTTAGTGGTTATTTGATAATAACAACCTCGTTTTGTCTTATAAATTAGAACCATGAGTACACAAGAATTCCAGAACCATGGGTGAGTCATAAAACATATATTATAACCTCGTTCAACCATATAAATGGTTTCATGGACAGACTTGTAAGAATTAATGGAAATTGAAATCACATCGTCCACGATGTCGGTAATTCGACACAAACGGACAATGTTTTTATTCTTTAAATAAGTGGGAGAGGAGAAGAATAATGATGAGTAATTTTCCATAAACATGATAAAATATAGTATATACATGATTTATGGAGATTTCATGCCTCTTGGGTAAGGATATATGAAGAAATAATAAGGAAAGAACTCAAAATAAAAGAATAATTGTGAAATCGCTTACAAAAATTTGGCAGCCTAACGGCTACGCAACATGATTTTCAAAAATATTAAAAAAAGAGGGGACAAGGGCCACCCATCCAGAAATAAATCATAATATAGAGTAGATCAAGAATAAGAAGAAAATAAGAATATGGTATGGAAACTTGAAAGTTATACCACATAAAAGAGAACTTGAAAGGAAAAAAAGAAAGAAATTGAGAATTTTCTTACCTTGTAGAGTAACCCTTAAAACTTGAAGGTTGGGAGGAAACCTTGGGAGGAATATTATGAAGGTAAGGAGGCCAGAGCTTCATTGAGGGAGAATTGGGAATGAATTTAATGAAGGGAAGAGTTGATATTTATAGGAAAAGTAAGGGATTATTTTAATAATTTTCAAGGGACACCTCATGGGTGGTATTTACAAAACCATGGGTTTGGCCATGGTATTTTCTCATGGTATAAGCCACTTGAGACACCTCACATATTATTTAACTATACACAAGTCGACCAGATTTATGACATCATTATTATATCATTAATGATGTCATTAATACATCGAAACTAAAAATTGTATTTTTTTACTATTCATCGAAAAATCAACCGTTTCAGAAAAATTCCCAAAATTCACCCTAACCATTTATCGACGTGTAGATTTCAAAAATGAAGTCCATTTTTTGAAAATAATTTTCTAAATATTATTAATTTAATTTTTAAATAAAAGCATACTTAATTCAAAAATTAACAATTCTAATTCTGTAACTACTTCCATATCACAGTGAAAAATTAACCTAGATGTTATTATCTTAAAGCCTTAATAAAATAAAATAATAATAATAGTTACTATTCATTAGGGTCATATTACTATTCATAAGGGTATGTCACTATTCACCCAAAAAACAAGTTGGTTCCAATAGACTCCAAATAACATATTGAACACAAATGTAGATGACAGTTTCTTGAAATTCAAAACATAGAAGTAGAAAAGTTATGTTTTAAAGACTAATTAAAAATATCTACTTAAACCAAAGTTCCATGCATTTCTATTTATTTTTAGAAAAACTTGGGGAGTTACACTTAGAGTGTGAGCATTTTGGATTTAAGATTGTAGCATATTTCTCCCTGATCTTCAACTGCTCTGGAGTGAGCTGAGATCGGCCACGCCCTGCAACTTCTTGTCCACGAGCACAACCGCGGTGTTTTGGGAGACGACCCTGTCGCCAGGTTTTAGGTTGTTGCCAGTTCCCTTTCGGTTCTTTGCTGGTATCCTGCTGGCACCTTTCATCTTCAAGCACTTCAAATGTATTTGATGTGGTAACCTTCATAACATCAGAATGATCCATAATAATTGGCTCTGAATTTTTTTTGCATCCCCTTTCAAGTGAATTATAAACATACAAATTTACACATACACATCTACACACATATATATACATACATGTATATACACACATACACATACATACATGCAGTTATACATGTACATATATTTTAAATTATTTAATATCAATATAAATATATATCTAAATAAATATATTCATTTATATATTATATAATTGTTTAAATAAAATATTAATATATTTAATTTAATTTAATTATATAAACATTTTGTAATCAATGTATATAAATAAACTATTAAACATTTTGACTACTATAAATTTGTTAATTTTTTATATATAAATTTATGAAAATAAGATTCATTTTTTATTAAAAGTTATATAATTCATATTTATATATTACTTTAATATATATATATACACTTATTGTAATATAAGTCTTATTTAATGTATATATATATTTATAATTAGAATTATAAATAAATATATTTATAAATATTTGTATATAATTATAAATATATTTATATAATTATATATATATATATAATTATATATATATTAATATATAAGTATATATAATTATAAATATAATAAATATATATTATTTAAATATAGTTTTTATAATTTTATAATTATTTAAATATATATTATATAAATTTATATAATTATATATATATATTTATTAATATATAATTATATATAATTATAAATATAATAAAAATATTTATTAATTATAATTTTATAATTATTTAAATATTTATTTATTTATTTATAATTTTATAAATACTTTTTTTAAATATTATATATATATATATATATATTATTAAAAATATATATTTATATACGATATTTATATTAATTATAAACTTGTGTTTTTTAGTTAATGTATAGAAATAAACATTATTTTTTTAATATAAATATAATAATTTTCTTATATATTGATCATATTTTTTATTAAAAGTTTTTATCAGTGCTGAGAATAATGGTGATAAAGATAACTTTTATCATCACTAAATAAGACTTTTATCATCGTTTTATGTTTAACGTTGGCACTATATTCACCGATCTGTTGTAGTGTTTGATGATATGATGTACAAATCGAAAGCACAAAAAAATATATGTGATGAGTCTAAAAAACATTAAAACTAAGTTTAAAATTATACACCGTCCTTTTTTGAAGACAATAGTGAATTTCTCTAAAGAATTGCAAAAAAAAAAATACCATCAAAGCTCAGCTTCCGCAAATGGTTGACAATAGGCTGATTTAAAAGGGGCCAAGACCTCGACGGGACCGAGCGATTGAGAGCTGGAGCTTGGCCGGATCAACTATATATATGACGTCAACTGATTTTAATTTACCAATTTAAATCAACTTTCACTTTCTATTAGATCGATTTGATTAAATCTGGACACACCCACAGATTGTAGATCTTAATACAACATTTCAAATTGCATTTGCATTTCATCTACATCTGAACACATTGGCACAACACTGAATCGCAGAATGTGTCATCGCCCGCCCCGCAATCCACGCGGCTGCAGCCTCCGAATTCTTAGGAAAATGACCCCAACAATAAAATAATATAATATTTGTTTTTAAGGAGCAAATAACAATTTAATGATATTTTATAAATACCTTTTTTAAATAATACATCGAGGCATCAGTGGTCATCAATTCAGGTAATAAATAAAATTAACTAAAGTCTCAAATAATGCTTACTAAAATGTACATTGATTTTTCCAGTTGTTGTGCTATTCATTAATAATTGATTTTATGTGATCGGTTAAAGTTTTTTGATAAGTTTTAAATAATGTATTTATACAGATTTATTTATAAATATATCCAGTTAAAGTTCATGGATCCCTTAATTTATTTTTAAAATTCTTTAAAACTAAAATGTATTTAAGTATTTACCATTATAATTTATCTTAATTTAAATATTAAAATGTGCATTGATTTTTTTAATGAAGAACCGTATAATAAATATAAGAAGACAAATAAATAAACGCCACCTGCCCACATCGGCTCAGTGCCTTTCTTTCCGTGCCCTCCGCTTTACGAGCGCATATAAAAGCCCTCCCGAACCGATGGGACGAACGAACACGGTCGGCCCACCTTTCTGCCAGATTTTACAGGCTCGTCGTCTCTCTCCGGCGCTCTCCTTCGTCTTCTCCAGAAGCTGCTGCTTCCCCATTCGCGCGCTGCAAATAACCAAAATCCGGCAATCACGCCGATTTGCGTTCCATTTCGAGATTTGTACGCTGAATTTGATCGTGTATTTTAGGTTTATACGCTGCCATATATCTCATATTCTCTGGATTTCTCTGACTGTTTTATAACTCGAGATCGTTTCTTGCTGCCCTGATTCCTTCATCCTTATTCTTCGTACGATTAGATTTTAAATGCATCTCTAATCTCTCTCTCTCTCTTCTTCCTCTGTTGCGTTGTTGAAACCGGGCCTCGAATTCGATGTTTATTAATCTTGCTTTTCGTGAATACGTTTCTGGCTTTCTATCACCAACTAAACGTGAGTTATTCTTTTTCGATTGCAAACCATCTGTTGCAATGCTAAACTGATACCTAGTTCAACTAATTGAAATCAGAAGAACGTGAATTCACGTTATAAACGTGTTGGCAGGCCATACAATCCGAAACAAACGAATAGCAAGGGATAAATCAATCACAAAACATGTCTGGTCTGTTTCCAATTGATTGATTGGTTCAATGCCGAGGTGAAGGAGATAAATAGTTTTCTCTATAATCAGAGAAACAATTGCACCACCTCAGCCAAATTATCCGGTACACAATTTTTCAGTTACCAGTACGAAGCCCGTTGTTGCATGCTTCCATTGCTTGATCAGGAAACACGTGATTGCTTTGCTGCATTAAATTTCATTGCTGGTAGTTGTGATATAGACGAAAGGAAGAGAGATTGACCTTTTAGCTAGCTCCTTTCTGTATTCTGTGGTGTTTGTGGACGGCTGTCGTAATGTTTAGTCTCTATCGATTGCTACATTACCTGTAACGTCAATTTCACATTTTCCATTTGCTGCAGGTGGTTCTTTCTACCCATCAAAGGTCATCTGTTTTCTTCCAAAGATTAAACTTGTTGAGCAATGCGTCTGCATTGCCTACCATGCATGCACGGATTACTTAAAAGATTGTAAACACAATGGTCCTCGGACGCAGGTTCGGAATTTTAAACCGAAAGCATTAAGTATCTTTAGAAAGGATGTCATAAAGGTGTGTTTCGATTAAGTTTGATTTGCTTTGCATGGTGCAGTGCGATTTATAGAAAACCGAATGAGACCATGAGGACCATAGTTACAACTTTTGCTGGCGTAGTCTTTGGATTTTTGATAGGAGTATCTTTATCATCCTTTTCCGTTCTAAAAAAGGTACATCACATTTCATGTAACGTTACCCGTGAGATGAGAAGAAATGAAGAAAAATTTTGACGCAATTCATTTTTTTCATTGGGTTTTCTTTTATATTTTGAGTACTTTGCACTGGTCCTCGATAGCAGGTGAATTCTCCATCAACCCTTCTATCATCTGTAGATCTCTCTCCTGCAGCAAGCATCTCAGCTAAGTCGTCATCAAATGCCTCGGTGGCTGTGAAGGATAACCAAAATGACGAAATTCTTCGAAAACAATTAAATAGTACGACAAAGGTACTCCTCACAATTATAAATCACATGAAGTCGTATTTGCCGTTGTATCTAAAAATAATTTGGAAAGGCCCACGCAGCCTGCTGTGGTATAATTTGGAAAGGCCCACGCTGCTGTGGTGGCAGCGGGGTTAGGGATTTGGGTTGGCGGTAGTCCTCGTGCCACATTTTTGTAGTGTGTGGAGCCGCTCTTGACGGCCGGAATAAAAAAAAAGTAATTTTTTTTTGAAAATTTATCATTATTGACTTAAGTGTTGAAATATACATTCGTTTCGTCATGGAATTAACTTTGTTGCACCATTTTTTTTAACATTTACCATCCACATAACGAATAAAGATTCTTTTGAGCTTAGAAATGTTTATGGGAACGATTATATATTGCCTTGTGTTCGTTATAATACCGCACACAAGTTGGTCAAATGTAAAATATAAAATTCACACTGCGAATCAACACAACAAAACTATAAGTGAATTCTTCTAGAGAATCCAACTTGCAATGTGTCTGGAAATTTTGGTTGAATGTATATAGTTTGAAGTAAACCTTGGTATAAATTGTGATTTTTTTTATTCATGAATAGAATAAAATGGAAGGATGAGATGGGGGTATTGAAATAAGAACCAGCTTATATTAAGAAAAATGTTATTAGTGGGCTTTGAAGGATAGTAAGATTAAATTCTATGCATATTTAGTGCTTGTTTTTGAATCTAGCATGACAATATCACTACATTACTTCTATTAATGTTATATAATCAATTAAAATTAACCCACATATTGTTTTGAGTTTACATTTTTCTTTTTCCTGCTTTACTCTATGATTGTCAGTGCTTGTGTTCACATCTAATAGATATGGGTGCCGACAAATCCTCGAGGCGCGGAGAGGTTAGCTCCCGGGATTGTTTCCGCTGAATCGGACTTCTACCTTCGCAGATTGTGGGGTCAACCCAATGAGGTGTTTTATTTTCCTAAAACTATTTTAGGTCTAACCACCGAATTTAAGTTATACTTTCATGTATGTAAACTTAAATTAATTTGAATAAAGATTCCTTAGAATAACCACGTGTAACTTATTTATTTAATTGGTTAATGGTTTGCCTAAGCATTTCAAAAATCAAGAAACACATGATAGTAAGATCAAGATTAAGTTACAGACCATTAGTTCATCAATATTGTTGCATTTACAGGACTTGACCATCAAGCCAAAGTATCTAGTAACATTTACTGTTGGATATGATCAAAGAAAGAATATTGATGCAGCAATTAAGAAGGTATGTGTGTTATTACTTGTGTCATAATTTTGTTATCTACATTCCTTTGCAAGTTCAACTGGAGATATTTTTTCTTGTAGTTCTCAGAGAACTTTACCATAGTATTATTCCATTACGATGGCCGAACAACTGAATGGGATGAGTTTGAGTGGTCTAAAAAAGCTATCCATGTCAGTGCTCATAAGCAAACAAAATGGTATGTAACACAAATTATTTTTAATTACAAAATGAAAATATTTAGTTTGTCTTTGCACACAATATTATCACTTGATAATGATTTTCTTGAGCATGTTAGGTGGTATGCCAAAAGGTTTTTGCATCCAGATATTGTGGCTCCATATGATTACATATTTATTTGGGATGAAGACTTGGGAGTCCAACATTTTGATGGTGAAAAGTAAGGTTCAACTTATGGTTTTGCCATTTTTGAGGCAGTCCAATTTTTTCCCCATATCACTCACATGCACATTGATTCGCATCAATTCATAATCAAATCCAATTAATGTAATATATATCAGAAGGTGAAAAAAAAATACTTGAATAAAAAAATTTATATCTTAGCCTTTTAAATTTTTATACAAAATACATTCTCTTTTTGCAAGAAAATTATTTGATTTTGTTTAAGTTTTGATTGACCGTGGGACAGGTTTCTATAGTGGTAATTAATTCTATTGACTAAAGGGAAAGATAATGAAAATCACCAACACACACAAGCTGGAACACTAGACTTAACCAATGTCACAGCCAACCAGATAAATAATGTTGTTGATGATGATGATTGTTTGTCCCCCATTTCATTTTTGTTAACTTTTTATATTCGACTGTTAGGTACATTAAACTTGTAAGGAAACATGGGTTAGAAATTTCCCAACCTGGTTTAGAGCCTGTTGGTGGATTGACATGGCAGATGACAAAAAGAATAGACCATCAGGAAGTTCACAAGTAAGAATATCATGTGGAAAAATGCATGTGTTTGATGCTATTTCATATCATTCTTCTCAAGCTAATCTTCTGTACTTCCCCATCATTTTCCCTTATATTTGTATAGGGAAGTGGAGGAAAAGCCAGACTGGTGCGGTGACCCACATTTGCCCCCATGTGCAGCGTATGAAGTACTGCCATTTCATTTTATTTATGCGATTTTGAATAGATTTTAATTACTCCATCATACATGCAGATTTGTGGAGATCATGGCACCAGTGTTTTCTCGGGATGCATGGCGGTGCGTGTGGCACATGATTCAGGTATTCAAAATATTAATAAAAAATAATTTTGTTGCGTCGTGTCACCCATCATTTCATATATAATGCTCTTGAAAAGGAATTTATGTATACAGAATGATTTGGTCCACGGATGGGGGATTGATTTTGCCCTTAGAAGATGCATGGAGGTGGGTGTTTCCTCATGTTATTATGCTCGTTTTTTTTTTGTTAGGTTATTTTTAATGTCTTTTTATATCGTAAACAGCCAGCTCATGAGAAAATAGGGGTGGTGGATGCCCAATGGATTGTTCACCAGTGGATTCCATCACTTGGGAACCAGGTTTGAAGAAACAATACTCAAGAGTTATAATTCATTATAATCATTAATGAAATCTATGAAAGTCGTGTTTTTCTATTTCAGGGAGAGATTGACAATGGGAAGCCATCATGGGCTGGGGTACTTCATTAACTTTTCCCATTAAAAACCCATAAATTACATGCTGAATTACAACATTTTATTGAATTTTGCTGGTTTTAGGTGAGGGAGAGATGCAAGAAAGAGTGGGCAACTTTTCAAGATCGACTAAGAAGTGCAGAACTTTCATATTACATGAAGAACGGAATTGATCCTCCAAACTCTACGTTTTATCACTACGAATGACTTTTGCATCACCTCCCACATCATTGATCCTCCAGACTCTACGTTTCTTGTTATTTTTATGACTGGTGTTAAAATTAGTAATTTTATTGGATTGTTTTGTTATTAAACTTATAGATTTACTTCATTTATGGACATCGGATACTCCATTTGCTTGGCTGGCGGTGTCATTTTCTTTTTAAGTCTTAAATTGTTTCCCTTTTTTTTTAGTTAAAATCCGTGAATGAGTATCTAATCTATTTATAGGGTTTGAAAGGCCCGTTTGGTTGAAATGTATCTATCAAACAGTAAATATTGTGTTTTATTAAGGTTACGGGTGTGCAGGGGTTTATCTACTCGAGGGCGAATCTACTTACAGGCATCTTTCCTCTACTATCATAAATGTATTTTCATTTCAACTCTTCTTTCTCCACCTTATTCTTATTAGTTATTAAAAAATATTAAACATTGATATCATGTCTCTCTTTTCATAGATTAATTTATAACCTAATTTAATTTAACTTTATTTTTTCATCATCATCGTTTTTTTTTTTGGACATTCTATTTTTACAATTTTATATTTACATCAAAATGAAATTTTATCGCATTCACCGGTAGATGAGTCAATAGCATATTGTATGGAAACTTAAATTTCACTTACTGGAGATAACTTTATGATGGTATAAGTCACTTCGTAAAATTTCCCAACCACCTAATTTTAGTATTTATGCAAATAAATAAAACATGAAATTAAATCAACTTCAATTGACAAATTTGTATTACATATGACTTTTATAGATGATAAAGTAACTTCGTCAAATTTGTATTATATATGATTTTTATCTCACCCATCGAATCATAGAAATATTATACAATATATATATATATATATATATATATATATAGTTGTAGATTAAAATTAGCTCATCTATGCAGGATACGAGTATAAAAATAATATCACTTCTCCATTCATACATATTCATTATACTCTAGTCCTCAAGCTAGTTGTTTATTGCCATTTGATATGTTGTGTTGTGTGTTGATTTCGCGGTTGTAAAATACCTTTTTTTATATATAACAAAATTAAATTTAAAATTATTACATGATTATTAATTTGGATGGGTTTAGGTAATATTTTTAAAACTCGAACCATGTCTAAACCCAAAACATATTTATAATATTTACTTATCAATATATTTATAAAAATATTTTTGTAAATAAAAATTTATATAGAAATATTTTTATATTTATATAGAAATATTTTTATATTTATATAGAAATATATTTATAAATGTATATTTACTATATTTATAAAAATATAAATTTATAATTATATTTATATTTATTTATTTAAAATTATTTAAATATAATAGGAATAATATAAACTTATCAATGGTCAATATTATCCTGCCGACTGCCTAGATCCCGAGGTCATCGTGCCAAAAGTCGCTGCCACCCAACGGTAGCCTGCCTCTTGCATCGTCCAGAGGTCATCACACTTGCCCAAGGTCTCCCACCACTCCCCTAGGTCTTCACAATCCATCGCTTGATGTTACCATCTTGTCATTGGCCTGTGCCCCGTAGTCTTCCGTTGACACCCTTTGCCATCACGGTGGGTGTTGTCACACCAAGAAGCCACTGCGTCTGAAGTCATCGCCAGCTAGCGCCAGCTATGCCCGTGTTGCTTTGCAAGGTCCACCCATCACCCTGCATCCTGATGTCGTCTCTGACTCTGCATATTGAGGGTATCGCCCTCCATCACCTGAGGACGCCCCCGACACTACCACAAACGGTTTTACGCAGCGCCACCTTTTAACAGTGCTAAAAAAACGCTGATAAATTGAGTACTTTTATCAGTGCTAAAAAAAACACTGATAAAGGGTGCTTTTAACATTGCTAAAAAACACGGTTAAAAGTACACATTTATAAGTACTTTTTTAGCGCTGTTAAAGAAAACTCCTTTATCAGCGCTTTTTTAGAAGCGTTGATAAAGACCTCTACTTTATCAACAAAAAAATATTTCATTAAAAACAATATATTAATATATAAAAATAATATATATTTTTTAAATATGTTTTAGATAAGGCTAAATAGACATTTACACTTAATATATATGATAATTAACTTTTGATCTGGAGGTCCGTTTGAGCTCTACCACATATCAAATCAAAATCTGCGGCGAACTCTATGCCCGGGTGACACGGGGCAACCCCTTGTTTTTTAGAGGCTAGAAAAGGATAGAAGGCCTCCAAAATTGAGTTTTTAGTCGTGGTACTCCAATTTTTTAACATTCGATGGAATTTCAGTCTCGTTTAAGAGAGACTTTTGCCTATTTTCAGTGGGGACTGAATTTATTCTTAGGGCTTATGTTCATATTCATATTATGGTTTTGAAATTTTATCATTTTTCATATTGTATTGTTGTTTATAATTAAATATATAAAAATATATACATATTTTGAATATATTCACACATAAAATTTTAATTTTATAAATATATATGTAAACATATTTACATATTAAATATCTTTCTAAATATATAAACCATATCTAAATAAAAAATAATATTTATTTTATTTAAAGGGGGTGGGAGGCTAGACAAACGCTATTAAAAGTGGTGATAAAAGACCATCCGATTTGCAGATTTTTTTTGACTTTTATCAACATTTTTTAAGCGTTGATAAAAGACTCCTTTATCCGCGTTTTTTTAGCGATGATAAAATGGACCCCACTTTTAACAGCATTGAGGACAACAATGCTTTTTTAGCGCAGTTAAAGGGTCAATCTGCAGCAGTGTGGTCTACTCCTCACGTTGCCATCAGCTCTACGAGTGGTGTTAAAAGTGGGGATCGAGCACTGATAAAAGACCCTTTGATTTGCAGATTTTTGAAAAAAAAAATTATTTTGACTTTTATCGGTGATTTTTTTAGCACTGATAAAAGACTCATTTATCAGTGCTTTTTTTTAACGCTGATAAAAGGGACCCCACTTTTAACAGCGCTAAGTATAACAACGTTTTTTTAGCATTGTTAAAGTCATTTTTGATCGCTTTTAAAGGGTCGATCTGCATGCTCACGTCGCCATCGGCTCCACGACGAGGTTGCCGCCGACACCTTGCTTAGAACCTTGCTTCCGTCACTATGCCCCCCGTCAGCCTGCTCCTCTCTCACCGTTGAGGTGAAGCTCTTGTCACAAACTGTGTGAGTCGCAGACCCTCTGCCAGCCACACATCTTCACCGACAGGTATGCCGCCACCGGGGTGAACAAGAAAAACATCGGATCCACCGAGATCCCAAACACATCCATCACCGTCGTTGGTTAACTCCCGACCATCATCTCCACCATCACTGACAAGCACCTGAAGGAGTCAGCCTGGTCTCCGTCGTTCATGCCATTGAGCGGGGTCAACTGCAGATCCTGCAAAAAATGAAGATCCGAAGCATCCCATGAATTGCATCCTTTGCCGACAACGGTACCACCCGAGGTCACCGCTCTGCATCTCGAGGGCTCACTACACCCTAAGATCGAGACCATCACACACTGAGGTCGTCATCGGCCGGATCCCAAACGTCGTTGCCAACTGCAGCTGACCAAAGTCTTCGGCTTCCCCGCATCAATATCCCACAATATATATTTATTTATATAAATATTTTTATAAACAATAAATATATTTGGCTTGCATATTATTATATAAATAAATATATTTATATAAATATATATTTATAATTAAATATTTAAAATTCTTTAAATATATTTATTAATTAGATAAATAAATATATATTTTTATATATAAATATATTTTAATAATTATATAATTATAAATATATTTATTATTTATATTTCTTTAAATATATTAATAACTATATAAATAAAAAAACATTTGTATATATAAATATATTTTACATTTATTTGTGAATATATTTTAATAAATATATCATTATAAGTATATATATATTTTTAAAAAGTTGGGGCTCGAGCCTCTTTTTATTATGAAATCAAAGACCCTATTTTTATTTGGGTAGAAGGAGACCCGTTACATAGCACGTAGGTCCAATGCAAAGTGACCTAAGAACATGGCCTGAGGGCCCAGTGCAACATCTTGCCTGCATCATCCTGTCTGTGTCACCCGACCTGCGTTGTAAACCCCCTAAGGGGCTTGCCAGGAATCGAACATTGATCTTTTGGATGCAGTATTACGGGGTTTACCACTTAGGTGCCACCCGAACTGCAATCATTATATATATATAGTTATAAATATTTATTTATAAATAAATGTAAAATATATTTTTAAAAAAATTAAGTGTTAATATTAACACTATTATTGATAATTATATTATCTATAATAGTAATTTAATTGGGATTTATTTTTAATTATATTATTAACCAATTTATTAATATTATTTACATTATCATTCATATTTATTAATATAATTATTGTAAATATTTAATAACATAATTAATATTTATTAATAATGTAAGTAATAATATAATATTTAATAAAAAATATGGTCATAAAATTTTTAAACTATAAATGAAATGTTTTTAAACAATAAAGTTTGTGTCATTTAAATTAATTTTTATTTACTATATTTTTCAATTTCTATTTATTTTTCAATAATTTATTATATGTTTAGCCAGTGTGATAGATTTCATTTAGATAGTGCTTATAC
The DNA here is from genome assembly GCA_963277665.1 of Viscum album. NCBI lineage: Eukaryota > Viridiplantae > Streptophyta > Magnoliopsida > Santalales > Viscaceae > Viscum > Viscum album. The sequence goes on from OY728135.1 coordinate 1,298,214,521, forward strand.
ATTATAATTTATATGTTTTCAAAGTCACTTACATGAAATATAATAATGTTATAAATATATGGTTTTGAAAGTCTATAAATTATAAAGTATAAATACAATCTAAATGAAATTGGAAACATTGACTATACATATAAAAAAAATCAAAATACAACTAATTTTGTAAAAATAGTTGATGAAAATAATTTTAAGGGCACAAAAATATAATTGTTTCAAAACATAATATTTGTACTCATAATTTTTTTTGTCATTCCTTTCACTACTTGAAAATGGATCAATACCAACATAATAAATCAATGTCGATGCTCCTCACCCCTCCTCGCTTAAAAAAATAATATATATATATATATATATATATTAGGTATTTGGAGGTACAATTATAATGAAACACACACACCCCACACGTCTGCCACACCCCACTGGTGGTCAGACCACATGCCATCCTCGATGGACGGGCACCCCAACGTCTGCGTTACGCGTTCCACATGATAATGCCGCCCTTCAACTCCATCATCGCTCACCAACTGCAGTATCACGAGTCAACCAAACAACGTCACCTGCAAATGACCCCCTCCATCAGATCGTAGGTCACCGTGAAGCCTTCCCAGCACACACATCCATCGGACCACCACCCCATCCATCAACGGGGTTTGCTAATTCCACCACTGATGCTTTGGTGCAGAGGCGCATGAATCCGCCTCAGATGCTGCCTGTCGCGACTCTTCATTCACATGCTGGCATTTGCCAACCCATCACACATAAAACCCGCAAAGCGGATCAAATGAGTGTCCACTGGGAATCGAACTCCAGAAGACCAAATGCAATATTCCAGGGTTCTCACCATTGAGGCAAACCCCAACTGTAAGTGAGTTATTGGGTGACGTGGTATAGGTGGGCACCACACCATGCATGTCCTGGACCCAACCCACCACCTGCGCGCCGCTCGCCCCCAACTAAATTCATGTGTGGAAGGACTCGAACCTATGCTGGTTCCGTTGTCGGGGAGTGGCCGCATGACACGATACCACTTAACCAACCCCCAGTCAGCAAAGTGAGTTATTGGGCAATGAGGTACAGGTGGGCGTCACAACACGCCTCATCTAGGCCCAACCCACCACCTGCGCGCAGGTTGCCCCTAGCTAAATTCGAGTGTGGAAGGACTCAAATCTATGCCAGCTCCGTTGCCAGGGAGTGGCTGCCTGACATGACAACACTTAACCAACCCCCGATCGACAAAACGTGTTATTGGGTAGTGAGGTATAAGTGGGCTCAACACCACACCTGTCCTGGGCCCAACCCACCACCTGCGACGCAATACTTCCCAAAAAAAGTATCGCCCCCACCTCCCTCGCGTTCTCCTGATCCCGAAACCCTACGCCTCCCACCCGTCCCCTCCCTCGCCGCATCGCCGCTGCCACCCACCCCCTCCCTCACCGCACTGCCGACGCCACATTGCCTCCACCTCCGGCTCCCCTCCACTGCCCCTCATCTCCCACGCAGCACCGCCTCCGGCTCCCCTCCCTTCTGGATTTTCCACGCTATCAGGTATGCCCTAATTTTTGTTTTAGGATATTGATTTTGGGCACTTTACAACACAAATTGGCACTCATATTTGAGACAATGTCTTGCGTGAAGCATGATGAATGAAATATGCATGCATGAAGATTATTTGAATATTGTGTGTGAATAAAGTGTGAAAATGGAAGTTCATGTGTATACGGGCTTGTGTGCATTAAAATTATGAAACAATGTGTGTCGACAGTGTGTGTATGAGAAGACATCACACTTTCACAAAGGCAGTGTGAATCCAAGAGGCAGTGAGACATTATTTGTACTAAGATATAGTTTGTGTGAGTTTGAGAAGACTGTACATATTCTTGCGTGAAGTATTCACTGTTTGATCAAGATTGCAAAAGGCACATGGTTTGAAAAGGTATCATGCATACTTATTTAGGTTAATGCAGAAGAAAAAGGCTATGCGCACATAAATGTAAATGTGCATTGAAAATTATAAGTGGACAATGTGTGCATAGAGGGTGTGTGTGTGAATAAATTAGTAAGTGAAAAATGTGTGTGAACAAGGTGTGCGTGTGAAGAAAATAAGAAGTGAACAATGTCTTATATATATACACACCCTATGAAAATTAAAGATTTGTATTGTACATACATAGAATACACATACATGTGAGGACATGCATACTTGAAAATATAATTTCCATCATACATGTATGAATGACATACAATGTACATGTATGTAAAATTTAAAATTGGCACTTTCATCACAAATTGATTTTGGACACTTTCATCACAAATTATATTTGTTCATTTATTGGCAGGCATTAACTTAGTCACTAAGGTTGATAGTTCAAGATTGGTATTTAATGATTTTTTTTCATGTACCACATACACATGCATGTTATCATGTTTTGTTTCATTTTTTGTGATTTAGCATTTGACTTTCTATAATTATATTTTCTTTATATGTTTTGATTATAGTGTATCAAAAGTTATGCATTATGATATTAGTGGGCCACAGATTCCTTATTGTTCTTGTTGGTTTTCTATTTTTTAGTATAGCCAATATAATATATTTTGTTTCTTAACTGATCGACTCCCCCACCCATATGATCAAACGAGTTAAGTAATCTTATTATATATGAACCATGATCTATCCAACTCCATATTATGAAGAAAAATATATTGAAGGGAACCAATGATAATGTTTACAGAAGTGTGAGTCACTTTATGGAAACACATTTGAGAACTAAACCTGAAATTCACAGCTCAATACTGACAAGCTTGTTGCGGATGACCCAATCAGTTACCTTAGGATAAAAGTTAACCAATGATTGTGCAAAATTAAACATTTGTGAAGAAAAATTAGTATACTTAATGTTTGAATAATCAACTGCCATAACTATAATATTCCTTTCTTGAAAAATGTTTACTCTATGGAATTATAAACCAAATTCATTATCAATATAGTTCTTCATTATACATATTTTCATCTAATCTTTCAGGAGTTCTGAAATATTTCATTTCCATTTTTTTTAAATTCTTAATCAAAATATGATTAGGGACTCTTGAATATGGAATCATCATTAGATTTACCATACCAATATGGTGGCGATGACATGGACTTTCACTTCTATTCCATTATCTATTCTTCTGTTTATTATTCAGAGATATAAATTGCTTATTTTATCAATGGTCCACATGCAATTGGCCAGTCTTTATTTTAAATATATTTTATATGAAAAATGCATGTAATATGATGTCTTGTGTAAATGTTTGTTATACAAATATTAATATAGACAAGATTTGGATTGATCTTCCAAATCGAACGTCTAGAGAATATTTTGAGGGCATTATGCAGTTTATTGAGTTCATTGGAGGATTTCCAAGTGACTATATTAGCTGTCCATGCAAAAAATGTGCAAACAGATATAAATTCACACGAGATACCGTGAGGGAGCACCTATTCTTGAATAGATTTCTGAAAAATTATAAGAGTTGGACTCATCATGGGGAAGAATATATTCATTGTCAAAATATAGATGTAGTTTAGATGGACATTGATGCGAGAATGAATGATCCAATGCATGAAATGCTTACTGAAATGGTACGTGGGATGGCTCCTGAAGGCATTGGCATCCAGAATGTTAAGACCGGTGAGATAAATCTGCACTCTGGTGCAGATCATGATTTGAGAAGGTTTTATGAAGTACTTGATGATGCAAAAATAGAATTATATCCTAGATGTACTTCTTACAATAAATTTCCGTTTATCGTGGAGTTGTTGCATTTTAAGACTTTGAATCAGTGGTCTGACACATCGTTCGTCATGCTGTTGATGTTATTGAAAAAGGTACTTCTTGTTGATGCTAAGATTCCTGAGTCATATTACCATGCTTATAAGTTGACAAAGAACTTAGGTTTTACATATGAGACCATAGATACATGTTCAAACAACTATATATTGTTTAGAAAGGAAACTGTCCATTTGGATATTTGTACGGTCTGTGGCGCTTCCAGGTGGAAAGGGAACCGGGGAGATCAGACTTATCAAAGTCAGACTGCGAAATAGGGAAAAATGATTGCCGTAAAGAAAATGTGTTACTTTCCCCTAAAGTTGAGGTTGAAAATATTTTTTATGTCATCTAAATTTTCTAATTTAATGAGATGGCATGCATAAAGAAATCAAGAAAGTGATATGCTAACCCACCCGACAGACTCTCGTGCATGGAATGATTTCGATCAGAGACACCCCAACTTTTCTAAAGATGTTCGTAATGTCCGATTGGGGTTGGTAGTAGATGGTTTAAATCCATTCAAGTCTATGGTTGGTGTAACTCATAATACATGGCCCGTGATTTTGGTTTTGTATAATCTTCCTCCGTGGCTTTGTATGAAACAATAATTTATATTACTTTCCACTCTTATTGATAGACCTGGAAGTCTGGGAGATAAGATTGATGTTTACCTTCAGCCATTGATTGATGATTTGAATGAATTTTGGGGAGATGGTGTGATGACTTATGATTGTGGAATGAAGGAAATGTTCAAACTACATGCTGCTTTATTGTGGACAATCAATGGCTTCTCGGCTTATGAAAATTTATCAGGATGGAGTACGAAAGGGGAATTTTCTTTCCCTTATTGCAATAAAATGAATTTTTTTGTATGGATTAAAAATTCCAAAAAATGGGCATACATGAGTCATAGACGTTTTCTCCTGCCTCAGCACAGGTTCAAAAAGGACAGAGTGTCATTTGATGGTTCTAGAGAGTTCAACTCAGCACCAAAGATCATGACAGGAGTAGAAATTTTATCGCATATTGAGGAAGAAAACATCCGCACGGTATATGAATTTCAGGATTTGGTGGCTCATTCATTACCTAATATTCGTGGTGCGGGTAGATAGCACAATCACAATTGGAAAAAGAAAATCATTTTTTACAATCTATCCTATTGTAAAACTAACATGATAAGGCATAATTTGGATGTCATGCACATTAAAAAAATGATTGTGATAATATATTGTGGTCCATTTTAGGTATTAGTGGAAAATCAAGGGACCATGTTAATGCACGTTGTGATTTGAAAAAAATGGGTTTAAGGAAATAGTTTCATTTACAATTAGTTGAGGGAAATAAGGCATATATGCCTGCTGCACAATATATGATGACTAAAAAGGAGAAAGAGACATTCCTTTCCATTTTGAAGATGCTCAAGGTGCCTAATGGTTACTCTTCTAATATTTCAAAGTGTGTGAATCTGATGAGCAGGACATTGCAATGGTTTAAAAGTCATGACAACCACATACTAATTCAGTAGTTGATTCTAATCGCAATTTGTGATTGTTTATACCCCAATGTTGTTTAACCATTGATTGAGATGAGTATTTTTTTAGACAACATTGTTTAAGAAATCAACGAGTAAGTGATTTAACAATTTTGCAGGACCGAATTGTACTTACGCTTTGTCACTTTGAGGAACTACCCCCCTCATTTTTTGATATTATGGTTCACTTGATAGTGCACCTAACTGATGAAGTAATGACTGTTGGTCCAGTGAAATTTAGGTGGATGTATCTTATTGAGCAGTATCTGAATACATTGAAACGATTTGTATGCAACAGAGCTTGTCCAGAGGCATCAATAGCCAATGGTTATTTGATGGATGGGTGTAATACTTTTTGTGTAGAATCTCTTATGGATGTTGAAAAAAAACTAGATAAGACATCTCAGATTCATGATGTTCCAGTTGGAGAAGGAACTATATTTGATATGAAGAATATCGAGTGGATATAAGCGCATCGATATATCTTGTTCAATACTCCATCAGTTTCACCATTAATTCAGTAAGTGTCTTATCACTTTTATTGTTTAACTTTTTCATGTTTTTTTTTCATAAGTTGATCATTTAAACATCACATTATCATTTTTAGGAAACACATTAATGATCTAAAATAAGAGATGTCTCGTGCGACTGAGTATCAAATTCAAAAATCTCATTATGCATCATTTCATGATTGGTTCAAGGATTTTGTATGTATAAATTGATTTTCATTATGAGTGAAGTATAATACTAATTTCTTTCTATAGAAATCATTATTGAATTCTATTAATTATGTAGGTTCACAACCCGAGGGAGTTAGGTAACCCCATGCGAACTGAAGAATTTAACCAACTAGCTAAGGGTCCATCTATAACGAATCATCGTTATAAAGCTTTAGATGCAAATGGATTTTGATTTTTCATTAAAAATGTTGATAAAAAATGAGAAGCACAAAATAGTGGCATCAGTTTTCCATTCGTCGATTCTAGTTATTACTATGGTCAATTGACAGACATCATTGAAGTTGTATATGCACATGGGTTGAAAAACATATTGTTAAAGTGTAATTGGGTTGATCCGATGCGTGGAAGTAAAGTCGATAAATATCAGTTTATATTGGTGAATTTTAACTATATGTTATAAAGAAATGAACAATTTGGTAATGAACCATTCATTTTAACATCACAATCGGAACGAGTATTTTTCGTTACTTTGCCTTCAAATCCTAGTTGGTAATTTTTTGTGAAAATGTCCTGGCGATGAGTGTTTTTATTTGAATAAAATGAACCCAAGACTATTTCCTTTTTTGCCCAAAATCTTGATCAACATACCATAGTTCAACGTGAAGAAGATATTTATTGGGTTAGAGTGTCCATTGAAGGATAAATGGTCTATTTGAATGTTTAATGAAAGGTATAATTTTTCCCACTTTTCAGTTTAACCTTTTATGAACTGTTTAACCTTTTTTTAATTTTTTAACTTCGATTGAGGTAGGGGATTTGAGAGATATTCTTTCTTTTGTATAATTTTTGAGATTACCATGATCATGCAGGTGGGGAGGGGGGGGGAGTGTGGGGGCTTCAGGGGTGTGTGTGTGGGGGGGGGGGGGGTGTCTGGGTGTGTGTGTGTGTGGGGGGGGGGGAGTTTGGGGGCTACAGGGGAGGGGGGTGTCCAGGGGGAGTGGGGGCTGTTTGAGGGGTGTGGGGGCTGCAGGGGGGGGGGGGGGTTCGGAGTGGGGGCTGTTCGAGGGTGTGGGGGCTGCAGGGGGGAGTGTGCAGGTGGGGCTGTTTAGGTGGGGAGGGGCTGTTCATGTGGGGGGTGTTCAGATGGGGAGGGGGTGGGGCTGTTCAGGTGGGGAGGGGTGGTGGGGCTGTTCAGGTGGGGAGGGGGGTGTCTGGGGGGGGATGGGGGGGGGGGGTGCTGTTCAGGGGGAGTTTTGGGTGGGGGCTGTCTAGGGGGTGAGTGTGAGTGGGAGATACTATTTTTGACCACAACATGAATTCTGGAGGGCACTTTTTACTAGGGACATTAAGGTGTGGCCACCTCTGTTTCATTGTAGTTTTAATGAAAAACCTAACCATTGAGACATGGTCTAGGTTTTGCATCATGGTATTCTATTTTTCCATATTCGGTATAAATTTAGGGTCTTTCTCAAAATCCATCCATTCACCTTTACTTCCCTTGACTCTTGATGTGATATTGATCCTGGGACCATCTCTTCATTACCTTTTTTTCACACAACAATCCGAAATTCTTTGATTGAGGCAGGGGATTTGAGAGATATTCTTTCTTTTGTATAAATTTTAAGATTACCATGCTCGTATAGGTGTGTGTGTGTGTGTGTGGGGGGGTGCTATTCAGGGGGTGGTGTGGGGGGGGGGGGGGGGCTGTCCGGGGGTTGTTTGGGGGGGCTGTCCAGGGGGGTTGGGAGTGGGGGCTATCCAGGGGTGTGGGGGCTGCGGGGGGGGGGGGGGGGGGGTGTCCAAGGGGGTGGAGTGTGGGGGCTGCAGGGGGGTTGTCCGGGGGTGGTGTGTGTGTGTGTGTGGGGGGGGGGGTTGTCTGGGTGTGTGTGTGTGTGTGTGTGGGGGGGGGGGTTGTTCGGGGGTGTGTGGGCTGTAGGGGGGGGGGGCTGTCTGAGGGTGTGGGGGGTGTCCAGGGGGGGAGTGGGGTCTATTCGGGGGGTGGGGTGGGGGGGGGGGCTATCTGGGGAAAGTTTTGGGTGGGGGCTGTCCGAGGGGGGGGGAGTGTGCATGCGGGGCTATTCAAGTGGGAGGGGCTGTATAAGTGGGGGTGGGGGCTATAGGGGGTTGGGAGTGGGGGATGTCCACAGGGGGGGTGTCCAATGGGGAGGGGTGGAGGTGGGAGATGGGGGTGCTGTCCCGGGGGTTGGGGGGATTCAGGTGGGGTGGGGGGGCTATCCAGGGGGCTGTCTAGGGGGATTTTGGGTGGAAGTGTTTAGGGTGGAGGTGGGGGATACAGGGGTTTGGAAGTGGGGGTTGTCCAAGGGGGAGGGGGTTGGGGGGATTCAGGTGGGTGGGGGGGGGGACACAAAAAAAGACTTCTATTTGACATGCAAAGTTAGGAGAACATTTCTCAAATCATTTGTGATCTATTGAAATCAAATGCGCATCAATCTGATGTGGGGATTGATCGGTACAATTAAAAGTTCATTTTCAGATTTATTATCATTGTTGTAATAATGAGAAAATCACGTGTGTAGGGGTCAAAAACAACCAAACGATCACTGATTAACATGAAATATTAGGATAACGATATTTAAGACATTTATATTCTACACGAATAATCGGTACATGGATCAGATACCTGAATTTTTTGGTATGATCAAAAGTGGCGTTTTCTCCTCAAATTAGGAGTTAACTGATATATCACATAAAATATGTCAATATCACCATAATTCATTTTTGATGTAATGAAATCATGGGAGAAAAATGATCGCGGCATTTTGGATATGTAGGAATCAATGCCGCATTAATCAGATGCTCACGTCGCTCATTATGAATAAAAACAATAAGTAATGTTGCTTAGTGTGATTAAAATAACACATCTCCCATGAAGGGGTCAAAATGAGAAAACGACATCTATTTTCCATGTGAAGTTAAGAGAACATTTCACAAAGAATTTGAGGTCTATTGAAATCAACCGCACGTCAATACTATGTGGGGATTGATCAGTACAATTAAAAATTCATTTTCAAATTTATTATCATTGTTGTAATAATGAGAAAATCATGTGTGTAGGGGTCAAAACCAACCAAACGAGCGCCAATTAACATTAAATCTTAGGACAATGACATTTAAGACATTTATATTCTACAGGAAGAATCCGTACATGGATTGGATACCTTAATTGCTCGGATGGATCGGTATATGGTAACTTGATTTACTTTTAAAAGTCATTGTTTAACTATAAGTGTTGTAAAAAGATATTTGATGTTAACTTTGGACTCATTTTTGTAAGTAATAAATTATAAAATGTTTTGATTATTCTATATATATATATACTGACTAAATAAACATGACCAACTTTTATTTGCCTTTTTAGTTATTTCTTTTGTATCTTATTGTAGGTTTATTGAAACAGAAGATTGGAATAGATTGGAGCTTTTTGGATTGCTGGATATGTGAAGAAGCATGTTTTTCATTTATTGATTTTGAGGATTCTGGTGTTTCTGCTGTTTGGAATTGATTTTTTTGTGATATTTGGTATGTTTCTGCTGTTCGGGAAGCAAAATTGTAATTTTTTTAAAAAAATTTCCAGGTTAGCGGCCTCCATTGGCAGTCACTAATGGGTTGGCAATACTAAAACTGCTAAAGGTGGTCACTATAGGCCAAATTTCTGGTAGTGTTGGTGCCCACACAAAAGGGTTGAATTGGTTATTGTTGATAAAATGAGTGGAATTCTAGAATAACTAAAGGGTGAGGAACCCTCATGAGCTAATAAAATCATGCGAGATCCCTCCAATTCGTGGATTTTTATGCAGGTTGGCTGTGAAAACTCAGGATGTGAGTTGACGGTCCTTTTTTTGAGGAATCTGATAAATGAGAGGGTGGAAAATCCTAGGATCTCTAGATATTGGGTGCCGACTAGCCTTGGGATGTGAGGACGCCGACAAGTAGTCAACGAAGGATTTCGGGATTCAGCCAATGACATCCTCGATGTGCGATGACCTCGATGTAGGGTATCATTGGAAAATTCGGGATGCAGGGAGTTGGCTAGAGAGGGGTTTGGGACCCTGATGGCGGTGAGTTGTGATGGCGGTGATGTGGATCCGTCTTCTTCTATGACCACTGACAACAACATGATGGTGGTGTTTTTGTTGATGATGAATAGAGGAGTGATCTCACTTGCCCCACCCAATGGTGGGGATGGAGGTCATGTGTACCCGACGATGACAATCGACCAGATGACGACATCAACGATGTGCGACGACCTCAGAATCGGGATGTAGGGAGGACCTTGAGACTGGATGGATAACAACCACAACCTCGAGATGTGGTGACTTCAGGATGTAGACGACTGTTGACCTCAGGATGGATGACCTCGGGTCATAGCGCTGGTAAGATTAGGCTGTGTCTACTTTTTTGATCCTAGTGCAGGTGATGGTGCCTGATGACATTCTTTTCTGATCTGGGATCCCAATGGGTTATGACGGGTTTTCATGTACCGACTGTGATGATGCTCTGGTGAGGAGATGGATCGACCGACGATAGGGCTACTGTGCGCCAGTGATGGAGGCATAATGTTATAGATGGGGATTACCTCAATCGAATTCCTGGCTCATGATGATTGTGGTATTGGGATGTGGTCGTGATTTGTGGGGGATGACCTCAGGATGCAAATGAGAAGACTTTGACGGGGTGCTGGATATAGGCTAGCTGGAACCGGCTGGATCGTCGGTGACATAAGACTGTGATTCGGATCATCAGGCCTCTAGGCCAAATGTCTTTGGGTAATTATTGTTAGGATCAACTTCTCCATCCCTAAGTCCCCTAAGCCCAAAACATAGGCCCTTTTGGGGTTCTATCCTAAAACCCATGGGTGGTAAGATGAATTTCCCATCCAAGATTATATGTGAGCCATAATCCTTTGTGGAAACTGATGTGGGATTGGGTTTTCTACCCAAAAATCCTCCACTCAAAAAAAATACCACACATGACCCCCCTTTAACAATAATCTATCAGATCTAACTATATTGCACCACTGGTACCAGGAATCGCCGCCTGACCACCATTTATCAGGAAGACTTTCGACACAAGGCATCGTGGATTCACATGCATCAAATAAGAAACCACTACTTTTTTCAAACTGGTTTGGGGAATACTCCACCCTACATCACACTCGGGCTACACCATAGCTCTGATACCACTTGTCAGGATCGATTTCCTCCAGCCCTAGGTCTCCCAGGCCCAATGCATAAGCCCTTCTGGGGTTTCATGCTAAAACCCATGGGTGATAGGAAGAATTTCCCATTCAAGCTTATATGTGAGCCACAATCCTTTGTGGGAATCGATGTGGGATTGAGTTTTTCACCCAATAATTATTTGGGTGTCGAAGGGTGCTATTTCAGCTGTTAGTCATTGTTAGTGCAAGTGTTTCGGGGACTTTGGGTCCTTTTGATATGGGTTTTCAGGCCTATGTAACTAGTGTGTCCATAGGCCATGTTGTGTGTATTTTCAGGTCAGTTCTTTTTGGTGGTGTTTATGGCACTTTTTTGACTTGGTGGTGCGCTATGCGCCACACGTTTGGTGGTTCTTGTTTTCTTTTTTTTTTCATTAATAAATTTTAGGATCGAGTTCGCTTGGTACCTGAAATTTTCTGGTATAATTTTATATTTATAAAACTATTTATATAATTATATATATTAATAAATATATTTATATATTTATATATTTATATAATTATATATATATATTTATAAAACTATTTATATAATTATATATATTAATAAATATATTTATATATTTATATATTTATATAATTATATATATATATATATAATAAAATTAAATTTTAAATTACTACGAGATTATTAATCTGGACAGGTTCGGGTAATATTTTTAAAACCTGAACCCTGTTCGAACCCGAAATGGGGTGAGTACCAACTCATCTAGCGCTCACCCATCCTCACTTTAAAAAAATAATTTATATATGTATATTTATATATAATTATGTATTTACAATTATAAATAAATAAATAAAATTTAAATATATATATATTTATATAATTATAATTATATATTTATAAATATATTCATATAATTATATATATATGTATATATAACAAAATTAAATTTAAAATTATCACCTGATTATTAATCTGGACTAGTTCAAGTAATATTTTTAAAACCCGCACCCTATCCGAACCCAAAACATATTTATAATATTTATTTATTAATATATTTATATATATATGTATATATAACAAAAATAAATTTAAAATTTATTTATATAAATAGTTGTGTAAATAATAAATATATTTGACCTGCATATTATTATATAATCATATATTTATATAGATATATATTTATATAAATATATAATAATATAAATAAATATATTTATAATTATATTTATAAATATATATTTATAATTACATATTTACAATTCTTTAAATATATTTAATGATTAGATAAATATATATATATTTTTATATATAAATATAGTTTAATAATTATATAATTATAAATATATTTATTATTTATATTTATATACATATATATTTATAATTTTACTTATAAATGCATATTTTCAATTCTTTAAATATATTTATAATTATATAAATAAAAATTCATTTAAATATATAAAAATATAAATATATTTTAAATTTATTTGTAAATATATTTTAATAATTATATAATTATAAATATATTTTTATATATATAGTTATAAATATTTATTTATAAATAAATATAAAATATATTTAAAAATAAAATAAATTGTTAATATTAATACTATTATTGATAATTATATTTTCTATAATATTAATTTAATTGATATTTATTTTTAATTATATTATCAACTAAATTATTAGTGTTATTTACATTATTATGCATATTTATTAATGCAATTATTATAAATATTTAATAATATAATTAATATTTATTAATAGTGTAATTAATAATATAATACTTAATAATAAGTATATATGCTCATAAATTTTTTAAAGTGTAAATGAAAATTTTTTAAACAATAAAGTTTGTGTCATGTAAATTAGTTTTTATTTACTATATTTTTCAATAATTTATTATATATTTAGTTAGTGTGGTAAATTTCATTTAGATGGTACATATACTTTAAAATTTATACGCTTTCAAATTCACCTACATGAAACATAATAATGTTACACGTATGCAACTTTGAAAATCTATAAAATATAAAGTATAAATACAATCTAAATGAAATTTGAAACATTGACAAACATATAAAAAATAATTGAAAATCAAACTAATTTCATAAAAATAGTTAATGAAAAATAATTTTAATGGCAAAAATATATAATTGTTTCAAAACATAACATTTATACTCATAATTTTTTTTGACATTCCTTTCATAACTGGAAATGAGATCTATACCAACATAATAAATCAATGTCGATGCCCCTTAGTACCACAACCCGATGTATAAGCCTCATGCGACTCTGAATTTGACGTCCATGTCGCTATGGTGTTCTAGCTATAGGCATGGATTCCTCCTCATGTATTGCTATGGGTGTCTCCTCATACAGCTGTGTAAAGGACTACCCAACATCATATGTGGAGGACCACCCAACATAATACATTGAGTCATATGGCCCCGACTATAGTGGCATGAAAGGTGCTCTTAAAAATGTCGATAATGTGATATCAAAGAATTCATCACCGACAGAAGTGTCACCTAAGTCCACCTCACGGTGTGTTACCATTACCAAGTCCCACTTCATCGAAACTATCTGAGATGGAGTCAGTATATCAGATGTATGAGTAGACATATATGGCACATAAACCTCTCCCATCTATGTAAGATCCTCCGCCTGCTATGCGAGATCCTCTCTCTGCGGTGCAACAACATCTACAAGAGCCTCTCTCAGGCGTTTCTCTCTCTATCCTCACCTATTACCTCACATATATCCTTATCTATGTCCTTCAGCTGGCGGTGGTGGTGGCAGTTCATTATCTTTATCAGGCACAACAGGCACATCATCATCCCTAAGTTCCTCAGTCGAAGCATGTAGATCAAGATATAACCGCGACTCCTCATCATAGACACTCTCATATATAAAATAGATAGGATCACTGAGAGCCACCGGATTTGGGTGAACTACATCTCATCTAATAAATTCCTCCTACCTAGGATCTGTGATATGTATAATTTGATCAAGTTTGTCTGATTACAAATGAAATAACATTCAAATTAATACGAAACATGACCTAAAAAATATATAATAAATTTTACTAAACATACCAACTGTTAAATATATTTCCCATGGAGCATAAGGCACATGATTGTGTGTTTTCAGTACCAATATGCATAATTCTTATGATCATCTAACCAAAAGTGTGTTGTGGGATATCCATGCTGAAAGTTACCAAACTGGGCATTTGTGTCTCAATAATCAATGTATCGTGCATGATACTACAACCAATCCGTCGTCTGTCTAATTATAAGTGTGATAAAATATAACCCATAAACCTGTTATGGTACAATGAGGATATTCTATATATATCCAAACCCTCACATGACTCGATCTAGCTAGTGCTACTCAATGATGTGGAAGTGGATGAGTGACACTATTGCTCCACAATATCCAACCATCACTGTGAAATATGGTGGACACGATGCATAGAAGAATCATATATATGGGTTCTATGAAACCTGAAATTCCAAATCAGAAAGGAATTCATAAATTAACATGACAGTTTTACAAAGTTGGCATTGTAATATCTTTAAAAAGTAATATCAAAATTATTTTTTCTAAAAAAAATTATTGTTTAACTTACATAAGTAGGCTGTATAACATCAAATATATATCAAAAACTATGTACACCATGTATCTAAGTATGTTCAAAACACTGAGACTAACCCCACCTAGTTAAAAAAAGTAATATATGCTATGTTTATAAAGGAAGTTATTAAAATTACAAAATAATTCAAATTAATGACATAAACATACCAGCGTCCTTGAGGATAGTCCTAAAATAGGTTCTTTAAAAGTGGTATGATAACTCTAAGAGGAATTTGTGGAAAACACTCATAGGAGCACCTCTATAACACAACCATACACTCTAATATCTATTGTGAATCCTCTCAACAACCGATAAATATGTATCTATACAGATGTGATAATACATCAAACCCCCAATTGTATCTACCAATCTAATCAAGATCCTAAATTAATGGTAATTAAATCATGTATACCAAGGTAGTGGAGTGATCTACAAACAATATGCCTCTGATCAGTCACATAATGTATGCACATGTGTGTCAAATAAGTATCTCCTTATCTGCATCATCAGGAATGATGGTGAAATACTCATCAAGATACCTCATGCACAATTGGGAACCCTAAAAGACATGTGGTATGTTGATGAAATCAATGCCGAGTAGACAGTGTATGGCCCCACACCACCCTCCAATAGTGGCACCCATAACTGCCTGTCTGTGGATGGGTAAACTAAGAATATATGTCATGTACTCTAAAGTAATGATCATCTCCCCCTTGGGGAGATGAAATGTGTCTGTCTCTAGCCATCATCTCTCAACCAGTGCATCAATAAAATGGTGATCAATAGTCTTGAAGTCTCACATGGAGACTCTATAAAATCTAGCATGTCTAAGGTATCGAACAATGAATTCTGGAAGTACATCATGGTGAAAATGATGTGCTCTCCTAATAAAAAATATCTATCAAGTCATCACACCAACACATCACATGACATGTGTTACCATTTGGTAAATAAAAGAGGCCAATCAATCTAGATGTATGAATAATAAGTCATTAATGGGGAAAACTATTTAACTAATACAAGGTTTTATGATTTGGTATATAAGATTTTTTAAGTTTCTAATTGGGTTTTCATAAAAATGATGTATATTATTTATTATATGGACATTATGTTATGTTTATTTTATGAATTAATATTAGAAAACCATATTTTATTATATTTGTATTAGTCAAATTACATAATCATGTTTACTTTATTACATTTAATGATGTTGTCTTAGTCCAACACCTTCTTATTTTAATGATATCAAATCAAGATTCTAATGTTATTAATGAATTTATTGTTTTTTTAGTAATTTTTTTCCATCCAAACTTGAAAAAATGTAAAAGTATAAAACTCTCCATGAATAACTATAACATGAACAAATTCTACTAATAGTGAAGGTCAAGTGACTGTGTGGTGCTGTCTGCATGAACAAACTAACCTACCGTGTTCCAATTCTATCTAAGTCTTGTACTGACCACGTTTTGAAGTCTAAGTGATCACATATGTACTTTGAGATGGATTTATTTGTAAGATAAATATATTCTCATGAAAAAAAGGAGATATACTCTTATATAGAAAAATATAGGAACATACTTGTGTGCCCATTATACATAGAGGATTCATTCAGAACTCTCTACAATACTCTGTTTTCCTAAACCTTCTGTGTAAACTAGGTTAATCCATTTTAAAAGACAAATTTAGGTACTTCTAAATAACCTAATATGATTGTATTGAGTTTCTTAAAACTTTTATACCTCTCATATCTTTCAATTTTTGTTTCAAATTATCTTTTGAGCTGTGTTTTGATATATTTGTTTTTTTATCAGTTTTATTTTCACTTGTTTAAAAACCAAACCAGTATTTGTTTTCAAACTAATAAAAAATATTACTTTGTTAGTTGGCTTTAATTTGTGTCTTATATAATTTTTTTGATATAAGTAAATTAGTTTCAAAATTTAGAAAGAGTTTTCAAACTTGTTTCTAACTAATTTCTTATCAAATTATTGAGAATAATTTTGAAATATAAAATTATATAATTCTACAGTTTTAGTTAACTAGGAATTTTTATAAATAGGTGATTTTAGTTTTAAATTGTTTTAATAGACATTTTTATTTGGAAATAGAATTCAACTCCCTCTTGAGTGCTCCACTCAGACTAATAAATTATCATAATTTAAAAAATAATCACATGTAAAAACTTTTACATTAATTGAAAGAGTACATCAATAATTTTTAACTATTAGATGAATACCCTATATATAGTGACCCAATCCTTTTACACATATCATTACATGATTTTAAACATAATTAACTATCAAATTACAAGCCATGAATCGTAAATTCTAGTGTCATTGGAAGTCTAGGTACATAAAACTGAAAACATGGGACTAAATAAATCATTTCTTTATTTATCATCCATTATGAGATCCTACATTACTCTGAGAACTTACATATGCATAGGATAACAAGGGGATAACATTAACAAAGGGATGAGCTAAATTCCTAGTGTCATGACTTGACCCAAGTCGGGGATCGAGCCATGACTACCCCAAGCCCACCTCCATAGTCTATGGGGTGGAGACAAGCGCCAAAGGCACAACTAAAATCAGGGATTCCTTTTCCTAAAACCTGTACACATGCACACAACCCACTAAATGAAAAAGTGTAGAGGAGAAGTATAAAAAGGTGAAAACTTCTATAAAGTAAAATGAACATGCATGAACCTCCAGACGATATAAGAGTACGGTAGTGTCAACTAAAAAGTAAAGGAGAAAAACACACACCCAAACCAGAAACCCATCCCAACCTGAAGGAAACCAAAAGAGAGTAATAGAAGAGAGATAATCACTTTTAAATCCCAACTCTGACCACCATATGTGGTCCATGTAGCTTGTATCCCTAAGCTTCTCCGATACCATGATTGTCCTATCCGTCGTCTGCAAAAGACACGACATGTGTTGGGAAAATCCCATGTAGGGGTGAGTATATACATAACCATTAGGATGCCCTGAAAAGGTAAAGGGGGATCATTAAGAGATACACTAAAAAGAAAAACAGCAAAGAGAACAAGGTACAATATAAGTGAATGGAAAGAGTACAACTCCACCCAAAAAGAGAGTGAAATTAGACTCATCCAAACATAAGAAGATTGAAACGGTGAGGATATGAACTACTCATCACGTCTTCGATACCTATAGCTGGAGAGTAGACTCATCTAACCATGAAAATCTAGACACAGAAATCATGTGGAATACCTCGAACGTATTCTCCTCTCCTAGAAGGAGAGTAACCAAGACCCAAGGATTGGGTACTATAATAGGATCGATATATATATATGCTTAGTCAAAGAAACCCAAACAAGAGGGTAATGAGATCTCCATCTCACAACTCAGACCAAGAAAGTGAGAAGCCAACAGTTACAAGGTAAATTCATATGTGATGCCCAACGTCTTGTGCATCTGCCCAGGAGGCACAAGTCAAAGGGGATAAAATCACTACACCTTGATACTATCCACTTTGGGAGGTACTAACTCACCCGCACAATTTTATGTCGCGTCATAAGAATGCATCTAGGTGGGGAAAGTTCCCCTCTTTCTCATGATTCCTTAGGCTAAGTCATTCCATGCCTCTCCACTATGCCGCATGGTCGAGGGTATTCTCTCATAGTCACCGAGAAATGACATTTACCAATCCTACTGGAGGGTATCACCCGAGACATTCACCGAGGAATGTCATTTCTCAAACACTACTAAAGGGTAAGTCTGGTGAGTTGTCAGGGGATTCTGCTACCTATCCTGGATAGAGGGTCATGCCTAGAAGGTCATTGGGGACTACACTGCCGATCCCAACTGTAGGGTCATCCCAGAATGTTAAGGAACTTCACTGCCTAGATCTTAATAGAGGGTAACTAGGAATCATCGGGGACTACACTGCCCATCCAAGAAGGAGGGTCATCCCAAAATTATCGGGGACTACACTACCCATCTCACTTGGAGGGTCATCCCAGAACTAGTTTGGTAAAAATTGTTTCATTGTTGTAGTCATTGGGTGATGTCTTTGTGCATGCTAACCCAGAACATTCAGGTCATATCTTGAAAGCTGCTTCTGAGGGAACCATCATGTTCTATACCAAAAAAAACACTCAGGATAGGCATCTTGGGAGAAAAATTTTGTGTAACGCCCCAACCCCAGTTATCCAGAGTCGGTGAATTATTACATAATATTGGCATGATACAAGGAATCATGTCTCGAAAGACCGATTAGTTTAGTAGCCTTGGAAGTACTAGATACATTCATAAGTTTTACATTGCATCATGAAATAAAAACATCAACAACATTTTGTCCCCATTGACCACACTTATATCCTTAGCCTATCCCAGCAGGTCAACCATAAAATATTTCTTCACATCCGGGGAAAAATAAAACATAGAAAGGGGTGAGATCAGATGCTCAGTAAGGATAACAATATAGCAGAAACTTTCATAAATAAGCATAAAAATTTAAGGCAATGTATAAGACTAAAACAAAATCCTTTTAAACTTAAACTTAATCATAATATGGAAAAGATAAAATCAAATAATTCCATTTACTTATTCACATGGATATTCTACTAGTTGAATAATCACATGCAATATCAATAGCCACTTTTATAACGATGGAATGCATAATGCCAGACTTCATAACCACATAGTCAAGGCCTTGTGTCAAGACTACAAATAAGATTTTGTCAAGGCCTTGTTCCAAGACACTAGTTTGTCTCATGAGACATACCAATGCATCAAAGATCTATAGAGGGCTCCACCTGTCACTTACTAAGTCCAATGCATTCCTCACATGAAAAGGTTTAAACATAACATAAACATTCGTATTAAAACTAGCATACAAAATGTCAATAATTTATCCATAAACCATGAATGGTGTAAAAATAACACATCCACAGTCAAACATATCAAAAAACCTTCAATACAATATGGAAAATTTTTATCATAATAAATAAACTTCAAACAAGCTTAAAATACATCAAATGATGTTGACATAGATGAAATCAAAACTTTTTGTAGAGAAATATCTCTTTCTATTTTGAAATCATTTAAAAGTCATATAATTATAAAAGAAAACATTTATTTTGAAAATATTTTTATAAGCTTGTATGGGAAGCTTCGACAATGTTATAATGGTAGAAAATATCCACACCCGCTGTATAAGTTAAAAAAAGACATTCTTACCTTAATTTTATCGAAAAGGTCATAAAGTACCTTGTTTGGAAAATGACAGAAAGATTACCTTCAAACCATTTTATAAAAAATCAAACAAAGGTATAAATGAATTTAACCCATAGTCTAGTAAATAGTAAAAATGTTTTGAAATACATTTTTAAGAAACATGAATGTTGATGATAAAGAGGTCCCAGTAGATACTTACGTAAAAAAAACCTCGGATAATAAAGAGATTGTGAAATTAACCCTTACCTTGTACTTTTCCTTAGTTGATGGTACGTTAAACTCCTGTATAATAGTTAAAACATTTTTATTAAATTATACACAAATAATATACATAAATATGATATCATATATGATCTTATAATATTGCTTTGTTAATAATATTTTAGTAGTATCATTGTTTCAGGTGTTACTGATCTGTTTTCCTTTATATGCTCGGTTACGTAAGACATGTTTGTTATGGATAAGATTTATTTTATTCATATACAGAATTATATTAAGTTATTAAACATTATTTTTAATCACAAAATGAAAATTATTCTTGAATGATTATGATGGGGAATGAATCTCATCGCGTTCGTGGAGACGACAATCCGTACGTACGCACGAGCGATAATATCATTATATTGATGGTGAAGTCATATGTAATTGGATGATATATAATATATAAATAATAATTAAAATTTTATATTTATTATTTATATTATTTATACTCATTACTATATCCATCCAAATAATTAAGTGTTTGAATAACAAACTACACCACGATGTGAAGACGGTAAGCCGTACGTACGTACGTATGGTGACTTTGTCATTCATATGATGGATAGAATAATAAATATGGTTGTACAATTTTTATAATAACATAAAATTATATAGAAGATATTGGAGTTATTATTTTAGAATGGAAACAACAAAGAAAGAGGAAGTGGAAGAAGAAAATAATTTGAAAGAGGTGATGAAATATTTACCTCTTCTTCGGGTTCTTCCTTTTGATTTGATCAAAAGGGATCCTTAGGTTGGATTTATGACCAAAGGAAGGCCTCTAGGATTAAGGGAGTAAAGTTTTGAGGATATTTTTGCAGGTTTTGGCCGATCCAAAAGGCTTTGGAGGTGTGAAATTAAGAGAAGGGGAAGTACCCTTTTATAAGAGAGGTGAGGGTCACTTTAGGAAAAGTTTGAAATATTATTTTATAATAAAATAATTTTCAGTTTATAATGGATATAAAATGATTTATTTCAAGGATAATGTGGGTATGGGTATAAAACCTCTCAACCAATAGGTTTTGGACAGGTTTAGGTCACTATATTAACCTCATCTTTTAGATTTAACTCTTAGTTAAATAGTTTGATATTTACCATGTCTCTTTGTATTTTTATATTATATGGTTAATAAACTTACTATAACAAGCCAAGAGAACCCCATGTGGTTCATTATTAATATATATAACCTTATCTAAGTCCTTTTACCGAACCTTAGATTTTTATGAATATTATATCAATTAATAATATAGCATTTGTTTTAAAAACTCAATTATGTCAATTTTGACACTATTTAGTATTTGATTTTTTTAAAAGCCATTAAAACTTTATCACTTCGAATAAAATTTATTTAACTAAACCTATCATGTAATATTAACCTATAAAATTAGTTTAATTTATCATAAGTCTCAATTTACATTTATTTGGATATTTATAATATCAATTATTTTAATATTTCATTATTAAGGTAATTAATGAATCATCATTGTGTCATAAATAAATTAAATTATTTAATGTCTAAAAATTATAAATAAAATAAAATTATGTATGAAATATTTTTATATTTCTAATTAATATTTATAGTAGAATTTATATTGTGTGTACCCCTATATTAAAAATGGTTTAGTTATTAAACTTTGAATTTAACTCTTTTAACTATTTTTTAAATAAAATAATAATAAATGTTCTAATCTAATCCATGTGGACCAAAGGGGGTCATATTTTATTACTAAGGTTGTTTTTGGTCGAATTATACTTATCCAATAGAATTAGGACATGTGTTTGGGTAATTATGATATCATTTTTACCCTTAATTACTCTATTTACTTTTAACCGTGGTAAATAAAAGTCAAAATTTACTATTCACCAAAAATTATTTTCATCTTATTGAGACAAATCTTACTTACTAATATTAACCTTATCTCTCGTATTTTTTAAATTCAACTCACAAAAGTGGTAAAATTATGTTTTATGAAAATTTGCAAATTCTCCTAGGAGGTGGGTAAAAGACGGTAAAAAGTTCAATAAATTTTTTATATATCTAAACTTATTGTAAAATGACTCCAATTAATTAAATTGAAATTATATAGGTATTATATATCTATTTTTACCTAAAATAAATTTAAATAAAATAAATAATTATTTAAATAAAAAGTCAGTTTTAACCAATAACGCAGTGTTTTTCACTATCCATCAAAAATTGAAAGTTTTCAGAAATATACAAAAAATTCACCCTAAGCTAATTTCGATACCCTGAATTTAAAAATGAAGCCCATTTAAAAAAATAAAATTTACAAAATTTCAAAAAGTGGGTATTACTATTCATAACGACTAGTTTGATTGGTCGCAGTGTGTTAGAATCTCGAAGTTGCGTGCAATGAAAGCTATTGCATTATTCAAAGGGAAACATAGCATGGAAGCTTGGGGTGTTACATTCTCCCCTCCTTCAAATAATTTTGTCCTCAAAATTTCTAGAATACTACCACACAAAAAGATTTAGGTTGTTCTTCATCATAAGTTTCTCTGGTTCCCACATTGCCTTTTCTATTTTATGGTTTCTCCATAAAACTTTTACCAGTTGAGTTGTACAGTTTCTCAACACTTGTTATTTGGTATCAAGAATATTGACATGCTCTTCACAATAAGACAAATCACATTTCAGTTCAATTTCCTCATAGGTGAGTACATGCGTTGGGCCAGGCATGTATTTTCTCAACAGTGATACGTGGAACACATCGTGAAATTTGGAGAGACTTGGCAGCATTGCCAAACGGTAATCTACAACTCCAATTTTTTCTATAATTTCAAAAGGTCCGATGTACCTGGGACTTAATTTAACCTTCTTATCGAATCGTACAACTCCCTTCCACGGAGATAACTTTAAGAAAACATGATCTCCTACTTAAAATTCCAAATCCTTCCTTCAGTTATCGGCATATCTCTTCTGCCTACTTTGAGCTGCTTTGATGTGGGTTTGGACAACCTTCAACTTTTCCATCGTTTCCTCAAAACATTATAAGCCTACATGTTTTTTCACCAACATCATCCCAACAAGTTAGTGTGTGACATCTCTTTTCATATAACGCTTCATATGGTGCCATCTGAATACTTTAATGAAAGATATTGTTATAGGAAAATTCTACCAGAGGTAAATATTGATCCCACATACCTTGAAAGTCAAGTGAGTAAGATCTCAACATGTCTTATAAGGTTTGAATAGTCCATTCTGACTGTCCATCTGTTTGAGGGTGGTAGGCAGTGCGCAAACAAAGTTCAGTATCCAAGGCCTTCTGAATACTTTTCCAAAATCTTGATGTAAAATGGGGATTGAAATCAGAAACAATCGATAGGGGTACAACATGGAGTCTTAAAACTTCATTAATATATAGTCTTGCTAGACGTTCAAGTGGTAAATCTTCTCTTATAGCAAGAAAATGTGCTAACTTGGTAAGACGATCAACAATGACCCATATTACATCATTCCTTATAGGAGTCTTTGGTAGCCTCATGACAAATTCCATCATAATATTATCCCATTTCCACTCAGGTATAGGAAGAGGTTGCATAAATCCTCTAGGCTGTCGCCTTCCAGCTTTCACTTGTTGACAAACCATACACCTTGGCACAAAATCAAAAATCTCCCTCTTCATGTTGTCCCACCAAAAATGTTCTTTCAAATATCTATACATCTTGGTGCTCCTAGGGTGTATTGAGAAATTATAGCTATGAGCATCATCCAACAATTATTTTTTTAGATCAGGTATATCGGGAACAAAAAGTCTCTTCCCAAATTTCAAAATTCCATCTTCATATACGAAGTCACTCAATCTCCCATCATTTTCAGCTTTAATCTTCTTTTGAAACTCCTCATCATCAGTCTGAGAACTTTTTATCCTTTCTAGTAAATATGGTTTGGCAACCATTTGAAAAAGTATTGATGTTTCACCTTCCATGGTTATTCTCATATCAATATTTACTATATCCATGAAAATAGGACCCCTTTCAACTCTCATCTTGTTCAAAACTCCATGATCCTTTCTTCTCAAAGCATATGCCACCTTATTTACCTTCCCCAGGTGGTAGTGTATTGTGAAATAATAATCCTTGAGTAGTTCAATCCATATCCTTTACCTCATGTTGAGTTATTTTTGTGAGAAAATATACTTCAAACTCTTATGATCAGTATAAATCTCACATTTTTCACCATAGAGATAGTGTCTCCATATCTTCAGAGCAAAGATTACAGCTGCTAACTCAAGATCATGAGTGGGATATTTTTGCTCATGAATTTTTAGTTGTCATGATGTATATGCAATAACTCTATCATTTTACATAAGGACACCACCAAGTCCTTTCTTTGAAGCATCACTATAAATAACAAACCCATCGTTCCCTGATGGTAGAGTCAAGATAGAAGCATTGACTAATCTTCTATTTAGTTCTTAAAAACATTCTTCACACTATTTTTTCCAAACAAATTTAACCCCTTTACGTGTGATCTTGGTTAATGGGTTAGCCAACCTAGAAAAATTACGGATGAAATGTTGATAATAACCTACTAAACCAATAAAACTGCGTACCACAACTATACTCATCGGTGCTGACCATTCTTGGATTGACTTGGTCTTTAAAGGATCAACAGAGATTCCATCCTTAGAGACAATATGTACAAGAAAATAAATCTCTTGAATCCAAAATTCACCCTTGCTAAACTTCCCATATAATTCATTTCTTCTAAGAGTCTTTAGAATAATGATCAAGTGATTCTCATGATCTTCATAGATTTTGGAGTATACCAAGATATCATCAATAAATACCACTACAAAGTCATCGAGATATTCCTTGAAAACTCTATTCATTAGATCCATGAATACATAGAGTGCATTAGTCAATCCAAAAGGCATTATTATAAACTCATAATGCCCGTACCAGGTTCGAAATACTGTTTTCAGAATGTCTTCCTTCTTCACACACAACTGATGATATCTAGATCGAAGGTCAATCTTTGAAAAATATTGAGCTTCATGAAGTTGGTCGAATAAATAATCAATACAAGGTAGGAGATAATTGTTATTCATTGTTATAACATTGATCTCCCTGTAGTCAATCCACAACCTCATAGATCCATCTTTCTTCTTAACAAAAAGGATAGGGGATCCCCATGGAGAAACACTAGGGAGAATAAATCCCTTATTAATCAATTCCTATAGTTGTTTATTTAGTTCCACTAATTACAAAGTGTCCATTATATAAGGTGTATTTGATATGGGCCTTGAAACGAGAATTAAATCAATGAAAAACTCAATTTCTCATTCTAGAGGATGTCCAGGTAAATCCTCTAGAAACGCATCAATATATTCTTGCACAATAGGTGCGTCCTGTGTTAGAACATTCTTTTCCTCACCCATAATTATTTTATTCTCTTCCTTCCCAATAATTGAATTTAGTAGAGCTTCTTAGGGTGGATCTAGATAAGAATTAGGTGGTGATGTTTATGCTCTAAAGATAAGGTACTCCTTATCATCATCGAAAATTGTAACCTCCTTCTTCTTACAATAAATTTTTACATCATGGTCTGAAAGATAATCCATTCCAAGGATTATATCAAATTCAATTATGGGTATGACAATGAGATCAACATATAAAGAACATTTATATTCCCTAATGGGAACTGATTCACAAAACTTTGTTGCGATGATACTTCCCTTAAGAGTTTTTACTGACAACTCCCTTGTTAAGTCAAATTGAAAATATCTAATTTTCTTAGAAAACTAGGAAAATATGAAATAATGTGATGATACAGAATCAAATAAAGCATTGTCTAAACTTGAGGAAACCATTAAATTACCTACCACCACGTCTTTCAGAGCTTCAACCTCAGTAGTAGTGATCGAATAAGCTTAGCCTTGCTCCCTTGGCCTTTTCTGAGGTAATTTTCATTGGTGAATAGGATATTCATTTGCATAATGTCCCTTTTCTCTACAATTGTAGCATTAAAAATTGAAAGCCTCTTTCTTTCCCTTGCAATCCCGAGCTTGGTGGCCTTTTTCACCACACTTGTAACAGACTCCCATTCCTTTCAGGAAAGTACTGAGGTGTTTCTTCCCGCATTTACTGTAGGATGGATATTCAACTTTTCCCTTATTCCCCTTATTTCTATTTCCATAGTGATCAAAAAATCTCTTCTTCTCTTGATTTTCTTTGAATTTACAAGACTTAGAGAATTCCTTTTCTATCTTGATAGCACATGAGACAATATCTTCATATGATGAGAAGGATTGTGAGACTAATGATCGATGTAGAAAGGGTTTTAACCCATCAAAGAATTGATCAATATTACTCCTTGGGTTACTTATATATTCTTCTTCATGCCTTTCTAACCTTGTAAATTTAGAATCATACTTTGCGACATTCTCATCCTCCTTTTGCCTCAGACTCAGAAATTGCCTTTCCATATCCACTCGATGGTCATGAGGAAAGTATTTTTCTAAGAAAATATCTTTAAACTCCCTCCATTCCATGTTTGATACTTCTTCATCTTCCTTTTTGTTTTGGATTAATAACCACCATTGATCTGCATCTCCCGTGAGGTGATAAACTATCATGACAACTTTTTCCCTTTCGCTACTCCCCAAAGCATGAAATATTTTTTATAAGGAATTTATCTATTTCTCAGCTACTAATGGATTTTTACTCCCATTAAATATTGGTGGTTGTTGACTCATGAAGCGGTCAAACATTGATCCTCCGCGTTGTGGATCAGGGTTCTCCATTAGGGTAAGGTTATTATTCATAACTTGAGTGAGTTATCCCAGTATGGTGATAAGTTGATCAGCACCAGTTGCATCACCAACTCCACTATAATTATCTTGAGTAGGAGTGCAATCCATACATAGATTATGTGCATTGATAAAATTTACATTCCTTCTACTAGGCTCCATTTCTAAACAATGTAATACACTAGATTAGTTTATGAATCGCAATACATAATTCCAAACTTGTAAAACACTTAACATAAATTGAACAATTTATGGATATAATTCATAATCATAAGAAAAATGTTTTCTTTGAGGAGGTATGTAACATCCCAAGTAAGTAATGAATAATAGATATTTTTACCTATGTCTATTAATGATTAAGATTGTGTTTTAGAGGCTTAAAATGAAAATAAATCCAATCTTAAGCATAAAATACACTAATATTCTTAAAAGATTGTTTTACTGCCTTATGATGGAAAACCCTTTTTGAATCTATATTTTGACAATTTTATAAACTATGTTTGTCAAAACAAACTTATCCTTTATGATTGGGACATCAAAATTTACCTTGTGTGAATTTTTGGTATTTTTCTGACAATGTTCATTTTTTAATGAATAGTGAAAAATACTGCATTTTACATCAAAACTGCTTTTTAATCTAATTTATTTATATGATTAGATTATGTTTTGAATTGTTTTTGAAGTAAAATTAGAATATATTTTTACCATTTTATCCAATGGTGGTCATTGGAATCAATTTCACTTTGAAATTAGACTTAAACTGGTGTCAATCTTTTGATACTTATTATTTTGTAAAAACACGCTATTTGCTCTGGCAGCGGGAATTAATTATTGAATTAATTAATGTGACTTATATGATTTGAATTTTGTAAAATAGACTTCATTTTTGAATTCATAATATCAAATATATCTTAGGGTGAATTTTTGGTAATTTTCTGAAAAACTTCAATTTTTGATGAATAGTGAAACCACTAAGTGGTAATCAAGCAAACTGATTTTTCAGTTAAATGAAAGTTTATCACTAATGTGTATTGAATTTTGAAAATCCGACATACATGGTTGTCATTAAGAAGTAAAATGTGGTTCAATGAGATTAAAATAATTTTTTGGTGAATAGCAACTTATTAAGTTTTTAATCGCGATTAGTGGTAATTAGTGTAGTTTAAGGTATAAATAATGCTTTAATAATATGAAATGACCTAGACACATGTCCCAAACTTATTGGTTGTGTCATGGCCGACCAAGAAAAGCCATGGGTCAACTTGGGGACCCCATGGAGACATTTTGGTTGGGAAATGACATAAATAACTTTTTATTTAATGTAAAAGTAAAAATGACACAAACATAATATGTTTCACGAAAACAATTTTTACATGGGGTTATAAAGATCAGATATTTGATTATAAATAGTCATTGGAAATATAAAAATATTTCCTACATCATAGTATTTTTTTATGATTTTTAGACATTAAATAAATTAAATTATTTATGACATAATAATGATGCAGTGATGACATCATTATTTGACGATTTAAATAAAATGGAAAGACAATGTAAAATCTATAAACTGCACATGGAAAAAACCAATCGGATGAGTGGATTTCGAACCCTTATCACCTTATCCACGAATTATATCAATGTGGGACCTTTTAAAACCGAAACACATTTTCAAATAAAGTAATATTTCTTTACTTTTCAAAAGTGCCCCTCCTCTCCTCTTATAAAAGGCCCCCACCTCTACCTCATTTCACACACTCCTCAAGCCTTTGGCTCGGCAAAACCCTGCCAATTTACTCTCTCCACATCCCTCTACTCATACTAGAGGATTCCCTTTGGGCAGAATCTTTTCAAAGGAAGCCTTTAGGCTCAAATCAAAAGGATTTACACTTTTAAAGGTAATTCATTCTCTCATGTTCATTTGTTTTATTTTGCTTCTCCAACCCCCTAAACTCCTTTTATTTACTTATTTTGTAACAACACCAGTATCTTCAATATACAAGGATGTTGTTATAATATTTATTTGAGCTACACTCTCACACAAGTACATCAAATGGTTAAAGAACATACGGTTTCCGTGGATGGCGAAATTCTGCCTCCCGAAACGATGATTGTTCAAAACTCATTTAACACCTTAAAAGGTGGACATTATGATGTCACTATTTTTATATATGATATATAATATGTTTATGTTTTCCTTAAGCTTCTGTTTTTTTCATTTTGGGCATACCTTTATGGTTCCCATTATGGGTAAACACGATATCTTCATTTTAGAAGTGCGGACTACCGCCCCCTGAAAGTGATTTGATTCGTTAATACCATATGTGGGATGTGTAAAAGATAAAGTTAATGATATTATATATGTTATTATACTGGAATTATAATACACTCTTATATCATTATGATTCCATTCCAGAAAATATGAAATAGAAATGGAAGTAGCGTTCATGCGTACGTACGACTTACCGTCTCCATGAACGGTGCATTTCATTTCTTACCTCTAAATGTGATGTAATATTATAAATACATGTATATGATGAATATATATGATATATATGTTATCCAAATCATTAATATAATTCTGTATATAACGAACCTATGACCAAATTAACAACATGTAAGTGTAAGAAGTCTATTTTTGACTTAAGAACCAAATACCGACAAAATGAACATTATTAACTTAACTGATTACATGATGTTCATAACATGGTATAAAAGGAATAATGAACTTGAAAAAGATTCATAAGCAAGTAGATATTAACTCAAGTTTATTATTCAGGAGATTAAAGAACGCTCGGGTCAAGTCGGATACGAGGTATGGGACTTCGTCTCAATCTCCTTTCGTCGAGGCATATTTTATTTTATACACAACTTTCTTTTATACGGTGTATAAACCCCTTTGACTTTTACGTTTATTCAAAAGGAATCTTTTTATACGAAGCGTTTACTAAACGAAAAAAGGGAATGTTTTTTTCGTACGTATGCGGCGACAACGACTTCTCCGCCGTCGTGACCGTTATTTGAGTTTCGGCTTCCTCTACAAGCCATACCTTCTTTTTTAAAAGAAAAATAAATACCATGTTTTACTTTTCTTTTATTTTGGTATTGAAAATGGTTTTCATAATTTTTTTATATCAATGTGTTGTATTGATATCTCGTGATTGAAATGTGGAAATTTTATGTTTCCTTTATGCATGTTTTATGTGATATGATTATGTTATGGTTCTTGGGCATTATTATGAAGACGGGTGGTTCTGTGATAAACTAAGGGCGGGTGAGCCCGTTATAGCTCTCCAATGCATTGGGTAACGCGAAGGAGTGAAACGTTAAGGTTTCTCCGAAGATATTTTAGGGAATATACTGTGATGGGTATTCCAAACGTAACCAAGAGGGTTACTCCCTACGTAAGAATGTTATGAATGCCTCAAGTTACCTTTATGTCTTATGATTTCTATGATTTATTCATGATTTTATAAGGTATGTTAAAGTGCCTATGTTTTATGGGTAAAGTATGATTTTATTCTTATGTATATATGAACTCATGTTTCCTTTCCATGTTTTTTTTATAACCCATACTAAGTTTTTATGCTCATCCCAAGTTTTTGAAATGTTTTTCACAGGTCAAGGGAAAGGTACATGATAAGATGATAGAGTCAAGGATGTGTCAAGAAATAATCCATGTTTTATTTTAAATGTGTTTCCATTGATGGGAATGAAGAATACTATCTTTCTGTAACCACTTTGTTTATATGTGGAATGTAATGCAAGTTTTATGATCTAATTCTCTAAAACTCTAAACCCGAAAAGATCCTCAATGTGTAATCTTGTAATAACTCAAGATTAAGTAAGGTTTAAGGCTGGGGCCTTATAGTTGGAATCAAAGGTCGGTTTAGATAACTTTAGGAGTTATAATTCTATTAAATGATTTTCCAAAAATATTTTTTTTGAAATGATATAGCATTTGAAGATTACAATGTTGCTTCATCTAAGACATGTTTGTTCAGAATGGTTTTCCGCTGAGGAAACAAGGAAGAAGTGCTAGGAAGGCATACAGAAGGAAATAACCTTCCGAATCAGCATCCAGAAATGGTCGGAATTGGAACTGAATAGTTTGTTGCAGTAATGGCGCAGTTGACTCAAGCGATAAATGGCGGTGGTATCCATACACGAGATCATCCAGACCAACCACAGAGGAACATGTCAGTGGTGGAACATTTCATGAGGCAACATCCACCATCATTCAGAGGATCATCTGACCCTGTGCTAGCTGAAGGGTGGATTAAAGCACTGGAGAATATTTTTGATGTCATGGGGTGTTCAGACAATCAAAAGGTTAGTATTGCTATGTACCGTTTGGAGGGCGAAGCAGATCAGTGGTGGTCTATGGTTAAAAAAATCAGGGACGCCGATGAGATTGATGCTCTTGACTGGGATGAATTCAAAGGTATTTTTCTTGAGAAGTATTTTCCTAAGGCTGTTCAACTTAGGATGGAAAAGCAATTCTTGGATTTGAGGCAAGAGGAAGACTCAGTGGCTTCCTATGAAGAAAGGTTCACTCGATTGGCAAGGTATGCTCCAAATTTTATCCGGGACCTTGATAGTAAAATCAATCGTTTTTACTCAGGATTAAAGCCAAAATATCGAAGGGCATTAGCTTCTCGTGAGTTTAAGAGTTATGAAAAGCTTGTTCGATGTGCTGAGAAGGTGGAAATGGAGTTTGCCGATGACCAAGTTTTCTATAACAACCAGCAGAAGAAGAGACCGAGGTGGCAGGAGAAAGGTAAGAATTCTTCAAAAAAGTCTGATGGTAAGAGAACTAAGTTTCCAGTTTGTGATAAATGTGGCAAAAGGCATGCTGGGTAATGTCTTCTGAATTCTGGGAAGTGCTACTGATGTGGTAAGATGGGACATAAGGCTCGTGATTGCACTGAAAAGGATCAAGGTGAAGGTAAGAACAAATTTGATTTACAATTAGTGAAATGTTATAAGTGCAATGAGATGGGTCACTATGCAAACGAGTGTCCGAAAAGGAGTTTGAGTGATGGGAAGCAGTTAGACTACAAGCAGAAAGGGGTGGTGAAATCCTTTGCAACTACTTTAGCAGATGTCGGGCCATCAAATGAAGTTGTATCAGGTACTTTGTTTGTTTTTTCAGATTATGCCAGTGTGTTGTTTGATTCGGGGTCTACACATTCTTTCATCTCTGAAACCTTTTCTAGTAAAATGGGAATACCATCTCAAGAAATGACTCCTGAAATTTTGGTAAAAACACCTGGGGGGAATGTTGAGGCAAAAAGAATTTATAAGAATCTTCCTATCCTTATCTGTGGAAAGAACCTACTTGCAAACCTTATTGTTCTACCTCTAGTAGAGTTTGATGTTATCCTGGGTATGGATTGGCTCTCTATTTACCATGCTAAGATTGACTGTAGAGCTAAAGAAGTTTCTTTTCAGAAAGACTTTCAGTTTGTTTACAAGAATGAACCCTTACTTTTGATAACATATCAAGAGGCCGAGAAACTTGTAAAATATGGAAATGAATGTTACCTTGCACACATCGTTGAAAATAAAGGAACTGTTCAGATTAATGATGTGCCAGTGGTAAATGAGTATCCTGATGTTTTTCCTAATGAGTTGCCTGGAATAATACCAGATCGGGAAGTTGAGTTTACTGTTGACTTAGTTCCTGATGATAAGCCAATTTCAAAACCCCCTTATCGAATGGCACAAATTGAACTTTTAGAGTTGAAGGAGCAATTGCAAGATTTATTAGAGAAAGGTTTCATTAGACCTAGCACATCACCATGGGGTGCTCCTGTTTTATTTGTTAAAAAGAAAGATGGTTCTATGAGACTTTGCATTGATTATAGAGCCTTGAATAATATCACTGTTAAGAACAAATATCCTTTGCCTCATATCGATGATTTGTTTGATCAACTCCAGGGAGCTCAGTTTTTTTCAAAGATTGACTTGAGATCGGGGTACCATCAGCTGAAGGTAAAGGAGGCAGATATTCCGAAGACCGCGTTCCGTACGAGATATGACCATTATGAATTTGTATTAATGCCTTTTGGGCTAACCAATGCACCTGCTGTATTCATGGACTTAATGAATAGAATTTTCCATGAGTTCTTGGATAAGTTTGTGGTGGTTTTCATTGATGATATTTTGGTGTTTTCTAAAAGTAAAGAGGAGCATGAAAAACATTTAAGGGTTATCTTGCAAACCTTAAAAGAAAAGAAACTGTATGGGAAATTAAGCAAGTTTGAGTTTTGGTTGCAACAAATTTATTTCCTTGGTCACATTGTTTCTAAAGATGGAATAACTGTTGATCCTACAAAAAAAAAGTTGTGGAAGAATGGCCAAGACCCACAAATGTAACCGAGATTCGTAGCTTCCTTGGTTTGGCGGGCTATTACCGAAGGTTTGTTAGAAATTTTTCACGGTTATCTAGTCCAATGACTAAGCTAACTCGGAAGGGTGTTAAGTTTATCTGGACAAAAGAATGTGATGATTGTTTTTAGGAATTGAAAATAAGATTGGTGAATGCTCCAGTTTTGGCACTACCTTCCAGGAATGGTGAGTTTGTTATATACAGTGATGCTTCATTGAAAGGACTTGGTTGCGTCCTAATGCAGAATGATCAGGTAATTGCTTATGCTTCACGACAGTTGAAAACTCATGAGGTAAATTACCCTACACATGATTTGGAACTAGCTGCTGTTGTTTTTGCTTTAAAAATTTGGAGGCATCATTTGTATGGAGTAAAGTGTGAAATATATACCGATCACAAAAGTTTAAAGTATATATTCAATCAGAAAGAGTTAAACATGAGACAAAGGAGATGGAAGGAATTAATCAAGGATTATGATTGTACAATTCATTACCATCCGGGAAAATCAAATAAAGTGGCTGATGCTTTGAGTCGAAAAAGTAATGCTTCATTAACAATGTTGCGTTTGGAACGTGATCCTTTGGTTAACGATTTGATGAACTTTGGCATAGAAGTTGTTGGTGTAGGAATTCCTTCTATTTTGTTTCAGGTATCAGTGAGATCTTCTCTATCAGATAGAATCAAGCAAGCACAGAAGCAAGATAGTGAGTTACAGAAAAAGGTAGAGCTGGTTCAGAAAGGTAAGTTGCCTGAATTCAACATTGATAATGATTGCGTTTTGAGATTTGGGAAGAGATTGTGTGTGCCTTGTGATTCACAGTTGAAGAGAGAGTTGTTATGTGAAGCTCATAGTTCTCCGTTTTCAGTTCATCCGGGCAGTACTAAGATGTATAGAGATCTGCGGGAGTATTACTAGTGGGATGGAATGAAAAGAGTTATTGTTGATTTTACTGTGAAGTGTTTGACTTGTCAGCAGGTTAAAGCAGAGCGGAAGTTACCGAAAGGGATGCTTCATCCTTTACCAGTGCCAGAGTGGAAATGGGAGAATATATCCATGGACTTTGTTGTTGGATTACCGAAGACATCTCGAGGTAATAATGCAATCTGGGTTATTGTTGATCGCTTGACCAAATCTGCTCATTTCCTTGCTATACGAGATACTTTCTCTCTTGATCAACTTCCCCGTTTGTATCTTAAAGAGATAGTCAGGTTACATGGAGTTCCTCTCTCCATTGTATCGGATCGTGATCCCAGGTTTACTTCTAACTTTTGGAAAGGCCTTCAGAAGTCGTTGGGTACTGAATTAAATTTTAGTACAGCTTTTCATCCTCAATCAGATGGGCAGCCAGAACGAACAATTCAGACATTGGAAGATATGCTACGAGCTTGTTCTATGGATTATCAGGGAAGTTGGGACCAACATCTTTCTTTGGTTGAGTTTTCATATAATAACAGTTTTCATTCCAGTATACAGATGGCACCATTTCAGGCATTATATGGGAAGCGGTGTCGAACTCCAGCTTTCTGGGATGAAGTGGGTGAAAGGAAGTTGATGTGACCAGAATTGGTAGAAGATATGGAAGAAAAAGTTCAGCTGATTCAGAAACACATGAGAACAGCTCAGAGCAGGCATACGAGTTATGCGGATAACCGGAGGAAGGATCTATCTTTCGAGGTAGGTGATCATGTTTTTCTCAAGGTTTCTCCTTGGAAAAGCGTGATGAGATTTGGTAAGAAAGGAAAGTTGAGTCCAAGGTTTGTTGGACCATACGAAATTCTGGAGAGAGTTGGATCAGTTGCATACCGAGTGGCTTTACCTCCGAGTTTATCTCAGGTACACAATGTTTTTCACGTTTCGATGTTGAGAAAGTATATGCCAGATCCATCTCATGTTTTGAGTCCAGAGGTAGTTCAGCTGGAAGAGAACCTATCTTATGAGGAACAACCGGTCTAGATTCTTGACCACAGGGAGCAAGTGTTACGGAATAAGGTGATTAAGCAGGTAAAGGTTTTGTGAAAAAACCACATGATTGAAGAGGCAACATGGGAATCTGAAAATGCAATGAGGGATAAGTACCCTCATTTATTTGATAAGTAAATAAATTGCGGGGACGCAATTTTCTAAAGGGGAAAGGATGTAACATCCCAAGTAAGTAATGAATAATAGATATTTTTACCTATGTCTATTAATGATTAAGATAGTGTTTTAGAGGCTTAAAATGAAAATAAATCCAATCTTAAGCATAAAATACACTAATATTCTTAAAAGATTGTTTTACTGCCTTATGATGGAAAACCCTTTTTGAATCTATATTTTGACAATTTTATAAACTATGTTTGTCAAAAAAAAACTTATCCTTTATGATTGAGACATCAAAATTTACCTTGTGTGAATTTTTGGTATTTTTCTGACAATGTTCATTTTTTAATGAATAGTGAAAAATACTGCATTTTACATCAAAACTGATTTTTAATCTAATTTATTTATATGATTAGATTATGTTTTGAATTGGTTTTGAAGTAAAATTAGAATATATTTTTACCATTTTATCCAATGGTGGTCATTGGAATCAATTTCACTTTGAAATTAGACTTAAACTGGTGTCAATCTTTTGATACTTATTATTTTGTAAAAACACGCTATTTGCTCTGACAGCGGGAATTAATTATTGAATTAATTAATGTGACTTATATGATTTGAATTTTGTAAAATAGACTTCATTTTTGAATTCGGAATATCAAATATAGCTTAGGGTAAATTTTTGGTAATTTTCTGAAAAACTTCAATTTTTGATGAATAGTGAAACCACTAAGTGGTAATCAAGCAAACTGATTTTTCAGTTAAATGAAAGTTTACCACTAATGTGTATTAAATTTTGAAAATCCAACATACATGGTTTTCATTAAGAAGTAAAATGTGGTTCAATGAGATTAAAATAATTTTTTGGTGAATAGTAACTTATTAAGTTTTTAATCGCGATTAGTGGTAATTAGTGTAGTTTAAGGTATAAATAATGCTTTAATAATATAAAATGACCTAGACACATGTCCCAACCTTATTGGTTGTGTCATGGCTGACCAATAAAAGCCATGGGTCAACTTGGGGACCCCATGGAGACATTTTGGTTGGGAAATGACATAAATAACTTTTTATTTAATGTAAAAGTAAAAATGACACAAACATAATATGTTTCACGAAAACAATTTTTACATGGGGTTATAAAGATCAGATATTTGATTATAAATAGTCATTGGAAAGCTAAAAATATTTCCTACATCATAGTATTTTTTTATGATTTTTAGACATTAAGTAAATTAAATTATTTATGACATAATAATGATGCAGTGATGACATCATTATTTGACGATTTAAATAAAATGGAAAGACAATGTAAAATCTACGAACTACACATGGCCAAAACCAATCGGATGAGTGGATTTCGAACCCTTATCACCTTATACACGAATTATATCAATGTGGGACCTTTTAAAACCGAAACACATTTTCAAATAAAGTAATATTTCTTTACTTTCCAAAAGTGCCCCTCCTCTCCTCTTATAAAAGGCCCCCACCTCTACCTCATTTCACACACTCCTCAAGCCTTTGGCTCAGCCAACCCCTGCCCATTTACTCTCTCCACATCCCTATCCTCATCCTAGAGGATTCCCTTTGGTCATAATCCTTTCAAAGGAAGCCTTTAGGCTCAAATCAAAAGGAGTTACACTTTTAAAGGTAATTCATTCTCTCATGTTCATTTGTTTTATTTTGCTTCTCCAACCCCCTAAACTCTTTTTATTTACTTATTTTGTAACAACACCAGTATCTTCAATATACAAGGATGTTGTTATAATATTTATTTGAGCTACACTCTCACACAACTACATCAAATGGTTAAAGAACATACGGTTTCCGTGGATGGCGAAATTCTGCCTCCCGAAACGATGATTGTTCAATACTCATTTAACACCTTCAAAGATGGACATTATGATGTCACTATTTTTATATATGATATATAATATGTTTATGTTTTCCTTAATCTTCTGTTTTTTTCATTTTGGGCATACCTTTATGATTCCCATTATGGGTAAACACGATATCTTCATTTTAGAAGTGCGGACTACCGCCCCCTGAAAGTGATTTGATTCGTTAATACCATATGTGGGATGTGTAAAGGATAAAGTTAATGATATTATATATGTTATTATACTGGAATTATAATACACTCTTATATCATTATGATTCCATTCCAGAAAATATGAAATAGAAATGGAAGTAGCGTTCATGCGTACGTACGACTTACCGTCTCCATGAACGATGCATTTCATTTCTTACCTCTAAATGTGATGTAATATTATAAATACATGTATATGATGAATATATATGATATATATGTTATCCAAATCATTAATATAATTCTAGATATAACGAACCTATGACCAAATTAACAACATGTAAGTGTAAGAAGTCTATTTTTGACTTAAGAACCAAATACCTACAAAATGAACATTATTAACTTAACTGATTACATGATGTTCATAAAATGGTATAAAAGGAATAATGAACTTGAAAAAGATTCATAAGCAAGTAGAGATTAACTCAATTTTATTATTCAGGAGATTAAAGAACGGTCGGGTCAAGTCGGATACGAGGTATGGGACTTCGTCTCAATCTCCTTTCGTTGAGGCATATTTTATTTTATACACAACTTTCTTTTATACGGTGTATAAACCCCTTTGACTTTTACATTTATTCAAAAGGAATCTTTTTATACAAAGCGTTTACTAAACGACAAAAGGGAATGTTTTTGTCGTACGTATGCGGCGATAACGACTTCTCCGCCATCGTGACCGTTATTTGAGTTTCAGCTTCCTCTACAATCCATACCTTATTTTTTAAAAGAAAAATAAATACCATGTTTTACTTTTCTTTTATTTTGGTATTGAAAATGGTTTTCATAATTTTTTTATATCAATGTGTTGTATTGATATCTCGTGATTGAAATGTGGAAATTTTATGTTTCCTTTATGCATGTTTTATGTGATATGATTATGTTATGGTTCTTGGGCATTATTATGAAGACGGGTGGTTCCGTGATAAACTAAGGGCGGGTGAGCCCGTTATAGCTCTCCAATGCATTGGGTAACGCGAAGGAGTGAAACGTTAGGGTTTCTCCGAAGAGATTTTAGGGAATATACTGTGATGGGTATTCCAAACGTAACCAAGAGGGTTACTCCCTACGTAAGAATGTTATGAATGCCTCAAGTTACCTTTATGTCTTATGATTTCTATGATTTATTCATGATTTTATGAGGTATGTTAAAGCTCCTATGTTTTATGGGTAAAGTATGATTTCATTCTTATGTATATATTAACTCATGTTTCCTTTCCATGTTTTTTTTATAACCCATACTGAGTTTTTATGCTCATCCCAAGTTTTTGAAATGTTTTTTCACAGGTCAAGGGAAAGGTACATGATAAGATGATAGAGTCAAGGATGTGTCAAGAAATAATCCATGTTTTATTTTAAATGTGTTTCCATTGATGGGAATGAAGAATACTATCTTTCTGTAACCACTATGTTTATATGTGGAATGTAATGCAAGTTTTATGATCTAATTCTCTAAAACTCTAAACCCGAAAAGATCCTCAATGTGTAATCTTGTAATAACTCAAGATTAAGTAAGGTTTAAGGCTGGGGCCTTATAAGGTATATAATCATAAATCCTTCATAATGGTTTGTAAAGAAAATGTGAATTATCCTAATCATATCCCCCGGGAGTGTCGCAACTAAGAGTGCAGTAAGGCCTGTTGTTGTGTACTAAGATACCCTGGGTCAAGCCTCAAACTCCTTGTCAGAGTTTTTACTCCTAGGTACATCTATGCCAGAGCCACCTCTACCTGCTCGTATCTATACAGGGATGTATTTCTTGGAAAATACACAAAATCTCTACATTACCAAAATTCTAAGAAGTTCTTCTATACCAATCCTCAAAGTCTATCTTAGGGTAATGTGATCTAATCGGAGTTTATCTAAATATAGTTTCCATGGTTTGTACTAAACTTACTCTAATACCAACTATAACGTCCCGAACCCAGTTACCCAGAGTCGGTGAATTATTACATAACATTGTCATGATACAAGGAATCATGTCCCTAAATACCGATCAGTTTAGTAGCCTTGAAAGTACTAGATACATTATTAAGTTTTACATTACATCATGAAATAAAAACATCAATTTTTTTTGTCCCAATTGACCACACTTATATCCTTAGCCTATCCATGCAGGTCAACCATAAAATATTTCTTCACATCCTGGGAAAAATAAAATATAGAAAGGGGTGAGCTCAGATGCTCAGTAAGGATAACAATATAGCAGAATCTTTTATAAATAAGCAAAAGCATTTAAGGCAATGTATCAGACTAAAACAAAATCCTTTTAAACTTAAACTTTAGCATAATATGGAAAATATAAAATCAAATAATTCCATTTAATTATTCACACAAATATTCTACTATTTGAATAATCACATGCAATATCAATAGCCACTTTCATAATGATGTAATGCATAATGCCAAACTTCATAACCACATAGTCAAGGCCTTGTGCCAAGACTACAAATAATATTTTGTCAAGGCCTTGTGCCAAGACACTATTTTGTATCATGATAAATACCGATGCATTGAGGAGATATATCAAGCTCCACCCGTCACTTACTAAGTCCAATGCATTCCTCATATGAAAAGGTTTAAACATAATATAAACATTCGTATTAAAACTAGCATACGAAATGTCAATAATTTACCCATAAACCATGAATGATGTAAAAATAACACATCCACACTCAAACATATCACAAAACCTTCAATACAATATGGAAGATTTGTATCATAATAAATCAACTTCAAACAAGCTTAAAATCCATCAAAGGATGTTGACATAGATGAAATCAAAACTTTTTGTAGAGAAATACCTATTTCTATTTTGAAATCATTTAAAAGTCATATAATTATAAAAGAAAAAATTTATTTTGAAAATATTCTTATAATCT
Source organism: Viscum album (assembly GCA_963277665.1). Taxonomy (NCBI): domain Eukaryota; kingdom Viridiplantae; phylum Streptophyta; class Magnoliopsida; order Santalales; family Viscaceae; genus Viscum; species Viscum album. The sequence continues at coordinate 1,298,255,047 of OY728135.1, forward strand.
TGTATGAGAAGCTTCGAAAATTTTATAACATCAGAAAATAGCCACACCCACCGTATAAGTTAAAAAAGACATTCTTATCTTAATTTTGTGGAAAAGGTCATAAAGTACCTTATTTGGAAAACAACGAAAATATTCCTTTAAAAACATTTTATAAAAAGTCAAAAAAAAGTATGAATGACTTTAAATCATAGTCTAGTAAATAGTAAAAATGTTTTGAAATACATTTTTAAGAAACAAGGATGTGGATGATAAAGAGGTCACATTAGATACTTACATAAAAACAACCTCGGATAATAAAGAGATTGTGAAATTAACCATTACCTTGTAATTTTCCTTAGTAGATGGCATTTTAACCTCCTGTATAATAGTTAAAACATTGTTATTAAATTATAAAAGAATAATATACATAAATATGATATCATATATGATCTTATAATATTGCTTTGTTAATAATATTTTAGTAGTATCATCGTTTCGGGTGTTAACTGATATGTTTTCCTTTATATGACCGGTTACGTAAGCCATGCTTGTTATGAATATAATGTATTTTATTCATATCTAGTATTATATTAAGTTCTTAATTTTTTTAATCATAAAATGATAATTATTCTTGAATGATTATGATGGGGAATGAATCTCATCGCGTTCGTGGAGACGGTAATCTGTACGTACACACGAGCGATAATATCATTATATTGATGGTGAAATAATTTTTAATTGGATGGTATATCATATATATATAATAATTAAAATGTTATATTTATTATTTACATTAGTTATACTCATTATTATACCCATCCAAATAATGAAGTGTTTTAATAACAAACTACACCACGATGTGGAGACGGTAAGCCGTACGTACGCACGTATGGTGACTTTGTCATTCATATGATGGATAGAATAATGAATATGGTTGTATCATTTTTATAATAACATAAAATTATATATAATATACTTTAGTTATTATTTTATAATGGAAACAACAAAGAAAGAGGAATTGGAAGAAGAAAAGAACTTGAAAGAGGTGATGAAATATTTACCTCTTCTTCGGGTTCTTCCTTTTTATTTGATCAAAAAGGATCCTTAGGTTGGATTTCTGAAAAAAGAAATGAATCTAGGATGAATTGAGTAAAGTTTTTAGGATATTTGGGTAGGGTTTGGCCTAACCAAATGGCTTTGGAGGTGTGAAATTAAGAGAAGGGGAAGTACCCTTTAATAAGAGAGGTGAGAGTCACTTTAGAAAAAGTTTGAAATATTATTTTATAATAAAATAATTTTCGGTTTATAATGGATATAAAATGATTTATTTCAAGGATAAGGTGGGTATGTGTCTAAAACCTCTCAACCAATAGGTTTTGGATAGGTTTAGGTCACTATATTTATCTTATATTTTAGATTTAACTCTTAGTTAAATAGTTTGACATTTACCATGTCTCTTTGTATTTTTATATTATATGGTTAATAAAATTACTATAGCAAGCCAAGAGAACCCCATGTGGTTAATTATTAATACATATAACCTTATATAAGTCCTTTGGATAAACCTTATATTTTTAGTAATATTATATCAATTAATAATATAGTATTTGTTTTAAAAACTCAATTATGTCAATTTTGACACTATTTAGTATTTGGTTTTTTTGAAAGCCATTAAAACTTTATAAATTAGAATAAAATTTATTTAACCAACCCTAAAATTTCATATTAATCTATAAAATTAGTTTAATTTATCAGAAGTCTCAATTTACAATTATTTGGATATTTATAATATCAATTATTTTAATATTTCATTATTAAGGTAATTAATGAATCATCATTGTGTCATAAATAAATTAAATTATTTAATGTCTAAAAATTATAAATAAAATACCATTATGTAGGAAATATTTTTATATTTATAATTAATATTTATAGTATAATTTATATTGTGTGTACCCCTATATTAAAAATGGTTTAGTTATTAAACTTTGAATTTAACTCATTTAACTCTTTTTTAAATAAAATAATAATAAATGTCCTAATCTAATCCATGTGGACCAAAGGGGGTTATATTTTATTCCTAAGGTTGTTTTTGGTATAATTATACTTATCTAATAGAATTAGGACATGTTTAGGGTAATTATGATATCATTTTTACCCTTAATTACCCTATTTACTTTTAACCGTGGAAAATAAGTCAAAAGTTACTATTCACCAAAAATTATTTTCATCTTATTGAACCATATTTTACTTACTGATATTAATCATGTGTCTCGGATTTTTGAAATTCAACTCACAGAAGTGGTAAAATTAAGTTTTATGCAAATTTTCAAATGCTCCTAGGAGGTGGGTAAAAGACGGTAAAAAATTCAATAAAATTTTTATATATCTAAACTTATTATAAAATGACTCCAATGAATTAAATTGAACTTACATTGGTATTATGAATCTATTTTGACCTAAAATAAATTTAAATTAAATAAATAATTATTTAAATAAAAATTCGGTTTTAACCAATAACGTAGTGTTTTTCACTTTTCATCAAAAAATTGAAAGTTTTCAGAAAAATACCAAAAATTCATCCTAAGATGATTTCAATATTCCAAATTCAAAAATGAAGACCATTTTGAAAAATAAAATTTATAAAATTTCAAAAAGTGGGTATTACTACTCATAACAGCTAGTTTGATTGGTCGCAGTGTGTTAGAATCTCGAAGTTGCATACAATGAAAGCTATTACATTATTCAAAGGGAAACATACCATGGAAGCTTGGTGTGTTAAAATTTGAGTCCAAACAAAGGAGATATAAGGGTTTAAAGATCCCTTAGAAGAGCCCAAGAAGAACATTGTATGTAAGGGGCCCACATATCCTGTGGTCCTTCTCTGCTTCCTAGCCGTGTCTCTGACTAGTACACGGGTCCCATCCTATGTAGTAGAGCACGCCGTTTTGGTGGAATACATGCAGTGTCCTAGCCATTTGGGACTGGGGCCGTGTCTTGTAGCCATGTCCATGTACTCAAACCCCGTGTCTGTGTACTCCGGTACATGGCATGTTGGTCCACATGGGATACTACCTGTGTGGCCAATATAGTGACCCAAACCTTTTACATATAACATTTCATTATTTCAAGCATAACAAATCATCAGAGTACAAGCCAAGGATTGTTAAGTCTAGTGTCTTGGAAGACTAGGTACATATAACATAAAACATGGGGCTAAAAAAACTTCTTTATTTAATCTCCATAAAGATCTTATAACTTACTTTTAGCTCTTATATCTACATAGGGTACCTTGGGGAACACATGAACAAAGGGATGAGCTAAAAATCCCAGTAAAGGAATGAACATAATGATACATCTCAAGCACATGAGTTAGGAGGCATGACATAATGATATCCAAAGCATGAAACTTATAAAATAATTTAATATAAGCATGGGATCATAGAAAAATGGAATCATATAAATGTAGCAGAATCATAAATCATATCTTTAGTACGTGTCAAGGCTAACCGCCAATCCCGTTTCCCATTTCAATATGGGTCAAGGCTAACCGCCAATCCTGTTTCACATCGCATCTCATGAGACTTATGCTTACCCAATGCATTGGAGCGCTATCTGGGTGCACCCATCTCAACATTTCCATGTATATTCTTTCCACATAAATATTCTTACCACATATACAATAATACATAATCAACCATACATAAACATAAGGGTACCCATGGAAAGAATTGGGTACCACCATCATGACATAAATCATAACCAATGGGCATATCATGAAAGTGTCCATGTAAGGAAATAATTATAAAATACATGTAATTTAATAGGGTAAAATAGGAATATAACATGTTAAGTGGTTTCAAAAATAAGTGACAACATATGAGAAATATATTTTAGAAACATTAGCATTAAAACATTTTTTTGCGGTTTTATGGAAAATACTATAGTGATTTTAAAATAGTAAAGAAGAAATTATTTTATATAAAACCATAATTTAACCAAGAAGGTTTTCATAATAAAAATACTGAATTTTCAAATACAATGGTGACTTAAAATAGAGGATACAGTGCACTTCAAATTTGGGTAAAAATTCAGGAAGTCCCCTTAAAATAGGTTTGCTCATCGGAAAGTTCTAAGGAGGGAATCTTTCAAAAACATGTATATCCCTGAAAGAAAGTGATGAAAGGGTCTTGATATTAGAATCTTTTACAACTATCCAGAAATCATAAGATTCATATAAATAGATTTGATAACACCATTTTGAAAGAATGATAAGGCAACTCGAAAGAACGAAGAAGGTTTGGGTAGAATTCGTTACGATTTTACCGGCATGGTTTCGGGTGTACCTAAGAGGTCTTGATGAGAGAGAAAAGGGGTTTCTAATCACTTATAAAAAATTAGGGCAGTATGGGGAAGGTGTATAAACATACCCCATCACTTGGTATTACACAAAAAGGCATAGCATATAGAACAATCTTGATTAAGAGTGAAAAGGGAAGGATCCCTTACCTTAAATCCGTTGGTGTTCTCCAATTGTTATTAACGACCTGAATAAAAAAATTAGTCTTATTAATTAATAATTACATAAACTCTTATATATTTAATTGATTTATTATAACCATTTTTAGTTCATTTAAATCCTTTTTGATTAGTTATACGGTTCAATTTCATTGTTCGGGCTCGTTTGTTTACTTGGCTTTAAAAGATCGGTTCACTTATATTCAAGTTTGGATTATATGCAATATGAAAGTGGTTGTCCAGAATTGAAGTTATATTCTTTAGTTCATATCGAGGAGATTACATGGTTTTAGTTTTAATTAGGTTACTTAGAGTTAATTCTAATTATTATATATATATAACCATAGTGATAACCGTTTTTGTTGATCGGTGGATTTGATTACAAAGAATGTGTTTTGATTTATAACTTAATTCCATTTGTACAAAAGGATTATAGAACCAAAAATAGGATATATTACATATATAATAATCTGGTTCAACCATAACACAAATGGTTTCATGACCATAATTAAAGATAATAATATAAATTGATAAACCGTTTACCTTGAATGTTCTAAATTAGCACATCTCAAACGGTGCATTCATTTTATTCAAATAAAAGGGTGGGGAAAGTGGAGAAGATAATGAAATATACCACTAGCATGAAGACATTATAGTACATGTATTTTACTGGATTTATCATACTATTATGGTGAAGGGAGGTTAGGAAATAAATAAAAAAGAAAATAACTTAAAAGAAAAGAATAAATTTGGGAAGAGGAATTTACCTCTTGAGACTTCCTCCTTTGAGAACCTCTTAAGGGGATAGATTTTGGTATTTTGAGGAGTCTGAGAGCTTTTGGATGTGGGGGAGGACCTTGGGGAGATATTTGGGTAGAATTTAGAGAAGTCTTGGAGATTTAGAGGAGTGGATAGAAGAGGGAGTGAAGGGGGAGTTTTTATACTAGAGGAGAGGAGGGATTTCATGATATTATAATCCTTAATTTATTATTTCTTCACAAGACAAAGAATAGTAAGTATTCCATGACCAAGAATAGTAAATGGGTCATGTGAATTCAAACCATGGGTGGTGACATCAGCCATGATTCTAAGAATAGTCTATTTATCTTATAATGTATACATACTGTAAATTACCGTATTTTACTATTCATCAAAGAATTAAGTTTTTCTTATCGGACTCCAAAAAACATCTTGAACAAAACTGTGTATGTTATATTTACAAAATTACAAACATAGAAGTGACAAAATTATTTTTAAAGGTCACTTATCACTTAGTAGATCATTATTATGTGATTTTATGGTATATTTATAAGAAGGGAATTTCCATTAAAAACATTGGGTTGTTACAATATTCCCCCATTAAGAAATTTCACCCTTGAAATTTCATTTTAAATTCTAGACCAAAAATAGATGTTGGTACTTTTCCTTCATTGGTTCCTCCAGTTCCCATGTTTCTTCCTCAAACTTATGGTTCCTCCACAACAATCTGACAAGATGGGTTGTCTTGTTGCATAGAACCTTATCTATCCAATCCAGAATCTTTACTGGATGATCCTCATAGGAGATATCATCTTCCAGCTGCACCACCTCTGATTTTAGTACATGTGAGGGATCAGGTATTTACTTCCTCAAGAGTGATATGTGGAAAACATCATGAACATGAGCCATATTCGGTGGAAGTGCAAGCCGATAGGCCACGATTCCTATGCGTTCAAGGATCTCAAAGGGGCCAATATACCTTGGGCTTAGCTTCCCTTTATTCCCGAATCACATGATTCTCTTCCATGGAGATATTCGAAGGAATAATTTATCTCCAACGTCGAACTCCATGTCCCTTTGACGGTTTTCAGTATAGCTCTTTTGCCGACTTTGAGAAGCTTTGATGTGTTTCTGGATGACTTGAACCTTCTATGTAATATCTTGAACAAGATCGGGTCCAAGTAGCTTTCTTTCTCCAAATTCATCCCAACATGTTGGAGTTATACATCTCTTTCCATATAGAGCTTCATATGGATCCATCTGAATACTCAAATGGAAGCTATTGTTGTATGAGAACTCAACCAATTGGAGATGCTGATCCCAACCACCTTTGAATTCAAGAGAGCAGGATCTTAGCATATCTTCAAGCATCTGAATAGTCCTTTCATATTGGCCATCAATTTGGGGGTGATAGGCCATGATGAAATTTAATTTATTACTCAAAGCATGTTGCAGACTCCTCCAGAATTTAGATGTGAACCTTGGATCATGGTCAGAGACAATTGAGAGTGGAACACCGTGTAATCTCACCACTTCCTTCACATATATCTTTGCAAGTTGTTCAAGCGAGAGATCTTCCCTAATAGCGAATAAATGGGATGTCTTGGTGAGTCGGTCAACCACAACCCATATCACATTATTTCCCTTTGACGTCTTCGAGAGACCCGTGACAAAGTCCATAGTAACATTTTTCCATTTCCACATGGGTATAGGCAATGGATGCATCATACCTTTGGACTTTTTCCGCTCAGCTTTAACTTGCTAACATACCAAACACCCTGATATATATTCCGTAATCTCCTTCTTCATGTTATCCCACCAGAAGTGTTCTCGGAGATCATGATACATTTTGGTACTCCCCGGATGGATAGAGAAGGTCAATCTATGTGCATAATTCAATAACTCCTTCTTTATCTCTAGATCATATGGTACACATAATCGTGTCCCAAATCTTACAACTCCTTCCTCATCAATTTTGAAATTATAGGATTTCCCATTTTTAACAGCTTCCACCCTTTTCTGAATTTCCACATCCTTTCTTTGAGCAACCTTTATTTTCTCCAAGAGGGATGGTTTAGAAATCATTTGAGAAAGGATTGATGATGTTCCTCCCTTAATTATTCCCATGTATATTCTTTGAAAATCTAAGAAGATCGGATCCTTTTCAATTCTCATCATTGATAAAGATACAGGATCCTTTCTACTTAGATCATCCTCCACCTTGTTTGCCTTACCGGGATGGTAGTGGATTGAGTAGTCATAATCCTTGATGAGATCTATCCATATTCATTGGCGCATATTAAGCTCTTTCTGTGTGAATATATATTTGAGACTCTTGTGGTCAGTATATATCTCACATTTCCCCCCATAGTGATAATGCCGCCAGATTTTCAACGCAAAGATCACAGCCGCCAACTCCAGATCATGCGTGGGATAGTTTTGCTCATATATTTTCAGATTCCTTGAGGAATATTCTATCACTTTATCATTTTTCATTAGCACACAGCCTAAGCCTTTCTTAGAAGCATCACTATACACCACAAAGAGTTCTCCACTTGAAGGGAGTGTGAGTACCGGTGCAGTGATAAGCCTCTTTTTCAACTCCTTGAAACAGTCTTCACATTCCTATATCCAGACGTACTTTACTCCCTTCCGTGTCAGCTTGGTCATTGGGTTTGACAATCGTGAAAAGTTCTTCACAAATCATCGATAATACCCAGCTAGACCTAAAAAGTTGTGGATCTCCGTTACAGAAGTTGGCCTCAGACACTCTTCAATTGCCTTCATCTTGGAAGGGTCCATAGATATCCCTTTCTTGGTGATAACATGTCCCAATAATGATACTTCCTCCATCCATAACTCACATTTACTGTAATTTGCGTACAACTTCTCCCTTCACAAATTCTTTAACACAGTTTCCAAATGCTCCTCATGTTCCTCCTTGCTCTTGGAGTATATCAGAATATCATCAATAAAGACTACCAAAAATTTGTCGAGGTAATATCTAAAGTCTCTATTCATTAAATCCATGAAAATTTCTGGATAATTAGTGAGTCCAAAGGGCATCACTATGAACTCATAGTGTCCATACCTCGTTCGAAAGGCAGTCTTGAGAATATCTTCCTTCCTCACCTTTAATTGGTGATATCCCGACCGAAGGTCCACCTTAGAGAAATAACTGGCTCCACGAAGCTGATCGAACAATTCATATATCTATGGAAGGGAATACTTGTTCTTTATAGTTATTTTATTGATCTCATGATAATCAATTCAAAGGCGCATTGATCCATCCTTCTTGACGAAGAGGACTGGAGCACCCCACGGTGAAGCACTCAGGTGTATAAAACCCTTCTCCATATTCTCATGTAACTGCTTCTTCAGCTCTTCCAGCTCTACATTGGCCATTCTTTAAGGTGTATTTGATATTGGCAGAGATCCAGGGATAAGTTCAATTGAGAACTCAACCTCTCGGTCAGGAGGAAGACCATGAAACTCTTCGGAGAATACATTAGTGTAATCCCTCATGATGGGCATGTCTTTAAGCATGATTCTCTCATTTGTCTCAATAATTTGAGCTAGGTATGCATGCTCATAAGGAATAAATATCCAAACTTGAGACAAAGATTCTAAAGGAGACTCATCTTCTTCCTTGCAATTGTAAAGAATTGGAGGATGATTTGGGATGTGAAGAGTAATCTCCATTTCCCGAAAATTGATGTTGGCCTTGTACAAAGATAGCCAATCCATGCCCAAGATAGCATCAAACTCCACTAAAGGAAGTATGACAAGATTTGATGGGAGGTTCAGTCCAAAAAAATTAACCGGGGAGGAGTTATAAACCATGGATGCAATAATTTCCCCATTCACTATTCTTACAGATAACTTTTCCTCTAAATTTTGAGGTGGTGTTTGAATAGTTCTACTAAACTTTCATGATATGAAAGAATGAGTAGAACCAAAATCAAATAGTACGTTCACTATTCTTGAATGAATAACAAGCGTACCTGTCACCGCATCATTTTTTGGCTCCACCTCAGAAGTAGTGATAGCATAAGCCCTTCCTTCTTGCCTTGGAGGTTGTTGAAGATTGCCTCCGAAAACCCTCGGCTTAGGGTAATTGTTCGCATAATTCCCAAGATCCTTGCAGTTATAACACTGCACTGCAGGCTGAGTGTTGATATTAACCTTCCTTTATTCTTCAATAGTAGCGGGATTTTTCATATCCCTTCAGCAGTTCTTGGCCAGATGACCAAACTTCCCGCATTTGAAGCAATTCCTGGTTCCCTTGAGACAGTCACCAAGATGCTTCTTCCCACAATTCTTGCAAAGGGGAAAGTGAGGCTTCTTTCCATCATGGGATTTTTTTGATGAACCACCCATGCTGTTCTCCATTTTCCAATTCTTGTTACTAGGCCCATGAGACCACTGAGAGTCTCCAATCTCATTTCAACCTTGAGGGCACAACGAACAATCTCCTCATAGCTGTCGAAGTATCTAATCTCCAACACTTTTCATAGACTCAGCTTTAGTCCGCTAAAGAAGCGATCCACCTTGCTTTCGGTGTTCATGACAGAGCCAGAGGCATACCTTGAAAGCCTTGTAAAGTTTTCTTCATATGCCCTGATGGACTCATCTTCATTCTGCTTGAGTCCAAGAAACTCTCTTTTCCATCTTGAGATGGAGCGTTCGGGGAAAATATTTTTTGAAAAACATCCTCTTGAATTCCTCCCAATATATGGAATCAATTTCCTCTTGGAACTTTGTATTCTTGATCAGTGTCCACCACTGATCAGCTTCCCCATCAAAACAATAGACGTCCAGTACAACTTTCTCTTCTTCCGAGCACTGGAGGACAGATAAAATCTTTTTTCAATAGAGTTAATCCATTTTTCTGTGAGGAGGGGATCAGAAGACCCACTAAACATGGGAGTCCTTTGCCGCATGAAGGATTTTATGACAACTTGCTCTTTCCTTGGAGGAGGGTGACATTCCACCTGATTCAAGTTATTATTCATAACTTGATCCAGCTGAGCAAGTACTGCCATAAAGTTTTGAGCACTCGCTTCCATCACATCAGGCATGTCATTAGGGCAATCATTACATTTCCTATCACATTGGTTGTTGGAACATGTTCTTCAATTTCCCGCCATTAACTAAGAAAAAGAACATATAATTAGAGGTCTTGAATACTTAGCTATTGAGCATAAAAATAAACTTTGAACATAAAAGTATGAACTTATAAAGAAAAAGTATATCCTGACTTGTGATTCCTTAGGTTTATATCTAGGTTATCCTCAATCTATTTCTTAACTTATATTCTTATGGGCTTCTTTTTGTCCCTTAATAATGGTTTACACTAAGCTTGTGATAATACCAAAGCATATCCCCTGGGAGTGTTGTAACCAAGAGTGCAGCAAAGCCTGTTGTCATGTACCGATTATCGTTCGAGTCTAGCTCAAAGAGGTGTTTTTGGATTTTACCCCTAGATACATCTGTTCCAGAGCCGTCTCTACCTGCTCGTATCCATACAGGGATGTATTTTCTTGATAAAACACTTAATCTATACTCACCAAAATTTAGGACTGTTTTATTATACTTAGTCTCATCCTTAAGGTTCTTGCTATGGAGATCTATTCCTAATCTCAAAAAATAATTAGACCTCCCTCTGATACCAACTATAGCGACCCAAACCTTTTACATATAACATTTCATTATTTCAAGCATAATTAATCATCAGAGTACAAGCCAAGGATCATTAATTCTAGTGTCTTGGAAGACTAGGTACATATAACATAAAACATGGGGCTAAAAAAACTTCTTTATTTAATCTCCATAAAGAGATTCTAACTTTCTTTGAGCTCTTACATATACATAGGGTACCCTGGGGAACACATGAACAAAGGGATGAGCTAAAAATCCCAGTAAAGGAATGAACATAAGGATACATCTCAAGAACATGAGTTAGGAGGTATGACATAATGATATCCAAAGCATGAAACTTATAAAATAATTTAATATAAGCATGTGATCATATAAACATGGAATCATATAAATGTGGCAGAATCATAAATCACATCTTTATTACGGGTCAAGGCTAACTGCCAATCTCGTTTCCCATTTCAGTATGGGTCAAGGCTAACCGCCAATCCTGTTTCACATCGCATCTCATGAGACTTATCCTTACCCAATGCATTGGAGCGCTATCTGGGCGCACCCATCTCAACATTTTCATGTATATTATTGCCACATAAATATTCTTACCACATATATAATCATACATAATCAACCATACATAAACATAAGGGTACCCATTGAAAGAATTGGGTACCACCATCATGACATAAATCATAACCAATGGGCGTATCATGAAAGTGTCCATGTAAGGAAAGAATTAGAAAGCACATGGAATTTCATAGGGTAAAATAGGCATATAACATGGTAAGTGGTGTCAAACATAAGTGACAACATATGAGAAATGTATTTTAGAAACATTATCATTAAAACATTTTTGTGCGGTTTTATGGAAAATACTATAGAGCTTTTAAAATAGTAAAGAAGAAATTATTTTATATAAAACCATAATTGAACCAAGAAGGTTTTAATAATAAAAATACTGAATTTACAAAGACAATGGTGTCTTAAAATAGAGGATATAGTGCACTTCAAATTTGGGTAAAAATTCGGGAAGTCCCCTTAAAACAGGTTTGCTTATCGGAAAGTTCTAAGGAGGGAATCTTTCAAAAACATGTATATACCCAAAAGAAAGTGATGAAAGGGTCTTGATATTATAATATTTTACAACTATCCATAATTCATAATATTAACATAAATATATTTTATAACACCATTTTTAAATAAATATAAGGCAACCCAAAAGAACGAAGAAGGTTTGGGTAGAATTCGTTACGATTTTATCGGCATGGTGTCGGGTGTACCTAAGAAGGATTGATGAGAGATAAAAGGGGTTTATAATCACTTATAAAACATTAGGAAAGTATGGGGAAGGTGTATAAACATACTTCATCACTTGGTATTACACAAAAAGTAATATCATAGAGAACAATATTGATTAAGAGTGAAAATGGGAGGATCCCTTACCTTAAATCCGTTGGAGTTCTCCACTTGTTATTAAAGACCTGAATAAAAAAATTAGGCTTATTAATTAATAAGTCCAGAACCTATTCTATATGTAATTTATTTATTATAACCATTTTTAGTTCATTAAAATCCTTTTTTATTAGTTATAAGGTTCAATTTCATTGTTCGGGCTCGTTTGTTTACTTGGCTTTAAAAGATCGGTTAACTTATATTCAAGTTTGGATTATATGCAAGATGAAAGTGATTGTCTAGAATGGAAGTTATATTATTTAGTTAATATCCAGTAGATTACATGGTTTTATTTTTAATTATGTTACTTAGATTGAAGTCTAATTATTATATATATATAACCATAGTGATAACCGTTTTTGTTGATCGGTGGATTTGATTACAAAGAATGTGTTTTGATTTATAACTTAATTCCATTTGTAGCAAAGGATTATAGAACCAAAAATAGGATATATTACATATATAATAATCTTGTTCAACCATAATTCAAATGGTTTCATAACCATAATTAAATATAATAATATAAATTGATAAACCGTTGTCCTTGAATGTGCTAAATTAGCACATCTCAAACGGTGCTTTCATTTATTTCAAATAAAAGGGTGGGGAAAGGGGAGAAGATAATGAAATATACCACTATCATGAATACATTATAGTACATGTATGTTACTGGATTTATCATAATATTATGGTGAATTTAGGTTAGGAAAGAAATAAAAAAGAAAAAAACTTAAAAGAAAAGAAGAAATTTGGGAAGAGGAATTTACCTCTTGAGACTTTCTCCTTTGAGAACCTATTAAAGGGTGAGGTTTTGGTATTTTGAGGAGGATGAGAGATTTTGTATGTGGGGGAGGACCTTGGTGAGATATTTGGGTAGAATTTAGAGAAGTCTTGAATCTTGAGAGGAGTGCAGAGAATAGGGAGTGAAGGGGGGTTTTTATAGTGGAGGGGAGGAGGGATTTCATGATATTATAATCCTTAATTTATTATTTATTCACAAGACAAAGAATAGTAAGTATTACATAACCAAGAATAGTAAATGGGTCATGTGAATTCAAATCATGGGTGGTGACATCATCCATGATGCTAGTAATAGTCTATTTAGCTTATAATGTATAAATACGGTAAATTACCATATTTTACTATTCATCAAAAAATTAAGTTTTTCTTATCAGACTCCAAAAAACATCTTGAACACAACTGTGTATATCATATTTCCAAAATTCCAAACACATAAGTGAAAAAATTATGTTTAAAGGTCACTTATCACTTAGTAGATCATTATTATGTGATTTCATGGCATATTTATAAGAAGGGAATTTCCATTAAAAACATTGGGTCGTTACAGCCAACCCATTTAGTTGGCACATGGTGTGTGCCTGGACATGTGTTATTTCACATATATTTTCACACATAAAGGGTAGTACATGGTGTGTCAAGAGGAGCACATGTTGTGCCATCCTTATCTTCATTGAAACCCTAGTGCCGCTGTTGAGGGAGGTTACGCGCAGTGTGTTCTTAATTTTACACAGGGTGTAGTCGAGATTTTCCAGAAACCCAAGGGTTTCTTTGATTTCAGATGCTTCTTCCAAATATTCACCAATCAAAACTGAGGTCAACAAATTTTACTCTGAAATCCACTAATATAGCTAAAGAATTTGGAATCCCCCCACCTTTCATTGTGAATCGACCTCGTTTGGAAATGAGGGTTTGGATGAATCTTCCACACACTACCGTGGATTCGATGCTCATTGGATTTTTGTGAAACCTTTGAATTCATAATCCTTGAATTATTACATTTCTAGATCTATTCCTTGCTCACTATTTCATCACCATTAGGCAAATACTTCACAAATCCAGGTTCCCGATCAAGTTTGGGTCGCCCAAAAATTGTCAAACCAGGATCCATAGGGATTACATGGTGAGGAACGTGAAGAAACAAGAGGGAAAGAAACAAAAAAAAAGGTTTGGATTGTTGGAAAATAATTCTTGAAAAATTATCAAGAACTAGCATCCAAAATTAGATGAATAATTAATAAACAACATGTTCTTAGCTATTGGGATCTGGAGGGGGGGATCATATTGAGAAATCAAGTTTCAACATGCTCAAACATTTAATCCATAGTGTAAAAACACCAAAGACGAGTCCTAACTCTATTTGGATCAATCATTGGTGAAGAATAAACTCATTAATGGGTTATAGAGGTGCCACTACATTCATTGTGCTTCGATCCTCCTCGAATCATAGGTTCATCGTTCGTTCTTCATTCGCTAACGGAGAGGAGAAGAAGGTAGAGATTATTGGTAGACTCAGGGTTATGAAAACCCTAGAAAATATCTACCATGAGATATTTAAATATTCTCACTTAATTAATCTTAAATTCAATTAATTAAATTAATTAATTATTTAATCAATTAAACACACCTCCAATGAGCGATGGGTCGAGATGCCCCGCGTTGACTCGTTTTATGTCGCGCCTAGGGAAAACAGGATCTCAGATTTCTAATCCAATAACCCATTTAAGAGTTTTACTAGTTTATTTAATTAACCATGAATTCAATATAAAATATATTTAATATTTTTACAAAAATAATTATGGGCACACTGGGCCTTGGAATTTCACTCTATCCTAGAGCTTGGCTCTGTAAAAACATTTAGAAATATTTCAAAGTCTTATAAGGAAAAAACTGGGTCTCTACATCAATTCCTCCTTCATTATTTTCATCCTCAAAAAGAAAAACTAAGAAAACAACTCGGGATACTGATCCCAAATATATCTCTCCCACTCCCAGGTACTCTCTTGCACTTTTCTGTGCCACTACAACACTTAAACCAAAGGGATGGCTCATCCTTGAAAGGTTTGTTCCAGTTAGTCCTATATCTCCATAGGGTGATCTGCAAATGTGGATCCATCTTTGATATCTAGGTCTCCCCATTCAATAATTTGTGTAGGATCATGCACACATCTCCTCAGCTGTGACACATGGAAAATGTTGTGCACTTTCTCCATCTTTGGGGGTTAGGTGAGGTGTTAGGCAACCTCTTCAACCCTCTACACGATCTCGAACGACCCAATGAACCTCAAGGATAACTTACCTCCCTAACCAAACCTCTGCATTTCACGTCATGGGGAGGCCCTCAAGAATATGTGGCCCCTCTACTCAAACTCCAAGGGCCTATGATGCTGATCTACATAGGACTTATGTCTACTCTGGGACATATTCATCTATTCCCGGATGACCTGTACTTTCTCTGTGGTTGTCTGCACCAACTATGGGCCCATAAGAGAGGACTGTCCAATCTTTTTACAACACAAGGGTGACTTGTATGATCTCCCATACAAGGACTCAAAAGGTGTCATGTTGATGGTGGAGTGGTGGCTGTTGTTGTACGTGAACTCCACTAAGGGTAGGTGATCCTCCTAATTCCAACTGAAATCCAACACATAGGCTCTCAGTATATCCTCTAGCACATAGATAGTATACTCAGCTTGCTCATCAGTCTAAGGATGAAAGGCTGTACTCATCCACAATTGGGTCCAAAATGCCTCATGTAGGCCTCTCCACAATTGTGATGTAAACCATGCATCACGATCAGAGACAATCGTTGAGGTTACCCCATGAAGGCAGACGATCTCTCGTACGCATAACTACCCAAAACTCTCCACCAAAATCTACTCCCTGGTGGCAAGGAAGTGTTCCAACTTCGTGAGTTGGTCTACTATCACCTAGATGGCGTCATGGAACTTCTTTGTACATGGAATACCCATGATGAAATCTATGGACATGCTGTCCCATTTACACTCTGGAATATCAAGAGGCTACAACAAACCCACAAGAACCCGATGCTCAGCCTTCACCTACTAATAGGTAAGGCATCGTGAGACGAACTCAACAATGCTTCATCTCTTGTCAAACCACCAAAAATACCACTGAAGGTCCCTGTACATCTTCCCCACATTAGGAGGTATAGCTAAGGGATAAGTGTGGAACTCCCACATATCCTCTTCCCACAATGCGACTGGAACCACTATTCCCCCCCATAATAAGATCTCTTGATTTCCTCCTTCAGAATATCCATCTAGTGTATCGCTTATGGATATCTGATCATGAAGAACATCACAGTCGATGCCTCCCAGTTGGGACACTTTCACATGCTCAAGGAGTGAAGGAGCCAGCACAGTTGAATACAAGAAAATTGTACCCTCTTGCTCCACCAGGTCAGTTGTAGGGAAGCCAACCACTCTAAAGATTCCTGCACTAGGAGAGCCTAGGACTTCCTGCCAAGGGTATCTGCTACAATGTTTCCCTTTCCTAAAGTATAGACTATCTCGAATTCGTAACCCTGTAGGAACTCTAACCAGTGTTGTTTCCTCAAATTTAGGTCTCTCTGAGTGAATACAAACCTGAGACTCTGGTGGTCCGAGTAAACCACTAAGAGTTCTCCCAGAGGGAAGTGCCTCTACATCCTAAAGGATAAGACTATTGCTACGAGCTCTAGACCATGAGTCACATAATTTTTCTCATGGGTTCTCTACTACCTCGAACCATATGCGATGACCACCTGTCTTTACACCAACATGAAACCAAGACCAGCTCATGAGGCATTGCAAAACACCAAGAAATCAACACATTCCTCTAGTAACCTGAAAATCAAAGCGCTCATCAGACTCTAACTCAATTCCCTGAAGACCTTATGGCATGAATCAGACCAAGTAAACAACTATACTATCTGTGTCAGAGCGGTCAAATGGGATTCAATCTTGGAGAAGTCCACCACAAATCTCTTATAGTCCCTGCCAAGCCAAGAAAACTTCACACCTATGACACATTCTTGGGTGGATCCCAAGAAATCACCAGTCCAATCTTCACTGGATCCATGGATAAACCTCATTTAGAAATTACATTCCCTAGAAAGTGAACCTCCTATATCCATATCTAGTATTTCAATATCTTTCCATAAAGCTGGTTCTCTCAAAGTAAATCAAGGAACCTCCTAAATTTATTTTCATGCTCCTCCTCTATCGCAGATTAGTCAATTATGTCATCGATGAAGAAAAAAACTGGTCCAAGTAAGGCTACAAGACCTGGTTCATCAAATCCATGAAAATAAAGGGGGAATTCATCAAACCAAAAGGCATCATGAGGAACTCATAGTGTCTATAGCGACATAAAAAATCCAACTTCAAAATATCAGCCTCAAAAACCCACAACTAGTAATATCCGAACCTGAGATTGATCTTGGAAAACCATATTTCACCTCATAGATGATCAAATAGGTCATCAATCCTAAAAAAGGGGTACTTATTCTTTATCATGTCCTAGTTCAGGTGATGATAATCCATAAAAGCCACAGGCTCTCGTCCACCTTCTTTATAAATAGAACTAGAGATGACCAGGGAGACATAATGGGTTTGATAAAACCTTTCTCAAAAATATCCTCTAGCTAAAAACCTATCTTCTGGAGTTCAGTGGGTTCCATATGATATACTGTAGATGATATTGGGGCAGTCCTCAGTTGCAATTCAATTCAAAACTCCAAATCCCTCCACGAATGTAGTCCCATAACATCTTTGGGAAAGAAATCCATATAATCCTCCACAATTGAAGGAATCCAGATGCTTGAAGAGTCTGGTGTACCAAGGGTCATACACTAGTTTATGGGTAATAGACTGTAACCTCTTTCTCACAGCACCCGTTCGTCTCACAATGAGGTCTCTCTCACTGAATAAGGAGAACCTCATCCCATTAGTGCATAGGCATCTGACTAAATTGTGGTAACAATTAATCTAGGCCCAGACCATAGAAAGACAATCCATGCCCAAGATAACATCATAGGGTTCTATCATTATGACCAATAGGTCCCACATGAACCCCTCTCCTCCAAGTGATATCACACCCTACTGGAAGATGAAAGATATGGAGGAAGCTTTCCCTGCGGGAACCTCAAGGCATAGCTGCTGTGCTAGCATCTCCATGGGGAGCTCCAGTGTAGAGACTCGAAGCTTAACGTACATGGACATTACATTACATTTGCGGAATACTTAGTACATAACAAAAACACACACACAAGGATCGTAATAGTTTAGTGTCTTTGGAAACTCGGAATATAATCTTCTAATCCTGGTGAAAGATCTTCAACATCTCCCATAAAGATCTTCCTTTTTTTTAACCTAAAACCTTTCCTTATATCATGGGGAAAAGAAAACATGAAAGGGTGAGCTCAAATGCTCAGTAAGGGTAAAAAAAAGAAATATCAATCACATCATATACATAAGCACATAACTTTTGGAAATCTTAACCGGTAAAAGATATCATAATTTCATAACCTAGAATAACTCATGGCAGTGAAATGTAATCACAATAATCATAACTTAAAACATTAAACTTTGTGGCATACACAAATAATCATAGAGAATCATTTCTTGTTAGTCAAGACTCATTGCCAAGACTATCTTAGTGGACAAAGTCCCTTTCTGAACCGAGTCACCCTCGTTTCAGTCCTGTTTCACTGAACCGGTATAACCTACCATTCCAGCCATGTCTATCTCATGAGATATAAAATCTTTACCCAATACATTGGAGGGAGATATAGGTCCCAACCATCTCATAATGATACCATTCTTATGTGTGCCACAAAATCATAAATCATACATCATTTCATAACCCATGTAATAAAAATGGGATTCTTAAACAACATGACATCATAAAACCATTCATATAGGATAAAGGAATTCATAAACATAATTCCATCACAACATAGTCAAATCAATGTAAAAATATGGATAGAAACAGAACCCTTTATTATCTTAGATGGAAAATAATTTTGATAAAACACTTGAAATGAATTCTTGAGGAAAATATCCTTTCTTCTTCAAAATCAATTTCTTTTCACAAAATATCATGCAATTTTAAAAGAAAGAGATTTTATTGAAAATACTCATGAAATATTTTTGTGAAAGATTCATGAAAATAAGGCTTTATAAAACCGTAAAAATCCATTCGTGTCATTTAAGTTAAAAAAACATTCTTCTCGTAATTTTGTCGAAAAAGTCAAAAAGTACCTCGTACGAAAAACGAAAAAAGATTCCTTTCATATATTTGACTAAAAACTCACCGAAGGGTAAAATTGGATTTAAATAATTGTAGGTGGATGAAAATAATATTACATATTGAGGAAACATGGATTTGGATGATAAAATACACCCTAGTAAATTTCAAAGTATAAACAATCTCGGATAAAAATTGAGATTTGCGAGATTTTCCCTTACCTTAGGTCCGATTTGCTTCGTAAGTGTCCGAACCTCCTGTATAATGATTTAAATCATGTTATTGACTTATTCCAGAATCATATTCATTGTTATTATATCATATATGGTCCACTTATGACTTTATATTACCCGTTCTTTTGTAAATTCATGTTAAAGTAGCGTTTTGGGTAAAATCGTCTCATTTGTCGTTCGTGTTTTTAACTTGTAATTATTAATATGATTACTTGGATCATGATTACTTATATCCAGAATGTAAAACATGATTTATATATAATATATATTCAAAATATATATATATATATAATATATCGATAAATGGAATGAAATACACCGTTCATGGAGACGGTAGTCCATACGTACGCATGAACGCTGTTTTCGTTTCCTTATTGAAGTGAATGGAATTAAGTAGATGACATACATATAAATTTACATAAGTCCAGTATCATTATTATGTCATATATTTCATTAGTACTTATTATATATACTTTATAATCATTCATGAATGGTTAATCATTGTGAATGAATCTCATCGCGTCGTGGAGACGGTAGTCCGTACGTACGCACGAGCGATGATATCGTTCCCATGGTCGTGGAATTGTGTTGAAGTGTATGTAGACTATTTCAGTATCAATATCACTTTATAATAATCATATATAGTTACTCATTACACCATTATACCCATCCTATTAAGGTGGTGGTGGAAAATAGATTACACCACGGCGTGGAGACGGTATTCCGTACGTACGCACGCGCGGTGATTTCATTTTTCCGTAGGATGGAGAGAAGGTGAATTAGGGTTGTTTCATATTTATAATAACATATCAGTATGTAAGTAATACTGATGTTATTACTTTTTCATGAAACAACTAAAGAAGAAGAAGTTGAAGAAGAAAGAAATTGAAAAGATCGGTAATGGATATTACCTCTTCTTTGAAACGCCTCTTTGAATCCTCCACTTAGGAAACTAAGATTGGTCTTTGAAGAAGACCAGGACCTCTAGGATTATTCTAGGGAAGTGGAGAAGGGATTTTTTCAGGGGTTTGACAAGCTTGAGTGCTCAAATTGGTGTGAAGAGGAGGGGGAGGAGGTGTCCTTTTATAAGGGAGGAGAGGGTCACCTTAGGAATATCTCAAAATATTATTTTATATTAAAGTCAAAATCGGTTTATAATGGTTCCAAAGGGTCCTATTTAGAAGCTAAAGTGGGGATGGGTCTAAATACTATCAACCAATAGGATTTAGACAAGTTTAGGTTATTATTTTAACCTTATCAATTAGATTTAACTCTAAGTTAAATAATTTAACTTTTACCATGTCTTTTTGTTTTCTTACACTATATGGTTAATACACTTACTATAACATGCCAAAAGAACCCCAAATTGTTTATTATTAATATATATATCCTTATATAAGTCATTTGGCCTAACCTT
The DNA here is from genome assembly GCA_963277665.1 of Viscum album. Lineage (NCBI taxonomy): Eukaryota > Viridiplantae > Streptophyta > Magnoliopsida > Santalales > Viscaceae > Viscum > Viscum album. The sequence continues at coordinate 1,298,276,110 of OY728135.1, forward strand.
AGATTTTTAGGAATAAAATAACAATTAATAATATAATATTTTATTTAAAAACTATTTTGTGTCAATTTTGACACTATTTAGTAATTGATTTTTGTGAAAATCATAACAGAATGATAAGTTCGAAAACAGTTAATTAAATAAATACTAACATGTCATATTAACCTAGAAAATTAGTGTAATTCATAAAAAGTCTCAAATTAGATCTATTTGGGTATTTATAACATCAATTATGTCAATATTTCATTAATAAGATAATTACTGCATCATCTTTGTGTCATAAATAAATTAAATTATTTGATGTCTAAAAATTACAAATAAAATAACATTATGTAGGAAATCTTTTTATCTTTCTAAGTAATATTTAAAATCGAATTTATCTTATGTATAACCCTATATTAAAAATGTTTTAGTAAATAAACTTTGATTTTAATTCTTTTAACTCTTCTTTGAATTAAATAATAATAAATGTCCTAATCTAATCCAAGTGGGCCTAAATGGTCATATTTTATTCCTAAGATTGTTTTTGGTCGAATTACACTTATCCAATAGAATTTGGACATGTGTTAGGGTAATAATAATATCATTTTTACCCTTAATTACCCTATTTACTTTTAACCGTGGTAAAAAAAAGTAAAAAGTTACTATTCACCAAAAAATTATTTTCATCTCATTGAACAACATTTTACTTACTGACATCAACCGTGTCTCTCGGATTTTTGAAATTCCACTCACAGAAGCGGTAAAATTAAGTTTTATGAACAATTCAGTTTTTTTAACTACCACTTAGTGGTTTCACTATTCATCAAAAATTGAAAGTTTTCAGAAAAATACTAAAAATTAGGCCTAAGATATATTTGATATTATGAACTCAAAAATGATGTCTAGTTTACCAAATTCAAAACATATCAGTTGCATTAATTAATTTAGAAATTAATTCCCGTCGTCAAAACAATTAGCGTGTTTTTAAGAGATAATAACTATCAAAAGATTGACACTTGTTTATAACTGGTTTGAATGTGAAATTACATCCAATGACCAACATTGTATGAAATTGTAAAAATATATTCTAAATATACTTTAAAACCACTCAAATTAAAAGTTTATCACTATTAATTATTTCAATTAAAAAAGTTGTTTTTAATTATAATTTAGTAATTTTCACTATTCGTCAGAATATGAAAGTTATCCGAAAAGTACCAAAATTTCACCCTAAGCTAATTTCGATATTCCGAATCCAAAAATGAAGTCCATTTAAAAAAAATAAAATTTACAAAATTTCAAAAAGTGGTTATTACTATACATAACGGCTAGTTTTAATAATATTTTAATAGCATATCGTTGTTTAGCGAGACTTGGTGTTGCGTACAACACACGCTATCGTGAAAGGTCGCAATTGCGTGTAATTCAAGCCAGGTCAGAGATGTGTGTTGTGAAAGCTTCTTTTGGTGTAGCGTATAACACAAGACATTAATGAAATTAAAAAGAATATTTTTCATAAAATCTCGGGGTGTTACATTCTACCCCCCTTAAAATGAATTTCACCCTCGAAATTCGTCGGGGTTATAAATGGTTTACTATTTGAAAGTTTCTTTGATAGAAACCCACATCGTAAAAAGGAATACCAAAACTTATCTTTAAAAACTAAAGTATAAAACGTAATGGTTACCCAAGTTAACTAATCACTGGGTATCCACATAGGAGAACATAGGTGAAAATATGGACATGGAAGAGAAATCTAACCATCATGTTCTGATGGAGAGTGGTAGAGGACATGGCTATGGAAAAGCAAACAATCACAAATCCATAAATTTGTGACGATCTAAGGTACCATCTGATTAATCAGATATAAGAGCACTAGGACAACATTTTTAGTTTTCAAGATCGTTTCCCTAAAGTTGAAGAATTTGAATTAGAATAAATACTTACTTTATTTTGGTACAATCTCACTGTTGTTTGTGCCTTGAACAATTTCCACTTCATCTCTTAAATAAATGAAGTTGAATTTGTTATTCGTGAAGTGTTAGCAGATCATGTGATAGAATGACGGGTCATTCCATCTGTCTCAAACAAAAGGTTAGCAAAAGTTATAAGTACATCTTATGGTTAATCGTATATGGTTCCAAAAATGAACTTATACTTCATATATCATACCGCTTAATAAAATAAAACTAGTTTCTACTAACCAGGGATTTCCTGTAGGCCAGTGGTAGGCGATAAAGGCCAGTCACACTTCGGTTGTGGGTTCGATTCCCACAGCCTTGTCCGACGTGATGGGCTATCGCCCATCCTGCAGGTTGTCCTTTTTCTAAAGCTATATTAATATAACATCCCATCAATAATACTAACTTATGTCCAACATAATCCATTCCAATCTTTAGGCTTATCCATAATACTGCCGTCCACTCTCAGAGATTTAATACCATCATTGATCCCCATATATCATAAGATATATCTTGTTAGTCACATTCCAAACATTCAAAGGCCTTAATCTTGTACTCTCTTGAATACCCATTGAACCATAGTGAAAACTTGAATGCATTTAAAAGTTAACACTTTCCATATACCAAAATCCTCAAAATTCTATATACTCAAACCATGATATCACTTAGTCCTTATATAAATCATGAGCTCATGAATACTGTAAAACATTTCATTTTCTCGTTTTCCCTTCATTATGCGCATATCATCTTATTTCCAAAAATATCTCAATCACTTTGAATACCACATTAGACCAATACATAAATATTCCAATACTCCATGATACAACATTATTTTGGAATCCCATTACATAAACACTTAATCATTCCACCACATCGTTGTCATATTCAACATCGCCAATAGTGATCGCATGTGACTTCCCTTTGTCCTTTGCCTTAAGCGGTTGCTCATGTCGATCATCACTAACCCTTGGATTAGGGAATTTATTAGCATAATGCCCCATTTCCTTGCACTTGAAGCATTGAAGTGTTGGTGGTGCGTTCTCTGCAGTGTTTGCTTTATTCACATCATTAGAAACCCTTTTTCCATTACTTAGACACTCAGCTGCTCGATGACCTTCTTTTCCACACTTAAAACATTTTCTAGTCCCTTTAAGACAATCTCCACCATGCTTCTTTCCACACTTTGTGCATAAGGAAACATTCATCTTCTTTTCACCATTATTCTGAGATTTCTCCTTGAACTCCATCTTTCATTTCTTGTCAAAACCATGAGATGGATATGTAACACCAACATCCATTTCTACCTTGATAGCACAACGCACAATTTCTTCATAGCTACTGAAGTCTCTTATAGCTAATGCCCTTCAAAGACTTGGTTTTAAGCCACTGAAAAATCGATCAACTTTACTTTCAGGTTGGATGATAATGCCAGATGCATACCTTGCAAGTCTTATAAAATTCGCTTCGTATATACCAACAGATTCATCATCTTTCTACTTCAGCTCAAGAAACTCCTTTTCGATCTTTGTTCGAAGAATACGAGGGAAGTACTTACTGAAAAACAAGTTCTTGAACTCGTCCCATTCCATGGACTCAATTTCATCTCTTGGCCTTGTATTCTTGATAAGATTCCAGCATTAATCAGCTTCACCTTCCAAACGATATACTGCTAAGATGACTTTATCATGTTCAGAACATTGAAGAACTGAAAATATCTTTTCAGTGGTACTGATCCATTGTTCAGAAACAAGTGGATCGGAAGTCCCACTGAAAGAAGGTGGACGTTGCCTCATGAAGGACTCAATAGAATATTGTTCCCTTCTCTGCTCATTTGGAAGTCCAGAATGATTCATAGCTTGTGTAAGTATAGCAATAAGATTTTTCACTCCATCTCCCGTAACATTTGTTTGTTCAGGAGGACAATCATTGCATTGTCTATTGCATTGATCAACACGGTTCCTTCGGGTTCCAGCCATCGTCTAAAACCCCAAAAGAATAGTGTGAGAGGCAAAAATCATGATAGGGAAAACAACATTATAAAGGGGGAGTATCCTCAATATCCAACTTCTTAGGTTAAATTCTATGATCATTAGCGCAATTCTAGGACTATAACCTATACGTATACTTAACCTTAGAGACATCCCTAGACATACCATAGAAATATCTCTAGGGATCTCACTAACGTTTTCGCATCCTAGTTTCCAAAGGTTGACTAAACCTTTCCTCTGATACCAACTATAGAGACCCGAAGCTTAACGTACATGGACATTACATTACATTTGCGGAATACTTAGTACATAACAAAAACACACACACAAGGATCGTAATATTTTAGTGTCTTTGGAAACTCGGAATATAATCTTCTAATCCTGGTGAAAGATCTCCAACATCTCCCATAAAGATCTTCCTTTTTTTTAACCTAAAACCTTTCCTTATATCCTGGGGAAAAGAAAACATGAAAGGGTGAGCTCAAATGCTCAGTAAGGGTAAACAAAAGAAATATCAATCACATCATATACATAAGCACATAACTTTTGGAAATCTTAACCGGTAAAAGAGATCATAATTTCATAACCTGGAATAACTCATGGAAGTGAAATGTAATCACAATAATCATAAATTGAAACATTAAACTTTGTGGCATACACACATAATCATAGAGAATCATTTCTTGTTAGTAAAGAGTCATTGCCAAGACTATCTTAGTGGACAATGTCCCTTTCTGAACCGAGTCACCCTCGTTTCAGTCCTGTTTCACTGAACCGGTATAACCTACCATTCCAGCCATGTCTATCTCATGAGATATAAAATCTTTACCCAATGCATTGGAGGGAGATATAGGTCCCACCCATCTCATAATGATACCATTCTTATGTGTGCCACAAAATCATAAGTCATACTTCATTGCATAACCCATGTAATAAAAATGGGATTCTTAAACAACATGACATCATAAAACCATTCATATAAGATAAAGGAATTCATAAACATAATTCCATCACAACATAGTCAAATCAATGTAAAAATATGGATAGAAACATAACCCTTTATTATCTTAGATGGAAAATAATTTTGATAAAACACTTGAAATGAATTCTTGAGGAAAATATCATTTCTTCTTCAAAATCAATTTCTTTTCACAAAACATCATACAATTTTAAAAGAAAGAGATTTTATTGAAAATAGTCATGAAATATTTTGGTGGAAGCTTCATGAAAATAAGTCTTTATAAAACCGTAAAAATCCATTCGTGTCGTTTAAGTTAAAAAAAACATTCTTCTCGTACTTTTGTCGGAAAATTCAAAAAGTACCTCGTACGAAAAACGACAAAAGATTCCTTTCATATCTTTTAGTAAAAACTCACCGAAGGGTAAAATTGGATTTAAATAATTTTAGGTGGATGAAAATATTATTACATATTGAGGAAACATGGATTTGGATGATAAAATACACCCCAGTAAATTTCAAAGTATAAACAATCTCGGATAAAAATTGAGATTTGCGAGATTTTCCCTTACCTTAGGTCCGATTTGCTTCGTAAGTGTCCGAACCTACTGTATAATGATTTAAATCATGTTATTGACTTATTCAAGAATCATATTCATTGTTATTATATCATATATGGTCCACTTATGACTTTATATTACCCGTTATTTTGTAAATTCATGTTAAAGTAGCGTTTTGGGTAAAATCGTCTCATTTGTCGTTCGTGTTTTTAACTTGTAATTATTCATATGATTACTTATATCCAGAATGTAAAACATGATTTATATATAATATATATTCAGAATATATATATATATAATATATCGATAAATGGAATGAACTACACCGTTCATGGAGACGGTAGTCCGTATGTACGCATGAACGCTGTTTTCATTTCCTTATTGAAGTGAATGGAATTAAGTAGATGACATACATATAAATTTACATAAGTCCAGTATCATTATTATGTCATATATTTTATTAGTACGTATTATATATACTTTATAATCATTCATGAATGGTTAATCATTGAGAATTAATCTCATCGCGTCGTGGAGACGGTAGTCCGTACGTACGCACGAGCGATGATATCGTTCCCATGGTCGTGGAATTGTGTTGAAGTGTATGTAGACTATTTCAGTATCAATATAACTTTATAATAATTATATATAGAGACTCATTACACCATTATACCCATCCTATTAAGGTGGTAGTGGAAAATAGATTACACCACGACGTGGAGATGACATTCCGTACGTACACACGCGCGGTGATTTCATTTTTCCGTAGGATGGATAGAAGATGAATTAGGGTTGTTTCATATTTATAATAAAATATCAGTATTTAATTAATACTTATGTTATTACTTTGTCATGAAACAACTAAAGAAGAAGAATTTGAAGAAGAAAGAAATTGAAAAGATCGGTAATGGATATTACCTCTTCTTTGAAACGCCTCTTTGAATCCTCCACTTAGGGAACTAAGATTGGTCTTTGAAGAATACCAGGACCTCTAGGATTATTCTAGGAAAGTGGAGAAGGGATTTTTTCAGGGGTTGGACGAGCTTGAGTGCTCAAATTGGTGTGAGGAGGAGGGGGAGGAGGTGTCCTTTTATGGAGAGGGGCACCTTAGGAATATCTCAAAATATTATTTTATATTAAAGTCAAAATCGGTTTATAATGGTTACAAAGGGTCTTATTTCGAAGCTAAAGTGGGGATGGGTCGAAATCCTATCAACCAATAGGATTTAGACAAGTTTAGGTTATTATTTTAACCTTATCAATTAGATTTAACTCTAATTTAAATAATTTAACTTTTACCGTGTCTTTTTGTTTTCTTACACTATATGGTTAATACACTTACTATAACATACCAAAAGAACCCCAAATTGTTTATTATTAATATATATATCCTTATATAAGTCATTTGGACAAACCTTAGATTTTTAGGAATAAAATAACAATTAATAATATAATATTTGATTTAAAAACTATTTTGTGTCAATTTTGACACTATTTAGTAATTGATTTTTGTGAAAATCATAACAGAATGATAAGTTCGAAAAAAGTTAATTAAATAAATACTAACATGTCATATTAACCTATAAAATTAGTGTAATTCATAAAAAGTCTCAAATTAGATCTATTTGGGTATTTATAACATCAATTATGTCAATATTTCATTAATAAGATAATTACTGCATCATCTTTGTGTCATAAATAAATTAAATTATTTGATGTCTAAAAATTACAAATAAAATACAATTATATAGGAAATATTTTTATATTTCTAATGAATATTTAAAATCGAATTTATCTTATGTATAACCCTATATTAAAAATGTTTTAGTAAATAAACTTTGATTTTAACTCTTTTAACTCTTCTTTGAATTAAATAATAATAAATGTCCTAATCTAATCCAAGTGGGCCTAAATGGTCATATTTTATTCCTAAGATCGTTTTTGGTCGAATTACACTTATCCAATAGAATTTGGACATGTGTTAGGGTAATAATAATATCATTTTTACCCTTAATTACCCTATTTACTTTTAACCGTGGTAAAAAAAAGTAAAAAGTTACTATTCACCAAAAAATTATTTTCATCTCATTGAACCACATTTTACTTACTGACATCAACCGTATCTCTCGTATTTTTGAAATTCCACTCACAGAAGCGGTAAAATTAAGTTTTATGAACAATTCAGTTTTTTTAACTACCACTAAGTGGTTTCACTATTCATCAAAAATTGAAAGTTTTCAGAAAAATACCAAAAATTAGGCCTAATCTATATTTGATATTATGAACTAAAAAATGATGTCTATTTTACCAAATTCAAAACATATCAGTTTCATTAATTAATTTAAAAATTAATTCCCGTCGTCAAAACAATTAGCATGTTTTTAAGAGATAATAACTATCAAAAGATTGACACTTGTTTATAACTGGTTTGAATGTGAAATTACATCCAATGACCAACATTGTATTAAATTTTAAAAATATATTCTAAATATACTTTAAAACCACTCAAATTAAAAATTTATCACTATTAATTATTTCGATTAAAAAAGTTGTTTTTAATTATAATTTAGTAATTTTCACTATTCGTCAGAATATGAAAGTTATTCGAAAAGTACCAAAATTTCACCCTAAGCTAATTTCGATATTCCAAATCCAAAAATGAAGTCCATTTAAAAAAAATAAAATTTACAAAATTTCAAAAAGTGGTTATTACTATACATAACGGCTAGTTTTAATAATATTTTAATAGCATATTGTTGTTTAGCGAAACTTGGTGTTGCGTACAACACACGCTATCGTGAAAGGTCGCGATTGCGTGTAATTCAAGCCAGGTCAGAGATGTGTGTTATGAAAGCTCCTTTTGGTGTAGCATATAACACAAGACATTAATGAAATTAAAAAGAATATTTTTCATAAAATCCCGGGGTGTTACATCCAGCTCCCACACCAAGAGTCGAGAATAAAATAATGGCTATCAACTTTGTCTAATAGTACTTAGTAAAGATTAAAATAAACACAGATTGTACCTCGAATCATCTTGTGCACTGCAGGATCATAGACGTCCAAAGCCTGTAGTTGTCCGTGACCCCAGCCGCTAGCTCCCTGAGCCTGATGTGGGACATCAGATGGTGGTGGAAAGAGAACCTCATACCGTCACCCCCACCTATATCTCCTCCTTCTACTCTTCTAGATCTGACTCCTTGAGGACCCCCTGTCCCCTCCTGGGAGATCCCTGATCACAATGATATCTCTACCATAGCGGTCCGTTCGCTGCCTATCTGGGATGCTCAACTCACCTGGTCGGGCAGTCCCATTCCATGTGACCTCTCCCATCATAAATATAAAACCAAACCTCTCTAAGATTCTTGATGCTCTAAGATTCCCTTATACAACATGAATATTTGCCTAGGTCTTCCCACAAAAGGGTCTCCTATTCCGAGATCTCTGGTGTCTTCCTACTAATGTAGTTTCCTCAGATCTGTTGCGCCTACCGATAGCTCTAGCTATATGAAATCCATAAATAAGGAATATCTCTGTAAAAAGTGACCATTCTAGCACCCTGTCATAGGTCGGGATTCACAAGGGCACCAAGATGGCCCAAATCTCTCTATAGAGTCCTTACTTGAACTTCCATGCTTGGAAGTAGCCATATCTGATCATGTCAAGGGAGTAGCGGATAAGGTTCATGAACCTTTTTGCGTACTCTTATACTTTCATAACTCCATACTAAATCTATAGAAGCTCCTGAATCCAAATGTAGCTTAAGCAGGGGGTAGTAATCCTCACTAAACTACTGCTAGAAGTCGTCCCACGAGAGCGTCAACTCGTCATGCATCTGGGTGACTAAGCTTCACCAGCACCCAGACACTCCATGGAAAAGACTGGATTCCAAATCCACCATATGATATATCAGTGTCTAAACAAGCCTAAAAAATAGGCCAATAACTCCAACAAATCCTTTGCTTCCTGAGGATCTGGCTCACTGTGGAACCTCTGTGGTCTCTGGTGCTAGAACTCAAGGAGGGTGCTCAGCCTGTGCCCATCCTTAGCCTACTCTACTGGGACTATATTCTTCTCAACAGGTAGGGGTACCACTACCTACACACTGGGAGAAAGGGGTTTGCAAGATAGACCCTGAACTGAGGCCTTGTCGCTCATGGGGTCAGTGTCACGAACCAGAGCAGGTATCCTGGCTGGCTGGCGTCACAGAGGCATCCTAAAAGTTATCAAGGAGTGCCATTGTCATATGAGCATATATATATATACACACACATCAATGTAAAATGGGGAGATAAATCAAGAAGGATGGTCAAGGAATCAATTCTATATGATGCATGCACCATTTTTCCCTACAAAAAATGTCTCAGGGCATCGAGCCGACAAGCAAGTAATCATAGTCCTGGTGAATTTCTATGTTGGATGCCCGCACCATCACTGAAATCCCTGGCCCGAGAGCCACTCTTGAGACATGTTGATACTATTTACCTAAACCTAACCAATAAATTTTTAGGGAAACATCTAAACAATGTCCAAAGGGTCAAACCACCTCTGATACCACTTTATCACGACCCGACCCAAGCCGGGGATCGAGTCTCGACTACCCAAAGCTCGCTATCATAGGCCAGGGGGTGGAAACAAGTGTCGAAGGAACAAATAAACTTAGGGAGGCCATTACCTAAAACCTATACACATGAACACAACCCACTCAATGAAACAGTGAAGAGGAAAAGTAGAAATGGTGAAAACTTTTATAAAGTAAAATGAACATGCATGAACCTTCAGATGGTACAAGAGTACGATAGTGTCAACTAAAAAGTAAAGGGAAAAACACATGCCCAAACCATAAACCTTTCCCAATCTGAAGGAAGCTGAAAGAGAGTGACAGTCAAGAGATTCCTTCTCCTGAATCCAAACTACGACTAACCTACGTAGTCCACACAACCCGTATCCTAAAGCACCTCTGAGATCACGATCAACCTATCTGTCATCAACAAAAGACACGACACGTGTTGGGAAAATCCCATGCAGGGGTGAGTATATAAATACCCAGTAGGATGCCCCAAAAAGGTAAAGGGGGAGTTGTAAGAGATACACTAAAAAGGAAAGCATTCGAGAGAGGAAGTTATGATAAAAGTGAACAGAAAGAGTAAAACTAAACCCAAAAAGAGAGTGAAAGTAGACTAATAAAAACACAAGGAGATTGAAATGGTTAGGAGATGAACTCCTCATAAAGTATTTGATATTTATAGCTAGATATTAGAATCTTCCAACCAAAAGAAGCTAGACATAGAAAGAATGTGGCATACCCTGCTCATCTTCACCTCTCCTAGAAGGAGAGTAACCAAGATATAAGGACTGGGTACTGTAACCGGATAGATATATATATTTTCTTAGTTAAAGAAACCCAAATGATAGGGAAAGGGTATCTCCATATCAAAACTAATCCCAAGAAAGTGAGGGGCCAACAGTTCCAAGGTAAAGTCATCAGTGATTCCCAGTATCTCATGCGTCTTCCTAGGAGGCACAAGTCAAAGGGTCTCAAATCAATGCATCTTGATACTATCCACTTTGGGCGGTACTGACTCACACGCATGAATTTAGGTCATGTCACAGGAACCCATATCAATGGGGAAAGCAACCCTCTTTCTCGTGAGTCCTTATGTGAAGTGGATCCATGAATCACCACTATACTGCACAGTTGAGGGCCTTCTCTCATAGTCACCAAGGAATTCCACTGCCCAATCCTATTGGAGGGTACCACTTGGGACAATAACCAAGGAATTCCACTACCTAGACACCACTGGAGGGTAATCCCGATGAGTCATAAGGGGATGTAGCTACCTAGACCAATTGGAGGGTTATACTTGGAAGGTCATCAGGGACGACACTGCCCTCCCATTTAAAGGGTCATCCTAGAATGTTGAGGAACTCCATTGCCCAGATCTTATTAGAGGGAAACTCGGAATCATCGGGGACTACACTACCCAGCCCAACTGGAGAGTCATACTAGAATCATTGAGGACTATACTACCCAAGATAGTTGGAGGGTTAGCCCAAAACTGGTCTAGTAAAACTTGTCTGATTGCTACTATCATCAGGTGATGTCTCTGCATGTGCTAACCTAGAACATTTAGGTCATATCTCGAAATCCACTTATGAGGGAACCATCATGTTCTATGTGAAAAAACACTTAGGATATGCATCTTTTGGGCCAAAATTTTAGTCCAAATAAGAAGATATGGGGGTTTAAAGATCTCTTGGAAGAGATGAAGAAGAAAACAATGTGTAAAGACCCCACACAACATGTGGTCCTTCTCCGCTGCCTGGCCGTGTCTCTGAATGGTACGCAGGTCCCATCCCATGTAGTAGAACACGCCGTGTAGGTGGACTACATGCCATGTCCTAGATATCCGGGACTGAGGCCTTGTCTGCTGGCCGTGTCCGTGTACTCGGACCCTGTGTCAGTGTACTAGAGTACATGGTGTGTTGGTCCACATGGGATACTGCCCGTGTGGACAACCCATGTAATTAGCACATGGAGTGTTCCTGACCATGTGTTCCTTTACATAGATTTTCACATGGAAAGGGTCGTACACAGCGTGACAAGGGGAGTACACGCCGTGCCATCCTTATATTCTCTAAAAATATAGCATTGCCACTGAGGGAGGATACACGCCATGTTTTCTTAATTCTATATGGTGTGTAATCAAGATTTTCCAAAAACTTGAGGGTTTCTTCGATTCCTACCACTACTTCCAAATCTACACCAACCGCGACCAAGGTCATCAGATTTCACTCATAAATCCCTAGATTTTGCCGAAGAATGTGAAATCCCATTGCCATTCATCATGAATTGTACTAGTTTGAAAACAAGGGTTTGACTGAATCTTCCATACACTACCGTGACTTCGATCCTCATAAGATTTTCACAAAACCTTTGGATTCATCATCCTTACATTGTGACATTTCTAGATCTATTCCTTGCTCATGATTTCATCACCTTTAGGAAAATTCGTCATGAATCCGGGTGCCCGATCGATCTCGAGTCACTCGACAATTGTCAAATCAAGATCCACATGGATTCCACAGTGAGGAACATGAAGAAATGAGAGGGAAAGGCACCAAAAACAAAGGTTTGGATCATTGTCTAAGCATTCTTGGCCAATAATTAAGAACAAGCATCCAGATTAGATGGAAAATTAATAAAAAACATGTTCTTAGCTATTAGGATCAATCAAGTGGGGGCGCAGATTGAGAAATCAAGTTTCCACATGCTCAAAAATTTAATCTAGGGAATAAAAACACCAAAGACAAGTCCTACCTCTATTCATATCAATCATTGGTGAAGAATGTGCTCCCCAACGAGTTCGGGAGGTGTCACTGCATTCATTGTGCTTCGATCCACCTTGAATCAGAGGTTCATTGTTCGTTCTTTGTTTTCCAATGGAGAGGAGAATAAGGGAGAGATTTTTGGAAGAATTGGGGTTATGAAAACCCTGAAAAATCTCTACTATTAGATATTTAAATATTATCACTTAATTAATATTACATTCAAATAAATAAATAAATAAATTATTTAACCAATTAAACATTCTACCAACGAGCAAGGGGTCGGGACGCCCTGTGCCAAATTGTTTTATGTCATACCTAGAGAAAAAAATATGTTTTGGACCCAACCAAGGTCTTAGATTTCCGATATGATCACCCATTTAAGAGTTATCCCAATTTCCTTAATTAAATCCAAGTGCAATATAAAATATATTTAATATTTTTATAAAAAATAATCCTGAGCACATTGGGTCTTAGAATTGCACACCATCTCAGTGCCTAGATTTGTAAAAACATTTAAAAACATTTCAAATTCTTATAAGGTAAAAATAGGGTCTCTACACCCAGTAAGGGAATAAACATAAGAATAAATCTTATCACATTGGTTAGAAGGCATAACATAATGATATACAAAGTCATGGAATATGATTAAACATAAAAATAATAACATATATAACATGGTATCATATAATCATGGTATATTATTCATGTAGAAGCAACATAAAACTTGACTTTAACATGATTTGAGGCTCTTTACACATAGATAATCATGAGTCAAGGCTAACCACCAAGACTGTTACACATGGAGCACGAGTCAAGGCTAACCACCAAGATCATTGCACATAACATATCATGAGACTGAAAATTACCCAATGAATTAGATATCTATCTGGGAACACCCATCATAAAATTTTCATGAATATGTTTTCCACATAAATAATAATGCACAATCAATCAAACATAAACATAAGGGTTACCCATGGAAAGAATTGGGTGTCATAATCATGTCAAAAATCATAATAAATGGGAATATTGTAAAATCATCCATGAAAGAAAGAAATTAATTCATACATGAACATAAAAAAAGGAAAATAGGCATAGATCATGATTATTTATGTCAAACTAAAGTGATTACATGTAAAAAAAGTATTTAAGAAACTTTATAATTAAAAAATTTTAGTGCGGTTTAAGGAAAATATTAAAGAGACTTTAAAATGGAAAATGAGTAATATTTTATATAAAAAAATAAGTGAACCAAAATTTTTTCATAATAAAATGATTTATTTTATAAAAATAATGGTGGCTTAAAATATATTATAGAGTGCACTTAAAATTGGGTTAGAATTCAGGAAGTTCCTTAAACCGAGCTTGCTTATCGGGAAGAATTGAGTAGACAACCTTTTAAAAACATGTATATCACCAAAATAGAAGGATGAATGGATATTAGTACATGATTTTAGAAACTATAAAAAAATTTATAATATTTACATAAAAATAAAATAGAATTTTATTTGGGTAAAAAGAGAGAAAGAATAACATGAAGGAATAATAGAGGTTCGGGTAGAATCCCTTACCTTAAGTCCGAAGGTGTTCATCACTTTATATTAATATCCCGTATAATCAAATTAGATTCATTAATTAATAATTATAGAACAATTTATTCATTAAGACTTTATTAAGTTCATTTATGGGCTCTTCTATGTGTTACAAAGTTTAATTTCATCGTTCGAGAGTGTTCGTTTTCTTAGTTTCCACAATCGGTTTACTTGTATACATATACGAAAGGTCGTATAGAGTGGGGTTAGTTATCAAGAATTGATCTTATATTAATGATATTCCTGAGTTTAAATTGGTATTATATATAATTTTGTTTTATTTTGTGAGGATGAACCATTGGATAAATAGTTAATGATAATCATTTGGGTTTATTTTGGTGGTTTTCGATCACAACAAACTCATTTTGTTTTATAAATTAATACCATATGTAAAAAATGATTATAAAACATTAAATAAGATACAATAAATATATTATAATCTATTTTAACCATAAAAATGGTTTCGTGACCATATTTGAAGATGGAATTTAAATATGAAAGCACGTCGTCCACGAAGGTGGTAATCGGTCCCTTACGGACGATGTTTTCATTCTTAAACTAAAAGAGAGAGGAGAATAGATTTTATGAATAATTGTTACATAAACATGATAAAATTAAATTATATGTAATATAATAGAGTTTTCATGCCACTTGGACAGGGGGAAGGTGAGGAGAGAAAAAGAAAAGAAAGGAACTTGAAAACAAATTAAAAGAAAAGGAAGAGGGTTTTACCTCTTGATTCCTTCTTCTTGAGAACCTCCTTGGGGGATTGTTTTTGGTATTTTATTAATAAAAAAAGATCCTAATTGTGGGGGAGGGTCTTGGTAGGATATTTGAGTAGAATTTGGAAAAGTATCAAGACTTGAGAGGTGTTAAAAGAAGAGGTGGTGAGGGGTGGTATTTATAGTGGAGGAGAGGGGCGTTTTATCATTATTTTGCTCAAGACAAGAAATAGTGTTGATTATTGAGACTAAATATATTAATTAGATCATGTGAGTTTGAACCAATTGTTCTTACATAATCCATTACTTAATTAATAGTTTATTTAACTTATACTATATATATACCATAAATACCGTATTTTACTATTCACAAAAAAAATCATCTATTTCAGAAAAATCTCAAAAATTTACCCTGGCCATTTTCAATGAATAAAATTAAAAAATGAACTCTATTTTATGAAAATAATTTTATAAATATGAGAAATTTAATTTTTATTTAAAAACATAATTTACTCGAAAAATACATATTTTAAAATTATAACTGATTTTATATCACTTTGAAAAATTAACTAAGGTCTCATAAAATGATCTTATAATTATAAGACATAAAAATAATTATTTATGAATAAATTTTATGAAAATAAAATTTCTTTTAAATTATTTAACTAGTCATAAAATTGTAATTAAATATTTATGACTTATAGAAATACCAACACTTAATTAATAATTTTTAAGATATTTATTTACTTATACTATGATATAATTATATCATATTGTCACTTATAAGATGGGTAAATTTTATTTATACTTTCATTGGTGATGTCACTATTTAATTGTATGGTTTACTATTCATAAGGGTCATGTTACTATTCCTTCGGTATATGTTTCTTAACTTCTAGAAATGCCTTCTATTTAATTAATTCATCATTTATAAATTTTGTGTTGTGTTATCTATTTGATTTTATGTGATTATAGAATATGACATACCACAATCCATATTTTTTGTATTTTCAAGACACTTTTAAAGGAAAGTGTAAACCCAATACAAATCCATCCAAAATCAAATTTCTGCCCACTGTAAAATCCCGCCCAAGATCCACGCCCAAGAAAAAAGTCATCCACATGAAAAATTCAAATTTTGAAAAGCAACACCAAACGCGGGCCACGTGGCTTCACGCACCCCGAAACAGCCGACCGCCAACCCACATTGTAAAAGAAAACCACTTCCCAAGACATTGTTGTAATCATCGTATGCCGACCTTATCCTTATACCACCCACACCGCCATCACCTCATTCAATCACCGTCGACATCGTCTGAGTCATCACCGTCGACCACTTCACCAATGATCGCCACCAGCACCAAACATCCTCTCCGACCCCGATCCACCCACACATCACCAAACTGCTCATCATCATCAACCAAGACACCAAAAGAGAGACATCGATGACCACCAGGGTGAAGCGAGAAAGAACCAAAGAACTGTCCTGCTGTCGCAACCCTTCGCCACTGAATCCCCATCTCAGCCCCGACTCCACCAAGATCCGTTGTCGCAATGCCCACAATGAACCACCACCTTGGACTCACCATCCAAAACCACCAACATCTTCATCGTCCAAACATCCTATCAAGAAAGATGGCCTCACCTACGAACACCCAGAGTTGACCACACGAACTCACTTACCAAAGATCCAAGATGACCACCATGCTACTACGACTCAAAGAGAATAGTGGAGTCCCAGAACAATAGTAGAGAAACAAGTGGAAAAAGGCCGAGTGAATCACCAGCGATGCGTTAGCTCCACAACTTCACTTTACCGAACCTACCAACACAATGATATGTCGACAACATCCCCAAAAAATTCATCTACAACCACATCACTGAAAGCTCCACCCGCACCCAAAACAACGCTGACTCCAATCCACCACCACCATCGTCATCGTCATTCAAAAATCCTTCATGACCGCCTAACCGAAAGGCCCAAAACCCCTATGACTCCATCACTACCACTCCGACCTGGAGAGGAATGATAGAACACTAGGTCAGAGCAAGGTTGTGTGGCTAATGATGAAGAAGAAACACTAACTCCAGATGCCACTGTAGACCCATCTACCGCCAAACCACCAAACCCAAATTCCGTGAGAAGAACCACACCATCTACGACCTAAAAAGGCATAGAGAAACTTAAGACCAGAGCATGGTATGTGGCAGAGGGATTCCACATCATCAGATTAGAGGAGAGGAGAGGTGAGAGCAGAGGGGCGAAGCCGGAGGAGCCGAGGGAGGGGAAGCCATGCGAGGAGAGCACTCTTTTCAGAGAGCACAGAGAGTTCCCTAGCTCTTATAGCATATGAAATAATTATAATAAGGGAATTTACATTGATAGAATTCAGGTTTGTTACATTCTTCCCACCTTATGAAATTTCTCCCTTGAAATTTCATTTTACCTTCTAAGCTAAAAATAGGTGTGGGTACTTTTCCTTCATTGCTTCCTTCGGTTCCCATGTTACCTCATCATACTTATGGTTTTTCTATAGTACTTTGTTCAGGTGAGTAATCTTGTTGTGTAGAAATTTATATCTATAATTAAATATCTTCACTGACTGCTTCTCATAATAAAGATCATTCTCTAACTAGACCACCTCTGAATTCAGTACATGTGAGGGATATGGTATGTAATTTATCAATATGAGTACGTGGAATACATTATGTACTTGAGACATGGTTTTTGGAAGCAATAGTCAATAGGCCACAACTCCAACATGATCAAGGATCTCAAAGGGGATGATGTACCTAGGACTTAGCTTCCCTTTCTTCCCAAATCTCATGATCCTATTCCATAGAGATATGCATAGGAATACTATGTCTCCAAGATTAAACTTCAGGTCCCATCAATGATTGTATACATAGATATTTTGTCTACTTTGGGCTTCCTTGATGTGATACTGAATGATTTTCACCTTCTCTAGCATTTATTCAACAATTTAAGGTCCTAGCAGATTATTTTCACTAAATTCATCCCAACATGCCAGTGTTATGAACCTTTTACCATAAAGGGATTCATATGGATCCATTCAGATGATCAAGTGGAAACTATTGTGGTAAGAGAACTCAACTAGAGGTAGATGTTGGTCCTATCCTCCTTTTAAGTCCCTAGAACACGCTCTCAACATGTCTTCTACTGTTTGAATAGTTCACTCAGTGCTTAGAGCATGTTGGAGAATTATACAGAACTTCAAGGTGAATCTCAGATCTCGATCGGATACAATTGATAGTGTTAATCCATGAATCCTTACCACTTCTTTGATATATATATATATCCATGCAAGTTAATCAAGTTATAAGTCATCTCAAATTGCGACAAAGTGGGTTGTCTTTGTAAGACGATCCATAATAACCTATATAGCATTGTTCCCTATGGATGTGTTTGGAATTCTAGTGACAATTTCCATGGTGATGTTTTCCCACTTCCATGTCACTATGGATAATTTTTTCATTATCCCTTTATAATTTTTACTTTTATCCTTTACTTTCTGACATACCAAGAAATTTTATGTATATTCAGTGATCTATTTTTTTTATATTGTCCCACCAAAATTTCTCCTGGAGATATCGATACATATTTATACTCTCTAGGTGAATAGAGAAGGTTGATCTATGTGTGTTATTAAAAATATCTTTCTTTATCTTTGTATTGGATGGTACAAATAGTCATGAACCAAATCTTACAACTCCATACTCATTCATCTTGAACTCAAAGGATTTCCCATTCTTGATAGCTTCCACCTTTTTCTGAATTTCCACATCATTTCTTTGAGCATCCTTTATTTTATCCATAAGGGATGTTTTAGAAATCATTTGTGAAAGGATTGATTATGTTACTACCCTAATGATTCCCATGTATATCCTTTGTAAATATAATAAGATTTGATCCTTCTAAATTCTCATCACTAATAAAGATGCGCAATCCTTTCTACTTAGAGCATCTGCCACCTTATTTTCTTTACTAGGATGGTAGTGGATTGAGCAGTCATAATCCTCGATGAGATCTAACAATATCAACTAGTTCATATTAAGATCATTCTATGAGAATATATATTTGAGAATCTTATGATCAATATATATCTCATACTTCTCCTAATAGAGATAATGCCACCAGATTTTCAACACAAATATCACAGTCGACAACTCCAGATCAAGTGTGGGATAGTTTTTTTCATGGATTTTCAACTGTCTTGATGCATATACTATCACTTTATAATTTTTCATCAGTACATAGCCTACTAATTTCTTTGAAGCATCGCTATATACCTAAAAGAGTTCTCCACTTTTTGGGATGTGAGTACTGGCGCAATGATAAGCCTCTTTTTGAGCTCTTTAAAGTCTTCCTCACATTCTTGAGTCCAGAAAAACTTCACTCCCTTCTATGTTATATTAATTATTAGGTTTTAAAGTCATGATAAGTTATTCACAAATTGTCAGTAATACCCAACTTGGCTAAGGAAACTACGGATCTTTGTTACAAATGTTGGCCTTAGCCAATCTTCGATTACCTTTATCTTGGAAGGGTCTAAAAATATTACATTGCAGGTGATAACATACCCCAATAATGATACTTCCTCCATTCAGAACTCACATTTACGATAATTTTAATAGAGTTCCTCCCTTCAAAAATTCTATAACACGGTATTCAAATGCTCCTCATGTTTCTCCTTTCTCTTGGAGTATATCAAAATATCATTGATAAAGACTACCAATTTTTTTAGGTAATATCTAAAGAATCTATTCATTAAATCCATGAAAATTGTCGGATCATTAGTGAGTCTAAATGGAACCACTATGAAATCATATTTTCCATACCTCATTCAAAAGGCAGTCTTGGGAATATCTTCCTTCCTCACCTTTAATTGGTGATATCCCAAATGAAGGTCCACCTTGTAGAAATAAATATCCCCATGTAGTCGATCGAAGAAGTCATCTATCCATGGCAGGGGATACTTTTTCTTCATCATTATTTTATTGAGCTCACAATAATCAATACAGAGGCACATCGATCCATCCTTTTTTCTTGAAAAAGAGTACTGGTGCACCACATGGTGAAACACTTGGGTGTATAAAACCTTTGTCCCGATTCTCCCATAATTGCTTCTTTAGTTCTTCTAGCTCAATGGTGTCCATTTTATAAGGTGTATTTGATATCAAAATATATTGAGGAATAAGTTCAATTGAGAACTCAACCTATTAATTAGGTGTAAGACCAAGAAATTCTTCAGGGAATACATTAGTGTAATCCCTCATGATGGAAATGTCTTCAATAATGATAATCTCCTTTGTCTCAATCATTTTAGTGAGATATTCTTTCTCATATGGAAATAATTTACACACTTGAGAAAATGATTCTGAAAGAGATTTTATCTTCCTTCGTACACTTGTAAAGAATTGGAGGATGCTTTGGGATGTGAAGAGTGATATACCTTTCCCGACAGTTGATGTTGGATTTGTATAAAGATATCCAACACATGCCCAAAATAGCATCAAACTCCACCAAAGGAAGTATGAAAAGATTTATTAGGAGGTTCAGTCCACAAACATTAACTAGGGAGGATTTATATAATTTGGATGCAATAAGTTCCCCATTATCTATTCTCACAGATAACTCAACATCCGTATTTTTTGTTGGTTTTGGAATAATTCTACAAAACTTGAAATATATGAAATAATTTTTAGAACTAGAATAAAATAGTAAATTACCTATTCTTGAATGAATAACTAACATAACTTTCACCACATCGTTGTCTGGATTCACCTCAGCAGTAGTGATAACATAAAACCTTCATTGTTTTCTTGGAGGTTCTTATTCTTTCTTGTTGTGATGGTTGTCCTTGATCTTGAGTTTTGATCCATTTGGTTTTTTTCCATTTAATTCTTGATGTCATGATGTCGTGAAGTCATGTATGGTTTCTCACTTTTTTCCTCAAAAGTGTTCAAATAATAAAAATTTAATTTTCAGTCATTCATGTAATTTTGGCAGTTCTTAGCTTGATTCCCCATTCTTCCACATTTGAAGCATTTCCTGGTTCCCTTTAGATAGTTCCCAGGATGCTTCTTCCCAAAAGTTTGACACATGGGATATTTAGTATTCTTTCCATAATGGGGTTTATTTGTTGATACACCCATATTAGACTCCATTTCTGCTTTTTTTTTCACCGAACCCACAAGACCATTGGGGATCTCCAATCACCATTTCAACCTTAAGGTAATGACGAACAATCTCCTCATAACTGTCAAAGTCTCTAATCACTAACTCTTTTCATATACTTGGATTAAGTATACTAAATAATCTACCCACCTTGATTTTAGTGTTCATGAAAAATCCAAAGGTGTATCTTTCAAGCCTTGTAAAGTTTGGTTCATATGCCCCGATAGACTCATCTTCCTTATGCTTAAGTCTGAGGAACTCTATTTCCATCTTTATATGGAGGTTTTGGGGAAAATATTTATTAAAAAACATTTTCTTGAATTCCTCCCAATCTGTGGAATCAATTTACTCATTTGACTTTATATTTTTGATCAATTTCCACCACTGATCAACTTTCCCATCAAAACGATAGATCACTAGCACAAATTTCTCTTCTTCTGAGTATTGGAGGATATATAATATCTTTTCAATGGTGCTAATCCACTGTTCCGCAAGGAGGGGATCAAAAGATCCACTAAACATGGGAGGCCTTTATCGCATGAAGGATTCAATGGAAACTTTATCTTTCCTTGGAGAGGAGGGTGTTCCACATGATTTAAGTTATTATTCACAACTTGAGCTATCTAAGCAATTACTGTCATAAAGTTTTGAGCACCTGTTCTCATCATATTTGGCATATCATTAGGGAAATCATCATATTTCCTATCACATTTATTTTTGGAACGTGATCTTTTGTTTCTCACCATTATCTAAGAAAAATAAAGTGCAATTAGGGGGCTTGAAAACATAGCATAATAAAAGTAAACTTTGAACATAAAGGGATAAACATGTAAAGGAAAAGTATATCCTAACTTATGATTCCCAAGGTTTCAATCTAGGTTATACATGATATTTTTCCTAACATATATTCTTATGGTAATTTTATTTGTTCCGTTAATAATGGTTTGTAATGAGCTTATGAATTTACCAAATCATATCCCCATGGAGTGTGAAACCAGGTGCGTAGGAAGGCCTGTTGTCATGTACCAGGTTACCCCAAGTCAGGCCTAAAACACATTTTCAGAGTTATTACTCCTAGGTACATCTATTCTAGAACCACATCCACTTGTAGTATCCATACATGGATGTATTTTCTTGATAAACCACTTACTCTATACTTACCAAAATCTTGGGATATTTTCTTAGACTTAGCCTTATAACTAAGGTTCTTACTAAAGTGCTCTATTCCTAATATCCAAAAATAACTAGAACATCATTTGATACCAACTATAGATACCCAATACTTTTACACAAATCATTACATGATTTTAAACACAATTAACTATCAAATTACAATACAAGGATTGTAAAGTCTAGTGTAATTGGAAGACTATGTATATAAAATTGAAAACATGGGACTAAATATAAAGTTTATTTATTTATCATCCATTATGAGCTCCTAAATTTATTTTATCCCTTACATCTGAATAGGATAACCTAGGGATAACATGAATAAATGGATGAGCTAAAATCCCAGTAAGGGAATAAATATAAGAATAAAGCTTAGCACATGGGTTAGAAGACATAACATAATGATATAAAAAATCAAGGAACATGATTAGGAATAAGGAATCATAACATATATAATATTGGATAATATAATCATGGAATATTAGTAATGTGTAAGAAACATAAAACATGAATTTATCATGATTTTAGGCTTGTTGCACATAGATAATCATGAGCCAAGGCTAACCACCAAGACCGTTTCACATGGACCATGAGTCATGGATAACCACCTAGACTGTTGCACATAACATCTCATGAGACTAAACATTACCCAATTAATTGGATATATATCTAGGTACACCCATCATAACATTTTCATTAATATTTTTTCCACATAAATAATCATATGTAAATAATCAAACATAAACATAAGGTTTACCCATGGAAAGAATTGGGTATCATAATCATGTCATAAAGCATAATAAATGGAAATATCATAAAAGAGTCCATAAAATAAAGGAATTAAATCATACATAGACATTAATAAAGGAAAATAGGCATTGATAATGATTATTTATGACAAATTAAAGTGATAACATGTAAAAATAGTATTTAAGAAACTTTAGAATTAAAACATTTTAGTGAGTTTTAAAGAAAATATTAAAGAACATTTAAAATAGAAAAGGGAGTAATATTTTATATAAAAAAATAAGTGAAACAAGAAAGTTTTCATAATAAAATTATTTATTTTATAAAAATAATGGTGGATTAAAATATATTATAGAGTGTACTTGAACTTGGGTAATAATTCAAGAAGTTCCCATAAATTGGGCTTGCTTATCAGGAAGGATTGAGTAGGTAACCTTTAAAAAACATGTATATCCTCAAAAAATAAGGATTAAAGGATATTAGAAAATGAGTTTAGAATATATGAAAAACATTTATAATATGTACATAAAAATAAAAGAGTATTTCATTTGGGAAAAAAGAGAGAAAGAATAACCTGAAGGAATAATATAGGTTTGAGTAGAATCCCTTACCTTAAGTTCGAAGGTGTTCTTCACTTGATCTTAATGTCCTGGATAATCAAATTTGATTCATTAATTAATAATTATATAACATTATATTAATTTAGGTTTTATTAATTTCATTTATGGGATCTTCGATGAGTTACAGAGTTTAATTTCATCATTCGGGTGTGTTCGTTTTCTTAGTTTTCATAATCAGTTTACTTGTATAAATATATGAAATGTCATATAAAGTGAGGTTAATTATCTATAGTTGAACTTATATTAATGATATTATTGAGTTTAAATTGGTATTATATATAATTTGGTTTTATTTTATGAGGATGAATCATTAGATAAATAGTTAATGATAATCGTTTGGGTTTATTTTGGCAGTTTTTGATCATAATGAACTCATGTTGTTTTATAAATTAATATCATATATAAAAAATGATTATAGAACATTAAATATTATATAATAAAGATATTATAATTTTGTTCAACCATAAAAATGGTTTCATGACCAGCCTTGAATATGGAATTGAAATATGAAATTATGTCATTCACAAAGGTGGTAAATCAGCACCTCGGAGACGATGTTTTCATTCTTAAAGTAAAAGAGAGAGGATAAGAGATTTGATGAAGAATCATTCCATAAACATGATAAAATTCTAGTATATTTAAGATACTAGAGTTTTAATTCCACTTGGACAAGGTGATGAGAGAAAAATAAAATAAAGGAACTTGAAAAGAAATTAAAAGAAAAGGAAGAGGGTTTTACCTCTTGATTCCTTCTTCTTGGGATCCTCCTTAGGGGATTAGTTTTAGTATTTTATCAAGAAAAAAAGATCCTGTATGTGGGGTAGGGTCTTGGGAGTATATTTTAGAAGAATTTGGAAATGTCTCAAGGCTTGATATGTGTGAGTAGAATAGGTGGTGAGGGGTGATATTTATACTGGAGGAGAGGGGTGTTTTCTCATTATTTAATTCATTAATTTATTATTTTGATCAAGACATGAAATAGTGTTGATTATTGAGAATAAATATAGTAATTATATCATGTTAGTTCGAACCAATTGTTCCTACATAATCCGTGACTCAATTAATAGTGTATTTAACTTATAATGTATATATACCATAAATTACTATATTTTACTATTTACCAAAAATTCAAGTATTTTAGAAAAATCCCAAAAAATTCACCCTAACCATTTTTTGATGTGTATAATTAAAAAATTAACTCCATTTTATGAAAATAATTTTCTAAAAATGAGAAATTTAATTTTTATTTAAAAACATAATTTACTCGAAAAATACATATTTTAAAATTATAACTAATTTTATATCACTTTGAAAAATTAACTAAGGTCTCATAAAATTATCTTATAATTATAAGAAATAAAAATAATTATTTATGAATTAATTTTATGAAAATAATTTTTCTTTTAAATTATTAAATTATTCCTAAAATTGTAATTAAATATTTATGACTTACAAAAATACCAACAATTAATTAATAATTTTTAAAATATTTATTTACTTATACTATGATATAATTATATCATATTGTCACTTATAAGATGGATAAATTTTATTTATAATTTCATTAGTGATGTTACTATTTAATTGTCCAGTTTTCTATTCATAAGGACCATGTTGCTATTCCTTTGGTATATGTTCCATAATGTAAAGACCCGTGTTTTTCTGGATTGAAATTTTGAGCAGAAATTTGAATTTTTTCTTTTTTGTGATTATAAAGGGTTAAAATGTTATTTTTACCCTAGCAGTTGAGATCGAATAGTTTTTTTGACCACTCCATTGGTCTTGGAATAGGGTGTTTACCCTAGGACATGAGTTTGGTGGAAATTCGAGCTGTTTGAATTTTGGTGGAATGATTAATATTTAATTTTTATTAAATTAAATATTAATTTATTTTGTATAGGTTTTATCAGACATAACTTTTAAATAGAGTTTCATATTGAGATTTAGTCTCCTTTTTTGATTCTGGAAAATGGACTTTAGCCTGGGCGAGACATAAACTCGAGTGGGGCATTGGGGCCGGTCTGAGCCCCTTTTTTGTTTTGTTTTCTTTTTCTTATTTTCTTTATTTCCCTTTTCTTTTTTATTTTTACTCATTCCTTATCATGCATGCCCCTACTGTGGCATCCAAATTCGTGCAACCTCTAGAGGAGAGGGGGAGGAAGAATGAGAGGGAGAGGGAAGAAGAGGGAGGATCCGCCACAGAGCTCTCGGCGTGCTGGTTCGACATGCGATATTCGTTGACCGTCAAATCGACTGAAGCTTCAGCGGTTTCCACCCATTCAGAGAAACCAGGTTACATGGTTTGTAGTCCAGGGTGACATGCTGTGTGTTCTTCCTGTTCGGGGAAGATAAAGTTTAAAGGAGTACACACCATGTATGGGGTATACACACCGTGTACTTGTGATTGGCTGTGTGGCCGAGTATGCGGGCATGTCTACCCATGTAGGGGTACATGGCTGTGTAGAGTACATTGACATAACCCATGTAGGGTATCACACCATATAGAATTAAACAACTTGTCCAAGTAGAAAGGCAAGCTGGTTGAGGGACACAGGCATGTACCCCATGTTGGGTACACATCGTGTACCCATGTTACACTCCATATACCTGTGTTACACGTCATGTACTTAGGGTGTTAACATGATCAGGCCGACAAGAAAACATGCCCATGTGGTGAGTTGGGGGTACATGTTGTGTATGGTCTCTACACGTCTTGTATTTTCCCCTTGTTACCCCTTTGAGGATTTTTCGCGTTTTCTTACCTCAATGTCGGAATTGGACCAGAGAGTAGTCCATTCTGAGTAGTTTTCTATGTAGATCATAATGGTGAAACCTATGGAGCTTTTTGAGGACTCCTAATGGATGTTTTGGGTCTTTTTCCTAAGTGGAGAGGTTCTTCCTATAGATTTGAGTTTCAGTCGTTTCTTGAGGTCGAGACTTGGCGTGAATGATAGGTTGGGTGTTCAGACTAACCTAGTTGAGATCTTGATCTGAGATGAGCTATAACCTATCTTTTATGACCTTTTCTTTTGAATAATTTCCCCTTGTGAGACGTTCCCTTCTGAACTATGAGTTCGTGAGACCTATTTCTTATAAGGACACCTTGAGGGATGCCTTTTCTTACATGTCTATATAGGGAGTCCCTTGTAGGATCCCTTACCTGTGTGTTACCTAGAAGATCCTAAGTGGGATTCCTCTTAGTGTTTGACTTGGGGAACCTAGAGGGTGCTCTTTTTTTGACTAAACTAGAGTTTTTATGTTGGGTTTGGGTTGATATGGTGTTCGGGTGTCACCAAATACTTGTTCTTAACTGATAATCCCTTGGGGATGTGACTGGAGTGTTGGGTTGGACGTTTGGGCCACCCTCATCCGTTTATATCTGACTTGGTTTTGCTGAAGCAGTAGTGTTTACCAGAGGTTCTTCCAGGTTGGTGGCTATTGAGCCTAATGCGAGGAATATTTATTTTTTTGGGATTCCTAGATATTATTCCTAGGATCCATATTACTTATTGGGATGCTCAGATGTGCTTACCTAGGATCCAGATTTTGAGCCATGTTATTTCTAATATTTACTGGTATACCCATAGGTACTACCTGGGACTTGGATTTTGATCCTGGATGTATATATATATATATATATATATATATATTGTGATGTATTTTTTTAGGATTTCTAGAGGTGTTTCTTGGTATCCGGATGTTGAGCCTTACATGTTGACTTGTACACCTTGAGTGATACGTGGATTCCCGTATTAGGAATGCCTTGGACAGACTCATAGGCTGGATGATATGTGATGAGGATGATTACGGTCTCCTCAATTTCAGGCATGGAGACCCAAGACTCATCGTAGATTACTCACTCATGAGTGGCGGGGATGATTACGATATCCCCAGCCTTTGATCAGAATGATTACACTCTTCTTGATCTATTACGAGACTCGAAGGGTGTAGCATGATGTCTCACATGTGAGTTATCTATTTATACAGGCATGGAGTACCAAGGATCGAGGTATATTACACACTCCCGAGTGGTGGGTATGATTACAATCTATTTGTCCTATGATTGGAATGATTACACTCTTTCAGATCAGTTACGAGACTCGAGGGGTAGAGCATGGAATGTCACTAATGAGTTCTCTCTTTATAGATCACCTAAGGGTAAGACCATTAGGGTTCATCCGAGTTCCGAATGTCTAAATGACTATGGAACGATACCTAGGGCTCAGACATTGGACTGGATTTACAGGCTCGGGAAGCATGGTGACTAACTTAGTGACCTTTTACAGGATGTACAGATGTACTCCCTAGAATCCTTCTTTACAGGATTGACCATCAGTATACAATATCCTTCTTTATAGGATTGACCTTTGTTATATAGTATCCTTCTTTATAGGTATGATTGTTGGTATACGATATCCTTCTTTACATTATTGGCCGTTGGTATATGGTATCCTTTTTTTAGTTATTGAAGGCAAGTACATGTGAACCCAGGTGTAGGATGAGTATCCCCCTGTGGTGACGTACCTTGTTCAGAGGTATAATTCCAGCATTGGCCAAATAAGGTACATTTCGATTAGATTACGGACCTAGAGATCGACTTAATGATACACAACTTTAGTGAAATGATGTCCAGCTCAATGCACTTGCATATGATGTCTAGGCAATTGGGATTATAGACCCAAGGATCGACTACTGATGTGGTCTCATGTTATTTGATTCACATACCAATGAATATTAATATCTATGTATATATGTATAGGTATGAGACTATACATGTGTACATATATAGTTATAGACATCCATGGTGGCACTTTCCAGTTGACAGAGATTATAGACCCTAGGTTTAACCGTGGTTTCATATTTAGTTTACATCCTTTTTTAGTGTCTCAATGATGTTGAGCACTCTACTTTTCATACACTTATAGCAATATAATTATAGGTTGATTATCAGGGTGTAATACTAAGATTCTTTCTCACCCCTTCACATTAACCTCAGTGTATGTGTATAACTTATGTTTATTTTTTAGGTTGAACATGAGTTTCATGGTGGATAAGGCTGAGGTATAGAGTTTCATGATCAAGAAAAGTTGCTCAGGTGGTTCTTTTGATCGGGCTACTGCCGTTCGACAGTGTCTAGAGACTGGGTACATGGTTTGGCCTAGAGTTAGTAGTTGATCCCTGTAATTTTACTTTTAGTTTCTTTTGTACTGTTGTATCTGTATGGTTAACCCAGTGGGTGACCAGTTTTGTATTATATTGCACAACTATTCATACTTTTACAACATTTCATTTATTATTACAGTTTTTTCTATTTCAGTTGTTTATCACTTCTGCACTCTGTTTACTTTCCTATATGTATGATACTTAGCTATTTTTTCTATTTTCTCACTCTAATATGAGGGCATGGTCTCTCCATGATATCAACCCAGGCCATCGTTGCTAGTTGGTAGCCTCTGGCATACAGGGAGGTGCGCTTGAGGCCTAGTAACCCACAATATCGAAGATACGATTTAGTGGATTCCAGTTCGGGATGTTACAAAGTGGTATCAGAGGATTTTTTTTCTTATTCTTTACTATTTGGGATATTATAGAAATGATGATTAGGAATGTGTCAGAACCTATGATGGATATCATACTGGTGCATTGAGAACTCTTGTTCCGGTAAGAAGTCCCAGTTACCAGGGTTTGAGGTTATTGTTCTGATCTGTGATGTTATAGTTGTATATTATTTCACCTTGAGAGATGCACATGCTATGTGGATGTTATGATTTACAATGGATATCTAGCTCTTGGCCATTGGTAAGAGGCCATAGATGGTTTTTGACTCTTGGACAGCAAAGGAAAGAGGCATCTCATGCATCATATTTGGCATGTAGGATTCACATCATATAGGCCCGCTAGTGTATAATTGTAGAGACTCGAAGCTTGACGTACATGGACATTACATTACTTTTGCGGAATACTTAGTATATAACAAAAAAACACACACAAGGACCATAATAGTTTAGTGTCTTTGGAAACTCAGAATATAATCTTCTAATTGTGGTGAAAGATCTTCAACATCTCCCATAAAGATCTTCTTTTTTTAAAAACCTAAATCCTTTCTTTATATCCTGGGGAAAAGAAAACATAAAAGGGTGAGCTCAAATGCTCAGTAAGGGTAAACAAAAGAAATATCAATCACATCATATTCATAAGAACATATCTTTTGGAAATCTTAACCTGCAAAAGAGATCATAATTTCATAACATGGGATAAATCATAGTAGTGAAATGTAATCCCAATAATCATAACTTAAAACATGAAAATTTGTGGCATACACACATAATCATAGAGAATAATTTCTTATTAGTCAAGACTCATTTCCAAGACTATCTTAGTGGACAAAGTCCCTTTCTGAACCGAGTTCACTCCTCGTTTCAGTTCTGTTTCACTGAACTGGTATAACCTACCGTTCCAGCCATGTCTATCTCATGAGATATAAAATCTTCACCCAATGCATTAGAGGGAGATATAGGTCCCACCCATCTCATAATGATACCATTCTTATGTGTGCCACAAAATCATAAACCATACATCATAGCATAACTCATGTAATAAAAATGGGATTCTTAAACATCATGACATCATAAAACAATTCACATAAGATAAAGGAATTCATAAAAATAATTCCATCAAAAAATAATCAAATCATTGTAATAATAGGTATAGAAACATAAGCCTTTATTATCTTAGATGGAAAATAATTTTGATAAAACACTTGAACTCCATTCTTGAGGAAAATATCCTTTCTATTTCAAAAAAATTTTCCTTTCTTAACATGTCATACAATTTTAAACTAAAAGAAGTTGATTAAAAATAAACTTGAAAACTTGTAAAGTAAGCTTCTTGGAAATAATTTTTTAAAAATCCATTCATGCCGTATAAGTTAAAAAAACAATATTCTCGTACTTTTGTCGGAAAAGTCAAAAAGTACCTCGTACGAAAAACGACAAAAGATTCCTTTCATATCTATTACTAAAAACTCACCGAAGGGTAAAATTGTATTTAAACAATTGTAGGTGGATGGAAATAACATTACATATTGAGAAAACATGTATGTGGATGATAAAATACACCCTAGTAAATACCAAAGTATAAACAATCTCGGATAAAAATGAGATTGTGATATTTTCCCTTAACTTAGGTCCGATTTGCTTCGTAAGTGTCCAAACCTACTGTATAATGATTTAAATAATGTCATTGAATTATTCCAGAATCATAATCATTGTTATGATATCATATATGGTTCACTTATGACTTTATATTACCCGTTCTTTTGTAAATTCCATGTTAAAGAGGGTTTTGGGTAAAATTGTTTCATTTGTCGTCCGTGTTTTGACTTGTAATTATTCATATGATTACTTAGATCATGATTACTTAATTACAGAATATAAAACATGATTTATATATAATATATATTCATAATATACATATATATACTAAATCAGTAAATGGAAAGAAATACACCGTTCATGGAGACGATAGGCCGTACGTACGCATGAACGCTGTTTTCGTTTCCTTATTGAGTTGAATGGAATTAAGTAGATGAAATACATATATATACAAATAAATCAAGTATCATTATTATGTCATATATTTCATGATTACTTATTATATATACTTTATAATCATTCATGAATGGTTAACGTGGAGAATGAATCTCATCACGTCGTGGAGACGGTAGTCCGTACGTACGCACGGGCGATGATATCGTTCTCATGATCGTGGGACTGTATTGGAGTGTATGTATACTATATCAGAATCAATATCACTTTAAAATAATCATATATAGTTATTATTTACACCATTATACCCATCCAAGTAAGGTGGTGGTGGAAAATAGATTACACCACGGCGTGGAGACGGTATTCCGTACGTATGCACGCGCGGTGATTTCATTTTCCGTAGGATGGATAGATGGTGAAATAGGGTTGTTTCATACATATAATAACATATCAGTATATGAGTGATACTGATGTTATTACTTCATGATGAAAAAACAAAATAAGAAGAAGTGGAAGAAGAAATAAAGATGAAAGAATCGGTAACGGGTATTACCTCTTCTTTGAAGCGCTTCTTTGAGACCTCCTTTTAGGGCACTAACATTGGTCTTTGAAGAATACCAGGACCTCTAGGATGTCTCTATGGAAGTGGATAGAAGAAATTGGCATGGTTTGGCTGATCTTGAAGGCTCAAAGTGGTGTGAGGAAGAGAGGGAGGAGGTGCCCTTTTATAAGGGAGGAGAGGGGCTCCTTTGGAAAACTAAAACTATTATTTTATTATAGAGTCATATTCAGTTTTAAATATCTCAAAATTGATTTATTTAGAATCTAAGGTAGGTATGGGTCTAAATCCTCTCATACAAAAGAATTTAGACAAGTTTAGGTTCCTATTTTAACCTTATCATTTAGATTTAACATTAAGTTAAATAATTTTACTTTTACCGTGTCTTCTTGTGTTATTACACTATAAGGTTAATAAACTTACTATAACAAGCCAAACGAACCCCAAGTTGTTTATTATTAATATATATAACTTTATCTAAGTCATTTTGCTGAACCTTAGATTTTTAGGAATAAAATAACAATTAATAATATAATATTTGTTTTAAAAACTATTTTATGTCAATTTTGACACTATTTGGTAATTGATTTTTTTAAAACTCATAAAAGAATGATTAGTTCTAAAAAAGTTAATAAAATCAATACTAACATGTCATATTAACCTATAAAATTAGTTTAATTCCTAAAAAGTCTCAAATTACATTTATTTGGGTATTTATAACATCAATTATGTCAATATTTCATTAATAAGATAATTACTACATCATTGTTGTGTCACAAATAAATTAAATTATTTAATGTCTAAAAATTACAAATAAAATATCATTATGTAGGAAATCGTTTTATCTTTCTAATGAATATTTATAGTCGAATTTATCTTATGTATAACCATATATTAAAAATTATTTACTTATTAAACTTTGATTTTAACTATTTTAACCATTCTTTAAATAAATTAATAATAAATGTCCTAATCTAATCCAAGTGGGCTTAAATGGTCATATGTTATTCCTAAGGTTGTTTTTGGTCGAATTACACTTACCCAATAGAATTAGGACATGTGTTAAGGTAATAATAATATCATTTTTACCCTTAATTACCCTATTTACTTTTAACCGTGGTAAAAAAAGGCAAAAGTTACTATTCACCAAAAATTATTTTCATCTCATTGAACCACATTTTAGTCCTTGATATTAACCGTGTCTCTCGGATTTTCTAAATTCCACTCACAGAAGCTTTAAAATTAAGTTTTATGAAAAATTCAGTTTTTTTAACTACCACTTAGTGGTTTCACTATTCATCAAAAAAAATGAAAGTTTCCAGAAAAATACAAAAATTTAGGCCTATGCTATATTTGATATTATGAATTCAAAAATGATGTCTATTTTACCAAATTCAAAACATATCAGTTACATTAATTAATTTAAAAATTGATTCCCGTCGTCAAAACAAATAGCGTGTTTTTAAGAGATAATAACTATCAAAAGATTGACACTTGTTTATGTCTGGTTTAAATGTGAAATTACATCCAATGACCAAAATTGTATTAAATTGTAAAAATATATTCTAAATATACTTTAAAACCACTCAAATTAATAATTTATCACTATTAATTATTTCTATTAAAAAATTTGTTTTTAATTAAAATTTAGTAATTTTCACTATTCATCAGAATATGAAAGTTATCTGAAAAGTACCAAAATTTCACCCTAAGATAATTTCGATATTCTGAATCCAAAAATGAAGTCCATTTTGAAAAATAAAATTTACAAAATTTCAAAAAGTGGTTATTACTATTCATAACGGCTAGTTTTAATAATATTTTAATAACATATCGTTGTTTAGTGAAACTCGGTATTGCGTACTACGCACGCTATCGAGGAAGGTCGCAATTGCGTGTAATGCAAGGCAAGTCAATGATGCATGTTGTGAAATCTCCTTTTGGTGTAGCGTACAGCACAAGACATCAATAAAATTAAAAATAATATTTTTCATAAAATCTCGGGGTGTTACATTCTACCCCCCTTAAAATGAATTTCGCCCTCGAAATTCGTCGGGGCTATAAATGGTTTACTACTCGAAAGTTTCTTTAATCATAAAAAGGAATACCAAAACATGGTTTAAAAAATAAATTATGAAATGTAACAGTTACCCAAATTAACTAATCACTGGGTTTCTACATAGGAGAACATAGGTGAAAATATGGATATGGAAGAGAAATCTAACCGTCATGTTCTGATGGAGAGTGGTAGAGAACATGGATATGAAAAATACAACAATCAAAAAGCCATAAATTTGTGATGATCTAGGGTACCATCTGATTCATCGGATATAAGGGCACTAGGACAACATTTTTGGTTTTCAAGATCATTTCCCTAAAGTTGAATAATTTGAATTAGAATAAATACTTAATTTATTTTGGTACAATCTCACTGTTGTTCGTGCCTTGAACAATTTACACTTCATCTCTTAAAGAAATAATGTTGAATTTGTTATTCGTGAAGTGTTATCAGATCATGTGATAGAATGACGGGTCATTCCATCTGTCTCAAAAGGTTAACAAAAGTTATTAAATATACATAAGTCGATCTATATTGAGATTAATCATATATGGTTCCTAAAATGGACTTATACTTCATATATCATACTGCTTAATATAATAAAACTAGTTTCTACTAAACAGGGACTTCCTGTAGGCCAGTGGTAGGTGATAAAGGCCAGTCGCACTTCAGTTGTGGGTTTGATTCCCACAGCCTTGTCCGACGCGATGGGCTGTCGCCCGTCCTGCAGGTTGTCCTTTTTCTAAAACTACATTACTATAACATCCCATCAATAATATCGAAAAAAAGTTCTATCCTTAAACAATACTAACTTATGTCCAACATAATCCATTCCAATCTTTAGGCTTATCCAAAATACTGTTGTCCAATATTATAGTGAAAACGATTACCAAAGAGTTCATATAACAAGCATGTTAATACCATCGTTGATCCCCATATATCATGAGATATGTCTTGTTGGTCACATTCCAAACATTCGAAGGACATAATCATGTATTCTATTGAAAAATTAATACCCATTGAATCTTAGTGAAAACATGAGTGCTGTCAAAAGTTAACTCTTTTCACATACCAAAACCTCAAACCATGATTTAACTATTTCCTTATATCAGTCAGGAGCGTATGAATACTGTCAAACATTTCATTTTTTCCTTATCCCTTCATTATGCGCATATCATCTTTTTTCCAAAAATATCTCAATCACTTTCCATGGTTACCGGTACCATAAAATTATTGAAAACCATAATAGACCAATACATAAATATTCCAATACTCAACATTATTTTGGAATCCCATTACATAAACACTTAATCATTCCACCACATCGTTGTCATATTCAACATTGCCAATGGTGATCGCATGTGACTTCCCTTTGTCCTTTTCCTTAAGTGGTTGCTCATGTCAATCATCACTCCTTGGATTAGGGAATTTATTGGCATAATGTCCCATCTCCTTGCACTTGAAACATTGAAGTGTTGTAGGTTCATTCTGTGTATCCCTTCCTTTGTTTGCATCATTAAACATCTTATTCCCATCATTGCGGCATTCAAATGCCCGATGACCTTCCTTTACACATTTGAAACATTTACTTGTCCCTTTAAGACAATCTCCACCATGCTTCTTTCCACACTTTGAGCATAAGGAAACATTCATCTTCTTTTCACCATTATTCTGAGATTTCTCCTTAAACTCCATCTTTCTTTTCTTGTCAAAACTATGAGATGGATAAGTAACACCAACTTCCATTTCTACCTTGATAGCACAACACACAATTTCTTCATAGCTACTGAAGTCCCTTATAGCTAATTCCCTTCGAAGATTTTGTTTTAAGCCACTGAAGAATTTATCAACTTTACTTTCAGGTTGGATGATAAATCCAGATGCATACCTTGCAAGCCTTGTAAAATTCACTTCGTATATACCAACAGATTCATCATCCTTTTGCTTTAGTTTAAGAAACTCCTTCTCCATATTTGTTCGAAGAATACGAGGGAAGTACTTATTGAAAAATAAGTTCTTGAACTCGTCCCATTCCATGGACTCAATTTCATCTCTTGGACTCGTATTCTTGATAAGATTCCACAATTGATCAGCTTCACCTTCCAAACGATATACTGCTAAGATGACTTTATCATGTTTAGAACATTGAAGAACTGAAAATATCTTTTCAGTGGTACTGATCCACTGTTCAGCAACAAGTGGATCAGAAGACCCACTGAAAGAAGGTGGACGTTGCCTCATGAAGGACTCAATAGAATATTGTTCCATTCTCTGCTCATTTGGAAGTCCAGAATGATTCATAGCTTGTGTAAGTATAACAATAAGATTTTTCACTCCATCTCCCATAACATTTGTTTGTTCAGGAGGACAATTATTGCATTGTCCATTACATTGATCAACACGGTTCCTTCGGGTTCCAGCCATCG
This sequence comes from Viscum album, assembly GCA_963277665.1. Classification (NCBI taxonomy): domain Eukaryota; kingdom Viridiplantae; phylum Streptophyta; class Magnoliopsida; order Santalales; family Viscaceae; genus Viscum; species Viscum album. The sequence goes on from OY728135.1 coordinate 1,298,312,529, forward strand.
TCTAAAACCCAAAAAGAATAGTGTGAGGGGAAAAAATCATGCTAGGGAAAACAATATAATAAAGGGTGAGTACCTTCAATATCTAACATCTTGGGTTACCGTAATTCTATTACTATAACCTATACTTATACTTAACCTTAGGGACATCCCTAGACATACCTTAGAAATATCTCTAGGGATCTCATTAAAGTTCTTGCATCCTAGTTTCCAAAGGTTGACTAAACCTTTCCTCTGATACCAACTGTAGAGACCCGAAGCTTGACGTACATGGACATTACATTACTTTTGCAGAATACTTAGTACATAACAAAAACACACACACAAGGACCGTAATAGTTTAGTGTCTTTGGAAACTCGGAATATAATCTTCTAATCGTGGTGAAAGATCTTCAACATCTCCCATAAAGATCTTCTTTTTTAAACCTAAATCCTTTCTTTATATCCTGGGGAAAAGAAAACATAAAAGGGTGAGATCAAATGCTCAGTAAGGGTAAACAAAAGAAATATCAATCACATCATATTCATAAGAACATATCTTTTGGAAATCTTAACCTGCAAAAGAGATCATAATTTCATAACATGGGATAAATCATAGTAGTGAAATGTAATCCCAATAATCATAACTTAAAACATGAAAATTTGTGGTATAAACACATAATCATAGAGAATCATTTCTTATTAGTCAAGACTCATTTCCAAGACTATCTTAGTGGACAAAGTCCCTTTCTAAACCGAGTTCACTCCTCGTTTCAGTCCTGTTTCACTGAACCAGTATAACCTACCATTCCAGCCATGTCTATATCATGAGATATAAAATCTTTACCCAATTAATTAGAGGGAGATATAGGTCCCACCCATCTCATAATGATACCATTCTTATGTGTGCCATAAAATCATAAACCATACATCATAGCATAACTCATGTAATAAAAATGGGATTCTTAAACATCATGACATCATAAAACAATTCATATAAGATAAAGGAATTCATAAAAATAATTCCATCACAACATAATCAAATCATTGTAATAATTGGTATAGAAACAGAACCCTTTATTATCTTAGATGGAAAATAATTTTGATAAAACACGTGAACTCCATTCTTGAGGAAAATATCCTTTCTATTTCAAAAACATTTTCCTTTCTAAACATGTCATACAATTTTAAACTAAAAGAATTTGATTAAAAATAAAATTGAAAACTTGTAAAGTAAGATTCTTGTAAATAATGTTTTAAAAATCCATTCATTCCGTATAAGTTAAAAAAACATTCTTCTCGTACTTTTGTCGGAAAAGTCAAAAAGTACCTCGTACAAAAAACGACAAAAGATTCCTTTCATATATTTTACTAAAAACTCACCGAAGGGTAAAATTGGATTTAAACAATTGTAGATGGATGTAAATAGCATTACATATTGAGGAAACATGGATGTGGATGATAAAATACACCCCAATAAATAACAAAGTATAAACAATCTCGGATAAAAATGAGATTGTGATATTTTCCCTTACCTTAGGTCCGATTTGCTTCGTAAGTGTCCGAACCTCCTGTATAATGATTTAAATAATGTCATTGACTTATTCCAGAATCATACTCATTGTTATGATATCATATATGGTTCACTTATGACTTTATATTACCCGTTCTTTTGTAAATTCCATGTTAAAGAGCGTTTTGGGTAAAATTGTTTCATTTGTCGTCCGTGTTTTGACTTGTAATTATTCATATGATTACTTAGATCATGATTACTTAATTCCAGAATATAAAACATTATTTATATATAATATATATTCAGAATATACACATATATACTAAATCAGTAAATGGAAAGAAATACACCGTTCATGGAGACGGTAGGCCGTACGTACGCATGAATGCTGTTTTCGTTTCCTTATTGAGTTGAATGGAATTAAGTAGATGACATACATATATATACACATAAATCCAGTATCATTATTATTTCATATATTTCATGATTACTTATTATATATACTTTATAATCATTCATAAATGGTTAATGTGGAGAATGAATCTCATCGCGTCGTGGAGACGGTAGTCCGTACGTACGCACGAGCGATGATATCGTTCTCATGATCGTGGGACTGTATTGGAGTGTATGTATACTATCTAAAAATCAATATCACTTTAAAATAATCATATATAGTTATTATTTACACCATTATACCCATCCAAGTAAGGTGGTGGTGGAAAATAGATTACACCACGGCGTGGAGACGGTATTCCGTACGTACGCACGCGCGGTGATTTCATTTTCCGTAGGATGGATAGATGGTGAAATAGGGTTGTTTAATACTTATAATAACATATCAGTATATGAGTGATACTAATGTTATTACTTCATGATGAAACAACTAAATAAGAATAAGTGGAAGAAGAAATAAAGATGAAATAATCGGTAATGGGCATTACCTCTTCTTTGAAGCGCTTCTTTGAGACCTCCTTTTAGGGCACTAAAATTGGTCTTTGAAGAATACCAGGACCTCTAGGATGTCTATAGGGAAGTGGAGAGAAGAAATTTGCAGGGTTTGGCTGAGCTTGAAGGCTCAAAGTGGTGTGAGGAAGAGAGGGAGGAGGTGCCCTTTTATAAGGGAGGAGAGGGGCTCCTTTGGAAAACTAAAACTATTATTTTATTATATAGTCATATTCGGTTTTAAATAGCTCCAAATTGATTTATTTAGAAGATAAGGTGGTGATGGGTCGAAAGCCTCTCATCCAATATAATTTAGACAAGTTTAGGTTCCTATTTTAACCTTATCATTTAGATTTAACATTAAGTTAAATAATTTTACTTTTACCGTGTCTTCTTGTGTTATTACACTATAAGGTTAATAAACTTACTATAAAAAGACAAAAGAACCCCAAGTTGTTTATTATTAATATATATAACCTTATCTAAGTCATTTTTCATAACCTTAGATTTTTAGGAATAAAATAACAATTAATAATATAATATTTTTTTTAAAAACTATTTTATGTCAATTTTGACACTATTTGGTAATTGATTTTTGTAAAACTCATAACAGAATGATTAGTTCGAAAAAAGTTAATAAAATCAATACTAACATGTCATATTAACCTATAAAATTAGTGTAATTCATAAAAAGTCTCAAATTACATTTATTTGGGTATTTATAACATCAATTATGTCAATATTTTATTAATAAGATAATTACTGCATCATCGTTGTGTCACAAATAAATTAAATTATATAATGTCTAAAAATTACAAATAAAATATCATTATGTATGAAATCTTTTTATATTTCTAATTAATATTTATAGTCTAATTTATATTATGTATAACCCTATATTAAAAATTATTTACTTATTTAACTTTGATTTTAACTATTTTAACCATTCTTTAAATAAATTAATAATAAATGTCCTAATCTAATCCAAGTGGGCTTAAATGGTCATATTTTATTCCTAAGGTTGTTTTTGGTCGAATTACACTTATCCAATAGAATTAGGACATGTGTTAAGGTAATAATAATATCATTTTACCCTTAATTACCCTATTTACTTTTAACCATGGTAAAAAAAGGAAAAAGTTAGTATTCACCAAAAATTATTTTCATCTCATTGAACCACATTTTAGTCCTTGATATTAACCATGTCTCTCGGATTTTCGAAATTCCACTCACAGAAGCGGTAAAATTAAGTTTTATGAAAAATTCAGTTTTTTTAACTACCACTTAGTGGTTTCACTATTCATCAAAAAAATGAAAGTTTCCAGAAAAATACAAAAAATTAGGCCTAAGATATATTTGATATTATGAATTCAAAAATTATGTCTATTTTACCAAATTCAAAACATATCAGTTACATTAATTAATTTAAAAATTAATTCCCGTCGTCAAAACAAATAGCGTGTTTTTAAGAGATAATAACTATCAAAAGATTGACACTTGTTTATGTCTGGTTTAAATGTGAAATTACATCCAATGACCAACATTGTATTAAATTGTAAAAATATATTCTAAATATACTTTAAAACCACTCAAATTAATAATTTATCACTTTTAATTATTTCTATTAAAAAAGTTGTTTTTAATTAAAATTTAGTAATTTTCACTATTCATCAGAATATGAAAGTTATCCGAAAAGTACCGAAATTTCACCCTAAGATAATTTCGATATTCCGAATCCAAAAATGAAGTCCATTTTGAAAAATAAAATTTACAAAATTTCAAAAAGTGACTATTACTATTCATAACGGCTAGTTTTAATAATATTTTAATAGCATATCGTTGTTTAGTGAAACTCGGTATTGCATACTACACACGCTATTAAGGAAGGTCGTGACTGCGTGTAATGCAAGTAAAGTCAAGGATGTGTGTTGTGAAATCTCCTTTTGGTGTAGCGTACAACATAAGACATCAATAAAATTAAAAAGAATATTTTTCATAAAATCTCGGGGTGTTACAGTAATTTTACTGACAACTGAGGCCTTTTGGATTGCTTACATATATATTTAACTATGATGGTTGGATATTTTGATCTACATTGAGGCATTTTTTTATGAGGCTGATGACTTATTCCTCATGAATAGGAGGTGAAGTGACCCTAGTAGGTCGACATGGAATGATTCCCCTTTTATTATGACCCTCTTTGGGTGTTGTTTATTTGGTATATGGTTATCTAGTTTGGTCACATAATATGATACCGATAGATAACATGACTTCTCTTGTAAACTGGAACTCTAGGGGGTATTTATATGTACGGATGCTCGATGAGTATCAGTTCAGTTTCTATTTTGTCTTGGTTTTGTGACCTTCAGGGAGCAGTTCCTTCTGAGTATGCTCAGAGAGGATCAAGGACCTTATAGGCCGTGTTTTTAGTTTTGACCATTTTAAGTCATTGATATCTTTACTTTCTTTTTATAGGTTGGTTATTTTTGTCTAGGTGGTTAAACCTTGTGACCTAGTTGTGAGGATTTTTCTATAGGGCTAGGTGGGATACCTAGAGACCCGTCATTTAGACTCGGACCCTTGTAGCTTGACATCTATTCTGTTCATGGGAAGCCTATGTGAGGGATATTAGCCTATGTTTTCTAGTGACTTTCTGGTGGTGATCTTAGTTTTATGATCGTTTTGAGATTGAGGCATGGTAGGTTCTCGAGTTTGTGTTATAGGAATGTTGATTCCTTTATATTTTCATGAAGTACCTAGGGTGCTTGTTTTTCAAGAATGGTGTGATGGGCGGGACTGTTTGGGTTCTTGGCCTAGTTGACCAGTGTTTCCACTGTTGCTAATGTAGTCAGAGTGTAGGTAGACTATCATGACTAGAACAACACCGTGTGGTGGGTGGTCATGGAATAAATCATGGAATAGGTGAGGTGCTCAATTTTGAAGAGGAGTTCTAAGGGATCTCCAAGATAAGTGAAACTGATATTCCATGTAGCACGATTAGCTTATCCTTGTAACAAAAAACTCACTGGGGTACGAGTTGGGTGTTAAAGATACATGCTGGTTGTGAGGGGTATCGTTTGAATCTAAATCAGTGAGTGGAAGGGTGTGAGATGAGGACCGATGTTTCAAGACTAGTCGTGTGGTTGGATCCCAAAAGTTGTGTTTGAATGTTCCTCCATGGTAGAGGTGACATCATGAAATGTTGGGTTATCGTGAGATGGTTGACCGATGGATAAATAATGTTTAGGTTTGAAAGGATGTGAGAGTGGCTTGGTGGGAGCTGTACATACCTTTGGTGGAATCTTTGTATGCTCTTGTTAGAGACGATCTTGTGCTATCTTGATTTCTCTTGAGTATGCTGAGAGATCATTGAAACTATTCCAAGATCCTTTTTTCTTTCTAGTTGTTCTTCCCTATTGTGGAAGTGGAACCTGTTGAAATTATGCTCAAGGAGTGGTGTAAGGTAAGATATATGGTGGGGAGTACACCATTGTCCATTTGAGGGTGGTGAACCTCGTTTTCAGTTGCAACTTGTTCATTTTCCATGAGTTGTTGTGCTTGGAGTTTGGTCTGGATATGACAATAAGAGTATTCATATGACGGGGAGTACCAAATCGGTCGTAGTTAAGATGTCTTTTGTGTAGAAAGATATTATTAGCACCCTGAGGCTAGTCATTGTATAGTCCAGATAGATTGGTTGTGCAGATGACTGGGTTGAGAGTATGAATGCTAGTCCTTTTATAAGGTTTCTCAGGGACGAGAAGGTTTATAGTGGGGAGTTTATAAAGACCCGTCTTTTTTCAGACTGTAGTTTTGAGCAAAAATTTGAAATTTTGACTTCGGATGCTTATAAAGGGGTAAAATAGTCTTTTCCCCCTAGAATATGATCTCAGATAATTTTTTTGACCACTATATTAGTCCTAGAATAGGGTGTTTACCCTAGGACATGAGTTTGGTGGAAATCTTAGCCATTCAAATTTTGGTGGAATAATTAATATTTAATTTATATTAAATTAAATATTAATTTATTCATATAGGTTCATTCGGATGTAACTTTTTAATAGAGTTTCAGATTGATATTCCATCTCTGCTGTTGAGTCTGAAATTGGGATTTTAGCCTAGGTGACGTGTAAACTCGAGTGGGGCGTCGGGGCTGGCCCGTGCCCCTTTTTCTTTTCTTTTCTTTTTCTTCTTTTCTATCTTTTATTTTTTATTTTCTATTTTTCCTCCTTCCTTATTGTGCACTCCCCTCTTGCAACACTCCCCTTATTGTGACCTAGATATGATAGGGAGAGGGAGAAAGAGAGAGAGAGAGAGAAGGAGAGTGAGGAGTAGTGGAGCTCTCGCTGCGCTGGTTCAGTGTGTGACATCCATGGACCATCAAATCGACTGAAGCTTCAGCGGTTTCCACCCGAATGTAGTTCTATTTATTTTTTCACAAAAAATACTCTTTAAACTCATTGTTTAAAGTTTTTAAATCCTTTTAATGCTTGTATGTGGCCTCTAGTGGCCATATCTGTTGTTTCAGGGGTTTGAACAAGCAATTTGGGCGATCTGAGGGTTTCTTGTTTGGGGAAACTAGGTTACACAACATATAGTCTAGGGTGACTTGTCAAAACCCATCCCACAGGGCCCGGACATGACTAACCCAAGCTCACCTTCCATAGGCCAGGGGTTGGTGACTAGCACCAGAAGGTTTTTCACGAATAGGGAAGGCATTGCCTTAAAGATCTGTACACACTCCAAAAGGGAAACTAAGGTAAAAAACCAACAAAAGTAAGGTATAACCATGAGAGTAAAGTACAACCACAAGTACAATTGTCAACTAAAAATAGTGGGCTCGAATACAAGCCATATAAACTGAAAATAAAGTAAACAACTATCACATATGCCCTGGAGCTCTACCTGGAGGGTAGTAGTTGTAAGTCTAAAGTCGAAGAAGAGGATCTCAACTGCTCCCGTAGTACCAAGCTCCACCAAGTCCCAAACCTACAAAGTCTTCCTCGGAGCATCAGTAGTCTATACCAGACACACACATGCAGGCGAAGCCCGTACATGGGTGAGTATAAAAACTCAATAGGGGACCCTGAGACCCCCGAAGGTCTCTCAGTAATCCACAAAGGAAAACATCAAAAGAAATACCAAAAAGGTAATATCACAATCATGATATAAATCATGAAGCACAAAGCATAGGAGACATCTCACTCTAATGGTATAACTTCAAGGTTACTGGGATAGGTATGAATAGTCGTAAAGCCAGATCATCCTATCCATGGTAACTCTACTGCTGACCCGTATAGGTCATTGTATGCTGACCCGTATTGGTCATTAGATGCTGACTCGTATTGGTCACTTGCGCTGACCCATATTGGTCGTTGGTGCTGACTCGTATTAGTCACTGGTGCTGACCCATATTGGTCACTGGTGCTAAACCACATTGTTCACCAGTACAGAGGTAGGAATGATTAGCTGTACAACTAGATCATCCCACTCTGGAGTTTATAATGTTGACCCATATTGGTCGCTCTTCTTCTTCATGTCACAGCAAGCCACTGGATCTCCGCATGTAGTATGCCTGATCTCCGAAAGATTCTACTCTGCAAGCCATCGATCATATTTCAACCGGTACGAAGTCCCATAAAAAGTATACCCAAGGTATTTCCCCATCATAGGGGTCCCAACGTGACATAAGATGCGTCGATCGGATGCCCGGTCGAGATATGGGCACATTTGTAAAAAGGTCCCAGTTGGATTCAAGTCCGATCCAACCTAGACCGCATGTCAAAATCTGTCAAAAATCACTTAGAGTATCTCTAAAGGACCTCCTTGTCACAAGGGTCCTTATGCCACATACGACGTTTTGATCAAATGCCCCGTCTGTTAGTTATTGTCATTTTAGTGCTGAGGGCCCGGTTGGATTCAGAGTCGATCCAACCCATCCATAATCCAAATTTCTCCAAAACTCTCATTGAGTATATCAAAAGGACTTTATCACTACAAGGATTCTAGTTTTGTAGATGGTTTGTCAAATGGACGTCCGGTTTGCAAGTTACAATCACTTAAGCGTATCTGGGCCCGAGAGGGGTCCGGGACCGGTCTGACCCAACAGACCAACCCGTACCGACCTGGTTCGGGTTGAACCAACCTGTTCCAGGTCTGACCTGACCCGGTTGGGCTGGGCCACAGCAGGCTTGGGTCAGGCCGTCCAGCCCGCCCGATGGCACGACCCACGTCGGGGTGGCGCGATCTCCGGCTTCCGAACGACTTAAAGGATCCGTTCAAATTAATTAAGGGCAGTGTTAGGTGGCACCGCCTTATCACCCGAAGGACTCAAAGGAGGTGGTTCCCTTGCAGATTTCCACCACCATGGATTCAAGACGTATCCCTTCAACGTGACGTGCGATGACGTGCCGCCTCCACCTCCATGGCCAGTCGCTGTCGACCGCCCGTCCAACCACCACATCTTGCAGTTACTGGCCACCACCCTCATCCGCTAGCGTCGCTGTGCCAATGTTTCTTCCACGGGCCACAGAGTGATCCTTGGTGGTCCGTTCTTCCTTCTGGATGTCCCTACGGTCCTCTCGGGATTCCACCGTTGTTTCGCGGCCCTCAAATACGCTTTGTCGCCACGTTCGTTGTTTCTCCATGAAGAATGAACCAAGGAAAAGTTTAGCAGAGGGTTCGGGCCTTGTTGGTTTCAGCCCGTTCCCTCTGCATTAGCATTTTAAACATGAGGAAAATTAATAATAATCAAAATGAAGAGTAATCCCTAAATTTAAGACCCCGTAACACCCACCCGTATGATTAGATGAGATGTGGATCAACCCGTTAGTCAGTTGGTCCGCGTTCATTATATTTTTCAAGAATGGGAAGAGAGGGTACATCAAAGCACATAAACCCCCTACCTTGAGATTTTCTGGAGGTATCACGGTCACGGAGGGAGGAGCATACACATTGGATGGATTCATCGAAATTCGTCAATCCCGAATCGTTTCCACTCGAGCCTCCATCCTCCATAGGTAGATGTCGCATCATGAATTCTCTAGAGTTTCCTCGCTTTAAGAAGCCGTGCCAAAATCCCACCCTGAGCTCCATTTAAATAGGATGGGGAAAGGTGAGTAATGCTTTTAGGAATTAATTAGGTTCATTTAATGAATTAATGAACCTCTTTTAATTTACAATGGTGGAGTTACGCCGTTGATAAGTCAAGCCATTAAATGGATTAACAAGTCACCGGTCCCACCACCACCGCTCATGCGCTGGAGAAAAAGAAATAAAATAACTTTTTAAGTTATTTTATTATTATTATTTCTATAAATTCCAAAATTTAACCTTTTCTCCCAACCTACTGTGGTTGAAGTGAAGCTTCCCTTAAGAAAATCTTGGCGCAGTAGATTCAACATGGCCCTCATATTTTTAATCCGAGCACTAGTTTAGAAGATAGAAAACGCCACCCACATGTTTACTGAACGTACCTTAAAAAAAGTTCAGAAATTCATTCTAGGAACACTATGGCTTGGAATCACGAGCCGTCAATTTTTGCAGACTCGTAAAAATACCAAATAATTTTTAAAAACATTACATGGAATTTTTGGTTCTTTATATTCTCCCCACCTTAGGGCTTTACGTCCCCGAAATCCAAACAAGTCTACACAAACAAAGAGTGGTATTGGGCACACATATGAGCCTCTCGCTCCCATGTGCTCTCATGGAGATTCACGTGATGCCACAGAATGCACACCAGAGGTATTGACCGCCCACGAAGGATCCGTTCCTATCGATCCTCTATCTCCACTGGGTACTCTGCAAAATTTTCCCTGTCATCAATCTCCAGATCACCATGGTCGATGATGCGATATGGGTCATACACATATCTCCTCAGCTGGGATAAGGGGAAGACGTTGTGAACCCTCTCCAACTACAGTGGAAGTGTCAAGTGGTACACCACCTTGCCAATCCTTCGAATTATTAGGAATGGTCTGAAAAACCTCGGTGAGAGTTTGACGCCTCGACCAAATCTATGTAGTCCCCATCAAGGAGAGAGTCACAAGAATATGTGGTCGCCCTCCTGGAACTCCAGTGGTCTCCATTGCCTATCAACATAAGACTTTTTCCAGCTCTATGTAGTCTTTATCCACTCTCGGATGACCTGAACCTTCTCAGTGGTAGCCTATACCATCTCTGGGCCCACGAGTGTTGGCTTTCCTAGATCTGTCTAGCAAAAGGGCGATCTGTATGGTCATTCGTACAAAACCTCAAAAGGGGTCATACCAATGGTGGAGTGATAACTGTTGTTGTACGCAAACTCCACCAAGGGTAGGTGGTCCTCCCAACTGCAACCAAAATCTAGGACACATGCATGAAGCATGTCCTCCATAGTTTGGATGGTCTACTCAGTCTGACCATCCGTTTGCGGGTGAAATGCTATACTCAAGAGAAGCTATGTTCTGAAAGACTCCTACAATCCTTTCCACAACTGGGATGTGAAGTGTGAATCACAGTTTAAGACTATCATCAAATGCACCCTGTGAAGTCACATGATCTTCTAAACGTAGAGACGTACCAAGTTCTCGACCAAACCCTTATCTTGAATAGAAAGGAAGTGGTCCGACTTGGTGAGTTGGTCAACGATCACCCAGATGGTATCGTGCCCTCTGAACATGCGTGGTAACGCCATCACAAATTCCATATATATCCCTTCCCACTTCCACTCTAGTATCTCGAGGGGTTGGGTCAAGCCTGATGGTACCTGGTGCTTGACATTCACTTGATGGTAAGTGAGGCATCTATAAACAAACTCTACCACAACTTTCTTTATCCCTGGCCACCAGTACTGACACCAAAGGTCCTGATACATCTTCATCATGCCTGGATGTACTGCTAAGGGGGATGTATGGAACTCCCTCAACACCTCCTCTCGTAGTGCAATTGGTACAACTGTACATCCTCTGAAAAGGATAGAATGCTCCCTACCTTCAAGATATTCATTAGGTGCATGGCCTTAGGATATCTAAGCATGTATAGTCTCGCAGATGCTGTCTCTGAGTTATGCCTCTCTGACTCGCTGAAGGAGTGGAGGGGAAACTACCATCAACTGGAGGTAGACTATATCATCTCTATCCACATTGTATATCTGAAGTGAGGCCAAATGCTCTGAAGCCTCGTTCAGTAGCTACGAACTCGATCTACGGCTTAGTGCATCCGCCACTACGTTCCCCTTCCCAGGAGTATAGACTATCTCAAATTCATATTACTAGAGGAAATCTATTCAATGTTGCTATCTCAGATTCAGATATTTCTGTGTGAAGATATATCTGAGACTCTTGTGGTATGAGTAAACAAAAACCACCCGCCCATCAAGTAGTGTCACCACATCTTCAGTTCGAAGACTACTGCTTCCAACTCAAAGTCATTAGTTGTATAATTATGCTCATTAGGCCTCAACTATCATGATCCATAAGCAATCATTGTATCATCCTACATCAGGATTCAACCGAGTCCGGTCCCTGATGCATTAGAGTAAACCACGTAGTCAGTGCCATGCTCCAGAAACCTCAGGATGGGAGCACTGGTCAAGCTCTACCTCAACTATTGAAAGCTCTGCTGGCATGTCTCTAACCATAGGAAGAGTTTCCCCTTCTTCTTCAAGGAAGTCATAGGTGTTTCTACTCTGGATAAATTAGGTACGAACTTCTGATAGTTTCCTGCTAATCCAAGGAAGCTCCAAACCTTAGTAACATTCCTAGGTGGATCCCAAGCAAGTACTTCCTCGATCTTCACTGGATACACTGTAAATCCATCCTCTAAGATGATGTGTCCTAAGAAGTGGACCTTCCGTGTCCATAACTCACACTTCAAGAGCTTTCAGTATAACTGGTGCTCCTGGAGTGTGTCCATAACTATCCTCAAGTGTACATCGTGCTCTTCCTCGGACTCTGAGTACACCAAGATGTCATCGATGAAGACCACCACAAATCGATCGAGGTATGGCTGAAAGATCCTGTTCATGATCCCCATTAACACTGCTGGAGAATTTTTCATGCCGAAAGGAATCACCAAGAACTCATAATGGCCATACCGACATCTGAAGGCTATCTTCGGTACATCCTCATCCCGTACCCTTAGCTGATGATAGCCTGATATGAGGTCTATCTTTGAGAACCACTTTTCTACTTTCAACTGATCAAACAGATCATCAATCCTCGGTAGAGGATACTTGTTCTTCATGGAACCTTATTTAGGCACTGAAAGTCCACACATAGCCTCAAACTTCTGTCTTCCTTCCTGGAAAACAACACTAGGGATTCCCATAGAGAAACACTGGGCCTTACAAATCCCTTCCTCTGTAAGTCCACCAACTGTACCCTTAGCTCCCGGAGCTCTGCAAGGGCCATATGATATGCTGGTGTAGATATCACTGTTGTTTTTGGGTACAAGTCAATGCGGAAGTCTACCTCTCTACGAGAAGGTAGTCCTGAGACATCTTCTAGAAAGACATCCTCATACTCGTCCACTACCTCTGGAAACTGTGGACTTGCCTCATCCACCATGTCAAAGGTCATGCAAGCCAGCTGATATGTAATCAGCTACACCCTCCTAAGCGCAAGTACATCTCATGCTGCTCTGTTTTCCTTCTCACCAACAAAGGAAAACTGGCCTCCATGTATGCGTGTGCATCGCACTGTACGTCTCAAATAGTCAATCTGTGCGTGAACTACTGATAGCCAGTCCATGGCTAGAATGACGTTGTAGGGCTTCAATGCCACTAACAGAAGATCCCATTTGAAACTCTCTCCTCTGAGAGTAAGATCTCACTGTCGACACCAGTGTGTGACCGCTAAATCTCCTCCTATATAAGTATCCAAATGAAATAGTTGAGCTAAAAACTCATTCGGAATCTCAGAGTCCCGAACTAAGTCCGCAATAAGAAAAGAATGGCTATCACCTATGTTGATAAGAACTGCTGTTAAAGTAGAGAAGATACAGATCGTACCTCATATCATCTCAGTAAAGTCAGGATCGTGAGCCTCTACTTCCTGTAGCTGGGCCTGTCCCCATCCACCTGCTCCCTGATCTCATGGTGGACCTCTTGGGGGTGGTGGTGGTAGTGCCTGGTGACCTCGATCACCTCCCGCTGTACATCCTTCTCCCCTATCTCGCCTGCCACCTGGATGATGCTCATGCTCCTGCCACTGCCACTTCCTCGGTGGCCCCTCCACCATCTACCGATCATCTACGTGGGGAGTCAGATAGTCATGAGCTATGCGACCTTTTCCCCTACAATTAAAATATACCATGCCCCACTGATGGATCCCTCGACATCTCGAGCTTCGCACCTCTGAACATGTGTCCCTAGGTCGCCCTCCGGAAGGTCTATCCTGCTTGGGCTTCTATGTCATCTATCTACTACCAGATGTAGATGACTCTACTACCTATCATCCGGTAGGGGATCTCACTGTCAGTGACTACTTGGGAAGGAATCTCTCCATCATCAAATCTCTCTCTATCACCCCAGCCTATGTCGGGATGCTGAAACTGTCACATCTCTGATCTCTCATCGGATCCCCTGCTCAAAGGTCCGAGCCCTGAAGTAAGGGTCCTGTACCATGTCAGTGGAGTATCGGGAGAGGTTAGTAAATCTCATAGAGTACTGGTCCACAGTCTGGCTGCCCTGCTGTAGATGCAAAAACTCCTGAATACACACAGAGCATAGAGTCACTAGCATGAACTCCACCTTGAAAAGGCTCTCAAAGTATGGCCAGGTGAGGGTCGCCACCTCATGCACATGGATCATAGAGCTCCACCATCTTCCTACTGAGCCCTGAAGAAGGATAACAGACAAGATCACCATCTGCTCAGCGGGTGTCTCTACTAAGAGAAAGACCCTCAAAACCATCTCAAGCCATTCCACTGCTACCTGGGGGTCTATCTCACCTAAAAACCTTAGAGGCCTCTATCTATGGAACTCATACAATGTGCTTAGCCATCGTACATGATCCAATGGTAGAATCTGCTACTCAACAGGTGGTGCTGCTACTAGTACACCAACCAAAGGTGCCATCACTATGGGTGGTCCTTGTACTGATGCCTCATTACTCGGTGGGCCACTTTCACGATCTCTAACTAGAATCCTGTATGACTATCTTCGTGGATGCATCCTATAAAAAATAGATGTTCCACGGTCAATAAGTTATACCTGGTGTGCTGACTCAAGAAATATCAAGAAAACTTTTCAAAATACTAGCAACCAGTGTTTTCATGTACCGAGTTGGAAAAAAGAATTCAAGGTCCTGGTGTATGGATACGTCAGCCGCCGCACCAACACTAGACTCCTTGTACTGAAAAATTAACTCAAGAAACTTTACACCATTGTCTCATTAAAAGTATACTCTTAGTTATTCTGTTAGAACCAACCACCCTTTGATACCACTTTGTCACGATCCGTCCCAGGGGGCTCAGACATGACTTCCCCAAGCCTGCCTTCCATAGGCCAGGGGTTGGTGACTAGCACCTGAAGGCTTTTCCCAAATAGGTAAGACATTTACTTAGAGATCTTTACACACTCAAAAAGGGAAACTGAAGTAAACAACTAACAAAAGTAAGGTATAACCATGAGAGTAAAGTACAACCACAAGTAAAACTATAAACTGAAAAGAGTGGGCCAGAATAAAATCCCTACAAACTGAAAAGAAAGTAAACAAATGTCGCATTTTCCCTGGAGCTCTACCTAAAGGGTAGTAGATGTAAGTCTGAAGTCGAATAAGAGAATATTTATTGCTCCCATTGCACCAAGCTCTACCAAGTCCCGAACCTCCAAAGTCTTCCTCGGAGCATCAGTAGTCTGTACCGGACACACACGTGCGGGCAGAGCCCGTGCAAGGGTGAGTATAACAACTTATTAGGGGACCCAAAGACCATATAAGGTATCTTAGTAATCCACAAAAGAAAACATCACAAGAAATACCACAAAGTTAGTATCACAAGCATGATCTAAATCATGAAGCACAAAGAAAAAGTGACAGCTCACTCTAACAGTATAACTTCAAGGTTACTGGGATAAGGATGACTAGTCATAAAGCCAGATCATCCTATCCATGGTAACTATAATAATGACCCATATAGGTCACTATATGCTGACCCGTATTGGTCGCTAGATACTGACTCGTATTGGTCGCTGGCGCTGACCCGTATTGGTCGCTGGCACTGACCCGTATTGGTCACTGACGTTGACTTGTATTGGTCACTAGTGCTGAACCATATTGGTTGCTGGTACAGAGGTATGAATGATTAACTGTACAACTAGATCATCCCACTCTAGAGTTTATGATGCTGACCCGTATTGGTCTCTCTTCTTCTTTTTGTCACAGCCAACCACTGGATTCCCGCACATAGCACACCTGATCTCTAGAAGATTATACTCCTCAAGAGATCGATCATATTTCAACCAGTACTAAGTCCCGAAAAAGCATACCCAAGGGACCTCCCTATCATAGGAATCCCAATGCGACAGACGACGCGTCGATTGGACGCCCGATCTGTGAGATATGGGCACATTTGTAAAAAGAACCCAGTTGGATTCAAGTCTAATCCAACCCAGATCACACATAAAACTCCTTCAAAAATCACTTAGAGTATCTCTAAAGGAATTCCTTGTCACAAGGGTCCTTATGTCATAGATGACGCCTCGATTGGATGCTCAGTCCGTTAGTTATTGACATTTTAGTACCGAGGGCCCGATTGGATTCAAATTCGATCCGACCCGATCATACTCCAAATTTCTCCAAAACTCTCGTGGAGTATCTCAAAAGGGATGTATTTATCCAAGGATCTCAGTTCCGCAGACATTTCATCAAACATACATCCCTTTCGCAAGTTACGGTCACATAAGCGTATCGAGGCCCGAGAGGGGTCTGGGTCTGGTCCGACCTGGTCCAGGTCTGGCCCGACCCGCTCACTAGTGCGACCTTTGTTGGGGTCGTGTAGTTGTTGGCTCCTGAATAGATCAATGGTTTCATTTGTATTAATTAAGGGCATTGCCAGGTGGCGCCACCTTGTCACCCATGGGACCCACAGGAGGTGGGTCCCTTATAGCTCACCACCGCTGCTAATTCAAGCCACAACCCTTCAATGCGGCGTGCGATAGCGCACCGCCTCTACCTCCACAGTCGACCTTTGCTAGTTGGCTGTCCGACCCCCACGGCGCCACTCTTCCATCGTGACTGGTGGTTGCCGACCGCTGCCCTCATTCGCCGGCGCCGCCACACCGACGTTTCTTTCATGGGACACCAGGTGAGCCCCGGTGGTCTGTTCTTCCTTCCGGACATGCCTACAGTCCTCTCGGGATTCTGCCATCATTTTGCAGCCCTTAAATACACATTGTTACCACATTTGTTGTTCCGACACGAAGAACTCACCAAGGACAAGTTTAGCGGAGGGTTCAGGACTTGTTGGTTTCGGCCCACGCCCTCCGCGTTAGCATTTTAAACATGAGGAAAATTAATAATAATCAAAAGGAAGAGTAATCTATGAATTTAAGACCTCTCAACAACCACTCTCATGATTAGATGAGACGCGTATCAACCTATTAATCGGTTGTTCCGCATTTGTTATATTTTTTAAGAATGAGAGGAGAGGGAACATCAAAGCACATAAACCCCCTACCTCGAGATTCGTTGGAGGTGTCGCGGTCGTGGAGGGAGGAGAATCCATTTTAGATGGAGTCATCATCATTCGTCGATCCTGGATCATTGCCGCCCAAGCCTCCATCCTCTGTCAATGGATGTCGCCGCAGGACTTCACCGGAGTTTCCTCGCTTGAAGTAGTCCTGCCAAAACCCCACCCGATCTCTATTTAAATAGTAGGGGGAAAAGTGAGTAATGCATTGAGGAATTAATGAGGTTCATTAAATGAATTAATGAACCTCTTTTAATTCACAATGTTGGATTTACGCAGTTGATGATTCAAGCCATTAAATAGATTGACAACTCACTGGTCCCACCACCGCCGCTCATCCACTGGAGAAAAAGAATTAAAATAACTTGTTAAGTTGTTTTATTATTATTTTCTATAAAGTCCAAAATTTAAATTTTTCTCCCAACCAACTGCAGTTTAAGTGAAGCTTCCCTTAAGAAAATCCCAGCACTGTGGATTCAGCTGTGCCCCTAGATTTTTAATCCGTGCACCAGTTCAAAAGATAGAAAATTCCACCCGCCTGTTTACTAAATGCACCTTAAAAAAAGTTCAGAAATTCATCCCGGGCACACTGAGCCTCAGAATCACGCGTCGTCAATTTTCACAGACTCGTAAAAATTCCAAATAATTTTAAAAATAATTACATGGAATTTTCAGGTGTTTATAGATATTCCATGTGTTATTCCCGTTCAGGGAAGTTTATCTTTTAAGGAGTACATGACATGTATGGGGTATACACATCGTGTACTAGTGATTGGCTATGTGACCAAGTACCCAGACATGTCGACCCGTGTAGGGGTACATGTCCATGTAGAGTACACAACCAGACCTTGTATAGGGTAGCACGCCAGGTAGAAGTGCACAATTTGTCCAAGTAGACAGCCAAGCTGGTTGAGGGACATGGGCATGCACCCTATGTTGGGTACATTCCTTGTACCCATGTTACACTCCTTGTACCTAGGGTGTTTACATGCCCAGGACAGAGATAAAACATTCCCATGTAGTGAGTTAGGGGTACACACCGTTTATGGTCTCTACACACTGTGTACTATCCCCTTATTATCCCTTGGAGGGTTTTTCTTTTTTTCTTGCCCCGATATCACAATTGGACACGAGAGTAGTCCATTTTGACTAGTTTCCCATGTAGATCACGATGGTGAAACCCGTGGAGTGTTCTAAGGACTCCTAATGGGTGTTTTGGGGCTTCGACCTAAACGTTGAGGTTCTTCCTCCGGCTTTGAGTTTCAGTCATCTCCTGAGGGAGAGGATTGGTGTGAATGATAGGTTGGGTTTTCGGACCAACCTAGTTGATATATTTATCTAAGATGATCTATGAGATATCCCCCATGTTGTTTTATTTTGAGGATGTTCCCCTTGTGATACGTTCCCTTTTGGCTTATGAGGACGTGAAACCTATTGCTTCTAAGGATCCCATGAGGGATTCCTTTTCTTACATGTCGATCTAGGGAGTCCCCTATAGGATTCATTACTTGTTTGTTACCTGGAGGATACTGAGTAGGATTCCTCTTAGTTTTTTAATTGAGGGACCCAACGGGTGCCCGTTGTTTGACTGACCCTCAATTTTTATGTTTGTTTTGGGTAGAGATGGTGTTCGGGTGTCACCAGAATGCATGCCAAACTTGTAAGCCCTTGGGAATATGTCTAGATTGTTGGGTTGGGAGTCCGGGCTACCCTCACCCATTTTTTATATATGAATTGGTTTTTTTTGATGCATTAGTGCTTACTATAGGTGCTTCTTAGTTGGTGGCTATTGATCTTGATGCGAGGTGTCTTTATTTTTTTGGGATGCTCTGATGTTCTTCTTGGGATCCATATTGCATTTTGGGATGCCCAGACGTGCATACCTGGGATCTGGCTTTTGAGTCATGTTATTTCTGATATTTACTAGTATACCCATAGATACTACCTGAGACTTGGCTATTGAGTTTGGATGTGTGTGTGTATATATATATATATTGTGATATATATTTTCTTGGGATGTCGAGAGGTGTTTCCTGGTATCCACCTATTGATCCTTACTTGTTGAATTGTACGGATTGAGTGATATTTGGATTTCTATAGTAGGAATTCCTTGGACGGACTCATATGATGGATAATATATGATGAGGATGATTATTCTCTCCTTGATTTTGGGCATTGAAACCCAAGGCTCAGGGTAGATTAAGCACTCCCAAGTGGTGGGGATGATTACGATCTCATTGGCCTTTAATTAGAATGATTACACTCTTCTAGATTAGTTACGAGACTCGAGGGGTGTGGAATAACGTCTCACCAGTGAGATCTATCTTTATACAGGCATGGAATCCAAAGAATCAAGGTAGATTATGCACTATCGAGTGGTGGGTATGATTACAATCTCCTAGGCCTATGATCATAATGATTATGCTCTTTCAGATTAGTTACAAGACTCGGGGGGTAGAGCATGGCGTCTTAATGAGGAGTTATCTCTTTACAGATCACCTTAGGATAAGACCATTAGGGTTTATCTAATTTCCAAATGTCTGACCACCTAAGGACCGAGACCTAGGGATCATACATTGGACTAGATTTACAGGCCTGGGTAGTATGGTTATTACTCAGTGACCTTTTACAAGATGTCCAGACATACTCCCTAGAATCCTTCTTTAAAGGATTGACCGTCGGTATATGGTATCCTTGTTTATAGGATTTACCATTAGCATATGGTATCCTTATTTATAGGATTTAACATTGTTATAAAATATCTTTGTTTAGAGGATTGACCATCGGTATATGGTATCCTTTTTTCTGTGATTAGAGGTGAGTACGGGTGAACCTTGGTGTAAGATGAGTATCCCCCTGTGATGACATAGCTTTCCCAGAGATATAATTGTGGTGTTGGATGATGAAGGTGCATGTCTATGGGATTACATACCCATAGATTGACTTAACGATACACGAATTGAGTATCAAAACATCCAACTCAATTCCCTTGCACAGGATGTCTGGGTGATCAGGATTACAGACCCAAGGATCGACTACTGATTTTGTTTCATGTTATTTTATTCACATACAAATGAATATTAATATCTATGTATATATGTATAGGTATGATACTATACACGTTTATGTATATAGTTATATAAATCCATGGTGGAACTTGCTAGTTGACAGGTATTACAAACCCTGGGTTCAACTGTGGTTGTATCTTTGGCTTACTTCCTTTTGTAGTGTCTCAGTAAGGCTGAGCACTCTACTTTTACATACACTTATAGCAGAACAGTTATAGGTTTCTTATTGGGGTGGCCTACTGAGATTCTATCTCACCCATGCATGTGCACCTCAGTGTACATGTAGACCTTATGTCTGATTTTCAGGTTGATCATGAGTTGAATGGTGGATAGGGGTGAGTCATAGAGTTGCATGATCAAGAAGAGCCACTTGAGTGGTTCTTCTGATTGGGTTGCTGCAGTTTGACTGTGTCTAGAGATCGGGTACATGATTTGGATCAGAGTTAGTAGTTGATCCCTGTAATTTTACTTTTAGTTTATTTTATACTTTTGTATCTATATGGTCAGCCGAGTGGGTGACTGGTGTTGTATTGTATTTCACAACTGTTTAGGATTTTATAAAATTTCATTTATTATTACAGCTTGTTTTTTTTCCAGTTTTTTACTGCTTCCTCACTCTATTTACTTTCTATTGTGTATGATACTCAGCAATTTATTCTGTTTTCTTACTCTGCTATGAGGATATAGTCTCCCCAATATCACACCCTAGGCCCTCGCTACTAGTCGACATCCTCTAGAGTACAGTAATGCATACTTTAGTCATAGTAACCCACCAGATCAAAACACTGATTTAGTGGCTTTTGGGTCGGGATGTTACACTTAACTTTTAGAAATTCCTTCTATTTCATTAATTCATCATTTATAAATTTTGTATTATGTTCTATATGTAATTTTATGTGATTATACCATATGACATAATTATAAGAAGTGAATTTCCAATGATAGAATCTAGGGTTGTTACACTATATTTATAGGGAAACATGTCCGCGTGTGGACTTCTTGGGTGCATAAGCCACACCTATGTGCATATTCTCATTCACTAGGACAATCCATATCATTTCGAATAATGGTCTACTTTGGTACCACTTTTGGTTGTATCCTAGTCATGTTGGGTAGAATCATGTGTTCATCAAAAATGTCACGACCCGCCCTCGGGGCCCGTGCCGTGACTACCCCAAGCCCACCTTCCATAGGCCAGGGGCTGGCGACTAGCACCAAGGCGTAAATCCCGGTAAAAAGGGAAGGCATTTCCTTTGTAAAGTAAACAAGCACCACAGAGTAAGCAAGCGGAAAAGTAATCACTAAGTAAAAACAGAGTACAACTGAAGTGCGGAAAAGTAAATGGGCCAGTATACAAACCCAAACTGAAAGTAAAGTACAACTCGAAAGGGAAAACAACAACTGTAAAGTAAAAGCCGCTACACCGAGCTGTCCACGGGAAATCCCACCTGAAGGGTGGGTACAGATAGCTCCACTGCTCCTCGGGTCCCGCCGTCCGCTCTGAGCACGTCCCGCCCAGTGGTCCACCTCCCGGTACCGTCCTGCTCTGCAAGCCTCAACCACGATCAACGTTGTCCATCGTCTATAACCAACACAATGTAGTGCGGGCATAGCCCGTGCAGGGGTGAGTATAAGCTACTCAGTAGGGACCCCGAGACCCCCGAAGGTCTCCCAAAATCCATAAAGGATAAACCACAAAAGATAGATACAAACATGAAGTAACAACCGACACTGCTTAGGTATATGCCCATACATATACCTAAGTCATCAATTCCAATACGCTCCAACCTCCGAGCCCAAGTACAACTCAGTCCACACAGGAAAGTATACGTATTCCACACAGGAAAGCAAAACGAAATCCACATAGGATAGCACAACACAATCCACACAGGAAAGCAACAGGATTCAGCTCACACAGGTATACTTCTTCGGTAGACGATAGAGATGATCACTGATCCATCTAAGTCGTTGGACCCACAAAGGATCGATAGGTACAAACCCCCGCAAAAGACCCACACAGGATCGGACCCACACAGGATCTGTAGGCGCTGGTTCACACAGGACCGCTGAGCGCAGACCCACACAGGATCAGACCCACACAGGATCGGTAGCACTGATCCACACAGGATCGCTGAGTGCTGTAGTCGTCGTCGTCGAATCCACTAAGGATCTCTGTACTGTCGTCGTCGCAGTCACAGTAGCAGTAGCAGTAGCAGTCGCAACCAGCTCTAGGGTTCCCGCACACAGCAAGCTCGTTCGGGAGGGTCCGCTCCACGAGCCAAGAGGCTGATACATCAACTGTCACAAAGTCCAGAGTTGATGTATCCAAAAGTTCCGTATCGTCAACAGGAACTCAACGCAACAGACGACGCGTCGATCGGACGCCTGGTCTGCGAGTTATTGGCCTTTTCGTCCCAGGGGCCCGGTTGGTTTTTTAAGGAAAAACCAACCCGACCGTACTCCACCTGCATCCAAACCTCGGGAGAAGTATACCAAAAGATCCGTCTCACTAAGAGGAACTCAACAAAGCTAACGGATTGTCAATCAGACATCCGTAGCTCCGGATATGAGCGTTTCCGCTCCGAGGGCCCGGTTGGTTTCGTATACGAACCAACCCGGCTGAACTCAAAGTATTCCGAAACTTTGAGTGCGATATACCAAAACGACCGTCTCGACCCAAGGATCGCATCTCCGCTGACGGCGCGTCGTTTGGAAGTCCGTAGCCAGAGTTATGGGCATTTGAATCCAAACCGCTCGGTAATGAGGGTTTCGGGCCCGGGCCGTCCCGGCCCGAGACCCCCCGGTTGGCCCGAACCGTTTCGACCCGGCCCGGCGCGGCGCGGCGCGGCGCGGCCTGGCCCGGCACGGCCCGGCGCGGTGCGGCCCAGCGCGGCCTGGCCCGGCGCGGCGTGGCCCGGCGCGGCGCGGCCCGGCGCGGCCCGGCCCGGCCCGGCGCGGCCCGGCCCGACGCGGCCCGGCGCCCGCCCCGGCCCGGGCCGGAGCGGCGCGGCCCGGCGCGGCCCGACTCGGCGCCCAACCCGGCCCGGCGCGGCGCGGCCCGGAGCGTCGCGGCCCAGCGCGGCCTGGCCCGGCCCGGCCCGGCGCGGCCTGGCCCGGCCCGGCGCGGCGCGGCGCGGCCCGGAGCTGCTGGAAAACGGGGGGCTGCCTGTCCCCCCTTTGTGAAACCGCCCCCCCTCATTATGGGGGGCCAATTAAGCAGCCCAGGGGAATTTAATTCCCACGGTTTTCCACCTTTCCGGACGGCCCGACTTGGCCGACCGACTTCTTCTCAACAGGACCGGCAAGGGCCGGTCCTCTTCCGTCTTCCGACACCGGCAGCCCGGCTGGCCTCCGGTCAACACGTTCCGCCACGGCCCGGAACCGGCCGCGGCCTTCGTTGTCCGGCGCGGCGCGACGACACCGCGCCCCTCTGCCGCGGCCC
The DNA here is from genome assembly GCA_963277665.1 of Viscum album. Taxonomy (NCBI): domain Eukaryota; kingdom Viridiplantae; phylum Streptophyta; class Magnoliopsida; order Santalales; family Viscaceae; genus Viscum; species Viscum album. The sequence continues at coordinate 1,298,336,143 of OY728135.1, forward strand.
CGCTCCGGCCGCGGCGCCTTCGGTTTCCTTCGACGCGGCGTGACGGCGTCGCGTCCATGAAATTCTTCCCACGGCGCGGCGCGACGGCGCCGCGCAATAATTGTCGTGTGATTCCCGCGTGGTGCGACGACACCACTCCATCTCGTTCCATCCGCAAGAAACAATCAAGAACAAAGGAGGGGGGTTCGGCCGTGTTTGTGCGGTCCGGCCCCCCTCTCGTTAAACGATAACACTTAATCGTTTATCCTCAAAGTTCGTCATGCTAGAACCAAGAACGGGAATAATTAAATAAAACAACAACAAACCCCTACCTCGGTTTCAAGTGCGGAGCACGTCAACAAGCCGCGGAAGAAAAGCGTCGCGGAGGTCGGGCGTCGCGGAAACCGAACGTCGTTTCCGTTGACGTCGAGGTGCGTCCGAAGAGGTACGTCATTAGAGAAGCTTCAAAAGATGACAGAGATAATCCGAGGAGGAAACGACGTCTCCTTTCGTTGACACGGAAGAAGATCGAAGATGCGGCGTCGTCGATCTTCGGGAACACACCGGCTACGAAGAAGAGAAGCGGCGTTCTTCGTCGGAGCTTAAGTGTTCTTCGTGTTCTTCGTCAACGTTGAAGAAGGAGAAGAAAGATCCCAAATTCTCTCAAGGTGGTAGGAGAATTCTAACCAAAATAAAATAAGCTAAAGCCTTATTTTATTTACACAAGTTAACCACTTTGAATTTCAAAGGTTTGAAATTCAAACAACTCAACACAATTAATTAACCAAGTTGTCAAGATTAATTAAAGAGGAGTTATAGGGAGTTTAAAAAGGGGAGATGAAGTGTTAGGGTTCGTGTGGGCCCCACCACACTTAATCCTCTCAAGGGAGGTTAAGTGAATGTGGGTCCCACCCCTAACTCCCTTTGGGAGGTTATAACCAACTTGAACAAAAATAAAACGTGTTTACACATTTTATTTAACTTCATTTTAAAAATCCCAAAAACTAACTCTCAACCCGCAATAAACGCAACCTCGGAAAAGGTTTCCTTAAGAGAATATCGGCGCTGCGAGTTCATCGGTGCCCTCGGAATTCGATTTCGGGCCCCGGTTCAAAAGTTAGAAATTCCCGCTCGTTCGTTCACTGAACGTACCCAAGCCAAACTTCGGAAATTGATTTCGGGCACTCCGGGCCTCGGAATCAGGTGCTGTCAGAAACTGTGTTCTTTTAAAATTCAAAGAAAATTAAGAAAAATTTTCCCTTGAATTTTACGGGTCTTTACAAAAAAACTTACTAAAATTTTGATACTCCCCCACAAACATGCATGGAGAACTATAGCAGTCGTTCATACTCTTTAGTTGATACACTGGATCAACGAATTGATCCCAAGATAAGCGTACAGAAGCACATGTTGCGATCACATGTTCACAAGTATATCAAAATTCATAAACATTACCACAATCACAGTAACATTGCTCCAATAAAATGATAATTACATGACCATTGCTATTAGTAATAGGATCATAGGACATAGTGACCTCAAATCTACACTCTACACAGTCAAATGAATGGACCTGAAATGTTACATCATCCTAAATAAATCTATCAATCTCACACTAGAAATGGTGACCATATTTCATCCTTCTATCCAGAACCTCTTCATCCTTATTTCATCATTCCAAAAAATACTTTACTTTGTGATAGAAGGTCCCTTTTACTAAACCTATAATTTACATTTAAAACATTATACTAATATTATATTATAATTTCGGGTCTTCTAATTAACATACAATCTAATATTCTTAATTACCTATGATAGATAATTTTAAAATTCCATTAAAACTCTATTTACACATTATATGATGTTGGTCATCATATGTCCATATCTCCTACCATCATCATATGTCAGTGAACATTTATTCTTTGTAATTTTCATCATGTAATCCTAAGAATCCATATTTTCTCTATGAATATCTTCAATATTCTTCTCCATCATTTTTTTTGAGGATCGTATACTAAGAAAAAGAACTAATCTGGACACATAAAACAATAACTATGAAAAAGATTCTTCAAACAAAAAGGATATTAATAAACATTTTTATGATTACTTCATTCATGGACTAATCCTTGAAATTCTTTTTCACATTGCTAACAATGTGTCAAATATAGTATCAATGATTGTCATGGGGAGGTATCTATAATAGACCCTTAGACTGTACTACCTCCTTCATTTCTTGATGATGATATAAAATAAGACAAATCCTTTTTGCATCCATCACAAACTCTCTAAGACACACCATGAACCAACTCCAAGATGATAAATTCTCCTTCTCGATAATAGAAAATTCAAAAGGTATAGGGGATTGATTACCATCTTGTGTGATAGAAATCAATAAATTTCTAGTATACTTTATATATAGAAATGTTCCATTAATCTGGATAAATTCCTTGCAATGTCTAAAATTATCCACACATAGTAAAAATGTCCAAAAGAATATATCAAACCCTACCTTAGACCGATAAACTTGGTTGTGTTGGTTAACATATTCAATAGTATGTAACCAATATATATCTTGATTATTATGATGTAAAATATCCATAATTTGTGTTAAAACTCGATAAGAGTTGTCCTAGTAACTATAAACTTTCACAATAGCCTTCTTTCATGAATCACATTCTTTCTAGTAGGAGATTTGACACCCAAAAAGTTATTTGATTCTCTCTGCCACTAGGAAAATAAGAACATCTTGACACTCTCTTATTATTTCAATAATTATAGTTGATATGAATTCAAAATCTAATGAAGAGTGATTCTGTGATAGGCTTGGGTTCACACATGTAAGTGAATTAAATCTTGCAATGCACCAATAGTGAAAATTGTTATCAATTATATCTCACAAACATATTTTATAGTCTGAATCATATTTTTCACACTGAATTATATGATGAGATTTCTTTGACTCTTCTACAACATAACTATAATTTCTTTCAATATAATATTGTTTTATCATAGATTTCATTGCTTCTTTTCTATCATATTCTCTTATAATATACATAACACCTTTATCTGACACTAAATTTATACCACCAATAATTCATGGAAATTCTGTACTAGGAGTAATAATTGACCAATCAAACTGTAGTAATCATGTCATTCCTTCGGTTGACCATGATTCCAATGGTGAAGGATAGTTCAAAGGTTCATAGAACCTCACAAGCGTGGGCTCAAAATGTTCTTCGACATCCTATTCATGTTTAAATTCATTGTCACTTTATTATTCATAATTTTCAACATCCTCTAAAATTTCCACCATAAAATATAAATTATGTGGAGGATTATCCATGGAAACAACAATTCATTCACGATACATCACAACTTGAGGATATGAAACTATGACATGAGGATATAACATAACAACTACCATTGTTTATGGAACTTCTTGTGATGTTATATCTTGAGGATGTGACATTGTATCATCAAGTTGTGATGGACCATCTTCCAATGTCGATGGAACTTCCATTATAGCTATGGTGACATACAACTCAATCATTTGATTTTCAGATTTATTATTAACTAATGATAATATGTGTACCTAGTCATCGTTATCAGTTACTGGATATGCTATATGTCACAATCTATCTTTAAATTATGGATGTATGTATATGATGGAATCTACTAGTTGATTAGCTATCAGTTTTAACATTTGATGAAGCTTTATTTGAACATATTCCAATGTTTTACACTCTCCAGACATCATAACTCTTTCTGAATATATACTATAACTACATCCTTGTTTAGTATCAATTATTTGACCATTTTAATAAATATAGACAACCCTATTTTTTTTATCTAAAATAAAACATAGTTATTAATTAAATTTGATTATATAAACATAATATGAATTTAAAATATTTCAATGTTTCAAAGGAATCCCACACTTAGTGTTTGAGGGGGATTTATGCTCACCATTTTATCTCATATTATTCCATTTTATGTATACATGCTGTTAGTAATTTATATTGGAACCCTATTCCCTACACCAAAATAATATTCTCAAACCATATTGATGTGTAACTATTTACACAACCCCTGAGTTTTCATTAGTTATAAAAAAATATAAGTCAAACATATTCAAACATATCCACACGAATCATATGTATGATGTACATGAATGCGTCATGTAAAATATTAGAGTTATATGATATTGAAAAAATCCACTTGAGTAAGCGTAGAGTGACAGAGAGCCAACCCCATTCACTTTCCTGACCAATGAAAGCCTTCAAGAAAGTAGGTGGTCTGACCCAAAGTCCATCTATACAAGGAGACCTTACTCAAGAGAGAATTCAATTCATGAAAACTCTAAAATTTAATATGCACAAAATATTTTCAACAAATAAATTCAATTTTATAAACTGAGCTCAAGGTAGATGAAAAAATAAATTTATTATTATACCTAGTGCATAATGCAATGATCTATTCTAGAAGCGATTTATCAAATATACCCTGACATGAAACCATTCATAATATAAAAAAATTATAGATTTTAATGAAGAATTATTTTAGTAATTATAACTAATTATTAATTATTAATTAGCAATTATATTTGATTTGTAATTATAATTAATTAGTAATTTTAATTAATTATGATAATTACTTTTAATCTATTATTTTAAATTGTTTATTATTGTTCATAATAATTACTAATGATATTTATTAATTATTAATTAAATATTAAATAATGAGTAACTAATTATTAATTATTCATGTTAAAAATTAATTAGTAATTATGGAGGATAGGTTTAGTCTTCAAAGATCATGGTAACATTGGTTATTTTTCAAAGGAAATCGAGCTAAGTTATATTGTGATTCTTCTATAGACCATGTCATTCCTTTATATGAATCCTCTAAACATCATCAAGTATCTACGGTTGAAGCAGGTGCATGCTCGCCTCTTTCAGAGAATAAACTACAGGAAAAATCCTTAGAAAGGGTATTTTGGATATCATCAAAGAGAGTTTAGAAGACATCTCAAAAAGGTTAGATATTGGAAAGAACTCATATATAGAGAGGGTTATTCTCCCTAAAGGTAAAAAATGCGGCATCTTGATGATTTCATACTTAGGGTTTCTCAAATTTGAGGATTTTTGGATTGAAGGTGTGTGTCAATCGGTCATGTATTATTTCATTTTTTATTTCCCTTATATGATTCAATGCAGTGTTCATGGAGTTTTGGATCTTTGTATCTTAAACTTGGTTATGTTCATTTCCAAGGAGTTTAGATTTTAACTTGTCAAATGTTAGGAATAATTTTTTTAAAGTTTATATTAGGATCCATGAGATCAACTAGATCCTATGACACCCAAAGATCTTTCACGGAATTTCCACAATAATTGGTGCTCCAATCTGACTTGACAGAGAGATGAATAAGGTTATATTTTGAAATTTTACCAGAATACTGGTTGAGGTGGATCTCAGTTCTACTCATTGAGAATATAATTCTTTCCACCCCTAGTGATGATATTAAACTACATGTGGAGTATGAGAGGCACCCTCTTTACTATGTTGATTATTATGCAGTTGGTCACTCTGATGAATTATTCTATAGGAAATTAATTTGTGGCATATGCAATCTAAAAGGTCACTTATATAAGGACCATAGGAGAAAGATCACAAGAAAGAGTTTGATGGAAGGTGGATCAGAGCAGGCCAATGTAATGGAAAAAGGAATGCATGGGTGCTCATATACTCCCCCTCTGGGTGTTCTTACTATTGCAAGATAGTCGAAGGGTGCTACCAAGGTTGTCCTGATTGAGCCTAATGCTTAGGAGATCCTACCTACAGGACCTTGCATCATAGAAAGGGGTGAGAAAGGGGTTATGAACTATTCTTTGAATATTTATTCTAGGTCATGATATGAACTCATTTCATAGAAGGATACCTCCAATTTTGATTTTATTGAGGATAAAATTGGTGAGGATGAAGATGGATAGATTGATTGGGAACTTGAAGCACAAATTGGTACATATCTCTAATTATGGAAAGAGTACAAAATGTTTTTTTCTAAGAATAAAAAAGGAAAATTGAAGTTTGATGAAACTATGCCTCAAAAGGTGTCCAAAATCAGTCCTGGTATTGTCTCTCATCACCTTGATACTAGTATATTACTCTCCTTAAGGAATTAAGTGGAAGATAGCTATTTGGTATCTTCTACACCAGTGGAATAGATAGTTAGTACTTCAAGGAATTTTGGTTAGTGGATGTCTTAGTCTGGTGGAATTCTTTCCACACCTACTAACATGATGCTATTTTCCCTTCCAAATCTATTTATTATGGTGATAAGATATCTAAAGAAGATTCAGTGTCTCAATGAAATCATAAAGGTAAGGCTGGAGGGATGGAATCTACTGGCCCTTGTTTTGTATCTCATTTCAAGGAAGTGGATGGGCTAGAACAAGTTGTGTTGGGATCTTTACATATAGATAAACCTAATTATTATAATATATGTGAAATGGTGGAGGGAGTTCTTATTGGAAACCCCTATTGGTAGAGGAGAAATATGAAGCAGTGACACACACCCTTAGGGTCACTCAACATGAGCCTATTTTGACTATTACTACTAGTTTCAATTTGGTCTATTCTTTAGTTAGGATGTTAGAAATGAGACTCCAAAGCCTTGCAATGAGATAGGATGTCTACATGCATTATGATGTTATAAGACCTTCCAAGGAAGAACACAACCAAGTCAATGGTAATGTTCACACATATAATCCTTTTTGAACCACTTGCCTCCGACAATAGTGAGGAGGATAGACATAGATGTGTTGATGATTTTAAAGTAGAAGAATTAAATGATATTTTAGATTATGAATCTGTTGATGATGGTGGGGAACCATGGAAGAGAGTTAAATCATGGATAAAGGGTCGACACCCTCATGGTCGAGGTGGATGAGTTTCACATTAAAATATGATCACTCGCACTAGTGCAGTTTGAATTGTTTTTACAAATGTGGAGATAAGAGTTTTTACCATGGGTTGATGCCCTTGAGGTCTGGTGACTTTTGATCTGTGTTTTTTCTATCTTCTTTGATGTTTTCTTTATTTCTTGATGTGGTATGTTTGTTGTCTGACCCCTTCCTCTCTTGTATTGTTTTGTTTTTTCTATTTTCAATAAAGGGGATTTGACCCCAGCCTTAAAAAAATAATTAGTAATTATATTTAGTAATTTTAATTACTTATTAGTTCATTATTGATTACATATTTATTTAGAAATTCACTTTTAATCTATTATTTAATAATTAACTAATCATATTTTTATTTTTTAATTATTATTCAAATAAATTTCTAATGATATTTATAAATTAATAATTAATTATAAATTAATTACTAATTATTCATAAAAGTATTATTCATATTGATAATAATATGATTTTTTAATCATATTAATTAATTATCCATTGAACAATTAATCATATTAAGTTAACTACTACTTATATTTAATTGGTAATTATAAATTATTATAAATTTATTATTAATTAATTATAAATTAATTAATAATTAAAATAATATAATTATTATTTATTAATTATAATTAATTTATAATTAACTACTTACTAATTATAATTAATTAATTACTACTTTGTAATTATAATTCATAAATTATTAAGAAATTAGAAATTATAATTAATAAGTAATTCAAAAAAATTATTCTATATAATTATATAAATAATTAAAAATTAAAATTAATATTACAATAAACCAACTATTAAAAAATTAAATAAATAAATTAACACAATTAAAAAAATAAAATATAAAAATAAATACCTCAAAATTTTGAAGGCAAAAAAACTTTAAGAAACCGTTGGAGATGCTTGACAATGGGAGTGAGGGCATGATATACAGAGGGAGGGGATGCTTGGGAGTGAGGGTTATTTAGAATTTATGAAGAGGGAGTGGGGGTGGGGGGGGGGGCTTTCCCTTTTATAGGGTGGGAAAAGTATGGTTCCACATGAAGTGGCACCCTTAGGGTAATTTTTTAATAGAAGAGTCCCACATGAAGTGGCACTCATCCCATTAAAACCTAGACAAGAAGGACACATGAAGTGGCGTTCTTTAAATTCACTAAAATAACCACTTCATGTTTCTCTCTTAGCCTTCATCCAGCCATCACCACTTCATTTGGCAGTGGTCCCTTCCATTTCCCCAATTAAAAAAACCCTACTCCCAAGTATTTTTAAAAAAACCCTTATGATAAATTTTTCCTTTGAAAGATGATTGAGATTTGGATGTGATGATTAAGTAAATGGTTGCCAACTAGGAATCAAAATTTCCTCAGACTCACTGTTATTAGATAGGGGATCAAAGTTTATTTGAGCACTCCTACATGACAAAATTAGATAAATCTAATATAAAATGATATATTTTTTTTAAAAAAAATATTTCAGATGTGTGATTAGTTAAATACAACTATACATATTTTTAAAATTAAATTATTTTTATATTTAGTAGATGAGATGAATTTCATACAAATGATATATCTTTTTAAAAATAAAATTTATCACATGTTCCCATGGAATAAAATAAATTTCACATATAATAATATATTTTTTAAAAATGAAAATAGCCTTATGTATAAGATGAGAAATTTTTTATTTATAATTATAAATCTTTTAAAAAATAAAATTCATCTCATGTATGATTTAAGAAAAATTACATCAATAATGAAAATAATATTTAAAAAAATTCACATCTATAAGATTATATAAATTTCAGATACAATGATACTTCTTTTAAAAAATAAAATTTATCATATATAATAAATGAGATAAATTTCATATACAATAACACATATTTTAAATATAAGAATTATATTATATATGACATAATATAAATAAATATATAATTTAGCGATACTAAGCATAGCCCCCACTAATTTTTTTCTTGAAAACCAATGCTAAATATTAATTTTTTTTAATTTAAATAAGTAGATAGAGTTTTAACCATCGCTGATTTATTATTTTAGCATAAATGTAAAACCCACAACTATAGAAACCGTGATAAACAATGATACCCTTTATTAGCATTGGCTAAAAACTGCTGATAACGATACTATTTTCAGTGCTTTTTTTAGCACTGAAAGAAGGTATATTTATAAAAAAATTATATCATTAAAAATAATATATTAATATATAAGTAAATTTATATTTATAGAAATATAATATATTTTATTAACTATTATTCATATGAAAAAATATATATTTACACTTGATATATATGATATTTAGTTAAAAATGGAATATAAAATAAAAATTATATATTATTAAAAATCTTATTTCATATAGAAATGTGTATTGATATATATATATATATATATATATATAATCTTCTTTAATATTACTTATATAATACAAATGCATTATAAATCATATTTATATGTCATATATTTAGTGAAAATGGTTTATAATTTAATTAAAAATTAATATTAATTAAAAATGTTGACTAATTAATATTAATAAAAATTTAATAAAATTTTATTTTATTAATTTTATTTTTTTTGAGTTAGAAATAAGGATGGAGTGTAGTGGGATCAGATCTCTGATAAATCCATGGCGATCGGTGGCGAATCCCTTAGTTTGAGCTTTGATGGCGCCATCTTCCTCCAAGAATGGTGATGCTGATGGTGGAAATCAAGAGGTTATTAAAGATCATCCCTATCTAGGTGAATTAAGCACATTGGAAAACCCTAGACTAGATCCCAAATCTGGAAAGCATGTCTCCTTTTATCGGGTGGCGCTCAATACCCTTGATTCATCTGATCCTACGTCTACTGTGGATCATGAGATTTCCCCTAATAAACCTATGTTGTGGGATTTTTCTCATGCCTTGAACCCTAGATTCTTTGATAGGATACAAGAAAAACCCTCTCCAGTCTCCAAGAGGATGAGGAAGAAAGGGGATATTACATTTATTGGTCCTCTAATAAAGGAAGACACTGGATCTGACTCAGGAATTGCTCTTGTGCCCTCTTTTAATGTAGAGTGGAACTCAAATAAATCCGGTCCCATTTCTCTCTCTATGAAGCCACTTAAGCGGGGTTCTAATAAAGATTGGGAAATCGAACATTCTTTACAGCCTACCATGAATGTCAGATTCTTCCCTAATCCTCTCCACAATTCAATGCTTGTGCACAATCAAATTTCGAGAAATGGTGTTATAGCCTTCATCGAAGAAAATTCAAAATTTTTTAAATACCAGAATGAGGAATAAAATAATTCCATTATTGCATGGATCACCCCTTTGTAAGGAACGATTCATGGAATCTTGAAGACCTGAGGAACCAGTTGTTTCAAATCTGGGGTTTTGACGTCTTGAGAATCATTTTTTTAGGTATGGGTTTTTTTCATATCACATTCTCTTCACAAGAGATCAAATTGTATGCTTAGAGTTGCGACTTTTTGAGTCTCAAACTAGGGGTCCTGTGCTTTCAAGATTATGATCCCTAGTTTGATCCGTCTTGTGCTAGGAATACCATGGATCAACCCTGATTAGAATTAAAGGGTTGAACTATTTCTTCTGGCATTCGAACATCCTATGGGATATTTCCTTGGCTGTGGGATCCACAATTAAGTTTGAAAAAGAAACTTAATTAGATAGATATGTCAATTATGCTAGAATTTTGGTTGAGTTTTATCTTAGTTAATCATTGGTTGATATAGACTATAATGTTGGAGAGTTTAAATTTGTATTGGGCATTGAGTATGAATCTGTTCAAGACCTTTTCTATATCTGGATTTCAATTGGCCATGTTAGAGCTAATTGTCGAAGGGTCTTGAGGTGTTCTATTTGTAGGAACCATGGGCATCGGGCTATGGATTTTAAATCTAAGCTTCCCACTAATGAAAATAATGATGTAGGGAAGGTTGTTAAGAAGGTAGGTGGTTGCAGGATTCATAGGCGTGGAAGTAGTAGTGGTTCTCTTACCACGTATTATGGTGCAATATGTAAAAAATAATTTGCTGATGTGGTTGTCTTGTTTTCTAAAAAATGTTTGATTATAATGATACTATTGAAAATTTTGTTGAATATGATATACCCATGACAGTAAGGGGTGGGGGCCATACCTCCAACCAGGCATGGTAAATGATCGAGCTTTTGATGGTCATTTTGTATAATGGATGTGTAGGGAGCAGGAGGTGACCTCAGCTATTAATAATGGTGGGATTTCATATGTTGAAGGCCTAAGGGGTAGGGATGGCTGTGCTATAATCATGAATGTGTTTACCTAGGCTCTAGAATCACCTCCTAATGCGAATGTTCAACAACTTGCAGAACATTTTGTATATGCATAGAACATTGACAAATATGCACTTGCATTTGTTCCTACTGCTAATATAGGTATTCATACCCATGATGAGGAACCTATCACTACTACAAAAACGGGCTTTATCAATGCTCAAAATGGTCTTTAACAGTGCTATAAAAGTGTTGTAAAGCTCAGTGCTGATAAGGGGGGGGGGGTCCCCTTTATCAGTGCTTTTTGGCACTAATAAAGGTAGACTTTATCAGCGCTAAAAAACACTGATAAAGGTATCCTTTATCAGTGCTAAAAGAGTGCTGATAAAGGGATCCTTTATTATAGCTAAAAAGGAACTGATAAAGGATACCTTTATCAGCACTAAAAAAGCGCAGATAAATGCCACGCCTGCTGTAATATAAAATTCTGCAGCAGTACACCCAAACAAGACCTGCCAAAAAAGCAGCATATCAACAAGTATACCCATACAAAATTAACACATAATTCATAAGGTAATTTCAGCAAGTATACCCATACAACAAGTATACCCATACACCATTAACACACAATTAACAAGTTAATTAAATACATAAAGAATTAAATTTATAATTCAAGGGGTCGGGGGGGATGTTTAGGGGTTTGGGGTGGTTGTCCAAGGGGGGTAGGGGGTGTCCAGGGGGTGGGGGTGTCCGGGGGGTGGGGGTGTCCAGGGGGATAGGGCTGTCCAAGGGGGTGGGGTGGTGTTCAGGGGGGTGGTGGGGGCTGTCCAGGGGGGTGGGGTTGTTCGGGGGGGGGGGGGGTGTCTAGGTGGTGGGGTGGTGTCGAGGAGGGGGGGGGGGGTGTCCAGGGTGTGTGTGTGTGTGGGGGGGGGGGGTGTCCAGGGGGGTGGGGTGGTGTCTAGGGTGTTGGGGGGGGGGCTTTCTAGGTGGTGGGGGTGTCCAGGAGGTGGGGTGGTGTCCAGGGGGGTGGGGGTGGTCTAGGGGGTTGGTGGGGCTGCCCAAGGGGGGGTGGGGTGGTGTCCAGGGGGTGGGGGTGGCTGTCCAAGGGGTGGGGGTGTCTAGGGGTGGGGGTGGGGGGTCCAGGTGGTGGGGTGGTGTCTAGGAGGGGTGGGGGTGTCGTCTAGGGGGTTGGTGGGTGTCCAGGGGGTGGGGGTGTCTAGGGGGGTGGGGGGGGGGGTGTCCAGGGTGGGGGGGGGGCTGTCTATGGGGGTGTCCAGGGGGGTGGGGTGGTGTGCCGGGGGTTGGGGGGCTTTCCAGGGGGTGGGGGTGTGCAGAGGGGTGGGGTGTGTCTAGAGGGTGAGGTGGTGTCTGGGGGTGGGGGTGGGGGGGGGGGGGAGGTCCAGGGGGTTGATGGGGCTGTCTAAGGGGGGTGGGGTGGTGTCCAGGGGGTGGGGGTGGCTTTCCAAGGGGGTGTGGGTGTCTTGGGGGTGGGGGTGTCCAGGAGGTGGGGTGGTGTCTAGGAGGGGTGGGGGTGCTGTCCAGGGGGTTGGTGGGTGTCTAGGGGGGTGAGGGTGTCCATGGGGGGTGGGTGGTGATGGGGGGGGGGGTGTCCAGGGTGTGTGTGTGTGGGGGGGGGGGGGGCTGTCCAGGGTGTGTGTGTGTGTGGGGGGGGGGGGTATCCATGGGGGTGTTTAGGGGGTGGGGTGGTGTCCAGGGGGTTGGGGGGGGGGGATTTTCTAGGGGGTGGGGGGTCGAGAGGGGTTGGGGGTGTCCAGGGGATGGTGTGGTGTCCAGGGGGTGGGGGCGGTCCAGGGGGTTGATGGGGCTATCCAGGGGGGGTGGGGTGGTGTCCAAGTGGGTGGGGGTGGCTGTCCAAGGGGGTGGGGGTGTCCAGGTGGTGGGGTGGTGTCTAGGAGGGGTGGGGGTGCCGTCCAGGGGGTTGGTGGGTGTCTAGGGTGTGGGGGGTGTCCAGGGGGGGTGGGGTGGTGTCCAGGGGGTTGGGGGGGCTTTCCAAGGGTGGGGGTGTCCAGAGGGGTGGGGGGTGTCCAGGGGGGTGGGGGTGGTTGTCCATGGGGGTGGGTGTATCTAGGGGGTGGGGGGTGTCTAGGTGGTGGGGTGGTGTCTAGGAGGGGTGGGGGGGGGTCTAGGGGGTGGGGGTGTCCAGTGGGTTGGGGGGCGTCCAGGGGGTTTGGGGTGTCCATTTTAAACAAAAGAGATACACTTTGAGTGATACCAGCCACACCGTGCCTCATATTGAGGTGGGGTTGACTCATACATGTCCCAAATGACCCATGGATCGTTCCCCTAAAGTATCAACACAATATGAATGTATTTGGTCAGATTTACATACATCAGTTGTTGTTTTCACTTAAAATTCTGTCCATTTTAAACAAAAGAGAGACACTTTGAGTGATACCAGCCAAATCGTGCCTCAGATTGAGGCGGGGTTGATTTTTACACATGGAAAATGACCCATGGATCGTTTCCCTAAATTATCAACACAATCCAAATGCATTTAGTCCGATTTCCATACGTCAGTTGTTTTTTTCACTTAAAATTCTGTCCATTTTAAACAAAAGAGAGACACTTTGAGTGATACCGACCACACCATTCCTTAGATTAAGGCAGGGTTGACTCATACTCATCAAAAATGACCCATGGATCATTCCCTTAAATTATCAACACAATATTAATGCATTTAGTCAGATTTCTGTACGTCAGTTGTTGTTTTCACTTAAAATTCTGTCCATTTTAAACAAAAGAGAGACACTTTGAGTGATACCGGCCACACCGTGCCTCATATTGAGGTGGGATTGACTCGTACATGTCACAAATGACCCATGGATCATTCCCCTAAAGTATCAACACAATCCAAATTCATTTGGTCGGATTTCTATATGTCAGTTGTTGTTTTCACTTAAAATTCTGTCCATTTTAAACAAAAGAGAGACACTTTGACTGATACCGGCCACACCGTGCCTTGAATTGTGGTGGGTTTGACTCATACACGTAAAAAATGAACCATGGATAATTATCCTAAAGTATCAAAAAAATCCGAATGCGTTTGGTCAGATATGAAGTTATTTTGGATATTTTACTGGTTTTTCTTATCCAAAGCCCAAAGAAAATTGGTTCATCATTCTTGCATGTTGCTGGTGTATTTCATCTGTTAAAATGGGAAAATGACTCATTATAGAAAGTATGTTTTATTTAATAACAATTATAATTTTCCTAGAAAAATTTACATACAACAATGTTTCATCTTTTGATCCCCTTCACCCCTCTCAAAAATGACTGCCAATTGTACATGTCCCCAAGTCAGATCTTCATGATATTTGTGTACAATCTTCCATCAGTTATGCAGCCCACTTGTTTCTGAACAAATCTATATTGTCTTGTGAGTATGAGGCTTTTCGACAGTCATAGTAGTATTTCAAAATATATAACTAAATAATTAATAAATAATTTAACTTAAATAATAGTTGTTTTTGAAAATACCTCTTTAGGGATGCTAGTTTGTTGATAAAAAACGATATCTTTCATAAATTTACAAACATAATAACTGAAATCATTATCGTTTTTTTGTTTTGGACACTGCAAAAAATTTTATCATTAGGAGAATAAGTAACTTGTGTTGATATTTGTTTGGATAGTGAAATTTTATTATATATACCCTGATATTTGTCCAGATGTTGTACTTTATCGCCTCCTTATGGTTAGCCCCTATCCTCATTCAGTTTTTATACGATAATGATAAACCACCCTATCATAATAGAATCTTTAGTAAAAGATAATATAAATTATATTACTTGATGTTTAGACCTAAAACGTAGGATGTAGTGTCTTACAGATTCACAAACTCCATCATGTGTGGTCAGTTTGTTGGATATCCTTGCATTGAATCCAGAAAATAAATCTTTGGAGTATCCAAGTTCACCACAATTAGCAGCCAATGTTTCCTAAAAACGAAAAAAATAATAAGTAATAAGATAAGTGAAAATATAATTGATATGCTTTAATCGTAGAGTTTTACCCCTACATGGTTGGTATTAGGAAGAGTATGTCATCTGTAGTCTTGATTTCAAATTTTTTCAGCAAGACGTTCACTATTTATTACTTTTTTGATGGCTCTAATTTCATTAGTTGTGTTGATGTGGTATGTGGAATAACGAGTCCGAATTTTGGCACATGGGAAAATTCCTTCAACTGTTTTTCATATATACATATGTTAATAATATAAAATTCATTTAGTCATAATTTTCACATTATATCATCTTTTATAAAATCAATTCATGAAAACATACCTCAAATATAAATTTACAACTATGATGCCTAGACAACCGTATTCAAGGATCTCATTTACATTTTCAGCAGCAAAGAAATCTTGAATTTCCTCTCTGTATATATTCTTTTCAAAAACCACTATATGACCACTACCACCTCTTATCTTTGTATCCACATGAGTCTTCAATGCTGGTAAATGTGGATAGAGAATAGGTGGTGTTATTGTGCTTTCAGTAGCTCTTTGGGATCGGTTGGTCGATCCTTTAGATGATTTTGATCCAACGTTTCTTTTCACCCCTTCCCTTTCTCCGTCTATAATAACATTCATTGGTTCAAACCCTTTTTTCATTAATTATTAAAGTTTTAGCTTGAAAAAAAGGATATAAATACCTCTTTGTCCACATGTACTCTTACAAGTTGTGACGGCCATGCAATGAATGTCCCAATAGCCTTTTCAACTGTATGAATATCATCATCATCAAGTGGAATAGGTAGCTATGCATTTGGATCATGAGCTACAGTAATCACACTTTCATATTATCTTTCAGAAGTGGTGTATTATAAAAATTTTCCTCTGGGATGTTGAACAACGTAGCCCTCACTACAATGTGATAGGTGGGTGTTGACGGATATAAATCACATTCATTATTACCCTGTAGAAGATCAGTACAGGAAAATTATTTATGTTTTTCTGATTTACATTTAATGGGAAAAATTATTAGAATATTTATTACCATGGATAAGATAGTTCTTTGAGGGAAATGTCTCACCTCAAAGATGGTGGGGGGTGGGGCAGAATCTTTACGTGCTAGTTTTTCTTGAGTTGTGTCTTCTCCTTGCTTCCCACCCATAAAATTTGCTAGCAACTCTCCCTGCCATTGAAATTGTTCTTCAAGAGTTGCTAGTCTTTTTCTCATTTGTTTCATTTTTTCATATCTATCATCCATTTGTTTTTTTCTCATAAAATACTCAGGGTGTCACCCCAAACCCCACACCTCTGACATGAACGTATTGTTCTGGCCACTTCAAAGCTATTGATAATAGGTCTTCATCTGCTACAGGAGTAGCTGATTCCTATGACTGTCGGATATAGGAAAATAACTAATTATTTTTATGTAATATAAATTTAAAACAAATATTTTTATCTTTTCATACTTACAAATATTTCCCACACTTTTTGTGTGTTTTCATCTTCTAGCTTCCCTTCCTTATTCACACATGCCTCCTTCCATAGCACATGACGTGGGATGGAAGTGTCTTTGGTTTTAGACTCATTAATCTACATATAAATATAGAATGATAATTATGATGTTGTTCCTTGGAACCTAAAAATATTACTATAAATTTAAAATACGTACCATTTTATTTTCTAGTGAAGCATACCCCATCCTTGCTTTATGATAGGGGTATGTTGGTTTTGATGCACGTTCCTTATTTTAAGTACTGAGTTTCTGTTTCATAAATTAAATATTTATAATCAAAGTGATGAATAAACGTATCCTCAAACAACGTATTATCATCCACAATGTACCTGAAACTTCTCATCCCCACGACGACCAATAAATTCATCCCATGCTTCTTGGGATATCAGGTGAACGCAGACAAGGGATGGGTGTAGGTTTATTTTACCTTTGGAATATTTCAGGTGACATTTTATTAAAATAGAGTGAAAACCTTGATGAAACCTTCCTGCAAGCCTCAGTACATAATTCTTGTGTGAATCATCTACTATAAGTGTACTCTTCAAGAGATTGAAAAGAGTAAGATATTGTTTCATTATTTTATTTGCTAGTAAATTAAAGAAATAATATCATAACTTTACTATCATTTCTTCCCAAATCACAGCCTTCAGCCCAGACATAACACGGTTCCATGAATCTATGTCAATCGGAACGTGTTTCCAAGTGACAATTCCAATGTAACTACTAAACATAGACTTGTTGGGATTCACATGTTGGCCTCGTGCATTCCATCTGACATCAAATTTGATGCCTTTGCTTTTCACCTTAAGAACGTTGGCTAACACCATCAAAATACGATGCAGCTGTGTTTTCTGCGACGTCGGTCCTTCATCCTCGACCATTTCATCGATATAAACATCATCTATATGTTCATATAAAATGATATCAATGCCATGTGATGATGGTTGTTAGACCTCAACACTAGGAGCAGCAACAGGTTCAGAAACTTGTTGTTGCTCTGCACTGTGAGCAGTCGCAGCAGCAGCAGCAGCAACAACAGCTTGAAAGACTTGTTCAGCCTTGAGGTTAGGAGCACCAGAACGTGCAGAAGTCATTATCTACAAAATTGGTTGAACAATTAATTTAGATTACATAAATTAAGTAATGATAAGATAATAAAATGATATAAAATGATCTATATTACAAACAAAATATAACCTGTCTATTGAACTCTCTTTCTTCTTTTCAAAGGATGAAGGGATTTGAAACCTCAATCGATTATCCAAATACCTTCATTGTGGTCTCCTATAACATATAAAACATCATCTACATTAGGACCGCTGTGAAATGATTGTGACGTACCACTGAAAGGATCATCCTCAACTAAATTTTCCCTTTAGTAGTTTTGGACGATAACAGAACAATCGACCACTTTCAGTTTGCGGGATCTAGAACATAAAATACTTGTACTTCTTTTGATTCCATTATAAACTATTCGTCTTTGTACCCTTCTTTACTAAAATCAACTTTCACAAATCCCAATTCATATATTTTAACACCACTATTGTTATCAACCCATTTTCATTAAAAAATTGGCAATTGGCATGCCGTATAATACAACTTCCATATTTGTTTGATAATGCCAAAGTATGACATATTTTCATAAATTGGATTTCTGTCCTTACTACCAGAAACATGCATCGCTTCTGCCATAAGTGTAACTCCACTATTTTTCATGGTACTATCATCATCATGTTCATAAGTATAGAATTTATAACCATTAATTACATAACCATTGTAATATAATACATACACACTTGGTCCGACGGTTATCCATCGAAGTCGTTCTAAAATTGAATTTGGATTTTCATCTAAATTCTTAAAAATATGGTCCTGAAACCATCCTATAAACTGGTGATTTTGTGTATTTGATATCCATTTTTTAGCCCTTGATGGATTCAACTGCCTAAGAATTTCTTTGTGAGTTTCAATATATGGAGAAACCTCCCAACTATTATGAAAAACATAAAGGTAGTCCTGCTCCCGTTCTGTAATATTGATTGTCACAACATCTCTTCTAGAAATTCCTTCACCCTTAATGCATCTAGTGTGATGAGATTTCGGGAGACCAGTGCTTTCCACATCAGATAGGTATTTGGTACATAATTCAATGGCTTTCTCAACAATATATCGATCCACTATACAACCCTCTGGCCAAATTAATTTTTTGACATACCCTTTCAAAATCTTCATATACCATTAAATGTGGTACATCCATCTATAGTGCACAAGACCACAAAGTCGAATCTCTCTCACCAATTGAAGCATCAAATAAACCATCATATCAAAGAATGTTGGTAGGAAGAACATTTCTAATTCACATAATATAATGACAATTTATCTTTCCATAGCTAGAAATTTCGCCAGGTCTAAAACTTTTCTACATATAGATTTTAAAAAGAAACAAAGTTTGGTTAACATATGACGAACATTCTTGGGAAAAATTCAACGTAAAGCTATATGAATTAAATCTTGCATAAAAACATGGTAGTCATGTGATTTAGAACCTTTTAAATTCAAATAATTCATTGACACAATGTTCTTGATATTTGATGAATACCCCAATGGAACCTTTACATCATTGAAGAAGTTTCAAAACTAATATCTCTCCTCCTTGGAAAGAGTGTAAGCAGCTGGTGGAAGAAACATTCAATTTTTACCCTTCACGGGAGCCAAATCTTCTCATATTCCCATGTCAACCATGTCCAACCTTGACTTAATTCCATCCTTTGTTTTTCCATGGGAATTTAGCAATGTTACGATAACACTGTTACATACATTTTTCCACATGCATCACATCAAGAAAATGTTTGACATAGAAACAATTCTAGTATGGTAATTCAAAAAAACTGATCTCTTTTTCCAACCGATTTTCGTAAGGTTTTAAAAAATGGTTTATCAAAAACAGTGTTCACATCTTTTACTTTCTCAAATAGCTGATCACCTATTAGTGTAGGTGGTGCTGTGCATTGTTCTGAACTTCCATTGAATGATGTCGTCCAAGATCGGTACTTATGCCGATGAGGTATAAATCTACAATGTCCTAGAAACACTGTTTTCTATGAATGTTTCAACTTAATTTATTTTGTATATTCTTTACACACATGATACCCTTGATTTTATTTAATACTATATCTTGAAAAATTTTCATAAGCAGGGAAATCAGTTATCATCCCATACAACATCGCTCTCAATGTGAAGTATTCACTTTTATAAGCATCATACAACATAACACATGAATCCCATAATAACTTAAAATCCTCGATCAAAGGAGAAAAATAAACATCAATATCATTACCTAGTTGTTTTGGTCCTAATATAAGTATAGATAACATTATGAATTTCCGCTTCATGCATAATCGGGGTGGCAAGTTATAATTTACCAACATAACTAGCCATGTACTGTGAGTGTTGGTTTGAAAACCAAAAGGATCCACTCCATCTGTAGAAAACGCAATACGAAGGTTTCTCATCTCTTTTCCAAATTCATGATATTCATGATAAATTATCTTCCATTGAGGAGTGTCGGCCAGGTGACATAAATTCCCATCTTTATTTCTTTTATCTGCATTCCACGATAATTGTTTTTCAGTTTCTTCACTTCCATATAGACGCCTAAACCTTGGAATTATTTGAAAGTACCATACAACTTTCGTAGGACTATATTCATATTTATTATATCGAGAAGAACCACACTTTGGGCATTCTGTAAGTGATTTTTTCTCCTTGCGAAACAATATACAGTCTTTTGGGTAGGCATGTATTCTTTCTGAAATCATACCCATCAAGCGTAGCATTTGTTTAGCTTCATATGTCCAGTTTGGGAGCTCATTATCTTCTGGGAGCATGTAATTCAAGAGATAAAGTAGTTCCGTAAAACTGACATCACTCCATCCATTGCCTGCTTTCAATTTATACAACTTCAGTACAACTGAAAATGCTGTATATTTAGTGCAACCAGCATACAATGGCATCTTTGCACAACTCTTTACCTTCTCAAACAATTTTGGGGAATCACAGAGTTCATCTTCAATTGTCCTTGTCATTTCCTCAATATGATCTTCATCATCATTGACATCTGTAATCACATCCTCCATACGGTCTTCTTCATTATCCATATTTGTATTCATATCTGATGATCCATAAAACGCAGTTTTATCCCAGCCAATAGCTACATTCTCCTTTTCTTCATGTTTATTCCAACATTTATAACTCTTATATATTCCATGACATATCAAATGTTCTTCCAACTCCTATGGAGTAATTATTCTATAATAAAAACAACTCAAACATGGAAAAATGATTTGAGAAGAATCCTTTGCATGATTCTTTGCAAACTTGATGAACTCTTTCACTCCGTTCTCATACTCTATTGTCAAATGATTAGCATCCATCTAATATTTATTCATCTCCATCCTATTTGAATATCAAATATTAGTATTTATGATTCAAATACACAAAACAAGACTTCCAAATACAGTAGAAAAGAACCACTTCATTATAAAATAGATATTAATAGAGCCTAACCATTTCCAATAAAGATTTGGAAATCAACAGAACCAGAATAGACCCCCCATCAAAATTAACACACTTTCCACCCCCCTTACCAATAATTCTAGCACCCACCACCCTTGCAGCAAAACATTAAACATCCTTTTAACCACCCCTACCAGCCACCTCATTCATAATAAAATAATCACATTAAACAACCCAAAACTAATGACCAAACTCAAATAAAATGAAAATAAGGATAAAATTTTGATGAGAAAACTAATATAGTGGATACATTTCCAAACACAAAGGGGTTAGTGGGGGAAACAAATAACCTAGGTTTATCCAAAATTACTATGGAATATTATAGGTTTTTTTACCCATATTAACATAAGAAATAGAAGATTAAGGTTAGTGAACATAAATTCTATCATGAAAATCTAAATAATTTTAAATAAATCTCCCTCACTAACATGGGGATCTACCAAAGCCTACCATATACCTAGAAAATAATTGAAAAAATTAGGAAAAATAGTTTATTGTACTATTTTTAATAGTACTACAAGAAAAGTATAACGAACATAAATCGTACCTCCAAACACTCCTAGAGCCTCTTGGTAAAAAGAATCTAGTGATTACAACTATCTGAGATTCTAACCAATAACTTCTCAATATAGGAGTGGTCTACTTATGGGTAGTATTAGTAGAATAAAACCAAAGTTCCATCCACCTCATGCTACTCCCCGATATCCTCCATCACTTTAGTGCTGTACAGACCTCCTTTCTCTAGTTCCTTTCTCTGCCTAGGCTATTCATTGACTGCCTCTCTGACTATAGCATGAGTGTTAAGAAAATGAAATCTGATATGTCTATATCCATAAAAATCATATTAAAATTCCTTAGAGTAATGGGATATCCTTGAGGTACCTATGAATGATAGTTCCTCTTGAGATGAGGCTTGCATCACACACCTACTGTGGGTGGGTGCTGTTAACCCTACATCCCAGAAGATCACTACCTTAAAAGATTATGATATCAACTCAAACCATAGGCATAATCATAGAACACTAATATATCCATCCAAAGATTAACATTACATGTTGAATTCCCCAAAACCACTAGAGGTAGGTCTATGAATTGATCAACATAAATTAATGGATTTAATGAAAAGAGCTGAAATAAAATCCAACCAAGTGAAATACATTTACAATCTCTTGAGAATAAATTCATCCCCCATCACGTAATTTGGTTTTCCATAGTGTAGGTGTACTTAACCAAAATCACTTAGCCTGACACACCAAGGGTAGCTCTTTACTAGAGCAGTCTCCATTCAAAATAACAATCTTGATACCCATAATAGGTATCAGGGAAGAATCACTATCTACCCAATGAAGTGCATGGTGTCTCCCCATTTTCAAGAAAAAACCTTCTAGACTAGTACCTGGAACACCTAGTCATAGAGGTTCACTAAGTTGACACCACCCTTAAATTATCCTTGACATAAAAGAAAGATGTGTGGAATTTACCATTTATCAAAGTCAAGAAACATTCCACAATCCTAAAAATAATTAACCACCAAAATACAACTGCTAACATGTTCATACCACTATCTAAACCCAAAGTCCTTTTACAAAGAATACCATTCACCTTTCCATGGATGTGCTACTCTGATCTCCTCATCTTATGTGGCCCTAGTGCATGAAGACTGGAGGCCACTCCATGAATCTTGGTTTAATAATAAATGAACCTAAATGGCTTATAGGCTCCACTATGAACCATCTCAAGGAGAGATTCAATTTAGAACACTATAACTTCACAAAGACACTCATCATCTTTGGTATATGGGTTGATGCATACACCATATACTTACCAAGAGTTAACCATAAGTCTCCCTTATGAAGCATTCCGGAATTCCTTGACATTCATAGGGAAGAAAAGTATTCTTCTTTCACACATCACATAAAACCATGCTCACCAACTAAGGGAAATATAACTTAACATCCACAGGGTTGGATACACTTTCTATATTTGAGGGGTCCTAATCACTATCATAAATAGAAGCTTCCCCATAAACACAATCACCAGCACATCATGACACCCAAAAAGTGTAACCAATTAATAATGAGGCAAGTACTGTCAAAACTCTTATTTTTCATGAAGGGGGTTAAAAAAAGACCACTTTCCCCAGTATAGATAAAACCACTCCACCAGAAGGATGAGGAAAAAACACTCAACATTAATAGAATATTCATGTATAACAAGGTCTAGCTTGAGGTTGCACGAGAATATCAAATCCTCATACATATGACACTTGGTGAAAAATAAATTCTAGTTCCAAACATCATAAGGACCCATGGGGAATCATAAAAAAGTAATACTTTAGTTCAAATCATCTACTAAGTAAGTATAAGAATCCACTACGTGTGTTATTTCGTGACATAGATTGTTAGAACTCTATAATAGTTAGCATATAATCCAAGGGTGGTGATCATGGGGAAGAATCCAAACATCACCCTAACGA
Source organism: Viscum album (assembly GCA_963277665.1). Lineage (NCBI taxonomy): Eukaryota > Viridiplantae > Streptophyta > Magnoliopsida > Santalales > Viscaceae > Viscum > Viscum album. The sequence goes on from OY728135.1 coordinate 1,298,359,888, forward strand.
AAACTACTCTCACAAAACCTATCCACCAAAAATAAACCTAAAAGGAGAAGTGGGAGACTTACCTAGAGTAGATCACACCCGCGATGGAGGTAGAGAAGAAGCATCGAGCAGTTAGGGAGCCTTCTACGCTATGTCGGGAGGGGAAGGCGTGACCACGAGGGGGAGGTGCACAGGAGGAGCCGCCACCATTGAGAAATGGAGGAGTAGGGTTCGTAGGGAGTCCATCGTAGAGGAGGAAGTAGGGTTTGCGGGGAGGAGGATCCATGAAAGGGGTTCGAGGGGGAGGAGAAGGAGTAGGGCTAGCGGCGGAGGTCTAGCAAAGAGAAGATCATAGGGGGAGGGGAGTTATCGGAGGGGTAAAACACTGCGAGGGCTTGAGGGCGTGATAAACAAAGGATACTATGCACCAGATCTTATAAAATATGGGACTATGGTTTTATTGGCGCTAAAAAAGAACCGATAAAGGCTTCCTTTATCAGTGCTAAAATTTTAGCGTTGATAAAGGAATTCTTTATCAGCGCTTTTTTTAGCACTTATAAATCGTACTCTTTATAAGAACTAAGGAAAAAGCACTGATAAAGAATGACTTTATCATTGATAAAATTTTAGCACTCATAAAAGGTTCCTTTATCATTGCTTTTTTCTTAGTGCTGATAAAAGGTGACGCTTCCCTTGCCCATTTTTGTAGTAGTGTATGGATGATCATTCCATTAATGAAGATTATGTTTAAGAGATAGCTGATCAACAGTTAAATATTGAGAAGAGGGGATGTAAAGGAAATAGAAAAATGAAAAAGAAGCTTTAAGATGACATCTCTCTTCTATCAAAGACTCTTGAGGGAAGAAATGTGGAAATAATACTTGTAGAGGATCCAGGGTAGGAAAGAACAAAAAATTATTAATTGAATTCTATTAATCATGTGTTGGTGGATATATAAGGGTTCAAAGGTAAGAAAAAATTAGTGGATGAAGAGGGATTCCAATTTTTTATCCCTCAAAAATCCAAAATATATGAGCCACAATTGTAGACTGTACAGTTTGCATCTTCTCCAATTAAAATGAAGGTTAGAAATAATAGAAGTGATGATAATATTAAGAGTGTGGAGTTGAATTATCCACCTCATTTTACCTATTTAATGAAAAATTTATATATTGCTATTAGAAAGGCCTCACATGAGAAATGTGTTAGTGTACAGGAAAAAAATTCTAGTATTATACCTCCAGCGACTCAGGAAGGTGAAAGACCCATTGTGGGCATGAGTAAGGAGGTGAAGGAATGGTATTTATTGCAACTTGTAATTACCTTTTCCACAATGGATCCGAATGTATTTAGATTCAATGGATATATAGCAGAACATATGTTGTTATCCATTAACTTTGAAGATGGACTCTGTGCTAGTCCAGAAATGGACTTTTGAAATTTATCTTTGAAATCCAGGATCTGCTCCACTTTGGGGGTTCCATCCTAGTCGTCATCAGGTGAAGACTGTGAATCACCACAAAGGGACATGACATAGCAGAGTGGTAGAAATCTAAAGGGTAGAGGGAGATATCCTAAGAATTTGGGAACTAGAATGAATTGAAGGGAATGTCTCTTTCATTGACTTCTCCTTCTTTGATGCAGACATCTCTGCCTTGTTTGACATGCATATTTTGCCCCTTATACGATTTTATATAATTAATAAATTTTGGGGTCATGGGTTTGTTACCCATGGAAAAAACATTTGAGTAAATTTCATTTGTTTTTTCAATTTGACACATATATCAAATAATAAATATTCAATTATTAATTAAAAAATTGAATAAATATGTTACACTTTATATGTAATATAATAATTTCATATGTACATATAGAAAATTAATTCAATTTTATAGAGACTGACATATTCACAAATAATAAATTGTTAATATTATTGTTTTATATTTTTATTTATTAATATTTAATATTTATTATATTATGTTTTCAATTATCAAATTTTATTAATTTTTTATATTTATATTTGATATATAAAAATTATTACTTTATAATTAATATATATATATATTTAATTTATTCATTTTTAAATTTTATTGGTTTAATATTTTTTTTGTATTTATGGATTAACATTTCATATGTTTCTAATATAATTATAATTGACATAATTTATATATGTATTATGTGTTTTTTATTACCCCCCCACTCGTAAGGGGAAAATTTGGACGTATGGGTTTTTTTTTATTAAAATGGGTTTAGGGTTGAAATATTTAGGGAAATGGGGCTCTCTAGCGCCACTTGAAGTGGTGATAATGGAAAAAATCACCAAAGCGCCACTTCAAGTGGCGCTAGGCCGATTTCGGCCGTAAACGCATTAGTGCCACTTGAAGTGGTGCTGATTGTTTACTAGTAAAGCGATCAGCGTCACTTCAAGTGGCACTGATCTCCTTCCCAACATATAAATACCCTTCTCCCCACACCCCCGCACCCATCCTCCCACACTCCTCATTCCCCTCCCCTTCCCAATCTCTCTCCCTCCTTCCCAATTCCTCATTCCCAATATCCTTCCCAAACTCCATCCATCGCATAGCTACCTTTCCACAAATTTGAGGTAACTTTTCATTTACATTTATGTAATATTTTCAATTGTTTATTTAATTTTTTAGTTAATCTAATTAGTTAATTAATTATTACTAGTTAATTAATTCATTTTAATTAGTTAATTAATTAATTAAAATTAGTGAAGTTAATTAATTCAAATTAAGTAGTTAATTAATTCAAATTAGTTATTTAATTAATTGTAATTAGTTAACTAAATAATTGTAATTAGTTAACTAATTAATTATAATTAGTTAAGTTATTAATTATAATTAGTTAAGTTAATGAATTGTAATTAGTTAATTAATCAATTCTAATTAGTTAAGTAATTAATTCTAATTAGGTAGTTAATTAATTGTAATTATTTAATTAATTGTAATTAGTCAATTAATTGTAATTAGTTAATTAATCAATTCAAATTAGGTAGTTAATTAATTGTAATTAGTTACTTTATTAATTCAAATTAGTTAATTAATTAATTCTAATTAGTTAACTAATTAATTCTAATTAGTTAAGTAAGTAATCCTAATTAGTTAATTAAATAAATATAATTAGTTAATTAGTGAATTCTAATTGGTTAATTAATGAATTCTAATTAGTTAGTTAATCAATTTTAATTAGTTAAATAATAAATTCTAATTAGTTAATCAATTCAAATTAGTTAATTAATTATAATTAGTTACTTTATTAATTAAAATTAGTTAATTAATTAATTTTAATTAGTTAACTATTTAATTCTAATAAGTTAATTAAGTAATTATAATTAGTTAATTAGTGAATTCTAGTTGGTTAATTAATGAATTCTAATTAGTCAGTTAATCAATTTTAATTAGTTAAGTAATCAATTCTAATTAGTTAATCAATTCAAATTAATTAATTAATTGTAATTAGTTACTTTATTAATTCAAATTAGGTAATTAATTAATTCTAATTAGTTAACTAATTAATTATAATTAGTTAAGTAAGTAATTATAATTAGTTAATTAATTAAATCTAATTATTTAATTTGTGAATTCTAATTGGTTAATTAATGAATTCTAATTAGTTAGTTAATAAATTATAATTAGTTAATCAATTAAAATTAGTTAATTAATTATAATTAGTTTATTAATTCAAATTAGTTAATTAATTAATTATAATTAGTTAATTAATTAATTATAATTAGTTAAGTAAGTAATTCTAATTAGTTAATTAGTGAATTCTAATTGGTTAATTAATGAATTATAATTAGTTAGTTAATCAATTATAATTAGTTAAGTAATCAATTCTAATTAGTTAATAAATTAAAATTAATTAATTAATTGTAATTAGTTACTTTATTAATTCAAATTAGATAATTAATTAATTCTAATTAGTTAACTAATTAATTCTAATTAGTTAAGTAAGTAATTATAATTAGTTAATTAATTAAATCTAATTAGTTAATTAGTGAATTATAATTGGTTAATTAATGAATTCTAATTAGTTAGTTAATCAATTATAATTAGTTAAGTAATCAATTCTAATTAGTTAATTAATTCAAATTAGTTAATTAATTGTAATTAGTTACTTAATTGTAATTAGTTAAGTAATAAAATTAGTTAAGTTAATTAATTCAAATTAGGTAGTTATTTAATTTTAATTAGTGAAGTTAATTAATTCAAATTAGTTAAGTAAGTAATTCTAATCAGTTAATTAATTAATTATAATCAGTTAATTAATTAATTATAATTATTTAATTAATTAATTATAATCAGTTAATCAATTAATTCTAATCAGTTACTTAATTAATTCTAATTAGTTACTTAATTAATTCTAATTAGTTAATTAATTGTAATTAGATAATTAATTTTAATCAGTTAATTAATTGTAATTAGTTAATTAATCAATTAAAATCAGGTAGTTAATTAATTTTAATTAGTTACTTAATTAATTCAAATTAGTGAAGTTAATTAAGTCAAACTAGGTAGTTAATTAATTGTAATTTTTTACTTAATTAATTATAATTAGTTACCTAATTAATTGTAATTAGTTAGTTAATTAATTGTAATTAATTAGTTAATTAATTCTAATTATGTAGTTAATCTATTCAAATTAGTTAATTTAATTAATTAAATATAATTAGGTAATCTAATTAAGTAGTTAATGAAGTCTAATTAGGTACTTAATAAAGTATAATTAGGTACTTAATGAAGTCTAATTATGTAATTAATGAAGTCTAATTAGCGAAGTAGTTACAGTAATTAGTGAAGTAGTTATAGTAATTAGCGAAGTAGTTATAGTAATTAGCGAAGTAGTTACAGTATTTAGCAAAATAGCTACAATATTTAGCGAAGTAGTTATAATATTTAGCGAAGTAGTTACAATATTTAGAGAAGTAGTTATATTATGAATTGTATTAAATTCTAAGTATGATAATGAATTTAGTTTTTCATCTACCTTGACCTTGGTTTGTAATTGAAGTTATGAACTTGAATTTAGTAGTTGAATATTTTTTTTAATATTAAGTGTTAGAGTTTTCATGAACTGAAATGCTTGCTTGAGTAAAGTATCCCTGGATAGAGGGGCTTTGAGTCGGACCACCTAATTTCCTCCGGCCTTATTCATGTTGAGTTTTCCAATTTCATATAACTCTATGCTTTTACATGACGTGTTCATGTACCTCATGCATATGATGCATGTGGATATGTATGAATATGTTTGAATTACTATTTTTGGGTAAATAACACAAACTTGTGGGTTGTGTAAAGAGAGTTACACATCAATATGGTTTGAACATATTGATTTGGTGGAGGGACTAGGATTCCAACATAAATTATAAAAGCATGTAGACATAAATTGATTGTTTGATCATATGCGATTAATAACGAGGGTTTATTTTAGATAAAAAAGACGGCTGCTTATATTTATTGAAATAAAAAAATAATTGAGATAGGACAAGGATGTAGTTATAGTATACAGCCAGAAGCTGTTGTAATGCTTAGAGGCTGTACAAATTTGAGAAATCTTCAAAGAAAAATTCATCAAAAGTTGAAACTGACGAGAAACCAAGCGATAGAATCTATCACATACAGGCATCTACAATATGTTTATAGGTTTTAGCATGTGGCCTATCCAATAACTGATGATGAAGAATGGGAATACGTACTGTCATTGGTTAAGTTTCTACCTTCTAATCAAATGATGGAGTTGTATGTGACCATAGCTACAATGGAGGTTCCATTGACATTGGAAGTTGTGTCATCACAATTTCATGAGACTATGTCATATTATCCTGTTAGAACACATCAAGAAGTTCCACCAGCAATGGTACCATCATTTACCTCGGCTACAATTTCAATGGATAGTCCCCCGCATACTATAAATGCGTTGGTCGATGATTTTGAGGATGATGACAATTTAGAAGAAGAATATGAAGAGGAAGCTGAAGATGAAGAGGAAGATCATGTGGAAGAACTATCAGTGCCCACTCATGTGAGGTTTAAACAACCATTGAACCATCCCCCACCATTGAGTTCATGGTCGACGGAAGGCATGAATCGCTTGCCAGAATTTGATTGGTCAATTATTACTCCTACTTCAGAATTTCCAGGAATCATTGGGGGCACTGATCGAGTATCAGATGAAGGCATTCTGTATATTAGGAGAGAGTTTGAGAGTAAATATGCAATGAAAAATGTGATAGAACAATATCACATTGAAATACATTACTCTTATATTGTAGAAGAGTCAAAAAGGTCTTTTTATTTGATCCGTTATGACAAATATGGTTCGAACTGTCAAATGCGTCTGTGAGGTATAATTGATAACACTTTTCACAGATGGCGCATCACAAGATTTACTCCACACACATGTGTGAACCCAAGATTTTCACATGAACACTCTTCATTATATGTTGACTTTGTTTCAACAGTTATTGTTGAAATGATTAGAGCATATCAAGATGTTACTATTGTTCTATTGATGGAGCGAATCAAATAACTTTTTTGGTATCATATCTCTTATTGGAAGGCATGGGAAGTAAGACAAAAGGCTATTGTGAAAGTGTACGGTGATTGGGATGACTCTTATCGAGTTTTACCACAACTTTTGGAGATTTTATTCCATAATAATCAAGTGATCTATCGGTTACATACTACTGAATATGTAAACCAATACAACCAATTTGATCAGTCAATGGTTGTTTTTGATATATTGTTTTGGGCATTTTTACCATGTGTGGTGGCTTTTAGACATTGAAAGCAATTTATACAAATAGATGACACATTTCTATATGGAAAGGATACAAGAACTTTATTTATTGCTGCCACACAAGATAGAAATCAAGCCCTTCTACCTTTGGCATTTGCAATTGTGGAGAAAGAGAACTTCTCATCATGGAGTTGGTTTCTGGCATGTATTCGAGAGTTTGTTACGAGTGTGGAAGGGATTTTCCTTATCTCAGATTTTCACTATGAAATGAAGGAGGCAGTAAATTATGAGGGACTTTCATGGAGACCACCCTATGCCCATCATCGATACTGTATTCGACACATTGCTAGAAATTTACAAAAGATATTCAAGAATGAGTCGATGAAAAAAGCAATCTTAAAAATTGGAATGAATATCCTTTTTCCTATTAAAAAATCCTGACATAGTTATGATCATATCTGTTCAGATTATTTCTTGTATGATAGCATACGAGCCTCAACAATAAAGAATGGAGGAGAATCTTCAAGATATCCATAGAGTTAATCTGGAAGTTTATGATTACATGATGCAAATTCCAAAACAGAAATGGTCGTTGGCATATGATTATGGGAGGAGATATGGTCATATGATGACCAATATCATAGAATGAAAAAATGGAGTTTTGAAGGGAGTTCGAAAATTACCAATCACAGGTAAATATGAATATTTGATTATATATTGCTCAGAAAAGTAGAATTATAATATATTATTAGTATACTGACTTAAATCTAAATTATAGGTTTGGTATAAGAGACCTTCTATCGAAGTGTCAAGTATTTTCTGGAATGGTGAAAGCAATATAAAGATTGATTGAATAGAGGGATGTGCTATGGACACCATTTCCAGCGCGATCTAGATACAGTTCTTCAGGAAGTTGAAACTTATCGTGTCACCGCATTTAATCGTCCAGAGCAACGATTTGAGGTTGCTGAGCCCAGTGATGCTGTGTCTTGTAGTAATGGTCATATCTAAGTTGTTTTATTGGAGAAGTGTTACTATGAATGTGGCAAGTTTCAAGCATTGAGATATCCTTGTGGCCATGTGATTGTAGCTTGTGGTTACGTACATGTATCTTGGGAGCAGTTTGTTGATCCAGTTTATTGACTCGACAGTATCAGCTCCTGCTACAATACTCCATGGATGCCAATCGGATAATATCTTAATTTTCGGCTCTCTAATGACACACCCACACTTCTACTGAACAATAGTAGACTTCGACCTAAAGGGAGTCCAAAGTCGAATTGTATTTGGAATTAGATGGATTGGCCTAGTGAACATGCACCTGGAAAAAGGTGAAACATATACCACCAGGAGGGTCATACGAAGACACGTTTCCCTAGACACATAGGGAAAACATCTAGTGGTTAAAATGTTTTTTATACTCTATCAGTTACTGTAAACACAATGTATGTGTAATCAATATTTGTCCATCGATGAGTTTTTAAAGCATTCATAGTGAATATATATCATCAAAATTTAAATAAGTGGTTGTTGTTTTAGAAAAATAATAAGAAATTTTAAAATATAGAAAATGTAAGATCGTGGGTTTAACAGAATCTGTGAATCAGCTACATTAAATACTAGTGAAGAATAAATTGAGGATATAATAGAATCTGAGACTACTATCCTAGAAAATGACAAGTAAAGAAATTAAGACAACAAGGTCCAACCTGAAAATCATGATGAACCCACACCTAAAAAATCCAAAGATCCAAGGAAAATGAAGTGGGAATAGTTAAAAAAAGGAAAGAACAAAGATACATTTGAGGAGAAGCTGATCAATCAACCTGTTTCAAACATTATTCCCCTCTCATCATTTTATTCAAAAGTTTTAAATAGAGTGATGAACCTAAATAATTTATATTCTTGAAAATGATTAAAACCTTTAGCATTGATATGTTGGTTTTGCAAGCCTTGGATAAAATATCATCATATTCAAAATTTATCAAAATATTTTTAGATAATAATGAATATTGGAAGAAATTAGATACCATCATTCTTAATGAGTGTAGTGTCATTATTTTAATGAAGCTAACACTAAATTTTAAGAACCCTGTAACTTTTTTTTATTTAACACCGAAGAGGAGAAACTAAGAAAATGAAATGTTTTTGTGATTTGGGAGAAAATATTAATTTGATTCCTTAATCCTCGTTCAAAATGGTGGGTCTTAGGGAATTGAAAATGACTTATGTCTGACATCAACTTGTTGATAGGTCACTAACTCACCCCTAAATTACTTTATTTAACTCATTACACACTTATTTCATACATTATATGACAAATTTCATACCTTAAATGATAAATGTGATGTCTAACATGAAATTAATGTTTTACTATTTGTACTTTCAGATGGAGCAGCCATTATTATATGGCCAGGAGACGCATGTGTCACGTATTGTGTTGGTGCGATGACCTGTTCGACAACTTTCTGTTCAGAGATCACATAATTATCATAAAGATGCACCCCCGATAGATATTTGTCCATACCTTAGACGTGTGAGATTTTATGGAGTCTCTATGTGCGACTTCAAGACTATTTACCATCATTTGATTACGAAATTATTTGAGAGATGGCAACCAGAGACACACAATTTTCATCTTCCATAGGGGGAGACGATCATTACTTTAGAGGACATCACCTACATGCTTGGTTTTCCCATCCATGGACATGCAGTTACAGGTTCCACTAGTGGAAACTGGGCTGCCGTCATACAATGACTATTAGGAATTGATGTTGTTGGCGTACAAGGTGTCCTCGTGGGTTCGTGATTGCGCATGATATGTCTTGATGAGCAATTCTCTGTTATTCCTGATGACACAGACGAGGAGACTCTTATTAGGCACACACGTGCATATATTCTACGATTGCTCGGAGGCATGTTATGTGTCGACTACTCCACCCTTTTGGTACACATGATGTACCTCCCATTACTTGAGGATCTTGATCAGACAGCTATATATATTTGGGGATCCACTGTATTAGCACATCTGTACAGATCCATTTGTACCAGTTGTTAGGAAGATGCATAGCAGATTGTAGGTTGTATGGCTTTAGTACAGATGTGGGCCTATGAGTGTTTTCCATGCATCGCTCCTTGAGCTATCACACCACTTGCAACAGAGCTATTTCAGGATTTTCCTAGGGGACGATGGTATGTTTACTTCATTAGTTTCATTTATTTAGTATTTTAATTTTTTTATAAACTTACTATATATTACTCTTTTGTAACCCGGTGGAGTCAGTCTCATAAGCATGCACACACACCGAGACATAGTGTGAACAACTCTCGATAGATATTCGATACATTAGTGCCAACTGATGTAAGTAAAGTAATAATTTTTTTATAGAACAACATGTTTTTATCACTATTTTAAGATATTTCAATGTAATCTTAGTAACATTATCTTGCTAATATATCACTTACTTTTTGAGTTTACATTTCAGGTTTCATGGACTCCATATACAGGTTATGTCTATGCGTCACTTCCACTGTACTACACAGTTATGATCGAAGATTGTGCTGCAGTGGTCCCACTCATCCACTTCCATATCATTGAGTGGTACCAGCCAGACTGAGTCATGTGCCAGTTCGGTTATATACAACATATCCCGATGGCACCAGGATATCCTGATGGGTTTCATTCGATTATACTTATAGGTAGACAGTCAATGAACTGACGACATTTTCATGCATCTCATATTGGGCTATGGGACGTGTGTGCCCAATATGGTATTTCTCGATATGGATATCCCACAACACAATATCGGTTATCTGCCCAGGGGGATTATGCAGACTGGTATCGATGTCATACCATTATGCATCTTACACGTCAGGGGATTGGCATTTAGCAGATGATATGTTTATTAAGGTATATTATATTTGTTTAACTCTTTTGTGGTATTAATTTGAATGTCATTTCATTTGCAGATAGAAAGCATTGATCATGTTTCACATATCACACATCCTCAGAAGGAGGCATATATTAGACGAGATGTAGTTCATCAAGATGTGTTGTCTCTCTATGACCATCTCCAGATAACACATGACAGTTTTTATGACAAGGAGTGACAGGTATATCCTGATCCATATCCTCCAGATGGATCTCCCGAGGGTGATGATGTCCCTACTATGCCTACTGATGACGATGCACCGCCACCACCACCGCTAGCTGGGAGACGAAGACGAGTACCTCAGGAGGGGCAGAGGAGGAAAGATAGACATCCAAGAGCACCTCCTACAGATGTGGAATCACCACATAGAGATGATCTTGCCCAGCTTATTGATGAGCTTGCACAGTAGGGAGACACTTATATACCACATCTTTCATCTCCGATGACTACTATGGACTATGAATTGGATCAGGTGACACAACTTGTGGCGGCCCCCTCTCCTCCCGGTGAGGACTTCTTCAGTATGTCATTTCTACCATTTTTAGGAGCCTCAAGACCATATGGCTCCACACATGATTTTGGGCCGTCATCCATGTATGATTTTGGGCAGTCATCCATACATGATTTTGGTTAGCCCCCTACACAGCATCATGAGGAGGCACCAGATGCACCAGAAGCGGAGGATCCCGCTGCTAGGACACCGGAGCGACGCATACGTCAGACGCGAGGATAACGTGAGATTCAGATGCCATGTTGTGGTACCAGGGGGCATCGACGTTGATTTATTCATATGACATGATATATATGTTAAAAAACCTATTTATTTAGATAAATGATTGTTATTTAGACAAATAATTAGAAAATAAAATATATAGTATATACAAAATAATTTAAATGAAACATGAAACATTGATTCAATATATAATCAATACTCGAAGACAAAAACAATTTCATTAAAAATGAGGTTCTATCCAGATTTAATGAAACTGAATTGAATGGTTAAGCTAGATGTAGGAAGCTGTGGTGGTGTTACCCCTAAAACGAAAGGCAGCTTCGACCTTTATTCATATCCAGTATAAATTTTGATATCCAATTCACTACAAGAAAGGCCAGAAGGTCCAAACATGGTGTGTTTATGTGGACCTTCTGGCCTTTCTTGCAGTGAATTGGATATCAAAATTTCGGAAAACCCGTGTGACAAGGATTTCCTTAATGAAAGGCAGCTTCAACTTTTCTTCATATCCAGTTTGCGTTTTATAGTCTTTCAAATCTGTGTAATTGAAACATCTTAAGTTTCAATTCGGCGGTTTTGAAAGCTTATAAATTAATTTTGGTCATCATTTTTAATGAAATTATTTTTTTCTTTGAGTATTTCTTATATGTTTAATCAATTTTCAAGTTTCATTTATATTGTTCTTATAGTTTACGTTTTATAGTCTTTCAAAGTCGCGTACTTGAAACATTTTTAAGCTTCAACTAGGTAGTTTTGAAAGCTTATAAATTATTTATTATCAACATTTTCTATTAATTTTTTTTTGTTTTCAACTCTTTCTTATATGTTTAATCAATGTTTAAAGTTTCATTTATATTGGTCTTATAGTTTATGTTTTATAATCTTTCAAATTTACATACTTGAAATTTTTTTAAGTTTCAAGTAGGCGGTTTTGAAAGCTTATAAATTATTTATTTTCAATATTTTTTATTAATTTGTTTTTGTTTTTAACTCTTTCTTATATGTTTAATCAGTGTTTAAAGTTTCATTTTTATTGGTCTTATAGTTTACATTTTTTAGTCTTTCAAATTCACGTACTTGAAACAGAATCCCACATCGGAAACGCAAAATGTACTGTGCAGGAAAAAGAGAACCAAAAAATAAGTTAAATGAAAATTTTGTTTATATATATATAAACAAAACAAAACAAAAAATAAAAATAACAATTTTAAATAAAAACAAAACAAAACAAAAAAAAACAAATAAAAATTATATATCTAAACAAAACAAAACAAAAAAAAATTTCTAAACAAAACAAATAATAAAAAAAATTTAAATTAAAAAAAAAATTATATATAAACAAAACAAAATAAAAAACAGAAATAATAATTTTAAATAAAAAAATTGGTTTTTATAAATAATTTATAAATAAATTTAATATGGTTTATTTATATATTATAATACATAATTATAAATTTAATAATTAATTATAATATTATAATAAATACATAATTATAATATATTATAATAAATATAATGAATATAAATAATTTTAATAATGTATATATATATATATATTTATAAATAAATTTAATATGGTTTATTTATGTATTTAAATAATTATATATAAATTTATAAATAACTATATATAATTAAACCTTATATTTAAAAATTAAAAATTTATATTTAAATAAACATTATTAAAATTATTTATCTTTATGTAAATAAACCTTATTAAATCTTATAAAATTATTGTAATTAGATATTTATTATAATTATATATTAATTATAATTATGGATTTTTTATATTTATAATTATATAAATTATTGTAATTTCATTTTTATTATATTTATATATTCATTTTATTATACATTTATTATAATTAAATATTTATTATAATTAATTATTCATTAAAATTATATAATTATTTTATTTTTGTATTTATTATATTTATAATTATATAATTATTATAATTGTATAATTATTATATTTATATAGTTATTATTATTATATATTTATCATAATTATATACTTATTATAATTATTATATTTATAATTATAAATTTATCATAATTATATAATTCTAATTATAATAAATATATAATTATAATAAATATATAATTATAAATATAATAATTATATATTTATTGTTTTTATTTTAATAATTATATTTATTATAATAAATAAATTTATTATAAATATTATAAACATAATAAGTATATGATTATAGAATTATTATAATTATAATAATTATATAATTATATATTTATTATAATATAATTATAATAATTATATAATTATATATTTATTATAATATAATTATAATAATTATAGAATTATTATAATTATTATAATTCTATAATTATTATAATTATATATTTATTGTATTTATAATTGTATATTTATTATAAGTATTTAATTAGTGTATTTATTATATTTATATTTATTATAATAATTCTATAATTATTATAATTATATATTATATTTATATTGATTACATAATAAATATAATTATAAATTTATTACATTTATTTTAGTAGTTATATTTATTATAAATATATTTGTTATATTTATTATATTTATGTTATAATTATATAATATATATGATGGGTAGGAGGGCGGTGCAGGTATTTAGAAAAAAAAACCAAAGCGCCAAATCAATTGGCGCTTTGGGGATTTTGTCAAAGGGCTAATTGATTTGGTGCTAGACACACCCATAAATCTAAATAAAAAAAGTAATCCCATTAAATTAAATAAAAAATAAAAAAACCCCTTGACCCAAATTTGCCCTCGTGAGAGTATCCTCCTAGGGTTTTCCTAGGTTCAGCGTTCCTTTGGTAGCGTCTCCTCTTCTGTGCGTCTTCTCCTATAGTTCCTCCTTGTTGATGTTCATCTTCTCCAATCATTCCTCCCTACTGTTAACCAAGGATGCATAGATAGATCTAGATCCACCATCGTCCACACCTTTTGCATATCCAGCCGCTGATCCAGATCCACCATCCTCCTGTGCCGAAGACACGTCGACAGATCCAAATCCACCATCATCCACACCTTCTTCATATCCAACCCCTGATCTAAATCCACCATCATCCTATTCCAAAGACGCACTGACTGATCCTGATCCACCTTCATCCAGATCCACCATTGTCTGTGCCTTCTACAAATCTATCCATCGATCTTGACAGAGTTTTCTGCAGTTCCACCATCGTCTCTATAGATCTACCATCGTCATTGGCTTGAGGCTTCCGATCTTGAGGCTCCGTGACCTTTAGTGCGGAGACCTTGGATCGTGATTGTGATTGTGGAAGGCATCCTCTTGTAAAGACTTCTGGTTTGCAAAAGAAGGGGATCACGAAAGAAGGGGCTCACAAAAGGTATCCATTCATGAAAGAAGGGGCTCGCGAAAGAAGGGGCTCACAGAAGGTTTTTTTCTTGTCAAGTATCGTGAAGAATTTTATATCATAGAGGAATTTTGGTCATAACTACTTGCTCGTGAAGGAATCTTGATCGCAAAGTTTTTACTCGTGAAAGACTTTTCGTGTAGAGGGCCTCTCTTGTGGAGACTCCATCTTGTGAAGATTTTGGATTGTGGAAGTCTCTACTCGTGGAGGGCTTGCCTCGCGCACTTCATTACAACATTGCTCACAGAGACCTTTACTAGAGAAAGTATTTGTTCACACAGGTTTTTTTCTTGCATAGGGAATCTGTAGACCCACATGACAATAAAGAAAGAATTGATATCTCAATGGAAACACCTCTCTATTTTGAAAAATAAAAAATCCCCTATAATGGAAAGGGAGGAAGACTCCTTACTGGTCCACCGTATGAATCTTATTATCATAGGAAAACTCATATCAAACTGGCATATTGACCTGCCTTCCCTAAAGAACACACTATAATCAATATGGAATTTGGATAACAGAATCTCCATACGTGAGATAGGATCTGGATGTCTCATTTTTGAGTTCTTCAATAAAAAAGAAAAACATAAGGACGTTATTAGAAGGCCTTGGACCTTTGACAACCAACTGATCCTGATGGATGAAATGAACAACAATGATGAGGAACTCAACAAAAACTTTCTAAATCACCCTTCTGGATTCAAATTTTTGGAATCCCCTACTAGGCCAGATCAAATCACATTATGATTGAAATTGGATCTCATATCAATGAGTTTATGGAATGGGATCAATCAGACCCTATTCTATGGGGACCTTACACATGAATAAGGTTCTCAATTGATGTTTCTTTCCCCTTCCTAATGGGTACCTTTCTTTCAATGGGAAATTTAAAAACATGGATTGGTTTCAATTATAAAAAGATGCTGGTCTTATGCTTCTTCTGTGGATGTATTAGACACATAGAGAAAGAGTGAACCTAAGAAACAACCAACGAGGAAGGTGATGTGGTCATGCATTATGGTCCTTGACTCTGTACAAAAAATATTGGGAAAACGTTTGTTCTAGAATTAGAAAAACATAATGATAGAGATAATCTTTCTCAGGCCCTAATCAAGTACACTACCAACAACTAGGAAATGACTATTTTACTGGGACCATTTCAATTTCTTATAGATTATAGAGATACAGTTCATCCAATGGACACAGGAAACCCAACCTATCATGATGAACCTCAGGTCTCTAGGAGCGCCATTGTCGTCCTGAATAAAGGCCCCGTGGAAATGAAAAACTTACCTACATTCCTACCTTCATGGCTGGAGGATATCATTTAAACACCATCAAACCCAAAACCCATATGCATGGACCCCTAGACCCGGTTCCTCCCCCATGCTTTAAACCTATGAGCTCGGTTCCTCCCCCATGCTTTGAACCTCCAGGCCTGGTTCCTCCCCTAGACATTGAACCCTCATGAGTAGTCTCCAAGGATGAATATGAAATGGAATGGATAACATCGAATGGTGCTAAAAAACATAGGAAGTGGAGAAGGAAAAGTAAAGGGGACCTGAGAACTGACCACATTTTGTAGAATATTGTGAGCAAAAGAGAATCATGGAATCAATTATGGGGAATGAGAGACTCCCAAAAATATGGATGGCTACTGATAATGGATTGTTTGTTGAAAATTTAGAAGTGGAGGCTGCTCTAACCCAGACCTGACTAGCCTAATGAAAATCTTAGGCTAGAACCGTCGTGTCCTGGGAAACCCACACACAGTTCGTATGCTCTGGCACAGAAGCGCCCTAAGATTCCCTAGTGTGGTTTTTTTTATCAAAAACCATTCTCGATAACAAGGAAATGTAAGGAATCACCTACAAAGTGGGTTTTTATGTATGATTACCAATCACATTCCATGGCCATACTGGAGGTCTTTTCCTTCTATGGAAGGAAGAAATTGAAATTAGAATTAAGAACTTCTTGATGAACCACATCGCCACCTCTATCCATAATCCTGACATGCCTGTTTGGTCCTTTGTTGGTTTCTATGTATGACCATAACATAATGATAAAAATAAGTCAAGGGACATCCTTAAAATAATTAGGAACTAAATCCTATGACCCCTTCTCATGGGAGGAGATTTTAATGAGATCTTGTTCCAAAGAGATAAGAGAGGGGGTGATAGCAGGACCTTTACTAATAAGTGATACTTCCTATAGGTAACTCAATGCACATGTCTTATTAAATTGGGCCATATAGGTAAAACATTTACATGTTACCATGGTTTCTCATTGAACACCCAAATCGAGGATAGACTTAACAGATTCTTATCATCTTCCGACTGGCTCGATGCCTTCAACCCCTTTAAGGTCTCCCACCTCACCCTAACCTTGTCGGACCACTGTCCAATTCTTATTCACCTACATACTATCCATGAAAATACAAGACATAAAATAAATTTTATTTTTGAAAGATAATGGATTAGGGAAAATGGTGCGAAGAAGTGATTAAAGTAGGATGGACTACGAGTGGACCATACATTCATGCTAAAATTCACCAGGTCACATATAATCTCAAACAATAGAGTGGTAGGTGGTTCCACCAACCAGACCGGTAGTGTAACCCCATTGAAAAAAGACTCTTCAATCTCCACTCTCTCCCACCCTCATCCATGACCATTTCTAGAATTTAAATGCTTGAGAACGAACTCAATGAATCTTTAAAAATAAAATAAAGATAATGTTCTATTCATGTTCATGACATTCATATAAAATAAGGGGATTTAAATACACATTATTTATAATTGAAATATTTTGTAAGATGGAAAAAAAACCTCATTTCATGCCTCACCTCACTAGATGGAAGATCTATCTCAAAATAAGTGGAGATCCATAGACTTGTACTTTATTTTTTCCAGGATCTCTAAACGACTGGTGATCCCTCCATCCCCACTGAGGTCGCCTCCTATATTTGGCCTATTTTTTTTAAGTACATGAACGACAAGATCACCCAGAAAATTATTGATGAGGAAATCCTTTTTCCCTTAATCAAATCCACTCCACAAAATCCCCAGGCCCAGATGGATTCCACACCCTCCTCTTTAAAAAGTTATGGCACATTGTGGTGCCTGATGTGTCATGTTTGATTAGGGACCTCTGGCATGGGAAGACCGACTTCACCTCCATCAATGGAACCCTCATCAATCTCATTCCTAAAACCCAAAAAAACTCTCAGGTTTTCGAGTTCTGTCCCATCAACCTATGCAATGTCACATATAAAATCCAAGATTCTGGTCAACCGTCTTTGTACCTTTATACCTTTCATTATTTCAGAAAACCAAAGTGAATTTGTTCCCAACAGACTTATCTCGGACAATATAATTATTTCACATGAAAATTTTCACTATATAAAGACTTATAATGTTTCTAAATGAGGCATCCTGGATTGGAATCTAGACATGACCAAAGATTTTTACAGAGTGGAATGGTTATTCATCTAGTTCATACTGATCAAAATGGGATTCTACTCTAAATGGGTTAACATAATTATGAAATGTATTACCTAAGACTTGTTCAAAATACTAATTAATGGAGGACTCTCTCAGAGATTATCAACCTCTAGGGGACTTCTTCAGGGTGACCCCCTTTCCCCTTCCCTATTCATTTTAATGGACGGCATTTTCTCTAATATCATTTTAGCATCTGCTAAAGATACATCTGTTCATGGAGAAAAGTCTTATCATCGACCCCCCATCTCCCATATATTCCTTTTTGATGATTTAATCCTTTTATCTTGGTCCACCTTAGAAGAATTAGATAATATTTTCATCTTTATCCACATCTATGATAATGATTCATGGAAATCTATAAACCCCTCTAAATCGAATGTTTCTTTTAGTGTGGGTGTTCCCCTGAATAGGAAGGATGATCTCCAACAGGAATCTGGATTCCAAATGGTTGATAAACAACACCACATGTAACTTGGACTTATTATGGTATTTGTTCATTCTAAAAAATAATTTTTCTCCAACATATTAGATAGGGTGGATAAAAAAAAAAATTCAAAGTTGGAGGTATAAAAGAGTCTCCAAATCAGGAAAAGAAATTCTCATTAAATCAGTTACCCAATCCATTTCCTCATACTTTATGACACTCTTGAACCTCCTTAGCTTCATTAATGACCAGCTCTACTCTCACATCACAAATTTTTAGTGGGGTCTATATTGAGGATAACACAAGTATCACTAGATCTCTTAGGATAAACTCTACAAACCCAATCCTCATGGGGGAATGGGGTTTAGGGAACTGTGCCTCTTTAACAATGCTCACCTTGCCAAAAAAGGATTCAGATTCATTCAACAACCACATTATATATGTAGAAAGGTTATCAAGGCTAAATATTTTCCCCATACTTATTTCTATAACACCCCACTAGGCCCCTACTCTAGTATCCTCTGGTGTTGCCTATAGGGATTGTGCGTGACCCTCGTGAGAGTAATTTACTAGATAATTGAAAATGGATCCTCCATTAATATTTAGATAGACCAATGGATGGTTGATGAAAATGGGACCAAATCAACTTCTTCCACCCCTAACGGGCTCAAAGATGAAAAATTTGTCTCCCTCTTTAATGATGATGGAAGCAGATGGTGCCCTGAGAAAATATCCTCTTGGTTCAATGAAATGGATAGAAGAATCATTCTCAGCATCCCTATCTCTAGGGATCTGAGACCTGATCATTTATACTAGAGTGGGGAAACTTCTAATGTCAAATATGGGTATGCTCTTTCCTCTATTGCTTCGAATATCAAGGCAGAGGATCTTTGGAAATCTATCTACCACCTTCATATTCCCCCTAAAGCTCTCTATTTCTGGTGGGAAGTCTACACTGGGATCCTTCCTTATATGGGGTTCCTTACCTCTCGCCACACATCAGACAACCCAACAGGTCTTATATGCTTATCCATGCCTGAAACTCCCATGCACGCCATTTCCCACTGCCTTAGAGGAAGGAATGTATAGAGAACCCTCAACCCTCATGTTGACAACCTCCTAAATATGACCCCTGACCTTAAGAATCTTCTCAATAAATGATCCTTGCACCTCACAACTAAGGACCTATCTTCCCACTACATAATGGCGTGGATCATTTGGATGAGGAGAAATGAAATTCTATTTTACTACGTCTCCAAGCCATACACCCTTTGGTTCGAGAATGCATCCCACTAGTTATCATCATGGAACCACTGTGGGCACTTTTTTGATGAACCTCCTTTTAAGCATGCCTACACCTGGATACCCCCCATTGGTGGAACCTGGAAAATTAATGTGGATGCATCACCTTTGGATAGGGGCATCATGGGTTTTGATGCCATAGCCCGAGACTCGCGTGGGTTAATCATTGTGGCTCTTCACTCTTTTTACTTGGACTCACTCTTACCTACTATCAATGAAGCTCAAGAAATTTTTCTTGGAATGGAATTTTCTTTCGTGTAAGGGTGGAAATCCATCACTTTGGAATCTGATTTCCTCACTATTATCCATGCTATCTCTACTCCAGAGAAAGGCCTTCAACCTTTTGGCATCCTGATATTGAAGATCTAGTCACTTCAGCTCCACTTTTTGACTTTATCCTTCTCCTTTACAAAAAGGGAGGGTAATATGGTGGCTCATCATTTAGCTACTCGAGGCCTCTCAAATCACCCACATGTCTGGTTGGACCAAATCCCTAGTTGGCTATCTTCACTTGTTTTACCTAATCTTCGATCTCTTAATATATGAGTTCTCCTTCATTTAGAAAAAAATCAATATATGTATTCATTTTCATTTAAACAAATATTCATTTTTATTTTTTTAAAATTTATTTAATTGATGACACTAATTTATTTTTTAAATATTTACCAATATATTCATATTTTAATTAAATTTCACTTATTTTTAACATTAATCAATTAATAATATTTATTCATTACCAATTTTAAGTGTTTTTTACCTTTTTTATAATTTATTCAATTTAAATATTCATTGATTTATTTTTTTTTTGTAATTTATTAATTTTAATTTTTTATACATAATTATTCATTAATATGTTTAATATTTTTAATATAGAAATATATTCATATATGCATATATATATAATTTTATTTATATAATACCAAATATGTAGTTACATTAAATAATTCACATATTTGGTAAAAAATGGTTTATAATTAAAAATTTAGCATTAAATAGAAAAATTGACTAATTTGCATCAAGTAATGGACAATCAATAAAATATCATTTGTTTTTTCAATTTAACTCTTATCAAACTTGTGTTATATGAATTTCACACAAACACACACATATACATAATTAAAGCAATTTTATATAGAAATATACACACAAAATATATCTGCAATTTATTCAATTTTTAATATTCATTATATACTTTTATTTATTATTACAATATATTTAATATATATTATTTTTTTAATCGAAAAATATTATTAATTTTTTTATTTTTATTCAATATACACTAATTAATACTTTTTAATATTTTTTCAATTTTTTTTTTCATTTTTAATATCATTTATTCATTGATAATCTTAATTATTTTTCTTATTTTTGAAATTTATTAATTTTCAATTTTTATTTGATTTAATGTTTTTTATTTGGTTGTAACTTATATAATTAATATTTATTTATTTTCATTTTGACATATATTCATTTTTAATTTTTTTAATAATCTATATAATTAATAACATTTATAATTTTTTTAATATTTTTGAAATCTATTTTTTTAATTATTAAATTTTACGCTTTTTTTAACATTCATTAATTTAATATTATTTATTATTATTTATTCATTAATAATGTTAATTATTTTTTACTTTTATTATTTAATTATTTATTTTTAATATTTATCCGTTTAATATTTTTTTTAAATTATTTATTTTTAGTATTTTTAATAAATATTTATCCATTAATATATTTAATATTTATAATATAAAAATATATTCATATTTATATATATCAATATAAAAAATATTTCCTTAAAAATGATTTATATGATACAAAATCTGTATTTTCATTAAATAAGTCATATATTTAGTGAAAAATAGTTTATAATTAAAAATTAATATTAATTGAAAATATTAACTAATTATCATTGAGTAATGAATGTTTAATAAAATTTCATTTTTTTTCAATATAACATATCAAACTTGTGTTACATTAATTTCACACACATTTCATTCCAATCTAATATTATTTGATTATTTTTTATCATTTTATTATCATTTGACCCTTAAAAGTGATTATCAATAGTTAAAATATACTATTAATGATTTTGAGTACCTTGGGGTGTTGAATGATTTTGTAGTTTATTGATATATCTCATAAATATACAACATACAATTTTTTTTTATTTTTATAGTCAAACCAACTTCATTTTGTCATTTTTTAAAATTTAAGTATCATTTTAAAGTTTAAAATAAAAATTAATCATTACAATTCAGATTTGAAAATTTTAGCATTACATGAATAAAATTTATGTGCGGTTAATTCCAAGATCTAACGAGTGACCCTTGGGATATCTCCCCAATTTTTATAATAAACTGATATCAATTTCTCTTTTTTGTTTTCTTAATATTGATTTCATACTTAAAATATGAATATTAATCATTAAAATATAAATTGGATCAATTCAATCATCTTAATGGTAAAATTCATTATTGGTCCACTCACAAATGTCAAAATTGAACCAATGGTCAATGTCTTATAATTTTAAAATAAAAAAATCTCATTTGAAATTTTTGATTATTTTAAACACATTTCACTATTAAAATTTTTAGTGCATGGGTTTTTAGGTACCAATGGGGGGGAATCTGTGGAATAAATTTCTGAATTTAAATTTTTTAATACAACCTATTAGACTGGTTATAGCCTTAATACACTCAATATTCAATTACACTACCTCACTTGAATGAGGTAAGAAAATAGTGAACATAGGAACACATGTGTTTACAATGTGTGGCCTCAAAATCATACTCTTTATAGGGATTTCTTAGACTCCCCAATCATTTCTTTCCCATTATGAACTCATGTTGTTACATCTAGGATCTTCTTGATCCCATTCTAATAGAGTCCTACTATTGTCTAGATATGGATTTCTACTGGAATATAATGTTTTTAGCACCAACTATAAAATCTTGAGCCAATCACAAGAATGATCTCCTATTTCTTCCAATTTCTTCAACCCCACCTTAAATAGATCATCCATATCAAGACTCCAGGATCAATATATTGACAAATTCTTACTTATTCTAGTAATTCAAATGGATGATTACCATGAAGTCTTATATCCTTTTCAAATTTCTTTTGATCTTGGTGATCTGATTCTCCTTAAAAACCTTGAAGGCTCAATCCTTCGTGTCTTCCTCTCTTTGAATAGATTTTAGATTCAATATCTCACTTCTATCCTAGATACTATAATTTATCGGTTTCTTAGTTTTCTCTATATTATAAATTGTATTATTCTATGATATTTTTTTGTAGAGACCCGAAACATAACATACATAGACATTACATTACTTTTTCGGAATACTTAGTACATAACAAAAACACACACACAAGGACCGTAATAGTTTAGTGTCTTTGGAAACTCGGAATATAATATTCTAATCGTGGTGAAAGATCTTCAAAATCTCCCATAAAGATCTTTTTTTTAAACCTAAATCCTTTCTTTATATCCTGGGGAAAAGAAAACATAAAAGGGTGAGCTCAAATGCTCAGTAAGGGTAAACAAAAGAAATATCAATCACATCATATTCATAAGAACATATCTTTTGGAAATATTAACTTGCAAAAGAGATCATAATTTCATAACATGGGATAAATCATAGTAGTGAAATGTAATCCCAATAATCATAACTTAAAACATGAAACTTTTTGGCATACACACATAATAATAGAGAATCATTTCTTATTAGTCAAGACTCATTGCCAATACTATCTTAGTGGACAAAGTCCCTTTCTGAGCCGAGTTCACTCCTCGTTTCAGTCCTGTTTCACTGAACTGGTATAACCTACCGTTCCAGCCATGTCTATCTCATGAGATATAAAATCTTTACCCAATGCATTGGAGGGAGATATAGGTCCCACCCATCTCATAATGATACCATTCTTATGTGTGCCACAAAATCATAAACCATACATCATAGCATAACCCATGAAATAAAAATGGTAATCTTAAACATCATGACATCATAAAACAATTCATATAAGATCAAGGAATTTATAAAAATAATTCCATCACAACATAATCAAATAAATGTAATAATAGGGATGAAAACAGAACCCTTTATTATCTTAGATGGAAAATAATTTTGATAAAACACTTGAACTCCATTCTTGAGGAAAATATCCTTTCTACGTCAAAAACACTTTTCCTTTCTTAACATGTCAAACAATTATAAACTAAAAGAAGTTGATTAAAAATAAACTTGATAACTTGTAAATTAAGCTTCTTGGAAATAATATTTTAAAAATCCATTCATGCCGTATAAGTAAAAAAAACATTCTTCTCGTACTTTTGTCGGAAAAGTCAAAAAGTACCTCGTACGAAAAACGACAAAATATTCCTTTCATATCTTTTACTAAAAACTCAACGAAGGGTAAATTTGGATTTAAACAATTGTATGTGGATGGAAATAACATTACATATCGAGGAAACATGGATGTGGATGATAAAATACACCCCAATAAATACCAAAGTATAAACAATCTCGGATAAAAATTAGATTGTGATATTTTCCCTTACCTTAGGTCCGATTTGATTCGTAAGTGTCCGAACCTCCCGTATAATGATTTAAATAATGTCATTGAATTATTCCAGAATCAAACTCATTTTTATGATATCATATATGGTCATATTCTTAGCTTATTAATAGTAATATTTCATTGCTACTTGTTATTCGGGTGTTTATTACTTTTTGTTTTTATGCGTGTTTTGTCGAATAAATTCGTATTCTTCTTTTTAGGTTATAGATAACTTATTTCCAGAATGGTATTAGTGTAATATATATCATATTCATTCATTCAATTCATTTATATAATCATTATGCAATGAAGATCATGTAGAACGAGTCGCATCACATCGTGGAGACGGTATTCCGTACGTACGCACGAGCGATGATATCGTTCCCAAGATTGTGGATTTGTATTGGAGTATATGTATACTATTTCATAATCAATATCACTTTATAATAATCATATATAGTTATTATGTACACCATTATACCAATCCAAGTAAGGTGGTGGTGGAAAATAGATTACACCACGACGTGGAGACGGTATTCCGTACGTACGCACGCGTGGTGATTTCATTTTCCGTAGGATGGATAGATGGTGAAATAGGGTTGTTTCATATTAATAATAATATATCAGTATATGAGTGATACTTATGTTATTAATTCATAATGAAACAACCTAATAAGAAGAAGTGGAAGAATAAATAAAGTTGAAAGAATCGGTAACAGACATTACCTCTTCTTTGAAGCGCCTCTTTGAGATCTCCTTTTAGGGCACTAAAATTGGTTTTTGAGGAAGACCAGAACCTCTAGGATGTTTATATGGAAGTGGATAAGAGAATTTGTCAGGTTTTGGCCAAGCTTGAAGGCTCAAAGTGGTGTGAGGAAGAGAAGGAGGAGGTGCCCTTTTATAAGGGAGGAGAGGGGCACCTTTGGAATAACTAAGAATATTATTTTATTATAAAGCCAAATTCGGTTTTAAATAGCTCCAAATTGATTTATTTAGAAGCTAAGGTGGGGATGGGTCGAAATCCTATCATCCAATAGAATTTGGACAATTTTAGATTACCATTTTAACGTTATCATTTATTTTTAACTTTAAGTTAGATAATTTTACTTTTACCGTGTCTTTTTGTGTTCTTACACTATAAGGTTAATAAAATTACTATAACAAGCCAAACGAACCCCAAGTTGTTTATTATTAATATATATAACCTTATCTAAGTCATTTGGCCGAACCTTATATTTTTAGGAATATAATAACAATTAATAATATAATATTTGTTTTAAAAACTATTTTATATCAATTTTGACACTATTTGGTAATTGATTTTTGTAAAAATCATAACAGAATGATTAGTTCGAAAAAGGTTAATTAAATCAACACTAACATGTCATATTAACATATAAGTTTTTTGTAATTCATAAAAAGTCTCAAATTACATTGATTTGGGTATTTATAACATCAATTATGTCAATATTTCATTAATAAGATATTTACTGCCTCATCATTGTGTCATAAATAAATTTAAATATTTAATGTCTAAAAATTACAAATAAAATATCATTATGTAGAAAATATTTTTATATTTCTAATTAATATTTATAGTCTAATTTATATTATGTATAACCCTATATTAAAAATTATTTACTTATTAAACATTGATTTTAACTATTTTAACCCTTCTTTAAATAAATTAATAATAAATGTACTAATCTAATCCAAGTGGGATTAAATGGTCATATTTTATTCCTAAGGTTGTTTTTGGTCGAATTACACTTATCCAATAGAATTAGGACATGTTTTAGGGTAATAATAATATCATTTTTACCCTTAATGACCCTATTTACTTTTAACCGTGGTAAAAAAAGTAAAAAGTTACTATTCACCAAAAATTATTTTCATCTCACTGAACCACATTTTAGTCCTTGATATTAACCGTTTCTCTCGTATTTTCAAAATTCCACTCACAGAAGCAGTAAAATTAAGTTTTATGAAAAATTCAGTTTTTTAACTACCACTTAGTGGTTTCACTATTCATCAAAAAATGAAAGTTTCCAGAAAAATACCAAAAATTAGGCCTAAGCTATATTTGATATTATGAATTCAAAAATGATGTCTATTTTATCAAATTCAAAACATATCAGTTACATTAACTAATTTAAAAATCAATTCCCGTCGTCAAAACAAATAGCACGTTTTTAAGAGATAATAACTATCAAAAGATTGACACTTGTTTATATCTGGTTTAAATGTGAAATTACATCCAATGAGCAACATTGT
Organism: Viscum album; assembly: GCA_963277665.1. NCBI lineage: Eukaryota > Viridiplantae > Streptophyta > Magnoliopsida > Santalales > Viscaceae > Viscum > Viscum album. Next base: position 1,298,386,741 of record OY728135.1, read on the forward strand.
ATTAAATTGTAAAAATATATTCTAAATATACTTTAAAACCACTCAAATTAATAATTTATCACTATTAATTATTTTGATTAAAAAAGATGTTTTTAATTAAAATTTAGTAATTTTCACTATTCATCAGAATATGAAAATTTATCCGAAACGTACCAAAATTTCACCCTAAGCTAATTTCGATATTCCGAATCCAAAAATGAAGTCCATTTTGAAAAATAAAATTTACAAAATTTCAAAAAGTGGTTATTACTATTCATAACGGGTAGTTTTAATAATATTTTAATAGCATATCATTGTTTAGTGAAACTCGTTATTGCGTACGACACAAGTTATCGAGGAAGGCCGCGATTGCGTGTAATGAAAGGCAAGTCAAGGATGCGTGTTGTGCAAGCTCCTTTTGGTGTACCGTACAACACAAGACATTAATGAAATTAAAAAGAATATTTTTCATAAAATCTCGGGGTGTTACATTTTTCATCATATAATAAAATTATGATATATTTTATTTCTAATGTAATTTTTGAATCTCCATGATATGTTTCTCCAGGATATTTTATCATAAAGTTGTCTAGAAACTTATAAATTTCACTCTTGTTTTTCCTCTATCAATTCTCATTCAAATGTTTTCAAATCTCAGTCAGATGTATCCTTTTAAAAATTCCAAATGATTTGGGTTATTTCATAATTTAAATCTCTATTAACTACACAAGATTTAAATTCAATTTAAATTTAATCAACGTGTTCTTAAAAACATCCATAATTTCCAAAATGGTGTCCACTTTACATCCTAGAACTCTTCTCATCACCGTATATAAGATAATTATTCATTTGAATGATCATGATGATTAAATCTATGGATAACACAACACGAATCTTCTGGTTGAATCTACTTTTCTTCAAAAAAATTTCTTTTGTAATTCCTTAGGGTTTCTTCATTCTTATAGTGTTAAAAAATTATTTTTTTATGATTAGTTGAATATTAGGTTCTTCATAAGGTTATTTGAACATTTTTAAGATAATTTTATGAAATTTAAAAAATTATGATAACATGATATCTTACAAATATCCCACAACTTATGGACAATCCCATATTATGAATTGGGATATCATATAAAAAGGTCACTTCTTATAAATATCATATCTTAAGAAAAATAAAATATTACAAACTATCTATCATACCCAATTTCCTAATCATACACAATTTTATCTTTAGAATAAGGTGTATTATACAAACAATGATACCTCATGAAAACACCATAGAAATATTTTTTTGGTTCTTATAATGATATTTATTATCATTTCATAGCCTTGGCTTCTCAAAATTTCTCTACATGGATAATTTATACAAATTATGGTATAATATTTTATGACTCATTCACCAATGATGGTAGGAAATTATATAATTACTCTTATAGAGTCATTGAATTACTCATACATAGATTTTATTTCTCAGATGAATCATCTATAGATGCACCATTTCAAAGTATTGACTCATATATAGTCACAAAATGAATCATACATAGATGTGACTTTTCCTTAAAATAACTCATACATAGTTTTCCATTGACTTTTGTGAAGAGTTTGGGACATTTTTATTTTTTTAATAACCACTAAAAATTCAAAACATTTTTTACTCCCTTATCCTTCATAAATAATTATTAAAATACTTCAAACACATAAAATTATGTTGAGAAAATATCAACCATTATTAAGCATCTTAAATACTATTCTCAAAATATTGAAAAATATTAAATACTCATTTATGGGAATCTTACAAATTAATTTATCATGAAATATATATCATGCACTCATCTTAGAAAACCTACAAAAAAATTTATGTTATTTATTGATAACTCACACTTGATTCTATCCTTTTAATTGAACAACACTCCCTTGATATCTAGTTTTGATAAGTTCCAAATAAGGGTGAAAAGTGTGATTTTAATACCTAAATTCGGAATTTTATTGGGCGATCTAAAAATTCCTGATACACATATATTGCAATGCTTTGATTTGACATGTTCAATTTTACTATTCCCCATAGTGTGAAATCATTTTTTCCTTATCATGGTAGATAGAATACTTTATAATGGTTCACTTTACTAGCTGCATATGATGATTACAAGGCTCACCAAATCCACATTTTGTTTTATATCCTTAAATTCCATATATATAAGTATAATAAACATATATGTAATAGAATTAGGTGTAACCCTTTAGTTTTTTAGTTGAAATAGCATGGTCAATAGTTTCCTATCAACTAAGATCCCTCATTTATTCCAACATCAACATGAGAAGAATTATCTAATTTTCTTTTCCTATTATCAACCAACATATATTGTAATGTATTTTTCATCCATTGAGTTTTTTACTTCCTTAGATTTGTCTCCTTCACCTAATCTATCAATTCAAATTAATTACCTAATAAATGAATAATATTTCCCATCTGACTGATTAAATATTTATTTTTATTTTGAAAATAAACATAAAAGATAAAAATCAAGGATGAAAAATGTTAAGGGGTCTATATTGGTGGATCCTAAGGGGAACCCTTTGGATAGTGATGGAAGAATCTATAAGAAGGGAGAAAAAACTCAAAAAATTGCTGATCTTGAAATCATTAATGCCTTTTGATGATAGAAGACCAACAACCTTATTTCACTTCCTCCAAGAGTGAAGAATCTCTATGTCCAAATGCAACATACACTGATAGATCTTGATTTAATAGGTGATTATTTGGTGGCTCGAACTAATGGTCAATAGAGTGTTAATAAAAATATATGAATCAGATTCAATATATAAAATATTTAAATTAAATATCCTACAAATGGAAGTCCTATTGAGAATTTTTGTACAATTATTCATAACATTTACAACTTGACCACATCTTCTACATATATTTTATTAATTCATTAAGTTTTCACTTTTTAATAGCCTCTCATGTTCATTAATCAAATCAATTGAAACAAAATTCATTACTTTTATATAATCATTAATTTGTTCTTTCTCTATTTTCCTAGATATTTCTAATTTGGATAGCCCAACTATTAGGCACTATTTCTTGGTATGCTCAAAGTCTTTATATTTTTACACAACTTCAATGTAGTCTTAGTAGAATATGAAATTTCTAATTATACCTTATGAGTTTACTTTCCTATCACACCATAGGGGAGTTGTCCTGGTAGACTAGTCATGTAAAATTATTCTTTATAGATCTCCTATTCACATGTGAAAAAATTATTATTGAATATCCAAAAAAGTTTTGGGTTGGTAGATTAGAATAACTTCTCATCACATCTTTCTTTCACTTTTAATTTATCCTCATTTTCTTAGTATTACTGCCCCATTGATCATGCCTCTTACTCAGTAAAGAGTTGTTAGACAAGGGGGAGTAGGATATATATCCCAACACCCTACATCCTCAGAATAATTAGAAAACATTGGTATTCTATATTGATAGTAATTATGTCTAGAAAAATATTATTGCAGTCCCACTATTACTTGAGTCAGACTATACCTTAGTGTATTGGTCTTATTATCATATTTATCCATTCCGTTTATGCAAAAAAGTGTCTCTAACTTTTCCTATTAGCCTAAATAGGTTCATATTTTCTTTTTTTCTATTCACTATAAGAAATTATATTTTCTAATTGTGACTGATGATAAACATATGTCACATGTTTATTGAGACTTTTTTCTAACCTATTTGAGAAGACCCGTCTTTAACATCAACATACTTTTTAATGTCTCCTTAGATATTGTTCAACTAATTTTAATATTTAAGTCATATTTATTATGATTTTAATATATCTTCCCTCTTCAAAAAATGATTTACCAAAGTTCTCCCACCATCATCCTTTAATCAATTATTCATAATTTTTATTTCTTGATCTAATAAATATTTGTAACTCCTTTATTGACATATTATTATTTTTTACATCATTTAATTATTTTTCTTTACCCATTTTTGAGAGATGAATTATATTATTTAAAATCCATTAACTCATATTTTATTATGTATTATAACTATTTTCATTAAAATTAATCATCATCATTTCTTAAAGTGAAAAAATATTTTTCAACATGCGAAATAAAATTAACTCCAATCTATTATTAGATTATTCATGTTAAGACTACTTGTTTCTTATTCCTTATTGAATTCCTCCTCTTGTTTCTATAATACTTATCATTAATCATTCCCCATTTTTTATTTTTAGTGTTCCTCATATTCGTTATCCAATTTAGATCATGCATCCTTCTTCCTTGTTAACTTTATTGAAAAATGTCCATTTTCATTACAATTGTAGAACCTTGGGGGAAAATATCCTTTTCCATTATTATTTACCTTTTTAGACTTATTTAATATAATATTTTTTTATTTATGTATTAATTAACATCCTCATTATCAAAATCACATGATTATATAACTTCATCATCATCATTGAATTTAAGTTTTCTGATAACCTCAAAGGCCATCTCATCATTCGCTTAATTCACGAAAGTTATAATTTTAATCATTTAATAGGCGATGACAATATTATGAGGTTCATCCAAGGAAAGATGTAATCTATCTTAAAAATACAAAATCATAGGATCAAAACTATTTGGAAAAATTCTCATCATATTTTTAACAATAAGAAAATCATCTAGATTCTTGCTAAATCCCAAAAAAAATTATTGAAAATTTATTTAACTATAATAAATTATTCATCAATGTTTTTTTATTATCCATATTTATATTATCAAATATAATCCTCAAAAATTTAAACACGACTTCCTTAACATCAATATTGACTTTAAAATGGCTCCTCAATTTATCCAAGATTCCCTTTTCAGTTTGGATTCTGATGAATTTTTTGAATAACATTTTTTGATATAAATATAAAAATGAATTTTAATATTTTACTTTAACTTTCATATTTCACTTATTAAAATAATACATATGATCAACCATATAAATAGGTGGAAATATAACTAATACAACATCTCTTACCTCCCAACCAAAGGATAACATTTAAAGAGACATAATATTCCTCTAACTATGATATTTACTACCATTAATGGTTGGTTTATCTATTTTATTTAAATATTTAAAATTCTCTATACTCAATATCTTTTTGGATCATTCAATGGTAACATGGATTAGATAAGATACCACTTATAGAGCCATAGTTAATTAGGTACTAATTAGAGGGGGTAGGGGAATCAATGTTACATTTTTAAAAATATAATATTTTTAATTCAACCACTTAGACTAGTTAATAACTTTATACACTCACTCTTGAATTACTTAAACTTAGTGGAATGCAGTATAAAAATAGAGAAAAAAGGAAATCCAATATTTATAATGTTCAAACTTAATATAACAATATTTGTATTGATTGGATAGACACCCCAATCTTGGATTCTACACTATAAACCTAAGTGGTTACACCAAGGATCTTCCCCACCTAATATGTATAAAGTCCCACTATGCTTATATTATAGAGCCCCACTAGAAATCTCAAATTACAACAACCCGCTATAAAAATAAAACCAAAAAATAAAGATATACTTTTACTACTAGTTTCACTATAATCTGTTGAGATAGATATTCCTTGTCAAGTCTCTTGGATCAATAGTTTAGTTTATTCTCATTTCATTAAGAATATTTACATCTAGTAATCATGATCAGGTATATCAGTATTTATTATCATCATCAATCTAATTCATATTCAAATCATTGAATTCTTGAGAACACAAGTATTCGTCTTCATGTATGGGTCCCATCATCAGTATCTCACTTTAATCCATGATAAAAAAATATATAGGTTTCTATGTTATCTCTATATCTATATTCATCATCTTCTAAAACATTTATCTTTAGATAATAATACCATGAATATTTTATTCTATAATGGAACTATGAAAATAATATGATTTGTGTCACTATGATATTATCATTAAATTTTATTCAATGGATTCCAAATTTATCTCATGTTTTCCTCCTTTTATTCTTATTTGAATATTTTTCAAAATCACAATTAGATATTTCTTTTTAAAATTTCAAAATATTTGATTTGATTCTCAATTTATATGTTTATGAAATAGTCATAATTAAAATTAATTTTTTTAATCTATGTGTTCATGGTAGGATGAAACATCAACACATAGATATCATATTTTACCATGGAAAACTTCTCATCATAGATACTTGGAAACAATTCATTTTAATGATTGTGATTATTGTATCTATGAAGAACACGTGTTATAATGTACGATTTACTCTCATTTTCTTTAAAATTTATTATACTTGAATTTCTTAGTTTTTCATTATAATATTCTATATTTCCTTCTTATTATGTTATGGAATTATTTTTTAAGATTATCTAAATATTATACCTTTTTTATTCTTTTTTGAACTTTAAAAATACTATCTTATTAAATTACTCATCTTATGAAAAAATTCTATCATACAAATCTCATGTATCATACAAGAAATACCATATTAAGAGAAGTGATATCTTATAAAAACTAATATCTTTTGAAAACCATATATTATTCAGACTCATATCTTACATGTGGTCTATATTACCTAATTTTCCTATATTATATAGTCATTACTTATGAATATGGTGTTTCATATGAAGAATTTCATCTTTTGAAAAATCCATATACATATTATGTCATTACATAAGAAGATAACCTTTATCATTTTCTAGTTTATTATTTTTAAAATTTCTTCAGGTGAATGACTCATAAGTAGTGAAACAATGTCATCAATGAATTATATAGTGATTAAAAATGTCAGTTCAGTAATGACTCATATGTAGTCATTGAATTACTAGTATGTAAGTTTCTTTTTTCATATGATTCTTATAATGTCCTAAATAACTCATATGTTGATAGAAATTTTCTTATAATTGACTCATATAAAGTCACAAAATTTAATATAAAATTATGTACATTTTTCTTGAAATTAATCAAACACAGTCCACCAATGAATCATATGTAAAGTCAATGACTTAATCAAATTTTTAAATAACAACCAAAAATTCCACACTTTCTTCAATTTTAGAGCCTTTTTAAAACATTATTAAACTCCTTCAAATACTTAAAATTAATTTGAGTATTTATCCATCCATATAAAACATCATCAATACTATTCCCAAAACATTATAGAATATTTAATGCTAATTTTAGAGAATTTTATGTATCCCCACAAAATTTTTAACTTCAAAATTAGTCCTTTAACATAAAAACTTCAATATTTTCATCATATAGTTTCTCAACAATCATAAAAACTATTATAGACATTTATTCTTATCCCACATTACATGTAATTTATTTCCATGGAGATCACCTCTGCAATCATCACATACAAGTGATACTATTTAAATATTTCTATTGAAGATCTTTAAGAAAAAATTCCAAATTTCTGCTTCCTTTTCTATATATAGTCATGAATTCTTCAGATTATTTCATTGAAGAAACTACATCATCTATTTACAAATAAAACATCACAAATTAATAGCGTTCCACATTGAAAAAAAATACAATCCATGCATTGGAACTTAAAAAATTGAAGTTCCCATGAAAATTGATGTTACATTGAGAGAGAGGAGGGGGTGTTGAATTAATGAAACTTGTTTTCAAAAAATACATTCAATTTAAACATGTATAAAATTTTATCATCTCGATCCACTCAGTTTAAATTGTCCCTCACTGAGTATACAACTAAAATGAATGAATTCATAGCACATAAGGTTTTTAGAATGTTTGACCTCAATGTGAAGACCTATTCCTTGATAGGATTGAGTCATGATCCAACACAAAGATTATCACTGATAATATTAAAGTGACCATAAGTTTTACTCCTTTACTCTTGCAAGGATATTTATTGCTAGTACAAAACAAGTGCAGTGTTCATCCTTGAATGATTCACTCAGACAAAAATAATTTAAGGACCTATTTACATATTTTCCCATATAATTCATGATTGTATTAACAATATTCATTATCAATCAATCCTTCAGTATACCATTATATACATAGATATAAAATATAACATCATATTCATATAAGGTCTAATAGTACACAAAAAAATCAATATAGTTGTAGCTGTAAAGGCTTAAATCTCATTTATTTATAATGATCTACTCATTCATGAGATCCTACTATAATGAGGTAAATTTATTTTACCTCAAAATAAATCCTTTAAAAACCTACTTCACATAAATAATACATGTAAAAATTTATTATCACTATTGTTCTTTATAGAACAACTGTGCTCATTCATTTAAAATATAATTTTCAAAACTAGTATTCATGAAACATAAATTATTCATTAAAATAGAATACCTTCACATAAGAGATGTAGAGACCCGAAGCTTAATGTACATAGACATTAAATTACTTTTGCGGAATACTTAGTACATAACAAAAACACACACACAAGGACCGTAATAGTTTAGTGTCTTTGGAAACTCAGAATATAATCTTCTAATCGTGGTGAAAGATCTTCAAAATCTCCCATAAAGATATTCTTCTTTTTTTTAAACCTAAATCCTTTCTTTATATCCCGGGGAAAAGAAAACATAAAAGGGTGAGCTCAAATTCTCAGTAAGGGTAAACAAAAGAAATATCAATCACATCATATTCATAAGAACATATCTTTTGGAAATCTTAACCTGCAAAAGAGATCATAATTTCATAACATGGGATAAATCATAGTAGTGAAATTTAATCCCAATAATCATAACTTAAAACATGAAACTTTGTGGCATACACACATAATCATAGAGAATCATTTCTTATTAGTCAATACTCATTGCCAAGACTATCTTAGTGGACAAAGTCCCTTTCTGAACCGAGTTCACTCCTCGTTTCAATCCTGTTTCACTGAACCGGTATAACCTACCGTTCCAGCCATGTCTATCTCATGAGATATAAAATCTTTACCCAATGCATTGGAGGGAGATATATGTCCCACCCATCTCATAATGATACCATTCTTATGTGTGCCACAAAATCATAAATCATACATCATTGCATAACCCATGTAATAAAAATGGGATTCTTAAACAACATGACATCATAAAAAAAATTATATAAGATAAAAGAATTCATAAAAATAATTCCATCACAACATAATAAAATCAATGTAATAATAGGGATAGAAACAGAACCCTATATTATCTTAGATGGAAAATAATTTTGATAAAACACTTGAACTCCATTCTCGAGGAAAATATCCTTTCTACTTCAAAAACATTTTCCTTTTTTAACATGTCATACAATTTTAAACTAAAAGAAGTTGATTAAAAATAAACTTTAAAACTTTTAAAGTATGATTCTTGGAAATAATGTTTTAAAAATCCATTCATGCCGTATAAGTTAAAAAAACATTCTTCTCGTACTTTTGTCAGAAAAGACAAAAAGTACCTCGTATGAAAAATGACAAAAGATTCCTTTCATATATTTTACTAAAAACTCACCAAAGGGTAAAATTGGATATAAACTATTGTAGAAGTATATAAATATTACATATTAAGGAAACATGGATGTGGATGATAAAATACACCCCAGTAAATACCAAAGTATAAACAATCTCGGATAAAAATGAGATTGTGATATTTTCCCTTACCTTAGGTCCGATTTGCTTCTTAAGTGTCCAAAACTCCTGTATAATGATTTAAATAATGTTATTGACTTATTACAGAATCATAATTATTTTTATGATATCATATATGGTCATATTCTTAGCTTCTTATTGGTAATATTTCATTATTACTTGTTATTCGGGTGTTTATTACTTTTTGTTCTTATGCGTGTTTTGTGGAATAAATTCTTATTTTTCTTTTTAGGTTATAGATACCTCATTTACATAATGGTATTAGTGTAATATATATCAGATTAATTCATTAAATTCATTTATATAATCATTATGCAATGAAGATCATGTAGAACGAGTCGCATCACATCGTGGAGACGGTATTCCGTATGTACGCACGAGCGATGATATCGTTCCCATGATTGTGGAATTGTATTGGAGTATATATATACTATTTCAGAATAAATATCACTTTACAATAATCATATATAGTCATTATTTACACCATTATACCCATACAAGTAAGGTGGTGGTGGAAAATAGATTACACCACGGCGTGGAGACGGTATTCCGTACGTACGCACGCGCGACGATTTCGTTTTCCGTAGGATGGATAGATGGTGAAATAGGGTTGTTTCATACTTATAATAACATATAATTATATGAGTTATACTGATGTTATTACTTCATAATGAAACAACCTAAGAAGAAGAAGTGGAAGAAGAAATAAAGGTGAAAGAATCGGTAACAGACATTACCTCTTCTTTGAAGTGCCTCTTTGATACCTCCTCTTAGGGCACTAAAATTGGTCCTTGAAGAATACCAGGACCTCTAGGATGTCTCTAGGGAAGTGTAGAGAAGAAATTGGCAGGGGTTGGCCGAGCTTTAAAGCTCAATGTGGTATTAGGAAGAGAGGGAGGAAGTGCCTTTTTATAAGGGAGGAGAGGGGCACCTTTAGAATAACTAAAAATATTATTTTATTATAAAGTCACATTAGGTTTTTTATAGCTCCAAATTGAGTTATTTCGAAGCTAAGGTGGGGATGGGTCGAAATAATATCATCCAATAGAATTTGGACAAGTTTAGTTTTCTATTTTAACCTTATCATTTAGTTTTAACTTTAAGTTAGATAATTTTACTTTTACCGTGTCTTTTTGTGTTCTTACACTATAAGGTTAATAAACTTACTATAACAAGTCAAACGAACCCCAAGTTGTTTATTATTAATATATATAACCGTATCTAAGTCATTTGGTCGAACCTTAGATTTTTAGGAATATAATAACAATTAATACTATAATATTTGTTTTAAAAACTATTTTATGTCAATTTTGACACTATTTGGAAATTTATTTTTTTAAAACTCATAACAGAATGATTAGTTCGAAAAAAGTTAATAAAATCAATAATAACATGTCATATGAACCTAGAAAAATAGTGGAATTCATAAAAAGTCTCAAATTACATTTATTTGGGTATTTATAACATTAATTATGTCAATATTTCATTAATAAGATAATTTATGCATCATCATTGTGTCATAAATAAATTAAATTATTTAATGTCTAAAAATTAAAAATAAAATATCATTATGTAGGAAATATTTTTATCTTTCTAATGAATATTTATAGTCTAATTTATCTTATGTATAACCCTATATTAAAAATGATTTACTTATTAAACTTTGATTTTAACTATTTTAACCCTTCTTTAAATAAATTAATAATAAATGTCCTAATATAATCCAAGTGGGATTAAATGGTCATATTTTATTCCTAAGGTTGTTTTTGGTCAAATTACACTTATCCAATAGAATTATGACATGTGTTAGGGTAATAATAATATCATTTTTACCCTTAATGACCCTATTTACTTTTAACCGTGGTAAAAAAAAGTAAAAAGTTACTATTCACCAAAAATTATTTTCATCGCATTGAACCATATTTTAGTCCTTGATATTAACTGTGTCTCTCGGATTTTCGAAATTCCACTCACAGAAGCGGTAAAATTAAGTTTTATGAAAAATTCAGTTTTTTTAACTACCACTTAGTGGTTTCACTATTCATCAAAAAAATGAAAGTTTCTAGAAAAATACAAAACATTAGGCCTAAGCTATATTTGATATTATGAATTCAAAAATGATGTCTATTTTACCAAATTAAATACATATCAGTTACATTAATTAATTTAAAAATTAATTCCCGTCGTCAAAACAAATAGCGTGTTTTTAAGAGATAATAACTATCAAAAGATTGACACTTGTTTATGTCTGGTTTAAATGTAAAATTACATCCAATGACCAACATTATATTAAATTGTAAAAATATATTCTAAATATAATTTAAAACCACTCAAATTAATAATTTATCACTATTAATTATTTTGATTAAAAAAGTTGTTTTTAATTAAAATTTAGTAATTTTCACTATTCATCAGAATATGAAAGTTATCCGAAAAGTACCAAAATTTCACCCTAAGCTAATTTCGATATTCCGAATCCAAAAATGAAGTCCATTTTGAGAGATAAAATTTCTAAAATTTTAAAAGGTGGTTATTACTATTCATAACGGCTAGTTTTAATAATATTTTAATAGCATATCGTTGTTTAGTGAAACTCGGTATTGCATACTACACACGCTATCGAGGAAGGTCGCGATTGCGTGTAATGCAAGGCAAGTCAAATATGCATGTTATGCAAGCTCCTTTTGGTGTAGCGTACAACACAAGACATTAATGAAATTAAAAATAATATTTTTCATAAAATCTCAGGGTGTTACATTCTACCCCCCTTAAAATGAATTTCGCCCTCGAAATTCGTCGGGGTTATAAATGGTTTACTACTTGAAAGTTTCTTTAATAGAAACCCACATCATAAAAAGGAATACCAAAACCATTCTTTAAAAACAAAAGTATGAAACGTAACGGTTACCCAAATAAACTAATCACTGGGTTTCCACATAGGTGAAAATATGGATATGGAAGAGAAATCTAACCATCATGTTCTGATGGAGAGTGGTAGAGAACATGGCTATGGAAAAGCCAGCAATAACAAAGCCATAAATTTGTGACGATCTAAGGTACCATCTAATTCATCAGATATAAGAGCACTAGGACAACATTTTTGGTTTTCAGGATCATTTCCCTAAAGTTGATGAAATTGGAATTAGAAGAAATACTTTCGTGATTTTGGTACTGTGTCACCGTTGGTCATTCTTTGGACAATTTCCACTTCATATCTTAAAGAAATGAAGTTGGATTTGTCATTCGTGAAGTGTTAGCAGATCATGTGATAGAATGATGGGTCATTCCATCTGTCTCAAACAAAAGGTTACAAAAGTTATCAAAAATACATAAGACCATCTATGGTGAAGTTAATCGTATACGATTCCAAAAATGAACTTATACTTCATATATCATACCGCGTAATAAAATAAAACTAGTTTCTACTAACTAGGGACTTCCTGTAGTCCAGTGGTAGGCGATAAAGGCCAGTCTCACTTCGGTTGTGGGTTCGATTCCCACAGCCTTGTCCGACGCGATGGGCTGTCGCCCGTCCTGCAGGTTGTCCTTTTTCTAAAGCTATATTACTATAACATCCCATCAATAATATGAAAAAAAAAGTTCTATCCTTAAACAATACTAACTTATGTCCAACATAATCCATTCCAATCTTTAGGCTTATCTAAAATAATTCGGCCCAATCTCATAGTATAAAGAAAATGATTACTTGAAATGTCATATAACAATCACGTGAATGCCATCATTTATCCCCCATATATCATAAGATATATCTTGTTGGTCAAATTACAAACATGTGAATACCTTAATCATGTATTCTCTTGAAGAATGAATACCCATTGAACCTTAGTGAAAACATGAATACAGTTAAAAGTTAACAGTTTCCACAAACCAAAATCCTCAAAATTCTTTATACTCAAACCATGATATAACCTTCTCCTTATATCAGTCATGAGCTCATGAATACTATCAAACATTTAATTTTCTCCTTATCCCTTCATTATTCGCATATAATCTACATTCCAAAAATATCTGAATAACCTTTCATGGATACTGGTACCATTAATCATACACTTTAAAAACTCAAGGAAAGACAACAGTGTAACAATACTTAGATGTCTCTTTATTCCATAGTACCATGAGATTACTTATACAACATTACACATGATAAACATGTAATCATTCCAATATATTCTTAAACCATTGACCGAGCTTCAACAATTCTTTCATCTCACATATCATTTGTAGTGTCTTCATCATCATCAACATGAATACTACCCATACGACCATACTGATTCTCTTCATGAGACTTTCCCTTAGGGAATGGGTTTGTATAATGCCCGTACATTCCACATTTAAAACATTTAACCATTGTTGATGTTGTAGCAATACCATTATCCTCATCCCTGGTGTTAACTGAACCTTTTCCTTTACACTTACTGGCTTTGTGTCCTTATTTTCCACACCCAAAGCATCTTCCAGTTCCTTTGAAACATTCTCCTTGATGCCTCTTCCCACATGATTTACATAGGGGAAATTGAACTTTCTTTCCTCTATGATCATCACGAAACTCCATCTTTCTCTTATTAGCCGAGTCAGGAAACTTACCAAATTTTACTTTATTGATCATATTATGAGATTGCTGATTCGGCATAATAATGATGTTTGGACTTCCAAATCCCATTTCATTTGGTTGCTCATGAAGAATACCATTCCATTGTCCATCATATCCTCCATTATTGTGAATCATCTTGTTTCCAGTCATTTTCTAAAACCCAAAAAGAATAGTGTGAGAGGAAAAAATCATAATAAAAGGGGAGTAACTTCAATATCTAACATATTTGGTTTAATCTAATATCATTACCATAGTTCTAGGACTATATCCTATATGTATACTTATCCTTAGGGACATCCCTAGACATACCTTAGAAATATCTCTAGGGATCTCACTAACGTTTTCTTATCCTTGTTTCCAAAGGTTGACTAAACTTTTCCTCTGATACCAACTGTAGAGACCCGAATCTTAACGTACATAGACATTACATTACTTTTGCGGAATACTTAGTACATAACAAAAACACACACACAAGGACCGTAATAGTTTAGTGTCTTTGGAAACTCGGAATATAATCTTCTAATCATGGTGAAAGATCTTTAACATATCCCATAAAGATATTCTTCTTTTTTTAACCTAAATCCTTTATTTATATCCTGGGGAAGAGAAAACATAAAAGGGTGAGCTCAAATGCTCAGTAAGGGTAAACAAAAGAAATATCAATCACATCATATTCATAAGAACATATCTTTTGTAAATCTTAACCTGCAAAAGAGATCATAATTTCATAACATGGGATAAATAATAGTAGTGAAATTTAATCCCAATAATCATAACTTAAAACATGAAACTTTTTGTCATACACACATAATCATAGAGAATCATTTCTTATTAGTCAAGACTCATTGACAAGACTATCTTAGTGGACAAAGTCCCTTTCTGAACCGAGTTCACTCCTCGTTTCAATCCTGTTTCACTGAACCGGTATAACCTACTGTTCCAGCCATGTCTATCTCATGAGATATAAAATCTTTACCCAATGCATTGGAGGAAGATATAGGTCCCACCCATCTCATAATTATACCATTCTTATGTGTGCCACAAAATCATAAATCATACATCATTGCATAACCAATGTAATAAAAATGGGATTCTTAAACAACATGACATCATAAAACAATTCATATAAGATAAAAAAATTCATAAAAATAATTCCATCACAACATAATCAAATCAATGTAATAAAAGGGATAGAAACAGAACCCTATATTATCTTAGATGGAAAATAATTTTGATAAAACACTGGAACTCCATTCTTGATAAAAATATCCTTTCTACTTCAAAAACATTTTCCTTTCTTAACATGTCATACAATTTTAAACTAAAAGAAGTTGATTAAAAATAAACTTGAAAACTTGTAAATTAATCTTCTTGGAAATAATGTTTTAAAAATCCATTCATGCTGTATAAGTTAAAAAAACATTCTTCTCGTACTTTTGTCGGAAAAGTCAAAAAGTACATCGTACGAAAAACGACAAAAGATTCCTTTCATATCTTTTACTAAAAACTCACCAAAGGGTAAAATTGGATATAAACTATTGTAGAAGTATATAAATATTACATATTGAGGAAACATGGATGTGGATGATAAAATACACCCCAGTAAATACCAAAGTATAAACAATCTCAGATAAAAATGAGATTGTGATATTTTCCATTACCTTAGGTCCGATTTTCTTCGTAAGTGTCCGAAACTCCTGTATAATGATTTAAATAATGTTATTGACTTATTACAGAATAATAATTATTTTTATGATATCATATATGGTCATATTCTTAGCTTCTTATTGGTAATATTTCATTATTACTTGTTATTCGGGTGTTTATTACTTTTTGTTCTCATGCGTGTTTTGTCGAATAAATTATTATTTTTCTTTTTAGGTTATAGACACCTCATTTCCAGAATGGTATTAGGGTAATATATATCATATTAATTTATTAAATTCATTTATATAATCATTATGCAGTGAAGATCATGTAGAACGAGTCGCATCACATCGTGGAGACGGTATTCCGTACGTACGCACGAGCGATGATATCGTTCCCATGATTGTGGAATTGTATTGGAGTATATATATACTATTTCAGAATCAATATCACTTTACAATAATCATATATAGTCATTATTTACACCATTATACCCATCCAAGTATGGTGGTGGTGGAAAATAGATTACACCACGACGTGGAGACGGTATTCCGTACGTACGCACGCGCGATGATTTCGTTTTCCATAGGATGGATAGATGGTGAAATAAGGTTGTTTCATACTTATAATAAAATATAAGTATATGAGTGATACTGATGTTATTACTTCATAATGAAAAAACCTAAGAAGAAGAAGTGGAAGAAGAAATAAAGGTGAAAGAATCGGTAACAGACATTACCTCTTCTTTGAAGCGCCTCTTTGATACCTCCTCTTAGGGCACTAAAATTGGTCTTTGAAGAAGACCAGGACCTCTAGGATTTCTCTAGGGAAGTGGAGAGAAGAAATTGTCAGGGTTTGGCCGAGATTGAAGGCTCAATGTGGTGTGAGTAAGAGAGGGAGGAAGTGCCCTTTTATAAGGGAGGAGAGGGGCACATTTGGAATAACAAAAAATATTATTTTTTTATAAAGTCACATTCGGTTTTTAATAGCTCAAAATTAAGTTATTTTGAAGCTAAGGTGGGGATGGGTCCAAATACTATCATCCAATAGAATTTTGACAAGTTTAGTTTACTATTTTAACCATATAATTTAGTTTTAACTTTAAGTTAGATAATTTTACTTTTACCGTGTCTTTTTTTGTTCTTACACTATAAGGTTAATAAACTTACTATAACAAGACAAACGAACCCCAAGTTGTTTATTATTAATATATATATAACCGTATCTAAGTCATTTGGTATAACCTTAGATTTTTAAGAATATAATAACAATTAATAATACAATATTTGTTTTAAAAACTATTTTATGGCAATTTTGACACTATTTGGTAATTGATTTTTGTAAAGATTATAACAGAATGATTAGTTCTAAAAAAGTTAATAAAATAAATAATAACATGTCATATTAACCTATAAAATTAGTGTAATTCATAAAAAGTCTCAAATTACATTTATTTGGGTATTTATAACCTTAATTATGTCAATATTTCATTAATAAGATAATTACTGCATCATCGTTGTGTCACAAATAAATTAGAATATTTAATGTCTAAAAATTACAAATAAAATATAATTATGTAGGAAATATTTTTATCTTTCTAATGAATATTTATAGTCTAATTTATCTTATGTATAACCCTATATTAAAAATGATTTACTTATTAAACTTTGATTTTAACTATTTTAACCTTTCTTTAACTAAATTAATAAAAAATGTCCTAATCTAATCCAAGTGGGATTAAATGCTCATATTTTATTCCTAAGGTTGTTTTTGGTCGAATTACACTTATCAAATAGAATTAGGACATGTGTTAGGGTAATAATAATATCATTTTTACCCTTAATTACCCTATTTACTTTTAACCGTGGTAAAAAAAGTAAAAAGTTACTATTCACCAAAAATTATTTTCATCTCATTGAACCAAATTTTAGTCCTTGATATTAACCGTGTCTCTCGGATTTTCGAAATTCCACTCACAGAAGCGGTAAAATTATGTTTTATGAAAAATTCAGTTTTTTTTAACTACCAATTAGTGGTTTCACTATTCATAAAAAAATGAAAGTTTCCAGAAAAATACAAAAAATTATGCCTAAGCTATATTTGATATTATGAATTCAAAAATGATGTATATTTTACCAAATTCAAAACATATCAGTTACATTAATTAATTTAAAAATTAATTCCCATCGTCAAAACAAATAGCGTGTTTTTAAGAGATAATAACTCTCAAAAGATTGACACTTGTTTATGTCTGGTTTAAATGTGAAATTACATCCAATGACCAACATTGTATTAAATTTTAAAAATATATTCTAAATATACTTTAAAACCACTCAAATTAATAATTTATCACTATTAATTATTTTGATTAAAAAATTTGTTTTTAATTAAAATTTAGTAATTTTCACTATTCATCAGAATATGAAAGTTATCTGAAAAGTACCAAAATTTCACCCTAAGCTAATTTCGATATTCCAAATCCAAAAATGAAGTCCATTTTGAGAGATAAAATTTCTAAAATTTTAAAAGGTGGTTATTACTATTCATAATGGCTAGTTTTAATAATATTTTAATAGCATATCGTTGTTTAGTGAAACTCAGTATTGCGTACTACACACGCTATCGAGGAAGGTCGCGATTGCGTGTAATGCAAGGAAAGTCAAAGATGCATGTTGTGCAAGCTCCTTTTGGTGTAGCGTACAACACAAGACATTAATGAAATTAAAAAGAATATTTTTCATAAAATCTTGGGGTGTTACAAGAGATCTCGACAATGATTCATTTTCATATAAAAATTATACAATTACGATCTTTCGCATACAGATACATTGTTAGAGTGATGCTTAACTGAAGGATTCTTTTTTGCACTGATACTTCATATAGAGTATTCAATATATATGAAATTATTTGTGTATAAATTATGAAAATATAGAGAACATTATAATAACATTGTATTATCTCCATTTTATCTAATCAATCATATACAAATGACTTGGTAGGGGTATTTATAGGAAATAGTAACTGTGTTTTGATACCAAAAAAACATGTTGCTTCTCTTTCATAATGAATTTATTTTTTCACCAATCTTAGTGGAAAACATATAGCATTGATCACATATTATATACTCTCTAGATAATTCATGAAATAAATTTATAATCTTCTTCCAAAGACTAACTTCATGCACTACTATACATAATTCTATTAAAAAATATAAAGGATAAAAAATATTCCATTTTAAATTTTTCATAGCACTGAAGATATCATTTAATGACACTTCATCTTCCTAAGTCAATAGTATCGATCAAGAATTCTCATGGTTGTTGAATATATAGCTTTTTTTTTTCATGAAAACACTACACACAAATAGAAAAATATGAAATCAAGAGAAATTATTTGGATCATCACACACACACATTCTTAACTGATGAATAGATCTATTTATCACTGAATCCTACCTTAGAAATGATATCAAGATATCACTAATTTATTATTTTTCCCTTCCTTGATTTGTTATTGATTTACCATGAAACCACCCTATTGTACATCCACTCACCTCCATGTCATCCTTTAGGGAGGATCTACCATAACACATTTATATGGTCCCGATGCTTGCATCTATACATGGTTGTACCTCTTCATCCATAGCCTCTTTTAATGGCTATAGCGGTGTTTTATCTTACCACTGTAAATTGCTATGGTTGAGATTTCACATATGGTATCCTCAAATAAGAAATTATTTAAATACTAAATATACAAATTTCATTGAAAAATAAAAATAAAAATACTCAAGAACATAGAAAATTCTTCCACTTTAGCATCATTCAATTGTAAATATAAACAAAGGAAAAAATTCCTAATAAACTAGAAAATCATAAATCTAACCTTTATCTAGCCATTCAATTTTCTTATCAACTTCATAATTATTATATTAAGATAGTGTGATTATCATAATTATTAGTAGTTTTCATTCACATTAATACATTCTCTAAAATCATTATATTTTAATATTTATCTTATCTTCATCTTATATGTTACCCAAAAACCATAACACAAAATTATTTTTCAACAAATACAACCCCATAAAAAATTCCAAGGGATATTTAATCCCTTACTTTGTATTTATTGTCAAAATTAAAAAATCACTTCCAAGAATTCCCCAATAGTGTCATCAAATCATTTACATTCTTTAGGTGAAACATAAGGAAACTTCACTATCTTATTACGTAGTGTTTTTAAGAAAATTCCAAAACCTGGTGACAATAAATTTGTGGAAAGGTGACTTATATACTCTCCCCCTCAATTAATAATCACCTATAACTTTTCAACCCCTTTTATCTACTATTTTTTCTTTTCATTCACAAAATATTAAATATTGAGTAGCGTACTTCTCTCCCACTTGGAAAAAACAATACAAATCATAGCAAATATTTTCCTAAAACCAATTAATAAATATGGAATTATTTAATATTCATGTTCAACCTCAAAATATAAAACAAACAATTGGGTATTTCCTTGGTGAATATATCATGAAGATGCTATTAGGCAAGAATGAATTTGAGTTTTATATCACTATTGAACACCTTTTTATTTATAAAGTGGAAAATGATATCAGTGTTATTGGATCACTATTGTTTTAATAGATTCATTGAGATATTAATAACACATTTATTATCACATGAAAGTTTAATACATTATTTAATCCTCACTATAATGTCTTAAAAATGTTCCTTTATCTATTTAATCTAGTTGAAAACACTTTTAATATCCATATATTCATATTTTATTCTTCTTAGAGTAAAAGAGTTTCTATTATTGTAGTCAAAATTACATAACTTCTTAAAAATGGAATGATTCCTGCCAAAGTAGATCTTATTTTATCAAAATCACGTTCCCATACTAGGATAGATTCAAGTGTTTTTATCTCCTGTATAATGTTCTATAACTCGAGGTTCCTTTGATATATTTTGGAAACCTATTTAAACCATTTAATATGATTCCTTAGGATCACATTGATACTTTTTACATAAACTCACAATATAAACTATATTAGTTTTTGAGGCAGTGAAATTGAAAAGGCTGTTAATTAATTTTTGTAAACTCTTTCTGATTTAAACCTTCACCTTTAATATATTTTATCAGTTTCAAACAAAAAATTTATAGGATTAGATACTCCCTTGGAGTTTTCTATTATACTATTATATAATAATACATTTTCATAATTTTTATGTAAAAAATAAATCTATATTTTACAACACTTAAAATCAACGAAAATACCTCAACTCTCTTAACATGGTATTTTAATTTTTTTTCTTTATTTTATTAGAAAACTCTTCATAAGAAATATATTAATCACCTAAAAAAATTATTTCATAAATATATAAAATTATAATGATAGTACCTTCTTTCATTTAATTTATATACAGATTGTTGTACACATTTATTTTTCTGAATTTCATGTCTTCAATTAAGTTTTCCGTCTTTCAATACCATTCCCATGGGGTCTTATTTAATCCATATAAATCATTTTATGATTTCTACACTATAATTACATCATTTTAAATAAAAAACCTTTAGGATTATTTATATAAATATGTTCTTCCATTTCACCATTCATAATATTATATTCAAAATCATTTTATAAATTTTATACTTCCTTTAAACTACAATGGAAAGGAACATTATTATATCTTCCAATATTTTAATAGGAGAAAGTGTATCTTCAAAATAATCCCCTTCATCTTGTGAGTAACCATTGAAAAAATGTATAGATTTATTCCTAGTGAATTCTTCATTACCATTCTTCCTTTTTTGAACACCCACATAGTCCCAATCAAATTTTAATTATAAGATCTAAGGAACAAATCCCAAGTGTAAATTTTCTCCATTTAGACCAGTTCCTCATTAAAATATCCAACCCAATCTTACCATATGATAGTTTTATCTAATAAAAGTATCTCAATTTGAGAAATTAATTATTTTTTTATTGTCACATACCAGTCTTATTTTGGTTTCAGCATGAGCAGTATAATATTAACGCCATACTCTTCATAATATTATAATTATTTTATTTTTATTTTTCTATATCCACCTAGTCACCACTAGTCTGATCAAATTAAAAATATTATATATGTGGATCAAACTCAATGTGATCCTTAATTTATTTTTCATAATTATTATCATTATATTGAAATTAATACTTAAAATATGATACATCATAAATACTATTGTTAGGTTAATATTCAATGAATTTTACATCATAACAGTAAACCATTTTTTGATGTATTTTATTCCCACATATTTATCCCTTTCTTTTAAATAGATATCCCAATAATATACATTTCTAAACCTTACCATAAAACATATCCATATTTGAACATTTAATATTTTTTAGATATAGAATATCAAGGAATATAATATAATCCAATGTGGGATTCCTTATATACCACAACTCATCAGAGGTTATGTAAGAGTTTTTTCTTATTAGGAACCTATTTGAATATATATAATTGTGTAAATAGAATCCCTCCAGTAATAGTTTAATTAGCAGTATTATTTAAACCTGGTTATCTCTATATCTATATTAATTCTATTTTATCTCTATGATACTTAATTTTTTAGGGGTGTATGATGAGTATTGTACTGATGTATAGTACCATATTTTTTAGATAATATTCAAATGATATAATTGTGAAATCCTTCTAATTATCAAATCTTAATTTCTTTATATGCAAACCTGATAGAGATAATATTTTCCACATTTTTGTATGAATTTTAATTATTTTAATCATCCCAAATTATAAATTTGAGCTTATATGAATTAATTTTGGATTTATGATGTGTTTTGAGCAAAATAGTGAAAAATGACTAATATTGGATTTTAGACATATTTTTACATCAAAGATATTTTAGTCATTTCATGAAAAATATAAATCCAAATTGAGTGAATATTTTTGTGTTGGAATCCTTATTTTATGTTATTTAATTTTGTCTTCTAGACTAGGAGTTGATTCATCCATCTAAAGGGCCTAAAAAATCAATGAAGTTTATGATTTTTCTGGGCGGACAACATGGACACCACCACCGTAACTAAACCCCAACTTGGCCTACATACATAAAATTGATGTTCTTCAACCTATGATAGCACGAGGAAAAATAGGCCCAGCTTTACAAAAAATTTGGTGGAGTTCTTAAGTCATTAAAACTTCCATTGAATGTTATATTTTTGAAGGAAGTTTCCTGGAACCTGTATCCAAAAAAAGAAACCTCCATTGAAAAATTCATAAATCATTCATACGATGTCCAAATGCTCTGAAATATAGTGGGTGGATGCACAATACATTTTTTAAAAACTTTAATGAATGAGAGGAAGCATGAATTGGCCATTTAAAGAGTAATTAAAGTAGCATAATCCAGAGGTTTGCGATTTGGAGAGTCTGACAGGACAGAATAAAGGGTCAGAGTAAAACGGGCATAACTCTGAGAATACTTGTCCAAATCCGCTGAGAATTTTAGGGGAAACGCCAAAGATAATTATGAACAACATTAAAGAAGTGTTCAATGTGTGAAGATTTAATTTAAGGGGGCTACAATGAGTCAACATTCTGGGGAAAAATTTTGGTTATAAAAGGAGGAGAGATCTTCCCTCTCAAAGCACCTCTCATTCCTTACCATTCCTTCTAGGACACCAAGAATGAGAAATTTTCAGCTTTATTTCTTTTCTTTTCCATAGTTTTTTAATGTATTATTCTTCTACATTCATCTCAATTAATCTTACCATAGTGGGGTAAGCATTTGGAGTGATTGGGGAAGGGTTGGTTTTCTATTTTGTAATGCTTGAGTTCTTGGACATAATTGAATGAAATTTATTTCTTATTCAAAGTTGTTCTCAATTTCATATAGCATATTTTATTATCAAGTTAGACCATTCTTGAATTTTAATTCTATTATTTATTTTTTTGGTAAAATAATCATTATCTCCCTCCAATGATTTCTGGTTTATATACGATGGAATAGACCAGGGATTAGTGGTGAAGTAATCGACGATCGTCAGTACGTGTAAAAGGGGTAGTGAATGTTCTTGATTATTTGGGATAAAAAAGACCTTATCAGGTATTGCCCATGTTAATTGAGGATATTCAATACAACTATTTTGCACATGGAAGGAGAGTTGACCAAACTGAGATCTTGGTAATGTTTTCTCTCACCATCATAATTTCACTAAGGAAGCGAGAGGAAACAATTTTGGATACTCACTTTAATCAACTTAGAAGAAGAGGTTTGAATTGAATTAAACTAGAATAACATTAAAATTATGAAACTGACCCCAACCTAATCACCCTTTTAATATCATAGTTTTTCAATCATTTTAATTTGAATTTCCATTCAATCGTTTTTTTATCAAACACACCATTTTTACCCGCTTTTAAACATGAAAAACATATTTGTGTGCACTCCTCTTTGGGAGACATCCTAGGTTAAGCACATTAATACATTTTAGCTTAGTAAATAATTTTTTTTGCCACACCCTACAATAGGCGTGCTTCAAACTTGGCAAATTTTCCGGGGAGGTAATTCCATAATCAAATCATAAATATTTGACATTTTTCAAATTAAAATAATATAAAACAAAACACTTGCCATGTTGTTTTCAAATGACTATTTCTTTAATTCATGGAATAATTACCCATAATTGCCAGAACCAATTATTGACTTATCTTGGGCTACCAAGGATAGTGTTTCTTTCTTTTCTAAATAGATTAGGGGAGCTCGAATCCAAATCATCAAGGAGAATGAATTCAAGGATATCATTCAAGACCTTAAAGAAAACCTTGAATACTCAGTATTGGTAGGATTGTCCATAGAATTAATTGAACTCCAAGAGTAATTCCCAAAATTTTATCAAGAAATGGTTGTGGTGGAACAAGAAGAGGAAATTTAAATAAAATATCAATTGCAAGGACTTTGGGAAGAAATACATGACCTGAAGAGAAAAATGGAATGGCTAATTGAATATGTTCACACATTCCAAGAGAAACCTGAACCTAAACTTGAGACATTAGTGGAAGTGGATTCCCCTCTCATACTTGATGTTAAAGAACCTGGGGAAACCATTATGGAATTAAAATACGATCCATTTGGCCCTTCCCAACCACTGCTAAAGAATATTGATGAAGAAGATGTGCCTTATGAAGTAAGTACGGGAGATCAACAAGATCTGGATGAGTCTTTGAATGAGTGTGAGGAACTACTTGATCCCATTGTTCCTCATAATGTAGAAGATACAACATCATTGAAGGAATACACCACCAATAAGTTCGAATTTGAATAGAATATTGAGGTGTTTGACTGCCTACCTCAAGCTAGTAAAATTCAACTCCAAGAGGAACTTTCCACTGAAGAAGAAATTGAAGCCGAAAAAACATAGGGAGATGATCTTTTCTTGAACTCATTATCTTATAATTTTATTGAATCCGAATTTTGTATCACCTCCCCTTGCTTGAAATTTTCATATTCAGATAACTCATGTATTGTCTTGGCGGACGAGGAAGAAAAGGAAGATGCTCTTAAAGAGGAATATTTTGAGATCCCCTAACATGTTTATCATTTATTAGAGGGAGTAAATGAGATTATTCAAGTGGAATTGCCTGAGGAAAAATAGACATAAGATGGTTACATTGAAAGGGAAGAATTTGATATTGAAAATTCATTATTTAACTTTGTTCAAATAGAATTATACTATAACTTTCCCTTTGATTTTTTATGATACAACATACCTTCAGAAACCACTGGAGAATGAAGAGGAGGTTGTGAAATTGGAAACCAAGAAAGATGAGGACTCATTATTTGTACTACCCCACCAAGAAATTTGTATTTTATTGTCCTAAGGGTGGATTTAGTGTACTATACCCATGGTGTCCTCAACAAAAAGGATGAAGCACATGACGTGAAGAATAAGTTTTGTTGGTTCATCACAAAGAAAATCAACCCACCATTAGATTGGGGATAACCAAATAGAACTTCCCATATGAATGTAGTCAAAACCCAGGGCCCACTTGGGGGATTAAACCAAGATCTATCCTTATTTTATCATCCTATTTATATTTTAATTTCTTTCAATAAATGTCTTATATTTTCTTTTCTTATTTTTCTTATAGGTTATTAGTGTGCAACACTTAAGAGCTTAACTCATTGTTGCACTACCAATAAATCAGGTTTCACCTCTCCTTCACACTTTCTTTCTATTGTGATTCATTTTAAAATTGGATTACATGTTAAATACAATTGAATTCATTTAGGACACTGCATCATTTAAGCGTGGGGGAGGGAACCTTTTTAGTTTAGGATTTTCATTTGTTGTGTATTTTTCAAAAAAAAAATTGTGTGTTTTCAAATTTTTGTATGTTACTTTTTTATTTTTTTGGTGTGTTTTTGAAAATTTTGAGCTAAATTGATTATCATTTCAATTTTTGAAACCCATGTCAATGTCTGAACCAATCTATTCCATAAAACTAAGCTTAAATGAATGCTGAAATGACTTTATTTCAAGTTCAAATCTTTTGGAATTTCATGAAAAGTACTCATAATTTTTAAAATCCTATGCCAAATATCACTGTCTTTATATTTGAAATCATTTTCCTTTGAGGCTTCTGAACCATTGTTGTTATATTCTTTTCATTCACATAACTTCTTGAGAAAACCAGACCATGCTTGTTTTAACCATAATTTGATTTATTCCTTTCAAAACTTGAGGGTTTGGGGTACATGTGTTTTAAATGATTGAGGAATTTCTTTGGGATGAAAGCCCACTTTTCAATATAATACTCTTTATGAACTACCTTATACATTTATCCTTCATTATCCCTTTTAATCCATGAATTACCTTACAGTTTTAAGCCACATTACAAGCCAATTTTCCCTATCCAACCTGGTCTTGAAATGAAATTGCATGATCTAGTTGAACTTAAGTGTGGGGGAAGATGCCTTGTGGTGTACTACCTTATTTGGTGATACTTTGGGTGGAATATAAAATTTTTAAGATCTGATGTTTCTATTTAAGAGTTCATTTTGTAAAAAGTCGTGCCTTTCTAGAGCTTCCAAAGTAGAAAGAAAGCTGTGCCTATCTGGATAATTCATGAAAAAAAAGATTGAGAAGAAATTTTTGCTGGTAAAATGCTAAATGGCATGAAATTTCCTTGATTTCTCATGATTATGGAGCCTATTTTCTACAGAGGGTAAGAGAAGGAGACTATACTTGAGTGAAAATTAGAATCTTGCAATTTTGCTTCATAAAGAGCCAAGCCCTCCTTTTTCAGCCTCAAATTTTTTTATATAAAAATCCTACCAACCAAAAGCCACAGAACAACCTTGAAAAGCACTCATAGTAAAAACATTTCCTTGAATCACATTTGGTGGAGAAGTAGGAATTTATCAATCCTGTAGTGACTATTTTGTGAGTTTGGATGAGAAAAGCCTTGTTGAACATTTACATTTGTGAGATGAGAGAAAATTCATGTGAGGTAGGTGTTTTGTGTGCATGAGATAAGAAATGAAGTGGAAATATATTATATAATCTAAAATGGAGAACTTGAAATAATAATTTTTGATGAGGCATGATATCCTTTTGTTTCTTATTATGGATTTGGTATATCTCATTGGTATGTGTTTTAGATTGGATTTGATTTGATTTTGATGTTTACTTGTCTAGGAGTCCAAGTTCTAAGTGTGGGAAAATTGATAGAGCTAATATTTTACACATTTTTTGTATGCATTTAAATTTTTTTAATCATCCCAAATTATAAATTTGAGCTTATATGAATCAATTTTGTATTTATGATGTGTTTTGAGCAAAATGGTGAAAAACACCTAATTCTGGATTTTAGACATATTTTTAGATTAACGGTATTTTAGTCATTTCATGAAAAATGTAAATACTAATTGAGTGAATATTTTTATGTTGGAATACTTATTTTATGTTATTAAATTTTGTTTTCTAGACTAGGAGATTATTCGGCCATCTAAAGGGCCTAAAAAATCAATGAAATTTATGATTTTTCCGGGTGGACAGCGTGGACCCCACCACCGTAATGGAACCACAACTCGGCCTAAAAACATCCAATTGAGGTGATTCCACATGAGATAGAATGAATACAAATTGTGTCGGATCTAAATTTTTTTTGGGGGAGTTTTGAATTCATTAAAGCTACCATTGAATGTTATATGTTTGAAAGAAGATTTCTGGAACTTGCATCTAGAAAAAGAAACCACCAATGAAAAATTTATAACTCATTATTAAAATGTTAAAATTATCTGACATTTTGTGGGTGGAATAAAAAGACGTTTTGGAACAAATTTAAGGATGGTGAGTAAGCATGAATTTACCGTTTAAGGAGTCATTAAAGCAGACTAATCTGGAGATTTGTGATTTGGAGAGTTTGACTAGACAGAATAAATTGTTAGATTAAAACGGGCATAACTCTCGTAATAATTGTCCAAATCAGATGAGGGTTTTAGGGGAAACTCCCAAGATAATTATGAACACAAATAAAGAAGGGTGAAATGCATGAATATGTCATTTAATGGGGATACAACATGTTAATATTTAGGGGACAAATTCTGGTTATAAAAGGAGCAGAGATCCTCCCTCTCAAAGCATCTCTCATTCCTTCCCATTAATTCTGGGACACCAAGAAGGAGAAATTTTTGACTTTATTTATTTTATTTATTTTATTTTCCATAGTTTTTAATGACTTATTCTTCCCCTTTCATCTCTATTACTCTTACCATGGTGGGGTAAGCATTTGGAGTGATTGGGGAAGGGTTGGTTTTCTATTTTGTAATGCCTGAGTTCTTGGATGTAATTGAAGGAAATTTCTTTCTTCTTAAAAGTTTTTTTCAATTTCATATAGATGATTTTATTATCAAGTGATATAATTCTTGAATTTTCATTCTGTTATTGATTTTTTCCTTGGTAAAATAATCATTATCTCCCTCCACTGATTTCTGGTTTATATACGATGTAATAGACTAGAAATTAATGGTGAAGTACTCGACAATCATTAGTACATGTAAAAGGGGTAGTGAATATTCTTGATTATTTGGGATAAACGAGACTTCATTGGGTATTTCCCATGTCAATTGAGGATATTCAATACAACTATTTTTCACATGGAAGGAGAGTTGACCAAACTAAGATCTTGTTAAGGTTTTCTCTCACCATCATAATTTCACCAAGGAAGTGAGAGGAAATGATTGTGTAAACTCACTTTAATCAACTTAGAAGAAGAGGTTTTAATTTAATTGAACAAGTATAGCATTACAATTAGAAAACTGACCCTGACTTAATCACCCTTTTAGTATCATAGTTTTTCAATCATTTGAATTTTAATTTCCATTCAATCATTTTCTTATGAAACACACCATTTTTTCCCTCTTTTAATCGTGAAAAACTATTTTGTGTTCACTCCTCTTTAGGAGACATACTAGGTCAACCACATTACTGAATTTTAGATTAGGGAATAATTATTTTTCCACACCCTACAACAGGCGTGCATTAACACCTAATTCATTTTCAAATATTCTCTAATTTTTTTTAAACATGTCCATTGATTTATATTTGTTCTTTATGAAAATGAAACACTTTATTTTAGTAAAATATTAATAAAAAATAATGAAAAAAATATAACCATAAGTGGAATTATGTCTTATGGGCCCACACTGGTTAAAATGTATAAAAAAATGTGGAATTGTAGATTATATTTTCACCATTCTACAAATTCATTATGTGATTTCCCTGATTGGAGTGTTTTAAAAATTTCCTCTCTTGATCTATTGCGAATAGGTAAGTTTCTCACCATGAAACCCTTTGAAATCTGGCTTAAAAATAACTGTCTAAGGGGACCTAATATTCTACGCCACAAGTTTTTTATACTTTTAAATAAAATAGCTAAAATAACTTGATTCTATAATCATGAAAAGGTTACCACTGGTTCTTTCACATTTGTTAGTAATTTTATCATGCTTTAAATCTATGAAGAGTTAAGGGTTTATTATAAAAATAAGTGCATTTACATCATAAAAAATCTAGCTCACACTTAACAAGTTTTCATTAATCATATTAATAAATAAAACCCCTTTTGACCTTAATTTTTAGGATCTAATCTCAACTATTAGAGATCCATTATTCTTACGAGTGATCACATTACCATTTTACATGTCATTATCATCATCATATTATTAAATATTTGGAAATACCATGGTAAAACTAGTAATATGAGATGAGAAGACACTATCAATATATACATATTGTTTATCTTAATGAATTTGAGTTGTATACTGACAATGAATGAATTATTTATCTTGTTTTTATTTAGATTATTCTTTTTCTCCTTCATCTTATTGTATCTATCCCAAAAGTAAGTTCATATTCTCCTCTTAAAATTATCTTTCTTTGTCACAACTTCCATAAATAATTTTAAGTCTACAAAAACTATTTTTTATAATCATTAACGAAAAATGTTAATAAATTGTATTCTTATCCATTAGATTTTTACATATTTTCTCAGGACATATCCTCTGCAATTAATATATTTTCAGATTATATAAAAGATACATATTATACCCTAAGGTTTATACTTTTTTCTTAAACACTCTTGAACATAATCAGTAGAAATTGAAACCTATTCTTCCCAAAAACTATTGACTATGTATGGAATTTATTGCTTTCTATACTAGGGTATTTTTAGCTACATTATGCTTTAATTTTTTTATCTTACATTCATCAATCCACCTTAAACCTTATTTGATTGAGTGGTTCTATTTTATGATATTTTCTCAACCAATGTTTTCACAATTTTTTTTTCACAGAACCTTCATTTTTAGTAGAGATATATTTGACACTTTCAATTACTATAGGTGTATATTTGATAATGATTATGTACTATACTTATATGTAATTTAATTTGAAACCATCTTCACTTATACACTATTTTTATTGTAATTTTTATATTTATAAGTGACTTATCATCCCTAATAAACCTTAATTAATCCATTTTTTGTTCTTCTTATTTAATAGCAGATTTCATCTCAATCTATTACAATATTATATCTTAATCTATAAGTTTTACTTTTAGGATATTTAATTACATAAAAAAGTCATTATATTTGTTATTAAATTCATAATTTCTCCTCCTTAGCTTCATATCCTCTTTAATATATGATTTTACTTCCTTTTTATGACGTGTATTCCTTTCAAAGTACAACTAAGGATTCATATTCATTATATAATTCATATAAGAATCCCCACCTTCTTCTTCAAAAATTGAACATCATTCTTCTCTTTTAACATGTTCCATGATGTTAGTGGAAATTCTAACACAGTTTATCTTATGATTAATAATTGAATAATAACATTAATCTTATTATTTAATCAAAATGCTGCTTTTATTTCCTTTATTAAACATCTTATTTTTCTACCATCCATATAATATTTAATAAAAATAATTTATTTATACCTTCATTAAGGCCTCTATTTTTCATCATCATCATCATAATTCACACACTTCTACTTTGGATAGTAAAATATATGATTTTCAATGAATCCATATTTAAAAACATGAGTAAGATTTCCCTATTGTACTTACCTTTTCCCATTTCAATATTTATTCTGAAATAAAGGTTATAACAACCTTTTGATTCTCATCACACAAATATTGTTCATCTGAATCAATTGAGGAATTTATATCCTCCTCATGACCATCAATATGTCAATGGAATTCAATGAAATATCACCCTTTTACATTTTATTGAAAACTAGAGATTTTATAAACTCTTAAATTAGTAGAATGCGATATAGTTCATTAAGAGATAGATATTTATTTTATTTAATAGTTGAGATACTTTGGAGTAGTATTTCAATCAAATTTTTCATTAATTTTTTTTATAATTGGTGAGTCTTATATATTTTCACCAAATCCCATGATATGTTTGGATATCTCATTCACCCTGGTGGATTAATAATTAAATTTCTATTATTTATAAATTCTTATATATTAAAATTTAACTCTCAAAATTTACGGTTTGACTCTATTGATCTTGAAATTTCCCTTATATATGGTTTCTTTATTGTTCCACATATATTTATAATTATTTATCCCTATATTTTTAATATAGGCTTTATAAAACAAGGAATATAGAATTTAATTTTATGATTTTACATCTACCTCAAAGTTTATTTTATTAGTAATGATCATGGGAGAATCTCTCCCAAGAGGTGGTAAACCCATTATCAATATGTCACTATCTATGAGATCTTGTGATAGAAAATTAGGAAGATTTGATATAATCTATCCATGAAATATATTTAATTAAAAAATATGTACTCGTCTATAGTTCAAAAAATTTATATTACCCATTCTATATTAAAGTAAGTTCTCAAAGGCATAATAGTTTGATTTGATACCAATTGAGTGACTGGGTCAATTAGAGTTCAACTGAGATGGGAGGGGGGGGGGTAAATTAGTGGAATAAGTTTTTTAAAATTATTTAAAATTAAACATAAATTAATATTTTAAGGTATTAATCCACAATATGTAAACACTCCCTTAATGTGTATGAAAATAAAATTAATAAATTCAAAAAACATAAGGTTTTTACTAGGCTTGACCTCAATGTGAGATCCTACTCCTAACTAGGCTAGGGTCAATATCTAATAAATTGATTATCACTAATTATATTAAAGTGATTATAAAAGAGGGTAAATGTTCTTTTGTGACTCTTGAAATGATATCTATATATTTTACAAAATAATGGTAGTATTAATCATTAAAATTTTCTCTGGAAAAAGAAAAATGTTGGGAAAGTTTTATTGTTATACCCCAATAGTTCAATATTTTATATTTTCTCTTGAATGTGTATAATATATTCTTTATTACACCATATTAATTAACATAAAACACAACATCTTCTTCTAATAAATTCTTCTAATGCAAAACAAAATCAATATAACAGTAGCTAGTCATCCTTTCTTTTCATGCATTGATGGCGACCTTCGTTGATGTTGGTCAAAGTTTAAATTTTACAATCCTACTAACTACTGCATATGTGGCAAGTAGGGTCGAACCCACATGGAAGGGGATTATGACCACTAATCTTCTAAAAACTTTCAAAAGAACCCACTATTGTCAGTAGTGGGATAAATTTCCTATTTTTTTAAAACTTTTATTTATTTATTTTATTGTGAAAAAATGAAACATGAAACACCACAATATTTTTGAGTTTTTTTTTCTAAACTATAATTAAACAAGAAATAGGTAAAAAACAGAAATTAATAAAGATATAAAATGATTATAAGTGAACAATCAAGAGAAATATGTCCGGGAAAAAATATCAATACTAATAGTTTTGAAAATATTCCTTACCAGGATAGTGACTACAACCAGTACCACTGAAAAGGAGTGGTTTATTTCCCTATCCAGAAGATAAATCACTCAAGACAACAAATCTTGGAGTTTAACACTCCAATATTAATCAACTATGAGAATTATAGTTTAAAAAAGATGACAGAACGAACTCTCTGTAAGTTCTGTAGTTTTCATTTTAATTTAAATGTTTAAGAAAATTAATCCACAATCAGACTCACCAAATGATTGTGGAGTTCCAAGATTAAGTGCTAATGGTATGTTGCAATTGAATGCATTCATATATGATCTCACCAATCAATTCTGATCACATTTAAAATGATAGTGAGAAGGAAGAAGAAAAATTACCAGCAGAATCGACTTTAACCCAGAATTGGAGGATTTAGCCTATCATTATCTTTATTACTTAAAATAAAATCATTCAATTACAAATAAAGATAATTGAAAGAAAATATAGGAAGATATCTCCCTCTCCTAGCTCGAATTGCTACTGATCCTAGCCCTCGAGTCTCCAGGAAGTGGTTCTATGAGAAGTGCTCCAAGATTCTCCCCCAGGTTCTCGCTCTACTTAGAAGTGAATGATCAAATGTATCAAATGAATGTTCACCCCCTTGTCTCTTCTCACTGCTCTATTTTAAACTTACTGTCACCTGCTGCACGTCACCCATTGTTTTCCACTGACTTCAAATGTCCTTCCCCTATACACCACACATGTGCCTTTTTTTGTGCAATTCACATCACACTATCTTTTCCCATGTAAATAACTTCCGGTTAATTAGTTGTGTGAAACTGGACATGATTTAGTATTCTGCATAAACCTGCACAAGAAACACAAAAAAAAAAACAGTTAAAAACAAGAAGTAAATAAATAAATAAATAATTTTAAATAATTTTATTAGTTTATTTGTCTTTGATAGAATTGATAAGTTTATAAATTAGAAATTATTTAATAAGTTATTTTATTTTCATTATTAATTACAAGTTATTATGTTTTAAAACTAGATTATTATTATTTAAGATGAAATATTTTTAATATTGACAATTAAATTTTAAAAGTTTAATTAATTATTAATTTTTATTTAATTATTATTGTTATTTAATTTAGCAATTAACTTATTTAATTTAAAATATTTATTAGAGTTAAGTTAATTAAATATTATATTAAATAACTTATATTTTTTAAATATTTGAAATTATTATTATTTAGTATTTTAGTTTTATAAATTTTATAAATTTTATATTTTATACTATAAATTATTTATTTATTTATTTATTTTATAACTGTTATATATTATAATTATTATATATTTTATATATTTATTTGTTTTATTTTATATATTTTTTTTTCGGGACTTCTTCTCATATTCCCCCCCCCAAGTCTTCTGTTCGGTGCCGAAACAGGGGCAGCTCGAGGGTTCCTCCACAACCAAGTCCGGTGGGAGCTCAACTTCACAACGGTGGTGCCTCTGCTTTTTCTCTATTCATCCTCAAAAAAGCGACTCCATCCTCCAATCCTTCAATCGCGGTGCAGTGAGATTCCCTGCACGATTCTTCCTCTCCTCAACCAGTTCAAACAGGCCTAGTTTATCTTTATAGTGAAACCCTCATTAGAGACTTCAGATGAATATCTGGTTGTTGGTCTTTAACAGCAGTGATTTAGGTCATCAGCGATGGCCTTCTTCTTCTCGACAATGATTGAATTCATCCTTGGATGGAAGTATCTTCCCCTACAGTAAGGCAGTTGAAAGCAGTGCAAACCTCCTTTATAGACAACTCCCCCTTCAGCAACAATATGAGATTTCTCCTCAAATAGTGGAATGTGTTGCTGTGGTTTTGTTGTTGGAGTGGTAGTGCATTGTGGTTTCACAGGGATGACATTCATTGAAACCATAGAAGAAATGGTGTGGAAACAGAAGAA
The DNA here is from genome assembly GCA_963277665.1 of Viscum album. Taxonomy (NCBI): domain Eukaryota; kingdom Viridiplantae; phylum Streptophyta; class Magnoliopsida; order Santalales; family Viscaceae; genus Viscum; species Viscum album. The sequence continues at coordinate 1,298,421,945 of OY728135.1, forward strand.
TGGTAGAACCGGTGTGCTGGTGATGCTGTGATACCGTGAAACGGTGCCGAGATGTGATAAAGTGGTAAAGAAATGGTGGAAGAGAAAAGGGAAGCGGTGCCATGGTTTATAGTGGCACCGTGAAGGGGATATGGTTCCAAGATTTACAGTGTCACAGTAAAGGGGATATGGTGCCACTGTATCAAAAAACGGTGAGACAATGAAATGGAAACAGTGCATGGTAGCACCGTAAAGGGAAAGGGTTGTTGTGGCACCGTGACAAGGGTGAGACTATGAGATCAAGATAGTGCCATCATGACACTGCAAAATAAACAAAAGAGTAAAATAAATTAAAACTTAAATAAAATATGAAAAAAATAATTATATAAAACTAAAAATTAATTAAAATAATTGAAAATTTAAATACAATATAAACTTATAAAACCATTTAAACTTAATTTAAATTATTATTAACTTCAATTTATAAAATATAAATTGTTACTAAACTAAAACTAAAACTAACTCATTAAAAGTTAACATAAAATTTAAAAATTTATAAACAAAGTTAAATTATTTAAAAAATAGTTTACCAAAACAAGTCAGATTTATTAAAGTATACAACTAATTATTTTATTATTAAATACTTATATTAATTAATGAAATTACATTAATGATATTTAATAAATGTAGTGTGTTTATAATCTTAATTTTATATATATTGAATTGTTAAGACATCTAAAAAATTATGTTATGTTGTTTTAAATTAACTATGTTTTAATACATGAAATGTTAAATTAATAATTACATTATTTATGTGTAGAAAGAAGGATTAATTAATAAATTAATTAATATTAATTTATCAAAAATGCAGAAAGAAATCATCAAACTAAATAAAAATCTATTAGACTATAAAGTTAAAGTAAGATATAAATTAACTATTTAAAAAGGCTAAAAATACAATATTAATTATAAAAAACGATTAAATAATAAATTTAATAATAAAAATACAAAAGTTCCATTATTTTTTAAAAAGTGTAATATTAATTATATAAATCAATAAATATTAATTAAAAAGATGTGGCAAAACATGTGTTTTTAAGGCCACTTCAAATTACCCCACACTTAGTCATTATTTATCCTCAAACAATCCCATGATTTATTATCTTTGAAAAATAGAAAAGAGTTATTTAAGACACTCTTGTTCAAAATATAGCATGTCCAACACTTAAGAACAGAGGACAGAAACATGAAAACAAGCTTTTTGAAAAATATGTTCAAATGAATTTTTCCTAGAACAAATACATTAAGTGTAATCTAGAAAAACATGTATAATCATGAAATGAGGATGTCATGCCTCATATGTGATACCGCTTAGAGACTCATTTTGATCCAAACTCAAATTTTAATTCCAAGAGTGACAAGAGGTAAAATAACAGTGGAATAAAAAACTTAACCAGAGGAAATTTGAATTTTGACTCATCATCTAGGTTCCAAAAATAAATAATTTTTTTGCGAATCACCTTAATGATACAACCTAAATGAATCCCATATAGACCAATTGACCCCTTCTTCATTTGGAGTTCATCATTCCCCTCACCTTAATGAACTCATTTTTGACCCTAGATACTTTTTTTTATTTTTACAAAGCCATGTATCAGATGATAAACACTTTTTATATGCACTTATTCAAAGTGTACAGAGGGCTTATAGTAAACAGAAACGCACTCAGAATCTAGGGTCTCAGATATTCACCATGGGATCCAAGATGCCCAAATTACTCCAGTTCGAATGATTTTTATGAAAACCATTTACATTGGCTCCATAAGGTAATTGCTTTAATAATTAACAAAAAAGTGTGTCCCCTAGGATCAATTCAAACCTCCAATTCCAAGGGTTATGATCATAATTACATTAAAAGGTTACTAATATCACTCTCAAAAGTAGTTCCTAAACCAAGATCTCATAAAACCACTAAGAAAGACCACTCAACAATCATCCACCCACATCAATTTTAGTTTCACATCATCTCGTAACTATCAAACATGCATCATTAAAAGGCAAGACCCTACTGAGTATAGTGTAAAGCCTAAAATTATGAAAGAATTTTGAAAAATTTTATCCATTTTTTTGTCAAAAAGTTTTAAATTACAGTGGTAATTGATGGGATTTCAATTAAGCACAATTTAGCACAGTCAAGAATTGACCCCCTTCCCCACACTTAAAACCCGAATTTTTTCCCAAAATTGACTTCTAAATATGGAGAATAATAATTAAACATTAAAGGTTTAAAATAAATTTTTAAAAGAGTAGATTTATGACATGTATTAAGGGTCTCTTTGAAGTTCAAAAATATTTTTTTCCACAACAAATAACATAACAACAGGTCTACATGAAAGTACATGCATTAACATTTAAGTTCAGTGTAAAATTTTCAATACATCTCAAAAGTAGCATGTGAGGTGTAAATGCACTGTGTACTGAGTGCGATCATTTTAATAGATTGAGTTCAATAATGTGTTTAATAGAGCATAAAAATGAATGCTAAACACACTAACCTAAAGCAGATTCAATAAAAAATTACTCAGCATAGATGTACCCCCCACACTTTAGTTCATGCAGTAAAAGGTTTTAATATAAATGAAATTCTATTTTCAGTAGTGAAGTACATGTAGAATTTTTATTTACACGGTGACATACAATAGAATTTCATTCCAATATGAGCAGAATTTTAAACATATGCAGAATTTTACAAACAAAACATGAAAAAAATGTTTTAAAGTAATAAGGAGAAGAATAATGAAATAGAGATTAATAGTAAGGCACTTTCCTGACTTAAGATTTTTTTCATTAATCCTTAAATATGGAAATTCCACTCCTTTATTAACACAACAGAAAAATCCTAAAAACATAGAGTATGTAAACCATGAACAAAAATCTAGCAGAGATAGAGAAAATAGAAGATAACAAAACATCACTTTATTCAAAGTAAAAAAAGAACAAAAACAAAATTAAAAACAAAAGAAAGAACATGGGTTAACTCCCATGAAGCACTAAATTTAAAGTCTTCAGTTAGAATTTATTTAAGTAAATTTTTTTTGTGCTTTATTTTAAACAAAAAAACCATGAGTTGCATCCCTTGCAGTGCTAAGTTTTAAAGTCTTCATCCAGAATTTATTAAGAATCAGTTCTCAAGAACAGTGAAGGAAACCAAACCCTTTAGTTGTCCCTAAAAATAAATTTTCACTCTCTGCCCATTAACCAACATGAGTTTGTTCTCTTCACCTAAAATTTCAACAGCTTCATTCTTCAGAACTCTCACTATAGTAAACGGTCCAAACCACTTGGACTTAAGTTTTCCAAGAAAGAGTTTAAGTATAGAGATAAAAAGGAGGACCTTCTATCCAGGTTTGAATTCTTTGACTTGAATTATAGAATAATAAAATATTTTAGTACTCTCTTTATAAATTCTTGAATTATCATAACTCTCTATTCTAATCTCATCCAATTCACTTACCTCAAGTAATCTATTCTCACCAGCACTCTTAAAATCAAATTTCAGAGCCTTAACTGCCCAATAAGACTTGTGTTGCAACTCCACAGGTAAATGACATCATTTCCAAAATAAAATCCTATAAGTAGACATACCTATTGGGGTATTAAAAGAAGTTCTATATTCCCATAAAGCTTCATCCAATTTTAGAGACTGGTCTTTATTAGATGTTGACACAATTTTCTAAAGCATTTATTTCAATTCTCTGTTTGAAATATCCACTTGTCCACTGAATTGTGGATGATAAGGAGTACCATTTTTATGAACACAACCATATTTTTCAATCCAAGCTTTAAACTTATAGTTCTTAAAATTTGTTCCATTATCAGTGATAAAGGCTTTGGGAACTCCAAATCTTGTAAAAATGTTATTTTTAAAAAATTTAATTACAGAATTTTCTTGATTATTGGGTAGTGCCACTGCCTCAACCCATTTTGACAAATAATCTATAAAAACAAGAATATAATCATTCCAATGAGATGATGAAAATGGACCCATGAAATATAAACCCCAAACATCAAAAATATATACTTTCAGAATTACTTTTTGGGGTAACTCCTGCTTCCTACCCACATTTCCTTACCTCTGGCACTTGTTACAGCTAACCACAAAGCTCCTAGCAGCCTTAAAAAGAGTAGGACAATAGAAACCAGATTGTAAAATTTTTTGAGTAGTCCTTTCACCACCATGGTGACCTCCCCAAGGTGAGGAATGAAAAATCTCTAAGATAGGAAGAATCTCTTCCTCAGGCACAAATATCTTAAGAATACCATCAGAAAATCTCCTAAATAACAGAGGATCACCCCAAAGATAGTATTTAAGCTCAGAAATGAATATCTTTCTTTATTTATTGGATAAATTTTTGGGAAAGACACCTACTGTTAGGAATTTGGATAAATATTCAAACCAAGTAGATTTACTAATTGATACAGTGAATAAATTTTCACCAGGGAAGGAAGAGTTAATTTCCCTAGGATATTAAGATTGAGTAAGAGGAAGCCTAGATATGTGGTCAGTAACTAAATTTTTAGCTCCCTACTTATCCCTAATCTATAAATCAAACTCTTGTAGAAACAGAATCCATCTAATAATCCTGGGTTTAGTTTCCTTCTTAGACTACAAGTACTTTAAAGAAGAATGATCAGTGAAAATGATGACTTTTGAGCCTAACAAATACTGTCTAAACTTCTCAAGAGAAAAACAACAGCTAGCAATTCTTTTTCAGTGGTGGTGTAATTATTTTAGGCCTCATCTTGTAGTCTAATAGAAAAATACACCACATGCAGTTTCCTATCTCTCCTATATCCAAGGACAACACCTATAGCTATGTCACTATAATCACACATAAGTTCAAAAGGTAGTTTCCAATCAGGTTCAATGATAATGGGTGATGTAGTGAGTTTTTCTTTTAACAAATTAAATGAATTCAAATAGTTTTCATCAAACATGAAAGGTGCATCCTTAACAAGAAGAGAACACACGGGCTTAGTTATTTTGGAAAAGTCTTTTATGAATCTCTGGTAAAAACTGGCATTCCCTAGGAAACTTCTAACACCTTTAACATTTTCAGGAGGTGGAAATTTTTGAATGACTTATATTTTATAAGTATAAACTTCTAGACCTCTCTTAGAAACCTTATGACCAAGTAATATACCTTTTATGACCATGAATTGAAACTTCTCCCAATTAAGAACATGGTTGGTTTCAATGCATCTTTCTAAGATTAACTCAATATTTTCAAGACATGTATCAAAAGTGTTATCCACAATGAAAAAGTTATCCATGAAATCTTCAATGATTCTCTCAATAATATTCGAAAAGATAACCATCATACACCTTTGAAAGGTGGATGGATCTCCACACAATCTAAAGGGAATCCACATGTAGGAAAATATCCCAAAGTGGCATGTGAAAGTGGTCTTTTCCTGATCCTCTCAAGAAACAGGAATCCGGTTTTAACTAAAATACCCATCCAAGAAATAGAAAAACTCATTTCCATCAAGACTCTCAGGAATTTGATCAAGGAAGGGAATTAAAAAATGTTCCTTCCTATTGGATTCATTGAGTTTCCTATAATATATATAGAAACTCCATTTTGTGTATTTCCTAACTTAGATTTCTTCATTATTTTCATTTTTTACTACAGTGAAACCTCTTTTCTTGGGGACAACTTGTACAGGGTTAACCCAAGAACTATCAGAGATGAGATAGATTATACTAGTGTCTAACATTTTGATCACTTCCTCTCTTACTACTTATTTCATTTTTGGATTCAATCTTCTTTGACACTTTACCCTAGGCTTATGGTTAGTCTCCATAGGTATTTTATGCATGCAGAATGAGGGACTAATACCCTTTATATCATCTATGGTCTAGCCTATGGTAGATTAAAATTTATTCAAAACACTCAATAGTATTTCCTCTTGATTATCATTAATATCAACAGAAATTATGATAGGAAAAGTGTAATTCTCACCCAAAAATGAATATTTTAAATGAGTAGGGATTGGTTTTAATTCAAGAGTGAGTGTTTTTACACTCGAAGGAAGACTCTAAGAACTATAAGGTCGAATATCTTAGACATATATATTGTAATGAGTATTAAATGATGAACGATTCTCAATTTCTAGCTTATATTTAGAAATAACAATGTTGTATTCCAAAGTGGGCAGCACACTATCCAGATTTTCCAGATCATAATTCAACAAATTAATCAAAAAAAAATCATTAAGTTGCTTCAAAAACTCTCCCTAAACACCATAAATTTTTTCATAAATGTTGGAGTCAACAGAAACACCCTAAAATTTACTCAAAAATCCCCTAAGTTCAGAAATAGAGGAATCTTATACAGCATAAACTGAACAGTTGTCCAGTTCTGAAAATTTTCCTGATTTGGTGTTTGAGCAAAATTTTTATTTTCTAAGAAAAATTCAATAGGATTTTTAGTTTCTAAATTATTTTCTTCAGCATAGGATTTATTTTCATATTCTTTAATGTATTCAAGTTGATTTTTATAGGAACTTTAAGCTTCAAGGAACTCAATTTTTGAACAGTTTTCAAAATAAGTTGGTCCTTTAATGTTCCTAAACACATTAAATTCTTCATGTTTTTCTTTAATTTTAAGAATTAGTTGACCCTTTGACACATCAATAACAGCACCACCTGTGGCTTGGAAGGGTCTACCCAGAATTATGGGAACCTCTTGATCACACTCCATGTCTAAAACTAAAAAGTCTGAAGGTAGAAACAACTTCTCTACCCTAACTAGCAAGTCATCTAGCATACCCACAAAATGAGTAAAAGATCTATCATCTAAATATAGTATGACTATGGTGGGTTGAAGGTCACCCAACCTCAACTGTTGAAATAGTGAGTATGGGAGCAAATTAATGCTAGAACCTAAATCACACAAACAATTGAGCTGATCAGAATTTCCTAGTGTGCAAGGTATAACAAAACTACCTGGGTCTTTCAATTTAGGTGGGATTTGCTTTTGAATCACAACACTGTACTCTTCAGTGAGGCTATAAGTAGAAAATTCTTCTAGGGTCTTTCTGTTTGAAACGATTTTTTAAGATATTTAAGATAAAATAAGATTTGAATCAAAGATTGAATGAATGGAATGTTTACTTGAAGTTTTGAAAGAAGGCCAAGGAACTAAAGAAGTTCATCCCTGGTGTTACTTTGAGGTTTCAGCTTCTCAGGGAAAGGGATGGGTGGGGGAAGTTTTTTGATAATAGTAGGTATATCCCTCATCTTTTCCTCAAATTTTTCTTTTCATTTATTATTTTGATTTTTATATGAATTTCCAACTTGTAATTAAAATGATAAATTTATATTTTAATCATTTTTAAGACTTTTCTATGAACTTCCAGCATGTGAACAAATCAAATTATTGTTACTAGATTGAAACAGATTTTCATTTTAGGCATTTTCATGGACTTGTTCAACAATAGTTTGAGTAATCATCCCAATTCTAGTTACAAAAACCATGGAATTCTCTCTAGGGTTAAGCTCAGTGGTACTAGGAAGTATGCCTTTTTCCCTAGAAGAAAAATATCTATCAAGTTGACCAAGTTGTGTTTCCATGTTTTTCATTCTAACATCAGTTTTCATTTTATCTGAATCATATTGATTTTGATGTTTAGTTGGATGAGTCAAGATTAGATCAATATTAAAAAGACATATGATTATAACTATTTCCTTGTGAATTTTAAGACTCACCCCTTTGTTGATTTTGAAAGTTTGGTCTTGGTTGGTTAGAGAAATTAGGGGCAGTGGGTTGTTTAATTAAGCCTTGATATTTTTAGGACAAATTTGGATGGTTCCTATAGTCTTGATTGTATTTGTTTGAAAATGGATCTTATTTAGGAGGAATTCAAGGACCATAGTTAACAAAATTAAATTTTGTTGTTGTTGGGCTGGAATATCAAAGTTCAGATAAAAGTTTTCAATATGCCCAAACATACCACACTGGACACACTGGTCCCTTAAAGATTGGTTGGTGTTTTGAAAACCAAGTTTATTAATAATTTTCTTAGAGTTCAGATTCATTAAAGATTGAAGTTGATTGGTGATTTCATAAAGTTGAGATTGAGTTTAATTCATTGAACCGGTGTTTGGGTTAACATTTCTATTGACTATGTTTCTTCTTAAATTCTTATGTTGAGAGTTCAGGGAAAGATTATTAAAAATTTGTCTCAAATTTTCATCTGTCTTATCATTGTAGTTACCCCTCGTAACTTGGTCAACTAGATTCTGTCCAGAGGATGACAACCCTTCATAGATAGTATCCATGAGAAGGTGGGATGGGAGTTGATGATGGGGACACTGTCTAAGAATATCCCTAAATCGATCCTAGGATTCATGAAAATATTCTACATCCTCTTGATAAAAACTAGTTATTTTAGTTCTCAATTCACCCTTAAGTCTTTGGGGATAATATTTTATAATGAATGAATTGTACAATTGATCCCAATTTTCAAAGATATTATCATCTAGACTTAGAAACCAATTCCTAACATTCCATTTAATGAAAAGGGGAAAGACTCTCATTCTAAGTTCATTCTCTGTGAGTCCTAGAATAATTATTTGTTGCATAGTATTATAGAAATCTATAATGAAGGCTAGAGATTCCTCATTAGAGTGCCTATTAAATACAAGAACCACTGAAATTTGTGACTGTTTTAACTCATAATTTCTGGCTCTAGGACTAAGTCTAATGGATGATGGATTTCTTGAAACTTGAGGATGTTGAAACTCTATTATCCTAGGCCTTTCAACTTCATCTAGAAGTTTCGGTTGATCTTGGTAGTTGTTAGGTGCAGGAACTATCTCATCTAGATTTTCCATTTCGAATTTGTTTTTCTTTCTTAGAGCAGTTAAGTGTTTATCTAATTCAGGGTTTAGGGGCTCTAATATAACACCAAAAGTTATTATGATCATACAAAAAACAACAGATAGTATTCAACATTAAGAAAATAGTAACAATTCATCAAGGAATTGAGCATAATTTTTTAACACTTTTCAATTTTTTTTCAATTTTTTTTAGATTTTTTAACATGTGATTTTTTAGGTTTTTTAGAGAAATATTGGCTCATGCCTTCCTCATCAACGACTCCAAAAAACTTGATGCCAAACATCATTGAAAGCGGTAAATGTTTAAAATTTATAATCCTACTAACTACTATATATGTGGCAAGTAGGGTCCAACCCACAAGGAAGGTTATTATGACCACTAATCTTCTAAAAACATTCAAAAGACCCCACTGTTGTCAGTAGTAGAATAGATTTCCTATTTTTTTAAAACTTATAATTTTTTTTATTGTGCATAAATGAAACATAAAACACTACAATATTTTTTAGTTTTTTTAAACTATACTGAAATAAGAAAAAGGTAAAAAATAGAAAGTAACATATATATAAAATGCTGATAAGTGAACAATAAAGAGAAATACATCTGGGAAAAAATATCCATTCTATTGGTTTTGAAAATATTCCTTCTCACGATAGTGACTACAAATAGTAACACTGAAAATGAGTGGTTTATTTCCCTCTCCAAGAGATAAATCACTCAAGATGACAATTCTTGGAGTTCGCCACTCTAAGATTAATCAACTGTGAGAATTCTGGTTTGAAAAAGATGATAGAATGAACTTGTAGTAAGTTCTGTAGTTTTCGTTTCAATTTAAATGTTTAAGAAAATTAATCAACAATCATAATCATCAAATGATTATGGAGTTCAAAGATTATGTGCTAATGGTATGTTGTAATTGAATGTATTCAGAGCTGATCTTGCTGATCATTTTTGATCACATTTAAAATGATAGTGAGAAGGAAGAAGAAAAATAACCAGCAAACTCAATTTTAATCCCGAACAAGAGGATTTATCCTAACATTATCTTTATTATGTAAAATAAATTCATTCAATTATAAATAAAGATAATTGAAAGAAAATATAGGAAGATATCTCCCTCTTCTAACTCAAATTGCTGCTGATCCTGGCCCTCAGGTCTCTAGGAAGTGGTTCTCCAAGAAGTGCTCTAAGATTCTCCCTGAGGTTCTCACTCTGCTTGGAAGTGAATGATTAAATGTATCAAATTAATGTCCACCCCTGCTCTCTTCTTGCTACTCTGTTTTAAACTTACTTTCACCTGTTGCATGTCACCCATTGTTTTCCACTGACTTCAAATGTCCTTCCCCTGTGCACCGCACACGTACATTTTTGTGTGTAATGCACATTGCGCTATCTTTTCCCATGTAACTAACTCCATGTGAGTTAGTTGTTTGAACCTGGACATGATTTAGTATTCTCCATAAACTTTTAGAAGAAACACAAAACAAAATAGTTAAAAACACGAAGGAAATAAATAAATAAATATTTGTAAATAAATTTATTAGTTTATTAGTATGTGATATAATTGATAAGTTTTTAAATTATAAATTATTTAATAAGTTATTTTATTAGTATTATTAATTAAAATTTATTATGTTTTAAAACCAAATTATTATTATTTAAGATGAAATAATATTAATATTAACAATTAAATTTTAAAAGTTTAATTAATTATTATTATTTATTTAATTATTATTTTTATTTAATTTAGTAATTAAATTATTTAATTTAAAATATTTATTAAATTTAATTTAATTAAATATTATATTAAATAACCTATATTTATTAAATATTTGCAATTATTATTATTTGGTATTTTAGTTTTATAAATTTTTTAAATTTTAAATTTTATATTATAACTTATTTATTTATTTATTTTATAACTGTTATATATTATAATTATTATATATTTTATTTATCTTTTTGTTTTATTTTATATTTTTATTAGGTTTCTTTTTTTTCGGGTCATCTTCTCCTATTCCCCCTGAGGTTTTCTGTTCGGCACCAAAACAAGGGAAGCTCAAGGGTTCCTCCACAAGCAAGTCCGATGGGAGATCAGCTTCACAACGGCGGTGCCTCTACTCCTTCTCGATTCAGCCTCGACAAAGCGGCACCCTCCTCCAAACCAATAATCGCGGCGCAACGAGACTCCCTGCTCTATTCTTCCTCTCCTCAACCAGTTCAAAAAGGTCCAGTTTATCTTTATGATGAAACCCTCATTGGTGACTTCAGATGAATATCTAGTTGTTGGTCTTCAATAGCAGTGATTCAGGTCATCAGCGGCAACCTTCTTCTTCCCGACAATGATTGGATTCAACCTTGGGTGGAAGTATCTTCCCCTGCGCCGATGCAGTTCGAAGCAGTGCAAACCTCCTTTCTCGGAAACCCCTCCTTCAGCAACAGTATAAGGTTTCTCCTCAAATAGTGGAAGGTGCTTGTTGTGGTTATTTTGTTGGAGTGGTAGTGCATTGTGGTTTCACATGGATGATATGTAGTGAAACCGTAGAAGAAATGGTGCAGAAACAGAAGAACGGTGGAATCGATGTGCTAGGGATGTGGTGAGACCGTGAAATGATGCTGAGATGTGATACAGTGGTAAATAAATGGTGAAAGAGAAAAGGGAAGCGATTCCATGGTTTACGGTTGCACCGTTAAGGGGATACAATGCCAAGATTTATGATGTCACATTAAAGGGGATACGGTGCCATAGTATCACAAAACGATGAGACAGTGAAATGGAAACAGTGCATGGTAGCACCTTAAAGGGAAATGGTTTCTGTGGCACCATGAGACCAAGACGGTGCCACCATGACACTGCAAAATAAAAAAAATAGTAAAATAAATTAAAACTTAAATAAAATATGAACAAAATAATTATTTAAAACTAAAAATTAATTAAAAAAATTGAAAATTTAAATATAATATAAACTTATAAAACCATTTAAACTTAAGTTAAATTATTATTAACTTCAATTTATAAAACATAAATTGTTAATAAACTAAAACTAAAACTAACTCATTAAAAGTTAACATAAAATTTAAACATTTATAAACAAATTTAAATTATTTAAAAAATTGTCTACTAAACAAGTTAAATTTATTAAAGTATACAATTATTTTTTAGGGCGAACCCTATTTATTAAATGAAAATAAAAGTTCCCTTTTTAAGTGGGAGAGGGTAACCCATTACATACCCGAAGGCCAGAGGCCTAAAAAACAAAGCAGGAAAAATGCATCTGACTAAAAAAACTCCGGATTGAAGACATACTGGACCCTTACCTCACATTCACATCCAAGCGGATGCCGACAACAACCGAACCAACCGAACCACCGACTCCCTAGGAAGCCAAGCCGCAAAGAAGAAATAACACAAATTCAAACTCCTCGCTGCCACAAATCAAGTCGAATTGGCTTAAATAATTCAATCTCCTACAGCTTGGAATTCTTTCGTAGATCATCCACCATCACCGTAGATCATCCCACCGAAGGTCTGCGCCTCTTTCGTTCGACGTCGTCACCACCTGAACACACCGTCTGCACCACCTTCACCGTAGTTCTGCCCGTCGTGGGCTGAATCCCCCAAGGAACATCCGTCCCCCTGATCAACTTGTGGACCACCACCCGCCAAGACCATCGCTGCGCCGTCAGAGAAACCACACCCTCACCGATCTGAACTGAATGACGACGCTGTCATTAGACCTGGAATAGATCTGGGTGTGAGACACTAGATCCAAAGGATTCACCATTTCCCGATTCGCCACCAACCGTATACAATTAATAATTTTGTTATTAAATACTTAAGTTAGTTAATGAAATTACATTAATGAGATTTAATAAAGGTAGTTAGTTTATAATCTTAATTTTATAAATATTTAATTGTTAAAATACATCTAAAAAATTATGTTTTGTTGTTTTAAATTAAATATGTTTTAATACATGAAATATTAAATTAACAATTACATTATTTATGTACAGAAAGAAGGATTAATTAATTAATTAATTAATGTTAATTTATAAAAAATGCAGACAAAAATCACCAAACTAAATAAAACGTTATAAGACTATAAAGTTAAAGTAAGATATATATTAACTATTTAAAAGGTTAAAAATACACAATTAATTTTAAAAATTGAATAAATAATAAATTTAATAACAAAAATACAAAAGTTCAATTATTTATGAAAAAGTGTAATATTAATTAAATAAATAAATAAAAATTAATTAAAAATATGTGGCAAAATATGTGTTTTTAAGGCCACATCACGTATCTAGAATGATTTTCTCATGCATTATTGAATTTAATAACATGATAAAATTATTCAACATCAAAAGAATATCTATAAGAACCTACTTCATGTAAATAATTTTCACACAACATGCTTCTCAACTACACATTTTTTTAAAAACATTCTCAGTCATCCCAATAATTATTCACATGCTTAAAATTCACTAAACTCAAATTATTCAATCATATATTAAATAATAAAATAAGATATATTTACAATTAATACTTCTCATAGAATTTTTCACAAAATTGACCCTTCAAATATATATACATTGTTATAGTGATCCATTACACAAGGTTACTTAGATTAATGATACTTCATGATGAATATTCTATGCCTATAAAATGAATCACATATACCTTATGAAGATATAGGGCACTTAGTCATAACATTGGATTATCTCCACTATCTCTTATCAATCAATAACTAATGAAAAGACTTGGTTCTTTACAGTCAATAGTAACATTGATTTGAACTTAACACTTTAGAAAATTATGGTCAACCAAAAATCCACTTGAGATGAAGAAAAATATGCCACTTATCATTAAAATACCATTTATAGATTTAACATACATCATTCACAAAATATCCTCCTAGCATTGATCTTGTAATTCATGCATAACATATATCATCTTTCTCTAGAGGTTGACTTCATGCACTAGCATAACATTATTATGTTTGAAAAATATGTACATGAACATTATACCTTTAATTTTTTTTAGAAAAATGGACATGTCATTGTGTCACACATATTATTCATGGATCCTTGGTATCAATCGTGAATTCTCATAGATGAAGCATACACATCATATACATTATGAAAACCCTATTTGAGAAAAATAGAAGATGAAAGGGTGTGACATCAATTAGATCATCACACTCCTAACTTAAATGATGAAAATTGTGGCATGAAACTAAATCCTACATCAAAATTGAATTTGAGAGCACATTACATAATTCCTTTAATTACTCCATGATACACTATTTTTAGTGCTATGATTGGGAATATTGAAATTGGGGAGATTTTTAGTGCTGTAGTTATTTAGTTAGTGAGTTAAAATATTATGAATATTAAAATACCTCATATGTATATAATAACAAATTTTTTAAATATCAGATAATTATAAATTTTCATTGAATTTATTTATTTATCCTTAATTATTTTTCATTTTATTGTTTTTATATTATTCCTATAACAAAATGTGGGATACTTATTTTATTATTATTTTTGAAATAGTTTTTTTCAAAGTTTGTTACCCTAAATTTTTTTATTCTTACTCTTCCAAAGTCTAAAAATAGAAAAGGAAGTTACACTTATGAACATTTATATAATTACTCTTATGATATGATTTTAATCTTATGATTTATTTTGTTCAAAATTTTCCTATGTATAGACAATACAATAGTTTTTTTGAACATTACATGTTCTATGTATATAACTTATGATTTTTTATTAACATTAGGAAGGTTTTACTAAAATATATAAAGATTTATATAAAACTAATGAAGATTTGTTTTAATATTATGATTTTAACATTATGATATGAACTTTATGATACTTACAATGTTATATAGAATTATCATCCTTACACAATTTTGAACCATAGAAAATTTTGAACCTTACAAAAACATAATTTATTTGAATTAAAAATATAATTATAATTATATTCATAGAAATATATGAAGTTTTATTATTATATATATGTGTCATTTTTTTAGTTTCCCACATAGTTTGTATGATATTTTAGAAAACAATTTAAATGTTCAAAAGATATATCAAAATATAGACCCCCCTTTGTGATAATGATATTAAAATAACCATTGGATAATTTTTATATTAAATGTAATCATGGGAAATTGATTAAGAGATTTTATTGATATAATTAATACTTGAGAGAATATGAGAGTGTTGAGATTCTACTACTGTGTCATATTTTTACTTCTATAATAAAAAAGAGCTTCAATGTAATTTTTTTGATAAAGTGATCATGTTTAATTTTATCCTTATATTCTTAAATTATTTTATTGTTTTAATGTTGTTTAATTTATATTTTTAATAATCACTTAATTTTGTTTTCATTTATTTCCTCCCTATTCCAATATAAGTTTCCTTTATTTTTTTATTATACCTACACTAGAAATGGCAGGAAATCATTTATGAAATTATTTAAATGTTAGGTATGTTTATGGTTATACCTTGGTCTATATAAAGGTTTTATATTTTGGGTTGTTCCTATATATGATAAAAGGGCGGGTTTATAAAATATTGTCACATCCTTTGAAAAGTGGTGTTTTTTCAATGGGTGCCAGTATTCTCAAGGTGAAGAGAGGAGTGATGAGTGGACATAGAATCATATAGATCCTAAAAACTATAAAAATTTTATGGTGTTTGTTTTGTTTTCTAATTAATATCTTCTAATAAACATTAAATTATATATTACCATTAATGCCTCCAAACTATTTATATTAGTACACATATAATTGAATTTTGATTTTCCACTACTTTGATATTGAAAATTATTTTACTATTATATTTAAATTTTTTAAGAATGTATCTTCACCACCTTTATACCTTTTCAACATCTCCCATAGGGCCAATAATTTATATTATATCCTATACCTTTTGGTGTTATGTTCAGTTGCCTATATTTTTTTTCAATTCTCATCCTGGACTTAATATTATATGGAAATTATATTCTTGTGATGTCCAGAGTAAACTCAAGTGATGGATAGATTCTATGGAAACCACCATATTTTGATTGTAATGATTATAACTATTGGAAGGATAATATATAATTATATCTTACACATTTAAGCATATATCCTTGTTTGATAATGGTAAAAATATATAATCCATCTATGTTACACCCAAAACAGTAATGGGAAATTATGTGGTAAAGTATGTTTTTAATTACAAAGTAACGAATATATTATATTGTGCTATTAGTTGAAGTGTTTTTATTCATATATTATCTTATATTACTACTAAAGATATTTTGAGGAAATTATATGTTACAAAATACACTACTAATAATATCATGGGAATAAATCTCAGAAATCTATGCGTGGAATACAAATATTTTAAGATGGGTGATGGAGAATTAGTGAAGGAGATGTTTCAAAGTTTTATGAGCATCATAAATGGTATGGTTATTCTTATAGAGGTGTTGGAAAATAAAACATTCTTCGAGTGGGTTTTGTAGTCTATACCAAATAAGTGGTATCAATAGATGTTGGAAATCAATGAGAGTAAGGATTTCAAGGAACACGATTAGATGAAATCATTGGTTTGCTTTTATAATACATACTTGAACTAAAAAATATATTTTAATTAACTAGGTAGGGAGAATCCCCCACCATTTTATTAAAACCAAAAAAATAATCTTATTATATATTTAAAAACAATAAATTTTATAATAAAGAAAAACAATAGTTGGAGGCTATATGGAGCTATATAGAATAATCAGACCCAATAAGTGATTCTAGAAGTGAAAGAGAATTAACTAACTTGTGATTCATTTAAATATCCACAAATGATGTTATTTATAAATTATATTCCAATTCTGGTTATGATTAAGAATGTTTTATGAGAATGGATGAATTGTTTTTAGAGTAACAATATTAAAATAAGAAACTTACTTAGAAAAATAAAACTCTTACATAGGATAATTATAAACTGTGTCAATAAAATAAAAAGTATAAGAAATAAAAATTCTTGATTTGATGACATTTTTTAGTGATTTAGATATTCTCATGAAATAAAATGATAAATAAAATAAATAAATTGTTATCTAGATGAAATAATTATCTATTTTTTCAAGGAATGTAGAATTATGATAAGATGACTGCTATGTATAAAAAAATAATTATAATACCTATTTAGGTAATAATAATCAAATACCTAAATTGTATATTAAATTATTTATTAAAGGTAATAAAGATAATGTATATAAGGATACATGTTTTAAGTGTTATATGAAAGGTCATTATCATAAAAAATTATCTTTAAGATTTATTAAATATTTAGGTCATACCAAAACCTTTATTTTCAAGAATTTATCATCTATAATACATTGTAATAAATGTATCAAATCTTTATAGGTCTCCAATAACTCAAAAAAACATCCTAAAAGACCCAATATATCAATATTACTAAATATATTTTAATCTTAATTTATTTTTTGAAATTTACCTTAAGAGTGTTAAGGGTATATGGTATATGAACAACTCCTACTCTAGTTATATGTCTAGAGATCTAGTAATTTTTCTATCTTATAATCTATGTGATGAAGGATCAATGAGATTTAGTGGAAACTAAAAAGATAATGATAGAGGTTTCTTATAAGTAAGTATTTCTAATACTATTATAATTCCTATTTTTTTAAATGTTGAATATTTACAAAAAACTTAATTAGTAATTCAAAACTTTTTTATAATGGTATGAGTGTTACATATGAGGGTAATAATTGTTTGGTTTTCAGTAAATAATTCATATTATTTTATTATAACTAGAAATATAATATTAATTATTTTTTTTATAAAATTATTATATAGAATTTTTAGTGTTTGATTAATTCTGAAAAAAATGATATCTTATGGAATAAGATTCTTTGACATGAAAACATTCAATTGCTACATGAACTATTGAAGCATGGATAAGTTCAAAAACTATCCAAATTGAAAAAAGTATGAATTTTTATCATTTTATGTATAAAATTAATACAACATTAGGAATATTTAATATCTACTAAATAATACAAAATAATAATTCCTCTTGAACTTTTATATCTTTATTTTTTTATAATATTAAAACCAATATTTTAGTTGGAAAGAAATATTTTATTATGATAGTTGATGATTATTGTAGGTTTTCTTGGATTGGTTTTATGTCTCCAAAAATTAAAACATTAACTAAGTATATTTTATTTTGTAAACTAGTTTAAAATCAAGAAGGATATTTAATTATTTCAATTAGAAGCTCTATAGTATATGAATATTTGAATCTTAAATATGTGATTTTTTTGAATAAAATATTTTTTATATTTTTTTCTACACTTAAAATACAAAGCAATATGATATTATAAAAAGGTAAAATAGAAAAATATTTGAAATAGAACAGAGTATATAAAATAAATATAACCAACCTAAGTATTTTTCAGATGAATCTATGACCACAAATTATTATATTTTAAATTTAATTTTTTTAAATATTTATTATATATAACCTCTTATGAACTATATAATGGAATAAAACCTAAAGTTATATATTTTTAGAGTTTTTATCTATAGGGATTTTATTTTAAATTCTACTGAGAATTTAGGTAAATATGATGCTAAATGTGATGAAGGAAATTTTCAAGGCGATTTTAATGCTAGAATGACTTATAGAGTGTAAAAAAATGATCTATGACAGTGGAATTATCTGTGAATGTTAAATTAGATGAATCTAGATTTAATTCAAAATATATACACTTATATAAACATGAAGAGGAATTTGGGTAGTTTAATTTTAGTAATAACAATACTCAAGATAATAATATATTAGTTGGGGGGGGGGGTACTCCTTATAATAATCCTTACAATTTGAAAAATATTAAAGACCACTAAATTGAGAAAGTAACAGGGAATGATGAATATATAATTCAACCTATTAAATATCTATTAATATTATGTGCTAATTATATTTTTTTTTCTAAAATTTTTCCAAATGATGTTAATGAATATTTAAAAGATTTCAATATCATTGTTTCTAAAAATAATGGTCTTAATCAATTTAATGGAAGTACCATGTAGGATTTTATTGGATTCCCTATAGATAATTTTTTTTATTAACTAAATAAAATATTAGAAATAAATTGGTTGAATCAGGTGAATTTGTTAAAAATAATAGTTAACTGGCTGTTGGATGATTTTTTTAAGAAGAAAGTATATATTTTGAGGAATCATTTTCACCCATTCCAAGGATTTCATCTATTTTGACTTTAAAAGATTTTATTTATTTTAAAGGAATTAAAGTTTTTCAAATAAATGTTTAAAATTATTTTTAAATGGTTTGATTTATTAAGAAGTTTATGTCAATTAAGACATAGGTTCTGATGCTGATAAATTTAAAAATCATGTTTCTAATCATCAAAAAGTTTTTATATGGTCTTAAGAAAGCTCCATTATTTTTTATGGAATATTATATTTGTATTTGTTGAATAATGATTTTTGGATATATAAGGGTGTTCAATATTTAATTATTAAGAATAAATATAATGATATTCTAACTATTCAAATCACTACTGCTGATTTTTTTTGGTTTATCCTGTGAATTTTTATGTAATGAATTTTATAATTTGATGAATAATGAGTTTGATATGAGTTTAAAGAGTTAAAAATATATTTTGGAATATAATTTTTTCAAAGAATTTATGTTATATTTTTTAATCAATCTACAAATAATAAATATATTGTTAATATATTTGGTCTTGATTCTAGTAAAACATTTTGGAACCCTATGATATATATTTCTAAATAATATTTTGATTAATTTGGAATACCAATAAATACTAAACCTTTTAAAGGAATGATACAAACATTTTTATATTTATCTTGTTCAAGACAAATTATCATGTTTAGTGTTTGTATGTGCTCTATGTTTTAGTTTAATGTTAATGAATTTCATTTAATTACTATTAGAAGAATCATTAGATATGTTAAAGGAATAGTAAATTATAAATTATTTTATTCCAAATCAAATTGTTTTTTATTTTTTAGATACTATGAAAAATATTTTAGAGGATTCATACTTTATTGAATGTGTACTTTAAGTATTTTTCATTTATTTATTATAGTTTAATTTCATGAAGTTTAAATAATAAATTATATTTTTATTTACCTATATTTTAGGCTAATTATATAGTTAATTCTAATTATTATGCTCAAAAAAAAATTATTAATAAAAATCTATTTGATTTTAACATTTATTTTGACAATGTAATAATTTATTAGGGTAATAATTTAGTTATTTAAATTTTAGAGATTCCTTTATCATATTCCAGAACTAATAATATTGGTGTTAGATTTCATTTTATTAGATATAATTTTATTAAAAGAGATATTTTATGGGATTTATTTCAAATTGATAATCAACTTGTTGGTCTATTTACTAGACCATTGGATATAATGATGTTTTAGGAAAGAAAATTTGAATTTGTAATATTGGAAGCTTAGCGGAATTTTTAATGTTTAATTTGTTATATAATGTTAAATATTTAATTATTTTAGTTTTATTCTTACAGAACTTGTTAACCGATGGGGTATGTACTGAATATGATAGCTGAAATATCAATAAAATAAATTATATTATGAGATATAGTTTGTATTTATATAATTTAAAATTTTTATTTCTGTTTTATGTTTCTAGATAATCTTCTATAGTGAATCTATTATCAAGAAACATATTTTAAAAGTTAAATTTTACTATTTTATTTTCAACCAATATTGTGAGTTTGTATCCGTGTTATATTTATATCTTTTTTAAGTTTATATTTTTTATTTATAAATTTAGTGGAAAATTTAGTGTCTTATGGGGAGTTATTATCTATGAATTTAAGAATTGATAAAATATATATATCTAAATTATCAAAAACTTATAGTATAAATATATTTTTACTTGTAGAGTTTGATTTATTCTAGTTTGATCACATATAATTATGGGGAAATATACGTGAAAGATGTTGATATATGATTTATATTTAGTTATTTATTCATGATGTATGGAACATTGGTTTTTTATAGTTTGAGTATCACTTTTTGATGAGTTTAAAAAGATAGGGTCAATGTTTTGTAATCTATGAAAGTATCCTATGTTGATTTTTTGGACTAAATTTTCTATATTTATATATTTTTTATGTATTAATGATAGGGGAATGAAATTTTGTAAATTCGTTTTTGGTTTTTTAATTTTTAAAAGTTGGGAGATTATTTCTATAAGTATTAGGTTTATTTATATTTGGGATATTGTTAGTGAGGAAGTTGGTTTATTACTTTTTTATTTTTGAATGTTCTGAATATTAAAATAACTCAACTGTTTATAATAACTCATAATTTCCATATTTGATAATATTAATTTCTCAAAAAAGTTATTTAGATCACTCACTATTTTCTATAGTTTGTTTTTCATTATTATTAATCATTTGTTTGTTTTTATATAATTCTTGTAATTTTTTTTGAATAGGTTTTATGATGTTTTTGAAATTGTTTCTTAAAAACATATGTTTATTTTTGAAATTATATTCTTAATCTTAAAAATTTACCAAAAGGAAAATAAATTTACTCTTTCAGAATTATATTTGATTAATATTTCAAGATGATTTTAATATTACTAAAATTTGAGTCTAAAATTTTTCTATGTCTAAACCATGCAACATTTTTTCTAAACCTTTTGAGTATGATTTATAAACCTTATGAAGGGTTCTATGAACATTATGATGGTTTTCCTAAACCATATGATTTTTTTCTAAAAAATATGAATGTTTTTATGATCCTTATGAAGAGATACATAATATTTTTTGAGGACACAAAATCAACCTTATAATATTTCTTATATTAAGTAAATTATTAACATTACAAAATTTTGAACCTTATGAAATTTTTAACCATATGAAAACATAATTTATATGAATTTTAAGTATAAATATTATGATATTCAGTGAAATATTTAAATTTAAATTATTATATATTTATGTCATGATTGTTTTAGTTTTTTGAAAATTATTCTGTGATATTTTTGGAACTCATTTAAATATTTATATTATAAACAAAAATAAAGAAAATCCTATATAATGAATATCTTAAAATAAAAATTAGATAATTTCTCTATATATTATTATTATGGTAAATAGATTAAGAGATTTGATAAATACAATTTACACTTAGGAAAATACAAGAGTGCTTAGATTATTTTATTTAGACTATTGTTTTTCTATTGTAGTCACAAAGGTGCTTCGATGTCATTAATTGTTTTTAAAGTGAGATAGATTTATAAAATTATTTTTTTTCTTCGATTCCTTTCTAGTTTCAATGTCTTATTATTTTCATTTATATTCATGATTTATATGTGTATTCATTTTTTTCTTTTACCATTTAAGAGTTTTTTAATTTAATTTTTATTATACCTCAATGATAAAAGGTAGGATTTTTGAGTTTTGACTCTCAATAAATTTTAGGATTAATTCTTGTAGTGCCTCTAAGTGTGTAAAGGTATAGTTCAATAATAGGCTACCACATTCTTTAAATATAGAGTTTTGTTTCATTGAGTGTCATTTCTATTATCAAGAATAGATGAGTGGAGAGTAGAAATAAGATCAGGTACATCCAAAATACTTTAAAATTCCAATTTTAATTTTTTTTATATTCCACTATATATCTATTTTTTTATATTTAATTTTTCATTATACTACATTTCTATAAACAGTTACTAATATTGAACCAGTTATTGAATTTTCATGTTCTGGTACTCTTATTTTCTACATTGTTTTACTAATATATTTGAAATTTTTAGGATGTCATATTCACCCCCATACTGACATTGTTAGAATCACTCACTAGTCCAACACCACTTAATTATTAAACAACCATTCAACTATACAACCACTCACTATTTTTCTACCCTACATGATGGATCTACCCAAATAATTCCTTACACTCTTCATGGCCATTTCAAGTCATGATTTTCCCTCTTCACCCATAGCTAGTTGGACATGCTATGGTTGAGCTTGGCCCATTGGATAATAATGGCACTGATGGAGATTTATCCTATGGCTAACCTCATATGGAATATTTTTTAATACAAAACATTAAAATTAATTTTCTATAATAAAATAAAAAAAACTCAATAACTTAGAAAGTTATTCTTCTACAATATCATTCAAGAGTAAATTAAAACAAATTAATGGATTTTAATTAAACTATCCAATATTTAACATCCCCTTTATATATCTATTAATTTTTCTTAACAATATCATTATTATTATTATTTAATTTCTAGTTTTATTCTCAAAATTATCAGCACTTATCTTTCACAATAATACCTTTTCAACAATGATCATATTAAAAGCATCTTCTTAGCTTTATCTTTCATTAAAAAACAATTTTATAAAAACTTAGTATAAAATAAGTGTAATACCATCAAAAATTTCTAAAAGATCTTTAATAATTAATATTATTAATTAAAACATAGATTTATGTATTTAAATAATCTAAGAAATTATATGCATGTGCATTTTATTTTTAAATATTAAAAATAATACATGAATTTATAACCTAATGTTTTAATTCAAAAAAACTTCATTGTCTCATGTATTGATTATTTTATACCCATTTTACCCCTAAACTAAAATATTAATCCTTAGAGGATACTTTAGATCATTATGACCATAATAGTCATAAAATTCCATTTTTTTTATTTTTAAAAGTAAAAAATGACTTGGATGTCATTGTGATATATTTAAATGAAAAAATGACATTTTTTGATAATTATTATATGTTAGGTCTCATTTAACACTTTGAAAAAATATTAACCATTTAAATATAGTTAACTTAATTTCAAGCACCTCAAAAAATAAATTTTTACATGGTATATTCCTAGACGTAAAAAATGACCCACCAGATGTATTACATATTTTAATTATGAAATTATCTCATTATCCCATTTTTATCTTATAATGGGGATATTATTCTTAGAAATTAGAGTTTTGGGTATTTTATTCAAATTTAATATTAGATTCATACAAAAATATTTCATATATTTCACAAATAATCACGATAGAAATTTTCATGATGTTTAATGATGAAAAAAACATAATTGATCTTATTATATTGTCATCATATGTTTCAAAAATAAATTGACTGTTATTATCTGGAGGTTTTAGAACCAACGTAACCTAATTAATAAATTATTAAGGTTAAATTTTACATCCTTTTTTATTAATTTAAACATATTGAATATTTAAAATGGACAATAATAATTAAAATGAATAATTAAATGGTTTTCATTTTAAAATAAATTTAAATATATTAAATATTTTATTTTTAAGTTCAAATATATGAAAATAGAGAGAAAAATTATATGTTGATATTAACTAATAACCATAATAATTTTATGAATCATGCATCTAGTTACCATTCCACACATGTTTATGATCACTAAATGAAACTAAGACCTATGAAAATAATATAATAAAATAAATAAAAATGAATATATTTTTACCCTATAATTTTTAGTTTAGATTATCATGATTGATGTGTGTCTATGACCAAATTTATGTTTCAGCTCCACTAATAGTGAATGTACATATATTCATGAAACTACATTCAATTTTAATTATGTCACATGATTATAAAAGATAATATTTATTGTATAAATTAACTTAATTATCTGGTATATTGGAAGTCTAAGGGTATATCAAACTACAATACATTCCTTTAATTTCACAATAATATTAGACATAATTCTCATTGTCTACATAAATGTATAGTTATGTCTTCTAAGAAAAATAAAACATTTATTTTTTTAACATTGTGCTGTAATCTTCCATTAACTCTAGAAACCATCTTGACATAGTTTCAAAAAGGACACATAATTAAAAATACTACATAATAATCATAATAGATGAATATAAATTCTTTGAAAATAAATTTACAAATGATAAGAGAAAAACCTTATGATGATAGAGTCAATGAGCCATCATATATAGTAAAACATTATCAATGGGAAGATTCATATCACAAAACAATTAATGTATAAATTCAGTTAGATAAATATAAATACATATATAAATTTTGAATACATCAACCAATGAATCAAAAATAACTTTCATTAATACATTCTAATAAATATTTTATAAATTATGAGTCATAAGACTATGTACTGATCCCTACATAGAGATTTTATATGAATGTGTATCAAACTCAGTCTATATTGAGTAAATTAATTTTTTTTACATACGAGGTATTAAATGATATTTAAAATAAATACAATAAAACAAACATGTTCATTCTTTCTACAATACTTAACTAAAATCAAGCAAATGAAAGACATTGTGAGGGAAGAACCCCCATCAAGACTCACTCAAAAAGTGATGGGATGTCTATATTTGGTGTATAGTAGAACCTATTGGCCTTTTTATTGTGATGATTCATATAATTTATGCACATTTAAATTAATATTTCGTCGAATACATCGAGGAATGGTTTGAAATTTTTCAATGATGGTAAAATAATTTTTTTAACGATTATAAATTTTGTGATGGGTTTTAAATATTTAGTGAAAACATTAATATAACAAACATAAAATAGAAATATATTTTATTCTAAAAGAATCCTATTATTGAATTTTAAGTGGTAATATGTTAGTATCTTGTGTCATATTCTCTAACTAAAAGATAAGTGAACTCACTATTGATTCAATATGATTATAGATTTCATTAAATAATACATGAAGTGAGGTTAAAAAATTATGTGAAGGAATCAATATATGAGGAACCATACCACTCATAGGAGATTAAAATGTTACCATGGATCCTATTCGTGGTGAAATAATATTTATTAAACAATTCATAAATTTATATAAAAAATTATAATACAAAAAATAAAGTCATACTTGTTGTAACCCTTCAGTAAAGATATTGGTGGAAAATTTACTAATGTACACAAATATGATATTATACACCAATATGTAAATATATTAATAAATTCTATATTAAATAAGTTATTGAGTTTTACAAAATATTTTACAACCAATTAAATAATTATGAAATAGGCTTAAATATAATAGAAAAGTGAAATAAAGAGAAATCATTTATTGGTCACAAACGTCGATTTGATCTCTATAAAAACATACCTAATAATCTTGATATTATCAAGATGTAAAACCAATAATTATAATCAAGGTCATTCTCATAAAATGAATTAATTATTTATCCTTAATTTTTTAATGGAAACCCCATCAATTACATTTTAATTTCTTACTAGTATGGATATGCTAAGAAGCTAAAAAAAAACTCATTTTGCAGTCAATTTAAATATTAATGTTTTATTATATAAATATTCATCTATATATAAATTATTAGTAAACATTAAAAAGGTAACCCTTTTATTTTCAATTTTATTTAAAGTAATTTTATCATCCCCATCACAGTTTATAAACATTCATTTTATCTTGTGAGTGTATATACTTTCAAAATTTCATTCAAAATAGTAATAATAATAACCGAAATTTAGGGAAAAATTATTAAAACCACAATTATTTTTTAATTCTTACATTTAATTAATTTCAATAAGGTGAAAATATAACCCAATAACAATGAAAAATGTAGAACATTGTATCAGTTACATTTAGACCCCACTACAGCTCTACTAAAGCTAAACGATAAGTGAACTCCCTAAGCCCACATTCATCATACTAGAGCACTAAGGGTATCTATACTTAAAATAGACACAATTAATTTAATATATAGTTTATCGATTTATAAAAAATCAGCACCACCCATATCATATCAATAAATATTCTAAATATATGAAATATTAACATACATTAATGTCAACCCCACTAAATAAGATTCTCCAAAAATATAAAACATAAAAAGTAACTGAATTAAAAAACCCATTTAAAAAAAGTAAAAAAATAAATATCAATAGTAATTATACTAAATGTCTATGGAATGACCAATATACCATTGATCTAAAGCACATCTTAGTTACATTTATTGATCAATATGAAAATAAGAGTGAAGATGTGAAAGTGTGAATGCAGGTGTGAGAAATAATATTAATTATGTTAATGATAATTAGTGATATGTACCTCATGTAAAACTAATAAACACTAAAATAATAAATATAGAAAGTTTAACCAGTATAATAACCCAAATAGAAAAATATCAATACATCACCTATAAATCATTTCATATTTATGTTACTTATAATTTACTCTAATACCACTCTTAAAAATACTAAAATATTTATATAATGCACAATATATAATATAAAAAACAATAGTTATTCTATATACTATATTCAATTAGAGGCCTCTAAAAACCTAATAAATGAGCCTCGTGCCACCACTCAACCTAAAGTTTCCCAAGGATGGGTAGTGATCTAACACTCTAGTAATTATAATATTATTGAAGAGAAATGTGGTTGAGTTCATCATAAAATAATTAAATTTTCACTAGATGAAGGTAGATAAACCTTTTTTTAATGAAACCTATAAGAATTTCAAAATTTTAATATAATAAAATATTAATGGATTTTGTGTATAGTCTTCCCTAAATGACCAGAGTTCACAACACAGTATGGGTTATTATTGATAGACTCCTGAAGTGTACTCAGTTCTTATAAATTCATGATTATATTTTAGTTGAAAGATTAATAATATTAAATGTAACTAAGGTGGTAAATATACATGGTTTTATGTTAATGATTTTTTTAGATCAGGATTCCCATTTTAAATCAAGTTTATGGAGTGGTTGCAGTAGGATATTATTACCTTATTTTTCTTAATCACCACTTTTTATTCATATATAGATCAGAAAATATGGAGAGAAGGATTTATACCCGAGAGGATAAGTTGAAAGCATGCGTTTTAGATTTTTTGGGTTAATGGTAAGAGAATAAACCCTTGATTTAATTTCAAAACAATAATAGTTATCACTATATTATTACTATTAATTATTTTGATGCATCATATGAGAGACTGTGAAGATATATATTATGTTTTGTTTATGGTTTGAGAGTTAGTAATCCTAGAGAGTTACATAGTTTAATGTATGATAGAGAATGGATAATTTATTTGATAGTGTATATATATATTATAATATCGATAGAAATCATTGTCTAATTATATAAGAATGCCTCTAGAGTTTTTGGTGGGTGATATTATATTTCTAAAGGTTTCACCACATAGGGGATAACAGTGTATTGGTAAGGGGAGTAAATGTTCACCATGTTTTATAAGATGTTTTGAGATTTTGGGGTAGGATATAGAGGTGGATTACTTCTTGGAAGTGCCATATTTATTAGAGCATGTGCATGTGTATTTTATTTGTTTTGATCACAACGATATTTATATGATCCTTCTCATATGGTGGATTGCGAAAATTTAAAGGAATAGGAGTATGTAAAATTCATAGAAAAATATATATAGATATAGTTTCTTGAAAATTAGGTCATGTTTGTGGGAATATATCTCTATTGTGGGAGTTTTAGAAGTATGGATACTTATTGGAGAACCACTTTGAGCAGGAGGAACAAATTTGAGCTGACATGATTTTTTATTTTTTATTTTATTTTTAAGAATGAAATTTTTTAATGGTTTTAAGATGTAATATACCTAATTAAATTTTATAAAGAGTGTACTTATGCTCATAGTTTTTCTTTTTATTTGATTTAATTAGATTTTTTGTACCATTACTTATTTAATAAAATCCTTTGAAGGTTTAATTAAGAACCATGAGTTGTTTGGAAAATAAATATATTTTTATAAATGTAGTCCCATTAAGGGTAAAGATTCAAAATTCATCTAAACTATATAAAAATTTGAAATAAATACATCTAAATTCAATATAATATAACCGTATTTTATTAGATTGTTAGTTTTTTGTCGATCTGATACTGTCTAAATTTTTTGGGTGGTTTATATTTTTTAAATAAAACACAATAAATTATTATTTTCAAATAATTTATTATCAAAATTTTTATGACTAAAACATATATTACCCTATTTATTTATATAAGCAATCAACTAAGTGGGATGTAGGATATTTTTGGATTTTTTTTGATGAATTTTGGGAAGTTATCATAAGGTGAAATTATTTTATTCAAAGAATTTCCTCCCATTTCACATAGATTATTTATCAATTAAGTTTAGAATTAGAAAAATTTCACTATTATTTTATACATTACCTATATCATATATCAATGTGATGAACTGGTGAACTAAAAATTTCAATGTTTTCAAGTGTGGTTCTAGTGATATTTGAAATGGATGTTTCTATAAATATTTTCTCGAATGTGTGATGATATTTTTTATAGATCATTTTTTATTATATATTAAATTTAATTAGTAAACTAGAAAAATGTAAAAATGATCATATATAAAATATTTGACATAAAAATTTATATATATCTAGGCTGAATTTCATGTAAATTTTGACTTCTCTCTTAATTATGGAGAACTAAACAATGGATTCATTTTGAGTAACATATTTTTTTTTCTATTCATTATGTTGAGATAAAGGTATGGTTGATTTTTTTTATTATCTTAGATGAAAAAAATTATCTTTATATATATGGATTATGGTGGCACAATGGTGGACCGGTAATATAGAAAAGGAAATCCAATATTGGGTATTATGTTAATAAAAAGGCCAGATTTCCATCCCCTTTCACAAAGTTATAATGTGAAATAGTTCTTTATGGGTATCTTGAATCTATTAAATACACATAAGATGATTTAAATAGGATAGAGTCATGGATGAGACGATTCAAATATTTGAGGACCGTTCAGTCCATATATTATGAGGATTGGACAACTGAGGAGGAAACTAAATACTAGATTACATGGGTGTATCAAACCAACCTAGGTCAACTTGACACCTCACCCAAGATGGCTCCACACAAGACCCAATGGGCATTCCCGATTGACATGGGCTAGTGAAATGAACCTGGGTATCAACATACATAAACATTAAAATGATTTCAACATGAAAGTTAAACAAACATGTCTCATGTATAACTAGATAAAGATAAACTACAAGATTAAAAAAAATAAAATGTATTCAACCATGAGAGATACATAAAAAATAAAAAAGGTTAAACATGGTAGAAAAATCATCCAAGACCAAATAAAGTGTCCATGTGACCATTCATTACAACTATCTCAACCTACTATGAAGGAAACATCAATCCTAAAAAGATGCCAGGATATACGAAATTCCATCATTTACTAGTAAACTACAAAAAAATATGTATACCCCCAAAGAAACATATTGGGTGTGAGAGAATATCACAGTTTTATACCATCATGAATTAATACAATTTATATTTTAATATAATAATTAGTTATACCTTTAAAATAAAATTGGTTCTATAAAAATATTTCATTTGGAAACATTTTTCATAAAACACTCATTAGTTTTTCATAAAAAATAATCCACATCCAAAGCTAGAAGAATATGTAAAAAAATATGAATGATAACATAGTGGGAATCAGTTAAAGTATTTCATATCTTAAGTAATAAACACTTGTGTGGTAAAGTTATATAAAAAATCATCAGCAATAAGACTAGGAAAAAATGGGCTATATCCTAAGGGAATTTGAAACTTAGACATGAAAGGAACACTAAGATGACATAATGTGATTTCTAATGATAAAAATTCTTGAAACATTCTATCACTATTAGGAAAACCCATTAGATATCACATTATAATGAGAGACTTTCCATAATCTCTACTGGTGCCCCACTGAGTAGAAATGTGCATAAGTCCATAACTCAACACACTCATGCTTTCCAAAGTGATATGTTTTTAAAATATTTAGGAAAAAAGTTGATAAAAATATTATAAAACATTGAAAAAGGAGAATCATTAATGCTCCCACACAAGAAAACCCATTTTAGAGTTAAAACCAACTTTTTTAAATTAAATCAAATTCATGATGTGCATAATATTTTTAAATAAAACCCCATTTTAAATCCATTTTCAAAACAAATAAAGATTTATTTACCTAAAATAGACTTCATATATTTAAAATAATTTAATATAATATTAAAAAAAATAAAAACACAAGAAAAAAGGCATGTCATTAGAAAGAACCATTGTTTAGAGACATCTATATCTCCAATAGAGGAAACATATTCTCTGTAAAAAAAGATGGGACAAAATGAAGAGATAAAGTCCTAAAAATCCTAAGTCCATAAGAAAAATATTCAATTCCCAATGAACCCCTATATATTTGGCTATCACAGTATATTTTGGTTCCATGGAATTAAGGGGAACTGAGATCAAGAGTGGATCTTGAGAAAAGTTGAGGAATCACTAGAAGATATACACACACATTAAATAGATCAATAAAAATCAATAAAGAATTGCAAATATACCTAGGGGAGAACATCATAGAATGTTAAGGAGAGACTAGGTTGAGCTAATAATGGATTAGAAGGATATTATAGTTAAAAAAATCAATTTTATCATGGTAATTTTTAATTTTTAGGAAAGTTGATTGGGTCACATGATTACGTCGTGTGGTTAGAAAAATCATGTACTAACATGTACCTTGAAAGCCAAAGAACATAATTACCTAAGAATAGAAACATAATTATAAAAACCATAATCAAGATGTTTGATAGGATTTGGACCAAAAAAATTTCATCTATATTATTTTCTTGGTGACTTACTTGATTATTAACACCCTGATTAAATCATGAAAATCAATACTAGATCTAATATATATATTTCACATGAGTACCACATGGTTATTAAAAACCATTCATAGATCGTGTTCTTGGTTTTTTATGTATTTTGGAGATCCAAATTTGATATAAAAACATTTTTTAATCCCATTTTCACTTTTAAAACATAATAAAACCTTGTTTGGTATTTTTTTCTGAAGTTTGGTGGTTCTATTTTACTATTTTACATTAGGGTAGAATTTTTTCCTTTTGATGAAATATGGACTTGTGCAATTTGATTGAATTTTTATGATGAATACATGGACTTATTATATCTAGGACATGGAATTTTCATATAAATGGAATTGACTTCTTGTGATAACATTTTAGAATTGGATTCATGACATTATATCTTTCTTATTAAATTGATATCAACTTATCACAAATATGATATGGGTTTATCAACATATCTTGGTTGAGATGTTAAAACCTAAAAATCATAACAAATATATTCTATGTTGGGTATTGTTTTATATTTTTTAAATACATTATAATCCATTAATGAGTCATTGTTAATAAGGTATTTAGTTCATTAATGATACAATTAGGGAATTAATTTATTTTCTTACCCATTAATTTAGGTTAATGGTAGACTAATAGTAGACACAAAAATCTAGTGAGATATTGGTGAATTTTCCTGAGTGATCAATAAAAATGAATAAATTTAAGATGTGTGTTGTTATGTGGATATCTTAATATATTATGAGTTTATTTCATGGGTATATAACACTTCATAATTATTTTTATAAGGAAGACTGCTGAGAATATTTCATGCTTCACATCTACTATCCACAAAAATGGATGGTTAATTCCAAAGGAGATGTGTAGTGATATATCTATCAATAAATAAAGAACTAAAATTATTACCCATACTTGGAAAACATTTGGATGAATTGTCATGAACTAACCCTTGTCGACCCTAAACTGGTCACTCAAGACCGTCCGCAACAAGGCCCGAAGGGCGTTCCCGATCCCCATGGGCTGGAAACTAGTGCTGAGAATGAATATTAAACTACTGGGAATGATTTAGAAAATGAAAAAAATATAATTAAATGAAAATTTAACTAAAAAATAAAAATGAAATGCATAGGAAAAATAAATAAACTACTACACATACCTCCATGTGACCTCATAGGTCACCACCAAACAAAGAACCATGTTCACTCCTAGAGTAATTCAAAAATGGGAGAATATGAAACTAAAAAGATAAAGTAGGCATGACCACCAAAATGCTCAGTAGAAAATACAAAGATAAACCATTATTGATGACCTACTTCTAAATTTAATTCCTTTCTTTCTAGTTTGAAAATAGGATATATAAAAACAAAAGGTTTTTCAGTCTTTTATCAAAATAAGTATCAGGATACATTTTTAAGAAAAACACTTTCTTTCATTTCACTTTCCAAAAATATTCCCCAAAACACACAATTAATTTAAATTAATTCATTTAAAAACCAACTAGGGCTAGAACAATCATTTTAATATAAAAAGAAAAATAATGGTGTCATGGGATAAAATAACTAAAAGAGCCACAAAAGAAAATAGGAACAAAAAAAAATGTAATCATGAGAATTTTTTAAACATAACTAGAGTGATCCCTAGATGTACTCTATTTGGAACCACCTACTGGTGTATGGTGAATCTCATAAGTCTATATCCAACTAACCACCCTCAACTGACCAATCCAATGGCACATCCCACCTGGACTCTCAACAAATCTAAGGGATACTAACCTGTCTAATCATGATTTATAAGAAACTATCACTAAATCCTCTAAAATATGCCTAGGAAACCCATGGTAATAATATATAGTGTAAGTATGAGGACCTCACACACGTAACTCAACTTACCTACTGTCACCGCACATGCCTACCCCAAACATGGACAACACTATATGATAACCCATAATGGGAAATCCCTCTTATAGAGGTTCCCTCTATAAATAAAAACACACACACACACACACACATATATATATATATATATCACACCATTAAGGTGCCAACCGAGCCGTCACATCATATGAACATTCGAACCTTTATTTAAAATGCATTAGTTTTCCAAAAAGCCTTTAAATTTACAAACCCAAATGAATTTACCAAAACATTTCAAAATACATTTCCAAGACAATGTTAAATGAAAATTTCACAAGATATTTCCAAACGAGACTTTACACCTTCAAATCCAATTCCATTTTCAATATTTTTCTCAAAACCAAAAATGAAAATTCACTAAATAACCCAAGATGCCAACAAGCTTTTATAATATTTAGAAATCAATCATTATTTAGAAAGTTCCAAATGAGCTGAACTTTAAATAATATACTCAGAACCATTTTCAAGTAACCCAACACACCAACATTCCGTTTATTAAATTACTTTTACAATGTATGAATCACAACAAATGAATTCACTCGAAAACAACCAATTTCTCTTAGGAAAAACCACTTTCAAGCCGTATGCATCTTAAAACCTTTCAAAACCCCCTTTCTCAATAAACACATATATCATGAGACAATTTTGGAATTCATAGTAAGCATTTTTTAAATTATTTAGAAGGATAATTTAAAATCCATAGAACCACACATTTAAAAGAAATCTTGAAACCATGCTTAATTAAAACAATTGATTTTAAAAGTTTAAGATAAAGTCTAACAACCAAGTGCACAACCATTTTTCAAGTACCATGAAAAATTATAAATATATATATATAGAATATAAATTTCATATAAAAATAGAAAAAATAAATTCCAAAAATAATCAAGAAATCATGGAATTCAAATTAAAGGCTTAGGCATAAGACCTACCTCAGAAGTTGCCTCAAATGAAAATTGACTTTGAACGATATAACAACATCATAAAATTATTCATCTATTAACACACATACATTTTTATATCTATATTTATACCCTTTAAACCCATGTACACATTCTTATATATATATATGCACCTATGTGTGTGTGCACATGCCTTCCTAGAGCCTTAAAACACACTACAAACACACCTAGGGACTAAAAATACCCTGAAAAAACCCACACACTCAAAAATAAATTACTGAAAACTCAAATATAAAAAATTTCCTAATTTAAAATTGAATCAAAGAAATGGAATTAAAAACACTTACCCAAAAACCATGGTGAAACCTGCTGCCTTTTCTGTACGAGACACAATCCCGCCTCGCCTTTAGTGGCATCTGCTGGAACACGGACCAACATCACCTCAGAGGCCATTCGTGCACCCTATCGGAGAAAGAGACACAAATCTGGGTTTAATACTAACCATAGGTTTTCCCAAATTTCATAGGATGATAGGGAGAAGAATTCACAATCAGAATTTGGGAGGAGAAGGGGAAGAGAACCATACCTCATGGATTTAGTGGGAAATCATGAAGAAATTTGGGATGAAGATCAACTAGAGAGGGATCCACAAATATTGGGTCGCACGCCAAAGGGGTTCCACTAGGGGGTGCATCGTGCCTACAAGAGATCGCGACCAGTGGGGTGATAAAAGGAGGTCACGAACAAGAGGGGGAGAGGGATCTAGGACCACACTCACCTAAGGTTATAGGGAGAAGGTTGCGTGTGCATTGGGATCCCCAAGGGGGTGCACGATGCTGGGAGGAGGGAACCCCTTTGAGTCTTCTAAAAAAAGAAACCTAACAAAAATATAATAATAAATAAATAAATAAATAAAAACTAACAATAATAATAATAATAATAATAATAACAATAATAAACTTAGTAATAAACTTAATAATAATAATAATAAGAATCATTTCATTTATAATAATAATAATATTATCATTATTTATTATTATTAAACCATTCTTTTAATTTTGTTTCATATTTCTCATTTTATTTTATTTTTCATTTTATTTTCATTAAATTTATTTATTAAATACTGGGAAACCATGTGGTTTACATATAGTTACCTACAGATCGATGCACAGTTGAGAAAACTATGCTAAAAATACACCACTCGACACTTCCCACTTATAGAGCTGAGCCACATGCTTGTCGCACAATTTAATAAACCGTGTGCAAGTAGTGAGCCATAACTCAAACCCACTTGGGTACCGCATGGTTACCCCAAACTATACAGGCTAACCATGCAATAATAAAAAGGCTTATTTTTTTAAAACATGACCTGTAGACTATATAAACTCAAAAGCGAGACTAAAGACAATTAAAATAATTAAAATAATTGACATAAATGTTCAAGGTGTGACAAGTCTCCCCACCACATACACTTTAGGCCCCCAGAAAGTCACCAAGATTAAAGTTAACTAAAACTTGAGTTAACGCCTGATCAAAACTGAGAGAAACTATGAAAATAAGGGTGACTATTCATTCCACAAGTCATACCCAAATAGTCCAAAGGAAACCACAACATAAGAATGAGGGGAGAACAAAAGGAG
Source organism: Viscum album (assembly GCA_963277665.1). Lineage (NCBI taxonomy): Eukaryota > Viridiplantae > Streptophyta > Magnoliopsida > Santalales > Viscaceae > Viscum > Viscum album. Next base: position 1,298,458,062 of record OY728135.1, read on the forward strand.
GTTCTCCCCACCATAAAGATTCCACTAACACGAGATATTTAAAATATAAAAAATACACTATAAGAACTCAAACAGGAAACCTACTATGATGAAACACAACATATCGGGATGCTGAGATGGGGAAATCCCTATAAGAACTATCAAACCTTTACATAAGGGTAGAAAATAGCACCGTAGGAATTAAGATTTTTCCACACACCAGTCAAACCCCCAATACCGGGGAAAACCCAAAAAAATAAACCAAACTAAAAAAAGGTTCAAAAACACTACCCATTAATCCCATAACCACAAGTGCTTCCAAACAATCACCAATAAAACCGAAACAAACACCACTAATCCAAGGTCCAAACACCCCTTAAGAAGAAGAGAAACTATGAAAGACACATTAAAACCGATGAAACTACTTTTATCTCAATAAAGAAAGTTCACCACACTGTCACATCAGAAGATGAACTTATAACAGTAGGAAAATAAAATCTAGGAAACTTTAGACATTTCCATTCCAACATGGAGAATAAAACTAGGCTGTAGTTTCACACACCCCCAGTAACTCATGAATGTGTGCGAGCATCACCCTAAGATCTGCTGCTGGGGATCTGATGGTTGAATAGTCTCTTTCCTCAGATTTAGGCACTAATATCCCCCAATAAAACTCCTCATTTGAGAAATTCTTTCTGAAGAACTTCACCAGATTATCCAAACAACCACAACGATGACAAGTCTTCATAGGGATGCGACATGACAGCTTTGAAAACCCAAACTGGCCACACTAATGGCACATCAATGAATTTTATAACGAACTAAGAGCCAAAACCAACAAGGAAGATTCCTTAGAGACAGGTTCCTCCAGCATGTACTTCTTTCCAGATGGAGAACCTTTACAATCAACAAGAAACACCATATTTCCAACCACCTAAACTCCGTAAACCAACTCATTGAAGTGGTCAGCACTGACCTTCATTGTCCATTGTCCTTGTTGAACACACATGATCTATTCCCTATTTTTTACCTTCACATCCTTGGGTATGAACCATCAAATAAAAATAGGCTTAAACACCTCCCATGTCATACAAAATTATAGTGATGGCGGGGAGAAAAACTCCCATTCTTCCAAACATGGGTCCTCAAACTACCCCAGGACTATATGCACTCAAACAAATTTGAGAGTTCCCAATAATCTGAAGACACACTCTACCTCTTCAATCCACTCTATTTACCCAAAAGTAATTTAATAACCATGATAAATAGGAAACACTCGAGAAGAATAAAAAACATGAATCATCAGAATCTTTAAGGACCTCTCTGGGTGGCACTTTCCAAAAAACACTAAAAAAAACAAAAACTAATAACAAACCAAAGCATAGTTGAAAAGTACACTATGAACCAAAGAAATGGGCTCACAAGGAAAAAAAATACAAACATGACAAAAAAATTACTTTCAAAATCCACCAATTTCATTTAAATTTCTAAATTTTCTTCCACTAAGTCCACTTTTCACTGAAAAACCCACATTTTAAAACAAAAACCAATTCCCAAAACCTTTAAATTTCAAAATCTCACCCATGGAATCCTATGAACCATGATAAGAGTTTCCATCTAATTCCATCCATGTGTTCCAACACACATTTCCCAAACATACTCAAACACATGAAAACATCCATAAGGAATACCAAGGGTCGCACCCATCTCATTTTCTTTACCAATTCCATGAATTTACCAAATTATTAAACCCAAAAAACTTTCAATTTTTAAAACTCGATTTACCTATTTAAAACCATTTGTAAAGAAGAAAATTTATTTAAAAAACATTTTCATTTCCAAAATCACTCACACTAACTAAAACCAAAATGGAACTCAAATTACAAGAATCTACCAGAATAAGGAACTTATGACTATGCCTAACTTGGTGAAATGGTAATGGGCCATGCCCTTAATAAGATATAACCCTAAAAGAACCTTGAACTGGGCACTTGGATATCACATGGGTCACTACTCCATTTGAAATCAAAACATGACACTAGATCACCTCTATTTTCAATCCTCAATACAAAATAAACATAGGGAAAAAGTCTAAAATCCTAGACTAACCCTCATAACATGAAGATCAGTGCCAGAAAGAGTTCAAGTTTCTCTTCTCGCACCTACCTCCCAAGTCCTGATAGTCCTAATCTCTATCTACAAGACACCCAAATTAATAAGGGACTCCTTTGACACTTTTTTTCATGAACCAACCTAGGTCGACCCTGAACAGGTCACTCAAGCCGATCTGTGACAAGGCCCAAAGGGCATTCCCAATCCCCACAGGATAAAAACTAGTTTCAGTAATCAAGATTAAAATGGCGTGAATGATTTAGTCTATGAATAAAAGATAAGTAAATGAAAATTGAATTGTAAAATAAAAATAAACACTCATAGGGAAAATAAATAAATTGCTACACATACCTCCATGTGACCTCATAGGTCACCACCAAACAAAGAACCATGTTCGCTCTAAGAGAGATCCAGAATTGGGAGAACCTGAAACTGAAAATATAGAGTAGGAATAAACATTGAAATGTTCAGTAGGAAATCCAAAGATAAACTATTCTCGATTCCCCACCTCTAAAGTGAAATCCTTTCTTGATAGTTTGAAAATAGGTAAAATAAAAAAACAAGGTTTTCCACTCTTTTATCAAAAAAAGTATAGGATTCTTGAAGGACCCTGGGACACCCTGAGAGGGGAGGGGTGAATCAGGGTGACCACTTTTTCTTTTAATGTGATGGATCTTGTTCCCACGTTGGTAGGAACTCGTTGAACCTGTATGATGATTATGATTAGAAAGCAAACATTCACATGCACAGAGGAGACACGACCCTTTTTACTTGGTTCACCACTAAGGGCTACGTCCAAGGAGCATACGCCGACAGGCTATCGGCCGTACCAAAATCCACTATGCTTCACTAGCTGTAGATTAAAAAGGTTCGGGTACATACACTCTGTCCCAGGCTCACTGCCTTTACAATTGTTCAGGGATAGCTCACTGCGTCCCTCGGGGCACTCCCGTTGACTCCCCTAGCTCACTGCCGTTGGTGAAGTCTCACTCAGTTTATAGACGTGAAGGTCTCTTCATCATTTGCATAAGAATGCATCCTTTGTTTTATGTAGATGCTCTATTGAATTCCGATTCTCACCAGAAGCAGAATATCACTTTTTCTTGAATGTATCGGGTAGTCTCCTGGCTTTCGTGCAGGTCCAAACAGGCCGACGAGCTTCAGCAAAACCTGGCGCGCTTCTCCAAGCCGGACGCGCAAGTCCAAATATGGCGCGCAAGTCCAAATTGGCACGCAAGTGTCACCAACGCACCTGCGCGATGCTTCTTTCCCCAACAATAAACTTGCGCGGTCCACTTCCTTTCTCTCCCAAACCGCCTTGGGCGCTCAGCAGACAACCGGCGTGCAAGCTCTACTTGCGCGACCAAACAACCTCATGTGCGGCTCAACCACCTGCGCGACGAGAGATCGAACAATCTCCAAGTCTCGAACTCCGTGGGAAATGAGGAGGGGTGGTCCAATATTTATAGGCAAACTAGACCCCCTGCGCGAAGGCGCGCAAGTCCCTCAGCGACGCGCAAGTCTTGTCTCCAGTTACCTCTGTCGCGCAACTCACTTGCGCGACCCAACCAATACTTGCACGACCTTCTTTCGTTAGCCAAATTTTGAAGTTCTGATCCTCAAAAACATATGGCGCGCAAGTCTTTTATCCTACAAGATCTCAGCGCGCAAGTACCTTTTCCAAAAACAGTTTACTTTATTGGCCGATTTTCAGGCCCAAAAATTTGGCAAACACTGGGAAACGACGCCACCTTCACTACTATTTTCTACTTGAACGGTATGATCTCTTTGTTGGTACACATCCTGAACTTCCACTGAGGATTGACAACAAACACAAACCATACACCAAATCATTCTTTGAAGACCCTGGTTCCAACAATTCTATTTTTAAGGAAAAACCTTTGTTTCATTTTACTTTCCAAAACAATTCCCCAAAACACATAATTCATTTTCAATTAATTATTTTAAAAACCAAATAGGGATAAAATAGGTATTTTAATATAAAAACCAAAACAAAGGTGTCATGGGATCAAAAAACCAAAAGTGATACAATAGAAAATAAAAACATACAAATATGTAATCATGGTTGTTTCCTAAACATCCCTAGAGAGATCCCTGAACGTACTCAATTTTTAACTACCTACCAGTGTATGGTGAAGCTCCTAAGTTTATAACCAACTAGACACTCTCAACCAAACAATCTAATGGCACATCCCACCTATCCTCTCAACAAATATAGGGGGCACTGACCCAACTAATCAGGGTTGATAAGAAAACATCACTCAATCCTCTAAAAGGCACCCATGAAACTGATGTTAAGAATATACTCTGTAAGTAGGAGGCCCATGCATGCATGAATCACCTTACTTGTGGTCACTGCACATGCCTACCTCAGACACGGACACCACTATACAATAACCCATGAAGGGAAATCCCACCAATAGAGGTTCCCAATACACACACACACACACATACATATACATATATATAAGTTCATTAAGGTTCCAACTGGGCCTTCACATCATATAAACATTCAACCCTTTCTTTAAAATGAACTAGTTCTCCTAAAGGCCTTTAACTTTACACACCCAAATGCATTTATCAAAACTTTTCAAAATCCATTTCCAATACATTGTAAAATGATAGTTTCAAAAGATATTAACAAACATGCATTTACACCTTCAAATTCAATTCCATTTTCAATATTTTTCTCAAAACCAAAAATGAAAATTCACCAAACAACCCAAGATACCAAACGGGATTTCGTAACATTTAGAAATAAACCATCATTTCTAAAGTACCAAATGGGATGAACTTTAAGGAACATACTTATAACCATTTTCAAGTTACCCAACACACCAACATGCCATTTATTAAACCACTTTCACAATTTATAAAGCACAATAAAGGAATTCACTCTAAAACAACCAATTTACCTTAGGAAAAACCACTTTAAATATGTATTCATATTAAAACCTTTCAAAAAAACATTTTCCACCACAAAAATAAATCACAAGACACCTTTGGAAGTCATAAAAAATTTTTAAAAATTATTTATAAGGGTAATTGAACAGTCATAGAACCACACATTTAAAATAAAGATTAAAACCATTCTTAATTCAAACAATTGATTTTAAAAGTTTAAGAGAAAGTCTAACAACCAAGTGAGAAGCCATTTTTCAAGGACCATGGCCAATTATATATATATATATATAGAATATTAATTTCATATAAAAAAAATGAAAAAAACAAATTTCAAAAATAATAAAACAATCATGGAATTCCAATAGAAGTCTTAGGCATAGAACCTACCTTAGAAGTAGACTCAACTGAAAATCGACATTGACAGCTTTAATGATGCCATCAAACACTTCACCCTTGCACACACATACATTTTTATATGTATATTTATACCCTTTAAAACGATGTACACATTCCATTCTCCATGAGGGAACATGTACAAGGGATATATATATATTTATACACACACACCTATATGTGTGTGCACATGCCTTCTGGGAGTCATCAAACACACTATAAACACAACCAAAGACTCAAAATATCATGGAAAATACCAACACATTTAAAATAAATTAGTAAAATATTAAATATAAAAAATTCCCTAATTTAAAATTGAACCAAAGAAATGGAATAAAAAAATCTTACCCGAAAACCATGGAGAAACCCACTGCCTTCATTGCGTGAGACCCAATCCCCCTCGCCTTCAGTGGAGATTGCCGAAACATGGACCAACATCACCCAAGAGGCCATTCACGCACCCTATCGAAGGAAGAGACATAAAATCTTGGTTAAATCCTAACCCTAGGTTCAGCTGATTTTCATAGGATGATGGGGAGACCAAATTACAACCGGAATTTGGGAGGAGAAGGGGAAGAGAACCATACCTCATCGATTCGGTGAGAAATCATGAAGAAATACCGGAAGGAGATAGACTGAAGAGGGATCTGTGGAGAGGGGGTTGTGCACCCAAGGGGTTCCTCCAGGGGGTGCATCACGCCTAATAGAGATCTCGACAGGTGGGTGTGATAAAGAGGTTGTGGCCAGGAGGGGGAGAGGGAGCTAGGGTTATGATCACCTAGGATTAGAGGGAGGTGGTTTCACGTGCGCTGAGAGCCCCCAAGGGGGTGCATGATGCTGGAAAGAGGAGACCCCTTTAGGTCTTCTCCAAAAAAAGAAACCGAATAAAAAATAATAACAAAATAAATAAATAAATAAAAACTAATAATAATAATATTAAACTTAATAATAAACTTAATAATAATAATAATAATAATAATAATTTAATTTATAATAATAATAATATTATCATTATTTATTCTTATTAATTTTTTTTTAAATTTTAGTTTATCTTTCTCATTTTATTTTATTTTTCATTTTATTTTCATTAAATTTATTTATTAAATATTGGGAAACTGGGCAGTAGAGACATAGTTACATGCAACCTAATGCACGATTGAGCAAACCATGCTCAAACTACACCACTCATCACTATCCACTTAGAGAGATGGTCCATATGATTGTCACACAGTTTAATAAACCGTGCGCAAGTAGTGAAACACAACTCAGACCCACCTGGGCACCAACAAAGGCACCATATGGTTACCCCCAACCTTGTTTAGCTAACTGTTAAACAATTAAAATGCACTTATTTTTTTTTTAAAATTTGGCCAACGGACTACATAAACTCAAAAGTGAGACTAAAGATAATTAAAATAATTAAAATAATTGATATGAAATGTTAGGGTGTGACACGAATAATGGTAGGTGACTCACTATCTAGGTTCTTGGTGGCCTTTAGAATGGAGAAGTATGTGATTATCCTTTTATTATGATATTATGTGGTGTGAATTACATACATACACACATTTTTATTTTAGGTTTTATTATACTGAGTCATGGGTACTCTAAGGTCATTTCACCACCCTAACACCAAATTGATGGGTATCTGGCCTTTAATCAGTTCATATTTATAATTTAATCCATCCCGACACAACTCGCCCAAAGAATAGGTTCTTTTGAATTGCTTTGATCCATATGTCATTGTCATCATTGCACCTTTTTGAGTCATCCTAATACCAGATCTCTAATTTCATATCATTTCACTAAGAATCGAAGGCGCAATGATTTATTATTAAAATTTTGTGGAAGAACAAAGAAAACACATCAAGACTGTAAGAAATCGGGGGATAACAATCACAAGAAACAATCCCAAGGAATGAAACTCAATTGTTGTTCATTACGGACTTGATACGTTCCTATAAGAATGATGAATGAATCAAAATAAAATAGTAGAACCAAATTCCAAAAAACTATGAAAATATCATCCCATCCTACAAGTATAACCGATCTAAAGACTAATCTATTCATGGATTAGTCCGTGTTCATTGTAGGAAAAAATAATGAGAAAGAAGAATCAAAATAATGCATCATATCAAGATTTTGGATCAATCACTGATGAAGATCGGTCACCACCTCATCAATGTTGGAGAGATCTACCAAGAGCGGCGTTCATCGATATTTGATCCGAAGTTCTCTCATTTCCTGACGAGAGGATTCTCCAGATCTCTCTCTCTAATGCCTCCAAAGGATTATAGAGTTATGATCCCAAACATGGATCTTTGAAAAAAGGTTTTATTTAAAATAAAACTGTCATTGTGTCGCTATTTTGATGAAATAAAAATAAAATAATTTTTTTATAAATTTATTTTATTCATTCAAAACACTCATGATGAATTTCCAAAATCGACCCATGATGACCAATGTTAGGTCACTCATAAGGTAAATAAACTGTTATGAATGCAATTATTTCCTTGTATTTCTGATCCATAAACCTGTTTAGATGTTATTCCACTTTTTCAGGAAAACTTCACTTGATTACGATTTAATATTTTAATATTTTTCAAACAGTTATTTCGAGCACAGCAGGTCTTGAAATCAAAAATAATCTCAATGTATTTCCTAAAATTTAATATATATAATATTTAAAAATAATACACAGAAAATATGGGATATTATTCTTCAAATGTGTATGAAATATGTTGAGATGTATGGTAAGAGATTTCCATCTCACTTTTATTCTATGTGTGACACATTCCATATTCACCACGTGTTTGTTTTATGTGGTATATATACTGACCATGGATGTATTTTGTGATGATTATTTGTGAACTTATGGTGAATTATACAGTGATTTTAAAATATCCCTTTCTTGGTGTTTATAGTTAAAAAATTTCAAAAGTCATTAGGGGAATTCATCTCAATTCATCTTCTTTGGGATATATGTTATGTTTTACATCCATATTATTTTATGAGGTGTATATATAGACCATTTGGAATGTAATATAATGAATTTATTTATTCTCATGATATTTTATGTTTCATTTAATGTTATTCCATCATGGGTCTTATGATGTACTTTTACAAATGTGGTATGAGTTTTATGATACAATTTCACTGTTTATTGGGATTGTTTATGTTTATGATTCTGATGATGAAATACCATAAAATATATCTAAAAAATCTGATGAATTTTCTTATCCAATGGTTATTTATTAAGAATAAAATTTTTTACATCATTTTCCTATTTTATTTAATTATGATTACAAATGGATATTTTAAATAAAACTTACATTATTTCTCTATTTAGTCAAAATCCATATTTTCTTCCATATCAATGTTTTATATTTTTTTTAAAATGTTTCAATGTTATTATTAGTTTATTTGAATTCATTTTTTTCCATTTTTTACTTAATGTTTTTTAAAAGGAATCTTTAGGTCCTTTTCAAATCAATTCCAATTTGGATTTTACCAAAAACAAGAAAGGAATATTTTCAAAATCATTTTACATCTAAGATGAATTCCTTTGATGTTAATTATAAATAAATTGAGATATTATCTAATGATACCATCATTCGTATTTCTCTATATGTTTTAAATTTATGATGATAATTTTTTATGAAACCCATTTCTTTATAGTGGGTTATAATATGATGAAATGTCTATGAAACCCTTTTTTTACAACGAGTTATGATGTGATGAAAAATTTATTAAACCTATTTCATTTATGGGTTATGATAATATGAATGTTTTATGATCTTTTTTCACACATATTTAGTGATTATGTGATGGGTGGGACCTATATCTCCTTCTAATGCATTGGGAAATCATCAATATCCTATAAGCTTTGAGGGTACATGAGATGTTATACCAAGCCTAAAAAAGGGAACACAAGAGGTTATCCAAATTCTGAAGTAGGTAAACTAGTTCATAAACAAATACTAACATTTTATTAATATCTTGGTTGGTATCCTTGATTTTTTTTTGCTGATGTGTTTTCTAAAACTCTACATTTTAAGCCAATGTTTTGATCTCAAGGCCTATATACTTTGATTCATTTATTACTCACATCTTATGAATATCCAATATTTACACCATTAATATAGATTTGATATTTGAAATACGGTTATGGTTTTCATATGATATTCTCATGTTCTCATACCATTATACTCATGTTGTATTTAAATATTTCCCTTTCTTTCCCATTGTGAGAATCTGATCTCATCATTTGTTTTGTTTATTTTACCTAGGTTATTATGATAGGTATCATGTGTGATATACCTAAGAAGGTTTTTTTGCTATGGGGAGATAAGTTAGAGATGATTTATAACTCTTATGGACTAGTTATTTATGTTTCCAAGTTTCAAAAGGCACTATATCTTTAAAATCACTGATCATGTGTTTGTGTAATGTAATGAATAGTCATAGAAAAAGATGTAATATCTATATATGAAAATCATGGGTTATTATAGTTAGTATAAAAGTATATGTTTAGTTTTCTATGGTATCTCAGATGTAATTTTTTTTGGAGAACAAAAAGGATAAGTCTATGAATAAGAAAATATCCTAGAATTTTGGGGAATGATATACTGAGTGGTTTCTAAGAGATTACATCCATGTCTGGATATTACAAGTAGATTTGGTTTTGTAACTACTATACCTAGTAGTAAAAATAATGAAAAACGTGTGTTGGGGTTGACTCGAGTTTCACCTGGTATAGAAAAATGGGTCTTACTGTGCACCTAGTTTGACACTCTTGAGGGATATGTTTTGGAAATTCAAAAACTCTTTATAAACCATCATGAGGGTTTGAAATAATGACTAGAAGTGACCTAGGTTAAACATAAGGAATTATAGATCCAAAATAAGGTTTAATTATTTAGACATACTATAAGTTATATTTGTGATTATATGGGTTTCCTATATGATTAGTGTTTTTAACACTATGTTTTTTGGTATTAGTAATGGTGGGATCCAAAATGAACTAGGCTAACATTTAATGAAATAAAAAATGTGTTGATGAGAAACAAAATGGGATGTTGACTTTAGTGAAGTATATTGTGATTATTCCTAATAAATTTTCATGATATATGATTATAAGAATTTACATTAATAAAATCTCTAACTGTACAAAGAGGAGAAGGATATAGGGTAATGAGATATCAGGTGGTGGAGACCATATAAGAATGAAGATTTGGTTTCCTATATATCTTTAATGAGGTAAGAAACATACAACCTAATGTCTTTAAGGAACGAGATTATAGTTTTAATGTTGAAAATAAGGAAAAAAATCAATTTATTACTGATTAAAAATGAAAATTTAGTTCTTAAAATGGATGAGAATAATGATTTCACTTTGGAATCATTGACAATTGAATCTTTTAAATGTGGAAAGATTTGGAATTATAAAGATCTATGTCCTTGGAGGAAATATCATAAAGATAACTAACAAGTAATCATTATACTATTAATTATAAAGAGACTGCAAATAACACACAAAAGGAATAAAGTATTAAGAAATTAGATAATGAAGCATAGTTAATGGTTTAATAATGAATAAGAATGATTAAATTTATTTTTTATTTGGATTTAATAATTTTATTATATAATTATTTTATCAATGATATTATCATTATAATAATCATAAAACATATAATTTTTGTACTATAGTGTTATTCTATAAATATTTTAAGACACATGTTGAATGGTACCAAGAAAAGTGTCTCGTTGGAAAGTTAATCATTTATGAAATCACATGTTTGATAGAATATAAACCTTATTTTTTTTTATAAATTTTGATATAATAATGATAATGATATTTTTTTGAGATTTCATTGTTGATCATGAAAATTTTCATCATTTTTATGGTTTATGATATCTTTACTAGAGTATAATGCTTGTTAGGATTTATAGAATATATTCAACAACTTGGGATTGAATTTTTGGAAGCATGAAAGTTCTAATTATGGTTTTATGGTGATAGAGGTATTAAAATATTTTGAATGTTACATTAAGACCCAGTTTATATTATATAGGTAAAATAATGTTCATTTGGTGAACTTACTTATATGTTTTTCGACTTTTAATTTGGTTAGACAATATGGGTATTATTGTTAAGAATTTATAAAATGGATTATGTTGAATTTTGGCAGTTACAATTGAGGTATTAAAGATTAATGTATTATATTAGATAAATTTTTCTAACAATTTTGGATTTAGTAAGGATAGGAGAAATATCTTAGTACTCTTTTATGGATCTTATGATCCTTTAAAATATAATCTTAGTTCTTTGGGAAGAAAGAATTTATCTTTTACATTCAAATATTAGAGTAATAAATTAAGTGGAAATTGATTGAAGTAACACCAATTTATAAAATTGTTCTTATAAAATATAAATATATTAATTAAGTATATTTCCTTATATTCATAGATAATAAAATAAATATTTATCTTTAAGAAAAAAAAATGTTATCATATTACCTTCATATCTGATGAATCAAATGATATTTTAAATAATAAAATATTTATGGTTTTTATGTCATTAATATTCTGATCATTCCCTTTATTGTGATCAATGATCTTTATCACTCTCAATAATTATTTTCACTTTTCTTCCATTTCCTTATCTCCACTTCCTAACAATGTTCTCCTTCTTGGAAACCCAACTACCATCTATTCTAGATGAACTTTGTACTCCCCTTTCACTCTTATAAAATGGATGTATTATTAACCATTTTTACAATGTGGTTTTTCAAAAAAGGTATTTTCAAATTTCAAATCCCAGATCTTTGATGTCTAGATTAAATTACAAGGATACAATTTATTTAAGTAGGGATGAATGTAACACCCATACATTTTAAAAGAGAAAAATCATATTAAATAGTTTATATAAAATTAAATAAAAATATTAAAAGATATTGTAAAATGTAGATACTTTATGATATATATTATTTTTAAATAAATTCAACCTCTTTGATAGCTTTTTATAGACACAATACTACGTTTAAATTAAATATGATACTCTATTAAAATATTATTCCTTAAAAATTACATTCCTAAACTATCTGTTAAGATAGAAGTTATGAATATAACTAAGTAAATTTTAAAAATTATACTGTTTATATATGTATACAATAAATTCAATGGTTATCTATTTATTAGAAATTAAATAAGAACATTTTTGTAAAAAGAAGTGTTTTCAAAAAACCTATATTTTTTTAAACGGTGGGTTGATCACAATTTGAACACATAATATAAAATTAATTATTAACAAATTTATAAAATTTATATTAAAATATTAACTTAATTTATGAAATCATAATATAATAATTATTTAGTGTAAAATTTTGGTATTTTTCAAAAAATAGTGATTTTTATATAAATAGTTAAAAATATTAGTTTTTATTGATATTTGTGTTTTTATTTAATGAATTTTATAAGGTTAATTTTGTTTTAAAATTGTATTAAAAGTATCATTAGTTCAACTATATATTTAATAATACAATTTAGGTCATTATAATCAATTACATTTTTAATTTTTATTAATTTTTTTAATATTTTGAATATTATCTATTAGGAAAACTGTTTTCTTTTCACATATATGGGTATAATATTAAATTAAAAATTTACACTTAAGTGCATATAATTAGGAAAAATGGATTAAATAATTATGATAAGAATTATTTTTATCAAATATTATCTTTAACTTAATTTTCGTTTAAAATTATTAGTAAGAATAATAAATATTAATTTTGACGGTTAAAGTTAAAACAAATTTTTTGGGGGTTAAACTAAACAGATAAGGGTAAAATGAAAAATAAACTTATATTAAACTCATTTTATGGACATATTTAGACCTTATAACCTATAAGATTCATTAATTAACAATTTTTGAGTTTTCTGGTAAGTGAAAAAACATGGTTAAATGTTATTCCTTTAAAAACATCTGTATGTGTCCTCTCCCCCACTTATAAAAGGCCACCCACTCTCCTATCCTATTAGCACTAATTAAACAATTTAGTTAATACAATAGCTACACAAATATCTTCCTTAAATCCCTGCCCTCATCCTAGAGTACATGGTGATATTATAAATCCAATTTGGGTGGGCATTATATTAAATATAAGGAGGTTTCCCGAAGAAGAGGTAAAATTTTAAACTATGCATTTTTTTAAATGTTCTTCTAAATCCTTAAAATATTCTTAAATTATTATTATATAATATAAAAATTATCTCTTATATACTGATATGTTATTATTTAAATTGAAAAAATTATAACCCTCTCTTCTTCCACCAAATGTGAAATGAATCTGTCGATTGTTTATACAACATATTATCGACTCACGAACTAATGTTGCTCATTTTGCATCACCACATCTCATGGAAGGATATAATAATGGATTTAATGATTATATATTAAATTTATGATATAATTATGTATATATTTTTATAATACCACATATACATTATTACCTTTAGATCTGTTGTAAAACAATAATGTCTCTCGTGTGTACGACGAACTAACGCATCGCGAACTGAAGTGATGTGTTTTCCATTTATAGTTTAGATATATGTTAATAAGTATATTAAATGAATATATATGATATTTTTAATATAATTTTACCTATATAATTATGAAATTAGATATAACTTCTTAATTTCTATTTCAAGGGGGGATACGATAATTTTGTTTGTGTGTATGATGGACAACAACCTCATGAAGCGATGTGATTCATTTTTCACTAACGCTTTTCATGTAAGGTAATTAGGGTAAATTTATTGAATATTTGTGATATAAATTACATAAAATTTATTATTTTAAGGGAATATATTTTTTAACTTTTATTCATTTTATCCTTTGAGAAAATAGAACCCGAGATCAGGTATACATACATCATACTATCACTATGAATGATGTATTTCATTTTGCTTCTTTAAATTGTATGGATTAATATAAATACATATATAATGAATATAGATTATATTTATATAATTTTTAAAATTTTTCATATGATTCTACCATGATCAAATTAAGAAGACCAAAAATAAAAAAAATCAAAACATTCACAAAAAACAAAGCAGTTATTGTCCCGAACATGATTTTAACAAGAAATTGTTACTAAATCCATAAATAAAAGGTTATAAGTAAATAATATATGGTATATTATATATAATTGTTTTTAATATTTTTATAACAACCATATTTATATTATATAGGAGGATCACACATTCATAAAGTAAGTCCAGACATAAGATATGGGATGTCCGCCTCACTTTTATTTTCTATGAGACACATTCCATATTCAACATGTTTTTATTTTATGGGGTGTATCTAAATCCCAAGAATACCATTTATTATTGTTATCATGAAAATTATGTTGATTTACATATCAATTTTTGGATCTCTATTTTATGGGGTTTACCGTTCAAAAGTGACCATAATGGTATGTGATTTTTGCCTAAATTTATCTTCTTGGGGACATATGTTATGTTATGAACTCATATTCTTTCATGAGGTGTATATATGACCAATTTGGAATGTAATATAATTTATTTATTTATTTTTATGATATTTTATGTTTCATTTAAGGATACTATTTCATGGGTATTATGATTCAAAGTTACCAAAGTAGTAAGGTTTTTATGATACAATCTCATCATTTATCGAGATTGTTTATGTTTATACTTTTAATGATGAAATTGTATAAAATATATCTCATGAAACACATGAGTTTTATTATTATATATATATATAATTCTTATTTTTTCATCAATTTACTCTCTTTGTTAACTCATCATTTTGAAATAATGTTTTTAATGAAGACCGATATTATTTCTCTATACAGTCGACAACCATTTTTTATTCCATATCCTGGTTTTCTTAAAATGTTTTTGAAACAGTTTTAATGTTCGTTTGAGATTATTTAATGTCATTTTTTCATTTTTTATTTTTTATAAAATTAATCTTTATTTTATTTTTAAAATAAGGGTCATTTGGATTTTACCAAAAAATGTGAGAGGAATATTTTTTAATGTGTAAGAAAATTTCCACCATAATGACCGCTCAATATTTTAAATATTACTTTATAAGTTTAAAATAATATATTCAAACAAAGGGGCCTCAAGAATTTTTTTATGAATTTTTAGTTTTAAAATAAGGGATGTTTTAGATCTCTTATAAACCAATTATTTATGATTCCACATTTTTAAAGGAACTATACCTTTATAATCCTCAAGTGTATGTTTGTGTATTGTAATGAATGTTCATAAAAAATATAAAATATAAATGTATGGAAATATTGGGTATTTATAGTCATTATTAGTGTATTATAATAATTAAAAATTGGAAACTATGATGAGAAAAAATTAGTGAGAACCATATGAATAAGATTAAGTATAGGAAAATATCATGGAATTTCGGTGAAGGATATAGTTGTTGGTTTAGATGATATTAAATCCCTTTATGGATATCACATGTGTAAATAGTTCTGGAAAATATTTACCTAGGGGTAATAACTCAGAAAAATATTCTTCAGGCTTGTATTGAGCATTACCTAGTATATGATAATAGGCCTTACATTAGACCTAGTTCGACACTCTCTGGGGATATGTTTTAGAAATTCAAAAACTCTTTATGGACTATCATGAAAGATATGAATAATGTTCATGAGTGACCTAGGATAAATCTATGGTTTCAATGATTTACATGAATATTTCAAGGTTCAAACTTCTTATAAGTTATTTTATGATTATTTTATTTTCCACTATGAATATTGTTTCTAATAATATGCTTTTTATTTTTAGTCCATGGAGGGATCTAGAAGGGCCTAGGATATCATTGAATGATATAAAAAAAATTTTATGAGAAAAAAGGATGATTAAATGAGTAAAGAATATTTTGATTATTACTTATCACGTATCATGATATATGATTAAAAACTTTCACCTTAACCAACTCTCATAGCCACCAAAAAATAGAATAAAAGAGTTTTATGAAAGATCCAGTAGTGGAGAAATAGAGGAAAGAAGATTAATTTTCCTATATATTGATAATATGGGAAGAAACAACCAATTTAGTGTCTTATGGGAACAAGAATATGTTTTGGGTATTTACAGTAAGGTCACAAATCAAGTAATTATTGAGGAAAAATGATATGTTTTATTAATGACATGGATGTGAATAATGGTCTCCCTAGGGTATCATTGAAGTTTTAATTTTTTAAATATGGGAAGTATGAACATTATGAAAATTGATGAAATTGGGGGAAATATCATAACAATCATCAAGAAGGTATTATGATTAATGGTTATGCTATTGACAGTGAAGAGATTAAAAGTGTAATTTGAAAGGAAGTTAATATTAAGGAATAAGATGATAAAACATAGTTATTGGTTTATGAATGATGTAGAATGATTAAATTTATTGATAATTTGATTTAAATAATTTTATTTTCAAATTATTTTATCAATTATATTCTAATTATAGAATCATAAAATATATAAGGATTATACTATAGTGGTTTTTCTTTATACATTTGAAGACACATGTTGAATGGTACTAAGAAAAGTGATTCAGTGGAAAGTTTATCTTTAATGAAGTAACATTATTTTTGAAATATAACCCAAAATATATGATATAGGATGAGATAAAAATGATAAATAAATGTTTAAGTTATTGTATTTGTGACCTTAAATTGGTCTGTGATTTGTTGTTTGAGGATATCTTTGTTGGAGGTTACTCGATATTTGAATTTATGGAATATATTGAACAATCAAGGATATTGTTTTTCTAAGAATAGAAGTTTTAAATATGTTTTTTATTGAAATTGTTTTATTGACATATTTGGAATGTGACATTAAGATCTACTTTATATTTTATGGGAAATATACTATTGATTTAGTGGCCTTGATTATAAATTTTTAGACTTTGAATTTTTTCAGACATATTTTGGATGAGAATTATGGTTAACCATTTCTAAAATGTATTAATTTGAATTTTTGGAGTTACTATTTAGGTATTAGATATTAGTGTATTATATTGAATGACTTTTTCAAATCTTTTTGGTTTTTTTAATGATAGGTGGAAAAACTTGTTACTGTTTTATGGATCTTATGATCTGTTAAAAGTCAATTTTAGTGCTTCAGGCATGAAAAACGCATTTGGTATATTCACAACTTTGTGTATGAAATGAATCAAAAATTTATTTAAGAATAAACAAATGATGAGAATTTTATTATAAAATATAAATATATTAATTAATTATATTTCCTTATATTATTAGATAGTAAAAGAACTCCTCAACTTTAGGAAATGGATGTTGAAAAAATGTTATCATATTACCTTCATATACAATGAATCAAATGGAATTTTAAATCATAAAAGATTTAAGGTTTTGAGGCAATTAAAATTAAATTAAACGTTCAATTTCTTATGATTAATTATTTATATCACTTCAAAAATTATGTACATATTTCTTCCATGTATATATCATCACTTCCCAGTAATGTTCTCATACTTAGAAACATAGTTATTTTTTATTCTAGATAAACTTTATACATCCCTTTTACTCTCAACAAGAAGATAATTTGTTAACACTTTTTAAAATGTGTGATTTGAACAAATTTATTTCCAAATGTGAAACACTTTATTATTGATGTTAATATTAAATTGTAGGGACACAATTTATTTAAGGGGGTAGAATTTAACACCCCTTGATTTTAAAAGAGGAAAATCATGTATTATGGATTATATAAAATGAAAAATCACGACTAGAAGATAATGAAAATCCTCAATACGTTACAATATATATATATTTTAAATAAATTCATTATTTTAGATATCTTGATATGAAACCAACAATGAGTTTAAATGAAACATTATACTCTATTAAAATATTATTCTATAAACAAGAAAATTATAACCTATCTGTTAAGTTGTAAGTTATAAATAATACTAATTAAATCAATAAAATTATATTGTTTACAAATTTATATAATAAATTTAATATTTATTTACTAATTAAGAATAAAATAATAACCATTTAAAAAAGAAATAAATGTTTCCTCAAAAACTATATTTTTCTAAGTAGCGGTTTAGTCATTCTTTGGATACATAATTAAAATCAATTTTTACCCATTTTAGAAATTTAATATTAAAGAAAGAAATTATTTTTTTAAATCATCATATAAAAATTTATTATGCTAAAATATTGGGATTTTTTAGAAAATATTGATTTTTTGATAAATAGTGGTAAATACACATTTTTATTGAAAACTGTATTTTCATTTAAATAATGTATATGGTTTCTTTTTTAAATGGTTTTAAAATTTAAATTTATTAAAAAATTTCTTTTTTAATCCAATTTATTTAATTATAATCAATTACATGTTGAATTTTGATATAATATTTTTTAAACTTTTGAACATTTTCTCTTTCGAAAACCACTTTCTCTTCACGTATATGGGTTTAATTTTAATTTTAATTTTCCACTTTTATTAATTTAATTTGAAAAAATAGATTTAATATTTGGAATAATCTTAATATATATTAAATTTTATGTACATCTTGATTTTTGGTCAAAATGAATAGTCAAAACAATAAAAATTATTTATCATAGCCAATGTTAAAATAGGTTTACCTGGGGTTAAACTAAAATGATAAAGGATAAAATGACCTATAAACATGTACAAAAAAAAATTTTATGGACATATTTTGACCTTATAATCCCCAAGGTTTTATAATTCTTCATTTTAGATTTTTTTAATGTTAAAAGCATTGGTACACTTTATTCTTTTTGAAAATTCCATGCGTTCCCTCTCCCCCACTAATAAAAGGCCACCCCCACCTTTCCTATTCACACTTCCAAAACCCATTGGTTTGGATAATAACTACCCATATATATTACTTAAATCCCTATAAACATTATAGAGGTCATTTATAAATAATAAATCAAATATAGAAAGGCTTTTGGTAAAACCATATGAGGTTGTTGAAGAAGAGGCAAAGTTTTAAAAAACATGTTTTTATTTTACGTAATCTTATAATTTTTTCAATGATTCTTAAATTATGTTGATATAATTAAAAAATTAGATCCCATATACTGAAATTTTATTATATTAATGGAATAATATATATCCTTCTCCTCTTTCATCAAATGAGAAATGAAACTGTTGATTGTGTGTACCACATACTATCGTCTCATGAGCCGATGTTATTGATTTTATGTCAACACCTATAAATAATGAATATAATGATATATTTAATATTTATATATTATATTTGATATATAATTATTCCTTATAAATTATAATACCTTATATAAATTATTTCTTCCCAACCTGTTGGAAAAAAATAATGTCGTTCTTGTGTATGGAGGACAACCACCTTGCGAACTGATGTGATTTGTTTTCCATTTTTGTTTTACTTGGATGGTAATAGGTATATGTTAAATTAATATATATATGAAAATTTTAACATAATTTTACTTATGTAATTATTATACCACATATAACTTCTTACTTCCCATTCCACGGGGGATATGATAATATCATTCACGTGTACGGAGGACTACCGCATCAGAAAGAAATTTAATTCTTTTTTCACTAAAAATTTTCATGAATTTTAATTAGGGTAAATTTAATGAATATATTTGATATATTTTAAATAAAAATGTTTATAAAAAGTTATTATATTTTTTACCTTTTATTTCATTTTATATGTTGAAAAAATATAAACAACTTTATTGCTTATGTACAGCTTACCGCCTTCATGAACTGTGTATTTCATTTTCATTATATACATTTTATGTATTAGAATAAATACATATATACTGAATATATAACATATTTATATCATTATTAAAGTTATTTATGTGATTTAATTGTTATAAAATTAAGAGTACTGAAAATAAAAAATCAAAACATGCATGAAAAACAAAGTCGTAATTTTCCAAAACATGTAATTTTTAATAAATTTTTAATAAAAGGATATAAGTAAATCATAAATGGTATTATATATATAATTATTTTCATTTAATAAATTTATAATAAAATTATATTTATTATATAGGAGTTTTTAATGTGTTCAAAGGATGTAGAGACTTATGTTATGGGATTTCCATCTCACTTTTATTTTCAATGAGACACATTCCATATTCACCATGTGTTTATTTTATGTGGAGTATATAATACCCAAAAATAAATTTTATTATTATTATCTATAAAATTATAATGGTTTATATATCCATTTTAGTATCTATCTTTCCTGGGGTTTATGGTTCAAAAGTTACGGAAGTGATAAGGGATTTCTGTCTCAATTCAGCTTCTTTGGGACATATGTTATATTATGCTCCCATATTCTTTTATGAGGTGTATATACAACCTATTTTTAATATAATATCATGATTTTACTTATTATCATGATATTTTAGGTTTCACTTAATGTTAGTCCTTTATGGAGATTGTGATTCAATGTTACCCAAGTGTTAAAAATTTTATAAAACAATCTCATCATTTATCTGGATTATTTTTGTTTATACCAATGATAATGTAATTTTATGAACTAAATATCAAGAAATTAAATAATTTTATTATCATATTGTAATTAAATGAGCATAAATTTTTCACTTCATTTTCCTCTCTTAATGTACTAATGAATCCAATTTTTTTTAATGAAAATAAACATGATTTCTCTCTTCGGTCAAAAACCTTTTTTTCTTCCATATCATTTTTTAATTTTTTTTAAAAATGTTGTTAATAAGATCCATTTTAATTTTATCAAATATTTAAAATGAATATTTTTTTATCATGTATTACATTTACTATAGTAATGAAAACTCAGTATTTTAATTCTTTCATTGTTATATTGAAACACTATTTTCATAGAAAAGGAATTCCAAAATGTTTTATGAATTTTTATTTTTAAAAATTAATTTTCCAAGAAAGGTTATTTTACTCATGAAAATTTCCTAGTGTCTTTTCATAAATATTTTCACACTAATATTTTATCCTTTGATGTTAATTATTTCATACTAGTGATATGATCCAATGATACCATTCATAGTATTTATTTGGATGATTTATGTTTTTGATGATCAAATGTTTATGAAAACTGTTTCTTTACCTTAGGTTATTATATGATAAAATGATTATGAAACTTGTTTCTTTACTATGGCTTATGACATGATGATTTTTTTGTGAAACCCATTTCATTCAATGGTTTCTGATATGATTAATATTTTATGATATTTTGGGATAAGAATTTATGGATTTTTTGATGGGGTGGACCTATATCTCTTTACAATGTATTTGTTAGTGATCAATGTTCTTTGAGATCAGAGGGTAAATGAGAGGTGATCCCAATCCCAAAAAGAGGGTACATGGTAGGTTATACCAAACCAAAATCTAGTACACAAGTTGTTATCCTAACCCTAACACGTTGTTAATATCTTGGTGGGTAGACTTGACTTAAGGTTTTCTATTCTCATTCATTTCCCACTACTCTAAATATTATTCCAATACTATTATTTCATGGCCTATGTTCTTGGATTACTTTATTATTTATGTATTATTAACTACCAATCATGATTCCCTAACTCATGATTTTGATCTTTCATATACAGGTCATGTATTTCATATTTTATTCTAAATTTTTTAATATTCTTATACTCTTGTTATGTTTATTTATTTCTCCTATTTCTCCTTACTTGGAATCAAAGTTTACTCTTTCATATGTTTATTTTCTCCATGTTATAATGATAGGTATTATGTGTGATATATCTATGAAGTGTTCTAGTTACAAGGAACTATATTGGAGATGATGTTGAATTTTTATTCACTAGTTATTTATATTTCCATTTTTACCAAGGCACTATACCTTTATAATCCTTAGGTGTGTGTTTGTGTTGTTTAATTAATGCTCTTCTAATTTATGTAATATCTATGTATGAAATTTTTTGTTCTTTATATAATATCTATCAATAATTTATATGAGGGAACAAAATGAGGTATTAAAAATTATTTAACATAAAATTTATCTTATTCTTCTACTGAAATCATCTCTCAACTGGTTATGAAGTGATTCAACTCTGTTTGTTGAAAAAAAATCTATATAACATCTAACTTCCACGATGAACATGGAATACAAAAACTGAAATATATATTGATATAATCCCATTTATAAGTCATATTATATAGATTTTTCAATATCCACATAAGTCATTCATTCTTATCCTTCACCCTTTGAAACATAAGGCATAAAAAAACATTACAAAATATTTATAACTTTATTTTTGGAAACCAAAATCACAACATAACATTGTCATACATCACATATGTTTAAGGATTAACTACCTAAACATATTTTGTAATTTTTTTATAACATCAGCTTTCAAACATTATAGAATAAATACTCTATATTTGAAATATTTTTTTAATTCTTTTGCTTGTAACTATATATAAATGGTGTCTCCAAAATTTAAGTTATCACCTATACTCTTAAATTTTGAATTTTATGTTTGATTTCTTTTTATAAGTTCCAAATTAATATAAATTTCACCATTATGATATAGTTCCATGTGGTGTCCCTTATTTCCCACTTCAAGATAAAATTATACTATTATACCCAATATTTTCCATTAATTCACCACTACCTTCTCTTATAAACATATTCTAATCAAGTAGTTGAATCTATCATAACCATCATATTGTGTATAAGATAAATTAATATCAAAATTACAATGATACTCAACCCATATCTACTGTTCAAATCCCACTATAAGAAAATATACCCAAAATTTTTAAGATACAAATACACTAATAATATCACTCCAAATAGGTAATGTCCTAAAATTTTCAGGATTTTAATAGCCACAAAAAATTATAATTTCTACATGTTATAGTTACTCTCATGTTGTCACAATTTTCCCATTATATAAAATATCACATTATCGCATTATATAAACCCAAATCCTAAACCATCTTTAAATATATAATATTTCAATAATTTTCTATTAATAGATTTAGGTAGTAATTACACAAGAGTCAATGTAAATCAAATTATCAAATCATTAGTATCTTATTTTCACTTTGTATCTCAATAAAACTATTTATAGTTGTCTTATATGGTTTTATTTCAATATGTAATAAATCAATATTTCATCCAAAAATATAACGAAATATGCGTTAGAATTGTTTTGAATATGTAACACCCTGACCACAGTTTCCCAAAGTCGGTTCATTATTTTATTACATTGGCATGATCACAAGAAATCAAATCTAGAAGGACCAATTTGTTTAATAGCCTTGGAAATACTACATACAAAAAATAGCATTGGTCATAGTCGGATACTCATGAGGGGGGTGAATTGAGATCCTATAAAAATTTATATTAAATAGTTTATTTAAAATATCCTCCAGTTTAAAACTTAACAGGCTATTTAATCAAAGTAGTTAATTTATGAAAGTCTAATTGTTCAAATAATTTCTTAGAATATTGATTATTTCTTAGTTACAACAATATGATATTTTGATACAACTTTTGAAACTAATATAATAATCCAAAATAGTTATAAACATTAGAAAAGACTAACTATCAAAGTGAAATTTAGTTTTATGAAATACAGAAAAAAACAGAGAAAACTAAATTTGAAAACACAGCGGATATAAAACAAGAGGTTCAATCTCAAGCTAAGACTTAGTTCTATCCACTTGGTTATCACCTTCCACTAAGAAATCTATATAGATAACAGTTTTGATCAACACCCTGGATTAGGGTTTACACATCAGTATATAGACTGTCGAGGTAACAAGACCTCTACCACAGTTCTACATGGGTACAAAATACAACCAGGTCAAACAGGACCTATTCCATAGTTCTTTATTTGATAAAAAAGTGTAAAAAGGATATTTGAGTGAGGATATCTAGTATCCTCTAGTTTAGTGAATGAGACGCTGTGTGTTTTACAAATAGATACACACACTACTAGAAAGTGTAATAAAAGGTAAAAAACAAAGCAATAAATATTAGATATGGTATAGAAGGCTCTGAGTGTTATGCAGTTCAACTCTGGACTCTTTGGATGTAGCTGATGTGAAGGTTGAGTCCTCTTTTGGAAATAGACACTAAAATAGTGTGTCATGAAGGACTATGTTCTATATTCTAGGAATATGAGATGTTCTTCTCCTTTGATTCAGTTTAATGCTACAAAGATGTTGGAACTATGGTGAACATCAGTTCTCTGGTTCACAGCAAGCAGGAATGAAGAGTTCCTCCTGAATTATTCCTTTATGTATGTTGCTTGCGTGGGTCTGCTACTGTGTGTACTAATGTCCCCTTTTTGTGTTTTCTTATGTTCTTCCTTTCATGTTCTATTATTTGTATATATATTATTGTAGCCCAAAAATGTGCATGTTTTCAGGTATATGTTCTACCGTATAGTTCTGACATCCTCATTTAAGATGTCAGAAAAAAGCCTTAAATTAACCAGTCGCATTAAAACACTCAAAATATGACTGTTAGAAGTAATATTAAATAAAATAAATTTTAAAAAGTCTATCAGTGAGTCCTCTATCGTTATCTCCTTCTATCGGTGGCTCATTCCATCGGTGTGTCCTTCTATCAGTATTAGTGACTCATTCTATATGTGTATTCTTATTTCAGTCTGTCTACACATTGGTAAGTCCTTGCTTCGGTAGCACCATGCATATGTAGGTTCTTTCATCGGTATGTCCTTGCATTGGTAGGTCCTTATGTCAGTAGGTCCTTATATCGGTAACTCTTTTAAATTATCTGTAAGACAGTCGGTCTATCGCTGTGTTAATTGCACAATTGGTGAGTCCTTACATTGGTAGCACCATGCATCTTTAGTGACTCATCTATTAGTGATTCATTTTTCATTGTTGGTGATTCAGTTGAACTATCAGTTTCTCACCTCTTCTATCAGTGTTATTCAATCATACTTAGAATATTCAGCTCCATCGACAGTCTTACAACATAAATATGTTTAGAATGTGTTAAACTTTTATGTGACCATATATAATCATAATTAAAAATATTGAAACTTAAATAAACATGATTGAAATGATTAGGCATGATTAATAGGATTTGACATGATTTGTGATTATTAAAACCGTTGATACTAGAGGGGGTGGAAAACGGTATCATATAGGCCAACAATCTCCCGAGTTTTGATGATCACAAATCGTGGCATTATAAAGTAAAATTATTTGATGTGTAATATAATAATTCTACTTATCATCTCCCATTAGTGATGAATTTGACCAATATATAGATAAGGTTTAGAGGTAAAATAAATAGTAATGGTATTAAAAGGAAACAAAAATAATAGTATCAAATACTTATGACTTTTCTTCCCATATGTATTCAGAGGTATGGAAAATAAAATACATAAGAGGGATATCAAAATTATTAATAAATTCGGATAATTCCAAATTTTCTCCCCCTTTTTGGATTATCAATATGTTCATGGGTATCAAAGAGAGTTCTCCCCTTTTGATTCTAATTAAGATGAAAATAGGTAACAATGAATAATATGTATCAAATAATAAGATATAGAACAAAAATAAATGAAAGAAAAATTATTTGAATTTAATTAATCAATTAAGTACAATGTATCATAAAGTTTTAGGGAAATAAAAAAAAGAGACAGCCAACCAGCCCTATCAGAGAGTTATCCTCACAACTTCTCAGGATCAAGAGGTTCCTTCCCTTTCTCAGAGGGATCAATAGAGGGTACAATAGGTGGTGTCTTAGAAGCTAGAGGGTAGGAAGAAATCTTCAGAGGAGGTAGGATCACTCCTTCTGGAACATTAGGTGTAAGGCTTGGTTTGTGTTGTGAAAACACAAGAGGTTGAGTCTTCTCTTAGATCCTTGGGTGAATCTGAGTCATGTCTTGAGAAACTAACATCTGAGGTGGAGGCACTGATCCAATAGGTCCAATAGGTGTAGCAACATGCACCATAATTAATTCAATTTTCTCATGAAGATATGGATTCAACATATTGTTGAAATCCTCAATTATTTCACCACCATACTTCATAGCTTTCTCAAATTCATCTATATTCTCCATGAATTTTCCCAAAAGAGGGCTGAATTCCTTTAACTTCTATACTCTGTCTTGGAAGGCTCTAGTCACTAGAGGTAAAGACATATTCTCTGTTAAATACTTAAAAAGGATGGTCAACTGATGCTTGGTAATAATCATCTTGAAATAATAATCCACATTCTCTACAATTTGAGCATTAGATGTCTCAACACTCTTGGAATAGGGTCTGACCATATCATGAACATGGTCACTATTAATCTCAATTATTAAAAGACTATCCAATATAGAGTAACCAAATAGAGATTGAAGCTATTCCTTAACAACAATTCTAACTTCCTCAATTTCCAAAGCCTGAGATGTATGACCAAAGTTTGAGGGAATATCAGGAGCTGAGGTATGATTCTTCAAGGAATTAAGAATAGTTTCCAAATAGCCTTTATACTATGAGGTAAAATTGTTTATTTCAGAGACAATCCCATTAATTTCTTTTCTCATCTTGGGGGTGTTTGCAAAAATTGTTTTATCTATTGTGATTCAGTTGGGTTGAATTTCAATGATAACCTTTTTTAAAATTCTGACTACATCAGGCCCACTCAAATACCTGATTTGGAGTAGGAGAATCTTGCACAGACTGCTTAAACACTTTTATTAAAGATTTTAGAGAGTTTAATTCACTTCCTAGTAGAGTGTTTTTTATTTTATCTTGTTGAATCTCATGTTCCATTTGAGTTGGAACTGATACCTTCAATGCTAAACAGATTTCATCTTTAAACATTTCAAAGTCTTCTTTAGTGACAGATTCACTGGGATGGGTTTCAACCACCGATTCATTAAAAATAGGTTCAAATACCTCATTATCTAAGTTTTCATAGTCAAACCCAGGTTCTATATATCCAATATTCCTTTACCATTAAAACATAACATCATCATCCAAAGGAGTGAGAGTGTTAAGTCTCAATATTCCAACTTGAATCTACCCCTCAGCTTGATCTCTCATTTCATGAGGCTCCCCCTAAATTTGTACTCTCCTCACTGATTGAAACATGAGGTCTCCTTCTTTTATAAACTAACTTTAACGTCCCGGTTCCAGAAACCACCCAGAGGCTCCCCGTAACCGGTTGGTCACATGGCCTCAAGCACATTTCCCCAAACATCAGAGGTTGCCGACTAGCAGCGAGGGCCTTGGGTGTGATATTGGGGAAACTATGCCCTCCTTGGCAGAGTACACAGTGGAAGAGAAAACAAATAACAACAATAGAGGAAACAATAGACAACCATACAAGAGTAAACAATGGAAGACTGATAAATAAACAACTAGAGCAGAAATATATGAAATGATGCATGATACATATATGTCTAGGAAAACATCCAAACAAGTCACAATGCTGAAATACAATACTAATCCAAAGTACAAAAGAAAACACATGAGAAAATCCTCAGCATCGCAAGCCTTGGGTCGGTCCCATGCTCTCCAGATCCAGTGTAATCAAGAACATGAAGTAGAATGACACTTTCACTTATCTATACCTGCAACAACATAATCTGTTTGGGCCCAAATCATGACCCAAACAGGGTGTGAGACAAAGTCCCAATAGGCAAACACCGAAATATCTGTGCCTAACAGTCAGTGAATATATGGCAGGTAAAGTACAGTAAGCAGTAAACAGCAAGCAGTAAATAGGATAATACACAGCAGTAACAATCCACAGTTCTAACATATAAAGCACATAAGGAACAACCACTCAAGGAAGAAAAACGAAAAGGTAACCACTGGGTAGTTCTCACAGCCTAACCCCTAAGGTTCAACCTACAAGTACTAACAACCCTCTGGGAAGCACACATAGTCTCGCCCCTCTGGTTCAACTAAAGAATTAATAGACTCTCTGGGGAAGCACTCACCGTCAATTCCCCCTATAGTCTCGTATCATACTAAAGGATCTCTGGGGAAGCACTCAATGTCTATCCCCCTCTAGCCCACATCGAGGAACTACAAACTCTCTGAGGAAGCACTCAACTTCAATTCCCCCTGTGGTCTTGTATCGTAATTTAAGACACTCTGAAGAAGCCCTTCCGTCCATTCTCCCTATGGTCCACTACAATGGGTTCTTGTAGCCCTGTGTAAAATAAACATGCATAGCACGCATGTATCGTCCACGTAAATCTCAAGAACTACTTGGCTATCATTCTAAGGCTCGACAGCATAACAAAGCAACAGTTCCACTATCCTACAACTAGGCATGGAAACTAGAAAATTCCAAAAAAGAAAAACAAGAATGGGAAACATCTAGAGTATAGTAAAAACTACCCTATTCACAAGCAATGACCACTACACAGGCATATCAGCAAGGCAAGAAAACAACAAGGGAAAAACATGAAACACGCAATACCCCGTTCAAGGGTATTGGTGGAAATTGCACATAATATTCAACAACTTCCTTCAGAAAGTCACAAACCACATACCTGGATGCTAGGAGATCAAAATACTTGATCCACGCAGATTGATTCTCCTTAAAACGGCAAAGATCTATGAAAACGCACAAAACGTTCAATTGACAATAACTTGATAAAGTAGAGAAATTGGTAAACAAGGATCTAGGAGAAGGAAGGACTCACCGCTGTGGTTCCGATGCAATTGACGGTGATCGAAACGGAGAACAGTGGCTCAGAGAAGATCTGTGACTGTATGGGTCGCTCTCAGACGAAGAAGATGGAGAAGAAGATGTTTTCCTTGATTAGGCATGACCCCGATCAATTTAATGAAAAAAAATAAAGTACATGGCGTGTACTTTTAGAGTACATGGCGTGTACTAGGTCTTTCCATACTTAGCCAAAATCGGCCTCCACGTCACCCCTATACACCGTGTGTGTGGCATGGACACATCCAGTACATGACTTCGAGCGGGAAAAGAGTACACAGAGTGTACTCAGAAAGTACACGACATGTACATCAAAAATTTCCACAAACTCCATTTTTCTTGAAAACTTTAGAAAAAAGGACATACCTACAATGAAGATTTGGGTTCTTAAAAACTTCCTCCCTTAAAGAAATTTTTCCCTGAATTTACCTAACGAGGTGGAGAAGGAGAAACCCCGAACAGCTCTGGCCACTATGATCGTACATCAACCTCCCTCTCCCAGGTCTCGTCCTATACTCACCCATGCTGCCATAGCACCCATACCAGAGGAACAGACCGACCATGGAGAACCTTCGTACTACGATTGAAAATCCGGATGGGATGCTCCTCAAACGATGCATCATCTTCAAGCTCAACCTACTCGAGTTGGAAGACTTGAGACATGTCCGAAAAGTAACGTTGGAGATGAGAGACGTGGAAGACGTCATGCATAGCCCGATACCTCTGAGGTAGCTGTAACCAATAGGCAACCGACCCAATTCTCTCCAACACCTCAAATGGCCCGATGTACTGCGGTGAAAGCTTACCCTGTCTCCAAATCCTCTTGTGTCCCAACCTTGGTGCGACACATAGGAAAACCTGATCCCCAACCTCGAACTCCAGAGGTCGTCTCCATTGATCATCATAAGACTTCTGTTGAGACTGTGTTGTAGCCATTCGCTTCTGAATCAACTCTATCTGCTCTGAGGTCTCCTGAACAAATCGAGGTCCCAGCAAAGCTTCCTCTCTTACCTCCAGCCAGTATAAGGGTTATCGGCATGGCCTACCATACAAAGCCTCATAAGGTTCCATCTGAATAGTTTCCTGAAAACTGTTGTTGTAGGAAAACTCCACCAGAGGAATATTCTTCTCCCAAGAACCGCCAAATTCTAGAATGAAATCTCGGAGCATATCCTCAAGCACCTGGATCGTACGCTCGAACTGCCCATCTATCTAGGGATGGTATGCTGTACTCAAAAATACCTGTGTGCCCAAAGCCTTCTAAAGTCCCTGCCAGAACTGAGAAGTAAAGCGAACATCCCTGTCGGAAATAATGGAGTGTGGAACTCCATGCAGACGCACAATATCCTAGATGTAAAGTCGTCCCAGATCATCGACAATGAATGTCTCCTTGATCGGCAAGAAGTGAGAGACCTTTGTAAGTCCGTCGACGACCACCCAAACAACATTGTTCCCTTGAGGTGACCTCGACAATCCAGTCACGAAGTCCATCGCGACATCGTTCCACTTCCACTCCAGAATGGGTAACTACTGTAAAAGGCCTTCTGGTCGCTGATGCTCCGCCTTAACTTGCTGACAAGTAACACACCTGATGATAAAACCAGTAACATCCCTCTTCATAACTGACCACCAGTACTGGCGATGAAGATCCTGATACATCTTGGTGACGCCAAGATGAACTGCCCAAACTGAGTAATGAAAATCCCACATCAGCTCCTCGCGTATGTTTGCTGGCACCCATACACATTCTTGGAAGCACAAGATCTCATCCTCACCCACTGTCCATTCAAGAAGAGGGTCCTCTCCTGACACACTCTCCCACAGGACTAAGCCTTCTGAGTCTGATAGTCGCCTCATCTGTACCCGATCAAGTACTATAGAGGTAACAACTACAGAAGATAGGAAAGTCTGTCCGTGTCTGTCGTGCACCTCTAGATTCATCTCAGAGAATAGAGCCATAAGATTCCACTCACTACTGTCCTCCTGAACTGCCTGAATCTGAGTTCTCCTGCTCAATGCATATGCCACTGCGTTGCCCTTTCTCAGCGTATAGGAAAGCTCGAAATCAAAAGGCTGAAGATACTCGACCCACCTGCGCTACATTATATTCAGATCACACTGAGTGAAGATGTACCTGAGACTCTTTTGGTCGGTGAAAACCACAAAGTGCTCTCCCAGAAGGTAATGTATCTAACATCGTAAGGCATGAACAATAACTGCTAACTCCAGATCGTGTGTCGGGTAGTTCCTCGCATGTGGCATCAACTGCTGAGACCCATATGCAATGACTACATCTCCCTACATAAGCACAATGCCCAGACCGATACCTGAAGCATCACAATAAACAATGTAGCTCTTTACTAGATCTGGAAAGACTAGTATCGGTGCTGACGTCAACCTTACCTTCAGCTCCTAAAAGGCTGACTCATAAGAATCTGACCATAAGAACTTCTCCCCCTTCTTGGTCAGACCTATAAAACGTGCTTCTAGGCATGAGAAGTCCTGAATGAAGTGTCTGTAGTATCTAGCCAGCCCTAGGAAACTCCGCACCTCAAAAACGTTCTTCGGCTGCTTCCAGGAAACTACAACTCTCACTTTCTCTGGGTCTACAGATACTCCTGCCTCTGAGATGACATGACCTAAGAAGTGAATATGATCCATCCAAAAGTGGCACTTCAAGAGTTTATCATAAAGCCAATGCT
Organism: Viscum album; assembly: GCA_963277665.1. Classification (NCBI taxonomy): domain Eukaryota; kingdom Viridiplantae; phylum Streptophyta; class Magnoliopsida; order Santalales; family Viscaceae; genus Viscum; species Viscum album. The sequence goes on from OY728135.1 coordinate 1,298,489,910, forward strand.
CTCTCAGTGTACTCAAAACGATCTCAAGATGGGTAGCTTGGTCGTGTCGAGTGAGAGAGTACACCAAGATATCATCCAAGAAGACCACGATGAAGGAATCCATGTAAGGATGGAACACTCAGTTCATCAGTTCCATGAAAACTGCTGGCGCATTTGTGAGACTAAAAGACATGACTGTATACTCATATAGACCATACCTGCTCTTGAAGGCTGTCAGAGGTATATCTGATGGTCTAACACGCAAATGATGATAATCGGACCTCAAGTCAATCTTTGAGAACACCCGGGATCCTCGAAGTTGATCAAAGAGGTCATGGATACTCTACAAGGGATATTAATTCTTGAACTTCAACTGGTTCAGCTTCCGATAATCCATACAAAGCCAAAGGGTACCATCTGCCTTCTTCACAAACAGGACAGGCGAACCCCAAGGAGAAGTACTTGGTTGGATGAAACCCTTTGACTGCAACTCCTCCAACTGCTTCTTGTGCTCCTACAACTCACGTGTAGCCATCCAATAAGGAGTAATGGACACTGGTGCTACTCTTGGAACGAGCTCAATAGAAAAGTATACCTCATGCTCAGGAGGCAAACCTGAAATGTCCTCTGGAAAGACGTCCCTGAAACGATCCACCACTGGAGGAAAGTCAAGATGAAAAGTTCCCTGATCATCCAGATAAAGACTAGCAACCTGGGGTGTCACCCTTCCTAGCCCATGATGCTAGAGTCCTGCTTGACTCGCCTGAACATCCCATTCGCCTCTATGAAGAAAAGATTCACCCTTTGGTGAAATGAAACTCACTCTATGGCGATAGCAGTCAATGAATTCCTGGAAGGGAACCAACCAGTCCATCCCGAGGATGACATCATATCCTATCATCTCTAGGACACAGAGATCCCATAAGAAACGATACCCTGCAACCTCGAGAGGTCACTCTCTACACTGGCGTACACTAGATGTCCTCGTCCCCAAAGGTGTGTCTAGTGTCAACGAGTCGGCAAAAGAAAAGATACAGAGCCCAATGCTCTCCACAATGGAAATAGAGATAAAGCTATGCGTAGCACCAGTATCGAAAAGAGCTGAAGATAAAACTGAGGCTACTAAAATCGTACCTCGAACTGTAGAAGGTCTGAGATCCTTCTCCTGATGGGTCTGCTCTACCACAAAAGTTTGGCCTACCCAGTGGCCCAGTGACCCTGTGTGACCACTCTGAGCTGAACCTCCCTGTTGGCGCTGAGGGACTGGTGACTGACTGCCATGGCCTCGACCTCCACCTCAGCCCGAACGGCCGGAAGAACTCCAGTTCCACGACTGGTGTGAAACTGGTGGTGCTGCTCCAGAAAGAGAAGTCAGGGAAGAACCCCCGTCACCAGCTACTGGTGAGAAAACCTGGCAGAAATGCCGAAGGTGACCCATCTTGCCGCAATATCGGTACTCCACTGGGTCTCTCTGGCATTTCGGCCTCGTGTGCCATGCCCTTCCACACTGGTAACATACGACCTGGCTACCTGAAGATGTATCTTGCATCCTTGGATCACCGTGCGTAGGCTCCATACAACGCTTCCTGCTGTCAACTGGAGGAACACTAGCTCTTCAAGCAGAACCGTCCTGGCTTGTAGCTCAATATTCTCTTAGATTTTGCTCCGCAATTAGTGCCTGGTTGACTATGAAAGTGATGGAAGTCAACTGGAAGATATTCACCTACGACCGGATCTCCCGCCTGAGACCATCCTCAAACTTCCTTACTAAGAACACCCCACTTCCATCCCAGAGCGCTGTGAAATGTTGCATCTTGGTGAAATGAGAGGAATACTCCATGACAGAAAGAGTACCTTGCTCTAGACTCATGAACTCCCGGGCTCGATCGGCCCTAAGGGTATCCGGGTAGAAGTAGTCATAGAACACGTGCTGGAACTCCTCCAAAGCCATAACTTGCTGATGACCCACCTGTGAGATCACGTCCCACCACCTCTTGGTGGAGTCTCGGAGCATGTATGTAGTGAGATTGACCCGCCTATCTGGAGGCATCTCCAGATGCTCAAAGATAGTTATCATGGATTCCAGCCATGACTCTGCAGCCTGTGGTCCTCCTTCTCTCGAGAAAGTAGGAGGATGTTGCTACTGGAAAACCCATGTAAAGTTTTCCATAGACGTGGTAGGAGGTGGTACTTACTGAAAGGTATCCATCATCTTCATAAATCCTTCCCTGAACTGCGCATCCGCGCCTGCAATAGGTATGACATCCGGCGCCAAGGATGGCCCGACTGGAGGATCAGCAGGAAGTCCCTGATCAGCTATATCTGGCGTATGATCACTGCCTGACAACTGACGTACAACCAGAGGACGTCTCAGAGGCATAGATTTGAAAGATCAAAAGCATACCTTAGATTAGGAAAACAAGGATAGAGAACCAATGAGTACAAAACGAAAATAGGAGAAGGAAACACACAAGATTTACAAAACAAGAATACACAACATGTATAAAATCTACACAGCATGTACTTAACTATATTTCCCTGCCCATGTCTCCTTGCACGGCTAACCCACACGGTCTTCTTAAACTGAGACTACATGGCATGTTCCCTGTGGACTCGACGTGTAGTAGACAAAGTGTCAATGACCCATGTTGTTAGTTACACGGACAGCTACGCGGCTGAGACTACATGGCGTGTTCCGAACAAACACAACGTGTACTTGAAAACTTTTCCTGACCCGTGTTGTTGGCGACATAGCCAAGAACACAGATGACCCTTACATGGAATGTTTTGAACAAACACGGCATGTATAGGGGGAGAGAACACCATCCCGTGTTGTTCATGACATGGTCGGGTACCTGGAATAAGACTACACGGCGTGTTCCGAACAAACACGATGTGTTCTACTCGAGCTTCCCCGACCCGTGTTGTTAGTGACACGGCCGGGTACACGGCTTGATACTACATGGCGTGTCCCTTACTAACACGACGTGTTCTACTCGAGCTTCCCTAGCCCGTGTTGTTAGTGACACGGCTGGGTACATGGCTCGAAACTACACGACGTGTACCTATCATACACAGCGTGTTCTAGAAGGCATTTCTACAATAGTGAGTCCCTGCTCACATGGTCAGTGACATGGTCTAAAAACTACACGGTGTGTAGTCAAAAGTACATGGCGTGTATTCTGGGTTTTTCTGGGCAGTAGCTCAGAACTGCACAGAAGCCCAAAAAACACAGAAAACAAGGCAAAGAGGTGCCAAATTCTGATTCGTGAGGGCCCATACTCCCCACGAATCAAATATTTGAATCACCTACAGTCGTAGATAAGAGAAAACAGGATCATGATCCACCGATTTCTGATTCAAGAGGGCCCATAACACCTAAATAATCAAAATTTGGCGTTCATTTAAGCAAATTAGAATACAAACAATCCTCTAATAAGGTAACATAGATTCTATCAAGAATCTATCACAACATCATGAATAATCTACACAAAGTCTATCACAACAGCCTGCAATCGCTAATGCACCCTAGATGGCATGGCAAGAATGCATGACATGTGATTTCTAAAAGTTCCTATATGATGCATGAGATAAAATACCCTTATCTCATCGGGTTGCGACAGAAATATAACCTCAATAGTAAAGACAATAATAACACAAGGCATGTGAATCACTCTAGGTGAAATCATATCAATCGTAAAATCTCAAAACCAGAAAACTAAAATTAACGAGGTAGTATGGTTTTTCCCTGTAGGCAGTTTAGCTACTCCCGGGAACAACTTAATACCAAGTACCGAATTCGTCCTATCCCTGGATAAAGGATCTAAATAGTAAATCAAGAGAAAATAAACTATTTTGATACCACTTTGTAACGTCCCGGCTCCGGAAGCCACCCAGAGGTGCCCCGTACTCGGTTGGTCACATGGCCTCAAGTGTATTTCCCCAAACTCCAGAGGTTGCTGACTAGCAATGAGGGCATTGGGTGTGATAGTGGGGAAACTATGCCATCCTTGGCAGAGTACACAACAGAAGAGAAAACAAATAACAACAATAACGGAAACAATAGAAAACCATACAAGAGTAAACAACGGAAGACTGATAAATAAACAACTGGAGCAGAAATATATGAAATGATACATGATACATATATGTCTAGGAAAATATCCAAACAAGTCACAATGCTAAAATACAATACTAAGCCAAAGTACAAAATAAAATCAGATGAGTAACTCCCCAGCATCGCAAGCCTTGGCTCGGTCCCATGCTCTCCAGATCCAGTGTAATCAATAACCTGAAGTAGAAGGGTGCTTGCCCTTATCTATACCTGCAACAAAATAATCTGTTTGGGCCCAAAATCATGACCCAAATAGGGTGTGAGACAAAGTCCCAATAGGCAACCACCCAAAGATCTATGCCTAACAGTCAGTGAATATATGGCATGTAAAGTATAGTAAGTAGTAAACAACAAGCAGTAAACAGGATAATACACAACAGTAACAATCCATAATTCTAACATGCAAAGCACATAAGGAACAACCACTCAAGCAAGAAAAATGAAAAGGTAACCACTATGTAGTTCTCACAGCCTAACCCCTAAGGTTCAACCACTACTGGAATGTGGGTTTTTCCCCACACTTACATACCAACGGTTTCATAGAACCGTTGGTAAAGGATGGTTTAGAGAAGGTTTTACCAACGGTTATAGTAAACCGTTGGTAATGATGTGTTTAAGGGGATTTTTACCAACGGTTCAATGAGAACCGTTGGGGAAAATGTGGCTGGGGGAGGTTTTTACCAACGGTTTATTAAACCGTTGGTATAGGTGTGGTTGGGGAGCTTTTTCCCAACGGTTCTTTAGAACCGTTGGTATAGGTTTTCCCTGAAAGTATATACCAACAGTTTTTAAAAACCATTGGCACAAGTTTCCCCCAAATTTTCAGCCGCCCGTCCTCTCCCCCATTCGGATACAGAACCCTAAACTAGAGCAGCAGCAGCCGATTTAGGAGATTTTGGAGCTCCTTCTGCCGGACCAGTTTGGATCTTCAACCTTCTTCAATTTCCTCTTCTTCTTTATCTAATATTTCAGTTTTTAGATTTCTAGAATCATTACACTCATTGAAGATAGTATAATGAGACATAGGATTTTCACCACATGTGAGGATATGAATCCATGTGATGCATCAGTATCAAAATGATAGGATTTACTAGTAGAGGCTACTTTGATCTTACCTCTCACTATAGATCGTATGCCACCCTTCTCCATGTGGGTAGGTTTTACATAATAGATATTTCATGAACCATGGACATGTAATAAAACCTCATTGTTTGGAATAGGAACACACTGATTTCTCAGTGTAATTATGGCATGGATGACACAACCACAACCACCACATCCACAACATGATCAAAAATCACTTATATATCTTCATTTATGATATTGAGCTATTAAAAAAATTCCAAAACTAGTTTTCAAATATGTCTATCACAAGTCACTGCTAGAGGGATGGTCCAGCAGAAACACTTCATGTTGACTATCCTTCCACATGGTTTAGACTCTATTAGGTCATGATCACATGAAATGTTCTTAATGCCCCCTCTTCCACACTGTTGTAGGAAAAATGAGAAACCAGTACTTCAATCATGACCGTTACTCATCTCATAAGAATCCTCAAAAAAATCCTACCACATGATGTCGGTATACTAGTTCAATAGTCTATAATTCTATCCTATTCGCCCATGACCTCCCTCAGCTTCTAATATATAAATAGTGTCTGCTTCATAATTTCAGTATTATAGGTCAATATTAACACGTCATCCATGGATCATACAACATTTCAATGACTTCCCTTAAAGTGTCTCTCTCACAATATCTCATCAAAAATGTACGTTGGTGAAAAATGATGAAACTATATAAAACATTTTTAGTACTCAATAATAGTCATGGTGCCCTACTTCTAATGCATGAATTCATTATCCCTATATGTCGATAGATTCTTGAAGTAAAATTAGTTATAAATCCTAGTCTATAAATCATCCCATACCATGCCTCATAGATAACTAGTCTTGTTTGGTACATCACACCCACAATTTTCCTCCTTGCATAGCATATATCACATGATTTTATCTCTCTAATGATGAGGCCTATACGGATTATTTAAGGTGAATTTCATAGTCTCAATCCAAATATCAATTTATCATGGGAGACCATCAACCAAAATTATTGGACAAAAAATATACCAGAACACACAGGTCATCTCAACCGTAATCAAGGTATGCATCAGAGTTCCTCAAAAAGTCTTCATGAAGTGATAAAACCCCTCAAAGAACATTTATTCAGAACCCATGTCTGAATCAACATGTGGTTCCACAGATAGAAAAAATGTATGATCCACATGTATCCCATGGAACTCTACCTCTAGATCATGTTCATTTCCTCCCTCATTTTTTATAACTGGAGGTCCTCATAGTTTCATGTATTTAAAATTCCAAAAACTCACATCATAAATGAAAAATATCATAGTTCATATCTCAAAATTAAAGGACATTTCATTCACACTTTAAACCAGGTCATTAAACACAAACTTCTCCTAAAACTAGAGATGTAATGGAATATAATCATAAAAACAACTAGTGACACTTCTTTTTTCCCAATAAAACTATTAATCTGGGTCGAGACTTAATTTAAACATTCAAATTCAATTTCAATTTGTTTTTATTTGATATTTCATTTTAACTTATACACTTTAAATCATATTTCAAAATTAATTTTAAATGTTTCTACTAATATTTCACTAAATTTATATTTAAATGGGACCCCACCCCCTGGACACACCGCTCACCTCCTTGGACAGCCCGCCCACCCCCTTGGACTCCCCCTACCCCATTGGACAGCCTGACCACCCCCGCGGACAGCCCGCCCACCTGGACACTCCGACCCCCCTAGACACCCCCGACCCCCTGGACACCTCTACCCCCCCGGACGGCCCCACCACCCCCTAGACACCCCGAACCCCCTGGACACCCCGCACCCCCCTTGGACACCCTGTACTGCCCCCAGACAGCCCGCTCACCTCTTTGGACAGCCCGCCCACCCCCGGACAACCCGCTCACCTCCTTGGACAGCCCACCCCCTGGACACCCTGTACCCCCCGGACAGCCCCACCCACCCCCTAGACACCCCGCTCACCTCCTTGGACAGCCCGCCCACCCCATGGACACCCCTCACCCTCCTTGGACAGCCCGCCCACCCCTTGGACACCCCACACCCCCCTTGGACACCCTGTACCCCCCCCGGACAACCCGCTTACCTCCTTGGACAGCCCGCCCCCCCAGACAGCCCGCTCACCTCCTTGGACAACCCACCCCCTGGACACCCCTCTCACCTCCTTGGACAACCCCACCCACCCACTAGACACCCCACTCACCTCATTGGACAGCCCGCCCACCCCCTAGACACCCCGCACCCCCCTTGGACACCCCGTACCCCCCGGACAGCCCGCTCACCTCCTTGGACAACCCCCCAAGACAACCCACTCACCTCCTTGGACAGCCCACCCCCTGGACACCCAGTACCCCCTCGGACAGCCCCACCCAACCCCTGGACACCCCGCTCACCTCCTTGGACAGCCCGCCCACCCCCCTAGACTCCCCCTACCCAATTGGACAGCCTGACCACCCCCGCAGACAGCCTGCCCACCTGGACACCCCGAACCCCCTAGACACCCCCTGACCCCCTGGACGCCTCCGACCCCCCAGATGGCCCCACCCCCTAGAAACCCCTCACCCCTTATTGGGAAATCCTTGAATATAGGCATTAGAAATTATGTATCTTATTTTCTTATATACACTATATTTTGTTGTATTTCTTAATATGATCCTCATATAGAGTAATGTGTCAGTTATGCTTTTATATAAAGTAAACAATTGTCATTTACCTAAATATTTTTTGATTATACTTCAATATTATTGAATTGCTTTGAAATGAATTATTTCAGTTTTTTTAAAAAATGGACAGAAGTTGGATGTACGAAACTGATCGGATTTCAACCGATTTTCAAAATAATTTGAACAGCTTTCTAGATTTTTCATTTGACAAGGCTTCAGATAGTGGTCGCATACACTGCCCATGTTTTAATTGTGTTGGAAGACCTTGGTTGAGTCGTGACGCAGTTAGCTATCATATAACCAAATATGGTTTCCAAACAAACTATTATGTGTGGTATCACAATGGAGAGAAAATGGAATCTCAAAATGTTGATGATCCAAATGATAAGACTGAATTGGAGAGTTTGATATATGATCAGTTTCCATTTATTTGGCATCATGAGAAGGAAAGGATGTCTAGCCAACAAGATTTCGATACAAGCACACATGATGCGTCCAATGAAAATGATGATGAGGTAAAAAAATTGAATGATGCTGCGATGACTCCAGTATATCGGAAATGTGGTAAAATGAAAAAGTTGGAATTTTTAATCCGATTGTTTCATGGGAAAACTATGTATGAGATTTCAAATACTGCAATTGATTACATTCTTACCTTTTTGAAGGACTTACTTCTAGATGATGCAGATATTCCCTCAAACCACTATATGGCATGGAAGTTAGTTGATGAACTCATATTCTCAAAAAAAAATTCATGCTTGCTCGAATGATTGTAGCTTATTTTGGGAGGAAACCGCTGAAAGAAATGATTTTATCAAATGTGGAACCTCTTGATGGAAGCCAAAAGATGATGGATAACCATCTCGTGTACCACAAAAAGTAATGTGGCACTTACCATTGTTACCCTGATTACAGAACCTTTTCATGTCTGATGAAATATCTGAAAAAATGCGATGGCATGACACCCAAAGAAAAAAGAATAATGAACAGTTGGTTAAACCTGCAGATGGATTTGCATGGATGATATTTGATGCTCTATATCCTGAATTTGCAACCGACGTGTGTAATGTGAGACTGGGTCTTTCATGTGGTGGTTTTAATCCATTTGGGTAGATTCTTACTTCACACAGCACATGGCCGGTTTTCATACACATTTATAACCTTCCCCCTTGGTTGTGTATGAAAAAGCCTTACACTTTCTTGAGTATACTGATATCTGACCCTTCTGATCCCGACAATGATATAGATGTATACATGCAACCTTTAATAAAAGAGTTGAAACTTCTTTGGGATGTGGGTGAGACCACATACGATGCATGTTCTAAAGACATATTTCAGATGCGTGCTGCGCTTATGTGGACGATCAATGATTTTCCTGCTTATGCTATGATGTCTGGATGGAGAACTAAAGGAAAATTGTCATGTCCTATTTGTATGAAGAATACTCGATCGAGAAGACTGAAATATCGTCATAGTTTTAGTTTTATGGGACATCGACGATTCTTTCCAATGAACTATCCATATAGAAACAATCGTCGAAGATTTGACAATACTATAGAGAATGACGCTCCACCTCAGGGTATGTCTGGAACTGATGTGCTTAATGAATTGAAAGATTTCAGTTATTCATTTGGGAAGGGTGTAATGAAATCTAGAAAGAGGAAAAATGTTTCCAATGATACTTATTACAATTGGAAGAAGAAAATTATATTCTTTGAGTTTCCGTATTGGTCAACCAACTTGTTACATCATTGCTTAGAAGTAATGCACATTGAAAAGAATATATGTGAAATGTTGCTTTCGATTATTCTAAATGTCAAGGAGAATACAAAAGATGATTTAAGATCTATGCGTGACTTGGTAGATTGGTGGATCAGACCAGAATTGCATCCTGTCTGTATCAGTGAAAATAAATGGCAAGTTCCATGTGCTTCTTATGTGATGACACCTGCTGAAAAAAAAATCAATTTCTGGAAGTGCTAGAGACTATTAAAGTTCCTAATGGCTATTCAAGAAATATATCAAAACGGGTCAACAGAAAAGAGTTGAAGCTGAAATCTTCGAAGACTCATGATTATCACGTCCTTTTGCATGAGTTGATTCCAATAGCAATCCGTCATCTCTTGTCCAATAATGTTAGAGTCTCAGTTATTCATTTGTGATATTTTGTTAGAGATCTTTGTGCTAAGAGGCTATCCAAATCCTTCTTGCAAAAACTGTTGGCAGAGACACCATTAATTTTGCGCGAGTTAGAGAAAATATTTCCACCATCATTTTTTACATGCATGTTGCATTTGACTGTCCATCTTCCGACAGAAATACTTCTTTGAGGACCCATTGCTTTCCGTTGGATGTATCCAACTGAAATAAACATGTGCACATTGAAATCATATGTTCAGAACATGAATTATCCCGAAGGTTCTATTGTGAACGGTTACTTGGCTCAAGAATGTATGGATTTCTGCGCAATGTATGTAACACCCCGAGATTTTATGAAAAATATTCTTTTTAATTTCATTAATGTCTTGTGTTGTACGCTACACCAAAAGGATCTTGCAAAACACGCATCCTTGACTTGCCTTGCATTACATGCAATCGCGGCCTTCCTCGATAACTTGCGTCGTACGCAATACCGAGTTTCACTAAACAATGATATGCTATTAAAATATTATTAAAAATAGCCATTATGAATAGTAATAAGAACTTTTTGAAATTTTGTAAATTTTATTTTTCAAAATGGACTTCATTTTTCGATTCAGAATATCGAAATTAGCTTAGGGTGGAATTTTGGTACGTTTCAGATAAATTTTCATATTCTGATGAATAGTGAAAATTACTAAATTTTAATTAAAAACAACTTTTTTAATCAAAATAATTAATAGTGATAAATTATTAATTTGAGTGGTTTTAAAGTATATTTAGAATATATTTTTACAATTTAATACAATGTTGCTCATTGGATGTAATTTCACATTTAAACCAGATATAAACAAGTGTCAATCTTTTGATATTTATTATCTCTTAAAAACACGCTATTTGTTTTGACGACGAGAATTAATTTTTAAATTAGTTAATGTAACTGATATGTTTTGAATTTGATAAAATAGACATCATTTTTGAATTCATAATATCAAATATATCTTAGGCCTAATTTTTGGTATTTTTCTGGAAACTTTCATTTTCTGATGAATAGTGAAACCACTAAGTGGTAGTTAAAAAACTGAATTTTTCATAAAACTTAATTTTACTTCTTCTGTGAGTGGAATTTCGAAAATCCGAGAGACACAGTTAATATCAGGGAATAAAATGTGGTTTAATGAGATGAAAATAATTTTTGGTGAATAGTAACTTTTTACTTTTTTTTACCACGGTTAAAAGTAAATAGGGCCATTAAGGGTAAAAATGATATTATTATTACCATAACACATATCCTAATTCTATTGGATAAGTGTAATTCGATCAAAAACAACCTTAGGAATAAAATATGACCATTTAAGCCCACTTGGATTAGATTATGACTTTTATTATTAATTTATTTAAAGAAGGGTTAAAATAGTTAAAATCAATGTTTAATAAGTAAATCATTTTTAATATAGGGTTATACATATGATAAATTCGACTATAAATATTCATTAGAAATATAAAAAGATTTACTACATAATTATATTTTATTTGTAACTTTTAGACTTTAAATAATTTAATTTATTTATTACACAACGATGATGCAGTAAATATATTATTAATGAAATATTGACATAATTGATGTTATAAATACCCAAATAAATGTAATTTGAGACTTTTTATGAATTCCAAAAATTTTATATGTTAATATGACATGTTAGTGTTTATTTAATTAACTTTTTTTGAACTAATCATTCTGTTATGTTTTTTCCAAAAATCAATTACCAAATAGTGTCAAAATTGACATAAAATAGTTTTTAAAACAAATATTATATTATTAATTGTTATTATATTCCTAAAAATATAAAGTTAGGAAAAATGACTTAGGTAAGGTTATATATATTAATAATAAACATCTTGGGGTTCGTTTGGCTTGTTATAGTAAGTTTATTAACCTTATAGTGTAAGAACACAAAAAGACACGGTAAAAGTAAAATTATCTATCTGAAAGTTAAAACTAAATGATAAGTTTAAAATAGTAAACTAAACTTATCCAAATTCTATTGGATGATAGGATTTCGACCCATACCCACCTTAGCTTCTAAATAAATCAATTTGGAGCTATTTAAAACCGAATGTGTCTTTATAATAAAATAATATTTTTAGTTATTCCAAGGGTGCCCCTCTCCTCTCTTATAAAAGGGCACCTCCTCCTTCTCTTCATCACACCACTTTGAGCCTTCCAGCTCGGCCAAACCCTGCCGAATTCTCTTCTCCACTTCCATAGAAACATCCTAGAGGTTCTGGTCTTCCTCTAAGACCAATTTTAGTGCCCTAAAAGGAGATCTCAAAGAGGCGCTTCAAAGAAGAGGTAATGTCCGTTATCGATTCTTTCAACTTTATTTATTATTCCACTTCTTCTTATTAGGTTATTTAATTATGAAGTAATAAAATCAGTATACTTCATATACTGATATGTTATTATAAGTATGAAACAACCCTATTTCACCATCTATCCATCCTATGGAAAATGAAATCACCGCGCGTGCGTACGTACGGAATACCGTCTCCACGCCGTGGTGTAATCTATTTTCCACCACCACCTTACTTGGATGGGTATAATGGTGTAAATAATAACTATATATGATTATTTTAAAGTGATATTGATTCTGAAATAGTATACATATACTCCAATACAATTCCATAATCAAGGGAACGATATCATCGCTCGTGCGTACGTACAGAATACCGTCTCCACAATGTGATGCGACTCGTTCTACATGATCTTCATTGCATAATGATTATATAAATGAATTGAATGAATGAATATGATATATATTACACTAATAACATTCTGGAAATAAGGTATCTATAACCTAAAAATAAGAATAAGAATTTATTCGACAAAACACGCATAAAAACAAAAAGTAATAAACACCCAAATAACAAGTAGCAATGAAATATTACTATTAATAAGATAAGAATATGAATATATATGATATCATAACAATGCGTATGATTATGGAATAAGTCAATGACATTATTTAAATCATTATACAGGAGGTTCAGACACTTACGAAGGAAATCAGACCTAAGGTAAGGGAAAATATCACAATCTCATTTTTATCCGAGATTGTTTATACTTTGGTATTTACTGGGGTGTATTTTATCATCTGCATCGATGTTTCCTCAATATGTAATGTTATTTCCATCCACCTACAATTGTTTAAATCCAAATTTACCCTTCGGTGAGTTTTTATTAAAATATATGAAAGGAATCTTTTGTCATTTTTCGTACGAGGTACTTTTTGACTTTTCCGACAAATGTACGAGAAGAATGTTTTTTTAACTTATACGGCATGAATGGATTTTTAAAACATTATTTCCAAGAAGCTTCCTTTACAAGTTATCAAGTTTATTTTTAATCAACTTCTTTTAGTTTATAATTGTTTGACATGTTAAGAAAGGAAAAGTGTTTTTGAAGTAGAAAGGATATTTTCCTCAAGAATGGAGTTCAAGTGTTTTATCAAAATTATTTTCCATCTAAGATAACAAAGGGTTCTGTTTTCATCCCTATTATTACATTTATTTGATTATGTTGTGATGGAATTATTTTTATGAATTCCTTGATCTTATATGAATTGTTTTATGATGTCATGATGTTTAAGATTCCCATTTTTATTTCATGGGTTATGCTATGATGTATGGTTTATGATTTTGTGGCACACATAAGAATGGTATCATTATGAGATGGGTGGGACCTATATCTCCCTCCAATGAATTGGGTAAAGATTTTATATCTCATGAGATAGACATGGCTGGAACGGTAGGTTATACCGGTTCAGTGAGACAGGACTGAAATGAGGAGTGAACTCGGTTCAGAAAGGGACATTGTGCACTAAGATAGTCTTGGCAATGAGTCTTGACTAATAAGAAATAATTCTCTATGATTATGTGTGTATACCACAAAGTTTCATGTTTTAAGTTATGATTATTGGGATTACATTTCACTACTATGATTTATCCCATGTTATGAAATTATGATCTCTTTTGCAGGTTAAGATTTCAAAAAGATATGTTCTTATGAATATGATGTGATTGATATTTCTTTTGTTTACCCTTACTGAGCATTTGAGCTCACCCTTTTATGTTTTCTTTTCCCCAGGATATAAAGAAAGGATTTAGGTTTAAAAAAGAAGAAGATATTTATGGGAGATGTTGAAGATCTTTCACCACGATTAGAAGATTATATTCCGAGTTTCCAAAGACACTAAACTATTACGGTCCTTGTGTGTGTGTTTTTGTTATGTACTAAGTATTCCTCAAAAGTAATGTAATGTCTATATATGTTAAGCTTCGGGTCTCTACAGTTGGTATCAGAGGAAAGGTTTATTCAACCTTTGGAAACTAGGATGCGAGAACTTTAGTGAGATCCCTAGAGATATTTCTAAGGTATGTATAGGGATGTCCCTAAGGTTAAGTATACGTATAGGTTATAGTCCTAGAATTACGCTAACGATCATAGAATTAAACCTAAGATGTTAGATATTGAAGGTACTCCCCCTTTATTATGTTGTTTTCCCTAGCATGATTTTTGCCTCTCACACTATTCTTTTTGGGTTTTAGACGATGGCTGGAACCCAAAGGAACCGTGTTGATCAATGCAATGGACAATGCAATGATTTTCCTTCTGAACAAACAAATGTTATGGGAGATGGAGTGAAAAATCTTATTGCTATACTTACACAAGCTATGAATCATTCTGGACTTCAAAATGAGCAGAGAAGGGAACAATACTCTATTGAGTCCTTCATGAGGCAACTCCCACCTTCTTTCAGTGGGTCTTCTGATCCAATTGTTGCTGAAAAATGGATCAGTACTACTGAAAAGATATTTTTAGTTCTTTAATGTTCTGAACATGATAAAGTCATCTTAGTAGTGTGTCGTTTGGAAGGTGATGCTGATCAATGGTAGAATCTTATCAAGAATATGAGTCCAAGAGATGAAATTGAGTCCATGGAATGGAACGAGTTCAAGAACATATTTTTCAATAAGTACTTCCCTCATGTTCTTCGAACAATGATGGAGAAGGAGTTTCTTGAACTAAAGCAAAAGGATGATTAATTTGTTGGTATATACGAAGAGAATTTTACAAGGCTTGCAAGGTATGCATCTGGATTTATCATCCAACCTGAAAGTAAAGTTGATCGATTCTTCAGTGGCTTAAAACCAAATCTTCGAAGGGCATTATCTATAAGAGACTTCAGTAGCTATGAAGAAATTGTGCGTTGTGATATCAAGGTATAAATGGAAGTTGGTGTTACTTATCTATCTCATAGTTTTGACAAGAAACGAAAGATGGAGTTCAAGGAGAAATCTCAGAATAATGGTGAAAAGAAGATGAATGTTTCCTTATGCTAAAAGTGTGGAAAGAAGCATGGTGGAGATTGTCTTAAAGGGACTAGAAAATGTTTTAAGTGTGGAAAAGAAGGTTATCGAGCAGTTGAGTGTCGAAGTAATGGAAAAAGGGTTTCTAATGATGTGAATAAAGAAAAGACTACAGAGAACACACCACCAACACTTCAATGCTTCAAGTGCAAGGAAATGGGGCATTATGCTAATTAATGCCCTAATCCAAGGGTTAGTGATGATCGACATGAGAAACCACTTAAGGTAAAGGACAAAGGGAAGTCACATGCGATCACTATTGGTGATGTTGAATATGAAAACGATGTGGTGGAATGATTAAGTGTTTATTTAATGGGATTCGAAAATAATGTTGTATATTGTATCATGGAATATTAGAATATTTATGTATTGGTCTATTGTGGTTTTCAATAATTTTATGGTACCGGTAACCATGGAAAGTGATTGAGATATTTTTGGAAAAAAATATGATATGCGCATAATGAAGGGATAAGGAGAAAATGAAATTTTTGACAGTATTCATGAGATCATGACTGATATAAGGAAATAATTATATCATGGTTTGAGGTTTTGGTATGTGAAAAGAGTTTACTTTTGACAGCACTCATGTTTTCACTAAGATTCAATGGGTATTCATTTTTCAAGAGAATACATGATTAAGGCCTTCTAATGTTTGGAATGTGACCAAAAAGACATATCTCATGATATACGGGGATCAACGATGGTATTAACATGCTTGTTATATGAACTCTTTGGTAATCATTTTCACTATAATATGAGATTGGACAGTAGTATTTTGGATAAGCCTAAAGATTGGAAATGATTTTGTTGGACATAAGTTAGTATTGTTAAAGGATAGAACTTTTTTTTTGATATTATTGATGGGATGTTATATTAATGTAGTTTTAGAAAAAGGACAACCTGCAGGACGGGCGACAACCCATTGCGTCAGACAAGGCTGTGGGAATCGAACCCACAACCGAAGTATGACTGGCCTTTATTGCCTACCACTAGCCTACAAGAAGTCCCTGGTTAGTAGAAACTAGTTTTATTTTATCACGCGGTATGATATATGAAGTATAAGTTCATTTTTGGAATCGTATACGATTAACCTCACCATAGATGGTCTTATGTATTTTTGATAACTTTTGTAACCTTTTGTTTGAGACAGATGGAATGACCCATCAATCTATCACATGATCTGCTAACACTTCACGAATGACAAATCCAACTTCATTTCTTTAAGATATGAAGTGGAAATTTTCCAAAGAACAACCAACGATGACACTGTACCAAAATCATGAAAGTATTTCTTCTAATTTCAATTTCATCAACTTTAGGGAAATGATCTTGAAAACCAAAAATGTTGTCCTAGTACTCTTATATCTGATGAATCAGATGGTACCTTAGATCATCACAAATTTATGGCTTTGTGATTGCTGGCTTTTCCATAGCCATGTTCTCTACCACTCTCCATTAGAACATGGTGGTCAGATTTCTCTTCCATATCCATATTTTCACCTATGTGGAAACCTAGTGATTAGTTTATTTGGGTAACCATTACGTTTCATACTTTTTTTTAAAGATTGGTTTTGGTATTCCTTTTTACGATGTGGGTTTCTATTAAATAAACTTTCGAGTAGTAAACCATTTATAATCCCGACAAATTTCGAGGGCGAAATTCATTTTAAGGGGGGTAGAATGTAAACCCCGAGATTTTATGAAAAATATTCTTTTTAATTTCATTAATGTCTTGTGTTGTACGCTACACCAAAAGGAGCTTTCACAAAATTCATCCTTGACTTTCCTTTCATTACACGCAATCGTGGCCTTCCTCGATAACTTGCGTCGTACGCAATACCAAGTTTCACTAAACAATGATATGCTATTAAAATATTATTAAAACTAGCCGTTATGAATAGTAATAACCACTTTTTGAAATTTTGTAAATTTTATTTTTTAAAATGGACTTCATTTTTGGATTCGGAATATCAAAATTAACTTAGGGTGAAATTTTGGTACGTTTCGGATAAATTTTCATATTCTGATGAATAGTGAAAATTACTAAATTTTAATTAAAAACAACCTTTTTAATCAAAATAATTAATAGTGATAAATTATTAATTTGAGTGGTTTTAAAGTATATTTAGAATATATTTTTACAATTTAATACAATGTTTCTCATTGGATGTAATTTCACATTTAAACCAGATATAAACAAGTGTCAATCTTTTGATAGTTATTATCTCTTAAAAACGCGCTATTTGTTTTGACGACGAGAATTAATTTTTAAATTAGTTAATGTAACTGATATGTTTTGAATTTGATAAAATAGAAATAATTTTTGAATTCATAATATCAAATATAACTTAGGCCTAATTTTTGGTATTTTTCTGGAAACTTTCTTTTTTTGATGAATAGTGAAACCACTAAGTAGTAGATAAAAAACTGAATTTTTCATAAAACTTAATTTTACCGCTTCTGTGAGTGGAATTTCGAAAATCCGAGAGACATAGTTAATATCAAGGACTAAAATGTGGTTCAATGAGATGAAAATAATTTTTGGTGAATAGTAACTTTTTACTTTTTTTTACCATGATTAAAAGTAAATAGGGTCATTAAGGGTAAAAATGATATTATTATTACCCTAACACTTGTCATAATTCTATTGGATAAGTTTAATTCGACCAAAAACAACCTTAGGAATAATATAGGACCATTTAAGCCCACTTGTATTAGATTAGGACATTTATTATTAATTTATTTTAAGAAGGGTTAAAATAGTTAAAATCAATGTTTAATAAGTAAATCATTTTTAATATAGGGTTATACATAAGATAAATTCGACTATAAATATTCATTAGAAATATAAAAATATTTCCTACATAATGATAGTTTTTTTGTATTTTTTATATTTTAAATAATTTAATTTATTTATGACACAATGATGATGGAGTAAATATCTTATTAATGAAATATTGACATAATTGATGTTATAAATACCCAAATAAATGTAATTTGAGACTTTTTATGAATTCAAAAAAATTTATATGTTAATATGACATGTTAGTGTTGATTTAATTAACTTTTTCCTAACTAATCATTCTGTTATGATTTTTACAAAAATCAATTTCCAAAAAGTGTCAAAATTGACATAAAATAGTTTTTAAAACAAATATTAAATTATTAATTTTTATTATATTCCTAAAAATCTATGGTTCGGCCAAATGACTTAGATAAGGTTATATATATTAATAATAAACAACTTTGGGTTCGTTTGGCTTGTTATAGTAAGTTTATTAACCTTATAGTGTAAGAACACAAAAAGACACGGTAAAAGTAAAATTATCTAACTTAAAGTTAAAACTAAATGATAAGGTTAAAATAGTAAACTAAACTTGTAAAAACTCTATTGGATGACATTATTTCGACCCATCCCCGCCTTAGCTTCGAAATAAATCAATTTGGAGCTATTTAAAACCGAATTTGGCTTTATAATAAAATAATATTTTTAGTTATTCCAAAGGTGCCCCTCTCCTCTATAAAAGGGCACCTCCTCCTTATCTACCTCACACCACTTTGAGCCTTCAAGCTCGGACAAACCCTGAAAAATCCTCTTCTCCACTTCCATAGAAACATCCTAGAGGTTCTGGTCTTCCTCAAAGACCAATTTTAGTGCCCTAAAAGGAGATCTCAAAGAGGCGCTTCAAAGAAGAGGTAATGTCCGTTACCGATTCTTTCAACTCTATTTCTTCTTCCACTTATTCTTCTTAGGTTGTTTCATTATTAAGTAATAACATCAGTATCACTCATATACTGATATGTTATTATAAGTATGAAACAACCCTATTTCACCATCTATCCATCCTACAGAAAACAAAATCACCGCGCGTGCGTACGTACGGAATACCGTCTCCACGCCGTGGTGTAATCTATTTTCCACCACCACCTTACTTGGATGGGTATAATGGTATAAATAATAAATATATATGATTATTTTAAAGTTATATTGATTCTGAAATAGTATACATATACTCCAATACAATTCCACAATCATGGGAACGATATCATCGCTCGTGCGTACGTACGGAATACCGTCTCCACGATGTGATGTGACTCGTTCTACATGATCTTAATTGCATAATGATTATATAAATGAATTGAATGAATTAATATGATATATATTACACTAATACCATTCTGGAAATAAGGTATCTATAACCTAAAAAAAGAATAATAATTTATTCGACAAAACACGCATAAAAACAAAAAGTAATAAACACCCGAATAACAAGTAGCAATGAAATATTACTATTAATAAGCTAAGAATATGACCATATATGATATCATAACAATGAGTATGATTCTGGAATAAGTAAATGACATTATTTAAATCATTATACAGGAGGTTCAGACACTTACGAAGCAAATCAGACCTAAGGTAAGGCAAAATATCACAATCTCATTTTTATCCGAGATTGTTTATACTTTGGTATTTACTGGGGTGTATTTTATCATCCTCATCCATGTTTCCTCAATATGTAATGTTATTTCCATCCACCTACAATTTTTTAAATCCAAATTTACCCTTCGGTGAGTTTTTAGTAAAAGATATGAAAGGAATCTTTTGTCATTTTTCGTACGAGGTACTTTTTGACTTTTCCGACAAAAGTACGAGAAGAATGTTTTTTTAACTTATATGGCATGAATGGATTTTTAAAAAATTATTTCCAAGAATCTCTCTTTACAAGTTATCAAGTTTATTTTTAATCAACTTCTTTTAGTTTATAATTGTTTGACATGTTAAGAAAGGAAAAGTGTTTTTGAAGTAGAAAGGATATTTTCCTCAAGAATGGAGTTCAAGTGTTTTATCAAAATTATTTTCCATCTAAGATAATAAAGGGTTCTGTTTTCATCCCTATTATTACATTTATTTGATTATGTTGAGATGGAATTATTTTTATGAATTCCTTGATCTTATATGAATTCTTTTATGATGTCATGATGTTTAAGATTCCCATTTTTATTTCATGGGTTATGCTATGATGTATGATTTATGATTTTGTGGCACACATAAGAATGGTATCATTATGAGATGGGTGGGACCTATATATCCCTCCAATACATTGGGTAAATATTTTATATCTCATGAGATAGACATGGCTGGAACGGTAGGTTATACCGGTTCAGTGAAACAGGACTGAAACGAGGAGTGAACTCAGTTCAGAAAGGGACTTTGTCCACTAAGATAGTCTTGGCAATGAGTCTTGACTAATAAGAAATGATTCTCTATGATTATGTGTGTATGCCACAAAGTTTCATGTTTTAAGTTATGATTATTGGTATTACATTTCACTACTATGATTTATCCCATGTTATGAAATTATGATCTCTTTTGCAGGTTAAGATTTCAAAAAGATATGTTCTTATGAATATGATGTGATTGATATTTCTTTTGTTTACCCTTACTGAGCATTTGAGCTCACCCTTTTATGTTTTCTTTTCCCCAGGATATAAAGAAAGGATTTAGGTTTAAAAAAAATAAGATCTTTATGGGAGATGTTGAAGATCTTTCACCACGATTAGAAGATTATATTCCGAGTTTCCAAAGACACTAAACTATTACGATCCTTGTGTGTGTGTTTTTGTTATGTACTACGTATTCCGAAAAAGTAATGTAATGTCTATGTACGTTAAGCTTTGGGTCTCTACAATGTATTTGTCTGATCTTACTACGACAGTAAAAAGACCAATGAGAAATGAAGAAGAACAGTATGAGAAAATTGAACCCAGTTTTCCATCACTTCCTTAGACAGGAGGAATTCCGGGATCATATACATTGACGACATTAAGCCTTGAAGAGCGAGAGATGGCACGTCGCACAGTGTTGTTCAATTTTGATTTGTTTGATGAGTATATGAAGTAAGTAAATTGTACATTTATCTCTTATCTTATCTCTTGTAATTTTAAATATTTGTTAAACTATTATTATTTTTATGTACAGAGAACATAAAGAATTGATATTTAGAAAGAATCGTTCTTTATCTTTGAGAAGGAAAGAGACTTTCCATAGAAAAGGGTTTTCTGCTTGGTTGAAATTGAAGGTAAAAATATTTCTGTAATAACTAAATAAAAATAATATTTAATTAAGTTTACTATTTGTTTATATTTCAGGTATCGAGTTTGCCTGCTGACTCTGTTTCTGAGGAAACAAGAGCTTTGGATTTTGGTCCTAATACCATGGTTCGTGATTGTAAATCACTTGTGATCAATGGATACAAATTTATTATCACTGAACGAGCAAGAAACATGAGAACATAACATAATGGTGTTATGCTAACTACCACAACAGACTGTTATGACAGTTCATCAGATACTAGACCTCGTTCTGAAAATGTTGCTTATTATGGAGTCGTGGAGAAAATAATAATTTTGGATTATTACTCACATGGTCGAGTCACGATGATGAAATGTCAATGGGTTGATTCAATGACGAGGCAAGGCACCTTTATTGATGATTGTGGATTTCGAGTTATTGACATGACTCGCACTCTTTCCACCGATGAACCATATGTATTGGCATCAATAGTGAAACAAGTTTTTTATGTCAAAGATCATCGTCATCCTAAATTCGGTGTAATTATTGAAGTAAATCCCAGATATGTTTTTGATGATGGTGATGATGAAGTTGACACTATCCCTACTGTAATTGGAAGCAATCCAATTATTAATTATGATGACGCCAATAGCTCAATTTTCAGAGATGATTGTGAAACCAAAGTTGTGGTGGGAAATATATAGAATCATATAGTCATGTTCTTACCTACATGTTTCACCTACATCATTCAGAGTGTGTATCCTAGTACTTACCTTCAAACCACCATAAATATTCTTTTACATTATGTTTTTTTATCAGAATGGTTTTTCTATATTTTGTTTTTTGGGTTACACATTAGTTATCTATTTCTAATTAGTTCCATATTTGTTTTCATTGTAGGAAATGACACCCATTGAAGAGAGGCAACAGAAAAAGATGATAGATAATAATCGTCGCACGATACAGATGGGTGTTCCTCCACTCATCCCTGTTATGAGTATTTTATTTAAAATATAAATATTTCAATAACTTATAATATCATGTGTTTACTTATGTGTTAAACTTTTTTTCAGGATCGACCCCCTAGAAGAGAGATATCTGATGAGGAGCCTGATATTGCTCCCAGTAGAGTGGCTGGTGGTAGGAGGGGTGGTGGTGTTAGAGATGGACGATCATCTAGTGGGTCCGGTACTGAGGCCGGTGGTACGAGAGCTCATGGGGTAAGAGTTAGACGATCCACCACCAAAAACGTATCTTCTTCACCCCATTTTGATCCTGGTGTGTCTCCAAGGACACATGGGATATTTAGACCAGTTGGCCAGACGTCTATTCCATCATCTTTTTCTTCTGGTTCATTATCCCCGAGCTATTATATTCCACCTTCTTCGACTCCTGATGCAACACAGTATGCGGATAAGGAGTGTACACTGAGGGACACTCTACCTGTACAAGATATTCCTTCAGCTTCTGCACATCCAATGACTCCCATTGATCCGACTACCACAGGTATATTTATCTGACTCTATCAAATTTTTATACCAAAATTTATTTTATTATAACTTGTACTGATATTATTTTTCTTTAATAACAGATTCATCTACAGATAGGAGGTGGGGGAGGGGGCGTACTCTCTTGCGTGCGGTATGGAACCTCCAGACATAGTTGATGGTTGAATATAATGCTGATGGACAAATGATTGAGAAATCTAGGCAGGAATGTTGGGGTTTTTTGGAGACGCTAGCCAAATACTCCGATATCATTCCGGTCAGCCCTCTCTCTTGGAGACAACTGCCACACGAAGTCAAAGATAACGCGTGGGCACAAATATGTGTAAACAATTTATTGGATTTAATGTAGTATTTTTTTATATTTATATGAACTAATCTATTGGGTTTCAGCTTCATTTTAACTTCCCTGATGGCGAAGGTGCACGAACAGCACGTTTAAAAGAGTTGGGAGAGCTTTGGAGAGATTATAAGAATGACCTGTATGTTGGCTGGTGTGATAGGGTGGGCACGGATTTAGAGACTTTACCTTTCGTGGATGATTGCTCGATAGAGAAATATCTCCAAATGATTACCCATTGGGCGACTGCCAAATTTAAGGTATTAATATCATTTGAGGTATTTAAATCAGAGTTTTCATATTTTTCATTAATATAATCTTATTTATTATTAAACATTATTTAGGAATCTTCTAAGAAAAACAAAAAAAAATTGATTCAAAGCAATACCTCCACACTTTGGGGCACACAACTATGTCAGATCATGAGAGGCAGCTGGTACGATATAGTTGTTTATAATTTTTCTTTAGGACTTTCCCTTTTTATTATTTCCTACTTAAATTATGTGATTTATTGAATATTGAATATATGATTATAATTGCACTTTATATTGTTTCAATGTCATTACAGAAGCACAAATTGACTATTGAAGGACGCATCCCTTGAGAAAAATTGATTTGCTCGAGTAGAAGAAAAAAAGATGGAACTGCGGTAAATGAATCAACCCAAGAAAAGATTTTAAGTTTTAATTTGTTTATTTCAAAGTTTAATATCTATTTTGAAATTTATTAATCTATTAATATTTTTAACAGGATACTTTAGAGTCTCTTGATGCCCAGGATCCTGACAATTTTGGGCCACACGATCATTTATATCAGGTTTTGGGAGAGGATCACTCTGGTCGAGTACGCTGACGACCTGGTAAGAATATAGTCCCAAAGAGGTATTGGTCCTCTCCAGGTATCCATTATAGTACGACTGAGTTGGAACAAGTCAAATAGAAAGCAAGAGAATCTGATAAAAGGGTCACAGAGTTGGAAGTACAAGTTTAAACGAGGGACAAAGAATTTATGAAACTGATGAAAGATTTATCTTCATCACTTCCACCAGAGGCTATCGCGGCTTTTCATAAATTTATGTCGTCGATGGGTGAATTATCCAATGCACCAGGTGACAACTCTGGTGGCGATCGAGATCATGAATTTCCTGGCGATGACAAGGATGCTGAAGAGGATGAGGTCAAGGATGAGGATGGGGACGAGGGTGAGGATGGGGTCGAGGGTGAGGATGGGGCCGAGGGTGAGGATGGGGCTGAGGACGAGGATGAGGCCGACGATGAGCATGGGGACGATGATGAGGATGATGATGAGGATAGAGATGGTGATGAGGATGAGGCCGATGATGATAGTGGTGATGATGATGGTGATCAGGGGCAGATTGATCCATTTCATTTTTGAATTTTGTATAACTCTTTATTTTTTAACCTTGTTTTCCACTCCGGGGTTTTCCTCTGCTTCATAGGGATGTTGTTATCAGATCTCTTTTTTGCACTTTATTATTATTGTATGATTAGTCTATTACCTAGACCTTTAGTATTCCTTGGTACTGTGATTCCCTGTATGATATCTGGTTTGATAAGTTAATATGGACATCTTAATATTCAAAAACAATCACTCGAAATTAGGGGTGTCCATGGGCCGGGTCGGGTCGGGTTGGGTGATGGGTGTTCTAGGGCCTAAGGACATATGGTCATCCATAAGTAAGATTTAGGGCCTAACGACATGACATGAAAAATTATGTGTTTTAGATCCATGGGTAATATTGGGGGTTCATTTTAAAAATAATAAAATGAGGGTTTTTGAGGTGGAAAATGATTTATTAGGTGATGAATTACCTTGGTTAAAAAATATAAATAAGTGTGTGTCTTTTTGATTTTGATAAATGGATTTTAATGATAATGAAATATTGGTTAATTTCTTTGGGTAACAAATTTATTTTTAACATTTTTATTCTCTATTTTATATATTTTCATTGATTAGGAATATAATTTACAAACAAAAAATATCCAATTACTTATAATATTTATATGTATTAAATTGATTAATTTTGAGAAATTTTTATATTTTCATTTGTGACGTGTACGAGTCAACCCCACCTCAATCCGAGGGCCGGTGTGGCCGGTACCACTAAAAGTGTTTTTCTTTTGTTTAAAATGGATGCACTTTTAATTAAAATAAATGACATACGGAAAACCAAACAAACACATTAGGATTATGTTTAAACTTTAGTAAAACGATCCATGGGTCATTTGTGATGTGTACGAGTCAACCCCGCCTCAATCCGAGGGTCAGTGTGGCCGGCACCACTCAAAGTGTCTCACTTTTCTTTGAAATGGACAATATTTTAAGTAAAAACAACAACTGACATACGGGAAACGGACCAAATGCATTCTGATTCTATTGATACTTTAGGACAAGTATCCATGGGTCATTTGTGTCATGTAAGAGTCAACCCCGCCTCAATCTGAGGCACGGTGTGGCCGGTACCACTCAAACTGTCTCAATTTTTTTTGAAATGGATAGGATTTTAAGTGAAAACAACTACCAGCATACAGAAAACCGACCAAACGCATTCGGATTCTATTGAAACTTTAGGAAAATGATCCATGGGTCATTTGTGACGTGTATGAGTCAACCCCACCTCAATCCGAGGCGTGGTGTGGCCGGAAGCACTCAAAGTGTCTCACTTTTCTTTGAAATGGACAACAGTTTAAGTAAAAACAACAACTGACATACGGGAAACGGACCAAACGCATTCAGATTCTATTGATACTTTAGGAAAAGTATCCATTGGTCATTTTTGTCATGTACGAGTCAACCCTTCCTCAATCTGAGGCACGGTGTGGCCGGTACCACTCAAACTGTCTCACTTTTATTTGAAATGGATAGGATTTTAAGTGAAAACAACTACCGGCATACGAAAAACCGACCAAACGCATTCGGTTTCGGTTGAAACTTTAGGAAAACGATCCATGGGTCATTTTTGACGTGTAAGAGTCAACCCCGCCTCAATCCGAGGGCCGGTGTGGCCGGTACCACTAAAAATTTCTTTCTATTGTTTAAAATGGATGCGCTTTTAATTAAAATAAACGACATACGGAAAAATGACCAAACACATTCGAATTCTGTTTAAACTTTAGGAAAACGATCCATGGGTCATTTGTGACATGTAAGAGTCAACCCCGCCTCAATCCGAGGGCCGGTGTGGCCGGCATCACTCAAAGTGTCTCACTTTTCTTTGAAATGGACAACAGTTTAAGTAAAAACAACAACTGACATACGGGAAATGGAACAATCGCATTCAGATTCTATTGATACTTTAGGAAACATATCCATGGGTCATTTTTGTCGTTTACAAGTCAACCCCGCATCAATATGAGGCATGGTGTGGCCGGTACCACTCAAACTGTCTCACTTTTATTTGAAATGTACATGATTTTAAGTGAAAACAACTACCGACATACGGAAAACCGACGAAACACATTCGGATTCGGTTGAAACTTTAGGAAAATGATCCATGGATAATTTGTGACGTGTAAAAGTCAACCTCGCCTCAATACAAGGGCCGGTGTGGCTAGTACCACTAAAAGTGTCTTTCTTTTGTTTAAAATGAATGCGCTTTTAATTAAAATAAACGACATATGGAAAACCGACCAAACGCATTCAGATTGTGTTGATACTTTATGAAAACGATCAATGGGTCATTTGTGATGTGTACGAGTCAACCCCGCCTCAATCCAAGGAGCGGTGTGGCCGACACCACTCAAAGTGTCTCACTTTTCTTTGAAATGGACAACAGTTTAAGTAAAAACAACAACTAACATACAGGAAATGGACCAAACACATTCAGATTCTGTTGATACTTTAGGAAAAGTATCCATGGGTCATTTGTGTCATGTACGAGTCAACCCCGCCTCAATCTGAGGCACATTGTGTCCGGTACCACTCAAACAGTCTCACTTTTATTTGAAATGGACATGATTTTAAGTGAAAACAACTACCGGCATACGGAAAACCGACCAAACGCATTCGGATTCTGTTGAAACTTTAGGAAAACGATCCATGGGTCATTTATGATGTGCACGAGTAACAAATGAAAATGGATTTTTCATTTACATGAAAATGAAAATGGATTTTTTAGTGTAATCTGCTTGGTCCCAAAGCATGAACCAAACAGGTTGTGAGACATAATACCAGTAGGCATCCAACACAAGATTTGTGGCCAAATTTTAGTGAATATACATGTATAAAAACAAGGTACAAAAATAAACATAGTATAAAGAAATCAAAAACCATTAAATATTTAAGTAAAGAATAGATAAAACTTTCCTTAGAGACATCAATATCTTGCCTAAACGCATGTCACTATCTTGACCTCAGGAAAAAAACACATCCTCTCCCTCAAGCATCACAGTATCCCCCTCAGACATATCACAATCTCACCAACATGTATCATATGTAATTAATCTATTAACAGGTAAAAATAAGTACCTCATTTAATTTAAATTATTACATCGTAGACTATTATCAACACACCTCATCTAATCTAACTATTACATGGCATAATAATAATCAAATCACCTCATGTAATCTTACTATAACATCACTTTTTAATAATCAATAATCCATCCTAAACAAAAAAATTCATGGAAAGCAGTATGCATCTAAGGCGTCATGGGCCAATAGCTCTAACAAATTAATCAAGGGAAACACAACCCTGTGGTTCCCTATCTCAAAGAAATAACCTTAATAACCTAATCAACCAATATCATATGATAATCACGGTGTAATTCCAAGTCATGTATACCAAAAACATGGGTATATGAGTTTTAGACACATATAATTCTTGACAAAACAACATATAGGCACAACCCACCTACCTCGTAGTCGTGAGAACAATATTGTTGAATATCGGATCTTGATTCATCCTAGATCATTGAAAATCCACAAAAGATTCATAAATTATCAAATATATTTCTATAAAATGAGGAGAGGAATCAGGAGGATAAGATTAAGGTGAAGGGAGAACTCATTGGTGGGATCCTAATGCACCTTCCAGAGTTCTGATTGGATATTGATAGGAGAATCAGTGGCTCAGAGAATAATTGTCACTCCTGGCCGAACTTGGATGAACCAAGGTTAAAAGAAGTTAATTATGTAAATGAGACATGACCCCTCTCCCTTATATTAACTAAAAAATAAAATACACGACATTTCCTTTAACAATACACACTGTGTATAAGCTTTTATTGGGCCTCACCTTAAGAGGCATGACCATGACACAACATGACTTGGTACATGGCTGAGACACGACCTGTACGTGGTCTGGAAAGGACATCAATGTTCATGGTGTGTACACTGAAGTACATGGCTTGTACATCAAAATTCCCCAATTTTACATTTTCCTCAAAGCAACCCGAATACAAAATCCATACATGGAAATGGGGAATTGGGTTCTTACAGTTTGATTATCACACCCTAGATCTTGTTTCTATCTCAACCAAGAACCAAAATCATTGGTTTTTTCAATCTAGTGGTCTAATATCACATTACGATCTTAATAAAGCCTTATGTTTCATCGGCCCCATGTAACGGATCAATGATAGATCTGAAGCAATAAAAATTTGTTTATTTCTCTCTTTTTGGTCATTATTTGGCTTGGAATCTCTAACTAATGATTTTTTATCATGTTTTATTCAGTCTCGCATTATAATATTCACACATTCAGGTTTTATTCAGCTTCATAATGAATTTGATTATAGATTTTCTCATTACTAATGACCTCAACTGAAGGTTAATATCTTCAATAATGTGTAAATTATATGTTCCAACTTTTATTTCTTGTATCAATTAGTTGTTCACATTCAATATATCCTTACTTGTTAATATTACATTAAAATTATTTTATACAATATTTCATGCTAAGGAGTATTATTGAGGTGATATGATATTGGATGTTGTGTGTTTCTACATTGCCATTTAGTTTAGTGAGTTGGGTTTTAAAATTAGTTTGCATTGATAATATAGCATGTTCATTTTGATTTTGAAAATGTTGGTGCATGGGAGAGCTGAAAAATCCATTTTCATGTAATTGCATAACATGAGATGGTTTTGTAACGGGTTTTCATGAAAATGGATTTTTCATTTACATGAGATGAAAAATCCATTTTCAAGTCTGTTTCAAGTCTGTATGCAGGTGTACAGTGGAGGGGCTACTGGAGGGAGGGGGGCTGCTGTGTGCAGTTATGGAAAAACTCTTTACCAACGGTTATAAACCGTTGGTATAAGGGTGCTGGGATTTTGGAAAAACACTATACCAACGGTTTAAAACCGTTGGTATAGGTGTTGCTGGAAAACCAATACCAACGGTTCTAAACCGTTGGTATAGGTTTTCCTGAAAATCACATTACCAACGGTTTAAAACCGTTGGTATAAAACTTCCTCAAATTCATTACCAACGGTTATAAACCGTTGATATACATTGGGTTAAATTTATATAACCCATATACCAACGGTTTGGATCAAACCATTGGTATAAGGCTTTCCTCACGGCTTACTAGACAACAATTTGGAAAACCGTTGGTATAGGGTATACCAACAGTTTTCCAGCCTATACCAACGGTTTTTAACCGTTGGTATAACCTTCTTTTCTAGTAGTGAACCTACAAGTACTTGCAACCCTCCGGGAAGCACACACAGTCTCGCCCCTCTGGTTCAGCTAAATAATTAATAGACTCTCTGGGGAAGCACTCATCGTAAATTCCCCCTATAGTCTTGTATCATACTAAAGGCTCTCTGGGAAAGCACTCAATGTCTATTCCCCCTGTGGCCCACGTCGAGGAACTATAGACTCTCTGAGGAAGCACTCAACGTCAATTCCCCCTATGGTCTCACATCGTAGTTTAAGACACACTGGAGAAGCCCTTCCGTCTATTCTCCCTATGGTCCACTACACTAGGTTCTCACAGCCCTGTGTAAAATAAAAATTCATAGCGCATGTGTATCGTCCAAGTAAACCTCAATAACTACTTGGCTATCATTCTAAGGCTCAACATCATAACAAAACAACAGTTACATTATCCTATAACTAGGCATGACAACTGGAAAACGCCAAACAAGAAAAACAAGCATGGAAATCATCCAGAGTACAGTAAAAACTACCCTATTCACAAGCAATGACCAAAACACAGTCATATCATCAAGGAAAGCAAACAACAAGGGAAAAATAGAAAACACGAAATACCCCGTTCAAGGGTATTGGTGGAAATTGCACATAATATTCAACAACTTCCTATAGAAAGGCACAAACCACCTACCTGGATTCTAGGAGATCAAAATACTTGAGCCACTCTGATTTATTCTCCTTAGAATGGAGAATATCTACAAAAACGCACAAAACGTTCAACTGACGATAACTTGAGAAATAAGAGGAATTGGTAAACAAGGCTCTAGGAGAATGGAGGACTCTCCGCTGTAGTTCCAAAGCAATCAACGATGATCGAAACGAAGAACAAATGGAGGAATGGTGTCTCGGAGAAGATCTACGACCATAAGGGTCGCTCTCGGATGAAGAAGCTGGAGAAGAAGACGTTTTCCTTGATTAGGCGCGACCCCGGTCCGTTTAATGAAAAAAAAAGAAAGTACACGGCGTGTACTTTTAGAGTACATGACGTTTACTAGGTCTTTCCATACTTCACCAAAATCGGCCTCCACGTCACCCCTACACACCGTGTGTGGTGCCCGGACACGGCCAACACATGGATTCGAGCAGGAAAAGAGTACACGGTGTGTACTCAGAAAGTACATGACGTGTACTTCAAAAATTTCAAGAAACTCCCTTTTTCTTAAAAACTCCAGAAAAAAAGACATACATGAAATGAAGATCCAGGTTATCACACTAACTAAGGTGCAGGGATCACATGAGCTTACACTTCATCATGAACTTCAGCATTATCTCTTTCTTTAGGAATAGTTGTTGAAGGTTATATAACAACATTATAAACTAAGGCATCAACCATCTGTATATCTACACCTTGATCATCCTAATTATGGTCACCATCACAATCATTTCCTTTACCACTACCTTCATCATCATCATGTCTAGTGTCATTCTATTCACTTCTATTTCTATCATCATTTTATTCACCTTATTCCTCTTCACTATCACTGAAACTGCCACTTTGAACTTCTTCACATCCTTTTTCTTATTCTTTAGAGCCATTGAATCTACTTACATACTCTAAAATACCTAAGAATTATGTCTCATTATCTCCATTAGTTCCAATATTCTGGTCATATGAGGGTAATGAAAGTGGTGGACTTGGAGGTCTAAAAGAAAAACCATTGGTTGCTCATGTGGTGTTAGGATCACTCCTATCATTGATAGGTGACCCTTGATCTTTGACTGGTGTGGATGCTCTTCTTCCTCATCTGAAGATTATAGAACTTCCTTATCTATTCCTAGACCAAGATCATCCAAATTCCTTTGCCTAGTTGGATGGTCCATTGGATTGAACTTATCATAAATATTATCTTCATACCTAACCCATTCTTTCTTTCATGGGTTCCAATTGATCTTCATCCTTTTACAAATATCTTTTCTTAGAAATATCCCACTGCACTCAGAAAAAACTTCATATTCTTTACTAACACAACCTTTCTCTTTCAACATGATTGAGATTAACCTTGGATAAAAAAGGGAATTGGTTTTTCATAAAGGCTTGGTAATTTCAGTTATGTGCATAGAAAGATATATATATAGATTTATCTTAATCCCTATTCTCAGAAGATAAATCAAATATACATATTGATACTTTAGAGATTCAAAGTACCCTCTCCTGGGAAAAATCTGATACTGTATAATCTTGAAGAAAATTAGACACTCCCCATTTAACTCTACAGAAATGGGTCTCCTGTGCTTTTCATTGTCAGTAAGCTCCTTCAAAGCTGTCTCAAAGCAGAAAAAGTCACTTTTAGGTAGATAAATACCCTGATAATCATCAAAAAAACCATCATGGGATACCTTAAGACATTCAACCCACTTTATATATGAAAAATAGATTCTATTTCCTTTCACTTTCAGCAAACACCACTACCTTCTAGAAGAAACTCCACATTCATGTAAAACTCATGAACTAAATTTGGGTATAAAGGTCTTTTATTATTTGAGAACTACTCAAGACAACCCTAATAATATAACACACTCAGTAGAAAATACTTTATTTCCAATATCCATTCAACAAGAACATACTTTTTTGGAGTCACTACACAGTTTTCCAGAGTAGGATTCACTGGTCCATAAGATTTTCTTCATTCTCCTTTATGTTTCTTATCTACATGATACTCATTCCCTGAACCAACTTCAAGATCTCGCTTCACACACACTGTTCCAATAGTTTGGTTTGAAGGTCGGAAGGTGAAAGGTTAGGGGGTAGAGAGAGCAATGGATACGTGAGTTAAGGGTAAATGAGTAGAGTGAATCGACTCTAATTTATATCATTTAGGGAATTTTAAATCACAAAATCATGAAATCATGAACCAAGTTCAACAAGATTATTGAAATAGTTTCATTTTAGTAAAAATATAAAATAGATAAAAACAGTGAGTCATCGGTGTCAGCATGATAGATTTTTCTACAACACTAATGGTGTTGGCTTGACAAGGCGTCAGTGTCGGCATGACAACTGTGTCAGCATGACACAGTGTCTGTGTTAGTATGACAACTACGTTGGAATGACATAGCATCGATGTCAGCATGAAAACTGTGTCGGCATGACTTAGTGTCAGTGTTGGCATGACAGATTTTTCATCATGACATTGCATCAGTGTTAGCCTAAGAAATTCATCAACATGATAACTGTGTTGGCATTAAAAAGACGCCATTGTCGACATGACATTGTCATATTAATACTGAGAGTGTAGGTATGAAAACATCACTTTAAATTTATCAAATGAATAAAAAAATAAAGTCCTACAGATTGATCATTCCTAACCCATGTCTGATGCAGTTCATTATTTCAGAGTTAAATGTCTTAGTGAAAATGTCAGCAACCTGATGTTCAGTGCTAATTAATTCTAAAGTTATATCAAAAGTTTGATAATGGTCTCTCAAAAATTTATGTCTTAAATCAATGTGTTATATCCAATAATATGAAACACAATTCTTAGAAATATTAATAGCACTTGTGTTATCACATTTATAGGGGCATGTCTGAATTGATATCCGTAATCTAGTAATGTGTGTTTCATCCACAAAATTTATGCACAACAACTAACATTAGCTATGTATTCATCTTGATCAATATATAATGCAATAGAATTTTGTTTCTTACTAAACCATGAAACTAGTGACTTTCCCAAAAAGTGACATGTTCCATAGGTGGTCTTTCTGTCTAACTAACAGCCACCAAAGTCAGCATCTGAATAAATCACCAAATCCAAATGTTGTCTTCTAGGATAGAAATTTTCTAAATTAGTTGTATATTTTATGTATTTATAAATATTTTTATAGCATTTAAATGATATTCTTTTGGGTTTTCTTGAAAACGTGCACACATGCACACACTAAACATAATAGCTAGCCTACTAGAAGTTAAGTAGAGTAAATTCCCAATCATTCCTCTATAAGTGGATTGAACAAAAGATTTACTATCTTTATTATGGACCAACTTACAAGTGGTACTCATTGAAGTGTCACTACTCTTAGTGCTTTAAAATAAAAATCTTTTTAAAATATCACTAGTATATTTGCTTTGATTCAAAACAATACCTTATTTATTTTGAAATATTTGAAATCCAAGAATGAATTTGAGTTTACCCATTAAACTCATTTCAAACTCACTTTGCATATTTTTTGAAAAATGAATACACAAAGAATTTTTAGAAGATCCAAAAATAATATCATCTACATAAATTTTTACCAAAAAAACATATTTTGAAACTTGTTTTATAAAAATGGTAGGATCAACAATACCTTTTGTAAAACCTTTATAAACAAGAAAAGTGCTGAGCCTATCATTCCAAGCTCTTGGAGCTTTCTTTAAACCATATAAGCTTTAGTTAATTTAAAAAAAATATTTAGAAAGCGGGTATTTGTAAAACTAGGGGATTTTTCAATAAAACATCCTCAATTATATAATCATTTATGAATTCACTCTTGCTATCCAATTGATAAAGTTTAAAATATATATCTTCTCTATAGGAAATAAGGGTTCTAATGGTCTCAAGTTTAGCTATTGGTGTAAAGGTTTCTTTATATTCAATCCCTTATTCTTGACTATAACCTTTTACAAACAATCTATCTTTGTTTCTAACTATATTAATAGATTTATCCACTTTATTTCTAAACACCCATTTAGTTCCTATAGTCAAGGTGTATTGGGGTATATCAATAAGTTTCTAGAGTTTTTTTTATTTTAAACTTATTTAACTGTTCTTGAATATCCATCACCAAAAATTTATCTTTGATTGCATCATTGATGTTCTTAGGTTCAAGTTGTGATAAGAAATCTTGATGTTCAACCTGATTTTTGAGAGAATCTATAGTATGAGTTCCTTTATCTAAATCTCATACTACATCATCTAAAGAATAGTTTTTGAGAGTTATAAAATGTCTATAAAAATAAGGGATAGATATTTTAGGTTCTTCAATAGGTTCAGGTTCATCATGACTAGAATCTAGAGAATTTCTAGAACTAGAAGTTTTAATAGATTCCTTAATAGGATGGTTAGAAGATTTAATATTGATGTCTTGATTTGACATATCATTATCAAGGTTTTCTAGAGAGGTCTTAGGTTCATGTGGATTTGTATCATCAAGCTTGAAATGTACAGATGCTTCCACACATTTGGTTCTCTTATTGAATACTCTACAGGCTTTACTAGAAACTGAATAACCTAGGAAAATTACATCATCACACTTGGAGGAATTGTTTTTTCAGATTATTCTTAGTGTTAAGGATATAGAATTTTCAACCAAAAAATTTGTAATAGTTAACATTAGGTTTTCTTTTTTTCCACAAATCATGAGGAGTTCTCTTAAGGATAGGTTTAATCAAGACTCTATTGATTATATATCATTCTGTATTGACATCTTCTTCCCAAAAGTATATAGGTAGGTCATACTCACTAAGAATGTTTCTAAAAGTTTCTTATAGTCTTATATTTCTTCTTTCTACAAATCCATTTTGTTGGGGTGTCCTAGGAGCAGAGAATTTAGGACTATAGCCATTTTGTGAGAAAAAAGATTCAAACTCTTGATTCTCAAACTCATGACCATGATGAATTCTTATGGTTTTAATTCTAAGACCACTAAGATTTTATAAAATCGTAGAATACTTGGTGAAATGATATAAAGATTCAATTTTGTGATCTAAGAAGAAGGTCCAAGTATATCTAGAGTAGTCATCTACAAGAACATAGAAATACTGCATCCCACTTAGACTTAAAAATCTAGAAGGTCCAAACAAGTCCATGTGAACCAACTCAAGAGGTTGAGAAGTTGAAAATTCTTTCTTTGGTTTGAAAGAGATTTTGCGCTATTCCATTTTGACAAGGATTATAGACTTTGTCATTTAGAAACTAAAGTTTGGGTAGATCCTTAACTAAGCCTTTTTCTAGTAATATTTATAAGAAAGTATATATTACAGTGACCTAATTACCTAGGCCAAATCCAAGAATATTTATGAAAAACACTCAAACAAGAATAATTTTGAGAAATTAAAGACTCTAAATCAACAACATAAACATTTTCATTTCTTAGAGCAGAAAATACTGACTCATTTTTAGAATTAAAAAAATTAAAAGAATCTTTCTCAAATTTTAAATTAAAACCATAATCAAATAACTAAGAGATACTAAGTAGGTTATATTTTAATTCATCAATGGAAAGTACTTTGGAAATAAAAACTGAGTTAGAGTTACCAATCAGGACAAGGCCAATGATTTTTCCTTTAGCATTGTAACCAAAGGTGAAATGCCCACCATCAATATTTATCAAGTTCTTAAAGAATGCGTAATCTCCTATCATGTGTCTTGAAAATCCACTGTCTAAGTACCATAATATTTTTGGAGCTCTTCAATAAACTTTCCAACAAAAAATTATTATAATAGAAAATATTTTGATACCCAGATTTGTTTGGGTTTACAAACATTAGTAATAAGAGATTTGGGAACCCAAATTTTCTTCATGGGTTTCTGATAGGAAACATGTAAAGTATTTGAAAAATAGACTTTATTTGGTCCATAAAAACTTGAAATAGTTGAAGATGTTTCAAAGCTAGAACTTGTAAAAAATTTTCTATAACTTGGCATAAAACTGGATTTTCCAGATTTTGATACAAAATTAGTATTAGTTATATTCCTCTTTCCTGGTTGGTATCCTATTATAGTAGTATATTTAGGAGATACTTTTTTACTAAGAATTTGAACTAATATTTCATTACCATTAGTAAAACTTTCTAAATCCCTTTTTAATTGATCATTTGACAATTTAAGCTCATTATTTTCCCTAAGTAGTTGAGAATTTTTATCTTTTTCTACAATAAGTTCAGATTTAACCATTGTAGTAAAAGCATGCCATTTCTTTAAAGATTTGTATTTATATTTTAATTAATTACAAGTGTCCTCTATAATTTTTCAATATTCAAACATTTCCACACTTGTCTTATTTTCAGAATCACATTCATCTTCAGAATTATAAGCATTATGTTCAGGAAAGTTTAGTGTTACCTCAGATGTATTTTCTATAAAACACATATTTTCCTTATTACTATTTTCCATCATGAGAGGATTCTAAGACACTCGAGCTTTCCTCATAAGCACTCTATGTTTACTTTATGTCATTTTTATGCTTTTATCCCTATTATCATACTTCTTCTTAAACGTTATCATGGGATAGTCATCCTTTACATGTACCCTTTTTTTTCACTCGTAGTAGATTATCTTATTTGAGGTATGACCTCTATTAAAATCCTTTTTTCTAATGGACCTTATGGTCATAATTTCTTTTTTAGTTGGTATTTATGAATAATTTATTCTTTATATAATTTTTTTAAACCTTATGGCTATATAATCCATCTCCTCATCATTATCTGTCAAATATTTTGCATCACTTGAAATTTTAGTTTAATCTTGAGCTTTGTACTTCTTCTTGGATGCAATAAATTAGGAAGAAATAGATTTTCTTTTGGGTCCAACATCCTCTTCTTTGTTTACTTTTAGTTCTTTCCCATACATCATCAACTTGCTTATCATCTCCTTCACCATCAAATTGTTGAGGTCACAAGATTATATTATGGATACAGAAGTCCCTCTCCATCTATCTGGTAGGTATATGAGTATTCTCATGATTTTCTCCTTGGTTGTAACAACTATTTCCAGAGAGATCATGATGTTCACAATTTCATTAAACCTGATATACATTTCAGAAATAGGATCATCATGCTTAATCTTAAAATTATCATACTTAATAGTATAAGTGTTATGTATCATTTATTTAACGTTAGAATTTATTTCATGTGAAATAGCTAAATTGTCCCAAATTTCTTTGGTAGATGTACAAGTAGATATTTTATTAAATTCTTTATCTCTTAATGCAAAAAACAAAGCATTTATATCTTTGAAATTTTTATTATAAGAAGTATTTGTGGCATCAATCTAGGTATTCCTAGAAGTGTTTGGTATTTCATATTTATCTTCTATAACTATAGAAATATCAAAGCCCATACTTTCTAAATGAATTTTCATGTTAAGCTTCAACTGGGCATAATTTGTTCCCTTAAAGTGTGTAGGTTTTTTATAGCATCACATTCCAATCAATTATTCATACTAAAGAGACTATTTTTAAGGAGATAAAAATTTAGACCTAATAGAAATTTAGAGATATTTAAAACACAAATAAATCACAGTTGAAAATATTTGAAAAAACATTTTAAACCCATGATACCAAATGCTGGTCGGAGTAGGACACTCAAGAGGTGGGGTGAATTGAGTTCCTATAAAAATTTCTGTTGAAAAGTTTATTTAAAAGATTCCCCCAATTGAAAACTTAACATGCCATTTAATCAAAGTAGTTAATTTATAAAAGTATTACAGTTCAAAAAATTTCTCAGAAGATTGATTATTTCTCAATTATAAAAATATGAGATGTTGATACAACTTTTGAAACTAATATAATAGTCCAA
Source organism: Viscum album (assembly GCA_963277665.1). Classification (NCBI taxonomy): domain Eukaryota; kingdom Viridiplantae; phylum Streptophyta; class Magnoliopsida; order Santalales; family Viscaceae; genus Viscum; species Viscum album. The sequence goes on from OY728135.1 coordinate 1,298,528,442, forward strand.
AATAGTTATAAACACTATCCAAGACTAACTATCAAAGTGAAATTCAGTTCTCTGAAATACAAAAAAAATAGAGAAAACTAAATTTGAAAACATAGTGGATATAAAACAAGAGGTTCACTCTCAAGCTGAGACTTAGTCCTCTCCACTTAGAGATCACGTGCCACCAAGAAATCTATATAGATAAATGTTTTGATTCACAACCTAGATTGGGGTTTACACAATAGTACACAGACTTTCTAGGTCACAAGATCTCTACCACAGTTCTACATGGGAACAAAATAAAACCAGGTCACACATGACGTCTTCTATATTTTTTCATGGGATAAACAAGTGTAAAAAGGATAGTTGAGTGAGGATATATAGTATCCTTCAATTAAGTGAATGAGATAGTGTGTGTTTTATAGATAGATGCACACACTGATCGAAAGTGTAATAAAAAGGTGCACAATAGAGCAATAAATATTAGATAAGGTATAGAAGGATATAAGTGTTATATAGTTCATCTATAGACTCATTGGATGTAGTTTATGTGAATGTTGAGTCCTATTTTTGAAATAGACACTAAAATAGAGTGTTGTGAAGCACTATGTTCTATATTCCTAGAATATGAGATGTTCTTCTCCTTAGATTTAGTTAAATGCTGCAGAGATGTTGGAACTTCGGTGAACAATATTTCTCTGTTTCACAGCAAACAGGAATGAATAGTTTATTATTTGTTCTTCATTTATATATGTTTCTCATGTGGGTCTACTACTGTGTATATTCATGCCCCCTATTTTGTGTTTTTACGTGTCCTTTTTTTATGCGCACTTCTTTGTATATATATTCTTGCAGCCCGACAATGTGCATGTTTTGAGGTAGATGTTGTAACTCATACTTATGACATCGTCATTTAAGATTCCTATAAAAATAATTAAATTAATCAGTTATATTAAAACACTAAATATATGATGTTAGAAGTAATATTAAATAAAAGAAATTTTAAACAACCTATCTATGAGTCCTCTATCAGTACCTCCTTCTGTCAGTGACTCATTCCATCAGTGTATCCTTTTATCAGTATCAGTGACTCATTATATCAGTGTCTCCTTCTTTTGGTTTGTCTATGTGTCAGAAAATCCTTGTATTGGAAACACCATTCATTGGTAGGTCCTTTTGTCCGTAGGTCCTTGCATCTATAGGTCCTTACATCAGCATGTCCTTGCGTCGATAACTCATTTGAACTATCGGTGAGACAATCCGTCTGTTGGTGTTCCAATTGCACTATTAGTGAGTCCTTCCATTAGTAGTACCATGAATCATCAGTGAATCATCTATCAGTGAGTCATTTTTCACTATTGGTGACTCAATTGAACTATCGGTGTCTCATCTCTTCTATCAGTGTCAGTCTGTCATACTTAGAAAAGACATCTGTTTGGACTGTCTCCCAACATAATTATTATCAAAATGTGTTAAACTTGTTTATGATCCTATATAATCATAATTACACATATTTAAACTTAAATAAACATTTTTGAAATTATTAGGAATGATTAATAGGATTTGGCATGATATTTTATTATTAAAACCATTAATACCAGTGAGGGTGGCCAACAGTCTCCTATGGGCCAAAAGTAAGTTTGTATTACATCTTGAAATAAAAAATAATATATTATACCCATTGAAAACTATCATATCTCTTAGAATATCCCTTAAAGTCAATCATAATATACTTCTTCACATCTTGGAAAAAAACAAAACATAAAAAAGAGGTCAGATTAGATGCTCAGTAAGGATAAACAATATAGCGGAAGCTATCATAAATAAGCATAAACTTTGTAAGGAAATGTATAAAACCGAAACACAATACATTAAACATAATATTAAGAATAATATATAAATAATAAATCAAATAATTTCATTTAAACATTCATATAAATATTCTACCAGTTGAATAATCACATGAAATATCAATAACTAATCTTATTAAGAGTAAATGCATAATGCCAAACATCATAACCATACCATCAAGGACTCGTGCCAAGACCATAAATAACCATACCACCAAGGACTCATTACAAGACACTAGTTTGTCTAATGAGACCTAACAATGCATTGAGGTGCTATAACGGGCCCCACCCATCACATACTAAGTCTAATTCATTCCTCTTATGAAAGGGGTAAAACATAACATAAACATTCATATTACAAATAGCATACTAAATGTTAATACTTTAACCATAAATCATGAATGGTATAAAAATAGAACATCCATAGTCAAATATATATAAAATCTTAAATATAATATGGAATATCGTATCATAATAAATCGAAAACAATTAAGCAAAAAATCTAGAAAAGGATATTGACATAGATGAAAATAATCTAATAAAATAATTAAAAATATTTCAGATAAATATCCTTTTTTTACTTTGAAATCATTTAAAATACAAAAAATTATAAAATAATAAATTTATTATGAAAATAACCTTGTAATATTGTAAATAATTCGTCAAAATGTTAAGATTCCATAACGATTGAAAATAGCTGCTCACGCCGTATAAGTTATCAAAAAGGTCATAAAGAACCTCGTTTGTAAAATGATGGAAAGATTCCTTTAATCTTTTAATAAAAATTCAAACATGATTAAAAATGACTTTAAACAATTTTTAATAATATTTTGAAATACAATTTAGGAAATGTGGACCTGAATTATAAAGATGCCCTAGTAGATACTTACATATAAACAATCTCGAATAATAATGAGATTGTGAAATTAATCTTACCCTGTACTTTCCTTTAGTCAAGGGTGGATTAAAATTTTGTATAATTGTTAAAGCATGTTATTAAATTATACCAGGATTATATCCATATTTATGATACCACATATGATCCTACTATATCATTTTGTTAATAATATTTCAGTATTACCATAGTTTCAGGTGTTAACTACTTTATTCTCCTATGCATGTTATATAAGTCACATTTTTATGAATAGAATGTATTTTATTAATATACAGAATGATATTAAGATCATAAATATTTATATTTACTCATATTATAAATTTTATTATCATTCTTTAATGGTTAATGTGGAAAAAAAATCTCACCGTGTCGTCGAGATGGTAGGCCGTATGTACGCACAAGAGACTCTATCATTTCCTTAATGGTTAAATGGTATGGAATTGGATAATATATTAATTATAGAGAATTGTTATCATGTTATATTAATTATTTATGTCCATTATACTAATCACTATACCCATCCAAATAAAGTAGTGTTGAATAAAAAATTACACCACAATGTGGAGACGGTAAGCCGTACGTACGCACACATGGTGATTTTATTATTCATAGGACATATAAAAGGATAAATATTGTTTTAAAATAATCATAATAAAATCTTAGAATTTATATAATACTATATTTATTACATGGTTTGGAAACAACCTAGTAATATTAAATATAATAAGAAAAGAAATTGAATGGAATTGGTAAAACAATTACCTCTTCTTTGAGCTTCTTCTTTTGATTTTCACAAAAGGGCTCCTTAGGATGGATTTTTTCCTAATGTATTTCCTATAGGATGAAGTGAGGGAAGTTAGGAGGATAAATGAGATGTTTTTGGTCGAGCCAAAGGTCTTTAGAAGTGTGAATACAAGAGGAGAGGTACCCTTTTATAATAGATGGGAGGGGAACTTTTAGAAACTCCAAAAATATAAATTTATTATAAATTTATTTTCATTATAAAATATCTAAAAATTTAATTATTTATATGATAAGATGGGGATGATTCTAAATCCTCTCATAAAATTATTTTTAGACAAGTTTAGTTCACAATATTAACCTTATATTTGGGATTTAACCCTTAGTTAAATAGTTTAACTCTTACCGAGTTTACTTGTCCTTTTATAATATAGGGTAAATAATATTACAATAAGATCACAAATGAACCACAATTAGATCATTTATAACATATTTATCATTATACTAGTTATTTAGATGAACCTAAAATTTTTATGAATTTTATAGAATTTAATAAAATATTATTTATTTTAAAGTATCATTTATTCAAATTTTGATATTATTCAATATTTTAATTTTAAAAAATATTAAAACAACATGATAAATTCAAAAAATATTCTCAATATATCAATACCATATCTAAGTTATCTATAAAATTCATGGATGTCATTAATTAAGACAAATTATAATTATTTTAATATTTTTAGTATTATTTATTTGATTCTTTCTTTAATAATTCAATTACTGTATCATTATTGTGTCACCATTTAATTTAATTATTTACTTAATAAAATTGTAAATAAATTATAATTATGTATATAATAATTTTATATTTCTAAAAAATATTTATAGTTGACCATATCACTTATACATCATCATATTAAAAATGATATAGTTATTTGAATTTGAATATGACATTTTTAACTATTCTTTAAATAAAATATAATAAATATCCCAATCTAACAAAATTAGCTTAAAAAGGATATTTTTTTTGGCCTAAGGTTGATTTTGGTCAAAAAACACTTATACAATGAAATTATGACAAGTTTTAGGATAATATTATATTATTATAATTTTATTTTTTTCTTTAATTATCCTATTTACCTTTAACTGTGGAAAATAAAATTCAAAAGATACTATTCACCAAAATTTATTTTTGATCCTATTAGACCAATTTTTTCATAATTATTACCAAAATTTATGTCCATTTTTCAAAATTAAATTCACATAAGTAGTAAAATTATATTTAATGCTAATCCACATATGTGGTTAGAAGGCGGGCAAAAGAGATGTTCAAAAGTTTAATAAAATTTTTATATCTAATTGTATTATAAAAATTATTCTTATGACCTAAATTGAACTAATATATTTATTATTTATATCTTGTGACTTTAAAATAAATTTAAAGAAAAATAATTATTTAAATACAAAATTCAGGTTTTTAACAATAATGGATTATTTTAACTATTCATCAAAAATTGAAACTTTTCCGAAAAAAATGATAAATTAACCATAAGCTAATTTTGATATTCTGAATTAAATAATGGAATATATTTTGAAAAATAAATTTTATAAATTTCACAATTTGATTAATAGTATTCATAACCATTTTTTAAACAACTAGTTTGATAGGTTATGGTGCGCTCGAACTTGATGTTGCGTGCGACAAAAACTATTGAATTATTTAAAAGAAATCATACCATGGATGCATGGGGTGTTAAATAATACAAAATTCATCAATTACATAAATAATATAATGGAATTTTTAATCCCAAATAACATCATATGAAATTTATCATGCCCATAAGACATCAAAAATACATCATCAGAATATATTCACCCTTCACACTTTGTTGGTGACATCTTGATCTCTAGTTAATATTTGAAAACAATTTACACCATTAATAATATAAAATAAATAATCTATTTATGAAAATGGTATTTATTATTTTCTACAACCTAATTCTCCTACCAATAGTTTATGCATAGTTGAAAACAACCACCAACTTACTTGGAAAATATATTACATGTTTCCCATGGAGAGATACATAATAGATAAATCAATTATTATATTGTATGTCTAGTAATGCATTCAATTTTCAAAACTATACAATTGAAAAGTATTAGAAAGGTATATATTTCATGTTATACAATGAAATAAATAAATTTGTAATTTTATATCTCTCTTCAGTGTTGAACCCTAAAAATCTTTAGTAAACATGTTAAAAATATTATTTTACCATTATTGGAAACTTTGGTTTAACATTAATTTATATTATTCCAATAACAAAAAAAAATGAAAAAATTAAGAACTAACATCTCTAATTTTTTTCCAAATTTTATGAACTCTATACTATCCTTAGAAATTCTCTTCATTTTCTATTTTTCTTATCATTAAGGAAAAGGATAGGCATTTGAACCATTATCCTTAATTTTCTCTAAGGGGTGCCTCAACGTTCCTAGAGAAGAAAAAATATCCCTATATGAAAATTAAATTGATCTATTTCTCATGAATTTATAAATAAATTATATAGACTCATATAATTAATAGTAAATGTAACACCTTGAGATTTTATGATTTTTTTGAATAAATATAATTTCTTTGATAACTTGTATTACACACAACACCGTGTTTCAATGAACGATGATATACATTGAATATTATTTTTTAAATAAGACCTTTATAAAATATCAATCAACCATGGAAGTATGATTATTAATGAATTTTTTAAGATAAACAATAATTTTTTAGATAAATAAAATATAATTATGTATAATAATGTAACTTTTTTTAAAGTCTTCATATGCTTCAAAAATAGTTTTTTCTCTAATGTTTTTATTTCCTTTTTAAACAAATAAAAAATTATATATTGAAAATATTTGAAAATTTGTTTAATAAAATTAACATAATTATTTAAATAATCATATAAAAATTATCTTAGGGTGATTTTTTTGTGATTTTTTTGAAAATATTAATTTTTTGATTAGTAATGGAAATATTTGTTTTTATTGAAAACCGCCTTTATGATTAAAGAATTTATATGAATAATTTTTCATAAGATAGGTTTAGATATAAAATTAGTACAATTATATATCTATTAATCAAATTTTGTTCATTGAAATAAAAATATTTTTGAATTTTAATATAAAAACAATTTAAACTTTTATCACATTTCTATTTAGAAAACCACAGTTTCGTCGAGTCTATAAGATTAATTTTAAATCAAAATTTTTCACATATATAAATATAATTTGTATAAATTGATACAATATTTTGAATCATTATAAATTATATTTTATAATATGTTTAGTTTAATTTTGGTCCATAATTAATAGTAAAAAAAGAAAAAATTAATTAGCTTGGTTAAGGTTAAAGCAAGTTTACTGGGTGGTTAAACTAAATAGATAAGGGGTAAGATGGAATAAAAAATTTCATAAAACCCATTTTATGGATATATATAAATATTAAAACCTTTTAGGTTTAATAATATCCTAATTTGGATCCATTTGTAATGTGAAAATCATGGGTAAAACTTTTTCTTTTCATGAATTACTAGTGTGCCACTCACCTCACTTATAAAAGGTCACCCCATATCCTATCCAATTCAAAATTACAAAACCTAATTTCTCAGCCAAGAAATAAAAAAAATTCATTAATTCAATACCCTCACCCTAGAAGCCTTAGTTTGGTTAGAAATCCATTTGAGGAAGTATTTTTTTTGAGAATGAGATGATGTTGTCCGAAGAAGGTGTTACGTCCCTAACCAAGCATTTTATTTAATTTCTTCCAAAAACTCCATAAATTATTATTAAATAATGATGATATAATATCCTTAGTATATTCCATATATTGAGATATTGTTATGTTTTTTTCGTGACCTATAACCATTTCCATTTCTATAAAATGAGATACAAATTTATCATTCATATGTTTAGAGGACTACTACCTCGTGAAATGATATTATTAATTTTACATCACCTACCCTCAATACTATATATAATAATGATATAAATATTTAAATATTATATTCCTTATATTATTTTACTTATGAATATATTATATCACATAGAACTTCTTACTTTCAATTATTTGGGAATACAATAACTTTTCATGTGTCTATGACAGACTACCACCCCGTAAAGCGATGTGATTTGTTCAAGTTTTACCTAGAATGTAATAAGGATTATTTAAATAAAAATATTTTATATATATGAAATAAAAACTATTCTATAATGGTAATAGATTATTTACCTTTATTTGTTTCATTCAGTTGAGAAAATGGAAATAGTGTTCATGCCCACATACTACCCACCATCTCTGTGAACAATGTATTTTATTTTATTTCTATAAATTTTATGAATTAGGTTGAATACATATATAATAAATATATATTATATTTATATCATGGTAAAAATTCTAGATATGATGAAACCATGAGCAATTTAAGAGGACCAAAACTAGAAAATCAAAACATACATGAAAAACAAAGCGGATGTTTCATGAAATGTGACTTTAATAGTGAATTGTTAATAAACTGGTAATATATAGTAAAATTAAATCTATATAGTATGATATATATAATAATTATTATTTAATATATATTAATTAAAAAATATTTATTATACACAAGCCTCAAATTTTTATAAAGTAATTTGAGACTTATAGAGAGGGTTTTTTGTCTCAATTTTTCTTCTTTGGGATATTATTTATATTATAAAACAACATTCCTTTATGAGGTGTATATACTAGAAACATTAAATTTTATATAATTTATATTCTTCTATTAATTATATTTATAATTTTCATTTGATGTTATTATTTTTTGGGTCTTATTATAATTTTTTACCAAAGTGGTATAGATTTTATGTTACAATCTTATATCTTATTGGCTTTATTTTTGATTATGATTCCAATGAAAAAAAATCTTATGAAATATCTCTCAAGAAAATCATGAAGTTTATTATAATATAGTTTTTCATGAATTTTACACGAAATTATAACATTTTTATATACTTTGGTATATAAAATTATTGATTTAATGTTTTTAATGAAGATCTACTTTATCTCTCTCTTAAGTAGAAAACCCTTTCTATTCCATGTTCATTTTTTTTATAAAAAGGTTTAAAAAAATGTTACCCCTACTATTGTTAAAAATAAATTTACCTGTGATTTGATTTTTCAAAAAGTGGTTTAAAAGGAATCTTCATGTCATTTTCCAAATAAGTCCTATTTGGACTATATGGAAAATGCGAACGGAATCATTGTATTAATGTGTTTGAGATAAACAAATTTTTTTGACATCATATACATTATTTTCTTTTAATATTCATTTATAAGTCTCAAAGGTAATTTTAACTGAAAATGAATTTAAATTTTTTTGTGATCAATAATTTTTGAAAAATGAGATGTTCAAAATGAAAAGGTTACATTCCTCAATAATAATTAAAAGAGATATTTCAAAATCATATTCTATATAAGATGATTTAATTTGATGTTATATAATATTTATAGGGGATATGATCCAATTATTTAATATTTATTCTTCTAATGCATGATTTATGACAATGATGAAGATATTGTTATAAAAATCATTTCTTTTTAAATTTTTATGTTAAGATAAATGGTTTATGATCTTATGGAACACTAATGTATGTATTATGTGATATGTGGGACTTATATCACTCTCCATTTAATTAGGTAATGGTTAATGTTATATGAGCTTAAAGAGTACACATGATGTTATCTCAAGCCCAAAAGAGGATACACAATAGGTTATACCAAGCCCAAAAGTGGGTACATGGGAGTCTATTCCATGATCTAAGTAGGTACACAGGTGGTTAGACCAATATAAACATGTTATAAATTTCTTAGTGGATAGCCTTGACATAAGATTTTCTATGTTTATGTATATTCCACAAATCTATTTCTTATTTAAATTTTATGCTATCACGTGTCATGTTATTTAATTCCATTATAATTCATGTCTAATAAAATACAATGATTTATTCCATGACCCATTTTTATGATCTATGATATGAAGGGAATGGTTTTAATATATTAATATAAGGCCCCCACCTTAAAACTTACTTAATCTTGAGTTATTACAAGATTACACATTGAGGATCTTTTCAGGTTTAGAGTTTTAGAGAATTAGATCATGAAACTTGCATTACATTCCACATTTAGACAAAGTGGTTACATAAAAGACAATATTAATTCTTCCCATCAACAGAAACATATTGAAAATAAAACATGGATTCTTTCTGGACACATCCATGACACTATCATCACATCATGTACCTTTCCCTTGACCTGTGAAAAACATCTCAAAAAATTGGGATGAGCATAAAAATCTCAGTAAGGGTTATAAAAATATGGAAAGGAAAAATGAGTTCATATATACATAAGAATGAAATCATAATTTACCCATAAAACATAGGCACTTTAACATACCTCATAAAACCATGAATAAATCATAGAAATCATAAGACATAAAGGTAACTTGAGGCATTCATAACATTATTACACAGGATGTAACCCTCTTGGTTACGTTTGGAATACCCATCACAGTATATTCCCTAAATCTCTTCGGAGAAACCTTATCGTTTCACTCCTTCGCGTTACCCAATGCATTAGAGAGCTATATCGGGCTCACCCGCCCTTAGTTTATCACGGAACCACCCATCTTCATAATAATGCCCAAGAACCATAACATAATCGTATCACATAAAACATGCATAAAGGAAACATAACATTTCCACTTTTCAATCACAAGATATCAATACAACACATTGATATAAAAACATTATGAAAACCATTCTCAATACCAAAATAAAAGAAAAGTAAAACACGGTATTTATTTTTCTTTTAAAAAATGGTATGGCTTATAGAGGAAGCCGGAACTCAAATAATGGTCACGTCGGTGGAGAAGTCATTGCCGCCGCATATGTTCGACAAAAACATTCCCTTTTGTCGTTTAGTAAAACAATTTGTATAAAAAAATATTCCTTTCGGATAAACGTAAAAGTCAAAGGGGTTTATACAACGTATAAAAGAAGGTTATGTATAAAACAAAATATGCCTCAATGAAAGGAGATTGAGACAAAGTCCCATACAAAGATGGTATCCTTGGATTAAGGATAAATCAATTACATAATTATGTGTGACAAACTAATACACAAAATATAAGTGTATATTAAGTGTAAAACAATCAGAGGTTATTCACACATATTCATAGAACGACATATTCAAGGAGTAAAAGCTTATCCCAAAGAATCGAAATTGGGTTAAGAAGTTCCCTTGCAATAATTAGACAACCTAACAGCGTCACTTCAAAATTCATAAAAAGAGTTGATGAGAGAAAAAAAGGGTATCTCATCACTTGGACATAAAATTTACATCAATAAGGATATAGAAGAACATATCCCAAAATAATATTATGTGAATTAAAAGACATAACAAAAAAGTCTTTTAAAAAGAGGAGGGTGAAAGGTTCCCTTACCGACATGGGTATCTTTCGAAACATACGCCCCGTGAAAGAAGAACAATAAATCATTGTTGTAAATACTCATAAATTAAAGAATATTACACAATGAGTAAAATAATGGTCAGTACATACACCACTAAAAGGAAATTGTGGAAAATGTAGCATAAATCTCACGGGAATAAAAGTGAGATGAAAAATCCCTTACGAAAACTCGGCAGCCTAACGACGCCACTTAAAACTTCAAAAAATGGATTGATGAGATCAAATAGGGTATCTCATCACATTAAAATAAAATGTACAAAAATAGGAATATAAAAGAACTTCCCCCAGCATAACAAAGAGGATCTTAAAATAAGTGACATAAAGGGGAGTACTTAAAGAGAAAGAGAGAGGTTAGATCTCTTACGAAAATTCGGCAGCCTAACGGCGCCACTCAAAACTTCCAAAATGGATTTATGAGAGAGAATAGGGTCTCTAATCATATGAACATAAATATTACAGTAAGAGTAATATAAAATAACATCCCAATAACAAGAAAGACGAGCTTAGAAGGAATGACATAAAAGAGTGTACTTAAAAAGAAAGAGAGGAGTAGGATCCCTTACCTCAAGTCCAACTTGTGTTGTTCGTTTCTTTATATTACTGAATAATAAAATTTGGTCAATTAATAATTGCCTAAGTACCTCCTTTAGAGATTATTATTAAGTTAATATCACATATTATAATGTTATAATAATTGTTTAATAATGTTAGTTCATATCAGACGTTTTTGCCGATGTTTGGTACATGAGTCAAAAATGAACTTGTTTGAAAAAATATTGCCCATGTAGTTATAAGTAAATAATTTCCAGAATAGTATTAATGATTAAAATATCACATATATCCAGTAAATATTCATTTCATACTATTCCATATCATTTGGAGATAAAAAAAACGAAAAGCACCGTTCATGGAGACGGTAGGCCGTACGTACGCATGAACACTACTTTCATTTTTTGTCATATTAATGGAATTAAAACAAAATGAGAGAGATATATATATGTTATAATTCCAGAATGATATCCATAATTTTGATGTAATATATTACATATATATCCATTATATATATGTACTTATAATATTACATAACATTTTGAGATAAGAAATGAAATGTACCGTTCATGGAGACGGTAAGCCGTACGTATGCATGGACGCTACTTCCATTTCTATTTCATATTTAATGGAATTAAAACATAATGATACATAATAGTATTTTAATTCCAGTATGGTATCATATATAATATCATTAAATATATCTTTTATACATACCACATATGGTATTAACGAATCAAATCACTTTGAGGGGGCGGTAGTCCGCACTTCCTTAAATGAAGATATCGCGTTTACCCATAATGGAAACCATAAAGGTATGCCCAAAATGAAAAATACAGAAGCTTAAGGAAAACATAAACATATTATATATCATATATAAATATAGTGTCATATTAATTTCCACCTTTGAAGGTGTTAAAATAATGTTGAACAATCATCGTTTCGGGAGGCCGAAATTCGCCATCCACAGAAACAGTATGTTCTTTAACCATTAGATGTAGGTGTGTGAAAGTGTAGCTAGAATCCTTCTTATAAAAACATCCTAGTATATTTATGATACTGTAGTTGTTACAAAAGAAATGAATTAAAAGAGTTTAGGGGGTTGGAGAAGCAAAATAAAACAAAAGGACTCAAGTGAAGACATTACCTTAAAATCGGGTAACTCCCTTTGGTTTGAGCTCAAAGGCTTCCTTGGGAAGACTTTTGCACAAAGTTAGGCTACAAGGAGTAATAGAGGGAAGTGGAGAGACAAAATGGGTAGAGGTTGGCCGGGGAAAAGGATTTGGGAGTGTGGGTATGGAGGTAGAGGTGGGGGCCTTTTATAAGAGGAGAGGAGGGGCACTCTTGGAAGGTAAAGAAAAGTCACTTTATTTTGAAATGGTATTCGGATTTAAGAGGTCCCACATTGATGTGTTTTGAGGATAAGGTGATAAGGGTTCGAAATACACTCATCCAATAGGTTTTGGACATGTTTAGGTCTTAGATATTACATTATCTTTCCATTTTATTTAAATCGTTAAATAATGAGGTCATCGCTGCATCATCATGATGTCATAAATAATTTAATTTATTTAATGTCTAAAAATTATAGAAAAAATACTATGATGTAGGAAATATTTTCATCTTTACAATGAATATTTATAGTCAAAAATATGATTTGTATAACCCCATGTAAAAATTGTTTTAGTAAAACATTTCATGTTTGTCTCATTTTTACTTTAACTTTAAATAAAAAGATATTAATGTCATTTTCCAACCAAAGTGGCTTCATGGGGTCCCCAAGTTGACCCATGGGTTGTATTGGTCGGCCATGACACATCCAATGAGGTTAGGATATGTGTAAAGTTCATTTAATATTATTAAAAAATTATTTTTACCTTAAACTACACTAATTACCTCTAATCGCGATTAAAAACTTAATAAGTTACTATTCACCAAAAAATTATTTTTATCTCATTAAACCACATTTTACATCTTAATGATAACCATGTATGTTGGATTTTTGAAATTCAAAACACAAAGATGTAAAAATTTCATTTAAACGGAAAAAATCAGTTTTTATAAGTACCACTTAGTGGTTTCACTATTCATCAAAAATTGAAGTTTTTCAGAAAAATCCCAAAAATTCACCCTAAGCTATATTTGATATTCCGAATTCAAAAATGAAGTCTATTTTACAAAATTCAAAACATATAAGTCACATTAAATAATTTAATTATTAATTCCCACTGTCAGAGCAAATAACGTGTTTTTGTGAAACAATAATTATCAAAAGATTGACACTAGTTTAAGTCTGATTTCAAAGTGAAATTAATTCCAACGACCACTATTGGATTTAATGGTAAAAATATATTCTAATTTTAATTTAAAACCAATTCAAAAGATAATCTAATCATATAAATAAATTAGATTAAAAAGAGGTTTTGAATTAAAATACAACATTTTACACTATTCATTAAAAAATGAACTTTATCAGAAAGATACCAAAAATTTACACAAAGTAAATTTTGATGTCCCAATTCTTAAGAAGAGTTTTATTTGGTCCAAAAGGATGTATAAGAGTGAACAAAACTATATTTAATGACGGTTCTCCATCAAAAAGCGATAAGTGAACCTTTAGTGAAAACTAGGGCATATACGCCTAAAATTGAATTATTTCCGTATTTTATGACTTTATCTTTTATTGGATAAATGTAAAAACATTTAATAACATATATAATCATATTTTAGTTATTTCTATCCATTCCCGCCAATACAACGACTACATGTTAACTACCATTTAAAATAATATTATTTTATTATTAGAGTGCCACGTAAGATTCCCAAGAAACTCGTTGTTGCGTGTTGGGTACGCCATCAAGCATAGAATCCCCTTTAAAGTCATATTAATATTTTATTCACAAATATGGATAAATATGAAAATTTCATATTCTTTATTTACCTGGGGTGTTACAATTACTATCACATTCTCATACCTATATGCTCATTTTATATCAATATATACCTTATTTTAGAATTATTTTGAATCAAATATCACCCTTACTTATGTTTCATATCCCTAATAAATGAAGCAAGGTATTACGTATGATATTTATAAGAAGGGTTCTAGTTATGGATGACTTAGTTTGAGATGACATAACTCACTTATGGACCAGTTGTTTATGTGTCTAAGTTTCCGAAGGCACTCGACCTAAATGATTTGGGTGTGGATCATTATGTTATGCAATGAATATTCATCTATATAGACGTAATATCTTTATATGAGAATCTTGGGGTATTTAAAATTGGTATCAGAGAAATTTTTAGTTAACCACTGGAAAAAAGGGAATATAAATATTTAGTGAGAATAATAAATATAAGCCCTAGTATGATTAAATATCCTAGAATTTTGTTAAATGATAGATCAATGGGTCACCAATAAATTAAATCCATATTTGGATACTACATGTGGATATGGATCTAGAACGTTGGTACATATGAGAAATAACCTTTTAAAGGGTTCATTGCTCTTAACTTGATCCCCACCTAGTACATGATAATGGGCCATTATGCACACTAGGTTAGACACGCCCTGAGGATATGCTTTGGAAATTCATGAAATCCTTATGAACCATCTTAAATGATTTAAATATATTATGGACATTAATGATCAAGTTTAAATATAAGGTATCATATATGAAAAATAATGTTTCATGATTTAAATATCCTATAAGTTATTTGTATGATTATGCAGTTTTTACACTATGATTATTATTTCTCTCACTATGATTTTTGGTTTTAAATGATGGATGAAACACAAAGAAATCATTTTTATTTTAAATGAAATTAACAATGTTATGATTTTACTTTTAATAAATCAAATTTTATTGGATCCTAAATTAAAAATATAATTTCTATATTCAAACAAATTTCTCAAGTTATGAGTCATGATAAACATCAGAATGAGAAAAGGAGGGAACAACATTGTGTTTAGTCCATTATGAGGAAAAAATACACATTCTATTATTGGTTCCTTTGATCTTCTAGTTTCTAAGAAATATATCATAAACATTTAAATGATATTTTCTATTCTATAATGTTTTGAACATGAAAATTTTATTTTTATATCTATTATTTGGAAGGAGAAGCAGATCAATAGTGGACTCTTATCAAGAATATAAGAAAATAATATAAAATTGACTCTATAGAGTGGGAAGATTTTAGGATATTATTTTTCAATAAGTACTTCCATAATATTATTAGTAAAAAAATATAAAAGTAATTCTTTAAACTAAATAAGATGGATGATGAATCCATCAAAAAAAGAGGAAAATTTTATAAGAATTGTGAGATACGCATCTAGTACTATCATCTATCTTGAAAGTAAGGTTGATCGATTCTTCAGTAGATTATAACCAAGTACCTGAAGGGTTTAAACCATAAGATACATTGTAAATTATGAAAAAACCATTTTTTGTACTATGAAGGTGGATATGTATATTAGAGTAACCCATAAATCTCAAGGTTTTGACATGAAAGGAAGGATGCAATTATAGGGTAGCTATAAAAACCACATATAGAAGAAGATGATATTTACTTCATTCTCAATGATTTAAAGGAAACATAGATTAAATTTTCTTATAGGGAAAAATAAATGTTTTATGTGTATAAAGGAAGGTATTCAAGTGGAAAAATGTGGATGTGATTGTAAAAATTTAGCTGATGATATGAATAATGAGAATGATCTATAGAATGAACCTCCCACACTTTAGTATTTCAATGGAAAGGAGTTTGGGAATTTTAAAAACAAGTTCCAAAATCCAATGGTTGATGAAGGTGATATATTTAAGAAACTATTTAAGCCAAGGGACAAAGGGAAGTATCATGTGATCACTAGTTTAGATGAGGGGTGAGATTACAAGGTTTTGAAAGGCACACATAACATCCACTATTGAACATTTAATGTGTTATTTTACTATGGATATACCCACTATTTTATGTCTGATGAATTTTCTATGGGTATAAAAACACCACGTAAATGATTATATGTTGACATATTAGTGAAAACCACCAATGGTATGAGGATTACATCAATAGTATATGATTCATCTCTAGTTGAAGTTTCAGGGAATTTACTTCCTTTTAATATTTTCATTCATGGTTTTCATCTATTCTTATTGTTAAAAATAATTATGGATTATGTGACACTTCCTTGATTTATAGGAATTTTATAAGTTCGCAATCAAGAACATGTATCCTCTACTCCGTATTGTTGACCTATTTGATAAACTATATGGATATCAATTTATTTCCAAGATTTAGAATCATTATAAATATCCTAAATTGAGTTTAAATAAGGAAGATATTACTAGGATAGGATTATAAAAAATTTATTAAAACTATGAATGTATAGTCTATGGCATCCTGCCTTTTTATTACATAACTTTAAATTACATTTTACATACATGGGATCTTTAAAGTCTAGTGTCTTAGAAATCAGGAACAAAAAAAACTTGAAAACAACATTAAAAATTCTTCTAAAACACTTGTAAGGCTTCATCATAAGTTATTCCTAAGTACAATTACTGCATCTCATAACCTGGAGACATACATCAAAGGAAAGGGTGAGCAAAAGGCTCAGTAAGGAAAACAAGTGAAACAATTGACATGTGATCTTGAGCAATATTAATAAGAACATGATAAAAGTAATAAATGAATGAGAAATGGAATAATAGGAATATAATAACAAAAATAACATGAATCATAACATGAATATGTGGATTCAACATTTAATTTAGACATTCATAAACATATCACCAAGGTTTAACCCTGAGGTGTCATAAAAATTACCAAGGTTATTCACCAAGGTATCGTGAAACTTTTCATTTATAAAGATTAATTCTTTACCCAATGCATTAGAGCGCTATCAGGGCATACCCTCAATATGTATTTACTTTCATGTGAGACATATATATCATAATCAAACATTTCATAAATAACCCATAGAGAATAAAAGAATGGGTTTCATTTCAAAATCGTGTCGTTTAAAAAGTTCTTAAAAATAAGATCATTATATCATTTATAACCCATGGAAGATGAGTGAGGATTATATTTATGTCAATTACAGAATCAAATATACCATCTTTAAATATTTATTAACACCCAAAGAAACTAAATAGGTCTGGGTATTCTCATAAATAAAACAATAGAATTTCTTGAGAGAAATTGATAGAAAATTTGAGTCGAAATTTCTACAGCATAATGGCTATATAACATGGTTTTAGAAAAGAGAGGGTACAAGGGTCACCCACTCATTAATAATTCATAATGCATTATAAATTCATAATAACATGTAGATAAGAACATGGTATGGAAATTTGAATGACATACCACATGAAAAGGAAACATGAAAGAAAAGAGAAGACGTGATTCCTTTTACGAAAAATTCGGTAGCCTAACAACGTCACTTAAAAATTCAGAAAACAAATTGATGAGATCGGAAATGATCTCTCAAAAATTATATATGAAATGGATATAAATAAGAACATATAAGAACATACCCTCAACATAAAGAGATGTAAATTAGAAGACACAACATAAAAGAAGTCATGACTTAAAAGAGGAGGGTGAAAGGATCCCTTACCTTGAAGAGTGACTTCTAAAGCTTGAAGGTCGGGACCTTGGGAGGATTGAGGGAACCTTGGAAGGACTCCTTGGGAAGTAAGAATACCATAAATTTGTATAGGATGATTTTGGAATGAAATGAATAAGGGAAATTGCTTGGTATTTATAGGGAAAGTGAGTGAATAAATTATTAATTTCCAAGGGACACCTCATCGGTATTATTTGCAAAACCATGGGCTTTCCCATGGTATTTTCCCATAGTATTGGCCACTTGGGACACATAATAGCATATCTCACAATTAATAAGTATACCAAAAATATTTCATCATTATTACATCAATAATGATGTCATTAAACACCCGAAACCCAAAACTGCATTTTTACTATTTATCGAAAATTCAACTAGTTCAGAAAAATATCTAAAATTCACCCTAACCAAAAATAGATGCTCTGAATTCAAAAATGAAGTCTATTTTATGAAAATAATTTTCTAAATATTTTTAATTTAATTTTTAAATAAAATCATTATTTATTCTAAAAAAATACAACTTTAAAACTATAACTCATTTTGTAACACCTTAAAAGAGTAATCAGGATCCATAAAATTATTGTATAACTATAAGAAAATAAAGTAACAATTTATTATTAAATTTTATGAAAATAAATTTCCATTTTAAATTATTAAATTAATTATAAAATTGTAAATAAAATATTTATGACGAACAAAAATACCAAAACTTAAAACTATGATCATTTTTTAACTTTTAAGATGTCTAAAATGTATTTATACATTCATGGGTAAAGTTTCTATTTTTTTATGAAATTACTATTCATTACTATTCATATGGGTATGTTACTATTCCTACATTACTATTCACTAAAAACCAAGTTGATCTTATTAGACTTTAAATTTATTACTGAACACAAATGAAGAAGACCATTTCTTGAAAATCATTTCACATTATTAAGAATTTAATGAATAAAAAAATATTTTAAAATACACGTTTTTTCTTAAATTCATCAATAATACACATCCTATATTTATTTGGATATTTTAAATTCACACACTTGGCCATAATAATAAATAAAAATTTATTTATATAAAAGGATTACACAAAGTAGCTAATGTGTCGTTATATATCCCCTTATAACACCAACATAGGGCCTAAGTGTAAGGTGTGCTATGGTGATAGAATCTAGGGGTGGCTCAGACAACATTCCCCGAGTGGTGATTTCTATCATCTTGAACTTCTCCCTTAGGTGATTCCGTTCAAGCTTCATACGTTGAAGTTCATCTTGAGCTTGGTCTAGAGAAAATCCCCGTGACACTACCTCCTTCACAAGCTTCTATAGATGGGCTTCATATGGCTCGAGTCTACTGGATGAGGCCATTCAATCTTCTTTCTGAATTAACTAACCAAGATAATCGTATTTATAAAAACTCAACGTTAAGATTGTAGTTTCCAATGGCCATATTGACTAATGGTCATACTGACCAACGGTCATATAAAAGTTGAAACCCCACAGTATCATTTTAATTATACCTACTTTATTAATTAAAGGATATCGTTTTGTTGAGTAAAAAATAAAATAACAAACAAATTTAGAAAACAAATATAATTAAAAATTTCAGGTCGTTACATTATTCCCCCCTTAAGAAATTTCGTCCCTGAAACTTTTAACTTGTACCCTCTGAAGAGAAAGGTATGGGTACTTCTTCCTCATAGAATCCTCTTGTTCCTCCGTGGATTCTTCATATGTGTGGTTCCTCCACAACACCTTAACAAGGTGGGTAGTCTTGTTGCGTAGAACCTTGTCTCTACGATCCAAGATCTCCACCAGTTGCTCCTCATAAGAGAGGTCATGTTCCAGTTGTACCACCTATGGATTTAGTACATGTGAAGGGTCAGGTATGTACTTCCTCAAGAGGGATACATGGAAGACATCATGAAATGGTGCTAGATTTGGAGGAAGTGCAGGCTGATAGGCCACTACTCCCAAACGATCAAGGATTTCATAGGGGACAATGTACCTAGGGATGAGCTTCCCTTTCTTCCCAAACCTCATGAGTCTCTTCCAAGGTGAAATCTATAAAAATACTTTGTCACAAAATTCAAACTCCAAGTCCCTTTAATGGTTGTCAGCATAACTCTTTTGACGACTCTGAGCAACCTTAATGTGTTGCTAGATGGCATGGACCTTTTCTGTCCTCTCTTTCACAAGATCAGTCCCAATAAGGTTTCTCTCACCAGCTTCATCCCAACAAGTAGGAGTTCAACATCACTTCCCATATATAGATTCATATAGTGCCATTTGATTGCTCGAGTGGAAGCTATTGTTGTAAGAGAACTCAACTAAAGAGATATGTTGATCCCATCCACCCTTAAATTCCATTGAGAAAGTTCTCAGCATGTCCTCAAGTGTTTGAAT
The DNA here is from genome assembly GCA_963277665.1 of Viscum album. Lineage (NCBI taxonomy): Eukaryota > Viridiplantae > Streptophyta > Magnoliopsida > Santalales > Viscaceae > Viscum > Viscum album. The sequence continues at coordinate 1,298,549,057 of OY728135.1, forward strand.
AGTCCTTTCAGATTGGCCATCAGTTTGGGGGTGATAGGCCGTACTGAAATTCAATTCAATGCTCATAGATTATTGAAGACTTCTCCCAAATTTTGATGTGAACCTTTGATCATGATCAGATTCAATAGAAAGTGGAACTCCATGCAGCCTTACCACTTCCTTAATGTAAATCTTGGCAACTTGATCAAGAGATAAATCTCCCCGAATAGAGATAAAATGGATAGTCTTGGTGAGACGGTCCATAATAACCCATATCGCATTATTTCCTTTGGAAGTTCTTGGGAGACTAGTGACGAAGTCCATAGTGATATTGTCCCACTTCCATGCTGGTATGGGTAGTGGTTGCAATACCCCTTTAGGAAGTTGTCGCTCTGCCTTCACTTGCTGACATACTAGGAACCTTGAAGTGTATTCAACAATCTCCCTTTTCATATTATCCCACCAATAATGATCACTAAGGTCCCTATACATTTTCGTGCTACCAGGATTTATAGAGAAAGTAGAGCTATGAGATTCATCCATCAGCTCCTTCTTTATTTCCAGAATAGATGAAACACATAGTCTTGTATGAAATTTCAGTACACCTTTATGATCAGTATTAAACTCAGGAAACTTCCCATCCTTCACAGCCTCAAACTTCTTCTGTAACAAAGGATCTTCTTTCTGAGATTTTTTTGATCTTCTCTAGTAGTGACGATTAAGAAATCATTTGGGTTAGGGTTGATGATTTCCCTTCCCTTATAATTCCCATGTTCTTCTTTACTAGGACATTGATCAAAGGATCTCTTTGAATCCTCATCATGGATAGAAAAAATGGGTCTTTACTACTTAATTCATCAGCGACTTTGTTTTCTCTTTCGGGATGATAATTAATTAAACAGTAATAGTCTTTAAGAAGTTCCAACCATATCCTTTGTCTCATGTTCAATTACTTTTGTGTGAAAATATACTTAAAACTTTGATGGTATGTGTATATATCACATTTATCCCCATAAAGATAGTGCCTCCATATCTTCAGAGCGAAAACAACCTCAACCAGATCTATATCAAGCGTAAGATAGTTCCTCTCATGAGTCTTCAACTGTAGAGATGCATACGCAATGACCTTATAATTTTGCATGAGGAAACACCCAAGACCTTTCAGAGATGCATTGCTAAAAATAACGAATTTTTCTCCTCTTGAGGGAAGAGTTAACACAGGTGCAGTAACCAATCTCTTCTTCAGATCTTGGAAACATTCCTCACACTCCTTTGTCCAGATGAACTTAACCCCTTATCGAGTTAACTTGGTTAATGGATTATAAATTCATGAAACGTTTTTCAAAAACCTCCTATAATATCCCGCTAATCTAAGGAAACTACAAATCTCAGTTATTGTTGTAGGTTGAGGCCTCTCCTCTACAACCTTTGTCTTTGTAGGGTCAATTGTGATTCCTTCATTAGTAACAATGTTCCCCAAGAAAGAAACTTGTTGTAACCAGAATTCAAATTTTCTGAACATTCTAAAAAGCCTTTCCTTCTGTAGAGTTTGAAAAATAACCCTTAGTTGATCCTCATGCTCCTCACGACTTTTGGAATACACCAGAATATCATCAATAAAAACTACCACAATGTTATCAAGGTAGTCCTTAAAGACTCTATTCATCAAATCCATAAAAATAGTAGGTGCATTATTCAGTCCAAAAGGCATAACAACAAACTCATAATACCCATATCTTTATCGGAAGGAAGTTTTTTTAATATCTACTTTCTTCACCCTCAATTGATAATAACCAGATCAAAGATCAATCTTAGAGAAGAATTGGTCCCCATGAAGTTGGTCAAATAAGTCATCAATTCTTGGAAGAGTGTATTTGTTCTTTACTGTGATCCCATTTAGTTCTCTATAATCAATGCATAGCCACATATATCCATACTTCTTCTTCACAAAGAGAACATGTTCTCCCCAAGGAGACACACATGGGAAGATAATCCCCTTCTCTAAAATACCTTGGAGTTGTTTCTTTAATTCCTCCGGCTCCACATTTGCCATCCTATACGGGTTCTTTGATATCGGGTGAGATCAAGGTATAATTTCAATGGATAACTCTACCTCTCTTTCTAGGGGAGGTCCAGGCAACTCCTCAGGAAATACATCAACGTATTCCTGGACGACGAAGACATTTTCTATCCTCAACTCTCATTCCTTCATCTTATTCACCGATCAATTCCATAAAAAAGGATATAGGAGGTTCTTCTAAACAAAGATCAGGTTGAGATATCTCTCCTTGGAAGATAAATGTAGGTTTTCCATTCAATACTACTAATATTTCCTTACTTATGAATTTGATCTTAGCATTATACTTTGAGAGCCAGTCCATCCCTAGTATAATGTCAAATTTTATCATGGGAATGAATACTAGATTTGTGATAAGATTTTTCTCACTAAAGTAAATAATAGTGTTTCTAAACACTGATGATGCTTGGATAATCGCACTAGGAGTCTTAACTAATAACTCTAATTTTAGAAAATCGGGAGTTGATTCTAAATTCTTCGCAAACTTGGAGGAAATAAAGGAATGCGTAGAACCAAAATCAAACAAATTACTTGCCAGCTTTAAGAGAATAAAAAGAGTACCTACTACAATATCATTTGGAGCTTCAAATTCAGTTTTTGTGATATTAAAAGAACGACCTTGCTCCCTTGGCCTTTGCTGTGGGTGATGGTGGTTCCCCTCCATTGCCCTCAGATTTGGACAATGATTGGAAAAGTACCCAAGTTGTCCACACTTAAATCACTGGACATCAGGTAGGGCCTGCATCATCTTCCCCTTGTCGTTAGTGTTTTCAAGTTGATGTTTCACCTCACTATGACAATTCCTCACAATATGGCCATATCTTCCACACTTGTAGCATTTCCCGCTCTTGAGCATGCAGTTCCCCGAATGCTTCTTCCCACATTTATTAAATGTGGGATGTTACACTTTGTTGACTCCTCTTCCTTGATCAAAGATCCTCCCTAAGCTTGGATCCATTGATCTCTTTTTGTCATTGGATTTATGAGACCACTACATCTAACCAAACTCCATTTCGACTTTCATTGCACTTCTCACAATCTCCTCATAGCTGTCATAATCACAGCTGGCTAGATTCTTCCATAGATGAGGTATCAGTCCACCAAATAATAGATCAACCTTACCATTTGGATACATGATAAAGCTAGAGGTGTAACGTGAAATCCGGGTGAAGTTAATCTCATAGCTTCCGATATATTCGTTCTCCTTCTGTTTTAGCTCAATAAACTCCTTCTCCATTATTGTTCTCATGGAAAGTGGGAAATACTTACAGAAGAAGATCCCTCTGAAATATTCCCACTCCGTAGCTTCAATATCCACTCTTTGGATCCTATTTTTAATCATCTCCCACCACTGATCAGCTTCTCTTTCTAAGTGATAGATAGCCACGGTGAACTTCTTTTGCTTTGAACAGCGGAGCATAGAAAAGATCTTCTCGGTAGAGCTGATCCACTACTCAGTAATCAATGGGTCAGTCAATCCACTGAAGGTTGGTGGTAATTGATGCATAAAGGACTCAACGGAATTTTGTTCCCTTTGCGGTGAGATCGACCTCTCATCTTGATTTAAGTAATTTACCATAACTTGAGAAAGTTGGTTCATCATTCACATGAATGTTTCCATTCCGGCTTCCATCATAGGGTCGTCAGCGCATGGTCCATTGCGGTTACCATTTGCACAGTTCCTCCTATTTCCCACCATTTCTTTAAGAATAAAACCTTAGTGAGAAACTTATTTCATTTAATAATCTTTTAACTATAAAGGATTTATGTCTTAAAACTTCTTTAAACAATTACATTTCTCTATTAATCATTCTGAATGATTCATAAAAAGCTAATGATTAACCAAACATATCCCCAGGGAGTGTCATAACCAAGAGTGAAGCAAGGACCATTTTCATGTACCAGGATACCCTAGGTCAAGCCCAAAACTCCTTGTCAGAGTTTTCACTCCTAGGTACTTCTATGCCAGATCCGCCTCTACCTACTTGTATCCAGACAGGGATGTATTTTCTTGATAATCCAGTTACTTAATACTCACCAAAATAACATGAAGTTTTTCTATATTTAATCATTTATATAACATTCTTCATAATGTTTTCAAATAATAATTTCCATAAATAACTAAACTATACTTTTATACCAACTATGGCATCCTGCCTTTTTATTACATAACTTTAAATTACATTTTACATACAAAGGATACTTAAAGTCTAGTGTTTTGGAAATCAGGAACAAAAAGAAAACTTGAATAAAACATAAAAAATTCTTCTAAACCACTTGTAAGGATTCATCATAAGTTCTTCCAAAGTACAATTACTGCATCTCATAACCTAGAGACGTGCATCAAAGGAATGGGTGAGCAAAAGGCTCAGTAAGAAAAACAAGTGAAACAGTTGACATGTGATCTTGAGAAATCTTAATAAGAACATGATAAAAGTCATAAAGGCATGAGAAATGGAAGAATATGAATATAATAACAAAAATAACTTGAATCATAACTTGAATATGTGGATTAAAAATTTCATTTAGACATTCATGAACATATCACCAAGGTTTAACCCTGCGGTGTCATAAAAATTACCAAGGTTATTCACAAAGGTATCATGAAACTTGTCATCTCTAAAGATTAATTCTTTACCCAATGCATTAGAGAGATATCAGGGCGCACCATTAATATGTATTTAATTTCATGTGATCCACATATATCATAATCTAACATTTCATAAATAACCCATAGAGAATAAAATAATGGGTTTCATTTCAAAATCGTGACATTTTAAAAGTTCTTAAAAATAAGATCATTATATCATTTATAACCCATGGAAAAGGAGTGAGGATTATATGTATATCAATTCCAGAATCAAATATAACATCATTAAATATTTATGAACACCCAAAGAAATGAAATATGTTTGGGTATTCTCATAAATAAAACAAGATAATTTCTTGAGAGAAATTGATATAAATTTTGAGTCGAAATTTCTACAGCATAACGACTATATAACATGGTTTTAGAAAAAAGAGGATAAAAGGCTCACCAACTCATAAATAATTCATAATACAGTATAAATTAAGAATAAAATCGAGATAAGAACATGGTATGGAAATTTTAATGACATACCACATGAAAAGGAAACATGAAAGAAAATAGAAGATGCGATTCCTTTTATGAAAAATTTGGCAGCCTAACGACGTCACTTAAAAATCCAGAAAAAAAATTGATGAGAGCGGAAAGAATATATAAACAATTAGACATGAAATGGACAATAATAATAACATATAATAACATAACCTCAACATAAATAGATGGAAATTAGAACACACAACATAAAAGAAGTCATGACTTAAAAGAGGAGGGTGAAAGGATCCCTTACCTTAAAGAGTGACTTCTAAAGCTTGAAGGTTGGGACCTTGGGAGGCTTGAGGGAACCTTGGGAGGACTCCTTGGAATGTAAGGAGACCATAACTTTGTATAGGAGGATTTTGGAATGAAATGAATGAGGTAAATGTCTTGGTATTCATAAGGAAAGTGAGTGAATAAATTATTAATTTCGAAGGGACACCTCCTCAGTGGTATTTGCAACACTATGGGATTACCCATGGTATTTTCCCATGGTATTGGACACTTGGGACACATAATAGCATATCTCACTATTAATAAGTATACCATAAATATTACATCATTATTACATCAATAATTATGTCATTAAACACCCGAAACCCAAAACTGCATTTTTACTATTCACCGAAAATTCAACTAGTTTAGAAAAATCCCTAAAATTCACCCTAACCAAAAATTGATGCTCTGAATTCAAAAATGAAGTATATTTTATGAAAATAATTTTCTAAATATTTTTAATTTTATTTTTAAATAAGATCATTATTTATTCCAAAAATACAACTTTAAAACTATAACTCATTTTGTAACACCTTAAAAGAGTAATCAAGGTACCATAAAATTATCATATAAATATAAGATAATAAAGTAAAAACTTATGATTAAATTTTATGAAAATAAATTTCCATTTTAAATTATTAAATTAATTGTAAAATTGTAAATAAAATATTTTTGACGAACAAAAATACAAGAACTTAAATTATGATCGTTTTTTTGACTTTTAAGATGTCTAAAATGTATTTATAAATTCTTGGGTGAAGATTATATTTTTTTTTCAAATTATTATTCATTACTATTTATATGGGTATGTTACTATTCCTACTTTACTATTCACTAAAAACCATATTGATCTTATTAGACTCTAAATTTCTTACTGAACAAAACTGTAGAAGACCACTGCTTAAAAATCATTTCACATTATTAATTATTTAATGAATACAAAAATATTTTAAAATACCCTTTTTACTAAATTCATCAATAATACACATCCTATATTTATCCTAATATTTGAAATTCACACACTTGGCCATAATAATAATGAAAATTTATTTATATAAAAGGATTACACAAAGCAGCTAAAGTTTCTTTACATAGCCCCTTATAACACTAGCATAGGACCTAAGTGTAAGGTGTTCTATATTGATATAATATTGGGGTGGCTCAAACAAAATTTCCTGAGTGGTGATTTCTATCATCTTTAAATTCTCACTTAGGCGATTCCGTTCAAGCTTCATACGTTGAAGTTCGGCATGGGCTTGGTCCACAGCAAAGCCCAGTGATACTACCTCCCTCCCAAGCTCTGACATATGGGCTTCATATGGCTCGAGTCTACTGGATGAGTCCATTAAATCTTCTTTCTGTATTAATTAACCAAGATAACTGTATTTATAAAAACACAACGTTAAGATTATAGTTTCCAATGGTCATATTGACCAACGGTCATATTGACTGACGATCATATAACAGTCGAAATCCAACGGTCTCATTTTAATTATACCCACTTTATTAATTAAAGGATATAGTTTTGTTGAGTACAAAATAAAATAACACACAAATTTAGAAAACAAATATAATTAAAAAGTTCCGGTCGTTACATAGTCCATACCATTCTTACTAATCCCCCTACTAACTTCAGGTATAAAATGAGTAATGTCTTTAGATATTACCTTGATCAGTTTATGGTAATCTTTATAGAAGATATTCCTACATATTAAAAGAGTAATTAATATATTAAATATCACATAGGAACTATACTAGATACCCCAAGGAAGGATAAAATATATGTGAATTTTATAATGTGTAATTTTTTGCTGAAAAAGGTCACATTATTTTGTCATATAATCTCAAGATAGGGTATATCAAGAGTTCTATCAAAGGTGGAGGATATTGAATGTTGGCCGAGACCAACCATGAAAAATTATATCCATAGTTTTCTTGTTTTAGATGGATATTATAGATGGTTAGTATAATATTTATCATGAATATCTACTCTACTAACCCAAATAACTCATAAGGGAGCCAAGTACCTATGGACTGATGAATGTCAGAAAAGTTTCAAATAATTGAAGAGAATATTGGTTAGAAAACCTATTAATACAAAACCTTATAGTATAGAAGGGTTCGTAATCTATAGTGACGAATCAAAGAAGGAATTGAGATGAGTTATTATATATAATGACATGTTTATTACTTAAGCATCATGGTAATTGAAGGTTCATGAGAAAAAATACCCAACTTAGGATTTGGAGTGAGCTGGATTGATTTTTTCATTAATGATATGGAGGAATTATCTTATTGAGAAAATTGGAATATTTATAATGATAAAAAATACTAAATTATATATTCACATTGAAGGATTTGAGTTTATACTAAAAATAATGGTTAAATATGATTAAATATTATGACTTCTCATTACATTGCCAACCTACGAATGAGAATAAGGTAACTGCTGCATTGAGTCAAAAGGCTCTTGATAACTTATCCATGATGAGGATTACATAAGATCAAATATTTTTATAATAAAAAGGGATAGATATTGAGATCCTAAATGAAGGTGATAAATATAATCTTATTCAAATTAAAGTTCAACCATATATCCAAGTAAATATTTAATATGTGTAGAAGGAAAATATAGAGCTTCCGTAGAAGGTGAGACATGTTCAGAAGTTTAACATTGGTCATGAAGGAATAATATGGTTCAAGAACTATGTATGTGTCCCATGTATACTATATTTTACAGAGATAATAGAGGAGTCTCTCAGCTATTTATTCTCTATTCATCATATATGTATGTAGATGTATAGATATTCAAAGGAGTATTTATAGTTGTACCACATGAAGATAGATATTTTATAGTTCTTATATCTGTTCTTGGTATGTCGATAAGTTAAGGATGAGAGGAGAATTTCTAATTGTATGTTATAACCATTAACTATACCAAATTCGGAATGATAAAACATCTCAATGGTTTTTTATTGAACTCCCCAAAACATCTATAGGGTACAATTCTATATTGGTTATAATTGATCACCTTAAGAAGTTAGCACACTTCATTAGGAGAGAATAAAATTTCAATCTCAATAATTTTTCTAGGATTTACACAAAGGAAGTGGTAAGGGTGAATAGAGTACGACATTCAATTGTATTTGATCAGGATTCTAGGTTTACCTTGATGTTCTGGAAAAGTTTTCAGCAAGATCTTGATATAGAGTTGAGTGTCAGCACTACGTATCATCCTTAGACATATGGTTAATCTGATATAATAATTTAAACCCAAGATTATATGTTGAGATCTTGATCTCTGGATTTTAATGGTGGTTAGGATCAATATCATCCTCATTTGAGTTTTCATTCGACAACACATTTCATTCGAGCATTCAGATGGATCCACATGAAGTCCTCTATAGAAATATGTGTAGAACTCCAACATACTATAAAGAAGTTGGATAAAGAAAGATTTTTTTACATGATATATATAAGGACCGAGCCTTAAACATTACATAATCTTAAATTATGTCAAGAATTCACATTGAGGATATTTTCAGGTTTAGAGTTTTAGAGAATTTGACCATAACTATTACATAACAAATTGAATATTACAAGTATACACTACTACCCAGTATCCATTTTTCATAAAATATAAACTCCTAAAAGAAACATGTCCAGTTCTAGGTTTTAGACATCATGACTTTTCCCTGATCACATCCTTGTCCCGATTCCACTTCACATCCTGTGAAAAACATTTCAAAAACCTAGGATGAGAAAAAATCTCAATAAGGGATACACAAAGAAGGAAAACTATTAGTTTTTCAAAACAATAAGTAAACCATGAATAATTTATCATAAGTAATACTTTTTACCTTTATGAAGTAGTAAATACACTTCACTGAATAAATGATCATTGCTTACACTTTTGTAACCAAAAGATTACCATAAACCCATATAAAGAACACATAACATATAAAGGTAACTTGGTACATAAACATACTTAAATGGAATAACTATACGGTCAACTTCTACACATATCACTAAATGGAATAAACATACGGCCAACATCCATACCCAATTCATTGGAGGTTATAACATAACCATTCGTCATAGTTTATCACGACACCACCCATCATTTGGTTTATCACATAACCACCTGTCAAATGTCCAAGTACCATTATAAAATCATAACACATAAAATATTGTAAATATAAAAATTTCACTGATAACATTTATATATTGCAATTAAAATATATAATTTCAATATATTGACATAATAAATTCTTAATCAAACCATTTTCCAAACCATTTAAAACATTTAATAAAGAGATTTTTGAATCAAAGTGTCCCATACAAGTTTGAAGCTTTTAAAGAAATTAAAATTTTAAAACATTAATGTCCATAAAAATAAATACTAAAAACCATTTTTAAAACGTGTACATTAATGAGAAATATTTTTAAGAATAATTCTTTAAAGCTTTTAAAATGATGCTTTAGTTAAAGAGTCTCGTAACACTTGAGAAACACTTGAATAAACATAATTTAAGAATAGAATAAAAAAAATTATAATATCATGAGAATAATGGTATTAATGATATAATATTATAAAGGGAAGTATATACACCATATAAACGTGAATTGATGCATAACAACAATGAAGTCTCAAGGGAATTTAAATTGAGACGAAATCACTTATAAAGATTGTATCCTTAGATTAAGGATAAATCAATTACATAATTATGTGTGACAAATAATATTACACTCAATATAAGTGGATATTAAGTGTGAAACAATCAGAGTTCATTCACACAAATTTATAAGAAGACATAATCCAGAAGTATAAGTTTAACCTAAAGAATTGAAATTGGGTTAAGATGTTTCTTTACAGAAATTCGACAGCCTAACGACATCACTTTAGAATTAATAAAATGAATTGATTATAGAAAAAAGGTTATCTCATCACATGGAAATAAACTTTATAGAAATAGGGCTATATAGGAACATATCCGAACATAAGAAGGTGTAAATTAAAAGACATAACAAAAATAAGACTTTTAAAAAAGAGGAGGGTGAAAGGTTCCCTTACCGATTTGGTAACTTACGAAACATACACCCATGAAAGAAGGATCATAAAATGAAGATGTAAATAACCATAAATTTAATTATATTACACAATTAATACAATCATGGGCAGTACATACACCACACAAAAGAAAATAGTGGAAAATATAGCATCAATCTCACGGGAATAAAAAGTGAGATGAAAATCCCTTACTATGTTGTAATCAATCGAGTCATATGACCAAAAGTTAATAACCACCAAATGAATAATATAATAACATGAATATAAATATAATAATGATAATATATATCAAATTTCAGTACACAATACTGCACATTCAATAAATACACGGTGAACAATGGAAATCTCACAGAATTAAAAGTGTGATAAGAAACCCCTTACCTCATGTCCGACTTGACCCGTTCGTTCTTTAATCTCCTGAATAACAAAATAAAGTTAATTTATAATTTATTAATAAAATTTTTCAAGTTTATAATTCATTTTAAATCACTTATTACCATGTTATAAACATTATGTAATCATTTAAGATAATAATTGTCGTTTTGTCGATATTTGGTACTTGAGTCAAAAATGGACTTCTTATAATTATAAGTTGTTCATGTGGAAAAAATTTCATTATATCCAGAATGAAATTCATGATTTAGATATCATATATTTCATATATATCAAGTATATACATGTATTTATAATAGTACGTAACATTTGGAGATAAGAAATGAAATGCACCGTTAATGGAGACGGTAAACCGTACGTACGCATGAACGCTACTTCCCTTTCTGTTTCATATTGTAATGGAATGGAAAATTAATGATACATAAGTATCTTATAATTAAATTATAATATAATATATAATTTAATTAACTCTACCCTTTATACATTCCACATAAGGCATGAACGAGTCCTATCACTTTGAGGGGGCGAGAGTCCGCACTTCCTCAAATGAGATTATCATATTTACCCACTATGGAAACCATAAAGGTATTTTATAAATGAAAAATACAGAAGAATAGAAAAAATATAAATATAATATATAGTATATATAAATATAGTTCCATCATAATTTCCACCATGAGAGGCGGTTGGAGATATTTGAACAATCATTGTTTCGTGAGGCAGTAGTTCTCCGTCCACAAAAACAATATGTTCTTTACCCATTAGACGGAGGTGTGTGTAAATTCAGTTAGAATAATTCTCATAAAAACAACATATTATATTTATGGTACTGGTTTTGTTTTAAAATAAAGTAATAAAAAAAGTTTAGGGGGTTGTAGATGTAAAATAAAATAAAATAAAACAAAATAATTTAAGAGAAACTGTTACCTTTAATTCGGGTAACTCCCTTTGGTGTGAACCAAAAGGACTTCTTGAAGTTCCTTATGCCTAAGGTAAGGATTATAGGTGGAATAGAGGGATCTTTAGAGATTATTTGGTCAGGTTTTGGACGAAGCAAGTGGCTTTATATGTGTGAGTAATGTGTTAGAGTTGAGGGCTTTTTATAAGGGGGAGGAGGGGTTCTTTAGGAAAGTGTAAAAATATTATTTTATTATATAAATATTTTCAGTTTCTAAAGGTCAAAAACTAATTAAAGTAGAAGATAAGATGACTCATAGTTGAAATAAATTAATCTAATAAGAATTGTACAGGTTTTGGATGTTATTTTAATATTTATAATCTTATTTATTTAAATCATTTATTAATGAGGTAAATACTGCATCATTTTTGTGGCATAATTAATTTTATTTATTTTATGTATAAAAATTAAAAAAAATACCATGATGTAGGAAATATTTTTATATTTCCAATTAATATTTATATTTGAAATTATAACTTATATAAACCCATGTAAAAATTACTTTACTAAAAGATATTTGTTTGTGTCATTCTTGTCTTTACTTTAAATTAATTAATCTAAAGTGTCATTATCACTCCCATGTAGCTCCATGGGCTCCCCAAATCGACCCAAATATTCCCATGGTCACATATATATCAAAAAATAGGATTATGACACATTTTAGGGTAATTTTATATTATTATAATAATATTCTTTTACCCTTATTTACCAGATTTCCCCTTTAACCATGGTAAATAAAATTTTACCGAAGTAAATATTTATAATGTATAAAAATAAAAGTTACCTATTTACATAATTTTTAACTCTTTATTACAAATATGAACTCAATTTTTCTAAATTCAAAACATATAAGTGGAAGAAATTAATTTAAAATTAATTCCTGCTGTCAAAACGAAAAGCGTGTTTTTTAGAAATATTAACTATCAAAAGATTGAAACTTGTTTATGTCCAATTTCAAAGTGAAATTAATTACAATGAACACCATTGGATTAAATGGTAAAAATATAATCTAATTAAACTTTAAAATAAATTTAAAATATAATCTAACGATATAAATAAATTAGATTAAAAAGCATATTTGAATTAAAATATAGTATTTTTCACTCATCATAAAAAAAATCAATTTTATCATAAAAATACCAAAAAATTACCCAAAGTAAATTTTGACGTACTAATTCTAAATAATATATTTATTTTTTCAAATATAACATATAAAAGTGACCAAAACTATATTTAAATAGGGATCACCATTAAAAGGTGGTAAATAAACCTTTTAAAATAAATTAGATTCATTCACATTTTAAGAATCTAAATTTTATTGGTTAAATATAAAAATATTTAAAAAAACATTTATAATCATTTTGTAGTTAGTTATTTTTATTCCCACCATCAAAATGGCTAGTAATTAACTACCATTTAAAATAATAATATTGTTATATTATTTTCCAGTACAACTCAACATTGTGTGCAACATAAGATTTCAAAGAAACACGTTGTTGTGTAATGGGTGTACCATCAAACATAACATCCCCTTTAAAGTAAAATTAATAATTAATTTAGAAATATTAATAAATATAAAAATTTCATATTATTTATTTACCTGGGATGTTACATCCTTCCCCCTTTTTTGGAATTTTTTCCTCGCAATTTTAAAATTTGGCTCGGAAACTTTATTGAAAGTCACACATCAGAAAAAGAGTCAATAAATATATCAATTTAAAATAAATGAATAGAAGTAAAAAGGTCACACAAGACAAAAGATAAAATGATTCCATGAAAACATGGATATAGAGGAGAGAAAAACCATCAAGTTCTGATGGAGAGTGCTAGAAAACATGATTATGAGAAAGTTAACCACTAGAAAATCAGAAACTTGTGATTGGTTAAACGATCTTTGATTCCCCAGTAGGAAAATTTAACAGACAATGTTTTTGTTTTAAGTTACTTTTCATAAATTTGAGGAATTTATTTATGATCCTAACTAAAAATATAAGGAAACATACTTACTTGTCATGTAGACTTTCATCCTTTACAAAATTTCTACCACAAACTCTTATTTTCTCAAAACGATGAGTATTCAAGTTGACTTGGACACATCAATAGCGGAAAAATCATGTTCTAGACAATAAAATGATCGAAAAAATATTGACCATATATTTCCCCTATCTTTATATGTTAACCAAAACCAAAATTGGTTAGTACGAGATCAGTTAATCCCAAAGGGAAATCCTTTATAAAAAGAAATACTACTCTTAATCTCCAAAATCAAAAAAAGTACCCAAAGTTCAAGAAAGACCATTCAATATAAAATTTTCCTTAAAATTCTTCAAAATAATCAAAACTAAAATTGAAACCCAAAACTCAGAAGGATTTAAATCACATAGTCTTCTACAGTAAATCTTAAACTTTATCTCCAAAAACATCATCTGCTCTTAAAGTCTTATACTGAAGTGTAATTAACCTAATCACATATTATCTATGATAGGTTAATCATTTATTTAAATAACCCAAATCACCATATGTCCTTAATAAAAGCATCGATTCTTACAAAATAAAATTTCAAATATTACTCCACAAATGATATCCCATAGTATTCTATTTTCCTTAAGCATACAATGCTCTCAAAAGAGACAAAGTCTTCCAAAATAACTTGTATCACTTAATCAACAAATCATTTTCCTATACTAAGGATATTAATTTGATTTAACATAAGGCCAACTTATTATTGATCCATAAAATAATTTAAATTAAAATAATTAGTCATGCTAACCAGGGACTTCATGTAGGCTAGTGGTAGGTGATAAATCCCAATCTCACTTTGGTTGTGGGTTCGATTCCCGCAGATTTGTCCAACACGACAGGTTTTCACATGGTTTGCATGTTGTCCTTTTTTCAAAAACTATAACATTCCAAAAAAAGACAAGTTTCTCAAAAATAACCATAACATAATGTATCCACAAAGGTTATCTAATACCTTTCATTTTTCACCCCAAAATGTAATAACCATTTATTATCTCTAAAATAACTATGACTCTTTCTAATATGCTATCCATTATGGTTATGTCACTCATGCTTAAATTAAAACCTAACCTCTAATGTTATCTAAACTGACCTCTGATACCAACTATAAGGACCCAGCCTTAAACATTATATAATCTTGAATTATGTCAAGAATTCATATCGAGGATCTTTTCAGGTTTAGAGTTTTATAGAATTAGGCCATAACTATTACAAAACAACATGAATATTACAAGTAGACACTACTACCCAGTATCCATTTTTCATATAATATAAACTCTTAAAAAGAAACATGTACAGTTTCATGTTTTATACATCATGACTTTTCCCTGATCACATCCTTTTCCCTATTCCACTTCACGTCCTGTGAAAAACATTTCAAAAACTTGGGATGAGCAAAAATCTCAGTAAGGGATACACAAAGAAGGAAAACTGTTAGTTTTTCAAAACCACAAGTAAACCATGAATACTTTATCATAAGTAATAATTTTCACCTTTATGAAGTAGTAAATACTCTTCACTAAATAAATTATCATTGATTACCCTTTTTAACCAAAAGATTACCATAAACCCATATAAAGAACACATAACATATAAAGGTAACTTGGGACATAAACATACTTAAGTGGAATAACCATATGGTCAACTTCAACACATATCACTAAATGGAATAGCCGCATGACCAACTTACATACCCAATGCATTGGAGGTTATAACATAACCACCCGTCCTGGTTTATCACGACACCACCCGTCATTTGGTTTATCACGTAACCACCCACCAAATGTCCAAGTACCATTATAAAATTAGAACACATAAAAAATTGTAAATATAAACATTTCACTAATAAAATTTCCATATTGAAATTAAAATATATCATTTCAAGATATTGACATAATCAATTCTTAATCAAAACATTTTCAAAACCATTTAAAACATTTAATAAAGAGATTTTTGAATCAAAGTGTCCCATACCACTTTGAAGATTTTAAAGAAATTAAAGTTTTAAAAAATTAATGTCCATATAAATAAATACTAAAAACCATATTTAAAAAATGGACATTAATGAGAAATATTTAGAAGAATAATTCTTTAATTCTTTCAAAACGATGTTTAAGTTAAAGAGTCTCGTAACACTTAAGAAACACTTGACTAAACATAATTTAAGAATAGAATAAAACAGAACTTATAAAATCATGAGAATAAGGGTATTCATGATATAATATTCCAAAGGGGAGTATATACACCATATAAAAGTGAATTGGCGCATAACAATAATGAAGTCTCATGGGAATGTAAATTGAGATGAAATCCCTTATAAAGACAGTATCCTTTGATTAAGGATAAATCAATTACATAATTATGTGTGACAAATAAGAATACACTCAATATAAGTGGATATTAAGTGTGAAACAATCAGAGTTCATTCAAACAAATTTATAACACGATATAATCAAGAAGTATAATTTTAACCCAAAGAATTGAAATTGGGTTAAGAAGTTCCCTTACGGAAATTCAACAGCCTAACGACGTCACTTTAAATTCAGAAAATGAATTGATGAAAGAAAAAAGGGTATCTCATCACATGAACATAAAATTTATAGCAATAAGGATATAGAAGAACATATCCCAGCATAAGAAGGTGTAAATTAAAAGACATAACAAAAAGAAGTCTTATAAAAAGAGGAGGGTGAAAGGTTCCCTTACCGATTTGGTAACTTATGAAACAAACACATATGAAAGAAGGATCATAAAATGAAGATGTAAATACCCATAAATTAAAGTATATTACACAATAAATACAATAATGGGCAGCACATAAACCACACAAAAGGAAATAGTGGCAAATATAGCATGAATCTCACGAGAATAAAAAGTGAGATTAAAATCCCTTACCACGTTGTAATCAATCGAGTCGTATGACCAAAAGTTAATAACCACCAAATGAATCACAGAATACCATGAATATAAAGATTATAAAGATAATATATATCAAATAGAAGAAACAAATACACCACATTCAATAAATAATTGGTGAATAATGTAAATCTCACAGAATTATATAGAATTTTTATATAAAAAACTTATTCAACTTTTGGACATTTTCACATTAAAAACCCAATTTCTCATCCGGGCTACAAGATTAATTTTTATTTAATTTCCACCACATCTGTGATTTTAATTTTTAAATATGGATTCCATATTTGGAATAATCATAATTTATATTTTTTAATATGGTTGATGTAATTTTTTACCAATATTATTAATAAAATAAGATAAATTAATTACAATGATTAAGGTAAAAACGAGCTTACTTAATGATTCAACTTAGAATATATGGTGTAAAAATGACATAAAACTAGTCCATAACCCATTGGTTTACTATATTTAGACCTTATATATTCATGGGTCGAATATGTTGTGTTAGTAAATCCTATTATTAATAAAAAAGTAATTACACCTATCTTCCTTTCTAAAATTCCTAGTTTATCCTCTCCCCCACTTATAAAAGGCCACCCTCTCCACCTTCTTCACACCTAAAAAACATTTTGGTTTTGGAAAATACCCAAAATATTCACACCAAAAATTCCCTAATTCAACCTATAATCCTTATATTTATCAATAATCCAACTTAGGAAGGCATTTGTGAAAACCTAAGTAGGATACCCTAAAAATAGGTAATGTTTTTCTAAAGGTGTTTTCATTTTATTTTCTTATCCACCTACTTCAATTATTTTTATATCATGATTATATAATAAATTCAAAATATTAAATATAATTATATTTTATAATTTCAATTTTATAAACTAAAAACTCATACAATTCTATCATATGGGTTAAAAAATCATCGTTCGTGTGTACGACAGACTTCTGCCATGTGAAATAATGTTTGTTTTTCCATTAACAACTGTCAAGGTTGGTGATAATGATGAACAAACTATTTTTATATTGTATTTTTGATATTTATGTTGTCTTAATGATTATTTAATTATCTTATAACACATAAATTCATAATTTTTATTTTTTGGGAATATGTTAATGTCATTCGTGTGTATGAAAGACTGCCACTTTGCGAAGCGATGTGATTCGTTCAATCTTTACATGGAATTTATTAAGGATGTTTTTAATAAATATATTTAATATATATTGAATCAAGATTATAATGAAATTATAATATACATATATATAATTTAATTTTATTTCTTTAATATGATAAGAAAATGGAAGCAGCATTCAAGCATACGTACGACCTATCATCTCCATGAACGATGCATTTCATTTCCTATCACTAGATTTTATGGAATACTATAAATAAATAAATACTGAATATATATGATATTTTAATAATTTATTATATTTTATATTTTATTAAATCATGATATATTTAAGAGTAATAATAAATCACAAGTCAAAACATACTCGAAAATCTAGGCAATTAACACCTGAAACAATGAAAATAATGAATGATTATTAACAAATGAGTGATAAGATGTGATAAAGGATCCTATATGATATTTTAAATATTAATATTAATATAATATAAGTTAATAAAATTATTAAAACCATTATATAAGAGTTTAATGGGTGTTCAACTAGAAAGGGAGTGTAAGGTAAGGGATTTTGTCTAAATTTACATTCTGTTGGGACTCATTTGTTATTATTCACAAATTCAATTTTATATGGTGAATATAAACTCTCTTGAAATTATTATAATTAATAATTAAATATTAATGGTATTTTATGTTTTAGTATGAATTATTTCATCCAATGAGATTCGAATTGAAAATTTCCAAGTGGTAAAATTTATTGAATAATATCAGTTTATTTTATGATTTTCAATATTCCATTGGAAAAATCAATTTATTATAGTCATTTTCATTGTAAAATAAATTTATATTAATTGGAAATATTATTTTCTGATTGATATGATTATTTCCTAAATTTTTTACCATTTTTTCATATGATGTTTACTTTGAAATTTATATTCTTTATTGGGGAGATATTGTTAAATCTGTATCATTTACCCAATATAAATATTTTATAAGGCCCATTGTTCATGGAATAAATTGATTATTTAATATATGAGTAAATATTTTTACTTTAAATATGTGTATGGGAATAGTTAATGAAATCCCCTTGATGTATCAGTAGTCTCATCAGACAAATCAGTTGGCCAAATAAGACTAGTTTCTACCCACTGGATTAAACTATCTTGAGGATAGATCCTAATAGTGACTATCTTAAAGATAAATACTTATTTTTTAAACCTAATAAATAATTAATTAAATAATAATAAATATTACATGTGATTATTAAATTATTTATAATATTCATGTTCATGTATTAAGCTCATGTGATTATTTATATGGAATTGTTGGTCATCTTTTATTCCTTCCATATTATGCTTATGTTATTGATTAATTGGAATTTATTTTTGTTATTTTCCTATTTGTGATGAATATTATTTATTTATTTATGATATCTTCTATTTTAATTAACCCTTACTATTCATTTGATATCATCGTTATTTAGTTTTCTTTTCCCATGATATAAAGATAAATTCCTTGAATGTGTTTTCAAGGATGATAAGAATTTCATTTTGTTATGTATTGTGTTTCATTATCTATTACTAATGTAAAGTGTGTATCATGTATGTATATTGTTTCCAAAACTAAAAAAATTTATAGTCCATTGGTATTTTAATCTTCTATCTATTCTAATGTAATAAAATACGATACTGGCTCTGAGCTACTATGGTCTGGGTCAGTACAACTTTAAGATCTGTGGTCTGATTCCATCAATTTATAACAGTTTAAATGATATTTCAAGAGTATATAGAGAGATAAGGGATAAATGTGATATAATATTAACAAAATTTATTTATTATTACTCATCTTAGATCTATATTTTTTTAACCAAACAAACCTATAAATCCTCTTTTACATGGTTGAGAGGACTCAGAATCATCATAAGTGATCCCTAAACCTAGCTAAGGAAATTTTGATATATTAATAGTGATAAATGAAAGTAAATTGGTATAAAATCACACATACATCATTGAATTTATGGTTAACCAAATGGTATAGTTAACCATACATTCTAAATGTTCAATATATTCTATGGATGTGTGGTTAAATGCATGATTACAAAGTAGTTCACTCCACACCATCTTAATTCCCTTAAGTACACGATTATAAAAAAATATAAAAATTTAAATCCAAACTGTGAATATATCATAAACCCCTCCCTAATTCTATTTCAGTCTAAAATCAACCCAAATTTATATTAATAGTCACATAAAAAATTATGGGTGTTATAAAATAAAACTTGGTCCATTAAGGAATTTTAATTGTAATATAAAATGTTTTTTACTTTACCATGAAGGAATTACTTGTATAACTGACACTAAAGGCCATGTTTTACAATCCAACCTCTATAGACTAAGAATATATGTACCTAACCCCATAGAAATCCTTTAATACCTTGGTTTCTTTCATAGTACACCACATGATATTACCCACTATTATTACTTATCAGAATAATGATTCTCCCCAAAATCCAAAACATGTTATTTCATTGCGGGTTTTCCTCACTCACACATACCCTGATGAACTTCCTAGGTGTTCACTCATTTTGAAAATACTCCAAGAAAATCATGTTTAAATATAGAATTATTTTCAAAACGGCTCACAAATAGAATAATTAACCATATAAATATGGGTAATAATATTTTTTATGTTCAATTATCTAGTTTACATAGGTGTTACACTTTCTAAAATTACAATTTATCACGAAAACTTTACTATGTCTAAGAATGCAGTGTTATATGACCTTAATCACACCTTCCCATGTTCTAGAGGTTACCAAGTATCAATTAGTCTCAAAGGTGTAACCATAGGGATACTATACCATTATATAAAAGTGTAATAATAGAGAAAATAACCAATAAAAATTTACACCATGAATCATAGAATGCATAATAAATAAAAAAAATCCATCATTTATAAATTAATGCATAAACATGTAAGATCATGTTTTATCTGATCCATCACTAGGTCATCAAATAGAATAAATAAATAAATAGAATTCACAATTGAATTTATTTATATCTATAATCCATTCTTCAATAACAATATACATACACCACTCAAGCTATCTCACTCATTCTTCCATCACTGGTCTTCCACCCATCTTTAACTTGAAAATAATATGATCTTCTTAGGTACCCTTGTTCCATGGATGAAAAAGTAGGGTGTGATTAAAATATAGCTATAAACCACCATTAACATCTCTAATATTAACTATAAATATATTTCATGAACAAGTTATATGATGAAAAAATTATTGAATAGGTAATCATAATGAAATAAATACCATATATCATTGGATTCTATTTTGACACCCAAGATCAACCCAACATGCTTTATAAAATGTTTGATATCTCTGATCATGTTATATAATCATGAAAAGGGTTTGGTAAACTCCCACCCATAATATATTGATAAGTATATATGATTATTTGTGGTGTAGAGGATCTCAACCAGATCATATCTTATGTATACACCTCATGTGTAATCACCAGTTCCTAGGAATCAACCAAGGTATATCACTTGTATTTTTTTTATAATAACTATACAAACGGGACATAAAAAACATCTCATAAGCATAAAGTGTAATAAACAGATCCCATGATGTATTTTTAGAATCTTATAAGAAGTATAATTTGTGATCAACTAATCTTATTAAGTATCATTGGCATCTTATGTTTATAGAAAACATAGTGGTAGTTCATGCATGCATGAAACATCACATATCATGATAATATTATATAATCATTAAATAGAATCTTATACACAAATCCTAAGTTAGTTCATCGAGAACACAACCTATAATTATTACTACATCCTTATTAATCTCACACCATCATACCTTAGGTTTTAAGGTGGAATCTGAGAATGATAATGTGTGATCTACCACACTATTCCTCTCTAGGGTCACAAAAATACTAGGGAACACAGTGAGGTCCCTTTGATAATGTCACAGCCTATAAACAAAATATGGGTACCTTTATCTCATTCTTATCTATCTTGATATTTTCTTCCCTCATAGGGAATATCACCCCCATCACCACCATGATTAAATTATAGTCTCACATGACCTATGAGAAAATCCACACTAGCATCTTTTTAGATAGTGAGGTAATAATTCCCATGTCACATAAAAAGCATTTCTAGTTACTCTCTCTCATACCCAAACAACACATAATCCTAACTAGTGTATTCCCACATGGGTATTCACATACTAATAAGGGAATAAACCTCTCCCCACTCACTATTCATCGATACCAATGGTTAAATGGGATCTCTATGTCCCGTCATGGCTTACCCTTGGCTCTAATGTAAGACCAAATGATATACACACATGGTCTATCAATGATTCATACTCTAGAGAGATTAGGGAAGCTATCTCAAGGACCATATTTTTTTCGATTCCATTTAATTTATGAACCTTTGGGTAACATATATCTCATAATCTATTTTTTATGATCAATCACTCGGTCAATGTTTATTGAAGCAATAATCCAGTATTCAAGGGTAAATTGTACTGTTTGATTTTTTATTCATTTCATGGAATTTATTTATAGTATGACACTTTAAATAAAAAGGTTTAATATCATGGTATTGGTGAGACCACATATCATATTTCATATATCATATTTCATAAAATTTTGGGGAAAGTATTTTGAGACCACCTACCTCATACATATAGTTATTCCCTTTTCCCAAACACCTCCCAATCTCATCCATGTCCATAATCTCTACCAGGAATCCATATCACCCCATAATATCAAAATAATTAATTATAAATAATTAAAATTAATTATTTGGTTTAATTCAAAATTTAATAACATCCAAAAAACCCAAAAGACCATATCGTCATACTGAAATGATAACGAACAACATTGAAATGGTTAAAAAATTTATCCTGATACTATATAAAGAAAAATACATATCATATGGATCCAATTCATCCATATACTTCATATAATTTCACAAAAAAAATAATAAAAAAATTTATAAGGGGATATAACTTTTAAAAATTGTGAAAAATGACATGTGATCATCCTCTTGGTACATCATGTATCTACTTAGTAACAAATACCCACAATTATCATTTGATTCCACCATGTTATAGTTGAATTGATATAAAAAACCTAGAAAAAACTACAATTAAATCATAGGATACCTAGTGAAAAAAATGAAAGATGGTAGTGGAAATAACATCCATGAAATTATATGAAATATCCACAAAACAACCCTCTTTAATGAGAATTTAATGGTGTAAAAGGAGGGGAGATATGATTGAATTTCCATCACTTGTATTCCAGTCAAACTAGATTTTAATTAGTGGTGGGGATAGTTAAATTAACCATAAAAATATTATAAAAAAACTACCCAGGTGTCAGTGGTATCATACCCATGAGGTTCATGGTGAGATGCCTCCAAGCTATGGCCCTGTTGTGGGGAGGCCCTCTAGGCTCATTGTGTAACCACCTTGATGTTGAGGAACCAAACCCCATACAAATTCTACTATGACAGAACCCATATGATTTGTGTAAAGACTTAATCCTCTAGGTAATTTTCTCATAACTCACCCCCTCTATGTAGTATGTCGTCTCTATGTGACCTGGTTGTCATGGTGTGACATTATGTAATCACTAAAATATCAACTACATGGCCACCTAGACCCTATACTTATATTCACCCTAGCACTAAAAAATTTATCTGAGCATATTTCCATTTCAAAAAAATCTCCTCTATTTGTTCCAAACATTAGATTCCCAATCCAAATATCATTTCTCTAAGCATGCACTACATTTGAGAAAATATAATCATTCATATTGAAAATTATATCTCAGGAAAATGATGGTCTTTATAGCCACCCATTATAGATTTTCTCATTAATGATAAGTCTCTTTGGTCCTATGACCATTAATCTATACCTACCCTAGTATCCAATTTACAACGATGTCACTATGTTTTATCCCAGAACACTAAATGAGTTTTTTTGTGTGACTCCAACCATAGGGGAACACTTTTCTCTAAAACCATTTCCACTCACTCATTAATAGAAATGTCATCAAGATGATTCTCAACTTCTCCCATATATCTGATGATTCCATTATGTAGTCCACTTATTCATCAATAGGCCTATGTGACATCCCACTACAAGGCTCTACTCACAAATGAAAATACCAAAAATGGTTCACCCTAACATAGGAATAAACTATAAAAAACATTCCCTGAGATACACTGATACATTTAATGGTGTTTCCACATCACACCCAATTCTATAACAAATGAATAATCGAACATCCTATAATAGATCTCTCCAAGAATTTCTAAGTCTTAATTACAAACGTGTTAACTCAGTACATAGTTTATATACCATAAACCCCAGAGGTATCTTGAGATCATCCATACCCTTAACTCAAAGTCTAAACTCATCAATTTCTATAGTTACATGGTTAGATCTTTAACCAACCAAACCAACCATCTTGATCATACCTAGATAACTATTATAACTATGATCTTACTAACTATAAAATCACATCAATTCAATATTGAGTCTAATTCCAATGCTCTAACTCCATCCTAAAATGAATCTAGATCCCAAATTTTGTGTTCATCATTGAACTAGATAAAATCATATTCACATGTTCACTGAAATCCTAGTGTCATCTTGATTTTCAATCGACTGATCTTAGTAATCCATGACCCTTTTGACATGAGGATCTTACCTTCATGATTGATAATATACTATACACCATTGGAGTATCTTGATTTTCACCCTACTAAACTAAAATACTAATCCTCATGAACTACTCCCCATTTATTACAGAACATTATGATAGAACATGGAAGACCCACTAATACCTGTGTGTCATTGTGAACCATCAATTATTTTCCATTCCTAACTCATATGTAAATTTATCCTTTAAATTTTTTAAAACTCCATAGAAAACCTAAGTCACACCCTTAAATTTTCAATAGTGTACTACACACCTTATGGATTCTATTATAGCACTTCCCATTCATGAAATAAATGAGTTCCAGTATCACTCATATTTTGTTAATCTTGATATGTGATCACACTCCCATGAGTCATATGTTATCTAATCTAGGATTTTTCACCTACCCCACTAAAAATGAACCACAACATGTTGTTGAAATCAAAACATATGAATTATATTCTTAATTTATAAAATTTATATAGAGTCTTAGTCAATAAAAGGATAACCAGATAAACACCCATTACTTAGGAAACATATAAAAAATAATAAGTTCCTTCCCCTACCCTATTTATCCAAGATCTTACTATCCCTGGTCATGATCAATATCCTCATCAAGACCTACATTGAAAATCATCAGGGTCAAGCATAAAAAAAATCCTTCACTCAAAAACCAAATTCAATAATAAATTCAATCCATGTTATTTATATCATATAATCCTAAGTAAACTCATGTTCCTATATCACATAGTTGATCACATCTCCCATGCATCAATCAAAAATTCCAATAATCCGGTGATTATTCTTTTCTAAAAATAATTTATAATCTTGGACTAACTCATCTCCCAGTTTACCCTTGTATATCACAACTCGTATCATTAGTATTATGACACACATAATTATTTTAAGTCATATAACTTAAATCATCAATATTCTAATAAACATCTCAAGGTAACTGGGATCTCCCAACTAAACCATAGACGGGACCACACATAGGACATATTTCATGGGGAAACATCACTACTGAAATATTGGATATATAAAGTAAAATCACATGCTAAAATTCCCATTTTTGGTTTTTATAAGTACTTATTCATCACACATCCATTCCAAGTCATCAAACCACTCCATGAAATTGATCCTCACCTTGTGTCTAAATACTATATCATCCCTTGAGGACTATTAATTCATTAATCAATATATAATGAAATAACCTTATAATATTATCTGTTGAGTATAAAATAGTAATGAGGTATGGTTAAGTAGAATTCCACAATGAAGAGCTAAGTGAAAACACCATATAGTATTTTTGAAACTTTATATTTCTTAACAAACATCACAAGAACCCAAAATAGGGCTATTACTATGCCATGAAATGCCTACACCAACCCAATATTTTTCACTATTCATATATGTACATTAAGGGATTGTAAACTAATCATCAAAGAGTGTACCTTTATATGACCCACATGATCTTTCATAGAATAAAATATATTGTAGTTCACTTGAGTATAATTACACCAATAAGTTAGATCAGAAAACAACACATAAGTTGTTATTCCAGAATTAAAAATATGTTCTATCTATCTATATTGATATAAATAACATGAGTGAACATGAATATAAATTGAGTTCTATATTTAAAATATGATGGAAATAAAGAAGCCTCCTACCACTACGGGTTAAGATCTAAAATTGTAATAAAAATATCAAATAATAAAATCCTAAATGAATAAACATATCAATTATAATATTGAAATACATGAATGTTAATGAAATATCACTAAAAACATGGAAATACCATTGATAACAGTGTTTAAAATCCACAATTACAAGGTCCATCAAAATCCTTAACATATTCCCATATACCATACCTACCATCCCCAATAATAGATAGGAAAACTAAAATGGATGTGTTGACACTTTTTAATATCTTTCCATATGTATAACACATGAAAATATATGGGTTAGGGTTGTTACATGACATCAGGGGGTGCCTCCTTGAAATCTAGAGGCTACTGAATAGAAGCAATGGTATAAGGTGTGACCATGGGGATACTATACCCTCTATTAGAGTGAAACAAAATAATTGAAATTCCAAAAACAACCACCCCAAGAATTAGAGTATGAAAAATAAATAAAAAATATTGAAAAATAATTAACAAATGTTTAAGTATACAAGAATACATCCCAACTGATTTATCACTAGAATGACCACATATTCAAAAAGAAAAATAAAATGTAAAAGAGGATCTACTACCATCCCCCAACCATACATTGTCACCAATTTCTAAACACCACCCTATATATTCCACTCGATCAACCAGTACTAGGACTCTACCTCATATAGTCATATGAACATTGAGGTTTACTAGTGTATGTTTTTTTGAAAGACTTCCCAAGTAGGGTATGGGTAAAATTTAGTTAACTAACTTGAACGAGGTCCCTAACATAACATGTAAATATAGTGAATGTAAATTTCCTATTTAAGTAAAAGTAAAAAGACAAGAATTATAAAATAAATACCATCCATACTTAGGTTATCTAGTAGAACATGAGATTGTCCATACCTGATTGGGGTAATTCCCATTTATATGGGTATATGGTATAACTATTCCATATGTTAGGTAAAATATCACCCATATTTTCATCATAATTATATAAAACCCCCAAGGGGTAGATCATTCCATCTATATTGTCTAATATATACACATATAAGGTGTAATAATAAGATCCTAAGAATTATCACAGGCATCTCATCTATATTAAGATTAATAATGGGATCCTTTGAACATCCATAGAATCTCATCTATTTTAAGTAAAATCACCAGATCTTATAAACATCCTAGGAATCTCATATACATCAATAATTATCATCATATCATAGGAGCATCCTAGGTATATTATAATCTTTATTTGTAACCACTACATCCAAATGATCATTTTAGGTATCTCATAACAAGAATTATGTGTAATTACCATATACCCGAATGTTTCAAAGGAATATCATATATATATATATAATGGGATGGGGGGAGTGTTTCACTCCTAGTAAAATCTTATGTTATAATAATATGTGTTGTCCATCAACCTGAAACTGAAAAATATATATTGTATTGGATTATTATAATGCAACCTAAATTTATCAATTTGACCATACTAGATTCACACTGTTGGCCCTCGGGTTCTAATGTGGCACCCATGATTAGTGAAACATGCTCTTCCACACTAACCCTTGTTGTGTCATTGAAATACTAAGGAATCCTCAAAGGATCCTTAATTAACATCCCAAACAAAACACCATATATAGGCTCTAATATCACATTATCATATCTCAGGACAAGCACTTCACTTAGTGGGAATATCATCCCTCAACAACACTATAATACTATTTCATTCTCACATAACCCTTAATAATATCCACACCATCATCACTCTTGAGAGATATGGAATGATACCAATATCACATACTATTCCATCCAAGGTTAGTCATCTTATGGAAAATATACAGATATTCCTACCCATGTTATAGCTACCCATGAAATCACATACTAGTTGGGGAAGAACATATATCCCACTCTCTATTTGTTCAAAACAATGAATCTAAGGGATCTCCAGTTTTTATCATTGAATATACCTAGGTTCTAAGGTGTAACCTGAAGTTTTCCATACCTTATCTTTCATTTATTTCTACATAAGAAAACTAAAGGAAACTTTCTAAAGGTGAAAATTGTTCATTTATTACACTTAATTAATATAATCCATGGTTGGATATATCTAATAGACCATTTTTCTAATCAAAATCACATCCATCAATAGTCAAGGCATTAACACAGTGTTCAGTGGTTCTACTTGGCTCATAAAACATTTTTCATTTCATGATTTTTCATTAAATAAATTCAATTTAATAAAAAAGGGTCGATCATACACT
This sequence comes from Viscum album, assembly GCA_963277665.1. Classification (NCBI taxonomy): domain Eukaryota; kingdom Viridiplantae; phylum Streptophyta; class Magnoliopsida; order Santalales; family Viscaceae; genus Viscum; species Viscum album. Next base: position 1,298,577,674 of record OY728135.1, read on the forward strand.
AGTTTAGAGACCATATATCTCATTACACATATCTAAATGCATAAACATCATGGTATGTGTCCATCTACCACATACCTAATACATGGAGTTATTCCTATAGACCGGTCTCTATCTAAGATCACCCACACTTGAAATATATTCCAAAAAACCAATATTATGTCCTAATATGAAAATAATTAGTTATAAATAGTGATAATTAATTATTAAATTTAATAAAAATAAGAATGATTGACTAAAAACTCATAAGACCATGTAGGTACACTGAAACCATAACCAACCACTCTTAGGAGGTACATGTCATACTCCAGACAACATATTTTGAAAAATATCTAGTACGAGACACCAAATCATTCACCAATTTTATATAATTTTCTCAAAAACACTACAAAAACTGATAGGGGAAATGCCTATAACAAATCTGTAACGTCCTGGTTCCGGGTTTCACCCAGAGGTGCCCCATACCCGGTAGGTCACATGGCCTCAAGCACATTTCCCCAAACATAGGAGGCTACTGACTAGTAGTGAGGGCCTTGGGTGTGATAGTGGGGAAACTATTCCCTCATTGGAAGAGTAATGCAGTGGAAAGAAATAGATAACAATAGCAGAAGTAGTAATAACATGCAATAAGTAAAACTGTGGAAGACTAGAAGTAATAAAAAACTGGAGCACATATATATAAATGATGCTTGATAAATATGTCTAGGAAATCATCCAAACAAGTCATAATGATGGAATTTAGTACTAAACCAAATTACAAAGTAAAAAAATAAACTTCAGTAGCATCACAAGCCTCATCTTGGTCCCATGCTCTTCAAATCCACAACAATCAAGTACTTGAAGTAGAAGGGCACTTTAACTTATCTATACCTACAACAGTATAATCGGTTTGGACCCAAAAGCATGACCCATATAGGGTTTGATACAAATCCTAGTAGGATACCACCCAAAGATCCGGGCCTAACAGTCAGTGAATATACATGGTAGGCAATAAGGAAAATGAAGCAGTAAACATGGAAGTACTCAAAAGTAAACAATCATACATTTTCAATTGCATTCATTTTCATATATAAAGTAAGCATCAAATAAAAAACAAGTGACCCTCTAGGAAGTACTCAAATCCTAACCCCTATGGTTCAACCAATTAGACATTAGAAAACCTCTAGGAATTACTCACATTCTAACCCCTTTGATTTAGCTTTAGGAAAGACTCTCTAAGGAAGCACTCTCCGTCAATTCCCCCTATGGACTTTTATCGGTAAACTATATACACTCTGGGGAAGCACCCAATATCTAATTCCACCTATGGTCTCGTAACAGTAACTAAATACACTATGAGGGAGCACTCACATCCACCCCCTATGGTCTCACAATGTGGAAAGTAAACAAACACTCTAGGGAATCTCTCAACATCTATTCCCCCTATGGTCTACTACACCAAGTTCCCACATCCCTATGTAAGTCAATCGTGAAAAAAATGTTCAACAACCAAAGTAAAACTAAAGAACTACTTGGATAACATATTTCAATAACTACTTGGAAAAACAACTACAAGAATATAACAACATCAGATAAACTAACTCCATCCTAACAATATTAGGCATGGAAAGCAAGCAGCCTAACCAGAAAAGCTAGAACAAATGGTAAATATCAAATTTAACATGGGAAACACATCCATAGCATGGAAAATAACCCTATTCACAATCGAAAAACCTCTAATCAGGCACACAAGGCATAACATGCAATAACATGGCTAAAATCCGTAAACACGCAATACCCCATTCTAGGGTATTGGTCACTTTTGTACATAATATTCAAAGACTAACTACGAAAAGGTACAGACCACCTACCTCGACATTGTATGATCGATATAGTTGAATAACATCCTTTGAATCGACCTAGAACACCGTAGATCTACAAAATTGTCTAAAATGCTCAGCCAATAATATCTCACGAGAGAGGAGAAATCAAAAGATGAGGCACTATAAGAAGGAAGAACTAACCGTGGAGATTCTAATGAAATCAATGGTGGTTGATTCAGAGAATAGATAGTGAGTCGGTGGCTCGGAGAATATTCATCTACTTCGGTCACTCCTGGATGAAACAAGCTAAGAAGAATTTTTTTTTTGTAAACGAGACGCGACCCTGGTCCGATATTATAAATAAAAAGAAAAGCACACAACATGTGTTTTAAAAGTATACGACGTGTATATGCCTTTATTAGGCCCTAATTTTGGTGGTCTCTAGGTCACCCTACACGTCCATATACTTAGCCATTACACGGCCAGTACATGGTCATCCGTGGTAACCGGTTGCACAACGTGTACTCCAAAGTACACGGTGTGCACTCCTTAAATTTCCAGATTCTCCTCTTTTTCTCAAAAACACCAAAAAATAAAACTCATACCTAAAAAGAAGGTCTTAGTTCCTAAAAACTTCCCCCCTTAAAGAAATTCGTCCCCAAATTTCCCTAGAAAGGAAACGTAGAAGAAGAATCCTTGAACATCTCTAGCGACTGTGATCACACATCAACCTCCCTCTCCCAAGTCTCGTCATGTACTCAACCATGTCTCCATAACACCCGTACCAGAGGAACAAACTTGCCATGAAGAACCTTCACACTATGATCAACAATCCAGATAGGATACTCCTCAAATGAGGATTCCACATCCAACTCAACCTCCTCTGGTTGGAAAACATGAGATGGTTCTGAGAAGTAGCACTGTAGATGAGAAACGTTGAAGACGTCGTGCATAGCCCGGTATCTCTGAGGCAACTGAAACCGATAGGAAACCGGCCCGACTCTCTCCAAAACCTAAAATGGTCCAACATGTCTTGGTGAAATCTTTCCCTATCTATTAGTACTCCCATGTCCCATCCTTGGTGTGAGACATAGAAAAACATGATCTCTGACCTTGAACTCTAGAGGTCATCTCCGTCGATCATAATAAGACTTCTTCCATAACTGTGCAGTAGCCATCCTCTTCTGAATCAACTCCACCTGCTATGTGGTCTCCTGTACAAGATGAGGTCCTAGAATAGCTGCCTCTCCTGCCTCTAGCCAACATAAGGGTGATCGGTATGACCTACCATACAATGCCTCATTAGGTTCCATCTGAATAGTTTCTTGAAAACTATTATTGTAGGAAAACTCCACAAGAGGTATGTGATTCTACCAAGAACATCCAAAATATAGGACGCATGCTCGAAGCATGTACTCCAGCACCTGAATTGTAATCTCAAACTTGCCATCTATTCGGGGATGGTAAGTTTTACTCAGATGTAACAGTGTACCCAAAGCCTTCGGCAGTTCCTTCCATACCCGAGAACTAATATGGGAATCCCTGTATGAAACAATGGAGTGCAGAAATCCATGTAAATGTACAATCTCTCAGATGTAAATCCTTCCCAGCTCATCCACACTAACGGTTTCTTTGATTGGAAAGAAGAGTGTGACCTTCATGAGTCTGTCAATGACAACCCAAACTGCGTCATTCACACAAGGTGACCTTGGTAAGCCTATCATGAAGTCTATTTCAACACCATTACACTTCCACTAGGGAATGGGTAACTACTATAAAAGCCCTGCTGGTAACTGATGCTATGACTTCACCTTCTAACAGGTGGAAAACCTCATGAAAAACCCAACAACATATCTCTTCATACCTGGCCACCAATACTTATGGTGCAGATCTCAATACATCTTGGTGACACCTTGATAAGCTTCCCAAATTGAGGAATGAAAGTCCCACATCATCTCCTTGTGTATGTCTGCTGACACCCACATGCTCCCTTCAAAACGCAAGATCTCATCCTCACCCATGGTCCATCCAAGAATGGGGTCCTCTTCTAACACACTTTCCCATAGAACTAGCCCTCTAGATTCTGATTGCTTCCTCATTCGCCCTCGATCAAGAAGAGTAGAGGTAACAACTATAAAAGAAATAAACGTTTGACCCTATCTATTGTGAACCTCCAAATGTATCTCATATAATGGAGCCATAAGCTTCCACTCACTACTGGCCCCCTGAACTGCCTGTGTCTGAGTCCTCCTACTCAGTGCATCAGCCACTGCGTTGCCTTTCCTGGGCGTGTAGGCAAGCTCAAAGTCAAAAAACTGAAGGTACACAAACCACCTTCACTGTCTCAAATTTAGATCATGCTAAGTGAAGATATACTTGAGACTTTTGTGGTCTGTTAAAACCACAAAATTCTCTCCCAAAAGATAATTTCTCCAACAATGTATGGCATGAACAACTACAACCAACTTGAGATCGTGCTTTGGGTAATTTCTTTCATGTGGCCTCAACTTCTGAGACCTGCATGCAACGACTCGTTCCCCCTATGTAAGTACTGCTACCAACCTGATACCTGAAGCATCAAAGTATATAGTATAGATCCTTCCTGACTTTGGAAATACTAGCATCAGTGCTGAATTCAATTTCTCTTTCGGTTCCTAAAAGGATAAATCGCTGAAATCTGACCACAAGTAATTTTTACCCTTCTTACTCAGGACCGTCAGTGGTTCTAATAAGTGTGAAAGGTCCTGTATGAAAGGTATGTAGTATCCAACTAGCCCTAGAAAACTTCATACCTCAAATATGTTCTTCAGCTGCTCCCAAGATACTACTGCTCTCACTTTCTCTAGGTCTACTGATACTCCTATCTCTAAGATAACATGACCCAAAAAATGAATTTGGTCCATCAAAAAGTGGCATTTTGAGAGCTTATCACATAACTAATGCTCTCTCAGTGTTCTCAAAACGATCTCAAGATGGGTTTCATGGTTGTGTCGAGTGTGAGAGTACACCAAGATATCATCCACAAAGACTATCTCAAAAGAATCCAAGTATGGACGGAACACTCGGTTCATCAATTCCATGAAAAATGCAGGCATTTTCCTGAGGCCGAATGACATAACCACATACTTTTATAGACCATACATGTTTTGAAAGACTCTAAGAGGTATATATGATGGTCAAATGCACAAATAATGATAACCGGATATCAAGTAAATCTTCGAGAACACCCGAGCTCCTCAAATATGATCAAATAGATCATTAATCCTTGGCAATGGATATCAGTTCTTGACGATCAAATGGTTCATCTTATGATAATCCACACAAAGTATAAGTGTACTGTCTGCCTTCTTCGCAAATAGGATAGGTGAAACCCAAGGAGAAGTACTGGGTCTGATAGAACCCTTATCCTATAACTCCTCTTACTGCTCCTTGAGCTTTTGTAACTCTGGTGTAGCCATCCTATTGGGAGGAATGGACACCGTTGCCGCTCCTAGCACAAGATCAATAGAAAATTTTACCTCTCGCTCTGGAGGAAAACTTGAAAATTCGTTTGGGAATACATCTCTAAAACGATCGACCACTGGAGGAAAGTCCAACTGTGAAGTCCCCTGGTTTTCCAGATACATACTAGCAATCTGGGCTATAATTCCTCCCAACCTAAGATGCTTGGGGCCTGCTCCACACGCCTGAACGTCCCATTCACCATTATGTAAAAAGGATCTACCCTCTAGTGATGTAAAACTCACCCTACAATGATATAAATTAACAAAAACCTAGAAGGGAAATAAACAGTCCATCTAGAGAATGAATTCATAGCCTATCATATTTAAGATATAAAGGGACCATGAGAAGTGACACCCACCAACCTCAAGAGGGAACTCATTTCACTGATGTACACTAGTCATTCTAGTCCCCAAGGAAGTTTCCAACATTAAGAAATCATCAGAAGTTAGGATATAGATCCCAAGCCTCTCCATAACAGAAAAATATATGAAACTATGGGAATCCCATATATCAAAAAGTAAAGAATTTAGAATTGAGGCAACTAGAATCATACCTCGAACTGTAAAGGGTTTGGGATCCTCCACCTACTGTGTCTACTACACTGCAAAAGTCTGGCATGTACCGTGGCCTTGTGACCCACCCTTACCACCATGAGCTGATCCAACCTATTTTTGTTGAAATATTTCCGATTGGATACCATGACCATGACCGCCACCTCGGCCTGAACGACTAGAAGAACTCCAGTTCCTAGATTGATGAGAAACTGGTGGCCCTTATCCAGTATGAGGAGTCAAAACAGAACCTCCATCACTAGCTTCTGGTGAGAAAAACTGACAGAACTGCTGAAGATGACCCATATTTCCACAAGATCGACACTCCATTGGTTCTCTCATACAATGTGGCCTCATATTCCCACTCTTTATTCATTGGTAGCACACCACCTAACTACCAGAAAAAGTATTCTACATACTCAGATCTCTGCACGTAGACTCCCTACGGTGCTTCCTACTGTCAGTATGAGGGGTACCATATCCAGATACCGAGCCACCATGGCTCACAGATCCATAATACCTATGACTTCTCTATGTGATCAGTGCCTAGTTGATTATAGAGTTGATGGAAGTCATCCTTAAGAGTTCACCAAAGATCGGATGTTGTGCCTGAGACCATCCTCAAACTTCCTCGCTATGAATAACTCATCTCCCCCTAGAATGGGTGTGAAATGATGCCGCTCTGTGAAACAAGAAGAATACTCCATGACTGAGAGAGTGCCCTACTCCAGACTCATGAACTCTCGGGCCTGATTTGACCTAAAAGTCTATTGGTAAAAGTAATCGTAGAAGGCATGTTGGTACTCATACCAAGCCATAACCTGCTAGTGTCCCACCTATGAGATCACATCCCACCATCTCTTGGTGGAATCCCATAGCATGTATGTAGATATATTCACCATCCACTCTAGAGGAATCTCCAGATGATCGAAGATCGAAAGCATGACCACTAACCATGATTCTACAGCTTGAGGTCCTCCATCCCCTGAGAAAGTAGGAGGATGCTGCTGCTGAAAGACCAACATCAAATCTTACATAGACGGGGAAGGAGGTGGTACTCCTCAGAAGTTCTTCATAAACCTCATAAATATATCTCAGAACTGTGAATCGAAACCTACATCCGGGATAAAAACTGGTGCCAAGATGGGAACGACTGGAGGATCTTCTGGCAGTTTCTGATCTTCCATGTCTGGTGTCTCGTCACTTCCCTATAACTAGCGTACAACCAAAGGACGTCTCGATGGCATGATTCTACAAGGTCAAACACACACCTTAGATCAAGATTAACAAGGACTGAAACCTATAAGTGCAGGAAGGGAATAAGAGAAAGAAAGAATTCAATATTTATAGAAGGTGGATTCATGTCGTGTACAACTCCTACACGACGTGTTCCCTTAATATTTCACATGTGTGTGCACTCCTTCCAACCCTGGTTGTGTAACACCCCACAAACATGGCATGTTATCCCAAGACACGGTGTGTACTTGAATTGTTTTCCCCTGCCTAAGTTCTTTTACATGACTTAACCCACACGGTTCTCCTAGAGAAAGACTACATGGCGTGTTTGTGCTAGACACAGTGTGTACTATAAAGAACTTCACCAAAACATGTTGTTAGTCACATAGCTGGTTACATGGCTAACTTTACACAGCATGTTTATGCTAGATAGGGTGTGTATTGACTACCCATAATCCACATGTGTCGTTAGTTACCTGGCTGGACACATGGATCCTAAGACACGGCGTGCACATAGGGTACATAGCGTGTACCACCAAAAAAATTTCCCATCCCCGTTTCTCTGATCACACAACCATTGAAACGGTTAGAAACTATACTTATTGTACATAAAATACAGGGCATGTACTTAAGGAAAAAATTTCCTTCCCAAACAGAAGGATACATGGCATGTATTCTGCAATACAAACCATGTATTCTGGGTTTTTCTAGATAGTAAGCCTCATAAACTACTCTGGAATCCCATAAAACAATGAAACCAACATCAAAGTGCCAAATTCCGATCCATGGGGCCCCATAATCCCCATGAATTAAAGATTGGAATCATATTCATGTCATATATAAGGAGTAACAAAACAATAATCCACCAAATTATGATCCATGAGGGCCCATAACACCTCAAGAACCAAAGTTTGGCACTCATTCAAACAAAACCTTACATATTAGAAATACCCTTTCAATAGAAGGTATTATATAAAGGAATCTATCACAATAGAATGAATATGAAGAAAAACATCTATCACAACAACATGCAATCAGTATTGAACCCTAAATGGCATGGAAATAATGCATGACATGTGATCTCTAGAAAGTACCCATATGATGCATGAGATGGCATACCCACATCTCATCAGGTTAAAACAGAAATGGAACCTCAATAATATCAACAATAACGTCACAAAACATGTGAATCACCCAACAGTAAAATCAAATCAACTGGAATAATTGAAAAACTAGAGTACCTATTTCTTCATATCCCTGGATATAGGATCCAAATAGAACTTCAATATAAAAAGAATCCCTTTGATACCACTTTGTAACATTGTGGTTCCGGGTGGCACCTAGAGGTGCCCCGTACTCGGTTGGTCACATGGCCTCAAGAACATTTCCCCAAATGCCAGAGCATGCTGACTAGAAGCAAGGGCCTTGGGTGTAACATTGGGGAAACTATTACCTCATTGGAAGAGTAATGCAGTATAAAGAAACATATAACAATAGTAGAAGCAGTAATAACATGCAATAAGTAAACAACGGAAGACTAGAAGTAATAAAAAACTAGAGCACATATATATAAATTATGAATGATACATATGTCTAGGAAAGATTCCAAACAAGTCACAATGATGGAATATAGTACTAAACCAAATTATAAAGAAAACAAATAAACTCCAAAAGCATCACAAGATTCAGCTTGGTCCCATGATCTCTAGCTCTATAGAAATCGAGTACCTGAAGTAGAAGAGCACTTAAATTTATCTATACCTGTAGAAATACAATATATTTGGGCCCAAAAGCATGATCCAAATAGGGTGTGAGATGAATCCTAGTAGGAAACAAACTAATGATCTGTAATGAATAGTCAATGAATATATATGGCATGCAATAAGCTAAATGAAGCAGTAAACAAGGAAGTACTCAAAAGTAAACAATCCTACAATTTCAATTGCATTCATTTTCATATATCAAGTAAGAAAAAAATAAAAAACAAGAAACCCACGAGGAAGTACTCATATCCTAACCCCTCTGATTCAACTAATCAAACACAAGAAACCTTCTAAAAAGTACTCACAGTCTAACCCCAATGGTTTAGCTTTAGCAAAGACTCTATGAGGAAGCACTCACCGTCAATTCTCCCTGTGGTCTTTTATTAGAAAACTACAGACACTCTGGGGAAGCAATAAATATCTAATTCCCCTTGTAGTCTCATAATAGTAACTACATACACTTTTAGGGATCACTCACACCCATCCCTCCTATGGTCTTGCAATTTGAAAAGTAAACAGACACTCTGGGGAAGCCCTCAGCATCCATTCCCCCTATGGTCTACTACACCAGCTTCCCACATCCCTGTGTAATTCAAACATTCCCAATGATGTTCAATGGCCAAAGTTAACACTAATAACGAACTAGATAATAGATTTGAATAACCACTTGTCTACACAACTACAATCATATAACAACATCAGATAAAATCACCCCGTCCTAACAATATTAGGCATGAAAAGAAAGCAGCCTAACCGACAAAGCTAGAACAAATAGTAAATATCAAAAAAAACATGGGAAACACATCCATATCATTTAAAATAACCCCATTCAAATTAAAACAACCTCTACTCAGGCACACAAGGCATAACAAGAAAAAAGGGTCTAAAATCTCAAAACCCACAATACCCCATTCTCGGGTATTGGGAACTTTTGAACATAATATTCAAATAATAACTACGGAAAGGAACAAAACACCTACCTTGATGCTGTACGATCGATATAGATGAATCCCAGTCTTTTAATCGACCTCGAATTCCATTGATCTAAAAAACATCTAAAAAAATCAACCAAGAATATCTCACGAGAGAGGAGAAATCAAGAGATGAGGCTCTAGAAGAAGGAAGAACTCACCGTGGATATTCCAACTCAATCGATGATGGTTGATTCAAATAATGAACAATAGGTCAGTGTATCAGAGAATATTTGTTAGATTCGATCTCTCCTGGATGTGACAGGATGAGAAGAAGTGTTTTCTATGAACGAGACATGACCCCGGTCTGATATAACAAATAAAAATAGAAGTACATGGCGTGTCTTTTAGAAGTACACGTTGTGTATATTCCTTTACTAGGCCCCACTTTAGATAGTCTCTAGGTCACCCCACATGGCCATGTACTTGTCCATTACACGACCAGTACACCATCCCCCAGAGTAACCAGTTACCTAATGTGTACTCCAAATTATACAGTGTGCACTCCTTAAATTTCTAGGTTCTACTATTTTTCTCAAAAACACCAGAAAAGAAAAATCATTCCTGAAAGGAAGGTTCAGAGTTTTACAAAATTAGTGAGTAAAAACCTATGATCATCCTCTTAGGAAATCCTCTAACTATTTTGATAAAAATTCCCAATGTAATAATTTTGGAAGACGAGTTATGAAAATCAAAATTTCATCACTCATAACTAATTGTATGAATCATATAAACTAATATGGATAGCTTGGTTGATGAAAATATGAGACAATAGGGTAAATATATCTCTTTCACATTAACTTTATGGTGTTTTTATTGAAGTTTGTGCAAGATATACTATTTTATTGATAAATATAATTACATACAACCACAAAAATGTTAATTGAGAATTTATGAGAATTATCTCTCATTTATGGTTGTTTATAGATAATAAGAACAACCTTTGTTTTATATCTATTTAATTCTATATTGATTTATCCCATACAGACATAGAGTTGATTAACTAATGTTTATTTTCTATATATACCATGTGATATCATCTTTCTCTTAGTTAAAGGGTAGTAAATAATGAATTCCCTGGAAGGAAGAAAATAAAATATGAGAAGACCCACACATAAATTTTTTATTTGATTAAAAACAATGGAGAGATTGTTTAATCACATATATTGAATTTTAAATATATGAAGAGATATTGAGAATGAAACACAAAGGGGTAGATTTTTGGGAACATTATTGATGTTTTATTAATTATGTTTTAATATTTGTTTGGTGAGTTGATAATTATTAGTTGCGATGCTTGAATAATTGCTATGAAGTCATTCAATGGAATTTGATTTCATCCTCAAACAATTATCCTTGTTAATTGTGATAATTTTTAAATTAATCCAACATTCTATAACATGTGTAAATCATTCTATAAATGACACATTGCAACAAGGAAGAATATTTCCATTAAAAAATATAACTAAATTATTTATATTTTTCATGAGTGTAATGTCTTAGAAATTTTTTATGAGTTTGGATAACCTATAGAGGCCTTACTAAAAAATAAGACCAACAACACATGTTAGTTAGGCCACTACAATTAACATATTGAGGGAGTATGGATCATCCTTTCATAAGAGAACCAACCATATTGGATTGCATGTTCAAATGATAGGGGGATAACTTTGATCCCACTATGATACATAGGTGCACTTACAAATGTTTATGGGTGGAGTGGGCCAGTGGGCATGAAAAAGTGAGGCATGACACATGAGGAGTGAGTAATTTGTTTCCAGTGTTGAAACACACCGATGACATGAAGTGGTGATGGAATAAGATTTCTTATTAAAAATTATGATACTATTTTTTTTTCGATAAGGGTCAGGAGAAGTTCACATACAATACATGTGTTACATAAAATATATGGGTAAAATGATAGTCATCATATGGGATTAATATCAACTGTTCAAATTGTTGAAGGCTATCATCTTCAAACTCGTGATGTTTAAAGGCTAATGTTCACTAGAGTTTTTTATGCTGCTACTTCCATGATCAAATTAAGCTCAATATTGTTGCTTGATCGGGATCTCATGAAAAATAAGATGAGTAGACATGAATAAAATATTTTATTTTCATGCAAGATGTTATTCAAAGAATAAAACACTACTGAATACAAAATAATGGATGTCTTTCTATATGTATTCATGGATGAGGTCAAGCTTATAAAAGAGGATCATGCAGTCATCATTGCATGCACATTAGGAATGCATTGTTAAGACACCATTATTATCACTTTATATTTGATATGGAATATCATATATTAAAAAATGATATCTTACAAGATAATCAGATATTTACAGTAAACTTGGAACAACTTAAATTTTGGATACTCAAGGAATCCTAAAAAATAGAAGGCAATGTGGAGATTCTACCTTATAATAGCAGAATCACCTCAACAGAGAGATTTTCCACCATTAGAGAGAGTTCTTGTATTTTCTATAAATATAGATCCAATTTGAAACACATAATTCATGTAGGAGATAAGAGATATAGTGAAGGTTTTATCTTGAGTGAATGAGAATAAAACCATTAGGAATTTAACTTGTGTAAAACACACTTGAATAGATTCATGATGAACTAATTCCATGAAGACATTTGGGATTGTGTGATTCCGTTATGTTTAACCAAACTAGTTTGTGAAAACATATTAAAAACTATGGGATAATTAATAACTTCACTATGTCTCATGATAGAGAAAGAATAGAGATAACACATGTTCTTCACATCTTATGTTTCACATTCATGATAAAAACTTTTGATGCTCTAGATATTGTGCATAGAGAACTAGTTTCACTATATCAGTGTCATATGACCACATTTAATTGAAGAATATAACATGTATTCTATTATAAAAAAGACAATGTGTGAAACAATTTAATCAAAATAGAAGAATTTATGTATACACATACATACATGAGGAATTGGGAAAGAGTTTTGATACATATTGGGAAATCATATAAGATAATAATGAATAAAATAAATAATATGTTCTGAGTTTATTAAAATATTATGCTTCAACCTTTCATGCAACAGAATAAACCACATTTGAGAAATCCATAAAACTAATTCTACATGGATGAAATTTATTCATAGAATTTTTGTGCACTAATTTCACACATTGAAGTGTGTTTGGGACTTCAATATCAAAAGGAATAATTTATTGAGTATAGTTTCACTAAGGAAAATGATCTGATATACGTGTTCAGAGATATTCGAGCCATATTAAAAAGCTAAAAAAGTAAATAATTAGGAACAAAAATAAATGTGATTTAGTGGGAATGTGTAGGAATATCAAGATATCATCATATACTAGATTAATCATTAAAAAAGTGTAGATTGTGTGAGCTAGTATAAAGACGCTCCAATGTGGAATCAAGAATATGTGGCTAGTGTGCATTATATTAACACTGAGTTATGCAGCATAAGGATCCTCTTTTATGATTCATGAGTGGGAAGGCTAATGTGTATTATGGTAACATTATATGAATCCATCTAACGATCATCCTGTGTCGATTCAGAAGTTAAGATATAGTGTGATTATTTTTTATCCATTGTAATTGATAAAAATATTATAGTGTATAATATATGTTTGGGGGTATAAACAATATGAAAAGGAGTAGCATATCCAATAGAACCCTATAAATACCATATGATGTACTCTCTCTTATCATTTTTTGCATAATAAGTGAGGCTGTGAGAAAAAATTATTGGTTTGAGAACCATAACATGTTCAATATGTAGAATTAAATATAATATAATTTGTAAAAGTAATACACATATTTAGTACCCCCTTATCAATGGTCAATCTGGTCTGGTTCTATACAAGTGGTATCAAATTATATTTTTGTTATAATGATCCAATAATTTCTTTATGATTTATAGATTTCATAAAAAATTAGTGTGCTACATCAAAGGGATATTTATGTTATAACAAAGAAGAAAAAAAATAAGAGATAAGAAAGGAAGTTAAAGAAGAATATTACAATTAAGGTAGAGTCACCACCAACAGAAGGTAATAAAAGTGTAATATGTTTCAATAAATATATTGATTATTATTCTTATGAAGAATCCTACTCAACCAATGATGAGGATGTATCACATATTGATTTTCATTTTTTATTCAAATAATATTTGATGAACATCACCAAAGAAGTGGTGAAATTTATTTTTATAGTAATCATGGGTATTGAAGAGGAAAAATAATAGTTGTAAGAAGAGTCTAATTCTATAGAAGAGTAATTTTCTAAAAAGGTTATCTATCCAAAACTCTCACAAAACATTTGAATGAAAATGATGAAATAATTTCTCTTTGTAATAAAAGATATTGTAAAGTTTTTGAAGAATTGTAATGAAATGTTTTTAGAAATATTTCTATGAGATATTTTTAAAAAAGATTTACATGAACTTAAAAAATTTCCAAAAGCGTTTATGTTTGTCAAAGGTCCTCAACTGGAGGATAAATAGAACAAGATAATTGAGCATGATGTTTATTCAAAATTTTAATTTTGACTTTTCCATTCCTTTCATTTTTAAAGTCAAAAAATCTTTCTTAAATATTTAATCTCTAAATCTTTCATTTCCAACATATTTTGACAATATTCTTATAAGAAAAAATGTTACAATTTTTCGTACATACATTAAATCTTTTGTATTGAGAAAATAAATTCATATTTTATCACTATGATTTTTATAATGCATACGATAAAAATAATACTAATGAAAACCATTGTAATGTTTTCATGATTATCCTAACAATCCTGGATATTATTTTTTATTGTACACACCAGATAAGATTTTTATCATACACACCAAATATGATTTTTATCGTAGAAAATTTCCATTATTTCATACTAATGAAATTTTTGTAATAATATAAATGATATTTAATCTTATAATTAAAATCATCAAAATCATTTAAATTAATTTATAATATCCAAAAAATTGATCATAAAGTAAAAAATATATCAAAACAGAATGATATCATACATTATTATACAATACAAGTAAAATAAAATGATGTTGTCTATTCAATTTTATATAATCAATGAAGTACCAGGTGTCTAGGTAACTCTAAGAATTCCAGATAAAATATGAATGTTTTATTTCAAGAAGACAATTGGGGAACACACAAATAAATACTATGTCATTTTAAAGAGATCAAAACATAAATTTGAGACACTATGTGAGAGCTATGAAAAATTTTCTACATGTGAAAGCTATGAAGTTTATAAGTTGAGAACTTCTTGTTCCGTAAGCTTGTAACACTAAAGATTTTTTTTATTTGTCTGACGTGGATCGTTATGATTATAATTAAGGGTTTATAGGGATAAGAAGAAATAGTTGCTAATCACTATCCTAATCAAGGACTTCCGGGGATAGAAATATTGAGATATGACCACCTTCTTGATCGAGGGATACTGGGGATAGGCATACATACCAAAACCAATCACTGTATCAAGTGGTTACCCTGGTGTGGGTAAGTAAAACTGTCTTGAAAGTATAAAGCAAGGGATCTTTATCCTAGGTTATTGGATACACTTCTCTTTGGGTTAAAAGAATTGTATTCATTTACTTGTATTTAATTTCCACTGCACTTGTAATAGAAAGTGATTTATTTCATTCATATTTTTTATTTAATTTATTTTAATTACTATAATTATGATATAATTTTATTACATTGTAATTATGATTTCTATGATTATGATTACTTCAATTACTTAGTACGATTCTATACGCTTTATGATATAATCATTATTTGTTATAATCTATCTTTTTGTAACCACTTTGATTACGATACATACCATGATTACTATGAATACGATTAATTTCTAAATATGTCATGTGGAATACATTTTGAAATAAACTTGATTACGATGTCCTTTATCATCAAATCCAAAGTCCTAGTATGATTATTGTTTTAATACTTTAGAGGTTTTTTTAATTCCATCAGATTAAATTCTTTTAATCTAAATTATTTTAAGATTAAAAACACATGTTTTTAAATTTAAAATTCTCCCCATATTGTATTTAGCCACATACATATACATTATGATCCTATAATAGGTATCATAGTGAGTTTCCACCACTCATATACTTGTTGATTATTTTACGTTTGCAAGTTAGTTTCATTTCTTATTATAAACTTTTTGTTTATAAATATTTTTTACACTAATGTGTATTGTGAAAAAGATTTTGTTTGTATCTATTTTTAAAGATGGAAGGACTAAATGTTGGTTCTATAGAAAATCTGAATCCTACCAGGAGTTTTATGCAAACCAGTGAATACAAAAGCCATGACAAAGAAATTAAAACTTTTAAAAATCAAGAAAAGCTATAATATCAGCTAAATCACCAGGTAAGGAATAATTTATTATGTTCTATGACAAAAAACATATATATCCATATTTACTTAGGTTAAGAACCCAAAAATATTTAGAAGAAGTAAAAAATCACTCATTTTGGAACATCTAAAGTTGTTGAGACCAGAAGTGTAACGCCCCGACCCCAGTTACCTAGAGTCAGTACATTATTACATAACATTGGAATGATCACAAGAAGGATAAAATCTCGAAAGACCGATTGGTTTAGTAGCCTTGGAAACACTAGATATATTCATAAGTCTTACATTACATCATAAAGTGAAAAACTACTACAACAACATATTGTATCCATATTCCACACTCATATCCCCACATAATATCCCTGCTGGTCATTCATAATTTACTTCTTCACTTCTTGGGAAAAATAAAACATAGAAAGGGGGTGAGCTCAAATTCCCAGTAAGGATAACAATATAGCGGAAACTTTCATAAATAAGAAAAAACATTTAAGGCAATGTATAACTAAAACCCTTTTAAACTTGAACTTCAACATAGTATGGAAAAAGTAAAATGAAATAATGACATTTACTTATTCACATGGATATTCTAATAATCTAATAATCACATGAAATATCAATAACCACTTTCATAATGATGGAATACATAATGCTAGACTATCATAACCACATAGCCAAGGCCTCGTGCCAAGACTACAAGTAATATTTTGCCAAGGCCTTGTGCCAAGACACTAGTTTGTCTCATGAGACCTACCGATGCATCGAGGAGCTATATCGGGCTCCACCCGTCACATATTAAGTCCAATGCATTCCCATATGAAAATGTTTAAACTATAAAATAAACATTCGTATTAAAACTAGCATACGAAATGTCAATACTTTCACCATAAACCATGAATGGTATAAAAATAGAACATCCACAGTCAAACATATCACAAAACCTTCAATAAAATATAGAAGTTTTGTATCATAATAAACCAACTTCAAATAAGATTAAAATCCATCAAAGGATGTTAACATAGATGAAATCAAAACTATTTGAGAGAAATATCTCTTTTCTCGAAATCATTGAAAAGTCACACATTTATAAAGGAAGTAATTTAAAAGAGATTTTTGAATCAAAGTTTCCCATACCACTTTGAAACTTTTGAAAAGAAATATCATTTCAAAACCTTCATGTCCATATAAATAAATCCTTAAAATCATTTTGAAAACATGGACATTAATTAAAAATATTTAGAAAGATAAATCTGTAAAACATTTAAAATTATGATCTTGATAAAGAGTACCTTTCAAAAATTCTTAAAATATTCATTTTGAAATCATTTGAAAGTCACATAATTAAAAAATAAAACATTTACTTTTAAAATATTCTTAAAATCTTGTAATGGAAGCTTTGACGATTTTATAATGACGGTAAATAGCCGCACCCGCCGTATAAGTTAAATGAACATTCTTACCTTAAATTTGTCGAAAGGTAAAAAGTGCCTTTTTTGGAAAATGATGGAAATCTTAATTTAAAAACACATAAGGTTATAAATTACATTAACCCATATTCTTTGTAAATGGTAAAAATGTTTTGAAATACATTTCTAAGAAACATGGATGTGGATGCTAAAGAAATCCCAGTAGATAATTGTGTATAAACAACCTCGGATAATGAAGAGATTGTGAAATAAACCCTTACCTTGTACTTTTTCTTGGTTGGGGTAGGTTAAAATCCTGTATAATGGTGAAATAATTGTTATTAAATTATAAAAGAATCATATACATTAATATGATATCATATATGATCTTTTAACATTACTTTGTTAATAATATCTTAGTATTATCGTTGTTTCGGGTGTTAACTTACTCGTTTCCTTTTATATGTTTTGTTACGTAAGACATGTTTGTAATGGATAGGTTGTATCTTAATAATATACAGAATTATATCAAGTCCTTAGATACTATTATTAATCATCAAATGAGAATTATACTTGAATGGATACGATGGAGAATGAATCTCATCGCGTTCGTGGAGACGGTAGTCCGTACGTACGCACGAGCGGCAATATCATTCTTTTGATATTAAAATAATATATAAATGGATGGTATAACATATATACAGAATAATTATCATGTTATATTTCTTATTTACAAGAGTTACACATCATTATTATACCCATCCAAATAATAATTTATTGAATAACAATTACACCACGACGTGGAGACGGTAAGCCGTACGTACGCACGTATGGTGACATGTTATTCAAAGGATGGATAGAATAATGAATATGGTTGTATCATATTTATAATAACATCACAGTATATATAAGATACTGTAGTTATTATTTTATAATGGTAATAACAAAGAAAGAAGAAGTGGAAGAAGAAAGGAACTTGAAAAGGGGTGGTGAAAACATTACCTCTTCTTCGGGTTCTTCCTTTTGATTTGATCAAAAGGGCTCCTTAGGTTGGCTTTCTGATCAAACTAATGCCTCTAGGTTGTATTTAGGGAAGTTGAGAGAGTATTTGGGTAGGGGTTGGCCGAACCAAAAGGCTTTGAAGGTGTGAAGAAATGAGAAGGAGGAGTGCCCTTTTATAAGAGGGGTGAGGGGCACCTTTGGAAAAGCTAGAAATATTAATTTATAATAAATTTATATTCGGTTTCTAATGCCTCCAAAGTTTATTATTAAAAGGTTAAGGTGGGGATAGGTCGAAAACCATTCAACAAATATAATTTAGACAGGTTTGGGTCATTATATTAACCTTATCTTTTAGTTTTAACTCTTAGTTAATTAGTTTGACATTTACCATGTCACTTTGTATTTTTATATTATATAGTTAATAAACTTACTATATACATCCAAGCGACCCCCAAGTGGTCCATTAATGATACACCTATCATGATATAAGTCTCTTGGATGAACCTTAGATTTTTAGGATTTTAATATCAATTAATAATATAATATTTGTTTAAAAACTCTTTTATGTTAATTTTGACACTATTCAATAGTTGATTTTTGTGAAACTCATAACAGAATGATTACTTAGAAAAAAGTTAATTAAATAAATTATAATATGTCATATTAACCTAGAAAATTAGTTTAATTCAATGAAAGTGTCAAATTATATTAATTTGGGTATTTATAATATCAATTATTCTAATTTTTCACTATTATGGTAATTACTGCATCATCATTGTGTCATAAATAAATTAAATTATTTAATCTTTAAAAATTATAAATAAAATATCATTATTTAGGAAATTGTTTTATCTTTCTAATGAATATTTATAGTCTAAAATAAAACATATATAACCCTATGTAACAATTGTTTTTCTAAAATATATATGCTTGTGTCATTTTTGTATTCATTTTAACTTAATTAAAATAAAGTGTCCCTATCACTTACAAGTGGATCCATGGGGTCCCAAAATCGACCCAAAGATGCCCATGGTCAACCATGTATCAACAAATAGGGTTAAGACACGTTTTAGGGTAATTTAGTATAATTATAATATTATTTTTTTAACCCTTGTTTACCAGATTTACCCTTTAACCATGGTAAATAAAATTTTTACCGAAGTAATTATTCAAAATGTCTAAAAATAAAAGTTACCTATTTACACAATTTGGAAATACTGATTCCAAATATGAAATCCATTTTTCTAAATTCAATACACAGAAGTGGCAGAAATTAATTTAAAATTAATTCCCGTTGTTAAAACAAAAAGCGTGTTTTTAAGAGATAATAACTATCAAAAGATTGACACTTGTTTATGTCTGGTTTAATTATGAAATTATGTCCAATGAAAAAAATTTAATTAAATGGTAAAAATATATTCTAAATATACTTTAAAACCACTCAAATTCATAATTTATCAATATTAATTATTTCGATTAAAAAAGTTGTTTTTAATTAAAATTTAGTAATTTTCACTATTCATCAAAATATGAAAGTTATCCGAAAAGTACAAAAATTTCACCCTAGGATTATTTCGATATTCCGAATCCAAAAATGAAGTCCATTTTGAGAGATAGAATTTATAAAATTTTATAACGGCTAGATTGATTGGTTGTGGTGTGTTAGAATCTCGAAGTTGTGTACAATGCACGCCATTGCATTATTCAAAGGGAAACGTACCGTGGAAGCTTGAGGTGTTACATTCTAAATTTTTGATGTCCCCATTTAGTCAAAAAGTTTAAAATATTTTATTTAAAAAGGGTTCACTATTAAAATTTGGTAAAAGTGCAATACTGAAAATGAATTTGTTCCTTCATTATGTCTAAGAAACTCATAATATGGATTCTAAAATTATAAGGATTATATAAAGTTTAAAATTTAGTTAATACTATTCATAACCTCTTTTGAATGGTTTTCTTAGTAAGTCATGGTGCACTTGAACTCGGTGTTGCGTGTAGTGCAAGCTATTGAATTATTTTTAAGAAATAACACCCTATGAAATCTTGGGGTGTTACATGAAGAGCTATGTTAAGAGCCAATTATCAAGATTTTAAATTTCCTTATTGTGAACCTATTATTAAGGTACAAAAAAGGTTTATGAAAATTGTTAATTGTTTAAAATATATGGGTAAAAATGATTATATGATGAAATTCTTGTTGAAAATATCATTGATATTATTCCAAATGAATGGGAATGAAAGAGAACACCAGTTGATGAATCTTGGAAGATTAAAAATCCTACACTTGAGGATTTATTTTTTAACTATTTTGTTGTATAAGGGTTGGATGGAAATAGATTCTATGAAAGAAAATAAAAATAATTGTGGAGTTTATTTTACTTCTACTTCAAATCTGATGAAATCTCAAACTCCTAAAAAGATTGTTAAATCAAAAAGAAAAAATGTGGTTACTCAATTAAACTCAAGAGAATCATAAAATTATGAGAATGTGTGAGACAATATTGCTCAAATAATAAAAATTATTGTTGGTAAAAAGTATTTTCATTATCATTACAAGAAAATTAACAAGGAAATAAATACCAAGAAAGATTCCAAAGTTACCAATTTTGAATGTTAATGATCTGTACATATAATAACTAATTTTCCAAAGAACCAAAAGAAATATAGAAAAGAAAGGAACTATGATAGAAATCAGAAAAAGTATTACAATTCAAAAGGAAATAATGTCTTGAAATATTATGACTCATGGAGTTCTAGTAGAGGATATTCTTCTGATGATTCTTTAGACAATGAAAATTTGAGATAGAGAAATATTGGTCTCCATGCCAGAATACCTTTTAAAAATCAATGTTTTATGGATAAGGTACAAAATTATAATTCTTTAACAAAAATTTATTTAAATAAAAAATATCCTAATAAGAAAGGTTATATTTCTTCTGATGAAGAAAATTATTTTTCAGAAGATAATACTCTACCTTCATTTGAATAAGACTTTAGATTTACTAAATTTATTGAAAACGAAAATTTTAAAGTAAGTAAGAAACATGAGAAAATAAATTCTAGAATAAATGTTTTGAAAAATTAAGTATCATATATTTTAAAAGATCTTGATAATTTTTTTTAAATTGATTATGTTTCTAAAAACCTCTAATAAGTTAATTCTGAAAAGGATAAGCTTTATAAAGATTTTGAAAAAGTCATTTCTGAGAAAAATGGTTCAGAAAAAAAAACTCACTTCTGAAAATAATAATAATGTGGATAAGAATTTAGTTTTAATATTAAAGTCTAAAATTTTTTACTTCAAAGAAACTTTTATCAAACATTTACACTAATAAGGAAGGATTTGATAATATATATATATATAACTTCATCCAAAAGATAATAGTATAGGAATGGGATATACTCATTCAAAACTAATTTTTAGTAACAATTATTTTTTTAAAAAATTCCCCCTTTAACACAAATTTTCAAAGTGAAAGAAATTGGAATATAATTTTTCTTTAAATAAAATTTAATATTTAGGATTTTAAAAAGAAAATTATTTAAAACAAATGTGGATTCCTAAGATTTTGTTTTCTAACATTTCCGAAACCAAGAATTTTTTAGTTCCAAAAGTCTAATTATTTTGTTTTTAGGAAAACCAAAGATATACCAACAAAAAGAATTCATGGTACATGGATAATGGTTGTTCCCAACATATGACTGGTAACAAAAACTCATTTGAAATGATTATTGAAATTTAAGGTGGAAGAGTTACCTTTGGAGACAATTCTCAAGGAAAGATTGTTGGTATAGGTAATATTATTATTCTTGGAAAGGATTTAATTTCAAAAGTTTTATTTGTAAAATGTATTAAGAACAAACTTATAAGCATAAGTCAATTATGTGACGAGAGTTACCTTATGAATTTGAGAAATGAAAAATTTGTAGTACACAATTATATGGATGAATTCATTATTTCTTCCCATTAGCATGAGAATGTTTATACACTATACGTAGAAGACCTTAGGATCCAGGGCTTACCTTTCCTTAGTGAAATAGAAGACCAATATTGGTTATGGTATAGAAGGTTAGGACACTTTAACCATAAAAACTTTTGTAAATTGACTAAAAAAATTTATTAAGGATATACTGGAACTTATATTTGATTATTAAAAAGTCTATGACCCTTGTAAATATTGATAGAAACATAATTCAATAATTAAATATATTAGTGAATTCTCAACTACTCATGATTTACAGTTAGTGCACATTGATTTTTTTGGTCCTACACAAACTAAAAGTATTTGTGGAATGTTTTCTGTATTTGTTTTAGTTAATGATTACAATAGATATACATGAGTCTATTTTCTAGGAAATAAATCTGAATAATATTTTCTTTTTAAAACTTTTTTAGAAAAGTTAAAAATGATAAAAACATACCCTTGATAACTTTTCATAGTGATCATGGTGGAGAATTAGTAAACTCCAATTTTAAAAATTCTTATCGTAATAAAGACATTAATCATAAATTTCCAGCTCCAAGATCTCCTAATAAAAATGGTGTTGTTGAAATAAGAAATTAAATTCTTTGGGAAATAACAAGAACTATGTTGAGTGAATACTAAATTGCTAAACACTTTTGGGATGAAGCTGTTCATACAAAATGCTATACTATAAATCATGTTTTAATTCGACCCTTTATTATTTAAAATCCTTAAGAATTATGAACAAGATAAAATCCAAAAGTTTCATACTTAATATTATTTGGATAAAAAGTATTCATCTTGAATACAAAAGATAATTTACATAGATTCTCACCTAAATCTGATGAAGGTATATTCTTAGGCAATTCCACTACTTCTAAGGCATATAGAGTTTTTAATAAAAATTCTTGAACTATTGAAGAAACTGTACTTGTCAAAGGGAGATAAGTATTATTGTTTACTTTTAAATATTAAATTTATATAAAATAATTTCAGACTTAAGTTTTTAAAGATATTTTCTATTTAAGATCTATGGTTTGTGCTTTCTAGAAAGGGGGACATTGTTAATTCAAAAGTTTTTTTGAATTTTCCATTCCTTTTGTTTTAAAAATAAAAAAATCTTTCTTAAATATTTAATTTCTAATTGTTTCATGTCCAAACTATTTTTAGAAAATTCTTATAAGAAAATGTATTACACTTTATCATACTAAAATTAAATATTTTTTTCTTGTGAAACTAAATTCATATTTTATTATTACGATTTTCATAATGCATCTGATAAACATAGTATTCATAAAAATCATAGTAATTCTTCCATGATTATCATAACAATCCCATATATGATTTTTATTCTACACATCATATATGATTTTTATTGTACACACTGGATATGATTTTTATCACGCACACTTTTCTATCTTTCATATTGACAATATTTTGTAAGGTCCACTAGGCTAGATACCCTGGGGGGGGGGGGTGAATCAGGGTATGATAGATTAAAACAACTTCCCCTTCAGTTCTTGTTTTTCTGTTAGAAAAAACCCTCTTCTCTCTCCTTCCGGTTGCAGAGTATGAATAAATCTTAAAGCATGCACAAGACACAAAATTTTTTGCTTGGTTCACCCTCACTGGGCTACGTTCAGGGAGCATACACCAGCGGTGTGCCAATGTACCAATTCCACTATAAGTGCACAACTTTTTACAAGTTCGGAGCAGACTCACTATACCTCCTGGTTTACAACCACTCACTATATAAAATCTCACTACTCACTCGACTGAAGTGTGCTCACTAATTCTTCAGAAGATGCACTCACAATTTATAAAACTGTAGGTCTTTTCATTATCTCTATTGAAATCTGAATCCTTAACTATTGATAGATTCTCTATTGATTTTCAGCTATCACCAGCAGATGAATCTCTCTTTGCACCAGGTGTACCGGGAAACATCAAATATTTCACGCAACCCTTGCTGAGTCTTGTGCGCAACTTTAATGATTTGCACACAAGATTACACTTTTTTTGTGAAACACCCTTTACACGCAACTTCAATCTTTCGCGCAACTCAAATCTTTCACGGAACGCAAATCTTTCATGTAACTTCAATCTTTCACGCAACATCAAAATCCTTTGTGCAACTCTCTTTGTGAGAAATTCTTACATGATTCGGTACTTGGATTTTCTCTAAGTATCGAGCTCACTCAGTGTGATGGGGTCACCTCTTATTTATAGACCTCATTGACCCCTGCGCGCAAAAACCCCAACACGTCACGTAAGATTCTGACGTGTCGCGCATAACCCCATTTTACGTCACCTTTTGCGTGTAAGTCTCTTTCGCACCAACATCTTCTTTCAAACCAATATTTAATCTTTCACACCCTTCCTTCCTTTGCCATTTTTTATGTTCGAACCGAAAATCATGCCTGGAGTGCAAAACCCCATTTTACGTCGCCTTGGCACGAAAGTATATTTCGCACTAACCTCTTCTTTCGCACCCTTCTTGAATATTTCACACAACATCCTCTTCCATGCCAGTGTTCAAATATTTCACACAACCTCCTATTTTGCACCAATTTTTAAATCTTTCACACATCCTCCACTTTCATGCTAAATCTCTAATCTTTCACGCACCTCATTCCTTCACCGTTTTTCGACCTTCTATTCCCAAAACCTACATTACACACAAGATTCCAAACCACCATAGATATTTTACTACCTCCAGATTATCCATTCCTTTGTCATCATTATTTGTCAACATAGATAGTCAACAATATCTATGGAGTTCAACAAATCACCATGTAAACCACCTTTGTCAACAAAATTAACATCGTGGTCTGCTCTATCGACATGGAGGTCTGCTTTGTCAACAAACACAATTACCTCAAAAATGATTCAATGGTACCTTGAGGGATTTTTACCCAACATATTTTTATGATAATATAAATCACACTAAATCTCATAAAGAAAATATTCAGACTCATTTTAATTTATTTATTGAATCCTGAAAAATTGATCATAATGTAAGAAAATATATTAGAAAAACAATATCATACATTCTTTTATAATATCTGTAAAATGAAATAATTTTGTGTATTTAGTTTTACATGATTAATTAATTTCTAGGTGTCTAGGTCCCTCTGAGAATT
Source organism: Viscum album (assembly GCA_963277665.1). Classification (NCBI taxonomy): domain Eukaryota; kingdom Viridiplantae; phylum Streptophyta; class Magnoliopsida; order Santalales; family Viscaceae; genus Viscum; species Viscum album. The sequence continues at coordinate 1,298,603,396 of OY728135.1, forward strand.
AATGAGAAAATATGACCATTGGAGTTGAATAATACCATTGAGATACACGCCTATAAATACCAGGTCATTAAAAAGAGATCAAAACACAAATTTGAGACACTATGAGAGAGGTCTACTAAATTTGATATGTGTGATAGCCCTGAAGTTTACATGTTGAGAATTTCTCTTTCCATATACTTGTAACACTCAAGATTTTGTTTTTATTTGTGAGATTCCATTTTTTGTGATTACGATTAAGGGATTCTAGGGATTGGGATACAGAGGTACTGATCACTATCCTGATCAAGGACTTCCAGGGATAAAATGACAGAGGATCTGATCACCTTCTTGATTGAGGGAAGCCATAGATAGGCAGACAAGCCAAAGATTATCATCATATTGAGGGATTACCCTAGTGTGGGTAAGACACACTTTATTGATAGTATAAATCAAGGGAAATTTATCCTATGTTATTGGATACCATTCTCTTTGGGTTAAAATAATTGTATTCATTTACTTGTATTTCATTTTTTCTATATTTATAATATAATTTGATTTATTTCATTCTTATATTTTTTTATTTTTTATCATAATTACATTAATTATGATAAAATTATATTACTTTTTAATTAAGAATTCCGTGATTACAATTTTTTCAATTACTCAGTACGGATCTATATACTTTATGATGTATTCATTATTTGTTCTACTCTAATCATTGAACCACTATGATTATGATAGTTACCATGCTTACTATGAATATGATTATTTTCTAAATACATCATCTGGAATACATATCGAAATAAACTTGATTATTATATCCTTTATCATCAGATCCAACAACCCTGTTTGATTTTTGTTTTAATACTTAATAGATTTTATGAAATCAATTAGTTTAAATTATTTTAAACTAAATTCCTTTAAGATTAAAAATTAATGTTTTCAAACTTACAATTCACCCCCTCTTGTATTTATCCATATATATATACATTACAATCAAACAGATGACAATATTTTTAAAAAATAATGAAACATGCATGAAAAATAAATAATACAGATGAAGAAGGATTGGGAGGACAAGCTAAGAATTGTTTATGATGAGAATAACTCACTCAACATGAAGTTTTAAGAGGTGGAAGTGAAAATGAAGAATAAAAATTCAATAAAAGCTAGACCATCCCCATTTTTTGTAAAAAGAGATGTTTATACACATGTTTTAATTAATGGCATTGATTATAATGAAAATATGATGTCACACTATAATAAAGTGGAAAAATATTTTAATAAGAATGAAACCCATAACCTAAAAACTATTTTTTATACTAATGTTGTTTTTTGTGCTGGTACAGGTTTCAAATCATACTATGATAAAATTACAATAGTGAAAACACTAATCATATTACAACACCATGGGTGGATAAGAGAAGATATTTTAAGTGCTATTATATAATAAGTATTCATAATAGTTATGGTTCCACTTAGAAATTTAATGATTGACCATATGTGGAATCTGGATAGACTAAACCTGAAAATAAAGGAAAGTGATTCATAGTATATTTTTGGTGTTTTTGGAAGTTTGGAAAGATTTATGTTGATTAAATTCCAAGAAAACTATAATCATGGGTGAGAAATAATAAATAAAATATAAGACCTACATCATAGAAGATAAATATAATGAAAATGAATATGTTTATAAAAAATATATTTTAATTATTTTGAAAATTTTTCCCATACTTAAATGAAAATGTTCACTTTTATGATAAGTTATTGTATGAAAAATAATGTAAAAATTATTTTACAATGTGAAAAAAAGACCAAAAAAGGGGAGTAGGTTATAAAAGAAGTTTACAAGTATACTTGAAATTTTAATAAAATAAGAGGATTGTTAAAGAAATTGTCACTAAAAGGAAAAATGTTATGCCCAAAAATCCATCAAAGCTTCCATTTCAGAACAATAATGAATTCATAAAATATGGACGTGGAATATGTAAATATATGTTTTAAAAATATGATAAATTCATGAAAATATTTCCAAAAGATATTCCCTCTGTTGTGAAATGGAATCAGCTTCAATAGAAAAGTTGTGGTATATCTGTAGTGATTCTAAGAAGTCATAAAATGATAAGAAAGAATGCCTAATTATTTGAAAAAATCAAATGGGATTTCATAAAAAATGGTAGTAAGATGAGAATCATTATAAATATAAAGGAAGGAATGTGGCTACAAAAAATGATGTGGAAAATGATATTACATACAAATTTGATGAGAAACTACCTGAGATTGTGGGAAATAATGTCCTAGGTTGAGAGGATGTTCTCATCCTAGATGTTATTCCTAAATAATAATAATTTCCTACCCTATTATCTATTATAATATATTATTTTGTACTAAAATGCTCTGAATTGAAGAAGATTGATGAATATCATGAATGGGTGAATTGATTTGAGGAAGCTATTTAATCTTCATTATATAGTGAATGTCAAATTTCGAATTTTTTTATAAAATTGGAGGATGAGGTATGATAATCACACTTTCATCCATTATTATTAATTTTATTAATCATATAAATTAAGGGGTATTTCTTATTTTATGATAAGATTAGACAAAAGGGAGATATACCATTTCACAAGAACATTATATTTTGTTTTTTGAAGTGTGTTCATGATTGAGAATTTTTTTAATAAATCTAATTATTTACAACCACTAAAATGATAATTTATAATTTCAGAGTGTCATTTAACATTATTAGTAGTTTATAGAATATATGTACATCCTTGTTTGTATCTCTCTCATTTTCTACACCAGGTTATCCTATATATTCTTATATTTGATTAACTAACAGTTCATTACTAAGTGTAGCATGTGATACTAACCTTATCTCATTTAAAGGATAAGAGAATCTTGAATGACTTGAAAGGATGAATAAATATTGAAAATAACCACACATAGCCTATGAATTTTATTTCCAATAAAAGAGGGAACATTTGAGCACAAATATTGATTGTTCAATATGTAAATATATATTGAAAACAATATAAAAATGTGGATATTGTTAGGCACATAGTTTTATTTGTAGTCAATGATGTGTAAATATGTGTTTGTTGAGTTTATGGTAAGAAATGATAATGATTGAAGAATTTTTATAGGTTCATTCAGTGGTTTTTGATGTTATCCTTGATCAATTATCCCTGAAAATTGCAATGAATGTTGGAATTATTTCAAGTTCCATGACATATGTCAATCATGATAAGGATGGAAAATCATAAAAAAGGAGAAGAATAATTCCATAAAAAAATCAAAATATATTATTTATATTTTTCATGAAGACCATGGCTTAACATTTGGTTTTTATTTTGGATATCTTTTGGTGGCCTTACAAAAAATTGGGCTAATAACATAGGATTTATAGAGAATATCATCCAAGGCACTGTGGGATCAGGGTGGAACCATGTGAAAGTGAACTATAAAGGATATCCCACATTATGGTAGGGGAGTGAGATAAAATTGAACCAGGTGAGACACACATGTGATCTCATGCACGTGGATGGGTGGACTGGTCTAGTAGGCTAATGCAAGTGTCATGTATCCCATGAGGAGAGTGTGTATTGTGTTACAGGTTCCAATCCACTCTACCATTTGAAGCAGTGAATTCAAAGGATTCATTATTAATCCCAAGTAAGAAAAAATCGTTTCTGATGTGGGATAAAAATGGCGTGCGTATTTTTCACCCCTCACTTAAAATATATGGACAAAATTATTTTTCCAAATGGGATTGATTTAAACTTCCCTAATTGAATGAGTTAATCATATTCAACCTCCAAACATTCAAAGGCTACAATTAACCATTGTTCTGCATGTTAATAACACCATGATCATGCCCATTAAGATTATAGAATAATTGATATCTTGAGAAGAAGAAGATGTGTTGACATGAATGCAATCATTATATTTTATGGATGCTATTATTAAAAGAACCTAATGCTTATGAATATAAATAAAGGATGTTTATTCATATATATTTAGGGATGTGTTCAATTTTATAAAATAGGATCACGTGACTATCATCATATGCACATTATGAATGCATCATGAAGATTCTATTATTGTCAACATATATTTGTGGTGGAAACTCTCATTATAAATTTGAGATCTACTAAGATATTTAGAGATTTAAAATATCCTTGGCATTAATTAATTTAAAAATACATAACATGTCATGAAATGAAAACTTAAGGTTGAGAGGGTAACCAATTAAAGGAGAAGAACCTCAATAGAGAGAGTTGTTTACCCCTAAGGGAGAGATCACATTTTCTGAAAAATGGAACCAATAAGAAAATCATATTTAATGAAGGGAATAAGATATCCTAAAAATAACTTAACGTCCATACTGGATAATAAAACCTATGGGAATTTGAGTTTTGTTTAACGCACTCAAATATATTCATGGATAATTGTATCTATAAAGATAATTGAGATTAAAAAAATACCCTAATGAGTAATCTCACTAGTTTTCATGAATATGTTGAGACACTGCATGACACTTTAGAAGCTCAGTATATGTTTTGAATGTTAATGGAAGGAGATAACCTATAAAATTGAGATGATTTATTTTACATACTTACATAAAACACAAGTCATGCCAAATCTTTTGTACTAAGAACCAGTTGAACAATATTTGTGGTGAATAACCCTATGTAAGTGAAGAGGATACATTATGGGATATTTTACACAAAATAAAATGTGAAACCTTTTAAAGGACACAAAAAAATTCATGTATATGAAAAAATACACGAGGAATAGTGAATGAGGTTTGATACATATTGAGAAAGAACATAAAATAATAATGAAGAAAATGATTAATATTTCATAATGTTATTAAAGATTATGCATAAAACTTTCATAAATTCGAATAAATCATGTTTGAGAAAGCCATGAAATGTATTCTATATTAATGATGTTTATTTGAAGAATTTATGTGAAACAAATTCACACATTGAAGTGAGTTGGGGACTATTATATTATAAAAAATAATTTCCCATGCATATTTTCAATTTGGAAATAGATTAAATACAGATGTTTAGAGATATTTGGATAGAAAAAGAAAAACATGAAGGTAATTGAATAGTAACCTAAGAATGCATGATTATGATAGATTGAGGAAGAACAAGAGATCATACTTCAGTAGATCTAAATTTTAAGAATAGTAGACCGTGTTAGGTATTATAAAGACCCTTCTATACAGATTTAGGATTAGAATTCTAGTGTGGATTCTGGTAACACTGTGTGATGTAGTATAATGATCCTTTTGAGTGATTCAAGAGTGAGAATGATAGTGTGGATTCTATTAACACTGTGTGAGGTAGTCAAAATATCCTCCTTTATGGATTTAGGACTTATGATATAGTTTCATTCCATATGGACAATTATAGTTGATAAAAATATTATAGCGTATAATCAATGTTGGGGGGGTGGGGGTTGGGTAACTAACATAGCATGGAGTAGGCCTTTCAGCTGAACCTTATAAATACAATGTGTTGTAATCTCTCCTATAATTTATTCATATGAGGAAATACTATGATAATCATATAATGTATTGATAACCATCATAATTTTAAGTAGTTTAATTGAAAATAAAATAATTCGTAAAAGTAAACAATTCATTCACTCCCACTCTTACCACTCAACCTAGATTGAGGATCTTCTAGTGGTATGAGAGAATATGTTCCCTAAAAAATTCCTATGAGTCTTTATGATGTGATTATTTTAGGAAATGAGTAATCTATATAATTTGGATATTTTTTCAATGACTCATAATAATATAATAGATAGAAATATAAAGAAGATTAATAATAATATTGTAGTGAAAGAAGAGACATCACTAACTAAAAATAATCAAAGAGGTATATGTTGAAATAATTATCTGGATTATGATTCTTCTAATTAATCACAATCAGGTTATTATGATTATGTATCGCATAATTATCTTCAGTTTTTTCAATGAACATCTGATGAACATTACCCAAGAAGTGGTAAAATGTATTATAAAAGGAATTAAGTGTGTTTATGATGAAAACTTACATCTAGAAGAAGAGTGTAATGCTATGTAGAAGTCATTGGATAAAAGGGTTGGTAGATCCAACACTCCCACAAAACATGTGAAATATAATCATGAAACAATTTATCTTTATAATGAATAATATGCATAATATGTTGAATAATTTCCATGAAATGTTTTTGAGAAATATTTCTTTTAGATTATTTTTATATATTTTTTCCATGAAATTGGAAAATTGAATAAAGTGTTTGTGGTTATCAAATATTATCAATTAGAGTATAAAGAAAACTAGGTAAAGGGGTAGAAAAATTCATTCCAAGAACCATGAAACATTCATGAAGTAAAAATAATAGAGATGAAGAATGATTGGGAAGATAGGTTGAGAACTATTGAGGATTATAAGAACTCCCTCAACATGATGTATTTAGAGTTTGCGGTGAATTTGAGTAATTGAGATTCACTACAAGATAGAATATCCCAAATTGTTGGTAAAAGATATGTTTCTATAAAGTTTTTAATTTAGGGACATAACTACAAGAAAAGAATAAGTTTATACTCTAATCAAATGGAAAGATAATTTATTAACATGGTATCAAATAATTGAGATATTATCTTATGTACTGGTGTTGTTTCATGTGCTGGTATAGGTTTCAAACCAAACTATGAGTAAATATTGATGGTGAAAAAAATCATAATCCCACAACATCAAGAGCGAGTGAGAAGATATGCATTAAGTAATATTCCACAAGAAGTTTTTAGAAGATTAATGGTTCTACTATAAAATTAAATTCTTAATAATAAGTTCAATATTGAAATACTACACTAGAAAAAAAAGACAAAGAGATTCATAGAATATTGTTGGAGTGGATTTCTGTTTGAGAAAAAATCTCTATAATGTTGTAATAACACTTGAATCCATAAAAATCATTGAAAAAAATAAAGTGTGAGAAATCAGGAAGAAAATATAAGACCTGAATCAGTGAAGAGAAATCCACAATAAATGAATAAATTTACAAAGAAAAGATACGAATTCATCAAAAATTTCAATTAATACAACAATAAGTGTTAAATATTATGATAAGTGATAGTGTATACTCAGGATGGCCAGAAGGCCTTCATTGTTTTTACTATTTTGATAATCCACCTTTCAAGGGGTGAGGTGGAACCCTTACAAGGCCTGAAGGCTTAAAGACAATTACATGACCTGTATGTCTTAGAGGTAGTCATCCAGACAAGACAACTTGGAACTGCTCCTCCCCAGCATATGTCATGATATCATCCCTCCACGTTCACATGGCTAGTCAGCTAGTTGTCCTATGCAAAGCTGTATAGGCCTGGTACCGATGGCAAAGACATACCCTCCCATTCTTCCAAATCCAGTTAGCTCTACTCTAGTGGATGCGCCTTCCCCAAATCGTCATATGAAGCCTTGTTCCTTGTAGTCAAACTGGTATATCTGAAATCAAGTGGCCCAAAGGCCTTGGGGTGGCCCTAAGGCCTTAAGGTGGCTCGAAGGCCTTGAGAATCAATTGGCCCGAAGGCCTTGGGTGGCCCAAAATCCTTGTAGGACCTGAATCCCAAACCGATGGACCAAAGGCCTATATGGATGAATAGTTCTGGTTGCTACAGTACCGAAAAATTCCTGTTATAGTGACTGCTACAGTGAAAACTACAGTGCCTGCTGCAGTACTTCCACAGTACTACTACAGTCCCGAAAATACGCCTCCACCCATATTTGATCTCGGGTCTCTTGGACGCACCTACCGAGTCCTCACCAACCAGACTGAGGCTCATGTGCAGTGATAATATATACCAATAACATATAAATCATTGATATATTATAACATAATACCACAAAAAAATGGGAGGCATGTAAGAAAATATGGTGACAATTTAGTCTTGACATATGAACTAAAGAAGAAGTCTATTAAAAAAATTCTCACCAAAAGGGAAAAAGTTTTGTCTAGAAATCCTTCTAAGATTCCAAATTAGAAAAAACCTAAATTATTAAAATATGTTTTTTTATATTTAAATAAAATGTTCACACTATATATAAATTAATGATAATCATTCCATGAGATATTATCTATGGTGTGATTTGGAAGAGTCTCCAATAGAAAAATAGTTACAAGTCATGTGATGATTCTAAGAAGAAAGAGAATTTTATGAAATAATTCTTATTAATTTACCCAAATCATTTGGGAATGTCTATGAAATTTTAGGAATTTGAAAAATTTTCTAAATATAAAGAAAAGAAAGTGGATACAGTAACTGAGGTGGAAAAATGTATTCCATATAATGTTGTTGAGAAGCTGACTGATATTGGGAGAAAAAAATATCCAAGGGTTAATGTAAGTTCTCATAAAATTTTTTCATTAGGGGTAACATTAATTATGAGAGAAAATATGTGACAAAGGGGGATCTAAATCTTAGACACCTTAACCTTTTGATGTATTTATTGAAGAATGTGTAGGATATCACATTTCATTGATAAATATTATTACTTAAAAAACCATAAAATAAGAGTTGATAATTTGTGAGAATGAGTTCACATGAATAATATTTCATGGGTAGAATGTAAAACCTTGTTTAAATCCCTCATATTTTATACAGTAGGTCATCCCACATGGATAGAGAGTATATTAAAAAAAGACTCTTTTCTAAGTTTACCATGATATTCCATTATTATCTTAGGTAATGGGGAATAGAATCTTGAATTACCTAGAAGTTAGAAAAATAAAAGATGAAAAAATACACACATGCCCGTTGAATTTTATTTCTAATAAGGGGGGAATGTTTGAGAACAAATATTTACATTTAAATATGTGAAGGGATATTGAAAATAAAATAAAAGGGGGATATTTTTGGGGTGATTATTTCATTTTTATTTAATTATGTGTCAATATGTGTTTTGTAAGTTGAAGATGAGAAGTGTTTATTTTGGGGAATTTTTATTGAGTCATTAAGTTGAATTATATTCCATCCTTGAACAATTTTCCTTGATAATAGTGAATATTTTTGGATTGATTCTATTCTATAAGACATGTTTCCATCATGATAAGGATGAAAATTTGAATAGGGAAGAATAAGAAGTCCATGAAAAAATATAAATATTTTTTTTTATATTTTTGATGAAGACTATGGATTTTAATTTTGTGGTGAGTTTGGATATATTTTTCTGGACTTACTAAAATAGAGGAAAAACATAAGCAATATAGGATATCTCGATAGAGGAATTATGAGAGTTGGGTTAAAACACACACAGGGGGACTAGCTAGGCTATCCTATATGTAGGCAGGAGAGTGGACTAGCATTGAGAGAATTAGGACACACTAGTGAGATCACACATGGAGATGGGAGGAATGAGAATGTGGTCTAGTGTAGGTGATATGAAAACCATGAGGAGAGTGTGTGATGTGTTGTCAATGTTGAACCCTAATATCATCTTAAAGTTGTTCAGGAATTAAAATGCTTATTATGTTCTATGATGTCGAATGCATTTTTGATATGGGATATGAGAGGTGTGTGAAATATTCACCTATCACATAAATGATACAGATAAAAACATGTATATCTAATGGGATTGATCTCAACCACCTAAATCAAACATGGTTAACATATTCAACCTATTGATATATTTTTTGATATTATTCACCAGAGTTTTACATAATGAGACCACCATAATTACGTCGAGATTGAGAATTTTTTATGTTTGAGATCACGAGAAGCGGATGACTATTTTACATGAATGAAATATTCATCTAACATGCATTATATTTTTTGAAGAATGAAACACTTCAAAATGGAAATGAAGACTGTTTATGCATCTGGATTCATGGATGAGTTTGATAATATTAAAGAGGAGCATATGTTCATCATTCAATCCACATGAGGAATGAATTTTGAATACACCTTTATTCTTAGTGTATATTTGATATGGAAACATGCATTCTAAAATTTTATATTTTCCACAATCCTCAGTGGTTTGAAATATCTTTAGCACGGTTTGATATTTGGAGACTCTATGTGATTTGAATCATACACAGGGGGTTGAGGCTCATGTATAAAAGGAGTTCTACCTCGGTAGAGATATTTTATGCCTCTTTAGAGAGATATCCTATTTCCTAGAAAAATAGATCCATTATGAACCACATATTTCATGAAGGTATGAAGAGATTCTATTAATATTTTAGCTTGTGTGATGTAGAATAAAATCCACAGGCATTCAAATGGCATATAACACTCTCAAATAACTTCACAGAGAGCCTGTTCCATGAATACATTTGGGAATGTGTGATATGCTTATGTGTAACCTCATTGGTTTGAGAAAATGTTTTGAGACACCATGAGACATTACATATCCTCACCGTGTTTCACAAAGGAGAAAGGAAGGAGATAACTAGTGCAGTTAAAATTTTATGTTAAAAAAACATGAGATAAATTTTGTCCTGCCATACCTTTCTCAAAATAACAAGTTTCAAAGTATCAATAGTTCATGATTTCATGTAAGTGGATGACATACCATGTATGAGATTATATATAACATAACTTGTGAAATAGTTTAAAGTAAATAGAATAATTCATGTTATAAAAATATACATGAGTAATAGTGAATGATTTTTGAGACATATTGAGAAGTAAAATAACATAATAATGAAAAAAACATATAATATTTTTTTGGGTTATTCAATGATTGTGAATCATGCTTTGATGCATTAGAATAAAACATGTTTGTGAAATATGTGAAATGTATCCTACATGAAGGAAGTTTTAATCATGAATTTTGTGCACCACTTTTACACATTTATGTGAGGTTGGGACTTCAAAATTTGAGGGAAGAATTTATTTGGAATAGTTTCACTAAGGAAACTGAACATATACATGTGATAAGAGATATTTGAGAAAGATAAAAAAGTCTTGAAGGTACTTGAACTGATACTTGAGAAAGTTTTATTTAGTGAGCTTGTGTATGAAGATAAAGAGATCATCTAATAGTGGATCCATCTTTAAATAAGAGAAGACTGTGTGAGGTAGTATAAATACCATCCTATTTGGATTTAGGATGCAAGTCCTATATTGATTTTGGTAACACTTTGTGACATCATATAAAGTTCTAATTGTATTATTCAAGAGTGGGAGACCAGTTTGGATTCTTGTAACACAGTTTCAGGAAAATTAAAGATCCCCTTATGTGGATTCAATAGTTAAATATAGTGTGATTTTGTATAAACCATTGTAATTGATAAAAATATTATAGTGTATTATCTATTTTGGGTGGTATGAACATTATTTCAAGGATTATTCCCTTTAACTGAACCATGCAAATAAATTTTTTTGTGATCTCTCTTAATATTTTTGCATACATGGTGATAATGGGAGAATAAATAAGTGGAATGATAACTATAAAATGTTCAATAGGTTGAATTAAAAGGAAAATATTTCATAAAAGTAAACCAATGACCCCAAATTAGTGATCAATCCATCTTGGGGATCTACATTTTTTTGTTTATTTATAATTTTAAATATATTTATCTCGATATTACAAACATTCATTAAAATTTTTTACTAACATAAAACTATTTTAAATGAAAATTTATTAATTTATAAGAAAATTCATATTTCAGTTTTAATTGATGATTATAAAGTTTTAGACTTCCAAAATAATGTAAAAGTATGGCTATGTTTAACCATTTATTTTTGTTGAATTAACCGGGTTTAAATTGCTTATCAACAACATAGTTGCAATGAATCAATAATGAATTTATACGTTTGAATGAAAATTCAAATGTACAATCTAACATACTTGGTAGTTATACTAGATTGTATATTTAGTTATAATGGATTTGTTGTGACTTTAGTTTGAATGTTTTTAATATTTTAGAAGATAAACCACGACATTATAATGGATCATTAATATAGTCAAGTGGCATTGATGATGAGTTTTTGGGTATAAAAAATATAGTATATACTAATCAATCATGTTTTTATAAGATTAAACATGTATTTATAATGGACATATCATATAATTTTATTGATTTTACCAAGAGTTTCTATGGGTCTTATTATTTATGAAGTGTTTTTAGAACGAAAATGTTCTTATAAAATAAACACCATAAAGTTATATTATATCAATAATATATTTATAATAGATTTACCGTAAATTTAAATGGAAATAAAAAATTTATAATTGTTAGGAGATTGGATATCTAGATATATTAAATTAACTAGTTATAACCAATGTCCTATGAAGTAAATTTTTTTATATTTTTGTGGAATATTTTTAATTTTTTTTGTATGTGTGGAAATAAGTTTCCAAATTCAAATAGATAGACCAATGTAAAGAATTAATATCTATATCCAAAATTTTTAAAATTTTAAGTGGATATTTTCAAATTAATTTTTTTTATTATATTGGGAAATAATGTATCTAAAAAATATACATGAATTTGAATCCAAATGAATCATAATTATTGAGATATGATAAAAGAATATTGGGTTTTTAATATAATATATAAAAATTTATTTCATGATAATTTTTGTATAGATTCAATTATAAATGGATTATTGGAATTGATATGTAAAGGTTATAAAAAATATACTACCCACCAATAGGGTTTTATTTCTTGAAAAGATTTATAATGATATTCTATGACTTAGGGTAATCATGATACATAAAATTCATTGTTTTTTTGGTCTAGAATGATATATATTGAGGGTACCATCTAAAAATAAAGGATTTTTTGGATATTATAACGCATATATATGCTTAAATAATTTTTTTTCGAATTGAAATTAAATAGAATAAATTTCTATTGGGTAATAAAATTTCATATCCATAATTTTAAATTTAGAATGAATTCAATTTAATGTGGCGAAGAGTTATATTTTGAGAAAAATTGTTATATGGACACCTTAATGGACCCTCCTAATATATATGAAATTCAGTGCAATAACACCATAAAATTGATAAACATGTCTTTTTGGTCTTTGATAAAATGGAAATTATGTGGAATGAAAATTTAGAGAGAGTGTTGGGAATTATGGAGTGAGACGTCCCTTATGAATACATTAGAACTCAACAGATCCATATTCATGAGAGGTTTTAGTATTTTGATTGAACTTTTCCAAAATTGGACTATATATTTCAATATTTTTAGAAGAAATCCTTATAATTTGGTGGAAATATTTTCCCGATCCAAATTATTTTATCATATATTCCTATCAACATTCTGTAATACATTTTAGTATGTAATTTGGTCCTCCATATATTAAGAATTATTTCGGATGAAATCTCATGGAACATTGGGGAAATAATTGGTTTCATTGGCTTGGTTGGAAAACTACAACACTAATTGTAGTGAAGGTATGTTTCAATTTTATTTTCTTAGAAGAAAATTTGAAATCTCTATAAGATAATAATGGATGATATTATCTAGATTGTAGATAATTATGGGAATGGTGAACTTATTATATGCATATTAATTTTATGGTGTGGTAACTAGGAGAAAATGTAGTTTGAAATGATTTGGAACAAATTAGAATATATCCTTCCATTCATTATTGAAAAATAGGCTGGGTGATGGGATATTGGGATGTATCATTATAAATGGAACAATAGGTGGTAGGGAAAATATATTTTCTTTGGTGTTCAATTCATAACATCCCAGTTAGAGGGGTGATGGTTTATCTAGACACCCTAAATGCAGTACTTGATCAAGAACAATTATTTCTACCAAATGAAATTATTTTGACATATGATCAAGAATGACAAGATTTTTCACTATGAACTTGAGGTAAAATCATTACATCAACATTTATATTTTATAATAGGATACCAAGGGGATGATATGTTGGGGGTAACACATATGGGACAAGACAATTACGATCGAAACGATCTTCCTCATATAGAAGGTAATAAGAAATCCACTATTGTATGATACTGTGATATAAATGAGAGGTATTTTACTTACCTCTAAATGAAATTTTTTCATAGATGCATAAGTGTAATTAAGAGATTATAATTTTACCAAATTAATTTAGGTGTATTGGATTTGTAACCACATCAGAAACACCATAGATGTTCACAAAAGGAAGAATGTTTTTAGAGAATAGTTGATTCATGGATCCTTTTCAGGACAAATCACATGCGGTTAACATGTTTTAGGTGATATATTTTGATAAATTCAAGATTATTTTGATTATATTAAAATTAATTGTAACAAGGGTATAGTAATATATCAATGTTTTATTCTCCCCATTATTTCCTCAACATAGTTTATGGACTAGTGCATGATATTAAATATAATGTCCCAACCACTTTATTCACTGTCTGAAAATGGAAGTATAATTGATTGGGAGTTATAGGATTAGTATTTGTAGAGGAATATGGGATTGATAATAGAATAAACATTTTGGGAATAAATTACACATGAATGGTTCATCATAAAACAAATCTATTATTATGGGAGGGGAAACGTGGGACCACTAATATTTGATCATCCCGACTTCTCTGCCCACTTTGGACACAAAAAATCTATCTTAGTTGAGGTGACAGGTATCCTCCTTAGCCTATATTTATTTCATGGGTGGAATATTAAACTTATGAGTATCAATATTGATGCATCAATCATTGTTAAAATATTGAAGGACCATAAAGCAACCCATCTATTGGCCCATTAACAAACGTAGGATAATGATTCCAAGGTATAAGGGGGTGAAACTATAAATCATAACTGGATATAAATAAATATATTGTAAGATTCCCTAGCCCCTTATCTTATGTTTATTAATAATTTAGAGATAGTTTCATTTCCTAGGAGTCTACCTTTTATATGGAACAAATTTTCTTATGTCGATGCACATGGTCATCATTTTTCTATTTTCAGATTTTAGAGATATCTTATTTTGTTTTTTCCTTCTTATATGTTTTAATATTTAACTTTATAATAAAATTATATTTAATTAAAAAAGAATACTAAAATTTATTTTATTAAGATGATATAAGTCTTTATGATTTTTAATTTACCCTATATGCATTTTGTTTTTTCAAGACAATATCAAGTATTTATTTTTGATTTCCTTATGAGAAATAATTATTGTTGGAATTATAAATTTAAATAGAAATATATCAGAATGAGAGATTTAAAGGATTATATTTAATAAATAAATATGGTTTTGGATGATCATGATTCACCCTAAAAGTTTCATTTGATTAATGTCAGACATTTTTATAAATGAGTGACTGATTATGGATGATCTAGAATGAATTTATATTTAAGATATGTGGTGTAGAGATTTACATAAATTTAGGTCAATTATGAGATTAATTATTTAATTAACTATGGTTATTCATAATGCATAATTTTATATTTATATAGAATTAATGGTTTAGGGTCACAACAATATTTTAATAAGGTTATTTCATTAGAATATTGTCCATTAAATCATTAAATGTATTTAGTTGATTGAGACATTTATACAGAAAATGATCATGTTAGTCTCCCATTATTATTATAAATCTTTGGGTTAAAATTTAGGCTTATATGAGTGGTGATTTATTTGTGGGACATGTAATTGTCCTTATAAAGGTATATTTATTTCTATTGATGTATTTGATAATAATTTTATCCTCTAATTCTAAGAATGGGTTTAGATGATGATACTTCATCATGTGGAGGTTTGATATAATTAATGAATGATTTTAGAAATATAATGGAGGTACCCTTTAATTTATATATAACACATGGAGGGAGCTTTGAAATTTTGATATTGTGGTTTCTATAAAATTTATAGTGAGTAAAAGTGATATTATTTTTAATAGTTGTTTAATAATTTTTATATTACATCATTAATAGGATTGAAATGTTATATGAATTTTTTTTGATAATTATATAGTTATGATTGAAATATTATCTTTCATAAGGGAGAAATTTGGATCAATATTATTAAATGGTTAGGAGACCATATTTTATAATTATATTAGGCTACAGAACATGTTGATGTTATGCATGTGAATGTATAATAATAGGTTTTGATAGTCAATATGCTTTGAGACATGTTATGGTAAAATTAAAGATTTATTTGTTTCTGATGAAAATTTAATAAATGTTTTATGGTTTATCTATCTTAGCATATGGGATTATTTTATGAACAATACATGGTTAAGGGATATGTTAAATATATCAAATGGTTATTTTTCTAGAACATGGTTTTTCATTCCTATCTTGATACTCTATTTCTTACTTTCCCATGATTTGAAAATAGTGAAATCAAATTATATAAAAATCTTGGAAAGGTTATTTGTGGTCCTTGATTACTAGGTTGATTATATTGCCCTTATTTTGTTACAGGTATAAAATTCCATATTCTAATATTGACATTATGGTTTAAATTTGATGTTATGAAATTATTTCCCTCATATAAATCAAAATTTTTTATTCTAATAATATCTAAATCATTATTTGGATAATATTAATTCATTATATATTTTATTGGAAATTATATAATTGATCTCTATAAATACTCATTTATTATTTATAGAAAAAAATTATTGACCCATTATATGTTATTCTAATATTTTTATGTTAAATATAGTTTTAAATTTATGTGGTTGTAAATATTATATATTCATGGAAGGTGCCTTTAATTTTTATATTTCATAATTATAAGATTAGTATTCCAATTTAAGGGTAGGTAGACTATGACATGAAGATATGATACTCTCTTGAAGGGTGTCTATTATTTCTCCTGTTAATTATGGATAAGAACAATGATATGATATTATATGAAATTTTAATAATTCTCACATGGGATATTTATCCAAGAAACATATTTTATTATCATAGAACCAAGAAAACTTTTATTGGAATATATGTTGATCAATAGAGTAGAATGATTGAATTTAATGAGTTTTTATTGTATTTGTTTAAATTTGGTCTTAAATATGAAAATTTACAATTTTGAATGCTATAATATTTTTTATGACTTGAAGATGTTTTAAGAGATTTTTTTAAATGAGAACAAACAATGTTTCTATTGAATAAATGACATAATCAATGGTTTGGGAGGATAATCCATGGTTTTTAATATATCATCATGATTGATAGATTTTAATATATTTTAAATATGGAATAATATATATCTATTATAAAATATATCAATAAAATATAATATATTATTTAACAAAAATATTATGAAATGAAATATGTAACAACAACCGAAATATAATTGAAGTAGAAATATTTAAGAGATGAGGTACCATATAAGAAAAACATTGTTTTCATAGGAAAATGAGTAGTGGAATTATTTTATTAGCTGAGAGTTTGAGCATATTTCTATGATTGAGAATAATAATTATTTCAGGTCCAAATATCTAAAAAACACATATAGATAGATCTAAAGGTAAAAAAATCAATTTGTTGTATTCATTTACTTTTATATTTGATCTTATCTTTAATGATGTTTTCTTTCAGTATTGAGTTGATAGATAAGAAGTGGAAGTTATAATTAGATTAAATAGTGAAAAAATTATAAAATTATACTCACATAACAATGTCTTACATGATTTTTATCCATCAACACTGCATTCTTTTATAATCTTTGGTTGTATAAATTTTTAATTTAACGAGGTAAAATATTTTTATATATATTTACTTATATTATCTTCATTGATGATGTTCTTAGTAAAAATTATATGAATGGTTAATGTGTTATTAAAAACATGAAAATAATATCTCTTTTATATGAAAATATTTTCACCCTAATTCATCACCTATTTAGGTGAACGGGACCTTAATGTTTAATTTTTTTTTTGAAAAATAAAGAATGATCAATCTAGTAAAGAAGTATAAAAGAATCATTGACCTGGAGAACACTATCAATGTGAATGAAATACTAATATTTGACATGTGAAATTATCAAATATGGAAGTTCCATATGATATATCATCAATAATGTCATATATTGTTTGTTTTAATTATTTTAATTTATAGAATATGTATTAGTAATCCCAAAGGGATATCATTTAATGATTATGAAATTATATTACAGAACACTAAAACAATGACATAAAATAAATTATATAGAGATATTGTAAATCAAATATAAAAAAATTATGTGTTTTATTTCTTGTAAATATATATGGGAAAATTATTTCACTATTAGTTAAAGGGATAATGGTTTAATAGAATAAAAGATTATAAAATTTTATAATTTTTTTGCTTTGGTGATCTATCTCAATGAAGGGTTCGATGTATTATATAACCCAATCATTAAGGTTATTTAATCTATTCATATACTAGTAGTGTAAATTAAATACATAGATATCATAAAAAATATCATTATAACAAAACCACATTTAAAAAGTTCAAATGTATTAGTTCTTGAAAAATGACAATAATTGGACTTACCTATGAATGATTTATAATTTATTTTGATGGAATATGAGATATTGGTTAATTTATAATTATTAAAAAGTAACTTACCTATATATTGATATTTAAATTAATTGGATAATCCTGAGATCAACCATAATGAATTAAAATAAGATGTTAATGATGAATTTATATCAATTGCGGATTGAAAATTTAAATGATATAAATTTTGGTTTAGTGGAAAAAAAGCTATTGGAAATAATCAAATCTGGAAAATTTGTCTATATAGTAGTAAGATTTCCAATAAAAATATATTGATACAAATATGAGATATATATATATATATATCTAAAAACTAATAAAGGATGCTCCCTTCAATGATATACAAATTTTAAAAGTGAAAATAAATCTGAATAGATATTTTTATTGAAGAGGTATATATTTATAGAGGAATAATATGATAAAATTGTATAAAATAAGAATATTCAATACTAAAATATTATTGAGAATATTATATAATGGAAACTAAATAAAAGTATTATACTATTGAGAAAAATGTTGATAAAATAGGATTAATTATTTTTAATGTGAAACATAAAGAAGTATTTGAAGATATGGATATTGATATAAATAGGAATGATATGATTATTGGATTTACAATGAATTCAATTATTATGATGACAAAATTGAAGATAAAATTGATTTGGCAAAGAATGTTATGGGGGAACAAACTATTGAGTATAAAAAATAAAAGGGAAACAATATTTCATGAAACATTCCAAGGAAAAAACATAGTTATTGGTTGGGATTCTTGAATGGATTAGATAAATAAGAAAAATAATTGATTCACTTGAAGTTGAAGTGCTCACATTAATTAAGAAAAATTATATTAAGTTGAAAATTGATAACTTTGAGAAGAATTTTAAATTTATAAAAATTACATATGATATTATCATTTAAATATTTTATGGAGGAAAAATAATATTTAATATATGAATGAATAATTAAAACATACTGTTATATGGGAAGGAATGGAGTTGTATATAATTGTGAAAAATCCAAAGAAATGATAACAAAATGTTTTTCATTCTTATAGGTGAAGAATCACAATAATTGTTAGTAGAATATCTGAATCATTGATAAGATTTAGAAAATTATAAATCTATCTACATATTATGAATGTGTATAGTTGGAGGCCATTACAACTAATGATGATTAAATTTTGTGGACAATTGGGTCTTAATAGTATGAAATGTATTAAAATACCTTTAATTAATAATTAATAATATCATATTCTTTCTTAAATAGTGAGAAATAAGAATATACACACCTAGGTATAAACTCAAGTTGTTTTTTCTTGGAAGGAAAATAAGAAAAAGTGAAAGGAAATAGTGAATGAAATCTCAAAACAATCCTACAAAACCAAAAATTAATGTATACTAGGAAATGGGTGTTTATTCCATATAATGGGAAATGATATATTATTAAGGAACATGAATAATCATTTGGATATCATGGTTTTATTTAAAAAAATGACATTTTGAAGATAAAGTGAAATTGAAGGAAAAAGATTATAGTAAAAGTTTTGAAAAATATATATATACTCTTTTTAGATGGAATTCAGCAAAATTTATAGAGTGTGGGTAAAAAATAAAACCTAGGACCTAATATAACATTCATTTTAAGGGATTCATGATCAACTAAAGCGTTGGTGATACATTTATTAAAGGAAATAAAGGAAATGATAATATTTTCCACTTAATATAATAAATATATAGTTTACCTAATTAAAGGATGAAAACACTCTATAAAATCAAAAACCTAGACACATACATCAAAAAATTAAGAGAAACAATTTAATGTGAAATGTGTTTATGAATATTTATATTTTAAAAAGTGATATAAAAAATGTTTTGATATGAAAAAGATAATAATTATTGATAAAAATAACTATACTTCAAAAAAGATAAGGGAATCATAATTACTTTATTTCAATAACAAATGTTTTTATGTTCCCATGGTACATTGAGTGAAAAATGGGAGAGGTGTTTTAATTTTTATCTATCGTTATAGTAGGTTAGAGTGAAAAATAATTATGAAAAAATGAGGTGATAGATTTTATTAATATATATCCAAGGTGAGATGAAAAAGACATTAAAAATATGATCAGTATTCTATGATTATACAGTTCCCAAAATTTTCACTTTATAGTAGTTGTAAAATAAATGGATAAGTATAGACTCAGACATAAGGTTTCATAAATGTGAATTAAGTGTCATAATAGAGAAGTAAAAATTTGGAATTAAATGGTGAATAATATCGGGAAATAAAAATAATTTAAAGTGGTATTTCAAAGATATTGAAATGATGAGATATTTATTAAATTATATATTAGTTAATGACTTTATTATGTCTCATATAGAATTTAATCTCATATGAGTTGTTTTAGGAATTTAATACTGGTCAAAGCCATTCTAAAGTATTTATTTTATGTGTTACCACAAAATAAAATAAGGTATTCAAGGAAAAAATGATGATGTAATGAATGATAGTATATTTCTTAGATATTCCACCAAGTGCAAAGCCCACTAGTAAGTTATAATAAGACTTAATTATATTTTTAAGAGCTATGATATGAAAATAATTGAAGTTAAATCTTAAAATTAAGTAGGATATTATAATATTTAGGAAATATGTTATTAACAGAATGATCATTAGTTAATTTATAGAGAACATCAAGGTACATGTAATGAATTATATTTTTGTACTGAATTAAATGATGAATAATAAGTTTATGTGAGTCAATAAACAACTCCAAAATAAAAAAAAAGGATTCAAATTGACGAATCAAACATTTAAAAAAAATATAAAACACATACTCAAAATATGATTATTATTATGAAAAATGTTTTTGTATTACATTTAATTCCTATATATTTTAAAAAACAATTGATGATTCATGGATTAAATCCTTAAATTAATCACTCAATCAAAAAAAACACCAGAACATGTGAAAAGGCCTAAGGTTCACAATTTTATTAGAAAAAAATAGGTGCTAAAAAACTATTCTGACAAACATGAAAATTTCACTAGTAAAAATCCAAAGAAATTTTGAAAAGTATATTAAAAAATAATAGTTATTGATAGAATGGTGAAATTTGAAAATGTTGTATGGGATGAATTAACTTGATTATTTATTGTAGTATAAATTCAAAATGAATTATAGATCAATCAAATGGATGTGAAGAAGTAATAATTAAACATTATAGATAATTTCTACAGTGAACAACCACTAGGTTTATAACTTTGTAATGATAAAAAGAAAGTATATTATTTTAAATAATCCATTTAATGTCTAAATAAAGTAACACATGTTTGTCTTGATTTATTGAAATAATATAAAATGAAATTTAAGATCAAGAGAGGTGGTTTCAGTAATTAACTCTGTGTATAAATCCCATAGTTAGAACAATTTATTGTACAAATTAATGATGAAAATACAATAATTAGTATAAAAAATAATGAATTAGTTTAAGATTTTTAGAAATTGATGTGGTCGATGCATAAAATATCAATGATTTTAAAATCACATATTCCCATGGATTATAAGTAACACATATAAATATATATAACTTTTTTCATGATGAATTTGTGAAAGAACCATTTGAAATGTCTAAAATGAATTATTTTTTTGTCAATTTAAACACCTATCTCTAATGGAAACAATTTTGGAAATCATAAATATTTAAAATTAGTTGTTTTAACATTATTTTGGAGAATGGTTTGAATCTTACAAAATTT
The DNA here is from genome assembly GCA_963277665.1 of Viscum album. NCBI lineage: Eukaryota > Viridiplantae > Streptophyta > Magnoliopsida > Santalales > Viscaceae > Viscum > Viscum album. Next base: position 1,298,625,602 of record OY728135.1, read on the forward strand.
GATGACTTTATAGATGAAAATTATTTAAAATCCATGTTTAGTGTCATTGTTTCGATTAAATACAAAGGTGGAAAATCTCGTGGTTATAAAATGGATCTTATGGAAAGTTTAAAGTAATATTGATTATAGTTTTACCAATGCATTTGGAAATAAGAGAAACATGATGGAATATTCAGATGTTGATTTTTGTGGAGACATTTTATATTGAAAATACACAAGTATATGAGTATTATTTATTTGGGTAAAGAATATTGGATGGATTAAAAATATTTAGGAATTCACTTTACATTGTAAGTAGAAGTAACGTATATTTTTTAATTGATGGTATGTAACTTTTTAATTTTGAAAAATGAATAAATAAAAGGTACACTATTGGAAAAGTGACCTATACCCACGGTTTTAAATTGTGGGTATAGCCCATTAAATAGTGGGTATAGGCTATACCCATGGTTTGATGAACCGTGGGCTCCCGAGGCGTTGGGATTGCCCTATACCCACAATTTTATAGAAACCGTGGGTATATCCCATTGAAATTTCAACTTACCCATAGTTCTGGTGAACTGTGGGTAAAAATCTATGCCCACGGTTTACAGAACCATGGGTATAGATTTTTACAGTAGAAATTAGATACCCACGGTTAGGTAAACTATAGGTATAGAGGGTTATATAGCAGCATATTTACCCACAATTTAAAAACCGTGGGTATAGAGGGTTCTACAACAACATATTTACCCATGGTTCTAAAACTGTGGGTGTATATTTTTTTCCCAGAATTAGTAGTTGTCTCGCTGAACAGACCCCCTACATCCCCTCCCTTCCCCATTGGCAGACCCCCCAGTACACCCCCTACCCCTTTTCACACACCCACTCTCCCCTCTGGATAGAACTTCCTTGCACACCCCCCTTGACACCCCTTGACACCCCCACCAGACACCCCCATCGGACACACCCCTGGACACCCCCTAGACCCCCTTGGAAAACGCCCTGGACTCCCACCCTACTTGACAGACCCCCTGTAGCCCCTCCCTTCCCCCTTGGACAGACCCCCCAGCACACCCCCACTCTCCCCTCTGGACAAAACCCCCTTGCACCCCCTTGAAACCCATGGACACCCCCACTAGACCCCCTGGACCCCCTGGACCCCCTTGGACACCCCTAGACCCCCCACTGGATCCCCCATAGACAACCCCCTGGACTACCCTTGGACACCCCCTGGACCCCCCACTGGACCCCCTTGGATACCCCCCTTGGACACCCCACTTGGACACCCCCTGGATGCCCCCTCCCCATACACCCCTGCCCCCTTCACCCTAACTACCCCCTGCTACCTTCACCCCAACTACCCCAACCTTCACCCCACCACTGTCTACCCCCTGCTCCCCAACTGCCCCTCCCTTCCTGGACACCCCCCTGCACCCCCAGTACCACCTGCAGCCAGAACCCCCTCCCCCCTGCACACAACCCCCTACCCCTTACACTTAGCCCCCTCATCCCCCCACTACCCCCTACACCCAGGCCCCCTACACCCAACCCCCCCCCCCCACACGCACCCCCTCCCCCTGCACCCAGCCCCCCTCCCCTACACCCCCATGACCACCTAGCCCCCACCCCTACACCCATCCCCCTCCCTGCACCCAGCCCCCACCCCATGTGAAACCACCATGAAACAATGAAAACCAGAATGCAAAAACAATGGAACCAAAATGCACTGTTTTTACCAGTTAAAACATAAGTAGAGCTGGCCAAAGTGTTCAAAGAAGGAAAAAGTTCTTATCAGAAAAGTCCTAAATAAATTTTTAATGACAAAGCATCAGAATCATTTATATCTTATTGAATCCAAAGAAATTCTGATATAGGATGAAAAAAATATAGCCTTCCTACATTGGGTTTCTACGGTAACCCGAATTGGGTTTCTACAGTAACCTGAATTAGGTTTCTATAGTAAAACGATTTTATGACCAGGGGCCTATACTTAGATGATTCTCCAATCTATTCATTAAAGATTACCCTTTATAGATCATCTTTAAAAGAAATTACCTCATAAGATGGATGAGGCACATCTACTATATCATCCCATAAGATAGTATTTTTCACATTCTCTTGAATTACAGGAATAGGGCCACTAACCTCTATACCAGAGAAAACTAATTCAAAAATAGGATCATCAAAAGGGGGGGATTATTGAAACCAAGGATTTATTGGTTGGATTTGTGGAAAATATATGAGGTATGAATGAGGTATGTTTGATTAAAGAGGCACGATCTTTGTCAAGAATAATGGCATGAAGATATATTGCATGAAGATGTGTTGAAAATTTATATATGAAGAGTGCATTCGATGTGTTAACATAAATAATAAGTCTTGGAAGAGGACAGAGGGTGAATGTATTCATGGAATAATTTCATAATAAAATGACATTCATGATTTGGAGACATTGATATGTGTTTGGTGTCTCAAATAAGGGATTAATCACCATACTTCTGGGTGTGATATGTTTGAAAGTTGATAGTCTTACAAGGGGAATTTAGTTTTTTTCTATAGAGATTGACAAGTCAATCCAGAGAACCCAATTATCATGATGTATTTACCGGTCCTTTTTCAGATGAGTGGAATTACCTGGGAAAAAAAACCGTGTGGGGGTGTCTCTAAGAATGAACTAAATATTTATAGAAGAACCAATGGGAAGATTCACCCTGTTCCTTACATTGAATCAGAGAAAGAAAGTAGCTTCAGAAAATTTCAGGTATTTCTTTTGGGGATATTGTTGTATTTAGGGTTTTGTGGAACTCCACTCAAGGTATGTGATAAGGGAATAACTGTCTTTACCCCGATTTTGAGCTGCTAACAAATTCTGAGCCCAACCATGAGGTCAATGAAGGTTTTACTGGGAATTTCAGACCAAACTATCTAATGTACGATAGAGTATTTTTGGCACCAAGGTATTTCTATTGTTGCATTGGGATGGAGTCTAATCATCAACTCCAATAATGTACAATAGACCATGATATGATATTACATTATCAAATTTGTTATGAATGTGAATTTCCATTTATTAATACCAACACATTATCATTTCATCACCTTTTATACCCGTAGCATTTTCAGAATCAATATATATATTGGATAGTCTCCCATAACTGCTCATTATAAATTTCAATGTCCTCGATCCTTGTTCATGGGAATTCACAATTCATTTCTAGAAATTCTCAATCCCTCCCTAATTATCCTTATTTCCTAGGCCTTCTCATGGATTAGATATAGACTTTGATATAGGAATACTAGGATGGACTGAGGTGGATGGGCTAGGCCCACAGGCGGGAACAGGTGTCCGGGCATCAAATAATCACCACTTGGGAATGATTTCTCCAACAAAAAATTAATTAAAACAATAACAGAAAATAAATAAAATTTTGGCATGACCCATCCGTATGTCAGACATCCATGCTGGAGGAAATTAAAATAAACCAAAGCAACATAGTAAAACCAGAGAAAAATGAAACACACTATCAATCCCTCAACTACCCAGATCTCCCTCCCCTGTAAAGAAAACCATGTAGCCACCTCCAGTGCCCTTCTGGACCCCTTAGTAGAATATAAGTATCCTCCGTTCGTAGAAAGTGGTAAAAGGCCTAAGTGTCCAATGTGATAAATAAAATAAAATAAAAACTCAAATAAAACATACCTGTCTCCTGTGATTAAACAATTCACTGCCCAATATATAAGAAGCACAACGCCTCATGATACAATAATGTTTCTAAAAGCAAGGTGGAAATAGATCCAAGCTTCAAAATGATATTATGAAATAGTAGAGTCCTATAAATTAAGAATCACTCTTCTTATTAATGGTATATAATTATTGTTTCTTGAGTTTTGACGCCTCATGGGTCATTCCCACTGGACAGACCCCCAGCACACCCCTCCCCCTTGCACACCCCTTGCGCTCTTTCCCAGCACCAACCCCCTCCCCCCTGAATACCTGTAAACCCCCTTCACCCATCACACCCCCTTCCCTCTAGATAGACTCCCAACACATCCACTCCCCCTTTGCACACCCCCACTCTCCCCTCTGGACAGAACCCCCTTACACACCCCCCTTGACAACCCCCTCCTAGACAAACCCCTCCCCCTGCCCCCTGCCCCCTTCTCGCACACTCCTGGACTACCCCCTCCATGCCCTTGCATACTCCTAGACAACCCCCTCCCCCTGAACCCCACACCCCCACCTCCCTCCCCCCACCCCCTGCACACACCGCTTCCCTCTTCCCCAGAACCCCCACCCTACCCTCTTCCCCAACACCCCCCTAAATACTTATAAACCCCCTCACCCAACACACCCCTCCCCCTCACCCCTTCCCACAAAACACACCCCTACCCTCTTCCCCATCACCTTCCCCCCATACAAGCATAATAATTATGAGAATTATTTATTTAAATGAAATATTAATATAGAAAAAGATAAAATCAACCGTACTCACTGGCTTATAAACATCATCATCAAAGCTATCTGTATCTACTTCATCATTGGACTCCTCTTTTGTTTCATAAATACTTGATGTTTTACTTATTATCACAGTTCCAAGTAATTTCTTAGGTAATTTTTCCTACAAAAAAACTTCAAATTCACAATTAGTGACCACAATTGCAAAGATTATATAAAATATATCAAATGAAAAACAACTAGCACTATTTATATAATGCATGCACATTAATAAAAACCCTCAAATCTTCATCATAATAACTTTAGATAAACTAGAAGAATCACTCTCAAAAACCTTGGAGGAAAAAAATTACTTTTTTAGAGAGTAGACTACCCATTCCAAGTAGGAGAAGCTTTAGTAGGAGGCTCCTAAAATAGAACATAGTTTAAAAATCATTAAAAAAGAATGAAACAGAAAAAAATGCAGATTGGTATTGGTTTTTTAGAAGCATACCAAGCAATGAGAACCATATACCACTCTTATTCATAGTTGATAAATGCTCACTCCTTCAGAAATGCATTCCAGGCCAATACAAGAGATCCTCATCCAGCCTTCCTTCATTGTAGTAAGTAGCAATCAACAGAGTAAATGAAAGAAAATTTAGGTTTTGGACCCAAAGATAGAAGCATGAGAAGGAACTCTAACACCACTACAATTTGATTCAGTTTTAGAGACATTTTATAATATTATTACAAGTAATACTACCTGGGGTAAATCCACTTTCATTCATCATTATATGAAAATTAAATCCATGGTCTTCTTTTCCTTTTCTAAAAAAATCTTGCATAACATAGTCATATATATTGATATCAGCATAGCCTTGTCTTCTTGTTTCCCTGCACATGTACATAATATAATTAATATGATTCAAATACAAATTGAAAGGTGTTTAAACTATATGCATAATTCAATTCCATAGTTTAAACTGGTTGTAGAGTTCATTATGCATACATGTTCATTTGAATACAAATTGAAAGGTGTTTCTTTTATTGTTCTATGAGCAGTTTGAATTTAATATTCATTGTATTTTAAACAATATACACACATAGCTTACTAAATACAATCATAGACAGAAAAAAACAATGATAATTCCATGAAAACACACGTAAAAAACACGCCTTAGTGAATCATTCCTTCAGGCAAGACAAGATCCATGGAATCCAATACCTACAACCCAGCTACAAATAACATCATGAAACCAAACACATTCAAAGCTCTAGTCATTCATGAGATTATAACATTTCTATGAACACTGAGTTGCGTAGCCAAAAAAAACCAAAATGAAAAAAATAAACCATGGCTATATAAAAAGAATTACCTTGCATTCTTTTTTTTCTATAAAGCTCAGTTTTCCATGACGAACATCATGCTTCAGGTCATTGACAAGATCAAATGAACTATCACAATATTTTAGACATCCTGAAAAATCATTGCTTTTTTTTCTTAAATGATAAACAAAAGAAGCACATGATTATCATTGTATCAATAACATCATATAACATGTTCCATGTTTTACACAAAGTGTGGTATTACATATGATCTGTAATTATTTAAAAAATATCTTGTGTAACTTCATAAACCAAGAAAAATCCAATGAAGAGTAAAAAAATTGCAAGAGTACATGCAAGAATGAAGTGACCCAGCCTAACTTTATTAATATTGATCATAGTATTGTAAAAAAAACATGATTTTTGTTGAATCCAATAATAATCACTTATAATGTGTCTAAAATGAAATATTTCTATATTATTTCCCCTCCTAAAGCCTTGGAATACAATGTAAAAACATTCAGTGTATAACACCTTCCACATTTCGCACTGGGATCACATATATGCAGCACCAAGATGGAATGAAAAGAAACCTTATATTGGAAAGGTGGAGAAAATAAAATCATCTTGGAAAGATAATAATGGAATCATATAACATGTTCTACATTTTACTTTATGATAAATTTTATATAATGATCGGGTAAGGCCAATTATTTATATCATGAAGCTACCATAAAATTGAGCATTCAATTCAATTTCTTTACATGTCATTTCATTAAATAAGGTTCCATTAATGATCATTCTATCCCATTATATGAAAACATACAAACATGGCCTAAAAATTTGTATCAACATTCAAATAGAACACAAATGTAGAGGGTGGGGTGGGGGGATAAGAGGGGAACATAGACAAACAATCGATGAATGATCATGTAGCTCAAAAATTAACAATTAAGTAAAAAAAAATCCATCTTCACAAAAAATGATAGAAAAATATACATATGGATTATCAAATTTTCACCGGAAATATTGTGATCGCCTTTCTCACTAAATCTCCTAGCAGTGGGAAACCCACTGCCCCCCACCTTCACCCCCACTACCCCCATCCCCACCCCCAGAACCCAACCCCCCTGCACCCAACCCCACCCCCTGTACCCAGCCCCCTCCCCCTCCCCCGGCTCCTAACCCCACCCCATGCACTAAGACCCCCTCCCCCCTACCCCCCTACCCACACCCAGCCCCACCCCTACACCCTGCCCTACCCCCCAGCACCTAGCCCCCCTTGCACCCAGCCCACCCCCTGCACCCATCCCCCTCCCCCTCCCCCACCCCTTCACCCAGCCCCTTGCCCCCCTACACACTTCTTAAAATGATACCTATAAACTAAAAAAAATCTCTAGCATGAACCATATCATTCAGAGAATTGGGATCTCAAAAAACCCAACTGGTTCAATCAATAGAACAAATTCAGATTTCACAAAATGAAAATTTTAGAAATAAGAACTGAGGAATATATTTCTTTTTTACCTACATTAATTTAGTCTTGTCAATTAAATAATTTATGAAAAATAAAGAGATAATAAATGGAATCCAATGCCACTATATGTGATATCATTTAGAGATAAGTATTATATGGTAGTAAGGGTATCGCTTACCCATATGCATGACTAAGAATTCTAATGTTAGCTTTATGTAAATGCATGTGAAAATTTATGCAGACCTTTTCAGAAGAAAAAAATTAACCCTTATCATATATTCAAAAATTCAATTCAAGTTCTTAAATTATATACGTAAGTCTCCCTACTAAGTAAAAAATGGAGGGGATTAATATCTCCCTCATCACTAAAATCCCCATCCCCATGCCCATTCCCATCATCATCATCAACAACATCATCATCATATGAAACATCATCAACAACCTCATCACCAACAGCAACATCATCAACATCCTCACCACCAATAATTCTATCACCACCGCCTTTGTTGCCACTGTGACCCTCATTATAATCACCCATACCATCATTTAAAGAGAACATTTATTCCATATATGATTCAAAAATAACAGCAACCTCTGATAGAAGTGACTTACTAAAAACTTCCATAGTTTTCATGAAATGTTCAGTCATCTGCTTACTTCTTTCATGCTCCTTTAAAAATATTTTCTTTGCCTCAACTGATTTAGCATGAGCGATTTCCAGCTCAGATGTCTGGGAGGCTTGAGAGGAGCCTGATGATGACCAATATTTAGAGGAGATGATGTTTTTCCCTGGTTGACATCGTACTCTCCCTGGGTGCTCCTCACCTAATATTTGACTTAAATGATCATGTGGCCCGAAGTTGTCGTCTTCCTTACCATCGAGGGCCTCCAAGGTAAACTGTTGAAATTATAAACATATGAAATTATGAATTTCGTATAAATATTTAAAATATAAATAAAAAACCATACAATTTTATCTTGTGTCTGTGCATTTACTTCACTTCCATCCTTTTTATTTATACTAGAGAAAAATAATTTGGCATGAGGTATAGGACCTTCGATGCCCAATTTAGCTTACTGCAATTGATAAATACACAAATCTAGATTAGTACTATATATGAGAAATGAAAAAATCTGACCTATGTCTATTCAATAATATTTTCAATAGAATATCCTGTATAACATCATAATACCCTGTTAATGTACCTTGTGCTTTTTCAAGATCGGGCATTCTAGTGCACCCCATTGTGTGAAAACATGTCATTGAATCCTTATTATTTATGTTTTCATCTGACACTTCCTAAAAAAATTCCAATACAAGTAATAAGAATTAAATTTTATATGTAAAAAATTAATGATTGAGATTAACTTAAACTTAGCAGTCACCCAATGTGAAATCATTTTTTCATATTGACTTTTTGGACAGTCGGGGAATATGGGTACCACCTCTAAGTCACTAACAACCCTTCTCTTTCAAGAAACCTACAAATCATGCTTGTATGAGCGCCAAAACTCCCCAACATCCATCAACCTTGCTGTCTTAGGAGCTTCTCTGTCGGGAAAGTTAAACCGAATATGAAATGAACATGTTATTTCATTTAAATACACCAATAATATATATATGAATTTATATAATTTTTTTACCCATATTTTCTACCATGATTTGTCCTTAATCTATTTTCTGATACGTCTCTATGACACCAGTTCCACTGGAATGATATTGTGATAGTTAGCCAAAGTGGCCATGAAACTTTTAAATTGCGTTGCAGTTGGACCTACCATCTGATTTTATCGATTGTAATCCACCATTGGCTTTTTTTGGCGATTCCAAATTTCCTTCATCCGAGCTCACCCACATCTTCTAGTATAAGATCCCACTAAATTATAAAAATAGAGAGGAATGAATAATTAAGTCATAGTACAAATCGAAAGAAATAAAGTTAATTAAATTTAAATAGTTATAATAAAAAAACATCTACAGATTTATCAATAAACTGTGATGGATCTGTGGGATGTCTTGACTCAACAGCCCTTGTAGAAAGTGTCTATTCCAGTGCATGCTCTGGGTGACCTTCATGCACTAGAGTGAAAGCTAATGGAACTAACTCATCAGATGCTGGTAGGACGGTTGGAATTGGAGGCGGCGTATACATGGAGTCATATGGGTAGCAGGATGGAAAATACATTATAAGATATGGATATGGTAAAGGTGGAAACATCTGTGGAGGCTGTGTAGACATGTTATGGGAATAAATGGAAAAATGAGATAATGGAGGCATCATTGGGATCATCCCTGAAGGTGGAAAAGACATAGAATGTGAATAAGAGGGTAGGTGAGATGATGATGGAGGCATGCATAAAAAAATATCTAAAGACTCGAGAGGAGGATGGAAAAGTGTAGTGGAAGGGGTGTTCGATTTTAGGTCTGTGTGGAAATGGATATGATGCGTGCTCTATCTAGGTCTAGGAGCATCTCCACTCATACCCATAATAACCAGATTATGAGTCAAATCCGGTGGAACTGAATTTCCCTAAAAAATTGATAAAGTATATTAACATGAATTTATATGAAATGCAGAAAAAAACATTACAATTATAATACTCACTTATGGAAGCGAAGGCAATTCATGCTCATGCCCCGGTCGATCAGGATCAAATAGCCGCTTCCTTCGAACTTCTGTAGTATTTGACATAATCTAAATAATAATGAAATTTAATGTTTTTATAGATTGTTTTTAAAAATCATGCATACAACTTACATCCATCAAAAATTCATGAGAGGAACCAATTTGGCTTATTTTTATTACTAATTGTACAAATTATTACTAGGAAATGACTGACACAATTTTTAAAATTACATTACCAAGTTATACATTTTTTAAAAACAAGATTTAAACCACGTTTTGTACATTTAAATAAATATGATTTAAAGAAATGACACTAGAAAATACAAAAAACAAACATTTCATTCCAAACTGAAACATAATTAAAGTAATTATATTAATAATAACCTGGGAAACTCATGTCAATATAAACTCAATGAACAGTGAACATATATGGTTTCTTCTATATATTACCTACCACTACTTCAGTTTCAACATAACATCTTAGAATGGGACAATTTCATTCATCAAATGAAATATTTTGGCCGATACCAATGGGGACTTTAATGGTGTAAATTTCATCACCAGCATCATGAAAAATATGTCTGGGGATTACATCATTAATGACACCATAATTGGGTATCAGATGATCTTTCACCTAAAACACTTGTTTAGCCATTGATGCCAAAATGTAAGGTTAATTGGTACACAAGCATCAACTCATATCTATAACTCTGAATCCATAGTCATCAATAAATGTACTATGAAATCTCATTGAATGAAAACCTTTACATCTCATCATAGTTACTCTACCTTGAGAGTAGTAATCCAATAACAATATTTTATCAACTATCCCATAATAATACACATATTCATATCAAGGCCAACTATCTGACACACTATCAAAACAATCTGTTCTAGCAGTTAACATAACACCATATTGTTGTGTTCTAATTTTCACCACTCGATCCATTGTAACAAATTTATACCCATTTATTATTAAAGATTTACATTCACGATCCAAAGAATTAGGACCAAAATCCAAATCTCTCAATTCCTGATAAAGATAGTCAATAGGTAAAATCAACACTTGAAATATATATGAATTATACAATTAAATGGATATCTATTTTTAAACTAATAAATGTAATCTAATGCCTTTGATTTTAACTAAGCAGGAAACTCTAGGCTATGCAAAACCTCTCTCCTTCTCAAAGATAAAGATCGATGAAATATAATTATAATTTGTTTATGTTCCCTACATAAAATGATAATAAAAGTGTAAGTTATATGTGAAATTTCATATTATGAGATAACATATAAATATCCAAATTACTTACTTGATATAGTCCTCGAACAAACCACAGTTAAACAAGACTATGCGATGTGCCATCTACCGCTCTTTAAGGCTCAATGTAGCTAATGTATAAGAGCCAACAATTCGTCCGATTTGGGGAAGAGATGGAAACGAGGGCTTAATTTCCCCATACCGGTCTTCTTCATTTCTCATTGGCCGATTATGTCTTGTGGTAACATTAAACAAATACATTGAAAAAAAAATCCATACATTCTTGATCTAGATAACCCCACACAATCGAACCTTCAGAATAATTTTTGTTTCGAACATATGATTTCATTGTGCACATATTTATTTCAGTAGGATACATCCACTGAAAAGAAACTGGTTCCCCAAGAAGTATTTTAGTTGGAATATGAAACGTTAAATGTAATATGCAAGTGAAAAAGGATGGAGGAAAAATATTTTCCATCTCACATAAAATTAATGGATCCTTCTGCTGCATTTTTATCAAGAATGACTTAGATAACCTTTTAGCACAAAGGTCTCTAAAAAATGGCACAATAAAATCATTCTCACCCTTAAATTATTGGATAGAAAATGCCAAATTTCTATTGGAATCAATTCATGAAGAAGGATGTGATAATAATGTGTTTTTAGAGATTTTAGTTTAACATCTCTTGGGTTGACTAATTTAGATATGTTTCTGGAATTGCCATCGGGAACCTTGATATTCTTAAATACTGCCAGAATTTGATCTTTCTCTGAAGGTGTAATCATATAAGAATAACAGGGAACTTTCCATTTGTTTTCACCGATACACATAGGATGCAGTTCTATTTGAATACCCCAATCTAACAAGTCTCTACGAGATCAGAAGTCCTCTTTGGTCTTCCCCCTTGATATTCATAAAAATTACACGAAATATTTCACATATATTTTTCGCAATATGCATTATTTCAAAATAATGACATAAAAAATTGGTAGAAGAATATGGAAATAAAAAAAATACTTCTCATTTTCCAATTGTAAGTGGTTTTAGTGTCAACATTCTTACACTTTTTATATTTCAACTGACCTTTACCTAATGAAAAACTAAAATCTTTTAATTCATTAAGCACATCACTTACTGATATAAGTGGAGGTGGTTGTTCAGTGTCAATGGTATTATTAAACCTCTGAAGATTCATCATGTATTGATGATCTGTTGGAAAGAATCGTCGATGTCCCATGAAACTGAAACTACGACAATATTTAAGCCTTATCGATCGTGTATTATTCATATAAATATGACATGATAGTTTTCCCTATGTTCTCCACCCAGACATCATTTCATAAGTAGGGAAATCATTTATGGTCCATAGAATGGAATAAAATATCTGAAACGTATTCTTTGAAGAAGCATCGTAGGTCCGCACAGCCAAATATCAATGTTGTTTCAACTCTATTATTAAAGGAAGAAAGTAGACATATATATCATTACTAGGATCAGAAGGTCTAGATATAAATATAATCAAGAAATTGAATGGTTTTTTATACACATCCATGGGGGAAGATTATAAACATGAATAAAAACTGGCCACATGCTGTGAGAAGTAAGAATCTGACCAAAAAGATTAAAACCTTTACTCGATAGACCCAACCTGACATTACACACCTCAGATGAAAAATCAGGATGATGTGCATCAAATGTACACCATGCTAATCCATCTGCAGGATGAAACAAATCATCATTATCATTAATTCTCTTAGCATCATGTCATCACATATTGGATGAGATTTCGGCAGACATGAATAGATTTTGAAGTCTGGGAATCAATGGAAAGTAACACATGAGTTTCTATTACACACGAGATTGTGTTCCATCTGTATTTGTCTTCCATAGAGATGTACCACATTCTTTTCTGTCATTACGGTCAGTTTTTTCCCCCAAAAATAATCTACAATCTTTCGGACAAGTATAAACTTTATTAGTATCAAATCCTAGATGCTTAATTATCTTCCATGCCTTGTAATGATTTGAGGGAATATCTGCACCATCAGGAAGAAAGTCCATCAGAAATTTAAGAATGTAATAAATAGAGGTATTAGAAATTCCATACATGGTTTTCGCATGATATAACTGCCTTAAAAATTGAAACTTGGTCATTTTAGTACATTCCTGATATACTGGAGTTATGGCATCATCTAATAAAATTTTCACTCTCTCATCATCATCTTCAATATTTTCCTCATGTATATTGATATCATTGTCTTCTTGTTGTGGAATAATATCTCTCCTGGAATTATGGACAAATGGAAACCGATCAAATATCTAATTCTCTATGCCACTTCTTTCATTTTCTTCGTGACCAGTAGAACATTAACTCGTCTCTTCATGGTGATACCAAACATAATAGTTTGTTTGAAATAAAATTTTTGTTATATGGTAGCTAAATTCTTCCTAGATTAACCATGGTCTTACAACACATTTATAGCATGCAGACTGTATACAACCTTCATATGAAGCATTTTCAAATGAAAAATCTAAAAAATTCTCCAAATTATTTTGAAACACTGTTGAAATCCTATTGGTATGATACATCCAATTTCTATCCATTCTATAACAAAAAAAATAAAATTTTTCTTTAAATCAACAATGTAAACCATAATTAAAAAAGAGATATGTACTATAGAAAATAAAACTATTAGAACATAAAAACATAATAGTTAAATCACATTTGTATTGAAAGTTCCTTTATTTTTACAACCAATTTCAACCCTTTTAGTATCAGGGATAAAATTATTACCTCTATCCTATAAAGGGATGATCAACAAGGTAAACCATAATGGCCCAAGAAAGGTTTCATGTTTATGATAGAGTGGAATGTGTCATTATAGTTTAACTAAGGGAGAGATAAAAAAGTTTGTCCTCCCTTAGGTGTAACATAAAAAAATAAACTTTTAACATTAAAACACACCCTTAAACATGGGTTATTCCATTTACAAAGAAAGGGAGAGATAAAAAATTCAGTCATCATCAAAAATATTTTAAATGAGCCCCATATTCATGTAATTTAATATTTTCCATGCCTAAAATTTTAATTCAAAAAGGGAAAAAATTTAAAGAAAACCACTTCATCTCCAAGAATTAATGAACATCATTTAGATAATTTGTATAAAACAATCATGAGTATCAAATATTGGTATAAATATACATGAAGATGAATTTAATAAACTAAATCACTTTATATTTTTTAAAAAAAAATAATTACCTAGAAACACATACTGCATACAAAGTGGAACAAGTCATAACAAGACTCTTAAAAAGGAAAAGGTCATTTTGGTAAAATAAATGAATTTAAAATAAATTTAAAAATAAAATACATGTTATTAGATTAATATTGAACACTAAATTTTACACATATCATGATTAGAGTTCTCATAAGAAATGAAAATGAGGGAAATTGATGTGAAATTACCAGGGGAATCTACCTTGGGATTTAGGTAATGTCTTCAGTATCAAATGTCATCAATTATTGTTTTAGATTCTTATGAAGTACCCTCATTTAATTTTGAATGATGAGTTAACTGGATTAGACTTGATCTATTTGGTTGGAATACCTCCATGGTAAGATATGGGTTATAATACTTTCATTCTTCTAAATGTCAAGGATGGATCCTTGAGTTTAGACTATAAGAATGGTTTAGGAATAATGGAAAGGCTCACCTATGTGTTTTATTGAGAGATAATTCTATATTTATCATTCACATAAAATTTTTCAAGTAACTCAAATAATTAACAAGTCATAATTCAGAATCATATATCCTTTTTCATCATTTTAATTTAATTGATATTTACCCATTTATTATATTAAAATATTAACATGGAAAATGAACTAAAATAATTTAATAAATAATGAACATCTTAAATAATATAATAATAGTTTATAAACATATTTGAAATATCAAATTCTCATTTTTATAATAATTTTATAAAACAAAACATTATTAATCAGATAATTTCTTAATTATCTAATATATATTTTCTCATATTATTCCCCTTCATTCAACCATCAATTAAATATTTTCTTTATCTTTAGGGAGAGTAAATATATGGGTTTGGGGTTAACCCACATAAAAAGATAAATCTAGACATGAAATTAAATTATATAGTGCATCATTAGACCTATCTAAAAAAATTAAAATATTGCAGTCTTTCACCCTATATAATCTATATGTAATATAACTTAACCAATTTTTTGGATCATCTTTAATTAGGTCCTCAAAGAATAGACCATCTTGTCCTATTGATAAAATCTTCCATGTTAATATTCCCTTAATTAAATACTAAAAGAAAAAATTTTGATATTGTTTCTTAATCCACTATTTTTATTCCTCATATATATATCAAATTCTATCATTCGATTTTATATTCATTAAATATCCTATGGTCAAGGATTGATGGTCAATGTCTTTATCTATTCCTTAGAGTATATAATAAGATCCAAATTATATTTTGGATCAGTTCTATCTTTTCATCTGTGGTCCAACTAAAAACCTATTAATGTGTTTATTGTAGTATAATAATTTCCCTTAGAGAATATTTCAGGTTCATGATTTTTGTATGTTATTATATTCAATAATTGGAGTTAGGTAAACATATATATTTTCCTACCTATATATTCTCCCTTCATTCTCCATTTGGATTTGATCTTCTAAGGCCACCAAATCTTCCATAGGAATGTCACTTTGAATAGGGTTTCTAGGATCAAGGGATTCTTTCTCCATACCTTTAATGCTAGTAAATGTTCCCATTAATATTATTACTATAGGTTTTGGAAAAGATAATAATCCACACACCTACATAACTTCTTCCCTTATTTATACATTTTTTATTATTTGATGGTTTTTTATTCAAATTACATTTCTTCTTCATAATAAAACAACATCAGTGAAGTGTTTTCATCACTTAAGTGAGCCTCATGGGAAGGAAATCCTTTATTATCTTGCTTCCTTACCCAAACATGATCAAGAACTGAGCCTTCTAACAATTAATTTTTCTTCTTATTTCTATATTACACCACTTTCCATTATTTTTTATCATTATCAAAATAGATATGATACAACACTTAGGATTGTTTCCTAAGATTGAGGCCTCCTGACATGAGATGACCCATAAAGTCACTTACCAAGCCATTAGTAAGTCAGGAGTTTCACCTCACACCTGATTCTAATAGGCCAAGATATAGTTATTATTACTGATTAGGAATATATCATAATATGAGACTCCATATCTTATAAAACTTGTAATAGAAACATATCTTCAAAACACTAGTAGGATATAAATAAATGATCCACTGAAAAATAAATATAACATACATGAGAGAAAAATTTAAAGAGAAACCCACAAGGTAAATGTGATGAAAATACATATTATTACCTTCATAAACAATATTTCGGATAAGACTAGTACCATAATCCAAACTAAACTAAATGAAATATAGGAGAGTTCAATATATTCTCGATTAAATACACAATCTAGCTTGAATGGGTTTCTTCCTTGTCATTTACAGCTAATCAGCCTATAAGAACACCCTGAATTCATCTCCAATATTATTAAGAACTCTGAAATTCTTAGAATAGAGATGAATTCTAGGGATTGAAATAAAAAAAATTCAAAAGGAATGTATTTCAATTCATGAATCACCAGATTTTAACACATTAGAAAATAATATAGAGGCTGAAAAGTATGAATGATATGAGGCTAAACAACCCCAAATTACTCTTCATTAACTCATATAATATAAAAATATTGGGGAATAATGCTCCCTAACATCACCTTTTTAATACAAACCTCACTCTAGGTTCAGTTGTTTTTTTAAAGGTTGGGGCTGAGCCTCAATTTATTATTTAAAGCAAAGACCTCTTTAGACTAGGTAGAGGGAGACCCATTATATAGCCCGAAGGCCCAAGGCCAAGTGGTCAGAATACAAGGCTTGAAAGCCAATATTTTGGCCCAAAGGACCCCTCAGTGAACGATACTACTATAATACCCACACTGCTATAGTACCTGCTACAGTATAGCCGTCGCTATAGTACCTGCTACAGTCCCTTCGCTGCTACAGTGTCACCGCTGCTACACTCTACTGCTGCTACAGTAATGCTACAGTGCCCTGCTACAGTCCTCCTACAGTCCCCCGGAAATTCACCCCTTCCCAGATTTGATCCTAGGTCTTTTGGATGACAATCATGAGCTTGTACCACTAGGTTACAGGCTCGTTGGCACACTCTCTGTTTACTTGTTGATCAAAAACATATGTTGAAGTCTTTCATAAGATTCATATTTAAAGAATGATAATTTTGAGAGATGATATCTCAAAAAACCGACTCAACAGATGAGATCTCAACCACTAGAAAACAAAGAAGAAGAAATTTCATACCTAGATGCCAGAGTTGGGGGCAGGGAGGTGGAGGTCGGGATGGGATGTTTCTAGAGCTTGTGGAAGTTGAGGCAGATTCCAATTCCAAGAGTAGAGGTAGTCGAGTGGGGGGGGGGTGTCGCTGGAGCTGGGGGTAGGGATGTGGAGGCCAGGACGTTGAGGCTGAGGTGAGGGCCGGGAGGGAGGTCAGGAGTAGAGGCAGAGCCTAGGAGGGGAGGAGATGGATAGGACGCGGTGGTCGGATGGCTGGGAGGTGGAGGCTGGTGAGGGGAGAAGAGGGCCGAGTGACAAATGTCAGATGGCTGGGAGGCGGTGGTTGGGGAAGTGAGGAGAGGGCCAGGAGTTGGGGAAGTGTGGAAGAACATGATGGAAGAGGGAGATGTAAGTAAGGGTAAGGAGGAGCACGATGAAAGAGGGGAGGAGCGCGATGGAAGAGGGAGGAGGAGAGTGATTGTATTTGGGGAATTGGGTATTGGTTTCCCGTGGTTTTATTAAAACCATGGGAATATATAATAAAAAAAAGATATCCCCACAGTTTAGAAAAACTGTGGGGATATATGCATGGGGAAAGTTCCCTTTTCCAGTAGTGGTACCAAAAATGAAGTGAAGTTTCTTATATTGATATTTTTTGATATAAAACATATGATTGATATTGTAAAGAATCCACTATACCATTCATGCACTACATATTTCCAAATTTTGTACCATTTCATCTAATAAAATACGAAAAAAGAGGTTCTCCATGTGGATTGTGAAAACCCTTGTATATTTAATAATACATTGATTATATGGTTTATAGATATTTTTTATTATAAATTTTTATATTTACCTTAAAGCTGTTTGGATTTTTATATCATTCTTTAGAGATATTATATAATTTGTTCGATACCAATTATACACATAAAATTATTATGCTTACTTCATGACAAATAAGATGTTTTTATTTAATGGATAAATATATTTCATTTACATGATCTATATTTTTTATATCTAATGAATTATTATTATTGGATATTTTAGAAATTTATATTATTTTTAATTATTTTAATTTATTTTTATATTTATTATTATAAATAATTTTATCAGGGATGACATAATAAGATGGGTTTAAATTTGAGAAAATTATAGTTTCGTTCTAAATATAATGTTTCCATGATTTATATTAATTTATTTAATATAAAAATTTATAAATTTTAGAATTATAAATTTGTTATATCGACATAATTTTTGGCACCATATTTTTTAAATCAACATTGAGTGAATTTTCAGCAATTTTCATAGCCTCTTGTCTTTTTGAATAGTCAAAAAATATAATTTTTATGAATACCATATTTGTATTATATCATCATGATATAAATATGAATTAAAAATTTATTAATATTATGGAACATACCATAAATGATTTTATAATCAAATAAATATAAGAAAAATATTTATGTGAATATTTTTTTCAGGATAAACAAGAAAACATTTATTAGTGGTGACATAGTGCTTTCACAACATTGGAAAAGTCAAACATGGTCTCATTATGAGACAATATAATAGGGTATAAGAATATTATATACTATGTGGTTAAATATTGTGACTAATAAATGAGTTTTATGCATCTTTATGATGCTTAAAAATATAAAATAGCTTAATTATTCAAGTTCTTATCTTGCCCCCAGGCAAGGTAATTAAATCAACAGTCTTATAAATCAATGATAAAATGATATAAATTGGAATAACTAATATTATGAATGGTTTTAGATGATGATATATATGAATAAAAAATTATATTTATGTTAGTAATTTTTTTAATATTGTAATAAGATAAGTATCTATAAAATTTATGAAGTGTCGATGCAACAGTTGTGAAAGTTGGAGAAATTTCAATGTAAAATGATTAAAAATATATTTTAAATGCTAATATTGGGATGAATAAAAGTGTCTCAAGACTTATAGTGATAAAAATTTTAGATAAGAAATGACTTAAATATTTATATCCAAATTCCAAAGTCATTTAGATATTTTTTATGTGAAATCATGGCATTAACATTAAAAATGAAATTAAAGGATATTTAATATTAAAAATAATTTATAAATTAATAAAAATTAAATAAATATTATATTGTGTCAAGTGGGATTGTTAATGGTCTATATTATAATTAAATTTCCATTTGTAATCATTTCTGATTTTAAAATTAATATATTGAATTTAAATATTGAATATTTATTAAAATGCTATCAAATTTTAAATATAAACCGGAGCTCATTTACTCATGTTTGGTTTTGTATCTATATTTTTTCTAAAAATTTCTATAACTAGATCTTTCAATTCTATAGGGGTATTTATTTTATAAATTAATTTCTTTGAAGTATTTAAACTTAAACCAATAGTGGTGGTTTTAGAATCAATAAGGTCAGAGGTCGTACGTGGCGGGTTGAGACTCAAGGTTAGTGTATTTCATTCAAAGTATCGATTATTTTTAAACATAATTTTCATATTTCATATTTTATATTCTATGACTGATATATTTTTTTAAATTATAACTTATTTTTATTTAATTATGATGAATTTATAGACTTATTTCCATATGGATTTGTAGTTCATACATTTTTTTTATAATTATTTTTTTCCAATCTGACTATGAAATCATGTTTATCTATATTAAAATTTATATTCTGAGAAATTATTTTCTATTTGTATATAAATCCCTGTATATTTTCTTATCCTCTCTTTATTTTTGGATTTTACATGTCCTCTTATCATTTTACCTCTATTTTTTCATAACTCAATTAAATAGTTACTTGAATGTGGAGACGACCTTATCTATTGTTTGGGCTGATAATATTTATCTTTAAGGTTTATATTATTTTTTTATAAAATTAATTTTATATAAATTTAATAATTCATAAGTGAATTTTCTATGGACCTTTATTTTATTTAGAAAATAATGATAGAAATGTATTTTTAACATTTTTACACTAGTCATTTTATATCTACTTTGGAATTATTTAAAAATGCATGATTGGTATATTATTTTAATTATTTGTAAATGAACTAATTTTCATATAGTCTTCCATATTTTTCATTAATAATATTCCTATATGATTTTAATTGTTTTTCAAAATAAATTATGATGCCTATTTTTATATAAATTATCCCATTGAAAAGTAAGTTATCAAAAACAAAAATGATATATTTTTTATTCTTTTTCAAATTAATTATATAATTATATATTAAAAGGTATTCTTGGTCTAGGTCAATATCCTTTATCATTTCATATGATTTAACATGGATTTTATCTAGTGAATCCATCCTACTTATTACTATAGATATCTTATTATCCTATCTTATGGACATTTTCATGAAACCCATTTCTTTAACATTGTTTAATTAATCTATGGTGTAATTATGAATGTTTTACTATTAAGAAGTCACACATATGTATGTTTTTTTATTAATTTATGGTTGTGGCTAAAATTAAATATACCTCTAATTAATTTTGTAAATAATTACAACTCGCGATCTTACATGTTAGTTATTGGAGAGAAAAAATGTTCCTCTATGGGACTCATCCGCCTATGTGATATTTGTCTTGGAAGTGATCCTTGTCATAAAAATTTATATTATATGCTTATATATATGCCTCATTATTATGCCTATGTCAATTTACCTCTGCCATATGAACCATTGGGGGGGGGGAAGGGTTAATTTGTTATTTCTTTTTAAGAATTTCATTTTTCTCCAATTCAATATTTTGAACATGTTAAGGTTATTGTTTAACTCAATATTATCTCCAAATATCACCTCATTTGTATTTCTAATATAACATAGTGAAAAAAATTATATTTAAAAGGATCAACCTAAAAATAAAACACCTTGTTTCTTTGGACACACCTCCCAACACAGATTTATTGCTATTAATGATGTGATTACAGCCAAAGACAATCCCTATCTGATCAAACCAAAGTATCACTATATTCCTCCAATTATAAAACCAAGTAGAATATATAAGTATCTTCTTAAAATAAGATCCAACATAGAAAGATATTCTTTATCTCCTTGGTTTTTTCTTCATTACTTGTGGATATAATCTTCTAACATAATAAAATGGATATGATGATCCACACATTCACTTCCTCAATAGATTCAACACTTCTAGTCTTGAGATACTTTTTTAGATATGGTGTGATCTAGATTCTCCTCAAGATCCTTCTAATCAATTCAGATGTTGTAAAATATCATAGATTTTTTTGGAATATGAAAATGAGTACTCAGTTTCTCACATCCTCTTCATCACCTTCAAATATCATTTATATTCATAATAATGATCTTATAATTTTCCTCATTGTTTTCATAATAATTTTGCATTAATATGGAAACACAATGACCATTTATGAAAGGTTAGTTCGTCATTTTAATTTGGTAATAAAATACAAAATTATCTCCTCATTTATTCTAAACATAATTCCATTATTATTTTCCCAAAATAATTTTTCATATGAATTCTCATTAATATACCCAAGAATCTTAACAATCATTTTACTTCTTCAAGATTATTATATTTATATAATATTGTGGCTCATTATTTTTAGCATAATTAAAAATCTTATTTTGTGATATTATTCATTTAAAGCTTACAAAAATTGCATTATTATAGTATTAATTAACTTCTTATTATTAAGGGTATTATTTCATGGTTAATAACCTAAAATAATACATAACTAATTACTTGATAATTATTCTCCAAATAATTCCATAATTATTCAATAAAATATCCATGTAATTCAGATATCTTTATATATTCTCCATGTTGTTAATGAATAATAACATTCTTATTATTTATTAAACTCATGAAATAAACCTTGTATTAATTATTGATGCATAGAACATGTAGAATGAATTATTTAATAATTTTTAAATGATTTGGTCTATCCATTTTCTTGAAAACACAAAAGGAATATACATAAAGGATAAGGATCTCATCAAACCATCCCATAACAAAGATTATTCTCATACTGTTCATTATTCATGACCTCTTTAATATAATATTGTTGGATTTGGTTCCCTAAAAAACATTTATGAGCACTTTATGATAACCTGCATTCATAGTTTTGAATATCAATAAACTTATTATTACATCATGATTATTCTTCTACATAATATAGTATGTGATAATTTCCCAAGAGTAGTTATCACAGAGAAAAGGTCACATCATTTCCCCACTTTGATGAGAACTAGAAAGTGGTATGAATCTATTCTTAAATATAGTTTTCATATCCGAATGATATCATTTGAGGGATAAAAATTATATAATCTGTCAGGGGTGGATACTGAGAAGAATTTGAGAAACCTTATCATGGTGTATTCCCTTAGTAATACCCTGTGTAGGATATTATAAGTACGCGGCCTTCAAGTTGAAAATCCACATTTATATGTGTTATTGGATGTTCCTATATGAATACGTGTGTATTTATCCTTATAATTCAACATTATTATTAATGAGTATTATGATTAGTGTACTTTGATGTATTGATGAAAACCGTGACAACATATGATTGCAGTAAGGAAGGATACATTGCGTGAGTCACGACTAATATTTCATTAATGAATAATGAAAGAAAGGATTTCCCCCTTATTTAATTTAATGTAGGTTGATATCTTAGGCCATTTTATTGAAATCATATAGCCAAAAATAAATCAGTGGCCATGGTGTTCTATGGGTGAGTTGAATTTATAGGAAATCAAATAAAGAGACATCAAACACATAAGTTGATGACACAAGCATGCAACCTGCTGAATTAGAGATGTCATGATAAAGGAATTATATTACCCACTAGTCACCCATATAAGGTATTATGTAACTGGGGCATTAACTTCTTTCTCTATAGATTCCTTGGCATGTTACTAGGCACTAATCTTGAACTTTAGGCTCCATCTTCTAATAACACTGAGAAAAATGCCTAGAGGGTCACACACAAATTGTATCCCAAATCTAAATTAAATAATATATTTTAATTTATTATTTAAAAATTTGAATAAATATTATTACCACACGTGGTTTAATAATTATTCATGTTTTCTTGATCATATAAATCCCATCATCAGTTATTCAAGAGAATATAATGTGAGTAGAATATATAATAATTATTTATTTATGTTAAGTCCAAAGGGCTGAATAACTTGAGAGGGGGGGGGGGGGTGAATCAGGGTATGACTAATTAAAAATCATAGCCTATTCTGATATTGTTTCGCTGTTAAGAAAAACACTCTTCTATCTCTTTCCCGCTGCACAAAATAAATAGAAAGTAAAGCATGCACAGGACACATCAATTTTTACTTGGTTCACCCTCACTGGGCTACGTCCAAGGAGCATACAATGACGATGAGCCGATGTACCAAGTTCACTAAATCACACTGCTGTTTACAAGGTTCAGGCTAGATCACTTCTATTCCCAAGCTCAATGCCTTTACAAGATTTAGGGTCAGCTCACTGCTTTCCCAAGGGTCACTCCCTGTCTCTCTCTCTCTGGCTCACTGCCGGTGGAGAGGATCACCTTCTTCCTCTTCCTTTTCTCACTGCTCCGGAAAGGATCCACTCACAGTTTATAGACCTATAGGCATCTTCGTTATCACAAATGAATACATCCTATCTTGTATATAGATGCTCTGTTGAAGCTCAACCTTCACTCGTATATGAATTTCTCTTTGCACTGAAGGGATCAGGCAATCCCCCAGCTTCCACGCAGCCCTGAATTACTGCCGGAAATCAACCTTACTTGGCACCCTTCTCTAAGGCGGCACGCAAGTCTCGGCGCACAAGTCAACACTGACACGCAAGTATTTTTTAACACTTCCACGACTCAATCTTAAGCTTCTCAAAACTTGCGCTATGCACTTCCTTTGCTGCCCAAACCACCTTAGGCGCACAACAAATAGATAGCACACAACTTCAACACTAGCGCGCAAGTCCCTACTTGCACGACCACACACCACTTATGCGACTTCCACACCAGTGTGATGGGAGATCTGATTTTTCTAAGTATTGAACTCCGTTAGAAATGAAGAGGGATGGTCCAGTATTTATAGGCATTTGAACTACCTGCGCGATAGCGCACAAGTCCCCCTCTAGCACACAAGTCTCGGAACGTAGCTCAACCGCCCTAGCCTCTGTTGCGCTACTCACTTGTGAGACCAAACCAATACTTGCGCGACCCACCTTGATTTTTCGTATTTTGAAGTTATGATCCTGAAAAACAACTGACGTGCAAGTTCCCATGCCTCCTAAGCACCGACGCACAAGTCTCTTCACGGCGCCCAAGTCACTTGCGTGACCAACTCAATACTTACACGACCCTTGTCCCGTTTTCAGATTTTGATGATATGACCTTGAAAAACATATGGAGAGCTAGTTTCCAAGTCTTTAAGTACACGGCGCACAAGTCCCTTTGCCAAAACCACTTTTCTTCATCTATAGATTTTCAGGCCCAAAAATTTGGCAAACACTGGAAAATGGCGCCACCTTGTATCTGTTCTTTTTATGCCACCTCCAGATCATCCATTCCTTTGTCGCCGTTCTTGAATCAAACATGGATCGTTGATCAAAGCTCTTGAACTCAACATTCCTCCATGAAATCCCCTTTGTCAACAAATTTGTATGTCATGGTTTTCTTTTTCAACAATCACAGCACAGTTGTCTACTTTGTCAACAAACACAATCACCTCAAAAATGCTTCAATGATACCTTGAGGGATTTTTTCCCAACAATTTATAATTTAGTGAATATAATATTAATTTATTTATTAGTGAGTAATGAAGTAATATTTATTTATTAAATAAATAATGATTATTCAAGGCCTGATAAATATTTTTGATGAATGGTGGACTAAGTTTACTTGTCTCGTGTGAAATAATAAATATTGAATACTATTTCATTAAATAATATTTAATTTAATTTTCTAGATAAGTGCATATAAAATAATAATAATAATAATATTATTATTTGAAATGGTTTTTATGAGGGATTAAATAAATAATAGAGGTAACTTTTTCAATTATTTTATTTTAACCCTAATGGTATATAAACTCAATTATATTATTTTTTATGAGATATAATTCATCTGTTTGGTTGTTCACAACAGATTTGGTGAATCATATCAAGAAATAGAGAGCTCCCTTATCCAATGGTGCTCCCAAGGACATAGAGTGATCTTCCTACACTATTCTCCCTCATGTAAAGAGAGATCAAGTAGAATGATTTTCAATAGATTGTCATGGAGATAAAAGGAAAATTATGCAAGTGATAAGATCTTCTATGCTAGCACCCAGAGATTCCTATGACAATGCTCAATGATTAGTGGAACTTTTTTTGATCACCAATAGAGGAAAACTACTATGTATTCATACAATTCAATGACGATATAACATAAATATGTTTCCAAACTCATCAATGAATAATGAATTCCAAAAAAAAATTTATTTAATTGATTAAATTAATTATAAATAATATGTGATGATCCTCTATCTGGTACTAAAGTTCTATCCTTTTTTAGTTTTCTTTGATTAAATTCCATAGATCAAAATTCTTATCATTATGTAAATCTCATATTGATCATCTATCGTGAAAACAAAGTTGTGTATGACCCATCACATGCTTCCGCTATACCCAAAACCTACAAGTTATATTAGAGGGGTCACATAATTTTTATAATTATTTAAATATCATTGATTGATTTAAATATTTTAATTTACCTTTTAATTCAAGTTTAATTTTTATTTTAATCTTAATTTCAATATATTCTTCTTCATATTTCATTTCTCAAAGATATATTCAAATCATTTAATTTTATTAATGAAATATAATAAAGGATCTCATTCGGAGGTGCCGAGGATTCTAGCCAGAGAACAAAAGAGTATATACTGTGTAATAATATTTACATGTCATTTACTAGTGTTTAATGAACTAGGAATTAATTTGTAATTAAACAAAAATATTTGAATTTAATACACAGAATGAATTTAATTTATTACATCATGTGTTGATTAGGCCAACCTGGAACATGGTCAGCTAGAGTACGCACCATGTAGCCCATGCACATAGCATGTAGTCCATTAAGTCATAGATATTCCATGTATTTCCATAAATATCCTACCTGATTAGTGACCATGTAACCCAGATACCATACACCATGTATCCCTTTATAGACATCTTGTACTCGAATTTTTATAAGGCATGGTTTACACATCAATTCCCTCACGTGTGCCTTGGATAGATAGTGAGAGATGTCCATGCTGCATAGCTTTATTGTACACATTGTGTACTTGTAAAAAAACTTCATTAAATTAAAATTAATTTATTATACTGTGTAAACCTTATCAACATGTTTTTTCATGTGGTCATTAATTTGAGAGGATATTCCATGTGGTTTGTTTTAATATATATATATATATATGTTTAATTAATTGCTGTGTAATGTTCATATCTTCATATCATGTATGAGTCATATTACAATTATTTATCTATGTGCATTGAAATATAACACATGACAAAAAAATCTCATCATTTTTGTAATCATTATGTTTATCGTACACATCATAAAACGACGTGATATTTCGTGCATGCCACATGTCATTAGATTAAACTATATATGGGTACAATACATGTTTGGTAGATTTTGATGGGTATTATCTATGTCAAATCCAAGGTAAATTTATACGTATAGTTAATTTTAAATAAATTTATTTAAATTTTTTAAAATTACGATGGATGATAATCTTAGGAAATTCATATGATAATTAATATAAAAAACCGATTAATTAAATATGATAGTTAATTTATTCGATCACAATTTATCTCAAATAAGATTTGTTAATATTTGAATTCTAATTTTATTAAATGCATAATTCATTTCATCCATGTGTATGATCATGAGTATAGACCAGACAATTTTAAGTGATTTATTTCATTTAATTTATTATTTTTTTTTTCATGTGTGCCTTCTCTCCTATTATTATGTAAAGGCCTATATGCCCATGGGGTCATTTATTTAAACCCTTTTCCCCTCACCTTAATGTGAGTAAAATAATATGTAATGGATGGGGCTCCTATGCTAGTGGAGGTAGTTCAAGTTTTGGGTTGAGGGGAAAGGAACCAAAGAGAGATATATAGGTGGACATTTGGAAAGTTAAAACACGAACCATAATTAGTTAAAGGTGTTTTCCCATAGGTTGATGATTGATTTATCATCCACTAGATAAACTAACCATTATTATAAGATCCTGATGATATCAATTTATTATTTTATTTATGTCAAGTTTCACAATTATTTCATTATGGATTTTTTTTCGTTATCACCTGAATTAATGAAATCAACAAGCATGCAAGATAGAACTAAAATAAATTAACTTATGTAAAAATATTATATAAGACATGGTTAATCACTTAATTAAATATAATTAATATTAAAAATAATGTTATAAATATAATAATTGGAATTTTAGAGATAAGAAGATAAAATCCCTTAATTATATATTAAGTCAGTATAGAGTTCCACTACTTTAGTTAAAATCGAACCATAGTTCAAAGTGCTCGACCAAACAAAGTTGGGGCGCATTAAATTATTATGGAATTATAACATGATGTTTTGGGGTGAATTAGTTTAGTTCACCTCAATATTTAACTTCCAAAGAAGTAATTTTTATAACAGAGATTGAAGGGTTGGGGAAATCTAATTTAAAGGATTTCAGGATTGGGGATTCCACTCAACAGATCAAGGAACTTTGAGTTAATGTATTTGGTATTTGGAATTACTACCTAAAACCATTAAAGTTTCTTTACAAAATAATATTTGGGTAATGATAAGGGGAATATGGATCTTTACCATTAGAATTTCCAAGAAAAAATATATTCCAAAGCCAATGGGTATGGATATTGGGTTTTGATAAAATAGTGGGAGATTTATAAATATAATATTTATTTATTTGTCTAAATTTTATCACATAAAGTGATAGATATTTGGTCATATTACTTGTATAAACAATAATAAAAATGACATCAAACATATCACTATGATTCATACTTGATAAATATAACCTTCTCATGAGCACAAATTTCCAAGAGTAGAAAAGGCACTTATGTGTTATCTTGCGCCACTAAAGGAAATTATATGATATGAAAGAACCTATTCATGAGTCACGTAGAAATGATGCCTGGGATGAAGATTTATTAGTCTATGATATACATTTTTATGATTCCATATATGTTTAGTGTATCATACTGTCATCCATGACCAATGAAATTTTGAAGAAACATGAGGACATGGATGCGTATAGCATGATGTCTCACCTTTAGGATATGTATCATGAGATGGTGAGACAAGAGTGATATGAGATCTCCAATGATTTGTTTACAAAAAATCTTAGAGATTCTGTATAAAATGGGCCTCATGTAGTCAAGCTTATTGTCTATAATGAACACATAGAAATCTTAGGGATTATATTATTGGATGATTTGCATATAGATATCATACTTTCATCACATCCCAAGACCATCTCCAAGTTTTTTATTAATTAAAATATGAAAACTAAAAATAATTGTCATTTAAAACCTCTTACTTTTATTGACCAAGTGGATGAAGAAATGGGGCATGATAAACCCGCAGTCATTATGCTGAATAAGAAAACGAAGAACAAGGAAAAAAGGACCATATCCCAAGCACCATCCTTTCAAGATAATGAAGATCCAAATACAGGTAAAGGAAAAGGGGACACTATGTTTTTCATTTGGAAATCTAGGAAACTTGATGAAGAACTGTACCTAGAAGAAAGGGGAAAATAAAAGTACATTCCTTATCGAGTGTAATCGTTATATATACACACATTGGGAATTACATATAGATTTTGGTGCAAACATTTGTATCCAAATGTTAGAACTAATTATATTTCAAAATATTTCTAGAGGATAGGATTATTTGAGATCTTCTAATAGTGAGAGGATGACTGCTCTAGCTGTTGGCGACTATAACCTTTCATTTCTAATGAGAATGATTTTGTTTTTATAAGATTTGTATTAAGTAACAATGGTAACCAAGAACTTAATTTATATATCTTTCCGAGATGGATATGGGTTTATTTTTAATTTTGGAAATAAAATTTGTTTCTTTTATTTTTAAAATATTTGTTATGGTATGACACATTTAAATTACAGTCTCCGTGCATTAAATTATAAAAACCATGTTTTATCAATAGATAAATAATCATTTTCACATGACTCATACAAGAACCAGATATAGAACAACTATATTGGTTATATAAATGAGAAGTATTTGAAAATGATATATCAAGGTTGTTATTTTGACTCATCTAAGATAAAACAAATTGATTGATGTCAATCTTGTTTACAAGGAAAAATGACCAAACCACCATTCAGTGGACATGGTTAAAGGGACAAAGAGCTTAAAGGATTTGTATACACTGATATATGTGGACCATTTCTAGTAGAAGTTAGAGGTTGGTATTATTACTTTATAACTTTTACTAGTGACTTGTGAAGATATGGTTATGTACACTTGATGAGGTATAAGTCTGAGTCCATTGAGGAATTAAAGGAATGAAATAATGATGTAGATAATAAACTTGTAAAGATTATAAAGAAACTTTGATCAGATAAATGTTTTGAATATCTCAACCAAGAGTTTATTGAATTCTTATAGGAGTTTGAGATTATCTCTCAAATCACTTTACCTTCTACACCACAGTGGAATGATGTTAGTGAAGGGGGAATCATACCTTTTTAGATAAGTTAAGGTGGATACTAAGTCATACAAATATTCCATTATCATTTTTTGGATATGAATTAGAAAATGTGTAATACACATTAAGTTGAGTACCAACTAAATTAGAAAATGTAATTCCATTATATTTATGGATAGGAAAGAAACTTGTTTTTTTGAATACATGTGTATTGGGTTGTGAGGTTTTTTATGTCCTCATCAGGAAATAAACTAGTACCCTGAGGCACATATTTTATCTTTATAGGGTATCCTAAGGATACAAATGGATACTACATATACAAACCCTTAGACAAGAAAGTTACTATCGCCATAAAAACTGTATTTATTAAGAGGGAGAACATCCTAAAAAAGGATAGTGATACAAATATTGAATTCGATGAAGTTGATGCTCAAGATACACAAGAGTTGTTATAAGAACATATTCCATAGGTCCCCATTAAAGAAGTAGTTCTTGAAACACAAGTACTGTATTGGAGCACAAGAGAGGTAAGAAACCATAGAGATATTGTTTTCTAGTCACCAATGATGGTGACTCATTATTGGATTACAATGGGGAATATCTCTCCTACAAATAGGTAGTAGAGAGATAAAAATCAATAAGGTGGCAAGAACCCATGAATTTTGAAATGTATTAAATGTATCAAAACCATGTTTGGGTTCTTGTTGATGAAACAGTTGATGTAAATACCATAGAGTTCAAACGAGTATTCAAGAGAAAATTGGACGTAAAAGGTAAAGTAAATATTGAAAATCAAGGGAAGTGGATAAAGGGTTTAAATAGTAATTGACTATAATGAAACATTTTCACCAGTTTACATGTTTATGTCCATCAGAATTTTATATGTTATAGAAGCTAACCATGACTATGAGATTTGGTAGATGGATGTCAGAACAACATTCCTTTATGGGAACCTTCAAGAAGATGTCTATATAACAAAAAATAGAAGGGTTTGTGACTCTAAGTGATTCCAAAATGATTTTCAAGTTTTATTGATCCAATTATTGATTGAAGTAAGAATCCAGGTCATGGAACATTCGATTCGATGAAGCTATTAAAGAAATTAATTTTATTAATAATTAATGTGATCCATTTGTTTACATTAGGTTTGGTGTAATTATGGTTGTTATATTAGTAGTATATGTTTATTACATATAACATATTAGAAATGAAAAAACATACTTATAGTCTATTAAGGACTAGTTAAACAAGTGTTTCTCCATGAATGACTTAGGTGAAGTACCTTATATTCTAGGGATCAAGATTATTCATGTTAGATACAAGAGGCTACATGGAATAAGTAAAAGTACATATGTTTACCATATTATAATGATTTTTAGTATGGAAGAATCCAAGAGGGTATTTGTTCCATTGTGACATGGTTTTGTAACTTTATAAGAAAACGTGTCCTTAGACACAACATGAGAAAGAGAGAATGAGTAATATCCCATACACTTAGGTGATAGGATCAATAATATATTTCATGTTATGTACAATACTCGATGTTTCCTATGCATTGATAATGGTAGGTAGATATCAAGATGACCGAGGAGAATAATATTGGTCTACTATTAAGGCTATCCTTAAGTATCTGAGAAGAACTAAGGAATATTTGTAGTGTATGGAGGCGACAGTGAGATGGAAATAAGGGATTATACTGATGCTAGTTTTTAGATAAATCAAAATTATCTGAATTCAAAATCATAATGTGTTTTCAGCCTCAATGGAGGATCTATGAGTTGGAATAATTCAAAGCATCCATTTTTCATTGATTCTACAATAGATTCTGAGTATATAGATGCTTCTGATGTAGGCAAGGAATCTATTTGGATTTGAATGTTTTTATAGGATATTTATGTGGTACCTACTAGTAAATACCCAATCACATTGTATTGTGATAATACTATAGTAGTGGTCATGCAAAAGATCTATGTTTACACAAAAAACAAAGCATAAACTCCAGAAGTATCATATAAAGAGGGATTTTTATGAAAGGTTTGAATTTGAAGTTAAAAGAGTACACACAGATGAAAATGTATCAGACCCCTTAAATAAAATCATATCCTAGTAGAAGAATGAGTATCATGTGAGATATAGAAAACTAAAGGTTCTTATCAGCAGACTCTAGTGCAAGTGAGTTTCTATTGGAGTTGGTTTCTTAGAACCAATTTATGTGTACTTTATGATAACTTGTATTCATATTTTGGAATAATAATACGTTTCTTATCACATCATGATTGTTATTATATGTAATATAGAATCTGAATTTCCCCAAGAGTAGGTGTTTCACTAAAAAGGTCAGAGTAGTTCTTCACTATGATGAGAACTCAGAAGTGATACGAAAATATTATTAAATATGTGTTCTATAGACGTATGATATCATTGTAGGGAGACAAATGATATAGGATATCAGGAGTAGAAAATCATAGTACATTGAGGAACCTTATCATGATGTACTCCCGTGGTAAAATCTAGTATAGGATATTATGAGAATGAGACCCACTGGTAGGAAATCCACATTTATATGTGTTCTTGGATGTTACTAAATGTGGATGTGTGTATTGACCCTTAAAATTTAATTTTATCATCATTTTTGGATGATTATTGTAATTTTATATGTTGATGAAAATCGTGATGACATAAGTTCACAGAGAGGTAGGATACGTTGGGTGCGTCGTGAGTAATATTGCATTAATGAATAACGTGAAAAAGGATTTCTACCTTATGTTCTTTAATGGAATTTGATATCTAATTAAGTTTTATGGAAATAAAATATCCAAAATAAAACCATGTTCTTGGTTTTCTATAGGAAATTCAATTTTTGGGAAGTCAAAGAAAGAGGTATCAAGCACATAGGTTGATGAAACCAGTATAAAACCTTCTTGATTGGAGAAATCGTGGTAATGGAATTATATTACACAGTAATAATCTGTATAAGGTATTATGCCATTGAAAAAATAACTTCTTTGTCTATGGGTTCCATGCCATGTTACTATATTCTAACCTTAGTCTTTGGGCTGCTTTGCCTAATTCCACTAAGGAAGAGTCATATAGGGTCACACACTAAGTGTATCGAAAATCTCAGTTAAAAATAGATTATTGTATATTTTCTAACAAGTTGAATACTTATTATTTCTACACATGGTTTAATAATTATTCATATTTTATTGGTCATAGATATTTCTTCATCACTTATTCAAGAGAATATAATGTGAGAAAAATATTTAATAATTATTTAATTTCTATTTATTGAATATAATAAAAATTATTTTATTGGTGTATAATGTATTGATATTTATTTATTAAATAAATATTCATTATTCAAGGATCTAAAAATATTGTGGAGGAATGAATAAATGAGTTTAATGATCTAGTGAGAAATAATAAATATTTAATATTATTTGATTAAATATTATTTAATTTAATTCACAAGAAAAGAACATGTCGATAAATAATAATAAAAATAATAATAATATTTTACATGGGGTTTAGTATGGATTAAATAATTAATAAATGTCACTTGGGAAATTATTTTATTTTAACCCTAGAATTTTATAAACCAAACTATATTATTTTCTATGAGAGAAAATTAATTTTCATGGTTGCACACAATGGATTTAGAGAATTATCTCAAGCCCAGAGATCTCCATTCTCCAAGAGTTCCCCGAATAATAGAGAGAGATCTTCCTCCACCATTATCCCTCTAGTAAAGAGAGATCAAGGAGAATGATTTGGAACTTATTCTTGTGGATATCATAGGTGAACTATGAAAGTAATAGAATATTTTATGCTAGCACTCAGATATTCCAATGACGATGTTCTGAGATTTATGGAACACGTGTGGATCAAAACTATGGGGAATCTACTCTTGATTCTTATAACACAATGATGGTACAATGAAGATCTATTTTCATACACATTAATAGAGAAAGAGTTCCAACAAGGTAATTATTTAATTGATTAAATTAATTATAAATAATATGGGATGATCCTGTGTTTGGTTCTAGTGTTCTATCCCATGTTTTTTTATTTGATTCAATTACACATATCACGATATTTATCACCATGTAAATCTCAGATTGATCATTGATCATGAAAAAAAGAAAATTTGATCACAAAACATCACATGATTATGATGTGACTAGAACTTTAAAATAAACTATCAAACGACACGTTTCATGTATCATCATCTTCTCATTCATGACACACATGCATCACTATACTTAGGTGTATCTTTTTCATGCCATTCATGCAATATTAAAGGCTCGAGATAAACCTGTGCAATATTTCCTTTCATTTTTCATTCAATAAATATGAAAGAATGTGTAAGTCCATATATATATATCTATATTTATTATACACTATGAATTTATTGATAACACAGACTCACTCATCCCATCTATCATTTAAGAATGAATAATATTTTTTCCACTACACAGAATATTCATCGCCACAGTTCGTCATTTTTCATGGTAGCTTGGGATTAACATATGATCACTGTGTTTATCATAATACATCTCATAACTTATAAAAATGATAAAAATAATCATATTAAATCAAAATATTTCTCATTTAATTAATAGTTTCCATGTAGTATCGAATCCTAGGTACGGTCAATTTGGGTGTGCTTGTAGAAAAATCCCATTGGATTCAATCAATAAAAATCCTTCACAAGATCGATCCTTAACATGCAGTTGAATTGTGATAACACATATAGCCTCTTAAATATATTTCATTATGATGGGTTTTTGGGCACAATCAATCTATAATACAAATTAAATCATCGAAAATCCTTATATTTAATTCAAGATAATCCTTTTGGTTGATTAGTGGTAAGTTATTTAGTGGATTATTGTGTTTTAATGTAGGTGGAACATGTGGAGAAAGGTGATCCTTATCATTATAAATTATTATAGTTTCATTAGATCATGTGGATGGTGTTATATCCATGTTTTTAAAAAGATAATATAGTACTCTTCACTTCATTTCCCCAACATATAAGTTCAAAAGCATTGGGTTCACAATCACTATTCTGACCCTAGGGTCCCACATGTGGTTGAGTTGTGTCCTTGGTTGTATATGGGGGGGGGGATTTTAAGTACCTACAAGTTAAATACACATATAAAAATAAATATAAAATACCAAGATACTCAAATTAATTCATTAAATATTCATTTTCTTAATATTAAATTAATCTTCTCTTCAATACTTTTTTGGAATCCTCAACAATAATTTTATTCTTCTCAAACCATTAATTATGAGCCTCTTAATTTCCTTACATATTGTATAAATATAGGCATTATAAAATTAATTTTTCATTACATGTCATTATCAATTAAGAGTAGTTCACTATTAATTAGATCAATAAGAATAAATTTCCCCACCTGACAACCAACACCGTCAAATGAATATATAAAATACCTCCAAGAATCATCACTTCATCTTCACTCACTAATATATATTGAATCATTATCAAGGAATGAAACATGTGGGATCAAAAATATTCCCTTTCTATTTTTTTTGAATATATTTTTAAAATTTTAAATTCATATTGTGAGATCAGATATTTCTCACCCTAATTGAATATGAAATGAAATGGGTAATATCAAGGGATTCACATATTTGTTCCGCCTTTTCTAAGATAAGGATGATACTAATTTTTTATATTAGTAAGGAGTCTTTAGTTGGTCTACTCTATGTCCATGTCGGAAAACCTAGTATAGAAAAGGTGAGATATAAATATTGTTTTCTATTCTATGTATTAACTTCCATTCATGTGATATCATACTTAGAACATCTTAACACTAAAAAAGAGATTGTATACAAATATATTTAGAAATGAATTCCAAAATCCTAAACACATATCAAGAAACACATCCAAATGTTCAAGTGTAATAAAAATAATATCTTCTCTTTGTATCATGGTTTGATTACCATCTCCCCTCTTAATAAATATAATCAAGAATGGGGTATTAGAGTATGAAACAATTACCCCAGTCCTAATATTTCATAGATATTTAAAAAATTATAAAATCTTATAAAATGGGTTTTAAGCCTTCTCCCTTAGTTTTACTCCCCCTTGAAGGGTGTTATCAATTTATTCTCTCATTAGAATTTGAGAAACTCTATGAGAATGGATTTATCTTTTCCATCTTAGTAGTGAGAACCAAAATAAATATCTTTTACTATAAAGTGTGTTTTAAATTCAATAAAATCCTTAAATTCCTTTCAACTTATATCATAAATTAAGTAAAAACAAAATTAACAAAATAAATAAAAAAATTAAGTAATATATAGGTACCTAATTTTTTTTTGAAAAATAACATTCATGTCGGAAGATTATACCTAACCATGTCTATTCATTCCTTCTAATATAAGAATGAGAAGTTTATTAAGAATTTTCTCTAGAGAATATTATTTATATGGAATATCTATTTCCATATCAGTCTTTTATATTTTCATGTTTCTAGTTATGGAAAATAACCCATTAACATTCACTACACCTTTTGAATCCAATTTATTTCCTTTAGGGAGAATATTTTTTTTGACTTCCTCTAATTATTTAACAAATTTTAATCGATT
The DNA here is from genome assembly GCA_963277665.1 of Viscum album. Classification (NCBI taxonomy): domain Eukaryota; kingdom Viridiplantae; phylum Streptophyta; class Magnoliopsida; order Santalales; family Viscaceae; genus Viscum; species Viscum album. Next base: position 1,298,662,504 of record OY728135.1, read on the forward strand.
TATCTAGACAAATGGGTACTCATTATTAATATCCATATTTTTCTTAGAATATTTACTTGAATTAACACTAGATTCTTTAAAAACCACTTTATTATAAGATAATAGGGAACCTATCCATCTATCCTTGTAATGAATACCTCATCCTCATGATCAAACAAACTACATATGAAATTTTTTTTTATAGAATCTAAAATATGTTTTTTTAGATATATGTGGTGTATATATTTTATGAATTTGATTTCTCTATGATTTGTTTTCATATATTCACTCTTAAACTTCACATTCTATTCTCATTTATTACATGTAATTTAAAATTAAACCATAATTAGTAAGAATTATAAACATTCTTACCACAACACCGGTAAGACCATTAAAAATTTTATCTTTAATTTTGATTCCAATTCTGTAATTGTTTTTGTTATTTATATACTATTATAAATCAAGACTTATGTATCTTAGTGGGTTCTGTACTCCTTGGTATATTTATCCCTTACTTTTATGTATAAGATTGTTTCTAAATTTTCTTGGCCAAAAAATCTTTATATTTAGTTTTTATATCTGCATTTTTTGATAAAATAGGTTTGATTTGAAACTAATTAGGTCCAATTTTACCATGTTCATGTGAATTATTCTTCCCACTTACCTAGAAGAATTATCCATTTACCTTAGTATAATTGGAAAATTATTATATGTCATTGTTCAACTAATGTTGAAATGTGACAAATATAGATTTTGTTTCAAAAAAAATATTCTTCTTTTATCTATAATCATTCCTTCAAAATCAGTCATAGTATTTTCAAGATTTGAAAATGTCAATTAATTTTGTCAGATATCACAAATATATTATTCTTTCTTCTTTATTATCTCTTCCTTCCAAAAATTAAATAATTTATTTTCATTATCATATTTATTCTTCAATTTATTTCAATATTATACTTATCTATTGAAAAAATATAATTCATCTAGAATCTCCAACAAAAGTTCTATTATTTATTCTCTATCATCACTACTACTTTATGAAATAGATAGATTATCTACACAAGAAAAGAAATGAAGTTCATAATATAAATAAAAAATTGACAATGAATCTCTCATTACAATTCTCATTTGATTTCTCATTTTCCAGCTAAATTGATTCTTTTTTACCCCATTAATTGTTGTGAGGTTCTCATTATCTAATTCAGATTATTCTTCTTCTACACATATTTTTTTTGGATAATTTACTAGATTCACAACAATTTTAATATTTTATTAACTTTTTACTCACTCCCTGCCACCATAGCCTATAGAATTATTATTTAGAACATAATTAATTTGATTGATGTTTTAATTACCCTCATCAGTATCTGAATCACCTAATTCAACATTCTATTATTCTTCATCATTTTATTTTCATAGAGCTTAAAATTCCATTTAAAAATATTATTTATTCTTTAAATTTTAAAATTTACTCATATCATTTGTTATGAGGGTATTATATAGTTCAACGATAGAGTAATAATCTCATTATTTCAGGAAAAAATTTATTAAAAAAATGATCTATAAAACCCCTCATTACTTTTTTTAACAATGATAGAATCTAAACTTTTCTCCACAAATACATTAATGTTTAATATAATATAATTGATAATTTTAAGTTAGTCATTATTTTCCTCATCACTAGCCATAATTATGTTTTCATAATGTATCATCTAGACTTGTATTTTGGACTCTTTAATGTTGATATTTTATTTATTTTTACTTCTTAATTTTTCCCATATCTCTATATTTCTATTGTCTACTTAAGTAAAAGTTGATATACTAGTGGCTTGTTCGAACCCAAATATTATTGTATCCCTCTCTTTAAGATCAAGTGATAAGAGGTTGGGTAGAATAATATTAATCTAGGTATGATAACTATTCCCTTAGAATGTGGTAACACCATGAATATTAAATTAGTTAAGATTAACTATTCATTTACATTATTTTGGGTTATTTAGAGGAGAACCACTATTTTATAATCGTTGATGTTCACCAGGCTGGAATAACCATTGGGGGGTGGTGAATCATGGGATTATTTTCATGATTTTTTTAATTCTAATTAATCCTCTCAAAAATTTTAAATTTCTTGATCTAATAAATATTATCTCTTAATATCAGAACATGTTATATAGTAATATAAGTTAGAGAAACATAATTTATTGATAATGTTCAACATAAAAATCATACAACATTTTGATTTGGTGAAATCCCCACCCTACATTAATTAGTATAAAAAAGCTATTATAACCATAGAAAATCCTAGTCATATCAACACCTATCCCACCAGGTTCCTCCACTTCCAAAAAAAACTCAATTAAATAATTTTAATTTTCAATTAAGATCCACTACAAAATGATATTCTTCCACTATTTGGATTCTTCTATACCACTTGGGATAACAATCTTCCACCATTAGTGTATAGATTATAAGGATTAAATATATAATTTCTCAAGAGGTTTAACAATTCTAGTTTTGATACTCCTTTCCTGATCTTGTGTGATCTAGAATCTCATCATCCTCTTTCTCCTTGATATAGATATTGTTTCTTTTCATAGACGATCTCATAATTTAAAAAAGAGTTCTTTGTGTCTCAAAATATTTTCACAACCTAAATATATCATCTATATTTAGAAAAAATATCATGAATATAATCCTTATTATTATCACAATAATTTTCCATTAATATAGAAACAAAATGATCATTGATAGCAGTTTCATTCTAAATTTTAATTTGGTAAAAAAATCCCAAATTTTCTTATCATTTATTATGAACATAATTTCATTTTTAACATCATAGAATAATTATTCATATAAATTATCTTTACAAATACTAGATAGGTTTAGGAATTTTTCTCCACAATCATACATATTATAGTCATAAAATGCCACAGATCATTATTTTAGACAAAATCACAATCATGAATAAATATATTCTTCAATGAAATATTGGTATAATTTCATCATTACAAATAATAATTTACTCCATATTATTATTTCTAGTTTTTTATGATTAATAACCCATAAAACTACCTCATTAATTCTATGAGAATTATTCTCTAAATCCTTTTATAATTATTAAAATTGAATAACCATGGAATTAGGGTATCTTCTTCTCTTATTTATGGAGTTAATTAATAATCACATTTTCATTATTCATTCAAATCATGAAATAAATCTCGGATCAATTATGAATGAAAAACCTATAGAATTGAATAATTTATTATTAAAAAATGATTTTGGTAAACTTTTTTATACACACAAAAAATGAATATACAAAAATTTCCACACTCTCATCATTTTAAATCATAACATGGATTCTTCTCGTTATATTCATTATTCAAGGAATCTTTAATATCATTCAACATTAATCAGTATGTATCATTATAACTCATTTTCTCATTCAAGATACACATGAATCATGATATTAAAGTATAAATAGTTTTTGGATTTCATGACACATGAAAGGCTTGAGTTCATCCTAGAAATTACTATATTTAAATTTTCATTTTATATACATGACTAAAACTTTAACTGTATTCATGTACAATTATATTAAAATCACATCATGCATTTTTGTAACACCTTATGACTTTAAAATAATAAAATTATATTCTATAGAGAAAAGGACATGAAAAACCATGTTCATTGTTTTTATACACAAAACGCATTTTATCTTGCATGATACACAATCCCAAGACATTTTTGTTTGATAGCGTATTCCATAAGCAATAAGGAACTTAAACAGATGATGATATATATTACCATTATAACCAAGATGGTAAATTTGTGGGTATGAGTAGTATTTAATAGTTTATGATATATATATATATATATATATATATATATATTTATTAATCAATATAACATATTGATAAATGTTTAGTAAATAATCAATCGGTTTTTAATAATGTAGTTTTATGCTTTAAAACTATGTTTTGTTCAAGAATGTTTTTTATTTATTTTCATGAAAAAATATTATAATATTTTTTTGGAACAATGAGAAAATTTATTTGATAAAATTAACTTCATTTTTTAATTATAATATAAAAATTACTTTTTAAGTAATTTAAGGACATTTTGTAAAATATTTATTTTTAATGAATAATGAAAAATCCTGAATTTGTTTTTGTAAAAAACCATTTTTTAATAAATTTTTGTAATTGAAATGCATAAATATATTTTAAATACATTTTAAAGTAAATTAATTTTTATATATTTATATTTTTTATACTTACTACAGAATCAAATTTGTATTTATTTTTATTATTATTTTTTTGTATGTTTAAAACGGGTTTTTCTAAAAAACTAATTCAAAATGCATAATGGTTCTCCATTTTAATTAATTAAAATAATCTTAAATGGGAATGTTTTTAAATTTAATATATTTATTATATATAATTAAATTTTAATATTTTTTGATACAATCATTTTTATTATTCATTGAGTTATTATTGAATCATATTTTTTCTTATAAGATTCTCTTAATAACCAACTGTCTTACTGTATCCGCTGAATTAATTATAAATTAAAATCTACTGCATTAATGACTTTAATTTGGAAAAATTGAATCCATAATTTTTAAAATAATAATTCATATTATCTAATAATATTAAAATATTTTTTACCATAATTATTAGTGAAAAGAGTTTAAGTTATTTACAGTGTTTTAGGTAAAAATAAGTTTCTTAGTTGTTTATCATAGAATATATGGTGTAAAAATGACCCAGAATTATCCAAAAGCAATTGTAAAGAATTATTTAAATCTTTTAAATTATATTATCATTAATGGACCATTATTTGGGCTCATTTACATGAAAAAATGTGGGTGGAATTTACTTTTTCAAAAAAATTACAAGATTGCCGCTCACCCCACTTATAAAAGGCTACCCACTCCACTACCTTATTCACACCTTAAATACTATTGGGTTCAGAAAATAACTACACAAATAAAATCCCGAATTCTATACCCTAATCATATAATCCTTATTTTGGTCATAATTTTATCCTAGGATAGAATATGGTGGAAACCTATGGAGGATACCTGAAAAAGGTAAAGTTCTTTAATGAGGGTTTTTATTTTATTTATTTCTCCACCTCCTTCAGTTATTATTTTTCCATTATGATATAATAACCATAATATATTCTATATACTTAGTTTTCTTATGTTATGTGTATGACCTAAAACCACACACACATCCTTTAAATGGGCTGTGAAATTCTAATTCTTGTGTACGGTAGACTCCCGCCTTGCAAAACGATGTCTTTCTTTTATCAATTACCATTTCTCAATGTTGGGAATGATGATGGTTATAAAGTTTATATATGATATTTACAAATTAATTATACATATTTAGCCATTGTATCATATTTTAACTATTACCTTCTATTCCATAAGGGATACGATAACATCACTCCTATGTGTGGGGGACTACCGCCTTGCGAAGCGATATGATTCATTTTTGACTAACACATCACACAAAAGGTAATAAGGGTAAATATAATAAATATTTATAATATAAAAGTAATAGTAATTATTTTCTTGAAATATTTATGATTTTTTGAATATAATATATCAATTGTTTTTTACCTTTTCACTCACTAAACTAAATGATAATGTCGTGCGTGGATGTGCAGACTACCACCTCCACAAAGTAACATGATTCCTTTTTTCACCACCACATCAAAATAATAATATTAATAAGTATATATATTTAAATTAATATTTTATATATTATATTATTATCATACTTAAATGAAAAATATTAGTTACCTTCATTCCATAAAGATCATTAAAAAATGGAAACATTACTCGTACTTACATATGACCTACCATCTCCATGATCATAAATTTTTTTATTTTTTCATAACCATCATTCATAATGGGTTTAAAAATAATAATTTATGTATAAATACAATAATTATTTCATTAATTTTTTTTTAAATATTTTCCACTTTGACCATAGTCAATCCACCTATTTCATTTTTGACACACAAGTCGAATATGGTAAGACAAATATAACATAAACCTAATCAATTAAGAAATTGTATATAACATGTTAATAAGTAAAATAAAATTAATAATAAACTTGAAATTTTTTTCTCAATTAATAAAATAATTAACATAATATTATTATTCATGAAGATAAATACACATGTTACAAGTCAGTCTTAAGGAAAAGGTTTTCTCTACTCACTTTTATTTTTGGGAGACATATTTCATATTCACCACTTATTTTTATTTGGTGGTGTATAAAAAACACCTGAATGTATTATATGAATATTATAATTTAAATTATTTGTATTTACATATCCATTTTTTATATATCTTTTATTTGTTTTATGAATTTTTTGTCACCAATTAGTTAGAGATTTTTGGCTCAATTTTTCTTCTTTGAGACATATGTTTTGTTATAAACTTATTTTATTTTATAAAGTTTATATACAACCACTATGACAATATATTTCATGAATATCCTTATTTTAATTATATTATTTATTTCATGTAATGATATTCATTCATGGCTATTACATTTCAATGTTACAAAAGTGGTAAGAGTCTTTTGTTGTAATATCAGCATTTATCATGATTGTGTATGATTAAGTCTATGATGTTGAAAACCTATAATTATCATGAATTATATTATTATATAGTTATAAATGATATTTTTAATTAATTATACTATTTTTACACTATTTGGTACTTAATAGTATTGATAAAGTGGTTTCATGAATATCAGACTTCATTTCTCTCTTCGGCTAGAAAACTGTTTTCTTAGAAAGACATGTTTTCTAAAAATGTTTTGAAAAATGTTTTTAACTTTATTATAATGATTTATTAAATTAAATTTTTCCGATTTTTTTTTATAAATGTTTTTAAAAGGAATCATGTTATCATTTTCTAATTATTTCTCTTTTCTAAACTTTTTACCGTGTAAATGGAATGTATGTTTAACATGTATTCCAGATACAAATTTACCCACCGTAATGATAATAATCTATTTCAATATTACTTTTAAAGTTTAGAATTTTATTTTTAAATAAAATATTTTCCCTAATATTATGTAAATTTATTTCTTAAATTTGGTAATAAAATAAAAGGATTCTCAAAATGTTCTATTTTTTTAAAATTTATTTTCAAAATGAAAATGATATTTTACTCATGAATGGTTTTAATTATATATTAAGAGTATTTTCATTCATAAAAATTAAAACCAAAATATCTTACCTATGATAAAATGGGGATATTTTATAGTGATACCATATTAATTGTTTCTCTGGATGGATTAAGATTGATTCAAAGTGGCTGTTATGGAAATCGTTTCTTATCCACAAGTCAATCATGTTTAAAAGTTATTAAAATGAAACCCATTTATTTTCCATGGGTTAATAATTTTATAAAAGGAATAATGATTGTATATATGAGTTTTTTGTATGAAATGAAATCTATATGTACTTTATTTTATGTTTTTTGGACATCTTATACAATGGGGTGGCCCAAATAGTGTCGTTGATCCACTTACATCATATATGATGGGGAGGCCTAGATATTGATGGGTGACCCCATTAAAAATTATATGATGTGGTGACCTAGATAGTGTTGAGGGAGTTTTTTAAATAATAAATGATGAGTACACCCATATATTTCTCTAATTTATTGGTTCATGTACCTTTTCATTAGAGGAAATAAGGGGGAGTTTTCTGAGGGTTTCCCTTATGGATTTAATTGGGACCCTGTTATTTTTGAGATGGGTTTAATACAAGTTATGAAGAAAATGGTTCCAAGATAACAACATAATTTTTATGATTTCTATGGGTTTATAAAGTTTATTATGATCATTATTCATGATCATGATTATTTATTCTAATGACTATTTCCTTTTCCATGTTTTCATATTTGATAATTTAGGTATTGATTTTTATGAGTTCCTTTTTGATTCACTCATGCACTCAAATTATTACATCATACCAATATGAACTTATTATTATAATTGAGGCATCCAATTGTTACTATTTATGTTTACCCTTACTTATAATTTGAACTCACCCTTATAATATTTCCTTTCCCCTAGGTTATGAAGAATGTGAAACAAAAAATTATGTCTAGAAGTCATTTTATAAGGACGATGACGATGATGACTTATTGTGAAATAATAAATGGTGGGTTATGTGGGAGAAATACTCATTTTATGACATGGGTATTTTTTATGTAGCATTTTTTCTTAATTTTAAACTTCTTATACCTAAATGTTCCTCAACAATGTAAGTGATTACAGAATTAATTTTTATGTTGTAAGGTTTAGATGGAATAAAATGGGTCACAATTATCAACATCAATGCCAAAAATGTAATTTTTAGAATTTCGGTAAAAGATTTGGGTGTGTTGTTTTTGGGTAGTAATAATTTTTATCAAAGTAGGGGTGTAGATAAAACTGGCGATTTAGATGATTTCATGTGAGGTTATATGATGCTTTATGGATACCATCATAGGCCAATAAGATTAAGGATGATCAAATGTCTAATATCTTAGATACCCCTTTGAGGTTTTGAGAAATGATAATTTATAGTGAATAATGACATTTTTTGAGACATTTTAATAGGTACAAGTATTTTTAAATCTATGCTTTAACATGATGAACATATTTAAATTTTGTTGAAATTATATTTAATGTATTTATATCCTTTATGGTTTATATGATATTATATATTGAGAATACAAGTTTAATAATATAGATAACTACAATATTGACAAGTTATTTTGTGACTAGGTGATTAATGTTAATTCAAAAGAAGATCCCAATATTTTTATTGGATTGAAATATCAAAGGTATGAGATATAATTTGATTTTAAAACATTCCTTAATTTTTAGTTTATTTATGTTATTTGAGATATAAGGTTATGCAATTTTTTAGTTTAAGCTTTGGGAATTACTTTTGAATTTTTAATATTATTATTTCTTTTGATGTTTTATTCATTTTGGATACTATCCTATAATGTTTTAACCATTTTGGTTTTGGTCAATGTATAAATACTAGAGTAATATCTTGTTATGATTTTGGAGATTTTTTAGTCCTTTTAATGTTTACTTTAGTTCATCAGGAATTAAAATAATTGATTTTTAACACTCATAGTTTGGTGAAAAAGACAAGATTCAGGTGTAAATTGGCTAAAGGATGAAGTTCTACATTAAAAGTAAGTATATTTTACAATTTTTTAAGTATAGAAAGTGAATTAATTACTCAAATATATGAAAATGATATTGAAACAAAAGATTTATTCTAGAATGGTAAAATTTGATGAACCAATGGTATTTTCAATCATCACAAATTTATGGTTTTGAGGCCCTTAATTTTCCATTGATCATTCGTTTTCTTATGATCAATTACCAAAATTATTGTCTATGATTATTTACGCTTTTCCTACATTACCACATATGTTATCCTAATTAGAAACCTAGTTTTGTGTCATTACATAAGAACTTTCTAATAATCTTTCACTATTATTAATAAGATGTTTTGTAATCCCTTTTTACAATGTGGGTTTACACCAAATGTATTTTTAAATATAAAATCTTTGATTTCTGAGATAAAGATTAAACTAAAGGTTGAAATTTGTTAAAGGGTTAGAGGATATAACACCCTTGTATTTTAAAAGAAGATAATTATATTTTATAGTGTAAAGAACAATAAAATATATGTTTATCTTGCGTTACATACAATACTCAGTTTAGCTTGCATTACACAAAACCCTAATATTTTTATGTTTGATAGCATATTCAACACGGAACACCAATCTTAAATGACCAATGATATATATTAGCATTATAACATAGCCGTTAAATTGTTGGGTATGAATATTATTACCTAATTTATTATATATAAATATAAATGTATTACTAAATTTAAATTATTAATTAATGTTTAGTAAAAAATCAACTAATTTTTAGTAATGTTGTATTATTCTTAAAAAAATGTTTTCTGAAAAAATGTTTTTTATTTATTTTCATGAAAAAAATATTAAAATCAATATTCGGAACTCTTAAAAAATTTATTTTATAAAATTAAATTCATTTTTAATATAAATATAAAAATATACTTTGGACAATTTTTTTGATACTTTTCGGAAAATATAGATTTCTCAGTGAATAGTGAAAAAATACCGACTTTTGTAAAATGTCAATTCATTTTAATAAATTAAGTAATTTAAACTTATTAATATGTTTTAAATATGTTTTAAATTATCCTAAGTATTATTTAGTTATATTTAATCCACTTAATTACCTATTAATCAATTATATATTGGTTTTTAGTATAAGTTTGTATTTTGGGTTTAAAAATGGGTTTTCTTAAAAATTGTTTTAAAATGCACAATGTTTCTCAATTTTAATTAATTAAAATAATCTCAAATGGGTAATGATATAAATTAAATATATATTATATATATAGAAATATTAATTGAGTTTCATACATTGATTATTATTAGTCATAGATATATTCTTGAATCAACTTTTGCCTAAAAAATAGTACTCCTAAAAACCCGCAGTCTTACATACTCTGTTGGATTAATATTAAATTAAATTCTACCGCATATGTGAGTTGAATTTGGAAAAATAGAATCCATATTTTTAATTACAATAATTTTTACAATATAATAATATTAACTTATTTTTTTACCTCTATTATTATAAAAAAGTGTTAAAGTTAATTTTTGCGATTAAGGTAAAAACGAGTTTACTTAGAGGTTAAAATTAGAATATAAGGTGTAAAAATGACTCGAAATTTTCAAAAAAGAAATTTTATTGAAATATAATGACTTTATACCATTTATGATAGTCAATTAACCTTTTTTTCCTAGATACATGAAAAAAATGTTGGTAGAATTCACTCTTTTATGAAAATTACTACTATACTATTCACCCTAATGATTAATGATCACCCCATTTCCTCCCTTATTCACACATTAAAAACACTTGTAATAGGAATATAACAGACCAAATAATTTCCAAACTTTCATATACTCATAAAAAACCCTTATTTTGGGAATATATCCACCATATGAAGGCATTTGGTTGAAACATGAGGAGGATACCCGAAGAAGAGGTAATGTTCTATAATTAGTGTTCTTATTTTATTTCTTTCTCCTCTTATTTAAATTCATCTTATAAAATAATGATATAAAAACACAGTTTCAAACATATACTGTTATTTATTTTATGTTAATTTTATGACCTACAACCGCACACCATTAGATAAAATTGGCTATGAAATCATCATTCATATGTACGATGGACTACTACCTTGTGAAACGATGTCATTTGTTTTCCATTACCACCTCTCATAGCTGAGTATGATGATGGATATAAAGTTCATACATGATTTGTACAACATAATTATCCATCATTAGTCATTATATCACATATTACATTTTATATTCCTTATATATGGGATATGATAATGTTGCTCGTGTGTATGTTGAATTACTACATCACAAAGTAATGTGATTTGTTTTTCATTAATGCGTTACATGGACGGTAATAAGGGTAAAAACAATAAATATATGTGTTATAAATGAAATATTTATTATATTAATGAAGTATTTATCATTATTTAAATATAATATATCATTTTTTATTTACCTTTTTTCACTCATTGAAAAAATGATAACGCTGTTTATGGACATGTAAACTACAAGCCCCTTGAAGTTTTGTGATTCCTTTTTTCACCACCACATCAAATTAATGATATATATAAGTATATATATTTAAATTATATTATATTTATGATATTATGATTATTTTATAAATATAAAATATTATTTCCCTTCTTTCCATACTAATCATTGAAAAATGTTAAAGTTAGTCATGTGTATATACAAACTACCATCTCTATGATCACAAAGTTAGTTAATTTGTAATAACCATCATTAATTAGGGGTTTGGAGAGTATAATTGATGATTAAATAGGATAATTATGTCATGTTTATTATTCTATAGATGTTTAAATAATGAACACTTTGACCATGTTCAACCCACCTAAGTCATTTTTGACAGACAAGACGAATATGGTCTAAAAATCCAATGAAAAATTAATTTATTAAGTAATTATATATAACATGACAATAAGTGAAATGAAATTAATACTAATCTTGATAATTGTTATGAGGAAAGTAAATAATTCATATTTGTTTATTATGAAAAGTCCCAACCAGGCTGGATGTCTCTTTGAGAGGGGGAGAGAGTGAATCTGTGATATCTTTTTATTTTTAGTTTCCTTTATTTTGAAGAAATGTACACCTACTATTAAATATTTATCACTTTAATGAAAAAAACAATCACATATCCATAGTAATAGGATTATTATTGGGTTTAGTACATAAAAATTGTAGCTAGTCCTTGTAATTGTTGGGAAATAATCCTATATCACACAATCCACTAGAAAAAAATACTTTTTTTGGATTCAACAAGTAGGATATAACCTTAAGCTTTTGTAGAAATATGATCAATACAAAATTTCATATCCTAATTCTAGAATAAATAATTTAAATTATTATTTTTGTAATAAGTTATAAAACATCCACCAGCTATTTAAAAACAAGTTAATGTGCTACCTTATAAGATTTCACTTAAATAAACATTCAAAACAAAAATGAACACTTTACTACCTAGAAGTAGGTAGAAACAAATTTTTTAAACTTCATAAAAAAACTCAATCTGATGGATTAGTCCGATTCCTCTATCTAATACCTTAGTCTATAAAATAGAAAATAAATAATACTCTTGATTTTTTTGAATCACTTTAACATTCCATATAAATTTATGTTTGATTTCCCTATCCATTCTGAAAACTATTTCTTCATCTTCTTATATCTAGAAAACATCCTCAGTAAATATTAGTCCAAAAACTTTTTATCCCTAATGAATTTTTTTTCTCACTCACTCTCTCTCTCTTAAGACATGAATAGTAAAAGTGTTATAAAGTACAACATACTTCCTTATATTTAAAGGAGAGAAAAATTGGTTTGGATGGAAATATGAAAATATTTTCCCACTAAACCAAAATTTAAAAACTTGAATTTGACTTTCATTTCCACTTCAAATATGACTCATTCATCTCCTACCAACTCTTATAAATTCTCATTGAAACTTATCTAACCTTATTACAACTTTATCTCAATTCATAATTTCTAACCATTCTTCAGTATCATACCATTGTCATTATGATGAAAACATATAAGAACTAAAAACCTCTCATTATGATGCAATGTATCAGTTAAAATAAAATGTATAACTTCTCATTATGATTCTCTATACCAAATGAATAAAACTATCATACTGATTCCCCTTACTAAATGAGATTCATGAAACATTTAAACCATCCTTAATCATTATTGAAACTCTTTTAGAGATAATTTACTTTTCTATAATCAAAATCACAACATCTAATGATACCATCACCACTTATAAAGACTTTAATCATTATTGAAACTCTTTTAGAGATAATTTACTTTTCTATAATCAAAATCACAACATCTAATGATACCATCACCACTTATAAAGACTTTAATGAAATACTTCAACAACATATTCACAAAATTAAACCTTATCTTGAAAATAAAAAAAACCTTAGATCGATGATCCTAAGTTTGATAAAGTATCAATGTCATCATTCATCCGATGGATTGGTCTCCATATCCTTTATATGGATTAGTTTAAATAATTGTATGATGACTCTTGACCCACATGAAAAACAAATAATATTTCTTTTGACCCCCAATTGATATTTCTTTATTTACATTGGGGTTATTGAACCCAATAATTCCCATATACTGATATTTTTCAAAAACATATTCTTAACTAATATTCATATGATGCATTTATGAAAAATTTCATATGATATATTACATTCAATATTAACTTCATTTCTTACATACTTTCTAACTATTGAATAATCCTGTGAATTGTTTCACTTAAAGAATCAATAATTATAATGAATTGGACAACCTGATGGATCAATCATGTAGTACTTCAAAAAGAATTTAAACTACCCCACCTTTCTTCCACGATAAGCTCCTTCTTGTATCCAGACTTCTCCTTGACTTTGATAATATAAGGAATTATATAACGTCATCTAAATTGGGGTACAAAACACATTTTCTATCTCTTTTTCACAAGGATTGCATCACAAGTTCCTAAAATTTCATATGATATTACAAAATTAAAAACAATAAAATAATAGTTAGATTTATGTCAAATTTATTCATTTAGACCCAAATACATTTACTCATACCAATTGAAACTTTATTTCCATACACAACGTGCATCTGAAATATAACTTATTTCACAAAACATCTTTAGAACATAAAAAAGAACTGATGAAATTTCTTCTCAAGATTTTTCATGTTAGTTTGATTTTGATACACCTTTTATTCTTATCATATGATCACCAAACCATACAGAGTGAAATGACATTTTTTTCAATGATAAAAATTAAAAAACATTCAGTATAAACTTATTTAATCATCCAAAACTAAATTCCATCCAACTTGGTCCCAAATATTTTCCCATTTATATTTTATTTTAAACCAAGGATCATAAATTATAAAACACTGTAATCCTAATCTATTGATCACTAATAAAAAATTCTAAGCATATGTGATTGAAATAATTATAGGAAATTTGAATTAATGACAGAAAAACCATGTTGTCCAAAAGAGTGACATACCAAACTTCTCCAGCTTTAAAAATTTCACTTCGACTTCATTCTTTCTTCCTATAAAACAAAAAGGTTTACTATAACCATCTCAGAAAACCATTATAATGGTTCACACACATACACACCCAGTTCATATTTTACCCAAAAATTATACTACATACATGCTTCCATAAAAGGTGTAACACTTATAATAGATATATTAATGAAACATTTATCCCCATTTTATAACACTATCCAATGACAAGATAAGATATGGGATAAAAAACCATACCTCAAGCATGGAGAGAAAGTGGTTGGATGCCCGTTTTTATCCTCAATTTGAAAAATTATTCCTTTGGTAAAGATTTTGAGAAAATAGAAGAAACTTGTTCTGTTGTAGAAATATTTTACATCTTGAGTTAATTCTTCTCAACATGATTTTTGATGAAATTATATTTTATATCAATATTTTTTGAATGATAAATTTATACCAGGTTTTGTGTAAGGTTGATGGAACTCTGAATATAAAAACCTAAGTGGAAGGGTAACTTCTCTTCAATAAGTATATATTTTAACTAAGTATGCATACACATAAGTTGTATGGAAACTTTATTTGAAGAGACATAATCAACTTTCAATGTTTTAAGAGTTATTGAATTTTGTTTCTTAGTATTCTAATAAAAAAATTTCCCTTAGATAGAAAAATCCACATGAGGTGGATCTTCTACCATCAATACTTCCTTCCAAATATACATATGTGTAATGAAAAAAAATAAATTCAATCTAGGATATCATACTAGATTATGAAATATGTCATTCCTTCGATATATCTTGGAATTATTTTTTCATCCAATAATTTTGATTATTTTAGATAACTTTAATATCTATCATATAAGGTAATAGTATAACCAATGTCTGATATTAACGTAGTAAGATACAACATGATTATAATGAACTTACGAAACTCTTTAGAGTCAACATACTTACCTATTTATATTTATTCAACATGTTTTCCAATAAATTTTTGTGGAATCATGATTCAAAGTTTCCATGAAAAACTTATTAAGATGTTTCTTAGCATACCTTTCTTGATAATTAAATACATTTTACTTATTTAGTGAGATTTGAAACCAAAGAATGTGTTTCTGTTAACTAGGAACAGAATACTCAAAAAAAAATCATTTATACATAAAATTATTCAAAAATTCTTTCATTATCTATAATAAAGATAATTTAATCAACACACAAAATTACTCTAAGGTAAATCTCTTAACTTTATTTTCTGTACAGATTACTATCAACCCTTCCTTTATTAAAGTTAAACCTCATTAATCAAGTATAAAATTTGGAACAACATTCCCTTAGGTATTGTTTTAGACTATACAAGGACATATTCAACTTCCAAACATAAAGTCATCATTCCCAATAAAAACCGCATGGTTTTTCAAAATAAACTACTTCATCATGTTCTCTTTTCAGAAAGGCTGACTTTTCATCCATCTAAAAAAGTTTGTAACTTAATTGTGGATAAATATAATGAAAGATTCTTATTATTTCATTAATTTACACTAGATTAAAATGTCATCAAAATTAATTCCTTCAATCTATGAGTAATATTTTCACACTGACCTTTCTTTGTTTATTATCACATCACCTTGCTCATTTAACTTTTTACATAACACCCACTTTGTAACAAATTTATTTTTATGATTTGGATTATGTATGTGTTCCCAAGTATCATTCTTTTCAATCTTATCCAATTATTTATTCGTTATATGAATCAATTTTGGATTCTCAAGAGAATCATTAACATATTTCGGCTCACATTTTGAATACAAATAAGTATGTGTAATTACTTTTAATGTTATAGTTGTTTGAAAATTTTGATGTTGATCACCACTTATATTTTGATTTTAAACTTTCTTTCTCAGCCTAAGATGAGATGTTTATATTTTCCATGATCACTAGAAATAACTATGTTTTATTCTTCCACCTATGTGCCATCATAATTGATGGCATCCTTCTCAGGATTCTAAATAAAAATTATTTCATCCTCTTCATTTTCTTTACTTGTAAGAGTTTTCATAGTATCTTCCTTTGAATTTTCAAGAAAGTTTACATCAAATCAATCAACTACTCTTCTTGTAAATTTTTTAAATCATCTATATCCTTTTCTATCTAGATCATAGCTAAGAAATATTCTATAACCGCCTCTCTGATCAATATTTCCAAGGTTTCTACCTTTGTTTTTTATGATATAGGGACTCAAAAAAACTCTTAGGTGTTTTAAGCTTATATTTTTTTAGAGAACATTTTATAAGGAGACATATCAGAACATGACCTTTAGGAAAATTTGAACTAAATATTAATAATTGTGCTTATAGATTTCTTTTAGAAGTAATGGGAAATGCCATGTTCAATTAACATAGTATTCCCATTTGAACCAAAATTGCATTCTACCTCTTAAAAACACCATTTTGTTGAGGTGTATATGGTGTATGGAACAAATATAAAATTATGTTTTTATCCAGATCTATTACGAACTCTTCATTGTTGTATTCTCTACCATTATGAGTTCTTAAATTCTTCACATAGTACCCACATTCCTTCTCATCTCTTCTCCCAAAACTATTAAACATATCTATATTTTTTGATTTATGTTTCCAATACAAAACGCATGTAATGAAAGTAAAATCGTTAAGAAATAAATAAAGTACTTATCATGAAATGTTTATTTTTTTCTCATTAGCCCACAATATCAGAATGAATATGTTTTAGGGGTTGAGTTGAATGTATACCATATTTCTTATGCATCAAATGTTTTCTCTTTCCTTTTCTAAAAATTCTATAACGAACATATCTTCTTCTTGACATATTGGGAATACAATGAAAACTATCTCACTTTGATAAATTTCTCATGTTTCTTTGACACACATTCCCTAGCATTTTATACCAAAAATGAATTTATTCTATCATTATTATGTAGCATGAGTTCTGAACATCACCAAATTTAAACAACTTTCTCTTTGTGTGTTGTAATTTTCAAAAAACTTTTTCATATTCCTCTATTTTGACACCGAAACTAAATTTTCTAAAAAAAACATTATTTCATTCATCAAAAAGTAGAGAAACACTCAACAAATTCTTTTTCAGTCAATCAAAAAATAAAAAATTCTTGGAATTATACTTTTCTTCCCCCATAATATAGGATCAAAATATTTTGATTCTAAGAGATTCATCACTACAAAATGTGACTGTTCTTTATTTTAAATCTGTCACATTCTTAAAAAATTTCAAATATACTATCATATGAGAAAAACAACTACTATTCAAGATCTTAGATCATTCTCCATGTGTAGCTTTTAAGACCTTTTAAACATGACAATATTTTTCTTCCCCTTTATATTTATTCTTATATTACTTTTTGATATTTGTTAAAAACATGTTTTTATGATGGTAAAAAAACAAGACACCCTTTTCCAAGATGTCTAGGTTGTTCACATATTTCAGAAATTGATTCTAATGGTTGAAACAAATTTTCAACTTTTAAATCATCTTTATCATATTTATTACTTTGTGAGGATTGAATACCCCATGATATTTGAATTCTATGACTTGTGTAAAAATTATAATATTGTTTATTAGGCCCACACAAAATGGTTTGTATCCCCAAATCCACCACAATACTAGTAGTACCCATAAAACAATACTTTCATCTATAACTTCCATAATGTCTAGAGTTGTCTACATGCTTCTCAGTAACATTATTATCTTTCAAATTAGAACATTTTTGTGCCCAAATATTTTTGTTATCACTCATAATCTTCTTTTTCAATTCATATTTCACTCCAACCTTATCATAATAAGCCGTGGTAGATTTTTTTTTGAAACTGTAAATTTTTTGAAATATCAGAATTTTCAACTTTATTGGTCTTCCCTACATACATGATTTTCTCAACATTCTTATTATTAAGAATATTCTCGAATTTCATTATAACATTTGAAGGGAACTTTTTACCCTTCTCAATTTGAGCCTTTCCTGAACATTCCCAAAATTACTATATAGATTTTTTGAAACTTTTTACTCCCTTACAATAATTAGAAAACATTTATTAAATAGGTTCTAAACCATATTTATTTTCCTTCAGATTTACAACAAGATATTCATTCTGGTTATTGTATTTCTTAAGATACTTCTTCATAAAATCAATCCTTCTAAGTATCATGTATTTATCATTAAGAATAAATTCTTGATTGTTTTCTATAAGAATTTATTACGTTAACTTGTTAATATCAATTTAAAGTATCATTATCTTCCACCTGAATTCATTAAATTATCCATTAAGATGAAATTAAGTCTAAAACTATTCATCTTCAGAACTATTACTTCCAAAATATTCATAATTAACTGTAGCACTGAAATTATTTTTTCTAGTAATTTCAGTAAACTTTTCAGGCTCATCTTCATTTTCTTCTTCTTTATCATTTTAGAAAAAATATTATTTGTTTATATTTGGTTAACTTTCTATATTTTTATTTGGAATATGATTTATAATCATAACCATGTTTTTAAAAAGATATTTTTGACCTTTTATCATTTTTTTCACTATCATATTCATTATTTCTTTGAGAAAAATTAGTAGTAAAGTAACCAATGACTCCACATTCAGAAAAATTGAAGGGACGATTCACTTTATAATTTCTTGTACCTATTTACACATTTTTAGAATTCAAGGATAACAATTCATCAAGTTTGTTACATACCTCATTCTTGGATTTAGAGTTTTCAACTTTTTATACTTCAATAATATTATCCTATGTTCCTTTCTTGGATGCCTTGAAAGAAATTTTTTGAACAATTTTTTTTTTCATTTCATAATTTCTCACTTCTAATTTCATAAGAAATTAGAGTACTATGAAGGATTTCTACAGTTAGAGTTTTAGGGTATCTATTTTCCAATGATGAAAATTTAGTATCAAGATTATGAGGAATAATTTCCAAGAATATTTCAACAATAGTTGAGTCTTAAAACCTCTCACCAAGACATATTATGGTCTTAACAATGTTATTCACCCTGCTAAAGAAGTCACCAATGGATTTATACTCACCCATTTTGAGATATTCCTACTACATCATCTTTAATTACTACTTTTCCTTATTCACCTTTATATTACCTTAATTAGTGTTCTTCAAAATTTATCATATAACTTTGGTTGTATAAAATTCATTCAATATTATAAAATGACTTTAAAAAAGTGATGATAGTTAATCATTTTTATCTCTTCCATCATTCCCAAGAATCTTATTATCCACAAATGTTATAGGAATTTTTTTATCAATTTGAGAAAGTACATATGTAATTTCCTCAAAAAAATCGTACTTAAGATACATAAGATAAAACAACATTATACCTTTCTAGATATGATATATATTTCATTAAATGACCGGAATCCCCTTAAAACTTAGAAAATTCAGATTCTCCATAAAAAATTATCTAAAAAAAAATAAAGAAAGAGTAAGAACAAGGAACACTGTCTCAAATAAAAATTGAAAAGGCCAAATCGGGATAGATGTAACACTGATAGGGGTATGGGTAAATTAGTGATATCTTTTTATTTTTTTAGTTTCCTTTATTTAGAAACAAACTACACCTCATCTTAATGATTTATGAGTTTTTCGAAAACAAAGAAATCACACATCCACATGAACATGGGTATTTACAGGGTTCACTACTCAACCATAGCATTCAGTTCTTGTCATGGTTTATAAGTAATCAGATACCCAAAAATATATTAGAAAACAATCATATTGTGTTGATACAAAAAGTAGGATATACCCTTACACTTATGTAATAATATAATCAATACCACAATGCATATGGTTCCTCTTTCATAAAAAATGTAATCCATGTTTGTGTAATAGGTTAAGAAACAGATACTAGTTGTTTCAAAACAAGTTACTATACTACCTTATCATCTTTCAGATTAAAATATATTTAAAACAAAAATCATCACTTTCTTACCCAACAACATATAGAAGAATTCTTTTTGGACATTGTGAAAAAACTAGTCCGTTAGCTCTGTCTGATTCCTCTGTCTTACACCTCAGTCTAGAAAACATATGAAAATTAATACTATGGAAGAAATTATGAAACACTTTAACTTTACTCAAATAGCTATGCTTTATTTATTCATCTTATTCATTAAATCTTTCTTCTTATTATTTTATCTATAAAACTTAATCAGTAAATATTAGTCCAAAATACTCTTCACTCTAACAAAAGTTTTATCACTTTTATACTCTCTCTTCACATGTGAACACTATAACTTTCAGAATTTAGAATGTACTTAATTCTATTTATAGAAGATAAAAAGTTGTTTGTGAGGGAATTTGAATTTTTTCCCAACAATGTAAAATTTTGGAAACTTAATTTTGAATCTTATTTCCAATTAAACTTTGACTCATCCAGTGCTTCTCAAATATTATTTATTCTTTTCAAAACATATTTAACCTTCTTAAAACTGTAGCTTTATTTAGTATTTATAATCATTATTTACTTTGATACCAATGTCATTATAGTGAAAACATATAAGAAATAAAATCTTATCCTTACGATACTTCGTTCCAACTGAAAAAACATGAATAAATTCTCATTTTGACTCTCCATACTAATAAAAAAATATTCATATTGATTCTTTGTACTAACTAGGATACATGAAACTTTAAAACCATTATTATTTAAACATTGATGAAACTTTATTATAATTTAATTAATTTTCTATATAAATCATAAAAAATAGTAAAGGTACTATCACCCCTTGGATTAAATTTAGTAAAACAGTTAAAAAATAGCTTTTTAATGTTTCACCTTTTATTCAAAACATAAAAAAAATCCTCAGATTGAGGATCTTGTGTCTAATGAAGTATCTGTGTCATCAAGAAACTGATGGACTGGTCTGTGTCTTTTTATGATAGATCAGTGTCAACCATCATCTGATGAATCTTGAACCACTTGAAAATAAAATTAGATTTTTTTTATAATTGGCCCAATTTAAGAAATTGTTTTTATGAAAATGGTTTCCTAACTTTTTGATTATAATCCAGTTGATCGATCTCTATTTTAAATGGGATTATTAGTCCCAAAAATCCCCATTTTCTGATATATTTAAAAAAAATTATAACTAGTTTTCCTCTGATGAATCTGTGTCATGCCGCGTCCGATGGACCTTTGTTAGCAACAACATACTTTATTAAGGAACTTCTAATTGATGAATTATAATTCTAAATTGTTTAATTTGATGAATCTGAGATCCGGGTGGATTAGAAAATCTAATGGATCAGTTTATCATTTCTTCAAAAAAAACATTAAACTTCCAAAACTTTCTTCTTATAGAAACTCCTAATTTTTTTGTGACTTCTTCATGAGTTTTTCAACATATGTATTGATATAGAATCATCTGGATTAAGGTTCCCAACACATATTGTCCCCCTTTATTTCAGAATTATTAAATCATGAGCTCCTAAAAAACTTATTATATTTGAGTATTACAAATAAACAATACATCATCAAATTTTTGTCAAATGGATTGAAAGACATTCAAAAACCTATAAAATTTCTCATACTGATTTAATTTTTTTACAGACAAAATTTTCAACCAATGCAAAACTTATTTCAATAAATATATTCATAATAGAAAAAAAACTGATGAACATTATCATAAAGATTACATCTGATCTTCTAATTATGATTCCCCCTTTCATTCTTATCATCTAATCACCAAAACATACAAAGTGACATGATTTCTTCTTAATAAAAAAAAATAAAAAACAATAACCACAAAATTATTTCAACATCAAGAAAAAAATTCCATCTATTAAGGTCCCCACATATTTTTTAGGAGGATATTTATATACATGACAAGTGAGACTCAAGGTAAGTGTTTTCTCATCCTGTATTTTTTTTCTACGATATATATTCCATATGAAACAATTTTTTTTTTCTGTATATACTACCCATGAATGTTTTTTATGGTTCACATAAATAAATATATTGGGATTTATGTATCTAGTTTAGTATATTTAATTCATCGGGGATACAGATTCAAGGTTACTAAAGAATTAAGGTATTTTTGCCTCAATTTTATTTATTTAAGACACATGTTATATTATACACATATATTATTTTATGAGGTTTATATACTAACACTTTGAAATTTTATATCATTAATCAACTTTTTTAATATTACAAGTTCGAATTAATTTTATTCTTTCATGGGGATTATAATTTAAATTTGAAAAAGTGGTAAGAGTATTTTGTTAGAATCTCTTAATTTTTCAAGATTGTGTATGATTAAGTCTCTGATATCAAAATATTATAATTCACATTATTTGTTTTATCCTATGGTTATTCATGATATTTTGAATTAATTGTACCATTTTTTAACTGTATGGTACATATTTTTTTTATATATTGTTATTAAGAAAATTCGGCCATATTTATGTCTTTGACCTAAAATCTATTTTAATTCAAAAACAATGTCTTCCAAAAATGTTTTAATATTTTATAAAATATTAAAAATGATTTGTTAAAAAAATTTCACACAATGTTTTATTTTTTATAATAATATTTTTAAAAGGAATATTATTTTTCATTTTCCAATTGAGTAGTTTTTGAATCTATTTAAAATGAAAAAGGAATGTTTGTTTCACATGTAATACATGTATAGATTTATCAGTTTGTGTGACCATAATTTCATTGAATATTACATTAAGATTTTATAAGGTAATTTTTAAAGAAAATGTTTTTACTATTATTCTAGATTTTTTTCAATGTGGTTATCAATGAAAATAATTTTTGAAATTTTTAGTGATTTAAAAAGTGATTTTCAAAATGAAAAGGTTATTTTTCTATAGAAATTTTAAATGAAATTTAAATGGTGTTTCCATTATTCAAATTCAAAAAATACTGTTTTTACCTATGATCAAATGGGGATCTTTTATTATGATACAATCATTATTATTTCTCTGAATGAATTAATATTGTTTCAAAGTGATTTTTATCTAACAGATTTCTTTTCCATGGGTCAATCATGTTTATAAGAGATTTAAATATAACCATATTCTTTTATAGAGTTTAATCATTTAATAATTGGAATAATTATTGTCTCTATGAGTTTTATGATGAAATGGAATCTCTCTATACCTTATGTTGTTTTTATTGGGAATATTATATGATATTGAATCCTAGACAGCATATGGTGAGTCCATTATAGGTTAAATGATGGGTGCTCCCAAATAGTGCTCCAATGCATTGGGTAATATACCATTACTTAAGAGGTAGAAAGGATGGGGTTACCTGAGGTTTTATCCTATAGATTTAACCAAGATTTAGTTTCTTATGAAATGAAATTGACATTATTTATGAAGAAATATATTCCACGATACCAACAAGTTTTTTTATTCTAGCTCTGGGTTTATAATGTTTATTATGGTCAAGATTGATATCACATGGATAATTAGTATTAATTCTGATGACTCTTTCCACTACCATGTTTTCATATTTATGATCCTTGTATTGATGGATATTATTTTATCTATGATTCAATTTTTGACTCTGATTATGTCTTCATACCCTTATACACTTCTTATACTAATTGATTATATTTAATTGTTAATTATTAGGTTTAGCCTTATTGATCAATCGATATAACCCTTCTTATGTTTCCGTTTCCCCCAGGTTATAAAGAATGATTTTGGAATAATTATGTCTAGAAAGTATTTGATATGGATGATGATGATAAAAAAATGTAAAATAAGAAATTTTAGGTTAGAAGGGAGAAATTTGAATTTGAAAACATGGGTATTGATTTTTCCTGAGTTTTTCCTCATTCTATAAAAATTTAATCCAAAAAGGTCTATGAGAATATAAGTGATCCAATTTTTCCATTTGTTGTAGCACAGTTAGGGTTGGAAAAAACGGGACCCAAATATTGGAATCAAAGATGAACATGTAATGTTTATGATTTCAACCCTATTTGTAAGAGTGTGTGTTCTAGGATATTATAATTTCTCTGTAATCCAATCTCATTCAACCCCTCTCCCCTAAAAGATGATATACTATTTTTTTTCACCACATAGAAGCCTCATCTCCGCATTTCATATTTTTACATATTTGAATAGGATAAACATGTGATTAATGTATACTTAAAGTGGTATCTCATAACTCATACAGATGATCCCTCTGAGAATGGTCAATACAAATAAGGTGATATCAATTTGTACACTTCATTATGTATCTTCTTTGATTATAGTTGATCTAAAATATTCACATTTTCAATTTGAGTGTGCGTGCAGGTGTATCCCATTAGACATAGTCGATTCAATTCATTTGAATGATCAATCCTTATGGTGAGTTCAATTCATCATAAAAAATATGGTGACTTCTATAGATTTCACACACAAGATTTTTTAGGCATGGATGATATAAAAAATGCAATAAATCAATGATAAAACTTATAGTTGATTGAAGATATGCATTTTGGTAAATTGGTGTTAATCCATTCGGTATCTTCTAGTATTTATATGTGGGAATATTTTGACGATGAAGGCGACACTCTTCTTGATTTATTTGTGCAGCTACATTAGATTAATTAAGTGGAATTATTTTGGTATTTTTTAAAATTTTGATATAGTGGTAAAAACATCATTTGTCCCACATCATAGTTCACAAGTGCTGTGTTTCTACATATTAGAAAATGAATTCCCTTAGCCACTCAATGTCAGTAATGGGGTTTTCTCCCAACACCTACTAGAATCAGATTGTGTTGGACCCCTATGTCTTCGTATCACCCCTCACAGTGGCTTCAGTGCTCTCATGCACACCCTATAGGTGCTAGGTATGACTAATTTCACCGAACTCCAATTACCAGTCAGGTATACATTCCTCCCATGTGGTTAACCGTAGGGTCCCACAAATGGTTGTGGTGGGTCCTTGATTGGTTGTGGGTTAGACTATTTATAAAGGCCTAAAAAAATTAAATTTATAGTAAATAATTTAAGTGTTAAATACCATGCCACCAAAATTACTTCATCATATATTTATTTTATTAATGTTATATCAATATTATCTTAAATACTTATTTTAAATGCTTCAAAAATAATTATCCTCATTTAATTTTTTTAGGAGATTATCATAGTCCTCATCTGTTTTGAATTGAAAAATTTATTCCAAAAAATAGTTCTCCAGAATATGTCATCATCAATTAAGATCAGATCAAAATATTTTAGATAAATAATTAGAAATGTTCATGTATTAAATCTAGTTTCTTCAAATGAATCCATAATATTCCTAAAAAGATCACATCTTCATATTCACTCACCATCACATATTGACACATTGATACCAAAATCAAAACTTAGGCCCAAACCTATACCATGTTTTCATTTCCCATTATTATTGACTCATGTTTCTATAATTTTATGATTAATTTCATGTATTATGTCTGATGATTTATGTGAATAATCTTGACTTATGATATTTGTTTTATTAAGTATGATTTTATTATATTATTTTCATGTACCTTTATTTTATTCAAATAGCCACAAGTTCATCTTGTACTAACTTATTATATTCAATTTTTTTTACTTATGTTTACTGTTACTTATAATTTCAATTCACACTTTCTTATACTCCCTTTCCTTAGAGAAAAAAAATATATTTATTGATGTGTCTAAAAATGTGTCATGTTTAGAGAAATATTTTGGAGATGTTAAAATTTATCTCAATGTTTAATATATGAATTATTTTCCATGAATATATAAAGTGAAAAACATAATAAGTTTGGTTTAGGAAAAAATGTCTATTTCATGGAATAAAATATGAATTTTTTTATGTAGAGGGTTTTTTAATTCATTAAATATCTTATCCTAAAAGGCCTCAAGTATGTTAGTGATGAGTTTTTTTCTATAAATTATATACTAATGTATGGTTTATTTTTGGCCTTTATAGTTTTTATAAATTATGGGTTTAGATAACAGTAGAGGCTAGGATGTTATCAGTTGATAATAATTAATGAGTTATATCTATTATTAATGGTTTATATGTTTATGGGTCATCATAAATTTTAAAGGACATATACCCATTTCATGTTTTATGTTATTAGATCTTAAGGTGATTAATGATATTTTTGGGGATATTAATTGGGTTTTCATAAATAAACAAATTTTAGGTATAAATATACTTTAGGGGTGTTATGTTATTTTATGTTGAGTTAATTATTTCAATTTAGAAAAAATTATATTTTTTAATAATTGGTATCAAATTGTTTTGATAAAAAATTTATTAATTTTATATTCTAAGAAGTTGATTATTTTTGTAGAATGTTACATGATTATGGTTTATACATGAATTTGTTGGATAATATGTAGCTTTATATCTAAGAGGATGATATTATTTGAGGTATAATGTTTGAGTTAATATTTGGAATCATATAAAATAGTAATTGATGATATATGGAAAAATGATTAATATATTTTGGGTACATAACATAGTAAGGATGATTTTATAAAATATTTGAGATTCATAATTTTTTTGGATAAAAGTTATGTTAAATTTTAGAGAAATACTATGATGTAGGTTTTTATGTTTTTTATATTTTTTTTGTATAATTTAAATGCTTACAGTGGTTAAGTAATGAATAATTTTTATATAAAACTTATTGTAACATAGTTTGAACCAATAGAGTTATTATTTGGATTGAATCTGTTGAAGGATAAGATATTATAATATTAATATAATATAATACTATGATTTTATTAGATATATTCATATTAAACACTTTATATTTTTATAAACAGATACAAGAATTCCAAAAAAATTATTATAGAATCATACATTTAAAAACACTTTCCTTTATTTAATGTTAAAATACATTTAATTTTTGTGCTTTATATATGGAGAATTAATCTTAGGCATTCATAATTTGGAATATTAAGTGTATTAGTAGAGGATTTTGATAAAAAATATATCCAATAGATGAATTTTTCTTGTGGAAGATAAATATATCAAATTACAATATTTTCTTAGATAACATATCTTTATGAAAAATGAATTCATTAATAAAAATGATTATATAGGAATACAAGATTATGTGAGAAATGTCCCTAGCCGATCATGATATTCCATTGAAATGTCAATCATAAGTATGATTTTGAGAAATAATTATACACGGTTTCAAAAATATTCATTTTAGAGAATAATAAATATATTATAATTAATATTTAAATTAAATTTTCAAATAAAATATACATGTCTAATTTATCATATTTTAAGATATGCTAATTTTTTAAGAAAAAATTAAAATTGCAAGGATGAAATTTCATCAAGTAGGGGAGAATGTGAATACCCAAGTAATTCTAAGAATTCATCAGTTTATTATTTTTTATGACTTAGGAATATATATTTCTATATTTATTTTAAACTTATATATATGTTATTACCATTTATCAAAATATATTTATAAAAAATATATACCAATTATACTGTTAATTTTTTTTAAGTTTACTTCATAAAAAACAATATTTTTTATCTAGTGGTTAAATATATTTACTTAACATGATATGTATTATTATCTATCTATAATATTATTTAATTTGAATACTTTTTATAAATTATTTTTTGGTTAATTATATGCATTATTTTTTTTACTCATTATCAAAAATAATTTTATTAATTTTTGAATAACAATATGAATTTTCAATTTAAGAATAAATTATTATTCAAATAAATTGTTTTTCCATGTAATATATTGTTTTATTTAAAATTTAAAATTATAAATATTAGAATTGAAATTTTATAAATTAGAATTATTTTTTCTATCATTATGTAAAAAATAGCACTATGTGAATTTTTTGTATTTTTTATATGCAAACCGATTCTTTCAATAGTTAAAAAATAATATTTTTTTTATGAATACCATATCTTCTATTAAATCATCATGATTTAAATATTGAATAAAGATTTAATAAACACATGGAATGGATCTTAGAATATTTTATACTTAAAAAATCAAATAAATATAATTCAATGATTATAAATAAATTGATACGTGAAGATTAATATGAAACCATTACTAGTGCAGAACTAGTGTTTGCATAGCCTTTGAAAAGTTAGACATAACGAGTTTATGATAATATTTAAGAGGTTATATGGTTATTCTATATCATTAGGATAAATATTAATAAATTATTTTGTTCATATTTTTATATTTTTAAATTATATAACATGTTAATTATTGAAATTATTACCCAGCACTTGAGAAAGGTAAGAAAACTCAATATTCATATCATAAAAATTTTATCTGTATAGAAAAAAGAATAAATAAATAAATTAATATTTTTATATGATTATATTTTTGAATAATAAATTATACATAAAATTTTAATATATTTATAATATTTAAAAATTGGATAATTACCTAAAGCACATATGTAGCATTGATACAACACTTAGGTTTAGAATAAAGAAGTCAAATAAAGTGGTTTTAGAAATATTTTAAATGACCATATAAGAATTAATTTGGTGCCCTATGATTTTTATGCTTAAAAATCATATATAATATATTATTTAAATAATTAAATCTAAACTCCTTATTTATGATTATATATTGAATTCAAATTATGAAAATAACCATGTATATGAATTTAAATGGTATTATATATGAAAAATGATTTATAAATAGAAAAATAAGAAAATATTATCTTGATTCATGTAGGGATGAACACGATCAATTATAAAATATCTTTTTCATTTATGAAAAAATTAATTCTTTAAAATTACATTCATTACCCTTAAATGTTGAATATTTTTTGAAATTACATAAAATATGGCCTATAAAAGGGGTCTCATTATAACAATTATAGGGAACTTCTCATGTTCATTTTTCTATACAATTTACATCAAAATAAGTTTCTAAAAATAATTTTTTACATTTATAAGGATCTAAATTTTCTGAAATACCATTATCCAAATTTTTTAGACCCAACCTGAAGGATATTTTACAATGTACAAGGAAGTTAAAGGATCTATAAGGTGAATTGGGGATCATGGAGAGGTTTTTATTTCCATGTATAAGTTATTCCCATGTATTGTTCTTCTATTTAATAATATATCATGTATAAATAAATTTTTTTAACATTTACCATAAACTTTTACATTAATTTATAATGAATTGATGGTTGCCTTTTCTTCATAAAGGAATTATAAATCATAAATTACATTTATTGTAATGTTTTTCAACCTAATCTCACTTTGAAACCATGATTTTCTATGTTTGAAGTCATTTTCTAACTTTTTAGTTCTTTGTCTCTAAACTCAATTTATTTTAATTTCGTCTTATAATTTTTATGTTTTACATGTGTCCTTAAAATTTGATCTCAATTTATTTCAGAACTGAACTAAAATGTTTTCTTATAAGTAGAGTAAACCATATCTATCCTTTTTAGTTAGAAATAATTCTCCTCCATGTTCATATTTTTTATTTTTTTACAAAATTACTTATTTATACATATATGATTAATTGAGGAAGCTTCAATTTTTCTATACTGTTATTATAAAATAATTAAATGAATAACTTTTTAATGTTTTTCACATTGGTGATAATCTATTTAATTTTACTTTATTTATAATTATTTGAAAGGATTATCTATATAATACTATTAATGTGATCAAAAAGTTTCTATCAACTTATTAAATATTCTTTAATAATATTCTTATACCATTTTCATAATTTTTCAAATTAGTTTCCATTATAATTATTTTATAAATTATTTTTTTTGAAAAATAAGTTATTAAAAATATAAACAACTATTTATTCTTATTTTTTGAAGTTATTTTTTATTACTCATATAAATGTGCTTTCATTTATTTCAATGTACTTAAATGTATCATGTTGTTTACTAGGGTCATGTTGCAATTAACCCATCCACCTTGTAACTGTGGATGACTTATGATCATTTCTTTTTGATGTTTTCCAGAAAACCATTTCATTCTCACGAGTTAATTATTTTATGATATAATTATGAATGTTTTCATATATGTGTGTAAATGATATGTATATCTCTCATTATATTTTGTTTTTTTCATATAATTATATATCCATCCAATGCATTATATAATGAATTATATCTCATGAGATGACATGTTTAGAATTTGGAGGAAACTTTATTCCATTATGGGACTCTAACTACTCTATAATGATGGTATTATATTTTACCCCTGAAATGGAAAATTATTTCTATGTATATATATACCACATTATTATGCCTATGATATGTTTTTAGAGATCATGAATATTGACTCAAGTTTCCACACTCCTATGTATCATGTCTTGTGTTTTTAGAATCATTATCAAAGACTCATGATTCATGATATATATTATTTTAGTATTATTTTATTTTATTTTGTGATACATTAAAAATTAATTCAATTTACCAAATATAACAATTTAGATTTTAATAAATCATGTGTAACATTTAATGAGTTTGTTTTCATGGGAAAAAGTTCATTTTAGTGAAAAATTTCATTTTTTTAAGTATGTGTTTTTTCATAATTCATAAAAACACTATACCTAAATGGTTTTAGAGATTTTTTTGTGATTTTTTTTATTACCATGTAATTATGTATAGATTTGATTTGGAAGTTTTACATAGATCACCTTAAAATTAATGATGATATTGAACATATTTTCATAAAACCATTATGTACCTTAGTGATTATGAAAAAATAGTTAAATATTAGACTTTGACCAACTCCTGAAGATTTAGTATGTTTGATAAATCCCATCTTATAATTTTTTTATTTCTAAACATTATTTTTAATCATGGTATGGTTAAATTAGACATTACCCTATAGGATTCCAGTCACAGGGGAAAAATAATTTACTAGAAAGAATTAAATTCAACATGAGTGGGGAATTATCATGGAATTTTGTATCACTAATGAATAAATAAAAGGAAAAATATTATTAATATGTATTATATTGAAATTGATTCAAAGGTTGTAAGGAAAAAATTATTATAAATTTATCAAGAATGTTTATAACCAATGGTGTAAATTGAGAAGCATATAAATTCATCAACTACTTTCTTTAAACTAAAAATAGATCAATTATATATTGTGTTTTATATGTGGTTCTATATTTCTATTTATATTTCTAGTATTTTCTTTAAAATTTAAATAATTCTTAAATACTTATTTATATTCAAGAAAAATATGAATATATATATTTATCCTAAATTAAAATAATGTTAGTGAAAAAATTGGTCAAAATTAGATAATGATAAATGAAAATAAAAATAAGTAAATTTTATTGTAAATTAGTCAAAAATTATGAAATTTGGGAATGCTAATGTTTTGGAGAATTTCAAGGATGAAATTTTGAAGTTTGGATAATTTTTTTATGAAGAAGAAGCTATATAGTTTTTCTTTGTGATGATACAAGAATTTTTTTGGATATATTTACAGTGATATCCTGACATGTACATGATATAAAAATTTAAATTTTGTTTGAATATAGAATCTTATGAATCATAAATAGAATAAATTACTCAAAATTAATGGAAATGTTTGATGACCAGTTTTGTTGTGAATGATAACATAAATATTAAAAGACAATTATTGGTGAAATATTAATAAAATAGATGAACCTAAAAGAATGAACATGTGTTTATAGAAAAAATAAAATTTAAATTATTGATATTTTTTTATTTTTGAGGTAATTATTTCTTAAAAATGATAAATAATTACTTTTTAGTGCATTGATTCATATTGATGATTCTTTATAACAGCTAATGAGATGATATTTAAATTTCATTCATGATATATAATGTGAATATATAATAATATATTGTATTTCATAGAATTTTAACAAATTTTGAATCTTTGTTGATATAATAATGGGTTAGTTGATTTTGGTACATTATTATATGACCATTTTATGCATCCTAGAAAAGACCCTTTTTAGGTGAACCAAATAATTAATCTTACTCTTTATTATTTATATACATTATTAAGACAATTTTATTTATATGAAATATAAAATATATTAATGGGTACATGGAAAAAAACGAACATGATATATTTGGTTAGAAAAATACTCACACTAATTCAAACCCCTCCTAGGGTGATTGAGACCTCAATAGTTTCTATAACCTCTAATTAGATAGTTATACCATGGTTAACATGAGGTTATTTGGGGCATAATGAGTTACTAGTGCAATAATTTAATTCACATATCATTCATGTCTTTTGATGATGTTGTTTTATTCCTTAGTATGATTCTTCGAGATCTATTATGATATTTAGATATTATCTTATCTTGTAGTTCATTACACTTCTAGTTATTTTATGGTATAAAATTTTTATAGGATATAACAAAAAAAAATTATTGTGAATAAAACTTAATTCATTTCAAATCTAAGATATTTATTGATGTTGTTATTGATTTGTAATTAGATTTCATTGTTATCTGATAACATGATGGTTGCTTTTTTGTTGATGGTTATATGGTGGGAAAGTGACCTATTAGGTATTCTATTTAGTAGAATATAAAAATTATATTTAATATTTTTTATATATATTAGGAATATATATTATACGAAATAAATACAAGGTTTCATTTGGTTTTGAACAATGAATGATTAATTTTCACTATCTGAGAGGAAATTTTAAATGTTCACATTTTTTAGTGAAGATCCCACTATGTTTCTAAGTTTCATATGTTGTAAATGTTTTTAAATAGAATTTAATTGTTTTTAGTTAATTATAAGGATTTAATTATATAAATATACTAAATTGGTTTTAATGAATATGTTTTATGAAATTTTTGTTGATGTATCCCTACCTATTGATTTAAGATTTTTGAATGATGAGAAGATGTTCTCATATATTATTATCTTATAAGCTAATAAGTAGTGTTCTTTCATTTTTAATATTTATATATTATTTATTAAATGATGGAAAATATTATATGGTGACATTGAGTTTAATTATAGTAATTTTTGGGAAAATAATAATACCAATATCATGTGCCTTGATGTCAAGGGAATCACATTTTTATCATCATTATGAAGTTTCCTTAAGAAGTTTATTGAAGTAATATTTTGGATAGTGAACCAGGAGTCCAATGGAATGAGATTAACAGACAATGAAATCTGAGAATAATGTAAAATTAAGACCATAATAAGGTTATTAGACAAAGTCATATGGAATGAGGTGGTTCGATAGAGTATGGAACCAAATATTAGTTCAAAAAAATTCCATGTTACCTTAGAAAAATAACTTAATATGAATATCTATTAATGTTATATGATGTCTTCCTTATTTATTAAACATCACAATTCCTTTTTTTATATTATTCAATGTAAATGTATGTATGATGAAAAGACTCTATGAAATGAAGAAAAATCATGTGATTCCTTATTTTTATCCAAATTAACAAACATAAGGACTTTTATATGAAATTCATGATTATTAAAAAAGTTAGAAAAATAAAAAAGTTGTTACAACCATAGAGAATCAATGGTTCCTAGAAGTGAGAATTCCTATGAAAGTTCTCCACATAGAGATATGATTTTATGTTTAACTGGTAATGTTTTACAACTAAAGCTGTAATTGAAAATGAAATCTGGATGACTATTTATAAGTTCATGATGCCACATAATGAATTGGATTTCATTAGATAATATTTTTTTTGACTCAATCAAACCTTAGTTTTTGAATGATCATATAATTTTTTATGTGTAATTGGATAAATATTATTTAACAAAATCACCAAACAGAAGATTATAGGATATGGTGTTAGGCATAAGTTTCTAAGTAAAACCATTATATAGATGTTTCTGAGGAGATGCATCGGTTAAAAGTCTCTTAGTAGATCTATCAAGTGGAGGGATGAGAATCCTTATACCTAAAACAATATTTTCGAACAAATAAATCCTACTAATTAGTAGGAGACAAAGTTTTTTCTATTTAATATTTGTTTGAAAATAAAATAATTAGATTGATGAAGAATAAAATTGATATTTCTGAGTGAATTATCTATACAGAGTAACTTAAAGATCTATATATATAAGAATCATGTAAATATTTTGAGATTTGAACCTATGTTATTGTACCTGATGGAACATATCAAACTGTTTCCATTAAATAAATATAGTGAAAAATAAAACAAAATGAACTATGTGAATCTATCAAATAGACTAACCTAGTGAAGGAATACTAGATAGTGTTTTACCAGATAGAGAATAAGTTTGGTGTATGTACTAGATTAATTGGTCAAATATCATTATATTGAATTTATAGATTCAAACCTTTTGTTATGTTGTTCTGGAGATTCAACAACCCAATAATATCTAAATAAATATTGTGATTTATGATAAGTTTTCAAGATGTTTGAATAAGAACATTGACATCATGATTTAAGTAATGTTACAATGAATATTGTTGACTTCTATCTTTTATGAAAGATTGAATGAATTCAACTAATGAAATATTTTAGTTGAATATTCAAATTTGGAAGTGAGAAATTCAAATATGAGTTTTTACCTCCATATTATTTTTCAACGAAACTATTCATATATAAACCGGGAATGGGTTTTTTGGGATTATTGATTGAGCTATTGGTCTCAAAGTTTGTTGTGGCTATAATTATTTTTGAAGAATTAATATTTATTATTAAAGTGTATTCCACGAATCATATGAGTTATTCTATTTTTGGTTGAACTATCTCACATTGGAGGAGGAATCAAAGGGATTATGATGTACTAGATAGTGTGGGAGAACTAATAAAAAATAACACACTAGTTAAATAATTAGGGTACCATATGGAGTGTATACGATTCATAAATATTGAGCCAGAAGGAGAAGAAGGTACCAAATAGAGAAAATAGGATAATATGAATAGGTTATAGATGAAATCATATTGGATGGACATTATTATATCATGATGGAAAAGTTAAAGATGGATGAAGAAGTGGAGAAAAGAGAATTTTTTTGTTTTTCATTTTGAAGTTAATGTAGTTTGTATGAATAACTTTGAATATAAGTGATAAAGAAGAAGATATGTGTGTTCATAACTATAAAAGTATCTTTGAAATAATAAGGACGAGAAGAATGAAGAAACAATATAAAATTCAATAGAAGATACAATAATGGGGGAATATTTGGTTATTCAATGAAACAACAAGAAATTAAAGGAAACAAATATCGCCAATATAAATAAAAAGTATAGAGGTTAAGTAGGATGAGGTCACCACCAGTACCAGGAAAAAAGATATTTTCCTATTTCCTTCCATATCTGTTTGGAACTAGACATCATCACAATATTATTTAAATTCCAAATGATTTTAATTAAGAATATCATTATAGTGGATAATCTATTTTACTGTTTTCACCATACAAAGAAAGGAATAGCTAACCTTATTCAGTAGAGAACCTTGTAAAAATATAGCTTGCCGTTATATACTAACTTTCATACCATTTCATATAATAAAAGTGACTAAAATAGGAGACCCAAGATCCTAACTAGCCTAAGTGGTAAAGGGATAATAATAATTGATGGTCTAAAAAGACCCTAACATTAATTTATCCCCACCTCAATGTTGAGTTTTAACTAAAGTGGTTATAACATGTGGTATTAAAGGCATGATTCACCTATATTGTATTGTCTACATAGAAGTTATTCCATTTGGATGATTTGAGTTTATTTCTAGTATTTATAATGAATTTCAGTTTTGTATATGATTAATCTATACTATATATGGATTTTATTTCTACAAAGATTTATCAAGATAAGAGGAAGAAAGATAAAAGAGATACAAAGAAGAAGTCACTTTTGAGCCATATTGAAGATGGATGTTCAGTATCTCTATGCCATGATAATAAAGAAGATAGAATTGGATACCAATGTGATGAACCAGTAGTTTAAATTACCACCATGGAAAAATAAAACCTTTCAACCACAAGTATATCATAATTACATGATCATGAAGTATGCTAAAACTATTGTAAAAACTTTCATCAGTAATGAGATCCTAGCATAAGTGTTAATGATAATCTATCTATAAATTTTCAAAATATATTATTTAGTAAATTAAAAGTTATTTCAAAATTAATTCTCAAATAAATACTCAATCATATTTATGTATTATTTGAATGTATTCTGAATGAAATCACCTATATTGATTAAGAAACAAATAACATGGATAAATATTTAAATGAATTTTTTCTAGAATATATATTTCTCTCCAAGAATATTTGATCCTTTGAGACTAGAAAGGTGGATCATTAAATAATTTCATAAAATTATAAAACTATTGGTTAAAAGAAGTTTATAGTAAATAAGTACTAAATAATACTCTTGAATAGAATATCTATATACATAAGGAAAATTTAAAAATAACATTAATGTCATTTATTTTCAATTGGAAATAATATTCAAATGGATCAAGGAACCTGACTCATTTTTATAAAGAAGTTTTAAGATTCATGATGAAGAAGTTGGATCAATAAAGAATGATTGTAGAGATAAGTTTGTTATGACTGAATATTAGATGAAAACCCTCAATATAAGATATATAAAATTGGAAATCAAGATTATAAATATTAAAAATGAATATATTGAGTCTTCATAAAAGAAAGAAAATGTGGTTTATTACACTCAATGCTCAATAGAGTATTTTAATGATAAAAACATACAATACGAGACATGTATATCATGAATTCATTTTATGATCTCTCTCAAGTAGCTATAAATAAAGTGGTATGATCATTTCATGGTTATAATAAATCCTCAAAATATTATTCCTGGGAGATTATAAAGTTAATAAAAAATTATCCACTATTATGGATGAATGAAGGTGATAAGAATCAGAAAACAATTCCTAAAGTGGATATGAGAATAAATTTGTATGTTTTTTCATGGAAAATAGACCAACTTGTTATGAAGAAAACCCAACCACGTCATACTCACACTTCTATAAAGTCTAAAATGCATTATGTAGACATAAAAAGATCAATGTTTGTGGGAAAATGGTAATGATACAATAGATCAGGGCATTATGGATTAGTTTTTTGAACGATACTCTAAATTTAATATCACAAAGGAATACCATATCAAGGGGGAGTAAGACATTGATGAGAAAGAAATGTTGATATATTCAAAAAATATAAACTTTAAATAGATTTGGAAAGTATGAAAATATATTTGATGTATGAAATAATTTTAGTCAAAATATTGGTACATTATCATATCATCATGTATAAAAATAAAATAATAAATTAAGTCCTTAAGTGATTGTGAAGGAAAAAGAAGTAACCTTGCGATTTATTCAATTGAGTGTTTAAAAAAAAGTTTCCCAAGATGATTTCAATTGGAATAGGTGAGAAGTAATTGGATTCCAAACGTAATAAGTTGAAGAAGAGTTATGTACTCAAAAGTGATAATATGAATAAAAAATCTTGATAGAATCCGTATTATATATATTAAGGAAACCAATGACCCTAGTGATATATTAGTTTTTTGGATACAAGATCCAGGGAAGGAACAAAACATGGATAAAGTAAAAGTATAAGTTTTTGGTAAAATAAAATAAAACATTCCAAATGCAAATATAAAACATTATGATAAGTTTTAAACAGAAGAAAAAAAACTTCTTAAGAAATATTTTGTGTGAGGTGCAACATGGTTGGACACACACCCAAAGACTACTCTAAAATATATACCACAAAATAAAAGATCTTAGTGAAGAGTGAAGTTTCCCTAGGTGATAAAAGTTAATTGATGTCTTTTGAAAAGTGAATATTTGCTCATAATGAAATTGGGAGATTGATATAATCCATGAATAATGGAGAAAATAAAGAAGCTCATCTAATAAGAACATCTTATCCATACTATTCATGTTAAGAAGAAAATAATACCCAATTTAGTCCCTATATATTTATTTTTAGTATTTTAAAATTCAAAATAGTGAAATGATGGTGAATAATAATCTTCGAGGGAGAACCTTTGATAGTAGATACAATGTCAAAATTAGAAAACATTCTATAGAGTGGTTGTCATCATAGAATGATTAACATATTTCTACAATAAAAAATATTATGATTGGATCATCCTTGATAGTGTTGAATCCACTGATATCAAAACATGATAGCTAAGTAAAGAGGTTCCCATCTTGGATTGATCTTACAACTACAATTACAATGGAATATATTTATTATGATCATCCTTAGTGAAGATGGGTAAATTCTTAGGCCAATACAACCATGTGAAGAAGATCAAATTTTATGTATTATCAACATGAATATCCTAAAGTATATCTATTAAAGAGTTTCATTGTCATAAAGATCATGAGAAAGGTCTTCTTGAGGGAGAAACACGTTGAGTATGATGAAAATAATTTTAGAATCACTATCTCATAAATATCAAATTATTATGGAATGACCATGAAGAAGGTTCATTGATAGAGGTACATCATTATAAATCACTCATCCTCAGTTACTAATTTTTTAAACACAGTAAAGGATAATTTTTCATGGCCCAACCAATCGGGGTTCTTCTAGATGGTTATATCACACACATGAGAGGAATTATCCTAATATACTTGTACACACATAGAACCATATTTAAATACCCATGAAAATGTAAAAGGTAAACAAAAAATGTACCATAATTTATGGATCACATCTATCCCACATTAGATTTTGAAAAAATGACATGATGATAAAAAATAGAAAAATACAATCCCACCTAAAAACAAAACACATACCAACCAGATAAATGAGAGGGGACTGTTTTCAGACTCGACACTAAGACAATCCATAGTCTATTTATGAAATTCTATGTTCTAGATACTTCCATTCATTAAATAACACCATCAAAAGGCCCATCAACTATATATGAAATGAAATGAGTGGAAATCAACCATTCAAGGGTTAGTATAAAAATACATAATTGGAAACCCAAAAATCAAAAAACAAAAAGCATTATGAGTATTCATATCATCAATAAATAGGTATATTAATCAACACATAATAGATAATGATAATAAAAACCCAAATATACACATAAAAAATAAAATTGACAAAGTAGTCTCAACCACACATCCATCCACATGATTTTGTTTCAGGATTCAAGGTAACAATCATCCATGAGAATCCAACTCATGATACATGCTTTCAATTATGGAACTCATCTGTGAGGTTGTTCTCATAGGGGCTCACTGAATAACAACACACTAAAACTTCAAATAACTCAATACACATATAAGGGATAACACCCATGATCACTATGGTATATCAGAAATTCTATTAGATCCACCTTCTAGATAGTGGAACAACACCCTATGCATAATAGTCACGTAGATACCCCGAACCCAACCGAGGACAATAATGGAATTATAGAGGATCCCACCCTACATAAATATGTGGATAAACTGATCTCTATATGAGGTAAAACACATAATGGGGATCAGAATCCTATGATCAGGAAAAAATTCTAATTGTAACCTGTTGACGCTCCTTTTCGTCAAAAATTCTAATGATTGAAAAAGGGGAATACCTTAAGCACAAAGAGATTCATCCTTTGAAGAAACATAAAAAATTTACAAAGGCATGAACAAGGATTAGTTTGAGCATGGGCCGCGCAAGTTTCAACATGGTCGTGCAAGTATACTTGCGCGCCACATATTGGTCGCTCAGGTGACTTGCATGACCTATTTTGATTTTTGCCCAAGGTCTTCAATGG
The DNA here is from genome assembly GCA_963277665.1 of Viscum album. NCBI lineage: Eukaryota > Viridiplantae > Streptophyta > Magnoliopsida > Santalales > Viscaceae > Viscum > Viscum album. The sequence continues at coordinate 1,298,703,013 of OY728135.1, forward strand.
CATATAAATACCCCTTGTGGGACCCCCATTTCGAGGATGAAAAATTCCAAAAGTAAAATTTAATCTCTCGATGCCATAGTCTCTACTAGAAGTCTTCTGAACACTTATAAGGTAATTTCTTACCTAGAATAGAAGATCTAAAGAGGGGGAATAAGGACTAAGTGTTGAAATTCATCAACACTTGTGCGCCTAAGTGTCTAACCCTTAAGGGAAAATGAAGACACTTGCGCTCCACCTTATCCCTTCAATAGAAGCTGTGCTCCACTCTTTTGGAAGATTTAGGGATAATACTAAGGGCTTGAGCCAAGCCTCGCCCAAGTATTACCTTATTGATTAACCATCACACAAGTACACTCGTGTCCTGTAAGTATACTTACGCGACCATGACTTGTGCACCCAAACAGAACCTGTGTGCCTACCTCTTTTTGGGTGCCCCTCCTGCCTATTTAACTCTTTTCTTCAAATCCACCTCTCCTCTTCGAGATTTAACCTTCAAAACCCTCTTTAAATCCATTTATGGCATGGTTCCTTTGTTAGATTCCTTATCTGAAAGGAATTTTGTGGAACATCTCTCAAAACTTAGTGATTTACATATCATTATATCACTAAGGTTAAATATTTCCTCCATTCAACCTCATACTTCAATATGAGAAGATCTTTAATTTAGGCATCCTCCTTAGGAGTAAGCCCCAAGTTCCCAAATCTCGGCATCCTCCATAAGAGTAATTCCCAATCATAATTTTCCTCTAACCTGGGCCTCCATTTCAGGAGTAAGCCCAGTCCAAGTTCTCTTAAAATGGGAATCCTTCTCAGGAGTAAGCACTGTTCATAATTTTCCTTAACTTGGGCCTCCTTCTCAGGAGTAAGACCTAAGTTTCAAGTCCCCTTAATCTGTACCTCCTTCTCAGGAATAATCCCCTGTCATATTTTCCTTTGCTTTGGGCTTCCTTCTCTAGAATAAAACCCAATCATAAGTCCCCTATAATTTGGGAATCCTTCTCAGGAGTAAGCCCTAAGTTAAGTATCCAAATATCCATAAAGCACACATACCTTCAGGGACCTTGTTCCCGGGCTTCTTCCCTAAAGTAAGTCCCGATCTTCATCTATCTGGGAAATTATACATATGTAAGCCCCACATTATTTCTTATTATTGCATTTTTCATGAAAAAATCATTAGGTTTTACTGATACCTCTTGTTTCTCACACCGAGCATGACTCACGTGAGCCTAGAGCGTAAAAGTAATTATGAAATCTTTCTTTGGGCCATCAATCATGCATAAACTTCATACTTCTTCATTTTAACTACACGGGTTCTGATTCCTTTTCTAAAAAGGATACGTAGGTAGCCCATCTACAGGTACGATCCCAACTCTGAAATAATCCATGTCCTTCTGAATGACAATAAACTTCCAGTGCCCCACTGAGTGCCTTTAAAACCAGTATGGTAATCATAATGACCAAGAGATTTATATAGAACGTGTCAAAGGATACCATTGACTAAAAATCTCTAACAAATTCAGATTATTCTCTATCGATGAAGAAACTCAAATACATATAAAATATTCTCTAAATATCAGACATATTAATCATTGATTGTCAGATCTAAAGGAATGCTCATTTTCACACTTGGTAATTTAATAAGGATTCATGAACATAACTCAATTCTATAAAGAGAGTCTTGGAGTAGACAATAATTCCCCCCAAAAAGGTGTGATGAGTCCGACCTCCCTTCCTCTCGACCAATGCAAATTCTTAAGCCTCATCGATCCACAACTAATGAGTACCTACCTTTGGAAAGTATGTCCAAATGGATAGAGAATCATTGGATGTTTCTGGTTCTACGAATAAACCCGTTAGAAACCGATTGGAATGTTTGAACCTTAAACAAACAAGGTCATCCCCATTTCTAGACGAAACAAAAAATGGTGTACCCCACGTGAATCCTTAACCAAGTTAAAATGATGTTTTACTTATTTGTTAGGCCCCTATTTATACTCAATGGGAGGGCCAACAAAACAATCAATAACATATGTGATCATCCTAAAGATGTAGTGGATGAACTTATCTTGATAATGTCTGTTATATCAAACATGCACTTGTTTCCAAGATCTCTCTGCATTACAGAAATGGCTTCTCTAAAGTTCACACCTGTGTATACCTCTGCCACTACTCCTACTGGATCCTCGTCCGCTCTGAAGACGACATCACCTACTCAGCATCTTCAACGCTGGGTATCAAATGCACTGGTTAAGGAATACTGTCAACATGGTACCATTCTAACTCTGGAGGATACTTTACAATCCCTCCAAGTCAAAAATTCACCCTGGTTGTCCGTACAGCGATGACCAACAATCAAGAAACTGGTGGTGCCAACCACCATATCCAACCGTTTCGGGTCGTTATCCCAAGAACACAATCACCAGTCCCTCCCATATTATGGGGAGGTGAATGAGAAGGTCAATCAAGGCTTTAATTCAAGGAAACATGACTCCTTCCCGAGGGCTCCAATCAAATATCGCCGCCAGACTCGTGTGGCTGTGCAGCCTCAACATGAAGAGGGTACCGCCTTTAGGGGTTCGACTCAGGTCCCTCAAACCCGAGTCTACAAGATGAACCACCAGAGGTGAAATCTGGTCAATAGGGAGCATGTTCTAATTTCTTCCCCCTCCGGAGAAGTCCATCAATCCAACTTGAGGGAAAGCAATGAGCATGCACATACACCCGTCCATCCTGATGTTACTGCCCAGCAGACTCGTCTGGTAGTAACATGTCAATCCCGCCAGAACATTATGGCAAAGTATTATAGGCAGACATATACACCTATTTATAACTCATCATCTAGTCATCAGGCTCGTCTTACTACAACAAAAGAAGCTCACCAATCTAATATGGTGGAAATTGATAAGCAGGAACATACACCTGTTTACAATCAACAATTCTGTCAGCAATCTCATCTACCAGTATTAAAGGAAAGTCGTCAACTATACTTGATGAAGAATACACAACAGTCACATACACCTGCCAATGTTGATCAAGCCTACCAACAGTCTCATTTGGTAGCACTCATAGAAGTTAGTCGGAAAGCTCTGAAGACAAATTTTGAGCAGACTCAACTCTCTGCCCCCCATACATGAGTACTTTTAGAATTCACTGATAGGAAAAGGAGGAAAGGAGTAGGAATACACACCTACTCCAAGCATGTAATGGACGTATATTTCTGTTCAAACAGCTGAAGTCACCAAGCACATTCTAACAATGGTGAAAGAGCAGAAGCAAATCCCTGCTCATATTCTGGATGCCTGCCAAAATATTATAACAAATTCAGCAGAATCACAGGGAAAGAAATGAAAATCTGTCCCTACATGTGGAGTTACACATCAAAATATTACACCGAAATAGATACATACCTCTGTTCCAGTACAAGGGGGTTGTGGGGTATACTCCCCCATGTCATACAGACAATCAATTTAGGCACATACACCTGATTTGAATGGAGATAATCAGCCTAACCTGACCATTTCTCCTAATCAGGACCATACACCTGCCCATAATGACCACTTTTATCAAAAAGTGGTTCCTAAAGTGAGTAAGAATGCATCTAAGAAAAAGAACCATCCAACAAAGTCAAGAAATCAAGAGCCAATCTGTAATAAGGCCTTGCTCGATGATGGAGTTATTGAATCCCTCGGACAACTATCTGTTTCAACTCAAGATTCTACTATCTCATTTCCCTATAGTGGGAGTATTAATTCTATAGGTATTCATCAGAAACTTCCTCATAAAGGATTGTTTCATGATAGTTTGGTCGATCTTGAAGTATCATCTTCAGATGAGATCCACAAGAACCCTTTGTGTGCCCAGAAGATCAAGGAGAAAAAGGTTTCAACTTTTACTGCAACCCACCATGGTGGTCCTCAATATGATGATTAGTTTAGCTATGAATGTCCTCTCCACATTGGTAATTCTCATTTCCTAGAAAATTATTCAAAGAACAATGCAGTAACGAGAATTCCCTCTTATCTTGAGGCACTTGCAAATGTGAAGCCAGTCATGTCTGATGCTTTACCGCTAGCAGGTGAAATACTTTCTCAATAAGAAGATAACCCGGGGTGTAGGTCATTCTACGAATCACCCCTGGGTCATTCATCTTATAGTTTGATAAGTGAATTCTCTACCAATCTTATTGAATCTTATGAAGAAACAAGGAAGCACTAGCTCTGGTCTAATCATGTAGAAGAATCTTCATCGAATGATAAGGAGGAAGTGATGAATATGAGAAAACAACTGGAGAAAGGTGAAGTACCAGTCATGTTTTGTCCTTTGGCTGAATCTTAGTATGACATTCCAGAGATGTTGACAGAAGATTTTATTCACGATATTCATCTCAACATGTGGAAATCTCTTTGTCACTTGAAATAGAAAATATTATCTTATGATGAATATGAATGTCATGTAAAGATAATATACGGGTTACAATGCCAAATTGATTTGGCATCTCTCTCAGTTTCTCGATATCCGAAGGCTGAAAAGAAGCAGAGAGCCCTTCAGCGTTCACGCCTTGGCGCACTAAAAAGATTGCGCCAGCTAATTGCCAATGCCCCATCTGATATTCATATCAAGAGATGGGGTGTTCATGGAGCATTGCATTTCACTGTACTCTCCAGTCAAAAAATCCCTCCAAAAATGGGCTCATGAAATGTTATTTCCCATGGCCGGCCACAACCAATTGGTTTTGTTTGTAATCAAAGGATTGATCAGGAACATGCCGTAACTAGTTGTTCCCAAAGTCAGGCATACAAAGAACAAGTTGTTGAATTACTCTTGCATCAGGTAAATGAGAATATCGAACATGCTTCTCGTTTAGAGAGAGCGCATCATCAGGTGACAAAAGTGCCAGAAATCATCCAACGGTCATTTGAGACAGGTGATTTGAGTGGATGTAGGTTGATACATCCAGCCAATTTCCAGACTAAATTCCGCAAAATCAGGAGAGATCTTAAGAAAGTCTCAGATGTAGCAGCTCAAGAACCACCCTAGATTTCCAGACTGGGGACTCTTTAACCCAACCCATGGAATCAAAAAACAGGATTCGAGGAGTTGAGCAGGAACTTCAGAAATAGCCACAGTCCACCGGAATGGGGACTTTTTCAAATCCTCAATCTCTTCCATAGAGAAAGTCAGTCTTCTCTCGATTAGGGAAGAAGCTACAAGAGGAACGAAGAGCTGAATTATCAAGAGATCCCCTCTAAATTAATGTTCATCAAGAAGTTCCTGAGGGACCAAATCAGCAAAATACAATGTCTCATCAAGGACATGGAAGAAGAAAATATCGCAGAAATGCCAATATAAGGGATGAAATGCATTATGCATTGATAAATGTCATCAATGCCGTTGTTGCTGATCCTCAAGAACATGAGGCTCACTCAGAGGGATCAGATGAAGAAGTTCATACTTAAGAGGCTATATACACAGAGGAAAATGAAGAAGGTGTTCGTACATGAAATCAAAGGCTTACCAAGAATCTAGGTATTTCTTCAAATAACCAACTTCCCCCTCTCCGAAAGGCGTCCAACAAGAGGAACAAAAAGAATCAGGTTACATTCGACCCTTACTCTGGAGAAGTCCAATCACTCTCACTAGAGAAAAGGTTTGCACAACAGGAGGAATAAATGAAGGAATTAAGGAGGTTGCGTGCAGAACTACTTCAAGGTAGCCTTCCTCCTAAGGGTGCTGGAGTCAGTTATTCAAGGGAATTTTTTGAAGCTACTAAGATGGATAAATAATATCCTCCTTTAATAGTAAAACCTCACAGGTCTAATCCTATGGGGCATGCACAACAAAAATCAGTGGTGCTACCATCAGTTGCAGGACCAACCACCACATCTGTCCAAGCTCCAGTTATTGTACCTGCTCAGGTCCAAGCTCAAAAATATGTTTCTCAAAAGTTAATAACTACCATTGAGTCATTAACATCTCGGTTAGAATCTATGGAGGGAAAATGTACACAAATTCAACCAGAAAAGAGAGCTTTCCCTAAATGGGTTGATACAATTACCCCCCATCAAATTCTGAAAGTACCACATTCCCAATTTTTAATGGTTCGGAAGACCCAGAGAAATAATTAACACATTTGGTTTCTCGTTGTGATCCTATGATGGGAACCCCTCAGCAACAAGAAGCAATTAAGCTCAAGTGTTTTGTACAGTCATTACAAGGGCCTGCTTTTGTCTCGTATGCAAGCTTGCAATCCCGGTCAATTACTGGATGGGAAAATATCCGTCAACGATTCCTTCTTCAATTCAGCTCAACGTTTCCAAAGACAATAGTTTTTGATCTTACAATTTATATGAAAAGGGAGAATGAAAGAGTTTCAGATTTCATTGCTCATTGGAAGGGATTAACATATTTCTTAATCTTATCACTCCCTCAAGAAGAGTTGTTTCCAATCTGTGTGGAAAATTTTCGTGTTCAATTACGCGCACCTTTGATCCCTGTGAAATATACAGGAGGGTTTTGAGACCTTACTTTGATCACTCAGTAGATTGAAGACTCTCTTATGAAGACTAGGGATAAAACTCGTGTAATTCCATCAGTTCCAGGAAGGAGAATGAGTAGAGCAGAGACTGCTACAGTTACACTTAAAAAATAACATGTACCTGCTTCTACTTTAAAACCATCATCTTATCGAAGGGCTCCACCTCCTGAGTGTAAAAAATAGAGTTTGTTTCATCAATATGATCAAAGAGATCAAAGACGGAAACAATTTGAGGATTTTATGTAACGACCCGAAATTTTGAATAAATCTTGTTTCCTAATTTTGTGTGTTATTTTATTATTTTATACTCAACAAAACTGTTTCATTTGATAACATGAGTATAATTAAAATGAGACTGTTGGGTTTTGACTGTTATATGACTATTGGTCAATATGACTGCTGGAAACTAAATGTTTTGATTACTATCTCTAAATATAAGTGATCTTGGTTAATTAATATAGAAAGAAGATTTTGTGGCCTCATCCAGTAGTCTTTGACGGATCGAATCCCATCTAACAGAACTTGGGAAGGAGGTAGCACCACTGGGATTTGCTCTGGACCAAACCCAAGATGAACTTCATCGTGTGAAGATAGAACAGAATCGCCTTCGCGAGAAGTTCAAACTGATATAAATTACTACTCCTGCGATGTTGGCCGAGCCTCTCTTAGATTCTCTCACCTTAGCGCACCTTACACTTAGGTCCTATGCTGGTGTGATAAGGGGCTATATAAGGAGACCGTAACTACCTTGTGTAATCCTTTGTTTTAAATAAAATTTTTTATTTCTTCTTATGATGAAGTTTATGATTTTTCAAATGACCGGATAAATATAGTATGCATATTTTTGATGAATTTTAGAAAAATGATATTTTTAAAATGTTTATGTAAACCTTAACTAATAAAAAATGTGTAATGATTTTCAAAAATGGTCTTCTACAATTATGTTCAGTACGAAATTTAGAGTCTAATAAGATCAACTTAAATTTTGATGAATAGTAAATTATGAATAGTGATTTTATGCTTAGTATTAGTAATGAGACCAAATGGATTAGTAATCTCACTTAAATAAAGTATTAATATAATCTAGGCACCTTGATTAAGTAATGTGATTCAATAAAATGGTTAAATAACGGTTTCATAAATTATTATTCAAGTATTAGTTTTTTCAGGTGAATAGTGTTTTTTAATTAAAAATTAAATTAAAAATATTTAGAAAAATATTTTTATAAAATGGATTTCATTTTTGAACTCAGAGCATCAATATTTTGGAAGGGTAAATTTTGGGGATTTTTTTGAAAAAAATGAATTTTCGGTGAATAGTGTATTTATATAAAAAATAAATTAAAAATATTTAGAAAATTATTTTTATAAAATGGAGTTCATTTTTGAAATTAGAGCATTGATATTTGGTTAAGGTGATATTTTGGGATTTTTCTGAGAAAGTTGAATTTTCAATGAATAGTAAAAATACAGTTTTAGGGTTTCAGTATGTTTAATGACATCATAACTGTGTCATGATGATGTCATGAAATATTTTATGGGTTGGCTGACCAAAGGTGATGAATTATTGTATGAGGTGTCCCATGTGGCGAATACCATGGGCAAATACCATGGGCAAGCCCATGGTTTTTCCAAAACCAACAATGAGGTGTCCCTTGGCCATTAATGCCTTGTCCCCTCACCTTCTCTAAAAATACCAAGAAATCCTCTCATCCATTCGACTAACCACTCTCCCCCAACTAAGTTATGGTCTCATTACTTCCCAAGGAGTCCTCCCACGGTTCCCCCAAGCCCTCAAGGTCCCAACCTTTGAGTTTTAAGAGTTACGTTTTAAGGTAAGGGATCTGACCTCTCTCTTTCTCTTCAAGTAATCTCTTTTATGTCATTTCTTTTATGATCCATGATATTTTGTTGAAGGATGTTATTTTATATTCATATTACTTCCATTTTCATGTTCATATGATTAGATACCCCATCTTTTTCTCATCATTTCATTTTAAGCAAGTTTAAGTGGCACCATTAGGCTGCGGAATTTTTAAGGTATTCTTTCACCATTCTCATTTTCAAGATTTATTTTCATGTCAAGTCTTTCATGTTCCTTTTTATTATGTTGGGGTATGATATCTATACCTATCATAATTATATTTTATGATCATATTATGAGAGACCCAATTTGATCTCTTCAATTCAGTATTTTGAAGTTTTAAGTGGCACCGTTAGGCTGCCGAATTTTTAAGTGGTTCTTTCACCCTTCTCGTTTTCAAGTTATACTTTCATGTAAAGTCTTTCAAGTTCTTTTTTATTATATTGGGGTATGATCTATATATCTATTATACTGATCTTTTATGATAATATTCTGAGATACCCCATTTGATCTCTTCAATTCAGTATTTTAAAGTTTTAAGTGGCGCTGTTAGGCTGCCGAATTTTTAAGTGGTTCTTTCACCTTTCTCCTTTTTCAAAGTTCTAATTCCATGTCAAGTATTTAAAGATACTTTTTATTATGTTGGGGTATGATCTCTATATCTATAATACTGATATTTTATGTTCATATGATGAGAGAACCTATTTTATCTCATCAATTCATTTTTGGTTGAAGTTTATGTGACGCCGTTAGGCTGCCGAATTTTCATAAGAGAAATCTTATTTTTGTCTTCCTTTCATGTTCTTCATTTCATATGGTATATTTTTAAATTTCATTACCATGTTCTTAAATTCCTTATATTCTATCCCTCTACTGTTTTATGGGTCATTTAGGAATGTTTGACCCATGTCCCCTCTCTTTTCAATGTTTTCTAAAACCCTGTAACATAGCCGTTATGCTGCAGAATTTTCGTCTCAAAATGTCTCTCTCTTTTTCTAAAGTTCTTTTATTTTATTAAGTGAATACTCAATTCTATATATTCTATATGGATATTCACATATATAACAAAATTTTCTATTTTAAATTCTGGTATTTACATTCATGAGACCCTCTTTCCCTCTCCGTGGGTTTAAAGTGACATAAAGATCATGTCTTTAAAGCAGATTTTAAAACATTATGATTATGAAATGAAACCCATTTCTTTTATGCTATATGGGTTGTTTATGAAATGATTTCTGATTATATATGTGGATCACATGATAATAAATGAAAATTTAATGGTGCGCCCTGATAGCGCTTCAATGCATTGGGTAAAGACTTAATCTCTAGAGATGGCCATTTAGACTGATACCTTGGTGAATAACATTGGTAATTTTTAATGACACCTTGGGGATGGACCTTGGTGAAACGAAATTATTGTCAATATTAAATGTTTCAGCCACATCTTCAAGTTATGAAAAATGTTATTTTTATTATGATATATCTCATGATTTCATTTTCATGCCTTAAAGTTCTTTTCATGACATTGTTGATGTATCTCAAGTTCACATGTTAAATGTTTCCCTTGTTTCCCTTACTGGGCCTTCTGCTAACCCTTTGTCTTGATGTATGTCCCTAGGTTATGAGATACCGTAATGAACCTAGGATGAACTTAAGGAGAATCCTTTCAAGTGTTTAAGAAGAATGTTTTATGTTGTTTTCATGTATTATGTTCCTGGTTTCCAAGACACTAAACCTTAAAGATCCTCAGTTTTGTAAAATGTAATGAAAGTTCATGTTATAAAAAGGTGGGATTCTATAGTTGGTATCAAAGGATGGTTTAGTTATTTGTGGAAATTAGGATATGAAAACTATATTAAGAAGCCTATAGAAAAGTTTATATATAGGAAATATTCCTGGTATTTTGGTGGGTATTGAGTAATGGGTTGCCAAGGAAATACATCCCTGTTTGGATACGAGCAGGTAGAGGTGGCTCTGGCACAGATGTACATTGGGGTAAAACCCGAAAACACCGCTTTGAGCTAGAATCAAACAGGAACTGGTATACGACAACGGGCCTTACTGCACTCTTGGTTACGACACTCCTGAGGGATATGCTTTGGTAAATTCATAAGCTTAGTATGAACCATTGTTAAAGGAACAAAGATAAAATAAAATAAAGATTCACATAAGAATATATGATCATGGATAACCTATATGGGAACCTAGGGGATCACAATTTAGGGTATACTTTTATTCTACAAATTATCCTTCTATGCTTTAAGTTCCTTTTCATGATTATTGGCTAAGTATTTAATCCCCTAATTGTACTTTCTTTTCTTAGTTAATGGTGGGAAATGGAAGAACATGTCCCAACAAAAAATGTGATAGGAAATGTGATGATTTCCGTATCAATATGATAGAGATTATTAGGGGATTAAAAGATGATTATTAATTTGGAAGACGTTTACTATTTTGGGAACCCTATTTGATCGAGGTAAATAGATTACTATGATATTTTCTTTGAGGAGTAAAGGTTGACTTATATTTTGAAGAATCGATGAATATAATGAGGACTTATAGTAATTTAGGTTACATATAGAAATGATTAACCTCTCTTGGGTAAAATATGTTTAGGTTAGCTACTTTTTTTATAAGATGTTAGGAGTGGTTGATGTTGTTTGGAGATGAGCGATAAAATTTATCTTGGAAGACTATGTTATCAAATCCTTCTTGTATTTGGGTTTCATTCTTAGTTTGTTTTATTTTGAGGAATTTTAAGGACAGTTATTTATGGAATGGTCTATGATGAACTTTGGGTAGTACCGTGGAACTTTGAAGATTTAAAGTAGTTTACCTTCCTCTGGAGTTCTTTATTTTTGAAGAGTTGTTTTATCTTACCCTTTCTGTTTTTTGGGATAATGTGTAAAGATAGAAGAAATAGATAGTTAATATTTGGTGGATTATGTGATTCTCTATAAGATGATTCTTGTGCTTTGATGAGACCAAGTAGTTTTGAATGCTCATCGTTTGGAGAAAAGATTGGTTTTGGTAGAAACTTATTAAAGGATGAAACTCTACTTGAAGGTAGGTATATTTCCTTATGTTTTTATTATATGTAGTAAATGAAATCCTTAAAACTATGAAAAGCAACGTAAAACAAAAACATTGTTTGTTAACGTTTCCTACTGGGTAATCAAAGACCATTTACACACATCATATGTTTTTTATTTTCTCGTGGTTAACTTTCTCATAATCATGTTTTATATCACTCTCCCTCAGAACTTGACCCTTTGTTTTCTCCTCCATGTCTATATTTTCCGACATGGAATCCTAGTGTGGGTTAACTCAGGTGACCTTTGTACTTCCCTTTCTTTCTTTTAAAGTAATAGTTTTACTGACTCTTTTTCTGATGTGGGACTTTCAATGAAATTTCAAAACCCAATTTTAAAAAATTGCGAGGACGCAATTTCTTAAGGGGGGAAGATTGTAATGACTTGAAATTTTGAATAAATCTTGTTTCCTAATTTTGTGTGTTATTTTATTTTTTTATACTCAACAAAACTATTTCATTTGATAACATGAGTATAATTAAAATGAGACTATTGGGTTTTGACTGTTATATGACCATTGGTCAATATGACCACTAGAAACTAAGCATTTCAATTTCTGTATCTAAATACAAGTGATCTTGGTTAATTAATATAGAAAAAAGATTTGATGGCCTCATCCAGTAGTCTTGGATCGATCGAAGCCCATCTAACAGAACTTGGGAAGGAGGTAGCACCACTGGGCTTCGCTCTGGACCAAACCCAAGCTGAACTTAATCGTGTGAACCTAGAACAGAATCTCCTTCACGAGAAGTTCAAACTGATAGAAATTACTACTCGTGCGATGTTGGCCGAGCCTCCATCATATTCTCTCACCTTAGCACACCTTACACTTAGGTCCTATGCTGGTGTAATAAGGGGCTATGTAAGGAGACCGTAACTTCCTTGTGTAATCCTTTGTTTTAAATAAAAAAATTTATTTCTTCTTATGATGAAGTTTATGAATTTTCAAATGACCGGATAAATATAGTATGCATATTTTTGAGGAATTTTAGAAAAAGGATACTTTAAAAATGTTTATGTAAACATTAAATAATTAAAAATGTGTAATGATTTTTAAAAAATGGTCTTCTACAATTATGTTCAGTACAAAATTTAGAGTCTAATAAGACCAACTTAATTTTTGATGAACAGTAAATTATGAATAGTGATTTTATGCTTAGGATTAGTAATGAGACCAAATGGATTACTAATCTCACTTAAAGAAAGTATTAATATAATCTAGGCACCTTGATTAAGTAATATGATTCAATAAAATGGTTAAATAACGGTTTCATAAATTATTATTCAAGTATTAGTTTTTTCGAGTGAATAGTGTTTTTTAATTAAAAATTAAATTAAAAATATTTAGAAAATAAAATGGATTTCATTTTTGAACTCAGAGCATCGATATTTTGGTAAGGTAAATTTTGGAGATTTTTCTGAAAAAAATGAATTTTCAGTGAATAGTGTATTTATTTAAAAAATAAATTTAAAATATTTAAGTTTTTTTATAAAATGGAGTTCATTTTTGAAATTAGAGCATTTATATTTGGTTAAGGTGAAATTTTGTTATTTTTCTGAGAAAGTTGAATTTTCAGAGAATAGTAAAAATACAGTTTTAGAGTTTTAGTATGTTTAATGACATCATAACTGTATCATGATGATGTCATGAGATATTTGATGGGTTGGCCGACCAAAGGTGATGAATTATTATATGAGGTGTCCCAAGTGTCCAATACCATGTGCAAATACCATGGGCAAGCCCATGGTTTTTCCAAAACCACCAATGAGGTGTCCCTTGGCCATTAATGCCTTGTCCCCTCACTTTCCCTATAAATACCAAGAAATCCTCTCATCCATTAGACTCCCCACTCTCCCCAATGATGTTCTGGTCTCATTACCTCCCAAGTAGTCGTCCCAAGGTTCCCCTAATCCCTCATGGTCCCAACCTTTGAGTTTTAAGAGTTACATTTTAAGGTAAGGGATCCGACCTCTCTCTTTCTTTTCAAGTAATCTCTTTTATGTCATTTCTTTTATGCTCCATGATCTTATGTTCAAGGATGTTATTTTATATTCATATTACTTCCCTTTTTATGTTCATATGATGAGATACCCCCTCTTTCTCTCACCATTTCATTTTAAGAAAGTTTAAGTGGCGCCGTTAGGCTGCCGAATTTTTAAGGGATTCTTTCACCCTTCTCGTTTTCAAGATCTATTTTCATGTCAAGTCTTTCATGTTACTTTTTATTATGTTGGTGTATGATCTCTATACCTATCATACTGATATTTTATGATCATATGACGAGATACCCCATTTTATCTCTTCAATTCAGTATTTTGAAGTTTTAAGTGGCGCCGTTAGGCTGCCGAATTTTTAAGTGGTTCTTTCACCCTTCTCGTTTTCAAGTTCTACTTTCATGTCAAGTCTTTAAAGTTCTTTTTTATTATGTTGGGGGTATTATCTCTATATCTTTCATACTGATCTTTTATAATCATATTATGAGAGACCCCATTTTATCTCTTGAATTCAGTATTTTGATGTTTTAAGTGGCGCCGTTAGGCTGCCAAATTTTTAAGTGGTTCTTTCACATTTCTCCTTTTTCAAAGTTCTAATTCCAGGTCAAGTCTTGAAAATTCCTTTTCATTATGTTGGGGTATGATCTCTATATCTATCATACTGATATTTTATCTTCATATGATGAGAGACCCTATTTTATCTCATCAATTCATTTCTGGTTGAAGTTTATGTGACGCCGTTAGGCTACCGAATTTTCATAAGAGAAATATTATTTTTGTCTTCCTTTCATGTTCTTCATTTCATATGGTATATTTTAAAATTTCATTACCATGTTCTTAAATCCATTATATTCTGTCCCTCTACTATTTTATGGGTCATTTATGAATGTTTGACCCATGTCCCCTCTATTTTCAATGTTTTCTAAAACCCTGTAACATAGCCGTTATGCTGCAGAATTTTCGTCTCAAAATGTCTCTCTATTTTTCTAAAGTTATTTTATTTTATTAAGTGAATACTCAAAGCTCTCTATTATATATGGGTATTCAAATATATACCAAAATGTTCTATTTTAAATTCTGGGATTTACATACATGAGACCCACTTTCCCTTTCCGTGGGTTTAAAGTGACATAAAGATTATGTCTTTAAAGAAGTTTTTAAAACATTATGATTATGAAATGAAACCCATTTATTTTATGCTATATTGGTTGTTTATGAAATTATTTCTGATGATATATGTGGCTCACATGCTAATAAATACAAATTTAAGGGTGCGCCCTGATAGCGCTCCAATGCATTGGGTAAAGACTTAATCTCTAGAGATGACCATTTAGACTGATACCTTGGTGAATAAACTTGGTAATTTTTAATGACACCTTGGGGATGTACCTTGGTGAAACAAAATGGTTGTCAATATTAAATGTTGTAGCCACACCTTCAAGTTATGAAAAATGTTATTTTTATTATGATATATCTCATGATTTCATTCTCATGCCTTAAAGTTCTTTTCATGACATTGTTGATGTATCTCAAGTTCACATGTTAAATGTTTCCCTTGTTTCCCTTACTGGGCCTTCTGCTCACCCTTTCTCTTGATGTATGTCCCCAGGTTATGAGATGTAGTAATGAACCTAGGATGCACTTAAGGAGAAGCCTTTCAAGTGTTTAAGAATAATGTTTTATGTTGTTTTCATGTATTATGTTCCTGGTTTCCAAGACACTAAACCTTAAAGATCCCCAGTTTTGTGTAATGTAATGAAAGTTTGTGTTATAAAAAGGCGGGATGCTATATTTTAAAATAAAAGTTTACTCCTTTCAAAATGAACAAGTTCCTGGTTATTTCATTTCGGCCCTTAAAAATAATTTAGTTCAGTTGCCAAGGCCTAAAATGCCGAACAAGGAAAGAGATGAAGACAGTCCCAACTATTTCCCATTTCATCAGATGTTAGGGAATCCCATTCAGGAGTGTTTTGTCTTCAAATACCTCCTACAAAAAATGTTGGGCTCTGGGCAAGTCAAACTGAAAGGCTCTTCAGCCCAGGTAGCATGTGTTACTGCTACAGATCCAAAGGAAGAAGGTGAGTGGCAAGAAGTCAAAAGAAAAAATGTGCAGAAATTTGATGATTGGATGGTCAGAAAAATGATCAACTGAACTCATGCCATTTTACGAACACAATTGAAAAAACCAATTGTGTCTTCTGCTATGAATTCCACAAAAACCCCCTTCATCAGAGGAAAAATCCTCAAAGAAACGACATAATTATAATAAAGAATATAAGTCAGAACAAGATGAGATCGTGTAAAAGCCCAAGTTGTCTTTGACTCTGGAAGATTTTATGCAATCTACATCAAATCCACAAGAACCACCCCACCAAACGACACAACCTAAACTGGATAATCAGGAAGAGTCTTCATCAGATGAAGATTTGATCTCTGGTTCTGTTAATATGATTCATTTAACAGATCCTTATTCCAGTCACAGTTTTGATCTTGATGAGCCCGAGTTCCCTATATCAAACAGAGGAATTAGACTGAGTTCCAGAGGTCTAGGATACAGAGGAAGACATGGATATCCCAGAAGCCACTATTCCAATTCTACCCCTGATAGAACTGTATATACAGCTGAAACTCATGGCAGAGCCCTTCAGCGGGATTAATAGGAATAAAAAAGTTCTTCCATTCATGGAACATTCAGTCCTGGAACAATTATTCTGGAGGATCGGTTGGAGGTTACACCTTCTTCCTCTCAACAAGTAAATAGACCTAGTCAGTCTAATCTTCCAAAGCCAGGATTATTTCGAACTCCCACCCCAATACAAGATGCATCTACTTCCAAAGAATCAACTTCTAAGGAACCTGCAAAACCACATGTTCCTGTTGGGAAACAGAAGCCTTTGGATCCAAAGTATGATGCCTTTAAACATTTGGGCCATGTATCAGACAAATAATCAATTCTGGATGCCTTGAATCTATCAAAGGATCTTCGGGAGGCACTCATTGAGGCTTTGTAAAGTCCTTAGGAATTCGAAACTAAAATTGTTGTGGCTGAAGTCTATCATGTTGAGAATGATCCTACAGAATTTCATGCAGTGATATCTTTAACAAATGAAGATGAAGATGATGTTGTGCATGGACATATTAGACCTTTGTATTTATCTAGCATGGTTAATGATGTAGAAATCTAAAGAGATTTCATTGATAATGGTTGAGGAGTCAACCTCATCCCCATTCGTACACTTCGTTGATTGGGCCTCACCGAATCTGATTTATCTCCTTCTACTTTGATGTTGCAAGGATATGATAAAAATGAACAAGAAACTCTTGGCTAGATCACACTCAGAACTCAGTTTGGAGACCCTGTATCCCATTCATATTTCATGGTTGTTTGTCATGACACGGCCTTCAACATTTTTCTTGGAAGACCTTGGCTACATCAACATGTGGTTATCCCTTCATCATACCATCAATGTCTCAAATATTGTTTCAATGGTCAAATTGGAACATTTTATGGTGGTAAATCCCCATTCAAAACATGTGAATCTCAATATATTGAGGCGGAATTCTATCACATGGAGGGAAATGAGAAATCCACAACAAGGGAGGTTACCAAAGTTAATGTTCCATATGGTTTTGAAAAGATTCTAGTAAACCCATTCATACACGTGAGTACAAATTATGTGTTTTATATTAGTCAAATTGACATGATAGATCCAAATCCAAATACTCTTATGGAAGCATCCATAATTTCAATTACGACAATAAACCCAGACAACATGGGAGAAATTAGTGATTCACCAAGCAATGATGAAAGCTCAAATAGAGATGTATTCATTTCATCCGCTGAAATCCAGCAATTCTATACTTCGTCAACCTGGCTAGAAGAAGTTATAGCAATGTTAGAGATGAACAATGATGTCGATTCTCAATCCATAATCTTCTCTTTATTACCCAAGGAAGACCCTTCATCATCAATAGGGTTAGAAATGGTAGCCTCTTCTTCAAGATGTTCAAATTTTAACATCTCTCATGATCATGTAAATTCTACTTTATCATCTAATATGCAAGTAGAAACAGAATAAATTACACGTGTTGATGAAGAGTAAGATCTCAGAGATGCTCCTCCAGCATTTGAGGAGGATATATCTACCACTGTAGATGAACTCATAGAAATGAATATTGGTACAAAAGAAGATCCACACCCCACTTTAAATAGTGCGGCCATGACTCTTGAAGTGCAAGAAAATTATATTTCATTTCTAAAGAAAAATCGAGATATATTTGCTTGGAACTATACAGAAATTCTAGGGCTTGATCCGGATGTTGCTACTCATCATTTGGGTTTTCCAGAAGAACATCGAGGATTCAAGCAAACCGCGAGAAGAACACACCCAAATTATGCTTCCAAAATTAAAGATGAAGTGGATAAACTTATCAAAGATAAATTCATCAGAAGAGTTCAATATCCCAAATGGTTGGATACTATTGTCCTTGTGAAAAAGAAGAGTGGACAAATTAGAGTTTTGATTGATTTCAGAGATCTTAACCGGCATTGTCCCAAGGATGATTTTCCTGTTCCCATCACAGAACTCTTAATTAATGAAACCACTAGCTATGAAGCACTTTACTTCATGGATGGATATTCAGGGTATAATCAAATTCGAATGGCTCCATAATATGAAGAATCTATAGCCTTTAGAGCCCCTCAGGGTGTGTTTTTTTATTGGGTAATTCCCTTTGTCCTGGAGAATGCAGGTACAACATATAAACGTGCCATACACCGTATCTTCAAAACCTTTTTTGGGAAATTTGATGAATGTTCTGTGGATGATTTGGTGGTTAAATCCAGACAATGTTCTAATCACATGGCTGATTTGGAAATCAAATTCCACAAACTTCGACAACACAATTTGAAGTTGAACCCCTTAAAATGTGGTTTTGGGGTAACCTCCAGAAAATTTCTCAGCTTTTCTATACGCCATCATGGTATCAAAGTTGATCCTGAGAAGACAAAGTCAATCCTTGTTATGTCACCTCCTTGAAATTTGAAAGAATTGAGAGTAATTCAAGGACACTTGGCCTATATTCAGCATTTCATCACCAATCTCGCAGGAAAAAGATTACCCTTCACCAAATTGATGAAGAAGGGAGTCACTTACCAGTGGACTGAAGAATGTCAATAAGAATTCAAAATTCTCAATATGTACATCTTGAGTCCACCGGTATTAATTCCACCTATTGAAGGAAGACCACTAATTCTTTATGTGATATCTTTAGAGCGATCATTGGGTGCCTTCCTTAACCAGAAGAATGATGCTGGGAATGAAAACATCCTTTACAATCTCAGTTGGATTATGCTTAAAGCAGAAACCTGATATTCAAGTATTGAAAGGTGCTTCCTAGCATTAATCTTTGCAGTTCATAAATTGAGACACTACCTGCAACATCATGAGGTCTAATTGGTATCTCGCAATAACCCGCTCAAATTCGTCCTTAGTCATCCAATTCTTATAGGACATCTCTCAAGGTTGGCAGTTATTTTGCAGCAATTTGATATCCAGTATGTGTCTCAATAGGAAATAAAGGGCCATGCTCTGGCTGATTTCCTTGCAGAACACCCTTCAGAAGAAGATACATCTTCAGATATTGAACTTCCTGATGAGGAAGTCTTTTCTATTCAAGATAATCATAAAACATGGGAAATGTACTTTGATGGTGCTTCCAGAAGTCCAACATGGAAGAAAATGGAAGATCCTAAATTCAACAAATTTGGGTTAGGAATTGTGCTTATTTCCCTAGAAAAGGTAGTGTTACCCTATTCTTTCTTATTGTGGGAAGGAAGTACAAAAAATGAATCATAATATCAAGATCTCATCACAGGATTGGAGTTGGCGCTTCATGCACAAGTGAATCACATAAAGGTGAAAAGTGATTCAGACCTAGTAATCAAACAAGTCAATGAGGATTATGCCCTCAGAAAATAAGAGTTAATCCCTTTGTAAGATTACGTCAAAGAGTTAATGACGTAATTTCCTTCAGAACTGACATTTTCTTATGTCCTGCGATCACAAAATACTCAAGTTGATGCATTGGCTAATAAAGCCACAACTCTGGAAGATTCAAATCAGGAAAAGACAATCATTAGTATTGCCCACCATCATACAATTTCACCGTATGTTTAAACTAGAACAGAGGAAATCAATGAAATTAGTCCCATTTCTGAACCATATGGTCATACTACAGGATTGATGACACCCATCAGGGAATACCTTCAAAATGGAACACTCCCACCTGATAGAACTAGGAAAGAACAAATCTGGTGATGTGTGGTAAATTTTACTCTTTATGATATCCCTGATCACCTAGAAAAAATTCTCTACAAAAGAGGTTTTGATGGAATTATCTTCAGATGCATTGATGGTGAAGAGACAATGGATTTCATGAAAGAATTACATGCAGGAGTCTGTGGTGCCCACCAGTCTAGACGTAGACTATCTGATCAAATTCGAAGGCTTGGATACTTTTTCCCTTCAATGATATATGATTTTGTTGATTTCACTAAGAAGTTTCATTATTTCCAAATATGTGACAACTTCATTCATCAACCCCAGAAGTTGCTTCATACTGCTAAATACTCATGGCCATTTTCCACATGGGGGAATGGATGTAGTAGAACATTACCCTTCTAGCACATCCAAGTAGTTTAAGTATATTATTACTGCTACTGACTTCTTTTCCAAATGGGCAGAGGCAATACCTCTCAATAAGTTAGTTCTAAAAGCATTGTTAGCTTCATCATGTCTAACACCATTACCAGATTTGGTGTCCCTCATACCATATTGATAGACAATGGCACCAACTTCTATTCATCTGAGGTAAGGAAGTTGTATCAAGAATACAACATCAAATCCAACCATTCCTATAGGTATCTTGAAGTGGCCAATGGAAAAAATTTAATTCTTCAATAATACTCTTTCAAATATACTGCAAAAGATGGTGGATAAAGATAAGAAATCATGTCGTGATAAAATTTTTCATGCTTTATGGGCTTATCGGACCACCACTCGCACTGCTACGCGGTCAACTCCATATTCATTGGTATATGGAACAGAAGCAGTCTTTCCCATTGAGGTTCAATTAACTTCACTCAGAGTGACCATTTTTGATAAGTCATCTACATATGAACAATCTCAAAAGTGATTGGATGAATTGGAACAATTAGATGAAAAAATATTGTGCACCCTACACCATTTGGAAGTCTATCAGAATCGAATAACACAAGCTTTCAACAAAAAAGTTCATATTACTTCATTCATTCAAGGAGAATTGGTATTGTTTCTTAGAAATACAATGATACCAGGAAAGAAACCTCCCAATTTTGATCCAAAATAGGAACGAACTTACTCAATACATAAGGTTTACTCCAATGGATCTTATTATTTAATCTCAATGGATGGAGAACTCATCACGACTCCAACCAATGCCAGATTTATGAAGAAGTATTTTGTGTAACACAAATACTTTGTCATCCAACATGATGTTAAACTGTATTGTCCCTCTTTTGTCCAACATGATGTTAAAATGTGTTGTCTTTACCGCAAGACATTAAACTGCGTAGTCTCTGTTGTCCAACATGATGTTAAACTGTGTTATCCTTACTCCATGATGCTAAACTGTGCATAACTCATCCTTTCTATATGACGTTAAACTATACAGTCCCTCTTTTGTCCTTACTACATGATATTAAACTGCATAGTCCCCCTCTAAGTCCTTACTGCATGACATTAGACTGCACAGTCCCCTCTTCATCCAATATGACGTTAAAATGTGCATCGTTAAGGTTGTTGCTACGTATTGTTTCTCACACCGAGTATAACTCACATGAGCTTAGAGTAAACTTCAACCATAACACCCTCTCTGGGACTCTAAACACACATAAGTCCCAACACCATTTTTTAGGTCGTTGTTCTAAAAAACAACTTGATCACTAATTCATTCTTTAATTGAACTATGGAGACTTTGATCCTTTCCTTCTAGGCTGGGGACGTAGGCAACCTCTTGAGGTTCAAGCCCAAAACCAATATCTTCACATCGGTTCACCTCCATATCATATGATATTGATTTGTGAAGCCACCCCTAGTACCAATATTTTTTACATTGGTTCGCCATCGTCCTTGCTATATGACGTTAAACTATTTTCACTTTTATCCTATACGACAATAAACTACAACATTCTTTGACACCCTAACCTGAGAGGGAATCATTATTTACATTGATCTTAAATCATGTTATATTCTAAGGACTATGTGTATACATGGAAATGCTCGAACCTTTAATCTTGGGTCAAACCATAATTGCACTAAAGTCCCCTTTCACCCTTCACTTGTACGAACCAAATCTGTACATAGGGTATTTCAAGAACTACGTCTGGCTTGATTCCCATCCTTATGGGATACGTAGGAACGTTCGAGCATACCTCGAATCCAGCCCCAAGTCTTTGAGACTACCCCCAAATTCCACTTTCAGTCCCTTGGCTGAAAAGTCCCCCTCTGAAAGCATGAATGTTCTATGAAGACCCTGGTCTTCATTCACATCAGGTTTATCAAACACACACTGTGTATTCCTTATTATGGTCCGAGCTCTATGACACTAAACTAAGATCTATTATACTCTCATCCCACATGATGTTAAACTGTATTTCAAGAACTAAGTATGGATTGATTCTCATCCATATGGGATACGTAGTGAAGTCCAGCACCTCAATTCAGGACCAAGCCACAACATGATTATGGTTAGCATTGGTCCTTGTATCTCTACATGCATTGAACAATACCCATTTTTTATGTGTCATAATCCTAACCTTAAATACTTCCAGATATCCATAACCCTTTTCTTCACTTCTGGTCACAAAATATCTGATACCTGAGAGTTCTTTTTCCTGACTATGAAGCACATTCCCTTAGGTGGCCTTGCATAAGTAGTCTACATAACAGACCTATCATCTAAAAGATGTTATTATTTGACTATACAGCCAATGCCCTTAATTGGCCCTGCATAATTCAACCCCCTAAAGGGTTTTGTCAAATAGTGGTAACTTCATTCTTGGGAGGAAAACCTCTTTTTTTCCTTATTTTTCTTAACAAAAATATGTAGGGATCCGCAAAAATAGCCATCCTTAACATATTTGTCCCATACTCTTTTCATGATCTGAAAGTATTAAAGTCTGTGTTTTATATTTCTCTTCCCTACATTTGGGTCAGACCTTTGTAGGAGTGACATTCATCCAATTCTTAGACAATGTTGATTGGAAATATCCTCACCATAATAAAGTACCTCTCTCCATACAGTAGACTCTATGCTTTGGAAAATTTGAATCTTTATAAACTTTCACTGTCTTTTTAGAAATAGAAAAGTAAAATTTTTGAAAGTTATTTTGCCTGACTATGAGGCATGTTCCATTAGGCGGCCTTTTATAAGTAGTCTACATAACAGACCTGTTAGCCAAAATATGCTATTATTTGACTATGTAGCCAATTCCCTTAGGTGTCCGTGCATAATTCAACCCCCTAACGGGTTTGTTAAATAATGGTAAACTCACTCTTAGGAAATAATTCTTCTAATGACTTTTAGCCCTTTTTTATATCAGTCCTCAGATTCAAAATTTATTAAGTTATAGTTTACATGTTTTCCCCCATACTTGAATATGGTAATATGTTTTCAGATAAATTATCAAGGAATTGAGTCAATTTTAATCCATTCGGTAAAATCTATTCAACCTTAAAAATTATCCTTTTTATGTCCGACGTGCATGACTTTAAACTGCCCACAAAAGACAAGGGAACTCTGAACAAAAGTCAAGTCCCAGCTCACTAAACATACATTTCGTATGATTTAGGTAATATTGAGAAATTAAAAGATGTAAAGTTTGTTGGGTTTATTTTTATAATCCTAGAAAAAAATAAAACTATGCTTACTAGGCCCATTGGCTTGGGTAAAAATTTAAATTAGGTAGAAAAAAGAATGCATTCACAAATGATTGAAGATGAAAATGTTTTTCATTGATGCACAAGAGTTAGAAGGACGTCCACAAACTGAAGTCTCTTCCCTTTTTCAGGAATTACAAGAGGCTTTCAACATAACACTTCATTTGATTTACGGCATCCCGTGCTTCATCAGTAGCCACTTGAAGTTCATACACTCAACCAGATTCACCATTTTCATCTTGATGGAGTGCTTTCTTGGCTTCAACAATGGCTTTCATACCATTTGTTTGAACTCCTTCCAATGAATTTTAAAGCTGGTCAAGTTACCCTATAACAACATCTAACTATTGATGAAAGTGCATATGTTGGAAAACTTTCCCCTTGATCTTATGATTCAGATCCTTCAACTTGGAAGCATGATTAGCCTCATCTCGGGACACCGTAGCCTCAAATTTGCTAAGTTTGGTCAACAACCTCACTCTGTTCAGGTCTTGAAGGTACCTCTGCTCCTGCTCCCTCCTTAAAATGACTTGTTTCAATGCGGTATGAATCTTTTGATATCCAAAACTGCCAAGTCCCAACATGACGAATAGGGATGATAGTCCTGGGATTTTTGAAGATAGCTCTTCTAGAGGCACTTTAGAAATGATCTTCCATATGTTCTGCCATGCCTTGCAACATGAAAACTAGAGAGCCTTTTGTACCTCTGGGTCTGATTTAACATCACTATCATAGGGGGGAATATAATCTAGAATTAATGCACTTAGAGAAGTGCCCTGTTCTGATACTTCCCCCTGACCCTTGTTACATCACTTTATATTCCCATTGGGGGAGAGGCTGAGGCTTCACCTCTAGATCTAGCCACTGAAATTGACAGCCCTGCATAGTCAATTGAAAGTTTTGGTTAGTTTCAAAGGATGAAAAAAGTTGATTAAGTTGTCTTGAAAATTATGTTAAGCCAAAAATAATATTATCTCTTACCCAACGGTAGATCAACAACATGAGAAGGATCCTACCCATCTTTCCTAGCTTCAACAGGATTTTCAGGATGAGTTTCAGGAATCTCTGCTGGGTTAAGCTCCACTTGAGCTAGTGTCTCTGCAATAGTATGGTTGTCTATACACCTTTCAGGCATTGGTAGTTCAACAGCTTGCTCAGATGAAACTACACATTTCAACCAATCTTGGTCAGAGATATAATAAGAAGTTATTTTAACAGGATGAAGGATAACACTCACGTACACAATCTTCTAAATTACATGGTAATTTATCATGATCTAAAATGTCTTCAAAAGATGCACCAAGTTTCCTAAATTCATCCAAAGATATATCAGATTCCTAGTTAGTCTCACCAGTGGGAGCATTCGATGTATCTTCTTGGTGACCCTCATCTTGTAGCCTCTGTGTAGAGACCCGTAGCTTATCGTACATGGACATTACATTACATTTGCGGAATACTTAGTACATAACAAAAATACACACACAAGGATCGTAATAGTTTAGTGTCTTTGGAAACTCGGAACGTAATCTTCTAATCCTGGTGAAAGATCTTCAAAATCTCCCACAAAGATCTTCTTTTTTTTTTAAACCTAAAACCTTTCTTTATATCCTGGGGAAAAGAAAACATAAAAGGGTGAGCTCAAATGCTCAGTAAGGGTAAACAAAAGAAATATCAATCACATAATTTTCATAATAACATAACATTTTTGGAAATCTTAACCTGCAAAAGAGAGCATAATTTCATAACATGGGATAAATCATAGTAGTGAAAATGAAACCCTTACTTAAAACATTACTCATTGTGGCATACACACATAATCATAGAGAATCATTTCTTGTTAGTCAAGACTCATTGCCAAGACTATCTTAGTGGACAAAGTCCCTTTCTGAATCGAGTAATCCTCGTTTCAGTCCTGCTTCACTGAACCGGTATAACCTACCATTCCAGCCATGTCTATCTCATGAGATATGAAATCTTTACCCAATGCATTGGAGGGAGATATAGGTCCCACCCATCTCTTAATGAATCCTTTCTTATGTGTGCCACAAAATCATAAATCATACATCATTGCATAACCCATGTAATAAAAATGGGATTCTTAAACAACATGACATCATAAAACCATTCATATAAGATAAAGGAATTCATAAACATAATTCCATCACAACATAGTCAAATCAATGTAAAAATATGGATAGAAACAAAACCCTTTATTATCTTATATGGAAAATAATTTTGTAAATCACTTGAATTGAATTCTTGAGGAAAATATCCTTTCTTCTTCAAAATCAATTTCTTTTCACAAAACATCATGCAATTTTAAAAGAAAGAGATTTTATTGAAAATAGTCATGAAATCTTTTAGAGGAAGCTTCATTAAAATAAGGCTTTATAAAACAGTAGAAATCCGTTCGTGCCGTATAAGTTAAAAAAAACATTCTTCGTACTTTTGTCGGAAAAGTCAAAAAGTACCTCGTACGAAAAACGACAAAAGATTCCTTTCATACGTATTACTAAAAACTCACTGAAGGGTAAAAATGGATTTAAACAATTTTAAGTGGATGGAAATAATATTACATATTGAGTAAACATGGATGTGGATGATAAAATACACCCCAGTAAATACTTACGAATAAACAATCTCGGATAAAAATGAGATTGTGATATTTCCCTTACCTTAGGTCCAATTTGCTTCGTATGTGTCCGAACCTCCTGTATAATGATTTAAATAATGTCATTGACTTATTACAGAATCATATTCATTGTTATGATATCATATATGGTTCACTTATGACATTATATTACCCGTTCTTTTGTAAATTCCATGTTAAAGAAGCGTTTTGGGTAAAATCGTTTCTTTTATCGTAGGTATTTTGACTTGTTGTTATTGACATTATTATTACTTATATCATGATTTACTTACTTCCAGAATATAAAATATGATTTATATATCATATATATTCAGTATATATATATATATATAATAGATAGATAAATAAAATAAAAAACACCGTTCATGGAGACGGTAGTCCGTACGTACGCATGAACACTGTTTTTCTTTCCTTATTGTCTTGAAATGGAAGTAAGTAGATGACATACATATGTATATATATACATAAATCTAGTAGCTTTATAATGTCATATATTTCATTATTATTTCTTATATATACATTATAATCATTCTTAAATGGTTAACATGGAGAATGAATCTCATCGCGTCGTGGAGACGGTAGTCCGTACGTACGCACGAGCGATGATATCATTTCTATAAATATTGAATTGAATTGGAGTGGATTAGAAAATATATAAGAATCAATATGATGTTGTAATAACTATGTATAGTTATTCTTTACACCATTATACCCATCCATGTAAGGTGGCGGTGGAAAATAGATTACACCACGGCGTGGAGACGGTATTCCGTACGTACGCACGCGCGGTGATTTCTTTTTCCGTAGGATGGATAGATGGTGAAATAGGGTTGTTTCATACTTATAATAACATATCAGTATATGAGTGATACTGATGTTATTACTTCATAATTAAACAACCTAAGAAGAAGAAGTGGAAGAAGAAATAAAGATGAAAGAATTGGTAACGGTAATTACCTCTTCTTTGAAGTGCCTCTTTGAGACCTCCTCTTAGGGCACTAAAATTGGTCTTTGAGGAAGACCAGAACCTCTAGGATGTTGCTAGGGAAGTGGAGAGGAGAAATTGGAAGGGGTTGGCCGAGCTTGAGTGCTCAAATTGGTGTGAGGAGGAGGGGGAGGAGGTGTCCTTTTATAGGGGAGGAGAGGGGCACCTTAGGAATATCTCAAAATATTATTTTATATTAAAGTCAAAATCGGTTTATAATGGTTCCAAAGGGTCTTATTTCGAAGCTAAAGTGGGTATGGGTCGAAATCCTATCAACCAATAGGATTTAGACAAGTTTAGGGTATTATTTTAACCTTATCAATTAGATTTAACTATAAGTTAAATAATTTAACTTTTACCGTGTCTTTTTGTTTTCTTACACTATATGGTTAATACACTTACTATAACATGCCAAACGAACCCCAAATTGTTTATTATTAATATATATATCCTTATCTAAGTCATTTGGCCGAACCTTATATTTTTAGGAATACAATAACAATTAATAATATAATATTTTATTTAAAAACTATTTTGTGTCAATTTTGACACTATTTGATATATGATTTTTGTGAAAGTCATAACAGAATTAAATGTTCGAACCAAGTTGATTAAATCAACATTAATATATCATAGTAACCTAGAAAATTAGTGGAATTCATAAAAAGTCTCAAATTACATTTATTTTGGTGTTTATAACATCAATTATGTCAATATTTCATTAATAAGATAATTACTGCATCATCGTTGTGTCATAAATAAATTAAATTATTTGATGTCTAAAAATTACAAATAAAATACCATAATGTAGGAAATATTTTTAGCTTTCTAATGAATATTTATAGTCGAATTTATCGTATGTATAACCCCATATTAAAAATGATTTACTTATTAAACTTTGATTTTAACTATTTTAACCCTTCTTTAAATAAATTAATAATAAAAGTCCTAATCTAATCCAAGTGGGCCTAAATGGTCATATTTTATTCCTAAGTTTGTTTTTGGTCGAATTCCACTTGTCCAATAGAATTAGGACATGTGTTAGGGTAATATTAATATCATATTTACCGTTAGTTACCCTATTTACTATTAACCGCGGTAAAAAAAAGTAAAAAGTTACTATTCACCAAAAATTATTTTCATCTCATTGAACCACATTTTAGTCCTTGATATTAACCGTGTCTCTCGGATTTTCGAAATTCCATTCACAGAAGCGGTAAAATTAAGTTTTATGCAAAATTCAGTTTTTAACCTACCACTTAGTGGTTTCACTATTCATCAAAAATTGAAGTTTTTCAGAAAAATGCCAAAATTTCACCCTAAGCTATAATTGATATTCCGAATTCAAAAAATGATTTCTATTTTACAAAATTCCCAACATATAAGTTGCATTAATTAATTTTATAATTAAATCCCGCTGTTAAAACAAATAGCGTGTTTTTGAGAAACAAAATCTATCAAAAGATTGACACTTGTTTATGTCTAGTTTAAATGTGAAATTACATCCAATGACCAACATTGTATTAAATTGTAAAAATATATTCTAAATATACTTTAAAACCACTC
Organism: Viscum album; assembly: GCA_963277665.1. Taxonomy (NCBI): domain Eukaryota; kingdom Viridiplantae; phylum Streptophyta; class Magnoliopsida; order Santalales; family Viscaceae; genus Viscum; species Viscum album. Next base: position 1,298,731,680 of record OY728135.1, read on the forward strand.
AAATTAATGATTTATCACTATTAATTATTTCGATTAAAAAAGTTGTTTTTAATTATAATTTGGTAATTTTCACTATTCATCAGAATATGAAAGTTATCCGAAAAGTACCAAAATTTCACCTTAGGCTAAATTCGATACTCCGAATCCAAAAATGAAGTCCATTTTGAGAGTTAAAATTTCTAAAATTTAAAAAGTGGCTAGTTTTAATAATATTTTAATAGCATATCATTGTTTCGTGAAACTCAGGATTACGTACCACACACGCTATCGAGGAAGGTTGCGATTGCGTGTAATGCAAGGCAAGTCAAGGATGCGTGTTGTGCAAGATCCTTTTGGTGTAGCGTATAACACAAGACATTAGTAAAATAAGAAAGAATATTTTTCATAAAATCTCGGGCTGTTACATTCTACCCCCCTTAAAATGAATTTCGCCCTCGAAATTCGTCGGGGTTATAAATGGTTTACTATTCGAAAGTTTCTTTAATAGAAACCCACATCGTAAAAGGGAATACCAAAACTTGGCTTTAAAAACTAAAGTATGAAATGTAACGATTACCCAAATAAACTAATCACTGGGTTTCCACATAGGTGAAAATATGGATATGGAAGAGAAATCTAACCATCATGTTCTGATGGAGAGTGGTAGAGAACATGGCTATGGAAAAGCCAGTAATCACAAATCCATAGATTTGTGATGATATAAGGTACCATCTGATTCATCAGGTATAAGATCACTAGGACAACATTTTTGGTTTTCAAGATCATTTCCCTAAAGTTGAAAATTTTCTTAGAATAAATACTTACTTTATTTTGGTACAATCTCACTTTTGTTCGTGCCTTGAACAATTTCTACTTCATCTCTTAAATAAATGAAGTTGAATTTGTTATTTGTGAAGTGTTAGAAGATCATGTGATAGAATGACTGTTCATTCCATCTGTCTCAAACAAAAGGTTAGCAAAAATTATTAAATATACATAAGTCATTCTATAGTGAGATTAATCATATATGGTTCCTAAAATGGACTTATACTTCATATATCATGCTGATTAATATAATAAAACTAGTTTCTACTAAACAGGGACTTCCTGTAGGTCAGTGGTAGGCGATAAAGGCCAGTCGCACTTCGGTTGTGGGTTCGATTCCTACAGCCTTGTCCGAAGCGATGGGCTGTCGCCCGTCCTGCAGGTTGTCCTTTTTTCTAAAACTACGTTACTATAACAACCCATCAATAATATCGAAAAAACTTCTATCCTTAAACAATACTAACTTATGTCCAACATAATCCATTCCAATCTTTAGGCTTATCCATAATACTGCAGTCCATTCTCATAACATAGTGGAAACGATTACCAGAGATTTAATACCATCGTTGATCCCCATATATCATAAGATATGTTATGTTGGTCACATTCCAAACATTCAAAGGCCTTAATCGTGTATTCTCTTGAATACCTTAGTGAAAACATGAGTGCAGTTAAAAGTTAACACTTTCCACATACCAAAATCCTCAAAATTCTATATACTCAAACCATGATATCACTTAGTCCTTATATCAATCATGAGCTCATGAATACTATTAAACATTTCATTTTCTCGTCTTCATTATGCGCATATCATCTTATTTCCAAAAAATATCTCAATCACTTTGAATACCACATCAATAAATATTGCAATACTCAATGATACAACATTATTTTGGAATCCCATTACATAAACACTTAATCATTCCACCACATCGTTGTCATATTCAACATTGCCAATAGTGATCGCATGTGATTTCCCTTTGTCCTTTGCCTTCAGTGGTTGCTCATGTTGATCATCACTAACCCTTGGATTAGGGCAATTATTAGCATAATGCCCCATTTCCTTGCACTTGAAGCATTGAAGTGCTGGCGGTGCGTTCTCTGCAGTGTTTGCTTTATTCACATCATTAGAAACCCTTTTTCCATTACTTCGACACTCAGCTGCTCGATGACCTTCTTTTCCACACTTAAAACATTTTCTAGTCCCTTTTAGACAATCTCCACCATGCTTCTTTCCACACTTTGTGCATAAGGAAACATTCATCTTCTTTTCACCATTATTCTGAGATTTTTCCTTGAACTCCATCTTTCGTTTCTTGTCAAAACCATGAGATGGATATGTAACACCAACTTCCATTTCTACCTTGATAGCACAACGCACAATTTCTTCATAGCTACTGAAGTCTCTTATAGCTAATGCCCTTCGAAGACTTGGTTTTAAGCCACTGAAAAATCGATCAACTTTACTTTCAGGTTGGATGATAATTCCAGAAGCATACCTTGCAAGTCTTGTAAAATTTGCTTCATAGGTACCAACAGATTAATCGTCCCTTTGCTTCAGTTCAAGAAACTCTTTCTCCATCTTTGTTCGAAGAATACGAGGTAAGTACTTATTGAAAAATAAGTTCTTGAACTCGTCCCATTCCATAGACTCAATTTCATCCCTTTGCCTTGTATTCTTAACAAGATTCCACCATTGATCAGCATCTCCTTCCAAACGATACACTGCTAGGATGACTTTATCATGCTCAGAACATTGAAGAACTGAAAATATCTTTTCAGTAGTACTAATCCATTGTTCAGCAACTAATGGATCAGTAGACCCACTGAAAGAAGGTGGGCGTTGCCTCATGAAGGACTCAATAGAATATTGTTCCCTTCTCTGCTCATTTGGAAGTCCAGAATGATTCATAGCTTGTGTAAGTATAGCAATAAGATTTTGCACTCCATCTCCCATAACATTTGTTTGTTCAGGAGGGCAATCATTGCATTGTCCATTGCATTGATCAACACGGTTCCTTCGGGTTCCAGCCATCATCTAAAACCCATAAAGAATAGTGTGAGAGGCAAAAATCATGCTAGGGAAAACAACATAATAAAGGGGGAGTACCTTCAATATCCAACATCTTAGGTTTAATTCTATGATCGTTAGCGTAATTCTATTACTATAACCTGTACGTATACTTAACCTTAGAGACATCCCTAGACATACCTTAGAAATATCTCTAGGGATCTCACTAACGTTTTCGCATCCTAGTTTCCAAAGGTTGACTAAACCTTTCCTCTGATACCAACTGTAGAGACCCGTAGCTTATCGTACATGGACATTACATTACATTTGCGGAATACTTAGTACATAACAAAAATACACACACAAGGATCGTAATAGTTTAGTGTCTTTGGAAACTCGGAACGTAATCTTCTAATCCTGGTGAAAGATCTTCAAAATCTCCCACAAAGATCTTCTTTTTTTTTTACCTAAAACCTTTCTTTATATCCTGGGGAAAAGAAAACATAAAAGGGTGAGCTCAAATGCTCAGTAAGGGTAAACAAAAGAAATATCAATTACATAATTTTCATAATAACATAACATTTTTGGAAATCTTAACCTGCAAAAGAGAGCATAATTTCATAACATGGGATAAATCATAGTAGTGAAAATGAAACCCTTACTTAAAACATTACTCATTGTGGCATACACACATAATCATAGAGAATCATTTCTTGTTAGTCAAGACTCATTGCCAAGACTATCTTAGTGGACAAAGTCCCTTTCTGAATCGAGTAATCCTCGTTTCAGTCCTGTTTCACTGAACCGGTATAACCTACCATTCCAGCCATGTCTATCTCATGAGATATGAAATCTTTACCCAATGCATTGGAGGGAGATATAGGTCCCACCCATCTCTTAATGAATCCTTTCTTATGTGTGCCACAAAATCATAAATCATACATCATTGCATAACCCATGTAATAAAAATGGGATTCTTAAACAACATGACATCATAAAACCATTCATATAAGATAAAGGAATTCATAAACATAATTCCATCACAACATAGTCAAATCAATGTAAAAATATGGATAGAAACAGAACCCTTTATTATCTTATATGGAAAATAATTTTGATAAATCACTTGAATTGAATTCTTGAGGAAAATATCCTTTCTTCTTCAAAATCAATTTATTTTCACAAAACATCATGCAATTTTAAAAGAAAGAGATTTTATTGAAAATAGTCATGAAATCTTTTAGAGGAAGCTTCATTAAAATAAGGCTTTATAAAACAGTAGAAATCCGTTCGTGCCGTATAAGTTAAAAAAAACATTCTTCGTACTTTTGTCGGAAAAGTCAAAAAGTACCTCGTATGAAAAACGACAAAAGATTCCTTTCATACGTATTACTAAAAACTCACTGAAGGGTAAAAATGGATTTAAACAATTTTAAGTGGATGGAAATAATATTACATATTGAGTAAACATGGATGTGGATGATAAAATACACCCCAGTAAATACTTACGAATAAACAATCTCGGATAAAAATGAGATTGTGATATTTCCCTTACCTTAGGTCCAATTTGCTTCGTATGTGTCCGAACCTCCTGTATAATGATTTAAATAATGTCATTGACTTATTACAGAATCATATTCATTGTTATGATATCATATATGGTTCACTTATGACATTATATTACCCGTTCTTTTGTAAATTCCATGTTAAAGAAGCGTTTTGGGTAAAATCGTTTCTTTTATCGTAGGTATTTTGACTTGTTGTTATTGACATTATTATTACTTATATCATGATTTACTTACTTCCAGAATATAAAATATGATTTATATATCATATATATTCAGTATATATATATATATATAATAGATAGATAAATAAAATAAAAAACACCGTTCATGGAGACGGTAGTCCGTACGTACGCATGAACACTGTTTTTCTTTCCTTATTGTCTTGAAATGGAAGTAAGTAGATGACATACATATGTATATATATACATAAATCCAGTAGCTTTATAATGTCATATATTTCATTATTATTTCTTATATATACATTATAATCATTCTTAAATGGTTAACATGGAGAATGAATCTCATCGCGTCGTGGAGACGGTAGTCCGTACGTACGCACGAGCGATGATATCATTTCTATAAATATTGAATTGAATTGGAGTGGATTAGAAAATATATCAGAATCAATATGATGTTGTAATAACTATGTATAGTTATTCTTTACACCATTATACCCATCCATGTAAGGTGGCGGTGGAAAATAGATTACACCACGGCGTGGAGACGGTATTCCGTACGTACGCACGCGCGGTGATTTATTTTTCCGTAGGATGGATAGATGGTGAAATAGGGTTGTTTCATACTTATAATAACATATCAGTATATGAGTGATACTGATGTTATTACTTCATAATGAAACAACCTAAGAAGAAGAAGTGGAAGAAGAAATAAAGATGAAAGAATTGGTAACGGTAATTACCTCTTCTTTGAAGTGCCTCTTTGAGACCTCCTCTTAGGGCACTAAAATTGGTCTTTGAGGAAGACCAGAACCTCTAGGATGTTGCTAGGGAAGTGGAGAGGAGAAATTGGAAGGGGTTGGCCGAGCTTGAGTGCTCAAATTGGTGTGAGGAGGAGGGGGAGGAGGTGTCCTTTTATAGGGGAGGAGAGGGGCACCTTAGGAATATCTCAAAATATTATTTTATATTAAAGTCAAAATCGGTTTATAATGGTTCCAAAGGGTCTTATTTCGAAGCTAAAGTGGGTATGGGTCGAAATCCTATCAACCAATAGGATTTAGACAAGTTTAGGGTATTATTTTAACCTTATCAATTAGATTTAACTATAAGTTAAATAATTTAACTTTTACCGTGTCTTTTTGTTTTCTTACACTATATGGTTAATACACTTACTATAACATGCCAAACGAACCCCAAATTGTTTATTATTAATATATATATCCTTATCTAAGTCATTTGGCCGAACCTTAGATTTTTAAGAATACAATAACAATTAATAATATAATATTTTATTTAAAAACTATTTTGTGTCAATTTTGACACTATTTGATATATGATTTTTGTGAAAGTCATAACACAATTACATGTTCGAACCAAGTTGATTAAATCAACATTAATATATCATAGTAACCTAGAAAATTAGTGGAATTCATAAAAAGTCTCAAATTACATTTATTTTGGTGTTTATAACATCAATTATGTCAATATTTCATTAATAAGATAATTACTGCATCATCGTTGTGTCATAAATAAATTAAATTATTTGATGTCTAAAAATTACAAATAAAATACCATAATGTAGGAAATATTTTTAGCTTTCTAATGAATATTTATAGTCGAATTTATCGTATGTATAACCCCATATTAAAAATGATTTACTTATTAAACTTTGATTTTAACTATTTTAACCCTTCTTTAAATAAATTAATAATAAAAGTCCTAATCTAATCCAAGTGGGCCTAAATGGTCATATTTTATTCCTAAGTTTGTTTTTGGTCGAATTCCACTTGTCCAATAGAATTAGGACATGTGTTAGGGTAATATTAATATCATATTTACCCTTAGTTACCCTATTTACTATTAACCGCGGTAAAAAAAAGTAAAAAGTTACTATTCACCAAAAATTATTTTCATCTCATTGAACCACATTTTAGTCCTTGATATTAACCGTGTCTCTCGGATTTTCGAAATTCCATTCACAGAAGCGGTAAAATTAAGTTTTATGCAAAATTCAGTTTTTAACCTACCACTTAGTGGTTTCACTATTCATCAAAAATTGAAGTTTTTCAGAAAAATGCCAAAATTTCACCCTAAGCTATAATTGATATTCCGAATTCAAAAAATGATTTCTATTTTACAAAATTCCCAACATATAAGTTGCATTAATTAATTTTATAATTAAATCCCGCTGTTAAAACAAATAGCGTGTTTTTGAGAAACAAAATCTATCAAAAGATTGACACTTGTTTATGTCTAGTTTAAATGTGAAATTACATCCAATGACCAACATTGTATTAAATTGTAAAAATATATTCTAAATATACTTTAAAACCACTCAAATTAATGATTTATCACTATTAATTATTTCGATTAAAAAAGTTGTTTTTAATTATAATTTGGTAATTTTCACTATTCATCAGAATATGAAAGTTATCCGAAAAGTACCAAAATTTCACCTTAGGCTAAATTCGATACTCCGAATCCAAAAATGAAGTCCATTTTGAGAGTTAAAATTTCTAAAATTTAAAAAGTGGCTAGTTTTAATAATATTTTAATAGCATATCATTGTTTCGTGAAACTCAGGATTACGTACCACACACGCTATCGAGGAAGGTTGCGATTGCGTGTAATGCAAGGCAAGTCAAGGATGCGTGTTGTGCAAGATCCTTTTGGTGTAGCGTATAACACAAGACATTAGTAAAATAAGAAAGAATATTTTTCATAAAATCTCGGGCTGTTACATTCTACCCCCCTTAAAATGAATTTCGCCCTCGAAATTCGTCGGGGTTATAAATGGTTTACTATTCGAAAGTTTCTTTAATAGAAACCCACATCGTAAAAGGGAATACCAAAACTTGGCTTTAAAAACTAAAGTATGAAATGTAACGATTACCCAAATAAACTAATCACTGGGTTTCCACATAGGTGAAAATATGGATATGGAAGAGAAATCTAACCATCATGTTCTGATGGAGAGTGGTAGAGAACATGGCTATGGAAAAGCCAGTAATCACAAATCCATAGATTTGTGATGATATAAGGTACCATCTGATTCATCAGGTATAAGATCACTAGGACAACATTTTTGGTTTTCAAGATCATTTCCCTAAAGTTGAAAATTTTCTTAGAATAAATACTTACTTTATTTTGGTACAATCTCACTTTTGTTCGTGCCTTGAACAATTTCTACTTCATCTCTTAAATAAATGAAGTTGAATTTGTTATTTGTGAAGTGTTAGAAGATCATGTGATAGAATGACTGTTCATTCCATCTGTCTCAAACAAAAGGTTAGCAAAAATTATTAAATATACATAAGTCATTCTATAGTGAGATTAATCATATATGGTTCCTAAAATGGACTTATACTTCATATATCATGCTGATTAATATAATAAAACTAGTTTCTACTAAACAGGGACTTCCTGTAGGTCAGTGGTAGGCGATAAAGGCCAGTCGCACTTCGGTTGTGGGTTCGATTCCTACAGCCTTGTCCGAAGCGATGGGCTGTCGCCCGTCCTGCAGGTTGTCCTTTTTTCTAAAACTACGTTACTATAACAACCCATCAATAATATCGAAAAAACTTCTATCCTTAAACAATACTAACTTATGTCCAACATAATCCATTCCAATCTTTAGGCTTATCCATAATACTGCAGTCCATTCTCATAACATAGTGGAAACGATTACCAGAGATTTAATACCATCGTTGATCCCCATATATCATAAGATATGTTATGTTGGTCACATTCCAAACATTCAAAGGCCTTAATCGTGTATTCTCTTGAATACCTTAGTGAAAACATGAGTGCAGTTAAAAGTTAACACTTTCCACATACCAAAATCCTCAAAATTCTATATACTCAAACCATGATATCACTTAGTCCTTATATCAATCATGAGCTCATGAATACTATTAAACATTTCATTTTCTCGTCTTCATTATGCGCATATCATCTTATTTCCAAAAAATATCTCAATCACTTTGAATACCACATCAATAAATATTGCAATACTCAATGATACAACATTATTTTGGAATCCCATTACATAAACACTTAATCATTCCACCACATCGTTGTCATATTCAACATTGCCAATAGTGATCGCATGTGATTTCCCTTTGTCCTTTGCCTTCAGTGGTTGCTCATGTTGATCATCACTAACCCTTGGATTAGGGCAATTATTAGCATAATGCCCCATTTCCTTGCACTTGAAGCATTGAAGTGCTGGCGGTGCGTTCTCTGCAGTGTTTGCTTTATTCACATCATTAGAAACCCTTTTTCCATTACTTCGACACTCAGCTGCTCGATGACCTTCTTTTCCACACTTAAAACATTTTCTAGTCCCTTTTAGACAATCTCCACCATGCTTCTTTCCACACTTTGTGCATAAGGAAACATTCATCTTCTTTTCACCATTATTCTGAGATTTTTCCTTGAACTCCATCTTTCGTTTCTTGTCAAAACCATGAGATGGATATGTAACACCAACTTCCATTTCTACCTTGATAGCACAACGCACAATTTCTTCATAGCTACTGAAGTCTCTTATAGCTAATGCCCTTCGAAGACTTGGTTTTAAGCCACTGAAAAATCGATCAACTTTACTTTCAGGTTGGATGATAATTCCAGAAGCATACCTTGCAAGTCTTGTAAAATTTGCTTCATAGGTACCAACAGATTAATCGTCCCTTTGCTTCAGTTCAAGAAACTCTTTCTCCATCTTTGTTCGAAGAATACGAGGTAAGTACTTATTGAAAAATAAGTTCTTGAACTCGTCCCATTCCATAGACTCAATTTCATCCCTTTGCCTTCTATTCTTAACAAGATTCCACCATTGATCAGCATCTCCTTCCAAACGATACACTGCTAGGATGACTTTATCATGCTCAGAACATTGAAGAACTGAAAATATCTTTTCAGTAGTACTAATCCATTGTTCAGCAACTAATGGATCAGTAGACCCACTGAAAGAAGGTGGGCGTTGCCTCATGAAGGACTCAATAGAATATTGTTCCCTTCTCTGCTCATTTGGAAGTCCAGAATGATTCATAGCTTGTGTAAGTATAGCAATAAGATTTTGCACTCCATCTCCCATAACATTTGTTTGTTCAGGAGGGCAATCATTGCATTGTCCATTGCATTGATCAACACGGTTCCTTCAGGTTCCAGCCATCATCTAAAACCCATAAAGAATAGTGTGAGAGGCAAAAATCATGCTAGGGAAAACAACATAATAAAGGGGGAGTACCTTCAATATCCAACATCTTAGGTTTAATTCTATGATCGTTAGCGTAATTCTATTACTATAACCTGTACGTATACTTAACCTTAGAGACATCCCTAGACATACCTTAGAAATATCTCTAGGGATCTCACTAACGTTTTCGCATCCTAGTTTCCAAAGGTTGACTAAACCTTTCCTCTGATACCAACTGTAGAGACCCGTAGCTTATCGTACATGGACATTACATTACATTTGCGGAATACTTAGTACATAACAAAAATACACACACAAGGATCGTAATAGTTTAGTGTCTTTGGAAACTCGGAACGTAATCTTCTAATCCTGGTGAAAGATCTTCAAAATCTCCCACAAAGATCTTCTTTTTTTTTTACCTAAAACCTTTCTTTATATCCTGGGGAAAAGAAAACATAAAAGGGTGAGCTCAAATGCTCAGTAAGGGTAAACAAAAGAAATATCAATTACATAATTTTCATAATAACATAACATTTTTGGAAATCTTAACCTGCAAAAGAGAGCATAATTTCATAACATGGGATAAATCATAGTAGTGAAAATGAAACCCTTACTTAAAACATTACTCATTGTGGCATACACACATAATCATAGAGAATCATTTCTTGTTAGTCAAGACTCATTGCCAAGACTATCTTAGTGGACAAAGTCCCTTTCTGAATCGAGTAATCCTCGTTTCAGTCCTGTTTCACTGAACCGGTATAACCTACCATTCCAGCCATGTCTATCTCATGAGATATGAAATCTTTACCCAATGCATTGGAGGGAGATATAGGTCCCACCCATCTCTTAATGAATCCTTTCTTATGTGTGCCACAAAATCATAAATCATACATCATTGCATAACCCATGTAATAAAAATGGGATTCTTAAACAACATGACATCATAAAACCATTCATATAAGATAAAGGAATTCATAAACATAATTCCATCACAACATAGTCAAATCAATGTAAAAATATGGATAGAAACAGAACCCTTTATTATCTTATATGGAAAATAATTTTGATAAATCACTTGAATTGAATTCTTGAGGAAAATATCCTTTCTTCTTCAAAATCAATTTATTTTCACAAAACATCATGCAATTTTAAAAGAAAGAGATTTTATTGAAAATAGTCATGAAATCTTTTAGAGGAAGCTTCATTAAAATAAGGCTTTATAAAACAGTAGAAATCCGTTCGTGCCGTATAAGTTAAAAAAAACATTCTTCGTACTTTTGTCGGAAAAGTCAAAAAGTACCTCGTATGAAAAACGACAAAAGATTCCTTTCATACGTATTACTAAAAACTCACTGAAGGGTAAAAATGGATTTAAACAATTTTAAGTGGATGGAAATAATATTACATATTGAGTAAACATGGATGTGGATGATAAAATACACCCCAGTAAATACTTACGAATAAACAATCTCGGATAAAAATGAGATTGTGATATTTCCCTTACCTTAGGTCCAATTTGCTTCGTATGTGTCCGAACCTCCTGTATAATGATTTAAATAATGTCATTGACTTATTACAGAATCATATTATTTGTTATGATATCATATATGGTTCACTTATGACATTATATTACCCGTTCTTTTGTAAATTCCATGTTAAAGAAGCGTTTTGGGTAAAATCGTTTCTTTTATCGTAGGTATTTTGACTTGTTGTTATTGACATTATTATTACTTATATCATGATTTACTTACTTCCAGAATATAAAATATGATTTATATATCATATATATTCAGTATATATATATATATATATAATAGATAGATAAATAAAATAAAAAACACCGTTCATGGAGACGGTAGTCCGTACGTACGCATGAACACTGTTTTTCTTTCCTTATTGTCTTGAAATGGAAGTAAGTAGATGACATACATATGTATATATATACATAAATCCAGTAGCTTTATAATGTCATATATTTCATTATTATTTCTTATATATACATTATAATCATTCTTAAATGGTTAACATGGAGAATGAATCTCATCGCGTCGTGGAGACGGTAGTCCGTACGTACGCACGAGCGATGATATCATTTCTATAAATATTGAATTGAATTGGAGTGGATTAGAAAATATATCAGAATCAATATGATGTTGTAATAACTATGTATAGTTATTCTTTACACCATTATACCCATCCATGTAAGGTGGCGGTGGAAAATAGATTACACCACGGCGTGGAGACGGTATTCCGTACGTACGCACGCGCGGTGATTTCTTTTTCCGTAGGATGGATAGATGGTGAAATAGGGTTGTTTCATACTTATAATAACATATCAGTATATGAGTGATACTGATGTTATTACTTCATAATGAAACAACCTAAGAAGAAGAAGTGGAAGAAGAAATAAAGATGAAAGAATTGGTAACGGTAATTACCTCTTCTTTGAAGTGCCTCTTTGAGACCTCCTCTTAGGGCACTAAAATTGGTCTTTGAGGAAGACCAGAACCTCTAGGATGTTGCTAGGGAAGTGGAGAGGAGAAATTGGAAGGGGTTGGCCGAGCTTGAGTGCTCAAATTGGTGTGAGGAGGAGGGGGAGGAGGTGTCCTTTTATAGGGGAGGAGAGGGGCACCTTAGGAATATCTCAAAATATTATTTTATATTAAAGTCAAAATCGGTTTATAATGGTTCCAAAGGGTCTTATTTCGAAGCTAAAGTGGGTATGGGTCGAAATCCTATCAACCAATAGGATTTAGACAAGTTTAGGGTATTATTTTAACCTTATCAATTAGATTTAACTATAAGTTAAATAATTTAACTTTTACCGTGTCTTTTTGTTTTCTTACACTATATGGTTAATACACTTACTATAACATGCCAAACGAACCCCAAATTGTTTATTATTAATATATATATCCTTATCTAAGTCATTTGGCCGAACCTTAGATTTTTAGGAATACAATAACAATTAATAATATAATATTTTATTTAAAAACTATTTTGTGTCAATTTTGACACTATTTGATATATGATTTTTGTGAAAGTCATAACAGAATTAAATGTTCGAACCAAGTTGATTAAATCAACATTAATATATCATAGTAACCTAGAAAATTAGTGGAATTCATAAAAAGTCTCAAATTACATTTATTTTGGTGTTTATAACATCAATTATGTCAATATTTCATTAATAAGATAATTACTGCATCATCGTTGTGTCATAAATAAATTAAATTATTTGATGTCTAAAAATTACAAATAAAATACCATAATGTAGGAAATCTTTTTAGCTTTCTAATGAATATTTATAGTCGAATTTATCGTTTGTATAACCCCATATTAAAAATGATTTACTTATTAAACTTTGATTTTAACTATTTTAACCCTTCTTTAAATAAATTAATAATAAAAGTCCTAATCTAATCCAAGTGGGCCTAAATGGTCATATTTTATTTCTAAGTTTGTTTTTGGTCGAATTCCACTTGTCCAATAGAATTAGGACATGTGTTAGGGTAATATTAATATCATATTTACCCTTAGTTACCCTATTTACTATTAACCGCGGTAAAAAAAAGTAAAAAGTTACTATTCACCAAAAATTATTTTCATCTCATTGAACCACATTTTAGTCCTTGATATTAACCGTGTCTCTCGGATTTTCGAAATTCCATTCACAGAAGCGGTAAAATTAAGTTTTATGCAAAATTCAGTTTTTAACCTACCACTTAGTGGTTTCACTATTCATCAAAAATTGAAGTTTTTCAGAAAAATGCCAAAATTTCACCCTAAGCTATAATTGATATTCCGAATTCAAAAAATGATTTCTATTTTACAAAATTCCCAACATATAAGTTGCATTAATTAATTTTATAATTAAATCCCGCTGTTAAAACAAATAGCGTGTTTTTGAGAAACAAAATCTATCAAAAGATTGACACTTGTTTATGTCTAGTTTAAATGTGAAATTACATCCAATGACCAACATTGTATTAAATTGTAAAAATATATTCTAAATATACTTTAAAACCACTCAAATTAATGATTTATCACTATTAATTATTTCGATTAAAAAAGTTGTTTTTAATTATAATTTGGTAATTTTCACTATTCATCAGAATATGAAAGTTATCCGAAAAGTACCAAAATTTCACCTTAGGCTAAATTCGATACTCCGAATCCAAAAATGAAGTCCATTTTGAGAGTTAAAATTTCTAAAATTTAAAAAGTGGCTAGTTTTAATAATATTTTAATAGCATATCATTGTTTCGTGAAACTCAGGATTACGTACCACACACGCTATCGAGGAAGGTTGCGATTGCGTGTAATGCAAGGCAAGTCAAGGATGCGTGTTGTGCAAGCTCCTTTTGGTGTAGCGTATAACACAAGACATTAGTAAAATAAGAAAGAATATTTTTCATAAAATCTCGGGCTGTTACACTCTGACCCCAGATAGTTCCTTCAGATAAAAGTACAACATCAGTTGTAGTGGCTACCAAATGTTCTAGTGCAAGTGTTGATCCTAAAGTATCACAGAATGGAAGTCAGTTGATGTTTTCATTCAATATTTTATGAAGCATTGTTAATTTACCAGAAGAAGGCTCTTCTATCCTTGTAGCAGTAGCAGTAGTAGTACTGGGAACAGACGATGGCTCTTCTCCTAGAGCAGCCAAGTCAACATGAACTTGTGATTTTTCACCAGCACCCTCTGTCGTTCTCATAGGAGGGTCAGTCCTCTCCTTCAAAGGAGAAATTGAAGAAGCCCATGCAATCCCAAAAAGTATAAGCAGTCTTTTCTTGGGTTAAGACTCATGACTATCTGAAGGACTTACCACTACCGATGAAGTCTTTAGCTGTGGAATTCTTCCTTCGATGCCTTTGCTTCTTTGTCTTCTTGGGAGTGTTGACATCATCATCTCCAAATACAAGAATTGGAGAATGAAGATCCATGTCTAACTCATCTTCCATGGCTTGTTGGCCTGGAGATATTTCACCCAGCTCGCGAGGAGATTCATTAGCCCCAATGGAAGTACCTCCAGGGCTATACTGTGGTGAAGGAACCTCAACAGTTCCTTTATTTGCAAGCTACAAGATGAAGAACATAATTTACTTGAGTAATAATGCTTTAACTGGAATCAAGTTACAAATAAAATAAGTAAAGAGACTTACATCTTCAGAAGACACATAATCATTCCACTCCTCATCTCTGGAAGCACCAATCCCCTCAGTGGTGCCACGATCTATCATTTCCTTCATCCTCTTGGTGACAGGAATGGAATCATCAGTGGAATATATGAGAATCTCCCGCTCTTTGATGTAATCCCGCACTTTATCGGGGTTATCCTCGAAACGGATATCACTGGAGGCCCGAAGATTCCCTACTCCAGGGATGTGTAGCCCCTCACAAAAGTCCAGCAAGGCAGTTTTAGCATCGCAATATAAACTCCGCCATGTTTGGAAAACCTCTGGTCGTAGGTATTCAGCATGTGTACCAGATTCTTGTGAGAGGGGTCTTACAATCTTGGACTACAACTTCTTCCCAGATCATGAAATCACATATAGAGAATAAGAAAATAAAACTTGTTTCTCGATAAAGTAATGGTGATTTAATTTCCCCAATAAAGTAACTCACCAGGAGTCGATGGAGTGGGTCTCTTGATTCTGATAGGAAGATTATATATGGCACAAGGCCGCTTTGACACATGCCATGCCTTATCATCCCCATCCTGAGAATCCGGCGAGTCATCCCTAGGTGAGGAACCTGATGAATCAGCTCTGGGTGTAGAAGATTCACCTTCCTGATGAAGGGTTTCTTTCTCTATAGTACTTTTCTTCTTCCCCACCCGATGAACCGGATGATTCAGCACCCCTTTAGGGTATGATGCTACCCTGTCTTCGGCATACCATGTAGTCAAGGTACTCGCCGCTCCAGCAACTGGTAGCTCAAACACTACCCCGGTATTCTCAATAGATGTCAGTAACCATAGTTGTCGGGAAACCATCAGATGCTGCTCTGACCTGAAATGCATAGGAGGGGATACAACAGTCTGCTGCAGAAACATGAATTGGAGTGAAAATCTGTATGAAGCATAAGCCTCACATAAAATCTCTCCGTCAATTCTAGTGGACAATACACCATCTCTACAAGCCATCATGTATGACCTCAATTACAGGATGTCTATTCCATCATCAACAGACCGCCCAGTTGGTGGGTTTCCATAAGGGAAGAAGTATAATTCCATGGACACGCTCAGCCTCACCTTCATATCATAGGAGTTGAGGGATAATGAAGAAATTCCAGAAAATGCCTGCACTGATGGCCTAAAAGAACTTCCAGAAACCTGTACTTCGTTATGTACAACATATGTCCTAAAATGTATAGCGATCCATCCCCACAAAACATGGAATGGTCCCACTATTCTCAAAGGAGACTTACCCATAAAGACATTGAGTAAGCTCCTGTGAATCTTAGCCAAAATGGTGGGGTGGCCAACCCAACCATTCTACTCTCAGCCAAATTGGATGTAACAACGAAGGCCCCTGGCCTGACGCCTCCCTTCGAATCCCTGACTGGTAGAAGATAAACACTGAGCCACAAGGCTAGTATTCCCACCAGATGGGTCTTTTTCATGGATTCTATGATCCACTTCGTACCCCCACTTCTCAAATTCTCCCGCTTCTAGAGTCGGCCAGAATGTGCCAGAAGCAGCCCTCTTCTCTGTTCTGGGGTAGGTAGTAGGAAGAGTACAGGTGGGCCCCTCCCCTCCTTCCTAGTAATAAACATATCCATCCACTCCTCTAGATGAATATCCTCTATAGAATTAGTTTTGGTGGTTTTTGAGTTATTGAGCTTGTAAATTTTTTTCAATAATTCCCGAGCCAAAGTCGGAGTCTTCTCTGAACCATTCCAAGTCGCCTTGGTAGTAATGAATTCATCATACATACCGCCCAAAATTGGAGCCCCTGAGATCTTATAGACATCCCACAAAATGATGCCTACTTCTCAATGAGTCGGATGGAAAGAATTGATTTCTAGGCTCCAGCGGCTGATTAGCTCTTGCACAAATTCATCATTCCTATAAACATATGTCTGCCCAGCCCATATAGCTTCATATATTGTATCTCCTTTCAGATACACGACAAACTTTGCACAGTTTTGTCACACCCAGTATTCCCACATCCATGTCGGCATCACACATCCTCCAGGACGGAAGTCCTAACTCTTCTTCCAGCCTTTGGACAGATCTATCTGAGAGTTTTAGAAGATTGAGAAATAACAATGTGGTTTCAGCTCAGGCTTGTGAGGTTTCAAATCTAGGGTACATGGGCTATGATTCATTATGTAGGACTTCTCCACTATTCCAGAATTTACAAATGATCCTCCAATTTAGATATTTGATGAAGCCAAATTTGTGTAAGTCTGAAACCAAGAATGCGGGAGATAGTTCTTTGGATCTAGAATGTTGACTCCTTGCAGATGACCATGGCCATACAAAGGCAGGTAGATGGACTGTGGGAAATCAAGATGATACTTCTTCAAGTACTTGGCCAGATCTGGGAGAGTGCTGTTACAAATATTATAGTAATCATGGCCAACAACGTTCATCATATCATCAATCCAGTTGCTATCGAGTTCATCAGCTGTTCCGATTCTTCTAGGAGCCATTGAATATGCACAAAGGTCAAATAATTAACTCATAAGTAAGGTGATTTTTCATAAAATTTGTGAAGAAAAGTGAAAACAATGGCTAAATAATTAAGGCGCGCAAGTACCATGTTGGAACGCAAGTGTAATTGTGTTGCACAAGTTTGGGCGCGCATGTATCATCGCAAAAGTCCAAATACCTCTACAGAAGCGCGAGACAAAGAAACAATGAACCGCAGACAGAAGCACCTGCGCAGACAAGCGAAAAGCCGAGTAAATTGTGCGACAAGAGCCAACTACGCGACAAGATCATGAAGGTCTGAAAGCCAGTTTATTTTCACCAGAATGGCCGCATATTTATAGGCAATGGCCATACCCAGCACATCGTACCCTGCGTGCCTCCACTTGCATGCTCAAAACCTACGTGCCACAGTTCCTTGGTTTTCTACTTTACCTCAGAGTCAAATCCTCCTTCCTTTAAGATCCAACTCTAAGGGGGTACTTTTGTTGACGCTCCTTTCCATAACAAAGTATAATGACTGAAAAAGCGGAATACCTTAAGCACAAAGAGATTCATCCTTTGAAGAAACATAAAAAATTGACAAAGGCATGAACAAGGATTTGTTTGAGCATGGGCTGCGCAAGTTTCATCATGGTCGCGCAAGTATACTAGCGTGCCACATATTGGTCGCGCAGGTGACTTGCACTCCCTATTTGATTTTTTCCCAAGGTCTTAAATAGACTGCAAATACCCCTTGTGGGCCCCCCATTTTAAGGAAGAAAAATTCAAAAAGTCAAATTTAAGCTCTCGGCACCCTAGTCTCTACTTGAAGTCTTCCGAACACTTATAAGGTAATTTATAACCTAGAATAGAAGATATAAAGAGGGGGAATAAGGCTTAAGTGTTGAAATTCATCAACACTTACGCGCCTAAGTGTCTAACCCTTAATGGAAAATGAAAACACTTGCGAACCACCTTATCCCTTCAACAGAACTTGTGCGCCACTCTTTTGGAAGCCTTTAGGGATAATACTAAGGGCTTGAGCCAAGCCTCTCCCAAGTGTTTCCTTATGGATTAACTGTCACGCAAGTACACCCGTGTCGCGCAAGTGTACTTGCGCGACCAGGACTTGCATGCCCAAATAGGACTTGCGCACCTACCTCTTTTTGGGTGCCCCTCCAACCTATTTACCTCTTTTCTTCAAATCCACCTCTCCTCTTCAAGATTTAGCCTTCAAAACCCTCTTCAAAGACATTTATGTCATTGTTCCTTTGTTGTCTTCTTTATATGAAAGGAATTCTGTGGAACATCTCTCAAAACATAGTGATTTACATATCATTATGTCAATAAGGTTAGAGATTTCCTCCATTCAACCTCATCCTTTAAGACTAGAAGATCTTTAATTCAGGAATCCTCTTTAGGAGTAAGACCAAAGTTCCCAAATCTAGGCATCGTCCTTATAAGTAAGCCCCAATCATAATTTTCCTCTAACCTAGGCCTCCCTTTAAGGAGTAAGCCCCAGTCCAAGTTCCCTTAATATGGGAATCCTCCTTAGGAGTATGCCCCGATCATAATTTTCCTTAACCTGGGCCTCCTTCTCTGGAGTAAGCCCCAAGTTTCAAGTCCCCTTAATCTGGGCCTCCTTTTCAGGAAAAATCCCCAGTCATATTTTATTTTTATTTGGGATTCCTTATCAGGAATAAAACCAAATCATAAGTCCCCTCTAATTTGGGAATCCTTCTCAGGAGTAAGCCCTAAGTTAAGTATCCATATCTCCATAAAGCACATATACCCTCATGGACCTTGTTCCAAAGCTTCTTCCCTGAATTAAGTCTCGATATTCATCTATATGGGAAGTTATACATACGTAAGCCCCACATTATTTCTTATGATTTCATATTTCATGGAACAATCGTCAGGTTTTACTGAAACCTCTTGTTTCTCACACCAAGCATGACTCACGTTAGATTAGAGCGTAAAAGTAATTATGACATCTTTTTTTGGGCCATAATTCATGCATAAACCTCATACGTCTTCATTAGAATACATGGTTTCTAATTCCATTTCTAACAAGGATACATAGGTAGACCATCTGCGGGTTCGATCCCAACTCTGAAATAATCCATGTCCTTATTAATGACAATAAACTTCAAGTTCCCCATGGAGTGGCTTTAATACCAGTATGGTTATCATAATGACCAAGAGATTTATATATAATGTGTTGAAGGATAACATTGACTAAGAATCTCTAACAAATATAAATGATTCTCTATCGATGAAGAACCTCAAATACATATAGATGATTCTATAAATCTAAAACATATTAATCATTGATTGTCTGATCTAAAGGATAGCTCATTTTCATACTTGGTAATTTAATAAGGATTCATGAACATAACTCAATTATATAAAGAGAGTCCCAGAGTAGACAATAATTCCCCCCAAAAAGGTGTGATGAGTCCGAACTCCCATCCTCTCAACCAATACAAATTCTAAAGCCACATCAGTCCATAACTAATGAGCACCTACCTTTCGAAAGTAGGTCCAAATGGATATAGAATCATTGGATGTTTCCAGTTATACGAATAAACCCGTTAGAAACCGATTGGAATATTTGAACCTTAAACAAACAATGCCATCCCCATTTCCAGAGGAAACATACCCCCATAGGGATGGACCAAGGAATCACACTCAATTGAACATAGATTATATTGAAGAGACAAATAGCCTCACAGTACCCTGGAAAAAGTACATGGTGTGTCTCATCTACTCCAGGTATTCTTGTGTACTACGGTCTATGCTATATACCTCTAGCCATTCCTAGGTACACTATCCATGTATATAAACCTATCCATGCACATTTCCTATGTCCATGTATGATTATACATTTTTCCCATGTATTATGGCCATGATTGAGTGGTTGGCTATGTATGTTTCCATGTTCCCTCCATGATAGATGATAACCCACAAACATTGGATCACATGGAATGGGAAACATGTCACATGAAATGTCATATTTTCATCTGAGCATAAAAAATAGAGCCACAAAAGATAGTCTACACAACATGTGTTCCTTGGAATATAATCTCTGTAGTCAATAGTTTTCAAGAAATTTAGAAATACTTCACACATTTTTCCATGATAACTTAATCTATAAATATTATTCGAATATCATAAATATATTTTATATCTAGGTTAACCAACAGTCATCCATTACCATAAGAAATATTTTGACCCTCAATATAATCACAAATCCACCATGAATCCATCGTGTCTTCACCAAGCACACGAAACATGAATCGAGGAAGCACTGATCCGATCCTGATCAACCTCTGATCACTAGACATCATTTTGACACCATGATATATCCCTAGATCATTAACATAAAACCATTTTATCTATCCTTTATACCAATTTAAGTTCACACAATTATCGAATACTTGATATTTGTCAAACCACTGAATAATAAAATTGTTTGGGATAAATGTTTGAAGAAACAAGGTAGAAATGAAAAAAATCATAAAATGAGGAATTATTCTCAGATGTTTTTTATGTTGGAGTCAATTTTTTTCAGATTTAACAAGGAAAAAAAGAAACTAATAAAATGAAATAATATTCTCACAAAATCCCAGGTAAATATAATTTCACCCACAATATGATCGACCCACAAATCAATATGTTATTTGATTTGATTCATGTTCATCATGGGATAATAAAAACCTTAAATAAACAATGAAATACACTACCCAACCTTGGGTTGGATCGATCACTATTGAATAATGAACAAACATTGTCATCATTGGTGATATTCTCAAATTAATTTGGAAAAACAATCCTCGTTATGGTTTCATTCACTAGGATCTCCTCCAATTTGTCCTCTCATAATATAAAGGTTATAAGTCTAACCTAAGGGATTTAGAATAACTATATATTTATTAATGATATAAGGTCCCTCCTTTTAAAAATATCCAAATAACCAAATAAATAAATAAATAAATTTATTTTATTATTTTAACCAGAACATCACACTATCAAAACACACGATGCCTATAATGGTTATATCATGCATAGTTTAAAAACCATATATCATACTCAACATCAATTTCAGATTTCCCATCCGAGTCCACATTCAATATTTATTGCACTATTTCAAGAAAACTATGTGATATTTATATTAATATATTACATATTTTTATAATATTATTACCGAGTCCCTCGGGGGACTTTGAGTCTCATTTTGTATCAGTGTATGTCTACAAAATTATTATTATATATATTATAAGGAATTAAATAGAAAAAATAGAGGCATTACATTCTAACCACCTTAGGTATTTCCAACCCCATAAGATAAAAATACTATTAAAAAAGGTGTAGGTACTCAGATTAAATCTATGTATCCTACTTCTAAGTTCACTTATGAAGATTGTTATTCTACCACCATAGATGAACAGGTTGAATCAATCACCCATGAAGAAATTTCTCCTATGGATCATTCATCTCCCTCGAGTTCCCAACAAAGGTAGCTTCATCAGAAATGTCTAGGTTGACCCAGTAAAAAACATGTGACAAGTTATATAAATTAATCCTCATCTATAACACATGGAAGAATTAATGTACCCTTTCTAATTGTATTTGAAGGGATAAGTGGTACACAACCACATTGACCCTATGCAGTATCTTGAAATGTAAGATGAAAATTGAAGATAATTTTCTATCTTGGATTTTTTTATAATCCATGTAGAGGTTAGAACTTCAATAAAACATATTATCCCTCCTAGAATTCTAAAGGCCTCCATCGTTGGTATGGAAAGGACTTATGATTGATCTAGGAATTATTTATCTTCTCTTGGATGAACATCATCATCTATGTCAATGCTTACACCATCCCTGAGCTCATGAGTGTTAAGTTATCTAAATCATTCTAACATAGATATTACCTGAAGGGTTTATTATAAAAGGCCTCAAATGTTTCTATACTGTTGATATAATTGTAGCTATTGTTGTACCCAAACACTACTAAGGGTAGATAAATATCTTAACCAAGGAAAAAGTCCAATATGAATTCCCACAACACATCCTTTAGAACCGGAATGGTTTACTCAGTTTGTTCATTTGTCGGGGGTGAAAATCTATGCTCAAATGAAACTGAGTCCTAAAGGAATACTGTAATCCTCCTAATAATTGTGATGTAAAGTGAGCATCATGGAATGGAATGATAATTGAGGAAAATATATTAATTCAAACCATATTCTACATGTAATGGTTTCTCAAGATCTTTACCAATTTCTTCTTCTGTATAGTTAGGAAGTGGGCCAACAAGGTGAGTTATTATATGATCACCCAGATGGAACCCTATTTTCAATACATCCATAGAATCC
This sequence comes from Viscum album, assembly GCA_963277665.1. Classification (NCBI taxonomy): domain Eukaryota; kingdom Viridiplantae; phylum Streptophyta; class Magnoliopsida; order Santalales; family Viscaceae; genus Viscum; species Viscum album. The sequence goes on from OY728135.1 coordinate 1,298,754,463, forward strand.
CCATTACTATTTTCATATATACCATCCAACGTAAACTTTGGATTCTCAAGGGGTTGAATCAAAACCGATGTAACCCAGTTCTCATCCTTTACATGCTCACAATTGTGGAATTGGGAGAAAAATATGATACACACTTTTTCATCCATGGGCACAAAAATGATGTCGAAGGAGATGGTAAAACTTTTAGACACCTATAATTACTTATAAGGGGGATGTATGAAACTCCCTCATAACCACCTCATGGAACTTCACTAACACCATTGTGCATCTTCTGATAAGGATTACATGCTCCCACTTCCAGAAAATCTAGTAGGATCATGTACAAAGGATATTTGAGCATGAAATGTCTCATATTCAGTATCTCTATACTAGGCCTCCCTAACCTGATATAGAAGGGGTGGTGTAATGACCATTTAATTGAGGTAATATTCACCATCCTTATCCTTAAGGTACAATTGTAACCAGGATAACTGCTCTGAAACCTTATTCAACAATTGTGAATAGGATCTCCTATTAAGAGTACCTTGCACTATGTTCACCTTAACAGGAGTATACTATAACTCAAATTAATAGTCTATTAGAAACTACAGCTATATTCACTATCTCAAGTTATGATATTTCTATGTAATATATACTTGAAAATCATATGTAAAAAATAGACAGTAAACTAATCACCCATAAGATATTGTCACCACATCACGAGGGAGATGACTACTACTACCAACTCTAGATCATTGGTTATATAGTTCACAAAATGTGGTCTCAACTACCTAGAAACATATGAAATCAATACCTAAATCTACATCAGAACACAATGTTGTTTATTTTTTAATACATTAAAGAAAACTTTATACTCGACACCCAACTTTGGAAATCTCATGATGGGAGCACCCATAACCCTCTAACTCAACTCATGGAAATATTGCTGGCACTATTCCATAACATGAATGGATTCCCCTTCAGAATCAAGCATATAAGAGTGTCAATATCATGTATAAATATCTCATGAATTTTATTTAGTATCCTTCCTAACTAAGGAAGCCTCACACCCCATCATGCTCTTGGGTGGATCCAAATATAACATTTCTTCAACCATCACTAGATCCACTTCTACAGCCACTTTAAATAAGACATGTGTTAAAAAGTTAACCTACTGAATATTGAAATGAAACTTAGGGATATTCCTATAAATTAGGTACTCTTGGAGTATATCAAGGACCGTTATAAAGTGTCTCATGTTCTTCTCCTTGGACACTGAGTACATAAGGATATCATTGATAAAGACCACCAACAACTGGTCTATGAATTGATAAAATACTTGGTTGATGAGACCCAAGAACATTACTGAGGAATTTATTAGGTCAAAAGGAATACCCTAGTACTTATAATAATTATAGTGATATTAGAATATAGTCTTCAGTATATCCATGTCTTGTACTTATAGTTGATGAAAACCTGATCTAAGTTATATATTTGAGAACCATGTCATTCCTCTAAACTGACCAGAGAGGTTGTTGAACCTCGTTAATGGATACTTATTCTTCATAGTCACTTATTTCATTTAATGGTAATATAAACAAAATCTAAAGATCTTATATGCATTCTTGTATAGAAAAAATGGGGCTAACATGAGTAACACATTAGGTCTAATAAAACACTTCTTTGAAAATACCTATGATAACACCTTGATCTCATGAATCTATGAAGGATCCATATGATATGATAGTGCAGTTATTGTGGAAGTCCATAGGTGAAATTCAATGTGGTAGTATATATATCGATAGTGAGGTGATCATAATGAATCCTTAGGAAATAATTCCTAATACTCCACCACCATAACATGAAAATTAAAGACCATAGTATCAAATCATCTAAGGGTAATACTATAAAACTGGTGAGTTATCGACAATACCCTCCTACATATGATCCCATCCTTCTGTTCTAGGTTTTCCTTATCACCCTTTAATGAAGACCTCTTCTCATCATCGAAGGTACACCACATCCCTCATCATAAATTTTCTATATGATCATTAAATGTGAATATCCAATCCAAATATAATATTCCTTTTTATGTAGTCATCATTGATATAATGAGATCCCACGAGAATCTATCACTTAAAAGAGTCAGGTCACACTGTTATTAAAATTTTATAATCACCGAGTCACCTCCAATAGGACTATCTAAGTTCAAGAGCAAAGCCAATGGATCACCCAAAATATCAGTGTCTCAAAAAGGATAAGTTGAAATAAAATAGTGGATTACACCCATGTATATCAATATTGTAATAAAGTATAGAGAATATAAATTGTACCACTAATCATCCCTAAAGCCTTGAGGTCATAGTCCTATATTTCCATTAGCTATACTCATCCATTTACACTAGCTCCCTAAGCTTGGCGCAGACTAATCAGGAAACATTGTGGAAATTAGTTAAACTATCTACCATTTATTGTTGCTAAACCCACTACTCTACCACATCCACTACCCTGTAGACCACCTTAATACTTTAACAATATCTACTTGGGCAGTCCATTGACCATCCATCTATTAGTAGTATGATGGGTTGGATAATACTGAGAGATATTTCCTAGAATATCATAAGATAAACACCACCTCTCTCTCAGATAAATGAAACAATCTTGAAATCCTTGAACTAATTATCCTATATCCTGGTACCATATACTAATGTTTATTTTATTATTGGATTCTTCTAACTACCATTAAAAACCTAATATAGAGGTCTCAACTCATGGGTTCTCACTACCAATACCCAATGTCAGTGTATGCTCTACCAGGATTCTTACCACAACTAAATCCCACTCAAGAAATACAATATAGATGGAAATGAAATGAAATATCACTCATGCCCTAAAATATCATTGTAATCTAGACTCGATAAGATGTTAAAGAACCTCAATGAATACTATTATATGGTTAAGATTCCCTACTACAACTTCAAAAGCACTTTGATGTGAACTGATCACAAGGTGGATGGATAGAACTCCACCCTAAATAGAAGTTTGAAATATGATCAGGAAAGTGACGTATTATCATGGGATTGAGTCACCAAACTCCAAATATACTAGAATATACATATATGGGACTCACCGAAAAGACCACCATATGATCTCATGATGTCCTGACAAGGTAGAAAACTTAGATGTAAACCCCTATCCCTTCCTCAACTTCAACGGTGTATGAATCACCCCAAAACATGGGAGGTATCTTAATCTAAGACTTGTGGAGTGTGCTCAGCATGCATAAAACCTTGTTTTATACTTCTAGAAAAATCTACTAATCAATGGGTAGTAAAAAATTGGAAACCCACCTAAAGTTACCTCCTTCTATAAATAACCCTATTAAAAAGCCACTCCACTTGGTGGATCACCTTTGTAATCCTAAAGTGAAATCCTTGATGGAAATATCCATGAAGGAATACTGAAATAACGAAGACACACAATGATCAAAGAGTATATCAGGGGAGATTATTCGAGAAAGAAATGGAAAACAAAACCAATTAATATATGATATATTGAACAATTGTTTTTCCTTGTAACTAGTTTCTACATGTACCAAGTTAACAAAAAATATTATTATAGTCATGTTGAATGGATAAATTGGCTGCTGCACAACACTTGAGTCCCTATCTTAAAAAAATAAAAACAATTTAAAACTATTTATATAAATCCCAAATAAAACCCCATATAAATAAAAATATACTCTCGTATAATGTTGAACACTTCCCTATTACACCTCTATCATGACCCTACCCACCAGCGGTTTCTTGGTGGTCGATACAAAGAGTATAAACTTCTAATCCCACCTACAATAGGCCATGGGATAGAGACTAGTGATGAGTAGGTGTACCACACACATGTGATAAATTATAATAATTTACATATTAACACACACACACACATCCAAATACCCATACAATGTATTAATGTAATCATATCTAACACCATAATTTTCGAACAACATCTATCCTATATTAGAGTTTGAAAATAGTACTGAATGAAATAAATGGAAAAATAGAATCCCACCTAAAAGTGTAAATGTGTCAAACTTAATAAGTGTGTGGAGACTACTGTTAAAAAAAACATTGGCATAAACCATAGTATGTCTATCCAAAACTATGCACCACCTTCTCCTAGTCCTCCTTGTACAACATGTAAAGGCTTGTCGTCTGTATATGAAATGAAATATTTTGGAAAATTACTTGAATATATGAGTATAAAAATACCCAGTAGGAAAAATTGAAATCACAAAACATAAAACATCAAGAGTTTTTAGTTCATTAATATAAATTTATGTTATTCAAGATATCAGACATAATTGTAATGCCCTGACCCCATAAGCCTGGAGTCGATGCATTATTTTATTACATCGTCATGATTATAAGGAATAAAATCATAAAGGACCGATTAATTTAGTGTTTTTGGAAAGATATATTACATACACGATACCCATAATACATTGGGAAATAGAAATTACAAACATGATACAAAAATAAATGAAAGAAACTACATACTTGAAATATTATTCAAAGATAACTTCTTCATTACCTAGAGAAAGGAAACATAATAAGGGTGATCTGAAATGATTAATAAGGGTAAGTGAAGTCGAATAAATAATGAATCACTGAGAATAAATTAGCATGAATATCTAAATAACTGATAACCAATGCCATTCAAATAACAAGATAAAGAAAAAATCAATATGGAAAGGTAAGAAACTGAAATAGATTCCATTTAATTAATGAACTGAACTAAAATGTATCTATTGATATGTCGACACAAAATCTCATCGATGAATAATAACTGAAACTAAATGAGGGGAATGATTTATTAATGGATTAAATTCATGAGGCACATGAAAACCTATACCATGAATACCTTTCATAATATTATTTAAAACTAAAGAAAGAAACCCGTTGAATTGGGCCAACTTATTTGCCTTCTGAGAAGTTGTCGATGCATCCAGGAGCTATATATAGTTCAGGATCCACCCATCATTTACTGACCAAATAATTACTCATAATTAATAATCAAAATAAATAATATTCTTTATCAAATAACTTCATTGAATAAGAAATATGGACTTATCAATAATTCACCACTTAAACAAATAAATTTCAAAGTAAACACCATATGTAAGATTATATACGATTTTGGCAGTACAAATATCCATTTTAAGTGAATATGGATATTCAAGTAAATTAAAAATTAAAAAATATTACAATAAAGTTATTTTTTCAATATAAAGTTAAAAATCACAAAAATAAGTGGGATTTAAAAGATAATCATTAAGAAAATTCATGAGGAGAATAATCATTAAACATTCCACAGAATCTCATACCACTTTAAAACATTTAATTCATAATTTAATATGAAAATAATTACATAAAATAAAACTTATAATATCATTATAATAATATTATTCATGATATAACATGAAAACTATAGTATATACACCAAATAAAAGTGAATCGGTGAATAATAACAAATAAGTCTCAATGAAATGTAAATTGAGATTAATTTCCTTGACCTTAACCTTCAATTTTTTGTGTGGTAGTTATACTCATATATAGTGGATTAAAATATGTTAATAAATTATAACATAACCATACTCATGTTTATAATACCCTATGTTAACTTATAATAATATCTCATCACACGTTTGTTAACAACTTTCATTAATTTAACTATTTTGGGTGTTAATTGCCTTGTTTGCTCCAGAAAATTTAAATTGTTATTTGTTGTTATCTTTAATTATATCATGGTTTCATCATATCCAGAATGTAAAAAACGATTTATTATCATATATAATCATTATAAATGTATTTATATTATTCTATTATATTTGGATATTAGGAATGAAGTGCACCATTCAAGGAGACGGTAGGCCTTACGTACGCATGAACACTACTTTCATTTCATTTTTGTATTAAAAGAATGAAAAATAAATAATAAATATGTATATTATAATTAAAGTATCTTATATATTTTATATAATTTACATAGTTTTATTAAAAACATCCTTTATACATTTCATGTATGGTGTGAACGAATCATATTGCTATGAGGGGGCGGCTGTCCACGCTTCCTCAAATGATGTTATCGTATTAAAGAAAAATGGAAATAATTAAAGGTACATGTGATACAAGTATTAATTAAGTATAAATACATAATAAATATCATTTTTATCATATATAAACATAGTTTTAGTCATAATAGAAACCATGATAGGTGGTAATTAAAAAACGAACAATCATCGTTTCGTGAGGCAGTAGATCACCATAAACAAAAATAGTATGTTCGTTACCAATTAGATAGAGGTGAGTGAACGTTTAGAGATAAATATTAACATAAAAAATTCAAGGATATATATAATAATGGTGGTTTTATATAAGTATATAATATTTATATTTTATGGGGTGTGGAATGGAAATAAAACTAAAAAGATTAAGGAAGTTTGTTGCCTCTTAATCGGGTAACTCATTTTGGTATTTACAAAAAGGATTCCTTGTATGGATTTATATCCCAATGTAGGATTCTAGTTCAAGGGTAGAGAGGTTGCGAGACTATTTTGGAAGAGGTCATATGAGACAATGTGGCTTTATGGGTGTGAGTAAGGGGTAGAGTGCTTGCATTTTCATAGTGGAGAGGGAGTGACACTCTTGTAAATACCAAAAGGTATCCACTAATGGGAGTTCTAACCTACCTAAATTTTATCCAAAATGGGAAAATAATAAGTTAAATTTTAATAATGTTCTATTAAAACCTCCATCATAGAAAATATTTTCATTTTAATAATTTTTTTCCTTAACTTCTATGATTCCAAAATTTTATCAATTGGGGTTTTATTAAAGAATCCTGTTTTGTAGCCTAATTAATATTAACATTAAGTCTAAACTAAAGTAATATTTTTTATATAATATAGATAAAATTAATTATAAATTTGATATCTAATTTATAAAATAAAATTTCTATTTATTTTGTAAATTAATTTTAAAACAAACACATCTGAGGTGCTAAAAGATGGCCAAAACCTAGATTGTGTTAAAAAGGTTTTTACAATATATGGGTCAATATGTTAATTATAAAAGATAAATTAGCCAATTAATATGTGATATTAAATATATATTAATACTTTACTTGCCACAGTATATGATTTTTGTTAATTTTAAATCATTTAATAACATTTCATTTATTTTAAAATAACAATAATGTTAATTTTGACATTATTTATTTAATGTTAATTTTAAAATATCAATATAATATTGGAATTAAATTATGTTAGGTTTAAAGATTTTTAAAATGATATATTATTTTTAAAAAAATATATAAAGACAATAATTCAATCAAATAAATTCACTTTTAATGTTTATAGTATAATTTATTTTAGCTAATTATTAACTAAATAATCACAACAGTGGAATTCCTTAAAATATTTTAGTAACTAAATCATCTCTAAAAATTATTGATAAATTTTTATTATTTAAATAAGAAATTTATATTTTAAAATGATATTTATAACCGAAAATGTGATGTTTTTTACATATCTCAATGTTTTATAAATGTTAAAGGCAAGGAAAGTTCCCTTTTTCTTTTTTCCTTAACTTTTTATATAGGGAAATTCCATTTAAATATATCCCAATGATAGATAAAATTAGAAACAAGTTTTGATATGGTAAACTTATTATTACCATACAATGGATTTTGGACAAGTTTCCATGTCATTTTGGCCCTTAAGACTAAGGTTTAGTCCCTTATTAAGCTTAATCTTACCTTAATCACCGTAACTAATTTTAATGACTTTGACTAACAAGTTTTCTCTAAAATTAAGTTTTTATTATTATAAAAAAATATTGTACTGATTACAACCTTTTATGAATATTTTTAAAAATTAAAATCATAAAATTTGGAAAACTAAGATTAATGCTAATTCTATAGACGTGGCGAGAATGAGGGTTTTTAAAGTAAAAACATTCATAAGTTTAATAAGTTTTTAAATCTAATATAAATATAAGAAATGTTTTCAATAACCTAAATATGATTAATATATAAATAATTGGCCAATTTTGACATTAAAAACCAATTTAAAATATAATTTAACACTAATCATTATTTAAATGGAAAGGCTGTTCTTAACTAAATTATATTAATTTTTACTATTCATCAAAAAAAGAAGTTTCTCAAAAAAATACAAACAATTCATCCTATGATAATTTTGACATTCAAAAACCAAAAATTATGTTTATTTTAACAACTAAAATTTATAAAATATCCAAAATTTAGTTTTGAAATAGTATCACCATTAAAAGGTGGTAAAAACCAGTTTTATGTGAAACATAAGCCTTTAAAAAAATATGTTGTTGTGTGTGTCGCAAGACAACTCAGTGTGGTGTGTAAAATTAGATTAAAATAGCATTTCATATAAATAGAGATAAAATAATATTTATTCAAACATGAAAATATTGTAATGTCTTGGGGTGTTATATTCTTCCAACCTTAATTAAATTGCATCCTCGCAATTTTAACTTGTTCTTTGTAATCAAGGGATTGATATTTGATGATAAAATATTTTCAAAAAACCCACATCGTAAACAGGGTTAATAACACATATTCTTAATAAATTATAAAGGAGTGTGAAATGGTCATGTAACTAAGTTCCCTACAGGATAACATAGGTGAGAAATGGAAACATGGACATGGAAAAAAATATAAAAATTAAGTTCTGATGGTGAGTGATTGAGAACATGGTTAGTGGAAAGGTAACAATCATAAGGCTATAAATATGTGATGATCCAAGGGGCCATTTTAATCATTTAAATGAAGGTACTAGGATAATATTTTTATTCAAAACCCTTTTTCCTAGAGTTGAGGAATTCATTCACTCTCTATAAATATAAGTAAATATATGTTTCTATTTTATAAACACAATATTATCCTTTGGTTGTGTCTTGAACCATTTTCACTTCATATCATTGCACAAGATTATTCATATAGTTAAGTAATACATTAAATTATATAATCTCATCCAATGATAAAAATTTTAATAAATGTTTAACTTTTCTAAAAGATTATGATATGACACTTTATAAAAAAGGTCACTGAATTTCCAAAAATGAACTTATCATTAACCTTTAATGAACATGAAGTAGCTCTAAATATTCATATTCCAAAAATTTTTATAACTTCATCATGTATCATCTTGAAATATGGTAATAACTCAAAATACAATAAAACCATATTAGAAACATGATTTATTTCTTATTCCTTTTCTAATACATATTTTATTATATATATTACTTAAATCTTATTGTTTTGTAAACTCTATCTGGTATAGAATATACCACTTGTTTAAAAGTCATTAATCAGTTCCAAGGTAGTCAACACTTATCCAAATCAATCATTTCTTCATCATTATCTAAACATAAGAAACAAATTAAAGGTTTTAATTCCCTCAATCATGTGTTTTTTTAAAAGTTTAAAATTCTAATAAATCACTTTTCTTGGTACCATTGAACATATGATCTCAAATTCTTAAAGAAGAACTACTGAAATACAATCCTCACATATTCCATAATTATTATAACTAGTACATCAATGATAAAATATTCAAATGAAATAATTCATGAATAGTAATATTAATCATCCCTATTTATCTGTGACAGTAGAATAACTTCACCATTATCCAATAACTTCTTTTGGGGTATGATCCGTTGACACTTGAGACATTGATTTTCATAGTGTCATGTCTCCTTATAGTTGAATAATTATACATTGGAAACGTTTTTGTTACACTTTTAATCACAAACTTTGTTCCCTTTGTATTCACACTGATAACAAACTATTGTTTCACTTCCAGAATGTACCAGAGTGTTTCTTTCCACAATTATCACATGTCAAACAATCCTTCTTTCCCTTCACCTTGTCCGACTCATTTGCTTTTTCATTTTGATCAGATTAAATCTTAAAGTCTTGGTTTCATTTTAAGAAATAGGACTTGGATAACGTTTTACCTAGGTAATAGTAACATGATACTATGTCCTCATACATCAAGAATGTTTTTTTAGACAATTTCCCCTTGAAATATTGTCTTAAGACAATAAATGTTTTGATCTTTATTACTCTTTGGATCAAATGCATCAGTGAGGTTCACATTCCTTTTTACAAGAGGGAATTTCTAAAAAATGGAATATACTGGATTAAATTATAAAATATTGTAATTTTCCAAATATTCTATAGCAAATAAATTTATGCATCTTGAATCCTATAATCCTAAACTTTTTATACTTTGGGGAAATATTTAATTTTAAATCCTAAATAATGGTTTGAAAATAAAATGTGAATAATCCTAAGTGTATCCCATGGGAGTGTCAAACCAGGTGTGTAGTAATTCCCATTGTTGTGTACCGGGTTACCCTGAGTCAATCCCATAATACCTTGTTAGAGTTATTAATCCTAGGTACATCTGTCTAGAACTACATCCACTTGTAATATCCAGACATGGATGTATTTCTAGGAATACCCACACAATCTATACCTAACCAAAATTCTATGATTTTCTTCTATAATTATACTTAATGTCTATCTTAGGGTCATGTTACCTAATATATGATTTCAAAATCTAGTTTCCAAGGTTTCTACTAAACTTATTTTGATACCAACTGTAATGCCCTGACCCCAAAATCCCTGAGTCAGTGCATTATTTTATTACATTGGAATGATTATAATAAATCATATCCTTAAGGACCAATACATTTAGTAGTATAGGAAAGCTAGATTACATGAAAAATACCCATAATATATTAGGAAATATAAATTAAGGATATGATATATAAATAAATGAAATAAAATAAATCTTTGTAAGCTTATTCAAATAGTTCTTCTTTTTTACCTAGAGAAATAGAACATAATAAGGGTGAGCTCAAATTCTTAGTAAAGATATGTAAAGAATAAGAAATAATGAATTAATGAGAATAAATTACCATGGAATTGTTAATAATTGATAACAAATGGCATTAAAATGACTATATAAAGAAAAATCAATATGGAAAGGTAAGAAATTGAAAGACAAGCCATTTAATTATTGAACTGAACTGAAATACATACATAGATATATCAACAAAAAATATCCTGGATGAATAATAACTAAAACTAAATGAGGTAAATTCTTTCTTAATGGACAAAATTTATGAGGAATATAAGAACCTATTATTTCAATACCTTTCACATGACAATTTAAAACTACATATTAAAACCCATTTAATTTGGAAAAATTATTTATCTCATGAGAAACTGTCGATATATCAAGAAGCTATATAATGTTCAGGATCTAACCATCATTTCTTGTCCAAAGAATTAATAAGAATGAATACTCACAATAAATAATTTACCTTATTAAATAACTATATTTAATGATAAATACATATTTATATATAATTCTGTAGTTAAAAAAATAACTTTTAATGTAAACACCTTATGTAAGATGGTATACATTTTAATAAATAATAATATTAATTAAATGAGAATTTGAATATTCAAGTATATTTACAATGAAAAATAATTACAATAAAGTTCTTTTTTTTCAAGATAAATTTAATAATCCAAAAAAGAATGGGTATTTCAAAGATAATCATTAAGAACATTCTTGAGTTGAATAATCATTAAACATTTCAAAGAATCACATACAACTTTGAATAATTTAAATAATAATTTATTATGAAATAATAACATCGAATGAAACTTATAATATCATGAGAGTAAAAGGATTAAATATATAACATGAAAAAGTCAGTATATAATCCCAATAAAAGTTAATTGGCACCTAATAACAAATAAGTCCCAATGAAATGTAAATTAATACAAATTTTAATTTCCTTATCCTTAATTTTGTTGTGTGGTATTTATCATCATATAAAATGGTTTAAAATATGTTACTAAATTATACCATATCCATACTCATGTTCATAACACCATGGATTAACTTCTTATAATATCTCATTACCCGTTTGTTAACAATTTTCATTAATCTCACTATTTCTGGTGTTAATTGCCTAGTTTTCTTTAGTAAGTTTTAACTGGTTATTTTTTTAATCATTAATGATATCATGGTTAAATCTTATAAATAAATTAAAAAATTATTTATTGTCATATATAATCATTATAATTTTATTTTTAGTAGTCAATTATATTGGGAGATTAGAAATGAATTGCACAGTTCATGGAGATGGTAGGCCGTACGTACGCATGAATGCTACTTTCATTTCTCTATTGTATTAAAAGAATGAAAAATATATAATAAATATTTATATTATAATTCCATTATCATATATATGTTATATATATTACATATTTTTATTATAACCATCCTTCATACATTCCATGTATGGTATGAATAGATCACAATGCTTCGAGGGGGCAGTAGTCCACACTTCCTCAAACGATGCTATCGTATTAACAAGAATTGAGAAGTATTAAAGTTATGTGTTATAAAAGGATTAAATAAGTATAAATACATAATAAATATCATTTATATGTTATATAAATAGATTTTCCATCATAATGGTCACCATAGGAGGTGATAATGATAAAATGAACAATCATTGTATCGTGAGGCATTAGATCATGATACACAGAAATAGTATGTTTATTATACATTATATGGATGTTGGTGTATGTTTAGATATAAATATTAACACAAAATTATATTTGTATATTGATAATACTAGGTTTATTATATAATCATATAATACGAAGATTTTAGGGGATGGATAATGAAAATAATAACAAAAAGATCAAGGAAGTTTGTTACGTCTTAATCAAGTAACTCCTTTTGGATTGTACCAAAAGGATTCCTTGGATGGATATATTCCAAAATTGATGCCTATATGTCTAGGGTAGGTATATTGGGAGACTATTTTGGTATATTTTGGAAGAGACAAAGTGTCCTGAGGGGTGTGAGTAAGGGGAAGAGTGCTTTCCTTTTTTAGTGGAGGGGGAGTGTCACTCTTGTAAATACCAAAAGTTATTCATTAATGGGAGTTATAGCATACCTAAAGTTCATAAAAAATTTAAAATATTGGAGTAAATGAAAATAATGTTCTATTAAAACATTAACCACATAAAAATATGTGCATTTTAATATTTTTGTTTCTTAACATCAATGATTCCCCAATTATATCATTTTGATTTTTATTAAAGATTCTAGTATTCTAAAGTAAATAATTTAACCCTTAAGACAAGAATAAAATAAATTTTATTAGAAAATATTGATCCAATTAATTATTAATATTTTTTATCATTTATTAAATAAAATTCCCATGTGTTTTAAAAATTAATTTTAAAACAAGTGGATGTGACGTGTTAAAACACTACTTAAACCTAGACCTTGTTAAAAACGTTTTTAATATATATGGAACAATATGTTAATTATAAAATATAAATTTGTCCACTAATAGAAAATATTTAATATTTATTAATAATTAAAATTCACGTTTTCAAATATATTAATTTTATTAATTTTAAATCATTTTATAAAATTTCATTTATTGTAAAATAACAATAATGTGAATTTTGACATTATTTATTTAGTTTCAATTTCAAAATATATATTTATTATTGGAATTAAAATATATTAGGTTTAAATATGTGTAAAATAATATATTTATCTACAAAAATAAATAATGATAATAATTAAATCAATTAACTTCACTTTTAATACTTATAGTACCATTTATTTTAGTTAATTTTTAACTAAATAATCCCTACATTGACTCTTCTTAAGAATTTTAAGTAACTAAATAATATCTAAAAATAATTGATAAATTTTTATGATATAAATAATCCATTTATATTTCAAATTTATATGTATATCCTAAAATATTATTTTTTACATATCTCAATGTTTTATGAATGTTAATGGCAAGGAAAGTTCCTTTTTCCCATTTTCCCTTAACATTTTATATAGGGAAATTCTAATTTAATATATCACAATAAACCACAAAATTATAAAAAATCGAGGATATGGTCGAGTTATTGGAATTTAATGGATTTTGAACAAGTTTCTAGGTTTTGTTGGTCTTTAAGATTAATGTTTAGTCCCTTATTATGCTTAATATTACCTTAATGACTGTAATTAGTTTTAATCACTATCAATAATATTTTTCTTGAAAAATTATGTTGATATTATTAGACAAAAAATATTTTACTGATTACAACAATATATGCCCATTTTTCAAAAATAAAATCATAGAAGTGGGAAAATTAAGATTAATGCTAATCCTGAAGATATGGAGAGAATTCTGGGTTTTAAAGTTAAACGTTTAAAAGATCAATAAGTTTTTATATCTAATTTTAATATAAAAAATGGTTCCAAAGGCCTAAATTGGTGTATTATATGAATAATTTATCTATTGTTACTTTAAAAACCAATTTAAAATATTATTTGACTCTAATCATTATTTAAATGAAAATAATATTTCTAACTAAATTGAAGTAATTTTTTCTATTCATCAAAAAATGAAGTTTCTAAAAAAATTTGAAAAAATTTACCCTATGATAATTTTAAAATTATGAATCCAAAATTAATGTTTATTTTGACAAATTTTATATATAAAATTGTCAAAATTTCGTTTTAAAATAGGTTTTCCATTAAAAGGTGGTAAAACTAAGTATTAGATGTAACACAAGCCATTGAAGAAACATGTTATTGTGTGTGTCTCTTGATAACTCAATGTGGTGTGTAGCGTAACCTTAAAATGGTGTTTCATATAAATAGATATATAATAATACATATTCTATCATGAAAATATGGTAATTTCTAGTGGTGTGACATAATGATAATCAATACCTATACATGCGAATAAGAGGATCAAAGTTTCATAGAGGTATCAACTATACTACAACCAATAGGATTAAACTTAAGGATTCTAGTTAATAATTATTATGGAAAATTAACTACTTTAAATCCATAATTCCACTGAATGAAATCATATTAAAGGTCATGATCTTTTAGTATTGATAAAGATGTAATCACTAGAACTCTGACATTCTCAATAGTCAGTTAAGGGATCACACCTAGGAAGAATATGTGATGCCACAAACCCTACTGAATCATTCTGATATATATAGGATCAATGCCTATTTCATTTTGTTCATTATAATACAAAAAAACTACCTATCATGGAGAATTAATGATAGAGGATCCCTCTTTATTCAGACACGAGAATACACCAAACTAAATCTGAGACAAAACCCATAGAGGGGATCAAAAGCTTATACTTAGGATGTGATACAACACTGTAACCTAATAGGGATGGACTAAAGAATCAAAATAAAATAATCCTATTCTATATTTTAGAGTTGGAGTACCTAAAAATACCCTAGATATAGTAAAATTCATGCACTATTAGTCCATGACATGGGTCAAATGCCTTAGGAATTCGCTTGTACCAGTACTCATACCATGTACTCTAGTCCTGACTATGTACCTGGACATGTTTCGGTTATATGGTCATGTATTTATTCATATTCAGGATTGTGTATTGTACTCATTTTCATGTTCTACGTCATGTATGTTTTTATGTACACTCTGGGATATACATTGATATTCTATTACTAGATCACACAACATGTATTATTTTTCTCAATGCGCAAACACTTGTACGACAAAATATGGTCTAAAAACATGTGTTCTTCATACTACACATAGTGTAGTCAAGAATCTTCAATAAAGTTTTAAATTATTCACATGTTCATCCACTCCATCGTCACCTCCGGATCCACCACTAAACTCACACTATAAATTCTGGATCCATGTTGAATGACCCCCACCTCTCATGATCTGTCAGATTCTAGGTCTCAATCTAATTAGAAAACTAACATTGTTCTAACTAGTTGTCAGCACATTATTGAAAAAAGAATCAAGGAAACACTGAACTAATCCCGATCTACATTTAATCATAGAACATCAATATCAAACCTATATCAAACCCTCAATCACAAACCTTACCCAGTGGTATCAATGCATCATGATAAAGAATAGTCACACAATGATAAAAAATGGGTATTCATTGAACCACATACAAAAGAAATTCCTGTAAATGAGTATGGGATGAATTAGGGAAGAAATAATAAAATCAAAAAACGAGTGACATACATTTATCAATATTTAGGTTGGAATCTTTTCCTTTTAATTTGACTGATGAATGAATAGAAAAAAACATCCAAAAATAATCTCCCCAAATCTAAGGTAAATAAACCTACACCCACAAAAAGATTGACATGAAAATAAAAATGTTAGTTGATTTGATTAATGTTCAACATGTGATAATAAAAAAAGTAAATATAAAATCAAAAAAAATCATTACCTTGGGTTGGATTGATTGTTGATTATGAATGAATCTTGGTTTTCAATGTTTTATAGATCCTCTAATTCCATTGGTGAAAATTATTACTAATTCATTTTCCTTCTCCAAGATGACTTCTTAAGACACCTCTCATAATACTAATGTTATGATGATAACTCAAAATATTTTTCATAACCATATATTTATAGAGAATATTAGGTCATTTAATTTATACATAACACAATAATTAAATAAATAAATTTATTTTGTATTTATGCCCATGACAAAACTTTATCAAAATGACTAACTCCAACAATGGTAATCTTGCACCTATGGTAAAACCATCATTTAATACACAATAATGATATCAGATTTCCCATATGAGTCCCATTTCAAATGATAATTCATTATTTTAATAAAACTACATTCCTGTGAAATTCATATATTTAATAGTTATACAATATCAATACTGAGCCTCTGTAGGCCATGGAATTGCACATCGCCTTAGTACGTGGTTTAGAGAATTATATTAAATATATTTCAAATCATTACGTGGAAAAAAATTTAGACATTTTTTGAATTTAACTAATCAATGACATAAGATAATAGGAAGAATAAAATTTTACCAAGGCTACGTATCTTGGTAGTTTTACTTGAGCATTGTTAATCTATTTATTAGAGTGAGTGAAAGAGACTCATGATGATTCCTTATAGAGCTTTACTATATCAAAATTGTTATCTTCAACATGAAATACATGTGAAAAACCCATGAAGTCATGACTATTTGTTCTCATTTCATGATGTATTAAGATCATTTGTAAATGGGTGGATTTGTTTTATAAATTAAATAATATTATGTTATATGATGAGCATAGATCACATAGAGTTAGAGAGAAATTATTGTCTGCACATTACCTAAGAATGAAAGGATACCCTTTTCCCAATAACTTTGTATTCATTTTCAATAATGGGGATATAAAGTGAAATGAATGTATGAGAATAAAGGATATAAAGAAGATAAATATTCACAAATTGAAGTATTTATTTTAAATATAATTTGATTATATTGACATCAAGTACATATGTGGTAGATATAAGAGACCGCACTATTTGTGAGTTATTTTTTATGTTAATGGTTGTCAATGGTTTCAAAATCTTATTAATAAATAAAAAATATTTTGTTTATTTCAATATTTCTAAGAGGTTGTAATTAATAACACGCATGTAATTTTTGATGAATTATCTAAGTTTAATGATAAAGATGACGTAGCATGGATAACTAGGAGGGTAAGTACTAAAGTTATTTTATCTCAGAAGCTTATAAACAATGTTATATCATTTTTTTGAGTTGAATATATTTAATTAACTTAGGGAAAATTATTATTTTAATACTTTTATTTTTATTATTTTTATTTTTGAGATGATGAAAATGTCTATCAAATGTTCATTGATGTTTAGAGATTCATGTTTGATATCAATATCATGATGTTTCCTTAAGATTTTTCTTGATTGAATATTATAGAAAAAGAAGAATATGTCCTATGGTTTAAGATTAATGGATGGAGAAAGTTCAAATGAATTGAAAATGTTGATTAGAATAAGGTCACCGAATTGAGTCCAATAGAGTGAGGTGGTCAGGTGGAGGATGGAAGAAAATGTATGTTCAAATAAATTCCTAGTTCCATTTAAGAAAGATCTCTGGAATAATATTAGTTAATGATTGATTATGTGTTAATTATTGAATAAAAATGCCAATTCTTTGTGGATATGATTCAAATATAATGTTTTTGAGAATAGAAGATTCTATAAAATGAAGAAAAATTAGGCAATTAATTACTATTTTCCAAAGTAAAAAATATCATAACTATTCTAATGAATCCTTGGTTCATGGTAATGTTTGTAGAAGGAATAAATTTTTGGTGTATTTATGAAACATTGTTGAAAAAATATTTTCCATAAGTTAGGTTTGATAATAAAGATCACTAAATAGATAAATTCATGAATGTTAAATAGATCATGTTTTATTAATGATGATGAATTAGACAAAGATATTTAGATGATATTTTATATGTTAATCACAAAAAATATTTGTTGTGAAATCATCAAGCACTGGTTTTAAATTGAAATAAATATGTATTTCCTAATGATCAAATATAGGATTTTGAGTCATTATACAGAGAATAGTTTGTGAATAACGTTTATAGAAGATTCCAAGAAAAGGTGTCCGATATATTTTTTTGAGAAAATAAATCTAAAATAATTTTTTGAGTGGATCTATTAGATATGTGTCTACAAGTGGATTCATTGAATAGAGGTAAGGTTATCTTTATAATAGAGAGAATGTTTTGGTCCAAAGAAATAATATAATGAATAAATATATTGATTAGTTTCTGTAATGTATTTATGGGAAAATAATGAATTATATTATAGAATCATTATATAGAGATTCCCGAGTGATGTATAAAAATAGATAATCCCAAATTTATATAGAAAGTGGAAGCATGTAATGCTTTCTAGACCAAAATATATGATATTATACTAGATAGAGTATATCAAATAATTGTTACTGAATTCTTTGAGTGCAAAGAAAACTTGATGAACATTATGAAACCATTGTTGGCGCCAAAAATTGAAAGGGAGAGGGATGATAAGAATTCATTTGAAGCTGACTTACAAAGACCTTTCGTGGAGCGCCATGACCCCACACCTGCTGCGATTCCAGGAGGTGAGATGCTCCGCGAGCCTGTTTGATGTTCGCGAGCCCACTGCGAAGCCAAGAGGTGGGATGATCCACGAGCCTGTTTGACGTTCGTGATCCCACTATGAAGTGAGGAGGAGGGATACTCTGTGGGCCTATTTGATGTTCGCAAGCCCGCCGCGAAGCTAGGAGTTGGGATGCCCCATGAGCCCACTATGCCGTTCACGATCCTGCCTCAAAGCCAAGAGGTGGGATGCTCCGTGAGCCCCCTTTGACGTTTGCGAGCCTACCGTAGAGGATGATCCATCTTCGCATCGAGCACACTATGCTTCGTGGTGCTTATTACCTATAAATACCTGCCTCCCCCCATTCCCAAAGGATGGATCATCTGACCTTTCACATTCTCGGCTCTCGAATCACAAAGCACTTTTTTCTCAGCGAACCATGAGCTGCTCAAGGTACTTTTTTCTCTGCGAAGTGCCTCCCCTTTTCCTTGTTTTCACCCACTCTTTTGAGAGGGATTCCTTTCGTGAAGCCCAAGGGCCTTCGCAGAGGAATGATATCTCCATGGGGACTCGGGTCATCATAGAGCATTTATGGTTCACAAAGCACCCCCATGCACACATGACTCAAATGCTAAGGAAGAGTCCTTGTGCCTCACGAAGAACCTTTCATCACATAATCTTGCTTCGTGAGGCACCCCTGCTTCGTAGGGATTTTCTTTTCAAATGCCCTTGCACTTCGTGAAGCCCCTCTTGTATGAACCTATGCCCTATTCCTAGGCCAGTCCACTTCACTTCGCGAAGCCTAAACCTTCATGAATCCCTTCCATTTCATGGAGCACCAGAGCTCTATGGGGCCTCTACTCATAAAACCCTTTGCTCTGCCACTCCCACTCCCATGTAACCTCCTAGGTTCGCACTAAGAAATTTCAAATCCCTTGGATGACACCACCCATTGTGTTTCTTTTCCTCATGCTTCTTCACATAGGCACGGTAATGGATATTGCTTCTTCGTATAGCCACACTAATGTGGACCCCCAATGGTTCGCTCCATAACACCCCCTAGACACAACATTTTTGATGCCTTCCCTTCCCCAAGGGGCGGGGGTACCAATCATGTCATTCCTAGGGGTGTGGAGTGAACCCACCTCGTCCAAGCAGCATGACATTATACTGCCAAGCACCTTCGTCCTCAGCACAAGACATTTAACTATGACCACCCCTCGTGCGTCAAACATAGGGTTCGCCCACCTTGGACATTATGCATGCCAAACAGTCTCCACGTAAGTGAGATCATTCCTCCAATGGAATGAGATCCTCTTTATCGGAGCAATGTCTGTCCATGGGGAAAGGGAAACCACCCTAGTGTAAGCCCCTAGCTTTCCTTTCAGGAGGTAGCATTCCTGCTCTTCCTCTCTTCCTGGGTGCCAAGTCCCTCTCCCGCTGGGCTTTGTCACCATTCGGGCCTCCATCATGGAGTAAGTCCCAAACTCTTTGGGATTCTAACCACGCATAAGCCCATGTTTCCTCTCTAGGCTGCTAACCATGTTTAAGCAACATGTTTTCTCTTTTGGCCAATAACTACATGTAATCCCCACTACATTTTCCACAGACGCACCATTCGCGATGTGATCATTAGGTCTTTGTTGTCTTTTGTTTCTCACACCGAGCATCACTCACGTGGGCTTAGAACAAGCACCGACCATGAAAAACTCCTTGAGAATCCTAGAGTGTAAGCCCCACAGCCACACTGAACTACATGGTCATTGATCCTTTCCAAGGCAATGTATGTAGGAAGCCTCCATGAGGTTCAAGCCCCTCAGGCACCAATCATTCCGACCCCCTTCACGTCGGTTCACCAAATCCTTGGGTGGACTAGAGTGTAATCCCCACACACAACCTGAACTACATGGTCTTTGATTCTTTCCAAGGCAAGGTATGTAGGAAGCCTCCATGAGGTTCAATCCCACCATCCACCGGTCGTTCCGACCATCTTCATGTCGGTTCACTAACACTTTGGGCTGCATCTGAGCATAAGCCCCAAATTCCCTCTTCTGAACTATTAGGAATTTGATCCTTTCCAAGGCAAGGTACGTAGGAAGCCTCCATGAGGTTCAACCCCAACACCTAGTAGTTCCGACCCCCTGCATGTCGGTTCGCCCTTGTCTGGGATAACGTTAAACTATTGGCCCCAATCAGTGGTAAGCCATTGTTTTCCCAGTCAGTGGTAAGCCGTTGCAAACCAAACCCACATGAACTACATAGTATTTGATCCTTGTTAAGGTAAGGTATGTAGGAAACCTCCATGAGGTTCAATCCCACCACCCACCGATCATCCCGACAATCTTCATGTCGGTTCGACCCCATCCAGTGGTAAGCCGTTCTGACCTCAATCAGTGGTAATCCATTGAAACCCCATACAGTGGTAAGCCATTGTGACCTCATCTAGTGGTAAGCGGTTGTGAACTCATCCATAAGTAAGCCGTTGCGACCTCATCCAGCGGTAAGCCATTGAATACCCCGATTGGTGGTAAGATGTCATCAGATGAACTATGTGGAATTTGATTCCCTGCCATAGGGTTACGTAGGAATCCTCTTCGAGGCTCAATCCCAAAACCATCATCATCCTCATGAAGGTTCAATCCCATTAACCATCCACTTCACAGAACCTTCCATCATCCATCCTGATTCTTACCCGGACTGCGACATCCTGGTGGGATCATGCCACCCCATTCTATATTCCATTTAATATCATTCAGGAAGCCAACCACACATTGGCCCAAACATCAGCATTACCTCTAGGGGTTTCACCCATATGATCCAATCTAGTCAGTGTTCTAATTAGTCCAATATGTCTCCGATAGACATTAAACTTGAGGCATACCCTGTGTTAAACATGGGAAGTTGAGGAAAACCTTAGATACATGCTCATGTCATATGATTCCCTACATTCACTGTGGGATGCCTCAAGATTCCGTTCCCTTGAGAAGCCCTATAAAAATTGGAAGAAACCTAGACGTGCCAATGCCCCAACATCCAGACACACCAACGATGTCCAACATGACTACTCCCCTAACCGAAGGTTGTTTCCCTGATTGGAAGCTTTGGAATGTCCCGACATAAGCAGTGCAATTAACTGGTGTTCATGAAGACATGGCACTGGGAAGAGTTTCCTGAAAAACATCTTAAATCTATAAGGGATACCCAGACTAGGTGACGAGTTCTGAGGAGGAATCCAAGGAAAGAAGAACCAGCGTCCCATCATCCTTTTTCAATCAAGGAGAAAATGTCCCAGAATAAGGATTGGATGCTGCATGCCTTTGGAAAGCGGGAATGCGGGGAAGTGAAGCCGCGCCTTTCATACTCAAGCAGACAGATGTGCATGCCCTGAAGAAAGCATCGAAAACAAAATGGTGAACCCGACATGAAGGTATTCTCCCCAATATAGATATTAGTTGCGCTCGAGGCATCAATGGATTGACGTGTCACCAAATCCAATTATCAGGCACTGGGTCCTACCAAGCAAATAGTGGGCCTGGCGTGAAACTCACCAGATGTTGGGGATGTAGAACGTTGGAAATCTCATTCTACGACATTGTCAGTGTGGATCCCTCTTACCGGTCATGAAATATGGAATAGAATTTGGGATTTGGTCATCGATTCCTTTTTCTTTCATCACTGATGGGTTAATCTCCTTGCTTTCAGAAATTAGGTTGCTGCATCGGGAACACGATCACCTTCTAAACACAGACATAGGGGTAGGGGCAGCATAAACACGGTAGTCCCACATGATTCCACAACTTCCACAATAGCCTCTACACCCATGGTTGTGGGGAATCCATGCCCCATCTCTCCATATGAGGTTATCCAATGAAGGGTAATCAATGACCTCGTGGGCCATTATGAGGAGGAGGGAATAATCCTGACTTGGGATATTACCCACCTAGATCTGGAGGCATCTGCACCTCATCACCTTTGTTTTCCCCGAGGGCTGCACAGGGAGACGCTACTCCCCATGCTGACATACAACTGTTTCAGGAGCCTCTCCCTAGAACGCTTTGATGACTCCCTGCCTTACGCTGATGAGGTCGGTGAAGTTCGGCCCATCCCTATTAGAGTCCCATTCCAGGGGATCCCAGCGAGGGCTCCCACCCAGCCGTGTCAGTGCCGCCACACATTATTTCTAGATGAGGAGCATGTAATCCATGTACCTGCACCACCAGATCCAGTTCCTTCGACCTGATGCCAGCATCAGGCACAAGCTGAGGAAGCCCGCCATGGGGCGTCAACGTCGATGACTACAATGGCCCGAGCCACCACCGACGCATACCGTTAGTCCCTTGTATACACTGATGAGGAGAAATTATATGCCCAACTAGGATCAAGGCCCCAACTGCCCCATGAGCAGGCTGGGTTGACTCTCGTGGTCACTAGAATAAGCAGTGGCCACCAAGAACTAACTCGCAGTGATGTCAACCAGTACGGAGGTCCCCCCTTACCACTACCATGGAGATCGCGGGCCTTCCCCACTTTGAGGATCGGTACAGAGGTCCGCCTCGTGCCACCCTCAATCCAAACGAGGGTCTTTCCTGCAGTAGTGACACTCGGTACGGAAGTCTCTCCCATGACCATTACATTGGGTATGGAGTAATTCCTTGTACCTCCCAACCGCTGGTGTAGGGACATTGCCCATATGATCCTTCTTGAATGTGTGGATCCTCCCCATGTCCCCTTAGTAGCTGGTGGAGGTCCTCCTTACCTCGAAAACCAGAGGGGTGAAGGCCAGGCTTTCCTCGCTAGCACCTAGCACAGAGGTTCTATATGCGTTCAGTTAGACCGGTACAAGGACCCTCCGCATACTAAGCTCACCAAGGGAAAAAAGCGAGGTGGTCTTTCCCGATTTAGTGCTATCCATGGAGGTCCTCCCCATGTCCCCTTTGACATCTGTTAGGGTGCTCCTTGCACCCCAGCTTACTCAGGTGGAAACCCTCTCTGCCTTAGCACCAGTGCAACCGAAGGACCCCGTGTCAGAAATCAGCCCTATCCCAAGGTGCCACCCAGGGGAAGAAAGGGGGGTCGTCGATGCCATAAGAATAATTTTCGGAAGGTATGGATAGAGATTAAACCAGTCCACTTCTCAGACTCTAAAGAGGAGTATGAATCAACATCGAAACCCTCCTCTTGCTTATTCAAGTCAGGGGATGGGGCAGGAACGAGGCACATCATCCTAGTACTCCCGGAATGTGAGGTCCATCAGATTCCCACCTCCATCCGTCGGTATATCTAGGAGGATGAAAATATGGTGACCCCGCTGGTCACAGTCATGAAATCACCACCTTCGTCACCAGAATAACTCTCTACCTCAACAAGAGATCACAAAGAACTATTTTGTGGACCAATGGTAGGAGAACAACAATGCAACCTATCGCCAGTGGCCCTAGCCCATGATCCAAGAACTATGGCCGTCAGCCCATCTTACCGCAACATAGAGGCCAAATCACTACACTTTTCAGTGGATATCCCGAGATTTGGCGGCCATTCATCCCACTCATCGTACTCTCCACTGGCCAGCCTGCCATCCCAACGGTCTACCTTAGCACCACTGCCTGTTCCTCAGCCACCCCCAGTTGAAAAATGGGGCAATAAAGGGCCAAACCCTGAATCCGAGCCAAGGTGATTATGGAACATCCTCGCAGTGGACTACTTCCCCGAGATGTTCTGGCCTGTGGCAGTGCCGAATTTGCGTGCACTAGAATCCCTCACCCCAGAAGAGATTGAATGTTTTCGCAAAACCCTCTGGGCGATGCAATTTCACCTTCGTCATCAGTGAGTGGTTTATCCTAGGATCCAAACACATTTTGAAGACATTGGTGAGCAATGTTGTCTAGTCGATCTGGCTGGACTCCCTGTGGCCCAGCGCGTTGAGTCACCAGGCTTCTGTAAGGTCTTCCAATAACAATACATTCAGAGTTTCAATATACTCTACAAAATTATGCAGGAGGAATCTCCCCACATGCAAGTTCGTGGTTATGGGCAGTATGCCGCCCTTCTTTTCAGTCTTATCTGGTAGAAGCCTGATATGCTAGGCGATATTGAGGACATTCCCCTAGGAAGGGCCACAATCAACATGGAAGATATAGCGGACGAGAAGGATGAGTTGGAGCTTCTTGATAGGGACATACCCCCCCGAGGGAGTGCCCCCAATATTGGATCCATTGGGGAGGATTACTCACCAGAATAATAACCTACTAGGTCTCCCTGTGCTCACCGAGGCATTAGTACTCAGCCGAAATTATGGTAAGGGTAAAGAGTACGTCGGAGCTACCAAGAACTCCGGTGCATCCACCTCAGTGTAGAAGATGGAGGAAGACCCTGAGAAGGACACATTGTGACAGAAACATGCTGAGAAAAATAATTTGGTCGATAATCTCTTGGATGAAAGCACTGCAGAGCGATGACTAGACTACGAGGATCCTAGGCCAGGGCAGAAGGGGCTGGAACAACTTCCCCTTGGTGAGCTGCCTCTAGGTGACCCTGACTGTCCTACCCCAATAGACAGGGTTGAGGTTGGAACTTATGGCAAGAGGGCATGGTATGTCTCACCAAACACTCCTGAACGGCATGAAAATCCAAGGGACCCAGATCGGGCTCCCCCGGATGCCCCAAGGGTTGTGTCGGTAGCCGCTCCATGAGCCGCTACGCCTACTTACCATGTTGAAGAACTCGCCAACGCGCTCATGGTCAGGGATCCCCATCAAGACTGGGAACCCTGCCCAAATTATCCAATAGCGGCCCTCATTCCCCTACTTGAGGTATTGGAAACATGATAGGTGGAAATCCCGCCTGATAGCAAGCCACATTCGGCATGGGTGGATGATATGCTGGCACCTCTGGGTTTCAGGAATCCCACCTTTTCCCCCTTTAATGGGAAAGGAGACCCACCGCAGCACTTGGACCACCTCAACCCAGAGTGTGGGCCCATGTTAGGGACTCCAACATAGCAGGAGGCTACAAAGCTTCACTGATTTGTTCATACATTGGAAGGCCCTGCATTCGTTTGGTACAACCAACTTCTCGTCGGATCCGTAACCAGCTGGGAGGACCTTCGCAGGAAATTCCTCTACTAGTTCAACTCCACCACGTAGAAAATGAGCATCACAAACCTATTCAAGTGCAAACAATGTCCTGATGAGCATGTCACAGACTTCATCATCTGGTGGAAAGTGGTTACATATTCCCTTGACATGACACTAACTCAGGAGAAATTACTGAAAATGTGTGTAGGAAATTTCAAGACGGAGCTGGGTCCCTCTCTGTTAACCCAGAACTACCATGGAGGATTCTGAGACTTCTCCGATAAGGCTTAGCGCCTGGAAGAAGCCCTGCAACATTCCAGCCAGGCACGCCCATTGCCTCATGTAATTCCCAAAAGGAGGACTGTCAGAGCCGAGCCCACCATGGTGGCCCAAATAGAGGCCCCCAGATAGCTGGAGTTATTACCAGTGGAGCCACCTCTGCCAGTTCACAGAGGACCACTACCATAGGCGCAACCTCTAACCCAGTAACAACTCCCTCAGAACCTTTTGGTGCCTCCTTATAAAGCACCACCGCCACTTAGGCGGGACAACTGGGACCCGCCTCCTCGACAGGCTCCTCCAGCTCCTCATTAGGGCCAGGACCCAAGGCCCCCATTTCTGGACAGAAGAAATTGGACCTACTCGTTCAATGAGAATCAGGTCCCCGACTATTTTTAAAGTTCCTCGGACCAAGGGACTGTGCGTTTTCTTGAGTGTAGGTGGCAAGAAGAGGCAAACCTCAGTGATCACCCCAAATACTGCCACTTTCACCGGATCCTGTGGCACACCCTCAAGTAGTTCTATGTGTTCAAAGACTGGCTTCAAGACCAGTACGATAACAACATAGTCCGGTTGGGACCATCCCCCGCACAAGTGGCATGCGTCGTCGTAAGGCCAGACGACAGCAATGATAGTGAGGGAGAGTGGCTGCAGATTTCTAACTGCGAGTCCCAGAAGTATGATGACTGGATGGCTTGAAAAATAGTTTCTTGTACCCATGGTATCATTCGTGCATGCATAAGTCAACCGGAGCCTTTAAAGGCTGCATCCACCACTTCTACATTGTCATCTCAGCCAGTCTCTTCCTAGAGGAGAAAGCATCAGCGGTGCAAGGGAAAGCAACCCGCCCTGCCAAGGCCATCATCGTCTCACACTATCGGAGAATTCATGCCTCCGGAGATGGGTATTCCTCCTAAAATATGCCCAGTAATGGATGAATCTTCAAGTGATATTCAAGGATACACTTCGGTTAATATCGTGGAGTTGGTAAATCCCTATATGACTTCTGACGATAGGGAGCGCAAGGCGAACCTCCCCAACGTCCCCAACCGAAGCCAGTGTCGGAGGA
This sequence comes from Viscum album, assembly GCA_963277665.1. NCBI lineage: Eukaryota > Viridiplantae > Streptophyta > Magnoliopsida > Santalales > Viscaceae > Viscum > Viscum album. The sequence goes on from OY728135.1 coordinate 1,298,781,945, forward strand.
ACCACGACTACATGGGTCGTCGAGGAAAATCATTTGGAACCTCTAGCTAGGCTGTCCATGCTACTAAGACCAGATAGCAGGCTCAACGCAGAACTCAACACGCGTAGCCTCTTCATCTGATGTCGTCGGGCTCGCCTCCATCGCTGTTTGTGATACTGGATCAGGTAGAGCCAATTCGACCATGCCGCGACCAGTCTCACCCTCATCTAGGCCGGTCTCAATCATCTGAACCTCATCCGGTAGCTACTCTACATGCTTTGACTAGTGATCGACATGATATTCCCATCACCAGTCAGCTGCCGGTCCAGCCAGCAGGGCCCGCCATGCCACATGTCACCGAATGACCTCATGCAAGTAGAAGTTCATGCCTGGCGCATAAGTATGATGTTCTCAAGCACCTTTTCAGGATCCCAGTGAGGCTTTACATTGTAGAGACCTGAAGCTTGACGTACATGGACATTACATTACTTTTGCGGAATACTTAGTAAATAACAAAAACACACACACAAGGACCGTAATAGTTTAGTGTCTTTGGAAACTCGGAATATAATCTTCTAATCGTGGTGAAAGATCTTCAACATATCCCATAAAGATCTTCTTTTTTTTAAACCTAAATCCTTTATTTATGTCCTGGGGAAAAGAAAACATAAAAGGGTGAGCTCAAATGCTCAGTAAGGGTAAACAAAAGAAATATCAATCACATCATATTCATAATAACATATCTTTTGAAAATCTTAACCTGCAAAAGAGATCATAATTTCATAACATGGGATAAATCATAGTAGTCAAATGTAATCCCAATAATCCAAACATAAAACATGAAACTTTGTGGCATACACACATAATCATAGAGAATGACTTCTTATCAGTCAAGACTCATTGCCAAGACTATCTTAGTGGACAAAGTCCCTTTCTGAACCATGTTCACTCCTCGTTTCAGTCCTGTTTCACTGAACCGGTATAACCTACCATTCCAGCCATGTCTATATCATGAGATATAAAATCTTTACCCAATGAATTGGAGGAAGATATAGGTCCCACCCATCTCATAATGATACCATTCTTATGTGTGCCACAAAATCATAAACCATACATCATAGCATAACCCATGTAATAAAAATGGGAATCTTAAACATCATGACATCATAAAACATTTCATATAAGATAAAGGAATTCATAAAAATAATTCCACCACAACATATTAAAATCAATGTAATAATAGGGATAGAAACATATCCCTTTATTATCTTAGATGGAAAATAATTTTGATAAAACACTTGAACTCCATTCTTGAGGAAAATATCCTTTCTTCTTCAAAAACACTTTTCCTTTCATAACATGTCATAAAAATCTAAACTAAAAGAAGTTGATTAAAAATAAACTTGAAAAATTGTAAAGGAAGATTCTTTTAAATAATGTTTTAAAAATCCATTCATGCCGTATAAGTTAAAAAAACATTCTTCTCGTACTTTTGTAGGAAAAGTCAAAAAGTACCTCGTACGAAAAACGACAAAAGATTCCTTTCACATCCTTTACTAAAAAATCACTGAAGGGTAAAAATGGATTTAAACAATTGTAGGTGGATGGAAATAATATTACATATTGATGAAACATGTATTTGGATGATAAAATACACCCCAGTAAATTTCAAAGTATAAACAATCTCGGATAAAAATTGAGATTGTGAGATTTTCCCATACCTTAGGCCCAATTTTCTTCTTAAGTGTCCGAACCTCCTGTATAATGATTTAAATAATGTCATTGACTTATTCCAGAATCATACTCATTGTTATTATATCATATATGGTTCACTTATGACTTTATATTACCCGTTCTTTCGTAAATTCCATGTTAAAGAGCGTTTTGGGTAAAATTGTTTCATTTGTCGTCCGTGTTTTGACTTGTAATTATTTATATGATTACATAGATCATGATTACTTAATTCCAGAATATAAAAAATGATTTATATATAATATATATTCAGAATATAAATATATATAATAAATCAGTAAATGGAAAGAAATACACCGTTCATGGAGATGGTAGGCCGTACTTACGCATGAACGCTGTTTTCGTTTCCTTATTGAGTTGAATAGAATTAAGTAGATGACATACATATATATACACATAAATCCAGTATCATTATTATTTCATATATTTCATGATTACTTATTATATATACTTTATAATCATTCATGAATGGTTAACGTGGAGAATGAATGTCATCGCGTTGTGGAGACGGTAGTCGGTACGTACGCACGAGCGATGATATCATTTTCATGATCGTGGGACTGTATTGGAGTGTATGTATAATATCTCAGAATCAATATCACTTTAAAATAATCATATATAGTTATTATTTATACCATTATACCCATCCAAGTAAGGTGGTGGTGGAAAATAGATTACACCACGGCGTGGAGACGGTATTCCGTACGTACGCACGCACGGTGATTTCATTTTCCGTAGGATGGATAGATGGTGAAATAGGGTTGTTTAATACTTATAATAAAATATCAGTATATGAGTGATACTGATGTTATTACTTCATGATGAAACAACTAAAGAAGAAGAAGTGGAAGAATAAATAAAGATGAAAGAATCGGTAACGGGCATTACCTCTTCTTTGAAGCGCTTCTTTGAGACCTCATTTTAGGGAACTAAAATTGGTCTTTGAAGAAGAACAGGACCTCTAGGATGTTTCTAGGGAAGTGGAGAGAAGAAATTGGAAGGGTTTTGCCGAGATTGAAGGCTCAAAGTGGTGTGAGGAAGAGAGGGAGGAGGTGCCCTTTTTTAAGGGAGGAGAGGGGCTCCTTTGGAAAACTAAAACTATTATTTTATTATATAGTAATATTCGGTTTTAAATAGCTCCAAATTGATTTATTTAGAAGCTAAGGTGGGGATGGGTCTAAATCCTCTCATAAAATAGAATTTATACATGTTCAGGTTCCTATTTTAACCTTATCATTTAGATTTAGCATTAAGTTAAATAATTTTACTTTTACCGTGTCTTCTTGTGTTATTACACTATAAGGTTAATAAACTTACTATAACAAGACAAAAAAACCCCAAGTTGTTTATTATTAATATATATAACTTTATCCAAGTCATTCGGACGAACCTTAGATTTTTAGGAATAAAATAATAATTAATAATATAATATTTGTTTTAAAAACTTTTTTATGTTAATTTTGACACTATTTGGTAATTGATTTTTGTAAAACTCATAACAGAATTATTAGTTCGAAAAAAGTTAATAAAATCAATACTAACATGTCATATTAACCTAGAAAATTATTGGAATTCATAAAAAGTCTAAAATTACATTTATTTGGGTATTTATAACATCAATTATGTCAATATTTCATTAATAAGATAATTACTTCATAATCGTTGTGTCACAAATAAATTACATTATTTAATGTCTAAAAATTACAAATAAAATATCCTTATGTAGGAAATCTTTTCATATTTCTAATGAATATTTATAGTCGAATTTATCTCATGTATAACCCTATATTAAAAATGATTTACTTATTAAACTTTGATTTTAACTATTTTAACCCTTCTTTAAATAAATTAATAATAAATGTCCTAATCTAATCCAAGTGGGCTTAAATGGTCATATTTTATTCATAAGGTTGTTGTTGGTCTAATTACACTTATCCAATAGAATTAGGACATGTGTTAAGGTAATAATAATATCATTTTTACCCATAATCACCCTATTTACTTTTAACCGTGGTAAAAAAAGTCAAAATTTACTATTCACCAAAAATAATTTTCGTCCCATTGAACCAAATTTTAGTCCTTGATATTAATCGTGTTTCTCGGATTTTCGAAATTCCACTCACAGAAGCAGTAAAATTATGTTTTATGAAAAATTCAATTTTTTAACTACCACTTAGTGGTTTCACTATTCATCAAAAAAATGAAAGTTTCCAGAAAAATACGAAAAATTAGGCCTAATCTATATTTGATATTATGAATTCAAAAATTATGTCTATTTTACCAAATTCAAAACATATCAGTTACATTAATAAATTTAAAAATTAATTCCCATCGTCAAAACAAATAGCGTGTTTTTAAGAGATAATAACTATCAAAAGATTGACACTTGTTTATGTCTAGTTTAAATGTGAAATCACATCCAATGACCGAAATTGTATTAAATTGTAAAAATATATTCTAAATATACTTTAAAACCACTCAAATTAATAATTTATCACTATTAATTATTTTGATTAAAAAAGTTGTTTTTAATTAAAATTTAGTAATTTTCACTATTCATCAGAATACGAAAGTTATCAAAAAAGTTCCAAAATTTCACCCTAAGATAATTTCGATATTCTGAAGCCAAAAATGAAGTCCATTTTGAGAGATAAAATTTATAAAATTTCAAAAAGTGGGTATTACTATTCATAATGGCTAGTTCGTAATAATATTATAATAATATCTCGTTTAGAGAAACTCGGTATTGCGTACTACACACGCTATCGAGGAAGGTCGCGATTGCGTGTAATGAAGGCAAGTCAAGGATGCGTGTTGTGAAATCTCCTTTTGGTGTAGCGTACAACACAAGACATCAATAAAATTAAAAAGAATATTTTTCATAAAATCTCGGGGTGTTACATTCTACCCCCCTTAAAATTAATTCGCCCTCAAAATTCGTCGGGGCTATAAATGGTTTACTACATGAAAGTTTCTTTAATCATAAAAATGAATACCAAAACATGGTTTTAAAAACTAATTTATGAAACGCAACGGTTACCCAAATTAACTAATCACTAGGTTTCTACATAGGATAACATAGGTGAAAATATGGATATGGAAGAGAAATCTAACCGTCATGTTCTAATGGAGAGTGGTAGAGAACATGGATATGAAAAAGACAACAATCAAAAAGCCATAAATATGTGATGATCTAGGGTACCATCTGATTCATCAGATATAAGGGCACTAGGACAACATTTTTGGTTTTCAAGATCATTTCCCTAAAGTTGAAGAATTTGAATTAGAATAAATACTTACTTTATTTTGGTACAATCTCACTGCTGTTCATGCCTTGAACAATTTCTACTTCATCTCTTAAATAAATAATGTTGAATTTGTTATTCGTGAAGTGTTAGAAGATCATTTGATAGAATGACGGGTAATTCCATCTGTCTCAAAAGGTTAACAAAAGTTATTAAATATACATAAGTCGATCTATATTGAGATTAATCATATATGGTTCCTAAAATGGACTTATACCTCATATATCATACTGCTTAATATAATAAAACTAGTTTCTATTAAATAATGACTTCTTGTAGTCCAGTGGTAGGCGATAAAGGCCAGTCGCACTTCGGTTGTGGGTTCGATTCCCACAGCCTTGTCCGACGCGATGGGCTGTCGCCCGTCCTGCAGGTTGTCTTTTTTCTAAAACTACATTACAATAACATCCCATCAATAATATCGAAAAAAAGTTCTATCCTTAAACAATACTAACTTATGTCCAACATAATCCATTCCAATCTTTAGGCTTATCCAAAATACTGTTGTCCAATATTACAGTGAAAACGATTACCAAAGAGTTCATATAACAAGCATGTTAATACCATCGTTGATCCCCATATATCATGAGATATGTCTTGTTGGTCACATTCCAAACATTCGAAGTCCTTAATCATGTATTCTCTTGAAAAATGAATACCCATTGAATCTTAGTGAAAACATGAGTGCTGTCAAAAGTTAACTCTTTTCACATAACAAAACCTCAAACCATGATTTAATTATTTCCTTATATCAGTCAAGAGCTTATGAATACTGTCAAAAATTTCATTTTTCCTTATCCATTCATTATGCACATATCTTCTTTCTTCCAAAAATATCTCAATCACTTTCCATGGTTACCGGTACCATAAAATTATTGAAAACCATAATAGACCAATACATAAATATTCCAATATTCCATGATACTATATACAACATTATTTTGGACTCCCATTACATAAACACTTAATCATTCCACCACATCGTTTTCATATTCAACATCGCCAATGGTGATCGCATGTGACTTCCCTTTGTCCTTTGCCTTAAGTGATTTCTCATGTTTATCATCACTAACCCTTGGATTAGGGCATTTATTAGCATAATGCCCCATTTCCTTGCACATGAAGCATTGAAGTGTTGGTGGTGTGTTCTCTGTAGTCTTTTCTTTATTCACATCATTAGAAACCCTTTTTCTATTACTTCGACACTCAGCTGCTCGATGAACTTCTTTTCCACACTTAAAACATTTTCTAGTCCCTTTAAGACAATCTCCACCATGCTTCTTTCCACACTTTGAGCATAAGGAAACATTCATCTTCTTTTCACCATTATTCTGATATTTCTCCTTGAACTCCATATTTCGTTTCTTGTCAAAACTATTAGATGGATAAGTAACACCAACTTCCATTTCTACCTTGATTGCACAACGCACAATTTATTTATAGCTAATGAAGTCTCTTATAGTTAATGCCCTTCGATGATTTGGTTTTAAGCCACTGAAGAATCGATCAACTTTACTTTCAGGTTGGATGATAAAGCCAGATGCATACCTTGCAAGCTTTGTAAAATTCGCTTCGTATACACCAATAGATTCATCATCCTTTTGCTTTAGTTCAAGAAACTCCTTCTACATCTTTGTTCGAAGAATACGAGGGAAGTACTTATTGAAAAATAAGTTCTTGAACTCGTCCCATTCCATGGACTCAATTTCATCTCTTGGCCTCGTATTCTTGATAAGATTCCACCATTGATCAGCTTCACCTTCCAAATGATATACTGCTAAGATGACTTTATCATGTTATGAACATTGAAGAACTGAAAATATCTTTTCAGTGGTACTGATCCATTGTTCAGCAACAAGTGGATCAGAAGGCCCACTGAAAGAAGGTGGACGTTGCCTCATGAAGGACTCAATAGAATATTGTTCCCTTCTCTGCGCATTTGGAAGTCCAGAATGATTCATAGCTTGTGTAAGTATAGCAATAATATTTTTCACTCCATCTCCCATAACATTTTTTTGTTCAGGAGGACAATCATTGCATTGTCCATTGCATTGATCAACACGGTTCTTTCGGGTTCCAGCCTTCGTCTAAAACCCAAAAAGAATAGCGTGAGAGGCAAAAATCATGCTAGGGAAAACAACATAATAAAGGGGGAGTACCTTCAATATCTAACATCTTAGGTTTAATTCTAAGATCGTTAGCACAATTCTAGGACTATAACCTATACTTATACTTAACCTTAGGGACATCCCTACACATACCTTAGAAATATCTCTAGGGATCTCACTAAAGTTCTCGCATCCTAGTTTCCAAAGGTTGACTAAACCTTTCCTCTAATACCAACTGTAGAGACCTGAAGCTTGACGTACATGGACATTAAATTACTTTAGCGGAATACATAGTACATAACAAAAACACACACACAAGGACCGTAATAGTTTAGTGTCTTTGGAAACTCAGAATATAATATTCTAATCGTGGGGAAAGATCTTCAACATCTCCCATAAAGATCTTCTTTTTTCTTAAACCAAAATCCTTTCTTTATATCCTGGGGAAAAGAAAACATAAAAGGGTGAGCTAAAATTCTCAGTAAGGGTAAACAAAAGAAATATCAATCACATCTTATTCATAAGAACATATCTTTTGGAAATCATAACCTGCAAAAGAGATCATAATTTCATAACATGGGATAAATCATAGTAGTGAAATGTAATCCCAATAATCATAACTTAAAACATGAAACTTCGTGGCATACACACATAATCATAGAGAATTATTTCTTATTAGTCAAGACTCATTGCCAAGACTATCTTAGTGGACAAAGTCTCTTTCTGAACCGAGTTCACTCCTCGTTTTAGTCCTGTTTCACTGAACCGGTATAACCTACCGTTCCAGCCATGTCTATCTCATGAGATATAAAATATTTACCCAATTCATTGGAGGGAGATATAGGTCCCACCCATCTCATAATGATACCATTCTTATGTCTGCCACAAAATCATAAACCATACATCATAGCCTAACCCATGTAATAAAAATGGGAATCTTAAACATCATGACATCATAAAACAATTCATATAAGATAAAGGAATTCATAGAAATAATTCCATCACAACATAGTCAAACCAATGTAATAATAGGGATAGAAACAGAACCATTTATTATCTTATATGGAAAATAATTTTGATAAAACACTTGAACTCCATTCTCGAGGAAAATATCCTTTCTTCTTCAAAAACACTTTTCATTTCATAATATGTCATTCAATTATAAACTAAAAGAAGTTGATTAAAAATAAACTTGAAAACTTGTAAAGGAAGCTTCTTGGAAATAATGTTTTAAAAATCCATTCATGCCGTATAAGTTAAAAAAACATTCTTCTCATACTTTTGTCGGAAAAGTTAAAAAGTACCTCGTACGAAAAACGACAAAAGATTCCTTTCATATCCTTTACTAAAAACTCACCGAAGGGTAAAAATGGATTTAAACAATTGTAGGTGTATGGAAATAATATTACATATTGATGAAACATGGATGTGGATGATAAAATACACCCCAGTAAATTTCAAAGTATAAACAATCTCGGATAAAAATTGAGATTGCGAGATTTTCCCTTACCTTAGGTCCGATTTGCTTCGTAAGTGTCCGAACCTCTTGTATAATGATTAAAATAATGTCATTGACTTATTCCAGAATCATACTCATTGTTATGATATCATATATGGTTCACTTATGACTTTATATTACTTGTTCTTTTTTAAATTCAATGTTAAAGAGCGTTTTGGGTAAAATTGTTTCATTTGTCGTCCGTGTTTTGACTTGTAATTATTCATATGATTACTTAGATCATGATTACCTAATTCTAGAATATAAAACATTATTTATATATAATATATATTCAGAATATATATATATATACTAAATCAGTAAATGTAAAGAAATACACTGTTCATGGAGACGGTAGGCCGTACGTACGCATGAACGCTGTTTTTGTTTCCTTATTGAGTTGAATGGAATTAAGTAGATGACATACATATATATACACATAAATCCAGTATCATTATTATTTCATATATTTCATGATTACTTATTATATATACTTTATAATCATTCATGAATGGTTAACGTGGAGAATGAATCTCATCGCGTCGTGGAGACGGTAGTCCGTACGTACGCACGAGCGATGATATCGTTATCATGATCGTGGGACTGTATTGGAGTGTATGTATACTATCTCGGAATCAATATCACTTTAAAATAATCATATATAGTTATTATTTACACCATTATACCCATCCAAGTAAGGTGGTGGTTGAAAATAGATTACACCACGGCGTGGAGACGGTATTCAGTACGTACGCATGCGCGGTGATTTCATTTTCTGTAGGATGGATAGATGGTGAAATAGGGTTGTTTCATAATTATAATAACATATCAGTATATGAGTGATACTGATGTTATTACTTCATGATGAAACAACTAAATAAGAAGAAGTGGAACAAGAAATAAAGATGAAAGAATCGGTAACGGGCATTACCTCTTCTTTGAAGCGCTTCTTTGAGACCTCCTTTTAGGGCACTAAAATTGGTCTTTGAAGAAGACCAGGACCTATAGGATGTCTCTAGGGAAGTGGAGAGAAGAAATTGGCAGGTTTTGGCCGAACTTTAAGGCTCAAAGTGGTGTGAGGAAGAGAGGGAGGAGGTGCCCTTTTATAAGGGAGGAGAGGGGCTCTTTTGGAAAACTAAAACTATTATTTTATTATATAGTCATATTCAGTTTTAAATAGCTCCAAATTGATTTATTTTGAAGCTAAGGTGGGTATGGGTCGAAATCCTCTAATCAAATAGAATTTAGACAAGTTTAGGTTCCAATTTTAACCTTATCATTAAGATTTAACAGTAAGTTAAATAATTTTACTTTTACCGTGTCTTCTTGTGTTATTACACTATAAGGTTAATAAACTTAGTATAAAAAGACAAAAGAACCCCAAGATGTTTATTATTAACATATATAACCTTATCTAAGTCATTTGGCCAATCCTTAGATTTTTAGGAATACAATAACAATTAATAATATAATACTTTTTTTAAAAACTATTTTATGTCAATTTTGACACTATTTGGTAATTGATTTTTGTAAAACTCATAACAGAATGATTATTTCGAAAAACGTTAATAAAAGCAATACTAACATGTCATATTAACCTAGAAAATTAGTGGAATTCATAAAAAGTTTCAAATTACAATTATTTGGGTATTTATAACATCAATTATGTCAATATTTTATTAATAAGATAATTACTGCATCATCGTTGTGTCACAAATAAAATAAATTATTTATTGTCTAAAAATTACAAATAAACTATCATTATGTAGGAAATCTTTTTTATCTTTATAATTAATATTTATAGTCGAATTTATCTTATGTATAACCCTATATTAAAAATGATTTACTTATTAAACATTGATTTTAACTATTTTAACCCTTCTTTAAATAAATTAATAATAAATGTCCTAATCTAATCCAAGTGGGAATAAATGGTCATATTTTATTCCTAAGGTTGTTTTTCGTCGAATTACACTTATCCAATAGAATTTTTACATGTGTTAAGGTAATAATAATAATATTTTTACCCTTAATTACCCTATTTACTTTTAACCGTGGTAAAAAAAGTCAAAAGTTACTATTCACCCAAAATTATTTTCATCTCATTGAACCACATTTTAGTCCTTGATATTAACCGTGTCTCTCGGATTTTCGAAATTCCACTCACAAAAGCGTTAAAATTAAGTTTTATGAAAAATTCAGTTTTTTTAACTACCACTTAGTAGTTTCACTATTCATAAAAAAATGAAGGTTTCCAGAAAAATACAAAAAATTAGGCCTAAGCTATATTTGATATTACGAATTGAAAAATGATTTCTATTTTACCAAATTCAAAACATATCAATTAAATTAATTAATTTAAAAATTAAACCCCTTCGTCAAAACAAATAGCGTGTTTTTAAGAGATAATAACTATCTAAAGATTGACACTTGTTTATGTCTGGTTAAAATGTGAAATTACATCCAATGAACAATATTGTATTAAATTATAAAAATATATTCTAAATATACTTTAAAACCACTCAAATTAATAATTTATCACTATTAATTATTTTGATTAATAAAGTTGTTTTTAATTAAAATTTAGTAATTTTCACTATTCATCAGAATATGAAAGTTATCCGAAAAGTACCAAAATTTTACCCTAAGCTAATTTCGATATTCCGAATCCAAAAATGAATTCCATTTTGAGAGGTAAAATTTATAAAATTTCAAAAAGTGGGTATTACTATTCATAACGGCTAGTTCATAATAATATTATAATAATATCTCGTTTAGTGAAACTCAGTATTGCGTACTACACACGCTATTGAGGAAGGTCGCGATTGCGTGTAATGCAAGGAAAGTCAAGGATGCGTGTTGTGAAATCTCCTTTTGGTGTAGCATACAACACAATACATCAATAAAATTAAAAAGAATATTTTTCATAAAATCTCGGTGTGTTACATCCATCCTCGAGGACCTTCTCCTATCATCAGATATGCGTGAGGCCCCCCTATGAGGCTTTAAGAATCCCCCTCTAGTTTGAGACGGAGGTAGCAGCTGCGCAAGCCTTTCAGGATGAAGAAGTCAAGAACAATAAATGTCAGGCTATCATTTCATTCTCTAGATAAGATGAAGGCTCTCCCATACAGGGTCACATCTTCCCACTGTACATCACCGACCAATTTAATGGCATGGAGGTCAGTCAATGTCATGTAGACATCGGCTCCATGATTAACCTTATCTCGACATGGATATTGTGAAATCTGGGGTTGTTCGAAGATGACCTGACTCCCTCCAGTTTATGAATCCATAGATAAGATAGGACATAGCAGACCCCAGTTGGTAAGATCCATTTGAAGACCCAATTCGGTGGTCTAGTTTCCAGCACCAAGTTTATTACTGTCTCCCAAGACACCATGTACAATGTATTGATGGGTAGACCGTGGCTCCACTTACACATGGTGGTTCCCTTGTTATATCACCAGTGCCTAAAGTACTCTCTCAATGGTCAAGTTGGAATAATCCAAGGTTATGCATCTCATATTTCCTCTTGTGAAGCCTGCTACCTAGATGCCGACTATTACAAGATCAAGGACAAGCAGATTCAGGCCAGTGAGGTCGAACCTGTCACAGCTGAAGCTGACCCATGGGAAGGTCTGGACGACTTCTACATCTTCCCGATCCATCGATTGGAGGCCACGACCCCCTGACATGGGGAAATGTTTTGTTGTATTTGGTACAAGGGGGAAACATATTCCTAAGTCCAAGTGACGGTGTAAAATCACCTCGTACTCCTACAAAAATCAGGACCAGGTGATCCCGGATCCTCCTACCCCTATAAGGTATCAGGATGTCCGCCCCTTGGCAATAGTAGTATGACATACATGCCTATTTCACCAGGCTGCAATTAACCGGCTCAAGCCGACACGCCACTATTACATTGATATCATCATGCATGGGCCCTTGGGCCGAAGACCAGACGAAATCCGATCGACAACCCCCATTGCTATGGTTTCGACAGCACATGAATCTCTAGATATGCTATCCACTGCTGCCCATGCTAGAACTGCCTCTCATAGGAGGCTGTCGACCCAGAAGAAGATTCTCCCACAAGAGATCCCTCCTCTGCAAGTGAAGAAGAGGATTTGGAGGACACTCCCCCCGCCTTTGAAGAGGTCATCTCCGCTACGGTCAACGAACTGGTACAGGTGAACCTTGGTAGTGAGGCAGATCCAAGACCCACATTAATCAGTGCCTCCATGCCCCCCGAGGAGCTACAGTGGTATGTGGACTTCTTTAAACAGAACTGTGATGCGTTTTCCTGGAGTTACGACAAGATGCCATGACTAGATCCTCAGGTAGTCATCCACCGCCTTGGTCTTCTGGCAAATCATCACAGGTTCAAGAAACCTCCTAGAAAGATTCACCCTTTTCATGGTGCCATGGTTGCGGCCGAAGTTGACAAGATCATTCGGTCCAACTTCATTAAGGAGGTCTAGTAACTCAAATGGTTGGCCAACATTTTTCCAGTCAGGAAGAAGAACATACAGATCATAGTCTGCATCGACTTCCATAATCTCAATCATCACTGTATGAAGGATTATTTTCCCCTTCCTATGATAGAATTGCTGATCGATGCTACGGCTGGGTTCTAAGACCTCTCCTTCATGGATGGTTACATCAGATACAATCAAATCCGAATGGCCTCTGAGGACGATGATTCCACAACTTTCAAGGTTCCACAAGGTATGTTTTGTTACCAGATCATGCCCTTTGTCTTAATGAATACAGGTTCCACCTATCACTGGGCCATGCATCGCATATTCAATCCAATCCTTAAGACATTGGTGGAATTCTATGTGGATGGACTGGTGGTCAAATCCCTCGTGCGCCAGGACCATCTTAAGGATCTTGAGAAAGTGTTCAGCTTCCTCCGTTCTCGCCACATGAGGATGAACCCATTGAAGTGTGCTTTCGGAGTCACCTCCGACAAATTTCATGGCCTCATTTTCAGACATAAGGGCATCGAGATTGACTGAGAGAAGATCAAGGCAATCAACAAGATTCTTCACCTGAGCAATATTCAAGAGCTTCGAGGATTCCAAGGGAACTTAGCCTACATACACCGATTCATTGCGAATCTGGCTGGCAATTATAATCCCTTTTCCCAGATTATGAATAAAGGAACTGCCTACGAGTGGGATGAAGAGTTCCAGATCGTGTTTGAAGAAATCAAGAAGTATCTACTCTAGCCTTCAGTCTTGATAAAACCCATATCTGGAAAACCACTGATCTTGTATGTAACTTCCCTAGAATTATCTCTCAGTGCCATTCTCTCCTAGAAGACCAATGAGGGGATAGAGAATATCCTCTAGTACCTTAGTCGTATGCTCATCGATACTGAGACCAGATACTCCCCCATAGAAAAGAGCTACCTTGACCTCGTATATTCTATGAAGAAGTTGCTACACTACTTGCAGCACCATGAGGTACAACTGGTGTCTCGAGTAGACCTGCTGAAGTATATCCTGAGCCGTCCCTTACTGATAGGCCGACTTGCATGGTGGGAGGTAATCCTACAACAGTTTGACATTAGGTTCGTGCCTCTGAAGGCTATCAAGGTAAAATCATTGGAAGCTTTTCTACTACCCATCCAACCCCCATGAACCAGTCCATGGACCTGGATTTTCCTGATGAGGCAATCCTCTCGGTAGATCAGGCCACCCCGTGTTGAAAAATGAACTTCGATGGCACCTCCCAGAGTCCCGCTGAGAGGAGGCTCAATGATCTCAGACTCAACAGAGTAGACCTGGGTATTATCTTTATTACCCTGGCTAAAGCCATTCTTCCATATTCATTTATGCTGTCAGAAGGCTGCACCAACAATGAAGTGGAGTATCAGGCTTTTATCACTGACCTCGAGCTGGCCCTTGAGATCGATGTGTCCCATTTTCATGTGAAAGGGGATTCTGAACTAGTCATCAAGAAAATCAATGGTGACTACATCATCAGAAATCCAGAGCTCATACCATTGTTGGAACACACTCTCCATCTAATGGCCCAGTTCTAATCTCTGCCCTAAGTTACTCATGCCCGTTGATCTCAGAATGGTTGAGCTGATTCCCTAGCCGGCCTGGATGAATAACTTGTAGAACCCGGGTAGGATGACCTAATTATACACGTGTCACATTATAGAGTCATTTCTCCCATCACCCCAGATGATGATGATGGCCTACGGGCAATCCATCTTACCGCCGAAGCGTCCACTTTAAGATATTCTAGTTCCTCAGATGTAGTCGTTGAAGTGACCCCTGACCGGAGATCCCCCTTTGTTGAGTATCTCCAAAATGGTTACCTCCTGACTGATTGGGCCGAGCATGAGTGAATCTGATGTCGTGCGCTGTAGTTTACCCTACAGAATTGTCCTAGTCTTGAGAAAGTCCTCTACAAGTGTGGGTTTGATGGTGTTCTCATCCATTGCATTCAAGGAGTTGAGATTTCTCAGGTCATGTAGGAGGTTCATGCCAGTTCTTATGGCACCCACCAGACTGGTCTAAAGCTATCTCATCAGATCCGGAAACTAGGGTACTTCTTGCCCTCCACGATCCATGATTGCATCGAGTTCGCCAAGAGATGTCACATGTGCCACGATTAAGCTAACTTCATGCATCAGCCGCCAGAACATCTCTTCTCCACCAAGTACTCTTGTCCGTTTGTGGTATAGGGATTCGATGTTGTGGGACTATATCCACCGGCGATATCTCACTAGTGCAGGTTCATCCTGACTGCTACGGATTTCTTTTCCAAGTGGGAAGATGAGGTTCCACTCAAGGAGGTCAAGGACCGTTCTATAATAGACTTCATGAGCTCCAATATCATCTACTGGTTTGGAGTCCCTCATGCCGTACTCACCGATAACAGCACCAACATCCAAGCATCCAAGCTGAAGAAATTTTACTCCAAGTACAACATCCGTTCAAACCATACCACCCACTATCACGCGCATGAAAATGGACAGATCTAGGCATTCAACAAAACCCTCTCTAACATTTTGTATAAAATGGTTGGTTAGAACAAGAAGATTTGGACCGACAAGCTCCCCCAGACCCTCAAGTATTATCGAAAAATGACTCGTAATTCAACCCAGGTGACCCAATATTCCCTGGTGTATGGAGCTAAGTCCGTCCTTTCCATCAAGATCCTGCTGCCTTCGTTACAGATAGCGGTCTATGACCAGCAGGCACCCGATAAAGTTGCTGATTTTTTTGGCTTAATTGGAACTACTTGATGAAAACAAGCTTCATGCCCTGGAAAATCTAGAAAGACACCATAACAAGATAGTTAGGGCATTCAATAAGAGAGTTCATCTCTGATCCTTCTTACATGGTTACTTGGTATTGGCCCTTCAGACACCAATGATTCCTATCAGGAAATCACCCAAGTTAGAGCCCAAATGGGAAGGAACTTACATAATTCACAGGGTTTACCCCAATGGTGCATACTCCCTGGTGACCATGGATGGAGAGCATATCACTCCTCCCACCAATACCAAGTTTATCAAGCAATACTCTTCCTAATCCTGATGGCCCTACATGACATTAAACTGGACAATCCCGCATGACCCTAAAATGCATGTCAGTCCTGCATGACCTTAAACTAGATGGTCCCTCATGACCCTAAACTGCATGATGGTCCTACACAACCATAAACCGTAAGGTCCCACATGACCCTAAACTGCATGATGGTCCTACATGACCTTAAACTGTATAGTATCACATGACCCTAAACAACATGATGGTCCGACATGACCCTAAACTATTTAGGTCCCACATTACCCAAAATTGCTTTGTCCCTCATGACGTTAAACTGTATATCATTCTGCAAGACATTAAACTGCACCCTTAGAACTATGTATGGCTTGATTCCTATCTGCATGTGATACGTAGGAATGCTTAGACATTACATCTTGAGTCCATCCCCCAAACTCTTATCTCCGACTATTCCCTCAGGATGTAGTTCTCTTGGAGGAACATGGTGTGGTGAAAGAATCCTTAGCCACACTCATGTCAAGATTATGATGATATTACCATGTTCCCACCCATCGTTCTTCTATCCTCCCACATCCTCATCATACGATGCTAAACTGTCTGGCCATCAAGAATTACGTACGGCTTGATTCCCATTCTCACGAGATACTTAGGAATGCACAGACATTTTGTCTGTTGACCCAGCCCAAATGCCAGAATCTTCCCTCGGGTCAAGAAATATGGTGTGGTGCAACATTTTTCCCCAATTCACATAGATATCATCCCAATCCCGCCATACGTCCCACTCCCTGGAGGTGTTCGCCTCTTTCACAGATGGGTACAACTATGGTTCACCCACTCCTTTGATTGGGACTCTATTATCTTTCCCATCTAGAAGGTCCCCCGAAGGGAATGGATGCTAGGCTTAAGGGATCTCCTACCACTTCAGGACAACGACCTCAAGGATGTTGAGAAACAAACTGATACAAGTCTTGCATTGCAAATATGGTCAACGGTCGATGCTCATTTGTTGTTCCCAGTCCAGGTCACTACAGGGATGCTCTGTTTCAAACATGGTCAATAGCTATCCTTTTTCGTTAGAGCCACCCCAGATGTCCCAAACATTGAGTGTAGTTCTTCATTAAACCCCGTTGTATCTCTAAGCGACAAACTCCCTTCGGGAAATGATAGCTATTAGACCCCTTTATGATAGGGAGAGTCGAGTTCGGATCATTGTTTCCCACACCAAGCACTGCTCATGTGGGCTTAAGAGCAGTGATAAGGCGGTAACCACCCAAGAGGTCGTATGGATACCATTGGCCGGGACGCCCAGCCTCAGGCCCCTTGGCCTTTTTTCCGGCCCGTGTCCTGAGTTCTCATTTTGGGTTGTGTGGTGTGGTGTGGACTTATGTCCTCATTCATGTCAGATTATTTCACCATGCCACACATATCCCCTTGAGACATCTTTCTTATCACATATCATCCATGTCGCAAGCACAAGCCTTGTCACGCTTCGCATGCCCAATTTCGGGCCCCAACCCAAGTCTTAACTCTAACAAGATTGTATGGTGTGGTATGGGATTATGTACTCATTCACATTGGGTTAATCGCCGTTCCGTATAGATCCTAGGATGAGATAACTTATCCATACTCCTCCTCATTGGAAGACGTTAAACTGCAAACTGGTTGAGACTTTCCATCTGAGGCCCAGCCTCACGCCCCTTGTCCTTTCCAGGACCCCAGCCTAGGTTCTCACTTGGGGTTGTACGGTGTGGTATGTGATTATGTCCCCATTCACGTCAGGTTACTCACTGCACCGTACACCTATTGTATGTGGGGTGTCTCACATATTTGCGTCCTTACTGCATAATGATAAACTACATATTACTCCCTTCAAGAACTACGTGTGGATAGATTCCCATCCTCATGGGATACATAGGATCGCCCGAATATCTAGACGTCGGGTCCAGCCCCATCTCTTAGAAACCTTCCTCTCATTTTGGCCCCTTTTCTTGCACTCCCCAAGAGAGGGGAATATATGGTGTGGTATGTGATTAGGTCCTCATTAACACCAGGTTTTGTAACAACCACGCTATTTACCTCCTCCTCCTAAGAGTTTTCCATCCCCTTGCGATATAATCATTTTTTCAAATCATCCACTCTCGAGATGATCCCCTCCATCCTCTTCGGAAATTCACTATTGTTCCCAAGGGTACTCTGTTTTAGCACCTAGAATGTCTTATTCTACCCGTACATGCTTTCACCTGTTTCTCAGGCTTCGTATTCCCCTTAATTAGGGCTTCCATCACCTTTCACACCCAAAGGGACCCCCTAATGGCATTTATTCTAGGCCTAAGGGTTCTCCTACAGTTACGGTCCAATGCCCTCGAGGGTCTTAGACAAAAAATCGATAAAAGTCCCTTATTTTGAATATGGTCATCCGTTGATGCTCATTTGATTATCCCAATTTCAGGCTAACACAATATGGATGCTGTGTTTCGAACATGGTCAAAAGTTATCCTCCATCATCATGCCAACCCCATTAAGCCTAAAATGTTGGTCACATGATTCACATCCTTCTCCACCTCATCATGTCCATGAAGAACTTCGAAACTATTGGTTTTAGTCCTTAGTGTGCATCTCCATGTTAGGAGGAAAAATCCACGATAAGGCAATCATTAAAGGCTCCACCGATTACCCCTTTTCATGTATTTTGCATATTGAAAACACCTTATCTGCCCTTATTTCCTACACTAAGTTCGACTCATATAGGCATAGGGGTTGGGTTAAGGTCTGCATTTACTTGGGATATTTCTTATTTTGGATGGTCTGAGTTATAAGACCTTAAACTAAGATCTTTTCGTATTTCCCCTTTGAGATAACAACGTACATCTTGATTCCCATCCTTATGGGATACATAGAAATTCCCATACATCTCGTCTTTGGGCCTAGCTTAGTTCCACTAATTTATCTCTTCTACTCGTCCTTTTTGGCCCCCACCCTTATCGGGCCACGTGGTGTGGCGTGTATGGGCTTCTTCCCTCGTTTATGTTGGGTTTACAATATCCACGCCATATACACCCCCTCTTAGGAGCTAGTCCCTCATACCTATTGTCTTGCATGACATTAAATTATATTTTTTCCTTCATGACATTAAAATTCACCTTCGAGAACTATGTGTAGCTTGATTCCCATCGTCATGGGATACGTAGGAACTCCCGGGCATCTCATCCTCGGGTCCAGCTTAATAGAGAGCTAGTATCTCCTATATTCTACCTTTTAACCTTTACTGGCCCCTTAGCCCAAGGTTTCTTTATCATAATTATGCGCGGTGTGGTATGGGATTATTTCCTCATTCATGTTGAGTATTATTTATTGCACTATGAACATTCCCTCTTAATCCTCATATTTATTTTCGGGCCCCCTTCGGGCAAGTTAGAGGCCTCGCCGAAAACTGTCTGTCCTTCGGTAATTTTAGGAACTGTTTGAACCACTGCCTAAAATGGACATCCCTCACCGCCTCCTTGTCCTCTCCCGACACAAGCTCCATCAAAGACATATCCAGTGGTGACATATTCTCTAGGTACTCCCACTAACTCATGATGTGGAGGAATTATTCATACATAAACCCTAGTATCGGGACCCCCGAGATCTGGTGGAGATCCCACAAGCTGATACTGACTTCCCCATGGTGAAAATGGAATGTGTTGGTCCTCGATGACCACCTTCTCAACAACTCTGGAATCAACTGTTTAGGCTGGAAGATGTGAAACTGGGAGGCCCAAGGTACCTCATACAGGCCCACTCTTCTCATCTCTGCCCTAAACTCCTCACACGAGGCACCTACTCTGTAGGCCCAGGACCAATCATCTGTGAAGTTTCCACTCTCGCACTGGTCCCACTCCTCAGACCACCCCTTCTCCGAGTTCCCCAGAGTTTCCTTAAATATCGTTCTATGCATGGGGTTAGACGTCTCTGATTGTAACTCCTTACCATCAACATTATTCAAAAGGTTGTATAATTAGTCTACAATGATGGGTGTGAAGTCCTCCGGGGCATGGCCGTCAGCCGCCCCAAACCTTTGGTGCTGGCTTGGCGTGCTCCTAAACCAGTAAGCCAGTTCATCCCGACTTCATTCTGGGATTAAGACGTCATCCCTCAGCCTGAAGCCATACAAAGGAAACCTCTTACATAACAGGTAGTTCCTCTAGCTCTCCGATAACAGCTCCACCAAAGAACCGTGGTCAGAGTGGCTCCAGATTAGCTCTCCTAAACCTAGAATGTTCGCCATCTCATCCCTTCGGGAAACATCCATAAGGACCCCCTGGGAAGCTTCATGATAATCCATTTAGTCTTTTATATTGGGGATCTTTTTGGGATCATTCGTGAAGCTATTTCGTAGAGCGAGTTCGTGAAGTATGTTCGCTGAGCCCTGCCTTTGCCTCCGAACGCAGAGTCACGAAGCGCACAGACGTGAATTAAAAAACACGCTATGCACCGTGAAGCTGAAATACCGATTTGCAGAGATCACTCATGGAGTACACGGAGCTTCTCGAATCGAGAGCACTAAATGAAAAAATTTCAAAAGGAGAGAAAGGACAAAAGGGAAGTTCACCCATCTATTTATAGGCGACGACCCTCAGAGATTCCTGGAGCGTCTTGACCACGGTGAGCTTTGCGGTGTGCCCAGATGACCCGTCTCTTTCCCACTCGGTGATCCTCCTTTGCGAGCCAGCTTCACGAACAACCGAAAAATGTTTTTGGTGAATTACCCTCCATCTTTGACCCTTGATTTCTCCTCAGATCCAGGTTTGAGGGGGGGCATTTGTTTGTGCCAAAAATTAGAAGGGAGAGGGATGATAAAAAGTAATTGAAGCTGGCTTGCGAAGACCTTTCGTGGTGCTCCATGGACCCACACCTACCGTGAAGCCAAGAGGCGGGATGCTCTGCGAGCCTATTTAACGTTCGCGATCCCACTGCGAAGCTAGGAGGCGGGATGCTCTTTGAGCCCATTTTCCATTCAGAAGCCCGCCATGAAGATAGGAGGTGGGATGCTCCACGAGCCCTTTTGAAGTTCGTGAGCCCACCGCGAAGCCAAGAGGTAGGATGCTCCGTGATCCCTATTTGACGTTCATGAGACCGCCAGGAGGCTAGGAGGTGGAATGCTTTGCGAGCCCCCTTTGACGTTCGCGAGCCCGTTGGGAGCAGGCTCCATCTTTGTGCTGAGCATGATATGCTTCGAGGCGCCTCTTGCATATAAATATCAGCCTCCCCCATGCCCAAAGGATGGATCATCCGACCTTTCACCTTCTTGTCTGTCGAATCGCGAAGCACTTTCTGCTTTGCGAAACATGAGCTACTCAAGGTACTTTTGCTCTATGAAGTGAATCCCCTTTGACTGATTTTCACCCCCTCTTTCAAGAGGGATGCCTTTTGCGAAGCCCAAGAGCCTTCGTGGAGGAAGGAGATTCCCATGGGGACTTGGGTAATTGTGGAGCGTTTATTCTTCAAAAATTACCCCCATGCACACATGACTCAAATGCTAAGGAAGAGTCACTGTACCTCACGAAGAACCTTGCTTCACATGACCTTGCGTCACAAGGCACCCCTGCTTCATAGGGATTTTCTTCGTGAATTCCCTTCCAATCCGTGAAGCACCTCTTGAATGCACCTATGCCCTATGTCTAGGCTAGTCCACTTCACTTCGCGAAGCCCGAACCATCAAGAAGCCATTCCATTACATGGATAACTAGATCTCTATGAGGCCTCTACTCATAAATGCCTTTTCTTTGCAACTCCCTCTCCCGTGAAACCTCCAAGTTTCGCACGAAGCAATTTCAAAGTCCCTTGGATGAACCTGCCCCTTGGGTTGCTTCGCCTCATGCTTCTCCACATAGGCATGCTAACGACTATTGCTTCTACGCATAGCCATGATAACATGGACCCCTCAATGGTTCGCTCCATGACACCCCATGGGACTGGAGGTACTAGTCATGTAGTCCTAGGGGTGTGGAGTTAAACCACCTCGTCCGAGCTGCAGGACGTTAAACTGCCACGCACCGTCGTCCCTAGCACATGATGTTAAACTATGACCACGCCCCGTGCGTCTAACACATGGTTCCCACACCTTGGACTTCGTGGATGCCCACTGGTCTCAAAGGGAGTGAGATCATTCCTAACATGGAATGAGATCCTCTTTATCGGAGTGGCATCTATATGTGGGGAAAGGGAAACCATCATGGTTTAAGCCCCTAGATTTCCTTGCAGGAGGTTGCATCCCTGCTCCTCCTCTCTTCCTAGGTGCCATGTCCCTCTCCCGCTAGGCTTTTTCACCATTCAAGCCTCCATCATGGAGTAAGTCCCAACCTCTTCGGGCTGCTAACCACACATAAGCCCATATTTCCTCTCTGGGCTACTAACCATGCGCAAGCCCCTGTTTCCTCTTTGGGCCGCTAACTACGTGTAAGCCCCACTCCATTTTCCATGGATGAAACTTTCACGATGTGATCGTCAGGTCTTTTCTATATCTTTTTTCTCACACCATGCATGACTCACGTGGGCCTAGAGAAAGCACCGACAATGAAAAAAATCCTTGGGCGGCCTAGAGTGTAAGACCCACACCCAACATGAACTACTTGGTCTTTGATCCTTGCTAAGGCAAGGTATGTAGGAAGCCTCCATGAGGTTCAATCCCACCATCCACCGGTCGTTCCGACCCACTTCACATTAGTTCACCAAATCCTTGGGCTGCTTAGATTGTAAGCCCCACACCCAAACTAAACTATGTAGTCTTTGATCCTTGTTAAGGCAAGGAACATAGGAAGCCTCCATGAGGTTCAATACCACCATCCACCATTCATTCCGACCATCTTCACATCAGTTCACCAACACTTTGGGCTGCCTCAGAGCATAATACCCAAATTCACCCTTTATAACTATGAGGAATTTGATCCTTGCCAAGGCAAGGTACGTAAGAAGCCTCTATAAAGTTCAAATCCAACACCCAGCTGTCTGGACCACCTTCACGTCAGTTCGCCCCCCATCCTTTATAACGTTAAACTATGGGCCCTAATCAGCGGTAATCCGTTGTTTTCCGAGTCAGCAGTAAGTCGTTGCACAAAATACCCACATGAACTATGTGGTCATTGATCCTTGTTAAGGAATGGTATGTAGGAATCCTCCATGAGGTTCAAGACCACCACCCACCGATCGTCCCGACAATCTTCATGTCAGTTCAACCCCATCCAGCGGTAAGCTGTTGTGACCTCAATCAGTGGTAAGGCGTTGAAACCCTATCTAGCGGTAAGCCCTTGTGACCTAATCCAGTGGTAAGACATTGCGACCTCATCCAACAGTAAGCCATTGCGACCTCAACCAGTGGTAAGCCATTGAAAACCCCAATTGGTGGTAAGCCGTCGTCAGATGAACTACGTGGACTTTGATTCCTTTCCACGAAGATACGTAGGAAACCTCTTTGAGGCTCAATCCCAAAACCATCTTCATCCTCATGAAGGTTCCCTCCCATTCACCATCCACTTCATGGAACCATCCATAATCCATCCTGATTCTTACCTGAGCCACCACATCCCGGTGGGATCATGCCACCCCATTCTCTATTCCATTTAACAACATTCGGGAAGCCAACCACATGTTGGCCCCAACATCGGAATTCCCTCGAGGGAGTTTCACCCATTTGATCCACTCTAGTCAGTGTTATAATTAGTATGATACATCTATACTGGATGTTAAACTTGTGGCATACCCTGTGTTAAACATGGGAATCTGAGGAAAACCTCAGATACATGCCCATGGCATATGATTCTCCGCATTCACTGTGGGATGACTTGGTCTTCCGCGCCCTTGAGAATCCCTATAATAAGGGTAATAAACCCAGAGATGCCAATTCCCCAGCATCCAGACATGCCAATGATGTCAAATGTGAATACTCCCCTGATCGAAGGTTTCTGCCCTGACTGGACCCTTTAGAATGTCCCGATAGAAGTAGTGTAATTAACTGGTGTTCATGAAGACATGGCACTAGGAAGAGTTTCACGAACAATGTCTTAAATTTATAATGGGGACCTAGATTGGGTGACAAGTTCCACGAAGGATTCCAAGGAAGGAAGAACTGACATCCCATCATCCCGTTTCAATCCAGGAGCAAATGTCCCTGAACAAGGAGTGGATGCCACCCACCTTTGGAAAGATGGAATGCAGGACAACAAAGCCGCACCTTTTGTGATCAAGAATATGGACACGCACCCCCCGATGAAATAATGAGAAACAACCACTTTAAATATGAAAAATGAAAAGGCTGAAAGATAATTACCAGTTTGAGTTGATGTTTGGAGAAGTACCAGATAAAGAGTTTAAATATCTTTACAATATTTTTAAAGTCATTCAATGTGATTCTAATTTGACGGATGTTGAATTCACCAATAATAAAAAAATGAAATATAGTGATTCATATTAATATTATAGGATGTTTGTAGAGGGACATTTACACCATTATGTTAGGAAAGTACCTAGGAAGTTTGTTGAATCCCATCATTTAGGAAGGTTTGAATGCTGTTAGAATAAGAATTATTTAAGTTGGATATTCAAATTTTGATGATAAAAATAATTTTTTTTATCACACATATGTCTATTATTTGTAGAACCCATGATTATATAAATGGATTCTAGCTCACTATAGAATGGTTGATCAAGTTATCGATTTCTTGAGTTGTGGTGGATGTGATTGTTATTGATCATGTAAAGTTCCATAGTGAAGTTCTAACCTTGAAGGTTGAGTGTAACTCTACATTAGGTCAATATATTAGATAGATTACAAGGATCCTGATGGATAAGGATAAAACATATAGAGTGGGAGGTACCAGATAGAGTGGGACTACTGTTCGATGAAATAATGACCTAGATGATAAAGTGGGGTTCTAGGAGGAGAGTTTTAGAAAAAGAGAATTGAATCCCCAAAGAAGTAAAATATACTAGATTGAGATGATGTGATCAAGAAAATATTTCTATATTTTCTCATATAGGATATAATATATTAGGCAGAATAGATACCGAGATTGGTTTTGGATGAAAAAAGATGTGAAGGAAAAAAGTAGCATTTATTTTTTTACTTAAAAAAAGAAGTTTGGTTGAATCAAATTCCATATAAGGGATGAAGAAGAGTTTCCATCTCACTGATGTGAATGTAACATTATAAGAAGAAGGAAGTGAAGAACAAAGAATCACTACAACCTTAAATAGAAGTCACATTGGTAGAGGACTATCTTGGTGTTACAAAGTATCTTGAAGAAGTTGATGTATTTAATCAAAGGTAGAATAAAGAATAAAAAGGAGCTATAATTAGAATATATTATCATTAGTAATTGGAAGAAATATCTTTTCCCATCCCCCTCATAATGTTTAAAGAACCACACATTAATTAAGGATTGTTTTTTTGGAAAAAATCATTGTAATTGGGTGTATCATTACAGTGGATAATCCATTTACTATTCATCACCATACATGACATAGAGTAGATATTTTTATTGATTAGTGAACCTTAAAAAATATCATATTCCATTATTTTCTTTATTTCATATATTTTAATATGACAATGAAGAAGAGAAAAAATAACCAATATCCTAATATCTCTAAGAGGTAAAGAGATAAAAATATTAATTAGTCTAAAAATTCCAAATCATTGATTCATCCTCCCACTTAATTTTGAGTGTATGTTGAAGTAGTCTTATCCATCTGTATATGAATAAATTATATATTATGTTCCATAAATAAAATGACATGGTCCCATTAATATAGAGATAACCACTTAAGTAAATCTAAGATTTCAATGATTTATAGAATCTAATATGTTAAATATCAGACTTAAATATTTATATAATTTCCATGATTTAATGATACCTTAACAAATGGGGATAAAATATAATATTAAAATCCATCCACCCTAGTGTATAATTATTATAAGATTTCATTATAGGATGTCTACCCTTGGGGTGTGGCCTATGTGACATATATATTGCTTTTATTTTTGAATAGAGAGGTTATCACATTCAAGTCTTGACTCAAGAACTAGTTCTACATTATAACAATATTCAAGTTAGTAGAGAGAATTTATGTTATCATATAATGAATTAAATAAGTAGAGACAAATATAAGAGGATCTCTCAATAACCCCACCCACCCTTACATGAATCCTATAGTTTTAAAATGAATTGAAGGAAAAAGGCCCAAAACACTATAGATAATAGTTGGATTCTTCATAGATGTAATAGCTTAGGCTATCCTCCCATTACCACAAGTGGCTGAGATAACAATCAATAAAAAGAAGTAACCTAGAAGCTCAATTACTACAGACTAAAAAATATTATACATAAACCAAAAAAAACTACAACTAGTCACTTTGGGAGGGAACCTGGATTATAGTTTCCTCAAAAACTTTTCATTAGTGGCTTCTTTAGGATTTATTTAACTTCTACTCTTCCATATCAGGATTTGGGAACTATGTTTTTATATGCATGCTTTCTTCCTACATTTTAGATCTAGTTCTGTGTGCTATTATTTCTAAGTCATTTAATTGATTCAGTAAGATAATTTTGTATATTAAATATTATTTTATCATCAGGTAGTTCATCCTAACCACATGTAAATTAATTTTCAACAATTAATCATAAAAATTATTTCTTACACCACAGTTTGATTTATGATTTTTTTACTAGAGCACAAACATAACTTTCTCATAGATTATCTAGTTTACTATAATATAGGTTATATTTTCACATATATATCCGTTTATGGTTTTTATCTTATAAAGAATGTGTAGTAAAAAAATTATCCAACCATAATAATATTTTCCTCTTGAATTGGGGAAAAAAAATAAAAAGCTCAAATCACCGATTTCTAAAGTAATGAATATTTAGTTTATTGTTATATAAATCATTTTTACACTCTATGGTTAGGTAACCAATGGTAAGGAATACATTAATTTTGTATCCTGGGTCCCCTTTCAATGCTACTATACCTCACACCATGATTAATTTATTCCATGATTATGGGATTATTCAACATTGTTCCACTATCTCCCTATAAATTCATAGATTATATATGGTTGACTAATGAAAAGGATAATGGTTAAAAAAAATAATTAACAATGAGGGAAGAATGTGTTTTAACTGTATTGAGTGTCATTTAATTTTACATAAAATGAGTGAGTCCCATTACAAGTTTGTTCTCCTCCACAATGAATGGGTTTCAAATTCCATATAAAATAGGGAATTACATTAAAACTGATCCACTAACATGTTAAATTAACCCTAATTCATACAAGGTTCCACATATAAAATATTCCTCAACATTCATACTATAGAAAGAATAAGGAAAATTATAGCCAATTGAGAACCTATAAACATTATTTCAAAAAATTTAATCTTTACAATCATGAAACTAATATATTTGTTGTAATGGAGAGTCTAAATCGTTAATACCTTACATATTATCATTAATCAGACAGATTTCATAGATCTCCAATAGTTTGGGGGGTCACAAATGGTCCCTGTGTGAACTTGTAACACCCGAGACTTTTATAAGAAATATTTTGTTTTTATGTTATATAAATCATCAAAGGAATCTTTCACTACACATAACACTAGCTTGACTTGCTTTACACGCAATCACGACCTTCCTTAATAGCTTGCATCGTACACAATACCGAGTTTCACTAAACAACGATATGCTATTAAAATATTATTAAAACTAGCCTTTATGAATAGTAATAACCACTTTTTGAAATTTTGTAAATTTTATTTTTCAAAATGGACTTCTTTTTTGGATTCAGAATATTGAAATTAGCATAGGGTAAAGTTTTGGTATTTTTCGGGAAACTTTCAATTTTTGATGAATAGTGAAAACACTGGGTTACTATTTTAAAACCAAATTTTTATTTAAATAATTAATTATTTAATTTAATTTATTTTAGGTCAAAATTGATACATAATACCTATATATGTTCAATGTAATTCATTGTAGTAATTTTATAATAATTTTAGATATATACAAATTTTATTGAACTTTTCACCGTCTTTTACCCACCTCCTAGGAGAATTTGCAAATTTACATAAAACACAATTTTACCGCTTCTGTGATTGGAATTTCAAAAATCCTAGAGACACAATTGATGTAAGTAAGTAAAATGTGGTTCAATGAGATGAAAATAATTTTTGGTGAATAGTAACTTTTTACTTTTATTTACTACAGTTAAAAGTAAATAGGGTAATTAAAAGTTAAAATAATATAATTATTACCCTAACACATGTCCTAATTCTATTGGATAAGTTTAATTCGACCAAAAACAACCTTAGGAATAAAATATGACCATTTAGGCCCACTTGGATTAGATTAGGACATTTATTATTAAATTAAAGAAGGTTTAAAATAGTTAAAATCAAAGTTTAATAAGTAAATAATTTTTAATATATGGTTATACATAAGATAAATTCGACTATAAATATTTTTTAGAAAGATAAAATGATTTCCTATATAATGGTATTTTATTTGTAATTTTTATACATTAAATATATTAATTTATTTATGACACAAAAATGATGCATTAATTATCTTATTAATGAAATATTGACATAATTGATGTTATAAATACCCAAATAAATGTAATTTGAGACTTTTTATGAATTAAAATAATTTTCTATGTTAATATGACATGTTAGTATTTATTTAATTAACTTTTTTCTAACTAATCATTCTGTTATGATTTTCAAAAAAATCAATTACTAAATAGAGTCAAAATTGACATAAAATAGTTTTTAAAAACAATATTATATTATTAATTGTTATTTTATTCCTAAAAATCTACGGTTTGGCCAAATGACTTATATAAGGTTATATATATTAATAATAAACAAGTTGGGGTTCTTTTGTCTTGTTATAGTAAGTTTATTAACCTTATAGTGTAAGAACACAAAAAGACTCGGTAAAAGTAAAATTATCTAACTTAAAGTTAAATCTAAATGATAAGGTTAACATAGTAAACTAAACTTGTAAAAATTCTATTGGATTAGAGGATTTCAACCCATACCCACCTTAGCGTCAAAATAAATCAATTTGGAGCTATTTAGAACCGAATATGGCTTTATAATAAAATAACATTTTTAGTTTTTCCAAAGGTGCCCCTCTCCTCCCTTATAAAAGGGAACCTCCTCCCTCTCTTCCTCACACCACTTTGAGCCTTCAAGCTCAGCCAACCCCTGCCAAATTCTCTTCTACAGTTCCCTAGAAACATTATAGAGGTCCTGGAATTCTTCAAAGACCAATTTTAGTGCCCTAAAAGGAGGTCTCAAAGAGGCGCTTCAAAGAAGAGGTAATGTCCGTTACAGATTATTTCAACTTGATTTCTTCTTCCACTTCTTCTTATTTAGTTGTTTCATTATGAAGTAATAACATCAGTATCAATCATATACTGATATGTTATTATATGTATGAAACAACCCTATTTAACCATATATCCATCCAACGGAAAACGAAATCACCGCGCGTGCGTACGTACGGAATACTGTCTCCGCGCCATGGTGTAATCTATTTTCCACCACCACCTTACTTGGATGGGTATAATGGTGTAAATAATAACTATAAATTATTATTTTAAAGTGATATTGATTCTGAAATAGTATACATACACTCCATTACAATTTCACGATCATGGGAACGATATAATCGCTCGTGCGTACGTACGGAATACCATCTCCACAATGTGATGCCACTCGTTCTACATGATCTTCATTTCATAATGATTATATAAATGAATTGAATGAATGAATATGATATATATTACACTAATAAAATTCTGTAAATGAGGTATCTATAACCTAAAAAGACGAATAAGAATTTATTCGACAAAACACACATAATAACAAAAAGTAATAAACACCCGAATAACAAGTAGCAATGAAATATTACTAATAATGAGCTAATAATATGAACATATATGATATCATAACAATGAGTATGATTATGGAATAATTCAATGACATTATTTAAATCATTATACAGGAGGTTCAGACACTTACGAAGCAAATCAGACCTAAGGTAAGGGAAAATATCACAATCTCATTTTTATCCGAGATTGTTTATACTTTGGTATTTACTGAGGTGTATTTTATCATCCACATCCATGATTCCTTAATATGTAATATTTACATCCTTATATAATTTTTTATATCCAATTTTACCCTTCGGTGAGTTTTTAGTGAAAGGTATTAAAGGAATCTTTTGTCGTTTTTTGTAGGAGGTACTTTTTGACTTTTCTGAAAAAATACGAGAAGAATGTTTTTTTTAACTTATACGACATGAATGGATTTTTAAAAAATTATTTCCAAGAAGATTAATTTACAGGTTTTCAATTTTATTTTTAATCAACTTATTTTAGTTTATAATTGTATGACATGTTAAGAAATGAAAAGTGTTTTTGAAGTAGAAAGGATATTTTTCTCATGAATGGAGTTCAAGTGTATTATCAAAATTATTTTCCATATAAGATAATAAAGGTTTCTGGTTCTATCCCTATTATTAAATTGATTTGATTATTTTTTGATGGAATTATTTTTTTGAATTCATTTATCTTATATGAATTGTTTTATGATGTCACGATGTTTAAGAATCCCATTTTATTACATGGGTTATGCAATGATGTATGATTTTTTTGATTTTGTGGCACACATAAGATTGATATCATTATGAGATGGGTGGGACCTATATCTCCATCCAATGAATTGGGTAAAAATTTTATATCTCATGAGATAAACATGGCTGGAATGGCAGGTTGAACTGGTTCAGTGAAACAAGACTGAAACGAGGAATGAACTCGGTTCAGAAATGGACTTTGTCCACTAAGACAGTCCTGGCAATGAGTCTTTACTAATATGAAATGACTCTCTATGGTTATGTGTATATGCCACAAAGTTTCATGTTTTAAGTTATGATTATTGGGATTACATTTCACTACTATGTTTTATCCCATGTTATGAAATTATGATCTCTTTTGCAGGTTAAGATTTCCAAAATGTTATGTTCTTATGAATATGATGTGATTGATATTTCTTTTGTTTACCCCTACTGAGCATTTGAGATCACCCTTTTTTATGTTTTCTTTCCCCAGGTCAGGAAGAAGGTTATTAAGTGGGATATTCCAAAAGGGACTCTAGATATGATGAAATAAATGGGAGGCAATGTAGATGCTTTATGAACCAGTTTTTATGTTTCCCAGTTTCTAAAGACACTATACTGATACGGTCCTTTCATGGTTTTGTTATATGTTGTAATAAATGTACTTCAATTTGAAGTACTAACAATGTATGTAATGTATGGGTCATTATAGTTGGTATCAGAGGCAAATGAGGTAGGAATGTATCCGATCCTTGGGAACTCTCACATGTGAGCATTGGACGAAGCATGGCTCTCTGCCCAAGGGCTTCATGAGGAAATGGATGCCACTGGGGATGTTGGTGTGTCCCGCCCAGGGGGTGTAGCCGCCCATGGAGTGCCCTAATAGGTATCAATTATAGTCCACTGGAAGTAATTCCAGACCTCTATAGTTGGTATCAGAGGAAAGGTTTAGTCAACCTTTGGAAACTAGGATGTGAAAGCCATAGTAAGAATCCTAAGGATACGTTTAAGCATAGAACACAATCTTAGTGTTTTAGAAATGGCCATGAATAACTTAGGATAAGACCTTAAGTGTGAAATTTTATTCTTAATTATGTGGTTTTCCTATTATAATTAGTGTTTCTCACACTATTCTTCTTGGTTTTAGTCAATGGCTGGAACATGAAGGAACCGTGTTAATGCGGAATGCGACGGGAAATGCAATGATTGTACCCCTGAGCAACCAAACGTTATGGGAGATGGAATGCAAAATCTTGTAGCCATGCTCACACAACTTTCTCAAGCTATGAATCATGTAGGACTTCCAAACGAGCAAAGGAAAGGGCAACATTCTATTGAATCCTTCACAAGGCAGCGTCCACCTTCATTGAACAGGTCTACTGATCCATTTGTTTCTGAACAATGGATTAGTACTACTGAAAATATATTTTCAGTTCTTCAATGTTCTTAACATGAAAAAGTCATCTTAGCAGTGTATCGTTTGGAAGGAGATGCTGATCAATGATGGAATCTTATTAAGAATATGAGGCAAAGGGATGAAATTGAGTCCATGGAATGGGATGAGTTCAAGAACTTATTTTTCAATAAGTACTTGCCTCTTATTCTCCGAACAATGATGGAGAAAGAGTTTCTTGAACTGAAGCAAAAGGATGATGAATCTGTTGGTACCTATGAAGCAAATTTTACAAGACTTTCAATGTACGCTTCTGGTATTATTATCCAACCTGAGAGTAAGATCGATTGATTCTTTAGTGTCTTAAAACCTAGTCTTCGAAGGGCGTTATCCATAAGGTACTTCAATAGCTACGAGGAAATCATTCGATGTTCTCTCAGAGTTGAGATAGATATTAGAGTAACCCATCAGTCATATGGGTTTGATAAGAAGAGGAAAATGGAATTCAAAGGAAAATCTAAAGAGCACACTGAAAAGAATATGAGTTTTCCCTAATGCTCAAAGTGTGGAAAGAAACATGGAGGGAGTTGTCTTAAAGGGACAAGTAAATGTTTCAAATGTTGAAAGGAAGGTCATCAGGAATTTAAATGCCACAATGATGGGAAGAAGATGTCTAGTGATGCGAACAATGAAAAGGCTACACAGAGTGCACCTCCTACACTTCAATGTTACAAATGCAAGGAAATGGGAAATTATGCCAGTCAATGCCCTAATCCAAGGGTTTTTGATGATGATCGACGTCAACAAACTCTTAAGGCTAAAG
Source organism: Viscum album (assembly GCA_963277665.1). Classification (NCBI taxonomy): domain Eukaryota; kingdom Viridiplantae; phylum Streptophyta; class Magnoliopsida; order Santalales; family Viscaceae; genus Viscum; species Viscum album. Next base: position 1,298,814,993 of record OY728135.1, read on the forward strand.
AAAAAGGAAAGTCACATGCAGTTTCTATCTGCGATGTGGAGTACGATAACGAAGTGGTGAAATGTACACTTACCATCCACTCTAAAGTAGAAAATGTTTTATTTGATTCTGGATCCACCCACTCCTTTATTTCTGAATAATTTTCTAAGGGTATCACTGTATTACCTCAACAATTAGATGTTGAGTTAGCTATGACAACCCCTAACGGTACAACAGTCGCATCAAAAGTTTATAATTCTTCTCTGATTGAAGTTTGTGGGAAAGTGCTTCCTGCAAATCTTGTGATCCTCCTTATAGTGTAATTTGATGTGATTCTTGGAATGGATTAGCTTTTTCTATATGGAGCTCATATCAATTTCCAAATAAGGGAAGTCACATTTCATATTCCAGATCAATCTTTGATCGTCTATCGATGCAAGGATGAACATAACCTTCCAGTGGAAGTTTATTCCATCTTATGGGTCTTGATTCCACTAAATGAAGGTTATTTATCTCAAATAGTTGGTGAGAAACTAACAATTAAGAACATGCCCATTGTACGGGAGTTTGATGATGTCTTTCCGGAGGAATTTTCGGGTCTTCCACCAAATCGTGAAGTTGAGTTTTCAATAGAACTCGTACCGGGTTCTTTTCCTATTTTAAAGAAAACTTATAGAATGGCCCCAATTGAGTTGTAGGAATTGAAGAAGCAACTCCAAGAGAATCTTGATAAGGGGTCCATATGCCCTAGTGCGTCACCTTAGGGAGCACCTGTTCTGTTTGTTAAGAAGAAAGATGGATCAATGAGACTCTGCATTGATTATTGAGAACTTACCAAGATCACTATCAAGAACAAATATCCACTCCCATGCATTGATGACTTATTTGACCAACTACGCGGAGCTCAATACTTTTCCAAGATTGATCTTCATTCAGGGTATCATCAATTAAGGGTCAAAAGGGAGGATATACCAAAGACAGATTTCCATACAAGGTATGGAAACTATGAATTTATAGTGATGCCTTTTGGTCTTACTAATGCCCCTTCTATCTTCATGGATATGATGAATAGAGTATTTAGATACTATCTTGATTAGTTTGTGGTAGTCTTTATAGACTATATTCTTGTATATTCAAAGATCAAGGAAGAACATGAAGATCACTTAAGAATTATACTGAAGACCCTGAGAAAGGAGAAGCTTTATGCCAAATTTACCAAGTGTGAATTTTGGCTTCAAAAAGTTTCATTTTTGGGTCACATAATCTCAAAAGAGGGGATATCTGTGGATTTAGAAAAAACAGAGGTTATCGAAAGATGGTCGAGACCAACAACAGTAACTGAGATCCAAAGTTTTCTTGGTTTGGCTGGATATTATCGACGTTTTGTGAAATATTTTTAATTATTATCTAATCCACTCACAACGTTGACTCGGAAAGGAGTTAAGATTGTTTGGATGGAGGAATGTGAAGAGAATTTCAAGGAGTTGAAAAGAAGGTTATCCAGTGCACCTGTGCTCACACTTTCTTGTAGTGGAGAAAGGTTTGTGATCTACAGTGTTGCATCCAAGAAGGGATTGGGGTGTGTTGTTATGAAAAATGATATGGTGATAGCTTATGCCTCACGACAGTTGAATATCCATGAGAAAAATTACCCAACTCATGATTTGGAGTTAGCTGCGGTAATCATTGCATTAAATATTTGGAGGCATTATCTTTATGGAGAAAGGTGTGACATTTATACGGATCATAAAAGTTTAAGGTATATTTTCACACAAAAGGAGCTGAATATGCGCCAAAGAAGATGGTTGGAGATGATTAAGGATTACGACTGCTCAATTCATTACCACCCTGGGAAAGCAAACAAGGTGGAAGATGAATTAAGTCGATAAGACCATGCCAGTTTATCCATGATGAGGATCACAAAAGATCCAATATTTATGGATTTACAAAGGATGGATCTTGGAATTATAATTAAAGGTGAAAAATCGTATCTTTCTCAAATGAATTTTCAACCATCTATACATGTTAAGATTAAAGAGGCACAGAAAGAAGATGTAGAGTTACAAAAGAATGTGAGAAATGTTCCTGAAATCAACCTTGATTGTGATGGGATAATAAAGTTCAGGAATCGGGTTTGTGTTCCTCCCATCCCTGAATTAACGAAAGAGATGCTAGATGAGGATCATAGTTCTTCATTATCTATTCATCTTGGAAGCACGAAGATGTATAGGGACATGAAATAGTACTTCTGGTGGGATGGCATGAAAATAGATGTTGCTGAATATGTCTCTCGATGCTTGGTTTGTCAGAAAGTTAAATCTGAGAGACAGAAGTCTAAGGGGATGTTACAACCATTACCCATACCCGAATGGAAATGGGAAAACATCACTATGGACTTTTCCGCAAGACTTCCTAAAAAATCCAAAGGCAATAACACTATCTGGGTCATAGTTGATCGTCTTACAAAGTCATCACACTTCATTTCTATTAGAGAGGATTTCTCTCTGGATCAGCTTGCCAGGATATATGTAAAGGAAGTGGTAATATTGCATGGAGTACCACTTTCTATTTTATCTGATCGGGATTCGAGGTTTACCTCAAAGTTCTGGTGAAGTCTTCGGCATACTCTGGATACAGAGTTGAGTTTCAGCACTGCTTATCATCCTTAGACAGATGGTCAGTCTGAGAGGACAATTCAAACTCTAGAAGATATGTTGAGAGCTTGCTCTATGTATTTCAAAGGTGGTTGGGATCAACACCTACCTTTGGTGGAATATTCTTATAATAATAGCTTTCACTCCAGTATTCAGATGGCTCCATATGAAGAACTCTATGGAAAGAAATGCAGGAATCCAACTTGCTGGGATGAAGTTGGCGAAAGAAAGCTACTAGGACATGATCTTGTTGATGACAAGGCAGAAAAGGTCCGATCTATTCAACAACACATAAGAGCAGCTCAGAGTCGAAAAAAAAAGTTATGCCGACAACCGAAGAAAAGACTTAGAGTTTTAAGTGTGTGATAAAGTTTTCTTACGAATATCTCCTTGGAAGAGAGTAATGAGATTTGTAAAGAAGGGAAAGCTGAGCCCTAGGTATGTCGGTCCATTCGAAATACATGATCGTGTTGGGAAGGTAGCTTACCGATTGGCGCTTCCACCGAATCTCTCTCAAGTTCACAATGTGTTCCATGTATCTCTCTTGAGAAAGTACATACCCGGTCCTTCACATGTACTCATCTCAGAAGTTGTACCGCTGGAACAAGATCTTTCTTACGAAGAACAGCCGATAGAGATTCTCGATTGTAGTGAAAAAGTGATACGGAACAAGACCACTCGATTGGTGAAAGTTTTATGGAGGAACCCCCAATTAGTATAAGCTACATGGGAGCTTGAGGATATGATGAGGGAGAGGTATCCTCATCCGTTTGTTACAAGTGATGAATTTCGAGGGTGAAATTCATTTTAAGGGGGGTAGAATGTAACACCCGAGACTTTTATAAGAAATATTTTGTTTTTATGTTATATAAATCATAAAAGGAATCTTTCACTACACACAACACTAGCTTGGCTTGCTTTATACGCAATCACGACCTTCCTTGATAGCATGCGTCGTACACAATACCGAGTTTCACTAAACAATGATATGCTATTAAAATAATATTAAAACTAGACGTTATGAATAGTAATAACCACTATTTGAAATTTTGTAAATTTTATTTTTCAAAATGGACTTCGTTTTTGGATTCAGAATATCGAAATTATCCTAGGGTGAAATTTTGGTATTTTTCTGGAAACTTTCAATTTTTAATGAATAGTGAAAACACTGGGTTACTATTTAAAAACCGACTTTTTATTTAAATAAATATTTATTTTATTTAAATTTATTTTAGGTCAAAATTTATACATAATACCTATATAAGTTCAATGTAATTCATTGGAGTAATTTTATAATAATTTTAGATATATAAAAATTTTATTGAACTTTTCACCATCTTTTACCCACCTCCGAAGAGAATTTGAAAATTTACATAAAACTTAATTTTACCGCTTCTGTGAGTTGAATTTGAAAAATCCGAGAGACATGGTTGATGTCAGTAAGTAAAATTTGGTTCAATGAGATGAAAATAATTTTTGGTGAATAGTAACTTTTTACTTTTATTTACCACGGTTAAAAGTAAATAGGGTAATTAAGGGTAAAAATGATATTATTATTACCCTAACACATGTCCTAATTCTATTTGATAAGTGTAATTCGACCAGAAACAACCATAGGAATAAAATATGAATATTTAGTCCCACTTGGATTAGATTAGGACATTTATTATTAAATTAAAGAAGGGTTAAAGTAGTTAAAATCGATGTTTAATAAGTAAATAATTTTTAATATATGGTTATACATAAGATAAATTAGACTATAAATATTCATTATAAAGATAAAAAGATTTCCTACATAATTATATTTTATTTGTAATTATTAGACATTAAATAAATTAATTTATTTGAGACACAAAGATGATGCAGTAATTATCTTATTAATGAAATATTGACATAATTGATGTTATAAATACCCAAATAAATGTAATTTGAGACTTTTTATGAATTACAATAATTTTATATGCTAATATGACATGTTAGTATTGATTTAATTAACTTTTTGTGAACTAATCATTTTGTTATGATTTTCACAAAAATCAATTACAAAATAGTGTCAAAATTGACATAAAATAGTTTTTAAAACAAATATTATATTAATAATTGTTATTTTATTCCTAAAAATCTATGGTTAGGACAAATGACTTATATATGGTTATATAGATTAATAATAAACAACTTGGGGTTCATTTGTCTTCTTATAGTAAGTTTATTAACCTTATAGTGTAAGAACACAAAAAGACACGATAAAAGTAAAATTATCTATCTTAAAGTTAAATCTAAATGATAAGGTTAAAATTGTAAACCAAACTTGTCCAAATTCTATTTGATGAGATGCTTTCGACCAATACACACCTTAGCTTCGAAATAAATCAATTCTGAGCTATGTAGAACCGAATATGGCTTTATAATAAAATAATAGTTTTAGTTTTTCCAAAGGTGCCCCTCTCATCCCTTATAAAAGGGAACCTCCTCCCTCTCTTCCTCACACCACTTTGAGCCTTCAAGCTCGGCCAAAACCTGACAAATTCTCTTCTACACTTCCCTAGAAACATCCTAGAGGTCCTGGTCTTCTTCAAAGACCAATTTTAGTTCCCTAAAAGGAGTTCTCAAAGAGGCGCTTCAGAGAAGAGGTAATGTTCGTTACCGATTCTTTCAACTTTATTTCTTCTTCCACTTATTCTTCTTTAGTTTTTTCATTATGAAGTAATAACATCAGTATCACTCATATACTGATATGTTATTGTAAGTATGAAACAACCCTATTTCACCATATATTTATCCTACGGAAAAAGAAATCACCGCGCGTGCGTACGTACGGAATACCGTCTCCACGCCGTGGTGTAATCTATTTTCCACCACCAATTTACCTGGATGGGTATAATGGTGTAAATAATAACTATAAATTATTATTTTAAAGTGATATTGATTACGAAATAGTATACATAAACTCCATTAAAATTTCACGTTCATGGGAACGATATCATCACTCGTGCATATGTACGGAATACCATCTCCACAATGTGATGCGACTCGTTCTACATGATATTCATTGCATAATGATTATATAAATGAATTGAATGAATGAATATGATATATATTACACTAATACCATTCTGGAAATGAGTTATCTGTAACCTAAATAGAAGAATAAGAATTTATTCGACAAAACACGCATAAGAACAAAAAGTAATAAACACCCGAATAACAAGTAGTAATGAAATATTACTCATAATAAGCTAAAAATATGACCATATATGATATAATAACAATTATTATGATTCTGGAATAAGTCAATGACATTATTTAAATCATTATACAGGAGGTTCAGACACTTACGAAGCAAATCAAACCTAAGGTAAGGGAAAATATCACAATCTCATTTTTATCCGAGATTGTTTATACTTTGGTATTTATTGGGGTGTATTTTATCATCCACATCCATGTTTCCTCAATATGTAATATTTATATCCTTCTACAATTATTTATATCCAATTTTACCCTTAGGTGAGTTTTTAGTAAAAGATATGAAAGGAATCTTTTGTCATTTTTTGTACGAGGTACTTTTTGACCTTTCCGTCAAAAGTATGAGAAGAATGTTTTTTTAACTTATACAGAATGAATGGATTTTTAAAACATTATTTCCAAGAAGCTTCCTTTACAAGTTTTCAAGTTTATTTTTAATCAAATTATTTTTGTTTATAATTGTATTACATGTTAATAAATGAAAAGTGTTTTTGAAGTAGAAGGGATATTTTCCTCAAGAATGGAGTTCAAGTGTTTTATCAAAATTATTTTCCATCTAAGATAATAAAGGGTTCTATTTCCATCCCTATTATTACATTGATTTGATTATATAGTGATGGAATTATTTTTATGAATTCCTTTACTTTATATGAATTGTTTTATGATGTCGCGATGTTTAAGAATCCTATTTTATTACATGGGTTATGTAATGATGTATGATTTTTTGATTTTGTGGCACACATAAGAATGAATCATTATGAGATGGGTGGGACCTATATCTCCCTCAAATGCATTGGGTAAAGATTTTATATCTCATGAGATAGACATGGCTGGAACGAAAGGTTAAACCGCTTCAGTGAAACAGGACTGAAACGAGGAATGAACTCGGTTCAGAAATGGACTTTGTCCACTTAGATAGTCTTGGCAATGAGTCTTGACTAATAAGAAATGATTCTCTATGATTATGTGTGTATAAAACAAAGTTTTATGTTTTATGTTATGATTATTGGGATTGAATTTCACTACTATGATTTATCCCATGTTATGAAATTATGATCTCTTTTGCAGGTTAAGATTTCCAAAATGTTATGTTCTTATGAATATGATGTGATTGAAATTTCTTTTGTTTACCCTTACTGACCATTTGAGCTCACCCTTTTGTATGTTTTCTTTCCCCAGGTCAGGAAGAAGGTTATTAAGTAGGATATTCCAAAAGGGACTCTAGGTATGATGAAATAAATGGGAGGCAATGTAGATGCTTTATGAACTAGTTGTTTATATTTCCCAGTTTCTAAAGACACTATACTGATACGGTCCTTTCAGGGTTTTGTTATATGTTGTAATAAGTGTACTTCAATTTTGAAGTTCTAACAATGTATGTAAAGTACGGGTCATTATATAACTACCATTATTCTATTCATGGAAACTCTAATAAAATATCACAATAAAAGGATATAAACCCATCATTTTTGGAATGGGATCCACACTTCATGAAATTAGGCCACTAATAATTGATCAAAATAAATGCTGTAAATAGTGATACCTAGTATATTTCTAAATTAGTTCCTAGTCTTCGAGGCCTTGGTTCGACCATAAAAAAGGTTTATTTCCACCTCTACTTTTGAGTTCTCAGAACACTAATATTTTTAGGTGAGAGGAATGACTCTTTTATGTACAAAATTATTCATTTTAGAAGAACTTCCTTAAGAATTCAAACTTAGAAAAACTGAATTTATAGGGATATTTTGACCCCATCGATCTTTCTTCATTAAATAAAATCAATATCATGTAAATTCAGAAATATAGTATTAATTTTCATTGAACTAATCAGAATCCAAATTTTTTAACACATCTACATTAGGTTCTTCTATTATAAGGATTCTTTCAAGCATTGGTCTTTAATGTTTATCCATGAATGTTCAAGTAATGGTAAAATTGTAACACTGAAGATTTAATTATTATAAGTGAACATTTTATTTTAATAAAACATTAATATGTTTCATGTTTTAATATTCTATGGGAAAAAATTTCTAATTTAATAGGATGAATATTGATTTAAAACTTACAAGGTCAAAATAATCCTAGAATAATTTACAAAAATTTTAACAATGAAATAATATTATCTGAATAAAAAAATTTGTGTCTAAATATTCATAATTTTTTTTATAATAAAGTGTTATTATAATTACAGTTGACCATTTTTTTATTATTAATTTTATAGAAATAGAGATAAGATCATTTGGAGGTTAAAATGATATTTTTTAGGAAACAATTTTTCTGTGTATATTGTTTTTCAATATTGATCAATTAAAATAATATTTAATAGCGAATTATTTAATGGAAAAAATATATATTATATATATAAATATATGAATTTAAATCCATATGATGATGATTATGAGTCATATAGTTAATTTATGACCATATTATGTTTGAAAAATGCATTTTTTGATAAATTCTTGTTTGTCATGTTTTCCAGGATTATTTTCAAATTATATTATGACACTTATATAAATATAATATTATAAAATGGATTCCATATTTTTAATAATAATTATTAAATGTAATATGTTATTTTTTTCATAATGTATAGTGTAAATAATAAAAAAGTGTTACCTTGGTTAGGGTCATAATGGGTTTACCAGGGGTTAATCTTAAAATATAAGTGTTACAATGTACTAAAAAAGGTTGAAACCTATTGATTGGTTGTATTTCAAACTTAAACCTATAAATTATTATTAATTTTTAAAAAATTTATACAAAAAATGTCATAATATATATTTAAACATTGAAAAGTTACAAGTGTGTCACTCACCTCCATTCTAAAATGGCACCTCATCCCCACTCTTCTTCACTATTTTCTAGCCATTTAGGTCAACCAAAATATATTTAAATCGTGAAAAAAAATCCTTATATATTTTTTGGAGTTTATTTAATTCCATAAATTTAAAACCAATGGTTGATTATAGGATATCCAATTGAGGACTCCCTAAGAAAAGTTAATCATCTTTACCAAGATATATCTTTTATACTTCTCCTTTTACCACCATAAATTTTGTCCTAAATACTACTATATTATAAAAAAAGTAACTAAAATATATTGAGATGTAATTATGTTGATGTATTAATATTTCCCCCTCTTCTTATGAATCAAATGGAAAAAACTACCATACCTGTATCGGGAGGACTACGACCTGATAAAATGATATAATTTTTTTCAATCACCACCTCACATAGAGAGTAATAATGATAGATATAATGAATATATATGATAATTATTTCCTTATAGGGACTCAATAAATTTAAAATATCATCAAATTATTTACTATTTTTCTCACTAAAAAGGATAATGTCGCGATTTTGTATTTACTGCTTACCTCCTCCATGAAGTGATGCAATTCATTTTCCATTTCCACCTTTCAAGAAATATTAAAAAAAGAATATAAAATATGAATACGATATTAATGATTTTAATATAATTATATATATAATTATTCAATAATCTATTCCTAAGAACTAAAAAACATTTTTGTAACATACATGAGAAAAATAAGAAGTTAACACCTAAAACAATGATAATAATGAATGATTTTTGACATGTACATGATAAGATGCTATAAGTGGTTAATATAAGTTATTAAAAATATTAACATGGTTTTTATATAAATTAGTAATTATTTTAAAATAATTGTATCTGAGGATAAATCATGTCAACAATGTTTAAGCATGATGTATGGGATTTCAACACAATTTCTATTCCATTGAAATATATTTTTTGTTATCCACCTATATAATTTTATATAGGGTATATACTAACCCTTTTATAAATTCAAAATGAATATATATTTGTTCATGTTGATTAATGTTTCAAATCATGTTTACAATTTCAAGGAGTTAAAATTTATAAGATAGCAAAGAGGTGAGAATTTATTTAATAATTTCATTTTTCTAGAATTTTTTATATATTTCATTGAATTAATATAAGATTATATCATTCATAAAATTTAACTTTTTTGTTATCCTCTAGATTTTTAAAGGGGTTTATTATTTTATTCCAAAACTTTATCTCTTTGGAACATGAATTGAGATATGAAATTTTTTAAATAAATTCCATTTTAATTCTTTTTTTATCAATATATTATTCTTCCATGTCCATATTATTTAAAATTTTATATGAAAAGTAAAATTTATTTTCTAAAATTATTTATTAATGAAATTTTAATATATACTGAAATTTTTAAATTTTTTAAATGAAATAATTCTAATAATTGTCCAATGGTTCATTTTAGAATTTCAGTACATAATGTTAAAATGAATTTTTATTCTTTACAAATTTTATTTTAACAGATTTGCACACTACCATAATATTTTATGATATATAGTTTATTCTATGACATTCAATGGTTGTAAAAACAAAAATGTTTAATAAAAACATATATTGATATTTCACATCCATTTTTTTATTCTACAAAAGAAAATAATTTATTTCAAAAAAAAATATTTATATTTTTTTTATGGTTATATTTTTTTATTGTTAATTTTGTAGTCATTAACCTTATATTGAAACATACCCTTTCTTATGATCATATTATGCTATAAATTACATCCAAAAAATCTATATTCTGGATGTCATAGATATTATTTTCCCCTAAAGTGTATACAATTTTTATATATGATGTATTACTATGATATTTATATGATTTACTAGAGAGATCATGATATTATATATCCATTAATGAAAATAGATATCTGTTGTTAAGGCATATTTTTTATAAATAAATTTTTTCATTGAATGTTTGAGGAGTTCATTCGAAACATTATGCCATGTGGCACCTTAAATTATATATCCCCATCAATAATTGACATTAATCATGATATAAAACTGATGGATTTCATTATTATATGGGTTAAATATATATATACCAACCCATAGTTTAAACTATCTTGGTTTAAGGCCTTGGTAGAAAAGATATCATGATGTTTGATATCTTTATGTCCAAAATTATAAAATTATTTAATTGTTAATTAATTTACTATTAAACATGATATTATTTCATTGATATTATCAATGGATTCCTTTCATGATAAAGTTATTGATTAAATGGATTGTTTTTTAGTTTTTTTCATTATAATAATGATTATGACTTATTTACTTATGATAGATTCTCTTATATGTGACCCTTACTAAGTGATTTAGGTAACCATTATTTTAGTTTATTTTCCCAAGGATATAAAGAAATAATCATTGAATGAGTAAAAAATATAGAATATTTAATTATAAAAGGTTTTTATATTTTATTCCAAACGTAGATTTTAAAGAGTTTTTTCAGGGTTCTTGAATACTAAAATAATTGATCTTTAATAATGTGATACTTTATATATTATGATAATATAATAAATTAGACATTAACACTGATATATTATATTTAAGGTTTTTATTTTTGGAATGAGAGAGAATTTAGTAGAAACCTTGGAAACTGTATTTAAGAAAATGTAGATTAGGGAGCCTAACAATATGATAGACATTAAAGATATGTATACGCATATAATAACTCCCCAAAGTTTTGATAATGTATAGAATATGTGGTTTTACAAGAAATAAAACCATGTATGGATACTACATTTGTTCATGGTTTTTATATTGATTTATTTAGGGATAAAAACCATGAAAATATTGTCAAATATATCATGGATATATTTTGTGCGTACAGTGAGTGTTCCCTTACTGTGCTAAAAAATTGAAATTTCCATGTAATATTATTGTGTTAAATTTCATATTCTATACAAACCAGTTTTAAAATTTTGAAAATATTTTTATTAATTAATCATATTCCAAAAGAAAATAATTTTATGATTTTGAGATTAACAATGTAGGAATTTAAATTTCTTACTAAGTGTTACACTTAATTTATAATTATAATTTATGATTTAAAATTCATAAATTTTTGAGATAATTTAGATATTCCATTGTTTAGAAAGGGTTCCCATAGGAATGAATAGAATCAATACTCATGGCCGATGCATATATTTTACATTTGAGTAATCAAATAAAAATGGTGTTAGAGTTGAAAAGATTATGTCTATATTATATCATTTAACTTAGTTTATGAATAATATATAAGAAAATATAGAACCACATGATGGTAAATGACTTGAAATGACTATATTTCATCATTTCATGTTATATAAGTGTCTATATTTTAGTTAAAGAACTATTTATGTGGTAGGTCGGAAATGGATTAAGTCCCTTGAAATATATTTATGGCCTTGGGATGTGATAAAAAATAAGAAGTTATAATAGAAGTATATTTTATCAAAGGTGATAGTGATTAATTATGGTTATTGATCCAGAATACCTGGGAGGATGAATAAATATAACATATATTATTGAGATATTTAAAATTAACATTGTTGATAAATATTTTCCTCATGGGAAACTAACTAAAAGGAAGTGAATGTTTCTCATCTTAAATAAAAAGGAAGATAAAAGTGTTTCAATGTATGATTATATGAATGAAATAGTAACAATGTATTGTATAGATTATATACATAATCCAAAGAGTAATATTGACCATTTCATTGAATAGATTGTGCCATACCTATGATGGGAATTTTTAACTCAAAATTTATCATCATATGATGAAATATTATTATAATCCATAAAAAATAAGAATAATTTTAAGGATATTATATATTTATGGGAAATAAATAAAATAATAGGTCTACTAAACACCATGAGAAAGGAATCACATGAAATAAGAATAAAGGAATGAAGATATTTCAATCATGTGAAAATTGGGGAGAGAAACGTTTTGTAAAATGAATGATGGGTTTGGTATTTTGTTAAAAGTAAATGGATAAGTTTTATAGATAATGAATTAATATAGAAGAAATAAAAAACTATTTTATAGTTAATAGAATCTAGTTAAATGGGTCATTTATCAATCCAATTTCCCATAATTCTAGGGAACAAACCATATACGCAGCTAAAGGGACAAGGACAATCTTATGCTATCACCATAGTTGAGGTTAAAGTTACTAAAGATGTGTGGGTATGTACATTAATTATATCCTAAAATTTAACCGTTGATTTATTTGATTATATATCTTCATAGTCTTTTATATATTTTCTATTTTTTTGAGGAATCTAGATATTTCCATAAGAATTTATGATGAAATTTTTTAGTCAATGATCTTTGTGGAAAACTCACAAAAATAATAATGTTTCAATAAGTTACCAATTTGACACAAAAACATTACCATTATTTAGAATTTATTATTTTACATATTGGTGATTTTGATATAATAATTCATTCAGAATGGATTTAAAAATATAGTGAAAAAATTAATTTTCTATAGATGTAAATTATTGTCCATGATAAATAAATAAAATTCATTATTTTTATAGGTGATTCATAATAATATCTATATCAGCTAGATCCACCTCCCGTATCTCTTCTAAATGATATTACAAGAGAAGAATAAAAGACACATTCTATAAATTCAAGAGTAAATATTCAAATTAATGATATAAATATTATGCATGAATACATTAAGGTAATTCTGTAGTAATTACATGAGTATACATTGGATCATGATACTTAGTTTTCAACTAATTTTCTCAAAGTTGATAGATCTATATCAAAGTCTCCCTCTATAGTGGCCACCAAGGAATTAGTGAAGTTGAAGAAAAAATAAAGGATCTTTGTGATAAGGGATTTATATGTATTATTGTTTCACTTAGGGGAGAACCAATTATTTTCCTTAATAATAATGATGGATCAATGAGGTTTTTATTGATTATTGGAGAAAAATGATATCATAATAAAGAACAAGTATTCTTTTCCTCATAATGTATAATTGTTCTACAAAAAATTATAGAGATCAATACATTTTATATATTTATATTTTTTATAGATATATTAAATTTATAGCAATGAAAGATGATATTTTTGAGACAGAAGTTAATTCATGGTATCAATATTATGAGTTTATAGTATTTATATTTGGATTGAAAAATAAACCCTCTATTTTTATAGATATAATTATCACAATATAAAAGTAATATCTTGATAATTTTTTTATTGTATTTATTTATTTTAACATGGTGTATCATAAAATATATGGAGACCATGAGATTCACCTATATTTAATTGAGAAGGATCTTAGTAGAAATGTGTTATATAGTAAATTTAGAAAGTGTGAATTTTGGATTAAGGAAATTTTTTTCTTGATCATATTATATCTAATGATGAATTAATTTTTATATTCTCTGATGAAAAAAAAAGTTAGCTAATGGCCCACTCAAATGAAAATAACTACGGTATATGGTTTTAAAATCTTGGTAGGTTATTATAAGTGATAAACTAATTATTCTATTGGACAACCCATTAACCATTTTAACATGTAAAAGGGTTAAGCTCATATGAATAAATAAATATGAAGAATGTATTTAGGAATTTAATAGAATATTTTTCAAATATCATATTTTGACTCTATTATCAGGAAATGATATATTTTGATATATAATGATGCATCAAAGAAGATAATTGGGTTTTTCCATATTTTTAATGAAAAAGTTATTTCTGGTAAATTAATATAGTTAGTGATTCATGATAAAAACTATCCAACACAAGTTATGGAGTTGGAAGGAATAATTGTTGATTTAAAGATATAATGGATATATATATATGGGTAAATATGTGAGGTACACATAATTCATAAAATAATAAATTAAATTATTTCCCAGAATGTTCTCGACATAAATCAAAGGTGATGACCCTAGAAACAAAAGGATTATTAATTCTCAGTACAATACCACCAAGGGATTGAAAATAAGATAAAAGATGCACATAGTAAGAAAGATCATTGAGTTATGAACAAGATGAGGATTGATAAGGAATATATGAACACTGATTTAGTGACTATGGATATAAGAATTACTAAATAAAGGAAAACATCACTCTTATTTTAAATGATTTAAAAAACATATTTTATTGAAAGAAAAAAATTTCTCATCCTGATGATGACAATTGTCTATAGAAACTTTAGGCTATTAATGATGTGGATTTTGAATACTTCATATATGAATACGAAGTTATGAAATTTAGAAATATTCTGTGTTGTGATTATAATTATACAAAAGTGTAATTATTTTATGATCATTATAGCTTAAATTTCACTATACGCTCAGTTAGCACCGAGATGTACATGTATTTGAAAGAAGATTTTTTTATGACAAAATGAAGTGAGAAATTGATGATTATGTATTTATATTCATTATTTTTAAATAGTTAAATGCAGTGAGAAAATATTATAGAAGAATTATTAGAGAGAAAAAATATTCATATGGAGAAATGATATGGGATCACTGTAGTATATTTAATTGGATTATCAAATAATCCAATATATAGTAATATAATATGAGTTATTATTGAACACCATAAAAAATCTTCACATTTCCTCACTATAGGAGAGGAGTTACCTTTGGGGTTCCTTACATGTATCTATATTAATGAAATTCTAAGACTTCCTGGAGCACATATTTCAATTGCGTAAGATAATGATCCAAAATTTACATAAAATTTCTAGAAAAGTATTTAGTAGGCTCCTAATACTAAGCTTTATTTGGGAACCACCTATCAAATTCAAACTAGTGGATAGTTCAAAAGGGCTATTATTAAATTATAATACATGTTTGGGATATGATCACATGAATTTCACTATATGTGAGATCTATATTTATCATTTTAGGATTGAACCTATAATAATAGTTTCCATTAATGTATTCAAATGACACTTATAGTAAATTATATGGAAAGATATGGCATACTCAAACTTGTTTGGATGAATTTAGTGAAGGAATCTTATATGTCCAAAACATTTGGAGGAGATATGAAAATATTAAATACTATTCAGACCCATATTAATGAATATTAGAGTAGAAAAAAATATTTTATTGTATAAATAAAGGAATGATATGTAATTTCTAGTGGGAAATCATGTTTTCTTAAAATTATTTCAATAGAAGGGTGTTATAAGGTTCAATAATAAAGGAAATATAAACCCCTTATACATTAGATCTTTCAAAATTATAGTAAAATTTGGAGCCATGGATTACCATTTTTGAATGAAATATATCCCCTATAAATTACGTGATTAATTACATATGTAATTTCTAAGGATGTGCATTCAATATCAAATTCATGTACTCACCTATACAAAAATATACTTGGATCCTGATATATAATACAATAAAAGACTATCTAGATTATTAAAAATAGGGATTAGGTGTTGAAAATTAAAATGAATGAACTTGTAATGGTAGTTTGGAGAAATCATTAAATTTAGTAATAAAGAGGGTAACATGAGGATATATTGTATAAAAACCACCAAAATTTTCATATAATGTAATATACCAGAAAATTTCATGGGTGAAATTTTATAAAGCGGGAAGAATATAAAATGAAAGATTTAATTATATTAATTTATCATTATATTTTATTAAAAATATTAATTATAAACATTATAATATATCATGGTACAAAAATTCTAATTTGATTGGATGAATATCAATTTGGACCTTACTTGGCCAAAATAAGCCTAAAATGAATTTTTAAAATTTTCACCTAAAAATAAGATTTTATGAATAATTAGAATTATATTTTTTTTATAAACCACGTAATTAAATTATAAAAATGTGATATAATATGTATAAATAACCAAATATTTTTTAAAAATTTGATAAAAAGAAATAAAATATCATTTGGAGGTAAAAATAGAAATTTTTTCAAAAAACTCATCTTAAGTGCATAATGTTTTTCCATTCTAATTTATAAAAATTATATTTATAATTCATGATTTAAATTTAATTTATATAATAAATAATATGAATTTATATATATATAATGAGTATTACTTGTCCAATAGTTAATGTAGGATCATCATATTATTTTAAAATTCATTTTCATGAAAACCTGTTTTTTATCATGTTTTACTAGTTTAATTAAAAATTAAATTCTAGAAATTATAGTAATTTAATTTTATAAAATGAATTATATATATGGAAACATAATAATTAATATTAGTTAATAATTTTAATTTAATCTTTGTTCTTAATTAATATTGAAAAATAGAAAACAATAGTTACTATCTTTACGTATAAAATGGGTCAACCCAGGGATTAATATAAAAAGATAAGTGTCAAAATGGCCTAATTACCTTATTAGAACACATTTTGTTAAATTAAACTATTAACTTATAAAATTCAAATATGAGTTGTTTTGGAGTAATTTGTTCAAAAATATGGCTTAATAATAATTTAAAACATTGAAAAAATAGATGTCTTCCACTCACATCAATTATAAAAGAACAACTCCTCCCATTACATATTTTAAAATTTTTGAGCCATTTATCTTTGAAAACCCCAAAAAAATTACTATCCAGCATACATATCCATTTTATTGAGGCAATTTTATTCCAAAAGGAACAACCCAAGGGTTATTAAATAGAGATCCAAAGGAGGTTTATATAATAGATGATGCTCATATTCACCAAGGAGTTTCTTTTTTAACTTCTTCTTTTACCACAATTAATTTTTAACATAAAAATTAAAATATAATTACAATAGTATCAACCAAATACTGAGATGTTATTATTTTTATGGCATAAAATTTACTCACCATCTTCTCCATAAAATGGATAATAAAACTATCTCCCATGTGTACAGTGGACTACCATCTCATGAACCAATTTAAATATTTTCAATCACCCACTTAGATGGTTAATTTTAATTATAAAAATAATAATTTTATATGATAAATATTAAAATAAATTTATTTTTTAAATATAATATAAATTACACTTTTTTAAACTTTCACTTGTTAAAATTGATAACGTCTCTAATGCATGGGTATGCCCGGCCATCTCCATGACGACATGTGATTCATTTTCCCTTCCAAAACTTCATATATGATTATAAAATGAGTCTAATTTTTAAATATGATATTTATAAAATTTATATCTTTTAGGATATGAAGAAATAATAACCAATTCCAAAAAACTAGTACATATGTGCTGAAACATTCTAGATAAAACAAAAAAGTTTACACAAAAAATAATGATAATAATGAATGATTATTGATGAAGAGGTGATAATATGTTATAAGATGACCATATGTGATATTATAAATTTTAATAAGGATTTGATATAAATTAATAAAAAAATTAAAACTGTTATAATGAAGGTTATTTCATTTAAATAAAATTGGAAGTGTGAGGTATGATATTTTGTTTTAATTGAAACTACATTGTGACATATTTGGTATTATGCACTTATTTACTATAATATTGAGGATATACAAATGAAGTGATGTATTTAACACTAATATACATTAATTCATGATGATTTAATATTAAATTAATTTTTACACTTTCAGAGGTCTACAATTTAAAAGTTATTAAAAAGGAATGGCGTAATTTTGCAATCTCATTTTTTGAGATTTATTATGTTTTACATTGAATGATTATTATAATATATAATTCATAAAATTAATCTATTTTCTTATATGATGGATATTGAAGGATTTTAATTTTCTTCCAAATTTTCCTATCTTTTTCACTTAAGTCATTCAATGAATTTCATTAATTAAAATATGATTATATGTACTTGTATAATCAGGTATATTTTTATTCAATGTCCATATTTTTGAAAATTGTTTTAGAAAATCATTTTTATTTATTTATATGAATTATTAAGGACTTTTGAACTTATATTTGATTTTTATAATGTTTAAAAGAAATATTTTAATTGTTTTAAAAAAGGTTCAACCTTTTCATTCCTTACAAAATTGAAAAATGAATTTTTCATTTTAAAGGATATGACTTTACTGGAAATTACTAATGCTATAACCAATTTACAATATATATCTTTATTATTAAGTTTCAATATTATTAAAAATAAAAGTATGTATTGAAAAATTATTTTAATGTTTCACTACCATTTTATTTTATTCAAAAAAAAACACAAATTTATTAAAAATCTAATATTTCTGATGAATTTATTCTAATATTTTATATCTTATTAATTTTTCGGTCACTAACATATTCTTGAAACATTCATTTTACAGTGATAATATTTCATTGGACATTATATTTTTCCTAAATATCAATATTAATTTTATCATGGATATTAATATTGCCAAAAACAAATAATGTTTCTCTCTATGGTGTATTAATATGACAATTATTTTATTGACTGGGGAAATTCTGATATTTTATATCCATTAATAAATATGAATATTTTCTAAAATCTAATAATGTTTATAAATTAAACATATTATTACATATATGAGTAATTGATTTGATATGCAGAAAGGGGTGGTTCCTAGAATTATATATCCCTTTCATGCATTAATAGCTCTATTGTGAGAAACCAGTTATACAGCCTTACAAAATGGTTTCTTGGCATATACATATCCATAGTGAAAAATATCTTTGAACAAGGCCTTTATGGTAATGATCTCATGATTTATAGGATAATGACATTAAACATCATCTATTTCCTTCATTGAAAATTTAGGTCTTATTATCCCTGATATTATTTAATTTGTATTATCCATGGATGCATTTCATGTTCAATAGATTGACTAAATGGTATTTGTATTCATTTATCAACCCTTCCATATTGATTATGCCTCATTTGCTAATTATAGCCCATATTGTATGTAACCTTTAATGAGAATTGGAGACCAACCTTTATTTTTTCCCTTTCCCTAGGATATGAATAAGGAATATTTGAATGATTTTAAGGATGTACATTATTTACTTTCACAATGATTTAATATTTTATTTTCAAGGTAAAATGGGACGAATGATTGTATATGGTTATTCAAAAATACTAAACTGGTCACTCCTTAGTGACATGATCCCTTCTACTGTATACTGATTCATCAAATTATACACCATCTATGGGGTACTAGAGTCAGGGTTATTACATAAAATCTTTTTCACTATTTTGAAGGTGATGTCAAGAATAAGGAAATAATAGAAATGATTGGCTTACCTGACCAGTTATGCTATCATTAATGGATAACTTCCATTTTAATGATCAATAAATATTATTCCTCTATAACATCGAAGGGATGTTATTAGGTTATTTCAAAGTGTCTATGTAGAAAATTTTTTAATGATAAGAGCCTCTAAGATCATTTTGTATATATTAAGAGTAAATGAATCCTACATTGACTAGCCTAAAATCACATCCCAAACTAATTTTCCACACAAATAAGTCATGGTATCTTCTAAGACTATAAAATTTGTTCTTCCATCCTTAATAGGTATGAAAATACACTATCAAATCTCTAATGGATACAACCTTCTATGTTGGAATCCTTATTTATAATGTTTAATATAAGATCAATTTTCTATTTATATTTTAAAGGCTGTAAAGATAAAAGTCACAAATAATGGAATGTCTTTAGGAATACTATTCATCAATGTTTTCCTTCTCCTGAATAAAAAAATAACTCTCTTTTAATTAGTTTGGTTACAGGTGATCCTAATCACCAAACCTTCAAAAAGATAAATTTGAATCTAACCATTAGAAAATTGATCCTATAAATATTTTAATTGTTTATTTTTCTTTTCCATCTCAATACATATCTAAATAATAAGTAATATCAATGTTTATAATTTGATAGAGACATGTACATTCTTCTCAAATCATTTACTTTTTTTTCTCACCACATTTCAAAAATCCCTATTATATAATTAAAAAATGGAATGATCTCTATTTACCACTTAGGATGATAAAAAATGCATCCCTAAAAAAATATGTTTCATTCCCAAGGATCCATAAAATCTTCTAAAAGGGAAAATTATACCCAATATTACAATACAATTAATTATTTCACATAGTGAATATTATGCTAAATTGAAAAAGATAGAAGACATGAAATATTATTATTTTAAGCCTCACATTCATATGAAAACAAATCATCATTATAATGAGATCTACTAAAAACCATAGTATGACATAACAGTAGAATAAAATGTTATAGTAATAGTATTTAAATCCCCTATTATAATTATCCTCAAAATAAAAATCCACTAGATTATGTTATACTAAATTTATATATCAATATTCATTATGATATTTTTGATAATAAATATGTTATCCATATCTTAAACTATCTTTTCCACTATAATGAAGGCTCATTGAATATTTATACCTTTAATAAAACCACATGGTTTCACTAAAATTAGACTTTGGATGAGACTATAAATCCCCTAATCAAATATTTTCTCTAAAATTTAATAATAGAAATTAGAAATAATAATGAGAAGAAATTTATTGAAATAAATCCAATGATGTATTATCAAAATGAGGAATATGAACTTGAGACACACAACCTAGTGAAAGACTCTACCCATTAATATACCTTGGATTACTGACATAATATCATATTTTATCAAATCCTTTTAATTTTTATAGATCATACTCAATAATTCATCTATGGTTGTGGCCCTTTCAAAATTCATGCTCCTCACAACTGTTAAGATATCCTCAAGCCTCGGAGTTATAGATAGTACACCATTAAATTTTACATAATTATTATAATTTAGAGTGTTAATGAAGTAAGTTTATTGGGTTTCTCTAGAATAACCCCTATCCTAAACCATTTTCCCCTAGTGTGGAGGTTAGAGAAATAAAATATGAATAATGGACCTATAACCAAAAATATCAGTAGAAATATGTTCTTCCGAATGTTTCAGTTTTAGGATACCTAAATATTTCATTTATTTAATATAGTCATGTAAATATTATGTTTTCTACTTCACTCTGTATGATAAAGAAAGCTTAATCAGTTATACACTTCCCTATCATCCTTGAAGAGAAATTTGGATAGTGAAAATTATATGTTTGACTAATCCCCAAATGTCCCATCAGCACAGTTATCCTAAGGCTTAATAAAAAATTTCTGAATTTCTTAATTTAGTATCTCATAGAAGTAATATTATTATCTATCATTTTGTCCCACTCATGTAGCACTACCTTTAAGTGTCTTAGATTTATTTAATGAATATCCCATTTGTGACGTTGGATGACACTATCCCATGTATTTTGTGTCACTTACAATAATTTCTATTTCATAATCCATTCATTAGGAAAATATAATAACAAGATATCTATATATGATCATCCACACATAACACATAAAATCATAGAACTCCGGTGTTTCCTTTCTCGAGATGTAAAAATATCGATTATTCTCTGCTTGGTCTATAGTAGAATTGAGATCGAATCCTATAAGAAAAAGTGAGAAACCCGAGATAAAGTCATTAAATTAAAACCATAATATACATTTTTTAACCAAGTCACATTTTTTATAGACAAATGATACATATAATCTCTAATCCCTCCATGACACCAATATAATAACATGTTGTGCCGAATAACTGATAAAATCTTCATTAAATCTATTATTCTATAAAATATAATTGGACTTGTTATAAAAGAAATCATTTATATAGTTCTTAATTTTTAGATTGACTTAAAATACTTCAATCTCCTTCAATTTAATATTAGGTTTCAACTATGAAATAAGATATGAATTATCAGACATTGTATTTTAAATAGTGTGCATGCATTTTTTGGGATATAATCACCATGGAATTAAAAATAATTATTTATAACATTATGAAAATGAGGAAAATTACTTGATGTTATATAGATCTTAATCACTGGGTGAATCATGAGTGGATCTTTCAAGAGGTTATTTTGATAACATCTAGGAATAGTTATAAGGAACTTAAGATTTGTTCTACCTTAGCCCCTCAAATGAAGAGATCAACGAAGCCTGTCATTAAAATTTGATAAGGATATGAAATAATTTATGAGAAAAGGGAAAATAGTTTTTCTATAAAAAGGAAATCCTACTTGGGGATTTCAATACCCGAAGTATATATTCCCTGAACTATTATATTGGTTAAATATTACCATCTATAGTTTTGTTTTGAAATAAAAAATAGGATGTGCCACTTACTATCACTATCTTGAGGTATATCCATCTCCAAACTAGGATGGTAATGGGAATCATGATTTACTCTTAAATACTATTCACTAGACCCTTGAAAGGGTAATTATCATAATTAATTGAAAGAAGACCATCCGTTCTAGTGGCTAATTAATTTGGAAGTGAAGAACCCTTGGATTGTTCCATATCAAATGGAACCACATTTCTATAATAAACATTCAATTTCACAAGAGGTAAAACATGAGACATAGTTTTCATAAACTAGATATACAAAAAACATGGACCGTGTAACCCTTTACCTAGTGAAGGAACCATTGAGTTTCAAAAAGGATAGATTAATCCAGGATTGAATCTATTAACCCTACACATCTTGAGACACTTTATGAGGGAAATAATCCCCTCCAAAATCATCACTAAAGATGACTACCATGGGTCACAAAAAACAATAATTGAATGAGGAATATTGGTTCAAGGTTGATAAAAATATTTATAAAAAGCATAGAGATGTTTACTTATAGATAAAAATTCAATCAAAACAAATCATTTTTCAGAAATTTAATTTCTTCAAGAAATAAATAAATGATACCATATATAATAGGATGCCTTGAGAGAAGGTACATTATGATCACAATTCTCGGAATATCATAGCCACCATCACGTGTCACATACTGAGTGTATCATCATTAGAAAATAAAAATAATCTAATTGAGTCTCTAAAACCCTTCAATATAGAAGAATTAGGAAATAGTAATGAAAGACCCAATAGGTGGACCCAAAAAATAAAAAAACATGGATATCACCCAATATATACTCCCACTAAGAATCTATGTAGAAGAAAACATCACTAGACACACATTGAATCCATACAAGTAAATAATTTATTGAAATATTATCTATGAATATGTTTACACTAAATTCATCCTGATTAAGAATGAATATCATCACTAATCTAGAGTGATAGGATACCCTCCACTCATAATGGGTGCCTGTATGAAAACTCGATCCCTAAAATCAATAGAATACTCACGACATTGACTGCCAAATATGGATGAAAAAATACCCACATCAATGAAAAAGTTAAAGAACCTGATCTATCTAGATTTAATATATCTTCCACCCCCATAACTAAAGGAGATGACCAAGTGTTGTCTCATACTAGGAGGAAATTAAAAAATATATTGAAGCCAACAATCACAAAACTAAAAATCTAGGAGACACAATGGTTACTCTAAAAATTCTGAAATTTCATTTTACCTCAATTCTATGTATTAATATATAGATTTAGTTTAATAATATAAATATTTATTAATTTTCCATTTATATTGAAGTAACTATCCATTGATATAAAATCCTTTTTATCAAGATAAGACAATATTATAACTTGGTTGGGAGGTAACCCCTACATGAAATGAATGTCTTTAGTCACATGAGAATATTAATAATATATGGACTGAAGGACTAGAGGCACAGATTCAACTAATATGTGGCCCAATGAACCACCACCAAAATCCATATCCATGAATTTCTATAAAATCCACATTAATGGGTATTGAAGTAGTGTAAGATTAGCCACATTAAAGATAAACTTCCATGTACAACCATATTTGTTTAATAACCCATGCACCATATCAAAATCGAATAATCATAAATATGCACTCATACGACACCCATTTTTCCACCAAGGATTGACTATTGGCCAAGTGTATAAACGGACTGGGTACCTGACTCAAAAGAATAATTTATATGAAGAGTAACTCTAATATATTACCCTACTATATTAAAACATATATTCTTCCACTACATATATTTTATCATTGGTATGATACAATATTATAGGGATCCCTTAAATCTTGTGTAACCCCCAACTGCCAACTAACCCACTCTTAAATTTTTTTACAAAAAATTGATAATACTTATATAACATCTATGTTTCATGAATTAGTCTTACAAATGACACATGAATTTTATTTTATTCTTATTTAATTTATTATTATTCATATTTGGGATTTGATATTATCTTCTTAATATCACACTCATAGTATATCACGTATATTGTAGTGTAGTATACTAAATGACTCCACATCAACCTAGTATATTTTTATTTGTCTAGAGTATTTAATTTTATTTAAAACTATAAAATTTATTTTTTTCTTAAACAACCATATCAGATTCTAAAATACTCCATCATACTATATATGATGTTATTTTGTCCATTTATAGTACGATGAATAAATAATTTTGTATTACATTGCTTTTTTGGTCTTCACCTATACCAAAAAACAAAAAAAAACTAATGTTTTCCCTCATATTTTAATATGTGATATTTATTAAATAAAAAAATACCTAAATAATAGGGAATGGTTTCAATGAATTTGAAAATATCTGTATATTTAATAATTTTTTAAATGCTAATAAAATGTGAAAATTGTTGGTATTTTATCAAATAATTTGAAATATATTTTTTAAAATTTTTCATTACTCATCACCCCAGACATAAATTTTTCACTCTTTGAAATATTAAAATATAATTAATAAATTAAAACTTATATAGGTTGAAATTATAGTTCTTTTCAACATTCACAGCCTTATAAATATTATGTTTTCTAAATGAATTATATCTACAGAATTACTTTTTTGTTTATGGAAATACAATCAAGAAATTATTTCACAAGTCCTTTCTCATCTTGTGTTCATGATTAATTTCCATAGGCATTTTTTATTAAAATTTCACTACATTATTTAATCAAAAGTGTGAATAAATCCGACAATATGTGAGATGGGTTTTTATAAGTGTAAAGGAATATTGGTAATTATGTTAAATCATAAGGAAGAAAAAGGTGTTAACTCTTTATTATAAAATAAATTATATAAAAATCAAGATGAATGATGATCTCATCACCCTCCTCCACTTATAATGGAATCATACGTTACAATAATTCCCACATTTTTATTAGGTTTACGTGTTACTATTTTAGATTCAATGAATGGATATTCTATTATGAATATATAATTTATCTAATTTTTTTCATTTTATTTTGATAATTTTATTGAACATATGTTATTATTTTTTAGATATAAATAAGGAAAACAATTATTATAGTTATTTTTTATCATATAAAAACATACTACTCAGCATTAGTTGAAACCATCACTTAAATATTCCCAAGAGTAAAATTTATCTCACTATATTCTAAAAAAACCCTTCCTCTTATACTTAGTATGATTCATAGACAAGAAAATAAGTTAAGAGTGAGGTAATATAGAAAAATATATTTTAATATTTCTTAAACTATATGAAATTTCCTTTAATATGTAGGATTAAAAGAATGATTAATGTAATAGAGGACTCAAGTGATTAAAAAGGACTACAGACAATGGAACATCCATTTTGATACAAATAAATAATTATAATATAATAAAAAATAATCAATATATTCTCTAGATCATAATAAATGACTAATGAATCTAAAGTAAATGTTAAATGTAAAAAGCTATCAAAACAGTTTTAAAAACCTCTTAATCTAGTAAATTATGCATCAGAAAAAACATGTTCCCTTGATTTTTTTCCATTTTATTGAGTTTAATTAATCTTTAATGTAGGTTATTATAGAAATAAACTCCTATGAAAATTAATTTAATTCCATATTTTTATAAATCAGGTAGTTCATAAAAACATACAAAGATAATTCAAATGCAATCATTTTATTTTGTGTATCTTTAAAAATCCAATAAAAAAATAAATATATTAAAAATTCATGAAATACATATAGTAGGTTGGAATAATCCACTCACATTCATATATTTAGTACTTATCACTATTAAAATATGATTATTGAGGCAATCCTGTGTAATATTTTTTTGGGAAATATAACAATTAATTAGAACGTATCATAAAACCTTATTGTTCATCATGGAGAACATTCTAATATTTATTCCTATGATTTTAGAATATGTTTACTATTAGGATAAACAAATATATCGTGTTTTAGTTTATATGAGAAAATATCATGAATATTTATGTAATAAATATGTCAATTTTGACCCATTGGTTGAATAAGGATCATTTTTAAAACATTTTAGTGATTCTTAGTAAATTTTTGATGTATAGATTAGAAATTTCATATTTGATTAGCTCTTTATGCATGTGAATTAGTTTATAATGTTATTTTATATGTTAATTATTATTGAAATGTTAATCCATTCAAAATAATAGATGAAACTTCAGATAATTTGGATATTTTTGTTCCCATTGAAGGTAATATTTTTACCCAAATTGTTGATGGATGAAACACTTGGCCATCATGCCCTCTGATTTCAAAAATATTTTTAATACATGGGGTTTCACAATCTGAGAACACTGTTAGTTTTTTTATATAAAAAAACTATATCTGATGTTTTTTACCATTAGAGAAGGGATATGGGTAAACCCATATTTGATAGTAAGTCCTATATTCCTCAATAAATGCATATTCAGTGAAGTGGGGTAGAATTTCCAATGAATCTCCCCAAAATTATGAGTCTGACCAACCATATAACAATTGGTTTGTGTATTTAAATCTAGTTAATGATTTCAATATAATTTTATTTGATAACGGTGTTATTTAAACTACGTTAATTTTTCAGGGGTTTAGTCATGGTTCCAAATTAGAGTAAGATTTTTTTACGAGGCCATAATGTAAGATTATCCTCCAGCCTCTTGATTTGATGGATGGATGCATCACGTAATTGAGTATACTCTAGCATATTTTTTGAGGGTGTCATAGAGTTCCACCTACAATTATAATCATATGTTATAGTTTGAGGGTCCAAACCATGTATTTTATGATAATGATAATGAAAAACATAGAATATGTTTTTTAACAACCAGATGAAGATGTCAAGATTGGACGCTAGATCTGTCTTTAAGAATGATCGATTGAGTATTTTTGAGAAGGATTGAAAAATTCCTCACAAGATGATTATGTCAATGAAATAATTTCTCTTCATATTTTAATTTTAAATTGGGTTTTCATGTTAAGGGTATCATTCACCCAGTGAGGAAAAAGTTTAAATATAAGAAATTTGATCATTATTTTTAAGACTTATTCCCTATTTGCTATGTCTATAATGACAAGATTAGTTGGTAAATTTTGGGGATCTAAAGATAAGATTAAGGAATCTCTCAAAACAAAGAATGAAAATTATATATAATCTAGTATGTATTCTCATGTCCAAGGGTAAATGGGAATGGGATACAGCTCTAAAAAAGTAGGTGAAATGCCCATTAAAAATGTGTCATCAGTGTTGATCCTTTATACAATATAAATATTTGAATGTAAAATATATTTTTAATAATTGAAAGGAAATATTGAATGTATATATGAAATATTCATTGAAATCAAAAAAAGAATAATTAAATCTATATAAATTCGAAATATCTTATATTAGATAGTTGGTTGAATGAGGGGAATATCGACTTGGAGGAGTTCATTACGGTTTTGGATAAGATAGAATCCCTAAGATTTGATCACATTCACTCCAAGTTAGATTTAGATCCATCAAGTCATAAATGTTATCTTTAAAGGGATAATGATACAAATATTATAAGACTTTATTTCGATGGATTAACTAGACGTTATATGGAATTCATTATTAGAAGAACATTTTATTGAATTGCTGCATTAATTTTTGTAATTTTATGAGGATATTAAAATAGAGGAATTTTTTTAGTTGAATAACTATGAAGATAAAAGGGTTTCTATTATTTCATATTCTTGTTTGATTTATCATGAGTTATGATGTTAATGTCAATTTCTTTTTGTGTGGGTTCCCACTAAATCCCTAAAATTGGTTTTTTACTTATAAATATTATATTGAATTATACACGTTATATATGGGAGAAAGAGTAGATCAATTTATTATATAGAATATGATATACCAATCATTTCCCTTTATTGAAATCTAAAAATTAAATTTACTATGGTAAAAAACATATAATAAAAAAAATAAAAAATAAAGGAAAAATTTGATAGTCCTCTAGTGTTTGGGATTTTTTTTTTCACTATCCATATTGAAAAAACAAGTGAGTTATCCCCAATATGTAAAGTCTAGGGTTTCTAAAACACATACCACAACATATAATTTATTATAGTGGCTTATAAATTAGCCGTGCTTAAGATAACTGGAAGTAGTATCTATTTATTCATTAAATTGATGCCCTCTATAACTGTGTAATAATTTTTATCCTCCTAATAAATTTTCTTTATGTTGTACATGAATGGTGGAGAAATAAATGTGAATTCCATGATCATAAAATCATATATAGGTGCATCCACTTCATGAAATACAATATTCTCCTTGGAAAATTATTTTTATTTTGTATACTCATCTAAAGAATATTTTAATTGAAAGGAATGAATTTCCTATGTTAGTTTAACTTAAATCAATTAATTATTTCTTAGTTCTTTTAAATACATAAAAAAATGAATGATAACACAAATATATATAATTTTTATTCTATAGGTTATACAATAATAAATATATATGGAACAAGGTTTATCTTTTCTGTAGCTTTATTTTTTTTATAACTCCATCCTTTTATCCTAAAACTCAAACTCATGGGTGTTACCAGATTATCAAAATGACTCATTATATTTTAAATACATAATTTTATTATTGAGTTTATTTATATTTTTAGATATTTCATTCTATTATACTTCATTATTCAATAAAAAAATTGTGACTATAACACTCTCTAAAAATGATTCCAAATTGATATCTGGGGCTTTTATGAACTATTAATCAATAGTATTTAAATTATCATAGAATATGGTATAGTGTAAAAGTTATATCTCATAATGTAATTTAATCCCACATATGAATCTTACACCCATTTAATATTATAATTTAAAATGATTTCAAAAATTAGAAATGGAAAATATAATCATGGAATATTTAAAATGAATGGAAATTGAAAAGTGAAAATTATA
Organism: Viscum album; assembly: GCA_963277665.1. NCBI lineage: Eukaryota > Viridiplantae > Streptophyta > Magnoliopsida > Santalales > Viscaceae > Viscum > Viscum album. The sequence goes on from OY728135.1 coordinate 1,298,844,873, forward strand.
ATGAATGAAAATACACAATGCATATATAAAATATATGAAAATTATCCCTAGATTATCCAAATTATTCACTAAGTATGTTTTAAATATATTTTCTAATCAAACACTAAAATAATTTCAAAATGTTCCAATGAATCATATTTGATTATCCTATTATATGAATAAATAGTATATGTAAATGCACTTAGGAAACTGTCTACCACTATCTACTAATATTAATAGTGCAAAAAACCTTAATTTATAATTAATACCTCAATGGAAAAATCAATTTTAAAATAAATTATAGTCTTCAGTTGTGGATGCGTTTCATTGTGAACCATTATAAATATTAATTGAGAAAAATTAGATTTTCACATTAAAAAAATGATGGAGAAAAATATTAGAGGAACTGTCCCTAACCCCAACCTCGAGAATTATTTAGTTAATATATTTTTGAATTGTAATGAATACAAATAGTCCCATAAGACTCAATATAATTCCTGGTATCCTCCTAGATGTATCCCATTAGGCCAACCTCCTATTGGCACGAGGGATTAAGATAAAACAATTAGATAATGAAGAAAAACTAAACTATAATTAAAATAGAATAAAAAAGTTATTATAAAAATAGTGAAAATAAGTTATATAAAATATATTTTTCAAATAACCCTCATTATGGTGAATATGACCTTGTATTTATTAGTATCCTCCTATATCTTCCTCAATATTCCATTTTTCTGAATTAAGTATTAGTATACCTCAATTTTTGATCTCTCATTCTTCTATATTTTTGTATTTTATTTCATATGGTGGTGTTGTTAATAATTTAAACAATTTATTTCCAAAATGGTGTATGTTGAATATTATTTTATCCTCATGAAATTAACGTGAAACATATAGAGTGGGGACATTATCAATGATTTAGTAGATTTACTTCTTACAAAATTTTTGGCTTTATTAATTCTCTTCCATGATAGAAAACTTTTATAACTGGATGATTCTTAGATTTAATATACCACATATATCGACTAATATTTTGTGGAAAAGAAATATTATTATTTATTAATATATTATAATTAGTTACTATGATGTTAAAATAATTTAATCTTATTCGTATAATGGTTATTCTTACATAGATGTAGTTTAATCATACACGATCTTCTTGATTTTCCACTTACTCTAACATTACTGGGACACTCTTCTATTTTTTTTCAAAATTAAAATAATAATTATGCATAATCTTTATTGAGAAACATATTATTATATAGGATCCTTGATTTTGATATTAATCAAACATAAATTCCATTTATTCTAAAAAGTGAATTTGAACATCTGTGGTAAATATTACACAACTTGAATATTCACTTCAATGGTAGTGTTGTATCAAATATATCCCCACATATGCATGGGAGATTTTAATATATCATAGGTGTTTAATCTAACAGAACTAGTCTAAAATTTATTTTATTCATATATAGAAAGGTGAGTTTCTTAAAGAATCATACACACAAGATAAAAATTTATTTTATCCATCTGTAGAATGTTAAATAGCTGGCCAAGTCCAATATGGCTAGAATAGTGTTTATATATACATTAAAATAATAAAAATTAATGTATAACACTTGAATTTAAAAATATATTCTTAATAAATATAACATATATTATTGAGATATTTAAAAGTTACATTGTTGATAAATATTTTCTTTATGGGAAACTAAATAAAAAGAAGTTAATATTTCTCATCTTAAATAAAAATGATGTTGAAAGTGTTTAAATGTATGATGATATGATTAAAATAGTAACATTTTATTGTATAGATTATATACATAATCCAAATATTAAGATTTACCATAGCATTGAATAGATTGTTCCATGCCTCTAATGGGAATTGGTTACTCAAAATTTATCACCATATAAGGAAATATTATTATAGTCCATAATAAATAAGAATAATTTTATGGATATTATTTATTCAGGGGAAATAAAGAAAATAATAGGTCTACTAAAAACCATGAGAAAGGCAACAAATGAAAGAATAATAAAGGAGTGAATAAATTTCAATCATGTGATAATTGGGGAGAGAAATGTTTGGTAAAATGAGTGATGGGTCTGGTATTTTGTTAAAAGTGCATATTTATGTTTTATAGGAATAAAATTAATAAATAAGAAATAAAAAACTATTTTCTAGTTAATAAAATCTAGGTAAATGGGTCATTTATCAATCCAATTTCCCATGAATCGAGGCAACATACCATATATGAAGAAAAAGGGACAAGGGATATCTTATGTGATCACCATAGTTGAGGTTAATGTTCCTAATGATGTGGAGTCAGGTACTTAAATTATATCCTAAAATTTAGATAGTGATTTTTTTTATTATATATCTTAATAGTCTTTTATATCTTATATATTTTTTTGAGGAATCTAGATAATTCCCTACCAATTTATGACGGATTTTTTTATTCAACGCACTTTGTGGAAAACTCACTATAATAATAATGTTCCAATAAGTTTATACTATGATAAGAACAAATTTCCGTTATTTATAATTTATCATTTTATATATTGTTGATTTTGATATAAGAATTTATTTATAATGGATTTCAAAATATAGTGAAAAAATTAATTTTCTATAGATGTAAATTATGGTTCATGACAAATATATAAAATTAATTATCTTTATAGGTGATTCATAATCATATCTATATCATCAAGATCCACCTCCAGTATCTCTTCTAAATGATATTCTAAGAGAAGAATAAAAGACACATTCTATAAATGGAAGAGTAAATATTCAAATTAAGGATATAAATATTATGCATGAATACATTGATGTAATTCCTCAGTAATTACATGGGTATACATTGGATCATGATACTTATTTTTCAACCAATTTACTCAAAGATGAAAGATCTATATCAAATCCTCCCAATATAGTGGACACCATTGAATTAGTGAAGTTGAATAAAAAATACTGGATCTATGTGATAAGGGATTTATATGTATTATTGTTTCACTTAGGGGATACCCAATTCTTTTCATTAATAATAATGATGGATCTATGAGGCTTTAATTGATATTTGGGGAAAAATTATATCATGATAAAGAACAAGTATCATATTCCTCATACTATATAATTGTTCAAAAAAAAAATAGAGATCAATATATTTTATATATTTATATTTTTTTCAAGATATATTAAATTTATAACAATAAAAGATGATATTTTGGAGACAAAAGTTAAATCATGGTATCAATATTAGGAGTTTATAGTATTTTCATTTGGCTTGAAAAATGAACCCTCTATTTTTATAGATATAATGATCGCAATATAAAAGTAATATCTTGATAAATTTTTCTTATATTTATTTATGATAACATGGTGTATCATAAAATATTTGGGGAACTTGGGAATCAATTGTATGTCATTGAGAAGGATCTTAGTGGAAATGTGTTATATAATAAATTTCTAAAGTGTGAATTTTGGATTCAAGAAGTTTTTTTGTTGACCATATTATATCTAAGGATGAAATAATTTTTCATTCTATGATGAAAATTTAATTCAAATAATGTACCTCACAAATGAAAATAACTATGGTATTTGGTTTCAAAAGTTTGGTAAGTTATTATAAGTGATATGTTAATTTTTTTATTAGATAACCCATTAACCAAGTTAACATGTAAAAGGGTTAAGATCATATGAATAAATAAATATGAAGAATGTTTTTAAGAATTTAATAAAATATTTTTCAAATATCATATTTTGACTCCATTATCGAGAAATGATATATTTTGATATACAATGATGCATCAAAGAAGTTAATTGGTTCTTTCCTTATTTTTAATGATAAATTTATTTCCTATAAATTAATATAGTAAGTGATTCATGAACAAAACTATCCAAATCAGGATATGGTGTTGGAAGGAATAATTATTTATTTAAATATATAAAGGATATATATATATGGTTAAATATGTGATGTATACATAGATCATAAGAGAATACATTAAATTATTTCACAGAATGTGCTCAACATAAATCCAAGGTGATGACCCTAGAAACTAAAGCATTATTATTTCTCAGTACAATACCTCCAAGGGATTGAAAATAAGATAAAAGATGCAACGAGTATGAAAGATCATTGAGTAATGAAGAAAATTAGGATTGATAGGGAATATATGATAATGGATTTAGTGATGATGGATATAAGAATTATTAAATAAAGGAAAACATCAATCTTATTTTAAATGATTTAAAGACCATATTTTTTAAAAGGCTAAAATTTCTCATCCTGATGTTGATAGTTTTCAATAAAAAATTTAGGCCACGAATCATGTGGATTTGGAAGGCTTCATATATGAATACGATGTTATGAAATTTGGAAATATGATTTGTGTTGTGATTATAATGATTCAAAAAGATTAATTATTTTATGATTCTCATAGCTTGAATTTCACTATACGCTCAGTTATCACAAAGATGTACAAGGATTTGAAGGAATATTTTTTGTGTGAAAAAAGGAAGTGAGAAATTTATGATTATGTATTTATATTCTTTGTTTTTAAATAGTTAAATACTATGAGATAATATTATAGAGGAATTATGAGAGAAAAAAATATTCATATGAAGAAATGATATGGGATTACTATAGTATATTTAATTTGATTATAAAAGAATCCAATATAGACAGATAGAATATGGGTCATTATTGGACACCATTACAAATCTTCACAATTCCACACAATAGGAGAATATTTACCTCTTGGGTGCCTTACATGGATCTATATTAATGAAGTTCTAATACTTCATGGTGCACATATTTCAACTACGTAAGATCATGATACAAAATTTACACTAAATTTCTATAAAATTATTTAGTAGGATCATAATACTGAGCTTTATTTTTGAACCACCTATAAAATTCAAACTAGTGGATAGTCCAAAAGGGATATTAATAAATTAAAATACATGTTTAGGATATGATCACATGAATTTCACTGTATGTGAGACCTATATTTATCTTTTTAATATTGAACCTATAATAATAGATTTCATTCATGTATTTAAATGGCACTTATAGTACATTATATGGAATGATATGGCATAATCAAACATGTTGGGATGAAGTTGGCGAAGGAATATTATATGCCCAAAACATTTTGGGGAGAAATGAAAATATTAAATACTATTCATACCCATATTAATTAATATTAGAGTAGAAAAAATAGTTTATTGTATAACTAAAGGGATGATTTGTAATTTCTAGAGGGAGATCTTTTTTTCTTAAAAATACTTCAATAGAAGGGTGTTATAAGGTTTAGTAAGAACGGAAATCTAAACCCCCTATACATCAGACCTTTTAAAATTAAGGTAAGATTCAGAGCTATGGATTACCATTTTTGAATGAAAAATAGACTCTCTAAATTAGGTGATTAATTCCTTATGTAATTATTAGGGTTGTGTATTCAAGATTAATGCATGTACTTACCTATAATAAAATATAATTGGATCATGATATATCATTAAATAAAAGACTATCAAGATTATTAAAAATAGGGATTAGGTGATGCAAAGTAAAATGAATGAACATGTAATGGTAGTTTGGAGAAATTAAAAAATGTAGTAAGAAAGAGGGTAACATGATGATGTAATGTATAAAAACCACCCAAATTTGCAGATAAAGTAATATACCAGAAAATTTCAAGGGTGAAATTTTAGAAAGAGGGAGGAATATAAAATGGAAGATTCAATTATATTAATTTGCCATTATATTTTATTAAAAATATAAATAATAAACATTATAATATATCTTGGTACAAAAAATCTAATTTGATAGGATGAATATCAATTTGTACCTTACTTGGCCAAAATAAGACTAAAATGAATTTTTAAAATTTTCACCTAAAAATAAGATTTTATGAATAATTAGAATTATATTATCTATAAATCACATAATTAAATTATAAAAATTTGATATAATATGTATATATAACCACATATTTACTATTATTTTTATAAAAATAAATAAAATATCATTTGGAGGTTAAAATAGATATTTTTTTAAGAAAACTCCACTTAAGTACATATTGTTTTTCCATTCTAATTTATTATAATTATATTTAATAATTAATGATTTAAATTTAATTTATATAATAGGTATATATGAATTTAAATATATATAATGAGTATTACTAGTTAAATAGTTAATGTAGGATCATTACATTCTTTTAAAATTCATTTTCATGAAAACTTGTTTTTCATCATATTTTACTAGTTTAATTAAAAATTAAATTACACCAATTATAGTAATTTTTTTATAAAATAGATTATGTATATGGAATCAAAATAATTAATATCAGTTAATAATTTTAATTTAATCTTTGTTCTTAATTAAAATTCAAAAATAGAAAACACTAGTTACTATATTTAAGTATAAAATTGGTCGACCTGGGGGTTAATCTAAAAAGATAAGGGTCAAAATGGCCCATTTACCTTATTAGACCACATTATTTTTTTGAATTAAACTTTTGACTTATAAAATTATAATAGGAATTGTTTTTGAGTAATTTCTTCCAAAATATATCTTAATAATAATTTATAATATTAAAAAATTACATGTCTTTTACTCACCTCAATTATAAAAGAACTACTCCTATCATTACATATTTTAAAATTTTTTATCCATTTATCTTTGAAAAACACAAAAAAATCACTATCCAGCATACATATCCATATTATTGAGGCTATTTTCTTCTAAAATAAATAACCCTAGGGTTCTTAAGTAGAGATCCAAAGGAGGTTTCTATAATAGATGATACTCATATTCACCCAGGAGTTTCTTTTTTAACTTCTTCTTTTACCAACATTAATTTTTTTCCTAATAATTAAAATATAATAACAATAGTATCTGCCACATACTGAGATTTTATTATTTTTATGTCATAAAATTTACTCACCATATTCTCTATAAAATGGATAATAAAACCATCGCCCATGTGTATAGTGAACTACCACCTTAGGAACCAATTTAATTGTTTTCAATAACCAACTTAAATGGTTAATTTTAATGATAAAAATAATAATTTTATATGATAAATATTAAATATAATTTATTTTTTAAATAAAATATAAAGTATACTTTCTTAAACATTCACTTGTTAAAATTGAAAACATCTTTAATGCATGGGTAAAACCTACCATCTCTACGAAGACAAGTGATTCATTTTCTATTCCCAAATTTCATATATGATTATAAAATGAATCTAATTTCTAAATATGATATTTTTAAAATTTATACCTTTAAGGATATGATTAAATAATAACCAATTTCCAAAAACTAGAACATATGTGCTGAAGCATACAAGATAGAATAAAAAAGTTAACACAAAAAACAATGATATAAATGAAATAATATTGATGACAAGGTGATAATATGTTATAATAGCACCATATGTGATATTATAAATTTTGATAAGGCTTTGATATAAATTAATAAAAAATTTAAAACTGTTATAATAGAGTTTATGTCATTTTCAAAAAAATTGGAAGTGTGATGTATGAAATTTCGTTTTAATTAAAACTCCATTGCGACATATTTGGAATTATACACTTATTTAATATAATATTGAGTATATACTTATTAAGTGATGTATTTAACACTAATATACATTTATTCATGATGATTAAATATTCAATTAATTTTGACACTTTCAGAGGTCTATAATTTAAAAGTAACAAAAATGTATTACTTAATTTTGCAATCTCATTTTTTAGGATTTATTATATTTTTCATTGAATGAGTATTATAATATATAATTCATAAAATTAATATATTTTCTTATAAGCTCGATATTGAAGGAGTTTAATTTTATTCAAAATTTTCTTATATTGTCACTTGAGTCATTCAATGAATTTCTTTAATTAAAATCTGATTTGATGTCTCGGTATAATTAGGTATATTTTTATTCAAAGTCCATATTTTGCAAAATTGTTGTAGAAAATCATTTTTATTTATTTACATGAATTATTGAGGACATTTGAAGTTATATTTGATTTTTAAAATGTTTAAAAGGTTTTTTTTTGTTTTTAAAAAGGTTCAACTTTGTCATTCCTTAAAAAATAGAATAAATGATTATTTCATTTTAAAAGTTATGACTTTATGGGACATTCCTAACGCCGTAACCAATTTAAAATATATATCTTTATTCTCACGTTTCAATAGTATTGAAAATAAAATTATTTATTGAAATTTTTTTTAATGTTTGACTACCATTTTATTTTATTCAAAAAAGAGACAAATTTAATACAAATCTAATATTTGTGATGAATTTATTTTCCTTCATTATCTCTTATTAATTTTTTGGTCACTAACATTTTCTTGAAACATTCATTTTACTATGATAATATTTCATTGGAATTATATTTTTCCTAAATATCAGTACTAATTTTATCATGGATATTCTTATTGCCTAAACCAGATAATGTTTCTCTATATGGTGTATTAATAGGACAATTATTTTATTAGCTGGGAAAATTATGATACTTTATATCCATTAATAAATATGAATATTTTCTAAAATGGAATATTGTTTATAAATTAAAAATAATATTACATATATGAGTAATTGATTTGATATGCAGTAAGGGGTGTTTCATAGAATTATATAGCCCGTTCAAGCATCAATACCTCTATTGCGAGAAACCAGTTGGATAGCCTTACAAAATGGTTTCTTGGCATATACATAGCCATAGTGAAAAATGTATTTGAACAAGGCCTTTGTGGAAATGATCTCATGATTTTTGAGATAATGACATTAAACATCATCCATTTTCTTCTTTGAAATTTTAGTTATAATTATCTGTGATATTATTTCATTTATATTATCTATGGATGAATTTCGTGTTCAATTGATTGACTAAATGGTATTTGTATTCATTTATCGACCTTTCCATTTTGATTATGCACCATTTACTAATTATATCACATATTTTATGTAACCCTTAATGAGAATTTGAGACCACCCTTTATTTTTTCCCTTTCCCTAGGATATGAATAAGAAATATTTGAATGATTTTAAGGATGCACATTATTTACTTTCACAATGATTAAAATTTTATTTTCAAGGTAAAATGGGATGAACAATTGTATCCAGTTATTAACAAAATACTAAAATGGTCACTTCTCAGTGAAATGATCCCTTATATTGTATGCCAATTCATCAAATTATACACCATCTATGGGGTACTAGAGTCAGGGTTATTACAATGAACCTCTTTCACTATTTTGAAGTTGATGTCAGACATGGGGAAATAATAGAAAAGATTTCGTTACCTAACCAGTTATGATCCCATTAATGTATATATACCATTTTAATGATAAATAAATTTTATTCCTCTATAAAATCAAAGGGATGTTATTAGGTTATTTCAAAGAGTCTATAAAGCAACTTTCTTAATGACAAGAGCCTCTAGGATCATTTTGTATATATTAAGAGTGAACAAATCCCACATGGACTAACCCATAATCACTTCCCAAACCTGTTTTCCATACATATAAGTCATTGTATCTTCTAAGACTATAAAATTTATTCTACCATCCTCAAAAGGTATGAAAATACACTATCAAATCTCTAGTTGATACACCCTTCTATGTTGGAATCCTTATTTAAAAAGTTTAGTATAAGATCAATTTTTTATTGATATTTTAAGGGCTGTAAAGATAAAAATCACAAACTATGGAATGTCTTTAGGAAAACTATTCCTCAATGTTATCTTTATCCTGAATAAAATAATAACCCCCTTATAATAAGTTATGTTACAGGTGATCTGATCCACCAAAACTTCAAAAAGATAAATTTGAATACAACCATTAGAAATTGGATCTGTTAAATATTCTAATTGTTGATTTATCTTTTCCAGATCAATACATCTCTCAATCAGAAGTAATATCATAGTTTATAATTTTATATAGACATGTACATTTTTCTCATATTGTTCACCTTTTTTTCTCAGCACTTTCAAAAATCCCCATAATATAATTGAAAAATTGAATTATCTCTATTTACCACTCAGGAAGAAAAAAATTCATCCATGAAAAAATATGTTTCATTCCCAAGGATCCATACAATCTTAAGAAAGGGAAAATTATACCCAATATTACAACACTATTATGGATTTAACATAGTGAATCTTATGTTACATTTAAAAAGATAGAATACTTGGAATCTTATTATCTCAAACCTCACATTGATATGAAAAAATAAATCATCATTACAATGAAAGACACTAAAACCCATAATATGACATAATAGTAGAAGAACAAGTTTTAGTTTTAGTATTTGAATCCCCTATTCCAATTATCCTTAAAATTTAAATACACTTGATTCTATTATATGAAATTTATATATCAATATTCATTTTGATATTATTGAAACTTAATATCTTATCCATACCTTACACTATCATTTTCACTATAATTAAGGATCATTGAATATTCATACCTTTAATAAAACCATATGGTTCCTCTAAAATTAGATTTTGGAAGAGATTATAAATCCTCTCATCAAATATTTTCTCTAAAATTTAAGAATAGAAAAAAAAATTAATAATTAGGAGAAACTTATTGAAATAAATCCAATGATGTATTATTTAAATGAAGAATATGAACATGAGACACACAACCTAGTGAAGGAATCGTCCGATAAATATATCCTGGGTTACTGACATAATATCATATTTTATCAAATCCCTTGAATTTTTGTTGATCATACTCAATAATTCATCTAATCTTGTGGCCCTTTCCAAATTCATGCAGTTTACAACTGTTAAGATATCCTCACGCCTTGGAGTTATAGATAGTACACCATTCAATTTTACATAATTATCATAGGTTAGGGAGTTAATAAAGTAATTTTGTTGGCAGTCTCTAGGATAACCCCTATAATGACCCATTTTTCCCTAGTGAAGAGGCTGGAGAAATAAAATATGGACCGTGAACCTATACAAAAACATCACTAGAAATAATTTCTTCCTAATGTTTTGGTTTTAGGATATCTAAATATTTCATTTATTTAATACAGTAATGTAAATATTATGTTTTCAATTTTACTCTATTTGATAAATAAATCTTAATCAGTTATACACTTCCCTGTCATACTTGAAGAGAATGTCGGATAGTGAAAATTATAAGTTTGACTAATCCACAAATTTCTCATCATCACAGTTATCCTAAGGCTTAATCTAAAATTTATGAATTTATGAATTTATTATCTCATAGAAGTAGTATTATTATCTATCCTTTTTTCCCACTCATATAGTCCTCCGACGAGGTGTCTTATAATTATTTATTGAATATAACATTTGTGACGTTGGATGATACTATCCCATGTATTTTGTGCCACTTACAATAATTTATATTTCAAAATCTATTCATTAGGAATATATTATAACAAGATATCTATATATGATATTCCACACCTAACACATACAATCCTAGAACTCTGGTGTTTCCTTTCTTGAGTTGTAAAAATATCCATTATTCTCTTCTTGGTCAATAATAGAATTGAGATCGAATCCTCTAAGACAAAGTGAGGAACCCATGATAATGTCAATAAATTAGAACCATTTTCAACATTTTTTAATCAAGTCAAAGTTTTTATATACAAATGATACATATATTCTCTAATACCACCATGACACCAATATATTGACATGTTGGGCCGAATAACTGATCAAATATTCATTAAATATATTATTCTATAAAATATAAATGATCTTGTTATAAAGGAAATCATATATATAGTTCTTAATTTATAGATTGACTACTAATAATTCAATCTCCTTAAACTTATTATTTGGTTTCAACTATGAAATATGATAGGAATTATCAGATTTTGAAGTATAAATGGGGTGCATGAATTTTTTGAGGATATAATCACCATGAAATAAAAAATAATAATTTATAACATTAGGAAAAAGGGAAAAGTACTTGATTCTATATAGATCCTAAACAATGGGTTAAGCATGAGTGGATATTTCAGGAGGATATTTTGATAATATCTAGGAATAGTTATAAGGAAATTGATATTTATTCTACCTTGGCCCCTCAAATGAAGAGATCAATGAAGCCCCTGATTAAAACTTGATAAGGCTATGAAATAATTTACTAGAAAAGAGAAAATATTTTGTCTATAAAAATTAAATCCTACTAGGGGATTGCAGTACTTGAAGTATAGAGTCCCCGAACTATTTTTTTTTCAAATATTACAATATATAGTTTCTTTTTGAAATAAAAAATAGGTTATGCCAATTACTATCAATATCTTGATGTAGAGCCATCTCCAAACTAGGTTGGTAAAGGGAATCCCGATTTACTCTTAAATACTAGTCACTAGACCCTTGAAAGGGTATCTAACATAATTAATTGAAAGAAGACCATCCGTACTGGTGCAAAATTCATCTCGTAGTGAAGAACCCTTGGAGTGTTCCATATAAAAAGGAACCATATTTCTTTCATCAACTTGAAATTTCCCAAGAGGTAAAACATCAGACAAAGTTTTCATAAACTAGATATACACAAAACATGGACCACATAACCCTTTACCTAGAGAGGGAACCATTGAGTTTCAAAAAGTATTAATTAATCCAGGATTGAATCTATTAACCACACACATCTTGAGACACTTTATGAGGGAATTAATCCCCTCCAAAATCATCACTAAAGATGACTACCATGGATCACACACAACAATAACAGAATGAATTATAACAGATCAGGGATTAGAAAACACTTTATAAAAATAATAGAGATATTTACTTATAGATTAAAATTCAATAAAAACTAATCATTTTCAAGAAATTTAAATTCTTCAAGAAATAAATAAATGAGACCACATATAATAGGATGCTCTGAGAGAAGGGACATTATGATCCCAATTCTACAAAGATCCTAGCCACCATCACGTGTCACATACTGAGTGTATCATCATTAAAAAATAAAAATCATCTAATTGATTCTCCAAAACCCTTCAATATAGAGGTATTATGAAATAGTAATGGAAGACCCAATAGTTGAACCCAAACCATGAAAAAACATGGGTAAAACCTAACATATACTCCCACTAAGAATCTATAGAGAGGAAAACATCACTTGACACACATTGAATCCATACAAGTAAATGATTTAACGAAATATTATCTATAAATATGTTGACACTAAATTCACTCTTATTAAGAAAGAATATCACCACTAATATGAAGTGATAGGTTACCCTCCACTAATAATGGTTCCCTCCATGACAACTCGATCTCTTAAATCAATGGAATACCCACCACATAGACTGCCAAATATGTATGAAAAATACCCATATGAATGAAAAAGTTGAGGAACTAGATCTATATAGATTTTATGTATCTTCCACCACCGTAACTAGAGTAGTTGACAAAGAGTTGTCACCAACACAGAGGAAATTAAAAAACATATTGTAGCCAGTAATCACAAAACCAAAAAACCAAGAGACATAATGGTTACTCTAAAAATGATCAAATTTTATTTTACCTCAATTCTAAGTATTAATATATAGATGTAGTTTAATAATATTAACCTTTTTAATTTTCAATTTAAATTGAACTAACTATCCATTGACATAAAAGCCTTTTTTATCAAGATAAGACCATATTTTAACATGGTTGGGAGGGAACTCCTACATGAAATGAATATCTCTAGTCACATGGGAATATTTATAATATATGGAATGAAGGAATAGAGGTGTACATTCCACTAATAAGTGGTCCAATGAACCCCCACCAAAATCCATATCCATGATTGTCTATAAAATCCACATAAAAGGTTATTGAACTATTATAAGATTAGCTACATTAATGATAAACTTCCATGTACAACCATATTTTTTTAATCACTCATGCACCATATAGAAATCAAATAACCCTAAATATTCACTCACATAACACCCATTGGACCACCAAGGATTGACTATTTTCCAAGTGTCTAAAAGGACTCGATACATGTATTAAAAACTTAATTTAAGTTAAGAGTGACTCTAATATAGTACCCTACTATAATAAAACTCATATTCTTCCACTACAAGGATTTTATCCTGGATATGATACAATATCACAGGGATCCCTTAACTCTAGTGTAACCCCTACTACTAACTGACCCACTCTTAATTTTTTTTACAAAAAATTGAAAATCCTTATATAAAATCTATGTTTCTTGAATTGGTCTTACATATGATACATGAATTTTATTTTATTCCTATTTAATTTATTATTATTCATATGTGATATTTGATATTATCTTTTTAATATGACACTGATTGAATATCCCATTTATTGTAGTGTAATATCCTAAATGACTCCATATCTGCCTTGAATATTTTTATATGTCTAGAGTATTTAATTTTATTTAAAACTATTAGATTCATTTTTTTTCTTAAAAAAGCAAATCAGATTCTAAAATACTTCATCTTATTATTTATGAAGTTATTTTATGCATTTATAGTATTATGAATAAATATTTTTGTATTAGGTTGATTCTTTGTTCTTCAACTATAGAAAAAAACAACAAAAACTAATGTTTTTCCCCATATTTTAATATGGAATATTTATTAAATCAAAAAATACCTAAATAACAGGGAATGTTTTCAATGAATTTGAAATTATAATTAAAAACTAATAATTTTTTAAATGCTAATAAATTGTGAAAATGGTAGGTATTTTATCAAATAATTTGAAATATATATTTTAAAATTTTTAGTTACTCATCACCCCACACATAAATATTTCACTCTATGGAATATTAAAATACAATTAATAAATTAAAACTTCTATAGGAAGTAATTTTAGTACTTTTCAACATTCACACCCTTAGAAATATCATGTTTCCTATATGAATTGTATCTCCAAAATTCCTTTTTTGTTTATGGAAATACAATCAAGAAATAATTTTACAAGTCCTTTCTCATCTTGTGTTCATGATTAATTTCCATAGGCATTTTTTTATTAAAATGTCACGACATTATTTAATCTAAAGTGTGAATCAATCCTGTGGGATTTGAGATGGTGTTTTATATGTTTAAATGAATATTGGTAATTATGTTAAAACATAAGGAATAAGGAGTTAATTCTTTTTTATGAAATAAATTTTATAAAAATCAAGATTAATGATCATCTGATCACCCTCTTCCACTTATAATGGTATCATCTGTTACAATAATTCAAATATTTTAATTAGATTTACATGTTACAATTTTAGATTCAATGAATGGTTATCCTATTGTGAATATATAATTTATCTAAATTTTATCATTTTTTTTGATAATTTTTTTGAACATATATTATTATTTTTTAGAGATAAATAAGGATAAAAATTATGATATTTATTTTTTATCTTTTAAAACCCTACTACACCGAATTTTTTGAAACCATAACTCAAATATTCCCAACAGTAAAATTTATCACACTAGATTCTAAAAAGACCCTTCCTCCCATACTTAGTCTGATTCATGTACAATAAAATAAGTTTAGAGTGTGGTAATAAAAAAAATATATTTTAATATTTCCTAACCTATACAAAATTTCCTTTTTTCTATTGGATTAAAAGAATGAATAATGTAATAGAGGACTCAAGTGATACAAAAGGACTACAGACAATGCCTCATCCATTTTGATAAAATAAATAATTATAATATCATAAATAATAATTAATATATACTCTATATCATGATGAATGACTAATGAATCTCAAGTAAATGTTAAATGTAAAAAAGCTATCAAAACAGTTTTATAAACCTCATAATCTAGTAAATTATGTATCAGAAAAAAACATGTTCACATGATTTTCTTTATTTTATTGAGTTTAATTAAACATTAATATTGGTTATTATATAATTTAACTCATATCAAAATTAATTTAATTCCATATTTTCATAAATCACGTAGTTCATAAAAACAAACAAAGATAATTCAAATCCAATCATTTTATTTAGTGTATCTCAAAAAATCATATAAAAAAGTAAATAAATAAAAAATACATAAAAAACATATAGTATGTTGGAATAATCCCCTCACACTCATATATTTAGTACTTATCACTATTCAAATATGATTATAGAGGCGATCCTATATAATATTTTTTTTTGAGAAATATAAAAATTAATTAGAACGAATCATAAAACCTTATTGTTCTTTATGGGTAACCTTCCAATGTTTATTCCTATGATTTTAGAATATGGTTATTATTAGGATGAACAAATATATAGTGTGACATTTTATATGAGAAGATATCATGAATATTTATGTAATAAATATGTCAATTTTAAACCATTGGTTGAATATTGATCATTTTTAAAATGTTTTAGTGATTCTTAGTGATCTTTTTGATGTAGAGATTAGAAATTTCTTATTTTAATAGCTCTATATGCATGTGAATTAGTTAATAATGTTCTTTTATTAGTTAATTATTATTGAAATGTTACTCTATTATAAATAATAGATGATACTTTAGAGAATTTGGATATTTTTGGTCCCATTGAAGGTAATATGTTTAACCAAATTTTTGTTTGATGAAACACTAGGCCATCAATCCCTCTGATTTCAAACATATTTTTAATACATGGGGTTTCAAAAGCCGAGAACATGGTGAGATTTATAATTACACAAACCAACTATATCTGATGTTTTTGACCATCAGATAAGGGATATGGGTAACCCCATATTTGATGGGTAAGTCCTGTATTCTTCAATAAATGAGGATTCAGTGAATTGGGGTAGACTTTTCAACCAATCTCCCCAAAATTATCAGTCTTACCAACCATATAAAATTGAATTTTTGTATTTAAATCTAGTTATAAATGTCATTATATTTTTATTTGATAAATGTATTATTTAAACAATATTGATTTTTCAGTGGTTCAGTCATGGTTCCAAATTAGAGTATGATTTTTTATGAGGCCATAATGGAATATTATCCTCCAGCCTCTCGATTTGATGCATGGATCCATCATGTAATTGAGTAGACTCTAGAATATTTTTTGAGGATGTCATAGAATTCCACCTCTAATTCTAGTCATATGTTCTAGTTCGAGGGTCCAAACCAAGTCTTTTACAATAATGATAATGAAAAACCTAGAATATGTTTTTTAACAACCAGATGAAGATGTCTAGATTGGAAGCATGATATATCCTTAAGAATGATCAATTGTGTATTTTGTAGAAGGATTGAAAAAAATCATCACACGATGATTATGGAAATGAAATAATTTCTCTTCATATTTTGATTTTATATGGGGTTTTCATGTTAAGGATATCAATCCTTCAATGAGGGAAAATTTTAAATATAAGAAATTAGATCATTAGTTTTAAGTATTCTTCCATTTTTTCTATGTCCATAATGACACGATTAGTTGGTAAATTTTGGGGATCTAAAGATATGATTAAGGAATCTCTCAAAATTGAGAATGCAAAATTCTATAAAATCTAGTATGTATTCTCAAGTCCAAGGGTAAATGGGAATGGGATACGACCCTAAAAAAGTTGGTAAAATTCCCATTCAAGATGTATCATCAGTGATGATCCTTTATACAATAGAAATAGTTGAATGTAAAATATGTTTTAAATACTTAAAATGAAATATACTATATATATATTAAATGTTCCTTGAAATAAAAAAAGAAGAAGAATTAAATATATATAAATTCTGAATATCGTATATTACTTAATTGGTTGAATGAGGGGAATATTGACTTAGAGGAGTTCATTAAGGTTTGGTATAAGATGGAATCCCTGAGATTTGATCATATTCACTCAAAGTTAGAGTTGGACCCATAAATTCATCAATGTTATCTTTAAAGGGAAAATGATACAAATACTATAAGACTATATTTCGATGGATTTACCAGCCCTTACACTGAATTTAATGTTGGAAGAACATTTTATTGAGTTATTGCATTAATTTATGTTATTTTTTGAGTAAATTAATAGATATATATTTGTTTGTTTTTGAGTTGAAGAACTGTTAAGATCAAAGGGTTTCTATGATTTCATATTCTTGTTTGATTTATTATGAGTTATGATGTTAATGTCAATTTATTTTTGTTTGGGTTCCCACTAAATCCCTAAAATAGGTTTTACTTGTAAATATTATATTGAATTTGAGACTTTATACATGGGAGAAATAGAAGATCAATGTATTCCTTATAATATTATATACCAACCATTTCACTTTATTGAAATAAAAAATATGAATTTATAATGGTAAAAAACATAAAATAAAAAAAATGAGAAAATAAGGAAAAATTTTGATAACCCTATAGTGTAGGGGATTTTATTCACTATCCATATTGACAAAACTTGTGAGTTATCCATAATATGTAAAGGTTAGGGTCTCCAAAACACATACCAAAACACATAATTTATTACAGTGGCCTATAAATTAGAGGTGCTAAAGATCACGGGAAGTAGTATCTATTTATTCATTACATTGATGCCATCTATATCTATGTATTGATTTTAATACTCAATAGTATTATTTATGTAGTACATGAATGGTTGAGATAGAAATGTGAATTTCATTATCATCAAATCATATACAGGCTCATCCTCTTCTTTAAATACAACATTCTCCTTAGAAAATTATTTTTATTTAGCATACTCATCCAATAAATCTTTGAATTGAAAAGGATGAATTTTCTATGTTAGTTTCACTTCAATCAATTAATTATATTTTATTTCTTTTTAATAGATAAAAAATTTTAATGATAATACTAAGATATATAATTTTTATTCTAATGGGTATACAATAAGAAATAAAGATGTAACAAGATTTGGCTTTTCCGTAGCTTTATTTTTTTATAACTCCATCCTGTTATCCTGAAACTCAAACTCATGGGTGTTACCAAATTATCAAAATGAATCATTATATTTTTAATACATCATTGGATTATTGAGTTTATTTATATTTTTAGATATTTTATTTTATTATACTTCTTTATTCAATAAACAAATTGTGACTATAATACTCCCTAAAAATCATTCCAAATTGTTATGTGGGGTTGGTTATGAACTAATAATAAATAGTATTTTAGTTCTCATAGAATATAGTATAGTGTAAAAGGTATATCTTATAATGAAATTTTATCTCGCATACTACTCTTACACCAATTTATTAATATAATTTAAAATGAGTTCAAAAATTAGAAATGGAAAATATAATCCTGAAGTTGTTAAAATGAATGAATATAGGAAAGTTATAATTATAATGAATAAAAATACACAATTCATACATAAAATATAAGAAAATTATCCATAGAGTTTCCAAAATTATTCATTTAGTATGTTTTAAATACATTTACTAATCAAACTCTATGATAATTTTAAAATTCTCCAATGAATCAAATTTGTTTACCGCTACTTGTATTTCAGACTGTGTGTGTTACAGGTTTAAAGTCAATGCATTCCCTTTTAGGGTTACGCCTTTCGGTGCTAGTCGCCAGCCCATGGCCTATGGAAGGCAGGTTTGGGGTAGTCACGACATGGGCCCCGAGGACGGGTCGTGACAAATTGGAATCAGAGGATTCGATTCTACCATAGAACTTGGACTCTGATTCTATTAATAGAAATAGTGTTATGTGTATTGCGTGTGGTTATCAGTTTAGGGAAACCAGTGTTGGTGTAGTGGCCGACGTATCCATACACTAGGACTCTAAATTCTGATTTCCGACTAAGTGCACGAAAACACTGATTGCGTGTGTGTTTCCTTTGAAAGGTTTTCTTTATGATTACTTTGTGTCAGCTCACCAGGTATATTGTTTTAACCATGGCACACCTATTTATTTTCAGGATAGACCCATGTAGGCAGCTAGCCAGGGTTTTGGGATGTGTATGAGATGGTAGCCCACCGACCGATGAGGCCTCAGTACAGGGCCCCATCACAGCGGAGGAACCAACGGTACCACTACTACTGGGCCACAGATACCACCAAATCAAGCAGCAGAGAGTGCACACCTTATGAGTGCATTGCATGAGTTCCAGTTCCAGAGGGCGCCCATGTTCATGGGAGAGATGGACCCACATGCAGATGAGGATTGGATGGAGGTTGTTGTGAGAGTTTTCAGATTGGTAGGGACACCAGCCGACCTTATGGAGATCCTTTCCGCGAGTCTCTTGCAGGTAGCATCAGGCAGATGGTGGAGCCTAATGCTTCAGGTACATGGAGATGCATCACTTCTCTGGGTAGACATCAAGAGCCTCTTTTGGTCAGAGTTTGTTCTAGCCACCCTTCGTGCGGTGAGGATTCAGGAGCTGCTTCATCTACAGCAGGGCAGCATGAGGGGGGCACAGTACTCAGCAAGGTTCACCGACCTCTTGTGTTACTCCATAGATATGGTTCTAGACCTGTTCTTTAGGGCCCAGAACTTCGAGTAGGGACTCAGGTGTGAGATCTGGGCTTCAATGGTCTCCCTCAATATCCTGGCGTAGAAGGGGGTGCTAAAGTGAGCCCTTCTTGTGGAGAGTTTTCTTACTGAGCAGTCACCAGCAACGAGACCCACCACCGGGCAACACGTCGCAGAGTCTTCTGTAGCCGGCAGTAGAGAGATGTCTCAGAGGTCCAAGAAGACCATGCCAATAGGTGGGAGACCCCATGATACATGTTTGGTTGTGTGGGGTGCACGAGACAGAGCCAGCCATACGAGGAGAAAATAGTGCTATGCATGCGGCGGGTAGGGTCACATAGCTCAGGTCTGCCCGACCCGCCATGCAGATGAGCAGCATACAATAGAGGGATCACCCAGGAAGATGCAGAGGTTCCACCTTGGTGGTCAGCTGGGAGCAGGCGGACGTGGTAGAAGAGCTTTCCGAGCAGTAGGTGGTGGATGACGTTTTGAGGTCCTACCACCACCACTACCAAGAGGTCCACCCGGACCACATGACGTAGGAGGACAGGGGTGGGCTCAGTCCAGGAAGTCGAGGCCTATGACCACGATGCACCAGAGATGATTCGAGGAACTATCTATGTCTACTCCACCCTTTCTGTAGTACTTATAGAAAAAAGTTCCAGTCATTCATTCATATCCACTTCCCTCATTCAGAGCTCGGAGATTCTGTTGGAGTTGTTGGCACGATCCTTACGGCTAGAGACTCCTATGGGAGCAGACTCGACGATTACGCACTGGTTCCACCAATGTGAACTTATTCTAAGAGGTGAGAGCTTCCGTTAGGATCTCCTCATAGCAGCGTCGAGTGTAGAGACCCGAAGCCTGATGTACATGGACACTACATTACTTTTGCAGAATACTTAATACATAACAAACACAGACACACAAGGACCGTAATAGTTATTGTCTTTGGAAACTCGGAATTTAATCTTCTAATCGTGGTGAAAGATCTCCAACTTTTCCCATAAAGATCTTACCCTTTTGTTTTCTTACCTAAAACATTTATTTATATCCTGGGGAAAAGAAAACATAAAAACGGTGAGTTCAAATGCTCAGTAAGGGTAAAAAAAGAAATATCAATCACATCATATTCATAAGAACATATTATTTTGGAAATCTTAACCTGCAAAAGAGATCATAATTTCATAACATGAGATAAATCATAGTAGTGAAATGTAATCCCAATAATCCTAACTTAAAACATGAAACTTTTTTTTATACACACATAATCATAGAGAATCATTTCTTAGTAGTCGAGACACATTGCCAAGACTATCTTAGCAGAAAAAGTCCATTTCTGATCTGAGTTCACTCCTCGTTTCAGTCCTGTTTCACTAAACCGGTTTAACTTGTCATTCCATTCATGTCTATCTCATGAGATATAAATCTTTACCCAATGAATTGGAGGGAGATATAGGTCCCACCCATCTCATAATGATACCATTCTTATGTGTGCCACAAAATCAAAAATCATACATCATTGCATAACCCATGTAATAAAAATGGGATTCTTAAACATCGTGACATCATAAAACAATTCATATAAGATAAAGGAATTCATAAAAACAATTCCATCACAACATAATAAAATCAATGTAATAATAGGGATAGAAACATAACCCTATAATATATTAGATGGAAAATAATTTTGATAAAACACTTGAACTCCATTCTTGAGGAAAATATCCTTTCCACTTCAAAAACATTTTCCTTTCTTAACATGTCATATAATTTTAAACTAAAAGTAGTTGATTAAAGATAAACATGAAAACTTGTAAAGTAATCTTCATGGAAATAATGTTCTAAAAATCCATTTATTCCGTATAAGTTAGAAAAAACATTCTTCTCGTACTTATGTTGGAAAAGTCAAAAAGTACCTCGTACGAAAAATGACAAAAGATTCCTTTCATATATTTTACTAAAAACACACCAAAGGGTAAAATTGGATTTAAAAAATTGTAGTAGGATATAAATAATATTAAATTTTGAAGAAACATGGATGCGGATGATAAATATTCCCTAGTAAGTTCTGAAGTATAAACAATCTCGGATAAAAATTGAGATTGTAAGATTGTCCCTTAACTTAGGTCCGATTTGCTTCGTAAGTGTCCGAAACATCTATATAATTATTTAAATAATGTCAATGACTTATTCCAGAATCATAATTATTTTTATGATATTATATATGGTCATATTCTTAGCATCTTATTAGTAATCTTTCATTGCTACTTGTTATTCGGGTGTTTATTACTTTTTGTTCTTATGCGTGTTTTATCGAGTAGATTATTATTATTCTTTTTAGGTTATAGATACCTCATTTACAAAATGGTATTAGTGTAATATATATCATATTAATTCATTCAATTCATTTATATAATCATTATGAAATGAAGATCATGTAGAACGAGTCGCATCACACTATGGAGACGGTATTCCGTACGTACGCACGAGCGATGATAACGTTCCCATGATCGTGGAATTGTATTGGAGTGTAAGAATACTATTTCAGAATCAATATCACTTTAAAATAATCATATATAGTTATTATTTACACCATTATACCCATCCAAGTAAGGTGGTGGTTTAAAATAGATTACACCACGGTGTGGAGACGGTATTCCGTACGTACGCATGCGCGGTGATTTCGTTTTCTGTAGGATGGATAGATGGTGAAATAGGGTTGTTTCATACTTATAATAACATATAAATATATGAGTGATACTGATGTTATTACTTCATAATGAAACAACTAAAGAATAAGAAGTAGAAGAAGAAATAAAGTTGAAAGAATCGGTAATGGATATTACCTCTTCTTTCAACATGCCTTTTTGAAACCTCCTCTTAGGGCACTAAGATTGGTATTTTAAGAAGACCATAACCTCTAGGATGTTTCTAGGGAAGTGTAGAAGAGAAAATTTCAGGGTTTGGATGAGCTTTAAGGCTCAAAGTGGTGTGAGGAAGAGAGGGAGGAGGTTCCCTTTTATAAGGGAGGAGAGGAGCACCTTTGGAATAACGAAAAATAATATTTTATTATAAAGTCATATTCGGTATTTAATAGCTCCAAATTGAGTTATTTCAAAGATAAGGTGGTTATGGGTCAAAACCCTCTCATCCAATAGAATTTCTAAAAGTTTAGGTGCCTATTTTAACCATATAATTTTGATTCAACTTTAAGTTAAATAATTTTTCTTTTACCGTGTCTTCTTGTTTCCTTATAATATAAGGTTAATAAACTTACTATAATAAGAAAAAAGAACCCAAAGTTGTTTATTATTAATAAATATAACCTTATATAAGTCATTTGGCCAAGAATTATATTTTTAGGAATAAAATAACAATTAATAATATAATATTTGTTTTAAAAACTATTTTATGTCAATTTTGACAGTATTTGCTAATTGATTTTTTTGAAACTTATAACAGAATTATTAGTTCGAAAAATGTTAACTAAATCAATACTAACATGTCATATTAACCTATAAAATTAGTGTAATTCATAAAAAGGCTCAAATTACATTGATTTGGGTATTTATAACATCAATTATGTCAATATTTCATTAATAAGATAATTACTGCATCATAATTGTGTCATAAATAAATTAAATTATTTAATGTCTAAAAATTATAAATAAACTACAATTATGTAGGAAATCGTTTTATCTTTCTAATGAATATTTATAGTCTAATTTATCTTATGTATAACCCTATATTAAAAATTATTTAGTTATTAAACGTTGATTTTATCTATTTTAACCCTTCTTTAAATAAATTAATAATAAATGTCCTAATCTAATACAAGTGGGAATAAATGGTCATATTTTATTCCTAAGGTTGTTTTTCGTCGAATTACACTTATCCAATAGAACTATGACATGTGTTAGGGTAATAATAATATCATTTTTACCCTTAATTACCCTATTTACTTTTAACCGTTGTAAAAAAGTAAAACGTTACTATTCACCAAAAATTATTTTCATCTTATTGAACCACATTTTAGTCCTTGATATTAACCGTGTCTCTAGGATTTTCTAAATTCTACTCACAGAAGCTATAAAATTAAGTTTTATGTGAATTTGGAAATTCTCCTAGGAGGTGGGTAAAAGATGGTGAAAAGTTCAATAAAATTTTTATATATCTAAAATTATTATAAAATGACTCTAATGACTTAAAGTGAACTTATATAGGTATTATGTATAAATTTTTACCTAAAATAAATATAAATAAAATAAATAATTATTTAAATAAAATGTCGGTGTTTGAATAGTAACCCAGTGTTTTCACTATTCATCAAAAATTGAAATTTTTCAGAAAAATACCAAAAATTCACCCTAGGCTAATAGCGATTTTATGAATCCAAAAATGAAGTCCATTTTGAAAGATAAAATTTATAAAATTTCAAAAAGTTTGTATTACTATTCATAACGGCTAGTTTATATAACATATTGTTGTTTAGCGAAACTCGGTATTGCGTACAACACACGCTATCGTGGAAGGGCACTCTTGTGTGTAATGAAAGCCAAGTCAGGGATGCGTGTTGTGCAAGATCATTTTGGTATAGCGTAAAACAAAAGACATTAATGAAATTAAAAAGAAGATTTTTCATAAAATCTCAGGGTGTCACATTCTACCCCCCTTAAAATGAATTTCACCCTCAAAATTCGTCGGGGTTATAAATGGTTTACTTCTCAAAAGTTTCTTTAATACAAACCCACATCGTAAAAAGGAATACCAAAAAATGGCTTTAAAAACTAAAGTATGAAACGTAACGGTTACCCAAATTAACTAATCACTGGGTTTCCACATAGGAGAACATAGGTGAAAATATAGATATAGAAGAGAAATCTAACCATCATGTTCTAATGGAGAGTGTTAGAGAACATGGCTATGAAAAAGGAAACAATCACAAAGCCATAGATTTGTGTTTATCTAAGGTACCATCTAATTCATCGGATATAAGGGCACAAGGAAAAAAATTTTGGTTTTCAAGATCATTTCCCTAAAGTTGAAGAAATTGGAATTAGAATAAATACGTTCTTGATTTTGGTACAGTCTCACCGTTGGTCGTTCCTTGGACAATTTCCACTTAATATCTTAAAGAAATGAAGTTGAATTTTTCATTCATGAAGTGTTATCAGATCATGTGATAAAATGATGGGTCATTCCATCTGTCTCAAACAAAAGGTTAGAAAAACTTATCAAAAATACATAGGCCCATCTATAGTGAGATTAATCATATATGGTTCCTAAAATGGACTTATACTTCATATATCACACTGCTTAATATAATAAAATTGGTTTCTACTAAACAGGGACTTCCTGTAGGCCAATGGTAGGAAATAAAGTCTTGTCGCACTTCAGTTGTGGGTTCGATTCCCACAGCCTTGTCCGATGTGACGGGTTGTCGCCCGTCCAGCAGGTTGTCCTTTTTCTAAAACTACATTATTATAACTTTCTATCAATAATATTGAAAAATTTCTATCCTTAAACAATACTAACTTATATCCTATATAGTCCATTCCAATCTTTAGGCTTATCCAAAATATTGTTGTCCAATCTCATATTATAGTGAAAATGATTACCATAGAGTTCATATAACAAGCATGTTAATACCATCGTTGATCCCCATATATCATAAGATGTGTCTTGTTGGTTACATTCCAAACATTCGAATGCCTTAATCATGTATTCTCTTGAAAAATCAATACACATTGAACCTTAGTGAAAACATGAGTGCTGTCAAAATTTAACTCTTTCCACATACCAAAATCTCAAAATTCTGTATACTCAAACCATGATATAAATATTTCATTATATCAGTCATGAGCTCATGAATACTTCCAAACATTTCATTTTCTCTTTATCCCTTCATTATGCGCATGTCATCTTCTTTACAAAAATATCTCAATCACTTTCAATGGTTATCGGTACCATAAAATTATTGAAAACCACAATAGACCAACACATAAATATTCCAATATTCCACGATACTATATACAACATTATTTTGGAATCCCATTACATAAACACTTAATCATTCTACCACATCGTTGTCATATTCAACATCGCCAATAGTGATCGCATGTGACTTCCCTTTGTCCTTTTCCTTAAGTGGTTGCTCATGTCGATCATCATTAACCCTTGGATTAGGGCATTAATTAGCATAATGCCCCATTTCATTGCACTTGAAGCATTGAAGTGTAGGTGGTGAGTTCTCTGCAGTATTTTCTTTATTCACATCATTAGCAACCTTTTTTCCATTACTTCGACACTCAGCTGCTTGATGACCTTCTTTTCCACACTTAAAACATTTTCTAGTCCCTTTAAGACAATCTCCACCATGCTTCTTTTCACACTTTGAGCATAAGGAAACCTTCATCTTCGTTTCACCATTATTATGAGATTTCTCCTTGAACTCCATCTTTCATTTCTTGTCAAAACTATGAGACGGATATGTAACACCAAATTTCATTTCTACCGTGATAGCACAACACACAATTTCTTCATAGCTAAGGAAGTCTCTTATAGCTAATTCCCTTCGAAGACTTGGTTTTAAGCCACTAAAGAATTAATCAACTTTACTTTCAGGTTGGATGATAAAGACAGATGCATAACTTGCAAGCCTTGTAAAATTCGCTTCGTATATACCAACATATTCATCATCCTTTAATTTCAATTCAAGAAACTCCTTCTCCATCTTTGTACGAAGAATACGATGGAAGTACTTATTGAAAACTATGTTCATGAACTTGTCCCATTCCATGGACTAAATTTAATCTCTTGGCCTCGTATTCTTGATAAGACTCCACCATTGATCAGCTTCACCTTCCAAATGATATACTGCTAAGATGAATTTATCATGTTCAGAACACTGAAGAACTGAAAATATCTTTTTAGTCGTACCGATCCATTGTTCAGCAACAAGTGGATCGGAAGACCCACTGAAAGAAGGTGGACGTTGCCTCATGAATGACTCAATAGAATATTGTTCCCTTCTCTGCTCATTTAGAAGTCCAGAATGGTTCATATCTTGTGTAAGTATAGAGATAAGATTTTTCACTCCATCTCCCATAACATTGGTTTGTTCAGGAGGACAATCATTGTATTGTCCATTACATTGATCAACAGGGTTCCTTCGGGTTCCAGCCATCGTATAAAATCGAAAAAGAATAGTGTTAGAGGAGAAAATAATGCTTGGGAAAAAAACATAATAAAGGGGGAGTACCTTCAATATCTAACATCTTTGGTTTAATTCTAAGATCATTTTTGTAATTATAGGACTATGAACTATACTTATACTTAACCTTAGGGACATCCCTATAAATACGTTATAAATATCTCTAGGGATCTCACTAAAGTTCTCACATCCTAGTTTCCAATGGTCGACTAAACCTTTCCTCTGATACAAATTGTAGAGACCCGAATCCTGACGTACATGGACATTAAATTACTTTTGCGGAATACTTAATACATAACAAACACAGAAACACAAGAACCGTAATACTTTAGTGTCTTTGGAAACTCAGAATTTAATCTTCTAATCATGGGGAAATATCTTCAAATTTTCCCATAAAGATCTTCCCCTTGTGTTTTATTACCTAAAACCTTTCTTTATATCCCGTGGAAAGGAAAACATAAAAAGGGTGAGCTCAAATGCTCAGTAAGGTTAAACAAAAGAAATATCAATCACATCATATTCATAAGAACATATTATTTTGGAAATCTTAACCTGCAAAAGAGATCATAATTTCATAACATGGGAGAAATCATAGTAGTGAAATGTAATAATAGGGATAGAAACAGAACCCTATATTATCTTATATGGAAAATAATTTTGATAAAACACTTGAACTCCATTCTTGAGGAAAATATCCTTTCTACTTCAAAAACATTTTTCTTTCTTAACATGTCATAAAATTTCAAAGTAAAAGAAGTTGATTAAAAATAAACATTAAAACATGTAAAGGAAGCTTCATAGAAATAATGTTATAAAAATCCATTCATTCTGTATAAGTTAAAAAAACATTCTTCTCGTACTTATGTCGGAAAAGTGAAAAAGTACCTCGTACAAAAAACGACAAAAGATTCCTTTCATATCTTTTACTAAAAACTCACCGAAGGGTAAAATAGGATTTAAAAAATTTTAGGAGGAAATAAATAATATTACATATTGAGGAAACATGGATGTGGATGATAAATATTCCCCAGTAAATTATGAAGTATAAACAATCTCGGATAAAAATTGAGATTGCGAGATTGTCCCTTACCTTAGGTCCGATTTGCTTTGTAAGTGACCGAACCTCCTGTATAATGATTTAAATAATTTCATTGACTTATTACAGAATCATACTTATTTTTATGATATCATATATGGTCATATTCTTAGCTTCTTGTTAGTAATATTTCATTGCTACTTGTTATTCGGGTGTTTATTACTTTTTGTTCTTATGCCTGTTTTGTCGAATAAATTCTTATTCTTCTTTTTATTTTATATATACCTCATTTACAGAATGGTATTAGTGTAATATATATCATATTCATTCATTCAATTCATTTATATAATAATTATTCAATAAAGATCATGTAGAACGAGTCGCATCACATCGTGGAGACGGTATTCCGTACGTACACACGAGCTATGATATCATTCCCATGATCATGGAATTATATTGGAGTGTATGTATACTATTTTAGAATCAATATCACTTTACAATAATCATATATAGTTATTATTTACACCATTATACCTATCCAAGTAATGTGGTGGTGGAAAACAGATTACACCCCGGCGTGGAGACGGTATTCCGTACGTACGCACACACGATGATTTTGTTTTTCGTAGGATGGCTAGATTGTGAAATAGGGTTGTTTCATACTTATAATAACATATCAGTATATGAGTGATACTGATGTTATTACTTCATAATAAAACAACTAAATAAGAATAAGTAGAAGAAGAAATAAAGTTGAAAGAATCGGTAACGGATATTACCTCTTCTTTCGACACGCCTTTTTGAAACCTCCTATTAGGGCACTAAGATTGGCCTTTGAAGAAGAAAAGAACCTCTAGGATTTTTCTAGGAAAGTGGAGAAGATAAATTGTCAGGGGTTGGCCGAGAATGAAGGCTCAAAGTGGTGTGAGGAATAGAGGGAAGAGGTTCCCTTTTACAAGGGAGGAGAGGGGCACCTTTGGAATAACCAAAAATATTATTTTATTATAAAGTAATATTCGGTTTTTAATAGATAAAATTGAGTTATTTAGAAGCTAAGGTGGGGATGGGTCGAAATACTCTCATCCAATAGAATTTATACAAGTTTAGGTTTCTATTATAACCTTATCATTTAGATTTAACTTTAAGTTAAATAATTTTTCTTTTACCGTGTCTTCTTGTTTCCTTACACTATAAGGTTAATAAACTTACTATAACAAGCCAAACGAACCCCAAGTTGTTTATTATTAATATATATAACCTTATCTAAGTTATTTGGATGAACCGTAGATTTTTAGGAATAAAATAACAACTAATAATATAATATTTGTTTTAAAAACTATATTATGTCAATTTTGGCACTATTTGGTAATTGATTTTTGTGACAATCATAACAGAATGATTAGTTCTCAAATAGTTAACTAAATCAATAATAACATGTCATATTAACCTATAAAATTATTTTAATTCATAAAAATGATCAAATTATATTTATTTGGGTATTTATAACATCAATTATGTCAATATTTCATTAATAAGATAATTACTGCATCATCATTGTGTCATAAATAAATTAAATTATATATTGTCTAAAAATTATAAATAAAATACCATTATGTAGGAAATATTTTAATCTTTGTAATGAATATTTATAGTCTAATTTATCTTATGTATAACCCTATATTAAAAATGATTTAGTTATTATACATTGATTTTAACTATTTTAACCCTACTTTAAATAAATTAATAATAAATGTCCTAATCTAATCCAAGTGGGCCTAAATGGTCATATTTTATTTTTAAGGTTGTATTTGGTCGAATTACACTTATCCAATAGAATTAGGACATGTTTTAGGGTAATAATAATATCATTTGTACCCTTAATTACCCTATTTACTTTTAACCGTGGTAAACAAAGTAAAAAGATACTATTCACCAAAAATTATTTTCATCTCATTGAACAACATTTTAGTCCTTGATATTAACCGTGTCTCTCAGATTTTTGAAATTCCACTCACTGAAGCGGTAAAATCAAGTTTTATGTGAATTTACAAATTCTCCTAGGAGGTGGGTAAAAGACGATGAAAAGTTCAATAAAATATTTATATATCTAAAATTATTATAAAATGACTCCAGTGACTTAAATTGAAATTATATAGGTATTATGTATCCGTTTTTATCTAAAATAAATTTAAATAATATAAATAATTATTTAAATAAAAAGCCGGTTTTTGAATAGTAACCTAGTGTTTTCACTATTCATCAAAAATTGAAAGTTTTCAGAAAAATACAAAAAATTCACCCTAGGATAATTTCGATATTTTGAATCCAAAAATGAAGTCCATTTTGAAAGTTAAAATTTATAAAATTTCAAAAATTGTGTATTACTATTGATAACAGCTAGTTTATATAACATATCGTTGTTTAGCGAAACTCAGTATTGTGTACAACACACGCTATCATGGAAGGTCGCGCTTGCGTGTAATTCAAGCCAAGTCAGGGATACATGTTTTGCAAGCTCCTTTTTGTGTAGAGTACAACACAATACATTAATGAAATTAAAAACAATATTTTTCATAAAATCTCGGGGTGTTACATCGAGGCCTTACGACGTCCTCTTGGGTATGAACTAGTTATCTACGGTCTATGCTCAAATCGACTGTATTAGCCCCAAAGTGTGGTGTGTTCGTACGCATGATATAAGGTTTACCTTCACCGGTGATAAAGGAACCTTTACAGAACAGGAAAAACTTACTCGGAGGTGGGTGCAGCTGATCACTCACCAGTTGGCTTGCCTTACCCTCAGAGCAGTTGATGTGGAGAGTCCGACTTATCCAATAGTGGTGGACCAGTACATGAATGTCTTTCCTGACAATGTTACATGACTACCTCCTCGGAGAGAGGTGGAATTCTACATAGACCTATACACTAGGACGACATCGATATCTACTCCAGTATATCAGATGTCTCCCACTGAGCTTCGTGAGCTGCGGGTACAACTAGAGGACTTCTAGGGGAAGGGATTCATCCGACCCAGTGTTTCATCCTGGGAATCCCTGATTTTGTTCGCCAAGAAGGCAGATGGGAGCTTGCAAATGTGTGTTGATTATCGGCGCCTGAACTGGGTTACCGTGAAGAACAAGTACCCACTCCCGAGGATTGGCGACCTCTTTGATTAGCTGAAGGGATAGCATTGGTTATTGAAGATAGATCATCGATCGGGCTATCACCAGCTCAGAATACGGGATGAGGATGTGCAGAAGACGGCTTTCAGATGCTCGTACGACCACTATGAGTTCTTCGTTATGCCATTCGGTGTAACCAATGCACTAGCTGTGTTCATGGGACTCATGTACATGATATTACAGCCGTAGCTTGATCGCTCTGTGGTAGTCTTCATCCATGACATTCTGATATACTCAGCTACAGGGGAGGAGCATGCCTACCATTTGCGTGTAGTACTGGACACACTCCGAGATAACCATCTTTATGGTAAGCTCTCGAAGTGCCAGTTCTGGATCTGAGAGGTACACTTTCTGGGACATATCATCTCAGAGGCTGGAGTTGCAGTGGATCTAGTGAAGATCAAGTAAGTACTGGATTGGGAGCCACCTTGGAGTGTGATGGAGGTACGGAGATTTCTGGTTCTGGCTAGGTACTATCAGAGATTTGTGCCTCACATCTCCAGATTTGCAACACCACTTTCAGCATTAATGAAGAAGGGTAAACCCTTCGTGTGGTCAGATAGATGCCAACAGAGTTTCCAGGAGCTGAGGCAGAGGCTGACTAGTGCACCCATCTTGAGGCTACCGGAGGAGGGCGTTGGGTATGTTGTCTATTGCGATGCATCAAGGACCGGGCTCGGATGCATCCTGATGCAGGAGTGAGTAGTGATAGCTTATGGTTCTCGTCAGCTGAGACAAAATGAGCAGAACTACGCCACTCATGACCTGGAGTTAGCAGAAGTGGTCTTCACCATGAAGATGTGGCGACACTATATGATGGGCGAGCGTTTTACAGTCTACTACGACCGCCAGAGTCTCAAGTACATCTTATCGCAAAAGGAATTGAACCTGAGACAACAGTGTCGGCTTGAGTTTCTCTAGGACTATGACTTCGAGATATTCTATAATCCTGGGAAGGGGAACGTTGTAGCAGATGCTCTCAGTAGGATATCAGGCATTCAACTACTAGGAGAGGCGATAGAGTAGGTGTCCTCGTTGCAGATATCCTTTGTGGATCGAGATGGGAAACCTTTCTACAGTCTCTTACAGTCACACCTCCACTTCTTCAAAGATTCATGGAGGCGCAACATGGGGATGTTGACTGTGAGGCTCAATGTGCATAGATATACATAGGGTAGGCACCTGAAAGATTTTTTGTAGGTGGGGGAGCATGTCATTCTCTACAGGGGACATACCATGGTACCAGTGTCGCTTCAGGAGGAAGTGTTTAGGGAGTTTGACACATCGCCTCTAGTAGTACATCTTGGTGTGGAAAAGATGTACCAGGACCTCCGACGACAACACTGGTGGCCAGGTATAAAGAAGGGAGTAGAAGAGTTTGTCTCACGATGCCTCACTTGTCAGCAAGTGAAGGTGAAGCACCAGGTTCCAGCATGTTTAGTTCATCCCTTAGAGGTCCCAGAGTGGAAGTGGGATGGAATATCCATGGATTTCATGATGGGACTTCCACATAAATCCAGAGGTCATGACTCAATCTGGGTGACTGTCAACCGACTCACTATGTCGGCACATTTCCTACCGATCAGAGAGCAGGGTTTAGTAGAGAGATTGGGACGCCTCTACGTTCAAGAGATCATACGACTTCATGGTGTGCCATCGACAATCATATCTGATCGAGATGCTCGTTTCACTTCCCGGCTATGGAAGGGGTTGTAGGAGGATTTCAATATGCAGCTTCACTTGAGCACCACCTTCTATCCTCAGATGGATGGCCAGACTGAGAGGACCATTCAGACTCTCGAAGACCTGCTCCGTGCATGCGTCCTCGACTTCAGTCTCAACTGGTAGGATCACTTACCCTTGGTAGAGTTCGTGTACAACAACAGCTACCACTCCACCATCGGGATGACACCTTTTGAGGCACTGTACGACCGACCTTACAGATCACCTTTGTGCTAGAATGACCCAGGGGAGTCAGCACTCATGGGACCAGAGTTGGTGAAGGCTACGACAGAGAAGGTGCAGGTCATCCAAGAGCGGATGAAGACTGCACAGAGCTGGTAAAAGTCCTATTCTGATAAGAGATGGAGACCTCTAGAGTTTGAGGATGGTGACCATGTCTTCCTATGGGTCTCACCTTGATGAGGTCTATGGTGATTTGGATGGGGTGTCAAGTTATCTCTGAGGTTCATTGGACCCTTATAGGTCCTCAGAAGAGTAGGTGAGTTGTCTTATCGCCTGGCTCTTCCACATCAGTTGCACCGAGTGCACGGCATTTTTCACGTTTCACAACTGAGGAGATACGTGCATGACCCGAATCACATCATAGACTGGGGTGAGCTCGACCTCAACGATGGGGGGAGAATTTCTCGGAAGTTCTAGTGGATATCGAGGATCAACATGACAGAGTCCTTTGTGGGCGGTTGATAAATCTTGTGTGTGTACGGTGGAAGCACAGGAACCTCCAGGAGAGCGCAAGGGAGCATGAGGCTCAGATCCATGCTCAGTACCCCCATTTGTTTCCCTAGTTTTGAGTTTTGGAATTCGGGGATGCAAATCCTTGAGGTGGGGAGAATGTAAAGACCCGAAATTCTGTGTTTTTTCTTTCTTAAATTCATGGGATTTTTACGAGTCCACGAAAATTTATAGCTCTTCATTACGAGGCCCGGTGTTCCCGGAATCAATTTCTGAAGTTTTATTCGGGTACTTTTAGTAAATGTACGAGCATGATTCTATATCTTTTAAAACGGTGCTTAGAATTGAAATTGTAGGGCACTATTGAACTCGCGGCACTGGTATTCGCTTAAGAAGGCTTTCACCCCGACGACAGATGGTCAAGAATGGAAGTCAGATTTTGCAATTTTTAAGAATAAAGTAAAATAAAAATAAGCGTGGATAATTTTTATTTGTGGTGGTTAAAACCTCCAAGGGGTTGTTAGTGGTGGAGGCCACCACACCATAACCTCCCATGAGAGGTTATGGTGGTGGAGCCCATCTGAGCTTAACCTCCATTGGGAAGATAATTAAGGTGGGGACCACCCGAGCTTCTTAACTCCTTGAACTCCCCATAAGTGGGGGAAAACTCTTGAACTCCCCTCTTTAAATTTCCACTCCACTTGAATTAATTAATGGAACATTAATTAATTAACACTACCACAAAACGAGGCGAGGCCAGCGCCACCCTTTATCAGCTCTCAAAAAAGCGCTGATAAAAGTACCCCTTTATCAGCACATTTTTTAGTGCTGATAAAGGTATCCCCTTTAACAACGCTTTTTTAGCGCTGTTAAAGGGTACCCCTTTATCAACGTTTTTTTACTAGCACTGATAAAGGGGGGTCTTTATCTGCGCTTTTTTTAAAAGGGCTGATAAAGGGTATAATTCCAAAAAAAAATTCATTAAAAATATATATTAATATTTAAATATATAGATATAGTATATTTATATAAATATAATATATATTTTTAAATATAAATTTAAATATATTTTAGCTAAGTATAAATATATAGTTACACTTAATATATAAAATATTCAGTGAAAATTGATTATAAATAAATTAAAAAAATATTTTTAATTAATAATTTGATAATTATTATGTAGTAATAGTCATTTAATAACAATTTTAAGACTACAAAAATAAAAAACAATTAAAAAAAGATCCAAAATATGTTGAAAACACAACTCAATCTTCAAATGACCATAACTTTTGATCTGGGTGTTCATTTGAGCTCTACCACATATCGAATCGAAGCCTGCGACGAGCTCTACACCCCTGTGATCCGAGAGTACCCTGAGAAAGGTTTTTTCAAGGCTAAAATGGCCTAGAAAGCCTCAAAAAATGAGTTTTTAGTTGTGATACCCCGATATTTTAACATTTTGTGGATTTTCAGGCTCGTTTAAGGGGGTATGATTTTCTTTTTTTGGATGGGGACTGAATTTATTCCATGGTATTACATTCATATGAAATTATGTTTATAAAATTTTATCGTTTTTCATAATGAACTTCTATTTATAATAAAATATATAACAATATATACATATTTTTTATATATTCACACATACAAATTTAATTATAAATATAAATAATAAAATATATTTACATATAAAATATATTAGTTTTATCTAAATAATAACTAATATCCATTTTATTTAAAATACCAATATATAAATATTTATATACCTATATGTTAATCTAAATATATATATATATATTAATATAACTACACATATATATTGATATCACTATAAATATATATATTAATATAACCATATATATATATTATTATAACTATATATTATTATATGAATAAATATAACTAAATATATATATAAATAAATAGATATGTCATTAACTCGAGAACAAATCAATATGGAAGAAGGCTTTAGGTGCGCAAGGGGGAGGTCTCGTGATCAAATCTTGGTGGAGGCAAGGGCGCACACATGGGGGTGGATTTGGGGGGCTAATGCTGATAAAGTAGGTGGATGTTGCACTGATATAGGGCGGTGGTGGGTGAGTGCAGGCACTAGAGGGTCTGTAAAGAGCTGTTAAAAGGAGGGATCAAGCACTAGAAAAGCCCCCCGATTGGCATTATTTTTTTTAATTTTTTTTTAATTTTTTTACTTTTATTAGTGCTAAAAATAAAGTGCTCATAAAGGACCCTTTTATTCACACTAATTTTTAGCACTGATAAAAGGGACCCCCCCTTATCTTCGCCGGCTATAACAGTGCTTTTCCAGCACTGTTAAAGGCCATTTTTAGCACTGATAAAAGTGGTATTTGTAGTAGTGTAAATTTGAAATATTTTGAATTCATGACAAAAATTAAATAATAGAGAAATATATTATTTCATTTTGGTTGGAATCTATTAATTTGGTGGAGACTTGGAAGAACTTGGAGAATTATCCTCCCAACAAAGAATGCCTCTTCTACCAACGAGGAACCTTTGATCGAGGAATGAGACCGTTGCCCACGAGGAACGCTGAGGACGTCGTCTTAGACTTCGTCTTCTCTGAACTCTCCTTCCACCGTCAATGATCAATGTACCCCAGGTAGGGGATTTTAGTTGAATTGGTTTCCATTCTTCATCATTCAATATTTTTGGAATGTGAATAGCCAATTGTTAGCACCATAACGAGGAGGGCTTGGACTGCACTAACACGGCCCACCCCTCCCACATTGTTTTCTACTCACTTGTTGATAAAGGTGGTGGTGAAACAATGCTAACAGAAGAGTGAACTGCGGTGGAGCAACGATGGCCAGTGACAGGCCGGCCGTGAAGGGCACCGACAATGCAAGGGCCGCCGGGTCACCGGAGGAGCGTGGTGCAGTCGCGTCGCATGGAGGACTTGGCCGAGGAAAGTGCAGGCCGCGTTGGAGTAAGGTTCCAGGATGGTTGCCAGAGGGGTGTGCCGCCGTCGTGCTGCACGAGAGGAAGGGTCGCAACCAAGAGGGCCACGATAGTCGGACAGCGAGCGCGGCGCCGTCGCGCCGTGAAAAGTCGTGGCCAGGTGGGCCGCGACGGACGGAGGAGGGCGGCCGGCTGAGCCGACCATCGGCGGGCTCACCACAGTCAGGACCCTTTGGTTCTCTCGGACACCAGGCCGGCACCACACGCCAGCTGTTACTGAGAATGGTGGGGGGGGGGGCTGACCCCCCCTTCCCCCCTTTGCTCGGTCAAGGCGGGCACCGCGAGGGGCGGCAACCGCTGGCTTCGGCTGGCGGACCGCGCCACCCGCGGGTCGGGCTGGTTCTGGTGGGCCGGGCCAGTTCCGGTAGGTTGGGTCTGACCCACGGACCGTGTCGGACCTCAGTCTGGATCCAGACCCGGGTCGGTCCTGCAGGGCCGAATCAGACCTGGACCCCGATCTGACCCATTTCAACTTTTTGCCCATATATTTGGCTATAGGTGTCCAATTGATGAACCATCTATGCCCATGAGAATCTTGGAACGAGACGGGTTTTTTAGAATACCCCACTCAAGGTTTGGACGCAGTTGGAGTATGGCCAGGTTGGATTGAACCTAAATCCAACCGGGCCCCTCGGAGAAGAAACGCCAGTAACTCACAGACCGGGTGTCCGATAAACGTGCTGTCTATCGCGTTTGGTTCCTTATGATGAGACAGAAATATGAGATACATCAACTAGAGACTTCATGGAAGTTGATGTATTGACACTTGGCTCGAGGAACGGACCCTCCCAGAATCGAGCGTGCTGTGTGCGGGAAACCTATGGCTGGTTGCGACTAAGATGATGGGATCCCTCGTGGGTTCAACAATGAAAATACTGGACTAGGATCCTCTGTGGGTTCGATATTGACAATACTAGACCAGGATACTTTGTGGGTTCGACAGTGACGATACTGGACCACGATCCTCTGTGGGTTCGATAATGATGACTTCTGTATCGGGATCCTCCGTGGGATCGATAGCGTCTATACTATTCCAGGATCGTATGTGGGTTCGATAGCGGATATGATTCAGTGGCTACATCTAATCATCTCTACCCCTCTACTTGAGTTAAATACCTGTGCGAGCTGAGTCTTGACTTTATGTTGTTATCATCGAGATGATTGACTTTACTTCCTTTATAGAATGTGTTGTGCGTGGGCTCGAGTGTTGGAGCCGAACTATGATTGGTAACTCAGGTATATGTATGGGCATATACCTAAGTAGAGATGGTTGATAATTCATGATTGTATCTTACCATTGTGGTTTATCCTTAGTGGATTCTGCGAGACTTTCAGGGGTCTCAGGTTCCCTTACTAAGTATCGTTATACTCACCCCTACTTGGGATTCGCCCGCACCTTGTTGTGTTCTATGCAGACGTCGGTTAGTAGTGATCAAGGCTGAGGGACATGGACAAGAGGCTGATCAGATATGGACTAGACAGGATGTAACTCAGGGATGAGTTGTTCAAGATCTATACCCCCCCTTCAGGTAGGATTTCCCCGGTGGATGATACCGGAGCTGTTTTACCTTTTTACTTGTACTTGTACTTCAGTTGGGTTTGTATACTGGACCATTTACTTTCAGCACTCTACCTATACCAGTATTTGTTTACCACTGCTTTTATTCCAGGCTGTGTGTGTTACAGGTTTAAATCAATGCCTTACCTTTTCGGGTTACACCTTTTGGTGCTAGTCACCAGCCCCTGGCCTGTGGAAGGCGGGCTTGGGGTAGTAATGGCACAGCCCCCGAGGACGGGTCATAACAAAAGGATCTATAGAATTCTTGGTATCCTCCTAGATGTGTCCCATTAGGCCAACCTCTTATTAGCATTAGTTATTAAGATAAAACAATTAGAGTATGAAAAAAAACTAAACTATAATTAAAAAAGAATTAAAAAATGATGATAAAAGAGTGAAAATAAACTATATCAAATATATTATTAAAAGAACACTGATTATCATGACCATGAAATTTTATTTATTACTATCTTCCTATAGATTCCTCAATATTCCATTTTTCGCAATTAAGTATTAGTATACCTCAGTTTTTGATCTCGCATTCTTTTATATTTTTGAATTTTCTTCCACATGGTGGTGTTGTTATGAATTTAAATGATTTATTTAAAAAATGGTGTATGTTGAATATTATTTTGTCCTCAATAAATTAATGTGAAACAAATAGAGTGGGGACTTTATCAATGATTTATTATATTTACTTCATATAACATTTTTGGCTTTATCAATTGTCTTCCTAGATTGAAAACATATATAACTGGATGATTCTTAGATTTAATATCTCACATATTTGGACTAATCTTTTGTGTAAAAGGAAGATTATGATTTATTAATATATTAGAATTAGTTACTATGATGTTAAACTAATTTAATAATATTCATGTAATGGTTATTCTTATATAGATTTAGTTTAATCATACACGATCTTCTTGATTTTCCACTTACTCTAACTTAACTGGGGAAATCTTCTATTTTTTCACCATTGAAACAATTATTATATAGAATCTTCATTGAGAAACATAATATTATATTGGATCCTTGATTGTGATATTTATCAAACATAATTTTCTTTTATTCTAATAAGTGAATTTGAATATCTATGGTAAATATTACACAACTTGAATATTCACTTCAATGGTAGTGTTGTATCAAATATATCCCCGAATCTTCATGGGTTATTTTGATATATCATTAGTGTTTAATATAACATAACTAGTCGAAAATTTATTTTATTCATATATAGAAAGGTGAGTTTCTTAAATAATCATACACACTGACTCAAAATTTATTTTATCCATCTGTAGAATATTAAATAGTTGGACAAGTCAAATATGGATAGAATAGTGTTTATATAAACATTAAAATAATAAAAATTAATGTATAATACTAGGATTCAAAAATATATTATTAATTAATTCAATAAAATCCTAATATTGGTCAATTTATATAATAATCTCCAAAAGACTTCTGATAATTAAAAATATAGTAAATTCTAATAAAATATAATAATATTTCTAGTTTTATAAATGAATTACAGGGGAATGATTTTGAACTATATATATTTTCTTAGAGGGATTGAAATTAGTTATCCATTTCACCAATATTCAAGATATTTGGGGTTCAAAAAATGACTAAAACATCTTATGACTATCCTTTAGGTAGTATGACATGGGAGGTGATGTGTAAGAAATAACAAAGTAGACTATAATTAACAATAACTCAAAATTCATATCTTATGGTCCATATCCTATAAAAATACCTATATCACCTTCTAATCAAGCACACCATAACCACTATATGACTAAAATTTCTTTCTATATCCCTTTAATAAGGTAAATATGTCAACCACACATGTCAAATTAAAAATTTACATTATACTACTTATAGTTATCAATTATTTATCAATAATTAAATCAGTATTTTACTCATTATATAATTTTATTCAATGTATTATTCAATAATTTCACAATACATACTTTAAAAAATATACCATCCTTCAGAAAATTTATCATACCAATACCATTTTTTTATATAATTCACTATCCAATTTTATTTTTCTATTTTCTTTTTAAAACGGGAATTTAAAACAAGATGGCCATTTTCTTCTAAAAACACATATTTTACCAAATCCATAAAATAAATAATCATTCATGATATGTTTCATTGACTTCCTCTTTATCCGAAATAAAAATACACATAATCTATATTCCACACCATGATATTTTTCAACCATTATGTTAAACTATGGCTTATTTTCTTCTATTTTATGGTATATAATTCACTAAATTACATCACTAAACCGCAATATAAGAAACAACAATCATTAAAACCATTTCTTATCAATAACAATCATAACATAGTTTATTATAAGTGATCACTATAGAATCCATAACACTTATCCTTTATAAATATGACCAAAAACCTTTCTAAAGGTGGAGTAAAATGATATAAAGACGGCTAGACCACAAAATGGGTGATCTAAAAACCAAAAACTCAACTCTTATTCCTACATTCACCTAAAAACCAATCCCTCCACCTTTAAAAAAATAAAATAAAAATATAGAGAGATCATAATCATTTAGAAACTATATTAGAATCCTCATAAATGATTCATGTCCTTGAGAATCAATACAAAACCTAGAATCAACCAAACAAAACCCAGAACTCTACTATTATATGAGATACCTCTGTTATAGAATATATAATCATCATAAAAATAATAGACACAATATAAACGACTATATAAAAATAAAATCCAATTAAATTTCTACAAAACCACAACTTATACACATGGATAATTGTTTATAAGAAATCAAAGTAATAAACTAGTGTATATAACTATCACTCCCATGTAAAGTATTCAAATATACCATACTACCAATAAAATCACACAATCTTATAGAGAATTATTATGTTTATCCTGAATCTTCATATCAATTACCTGAATTCCATTTACTAATTAATATCAATCTCTCTTTAGTCAATAGAATGGGAGTTATCATGAAGATACCTCAAATTATACAATATAAGGAAGAAGTCATGAACATGTTCATTTTTTTTGTCGAAGTGGTAACCTATAAAAAATATTTAGAATCCACTATATCAACTATATAGTTCTAAAATACTATGGGGAAAGAATTATATATCACTAAAACCACTATTTTCCATGTTAAGGAGAAAAATTTAAGAATATATAACTAGGTTACTTAAAATATAGCGGTTTTATACATATTTCATCATCAAAATTTTATAAAATCATATAAAAATACATTTTCTCAAATATAATATGTACTTTTAGAAACATAAAATACAAACATTATGAACCGATGATAACTGAATCCACAAAATGTTTTCACTATAAGGGTGATCATCACAAAAATCTAAAATTTTCCTTAAACTACACCATTGCAATAAACATATTATAGCTTATATTATATATGAATATAACCAAAGGTAAATTATTCACCCATAAACCGATAAAATTAAAAAAACACACATGAATCATATCCACTATGTTTTAGACAATACGTTATATTTGACCATCTTTAGAAGGATAAATTTAATTTTTATGGTTAAAGTGAGAGATGAATGAATGATGTAGACTCTTTTGTACTCATAATGGAATATATATATTGGGATAACATATGATAATATTAAAAACACTATGAAAAATAACTATGATTTTGTTATATTGTTATCTGAAAACACATCCAATATTCTCAACACTTTAATTTCTA
The DNA here is from genome assembly GCA_963277665.1 of Viscum album. NCBI lineage: Eukaryota > Viridiplantae > Streptophyta > Magnoliopsida > Santalales > Viscaceae > Viscum > Viscum album. The sequence continues at coordinate 1,298,887,393 of OY728135.1, forward strand.
TAAAATGGTTTGTTTTCACTAATCAATCCAATACATCTCTTGTGGAATCCTATCTTACTAAAACTTATTGAATTACCATCAAAAAATTTGTAGGCATATAATCTCAGTTACATAGTAGAAAATCTAAATTTAATAACAGACTAGCTAGAACACAATGCTTGAAATTATCTTGGTGAATAAAAATAATTAATATATGAACTCTACCATAACCTTTTTCAAAAAAAAAATTCATGCCTTGAAGGAATAATAAATATTTTAAATACCTAGTATAACTTATATAAGTAAGCTATAATGATCATTTATGATAGAATCTCACCTAAACTATGTGAATGATACTTTTCATCCCTAATAAAACCATCCAAATAATCTCCACGGATAATATGATAACCCCACACTTACACATTAGAATATCTTTACCAGGATTCCTCTACCTAATTTAACAATGAAGAGAACACTATAATTTTTATATTGGATGAATATACCTATAACCTCATATATATCTAGATATAAAAATTTATGCTCCAATATCATCCCCCACTCATATCCATCTTCATGAGAAATATCACTATATGATTTTTTTATTTCTAGGCAACTTTATTTATTTTACTGGCAGTATAAGAAACCTCAAAGTAATATTTCTATACGAACCCCATCTATTTATACTAACAAAAAATTAGATCCCATTGATAGGAGATATATAATAGCCATTTTTAATTTGAAAAGATACAAAAGAACAAGATAATGAGTTAATTATAGAATAACATCAATGAAAACAATATAGTTATAAGATCAATTTCTAGGGTGAAAAATCACATTCATGAGAGTGTAAATTCAAAGACCCATAAGAGATAACCATAAAATCATTAATTAATACACATCCCAATACATATTGATAAGACTTATCATAAAACTCTTATTTGAATATTTCCTTTGAAAAGTGAGGTATAAGAGCATTGATAGACTTATAATTCAATTATTTGAGATTCCAAATAAAACTTAACCATCCATACAATTTTATCCTTTATAATAAGTGTAGTAAATATTGTTATGATCTTAGAGAAATTATAAATAAACCATCAATAAAAACCAAATTATCCAATAAGGGTATATACCTACACAATGATCATGGTAATACCTAAGAAACTACCACATCAATATTTATATAATCAATAAACACTTCTTTTTAGGAAAAAAGGCAACATAAATGAACCTTATATGTCTAGAGAATTCAAATGGATAGTTTTACATATATTTTATGTTCTTAAAGGAAGACCAATGATGTAAATATACACCTTTATCAAACTAGACTGGATCCTAAAATTTTTATATAATACCAAAGACATAGAATTTCTATCAATATATATACCCATTGAATTCACTATGGTAGTTGAAACAATGTATGAAAATCAACTATGTGATTCTTGAAATAAACAAGGGTACACTATAAATTAATGGTTCATTGAAAAAATTTAGGTACACTTGGTGCTGTTAACTCTATTGTATAGAACTATCCATGTCATTAACCACTAAATTATCACCCTAATATAAATTATTTAAAGCCCATTTTTTAATAAATAAATATTATAACAAAAAATTAGAATATTAATTACATAACATAATGATGCACTACATATCCATTTTTGTAATGTGACCCAAATTAACATACATGGATATGACATCAATTTAGATGAATATTCATCACATTACAAAAGCACATGCTTGGGGGCCATAATAGTTTATTGTCTTTAAATAAATGGAAACATAATATTCTAACATGGTAAAAAATATTCAATATAACCCTTAAATATCCATCCATTTCGTGCCCCTACCTAAAGCTTTTCTCCATAACCTAGGGAAAGGAAACATAAGAAAGGGGTGGGATCTGTTTCTTAGTAGGGGTAAAAAATGGAGATATATAGTTATAACATGAGAATAAGGGTATGTGGACATGATCATAATATTAGAAGATCATACCCTTCATATAAAAAATCCAAATCATGAGTCATGTCATACAAATTGGTATTTCATAAGATACGAATCATAAGGAAATCAAGATAATATTCCATGAGAGAATAACATAGGAATAAGATACGGAATACTGGAAGAAAAAAACATGTATCGTAATTATTTATAAGTAAATGTACATTGAGAAATATTATCAGGGAGATTCATGGGGACTATAGAAAGTTGGTAGGACACACTACCATCCCCATTTTCAATACATTCTTTATAAGGGATCATGTTTCTCCATCTTCTTATTGTGGATCAGATTTCCCCTTCTTCCCATAGTGGATCAAGAACTTCGACTTGTTCCCCATAATTATATCATGGGATATAAATATTTTTCTAGTTCATTATATAGAGATATTGATCTCACCCATCACATAATAAAATTATACATACATATGTCAGAAGATAATAAAACATTCATCATATCATGACCCGTAAAAAGAGATGAATTTTATAAATATCATATCATATCCCATGAAATGAGATGGGAATTATAAAATTGTCACCATATCATAACATTTGAAAATAAATAGTTTTCATAATAATTTCATCAAATCCTAACCCATGAAAAGAAGTGAGTTTTATAGGCATATAATACAAAGAAGAGAAAGGAGTTTCATTAACAAATTTTCATCTTAATCATAAACCATTAAAAGAAATAATAGGAATGGTATTCTAGTATTATATCCCTATTAAGTCATAAATGATATAAAAGTATATCATCATATTTTGAGAAGGATCTTGGAAGACCACTTGGATCATTTCTTTAGGAAAATAGACTTTCATTAAAGACCCATTTCCCAAAATAGCTTCAAAAATCATATTCTTGTAAAGAATAATCTGAAATTTATTTTAATAAATTTCTTGAGGAATATATATATTTTTTTGAATTTTTTTAAAATGACTGTTCCTTTCCAAATCCATTTTCATTGAAAATAACCATAAAACATATAACAGAATCTTTCAAAAATTTGGAAAACCATTTTTTTGAAAAGGACTTTGAAAATATTTAAAAGAACATTTAAATATAATTTAAAACACATCTTGAAGATAAAAGTTTCATGAAAACCATTTTATTTTAAATAACCTTGAAAAAATATAAATTAATCTTGAAAAAATTTATAAAACCTTTTTTATGAAAATAAATTTTAATACATATAAAAGAATCTTTGAAAACCTTTTAAAAACTTTCCTAAATGTAAAACATTTTTTAAAACAATTTTCTTTAAAAACCAATTTATGGAAATGAATGTCCCAAATATTAAGAATTTATTTATCTTAAAATATAATGTCATAAAACTATAAATGAAGAATAAAATGAAGGACTTTTATGATGGAAAAAAATTCTATATATGCCAAACATTCCTTTTATGCTGTAAAATGTTTAGAGAAGTGCATCGATTGTAAAATAACAAGAAGATGCATTTTTTAAAACCATTTTGTTTAAAAAAGTAAAATATGGGGAAAAATTTATATTAAATAAGATAGTATAATAGTATAGAATTTTTGAAAAACCTTTTAGAAAACATGGTTGTGGAAGAACATATATTTTCAACCGAAAAGAGAAATAATGTGGAATTTTACTAAAAATGTTTTCTTTAAATTATATTGTGTACCAATGAGAGGAAAATTAAAACCATTAATTTAATATATCATGAATAAATTCCTTAGAATAAAATTCATGAGATTTATTTAGACATTGATCATAATATTTTATGAATGGAATCCTAATCATAAAAAACATCGATAAACGATGAGATTGTAATAATAAACTATTACCACTTACTAAATTTGAATCAAAATACAAATGAAAAGATTAATTTACTTGAAGCATAAACATAATGCATGATATAAATTTTCAAATGTTAGTATATCACTTTATTGAAAAATATTTTCACATAACATGGTATGTATCTTCAAGAAGGAAAATTGAGACAAAAATTACTTTACCGATTTTTAACTTTTGAAACATAATTCCACGAAAGAGAGATCACAAAATGGATTGGTAAAATAACCATAAATTTAATTATAAGAATCATAAAATAAATTAATGTGTGGTATATACACCATACTTAATAAATTATTGGCGAATAAAGAAAAATTCTCATAGAAATAAAAGTGTGACTAGAAAACCTTTACCTTAAGTGTTGAATTTCTTCATACACATTAAAACCTAATGTAAAATAAATATAAGTTTATAATAAATATACCATAGAACCATATTCCTATATCTAATACAATTTATTATTTTATTATTACTTTATATTACCCATTTATTAACTATTTCACCTTAATGTTATGTTTTGGGTTATATCAGTTTTCTGTTTCCTATATGTTTTGACTTTTTATTATCGATCCTATTAATTATATCATGATTTAATTATTTAAATAATGTAAAAAATTACATATATAAGATATATTGTATACATAAATAATTAAAATATTCTATAAAAGATAAAAATATGAATTGGAAGACACCTCTCCCGGAGATGGAGTTGGTACCCATGCATAAACAATAATTTTGTTTTATTATCATATTGAATGAAAAAAAGAAAATGATATATATATATTATAGTATAATTATTATGTCTTAAATATTTTATAAATTTAAAAGATCTATCATCAATAAATTCCATGAAAATTGTGAGTGAATCACATCACTTGGAGGATGCGGTAGTCCACACATCCACAAATGTAGTTACTGTATTTACAAACAATGGAAATCATGAAGGTATGTTTTATAAATTAACTATATAAGAGTAAATTAAATATAAGTATCATATATATTATATGGAAATAGAATTTATATATTATTTTCAACCTTCATTGGTGATAATGGAAGAACGACTGACATCTGTTCATGAGGTTGTAGTATTCCATACATAAGAAAAATGATCATGTATCCCATTTGATGGTAGTGTGTGTGAGTGTAGGTTAAAACATTAACATAAAAAATATAGGTATATTTATTATATTTAGTTTATTATATAATTATTTAATATGAATAATTTTGGGTGTTGAGAATGAAAATAAGACCAAAGTTCTTGTGAAAGGATGTTAACTCTCCTTTGGGTAACTTCTTTTGGTATGCACCAAAGGGATTATTCGGTTGGATTTCTCCCCAAATTGGAAACTCTAGGATGAAGGAAAAAATGTTGGGATTTTAATTTGTTAGGTTATTGATGAGAAAAATTATATTTATTGGTGTGTGGACGTGAGAGGGGTGATTTCCTTTTATAGTAGGGGAGGAGTGACATTCTTGTAAATATAAAAACATAGACACGATTGAGAGGTCTCCCTTACATCACGTGTCTCCAATAATGATATATATTATAGAAAAGGTATTATTTTGTATAAATATTTCTATAAAATGGATTTTTAACAATTTTCTATGTTATTTTTTCACTTATCTTAACGTTCAACCAGTATGTAAACTTGTTTTGACCTTAATTGCTTTAATTAATTTTAATTACATTCCCTGATATTGTTGCTGAAAAAGTAAGTTGAACTTATTAGAAATTATATGTTATTATGATTCCAGATAGTAAATATATTTTTCCAAATTTAAATAACAAAATTAGTTGAAATTAATTTAAAATTAACCATGTATACATGATAGTAAAGCGATGTTTTAAAATAAAATGTTCAAAAGTTTGAAATGTTTTCATATCTAATTTTAATGTGAATTTGTTTTCCAATAACCCAAAATAGATTTATTTATTTATAATGTTTCTAAATAAAATTGAAAATTTATTTAATGATTTATTTAAGTATATCAATAAATAGGACAAAAAAGTAGTTTTCAATTAAAATATAGTGTTTTTTTATTATTCATAAAAATATGAACCTTTTTTGAAAAATACCCAAAAAATACCCAAATTAATTTTTTTATTATTATTTTAAAAATGAAGTTTATTTGTTCAAATAAAAATTATAAATGTTTCAAAAATTAGATTTATAATAAGTTATTCATTAAAATGTGGTTAAATTTCCTTAAAAAATACTTCTATTTATTCATATAATTGGATTTATTCCTATCTTATACCTATCAAATTAGTTGGATGGGTATAAAAAATATTGGATAAATATATAATATATAAATTTTATTTAAAATATTAATCAAAAGTGGGATTTTAAAATAATTGAGATAAAATTGTGTTTTTACATAGAAAAATAGATTTCATAGAAATAGAATTTCATTAATTTCAAAAATTTATTAATTTGATTTCTAACTAATTGATAACCAGATGACTAATTTTTTATACATGTGTAAATATATTTTTATATTTTTGTTAATATATTTTTTTAACTTCCATTCCAATGGATTGGTGGTAAATTTAAAAACATTTTAGTAAAAATATTAATAGTATTTTTATTTTGGTAAAACTCGGCCTTGCATGTCACAAAAGCTATCGAAGGAACTATGTGTTGTGTGTAAAACAAGAAAAACATAGTGTTGTATGTACCAAAATTTAATCTAAGTGTTGTTTATAGTGAAATATTATTTTTTTGTTTCGTATAAGGAAAACCAAACACAACAATTTTATAAAACAAAAGCTATATTCAGTGTGGAATGAAATTAAATATTTAAAAAGATTAAATTAATTCGGAATGTTTTTTTTCACAAAATCTCAAGGTGTTACATTATTCCCCCATTTAAATGAATTTATCCCTCTAAATTAATCTAATTCATAAATGGTTTAGTACTTTTATGTTCATTTCATCGAAACCCACATCATAAAAAAGAATAATAAAACTATCTTTCAAAATGGAATGTTAGAAACATAATAGTTACCCAATGTAACTCCTAAATTGGTTTTGAAAAAGGATAATATAGGTGGAAAGTAAAAAAAAATAGATATAGAAGAGAAATATACCTATTAAGTTCTACTAGAGAGTGATTTAGTATATGGTTAAAATAAAGATAATGATCATAAATTAATAACCCAAAGAGGCTTGAAAAAGGCCATTGATATCATAAAAAATGATGATAAGAGGAAAATATTTTATTTCAGGACCCTTGATCAGTTTCAACTTCCACTCTTACTCTAAGAAATGTGGTTGAATATTTAATTCTAGAAGTAATAACATATCAGGAGGTATAATGATAACTCATTCCATCTTTCTTAAGATAACATCTTATAAGAAAGGCTAGCACAAGTTATCAAATTTTCAAAAATCCTCATATGGTGGGATAATACTTGATTTTATAAAACCTCATCCGAATTTTAACTTAAACCATTCCATAAATGGTTAACCTTATAACCATTTCAAAATATGAATGTTAAAATCTTCAATAATAAGGTCAATAAATTTCCCAAAAATAGTATAGCATTGATCCCTTACATATCATAAAGTAGTTCTTATTTTCCACACACCAAACATGTGAAAACTTTCATCATGTATTCTCTTGAAACATGGTAAGGACCATAAATAATTATTTAAAACAAGAATTATTCTTATTCAACTATTTATTTGATATATTCCTTAAATCCAAAAATGTTGTTACTCCATCCATGATAGAACAAACTAATTTGTCAAAAATCCTTTATCAGTTCTGAGGAAATCAATACAGTCCAATTTACCTATCCATATCCCATATATATTTATACAAAAACCATTATCTCAATATTAGGAACATATTAAGGGATATCTTACATTATCAAAATTTCCACCTTGCATTAAATCACTTTTCTAGTCCATCAGAACCATTAAACAAAATCTTGTTAATCCTTACCAAAAACCTAAACTAAATATCCTTATATATTTTAGAATTTATAATTCTTAATTAAAAATACATAAACAATTTGATTATTACACTTCACCCCATATCCATTAACACATCAAACTTATCCTATTACATAATACCTATTTGCTTTCAAATTTCCTCTATAGTCTCATCATCATCAATAATATAATCATTACTTAAATAACCTTGGAGATTATCTTCAAGATCATTCCTACTAGGACATCTATTTTCATAATTACAATTCCTTCCAAACATAAAAGATAGGAATATTTAAAATAAATTCGCTAGTAAATTATTTCCTCCCATTTCATAAACTGAACATTTTATTTTCACTTTGTAGTAACTTGATTTTTTTCCTTTTCCATAATCAAAACATCACCCCATTCCTCTTAGAAATTTATTTGGGTGTTTTTTTCAATATTCTTGACACAAAAGAAACTGAATATTATTTTCTCTATGGTCTTCATTAACTGAACTCTCAAATAACACCTCCCTTAAATTATTTGGTGAGTCCGTGAGTCTTTTCAGTTATACATTATTAATATTTTTTCATAAAAACTGATTAGGAATAATCACAACATTCTTCAATCTAGTGATCATTCCATTTTACTGCTCATTAGTAAATTTTCTATAACATTCAATACTAACCAAGTTCATACTAGTTCCCACCACTTAATAAAACTACAAATCATAATCATATAATCACTTATAATAGTGGAAAACCACATAGTCATGACTAATCACTTATGGATGTCTAAATTATGACACCTTATTTTAATTCTATGACTCCTTTGGGTTATCCATAGAGACATCCCTAGACATATCCATTGAAATATACCAAAGGATATCACTAAAGTTTTATCATCATTGTTTCCAATGTTTGACTAAACCTTTCCTTTGATACATACAATAGTGACCTTGGCTTACCATACATGTATATTTCATCAATTTTAAGGAATATTGAACACATTACTAAAGTATATTCCAAGGGACTGTAACAGTTTAGTGTCTTTCGAAATGTAGAAACCTAATATTCTAACATGGTAAAACATCTTCAACATATCCCTTAAATATCAATCCATTTAGTACTCCTACTTAGAACCCCTCTTCAAAACACAGGAAAACGAAACATAAGAAATGGGTGAGCTTAGAAACTTAATAAGGGAAAAAATGGAGATATGTAAGCATAACATGAACATAACGATATGAGAACATTATCATAACATTATAAGATCATACCCTTCATATCGAAGATCGTAATCTAGAGTCATTAAATAAATATTGGTAGCTCATAAGACATGAATCATAAGGAAATCAAGAGAATAAGCAATGAAAACATAACATAAGAATATGGAATATAATTTTGGAAGGAAAATAAACCTGTGAAATCATTCTATATAATTAAGGGTACATTAAAAAAACCTAACATGGAACATCATGGGTACTAAACCTACTAGGAGGCACACACCACCATCCCCATTCATAGTTCTTTCATTATAGGGGGTCAGGTTTCCCCATATTCACATAGTGAATCAGGTTTCTGCTTCTTCCCATAGAGGATCAAGTTGACCAGCTTGTTCCCCATCATTATCTCATGGGATATAAATTTTTTATCCAATTATTTTGAGGGAGATATAGGTACTACTTATCACATAATAATATCACACATACATGTGTCATAAGATAATTAAACATTCATCCTATCCCAACCCATAAAAAGTGATAGGTTTCATTAACATCATTTAATAACCCATGAAATGAAATGGCTATTATAAAAAACTCATAATATTATAACCTATGTAAAATATATAGGTTTCATAATTTTTTCATTTAAGCATAAACCATGAAAAGATGCGAGTTTGATAAGAATATAACCCATGGAAGAGAATTGGGTTTCATATATAACTTGTCATATTAGTCATAAATCATTCAATGAAATAATAAGAATGGTATACTTTGATTATATCCATAGTAAGTCATAATAATATCAAATGATATCATCATTTATAGGGAATTATTTTGAAAGATCATATGGAATATTTATTATGAAAAACAACATTTCTTTAAAGATCCATTTCAGAAAACATTTTAAAAAATCTATTTCATGTAATGAAAGACTTTAAATTTAATTCAAAATATTTTTTGACAAAAATATACTTTTCTATTTAAAACACCTTTTTTTTAAATAATAAAACATTAATTGTTTTTTAAAATAACCATGAAAAAAATAATTGAATCTTAAAAATATTTTTTAAAACCTCTTTTTGAAAACAACATTGAAAACTTATAAAGGAAGATTTAAAAATAATTTAAAAACACTCTTGAACATAATTTTTTTTTAAACATTTTTCTTTGAAAATGACCTTGGTAACATATAAAGTAATGTTGAAAAAATATTCTTTTAAAATAATAAAAAAATCTATAGAGGTAGATTTGAAAATCATTTAAAACTCATCTGGAAAATAATTTTTTTTAAAATTTTATTTCATTTAAAACTTTTTTAAAAAGATGAATTTCTAGTATATTAAGAACTTTTTTATTAAATATAAATCTTGCAAAATTTTAAAAGAATAATAAAAGGAAATAATGTCATGATGAAAGGTAAATCTGTGCATGCAGAACATTCCATTTGTGCCATGAAATGTTTAGAAAATTTCCTTGATTAGAAAATGATAAGAAGATTACTTTTAAAAACCTATTTAAAAAAATAGTAAGACATTTTTAAAAATTTATTTTAAAAAACATTGGATAATAATATAAATATTTAGAAAACATTTTTAGAAAACATTCTTATGTAAGAACACAAATTTCAGGCATAAAAGTGAAATAAAGTTGGATTTTGTTAATTTTTTTATAATAATTATAAGTAACAAATTGTATCAAAATTATAAAATAAATTTTGGATATAATGAATAATTATATAAGAATAAAATTAATGAGAGTTCTTGAGATATGGTCATAATATTTCATCAATGGTAGTATAATTATAAACAATCATGATAAATGATGAGACTATAGCAATAAACTGTTACCAATTTTGTAACATTTAATCATAATATCCTTTAAATAAATACATTAAATTAAAATTAAAATATCATGAAAATATTTACATTCATGAAATAACATGTCAAATTTTATCATATACACCCCATAGAAAAATACTGGTTCATAACATGGAAAGTATCTCAAAGAAGGAAAATTGAGACAAAAATTACATGACTGATTTGTTAACTTTTGAACCATAACCCTATGAATGAAAGATCATAAAATGGATATGTTAATACCAATAAATTTAAGTATAATAAACATAGAATACCTTGATCGGTATTATATACATTATAAAAAAGAAATGAGTTGTGAATAAGGTACAAGTCTCATAGAAATAAAAGTGAGACGAGAGAACCCTTACCTTAAGTCTTGAATGTATTAATACAGGTTCAAACCTATTGCATAATAAATATAATTTTTTTATAAATTTAACAAAAACCATATTAATATATATAATACCTTATATTATTTTATTGTTACACTATATTATTTATTTATTAACAATTCCATGTTAATGTTATGTTTCAAGTAATATCTGCTTTGTTTATCCAATATGTTTTGATTTGTTATTCATGACCCTCTTACTTATATCATGATTTACATATTTAAAAATGAATAATATAGTATAAGTATCAAATATATTATTTATATAAATAATTATAATATTCTACAATATATAGAAATATGAAATGGAATACATCGTTTATGGAGATAGTTGGCCATACGCAAGCATGAACGTTGTCTCCATTTTCATGTCATATTGAAAGAAAGAAAGTAAATGATATATATATATATATTAATATTCCAGAATAATTTTTATTTCCCACATATCATATAAATTTACCAAACCCATCCTTAATACATTCCTTGTAAAGTGTGAATGAATCACATTGCTTTGAGGAGGTGGTGGTCCACACATGCTCAAATGATGTTTTTCTATTTACATAAAATAGAAATCATAATGTTATGTTCTATATAGTATTTAAATAAGAATAAGTACATCATAAATATTATTTTTATCATATATAATTATAATTTCAACCATTATTTCCATCCATGAGAGGTGGTAAAGGAAGAATGAATGACATCTGTTCGAGAGGCTCCAGTCTACCATACACAAAAACAATGATTTCGTATCCCATTTTATGTCAGTGTGTATGAATGTTGGATAAACAATTAACATAAAAATTATTAGAATATTTATTATACTTATGTTTTTAAATAATAATGTAATACTAATAATTTATGGTGTGTATAATGAATATAAAATAAATGAGCTTGTGTAATGATGTTACCTCTTCTTTGGGTAACTCATTTTGGTTTGCATCAAATTGATTCCTTGGTTGGATTTATAGAATAATTTATGACTTTTTGATGAAGGTAGGCAATTTTACAGGATATTGGGGAATGTTTTGAATGATATAAATGTTTTTGAGAGTTGTGAGGAAGTATTGGGGGTGACTGTCTTTTTATAGTGGAAGAGGAGTGGATTTCTTGTAAATATAAAATAGAAAACACTATTGAGAGGTATCCCTTACAATATGTGTCTCAAATAATGGTCCATTTTCTATAAAAGAGTGTATTTTTTTATAATATTGACATCCAATGGATTCGGGACACATTTCTAGGTTATTTGGCCACTTTAGTGAAAGTTTGACCCCTAAGTAAAAGAATCTTAACTTTAATCATTATAATTAATTTTTATTAAATTCACTAATATTTCAAGTAAAAAACTAATTTGAACATAATATGGATTATTAATTTTTAAAATTCCAAATATAGAATCCATTTTCAAATTTTTTATCACAAAATTAGCAAATATTGATTTAAAATTCACCATTTTTTACTATTTAATAAAATTTTAAACATCTCTGGGAAACACCAAAAATTCAACCAAAGTAAAATTTTATATTATGATTTCAAAAGGAAATTTTATTTTTCCAAATAAAAATTATAAGCGTTTCAAAAATTATATTTAAAATATGTTCTCCCTTAAAAGCCCATAAAATTATCTTTTTGAAAAATATCTCTCATTATTCATATAATTTGATTAATTCTTATCTTATGCCTATCAAATATATTAGACGAGTATAAAAAATATTGATTGAATTTATAATATACAAATTTTTTTAAAAAATTCATCAAAATTTGTATTTTTAATTTATTGAGATAAAATTGTGTTTTTACATAGAAAAATAGTTTTATTAGAAATGGAATTTCATTATTTTCAAATTGTGCTTACATCATTTTATAACTAGTTTATAACCAAATGAATTATTTTATACACATGTGTAAATAATATTTTCACATTTTAGTTAATATTATTTCTAGCTTCAATTTCAATGGATAGATGGTAACAATAATAATAATTTTATAAAAATATTAATAATATATTTTAGTTTGGTAAATCATGGCCTTTCATGTCACACAATCTATCGAAGGAACTCAAAATTATGTGTGACACAAGAAAAAGATAGTGTTGTGTGTACCAATAGTTAATCTACGTGCTTTTTGTAGAGCAAGAATAATTTAATGTTGTGTATAAATCATTCCAAACTTAGATCTTTCATATACGAAATCCTATATTCATTGTTGAGTGAAATGTAAAACATAATAAGATTAAATTAATTTGAATTTTTTATGGAATGTTAGGATGTTACATAAGGTTAAGTTCCTTTGTAAATATGGAAACATAAACAACTATTCCATATGTGAGATACATAATCTCCAACAATATTTTTCATAACTATCAACCTTCATAAACATATCATACATAATACATTTCTTAACATCCTTTGGAAATGAAGAATAAAAAGGGTGAGCTCAAATGCTGAGTGAGGGAAAAAATGGGATATATTGACATATCCTGAGTATAAGGGTATGATAACATGAATATAACATTGGAAAACTATACCTTTAATATCATATATCATAAATTAAAGAATTTTCATAAATATTTTCAACTCATAAGATATGAATCATAATGGAATCAAAGAACATTAACCATGATAACATAACATTGTAAGAATGGATAGATTTTTGTCATAATCATAAGAATAGAAAATCTTTTCCATAGTATTTCAAGTATCATTTCCGATACTATCTTAATGGAAGGAGTTAACTCACCAAACCATCATAGTGGTCAAAGTTCTCCCCCAAGATTATCATAGTGGACATAGCCACTTCCCAAACTAGGTTCATTCATCATCCGAGTCCAATTTATCTTTTGTGATATCAATAATTAACTAATGAATTACAAGGATATATGTTTCCCAAAAATCATAGTTATAACCTAACCACTATACTTAGTTTTAACGTAACTACCATCATTGATTATAATGAAACCACTATTGCAAAATAAAATTCATGCATATATGTTCCACAAGAACATAAAACATTCATAATATTAAATCTCATGAAAATAAATTGGTTTCACAAAAGTTTCATCATAATGTAATATATGAACTTGAAAAAGGGTTCATAATCATTTAAGTATTTCATCAAAGAATTACACATAAATAATTTATGTGTTTCTTAAAATTTTTATCATGGTATAAATTATGGAAGATAAATAGGTTTAATAATCATATTCTCATCAAAAAAGTTAACCATTAAGGGAAATAATAATCATGATATACTTAGATTATATCCCCAATAAAGCATAATTAATATATATGTATTTATTCATAGATGGAAAATGATTTTGAAATATCACTAGGAACATTTATTTAGTATAATATCCTTCCTACTTAGAAAATAATTTTTTATAACATATATAATTTTTAAAATAATTTTCTTTGAATATTACATTGGAAACTTAGAAAGGAATCATTAAAGATCATTTAAACCATTTTTAAGGGAAATATCCTTGAAACTATGAAATCAAATTCTAAAACCAAATATTCATATTAAATTTTAGAAATAATTTTCATTGAAAATATAAATTGAAACTTATAATGGAAGATTTTAAAATAATGAGTTTTTCATTATGATGGAAAATACTATTTATGTTCTAAATGTTATAGTAATTATTCCTATAAAAATTTCAATAAAAGACAAATTGGAATTGTTTTGAAAGAAACATAAATATTCCATTAATTTTTTTAAAAGTAAAACATGGGTAAAAATGTATTTAATATATCCTTTATATAATTTAAAAATGATTATTGAATTGTTTTTTTATAAAATTATTTTGGAAGAGGGAGGATTTTTGACCTAATAGAGAAACAACTTCATTTTTTTGTAGAAATATTACTTTTGAACCTTGAGTATATAAAGAGTTTCAAATAAATATAAAACATTTATTCATATAAAATAATAATAGGATAATAATATACATTATTTTATTTAGAGATATATCATAATATTTCATTATTGGAAGTATAATCATGAACATTCTAGATAATTGATGAGATTGTTTTTTAAAACCATTAATACTGAGGTAACTTTTAATAAAAGGAAATATGATAGAATAACATTATAATAATGATAAATTTTCATTATAATATATAAATTCATGACCTTACATGTCAAAGGTCCAATATGTACACTCTATAAACGAAGATAGTTTCTTAACATAACTTATGTCTCAATGAATGTAAATTGAGACAAAATTCATTAACTGCTTTAGTAAAATTTGATCCATAAACCCCAAGAAAGGGATATAATTAAATCGATATGTAAATAACCATAATTTTTTTTAGAAGAATCAGAAATAACATTCATGGGTAGTATATACACCCCAGAAAATAAACATGTGGTGAATATGTAATGTGTCTCAATGAAAATAAAAGTAAGATGAAAATACATTCACATGAGTCTCAAATTCTTTAATACATGTTTGAACATAAAATATAATAAATATAAGATTATTATATATCTATTAAAGAAATATTATTATATATACCATTCCACATATTATTTACTTATGACCTTTTATTAACTCTTTGCTAACAATTACTTGTTAAAATCACATTTTGGTTTGTAACCCCTTTGTTTTTCATTCATGTTTGGATTTTTCATTTTATGTCCATTAACATAGATCATGGTAGCATAATATAATTTTGTTAACCATGATGTAAATATCATATATATTTAGTATATATGTATTTAGAGTGATCCATAAATTTTAGAGATAAAATATGAAATACACATTCCATGGAGACGGTAAAACATACGTATGCCTTGTCATTATTTATATTTTTTCGATGGATTAAAAGAAAAAAAGATATATAATTTATTACCATTACAGAATAATTTTTATTTCACACACACACACATATAAATATATTTCAAAAAAGTATATTTAAAACAATCCTTATTCACTTAATTGTAAATCATATGTGAAAAACTATTCACATCGATTTATGAGGTGGTAGTCTACTGTATACATGTGCAACATTATCACATAACTATGTAATGGAATTTGACAAGGTATATGTGATATCATAATTCAAGAAGTATAAATATTAAAATAGTGTATTATATATATAATCTATCATTTTTAACTTCCATATAAAATATAAATGAAAAAAACATCACATCAGTTCATGAGGCGGTAGTCTGTCATACATGCGAGCAAAAATATTGTTTTCCAATGGGTTTGGTTGTAAAAAGGTATATTTCATATTATACTTAGATATATAAAATAATATCATTTATAAAATATACAAACATTAAATCCTTTATAATATATAGAAGTTAAAGGTAGTGATGGAAAATGAATAACATCATTTTGCGAGGAGGTAATACATCATACACACAATTGATTATTTTTATCCCATTCAATGGAAGAGGAGATATATTTACGTTAGTTAATTTAGAAAATAACACATAATTATATTTGATATAATTTTTTTATTTTATCATATTTTTAAAATAGTAAATTCAGTGGAAGAATAAATATAACCGAAATATATTTTATAAGGTTTTACCTCTTATTCAGAGAGACTATTTAGGTTTCCAACAAAAGGCTTCCAAGGAATGATTCTTAAACAAAATATGTCCCCTAGGATTATGGGATGGATATAAGTCAATTATTATGTTAGTTATTGGATTAACCAAGGGTTATTTAAGGTATAATGATGGGAGGAGAGTGGGTGGCCTATTATTATTGAGGTGAGTGGAAAAGTAGTAATTTTTGAAGTGACAAATGTGTCACAAAGTACTTCCCATTAAAAATGGATAGAAAATGGAAATTATGTAAATATATAATATATAAGGTTTAAATATATTCATAAAATGGGTCTTATAATTGTTCAAAGTTCATTCTTCTCGTATATTTCTAGTTTGAACCCCACTAAACTTGTTTTAAACATAACCACGCTAATTAATTATTACTGTTTTTACTATTCATTATTCTTTAAAAATAAGTTGAACTTTTTAGAAAATATATTTTATTCTTAAAAAAAATATAGAATTAATTTCTCTAAATTCCATTCATAGAAGTGAAAATGTTTTGTTTAAAAATAATCTCTTAAATAAATTTAAGGAGAGGGTTTCCAAGAAGAAATGTTTCAAATTTTTTACATGTTTTTATATAAATATTAAATTTGAAGTTTGTTAAAATGAAAAAATTGGATTAATATATATATTGTTGAAATAATTCTACCTATAAAATAATATATTAATTATATTTATGCTTTTAAACGCTTTAAAAATGACAATTCTTAATAAACACCAATATTTTCTTATTATTCATCCAAAAATTTATCTTCTATAAAAATTATACAAAATTAATTCCTATATAAATTTTTAAATAATTATTTAGAACATTAATTTTATTTTTCCAAATAAATTTCCTAAAAGTGGAAAAAAATTCAAAATGTATGCTCAAAATGTGGAAAAACAGTTTGTTAGAAAAATACTATATTTTTGTGTAAAATTTATTTTATTCTGATCTCATGTCTCGATAAAAAAATAAGATGCATGTTAAAGATTTTATTTAATATATAGTATTTATATTTCATTAAAATCACAAAAAAATGGATTTCTTTAATTTATGTAGGTAAACCACATTTCTTTGTATAATTATTTCGGAGAAAAAGATTTCTGTTGTTCTAAAATGGTTTTTATTTCCATTTATAATGTTTTATCCACCAAATAATTCTGTAGATATACATGTCTAAACAATATATTTTCATAATTTAGTTAATTATATTCACAACTTCAATTCCGATATCTATGTGATAATTATCATAGTAAATAATAACATTTTGTTGTATTTGACATTTTTGAATACTTTGTGTGGTGTATAACACAAGATACCCTTAACATAGAATAAAACAAAAGATAAACTAATATTTAAAAGTAAATAAATATAATCCCTGTGTTTCATATAACACCAAATCATAAAAGTACATATTTTTATGAAAAAATATATATTTCAAAAATTCTAGAGGTGTTATATTCTACAACCTTAAATAAAATTGATGCTTGTAATTTTAACTTTCACTCAGAAAAAAAGTGTTTAACATTTTAAAACCCATTGGTGGGAAACCCACATCCAAAAAAAGGTTAAATGAACTTACTTTGGAAAAGAAAGAATGGGTTTTGTGGAGGTTATATGCAATAATAAAAACAAGGATTCCAAATAAGAGAACATAGGTAGGAAGTGATTATTTAGACATGGAAGAAAAGTGTAATATCTAAATAATGGCGGAGAGTGGTAGAGGTCACTAATAAAAATAAAATGAATGATATTATGAAAATAAACATCCATAAAAATATAGGCAAAAAATGTATGAAATATGTCACTGGTATCTTCAACAAAGATGGTACTATGACAAAATTTTATTTCAAGTCCATTTTCATAATGCTAGGGAATTTTCAAGGAAAAAAATACTTAATTGATTTCAATAAATTTTATAATAACAATATCATCCTTTGGTTATTCTTTGATCAATTTCCCCATCTTCCCATACTTTATAAAATGAATATGATATTTTTTATGCCTCAGGCACTATAGGATCATAAGATCATAAAATAGTGATAATTCATTCATTATTTATCTAGTTATTATTAAAGAAAAAATTGTTTATAGAGGCTATATGATAACATCTATTTTATAAGTAAAACTGAGACCTTTCCCAGAAAAGAAATATCCCTTTATTAGAAAAAACACTTACAGAAGTCTTAATGTAGAAGATTTACAAAAAATCCTTCCCTAAAAAAGAATGAATATCATCTGGAACTTGATCATCCCAATGAAAATGATTACCATTAACACCTTTGTTAGCAAGCCCATTTCCAACGCATTTGCCTCTCTATACACATGATTAACAAAGTGGTCTCTTGAATAGAGAGATTCCAGACATCTTGTCCAGTGATTAGTGAGCTTCCAAGAAAGATGAAAATCCCTTGTTCTAATAGCAGAAACTGCCTCATTGGAGTCACATTCAATCCAAATCTTGTTCCAACCCTGCCATCCCTCGTTCTCCACCACAACAATGAACCCAAAAATTTCCACTTCAAGAGAAGAATCAATCTAGTCTAGTGACTAGTGAGCTTCCAAGAAATACCGAGTATATATAATTGTGGTTTTCTAATTTTCTTTGATAAGAAGGTTGCCGAATCTTTGCGTTTATGTGTGGATTATCCAAGGTTGAACATGATGACGATCAAGAACTGGTATCCTATTAGGAAAATTGATGATATTTTTGATCAGTTGAGTAGTGTTAAGATATTATTTATGATTTATTTGAGATCAGGATATCATAATTTAATGGTTAGACTTTTAGACATACCCCAGACTCCTTTTAGTAGAAGGTATGGTTTGTATGAATTCTTACTAATTCCACTGGGTTGACTAATGAGTCTTTCGTATTCATGGATTTAATGAATAGGATAATTCCTCTATTTCTAGATTCGTTTATTGTGGTTTTATTCAATGATATCATATTGTACTCCGAGTTAGTAGATTATTAGTCCAAACTTAACATCATCTCGAGTACATTGAGAGAGCATCAGATATATGGAAATATAACCAAATGTAGTTTCTAGATAAATGAAGTGCATTTTTTGGGCCATATCAGATTAGATGCTGGAGTGTCAATGAACCCATATAAATTCATAGCTCTGATATATTGGGAACATCCAAGGAAATTATTTTAAATTCATATATTTCTAGGATTAGTATGTTATTATTGACATTTTATCCAAGATTTCTCCCTTTTGGAAGAACCAATGTTTGGGCTGACCAAGAAACGGGTAAAGTTTGTTTGGTATGATGCTTATGAAGTATATTTTCAAGAGATGAATCGAAGGATGAAATCAAAACATATCCTCATTTTACCTATTCTCGGTAAAGCATATACTGTTTAATATAATCAATCCATAGTTAGACTCAGAGCAGCTATAATGTAAGAGGGTTGTATGGTTGCTTGTGGATCTAGGTAGCTGATACCACATGAGAGAAAACAAACTAATCATGATATAGAGTTAGTATCCATGGTATATTCCATGTGATTGGGGAGAAACTATCTCATGGGTGAGATGTTTGTGGTATACATGGAACACAAGAGCTTCAAGTACTTTTTTTCTTAGTTAGACCTTAACCTTCAGCAGAGGAGGTGGGTTGAATATCTTTGATCTTTTGACTTTTAATAGGATTATAAAATAGGAAAGGGAAACATATTTTTCAAAGCTTTGAGCCGTAAGACACAAACATAGGTAGTACTGAATTCCTGTGACAAGTGGAAAATAATGGACCGCTTCGAAGTCAACCATCTATATGTTCATGAATCTCATGGTTGAGAAAACCTGATTTTGACATCAGTTATACCTGTGCTTTTGGACTAGATTAAGATCAAGCATTTTTCAGATATTTAGGGATTGGTTCTGAGATAAAAATTATACAGTGAATAGATTCCATTAGGTCAGTCTCTCTATATTATCAATTATATTATTTTCCTTGTCCATGTATGGGTTCTTATTGGCTTGTGCCAAGAGTTGATGGGGGAGTTTTTGCTTTTATATGGGAGTTTCAACTTGGTTTGAAAAATATATATCATGATCTCCATAGATAGTGATAGTGGTCAGAAATTAAGAAGGAGGTGGAAAGAATTATGGCTAGATACTCCACTCTTCGGTAGGTGAAACCCAAGCATCAGAAGACATCTGGTATTTTGTAGCCTTAACCCATACCAAAGTGGAAATGGGATGATGTCATAATGAATTTTATGATGATATTACCCAGGATGACCCATAATAATGTTTTTTATTGGTTATTGTGGGATTAATGACTACGGTATCCCAATTATTACCTATTAGGGAAATGTTAAATGTTGAGGACATGGGAAATCTTTTCATGTGCAAGGTGGTTTGGTTTCTCGATGTTTTGAGTAGTATCATTTCAGACAGAGATACTTGTTTCACATCATCTTTTTGGAATCATATTTATTATGGATTGGGATCACAAGTTATTTAATGATAAATCTATAATCCACAAACTGATGGTCAATCTGAGAAGACTATTCATGTTTTGAAGGATATGTTAAAAGGCTGTATTTTTGTTTTTAGTGGTTTTTGGGAGAAACATATGGAACATAATGATTTTTCATATAATAACCGCTTCAAGGAATCGATCCAAATAGAACCTTTTGAGGAATTGTATGGATTCATCTATTTTTTGATTGGAAGAAGGTGAGTCAGCACTTGTTGGTCCTACTATCATGCAAGAGACATCTGAATAGGTTCAGTTGATCATACACTGATTACTGACTCTATAGACCAAGAAAAAAATAGATGATGACCCTCAAAAAATGAACTATAGAAATCAAGGTTATTCACCTTTTTTTCCTTCGGGTGTCACCTATATTGGGGAAACACCATATCAAGAATCATGGAATGATAGCACCCAGGTTTGTTAGGATGTTTGAAATAATTGAAAGGGTCAGTCCAATGGAATACCATTTATCCCTTCCAAAATGAAATAGTTCTGTTCACGATGTGTTCCACAAGTCATAACTATGAAGATATCATATAGACCCTTACCATGTGATAGAAAAAACATACATCAAGATTTGTGACGAGGTTTCCTTGAAGGATAATCTGATATAGGTTTTGGATTGTAGTGAGAAATATCTTCTGGCTCAGACTATACCGTTGGTTCTTGTGTATTTGAATCACAGACAAGTTCTATAGGAGACCAATGAGAGAGAGTCTAAAATTTCATCATAGTGGCCATTATTTTTTTTATTGAGATCTCATATGGATTCTTGGAGTAGCACAAAGACATGCTGTAATATAGTGTGAAGGTTGTAAGATCATGTCTTTTTATAGGCTTGTCTCTCTTTAAGTTTTTCTTTTTAGCCTTGTGGGAAAAGTCTTTTTTGGAGACACAGATCCTTTTTCAGATACAATTTATAAAGTTAGAGGATGTATGTTTTTTTAAATTAATAGAGTCTAGGAAATAATGGTTTAAGTGTTTAATGGGTTCTTGGTAAGCTTAGAATACTTAATGGGGGTCTAGGATGTTTAAGAAAAAAATGGGCTGAAATATCAACTGTAGAACATTTACATTCCCTGTAAAGGGATTGCACATCATGTAATTGTTTTTCTTTTTTAATAAAATAAATCACAGGATATGGTTTTTTAGGTTATTTCCATTAAAAACATTTCCATGATGTGTAACCACATTATGGGCTGTGTAAATGGCTGAGTTGTAGTTCTAAACATGTTATTCAGATGATTTTTTATTATTTTTCTATATCTCCTATCCTCTCAACCATAGGGTATTCTCCAGGTGATTTTGGAGTGAAATCCTATATTCTAGATGTTCCATTTTTTTATCTTTAATCCCTAGTAATTTCTTTTGGTCATGTTTCTTCATTCATCCCTTTGGTTCTCCAACCATTATGGTGAAACCTGTTGGCTTATTTAATTTTTGTTTTTATCTTGATTAGTTTTTATCTAGGAACTATTTTGAAGCCATCCAAACATTTTTTCTCATGGCTGTTGGACATTAGAACAATTATTGGATCATTGGTTAAAGGTAGGGGTTATAAATCATGACTATATTATTTGATAATTTCCAAAATTATGCAATATTGTGATTGATCCAATTAAATGTGATCCCAAATTCAATTAATAATAAATAAGATTATTTCTTGAATTCTGGATAAAATTATTTTTGATTTTAGTGTTAACAAAAATCTATGTTTTTTGTAACTCAAGCTAAAATTAGTTTTATGTTCAGTGAAAAATATAAAGAAGATTAAATTTATTTGATATAAAATATATAAGAAAACATCAGGGTATTAAAAATTGGCACATAATCTATGCTCAACTCGATTTACATGAGGATGGGGAATATTCTTGGACTGTACTATCTCTATTCCATCTAATTCATTTAGTCTAAAAACCATAGGAACTCATTTATAAAAAAAATTATAAGAGGAAATTATTATTTGGATGCATCTGAAACTACTCAGGTATATCCATTCCCATTATGTGGACTTCATACTACCTATAGATAAAGGTTGTGAAAATATATTACTAATAATATTATCTTAAAAAACAATGGTTGATTTCCTTATAGATATATAAAAACTATTATCATGAAAATATAGACAAATATGTTCAAATCAAAACATTGAGTGCTCTAAAAAAATGGGAGAATCTATTAATAACTCCGCCTTTTGAAAAATTTCCATTGAATTAAATGAAAAAAACAATATATTTAAGCTAAAATATTCAAAATAACTTTATTATTCATAATTTAATTGGTTTTGGATAATATCAGAAAAGGTATAACTTAGTGTTGAATATCTGGGAATTAAATGTCTGCAAATTAAATTTCTCTCATGTTATCAACTAGCATGTCTTTTAGAGAAATAGTAAAAGGGTATGATAATTCTCATTACATAAAATTTAAAAAATAATATTTATATTTTAATGTTGGGAGTCTTTTTAAACTTTATTACATTATATTTCATAGATAAGAACACTTTTTATAACTCACTCTAAAATTTATTTCATGTAACCTTATTTTATCACTTATGTTGAGATATTTGGTCTTTTACTACCTATATTTTCTATTAAATAAGATAAATTCTAAAGTAATCAAATAAGTTTTTCTTTTGTTAATAAATCCAACAATGAAATAAATCCGCCCCTCTCTATATTCTATTATAAAATAGATCCTTTATAATTCAAAAAACTCTACCACAAAAAACAATGAAAGGTAATCCTTAATGAATCATCTTCTCTATGGAATTATTATTAATGTTTTTTTGTATTATCCAAATAAAACTAAACAATAGAAACTAAATGGTCTCTTAATTTTTCAAACATATATATAAATGTAGAAAAACTATTATGTATTGAGAATCAAATTCATTTAGTGTATTTTAAATATAATAATTTTAATTTCCCTTAAAATTCATTTATTTTTAAAAACTATCACAATGTTGGATGATAAATGTACTATAAAATAATATTAACCCATTACCCAACACCCTCTTATAAAATCATGATTAGTAAACAATTACCACCACTACATCAGGTTATTTGGACCCCTATATCTTACTCGATCACCCTCACTTTATTTTCAAGTTAATCAAAAATGATATTGTTTACCTACCAAATCATTTTAATCCTCATAAGTGCCTACTCAAAAATAAATCCTAAAGATAACTCCATCCATTTTAACATAATCTCAAGAATAGTATCTATTAAAACCTTACAAAGGCTGGTAGTAAATTCGGTATTGGGCCTCAAATCCCACATAAAATTGGACACAGGATGAAAACTACTGATGAGTGCATACCTCATGTAAAATGGAATGAATTAGCCTCTTTAATCCTTGGGATACAAGTACAAAAACTAATCAAAACCAATTTTTTTTAAAGGAAACAAAAAATTCCAATAATAATAACGATTACATATAATTTCATATTAAATAATAGACCTAAGAACACTATAAAATACTGGAAAATATATATTTTTCATATGAAGGTTTAAAAAATCCACTAATAACAAATTATAATCATGTATTGATCAAATAAAATCCAATATGTTATAATATTTTTATTTAAAAGTATATACAGGTAAGTATGTGTATACAGGTATACTTAGTAGGTTTGTCCCATGAAAATATAATCACATTGTATAATAAGAACACTAATGATCCATTTAATAAGCTATGAAAATTGACCATATCCCATATTAGGTCATTTATTTAACTTTCCACCTTAGGTTGACCCTATACATTTATATACAATAAAATTATAAAAAATCATGATAATACTGCAATGGTGGTACCCATCACCCACTTCCACGATAATTTAGTTTCCTTCTTATCCAAACACATTATGAACTAATAATCTCATACCTTCCCAAAATAATATATCTGAATCTCATACCACAACCAAATATAAAAAACATAGAACACTACTATTTCTGCCATATTTCACCATCACTACCACAACTATTTATCTAAAATTTGATTTCAAGTAATAAATGTTTTTTGGGTGTAGAAAACTATATATTTAACCAATATAATGTATATTGGGGATTTAATTATAACTTCATACCTCATTTAGATTTTGGTTGGGTAATATAACTCAATAGGTTATTTTTATATAATAAAAATTTAGAATGTAATATATAATAGAAGGCAATTCCAATCCAAGGGTCCAAATCCATTCCAAAAACCCCTACAACAATTTAGTCACCATCATCATCCATATTATACAACTACTACATGCAAATCTTATGATAAAAAAGAAACAAATCTACCAAACATGTCAGGTAAGAAATTAATATTCTATATCTTAATTATTAATCAATTGTTACATTATTATTTTCTATTTTACATATAATAACACCCATTTTCCCCAATACTTCTCATACAACATACTTTAACCCATTTAAAATAATTCAAAATATCACCTCAATAAGTATCAATTTCTTAAAAATCCACTATCCACATACAACATAAAACATTAATAATGTAAATTCATCACCTATATATTCATTTAATACTTTATAATGTATAATAATATACACCGCATTTATATGTTATCCTAAAAAATTATTTTTTCAGTACAATTTGGAAAAGTTTCCCATCCTTATAATTTTTATTACAATTTGATAATTTGTATCAAATATATATCCATGGTTGAATATAACACCCAATCATGAAGAATGGTACTATACCAACATGCTAATAAAACTACACCCAATATCCATTAATTATCAAAATTTAACCATATGATTTACACTCCTTTCTCCCACCATAATAATAAATAATGAAAATTATAATTTTAAAATGGAAAATTATTATAGAATATATATAAGAACATCTAATTTATTTCCCACATAAGAATCATTTTAGTTTATATAAAAAATCATAAAAATTAATACCAATCATGAAAAATAATTTTTAATAAAAAAAGGGAATTTATGAATCATGTAAGTGAAATTGAATCTAAAATCATCACATCCCAATATAAATAGTTGTAATTCAAATACTCTAATTATATTATGAAGATCATATATCATATCTTGAAACCATCATTCTCTCTTTAATACTCTATAATAAAATTACATAACCACTAAAAAAACTGGGTTTAGAGGCGGTTTTGTGGCGGCGGTTCACAAAACCGCCACTAAACGTTTTCAGTGAAAGGTTTCACGATGGTTTTTAATAAACCGCCGCGAAACCCAATTTTATTTCAAAAACCACGACTCTTTCCCCTACCCCTGCCGCAGTTCCCCCCACAAACCCTCGCCCCTCTTCCCCGATCCCCCCTCTTCCCCGACCCCCCCCGGCCCCGGCGACACCCGCGCCCCCCGCGCCCTCCGGAGACCCCCGTACCCCCCACGCCCCACGCCCTCCGGTGAACCCCGCACCCTCCCGGCACCCCCCTCGACCCCCAGCGACCCCCGCACCCTGTGCGCTCCCACGCCCCCCGCGCCCTCCGGCAACCCCCTCACCCCCCGTGCCCCCACGCCCTCCGGCGAACCCCGCACCCCCCGGTGCCCCCCTCGACCCCCAGCGACCCCCGCACCCTACGCGCCCCCCACGCCCCCCGTGACCCCAGCGCCGTCCGGCGACCCCCAAACTCCCTGCGGCCTCCGGCGACCCCCGCACCCCCCGGAACCCCCTACGACCACCTTCTATTTTGGTAATTTTTTGTTATTTCTTTGTTCTTTGATTCGAATCATGAATTTGTTACACAATGTGATTCTACTGCAGGGTAGACACTATGAGTTTGGTTTAGAGCATGAAGAATTATAAGTCATAAAACATTTTAAAGTTTTTAATGGGTTGATTAGGATTAATTCAAACTAAGGATACTTTTTTGGGTATTTTTATAAATCGTGTAATTCACACCATGAAATGGGTTCGTGACATTAATTATTTAGAACCAATGGTTTTTATCATGATTTACATATTACCCTTCTTCTATTCAGTGTGAAGACCTCCCTCATAAATCCTAGAATGATTTTAGATAATATTGGGTATCTTCCTCTACCAGATTTCTTTTCTTGGAGCATTTGTTCACTAGTGTGGTGGGTTGTCTTCCTTTGGGTACGTGTAATATCATTCACTCTCTTTATCATTTATGTTCTTGGTTTGGTAGTGTTGTGTAATATGGTTTCGATGGTTTCATAAATAATATGTGTTATAACTCAATCCATTTTGTTTTTCCGTCATTCCTTTTCTATTTGAGGAATATCTGCTTGTTTCCAATTTATGTTGTCGAAGGATCTTAGGTTCCTTATGTTTATAAGGTAGGTGTATCTATACAAGCGGTTCTAATTTAAAATTTCCTTATATTATTATTAATTTCTTTGGCTTGTTTCATTAAATTGATGGATTTAAATGGATTTTATGGAAAATTTACATCTTTTTAAAGAGGTATTTCTTCAAAAATGGGTTTTCTCACAAAAAGTGGTTGACTAAATTCTTTATGGTTTGGCCTATTTAGATTGAATTTTTTATACTAATGGATGTGTATCATTATTTTTTATTTTAATTTGGTTTCATAACTTTATTCTCTAAAACAAGATACTACTTTAATGTCTCTTTATTACACATCTCCATGTATAAGACCCTCTTGGGAGACTTGCCTTGTTTTCCCTAGTCGGTTCTTTATAAATTAATATCAAAAGGAATATTGAGCCTGGAATGTTACGACACTTCCTAGTTTTGGTTTAGTTTCATTGGTAGAGCATATTTAGTAGCACTAGAATTTAGTTAATATGTGTGGGATGGTTCCTAGACATCTCACCTCCATGTATGATTTCAAGTTACTATGGGTGGTTAGTTATTTTTGAAAATATTGTCACTTGGTCTTTGTTGTTGATTGAATAAACTAGATTTGGTGTCTATTTAAAAAAAACTATTCCTTTCTTATGTTTTATATTTCATTAATAAAATTCATAAATTCATAAAATTATTATTATTTTAAATCATAAATATGGATTATGGAAGTTGTTCTATGATTTAGGAATTTTCTCATGACTAAAGGGGTTTTCATCTTGTATTTGTTAGACGATTCCTACTAGAAGATGTCTTATGAATCTAAGTGATAGATTCATGAGACGGGTTTAATAGGAGAATCCCTTAGTGGTATCTTATTTAGTGGAAGTTATAATATGAACTATTCACACTTTGGTTATGAAGGTATTAAAAACCCAGGAGGAGTAGTGGATCATGACTCAGAATTTACTAACAAGAATCCACCTATCTTTCATGGTGATAATGGAATCTAGAAATATGAGGAGAGGATTGAGTAGATTGGTAGGAGATTTAAAATTATAAAGATTCCCAAGTAATCTAAGGGGTGGGGGTCAACATATATTCTTGATGGATTGGGAACGAAATGGTGAGGCTCAGTTGTGCATGCTATATTTTATGAGCATCTTACGTGGGAATCCTTCAAGAAAATATATAAACTATAGTTTTATCCTAAAATGTTACATGTGGAAAAGACCTGATACTTTATAACATTATAAAAATGGGAATGTATTGTTATAGTGTATTCCACTAACTTTTCTAGGTTGGTGCATTTGAAAGTGGATATTATTACCAATGTTTACATGAAATCTCTAAGGTTTGATATTATGCCAAGTGTCTCCTAAGAAACCTGAGTGTGACATGGATTTATATTTATAGTGACACTTAATTTTGATATACCTACACACTATTGTTTGATTTATATTCATGGACTAGATTATGCATTAGAAACCATTAGTGGTGGCCTACTTAATTTACCTCACACCATCTTCAGTACATGGATTGGTACCCAGATAGTCTTCTCTGTCATAGGAAATACGACTTTGATATGGTTGGTTGTGTATGAAACCATTCAAAAACATCATTCCTCTTGGAGGACATCTAAGGTCAAGCCTAAACAATCACATAATGTCTCAGGTTTAAAATTCATTATGATCAGTTTCGATCACACATCAATGGGGTGTTGTTTGAGGAAACATAAATGTGTGATCGATAGTGTTATGATAAGTGTGTAACCCGATATTATTATTGCTCCTCAATGAGGTGTTGATGCTGTCTCATATGGACCAGACTTGTTCGGTTGGTCTCAAGTGGTAAATGTGATCAATAAATCATCTTTATTCTATTATGCATACTTTATGATCAATGGTTCATCTTTATTATATTATGTTTCTGTAATCTTACACTATCGTATATTTTGTGTAGGCACATTGTGATATACATGGATAAAAGCTGAATCACATTACCGAGGAACACACCTCAATATGTTAAGGTTTTGAATGAGTTTTTAGATTTTGAAATTTCTAATCGATCCGTTGAAGGGAGAATAAGATGTCCATGTCCTAAATGTAAATTTAGAACATGGTTGAAGAGAGATGAAGTTTATGAACATTTAATACTGAAGCAATTCCCTGATCAATATTTGTGTAGGATTTGGCATGGAGAATCAAACAATACAGAAAGATTGAGGACTGATGTTAATCCACAAAATGAGGTCCCAAGTTTTTGGCCAATGGAAAATGAAATGCAAAACCTCATAAATGATGCATTCGGCACTACAAGACACCACTATGAGCATCAAAACATATCAGAACAACCAGAAGAGGGTGCTACAAATTGCAACGTGACAAGTGATGTTTATGAGACTGTAACACAAGAAGATCAAGATTGTAACATATCATTGGATCCTCCTCTTGATTCTGTGGAGCCAAATGTAAGGGAAAACTTCAGTGAGGAAAATGTGTTTCATGATTTATTTGACGATGGAAATCAAGAGTTGTATAGTGGGTGTTTGAAATATTCAAAGCTTTCATTTCTGCTGATGTTGTACCATATCAAATTTCTATGTGGAATTACAAATAAGGCAATGTCCATGTTGTTGGAATTGGTTCGTGATGCATTTCCTGAAGAAAAAATCCCAGAATTGTTTTATGAGATGAAAAAAGTTGTAAACAAGCTTGGTCTGAATTATACAGAAATACATGCGTGTCCCAATGATCGTATGCTTTACTGGGGAGAGGATTCAAGTAGACAGAATTGTAAGAAATGTTCTTCTTCTAGATGGAAGTCAAAAGGTGATGTTGGAAGTATGGCTGAACATAATTTCATGGAGAAGAAGAAAAGGAACACACCTGCAAAAGTTTTGCGTTACTTTCCTTTGAAGCCTCGATTGCAAAGATTATTCAGGTCATCAAAAACCACCAAACACATGAAGTGGCATTCTATAGATAATAACAATGATGGGTTAATGAGACATCCACAATATTCCCAATCGTGGAAGACATTTGATTCATTACACCCAGATTTCTCAGCTGATCCTAGGAATGTTTGATTGGGATTGGCTGCCGATGGATTCAACCCATTTGGGACTTTGAGTACGAGTTATAGCATTTGGCCAGTTGTTTTGATCCCTTATAATCTGCCTCCGTGGATGTGTATGCAACAAACATCTTTTATCATTTTGATGATTATTCCTAGAAAACAAATGCTTGGAAATGATATTGATGTATACTTGCAGCCTTTGATTGAAGAATTGCAGGAGTTATGGAGCAACAGTGTTGATACATTTGATGTTTCTTCTAAAACAATGTTCAAAATGCATGCTGCTTTAATGTGGACCATTAGTGACTTCCCTGGGCTTGGGAATTTATCTGGTTGGAACACTTATACGGGTTTGGTTTGTCCCATTTGTAACTTTGATTTCAATCCCAAATGGCTACCTCATAGTACAAAATGGTGCTTCTTGTGCCATCGAAGATTTCTTGATGCATCTCATAGATTTCGGCTGAACAAATCAAAATTTAATGGTTCCATTGATCGTAGAACACCTCCAAAGTTGTTAATCGGTTCTGAAATATTGACACAGCTTTAAAATGTTAAAACAGAATTTGGGAAGATTCATCATTTGACTGATAGCGGAAAACGAGTGTGAAGTGCATCGTCAAGTGAAATCAGAACGCAACAATGGAAGAAAAAAAGTATATTCTTCAAACACTCGTATTGGGAATTTAATTCTTTGCGCCACAATCTTGATGTGATGCATATTGAGAAGAATGCATGTGATAATTTGATTTTCACATTACTTAATGAGCATGGAAAGTTGAAGGATCATCTCAATGCTCGCAAAGACTTACAAGTAATGAACATAAAACGTGATCTCTAACAAGATGAGAATGAAAAGTATGCTCCGGCCATTTTTTCAATGAAAAATAGGGATAAAGATGCGTTCCTTCGAATTTTAAAGAATGTGAAGGTATCTGATGTGTATTAGAGTAACATCTCAAGGTGTGTTGATTTGAATAATCGTAAGTTATATGGATTGAAAAGTCACGATTCACATGTTTTGTTACAACAGTTACTACCATTGGCATTGCGTACATTATTACCTGAAAAAGTGACTGCTGTTGTACTGCAATTCTGCACATTTTTCAGGCAATTATGTGAGAAAACTCTACATCCATTACAGCTTGACAACCTACAGGAGTGGTTTGTATTGACACTTTGTGCAATGGAGATGATCTTTCCTCCATCGTTTTTTACTGTCATGATGCATTTAACTGTGCATTTGGTTGATGAAGCTAAATTAGGAGGCCATGTTCATTATCGATGGATGTATCCAATTGAGAGGTATTTTATTTATATGTTTCCAGTTATGTAAACAATATTTGGAATTTAAATAAATGCATAATATTATTATTATTTTTCACAGATATCTTGGGCATTTGAAAGAATACATGAGAAATAAAGCTCAACCAGAAGGCTCTATTGCTGAAGGCTATTTGGCCGAGGAGTGTCTCACCTTTTGTTCCAGATATTTGGATGATATTGAGACATGATTTAATCGATTTGGACGTGTTGACGACACATCAACTCAATCTCAAATGCATCAAAAATCAAAAATATTTCCTGCTATTGGGCGATTAGTTGGGAGGACCTCATACGCGACACTGACAGAATTGGAGTTATTACAGGCACATAGATATGTGATGCTGAATAGTGAAATTGCAGATCCATTTATTTAAGAGTTGAGGATACAAACAAAGAGACGAATGAGAGGCCGAACACGAAATGAAAAAGACATAACGAAAGCTGTGAATAAAGAGCTGGTAGAATGGTTTGCATGACGTGTAAGTTTATAAATATTGCAATAAATACGAATATTGGTTTGACACATACAATTTGAAAATCTATTAAATTATATTTTTATTCTTAAGATCATGAATACTGATACTTGAGCAGACTTGTCAGAAGATTATAAGTTTCTTGCTAGAGGTCCTATAAAACAAGTTAGAAATTTTGATGCTTATAATGTGAATGGTTTTAGATTTCGTACAGTCGATCGAGAAGTGGGTTTGAAAACACAGAATATTGGTGTATTTACATTTGCTGAAGTGGAATAATATGGAAAGTTGCATGATATTATGGAATTAAACTACCACGGGCATTTTTCTATTGTTTTATTCAAATGCAAATGGGTCGATATTATCAGAGGTGTTAAAAGAGATTCCTTGCAATTTACTTCTGTAAACATCTCTCGCTTGATGGATGTTGGTGATCGTGAATTGCATGATCCATATATCATAGCATCGCAGGAACAAAATGGTATATTATGTGAATGATGTTGTGGATGATGGTTGGAGTGTAGTTACTCATGTAATACAAAGAGATTTGTATGATATGGGACATGAAGTGGAAGATTTGACCTCTGCAATTGAATTTCATCAACAACAGGAAGCAGAATTATTTGTCCATCATGATATTGAAAATATTAGTCTAGCAAGGATGGATGAAGTGGAAGAAGAAATGGAGTAGGAAACCGACATGATTGAAGGGGAAAATGATTGTATGTATAATTATTTATTCATTCAGCAACCACTTGTTTCATTTCTGTAGTCATTCACTATCTTTGTTATATATATTTTGTTTGTTAGTACTGGGAATCTATTATCATTTTTAATTTTTTCTCTGCATAAATTTTTTGAAATATATATTCTGAATTTAATTTTATTTGATTAAAAGATAGGAATTCCAAGGACGAAGTGGTACACCATTTCATCTACTTTTGCGACAGATGACGATCCGTCTGTCCCCACGGCATCTGAGGCAGCAGCTACCTACATCCCTGCATCATCTCCCCCTGCACCATCTCTGACACCGTCAGTGGATGTCTCATTAGAGGATGAGTCATCTCCTCCCCCTAAAGGAGCCTCAGCAGTGGGGCAGCGACCCGCCCCTTCCAGTTCATCACCGACATTCTGGAGGGTGACAGTCATAGGTACAAATTTTAATTAAATTAATTTATTGCATTTTTTTATAGTATTTTTTTGCAAATTGCAGATGAAAAAAACTCAACTGTGGAAAAACACTTAAAAAGTTCTGATGTTTGGAACATGAATGGCGAGAAGATAATGGTGCCATTTGATTCTTATGGGGTCCCGACGGATGACGCAACAGGTTTACTTGGTCAGATTATAGGTCAGCTGGCAGCGGAGCCCATTTACCTGCCTATTTCATATGATGATTGGAGGCATATGCCTCCAAACTGGAAAAATGGAGTTTTTGATTCTCAAATAAAGGTAATTTTATTACTTTATGGTTTAATTGAATGTCATGTTACTAATATACTCAAAATGAATTTCGGTATACAGATGTTTTTCCACTTTACCGTTGCTGATGTGATAGCATGGAAGTGGACATTGAAAAATCTTGGAAAAAAATGGAAAGATTTCAAATGGAGGTTGTGGTGTTATGTCAATGATACTTCGTTGACCGTGCAGCAGATGTATGAGAAGCTACCCAGTGGGGTACCGAAAGAATAGTGGAAAGTTTTTGTCGATAGCCATCGTGATGAGAAGCAGATGGTATTGAAATATATATATTTTTATATTATCCTCATTTTACAATTATACATGTACATGAAGAGGAGATAGACATTGAATACATTACTGTTAAATTTAATTTTATTTATTTCAGGATCTCTCAAGACAGAATGCATCAAACCGGGAAAAGCAAGTCATCCCACACACTGCGGGCTCAAAAAGCATTGCTAGAAGCCGAATGACATTGCTAATATTTTAATTAGTTTAAATATTTATAAGACAATATTATCTATTTAACATATTTAATTGTTGATTTATCTTTGTTTAATGCAGTCACAGAGTTTAGGGCATGAAGCATCCCGAACAGAACTGTGGCTGGATGTTCATAAAAAAACAGATGGAAGTTTTGTTAATGAACCCGCCAGAGAAGTTGGGGTATGAAGTCAATTATTTATTATAATAACTTATTATCAGTTTTTACTGTGTTAATATATATTGATATTTGAATTATAGGTTAAAATTAAAGAAATATGGGATGTCAATCATGGGCAATCCTACTCAGTCTCCCAGGATGACCCGGTTGGTAAAGTCCTTGGGAAAGAGAATCCTGGTAGAGTGCGCGGGATGGGTTTGGGACCCGTACCATCTGAGGTCTTTGGTAGGCCATCAGGGATTTCGGCTACATCTACTCCTGGTTATAGTCATTTCATACCTGAAGATACTCAGAGGGATATGTCTTCTCTACGAAACTCTGTTCACCAGCAGGGGGATCAGATATCTGCTTTGCAGAAAGAGTTGCTTGAAATACGTCAGCATATGAGCAGATATGCCCCCGGTGGTAGTGCATCGGATAGTGGTGAGCAGGTAAATCACAAAAAAATCAAAATCATTTAGTTTTCACACTTTTATTGGTTTTAAGTTTAATTATAAATATGAAACAATATTTAATTTTCAATATAATGTTCTTATAGGTGGCAGAAGGTATTGGAGATGAAGGTGGAGAGGGTGACGATGCAGCATCAGATGATGAGTAGTAGTGTTGTTGATGTGTTGAACAAGTATGAGAACGGTTGGTCTATATATATAACATGTATGGCACATAGTTGCCACAAAACATTTTCATGTCCTAACATTTTCTTGATTTCTCATGTTTCCTTCTATGCATTTTATTTATTTATGATGTTTCATTTTATGTTTCAATTTCTCGAGTGTGGTATACATCATTCCATTTAGGCTTGTGTTTGAATTGGTACCACATCCAATGAGAATACCATATATGTAACCCATATTCATACCATTTCTACTATATAGCAGCATTCGGGTAGCCCCATTGTGTAAGCTCGATTCATACCATAACTGATTCATAGAAGTACCTAGGCAGTCCAATTGTGTAAGTCCCATTCATATCATTGTTGCTCCATAGCAACACCTGGGTATCCTAGCTGTGTAAGCCCAATTCATACCATCACTATCAAGGCCCAATGAGCCACAACAGATTACACAGGCATGAAGAAATTCTATCACATACCAAAGCCCCAAACATTCAATGGTATAAAGTCAACCAAAACAACGGAAGATAAAAATCTCACTGAAGGGATTCCATAAATTCTAACACATCCTTAGGTCTACGCTAGGTTGGTCTACACATGCCCAACCTATATCCATAATCACAACCAAAGTATATCCCCTTAGAATAAAATCTCACGAGGGAGGAACAGTCACCCCATGTAACACTCAACAAGGCAGAAGTTATTAGGTAACATATAGGTTTTATATATGCCAATTTTTACTAGATACTCCCTTTTTCAATCAATTTCCTTACTAAGTGGAATATAATGCACCTATCTGATTGCCCAATATGTTTTAGTTTTACATAGACATACCCCTATTGGATCCATATCCAATATGTATCACACTAAAAGGCTAATCCCATGACCATAAATGTCTAAGGCATGAAAGGTTAATGATAAAAGGCTCTGTCATGGCCTTAAAATTTTTACACCACTCAAATGGGTCAAGGAATACCAATTTGTTTTAAGTTTAAGTTTGATATAAAACAAGCGATGATACCACATATCACATGTATCATAGAATAATGTATAAACCATAGGAAGAATGTTCAAGGACCATCTAATTGTAATAAAAAATGCATCAATATATGTGTCATTTGGTATCCCAATGCACTAACCATCTTGAGAAACCTGGCGTCTCCATAATTGAACAAACCCATACATTTGGAAAGCATCACATGAAACAACCATGGATTGATAATGTCCCCATGACCAAATTCCCAATAGTCACATTACCTTCTTCACTAAATCTCTCTATCTATGAGATCTATGAAAATCCAACAATTATTATAAACCACATGTTAACCAAGTAAAACTACACCTAATAACTACCCAAATCCCCACCTGAAAGGCTAATCTTAGACTATAAAACCAACATACCAATTATGATGATAAAGAACTCATGCTCTTACTGACAAGGAAAGAGTGTATCTTGGAAGCCTCCCACAATACCTAAATTTAACCGTTATCAGTATAACATGAATCTAAGCATGTATATACTCTATTAAAACACCTAATGTGCATCATTACAATAACATACAAATAATCATAGTTTAACTTAACTTATCCCCTAAATAACCATGTCAATTATTCATGTTAGACTTAACAAAACACAAGCACTACCCATGCTTTTACATTCACAATACCAAATACAATGATATTACTAACTGAATACCAAACCATAATCCACCTATATACGCTCACTATAGAACAAAGTGTCTAAACTTACTTTCATTTATTTAATGAACTCATAGACCTAGGATAATTCCTCTATTGGATTATATACATACAAGAAATCCCTCACCAGGTGGAAATGAGAATCGCTATTTAACTTGATTATAACACTCCAATCACCAATATCCCAAGATACATCTCAATATTACTAGTCTCTCTCAAGCCTAGTTCACATGTCACATCCTATATGGGATACAACTCATGGAGAAGCATCTATGAACCCATCTCAAATATCACGAGGAAAATCATAGGCCAATATACCCACTCGAGGGTTCTCATGCATATCACAAATCCCATACCCAATCCAACTATGAAATCTAGGTTACTAATCCTAACTAGAAATCGATACACCATACTTCCCCTGAAGGATAAAGATCACATACATGCACATATATATTAACGACATTATCTTATGATAATAACTATTGTGAAAAATCAATATCATTTTGTTTGGTTATGTATAATTCCACCAATAAGGTATTTAGGAAAACATTATATAAGTTGTTGTTGAAATTTTAAAAAACTCAAACCTATTTTCTTTAACGAAGTCAATAACAACTATATCATGATGCATCCCATCCAACCTACAACATGATGACCATCTCGGGATGTATACATGAAACTCTTATCTCATATCCAATGACATAACTCAAATCCCCAATAGGAATCATGTATAACCTACAAGATCATAAACCATACTCTCTCAAGCACCATGCACGGTTAGCGTGTTGTCCAACCTAAAACACACACCAATTCACAAGTTACCCATTTTCTATAGTAGGCATTAACAACCAACCCAAAACAGACAACAAACCATACCATAACATACATTCTATAACTACTCAAACATCCATCTTTGGAACAAATTTTATACCCATATAAACACAATTTGTTCTATCCCATAACACAAATCCATTGTTAAAAAAACCCAACCCATATCACAATCCACCCATGGATGTTATATCGGCAAACTTAGAGCATAACCAATTACATATCATTACACATCACCATGGTTAGCATGATCACATAAATTGTATCAAAATTCATAACCATTTATTATATAGAGTATTAGTATCCATATAATATAAATCAACCCTTCTTAAAACACATAAGAAATTAAAGAAGCTAAAAACACATATACATCTTGGGGGTCACATGGATTGGTTACTCACCAAATTGTGATACATACCTTTCCTTAGGTTGGACTACATAGCATACAAAATTTTCTCATATCCTAATTTTCAATGAATACTACCATGTTATTTGTTTGTATGGTGTCTCCTGTTCAATATTATAGTTTGATTTGTTTTTCAGGGAAGTGGTGTGGTAGGAGCAGATTTATTTTTTTTCCTGGTCAACATTTCGCGGCGGTTTTAACCGCCGCTAATGCCTTATTGGTCATCATTTAGAGGCGGTTATAACCGCCGCTAAATGTATTATGTTTAACTTTAGCGGCAGTTTTAACCGCCGTGACATAGGCGCATCAAACGCCAGAATATAGTGGTGGTTAAAACCGCCGCGAAAAAAAGTATCATCTACGCATAAAACCACCGCGAAATGGACAAAAACTGTCCCGAAAAGAGGCATCTATGACACTTTTCTTAAACCGCCGCGAAATAGTAAAAACCACTGCTAATAGATTGCCAACGCCCAGTTTCACGGAGGATTTTATAAACCACCGCCAAACCCTATAGCAGCGGTTTAAACCGCCGCCAAATGAAAAAAAACCGCCGCTAGGGGCCGGTTTTGTTCTAGTGAACCCACTATATACAAACACTTTTTTATTGTAGATCGAGAGTAAAGAAGAGATTAATTAGAACAACAAAACATTTGAATTTGAGAGTGAAATATCATGAATTTATGAACTCAGCTATCATTAAATGGAACTAAAAATACCTCCAATGAACATATCTATGTAATCTTGGGCACAAAAAGAAGTAGTAGTTTAAAATTAAGGGATAAACGGACACGAAAATATAAATTTATGATTTATTGGTACAAACCGTGACATAAATTCCTAAACTACTTCCTAATTTAGGTTATTCAAATATGATTTTAAAATAAGAATAACATAATAAATAACACTCCATAAATATACCAAGTATTTCTCTTTTATAATCAATGCATTTAACCAAAATTGAATCATATAAAATCAAACATGACATGTCTTCCATAGTTTCTATTTACACAATTATATATAACCATGATGGATTCTCTCCAATGGATTTTATTTTTTATCATTGAAGAGGAACCATAATGTGATTTCATCCATTTAGGATAGATACATTTCCAAATTAAATATGAAAACCAAAATATATGAACACATTTTTTTAACACGATGGATAAAAATATGAAATTTTTTATTCCCTAGAGTGTTTACAAAAACATCAGGAATCCTCTATTAGAACTAAGATTTAACGACAATATGAATTTAGAACACAAAGATATAGAAATGACTAAAAACCACATAGTTTATTATATAAAATAAAACATTTCTCTTCTTCCAATATTCACCACAAAAGTCAATTTGACAATATTTAATTTTTGAAAATCACAATGTAGTGAACCATGATTCTTTAGGACTATATAATTCATGAATTTTTATATCTATTGTAAAAATGTTTGTGTTACCCACAATTCATGAAAGTCAAAACCATTATTCTCATTATTTTATTTTCATTAAAACTAAAGTGTTTAATAGACATGAATTAATAGAGAATACAAAATAATTATTAGGTGATCAATGCAAAATATAGATTATCCTTAGAGGATGGAGTTTGGTGTTTTCTTTTGATGGATCTTCATCAACATATTGAAGATCAACTTCGATGAATCAACATAAAATATAGTAGTAAATTATTTATTTTAATACATTAAATTTTAAAAAAATATGGGCTTACCATGTAGAAAAAAATGTATTCATATTTTTTACAATATATTTGGATGTTTTTTATCCCCAATTAAACCAATAACTGGTATCAAACTATCTCTATTTTTTTGAATTTATGCTTGTAATAATAAAAAAATAAAAAAATTAGTTTTTTCA
Organism: Viscum album; assembly: GCA_963277665.1. Classification (NCBI taxonomy): domain Eukaryota; kingdom Viridiplantae; phylum Streptophyta; class Magnoliopsida; order Santalales; family Viscaceae; genus Viscum; species Viscum album. Next base: position 1,298,927,336 of record OY728135.1, read on the forward strand.
AAAACCATAAAATTTTTAATAAAAAATGGAATGATTAATAGTGAAATTCAAGCTAAAATGGTTTTTAATATGAAATTTTCATGTTTATGGAGATTTTTTAACATCACTTCTCAAATTAAAGAAAATGTATTGTTAAAAAATATTCAAATAATTATATAGTCCTAAAACATATTTCATATTTCAATTGAAGTAATTAATTACATTATTGTTTATGGGAAATATAATTATAATATACAAAACAATCCTATCAATGAATAATTACAAATTTTGGATAAAATGTTTTACTTTTTAAGTATTAGTCAAAAAATGATTATTCATAAGAAAAAAAATCATGTCTCTTTTGGGAATTATTTTCAAATGGATGGAACCATGTTGTAATTAATAATGAAACATGTTTCAGTTTTATGATTTATCAGTGAAATATTTACAAAAAATAATCTCTGTTCAAAATATTATAAATCTCATTTGTGTATGTGATCAAGGATTAATATATGTATTTATATGTTTATTAATTTTAAAAAATATATATAAATCAAGATTATGGTAAAATTGTCATGACCCGTCCCCCAAGGCCTGCGTTGTGACTATCCCAAGCCTAACACCCATAGGCCATGGGCTGGTGATTAGCGTCGAGTAGGCATTTCCCACAAAGGGGAGGGATTTGGATATAAACCTACACACATTCTCCCACCCCCATGAAAAGTATATAAAATAAAAAACACTAAGTAAAAAGATATGGAACCCACTAAGACAACCAACTAAGAGTAACAATACAAACTAAAAAGTAAACGGGCCAAAATAAAAGCCCAAATGAAATGGAAAAGTATTAGGTCGTTGAAAACTCTACCTAGAGGGTAGGGATAGCAAGGTGTCTAAATTCCACTGAAGCGTACTACACCCATTAGGTCCCCATGAAGCAATCGTGTCTTCAGCCCACCAAGGACTCTATCAAAGTTGTCAATCATCTGCACAAGAAATGACACGTGTGGGAAACTCACATGCAGGGGTGAGTAAAACAATACTTAGTATGAACCCTAAAACCCATAGTAATTATAGAATGTATACCAAAAATAATATCAATAAGAAATACACCATGAAAATTACTAAAGAGGCACAGAAAGTGTAGCTTCTAAGAGGTACAATAAAGAGAGTCACTAGAGTCATTTAACACCAAGTATAGGTATATGGTACATAAATAGGATTTTCATAAGATTCCACAATACCCTCAAGTAGTATCATATAGAGTGTTGGTAACACATGGAGTGTAGGTAACATAAGGACTGTCTATAACACATGGAGTATAGGTAACACATAGAGTGTACATAACACTTAGAGTGTTGGTAATACACAGAGTATAGGTAACACATGGAGTGTCATCAAAGACTAGAGGACAAAAATTATGATGGGACAACGGGGGACTGACTTATTCTTGGTAAGAAACAAAGTATAGATAAGACACATAGTCGCGGTAATACACACAGTCTAGGTAATCACATACATTCTAGGTCACAATCAGTATTAAGGTTCCATCCTTAGAATTATCACTATGTGAGTACCTAGTCCTTAAGGAAATTATCCATACACCAACATCCATAGAAACTCACTAAGAGTATTTGAAAAGGACAGTCTCATCACAAGGGTACCAATGCCGTAAATGTGTCATCAAACATACACATGATTTGAGAGTTAAGTGATTTTTTGTGAAAAAGGGACAATTGGTACTGGGTTGAGTCTGATTCGGTCAGACCCAGATCCAGCCAACCTGACCTATTGAGTCGAACCAGCCCACTAGCTCCAGCCTAACCCACTTGTGTGGGCCGGTTCATCCACCAGGTATGTGGTGCGTGCTGCATACTCGCCCGGTCAATGCGGCCAACAACAGTGTTCAACATGGCCGACCACCATATGAACTAACCCAAAGTAGTTGCTACGAGTTCCCACCATGGTCTTATTTGACTGCATCCATTCACCGTGTGACGTGGACTCCTGTCGTTTTCAATTGAATCTCACTACCCTATGTCAAGAAGGCATCCCTATCAACCAACCTCGACTACTATGCCGAGGGGTCCTCTTCCATCAATCGTAGAGCTGATGGCCTCCTGTTACCAGGTGGCCAAACCGCCAAACACCAGAGGTGGGAGCTCCCCTTCTTCCGGCCACTACCATCACCATGGTGGCCAATTTTTCAAACTGGTAAGACCTTTGAGATCCTTGGGTTAATTTATTATCTTCTGTGAGCTCCAAATTTTCTTAACGTCCATCCGGGGGTTTGACCATGATCATAACCACTCTAGAAAACACACCATGGCCACGAGGGTCCATCGATGAAGATCAAAATAATGAGAAATAGAGATATGCACAAGAACACCCTTATAATAGAACTTTTCCTTGTTCGTGTTGACCTTGGTCTGTTCATGGCTATAGAATTATGAAGTAGAAATAACTATCAGTGTGCTCATTTTAATCCCAAAGTTTATCCATCATGTAAGAATAATTGAACCAAGGAACAACCTATTCATAGTTTGGTTCATGTTCTTAATTTGAATCAATGATGGGGAAAGTAGTCACAAATAAAAATAAACCCCCTACCACTAATCTTGTATCTTTCTTTAATGAATAATGGTGTTCCACTTCCATTGTTCGTCAATCCTCAATCCTCAGTTTGTGATCCGTGATCTATCGGCATTCATTAGAATTATTCATTTTCCAATGGGACTAAATTTCAAAGCTCTCCTCCAATATTTATATGGAAGGATCAATAATCCTAATCAGGAATCCCTTCCTAAGGATATAGATGTGTTTCAACGTTATTGTTTCTCTTTGAAATAAAGTCTCCTTGTTGTTTCATTTATGAAAGGAAATAACTAATTTTTTGCTGTATTGTAGCATTTTTGAGTTGTCACAAAATGTTGAAATAAAAATAAAACAAAAATTTTATGTTTTTTTTATTCTCCATTAAAACATCCGAAAAATATTTCCCATAGTCAAACCACGCCGGTCGATGTTAGGTCCTGCATAAGTGAAACCGACAGATCTGAACACAATGGTGCCATAAAATTTACAACATGAATTTTTTTTTAAATATAATAAAACCAATAATACTTGATATTTTTTAATAATCTTAAAAAATAGTTTAAAAATTTATTCCAGGAACCCTAGGCCTTGGAATCACATGTCGTCTTAGTACCTATTCTTGAAATAATCCAATATTATTTTAAAAAAATTAAATGGGAAATTAAGGATATTACACTCTCCCCACCTTAGGGATTTACATTATCCATTGGTTAAACACGGGATAAATAAACAAATGGGGTTACTGAGCATGAATCTGAGCCTCCCCTGACACATGATCTCTTGGATATTCTCGTATTTCCACTGAACGCTCACTAGAGGAATCGATCACCCACAAAGGGTCCTTTCTTTCTGATCCTCGATCTCCCCAAGAACTCCATAAAAGTCACCCTGTCCTCAATGTCTAACTCATCCTAGTCAATGATGTGGGAAGAGTCATGAACTTATCTCCTCAGTTGAGATACTTTAAAGACATCGCACACACTCTGTAACCTCAATGGTAGATCCAAGCGGTACGCCACCATGCCGACTCTACTCAGTTTCTAGAAATTTCCGATGAGACTCATAGATAGATTGATTCCCTGACCAAATCTTTGTATCCCTCATAGAGGAGATTCAGAAGAAACACATGGTCCCCCACCTCAAACTCAAAGGGTCTTCATAGCCTATCAACATAGGACATCTATCAGTTCTATGTAGTCTTCATCTTCTCTGGGATGACCTATACCTTTTCTTTTGTTGCCTACACCAACTCCAGGCCCATAAGTGCTAACTCTCTTGGGTTAGTCGAACAATGTTGTGACATCTAGGGTAGACCATAAAAGGCCTCAATTAGTTCCATACCGATGGTGTAGTGGTAGATGTTGTTGTACAAAAATTCCACCAGGTGTAGTAGATCCTCCCAACTGGGACCAAAATTGAGGATGCAAGAACATATCATATCCTCTAGGACATGAATCATCCACTCCATCTAGCTGTCTATCTATGAGAGGAAAGCTTTGCTCAAGGGAATCTGAGTCCCAAACACCTCATGTAACCCCTTCTATAACTGAGATGTAAATCATGCATCCTGATCCAAGACTATGGTCGATGAGACTCTATGGAGTCTAACAATCTCTTCATTTAGAGGTGTCCCAAGATCTCTAAGTGACTTTTCTCCTGAATCTCTAGGAATTGGGCCAACATGGTGAGTCTATCACCAGTCAACTAGATGGCATCACACTGCCTATATGTATGTTGTAAACCCATCACAAAGTCCTTTTATACTTCATCCCACTTCTACTCCCTCACATAAAGGGGTTGAGTTAACCCAGCGGGAACTAGATATTCATCCTTCATCTGATGGTAAGTGAATCATACAAAAACAAATTCTGCCACTACCTTCTTCCATCCCGACCACCATAACTAATGTGAGAGTTCTGGGTATATATTTTTGTACACCAAGATGTACCGCTAAATGGGATGTATGGAACTCCCTCAACATCTCCACCTGTAACATCACCGATACAACTGTGAATCCTCTAAAAAGGTTGAAGTGCTCCCAACCTTTAAAATATCTATCAGGGGCATGCCTTGTGGACATATGAGCATGTTTAGTATTGCAACTGATATATCCAAGGTGTACCTCTATGATTCACTATAAGAGTTTAGGGGTGATAACCATCAACTAGAGATAAGTTGATCCATCTCTATCCACCAAGGATATCTATAACATGGATAACTATTCATTTTCCTCATTTAGTTTCTATGAACACGATTTTCTACTGAGTGCATCCTCCACCACATTCCCCTTTTCTATTGTATAGACTATTTTGGATTCATTGACCTGGGGGAACACCATCCATCATCTTTGTCTCAAGTTCAAATCCTTTTGATAGAAGATAAAGTTTACACTCTTATAGTTTGAGTTGATAATAAACCATTCTCCCATAATGTTGTGTTTCCACATATTCAATGTGATGATTACCACTGCCAACTCAATGTTCTCGGTCACATAGTTCGACTAACGTGGTATCAACTATCGAGAACCATAGGCAATGATTGCTTTCCCCTATATCAGGACACAATCATGTCTTGTTCCCGAGGCATCACAGAACAACACATACTTAGGACACTGGTCTAGAAACCTCAGAATAAGTGCACTTTTAATGATCCAACTCTACTACTGAAAACTCTTCTAGCACCCTAGTATCTACACGAAGGGTTTCCCTTACATCTTCAAAGAGGTAATGGGTGCTGCTACTCTAGAAAAGCCATCACAAACCTCCGATAGTACCCATCAAATCAAAGGAAAATCTGCACCTCGGTAGTTCCCTTGGGTGGATCTCAAGAATATACCACCTCAATCTTCACTAGATACACTAAAACTCCATCCAATGAGATGAAATTCCCCAGAAAGTGGACTTCTAAAATCCATAACTGACACCTTGTGAGCTTCCTATAAAGATGGTTCTCTCAGAGTAGGTCTATAACCATACTCAAGTGTATCAAGTGATCCTCCGTGGATGTTGAATACAATAGAATGTCATTAACAAATACCACTACAAACCAGTCTAGGTAAGGCAGAAAGATCCTATTCATGAGTCCCATGAAATTCGCTGGGGGGTTTGTCATGCCAAAAAGCATCACAAAGTAGTCTTAGTAACTGTGCCGAAATCAGAAATCCATTTTTGGGATGTCCTCATCCTATACATGAAGCTGGTGATAGCCTATTCTGAGGACTATTTTTGAGAACTATCTCATTCACTTTAATTGATTGAAGAGATCACCGATCCTCATAGAGGATACTTGTTCTTCACAGTCACCTGGTTTAAGTGTTGGAAGTCCACACAAAACCTCAAGGTCCTATTTTCATTCTTGGAAAACAAAACTAGGACTTCCCATGGTAAAACAATGGGACTCATGAAGTCGTTTCTCTACAAGTCCTCAAACTGTACCTTTAGTTCTCAAAACTCTATGAGAGCCATCCGATATGTAGGTGTAGATATCATTTCCATACCGAGGTATAAATTAATGTTGAAATCTACCTCCTACGAGGAGGTAATCCAAGTACATAATCATAGAATACATTCTCATACTCATCCACCACCATAGGAAACAATGGAATAGTCTCCTCCACTATAATGAGGGTCATGCCATCCAACTGGTGTGTAGTCATCTTCACCCTCCTAGGTGAGAGTCCATCCTATGATTCATGTGTTTCATTTTTTTAGGTAAAGGAAAACCCAATCCCACCTCCACAGACACACCACACTCTGTTCCTAAAAAATTCAACCTGAGCACGAAATTTGGATAAAAATTCCATGCCCAGAATGATATCATAAGGCCTCGAAGCCACTACTAGGAGATCCTAGTCAAATTTACTTTCGCCAAGAGTAATATCACACTACCGGAACCAGAATGTGATCATCAAATCCCCTCCCATAAAAATATATAAATATAATGATCGAGCCAACGACTCCACCAAAATATCTAAGCTCCGAACAAGGTCTATGGAAAGGAATGAGTGACTGACACCTGTGTCTAAAATAACTACTGATATGGCTGATAATAAATATATCATAAATATAATCATCTCTTGAGAATTAGGAACATTATCCTTTATTGCCTATAGCTGCCCCGCCCCAATCCACCTGCTCTTGGAGCCCATGGTGAACCACCTGGGGGTGGTGGTGGTAGTACCTAAAACCTCTTCCCACCACCTACTGTTCGACCTTCTACCCATACACATCCTCTAACCTATGAACCACCCTACTCCAACCTATACCTCTTCCACGACATTCCCTCGACCATCTCTTAGTCAGTTGCATGACATGTCGGGTAATCTCTAGACAGATTCCTCTGACCATTACATGAGTAGAATAGAGTTACCATAAAATGACTTGCTCTACCCTAGGAGGCTCATACCATAAATCTTGTATCATAGTTTCATCCCCTAGAGTTCTTGAATCGCTTGGGTACCTGCCTCATTTGTCAGCTACCAGCTGCTAAAGACTCTGTTACCTATTGCTCGATGGTAGCTCCCACCATCGGTGCTTGGTCTACAAGAAATCTATCCACCATTAGAGCTCGCTCCAACACCCCATTATGCGTAAGGATGCTAAGGGATATCATCAATGCCCTAATTTCCAAGAATAGCCCCTATTTAACAGTCCAATCCCGGATAAATAGGACCTTCATCATGTCGGTTGAGAAGCAAGAATGATCAACGAATCCCATTGAGTACTATGTTACCGACTGGACGCCCTAGTGCAGGTGTAGTAGCTTTTGTATGCGCATAGAGTGTAATGTCACTGGAAAGAAATCTTTCTTGAAGATGCACTCGAAGTCCTACTGGGATAGTATTACCTCATCATGCATCTAAGTCATCAGGACCACCATCTCCCCCATTGAGTCCTGAAGTAGGCTCAGGACTTGGACTGATATCTGGTTGGGAGGCATCCTCACTAAGTAGAAGACTCATGTAACCGCCTCAAGCGAATCCTTAGGTATATGAGGATCTTTCTCACCTCGAAACCTAATAGGTCACTACCTCTAGAACTCATGCAGTGCACTAAGCCTGTGAGAATCCTCTACAGGTAGTGCTGGTAGGAAATGCTTCTCTCCAGGTGGTTGTATCACTGGTACACCACCCAGAGGTGCTATCTCTAAAAATAGTCCCTCCATAGAAGCCTCACCTCTCGGTGAACAATCCTCATGGTCACACCCAAAAATCATAGTTGGATACCTATGTGAAAGTATCCTAAAATAGAACAATATGTGAAATGATAAGTAGAGTATACCTGGTGATCTGACTCTAACTCAAGAAAGACATGAGAAAACACTAAATTACTAAATGATGCATGAACCATTAACTTACCATGCAACTAGTGTTTTTATATACCGAGTCAGAAAGTAGAATTCTTGGTCCTAGTGCATGGATACATGAGCCGCCGCACCAATACTGGGTTCCTTAGTCGGAAATCCAAACTCGAAGCACTTAATAGTATTTCCTCAAAAGAAAATTAAAATCAACCACCCTTTGATACCACTCTGTCATGACCCATCCCCTAGGGCCCCTGCTATAACTAGCCCAATCCCACCTCCAATAGGCCAGGGGATAATGACTGGGGTTGAGTAGGAATTTCCCACAAAGGAGAGGTATTTTCCAATACACCTACACACATGAACCCATCCACAAGAAATGTATTGAAACAAAAACCACTAAGTAAATAGATAGTCAACCCAATAAGACAACCACTAAGAGAAATAATATAATCTAATAAGTAAACGAGTTAGAATACAAGCCCAACTGAAATAGAAAAGTACTAGCTCTTGGATCTCATCTGTAGAAAAACCTACCAAAAGGGTAAGTACAAAAATCTATCTTAATGTCGCTAAAGCATACCATATCTATCAAGTCACCATGAAGAACCCTTTTATCTGGCCAACCAATGACTTCGTAAAGGCTACCGATTGTCCTGAGAAGACACGACATGTGTGAGTGAAGCCCGTGCAGGGGTGAGTAAAATAATACTCAGTAGGAACCCAAAACCAAAATGAAATTACAGAAAGTATACCACAAATAATAGAAATAATAAATAGACCAAGAAGACTACCAAAGAGGCACACAAAGTGTAGTCTCTAAGAGGTATAGTCAAGTGAGTCACTAGAGTCAGATCACACCATGTATTGGTCTATTGTACGTAAACATGATTGTCGTATGAATCCATAGTTCCAAAAAGTAGTAACACACAGAGCATTGGTAACATACAGACTATATGCAACACATAGAGTGTTGGTAACACACATAGTGTAGGTAACACAAAGTGTATGTATCACACGAAGTGTTGTCAAAGACTCAAGGAATCTCACCCTGGTAAGACATGGGGAGTACCAAATCGGTATTGGTAAGACACAATGTCTAGATATGACACATAGTCTAGGTAAGTCATATAGTCTAGGTAATCACATAGCTTCTAGGGTAGAGCATTCTATAGGGTTTAATCCTTAGCATGCTCTCTCATGGAGCACCTACATATCGAGCCAATAGGTCATATGCGAACTTCCATAGAAACTCACTTAGAGTATCTCAAAAGGACCATATAATATCCGGGGTCCTAATGCTACAAATATATTTTTAAATATACCCAAGGATTGAGAGTAAAGGGGTTTTTTTTGTGTGAAAATGGGTCAGTTGGGTCCGGGTTGTGTCCAAACCGACCCGACTCAGATCCTACCAACCCGACCCGTAGGGTCGGACATGACCCGTCCCAACTATGCCCAGCCCAATGCCATCCAGACTCGCTGCCAGATCGATCAGTTGTCGGCCCGACCCATTGCCGGAGTGGCCCACTATCGGCCTGGTACCATTCTGGCCCCCCAACTCCAGCCCGTCCCACTCAAGAAGGCCAGTTCATCCTCCCAGGATGTGGTGGGTGCCGCATCCCAGCCTGGTTAACATGGTCGACCACTGTGTTCAACACAATAAATTGTCACGTGAATCACCCTATGGTGGTTTCCACTAGATCTAAGCCCTTCATCTCGTGACACTACCTCCTTTCACGTCCGGTCGAAGCTCACCACCTTCCATCAAGACGGAGGCCTTGTCGGCCACCCTTGACCACTATTCCACGAGGTACTCCACCGCTGTCCCTAGAGCCAACGACCTCATACTTCCGGGTGGCTCTGCCACCGCACGCCGCCGACATCTCCCTTTATCCATGCTGCCACCATCACTGTGGTGACCCATTTTTTAAAATGTGAAGACATTTATGATACTCAGGTCTCCATTTTAACTACTGTGATCTCCAAATCCTCTTTCTGTCACTTTGGGGCTAGACCACTTTCGGAACCACCAAGAAAAACATGCCGCATCCACGAGGGTCCATCGAGGAAGAACGCAAGAATGAGGAAGAGAGACAAGAACAAGAACACCCATATAATAGACCTAGACCTTGTTCGTTTCATCATTGGTCTCTTCATGTCCGCATGATTATGAAAAAGAAACAATTATCATCTATTCCATTTAATCTCATCGTTTATCCATCCTGCATGTATGATCGAATAATAGTTCAACCTGTTTGTGATTTGGTCCACGTTCGTCTTGAGAATCAAGAATGGGGAAAGGTTTCAGCAACATCATTTTTCGATCCTCGATCCTTAGTTTGTGATCCGCGATCCTTCGACTTTCGTCGACATTAATCATTTTTGAAATGGAGAAAATTTCCAAGCTCTCCTCCAATGTTCACTGGGAATGATCAATAATCCAAATCTTAAATCCCTGCCAATAGGTAAAGATGAATTTCAGCATTAATGTTTCACTTTGAAACAACGTTTCTAATATATTTCATTTATGAAAGGAAAAAACTTCTTTTTCTCTATGTCTCAACATTGCTGGGTCATCGCAAAGAATTAAAAGGTAATTAAAACAAACTTTTAAAGTGCAATTTTTATTCTTCTTTAAAACTTCTGAAAAATATTTTCTGCAGTCGACACACAATGGTCGAAGTTAGGTCTTGCCTAAGAAAAACCCACTACTCTGAAGACAATTGTTCCCTTAGATATATAATTTAAGAACTCGTTTAAAAGTTACTAATACCAAGCATGCAAGCTATTTTTTAATAAACACAAAAAATAGTTCAAACATTTATTCTAAGAACCCAGGGCCTTGGATCCACGTCTCGTCTTAGCGGTTTCTCTCAAAATAATCCCATATAATTTTCAAAATATTTAAATTGAAAATATAATACATTAAATAAATATAAAATCGTTTTCACTTTTTGATGAAATATTTATAAATAATAATATGGATTCATTATATAAAATTCATTATATTATAAATCAATTTAAACTTACTCAAAATAATTTTGGTGGATCTGCTCAATGGATTTTAAGAATGTAAGATACTTGATATTAAATAATATAATTTTTTTACACTATCATTCTAAAATATTCATATATTAAGGAATATAAATGATTTACATTTCCTAAGGAATAATATATTTTAATATTATATATTTTATAAGAATGAAAAATGAATATTGTAAAATTATGTTTTCACTTTTTTTATATAAATATAATTTTGTTTAAATTAGATATGTTATGAAATTTCTATAAATTGTTTTCTCAATTATACTGTTATTATATTTACTTATTTTTCAAAATAGCCAAAAAAATATAATTAATGTTAGATAATTTCATTGTCTATTTATTTTTTATTCCATTTTTTCTATAATTTATTGATATAATAATTTAATATTATAAATGGATTTTTTTATAATAAATCCTTTATTTTTTATAAATGTAATATAATTTATAAAAATAGACTAGTGACAAGTATGTTATAATATTTAGTTACATTAAACCTAGAATATGATTTTTATGCTATGAAATCAATAAAAAGGATTTTTAAGATTTATACATATTAGGTTATGGGTTTGTAATATAATTATTTTCTCTCTTGAGTACTTTTTTGTTGATAGTTAGAATTTGAGTTATGATTTTAACTAACCTTATTTACTATTCTCTATTCTAGAAATATGGGCAGTCAGATACCTTTTGAACCATACATGATAAAATAAGGATATTAGTTTCATATTATTTTAAATAGTTATAATAATGTTCTTTATTTTCCATATACATTAGTTTTATTTGGATATGTATGGATATAATTATATTTTATTTTTCATAAAATAATGAAAATAAATAGTTGGGTAATGTATAAAATGATATTATTTTTTTTGTATATATCAATTTCAATTATGGAATCAGATAATAAAATAAATCATTATAAGTACGCGTATGTGAAGTTAATATATGAGATAAGATTTTAAAATTTTAATGTACCCAAAAAATACTAGGTGACTAATTCCTTATTGAGAAAGCACTTATCCAGACCTCGATCAAACAAATTGGTAAGTCATATAGAATTTAATTTCCCATGGATTATCTTATACATGAAAAACAATTAATATGGATAATAGGTTATAATTCATATTTATGAAATTATATGAATTTTATACAAAACTTTATAATTCATCAAGGATTGTGTTTCTTCAGAAATCATGTTAGGAAAATCCATATGATGTGTATTATAATGGAGGTCTCTACTAAATTACCCAATAGTCTTGTGTAATATGATTGAATTGATGTTCATCCTATATGATAAAATAAATGAAAAATATTAATGATGCAACAACATTAGAAAATTGTAGACTTTTCCCTTCAAATTTATCTAATGAAAATGGATAATAAATTTAATGGGACTTAATTTAATTAAAGTAATTATTGAATACATATGTAAAAAATGACACTCAACTGATATAAAATTTTAATATTGATAAAAATGAAATCATTAATAAACCACTGTTTTTGATAGATCATAGAAAGGGATAATATTGGAAGAAGAAAGTTCATATATAGGTAAAGAAATATGAGATTTGTTTTTCATTATTAAATGTTTTTATGTCTTTATGAAACCCAATCCTAAGTTATGCACTATTGATTTTGTTTAATATATTGATCTGGGTATTTATCAAAATAAAATGAAATATTTGTTACAGATATGCATTCATATACATATGTTTATGGAGAATAAATTTCAAAATAAATGTGAGAATAGTGATACATTCAAAATTTTAGATAACAGAAAATGAATCTGTCAAGAATAATTATGGAACAATCCATATGAGGATTCATAAGAATTTTTTCGAAACAATATGATAGAGTGAATTACATCCACCAATCATATACATTATATTATTTGGTATATTAATTATTGTGTAGGACTAAATCCTTCATTAAGGATTGAACAATAGTAATAATTCATTTTAAAATTATTATAAGAAAATTTCTCTAAATATTTTTATGAAATATATTATAAAAAAATTCAAAAAAACTTACACGATATCATCAATATTATTAGGATAATAAAGAAAGAGAAGAGATTTTTGTTATTTATTGTTGTTATTTGTATATATAAATGTAGTTGTTTTACAAAGATGAAGAATAAATCTATTAGAGGTTATAAAAGTTAGTATGGGTAATTAAAACCTAAACAAGTTGTTAATAAGGAAATATTATGTCAAACCCTTGATGAATTTTTTCATTACATGTATTAATATGTATAATTTCCATTATATTTTAGTTTCTAACAGAAATTTTGGTATTTTTAATGAATCAACCATGTTGTATAGTTTTAGGAAATTGTTAAATTAACCTTGGATAAAAACCATGCAGATTAATTTTTGAGTCCAGTGAACTCCAAAAGGTAAGAATAATAGTTTAGTAAAAAAAACATCCTAACCATTTAAACATACCATATTTCCAATTTTAATTTATTTTCATACACTTGTTATTTTATAATTCTAAATTATCTAAATTCACTCATTTTAGAATTCATAAATAGCCTTATAAATGATGTATCCATACTTTTATTATTCCTAGTGATCTTCTATTGATTTTATATGGTAACTATTATTTTTTACCCACTTCTCTTATCATTATATTCTATTTCTCTCACATTATTCCCTTTTCTTATACATAAAAACCATGGTTTTCAACTAAAATATATGAGTTTGCATTAAAATTTGGGCTTCTACCATTTTATATTATTTTTTAGAATATTAAGAAATATTGTTCTTATTTATTGGTGAATAAAAATATTTTCACCTTTGATTAATTTATTACCATAAGGGGCTCTATATAATTATTTTATGTTTTTGATACCCTATCTTAATGTATACTCCAAGTGATGTTTTCTTTGATATGAAATATATATAGAATATTTTTAAATATTTGGAGATAAAACTTCTTTATTTTGATAAACTTATCTTGTGATATATAGTGATATTTATATTTTAAAGTCTTGAGTTAGGATCATGTAGAGTTTCACTCTTTAGTTGGTCAATGAAATGGAAAGTATAGTTTCACATGAAAAAAAATTTATTTTCATGAATAAAATTTATTTAAATTCTATGTATCAATATAATATTTATGGCAATTTTTATATTTAGAATGGTTTCTTACATAAATTATTTTCGTAAAATTTTTCACTAGCTTATAAAATAAAAATAGTATTATTTCGTATTTCATTTTCGAAATTTTTACAAATTATTTACTATGATTCATATGGGACTATTATTAGGTAGACAGTAGGATTTTTTTGAGTTATTCAATTTTGAATTCTCTATTTATAAAATTAATAAAGAGATTTTATGACTTGGTTTTCACCATTAATGGAATTTTCAATTTATATTAATTTTTATGTTATTGTCTAATGATATGATGTGAATCATTAATTAATGGTTATAATGTGAAAGGTAATGTTTAATTAAAGGGGGATTGTAGGAGACATGTGAGTTTATTTTATATATTGCATAAGATTTATATTGTGATGCCTTGAATTCATTATGTAACTTCAATTTTAATATCCAAATAATCCTTGGGAAACTAAGTTGTAATTTGGGGCATGAGTGATATACTAGTTATGATTTAGCAATTGTTACTATTCCCATAGAATTATATTGTTTCACTATTTTTGGGATTTTCTACTTAGGGAGGTTAGGGGAGAGAGAATATGATGTATGTTTATTTGGGATTATTGACTACCTATAGAATTCTGGAATATTCCCCCATTTGGGCCTTCGAGCCACTGATTTGGTCCCCGAGTCCTTTAAGGCCTTAGTGCCACCCATGCCTTTGGGTTAGTAAGGCCTTTGGGCCACCTCCAGGCCTTCAGGCCACCTTATGTGCAGATGCAAACCAGAAAACCTACAAGGATCAAGCTTTAGAAGGAAGATGAGAAAATAAATTTCATTATAGGTGGATCTAATCGGATTGAAAGAATGAGAGGGTATGACACCTGCCCTCGGGATAGGCCCGTGAATTCATAGAAAAGCCTAACCGAATAGCCATTCAAAGGTGGAGAGATGATTTCACGATGAAGATGCTGGGGAGGAGAAGTTCCAAGTTGTTAGTCTAGGTTATATGTAATGTTTGAAGCCTACAGGCAATGAATTCATCTAAGGCCTATAGGCCATGCATTACTCATGGCTATGAGCCTTTTAAGGTAAACACCACTTCCCTTGAAAGATGGATTATCGAAATCAATAAAAAATGAAGGCCTTCAGACCATTGGAGTAATGTGTTAAAAAAATAGTTTCATTGTTTACATGACATTTGTATTATGGATCATTGATTCATGATAATAAATGTGATTATAAAATATTCCAACCTTGGGTTAAAACTAGTAAATATTAAGTTTTATTAGGAACATTAATATATAATTTATTTCAAATTATTTTTAACCCTTTAAGTTTTAAAATTTTGTCTCATTTAAACCACACATTTATTGTATTCAGAATAAATAATTTTTTTTGAATAATTTTGAAATTATATGGGTTATATAATGTAATGATAATTAAAGTACCTCCATTTTATTTTTTAAAAAATAAAAGTGACAATTTTCTTCGATTGTTTTAAAACTAGTAGTTTCTGGTTTATTTTATAAAATAAGTTGGATACATAATGTGTTGGAATCTAACATGACATTTTTTTCTCATACACAACATTTTGAACTCTTGTCTATTATAAATTTTTATCATTATATATGGGAAAATTATAATTCCTTAACATAGTTGAAAATTTTATTTTGTTTGGGTTCAACATTGGTGGGGGTGGAAAATGTTGTGATTGTTATTGACACACAAATATATTTATGTGGACTTTTTTTGTATGTGTTTTATGATGTATTATAAAATATTGTATATTTTCAAAAAAATAAGTTTTCCTCACTCATCATTATTATTCATGATTAATTTTGGATATTTTATAGATAATATTGTTGTGTATGGAAAAAATCATATGTTATGGTTATATTTAATTTTCATTTTTAGTTCTATTGAGTTTATTTTTTAATGGTTGCACCATGTTGGTATAATACATTGTATTGAATGTGTATATCTCAATTTTATTTAATCTCCTTAATTAAAATTTCAATACTAAATTTATTGTAGGAATCTATTTTTTAGGGTTTTATTTCAATGGACAAAAACATTCCCCATTGATTATGGTATATACACTATAACATGATTCCAACTAATGGTGATTAGGAGTACACTTTGGGTCTTTTGGAGGACCAGTTTTGGTAATGTGCATCATCAACCTAGGTATGATTATTAAAAAAACTATTCCCACTATGTAAATTCTATAAATTGGTGACATAATTTCCCAAAATACCTTTTGTCGTGTACAAAACATCATGGGGAGTCCACATATTGTACTAAATTTATAAAAATAAATTCTTTTATTTTGAAGTGTGTAATGCACTAATATTATATTAATAAATTTTTGAGATTATGTATATGATTTTAATATAATGTTGAAGGTAGATAAAGTTTGAGGTTTTAATAAATAATGTGAAAATACATTCTTCGATAGGGTAATGGAAATAATTTTTTTCAATCAAAAAGGATTTTATAATTAAAAAAATGTATGACTATTTATTTTCCTTTTCCTTTTTTGATAAAAAAATTATATCTAAAAATAATATTTTATATAAATTAGATAACATTTTTAACTCTATTAATTATTTTATCCATTATATAACATGATTTTAAAAGAAAGGATAAATGGAGTTTTTTCCAGAATAAAACCTTTGGTCCCTATATTATATTAAAATATAAGGGAATTATTTTTTTCTAAACATTAGTTGTATATTTTAATAAATATGTTTTTTCTTTTTCTAGAAATTTAAATAATCACATAAAATTACATATATAATATGGTCATTAATATTTTATTTTTAAAATTAAAATTTAAAAATAAATAAGAGTTATTATCTTTACAAAAAATAATGTTTTTTACTTACGATGTTATTTTTGTGAAAATAAATTTTTTAATAGTGCAGTGGGTGTATATTTGAGAATGGAGAAGTTAAAGTGCACCAAATAAATGATTATATAAATATAATTCAAACCTAATTTAACATTTATATACTAATTATATTTTGTATCTATTAATTAAAATGATATTAATATATATAGTTACATTAAAATCTATTAATGAATAAAGTCATTGAAAATTATTTGGATGTGAAACATTATAAAACCAATATTATAAGATGTTGTTTTTTATTTCAATTCATGTATATGATTTTTTTGATGTTTTTATTTAATAATTGATAATTCTACATAAATGTTTTTTGGGAAGGTTTAAATTAATTTCCATTACATATATTAGATTAAGAAAATTTATTGTAATTTTTTTTGAATATGTTTCATTAATTGTTTGAATTATTCTGGAAAACATTGATGGTGATTCAGAGTTTATATAGTGATATATAAATAGGGATAGTATTGTTAGAGTAGCCTTGATGATTCTTGATTGAGTTATGTGATAAATAATTTATTATGAAAATATAATATTGAAGCTATTAAAAA
The DNA here is from genome assembly GCA_963277665.1 of Viscum album. NCBI lineage: Eukaryota > Viridiplantae > Streptophyta > Magnoliopsida > Santalales > Viscaceae > Viscum > Viscum album. The sequence continues at coordinate 1,298,944,828 of OY728135.1, forward strand.
ATGTATTATTATTGAGAATATGATAAGAAAGAAATTTTCATACAAATTTTAGTATCCCATAATCCATTTGTACCATTTTTAATGCATTTATTTTATTTCATGAAATAAATGAGTTTTTTATAAGATTAAAATGTCAAAATATGATATTTTACCTTTTCATATGACATCTTTGATTTCTTAGTCCCATTATATTTTGTAATATTTTCTAATCTTATAATATATTTTATTACACTTTTTATTTTTTTCATAATATGTTATTATTTTTGAAAAAGGGTAAAATTGTAGAAGATACTTTCATAAGAGAAACTGGATGATTATGTGATAATATTAATTGCTTAATTATTTTCATACATTAAGGAAACACATGATTAAATAAAAAACCATTTAAATGAGATTCAAATAATAAAAAAATTCCATGAAGATAAGGATGAATAAAATTTTTTAAAAATATAATTGTTGGAATTATTAGAGAGTTCTATAAAAAAATTATGTTTCATCCTATGAATAACATATTTGAATGAATGTGTTGTTTTTATCACACTAAGAAATCAGGAGTCTGATAACAAGGTTCAATTCATGGTAAATGAATTCCCAACGAGAAGAAAGTCTGATGATTTTGTGGAGATTAGTATAAATTTGATAATTACAATTTTTTAATAATTTCACACTTTTCAGGGATGTTTGAATAACAATATTATACTAATATTGGAATGAGAATTTTTATTAAGGAATTTTTCTACCAAAAATCAATAAAAGATATTCTAATTTGAGTATAGAAACATGCTCACATGGTGCAAGATATAAATATCAAAAAATGCTTGGAAGTAAAATCTCATTGTGATTTCATCATTCCTGAAACAGAGATTTTATGATAACAAAACCACTTATGAAGAGAGATTAAGAGTGAAGAAGAAGAAGAAGAAGATCGAGATATATTAAATTCATAACTTAATTATGTGTCAATAAGAAATCTCTATTCATATGATTTCAATATTTTTTTGAACCATTAACTGTGTAATCAAAATTAACTTCTTGGTGAATGAATCTTGTGACAGGTACAAATATATACTCCTTCCAATTGATATCAATTCATAATAGAATAATAATTGTGTAATGGGTGGATAAAACCCACAATTCACTCCAAAAACTAAGTATATAGTCATCAATAATTATAGTGAATCTTGCTAAAAAATATGTTGTGTTACTTATCTGAATATTTACCATGGTGGGTTAATGATATCTAAGATAAACAAATTAACGGGATTTTTGGAATTTGAAAATGAAAAATAAAGACAACACAAATTGCACCCCACCCAATATAAATGTTATCTTTTTTCCTATGTGATCCTATCTATTAGTATTAGATCTAGGAACAACCTCAATGATACTTTGTTTAATTTTATAGAGCCCATCCAAACTCGATCAATTAGAATTGTGTCCCATATTTTTATAATTTTTTTCTCTTATAGAGGGATAAAATATTTTTTTTATCTCTAAAGGGTCAGTTGTGCTTGATTGTTTACTACAAGGATTTAATATACTAAAGTATGTTTCTATATGTACTCAATATAATTTGATAAATGTAATATTTTTATCTCAAAGATCAAAAAATGAAGGCAATGGTGATAAAAATTTAAAATTTTCATTCATTAAAAGATAATTGTAAAAGAAAATACATTAACTATTAGAAGAGATAAACATTTTGTCACCAAAAGTTTATATAAGAATCTTATTATCTATTGAAAATGGAGTTTCATATGGGTATGAGTGTTATGTTGATGGGGAGAAAATAATAAATCTTCTTAATATAATTTCACGGCATATGGAAAAGAATAAAGTGATTCATTATATTATAAAAAATATTTTGAAAATGAATATACTACTAAAGTAGGCGAATTAGATAATTAATTTCAGATCCCTCATATTTTTTGAAATAGTTCTCTATAAATAATTTTTATATCACTAACAGCTCTCTTTATATGGAATACTGATTTTAAGGAAACCAAAATATACTATTAAAATATTATTATTTAATGTAATAATTATCACCTAGCATAGGGGTTGTTCAGTATAAATAGAAAAAAAAATTATGGAGAGAATTTTTTTTACATATGAAGAAAACAAATTATTTTGTCTTCAATTAATTTCAAATGCAAATAAAAATACTATCAAAATAAGGGATATTTTTTATGGATCAACTACTTTTATGCACACAAATTTATTTTATCATAGTAAATTTAATTAAACACTATTGGTTAATAATTTTAATGAAATTTATATATTAAATATTAATTCATAATTTTTGAAATTAATAAATGGGTTTTCCAAGGCACGAGAAAAGAAAAAATCACGTTTGATACTTAAAAATGTATTTTTTAAAAATGGTTATCATCGTATTTTTAATACTTATCTTAAAAGTAATTTCTTACACTTACATAAATTTAATTGTTATAAATGGATTCCATATTTAAAACTAATATGTAAAAATATGAGAAATTGTATGGTTTTATTCATATTAATTTTTAATAGCTATCGTGGTAAACATTCTCAGCACAGTAAAGGGTAAATTGCGTTAAAATAACATGAGACTAATTATCACAGTCACCATTATTCATTTAAATTAAAATTTTAAAATTTACATCAAACCCTTATCATATAAGTTTCCAAAATTAATTTTCATGGGACACATGACCATGAAAATGACCAACATAATATTAAATGCAAAGAAAAATTCAAAATGACACACTCTAACATTAAAATAACTATTATGAGTTCACATAGGGAACAAATTAAGGCATGAATGAATATTAAATTTGTATTTTAATAATAATAAAATTATTTTCATGAAGTTAATTTATTTAAAATTTTTACTGACAATATAAATACCTTAAAATATTTTTGCATAAAGAAATAATATTTCATCCATTGATAGAAAAGTTTAATAAATGATTTTAATAATATTAAATTAAAAATAATTTGTTTGAGTTATACTATTAAATTTTTTATAGACTTATATATAATATTATTGATGTGATAAAGGATTATATATGTATTAATTTTTTTTATTGATGTAAATAAGGTAAAATTAAATGAATTGTATTATGAATGAATATAATGTTTTTTATGAAAAAAATATATTATTAAATTACATAAAAATAAAAAAACATCAAATTTTACAGGTGAAATAATATATTTCATTAATTGTTATCCATTTTAAATTTATTAACAATTTTTTACCTTTTAAGTAAAATTATATTCCTTTATGTTTGTAAAAGATGTTACCATAGTTATGTTTAAAATCAGTTAACTAAGGGTTTAATCCCACAATATTGTTTAAAACACCACTTAAACCAATAAAAATTATAATTGTTGATTTTATTTCAACTATATATGAATATATCTTTTAACATATTTCCATATTTAATTATATTTTTTAATAATTACTTATTTATATTTTAACAATTGAAGTAATTAAAAGAGTGAACCTCCCCTCACATATAGCAAGTGACCTCTAATCCTCTCATTCTCACACATTTTGAGCCTTATATCCCATCCATGTTATACCATAATACCTTAATTAATCCTCCAACATATTATAATTTTTTTTAAAATCTAAAATTTAATCCCCTAAAGCTTATGTTATATACCAAAAAAGGGTTCTCAATAATGAGGTATAAATCTTTAAGGAGCATTTTAAATTTTATTTCTTATTTAACCTCTTCACAATCCATGATATCTAATATAAAATAATGGATTCAATATATTACCTATAATTAACTATTATTATATTTATGTAAAAACAATTAGCCACCTCCTTCCCATTCGTTCGAAAATGATTACATCACTCAAGCATATATGTTTTCTACCACCTCCATGAACCAATGTAATTAATTAATTATTTTAGTTTAACATGGATGGTAATAATGACAAATTTAATGAATATATAAGATACATATGACATAAAAATTATCATAGTAAGGTGAATTGTTATGTACCTTTCTTCTTCTCTATCCATTGCAACTTTAACACAATGTTAACCTGTATGTACGACCTACAATCTCCCAAAACGATAAAATTCAATTTTCAATCTCTACCTTTAATGGATGAATATATATATATATATAATTAATTCATTTTATATTAATATATTGATTAATATTTTTAATATTATGGAACTAGGAAAAAATTATAAAGACTAATAGCCCCAACCAAAAAAAGTCTGAAAAACAAAGCATTTATCACAAATAACTATCATTTTAAAAATTATTGTTTATAAATGGGTGATAAAAGTTTATAAGAAATTAAAATAAGTAATTATATAAAATAGTTTGGTTATTTAATACATATATAATAAATATATATTTTTTATATATTTTTTAAAAAACTATACTATGAATAACAACACATTTGGTGAGGGTTTTATGCTAAAATCACATTATTTAGGGAAACTATTTATGATTATGTTCCATCAATGAAATATCAGTGTATAAATCTAAATAAACTCTTGATTTTTTAATCTGTTTATTTGTAGAACTTTTTTGTTATATTTTCATTTTAAATTGGGATTTTATTATAAAAAAATGTTTAATTTTAATATTCTTATCATTTTATAAATGAGTTCATTTTGATTTTTTAATTAAAATGTTAACGAATTTTTTTTAATGATTACGACATGAATGAGTTTTTTTCCATCATTGCTGCTCAATGCATTGAATATTCCCTTAAAATATTCCAAGTTTCTTTTAAAATAAGTAATTTTCTATAATATTTAATAAAATTTTATATTTTTAATATGTTATTTCAAATTAAAAATGGTATTTTCCTTAAGTAATATTTCATGTGATATCGTAAAACAATTTTCTATCAAAGATGAAATCCTTCCATGTTTTATAATATTTAAACACAACATGATCCAATGATCCCAACACTATTATTTATCTTTGTGGTTTTTTATTATGATGATATAATTTTTATGAAACCCATTCCTTTTCTAGGGTTTATCTATGATAGATTTCAGACATGTTTGTGAAACATTTTTATTCTTCATGTGTTATTCCATGATAAAATATTTATTTAATCCATTTCATTTTCATTGGTTATAATTGGATTAATTTTTTTATGATCCTAAAGAACATTTCAATATGATTTTAATTATGTTTTGGGTGGGTACAAATTTATACATCCCAATAATTCGTTCGGTAAATATGGATATATCACGAGATAAAAAAGACATGAATTTGGAGTGAAGTGATTTAAGTGTGAGAATTTTACACTATGATAGAATTTGGGGTGAATATTGATTTATAAAATTGAATTGGGACTGAACCCAATATAATGCGATAGTTTTGGTAGTGGGACATGGCTATTCAGGAAAGTATTTTCTATGTTTATCTGTATGAAACAAATATTAGTCTTATGCCAATGTTATGCTCTAATGTCTCATTTTATTTGATTGATTTATGATTAATTTTTTTAAAATGAAATTATTTATTCTATAAATCCTGATTATAATCAATGAAATTCACGTTATGGTTATGAAATTTCAATATCATGCAGGTATACCCTTATGCTATTGATATGATTTTGTGATAAATTATATCTCCCTTATTTACCCTTATGGAGCATGTGAGATTACCCTTTTTATGTTTCCCTTCCCATGGGTATGATAGATGTTTTTATATATAATATATATATATATATATCTATTAAGTTGTTAATAACTAATTGGGAAATTATCTATAACTTGTAGGATAAATGTTTTATGTATCCATGTTTTCAATGGCACAATCTGTAAATGATTTGGGCATTGATCATTGTGTTATGTATTGAATATTCATCTAATAACATGTATTACCTATGTATGACAAGAATGACACACTATAATTGGTATCATAGAAATTTTTAGTTACATTTTCAAATTAGGATGAGACATATTTATTGAGGACCCTTAGAATAATCTTATGTATATTATAATTTATTAAGTTATGGTAAAGAAAAGAGTTGGATGTTCCCAGATAAACACCCATGTTTGGATACTAAAAGTGGGTATGGTTTTATAACAGAATCATCTAGGGGTAATAACATTACAGAGTGTTTTTTTGATAATAACTCGTTAATAATTATGGTGCATGGTGAGTGTTCTCTTACTACAAACATGGTTATATACTCATAGGGGATTATGAATGGGTTAATTAAAATTTTATTTATGAACCATAATGAATAATTTGTATTAATTATGACCATGAATGGCCTAGGAAAAAATTATGGTCTCATTGATTGAAAGAAAGGATTCATAATTTATACATCCTAAGAATTTTCTTTCATGATTGGTCAGTCCAATAAAAGATAGATAATGGTAACAGAAACCATTTCATTTTTACCAAGGGGATGAAGATAGGATAACAAATATAAGGTGGTTATATGTAAGATCAAATATTAAATCATCCTACTTGATCATAGTTATATGTATTCTAAATTTTTTGGAAATTTATCGGGGAATGATAATTTATATCATCAATGAATAAATGTTGATTTATTAGTAAAATCCCATAATGTTATGATGATCACATATCAATTCTATGATTCTTCTTTGATTTATTATTTTTGGAATACGGTTTTTTAAAATCTAATTAGTTTCCCTAAAGTTGAATTCAACAGTATTTTGGTTATGGAATGGATTTAGTTACACAAATCGCAAATAAATTTCTGAGGAAGGGAAGTGACATTTGATATTCTGAACTATTATACGATCATATGTCAGTGTGATGATAAATATGAAAATTCAATTTAAATTAAATTTATTTTAGGGAAATTTGTTCCTTTTAAAAAGTTTTTTTCTCAGATGGTTGTGAAAAAACACAACATCAATGATAAAAATATTTTTTGGGAGTTCTTTTTGATTTCTTTATAGATGATATTCATAATCATCTCCTAAATATCGATGTTGTTTATTCTATAGAACAAAAACATGATGGAACCCTATTTCAATTATACTATATAAAATGGACTTGATTGAGTTACATGAATAGAGAAAGTAACTCTAGGAAAATATTTACATGTGATTCATCAAGAAAAGTGTATAACCTTGGGGTTCATTAGAATTCCTAAAAATGTAGAATATTAATTGGAAAATTTACCCAAATCAAAATTTAGGCTGTGGTGTTAAATTTTTTTCAATAAAGATAAAAATTTGTTATCATTGTAGAGAAATGTGTGATATATATTATGATCCTTAAATTTTAATTTAACTATTCTCTCAGAAATAGTTTAATATGTTCTAGAGAGTATTATTGTATTTGATTAATGATAATGGAAAAATAAAACATTACATCACTAGAAAATAGAACAACGAGGTAAATTCTTTTAGTTAAAAGGACCACACTATCATATCTATAATGAGAATAAATAAATAACCATTATTTATGAATTTTTAAATGATAGATCTAGAAATCATGAAGGATGGGGAGAAATAATATCTTAATTAGAAGAATGTACCACCATAATTCTATGTGAATATTAAAGAAGTGTTGAAGGAAGTAGAAGAATTTCAGAAAAAGGTCATAAATATTCCTAATATTAAACATGATTTTAATGAATTTATATGGATTAAGAACCCGGAATGTGTTTTGTCTATACCAATTTCCGGAATGATCTGATGAATAAAGCACATAGTTTATCATTCTCTATTTTCGCAAGAGGTAACAATATGAATAGAGAATTGATATTGCATTTTATGTGTTATAAAAAAAGAGACATTGAGAGGTATGTGTCTCAGTGCTTGGTTTTTCATCATGTTATATCTATGATTCGTGAGTTTAAGAGGAAGTTAATTTCATTACCTTTACCAAAATGGGAATGGAAAAATATCACCATGTATTTTTTCATTAAACTCTCCAAAACATCTAAACAACATAATTATATTGGGATTGTAGTCAATCAACTCACAATGTTGTGAAACATTATTTTTATTTGGTATGATATTTATCTTGGTCAGATTTATAGAATATATATTAAAGTAGTGATAAGTATTCATGTGGTGCGAAATCATATTACATTTGATAATGATTTTAGGTTTACAAAGATATTCTGTAGAAATATTCTGTAGGAACTTGATACAACACTAAGTTTCAGTACTACTTGTTATCCTCATTATTATGGTAATATTGAGAGAACCATTCAATACCTATTTGATATTTAGATATTTTTTCTCAATATTTATTACGCAATTGGGTCCATAGCATTTTAAATGAATTTTTTCACATAGTAATAGATTTCACTCAAGAATTTAGATTTCTCCTTAAAATTCCACAAATAAAAATAATATTAGATATCCAATGTTTTTTTGATGAATTTGAAGAATTAATTATATTGATAACTAATATATTTGATGAAATGGAATAGAAATAAAGAGCTATATGAAATCATATTAAGTAAGGTCTGATTCAGAAAAAAAATTTAATGACAATTATCAGTGAAATCATTAATTTTAATATGAGGTGAATGAATTATTTTAAATTTACCTATGGAATATGTCTATGAGATTAAAAAATAAGGGAAATAATAACCCCAGTTATATTGGCCCCTTAGAGATTTTTGATTGAATTTGGATGATATATTATCTATTACCACTTCCACCAAATCTCTCTCAAGTTCACGATATGTTCCATTTATATCTTCTAAGAAAGTACATACTTGATCCTTCACTTTTAATATACTCATAGCTTAGAAATCTATAAAATGATATTTATAGTGAAGTAAAACTATTATAAATATTTGATCGTAGAGATAAGGGGTTATAGAAACTAACTAATCACATAGATAGGGTTATATAAAGGAATATAAAATTCAATGAAGCTCAATGGGAACCCAATGATGCAGTAAAATATAGATATACTTATTCATTATATCAAAGTGATTCAATTTTGAAAGAAAATTTATTTTATGTGGGGAGAATGTAACACACATAAATTTTATGAAATAATATTATATAAATTATTTTTATTTCATTGATATCTTTATTTACTTGTAACACTGAGTTTTAAAATTCCATGATATTATATATATTTTTTATAAATTCATGTGACATTTATTTCCAAGATGTGGGACTTGTGGGTATGAATAAGAAAAACTATATTATGAAAAATATATGGTTTAGAAATGTAAAACATGTTTCCATTGGCTATCAATTAATTATAAATAAAATAATAAAAACATTTTAATTAAAGAAAATATTTTCCATAAAGAACATTATTTATGCATTAAATGTGTTTTTGTCATAATTAAATTAAATGAAAAATATTTTATGAATTATTTTAATGAAAATTATATAATACATATTCATGGAAATATTTTAACATTCATAGTATGTGTTTTCTAGGAATGGGATATAAAATAATATAATTTTATGTTTAAAAATTTTTTCGTCTAAAAAAAGATTTTTGTTGTGTTTTGTTTACATATTTAAAATTTAATTTTTTTCGCACATAAAAATTTAATTATGAATAATTTACTCAATATTTTGAATCATGATGTACAAATTTTTTTAATAGAACCCTTTTATTTTTAGGAATTATGAATTGTAATTGTGGTAATATTTGTCACCTTAATAAAGGATTAATCTAGTTAACCTTGGATTAAACTAAGTGTGAAGGCCCCCATTCTTCATCATAGTTATTATTGGATGAAAGTAATTAGACTCTTATTTCCATAGGGTATAAATTTTATTATTTAATAGATATTTTTCCAATTAAATGACATATATAATATTTAATGATAAAAATAAAAATGTTACTCTATTATATTAAAATATTTCTTATGTGGTCACATGGGGTAAAAGTCACATTTTAATGAATATTAGTGCTTATTTTGGGGATAATTAAATTAAATTTATTATGGTAACATATTTATAATTTTTTGTGATTATATAATTTCATTAAATTCTTACAAAAAATCTAGATAGTATTTTTCATTTGACAGATAAACAAAATAAATGATTTTAAAATATTATTAGTAATATAATTTGAGTGACTTATACCTTACAAAAAATATTTATAGATTAATATAAAAAAATAGCTATTTTAAAGGATTATATTTAAATTGAGTAATTTTTTTTGATGTATTTAATATAAAATTAAATTAATAGTGTAAAAATGATATTAATGATATTTTATGAAAATAATATTTTATTAAATTATTTAAAAAACATAAAAATATTGAAATAAGAAATGGGGGATTATATATGGTCAATAATTGTGATCCCTTATCCATATATGTACAATTTATTTCCTTATTTGTTAAATTACGACCCATTAATATTGAAAACGTTTTTATTAAGGTTATTGTTTAAATATGTTATCTAAATTGTTAAAAAAGATAAGGTTTAAAAAACAACATAAACCTCTACAAATTACATATTCATTAAATTTTAAAAAATAAACATTATCTTTTAATCGTTTACCATTTTCAATCATTATTCTTATTAATGGTTTACTGATATTTTAATGTTTTAAGTTAATGTAGGAGTTCCCCTTCCCTCACATATAAAAAAGGACCCTTTTTCCTCTATTCCCAAAAACATTGGATTCATATACCATATACATTACATAAAAATTTCATTATATCTTCCTTCACCACATCTTATAGCTTATAGTCATTCTATAATACTATTCGTTCATAGCATAATGTGTAAACCAATAAAGCTTCATCAATGATCAGGTATAACTCTTAACCAATTTTTTATTTCTCAACCTCCCCTAAATACATCAAATCAACTCTAAAGTAATGAATTTAGTGTCTTAATTACACAAAACATGTAATATTATAATTTAATAACCATTATCCACATACTTATAACAAGTTAAAAAAATGATAATGTCACTCTTACGTATGTGTGGACCACCACCTCAATGAAGCAATGTGATTTATTTTTCATTTTCCATGTACATGGTTCAAAATAATGATAGTTAAAAAAATAATATATATATATATATATATGGTATAAAAATTAACCTAAAAATAAGAATTATTTCTTATATTCTTTGGTTCCATCAATAAAAAAAATGAAAACATGGTTAATGTGTACGTATGACATATTGTCTACAGGAACAATGTAATTAATTTGTATATATATATATACATTTTATGGATGAATATATATATATATATATATAATTAATGTTTATGATATTTATATCAAGATTAGAATTTATTATTTCAGGGAACCATGACCAATGTAAAAATAATAAGTTTGCCAAACCGAAACATGCATGAAAATGAAGTAGTTTTCAAATAAAATAGTGATTTTAATAAGAAATTGTTATTAAAAAGGTGATAATATGTTATATTAAAAAAATACATGGTTCCATATAATGTAGTATGGTTCTATAATACATATATATTAAGTATATATTAATTTTATTGGATTTTATGATATATTAAAGAAAGATTATACTTGAGGTAATAGTTTTATGTTACAATATAATTGTTTATTAGGATAGTTTATGAATAAGTTTAATTGATGAAATATAGTGTAATAACTATAATGAAACTAAAGAAATTTATTATCCTTTGTTGTTTTATAAAATATATATATTTTTTCATTTCACTTTCCTCTCTTTAAGAACTTGAGATATTGGAAGAACATTTTTTATTAAAAACTATTTATTTAAATTTTCACTCAAAAATACTCTCTCTTTTATTTCCAAGTCTTATAATTTTTTTTGAAGAATATTTTTACTAATATAAAATTATTTTTCAAAATTTATTTAATCAATTTTTATTTTTAATCAAATGGTTTAAGAGGAATTTCATTTTCAATTGTGGTATGGTGTACTTTTTTCTTTTTACCAAAAAAAACTTAAGTAATCATTGTTTTAAAATATAAAACATGAATGAAATTTCCCATCATCATTAATAATAAATTAATTGAATTATTATTTATATTTTCCCAATAATATTATATAAAAAATGTTTTAATTAATATTTTGGAAATTTATAAAAATTAAATATGTGTTTACAAAATGAAAATATTAATTTCGTTATTAAATGTTTTAAAAGATCTATTAAAATAATTTTCAATTTAAGTTGAAATATTTGGATTTTTCCTATTATTTAATTGGGATATGATCTGATGATACTATCAATATTTTTATTATTAATGGTTTATGATTATGATGAATTTTTTTTTAAAACTAATTCATTTTCTATGAGTAATTAAATGATGAATTGAGGAAACAATTACGGTGCCCATTTATTCCATAGATTATGCCATGATATAATTTTTTTGAAACTTATAACATCATGTTACCCAATTTTAGGTATTTCTCTACACTCATCTCATTTTTCCTCTTTATTTGGGTTTGTTTTGGAACTCGTGAGGATTGAGAGTGTTTGTTTGGGGAAAATGACATAGAGTTCATGAATTTATTTTTTATTGAGTTATTGGATTCAAAGTATAATCATTCTTAAGGCCTTAATGAGTTATCAATTATTTTAGAGAACACTTGTGGTGGTTTCATTCTATTCAAGGGAATATGGATTTTTCAAAATCAGTTGGGTGATTACATGTCCTGTAATTATTACACATCATGAAATTTTTACATGCCATGTAAATAATACGTGACATTTATTATTCTATTGTAATATTTCATGAGTTGGGTATAGGGTGTGAAAATATTACATGTTGTCTAAATTTCACAAATTTTAAAATAGAAAAATGTAATTTTAACATGAAGCGATGTGTGTTTTTGGTTATTTTGGGTCTCATGGATTAAACTATGTGAAATAGTGATTCTTGAAGTTTAATTATTGGGAGAATGAATTTTTACAGGGATTCATTGATTATCATTATTTCATTCGGTAGAATGTCTCTCCTCTCTTATCCAAGGATCTATCCAATATGATTTTTTGGATCTCCAATCCTTATAAATTTCTAAATTTAGTGATTGACCTCTCTTGTGATTTTCATGCATTTCCATAGCTGATTAATACTATTGGTTATTCATTTTCGTTTATTGAGGAATCACTATTCTATTTCATTATTGAATCCATTTATCTATGATAATAATCTAAATGATTATTTTAAGATCCATTCTGAGATCTTCCTCTAGAGGATGATGTTTTTGTTAGTTGTGGTGCGACGTATGAGGTCCTTTTAGGTATATTATGATTTGTCATCCCCACTAACCCTTTTTCTTATTGAATGTATTTTGATATGTGAGGATTTATTCATGGGCCTATGTTGTTGTTTTTGTGTAATTCCTTATTTGTGGATCCCATTGTAGATTTTTGCGACCCAAGATTGAGCTAGGTGGTACCATTTCTATCCTATATTGGAGGAAATTTATTGCTCTATTTTTTAAAATTTCATTATTAATGAAATTTCATGATTAAATGGTTGTTTTTTTGATTCAATACCATAAAAATAGCCTTTAAAAATGCTATAAATGGACTTTATCAGTTCTAGAAAAGTGATGAAAACATGAGTGAGGTTAAAAGCCTTGGAATTTTATCAGTGCTGAAAAGGTGATAATAAAGGGGAACAACATTAGTGCTAAAAACACTCATAAATGGGACCTTTATCAACACATTATTTTATCTCTAGTAAAGGAACCATTTTTCAGGGCATATAAATGAACTGATAAATGTTTGTTTATCAATGATTTTAGAAGAACATAAAAAATAGACTTTTATCAGCACTTTTATAAGTGCTGCTAAAGGGATATACTACAGTATGATGTAGTAGCACACTACAACACTAGAAACATGCCCGATATCAATAAAAAAGTCCCAAGGAATAATTTAAATTAAATTAAATTTACAACACAAAAAATAAATAATATTTATAGACATTTTAAACATTGGTTCGTAATATTACATAAATACAAATTATTACATTCATTTAGAACCATATATGTTACTTTTAATCATGACCAGACTCATGCTATTTCTGAAAAAACCACCCCTTCTCGAGAAAAATGAGATACTTCTATCAGAAAACAATTCTTATGTTAGAAATAATAGATAGAAATAAATTAATATAAATTGTTCATTTTACTAAAATTAATTTCAATTTAAAATAGAATGATGCACTTGGGATCATAATGGTCACACCGTGCATCAGATTGAGGTGTGAATGATTCCTACATATAAAAATAACTTATTGATAATTTTCATAATGTTTTTAAACAATTTTAATTCATTTACCACATTTTAAGTATGTTAGATGGCATTTTTACAAAAATTGATGTCAATTTTAAGTAAAAACATGAACTTGGAGTCATATCAGTCACACCATACATCAGAATGAGGTGCGGAAAATTAATACACATTCTAAATCACATATGGAATATTGTACTAATGTATAAAAAAAATCAAAATGTGTTTTCTTGGATTTGAGTACATCGCTTGACTTTTTTAATAAAATGTAATTTTAAACATAAAACACATACTTTGACACATACAGATAAAATCATTCATCAGTTTTACATGAGCCTGATTTCTTCCCAAAAGTAATGAATTATGAATAGATTCTCTAAATTATTAAGAAAGTCCAAGTGAAATTTCTCGATTTTTAGTGTTACGTTTTAGAGTCAAATGCCTATTTTAAATTCATAATAGAACCATTGAATTAGTTTACTTTTGTTCTAAAATTACTATCAATTTAAAAATAGAAAGTTGTACATGAAGTCATACTGGTGACATCAAGTATTGGATTGAGGAGTGGATAATTCTTACATGTCCCAAAGTCTCAAAACATTCATAAAAATCAATGTTACCATGATTTTATTGACTTTATTTTTCAAACTACTAACACTGCATGAGTAGATTCGAATAAACCAAATCAAATCAAAAAAATAAGAATCTAACTAATTAAGAAAAAATATTACGTGATTAATTCTAAAAAATAAATAAATTAGACATAAATATAAAATAGTGAATTAATTATATGGACAATGATTTTATTTTTAAAACAATAATACTACCTCTGTAATTGAGAAGAGGTAGCATCATTGCTCGTCCAGAAAATGCATTGGAGGTAACATGAAATAAATTGATAAATACATCACTATACATGTGAAATTTTTTCAGGGATAATAAGCATGACTGTTGGAAATAGCACCCAAGATCAAAAAAACAATCCACCTGTATAAGAAAACAATTATTATATGATTAACACTAAAAATAAATAAATTAAATAAAAAAAACTATAAATTAATTTTTTGGACAATGATTTTATAATAAAAACATCAATATTACCTCTCTAATTGAGTTAAGGTAGTATCATTTCTCTTCCTATAAAGTAATTATAGGTAACTTGATAGAATGTGATAAATTAAGCACTAATGTAGTGAGAAGGTTTTAAGGGAGAAGAAGCATGAATGTTGGACATAGCACCCCAACTTAAACAAATGAATCCACCTATATAGGAAACCATTTATTATGTGAGTAATACTAAAAAAAATAAGTTAATCATAAATATAAAACAATAAATTAAATCTATGGATAATTATTTTACTGTAAAAACATCAAGATTATCTCTTTTATTGAGAAGAGGGAGCATCAATTCTCTTCCTAAAAAGGTAGTGGAAGCAACTTGAATGAAGCTGATAAATGCACTATTGCATGGGTGAAACGTTTTTAAGGAGAATACACATGAAAGTTAGATAGATCACTCCAAATTGAACAAAATAATCCACCAATATAATAAATATTTTATTATGTGAGTAATATTAAAAAGAAACAAATTAAATATAAATGTGAAACAATGAATTAATTCTATGGACATTGATCTTACTATGAAAACATCAAGATTACCTCTGTGATTGAGAAGAGATAGCGTTGTTTCTCTTCATTCAAAAGAATGAAACATGGAAATAAATCTTCTAAAATAAATTAACTATGATAGGAATATTGAAAATTAAATCAATGTTTCATTATATAATTTTTCTGTAAAATTGAAAAATTATATTGTAACATTACCATTAAATATTTCAAAAGGCTTTCCATCATTATAGTTTGTTCATTAATATTTTATAGAAGATATTGTCTGTATGAGTAGTCATAAATTTAATTTAGACTATGTTAATATAGTAGAGAACATATAATATAACGATAAAGAACATAATATATTAAAAAACACTTTTACCCTCTCATTAAAACCTGTTTTTTTAAATGGTTTCAAGGATTTGGTTCCTCTATCAAGAATCTAAATTGCATCCTTGTGGACCCCTATAACGTGAAAGACATTATATACATTGGGACCAAAATGAACTAACTGTGATGTCCTAATTAAAGGGTCATCCCCAATTGAATTTTCAATTTACTCAATATTTGTTTTAGTCACAAGCAAGAAAATCGACTAATTATTGATTGTTAGTTCATAGACATAAACAAATTTCATTGATTGTGATTCCATTATTAATGAGTTGTCTTTTTTCTCCTTCCACACTTAAATTTACCTTCAAAAATCCAATTTCTTCAACTTTAACTCCATTAATATTGTCATCCAATTTGCAATGGAATATCGACACTTGAAATGTTTTATAATAAAACTCATATATCTGTTTGATAATTCCAAAATATGACATATTTTCATAAATACTATTTCTATCCATTAAACTAGATCTGTGTATTACTTCATCCCCAAGCGTAACACCACTATCTTTTATCATATTGAAGTCATTCTATTCTTTTTTATATAATTTATCACCATTGATTACAAAACCAATGTGTGATATAACAATTGAATTTGGTCCTCTCGCTTTCCATTGAATTTATTCAGAAATTGAATTTTTATTTTCATATAACACCTTATAAATTTGATTTCTGAACCAACCTATAAACTATTGAATATGTATATTTTATATCCATCCTTCATCCCTTAATAGATTCAAATCTATAATAATTTCATTACGGGCTTCAATGTATGGACCAACATCATCACTACTATGTAATATGTAAATATTTTCTTGAGCCTACTATGTCATGGTAATTGTAAAAAAATCTCTTCTAGAAATCCCTTAACCTATAAGGAATTCAATTTGAAAAGACTTTGGAGACCGATGATTTGAACATCTAATGGGTAATTGGTATAGAAATAATTATCTTCTTTAATAATATATCATTCGGAAATACAACCCTCTAGTTAGATTTGATTCTTGACATACCATTTCAAAATCTTTATATATCATTCAATGTGGTACATCCATCTATAATGGTATGACCACACAGTTGAACCACTTTGACTAAGTGAACCATTTTGTGCACCATTATATCAAATAATGATGATGGGAAGAACATCTCTAATTCACCTAATATGTTTTCAATCTTCTTATTCATGATGGCATGCTTCACCGAGTCTATAAATTTACTACATTTAGATTTGAAAAAGAAGCATAGTCTTCTTAATGTATGTTGTAAATTTTGTGGCAGAATGCAATGGAAAGAAACATGAATTAAATATTTTATCAAAACATCAGAGTCTAGTGATTTTAGTCCTTGTAACATGAAATTAGTCATTGACAAGACATTATTGATATTTTATAAATACCCCTATGGAAATTTTACACTAATAAAAAATAGGAAAAATTGTAATTTTTCGTGTCTCGATATAGTGTAAGAAACTCGAGAAAGAAACATCTACCTTATACCCTTTATCAGTGTCAACTCTTCCATTATCCACATTTTAATCAAGTCCCACCTAGCCTTGAATCCATCATTAATTTTTCCATGAACATTTATTAACATTCCAATAACATTATCAAATTCATTTTTTTTACATACATGAAATCAATAAAATGTCCGACTTACAAAAAATTACAATATACTAATTCAATGAAAATTGATGTCTTATTCCAACTCAATTTTCATTGGTTTTTCAAAAAAAATTTACTTCAAACAATGTAAATATTTTTTACTTTTTTGTATAGTTGATCGCCCATTACTGGATACAATATTTTAACTTATTCTATATTGCCATCCAATGCTGTCATTCATGATCAGTATTTATTTCATCAAGGTAAAAATTTTCTATGTCCTGAAATCACACTCATTGAGGAATTTTCCAATAGAACATAGTATATGTGTTTTTCACAAATGGGACTCCCCAAAATTACTTTAATTTTATACCATGATAAATTTCCATAAGGGGGGAATGAATTTATAATTTCTACAACATGTACCTAAATTTGGATTCCTCAATTTTATGAGAATCATATATTCTAACACGAGTACTCCACATCAATTTCAGATCATCGATCAATGGATAAAAATATACATCCATATCATTATCAAGTTTCTTTAGTCCGGATATATGTAGATACAATGTAATGTTTTTGTGCTTCATTCATAACTATGGAGGCAAGTTATAATATACCAACATGATTCACCATGAACTTTGGGTACTACTCTATATACCAAAAAGATTTATTCTATCTATAGACAATGCAAGATGAAAGTTTCTTGGATCATATCCAAATTCATGAATCTTGTAATCCACTTTATTCCACTGAGGTGAATATAAGAGATGACATAGGTTTCCATATTTAATTATTGTGTATGCATTCTAAGGTAATTGTCTCACAGTTTCCTAACATCCATATAGTCTTCTAAACCATGGATTGATTAGAAATTACCATAAAATTTTGAAGGACTTGATTCATTTTTCATATATCAATTTGCACCACACTTAAGGAATTTTATAAGTGACTTATGGTTCTTGTGAAATAATATAAAATCAGTTGGACAAGTATGTATTTTTTATATATCATTCCCATTGAACATAACATTCATTTAACATCATATGTTCAGCATTATAGTTTATTTTTTTGGTATCATATCTTTATGAAGACCAAGTATTTCTGTAAAGCTGGTGTCACTCCATCTACTTCCATCTTTAAATTATATATAATAAATATTTCTGAAAATGTTGTGTATTTAGTACAACTAGTATACACTGGTTTCTTGTAATAGATATTTAACTCCTCAATTTTTTTGGACAATCTCTAAGGTTATCTTCAATTTCCATTATCATTTATTCTATGTGAACTTCATCATATTTTACAAAGGTATTCATATGAAATGATTCATAAACTGTATGCTCATTCTAATATATGTCCACATTCAATTTTCCCATGTTTAGTTAAACATTTAAGATCTGATCTATTCTGTGACAAATAAAATGTTTTTATAACTCTTCAAAACTAATTTTTCTTGAATAACAACAATGTAAACATTTATAGAGTATTTTAGAAGGGTTGTATACGTTATATCGTACAAACATGATGAACTCTTTAACTCCATATTGATATTTGTTTTCCAAATGATTAGCATGAATCCATTTTTAGTTTATATTCCTCCCATAGTGTTCATAAAATATTAATTTTATACAATATTTAAATAAATACACATAAGATATTAATTATCAAAAGTGAAAGTTATAAACAATTATAATAAGGTAATCTCAACATTTGATTGTTTCAATGAATTTTAGTTGTTTGAAGAAAATGGTTAATTGAATTTAAGAAAAGAATTAATGAACATAAAATCATTATTAAATCCCATAAACAAATGAAAATTTAATATTGGAAACTATGGAGTAATAAGAAACTCAAATATGATAAATAAGAATATTAAACTCTCATTCAATCAACTAGAAGATATAAAACTATATTCGATCAAGTGATGTAATGATCTTAAGAATTATTACATTTAAAATTAATGGTATATAAATATTTGAAAACATCTCCAGACTCTTGGGTTGTTATATCTCCACACCGACCAATCCCAAGGAAATTCAAGGTACTCCAACTGAAAGTAAAATTATAATTTACTAATGGATTACATGAATAGATTGTTTACATCAAACAAATAGATAGTTTTATAAATCTTTAATATGAGAATAATGTTTTTAAATTAACAAATGTGATGTATGAATTGAAATAATAACTAAGATCTTGGTATTTAACGTTAAATGGATTTTTAAAGAAACATTAATTTAAAAATGAGTAATTGATCATAATAATTACATAAAAAATAATTTTATGGATAGATTGAAAGTGTTTATCAATGTGGATGACATAATATTTAGAGGTAAAATATATGAATGATTATAAAAATTTTCTATATTAAAAACCACCAATTCTTAAATATTGATGATTAGTGAGTAGTAATTTTATTTAGTTTATAGGTGACTCATGTATTTCATGGGATATTTATTTCCCAATACATGTATGGGAGGGTAGTGTTTTTTAAATTTCATAATGAAGATGGAAAACCAATTTTGACACCAATTTTAAATTGAATAAAATTTTCAAATATTGTGGATGGAACGTTAATATATATCATGGAGTGTGGGAGATTAATTATAAGAAAAAAAAATTTGATAGTAAAAAGGTAGATATAATATATTTCTACAAGTCATATAACATGGTATTAAAGTGATTACATGTAAATACACTTGTTATTAATTACATAAATACTCCAAAAGGGGGTGAAATGATTGAAAATCTATGTTTTTGAGAAAGAAATTTATAATGTATTGTTGTGGTATATAGGTCTAAAAATAGTGGTATAACTAGAAATAAGTAATATCAAAATGATATTTTATTGTAAATTATTGAGGTTGGGGGAGTAGTATTTTGATGATAAATTTTAATGTAGGTGGAAAATAGTTCATATCATCATGGTGTAATATTTCATATATTCCTATTAAAAGAATTTATAAATAATGTTATATTAATCTAAAGAGGGAGAAAAATAAAATAGATTTTTTAAAAAGTATACAGATATAAGAAGTTGGTTTATTGAGAATAGGTAAAACAAATTTAACAATAGATATTGTTTCAAAAATAAAAAGAAGATAACCATATATAAAACACCTGAGCTAGTTCTTGATAGTTTTGAAGACACATTCTCGACCCCCTTGGGCTGGAAACAAGCACCAAGGCATGAACAAAAACACAGTTGGAATGATTTGATCCAAAAAATAAATAAAACTAGTTAATAGAAAATTTAAATAAAAATTCCCATGATGCATCCATACATTGGATTCCCATCCCAAACTAGATAAGTAGAAAAAAAATAGATATGAATGTGTATAATATAAAAGGAATACCTTAACCTACATTCAACTCCATCACACACAAAATCCCTAGTTTCAATTTCTACAAGTTCACAAGTAAGTAATACCATTGATAAAATGAAGAAAACAATATGGTTGATATCTTTGGGAGATCAATTTGGGAAATTTAAACAAAATAAAACAACCAACTAGACGCCATGTGACTACATGTGTCACCATTGAGTCCAAAAACAATAAACTCTCCATGAGCAGTGAAGAGTTGAATCCAAATTGGAAACTGAGAAAATCAGAAGTCCTACATCACTGGTTTACAATCACCAGACCACAAATAACAACATCATCGAAGAAGAAATTTAAAATGAAACAAAAAATATACAAAGAAAATAGAAAGGCCAACCTTTCTCGGTTGGAGAAAATATGAAAGCATCTTCAGAAAACCTAACTTCATCGAACAATGGATGTTAGATGAGATGTTTGAGGGGTAGTCAGGTGGTGTGATTTATGGTTCGATTCATAGAGGTGGAGCCCCGACAGTGGGTGGATTTCACCAAAATCATCTGATATCAAGATGGGTTCATAAGATGGTTCGGTTTTTTAATTATATTGGGACACTTTTATCAGTTCTTACAAATAAGAGATGATAAAGAGTCATTTTATCAGTTATTATCACTTAAGAACTGATAAATGGACTATTTATATTTTATTTTTTTCCATGATAATGGTAGGCCTTTATCAGTGCTAAAAAATCAATGAAAAAATCAATCTTTATTAGCGCTGATATTAGAACGATTATAAATGTTTATTTTAGCAGTGCTATTTTTATCACTAATAAAAGGAATATTTATTAGAAATTTTTAGCACTGATACTGGTTGTCATTATCAGTGCTAAAAAGCGCTGAAAAAAATAATCTTAATCAGATCTAAAATTATAGCACTCACAAATGTTAATTTTATCATTTATTTTTTTAGCACTGATAATGCCTCATCTTTATCAGCACGAAAAATGTGCTGATAAATATTCTTTTTTCAGGATATATTACTTAAGCACTGATAAAATATTTATAATTATTATTGTAAATAAAATTTTCAATATTTATATATACATAATAAAAATATATAAATATAAATATAGAAAATATATTCCTTTTTAAATATATTTATTATAATTTTATAAATATTTATTTATAATTACGTATATGTGAAATCAATAAAACACAGATATGATGTATGTTAAATTGAAAAATCAAATGACATTCAATTATATGTTGTGTACTATGAAATTATTTGATATTTTTAATTCATATTATTTTTTAATTATAAACCGTTATTTAATAAATTTATGTCTATTTAAGGTAAAGTGCTTAAGTGTTTTTTAATTTAAAAATCATACTTATATACATTAATATATATCAATATATTTAATATATACAATTTAATAACATTAATTATCATGATTATTTAATTAATAAATTGTATAATATTTAAAAATATATAATCAATTAATTAATTTGTATGAATAATTATTTAATTAATATAATTACTAATATTTTTTTAATAAAATCAGTTTTTTATTTTTTATTTTTATTTAATTATTTCACTTTATTTATTTGGATTTTTATAAGTGCTATGAAAGAGTTGATGGAAAAAATAGTTATTAGTGATAAAAATAAAAGTGTTGATGAAGGGTACCCTTTATCGGTTCTAAAAACTATGTGCTGGAATGTTTTACCACTTATCAGCATTAAAAATAAAGTGATGATAAATGATACAATTTATCAGTGCTAAAAAAAAGCACTGATAAAGGTTCCCTTTTTTATCCCTAAGATAAATCACGGATAAAAGGTTAAATTTATCATCTCTTTCCATAGTGCTAATAAAAGTTCCATTTATCATTATTTTTTTCTAGCGCTGATAGATACCAGTGTTATTAAATTTGGGATTTTTAGTAGTGTTTGGAAAAACATTCATGGGAAATGATGGTTTTCACCATGTTTTGGTAAAAGAGAAGGGTCTTTTCAATGAATTGTGAGATGGATTTATGAATTTTTTAGAAGCATGGTTTTGATGAAATGGGTTGGAAAATAGATTACATGGGTAGCCTTATGTACTTATGTATAAGGTGTAGTAGTAGTCATCTTCCATTCATCAAGGGGTTCATTCATGGGGCATTTCTCTGCTCCCTATTCCAATTGATCTATTAACATGATAGAAATTTTTTAATTTTCATTTTATATGGTGTTCCTTTATCTCTATTTTCTATGAATATATCTAGGTATTTGATGCATCAAATTTTTTATGTTTTGGAAAGAGTATCCTAGTTATCCATAACAATATTTATCCCTGGAGTGATGTAACCCATTCTTCAGTTATTTTGGATAATATATTCTTGTTGGTACTTCCATTGATTTCATGTGATATGTAATGCATTCACTACATTGATTTGACTATTGGATGTATATAGAATGCTTTGAAACTATTTTACATGGCTTATTTTAGAAATGTGGAAGAAGGGGAAATTAAATATTTATCCATTATATTGAAATAAAAATTGTAAAAATATTTATCATGCCTTGATATATATAAATGTTATCATTATTTATATTGTTGTATAAATAATTGATATGGAACCCCGGGGTAGGATCCTACGTAGCCTATCCCCTCCCACCATGTGCACATATTCAACCGCTTTTAGACCATTTCATGTCTTTTGATGTTTGAAAAGGCATGAAACTATAGTGATGCAAAGGGGGTATTGATAGTTGATTCATGGTAGATGGTGGTGAGATGGTGTTACTTTCCCACTATATCACATGAAGTAGCCATATTGGAATTTGTTTTCCATTTCTATTTTACAATCTTTAGATTATTTTAATTTGTATCTCTTCTTTTGTTTCATTTGGTTTTGAGTAAATAAATGTTTTTTCTTCCACTATTTTATTCCATCATATATATTTATATATATAAATGTCATGTTTTTTTGCTTTAGGATGATAAGAATCATTCCCTCTTATTGTGGTTTATTCCTAGGTGCTAATATAAAGCCCATGGGGATTAGGAATTCATTTCAGATATGTGGAAAATTTGGATTAGTTACTAGTTTGAGATGGTATCCTGGTTGTGTTCGACAAAGTTTTATATTAGAGGTGGTATGTCCTCATGAGTTATTCTCTTGGTACACTTGGTTGACTTGATATAATATTTTCGGCACATGTCAGTTAGGTTTTGGTGAGTACATCTCCAGCACTTTCCCTGATGAGACTCATGTTTCCATTGGATATTATTATGTGTGTGTCCAATTTTGAGTTCTTGATCTAAATATATGTTATTATTTACGGTTTCCTCATTTGAAATGCAATTATTTTATTGCATGAGCTGTTCTTCTATTTCTATGTGCAGTAGTATGTCTCCGAAACATCATCCAGGGGTTCCTCAGGAGGGTCCAATAGATGCTCCTCATTAGAATATTCCAATATATCAAAATATTATCATGTATATCTTGAGGGATGTTCTTGTTGTAGATGAAAATATATAATAATTATAGGACACAATTATTTACATACGTATAGAAGTAGTAGGGGTAAGTTATTGATCTTGATAGTTCTTATGCAATAAAGAAACTTCTTTCAAAGGCATGAATGAACCCAAAGAGTAATATGACGATTTGTTCAAGATCAGTCACATATTAAGCTTCTTGGATCCACCTAAGAGTATCAAGGTTATGTTTAAAGCATTCATACTTGAATATCCTATAAAGTGAAGGTGGGATTCAATTATATAGGAAAATATAGTTTATCTATTTGAATCAAGGAGATCATTCAGTGACAACATTCACTAATAAATTTAATTATATTCTTTGTTTTTCTCTCGAGGTTGTGAAGAATGACTAGATCAAGGCTCAAAAGTACCTCTAGGTTTTAGACCAAATATCATATCATAGGTATTTATGAAGAATATTTCAACATATATGGATATAGGAGATACGTAAATGAAGGTAGAGATTAATATGGCATGCAAGGTTGGTTATCCTTTCCATTCTCTTCCTCCCAGTGGAAGACTTAGTAGTTTATAAGGGAAAAGGGGTGTGGTAAGATCATACTATGAGTGGTGTTGGTGGTTCTCAGTGGAAGACATCCTCTACACCATCAATTATAGCTAGTATTGTTCTCGTAACTGACTATATGTGATGCCTGGTCAGAAAAACCCAATATTGTTTTCCTATACCTATGAAGATGTTAAATAGATGTGGATTTTGTGGAAATTTTATGAATTTTGGTCATTATATATCTATTCCTCATTATGGATAGGTATTTTGCCTCTAATGAATACTACGTCATAGTCAAATGTTTCAAAAGATATAGGTCTCCTTCCATTGGACTTATGAGTGAGGAAAAATCAGGATTTAGATGAGTTTCTAGTGGACGTAGATACAAGTCTATCCACAGTGAGTGGTAATAATATTATTTCATCATTACAAGTGATTGATTTTTTATACTAGTTCTACCCACTCATTCATTTATGGTCATTTTGTTGATATTATTAAACATCCAAGGGAGATATAGGCCTTTTTTAAAGAGTTAGAATCACTTATTAAGAAGAGGAAAGAGAAATAACATCAATGTCCTTCTTGTTTATTATCAAGAACTGATGGATTTGTAGTCTAGAATTTTCTCAATATCAATCTAGATTTATTTGATTTCATCCTTGTAATGAATTAGCATGTTCCTCATCAT
Organism: Viscum album; assembly: GCA_963277665.1. NCBI lineage: Eukaryota > Viridiplantae > Streptophyta > Magnoliopsida > Santalales > Viscaceae > Viscum > Viscum album. The sequence goes on from OY728135.1 coordinate 1,298,970,637, forward strand.
GATGAGTTTAACTGGTATCATTACTATATGTAATTCCTTATGGACGATGGGTTATCATAGGTGTTTTAGGGAGTGTGGGATCTGAGGTCTGGTCATGTATGAACTTCCCACTGAGAGATTACTAGTTTTTTCCTAATGTAGTATTTCATCCTAATGACATTTCTTCTATTTTTTGGAATTCTTATATTTTTTAGGAATATACAAATAGATTCGAAGAAAATTTCTCCAGGATTAATCTATAGAGGTATGTAGCCTTTATAACTGATCTGGTTCTAGGTATGTGACCAATTTTTATACCTTCTAATAGAATGGAAACGATGGAGGTAAAAAATATGAAGACCCATTTAGATGATCTGATGGAAATGGGTTTCTCCCTAGTGTTTCACCTTGGGAATCCCCACATATATTTCCCTAAAAGGTATATGGTTCACTCCCATTGTGTGCGTAATATAATAATATAAATCCGAAAAATGTAATAATATAAATCCTTTGCCTCATGTGGATGATTGTTTTAATTATTAATGGTGGAAAATTGGTTTTGGAAGATCGATCTTCATTCATGTTATCATCATCTTGGTGTTTGTGAGTATGATATAACTAAAATGTCTTTTAAGATTATCTATGGCCATTAGTAATATACTGCTATTCCATTTGGTATAACTAACACACATTCCATTCTTATAAATATGATGAATCAGGTATTACATTAGTATCTTGAAACTTCTGTGGTAGTTTTCTTGGATGATATTTTGGTTTATTCGATATAAAATAATGAGCATGAGAACCATTTTGGTTTATTTTTAGAAATAATAAGGAGTCACCTTTTGGATGGAATGATTCAAAAAGTAATTTCTAGATCCAATATGATTAGTTCTTGGGAAACATAATTTTGGAGCAAGGAATATCAGTTGATTCTGAGAAGGTGATGACTATATTTTCATTGGAAGACACCTGAAATGAATATGATATCCATAGATTCCATGATCTTACAAGATATTATCAATAGTTCATCTAGGATTTCTCAATGTTTGAATCTCCTTTGAATTATCTTACATGGAAAGGGGTGAAATTCTATGGAATGTCAAATTTCTATTTTTTTGGTGGGATTAAATGACTTATAAAATCATCTCTCATTATGATCTTCCTTGAACTTGATAAGGGGAATATAGTATTCTATGATTATTTTGGTGATATTTTGGGTTGTGTTCTTATGAAGGATAATAATTTTGTTCACTTACAACTCTCTCTAGCTTCAACCACATTAGAATAATTAATCCACTCATGTTATGGAGATTTTCAATTTTATGAATTCACTTAATTATTGGCATAACTATCAATTTAAAGAGAATATCAGGATTTTTTATAACTATAAGTGGTTTGGATATATTTTTTTTAATAAAGAAATGAAAATTAAAGGGTTTTGGCAGGTGGAATACCTTTAGATGTTTTACTTTGATATCACTTAACCCTAGGGAATTGAAATTTCATTGATGATAATCTCATTATAAATATACCGTAATAGGTTGTTCTAGAATTTAAGGAAGAGTGGAATTATATGAGGCTCTTCAGTTAGTTCGACCTATATACTTAGGATGAGGATTTTTTTATGGTTATGACCGGTGATTAGTTATCACCATCTCTCATTAACTATAATATATGGGTAGAATTATATGATGAAATGTTCAGATAAATTTAAGATACCCTACATTAGGGGAGATCATTTTTAGTTTTTCTCTCTCTTCATATGTTATTCCTGGTTTTGGGGATCAGTTTTTTTACACCATCATCTGTGATTAGATATTTTTTGTCTGATATTTATTATTCTTTATGGACTATACATTTGGGAATAACAAATCTATGTTATGGAATGAGAGAATGATTCTATTGTCCATGTATGTAGTGTGACATTGTAGATCATGTTTCCCATTATTACATGTGACAATAGATAAAGGTAGAATATCAGAAATCTTTAGGTTAAATCTATCTTCTTTAGGTTTTGGTTTGGAAATGGTATGAGGTTTCTAGGGACATTTTTTTGGATTACCATAGACTCCCCGAGAGATTTATGCTATATTGGTAGTGATTGATTTGTTAAAAATTACATATCAATTCATTCTGATCATCGAAACCACTAAACAAAGTGATATAGGTATATTTTACAAGCATGAGAGTTTGAGGTTAAATAAGGTTCCTTATTCCATGGTTTCAGATAGGGATCCTATGTTTACACTGAGGTTCTAAAAGAGTCTCTTAGAGGAAATGGGGACTCAGTTTAGGTTGAGTAAAACATACCATCTATTGATTGATGGTAATATGGATCATGTTATTAAGATCCTTGGGGATATGCTCTGAAGTTGTTTCATGCATTTTGGTTGATCATGGGAGAACTATATAGGACATGTTGATTTTGCCTATGAAAATAGTTATTAGTAATCAATTAAAATGGATCCTTTTGATGATATGTATGGTCGACCATGTAGATTTCCTATTTATTAGGAATAGGTGGGTGAAAGATATTGGGTGAGACTAATTCTCATTCATGAGGAATCTATGAGGATTTGTGGTATATTTCGAACACTAGTTACATCTCAGAGTCAACAAAAATCGTATGAAGATTGAAAACATCATCCTTTCCATTTTTCTATTCATGAACAGGTTTTCATGAATGCCTCTCCTTAGTCAGGATACAATTGTCATGAAATATAGGAAATCTTGTCATTGAGATATGTGGGATCATTTTTGGTCACTAAGAGGATTTGGTAGTTTTCTTATCATTTACCATTGCAGGTTCAGTTAATGGGAAATAATGATCCTTTCCAAATATCCCAGCTCATAAAAACTATTCATGATCCCTATCAAATTTTGAGTTAGGAAGAGATTGACTTATAGCTAGAACGTTTTATTCAATAATAGCCTGTAGGAATCTTTGAATCTTAGGTGGATGTATTGTATGTGAATTCGATTCCATTTTTCAGAGTGTTATGATGTTATAGATCAGATTCTAATGAAACTTAGTATAAAAAATTATTGAGAAAGTAGCAGTGGACTCATATCTTTTCCAAAAATAATTCTTCCATATGACTTCATGGGGACAAAAATTCATATAGTAGGGATTTTTAGCATCTATTAACCCACTTTGGGTTATTTCTCATGTTTTTTTATTTCCCTCCATTTTTTGGGGTGTTTTAGAAATCCTATGTATAAAGATAATTTTAATGGGAAAATGACCTAGAGTTCATGGATGTATGTTTTCATGAATTTATAGAGTCAATGTATATATATTTCTAATGATTTATAGGGTTATACTCATGTTTATTGAACACTAATGTTTGTATGGTTCTTTTCAAGAGAATCTAATGTTTTCAAAATCTTATGGGTTACAACACATCATGTAAAGACTACATGTCATGAAAATATTACATATTCTATAAAGTATACATGATTTTTATTTGTCACCATGAATATGTCATGTTTTTATAGGGTGTGAAAATATTACATACCGTGTAAATCTTATCTTTTTTGAAATTGTAAAAATATGTTTTTTAACCTAAAGATATGTGTTTTTTGGAGTTTTTTTTCTTTTTTGAATTACATGACTAGAAAAATGGACTCAAACCATGTTATTATTTGGAGTTAGAAATTTTAAGGAATTGTATGGATAATCGTCATTTCATTTATCCACAAGAATCTCATATAGAAAACTATTAGCTCTTCTATGAAAATTTTGGGATATCTGCTCTTTCCAGATCTCATTATTCAATGATCGATCTCTATTGTGATTGTATTGATTTTCATTGGGTGATTAATCCATATGAATCTTCATTATCATTGATCAAATTATGATCATTATGTTGTGTAATATAATTTTTTATCTTTTTTGATAATATAATTGATTATTTCTAGTTTTATTGTGTGATATTCCTCTTGAGGAAGACAATTGCATTGGTTGTGGTTCATCCTTCAAGTTTCTTTGAGGTATATTGTGATATATCCTCCCTTATAATCTTTTTTCATGTTGAATTTGTTTAGATACATGATGATTGATTGTAGGTACTCTTTTTTATTTTTCTCTTCCTTATCCGTGGATTTAATTGAGGGCATGTTCAACCAGAGTTTTAGGTAGGTGGTTTCGTCTATAAGATGAATTTTTATTGACATGATATCTATAAATTATTTTATAAATTAAATTCAATGATTTATTGATTTTATTTTGTTTGTGTGAATAACAGTTTTTGATAAATGATGGGATTACCCTTATTTTTTAAAAGAAAATTGTGTTTCTAAAGCAGTAAGAAATAGATTTATCAAATATTTTTAATGAATGGTTTTTATGAAATAGTTTGAAAAATAGGGAACATTAGAATCCTTGGGTACTTAGGTGGAAGATATAGCAATGGGCTTTATCCACACATTGGGTAGTTCACTCATAGGTTGTTCATCTACTCCTTCGACCCATTCATCTTGGAACTTGATAGAACTATTGTAGGGTTCGGTTTCTGGGGAGTTCCTCATCTCTCAATATTCTATGAATATATATTAAGACTGGATACATGAGATTTTCAATGTTTAGCTATGTGTACATAATTTAGATCAATCTTCAATGATCATTGGTGTGATGTTACCTATTCTTTGCAAATTTTATATTGTACTAATTTAGTTTGTACTTACATGGATATAATATAACATGAGGTGCATGCTAATTTCCATTTTTCTAAATTTATGTATATGAAGTGATTTGAATCCCTTTTAATAAGATTATTTTAGATATATTAAAAAAGGGGAAATCAATGTTTTTTCCATGATTTCATTATAGAAACCGAAAAAATATTTACCATGACCATTTTTCATTAAATAAAATCATTACATAATTTATTCCAAAGAGACCTGATATGGAAAAAATTGGTGGGATCCTACTAATACTATTATATGAAAACTTGTTTAACTCTTTGGTGGTGATTATAACTTTTTATAAATTTTGATTCTGGGAAAGGAATGAAGAAATAGTGAAACCGTGATATTTTTTTTGATGAGTCTACATATCTAGTGGTGAGAAGTGGGGGGTTTCTCACACTATGAAATGGAGTAGTTGTTTTGTATTTTGTTTTCCATTTATGTTGCACCTGTCTCTTTTATATATTTTTTTGTCTTTTTAGAGTTGTATCACTTATAAAATTTCGTTTCTTCATGACATATATATTTGTTTTTTCTTCTATGATTTTCTTCCTTCATGTATATACATATTTATAGGTCATATTTTTTTCATCAGGTTTGGGAAAATCATTCTCTCTAGTTATTGTTGATTCCCAGTTTCTAGTTTCCATCCCTTGGGGATTGAGTACACCCTTCTGATATTTGAAAAATTTAGATCAGGTGCAAGATCAATAGGGTACCCATGTTAGGTTCATCAAATAACCAAATTCTTTCTCAAGGATTATGAAATGTCCAATGTTTTATTATATTTTGGTAAAGATCTATTTTATTACCATTAAGATATGGTTTCGACTAGAATTATATATCCCTCCTACGTATTGGGAACAGTTGGGTATCTCTTTAGATAAATACTGTAAGAATTGGGAGTGATCCTAGTTCAGTAAGGAGTTCAATCCACTATGATAGTCTTGGAAGTGAACCTCGTATTATATGATGGAATGATTAGTGAACCTAATCAAATATGATAATTATGGAAGTGAACCTTGGATAATATGGATATAATTCCCTATGCATATGTTTTTTCCAAAATTCTATGTCATATTCTAATGTTATGCTATCATTGACCTTATTCTATGATTCAGTAATGATTCTTGTATGCTACCAACAATTATTATATGACCTAATATTTTTATCTATGATATTAATTTTTTTTCGAATGTCATGATCAGGTTTCTATAGACTCACGATAATGTTATAATAAACTGATCATTTATTTAACACTTTTTATTTTCTGAGTATCTGAGCTCTCCTTATCTTATGTTTTCTTTCCACAGTATATGAATTATGTTTTTAACTATGATATTAATAATAAAGTTTCATGTTGTTATGAGTTATGTGAGAAATGATGTAAATATTATATGAACATGTTTTTATGTATCCTTATCTCTAAAGACACCAGAACAATATAATTATTGTGTGGATAATTGTGTTTAGTAATGAATAATAATTTAAAATGATTTAATATCTCTGTATAAAAAGTATAGGTGACTATAAGAATACACAATGAGGATGGAAATCAAGTTTTGTTTAAAATAGATTTCAACAGTTGAAAATGAAAAATCTTTTCTCAGGAAATTTTTTGACAAGTATATAAAATTTTTTTAGTGAGAGACAAATAATTTCTAATAATTTGAAAGGCATATAAAATGTAACGATCAGAGTAATATTATTATTAATTATACAAACTCACCCAACATTCAATTGGATAAATATATTTATAGATTAAAATAGAAAATTATTGAAGTAGAGAAACATAATTTAAAAAATATGATTGAAATTTCTTTCTGTTGTTATCGTCCAATGTTCCAGATAGAAACCATCTTACACCTATAATGATCATGTTGATTCACATGATGTTAGGAAATTTTCCTGGGTTATACATCAACAAGAAACAATTTCTACACAATTATCCAATGAGAAACTACATTTTGTTTAAACTCAATACTCACGTAAAAATTAATAACCATTTGACCTCTAGAAAGATAAAAATTGAGATAAAATATATTAACAAGTATATAATATAAAAAAGAGTCATTTAAAATGATTTAGTGAAAAAAGATAAAACAAAGTCCCAAAATTAATATACATAGAAATACATATCATTATAGATATTTTATAAAAGTAAAATATTTTAGGTTTTTTTTAGATTTTAGTGTGCTTAGACATAGAGAATAAAATTTCTAGTATAATATGTCTCTAAATTGGATAAAGGGAGAACATGAAAAAAATGATATATAGTAGCAGTAAATGGAAAAAATTTATAATAATAAAAAACATGATAATAATATTGATATGATAATATTTTATAAGGATTTAAAATAAATATTTAAGAATTAAAAAATAAGGACACATATCAATTGAATGTGTCATATTCACACTGACTTTATTTAATAATCATTATAAATATGGAATGAGTGAGAATTAAAATAAATATTATAATGTATGGGATGTTGTACTCAGATCATTAAAAAATAAGAATCCATGGATAATGGATAGTTTTTATTCTTCTGACATGATTTTATATTTAGTTAATCTAATTAATTATTTAAAAATAATTAGTAGCGGTATTTACCCTTGGAAATAGAAATTCCATAAAAAATAAATGTGTTTTAAAGTAAAAAATTTATAGAAATCATATTATTACTAATAATGTAATATTTATTTTTGAGATAAAACATAACCTAATTTGTTTATCACAAATCTGTGATGATATTAGTGATTTAAATTTCAAAAAATAATTTATTCTTAGTGATTAGGTTGAGTGATGGAGAAATTATCACCAAATGGATGAGAACAAGAGGTATCATTTTTCTTGTGGGAGAAGTCTAGATATATTATCACTAAATATTTAGGGGTAAAATTAGTTTATGGAAAAGTAGCCTCTTTTATCATGGGTTTAATAATGTGATAATTTCAATCAAATAGTAAATAATGGGAAATAATCCTATTCTAAATGAAAACTCGTTTTCAATTTTTAAAACAACCAAGAAAGGAAAATTGATAACCTAAACCAAATAAGAGTTGACATTCAAATAAAAAAACATTAAGATCTAGTTCACTATTATGTTTACGGGACTATGATAAATAATTTCCTTAGTTGATATATATATATATATTATCATTTTGATGGATGGATGTACTAAAATTTCATATATCATTTTCTTGTATCATAAGTCCTATGAACTAGATATATTCAAAATAATTATGAGTTTTACAAAAAAATATTCCAATTTTCCATTGATGATTTTTAGATTATATAATGGTATTCAATCTTTCTAATGATAGTTCTTAGAATATATAGATAATCACTAACTTAATCACGAGTTTAGTGATCATTTCAATCAGTAAACCGTGTATTTAAAAGAAAAAAATATATGTCTTATTGATATGTATAAAACTATTCATTTCGGGCTTGGAAAATCCAAATTCCTAGGGATAGAAAATATTAATTCAACATGTGTTATTCAAAACAGTTTTTACTTGATGCCAAACACAGGCATGACTCACAATAAAATATATAAGAATAAGAATACTAATATATAAAACATTTGGGTGTTTAGTAGTCATTTTTTAATAAAGAGGAATGATAAGTGTAATATAATGTTTAATGAAAAATTTGATGATGGAATTTTACATAATTACAAAAAATGTATGTATGAATTTTTCATATAAAATTATGTTTTGAGAACATTTAGGATAGTGATATTTTTATAGAATATGAAAATTAATATGATATAAAAATCTCCATCACTGTGGAAAATGTGTATGGTGTTGTTAATTCTAAATCTATTGATGAAAAAATAATCATATAGAATCAAGGAGAAGACACATATTTTAATAATAATATTGATGATGTAGATTTCAATAGAAAACATTTTAAGTTATAAAAAGCATATAGATACTAATAATATCCTTGGGGACCAGTATTTTTGTGTTTAATTAAGAAGAAGAATCATGGGAACAAGTTATACCAATATGATTTCCATGATTATATCATAAAATTTTAAGGAATATTTTGAAAAGAAGTAGTTGATCAATGATATGAATGATACTCAAGATGAAATTTCGAAGCACTAAACCCGATAACATGTTTTAAGGATCAAGGTAATGGAATTAATGGAAACATGTGGTTTTAGAAACACATTAAATGATAAAGGACAAGTTACATGAAACAAGTCATGGATTTTGTGAAATGTGTCTCTTGAAATTAAGATAATTGGTTTTGTTGAAATATTTTCCCATTTTTACTGGGATAAACAAATTATCATTTTACCCATAATTATTTCCAAAATAAATTAGAAAATTTTAGAAATAAATGTAAAATAGTATATTTTCCATGATTAACTAAATAAATAATCCTACATGGTTTATCCTAAGGGTTTTATATAAGAGAATAATAGAAATAGTGTTTTTAAAATATATAGGGAACTTTTTAGAATAAACAATTTTCCAAGATTATGGAACATAAAAATGAACGAGTATTTAGGGTGGGATATGTAGTTTAATAATGATAGGTTTATAGAAATATATAATTAAAAATTAATAATACAAAATTACTTTTTTTATTATGTATATGATTATATTATATTTTTAGTGATGAGGATAAAGTTTTTAATGATTTTCCCAAAAACTTTTGAAAAAAAATAATTTAATTTTTTTGAGAAACTATTTTTTTATTAGGTTTATAAATATTCAACACCACTTGTTATGTATTCATTTCATTAGAAAATTATGTAGTGGAGTTCATGAAATGGTTTTGCATGATATAAATAAGAGGAGTGTTCAATCCATTTGAAATAAGATAATAATTGAGCAAGGATATTTATCGAAAAGTGTTAACTAGAAAATAAGACAATTATCTAATTAGAAGTCAATTAGAAAAAAGTTTTTTGGGATATATATTTATAAAGTTTTTACAATTTTTTTCCGGATTACAATATCACCCCAATGAATCTTTTATACTTATAAAAGAGAAAAGTATGACATAAATCTTAAATACTCCCAACTATAGGGTTTTATTGAAAACAAAATACCATCTAGACATTTAATCATTTACATATTTAGATTGGGAAGGTGATAATGATGATAGAAAAAGAATGTAATCTGGAACTTCTTTTCATTTGGAAAAAATGAGTAAGATGAATTTAAAAGAAAAAATCATCAGTTTTGTTGAGCTCAAATAAGGATGAATATGTTTCCACATAAATGGAAGCTACATAAATGATGTCGATAAATACCCTTCTTATATACATGGATGATCAAACAAGGTATCCACTAGTTATTGGTTATCATAGACAAAGTATTGTTAATTTGTTTTATTTTTTGCATCATTCCAAGTCAAAACATATTGATATAAAGTACCACATTTGAATTAATAAGATTTATATAGGAATCAAATTGGATAACTTTTTTCAATCCAAGGAATAGTTTTATGATATTGTCACAATTCAAATTCCTAATTAGTCTTTTTAGAAGTTAATGTTATCAATAGAAGTAAAACCCACTTCCAAATATTTTGGTATATTTATTTAAGAGTTTCCTCCACTAATTTACTATTTATTAAATTATTAATCTAAGTGGGAATGTAATCTAATTAGGTATATACATGAAGATCATATGATTGTTCTATTATAATGCGATTTTTGAGTGAGTGTTAAAAAATTATTAAGAAAATATATTTTTAAATACTTGTGTGAATAATTGATCTGGTATCTTTTATTCACATACTAAACGACATCATTGATTCTTGATAAAAAGTTTCTTTTATTTAACATGGATATTCTATTATGTTGGATTATATATGATTTTTTCTTGGATAATTCTATTGAAGATGTTGATGGAGTCTCCTTCACATTCCCCTCAAATGTATTATCAATAATTGGAATAAAAGAGGATCATATCATTGGTGATTTTCATTGATTAAATGGGATAAAATTTAGGAGTAATTGGAGCTTTAAATATAAAATATATTCCATTGGTATTGAAAAAAAATCAAATGTGAGAGATTTTTGAACCCACATGATGAGAATTTTGAATTTTCTTCTGTACATTTTAATGATATGTTTAAAGTTTTTACAATGATTTGGGAATTATTTAATTTTTATGAGGAAGATCGATATTTTGTCCCAAATATTTATACTATTTTGTGAATATTTTGATAGAAAAACCAATATTAAATATTATTTGCTAATTTTTTTAATATTTTTTGAAATAATTGTAGTTGAATTGGAGTTTTTCCAAATTTCCTTAAACTGATGAAGATTATTTAGTGTTCACATAAAGTAAATTAAAGAAGATTTATTATTTTTTGAAAAAATATCGAAATCATGTGATAAAGGTGCTAAAAAATAGAATAGTCATGAGAATTTATAATAAAATGAGTATTAATATTATTTTATACTTTCTATTATACATCTAGAGTCTCTATAATTTATTAAGCTAAATTCATAATATAATTCAGTTTTTTGGTTAATAATTGAGTTTTTTATAATATACATGAATGAAAATAAAATATTTCTCTATTTTCATATGAAATATATGTTTTTTAATTAACATTACATTTTTTAAGATATTTTAATAATTTAAGATAATTAGAGTTATATATTATATTTTCCCTTAGATTTTGTAATTTGTGAAAAAAGTGAGTATGAAATTTCAGAATTATACTTTTGTAACATGATGTTGTGTTGATATCCATTCCTTAAATATCATGATTATTCAATAGAATCAATTATTTTAATTGAAAACCGTGGAATATATTGTTGAAAAATAAAAAATTTTATAAAGATGAGGTGGAATGAATTTTCCAAAATATGGTTATGTTTATTAGTGAGAATTTGTTCCATGAAACGAGGTTTCTCTCCAATACTATTTTGATTTTAAGGAAATTGAATTTTAACTCACATTATGATATAAGGGGAACCACTATACAGTTTAGTGGATGTGAAGACACATGTCAAACTATTAGAATTCTTTAATGAATTTATATTTTTAGAGATAAAAATGATTGTGATAACTCTAATGTCACATTGATAATAAGATCACAATTTTTTTTAAAATTGAATGGATATATTTGATAAGTATTTTATTGAATAATTGGTTTCTATAATTTTGTGTCTACAAATCTGTTAATTATATCCTTATTAAAAATGGAATCATGTTCATGTGGCTTGGGATATAAATAAAAAATGCAAGAGAAAGAATAATGAGTTTGGAATTACTGCACCCATATTGTAATGTATTTTCTATAAATAATTTGCCTATGGGGAGATATTTTCAGTGAAAATGAAGAAGAATTTCAAGACCAATCTATTCTATAGTATTCATCTAATTCCACTGGTGATATATCTTTAAAATATTTCAATAGTTTTTGTGTCATTAAGATGGTTATTTTATTTCAATGTTCTTTCCTAGAAATTTATGATAAGTACAATTTCATAACATTTCATATTGAAATCAACTGATAATAAATGAATATTTTTTTTGATTGGGATAAAATCCACCACACACGTGGGATGATGTCAAACTTCATGGAGGAAAAATTCAACAACAAACACGTTTTTTCCATTATATTAGTATTCTCTGAGACGAGTGAAAGATATTTCTGTTGGATAAGATAATGAGATTTTTGTAATTTTAAAATGACATGGGAATAAAAGACCAATTCACCCCAACCACTATCAGTGTTCATTATTTCACTTGTGACACTATAAAACATTTCCATGATAATGATATTATAAATCATAGAAAATTTCTATATATATATGTATAATATTGGTTTGATAACATTATAACATTATATGTGGTAAATAAAAGGAGTTTGATTATAATGATTACTTATTAACCATTAAGATTAAAAATTCAGTATCTCACCATTATTAAATAATTTTTTTATTACTTGATGTTACCTCTCTAAAATAGTTTAGTGGGATGATTTTATTATATGGATACATAGTGATGTTGACCATGTTACGTTTTGATGTAATAATAGTTACAAAAGGATATATCATGTTAAATTTGATGAAAATAACATATAAAAGAAGTGTATTTTGGTTCCATTCATATTGAATATGATAAATATTTATTCTTACTTATGGTTCTTAAAATATTTTGATTAAATTTAAATAATATTTTTTTTATCATATTATAAAAACATATTATATGTATATAATTGTCTGTTCATGTGTGCTACACATTTCATAAAGTAAAATTAGATTTAAATACTTAACGTACATCAATGGGTTTTACCTATTTGAGTATCATCATAGGGATTTATTGGTTGTGATGAATTGTAAAGACTAGTGTGAGTTAAGATTTATATGGGGATACATCATTTTTCTTATGACAAAAAAATAGTTTTTTTTCATTCTTGGTGACCAACAACTACAATACATGTAATTCCATAGATTATGTCATTAGTACCCAGGGTGAATGTTTCCTATGACTCCCCATTGATTTATGTTAATATGTAATAATGTTAGTAATCCATCATACTTTCATTACATACTTTTTCAAGCCATGATGATGATATTATCAGGGTTGGTTGGTCAGGTTTTTTATTATGTGGTAGGTTTTTATTAATAGAAACTAAATTCATCTTTCTTACGAAATGAAGTACATCTAGGACCATGATTGAGAATGTTCAAGGATTTTTATTACTATATCTTGATTAGTGTCATGCATTTGGTTTATCTATTTAGGAAACTGAATATGATGAACTCATATTTTTAAATAAATTATATCTACTGCGTTTATCCATCTTATTCAATCTTAAATATGAGAACAGATAATATCTGAGTATTATTAAATGATATTTAAAAAAAATTCTATTTTACATGGACATATAATGGCATTGAAATATGCATTATATGACTATTGATGTAGTATGTCATATAACTAGACTTCACTGGTTCCAAAATACATATTTTCAATGGATAGCATCTCAGATACCTTGGTAGGTTGAGTATCATAATTTTTTACTAGAGGCCATTACATTATTTTTATTTTATATTAACTCATAAATAATTTTACTCTATATACAAAAAATTATAATTAAACAAAATGGTTTTATTAATGATGATATGTTTTATTTCAATGTGTTTTTAAATTTTTCTAGAGTATTAAAATATATTCACCAACTTGAGGTTTGATGGACACTATAGTGGTGGTTTTTTCTTGTATAAATGAGTTGATATATTAGATGTGATATAATATGTATATTCATAATGGGTATGAATATTTTGTGAAATTGGTATATTCTATTGAACATTCACTAATTCTAAATGAAAATATATACGTATATAAAAAGTCACATTTTTGTGAGGGAGAAACTCGATTTTTCAAATGTATTCACTTTATATATCTTTACAGGATAGTGTACATATTATATGATATTGTATGTTAACCATTTTTTCATTGACTAAAATATATTTTGGTCAGTTTTATCATCATTTTATAACATTAAAAAGTTTTTCAAAGTATAATATTAATTTTTTAACCATTGAAAAATTTAATGGAAAAATAAACCTTACATTATACAGAGTTACAACATTATGAAATTTGTTATTTATATGTGAACGTTTTTTATGTGATTTGAATAAAATAGAACCCATATATTCATATATATAGTGGTCCAAGATTTTATAAAATTTAATGTACATATTTTTGTGTGGAACTTGAATTATGAAACTGAAAAACAATAACATCATTATCTAGTTTAATTTATTACTAATTTTCTTTATGTCATGAGGAATAGATACTCATACCAATGAATTAGGTGGAGCATTTAAACATTAGAATATCTTTGGTGGACGTATTTTTTTATTTCATTCAAGGTATTTCCATTAAAATTTTATATGAAATTTTTGATAGTTCAACTTTACACATTGTGGTATGATCATTATTTTATTACAATCAATTCAAATGAACTATATGTAGATCTTATATACTAGTGTTTTATAAGTTGTTTACTTTAAATTTAGATAATATTTGTCTCGACTAAAACACAATATTGTGATAATATTTTTCTATTATGTGATCATAAAATTATTATCTCATTGGGGATATGATGGTGTGATGGAGATGGATTGTGATTGGACTTTAAGCATTTTATTATCCCTGGAACAATTTTATTATATATTTTTAACATTAGATAGTTGGTGTATGAAAATATTGTTTTAATGGGCTATTAAATTCCATATTCGATGTGAAAAAACTAAATAAAGGGATTTTATGATGCCTCTATTTGAGCGGGATGTTATTACCCACCTAGTTTTATAGTGAAAAATTGAAATCTAATTATATGTTTTATGTGTCATGATATATGTTTGATAATTTAATGTATATGTAATATAAAAATATATTCATAGAAATAATTTAATATATAATCACACTTATTATGATGTTATTAATACCTCAATTCCATGGATTAGTTATTTGTTTTCCCACAAATATTATCACCTATCCTGGAATTTATATTAGCAAAAATCATGAGTTGGTTAATATTTATTAATATAGATCAGGTTAGAGTTATTTGTTACCTTATTTACTTATATCATTGATGAAAACTTATAGTTGAAATATTTTTTTTACCATTTTTATAAATAATTATATGATTCCTCCTATGAATATTGGATTTTAAATACAATATTCCAATTTCTTATGTTTCATATATTATAATTTTTTAATTTCATATGGATCTTTATTTTGTAAGGTTGAGATAAAATTGAGATTCATCATAAACATAAGTATATGTTTATTTATATATATAATCTTGATAGATTCTTATTTCACATGCGAAAACATTGAAAATATTATACTCATCCAAATATGTAAAATATATGTATACATGTTGGTTTTATTTATCTAATATAGATCATGAGATGGATCAATTGCCTAATAGTGTCATATTTTATAGATGTTTTAGAACAGTATAATGGAAAATTATTGTGGTGATATTTCTTTTCAATTTATTTTAATATTTTTTAAGGTCCCTGGATTGAGAGGGTCTTAGTGATATTTTTTTAATGATTTTATTTTAAAAACTATAGAAACCCCAAATTTCCTTATATTAGTTGCTCCCTTTAATTTATATACTATGATGGGTTATGATGTATATGTTATTCTTATGAATTTATATATATGACTTGTAATTTTATTCATTTCATTTTTAGTATTTAATCATTATATAATAACGATAGACTAGTTATATTTTTTTGAATGGTCTTCTCGTTATAGTTTTAGGTTTTATCATATAGGAAAATGCTTCCATATAATATTTTATTCAAGAATACCATTAGCCTCCAATAATAATAATTATAAAAATATCATTGAAATAATGAGTTAATATGACTTCAGATCTGGGTATATTTTATTTAAATGTTATTAATTTTTTGGATTTCTAGTTTTGGTTTGATAGTTTTTTATTATTTTTTATCTAATTAAAAGAAATTAATTTTGAGATATTTTCAACAATAAAATTATAAAAAAGTTTCAAACATTTCTACATGATGGATGTTTTCCCTTTGTTCGAAACTATAAATGGGTGAATTTGTCAAATCTTCCACAACACTCCATTCTTTTACTAAAAAGAGTTACATGCATTAGTTATACTTATGTTTATATTCTCTTTTTTGAATAGAATGTTTTTATTTTGATATACATCCATGATCTTAAATAAGATTCCAATGATTTCTTTATCTTGATGGAGTGGTAGTACATTTATTGAGTCATCTTGAGTGAAAGGATTTATTTTCTATATATATCTGTTGTTATATTAAATTACTTTTCCTTCTATTGATTCAATTACTTTTAATAATAATAATCTAAGATAAATTCCAATTTAAATAAAACTATGCATTAATGTTATATGTTTATTTTTAGACCATAAATGATTTCAAATATGATCATATCATCTTAATCCAAACCTATACATTGGATAGTCCTACAAATCCAATTATTTTGATTATTAACCCTTTCTACTTCCCATGAATATGCAATGTCACTGAGAATTACATTCATCAAATCCATTATCGTAGCATAAAACATAATATTAACACTTTCTAATTGATGATGGAAACAACAAAATTCCACACGATGATTATAATTCTTATACCAAAAAATTAATATTTAGGATCTAATGATAAATCAATATATTTCATGTTTAATGATACCTATGTATATATTATTTAAATTTAAAATAATATTCTCAGTACAAATATCTTTAATGAAAAAGATAAATTCATTAATCTATTTAAAATATTTTCTATATGTTCTATTTTCATGTTATTAAAACTCAACTATATGTAAATATATATAATAAGTAATTACTAACATGTTGAAAATAGATTTATAAAATTTAGGTAATTATTTTATAAGAAATTTTATTCAATTATAATACATAATAAATGATAAATCATAAGATCATCAACACAAAATTATATTAAATTAGTCATTTTTGATTATTTTTCTAAAATATACTTCTTTTTGTTATGAAATAATTTAAACCTCTATTAAAATAATTTTAAATAAATAAAAAATGAATTAAAATGGGAGAGCATAGAAAAATAGGTATGTGAGGAAGCGGGTGGTTGATAAAAAAGAATTCACAAAAAATTAAATTATAAGATGGTATGTAAGTGGAGGCCAAGACCCTATATTATAGAAGTTTTATATCTATATGGTGGTAATCGGAGGATGGGTTGTTAACTGGGGGAGTTCTTATATGTGGTTAATTTTTATAATAACTATATTGGTGACTACTAAAGAAAGATCGTTAACACTCTATAAAATCAATCAAGAAAAGTTTAACTAAAAATAACCATTGTTATGTAATATAAGTAAATATGATTGACTGTGAATTTTATAATAATATAAAGAAAAATAAGTAAAAACATAATATACATATTTCTTCCCATAAATTAAAACATATATTAATAACTAAATTAAATATATAAGTTTTATTAAATTCTCATCATAAATATTTTTATTTAATATTAACGGTAAATCTATATTTAACAATTTTATATTATAAAAAATAATTGTTACATAAGAACATTATGTTAGAAATAAAAAATTATTATTTGTTCAATAAATATATACATACAATTAAATAATTAAATATCATAGTTTCAGTGTATTTTAAAATTATAAACTATATATATATAATTAATTAATGTGTGTTACAAAAATATATCCCAATATTACAATAGAATATGTAAGATATTTTTTTACCCCTATTAATAAGTTTTCTTACACAACATATATCAAATTAAACAACAACAAAGTATAGTGTTTCTATTAGTTTAATATGAATATTCACAAAATTAAGAGGCATAAAATAAATAATTTTTCATATTAAAAATATATTGAATTAAGAATATTAAACCACATTATATAAAAATAATATTAATAATTAAACTATAGAATAAAACCCATAATTTTTATTGAGTTAAAAATAGATATATTTATTGTATTTTCTATATAAATTTTTTATAGTGTAATAAATATTAATTAATCATAATTAACAATACCTCTACTACAAATGGATCATCAAAATGGGATCCCCATAAGGGAATCACTAAAAAAATCACTTCAGTGTTTATAGATCTACATTAAACATGCACTTGGTGTTCAAACTGAATTTAATTGTGATGATGACATAAAGGGAAGAGTATGGGAAGAAAATTAATAAGGTTATAATATTTTTCCCATGTGTGAAGGTAGAAATGGGAGGAACAAAAAAATAATGGGTGTGTGGTTGAAATTAGTGTGAATTTGGGTGCATGTGATGATGGGAAATGTTTTTGATAAATCTAGGTTGGTGTCTTGTGAAGTAGTAGTCCACCGATGCCTCTAGGTTCTGGTGTTTACTATTTAGACCAAGAAATTTTGAAATTAGGAAGTGGGTGGTGACATGTCAAAATATGGGACTAGGGGGGGTAAATATAATTTGGTAGTTTGAGTGAGATATTTTGGTGGTCTCTATGCATTTATTTTTTAAGAATATAGAACACCATAATATATTTTTATTGGTTGTATTAGTGAAAAAAAAACTTATTAATAAATGAACACCCTTTTACTAACTATTATAAATGGCGGTGGTTTATTAATTTTTCCTTGTATCTATATAAATATATTTTTTTAAATATTATAGTAAAATGCCAGGAATTGTTTTGACATTAATGACTAAATGGAAACATTTAGGATTCTTAATGTAATATTGATATAAATTCATAAATTTATTGTATAAAATATAATATAATAATATATATATATATTATCATATAAAAATTATGATTTATATAATTTTATTTTAATTACTATCAATCATGAAATAATTTTATTCAATATTGGACTTTACAAATATCAAAAATCTTTTTAATAATGGATTTTTATTGAGTTTGTGTTAATGAGAGAATATAGAATCATAAAAAATAGTTAGAAATAAATATATGATGTATCTTCAAATAAATATTTAATCATGAAATGATATTAATTTTTTGTATTGAATATTTTATTTTTTGTAACCTTCAATTGGTATAGCTCGAATTCAAATTATAATTATATAACGTAAAATGTAATTAAATTTTGAGTTTAACACATTCAAAACTAATTTGAATATAAGATAAATAAATTATAACATTCTAACTAAAAAGTTATAATATGGTAATTCATACTCTATGGAATGATTTTATAAACTAAACAATATATGCAATATCAATACTCAAATTAATAAAGATCTACTTGTTCTTTAATAAATATTTTATAAATTTTTTTCTATCGAGAAAATGTGATTGATTTTTTTAAAATCATTGGTTATAATTTAATCTTTTCAAAATAATTTTTACTATAATTTTAAAATATAAATAATTATATGCACAATTTTTAAATTCCCAACAAAATTAAGTATTTTTAAAAAAATTATATCCAATTTTTATTTAATTTAAAATTTTAATCATTAGTTTATCCACTAAATGAATAATCATCTTGAATTTAATTAATTCATTCTTGTATACATTCTAAAAAATAGATATTATTAATTAATATGATTTTTTATTCCATTGAAAAACCTGATGTTAATGTCAATTTTTTCAATTTAGGTGAATAGTATTGGCATAAAAATAAAACTATTTAGAAGAGCTACCAAAATTAAAAAAGGGCAACATAACATTGGTTTGGGATTAGATGTGGCCAACAAATAAATATATTTAAATGTACCTGAAATTCCCTATAATAATGAAGAGAAATTTGTATCCATTAAATTATTATACGATAACCCTAAACTGTATTACTTTAAAATTAAAATAATAAAATCAAATTGAAACACTAATAAAGTACATATTTATAAAATTTTGATATACATCTCCCTCTAGAATGATCTTATCTCTTGGAATCATAACACCTCCATCATATTAATTTCAATACTAATACAATATAATAAATTATATGCACAATATATGATTTATAATGAAATATATATGAAAAGGGTTTATCCTATAATGGTCCATGTAAATCAACATTCCCGTTGTGATGACATGCTCAAATATGAGATATTCCATGAAAATAACTAGTGGAAATTTATTTTTAGATCCATATTTGTAGAAAATTTGAATATATATAATGTTTAAATTGGTATATAAATGTTTGGAGACATTTTATTGTGTGAGAAATATTTAATGAGAAATATTAGAAAAACCATGACATGGTAGTAATGGAAAATACATGGTTACTAGTTTTCATAGATCAAAATATTTATTTGTAGTTGGAGAAATTTTGATAAAGGATGTTTACACTAAAATTGCATTCCATAGTGAGAAAAAAAGATCCCAAACATTTAAAATGTCCCTATCATAGTCACCACCCATGTATCTTGAGTGGACATGATAAAAATTTCAACTTTGTATCTATATCATTTAGAGGCTAACAACTAGCAGATAATGTCAAATACAACAAATTACGGATATTAAATGTTCCCTATCATCATATGAAATAAAATATATATGAAGAAAACATTTATAATAGTATAAAATTGGATTTTAACAGATAATATTATAAAGAAAATCATAGCATCATAAATAATAATAACATTCTCAAAAAAAATTAATTCATATAGATCATCTAGTGATACATAAAACATTGATAACCCAATGATAAGATTATATAAAATACTTAACAAAATTGAAAAAAATAGTGAGACCCAAAATTAAGTCTTCAGCCTCACCTCAGACTAGTATCTAGATTTTTTCTATGTTTTTTCCTTATCACTTGGACTATGGCATGTTCCTTAATCAGAATTCTAACTATATTGTCATACATCAACTCATATGAATCTACAGGGTTTACAAATAATACAAATTACATCCTACTTGATAGAAATATAAACTAAAGGCACCAATAAGAAATGATTCCTTAGACCACATCATGATTTTGATTCTATTGAAACCTAACACAATGATGCTTACATGTCACATTGTTTTGTACTATAACCAAAGTTATGATTAAATAAAAATTGGATCAATAATGTTTTTCTATATAACTCATTAATATTAGTTTATTTTATCCTTATATAATTCCCAATCAGGTTTTGGGGATGAATTCCAAATAGTAATGAGTTAAATGTTTTTTGGGAATAGTCATCGAGTTACAAACTATTTGAAATGATCACCTTTAAAATCAAACATTTACAAAAAGATTTCTTTCCTTAAAAGAGAGTGTTCATTTATTATACATTGGGAAAATATTATAATTTATTAAATAAATCACTAATTTCATTATAAACACGTGATAAATGAAAATACCTCTCTTTTAAATTCAATGGATTTGGAAAACCATGATGAAGAGTAAATCCTTCCCAAATATTAGAATTTTTTTAGGTTTTAGATACATAGGGAAGAAATATTATATTCACAACTTTTGAGTAATCACTATCAAGATCATGTTGAATGCAATGGATATATTTGTATTAGTAGGGAAAATATATATTATTCTCTAATTATATCCTATGTTTTGGTAACCTATTACAAAATTATACCTTCCCCATCCCTTACCTCTTAACTTATTTATTTAATGGACCATCATTCCATACCTTTGTAATAAAGCATATAATATAAGTTATAATGAAATAACATGAACACTTATATTTTTTAATAATTTTCCCATCCAATATGGATGACTATATCCTCATTGTGCAGTGGTTAATATTCCAATCACACACATATTATCTTTTATTTTCTATAAGAAGCCAATGCATGGTTGTATCCTTGAATATATACTCAGGACACCAAATTGGTACATTTTAAGGACCAATATGTTTTTTTGGTTTGGTAACCAACTATGTAATCCTTTAAAATTGCTAAATCTATATAGATCATTTTTAATAATGATCAATATGAATTCATAATTCACATATTGACTAAAATGAACAGATATTCTTCCTTATCATATAGAAATATCATGGTTTCAATGATAAGGTCCTTTATTTGGATATCTAAAAAATTCATCTCTTTTGATATATAGATATTGTAGTCCATCATTCTCAATATGTATATATGATATAAGGAATCATTTTTTATCCTACTCACATTCATCAAATCTAGATATATCTTATAGAAAAAACATTGGCCTCTTCTTCACCCCATTTACTTTATCAATTTACATTGATAATCAATACAACATCAATTTTAGATCTCTATTTTATTTGAGACAGTAAATATTAATGATAATCAATGCATCAACTCTTTATCATTTTTTGTTTTATTATTCTCTTTCTTCTAGTCATTAAATTCATAGTATATCTCCTAGATGTTATTTTAATATGTTGAATAAGAAATCCCTTTAGTATCAGCAATTAAATTTTCCATCATTATTAGGTGTCGAAAATCATCTCAATTGATCCCACATAATATCTCTAAAAGTATGAGTTTTTATTCCCTATGTGATGTACCGAATTATCGAAAATTTATCCTTCCACAAAACCAATATTATCCTCTCCATTTATGAATCAGAACATTTTGTTACAATATTGTGGCCTCAAGGATATTCTTAATACATAGTTTTATTCTTAATTTTTCATGGACATGTCATTGCATATTATTTCATGGAATACCACAATCTATTATATCCTTCTTATGTTGCACCTAACTTTTGTACCATAACATCATGTTGTGAAACTCTACCAAAATACTTTATACATAATTCCCATTAACAAGGCCTTATATTTACAAAATTATTTCATCTAATTTTATTGACTAGGATTTAGCATTTATTTCATCCTTGGACTTCATTTAATTATGATATTTATCTTCATAATTCATATCCAAATCATCTACACTATTATTCATATCTAAATATATTTTCTGGAATGAAAAATTATATAAAAAATAATAATGATATTCATAACTCAAATTTCATGTATTTATCATCACAATTAATCAAAATATTTTTTTTCTCAAACTACTAATATGGAAATAGCATTTAGACAAATATAGAGATATCATATCTTATGATATACATTCTCATTATCTATTACATTAACATAAGAAATTTTTAATCCTATGAATCATAGAGAGGATCTCATACATTATAAAATTTATAGTGATAAATCCATTTATATAATAAATTTATAATATAATGTCTCATCCTTAAAATATTAATTATTCTTCAAATATCTTATATATCTGGATATAATTTTCCCATTTATGCAATTTTAAATGATCCTTAGAGAATATATTATTTATATTCAAAAAAAATCACACATATCATAATAGGATATTGAATTTTCAATATTTCAATTTAAGAATTGGGAAATATATTTTAAATTAACTACTATGTATTCTATATCAATCAATAATTTTATGTACCATATGAAACATTTCTTGCACCATAGTGTAACTCCCATTCATTTTCAAATATCATGATTATGAAAAACCCTCATGTTTTTCGTAAAATTATCTTTATATATTATGAAATATGTATGATCTCACATTTTTATGGGTGTAATATTCCAAAATTAACTGTAATTTCCATTTATAAGATGGGTAAAATTATTTAATTGAGACTCAGAACAATAGAATGATATCTGTAATGCCTTAATAAAATGTTTATTAAAAAATAATTAGTGTTGAAATGTATCTCTAGTATTCTACTGGTCATCGAGAGATTTGAGATATGTTTCAGTGGGGGTGTTTGGAGTTTTCATTATTAGGTTCTTGGATTGGTTTGTAGAATTTTAGATAAACTATATTACACCTTGATGCACAAGGATTTTTTAGTTCACTTTAAACAGGGAATGTTTTCATTGAACAATTTGGGGTAATCCATAAGAGCCAAAGGAGAAACCCTATGAGGTTTTAGAGATCTTGTAGTGTGTTTAAAGGTCTATGAATTATCTGAAAAACTAAATTCCTTTAAATGGAGTGGATGTATTGGTGATTACATAGTTATTACATGGCTTTTCTACCAATGTGGCATAACTCTGAGTGTCATTTTTTAATACCCAGTAAAGGGTTAATTTTTTGGAATCCTATTTTGTCAAATATGTGAGGGTGTGTATTTGATTAAATTTTAGAATGAAATAAATTAACAAAATGTTATTTATCCCCTCCCCCTCTTCCTCTACCATTAGGGGTGCATACACTAGGGGTGCTTGCAACCCATTTCTCCTTCACAAAACCTATTTACGGTGTTGAATTCATGGATCTCATTGGTTGTATTGGATGAAATCACCACCCTATAACAACTTCATCTCAATTCATTCATTATCAACTCTAATTTTTTGCTCTCTAATTTAGGTTTTCTTGATGATTCCACCAGACCATGGTTGAATAATCCATTTTAGGTGGATTGTGGTGATCATTCATAGTGGTGATCTTGAGATGAATTTTCACATAATTTAATTATGATTATTTATAGTATGAAATCCTGGTGAATTTGTTATGTTTACCCTAATGAATTAATTTGAATATATATTTTTTGTAGAGGAATATATTTTGAGGCCTTTATTGGGGAATATTTGGAAGTGTCTATGTTGGAATGGAAGGAATGGAACTTATTTTAGATTTTATGGAAGAAGACCCATGTTGGGGGAGGGTGTGATTATGATGAATGTTGCAATGGATTAATTATGAATTAAATTCTATACATGGGAATTTTTGTAGGACCATTGAATTTGGAATATGGCAGAATGAGTTAGGATGGTGGATATGGATATCCTAATTCAGGGTTAAGGATATTGGAAATGGCAATCCTAATCCATGGTTTTGGATAATGGACATGGTGATAATAATTCAAGGTTTATGATATTCAAAATTGATATCCTTAACCATTGATTAGGATGTTGGACATATTAATACTATTCCATGGATTAAGATGTTGTACTTGTGCATCCTCATCCATGGGCTAGGATGTCAGACATGGGATTATGCATTGATTAGTTAAGGTTAGACATTGGATTCCATGATGATGATTTAATTTTGGACATGGATTTTGAAAATGGTGATTATGGATGGATGTCAAGGATGTTAGACATGATTATTTGTTTTGGTATTTGTAGATTTATACATGGTTTCAGTGATGTAACAAGTATCAAAGAATGATTAATATTAATACATGGATGATATGCTAGGATTAAACTCTGAAAAATTATATCCTAAGAACATGATATGGATCCTCTAGAGTGATGATCTATTCTTTATGAGCTAAATGATAAATTAAAAGAGCATTCCACTATTTAAAAAAGTATCAACCTATGTTTTATGACCCAGATGATAATGTTTCTTCAATTCATGTTTAGTTTACCTGGATTTTCCCAGAAACTAATAGATAGTGGGATAATCACAAAATGGTTGTTTTGAAAATTATTCACATTTTGTACGATTATTTATCTACCTATTAATACTTGTACACAATTTATCTGAATGGTATATTCCATAGACACCATTGGTGGTATCCTACTGAGTGACACTCATTACCTTCTTGGGCCACCACTACACATAATTACCTTAACATCAATGACATGTTAATTATAGGAATCAGTTTAGGTTGATTCCTTGGTTGATTTTTGTATGATTGTGTTGGATAGATCATATCATATTAGTATACTGATTGAGGGTGATCTAAGAGATACAATAGAGACCATTTATGTGTTTTTATTTTATTTTGGAATTACAAGTAACAAGACTAGTAGGAATTCCGTTTTATGGGTGTTATAGTTGTTTAGTCCTTACTATATTTTATTAGTTTTATAGTCATTCTATATTTATCTACTTTATTATTTATTTATTTTTGAGATATTAATGTATGTTTAATCATATTCATACATTAATGTGTGTGTTTATTGTATAATTATATTTTTATTGAATACTTTGATAGGTGGTATAGTATCTCTATAGTTCAACTCTATAACCATTTCGCTAATCAGCAACCTCTAGTTTATGGGAAGGTGTTCCTAAGGTCTCATGGTGAACTAGCTTAGGGAATTATATTATTGGATATAGATATGGCGCTTTACAAAGTTGAACATGGTTAGTTACTTTCATATTGTTTTACTATTTATAGTTTTTGAGAATGGGGATATTGGGATGTATGAGAGCCTATGATTGATATAAAACTATAGCATTGTAAACACTTTTATTGTTGGAATTCCTCATTACCATGGCTAGGATTCTTTTTCTTACATGTGTTGTTATGGTTATATTTGATTTTTTTCCTTTGATAAATGAACATATTGTTTGTAATCAATGATTTAAAATAAAATTTTAAACTTGTCACATTAGAAAGAGGCCTGTGATTTTGATTTTATTATTATACTATAGATAAAATTGGTATGTCCTGAATCATAGTAGGGACATTGCATTCACATGACATATAGTACTTATAATGTTAGATTTCACTGATGACTTGGGAATAGTCGGTTAAAGTGAAAATAATAATCATATGATTATTTTCTATTTTGGTTATTAGTGGTATTCTACTCAGTTGGTATGAATTCTCTATGGATTCATTCTTTATTGTAGGTATTGTGACGATTTGTAATAATAATTTAAGATGAGGTTAAAAATGTAGTCCTTTTGCATGGAATGTGTATTGAACCTAGTTATTCAATGCGACATAAATATGTAACTATTTTAACCTTGTGGGTGTTTATAATTTGTTTTTTGATGTGTTTCATGGTCCTTCTAGGAGTGATATAATGTGAATATTCTTAGAGGGGATGAGTTCTATGGTGGTGGGTGGTTGGTTTGAAATATGATGAATTTTGTATATGAGAACATAGAGGTTGGTGTTCTGAAATGTTGATGTCTTGTTAGGTTAGGATGGGAGAATTTTTTATTCCCCATGATTTTTGTCCCTTTGTGTGTTGGTGTGGATCATGTTCTTTTGACCTAGTGACTTGTCATGTGACTATACTTGCAGGTATAGTGGGAAATCCTAGTGAACTTCTTGACATGACTCTAGTTTTGGAATATAGTGTTGTGTGACCTTCAAGGGGTACCCATGAGTGGTTTCATTTTAGATATACGTGGAATTATGTTCATTTGGAATGGGTGAATGATTTTTAATTTGGACAATGGTTCATGAATGGTGATTTCTAGTTTGGGGGTTTAGGCACATTGGATGCATTTTATTTTTAGAGGGAGAGTTTTTGTGATAGTGATTTATCCGTGGGGTTGGTTTGAAGAGGGGAAGGCTTATTAATGTATATATACTATGTAATGATTATGAATGAAGGATTAATTAATTATTATGAAATAGAATTGGAGAATAAGAGGTGCAAGAGGGTATCTGGTTCCAGGTGTGAAGTTTTTCTTAGAGTAGTGATCAAACAAGTGAGGTAGAAATGTTATGCCTGAGTAGAGGAGAGATAATGTGCTACATATCGCTACCAATATCATTATGTTGGGTTTTGGTTTGAAGTATAAATACCTTTATGGATTATTTTATATTAAAATCAACATGGAATGAATATTATTCTGTATATTTTGTGGTTTTTAGAGGGCATGATAGGTTTTTCTCCTAACATGGTCAAATCAAGATGTGTTTTTAGTGATGATGTGATAGATTAGGTGAACCTTGGAGAATTTTAGAATGATTATTGGGTATTAAGTGGTCATGAAAGGGGTTTCTTCAAGGTGAGATTACTCTAGTTTTTTGGACCACAAAAGTTTCACTATATCATGTGATATGGGAATAAAATGTATGCATGTCCCGTGGATAGGGATTTGTGAGACATGTTGTAAGAACCCAGTTCTTATTCTTGATGTATGAGTTTCTTCTTTTAATTTTTTACTTTAATATTTTTTTAGAAATAAGGGAAATGGGGGGAAAATCCCAAAATGTTTGAGTACACACCGTGTACATTTCCACACACCGTGTACTTTGGCTGTGTGGGATGAGTATAAAGGGCGTGTAGGCCTGTCGGCGATGAATGGTGTAAAAACTGAGTACTTTCCATGTACTTTGTATATAAATGTCGTGTAATCAGTCAGCAGGTGAATAGTAAGGTGGTGGGAGTATCCGCCAGTAGAACAGTAGTACACGCCGTGTACTCAGAAATACACACCATGTAATCATGTCGATAGATGAACAATGAGGCATTGGAAAGTGGTCCCCAGAGGAACAGTTAAAAAATGGAAAGTACACGCCATGTACTTGAGAGTACAAGCCGTGTAGTTAGGTTTTTTTTGTTATAAATGAGCATTACCTTCCTTATTCGGCAGAGAAGGCAGTGAGTTCGTTTGGAGCACTGGGAGAGGTGGCCGAAGCTTAGAGGAGCTCCTGATCTCATGCCGAAACTCGGATTCTTCCGCCGTTGATCATGTCTGGACCACGTGGGTAATCCCTTCTCAATCCTTGAGTGTTTCCTTCCAATTCTTTCCCAAGGGGATGTTATTTGGGTTTGACTAGGTTATCGTTCTTCCCATATCAACGTCATTATTAGTTGTTTCGGGAGGCACCGTTTGCTTATATCGATCAGAGGAGATCGACGTAGGTGGTTTGGTGTTTATTTCCAACTGTCGAGTTGTTTTTGTGTACTGTTGTGATACACACCCATGTTTGGGGAGGTGTATGGCTGAGGCCTTGAATGATAAAATATGATGAATTGTATAGGTAATTTAATGAATATGTATAAACTAGTTTTTGGGATCTCTGCCTTGATCTAGGGCCACCCCATGTTTGCATTTCCCTTGTTTAGCCGTTTTTTCAGGATACTTGAGGGTATGCCCTGATTATAGAATTCTTTGAGTTTTCTTGAGAGAAAATATATATAAATTTCATGCTTATGTGTTGCGTTCCACTCTGTTCCTTATTTATCATGAGGGAAATTGTTTTTTAGCCTGAGGGAAAGTTTCTATTCAGCCTGAGGGAAATGATTTTATTTACCCGAGGGCAACGTTTCATTTTCCTGAGGGTTGTAGCTTCCATGCCTAAGGGAAATCACCTGAGAGTTTTGTTTCTATTTAGTCTGAAGGAAAGGCCTTAGGGAAAGGTTCTGTTTATCGTGAGGGAAAGGCCAGAGGGCAAGGTTCTGTTTATCTTGAGGGAAAGTCCTGAGGGAAAGGTTCTAATTAGCATGAGGGAAAGATTCTTTTTAGTCCGAAGGAAATGGTTCTAATGTCTGTGGACAATGGTTACTTTGAATATTCAGTGTGGTGATTTCTTACATTGTACTTTCCAAGATAAAGCACATGCTTGAAATTGTTAAATAATAATTAAATGAAAATGGAATTGGTATGAGTAGCTACTTTTGAGGACTTCCTAGTTTACTACATTTCATTATTGCACACTGTTGTTGCACATTTTCACGGACAGTTGGGCACTGGATTTTGGTGGTTGCCTACTGGGATTTATTTCTCACCCCCTTTTGTGTCATGTGTTGGCCCCAAAGAGATTATATTGCTTAATGTGTTGATAAGGGTAAGAGACCCTATATAGGTACTTGATTGTTGCAGAGGAGTGGGAGAGCATGTGACCAAGTAGGGGATTGAGATGCTCTTGAGTTCCTGCTGCACTGTTTTGTTATGCTTTGTTGTACATGTACCTTGTACTATATTGTTTTAGATTGTAGTGTATCCTATTTGGGATACTTTCTTAGACTTAGGTACATATTGCATCATCATATATATGACTGTTGTCATCTTTTAGTTCTGTATTATTTTCCATTTCAGCTTGGTATTGTTTACTGCTTCCACTTTTGATATGTTGGTATTTTCTCCGATGCACTAATCTTTAACAAATGAGGGCAAAGTTTCCCCATTATCAGACCCAATCCCTCACCACTATTTGGCAGCCTCTGGTATTTGGGGAAATGCGATTTGAGGTCATGTGACCATCCGGGTTCGGGGCACCCATTGTGTGGCACCCGGATCCGGGATGTTACAAAGTGATATCAGAGTCGGTTTCTTTTCTATGTGTTATTTGTTATTTGGAGACGAAAAAAGAGATAGATTATTAAGGGATTCGGTAATAACTGTGCTAGGGAGTAGCTACCCCGTGTACAGGTAAAGGCCGGATTGCCTCGAGTTAAATTGTGATTTTCTTTTTATGATTATTACAATTTATTTGATTTTATCCACTGGGTGACGCACTTGTGGTGTGATGTTTATATTTTTATACCTGGGTTATATTTAGTTACATCCTAATGAGATGAGGGTATGCCATCACATTGATCATTTAGGCACATGTTAGAATCACATGCCATGCATAGTTTCCATGCCATGTATGTGCATTAGAAATTGCAAGTTGTTGTGATAGATTTTGTGCTAGAAAATGAATGCCGTTATTATAGGTACCTTGATAGATACGCCTACTATTGATAGGGTATTGTTAAAAGTTATGGTTGGGATGATGGATGCAAAACATTGGTTCCTGAGTAGTATGGGCTCTCTTGGACTGGAATTTTTCAGATCATGATCCATCCTTTTGTTGCATTTTTTACTATAATAGAAAAGGTCGAGTGCTAAAATTTGGTTCGCGAGGAGTAAAGCCCCCACAGATCGGAATTTGGTATATCGATGCTTGAAATTTAAGGGAAAAGGGGCTCTAGAGTAGTTTCTAAGGTCTAGTTTCTGGAAACCCGGACAACATGGCGTGTGGTTCTATGAACACACACGATGTACTATTCAGTTCGAGAAGAAATGAAAATTTTTTAAGTACACATCCTGTACCATATGACACGCCATGTAGTCTCTAACTGTGTTATAGGCTGTGTAGGCAGAAACACGGGATAGGGAAAGTCTTGAGAGAACATGCCGTGTACCTGTTGTACATGTTGTGTCATGTTGACCTTGTGTCTGCCGTGTAACTAACAACACGGACATAGAAATTGTCGCTTAAACACTTCGTTTCACCTTAAAACATTCCGTGTAGTGTAACCTTGGAATCCGTCCGTGTAAATAACAACGCGGGTTAGTGTTATCCTTCCTTGTACATGTCATGTGCCTGTGGGACACGACATGTAGTCTTGACTGGTGAGAGGCTGTGCAGACTTGGCCATGTGACTGGGGAAATATGGTGGTGTACACACCGTGTGTGGGTGTAACACGTCGTGTAGTGTCAGGTGAGTAACCGACTGTGTCACTAACTACACGGGTAGTTGGAATCTAAGTTGTACAGACCGCGTCTATCTGGAACACGCCGTTTAGTGTGATCTATGTACTCAGCCGTGTCACGAACAACATGGGTTGGTGAAGCTCACTTAGTATACACCGTGTAGACCTTATACACGCCATGTAGTCTCATTCAAAATAGATCCGTGTGGCTAAGCTAGGTAGAAGGACTCTGGCATGGGAAGAAAATTCAATTTCACACCGTGTGTGTGGACAACACGCCGTGTGTTTGGTGTGTTACACGACCAGTTCTAGTATAAGTACACGCCCATGTGAAAGACTTAAACGAACACACTGTGTAGTTATTATACACGCCGTGTAGTCTTGTTTTGTAAAACATGAAAGTTTTCTTTCTCCTACCCCCTTCTTACACTTCCAGTTCTTAGTCCTAGATGATTTTAATCTATGGACTATGTTTGACCTTGTAGATTCATGCTGCCAAGATGACCACGAGTTGTTTTCCAGGAGAGTGGAAATTATTTTACTATAGAGATGGTAGGACATGGGCTACCGATGGATCCTCCAGTAGTTCCAGATGCGGTGCCCGTCGTTACACCGGACGCAGGCGTAGATGCGCAATTCCGTGAAGGCTTCATGCGGTTTATGCAGACCGTCCATGGAGCACCGTCGGTTGCCACATCTATGGAGAACCTGACATGTATATTCCAGAAGCATCATCCACCTAAGTTTTCAGGGGATCGAAGACCATAGGCAATGGAATCATGGCTGGGTTCTATGGAGACTATCTTCGAGCATCTTGAGACGCCTCTGGGGAGGAGGGTCAAGCTCTCTAAATACATGCTGCATGATTCCGCCAAGTGATGGTGGGATGTTACCACCCATACTGAGCATCATAGAGACATGGTGTGGGAAGCATTTTAGGTAGTCTTCTATCACTTTTTCTTTTCAGAGATGCTAAGGGAAGATCAAGCTCGAGAGTTCATGAATCTGTAGCAGGGCACCATGTCAGTGATGGATTGTTTTTCCCGCTTCACCGATCAACAACGTTTTTCACCTATTCTAGTGGTTGATGAGACGTTGAGGGCTAGACGCTATGAGGATGGTCTTCGATATGAAATCCGAGTGCTGGAAAATGTTTTCAGGTTTCCTATAGTGCATGATATTGTGAAACATACGTTGATTACAGAGAAGAACCTGCGGTAAGCTAGTGGTGCAGGCCAGGGAGGTTCGGCACCAGTTTCTGGTACTATTTCTACCGATAAGAGGAAGAGGTAGATGAAATTCTCTCATAGTGGAAGTACTAGTCAGAAGAATTATTTAGGTTTCCAGGTTATGTTCTTCCAGTGTGGTAAAGAGCAACACAAGAGACCTTAGTTTCCATGTGACCCATTCGAGTACCGAGCTTGCGGTAGGATGGGTCATGTCCAGCATTTTTGCAGAACATTAGCACCAGCGACTAGTGAGAGGGGTTCTGAGAAAACTCCACATTCAGGAGAAGGGCCTATAACTTCTTACCAGTCAGAGAATTGGAAAGCATCAGGATGTTGAGGCTAAGGTGGTGGTCGTGGCCGTGGTATCCAGACACCAGGAACTCAGAGACAGCAGTGCGGGTCAGCTCAGGGTAGCCAGGATGTGTCGTTGGGCCATGGCACTGGGCAGGCATATGCAGTGCAATAAACCCAACAAGAGCAGGATCCCGAACCTTCCACTGTCATAGGTACTATTCTAGTTGATTTTATTTTATCTTCAGTACTTTTCGATAATGGTGCTACATATAGCGTTATATCTATGCCCGTTGTGGAGAGACTTGGGATATTTGTTTCTTCTTCTTTTGATATTATGACGCTAGATAGTCCTTTGGGAATTAGAACGGCTGGTGTGCGTCAGTGCAGGGAGTGCCCCCTTGAGGTTGGTTGGTGCCACTTTCTACGAGACCTCTATGTATTAGAGATGATAAGCTATGATTTCATTCTCAGGATGAACTGTTTGGTACAATTTCGAGCCTTTTTAGATTACAATCGTCATAGGATGAGTTTCACATCACCAGAGGGCGGAGAGTTTCTATACAAGGGTGAATGGGATGTCCAGGCGAGCCGAGATGGACCCGAGCATAGTGGGAGAGGTGGAGTGAAAACCTAGATTGTGAGTTTACTAGGGATGACTAGGGAACTAGTTAGAAGGATTTTCCTCTATTGGTTGATCATTTCAGGGATGTCTTCCCAGATGAATTCTCAGTTATACCTCTGGAGTGAGAGGTGGATTTATCTATTGATCTTGTTCCCAGAGTGACACCGGTGTCCCTTCCTCCTTATAGGATGGCTACACCAGAATTGTAGGATCTCAAGAAGTAGTTAGAGGAGTTGTAGGAAAAGGGTTTCATCTAACCCAGTACTTCCACTTGGGGTTCACCTGTCCTATTTGTGAAGAAGGAGGATGGTACCCTCAGACTTTATGTGGATTATCAGAAGCTGAACCAGTGGACAGTCAAGAACGAATATCCCTTGACAAGGAATGATGATATTTTTGATCAACATCAGGTAGCATGAGTGTTCTCAAAGATTGACTTGAGATCTAGATATCATCAGTTGCACGTTAGACCATCAGACATACCACTTACAACCTTTTTAAGTAGATTTGATCTATACGAGTACTTGGTCATGTCGTTTGGACTCACAAACATGCCAACAGTTTTCATGGCTCTGATGAATCTTGTTTTCCTCCCTTATCTAGATTCTTTTGTGTTAGTCTTCGTGGATGACATCTTGGCGTACTCTCACACTCGACACGACTATGCTACACATCATGAGATCATTCTGAGTACACTGAGAGAGCATCAATTATATGCTAAGATATGAAAGTGACACTTTTGGATGGACCAGATTCACTTCTTGGGTTATATTATCTCATTGGTAGGAGTTGTGGTAGAACCGGAGAAAGTGAGAGCACTAGTTTCCTGGGAGCGGCCAAAGAACGTGTTTGAAATACAGAGTTTATTGGGGCTAGCTAGTTACTATAGGTGTTTTATACATGAAATCTCCCACTTATTAGAGCTGTTGATGGGTTTGACTAAGAAAGTTATGATCTTTGTTTGGTCAGAATCTTGCGAGATAGCCTTTCAGGAGATGAAGGGAAGGTTGGCATCAACAAAAGTCATGATACATCCAGTGAAAGGGAATAGATATACAGGTTACTGTGATGCATTAGGGATTGGGCTGGGATCCGTGTTGATGGAGGGTGGTCGAGTAGTTACGTATGAGTCTCGGTAGTTGAGGAAACATGAGAGGAATTACCCGATGCATGATATCGAGTTGGCTGCAGTTGTCCAAGCGTTATGCTGATGGAGACATTATCTCTTGTGAGGATATTTTGTGGTGTTTATAGACCACAAAATCATAATATATATCTTTACCCAGTGTGAAATGAATATGATACAGTGAAGGTGGGTTGAATACCTTCAGTCCTTTGACTTTGTGCTTGCCTATACACCTCATAAATGTAACGGAGTTCCTGATGCACTGAGTAGAAGGACTCAGATATAGGTAGTGCAGGAGGCTAGTGGTGAGTAGCGGCTTATGGATTTGTTCTATGAGATGCATTTGGAGGTGCATGATAGTCAGGGGTGAACCTATCTTTGTTCCTTAGCTGTGACTTCTACCTTCCTAAATAGAGTGAGGATGGGACAACTATTAGATTTTTAAGGCCTATTTCTACAGGAGTCAGTGTCTAGAGAGGAACCCCCTCCTAGTTGTACAATAGGCAATGATGAGGTTCTGCGTATCCATTGACGAGTGTGGGTTCCAAGGGATATACATGAGGAGTTGATGCGAGAGCTTCATACATCATCTTGGACAGTGCATCCTGGAGATACCAAAATGTAACATGACTTGATACGTCAATATTGTTGTCCAGGTATGAAACGAGAGGTAGTGGGTTTTGTTACGAGATGTTCCACCTATCAGCAGGTGAAGGCGGAGCATCAAAGGCCATCTAGACTGTTATAATAGTTACCCATTCCGGAGTGGAAATGGGATGATGTCACGATGGATTTTGTGATTGGGTTGCCGAGGTCACCTCGAGGCAATGATGCTGTGTGGGTTGCTGAGGACAGACATATGAAGGTAGCTAAATTTTTTCCGATCAAGGAGACCTTCGATGTTGAGGAGCTCAGGAAGTTGTATATCTGAGAGGTAGTACACCTTCATGGGGTCCCACGTTATATTTTTTTAGATAGAGACACCCATTTTTATCTCATTTCTGGAAGAGGTTTTAAAGGGGACTGGGTCCACATATGCTTTGGAGCGTAGCTTACTGCCCTCAGACCGATGGCCAGTCAGATCGTATGATACAGGTGTTTGAGGACATGTTGCGTGCATGCGTCGTTGACTTTGGGGGCTCTTGGGAGAAGTACATACCCCCGGTCAAGTTTTCATACATTAATAGTTTTTTGGAAACTATTGAGATAACACCCTATGAGGCTTTATATGGTAGGCCATTCCGATCACCCGGGTACTTCTTAGAGAGAGGTGAGGCAAATTTACTGGGACCAAATCTCATATAGGAGACTTCAGAGAAGCTCCAGTTGATTTAGAAGCGCATGGCTACTGCACAGTCTAGAAAGAAATCATATGTTGATCGCCTCAGATGACCCTTGGATTTCGTGGTTGGGGATCAGGTTTTCTTGCATGTTTCACTGAGGTTGGGACACATGCAGATAAGGAGACATGGTCAACTTTCCCCAAGGTATGCAGGGCTGTTTGGGATTCTTGAGAGAGTCGGTCTGGTTGCCTATCGGTTGTAGTTACCACAGAGGTACCAGACCATGAATGACAAATTCCACATATCTCAGCTACATCTTTATCACTCCGACCCATCTCATGTTTTTCAGCCTAATGAGGTTGAAATTTAGGTCGATGCATCCTTTGAGGAGAATCTGATTCGTATTGTGGATAGGAGAACGAAGGTTCTCTGAGGCCGGTCAGTTCCTCTCGTATGGGTGCTATGGAAGCATAGACGAGTGTAGGATGAAACCTGGGAGCAGGAGACCGATGTACGTGCTCAGTTTCTAGAGTTGTTCTCAGATTTATCTTCACCACCCCTAGAATGACAATTCGGGGATGAATTTTTTTAAGGGGGGGGGAAGTTTGTATGAACCCAATTCTTATTCTTGAAGTACGAGTTTCTTATATTCCTTTTTTCCTTTAATTTTTTTATAAATAAGGGAAATGGGGAAAAATTCCCAAAATTTGTTGGTGTATGCCATGTACTTTTCCACATTCCATGTACATTGGCCATGTGGGATTATTATAAAGGGCATGTAGGCATGTCGGCGATGTAGAGTGTAAAAACTGGCTACAAGCCATGTACTTGGTATATACACACCGTGTAATCAGTCGATAGGTGAATAGTAAGGTGGGGGAGTAGCTGCGAGCAGAACAGTAGTACACATTGTGTACTTAGAAATACACGCCATGTAATCAAGTCGACATATGAACAGTGAGGCGGTGGAAAGTGGCCCCCAGATGAAAAATTAAAAATTGAAAATTACACACCATGCACTTGAGAGTACACGCCATGTAGTTATGATTTTTGGTTATAAATGGGCAGTAGAATCCTCCTTTAGTATAGGAGGTAGTGAGTTCATTTGGAGCACCAGGAGAGGAGGCCGAAGCCTGGAGGAGCTCTGGATCGCACACCAGAACTGGGATTCTTCCGCTGTCGATCACGTTTAGACCACGTGGGTAATCCCTTCCCTCTACTAGAGTGTTTCCTACCAATTATTTCCTGATGGGATGTTATTTGGGTTCGACTGGGTTAACATTCTTCCCAGATCTACGTCATTATCAGTTGTTTCAGGAAGCGATGTTTACATATATAGATCATAGGAGATCGTGGTAGGTTGTCTGGTGTTTATTTCCAACTTTCGAGTTGTTTTTGTGCACTTTTGTGCTACGCGCCCATGTTTGGGGTGCTTTATGGGTGAGGCCTTGACTGATAAAATTCCTAGAGTGGCATAGGTAATTTAATGAATATGTATAATCTATTTTTTGGGATTGATTCCTTGATCCAGGGCTACCCCGTGGGTGCGTTTACCTTGTTTAGCATTTTGGTCAGGATACCTGAGGGTATGCCATGATTATATCATGCTTTGAGTTTTCTTGAGAGAAAATGTATATAAATTGCTTTCTTATGTGTTGGGATCGTCCTAGTTACTTATTTAGCTTGAGGGAAAGTGTTTTTTTAGCCCGGGGGAAATGTTCTATTCTGCCCGAGGGAAAGGATTTGATTTGCCTGAGGGAAAAATTTCATATACCAGAGGGCTATAGCTTCCATGCCTGAGGGAAATCACCTGATGGTTTCATTTATGTTTGGTCTGAGGGAAAGGCCTGAGGGAAAGGTTTATTTTAGCCTGAGGGAATGGACTGAGGTAAAGGTTCTATTTAGACTGAGGGCAAGGGTTGAGGGCAAGGTTCTGTTTAGCCTGAGGGCAAGATTCTGTTTAACCCGAGGGAAATGGTTCTTACGTCTGAGGACAATGGTTACTTTGATTATTCACTATGATGATTTATTACATTGTTCTTTCCATGATAAAGTACAAGATTGGAATTTTTAAATAATAAATAAATGGAAATGGA
The DNA here is from genome assembly GCA_963277665.1 of Viscum album. Taxonomy (NCBI): domain Eukaryota; kingdom Viridiplantae; phylum Streptophyta; class Magnoliopsida; order Santalales; family Viscaceae; genus Viscum; species Viscum album. The sequence goes on from OY728135.1 coordinate 1,299,008,543, forward strand.
ACTGGTAGGAGTAGCTACTTTTGAGTACATCCTAGTTTACTGCATTTCATTATTGCACACTTCTGTTGCACATTTTCACTAATAGTTTGGCACGTTCCATTGGGTGTTGCCTACTGGGATTTATTTATCTCACCCTGTTCAGGTCATGACTTGGGTGAAAACAGATTATATTTCTATTGGTGTTGATAAGGGAAAAAGTCCCAATACAGGTACTTGATTGTTGTAGAAGAGTGGGAGAGCATGGGACCAAACTTAGGCTTGCGATGCTGCTGATTTCCTGCTGCTCTATTTTTTTTCTTTTCTGTACTTGTAACTTTTACTGTATTGTTATAGATTGTAGTGTATCCTGTTTTTGCGGCTTTCTTAGACTTAGGGACATATTTCATCATCATATATATGACAGCTTTCATCTTTTACTTCTGTACTGTTGTCCATTTCTGCTTGGTATTATTTACTTCTTCCACTTTTGGTATGTTTTTATTTTCTCCACTATGCTACACTTTGAAAAATGAGGGTATAGTTTCCCCAATATCAGACTTAAGCCCTCACTACTAGTCCGCAGCCTCTGGAATTTAGAGAATTGTGCTTGAGGTCATGTGACCAACCAGGTTTGGGGTACCCGTTGTGTGGCACCTGGATCCGGTACGTTACACAAGTCATCAATAGATGGGCCACTAAAGTGGTTTTAAATGCTTATATTTTTAGGTAACATAATTAAAAGTAATAGTTAATCATTATTGGGATCTTAGAGGCACAAATGTTTGGTAAAACAATATGTCATTTGTCTTCTAGATCTGATGTTATGGGATTGTACACCTAATACGATTCAGTTAAACAAATAATTATTGGTAGATTGAGAATAAATTTGGTAGTGATGATTTAGTTATGGGAAGGGAGGCCAAGGGCCTTTAAATAAGTTTTATATGCCTTCTAGTAAGGGGTTTCATAAAAAAATAATGGGTTTATAATGGTATTAATCGACAATATATTAGTTTTCTCCTAGACTAGAGGCAATAATTCTGAATAACATAAGATCATCCGTAGTGAACTGAGAGGGAATTGACTATACAAAATTCAATCTGAAAATTATTTTATATTTTGATGAAGGGACTCTTGGGAAGATTATATCATGGAGATGTTCAAGTGAATGCTCATGGTGGGACACTCAATATCATTAATTTATTGTTAAGGTCACTCTAATGAATAGTATATCAACATATTCCAACGAAACCATTCTTATAAGCTAGTAATAGGTGATAAATGATTTTTGTTTTTTCTTTCTTATCATTGTGAAATATCCTTGTCAAATATTTGTGTTAGAGGTGAATTAAACATAGGTTTTCATAATTGGGGTTACTTGAGTTAGGTAATGACAAGGGACCTCCAATGCAGGGAGTGAAGTGTCAGTTATGGAAGTGTGACCCTCATGATGGAAGATTCGTAGGTGTGTAGAGCTACCCACAGGGAGATCATGGTGGAACCATGATTCCAGTGGAGAATCAATGAGATTATTTCTTTAAAGATATTATGTAATTATAATATATAATTAGTTATGGTATATGATTAGGATGTGAATGTTTTTTGGATTGAGGGTTTCTAATAAGTAAGTAAAAGTTATTGTGCTAGGGTTATGCTGGTGGTGGGGTATGGAATGATGATGGTTTTGGGTTCGTGGGGTATATGACTATGGATTATCACTGGGTGTTGGTTATGGAATTGAGTGGTTGTGTTTGGGTGGTCATGGAATACCTATGGGTGTACTGTCATCATGATATGGTGAGGTAGTGACATACATAAAATTGGAGTCCCCGGTTTCATGATGATTCAGAAAAAAATATGTGACATGGTTTAGTATTGGAAATGGACATGGTAAGATGAAAACCACATATGGGGGGGACATATTTGAAATGTTGGATGATTTTCAAAAAAACAAGCTTTTATATTGTGAAAAATATATTTTGTTCTTACTTATTTCTTGGATATAGTGAATATGTTCACACTATAAGGTTTTTTATGATGAGTAAAGGTTCGAGTGGAGGTCTCATGGGTGTTAGGTGTTGTATGTTGGGAAACATTTTGAGTGTATTGTGGAAGCATGGTTTCGATTTTCTTTTGGTATTTTTCAATGGAGAAGGTTAAAACGATCAAATGATATTTTTTGTAATACAATGATTATGGGGGTTATTACCATATCAATGATTATTGACCAGCTAATCACATATTTTTTGCTTAGATTGGATGGGATATGATAAGTTCCATCTTTGTGTTTCAGTTATGGTAATGGGTGTTGGATTTATTTTTGGATAGATTAAATGCTTGAGTTGGTGGTTGTGGGTTGGTAGTGTTTGATTATTTAATAAACTAACTGATATTGTAGTTTATAATTGGTGATGGATATATGCCAGATGGTGTTTATAGATGTCTAATCAGACTTCTTAGAGTTTAGAAGTATTATGGTGTGGAGGCTGTAAGATCCCTCATCTATAAGGGTTGAAAATTAGAAAATGAATTTTATTTTTTATTTAATGGGTCAAATTGTTAGTCTGGACAGAGAATGGTTCTTTGATATATTAAATGAATCAATGAATTTTTTTAGTTAGGGAATTAGGCTTGTAAAATTAGTTATGTTCTTTGATGAGTATTATGAGTTTTGGGATATTTTTTGCGGGTTTTTATAGTTTTATGGATAGGGTGATGATTTAGTATCAACAATTTGGGATAAATTTCGAGAATACTTGATGCTCATGGTGTTTTTAGTTCATTTTAAAATATGAATGGTTAAGTTTCATAGATAGAGTGGGGTTCTGGGTAAACCATGCATGCTAAAAGAGCAACAATGTGAGGTGGTGAATATCTTGAGGCATTATGAATGGTCTTCAAACTATCTCAGACAAACCCAACACCATACTATATAATTAATGTAGTGATGACAACATAGTTGGTGCATGATTTTTTTAACCATGTAGCCTAATCATGAAAGAAATTCTGAAATTTCTATTTAATGGAACATTAATGTTCCATAGTTTTGAATTCTATGTTAAACCCCAAAACATATTTAAATGGGGTAAATGAGTAATCTTATAACCCTTTTTTTAAACACTTCCCCCTCTTCCTTACACATTAAGTGTGTGTCGACCATGGGTTCTCCAAACCCCTTTCTCCTTCTACAACCCTTATTTTAGGGGTGTGTTTGTGGTGATATTTTTTCATTTGGAGGTTATAAACACCTTATAACTATCTCTTCACTCTTCATTCCCCCCTTGAAAGTTATGGATTCTTTGAATTAGGTTTTATTATTTATTCCACTATATCATTATGGTAGCATCCATTTATTATTGGGATTTTGGTATGATTGAATATATGAGATCCTAAGATGAATTCTATTATTCTTTACATGGCATTTTATTAAGGCATGTTTTCATGTTTACTTTTTATAGGTTTCACTAAATGAAAAAAATTTAATTGATTTTTGAAATGGTCACATCATATATATTTTCACCAGATTGTTTTTTGGAGTCCTTTGTGGGATTCTCATGCAGTGTGATATTATTTGAAAATGGTACATCCTATGATTAATTTTTCCCGAATTTTTTCAAAAACTATGAGGATTTTAAAATAGTTATAATATTTGAGTTGGTTTTTGATCGAGTTTTTGGTCTATGGGGTCGAAAGTATGTTTGAAACTGATATTGTCTTAAAATGAAATGATTACCTAATAATAGTTTGAGGATGGATTTATTTTCTAAATAGATTTTTTATGTTTATTTGAAATGAATCAATGCATGACCATTTGGTAAAAATGCATATATAAATATTCTAAAGGTTATGATGGAGAGGTATGCTTGGAAAGTTTCTGGATGTTAAGAAGGAAGACCCATATTTTGGGGGTGGAATAAAAAATATTATGATGAGTTTTATAGTGGTTTATTATGGATTTAAATGTTTTGGAAGGCCATTTGGATAGGACCATATGAATTGGAATATGATGGAATGGTTTAGGATTTTGGACATGTCAATCCCCATACACTGTTTCAGATCATTGACTTCCCTTATCCATGGTATAGGATATTGAGAAAGAAGGTCCACAGCTATAGTTTAGGATGTTGGACATGGAAATACTCGTTCATATTTTACGATGTTAGACTTGGAGATCACTAACCATACATTAGGATGTGGGACCTGGAGTTCCATTTTGATGGGTAAAGGTTGGATAAGGAATTCTGTGTCAGTAGTTTTAGGATGGAAATGGTGTTCACAAATTATGGATAAGGTTAAATGTGATGGTATACATCATTGTATTAGGAAGGTGGATATAATTATTCTTATAAGTACAGATAGATGTCTATATGTTTTAGGTGTTATATTGAGGTTTCAGGAAAGATTTACGTTGATACTTGGGCGAGATTCCAAATAGAAATTTTTTTCATTTATGGAATAATAATATTATATAGATGATTTGGATCAATGATAATTATTTATGAAATAAATGATTAAAAAAGACCCATATTTTATTTATAGTATGTGTCATCTTATGATTTATGAATTTGATAATTTTATTTTGTCAATGAAGGTATGGTTGGCCTAGGTATCACTTAGAACAAGTAATATGATAGGTTAATCACTAAAATGGTTTTTTTTAAAATGTATCTCCTTTTATTAGAATGTTATTTATCCCACTATTTAATAGAATACATTATTTCACAGATGGATGTATCTTTTGAAATCCATGGTGATGGCCTATTGAGTTACACTCACTGTAACACCCCCGAGATTTTATGAGATAGATTCTTTTAATGTATTTGATTACCTATGTTGTATGAAACTCCAAGATTAGATTTTGCTGTATACAACACCGTATTAGCTTGCGATATACGCAACACTATTCTTGGCTTATATTTCACACTATTTCAAGTTCCTTTGATCAAATTTATTTCACACAACAAAAAGTTTAGATTTTGTTCAATATATAAATGAACTATGTTTTTTTTATGTTATACGCAACACAAAAGGAATCTTGCACTACACACAACACTGACTTGTCTTGCATTACATGAAATGATGAACTTCCTCAATTGCATGCGTTGTACGCGATACTAAGTATCAATAAACAAAAATATATTATTAAAATATTATTATTTAATGGGATATAAACTAACTGTTATAAATATTATTAACACATTTTGAATTGTATAACATTAACATTTATCATACTCATTTTTGGGACATGGTATGTGAACAAAATCAAATTTTCGAATAAAAGAAATATTTTTCCAAAAATGATTTTTTACCGTCTTTTGATGGTGAACCATTTTAAATCGAGTTTTGACACCTCTATATGCTAAATTTGACAAGATTAATTTCACATTTAAATTGTAAAAAAAATACATGTCATTCTTTTGATAGTTATTACTTCTTTAAAACCCACTTTTTGGTTTTGACAATGGGGAATAATTTTAAATTAGTTAATTCAACTCTTGTGTATTGAATTTGAAAAAATGGATTCCATATTTGGAATCATAAGTTTCAAATTGTGTAAATAAGTACCTTTTAATTTTGGACATTATGAATATTAACTTCGGTAATCATTTTGTTTACCACGGTTAAAGGATAATATGGTAAATAAGGGTAAAAAATAATATTATGATAATATGAAAATACCCTAAAACATGTCCTAATCATATTTTGTGAGATATGTATAACCATGGGAATCCTTGGGTCTAGTTTGGGACCCTATTGATTCATTTGAATGTGAAAATGACAATTTATGGGCATTAATTTAATGTAAAGATAATTATAACCTAAACATATATTGTTTACTAAACATATTTTAATATAGGTTTATATAACCTATCTATATGTCTATAAATAGAAATTATAAATATTAATATATTTTATATATCATGGAATTTTATTCATAATTTTTATAAATTAAATTAATAAATTTAATAATGACCCAATGATGATGCATTGATTGCTTCATAAATAAAGGATTCAAATAAATGATATTATAAATGTTAAAATAAATGAAGTATGTTAATTTTTTTGACCTCCAAGAATTTCATGGATTATATTGACAAATTATATTTGAGTATATTCCATTGGTTCTATGTAATCAGGATGTTATTAATTTTTAAAAAATTTATGTTTGAATAGTGTCCACAATTGACACAATTAATAACTTAAAACATAAAATAGTTTATCAAATGATATGAAATTCCTAAAAATATATGATTTGTCTAAAAGGTTTATATAAGTCCAAATACCTAATAAATAACTTTTTTGGGACTTTTTATATGATAAGGTAATTACATTAACCCACATTGTGTAAATAACATTATATCACACTATGTTTAAAAACGGGTAAAATAAGGGTTAAACCAAAACTATAAGGATACAAAATATGTTAAAAAATTGTCTTAAAATAATTGGATTATGGGTATTCGAACCAAAATAATGTTATCTTAGAATTAAATAAATTTTTTACTATTCTTAATCTAAATTGAATTTGTAATAAATTAATATTTTGCGAGTTTCCTAAAGTGCCCTTCTCCTCTCTTATAAAAGGGAACCTACTCTCTTTCCTCTTCAAACCATTTGAGCCCTAAAGGTCGACCAGACCAAAAACATTTATTATATCCACTTCCCTAGTTACATCTTATAGATTTTGGCCTTCTAGAAATACCTTCTCAAGTGCCCAAAGGAGGAAATTTAAAGGAGGCACGTTGAGGAATTGGTAATTTCTTCAACCGATTATATCAAATTTCTTTCATATTCTAATTTCTATTCATTAATTATTTCAATATAAATAAATATAATCAGTTTCAATAATATGATTTTCTGTTATTTTAAACATTAAACAAAAAAAATTCACCTTCTATCCATCCTATGAAAAATGAAATCACCGCCCATGCGTACGTACTACTTACCATCTCCAGGGTGTGGTGTAATATATTTTTCACCACCACCTTACTTAGATGGGCATAATGGTATAAATAATAACTATATATGATTATTATAACATGATACTAATTATGAGATATTATACACCATTAAATTCAACACCATTCAACAATTATGAGAAGGATATCGTCGCTCGTGCGTACATACTGCTTACCGTCTCCACAATGCGATGTGATTCGTTCTATATAATCTTCATTAAACCCTGATTATAGAAATTAAATGAATTAATAAATATGATATATATTATACTAATACCACTATATAAATTATATAACTATTACCTAAAAATAGGAATATTAACTTATCAAACAAAACATACATAAGAACATAAAGTAGTTAATACCTGAATAACGAGTAATAATGAAATGTTACTAAAAAATAGATAATAATATGATCATAAATGTTATCATAAAAATTATTACGATTTGGGAATAAATAAGTAACATTATTTAAAAAATTATACATGAGGTTCATATATATATGAATCATATCATACCTAAGGTATGGGACAACTTTTCCAATCTGGTTTTTATCTGAGGTTGTTTATTCGTAAGTATTTACTGGGGATATATATATCATCAATGTCCATGATTTATTAAAATATATTCATAAAATTTTTAATATTCATATATGTATATTTAAAGTCTTTTTTACTAATTTTTTACTTTTACTATGTGGTATGTAAAGAATCAATCTTTTTTTTACCAAACGAGGAACTTTTTGACTTTTCCAGCAATGGCATGAGGATAATGTTTTCTTCACTTATACAGCATGAATGGTTTTTTTTTGTTTCATGAATCATTATTTCCACAAAGACTCCTCTACACAATTTCCAGATTATTTTTGCTAAATTATATTCTTATAAAATTTCATGGAATTTTGGGAAAAGAAAATGCTTTTAAAGAAGAAAGGATATTTTCCTCAAGAACTATGTTCAAGTGGGTTATCAAAATTATTTTCCATCTGAGATGAAACTCCTTAAATAGTGTTATGTTTATAAACTTATTATTACTATGATTTTATTATGTTAATGATGAAATCATATTTTATATGGATTATGTTATGATGGAATGATGTTTAAGAAACCCATTTTATGGGGTATGCTGTGATGAATGATTTATGTATTTGTGGAACATGTAAGAATGATTTCATTATGAGATGGGTGGGACCTATATCTACCTAAAATGAATTGGTTAATGATTTATATCACATTAGATATTCATGACTAGAATGACAAGTAAATCCGGTTTTATAATACATGGATTGAATGACAAGTAGACCCAGTTCAGTAATTGAATTTTCCACTATGATGGTCTTGGAATCAATGCCTTGACTACTATGGAAAGAATATTATGTGATTATTAGTCTTACACAATTACATGATTTAAGTAAATTATATTCTATCGTGGTTAATGTTATTTTATGATCTATGACTTATGTACTGCCAGGATTTATGTCACTACTAAATATTTTGTTATTTAAACATTATATTCATGTTTTTATGTTCAAATGATTATAGTTTGTTATATGTTCTCTATGTTTTCCCTTACTAAGAATTTGAGATCACACTTTTTATGATTTATTTTACCTATAATATAAAGAAAGGTTTTATGTAGGAAAAAAAGGGAAGATCATTATGGGAGTTGTTGAAGATCTTTCACCATGATTAGAAGATTATGTTATGAGTTTCCAAAGGCACTAAACTAATATAGTCTTTGGGCATATATTTGTGTTATGTATTATGTATTACAAAAAATAAATGTAATGTCCATATACATCATGATTTGGTCTCTATAGTTGGTATCAGAGTGTAGGTGAAGCGGACCGGTGGTAGACTCTAATTAAGAATACAAGGTAGAAAAATGAAATTAAATCCAAGGAATGGGACGAGTTCAAGAACTTGTTTTTCAATAATTACTTCCCTCGTATTCTTAGAACAATGTTAGAAAATGAGTTCCTTGAGCTTATAAGGAAGGAAAATGAATTTGAGGGAACATAAGAGGTGAATTTTACAAGTCTAGCAAGGTATGATTTTGGCTTTATCATCCAACCTCAAAGTAAAGTGTATCTATTCTTCAGTGGCTTAAAAAAAATATTTCGATTGGAATTATCTATAAGAAACTTCAGTAGATATGAAGATATTTTGCATTGTGATATCAAGGTAGAACTGGATGTTAGTGTTACATATCAAACTCATGGTTTTGACCAGAAACAAAAGATGGAGTTTAAGGGAAAATCTGAATAAAATGGTGAAAAGAAGATGAATGTTTTCTTATGCTCAATGTGGGGAAATAAACATAGAGGGAATTTTCAAAAAGGGACTAGTAAATCTTTTTTGTTGGGGAAAGAAGGTCATCGGGAAATATAATGCTAATGTGATGGAAAAAATATGTCTAATGATGTGAATGAAGAAAAGGATACACAAAATTAGCACCCTACACTTCAATGCTACTAGTGCAAGGAAATTGAGAATTATGCTAACCATTGCCCAAATAAAAGGGTTAATGATCATCGATGTCAACAAACTCTTAAGGTAGTTGAAAAAGGGAAGTCACATGAGATCTCTATTGGTGATGTTGAGTATGAAAACAAATTGTTGGAATGATTAAGTGTTTATGTATTGGGATTCAAAAATATTGTTGTGGAATCTCATTTATAGTATTATGGATTGTTAGAATATCAATGTATTGGTTTATTGTGGTTTTCAATAATTATATGGTACTAATAACCATGAAAGGTGATTGAAATATTTTTTCAAAGCACGTGATATGCGAATAATGAAGGTATAAGAAGATAATGAGATGTTTTATAGTATTAATGATCTCATGAATGATATATGAACCGAGTGATATCGTGGTTTGGGTATATATATATTTTTTGTTTTTTGTTGTGTGGAAAGAGTAAATTTTTATAGAATTAATGTTTTCACAAAGGTTATATGAAAATTCATGTTATTATCATGTTTAAAGAGAATACATGATTAAGGTATTCACTTGTTTGGAATGTGACCACCAGGATCTGCCAATTGAGATATGGGAGACAAATGTTAAGTCGATTTAGTTCACCTTCTTCTAAAGTTTGATATTTTCAGTTTTTGGGTAACTGTTATGTTTATAACATTCCATTTTAAAGTGATATTTTTGTATCCCTTTTTATGATGTGGGTTTCCATGAAAAAAATTCCAAGTAGTAAACCATTTATAACCCCAATGAATTTCAAGGGAGAAATTTATTTTAAGGGGGGGGGAGAATGTAACACCACGAGATTTTATGAGATAGATTATTTTAATTTATTTGGTGAATTGTGTTTTATGATAGACCTAGATTAGATTTTACTATACACAACACCGTATTAGCTTGCAGTATACGCAACATTATTCTTGCCTTATGTCGCACAAAATTTCAAGCTCCTTTGATAGAATTCATTTCACGCAACCGTGAGTATGGATTTTGTTCAATGTATAAATGAAATAAGTTTTTATTATGTTATACACAACACCCAAGGAATATTCCACTACATGAAACATTGACTTGGCCAGTATTACACGCAAGAGCGACCTTCCTCGATAGCTTGAATTGTACACGATACCAAGTTTCACAAAACAACAATATATTATTAAAATATTAAAATTTAATGTGATATAAACAAGTAGTTATGAATAATATTAACCAAATTCTGATTTTTATAACATTAGCATTCATATTACACGTTTTATAGAACATGGTATGAGAAAAAAAATCAAATTTTCAGATAAAAAAAGAATGTTTTTCAAAAAATACAATTTTACCACATTTTGATGGCGCACACATTTTTAATCTAGTTTTTAAAATTTTATAAGTTAAAATTGACAAGATAAAATTATTATTTGTAATCAGTAGAAAATAATTTACCGTTATTGAATTTTTTGTATTTTTCTTTTAAAATTTAAATTTTAATGAATAGTGAAAAATACTGCATTTTAATTTAAAACTGCGTTTTTCATCTATTCTATTTATATGATTAGATTATATTTTTAATTTGTTTCTATGTGTAATTGGATTATGTTTCTATAATTTAATCTAATTTTTATCATTTTGTGTAATTTCAATTTTAAATTGGACATAAACACATGTCAATATTTTGATAGTTTTTGCTTCTTAAAACCCCGCTTTTTGGTTTTGACAAAAGGAATTAATTTTAAATTAATTAATGAAAATTCTGTGTTATGAATTTGGGAAAATGGATTCTATATTCGGAATCATAAGGTTCAAATTTTGTAAATAGTTACCTTATATTTTTGGACATTATGAATAGTAACTTCTGTAATTATTTTATTTACAGTGGTTAAAGGTTAAATATTTTAAATAAGGGTAAAAAAAATAATAATATAAAAATTAACTACCATAAAACATTTTAATATTATTTTCTGATATATTTATGACCATGGGAATCAATGGGTCTATTTGGAGGCCCCATGGATTCACTTGGATTTCAAAATGACATTTTATAAGAATTAATTTAAAGTAATGATAAATATAACCTCAACATATATATTTTACTAAATATATTTTAATATTTGTTTATATAAATAATATCTATATATATAAATAGTAATTATAAATCTAAAAATATTTCCTACATCATGATATTTAATTCATAATTTTTATATATTATATTAATAAATTTAATAATGGCATAATGATGATGCAATGATCGCTTCATTAATAAAGGATTAAAATAAATAATATTATAAATGTTAAAATAAATGTAATTTGGTTATTTTTATGTCACCCACAAATTTTCTGGACGATATTGACATATAATCTTTGAGTTAATGTCTTTGGTTCTATAGAATCAGGTTGATATTAATTTTTGAAAAAGTAAAGTATGAATAGTGTCCAAAATTGACATAATTCATAATATAGAACATAAAATAGTTTATCAACTGATATTAAATTCATAAAAATCTAATATTATTCCAAAATTGTTAATATATTTCCAAATATTTTATAAATAACTTTTTTGGGGTCTTTTTACATGATATGGTAATTACATTAACCCATAATGTGTAAATAACATGATATCACAGTAAGATTAAAAGGTTTAAAATAAGGGTTAAAAAAAGATTAGGATAAATAATATATTCAAAACCTATCATAAATTTTTTTATGATTGGTATTCGAACCAAAATATTCTTATATAATAATTAAATATGTTTTGGACCATTTTTAATCAAAATTTAATTTATAATAAATTAATATATTGAGAGTTTTCTAAAGTTCCCCTCTCCTCTCTAATAAATGGCGACTTCTTCCCTTTCCTCTTAAATCCATTTTGAGACTTCAATATCAACCAAAAACTGCCCATTTCTCTTTTAAACTTACCTAGTAACATCTTAGATTTTCAGGTATTCTCTGAAAACTATCTCCAGTGTGCAAAGAGGACATTTAATGGAGGCACTTCGAGGAAGAGGTAATATCTTCTACGGATTCTATGAAATCTATTTCTTCTTCTTCATCCTCATCATTAGTTGTTTCAATATAAATTAATAATATAACTATCAATAATATGATTATATTTTATTATAAATATTAAACAACACTATTTATCCTTCTATCCATCCTACTAGAAATAAAATCATCGCACATTCGAACGTAGAGCTTACCGTCTCCATGTCGTTGTGTAATATCTTTTTCAAAACCACTTTACTTGGATGGGTATACTGATTGAAATGACAATAATATATGATTATTATAACATTAAACTAATTAAGATATATTATACTCTTTTCAATTCAATACCTTTCCACAATTATGGGAACAACATCGTCGCTCATGCGTTTGTACGCTTTACAGTCTCCATGGAGCGATGTAATTCGTTATACATAATCTTCATTAAACAACGATTATATAAATTAATTGAATTAATAAATATGATATATATAATACTAATACCATGCTATAAATTATATAACTATGACCTAAAGATATGAATAATAACTTATCTGAAAAAACATACATAAGAACATAATGCAGTTAATACGCGAATAACGAGTAACATTGAAATGTTACTAACAAACGGATGAAAATATGATCGTAAAGATTTTTTTAATTTTTTTATGATTCTGGAATAAATCAGTAACATTATTTAAATCATTATACTGGAGGTTTCGATATATAAAAATCATATATGACCTAATTTAAGGGATAAAATTTTCAATCTCATTTATATCCGAGATTGTTTATTCATAAGTATTTATAAGGGATATATTTATCATCCATGTCCATGTTTTCTGAAAATGATTTTATAAATTTTTTAATATTAATATATGTATATTTAAATTCATTTCCCCCATTTTGGCTTCTAATTTGTGGAATGGAAGGAATCTTTCTTTGGGTTACCATACGAGGAACATTTCGATTTTTCCGGAAAAAGTACAAGGAGGATGTTTTTTTAACTTATACGGCATGAATGGATTTTTTTTACAGTTTAATGGAACCTTATTTCTATGAAGATTACTCTAAAATATTTCAATATTATTTTTAACCAAATTATTGTCTTTTTAAAATATTCTAAATTTTGAAAAGAGAAAACATTATTGATGAAGAAAGGATGTTTTCCTCAGGAACAAAGTTCGTGTGGTTTATCAATATTAGTTTTCATCTAAGATGACACCCTTTAAATAGTGTTATGTTTCTATCCCTATTATTAATATGATTTTATTGTGTTAATGATGAAATGATATTTTATATGGATTATGTAATGATGGAATGATGTTTATGAAACCCATTTTATGGGTTGTGTTATGATGAATGATTTATGTTTTTGTCAAACATGTTAGAATGATTCAATTATGATATGGGTGGGACCTATATATAACTCTAATGCATTGGGTAAAGATATATATATATATATATATATATATATATCCCGAGATAAACATGACTGAAACAGAAAGTTAATCCGGTTCTATAATACATGGCTGGAATGGCAAGTAAACCCGATTTAGTAATGGACATTGACCACTGTGGTGGTCTTGACAACAATGCCTTGGCTACTACAGAAATCATATTATGTGCTTATTAGTTTTCCAGAATTACATGTTTTAGGTCAATTTTATTCTATCATGGTTAGTGTTCTTTTATAATATGTTCCTTATATACTTCCAAGATTTATGTCATTGCTCATGATTTTTTTAACTTTATATTCATGTTTTTTATGTTCCAATGTTTATGGGTTATTTTATGTTCTCTATGTTTACCCTTATTGAGAATTTGAGCTCTCCCTTTTTATGTTTTATTTTCCATAGGATATGAAGAAAGATTTTTGGTATGAAATAAAAAAGTGGAAGATCTTTATGGGAGATGTTGATGATCTTTCACCATGATTAGAAGATTATGTTCTTAGTTTCCAAAGGCACTAAATTAATATGGTCTTTGGGTGTCTGTTTGTGTCATGTATTAAGTATTCAGAAAAATAAATGTAATGTCCATGTATGTCAAGATTGGGTCTCTAAACTCACACCCTGCTCAGTCATATAATATAAATGCATACCTAAGGAACCCTATTATTTTTATTATAGTTATAGGTTTAGGCTGATACCCGAGTTGAGTTTTTCATGATAAGTTTGGATACCTCAGATGGTTTTTGGAGACTAATTAGGGGTCATATTAGTGAATCAATAAGTCATTTTTTCAATATGTTTATTTTATTATAGTATTTTTTTACCAATACTAGATGATATTTTTTTGGGAATTATGGATATGCATTCTTCAAAATATTTCAATAGCTGTACTATCATGTTAAATTTATATGCTTCCATTTCCTGTTATTTTTTGGATGTCGATGTCTATTTATTATTTCATTGTACTTTGATTTGTATGGTTATTGGTTATTTATTTTTTATTCCGCACTCTACTATAGATGTATAGTATCCTCACAATACCACTCTAAACCATTGTTGTCTGTCTAAAACCTCTGGAGTATAGGGATTCATGCATGAAGTCTTATAGTGAACTATCTTAGGGAACCAACTCAGTGGATCCCCAGTAGGGATGATACAAAAAGGAAAAGATACATATTGTTTTTCCCTTTTACAATTTCTCCAAAATCTACATCTTCTAAAATTTATATGTAGGTTTCCCAAAAAAATATCAAATACTCTTCATAATTCATAATCCACTCATTCTTATCTTAAAATACAAATATTTTCCTTATAAAATTTTCAAATCATCATGAATATTTTTATCTCAATTTTTAATGTACTTAGAACTCAAAATATCATCAAATATGTATAAATTTATCATTTACCTGAACATTCAAGTAACATATTTCTGAAACTGTTGAACATTTCATAATTTGAAGTGTGATATCAATTGTGTGAAGGTGGTATAGTTGTCTCTCCCGCTTGGTGAGAGCTCCATTCTGGGATATCCTAGGTTTTCTTCCCCAGTCTTTTGACGGCCGAACGCATACTCCAACCCACTTTTGATGCGAGATCTCTGCCCCTTCCATTGGATCGAGGCCATATTTTCCTTTTCCCCACAGTGTGTGCAGTGCGAGGTGAGTTTTTACTTCTCCCCTATGTCGGAGATCCAGACCATCGCTCGGTTCTCCATGGCTTGGTGCCGCATCCTATAACAGAAAATGAGGTTTCCTCACCTGCTTCACTGAGAATGCTTCGGCGGTGATCAAAATCACAGTGACTTTGATCTGGATATCGATGAAATATTCTGTTGAGGTTCTCCCCGATTTGCGGAGATCTCAGATGGTGGATCTGATTCATGGAGGAAAACATCTGCGAATCAAAATTTTTCCACATCGGTAGTGGGATTACTGAATCGATGATGACGTTCATGAAACTCCCATCTACGCGTTGATCAAACTGGTTCATGTTGACCAATGATTGGGTTTCGAATGTTTCCCTGATCCATCCGCGTTTGTTGCTCTGGGCTGTGTGCATGTTCGGATTGAGTCCTGGATCATGAAAGAATGATCACGAGAAGAGATTTCCCCTTGGTTTGCGAAAAGAAGGGAATGAGGTCATGTTGGTTGCGAGGGTTGGAACACAGTAGCCCAAATGTGAAGACTGCTCAGAAAGAGCTGATCATGAAGGGCTGGTCGTGGTTGAAGGGAACCCTCTTGCCTGCCGCGAAGACTACTCGCGAAGTGCTGATTGCGAAGGGTAGAGCGCGATTGAAGGAAACACGCGGTGGGATCGGACTGGACCTGGACGGAGGCTTGGTGGGCCGTGCCTTGACTGCTCAAGGGTAGTGGGTTGGAAAACTGGTCACAGAATAAAGTTGCACGGAAAAAGAGAATTATTAAATGAAAAAATAATCAAAACAAAGTGACTTTCACCATGGAAGCCGACTTAATGAAGCAATGGAAGATGTTGTCTTTGACGGAGAAAGAAAAATTGGTGGTCGAGACTCAAAGGAATGAAGATGCGCTTCTTTCAAAATACATGGCACTATTGGTTGTTGGAAAATTTATGGAAAAAACCTCAGTCAATCAGTGGGCCCTAAAAAAACCCTCCATAATCTATAGAAACTGGATGCTAGAGTGATTATTCGAGAAGTAGGGAATAACCTCCAGGTTTTTGGGTTCTTCAATGAAAAAGATAGAGACAAAATCATCAAAGGTAGGCCATGGTCCATTGACAATTAGATCCTCCTCATGGAAGAATTTAAAGGTGGGGATGACATCCAGCATATTAACCTTACCTGTTCCCCCTTCTGGATATGCATAAAAGGAATCCCTTTCCATGGGAGAATGAAATGGGTCATGAGAGAAATTGGATATCGAATTGGTCATTTCCATGAATGAGACTTCTCCGACCCAATCCAATAGGGACCCGTGGTGCGGATAAAATCCGGGGTCGAAGTTCCAAAGCCTCTGATGATGGGAATGTTCTTGAAAATTGATGAATCTAACAAATGGATCTCATTTAAGTTCGAGAAACTCCCAATTTTCTGCTTCTTCTGTGGGTGTATCGTCCATCTGGAGAGAACGTGTGAATAAAAGAAAAAAATGATTTTGGCAATATCATTCTACAATATGGTCCTTGGATTCGAGCCAAAATATCAAGATATGTATTCATCTCTATGGCGGAAAAACTAAGGGATCGAGATCGTCTCACGATAGCTCACACTAAACAGGCGGAACATGAACATAACAATGTAATCATGATTGGACCACCAGAGTTCCTTGAGGATAGTCCAGCAGATCAGTGGGTGGTGGGAGGATCTCCCCAAGACATAAACACAATGAGCAATACTGGGTAAAGACATGATATTCTTACGAAGAAGCGTTTCACCGACTCAAACAGAGCTATTACCCCCTGAAATTCACTGTCTTACCATCAATAGAGCCGTTTATTAAAGATTTGGACCCACTAGATCAAATTCCAATTCCAAGGAATTTGTGCATCGAACCACTTGATCCTGAACCTAATCCATATATGGCCACGTCAGAAATATTTCCACAAGGTGACTCAGAGATGACATGAACAACATCATCAGGCCCAATTACTTGTCGAACTTGGAAAAGGGTTCACTGTGTAAATTGATACAAGAAAATAGTTAACCCAAAACCTGGGGAACTTAAAAGAAGAATTGAAATAAGTAATTTAGTAGAAAACTCCCCAAAGAAATTGAAAGCGACGGGTGACACAACGATCCCAGAGGACCCCAAGGCGGAGGCAGGTATGTACCAACACTGCCTAGAGTAATTATTATCTTATGCTGGAACTATCATGGGAATGGAATCCCATGAATGGTTCACATGTTCCAGCGCAATTGTGCTCAAATTCTCCCTCATATGGTTTTCCTGTCCAAAACCATATTGGAAAACAAGGACACTACTGATCAAACTCAGAAATGGGGCTTCCAGGGTTGCCTCCCTGTTTCCCGACAAGGACGCTCAGGGGGATCTGTCTCCTTTGGAAGGACAATGCTGACATCAGGATATTATCCTTCTCTTCGCACCATGTGGCTGCGACTATCCATGAGGCCCAAACCCCGCCATGGATGTTCGTGGGTTTAAATTTTTGGTCATCCCATAATGAGAAGTGGAAATCTGGGGATCTTCTTTGCAATCTCTGACACGATCGGACAATCCCCATTCTCTTTGGTGGGGACTTTAACGATATATTGTATCAAAAGGAAAAAAGTGGCGGGGCTCCTCGATCCTCTAAGTCGATGTCAGACTTCAAGGAGGTGATTTCTAGTGCGGAATTGGTGGATCTGGGTTATGCGGGAAACCTATTCACATGGTTTCGAGGTAAAATGAATTGTACCGGTATTGCTGAGTGCCTTGATAGATTTATCGGTTCAATGGATTGGATGAATTATTTCACAATGTTTCACATTAGACACCTTCCGCTCAATTGCTCGGACCACTGTCCGGTTGTCATTGAATGCACCCAAGGTGACCACATCACTAAAGTTGGGCAACCTTTCAGATTTGAATGCTTCTGGTCAAAAGACCATAAATGTGAAGATGTTATCTGATCAGGCTAGAAATGTGGAAAAATAGAAATTGGGTCCAACCTCCAACAAGTGGCATCCGATATTAGGTCTTGGAGAAATAAAAAATTCCGTCAACCTGGGAGGCACTGTGAATTTCATGAAATACAGTCGGGTAACCTTCTCAACCACCCCCATCCAATTGCATTAGTTCCAACATTAGAGCCATCCAACGAGACCTATATGCCGCCCTACGTATCTAGGAAATATCATGGGTTGTTCGGGTGCATGAAATCCACATTATATAAGGGGATGCAAACACCCGCTATTTTCATCATAAAGCATTAGCTCAGCGATGTAAATATTTTATCCCATGCATCTCGCACCCCGATGGGAGAAATGTCTACGACACAAATGGAATACACAATTTTATTTCTAGTTATTTATAGAATCTTGTTAATGTAAGAATCCTTAACATCTCGACTGAGGTAGAGGATTTCATCACACCTGTGATCTCCGAGGAGATGAACATACAACTTACCAAAAGATGTTACAGATGAAGAGATTATCCTGGATCTGAAAGAAATTAATTCTACCAAGGCCCTGGGTTCGAACGACTTCCATGCCCTCTTCTTTAAACAATTTTGGCACATTATTGTTCCTGGGATCTGCATTCTGATGAAGAAAATTTTGGTGGGGAAAACAAACCTTTCTGCTATTAACGAAACTATCCTCATACTCATCCCCAAGATCAAGAAACATCTCATGGTATCCAAATTCATACATATTGGCCTCTATAATGACTCTTACAAGATCTTCTCAAAGATTCTTGTTAATCCTCTGCGTACTTGTTTACCTGAATTCTTCTCCGAAAAGAAATGTTATTTCGTGGATAAGATACTAATCACTGATAATTCCATTGTGGTTCATGAAGTGTTACACTCTATGAAAACACGCTCCACCACGAAAAGTGGTACCATGGAAGGGAAATAGGATATGACCAAGTCCTACGAAAAAGTGGAATGGAATTTTATTAGATTCATGATACTGAAAATGGAATTCTTCTCAAAATAGACAGATATGATCATCCACTGTGTCTCGTCAGTCTCCTTCCGTATTAATGTCAACGAGGTGATTACCCGGGGCTTCTCCCCTACCCGAAGCCTTCGCCAGAGAGACCCTCTTTCCCCATTTCTTTTCATCTTGGTGGATTATTTTTTTCTAACCTCATTTCGAGGGAAGCATCCCCACATTCAATTCATGGGGCAAAGTTTTGTCATGAAAGCCCACGGGTGTCACCTCTCTTTTTTGATGATGACTGCCTTCTTTTCTCCAGAACCACTCATAATGAGTGCATTTCTATAGGCCCTGCAATCCACCAGTATGAGAGGGACTCAGGGAAAACAATTAATCATGGAATGTCAGACGTCTCTTTCAGCTCTGGGGTACCACTATCCAATAGGGAAGAATTCTATGACATCGCAGGCATTCATATGGTTGAGAAGCATTAGAAGTACCTCGGGCTACCCACAGTGATTGGTTGTTCCAAAAAAGAAATCTTTTCATCTATATTGGACAATATAAAGAAAAAAAAATCCTTAGCTGGACCCCAAATAGAATCTCTAAAGCCGACAAGGAAACCCTCATTAAAGCTACTCTTCAGTCTATCCCCATATCTTTCAAGTCCCTGTTCAGACTTCCTGCTACTGTGGTTAACCAGATTCACTCATGCACTACAAACTTCTCGTGGGAAAAAAAAAATGGAAGGAATAAAACCCACTGGATCGCCTAGAATAAACTCTGCCAACCAAAATCATAGGGAGGTATGGGATTCCAGCACCTCTTTCACTTTAATGATGCACTGCTGGCTAAGCAAGGATGGCACCTTATTATCCTCCTATCCTCTCTCTGAGCGTGGGTACTCCGATCAAAGTACTTCCCCCACAAAGATTTATAAGATTCTTCTCTGGGCCCCCTGACCCAGCTTCCTATGGAGAAGTATCTAGGGATCCTGAAGTATTATGAATAAAGGTTTGGGTTGGAGGATTGGGAATGGATCAACTGTGAATGTTTGGACTAATCCATGGCTGATTGACAAGGAAGTTGTGCGAGCATCATCACCTTCTCAACCAGGTTTTGAAGGGGAAACTGTTCGATGCATTTTTGTTGATAATGGGAAGGGGTGGTGCATGGATAAACATCACTCATGTTTCAATGAAAGGGAAAAAGGCTTATCTTGAGTACACCCTGTGTTCCAGATGCAGGTCCTGACCATCTCTACAAGATCAATGACATCTCGGAAACCTATACGGTGAAGTCTGGCTATCATCTCGCCCTATGTACTCAGACAGACGGAGGGGCTGGGGGGGGGGGGCATGTGAACAGATGTGGAAGTTCAATGTTCCTAAAAATATCCACCACTTCTGGTGGTAGGTGTGCAATGGAATCCTCCCAACCATGGAACTTCCCGTCCTTCGTCATATTTCTAGCGACATGTTTTTTCCCTTCTACCTGAGCACCCCATAAACTCCCATCCATGATATCATCCAATGCCTGGGGGCAAAGGAGGTTTGGAACAAATGCGGTTTCTGTACGAATATCTCACTGGACATGGTCCCAGACCTCCCCTCTCTCTTGATGTGATGGTGCTCCTCTTTTTCACCAGCCAAAGTGGGATCACTTTGTTTTTTTGTCTTGGATCATGTGGTTGCGTCGCAATGATTCCATTTTCAACCACATTTCTAAGCCCCCCAGTTTCTAGATCGAACAGGTGCTTTCATGGATTGAGGGATGGTAGAATCACACCGGACATCAAAACCCCTTTAAAACCCCATCCTCTTCTTTGCATTGGTTCCATCCACTAGAAGGGATTCTCAAGATTAATGTGGATGCGTCTCTTCCCAAGGATATACATGTTGGTATTGGTCTTTTGGCCCAGGATAACATTGGGCAGACCATTGCAGCCAAACATGAAGCACATCACACTCTTTGGGAACCCATGGTTGCTGAAGCCACCACCATCCTCTCTAAGATGATGTTCGCTAAAGGTCATGGATGGGACGCAATCCACCTGGAATCAGACATTCTTACTTTTGTCAAGTCTATCAACCTCAACAATGGTAGTTTTCAACCTTTTGGTTCACTCATCAGGAAAATCCAATCTCTCCGTCAAAGCTTCACAATTCGAACCTTCTCATTTATCAAAAGGGAAGGAAACAAGGTTTCCCATCTAGTGGTGGCCTCTGGCCCTCTTGAAAATGACCAGATCTGGCTGGACAACTTTCTTTCATGGTTAAGTGATTTTACTTCCGTTGATATTTGTTATTAATGATTACGTCTTTTTTGAAAAAAAAGTAACATATTTCTCATATACTATTTATTCAACTCCTTAAAAATCATTTATCATCTATTTAATATAAGAAATTACTAAATATTGAATCTAATTTTCCACATGTGAATCGATCTACAAGAGTATCTCCATTGGTCATATCTCATAAATTAATAATCATTTTTATCATTCTAAAAATATAGAATCAGTTTAGTGGAATGATTATTAGAAACTCATCAAAAACATTCTTTTACCCATAATAGAATTCATTCATTGGAATGATAATCACAATATATTGGTATTTAAAACATATATCTACCTGATTTTCATCAACACACTACATGATGACATCTTTCTTGGGAAGTACCATCAATATCTCCATCCAACCATATCATGTTCCTGGGCATACAATTCATATTTCAAGAGTCTATTATCAACTCATATTGACATAATCCTTACTGAAAAAATCATTACTAACATTAAATGAATCAAAAATATTAGTGGGTTAATATTTTAGATCATTAGAAAAGAGGTACATCATTCAACATACATTTTTTTTCAAATCCAATAAGAATGAAATATCCTAAGGTTTACACTTTTTGTTTCTATTTTAATACTATATTTGAATAGAAATCAACCCCTAAAAATACAATCAATGGTGTCAAATACCAAACCATTTCATTTTGATCAATTATTAAAATAAATGAATAAACTAGAAAAAGAATAATTCTTGAATTTATGGTGTAGTACAATTAAAATGTGCATAGTTCCTGAATATTTCATTAATAGGTAAGTAAGTATTATAGAAATAATTATTGGTTTTGATAAATTTATAAAGACATACTCTATATTATGAAAAAAGGTCACAAAAAAACTTTATGAAAAACATAGTTTTATTTTTACCATATAAAAATATAATCAAAGGTGAAATGTGGCATGTTGACTATAAGAAATCAACCCAGGTAGCCCCATGAACTGAAACCTTAACCAGTCCTCCATTGAACCAAGAGAAAATCCCAATCATTAGGGAAAAAAATAATTTTATATAATTAGTGTATATCTCATGGGAATGATTTCACAAAAAAAAAGAAATTAAATGAGTAGTGAAACTTCACCGGAAATTATGGTACGACACATTTATTTTTTGGATTTACGTGAAATGAAAAATAAGTTTGAAATAAAAATAATAATAAATTTATAAATAATTAAAACCAATGAAAATAAAAATTTCAACTTGTAAATGCTTAGAGACAACACCCAATTTAATTCAACATCCATTAATTCATATATATAACACACAATCCATTATGGAAAATAAATATAAAAAAACATCAGAATACCTGAGTTTCTAACCATGATGATGTAATAAAGAAAACTAAATATGAAAATGTAACACACCAACATTTACATGACAATATGTCACCATCTAATCTTTAATTAGAACACTATACATGTGTGAACATGAACTTAACTCAAACCTAAAACTAAAATATAATTATTATGTGTATACACAATCCATATATCCCATCACTCGCCTTTATGCAATATTAAACTTTTATAATAAATTAATTTATCTATTATTTGAAATAATTTTTTTTTATTTTCATCATTATGTTTACCAAATATTATATCAAGTTATAAAATATTCAAAAAAACACATTTTAATTTTTATTAAATGAAAACAATTTTTATAAAAAAATTATTTTTAAAACAAAAGTCCATAAAAATATATGCTTTTATTTTAAATAATAATTTATTAAAAACCATTCCTAATATTTATTTGGATAACCATCACAAAATGATGGAATAAATGACAAAAATTGTCCTTATATCACAAAATAAAATAAAAATTAGAAATAAAAGAGATTGACCAACTATTCCAACACAATATAATACATTAGCAGATAAAATTGGATATTATTTAAATAACCTATATATCACCAATAGCTGATGTATACATTTTATGGTCCATAACCTATATCTTAATGTCTAACTTTAATAGAATTTACTAAACATAGAACATCCTACCAGCCTATATTGCATTATAAAAAAATTATTTTGACTATCCTACACTCAACCATCACCACAAGAAAACCCTATCTAGTCATATTTCACAATTGATGAGAAATAAGTAGCATGGATCTTATTTTTTTCTCACATAGCTACACGGTTCCCATGAATGAATATAATAAAGATGATAAAAAAATATACAATAAATAAAAACAACATAACATATAGAATAACCCAACAGCACAAGGAAAGAAACTAATATCTAAAACTTTGTCTCCACATACAAAAAGAACAACCTATTTATTGTAAAAAAATATCAATGGTCAAAGTGGTTTATACACCTCTTCAAATTTTAGAAAACCATAAAAAATTACAATATGGACCTTCCTATACACAACCATGTTTGTTAAATAATTTTTTAATAATTGAAATCCATTTACAAAACATCTTTTTATAATATTGAATTTGATATCACCCTTGTAATAAAATCAAGATGAAACTAGTAATTTTTAATAAAGTTCCTTAAAAGCATAAAAATCTCACCCAAATTCATCCCAATACCCAAATGGTCTTAAAACGGTTTTAAACCACACATTTTATTTAAAATAATTCCCAAAACACTTTATCAATACATGAAATTTAACATGTTACTTTAAATAAAAATTGAATGTTTAAATCCAATATAAAATTATCTTTGAAGAAAAAAACATCTTTTAAAATCACATAATTCATTAGTAAATTCACCTCAAGAATTTTTTCAAACACATGGCGTAATATCCCATCATGGGATCCACTAACATAGTTTCCTAGGCCAGTTTTCCACATGAACCCAAGCTTGCCTCTGTACAAGACAGAGGATACTGACTAGAAGCTAAGGTATAAGGGAACACATGAGAGATAATAAACTCTTTAACATAGTAAGACACACCATATAAAATATGAATCAATTGAATAATATAAAAAATTATCATTCATTACTAAAAAAAAGAAATTTTGGTACATTCCCTATAGCATCCCGCCATTTTATAACATAAACTTTCATTTCATTACACGGAACTGAGGATCGTTAAGGTTTAGTGTCTTGGAAACAAGGATCATAATACATAAAAAAAACATAAAAACATTCTTCTTAAACACTTGAAAGGCTTCTCCTTTAGTTCATCCTATGTTCATTATGCATCTCATAACCTGGGGACATACATCAAAAGAAAGGGTGAGCAGAAGGCCCAGTAAGGGAAACAAGAGAAACATTTTACAAGTGAACTTGAGATACTTCAATAAGGACATGAAAAGAACTTTAAGGCATGAGAAAGAAATCATGAGATACATCGTAATAAAAATAATCATTTTTCATAACTGGAAGATGTGGCTACAACATTTAATATTGACAATCGTTTCGTTTCACCAAGGTCCATCCCCAAGGTGTCGTTAAAAAGTACCAAGGTTATTCACCAAGGCGTCGTTAAAATGGTCATCTCTAGAGATTAAGTCTTTACCCAATACATTGGAGCGCTATCAGGGCGCACCCTTAAATTTGCCTTTATTATCATGTGAGCCACATATATCATCATCAAACATTTCATAAATAACCCATATAGCATAAAACAAATGGGTTTCATTTCATAATCATAACGTTTCAAAAACTGCTTTAAAGACATGATCTTTACGTTACTTTAAACCCACAGAAAGGGAAAGCGGGTATCATGTATGTAAATCACAGAATTTAAAATAGAACATTTTTATATATATGTGAATACCCCTTTAGAAATAGGAGCTTTGAGTATTCACTTTATAATATAAAATAATTTTGAGAAAAGAGAGGCATTTTGAGACGAAAATTCTGCAGCATAACGGCTATGTTACAAGGTTTTAGAAACTTTGAAAAGAGAGGGAACATGGGTTGAACAATCATAATTGACCCATAAAATAGTAGAGGGACAGAATGAGAAGTATATATGGACATGGTGGTGCAATTTCAAGGACATACCATTTGAAATGAAAAACATGGAAGGAAGACAAAAGTTTGATTTCTCTTATGAAAGTTCGGCAGCCTAACGGCGTTACTTAAACTTCAAAATACTGAATTGAAGAGATCAAATGGGGTATCTCATCATATGAACATAAGAGTCCAGTATGATAGGTATAGAGATCATACCCCAACATAACAAAAAGGAACTTGAAGGAATTGACATGAAAGTAGAACTTCAAAACGAGAAGGGTGAAGAACCACTTAAAAATTCGGCAGCCTAACGGCGCCGCTTAAAACTTCAAAATACGGAATTGAAGAGATAAAATGGGGTCTCTCATCATATGAAAATAATAGTCCAGTATGATAGGTATAGAGATCATACCCCAACATAACAAAAAGGAACTTGAAGTAATTGACATGAAAGTAGAACTTCAAAACGAGAAGGGTGAAGAACCACTTAAAAATTCGGCAGCCTAACGGGGCCGCTTAAAACTTAAAAATACGGAATTGAAGAGATAAAATGGGGTCTCTCATCATATGAACATAAGAGTCCAGTATGATATATATAGAGATAATACCCCAATATAACAAAAAGGAACTTGAAATAATTGTCATGAAAGTAGAACTTCAAAACGAGAAGGGTGAAGAACCATTTAATATTCGGCGGCCTAACGGCGCCACTTAAAACGTCAAAATACGAAATTGAAGAGATCAAATGGGGTCTCTCATCATATGATCATAAAATATCAGTATGATAATTTAGAGATCATACCCCAACATAATAAAAAGTAACATGAAAGACTTGAATGAAAATAGAACTTGAAAACGAGGAAGGTGAAAGAATCCCTTAAAAATTCGGCAGCCTAACGGCGCCACTTAAACTTTCTTAAAACGAATTGATGAGAGCAAGGGGGGGGGGTCTCTCATCATATGAACATGAAATAGGCAGTAGGATGAATATAAAAGAACATCCTCCAACATAAGAACATGGAGTATAAAAGAAATGACATAAAAGATATTACTTGAAAAGAAAGAGAGAGGTCGGATCCCTTACCTTAAAATGTAACTCTTAAACCTCAAAAGTTGGGACCTTGAGGGCTTGGGGGAACCTTGGGAGGACTCCTTGGGAGGTAAAGAGAGCAGAAATTCGTTGGGAATGAGTGGGGAGTCGAATGGATGAGAGGAGGGCTTGGTATTTATAGGGAAAGTGAGGGGACAAGGCATTAATGGCCAAGGGACACCTCACTTGTGCTTTTCTCAAACCCATGTGCTCTCCCTTGTCATTTATCATGGAGTTAGGCCACATGGGGCCCCCAAAACAATAATTCATCACCCTTGGCCGGCCAACCCTCAAAAGATCTCATGACATCATCATGACACCGTTATGATGTCATTAAACATACCGAAACCCTAAAACTGTATTTTTACTATTCACTGAAAATTCAACTTTCTCAGAAAAAACCCAAAATTTCACATTAACCAAATATCAATGCTCTGATTTCAAAAATGAAATCCATTTTATAAAAATAATTTTCTAAATATTTTTAATTTAATTTTTAAATAAAAAAACTATTCATCAAAAATTCATTTTTTTCAGAAAAAACCCCAAAAATTACCATAACATAATATCGATGCTCTGAGTTCAAAAATAAAGTCATTTTTATAAAAATAATTTTCTAATTATTTTTAATTAAATTTTTAATTAAAAAACACTATTCACCTTTAAAAACTAATACTTGAATAATAATTAATGAAACTGTTGTTTAACTATTTTATTGAATCACATTACTTAATCAAGGTGCCTAGATTATTTTAGAACTTTCTTTAAGTGAGATTACTAATCCATTTGGTCATATTACTAATCCTAATCATAAAATCACTATTCATAATTTACTATTCATCAAAAATCAAGTTGATCTTATTAGACTCTAAATTTAGTACTGAACATAATTGCAGAAGACCATTTTTTGAAAATCATTACACATTTTTAATTATTTAGGGTTTACATAAACATATTTAAAATATCCTTTTTCTAAAATTCATCAAAAATATGCATACTATATTTATCCGGTCATTTCAAAATTCATAAACTTCATCATAAGAAGAAATCCCAATTTTTATTTAAAACAAGGATTACACAAGGTAGTTATGGTCTCGTTACATAACCCCTTATAATACCAGCATAGGACCTAAGAGTAAGGTGTGCTAGGGTGATAGAAGCTTGGGGCGGCTCAGTCAACATTGCCCGAGTAGTAATTTCTATCAGTTTGAACTTCTCACGAAGGCGATTTCGTTCTAGCTTCACATGATGAAGTTCGTCTTGGATTTGATCCAGAGCAAATCCCAGTGGTTCTACCTCCTTCCCAAGCTCTGTTAGATGGGCTTCGATCGGTCCAAGACTACTAGGTGAGGCCATCGAATCTTATTTCTATAATAATTAACCAAGATTACTTATATTTAGAGACAATAATCAAAACATTTTGTTCACAGCGGTCATGTTGACCGATGGTTATATAATAGTCAAAACCCACTGATCTCATTTTAATTATAATCATGTTTATCAAATAAAACATTTTTGTTGAGTATAACAATAACACATAAAATTAGGAAACAAAATTTATTTAAAAAAAATTTCGGGTCGTTACAATCTTCCCCCCTTAAGAAATTGCGTCCTCGCAATTTTAAAACTGGGTTTTGAAATTTCATTGAAAGTCCCACATCGGAAGAGGAGTCAGTAAAACTATTACTTTAAAATAAAGAAAGGGAAGTACAATGGTCACCCGAGTTAACCCACACAAGGGTTCCATGTAGGAAAACATGGACATGGAGGAAAAAACAAAGGGTCAAGTTCTGAGGGAGAGTGATAGAGAACATGATTAGGAGAAAGTTAACCATGAGAAAATCCCAAACTTATGATGTGTGTAAACGGTCTTTGATTACCTAGTAGGAAACGTAAACCAACAACATTTTTGTTTTACGTTTCTTTTCATAATTTTGAGGATTTCATTTACTACATAGAACAAAAACATAAGAAAATATACCTACCTTCAAGTAGAGTTTCATCCTTTTACAAGTCCCTACCAACACTAATCTTTTCTCCAAATGATGAGAATTCAAAAACACTTGGTCTCATAAAAGCACAAGAATCATCTTCTATAGAATCACATAATCTACAAAAGATTAACTATCTATTTCTTCTATCTTTAAAAATTATCCCAAAAACAGAAAGGTTAAGGTAAAACAACTCTCCAAAAAGAAATAATCCCATAGGAATGGAAACTACTTTTAAATCATCAAAGTTCAATGGTACTACCCAAAGTTCATCATAGACCATTCCATAAATAACGGTCCTTAAAATTTCTCAAAACAAACCAAACTAAGATTGAAACCCAAATACAATAAGGATTTGATAACATAGTCATCCAAAACAACTTCATTGTTCATCTCCAGACAACATCAACCACTCCTAACATCTTATAAAAAGTAGCTAACCTAAACATATTTTACCCAAGATAGGTTAGTCATTCCCATAAGTAACCTAAATTACTATAAGTTCACCTTAAATTCATCGATTCTTCAAAATATAAGTCAACCTTACTCCTCAATGAAAATACCGTAGTAATCTATTTACCTCGATCAAATATGGTTCCCAAAATAATGAACGTCTTCCAAAATAATTATCATATTTTAATCCCCTAATCATCCCTGTCATATTAATACGAAAATTGTCGCATTTCCTATCACATTGGTTGTCGGAACATGTTCTTCCATTTCCCACCATTAACTAAGAAGAGAAAGCATAATTAGGGGCTTAAGTACTTAGCTAATAATCATGAAAAGGAACTGAAAGCATATAAGGATAACTTGTATATGAAAGGTATACCCTAACTTGTGATCTCCTAGGTTCCCATCTAGGTCAAGAATGATCATATATTCTTATGTGAACCTTTATTTTATTTTATCTTTGTTCCTTTAACAATGGTTCATACCAAGATTATGAATTTACCAAAGCATATCCCCCGGGAGTGTCGTAACCAAGAGTGCAGCAAGGCCCGTTGTCGTGTACCAGTTCCCGTTCGAGTCTTGCTCAAAGCGGTGTTTTCGGGTTTTACCCCTATGTACATCTGTGCCAGAGCCACCTCTACCTGCTCGTATCCAGACAGGGATGTATTTGCTTGGCAACCCCTTACTCAATACTCACCAAAATACAAGGAAGCTTTTCTATAGGGTTCCTCCTAGAGTTTTCATATCCTAATTTCCACAAATAACTAAACCATCCTTTGATACCAACTATAGCATCCCGCCATTTTATAACATAAACTTTCATTTCATTACACGGAACTGAGGATCGTTAAGGTTTAGTGTCTTGGAAACAAGGATCATAATACATAAAAAAAACATAAAAACATTCTTCTTAAACACTTGAAAGGCTGCTCCTTTAGTTCATCCTATGTTCATTATGCATCTCATAACCTGGGGACATACATCAAAATAAAGGGTGAGCAGAAGGCCCAGTAAGGGAAACAAGAGAAACATTTTACAAGTGAACTTGAGATACTTCAATAAGGACATGAAAAGAACTTTAAGGCATGAGAAAGAAATCATGAGATACATCGTAATAAAAATAATCATTTTTCATAACTGGAAGATGTGGCTACAACATTTAATATTGACAATCGTTTCGTTTCACCAAGGTCCATCCCCAAGGTGTCGTTAAAAATTACCAAGGTTATTCACCAAGGCGTCGTTAAAATGGTCATCTCTAGAGATTAAGTCTTTACCCAATGCATTGGAGCGCTATCAGGGCGCACCCTTAAATTTGCTTTTATTATCATGTGAGCCACATATATCATCATCAAACATTTCATAAATAACCCATATAGCATAAAACAAATGGGTTTCATTTCATAATCATAACGTTTCACAAACTGCTTTAAAGACATGATCTTTACGTTACTTTAAACCCACGGAAAGGGAAAGCGGGTATCATGTATGTAAATCACAGAATTTAAAATAGAACATTTTTATATATATGTGAATACCCCTTTAGAAATAGGAGCTTTGAGTATTCACTTTATAATATAAAATAATTTTGAGAAAAGAGAGGCATTTTGAGACGAAAATTCTGCAGCATAACGGCTATGTTACAAGGTTTTAGAAACTTTGAAAAGAGAGGGAACATGGGTTGAACAATCATAATTGACCCATAAAATAGTAGAGGGAAAGAATGAGAAGTATATATGGACATGGTGGTGCAATTTCAAGGACATACCATTTGAAATGAAAAACATGGAAGGAAGACAAAAGTTTGATTTCTCTTATGAAAGTTCGGCAGCCTAACGGCGTTACTTAAACTTCAAAATACTGAATTGAAGAGATCAAATGGGGTCTCTCATCATATGAACATAAGAGTCCAGTATGATAGGTATAGAGATCATACCCCAACATAACAAAAAGGAACTTGAAGGAATTGACATGAAAGTAGAACTTCAAAACGAGAAGGGTGAAGAACCACTTAAAAATTCGGCAGCCTAACGGCGCCACTTAAAACTTCAAAATACGGAATTGAAGAGATCAAATGGGGTCTCTCATCATATGAAAATAAGAGTCCAGTATGATAGGTATAGAGATCATACCCCAACATAACAAAAAGGAACTTGAAGGAATTGACATGAAAGTAGAACTTCAAAACGAGAAGGGTGAAGAACCACTTAAAAATTCGGCAGCCTAACGGCGCCGCTTAAAACTTAAAAATACGGAATTGAAGAGATAAAATGGGGTCTCTCATCATATGAACATAAGAGTCCAGTATGATATATATAGATATAATACCCCAATATAACAAAAAGGAACTTTAAATAATTGTCATGAAAGTAGAACTTCAAAACGAGAAGGGTGAAGAACCACTTAAATATTCGGCGGCCTAACGGCGCCACTTAAAACTTCAAAATACGAAATTGAAGAGATAAAATGGGGTCTCTCATCATATGATCATAAAATATCAGTATGATAATTTAGAGATCATACCCCAACATAATAAAAAGTAACATGAAAGACTTGAATGAAAATAGAACTTGAAAACGAGGAAGGTGAAAGAATCCCTTAAAAATTCGGCAGCCTAACGGCGCCACTTAAACTTTCTTAAAACGAATTGATGAGAGCAAGGGGGGGTCTCTCATCATATGAACATGAAATAGGCAGTAGGATGAATATAAAATAACATACTCCAACATAAGAACATGGAGTATAAAAGAAAAGACATAAAAGATATTACTTGAAAAGAAAGAGAGAGGTCGGATCCCTTACCTTAAAATGTAACTCTTAAACCTCAAAGGTTGAGACCTTGAGGGCTTGGGGGAACCTTGGGAGGACTCCTTGGGAGGTAAAGAGACCAGAAATTCGTTGGGAATGAGTGGGGAGTCGAATGGATGAGAGGAGGGCTTGGTATTTATAGGGAAAGTGAGGGGACAAGGCATTAATGGCCAAGGGACACCTCACATGTGCTTTTCTCAAACCCATGTGCTCTCCCTTGTCATTTATCATGGAGTTAGGCCACATGGGGCCCCCAAAACAATAATTCATCACCCTTGGCCGGCCAACCCTCAAAAGATCTCATGACATCATCATGACACCGTTATGATGTCATTAAACATACCGAAACCCTAAAACTGTATTTTTACTATTCACTGAAAATTCAACTTTCTCAGAAAAAACCCAAAATTTCACATTAACCAAATATCAATGCTCTGATTTCAAAAATGAAATCCATTTTATAAAAATAATTTTCTAAATATTTTTAATTTAATTTTTAAATAAAAACACTATTCATCAAAAATTCATTTTTTTCAGAAAAAACCCCAAAAATTACCATAACATAATATCGATGCTCTGAGTTCAAAAATAAATTCATTTTTATAAAAATAATTTTCTAATTATTTTTAATTAAATTTTTAATTAAAAAACACTATTCACCCTTAAAAACTAATACTTGAATAATAATTAATGAAACTGTTATTTAACTATTTTATTGAATCACATTACTTAATCAAGGTGCCTAGATTATTTTAGAACTTTCTTTAAGTGAGATTACTAATCCATTTGGTCATATTACTAATCCTAATCATAAAATCACTATTCATAATTTACTATTCATCAAAAATCAAGTTGATCTTATTAGACTCTAAATTTAGTACTGAACATAATTGCAGAAGACCATTTTTTGAAAATCATTACACATTTTTAATTATTTAGGGTTTACATAAACATATTTAAAATATCCTTTTTCTAAAATTCATCAAAAATATGCATACTATATTTATCCGGTCATTTCAAAATTCATAAACTTCATCATAAGAAGAAATCCCAATTTTTATTTAAAACAAGGATTACACAAGGTAGTTATGGTCTCGTTACATAACCCCTTATAATACCAGCATAAGACCTAAGAGTAAGGTGTGCTAGGGTGATAGAAGCTTGGGGCGGCTCAGTCAACATTGCCCGAGTAGTAATTTCTATCAGTTTGAACTTCTCACGAAGGCGATTTCGTTCCAGCTTCACATGATGAAGTTCGGCTTGGATTTGATCCAGAGCAAAGCCCAGTGGTGCTACCTCCTTCCCAAGCTCTGTTAGATGGGCTTCGATCGGTCCAAGACTACTAGGTGAGGCCATCGAATCTTATTTCTATAATAATTAACCACGATTACTTATATTTAGAGACAATAATCAAAACATTTTGTTCACAGCGGTCATGTTGACCGATGGTTATATAATAGTCAAAACCCACTGATCTCATTTTAATTATAATCATGTTTATCAAATAAAACATTTTTGTTGAGTATAACAATAACACATAAAATTAGGAAACAA
Organism: Viscum album; assembly: GCA_963277665.1. Classification (NCBI taxonomy): domain Eukaryota; kingdom Viridiplantae; phylum Streptophyta; class Magnoliopsida; order Santalales; family Viscaceae; genus Viscum; species Viscum album. The sequence goes on from OY728135.1 coordinate 1,299,042,123, forward strand.
AATTTATTTAAAAAAAATTTCGCGTCGTTACATTCCCACATCCAAAAAAATAAATATTCCCTGGAAAGTCATACAGATCAAACTTTAAAGGAAAACCCAAAATAAATATGTGTCAAAGAATCTGCTATAAGGGTCCCAAAATTAGGCCTAGTTTCCGAATCCTTGAACATCCCTATGCCCCAAATCAACCCTCTTGAATATGGACACTTCCCCTATCCTAACCGATGACCATAAAGTACGCCCGGGTACCCAAGGGTGTCCCAAGATGGGTGTGTGTACAACTCAGTAGTCCAGAACCATTATTGTCTTGAAAATAGGCAATCAAATATTGTGTAGGAATAAAAAATAGAAAATAATGAAAATGAAAAATTAAAGTAGGATCCATAATTTAACATTATTTAAACACTCAATTTTATTCATAGTTCCATTTTTTATAAATATTCATCATACCTTCTTTGGCCCGTGTAGGTTATCTGGACCGTGTATAGAAGTGTCATTGGTTGGAATATAAGGAGACCCAATCCCTGAGTCCAACCGGGATTCAGAACGCCATGTTCCACTATCCCAACCATGATATGAAGTTCAGAATCCATAATATTATACTCAAGGGAATTTGTCCTTTATCCAAAAAACTATTATGTATAGGGGTTCCTGATGCATCAGTTTGGCCTGCCAATGAGATTAGAACATCAATCAATCAAAAAACCAACCGTTAGTACTCAATTTCTTGGTTCATCATCATTAAGATTTTTAAGAATAATTGACATAATAGATACACCATAATTATTATCACATTTCCATGGTTCATTCCATTCATCTAAAATTACCCATTTCTACAATAATCCAATTTTTTAATCATTCATAAAATGAACATTTAACATATGTTAACCAAAATACAACTTTGTCAATCCATCATCATCCAATTATTAACATTATCTATAGACATCTCATAATCCATTAAACAACCTAATAATATGTTTGATATCAAAAACCCCACAATTAGATTTTTTAAAACCTATATCCACAAGATTAAATGTGTGTAACACCCCATAGTTTCCCGTAGGCTCCACCTATTAATAATAAATATAATCCAACATGGTTCGCAAATGGAATTTCAATTTTGGTAGGGGTATAATTTATTATTACAGGACACATATTTTAATTCACATCAAAACAATTCATTTTCAAAACCACATTTACATAAATAAGGTATTCAGACTACGGGAAAGTAGTGAAGACCACCTACCTCAAGCTCCCAAAATATTAATTTTCCCAACGCAACATTTTATTTGATCTAAAAGTGTCCCAAACATCGTGAAATGTAACAATATTTAATATTATGGTCTTAGAGGATTTAGTAGGATTAGGAAAACTCTACCATGATTCTTTTATAAAATTGGAAGAATAAGAGTGTTAGAATCACCCAGATCATTGATTTGAAACCAACTTTTCCCCAAATTCCTAGGAATCCGGGATGAATCATCCATGGGGTTCTTGAGATATAATGATGGCATATGGATTGTCTCGTCTATAACATAGTATAATCATGGACTATAGAGTCTTTGTATTTTAGCTTAAATTATTAACAACACTATTCTACTTTTCTAATATATTGGCTCGATCAATGTCAAAAAACTACATATACTCAATCCTTTTGCACTACCAGAGATTCAAATCATGATATGAACATATGTTCTTTAATATTTTGTGGTTGGTATACATAGTAATCCATTATCTTAATAGGTAATGTCACCTGAACTTCAATATTTAAACAACCCCTACCAACTTGATATTATGCATAAGTGAATTTTATTAATGAGGCTTCAACTATCAAGATTCATATATGATGAATCGATCAGCCTGAATCAAAACTACCCCATGTTTTTTCTAGAACCATAAAAACATCATACTCAACCCTTGGCTTAGGTATGATTGTAATTGGTGTAATGTACAAGGATTTGATTAAATCATGAAAATATTTTTTCCCATTATTTAGACCACTAGAATGTTATTTTATTCTTGGTCATGCTCTAAAATTGTGCTGATAGAAGTGATGTTTTTCTAATGAAACTTCAATAAAAAATATCCAAACCCAAAAATCATCAGATATAAAAAACATTATATGGATTCTCGCAAGATAAAAATTATTGCACTTTCTTAGGTTCAATTGACTCAGATTCTTTAGAGATGATTTTTCCCATGAAATATAACCTTTCCATCTGAAAACAACTATTAGATAGACTAGATTATAGCTAATTCTATCTGATTATACTCAATGTGATTAAAAGATGTTTAGAATGGTAATAAAGAGTGAATGAGTAAACCAATATTTCATCCACAAAACAACCAAAAATTGATCGAAATATGGGATTAAAATTTTGTTCATCATAGCAATAAACACTGCTAGAGTTTTTATCAACCCAAACTACATCAAAACGAACTCATACACGCCATACATTGTCTTAAATGAATAATGTATTATATCAAATGGTCTCATTATTATATGATGATACTATGAACTGAAAATGATCATAGAGACCACAAAATCACCCCTCATCATTTAAAATTGACTATAAAAATGTGGAAGAGTGTATCAGTTCTTAACTTTAATCCTATTTAACTTATTATAATCAATTCACAAGAATTATGTTCAGTCAACATTCATGGAAAACAAGACTAGAGTACCCTAGGGTGAAGTACGCTGATAAATGAAATATTTATAAAAAAATTATCCATGATGAACTTTAATATCATGAATCTATAGGAGTGGGATTTTTTGTGGCGGAATGAAAAATATCTTAGATCTAAGCATAAAATTATTCATGATCACAAAATCTCTCTTTGGTGGAAACACTAAGAAGTGCATGGAAAGCACATCCTGATACTAATCGACCATGTGATTAAATAAATCCTTTATACTACCCATCATCAAGAAAAATACAACCCCATGGGATATGATCTCACCTAACTGTTGATGAATTGGCCCTTCACAACCTACCAGGATATCTCATTCCACAAAGTGAACATAAGTATCAACTTTAAGTGATGTGAACGTTACCCTATGGTGGTAATAGTAAATATGGTCCTGATACAACACCAATAAATCCATCCCCAATATCATGCCAAAACTAGAAATATCAATAACAAATATGTACCCATGAAAGCAATACTCACCAACCTTGAGGGACCACTCCCTACATTTTCTGATACTTTCCACCTGTACTCCTAATAGTATTTCAACCGACATAACCCAACACATATATTCCATATCTACACCCAAATAATTCACAACCCTATAAGATAAAAAATTATTCAAGGGCCCTATATTAAATAATGAAAGAGAAAGCATATAGGATTCTGGTACTACAGAAGTGTGGTTCAACCAACACCCAACATTAATTTTTACCATGATCAATGATTATTCTGGGATAAAGTTGATGATAAATTATGGTCTCGACAGAATATAATCAAAGATTTTGATAAATAATTAAGATGCCTAAAACCATTATGGACGATCATTCACATCATGTTTATAATTAATTTCATAAAGAAAAGAATACTAGGATCTTCAGTATTTTCTTCGTTGATGATGTTGATCATTCAGAATGACCCTTCTAGATTATCTCATTGTGATTGGGAGGATCCAAACTATAATTCCTATAGAGGTGATCCATATGTGCTCTGATGGCCTTCAATCGACACCACTCATTCATTGAGTGATATAATGGCAAAGAGAGAGTCTTGTGTAGGTCGTTCTTGATCACATGTTCTTCATCCTTGAAGAAAATCAATCATTCTTTAGAGGGGAGGGAAGAGGATTTGAGGTAGAAATTTTTTATCTCAACAATTATTAATTCCTAGGTCGTGCAGTTTAGTATATGGAACAATAGACCTATGTGTCTATTTATTGACATAGGGCTTCAATTATAATTTTTAATTTTGGTAGAGAAATTAAATACCTTCATAATGTTAGAGAAAACCGATGCTACTAATAATAATACAACGTCATTATTTATAGTGTTCCAACTTATGCAAATTGGAATTATAAGTAAAATTACATGTTAGAAAATAATAGTAGTGTTATTTGAATTTGTGCTAAATAGTTAAATAATTACTTATCATCTTTAAAATATTTATTTTTCAATTAGACCATACTTGGTCCGCTCGAACACCACTTCCATTTATTGAACACTTGAATAAATAAATAAATAATTTATTCTCTTAAATATATATTTTATTTACATACTAGTAAATAAATATTTATTAAATGTTCAATAAAATAAATAAATATATTTTACCCAAAATCTGGTGAATAAATATTTATTTAATTTGTGAATATATTTTAACTTGAATAAAATTACACCACTATCTTGAGAATAATATTTATTAATTAAATTCATGTAAAATTTAAACGAGACCACCAGAAACACTTAGTGTGTGACTTTTTAGGATTATTTCTCTTTGGAATTAGGTAGGTTTGCCTAAAGTCCAAGAGTGTTGTCTAGAAATTGGTCAAGGCCTCCAAGAGAATAAACTTAAAGTCTAAAAAAAAATCCACATACGAACACTGACAGTGAAATATAATCTCTATGTCTTATTATATCATCAAGCAGGTTTCGTGATAGTTTCATCAACCTCTTTACTTGAAATTTCATTATTTGACTACCTGAAAATAACTTGTCATTTCACCATTGCAAAAAAATTTCACGTGATGGTTCTATTTCAATAAAATGGTCAAGATATAAACATCCATAAATGGAAGGGACAAATCCTTTATCAACTTATCCATTAATAAAATTCCACTTGTGACGCAACCAACATATCCTAGTTCCCACAACCTATCTGCGTGACATTTCTCGTTTGTAAATCAAATTGTGTGAGTCATGAAATGTATTAATGACAATATTAAAGTCTAAGGATCATTACACAAGCTCATAGATATAAATATTTGATGACACCAAAACATATGGAATTCCTACGGGCAGGTCTGTTTTCATAATATCATGTCTTAGAGATTACCAAGTGAGAACTTCATGAGAGGAAGTCTCATCAACTTATGAGTACTCTTAATTAATGGTTTACATGTTACGTGTCCCATCATAATATGTCATCCAACCATATAAATATATTTAAGAATATTTTTAAATCATTTCAAGGTTCTCATCATAGTGGGGAACTTCCATGTCCTTATCAATGAAACAAATATTGTAGGACATTATTACATCTTAGTCATGCAGAACGATGAACAATATGTAATAAGATGTTTAATATTTCAATACATTAAATACCCATGCAATCAAATTACTACCAGTTGGTTATTGGACACCAAATATTACAAAATCCCACATGGACTAGAGGAAACTGCCAACAAATTTCAGTCCGCTAGACCTCACAAGGTGATCATGTTACTACTGAGTCAAGGATTTAGTTAAGGCATATGCCACATTGTCTTCTGTGGAAATACTGATAACTGAAACATCACCTTTTTGTAAAAAAATATCTCACTATATGATACTTACGATGAATGCGCTTCATCCGCTGATGTGACCATGGTTCTTTTGTGAGAGCCACCATTGTAGTATTATCACAATACAACGTGATGACATCTTTACTGCTAGGAATCAGATTCAGCTCTTGGACAATGCTTGGCCTCCAAACTACTTGTTTAGCTGCCTCTGAAGCTATGATATACTAATAATGTGCCATAGAATCTGGTAGCACACTCTGCTTTGAGATCTTCCTGCTCACTACACCTCCATTCAAAGTGAATATGTTCCCTGTTTCGACGTCATGTCATATTGATCCTTCTGGAAACTAGCATCTTCATATCCTCTAATGACTACTTCATCATATCCTTCATAAACCCAGAACATATTTTTATTAAACCTCAGATACTTTAAGATAGTCTTGATTTCCATCCAATGGTCATCACCTGGGTCGGCTTGATATCTGCCTACTGCACTCAATTCATAGGTGGCATCCAGCCTAGTACATAGAATGACATACATGACTAACCCAATCGCTAATGCATATGGAGTCCTTAACATTATCTTTATTTCCTCATGTGTATGAGGAAACATTCTTTTTGAAAATATGAATTCCATGGGATGCTGGCAACAATCCCCTCTTGGTTTGTTCCATACTTAATCTCTTTTGTATCTTATCAATGTATGTACTTTGACTTAGGCCCAAAAATCTCTTTGATCTACCACGATGGATCTTGATCCCTAGAATACATGTTGCCTCACCCAAGTCCTTCTTTGACAATCAATGATTCAACCATGGCTTAACAGACTGTAAGACTGATATCTCATTTCCAATAATTAGTATGCCATCAACATATACTATTAGGAAAATGACTGCACTCCCACGAAACCGTTTGTAGACATAAGGCTCACATTTATTCATGGTAAAACCAAATTTCGTTATGGATTCATCAAAATGAAGGTTCCATGACCGAGATGCTTTCTTTAATCCATAAATTTATTTCTGTAACGTTCATACCTTATTGGAATCCTTTGAAGTCATAAATCCGTCAGGTTGTTTCATGCAGACATCTTCCTGAGGTTCACGATAAGGAGGGATATTTTGGCATCACTTTTCCAAATATCCTATTCAGGGTAAGTAGTAATGGCCAATAGAATTCTGATTGATTTCAACAATGGAACTGGTGAAAAGGTTTTGTCGTAGTCAATGACATGACATTGTTTGAACCCCTTTACAACCAGTCATTCCTCATAGGTACTGATTTGTCCTTCCATGTCCAGTTTCATTTGAAAACCCATTTAAAATCAATACTATTTACATCAACTGGAGAATATAACAAAATCCAAACTTGGTTTTGGTACATGGAATCTATTTCAGAATTCATGGCTTCTTGCCACTAGGAAAAATCTATGACACACTGACTTCCTTGTAGGTTAGAGGATCATTATTATCAACTAATAATGAGTAACCATCCTCAGTGACTAGAAAAATACACCATTCTGGTTCTCTAACCTCTCTTGTACTTCTACATAGTTCATGTGTCTCTAGAACAGTTATTTATTCCATGGGGCATTGTGGAATCTGCTCTTGTACCCACTCTTGTGTACGTTGAGCCTCAACTTCATCTATGTCTATCTCATTCCCACTATCTCTTTTGGAGGTGTTCTCCCTCCCAAGTAATATTCAATTTCTTTCCAGCATAAACTTTTTGTATGAGGGGTTTTATAGGTAATATCTCTTGTTTCCTTGGGGTATCATATAAAGGTACACTTTCTGCCTTGGGGTGCAAGTTTGTTACATAAAGACGCCTTAACAAACACATTGATTCCCCACACATGTAAATTTGATAACATGAAATTCTTTCCGCTTCATAACTCATATGGAATAACATTTATCGTTTTAGTTGGTACTCTATTTAGTATGTGTGCCACTATTTTAACACATATCCACAAAAGGATAATGGAAGACTTGTATGGCACATCATTTATCTCACCATATCCAACATAGTGCAATTACTCCTTTCGCTCACAAAATTCCATTGGGTCCTGTAAAGAGGAGTGAGTTGGGATAGGATCCCCAAAACCCATAAGTAATCAATCAAGTATTGATTATGATATTCTTCACCTGAGTCTGAGCAGAGTTACTTAATCTTCTTACCAATATGGTTCTCAACTTCATTCTTTTATTGATTGAACTTATCAAAAGAATTAGACGTATACATCATTAAGTAGAAATACCCATATCTACTAAATTAAATAGTTAAAATGATGAAGTATGAGTACCCTCCCCTTACTTCAACTGGAAATGGTCCACACACATCGTTTTGAACAAATTCAAGAAGTTATTTAGCCCTTTCACCTTTCACACTAAATGGGGCATTGGTCATTTTTCCTTGTTAACATGAATGACATATTCCAGGTGGTTTTAGTTCAAAAGAATATAAATATACATCTTGATTTAACTTTTTAAAGCATTTCTCGATTAAATTACCTTGCCGGTGATGCCTATTTTGGGTGTGGTATGAGTCATTTGAAGTATCTTTTTTATCGATTTCCATTACTTGGTTTGTGTAATCCAACATGTAAAGACCATTTTACAAATGTTCCCTACCAAAACAAATTCTATCATTATAAAAGATGAAAAATTCATTTCCAAAAATGAAAAACAATCCATTTGTATCTAATTTGGATATATAAATAATGTTTTTAGTAATAGAAGACACATAATAACAACCCTTTAACACCAATATCATCCTAGTTGGCAATATGAGGTGGTAGTCCCCGACAGATACAACAACAAGTCTGGATCTGTTGGCTTCTCGCAAATCTACCTCCCCTCGGTCGATTTTCCTGAATCTACATGGTTCTTGTATTTGGATACATATGTGAGCACTATAGGATGTAACTAATACCCAATTTGAAGAATCATATAGATTTCATTGGATATAAAACTCACCTGAAACTTCCTTATTCTTCTTAGGCTTCGTGCAGTTCTTCTTCTAGTGGCCTTTTTCCACATACAAAACAAACATCCTTTTGTTCCCTTAACTCCCCTTTGATCTTCCTTGTCATGGAAGGCTGTGAAGAAGCTTTGGCCTTAAATCTCATTGCCTTCCCTTTCCTCTCATTCACTAAATAGACAAAAGGATTTTCACGCTTCATATCTCTGTCCACTTGGGGAATGAGGATAAGAATACCAGATATATATTTCTCAATGTTCTTCATGTTAAAATTAATAAAAAATCTAGATAACCTCTGAAGGAGTGATGTGAGAATGAGATCGTTTCCCTTTTCTTTAGGGAGTTTAAAACCTAGAACCTCCAAGCACTCAATGTAGCCAATGAATTAGACTACATGAGGCCAAACTAGGGAACCCTCTCCAAGCTTACACTGAAAGAGTGTCTTGGAGATCTCAAACCTATTATATCATTCTCTCTCCTAGTAAAGGCCACAGATGTGCTCGATCATTCTATACACATCCATGTTTTTGTGAGCCTTCAAGAGATTAAAAGACAATAATGATAGCATAAAACATTGAAATTTAACCGCATCGATCATATGTTTCTCAAAGACTTGGAAATCCTAATCACTTGCCTATTTTGTAGGCAGACCAGGTAATGCTGACTCCAACACGTAAGACTTTTGTTCATGGCATATGATAACCAGAAGGCATTTAAACCTTTCATGGAAGTTACTGTAGGTGAGGATGTTGTCTTTATCCATAATTAATCATTATGATAGTGTGGTTGATGTGCTTGTCACTTTTTATTATACAATTAAAAGAGCAGATCATTAGAACAATCTTGATTACATTTTTTATGATAAATAATAAATTTAGTAGCCCACTATTTTATAAAATATCAATTGCCCTCACCATTGGACTCATAATTTCTAGTTTCCATCACATTCTAGTGGAAATGATCCATATTCTCCTTTGCATAACCCCAAAGGGTTGGTCAAGATATTTGAAGATATTTAGGTAGGCAGGTCTTTGCTGACTACAGGCTTGTGGCTCCTTGATCAGTTGAGTGGACTCCCCAATCCTGAAATCCTAAATATCGATTTCCTCAACACATGCCTCTAATATTACAGCAAGTATTGAAAGGGATACTCCTCTTTATGTAATATTTAAAGTCAACCTGAAGCCTTTTGTAAGGGCTACATGTATAAATGTAAGTGTCCTTAGAAGGGTTGGTCAAACACATTGTTTTATAGATTTTTTCCTTTAATAATGTAACGAAAGGCTGGGTTTGACATAATATTTTATTAGAGGAATTTTTATCTCTTTTTCATGAATTGATTATTATTTTTATCAAATTCTTGTTAATATTAAGTGAAACTTACTTAAGTGATTAACCATATCTTGATAATATTTATGCATAAGCCTGGTTTATTTTAGTTCTATCTTGCACGCTTGTTTAGCTCATTAATTATGTGATCATGACAACACATACATAATGATAAACCATGTACTTGACAGAAATAAAATAAAGCAAAGGTAATGATCATGATATTTTTAATGGTTTGTTTATCTAATAGTTGATAAAATAACCCTGGCCTAGGGGAGAAACACCTTGACCCTTTTGGGTTCGTGTTTATTGCATTCAACATGTCCAAATCTGTATCTCATGGTATTCATTTCATCTCGGCTCCAAATTGAACCGCCTCCACTATTACATATTCATTTTTTAACTCACTCACAGGTCAGGGGTAAAAGGGGTTTTACATAAAAGAATCTTTGGGCATGCATGCTCTACATATGAATAAGGATATGGCTCACATGCCAACAAATTTAATTTATATAAATAAATTAAAAGAAACCAACCACATGCAAAGGTCTTGGTCTAGCTCATGAACATCCATAAATTTAATGATATTTACACACAAATAAAACAAGCATTAAATTCTTTAATCGTTCTTGTTTAAGATAAATCCTACTCGAATAAATTAATTATCTTTAGCTAATCAATCCTACTATATTAAACCCTTTTCTGAAATTCCTTGACATTCTCATCCATCATAATTTTATATAAATAAATTCAATTAAAATTATCTTTATACGTAACTTATAACTTGGAGGAAACCCACTAGAATTCCCATTCACAACTACCCAATGAGTATAAATTGACATTATATAGATGTTAAATTAAACACATATATTTAAAACACCTATCACATGTTGTGCCTCAGTTTATGCCCGCACTATGGTACCCGTATCAGGGGTTTGTATAATATAATAATAAATTTAAATAAATCTGCATAATTTGGATGATTACAAGACATGTAGTTCTGACTACAGGACATGTTCTATCATTCACTATCCATCCTAAGTTCACGCCTAAGGACATGGTGTGTAGATATACTACAGAAATATTCAGAGTACACAACACATTCATTGGACCACACACCGTCTAGTATATACGTTACACAGTTTTCAGCCTAGCAAGTTTTGTATAGGGTACACGGACCAACCCTAACAGAAAAGGACTACACACCGTGTTCAGTGGACTAAACAGTGTGTAATCTGGCAACCATATGCCACCTATTCCTATTCAACACATGGAGTCATTTAAGACTAAGAAAGACTCCAACACATGGTGTGGTTTGGAAGACTGGTCCGATGCATTGAAGCTTGACTAGCCAGTGTATACTGCTAAATACACGCTGTGTGTTCTAGTGTTGTATATACTGGAAGCTTTGGTACCTCCGGATGAGATCCTCTAATTTATTTTATTCAAAATTAAAATAAAATATCGCTTCTATAAGGAGAATGAAAAATGAAAGAGGAGGAACAAATCTCAAGATTAATGTTTACAGAATGATTAACTTGAATTGAAACAACAAAATTATTAAATGTGAAAATCATCAACCAAAATTTTAAATAATTATGAACTAGGATTTAACCGCTCTGATACCACTAGTATATTCCAGGCGAAGTGGAAGAGTGGATAGTTCAGTGACCAACTTTAGGTTTTAAAATGATCAATAAATATTCTGGGATCGACACGAAGATGAACACCAGTCTCCATGGAATAGAATTAATGATTTATATAAATTAGGAAGAATCCCAAAACCATTAGAGGGGGTCTTTCACATCAAGTTTATAATTAATTTAGTTAATTTCATAAAGTTAAGAATACCTAGATATTCGGTATTTTTTTCATTGATGATGTAGATTGTTTGTAATGACCCTTCTAGATTATCTAATCGTGCTTGAGAGGATACAAACTAGAATCCCTCAAGTAGTGATTCACACATGCTCTGATGGACTTCGATTGACACCACTCATTCCCAGGGTGCTAGTGTGGTGAAGTGAGTGTCTTATGTCAGTAATTGTTGTTCTCTAGTTCTTCAGTCATGATGAACATCTATTGTTCTTGAGAGGGGAGTGAAAATTATTAGAGAGAAAAAAAATTTAGCTAATCAATTCTCAATTCACTAGTTGTGCAGTTCGGTACATGGAACAATAGACGTATGTGTATATTTATTGACATGGGGCTTCAGTTACAATATTTAATTGTGTAACAGTAATTTAATACCTTCATAACCGTCGATTAAACCCATGGAATTAATAATAATACCACGTCATTATTTATGTTGTGAAAACATGCGCAAAATAGAATTATAAATAAAATTCCGCGTCAGAAAATAATCGCAGTGTTATTATAATTTGCGGCAACTAGTTAAAAAATTATCTATCATCTTGCAAATAATTATTTTTCAATCAGACCGGGCTTGGTCTGCTCGAACTCCAATTCCAATTATTGAACATCAGAATAAATAAATATATAATTTATTCTCTTAAATAAATATTTTATTTACAATATAGTAAATAAATATTTATTAAATGTTTAATATAATAAATACATATATTTTAAACAAAATTTGGTGAATAAATCTTCAGTTAATTTATGCAATTATTTTAACATGAATAAAATTATTTTAATATCTAGATAATTATATTTATTAATTAAATTTAAAAATAATTTAACCTAGACCACCAGAAACACTTAGTGTGTTACCCTATAGGATTCTTTCTCATTGGCAATAGGTGGGTTTTTGAAAGTCCAAGAGTACTGTCTAGAAATGGGTCAAGGCACCCAAGAAAAAGAAATTAATGTCACAACAACGACATCCACATATGAATGATCAGTATGTAATATAATCCATGTGTCTCAATATCTCATCAATCTGGTTTCAGGATAGTGTCATAAACCTTTGTTCCTGATACATCATTCTTTGAATACCTGAAATAATCTCCTAATTACACAATGGTCCTAGAATTTCATGTGATGGTTCTATTTCAATCAAAGGTCATATATATCAACTTCCATTAATGGAAGGGAAAAATCCTTCCTCGACTTATCCATTAATAACTTACCACTTGTGATGCACCCAACATACCCTATTTCCCGCCAACTGTCTACATGGCGGTTTTCATTAGTAAATCAAATTGCACGAGTTGTGACACATATTAATGATAATATAAAATTCTAAGGATCATTACACATGATCACTTATAGAAATATCCAATGACACCAAAACCTAAATAATTTCTACTGGTAGGTCTATTCTCATAATCTCTTTTCTTGGAGATTACCAAGTACGATCTACATGGGTGGAAGTCTCATCTGCTTACGAGTTCTCATGCCTGATGGTATGCATGCTATGTGTCCCATCATATTATGTAATCCGACCATAGAACTATATTTATGAATATTTTTATAGCATTTCATGGTTCTCATCATAGCAGGGAACTTCCATGACCTTATCAATGAAACAAATACTCTTGGAGGATATTACATCATAGTTATGTAGAGAAATAAAAAATATGTAATGAAATGTTTAATATTTAAATAGATTAAATATCAATGTAATAAAAGTTCAACTAGTTGTTTCTAGTACACCAACTCCTATAAAGCATGATATATATATTAATCCTACCTCGGACAATCAATGGTCTAACCTCACCACTGCTAGTTGTAGGATAAACTACATGAAGCTGACATGGACCTCTACCCCAGGATCCTAAATTAGTTCTTTTTAATACATTACCATACTAACATGGACACTCTTTTCATGTAGCTCTATGTCCCCTCCTTGATTGGTACGATTAGTGGAACTCCAACTACCTGACTGATACTGTGTATCAGACCCCATTCTATCACTCTCTACTAGCATATATCCTCCCCCACTTACAACATATTCTGGGATAATATAGAACCTCTAAATATACAAAATCCTGCTACATTCTCATAAATACACTAGTGGTCAAGGAAACTAACCCCACACATGTCCCTTTAAGCAGCAATTTTAACAGATGACTAAACTACCTCTCTAAGATATAGTTCATACTCACTATTTTTCTCCTAACACTAATATAGTGAAAATATCATATAGGATATTTTTACTATTATAAGATGATACACTATATCTCAAAACTGAAATAATTTTTCCAAAACTAGGAGTTTTTATCAAGTTCCCTTTAGAAATGAGTTCTCGATCCACCAACTTAGAAATAATTTTCAGACAAAATATATTTTCTTAGAACATGGTCTCACATATAAGACCATCATGAAGATTCCTAGTTGTAGTTGCCTCATATTTTTCCAAAATTGAAGAGACAAAATTTTAATTTGTGAAGTTGTTAGAATATTCCATCACCACCACACATCCCTAAGTCATGATAATTAAATATATCATTCATATACCATACGTTCATAGGGTTAAATTATTCTATGAACTTCTCATGGAATTATTTACAATCCATTCCCTCTATATTATCATCTCGATTCCTTATATTCCACAAACCCTAGACTGGTCCTTACAACACATAAGTTACCTACATAATTTTATTCTCATGTGGGGTCTCTGCATGAAACATAATTTTCTAGATAGATTCAATCCAAAACATTTTTTCCTCAAGTTCACGCTCTCTAACAAACATCGGAGGATGGTGTAGTAGAAAATATCTCATCAAGTTGAACATATTCGGTGCATCCTATCATATGTTTTGCTTTATAAATTGTATAATTTTTGAAAATTTATCTTCTAATTGATCTTCCCCCATTAACCCAGATCCAATAGGGTTTCGTTCCCCAATACAGGAGGATCATTCTTAGTTATATCCTTTTTTCACCCAACTGGTAAAAATTATTTTGTAGGGATATCTCTACAACGTAAAAACCATGTCTAAAAAAATGTATCATAATATTCTCATAATAAAAAAATATAAGTAATGTAACTAAAAATAAACTACCCACTCTATACATACTATCATAATAGATAAAATCAATACCCCATAACTATTCAGAACCATCCTTGACCTCAGGAATGACTAACTCAAGGTAAACCAAAATCACAAAATTTCACTTTGTGTTAGACATTGTTTTTATTATCCCACAAATATTTTTCAATTATTTATAAAAGTATAAAATATTTATTATGAAAATTATCTTTAAAATAATAATTGAATCAAGATTCAATTTCAATTCCCATACCTGAGCGTAAATTGTTTTTCCATATAGGCCTAACATGTCACCAGTCATATATATCCCCAAGTGACTAAAATTATACATGTATATAAAATAGTAATGTCATGATAGAACCAATAAAATATAAAAAATTAATTAAACCACAAAACATGTTCTCCACCCTTGGTGAAATAACATACAAATTTAATAGAAAACATCATGAAAAAAATCACACCCTAGGTACTCAGGTTTTTCACTAAACATGGGTTAGATAATCCCATGAATGAGCTCATCAAAATGCCATGAAACCTCATTGTATTTAATATACCTTCCCTAAATAAAATAATTAATAAAAAATAGACCCCTTTAATACCACTTTGTAACACATTGACCTGACTTCCATTAACCCGGTTTCTTGAGCCAGTTTTCCACATGACCTCATATATTCCTCTCCTATGCTAGAGGTTGCTGACTAAGAGAAAGGGTTTAATAGAACTCATTGAGAGACTATACCATCTTTAAAAAATCATTCCATTTCCAATAAAATTAAAAATAATGGAATAATATATTGAATAATCATGAATTACTGAAAATTCATAAAATCTAGATACATGGACAAAACCAATGAGAAAATATTCCATGTCATGTCATACATTACCGAGTGTAAAGGAAGACCTAAAATAAATATATGCTGAAGAATAAACAGGATAGGTACAAATATTAGGTTCATTCCCCCCATCCAAGAACATATATAATCCCCAAATCATCCCTTTAGCATATAACCTTTTCTTTTTTCCTTGCCTACATCCATGAAGTTTGATCATGTACCCTACAGTGGCTCAAGAATGGAGAAAATACAACTCAGTAGCCACCATATATAGTTTATGCAAAATATATAGATATATATATATTATTCTATAGTATATATAAAATTGAAAATATAATAATAAACTTGTTTCCATTATGTAACATTATTTAAAAAATATTAATTATTCTTAGATAAATGATTTTCCCATATTCATCAAACCGGTATCATTCTATCTGTATCCTAAGAACTATGAATAAAAGGGTTAAATTTTGGAAAACAGGGAGCCACAATACATGAATCTAGTCGGGATTTAGAACACCATGTTTGAATATCCCTACCATAAAATGGAATTACCTATCGATACCCATGGAGTCAAGAGAATGCATACTTTCTCCAAAAACTACTATGCATAAAGTACCCTAGAGCAACTGCTTGTCATTCCCATTGGAGTGGAGAATTAGTAAATCATCCCACCAACCATTAGTTAAACATTTCAAGGTTCATTATCATTAATATTTTTTAAAAAATAATATATAATAGGTTCACCACCTCATTTATCACATTTCCATGGTTCATTCCATTAATCACATTTAACCCATTTCTATTAAAATAACATTTTACCATTATTAATATCAGGACTATTTAACATCCCTCATGAAACCAATATAATGGTTAATCCCACATTAACCATTTATCAGTATTACCCATAGTCATCACATAATCCAATAAACATCATCATAATCAATTTGATATCTAATACCCCATAATTAACCATTTTACAACCCATATTAACAAGTTCAATGGTGTATAACACCCCTACATTTCCATAGGTTCAACCTCTTAATAATAAATTTTCCCATTGTATAACAACTTAATATTAACATATATAGATATTACATCATTTTGATGAATATTCAGCACATTACAAAAATACTCGACTAAAGAAAATAATAGTTTAGTGTCTTTCGAAACATGGAACACAATATCTTATATCTTGTTGAATGATCTCCAAATACTTCCATAAAGATATTTACCTTTATTACTCCTACTAAAAAAATTTCTACATAACCTGAGGAAAGGAAACATATGAAAGGGTGAGCTCAGATTCTTATTAGGGGTAAAAAAGTAAGATATATAAGCATAACATGAAAATAAGGGAATGATAACTTGGGAATATAATTTTAATATAATACTATACATATCATATATCACTCCCAAAAATATCATAGTATTTAGGGTTTAATCACATGATTATATTAGTGGATAAAGCACTTTATGGAATCAGGTTCACTCCCCATTCTAGCTATGTGTTATTGAACTATGTTCACTTCCTGTTCCATCCTTGTATGACTGAATTGGGTTCAATTTTCGTTCAATACCTATATTACTGAACTGGGTTCACTTGCTGTACAAACCTGTATTATTGAACCAGTATGAATTTCCACTCCATCCCTCTATTACTGAATCAAATTCACTTCCCGTTCGAGGCTTATATTACTCAACTAGGTAAAATTCTCATTCTAGCCCTATATTGCTCAACTAGGTTCACTTCCCATTATATCCATTTATTACTAAACTAAGTTCACTCCTCATTCTTTCCCTTTATTACTGAACCAGGTTCACTCCTCATTCCATACCTATCATACTGAATCATGTTCACAAATCATTCTAGAAAAGTCTATATCATGAGATATAAATATCTACCCAATGAATTTGAGGAACATACAGGTCCCACCCATCAATAAATTAAATAATAAATATGTTTGATACTAGAAAATAAAACATTCATCATATCATGAACTATAAAAAGAGATGGGTTTCATAATCATTATATTATTACCCTTGAAATGAAATGGGTATCATAAACATTTCATCATTTCATAACATGTGGATAATACATAAGTTTCATAATAATTTCATCATAGAATATCCCTTGAAAATAAGTAGGTTTTCTAATCATATAACACGTGGAAGAGAAATGGTTTTCCTAAAAATCATGACAACCAAACCTAAACCATTAATAGAAAGTATATAAATGGTACCAAAATATCATATCCTAGTAAGGCATGAGTAACAGTAATTTGTGTAATATTAGATGGAAAATATTTTTGAATTATAATTTAAAATCGTTTCTTAAGTGCCATATCATTTCGTCCTTGAATAACTCTTTTTAAAACATAGATCATTCTTAAAATACCCTTAATTGAAATTAACATTGAAATACTTATAAAATAATCTTTTAAAATAATTTTGAACATGTTTTGTGACATAAAAGTTTTTAAATATAATTTTAATTGAAAATTATCATAAAATATTAGTTAAAACAATTTTGAAAACAATTTTAGAAAACATGGTTTTCAAATAAAATAGATTTCTGATTGAAGAGAGAAATAAGGTTGTATTTTTATAAAAACATTTAATTAATGATGGTTTGTAAAAAAAGTGGATATATGGAATCATGACATGAATATATCATTAATAAACATTATATAATAATTTAAATTTTAATTATTAAGAGATGGATCATAATATTTCCCCAATGGAAGCATAATCATAAACAATCCCAATATACGATGTGATTATAGAAATAAAATATTACTAATTTAGTGACATTGAATAAAAATAAAAATGAAAGAATAAAATTAAATTAATCCCCAAAAAAAAAGAAAAGAAGGATATTAATGATATAGCATTTCAAATGTAAGTATATTCACCTTTTAAATGAATGTAGGTGAATAACACTACTTGTATCTCAAAGAAGTAAAATTGAAACAAAATTACCTTAATAATTTGGTATCTTTTGAACCATACAATCCATGAAAGAGAGATAATAAAATGTATATTTAACTACACATAATTTTAATCATGTGGATAATATAATATATTCATGGTCAGTAGATACACCATATGAAAGAAACAAGTTGGGAATAATTCATAAGTCTCGTAGAAATGAATGTGAGACCAGAAATCACTTTAATACTTGTGTAACTTATGAATCATGATCCCAATGAATGAATAACATCAATTAAAACATTTAATGTCATTAAATTAGGGATATTAATTATATAAAATATCATTGGTCAATATATACCCCACAAAAAAAGTGAGTGGCGAATATGGCATGTATCTCAAATATATTAAAAAGCGAGATGAAATTACGTTACCTTAAGTCTTGAATCTCATCATAATTGTTCACAACTACAATGTAATAAATTTAAGGTTATTATATATCTATAAAAAAACCATATTCATATATATAATACTATATATTATTTACATATGGGTTTATATTACCCATTTATTGACAATTCCATGTTAATGTAATGTTTCATGTAATAACTGCTTTGTTTTTTGTATATGATTTGACCTTTCATTCTTAGTCTAATTAATTAGACATGACTTAATTATTTAAATAATGTAAAAATGATATTAATATAGTATATATTAATTATATATATATTTATAATAATCAATAAAATACAATAATAGGAAAAGAAATACACAGTTCATAGAGACAGCAGTACGTACCTACACATGAATGTTGTTTCCATTTATAATCATATTTATAGATATAAAATTAATTAATGAATGTGTATATATATTGTAATTATAGTAGAATTATTATTTATTAAATATTTTTTTTAATAAAACCATTATTAATACATTCCATGTAAATCCTGAATGAATCACATGGCTTTGAGGAGGAAATAGTACATACACCCACAATCGATGTTATCTTATACTTAGAAAATTGAAATCATAAAGGTATGTGTTATATAATAATTAAATAAGAATAAAAACATCATAAACATCATAAAAATCATAAAAAAAATTTTATTCAGTAATTATTACCAACATAGGAAGCTGGTAACGGAAGAATGAAATACATCGCTTTATAAGGTAGCACTCCACCGTACAAACAAATAATGATTACATATCCCATTTGATAGATGTGTGTATAGGTGTAGGTAGAAGAATTGAAATAAAAAATATAATTTTATTCAGAATACTAAAGATTTTATATAATCATGTAATGAGATTAATTTAAGGGGGTAGAAATAAATAAAACAATTTCTCATAGAATATTTTCAACTCTTCTACGGGTAACTCCTTTTGGGTTGCACCAATGGGCTTTTATGGTTTTATTTTTTCCAATGTGAGTATTATTGGATGAGAGGAGGTATTTTGGGATATTTTTTTATGGATTTGATGAGACATAATTCCTTAGATGTGTGAATATTTGAGGGAATTGAGTGCCTTTTGTAGTGCTGGAGGAGTGGAATTCTTTAAATATAAAAGGTAAACACTATTGAGCAGTCTCCCTTACATCATGTGCCTACAATAAGGGACCATTTTTTATCAAATTTGAACATGGTATAAATATGGCCATAAAATGTGTTTGGAAAAATTTCTATATCATTCCTATAGATAATATTAATGTTTAACAACTAACAATCTTTATTTACCTCAATCATGGTAATTAATTTTAATTATTGTTAGTAATATTTTTGGTCAAAAAATATCTTATCATAAATAAAAATTATATATTATTTTGATTCAAAATATGTAATCCCTTTTTCCATATTCCAATAACATATGTAGATGAATTTAATTTAAAATTAATCCTACAAATGTGACAAACCTATAGGTTTTTAATGTAAAATGTTCAAAAGTGTAAATTTTTTTGATTTCCAACATTAATGAGAAATTTATTTAATTGACATAAATTGGATCTATTTATGGATAATTGAACCAGTTATACAATAAAATAAATTTAAAATATAATTTACCTATATAAATAAATGATAAGATATGACATTTTCAATTAAAATTCAGTCTTGTTCACTATTTATAAAAACCAACCTTCTGAGAAAAACTCAAAAATTCATCGTATGGTAATTTTGATGTTCCAAATTCAAAAATAGATTTTATTTTTTCAAAACTAATTTATTAATGTTTCAAAAATTATACTTAAAATAGGTATTCTATTAAAATACAGTAAAATTACCTTTAATAAAAATATATATCTTTATATATAGAATTAGATCTATGCTAATTCCTTTTCTAGAAAAGTCATAAGATGGAAATTAAATTGTTGATTGAATAATGTGTATATATATATAATTAATATCATTCATCAAATTCAATTAATTAATTTATAAAAATAGTTCTCCATCAAATAATTTCATATATTTCCAAAAGGGTTTTATTTTCATTTATTGTTAATTGGTAATCAAATAATTCATCTTATATACATATGTAAACCATATTTTCATATTTTAATTAATATTATTAATATCTTCCATTCCCATATATAGGGGTTAACTGTAATAATATTTTTAACAGTATAATGTTATTTTGTAAAACTAAATTTCCTATGTAACACAAGCCACTAAAGTAACTTTGTATCATTTATAACATAATCCAAACATAGTATTGCATGTATCAACACCTAAAATCATATTTTTATTTAATTAAATCTAATAGTCATGTTTTATATAAATAAATCCTAACAAGGTGTATCATGTAATGAAATACATCAAATAATTTTAATTTATTTAAAAAAATAATACATAAAAAACATGGGTTTTTACATTATATGCCACTTAAAATAAATTTTTCCATAAATCTTAAACTTAGTTATAAAAGTTTGAACACTTTCATGTTTATTTTATAGAGACCCACATCATAAAAATTCATACTATAAAATACTTTTAAAAAGTAATTTCAGAAACTTAATATTTACCCAAGATAACTCATAATAAGGTTTCCACACATGACAATATACGAGGAAAGTGAAAACATGGACATGGAATAGAAAACTAAAACTCAAATAATGATGGATAGTGATAGAGAACATGGTCAAGATAAAGATAACAATCACAAAGACATAAACCAAATATGATTCAAAAAGGTTCTTGATATCTTAAAAAATTATGATAAATCAACAACATTTTATTTTAATGGCATTTTCCTAAAGTTGAAGAATTTTACAAAGGATATATACTTGATTTCATTCTATACCAATTTCTCAATATCACCCTTTGGTTCTGTCTTGAAAAATTTCCACTTCATTTCTTACTCCAAAAAATGAAGGATAATTTGTTATGCCTGAAGCACTAATGGATCAAAATATCCATTAGTAGAATGATAATTAATTCGATCTATCTTTATTTAGCATCATAATAGAATATTTAGCCCAATTTTTCCAATATGCATAAATCCTCTAACAGAGATATAATACATTAATCTCAAATACCTCATATGATGTTTAACATAAACCAATCCATAAATGGTAAACCTTTTTATCATTTTGAAAGATAAAAATCAAAATATTTATAATTAATGTAACTAAATTTCTCAAAATTAGATTAAAATTAATCCCATATACATCATAATGTAGCTATTTTATACCATAAATGAAACATGTGAATTTATTTATAATGTATTCTCTTGAAACATGGTTATAACATTAGTTACCATAATACCATATGGATAAAATACACACTTATTCATTCCTTACATAATAAATAGTTTATTTGATACATTACATGAATCAAAAAATTCTCTAAACATCAACAATGATAATATATTCAACTTTTCAAGAAATCCTTTATCAGTTCTCAGGTCATCAATACTATCCAATTTACTTTATCCATATTAGTCATCTATTTTTAGAAGATAATTTTTTTCTTATCCTTAGTAACATGTTAAGAGTTACCTTAAATTAATGAAACCATGACATTAAATCATTTTTCTTATTCATCAGTATCATTTAAAATTTTCTTCAATATCCATAATTGTAAAATTATACAAAATATCCTTATATACTTCATGAATTATATAACATTATCCCTCAATTAAAATTTATTAATACATAGATCATTCCAACAATTCCTTTTGTGAAAACTAAAATCCATTATCTTATTCCTTAAAAATAATTTTCTAAGAAATAAAACACAAATCAAGTCTACTTAATTTAATCATGCATATAAACAATACTATTAGACAATAACATACCTTTTATATTTCACTCATGGTCTCTTCATCATCAGTTGTAATACCATTAATCCCACAAACTTGTTGATTTCATGTATGAAATCCCCCCCTAGGACATTGACTTCCATAATAACATACACATACAATGTTCAACTATTGATAATACCATAGGGAGGCCATTCTTCGAATCTCTTTCATTAACTAATTTTTTTTTCCATTTTCCCTTCACAATAACTTTTTTACCCTTCTTTTCTATAGTTTAAAAGTATTCATGTTCCTATAATATATAAAATTTTAGTATCTAGAAAGAGATTTAGTTTCTCAGAAACCACTATTTCTTTCCTTTACCAAAATTTGGGACATTTTTCTATAAATTAGATCATCCTTTAACATATCCTTAGAGACATACCAAGAAATATCCTTAGAAATATCCCTAGGGATATCACTAATGTTTTTTCCTTCCTAGTTTATAAAGGTTTCATAAACCTTTCATTTGTAAATATTGGTGCCAAATTTCACTTGAGGCCACAAGTGAGAATCTTTGAACAAACTAAATACCTAAAGGACCATTCAGATAAGGACAATTTCCCCACGCATAATAATAGAGACATGAAAAAAAGACAAAACACCACTCACAAGGTTCTTATGAGCCCAATTCTATGTCAAAGGATATATTTCACCCACGAATACCAAACATAATCAATGCAGCCATGCATAAGTTCTTAAGACTATGTCGCAACAGGAGAGCACGTGTAAAACCCTTATGGTCCCAATGTAACTTCGACCACTCACTTCTATATCGACCTTCTTATGTGCTCCTTCTAAGAATTATTCATATAAATAGATGGTAACCCCACACTTTTATGGGTAGCTATGTGGATGTCAAAAAATCACTATCATGTGCATTAGACGACTCCTTCTTTGACCACATGCAAGTTATGGATTCAAGGTATATGATCTTGTGCGATAGGACCCCCTTGGGTCCTCTTCTGGCCGGACACCAAGTGCTTGACCGATTCAAATTTCATTTTATTCTAATGTAGGTTCACAAAAAAACACCCATATTTCACAGATCAGTTTCCCAAGGTAGGTATGTGCAAAATATCCTTGTTGCACATGCCATATAAACTTATACCCACCAATCATTCTCCCAGTCGAATCATTTTTGCACAAAATTCTCCAATCATGTGTGAATTTCCTCCTTAGTATTCCATGGATAGTCATTACCTTAAAACACCATGTTTAAGCCTCTCTTGGGCACAACTTCCAAATCTTATTTTCATCTCCACTCTGCGGCCATCTAGGCTTGTGTGTAGTGATTTAAGAATTTTTCATGTAGTTTCCTGTGTCACGTTTCCCTACCTTTTGGTTTTTCGCATAGGTATGCTAATGGATTTTTCTTTTTGGAATACCAATGCCAATGTAGGACCCATTATTGACAACTCCTCCAACCTAGTTTATCTTCGAATTAATGATTCATTCCCTTCCCCAAGTGTGGTTGCACATTTGTTATGTATGTCCAATGGGTAAGGAGCGAGTCCTCATTGTCTGAGCTGTAGGATGTCAATCTGCCAAGCACCATCATACTCAACATATGAAATTAACCAATAGTGTCACCTCATTCAAGGCACAGGGGGTTCCACACATCAGGCATTCGACACACCCACTCATTTCTGCATTAGTGAGGTCTCCTTTTCCCTCCTATATTAGAAAAATATCCACCTCACAAGGAATCAATTCAACATCGGGCATCCCTTCCATGGTAAGCCCCAATCTCCATGTCCTTAGGCCACCTCAGTGCATAATCCCTACATCACTTCTCATGGATTCATCTTTTTCAACTTGATATCCATGTTTACTACTATCTTTTTTTCTCATATTGAGAATGACTGATGTGGGATTTGAGATTAACGGTAACCATGACTCCATATGGGTTTCCTCAACGAATAATCCATATTCCCTTCAATGCTGAAATACATGGGTCTGATCCCTTTCCTCTAAAATACGGTATATAGGAAGCCAACTTGAGTTTCAATTCTAACTAAAGTTTAACTCTGGTGCCCCTCCTTGGGATGTACCCTTGTGATGTGGAATCTGCATTTTTGGTACACATCCCCTAGATCCACCTCCATGAGGATTTATAATCCATCCACTCAAGGAGATATCCATGTTAAATCCCTGATTCCATTCAGAACTATGTAGGATTTGATCCTTGAATTCTAAAAACTGTACATATGAAACCTCATTGATGATAAAGACCATATTCCACTCCTGTCTTGGTCTGTCCCTCATGTCACTATGACTCCGGAGGATCATGACCCAACAAAGAGATTACATTTCATTCGAGCCACCATACTTGTGCACCTTTCACAGGAGTCTCCTACATAGGTGTATCATCACCCTATCTTGAACTATGTGGCATTTGATTCCCCACTACTGGGATACATTGAGAGCCTCTAGAGGTTCAATCCGATCACTCTCCATACTTCATGAATTCTATCAGCACTTCCTCAATATCCATACGGATTCTTACTCGGGCCACCAAATTCTGGTTAGATCATGCCATTCAATTCACCGTTTCTTTTAGCATCACCGAAGAAGCTAACCATGTATAAGTCCCACAAAATCCATATTCATTGAACCAAGATAAATTCTATTTTATGGAATGCTATCCATGTTTGAACCCCAAATAACCTAAAAAAATAACATAGGTTTTTATGCCTATATTCTAAATTGGGTACATATAAATAATTCCTATGGTTCAATCCCATCCAATGGTAAACCATGGTGTCCCCCTTATATGGGTTCACCTCAATGATCCTCCCTTTGTGGCATCCAGATTAGCCTTCACAGTGTTCCATTTTTCCTTTATGTGATGCACCATCCTAGGTATACTCTTATCGGGCATTCTGATCAATCAATCATGTAAAATTTCTAATCACACCATTCTAGGGATGTACCTATCTGATCAACCTTCATATGTGTTTCAATCAGTATGATCCATCTATGCTAGATTCTAATCCTGAGGCCTACCATGTGTAAAACATATGATTCTAAGGAAATCCTTGAAAGACCTGCCACTGGAATAATATACACCAAGATCAATGTGGGATGCCTAAGGTTCCCATACCCTTTAGAATACCTCTAATGAGTAAGAATACAGGTTCCCCATTTTTCTAGTGTCATGACATGCCAATGATGCCCAATGTGACTACTTCTCTAACCGAAGTATGGTTCATTAACTAGACCCCTTGGAATGTCTAGACAGAAGCAGCGTAATTAATCGGTATCCACAAAGAGATGGCATCGAGAATGATGTTCACAAACAACATATTAATATATATGGGAGACGTGGGCTAGGTGACACATTCTGAGGAATAATCTATAGAAGGAGGAATTAACAACCCATCATCCCGTTTTCATCATGGAGAAGACATTGCCTAAGAAATTATAAATGTCACGTGCCTTTAGAAAGTGATAATGTGGGGAAAAAACACATGAGTTGAAGCTCTTAGATCCCAATGATTCATGTTCCCTAGTGAAAATCAAAATAAACATAAATAGTGAACCCAATGTGAACTCTTATCCTTTGAATGGGATTAGTATCTTTCTAGAAATAGGCAGATAAGCATGTCACCAAATCCAGTTATCTTGTGCTAGGTTCTGCCTAGAAAATAGTGAAAGTGGAGTGAAACTCACCAGAATTTATGGCAGTTAATCATTTGGAATTATCGTCTATGTAATTGACATCATATATCTGTCTCTCCAACTATGGAAGAATATACTGTGAAGAGGCATTGGGAATTGATTTATTACTATCCATAATAGAAAGATTCAAGCTACATGAAATAAATCTCCCAACCTGTATATGTAGGGGAAGGATGAATGATAATGCGGAAGTCCTACATGACTCTACCTCCTCCATGACATCATCCAGGAATATGACTACTAGGCTTCCATGCTCCATATCAACGCCTGAAATTATCCACATATGGCTGATTGACACCCTTTTTTGTCGATACGAGAAGGAGGGGCACATTCCCATATAGGAAATAGCCCACCAAGACTATGATACTTCCACAACTCACCATCACCGCTTCCCCCAAGGGCCGTGTAGGGAGAAAATACTCCTCACACTGACCTTCAACTGATTTGGGAGCCCCTCATTGGAATATTCTGGTGATTCACTCCCCTATGATGATGGGGTAAAGGATATTTGAGTCATCTTAGCAATGAATGCCACTCATGATATTCTATGGATTGATATCAATAGGTTGCATCAATGCCACCAACTACTGATCCATCATGTATAAGAAAGGTAACTCTATACCCATAATCCTATAGTCTCAGTCTGAATGACCTATTTCCAATGTCGAGAGAAATCATAGTAAGATTCCCATCCAGGGGAATTATCTTCTACAATTTTAGTGGCCTATGAAACATACATTTCATTCTATTAGGTCCATAAAACTATAGAACGAGGATTCAACTATGCCAAACTAAAATTGATACCTCATTCACCTTATAGAAAGTCTAGGATTACCCTTTCAGCCTCTATCACAATCAATAGTCCCCATAGTCTGACCCGTGATGATGAGATCCAGTATAGAGGTCCTCCCCATACCATTATCAGCCAGATTTGAGGTCCTCCCTACTCTCACATTTAGTATGGAGGTCATCCCCATGTTACCAGCATCAGTCAAAGTGGATATCCTCCCCATCCTATTGACATCTATCTTGGAGGTCCTCCCCAGGTTACCAGCGTCAGACCAAGAGGAGTTCCTACTCATCTTGTTGACATCCTTCATCGGGGTCCTCCCCATGTTACCGGTATCATTACATGTGGAGGTCCTCACCATCATGTTTAAACCTATCATAGATGTACTCCCCATTCCTATAATTCTAGATTTTAAGGTTCTACCTATGTCTCATATCATAATCATGTAGTTCCTCCTCACTCCATGTTAAGCTTATGCGGAGGTCCTCCCCAGAACAACATCGACCAGAGAAAAGTTCATCCTCACTCAATAAACTGTCAGTATGGAGGTCCTCCCCATGTTATTATCATCTCAAGTGGAGGTCCTCTCCACTTCAGAAGTCATCCAAGTGGAGGTCCAACCCACTGCAGTACTCATCCAATTGGTGGCCCTCTCTGATTTATCAACGATCAATACATAGTTCCTAACCATGTCTAGTCCGATCAGTATGAAGACCCTCATTGTGCTACCACTTCCAATCTACATCGTGACCCTACCCATGTTCCCTATATATCTGGTGGTTGTCCTCCCTGATCTAGCATTCCCAACCACAAAGGTTATCCCCGTGCATCTAGTTACCAACACAGAGGTCCTCCACATGTTGTATTTGATATGTGACCATGTTCTCCTCACACCATAGCAAAATAATGTGGATATCTTCCCCCACTCCATAAATAATATATACATAGGTCCTACCTGTGTCCCATCTAGCTCAATAGGAGGCCTCCCCTATCCAGCTCTAATCCATAGAAAGGTCATCAACATGCCACAGAATTAACCTACCATAAACTGTCATCCCAAGGAAGAAGGTTGAACCTTCACCACTAAAGGAAGAAATCTGAGAAGTGCCAGATCATTTTCAATCTAGTCAATTTCTCAGATTCAGAAATAAAGTGTGAATCATTGATAGGTCTTTCACCCTGATCCTCAAATTCATGGTTTGGGTCAGGAACTTGACATGTGAGTTTTATTATCCCGATAGGTTAAATGTATTAGATCCTCGAATTCCAATGTTGGTATATACAAGAGGAGGGATATTTGGCTACCTCACAGAGTCGTCCCATGTATCCCCATCCATCATTTTTAATTTCATTTTCTACCTCGATACAAGATCACGATGAGTTATTCTGGTGTATTATAGGTGGAGGGAAGCCACCAGACTCACCAAAAAAACCACTACCTTCATTCATGAAGCTGTGGTAAGTAGTCTGTCTTACAAGGATGTAATGATGTAGTAAGAACTGCCCTTATGAATTAATTAGTGAGTGGTGGCAGGTCATCTTGCACAATATTCTCTCCAACATCCATTCCATCACTGAAAGGGTCTATCTCTGTGTCATTGCTAGTTCCTCAGTCAGCCACAATCTATGAATAGAGAAATGAATAGACAGATCCAGTGTATGAGGAGAGAATATTTTGGGACACTCCTTTAGTAAACAAGTTGTACGAGAGAATTTAGTCGATCACTACTCCCATCATCAATATCTTAGAAGTACTCACCCATGAAGCGGTCATGTATATCTTCCAGCCCATCTGGGTGATGCATTTTTACCTTCATAACCATCAAATGACTTACTTTAAGATTTGCGAGAACATAGAAGACATTGGCTAGTAGTTCCTCAAGGTTGACCTAACAACGCTCCCCATGGCTCATCATCCCACATCAACCAGCTATCATTATACCCTTCAAAAAATATCTATTCCGAGCTTTAACATTGAAGAAATTGGCTACATGTTCTTCATGGTTGAGCTAGCAGTGCTCTTTATGGTTCAACATCCCTCATCACTCGACTATCATCAAACCCTTCAATAATGATGTATTTTGGGCTACCATCAGACCCTTCACATAATTATTGAGGGGGTACCCCCACCCGTGAAGATCTGCCTATGGGGCTATTATGCTTCTCTTCACTTAATTCAAATCTGGAAAAATACCCACCTACCTGATGACATCGTGGATATACCTCTAGTAACTATTGTAGTGAATATTCTTTTCCCTGAGATACTTCCAGAATGGGGAGTTAATGCTAGGTATGATGTAGAGAAACTACCTTATGGGAAATCAAAATATCTATTGGAACCCCCAAGTTTTTCTACTCATCATGAATGGTATATACATTGCCT
The DNA here is from genome assembly GCA_963277665.1 of Viscum album. Taxonomy (NCBI): domain Eukaryota; kingdom Viridiplantae; phylum Streptophyta; class Magnoliopsida; order Santalales; family Viscaceae; genus Viscum; species Viscum album. Next base: position 1,299,071,770 of record OY728135.1, read on the forward strand.
TGAACATCCCCTTGAGTCGGTTGTTATCAGTAAAAACATTGAAGAAGGAAAGAATCAGACAGGGACGATTAGGCCCCCGGATCTGTCTGGTTCAATATAGAAGATAGAGGTTTACCCTACTACAACCAATTTTATCACAAATCTTTTTGAAATGATAAATATCATTTAAAATATTCTTTCTAAACATCTTATAGAACATTTTTACGACAATAGTTATCCTCAATGGGATCATATCACTCTTATGCTGGGGAAGTAGGAGAATCCACAAGTCCTTCTCAGCAAGTTTCCTCCTGTTGATCACAAAAATCCTATGAATACTGAAATAGTAGAGACCATATCCTATGGACATATACCACAATAATAATTACCAAATACACCTGAGCTATATGATAGTACCCATCAAGTCCTTTCTCAGGTCATTCCTTGAGTGGCTCCATAGTTTGTTCCACCAACTACTCCACGAGCTTCTGAGCTTACGTATCATGTTGAAGAGCCTTCCAATACAAAGACGATCAAGAATCCTCCCCATGATAGTAATACATTTCAGGAAAGTAATCCCCATCAGGAAGATCTGATGGCCACTCTCATTACCTACCTCGAGGACATTGAGACTTAATAGGTGGTGATCCCACTTGATGGAAAGTTATATCTAACTTGGGTGGGTGACATGACTGCAAACCTGAATTTCTTGAACCCTTACTTTTCACCCTTCAATGGGATGGGTGACCCACTATTGAATCAGGCCAACGTTATATCATTGTGTGGACACATGTTGGGAAATCTATCACCGTTGGAATATTCCATGTTATAGTGTTTCATATAGACATTGGAAGGACCTATGATCGTCTGGTACAACCCGTTATTGATCATGTTTATTTTTAGTTGGGAAGACCTATACAAGAAACATATTTATTAGTTTAGCTCTAATACGCACAAGAAAATACTTGGTGGCCTCATAAAGTGAATACAACATCCAAATGAGTGAGTCATAGACTCTTTTTCTAGGTGGAAGGGCATCACATATTCACTTGACATGCTACTGGCTCAGTAACAACTGCTTTTGATGTGAATGGAGAATTTAAAGACTCGATTGGTTCCCCCCATCCACACTCAGATTTTCCATGTTGGATTTCAGGATTTATCATAAAAGGATTAGTTCATAGTGGAGTCATTTTAGTAGGCTAATCATAAATTTTTATTTTCTCCTCCATCTATGTTAAAAAGAGCCTCTAAAGCTGGTAATACTTCAGTCACACAAATAGAGGCTCCCAAGATGCTAGAATTGTCACTAATAGAGCCTCCTCTATATCCTCACCAAGGAGAATGGCCTCAGGCCAAGCCTTAGGTTCAACATTACCTACCGTAGAATCAACAAACACCGACCTTTCAAGCCCCACTGCCTAAATGACATAATCAGGCTCTGGTCCATCATCAGACTCTAGTTCCTCCTTAGGGATCAGATCCATGAGTTCCTTTACGTGACTGGTGAAACCAAACCTACTCATTCAAGGATAGAAATATGAAGGTACATTCATAATTAAAAGATGGGGGATTTATGTTTAAAAAACATTCATTTTTACCCTTAAGGAAAACTATGTTTAACAAAGTTAAAAAAGGTAAAATCACAAAACCTAAAATAGATATATAAGAAAAACATCCTACGTTCTCAAAATATGGTTCTGGAAAAGAAAAATTAAGGAATGTTTACTTAGGTAAGGATTATACCTTGAAGTGTATAGAATCTTATTTATCAGAGTACATTAAAGAATAAGAAAGTATTAAAGGGTTATACTTTCTTTCTTTATCTAAATACATCAGAAATAAATTTGAAAAAAAAACAAGTAAAAAGTATGAAATACTGTAACCCAAAGTGTAGGGTATCCAACATCTTTGGAAAACGGTCCCTTGAATTATACATTCAACAAGGACTGTCTTACCCACACCAGGGTAATCCCTCAATAGGAATATCAGAATCAGTATTGGTATTGCCGCAATCCCTCGAACATTAAGGTAGTCTGCACCTATTTCTTCTGATCCCCAAAAGTGATCAAAATTTATAGTAGTTGACACCTCTTACTTCATATCCCTGAATGTCCTAGAACATTAAGGTTGTTAGCACCTCTATCTTCTAATCCCTGGAAGCCCACTTTTTTCATCAGCAAAAATCAGAGTGCATGAAGCAATATGAACAATATGTTTAGTACGCACAAGGCATGTGATTCATTATCTCAAAATCATATTAATAAAATTTATTCTCTAGAGTGATGGAACAATTATCCGATCATGGCCTCGATCAAATGTGCTCTTATTTATAGGCACAACTCCCATGGTCGGCTCCCGTATCCAACAGTCATATTTTCCATTGAATCTCAGAGGGACCTGTACATGTGTCACTCAACCTACAGTTTGATAGAAAAAGATTACAGGACATCATATCATAACAAGAACATGTGTTAGGAAGTTGACGTTTCATAACCCAATATATTTTTCAGAGTCTAAAGAAAAATTGAATTCAATGTCTTACCATATAAAAATTCAAATTATATAAGGCATGGACATTCAGATTCTGTTTTAAAAAGAATTAAAAATCTGAATTTTATCGATTTCAGATTCTAAAACCAAATTAATTAAGAATCAAAATTCTGAGGAATTTAGAGTTTGAATTTTATGGATTTCAAATTCTGAATTCTAATGAATTTAGAGTCTGAATTATGAGGAATTCTGAGTCTGAATTCTGATGAATTTAGAGTCCAAATTCTGAGTAATTAAGATTCCTAATTATGATGAATTCAGAGTCATAATTTTGAAGAATTAAGAGTCAGAAATTTAGAGAATTCGGAGTCCGAATTTCAATAAATCCAAAATATGAAGTTTAGGGAATTTAGAGTCTGAAATTTAGAGAATTCAGATTCTATATTTTAGAGAATTTGTAGTCTGAAAACAGAACACTCTATATCCAAAGAATTATTATATTCTAAGGTTTTACATAAGTATCCCAATTTGAGACGTTGTAATAAAATGAGGTTGATTTAGAGAGATTGTCAAATAAAATAATTAAAATAGTTGTAAGGATAGAAATATCCTTAGATATGGGAAATTTTCATTCTGACAATAATCCTTAGTGAAAAAAAAGTTTGTCTTAAGATAAATTGTTCATGATTTTCAAAACATAGAGAAATGGAAAATTCATAAAGAAACCTTATTTACTCAATAATATCCACCTTTTAGGAAGGCACAAACCAACTTACAAAAAATAATATAAGGGCTTGGAATTTTTCTTTATGAAATTAAAAGAAAAAATTATCTCACATTACTTATGAATTATGGTGAATAAAAATAACTCCCCCTTAGGTTTTTTAAATCCCTAAGGATCATATTCTAGACTTCTTTAAAGAGATTTTTCTTTTTTCATGCATAAGAAAATTTCTTTGAGTAATCTCCCCCTTTGATAGGCTCCCCCTTACTTAGGGAATTCTCTTATTTACTTAGTATTTTTTTTATCATTAGATTCACCCCCTTTGTGATTTTAAAAAGGAATAAAGTTAATGTAAATAAATATGGTACTTGAAAGATTATAACTATATACAACAAAAGAAATGAAACGAAAGAATAATTTTCATTATGATTGGTAATATTGATACGAGGAAGATACAAAAAAATATCATATTTGAAAAAAATGCATCCTTCTTTCTCCTTATGCAAATATTTCATCACGATTGTCTTCGGAATCTTAATCTCCTTATGATCTTCTTCAAAGAGCTTGAGAAGCTGTTCCTAATCCTATTTTTTCTTCTCTATATTGTTGATCTTTTCATCCTAAGACTTTAAGAATTATACCGGAGGCTTCAAAATCTCTTCTTTCTGATAAAACCTCTCTTCGAACCTGATTCATAGATCTATTTATATCTTTATGTTCAAAGTAACTGAGTTCATCTTCCCATTCAAATCTTTGTCTTCTTGCTTTTGAGCTATTTGTTCTAGATCTAGCTTCTTAGAAAACATTTTTGTAAGATCCTTCATTCTCAAATATGCTTTATCAAAGGCTTCATTCAAAGTGTCTTGAAAGTTGTTAAGAATTCCTTGTTCTTAACTCGTCTTCTCTGACTACTTAGTGATTTCTTTAAAAGAGCTTCTGTGAGCATCATACATGATATAGAAAGTTTTGAAATCAGCCTCAATCTTAAATAATTTTTCTGTAAGCAAGATAAAAAAATCCAATTTCTGATTAAATTATTGCTGAATCATTTTAAACCTCGAGTCAATACATGGAATAAAAGGAATGGATTCAACTAATTTCTTCAATGATTTCCCACAATGTCTTAACCCAAGGAGGAATATTCTTAATTAGATTCTCTTGTTTTTGAGGATTATTTATATATCTCAATGTACTTTCTTTTTGAAGAACTACCAACATCTTTCTTGGAAACCATAGATTTTTTAAGTGTATCAACTATCTTTTGTTTTCCATTGTCATCTTTAGAAATGCTCTTCGTAGCTTTTGGGGATTCCTGTTCGCTATATGATACTTGAATGATTTTATCTTTGTCAATTTTTTTTCAGCACCTTCTTTAAGATCATCTGGTTGAATAACACCATGATTTCTACTCTCATCATCAGAAGGTTTATTAACCTCTTCCTAATATTCATCCTCTTTTCCTTGGGAAATAATTTTGGTTAATTCATCCTGAAAAGTTCAGATCAATTAGTTTTCCAAAGGACATTACTTATCATGATAATCTTCAACATTACTTATCATATCTTTAGTGTCATCACTTCCTTCCTCTTATAATTCTTCGACTGCCTCTTCCTAAACAATTTCATCTTCTTTAGGTTTGGGAATGACCATATTCTTCCCTAGAGTCTCTTCTAGTACTACTTCTTTGAGGAATGATTCTGTTACCCGAAACTGATCATAAGATTTGTCATTATCCTTGAGAAGATATTGAACATTCTTAGCTTCAGACAATTTCTTCTTATGTTTCTTATCATTTTCTTGTTTTCCATACTCCTCGAGATCCTTATTCATCAATGCTTTTTGCCTCAGTAGGATCATGTCCAATGCTAGGATCTCCTTCAATATTGTTCTTCTTCTCTTTCCTCCACTTTTCAATGATGTTTTCTAGATAGGTTTCTTGTTTTTAGTCGTTGTGGGTGATGATTGAGTTTCTTTAACTATATGAGTTTTTCCTTTTTCTTCTGGTACATTATTCTTTCTCTTCTTCCCACATTTCTTGGATGTTTCAGCTACTTCCTATTTCATAGAAAAGGATTCTATTTTACATTATGATAAGTCATAGAATTATTTGGATTTTTTTAAATTATCCCTAAGTCTTCCTCAATGTATCATCACAGAGAACCCTAACATTGAAAGATATATCCTTAAAACTACAACATATTTTCAATGATTCTAGGCATAAGACAAGATCACAGATATGATTATCAGATATCATAATGATTTTTGATTTTAGGGTTCCATTTTTAATATTTCTGATCATCATGATGATATATTCTACTAAATTTGTCATCATCAAGTTCACGAGGAAATCCAGAGTAAAGATATCACTCTTCTTCATGTTTTCCTTATCCCCTTTTCGTGGAAATTTGGAAACCCTGAACCCATAATGCTGGAAAACTATAGTTTGTAGAGAGATGATTTATATTTAGAGTTTTGAATCCTTTGAGTCTGTGACATTCTAATGCCTTCTCCTTATCGAAAATTCCTGATTCATCTGGTAGTTTTTGGGTGTAGAAAATGGTTTCTCCTTTATATAACATTCCAATGATACTATCTGATTTATTAAAAGAAAGAGAATAATTTTCCCCATAAATTTTGAATGATAATCTATCTCTACCCCCTTCATTAAAAAACATATTTACTTATAATACTCTACAAGAAGCTCCAAATAAACCATATCATATAATTTTGGTTTGGCAACACATATAATCTACCAACCATTCAAATTGATTTTTTTCGTAATGAGAGAATCATACATGGAAAAGAACTTTTGATCTACTAACCTATCTCAATAAATATGCCATTCTAAAACATTATTTTTGAAGAAATTTTATTATAAAGAGACACTTCCAAATTCATATTGAGTTAAGAAAATCAGAAAAGTGAAATGACCCTTATGTAGAGAGGCAGAGCTTCAGCAGAAAAAGGATTGAAAAACTGATGTTGATCGAAGAATAGGGGGAACTTTATATAGGTGTTTAAGCGATGGTGGATATTACTTGATTAATCCAATAGTTGAAACAAGATCTATATGATCTATCAATTGAGATGAATGCCGATGAATGATTTATTTATGTTTTGATATTTTGAGGTTTTTAAGATAAACCTTTTGATTTATGAAAAGTGAATTCCATTTTTTTTAAATAAGATGAGAATACCAAAATGTACAATTTTCAATTACAAAAACTTAAATATGGAAACATACCTTCCATATTTCTAGGAAAATTATCAGCAATGAGACAAATTCTTCTTGAAGAACTTTTGATTCCAGAATATATTTTTAAAGAAGGAATAATTTTGATTCTTGATTTTTGAAATAAAAAATTGGATTCTGATTTTTTAAAAACAAAATTTATTACAAAAATTTTAATTATGAAAATAATTGATTGTGAAAAATTTGGTAAAAAAAATTTTGATTATGAAAAATTTGACTACAAAACATTTTTGATTTAAAAATTGATTAATAAATAAAATGTACCCCCCTATGAAAATGAGTTTCTAAATAAAAAGAGATATGTTTTAACAAAAAGTTAATAAGGAAGATTACCTTATGGTGATCATTCATATCTTTTTCTTAATGTATTAAAATCTCTTGGATGGTAATGATTTTGTAAAAATATCTGCAAGTTGATCTTGGGTTTTGATAAACTGAAGAATGAAATCTCCTTTAAGTGTGTGATCCCAATGAAAGTGATGCCTAATATCTATGTGTTTTACTTGAGAGTGATGTGAATGGTTTTTACTTAGGTATATTTCACTAGTATTATCACAAAATATATTTGTTCTGGTAAAACTCATACCATAGTCTATGAGTGTGTGTTTCATCCACAAGACATGGGCACAACAACTTCAAACTCCTACATATTCTGCTTCAATAGTGGCAAGTGCTACTGAGTTTTGATTTTTTCATAACTAAGAAACTAATTAATCTACTAAGAAATGACATGTTCTGGATGAAATTTTCTTATCCATTTTACATACACAAAAATCAGCATCTGAAAATATTTTTCAAACAAAATCTTTTCTAGAAGTATAAAAGTGTCTTAAATCCATGGTTCCCTTTAAATAAATGAAAATTATTTTCACTAAATTTAAATGAGATTATTTTGGATTAGATTGATATTTTTAACATAAGAATACTATAATCATTAAGTCTTGATTACTAGGTTTCTATTATAATAAACTTCTTTTCATACCACTGAATGATGTTTGATCAACTGGTTTCCCAGCATCATCAAGAACAAGAGAATTTGAGGTACTGATTGGTGTGGTTATACTTTTATTGTTATCAAATACATTCTTTTTGTAAAGATCTTTAATATTCTTATGTTGGGATATATATGTTCTTTCTTTTTTTTGAGAAATTTTAAAAACTAAGAAAAATGTGAACTCACCCATCATACACATTTCAAACTCATATTTCATTTAATTCATAAACGAATCAGCTAAAGATTGCTGTGCTAAACCAAATATAATTTCATCAACATAAATTTTAACAATCAAAAAAAATTTCTTATATTTATTTATCTAAAGAGTTGGATCAATAGTTCCTTTAACACAATTTTTTTTATAAAAAATCTTGTAAGTCTATCACAACGGGATCTAGGAGCATGTTTAAGTCCATAGAATGCTTTGGTAAGTTTGAAAACATGATCATGAGGATTTGAGTCTTCAAAACCAGGAGGTTTTTCAACATAAACTTCCTCTTAAACGTATCCATTAAGGAAAACCCATTTTACCTCGATGTTATTTTTTTTTGAAATTAGATAATGATGCGAAGGAATGTAGAATGCTAATCTTTTCGTGTGTAGCTATGAGAGCATATGTTTCTTCGTAGTCTATTTCATATTTTTGATTATATTCTTTAGGAAATAATCTATATTTATTTCTTACAATGATTCAATTTCCATCACATTTATTTCTGAAGACCCATTTTACTCCAAATACAGAAGTTTCCTTAGGTCTTTCATCCTAGGTCCAGACATTATTCATTTTGCTTTCATTTAGCTCACCTTTCATTGATTTAATCCAATCAACATCACCTAAAGATTCATCAGTGTTCTTATATTCTAATTTAGAATGAAATGTTAGATGTTCTACTTCATTTCTTAAGGAACCTATAGTCCATACTGGTTGATTTATAGAACCAATTATATTACAACTTGGATGATTCTTAAGGAAAAACTGATTTGGGTTTTGTAAAACCAGTTCATCAACATATGATAAGAAATCTTTTTGGTTAAATGCTTCAGAAATATTTTCTTGATGATTTTATTTATAAGAAGTATATTCTATCAAGGGTTGAAAATAAATATTTGAAAACACATTCGAATATGTACGTTGGGGTTGTTTAATATCAAAAGGACCAGTTTCATCAAATTTAACAAGAACTATTTCTTCAATAGTACAAGTGTTTTTATAAAAAACAATATAATCCTTAAAAGTGGTGGAGTAGTCTAGAAAAAATCCTTCATGATATTTGGGGTGAAAATATTTGTAAGTTAACTTTAGTATTCAGGATGAATACTTTTCTACCAAATACATTGAAGTAAGAAAGACTATTTTTTCTACCATTCTACAATTCCTAAGGAGTTTTGTTAAGATAATGTCTAATTAAGACAAGATTTATAGTATAATAAAAAGTACTAATAGCTTCAACACAAAAGTTATGAGAAATAGAATATTCATTCAAAATGGTTCATGTTATCACTTGATGAATTTGATTTCATCTTTTAAGGAGTTATTGATGCTGAAAAGTTATGAGTATTTCCTTTCTTATTACAAAATGTTTCAGAATTATAATTTTGAAATTCTCCTCCACGATCACTATGAATATTTATCAAAGGATAGATTTTCTCATTTTTAACTTGGGCTCTAAATTTTTTGAAATAATAAAATGCTTCAGATGTCTTTGCAAGAAAATAGACCCCTGTATATCTAGTGTAATCATCAACTAAGAAAAGTACATAATATTTATTATTAATACTTCTAGTTTGTCTTGGATTGAAATGATCCATAATCACTAACAGTAATTCATCAGAAGTTGAGACATCACTGATTTATTTAATGCTTGATTTATGTTTCTTGACAAATTGAAAAAGATCACAAAGTTTTATAGAATCAAATCTAAGATCTGGTAGATCATTAACAAGTCTTTTCTTTGAGGGTTTGTATATGTTCCATAGGTTATAGTGTCCTAACCTTATATTACATAACCAAGATTTATCTTCTATTTCACTAAGGCAAGGTAGATCATGGCTCCTAAGGTCTTCTAAGATTAGTGTTTATACGTCATCCTGCCTATAGGAATAATGAATAACATATTCCTTGGAATTATGTACTAAGAATTTATCATTCCAAAAATTCACAAGGTAACCATCATCACATAATTGAATTATGCTAATGAGGTTGTTCTTAAGAGGATTAACAAATAAAACATTTAAAATCAATTTTTTTCTAAGAAGAATAATGTTACCCAAACCAAAAGTTTCTTCCTGAACATTATCTATGGAAGTTACTTTTACACCTTTCATCTTGATAATCTTTTCAAAGAAGTTTTTATTACTAGTCATATGATTGGAACATCCACTATTCATGTACCATGTATTGATGTTAGTAGTATATTTATTTTCTTAAAAGTAAACCAGTTAGCCTTTCAGAATCCAAATGTTCTCGGATCCAAAAATTTCAGAAAGTAAGATTTTAGGAATCCACATATTATTAAAAAAATAAGCTTTATAGAAACCTAAGGATTAGTTTTTTAAAGAAAATGTTTCCTCCCAATGCCCACCACATTGAAATTTAGTTCAAAATGGATTAAGTTGGGGAACAAAATAGTTATTACTAAAAACTAGTTTATAATTGGTATAAACAAATCTAGAATGATTACTTAAAGGATGAATTTGGGAATACATCTTGTCAAATTTTTCCTTACCAAAGAAAAAGTTTGAAAAAAAATTATTTGAGGAAAATATTTCAGAACTTAGTTTAATAACCAAATTTTTTATCTTCAATTTTTTTTAGAATAGAGTTGGCCTCTAAAATATTTTTCAATGAAATTATATTTTCAAGATCCTTAAAAATTTAGCCTTATTATAATTAACTTTCTTTAGGTTTCATGAAAAGCTTTTGAAATAATAATTTATCTTATAAAGTTATTTAGAAATATATGATTCTTCTTTAGTTAAAATAGAATTATTGAATTTTCTTTCTCTAACTTCTTTTTTATCTTACAATTTTCATTTTCAAGAAGTTTAGATAATCTAGACACTTTTTCATAAGAAGATAAATTATTATATTCTGATATGGAGTATTCATCATCTAAAGAGTCACAATATTTAACATCATTATAATTTGAATTCAAATATACATTAGTAATAGATTCAGCATTGTTTACCTTAGCTATAAGACTATGAATTTCAATGGTTAGTTTGTCCAGTAGACCAAGATTCTTCTAACTAGAAGATCCATAATCTAAGGATTCATAAGATGAGTCACCACCACTGTAACTCTAAGTGTAATTTTCTTTCAAAACATTATAATCCTATCCTTGAAATACTTATTCATGTTTCTCTCAGAATTATTTTTCGTTCTATCTTTTCTTTTTAGCATGGGAAAACATGGCCAGATGTTTCTAGCCCTTTTACAGTCATAGAAAGTGACATCCGAGTCTTTCTTATTTTTTCATTATTTCTTATTATATATATACTTAATTTATTTCTTTTCCACTATTTTGTTCATACTTAAGGAAAGATTATATAGCTCATTTATAGAATGTTCTCTTTCACTAGATTCAGATAGAACATTGACTTTCTTAGACTTTGATCTTATAACCCTTTCCAAAGTCTTGAATTTAATAGTAGCAAAAGCTACACTTCCATTGCCATTATTCTTTTTATTCATATCAGCATTTATTTTAATTTTGATTCCATGTTGAAGAAGATTTTGAAAAAGATTATCAAGAGTAATTTGAGATACTTTTCTATTCTCATCAAGAGCTATCCTTTTTGATTCCCAATCATTTGGCATGATATAAATTATCTTGTCCACAAGAGCTTCACCATAAAGACCTTTCTTTCTCATATGTTGTAGATTATTGACTATGGTCATAATTATTTTTTTCACTTAGAAAACTAGGTTTCCATAAGGAAATAAAAATTCATGATATTATGCTATAAGAATAGCTCTTCTAGTTTCAATCAAGTTAGAAGTTCCAAAATGAGTAACCAAAAATTTCTTCTAGATATAGTTATCCACATCACAAGAAGAAATTTGACTATATATATTATTGGTCATATAACACCACAAAGTATTTCACACCATGTAATTTAGTTGATATTCTTACTTTTATTGGTTGGGGATGTTGTTGACTTCTTTATCAGGAATTTTGTAATCTCAAATAAGCATGAAAAAATTTTCTACTCTAGTGCTGATAACAAAAGTCTTCATTAGATACCTCTAGTACTAATAAACATTACCATAAAAAATATGTGGTCTAGTAGGATTTGGATTTTTAATAGAACCAATATTAATTGCTTCCATTATATAAGAATATAACTTTCCAAAAAACTTGTTAAAAGCAAAGGTTATAAACAGAGACAAAAAAATATATATGGAAAACTTAGTTATGAAAAGATAATCATGAAGGAATTTAGAATAAGAAAAACCTGGAAAGATAACTTATATGTAAATATAATTATTTCAGAGACCTCCAATAATAGAAATTTTAGGGTAGAAATACAAATGTAGATGATCAATTACAAGGCGAGCGTGAATTTTAAGTTTTAAAAACATTCATTTTTAGCCTTAATAAAAACCATGTTTAATAATGTTAAACAAGGTAAATTCACATACCCTAAAATAGTTCTATTAGAAATACTTCCTTGGTTCCAGAAATATGGTTCCATAAAGGAAACTTAATGAAAGTTTACTTAGTTCAAGATTCTACCTTAAAGAAAATAGAATCTTATTTTTCATAGTACATAATAGAATATGAAAGTATAATAAGGTTACACTTTCTGACATTATCAAAATACAATGGAAATAAACTTGAAACAAAACAAGTAACAACTATAAAATCTATTAACCCATAGAGTATGGTATACAACAACTTATGATAAAGGTCCCTTGATTTATACTTTTAAGACGGTTTGTCTTACCCACACCAGGGTAAGCCATTGATAGGAATATCAGAATCTATCTTCCTATTCCCACAAGCCCCTGAACATTAAAGTTATTGACACCTCTGTCTTCTGATCCCTGGAAGTCCTCAAACATTAAGGTATTCAGAACTTCTATCTTCCAATCCCTGGTATCCCTTGATTGTTTTCAACAAAATTTAGAGTCTCACAAAGCCGGTTGAACAAGATGTTCAGTTTGCACAAGGCATGAGAGTCTCTCTCTATACAAATAACTTAAACAACATGTAATCATAATAGTGATTGAACAATTATTAGATTATGAGCTTGATAAAATGAGCTCTTATTTATATAAACAACTCCAAGGGTTGACTCCCTCCTCTAATGGTCATATTTTTCCATGAATCTTGGATGGACCATTACATGTGTCAAACAACCCATGGTTAGTTAGATACAGATTACATGACATAATTTCACAACAATAACATGTGTTAGGAAAATGATGTTTCTTAACCAAATCTAATTTTCAATGTCTATGTAAAAATATAATTTGGAGTCTTACCAAATAAAAATTAAGATTTTATAAGATGTGGACATTTGGTTTATGTTTTATAAGGAATTTAGAATATGAATTTTAGAGATTCCAGTTTCAGAAATCCAATGAATTCAGAATCTGAATTATGGGGAATTTGGAATCATAATTTATAGTAATGCAAGGTCAGAATTTTAAGGAATTAGGAGTCGAAATTATGAGGAATTCCTAGTCAAATTTTTTGGAATTCAGAGTTGGAATTATGAAGAATTCGGAGTCTGAATTTTAGAGAATTTGGAATCTAAATTTCAGAGAATTTGGTGTCGTAATTTCAGAGAATTCAGAGTCTGAATTTAAATGAATTCAGAGTCTGAATATTATAGAATTCCAAGTCTGAAAATAGAACACTCTATATCCAAGTAATTATAAGATTCTAATGTTTTACATAAGAATCCAAATTATAGACATTGTAATAAAATAAGTTTGATTTAGAGAGATTATAAAATCAAATAATGAAAATATAGGTAAGGATTAAAATTTCTTTAGTGAAGTGAAATTTTCCTCATGAAAAAAAACCTTAGGAAAAAATAGTCTGCCTTAAGAAAAATTGTTTGTGATTATAAAAACATATAGAAATGGAAAATCAATAAGGAAACCATAGTGACACAACACTCATTCGATGAGGTTCAGGTCCCAGGTTATTTAATATGTTCACTGGATCTGGGAAATATGAAATTACAAAACATTAGAAGACCCAAGGAGGATAATCTCATTGATATCCCCAACAACTTCCTCTATCACCAATTCATTGGAAAAAAAATTCAAGTAGTGATATATATTCAAGAATTGAATCTACGATAAGGTTGATAACAATATCATATGGTTTGGTCCTACCATGTAATATCAAGCATGAATTTTGGTAAAGAATAACAAAAATATCGAAGAAAAGTGGAATCAGGTCTCAAAAGGCGGGATACAGAAGTATAACGATTGGACTTCTTCATAGTAGTTACTCGCACCCATGGAATCAGTTGGGCTCGTTAAAATAGGCATGATCCTCCTAAATAATTTTTTTCTCTTCCGACATCTGCATCTTCATCCACATCACATCATTCTACTTCTTAGAAGAGAAGGCACCCGCATTGAAATGGAAATAAAACACCCCCACTGGGGTCGAACACATCTCTCACACTCAGAAATTTCATGCCCCCAGAAATGGTAATATCCCACCGAATGAGACAAGTATTGGTTTATTTATTGAATGATGGGAAATAGTATACCTCCACTAATTCAGTGGATGTAGTGGACCATTATATGGCTCCCAATGATGTGGAGTGTCAGGCCATCCCTCCTAAAGTTCTTGTTCGACGCCATCGTCGACATGTTCATAGATATGTGATTCTCTAGAATGATCAAACCATTGCTTCTAGTCAAGTCGTGAACACTACAAAGACCAAAAATCAGGCTCAACACAGATCTCAACATGTGTAGTATTATAATCCTATCTTTTCAGATTCACTTCAACCACCATTCATGACACTCAACTAGGTGGAGCCATCACAACCTCATCGGGATCAAATGTGTCCAAATATGGTCCCAACTCAGTTGTTTGATAGTCATCCAATGGTAATTTTTTTATTTTTCATCTAGTGATCGATGAGAAATTCCCAACACCAACCAAAATCTATCGATTCAACCAGTGAAACCCATCATATTTATGGCTGATATAAATGTACGCATAACACAGAAGTATGACATGATTAGTCCCCTAGCCAACATTCCCAGAAAGCTCTTGATTATCGAGGCCCTACATATTCCATAAGAGATGTGTGATTTCCTCTTAGAGTTTTTGAGAAGACCCCTTGATTTTGAGAAAGAGTTAGTGGACGTAGAGGCCTTCTACGCTACAGATGTCAAGAGACCAGAGTGAAAATCCATTATACAATTCTCCGGAGAAAATGAAGGCTCTCTTATATAGGGGAATATTTTCCCATTATATATCAAAAGACAAATAAATGGTGTGTAGGTCCTTCATTTTCTTCTTGACACAGGTTATATGATTAATATCACTGAGACCTGGACACTCAATAAGATAGGACTAACCAAAACAAACACAAGAATCTCTAACCCAATGATTCAGCGTTATGACAGAACCGGATTTCTACCACTGAATTTATGATGGTATCATAGAATTCCACCTATAATTCACTGATGGGTAGAACCTGACTCTTTCTACATGTGGTAATTACGTTATCATATCATAAATTCCTCAAGTACTCCCTCAACAAACGTGTTGGAGAGATCCAATGTTACTCATCTCTTATTTCCTCTTGTGAACCCCCTATTTGGATGTCGACTATTATAATAGAAATGTAAAAAGTGTTAAAAAAATGAGATAGAGAACACTTCTACTGTGTTTGAACCCTATATGGACTTGAATGATATTTTTGTCCACCTGATTCACTAGTTGGATGCTACAACCCAAAACTTGGGAAATTACATAGTAATTTACTAGATAAGGGGAAGACATGTTCCTAAATATTAGGAAAGTCATAATATTAACTCATACTCTTATACATAATTGGATAAAGTGATACTTTATCCTCTTACGTAAAAAATGGTCCATGCTGATAGCACATACACCCCACCATAACATGGTCATCAGGTCCTCACCCGCTAGGTTCCACCCGTTGCCTCATAGACACGTGGTCCCTACCCTGGGGCCCACCCACACAGCCAAACAGGTCATCTAACAATTGACAAACCCCATAGAACAACACATGTCATTTTTAGTTTGATTCTTTCCTCACTCACACACACCCTAGGTAACTTCCAAGAAGATGACCCATTCAAACCAATAATTCTGGCCAAACACGCATAACTGAAGAGTTATAATTAGATAGACACCCAAAAAAGAAGGTTAACCATATTGAAATGAGTCTTATCATTTAGTAATTTCATCCATTATCATTATAAGGTGTTAAATTCACCCCACATTAGAGAAAAATGTTCTTATTCTGGGCCCTACATCTCAACCCCGGAGGTGCACCAGACTTAAGGCTGTGT
Source organism: Viscum album (assembly GCA_963277665.1). Classification (NCBI taxonomy): domain Eukaryota; kingdom Viridiplantae; phylum Streptophyta; class Magnoliopsida; order Santalales; family Viscaceae; genus Viscum; species Viscum album. The sequence continues at coordinate 1,299,087,740 of OY728135.1, forward strand.
GCCACCTCTGATACCAAATGTAAAAAATGTGCCCCGTGGAGAGAACAAACACCCTTTCTTAACATGGTTGTTGAGTCCGAGCCTGCTAGGGACCACCAGTTTCCCCATGGACACATGTAACCCACCCTAGGTCCCACCCACATGCCTGAACGGGTCATCTAACTAATGATAGTACCCACAATCCAACACAAATCTTTTCCAGTGTATTATTTTCTTCACTCACACATACCCAGGGAAACTTCACACAAGGTTACCCATATTGACCACTACTCCAGACCAATAATGCTTAACCATGGAGTTCTAATCAGGTAGGATCCCGAAAAGGAAGGTGTGACTTATGGATATGAGTCTTATAATTTAGTTATTTAACCCATTATCATTCTAGGGGTGTTACATAATACCCATGTGAGATATCATGATGTTCTCCCCATAGCCACAACATTGTGCCGTACCTACTTGTTTCACTTTATAGGGCTAAGTAAAAATAGAATAACCTCCCACCACTTCTCTGACATCATCATGTGTGGGCCCCTCAATCGAAGACCAGATGTAATCAGTTCAAAAGCTTTTGTTTCAATAGTTTCAATAGTGCAGGAGTCTCTTGAAAAAGATTAGACCACCACTCAAGATGGAACTAGAATTCCTCTAGGGTTATTTAACTAAGGAGAATTTCATCCTCCCGATGATTCCATTTCCTCACATGATGAACAGGATTTGGAAGATGATCATCCCACATTTGACTGGGGAATCTCTACAATCGTCCGTGAGTGGGTACAGGTGAATCATTCCACTAAGACGGATCTGAGGCCCACACTGATAAGTGAGACTACGACTACAGAGGAACAACATCACATTGTATACTTACTGAAGAAACACTGTGATGTTTTTTACTAGAGTTATGACTAGATGAGAGGGTTAGAACCTTCGGTCTATGTACACCTTCTTGGTCTCTCTCCATGTCATCGTGGGTACTAACATCCTCCAAGGAAGTTTCACACTTCCCATGGTGCCATGATCAAGGGTGAAGTTGATAAGCTTATAAAATTCAACTTCATCAAAGAAGTAAATTACCCAAAATGGTCATCCAACATCGTTCCCATTAGAAAGAAGAATTGACTAATCAGAGTGTGTATTGATTTCTGGGATCTCAACCTATAATTCCCAAAGGAAAATTTTCCCTTTCCAGCGACAAAGCTACTGATTGATGTTATTACAAAGTTCCAGGCTCTCTCATTCATGGATGGTTATTCTAGGTATAATCATATATAGATGGCCTATAATTCCCTGACCCCAGATTCTTGGATTCAGTTCATTATTTTAATAAATTGAAATGATTATATGGAATCGAATCGTGAGATACTGATCAGTTTAGAATTCTTGGAAAATAGATTACGTACCCAAAAATTACATTAAAAATCAAAAAATAAAATAAAACCAAGATAATCATTTATTAACTCTAATATTTTCCTATATTAACCCTACATATAAATCATAATACACTTATTAGAGTCCTGGGAAAATGAAACCTTTGAAAGGGGTGAGCTCAGATGCTCCGTAAGGTTAAATAATATCGCATAATCTTTTATAAATTAACATAATATTTAAGTAAAGTATAAAAATGAATTAAAATCCTTTCAAACATAAACTAGAACATTTTGTCGAAATAATAAATCAACTAATTCCATTTATAAATTTACATGGATATACCACTAGTCAAATAATCATATGTAATATCAATAACCAATCTCATAAAGAAGAAATGCATAATTTCAGACATTATAACCATACCGTCAAGGATTTGTACCAAGACAATACATAACCATACCATCAAGGCCTTTTTATAAGACACTAGATTGTCTCATGAGACCTACTGATGCATCGAGGGGCTATAGAAGGCCCCGCCAGTCACTTACTAAGTTCATTGCATTCCTCATATGAAAAGTGTGAAACATAACATAAAAATTCATATTAAAACTCACATATAGAATGTTAAAACTTTAACCATAAACCATGAATGGTATAAAAATATCATTTCCCAACTAAAAAATATCATAAAACTTTTATACAATATGGATTATTTTATCATACAAAATCAACCTCAACTAAGCCTAAAATCCAACAAAGTATGTTAACATAAATGATAATAATCAAACAAAATCATTAAAATTCTTTTAGATAAATATACCTTTATTCACTTTGAAATCATTTAAAAGATACACAATTTTCAATAAAACCATTTATTTTGAAAATAAAATTGTGATATTATATGGAAAACATTAATATTTTAAGGTGTCATAATAGTGGGAAATTGATACTCACGTTGTATAAGTTAAAAAAAATTCTTTCTTTAATTTGTCAAAATTATCATAAAGTATCCTGTTTGGAAAATGACCAAAAGATTACATTGATTTTTTAAAAGTAAAACATCAGTAAAAATGAATTTAAAACTTTTAAGTAATATTTTGAAATACATTTTTGAGAAACATGGACATAGATGATAAATGTGTTCTATTAGATACATACATATAAACAACCACATATAATAATGAGAGTGCAAAATTAACCCTCACATTGTACATTCCTTTACTCAAGGGTGTTTTAACCTCTTGTATAATGTTTGAAGTACATTATTAAATTATAACAGAACCAAATCCATATTTAAAATATCATATATGATCCTCTTATATGATTTGGTTAATAATATTTAAGTATTACCATTATTTCAGGTGTTAACTGGTTCAATTTTTCAATCTTATTTTGTTGTGTAATTAATGATTGTTATGAATATAATGTATTTGATTCATATATAGAATTATATTAAGTTAAAAATTATTATTTATAATAATAATAAAAATTTTATAATAATTCTTGAATGGTTAACGTAGAGAATGAATCTCACAACATTGTGAAGAGGGTATGCTGTATGTACGCACGAGCAATGATATCATTCCCTTGATTGTTAAATGGTATGGAACTGAATTGTATATTAATTAAAGAAAATATTTTCATGTTATATTAATTATTTATATCAATTATACTCCTTATTATTACCATCAAAATAAATTAGTGTTGAATAAACAATTACACCACGACGTGGAGACGATAATTCGTACGTATTCACACATGGTGATATTGTTATTCATATGATGGATAAAAGAAAGAATATGGTTGTAACATAATCATAATAACATATAAGAATATTTATTATAGTAGAGTTATTAAATTAGTATTGAAACAACATGGAAATATGAAGTATAATAAAAACAAATTGAATTGAATTTGTAAAATAATTACCCCCTCTTATAGTGTCTCCTTTTGATTTTCACCAAAGGACTCTATAGGTTGGATTTATTCCTAAAGTATGTCATCTAGGATAAATTTAGGAATTATGGGAGTATAATTTTTCAGGTTTTGTATGATCCAAATGGATTTAAAGGAGTAATTAAAAGAGAATAAGAGGTTCTTTATTATAAGAGAGGGGATGTGTACTTTTGGAAACTCCAAAAATATTATTTTATTATAAATTTATTTTAGGATTAAAATGACTCCAATGTTAGTTATTTAGAGGATAATATGAGGATGGGTCAAAATATTATCAACAAATTATTTGAAAACACGTTTAGTTCAGAAAATTAGCCCTATATTTTGGGATTAACACTCTGTTAAATAGTTTTAATGTTGTCGTGTTTACTTGTTTTTTTATAATATAGGGTCAACAAAATTACTATATAATGAAAAATGAACCAAAATTGAATAAATTATGACATATATAACATTATAATAGCTATTTTTATAAATATGATATTTTTATGAATTTGATAACATTAAAAAAATATTATTTATTTTAAAGTATCACGTATCTCAATTTTGAAACTATTCAACATCTACTTTTTTGAAAATATAAAACCTACATGATAACATAGAAAAATTAATTTGAAGACAAGAATAAAATGTCTTTTTTGTCTATAAAATTATTTTTTGTAATTAAATAAGTAAAATTTTATTAATTTTATTATTTGTTTTATCATTTATTTGATATTTATATTAATAAAATAAGTTTCCCTTTACTATTGTGTCTTCATTAATGGTAATTATTAAATATCTAGAAATTATATGTAAATTAATATTATGTATATAGTTATTTTAGCTTTCCCTAATATATTTATGATAAAAATTATCTTCTGGTTATCTCAATATTAAAATTATTATATGTATAAGAAATGATAGTGAGATATTTTGTCAAATTAATTGTTTTTAATAATATTAGTTTCAAAATCATGGAAAAGTGTTGATTATAGGTTTCCATTTAGAACATTAGATTATTAGGGTCTATTTTTTTCATCTAATAGGATTTTGATAGGTGCTAGTGTAATTTTATAAGTTATTTTTATCCTAATTACCAAATTTACCCTTAACCCCAGTAATAATGAAAATTACTAAAGTGACTATTCATAATATTCAAAAAAACTATTTACAAAATTTGGAAATTGTGATTCCAAATATGGAATCCATTTTTAAAAATTCAAAACATTTATTTTTTAGGAATTAAATTAAAAATAACTCCGTTGATGGAACAAACAAACATGTTTTTTAAAAGTAAAAACCCTCAAAATATCCACTAGTGTTTATATCCACTTTTAATGTAAAAATAATTCCAATGACCTGTATTATATTAAATTATTAAAATATAATATAATTATACATTAAATCTAATTAAATTTATAATTTAACACTATAAATTATTTCGATAAAAATTTTATTTTCAATTAAAATTAAATAGTTTTCAATATTATTCAAAACATGAAACTTATAAGAAAACCAAAAATTGAACCACAATAAATTTTTATATTACGATTTCAAATAAAAATATTAATTTTAAAAATTAATGATAAAAAATTTTCAAACATTTGATTTAAAATGGTCATGCCATCAAATGTTGGAAAAATGTTTTTTTCTTAAAAATAATTATTTTATTCAAAAATTGAATTTTTCCTTATTTAATGTCTTGAAAATACATAATAAGATTATTAATATTACATGGAATATATAAAATTTAAAATGTGGTTAATACTATTCATAACATCTAATTTAATGACTAGGTTATATATTATAATAAATAATATTATTTTATTAATATACTATTGTTCGGTAAAACTGTGCCTTTCATGTATTTTAATCCAACTCATTTTTGTGTGTAGAATATGATTAACATGGTGTTGCGTAAAAATCAAGAAAAAATAAAAATAAATTTAGAAACAAAAATATTGTAATGTTTTGGGGTGTTACATTCTCCCCTCCTTCAATAAATTGTGTCCTCATAATTTAAACTTGGGATCAAAACTAGGGGTTTGACATTTCAAAATATAATTATTATAGTCCCACAGTGGAAAAAGGATTAATGGGAACCCAAATTTTAAATAAATAAAATAACGTATGAATTTAACTGAAGATAACAAATAAAAGGGTAATATGCAAAAAAATATAGACATGAAAGAAAAATCTAACCATCATGTTCTGATGGAGAGTGATAGAGAAATTGGTTAAGAGAAAATTAACAATCATAAATCTACAAATAAACCATGATCTAAGGGACCATTTTATACATTAGAAAAATTACTAGGATATCATTTTTGGTTTCAGGATCCTTTTCCTAGATTTGAATAATATTTTACTACTAAAAAAATCACTTAATTGAGTTCTTTCCATATCATAAGCATAATATCATCCTTTGGTTATGCTTCAATATATTTTCACTTTATCAGTTACTCCTAGAAATGAATGTTTAAAATTAATTTTTCATTCCCGAAGAAATTTTGATAAATCATAAGGCACACAAGTTTCCTATATTTACTAATTTGACCTTAATAAATAATATCCAATGTTCAACTTACTCCATTACAACCTTAATAGTTATCCAACATACTTCTATCCAAACTCAGAGTCCAAAAATATATATGGAAGGTCACAAAATATCTAAATTCATCATAACATAATGACGATACTTTTTGTCACATAATAAACATGTGAATAACTTCATCATGTATTCTCTTAAAACATGATAATACCTTGGATTACCGTAATTTATTTTAATATTTTCAGGATTCCTTATTCCTTACAAAAAAAAGGAATATTGGATACAATCCTTAAAATCAAAGCGTTGTAGACTCCAACAATGATGGAACAAAAAATAAACCATTAATTAGATCAATGTTTGTCGATAACATCCAATATAATTTGTCCAAATCAATAATCTCTTTATTAAAACATCGTTATCATAGTATTAGAAACATATTAAGTATATCTTTCCCTTAACCATATATTTTCAAAAAAAATTCACTTGAAAATATGTCACTTTACTTGGTGCCATACAATCTCGAATAGTTAATGAAATAGTACTATAGAACCATCCTTTATACTCCACAATTCTTACAACCAGAACATTACTAGTAAAATATTCAATTAAAATAATTCTTGAATATTCATATTACTCATTTCACTTCATCAATTATAGAATAATAACCTAATAATTATCCAATAGTATCAACTTCAGTATATTCCTTTGATGATTTGGAAATTGATTTGTATAACATCACATCTCCTTGAAGTTGAAGCTATGTATATTGGAAAACTTTTTATTACCCTTGAAATCATGAAATTGGTGTCTTTTCTTTCTCCACAATAATAACAAACTCCCATTACCTTCATGAATTTACGAGGGTGATTCTTTCCATAGTAATCACATGTGGGAAAATCCTTCTATACCTTATTCCCTTTATCAATCTTTTTCTATATAATCATCGATTTCTCTTGAATCCATTAAAAGCCATATGACTCAAGGAATTATATAATTATCTCATAAACACATGATATTATTACCTTATATGATGATAATACATGGGAGAATATTTCTTTTCGAAATGTTGGCTCAAGACAATGAAATATATTATCCTTCTTACTATTTAGAAAATGTGCATTGGTGGAGTTCCCATTCCTTCTGCTAGGTTATACTTATATAATATTGCATACACTGGATTCTGTTATAAATTTATTCAATTTGTATAACTCTAAACACGGTGTAACACATAACATATATTTATGCATCATATATCCTAGAATTATAAACATTGGTTACTTTGGGGGCATATTTATTTTTAAATCTATTATAATGGTAGGTGGATAAAATATGAATTATCCTAAGCATATCCTCTGAGAGTGTGAAACTAGGTATGCAGTATGGCCCATTTTCATGTACTAGGTGACCTCGATTCATGCCTAAATCACCATGTTGGAGTTTTTACTCCTATGTACATCTGTTTCAGAACCACGCCCACAGGTAGTATCTAGAAATGGATGTATTATCTAGGAATACCCACATAATCTCTACATTACCAAAATTTTTGTATGTTCTTTTATACTTATCCTCAATGTCTATCTTAGGGTTATGATCCATAATTTATGTTGTTTAAATCAAATTTCCATGGTTTTTGCTAAAATTCTATGATACCAACTATAATGCCTTGACCCTATATTGTTGGAGCGGGTACATTTTTTAATACAATGGCATGATTACAATGAATCATATCCCATAGGACCGATCATTTTAGTAGTATTAGAAAATATATTACAAACATGAACTTCACATCACTATTCAAAACATAAAATACAAAATATAAAATCCTTTGTGAATGCCAGTATTATCCAAATTTAACCTTACATATAAATCATAATACACTTCTTAGCATTATGGGAAAAGAAAACATAAGAAAGAGGTGAACTCAGATGCTCAGTAAGGTAAAACAATATAGTAGAAGCAGTCATAAATAACCATACTCTTTAAGGAAAGTATAAAACTAAAAACAAAATACTTTTAAACATAACCATGAACAAAATATGGTTGAAAAAATCAAATAATTATATTTAAACATTTTCATAGATATTCTAATAGTTTAATAATCACATGTAATATCAATAACTAATATAATAACGAGGAAATTTATAATGCTAGACATCATAACCATACCATCAAGGCCTCGTGCTAAGACCATACATAACCATACTATTATGGCCTTATGCCAAGGCTCTAGTTTTTTAATAAGACCCACTAATGCATCAAGGGGCTATATCGGGCCCCATATTTTACTTAATAAGTCCAATTAATTCCTCATATGAAAAGGGTGAAACATAACATAATCATTCGTATTAAAACTATCATATGATCTCCAAATCCAACAATTTAAATTATTTTATTATATTATTTCATGTATTTGGTTTCTATTGTTTAGGTTTGGGTTGATTTTTGGTTTAAATTTTTCGATGTTTGCTAATTTTGGTGCATTTCTGGCCGATGCACGGGCACCACACATCTAGCAGTAATCGTGCGGTCGGCCCAGGTGACCCTGCGGATGCCCAATGATTAAAATAAATATATTTTATGACAATAAAATATTGTAAATTTTTAAATCATAATTATATTAATATTATTGTTTTAGATAATATTAATCATATTTTTATTATTTTAATTAATATTTTAATTATTAAAATTTAAATATTTGTAATTAATATAATGATGATGATGACGATTATTATGAAAATGATTATTATTAGTAATAGTATTAGTAATATTTTAATTTATTTTTTTAATTATACATTTTTTGTAATCCTAGGCCCACCCTTCCCTTTCACCTTACTTTCATGCTTCGCACAGCTTCCCCTACCTATCCGGCATGACCCTACATATACTCTCTCCCTACCTAGTGTGTCTTCCACCTTTAACAACCCCTTTGTTCGGGGCACCTCCATCTGACCACTCCAATTCCCCATGCTCCGTTCTCACCTCCACATTATGATGAACCCAACTCCAGCCACACATCCTCTAACTGACAACCACTTTATCCAAGGACTCTGCTCCAACCTCACCTCCCTTGACACAATTCTCCACTCTTTCCACAACTCCCTCACCCGCTCCCTCCTTCTATCACATGTTTCTCTTTTAATTTTTGATGTTTTTCTTGTTTTACCGAACCCTAATTGGTAGATTTTATGCGGGGTATTCATTTCTATAGAAATTAGGGTTGGAAGAAGGGTGTCTTGGGACCCATTGGTCCAAGTTTCAGCAACCTCCACCAAAGGAGAGGTAGTTCTGGTCTAATAATTACACCATATTTGATTTGGGGTAAGTTTCTAAACCTAGGAATTGTCCCCAACCCATAATTTGAGAGTGTTAAGGAGTTTATGGGTTATTGGATTTGTTTTTAATGTTTTCAAAATCTGTTTTGGTGGTGTAGAAACATATAAAAATTAGGTATGAATATATATACATATATAAGTCACTTTTTCTTGTTCATAGATGGTGTGTGGGGGAACATGCATCAGGTTAAAGGTATTATATATATAGATGTATGTCCTGAAGAGTGGTCTACTCCTTGAGTTAGAAAGCATTGTCTTGACCCTCTTTTAATGTAGGTTTTTCCATGGTTCTCTTTTTCAATTAATTACATTGATACTTGGGTATTTTTAATTAATATTTTAATTTCATTCACATACCCATAGTGTATTAACATAGCCTTGTGTAGTGTTTTTATTACGAAAAAATTGTTAAAAATGGATTTTAAAGTGATCCTTGGTTCATGCTATTGTGTTCCACTCTTAAGTGTGTGGATTAAATGCCTAATTTTGATTCAATAATTTTTTATATATGATTCTCACCATTGTGGTATTTGTTTCTAGCAAATAGTGATTTTTTGGAAGTGGTAGATTTTTTATAAAAATATGATTTCATAAGATTCAATGAATACGCCTATGTTTTCACGAACCCTTTATATTTCAAAAAATGTTTTGTGTTATTTAATAGTGAAATCAAGCCTTATTATAGAAGTTGGACTTGATATGCGTTGGTAAATTTGATTTAATGTATGAATATTGTAGAATGTGTGAATTGTATATTATTGAAGGCTTGGGGATTAAGGTAGTTATATTTTTTTGGAAAGGATACTCTTTGTTTAGAAATGGATTGTTTGTTTTTGGAATTAAATAGAGTTGTTTGGTTAGTTGTTTATAAATGGTATTTTTTGTAAAAATAGTTTTTGAGTGTTTTTAGGTATATTACAATGTGACTTTTGATGTCAACACATTCATGGGTGCACTAGGTTCACACATGGATGTTCATTCAAATGAATACGATACATTAAAATGGAGTTTTCCCCTAACACATGTTTTTTATAAATTGGTTTGAAAATTTAATTGGTTTTGGTTGGAAAAGGCATGTTTGGCACTTCTCGCATTAAAATGGTATTTCCTTTGAATTTGGATTCTAAATAAATTTTTTTTTCCTTTGTGTGGTTTCTAAAAGTTTATTTTAAATTCAATCCTAAAAAATTATTCTCGTTTAGCACTTGGATTTTATTTTTTTAAATGTTTGGGTTAAGGGTATGTTTTCTAGGTTTTATAAAAATGCGTATTTAATGACGGTTTAGAATGGTTTGTATGAAAATGTTATGGAACATGGATACTAAAGACCTTTTGGTAAATGATTAATGGAAATGGGGTTTCACATTTTATGGAGATGGCATTTGAGGTGATTTTGGATAATGGGCATTTGGGTTCATAAAAATGAAGGCATGTTTGTTATTTTTTTTGGTTTTTAAAGAAAATGTTGAATGATCAAGTTATATGATGGCCAGTTGGTACTTTCGATGAAGTGATATATATATATATATATATATATATGTGTGTGTGTAGTGGGATACCCTATCTAGGGTTTCCATTTTTTGGGTTATCGTGTAGGTGATGTCTGTGTCTTGGGTATGCAAGTGTGGTAGCTGTAGGTAAGGTGAGTCATGTGTTAGAGGGCATCGAACATACATAAATTACTACACCATTGGTTCATTAGGGTATTTTAGGGGATCGATTGATAGTAGCTGACCCACCCTGATTAGACAGGTTGGTACCCCTTGGATCTCAGGTAGTCCAGGTTGGATGTTCCACTGGATTGGTTAGTTTAGGGCGACGAGTGGTTATTGAATTAGGGGATTCACGATAAGCCAGAATGTGGTTCTGAAAAGAGTACATCCAGGGGTATTCTAGGGATGTTTAGGATCACCCATTTCTACTTTATATAACTTATTGTTCACATTTTTGTACCTATTGTTTCATAATAAACTATTTATTTATTTATTTTTATTACAACCCTGTAGTGTTTTTATTAGGGTTTTTGTTTAGTTTTTGCTATTAGAGTGATATTATGTGTTTGAAAATGAAATTTGGTGTGTGTGTGATTTTAATACAGCATGATATTTTTTGTTAATAAAATGTGAAAAACATATTTTTATCAATTTCTTTTAGACTAGTTTCAATGGATTGTTTCGGGAAAATAAAATACACGGATTCCATTATTGTTCTTTGGATTTTCAATTGATAATCTCAGTGCTCACACCTAATTTAAATTTTTTGTTTCATGTTCTTATATTGTGCGATCCCTCTCAGAGGAAACATGGTTATGAGTTTGGTAGTGATATATGAGCTCACATGGATGTATGTGTAGTTTTATTGTCTTTCCACAGCTAGTTTTCTTTTTTATCATTAGTTTGTACTTATATTTTTTTCTTTAATTTTGGTCCAAATCGTTCCTACTTGTTTTTTTGATTCTCGACACTGGTTGCCATCTTGTGGGGATCAGGAATGCCCTTCATGTCTTTTTGCGGTCCGACTCGGGTTACTGTCTTAGTGTTCACCCAGGTTGGTTTGTGAAAAAAATGTATTAAAGGGAGGTACTTGTTTTTTGGGGTGTATCGTAGATGGAGATTATGAATGTCCCAATTCGAGAGGTAGTAACGGAAAAAGAGTCATGAACCCTTGCTCCTTATGAACCTCAAGTTGCTAGGGGTAGTCCATGTATTGAGTCATTTATCATTTTTTTGGATTGTGGGAAGACAACATAGGCAAGACAGTGTAACATTGTGATTTTAGATGTATTAGTGACCCGTTTGGATTCCATGTACATGGTTTAAGATCCTCCAAGTTGTTTATCCTTACTTGGTACTGAGATGTTTATCCTTACATGGGGATTAGACCACTACCATGTCGTCGGGTTAAGCATGAATACTTATCCTTAAATCTAGTAGTTTAATTAATTTTGTGTGTTTCATTGGTTTTGGATAGTGTAAGTCTGTTTTTATGTAAATGAAAAAGGTTTTAAAAATGTAAATTTATCCTTTTAAATGGATCTAAATTGGGAAGATGTGGTTTGAAAATAATTTTTTTTCTCTAAAATTTTTCTATCTTTCGGGACATTCTATAAAAATGGATTGGGTGCGACCCTTGGTTCTATTTATGGACATTTACACATGTGAGGGTATGTGTGTGGAATGTTCGTGTTGACACGTATGTTGGAAATAGAGGAACACATGTATGATGATTCATGGGAAACCGTGGGTGTTTGTTTGAAATGAAATTCTTTTCATTGTTTTTTCATTAGGTGGGTTTTGGAAGGGTTGTGTTTGGATGTGATTATATTTTTTCGACTTATTATTTGGTTGTTTTGGCTTGATGCTGGTCTTAGTTAAATTTTTCTCAGGTTTTTCAGAAAATTCCACGAAAAAGAATCCCTAGAATTCCATTTATTCAGGCCTGGTTGTTTATTCTTCTTGAGTTTTTCATGTTTATCACGGTGGTAGAGGTCCGTTAGAGGCATTTGAGTGGCATGAAGAGGACGAGTGTACCTTTTGGGTGTTAGGAACTCCCGAAGCTATCAGAGAGCATTCCGTTTTGGGTATGACAGAAATTCCTTCACTGAAAAAATGGGAGGTGTTTAGACCACCATCAATATATGTTGGGATGAAGTGGAATGTAATTATATCCACATTTATATGATTGTTCATTCCTGAAGAGGTTAAGACCAAGAAAAGTGAAATTGATCAGTGGTATTCAACAAAGCTAGTGATAATTGAAGGCCTACATTGACCACTTTAAAGAATTGGTTTCCTTTTATCCGGACATAGAATCACAAGAACTAATGAATAATTATCTTTTCCTTGGGGGTTTTTATCCATTTATTAATGTGTGAGTCCTACTTTATAAGTACTATTTTTTTGGAGAATCTAGAGTGTGAAGAATTCCTGCCTGATATGGTTTTCCGAGAATGTGGAATTGATGATCCAGTGCTGCTTTCTTCTCATGAATGTTTCCCAACTGCAGAGGAGGGAATACTAGAGGAACCTTCTTTTTATGAGTCTCCTTAAATTGTTATGGTTACCAGTTCATTAGATCATCCTTGTGTGTGAAATCAGTGTGGCCGGTTCAGGCAATCGAAGTCATCATATCCCCTCCGTCCAAAGATATTCCATAGTTGTAGATATCTTGGCCATATAGAGAAGTTTTGTAGAAAATATTTTCCTAAAGAAGGTATTATAAAAATGGTATACTCACACCTGACTATGAGAAAGGTGATGTTTCGGCCATCAGAGCCCCAACCACATGACTCGGGGTAAAGCTCACGCACAGTCAAGAATTTCCGGGGGGTGTGATGCCTCGGTCCAGGTTTTGTTTTCTATGTTAGGATTGTGACATTTAATAACATTTCATTATTATTTTTTACTATTGCAGTTTTTCCGCCACTGTAAGTCCGTTTCATTTGGAGATTATGATGAACTTGTTCTGTTGTAATCCAAACAATCTTGTTTGTCTGAATATGGTTTTCTAATTTGGGTGTGTTTCTTAAAGTGTGTTTGTTCCTTTTATGGATTGATCTATATTAATAAATACTTGTTTACAGATATAAGTGTCTGTGGAAAAATCAATGTTTTTAGTTGGTCTCAGTTTCGATGTTTTGTTTAAGTGCCCCCTATGGGTTTTCCCTATTGTTGTAGGTTTTTGGCATGGTTTGGGAGTTCAATGTTTCATTAGTCGAGTTGTTTAACTCATGCTATAGAATATTGTTTGGATCGGTTTGGAGTTCCCACATTGGAACCATCCTTGGAGAGGAATTCTTGGGTTTTAATGTCCGGGCTAGTATAATAATTATGGTAGAGAGAACCCCGGTTGTGTTCTCTTCTCATTTTGGGCTATGGTTTCATATAGATTATTCAGATGTGACTTGGAGAATAAATAATCACCCCAAAATTCCTTGTTTCTTCTTATTGTTTTAGGGTATGGACTCAATTTGTTTATTAAACATCGACTACTGAACATCATGAGGTTAGAATGTTTTTGTGGTGTGGAGAATTATCACAACCGACCATTAAATTTTTATTTTATTTTTTTCATTTAAATAATTTTTTAATATCGTCGAGGTGTGTGTTGAATGGTCCTATAATTTTATTTTGAATTTTGATAATTTTGGTGGGTTTTTTGATGATGCACCGGATCCACACAACTACTAGTAACCGTACAGTCGGCTCATGTGGTTTTGTGGCTTCCCAATGATTAAAATAAATAAATTTTTTGAAATTAAAATAAATTAAATGTTTAAACCATCATTATAATAATATTATAGTTTTATATAACAATATTAGTATTAGTATTATTGTTATTAATATTATTATTATTATTAAAAAAGAAATAAATGTTATTAACACGATGATAATGACAATGATTAAGATTATTATTATCTGTATTAGTATAATTAATATTTTTATTTCAGTTACGTTTTTTTAATTTTATTCAATTTAATTTTTTTCTAAAAACCTAGGTACACCCTTACCCTTCCCCTCCTTCCTCACTTTGCATGACTTCCCCCTGACCTTATATGTGACCTTCAATATGCCCTCTCCCTCCCCAGTGACGCTTTATCTATATGCACCTCCTCTGTCTGGAGACCCCATGTTCCGGCCGCGCCTCCTCTCACTAGAGACCCCCTTCTCCAAAAACTCCACTTCAGCTGCACCTTTTTTTCTGGTGGTCTCCACTTAGGTTCCACATCCCTTACTGGAACCTTCCTCCCTTGGTGTATTTCTCTTTCAATGTTTTTGTGTTTTTCTTTCTTGACTGAACACTAATGGGTATTGTTTTTGTGGTGTTGTCATTTCCTTCAAATTTAGAGTTGTGTGGAGGGTGTCTTGGGACCCATTGGCTCATGTTTCAGCAACCGCTAGCGAAGGTAAGGTGGTTCGGTTCAATTTGCTCTACCGCTGTCAATTTGTGGTATGTTTCCAAACCCATGAATTTTTTCTCACCCCTAATTTGATAGTGTTATAGTGTTTATGGGTGATTGGATTTATTTATAGGGTGTTGAAATCTATTTTAGTGGTTCAAATGCTTATACAAAAAGGTATGAATATGTAATAATATATATATATATATATATATATATATGAAATGATCATGTTCCCCAATGGAGTGGGGAACAAGTTCATTGGGTTAAGGGTATATATATATATATATATATGGATTTATGTGTGTACTAGTGGGATGCATCTTGGGTTAGAAAGCTTTTTATTGACCATCTTTTGAGTAATGTGACTCTGTGGTTCTCCTTTACAATTCATTCCATTGGTCCTATTGTAGTTTTTATTAATATGAAAATGTGATTCTCATACCTATAGTGTATTCACTTTGCCTCATGTAGTATTGTTTTATGAAAAAAATTGTTAAAATGGATTTTGAAGTGATCCTTAGTTCATGATCATGTGCGCCACTGTTAAGTGTATTGATTAAATGCACAATTTTTTTCAATAATTTTCTTATATATGATTATCACCTTTATGGTATCCTTTTCTAACCTTGATTTATATTTTGGAAGTGTCATATTTTACTAAAAATAGGATTTAAAAACTATTCTTTGAATATGAATATGTGTTTATGACCCCTTTGTATTTGAATTTTTTTTGTGTTTTTTAAAGGGAAAT
This sequence comes from Viscum album, assembly GCA_963277665.1. Classification (NCBI taxonomy): domain Eukaryota; kingdom Viridiplantae; phylum Streptophyta; class Magnoliopsida; order Santalales; family Viscaceae; genus Viscum; species Viscum album. Next base: position 1,299,103,579 of record OY728135.1, read on the forward strand.
CAATCCTTATTATTGAATTTGGAATTGATATTTTTTTGTTAAATTAGATTCAATGTGTGAATATTATGTAATGTGTGAATTTTATATCCTTAATGGATTGAGGATTGTGGTAGTTATGTTTTTTGAAAGGATACTCTTGGTTTTGGAAGGTATTTTTTGATTTTGGAATTAAATGTTTTTTGAAAGGATACTCTTTGTTTTGGAAGGTATTTTTTATTTTTGGAATTAAATGGATTTTTCAGGTTGGTTGATTATAAATGGTGTTTTTGTGAAAATGGGATTTAGATGTTTTCATGGATATTAGAATGTACCATTAGATGTTGTCACATCCATGGGTGAACTAGGTGAACACATATATGTGCATTGAAATTAAGATGAAAGTTTAAAGTTGTGATTTTTTCGCAACCCTTGATTTATAGAAATGGGTTTTTAAATATATTTTCTTTTGGTAAGAAAAGGACCATTTGGAATTGATCACATTAAAATGGTGTTTCCTTAGACTCTGTTATATAAATAATATTGTTCACTTTCTGTGGTTTCTAATAGGTGAGTTTAAATGAAATTGTAAAAATATATACCGACTTGGAACATGGATTTTTTTGGTAAATATTTGGCTTTAGGGGCAGTTTGGAAGGTTTTATAAAAATTTGTATTTCTCTAAATTTGATAAAGGCTTTTATAAAAAAATAATGAAACATGAAACCTAAAGTTCTATTGGGATATTCTTAATGAACTGGGGGTTCAAATTGTTTTGAAATGGATATTGATTTGTTTTCGGAAAAAATAAATTTGGGTGCATAAATCCAAAGGATTGTTTGGTATTTTTCATGTTTTTGAAGAAAAGGTTGAATGATCAAGTGATATGAAGGACTATTTGGAACTTTCATTAAAGTGATTTATATATCTATGTATAATGTGGCCACCCCTATCTAAGATTTCCTTTTACTGGGTTATCATATAGTTGATGTCTTTGTTTGGGGTAGGCAAGGGTGTTGGTGGTAGGTATGGTGAGTCACACATGTGATGGCCTCCCACATACACAATTTACTATACCATGGGCTCTTGAGAATATTTTAGGGTATTAAGTGATAGTTATTGACCAACCCCGATTAGACAGGTTGGCACCCCATGGATCACAGATAAGCCATGAGGGATGTGCCACTAGATTGATCAGTTTAGGGCGGCTAATGGTTATTAACATGGTGGATTCACCATACCCAGACATGTGGTTTCAAACTGAGTATGTCTAAGGGTCTTCTAAGGATGTTTAGGGTCCCCCATGGTTAATTTATATAACTGTTTTTTCTACTTTCCATTTCCTTTGGTTTCAACATTAACTATTCACTTAGTTATTTATTTTATGCACAACCCTATAGTTTTTCAATTAGGTGTTTGGTTTAATTTTTGGAAACTAAAGGATAGTCTATTTTGAAATTGAAATGTGGCTTGTGATGGATTTTCAAACGGGAAGCTATGTTTGTCTAATAATATGTGAAAAACTTATTTGTATAAATTTATTTTAAACTTGTGTTAATGGGTTGTTTCGGGAAAGAAAATTACATGGATTTCATTGTAGTTCATTCGATTTCTTACTGAGTATCTCTGTGCTCACCCATACTGTATCTATTCATTTTAAGGTTCCTCTAGTGTGGCATCTCTCTTGCAGCGAACTTGGTTCTAAGTTGGGTGGTCAACTATGAGGTCACATAGAGGTATGTGATGTTTTATTTTTTTTCCACTGTTAGTTTTCAGTTATATCTTTAGTCTTTATTTATTTTTTTCATTTAATATATGGGAAAAATCATTCAACTTGTTTAGTTTTGATGCCCGACACTAGTTGACAGCCCATGGGGATCATAAACACCCTTCAGTCCATGCTGCTGACCAACTCGGGTGACAAGTTCAAGGTCATCCCGGGTTGGTTCATGACATAAAAAATGTTAATAATTTAACCATAAAAAATGAATGGTATAAAATAGAAAATCCATAGTCCATCATATTATTAAACCTTAAATACAATATAGAAGATTTTATCATACTAATCACCTTAAATTAAGCATAAAATTCCACAAAGGATGTTGACATACATGAACATAATCTAACAAAATCATTAAAATTATTTTATATAAAATTATTATTTTTTACATTGAAATAGTTTAAAAGGTGTAGAATTATAAAATAAAAAATTTCTTTTGAAAATTACCTTGTGGAATTTTATGGGAATCCTTAAAAAATTAAGGGTTCATATTTGGGGAAAATTTTTTCTTACACTATATAAGTTAAAAAGACATTCTTTCATTAATTTTTCGAAAGTTAATAAGGTACGTTGTTTGGAAAAAAACAGAAATATTCCTTTAAAAATATTTTATAAAAAGGAAAACATGGGTAAAAAATTCATTAATAACGGTCTATAATATTTTGACATACATTTTTATGAAACATGGACATAGATGATAATTGTGTCTCAATAGATAGTTTGGTACATATAATCTTGGATAATAATGAGATTTTGAAATTAAACCATACCTTTTACGTTCTTTTAGTAAAGTGTGTGTTACCCTCTTTTATAATGGTTAAATAATGTTATTAAATTATTAAATAATTAAATAAATATTTATTATATCATATATGATCATCTTATATCGCTTTGGTAATAATATTTCAGTATTACCATTGTTTCAGGTATTAACTGCTTCGTTTTCCCATTTATGTTTTATCATGAAAATCATTAATGTTATTAAAAGGATGTATTTGATTCATTTAAATAATTATATTAAGTTCATAATTATTAATTTTTATATCATATAAATTTTATAATTATTCATGAATGGTTAATTTCGATAATTAATCTCACTGTGTCATAGAGATGATAGACCATACATACGGATGAGTGACGAAATCATTCCATTGATGGATAAATAGAATAGAATTGGATGGTAAATTATTTATACAAAATAATTATAATGTTTTATTAAGTATTTATATCCATTATACTCATCATTATATCCATGTAATTAATGGAGTGTGTAATAAAAAATTACACCACGACTTAGAGACGCTAAGTCGTACGTATGCACACATGGTGATATTATTATTTTCTGAATATATACAGAAGTAATTTGGTCGTCCCATACTCATAATAAAATATAATAATAATGATTAAAATGGATATATAAATTTATTATGGAAAAAATATTGGTATAGGAAGTAGAAGAAGAAAATAATTTGAATTGAATTGTAAAAACAATTACCTCTTCTTTGAGTGTCTCCTTTTTATTTTCACAAAAGTACACCATAGGCTGGCTTTCATCCCAATGTATGACCACTAGAATTAATTGAGGGATTTTTAGTGGATATTTTTTAGGGGCTTTCAGATAAAAAAGGTATTATGAGATATGATTCAAAGATATGGATTTGTGCTTATTTATGTAAAGACTAGTAAAATTCATGGAATTTTTTTTTCTTAATTTTCATTGGGATTTTACAAGAACACAGTTTCTGGCGGTACTTGATTCCGAGGCCCGGTGTGCCTTGAATTCTTATCCGAAGTTTAGCTCGGGTACGTTCAGTGAACGAACGAGCGGGTTTTCCTAACTTTTGAACTGGTGCTCAGAATCGAAATCTGACGACACCGATTGAATCGCAGCGCCCGTAATTGCTTAGAAAAACCTTTTCCGGAGCTGTGTTTGCTCAGCTGTGGTTTTTAATTTTTTTGGGTTAAGTAAAGGAACAAAATAAAAGTGATGCAACCAATTTTATTTTATTTAAATTTGATTAACCTAAGCTATGTGGTTGGTGTGGGACCCACAATATCCTACCCATTAGGTATGATATTTGTGAGGTGGGGCCCACACGAGCCCCACCATTTTTTTTCTTCACCCCCTCCATTAATAAGGTAACGCACCCGCACACCTTTTAAGTGGAAGTCAACCCTTGTGTTTATCTATTTATGAAATGACTCTTTTAATTTGGTGGTTTAAACATTCCAATTAATTCAATTAATTGATTGATTCAATTTTTTAATTTTCAAAGACGTTTGGTTGTGTGTTAATAAAACAAGACAAGTCTTATTTTATTAAGGGGTTCATTGTGTGTGAAGGATTGGGAGGATTTGCTAAAGGTCTTGATGTTCTCCTTCCTGGACGAAGAACGCGAAGAATGCCGACCTCCGACGAAGATCGACAAGAACGCCGGATCCTCGGAGATCTACGACGCGACACTGATGAATCTTTTCTCCACGACGCGACAATCCTCCTCCCACGACGCCTCCTTCTGCGACATGTAATCCTGTGACGAGCCTTCGTTCAACTATGCTCGAGGTAGGGGATTATTTTAATTGTTTTTTCGTGATTACTTCCACCGCCTTTCTTCATTTAAAATTGGGACGCCTGTTATCGCAATAACGAGAGGAGGTCAGACCGCGCGAACACGGCCGACCCCCCTCTCCCATTGGTTGTTTGATATTGTTTGTGGCACGAGCAAGGCAACGCGATGACGAAGCACCACACGGGAAATATTAATGGAAGGGAGGAGAAGCACTGCATCGTCGCTTCGCGCCGTTGAAGACAAACTAAAACACCGCACCGTCGCGCCGCGCCATAGAACCACAAAGGCACTGCGGACGGAGCAGGGCCGTGACAGAGGGGTGCGGCGTCGTCACGCTGTGCCGAATGGACAAAGGCCGCGGCAGAGCAGGGAACGGCGGCCGGTTTATGACCGCCGGCGTCGGAGTAGGGGGACGGGACCGCCCCGGTCCCGTGGGGGCAGAAGCCGGCTGACCGATGTGGTCCGGCCAGTCAGGGTGAAGTTCCGGGGGTCGCAACCCCCGGATGGCCAATAGGAGTGCCCCCCACATGGGGACCACTGTTTCACAACGCAGGGGGCAGCGCCCCCCCCTCCCCCCCTCATCGCTCGGCCGTTCCGGCCGAGCCGCCTGGCCACGATGGCCAGGCCAGGCCGCACCGGCTGGGCCAAGCCATGCCTACCGGGCCGGGCCGCGCCCTAATGGGCCGGACCCGGACCCAGGTCGGGTCGACTCGGTTCGGGCCAACCCAGGGGGTATCGGGCCGGGTCAGACCGGGCCCGAACCCCCACTTCCCTGACCTCTTTCGGTCTTTTTCCCATTACTCGGGCTGCAGACCTCGGATCGACACACCGTCAGCTGCGATGCGACCCTTGTATCGAGCCAGTAGTTTCAGTATATTACACTCAAGGTTTCGGAGAAATTTGGGTTCGTCTGGGTTGGTTCGTACACAAAACCAACCGGGCCCTCGGACCGGAAACGCTTATAACTTGAGCTCTGGACATCCGATTGACGTGCCGTCAACTTTGATGGATTCATATTTGTGAGATGGACATTTTGGCTTAGTTATCTCGAGGTTTGGACACAGTTGGAGTATGGTTGGGTTGGGTTTGACTTAAAACCCAACCGGGCCCCTGGGACGAAAAAGCCAATAAATCTCAGACCGGGCGTCCGATTGACGCGCCGTTTGTAACGTTGAGTTCCTATTGAAGATACAAAACTTTTCGATACATCAACTTCAGAATACGTGTCAATTGATGTATCAGACCCTTGGCTCATGGAGCAGACCCTCCCGAACGAGTTTGCTATGTGCGGGAACCCTAGAGCTAGCTGCGACTGCGACGACGATGACGACTGTAGAGAAATCCTCCATGGATTCGACGGCGACGACTACAACAACCAGAGATCCTACATGGGTCAGTGCTACCAATCCTGTGTGGGTCAGTTCTAAGCGGTCCTGTGTGGGCCAGCACATACCGATCCTATGTGGGTCAGATTCTGTGCGGGTCATTGTGGGGGTTAGTACCTATCGATCCTTTGTGGGTCATTGCGGGGGTTAGTACCTATTGATCTTGTGTGGGTCCGACGGCTTAGATGAATCAGTGGCTACATCTAATCATCTCTATCATTTTACGAAGAAGTATACCTGTGTGAGCTGAATCTTGACTTTCAATCATTATCTTCGATATGATTGACTTGATTTCCTGTGTGAATTGTGTTATGCAATCCTGTGTGGACGTGATCGAACTTGGGCTCAGATGTTGGAGCCGAACTGGAATTGATGACATAGGTATATCTATGGGCATATACCTAAGTATTGTCAGATGTTACTTCGTGATTGTATATTTCCTTTTTGGATTATCCTTTGTGCATTCTGGGAGACCTTTGGGGGTCTCGGGGTCCCTACTATGTAGCTTATAGTCACCCCTACATGGGCTATGCCCGCACTACGTTGTGTTGGATGCAGACGACGGACAACGCTGATCATGGTTGAGGCTTGCAGAGCAGGTCAGTACCTGGAGGTGGACCACTGGGTGGGACGTACACGGAGCGGACGGATGGACCCGAGGAGGTGAGGTGGCTGTCTGTACCCACCCTTCAGCTGGGACTACTAGTGGACAACTCGATGTTGCGGCATTACTTTTCAGTTGTTGTACTTCCTTTTTCAGTTTTACTTTACTTCAGTTTGGGTTTGTATTCTAGCCCACATAATTTACCGCACTTTCTATTGCACCCATCTTTACTTAGTGTTTACTTCTATTTTCTTGATTGCTCTGTGGTGTTTGTTTACTTTGCAAAGGAAATTCCTTCCCTTTTAATCGGGAATTACACCTTGGGGCTAGTCATCAGCCCCTGGCCTATGGAAGGTGGGCTTGTAGTAGTCATGGCCCGGGCCCCGAGGATGGGTCGTTAGAAATTTGTATCAGAGGAGTTCGGTTCTACCGTAGAACTTTGGAGACTGATCATTCTTCTATGTGATGAAATAGTGTTAAGGGTATTGGGTGTGGTTATCAGTCCAGGGAGACCAGTGTTGGTGCGGCGGCCGACGTATCCATACAATGGACCCTAACTTATGATTTCCAACTTAATGCATGAAAACATTGATTGCATGTGTGTTTCATGTTTTCTTTGTGATTACTTTGTGTCAGTTCACCAGGTATACTATTTGACCATGGCGCACCTATTTCTTTTCATGATGGCCCCACGACGGCATCCATCTAGGGTTCCGAGCATTGTGCGGGATGACAGCCCACTGAGCGAAGAGGCCTCGGTACATGGCCCTTTGATAGCAGAGGCACCAGCGGAACGTCTACCCACCGAGCCATCGATGCTACTAGCCCCAGCTGCTGACGATGCACGTCGCCTTAGTGCACTGCACGAGTTTCAGCGTCAGCGAGCACCCAGGTTCCACGGGGAGATGGACCCTCAGGCAACCGAGGATTGGCTGGAGGTAGTTGTACGAGTTTTCCATTTGGTAGGGACACCAGCAGACCTCATGGTGATCCTTGCAGTGAGTCTCCTACACGAGGCAGCATGCAGATGGTGGAGTGTGATGCTCCAGGTGCACGATGAGGCATCTCTACTCTGGATGGAATTTTAGAGCCTCTTCCGCTCGGAGTTCGTCCCAGCCACCCTCCGTGCGGTGCGCATACACGAGCTACTACAACTGCGGCCGGCAGCTTGACAGTCACCCAGTACTCGGCGAGATTTACCGACCTCTCGCACTATTCGACGGACATGGTATGGGACCCATTCTTCCGGGCCCGGACCTTCGAGTAGGGATTGAGGCATGATATTAGGGCATCGCGGATCTCCCTCCGCATTCTGACACAGGTAGGGGTACTGGAGTGAGCCCTACTCATCGAGAGCTTTCATGCTGAGTCTACACCAGCAGAAAGACATACTGCAGGGCGGAACGTAGCAGAGTCTTCTGCAGCTAGCAGTCGATGGATGACACATGGGTCCAGGCGGACCAGACCCTCAGGACGACGACCTCAGGACGATGGCTCAGAGGTGCAGGGCACACAGCGCAGAGCCAGTCTTTCGAGAGGCATATAGTGCTACGCATGTGGCGGGCAGGGCCACATGGCTCGTGACTGCCAGACCCGCCATGCGGAGGAGCAACAGACGGTTGAGGGGCCACCCAGGAAAAGGCAGAGGGTCGACCGTGGCGGTCCTTAGGGAGTAGGAAAACGAGGCAGAGGATCTGGCCGAGCAGCAGGTGGTGGGAGACGCTTTGAGGCTCCACCACCACCACCACCAGGAGGTCCACCCCAACCCCAGGGAGCTGGCGGGTAGAGACAGGCACAGCTTCAGGCAGTGGAGGCCTACGACAATGGCATGCCCAAGATGATTTTAGGTACTATCTATGTCTATTCCACCCTTGCTGCAGTTTTTATAGACACATGAGCGAGTCATTCTTTCATAGCCGTTGCCCTTGTTCGGAGCTCGAAGATTCCAACGGTGCTGTTGGATCGATCCTTACGGCTAGAGACTCTTATGAGAGCAGACTCGACGATTATGCACTGGTTCCGGCTGTGTGATTTTACTCTAGGAGGCGAGGGCATTGGCTGGGATCTTCTTTTAGCAGCGTCGAGGCCTTACGATGTCATCTTGGGCATGGATTGGTTATCTACAGTCCATGCTCAGATTGACTGTATTAGGCGCAAGGTGCGGTGTGTACGCACCGACGGGAGCAGGTTCACCTTCACTGGCGAGAAGGGAGCCTTCGCAGCACAGGATGGACTCCCGCAGAGGAGAGGACATCCCATCACTCATCAGCAGTCTAGACTCATCCTAGGAGCAGTTGACGTGTAGAGGCTTGGTTTTTCCAGCAGTGGTGGATCTGTATGAGGACGTTTTCCCCGACGATGTTCCAGGACTACCTCCTCGCAGAGAGGTATACATTTATATTGATTTGTACCCAGGGAAAGCCCCGACATCCACCCCAGCATATTGAATGGCTCCCACTGAGCTTCGAGAGCTACGAGTACAGTTGGAGGACTTTCAGGGCAAGGGATTCATCTGACCCAGTGTTTCACCCTGGGATTCCCCGATATTGTTCGCCAAGAAGGCAGATGGTAGCTTGCGACATTGTGTCGACTATCGTCGCCTGAACCAGGTGATCATGAAGAACAATAATCCGCTACCGAGGATTGATGACCTCTTCGATCAGCTCAAAGGAGCATGATGGTTCTTGAAGATAGACCTCAGTTCAGGCTATCATCAGCTCAGAGTTCAGGACAAGGACATGCAGAAGACGACCTTAAGATGTCGGTATGGTCACTATGAGTTCTTGGTTATTCCATTCGGTGTAATGAATGCTCTAGAAGTGTTCATGGGCCTCATTAATAGGATATTTCAGCCATTCCTTGATTGATTTTTCACGGTCTTCATCGACGACATTTTGATATACTCGACGACTGAGGAGGAGCACGCCTACCACTTGTGGGTTGTACTGGACACACTCCGAGAGAACTAGCTATATGGTAAGCTCTCGAAGTGTCAGTTCTGGATACACAAGGTCCACTTCTTGGGACACATCATCTCGGAGGCGGGAGTTGCGGTGGATCCTGCGAAGATCAAGGCAGTGCTATCTTGGGAGCCACCCAGGAGCGTGACGGAGGTGCGGAGTTTCTTGGGACTAGCTGGATACTACCGGATATTTTTGCCAGACTTCTCCAGATTTGTGGCACCACTCTCAGCTTTGATGAAGAAGGGGAAACCCTTTCTGTGGTCAGACAGATGTCAGTATAGCTTCCAGGAGCTTAGACAGAGATTGACTAGCTTACCTATCTTGAGGCTACCAGAGGAGAGAGTTGGTTACGTAGTTTACTGCGATGCATCAGGGACCAGACTTGGATGTGTCCTGATGTAGGAGAGGACCGTGATATCCTGTGGATCATGATAGTTGAGGCAGCATGAGCAGAACTACGCTACCCATGTCCTAGAGTTAGCAGTAGTGGTCTTCGCTCTGAAGATGTGGCGACACTATCTAATGGGCGGGCGCTTTACAGTCTATTCGGACCATCAGAGTCTCAGGTACATCTTCTCGCAAAAGGACATGAACTTGAGACAACGAAGATGACTCAAGTTCTTCCAGGACTTTGACTTTGAGATAGTCTATACTCCTGGAAAGGGGAACGTAGTAGCTGATGCTCTCAGCTGGAGGACGGGAATTCAACTACTTTGGGAGGCGACTGAGTAGCTAGCCGCTTTGCATATATCCTTCGTGGATAGAGATGGAGAAGCCTTTCTTCAGTCACTCATAGTCACTCCTCCACTACTACAATGGGTCATAGAGGCACAATGTGGGGAACCGACTCTGAGATGCGGCATACACAAATATCCTCAGGACAGGCACATGATGGTTTCTATTTAGGAGGAGATCACGACGTCCTTTTTAGAGGACGTACCTTGGTACCCGTTGCTTTACAAGAGGAGGTGCTGAGAGAGTTTCACACTTCCCCTTTGGTGGTATATCCTAGAGTGGCGACGATGTACCAGGATCTCAGTAGATAGCACTAGTGGCCGGGCATGGAGAAGGTTGTTGAAGAGTTCGTTTCTCGATGCCTCACCTGCCAGCAGGTGAAGGTAGAGCACCAGGTACCCGCAGGCTTGGTACAACCCTTGGAGGTCCTGGAGTGGAAGTGGGATGACATATCTATGGACTTTGTGACTGGACTTCCACGCACTTCCAGAGGTCACGACTCCATTTGGGTGATTGTCGACCAACTCAAATCACCGCTGTGCTAGACAGATCATGGGGAGTCAGCACTTGTGGGACCAAAGATGGTCCAAGCCACGATAGAGAAGGTCCAAGTCATCCAGGAGCGGATGAGGACAACTCAGAGGTGGCAGAAGTATTATGCTGATAGGAGGCGGAGGCCACTGGAGTTCGAGGATGGAGACCACATCATCTTGCGGGTCACACCTCGACGTGGATTACAGAGATTTGGACGAGGCGGAAAGTTGTCTCCATGCTTCATCGGACCATTCTAGGTCCTCAGTAGGATTGGAGAGGTGGTTTATCGCCTGGCTCGACCACCTCAGTTGCACCGGGTTCACGACGTCTTCCACGTATCTCTGCCGAGGAGATACGTGCACGACCCGACACATATCATTGACCACTGGGAGCTGGACATTGATGATGGGGAAACATTTGCTGAGGTCCTGGTGGAGATTGATGATCGACAAGAGCGGGTCCTACGTGGACGGTCGATTCCTCTGGTGCGCATAAGATGGAAGCACGGGAACCTCCAAGAGTGCACTTGGGAGCGAGAGGCTCAGATGTGTGCACAGTACCCACATTTGATTCCCTAGTTTATGATGTATCTTTATGGGAATGCAAATCCCTGAGGTGGGAGTAATGTAAAGACCCATAGAAATCAAGGGAATTTTTTTTCTTAATTTTCTTTGGGATTTTACAAGAACGCAGTTTCTGACGGTACTTGATTCCGAGGCCCGGTGTGCCTGGAATTTTTATCCAAAGTTTAGCTCGGGTACGTTCAGTGAACGAACAATCGGGTTTTCCTAACTTTTGAACCGGTGCTCGGAATTGAAATCCGAGGACACCGATGGAATCACAGAGCCAATAATTACTTAGAAACACCTTTTCCGGGGTTGCGTTTGATCGGGTGTGGTTTTTAATTTTTTTTTTGTGTCAAGTAAAGGAATAAAATAAAAGTGGTGCAACCAATTTTATTTTATTTAACATTGATTAACCTATGATAAGTGGTTGGAGTGGGACCCACAATATCTTACCCACTAGGTAGGGTATTTGTGAGGTGGGGCCCAGACGAGCCCCACCGTTTCTATTCTTCACCCCCTCCTTTACTAAGGTAACGCACCCGCAACCCTTTTAAGTGGAAGTCAACCCTTGCATTTATCTGTTTATGAAACGCCTCTTTTAATTTGGCGGTTTAAACGTTCAAATTAATTCAATTAATTGATTGATTCAATTTTTGAATTTTCAAAGTCGTTTGGTTGTGTATTAATAAAATAAGACAAGTCTTATTTTATTAAGGGGTTCATTGTGCGTGAAGGCTTGGGAGGATTTCGTCAAGGTCTTGAAGTTCTCCTTCCTCGATGAAGAACGTGAAGAACGCGAAGAACACCGACCTCTGACGAAGGTCAACAAGAACGCCAGATCCTCAGAGATCGATGACATGACGCTGACGAATCTTTTCTCCACGACGCGGCGATCCTCCTCCCGCGACGCCTCCTTCCACGATGTGCAATCCCGCGATGAGCCTTCGTTCAACTACGCTAGAGGTAGGGGATTATTTTAATTATTTGTTCATGATTACTTCTGCCGCCTTTCTTCATTTCAAATTGGGCCACCTGTTATCGTAATAATGAGAGGAGGTCGGACCACACAAACACGGCCGACCCCCCTCTCGCCTAGGTTGTTTGATATTGTTTGCGACACGGGTAAGGCAACGCGGTGCTGGTGCACCGCGCAGGAAATATTAAAGGAAGGGTGGAGAAGCACGGCGCCGGTGTGCCGCGCCGTTGAAGACAAACTAAACTGCGACACCGTCACGCCGCACCAGAGAACCACAAAGGCACTGCGGCCGAAGCGGGGCCGCGGCGGAGGGGCGCGGCACCGTCGCGCCATGCCGGACGTACCAAGGCCGCAACCATAGGCTGCTGCGAAGCAGGGAACGTCAGCAGGTTTCCAGCCATCGGCGTCAGAGCAGGGGGACGAGACTGCCCCGGTCTCGTGGTGGCAGCAGCCGGCCAGCCGGTGTAGGCCGAACGGTCAGGGGGAAGTTCCGGGGGTCGTAACCCCCGGCTGGCCAACAAGAGCGCCCCCCCCCCCCACATGGGTGCCGCGGTTTCACAACGCATGGGGCATCGCCCCCCCTCCCTCATAGCTCGGCTGTTACGGCCGAGCTGCCTGGCCACGATGGCCAGGCTGAGCTTCCAAGTCGGGCCGGGCCACACCGGCCGGGCCGGGCCAGACCCGGACCTGGGTCGGGTCGACCCGGTTCAGGCCGACCAAGGGGGTATCGGGCCGGGTTGGACCGGGCCCGAACCCCCACTTCCCAGACCTATTTCGGTCTTTTGCCCATAACTTGGGCTTCTGACATTTGATCAACGTAACGTCAACTACGATGCGACCCTTGGATCGAGACGGTCGTTTTGGTATATTACACTCGAGGTTTCAGAGAAATTTGTGTCCGTCCGGATTGGTTCATACACGAAACCAACCGGGCCCTCGGAGCGGAAATGTTTAGAACATGAGCTCCGGACATCCGATTGACATGCCGTCAACTTTGATGGATTCCTCTTAGTGAGACAGACCTTTTGGCTTACTCCGCTCGAGGTTTGGACGCAGTTGGAGTACGTTCGGGTTGGTTTTGACTTAAAAACCAACCGGGCCCCTTGGACGAAAAAGCCAATAACTCTCAGACCAGGCGTCCGATTGACGCGTCATCTGTGACGTTGAGTTCCTGTTTGACGATACAGAACTTTTGGACACAACAACTTCAGATTACGTGTGAGTTAATGTATCAGCCCCTCGACTCATAGAGCGGAGCCTCCCGAATGAGTTTGATGTGTGCGGGAACCCTAGAGCTGGCTGCGACTGCGACGACGATGACGACTGTATAGGAATCCTCCGTGGATTCGACGACGATGACTACAACACTCAGTGATCCTACGTGGGTTAGTGCTACCGATCCTGCGTGGGTCAGATCCTGTGTGGGTCAGCGCTCAGTGGTCCTGTGTGGGCCAGCACATACCGATCCTGTGTGGGTCAGATCCTCTCTGGGTAATTGCGGGGGTTAGTACCTATCGATCCTTTGTGGGTCATTGCGGGGGTTAGTACCTATCGATCATGTGTGGGTCTGATGGCTTAGATGAATCAGTTTCTACATCTGATCATCTCTATCTTCTTACGAAGAAGTATACCTGGGTGAGCTGAATCTTGACTTTCAATCATTATCTTCGATATGATTGACTTGCTTTCTTTTGTGGATTGTGTTGTGCTATCCTGTGTGGATGTGATCGAACTTGGGCTCAGATGTTGGAGATGGACTAGAATTTATGACTTAGGTATATGTATGGTCATATACCTAAGTAGTGTCGGATGTTACTTCGTGATTGTATCTTTCCTTTGTGGATTATTCTTTGTGGATTCTGGGAGACCTTCAGGGGTCTCGTGGTCCCTACTAAGTATCTAATACTCACCCCTGCATGGGCTATGCCCGCACTAAGTTGTATTGGTTTTAGATGAAGGACAGTGCTGAATGTGGTTGAGGCTTGCGGAGAAGGTCGGTACTTGGAGGTGGACCATAGGGCGGGACGTACACGTAGCAGACGGCTGGACCCGAGGAGCTGAGGTGGCTATCTGTACCCACCCTTCAGGTTGGACTACTAGTGGACAGCTCGATGTTGCGACTTTACTTTTTAGTTGATGTACTTCCTTTTTTAGTTGTACTTTTTTTTCAGTTTGGGGTTGTATTCTGGCCCACATACATTATCGCACTTTCTATTGTAACCAACTTTACTTAGTGTTTACTTTTTATTGCTTGCTTGCTCTGTGGTGTTTGTTTACTTTGCAAAGACATGCCTTCCCTTTTTATCGGCAATTACGCCTCGGTGCTAGTCGCCAGCCCCTTGCATATGGAAGGCGGGCTTGGGGTAGTCACGGCCCAGGCCCTGAGGATGGGTCATGACATTTTATAAGAGAGGGGATGGGCACTTCTAGAAACTCCAAAACTATTATTTTAATTTAAAATGATTTTATAATTTAAATAGATCCAAATTGATTTATTTTTAGGATAATATGAGGATGGGTATAAATAATCTCAATAAATTATTTTTAGAAATGTTTAGGTCACAATATTAACCTTTTCTTTAGGATTTGACCTTTAGTTAAACAATTTAACGCTTACCGTGTTTACTTGTATTTTTTTAATATAGGGTTAATATAGTTACCATAAAATTAAAAACGAACCCCAATTGGAACATTTATGACATATATAACATTATCATAGGTATTTGGACAAAACTTATATTTTATTGAATTTTATAACATGTAATAAAATATTTTCTATTTTAAAGTATCTTTTATGTCATTTTCAATACTATTCAATATTTATATTTTTAAAATTATCAAAACCACATGATAATATATAACCAATACTTTAAATACATCACTAACATTCTACGTTATCAATAAAATTCATTTATTTATTTAATTAAGTAATATTATATTTATTTTAATATTTTTATTGTCATTTATTTTATATTTATACTAATAAAATAGTTTTTGTTTTACTATTGTGTCATCATTAGTGGTGATTATTTAATATATAAAAATTATAAATTAATTAATAGAAAGTAGATAATTAGTTTATATTTCTAAATTCCTTTTCTTATCAAATATTTCTCTTGTTAATATCTATATTAAAACTATTATCCTTATAATAAATGAGAGTGTGACATTTTGTCACATTCATGGAATTTAATAATTTTCATGTAATATTCATGGAAAAGTGTAAATTAAAGGATTTAATTTCTATCCATAGATTATAAGGGCCGAATTTAGTCATATAATGGGATTTTTAAATGTTTTAGGGTAATTTTAGAATTTTTTTTATCCTTAATTAACCGATTTTCCCTTAAAGGTGGTATTAAAAAAATTACTAAAGTTACTATTTGTAATGTAAAAAAATAAAATAAAAGTATTTATATAATTTGAAACCAAAAATTCCAAATATGGAATCAATTTTTTAAAATTAAAAACCCAAAATTTATAATAATTAAATAAAATTAATGTAGTGGATGAAACTAGAAAATGAGTTTTTTAAATGTAAAAACACTCAAAAGATAGTCATGGGTTTATATACAATTTTAATGTGAAAATAATTCCAATGAACTACATTATATTTAATTATTAAAATATAATCTACTTATAATTTTAATCAATTAAAATTTTAAATTTAACAATTTAAATTATTTTGTGGAAAAAATTTTATTTCAATTAAAATTTAGAATTTTCACTATTCATCAAAACATGAAACATATAAAAAATGACAAAAAATTGAACGAAAGTAAATTTTGATATTAAACTTTCAAAGAAGTATTTTTATTGTAAATTTAATTTAAAAATGCCTCAAATACTAGATTTAAAATAGGTGTTCTATCAAAAGGCAGAAAACTGATTTTTTTGAAAAATACATATTTTATTCAAAAAAATGAAATCTTTCTCATATCGTGTCAAAACAACACATAATATGATTACTAAGATTATATTGAATATATAAAATTTAAAATTTTGATAATAATATTAATAGATTCAAATTTAATTTCTAGGTTATATATTATATTAAATAATAATATTTTATTAATATATTGTTATTCGGAAAAAATGGGCCTTTCATGTAACACAATCCAAATCATTGCAATGTGTATGATAAATTTAACATGGTTTTGTGTAAATCAAGAAAAATAAAATAAAACATTTATAGAAATTAAACTATTATAAATTATTAGGGAGTTACATGGTCCCTGAGGATGAGGAATCCAACACCATCAGGGTGCCACATGATACATTAAATTTTCAGGAAATTCCCTTATGTTTGAAGAATTATGGATCCATATATTAGCCTGACATTCACCACATAATCAAACAGATTATTGAGACTCTAGTGGAATGCTACATCGATGATCTGGTGGTCAAATCCCACCAGTATTATGACCATTTTAGAGATTTTGATAAATGGTTCAACTTCCTCTACTCCCACCATCTGAAGATGAAACCCTTTAAATGTGCTTTCAGGATGACCTATATAATGTTCCTTGGTTTCATTTTAAAAAATATTTGAATTTACATTGATCTATAGAATATCAATGATATTAGTCAAATTCCTCCACCGAGAAACCTCTAGGAGCTCTGTGTCTTTCATGGCCACTCAACCTCTATACACCAATTCATTTTGAATATATATAAAAAGTATAAGACCTTTTCTAGACTCATGATGAAAGGTGAGGTCTATGAATGGGATGAAGAGTGCCAGACCACTTGTTGAGGAGTTCAAGATATATCTATTGTAGCCTTTAGTTCCTATGGTACCCATCTCTGGAAGGTTGTTGGTACTTTATGTGACTACCCTGGAATGATTCCTCCGCACCCTTGTCACCTAGAAGAACAATTAAGGGAAAGGGAATAGTTTTTACTATGTTAGTTGAATTCTCCTCGACAGAAATCCAAGATATTCTCCTATCAAGGAGATCTGCATTGCACTAGTTTTTGAAGAGAATATGTCTCAAAATTACATGCAGCATCATGATATACAACTGGTGTCCCACTAGGATCTACTAAATTATATTTTGAACTGCCCCATGTTGGATGGCCTTCTAGCTTGGTGGGAAGTGATCCTTAAGCAGCTCTACCTAATGTTCATTCCAAAGATTTCCATAAAAGGTTAGGTAATGGATGATTTTGTGTTTTCCCCTTCATCCCCCATAGAGTAGTATCTAGATCTTTATATTACTGAAAAATACATCCTCTTAGTGGATTAGGCTATTCCATGATTGAAAAAAAATTCCAATGGTTCCTCATGGAGTCCCACTAGAAAAAGGATTAATGATCCTCGACTCAATAGAGTGGTCTTGGGAATTGTATTCATCATGCCTACACAATCTATCTTTCCTTGTTCGTTCTTGATGTCATAAGGCTTTACCTACAATGTGACAAAGTATCGGCCTCTCATCACTATCCATGAGTTGGTTCTTGAGATTGATGTTCCCCACCTGTAAGATAAATTTTATTCTGAGGTAGTTATCATGTTGATTAATAGTTATTACATCATCAGGAAGCCCAAGCTCCTGCTATTGATAAAGCATTCTCTCCAGTAGACAGTCCAGTTCCCTTCTCTATAGGAGGTGACTCATGTTCCCCTGTCCCAGAATGATCGAGATGATGCCCTATCCAGTCTAGTTACTTCTCTAGAAGAGCCTGAACAAGATTATTTGTTCATTCATGTGGCGCACCCAAGGCCCATCACCCTTGTCAGTCCAGATGATGAAAACCAGTAGGTAAACCACCTTTCCACCTATGCTTCCACATCATTTCCGCTTGATCCCCTAGAGATAAAGTAACATTTGATTGGAAAATTCCTTTAATTGAGAATCCCCATTACACCAATCTCAGATAGGACAGAGCCAAGCCTGAGAAAATATTTCATCATGTCGTTTAATTCACCCCTCGGAGTGGTCCCATCCAATAGAAGACTCTATATAGATAAGTGTTGTGTGGAATTGTTCTCTACTATTGTCAAGTTGATGGTATTCTCCAAGTAATTTATGAATTCCATGTTTACTATTAAAGTTCCCCATATATATTAATGAAGCTCTACAAATAGATTCAAATATTGGGATACTTTTGGTCAACCATGGTCCATAATTTGATTGAGTTATCCAAGAGGTTCCACACTATTTATATCCATTCCAATTTTGTTCATAGATCGCTTAATCCCCTTTATACTACAATATACTCTTAGCCCTTTGCAATTAGGGGAATCAATGCCGTGGGACCATACCCACTAGTAATATATCGCTACTATAGGTTTATTCAGATGATGATAGATTTATTCTCCATGTGGGCAGTAGTTATCCCTCTCAAGGAAGCCAAGGCCCGATCTACTATTTAATTTATGAGCTCCAACATCATCCATCAATTCATAGTCCATCATGATATTCTCACCAGTAATGGAAAAATATTTAGATTATCTAGGTATAATAATTTTTACAACAAGTAAATTATCTGATCCAACCACACCTCTTTCTACCATGCACATGAAAATGGCTAGATTGAGGAATTAAACATGACACTCTCTAGAATTTTGCAGAATATAGTGGGTCGGAATAAGAGATGTTCACTAGAAAATCTCCCCATCACTCTCTGACATCCTTATAAGAAGACTTGTAATTATACCATGGTGAATCTATATTCCCTATTATATGAAACAAAGTCATTCATCTCCATCATGGTTAAGTTACCATCACATCGTACACCTATTTATGATTAGTAGACATCATATAGAGTAGCAGATGTCCATCTGGCCGAATTGGAACCTCTTGGCAAGAATATGATTCTAGAATTTCATAATCTAGAGAGGAACCACAAAAAGACATCTAAAGATCTCAAAAATACATTTCACATTCTCCCCTTCCATCAACATGACACAGTTTTGGATCTTGAGATCTGATGACTCCTAGTAGGAACCTTCTAAAGTTTGAACCCAAATAAAAGGAATATACATCATTCACAATGTCTATCCTAAAGGTGTATACTCTTTGGTAACCATGGATGGTAAGATAATTACTCCTCACACTAATTCCATGTTCCTTTAATAGTAATTTTCATGATAAAAATCTCCTTAATCCTAAATGATTTTAAACTGTTTCATCCTTCTTGACATTAAATTGCATGGAAACTCCCGATCGTCCAACATGATAATAAACTGCATAGTGTTCCTTAGGGTCTGATCTCTATGACCTTAAACTAAGATCTACTTATTCCAAGAAAAATGACATTAAACTTTCACTACAACAATATTAGTAATTATAGAAGGGTTTTTAGTTGTAGTTTAAGAAATTATTGTTAAAAAATTGTTAAAATATAGCGGCCATTTTTTAAAAATCACCACTATTTTTAAACTATAAACAATTCTTCTCCTATCCCCCATACTCGAAACACCATAATTGAACACCCCTTCATATATTTCCTTGACTTCATGAGACCCATAACTCTCCCACTAGCCCAAATTTCTCCATCACCAGTGGTTGAATCTTCTACCATTGTCTACCCCACCCCCGAACCAAACAAACTTCCCCTCTCTTCCTCCAACGCTACTAAACCGTAACCCATCACATCGACCACACTTATCCCCCTCGTCTCTAGATACCTCCTCCATCGTCTTCCCATTCACACCAAACTCTGTCACAGCCAGCCTTTCTCCCCCCCGATTCCGTGAAGCCCTTGGTATAATTCTTTTAATCTGAGTACACTTTTAATATAGGAATGAAATACATGATTTAATTTTTTTGTTGTTTATTAATTGAAGTTTTCAGTTTGAATATATGTTTTTGGAATTGGGATGTGCTGAAAGGTATTCTTTCTGGGTTTCTCTTCTTCTTCTGGTGAATTGGTTGATTTTGATGTGCTTCTATATGTGGGTTTTCATTTTCTAAGGTAGTATCATCTTCACTATGTAAATAATATTATGGTTTGTTTGAAATTTATAGTTTTTTTCCTATTTTTTGCATGAATGGTTTG
This sequence comes from Viscum album, assembly GCA_963277665.1. Lineage (NCBI taxonomy): Eukaryota > Viridiplantae > Streptophyta > Magnoliopsida > Santalales > Viscaceae > Viscum > Viscum album. Next base: position 1,299,123,675 of record OY728135.1, read on the forward strand.
GTTTTATCTAGATTGGATGGATTCTTCCAACCTTCTGGGTGTTAATAAATGGTTGGCATCCATAATGATGGCTTGAAGATTTATAGAAAAACAATTCACTTTTGGTGATTATACTTTTCCTTTATTATACAATAATTATGTTTTTACTATGTTTAAGGATGATTAAAAGTTATTTTGGGTGATGTATTGGGTTGATACACCTATATTAGGGTATTGATTGATACTCAAGATCAAAACATGATTTCTATAGTTAGTATAGTTCTAGTTACAAATTTGTTTCTATTTGGTAATTTTTTGAACAGGTGGGTGGCCCATATGACACACTGGTTTCCCTTTGGTGGTGGTTGATTATTTTTTGGATGGTGTGTTTTCTTTGTCTCAAAAGACCTTGAAGGCATATATTTAAAAATAAAAAATATAGAATTTTATAGAATGCCCTCCAATAGTTATATTTATGAATATATACCTTTCTTTATGAATAGTTTACAATATTTTCCTTTTAAAATATACATAACAACAAAATTATTTTTTATTAAACTTATTATAAATGAATATTTTTACTTATGATGGAATAATTATATTGCTTTGGAATTAGATGACCATGTCTTAAATTCCATAATAAAATCTATTAATTCATGCTAAGATAACACGAGTTTTTTATATCACCCATATGAAATGGATTTTATTTAGTCCACATAACTTTTTTCATTTCTCTTTATATTATATTCTCATAACTAAGAATAAATTATTCCCAAATGAATCTTTATTTTATACATCAAAAAGATTAGAAACACATAACACAATTTGTTTTAATTCATTAACAAAAATATTATTATTTATTATTTTATCTTTTCTTCCCCAATATCCACTGAGCGAAGTCATTTGATTGTGAGAAACCCATCTTCTCATCTACTATATCATATTTAGAAAATAAATTTATATTCTTATATTTAGATAACATTATAACAATTTGTAATGATGAATAATTTGACTTGTTAGATTTATTTTTATAGAATCATCTACTAATTTCATCTTCCACAGTACTCTCCCATTATATTCCTGAATATAGGATAGTTTCAATGAAACACCCAATACATCCAAACATGAAACATTTTAAAGTTAGATTAATCGTGTATTTTACTATCCCTCAACTTAATTTTCATGAGATAAAAAACATTCCTCATAATGATATCATTCATAACATCATAATAATCTATGTAACTTGATTATACATCAATAATAATATTATTTTTATTTTTTAGTTTTGAGACACTGAGGGATGTTTCTTTTTCCTACTTTACCTTCTTGAAAAAATAATATCTCCTCATATAATAAGATATTAAAATGTTGTGTCAATAATCAAAATGGATAATACTTATATGTTTATCTTTTAAAGAAGATACATTAGAATCAAAATTATCATATTAGATTCCTTAAAATCTTTTATACCATATAATAATAATAAATCATTTCACTATAACCTATGATTTTTCTTAAAACATCATTTTCACTTATTAAGAAAGAGTCAAATGTTTAATCATCATTTCATCAAATCTTATTATATTTAAACCTCCAAATTTTTAAATTCCATTACTCCAATTTATTATTTTAATTATAGAGATTGAAATTTATATTTCAAATGGATTTATTTGTTATTATTATATTGAAATTATGAAATTTAGTACCTCAAAGAGAATAAAAAATAGCATTACATGCATGTACCACATTATAAAAATTCTTCTAATATGTATGTACTGTATTATTTCATTAAATTCACTATAAAAATTTATCTCTTAATCCATAGGGGTACTTCTGACATTTTTGGAATTATTTATTCCTTTTCAGACTTCTCAATCAAGTGTCTGATCTCTCGTGAGTTCTTTTACAGTGTTTTCCCCCTTTCACCCACTTTTTCTCCTTTATAGTGGAGGAATATATTCACTATGGGTTTATTGTATTTTCATCATGATGATTGTGTGAACTTGGTTTTTACTATGATCAGAATTTCTATTATTCATATTGAAATTACATATATAAAGCATACCTTTGATCCCATATAAAGGTATATGGTATATAAAAATTCAATTTTTTATTTTTCTAATTGTTTAAGTATGCGAAATATTTTGAAATTTCACCAAAAAAATATGCACATTAACTAAAACAATAATAGGTGATGATAATCATGTGTTTTAATCAATATCCCTTAGTATTATAATTTTAATTAATTATTAACATCAAAATTTAAACACAAAAAATTGTAGTCTTTCATTCATAAATATACCTTTAAAACATTAAATTAATATACCCCTATAATAAATGATTTATTTGGACGTACATGAATATATCATATAATTGTTTATGATAGTATAGAATTCCTTTCATATATTTCCTAGTAATACATTCTAGGATTTTATAGAATCAAAAGAAAAATACAAAGAAAATCAATAATAACCTTAACTATATAAATGATCATAGAAAAAACATTCCAATTTTTTTTCTATATAAAACTTTTTTCTTGTATTTAAACTTGTCTCAAATTTCTAGTTCTTTCTCATTTGATAACATGAAATATTTGTCTAATCGGGTGGTCATTGAGTGAAATTTGGTCATTTTAAATCTTTCAATGAACTTTTAGATATATTATTTCTTTAAAAGAACCAAATATGTGTCATTAATATCTATCATGATTGGTAACAGAAATTTTAAATTAGATTTATTGAGATGTTTCGTGTTAAACATTATAGAAAAATTTTCCTTTAACACTTTTCTTGATTCCATATTCAAATACACCAGTTTTATAACATATATAGGAAGGATAAATATGAAAAACAAGTATTAAAATAATATCACTTGGAATGTAGTGGGTCTAAAAGGTAATTTTAAAACCACTCTATTTAGTTTGAGATGCACCATCTATAAATAAGGAAAAATATAATGCGGTATAGATAAATAGAATATCCTAGAGAACTACTAGAAATACTATCCAGGATTGATTTAATTTTTTAATTTTACCGTTTTAGAACATATATGACTCTTCTTATAACTACTTTGGTTGTGTATTTTTGTCTTTATTTTATCTATTTTCCAACTGAGTAATACTTATTTATTTTAATTTTTTAATAATGTGTTAGAATAATGTGATATTATTAAAAGCTGGATGACAATACTGAGGAACACAACTCAATATTCTAAGGGTGAGGAGTATTTTTTAGATTTTACAACTTACAATTGATTCGTTGATGGGAGAATAAGATTTCCATGTCTTAAATGTAAATGTAGAACATGTTTGAAGAGAGATGAAGTTTATGGAAATTGATATTGAAGCAATTCCCTACTCTATATTTGGGCTGGATTTGTCAGGGATAATCGAACATTACGGAAATATTGAGCGATGATTTAAATCAATAGAATGAGCTCCCAACTTTGTTGAAAATTGAAAATGAAATGAAAAAACATATAAATGAAGAATTTGGCATTTCAAGACACCGATATCAACAAAAAAAACATATAAGAAAAGCTTGTTGAGGGTGCTACTAATAACAGCTTGAAAAGGGGCGTTTTTGAAATTATAGGACAAATAGATAAAAACTATATCATATTATTGGATCCTCCTCTTGATTAAGTGGATACTAATCTAGGATAAAAATTTAATATATAGAATAATTTTCTTCATTGTTTAGTTGATGATGGAAATCAATAGTTGTATAGTGGATGATTCGAATATTAAAAACATTCACTTCTACTGAAGTTGTATCATATCAAATTCTTATTTATAATTATAAATAAGGAAACTTCCCATGATATTGGAATTGTTTTGTGATTGTTTTACAAATGAAATGATATCTGATTATTTTTATGATATGAAAACAGCTGATAAGAAGATTGGTCTAAATTATACCAAAATGCATGGGTTTCCCAAGGATTGTATGATTTATTGGGGAGAGGATTCAAGAAGATAGGATTGAAAATATCTTCTTCTTCAAGATTGTAGTAAATGGGTGATTTTGGAAGTTTGGATCTAGAAAATACTATGATGAGGAAGAAAAGGAATAGACTGACAAATATTTTGCATTACTTTCTTTCAAATCCTCGATTGAGAAGAATATTTATATCATCAAAAACAGCAGAAAAGATGAAGTTTCATTCTATATAAAATAATAATGATGGGTTAATGTTACATGTAAGAGAATCAAAATCACAGAATACATTTGATTCATTAAATACAAATTTCTCATTAGATCCTAGGAATGTTCTATTGGGATTGGCTTCCGATGCATTTGACCCATTTGGATATTTAAGCACCAATAATATAATTTTTCTATTTTTTTTATCCCTTATAATCTTCCTCCATGTATGTGTATGGAACAAACATATTTTACAATTTCGATGATTATTCATAGAAAAAAATGCCTAGAAATGGAATTGATGTACAGTCGTATCCTTTAATTGAAGAATTACAGGAGTTATGGAACAACCTTGTTGAGACATATGATGCATCTTCTATAAAAAGTCCTAAAAGTCAAGGTGATATAATTTGAATCATTATTGAATTCTCTGGAGTTTTGAATTTATCTGGTTGGAACTCTTACACTGGTTTATTTTTTCTTGTTTGTGACTCTGATTTTGATCCTGAATGATTAACTCATAGTAGAAAATGGTGATTCTTGTTTCATCAATGATTTATTTATGCATCTCATAGATTTGGGTTGAACAAGTCAAAATTCAATGGTTATATTGATCATTTCCCACCTAAATTTTTTTTCAAGGGTTCTAAAATATTATAAAAACATGGAAATATTGAAATATAATTTGGGAAGGTGCATCATTTGAATCAGAGTGGGAAAAAAGTTTGAAATTCATCTTCAAGTTAAATCAGAACACAACGATGGAATGAAAATAGTATATTATTCAAACATCTATATTGAGAATTTAATTATTCAGGATTAATATTTTTGTCATTCATATTGAGATGAATTTTTGTGGAAATTCTATCTTAAAATTTCCCAATGAACATGGAATATTGAAGGATCATCTCAATGACCAGAAAAAATTTCAAGAAATTAATATAAAGTGTGATCTCTAGACAAATGAGAATAGAATGTTTGATCCAGAAGTTTTTGCAATAAAAATTGGGATAAAGATACATTTATATGAATTTTAAAACATGTGAAGGTATATGATTGGTATTAATGTAACATCTCAAGGTTTTTTGACAGATATTATCATAGGTTATAATGAATGAAAATTAACGCTTCACATATTGTTTTTACAATAGTTACTACCATTAAACATTCACACATTATTACCATAAAAGCTTACTACTATTGTACTCCAAGTTTTTAACATTCTTCATATAACTATGTGATAAAAATATAAAACCATTTGAGATTGAGATATTTCAGGAGAGATTTGTATTGATGCATTGTGAAATGGAAATGGACTTTACACAATTTTTTGTTACTATCATGATGAATTTAACAATGAATTTGGTTGAGGAAGTAAAATTATGAAACCCCATACATTATCGATGGATGAATTTAATTGAGAGGTACATTATTTTTATGTTTTTCATTTATGTAAAAAATTCTTCAAACGACATTAATTACACAATTTTGAATTTTTATTTTATTTCATAGATATCTTGGGTATTCAAAATATTACATGAAAAATAAATCACAAACTAAAGGACCTATTTCTAAAATATATTAAAAATATGAGTGTCTTACGTTTTGTTCTATATACTTGGATGATATTGAGATAAGATTCAATAGAGTTAGAAATTTTAATGGAACATCGAATCAATCTCAACTACATGGGAAATAAAAAATATTTCATTGTTTTGGGTGATCAGTTGGGAGTATATCAAATGTTACTATCATCGAAAAGGGAATTATCACAATCAATTAGATATATTTTTTCAGAATAGTGAAATTGAAGATCTATTTGTTGAAGAGTTGATGATACAAAAAAAGAGACAAATGAGAGGTCGAAAAAGAACTGAGAATTATATAACAAAATATGTTAATAACGATCTTGTAGAATGGTCTTCATGGCATGTATGTTCATAAATATTGAAATCAATACAAATATTATGTTGAAACATATATTTTATAAATTTATAAATGAATATTATTATTTTTTGATCTGGAATACTGACACTAGAGATGTGTTATCAGAATATATAAAGTTTATTGTATGATTTCCTCTAAAATATGCTAGAAAAGTTATATTCTTACAATGTGAATGTATTTAAAATTCATACAGTCGATCATGAAGTGGGTTTGAAAAAATAGAATAGTTATATATTTATGTTTTTTGAAATGGGATATTATGGAATGTCGGCTAATATTATCAAATTAAACTACAATGAACATTTTCTAATTATTTTATTCAAAGGAAATTGGGTCGATATTATCAACAGTGTTAGAAGAGATTATTTTTAATTTACTTTTGTGAACTTCTCTCGCTTAATGGCTATTGGTGACTGTAAATTATATGATCCGTATATATTATCATTGTAAGAGAAAATGGTATATAATGTGGAAAATGATTTAGATGAATGGTGGAGTGTAGTTTCTCACCTAAAACAAAGAGACATATATGATATGGGGGATGAAGTGGAATATTTGGTCTCTAAAATTGAATCACATCAACAAAATGATGAAAACTTATTTTTCTATCATGATAATTAAAATATTATTCTTGCAAGGATGGATGAAGTAGATGAAATAATTATAGATATTGAATATGATAATATTGAAGGAGAAAATGATTTTATGTGCCGCCATCCATTCATTTATCAACCAATTATGTCAATTGGGAAGTCATTAATTATCATAGTTATATATATATTTTTTAATAATACGGTTCATTTGTTATCATTTCGATTTTTTTTCTGAATTATGTTTTTCAAATATATGTTTTGATGTTAATTTTATTTGATTAAATGGCGTGATTTCTAAGGAGGAAGCATTATAATGATTCTAGTAAACTCTCAGTTGATGTTTGCAGGACCATATTGATAGACGATGATTCATCTATCTACCTCCTAATAACATCAAAGACACCATCTAGTTTCCCCTAACACCATCTCTTGCACCCTTAGTCAGCGTCCCATCACAAGCTCAGTCAACGCCTCCCCATCCAGCAACCTAAGTAGTGAGAGAGCATGATTAAACTCTGGGTTCTTCATGGGCATATTTTAGGGGGACTATTATAGGTAAAAATATTAATATGAATATTTTTAATGAACTTTTTTTATTATAATTAATATTTTTTCATAAAAAGATGGAAATAATGCTACTACGGAAAAAAATATGAAACCATCAGATGTCTGGAATCTGAATGGACTAAAGGTTTTTGTCTCATTTGAATACTATGGGGTATTTATAGATAACACCATGGTATTATTTTCCTAGATTCTAGACCAGCTGGTGGCAGGGCCAGTTACCCTTCCGATTACTAATGATTATTGGAGGTATACACCTTAATCTTGGAAAAATGACGTTTTTGATTCATAGATAAAGGTAATTTTAATAAATTATGGTGTAATTGAATATCATTATGTTTTTAAATTATAATATTTGCAAAATGAATCTCTTTGTACAGATGGTTTTCCACTTTCTGATTGCTGATCATATAACACAAAAGTGAACATTGATGAATTTGGGAAAGAAACAGAAAAAAATTTAATTGGAGATTACAGAATGAATTCAACAATACTTTATTGAGAACCCAACAACTTTATGACAAGAAAAAAAATGGGATACTTAGGGAATAAAAGAATGTTTTTAATTATATCAATCTTGATGAAAATATCATGGCATTTAAATGTATATGATTATATTAATGTCATTTTAGATTTATACATTCATATGACCAGGATATGAAATTTCATACATTACAATTAAATTTCATTTTATTTATTTTAGGATGTTTTATGTAAGAATACAACAAGTTGGTTTAACCAGATCCTCCCTCACACTATGGGGTGAAAGAGCTATTCTAGAAGTTGATCGACTATGGTAATCTTTTAGTTAGTTTAAATATGTATAAGACAATATTATATATTCCATATATTAAATTTCTAATTTATCTTTTTTTTAACAAAGTAACATAATTTAGGGAATTGAGCCTCCTAAACAGAAATGTGGTCGGATGTTCCATAATATCCGATGAGAGTTATGTTAATGAGCCTTTCAAATGAGTTGGGGTCTCATTTAAATTTTCATTATAATAACATATTATCAGGTTTCATTATGTTAATATATATTTCCTAAAATATGAATGATATTTGATTTATAGGTAAATATTAAAGAACTATGTGACACCGATCCTATAAAATCCTACTCAGTCACCCAGGATTATCAAGTTTGTAATGTCCTTTGGAAAGATCATTTTAGTTGAGTTTGTGGGATGTGATTAGGACTTGTACCATCTGAGGACTTTGGAAAAACATAAGTGATTTAATCTTCATTTACATCTGGTTGTAGTCACTCCCTGTCTCGAGATGTTTGGAGAGAGTTTTTTTTTACGAAATCCCACTTCAAGAATAGGGGGATCAAATATTCGCTTTGTATAAAGAGTATATTGATTTATATTAGAAGATGACCAGATATGTACTCAGGGATATTGTATATTTGAATGGTGGTGAGAAGGTAAATCACACAACATCAAAATCATTTAGTTCAAACACATTTATTGGCTTTAAGTGTAAATATAAATATAAATAAATATTTAATTTTTAAAATAATTGTCCCATATGTTCCGAAAGTAGGAAGTAGAGATAGAGATGATGATGAAGAGGGTGATGAGAAGAGTTCATAATCATGAAGAGATTAGTGGTCTTTTTGATGTCTTGGACTATTATGTAATAATAGGGTATCTTCATGTGTCATATGTGGCACGTAGTATTCACATGAAATTTTCATAAATTCCATTTTTGATGAGGCAGAAACCATTTATCATTCAGGTAAATTAATATACTTTTCTATATATGAATAATTTCTTTCATTGATGTTTAATGGGATTGTGTAGATGAATATGTTTTAAGAAAAATATATATAAATATATAGTATTGTTTTGTGTGATTATGATAGGTGATACACCTAGTCTCATGGTCGGTGCATTAGATTTTTTAGGGTAGTTATGGGGACACATAATCTGTAGCTAGATTTTTTTTGTAAATCATATATTGCAGTAGTTTAAAATATCATTATATATGGAATATTTTGTTTGAAACGTTTTCTATATGATGATGGGTTTCTTTTTTTGGTGGTTAAAAATGATACTAAATGTGACTCACTATTATTTAATGCAATGTTTTTAATTTACTAGTTGATTTTCAGCAAAAAAAACATTCATATTTAGTGATGATTTTAACCAACTCGAAATAATTGACATTTTTTTGTGGGAAACCCACAGATAAAATGAAAAAACCATTGATAAATAATATTTCTACAAAACATAATATAAAATACTACTAAATGGAAGAAACAACCATGTATTAGATGTCAACACCAACTTTAGTATTGGTTTTTTTTAAATCGTTGCAGAACCATTTGTTGGAGGATTAAACCATCGCTACTCAGCAATTTTCTTGTGGTGTGCGATGTGATGTCCTACATGATCATAAGGTTTTATTTCCTCCTTGTTGAAGGAATTTAAACTGGATAAACAATCATCATCCTTGTTTAATAGCGATAAAATGCACAATACCCAATTAGTTTAAGCTCTATGACCTTAAAGTAAGATCTCTATTGTCCCTTATGATGTCTAACTGCTATGTTCTAGCTGAAAGATATTAAACTGCACAAAAATTAATGGTCTTTTCTACATGAACATAAAAGGAAAGTGCCCCTTTGTCCAACATGGAACAAAATTGTTCCATCCAACATGACATTAAACTATGTCCATCGTCATCCTTACCACATGATATTAAACTACATGGATATTCAAGAACTATGTATGACTTGATTCCCCTCTTTATGGGATATGTAGGAATACCCATGTGTTTAGTCTTTAGATAGAGCTATAATTTCATCCTTGCCACCCCTTGGCATGATCCATCTCTTGGATGTGTATTGTGTGGTGTGGGATTTCATCATACTCATTCACACTGGGTTATTCATTCACACCATACACATCCCATTTGGGATACCCCTCTCCTATAGTGTCTTTACCTCATGATTTTAAACTTCATGGAACTCAAGAACTACGTGTTTCTTGATTCCCATCCTTATAGGATATGTAGTGACATCTAGAAACTTTGTCTTTGGACCCAACCAACAACTCTCCCAAACCATTTTCTTCTTCCCCCATGATGTTAACCGGTGTGTGAGTTATTCTAATGAATGTGTAGTGTGGTGTGGATCTCTATGGTCCTCATTCAAATCAGGTTGGTCCATGGCGCAACACTATGAATTTACTCTTTGAAAGCCTCTTCCAATGGTCTAAACTCTAGACTTTAAGTAAGACCTTTATAATCCTTGTTTCATGATGGTAGACTGTATAACAGCCCCATCCTTATCGTATGATGTTAAAATATGTATTATGCATCCAAGATATATGATGTGAAACTACATAATGCTATAATTTCTTCACATGAGAAGACACTTCCCCTTGGCAATGGACATCTACCATTCCTTCCCTCATGAACTACACGTGGATTGATTCCCATCACTATGGGAAACATTTTAATGCCCTAACATTTTTTCTTTAGGACCATTTGTGGAGTCACAAACTCATCCCATTTCCCTTTTGGCCTAGATCTCTTCTAGGAATTTTGCATTTGGTGTGGATCTCTTTGATTTTCATTCATGGCGGGTTTCCTCATGGAACAACATTGCACATCTCCCCTTTAAGCAGTCTGAAATTTCTGACCTAAACTAATATTAATAGTTTCATAGTCATATTGAAATAAATTTTATAACAACCGTGATATTCTCATTCAATAGAACATCACCCCCTTGGATGCCATTGGCTATCTTCCATTCCATCTTCTAGAACTACATGTGGATTGATTCCCATATTTATGAGATTTTTAGCGACTCCTAAACAACATATACCTAGGACCAATATTAGAATCATTGTCCTACTCACTTGATGATAAACTGTGTGAAATTTTCATCCTTACTATATAAAGTTAAACTGCATAGATACATCCCACATGCATGATGTTAAACTGGGAACCCATGGTCCACACTTTTTTATCTTAAACAGAGTATTTTGGGTCCAAGAAACATGACCCTTAAATAGTTTTCAATACATCATGTATGAAATTAATCCTTTAAGGCATATATGATCCCTCATATGGATTTATCATGCCGACATTCTTGAATGTGTGGTGATATGAGACTTAGAGTGTTTGATTCCACCGAGACATTCCCAAATCAATTTCCATGATTCAAACGTCTCTTTATTTGGTTCTCCATACTATTTCACATCTTAAAGGGTCCCTAATGGACTCACTATGCTCCATCATCTCACCTACCATTTTGGGCCAATGCCCATGAATACTTTTAACGGCATTTTGAGTTAAGTTCCATGTCTCGAACATGGTCAGCAGTTAACCCTCATTTGTCTATCCCCATTCCCTATAACACGATATGGGTTTTGTGTCCCAAATAAGGTCAAAAGTTTTCATCCCTCATCACTCCACCTCACTATGTTTTATATATTGGATCCAGTTATTTACATTATTCACCTTCCATTGTTTTGGTGGATCACCAATTCCCATGGTGTTTTCCCTTCATCCAGCCATACACATTAAGTGGGAATGCTAGTGTGGTTGGGACATTTGTAGCCAAAATTTCCTTTCAATCATTATGTGTTTATATATAATGGGGAATGTCTAAAATTGTTGTTTTCCCCACAATGAGCATCGATCATGTGCCTTAGATGTCTTGGTAGGTTTTTATCCCACATAGAATAGACACACTAACCTATAGTCCAAATTATAAGACCTTAAATTAGGATCCCTATGGTCCAATATCTATGAACATAAACTAAGAGCCCCTTTATTTTTGTATAAAAATGTGTGGAGTAGTGTGGACCTCTGTGATCCATTTTCACATCAGGTTTCTAGTAGCCACACCATACACATCCCTTTTGAAACAAATCCTCCAACATCCTTACGACATGACGTTAAAATTCCTGGAACTCAAGAACTACATGTGGCATGATTCACATTCTTATGGGATATTTAGTGATGTCCATGCACTTTTTATTTATTCCCAACCACAAACTCCTTCAATCATTTATCCCTTTTTTCATCGAAAATGGTCCAATCTCTATGACCTTAAACTATATACAGTTCATCTTGGGACATCCATCTGGAATATGGTCCCTCTTTGGTCCCCATCCAAGATGAGTTTCATCACATGTTTGTGACACTCATACCCTTGACATGAGAATTACTCCTTATGGTCCAAACTCTATGACCTTAAACTAACAATTGATGTACTTTATTTTCTTCTGGGGTGAGTTGCATAGTACGAACCTCAATGGTCTAATTCATATCTGATTTTTTATAACACCATTTTGCACATTACCATTTGAAATACCATCAATCATGGTTCAAACTCTATGACCATAATCTAAGAACTCGACATCATCAATGCATGACATTCAACTACAATCATACCTTGAGCAAGTCCTAAATTCCCTATGATAATTTTGAGAACGTTTAACTTCATGATCTTAGAGGATTTCCCTTACCAGTGTTGGTCTCCCACAACAGTGTATTTTTAGAACTACATACGTCTTGATTCATATCCTCATGAGATACATAGAGATTCTGTTTATTTTTTTCTTTGTGCCCATCCAAAGGTTTATTAACCCTTTTCAGCCCTTTGGATTCTGTTCATCTTAAGATGTGTATGTGACACATTAGTATTTTGGCCTCATTCAAATCATGTTTTTCCTACCATGTGTTGTATATGTACACTATGGATGAGCATCTTCTAGTACTACATAAAACATTACTCTAAACTATTTTCCTTCTTCTAAGAAACTTGACATTAAACTATTTTCTATGGCCCATGCAATATGACCTTAAACAGTTTTCATGCTTGGGATTAAATCTCACTCTCTGATATGATATGTACAAACTCTCAGAACAAATTAGTTTGGGTTTTACATCATCATTTACATCTAGACATCCCCTAATGGTGACGGTCTCATGCCTCATTTTCTCACCTCCCATCATGGACCAATTCCCTAATAGATATTTGGTAGAAATAACTATGTCCTATGTTTCGAATATGGTCGACAATTGATCCCAAATGTTTTCATCCAATTACTATATTTTGTGGTTATGGTATATTTATTTCAAAAATGTTCAATAGTAGACCTTTATATACTAGTCTCCCTTTTATCCAAACCTTGAAAGATTCAACTTACCCTAATTTTAACATTATTGTATCATTGAGCGATTTTGTCATTGGTGTCACCCGCGATGTGCGCTCCCACATGTCTGGTAAACCCCTTGTACCATCTTTTTACTACACCGAGCATGAATTATGTAGGATAAAGAGTTTTTTAGGGAGTATCGATATGGTTGATCCAAAAAAGTGTTCCTTTATCCAAACTCTATTAACATAAACAAATATCCCCATAGATAAAGTCTGGTGTGACGTCGAGCCTCTTAGGTCCTCATTAATGTTGGGGTTTTTCCCTCACCACATTGGATATATCTCCTTCCCATATATTTCCTTGGTATTTTTATGGTGTTAACCCTCATTTGGATCATTCACATCAGTTTCATAACCTCTGTGCCATGAAAACTTTCTAAGAATAGTCGTCATAGTTTATGTAACATGACTTAAACTATTGGCCAGGGTCCTAGAAGTTTTACCTTAAACTATGTGGAACATCCCAATAACACGATGTTAAACTAGAAGAAACATTCTGATCACATGATGTTGAACTGTACCATGAATCTTCCTCTTCATACAATGTTAAACTACATTTCCATCACCCTCACATGCATTTCATGAAATTGAAATGCATCCCATGCCCTCATCAAAGAGGTTCCCTCCCATAGTGCTAGTAATATACCTCATTGTTTGCATATTGAAATGTCACTTGGCACCTAAGACAATGCTCTCTATGAATGTTGTTTTGATCTTTTTTCATCCCAATATACCTACATCGATGTACTCTCTATCATAGTGGTGTAATTTCAAGTGTGTGGGAATTATTTCATAAATCATGTCACTCCAGTCCACAATTATCATGTACCTTACTTGGATCCTCATCCTCTTTAATGTCTTAAGGGTCCCCCTAATAGGGTTTCCTAGGCTACTTTGCCTCACATAATGATCTAATCCAACACCCTGGAAGACATATGATGAAATTTCATGTAAGGAAACATGTTTCAGATTTGGTCAAAAATCATCCCTCATTTATTTTTACCTATTTATGTTTGATTATATGAATATTGTGTCACAAATACAGTCAATAGTTATCTCATAATGAAATTCCATCCTCTCCATGATTCTCATATTTGGATACTGTGTTTCACACTTCCTATTTACCTTTTGTTCAGATTGATTCCATTGACATTAGCATTTATCCAGCTCATGTAGTAGAGCATGTTGGGAAAGGTATGTTGGCTAATCCAGGATCCCTATTGTCTAGTAACAATTTCACTTATCTCGAACACTTTGGGTGGCCAGTCAATAATAGAAGACACTATGTATTCGATAATTAGATGGCACTCTTATAAAAGTGGAGTTGGTTCAAGTTACTGGGTCATCACATGAACTTACATAACAAAATACCCCTCATCGCTAGTTAATTTGATGATTGGCACCAATGTGGTAATTTTTTGGAATTCAAAGGTAATCACTTTGACCTCCTTAGCTGGCTCACCTCAGTCCGCTTCAGCCATGACTAGTCTGCCACATTTTTGAGCCCCAGATGTGGGCCCAGGGACATGTTCCTTCATTTCCATTGGCATACTCTCATCCCCTATGGTGGGATCTCCTAAATTATAAAAAATGTATTCCTCAACAGAGAACATTATGGTTAGTAGATCCTACTTATGGAAAGAGATCTGACTAAGGGAGATATAACTGAAGACTTACATTGAGTTGTATGAAAAGTTCCTTGTTAGAGCCTACAATTTCAATGCTCTCACATGGGATCCCCTGATGATCCATTTTCCTACGAGATTCCTCACTTCCAGGCTATTTATCCTTGACCTCTTATTATTTTTATTCCACTTATTTCTCCTAAAATTATACTTCTTCTTCATCTTCTACCTATACATCGTCACCATCATCCCCAGGTATAATTTCTTTAGGTTCATGCTTCTAACTGGGCATCAATTTTATGAGGATATGTGGTTCAACATATATCCCCCATTGGCATGCATATGCATCCATGGCTGTCAGGTTCACATGTTAGTGATGAATGTTCACTCTGTCTACCACATGAATGCGCTCGACTTATGTAAAATCAATCCTAGTATGTGTCATTATTCATCATAGATAATTAGATGAAATAGATTGTTGCAATGTGATCCACACAGACTACATGGTTGAAAAAAATGGAATCTATAGTTGTCTATAAAAGATGCCTTATTTTTTTCTAGGGGATTCTCTAGCTACTCTATCGAGATTCCTTTGGGGCCACCACTCCTTTAATGGAAGTGGTGAGTCCACACCTTGTGAAGTTCCTACCACTAAGGTTCCAACTCCTGTTATTCCGGACGCCTGACTGGCCTCTTATATTTCGTCCCTGATGGTTTCTTGACTGCTTTCACACTTCCCAGACTCCATGGTTTCCACTTTGATATCTCGAATGAATTTTTGAAGATTTAATTGTAGAAATGCCTCCACCTAATGGTCAACATTTTCTGTCAAAATGGCGCGATCAAAATCATTGGTTGGTGGGGGGGGGATTATGATTGTTTCACCACAGTCGGAAGTTGTAAACATGAACCATAATTGGAAAAGTACCCAAGGGTGCTACTCCTCCTAGAACTCTGTATACACTTTCTCTAACATTCACTATAGGAACCCAAATTTCCAATAAATGTGTGATGGCTTATATATCTCAACAAATATCTTTCCATCGATTCTGGATACCTGAACTCCACCCCCAGCACTCTAGTGATATTCCATATACTATGGTGGACCCTGATGGTCTTGTACCACCGTACTATCTGGGGTTCTGAATGGGTGTAAGTTTAAATTTTCAGGATTTCTGATTTAGAGATTTATCATTTTTTCATTGAACTTTAGTGGACAGACCATAACATTTATAAACAAATATTTTCATAGGACATTTCCTAGAGGAAGAATAGAATTTTGGAAGTCGTATATGCAAAAATGATCTTCAATACTACCATGACAGATCTAGAATGGTTTGAAAAGTCATCTTGGTGTGCCTCCCATTGAAATGCGCCCTAGAATACTATACAACTATGATAATATAGGCACTCCGAGATTTAACTTATTATGAGCTTCTATGATCCCATCCATTACTAGTGCCTCCAGAAGGACCCCATATATGTGTCCCTCATTGGATGAAGGTAAACACACAAGAAGGACATGAGGAAAGTTGTATATCACACTTGTGGATCATGGCTCTCATTCAAATTAAATCCCCATGAATAAAATTATACACCTTCGAGAATCACCAAATATGATCCAACATTGACCATTTTCAATGTAATTAGGTACTACATCCCTCAGCCTAGAATCTTGACATGATAATCCATATTAAGGAATAATATGAACCACTTCTATTATGGGATGTCCTTCAAGATGTTTTTATTCTTTCCCTCATCATTTCCAAGTCGAGAAGATGCCAGGTGGAAATGGGTGTTCGTGCTCTACCTCCATAGATATTATCTATTAGTAGAAACTCATCATATTGAAGTCCACCAAGATTAATTACCCTAATCCAGTGGGTTTCACAGATAATGATACCAACCTCACCATGATAGAGGTGGATAGTTCTTAGGTTAGGTGAAAACTAGCTGAAAAACATTGGAACCAGTTCCTATTGATGGTAGTAATGAAATTATGGTGTCCATAAGGCTTCAAATAAACTGATGTTTCACACATCTTCCCCAAAATCATCGTATGTGTGGAACAACAAAAATTATCATTCCCATTCACTCATAAAATTCCATCATAGACCTTATATCCCTATCTTATTTCTATGCCACACATTCATTCATTGTTCTACTTCAGAAGGTTCTTTCACAGTGGGAAGGGAATTCTTCAGTCAAATGATCTCTCCTCACGACTTTCATCTTATCCGGATTCAAATTATATACAATTATCTCTCAATTCTCCTAGGAAGGATAGACATGGTTTGTGATGTTGTACCCCTAAAGGTTGTCTTCCCGTGTGATTGACTACCTTGGTGAGTCAGTCTCAAGGCTCAAGAAGGAATCCTCATGTAGTATCCAAAAATTATAGAGTGGGAGGCTATCTATTAAGATTTGATACTTTTGAAATTGTGTTTGCATGATCATGGTCATTTGATTGTATGAAATTACCCTTTGGTCATGATGTATCTAAGGAATCTGGTGTATCTTAGACCACAATACTACAAAGGTAACCTATATCTCAACAACAGTCTGTTCACCATCCATAATAATCAAGCTAAGAAATAAAAAAGGGTTTTCTGAGAATTATTGAGGTTTGGAACACAAAAATATTGGGCTGCATGCAAGATATGATAATAGGTGCAAACAAATCAGCAAACATAAAAGCACATAAGAATCAGCGGTGGCATGTAAATCACCAACTGAATTAGTTTCTTCGGTGAAAAAGTAAAGACATTATGAACGCGAGAGTCGAACAACTCATTGTATGGAAAGTCAAAGTACTATGTAGAGCTCCCCCCACATATATATTTGGGCGATTAAGTCCATCACATGTGATTAAGGGGCCTTATGCACCAATCCCCATATTTTGCATGTATATTCAAGAAAGTACTATTCTCTTCGGAGTTTCCCTCAGAACCCAACCTTCTATTCCCCGTTCAACATAGATTATTATGGGGGGAATTTTTTGGTGCTATTTTCCTCTTGATTATACAAGTGAGCATATTTGATCAAACTAAAGACCCAATAGACCTTTCCGGGAAGGCCAATGGTGTTTCGTATAAGATTGGAGACTAGTGTGCAATATAGAAAATTTGGGTGCACGGTCTTTATATGCCCAATGCGACGTCAAGTGATTTATTTCACCCTGACATGTAAAAAATCACCATTGAAGCAACACATATGTTTTGATGACTACATGAGGTGACATACCTTAGAAAATATCCACACCCACTCATCTCCATAGGATTGAGATATCCTTTTAGGTCTTTAAAGGAAATTTTATCCTCTTAACATGGAATAAAATCCTCTTCGGGTATGCCTCCTAGAGCAAGACCCAATCTTCATCTCCCTCGACCACCTCAGTGCATAAGCCCCATATCACTTATCATGGCCGCAACTTTTTGGACATGTTATTCAGGTCTAATAAAACATCTTGTTTCTTATAGTGAGCATGAATCACATGGGCTTAGATATTAAGAGTAACTGTGACTCCATACTGGCCACATCAACATATAAGCCTCATTCCCTTCAATGTCGAACTACATGGTTTTTGATCCATGTCTTCTAAAATAGGGTACATAGAAAGCCTACTATAGTTTTAATCCCAACCAAATGTAAAATATGGTTCCACTCCTAGGGATCTACCCTTGTGATGTGACATCTTCCATTTTTGAGACACATCCCTTGGATCCACCTCAATGAGGTGTTTTGATCCAGCCACCTAGGAAGCTATCCATGTGTAAGCCCTAATGCCTTCAAGAAATATGTGGAAATTATACCTACATTATAAATATAGTACATAAGAAGCCTCCTTGAGGTTCAGTCCCTTCATCCAATCTCATCTTGGTTCTACCCTCAAGTTACAATGTCTCTGTAGGATCATGCCCCATTTTGGAGGTTGTGTTTACTTCAGGTCCCCATCCATGTGCTCTATTCTCCCATGTAACCTCCTTAGGTATATCATCGCCCCATACCGAACGATGTGGTATTTCTTTCACAACCAATAGGATACATCAGTAAATTATTTGAGGTTGATGGACATCACCCTATACACTCCATCTATCCTATCATCACTTCATCCATATCCATCCTTATTATTACCTAGACCACAAAATCTCTTTGATATAATTCTATTCTCATCACTAAAGATTCTTGTAAAATCCCTGAAGTTAACCATGCCTAAATACCACACAATAAATATTCATCCAACCAAGAGAAATCATCTTTTGAAGGGAATCTATCCATGTCTAAGCCCCAAATCAACCATTCTAACTACATGAGTTTTGATCCCTATCTTATAAATAGGGTACATTGTAAGTCTCCTTGAGGGTTAATCCCAAAAAATAGTAAACCTTGGTTTAACCATAATCATGTTCCACCTCCCTGATCCTCTCTCAGTGGAGTGCAGATCAACATTAATGGTGTGGCATTTTCTCTTTATGGGATGCACTATCTTTCGTCCACTCTTATCGGGGATTCTGATCCATCCATTCGGTAAATATTTTGGGTTCTCCCTTCTAGGGATTTACACATATGATCCACCTTCATAAGTATTACGATCAATACGATCCATATATAATAGATGTCAAACTCCCAACATAACCCATTTTAAACATGGGATACCGAGGAAAACCTCAGGAGGCATGCCACTAGAATAATATATTATATGATTGGTATAGGATTTGTTAAGTTTTTTACCCCTGGGAAGCCATATAATGAGTAAGAATACATATGATTCAATGTTCAGCTTCCTCACAAGCCACTGAGGCCAAAAGTGACTAATTCGCAGACCAAAGGTTGTTGCACAGACTATAAAACTTTGAATGTCTTGACAGACGTATCGTAATTCAATGGAGTCCCAGAAGAGATGACACCAATAAAGAGGTTTAAGAAAAATGTATTAATCTATAAGGGAGACCTAGACTAGGCAAAAAATTCCAAGGAGGAATACAATTAAGGAGGATCCATCATCCCATCATCCAATTTTGATCACGTAGAATGTATCGCCGAAGAAGTGATGAATGTATAATGGCTTTGTAAAGTAGGAATGTGGGGAAACGAATGCATGGGCCATAGCCCATAGATCCAAATGATGAACGCACCCCAGTTGAAGGCATACCAAATATTTACCATCAAAAATGACCCAAGATTAATAGATATGGATATTACATCATTTTAGAATAATATTTTTCACATTACAAAAATAAATTCCCAAGATCCGTAATAGTTTAGTTTCATTGGAAACATGGAATACAATATCTTCACACATGGTGAATGATCTCTATAGTCTCCCATAAAGGACTTCCCATTTAGTAACCCAATGTAAAACTTTAATCCATAAACTGGTTGAAGGAAACATAAGAAAGGGTGAGATGAAATTATTAGTAAGTTTAAACAAGTAAGATACATATGTATAACATGAATATAAGGTTATGTGAACATGAGAATACCATTTTATGGTCATACCATATATATTAAATATTATATACATGATTTAGGGAATAAATATTAGCAGTTCATAAGATATGAATCCTAATGGAATCAAGTGCATAAAACATGAAATCATATAGCATGAACATGACATGGAATTGTAATAGACACATAAACATGTAAAATGATTTCAATAGAAATAAAGGATTACTTACAAGGCAATATAAGTAGAATGGTTTCACTCCCAAAACCATATTAGTGGTCAATGTTCACTCCCAAGACTATCTTAGTAAAAAAAGTTCTTCACTGATCTGGGATCACCCCCTATTTGTACCATGCATTAATGAACAAGGTTCAATTCCCATTTGATACTTGTATTAATGAATCGGGTTCATATCCCATTCAAACACTGTATTACTAACATAGATTCACTTCCCATTCAATCCATATATTACCGATCCTGATTCACTTTAGGCTCCATCCCTGTATTACTATACCAGCATTAGTTCCCATTCCAACCCTATAATACTAAACTAGGTTCATTACCCATTCCATCCCTATATTACTAAACCTTATTCACTTTCTACTCCAGCCCTATATTACCAATCAAAGTTGACTTCTATATCTATCCATATATCACTGAACTTGGTTCACTCATTGTTCAATACCTTTTATATAGAACTGAGTTCACTACTCATTATATCCAATTATATCTCTTGAGATATAAATCTTTACCCAATACATTTAATGGAGATATAAGTCCCAACCATCGCATAATAAAATCATTTATACATGTGTTACAATATAATGAAACATTCATCATATCTTGACACGTAAATAGAGATGAGTTTCAAAAACAAAATATCGTAACCCATGAAATAAAACGTGTATAATAAATATTCAATCATATCATAAACTATGGAAAAGAGACAGGTTTCATATTCATTTCATCATACAATTAACTATGAAATTAAGCTATTTTCATAATCTTATTACTCATGGATGTGAAACCAATTTCCAAAACATGATGCAAGAAAAACATAAACCATTCTGAGAAATAATATGAATGATACATGTGAATCATACCCCTAGTAAGGCATGAGTAACAACAATTGATATCATTAAATATGGAATTTAATTTGATATATATATTAAAAAACCTTCTTGAGAAAAATATCCCTTCTTCTCTCGAAAATCATATAAAAACATAAAACATTTTTAAAATACAATTCATTGGAAATAACATTACACACTTATAAAGGAATCATTGAAATCTATTTTAAAAATGTTTTAAAACAAAACATTTTTACAATTATTTTCCTTGAAATTTAATATTATATTTCATTTAAAAATATTTTTGGAAACAATTTTAGAAAACATTATTTATTGAATAAAAATATTTTCCGACTAAAGAGATAAATATGGTGAGATTTTCTTAAATTCATATTCTTAATTATATTAAGTACCATGGATTTGATATTTGGAACCATTACATGATTATATCATGAATAAAAATATGTTTATAATATTAATAATAAATTTTAAGATATGGATGGTAATATTTCACTAATAGAAGCATATTTATAAATAATCTCCAAAAATAACGAGATTATATCAATAAACTCTTACCACATTGGTAACTTTGAATCAAAATATCACATAAATTAATAACAATACATAAAGCTTAAAATATAATTAAAATAATTATATTCATGATATATCATGGTAAAGGGTAATATATACTCCTTGTAAAAGAGTGTTGGTGCATAACATGACATTTCTATCAAAAAAGGAAAATTTAGAGAAAATTACTTTACTTATTTGGTAATTTTGGAACTATAAACCCCATTAAAGAGAGATCATAATATGAATATTTAAAAATACCTAAATATATTGGTAATAAAAATATAATTCATTCATGGTAATTATATACAATACATAAAAGAAACACGTGATGAATATGGCATTAGTCTCATAGAAATAAAATCGACACTGGAAATCCCTTACTACTTGAGTAACATTTGAATCATGATCCCCATGAATAAATATCAATATTTTAAAATTTTAATACCCTTAAATAAATTAAATTCATTAAATAATGTATGAAAATTATGTATACACAACACACAATAGAAGAAGGTGGTGAATATGGCATTTATCTCATGTATATACATAAATTGTGAGATGAAAGTTCCAAACCTTATTTCTTGACTCTATTTTGTACTTGTTAAAAAATTAAACATAATAAATATAAGTTTATTATACATATATTGAAGAATAATATTCATATAATAAAGACCATATATGATTTACATATGACTTTATATTACCCATTTATTAACAATTCCATGTTAATGTTATGTTTCCAGTAATAACTGCTTTGTTTTTCATGCATGTTATGAATTTTCATCATTAATAATCTCATATAGATAAATTAAATCCAATTTAAATTTTTATAAAATATATTTATTTTAGGGAATGAGATAAAAACATGTATATTACAATCCAAACTTATCTCAAACCTCATAAGAGGTTACCGAAATGTTCTAAAAAACATTATATTTTTGAATTAAACACCCAATGTACACTATAGGAGATAAAATTAAACTTTGCATATGGGTCATATTTGATGAAATAATAGAATTGGTTAGACGTCCTATCTCAAGTATGAATGTATTCATCCAGGTTTATTTTTTCCACATTGATTCCACGAGCCAAGATCTGGTCTTACTTGTTGATCCACTCAGCTTGCACTTCATTAAGGTCAACTTGCAATTATCTAGATAATGATTTCATTTTCTACAGAATGTGAATAGTTATATTAATAGCACATATATATATATATTCCATATATATTTATTTCTAATAATCTATACAATATATAGATAGAAAATCAAATACACCGTTAATGGAGACGATGTGCCCTATGTACGCATGAATGCTTTTCCATTAGCTTATCATATTGAAGTAAATAAAAGTAAATGATGTAGAATATATATATATATATATAATAATTATAGTATAATTAATATTTCCTAAGTATAAAATATTTTTAATTAATATATACTTATTATATTCCATGTAATCTGCGAATGAATAACATCGCTTTGAGGAGGCAATACTCCACATTTCCATAAACGTTGTTAACGTGTTCCAATAGAATGAAAAGAATGAAACCATATGTTATATAATATTTATATAAGTATAAAGACACAAAAATAATAATAAATATCATATAATCTATAATTTCATCACTTTTCCCAACCTTGGGAGGTGGTAGTGGAAAAATGGTTTACATCAGTTCGTTAGGTGGTAGTCCTCCATACACACAAATGATGATTTCGTATCCAATTTTGTGTAAGTGTGTTTATGTTTATGTAAAAACCATTACAAAAGAGAATATAACCATATTAATTATAATGAATCTATTACATAAGTATGTAATATGAGTAATTGAAGGGGTGGAGAAATAAGAAAACAATAGTTTTTATTGAAGAATGTCACCTCTTCTTTGGGTACCTACTTTTGGTTTTCACCAAATGGTTTCATTGGATTGATTTAATCCCAAATTTAGTCTTCTAGGAATATTAGAGGGATTTTTATCCCTTTTTTTATAGGTTTAGTATGAACCAAAAGGTTTGAGAGGTGTGATGATGTTGGGGGGGGGGGTGAGTGCCCTTTTATAGTAAAGGAGGAATGGTATTCTTGTAAATACAAAAATTATAAAACAATTGAGAGGTCTCCCATACCTAATGGGTATTCAATAAAATTAAATTTTTATAAATTATGTATAGTGGCTGAAATATGTCCATAAAATTGTTTTTTTCAATGTTTATATGTCATTTGGTTCCTTATGATTAATGTTTAACTGATAAGGAAAATCAGTTTACCATATTAATGGTATAGAATTTTTATTACATTCACTAATAATCTTTGTAAAAAACTAATTTTTACTTTCAAGATATTATAAACTATTATGATTAAAAATATGGAACCCCTTTTTCAAAATTAGAATAACTTAATTCGATGAATATTTTTTAAAATTATATCAAGAAACGGGACGAAATAACAAGTTTTTTTTAAAAAGATCAATTGTTTGAAATGATTTTATATCAAATTTAAATTTGAAATTTATTCCAATGAACTAAATTGGAATTAGTGCTGTATTTTTTAAAATTATATAAAGGAAATTTAAAATATAATTTCAATATATAAATAAATTAGATGAAAAGTCTTTTTTTCGTTAAGATTCATTAATTTTTACTATTCAATAGAAAATAAAAATTAATAAGAAGATACAAACAATTCCACTTAATATAATTTAAAAATTATGATTTCAAAAAAGAATTTGTTTTAAAAAATGAATTGTAAAAAGTTCTAAAAATTAAATAGAAAATAGGTGTGCCATTAAAAGGCTATAAAATTACCTTTTAGAAAAATACATTTCTTTATGGGTAAAATTGGATTTATTCTTATCTGCAATATAGATAACACATAAGATGATAATTGAATAGTTGATTGAATAAAATATATTTTAATTTAATATAATAAATTCATATAATTAATTTAACTAATTTATAAATATATTTTATAGAAAAGTATTTCCTCTATTTTAGAACATTTTTATTTTCATTTCTATTTAATTGGTCACCAAATAATTCAGCTTATATACACATGTAAACCAAACTTTCAAAATTTAATTAATATTATTAAAAATTTTCATTCCAATGGATAGGTAATATATATAAATATATTTTAATTTCAATATTAATATTATCTCATAGTTTAGTAAACCTCATTCATGCATGTAACACAAGTTGTTTATGGAAATTGGTATTATGTGTAACAAAAGAAAAACATATTGTTGTGTGTACTAAAACCTCAACTCATTAATAAGTATATTAGAATATAGTATTTGTTTTTTTTATAAATTGTTATTAACACAGTTTAGTGTGAAATGAAATCCATCAATGAATTTTATTTTATTGAAAAAAATAATAATTCATAAAAACCTGAGGTATTACACAATGGGGTTTGTGAATGGTTTGTAAGTTGTTTTAGAGAATTATTTTATTGTTTTGGGACACAAAATTGGATTAATAATAAAACAATGAATTTTTACAACCAAATACAATAGAACAAGTTATCAAGACTATGGGACACGAGTTTAGGCCACATACCATAAGATCATAGATGATTACTTATCGAACCACAACCCTTGATTTTATCTAAAATGGTCTCAACCACCACAAAAAGGAACATTGTGAAGAAATTTTTTAGTTTGTTTGGAAGGAGAGAAAAAAATGCATCAATACTCTTCTAGAATATATGGGGATGAGTGCTATTTGACTCACCCACATCTTCAACTAGAAAACAATGGTTCCCCAAATAGTTAAGAATCAAGGATGAATCTTCTTTGGATAGCTTGGGAGGTAATGTATCACCACCTAGGCCCATGGAGGATGAAATGGAAAAAAAATCAAGTTATTAACCAAAAATAGTAAGGGGAAAGGATAATTTACACAATTTCATGAGGTTCATAGTTGTTCAAACTATGTTTCAATTATGTGGCTCCTTTCACCAATGAGGGGGAATGGAGACATGTTTTATGGTGGGGCACCCACACGGTTTTACAAACTGTGTAGTGTTTGTGCGCTAGCCTATTGCTATGGGGAATACTAGCCACATAGTTTCTTGGGGAGGCCGACATGGTTATCAATCCATTAAAGGGAAATTCCCTCAGTTTTTTATAAAACACCACCCCTACAGACTTTAGACGCATGGTTAAACTAACCATGAACCAACATTGCAACTTGCACTAGATGGAAATTTCTTCCTCTTTTTCATGTTCTGGTCATCCAAAATACCACTAAGACCTCCCATAATCTCATGAAAATTTTTAGTAACCAAAAATAATTTTATTTTTGATATAAATTTAAATGGATCATATATCTTCAGTTGTTTGGGATATTACACGTGATGAAAAAAATTAATAAAAAAATTTTAACTTGTTTTTGTTAGATTAGTTGTCTATATTTAAATGAAAATAATGTAAAATTATATTTTTCATTAAAATTATATTAATCCATGTTCAATACTACCATTTAAAAAATTAAGACATGAATTTATAACTCAAAATATCAATTGTTCTAACATAAAATTATACGAAATAGATTAAAACAATCTTAAATTAAATGTGAATAGAGTGAAAAAAATAATAAATGAATGTATACCAAAGAATAAATATTATACCCAATACATAAAGGTATATGTTTTTTGACTAAAATTATACACTATGGTTAATCAATGAGGGTTTTATGTGATGGGAGAAGAAAAAATTAAGGTATGTTTTTGAAGAGAGGGAGGATGAGTCCCTACATAATAGATTTGGACACTAACCATGAAGAATCTTCTTTGAATAATTAATAGAATTACATGATTGAAGAATGTGGAAAACAATTAAGGGGGGGTGGTAACTATTAAATTTTCATGACCAATGGTAGATGTATAATGGGTTTTTTGGATTTTAATTCACAGAGTTACATAATCGTATTTAAAAAAATTTAGTATGCATCAATTGAAATGATTTACTAAACCATGGTCCAACCAAGTAGAGCCTTCTAGAACATCCTTTAAATGTTGAAAAATTATTTTGAGTACACAATATGGTTATGAAAACCATACACATACTATATTAAAACACGTTATAAATATTAAAACCAAAATTCATTTATGTTGCCTAGTTACCCCTAACTATGCTGGAAAACCGCGCATGAATAGATTTTTCCCAAAAAATCAATTTCATTTCCAACATTTTATGAATCCTATAATAAGAGAAAAATATTGAGAAAAATATAAAATAACTCACTATAGTGACAATGATATGTAAAAATTATACACACCGTTACATTTTCGACAACCAAAATGTTCTCTATAAAAGACAAAGGTTAAAGATAAATTTCTAAAAATAAATTACCTAAGGAATGACACTTGGACCGACCCATGACTATAAAATCTCAGATAAACCCTATTGAATAGAGGAACATTACATAAGTGTTTGTTCATTCTAGAATTTATATAGGGTTTAAAAAAATTAAAACCAAAACCATAAATCAAAATTCTACAAAAAACCCAATTCAAAAAAGTTCATGATAATCCTTAATCCATCATAAATAATTTCATATTTCAAATAACTAAAACAAAACCACATCAATAAAACTCATCCTAGAATGAGACAACATTAAAAATAACATGGGTCTTTGACCAAGGGCATAATTATCCTCATGAATAACTTTGAACTCAACATCATTGGAAACTATTCAAATAGAACAAATAATTGAAAATAAAGTACCGTAGTTTCTAAATAAAATTTCATTATTCCTAGATTGTAAATAATAGATACCTAGGCCCCATATGTCTGATCCACCAAGAAACATACATAGAAAAACTACACACCACAAGCACACATAAACCCTTATTGGAAACCACATAAATCGACAAGTCTTGTAAAAAAAGTAAAATCAATCCACATATGAATAAATAAACATATTCTAGAAAACACAACCATAAATTCAAAAGTGGAAGCTCACATACAAATATCACCACTTATAAAAATATATGACCCACAAAATCCCTTACAATAAAAATAAGAAATTCACAGTAAACGATAAAAACCATCATGTTGTAGGCCCAACATAAGAATAACCATATAATAGAACCACTAGTAATATTTATTTTTTTGATAAGTAAACATTGAAAACCATTAATAGTGGACCAACTCATTACACCAATTACATGAAAAATAAACCATCAAAAAAGATAACCTAGAATAACTTGGTGCACCACACTATAGGCACATTAGAAATTCAAGACATGGGCCATTAAAATTTTAGATGTCATGAAAAATGTAAAATAATTGAAGGGATTTGAATCCACCAATCAATTTTGAGTTTGGGTAGATTCAATAAGTGCTGGAAACTATTAGTAAACAAGGACATGAACTACCTAAAAGGGGTTTTTAATTAATTATCATCTTTTTCATCTTTAATGAATACCTTAGAGGTATACTAAAAGTAAAATATAATAATATAAAAGAAATATGAACTCCAAATATAAATTATAAAATTTTATTCGTTTCAAATTTTTAATAAAGAAGCATTTTAAATATTTAAGAAAAGCATGATTTCAAATAAAAACCTTCTATTAAAACCCCTAATGAATTTATTTAAAACACAAAACCACACTATGTAAAAACACATAACATTGTAAAAATATATCTCTAATTAAAAACCACACTCTTATTTTAAAAAATTTATAATTTCAATGCCCAAATTGTTCAATTATAAAATATAGATTTCATTTAATGTCCCCCATTACAATGTATTTGAAAAAATAATTTTAAAGAGGGAAACAAACATTCATATAACATTCTCTCAAAATATCACTTATTAAAAGAATTTTCCATTGATACCCCGCTAAGATAATTTTAAAATAATTATATGGAAAACCATTAGTTTCATGGAAATATCTAATAATTTCCATTCACATCAGAAAAATTGATTTTCCCCAAACATGAAATAAAAAATTAATGATTGATTCAGAAAAATAGCATAGAAATAAAGAAAAAATTAACGTTAACATAAAATCTTATAAATATAATCCTCTTAATTATACAAATAGTAGTGATAAAGAACATTATTGTCAATAAAGAGGAAAAATGAACCAATACTAATAATCAGGTGTAAGAACAATGTTATGTATTGTTATACTATACGAGATAGAAGAAAAATCATCAACCAGGAAAAATAAACTCGAATACTCTAGATCCAACTACATGGGATCCAAACTATTTTACAAAATGAGCATTAGAAACAAGGAATCCTTGGTTCCTAACCATTTAATCCTAGATACTCAAAAACCCCTAAAATCAATAGTTCTCTCAATGATGATCCACATATCTTTAGAAAAAAAAAATTAATTCAAAGTCAATACTCAAACATCAACATATCCAAGAATCACATGTTTTATCTACAAGGTATTGATAGAGAAACAACAGATGATACACTTATTGAGATCTGACAACAAGCATCACTTAATATACAACACAACAAAACTAAAATTTTATAATGTTCTATTTAATTACCTTGGATACCTCTTAAAAACAAATGCTTTTATAGAATTTTTAATGAACCCATCAAGGATTCAAAAGGAACAAATTTTGAACTAGGTCCATAAGCATTCAGATGGAAATTTATAATTCCCATTATCATGAAACAAGAGATTTGGTTCAATGTATATCTAGTGGGAACAATTTCTCCAAAAATAGAAAATTTAATATGTAGTGAAAACTGACAATAAATTTTGGAAATCACATCCATATGTTTGATTTCTCCACCAATATAATGAAGCTATGAAAAAATTGTATAATACATTTAATCAATTTAATGAAATGGACTCTGAAAACTCATTTATGATTCCATTCTACACAATAACCCCTCTAATTCATCATATATAACTCCAAATACATATTTCACTATCAATTTTTGAAAAAAACATAATAAAACAATATAATTGAATAATATACAAATTTAATAATTTATCAAATGATAGTAAATAAAAAAAAGTATCCTATTAACATACACCTAACTATAGGTCACTATCCATTCCAAATGATAAAAATTACCCTAGAGAAAACAAGATATGAGATTAAAATCAAAAAGAAAAATATAATATATATGATAAAGAAATATTCTACAAGCCACAAACTATATTGTTTCAATACTAATTTTTAATGATTAGACAATTTAAATCTAGTTTGAAATATAATAAAAAATGATTTTTATCTTAAACTATTCGAATGGTGAAAATATATCATAATATATTTAGAATACATTTTGGTAAATTCTTATTAAATTATAACAACATATATAAAAGGATTACTATAAAGACACACAAACTATGATAAACATATCCTTTTAGTTTATGAAATATTATCTAAAAAATGAGTTTCTATAATAATATTGAAAAAAACATGAAAAATGAATAAAACTATCAACCAACTGGCGTTGTACCACAAAACTAAATTGCAACAAAAAATAAAAAAAATCAACCAATAGTTTCATACAAAATAAAATCTTTTATGGTATGCAAAATGAAGTCATAAAAATCGCCCATGTCATACCACTAAGTAAAGAATATGTGTCCTGGGATCTGCTGAAG
Organism: Viscum album; assembly: GCA_963277665.1. NCBI lineage: Eukaryota > Viridiplantae > Streptophyta > Magnoliopsida > Santalales > Viscaceae > Viscum > Viscum album. The sequence continues at coordinate 1,299,154,393 of OY728135.1, forward strand.
GTCCTAAATTTAAATATTCCTAAGAATTCTAAACATAGACGAACCTTCTAGCCCATGTTGCATCCAGACATAAGAAAATAGACTATCCTATAGCCAACCACACCAATAGACACACCCCATATATATCTATTTCAAACCATTTGAGGCCCTAGTAGAATTAAACTCTCAATTTCATTATAATACTATACTTATCTCTTGGATACATGGTTTTTCACGATAAACAATAGTTATCTAATAAATAAAATACCTACTGATAAATAAAAACTTCACATTTTATATTAATAACTCACCCTCACGTTCAACAACCTCATAAAAATATTCCTTGAATGTCATATCCCAATTTTATATACAACAAAAAACCCATTTAATGGAAAAAAAAATTCCATCAAAAAGGGTTCCACACTATGACACATTTTGGAACAAATCTAAAAGATCCTAATAATCCATAGTTAATCCAATTGGTGTGTTGAGTGTTTCTATAATAATTAAAATACATTTACAAAACATCAATTTTAAATAATGTATTTTAAACCATCATTTATATAAAAATAATAAACAACTTCCTTAAAATAACTATTCCTTAATTTCTTAAGAACATTACTCCTTTATTCATCCCATGTCCAAATGGGCATAAAAAATTTGTAAACCCTTCATTTTTTTTAAATAATTGTGGGAAAATATTATTAATACATAGAATATTAGGTATGAGTTGAAAAAATAATAAAATTTTTAATCCAATAATGAAATCAATTTGAAAACAAAAAATCAATTTTAAAATCACATAGTTCAGTTTTAATGGCCATTAATACTGTTTTAAGGACCATGGTCTATATAGTTTAATAAAATATTTTTTTACATATGTCATATTACATATGTCCTTTACATTGAAATTAAAAATAATAAAATTGATTTTGCATTAAAATAAGTATTAAAATCATTCAATGTTATCTTTATGGATTTTTAAAATGAATATAACCCTCCATAAATCAATGTTTCCATAATTAAGAGTTATGACATGGGGAAAACCACCATCGAATCTAAGGAGAATAGATTTGGAAAATGAAAAGGGGATAAATGAAGCCCAAAGAAGATATTGTCAAATCTAGAAATATTGAATTGAAAGAACCATGTCACACCAATATCTTAGGGTTCATCCACAAGGGTGATAAATAGTTGGAGAAAAATAAAGCACGAAAAGGAGAAATGTGATAGGGAAGGGGAGTCCCCACCATAGATATATAGGAACACGTTATCCAAATATTCATGGAATTTCAAGCGGATTTATAGTTCACAAGGGGGGGGGGGGGGGTCTTGGTGCAACATTGATATTGAAATGATTCATTAGATAGGAATGTGTGTATTTGGTATTTTAATTTTGGGAGGTATAAAACCTTAAATCATCAAATATTAAAAACTGTTTGACCCTCATAGGTTTTCATCATGGTTTATTAAACAATGTACCATCTAAGAAGATCCTACAAGGAACTCATAGATATGTTCCACAGTTTCTAGGGGGTTAACCACTTGGTTTGAAAAATTAGTTCGAGGTTCTACAAAGATTCACTATCATGTTTCTGAAATAAAATCATAGTTATTACCAAGTTACCCATAAATATGTTGGTTGACTACATGACATGAAAAAAGTTCCCAAATAATTTATATTCAATGAAAAAAAATTAAGAATAAGATGTCACAAAATTCCATAAAATAATATAAAATAACAGAAATAAAATTACATAAAGTTCTCATAGTGTCATTCACTACAATGACTGGCCACTTTATGGAAGGTTTTATTGGGTTTTCTTCAAAAAAAAACACGGATCTGGGGTAAAATAACCATTTTTCATATAAAATTTGATTCCAAAACACCATTTCATTGTATGTAAATTACATGGAGTGGTATATCAAAAATTTCATATAAAACATTAAAGGTTATTGTATGACCATATAACTAAATTGAAATACACTATGCTCTAGCACCTTGTTAAAAAATGGTTTATAACCACAACATGATGACAAGGTATGGTATTTAGAATTCAAAATAATAAATATTTATTTTAATATTCTAAAACCCAATAAGTGTAATAAGACTTACTCTAATGGGGGATATATAACACAATAAAAAATTTATTACAGATATGATCTACATTTAAATAGGACTTAAATGTTGAATACATTATAATGTGATTATTAATTATAAAGCAAGGCATAATATAAATGTTTATATATTAACTAATGAATATTTATTAAATGAAAATAGATAAATTTTATATCATGTGTCCTTGTTTAAAAAATTTCTAATAAATAAAAAAATGATGTTTTTGTTGGATTAATTTAAGAAACAATTAATATAAAATGTGAGATATTTAGATTATGTAATTTCCGATATAATATATGAATTATTTGTATTATTTTAACAGTGTACATAAATTTTATCATGTTTTTTAATATGATAATTCTTTTATTAAATACCATGTAATATATGTGTTTGAGAAAAATCATATTTATTTAAATTAAAAAATTTATTATTTATTTATGCTTTAGAATCATAAAGAAATGTTATATTTTAATGTGTTTATAATTTATTTATTTATGAAGTGTCATAAATTCTTATTTCATGTATAAATTTATGAATTATTTATTTATTTAAATTTCTCATAAATTGACATATATATATAATATATTTATGTTATAAATTTATGTATTATTTGTTTTAAAATTGTTTAAACTTACACCGGATTTTTTCATACAAGTAGTTAATGTATTACACAATAGGAATGAAAATTTACTTAATTGTCTACTATTATTAATTTTTATTATATGAGGTTTTGAGAATGTATTATGAAATTAATTTAAATTTAAACATGTTAGGGGTTATAATTATATTTTAATTTTGATCTCTAATCAGCAAGAATGCATGTTTTGAGGGAATATGGGTTTCATTACTCACTAACATGGGAGAATTATCTAAATCTTAAAAAGTGGGGGTTGGATACCTATAGAATCATGTTTGATGTTATATGGGTTTTTTATTTCATGTCATCCCAATCCATTATATATATATATATATATATATATTATTTTTTCCTTTTCAAGGTGTTCATATTAATATGATATAATATATTAGGATTTTTATTTTTAATAATTATACCACCCATGAGTTGGGTAAATAATTACTTGTAAAAATATATTTAAAATATTGATTTGGTGGAAGGAATATAGATTCAAAACTAAGTCATTGAACCATAAAAACAGGAAAAGGGACCCAATGAGATAAGATGGTGAGATTTATCTCCCACTAAAAATACAAAATGTTATTTTTATTCCATTATGACTCTTATCAAGACCTCAATAATCCAACTCGGTAGGTTTAGACAATGTTGTCTTTGTATGGATTATCTTATGCATCGTGAGAATGTAATGGTTGAACCTAATGGGATTAGGTTACCATATTTTTAAAATTATTTAAATTACTATTATCTAGTAAACATTAATAGGATTATGATGCATGAGGAAAATTTTTGAGTTTTCCAACATAATTAATTGTGGGAGTACTGTATAATAAACTCTCTAATTTTCAAATATGATGTGATTAAAAATTATAGTCTATCTAAACTTCTATGGAAAGGGAGTAATGTCAATGAAACAAAAAATATAGGGATATATGTAAAATGGATATCCAACAGATGAAATATTTAGTCATGGGTCATTATTTTACTTAGAGAAAATCAAATCAAATTTAATTCAAATGAAAGTAAAAAATGAAACACAACAAATAAAACCTTTTTATAGATAAAAATTTATTAAACATAATAACACATAACTTTGAGGTCAATATTTGAGAAAAATTATAAAAAATGAATGTAACTGTCTAGAATATTACATAAATATAAGAATCCTTCATAAGAATGAAGGAATGACAAATGTCTTGATGAAAACCGTCTAAAAAAACTCTTACAAATAAAGACAATCAAAAAGAAAAGATTCATAACTTATGAATAATATGGATTGAGGAACCTAAGTATAACATATTTACATATTTAGTCATTTTAGATGAAATTGTCTATATGTTCTTTATGGTTGATCTAGAAGTGCTCTTCATGGTTCAACGTCCCTCATCCCTCAACTATCATCAGAACCATCAATAATAATTTATTTCAGGCTACCATCAGACCCTTCACATAATTTTTGAGGAGGCAACCCTACCCATTAATATCTGCCTATGGGTGTTTTATGCTTCCCTTCACTTCATTCCTATCCTTTAAAATCCATACCTACGTGATGACATCATGGATATGCCTCTAGGAACTATTGTAGTGTATATTATTTTCCATGAGATATGGACAGAAGGGGGAGTTAATGCTAGGTATAGTGAAGAGAAACTACATTATGGGGAATCAAAATATATATTGTACACCCCAAGTGTTGTTACTCATTTGGAAAGGTAGATAGTTATCCTTGAACATCCCTGTGAGTCGCTTCTTAACAGTAAAAAAATTAAAAAACGAACGAATCAGACATGGACGATTAAGCCTCCTTATCCGTATAATTCAATATAGAAGATGGAGGTTGACCCTACTACATCCAATTTGATAAGAAAGCTTTTCGAACAGATAAATCTCATTGAAAAGCTTTTTTATGAGAATCTTGCAGATCATTTTTTAGACTAGAGTTATACTCAATATGATCTTATACCCCTTATGCTGGGGAAGTAGGGGAATCCACAAGACCTTCTCCACAAGTTTCCACCTATTGATTGTGACAATCCTATGAATCTTGAAATGGTAGAGACCAGATTATATGGAAACAGACCACAATAATAATTACCTAATACAGTTGTGTTGTATGATAGTCCTCATCAAGACCTTTCTTAGGTCATTACTTGAGTGGATCCATAGGTTGTTCCACCACCCACTCCACGAGCCGTTGTGCCTATGTATCATGTTGAAGAGCCATCCAATATACTAACAATCAAGAATCCTATCAAAGATAAGAATCCTTACCAGGAAAGGAATCACCATCAGGAGGATCTGATGGCCACTCTCATTACCCACCTCGAGGCCCTTGAGACACAATAGGTGGTGATCCCACTTGATGGAAAGTCATATTTGACATGGGTGGATGACATGTTGGAAACCTTGAAATTCTAGAACCCTACCTTTCCCCCATTCAATGGGATGGGTGACCCACTTCAGAATATTGCCCAATTTATATCAATATCTGGACCCATGTTGGGAACTATATAACCGTAGGAATATGAAATGTAATAGTGTTTTATACAGACATTTGAAGGACCTATGATTATCTGGTATGACACATTACTGATCATTTTTATTTCTAGTTGGGAAGACCTTCACAGGAAATTTCTATTTTACTTTAGCTCTAATACACACAAGACAAGAATTTGTGGCCTCTTAAAGAGAAAACCTCATCCAAATGAGTGAGTCATAGAATCTTTTTCCTGGTGGAAGGGCCTCACATATTCACTTGACAAGCCTCTGGCTCAGGAAGAACTGCTTATGATGTGCATGGAGAATTTAAAGACTAGATTGGTTCCCCCCATAACCACTATGATTTTCCAAGGTGGATTTCAGGATTTATTAGAAAAATATTAATTTATAGTGGACGCATTGGAGTAGGCTAAGAATGAATTTATATTTCCTCCTCAATCTCTATTATGAAGAGCCGCTAAGGTTGATACTACTGCAGTTGCACAAATGGAGGCTCCCAGGCAGTTAGAATTGTTACTAGAAGAGCCTCTTCTATATCCTCACCCAGGATAATGGCCTCAGGCCAAGACTTATGCTCAACATCGCCTACCATAGAATCAGTAAACACCAACCTATCAATCCATGGGGCCTAGAAAAGACAATCGATCTTTGGTTCATTATCATAATCATGTTCCTCTTTAGGGATTAGATCCCTGAGATCCTTTACCCGACCAGAGAAACCAAACCTACTCATTGTAGGATAGAAATACGAATGTAGATTCTCAATTACAGGGGGAGTGAATTGTATGTTTAAAAACATTCATTTTTATCATTAATGAAAACTATGTTTTACAATGTTAAATAAGGTAAATTCACAAAACCTAAAATAGTTCTATACGACAAACATGATATGTTCTAGAAATATGGTTCCAGAAAGGAAAATTAAGAAATGTTTACTTAGGTAATGATTCTACCTTGAAGCATATATAATCTTATTTATTAGAGTAAATAAATGAATAAGAATGTATAAGACGTTTATAATTTATTCCATTATCAAAATTCATCAGAAATAAATTTTAAAGAAAACAAGTAACAAGTATGAAATATTTTAACCGAAAGAGTATGGTACCAAACAAATTTGGATAAAGGTCACTTAATTTATACTTTCAAGAAGGTCTGTCTTACCCACACCAAGGTAATCCCTCAATAGAAATATCATAATCAGTCTTGTTATTCCCACAATCCCTTGAACTTTAAGTTAGTCAGCACCTCTGTCCATTTATCCCTGAAATTTATCAAAATTTAAGGTAGTCGACACCTCTGTCTTCCTATCGCCGGAAGCCCTAGAACATTAAGGTAGTCAGAACCTCTATCTTCCTACCCCTAGAAGCCATCGATTGTCCTTAGGAGCCATCAGATTCTCACAATGAAAGATGATCAAGATGATCAGTATGCACAAGGCATGCAAGTCTCTATCTATAAATCACCTCAATAGCATGTGATATCTAGAGTGATGGAACAGTTATCCGATCATGGCCACGATCAAACGTGCTTCTATTTATAGGAACAACTCCAATGGTCGGATCCATCCTCCAATGATCATATTTTTCCTGGGAATCCCAGAGGGACATGTACATGTGTCTCTCAACTAGTGGATAGATAGAAAAATATTATACGACATCATTTCAAAACAATAACATGTGTTAGGAAAATGATGATTCTTAACCAAATCTATTTTTTAGAGTCTAGGGGAAAATATAATTCTAAGTGTTACCAAATAAATATTCAGATTTTATAAGACATGGATGTTCAGATTCTTTTTTACAAATAATTAAGAATCTGAATTTTATTGATTTCGGAGTCTGAAATCCAATTAATTTGGAATCTTATATCTGAGGAATTTAGAGTCTGAATTTTAAGGATTTCAGAGTCTGAAACATTCTGAATTCAGATTTAGAATTTAGAGGAATTCAGAGTCTGAATTCTAAGGAGTTCAGGGACCAAATTATGAGTAATTTGGAGTCTGAACTCTGAGGAATTCAGAGTTTGAAAGTTGAGAAATTCAGTGTCAGTATTTTGAGGAATTAAGAGTTCAAATTTTAAGAAATTCGGAGTCATAATTCTAAAGAATTCAGAGTCTGAATTTCAGAGAATTAAGAATCCAAATTTCAAAGAATCTGGAATCTAAAATTTAGATAATATATAGTCTGAAAACAGAACACTCTATCTCCATGGAATAATTAGATTCTGAGGTTTTACATAAGTATCCCAATTATGGACTTTGTAAAAAAACGTGTTTGATTTAGTGAGATTATAAAATGAAATAATGAAAATAGAGGTAAGGATAAAAATTTCCTAAGAGAATGGAAATTTTCGTTTTGAAAATAATTTTTAGGGAGAAAATGTTTTCCTTAAGATAAAGGGTTTGTGATTATCAAAACATATATAAATTGAAAATTCATAAGGGAACCTTATTTATTCAACAATATCCCCCTTTTTGGTAATAAAAAACAACCTTATGAAAAATAATATAATGACTATGAATTTTTCTTTTTGAAATTAAAAGAATTTTTTTCTCCCTTTACATATCAATTATGGTGAATACAAATAACTCCCCATTATCTTTTGAAAACCATAAAGATCATATTCTTGACTTCATTAAAGAGATTTTTCTTTTTCTTTCTTAAGAAAATCTTCTTTGAGTAAACTCCCCCTATGATAGGCTCCCCCTTACCCAGGGAATTCTATTCTCTACATAGAATTCTTTTTTATCATTCCTCCCCTTTGTGATTTTTAAACAGGAATAAATAGATTGGAAAAAAATATGGAACCTGAAATAATATAACTATATACAATAATAGAAATTAAACAGAGGAATAATTTTCATTTTTATTAGAAATATTGATATTAGGAAGATAAAAAAAAAATCGTATCTGAAAAAAATGCATCCTTCTTTCTCCTAATGGATAAACTTCTTCATGAAGGTCTTATACTTCTAATTCTCCTTATGATATTCTTAAAAGTTCTTGAGAACATGTTCCTGACCCTCATTTTCCTTCTCCAAAGCTTTTATATTTTCATCCTGATATTTTAATATTTCTACATGAGGCTTAAAAAGCTCTTCTTTCTTACAAAACCTCTCTTCAAACATGAATCTATGATCTATTTACATCTTTGAATTCAAGGAAACTGAGTTCAACTTCAGATTAAAATCATTGTCTACTTTCTTCTGAGTTATTTGTTCTAGATCATGCATCTCAAAAGAAATTTTCGTAAGCTCCTTCATTCTCACATATACCCCATCAAAGGCTTTTTTCACAGAGTCTTGAAATTCATCAAGAATTATTAGCTCTTAAATTGTATTCTTTGACCACATAGTGATTTCCTTACAAGACCTTCTGTGACCATCATACTTGATATAGAATGTTTTGAAATCAGCCTCAATCATAAAGAATTTTTCTATAAATAAGATAACCAAATCCTATTTCTAATCGAATGAATGCTAAATCATTTGAAACCATGAGTAAATAATCAGAATCAAAGGAATGGTTTTAACTAATTTCATCAATGATTGAACTACAATGTTCTAATCCAAGGAGGACGATTACAAATTAGATTCTCTAGTTGGTGTGGATTATTAATCTATATCAACTAACTCTCTCTTTGAAGAACTACCAACGACTATCTATTCTACCATATATTTTTTAGGGGTATCAGCTATCACCTGTTTTCCTTTCTCAGCATTAGAAATGGTCTCCATAGCTCTTGGGGATTCATGTTCACTATCTGATACTTGAATGATTTTATCTTCATCAACATTTTACTTCTCAACACCTACCATAAGATCATCTAGTAGAATAAATTTGGGATTGCTACTCTCATCATCTAAAGTCTTATTAACCTCTTCTTGATCTTCATCCTCTTTTCCTTATGAATAAATTTTGGTTAATTTAGCATGAGTAGTTAGGATCGAGAATTTTTCCAAAGGATATTACTCCTCATTATATTCTTTATCATTCCTTATCATATCTTTAGTGTCATCACTTCCTTCCTCTTAAACTTCTTTCACTGCCTCTTCCTAAACAATTTATTCTTATTCAAGTTTTGGAATGACCATCTTTCTTCCCAGAGTCTCTTCTAGTACTGGTTGTTTGAGAAATGATTCTATTACCTGAAACTAGTCAGAAGCTTTGTCAGTAGCCTTGAAAAGAGATTGAACAATCTCTGCTTCAGAGATTTTATTCTTATCTTTTTTATCTTTTTCTTGTTTTTCATACTCCTCAGCATCCTTAATCATCAAATAATTTGCCTCAGCAGGATCCAGGACAAAACTAGGATATTTTTCCTTCTTTTTCTTCTTCTCTTCCCTCCAATTTTCAATGAATTTCTTCAGTATAGGTTTTTTTAGTCTTTGGGGGTGATGATTGAGTTTCTTGAACTATATGAGTTTTTTTTCTTCTGGTTCTTTATTCTTTCTCTTCTTCCAACATTTATTGTACATTCCAGCTATATCCTATTCCATAGATAAAGATTATATTTTACATTATGATAAGTCATAGAATTATTTTGTATTTTTTTATATTTAATCGACCCTTAATCCTCCTCTAGGTATTATCACAGAGCAGCCTAGATTTGAAAGATATAGCCTTTGAACTAAAACATATTTTGAGCGATTCTAGCCATAAGACAACGATCATGGATCAGTTTTTTGGATACAGAATAAATTGTGATTTGAGGGTTATATTTTTGATATTTTTGATCGTCATGAATATATACTCCACTAAATTTATCTTCCTCAAGTTCACCAAGAAATAAAGAGTTAAGATATATCTATTCTTCAAGTTTTCCATAATCACCTTTTCTTGGAATTAGGAAAACCTGAACCCATAACGCTAGAAACCTGATGTTTGTTGAGATATGATTTATCATTGGTGTTTCAACTCCTTTGTTTCTGAGAAATTCTAATGGCCTCTTCTTCTCAAAACATCCTGATTCATCTAGTAGTTTTTGGGTGCATAAAATTGTTTCTCCTTCATAAGACATTCCAATGATACTAGCTACATTATTTAAATAAAGAGTATAAGTTTTCCAATAAACTTTGAATGATAATTTATCTCTTATACCTTTATTAAAAAAATATACTGAGTCATAAAATTCTACAAGAAACTCCAAAAAAACTGGATCATGTACTTTCGGTTTGGCTACACATATACTCTATCAACCATTCAACTTTATTTTTTTAGTAATGAGATAATCATACATGGAATGGAAATTTGGATCTACAAACATCTCCCTGTAAAAATTCAACTCTAAAATTTCATTTACTAAAGACATTTTCTTTTGAGGATACACTTTCAAATGCATCCGGAGTTTAAGAAAATCAGAAAAGAAAAATGACCCTTACGTAGAGAGGAAAAGCTTCGATAAACAAAAGATAGAAAAACTGATGTGGAACAAAGAATAGAGAGCCTTTATATCGGTATCTAAGAAACGATTCATGTTCCATAATTAATCCAACATTTGAACCAAGCTCGATATGATCTGGAGATTGTGATGAAAGCTGAAGAAGGATTTTTTCAGGTTCTGATCTTTTGAGGTTTCTAAGATAAAATTTTGGATTTAAGAAAAGTGAATTCGAAAATGTTTCTTAAAACAAGATGAGAATAAGAATAAGTACTATTTTCAATTACCAAAACTTATGTAAGGAACCATACCTTCCATATTTCTAAGAAAATTATCAGTAATGATACAAATTTTTCTTGACGAACTTTTGATTCCATAAAATTTTCTGAAGGAAGACAAAATTTGGATCCTTGATTTTTGAAAGAAAAAATTTGAATCTAAATTTTTAAAAAGAAAATTCATTAAATAGTTTTTAAATAAAATATTTATTATTTTGATAATTTTGATTACAAAAAATTTTGATCACAAAAATTTTGATTACAAAACATTTTTGTCTAAAAAAATTGATTAACAAAGAAATTGGACTGCCCTGTGAAAAAGAGTTTCTTAATATAAGGATATACATTTTAACAAAACGTTAATAAGGAGGATTACCTTATGATGATCATTCCTATCTTTGTTTAATGTCTTAAAATCTATCAGATGGTAATGATTTTTGAAAATATCTACACGTTGTCTTGCATTCCGATAAACTAGAGAATGAAATCTCTTTTAAGTGTGCTATCCCAATGGATGTGATGACTAATATCTATGTGTTTTTCATTAGAGTGATGTAAAGGGTTTTTTCATAGGGAAATTTTACTAGTATTATCACACAATATTTATGTTTTGGTAAAACTCATACCATTGTCTGTGAGTGTGGGTTTCATCCACAACACTTGGGCACAACAACTTCCAACTTTTACCAATTCAGCTTCAGTAGTGGAAAGTTCTACTGAGTGTTTCTTTTTGTATGACTAAGAAACTAATGAATCTTCTATGAAATGAAAAGTTTTGGATGTAATTTTCATAACCATTTTACATCCACCAAAATCAGCATCTAAAAATATTTTTAAAACAAAATCATTTCTAGAAGTACAAAAGTGTCCTAAATCCCCGATTACCTTTAAATAGAGGAAAATTATTTTCACTACTTTTAAACGAGATTCATTTGTATTAGATTGGTATTTTGAACATAAGAATACTGAAATCATTACATCTTGATGACTAGCTATCTAGTATAATAAAAATCCTATCATACCTCTGAATGATGTTTGATATACCAGTTTCCCAGCTTAAGTATGATTAAGAGAATTTAAGGAACTGATTGGAGTGATTATACTTTTAGTGTTAACAAATACATACTTTTTTAAAAGATCATTAATATATATATGTTGGTATATATAAGTTATTTCTAGTTTTTGGGAATTTTGAAAACCTAGGAAAAATGTGAACTCACCCATAATACTCATTTCAAAGTTATATTTCATTTAATTCATAAATGAATCTGTTAAATATTTCTTAGTTAAACAAAAAATAATTTCATCAAAATTAATTTGAACAATCAAAATTTTTTTCTTATATTTATTTATTTAAGTATTTTTATTAGCAGTTCCCTTAACATAATTATTTTTATAAAAAATCTTGTAAGTCTATCACACCAGGATATAGGATCTTGTTTAAGTCCATTGAAATCATTGGTAAGTTTGAAAACATGCTCATGATGTTTTCAGTCTTCAAAACTAGATGGTTTTTTGATATAATCTTTTCCTTGAACATATTCGTTAAGGAAATCCCATTTTTCATCCATGTGAATTTTTTAGATATTAAATAATGATGCAACGACAACTAAAATGCAAATAGATTAAGTTATAGATACAGGAGCATAGGTTTCTTCCAAGTCTATTTGTACTTTATGATTATATCCTTTAGAAACTAATATGGATTTATATCTTACTATGATTCCATTTTAATCACATTTATTTTTGAAGAACCATTTTACTCCAATTACAGAAGATTCATTAGGTCTTTCATCCAAGGTCTAGACTTTATTCCTTTTGATTTAGTTTAGCTCATCATGCATTGATTTAATCGAATCACCATCATATAAAGATTCATTAGTGTTTTTTGTTCTAATTAAGAAAGAAATTCTAGATGTTCGACATCATTTCCTAAAGAAACCTCTAGTCCTTTCTGGATGATTCACACCACCAATTATACTATAACTAGGATGATTCTTAAGAAAAAACAAATTTGTGTTTTTTAAAACTAGTTCATCAACATATTATAAGAAATATTCTCTGGTAAATGCTTCAGAAATATTTTCTGGAATATTTTCTTTATAAGAATAATCATTTATCAGGTGTTGAAAATTAGTATTGAAAACACATCTGAATATGTATGTTGGGGCTGTTTAAAAACAAAAGGATTAGTTTCATCAAATTTAACACACACTATTTATTCAAGAGTACAAGTGTTTTTATTAAAAACACTATAATCCTTTAAAGTTGTGGGGTATCCTAGAAAAATTCCATCCAGAGATTTGGGGGTAAACATATGTTATTTATCTTTTGTATTCAAGATGAATACTTTTCTACCAAATACATTGACATAAGAAAGTCTATTTTTTCTACCATTCCACAATTCATAAAAAGTTTTGTTAAAAAAGGTTCTGATTAGGACTCGATTTATTGTATAACAAGAAGTAATAATAGCTTCATCCCAAAAGTGCTTAAAAATAGTATATTCATTCAAAATGGTCCTAGTTATCTCTTAAATAATTTGATTTATTCATTCAACTACACCATTCTATGAAGGAGTTCTTGGTGTTGAAAAGTTATGAGTATTTCCTTTCTTACTACAAAAAGTTTCAAAATTATAATTTTAAAATTATCCTCCATGATCACTAGGAATAGTTTTCAAAGGATGGTTTTCTCATTTTTAACATGGGCTCTAAAATTTTGAAATATGAAAATGCTTCAGATGTCTTTGCTAGACAATAGACCCATGTATATCTAGTGTAATCATCAACTAAGACAAGTACATAATATTTTCCCCCAACACTTCCAGTTTGTGTTCGAACGAAAAGATCCATATTCACAAACTATAATGCATCATAAGTTTAGACTTCTCCGATTGATTTACAGCTTGATTTATATTTTTTTCCAAATTGAAAATGATCACAAGGTTTTGAAGAATCAAATCTAAGCTCTGGGAGATCCTTAACAAGTCTTTTATTTGAGAGTTTATCTAGGTTCAAAAGGTTACAGGGTCCTAAAATTTTATGCCATAACCAAGATTTCTCTTCCATTTCACTAAGGAAAGGTAGATCTTGGCTCCTAAGGTCTTATATGTTTAGTTTGTATAAGTTATCTTACCTATGGGAAGAATGAATAAACTCTTCTCTTTTATTATGTACTAAGAATTTATCATTCTAAAAATTCACAAGGTAACCTTCGTCACATAATTGAATTATGATAATGAGGTTGTGCTTACGATTATTAAAAAATAAAACATTTAAAATCAATTTTTTTCAACGAAGAATAATGTTACCCATACCAAAAATTTCTCCATAAACATTATCTATAAAAGTTACTTTTCCTCCTTTCATCCTGATAAGTTTTTCAAAGAAGTTTCTATTACTAGTCATATGATGGGAACATCCACTATCCGTGTACCATGTATTGCTCTTGGTACTATCTTTATTTTATTAAAAATAAATGAGTTAGACATTCGGAATCCTAATGTTCTTTGATCTATGAATTTCAGAAATTGTGATTTTAGGAATTCACATTTTCTTAAAAAAATAGCTTTATAAAAACCTAAATATTAGTTTTTTTTAAAAGAAAATTTTTTCTCCTGATGCCCACCACATTGAAATTTAGTTCAAAATGGATCACTTTGTGGAACCAAATAGTTATTACTATAAACTAGTTTAAAATATGTTTAACCAAATCTAAAATGTTTACTTCATGAATGAATTTGGGAATACATCTAATCAAATTTTTCCTTACCTGACAAAAAGTTTTAAATAAGATTCCTTAAGGAAAATATTTCCGACAATAGTATAATAAAAATGTTTTTATCCTAAAAAACAGTAGTTCAAGAACTAGAGTTAGCCTCGAAATGTTTTTCATAGAAATAATATTTTCATAATCCTTATAAAGTTTATCCTTATCAGAACTAACTTACTCAAGGATTGTTGAAATAATTTTGAAATCAAAAGTTAACTTATAAAGATATTTAGAAATATCTGATACTTCTTTAGTTAAAAAGATACTCTTGAAATATTCTTTCACTAACTTTTTTTGTCTTATAATTTTCATTTTCAAGATGTTTAGATAATCTAGACACTTCTTCATAAGAAGGAAAATTATTATATTCGGATGTGGAAGATTCATCATCTAAAGATTCATAATCCTTATCATCAGTATAATTTGAATTCAATTATAAATTACTAATAGATTCATCCTTTTGTACCTTAGCCATAAGAAAATGATTTTCAATAGGTATTTTAGATAGTAGACCAAGATTCATATGACTAGAAGATTCATAATCTGAGGATTCATCAGATGAGTCACCACCATTGGAACTCTAGGTGTCATTTTCTTTAAAAAATTATCCTTATATTTGTAATAATTCTTCTTATTTCTCATAGAATTCATTTCATTTCTATCTTTTCATTTTAGCATGGGGAAATATGTCCTTATGTGTATAGCCCTTTTATAGTCATTGCATGTGAATTCTGAGTCTTTCTTGTGTTTTCATTATTTTTTATTATATCTATAATAAATGTGTTTCTTTTCCACTATCATCTTCATCCTTTGGGAAAGATTAGCTGGCCCATTTTTAGAACGTTAACTTTTACTAGATTAAATTAGAAGATAGACATTTATAGAATTGGATCATGTAACCCTTTCTGGAGTCTTTAATTTAGTATTATTAAAATATACACTTCCATTTCTAATCTTCTTTTTATTCATATCATCCTTTATTTTCATTATAGTTTCATTTTGAATAAGATTTCCAAAAAGCTCCTCGAGAGTAATTTGAGACAAATTCCTATTATTATCAATAGCTATCCTTTTTGATTCCCAATCAATTGGCATGATATCACTTATATTGTCCGTAAGAGATTCAGCATGAAGACCTTTCTCTCTCATAGATTTTACACTATTTACTATGGTCATAAATCATTGTTTCACTTTGAAAACCGGTTCTCCATAAGGAAATAAAAATCCATGATATTGTGCTCTAAGCCTATCTATTCTAGTTTGAATCACATTAGAAGTTCCAAAATGGGTAACCCTAAGTTTCTTCTATATGTAGTTAGCAGCTTCACAAGATGAAATTTGGCTATATATATTCTTGGACATTGAAAACAACAATGTATTGAAAACCTTGTAATTTAGTTGATATTCTGACTTTTCTTGGTTGGTGATGTTTTTGACTTCCTTATCAAAAATTTTGGAATCTCCAGTAATCATGAAAAAAATTTCTACTCTAATGTTGATTATAAAAGTCTTCATTCGATCTCTTAGGTACTCATAATCATTACCATAAAAAATAGGTGGTCTTGTAAGATTTATATTTTCAATAGAACAAATATTCATTACTTCCATTCTATAAGAAAATATCATTCCAATAATCTTCTTAAAAAAGGATATAAACATAGATAAAAAATATATATGGAAAACTTAGGCATGAAAAGATAATCAAGAAGGAATTTAGAACTATGAAAACTTGATAAAGAAAACTTATAGGTGAATATAAGAATTTTAGAGATCTCCTCTAATACCAATTGTAGGATAGAAATACGAATGTAGATGCTCTATTACAAGACAGGGGGGTGAATTTTATAATTAATAGACATTCGTTTTTAACATTAAGGAAAACTATGTTTAACAATGTTAAATTAGGTAAATTCACAAACACTAAAATAGTTCTATATAAAAAACATCCTAGGTTCCAGAAATATGGTTCCAAAAATGAAACATAAGAAAAGTTTACTTAGGTCAAGATTCCACCATAAAGTGAATATAATCTTATTTATCATAGTACATAAAAGAATATGAAAGCATAATAAGGTTATAATTTCTACCATTATCAAAATACATTGGAAATAAACATGAAAAAAAACAAGTAACAAGTATGAAATATGTTAACCCAAAGAGTAGGGTATCCAATAACAATGGATAAAGGTCCCTTTATATATACATTTAAGACCGTATAACTTACCCACACCAGTGTAAGCCCTCAATAGGAATATCGGAATCTGTCTTCCTATTCCCACAAGCCCTTGAAATTTAAGATAGTCAACACCTCTGTCTTCCGATCCCCAGAAGTCCTCAAAAGTAAAGGTAGTCGGAACCTCTGTCTTCCTTTCCCCGGAATCCCTTGATTGTCCTAAACAACAATTGGAGTCGCACAGAGTAATATAATCAAGATTTTCAGTTTTCCCAAGGCATGAGTGTCACTCTCTATAGAAATCACTTAAACAACAAGTAATATTTAGAGTGATGGAACAATTATCTGATCATGAGCTCGATAAAATGGGATCCTGTTTATATGAAAAACTCCAACAGCCAACTCCCTCCTCCAATGGTCATATTTTTTCATGTATCTTGGAAGGACCAGTACACATGTCAATCAACCCACTGTTAGTTAGAAATAGATTACATGACATTGTTTCATAATGATAACATGTGTTAGGAAAATGATGTTTCTTAACCAAATCTATTTTTCAGAGTCTAAGGGAAAATAGAATTTGGATACTTACATAATAAACATTTAGATTTTCTAAGACATGGGCATTCAGATTCTGTTTTAAAAAGAATATAGTGTCTGAATTTTATATATTCTTGTCTTAAAAATCCAATGAATTTAGAATATGAATTCTGAGGAATTTGGAGTCATAATTATGAGGAATTAGGAGTCAAAATTCTATGGAATTTGTAGTCAGAATTTTGAAGAGTTCAGAGTCGTAATTTTGTGTAATTCTTAGTAAGATTTATGAGGAATTCGAATTATCAAATTTAGAGTATTCAGAATCCAAATTTCATTGAATTCTGTGTCAGAATTTCAGATAATTCAAAGCATGAATTTCAATGAATTCGATTTCTGAATATTAGAGAATTCGGAGTCTGAAAACAGAACACTTTTTATCCACAGAAATATAAGATTCTGAGGTTTTACATAAGAATATGAATTTTAGACATAATAATAAAATGTTTATTATATAGAGATATTATAAACTGAAATAATGAAAATAAAGGTAAGGATTAAAATTTAATTAGAGAAGGGAAATTTTTCTCATGAAAACAGACCGTAGGGAAAAATAGTTTTCCTTAAGATAAAGTGTTTGTGATTTTCAATGCATATAAAAATGGAAAAGTCATAAGTAAAACCTATTGTATCAACACTCATTCGATGAGGCTCGGGTCCCTGGTTATTTCCTATGTTCACTGGATCTAGGAATTATGAAATTACTGAAAATTAGAAGACCCAAAGAGGCTGATCTCATTGATTTCTCCAACTACTTCCTCTCTCACCAGTTCCGTGGAATGAATTTCATGTGGTGCTACATATTCATGAATTGAGTCTAGGGAAAGTTTGATAAAAAATATCATCAGGTTCGGTCCAACCATGGAATAGCTATTATGAATTTCTATAAAGACTGATAGAAACATAAAATATATGTGGAAGAAGGTATCTAGAGGTGGGATGTAGAAGTATGACGATTGGATTTCTCACAGTTCAGTTGCTCAAACCCATGGCATCCACTGGTCTCGTTAAAATAGGGACGATACACCTAAAGATATTGTATCTCTTCCAACATTCGCATCTTCATCCACATCAAATCCTTATACTTCTCAGAAGAGAAGGAACCAGCATTGAAATGGAAAGAAAACCCCCCCACCAGTGTCAAACACATCTCTCACACTCAGAAATTTCATGCCCCCAGAAATGGGAATATCCCACCGAATGTGACTATTATTGGATTATTTATTGTATGATGGGAATGATTATACCTCCATTAATACAATTTATATAGTGGACCATTATATGGATCCCAATGACGTGGAGTGTCTGGCCAACCCTCCTAATGTTCTTGGTTAATGCCATCATCAACAATGCCATGGATATGTGAATCGCCAGAATGATCAAACCAGCGCTTCCAATCAAGTCATGAACACTTCCATGATCAGAAATCATGATCAGCACAGAGCTCAACATGTCTATTCTTATAATCCCATCTTTTCAGATTCACTTCCACCACTATCCATGATACTCAACTATGTGGATCCATCACAACTGCATCAGGATCAACCGTGTACAAATATGGTCAAAACTCAGTTTTATGGTAGTCATCCAGTGGTAATTTTGTGTTTTTCATCTAGTGATGACGAGATATTCCCAACACCAACCAAAATCTACAGATTAAAATATTGTAACCCATCAAATCTATGGCTGATATAAATGTTTTCATAGCATATAAGTATGACCTAATTATTCTCATTTCCAACATTCTCTCAAAGCTCTTGATTCTTGAGGCCCTCCACACTCCATAAGAGATGCGTGAAGTCCTCTAGAGTCTTTGAGAAACCCCTTTAGTTTGAGATAGAGGTAGTGGATGAAGGGACCTTCTATGCTAAGGATGTCGAGAGAGGAGAGGTAAAATCCATCATATCATTATCAGGAGAATATTAAGGCTCTCCCATGTAGGGGAATGTTTTCTCATTGTACATTAAAAATAAAATAATTGGTGTGGATGTACTTCATTGTCTTGTTAACAAAAGTTCCATGATCAATCTCATCAAGACCCAGACACTCTATATGCTAGGACTAACCAAAAGAGACACTAGAATCTCTAACCCAAAAGATTCAGCATTATGATAGAGCCAGATTGCAACCACTGAATTTATGGTGGTCTCATAGAATTCCACCTATAATTCACTAATGGGTAGACGCCGGCTCTTTAGAAATGTAGAAATTATGTTATCCTAAAAAAAATTCCTCAAGTAATCCCTTGACGGTTG
Organism: Viscum album; assembly: GCA_963277665.1. Taxonomy (NCBI): domain Eukaryota; kingdom Viridiplantae; phylum Streptophyta; class Magnoliopsida; order Santalales; family Viscaceae; genus Viscum; species Viscum album. Next base: position 1,299,174,083 of record OY728135.1, read on the forward strand.
AGTGGGAGTGATCCAATGTGATGCATCTCATATTTCTTCTTGTGAATCCCACTATTTGGATGTCGACTATTAGAAGTGAAATGTAAAAAAGGTTCAAAACAATGAGGTAGAGAACACTTCTACTATGTTCGATCCCTATACGGACATTGATGATGTTTTTGTCCACCCGATTCACAAGTTGGATTCTACAACCCCATCCTTGGGAAATTACTTAGTCATTTCCTAGATAAGGGGAAGACATATTCTTATGTATAAGGAACATCATAAGATTAACTCATAATATTATATAGAATAGGCTAATGTGATACCTGGTCCTGTTACATAACAAATGGGCCACGATGATAGCACATACACCCCACCGTAACATGGTCGTCAGATCCTAGCCCACCAGGTACCACCTCTTGCCTCACAGACACATGGCCCCCACCCTAGGGCCCACCACATGGCCAAACAGGTCATCTGAATAATGAAAACCCCCACAGGCCAATAAACATCCTTTCTAGTGTGCTTTTTTTGTCACTCACACACACGCTGGGTAACTTCCAAGAAGATCATCCATCCTGACCAATAATTGATGCCATGCATGCTTAACCGTAGAGTTATAAGAATATGAGGTGTAACATTCACCCCCCCCTGTAGAGCACAATGTCCTCGTTGTGGGCCCTACATCTCAAACCAGTAATTACACCGCACATAAGGTTGCGTACCACCTCTGATACCAAATGTCACAACTGGGAACTGTGGAGAGAACAAACAACCTTACATAACTTGGTTGTCGGGTCCTAGCCTGCTAGGTACCACTAGTTTCCCCAAAGACACATGGTACCCACCCACGCGCCTTAATGGGTTTTCTAACTAATGATAGTACCCACATACCAACACACGTCTTTTCTAGTGCATCTTTGTCTTCACTCACACACACCCTTGGAAAATTCACACAAGGTCACCCATCTTGATTACTACTAAAGACCAAGAATTCTTAACTATGGATTTCTAATTAGGTAGGATCCTGAAAAGGAAGGTACACCATTTTGATATGGGTCTTATCATTTATTTATTTAACCCTTTATCATTCTAGGGTGTTACATCTTACCGATGTGAGGTATCGTGATGTTCTCCCCATAGTCACAACAGTGCACCATACCTACTTGTGTCACTTGATAGGGCTATGTAAACACAGAATAAACTCCTTATACTGATTTGAAATCATTAAGTGTGGGCCCCTAGATCAATGACCTAATGTAATCAGGCAAAAATATTTTGTTTCCAAGGTATCAATTGTAAAAAAGTCTCCTAAAAAATATTCGACCACCACTCAAGATGGAAATAGAATTCCTCTAGGGTCATTTAACTAAGAATAATTTCCTCCTCCCAATGATTCCCTTTCCTTAGATGATGAATAGGATTTTGAAAATGATCATCCCACGTATGAATAGGGAATATCTACCATCGTCAATGAGTTGTTACATGCGAATCTTGCCACTGAGACAGATCTAAGGTCAACACTGATAAGTGAGACTATGCCTGTAGAGGAACACCATCATAATAAAGACTTCCTAAAGAAACACTGTGATGTGTTTTCCTATAGTTATGAATATATGAGAGTCTTAGACCCTCAGGTCTATGTACAACTTCTTTGTCTCTCACCTAGCCATCATGGGTACAGACAACCTCCCAAGAAGATGCACCCATCCCATGGTGCCATGGTCAAGGGTGAAGTTGATAAGATTATAAAAGTCAACTTCATCAAGGAAGTATAGTACCCCAAATGGTCAGCCGACATAATTCATATTAGAAAAAATAATTGACTAATTAGAGTGTGTATTGATTTCTGGGATCTCACCCTACACTTCCCAAATGACAATTTCCCTTTCCGATGACAAAGATATGGATTGATGCTAACACAAACATCCAGGCGCTCTTATTCATTGATGGGTATTCCAGGTATAATCAAATATAGATGTCCTATAACCTCCTGACCCCATATTCTTGGAGTCGGTTTATTATTCTAATAAATTGGAATGATTATAAGAAATCAAATCTCGAGGAACTAATCAGTTTAACTATCTTGGAAATTAGATTACATACATGAACATTACTTTACAACTCAAAAAATGAAATAAAACCCTGATAATAATTTAGTAACTCCATTATTATCCTAGAATAACCTATCACATAAATCATAATAAACTTATTGGAATCCTCGGAATATAAAAAAAAGAATGGGGTGTGATCAGATTCTCATTAGGGTTAAATAATATCGCACAAACTTTCATAAATAATCATAATATGTATGGAAAGTATAAAACTGAATCAAAATCCTTTTGAACATAAACAAGAACATAATTTGGAAGGAATAAATCAAATAATTCCATTTAAAAATTCACATTAATATAATACTAGTCAAATAATCATATGTAATATCAATGACTAATCTCATAATGATGAAATGCATAATTTCAGACATCATAACCATACCGTCAAAGCCTAATGCCAAGAAAATACATAACGATACCATCAAGTCCATGTTATAAGACACTAGTTTGTCTGATGAAACCTACTGATGCATCGAGGGGCTATAGTAGGCCCCACCCATCACTTACTAAGTTCAATGAATTCCTCATATGAAAAGGGTGAAACATAACATAAAACTTCATATTAGAAATCACATATGGAATGTTAATACTTTAACAATAAACCATGATTGGTATCAAAATAGCATATTTATACTAAAAAATATCATAAAACCTTTTATACAAATTGGATTATTTTATCATACTAAATCAAAATCAATTAAGCATAAAATCCAATAATGTATGTTGACATAGATGATAATAATCAAACAAAATCATTATAATTCTTTTAGGGAAATATAACTTTTTTACATTGAAATCATTTAGAAGATAAACAATGGTAAACACAAACATTTCTTTTCAAAATAAAATTGTGATATTATATAGAAAACTTTAAAATGCTATTGTTTCTTAATGTTGAGAAATTTCTACCCCCAATGCATAAGTTAAAAAATATCTTTTCCATAATTTTTCTAAATTATCATAAAGTACCCTATTTGGAAAATGAAAAAAAAGATTACATTGATTTTTTTAAAAGTAAAACATTAGTAAAAATAAATATAAAACATGTTGATAATATTTTGAAATAAATTTCTGCGATACATGGACATAGATGATAAATGTTTCCAATTAGATACATTTGTATAAACAACCTCATATAATAATGAGACTATGAAATTAACCCTTACATTGTACATTACTTTACTCAAGGGCGTGTTAAACTCTTGTATAATGTTTAAAGTACATTATTAAATTATAATAGAACCAAATCCTTATTTATGATATCATATATGATCCTCTTATATTGTTTGGTTAATAATATTTCAGTATTACCATTGTTTCGCTTGTTAACTGCTTCGATTTTCCATTCTTATTTTATTGTGTAAGTAATGTTTATTATGAATAGGAAGTATTTGATTCATATCTAGAATGATATTAAGTTCATAATTATTTTTTATACTCATCATAAATATTTTATAATTATTCTTGAATGGTTAATATAGAGAACAAATCTCACAGCATTGTGAAGAGGGTAGGTCGTACGTACGCACGAGCGATGATATCATTCCCTTGATGGTTAAATGGTACTGTAAGGTATATTAATTTCACAAAATATTTATCATGTTATAATTATTATTTATATCAATTATAATATTTATTATAACCATAAAAATAAATTAGTTTTGAATAAACAATTAAACCACGACGTGGTGATGATAATCAAAACGTATGCACACATAGTGATATTGTTATTCATAGGATGGATAAAAGAAGGAATATGGTTGTAATATTATCATAATAACATGTAAGAATATATATTATAGAATATTTATAAATTTATTATGGAAAAAACATAGGAATATGATGTATAAAAAAAATTAAATTAATTTGAATTTGTAAAATAATTACCCCCTCTTTGAGTGTCTCCTTTTGATTTTCACAAAAGGACTCAATAGGTTGGATTTATGGCTAAAGTATGGCCTCTATGATGAATTTAGCTATGTTGGGAGTATAATTTGGTAGGGTTTGTATGATACAAATGTTTTAGAGGTGCAATTAAAAGAGAAGAAGAGGTACTCTATTATAGGAGAGGGAAGGGGTACTTTTGGAAAATACAAAAATATTATTTTATTATAAATTAATTTTTGGATTCAAATAGCTCCAATTTCAGTTATTTAGAGGCTTATATGGGGATGGGTCCATATATTTTTGACAAATGATTGGTAAACATGTTTAGGTCACAAAATTAACCCTATATTTTGGGTTTAACGATTAGTTAAATAGTTTTACACTTATCATTTTAACATGTTTTTTAATAATATAGGGTTAATACAATTACTATACAATGCCAAAAAAACCAAAATTGAATAATTTATGAAATATTTAACAATATACTAGCCATTATTCTAAATCTACGATTTTTATTATTTTTATAACTTTTAACAAAACATTATTTATTTTAAAGTGTCATGTATCTCAATTTTGATCCTATTAAACATCTACATTTTTAAAAATATCAAAACTACATGATAACATAGAAATATTACTTTAAATAAAAGAATAAAATGTCTCTGTTATCTATTAAATTCGTTTATGTAGTTAATTAAGTAAAATTATATTAATTTTAATAAATTTATTATCATTTATTTGATATTTCTATTAATAAAATAAGTTCTTCTTTACTATTGTGTCTACATTAATGCTAATTATTTAATATATAAAAATTATATGTAAATTAATATTATGTATATAGTTATTTTATCTTTACCGAATAAATTTATGATAATATTTATCTTATCGTTATCTCAATATTAAAATTATTATACTTATAAGAAACGAGAGTGTCACAATTTTTCACATTCATTGATTTTGAAAATATTAATGTTAAATTCATGGACAAGTGTCGATTACATGTTTCCATTAAAAAAATTAGATTATTAGGGTATATTTGTTTCATCCAATAGGATTTTGATAGGTGTTAGGGTAATTTTATAATTTATTTTTATGCTTAATTACCAAATTTACCCTTACAACAATAATAAAGAAAATTACTAATGTAACTATTCATAATATAAAAAAACTATATACAAAATTTTGGCCAAGTGATTCCAAATATTGAATCCATTTTTAAAAATTCAAAACATATAATTTTCAAGAATTAAAATAAAAATAATCTCATTGATGAATTAAAAAAAATGTGTTCTTTAAAAGTAAAAACACTCAAAAGTTGGACATGTGTTTATATCCAATTTTAATGTAAAAATAATTCCAATGACCTAATATATTTTAAATGATTAAAATATAATCTAAATTTACATTAAATCCAATAAAATGTATAATTTAACTCTATAAATTATTTCGATGAATATTTTTTATTTAAAATTTAATATTTTTCTCTATTATTCAAAACATGAAAATTATAAACAAACCCAAAAACAAACCCAAGTAAATTTTGATATTTTAATTTCAAATAAGAATTTTATTGTTTAAAATTTCATTTAAAAATGTGTCAAATACACAATTTAAAATGGGAATCCCATCAAAAGTTAGAATAACTGATTTTTTTTGAAAAATTCTTCATTTATCCAAAAAATTGAATTTGTTCTAATATAATGTCCAGAAAATACATAATAAGATTATTAAGAATATGTGGAATATATAAAACTAAAAATGTGTTGAATACTATTCATAACATCTATTTTAATGACTAGGTTATATATTATATTAAATAATAATATTTTATTAATATACTGTTGTTCGGTAAAACATGGCCTTCTGTGTATTGTAATCCAACTCATTTTTGTGTCTAAGATATGATTGACAAGGTGTTGCGTAAAAATAAAGAATGAAAAAAATTAAATTAATTTAGAAAATAAAATATTTTAATATCTTGGGGTGTTATATTATCCCGTCCTTCAATAAATTACATCCTCACAATTTAAAATCAGGATCAAAATGAGGGGTTTGAATTTTCAAAACATCATTATTATAATCCTACAATGGAAAAATGATTAATGAGACCCCCAATCTAATATAAATAAAATGATGTATGAATTTCACCAAATATAACACATAAAAGGGTTCCTGTAGGAAAACATGGACATGAAAGAAAAATATAACCATCATGTTCTGATGGAGAGTCATAAAGAACTTGGTTAGGAGAAAGCTAACGATCATAAATCTATAAATCATCCATGATCTAAGGGACCATTTGATACATTAGAAAAATTACTAGGATATCATTTCTGGTTTCATGATCTTTCCCCTAGATTTGAATAATATTTTACTACTAAAAACGAACTTAATTGATTTATTTCTATATCATAATCATTATCTCATAATTTGGTTGTGCTTCGATCTATTTTCACACCATCTTTTACACCTAGAAATGAATGTTTAAAATGAAATTTTCATTCCCGAAGAACTTCTGATAAATCATTAGGCCCAGAAGTATCCTATATATACTAATTTAACCGTAAAAAATAATATCCAATGTTAAAATTACTTCATTCCAACCTTAAGACTTATCCAAAACACTTCTATACAAACTCACAGTCTAAAAATTTATATGGAAGGTCACTAAATTTCTAAAATCTACGTAACATATTGCCGATATTTTTTGGTCACATACCAAACATGTGAATAACTTCATAATATATTCTCTTAAAACAAGTTAATACTATGAATTACCATAATAAATAATTGAATATTTTCATGATTCCTTATTCCTTACCTGAAACAAGGAATATTGGATATAGTCCTTTAATCCAAAATGATATAGACTCCAAAAATTATGGAAAAAACAAACAATTAATCAGTTCAAAGTTTGTTGATAATATCCAATATAATTTTTCTAAATCATCCATATATTTATTTAAGCATCATTATCATAGTATCAAAAACATATTAAGGGTATCTTTCCCTCAACCATATATTTTAAAAAAAGTTTAATATATAAATATGTCACTTTACTTGGTTCCATACAATCTCGAATTGTTAATGAAATTGTATTATATAAATATCCTTATATACTCCATAATTCTTACAACCAGTACATTACTAGTAAAATATTCAATTAAAATTATTCTTTAACATACATATTAATCATTTCACTTCATCGATGGTAGAATAATAATTTGATCATTATCCAATAGCATCATCTAGGGTATATTCATTTTATGATTGGGAAATTGATTTTCATAGTGTCCAATCTCCTCGTTGTTGAAGCAATGTATATGGAAAACATTTTATTACCCTTGAAATCACAAAATTAGTGTCTTTTTTATCCACACTTATAACAAACTCTCATTCCCTTCAAGCATTTACGAGGGTGATTCTTTTCATAGTAATCACATGTGGGAAAATCCTTCTTTCCCTTATTCCCTTTATCAATCTTTTTCTCTTCCATCCTCTATTTATCTTAAATCCCTTCAAAGCCATATGAATATGGGAGATATATACATATTTTATAAAAAATGATATTATTCCCTTATATGATTATAATACATGGGATACTATTTCCTTTCAAAATGTTGGCTCAAAACCATGAAATATATGATCCTTATTACCCTTTGGAAAATGTGCATTGGTGGAGTTCCCATTCCTTCTGCTGGTTTTTTATATAATATAGAATATACTAGATTAGCTTATAAAGTTATTCACTTTGTATAACTCTAAACATGGTATAACTCATAACATATATTTATACATCGTAAATCATAGAATCATAAACATTGGTTACTTTGGGGGCATATTTATTTTTAAATTCGTCATAATGGTATGTGAATAAAATGTGAAATATCCTAAGCATATCCCCTAGGAGTGAGAAACTAGGTAAGCAGTATGGCCCATTGTCATGTACCAGGTTGCCTTAATTCAAGCACAAAACTCAATGTGGGAGTTTTTACTCCTAGGTACATATCTTCTAGAACCACACCCACATATAGTATCCAGAAATGGATGTATTATCTAAGAATACCCACATGATCTCTACATTACCAAACTTTTAGGATGTTCCTCTATACTTATCCTAAATATATATCTTATGGTTATGATCCATAATCTATGTTTTCTAAATCTAATTTCCATGTTTTTTGCTAAAATTCTTTAATACCAACTATAATGCACAGACCCTATATGCTCGGAGCGAGTACATTGTTTTAATACATTAGCATGATTAAAAAGAATCATATCCCAAAGGACTGAACATTTTCGTAGTATTGGAAAATATATTACAAATATGAACTTTAAATCATTATTGAAAACATAAAATAAAAAAATATAGTCCTTTTAGGATTCCATTATTCTCTGAAATTGACTCTACATATAAATCATAATACACTTCTTAGAATCATGGGAAAAGAAAACATAAGAAAGAGTTGAGATCAGATGCTCAGTAATGTGAAACAATATTGCTAAAGTTGTCATAAATAACCATAATCTTTATGGAAGGTATAAAAAAAACATAATACTTTTAAACATAACATTGAACATAATATGGTAAAAAAATCAGATAATTACATTTTAATATTCACATGGATATACTAATAGCTCAATAATCACAAGTAATATCAATAGTTAATATAATAACGAGGAAATTCATAATGGAAGTCATCATAACCATACCATTAAGGCATCGTTCCAAGACCATAAATAACCATACTATTATGGCCTCATGCCAAGACACTAGTCTTTCTATTGAGACCCATTGATGCATTAAGGGGGAATACCGGGCCCCATACGTTACTTACTATGTCCAATGAATTCATTATATGAAAAGAGTGAATCATAACATAAACATTTATATTAAAACTAGCATATGAGATCACAACCCTACCATTAAAATTATTTAATTATATTATTTCATGGATTTGGTTACTCTTTTCGATGTTTTGGTTGAGTGTTGGTTTAAATTTTTTGATGATTGCTAATTTTGATGTGTTTCAGGCCGATGCACGGGCACCACACAAATAAAAATAATCATGTGGTCAGCCCAAGTGACCATGAAACTGCCCCATGCTTAAAATAAATATATTTTATGACAATAAAATAAAGTAAATGTTTAAACCATATTTTATTATAATATTATTGTTGTAGATAATAATAATCATATTTTTATTATTGTAATTAATATTTTTATTATTAATAATCAAATAAATATTATTAACATGATGATGATGATGATTAGTATTACGATTATTAATATTATTAGTATTAGTATTAGTAATATTTTTTTTTCTTTTAATTTTTGAATTTTATTTTTTTATAATTTTTTTCATAAACCTAGGTCCACCCTTCCCTTTCCCCTCCAATCGATGCTATGAAAAGCTTCCCCCTACCCCTCCTGCATGAACCTAACCTTACTCTCTCCCCCCTGGCGTGTGTTCCACCTTCAACCACCCCTATGTTAGGCGCACCTTTATCTGACCTCCCCTACACCCCCTGCTCCATTCGCACTTCCACATTTCGGTGAACCCCTACTTTGGCCAAACATCCTCTAACAGAATATCCCTTTCTCCAAGGACTCCGCTCCAGCCGCACCTCCAATAACATAATTCTCAACTCTATCCACACCTCCCTCACCTACTCTCTCCTCCTCTCGTGTGTTTCTATTTTTATTTTTCAGTTTTTCTTGTTCGACCAAACCCTAATGGGTAGATTTTATGAGGGGTTTTCGTTTCCCTAGAAATTAGCATTGAAAGAAGGGTGTCTCAGGACCCATTCGTCCATGTTCCGGAAACCTCCACTGAAGGGGAGGTAGTTAGGTTTGATTCATTCTACCATATTTAATTTGGGGTAAGTTCCTAAACCTGTGAATTGTTTCTCAATGATATTTTGAGTGTGTTAAGGAGTTTTTGGGTTATGGGTTTTATTTTTAATGTTGCCAAAATCTGTATTGGTGGTGCAGACACATATAAACTTAGGTATGAATATATATTAATATATATGTCCCATGTGCATATTCCCACATGGTGTGTGGGGGAACGTGCATTTGGTTAAGGGTATTATATATATACATGGATGTATGTGCAGGAGAGTGATCTGTTGCTTGAATAAGAATGCGTTGTCTTGACCATCTTCTAAGGTAGGTGTTTCCTTGGTATCATTTCCAATTTATTCCATTGATTCTATTGTATTTTTTATTAATATTAAAATTTGATTCAAATACACATAGTGTATCAACATAGACCTGTGTAGTTTTTTTATTACGAAAAAATTGTTAAAAATGTATTTTTAAGTGATCCTTGGTTCATGCTCATGTGTTCCACAATTATTTGTGTTGATTAAATGCCTAATTTAGATTCAATAACTTTTTATATAAGATTCTAAACTTTGTGGTACCTGATTGTAGGAAAGAGTGATGGTTTGGAAGTGGTATATTTTTTATAAATAGGACATCATAAGATTCATTGAATTTGCCTATGTGTTCATGAACCCTTTATATTTGATAAATTGTATTGTTTTCTTTAATAGTGAAATCAAGCCTTATTATAGTAGATGGACTTGATATGTATTGGTAAATTATATTAAATGTATGAATAGTGACGAATGTGTTAATTGTATATCCTTTAAGGCAAGAAGATTGACGTAGTTTTATTTTTTGAAACGATACTCTTGGTTTTGAAAGGGATTTTTGGTTTTTGGAATTAAATAGAGTTGTTTTGTAGGGTGATTGTAAATGGTTTTTTTGTGAAATTGTTTTTTGAGTGTTTTTAGGGATATTAGAATGTTCCTTTTGATGTCGGCACATCCATGGGTTCACTAGGTGCACACATAGATTTTAATTCAAATGAATATGACACATTAAAGTGGTGATTTTCTCTAACACATGAGTTTTAGAAATGGGTTTGCAAATTTAATTAGATTTGGCAGGAAAAGGCCCATTTGGCACTACTCACTTAGAATTTGGTTACAGAATAACATTTTTTCCATTAAGTGGTTTTCAGAAGGTGATTTTAAATGAAATACTAAAAAATATGCTGGTTTTCACTTGGAGTTTATTTTTGTAAGTGTTTGGCTTAAGGGGATGTGTGATGGGTACTATAAAAATGGGTATTTATCCAATGTTTAGAAAGGTTTTTATGAAAATGTTATGCAACATGGATCCTAAATGCATGTTGGGAAATGCTTAATGAAAATGGGGTTTCACATTTTTTGGAAATGGAGTTTGAGGTGTTTTTGGATAAAGAGAATTTGGGTGCGTAAAAATAAAGGAATGTTTGGTATTTTATAGTTTTTAAAGAAAAGGTTAAAAAATCATGTGATATGATGGCCCAGTTAGAACTTTCGATGAAGTGATGTGTGTGTGTGTGTTTTTTTTGTCTGTGTGTGTGTGTGTATAGTGGGAACCCCTATCAAGGATTTCAATTTTTTGGGTTATTGTATAGGTGGTGTTTGTGTCTGAGGTAATCAAGTGCGGTAGCGGCAGGTAAGGTGAGACATGTTTGAGAGGGCCTCCAACATACATGAATTATTATACCATTGGTTAATTAGTGTATTTTGGGGGATCAAGTGACAGTTTCTGACCCACCCTTATTAGATAGGTTGGTACACCTTGAATCGCAAGTTGTCTAGGTAAGATGTTCCAATGGATTGGTTAGTTTACGGCAGTCAGTGGTTATTAACTTAGGGGATTCACAATAGGAAAGAAGGTAGTTCTGAAACATGTACATTCAGGGGTATTCTAGGGATGTTTAGGATCACCCATGGTTACTTTATATATCTTATTCTTTACATTTGTGTACCTTTTGTATCAACATAAACTACTTATTTATTTATTTATTTTTATCACAACCCTGTAGTGTTTTGATTAGGTTTTTTGTTTAGTTTTTTGTATTAGAAGGGTATTCTGTTTTTGAAAATTAAATGTGGTGTTTGTGTGATTTTGAAAAAATAAGATATTTTTGGTTAAAAAAATGTGAAAGACTTATTTTTATAAATTTATTTTAGACTAGTTTTAATGGATTGATTCAGAAAAAGAAAATATATGGATTCCATTGTTGTTCTTTGGCTTTCCATTTGAGAATCTCAATGCTCACAACTAATTTATATTTTTAGTTTCATGTTCCTCTATTGTGCGATCCCTCTCAGAGAAATCATGGTACTGAGTTGGGTAGTGATTTATGAGTTCACACAGTGTTATGTATAGTTTTATTGCCTTTCCACAGCTTATTATCATTTTTATCATTAGCCTGTACAAATTTTTTTGTCTTTCATTTTAGGCCTAATATTTACTACTTGTTCTTTTGATGCATGACAGCAGTTGCCAGCCTGTGGGGAGCAAGAATTCCCTTCAGGACTTCTTTGTGGACTGACTCAGGTGACTGGCTTAGGGTCCACCAAGGATGGTTTGTGACAAAATGGCATTAAAGGGAGGCCCTTGTTATTTGTGGTGTATCGTAGATAATGATTATGAATGCCCCAATTCGAAAGGTAGGTACGAGAAGGGAGTCATGAACCATTTCTCGTTCCAAACCTCAAGTTGCTAGGGGTAGTCTGTGTATTGAGTCATTTATCTTTATTTTGGATTGAAGGATGAAAATAGAGTCATGATAGTTTTACATTGCGATTTTACATGTATTAGTGACCCGTGTGGATTCCAAGTACATGGTTTAAGATCCTCCTAGTTGTTGATCCTTACTTGGGGCATGGACCACTTTCATGTCTTCGGGTTAAACATGAATACTAATCCTTCACTCCGAAATTTTAATGAATGTTGAGCCTCTCTTTGGTTTTGGTTGGTGTAAGTGTGTTTTTATGAAAATGAATAAGGTTTTAAAAATGAAAATGCTTCGTTTTAGATGGATTTAAATTAGAAATATGCGGTTAAAAAATAAATTTTTTGGTATGAAGATTTTCTAATTTCATGGACATTCAATGAAAATGAATTGTGTGCATCCCTTGGTTCTCTTTATGAACATTTACACATGTGAGGGTATGTGGGTGGAAAGTTCGTGTTGACACGTATGTTGGAAATAGAAGAACACAGGTCTAATGGTTCATGGGATTCCATGGGTGTTTATTTGAAACAAAAGTCTTTTAATTTTTGTTTTTAAATGTGGAGTTTGAAAGGGTTGTGTTTGGATGTGTTTTTATTTATTTGACTTATGATTTGGTTTTTTTGGCTTGATGTTGGTCTCGGTTTCACGTTACTCATGATTTCTAGAAAATTACACAAAAAGGATCCCAAGAATTCCATTTATTCATGCCTTGTTTCCGATTCTTCTTCAATGTTTCCAGTTTATCATGGTGGTAGAGGTCCGTTAGAGGTATATGAGTGGATTTAAGAGGTCAAGTGTACCTTTTGTGTATTAGGAACTCTAGAAGCTATCAGAAAGCATGCCGTTTTGGGTATGTTAGAAATTCCATCTCTGAAAAAATGGGAGTTGTTCCTCCCACAATCAATTTATGTTGGGATGAAGTGGAATTTATTTATATCCATATTCATATGATGGTTAATTCCTGAAGAGGTGAAGAAAAAGAAAAGTGAAAGAGATAATGGGTATTCAACAAAGCTAGTGATCAATGAAGGCCTATATTAAACACTTTAAGGAATTGGTTTCAGTTTATGTAGACATAGAATCACAAGATCTAATTTAGAATTCTCTTTTTCTTGGGGGTTTTTATCCATTGATTATAGAGCGAGTCCTCTTTTATAAAGACCATTTTTTGGAGAAGCTAGTGTGTGAAGCGTTCCTACCTGAGTTGGTTTTTGGAGAATGTGTAATTGATGATCCAGTGCCCCTTTCTTCACATGATTGTTTCCAAAATGGATATGATTTCATACTAAAGGAACTTTCTTATAAAAAGTCCTCTTAAATGGTTATGGTTACCAGTTCATAGGATCATCCTCGTGTGTTCCATCAATGTGGCCAATTCGGGCACTCTAAGTCGTCATGTAGAATCCGTCCAAAGATGTGCCATCATTGTAAATATCTTGGTCATATGGAGAAGTTTTGTATAAAATGTTTTCCTGAAGAAGATGTTAAAATAATGGGATACTCATACCTGACTATGAGGATGGTGATGTTTTGGATATCAGAGCCCCAACCACATGCCTCGAGGTGAAGATCACACACAGTCAAGAATTTATGGGGGTGTGAAGAGAGGGTCTAGGTTTTGTGTTCCATGTTATTATTGGGACATTTAAATAAAGTTCTTTCTTATTTTATACTATTGAGGTTTTTCTGCCACTTTTATTCCATCATTTCCATTGGAGATTATGATGAACTCATTCTATTTTAATCAAAAAGTCAGGAATGTCTAAATATGGTTTTATAAATCATGTGTGTTTCTTATAGTGTGTTTAGCCCTTGTATGGAATGATCTCAATTTATAAATACTTGTTTAGAGATGTAATTGTATGTGGAAGAATTGATGTTTTCAGTTGGGATCAGGTTTGATGTGTTGGTTAAGTTCCCCCATGGGGTTTCCCTATTGTTGGAGGTTTTTGGCATGGGTTGAGAGTTCAATGTTTTAGTAGTGGAGTTGTTTCACTCATGATATAGAAGTTGGTTTGGATCCATTGGGATTTCTGGCATTGGGACCATCCTTGGAGAGGTATGTTTGGGTTTTAATGTCTGTGCTAGTATAAAACTTATGGTAGAGAGAACCCACTTGTGTTTTCTCCTCGTTTAAGGATATGGTTTCATCTAGATTATTTAGAAGTGACTTGGAGAATAAATAATCACCCCAAAATTGCTTGTTTCTTCTAATTGGGTTTGGGAATGGACTCAATTTTTTGTTAAACATCATCTTTGAGACTTTCTAGAGTTAGAATGTTTTTGTGCTGTGGAGAATTATCACAACCGACAATTAATTTTTTTTTTATTTTTTTCTTTCATTGATATTTTTACTATAATCGTGGTGTGGGTTGATTGATCATTTAATTTTATTTTGAATTTTGTTAATTTTGGTGGGCTTCGGGCTGCTACACATTAACCGTACAACTACTGGTAACCATGTAGTTGGCTCAAGTGGTCGTGCGGCTTCCCAATCCTTATAATAAATAAATTTTATGAAAATAAAAAAATTTAATATTTAATCCATAATTATAATAATATTATAGTTGTAGATAAAAATATTATTATTGTTATCATTTTTATTAAAAATAATATTATTAAGAAAGAAATAAATGTTATAAATATTATGATGATGATGATGATTATTATTGTCATTATTTGTATTTGTATTATTAATATTTTTATTTATTTTTTGTTTTTTTAATTTTATAATTTTTTTCCAAAACCTAGGTACACCCTTATCATTCCTCCTCCTTCCACACTATACAAGACTTCCCCCTACCCCTTCCATCTGATCTTCCCTCTGCCCTCTCCCTCCCCAGTGACCCCTACTCTGGTTTCACCACTACTACAAAAACAGGTAAGGGATGCGCTTCACTTTTATCAATGCTAAAAAAGTGCTGATATAGGGGGCCTTTATCATGCACTAAAAAAGAACTGATAAAGGGTCGCTTTTATCAGCGCTACAAAAAAGCGCTGATAAAGACCCCCTTTATCAGTGATTTTTTTATCACTGATAAAGGCCCCCTCTTTATCAGCGCTTCTTTATGTAACGCTGATAAAGGGGGGATTTATCAGCGCTTTTCCCAAGCACTGATAAATGTTAAGTTTCAAAAAAAATATTTTTCCATGAAAAATAATATTTTTTTATATAAGTATATTTATATTGATATAAATACAAAATATATATTTTAAATATGTTATAGATACATATAACTAGACTATTACATTAAATATATAATAAATTTAGTGAAAATGGCTTCAATATATTTTAAAAAATTATTATTAATTAATACTTTTCTAATTATTTTCAATTAAAAATAATTTAATAAAAATTTGAGGACACATAAAATCAAAACAATTAATAAAAGATAAAAAATATGTTGAAAATGTAACTCAAACTTCAAATGGCTATAACTTTTGATCCGGGTGTCCGTTTGAGATCTAGAACATATCAAATCGAAGCCTGTGACAAGATCTACGCGCTGGTGACTAAGGCATATCCTCAGTCACTTTTTTGAGCCAAAAAAGGCCCAAATGTCCTCCAAAATTGAGTTTTTAGTCGGGATATCCCAAATTGTTATCATTCAAACAAATATAACTTCTCATTCGGATGTCCATTTAGCCTGTAACACATATCATATCGAAGATTATTTCATTTTCTTCGATTTTACTGGTTGTGGAATTGAAACGGAATTCTGGATTATATGTTATGGTCGTTTTAACATTCTATGGATTTTCAAATACACACATATATGTATTTATTCATAAATATATATGTGTCTGTGTGTGTGTGGGTGTCTATGTGTGTGTCTGTGTGTTATATATATGTATATATGTATGTATATATTTATTTACTTGTAAACACACATCAAAAACATATTTTTTCATAAATGTATTTAAAACTAATCTTATAAGTACATTATATGGATATTCAAATACACATATATATGTATTTATTTGTAAATATATATGTGTTTGTGTGTGTGTGTGTCTCTGTGTGTTTGTGTGTGTTTCTGTGTGTTGTATATATCTATGTATGTATGTATTTATTTATTTATTTATAAACACACATAAAAAGCATATTTTTTCTTAAATGTATTTAAAACTAATCTTATATGTATATATTATTATACAAATAAATATACATATAAAAAATTATAACTAAATATATATATAAATATATTAATACACAAATTAACATATATATACTAATATATGAATAAATATATTTATGTTAATTTGAATCTATATCAATATATGATTAAATATAACTATATATATAGATATATCATTAAATAGAGAACAAAAAAAATGGATTAGAGGTAAAGGTGAAGCCGAAAAAGGAGGGAGGTCCTGGGTTCGAGTACTGGTGGAAGCAAAGGGGGTGCACGTGTATGAGGATGCGGGGGAAGGGCAGCGCGCAGGAGACCTCCTAGCATCGATAAACGGGGTGTGAAGCGCTGATAAAATCACTCCCAATATTTTTTTTAATGTTTTGAATTTTTTTAACCTTTATCAGCGCTAAAAAGAGCGCTGATAATGGCCCTTTTTATCGGTGCTAAAAAAGTGCTGATAAAGGGGTCTTTTATCAGCGCTCTTTTTAGCACTGATAAAGGTGGCCTTTATCAGCGCTTTTCGAAGCGCTGATTAAATGGACGCCCTATATTAGCGCTAAGCTTTACATCGCTTTTTTAGATCTATTAAATCCCTTTTTTATTGCTGATATAAGCCATTTTTGTATTAGTACACCTCCTCTATCTGGAGACCCCCTGCTCTGGCCGCACCTCCTCTCACCAGAGACCCCCTTTTCTGGCGACTCCACTTCTGCTGCACCTTTTTATTCCAGTGATCTCCACTCAGGCTACGCATCCCTTGTTGGAACCCTCCTCCATTGGTGTGTTTCTCCTTCAATGTATTGGTGTTTTTCATTCTTGACTAAACCCTAATGGGTAGTGTTTGTGTTGTGTTTTCATTTCCTTCAAATTTAAGGTTGGGCGATGGGTGTCTTAGGACCCATTGGTTCATGTTTCAATAACCTCTAGTGAAGGCGAGGTGGTTTGGGTCGATTCTCTCTACCTCTGTCAATTTAAGGTGTGTTTCTAAATCCATGAATTGTTTCTCACCCCTAATTTGATAGTGTTAAGGTGTTTATGGGTGACATTATTTATTTATAGTGTGTTGAAATCTATTTTAGTGGCGCGAATGCATATACACAAAAGTACAAATATATATAAATATATATATCTCCCATGTCCATGTTCCCTAATGAAGTGAGGAACACATACATTGGGTTAAGGGTATATATATATATGTGTGTGTGTGTGTGTGTAGGTGAGTTGGATGCTTCATGAGTTAGAAAGCATTGTATTGAACATCATTTGAGTAAGGAGTTTTCATGGTTCTCATTTCCAATTCATTCCATTAGTTCTAGTGTATTTTTAATTAATATGAAAAATGAGATTCTCATACCTGTAGTGTATTTACTTAGCATCATGTAGTATTTTAATGGAAAAAATTGTTAAAAATGGATTTGAAGTGATCCTTAGTTAATGATCATGTGTGACACTATTAAGTGTATTGATTAAATGCCCAATTTTTTTCAATAATTTTCTTATATATGATTCTCACATTTATGTTGTCTTTTTATCACCTAGATTGATGTTTTGGTAGTGTTATATTATTCTAAAAATAGGATTCAAAAAGATTCTTTTAATTTGACTATGTATTTATGCTACCTTTGTTTTTGAAAAAATGTTTTCTGTTCATTAAAAGGGAAATCAAGAATTGTTATAGAAAGTAGAATTGATATTTTTTTGGTAAATTAGATTCAATGTTTGAATATTGTGAAATGTCTGAATTGTATATCCTTAAAGTCTTGAGGATTGTGTTAGTTTTGTTTTTTTGAAATGATACTCTTTTTTTGGAAGGTATTTTTTATTTTTGGAATTAAATGGATCATTTGGGTTGGTTGATTGTAAATGGTGTTTTTGTGAAAATGGGTTTTCGATGTTTTCATGGTTATTAGAATGTACCGTCAAATTGTAGCACATACATGGGTGCACTAGGTGCACACATGTATGTGCATTTAAATGAAGTTGAACGTTTAAATTGGTGAATTTTCCCTAACCCTTGAGTTATAGAATGGGGTTGTAAATGTATTTTGTTTTGTTAGGAAAATGCCCTTTTGGAATTGATCACATTAAAATGGTGTTTCTTTAGACATTGGTTTCTAAATAATATTGGTTACTTTGTGTGGTTTCTAATAGGTGAGTTAAAATGAAATCGTAAAAATATATGCCTATTTGGAACTTGGAGTTTGTATTGGTAAATGTTTTTCTTTAGGGTCTGTTTGGAAGGTTTTATAAAAATTTGTATTTCTCTAAATTCTGGAAAGCTTTTTATGAAAACGTATTGGAACATGAAACCTAAAGTCCAATTGGAAAACTCTTAATGAAATGGGGGTTCAAATTGTTTTGAAATGGATTTTGAGGCGTTTTTAGAAATAATGAATTTAGGTGTGTAAAGTAAAAGGCTTGTTTGGTATTTTTCATGTTTTTAAAGAAACTATTGAATGATCAAGTGATATGAAGGCCTAGTTGGAAATTTCGATGAAGTGATTTATATATATATGTATATTGTGGGATCCCCTATCTAGGATTTCCTTTTATAGGGTTATCATATAGATGATGTCTATGTTTGGGGTAGCCAAGTGTGGTGGTGGTAGGTAAGGTGAGTCACGCGTGTGATGGGCTCCCACATACACATATTATTATTCCATGAGCTCCTGGGAATCTTTTAGGGTATCGAGTGATACTAGTTGAACAACCCTGATTATACATTTTTGTACCCCATGGATCGCAGATAGGCCAAGAGAGACGTGCCACTAGATTTATTAGTTTTGTATGGCTAATGGTTATTATCTTGGGGGATTCACCATACCCCAACATGTGGTTTGAAACTGAGTATGTCCAGTGGTCTTCTGGGGATGTTTAGGATCACCCATGGTTAATTTTTATAACCGTTTGTCTACTTTCCATTTTCTTTGGTGTCAACATACACTATTCACTTAGTTATTTATTTAAATCACAACCCTGTACTGTTTCAATAAGGTGTTTGGTTTATTTTTTGGTAACTAAAGAATAGTCTATTTTGAAAATTAAGTGTAGCTTGTGTTGGATTTTGAAAGTGGAAGGTATGTTTATTTAATAAAATATGAATAACTTATTTTTATAAATTTATTTCAATCTTGTGTTAATGGGTTGTTTTGGGAAAGAAAAATACATGGATTTCATTATTGTTCTTTGGATTTCTAACTGAGTATCTCAGTGCTCACACATACATTATCTTTTCAGTTTAAGGTTCCTCTAGTGTGGCATCTCTCTTGTAGCGAACTTGGTTCTGAGTTGGGTGGTGACCTATGAGGTCACATAGAGGTATATAACGTTTTATTTTCTTTCCTCTCCCAGTTTTTAGTTATATCCGCAGTCTTTATTTACTTGTTTTCCATAAATTTATGGGCCAAATCATTCCCACTTGTTTATTTATTATACCGAACACTAGTTGGAAGACAACGAGGTTCAGAAACACCCTTCATTCCATGATGTTGACCGCCTCAGGTGACTATTTAAAGGTCACCCCAAGTTGGTTCATGATATAAAAAATGTTAATACATTAACCATAAACAATGAACGGTAAAAAAATAGCACATCCAAAGTCAATCATATCATTAAACCTTTAATAAAATATAGAAGATTTTATCATACTAATCACCATAAATTAATCATGAAATCTAACAAATTATGTTGACATACCTGAACATAATCTAACAGTATCTTTAAAATTATTTGATATAAAATTATTTTTTTTACATTGAAATAATTTAGAAGTCATAGAACTATAAAAGAAATATTTCATTTATAAATAACCTTGTGGGATTATAATGGGAACACTAAAATTATATAGGTTTATAGTGGAGGAAAATTGTTTCTCACACATATAAGTTAAAAAAACATTCTTTCATTAATTTGTCGAAAAGGTAATAAGGTAGCTTATTTGGAAAACAATAGAAAGATTCCATTAAAATGTTTTATAAAAATAAAAACATGGGTAAAAATAACTTTATTAATTGTCGATAATATTTTGAAATGCATTTTTATGAAACATGGACATAGACGATAAATGTGTCCAAATAGATAGTTAGGCGCATATAATAATGGATAATAATGAGATTACAAAATAAACCCTTACCTTGTAATTTCTTTTAGTAAAGGGTGTGTTACCCTAATTTATAATAGTTAAATTATGTTATTAAATTATACCGTAACTAAATAAATATTTATTATATCATATATGACCCTATTATATAATTTTGTTATTAATATTTCATTATTACCATTGTTTCGGGTGTTAATTGCTTCGTTTTCCCATTCATGTTTTATCATGTAAGTCATGTTTGTTATTAATATAATGTATTTGAGTCATATAAATAATTATATTAAGTCCATAATTAATAATTTTCACATCATATTAATTTTACAATAATTCATGAATGATTAATTTCGATAATGAATCTCACCATGTCGTGGCGACGATAGACCATACATACGAATGAGCGACGATATCATTACATTAATGTCTAAATGGAATATAATTGGATGGTAAATTAAATATACAGAATAATTATCATGTTTTATTAATTATTTATATTCACTATACTCATAATTATATCCATGTAGTTAATGGAGTGTTGAATAAAAAAATACACCACTACATGGACACTATAAGTCATATGTATGCACATATAGTGATATTGTTATTTTAGGATGTATAAATAAGTAATTTCATTGTACAATAATCATAATAACTCATTAGAATATAGATTATAAAGGAGTTATTACTTTATTATGGAAACCATATAGGTTGAGGTAGAATAAGAAGAAAATAAATTGAATTGAATTGGTAAAACACTTACCTCTTCTTCGAGAGTCTCCTTTTGATTTACACAAATGGACACCATAGGTTGGCATTAATCCCAATGTACGAACAATAGAATTTATTTAAGGAAGTTTAGGGGATTTGTTTTAGGTGTTTTTATATAAAAAAGGTATTTAGTGATGTGATTAAAAGATAAGATTTGTTCTCTTTTAAAAGAGATGAGAGGGGCACTTTTGAAATCTCCCAAACTATTATTTTAATTTAAATTGATTTTCGATTTTATATTGCTCAAAATTGAGTTATTTTGAGGATAATATGAGGGTGGGTATATAATCTCAATAAATAATTTTTAGAAAATTTTAGCTCACAAAATTAACCATTTCCTTTGGATTTAACCTTCAGTTAAACAGTTTAACTCTTACCGTGTTTACTTGTCTTTTTTTAAATACAGGGTTAATATAGTTACCATAAAATTAAAAATGAACCCCAATTGGACCATTTATGACTTATATAACATTATAATAGGTATTTAGACGAACCATATATTTTTTTTGAATTTTAGAACTTGTAATAAAATATTTTTTATTTTAAAGTATTTTTTTTTTGAATTTAAATACTATTCAAAATATTCAATTTTAAAATTATGAAAACCAAATGATAACATAGAACCAATACTTTAAATATGTCACTAACATTGCATGTTATCAATATAATTATTTTATTTCATTAATTCAGTCATATTATATTTATTTTAATATTTGTTTATCATTTATTTGATATTTATACTAATAAAATAATCTTTGTTTTACTATTGTGTCATCATTAGTGGTGATTATATAATAAATAAAAATTATAAATAAATTACAAGGAAGTATATAGTTATTTTATATTTCCAAATGATTTTTATTATCTAATATATCTCTTGTTAATCTCTATATTGGAACTATTATGCTTATAATAAATGAGAGTGTGACATTTTTTCACATTCATGGATTTTAATAATTTTCATGTCATATTCAGGGAAAAGTGTCAATTAAAGGATTTAATTTGTAACCATAGATTATAAGGGCCTAATTAAGTCATACAATTATATTTTTACATGTGTTAGGGTAATTTTATAATTTATTTTTATGCTTAATTAACCGATTTCCCCTTAACAGCGGTAATACAAAAAATTACTAAAGTTACTTTTAGTAATGTCAAAAAATAAAACAAAAGTATTTACATAATTTATCCCCACTAATTCAAAATAAGGAATAAATTTTTTAAAATTCATAACCCATATTTTATAATAATTATATTATATTAATTATGGGGATGGAACTAGAAAATGAGTTTTTTAAATGTAAAAACCCTCAAAAGATAGGCATGAGTTTATATCCAATATTAATGTGAAAATAATTTAAATGAACTAAATCATATTAAATGATAAAAATATAATCTACATATACTTTTAGTCGATCCAAAATTATATTTTAAAACTATAAATTATTTTGATGAAAAAAATTGTTTTCAATTAAAATTTAGTATTTTCACTATTTATCAAAACATGAAACTTATAAAAAATGACAAAAAATTGATCCAAAGTAAATTCTGATATTAGACTTTCAAATAAAATTTTTTTAGCTAAATTTAATTTAAAAATGTTTCAAATACTAGATTTAAAATGGGTTCCTTATCAAAAGGCAGAAAACTATATTTTTTGAAAAATACATCTTTTATCAAAAAAATTGAATTATCTCTCATATCATGTCAATACAACACATTTGATTATTACTAAGATTATATTGAATATTAAAAATTCCAAATTTGGTTAATAATATTACTGGATTCAAATTTAATGTCCAGGTTATATTTTATTTTAAATAATAATATTTTATTAATATCTTGTTGTTCGGAAAAACCGGGTCTTTCATGTAACACAATCCAACTCATTGCTATGTGTATAATAATCTTAACAAGGTGTTGTGTAAAAATAAATCATGGGAAAATTTAAATTGTTACAGAAACTAAAATATTGTAAATTCATAGGGAGTTGTATGGTCCTTGAGGATGTGGAATCCACCACCTTCAGGGCGTCACATGATACATTCTATTATCAGAAAATTCACTTATGTTTGATGAATAATAGAGCCACATATTAGCATTACATTAACCACATATTCAAACTTTTAATCAAGACTCCAGTGTAATGCTACGTTGATGATTTGGTGGTCAAATTATACCAGTATTAGTATTATTTTAGGGATCTTGATAAATGGTTTAGGTTCCTCCACTCCCACCATATTAAGATGAAACCCATGAAATGTTTTTTTAAGGTGACCTATATAATGTTCCTTGGTTAAATTCATGAAAATATAGAAATTTAGATTAATCTATAGAAGATCAATGATATTAGTCAAATTCCACCTCTGAGCAACCTCTGGGAGCTTTGTGGCTTCCATGGCCACTCAACCTATATACATTGATTCATTTTGAATATATATAGAAAGCATAAGAACTTTTCTAGACTCATGATGAGAGGTGTTGTATATCAATGGGATGAAGAGTTCCAAACCACTTTTTTAAGAGATCAAGAAGTATCTATTAAAGAAATTAGTTCATATGGCACCCATATCTGGAAGGATGATGGTCCTTTATGTGACCACCATGGAATGATCCCTCATCACCCATATCACCCAGAAGAAAAATTAAGGGAAAGAGAATAGTTTGTACTATCTTAGTCGCATGCTCCTCGACATAAAGACAAGATATTATCCTATCAAGGAGAGCTACATTGCGGGTGTTTTTTAATTGAATAAGTTTCGAAAATAATTGATGCATCATGATATACAACCGGTGTCCCACCATGATCTACTAAAGTATATTTTGAACCGCCCCATGTTGGATGGCCATCAAGCTTGGTGGGAAGTGATCCTTCAGTAGCTCGACATCCGGTTCATTCCAAATATGGCCATAAAGGGTTAGGTTCTTGATGATTTTTTGGCCGCCACTCTATCCCCCAGAGAGTAGTATCTCGATATTAATATTTCTGAAAAGTACATCCTCTCAGGGGATTAGGCTATTCCATGCTGGAAAATGAATTTCTATGGTTCCTCCTAGAGTCTCACTAGCAGAAGGCTTAATGACCCATGAGTCAATAGAGTGGTCTTAGGAATTGTCTTCATCATGCCTACACAAGCTGTCTTTCATTGTTCGTTCTTGATGTCATAAGGGTTCACCAACAATGAGACAGAGTATCAGTCTCTCATCACTATCCATGAGTTAGTTCGTGAGATTGATGTTCCCCACCTATAAGAGAATATTGACTCAGAGGTAGTAATCATGTTGATTGACAATGATAACATCATCAGAAAGCCCGAGCTCATGCCATTGTTTAAGCATTCTATCTAGTAGACAGTCCAGTTATCTTCTCTACCTGAGGTGACTCATGTTCCCTAGTCCCGGAATGATCGTTCTAATGACAAGGAAAGTCTAGGAACTTCTCTAGAAGAGCCCGACCAATAAGATATATTCATTCATGTGGCATATCAAAGGTCCATCACCCTTGTCAGTCCAGATGATGAAAACTTGTAGGTAAACCACCTTTCCATCGATGCTTCCACATCATGTCCCCTTGAAACACTATAGCGGAAGAAACCTCTAATTGGACAATTACTTAAACCAAGAATACCTAGAACACCAATCTCAAATTGGACAGAGCAAAGATTGATAAAATCCTTCATCAAGTAGTTTAATTCACCCCTTAGAGTGGTCCCATCCAAGAGAAGACTCTCTATAGAGAAGTGTTTGGTGGAATTATTCACTACTATATTCAAGGTGATGAGATTTTCCATGTAATTTAGGAATTCCATGTTGAGTATTGTTGTTCTCCCTTGTTAGGAATGAAGCTCTACCACTAGATTCAATTTTTGGGATACTTTTGGCCAATCAAGGTCCACAATTGTATAGAGTTATCCATGAGATGCCACTATTGTTAGATCTATTCCAATTTGGTTCATTAATCCCTAGAGCCCCTATATACTACAATGTACTCTTGGCCCTTTTCAGTTAGAGTAATCAATGTCATGGGACTATACCCACCAGTAATAGCTCACCACTGTAGGTTTATTCAAATCATGATAGATTTCTTCTCCATGTGGGAAGTAGTTATCCCTCCCAAGCAAGCCAAGGCCCAATCTATTATTGAATTTATGAGCTCCAACATCATCCATTAATTCATAGTCCATCAAGATATTCTCACCATTAATGGAACCATATTTAGAGTATCTAAGTAGAACAATGTTTACACCAAGTAAATTATCTGGTCCAACCACACCACTTTCTACCATACGTAAGAAAATGGCTAGATCGAGGAATTAAACAATACACTCTCTAAAATTTTGTAGAATATAGTGGGTCAAAATAAGAGAAGTTCACCAGAAAATATCCCCAACACTCTCCGAGATCCTTAGAAGATGACTCGTAATTCCACCTTGGTGATTACATATTCCCTATTATATTAAACAAAGGCATTAATCCCCATCGTGGTTAACTTACCATCACTTTGAACAACTGTATATGGTTTGCAGATGCTAGACAGAGTAACAAAAGTCCATCTGGCCAAATTAGAATCATTTGGTGAGAATATGATTCTAGATTTTCATAATCTAGAGAGGAACCATAACAAGATATCTAGAGATCTCAAAAATATATTTCACCTTCCCTCATTCCATAAACATGACAAAGTTTTGGCTCTTCGATATCTGATTATTCCATGTAGGAACCCTCCAAAGTTGGAACCCAAATGGGAAGGAACTCACATCATTCACAAAGTCTATCCTAAATGTTTATACTCTTTGGTAACCATGGATGGTTATATAATTACTCTTCACACCAATTACATGTTCGATTAATGGAAATTTTCATGATAAAGATCTCTTTAATGCTACATGATGTTAAACTATTCCATCCCCCATGACGTTAAATTACGTGGAACCTCTTGATCGTCTTACATGATAATAAACTGCATAGTGTTCCCTAGGGTCTATGTCCTATGACCTTAAACTAAGATCTATTTCGTTCATGAAAAATGTCATTAAACTTTAATTACACCAAAATTAGTAATTATCAGAGGGTTTTTAGCTGTAGTTTATGAAATTGTTGTTAAAACATTTGTCAAAATATAGCAGTTATTTTTTAAAAACTACCACTATTTTTTTAACCAGCAACAATTCCTCTCCCCTCCCCCAAACACAAAACACCTTAACTGAACACCCATCCCTATATTTACCTAATGTTATGAGACCCAAACCTCTCCCACCGGCCACCATCCCCCATCACCATCGGTGGAATCTTCTTATCGCTGTCTACCCAATCTCTGAACCCAACAACCTCCCCCCTCTTCCTCCGACACTGCTAAACCCTAATAAATCACATCGGCCACCATTATCCCCATCGTATCTAGATATATCCCCCATCGTATTCCCATTTACACCCAACTCCATCACAACCATCCCCTCTCCCACCCTTGATTCCGTCAAACCCTTAGTATAATTATCATAATCTTAGTACACTTTTCTTATAGGAATGAAATACATGATTTAATTTTTTATCATTGTATATTACTTGACGTTTTTGGTATGAATCTATGTTTTTGGAATTATGATGTGTTAAAAGGTATTCTTTCTAGTTATCTGTTCTTCTTCTCGTGAATTGGTTGATTTTTATGTGCTTCTATATGTGGGTTTTCATTTTCTGGGGTAGTTTCATCTTCACTATGTAAATAATATTAAGTTTTGTTAGAAATTTAATGGTTTTTTCCATTTTTTGCATGAAGGGTTTTGTTTTATCGGGTTTCGATGGATTCTTCCATTGTTCTCGGTGTTAATAAATGGTCGGGATCCATCATGATGGCTTGAAGATTTAATGACAAACAGTTAACATTTGATGATTATCCTTTTCCATTATTATCCAATGATTTTTTTCTGTGATTAGTGATGATTAAAAGTGAGTTTGGGAGATGTGTTTGTTGGATACAACCATATTTGGGTTTGGTTTGATACTCAAAGAAACTACATGATTTCTCATGTCGATACAATTCTAGTTACAAATTTGTTTTATTTGGTAATTTTTTGATCATGTGGGTGGCCCATACGACACTCTGGTTTCCCTTGTGTGGTGGTTGATTATTTTTTGGATGGAATGTTTTCTCTGTATTATAAGACCTTAAATGCATTTATTTGAAAATAAAAAAGATATAATTTTATATAATGAGCTCCAATGGTTAGATGGATGAATATATAACTTTCTTTATTAATTGTCCAAAATAATTTCCTTTGAAAATATAGATAACACCAAATTTATTTTTTTTATTAAAAATAGTATAAATTGTTTTTTACGTATGAAAGAATACTTATATTCCTTTTTATTATATGAAAATGTCTTTAATTCTATAATAAAATCTATTAATTCAGTCTAAGATTACAAGAGTTTTCTACATCACCCATACGAAATGTATTTTATTCTGTCCACATAACTCTTTTCATCGCTCTTCAATATTCTATTATCATAACGAAGAAGAAATTATTCCCAAATGATGTTTTACTTTCAAAATCAAGAAGATGAGAAACACATAACATGATGTGTTTTAATTCATTAAATTTTTTTTCATTTTATATTTTCTTCATGAATATCCACTGAGCCAAGTCATTTGATTTTGAGAGACCCATCTTCTCCACTACTATATCATTTTTTAGAAAATAATTATATATTGAAATATTTAGATAACTGTCAAACAATTTCTAAAGATGAATAAATTTAATTGTTAGATTTATTTTTATATAATCATCTACTAATTTCTTCTTTCTCATTACTCTCCCATTAAATTTCTGATTATGGGATGGTTTCAATGAAACTCCCTATACCTTCAAACATGAACAATTTTAAAGGGATATTTATCTTGTATTTGACTATCCCTCCACTTAATTTTCATGAGATAAAAAAATTTCTTCATAATGATCTCATTCATAAGTTCACTAAAATTTTTGCTACTTGATTATACTTTAATAATAATCTTATTTGTATCTTTTTAGTTTTAAAACACTGAAGGATATTTCTTTTTCCTATATTCCCTTATTGAAAAAATTATCTCTTCTCATATAATAAGATATTATAATGTTGGGTCAATCATCAAAATGGATAATACATATGTGTTTTTTTTATAGAAGATAAATTAGAATAAAAATTATCATATTAGATGCATAAAAGCTTTTATACCATATTATAATAATAAATCCTTTCACCAAAACCTATGATTTTTCTTAAAATGTCATTTTCAATTATTAAGAAACTGTAAACTGTTTCATCATAATTTATTCAAATATTATTATATTTCAACCTAAAAATTTGTAAATTTATTTACTTTAATTTATTATTTCCATTATAGATATTGAAATGTATTTTTCAAATTTATTTATTTATGATTATATTGACATTATGAAATTTAGTATCTGAAAGAGAAGAAAAAATAGCATTACAAGCATGTACCACATTCTACAAATTCTTATTATATGTCTATACTATATGATTTCATTGCATCCACTATACAAATTTATCTCTCAAACCCTACGGGTACTTCAAGAATTTTTGGAATTATTTATATCTTTTCAAACATCTCAATCAATTGTTTGATATCTGGTGAGTTATTTTACTTTGGTTTCCCCATTTCATCCACATTTTCTCTATTATAGTGGAGTAATATATTCACAATGGGTTTATTGTATTTTAATCATGATGATTGTGTGAACTTGGTTTTTCCTGTGATCATCATTTCCTTAATTGTTTTGGAATTACATATATAAATCATATCTTTGATCACTATTAAAGGTAAATTGTATATAAAAATACGATTTTATATTTTTCTAATTGTTTAAGTATGCGAAATATTTTGAAATTTCACCAGCAAAAAAAGAACATTAACTAAAACAATAGTAGGCAACGATAATAAAGTGTTTGAATCTACATCCTTTATTATTAGAATTTTAATTAATTATTAAAAAAAAATTAAACACCAAAAATTATTGTTCTCCATTCATACATATTCCTTTAAAACATTTAATTAATTTACCCCTATAATAAATCATCCATTTGGATTTACATGAATATATCATAAAATTCTCTATGATAGTATATAATTCCCTTAACATCTTTCACAGTGATCCTTTCTAAGATTTCATTGAATCAAAAGAAAAATACAAAGAAAATCAATAATTCCCTTAGTTATATAAAATATCATAGAAAACAAATTCCAATTATTTTTGTATATAGTACTTTTATATTTTATTTAACCATATCTCAAATTTATAGTTTTTTATTGTTTGATAACAAGAAATATTTGTCAAATCGGGTGGTCATAGGGTGACATTTAGCCATTCTGAATCTTTCAATGAACATTTAGATATATTCCTTCAATAAAGGAACCGAATATGTTTCATAAATTTATATCATCATTGGTAACCTAAATTTAAAATTGGATTTTTTAGATATTTCATGTTAAACATTCTAGAAAAAGTATTCTTTAACTCTTTTATTGAATCCATATTCAAATACACCAGTTTTATATCATCTATGTGAAGGATAAATATGAAAAAAATATATTAAAATACTCTCACTTGGAATGTTGTGGGTCTGTTAGGAAATTTTAAAACCACTCTATTTAGTTTGATATGCACCATCTGTAAATAAAGATTAATAGAATGTGGCATACAGAAATAGAATCTCTTAAAACACTACTCGAAACAATATCCTGGATTGATTTACTTTTTTAATTTTACTTTTTAGAACATATATTTCTCTACTTATAACTACTTTGGTTGTGTATTTTTGGCTTCCTTTTATCTATTTTCCAACTGAGTAATACTTATGCATTATATAATTTTTTTAATAATGTTTAGGTATAATGTGATATGGTTAAAAGCTGGAGGACATTACTGAGGAACACACCTCAATATTATAAGGGTCTAGAGTATTTTTTAGATTTTACATCTTCCAATTGAAACCTATATGGGAGAATAATATGTCCATGTCTTAAATTTAAATGTAGAACATGTTTGAAGAGCGATGAAGTATATGGAAATTCGAAATTTATACAATTCCCGACTCAATATTTGTGTTGGATTTTTCATGGAGAATCGAACATTACAGAAATTCTGAGCAATGATTTCAATAAATAGAATGAGCTCCAACTATGTTGAATATTGAAAATGAAATGAAAAACCTTATAAACGATGCAATTTTCATTTCAAGTCACCGATATCAACATCAAAACATATATGATCAACCAGTTGAGGGTGATACTAATAAGAGCATGAAAAGGGATGTTTTTAAAATTATAGGACAAATAGATAAAAATTGTAACATATTATTAGATAGTCATATTAATCAAGTAGAGACTAATCTATGATAAAATTTAACGGGTATAAAAATTTGTTTCATGGATTTGTTGATGATGGAAATAAATTTTTGTATAATGGATGATTCAAATATTAAAAACATTATTTTCTAATGAAGTTATACCGTATCTAATTATTATTTCTAATTAAAAATAAGTAAATTCCCATGATATTGGAATTGTTTTGTGATTCATTTACTAAATAAAATAATTCTAATTATTTTTATGATATAAAAACAGCTGATAAGTATATTGGTCTAAATTATACCAAAATACATGTGTATCCCAAGGATTGTATGCTTTATAGGGGAAGGAATTCAAGAAGACATGATTGAAAAGATGTTCTCTACATTCGTTCAAATCCTCGATTGAGAAGATTATTCATGTCATCAACAACATCCGAAAATATAAAGGTTCATTCTATATATAATAGTTATGATCAGTTAATGTGACATATAAGAGATTCAAAATCATGGAATACATTTGATTCATTACATACAAATTTCTCATCTTATCCTAGGAATGTTCAATTGGGATTGGCTTCCGATGGATTCCACCCATTTGGTCCTTTGGTCACCAATAATAGAATTTTCCAGTTGTTTTGATCCCTTATAATCTTCTTCCATTTATGTGTATGAAACAAATATATTTTACCATTTAGATGATTATTCCAAGGGAAAACAATGCCTAGAAATGGTATTAATGTACAATTGTATCCTTTAATTGAATAATTACTGGAGTTATGGAACAATAATGTTGAGACATATGATGCTTCTTCTATAACAATGTTCAAAATGAAAGGTGTTCTAATTTGAATCATTAGTGAATTCCCCAGAGTTTGGAATTTAGCTAGTTGGAACACTTACACAGGTTTATTTTGTCCAGTTTGTGACTTTTATTTTGAGCATGAATGATTACCTCATAGTAGAAAATAGTTCTTCTTCTTTCATCAAATATTTATCTATACATCCCATAGATTTAGATTGAAAAATTCAAAATTCAATGGTGAGATTGATAATTTCCCCTCTCAGAAGTTGTAAAAGTGTTCCGAAATATTAACAAAACATGGAAATGTTGAAATATAATTTGGGAAGGTGCATCATTTGAATTATAGTGGGAAACTAGTTTGAAATACATCTTCATGTGAAATAAAAACACAACGATGGAAGGAAAATGGTACATTATTCTAACTTATGAATTGAGAATTTAATTTTTTTGTGGAATAATCTTGTTGTTACTCATATTGAGAAAAACTTTTGTGACAATTCTATCTTCACATTTCCTAATGAACATGTAAAATTTAAGGATCATCTCAATGCTTAGAAAAAATTACAAGAAATTAATATGAAGCAAGATCTCTGGCCAAATGAGAATTGAAAGTATGATCCAGATGTTTTGGAAATAAAAATAGGGATAAAGATACATTTCCTTGAATTTTAAAACATATGAATATATATGATTGGTATTAATGTAACATCTCAAGTATGTTTTGACTTATATCATCATAGCTCATAAAGATTGAAAATTCATGATTCACATATTTTTTTACAATAGTTACTACAATTGGAACTTCTCACATTATTACCTAAAAATGTTACTACTATTGTACTCCAAATTTTCACATTCTTCAGATAACTATGTGGTAAAAATATAAAACCATTTGAGATTGAGATATTTTAGGAGAGATTTGTAATGATGAATTGTGAAATGGAGATGAACTTTACACCATCGTTTGTTACTATCATGATGAATTTGACCATGAATTTGGTTGAAGATGTTAAATTAAGAATCCCTATACATTATCAATGTATGTATTAAATTTAGAGGAACATTTTTTTTATGTTTTTAATTTATGTAAAAAATTATCCGAACTACATTAAATACGTAATTTGGATTTTTTATTTTTTTCATAGATATCTTGGGTATTCAAAACCATACATGAAAAATAAATCTCACACTAAAGGACCTATTTCTAAAGGATATTTGGTAGAGAAGTGTCTTAAATTTTTTTCTATATACTTGGATGATAGTGAAATAAGATTCAATAGAGTTATACATGTTTATGGAACATTAGATCAAGCTCAAATACATGTGAAAAAATATTTTGTGCCATTGGACGATCTATTGGAAGGAGGAGAAATGTTACACTCACCGAAAGGGAATTATCAAAAGCACATTGACGATACAAAAAAAGAGATGAATGAGAGGCCAAAAATTAAATGGGAAAGATATAACAAAATTTGTTAATAACGATCTTGTAGAATGGTTTTCATGGAATGTAGGTTCATAAATATTGGAATCAATACAAATATTATGTTAAAAAATATATTTTATAAATCTGAAAATTACTATTATTATTTTTTGATCATGAATACTGATACTCGAGATGTGTTGTCAAAATACATGAATTTTATTGTACGAAGTCCTCTAAAATAGGCTAGAAAATTTAAATTATTACAATTTGAATGTATTTAAAATTCATACAGTCGATCATGAAAATGGTTTGAAAAAATAGAATAGTTATATATTTATGTTTTTTGAAATGTGATATTATGAAATGTTGACTAATATTATCAAATTAAACTACCAAGAGAATTTTCAATTGTTTTATTCAAAGAAAATTGGGTCGATATTATCAACAGTGTTAATTGAGATAATTTTCAACTTACTTATTTAAACTTCTCTAACTTGATGGATGTTGGTGAATGTAAATTATATGATCTGTATATATTATAATTATAATAGAAAATAGTATATTATGTGGAAAATGATTTAGATGAATGGTGGAGTGTAGTTTCTCACCTAAAAAAAGAGACTTATATGATATGGTGGACATAGTGGAATATTTGGTCTCCAAAATTAAATCTCATCAACAACAAGAAGAAAAATTATTTTTTTATCATGATATTGAAAATATTAGTCTTGCATAGATGGATTAAGTTGATTATGTAATGGTGGAGAAGGAAAATGATATGATTGAAGGAGAAAATGATTTTATGTGAAGCCATCCATTCTTTTTTCATCCACCTACGTCATTTTGGAAGTCATTCATTATCATAGTTATGTATATATTGTTTAACAATATGGTTCATTTATTATCATTTCAAATTTTTTTCTGAATTTTTTTTTGAAATATAGTTTTTGAAGTTAATTTTATTTGATTAAATGACGTGATTCCTAAGGAGGAAGCATAATAATGATGCCAGTCAACTCTCAGTTGATGTTTGCAGGACCATACTGATAAATGATGTTCCATCTATCTCCCTCCATATTGCATCCAAGACACCATCCAATTTCCCCCAACACCAACTCTCACACCCTTTGTTAGTGTCCCATCACCAGCTCAGTCAACGCCTCCCCATTCAGTAACCTGATCAGTGAGGGAGCATGATTCCACTCCGGGATCTTCATGGGCATATTGTAGGGTTACTATTATAGGTAAAAGTATTAATATGTATATTTTTAATTCATATTTTTATTATGCTTATTTTTTTCATAAAAATTTGGAAATAATGATACTACGGAGAAAAATAATAATCATTCAGATGCCTGGATTCAGAATGGACTAAAGGAAGTTGTCTCATTAGAATGCTATGGTGTCTCTACAGATAACACCATGGGATTATTTGGATAGAATCTAGGCCATCTGGTGGTGGGGCCAGTAACCCTTCTGATTACGTATGATTATCAGAGGTATATGACTTCATCTTGGAAAAATAATGTTTTTGATTCATAGATAAAGGTAATTTTAATATATTACGGTGTAATTGAATATCATTATGTTATTAAAATCTAATATTTTCAAAATGAATCTCATTGTACAGATGGTTTTACACTTTCCGATTATTGATCTTATAACACAAAAGTGAACACTAATGAATTTGGGAAAGAAATAGAAAAATTTTAAATAAATATTATTGAATGAATTCAACGATACTTCATTGATAACCCAACAACTATATGACAGGGTAACAAATTTGATACATACAGAATAATGGAATGTTTTTATTGATATCCATCTTAATGGAAAGATCATGGAATTTAAATATATATTATTATATTAATGTAATTATAGATTTATACATTTATATGACAAGGATATGAAATTTCATACATTACTATTAAATTAAATTTTATTTATTTCAGGATGTTTCAAGTAAGAATACAACAAGTTGGTCTAATCAAATATTCCCTCACATTATGAGGTAAAAGATCTTTTTTAGAAGCTGATCGAATCTTGTAATATTTGAATTAGTTTAAATATATATAAGACAATATTATCTATTCCATATATTTAATTTATAATTTATCATTATTTAATGAAGTCACATAATTTAAGGAATTGAGCCTCCTGAACAGAAGAATGGTTGGATATTCCAAAACAATCTGATGGGAGTTATGTTAATGAGACTTCCAAATGAGTTGGGGTCTAATTTAAAATTTTATTATAATAACATATTATTTAGTTTCACAATGTTAATAAACATTTCTTCAAATACGAATGATATTTCATTTATAGGTAAGTTTTGAAGAACTCTATGACACTGATCTTGTACAATCCTACTCAGTCTCCCTGGAAAATTTAGTTGGTAATGTCTTTGGGAAGAAGCATCTTGGTTGAGTTTGTGGGATGTGATTAGGAGAATTACCATCTGGGGTCTTTTGAAAGACATCCGTGCTTTAAACTACATATACTTTTTGTTTTAGTCACTCCCTATCCCAATATTTTCGGAGATAGTTTTTTTGTATAAAAGTCACAATTTAGGAATAGGGGGATCAAATATCTTCTTGGTATAAAGAGTTTGTTTATTTATATTATAAGACGACCAGATATGTCCTCAGTGATATTGCATAGATGAATGGTGGTGAGAAAGTAAATCACACAACATCAAAATCGATTAGTTCAAAAATATTTATTGGCCTTACATATAACTATAAATATAAAAGATTATTTATATTTTAAAATAATTTTCCTATAGGTTCTGAAAGTAGGATGTATAGATAAGGATGGAGATAAAGAGGGTGACGAGCATAGTTCATAATCGGGAAGAGATTAGTGGTCTTTATGATGGCTTGGACTAATATGGAAATATAGGGTCTTTTCTTGGGTCATATATGGCACAATGTATTCACATGAAATTCTCATATATTCAATGTTTGAAGAGGCTAAAACCATTTATCGTTCTTGTAAATTAATATACTTATATATATATAATAATTTATTTCATTAATTTTTAATGGAATTGTGTATATTAATATGTTTTATGAAAAATATAGATAAATATATAGTATTTTTTTATGTGCTTATGATAGTTGATACACCTGGTCTCTTGGTCTGTGGATTTGTTATTTTAGGTTATTTATGGGGCTGCATAATCTGTAGCTAGCATTTTTTGTTGTAAATCACATATAACAGTAGTTTAAACCAACATTAAATATGGAATATTTTATTAGACACATCCTCTATATGATGATGGGTTTTTATTGTTGGTGTTTCAAACTTCCACTAAATGTGACAAACCATTATTTAGTGATAATGTTTTAATTTTTTTATAGGATTTTCGGAATAAAAACTTTCAGATTTTGTGGTGCTTTTAACCACCTCTAAATATTTGACATTTTTTTGAGGGAAAAACCAATAAAAAGAAAAAAACAATTGATAAATAAGATTTCTACGACACTAAATATAAACCAACACTAAATGGAAAGAACCACGATGTATTAGATGTCAACATCAACTTTATTAGTGGTTTTTTGAAATCATTGGAGAACTATTTTGCGGAGGATTATACCACCGCTACTCATAATTTTTTTTGTAGTGTGTGATGTGATGCCCAATATTGTTATAATGTTCTATTTCCTCCTTATTTCATGAATTTAAACTGGATTAAAAATCATCATCATGTTTTATAATGATAAAATGCACAATACCCAATTGGTTAATGCTCTATGACCTTAAAATAAGATCGTTTTGTCCAACATGATGATTAACTTCTATGTCCTAACTGAAAGATGTTAAACTACACAAAATTTGATGGTCTTTTCTGCATGATCTTAAACAGAATGTAACCCTTTGTTCTACATGGCTCAAAAATGATCTATCTAACATGACATTAAACTATGATCATCTTCATCCTTACCACATGATATTAAACTACATGGATCTTTAAGAACTATGTATGGATTTATTCCCCTCTTTATGGGATATGTAGGAATTCCCAAGTGTTTATTCATTAGATAGATATATAATTTAATCCTTTCAGCACCTTGGCATAACCCCTCTCTAGGTTGTGTATTGTGTGGTGTGGGATTTCATCATACTCATTCACATTGGGTTATTCTTCCACACCATATACATACCATTTAGAATGACCATCTCTTATAGTGTCTTTACCTCATGACGTTAAACTACATGGAACTCAAGAACTATGTCTTCCTTTATTCCCATCCTTATAGGATATGTAGTGACATCTAAGAACTTTTTATTTGGGTGCAGCCAAAAACTCCCATAAACCATTTTATTCATCCCCCATGATGTTAACTAGTGTATGAGTTATTCGATGGATTGTGTGGTGTGGTGTGGATCCCTACGGTCCTCATTCACTTCAGGTTGGTCCATGGTACCGCACTACACATTAACTATTTGTAAGCCTCATCCAATGGTATTAACTCTACGACTTTAAGTAGTACCCCCATAATCCTTTATTCATGATGGTAAACTATTTTATAGCCCATCCTTATCATAAGATGTTAAAACATGTATTATGAATCCTAGCTTTATGATGACAAACAACATAATGATATAATGTCTTCACTGAAAAAGACACTTCCCCTTGGCACTGGACATCTACCATACCTTCCCTCAAGAACTATGTGTGGATTGATTCCCATAATTATAGAAAACACATCTAGGAACAAACATTTTATCTTTAGGACCATTTGTAGAGTCACAAACTCATCCAATTGGCCTTTTGGACTAGATCTCTCATAGGAATTTGTTGTGTGGTGTGGATCTCTCTTATTTTTATTCATAGTGGGATGCCTCCTGGAACTAAATTGCACATATCCCCTCTAACCTGTTTGAAATTTATGAACATAAAATAATATTTTTAGTGTCCTAGTCACTTGGAAATAAATTTCATAACAACCATGATGTTCTCATTCAATAGAACATCACCCCCTTTGATGGAACTAGCTATCTTCAATGCCATCTTCAAGAACTACATGTGGATTGATTTGCATCCTTATAGGATTTATAGAGAATACTAAACAACATAAACTTAAGACCAATCGTAGAATAAATGTACTAGTCACCTGATGATAAATTGTATGACATTTGTTTCCTTACAGTATACTGTTAAACTATATGGATACATCTTCCATTCATGAGGTTAAACTGGGAACCCATGTTCCACACTTTATGATCTTAAACAGAGTGTTTTGGGTCCAAGAAACATGAACCTTAAATAGTTTTCAATACCT
Source organism: Viscum album (assembly GCA_963277665.1). NCBI lineage: Eukaryota > Viridiplantae > Streptophyta > Magnoliopsida > Santalales > Viscaceae > Viscum > Viscum album. The sequence goes on from OY728135.1 coordinate 1,299,212,527, forward strand.
CACATAGAAAATTGATCCTTGAAGGCATATATGATCCCTCATATAGATTTTCCATGCCAACATTCTTTAATGTGTGGTGATATGAGACTTGGTGTGTAGGATTCCAGAGGGACATTCCCCCAATCCATTTCCACGATTCACACGTCCCTATATCTGGTTCTCCATCCTCTCCCACATTTGAAATGGATCCCTAATGGACTCTTTATTCTCCATCATCTCACCTACCATTTTGGGACAATTCCCATGATGAATTTTGAAGGAATTTGGAGTTAGAACCCATGTCTCGAACATGGTCAGCAGTTAACCCTCGTTTTTCTGTCCTCATTCCCTATAACACGGTATGGGTTTTGTGTCTCAAATATGGTCAAACGTTTTCATACATCATCACTACTCCCCCAATATTTTCTAGATATTTGATTTATTTATTTAAAATATTCACCTTCCTATGTTCTAGTAGATCACCAACACCCATGGTGTTTTCCCTTTGTGCATCCATACTTGTTAAGTGGGAATGTTAATGTGTTTGGGACTTTCTCTACCGAAATTTCCTTTCCATTATTGTGTGTTTATATATATAGTGGAAAGTCTAGAATTATTATTGTTTCCCACAATGAGCATGGATCACTTCAGATAAGATGTCTTGGTGGGGTTTGTACCCACATAGAATGGCTGCAATAACCTATGGTCTAAATTCTAAGACCATAAACTATGAGCCCTATGGACCAATCTCTATGAACATAAACTAAGAGCCCCTTTATTTTTTATAAAAATTGTGTGGCATAGTGTGGACCTCTATGATCCCTATTCACGTCAGGTTTCCAGTAGGCACACCATACAGATCCCTTTTGAAACACATCCTCCAACGTCCTTACCACTTGACGTTAAAATGCATGGAACTCAAGAACTACATGTGGCGTGATTCAAATTTTTATGGGATATGTAGTCATGTCCATTCACTTTTATTTTGGCCCAACCACAAACCCCTTCAAACCTTTCTCCCTTTGGTCCCTGACAATGGTCCAAGCTCTTTGTCCTTTAACCATATACATATCTTCTTGGTACATCCATATGGAACATGGTCCCTCTTTGTTCCCCATCCACAACAAGTTTTACCACATGTGTGTCACACACATAACATTGAGACGAGTGTTCCTCCTTATGGTGCAAACTTTGTGACCTTAAACTAACAATTGAGGGACTTTGTTCTCTTCTAGGGTGAGTTGGGTAGAACTGACCAACATGGCCTAATTGATATTGGGTTTATTATAACACCACACTGCACATAACCATTTGGAATACCATCAATCATGGTTCAAAATCTATGAATATAAACTAATAACTCAACATCATCAATGCATGATGTTCACTACAACCATACCCTAGGCCATTTCTGAATTCCCTATTATAATTGCGAGAACTTTTAACTTCTTTATCCAAGAGGATTTCCCTTACAAGTGTTGGTCTCCCACCACATTGTATTTTTAAAACTACATACAGCTTGATTCATATCCTCATGGGATACCTATTGATGGTATAATTTTTCTCCTTTGAGCCCAACTATTAGTACATTAACCCTTTGCAGCCTTTTGGACTCCATTCATCTTAATCTATGTATGCAACACATTGGTATTTCAGCCTCATTCACATCAGGTTTTTCCTACCATGTGTTTTATATGAACCCTTTGGAGGAACATCTTCTAGTACTCCAAACAACATGACTCTAAATTTTTTTTCTTGTTCTAAGAAACATGAATGTAAACTATTCTCTATGGTCCACGCAATATGACCTTAAACAATTTTCATGCTTAGGACTAAATCGCACTATCTCATATGCTATGTCCACACTTTGAGTAATAATTTGCTTGGATTTTACATCACCTTTGACATATAGGCATCCCCTAATGGTGATGTTATCATGCCTCATTTTCTCACCTCACATAATGTACCAATTCCCTAATAGATCTTTTGTAGAAAGAAGTGTGTCCTATGTTTCAAACATGGTCAACAATTGATCCCAAATTTTTTCATCACATTATTGTATTTGGTGGTTATGATCTCTTTGTTTCAAACATGGTTAATAGTTATACATTACATACTATTCACCCTTTTTTCCAAACCTAGAATGTTTCAACACACCCTACTTTTCAAATTCTTATATCATTGGGGGATTTTGTCCTTCGTGTCACCCTCGATGTGTGCTCCCAAATGTCATGTAAACCCCTTGTACTATTTTTATTCACTAAACCAAGCATGGATTAGGTAGGGTAGGGAGTTTTTTAGGTCTTATCAATATGGTTGATCCAAAAAAGTGTTCGTTGATCCAAACTATATAAACATAAACTAAGAACCCCATCGAGAATGTGTGGTGTGACATCGAGCCTCCTAGGTCCTCATTAATGTCAGGTTTTTTCCCGCACCCCATCTGATATGTCTCCTTCCCATATATTCCTTTGTATTTGTATGTTGTACAAGCCTCATTTTGATCAATCAAATTGAATTAATATCCTATGTTCCTTGAAATATTTCCAGGAATAGTCGTCAAAGTTTTTGTAACACGACGTTAAACTGTTGTCCAGGGTCCGAGAAGTTTTACCTCAATCTACGTGCAACATCCCAATAACACGATGTCAAACTTCAAGAAACATCATCTTCACATGATTTTAAACTGTACCATGCATCTTCCTTTTTGTACAATATTAAACAACATTTACATCATCCTCACATGCATGTAATGAAACGGTAATGCATCCCATGCCCTCACCAAAGAGGCTCCCTCCCATAATGCTAGTAATCTACCGCATTGTTCTCACATTCAAATATCACTTGGAACCCAAGGAAATACTCCCCTAGAATGTATTTTTGATCTTTGTTCATCCCAATCTACCTACACTGATTTACCCTCGGTTAGAATGGTGTAATTTCAAGTGTGTTGGAATTATTTCAAAAATCATGTCACTCCACTCCACACTTCTCATGTACCTTATTTCGATCCTCATCCTCTTTAATGTCTTAAGGGTCCCCCCTAATGGATTTCCTTGACCACTTTGGCTCACATAATGATCTAAGCCAGCACCCTAGAAGATATATGATGAAATTTCAAGTTAGGAAACGTGTTTCAAATATGGTCTACAATCGTCCCTCATTTATTTTTACCTATTTATATCTGATGATATGAACATTGTGTCACAAATACAGTCAGTAGTAATCTTGTAATGGAATTCCATCCTCTCCATGATTCTGAATTTTGGATATTATGATTCACAATTCCCATTTACCCTTTGTTCAGATTGATTCCATTGCCATTAGTGTTTATCCGGCTCATGTAGTAGAGCATGATGGGAAAGGCAAGATGGCTATTCTAATATCCCTATTCTCCAGTAACAATATCCCTTATCTCGAACACTATGGGTGGCTATTCAATAATATGGGAAAATGAGTATTCGATAATTAGATTGCACTCTTATAAAAAGTGAAAAATTATGTGCTCATCCCGTGTTTCTCACATAGGGCATGAACCACATGATCTTAGGGACTGATAATTAGTTTCTTTATAGATATGATCATGGTGAAAAATTTAAATAAAGTAGTAAATATGTCCATAAAATCAGTTCAAAATCAAAAAGCTTGCAAAAAAGTATGTTTTATAAGGTTGAAAAAAACATGACCCTTATGGATCTGCCCTGATGATAGAACAATTTAACACTTACACTCTGTAGCACGTGTCTTATAGTGTCTCCTACAACTTCCAAAGTTCCCTCTCTTTATCAATGGTCTTATGAAGGATCTCATCAGTCCTAATATACATCCGGTTTCACTCATCTCAGAGGTCATCTACTTGATGAATTTTATTCATCAGATTCCCTTGGTCCTCCACTAGCAGGACCTGAAATTGAGTGTTTAGTTCCAGCTAATTGGTGAAAAGGGTGGAATCTACGCCTGCCTATGCTTCTCGGTACTAGATCTCTTGTTTAGTCTCCCAGTGTTTTTAGATATTTTTAAATTTCTTCTAGCACCAATAAGTGTCCAAATAGAAGATACGATCCCACATTTTCTCATATAAATAATGATGGATCAGCAGATGAAGATATTGAGAATCCATCCCTATAGCATATAGAAAGCACATATAGGTGTGGAGTGATCCTATTCATATTAACCATTCTACCTCCAGGGCATACAATAAAAGCGAGATGCAATTCCTTACCCTACACCAAGTCACAAGGCCCTCATCAACTGCATAAGGATTTGAATCATCCAGCTCTTCAGGGTATGAAATCTCATATTCCTGAAATATTGACAAAAGATCAGTAATAATATATTAATCCCACATCATCTAAAAAAGACGGGTGACCCTATTTTCAAATTTCTTCAATATTATCACCCTCCAAAGCATTAGGTTCTTCTACGGTAGTGACGCCACCCGTAGAGACAACCTCCTGCTCCCTGGGTGCCCAGGCCAGGGCAACTTGAGTGACCGACTCCTCACAGATAGGTAAAACCGTCATGAGAGCACACATAGATGTCATAGACTAATCAGTTTTACTGGCCTGAAGACTTATGATTACTTCATGGAGTATGGAACTTTGGCTAGCTAGATCCTCGCGGTAACACATATGGGGTTGTAAAAGTAGATACATATGAGAGCTATGTGATGTTGGGTCAGTTTCATGAGTCATCATAGGAACTTACATTTCAAAATACCCCACAACGCTTGTTACTTTGATGATTGGTACCAATGTGGTAATGTTTTTAGGATTCTATGGTCATCAATTTGATCCTTTTAGCTGGCTCAACTCAGGCCACTTCAACCATGACTGGTCTGCCACATTTTGGTGCCCCGGATGTGGGACCTAGAACATGTCCCCCCATTTCCATTGGCACATTCTAATCTAATATGGTGGGATCTCCTTAATTATCTAAAATGTGTTCTTGAACAAGGAACATTATTCTCAAGTGATCCTAGTTATGGAATGATAAGGGACTAAGGGAGATATAAGTTAAGACTTACTTTGAGTTGTTCGAAAAGTTCCCCATTAGAGCCAACAATTTCTCTGCTCTCACATGGGATCCCCAGATAGACATTTTCCTAAATGATGCCTCACTTCAAGGATATTCATCCTCAACCTCCAATTATTTTTATTCCACTTCTTCCTCCTCAAATTATACTTCTTCTTCATCTTCTCCATATACATCGTCGCCATCATCCTCAGGTGGAATTTCTTTGGGGTCATGATCCTAAATGAGCATCACTCTTACTAGGATATGGTGTTCCACATATTTCCCCCATTAGCATGAATATGAATCCATGGCCGTCAGATTCAAATGTCAGCAATGAATGTTCACTCTGTCCACCACTCGAATGTGCACGACTTAAATAAGATCAATCCTAGTGTGCGTCAATCTTCACCATAGATAATTAGTTGAAGTAGATTATTTCAATATGATCCACACAGACCACACAGTTGAAAAAATGGAATCAAGATTTTTCTATAAAAGATGCCATATTTTCTTCCTAGTGGATTCTCTAGCTAGTATATGGGTCTCCCTTTGGGACCACCCCTCCTTTGATGTAGTAGGTGAGGCCACACCTTGTGAAGTTCCTAATGCTATGGTTCCAACTCATTTTGTTCCGGACACCTGATTGACCTCTTATCTTTCTTCCCTAATGGTAGCTTGACTTATTTCCCACTACCCAGACTCCACAGTTGCCACATTGATATCTCAAATGCATTTTTGAAGATTTAATTACATAAATGCCTCCACCCATTGATCAACATATTCTGTCGATATGGTGGGATCCAAATCAGTGGGTGGGGGGAGGGGATTATGATTGTTTCAACAATGTTGGAAGTTGTAAACATTAACCAAAACTGGAAAATGACACAAGGGTGCTGCTCCTCCCAAAAATCCGTATACAATTTCTCCAACATACACTGTAGGAACCCAAAATTCCAAGAAAAGCGTGATGGCACACATGTCTCACAAAATATATTTCCATCGATCCTGGATACTTGATATCCACCCCTAGTACTCTATAGGTATTCCCTATACTATGGAGGACCCTGGTGGTCTTGTACCACCCTGCCATCTAGGGTTTGGAATGAGTATAAATTTAAATTTTCATGATTTCAGATCTAGAGGTTGATCCTTTCTTCATTGAATGTTAGTGGCTAGACCACCACAATGTTTAACAAATATTTTCTTTGGAAATTTCCTAGATGAAGAATAAAATTTGGGAAGTATTATATGATAAAATGAGATTCATTCTGACCAAGATGGATCTATAATGGTTTAAAAAGTATCCTTGATGTTCCTCCCCTTGAAATTCACCCAAGAATACTATACAACCTTGATAATACAGGCACTCCAAGATTTACCTTGTTGGAGGATGCTATGATGCCATCCATTACCAGTGTATCCAAAAGGACCCCAATCTATATGTACCTCACTAGAAGAAACCACCAACTCAAGAAGGATATGAGGAAAGTTTCATATCACAGTGGTGGATCATGTCTATCATTCCAATTAAATCCACATGACTAAAGTTATCCACCTTCAAGAATCACCAAATATGATATAGCCTTTCCCCTTTGCGATGTAGTCAGGTACTACATCCCTCAGTTTATAATCCTGACATGATCATCCCTCTTATGTAATGAGATAATCCACTTCAGTTATGGGATGACCTTCAGGATGTTTTTGATTCCTGCCCTCATCTTTTCCAAGTTAACCAGATGCCATGTGAAAATGGTTGTACAAGCTCTACCTCCCTAGATATTCTGTATTAGTTGAAAATCGCCATATTGAAGTCCCCCCCATATGAATTACCCCAATCCTGTGGGTTTCCCATTTTCTGATACTGACCTCTACATGATATAGGTGTAATGTTCTTGTGTCAGGGGGAAACAGGATGATAATCTTTGGAACCAGTTCCTGTTGAAGTTTGTAATGAAATTATGGTGTCAATAATGATTCCAATAGACCGATGTTTCACATATCTTCCCCAAACTTTTCATATACGTGGAACAACCATAATTGTCATGCCCATTCACTCATAAAATCACGTCATTGACCATAGGTTCCTATCTTCCTTCCAGGCCACACTTTCATTCATTATGGTACTTCAGAAGGTGCTTTCGTAATGGGAGGGGAGTTCTTTAGTCATGGGATCACACCTTGTGACTGTCCACTTCTCTTGATTCAAATTATAGATAATTATCTCTCAATTCTCCTTACAAGGATGGACAAGGTTGGTGTTATTGTACCACTAAAGGTTGTCTTCACGTGTGACCCACAGCCATGGTGAGTCAGTCTCGTGGCTCAAGAAGGAATCCTCATATAATATCCAAAAATTATAGATTGGGATGCTATCTATTAAGATATAATCCTTTTGAAATTGTGTTTTTATGATCATGGTCATTTGAGTTTATGACAGTACCCATCAAGCATGAAATATCTTAGGAATAGAGAGTATCTCAGACAACTATACCACAAATGTAACCTATCTCTCATCAACTTTCTATGAACCATCCATGATTTTCAAGCTATGAAATAAAAATAGGTTTGCTAAGAATGATGGAGGTTTGGCACAAACAGTATTTGGATACATGCAAAATTTGATAATAGCACTAAAAAATCATCCAAATTTGAAGAACATAAGAATCAGCGGCAACATGTTAATCACCAACTGAATTTTTTTCTTCGACAAAAAGTAAAGACATTATGCACACAAGAGTGGAAAAACTCATTGCATGTAAATTCAAAGTACTATGTAGATCCCCCCCACTCATATATATATATATATATGTGTGTGTGTGTGTGTGTGTGTGTGACTATATCCTTCTCTTGTGAGTAAGGTGCCTTATGTTCCAATCCCCATATTCTACATGTATCTTCCGGAAAGCACTATTTTCTTTGGTGTTTCCCTCAAAACCCAACCATCTATTCCCATTTCAACTAATAATATGATGGGGGGCATGTTTTTGTGCTTGATTACTCTTGAGGATGTAAGTGAGAATTTTGAACAAACTAATGATCCAACAGACCATTTATGGAAGGCCAAAGGTGTTTCACCTAAGATTAGAGACTTGTGCGCAAGATAGAAAATTTGTGTGCAAGGTCTTTACATTCCCAATGCGACGTCAAAAGATTTATTTCACCCTAAACTGCAAAAATTCACCATGGAAGCTACACATATGTTCTTAAGACTTCATACAATATGGTTTTCCATGCATAAAACCCTTATGTGCCCTATTTTATGTCAACCACTCCCTTCGGCTTCAACCTTCTTACACTCTCCGGCTAAGAATTCTTCCTATAAATAGAATTTCGCCTCCAATTTTTGGGGAAACTCTATGGATGTTGAACAGAAACTCCTTCGTGAGTTAGGTGACCCCTTCCATGGCCATGCCCAAGTAATGGATTCCACGCATTGGATCCTTCCCGATAGGTCCCCCATGGGTCCCCCTTCAGTTGGGCCCTCAAGGGAATGACCTTCACCAATTTATTTTTTCTCCTAAGACAGGTTAATGAAAAATTACCTTCTTTCATTCATAAATGTGTTGAGGTATATGAACAAAAAATATTTTTATTGTACGCACCATATATTTTTGAGCGCACCCATTTTTCACTGTGTCCAATTATTTTTACGTGCAAGTCTCCAATATTGTTCAGAACCCCTTTTAAGGACTCCATGGGTTGTATTTACCTTCAAGAACAATGTATAAATCCCTTGTACATGCAACATCCACATATTTCATGCTACTCCTCCGTGAGTCCATTCACTATTGTGTGTAGTGATTTTATGGTTCCTCGTATCGTGTCCTATGTCATGTTTCCCTACCTCTTTATTTCTGGAATAGGAACCCTAATGTATTTTTCTTTTTTGGAATATCCATGCTAACATGAATCCCTTGATTGACCACTCCTATACCCCATTGTATCCTTGAATGGATAATTTCATCCCTTATCTAAGTGTTGGTGCGCATTAGTTATGTATGTACAGGGGGAAAGGAGCGAGTCCTCCCCATTTGAGTTACATGATGTTAAATTTCCAAGTACCATTATCCTCTGTAGAAGACGTTAAACTATAGTCTCACCCTGTGTAATTCACATGGGGTAAAATAACTTAAAAATTATCCACACACACTCATCTCTATTGGATTGATATATCCTTTTACCTCTTGGAAGGAAATTATATCGTCTTCACATGGAATGCGATCCTCTTCGGGTATCCAACCTAGAGTAAGACCCAATCTTCATCTCTCTCGGCCAACTTAGTGCATAATCCCCAAATCACATCTCATGAACACTTATTTTTTGACATGATCATTAGGTATACTAGAATATGTTGTTTCTCACAGTGAGCATGACTCACATGGACTTAAAGATTAATAATAACTATGACTCTATACTAGCTGCATCAAAACATAAGCCTCATTCCCTTCAATGTCGAACTACATGGGTTTTGATCCATGTATTCGAAAATATGGTACATAAGAAGGCTACGTGAGATTTAATCCCAACCAAAGGTAAAATATGGTCCCCCTTCTAGGGATATACACCTGTGATGTGACATCTTCTATTTTTGGGACACATCCCCTAGATCTACCTCCATGACATGTTCTGATCCATCCAGCTAGGATGTTATTCATGTGTAAGCCCCAATTCCTTCCAGAACCATGTGCACTTTTCTCCCTAAATTATAAATAGGGTATATAAGAAGATTTCTTGAAGATCAATCCCTTCATCCAATCCCATATTGGTCCATCCCTCAAGTCGTAATGTCTCTGGGGGATCATGGCCCAGCTTGGAGGTTGTGTTTCCTTCAGGTCCCCAACCATGTGCTCCATTCTCCCGAGTCGCCTCCATAGTTTTATCATCACCCCATACCTAACTATGTGGTATCTTTTTCCCAACCAATAAGATATGTTAGAAAATTCTATGAGGTTTATGCCCATCACCCTCCACAGTCCATCTGTCCCATCATCACTTCGTCCATATCCATCTAAATTATTACCCAGGAAACGACATCTCTTTGAGATAATTCTATTTTAATCACTAATTATTCTTTTAGAATCCATGAAGCTAACCATGCCTATGTACCACACAATCAATATTCATCCAACCAAGAGAAATCCACTTTTGAAGGGAATATATCCCTGTCTAAGCACCAAATCACCCATTCTAACTACTTGAGTTTTGATCCTTATCTTATAAATTGGTTACATTATAAGTATCCTTGAGGGTTAATCCCAACAAATAGTAAACCTTTGGTTACCCATCATAATGATCCACCTCCATGATCCTCCCTTAGTGAAGTCTAGATCTGCTTTCATGGTGAGACATTTTCTCTTTTTGGGATGTACCATCCTTGGTCTGCTCTTATATGGGTTTATGATCCATCCATACAGTAAACATTTTGGGTTCTCTCTACTAAATATGTAACCATATAATCCACCTATATAAGTGTTACGATCAATATGATCCATATATTCTAGTTTTCAAACTCCCAACATATCCCATTTTAATCATGGGATACCGAGGAAAACCTAAGGATACATTCCACTAGCATAAGATAATCTATGATAGACGTATGATTTCTTATGTTTTCATACCCATGAGAAGCCATATAATGAGTAATAATAGTGATGATTCCATGTTCATCTTCCTAACAAGCCACTGAGTACAAACGTGACTAATTCCCTGACCAAATTTTGTTCTACACACTAGACCCCTTTGAATGTCTTGATAGAAGTAGTGTAATTAACTGGAGTCCCCAAAAATATTACATAAGGGAGGAGGTTCAAGAAAAATGTATTAACCTATAAGGGATACATAGACTAGCAAAAATATTCCTAGAATGAATCCAATTAAGGAGGGACCAACATCCCATTATCCAGTTTTGATCAAGTAGAAAGTATCACCAAAAGAGCAATTAATGTCTCCTGCCTTTGGAAAGTACGAATGTGTGGCCACTAATGCATGTGTCGTAGATCATAAATCAAATTTATGAAATCATACCAGTTCAAGGAATACCAAATACTTACCAACTACAATGACCCAATATTAACAGACATGTATATTACATCATTTTAGATGGATATTTGGCACATTACAAAAATACATTCCTGGGGACCGTAATAGTTTAGTATAATTGGAAACTTGTAATACAATATGTTCGAACAAGCGGAATGATCTCTATAGTCTCCCCTAAAGAACTTCCCATTTATTAACCCTTTGTAAAACTTTTATCCAAAACCTGGAGAAGGGAAACATAAGAAAGGGTGAGATCAAATGCTCAGTAAGTGTAAACAAGTAATATACATAAGTATAACATGAATATTAGAGTATATGAACATGATAATACCATTTTATGATCATACCATATATATTAAATATCATATACATGATTCATGGAATAAATATTATTAATTCATAAGATATGAATCACAATGTAATCAATTGAATAAACCATGAAATCAAAAAATATAAATATGACATGAAATTGTGGTAGACACTTAAACAGGTAAAAATATTTCAATAGTAATCAAGGATTACTTACATGGACATGTATGTAGAATGGTTTCACTCTATAAATCATATTAGAGGTCAATGTTCTCTCCCAAGACCATATTAGTGAAAAAAGTTATTCACTAATCTGGGTTCACTCCCTATTTGTACCATGCATTACTGAACAAGGTTCAATTCCCATTTGAGACTTGTATCAATGAAACGGGTTCATACCCTATTCCAAACCTATATTTCTAACCTAGATTCACTTCCCATTCCATCCCTATATTATTGATCTTGATTCAATTCATGTTCCATCCATGTATTACTATACCAGCTTTAGTTACCATTCCATTCCAATAATACTAATCTATGTTCACTTCCCATTCTATCCCTATATTACTGAACCTTACTCACATTCTACTCTAGCTCTGTATTACTGATCCAAGTTCACTTCTCTATCTAGAAATATATTAATGAACTAGGTTCTCTCCTTGTTCACACCCTTTTATATAGAACTGAGTTCACTACTCATTATATCCAAGTCTATTTCTTGAGATATAAATATTTACCCAATAAATTTAATGGTGATTTAGGTCCCACCCATCACATAATGAAATCATGTATACTGGTGTTTCAATATAATGAAAAATTCACCATATCATGACACATAAAAAGAGACGAGTTTCATATACAACATATCATAACCCATGAAATAAAATGAGTATAATAAATATTCAATCATATCTTAAACTATGGAAAAGTGACAGGTTTCATAATCATTTCATCATAGAATAACCAATGAAATTAATCAATTTTCATAATCTTATTACTAATTTATGTCAAACCAATTTCTTAAACATGATGAAAGAAAAACATAAACCATTAAGAGAAATAATATGAATGGTACATGTGGATCAAACCCCTAGTAAGTCATGAGTAACACCAATTTATGTCATTAAATATGGAATTTCATAAGATATATCTATTAAAAAAATATCTTGAGGAAAATATCCTTTCTTCTTGGAAAAAATATATTAAAAACACAAACCATTTTTAAAATACTATTCATCGGAAATAACATTAAACACTTATAACGGAATCCTTGAAATCCATTTTTAAACATGTTTAAAAAAAAATATTTTCCTTGAAGTTGAAAATTATATTTCATTTAAAAATATTATTGGAAATAATTTTAAAAAACATTATTTTTTGAATAAAAATGTTTTCTGAGTAGAGAGAAATAAAGATGGATTTTCATAAAAACATATTTTTAATTATATTAAGTACCAAAGATTTCATATTTTCTACCATTACATGATTAAATAATGAATAAAAATATGTGGATAATATTAAAAATAGTTATTGTGTTATGTATCTTAATATTTTCCCAATGGAAGCATATTTATAAACAGTCCCTATAAACAATGAGATTATATCAATGATCTATTACCGCATTGGTAACATTGAATCAAAATATAACATTAGTAATAAAAATACATGAATCATAAAATATAATTAAAATAATTATATTCATGATATAACATGTTAAAGGGTAATATATACACCTTGTAAAAGAGTGTTGGTGCATAACATAACATTTCTATCAAAAAATAAAAATTGAGAGAAAATTACTTTACTGATTTTGTAACATTTGAACTGTAAACCCAATTAAAGAGAGATCATAATATGGATATTAAAATATACCTAAATTTATTGTTAATAATAATATAATTCATTGATGGTAATTATATACACTATGTAAAAGAAATGTTTTATGAATATTGCATTTGTCTCATAGAAAGAAAATCAACATAAGAAATATCTTACCACTTGAGTAACATTTAAATCATGATCCACATGAATATATATCATTATTTAAAACAATTAATACAATTCAATAAATTAAATACATGACATAAGGTATCACAAGTAATTATATACAACACACAAAATAATTACGTGGTGAATACGACATTTATCTCGGGTATATAAATAAAATGTGAGATGAAATTTCCTTACCTTATGACTTGAATCTCTGTTGTACTTGTTGAAAAACTAAACATAATAAATATATGATTATTATATATATATAAAATAATAATATTCATATAATTTACACTATATATTATTTATATATGACTTTATATTTCGCATTTATTAACGATTACATGTTAATGTTATGTTTCGTTTTATAAATGCTTTGTTTTTCAAACATGTTATGACTTTTCATCATCAATACTGTCATATACATAAATTAAATCCAATTTAAATTTTTAAAAAATAGATCTCTTTGAGGGAAAGTGATAAAACCAAGTATATTACAATCCAACCTCATGTCAAACCTCATAAAAGGTTACTGGACTATTCCTAGAAAACATTAAATTTTTGAATTAAATCCCCTATGTACACTCCAAGAGATAAAAGTAACATTTAAATATGGTTCATATTTTATGAGATCCTCATAGTGGTAAGACATCCTATCCCATTTCTGAAATTATTCATCCAGGTTTATTTTCATCACATTGATACCACAGGCCTTGATTCGATCTTGCTTGCCGATCCACTCAGCTTGATCTTCCTTAAGTCCAGCCTACAATGATCTAGATAATAATTTCATTATTTATATAATGTAAATAGTTATATTAATATCACAAACATATATATATTCATTATATATTTATTTCTAATAATCTATACAATATAGAGATGGAAAATCAAATACACCGTTAATGGAGATGATGTGCTGTATGTATGCATGAATGCTTTTCCATTAGTTTATCACATTGAAAGAAATAAAAGTAAATGATGTAATATATATATATTATAATTATATTATAATTAAGATTTCATAAATATCAAATATTTTTTATGAATCCATACTTATTACATTCCATGTAATGTGTGAATGAATAACATCACTTTGAGGAGGCAATACTCCACATTTCCCCAAAAGTTGTTAATGTATTCCCATAGAATGAAAATAATGAACCTATGGGTTATATAATATTTATATAAGCAGAAAAAAAGAAAAAATATATTATATATCATATAAAATACAATTACATCACTTTTCCCAACTATGGGAGGTGGTAGTGGAAGAATGGTTAACATCGGTTCGCAAGGTGGTAGTCCTCTGAACACATGAATGATGATTACATATCCCATTTGGTGGAGGTTTGCAGATGTTTTGGTAAAAACAATTATAAAATAGAATATAAAAATTTTAAATACAATTAAGATATTACATACTTATGTAATAAGAGTAATTGAAGGAGTGGATAAATAAAAAAAGGTTCCCATTGAAGAATGTTACCTCTTCTTCAGGCACCTCTTTATGGTTTTCAGCAAATGACTTCCTTGGATTGATTTCTTCCCAAATTTAGACTTTTAAGATGATTGGAGGGATTTTTTTAGTTTATTTGGGAAGGTTTTGTATGATCCTTGAGATGTGTGATTATGTGGGGGGTGAGTGCCCTTTTATAGTGAAGGAGGAGTGACATTCTTGTAAATACAAAAAGTATAACACCATTGAGAGGTATCCCATACAAAATGTGTATCCAATAACATTAAATTTTTCATAAATTATGTATCGTGGTTGAAATATGTCCATAAATTTTTTTTAATGTTTATATGTCACTTGGTTCCTTAAGATTAATGTATAACAACTAAGGAAAATCATTTTACCCTATTAATGATATTTCATTTTTATTACTTACACTAATCATCTTGGTAAAAAACTAATTTGTACATTCTAGATATTATAAATTATTATGATTCAAAATATGGAACCAATTTTTCCAAATTAAAATAATATAATTGGATGAATACTTTTTTAAAATTAGATCCAGAGATGGAAAGAAACAACATGTTTTTTAAGATGTTAAATTGTTTCAAATGATTGTATATCCAATTTAAATTTGAACTTTATTCCAATGGCCAAAATTGGAATTAGGGATGTATTTTTTTAAAATTATATAAAGGAAATTTAAAATATAATTTCAATATATAAAAAAATTAGATGAAAAGTCTTTTTTCAGTTAAGATTTATTTATTTTTACTGTTCAAGAGAAAATAAAAAATATTAGTGAAATACAAAAAATTCAACCGAATATAATTTTAAAATTATGATTTCAAAAAAGAATTTTATTTTAAAAAATGAATTTTAAAAAGTTTTAAAAATTAAATTGATAATAGGTGTGCCATTAACAAGAGATAAAATTTCCTTTTAGAAAAATATATTTTTATGGGTAAAACTGGAATAATTCTTATCTCATACCAAGATAACACATAAGATAAAAATTGAAGAGTTGATTTAATAATATATATTTTTATATAATATAAAAAATTCATATAATTAATTTAACTAATTTATAAATATATTGATATAGAAAATGATTTTCACTATTTGGAAACGTTTTGATTTCCATTTCTCTTTAATTGGTCACAAAATAATTTAGATTATATACATATGTAAACCATATTTTCAAAATTTAATTAATATTATTCAAAATTTACATTACAATGGATAAGTGTTATTTATAAACCTATTTTAATTACAATATTTATAGTATATCATATTTTGGTAATCCATAGTCATGCATGTAACACAAGTTGTTTAAAAATGTTGGTATTGTGTGTAACAAAAGAAAAACATAGTGTTGTGTGTATTGAAACCACAAATCATTAATAAGTACATCAGAATATAATATTTAGTTTTTTATAAATTGATATTAACATGGTTTAGTGTGAACTGAAATCCATCAATTAATTTTAATTTCTTGAAAAAAATAATTCATAAAAACCCGAGGTGTTACACAATGGGGTTTGTGAATGGTTTATAAGTTATTTTAGAGATTTATTTTATTGTTTTGGGACACAAAATTTGTTGCATAAAAAAAAGTGAATTTTCAAAACCAAATACAATAGAACAAGTTATCAAGACTATGGGATACTAGTTCAGAACCCATACCATAAGATCATATATGATTACTTGTCGAACCATAACCCTTGATTCAAGCTAAAATGGTCCCAACCACTATAAAAAATAGCAATGTGAAGAAATGTTTTTGTTTCTTTGGAAGAAGAGAAAAAACTGAACCAATAATCTTCTAGAATATAGTATGAAGAGGGCTATTAGACTCACCCATATCTTCTAGTAGAAAAAAAAGGATCCCCAAATAGTTAAAAATCAAGGATGAATCATCTGTGGATAGCTTGGCAGGTATCATATCATCACCTAGGCCCATGGAGGATAAAATGGGAAAAAATGAAGTTATAAACCTTAAATACTAAGAGGGAAATGATAATTTCCACACTTTTATGTGGTTCATAGTTGGTCAAACTGTGTGTCAACCATGTGGCTCCTTTCACCAAAGAGGGACAAATGCCACATGTTTTATGGTGGGGCACCCACATGGTTTTACAAACTGTGTGGTGTTTGTGCGCTAACCTATGGATAAGGGAGATACTATCCACACAGTTTCCTCGGGAGGCTGACATGATTATCAAACCATGAAAGGTACATTCCCTCAGTTTTTTATAAAACAACACCCCTACATACATTGGATGAATGGTTAAACTAACCATGAACCAACATTGAAACTTGTACTAGATGGCTATTTCATCCTCTTTCTCATGTTCAGATCATCCCAAATACCACTAAGACCTCCCATAATTTCATGAATAGTTTCATTATCAAAAAAGATTATTTTTGATATAAATTTAAATATATCATATATCTTTAGTTGTTTGGGATATTACACGTGATGGGAAAAAATTATTAAAACAAAATTTTAACATGTTATTTATTAGAGAAGTTGTCTATATTTAAATGAAAATAATGTAAAACTATATTTTACATTAAAATAATATTATGAAATGTTCAGTACTATCATTTACAATAAATAAGACATGAATTTATAACTCAAAAAAATTCAAACATTAAATTAAAGGAAATAGATTAAAACAATCTCAAATTAAATGTGAATAGAGTGAAAAATAATAATGGATGAATGTATACCAAAGAAAAAATATTATACTCAATATGAAAATGATTAATTTTTTGACTAAAATTTATCTATATGGTAAATAAGAGAGGGTTTTCTATAACGAGAGAATAAAAAACTAAGGAATGTTTTTAAAGGGAGGGAAGAGGAGTCCCTCCATTATATATTTGGCCACTAACCATGATTAAACTTCTTTAAATCATTAATATAATTAAATGATTTAAGAATGTGGAAAAAATAATGGGGGGGGGGGGTTACTATAGAAGTTTCATTATCCATGGTAGATGTATAAGGGGTTTTTTGGATTTTAATTCATGGAGTTAAATAATGGTTTAAAAAAAATTAAGTATGTGTTAACTGGCATGATTTACTAAACCATGTTCCAACCATAAAGAGGTTTCAAGAACATCCTAGAAATGATGCAAAATTCTTTTGAGTACACAATACGGTTATGAAAGTCATACAGATACTATATTAAAATACATGATTAATATTAAAACCTAAATTATCGTATGTTTCATAGTTACAACTAAATATACTAGAAAACCATGTAAGAATAGAGTTTCCCCAAAAAATTAAATTTCATTTCCAAAATTTTAAAAAACATATAATATGAGAAAAATATATAGAAAAATATAAAATAACTAACTATAGTGACAATGAGATGCCAAAAATATAAAAAATATTACAGTTTAGACCACCAAAATGTCCTTTACCAAAGTCAATGTTAATAGATAATTTCATAGAAATGCATTACCTAAGGAATGAAAATTGGACCCACCCATGACTATAAAATCTCTGATACATTATATGGAATAGAGGAACATTACATAAGTGTTTGTTTATTATAGAATTTATAGAGGGTTTAAAAAAATTAATACAACCATTAATCAAAATTCTACGAAAAAACCCAATTCCAAAAAGGCCATGAGAATCCTTAATCCATAATAAATCATGACATATTTCAAATAACCAAAAAACCACATCTATGAAACTCATCCTAGAAGGAAACAACATTAAAAATATCATGGGTCTTTGAAAAAGGCCATAATTCTCGTCGTGAATAACTTCGATCTCCACATCATTGGAATTCTTCAAATAGAAAAAATAAATGAAAATAAATTACCATAGTTTCTAAATAAAATTTCATCCATCCTAGATTCTAGATCATAGATCCCTAGTCCCACTATCTCCCATCCACCAAGAAATATACATAGAAATATTACACACCACAAGCACACATAAAACCTTATTGGAAACCACATAAATCATCAATTCTTGTAAAAAACAAAAAGAAAAATAAATCCACATAAGAATAAATAAAAATATTCTATAAAACACAACCAAAAATGAAAATGTTGAAGATCACATTTAAATATCACCACTTACAAAAATATATGAACCAAAAAAATCCCTTAGTAACTATTAAAAACAAATTCATCAAATGATAAAAACCATCACCTTGTAGGCCCAAAATAAGAATAACCATATAATAGAACAACTCTTAATATTTATTTTTTAGATATGTAAACATTCAAAACCATTTATGGTGGATAAAATCATTTCCCCATTGACATGAACAATAAACCATCAAACATGATAACGTAGAACGACTTAGTGCTCCATACTGCAAGAAAATTATAAATTCAAGACATGGGCCATTAATATAATAGATTTCATGGAAAATTTAAAATAATTCAAGGAATTTGGTTCCAACAATAAATATTTAGTTAGGTTACATTTTATAAGTGGTGGAAACTACTGTAAAATAAGGATAGGAACTACCCAAAAGTGGTTTTAAATGAAGTAGCACCATATTCATCTTTAATGACTCCCTTATAGGCATAATAAAAGTAAAATATAATAATATAAAATCAAATGAACTCCAAAAACAGATCGTACAATTTTATACATTTCTAATTTTTGAAAATGAAACATTTAAAAAATTTCACAAAATATTTATTTCACATAAAAACCATCTATTAGAACCCCTAATGAATTTATTTAAAACAAAAAATCAAACATTTTAAAAACACATAACATTGTAAAAATACACCTCTAATTAAAAACCACAATCTTATTTTTAAAAAATTTATAATTTCAATGCCCAAATCCTTAAATTATAAAATGTACATTTTATTTAAGTTACCCTATTAAAAAGTATTTAAAAAAACATTTTATAGAGCGAAACAAACTTTCATTTATCATTTTGTCAAAATATCACGTTTTAAATGTATTTCCCAGTGATACCCCTCTTATATAATCTTAAAATCATTATCTAGAAAACCATTAGTTTCATGGAAATTTCGAATAATTTTTATTCACATCACTAAAATTTATTTTCCCAACACATGAAATCAAATATTAAAGATTGATTAAAAAAATAATAGAAATAAATAAAAAATTCCTTATAACATAAACTCTTATAAATATAATCCCATTAATTATATAGAAACTAGTGATAAACACCATTATTTCTAATCTAGATGGAAAATGATCTAACATTATTAATCAGGTGTAGAAACAAAGTTTTTTATTGTTAGACTATATATGATTGAGGAATATTCAACAACCATGACAAATAAAAAGGAATGCTCTAGATTCAACCACATGGGATCCACACTATTTTACAAAATGTTCATTAGTATCCAAGAATCCATGGTTTCTCACCATTATATCCCAGATACTCCAAAACCCAAAAATCAATAGTTCTCTCAATGGAAGTCCAAATTTCATTAAAAAATAAAAATTAATTCAAAGTCAAAACCCAAACCTCAACATACCCTAGAATCACATGTTTTATGTAGAAGGTATTGATCAAAAAACAACCCATGATCCACTTATCGATATCTAAAAACAAGAATAATATATTATACAACACAATACAACCAATATTTTAAAATTTTTTATTTAATAACCTTTAATTACTCTTAAAAACCAATGATTTTATAGAATTTTTAATGAACCCATCAAGGATTCAAAATGAAATAAGTTTGAACTAGGTCTAAATGTATTCAGATAGAAATTTATGATCCCCATTGGCTTGAAACAAGAGATAGGGTTTGGAGTATATTAAGTGGGAACAATTTTACCAAAACTAGAAAATTTAATATGGGGTGGAAATTAAAAATAAATTTTAGAAACCCCATCCATATGTTTGATGTCTCCACCAATATAATAAAGATATGAAATAATTGTATAAAAAATTAATTAATTTACGGCAATGGACTCTGAAAACACATTTATGATTCCATTCCACATAATATCCACCCAAATTCATTATCCATAAATCCAAAAACATATTTCACTATCAATTTTTGAAAATAAACATAATAAAACAATATGATCGAATATTAGCCAACGTGACTTATGTAACAAAGGATATGAAATAAAAAAGTATCCAATTAACCTACACATGATAATAGGTCACTATCCATTCCAAATAAAAAACATTCCCCTTGAGAAAACATGATATGAGATTAAAATCAAAAACCAAAATATAATATAAATGACAAAGAAATATTCTATAAGCCAGAAACTATATTGCTGAAATAATAAATTTTAATGATCATTGAATTTAAATATAATTTGAAATATAATAAAAAAGGATTCTTATCTTTAGCTTATTGAACGTTGATAAAATATCATAATAGATTTAGAATACATTTTGGAAAATTATTATCAAATTATAACAATATATATAAATGGTTAATTATAAATACACACAAACTCTGCTAACCAATTTCTTTTAGTTTATGAAATATTTTCCTGAAAATTATTTCCTAAAATAATTTTGAAAACAAACACAAGATATATGAATAAAAATATCATCTAAAAGGCACTGTACCAAAAAAATAAATTGCAATAAAAAAATCAACAAATGGTTTCATGAACAATAAAATTGTTTATGATATAAAAAATGATGTCAATGAAATATCCTATGTCAAACCACTAACTAAAGAAAATGTGTCATGGGATCTTCTAGAGGTCCTAAATTGAAATATTCCTAGGAATACCAAACATAGACGAACCTTCCATCCTATATTGCATCTATACATAAGAAAATAGACTATCTTATAGCCAACCACCACTATAGGTGCACCCCATATATATCTATTTCAATCTATTGGAGACACTTGTAGAATAAAGCTATGAATTTCAGTATAATAATATACTTCCCTCTTGGATACATGGTTTCTTTGGACAAATAGTAGTTATATAATAAATACAATAACTAGTGATAAATAGAAACATCACAATTTATATTAATAACTCACCCTCACCTTCAAAAACCTCATAAAAATATGACTTGAAATCCATATCAAAATCTTTATAAACAACAAACACATCTAAATTTAATTGGAAAACAAAAGGTCATTAAAGAGGGTTCCATACTACCACACATTTTGGAAAAATCTAAAAGATGATTAAAATTCTCATTTAAACCAATTGGTGTGTTGCGTCTTTGTATAATAAATCAAATAATTTTACAAAAATTCAATTTTAAATATTTTATTTTAAACCCTCATTTATATAAACATAATAAACCACTTCCTGAAAATAATTATTCCTTAAATTCTTAAGAAAATAAATTTTTTATTCATCCCATGTCCAAATGGGATGAAAAAATTTATAAACATTTCAATTTTTTAAATAATTTCTGAAAAACAATATTAATACATCGAATATTTGGTATTAGTTGAAAAAATAATAAATATTTTAATCCAATGATGAATTCAATTTGAACACTAAAAATAAATTTTAAAATCACATAGTTCAGTTTTAATGGCTATTAAAACTTTTTTTAATGACCATGGTTTATATAGTTTAATAATATTTTTACATATATCCCATTTCATATATCCTTCTAATTGAAATAAAAATAATAAAATTTATTTTTCATTAAAATAATTATTAAAATCATTCAATACAATCTTCCTGAATTTATGAAATGAATCCAAACCTCCATAAATCAGTGTTTCAATAATTAAGATTTATGACATGGGGAAAACCGCCATCGAATCTGAGGAGAATAGATTGGAAAACTGAATAGGGTATAAATGAAGCACAAAGTTGATATTGTCAAAACTAGAAAAATGGAATTGAATGAACCATGTCAAAACAATATCGTAGGGTTCATCCGTGAGGGTGTGAAATAGTGGTAGAAAAATAAAGAAAGAAAAAGAGAAATATAATAGGGAAGAGGATCCACCACCATAGATATATAGGAAACAATTAGGAAATATGCATGGAATTTTTAGTGTATTTGTAGATCACAAGGGGGGTTATGGGGATAAATAGATATTGTAGTTATCTATTAGGGAGGAATAAGTGTATTTGGTATTTTTTCAGGGAGGTATAGAATAATAAAACATAAAATATTAAAAACTACATGAACCTCATGGGTTTTCTACATGGTTTAGAAAACAATGTACCAGCTAGGAAGATCCTACAACGACCTCATAGATATGTTCGATAGTTTATAAGGGGTTAACCTGATGGTTTGAAAAATGAGGTTGAGGTTATGAAAATATACAATATCATGTTTCTGAAATAAAAACATAGTTATTTCCCAGTTACCCATAAATAGGCTGGATGACAAATTTACATGAAAAAAGTTCCCAAATATTTTATATTTAAAGGAAAAAAAATTAAGAATAATATGTCACCAAATACGATTAAATAATATAAAATAACAAAAATAAAATTACATGAATGTGTCATAGTGTCATTAACTTCAATGACTGACCACTTCATAGAAGAATTTATTGGGTATTTTTCAAAAACAACACGGATTTGGTGTAAAATAATCCTTGTTCATATAGAATCAAGTTCCAAAACTCTATTTTATATTAAGGAAATATCATGGAGTATTATATAGATAATTTATTATAAAAAATTCAAGGTTATGGTATGACCATTGAACTAAAGAGAAATACACTCTCCTATAGCACCATTTCAACAATGGTTTATAACTACACAATGCTGACAAGCAATGGTATTTCGAATTCAAAATAAAAAATATGTATTTTAATATTATAAAAAACCATAAGTGGAATAATAATTAGTCTAATGGGGGATATATAAAACATTAAAAAAATATATTACATATATTATTTATGATTAAATAGGACTTAAATGTTGAATACTTTATAATGTGTTTATATACTATAAAGTAAGGCATAATATAAATGTTTTTATACTAACTAATAAATATTTATTAAACGAAAAAATAAAACTTTTATATATTTTGTCCCTATATAAAAAATATATAATAAATACCAAAATAATTTTTTTGACGGATTAATTGAAAGGATAATTAAAATAAAATTTGAGATATTTAAATTTTGTAATGTCTGATATAATATATGAATTATTGGTATTATTTTAATAGTGTACATAAATTTTATCGTGCTTCGGAATATAAAATTGATTATATTAAATACTATGTAATATATGTGTATGAGACAAATCATATTTAAGTAAATGCAAAATGTTCTTATTTATTTTTTCTTTAGAATCGTAATAAATAAATATTATATTTTTATGTGTTTATAATTTATTTATTTATAAAGTGTTCATAAATTCTTATTTCATGCATAAATATTTGAACTATTTATTTATTTATTTTTCTCATGAATTTATTTTTATATATAATTTATTTATAATATATATTTTTGTATTATTAGGTTTAAAATTGATTAAACATCCTCTGGATTTTTTCATACACGCCCTTAATATATTGCACAATAGGAATGCTAATTTACTTATATGTCTATTATTATTAATTTTTATTATATGAGGTTATGAGAATTTTTTATCAAATTAATTTAAATTTAAACTTGTAAGGGGTTATAATTATATTGGAATTTTGATCTCTAATGACCAAGAATGTATGTTTTGGGGGAATACGAGTTTCATTACTCACTAACATGGGAGAATTATCTAAATCATAAAAAGTGAGGGTTGGATACCTATGACATCATGTTTGATGTTAGAGGGGTTTTTATCTCATTTCATCCAAATCCATTATATATATATATATATATACTATTTTACCTTTTCCATGGTATTCATTTTGATATGTTATAATATATTTTGGATTTTAATTTTGGATAATTATACAATCCATGAGATGTGTAAATAGTTTCTTGTCAATATATATTTAAAATAATAATTTGGTAGAAGGAATACAGATTCAAAACTAATTCATTGAACCATAAAAACTGGAAAAGGTACTGAATGAGATAAGATAGTGAGATTTAACTCCCATTAAAAATACAAAATGTTATATTTATTCCAATGTGACTCTTATCAAGAACACAATAATCCAACTCAGTAGGTTAAGACAATATAGGATTACCATGGATTACCTGGTGTTTCATGAGAAAGTAATGGGTGAACCTAATGGGATTAGGTTTCCATATTTTAAAAATTATTTAAATTACACTTATCTAAGAAAATTTAATAGGATTTGGATACATGAAGAATATTTTTGAGTTTACCTACATAATCAATTAGGGGAGTTCTATATTATCAATAATCCAATATTCCTAAATTATGTGATTAAAAATTATAGTCTATCTAAACAGCTATATAAAGGGAGTAATTCTTATGAAACAAAAGAATATAGGGAGATATGTATAATGGATATCCAACTGATGAAAAAATTAATCATGGTTCATTATTTTACTTGGACAAAATCAAATTAAATTTAATTTAAATGAAATTAAAACATGAAACCCATCAGATAAAATCTTCTATTATAGATAGAAATTTATTAAACATAATAACAATTAACATTAAGATCAATATTTTAGAAAATTTGGAAAAAAGAAAGTAACTATCTTGAATAGTACACAAATATATAAATAATTCATCATAAAGAAAAAAAGTCAAATGTCTTGAAGAAAACCTTCTAAAAAACACTAAAAGATAAATATAATAATGAAGATAAAATTCATTACTTATGAATAATAAGGATTAAGCTACCTAAGTATAACATATATACATATTTAGTGATTTCAGAAGAAGAAATAATATTACACTAAAATTATTGACATAGAGAATAATTTTAGTGTCTTTGGTGACTATATAAATAATATACTTACTTCATTGAATGTTATTAACATATTTAACATTTTTCTTCTAATATACAGTACTTGAAATTGATAAAATAACAATTTTATTATATCCACGAAAAATAATGATAAATGGAATTGCTATCACATACCCATGGAAATTTTATTTCCCATTCTAGTAGCCACCAAATTTCTCCCTCATCCCACCCTACCATTGTGATAATTGTACCCCCAAATACCCTCATCCCATGATGTTCCCTCTAAACAACTCTTGATAATCCTCCTCCTACACACTAGCATAGCCTTCCCAAGATCTTTCTCATCCAACGTGTGCACCCCACCCCCCGACAAATACTAATATGAAATATCCTCCCCACCACATCCACCAATAGAACCAACCCTCTTCAATATGACCCTCTCCTGTAACATGGTTCTAAGATTTTTCTGTTATTTTTTTCCTACCACCAAGGACCATCCTCATCCGATGTGGCCACCATTGATTTGTCTCCTATAATGTGGATGCACCAACTCCCTTATTTCTTACATCAATAAAGCCCGAACATCGTTCACATATTACTCTCCTGATTTCTTTGTAACCCCATTTGGTCTAATATAGGATAATCATCCATTATTTGATTTCCCATGAGAAATTATTGCCTCTTTCTCATCTATCAAATTAAACCTACATTTTAGGGTAGGTTTCCGACTAATGTAAATTTGTTTGGGCATCTCGATGCCCATGATTATATTTAACACAACATATATTCCCTCCCCCACCCCCAAATATGATTGGAAATGGAATTAAATTTATGAATTTAACTTTCCCCCAATATCCAATAAAAATATATTTTTTATTTTCTTAAAATAAGTGTTTAGTTTGATAGTCAAATATATTTCATCCAAGAATATTAAATTTCATTTTTTATTCACGAAATAATTATTATTTTAATCCTAATATAGATTATGTAATATTCATGGAATGGATTTATTTTATATTAGTCCAAATTTATATTTTTGTAGCTTTTATATTATTACTAAAAACAATGTTATGTATTCCCTTTTTTAATCGATCATACCCAGATGTCAATAGTACTAATATTACATGAATATTATAATTATAATAGTGTTTCTAAGAACTACTACATGTTTTATATAAGAATGGTTGATTTGAAAACAACTACTATAAAATAATTAGAAAATTTATCACATAATATTAGTGTCTATTATAATTGTTTCTCATTGATGAAATACTTTTATACTATATATGAATGAATATTCACTATAATAGAAAAACAATTTATCATTTTTTAAACATATTATAATATCTGATAAGTGCATAAATAGTTTTCAAATAGTGAAGTCAATATGATAGTCATTAGTTTTGTGTTATGTTCTTAAATTGTTTATAGTAAGTACAAAAATTGTTTTCATGTCATAAAAGACAATAAATCTATTATATAGAATGATTTTTTATTTAAAATAATTTTTGAATTTTGGGTAGTTTTCTTTGTCTTTTTAATAGCTATGTTTTACAATAAGACACATTATTATTTTTATTTTACATGGTATGAAATTTTAGTTTTCAATATATCATTATTTTTTATTTTTAAACTTTTTTAAATTACCAGGAAACGTGACATAGATCAATGAAATTAAAAATATAGGGAGAAATTATTCATGTCTATGAAGTGTTATTTTATTCGTTAATAAAAGTTAGGGATCATTTTTTTAATGAAATATGATAATTATTTTTGACAATTCTATACTTTTCATTTGTTTTATTTTTTTTCATAAATTGTCATCTCATTCTGAAAAACAATAATTAAAATGAGGTAATAATGGCTACATTCAAGGGATTTCATGTATAATATTGTTTTCATTAGATAGAAAATTTTCGTGGAATTTTTCTATGAAATCATATTCTATTCTAAAATAATTTAAGGATATTTTAATATATAAATGTGTTTTACAGACATCTTTATGTGTATATTCATGAAATTATATAGTTGGATTCATTTTAAAATCTACCTTTTCTTAAGTGTTAGTAAATGATATTATTTTATATATATGTTATTGTTTAAATTATAAAAAAATACTCTATGATATTTAATAATTCTTAGGTGAATTTTTTCCCAATGACATGGTTATAATTAAAATCCATCATTTTTTATAATTATGGGTAATTAATGTTTTTGTGACCAGTATTTTTATTCCCCTTTATAGTTTGGTAATTCCCATGTTGTGATGGTACAAATATTACCAAGAGATTATAGGAATGCTAAATTTTTTAAACTTCTTAATATTTCCATATCAACCATAAATATTTGGAAACATTCAATGAAAACTATCTATAACACAAATAAAATATGATATATGCTTATGAGTAATTGCATCACGTTGAAAAAATAATTTTATTACAATTAATTAATTACTAAATGTTGAAAACAACTATTTTGTGTTTTTTATATATTAAATGAAATATATTCTTGATAAATTACTCTATGAGATGAAATTAGGGATACATTTTCATAAAAACTTATATTTTTGTTATTTATATATTAAATCAGTCATTTTCTTGATAAAATAATATGATTTATTTATTTAGGTATATATTCAAGAGGGCGTATCAGTTATTGTATCAATATATTTCAATCTATAATAACTATTTTAGATTGGTATGTGTTTGATAATGTTCTATTTTAGTCAAGTATCTATTCTTGAAAAATAATAAATATTGAAAAACAACTATTTCATGTTATTTATTTGATCAATAATCTATTTTTCAAATATTTTACTAATGGAAATTTAAGGATATACAAATTCAATCAAAAATAATTCTATTATGTTATTTATATACTCAAATATGTATGTTCTTGATAAAATAATATGTTTAATCTGAGAAAAATTATATTCAAGAGCGTGTATATGTTACTATTTTTGAATATGACATTTCATAACTACTATTTTCATCTATTCATGAATATATGTTCTTGAAAATCCTTCATTTCCAATGTGATGGAGGATCCCTTACACTTTCCAAAAATTATTTTCAAAAAAATCCTAAGTGTATTTTTTAGTCAAAATAGCATAATAAAAATATATATTTATATATAATTTAAATGTGTTATGTTCTTGAAATGTTATTCATATTTAGTTAATATATTATTCTTATTATTATTCATATACACAACCCATTAAATCCTTGACCATTGTTATAGAAAAAACATTAAAATTTAACATTATAAATATACTACCATTTCAATGACATTTAGTATCATCATTGAACTTTAAACTATCTATATCTCACTATAAAAACTAAATAACTTTTAAATAATATTTATATATTTTCAATTATATTTCTCTTTCATGGGTTGATTTTTTTGGAGTTTTGGATTCTCTAACACTCCACATGAAGATGATAATGTTTGTGTTTAATTATATAGAACACATTTTAGGGCTATGTTTGACAATATAATTCATGAATGATAGAGTTAGTAATAAATATGTGGAATGTATAAATTTTGAATAATAAATATGGAAAATGTTTCACAAAAGAGTGATAATTGTTATAACTATTGGATCCAGGTGGAGGGGAGGCACGTTGGGGGGTATTCCCAACATTAATTTTAGCATTAACACTAATAAATCTGAGATTTGTCACGATAATAAATCGTCGGATCTTAGGAATATATAAATGAATGAAAAATAAAGAGGGGAGTCCCAGAACCATAGATATGATCATTTTATGTTGGTTATAATTAATTTAATTAACTGACAATAATTACCTTTATGGAATTCATTCTCAGTTGATGTTTCCGATCATGATTCGATGTGATCCATTAGTGTGTCATAGAATCCAAGTGTAGGATTCCTCTAGAAGTGATCCACACATGAAACTTTTATCTTTGGACATCGCCGAAGGGATATTTAGGTTATAGCATGGAAGAGCCTTCATTTGTGATGTCCGCCTTCAATCGCCTTGATCCGGTGGAGGGGGATCTCTCTGTTGTAGGTTAAGAGCATTCTTGGTGGAAAAATAATTCTATCTTGGCTTAAGAGTGTTTCCAAATCCGTTGTGCACAACCAAAAAAAATTTCTAGGCTAATGAGAATCATATAATTGGGATTTTAATTACATAGAATAATAAAATGAATTAATTACCCAAAAAATTATTAATTTAATTTAATTCTTAGTAATAACCCATGTATAATAATAAAACTTGACAATTATTATTACTTGACATGCGCCCAGATAATTACACCTAATATTATTTAATTAAATAAATAATATTATTTATCAAAAAATCCCATCAAAAAGTACACGATGTGTATATTTTAATATACATGGCGTGTACTTTTGTTTTTACATTTTTCGTTATTTCCACCACCACATTTATAAGACCTTGAATAATGGATATTTATTTCTCAAAAAAATATCACTGCATTACTTTCTAATAAATATATTATTTCACTCACATTATATTCTCTTGAATAACTAGTTTCAAAATAAATTCTATGAGGAATCCATGGATAATTATTAAACCAAAATCTGGTATAATCTTTATTCAACTTGTAAAATTATTATTTTACTAAAATACTTAGACACTCTTAGTGTTTTAATCTCTAGGACTCTTTCTCAGTGGCATTATGCAGAGCCTGCCTAAAGTCCAAGGTTAGTGTCTAGAAACATGCCAAGGCATCCATAGAAAATGAAGTTAATGCCATAATGACGTGTGACCTCCTACGAAGGCTTACTATATAATGTAATCCCTCTGTGACAATATCTCAAATCAAGCTTGATGTATGCTATTGCTATTAACCCATGTGCCCGATTATTCTTTTATTGACTTTTTAGAATATAATTCGCTCATTCCTTATAGTGGAGATGGATTTATTTAGGCTGTATCAATTCCATCAAAGGGAATGAGATATCAACTTCCGTTATGGATTAGAATATACAAATTCTTCCTTGCATTATCTGTTAATGCAGTATTACTCGTGAAACACCCAACATATCGTACCTTACTATGAATAGTGTGTCATCATAGTTTTAATAAATACATATAATTATGCATGTTTTAATACCCATTATTAATAATAAAAAGTATAAATACTAATTCACACATCTTCAAATTGGAACATCTATTGACACAATGAAATGTGGATTTCCTACTAGTGGGTGTTGTTCTCATAATATCCTCCTTGATATTACCAAGGGCACACACCAGGAGAATGTGCCTCAAAGATTTATGAGTCCTCCCCCTAATGGCCTTTATTATTTTGGTACCTAAAATAACATCATCCGACCATAGAACATATATTCAAGAATTTTGTTACACCACTTTAGGCTTCTCATCGAAGTAGAGATCCACTATGACCCTTTAATGAAAAAGCTATACTTTGGACATTATCCAATGATTTTTCATGCATAAGAACAATCAATATGTGATAAGGTATTTATTAACGATTAAATTACAATGTAGTTGGTTCTAGGCCACCAAATCCAACGATAACTAGTTTTCACTTTGTTTCAGCAAAAATCCTAACCTTTACCCATCTTTATTATCATGTTTTGCTGTTTGGTTTTCTGTATTAAGACTAAAAAAGAGTCATTAAAATTTTTTGAATTCTTGTGTTAATGTATGGTTGAATCATTTAGCGATGATAAGAACATGACTAATATTTCCCACATCCCTTATATGTTTTTATGTATAATTATATATATATATATATTGAATATACATGATGAAATACATATTTTTATATTTTCTGAATATATATATATATATATATGTATATATATGTTGTGAATGTTTATATTATTATATGTATTATATACATTGGTATTGTTATATAGATTATGAATATACTAATGTTAACATACTTTTATATTATTCTATAAAAAATTTATATTTCTATTTTTTATAATATATAATTTATTTTGTTTTAGAAGCTACCATGTCTTGTGAGAATACATAGGGGGGTAAAAGCTAATAAATTACTTTTTATGCACTTGAGATGATTTCCCACAAATATTATTGTCTTTTGAGTATAATTCCATTAAAAATATGAATTAAATGATTATTGAATGATTTCTACCAACCACGAGCACATACAACATTTTCAATTAACACATTGAAGAATTTTTACCAACTACATGATGTTTTTTTGTTATCCCAACTTTTATAAGAATTAAAAAAACTTTCATATTAAAAAAACAAAATCATATCATACAGTAGATTTTATTATGATGAAGAATCCATTATTTTCAAATAAAACATATTTATCCCAACATGTGAAAAATACACATGGAATTTTTTGGAAAATATTTCACTTACATTCACTATATTTTTATTATTACATAAAATTCATTTGGAGTAGATATTTTAGGTTATTATTGTCCATGGTTGAATATATATTGGTACAAAATCGAATAAGATTAGTGGAGGGTATCAAATTTATTCTGATGAACTTGTGGTTCATTTTTTCTAAGTAGATTAGTAAGGTATAATTCATATATTTTGATGCACTATTCTATTTGTTAGAGTTTTAAACTTGAAATTTTTGAATGATTTTACTTACCAATATCATGTAATTTTTTTGATCAGGATTCATTATATATGATTTTAATTAGATCATGTTTCTTTAATCTAGTGGTTTTTTAGGAAAAGAAATTCCATTTTATTAAGAAAATAATATTGAATTTTATTGTGATATAAGTTTTTTTTCAGAGACAGTAATATGATTATTATAAATAGTTTAAAAATTTGGTTTTCCAATAAACGAAAAATATGTATGTCAAAACTTATCAATGTTTTAATTTACTGGATGAATTTATTATCATTTTACACTAAATAGTAATAATGTTTATATATATATATATATATATCATTTTTACCTAATTTTTTTTTATTTTCAAATGATATTTGAATCATGATTACATGGTGGTTTTTGTTTATCCCATTGGGTGACACTTTTGTTTTTGACAAAATAAATGTCAAATTATTCTTCTCAGTGAGTTATCTTATTTTTGGTTTTCACTAATAAGGTAATTTTGGTTCCCATTAATTTGTGATTTTTATACTGAACTTCAATGTTAAATGTATTATTATATCATTATGTATTTTATATGTGAACACATTTATTATTGAAATGTATCATCCATAAATTATTTTAAATTTAATTAAAATAAACAACTAAAAATAGAATACCAATACTTAATGAGGCAATTTTTATGTACTAATTATAATGTTTTTATTATGATCTCCATGATTAAGAGTGATTCTATTGGTATATTTATCCAATGTGGCCTCAATGCTATTGTATTAATGTCGTTGTTTCAAAATTTAAATTATATTTATATTTTGGTCATTTATATTACTTCCAATATATTATGATTAGTTATTTATCTGGGCATCGAATTGTGATTTAAATTCATTATCAAAACATATTTACCAATAAGATATTGACCATACGATCATTGGATTTATAAAATCCTAATGTAGGATCTTTTTATTTTAATATCTTATATTGAATAGAATCAATATAAGATATTCATGCTTCATGATTAAGGTGTTGATTCAATAGTATCATTGGGTTAAAGAAAAATAAGTTTAAATGATATGAATTGAACATAATTTGGTCTATAATTTTTATTATATATTTAATAGGAACCACATGTATTTATTATAATCTATAATTATCACATTTTAATTTCACCATATTCGTTTTATATAATATTTAGTGTTTTAACCTCTATATTTTTAATTTCTTTACCATTATGTTTTTAGATTGTTTTTAGTAGTCTTTATTGAAACCTACATTATTCGATTAGAACTATATTTCATAATAGGGGATTTATTTGTATAATTTTTTTTAAATCTACAATTCACCTTCCAAAACCCTCTTCAAGTTGGTTATTTGGGATAACATAATATTTATTATGTATCTATATGGCTATAATTTTATTAATCATCTTATATGTTGTTAAATTACAAGTTGAAAAGAAAATATTTTGGACCTATAAGAATATTTAATGTGGGGTGATATTCATTGGAAAATAGTACAATTATTACCTGGTAAACATGATTTTTCAACATAGTACTAGTTAATAGTTTAGTAACCAAATATTTTAGTGTATATACTGAAAAACAGACGTATGTTCTATTAAAGACCATTAATTATAACTATCTAACTTCATTGTAAATCTATCTTATGTGACTACATTTAATTATTTTTATTGAACATTTAGACTAATATTTACTATGCTCTAAAAATTCAATATTTCTAATTTATGAAAAACTACTTCTAGAGAACATTAGACATATTGACACATCCTTATTCATTTGATCTCTAACCATTTATATATAAGTTATAAATAATATTATATATCCCCTTACTGTATTAAGAACCTCAATTGAATTTAAATCAGTATCATCCATGATTATTCACATATGGAGTTTTTTTTCATTATGTTTAACTCAGAATTCATCCTGATCGTATCATATTCCTTCTTGAATGTATAACTCAGGTAAAAAATTATCCTTGACCCCAAGTGGACATTTTATCTCAGTATCTAGCATAAATATTCTTTCAATTTTACATATTAATCTATAATCGTTTGGGGTAATCCTCTATAATTTCCCCATTAATAAATATTTTCATGTCATGTAACACAATAAAATTTTTCTTCAACTCAAATCAACCATACATTTCCATAAATATAGGCTTCAAAAATGGAATAGAATTTTCACTTGCATGTTCTACTAGTGGAACTCTATATTTCTGTTAATTATCCTTGTAATGATTCATATCCCTCACGTGCTATATCCTTGATATACTATAGGGTTAAGATCAATCTAAAAGTGTATAATTGACCATACAAAAAAATTTACTTCATTTTCATATTACTTTGTTCATTTCATTACATGATGAACATTAAAATTATCTTTATTATAGATATGTGTTCAGAAGTGTGATTTCAATCTAAATATAGTTTTTACATTTGTAGCTAGAAACATCATAATATCAACGTAATATTATGAACATTTTGAATCATATATAATGATTTTTATATGGTACTCATTGTTAAAGTTAAATCCATGTCTTGAAATATTTTATTTTCCTCTCTTAATTTCACAAGTGGAGTGAAGATATGAAAGTCAAGTACTATTTATGATAAAACCTTAAGTGATTTGGTATTCTCATTTAATACCAAATGTGTGACATTCTTAAAATTAGTAAAAAAGAAAACATATGTAATATAAATACAAATCAATGCAATGTGATGACCGTTCCATGATGTTGAATGAAATGGAAAATATTCACATTATTTATCAATTAGATTAGATATATTTCCAAATAAAAAATGGATATTCCCACCACCAAATAACCAAATAAGGCGATGTTTCATAGAAATCATCACTCTTTTATTTGTGAGAAATATTTCACACATGGATTTTTTTTCTTTTCTAATTAGTTTAGATACTCCAGTACATTTCTTTTTATTAATGATATCCATTATGAAATCATTCCAAGGACTCCATATTTTTTTTTCAAGGAATGTGGCGCAATGATATTAATCTTCTTCAATCTCATCATTATCCACGATTTCATGGGATATTCCTCATTATTTTCATTAATATTATTCATTATTATCTTTTGATACCAATACACATAAAACACACCAATTAACAAAATAATTTCTTTACAGAAAAAAGCATTTACTATTCATTATAATTAATTATTAAATTCTATAAGATACATAATAATCAAGATGAATTTATAAAAATTAAAAACAACACAAAAATTTTCAAATTTTCCATTTTAACATGTTAAAAATTTATTAGAAAATAATAAAAAATATTATATAATAATAAATTAAAATTTCAATAATTAAAAAATAAAAATAATAAAAAAGTAATAAATAGAAATAGTAATTATTTTTTTAAGAACCATTGACTCATGTGAACCTCCGAACTATCTATCATAGGATTTCTACTAACTATAATATCTTTTTGGTAATTCCATATTATTGATGAAATAAACATTAATTTACCCCAACATTTCAAATAATGGGTACTTGTTGGGAAGATAATCATGAACTAATTTATTGGGATTCTTAATCTTAGTAATTTTGATCTGGATATTATATAATTCTAGTAAAAAATTAATAGGAGCTATTTAGTAATAAGTAGTGTTTAAATTTCATTATAGACTCAAATTTAGGGTTATAGAAAATTTTTTATGGGTTTTTCAAAAAATAATATTTATTTTGATGTTAGAATATAATTAGAGATTTTACATGAAACAAATTTTTTTAGAGATTGCGATGATATCACAATTTTTTATATAACGGGGAAACTGACCTCTAAAATCCCCACCAATATATTTTATAATTATTATATTGAATATGTATTTACCATTATGTGATGAATTCAATATTCATGGTGTTTTTATATTTTAGAAAACTCCCAAAATCTATTAAAGTATTTATATGGATTAGAATTGTAGTTAACTTGTCTTAAATGTTCTCCAAAATGATTTATAAAATATTTCATGGACTACATATATATATTTGGAATACATTAGACCAATAAATGAACCTATAATTTCAAAAACACTATCATTTTCGATATTTTTTATAATTAGAGAGGTTATGGATGTCTATATTTCACAATATCCTGATCAACTTGTATAAAAACTATAAAAAATATCCTACAAAAAAGAAACTGACCATAATACGAATTTACTATACTAAATAAATATGGAACATTATTAAATTTGAAAAATAATTAGGTTTGGTCCAATTAATTTACTCCCGTGTTTTCAACACCAAGAAATGGTTAGAGGGGTTATATGTTAGATAATTATTTTGGAAAATTATAATGTTAAAAAATAAAATATTGGGGTTATAGAAATTTTTTAGCGGGGAAACCAAATCTACCTACACATGATATGAATTCTTTTTTGTCTATAATAGAGAGGTTTTACTTTAATTTCATTCAACCATGTAATTATGGAATGATGTTTCATAATTTGATATGTCAATGGTTGGGTTGTCATATTTCTTGATGTGGTCACCAAGACTATAGATAGATGATAATTCACGAAATAAAAATCATAGCATACCACATGGGAGTAGTTAATAAAACTATTTAGAGTTGTCTAGGTGTATTATCAAGATTGTGATCCATACATATTATATTAATAGTTCCCTCTCAGTATGTTTGACTTTCAGTCAAAAGTTTATTTTTGAAAAAACATTCATCATTAATACAATGTTTTTTCATGAAATATATGTACATTAACTCACCAATGTTTCATAATATCAAACCATAACCACATATGCTCCTCCACTGTTGAAAAGTATTCAACACTAATCGTCTTTTTTATTGGGATTCCAAAACACCCTTCCCAGTATATATATGGAGCATATATTTCTTGTCTATAAGTTATTCCCAAAAATAGAAGCCTAAATCATATTTATTCCTACGATTATGGGTAAATACACATGTTTTAATCACTTATATGACTTGTTTTTTTAATTGAATAGTTCTTAATTACCATTTAAAATTTCATCTAGATTTAAAATGTTAATAAGATATTTCTCATAATGACTTCTATTAGGACCCCTTATTACTAATTGATATTCTATATCCAATCATTGGAGGGTGACATAATTAATTTCCGACATAACATGTATTTTTAAAAATATTTTTATCAAATATGTATATCTATAAAATTTCGTTTAAATGACAATTAATTTTATGAAATATGTGTAATGATTTTTTATTTTTTTTTCATTAATTAAATGTGTTCTCATTTAAATGAATTTATTTTAGGAGGATTCATTGCTCCTGCCAATGATTTAAGTGCATATTCTAATTCCACTGATGATTCTCATGATGATGATGATTCTGTTGCTCTAAGGGTAGGAGATAATGAAATTAATTTTTCTCTAAGAAATGTTAAGGTTCATGATGGCTCTAGTGATAATTATACAAAGGTATATTTCAGAACAAAATTTTATTCTTGGATTATACATTGAATTTTATCATATAGTTTTGTCTTATTCTTATGATAGTTTTATATAATGTTTACATTTTTTTATTATATTTAGTTTTAAATATAATGATATATATTGTATAATTTTTTATATATTTTTTAATTTGTAAAATGGAAGTTTATTCCTGTTAAATAGAGGATGTGAGTGTTGCTATAAGTTGTTGTAGGTATTAGTTGGTTGTGTTTAAGTTTATATAGATAAAAATAAAATTAATGGTATTTGGTGGATATTGAAAATATTATTAAACATGGATTTATATAGGATGTGGTGGGGAAATAAACATAGTTGGTAATTATGGATATTTTCCAATATCTATAGTTATAATCTATTGCTTTATACTTCTCATGGCCAAACATTTAACCATAGTTTGTTACCATTAAAATTTCCCTATACCCATAATTTATATAAAAACCCCATGATTTTCATAAAAATATATTACATCTAAATAGATCAATATTATTTATAAAAAAACTAATTCCGAACAAGTTAGGTTTAGTGTCTTTTCAAACATACAAACAAAATGAACTAGTTCATAAATTATTTACATCATCACCTTCCTATTAAATCATAACTACAACCCTTTGTTATATATCATAAATAAAATCCTTCATCCTATCCATTGGAAAAGAAACACAAGAAATGAGTGAAGTTAGATGCTCAGTAAGGGTAAACATGTGATATATTAGTCACAACATGAGCATAAGCGAAGAATAACATGAACATAAAATTTGAAAATTGTACCATGAATATAAAAGATCATACTATTGTTTCATAGAATAAAATGTGGGAGTTCAAAAAACATTAATCATAAAGAAACATAAAACATGGAAAAATAAAATAATACATGGAATAGTGGAATAGAATTAAATATAAAAAATAATTTCCTTATAAATTGAGGATATTTTATAAGAAATTCATAGTGGAATGAGTTCACGCCCCAAACCATTATAGTAGTCATGGTTCACTCCCAAGAAAATCATTACAGAAATTTTTTGATACTGAACTAGTTAAACTTCCCTTTCATATCAATTTTATCTAATGAGATATAAATCATTACCGAATTTATTAGAGATAGAAATAGGTTCCAACCACCAAAGAATGAAAACCATACATATTTGTTCCAAAAGAACATAAATAATTCATCATATCATAACACAAGGAATGAAATGGGTATTATAAACGATTCAAAATTTTATGAAAAACATAAATCATCTAGATAAAGAATAACGATTATATTCTTGGAACATATCCCCATTAAAGCATATATTACTTCATGGAATGTCAACATAAATGAAAAATGAAATTTAAAGATAGATTGGAATGATTATTCAGGAAATTAACTATTCAATTTTAAAAAATCCTCTCTTTCTAAAAATACATATGTTTAAAATTGAAAACGTTTTCATTAAAAATATACTTGAAAACTTTTAATTTAATCTTTAAAGATTTGAAGAATAATGATGGTGGTAAAATAAATTAATATTGTATATGATTAGTTAGACCTTAATTACATATTTGTTTTAAAAAAATTCTATAAAATACTTATATATAAAATGAAAAAATATTCCTTAATAAAATAAAAACAGGGATTGACATGTTTTGAAATAGTTATAGAAGAATAAAAAATCTGGAATAATTATGAGATTGTAAAATAAACTAGTCAATCAAGTATCACATTTCTATATTCACATTCAAAACTCCTTTATAATATATATGTATATATTATACATGTATTCAATAAACATATATGTAATAAGATTTATTATTTATTTATAGGATCATAAAACCTGTTTATTAATAATTCGTTTTTAAAATCACTATTTTGTTTGATAAATGTATCATTTTCCATATATTTCTTGCTTTTGAAGTCCATGTCCTTATACATTGATCATGTTCTCGTCATTAATAAAATTTTATTAGTTTTATTCAAATCCTATAAGTTCATTAAATACTTATTTTTAATTATTCATAATAAGAAAATATATAAAAATGAATTACACATTTTACAGAGACTATAGGCAGAACATATGCATGAACACGATTTCCATTTTTTATTTTTGGATTGAAATAATAGAAAATAATAATTCAAACATTAATGATATTATTATTTTATCATATATATCATACATATTCATATAATTCATATTTACTAACATCTATGTGAAATATAAATGAAAAACAACTAACATCGCTTTGGTTGTCCATATATATGCACGATCGACGTTATCATTTCATGAAATGTTATATGGTAAGAATGCATACATGATATTATCATTAAATAATTGTAATCATGTCATAAATATATTATATAAACATTAAACCCATCATAATACCCATCCATAAATTATGGTATTAAAAAATGAATTGTATTATTACGTGGAGTCGGTATGTTGTATGTATAATCGAGCGATAATTTCATATATTGTTTAATAAGAAAGAGGGTTCATAATGGATTTTTAAAAATCATAATTAAATTTTATTATATTTATTATATTGAATTTTTTATTTTATGATAATTATCATTTATTTATAGGGGTAAAAATATAGTGAAAATGTTATTGATTAGAGAGATTACCTCTTCTAAAAATGACTCCATAAGAACCCAGTAAAGGCCTCTATGGTTGGAATTTTTGTAAGAACATAAACTATAGAATATTGACAGTGTATTGGGAAGAAATAATTTTATAGATGAATGTGGGTCTTGAATGATCAATGTGGTAAAATTAAGCGATCGAGGAGATAACCTTTTATAATGGAGGTGGCAGGCACTTTATGAATTTGAGAAACTATTAAAATATAATAAAATAATCTAGATTCAAATGCTTTAAAATGGGTTATAATTGAATGCGGGATGATATTTTTGACCATATATTATCCAAAATTTTATTATTTAATGTTTTTATGATTTTACAATAATTTTATAAAATATTAATCACAAAAAATATCATTATAGTAATTTTGTTACTATTAATTACCATGACATAAAAAAATCCAGAAAAAAAGTAAAATTTGAAACAAAAAATTTATTATAACCTAAAATTTTCAAGGTATTCTAGAAAATTCACGAATAAACATTTATATATAATATTATATTTATTTTAAAAATTTTAATAATAGATATTTAATTTTTTCATTTATTATATAATTAATGTAACATTGTTGTGTATTCATTTATGATAATTATTTATTTCCAAAAGTTTAAAAATTTAAAATGATGATGATAAATATTTCATATTTCTATATAATATTAATAGGTTAACATATCTTCTAAATAAAAAAATATTAAAAATGTTATAGTTAATAATAATGATAGTGCGATATACTTTAATTTTCATCAAATAAAAAATGGTAAGGGTCTTCATGTATTCC
This sequence comes from Viscum album, assembly GCA_963277665.1. Taxonomy (NCBI): domain Eukaryota; kingdom Viridiplantae; phylum Streptophyta; class Magnoliopsida; order Santalales; family Viscaceae; genus Viscum; species Viscum album. The sequence continues at coordinate 1,299,253,559 of OY728135.1, forward strand.
ATGTGGCTCCAAAAGGAAATAAATGAAACCCTTGGAGTATTATTTTAAAATTTTAATCATCCAATATAATTGGGACATGTTTTAGGGAAATCGTGTAATCCTTATTAATTTATTTTTAACCTGAATGACATGATTTCCCATAACAATGGTAACAAAATATACTAAGGTTAATAAAAGAAGTATATTTACAATATTTTTACCTACTAGTTACAAATTTGGAATATATTTTTCAAAATTCAAAAAACATAAAGTGTTATAATTTAATTTAATATTAAATTGGAAAAACGCAATAATAGATAATTTTTTTGAAAAATTCCCTTTTAAGTATCATAAATTTTCATACTAAAATATTGTAAAAAATTCATTTTAGAGTCCCAGATTATATTAATTTCAACTATTTAAAATTTTAAATTACACAAAAATATAATTTCACTTTTAAAATTATATATAAAATACATCTTTCAATGGAATTCTTTATTTTCACTATTCATTAAAAAATATTTTCAACAAATTATCGAAAAATAATCCAAAGATAATCTTGACAAGATGAATCGAAAAATGAAGTCTATTTTCGAAATATATTTCCTAAAATTTATCTATATTTCTTTTATCATAGAAATGAATTAAAATCATTTTTTTGTGGAAAATTTATTTCTAAAGTGTAAAATAACTTTAGAAAAAAATATGTTTTTAATTTCTAAGAACTAATAAATAAATTTTTATTCTATATAAAATTATAATATATTTCATAATATCATTATTAATATTAATATCCAACAATTCAATGGATATTTTAAAATGAATGTTTTAGAAAAATATCATTTTAATATTACATCACAATTCGTTTAAACATAGTGTTACATGTAACACAAGCTACTAAAAAATAAAATTATTTAAGGAGAAATATTTCATAAAAATCATTGGTAATTTTATAATACACACCCTAAAATTAATTTATCCCCTCAAAATTTTCAATAAAATATTAACAGATAAATATACCTCTTCCGCATCACATCCTCATGTTCCCATAAAGCTTCCTCAAAATGGTGGTTCCACAAAAAAAATTAAACACATCATTGTGTTGTTAAATATTAATTTATATTAATGATCAATAATCTATTCATGTTTTTCTTCAAAAAATGATCTTTCTCCATTAGTATGACTTATGAGTTTAGTAAATATGAATTTACTAGTATATAAATTCTCAGGAGAGATACATGGAACACATCATGAATTTGAGACATATTAAATTGAGGTACCAATGGAAATATTATCATCCCGACATGATCAAGTTTTTTCAAAGAATAATGTACCTAGGACTTTACATTCCCTTTTTCCAAAATAATATCACTATATTCTATTTATATATTTATATATTTACCTGTCACACACTTCAAACCCTAGATAATTTTAATGACTGTCAACATGAGTATTTTCTTAGCTCAGAGCTTCTCTAATGTGTTTCTTAATAAATATAACCTTATGTTGCATCATCTCAACTAGATCTATTCCTAATTAATTTCTTTCCCCAACTTTATTCTAGCATATTGTTTTTATGTACTTTTGACCATATAGGGATTCATAATCAGCCATCTAAATTATTGAATGAAATCCATTGTTTTAGTAAAATTATTCCAATGGAAGTTGTAAATCCTAACCACCATTTAAATCTATAGATTAATATGTCATCATGTCTTATAGATTTAGAATGATCCACCAAGATTAAACATAAGTATTATGATGGTAAGATGTTTTGAAACATTATAATGTTTTCATATAATGAAATCATAAAATTAAAAAATTATTCTCAATAACATCAAGGTTTTTCTTAGACCCTGAACTGATAAAATGGAAAGTGGTAATATGTGAAATCTTACAACTTCATTAAAATATATATTCTATATAGACGTTCAAGGGATAATTATTCTATGACGGTAATTAAGTGTGAGGAATTATTATGAAAATCAACAATAGAACATATTGTATTATGTCTTTTATACATATTGGGGACTCTTATGAAAAAATCCATCGTATTGTTTTCCCATATCCATTCAGTCAAGGTTCATGTTTCTAAAATCCCCTTAGAATTTTGTCAATCACCATTAACGTTCAAAAAATCCAAGAACTGAGAAACATACTATGAAATATCTCTCTTAACTTCATCCCACAAGAAATACTTTATCAAATTTCAATAAGTATGATCCTACATTTTTCATTGAGGCACGAGCCATTTGAATTTCAATTTAATTCCATGGTTCTGACCTATTGTGAATTCTTAATGAGGTCACATGAGTTTTGTTTGGGGGGGGGGGTGTATGGGTATTGTTCAAAGTCCAGAGCCTATGTTTTTTGAAGAATGATTCCTGGCCTTATGGTTACTAGAGACCATGAAGCCAGTCAGGTCAGTCTGACAAAACTGTGCGGGTTAGTCTATCCCATTGTTAGGGTCCACACGGTCTGAGGAGACCATGAGAGCCAACATTCATAAAAATGAGTGGTTTATATAGTCTTTAATAGAGGATAAGTGAATGGTTATTGTATGGTTTGACTTACCGTGATCCATGACCAAGCAAGGGGGGTTAGAGATAAATAATGGGGCATAATTGGTTCACAATTTAACCAACTGTGTAGTCAAACCATGAGACCCATTATTTTGGTTGAAATTAACCATTTCCATAAATGGTTTAAAATGTTTATCCAATTATCCTTTTGTTTTCTCCAATGGATATTCTCATCCCATATGAGTTTCTCAAGTCTTATCAAGATTTGTTTCTAATTATCTATACTATATCACAATCGAGATTGGGTTTTGTCATTACATTACTATAAGAAAGAGATAAAATCATTATTCTCATTTCTCTATTTTTATTTGAATTTATTATTCTCATTTCATTCAAGAGAATATTTATATTTCAATATTATTCATTTGTTCCTCTTTATTATTCAAATATGGGTTGAGTTAGGAGATGATATTGGATTAGTGTTCTACCACGATCATATGGTAGGCGGTTTATACATTTTCCCTCAAAATCCAATTGTATTATATCTCATTTTAATTTTTTAAATGTTATAATTATGTGTAATTTCAATTAAATTAATCTAATTACTTGATTAAATTATTTAAACTTTTTTAGGTTTCCCACATAGAACCATGTGATGGTCATGGATTGTTAACCTTAACTCGAAAAACCCCTGTGTTGTGTTTATGGTTCTTCCCCATGATACACCATCCCCATTAGGTGCATGTAAGATCACTATAAAAGTTGGAGCCATTAATGAATTATATGATATGTTAGGTGGCAGGTTATTCCTTTTCTCCATGTGAGTACTTGTAATTAAAATCAAAAATTGGTTTGAAATGAAAATTTCATTTGAGTTGGATAATCTCATTGATTATGTATGATTATCAAATAGATTATTAAATATTTTAAATTATAAATGTAATAGTTAATTAATGACCATAGTTTTCCTTATATGATCATATTGATTATGGATGGCTTAGATTGGCATTGAGAGCTACTTTGGATGCCCTGGACATTTCTACTCCATGGATCTAGATTACATTTGATGCTCTGCAAATAAATACTCCTTGGATCCATCTTTTTTGACCAGCTTGAAATTACTATTTTGAATCGTTTCCTATGATCCACAGAAGTATATACCATGTTTTATATGGATATGATTCATGGAATAAAAGAGGTTTCCTTGACCATTTATACCATGGATATGGATCATATAGTCTGATCCCTAGATTACACAACATATTCCTTAGTTGATATATTATCATTCCTTATAAATCTCCATATTTTATGATTTATTTTTTTTCATTAAACTTGGGTAGGTGGGAGATTATCACATATACATATATCATGTTATCATTATTATATATTTGACAATGCTTCATATTATATACAAAGAAAAGACTTGTTATAGACACTGTGGGTTGTGTTGTACTATGTTTTATCTCACACCCTATTTGGGTTAGCATTGGTTACCACAAAAGACTTCATAAATTCTGGTATGGATAGTGTAAAGCACATTTTATAAGATGTTTTATTGATTATTCTTAGAAGTAGGGGACTACAAGACCGATCTATGATTGTGATTCTATAAAGATATTGATCAGTTTGGTCTTTTTTACTTTTGATACATGAATTGTTTATATGTATTTAAACATATATAACCTTATTTTTTTTATAAAATGATTTCATATTTGTCTTCTTATATTTATATTTATTTTGGATTCGTTTACTACTACTTCCTTCTAGATTATTAACTTCTTTCGTCGATTTATTTTATTCTTCCACATTTTTAATTATCACTTTCATCATTGTGACACTCTGATTATAAGGGTATAGTATCCCCACTATAACACAATAGACCCCCGCTACTAGTTGTATGCCTCTAACATAAGAGGGAGTGTGCTTAAAGATTTTTGATCCACCATATCAGGGAACCGCTTAGTGGATCCCATGTCCGAAAATTAAAAATTGTTATAGAAGCATATTCTTTAGCCTTAATATTTGTAAAAAAATGACTATAAATTTGGAATGAATTTGTAATTGGTTATAAGACATGGTTGGGAGTAGCTAGCCCACATTCATGGTTGTTAAGATGTTTCCAAGAATGAGTAATTATTGATATATTGTTTCCAATAATATTTGATTTGATTTTCCATTGGGTGATGCACATGACGTGAGATGTTATTATTACTATAATTAAGGAATTATATTTTATCCTTGGTATGATATGGCATGAAATCATGGATCATGCATCAGATTTGGCACCTTTCATGATTCACTTTTCATGCATTTTAAATGACATATAGGATAAATTTCTTGACAATATCACAGTTATTTTTTGTGCCTTGTGTTATAGAACTATTATCGACTAATGGTTATTGCAGTATACTAAGAAGTATAATTGGAATTTAAATTGAATGACGCAACCAAAACAGTGTTTCCCTACATAGGTTATAGTAGACACCTTATATAGTCAATTATGGCTTTTTTAGTCATGGACAATTAGTCACATGGGAAGAAGTGTTTTAAGGTTTTGTTTAAATGGGGACTAAACATCAATTTATATGGTTTATGGTCCCAGATATATTGTGAATGGAGATCCATATAGTTAAATATTTTAAAGAAAATTCCTATATAAACGAATATGAGCTAAAAAAAGTGTATACTAAATGGAAATGAGATTGTTAAATTGAGCTTCCAACTACAATTGATAGTCAATATACGGGTACCCTAGTTCTGAAATAGAAATCATGACTTAGAACCAAAATTATTAGTGGGAAGTAGGAAGTGTCTTTCATTCTTTTTATCCTAGTTTCGGTTAACCAATCATGGATTTAGGAGTAGGTAGAGGGGTGTGTCACATTTATAAGAAGAATTATACCTACCCTATTTATATATTTCCATTTCAGGCTATATTTGAATATTGTTTTAAGTGTATTCATATAATTTTTATATATATTACATTACAATAGACTCCAGTTATATTCCAAGAGGGTGGTAACATTCATGCTCTAAAGTTGGTAGTACCAGAGTTGCAAGTAGAACCTCTAACAATTCCACTTATGGTAACACACATTTGTCATGATATGGTTGATGATAAACAGTTCATAGAGGGATTCATGTGTTCTAATAAGACCATTCATGGAGATCTACAACCTACCACAGATATTGTAGACCCGACACATATTTTTCAACAGTAACATCCAAAAAAATGTTTCATAGGTTGTATATTAATAGGATTTTGTGATGTGGATTTAGACTAACTCACCGATAATTGATAACATGGATACTCATCCTAAGTGGTGAGTTAATATCGTAATGAATATTATTTGTTGAACCAATAAGATCTACTGAGTTTTTCTTAACCAATGTGATAGTCATTAAGATTTGATTGGGATTTTTAAAAAGAATTTTATGAATACTTATTTTATTAGACATTGATATCTATACAGAACAACGAGTTTATATGTTTGGAGCAGACCTAGATGAACATTATGGAGTATCTAGAATGCTTTACATAACATCTGTTCTTTTCTTTGTGATATCTTTCTATTGAGTCTTCTTAGGAGAGACAATACAATGAATGTATCATGAAAATATTTCAATCATTAGTGAGCATGTTTCCATTCAAAAATTTAATTTATATAGTAATTTCTGTGTTAATTAATAAATTTTACCTAAGGGATATTGGGGGCCCAATGATGGGTAGTGAAGATTTAGGAACTAGTGGTTCAATGTCAGCTGGAATGGGGAATCATTGTGAGAATTACCAAGAGGTGAATACAAGAAGGATACAAGTGATGATTTGTTTCTAGATTCAATCATCAATATTGGAGATGAGGATATATGGGGATAAAATGTGATAAAGATCGAGTTAAGGGTCAATCCTTTGCTAGGATTGGAAATTTGAAATGTTTTTTCAAGAAAATTCCTCTACTGGTTAGTGAGAGGGTATCTAAATTGACACTAGGATCATGATTTGGGTTTGACAGCTCAGTTTCAGGAAAGTGGCATGAATACTACCTGTCAATCGGGATGAGGTGGTGTTCATCACCATGTAAGAAATACAACATTCTTATTGTGAAAGATGAATGGACATTCTGTGGGTAGTTAGGCTATACCTTAGGGACATAGTTTAAGAAAAATGTATATAGTGAATCCTTTTCTTGATGATCAGATTTGAAGACTTTATCCTAGAGGAAATATTATTTTCTATCCTATATATACGATTTTTCTATTTTTATATAGTTTCACCTCATATTTTCATATTGAAACATATTATTGATATCTTTGGGATTCAAGTGATTTCTTTTGGATTTGTTATAACACATGATACTCTTTTGGGGATATAGTAAGAGGGTGTATGCATGTATAAGGATTTATCCTTGAGGTTAGTGGCTATCAATTCATATGGTAATTCATTGTCCTCAGTATTGAAGAGTTTGATGTCCTTTTATTTGGGATGGATTGGTAGGTTCCTTATCATGACCATGTTTATTTAAATGGATCTAGGATGTCTCTCACATTACTAGTGGGTGGTAGGCATATCCACAAGGTTGAGTGGGTTTTCATTGTAGATGGAGCTAGAACAGAGAATCACAGGCCTTATTGAGTGACAAACTATATTTCTATACTTTATCTGATGACCGGGGAATGATACATGATTATGTTCCTTTAGTAGTAGATAATTTCATGATATCATCAGTGGAAATTTTTTGGTTTATATCCTACTTGAGATATTGTTTCCTCTATTGGAATGCTTCAAAGAGCTGCACATGTGTCCATTTATCCTAATAGGATGACCACTTCTGAGCTTTGAGTGCTCAATAGATATATTGAGGACTTATAATCAAAGGGGATTATATGTCATAGTACCTCCCCACGGGGTTCACCAGTCCATTTCTCCAAAAAGGTGACAGAACCCTCAGACCATGAATACATTATTGTAAATTAAACTAGTAGACAATTATAAATCGACATCCCTTATCCCGTATTGATGACCTCTAAAAAGATTTGATTTTCATGAAAGTGGAATTGGGGTTAGGCTCCCACTAGGTACATGTCATGTTGATAGATATATCTCAAACATAATTTCATGGAACATATCACCTTTATGAACGTATATTAATTCATTTCAATATTATGAATCTGTAAGATGTTTTCATAGATTTGATGAATCATGTTTTCAAAATGTATTTATAATCTTTTATGTATGTTTTCATGGATACAAAATTGATGTATTCTAATAATCTAAATGATTATGACAATCAACTTTAAATAATTATGAATATAGTAAGAGACTGGAGGTTGTATGCTGAACATTAAAAATGTTTGTAAAACCCCAAGATTTTATAATATAGATTATTTTAATGTCTTTGATGACTTGTGTTGTATGCTATACCAAGATTGTGTTGCTCTATATGAAACACTGTATTAGGTTGCAATATATGCAATAATATTCTTGGCTTGTATTGCACACAATTTTAAGTTCATTAAAAGAATTCATTTCACGCAACACTTAGTATAGATTTTATTCAATGTATAAATAAACTAAGTGTTTATTATGTTACATGAAACACAAAATGAATGTTTCACTACAAACAACACTAACCTGTCTTGTGTTACATGCAAGAGCGACCTTCCTCGTTACCTTTCATTGTATGCGATAACGAGTTTCACTAAACAACAATATATTTTTAGAATATTATTAATTAATAGGATATAAACTATCTTCTATGAATAGTATTAACTAAATTTTTAATTTTATAACGTTATAATTAATATTACACATTTTCTAGAACATGTTATGTGAACAAAATTATTTTTTCAGATAAAAGAATTATTTTTAGAAAAAATAATGTTTTACCACCTTTTGATAGTGCACCAATTTTAAATCCATTTTTGACACATTTATATTATAAATTTAACAGAATAAATACCTATTTAGAATCATGAAATAAAAAATTTTCTTTTTTTGAATTTGTTTGTATTTTTCGGATAAAAATAAAATTTAATGAATAGTAAAAAATAATGCATTTTATTTCAAAACTATATTTTCATCAAATTTATTTATATAGTTAGATCAACTTATTAATTGGTTTTAAAGTTCAATTAGATTACAGTTTTATTATTTAACCCAAATTCGGTCATTGGATGTAATTTCAATTTTATATTGTATATAAACACAAGTGTGTTTTTTGATAGTTATTATTTATTAAATACCCATTTTTTTGTTTTGAAAACGAGAATTAATTTTAAATTAATTACTAAAGCTTATGTATTTTAAATTTGAAAAGAAGGATTACATATTTGGAATTATAAGGTTCAAATTGTTTAAATAGGTACCTTATGTTTTTTGACATTATGAATAATAATATTTGTAATTATTGAATTTACCATGGTTAAATGGTTAATCTGCTAAATATGAGTAAAAAATAATATTATAATAATAATATACAACCCTAAAACATGTAATAATCCCATTGGATGATATATTTATAATCCTGGGAATCATTGGGTCGATTTTGGGACCCCATGGATTCACCGAGATTGGATAATGACATTTTATAAGAATTAATTTAATGTAAAGATAATTATAACCTCAAAACATATCTTTTAATATATATATTTTAATACAGGGTTACATAAATGATATTTAGGTTTATAAAAACTAATAAGAATGATAAAACAATTTCTTACATCATTTTATTTAATCATAATTTTTAAAATAAAATTAATAAATTTAATAATGACACAATGATGATGCAGTGATTGGTTCATTAAAAATGGATTCAAATTAATTGTATTATAAATGAAAAAATAAATGTAATTAGGTTATTTTTATGTCATATAAGAATTTTAGGTATTCTATTGGAAATGTATATTTTAGTTAATTCCTTATTTCTGAAGGAATCATGTTGTTATGAATTTGGAAAAAATTCATGTATGAATAGTGTCCAAAATTGACATAATTTAGAACTTAAAACATAAAATATTTTATCAAACTATATTAAATTCATAAAAATAAAAGATTAATCCAAATGGTTAATATAATTCTATGTAATTCATAAAAAACTATTTTTGGGTCTTTTGACATGATATGGTAATTACAGTAACCCACAAAGTGTAAATAACATGATATCATGGTAAGAATAAAAAGGGTAAAATAAGGGTTAAACAAAAAAATATAATGATAAATAATGTATTCAATGCATGTATTAACATTATTTTATGACGGGTATTTGAACCAAAGTAATTTTATATTTGAATTGAGTACATTTTTTGAAAATATTAATCTAAATTGAATTAATAATGAATTAATATTTTGAGAGTATATTAATGTGCCCCTCACCTATCAAATAAAATTATAGCTCCTCCCTTTCCCCTTCAATTCATTTTTATCCTTAATTCTCAGATAAACACTAACCATTTATATATCAAATTTCCTAGTAATATCATAGTGGTTCTGGTCTTCTCCAAAGACCATATCTAGTGCCCAAAGTGGAAATTTAAATGCGGCATGTCGAGGAAGTGGTAATTTCTTCTACCGATTCTATGAAATTTCTTTCTTCTTCCACTTCATATTAACTAGTTGTTTCACTATAATGTAATAACATCATAATCACTCAGATGATTATATGTTATTATAAATATTAAACAAAAATATTTCACCTTCTATCTATCCTATGAAAAATGAAATCACCGCGCGTGCGTAGGTACAGCTTACCATCTCCACCCTGTGGTGTAATATGTTTTTCACCACCACCTTACATGGATGGGTATAATTGTGGAAATAATAACTATATCATATTATTATAACATTATAATAATTCTGAGATATTATACACTATTCAACTCAATACCATTCAACAATTATGGGAATGATATCGTTTCTCGTGCGTACATACGGGCTACCGTCTCCACGATGCAATGTGATTTGATAAACATAATCTTTATCAAGCCATGAAAAATTAAAATGAATTTGAAAAATAAATATGATATATATTATACTATTACCTTTCTTTAAATGATATAACTATTTACATAAAAGAGGGATATGAACTTATATAACCAAACATACACAAGAACATAAAGCGGTTAATACACGAATATCGAGTAACAATGAAATTTCAGTAACAAACAGATGAAAATATGGTCATAAATGTTATAATAAAAATTATTGTGAATCTAGTATAAATCAATAACACTATTTAAATCATTTTATAGGCGGTTCAGATACATACGAAGCATATCAGACTTAATTTAAGGGATAACGTTTGCAATCTAGTTTTTATCTTATATTGTTTATTCATAAGTATTCACCAGTGATATATTTATCATCCATATCCATGTTTTCTAAAAATGTTTTCATAAAGTTATTAATATTATTATATCTATATTTAAAGTAATTTTTACTCCTTTTTTACTTTTACTATGTGGTATAGAAGTAATGTTTCTTTTGTTTTCCATATGAATAATTTTTTGAATTTTCCGTCAAAAGTACAACGAGAATGTTGTGTTTTATCTTATATGGAATGAATGGATTTTTTTACGGTTTCTTGATGAATTCATTACAAAAATATTCCTATACACTATTTAAATTATTTTTTTCAACTGAATTCTTTTATTTTAGAATTATGCTACATTTTTTAAAAATAAAACATTTTTAATGAAGAAAAAATATTTTTCTTAAGAACTAAGTTTAAGTGGTTTATCAAAATTATTTTCCATATATTATGTCAATATTTTAATAGATTTATGTTTATATCCCTATTATTACTATTATTTTATTGTGTTAATGATGAAATAATATTTTATATGGATTATGTTATGATGTAATGATGTTTAAAAACCAATTTTATGGGTATTGCTATGATAAAAGATTTTTTGGTGGAATATGTAAGAATGATTTCATTATAAGTTGGGTGGGAACTATAACTCTCTCCAATGAATTGGTTAAAGATTTAAATGTCATGAGATAGACATGACTGGAATGACATGTAAATCTAGTTCTGTAACACATGGCTGGAATTGAATGAAAACTGAGATCAGTAATTGACTTTGTCCACTATGATGATCTTGGAAGCAATTCCTTTGTTACTATAGAAATCATGTTATGTTCATATTAGTTGTCCAAAACTAAATATTTTATTTAAATGAGGTTATATCATGGTTTTGTTCTATGACTTATGTACTATCAAGCCTGCATTCATTTCTCAAGAATTTGATGTTTAAACATTATATTAATGTTATTTACATTAAAATATTAATGGTTAATTTTATGTTCACTATGTTTACTCTTACTGAGATTTTGAGATGACCCTTTTTATGTTTTATTTTCCCTAGGATATAGAGAAAGGATTTAGGTAGGATAAAAGGTGAAGATATTTATAGGTGATGTTTAAGATCTTTCACCGTGACTAGAAGATTATGATCTGAGTTTCCAAATGAACTAAACTAATACTGTATTTGGGTGTCTGTTTGAGTCATGTATTATGTATTCTGCAAAAGAAATTCAATGTTCATGTATGTCAAGTTGGGACTCTTCGATTGTTATTAGAGCAAAGGTTTAGTAAACCTTTGGAAACTGGGATGTGAAAGCATTAGTGAGATCCCTAGAGATATTTCTAAGGTATGTCTAGGGATGTCCCTATTGTTAAGTATAATAATAAGTTACCATCGTAGAATTTTAGTAAGGATCTTGAATAACATTGGGTTAATCCTATGATGTTATATATTGAATGTACTCCCATGTGATAATGTTGTTTTCCTAGTATGATTTTTGCCTCTCACACTATTCTTTTTGGGTTTAGACAATGGCCAGCACTAAAATGAACTCTGTTAATGACCAAGGAACTGGGATATGTAATTATTTTAATCCTAAAAAACCAAATGTTCGGAGAGATGGAGTGAAAAATATTATTGCTATACTTAAACAAGATATGAGTCATTATGGACATCCAAATGAGAAAAGAAGGTTAGAAGAGTCTACTGAGTCTTTAATGAGGCAGCGTCCACCTTAATCCAGTGGGTCTTGTAATCCACTTGTTGATGAACAATGGATCAGTACCATTGAAAATATATTTTCTATGCTTTGTAGTTCAGAGAATAAAAATGTCTTTTTTGATGGTATCATTTTGAATGTGAAACAAACCAATGGTGGACTCTAATTAAGAATACAAGGTACCAAAAGGAAATCAAATCCATGGAACTGGAAAAGTTCAAGAACATGTTTTTCAATAAGTACCTACATCATATTCTTAGAACAATGATGGAAAAAAAAGAGTTCAATGAGCTTAAGAAAAAAAACGATGAATCTATTGGTACATACGGGGAGAATTTTACAAGTCTTTCAAGATATGCTTCTGGATTTATCATCAAACCTCAAAGTAAAGTTGATAGATTCTTTAGTACCATAAAACCAAGTCTTATAAATGAATTAGATTTAAGATACTTCAATAGCTATGAGGATATTGTGCATTGTGCTATCATGGTAGAACTGGAAGATGGTGTTATATATCAATCTCATGGTTTTGACAGGAAAAAAAGATCGAGTTCAAGTGAAAATCTCAAAATAATGGTGAAAAGAAGATTAATGTTTCCATATGATCAATGTTTGGAAATAAACATGAAGGGAATTGTATTAATGTGACTAGTAAAAGTTTTATGGGTGTAAAATAAGGTCGTCGGGCAATTGAATGCCGACGTGATGGAAAAAAGATGACTAATAATTAGAACAATGAAAAAGAGACATAGAATTATCCTACCACAAATCAATACTACATGTGCAAGGAAATGGGATAATGCCCTAATCGAAGGGATAATGATCATCGACATCAGCAACCACTTAAGGAAAATGAAAAAGGGACGTCACATGCAATCACTATTGGTGAAGTTGAGTATGAAAATGAAGTGGTCAAATGATTAAGTATTTATTTATTGGGATTCCAAAATTGTATTGTGGAATCTCCCATACAATATTATGGAATATTGTAATATCTATGTATTGGTTTATTGTGGTTTTCAATAATTATATGGTACATATAACTAGGAAAAGTATTTGAAATATTTTTGGAAAGCACATGTTCTACGCATAATGAAAAGATAAAAAGATAATGAGATGTTTGATAGTATTAATGATATCCTGACTGATATAAGGACAAATTAATATCATGGTTTGAGTATATAATTTTGTGTGTGTGTGTGTAAATTGTTAATTTTTATAGCATTCATGTTTTCACTATGGTTATATGGTAATTCATGTAATTATCTTATTTAAAAATAATACATGATTAAGGAATTAACATGCTTGGAATGTGACTACCAAGAACTCTCAAATGAGATTCGAGAGATAAATATTAATTTGATTTAGTTCACCTCCTTCTAATGTTATATATATTCAGTTATTGAAATGATTGTAATATTATCCATTTATGGATAATATACGTTATATTCCTACGGAAGTTTGTTAGATTAATGTATTATCTCACTATAAGTGGATTTATTCATATTTGATAATCTATTCTATAAATTTTGATAAGATAGATGGAATGAAGTATAATTATATTGCATGATCAGCTAACACTTCAAGAATGGATATCTCACCTTCATTTCATTAAATAATATATGATGTGGAAATTATTCATGGAATGAAAAATGGTGAGAATATTCTGAAATCATGTAAATATTTATCCTCATATAAAAATTCATTCACATTAAAAAAATGTTCTTGAAACCGAAAATTATATACTATTATGTTCTTATATAATGAGTCATATGGTTTTTTAAATCATCATAGATTTATAACTTTCTAGTAGTTAACTATCTTTAAATGTTATTCTTTATCACTATCTATCAAAACATGATGGTTAGATTTCTCTTCCATATCCTTGTTTTCACTTACCACATATGTTATCCAATGAGGAAACTGAGTGATGAGTTACTTTGGTTAACCATTAATTTTCTATCATTACTTTTTAAAGTGATTTTTTAGTATCCATTTTTACGATGTGGGTTTCCATGAATGAAAATTTCATGTAGTAAAAAAATTATAACCCCAAATAATTTTGATGGAGAAATTCATTTTAAGGGGGGTAAAATGCAACAATGATAAATTTTTTGAGATATATTCTTTTAATATATTTTATGACTTGTTTTTTTTCTACACCAAGACTAGCTTGTGCTATATGAAATGCTGTATTAGCTTGTAGTATACGAAACAATATTCTTTTCTTATGTTGCACACAATTTCTTGTTCCTTTGATAGAATTCATTTCACACAACACTGAGTATAGATTTTGTTCAACAAATAAATGGAATCAGTTTTTATTATGTTATAAGAAACACCAACCGAAGATTTCACTATTCACAACACTGGCTTGGCTTGCCTTACCAGCAAGAGAAACCTTCCTCGATTGCTTGCGTTTTATACGATACAGAGTTTCACTAAACAAAGATATATTTTTAAAATAGTATTATTTAATCGGATATATACTATATATTATGAATATTATTAACAAATTTTTAATTTTATAACATTATCATTCATCTTATACGTTTTCAATAAATGGTATGAGAGCAAAATATATTTTTCTGGATAAAAGAAGTATTTTCCAAAAAATTTAGTTTTACCACCTTTTGATGGTGGACCCATTTTAAATCTAGTT
The DNA here is from genome assembly GCA_963277665.1 of Viscum album. Lineage (NCBI taxonomy): Eukaryota > Viridiplantae > Streptophyta > Magnoliopsida > Santalales > Viscaceae > Viscum > Viscum album. The sequence continues at coordinate 1,299,268,746 of OY728135.1, forward strand.
TTTGACACTTTTATAAGTTAAAATTTCCAAGATAAACTTTTTATTTTGAATAAATATATAAAATTTACTTTTTCTGAATTTTTGTTATTTTTCTGATAAAATTCAAATATTAATGAATAGTGGGAAGTACTGCATTGGAATTAAAAACATCCTTTTCATCTAATTTATTGATATATTTATGTTATATTTTTAAGTGGTTTTAAACTATAATTGGATATGTTTTATTATCATTTATTCTTGTTTTGTGCATTGGAAGTAATTTTACTTTTAAATTGTACATAAACACATGTTAATCTTTTGATAGTTATTACTTCTTAGAAACCGACTTTCTGATTTTGACAACAAGAATTAATTTTAAATCAATTACTGAAACTTTTTTATTTGGAATTTGAAAAAATTTATTCCATATTTGGAATAATAAGGCTCAAACTGTGTAAATAGGTACCTTTTATTTTTTGACATTTTGAATTGTAACTCTAGTAATAATTTTATTTACCAAGGTTGAAGGGTAAATATGGTAAATATGGGTAAAAAATAATACTATAAAAAAATTAAACTACACTAAAACATGTAATAATACAATTTTAAGAGATATATCTGACCATAATCATCCTTGAATTGATTTTGGGAACCCATGGATTCACATGGATGTGAAAATGACATTTTATAAGAATTAATTTAAAGTAAAGATAATTTTAACCTAAACATATATATTTTACTAAATATATTTTAATATTGGGTTTCATAACACATATCTATGTATATAAATAGTAATTATAATGAAACATATATTTCCTAAACCATGGTATTTTACTCATATTTTTTATAATTTAAATTAATAAATTAAATAATGAGACAATGATGATGCAGTGACAGCTTCATTAATGATGGATTCAAATATATGACATTATAAATTTTAAAATAAATGTAATTTTGTTATTTATATGTCATTAAATATTTTTTGGGATGATATTGACATATTTGATTTTATTTTAGTCCTTTGTTCTGAAGGAATCATATTTTTATGAATTTTTAAAAAAGTCACGTATGAATAGTGTCTAAAATTGACATACTTCATAACATAAAAAATAAAATAGTTTATCAAAGGATTTTAAATTCCTAAAAACATAAAATTCATAAAAATGTTTAATATAAGTCCAAATATTTCATAAATTACGTTTTTGGGGTCTTTCTACATTATAAGGTAATTACCTTAACCCACAATGTGTAAATGACATGATATCACAGTAAACATTAAAATGGTAAAATAAGGGTTAAACCAAAAAAGATAAGGATAAAAAATATATTCAAAAAATTTCATAAAATTATTGAATGATGTTTATTCGAACCAAAATCATCTTATCTTATAATTAAATAAGTTTTGGACCATTTATAATACAAAATAAATTTATAATAAATTAATATTTTGAGAGTTTTCTATAGTTCCCCACTCATCACTTATAAAAGGTAACCTCCTTCTCTTCCACTTCACTCCATTTTGAGCCTTCAAAATCAGCCAAAACCATCTCATTTATTTCCCAACTTCCATAGTTACATCTTAGAGGTTCTGGTCTTCTCCAAATACCATCTCTAGTTCCAAAAGAGAAAATTTTAAGGAGGCTTGTCGAGGAAGAGGTAATCTCATCTACCGATTCTATCAAATTTCATTCATCTTATACTTATACGTCATTAGTTGTTTCAATATAAATTAATAACATTAGTATCAGTAATATGATTATATTTTATTATAAATTTTAAATAACACTATTTGACCTTTATCCATCCTACGAAAAAAGAAATCACCACGCGTGCGTACGTACGACTTACCGTCTCCATGTCGTGGTGTAATCTGTTTTTCACTACCAACTTACTCGGATGGGTATAATTGTGTAAATAATAACTATATATTATTATTATAACATTACATTAAATATGAGATATTATACACCATTCACTTCAACAATATTCAATAATTATGCGAATGATATCGTCGCTCGTGCGTACGTACGGATTACTGTCTCCACAGTGTGATGTGATTTGTTCTACATAATCTTCATTAATCCATGATTATTTAAATTAATTTAAAGAATAAATATGATATATATTATAAAAATAACATTCTATAAAAAATATATCTATAACCTAAAAATAGTAATAAGAAATTATCTGACTAAACATACATAAGAATGTAAAGTAATTAATACCTGAATAATGAGTTACAATGAAATTTTACAAACAAATAGATGAAAATAGGATCATAAATGTTATAATAAAAATTATTATGATTCTTGAATAAATCAGTAATTTTTTTCATAATTATACAAGAGTTTTAGATACATATGATGTATATCAAACATATGGTAAGGGATAACTTTTCCAATCTTGTTTGTATCTGAGATTATTTATTCATAAGTATTTACCAGGGATATATTAATTATCCATATTGAAGTGTTCTAAAAATGTGTTAATAAAATGTTTAATATTATTCTATGTATATTTAAAGTCATTTTTACCCCTTTTTTAATTTTACTATGTTTTATGGAAGGTTTCTTTCTTTTGTTTACCATAAGAAGAATATTTTTACTTTTCTAGAAAAGGTATGAGGAGAATGATTTTTTAACTTATATGGAATGAATTGAATTTTCATGGTTTCATGATTCATTATTTCAGAAAATATACCTATACACTATTTAGAGATTATTTTCAACAAAATTTATTTATTTTGAAATATCACATCATTTTGAGAAAAGAAAAAATTTTGGAAGAAGAAAGGATGTTTTTTCTCAAGAACTAAGTTCATGTGATTTATCAAAATTATTTTCCATATAAGATGACACTATTTAAATAAAGTTATGTTTTTATCCCTATTATTACTATAATTTTATTATGTTTATTATTAAATGTTACTTTATATGGATTATTTTTTGATGGAATGATTTTTGAGAAACCCATTTTATGGGTTATGCTATGATGAATGATTTATGTTATTGTGGCACATGTAAGAATGATTTCATTATGAGATCGGTGGGGCTTATAACTCTCTTCAATGCATTTGGAAAATACTTATATATCATGATATAGACATTAATGGAACACCATGTATATCCGCTTCAGAAAAAACATGGTTGGAATGAAATGTAAACCTAGTTCAGTAATGCACTTTGTCCACTATGATAGTCTTGGAAAAAATGGATTGGCTAATATAAAAATAATATTATTATCTTATTAGTTTTCCACCATTACATGTTTTATGTTTATGTGATTTTATCATGGTTAATGTTCTTTTATAATCTATACATTACATTCTTCCATGACTTACGTCATTGGTAATTATTTTTATGTTTAAACATTATATTCATGTTTATTACGTTCAAATTTTTATGGTTTGTTTTATGTTGTCTACGATTACCTTTACAAAAAATTTGAGATCACCCTTTTGATGTTTCCTTTTCCAGAGGATATAAATAATGTTTTTAGCTTGAAACAATTGGGAGATCTTTATTACAGATGTTTATGATCATTCAGCAAGATTATAAGATTATGTTACGAGTTTTTAATGGCACTAAACTAATAGAGTATTTGGGCGTCTCTTTGTGTCATGTATTAATTATTCAGTAAATAAAATGTAATATCCGTATACATAAATCTCAGTTCTATACAATTTTATTTTGTATAGATAAATTTCAATTCCCAGATAACATCATCTCAATGATAGCCATATTTGTGGACCTAGAGAAGGTGAGCCTCATGGTTTCTTGGGAGAATCAAAATAATGTATTTGATATTATGAGTTTCATAGGGTTTTCAAATTAATAAAAGAACTTAATACAATAATTTTCACATATATATTCTCCTATCATGGTATTGACTATGAAGGGAGTAAAATTTGTTATTACTAAGGCATGTAAAAAGTACATTCAAGATCATAAGGGTAGTTTGAAATCACCACAAATCCAAATTCTTCGAAAACATGGATGAAATTATATGGTTTACTCTGATACATCAGGAATAGAGCTAGGAACTATACTATTGTATGGGTATAGGGTCATGGAATTCGAGTCTCGATTGTTGTAACATTATTATAGGAAATACTAGGTGCATGTTCTCAAGTTGGATGTTGTGGTTCACACCTTATATTGTAGGGGGGAGTACATACTGGGGGAGAATTGTTTAGTGTAGAGTGTAAAAAAAAATCCTCACATACATATTTATGTATCATGAATTGATACTCATGCATGGAAGGTTATTTGAGTATATCCAGTAGTAAAATTGTTGATAAATTCTATATACTTGGTATGGGGAATGAAGTTGGGGAATTTATGAGTAAGAATACTTGAACATATGTTGTTCAAGAAGAGTGTAGTGAATGGAAATTTATGTCGTTTTTGTTTAATATGAACTTGTAGGTTTAGTAAAATTACAGTAAGGCTTATCTCTCATCCATGGTAGTGAAATTCACCCTTCTAGATAGGTTGTGGACGAGGAAGATGTCAGAATATGAAGCACTAGTCTCACAAGAGATTTTTTTAAGAAAATACCTTACTCTTAGATTTACCATTGACGATGATGAAATTCTATGTAGGAAATGTCATGATTTTGTTCTATCAGACTTACTCAGGGATCTGATGCATGAGATTCATGCTTTATCTTGAGAAGACACCATAGTATAACCGAGATGTATCGAGATTTATGAAATTAGTATTGGTTACCAAGTATAATATGTGAAATAGCAGGCTTTGGGATTAGGTGGTCCCCATATTCGTAGGTGAAGGTAGAACACCAGTGACAAGCTAGGATTTCACGATAGATACCCATTACTGTGTGAAAATGGGATAGTGTTGTGAGGGATTTCATTTTTGGGTTTCTAAAGTCACCCCAATGTAGTAATGTTTCATGGGTGGTTCTGGGCAGGTTGACAATGGTTTCCCACATCATATCGATCCTAGAAATATTCTCAATAGATGATACATGAAGACTTTTTATCAGTGATATTTTTATCCATTATAGGGTTTGTTATACTATTGAATCAAATAGGGATACCAGATTTATATATACTATTTGGAAAGACTTATAGAGGGTGTTAGGTACACATGTTTTCTTGAGCACGGAATACCACCATCAGAAGGATGGCTAGTTAGAGCACACAATATAGATTCTATAGAACATTCTTTGAGTTTTCATCCTTGATTTGGGGGTTCTTTTTAGAGGAATATACCCATAGTAAAATTTTCCTACAGTAATAGCTATCAGGAGACAACAAAGAAGCATCTTTGTGAGGCTTTCTACGAATTTCCATACCAATCTATTCTGTACCAAATATTGGTACGGGAGGCAACACTACCTAGACCACATTATTTCTAGAAGATATAATAATAGGTTCAAATGATTCAGAAACTGATGGTTATGACATAGTCTAAATAGAAGCCCAACCTGGAACAGTATTGATGGACTATAGAGTTCAAGGTCGTGGATCATGTTTTTTATGTATCTCTTAGAGGATAGGGTATATATTGATTTAAATATAGGGTAATCTTTCATTAAAATATATCGTGACTTTCAAGATTATCGATAGAGTTAAGATAATAACCTATTTCTGGTTGTTGCCTCATAGGTACTGATCTATGAACAATGACATCCATGAATATTAGCCGCATATTTATCACTTAGACCTGCCTTATTTTCATTCCCTAGATGAGCTTAAGTTTTAGTAAACTTGTCCTTCGAGGATCGTACTATCTGTATCATTCAACAAACAATGAAACTCTCCAAGGAAGGTTGGGTGAATTTGATTGGGTGTTATGGTAGCATAGACTTGTGTAGAATGGGAACTCATAGAGAGTGAGAGGAAAATGTACATGGTTGGTGGTTGGAACTCTATTCAAATGCTTTACCACCCTAAAAATTGAATCTTAAGAATTATTTGTATTAATCGGGGTCAATTACAAGTTCTGGTGTTTTTAAATGAGGTACATATATTTTTAATTTCAGTATAATATATTAGTTTTGACCAAATGTGAATGACTAATGAGTTCATGAGAGTCTTGGGGGTTCCCAGTGCTTGTTCGGAGCAAAATTTCTATGTTATTGGTAGGGGTATCTATATATCACAATTTTTAGAAGTTGTGAAACATAATATGCATGGTTTGGCTAAATTATGTGAGGTGGTCCATCCCAGTGTTAGGTGCTGCATAATTTAAGGTAATTATGCATGCTATGCTACACGCCCATCTATTGTTGATCTATTATTTAACGAAGGATAAATTTATAGTCATCCAAAATTTTTCTAACAGGTTACCATGACAACGAATAGGGGGTTTGCAGATAGATAAGTGAACATCGTTTACCCGATCGTGTGGTAAAACCATATATCCTAGTATTTTGAGGGAAAATGACAATTTCCCCCCAAAATGATTAAAATGCTTAACCAAATTCTTCTTTTTCATTTCTATAGTATATCTCCTAATCTAATATTAATTTATCAATATAAACTAGGCATTGGTTCTAATTCATTATCTAACCATAGAATCAAAGTCCAAATATCTCATTGAATTCCAACTGGTAAGCGATTTAGTCCTTAGGAATTTTTTTTATTTATACAGATGATGTTATTTTGTTGAAAGAAAATTTTCCATATTTCTAGGATATTCATCCATTTTCCCCTCATCATAGAATTCATAGTGATTTAGGAGCTTATAGTGGTTGAGTGATCTACCAAGAGCACAAGGTTTTTGGTCTATACCATTTCCTGCAAATTCTAGATATTTTATAGTTTATTAAAATTATTTCACAATACAATATTTTTAGGAGGGATTATAAATTAATTCAATTTATTTTATACATTATTTGGACCTTATTAAGTTTCCATCTTAGAACTATGGGATGGTATGAGTTTTTCAAACTCATCTCAGATAACCCATGATGTGGGTTTATGTACATTACCCTTGATATACCACCCCGTTGGGTGTGTGTGAGATCTCTATCTTAGTGGGATCCTTGAATGAATAAAATTAGATATTAGTATATGCATTATGCCTCCTCCCTATGTGATTACATGTTATTATATATGTTAAATTGTTTTAAGGGAAACTTTTAAATAAGTTGGATGAAGTCATGGCCTGAGTAAGATTATGAAATAGATTAATATATATGTTAAATGATATAGGTAATAGTAAATAAAGAAACCTAATTTTCCTTATAAGATCTTGTTTTTGATGGATGCATTGGTTTGAAAACAAGGACTACATTGTATGCCATGGATATTTATAAGCGATGAATACTAATTACATTGGATGTCCTGGACATTTATACTCCATGGATCCTGATTACATTGGATGAAAAAAAACTTTGTACTACTTGGATCTGGATTGATTGGAACACCTTTCAAATTAGATTTAGACATTATATTTGGACTATAAACATGTTTTTATAGTGTTTTATACAGATATGATTCATGAATTCAATGAGTAATCCTTGGCCATTTAATACATTTGACCTGGATTATGTAGGACATACACTGATTACTCAGAATACGCTGCAGTGGTGGTTTTATTATGCCTTGAAGAAGGACCTTGTTTATGATTTCTTATTTATATTGAGGCTTGGTTGGATGGAAAATATCATATTTATATGTATCATTTTATTAATATTATATATTTCACATTTCTTCCTCTTAAATAACCAGATGTTCTTTTTATAGGCACCATTGGTTTTGTACTACTGTGTGTTATATCACACCCTATTTGGGCCATTGGTGAGTACCCAGATAGACATCATGGAAACATGTAGAGATAATGTTATACAACATCATTACAAAGCTATATTTACTATGCCTCAGAGCATGGTAGCATATGATTGTTCTATTCTTTCGATTCTATACGAAGATAGCTCTCTTTGTCCTTTTTTACTTTAGTTACAATTATTGTACTGGATGTCTGTCAAAATTTATTTCATTACTTTTTCAATATCCTAATAACATATTCATAATGTTATATTGATATTTCATTCATATTTATTTACTACTACTATCATCTTGATGATTATATACTCTCACTGATTTGTATTATGATTCCACCATTTTATTTATCTATTTTACCCAAGTGACTATTTGATTATGATTGTATAGTCTACATACTTTTCCACCTAATAAACTAATTAGTTTAACCATATTTTGGTATATGGGGAGGAAATTTGAATTCCATGTGACCCACAATCTTGGGAAACTGTTTAGTGGATCCTAAATGGGTTGTTACACTATATATCCATGTACATCAAGAATGAATTTAGAATGATGGAAAATGAGACTAATATAAAAAATTATTATTCAAATATAATAAGGGTAGAACACATACACAGTTTAGGGAACTTATTATTTCATAATAATCAAGGTTAAACTCTGGAAAATTTCTGTCTTTCTTTTGTATCTCAACATATTAATTTTGTGCCTCTTTAAAGATCACTAAGACAGATGGGTGAACATTACTATAGTTAGATAATATCTCTACCCTTCCTTTAAAATTTCTAGATCTATATTTTTAAAAGATTTAAATATATGATGTTTTTTTATCATCATCATAGTTAATATAACATGACATTTTTCCTCAAAATATCTTCTAAATTGTTTGTATTCATATGGTGGTAATGTATAGAGTATTTATAATCTTCAATCAGATAAAACCATCTTATTTAGTGAATTTTTATCTTTTTTAGTGAAAATGTATTTTTAAAATTTGTTATTAGTATATATCGAACACCTTTCACCATTGAGATAATTCTTCCATATCCTTAAAGAAATTTTCTTTAGAATTGACTATAAATCTTGTGTCAGGTAATTTTTCCAAGGGACGTTAAATTGGCACGAAGTATAAGCTAACACCATATAAGTTTTCCTGAGAAAATATCCCAATAATTTATTTGATTTATCAGTATATATTATAATCCAGTGTCCCCTAGATGGTAGTGTGATTATAGGTGAAATGGAGAACCCTTTTTTCTAATCCTTGAATTTATCTCTAAATTCATCCATACATATGAATGTATCTCTTTTTATGAGTAAAATTGGAGAGTCAATTAGATAAACATGAAAAATATTTCATAACACAATGATAATATCTAGTCAACACAGGGAAACTATGGATTTTTATCACCATGGTTTGTATAGTCCATTTATCAAGATCATATTTCTTTTAAGGATCTACTAATATTCCAGGATATCGGTTATATGAAACAAAAAATGAAACATTCAAATCCATCATTTACAGTTGGTAAATATTTCATAATGACATAACTTACTCAGGGTCTATAGCACAATCCATCTGTGATCTTCATGTTTCTCCATACTATTTTAATAAAAAAGAATATTATCTATAAGTACTACAAGAAAACAGAATAATATAGTCCCTGGAGACTCATTTCATTAAATCCATGATGTTAGTAGGGGAACTAGTAAGAAAGAAAGTAATAACTATAAATTCACAGTGTATATACCTTGTATAAAACGACTTATTTATTATATCAATCTTCATAAATCTTAATTAATGATATTTATAATGAAGTTCAATCTTGGAGAATTATTTAGATCCATGTATTGGATTAAATAATTCATTGATGCAGGGTAAAAGATACAAATTCTTGATATTGATCTAGTCACATTCTCAATAATCAATGTAGAGTTGCATTGATAAATCATTCATCTTATAAAATTGAATAGGTGCACCGCATTGTGACACAGTAGGACATATGTACCCCATATAAAGATTATCCTAGAGTTGCTTCTTCAATTATTAAAACTCAATTGAGGAAATTCTATAACGAGTCTTCAACATTATCATAGAACTATGTATGGATTATATTGAAAACTCAATTTAATGGTTTAGTGGAATTCAAGACAATTCATCCATAAATACATCTAAAAAATCTTGTACAATAAGAGTATCCTTATTTTTGAGATAGATAACCTTAGTTTTTAGGAATTAATAACAATAAGATGGAAGTATTTCCCATTGGAAATTCATATTCATAATTGAAATGATAGATGATTATGGGTTTATTTGGAATATGAAACATGACCTCACTTCTTTGGGAATTAATATGAGATAGAGGCAATGAAATTAATTTCTTTTCAAGAATCATATCAAATTCAACTAAAGGGAGTATAATAATATTTGTATGAAGCACTTTCCCATAAGCCTAAATTAGAGAATAAATATAAAATTTTGATTCTATGAAACCTTAGGGATAAACATGGTTATTCATGTGTATTACCAAACCCCTAAAATTGAAACACATACTTAGACATATCCTTAGTATTCTTACAAATGTTTTCTCATCTTATTTTCTAGTAGTTAACCAATCCTTGTTCTGATAGAAACTATAAATATCCATGATTTTTACACGTAATTATTTCATCTATGTAGATAAATATTCATTAAAAAACAAAAACACACTAGAAACATATAGTTTTAGTGTATTTGGAATTTTGGAAACCAAAATAATAAATTCATAAATTATCTAAATCATCTCCCTATTATTTCAACATAACCAGAAATATTGTTGGAAAAACGTAATGAATACCATTTAAAATATCTAGGGGAAAGACTCCAATGAAAATGGATATATTCAACTCCCAAGAATGGTCAAAAAGGGATATATATATTATAATATGAGAATAATGTTATAACAACATGAATATATAATTAAAAAATTATACCATGCATATCAAATATTAAAATCACAAGTCATAGAAAAAATATTGGTAGTGAATAAGACATGAATCATTAATTAGAATGAACCATGCGAGAAATAAAATAATATATATAAATATTTATTACACATAATTAGTGAAAATAAATTCCATATTAGTTGTGTCACTTTTCCAAGACTCTCATTTTGTAATGGGTTGACATCTCAAACCAACATTGTAGAGAAGGTTCACTCCGAAGACTATCATAGTGAAAAAATCCCATAATGAACTAGTTTCACTTTCCATTCAAATCCTATAAATCACACGATATATAAATTATTACCCAATACTTTGGAGGGAATTATAGGTAACACTTTCCATATAATGAAAACCATGCATATGTATTCTAGAAGAACGTTAATTAATCATTATATCAGAACCCTGTGAAAAAATGGATTTCATAAACATTGTATCTTATTAAATTAAATATAAATGAACCATACAAAGAATAAAGATGGTTTTCATGGAATATATCCACATAAACAAATAAGTAACAACATGGAATGGAATCTCATATTAATAATGAATTTGAAAGATAGATGGGAACAATTCTTGAGGAAAATAACTATTAAATATTAAAATCATTTTCTTTTTAAAAATATGTCGACTTATAAATGAACGAAATATTAAATAATAAAGACTTAAACATTTAAATAAAGATTAAATGAAATGATGCATCATGATGGTTGGAAAATATTATAATTCTAGATATGTTTAAACAACATTCCTTTCATATTTTTTTTGAAAATCCACAAAGAACCTCATTTAGTAAATGAAAAATAATTCAATTCAAAATGTCAAACAAGGGTAAAAATTAATTTATATAATTTTAGGATAATTATGTAAACAATTGTGAAGAAATATTCAGAAAACATTTACATTTAATATAAATATTCCACATCAGGAACTTAAATACTAACAATCCTGAGTAATGATGAGAGTGAAATAAACCATCACCTTATGTCTTGTCTTTCCTCATTCATGTTCAAAACTCTTATATAATAAATATTGATTTGTTGTACATTAATTTCACAATGATATATATATATATATATATATATATATCATACCCTGTATGATTTATTCAAAACATCAGATCAACCGTTTATTAATAGGTTGTTATTTAATTCACTGTTTAGTGTGATACGTGCTTCATTTTTTTAGCATGATTTGTTCTGGAACTCTTGGTCATTCTAGTTTGATTATTCAACAATAATTTATATAATTTTAATCATTGTATAAAAATAATATCTATTTAATATAAAAATATTTCTAATAATTCTTAAAAATTATAGATGCATAAATTAGTTACACCGTTCATGGGGATGATAGGTTGTAGTTACACATGAACACTGTTTTCATTTTTTGACTGATAGAGTTAAAGAAATTTAAAAAATAATTTAACTATCCCAAAATTTGTACTATGTCAAATATATCATATATAATCCTTAAATTCTTCTTTATTACCATCCATGTAAAATATAAATGAAAATGTTATCACATTGCATCGTAGAGATAATAGTCCATTCATAATGATGTGTGACATTATCATTTTTGAAAATAATAGATGGTATGAATATATAAATGATATTATCATTGAAGAAGTATAATTTCTTCATAAATATCATATATAAATATTAAAAACATCATAGAAATCATCCATAAATTTTGGTGATGATAAATGAATTGAATCGCTATGTGGAGACGATATGATATACATACACATAAGCGATAGTTTCCCATATTGTTTGAAGGGAAAGAGGGGTTATAATGAAATAATAATAATAATAGTAATAATAATAAAAACAACAATAAAAAAATATTAATTATATTTAAGATAATTAAATTATTATTTTATTATAATAATCATATATTTTTAGTAGGTAAAGGCGATTAGAAAAAGAAAGTTATCAGCTTGACCGATTACCACATCTTCGAAACGACCCCTTTTTATCCCCTCTAGAGGGCTCTAGGGTTGGTATTTTTCAAAGGCCAAAACCTCCACAATATGGATAAGAAATTGTAGAATTTAATTTTTTAGAAAATGGTAGATCTTTAATTCTTAATGTGGTGATATTAAGTGAGGAATTAGATTTCCTTTTATAATGGGGGTTTTGGGAACTTTAAGGATTTTTTAAAATATTGATATATAAAAAGAATATTATACAGCAAAATGAATCCCAATGGACAATAAATACACATAGAACTCCATTATAAAAAATATATTATGCTATTTGTGATCATATTTTATTATTATTACTTTTAAATTACTTTATAATATAATAACCCCCTAAAATATCATTGTAGTCAGTTTTGATACTATTAATTACCAAGACATTAAAAATGTTAAAGAATAAATTGCAATTAAAACAGACTATTTTATTATATTCAAATAATATAGCATCAACCATGAAAAATCATGTATTATAATAAATATCTAAAATTATATTTATATTGAAAATTTTAATCTTATTTATTTGATTTTTCCATTTATTATATAATTGCTGCAACATTTTTTGTAAGCATTTAATGTAATTATTTCTTATATAAAAATTAAAAAACAAATTATTATGATGAAGATAAATTGTTTAAAATTAAAAATTATATTCATTTTTAATCTTATATTCTAGATAACAATATATTATAAATGTCACACTCATTGAAAACAATAGAGTGACATCTTTGAATTTTCATTAAATGAAATACTATAAGTATATTAAATTCAACCACGAGGCCCAAAAAAGGACATAAATTATAGACATGGATAATTATAGTAAAACATTACTTAGAATATTACATTAGAAAAAGTGTTAGATTCATTTTATTATCTCTATTATAGAATTTTGACCCTTAATTAATCGATTACCTTTTGTCTTGGTAAACAATATACAGTGGTTGCTATTCATATTAACAAAATAATAAAAGGTCTCTATTTACCAAATTTTTACATCATATTTCCAAATATGGAATTCGGTATTCAAAATTAAAAACACATTAATTAAAAAGTTTAAATTACTATTAAATCAGAAAAACACAACTTCAAACAATGTTACTGAAAAATTCTCTTTCTATGTTTTAAATATTTTTATTATAAATTATTAAATAATATACACATGAAAGATAAAAATTAGATTAAATGGATTGAATTAATTTTTCAAGCTAATAAAAAAACGTTTTACTTTGTTATTTCTTTAGATGAAAATTATGTTTTCAATAGAAATCATTATTTTTCAATATTCATTAAATAATCAAACTACTCATTAAATTCTCAAAAAATAATCCAAAAATAATATTGGAAAACTAAATTCAGAAATGAATTTTTTTCTCAGATAAATTTCGTTATCTAATAGAAATTAATAAATTTAATTTTTTAATAATACACATTAATAACTAATAAAATGACTTTACTAAAAAATAAATGTTTATGACCTAATAATAAAAAGTAAACATGTATTTAATAAAAAATCACATATATTTTATAAAATGGTTATTCCTATAAATAAATTATAATATAATAACTAGGTTATAACGGTTGTGTTAAAATAAGAATATTTTAATATTATATCACTATTCATTTAAACTAGGAGTTATGTGAAAAAAATCCATTGAAGAAATAAAATTATTTAATGTGAAAGATTTCATAAAAATATAAAGGAATTTAAGTTTGAAAAATATCAATTTGTGTATTTACATGATTACAAATTGTGGCTATTAGTTCACCGTTATTTCCATACCAATAGGATCCACGACTTGGTATATCATGGCTAAGAACTACAAAACATTTTTAATATTTATTGAAATAGTTTAAAATTGTGGGTATATATTAATTTTATTATAGTGATAATATACTTATTAAGATTTTACTATATTATATATCTCTTTTTAATCTAGGTATAATAGAATCATAATAATGATTGGGCTCATATGCCCAGTACTGGTTAACATGGGAGACATCAATAAAATGTCATAATTTAGAATAATATATGAAAATGGTATGATATCTAGATCATAAAATTCAAAATACATACATAATATATCAGCTATCATAAATAAAGAGCCATGTCATAAAAAAATATCATAAAAAAATATCATAAAAAAATGAAAGAGTTATATGAATGTGGAATCATCAATAATAATTTATAATCCATGAGACCTATATGGAATAATAAGTGTGTCTCATAGGTGTGTGTGTATAATTATCATACATGTTGAAAAATAATTCATCAGTTACGTATCACTTCCAAGGACATAATGGGATGGTGTAAAAAGTCCCGTAATGGATAGGGTTCACTACCCATCCCCTTTTCATTCACGGTGGACATAGTACTGTGTTGAATTGGATTTAATCCTTATTCTCTTTAAATTTGTTTCATGGTATATAATTTTTTACCCAAATAATTGGAGTGATATATAAATAAATAACTAGTAATAAAATAATGAAATACATTCTTTGTGTTTGTACGGTCATAAAAAAATTCAAAATTTCAACACCGAGTAATCTGTGAGAAATAAATAGGTATCATTAAACATTCATGATCATATAATCACAAACCATTAATAGAACAAATAATTATTTTATAATTAGATCATATCCTATATGAATTATAATATTTCATAATTATTTTAATCAATTATGGAAAATAATATTATAAAATCATTAGAAATATTCTTTTAAAAAAATATAATATAAATCATCCTTTTTATTTCGGTATCTTTGGAAAAATATGAATTCCTTTAAACATAAGAATAATATGTTCATGAAAAAACATTTGGAACATGTAAATCTATATTTTAATAAAATATTAGACATAATGGTGATAAAATACATTCCTTCGGTAAATTTTATAACTATAATATTTTCAATATTTTTATGAAATTTATATATAAACCAAAAAAAATATATTTAACAGATTCCTTTCTAAAAGAATTAAAATAATGTAAAATATATTATAAAATAAATAAAAAAACCATTAGAATGTATAAAATAAAATTTTTTAATCACTTTAAAGGATATGTATATAGAAGAATATTATTACAATACCACAAGTATAAATATGTTTGTCTTTTATTAAGAACATAATATCAACCATTTGGGTATTAAATTAAAGGAAATGTTTAGAATACATAAAATAACATAAAAAATGTATAAAAAAATAAATTTGGTTTAAGATATAGAGTAAAGAATTTCCAAAATTTCAATTTTAACAAGAACAATGTCGATAATATTGGGATTTCAACCAAAACCCATATTTTATTCTGGAAATTATCAAAACATGATGTAAAATCACATATAAAAAATTTATATTTATTATAAATCTATATCAGTATATATTAATAATTATTTTTTAGGTTTTATTTGTTTATTATTTATAATCACCCAAATATGAATCATTTTATACGAAAATGAATATCAACGGTGTTAATAGTTTCATTTTGTAGACTTTCTTTATATTGATGTTTTTGATCATTTCACCTTATTTATGGTTAAAAAAGATAAAGAAACAAAATTGTGTTATTGATTTAATATCTATTCTTTATAATGAATTTGGGAACATTTCATGTATTTTTGTTTTGGGAAATGATTTAGAACACCTCATGGAGGTGGTACTCAGCACGAGCAGACTAGTGATTGTTTGTTTTTTGAATTCAATATCTATTAGGATGATTTTGTATAAGTTTTTTTATTTTTTATTCAAATAATTTGCTGTAAATATTTTTTTAAATAGTTGAAAAATATTTAATAGATTAGTTAACATTTTTTTCCTTATAACTGTTTGGAAAAATTCTTAATATGTTGCTGGAGGATGTGAAATAACCTTTCCCTTAACTATGATATGAAAAAATTACTTTAGATAGAAGAAATTAATCATTTCTTAAATTTCCAGGAATCCTGACGAAATTCCTAATCAAAGCTATACTCTTAAACTTTTATATGGAAGTTAATGTTATCTAATATCACGAGAGACATATCATAAGAGAGATATATGCTGACAGAGATCGATAAGAATTTAGAAGTTGATGTTGAATTAAGTTCCCTCAGGAGGGTCTATACAAAGTGTATTAATTACAATGGTGGAATAATTAAAATAATGTATATATGCTGATGTTCATATGATAGTAAAATTTTGAATATGAATATTCCAGATGGAGTAGGGATGTTACAACTAGAAAAAGGAGGAATGTGTTTTTTATGATAAATGTACTAAAAAGTTTAAAAACATTTTGTTAATGAAAACAGCCTGAGTTCTCTAGAGAGAAGGAGCTAAGGTTACTGGATATTCAACATGTATAAACATAAATGTGTAAATGTTTATCGTATTCATGTCATGTCAATTAATATCCTATGTTACACTATAATATAAAGGGATTGATTTGAGTCCATCAGATGAAGAACCATAGAATAAATATTTGTATGAAAGGATGATCAATTAGAGGACCATTGAGAAAATGAAAATAAAAAAAATTATGGTGGAGTCTAATGACATATTCTATGATGTTTTATAGGGATATTTCTTTTAACATATGAATTTTGAGCTGAGGTACGGCGATCTTATGAATTCATGACGTCTCATCTAAAAAATCACATCTAATGAATTTTTCTAATGTCCATTCATAAGTTGATGAATTTATAGGGAAATAGTTGAAGAGAATATGAGTTCATAAGACTAAATTAATCATTCAAATATAATTATATTGGAAAATGTAAAATAAGTTTGAATACTATTCATAAAAATAACATATATTCACCAGATGGAGATTCAGTGAACCAGAAACACATCCACTGGATAAAGATTTTTGGAATCATTAAATTACATTTTAAATACCATTAAAATGATAATGATAAAATGATCTAGGAAATTTTGTTATATTTATTAAATAAGGAAATTTAAATATATTCCTTAATGATGAGTTCAAGGAAGTTTAATGAAGGCTGGATATGAGATGGTGATCATGAATCATTATTATTATACTTGATGTATTGTGAAGAATTTAGTGAATTGATTTGTGTGATATTTTTTATTTTGGGGTATTTACTAAGTGGGAAAATGAATGGAATCTCATAATTGATCCAAAACACACACCTATAAAATGGATGTATGAAAAATTCATACTAATATTGTTCACTCATACAAAAATATGACACAATAATGATTTTGTAGGAGTATGAGTTTTCAATAAAATTAATTGAAGATGAAAGAAATAAATTTAGAGTCATTTGATAGAGACATAAATTCAAAGACACTAGATAGTGAATCATTTCATAGACACCATACAGAAATTTAGTTTTGAGTTAGTAGATAATGATTTATTCTAGATAAAATGGGTATAGGATTTGGATAGAGATATCTGAAATAGTCATATTGGACCAATATTAAAAATAGAATTCAAATCACATGAGTTGTGTTCATATGACTTTGCATAGAGATAAAGAATAAACTTGCGAGGTGTTGTAGATAGTGCCAGAAAGTGGAATGGTTAAAGATACTAGTTTGCGAAATCATATTGTGAAATTTGGGAAGAATGTTTAGTGAGATGTTCTAAAATTTTTCCATATTTTTTATAGTTGGAACATAAGAAAAACGATTGAGACTGATTCTAGTTACCATAATAATATCTAGGAAATAATGGATTGTAATTTTTTCTTGATCATTATATGAACTTTTAAATTATATTGAATTTACAAAAAAAATACGTGTTTCAATGGAACAAATAAGGTCACCCACACTGGGGTGAAAATTTTCAATCATGCATGTCTTGATTTACCTTCGTATCATTGAATTATTATGAGGTATTTTTATTTAGATGATTTGGATTATCACTCTAAAATTTTATAAGTTTAATTTCTAGAGAATTGAAATTGTAAAATACCACCACTGATTCAACCCCCCTATAAGTGGTTCACATGATCCAAATGAACACTATTGGTATCAGAGCCAAGGTCCCTATATTTTATCATTATTATATAAAATATCAACTCAATTAACACCTGAGGTATTCTTACCTTTTCTAGAAAAAATTATCATGGTTGGAGAAATATAATGATATTGTATCTTATAGCACTTGTCCTATAGGTAATTGATAATGATACAGTTTGAAAATAACAATAGAGAAAGTATCTCTAATAAAACTTTATCGAAAAATAAAATTTGTCAAAGATTGGAAATATAGAAATACAATTCTACCAAATTTGATAAAAAATTATTCATAAAGATGATGGGTCACAAAATAAATGTTAAAACATAGAAAAAAATTCAATGTATCCTTGACAGAAATATCAATTGAAGTGAATGAAAAATACAAACCTAAAAAAGAATGTATGATGATGTCATAATGGTATGTTATGAAACTAGTGATGGGAACTTTCCAATATTAAATTAAATTTTCATAGATATACAAGGAATCAAATATGTCTAATAATATCACACCACTGTTAAGAAACTCAATTGAAATGTTCTAAATATGATTGAATATAAAATTATTAACTTACTAGATATTGATAAATTATTTATTTTTATGTAACATAGAATTTTTGTTTTATATATGATAAGAAAATCTCCCAAATTATATAATAAGATTAAGGATGAAATGGATTTGGAAGTGAAGAGAATGTGGAAAATATAATATGTTCAGATTATTGAACTCAGTGATTTAGATGTGAGAAAATATGTTGAAATAAATTATTAAATCTTGTTTATAATCTCAAAAAATTAATTAATAGGTAATAAAAAGTAATGATTAATACTCAATTACAAGTATTTTGAGTGTAGATGAATTGTGAATTATTCCATTATTTGTGATGATAATATTTTTAGAGAATATAAAGATGATTCTGATGAAAAATATCAATGGAATAAGTGTAGTAAAACATCCAATGAATGTAAGAAATCCAAAAGATGTGAGAATAAATTCAAGAGAAATAGAAGACGTTTTTTTTGTGTGATATTGTTGAATATGATTATACTAACAATAGTTCTTCATAAGATTACATACCTGTGATGTTCAAAAAAATTCACAATAAATATCTAGGTAATGGAAGATTCTTCAAATAGTTACGAAGATAAAGTCGAAGAAACACACATATAATATTAGTTAAGATCGACAATTGTGGAATGTCTTGAGAGAAAAAAATCAATAATGAAATAATAATTATGAATAATGTATGAATGAAAATGAAAATATTAATGGAATATATTGATTGAAATGTGATTTTTTATATTAATGAAATTATAAACCACAAACTAAAACATACAAAACAAGTTTTGATGGTGGTAGATCATAGTGATAGACATGGTACTAATGAAAATGAGGTTAGTGAAACTCAATTAATATTTATTGTGGATTAATGAAACATAAATAATATGAGTTAATATTTAAATAAAGTATCAATGGTGAAAGATGAAACACATCAAGATACAAAGAAAATTATTTCCATGAATTAAATGAAATCTTTACCCACTAAACCTAAAAGGAAATATTATATTTTTACCCATGGAAGTTTTAGAAATAACATTAAGAATTCATGGATTTAGAAATAAATTAGAAAACACATCACATCAAAGAAAGATAAAAATAACATCCACATGAAGGATAAAATATTAAAAAAAAATTAATATAAATAAGCAATAAACCACAAAAAACATTCTATAATGATAGATTATTAATCTAAAAAATACCATGGAATTGTATATTTAGTTGGTGTTATGGAATATAATGATGATATAATTTAATTAGTAGTGTGACATGTATTTCTGTGGAAATAAGTTTCTCAGTTTTCTAGAAATATTACAATATTTGTTTTCATTACCTAGAGAAATTTTGTGGAATATATGACCAATATGGACACCTTGGTGAAGGATGTATGAAAAATATGTGGATAAAAGGGTCATATTCTAGAATTTAAAATGATGCTAGAATGATGGATGTTGCAGAAATAACCTTTATTTTTAAGACATATCTAAAACATAAAAAAATGATAAAATATAGATTATTGAAAGTTCTTGTTCCTCACACATGAAATGTGAAAAAATGAAGTTGTAATAAATGGAATATTTTTAAGAGGTAAAGTTACATTCTGAAATGATAATTCCATAAATATTTTAGGAATATAAACTATTGATACTAACTATTACAAACCAAAAATAAATTAAGTTTTTTATGTATATTTTTTCAAACACAATATAAAATGAATTATCCAAAATAGTATTAATTTTAATAATTTGATCCTAATGAATGATTTTTAGGTCCCCAGAAACATGAAAACAAATTTAATTTGTTACTATGGGTGGATGAACTAGGGAAAATATTTTCCAAATTGGAAAACATTGTAACTCATGTTTCTGATGTTATGAGTAAGAAAAGAACATCTATAATTAGAAACATGGGGATATAGTACATAAAATTTTGGGCACAGTTTATAAGAAATATTTTGTAATAAACTTTCTATAACTAATGTTAAAAATTGATTTCATTTGAATAATTGTTTAGAAATGGGATTTGGTAAGTAGATGATATTCGAATGTAGAAAATTAATCCACTAGAAAACTTCATCTCATTCACTCTGAATTTTGTGGCTAATGAGACAACAATCAAATAATGTTTATTTTTTATTAATTACATTCATTGAAAATTTCACTAAGATGGTTGACATAATTTTGATAAAACATCAATAATAGGTTAAAGAGATGTATAGATATTTCAAAAGGGATGTAGAAAGGGATATGGCTGCATACATAATGACATTAAAAATTCCACATGGAAATGATTTTTAAAAAATCCTTTTGGATTCTATATAAAGAAAAAATGGAATCAAACACCAATAAAGTGCTTCAAACAAACCTCAACAAAATGAAGTATCGTAAAGGAAAATATGTGTTTATTTTAATTTGTTAGATGCATACATGATGACAATAAATATTCTATGTTTTTAAAAGAGGAGTTATTATTGATTATTTTTATGTATAAAGAAGAATTTTAAAGAATGAAACCAATAATTATCACTTATGAGATCTGGTTCAATAAAAAACATTTAATGAAATATTTTAATGTTTTGAGTGTCCTTTCATAAAAATAATGAAAAATCAAGATATAACGATGATTGGTGAAAATATTTTGGATGGAATTATAATTGGATAATCATCCATGAGAAGAATTTATAAATGTTCCAATAAAATTATATAATTTTTTGTGGGTTCATATGAATTAAGATTTAATGAAAATCTTCCATACTTAAGAAATTTTAATCTATATTTTATAGATTAAAAATTTAGTACTTATAATTAGAGTAAT
This sequence comes from Viscum album, assembly GCA_963277665.1. NCBI lineage: Eukaryota > Viridiplantae > Streptophyta > Magnoliopsida > Santalales > Viscaceae > Viscum > Viscum album. Next base: position 1,299,290,770 of record OY728135.1, read on the forward strand.
TAGTGAAACGTTTAATGTGATCCAAAACATATATAGCATGATTCATATGAATCTTGTGATTAGGAATGCAAGACTAGAAGAAAATATCTTAAATTTTATACAATAATAAAATAGAGTGAATCTAAAAACATCATTTGAAATAATAAATACATAGTTCATACTAAGAGGAAGCCTTTTTTGGATAATAAAAACTCACTAATCACATAGGTAGAACAAGAAACAGATTTCAAGGCTATTGAGGATAATTAATGGGTACAAGTTCTAAATTAATAGTTATATCAAATTGAAGAAAATGACATCTAGAACATGTTACATGACTTTCATGAAAGAATCATTTAAGAAAAATTTATGTGTTTATATAAATATTTAAGAACATGGAGAAATTTTATAAATGAATAATTATTTTTTACAAAGGTTACTCATATGTGGAATTTATTGACATTGATGAATGTTTTTCCACAATTGTAACCTTTAAAACTATAAGAATATTCCTAAAAGTTTTTTAAAATTACAGTTATGATGAGAATAAAAAGGTCTTTAGTTATATTTCATATTTAATGAAATTATTTAGGATCATTATATTAATAATACTATTGGGTTCTCCCTAGATAATGATAATAACTGGATTTGAATATTAAAGAAAAATCAATACGGGTTGATACTGTCTCCTCATTAATGGTATTTTAAAATTGATATTTTAAAAAAATGCTATTTTCTATAATTTTATTTTGTAGTAACTTATTTAGAAAATATATTATATCAGTTACTTAGATTATTTGTGTTTTTATTGATGAAATATGTTTTTCAAAGGATATGCATAAATATTGTAAATAATTTTCCCAAAACATTAAGAAAACCATTGAAATATAAATACATAGAAATGTAAAATTATTTAAACAATTAGAAATATAACATAAGGAAGGATATATTTTTAAATCCTAAGAAATTATTTCCAATGAGTTTCAATTAAAAAAATGTAGCATTGTTCCAAAGAAGTTTCAACTCGCATTTTTGTTTCAATGATGAATAGAAATGTTGTATACGATTAATGTGTGAATCAGTAAGTATTCTATTGTAACATCCCAAGTAAGTAATGAATAATAGATATTTTTATCAATGTCTATTAATGATTAATATAGTGTTATAGAGGCTTAAAATGGAAATAAATACAATCTTATGCATGGAATACACTAATATTTATAAAAGATTGTTTTAGTGCCTTTTGATGGAAAAACGTTTTTGAATCTATATTTTGACAATTTTATAAACTATGTTTGTCAAAATAAACTTATTATTTATGATTGGGACATCAAAATTTACCTTGTTTGAATTTTTGGTATTTTTCTGACAATGTTCATTTTTTTAATGAATAGTGAAAAATACTGCATTTTACATCAAAACTGCTTTTTAACCTAATTTATTTATTTGATTAGATTATGTTTTGAATTGGTTTTGAAGTGAAATTAGAATATATTTTTACCATTTTATCCAATGGTGGTCATTGGAATCAATTTCACTTTGAAATTAGACTTAAACTGGTGTCAATCTTTTGAAACTTATTGTTTTGTAAAAACACGCTATTTGCTCTGGCAGCGGGAATTAATTATTGAATTAATTAAATGTGACTTATATGATTTGAATTTTGTAAAATGGAATTCATTTTTGGATTCTGAATATCAAATATAGCTTAGGGTGAATTTTTGGTAATTTTCTGAAAAACTTCAATTTTTGATGAATAGTGAAACCACTAAGTGGTAATCAAGCAAACTGATTTTTCAGTTAAATGAAAGTTTACCACTAATGTGTATTGAATTTTGAAAATCCAACATACATGGTTGTCATTAATAATTAAAATGTGGTTCAATGAGATTATAATAATTTTTGGTGAATAGTAACTTATTAAGTTCTTAATCGCGATTAGTGGTAATTAGGGTAGTTTAAGGTATAAATAATGCTTTAATAATAGGAAATGACCTAGACACATGTCCCAAACTTATTGGTTGTGTCATGGCCGACCAAGACAAGCCATGGGTCAACTTGGGGACCCCATGGAGACACTTTGGTTTGGAAATGACATAAATAGCGTTTTATTAAATGTTAAGGTAAAAATGACACAAACAAGAGATGTTTTACGAAAAATTTTTTTACATGGGGTTATAAAGATCATATTTTTGATTATAAATATTCATTGGAAAGCTAAATATATTTCCTACATCATAGTATTTTTTTATGATTTTTAGACATTAAATAAATTAAATTATTTATGACATAATAATGATGCAGCGATGACATCATTATTTGACGATTTAAATAAAATGGAAAGACAATGTAAAATCTATGAACTACACATGGAAAAAACCAATTGGATGAGTGGATTTCGAAGCCTTATCACCTTATCCACGAATTATATCAATGTGGGACCTTTTGAAACCGAAACACATTTTCAAATAAAGTAATATTTATTTACTTTCCAAAAGTGCCCCTCCTCTTCTCTTATAAAAGGCCCCCACCTCTACCTCATTTCACACACACCTCAAGCCTTTGTCTCGGCCAACCCCTGCCCATTTACTCTCTCCACATCCCTCTCCTCATCCTAGAGGATTTACTTTGGGCAGAATCCTTTCAAAGGATGCCTTTAGGCTCAAATCAAAAGGAGTTACACTTTTAAAGGTAATTCATTCTCTCATGTTCATTTTTTTTATTTTGCTTCTCCAACCCCCTAAACTCTTTTTATTTACTTCTTTTGTAACAAAACCAATATCTTCAATATACTGGGATGTTGTTATAAGATTTATTCGAGCTACACTCTCACACAACTACATCAAATGGTTAAAGAACATACGGTTTCCGTGGATGGCGAAATTCTGCCTCCCGAAACGATGATCGTTCAACACTCATTTAACACCTTCAAAGGTGGCCATTATGATGTCACTATTTTTATATATGATATATAATATGTTTATGTTTTCCTTAAGCTTCTGTTTTTTACATTTTGGTCATACCTTTATGGTTTCCATTATGGGTAAACACGATATCTCCATTTTAGGAAGTGCGGACTACCGCCCCCTCAAAGTGATTTGATTCGTTAAATACCATATGTGGGACATATAAAGGATGGAACTATGATATTATATATGATATTATACTGGAATTATAATATACCTTTATATAATTATGATTCCATTCTATAAAATACGAAATAGAAATGAAAGTAGCGTTCATGCGTACGTACGGCTTACCGTCTCCATGAACGGTGCATTTCATTTCTTACCTATAAATGATTATGTAATATTATAAATGCATGTATGTACTGGATATATATGACATATATGATATCTACATCATGAATACCATTCTGGATATAATGAACCTTTGACCAAATTAACAACATGTAAGTGTAAGAAGTCTATTTTTGACTTAAGAACCAAATACTGACAAAATGAACATTATTAACTTAACTGATTACATGATGTTCATAACATGGTATAAAAAGAATAATGAACTTGAAAAAGATTCATAAGCAAGTAGAGATTAACTCAAGTTTATTATTCAGTAGATTAAAGAACGGTCGGGTCAAGTCGGATACGAGGTATGGGACTTCGTCTCAATCTCCTTTCATTGAGGCATATTTTATTTTATACACAACTTTCTTTTATACGGTGTATAAACCCCTTTGACTTTTACGTTTATTCAAAAGGAATCATTTTTATACGAAGCGTTTACTAAAAGACAAAAGGGAATGTTTTTTTCGTACGTATGCGGTGACAACGACTTCTCCGCCGTCGTGACCGTTATTTGAGTTTCGGCTTCCTCTACAAGCCATACCTTCTTTTTAAAAGAAAAATAAATACCATGTTTTACTTTTCTTTTATTTTAGTATTGAAAATGGTTTTCATAATGTTTTTATATCAATGTCTTGTATTGATATCTCGTGATTGAAATGTGGAAATTTTATTTTTCCTTTATGCATGTTTTATGTGATATGATTATGTTATGGTTCTTGGGCATTATTATGAAGATGGGTGGTTCCGTGATAAACTAAGGGCGGGTCAGCCCGTTATAGCTCTCCAATGCATTGGGTAACGCGAATGAGTGAAACGTTAAGGTTTCTCCGAAGAGATTTTAGGGAATATACTGTGATGGGTATTCCAAACGTAACCAAGAGGGTTACTCCCTACGTAAGAATGTTATGAATGCCTCAAGTTACCTTTATGTCTTATGATTTCTATGATTTATTCATGATTTTATGAGGTATGTTAAAGTGCCTATGTTTTATGTGTAATGTATGATTTCATTCTTATGTATATATGAACTCATGTTTCCTTTCCATGTTTTTTTTATAACCCATACTGAGTTTTTATGCTAATCCCAAGTTTTTGAAATGTTTTTCACAGGTCAAGGGAAAGGTACATGATAAGATGATAGAGTCAAGGATGTGTCAAGAAATAATCCATGTTTTATTTTAAATGTGTTTCCATTAATGGGAATTAAGAATACTATCTTTATGTAACCACTTTGTCTATATGTGGAATGTAATGCAAGTTTTATGATCTAATTCTCTAAAACTCTAAACCTGAAAAGATCCTCAACGTGTAATCTTGTAATAACTCAAGATTAAGTATGGTTTAAGGCTGGGGCCTTATAGTTGGTATCAAAGGTCGGTTTAGATTACTTTAGGAGTTAGAATTCTATTAAATGATTATCCAAAAATATTTTTTTTCGAAATGATATAGCATTTAATGATTACCATGTTTCTTCATCTAAGACATGTTTGTTCAGAATGGTTTTCCGTAGAGGAAACATGGAAGCAGTGCTAGGAAGGCATACAGAAGGAAATAACCTTCCGAATCAGCATCCAGAAATGGTCGGAATTGGAACTGAACAGTTTGTTGCAGTAATGGCGTAGTTGACTCAAGAGATAAATGGCGGTGGTATCCATGCACGAGATCAGCCAGAACAACCGCAGAGGAACATGTCAGTGGTGGAACATTTCATGAGGCAACATCCACCATCATTCAGAGGATCATCTGACCCTGTGCTAGCTGAAGGGTGGATTAAAGCACTGGAGAATATTTTTGATGTCATGGGGTGTTCATAAAATCAAAAGGTTAGTCTTGCTATATACCATTTGGAGGGTGAAGCAGATCAGTGGTGGTCTATGGTTAAAAATATCAGGAACGCCGATGAGATTGATGCTCTTGACTGGGATGAATTCAAAGGTATGTTTCTTGAGAAGTATTTTCCTAAGGCTGTTTGACTTAGTATGGAAAAGCAATTCTTGGAATTGAGGGAAGAGGAAGACTCAGTGGCTGCCTATGAAGAAAGGTTCACTCGATTGGCAAGGTATGCTCCAAATTTTATCCGGGACCTTGATAGTAAAATCAATCATTTTTACTCAGGATTAAAGCCAAAATATCGAAGGGCATTAGCTTCTCGTGAGTTTAAAAGTTATGAAAAGCTTGTTCGATGTGCTGAAAAGGTGGAAATGGAGTTTGCCGATGACCAAGTTTTCTATAACAACCAGCCGAAGAAGAGACCGAGGTGGTAGGAGAAAGGTAAGAATTCTTCAAAAAAGTCTGATGGTAAGAGAACTAAGTTTCCAGTTTGTGATAAATGTGGCAAAAGGCATGCTGGGGAATGTCTTCTGAATTCTGGAAAGTGCTACCGATGTGGTAAGATGGGACATAAGGCTCGTGATTGCACTGAAAAGGATCAAGGTGAAGGTAAGAACAAATTTGATTTACAGTTAGTGAAATGTTATAAGTGCAATGAGATGGGTCACTATGCAAACGAGTGTCCGACAAAGAGCTTGAGTGATGGGAAGCAGTTAGACTACAAGCAGAAAGGGGTGGTGAAATCCTTTGCAACTACTTCAGCAGATGTCGGGCCATCAAATGAAGTTGTATCAGGTACTTTGTTTGTTTTTTCATACTTTTCCAGTGTGTTTTTTGATTCGGGGTCTACACATTCTTTCATCTCTGAAACCTTTTCTAGTAAAATGGGAATACCATCTCAAGAAATGACTCCTGAACTTTTGGTAAAAACACCTGGGGGAAATGTCGAGGAAAAAAGAATTTATAAGAATCTTCCTATCCTTATCTGTGGAAAGAACCTACTTGAAAACCTTATTGTTCTACCTCTAGTAGAGTTTGATGTTATCCTGGGTATGGATTGGCTCTCTATTTACCATGCTAAGATTGACTGTAGAGCTAAAGAAGTTTCTTTTCAGAAAGACTTTCAGTTTGTTTACAAGAATGAACCCTTACTATTGATAACATATCAAGAGGCCGAGAAACTTGTGAAAGATGGAAATGAATGTTACCTTGCCCACGTCGTTGAAAATAAAGGAACTGTTTAGATTAATGATGTGCTAGTGGTAAATGAGTATCCTGATGTTTTTCCTGATGAGTTGCCTGGAATAATACCAGATCGGGATGTTGCGTTTACTGTTGACTTAGTTCCTGATGCTAAGCCAATTTCAAAACCCCCTTATCGACTGGCAGAAATTGAACTTTTAGAGTTGAAGGAGCAATTGCAAGATTTATTAAAGAAAGGTTTCATTAGACCTAGCACATCACCATGGGGTGCTCCTGTTTTGTTTCTTAAAAAGAAAGATGGTTCTATGAGACTTTGCATTGATTATAGAGCCTTGAATAATATCACTGTTAAGAACAAATATCCTTTGCCTCATATCGATGATTTGTTTGATCAGCTCCAGGGAGCTCAGTTTTTTTCAAAGATTGACTTGAGATCGGGGTACCATCAGCTGAAGGTAAAGGAGGCAGATATTCAGAAGACCGCGTTCCGTACGAGATATGGCCATTATGAATTTGTAGTAATGCCTTTTGGGCTAACCAATGCACCTGCTCTATTCATGGACTTAATGAATGGAATTTTCCATGAGTTCATGGATAAGTTTGTGGTGGTTTTCATTGATGATATTTTGGTGTTTTCTAAAAGTAAAGAGGAGCATGAAAAACATTTAATGGTTATCTTGAAAACATTAAAAGAAAAGAAACTGTATGGGAAATTCATCAAGTGTGAGTTTTGGTTACAACAAATTTCTTTCCTTGGTCACATTGTTTCTAAATATGGAATAACTGTTGATCCTGCAAAAAAAAAAGTTGTGGAAGAATGGCCAAGACCCACAAATGTAACCGAGATTCGTAGCTTCCTTGGTTTGGCAGGCTATTACCAAAGGTTTGTTAGAAATTTTTCACGGTTATCTAGTCCAATGACTAAGCTAACTCGGAAGGGTGTTAAGTTTATCTGGACAAAAGAATGTGATGATTGTTTTCAGGAATTGAAAAGAAGATTGGTGAATGCTCCAGTTTTGGCACTACCTTCCAGGAATGTTGAGTATTTTATATACAGTGATGCTTCATTGAAAGGACTTGGTTGCGTCCTAATGCAGAATGATCAGGTAATTGCTTATGCTTCACGACAGTTGAAAACTCATGAGGTAAATTACCCTACACATGATTTGGAATTAGCTGCTGTTGTTTTTGCTTTAAAAATTTGGAGGCATCATTTGTATGGAGTAAAGTGTGAAATATATACTGATCACAAAAGTTTAAAGTATATATTCACTCAGAAAGAGTTAAACATGAGACAAAGGAGATGGCTAGAATTAATCAAGGATTATTATTGTACAATTCATTACCATCCGGGAAAAGCAAATAAAGTGGCTGATGCTTTGAGTCGAAAAAGTAATGCTTCATTAACAATGTTGCGGTTGGAACGTGATCCTTTGGTTAACGATTTGATGAACTTTGGCATAGAAGTTTTTGGTGCAGGAAGTCCTTCTGTTTTGTTTCAGGTATCAGTGAGATCATCTCTATCATATAGAATCAAGCAAGCACAGAAGCAGGACAGTGAGTTGTAGAAAAGGGTAGAGCTGGTTCAGAAAGGTAAGTTGCCTGAATTCAACATTGATAATGATTGCGTTTTGAGATTTGGGAAGAGATTGTGTGTGCCTTGTGATTCACAGTTGAAGAGAGAGTTGTTATGTGAAGCTCATAGTTCTCTGTTTTCAGTTCATCCGGGCAGTACTAAGATGTATAGAGATCTGCGGGAGTATTACTGGTGGGATGGAATGAAAAGAGATATTGCTAATTTTACTGTGAAGTGTTTGACTTGTCAGCAGGTTAAAGCAGAGCGGCAGTTACCGAAAGGGATGCTTCAGCCTTTACCAGTGCCAGAGTGGAAATGGGAAAACATATCCATGGACTTTGTTGTGGGATTACCGAGGACATCTCGAGGTAATAATGCAATCTGGGTTATCGTTGATCGCTTGACCAAATCTTCTCATTTCCTTGCTATACGAGATACTTTCTCTCTTGATCAACTATCCCATTTGTATCTTAAAGAGATAGTCAGATTACATGGAGTTCCCCTCTCCATTGTATCGGATCGTGATCCCAGGTTTACTGCTAACTTTTGGAAAGGCCTTCAGAAGTCGTTGGGTACTGAATTAAATTTTAGTAAAGCTTTTCATCCTCAATCAGATGGACAGTCAGAACGAACAATTCAGACATTGGAGGATATGCTACGAGCTTGTTCTATGGATTATCAGGGAAGTTGGGACCAACAGCTTTCTTTGGTTGAGTTTTCATATAATAACAGTTTCCATTCCACTATACAGATGGCACCATTTCAGGCATTATATGGGAAGCAGTGTCGAACTCCATCTTTCTGGGATGAAGTGGGTGAATGAAAGTTGATGGGACCAGAATTGGTAGAAGAGATGGCAGAAAAAGTTCAGCTGATTCAGAAACACATGAGAACAGCTCAGAGCAGGCAGAAGAGTTATGCGGATAACCGGAGGAAGGATCTATCTTTTGAGGTAGGTGATCATGTTTTTCTCAAGGTTTCTCCTTGGAAAAGTGTGATGAGATTTGGTAAGAAAGGAAAGTTGAGTCCAAGGTTCATTGGACCATACGAAATTCTTGAGAGAGTTGGATCAGTTGCATACCGAGTGGCTTTACCTCCGAGTTTATCTCAGGTACACAATGTGTTTCACATTTCAATGTTGAGAAAGTATATGCCAGATCCATCTCATGTTTTGAGTCCAGAGGTAGTTCAGCTGGAAGAGAACCTATCTTATGAGGAACAACCGGTCCAGATTCTTGACCACAGGGAGCAAGTGTTACGGAATAAGGTGATTAAGCAGGTAAAGGTTTTTTTGGAAAAACCACATGATTGAACAGTTAACATGGGAATCTGAAAATGCAATGAGGGATAAGTTCCCCCATTTATTCGATAAGTAAATAAATTTCGAGGACGCAATTTTCTAAAGGGGGGAAGGATGTAACATCCCATGTAAGTAATTAATAATAGATATTTTTATCTATGTATATTAATGATTAAGATAGTGTTATAGAGGCTTAAAATGGAAATAAATACAATCTTATGCATGGAATACACTAATATTCTTAAAAGATTGTTTTAGTGCCTTTTGATGGAAAACCATTTTTGAATCTATATTTTGACAATTTTATAAACTATGTATGTCAAAATAAACTTATTCTTTATGATTGGGACATCAAAATTTACCTTGTGTGAATTTTTGGTATTTTTCTGACAATGTTCATTTTTTTAAAGAATAGTGAAAAATACTGCATTTTACATCCAAACTGCTTTTTAACCTAATTTATTTATTTGATTAGATTATGTTTTGAATTGGTTTTAAAGTGAAATTAGAATATATTTTTACCATTTTATCCAATGGTGGTCATTGGAATCAGTTTCACTTTGAAATTAGACTTAAACTGGTGTCAATCTTTTGATACTTATTGTTTTGTAAAAACACGCTATTTGCTCTGGCAGCGGGAATTAATTATTGAATTAATTAATGTGACGTATATGATTTGAATTTTGTAAAATGGACTTCATTTTTGAATTCAGAATATCAAATATATCTTAGGGTGAATTTTTGGTAATTTTCTGAAAACTTCAATTTTTGATGAATAGTGAAACCACTAAGTGAAAATCAAGCAAACTGATTTTTCAGTTAAATGAAAGTTTACCACTAATGTGTATTGAATTTTTAAAATCCGACATACATGGTTGTCATTAAGAAGTAAAATGTGGTTCAATGAGATTATAATAAGTTTTGGTGAATAGTAACTTATTAAGTTCTTAATCGCGATTAGTGGTAATTAGGGTAGTTTAAGGTATAAATAATGCTTTAATAATAGGAAATGACCTAGACACATGTCCCAACCTTATTGGTTGTGTCATGGCCGACCAAGACAAGCCATGGGTCAACTTGGGGACCCCATTGAGACACTTTGGTTTGGAAATGACATAAATAGCTTTTTATTAAATGTTAAAGTAAAAATGACACAAACAAGAGATGTTTTACAAAAACAATTTTTACATGGGGTTATAAAGATCATATTTTTGATTATAAATATTCATTGGAAATATAAAAAGATTTCCTACATCATAGTATTTTTTTATGATTTTTAGACATTAAATAAATTAAATTATTTATGACATAATAATGATGCAGCGATGACATCATTATTTGACGATTTAAATAAAATGGAAAGACAATGTAAAATCTATGAACTACACATGGCCAAAACCAATTGGATGAGTGGATTTCGAAGCCTTATCACCTTATCCACGAATTATATCAATGTGGGACCTTTTGAAACCGAAACACATTTTCAAATAAAGTAATATTTCTTTACTTTCCAAAAGTGTCCCTCCTCTCCTTTTATAAAAGGCCCCCACCTCTACCTCATTTCACACACACCTCAAGCCTTTGGCTCGGCCAACCCCTGCCCATTTACTCTCTCCACATCCCTCTCCTCATCCTAGAGGATTTCCTTTGGGAAAAATCCTATCAAAGGAATCCTTTAGGCTCAAATCAAAAGGAGTTACACTTTTAAAGGTAATTCATTCTCTCATGTTCATTTTTTTATTTTGCTTCTCCAACCCCCTAAACTCTTTTTATTTACTTCTTTTGTAACAACACCAGTATATTTAATATACTAGGATGTTGTTATAAGATTTATTCGAGCTACACTCTCACACAACTACATCAAATAGTTAAAGAACATACGGTTTCCGTGGATGGAGAAATTCTGCCTCCCGGAACGATGATTGTTCAACACTCATTTAACACCTTCAAAGGAGGCCATTATGATGTCACTATTTTTATATATGATATAAAATATGTTTAGGTTTTCCTTAAGCTTATGTTTTTTTCATTTTGGGAATACCTTTATGGGTTCCATTATGGGTAAACACGATATCTTCATTTTAGGAAGTGCGGACTACCGCCCCCTCAAAGTGATTTGATTCGTTAAATACCATATGTGGGATATATACAGGATGGAACTATGATATTATATATGATATTATACTGGAATTATAATATACATTTATATCATTATGATTCCATTCTATAAAATACGAAATAGAAATGAAAGTAGCGTTCATGCGTACGTACGGCTTACCGTCTCCATGAACGGTGCATTTCATTTCTTACCTCTAAATGATTATGAAATATTATAAATGAATGTATTTACTGGATATATATGACATATATGATATCTAAATCATGAATACCATTCTGGATATAATGAACCTTTGACCAAATTAACAACATGTAAGTGTAAGAAGTCTATTTTTGACTTAAGAACCAAATACCGACAAAATGAACATTATTAACTTAACTGATTACATGATGTTCATAACATGGTATAAAAGGAATATTGAACTTGAAAAAGATTCATAAGAAAGTATATATTAACTCAAGTTTATTATTCAGGAGATTAAAGAACGGTCGGGTCAAGTCGGATACGAGGTATGGGACTTCGTCTCAATCTCCTTTCATTGAGGCATATTTTATTTTATACACAACTTTCTTTTATACAGTGTATAAACCCCTTTGACTTTTAAGTTTATTCAAAAGGAATCTTTTTTATACGAAGAGTTTACTAAACTACAAAAGGGAATGTTTTTGTCGTACGTATGCGGCGACAATGACTTCTCTGCCGTCGTGACCGTTATTTGAGTTTCGGCTTCCTCTACAAGCCATACCTTCTTTTTAAAAGAAAAATAAATACCATGTTTTACTTTTCTTTTATTTTAGTATTGAAAATTGTTTTCATAATGTTTTTATATCAATGTCTTGTATTGATATATCGTGATTGAAATGTGGAAATTTTATGTTTCCTTTATGCATGTTTTATGTGATATGATTATGTTATGGTTCTTGGGCATTATTATGAAGACAGGTGGTTCCGTGACAAACTAAGGGCGGGTGATCCCGTTATAGCTCTCCAATGCATTGGGTAACGCGAAGGAGTGAAACGTTAAGGTTTCTCCGAAGAGATTTTAGGGAATATACTGTGATGGGTATTCCAAACGTAACCAAGAGGGTTACTCCCTACGTAAGAATGTTATGAATGCCTCAAGTTACCTTTATGTCTTATGATTTCTATGATTTATTCATGATTTTATGAGGTATGTTAAAGTTCCTATGTTTTATGTGTAAAGTATGATTTCATTCTTATGCATATATGAACTCATGTTTCCTTTCCATGTTTTTTTTATAACCCATACTGAGTTTTTATGCTCATCCCAAGTTTTTGAAATGTTTTTCACAGGTCAAGGGAAAGGTACATGATAAGATGATAGAGTCAAGGACGTGTCAAGAAATAATCCATGTTTTATTTTAAATGTGTTTCCATTGATGGGAATGAAGAATACTATCTTTATGTAACCACTTTGTTTATATGTGGAATGTAATGCAAGTTTTATGATCTAATTCTCTAAAACTCTAAACCTGAAAAGATCCTCAACGTGTAATCTTGTAATAACTCAAGATTAAGTATGGTTTAAGGCTGGGGCCTTATATATATAGTTTTTTGGATGCTATCTCTATCTTTTATTTTTATGTATATATGATTTTTAATATTTTACATTTTGGGAAATATGTCAATATGATCCAAAGGAATCATATATTATGGAAGAAAATATTATTGTTAGATATTTAAAATGAACATAATCTTATGGCCAATTGTATAAAAGAAATTTTCAAATAATCATTATTAGAAATAAAAATATTGATTGGGTTGAATATTATAATGATATAATGTTAAAATGTGGAGGAATAATTTTTTTGGGGAAATATTGATTGTGTAAGAATAGTGAGAAAAAAAATTCTATTAAATTCAGTACAAAAGTGAAAAAAATATGTTTCTAATAGCCATGATTTTATAAAAATGATCTGGATGAATTTTTAGTTGGAATATTTAATAGATAATGATTATAAAAAATGATTTTATTTATAATAAATGTTGCATTTATATTTTAGAAAACCCTACACGATAGTCATGTTCAATGCACATTGATATTATGTACGTATTCCTAATAAATAAATTTACTGGTGGATACAATATAATTTATCAAATTATAATAAAATATCAAATATCGGATGTCTTCACCAAATATATTAAATATGAAATATTTTTTTTAATAATTCTCTAGCATCATATTAATCCTCCACAAATGTAATCAAAATGATAATAAGGATTCCCGACACCATGATTTGAATTATATTTTCAAATGCAGAGAGTATGTAGAACATTTAGAAAATGAATATAAATCATTATATTATGACATTAATGTTTTTTTATTATAAAATGTGGGATAATTTATAATTTAGGGGGATTTTATTGAAACACGGCCTAACAATTTCATATCCCAGAGGGATGAAATTACATAAAAAACATTTATTTTTTTCAATAGCGTTGTTTCTTTACATTATCTATGAGAATTTTTATTGTTTGAAAATGAATAGGAAGATTTAAGAAATCATTATTTTAAAGAAATGTTGTGGGATTTTTGAGAATGATGAAAACAAATAAAAATTGGAGGTTAGAGATACACTGATATGTTTTCATAATATGTCTTTTATTCACTACAAATATATATTGTTTTCAATTTTTTTTAAAGAAGGTTATATAGAATTTACAGTATTTTTATAAATGTCCTCCTTTTATAGGTTAGGAAGTGTTAATTATGAGTTGTTGGATCATGTGAAGGGATTTTTTTTCCTAACTATGATATGTGAACATTCCTTTAGTAAAATGATGATAATAAGTTCTTAATGAAAAAACATTATAATTAATTTGTTCATTCAAGACAAAGATTTAAAATTTCATACAAGAAGATACGTTTACCATTTCCCCAGATGCATATCACCATATAGAAATATGTGAATGGAGATAGAGTCTAATTCTATTGTAGAATTTTTGTGTAGTTTACATTGGGGGGTTTCTATAAAGAGTAATAATCAAAAAGGGGTAAGAAGTCATGTAGTGACTCTAGAATAATGTTTTGTGGATGTATAATGTTAAATAATAAGACATCAGATAGAGAAGATACATTGAAACTAGAGAAATGGGTTGTTTCTTATGTTACAAGAGTATTTATAAGTTGCAACAATGTTTTTTCATTGTCAATGACTTGTGTTCACTCAACATATATTAGTTATTTGAAAAGGAAAATAGTATTGATAATGTTTAATGTTGAAATGATTTATGTTTCATTATATTTAAATTTCTCTCATGATGTTCATTGTGGTATGAATACATTCATTTGAGTCTATTGGACGAAGATCCATTGATAAGATTTTCTCAAGGAAATATGATATATCAATGTTTCTCCCAGAGCCCAGCCTAGTGGAGAAGGGCCCTATGGGGAGTTGGGGATTTCTAGGGTTTGAGTCTCCCCAACTACTTGAATGTGTGTGTTTGAATGGTTATTTATACCTTTTTAATCCCCCTCCCCAATCGTTTGTAATAAATATGATATGTCAAAGGTTCATCATACCGATGATCATCTGAAAATCATTTATGATGTCATTAGATGGATGATTGCAGGAAGATATTCTATGATAGAATTTGTAAACGAGTAAATTTTATGATGATAAAGGCTGTTTAGGTGGATTCAAGATAAATAATCATATAAATAACATCACATGGACTTAAATAATTTTATTCTATCTAAATAAGAATTTGAAGAGAAAGAGTCGATTATATATTGAGGTACAAGATTAAAGTGACTAGTTACAGTAGATCTGGAGAAGATAAGTAAAAATAAGTTTCATACTAATTATATAAATTTATTTGGATCATTTAGTGGAGAATTATTGAACTATATAGACATCTACTAGAATGATAATGTGCGAATCCTTACTAAATTTTTTAAATACTATCATATAGATAATTCATAGTGGTTCAATCCATGTTTTTTTATCTATATGGGATAATTAATTCAAATACTATTCTTTAATAATGAAGTTAAAAAATATTGAAGTTGTTTTTTTAGGTGAGGTTATTCACTAATCATTAAGAATATTCTAGAAGTATTGAGAGGAATATAGTGAATTTACTTGTTTGGGAGTTTTAATTTTGGGTAATTTACATAGAATGTAGATGAATTGTTGTTCCCAACATCAATACAATGAGTGAACAAATAAATACGGGTCTATGAAATTTTTTTACTAATAATTTACAAAAATAGAAAAATTTGATACACCTATGTGTTTAAAATAAGTTCGAGTTTCAGAAAAAGTTGGTAAAAGAAGAGAGAATAAAAAACTATATAATTAGACATAGTCATAGGTTTTTAGACACATGATGAAGATTTATTTCTAGTAAATATGATATAGATTTAATTTAGAGTCAAAAAATATATATTCATATCAGATACATCCGAATGAGGAGTATGTTAGACGTATTAGTCATCAATTTCATTAGATGAATATTATGAATAGATTTTTAGGGTGATAAATTTTATTCATCAAAGAGATATTAGATAATTAGTGTAATATTATGAGGTTTACCATTATAGGAATATCATATAGTGTTAGAAAGTGCAGTGGGTGAAGATAATTGATGGATGTATTATATGGGGAAATTCCAGAGGAAACATTATTGAGCTGTGATGAAACATTTTCCATCTTGTTTTTGGATTTGTGTCATATAAAATAGTTTTTATGGAAACCAGTTAGTGTAATAAATGATATTGGGATATATAATAATCCTAATGAGAGTTTTCTTATTGTAAAAAACTTCTATTAGAGTGAATTTACATGGACCAATGAGAGTAACTATAACAAGTATTGTGTCACCCACACTGGTGGTGAACACTATACATCATTCATGTCAATCATTACATTATTTTCAATACATTAAATTGAGGTTTTAATATAATTATTACAAGTATAATATCTTCAAAATTTTATATTGTTTAATTTTTAGATAATTTAAATATTAAAATTTCACCACTAATTCAACTCCCTCTCGTTTATAGTGGTAATCCTGATCACAAGGAACAACATCAATAATGGGTATGAAATAAAGGTAGATAAAAATATACATTTCCAAAATAAAAATAATATAATAAATATGATATTTATATATTTATATATTAAATAAATACATAAATATAATCATCCTTGTGGGTCGGTGAATAAAAATAAAACATGTAATTTCATAGAGAAGTTAGTACATATGTACATATGAGTGATGTTCTCATATTCCATTAGATAGATGAGAAAGAGATAATGGTTATTCCATCATCATAATAACAATTCATTACATTGGAGATACTGATTTCACTACATTTTTTTATAATATTTTTGTGGATGATGTGGAAGAAGAAATTAACGTGAAATAAATCAGTTACAACTATTACCTCTTATCTATGTATCTTCATCTAGTGTACACATCAAGCCATCATAGGATGGTCTTTTGTGAGAAAGTGACCTATATGTTAAGTGGATGAATACATGGAATATAATTTTTTAAGTGATTTGTAAAGACCTTGGCCCTAGTTTCCCGTAGTCAGTGCCAAAACATGCTTTGTAATTTTTGTTATAAAAGAAACTAAATAATTACAAAACACAATACAGAATCAATGTCATTTTCTGTTGCAGGTTTTGTAGAATTAGATACAAAATTAAATTTCAGAAAAACTATATAGAATGAAATTAATTAATCATAAAATTATTTAGTGCATGAATCATCTTCAATGAAATAAGAATCACAAGGAATTATACTATACATTTTAAATTTAATGTTAAAACATAGGGTGTGCTATCATTTTTCCTAGTAAGGGGTTTTGAAATCAATAAAAAACTCCTTAAAAAAATTTTATTGGAATAAAAATTTATATGTAAATTTACTTTTAATTATATTTATAAAACACTGAAATTCGTATAATATAGAATACAATAATTTCATAAAATAATTATATTTGAAATGTTCATCTTGAATTCTCCAATGAAAATAATAATTTTTGGTGGGTTATTTATGGTACTTGACATACTATTCTAAAACACAATGTAACTAGTCACAAGTCAAATCGAAAACAGTTTTCTAAATCTTATGGGTTCACTCTCCATATCATATCAATCATTATACTAGTTCTAATTTTTAAAAATAATTTTAATAGACTTGTATTTCTCAATCCTAACAAAAAACATTTCAAAAATACATACATAAAATAATTTTATTTAAATAAAATAACATTTCATATAACATTCCATCAATATATTATTAAGATTTTATAAATCCGTTTTTAGGAGAATTCAATACCTAAAATGATTATATATATTTAAAATTTAAAAAAAAAATGCAAAATCAAATATGTACACATGTGTATAAAAATATATAAGATGCCACCTAATAGTTTGATAATGGTTTTACATAAATATTCAAGACATATGAAGTGGTGCATAAAAAAATTTTAACTTGAAATAATATATTTTCTTGGGTTGGCACATAAAATAATAATAAAAATCATTTTTTAAAAAATTATACACATAAACTATAAACAAAAAATGATGTACTGAGAACAATTTCAAACCATTGAATATAGAATTGAAAATGAATGCCTAATTCCCTTTATTTCTTAAAAAAATAAAAATATATTATCATGTATATATATATATTTATATTATATATAAAATGATATAATTAGAATATAATCACACACGTTGATAAAAAAAAACCATCCCCTTGGAAAACATAGACTTTAAAAAAACCTGTATCATATGAATTATGAAAAACATAAAATTTTATAGGTAGATATCATTATATATATATATATATATATATATATATATATATATTATTAAGAAATATAATCTAATTAGAATAAAATCATCCCTTACTACCAATAATATTTAGAAATAAAATGTAAATCATAAACCCTTAACTTATATTTTTTTAAAATGGGTAATCATATATGAATAGATATAAATTCATATACACATATATCTGAAATATATATATATATATATGTGTGTGTGTGTGTAAATATTTATAAAAATAATATAGTTTGATAAAATTAAATAAACCCTAACATGTTTTTGGATCAAATGAGGGACTAAGGGTTGATATGAATGGAATTGAGAATTAGGGAAGTAAATGATCAAGTGTTTAGAAATGCGTGAGAGAGGGTTTAAATAAAATTTGTATTTTAAAATAATTATACCCATTTTTGATAAATTGTACATGGTTTTGGACCTATTTAAACAATTTTGATGAATCAAATATTGAATAATTGTAAAGAAACCCCTAATTTTAATTAAACAATAGTAATTATTAGAGAAAAATAGAAATGATATATATTATATTCCTGGTTTAGGGATGATGAAGCATGGAGATAAGGATTTGTTTTTAATGAATAAAACCATTTGGGTCATTTTTTGGAAGATAAATCAAGGTGGGTCCATGTATGAAGATAGAAGGGGTTTCGATATGTGGAGAGAAATGGAGGATATGGAACGTGGTGTCAACTCACTAGTGCGACATGAGCTCAATAAGGGGGAAGTGTAGTGGGGAAGATAATATGAATGAAAATTAATAGCCTGGATTGAGTATTAAATGATATAAAAAAAGAAAGAATCCATAAAATTATATAACGTAGAGACATGAGGCCTGATCAGGGAAAATGATGGTGGATGGATGATATCGCAAGAAGAAGAAATGTGATGTCGAGATTTGATCCTATTGTAACACCCCATGATTTTATTTTTAAAGATTATTTTAATGTATTTCATGAGTTGTGTTGTATGATAAATCAAGATTATCTTGTGCTATATGCAACACTATATTAGCATGCAGTATATGCACCACTATTCATTGCCTATGTTACACATAATTACGAGTTCCTTTGATAAAATTCATTTCACCCAACATTGAGTATAGATTTCATTTAATTTATAAATGAAAAAGTATTGATTATGATATATGAAACACCAAATAAATATTTCATGACATGAAAACACTAACTCGGCTTGCGTTACACACATAAGTGACCTTCCTCGATAGCTTACGTTGTACGTGATACCGAGTTTCACTAAACAAAGATATATTATTAAAATATTACTATTTAATGGGATATTAACTTTCCATTATGAGTTATATTAACCACATTTGGAATATTATAACATTATATTTAATCATAATCATTTTCCAGAATATCATATGAGAAAAAAATCAATTTTTCAGATAAATGATGTATTTTTCAAAAAATGATGTTTTACCGCCTTTTGATAGAAAATCTATTTAATTTCAAATTGAAATTTAAAATAATTTATTTATATAGTCATATAATCCTTTTAATTCGTTTTAAAGTGTAATTGAATTAATTTTATTATCATTTAATCAATTTTTGGTCATTGGAAGTAATTTCACTTTTAAATTGGACATAAACACATGAATTTTTTTTATAGTTTTTACTTCTTAAAAACCGATTTTTTTGTTTTGAATATAGGAATTAAATTTAAATGAATTACTATATCTTATGTGTTTTGAATTTTGGAAAATTGATTCCATGTTTAAAATTAGAAGGTTCAAATTATTTAAATAGGTACCTTTTATTTTTAGATATTATGAAAAGTTATTTGAGTAATTATTTTATTTACCATGGTTAAAGGATAAATCTTGTAAATAAGGGTAAATTTTAATATTATAATAATATTAAACTTCCCTAACACATTCCTAATCCTTATTTTGATTTTGGGTCCTAATGGATTCACTTGGATGTGAAAATGACATTTTATAAGAATTAATTTGAAGTAAATATAATTATAACCTAAACATATATCTTTTACTAAATGTATTTCTATATAGGGTTATATAACTAATCTATGTGTATATAAATAATAAATATAAATATAAAATTATTTCTTAAATCATGTTGTTTTATTCATAATTTTTAGAAATTAAATTAATAGATTTAATAATGACCAAATAATGATGCAGTAATTTCTTCATTAATAAAGGATTAAAATAAATGATATTATAAATGTTATAATAAATGTAAATTGGTATTTTAATGTCATCCATTTATTTTAGGGATTATATTTAAATATTATATTTTCTTTAATGACTTATTTTCAAAGTAAATAGGTTGTAATGATTTTTTAAAATATTCATGTACAAATAGTGTCCAAAATTGACCAAATTCTAAAATTAAAACATAAAATAGTTTATCAAATGATATTAAATTCCTAAAAAACTATGATTAATCAAAATGGTTAATATAGGTACAAATATGTCTTATATTACTTTTTTGGGTTATTTGACATGATATGATAATTACATTAACCCACAATTAGTAAAGAATATGATAACATGGTAAGATTAAAAAGGGTAAAATAAGAGTTAAACCAAAACGATAACGACAAAAAATATATTCAAAAAAATTATTAAAATTATTTTATGATGGTTATTTTAAATATAAACATAGTTTATTATAATTAAATAATTTTTAGAACATTTATAATAGAAATTCAATTTATAATAAATTAATATTTTTAGAGTTTCCTAAAGTGACCCACTCCTCTCTTATAAAATGGCACTTCATCCCTTTCCACTTCACTCCATTTTGAGCCTTCAAGTTCAACCAAACACTACCCATTTCTATTATCCACATAACTAGTTACATCCTAGTGGATTAATCTTCTCCCAGTACAATCTCTAATTCACAAAGAAGAAATTTAACGGAGGCATGTCGATGAAGATGTAATATTTTCTATCGATTTTATCAAATTTATATTTTCTTATACTTCATCTTCATTAGTTGATTACTATAAAGTAATAAAATAAGTGTCACTAATATTATGATATTCTATTATAAATATAAAAAAATAATATTTCACCTTCAATCCATCCTACGAAAATTGAAATCACCACACGTGCGTACGTACGACATACCATCCCCTTGTCATGTTGTAATTTTTTTTCACCACCACCATAATTGGATGTGTATAATGGTGGAAATAATAACTATATATGATTATTATAACGTGATTCTATTTTCGAGATATTATACCCCATTCAATTCTATACCATTCATCAATTATGGGAACGATATCGTCGCTCGTGCATACATACGTCTTACCGTCTCCACGATGCGATGTGATTCATTCTACATAATATTCATTATACCTTGATTAGATAGATTAATTGATTGAATAAATATTATATATATTATACTAAGACCTTCTTTTAAATGATATAACAATAAACTAAAAATGGGAATCCGAACTTATCTGACAAATCATACATAAGAATATGAAGCAGTTAATACACAAATAACAAGTAAAAATGAAATGTTACTAAAAAAAAGATGAATATATGATCATAAATGTTATCCAAAAAATTATTATGAATCTGTAATAAATCAGTAACATTATTTAAATCATTATACAGGAGGTTTGGATACATACAAATCATATCTGACCTATGGTAAGGGATAACTTTGCCAATCTCATTTTTATGCGAGATAGTTTCTTCGTAAGTATTTACTGGGGATATATTTATCAACCATGTACATGATTTCTAACTTTTTTATAATTTTTTTAATATGATTATATTTATATTTAAAATCATTTTTACCCAATTTTTTACTTTAACTATGTGGTATGGAAGGAATATTTATTTTGTTTTCCATACGAGGAACATTTTAACATTTCTAGTAAAAGTACGAGGAGAATATTTTATTAACTTATACAAAATTAATTGATTTATTTAATATTTCAAGATTCCTTATATAAAAAATATTTCTCTACACTATTTATGTTATATTTTTAACTCAATTGGTTTCTTTTAAAATTGTGCATCATTTTTAGAAAAGAAAACTAATTTTATGAAGAAAGGATATTTTCTTCAAGAACAATATTCTAGTGGTTTATCAAAATTATTTTCCATCTAAGATGAAACTTTTAAATATTTTTATTTTTTTCCCTATTTTTACTATGACTAGATTTTTTAAATAATTAAATCATTTCTTATATGGATTATGTCATGATGGAATGATGTTTAAGAAACCCATTTGATGGATTATACAATGATGAATGATTTAGGTATTTGTGGAACATGTAAGAATGATTTCATTATGAGATGGGTGGGACCTATATCTCCTTCCAATTCATTGGGTAAATATTTATATCTCATGAGATAGACGTGAATAGAATGAGAAGTAAATCTGGTTCAATAATAAATCGTTTGAACAATAAGTAATCCCGGTTCAGTAATGGACTTTGTCCAATGTGATGGTTTTGGCAGCAATGCCTTGGTTACTATAAAAATGATATTATGTGCTATTAGTTTTCCATAGTTAAATTTTGTATACCAATGTGATTCTATCATGGTTAATGTTCTTTTATGATCTATTTCTTATGTACTTCCAATATTTATGTCATTTCTCAAGATTGTGATGTTTAAACATTATATTCATGTTTTTACATTTAAATATTTATGTTTTTTTTATATTCCCTATATTTACCCTTAATAAGCATTTTATCTCACCGTTTTTATGTTTTCTTTTCCCCAGGATATAAATAATATTTATTTGTAGGAAAACAAAAAGGAGAAGATCTTTGTGGGAGATATTGAAGATCTTTAACCATTATTAGAAGATTATGTTATGTATTTTGAAAGGCACAAAACTAATACAGTGTTTAGGTATCTATTTGTTTCATGTATTAAGTATTCTGAAAAATAAATTTAATGTCCATTTATTTCATGCTTTGGTCTCTATAGTTGGTATCAGAGTGAAGTTTTAGTTTAGATTTGGAAAATAGGACGCAAAAATTCAGGGAGAACTCTAGATACATTTCTGAGGTATGTCTAGGTATGTCCCTGAGGATAATTATATGTTTAGGATACATTCCTAAAATTGTGATAATGATACTGAATAACCTAGGATAAAAACTAAGATGTTATTGATTTAAAGTAATCCACCATGATAATTTTTTTCCCTTGTACGATTTTTGCCTCTCACACTATTCTTTTTGGGTTTAGACAATGGATGAAACCTAAAGAAATGA
The DNA here is from genome assembly GCA_963277665.1 of Viscum album. NCBI lineage: Eukaryota > Viridiplantae > Streptophyta > Magnoliopsida > Santalales > Viscaceae > Viscum > Viscum album. The sequence goes on from OY728135.1 coordinate 1,299,314,144, forward strand.
TGTTAATGATTAATGAACTGGGAAATGAAATGATTGTATTCCTGGACAACCAAATTTTATTGTAGATGGAGTGAAAAATCTTATTGCAATAATTACCCAATCTATGAATCATTCAAGACTTCCAATTGAGTAGAGAGGAGAACAATATTCTATTGAGTCCATAATGAGGCAACACATACCTTCCATCAGTGGGTCTTGTAGTTCAATTGTTATTGAACAATGGATCAGTACCATTGAAAATATGATTTCCACCCATCAATGTTCATAGAATGAAAAATTTATTTTGGTTGGCTGTCATTTAGAAGTTGAAGCGGACTAGTGGTGGACTTAATTAAGAATACATGGAAGTAAATGAAAGTGAATCCATGGAATGGGATGAGTTAAAGAACATAGTTTTCAATATGTACTTCCCTCTTATTCTTTGATCAAAGATTTAAAAGGAGTTCCTTGAGATTAAGAAAAAGGATGTTGAATCTTTTGCTACATTCGAAAAAAATTTACAAGGCATTAAATGTATGGTTCTGGATTCATCATCCAACCTCCATGTAATGTTGATTGATTATTCAGTGTCATAAAACCATGTATTTGAAAGGGTATTAACTAAAATATAATTCAGTAGATATGGAGAGATTTTGTATTGTTCTATCAAGGTAGAACTGGAAGTTGGTGTTACATATCCATCTCATGGTTTTAAAAAGAAACGATAGATGGTGTTCAAGGGAAAATATCAAAACAATGGTGAAAAGAAGATGAATGTTTCCTTATGATCAAAGTATGGATTGAAACATAAAGGTAATTGTCTTCGAGGGACTAATAGATGGTTTATGTGAGGAAAAGAAGTTCATTGGGAAATTTAATGCCGATGTTATGGGAAAATGATGTGTAATGATGAGAACAATGAAAAGGCTACATAGAATGTAACACCTACCATTCAATGCTACAAGTGCAATGACGTTGGGAATTATTCTAAAAAATTCCCTAGTCCAAGGGTTAATGATCATCGATGAGAAAACTCAGAGGTAAAAAATAAAGGGAAGTCACATGTGATCACTGTTGGTGAAGTTGAGTATGATAATGAAGTGGTGGAATGATAATGTTATTATGTATTGGGATTCCAAAATAGTGTTGTGGAATCTCATTTACTGTATTATGGAATATTGGAATATCTATATATTGTTTAACTTTTGTTTTCAATAAGTATATGGTACTGATAACAATGAAAAGTGATTAAAATATTTTCGGAATGATCATGAAATGCGCATAATGAATAGATAAAGAGTTAATGAGATGTTTTATAGTATTAATGATCTCATGACTGATATAAGGACAATGTGATATCATGGTACGAGTATATAATTTTTTTTGGTGGGTGGAAAGATTTAATTTTGATAGAATTCATGTTTTCACTAATGTTCTATTATAATTCATGTTATTAGCTTTTTTTAAGAGAATACATGATCAAGGTATTCACATGTTTGTAATGTGACAACTATGAACTTCCAAATGAGATATTGGAGACAAATGTTATATCGATTTAGTTCACCTCCTTATAAAGTTTTATTTTTTTAGTTTTTGGAAGGATTGTATTAATATCCATTTATGGATATTATATGTTATATTTTAATTTATTTTGGTTAGATTAATGTATTATCTCACTATAGGTTGACTTTTTCATATTTGATAACCCGTTATAACCTTTTTATAGAGATATATGGAATGATGTTTCATTATATTTCATGATATTCTATGCCTCAAAAAATGGAAAATGCACCTTTATATCGTTAAATAATTTATGATGCAGAAATAGTTTAGGGAACAACCAATAGTGTGATTGTACTGAAATCTTGTAAATATTTCTTCACATGTAATAATTAATCAACCTTTGGAAAAATATCATGAAACAAAAAATGTAATGCTAGTACCTTATTATCTGATGAATTATATAATCCCTTAAATCTCCACATATTTGTGGCTTTCTTGAAGTTAACTTTCTATAAACCATATTCTCTATCATTATCCATCAAAACATTATTGTTAGATTCCACTTCCATATCATTATTTTCACTTACCACTTATGTTCTCCAATATTGAAACACATTGACGAGTTAATTTAGGTAACCATTATGTCTCTAGAATTCCTTCTAAAATTGATTTTTTACTATCCCTTTTTAAGATGTGGGTTTCCATGAAAGAATCTTTGAAGTAGTAAATCATTTATAACCCCGAAAAATTTCGTGGGAGGAATTCATTTTTAGAGAGGTAGAATGCAACTCCCCAAGATTTCATGATAGAGATTCATTTATTGTCCTTGATGAATTGTGTTGTATGCTAAATAGATATTAGCTTATTCTATAGGCAACACCGTATCTGTATGCAGTATAAAAAACACTATTTTTGGATGGTGTTGCACACAATTTCAAGTTCCTTTGATAGAATTAATTTCATGAAACGCTGAGTATAGATTTTTTTCAATGTATAAATGAAAAAAGTTTTGATTATTATATATGCAGCACCAAAGGAATGTTACACTACACGCAACACTATATTGTCTTGCGTTACACGCAAGAGTGACTTTCCTCGATAGCTTGCATTGTATGTGATACCGAGTTTCAATGAACAATGATATATTATTAAAATATTATTATTTAATGGGATATAAACAAGCCATTATGAAGAGTATTAATCAAAATTTTAATTTTATAACATTATCATTCATCTTACACATTTTCTATAACATGGTATGAGAAAAAAATCAATTTTTTAGAGAAAAGAATTATTTTAAAAAACATAGATTTGCATCCTTTTGATAGCGCACCAAATTTAAATCTTTTTTTGACACTTTTATAAGCTAAATTTGGTAAGATAAAATTTTTATTTGAAACTGAGTCATAAAAAAATACTTCTATTGAATTTTTGTTATTTTTCTGATAAAATTAAAATTTTAATGAATAGTGAATAATACTGTATTTTAATTCAACACATCAATTTCATCTAATTTATTTATATTGATATATTATATTTTATAATAGGTTTTAAAGTTAAATTGTATTAATTTATTATCATTTAATCCAATTTTGGTCATTTAATGTAATTTTACTTATAATTGGAATGAAAAACATGTCAATCTTTTGATATTTATTACTTCTTAAAAAACTGAGGTTTTGTTTTGACAACAGAAATTAATTTTAAATTAATTACTATAACTTATGTATTTTTAATGTGTAAAAGGGGATTACATACTTTCAATCATTGGGTTCAAATATTTTAAACAGTTAACATTTATTTTTGGATGTTATGTATAATAACATCAGTAATTATTTTATTTACTATGGTTAAATCGTAAATCTTGAAAATAAGGGTACAAAATAATATTATAATGATATTAAACTACCCTAAAACATGTACTAGTCTTATTTTATGTGATATTTGTAAACATGGTAATTCTTGAGTCGATTTTGGGACCCTGTGGATTCACTTGGATGTGAAAATTACATTTTATAAGAATTAATATATAGGAAAGATAATTATAACCTAAACATATATCTTTTACTAAATCTATTACAACATTGAGTAATTTAACTGATATATATGTCTATAAATAGTATTTATAAATATAAAAAGTTTTCCTACATCATTTAAATTTTTTGATAAATTTTAAGAATTAAATTAATAAATTTAATAGTGACTTAATGATGAAGAAGTGATTGCTTCATTAATAAAAGATTCTAATAAATGACAATATAAATGATAAAATAGATGTAATTTGGTTATTTTTATGTCATAAAATAATTTTATGGATGAAATTGACATATTATATTTGAGTTAAGTCATTTTTAGCTAAGGAATCAGGTTATTATGAATTTTTTATAATGTCATGTATGAATAGTGTCCCAAATTAACCTAATTCATAACTTAAAACATTAAATAGATTATAAAATGATATTAAATTCACAAAAATATAAAATTCATCCAAATGGTTAATATAAGAACAAATATGTTATAAATAACTTTTTCTGGGTCATTTGACATGATATTGTAAATAAATTAACCCACAATATGTAAATAACATGATATCACAGTATGATTAAAAAGGAAAAAATTAGGGTTAAAAAAAGATAAAAATAAAAAATATATTCAAAATTGGTTATAAAATAATTTAATGATGGGTATTTAAACAAAAATTATATTATATTAGAATTATATAAGTTTTTAAACATTTGTAATTGAATTTGAATTTATAATAAATTAATATTTAGAGAGTTTCCTAAAGTACCTCACTCCTATCTTTTAAAAGAGAATCCCCTCCTATTCATATTAACTCCATTTTTCACCTTAAAGATCGTCCAAAACATGAATATTTAACTTTTAAAATTACCAAGCTACATCCTTAGGTTTTGTTCTTCTCCAAAGACTATATCTAGTGCCCAATGAGGAAATTTAAAAGAAGGCACATCGAGGAGGAGGTAATCTCTTCTACGAATTCTATCAAATTTCATTATTTTTATAATTCCTATTTATTAGTTGTTTCACTATAAATTAATAACATAAGTATCAATCATATGATGATATGTTATTATAAATATTAAACAACTCTATTTAAACTTCTATCCTACCTATGAAAAATGAAATCTCTGCACGTGTGTACGTATAACATACCATCTCCACATCGTGGTGTAATATGTTTTTCACCACCACCTTACTTGGATAGGTATAATGGTAGAAATAATTACTATATATTATTATTATAAATTTATACTAATTATTATATTTACACACCATTTACTTCAATACCATTCAATAATTAGGGGAACGATGTCATCACTCTTGCATATATACATCTTATCATCTCCACAGTGCAATGTGATTCTTTCTACATAATATTCATTAAACCATGATTATGTAAATGAATTTAATGAATAAATATGATATATATTATACTAATAAAATTATTTAAATGATATAACTATGACCTAAATATAGTAATAATAACTTATTTGACAAAACATACATTTGAACGTAACACATTTTTAACATGAATAACGAGTAACAATGAAATGTTACTAACAAACAGATAGAAATATGACCATAACTGTTATCATAAAAATGATTACGATAATGTAATAAATTATTCATGTTATTTAAATCATTATTCTGGAGGTTCAGATATATATGAATCATATCACACCTAAATAAAGGGATAACTATTCAAATATCATTTTTATTTGACATTGTTTATTCATAAGTATTTACTGGGGATATATTTATAATCCATGTCCATATCTTATAATTTTTTCATACAATAATTAATATTTTTCTATGTTTATTTAATGTAATATTTACCACTTTTTGACTTTTACTATGTGGTATGAATGGATCTATTCTTTTTTTACCATAAGACGAACTTTTTGACTTTTCAGGAAAAAGTACGTAGAGAATGTTTTTTAAACATATATGACTTGAATAGATTTTTTTTTGGTTTCATGATGCCTGATTTACTTGAAGATTGCTCTTAAATAATTCACGTTTATTTTAAACTAAATTATTTCCTTTTAAAATGTTATGTAATTTCTTAGAAAATAAAATGTTTTTGAAGAAGAAATGCTATTTTCCTCAAGAACTAAGTTCTAGTAGTTTATCAAAAAAAATTTCCATCTAAGATGAAACTATTTAAATAGTGTTATGTTTTCTATCCCTATTATTAAAATTATGTGATTGTGTTAATTTTGAAATGGTATTTTATATAGATTATGTTATGATTGAATGATGTTTAAGAAACCCATTTTACGGGTTATGCTATGATGAAAGGTTTTTGCAATTGTGGCACATGTAGGAATGATTTCATTATGAGATGGGTGGGACCTATATCTCCCTCCAATGCATTGGTTAAGGATTTATATCAAATGATATACACATTACTAGAACGACAAGTAAACCTGGTTCTATAATACATGGATGGAGTGGAATGTAAACCTGGTTTGGTAATGGAATTTTTCCACTATAATGGCCTTGGTAGCAATGGCATGGCTACTAGGGAAATCAAATTATGTTCTTATAATTTTTCCACAATTACATGTTTTATTTCAATCAATTATATCACATATAATGTTCTTTTATGATCTATGCCTTACGTACTACCATGATTTATGTCATTGCTCATGATTTTGATGTTTAAAATTTATATTCATGTCTTTTACATTCAAATGTTTTTGGTTTATATTATGTTCTCTATGTTTAACCTTACTCAGCATTTTATCTCACCCTTTTTATATTTTCTTTTCCCCGAGATATATATATTTTTTACTATTCAGAAACAAAAAGGGGAAGATATTTATGTGTGATGATGACGATATTTCACCATGATTAGAATATTATGTTCCTTGTTTCCAAAGGCATTAAACTAATACGGTCTTTGGGAATCTGTTTTTTTATGTATGAAGTATTCCTCAAAATAATGTAAAGTTTATGTAAGTCATGCTTGGGGCTCTACACCCACGTTTAGAAATGCATTCCACATCGAAATAATTTGGTTTCTAAGACCAAATTATAAGGCTAAATGTGGATTCCATCATTATATAACATGAAAACACAGACTCAGAACAATGGCCCTACATATGGGCCATGCAGGCTTTCACCCAACCAACACTCAAACCAGTTCTTGATCATGTTATGATCATTTTGAAACTAACCCTATAACTTGGATGACATCAATGACAACATGAGTATCATCACCTAGGACTTTGGTAGAAATAAACTTGTTGGGGTTGACCCATTGAGGGTCCTCTAGCCATGTTGTGGTAGTCCCCAAGCCTAAGGCTGAGTGATTTTTTTCAAACTAATAAAATTATATTTTATGACAAAGTTAGCCAAAATATCTATTATTTTTAAATTATAAGAATTTTGTTTCTATTCAAATTCCATATTATAATTTTAAAATTAAAATTCATAATAACCATCAAATTAAATTATCTTAATAAATTATTTAAAAATTTATTCAAATAAAAACCACTACATTATATGACTTTATTATTACATTAAAAAATTTATAATTTTAAACACTTTAAACTAATACTGTGTATAAAATTACAATGGTTATATAAAAACATAAATAGTCACTAAAACACCAATGACCAATAAAATAATATGGATAGAAAAGTTTATATAAATTCTCATGTTTACGGGTATCCAAATGTACAACAAAAATTCCCCAAAATTGTGTCTGACTTTGCTTGGATACTTAGTATTATTATTATTATTATTGCTATTTTATTTATTATTAAGATGGTTCCCATAGATGGAATCTACATAATTATTCTTATTTTGCTGATGTGAGGTCTTCTAGTTGAGTTATGTGAGCTTGTAATGAGTTTTCAAATTTATTTTGGTCTTTAGAATTATAATGCTATAATGAATTTCTGTTTTATTAGTGGAAATATTTATTTTATATTTTTATTTCTAGATTTTATCTGAAATAATTACATTTATTTACATTAAATAATAATAATAAGTAATAAAATAAAAATGATATTAATTACACTATTGTAATAATCGTTCAGGGAGTAACATGTTGGATGAGATTGAGTTCTCAAATTGTGTGAATAAGAAATAGTAAGAGTTTACCCTTTATAATTGAGATGAGTAACACCCTTGTAATTATTTAACATTTTAGAATAATATAATATCATTTTCATAGGAAAGTGGAAAAAAATGGATAATGTTAATAGTACAAGATAATGGAGGGTCTAACTATATTCATCTAATCAATATTAGACATTTTGTATTGATATTTAAAGACTTATATCTTTTTTACCACATATAACAAATTTTAACCCTTACCATAGTGATTAAACACAAACCTGGTATTTATTCACTATGAAAAAATTTTTCCTAGTAACCAAATATGAATATAATGATTCAAAATATGGAAACAATTTTTAAAATTTAATTTTCTATATGTTGTAAAATTTATTCTTAAAATAATCATTAAAATTGTAAAATAATTTTTTTTAGGAAATTAAAATCTTAAAAATAAGAATAAATGTACTCAAATTATGTGCAATTTAAAAACAATTATATGAATTTTAAAATACTTTACTGAATATATTATCTAAAAATTTCATTAAAATCATTCATTAATCATCAATAAATTAATTTATTAACATAAAAATTCATTGCACATATAATGTTTTTTTCTAAAAATTAATATTTTTACCCTTTGATTCAATGCCATTATTTCACACAAATTTTTAATAAATTTATGAATCAAAACTAATTTTTATATAGGTTTAAATAATAATTTTCAATATTTTTAATAATCAAAATAAAATGAAATAAATTATAATGAATTATAAAATCATAAAAAAATGTTAATAAAGGAAAAAATTCATTTTAGGAAAAAATTAAAAAAGAAATTTTGTTTATCATTTATAAATGAACACATATAATCCATGTAATCATTTTATTAGAGAAATTTTATCTTTAAAATTTATTTATTCCTATCCTAAAAATTGTATAATTATTTAAAAATTTATTTTTCAATTAAAAAATCACATTATTTTCTCATCGATTAATGATATTTGAAGAAGTGGCTTTGGCCATTTTTATGGAGAAAAACTATTCTCAATTTCAATTAATTATATATTAATTTAATTTATTTAATTTAACATAATAAGTAATTATACACATATGTATGTTTTTGGATGCAGGCATATTTATAAAACACATCAAATTTGTTATAGAGATATATATTTTAAAATATTCAGGTGTTACATTCAATGCCAATTATAACAATGTATCCCTTAAAATTATTTTACTCTATTAGAAAAATGAGGAGAATTATGTCTCATTATATCCTTAGGTTCTGATTTAGATTCCATATTTTTATGTTTATATCACGACAATTTGAACAAATGAGTGAAACATTTCAATATCACTTTATCAATGCAATCGAGAATATTAATAAATCTATTCTAATTAAAAATATCACACTCCCATGATAAAACCATGGAGTTGTGTATATGTGATGTATCATGAAGGTAATTTCTTAGAAGAGATTCCTTGAACATGTCTTTAATTTAGGAGACGTTCGGTAGAAGTGTTGGGTGATATGCTATTTTATCCACTTGATCTTAAATTTAAAGGCACCAAAGAATCTAGTGATTAACATCAAATTCCATCAAAATATAATATCCTTATTATTATGAGATATTAATTTGAACACATTATCAACAATTACATTATATGGATAACAAAAATGATTCCATGTAGAAGGTTTCTCTCATATCTATGATATTCTAAGGTGTTTCTCAATTGTTTTATCTATATCATCTATTTTATTTGTGAGATCAGTTCCAAAGAGAATTCATTGTCCAACTTCATCCCATAATTTTTATGTTCATCGCATCCCTCAATATAGGGATTTATATTAATCCATATGAATAATAAATTGAAAGGAAGTATGTATGAATATTAATCAATAGGTCAGAATTGATCCCACAAACCATTGAAAACCATTGGTTAATATCTTATAATATCATTATGGATTTTAATATCTCTCTCAGACTAACATTATTTTATGAGGATGATATTCTATGTTAAATTTAAGACTAATTTTCAATGACTGTTAATGAATTATCTATAACATTTTGTGAAAACATTAATATCAATTAAACAAGGATCATAGTGATACTCTAGGAAATATTAAAACTTATTGAATTTATATCCTAGAAATTTGGATAATTGAGATGTATTTTGTGATAATAATGAACATTTGTGACTTCATAAGGAAATTTATTTCACCAAAATTGAAATATATCATATATATTTTTTATGGAGTCCAATATAAAAAATATACGGTGATGTTTTCCCATTTTTATTAATTTATGGGTAATGGTTGTATAGTCCCCTTAGACAAATTATTTTTATCCTGAACCATCCAACAAAATATATATCAAGATTCATAATCCGCAATATCTATCTTCATGTTGTCCCATAAGAAATTATATTGAAAATTTCTATACATCACTATACTCCCATGATGGATAGATAATAATGAAATATGTATAGAATGAAACATTTATTTTTTTAAATTTTAATATTCATGATACACATACTCGGTTTTGGAAGCAGATCATTCCATAACTATCACTGTTGAATTCTTGAATAATCCATACCTACCTTTTCATCATTTCAATCTCAATTGGTGTATATTGATTCATCGGATTAATTAATTATTGAACATTTATCTTTGAAAAACATGACTTACCTACTTACAACATTATTTTATTATCCATAAAAATCATATAAATAAATAATGAATTTCTTTCAATCCTCATCAGGTACTGGCTATCTTTGTCTATCTGACCTAAAGAATCATCCAACATGAGCCTTTCCATTGTAATAATGTGACAAGAAATTTTTATCTTTAATCCCCTCTAATAATATCCTTTAGAAAATATTCATCCCATTTAATGTGATTATTTGTTTCATGACCTTTTTATATTTAAATATAGTCCACCATTCACCATTAAGATATTTACTCCATACATTCAAATAAAAAATTGTCAAACCTATCCCAAAATTTTTTATTGTGTAATATGTTGATGAAAATTTTATTTTTTTGGAGGAATACACCAAGAATTTTTAATTCTTCATGAGAACATATCCCATTCCATTATATAATTCATAATTGTAGATCAAAAAACCTTATCCATTTTAGGTAGTGTGAGTAATATTTCACCAACAAACATTATATTTTATTATATGATATTATAATTATATTATTCATGCCAAATTATAATGACATAATTCTATGTCCCCTTGGTTTGATTATTTTACATCTATGATCAATTTATCAAAAATAATTGAGAGTATCTAGCCATCCCATTGACACTATGGATCATAAACACCAGGGTTTTTTAAAGTACAATGTTCAATAACTTCCATATTTTATGGTACAAATGATATTACATCTCTCGTAATTCCATTACCCAATAATGATTCTTTATGATTTCAAAATTTAAACCTAATAGAATTTGAATATAGCTTACATTTCTAATGTAATTCAACCGAATTATTAAATAATTTTTATAATATTTTGATGTCATTGAATATTTTACAATATCTTTTATATATACTACAACACATTTATGATCATAATCTATGAAGACTAAATTATTTATATGCATGAAAATTGTAGGGCCATTGGTAACTCCAATATCTATAAACCTAAATTGATTTTTTAAACACGTCATACCAAATGATATCAAATAAATATCATCCAACATTATTGTTAATTGATGATATCTTGACCTAAGTTAAATATTATAAAATTATCGAGCTCTAAACAGATGATCAAAACATTCATAAATATATTATAGAGGTCAATTTTTCAACATAGTGATATTGTTATGTTCTTTATAATCAATGAAAACACACATTGACCCATCATTCTACTTAAAAAAAGAGTAGTCTTACCCAATGGTGAATCACTAAGTGTGTAAAAAACCATTTTCAACATTCTCTTATAGTTTACACTTAAATTCCTAAAACATTGTTAGTACCATTATACAGGGAGTAATTGAAATAGGAGTATCACTCAGTATACATTTTATTGATCACAAAACATCATGGTTTTTGTGAATAATATAATAGTATTCAAGAAATATATTGAAAAAATCTCTCAAAACGTCATGTCTTTACTGTTGAGTTTATCCATAGCTATTTCAGAAAATACCCATAAAAAATTAGTATTAAGAATTACAAAAAAAATATTTACATTATATATTATTCTTAATCATCTCATTGATATATGATCATAGGGTGATTTGGAATATCAAACATCAAATCCATTCTCTGGGAGATGACCTGAGAATTTTAAAAGAGATACAATCAATGCCCTAAATCATATCTAATTAAACTATATGGTTAATAAAAATATTATTATAAATCAAATTCTAAGAAACATCTATCATATGTGAGATATATAAATTATTTTAAATCATCATAAATTTTGAAAATTTTCCCAAATAAATAAATATATTATTATTTATTAATTTATTTGGTACTCTTATAAAATTATCTAGATATAAATGTGAAGGTAGAATATTATACAAATATAAAATTAAGATAATAAACTAATATATTTGATTTTGTTTATCATTATTTAATCATAAAAAATGTTAGAGTGATTATAAAGCATCAATAAATATAGTGAGAAATGATATGATAATGAAAATCGTCACAATGATTCCCAAAATTATGACTCCTTTTCAACCTATGACACTTTATGTTTATCATATATCACATGTCATTAATTATAGGTTATATTTAGTACATTTATTATATTCTTCATAACCAAATATAAAAAAACAAATAAACCCAACATTGATGAAAACTAAGGTGACCCGATCATAATGTACACATATATATATAGATTAATACTTAAAATAATACCCAAAATTTCATTCCATTAAACCTTAATGGATAACATTGTTTAGATATTAGATTTATAGTTAGATTATTTCATTAAATATCTTCAATCTCTCCCACAATTTCTATCTCACAAAATAATAATCATTGATATATACTACTTAATACCTTTCTTCATATCCTAGGGAAATTAAAAATACACAAAAGGGTAAGATCATATGATTAGTAAGGGGTAGCATGTAAGTCATTATTCAAATATCATAAATGAGGATGAGGTAAGAATAAGGGGATGACATCCTAATTCAATGTTATAACATTCATACCCAATTAATAATATATTATAAATAAATTGTCATGGAATAATATTTTTTATAAAAGAATACATGAGACTTTAGAGTGTGGAATCATCAATAACAATTTATAAGAAAAATTGTTATATAATAAAAATAAGAACAATGAATTGGAGTGTGTGTGGCAAAACCATTAAAATAGAAAGAACCATTTTGTTGTTCAAGGCTCATAAATAGGACCATCATAACATTGTGAACATAGACACTTAGTGGATTGAGTTTACTCCCCATTTTCTTTTAATTTTTGGTTGATATAGTCAAAAATTTAATGGGTACATTTTGGACCTAGTCGTTTTTTATTGTGATGCAATGTTATATTTGTAATTAACCATTAATTAGAATCGGTTTTTATATGTATCAGTCAATAGATGGATTAATTATAAAGGAGTTTAAGTTGAATTGAAACAATATTAAATATTATTAGTGATATCTTATGGAAATTTGAGGTGGTTGAGTTTTATTTGGAGATGTTAGAAGAGGTTCTAATGAAACTAGATTGATATATTCAATTTTTTTCTTAATAGACTTGGGTGTTTTATCTATAGATGAAAATATTCTATTATAGGAATTTGAATGTATGTAAATTTATCCATGTATATTTTGGTCTATATAAGAAAATATCCCACATTAATAAATTTCACAAACATAGTTTCTAAAATTTATGGTAGTTTTTACCATATAATCCAATTCACATAGTATGTTTTCAAACAAATTATGATATTAACATAGTTATAACTTACTGTATGGTATTTTGGATAAAATAACCACCTATGAAAACTTCATCTTCATATATTATATTTTCCCTCAAATTTATTTCTTCTAAATAAATTAGTCCCCAACATGTAGAATCTAGTATTCAAGATCTAAAACATCACATCTGAAATGTGATAAAATATAAATCATCATAGATTTTGATTTTTATTGTTATTATTTTATCAATTTAATGTTCCATGTTGGTATATTAAAAAAGTCACTATGATGCTTGAGTTTCTATATATTCATAATAAATTTCCAAATATTGAATATGGATTGTTCTTGTGATGATATTGTTCGGCTTATATGTTCAAATAAACATTTTCATATGTTTATCTAGTTTTTATAAATGAGTATTTAAGGTTTGAATATTTGAGTTGCAGGGTTATTTTCAAAATATTTTTTACTGTGTGAGTAGGTGAAAACACTAAGATCATGATTATTTCATATTGAGGTAAAAAATGTTGTTACTAAAAATTAAAAAATGTATTATATATGAATATTGATTGAATTTGGATTTTTTTCAAAATAATTTGTGGAAGAATACTTGATCAAATAAATATTGAAACAAATTCCATGGAAGAAATGCTGTTTTGATAAAGAAATTATATGGTACTATTTATCAAAGTGTCTATTTTATGATATATTCTTATATATGAAGAATAAAAATTCTTCGACATTATCAATATATAGATAATTGTTATGATTGGATACATTTAATGAACTTAAATTAAGTATATTTATAAATATTTAGGATGGAAAAATTTTATTGTGAAGAAATGTATATTCATCACTACTGTATTGTATAAAGTTTGTGATGGAAAAATGACAATATAAATTAATAAAGGACATATAGAACCATTTTATCATTCATTTTATTATCTAAAGGCATAATGAATGAGATTGATTTCTACTATTTCTGAAGTAACTGATCTATCCTGACGATTGATATTATCTACTTTACAAATTATATATTAAGTTAGTTGGAAATAATGGTATCTTGTGTGACATTAGATTTCTATAGTGAACTATTATTCCTTTATTGTAAGATTATAATAAATTATAATTAATATAGAGGATACTTGGTTGGGAGAAGAACCAACGATTCTAATGAGTTGGTTACCCAATAAGGGGAATAACATTTTAAAAATCATCATTTTCATTGTTTCATTATTTCATATAAAAATCAGTGATCTTCAATATCTCTAAATGAGGGGATGAAATCTTAACATTTTATATGTGTTGTTTTTTAAAAGGATGACATTTCAAAAACCAGTTTCTATATATTTATCCCCCATTATCTGTTGAGTGATACGATTCTATGAATTTCAACAAATGGCAATGCTAGGGTCCACTATTTGTTCAATAGTGTTATATAAATGTATAATTTTATTTATTTTTGAATAAATGGGGGGTTTCCCAGTTTTTATGGAAAAACAAATAGGGTTATAATAACCCAATGGTATTATATTTTATATACCTAACCATAGATATCAATGATTATTTTAGTATTATTTTAAAGTCCATTTATAGGAATTATTCAATGTTCTGTGAAGATAAAATAAAATTAGAGAATGATGGAATACAAAATGATATTATTGTAACCTTATTAGAGAAGGTCTATGAAGAAGTGATGTCACTTAAAATATTGAAGGAAATATACAATAATATACAACTTAGCTATGACAGAAATGAGAGAATATATGTGAAATTTTAAAAAACAATAGACTAATGTTTCAAAAAATCAAGATGGTCAAAGAATAAAAAATTATTATTATTTTAGTTGGGTGACGGATTATTTATGTAAAATATGAGGATTTGGTGAAAAAACCAAATGACCACATCATTTAAAAAATGCTTATGATGAACTTTTCTACCACTTTTGTTCCTAAGATCTCATATCTATAAGATAGAGTGCATCATCCCTGGGATGAATTAAATAACATTCTAATGGACTGAAAATTATAAAAAATATAGCGTTTATGATAAACGTCAATGATGATGTGCTATATAAGACCAAACAAAATTGGAAAGTAAATGAAACATTGACAATGAATAATAATGTGACTATAAAATTGAATAGGATGATGGAGAAATGAAACAAATAGTTTCAGTCGTCTTAGAATGATTCATGAATTTAAATATAATTTGAAAAATAAATAATCTTTTTAGATGCTGAAAATTTACCTGAATTTGGAAGTTCATCATTAATGGATTTTGGTAGAAGGAAACTGATTCTGAATACGAAGATGATGTGAAACATTATAAAAATAAGTTGTGTAAATTTTTATCCATGTCATTAAATGTTTTAAAAATAAATGATAAATTTTCTATATGAAATAAAACAAATTTTTTTAACAACCTCATATTTTAGAATATATTTCTCTTTATAGAAATTAAAATTTTTCCATTGAATAATTCACATGAATCACTATATTTACATACCACTATATACTATAAAATAACCACTAAATTTATTGGATTGAATATTGTTTAACACAATGTGATATATAGATACATGTAAATGTTTTACGAAATAAAATATTTTAATTAATTCATTATAAATAAGAATTCATTTTAGAAAAGTCCTTTTATTTTTGAAAAATTATTATTCATAAATAATGATTTTAATGCATTTTGTTAGAAAAAACTAAAATTATGTTATGTTAAATTTTAAAATCATATTATTCAGAATGTAAATCCTTTTTTAAATCACCACATCAAAATTAATATATGGAAGAATTTTTGGTTTTATATGAAATTGTTTCTTTTTTAGTGAATAGTGAAAACTATGATTTTAAATATGTTCATTTCTATTCATTATTTCAAGTAATTTAAAAATTAAATTCTTATTTTCAAATATTATTAATCTTAAATATTAATTTTTTATAATAATATAATTAATTCATTCAAATCAAACGTATTATTTATTATGATATATGTTATTTGTTTTGGAATTAGAACACATCTTTAACAAAATTATTTTTCATTAATTTTTAAGAATTTATATTAAAATAAATATGTTCCACTTATTGAAATCTAATACTAAATATTTATTTATATATTTTTAATTATGTGGTCACGTTTTTTTAAATAGACCATTTTTTAAAATATGAATAATACCATGGTAAATACTTGTGAGCTTAGTAAGTTTGAAAGGGGAACAATTGGGTTAAACATATATTGAAATACATTAAAATTACCCCGAAAAATTATTTTAATCTATTTAATGGGTTTTTTTGAACAATATTCATATTATATTATATTTTATTTTATTTTATTTTTACATTTTTCTTTCAAAACGACTTCTATAATATTTTAAGCAATGAAAATAAATAATACTAATCCGTTATTTTGTAAAATATAATATTTTTTTATCCACATTAAAAGCGTTTATGTCCAATTATAAATATTTATTGAAGTAAACAATTGGTTAATTTTATTATATTAATTTATTTTGTAATTTTAATTGATGAAATAATTAAATAAAATGCATATGTAATGCTGAGCTAATATTTGTATGTGCAGTTTACATTTTTTTAAATAACAATAAAGACATAATTTAAATTTACATTCATAAATTAGTATATTACATGAATTTCATGAGAAATTATTATTTATAATAAATAGAGAAGTGATATATATTTTAAATAAATTGATGTCTTACATGAATTAATGTGAAACCAAATAAATAGTCATAAATATAATATGAAAATTATTTAGTGTTATATATCATTTTATTAAATTATTTTAAAATCATGATAATCGTAAAATAGGACCAGCGGTAATGGATATGGAACGAAATTTCATCCATTTACTATTTTATTTTTATATTAACCTTATATGTAAATTTATAAACCATTAGTGTTAAATTTTTTTTACCAGCACTAATGTTAATATATTTTAAATATGGTTTTCAATAAAGTGATAAAGTTTAAAAGTCATCATTTACATAGAAAATTTTAATTTATGGATGTTTTTTAACCATACCTAATGTTATCTTCTACTATTTTAACATGTGTTTCCAATCTCATAAGAAAAATAATTCATTATATTTTAATCTTTTAATTAATGAAAATTATTTAATTTATTTCACTATAAAAGGAAGAAAAATATCCCCTACTATTCACTCCACATTAATCCATTATAAAAAAACCTGAAATAAAATTTTATTGACAAACCTATAATTGTCTTTTCATGTTATAGTATTAAGAAATAAGCCTTAAACATTACATATTCTAGTTTTCTTCAAAATATTTCTATTTTTTTAAATTCAATAGAAACTTTTCATTTGATATTTTAGTTAATTATTATTAATTATTAAAATGTTATCCCATTCATTACAATTGATAAATATAACATTGTATCCATTATCCTCCATAAAAAAAAGTATTTGACATAAAAAAGACATATTTTCATGATAAATAATAAAAAATTTCAACATGGTCAAATAATTATCCCTAATATTTCTTATGTCTTTTTAAAACATTTGTAAAATGTGCGATGATTACAAAAATTCCATTAAGGTACATAAAATGATTAAATCTGTTAGTCTAGTGAAAAAAAACAAACATATAAATCATTATAACATATAGAAAGGAAAGTAAAAAACCTTTTTAAAAACATAGATCATTACACTCGTAAAACCCATTAATAACCCTTTTAATTGGATTAACCATGTGAAGTAATTATTATATAATCATTACTAAATGAATTGAAATGTTATCTAGGCCCACACCATGCTATAATAGTCTCATATGATGCCATCCAAACCACCCCGTCATATAATCTATAATAGGATCACCTAATGGTATCTAGGAATCCACAATTTATAATGATCATGTATCATACTATAAACAAAAGAACAATATTATTTCACTTTTTCTTCACAAAATATATGAAAAACTAAAATCAATTTTGGATATCAAAATACACATTAAAAATATCATTTCATTTTAGTAATATTAAACAAAATGAATATATTATTTAGATCATATATCAATCATTATAAATATTATGGAAATAAAATATAATATTATCCAAATTAATTTTAGTCATTGTTTTATCATTACATAATGAATGAAGTTGTTGTTTTTCCCAAATAATGAAAAATAGGTTAAAAATTTCTATTAGCACTCAATAATTAGTCGAATCATATTCTTCATGAGTGATAAATATTTAAAAAACCTTAAATATGATTTTATATAAATCTTAAATATATAATATGTTAATTTAGAATTATATTCACCTCCTTAAATAATATGTTTACATAAAATGACTCAATAAAAAGAAAATTAGATGAACTAATTTTTTATAGAATAACGACTATACAAAAATATTAATAAAATGATTTAATAAGAGAAAAAATATCTATATCATCATTTCAAAATCAAAATTAATGTATTAGGTTTTTGTAAAAGAGAATAACATCAATATTAAGTTGAAATGAAACATATTAAATAATGTACAATATTTAATGGAAATGAAGAGTGAGGGGATGATGGGTCTCATACCATGTGTCCAAATGAGTTCATTACTTGATATTATTTTTATATATAATATAATGGGATTCATTTATTACTTAATTAATATCTCTTTTCACGCATATTTTTTTATTTTAATTTTATTCAGTTCAATTATGGCCATTTCAATGAGTTGTTAAGATCAATTTCATCATTCTCGGATTATTTGTTTCTAGGATTCATTAACTGTTCACATGAGTATAATTATGGATTTTCTTTTAAAATGGTATTATAACATATAAATTGTAATGAATATCTATAAATTAAATTCTAGGAGTATAAATGTTAAAAATATCTTTTTTATTTCTTGTATTATGAGGATTCATATGATAAGAATTTAATTACAAATGGTTAATTTAATTGGTTTTTTTCATCCATGAAAATGTAGTTTTGTTTTATTTTGTATTATGTATATATATTAAATAAATAACATGAAATAAGTTATAATATTATTATTACAATATTATTTAACCGTAATAATAGTTGTTTTATCAGCCTTGAAGGTGGTAATGAAAAATGAAAAATCATTATCCATGGAGACAATTAACAGGCATAATTTGGACAATGTTTTTGTTTATTTAAATAAGAGTATATAATAGAAGGGATGGATATAAGATATTCCATTAAAAATATAACATACAGTATGTACGTGATAAGAGAGTTGTTATTCCTGGATGGATGAGTGAGGCGATCATGATGTAGAAGATGAAATGAAATTTAGAGAAGTTGTTTGAGAGAAGTACATATTGAATATCACATCATTGAAGGATCTATTAATGTAATTGAAATTGGAAATTGGGTGAGACTAGATGCACTTTCACGTGGGAATAATATTTAGGATACGAGTTTTTAATATATTTCAGGAAAATCAATGCTTCTGAGGAGAAATGGGGTGGTGACGATTGGAATTTATACTTCAAGAGGGGTAGTTTTATGAGAACAAATAAAGATTACAATATATATAAGGCCAACCACATTTGAGTGGAATTCATTACAAAGAATTATATTGATAATTAATATTTAAATATAATATAATAGCCATTAAATACATCAACCAGTCATTTAAATATGTAGTTTTTACTTATTTTATGATTTTACCTTTAAAATATATCTGGTTTTGTAACATCCCAACCCGAGTTCCACACAATAGTGCACCGAGCTGGTCAGTCACATGACCTATGAAGCAGCTTCTCGTACTCCAAAGGCTTCCAACTAACATCGAGGGTCTATAAAGTCAGTCATTGGGACACTATACCATCATTTTTCAAAGTAAATCTCCAGTGGAAGTAATTATTCAATAACAGAAGAATATGTAAATCATAAGTATTACCAATGTAAAAATCTAACCAAAATAACAAATATGATTTTCCACATTAAAAGGAAAACATTTTATGCCAATATATGTGTCAATGTTATTAAAAACCTACTGAAGATAAAACACTAATGACTCCCAATAGGTTCCCGAACCATGTCTAGATTCCACATCCAAAACTCATCCTAATCGGAATTCAAATCCAGTTCCCTAGCCCTTAACTTATCTTACACTAGTACAGTCTATTTAGTTACTGATAATGAACCCTATGTAAGGTGTGATTACAACTTATTAGTCCTCCAAAAATGGTGTCTATAATAATTCAAGTCAAAAAACAGTTTAAGCAATAATATAAAGAAAAGAAGACATTGAATAAATAAAAAATACCATATTATCATTTATTCATTATTTAGTCATATTAACTCTTGGGTTCCTAGGGATACCCATTCCTGAATACTAAATTAATCACATATATGAACTTGAAGAATTCCATAGGTAATATCATATTTTGATACCTTCTTTGACTCAAGATAGAGCTCGATGTATTAAAAGGTGATATGATATCTCATCACCTGGCTCAACTTATGCTTGAGTTTGAACTATTTTTATGTGAATTCATATCTCAGAGTGCCTTTATTACCATTCATTAAATTGAAACCTAAATTCCAATTTTACAAATCACAAATTCATATGTAATATGACCATGTTACCATTCATACTTCCCAACAGAATGACCAGGTTCCCATTATTTTAGTAATAAGTACAATGACTATGTTATCATTTATACTTCTCATTTGAATGACCATGTTCCCATTCTATTACTCACATAATTATTTATCTATAGCAATTCCATTATTATTAAATATATAGTTAAATACATAAATTTCCTTGACTAAATCCCCAATTAATTATGTATTCTAGTCCCATTATTTAATTCATCACTTAATTAAATAATATCATAATTCATATCTCATAATTAATTTTACAGAATTAAAAATCTCATTCAAAATATCAACTATTCATAATTAATCCCAAAATTAATTATCAGTATCATAGAATCAATGCACATAATTAATTCACAATTTATAATATTAATATATAGAATTAAATGTCTCTTAATTAAATCACTTTTTAATTTTATTTATAAACTCCCCCAAATATAATAATTAAATTACACCACATTAATTATTCAATAGGTCATCGCCTTAGTATCATGGTTAACTCCTCAATCGATCATTCAATTCAAGAAACATTTAATAGATCTATTTGTGAACTAAATTATCCCAATTTTTGGATTCAATTGCGAAAGAATGATCAAAATTATATAATAATGAATACATGGATCAAATCAAGGGCTATTGGAATTAGTTCATAAAATACCTAGCTCGATATGTTTATGGATGTTTGTGGAATGGGAATCCCCTAAATTCTAGTTGCATAACATCGTAGATCCATATTGTGGATAGAAATCCCAAAATCAAAATCAAGGATATTATGATATTATCAATATAGATCTAGAACTACAATCCAAGAACTAGATCTCTTGAAAAAGGTTTAGATATAATAAATTAGACAATAAATCCCACCAAAAGATAAAAAAATAGATAATAAATAATAGGACGTCCATCAGAATGAGATCTACATATAGGGAGAAGATAGGACATTTGATTGGTTATTTTAATTATAAATAGCAGAGTCTAGACGACCTTATAATTCCTATGTAAAGCTTTGGTATTTCCCAAAAACATTTAGTTTCAATCCATGTTTGAAATGGAGATGTTTTAAGCATTCAGGGGATTTTAAAATTTTTTTTGGGTAATTAAAAATGGTACACACAGTTTTGTGTTTGTGGGAGCATGGTTAGGAAAATCTTGCACCAACCATGCATTCCTCACTCTCTATAGTTTCATTGTTACTATGGTTTGGGAACACATGTTGTCAAACCATGCACCAGTAATACAGATCCCCTCTGCCTAGGTCTGCATGATTGGTGGTGTTGAGTACATGGTTTATTATAACCATGTAGAAAATATGAACAATACCCATTTCTCAAAATTTTCTGAACAGTCCACCCAAACAAACCCCAAGTCATGATTCCAAACAAAGGAACATAAATAAAAAAATTACCTGAACTATCTCCCAAGATAACTCTAGAAAAGGTTAGGATCATACTATCTACAAACCAGATAAATGATCGTCCTTGACCTACATTTCCTTATTTTTCTACGATTCTTGAAAAAAATGATCAGACCATTGATCCCTCATGTATAATTTCCTTCCCAATGATTCCACATGGACATATCTATACTTCCATAACAAATGAAATATTGGAACGATATTTCCCTACAAAACATTTTCACTATAATTCAATACATGTATCATATTCTCATTAAAGGATACATCTTTGTATAGGACAACCTCATCCATATCAATCACATGGGATGGGTCATGTTGATACTGCCATAGTTAGGACACATGTAATACATCATGCATGGTGTTGTATTTTTTTGAATGAAACAATTGGTACACCACATGCTTGATTATATCTGCTACCTCAAATGGTCCAATAAACATAGGAAATAATTTTCACTTCCTCTTTATCGTGCGGTGACCCGACCTTAATGAAACCCGACGTAACACACGATCACCCTCTGCAAGCTACACAGGTTATCTTCACCTATTAGTATATGGTTTCTGTCTACTCTGAGTTGTATCAATACATTTCAGAATCAACTACACCTTCCCCACCATCTCTTGGGCGAAACTTGGTCCCATCAAATCTTACCCACCTGCTTCCATCCCACATAGTGGTGATTAACATGGACTACCCTAAAGAGAATCTTATTGTTCTATCTTTATAGCTTCCTGATAATTATTTTTATCGGTGAAATTCACTAATTCTATGTTTCTCTCTCAAGACCCATTGATGTCAAGCACACATTCCCGCACTGTATCCTCAAGAACTTATATATTACATTCTAAAATCCCATCAATCTGTTGGTGGAAATACATACTCAATAAGACCTGTGTAATATGTGATTTTGATAATCCCTTCCAGAAGCATGAAGTAAAGCATGAATCATGATATGAAACTATAGTCTATAGCACCAAATGTAGAGGTAATATCATTCGAACATAATGTTCTCCCCACTTCTCTATTGTAAAGGTTTCATTTATAGACATGAAATCCGCTAGAATTTTCAGTCAATCCACATTGACCCACATAGTGTAATTATTCATATGTGTCATTAGAATACCTACCACAAAGTCCATTATCATGTCATCCCACATCCATTCTAGAATATAAAATGATAGTATTAAACCACTAGGTAGTTGAAACATTGTATTTACCCAGTGATAGGTGAAGCATATTTTCACAAACTGGGTTATCTATTTTTTCATTCATAACCACCAAAACTATCATTATAGGCCATGTTACATTTTGTCCACACCTGGATGCATCACCCACATCATGGAATGAAATTATCACATTATATACTTTCATATACCCGTAGGTACATCAAATCAATTATTCACATAGATGATATTGTACTCATCTATCAACCAGTCCGAAGGTGTCTCCCCACCCTCGGAGATTTACATGAAGGATGTGAACTATGGATCCCCATACTGTCTATCCTAGATTCTTCTAAAAATGATATAATCCACTACAATTGAAACCATATTCATCTTTTCATAACTCTCCTGAACTACCACATTTATTTCAGCCAGCATATTCATCATCTTCCACTATTCACTCGACACCTGAACCATCTATGTTTGAGTATTTCTGGTCAAGGAATCAACCAAAATATTCTCTTTTTGGGCATATTTTCATATTCAAAATCAAATGACTATATATAATCTACCCATCTCCACTAATGAAGATTCATATCACACATTGAAAAGATACACTTCAAGCTCTAGTGATCAGTTTATACAGTAAAATTTTCTCTCAAAAGGTTGTGTCACCAGTGCTTAAGAGCATAAACCATTACTTCCAACTCCATGTCATTATTAGGGTAATTCCATTCATGTGGTATAAACTAATGAGTCCCATACGCCACAGAACCATCCCCTTGAATCAATACATCCTTGATTATGATCCCAGAAGTGTCACAAAAAACTATATACTCCTCACCTGACCCATGTAGTATCAAAATTGTTTCCTTCGTTAAAATATTCTTCAACTTCTGAAAAGTATTCTCGCATGATTATTTCCAATCAAACTTAATCCCCTTATTGGTCAACCCAAAAGTGGTTCTGTAAAATGGTAGAAGTCTTGGATAAATAAACTTTTATATCCTGCTAATTTGAAAAGGCATCAGATGTCAAACACATTCATGGGATGCTCCCATGAAGCCACTTACTGAATCTTATCTAGGTCCACTTCCACACCATCATCTGAGATGATGTTCTCCATGAAATGTACCTAATCAATCAAAAAATTAAAGACTGATATCTTGGCATATAGACGATGCTCAACAAGTGTATTAAGTACGATGTAGAGCTATTGGGGATGATCGTCACAAGTCTTGGTGGATAACAAGATATCATCGAAGAATACTACAAAAAATTGATCAAACTAAGATTTAAATATCCTATTATTCAAATCCATAAACACCTATAGATCATTTTTTAACCCAAAAGGAATTACAAAAAACTCATAAAGGCCATACCTACTCCTAATTGATGTCCTCGATATATCAAAAGGTTGTACTCGCAACTGATGATAGCCTGATCTCAAATAAATCTTACAGAACATGAAAATCCCCATTAACTGATCAAAAAGGTCATTGATAAGTGGAAGAGGATATAATTTCTTGACAGTAATCTTATTAATCTTCTTTTAATAAACACACAAATGTTATCTACCATAAGACTTCTTTGTGAACAAAATAGGTAATCCCCAAGAAGATGTACTTGGATAGATAAATCCATCTCGATCAACTCCTCCAACTGACTCTTGAGTTCTTGAAGCACAGTCGGTTCCATTTTTTATGGTGCAAATGATATCGGCTCATCACCCACAAGGATATCAATAGTGAATTCCATATCTCTCTCAATAGGTAACCCTAATAACTCTCCAGGAAAGAAATTCTGAAACAGTTCTAGTACAAGTGGAAGTAAATCGTTCCCAAACAACCGATAATTGAAAAATAGACATGTAAATTGGGATATTAGATCTTCTAATTGTGGATTAATTATACACGTTCAGCCTGCCTAGATATCCTAATCACTATTGTGAATGTAGTGGTCACACTTAAGAGATGTAAACGTAACTCTCCAATAGTAACAGTCGAGGTGGGATCAGTGTGTGACTAGCCAATCCATACCCATAATTAGGATGAAGCCTGACATATGAAGAACCCATAGATCCCACAGAAAATGATACTCCCTGATCATGAGATATATCCTCTATACAAGTATATTTTTTCTAGACTGTACTCCTAATGATGTATCTATTGTAATTTTTATTCTCACAAACTCCATCACCAGGATTAAAACATTAACCAGTTTCAAATATATGAAGGAATGAGGGGCACCAATATCAAATAATACATAAGAAAAATTAGAGTCTACTAGAATAGTACCTATCACTATAGATGGTCGAAACTCACAATGCATATGTTTTGGATGAAGTGCATGTAAATGACTTTTCCCTCTCACCAATGATGTTTTCAGACTCCCCGGAGTAGCACCACTCTACTGATATGGGATATATAGTCCTGTATCACTACATCCACTGCCCCTTCTACCACGTTCAATAGAGCTATAGCTTCTAGACCGATATTGTGTAGAAGATCCCTTTCCCACATTATAACTCTACCCATCTTCTCCCTCAAAACTAGATTCTCGTTGTGACCTACAGAACATATGTAGGTGTATCATATTTCTACAAGACCATCAGTACACCTTTGATTGGGAATAGTGATGATGATGGTGTCTCATCCTTCCACGCTAATGAAAAATCACCCTAGAAAGGTGTGGTCAAACCGAACCTCCGGTATATGTACTCTGCTTCCCACATGCATGACTAAATTTTTCATAGTTGTGCATTATATTATAAGATGGCTCACCATCTGCTCGTTCTCACACAACTACCTATCTAGTACTGGAGGTCTCCCTTGGGTCCCCTTCAACAATGATATACTGATCCATAACTTCTGAAAACTTCTTTAATCGAAAAATATTGACTTGGGACTTAATCATCACTTAATCCTATCTTGAAATCATTTCACTATAGCTGCCTCATATCCTGCTAACACTGGAGAAATTCATTGAAGATATTTTTAGTTTACAACAGAATGAATCACAAATATAGTCCCTTGGGTCATATTCATAAATTATAATTATTTCTTTTGTCTCAGTATCTCTGGATAGATGTTCTCTTTGAAGTCATCTAATAAGTTTCTCCATAACATATATCTAGTTTCCCAAGATCGCAGCTGAATGTTCCACCAATAATTCATTGAACCCCATCGCATATAGGTAACCATATTGAACCTCCTCTCAGCCATATTCTCCAAATGGTCATGTAATGCCTCAATGGACTCATCCCATAATTCATATCCATCCGGAAAAACCTCTCCCGTAATAGTTAGAGGGTAATGCAACAGAATCTCCATTGTCAATGCATACATGCTTTTCACAACCTTACCTTGGTCTCTTTCCATGAATTACATGAAAAAAGAAAATTTCTCCAGGAACTACTCTCCTTAATCTTTAGTTGGCACCATTTCTGCATCATGTTCCCTAACTGGAAGACTATTCTTAACCATTTTCCCCATTCATCCCCTCAGTAAGTGTCATGGAGGAATGATATCTAGAATAGAAAATATATGTTTTAGGTCTCATAATAAAACCTTAAAACCATTTACATAATATAAATGAACACAATAATTAACAAAATGTATTTTTCCCATATATTTCAACATGTTTAAAACTGAGGCACTATAAATACCATTAATGATACTACTCCTAAGAATTGGTTCACAAGGGTAAACACAATATCATAAAGAAGTTTCTCATTTAGACACCTAATTATTCTATTTTTTTCATCATTTTACAATCTTTCTCAATTCATATTAGGCACAATTTTATTAATTTTAATCTAAAAAACATGGAATAATAGTTCATGGTCAAAAACATACCCCCAACCCATTTTCCCATTCATAAAAAAATGATGCATGGCACAATAACACTGAGTGCCTAGAATGATGCATGAAGACTCAATTCTCATGCCATTCTGGGCCATGAATCAACACTAAAAAATTGTTAGAAATAATTATCAAATCACACCACATGTGTGTCACCCAGGGTGAAATAATAATCATCTATAATAGCAACAAAAACAATCCCTCCCTGAGTACTCAGGTTTCCCTCAAACATGGGTTTGAAACTCCCATGTATGAGCTCTTTACCAAGACCCGAATCATTTTATTCTCCTATCAACCTTTCCCCAAATAGTAAGATAAATGAAAAATAAAGAAAACATTTCCTATGATACCAATCTGTTAGGTCCCGACACATGTGACACACAAAAATTCACCGAGCTAGTCGGTCACATGTCCTCAGGGACAACTCGCCATATGCAGGAGGTTGTGGACTAGCAGTGAGCATTTGGTAAGATAGTCATGGTAATACTGTACCATTTTTTATAATTGCAAGGCACCAGAAGAAGGAATTAAGAAATATAATAAGCATACGTACAACATAAACATTAGAAATTCCATAATATAACCCAAAAAACGAACAAAATATTCAACTAACAGGATAAAACATGCTATGCCAATATAAGTACAAAGTGCCTAAAAATGCAATAGAAAATAAATAAACTAATGACTCTCAAGTGGGTTCCGAACCACGTCAGGTTCCCTCTTCCAAGCTCCATCCTTAATAAACATTCGAATCTAGGAACCTTTCCATCAACCTTCCCTGTAACATGAAAGTATATTTGGATATCGAACTGGTAGCCCTAGTAGGGTGTTATTACCACTCATTCTGCCAAGCCCAATGGTGTAAAAAACAATTCCAATCAAAATAATGTGTAAGTAGTTCTATAAATAAAAGAATACAATTCATATATAATTTTTTTTAAAAGTATCATTTATTCATTATTAAGTCAATCCATGCACCCACCATGATGACCTCACTATCCTGGGTCACACTGTTACCTGGTATTGGGAGAACATTTTTTCAAACTGTATGCCAGACATGTGGATCCCTTCTTCCTGGGTCCATAATGTTAGCTGGGATGAGTGAATTGTTTACTCTAACCATGCGCCAAACATGAACAATACCCTTTTTTCTCAGTTTTTTCTTAAAACTCCACCAAAGTTCACCCCAAGTCATAATTACGTATAAAAACTTAAATAAAACAACAAATTCATGAATTATCTCACTATATAACTCTATACATGGTATATATCTTATTGGATTCATTATTTTATGTATAATGCAATAAATATTTTTTATCATGGTAAGATTTTTATTAATAAATAGAAAAATAACCTTACTACCGTATTTTAGACATTACAATTCCAAATATGGAATCAATTTTATAAAAAAACACACCAAATTTGAAAAAATTAATTTAATCCAAAACCCTTAGTACCGAAAAGAAGTGGTCTTTGATAAAGTGTGTTTTTCAAGAGAAATAAGATTTTATATTAACTCAATGAATAAAAATAATAATTTTATGGAAATAAATTAATATTTTCTAATATATAATATAATAATTTGATTTAAAACATCTTTAATAGGGATTATTTTAATTATTTAATAAGGATAAACATTATGTACATTAAAATAGTTTTTTATGAAAAACCCCTTACTTAAACAAAAAAAATAAAATTATTATGAAATAAAATATAATTTTGATAAAATAGGATTTAATAAGATGAAATTCAAATAAATAATACTTATGTTACATGAATACATATTTAAAAAATAGTTATACTTTAAAATTTATTAATTTTTTGAAGTGGAATAACATTTCTAAAAAAATCAGTATTATTAATTATTCACAAACCAATTAATATTTATGAAAATTATCAAAAACTCATACTAAGATACTATTGAAATTATGAATCCAAAATCAAAATTATTTTTTTGAACTAAAATTATATAATTTTATTATTAATCTTTTAAATATAATATTTTTCAAAATAAAAATTTTTCCTACTTGACATATTTAAAATTAATTTAACTAATTAATCCAAGAATGGTAATAAATATGAAATTCAATTATTATATTAGTACATATCATGTTAAATTATCTCCACCATTATGAAAATTGATTAATATAATTTTTATTCACTTACTAAAAAACTGGGCATACTTTTCCATCATATCATTTTCAGATTACTATATTATTTCTTCAACTTTATAGTTTCAAAAGAAAACCTTAACATTATAAATTAACTTATTATGAAAAAAATTCTCTCTATTACCATGAATCATAATAGATTTTTCTCATGATAAAGTTTCTTTTCCAATAAAACTACTTCAGTTATTAAAAAATGGGATGAATCTCACATATACATTCCTAACATCGAAACATGAGAAACATTTTTTACATGGGATAAACAATGTGAATGCCACTCAAAAGGAAACTAATCTAAATATATCCAAGATCTCATAAAATCCATTGAACCTTGGAAATAACTTTACCTTATTTAAAAAATTAAGACCACTTTTACATGGAGGTATTTTAAGAAAACCTGATCACTTACTTAGAATGAATGATCTCTCCTCTTATTATCTGCACAACTTTCCATCCTACTCTGTGATGTACTCAATTTCTTTAGATCATTTTAACATCATATAAAATTTTCTACAATATTTATAGGGCTTTTAACTTTCATTCACCTACTTAATCCTAAAAATATGTCATTCAACATTGTTTTTTTCTATATAGTTCCTCAAAAGGTGACATTTGTAAAGTCGAATAAAAATTGTTAATATAAAAAAAATAAACTCAAGAAATATATAATCCCTAATTAATGGGTAATCCATTGAATAAGAAGAAATAATATCCTCTAATGAATTAATTTTTTTACTTTTTATATCATTCATACTAAGGATGAAAATTAGTGATGAAATTTAAATTAGTTCCAAAATAATTTTATTTTCCTTTCCGGAAATTATAGATGAATATAGGATCATGAACATATATAATAGAGGTAGGGAATCCATGTAATATTTTTATATATTTAATATAATTTGGTTAAAATTTATCAAGATACATAGTATTATGATAGAAAATAAATAAATTGATTCAGTCAGTTGATCAATAATTTCCAAAATTTCATTGTTTCCTTGAGATTTCATTGGAAATCCCACTACAAAATCAATGGATATATATTTTTTCAATTTCCACTCTACCACTAAAAAATTATAAATTGAACCAATTAGTATCTTTTATTCTTATTGAATGTAATTAATAGAAAAAAATTCCTTGTAATGTTATCAATATCTTTTTTTATTTCATAATATCAGTAAAACTCTTGAAGGTGTTTTTAAGTGTTATTGCTTCCAAGATAAACATGAAATGTGAAACTATGAGATTAATTTAACAAATCCATGCTAAAGTGAGAATCAAGAGGCACACATATTCTCTTCCCAAGTCTCAAAACACACTCTTTATCATTATTAAATTAAAAAAATTACCCTTTTTAACCGACTCTATTTTTTCTCTATCTCACAATCTTCTTTATGAGATTTCATAATTCCCTAAAAAGAGATGATTTTATAGATACCTGAAATAAAAGAAATTATGCACTTTCATCTACAACTTATAATCTAAAATTTATCAATTCATTGAAAAAATGGTCATGTTTCAAAAATAAAATGTTTAATGATGCATGCTGTTTTTGAATCAAGAAATTAGTCATGTTGTTTTCTTTTTTTAGTTTTTTAATTTACAATGGAATCATAATACTTAATTACATCAAAACATCTTCAAGACCTCATACTAAACACCATTACTGTATATATATATTTCAATCTCTTATTATATATGTATATTTCAAACTTTGATCCATAAAAATGATGCCTCGAAATTTTTAAATAATAAAACACAGAGACTAATAATAATATATTTTAGATAATTTAACTCATGATGTTTTAGTTTCCATGATACACACAAAAATATATAACCTATCTGCATTAAGAAACAACTAAAACCCCTTCACAAACCATAATTGTATATAAAAAAAGATCACCACTTCATGAGGAAAAGTTCAAAACTGGAGCATTCACCAATCATCTTTTTAAATCCAAAAATTAGTTGTCACATTGTTTTTTCAAGATTTTCTTTACTCCCTTCTGAGTAAAAATTGATGGGTGGATAAAAAATTGAGATACATTTTCAACAGACCATTAGTACTAAACAACCAAACCAAGAAACCTATTAAACTATGGGTTATTTACTAGTCTTGGTCATTCATGAACGAATTCTATTTTCATTTGGTCAATAATTATTCCATATTTAGAAAAAATATATCCCTTGGAAGAAATCTGTTGTAACGAAAAATAACAATTTCTAAATATTTTGTATCATGACTATTCATTAAGAGTTTTTAAAAAAATCCTATTAATTTTTTTCATAATTTTAATATTTTTTTTGAATGAACCAAAAAATATTCAAAAAATAAAACCAAAAATGTATCAAAAAACACATGAAAATTTATACTCATTAAATACATTAATACATCGAGGGATTTTTTTAACCTAAAAGTACATAATTACAAACTAAAAATTATCATATCTAGTACTAAATATAGTCATAGTAATACATTATTCATTCACATTCAACAGATGTTATCATAACATAATATCAATCTTGGAAAATTACTGCTCTCTATGAAGATAATAAAACAAATCATCGAGATGAGGAAAACAAAAATTATTCTCAATAGTTTTATTTAAATCATTAAAATCAATAAAAGTCTCATGAAAATATATTTCTATTAATAAAAGTAGGATCATCCCACTATGATGTTCAGGTTTGAATAAAATCTTTATATATATAATCTTGATTTTTTTAATTCCAAAAGATCTAACTGTGTCATTTGATAATGGGTTTTGAAATAGGTTCAACATTAATGATTAACTCAATAGTAAACTCAACATACCATTTAGGAATACCACTTGGATAAAATCATGAAAAACATCGATGTATTCATTTACTACTAGAACATTACAAATCCAAATGGTTCCATTTTTATCAAAAGCTAGTTATATATTATATTCACTGTCATTTATAATCAATTTATATGCTTTTTTGGTCGGTTATTAATTATATGAAATAATAAAACAAATAATTTATTTTCTATAAAATATTTATTAGAATGAATAAATGAAAGACAATCCACAAAAAATCATTTTTAAACTCTTATATGAGTTTTTTAACAAGATTTTCATGAAATTCCATTTCATTGATAACATTATAAAGATTCATATATATCTTTGTTACTTTAATACTCCCACTACTTGTTTTCACCAAATGTTATATCATAATTTCAGGATGTGATATTTTTTGAATTCATGGAAAATTTTCAAAAATGATTGAATGTGAAGATCCTATATCAAATAGGGTATTGTAATAATTTGTATACCAAAGTAAAATACCTCGAAGAAATTGTTTTGATGTTTGTAAATCAACTGTAGTAGTTGAAAATGACCTTACTATAAATTTCTATTTCTAATCATGAGGATTTCCATAATTTTTCACTGTCTTTGGAAAAATGTTAGTATAATTTACCAACTCATTGTAACTAAAACATATGTCAATTTTATGACAATTTATTACGACATTATCTGGAGGTACATGACACATTTATTTATAGTCATGACTTTAATGACCAAACTAAAAAGAAGAGAAACACTTCCCATATCATATCAAACATTATTTGAAATGTAATTTTCCATAAAAGAAACATTTTAGGGGCTTGCCTGAACACATATTAGATGATATGTTTCTGTGTTTCTTTCTACCATTACTTATTTATACTCTTTATTATAGAATGAGAAATTTCTCAAAAAGAGAAATCTCCATTATTAATTAAAAAACAAGATTAAAAATTTTTGAAGGAGTTTTTTTACAACAATCATTATTCTAGAACAAAAAAAGATGATCAAGTATGATGTTACACCATGTCAAGTCAAGAGCGATGAATACATTATTAGCATGCCCATCAGCCAAATAAATTTCTTCACAGTATATATTAGTAATGTTATAATTCATAGATGAGATCATATCCAGGTATTTTCTCCATATTGTAGTCCAATTTCAGGAAAAATGTGGGATATCGTCCCTGATATCTAGACCAATGGTGGTGGAGTCAAATTTAAGCCATAAGTTTGAGTAACACCGCTGATATGAAAATTTCACCACATTAATAATACAAGGTATTTCAGCATCAAGTGAGGTAGAAATACTATAAGGTTTATAAAGACAACCCACTCTGTCACTAAAATGATTTAAAAACCTAACCATAACCATAAGTATTGAGAATTATATTTTATGTATCTTCTATGTTACATTTAATACTACTAGGGAATGCAGAATTCCAATAACAACCAAGGTTCTAGAAGGAGGGGGATAATTACTAGTAATTACAAAAAATTTAAGAATAGAAAAACCATGAATAGGGAATTCACAAAGTCCTTTTTGATTGTTGTATTCATATTTTCATAGCAGAGACTATGATAGATAGAGTTGATTGAACATTGAAGGCAAGAACCTCTTGAATCCATTTATTTCGACAATTCGAAATGGAATGCATAAATTCTAAGCATGAAGTAAGAAAATTATTGTGAATTTTTTTTGAAAGAGAAATATAAATTCATGTAAGAATATATTCTTGAATTCTAGGATAATGGGGAATTATATTTTTAAAATAATATTGCAATATAATATATAATATAGAAGCAGTTTCACAGCCTATGAAACAATGTTCAATGTATTATCTATGTGGATGAAATATTACATATCTACAACAAATATTAATTCCAACAAACTGCAAAAAATTCAATGTA
This sequence comes from Viscum album, assembly GCA_963277665.1. Classification (NCBI taxonomy): domain Eukaryota; kingdom Viridiplantae; phylum Streptophyta; class Magnoliopsida; order Santalales; family Viscaceae; genus Viscum; species Viscum album. Next base: position 1,299,348,553 of record OY728135.1, read on the forward strand.
GTAAGCTTATTATTATGAATTCTACTAGAAAAAAAATATCGAAAGAAAAATGAATTGTTTTTAAAAGATTTGTCCCAATTGATAAAATTTTATTTGATAAGGGGTTTTGAAATGTGATCAACATTTTAGATTAACTCAATTATAAAATCACTTTCCCATTTAAAAATAACACCAAGAAAATTATCATGAAAAACATCCAGGTATTCATTTACAAATAGAACATTACTAATCCAAATGGTTCCATTATTTTCACTAACTTGTGATATGTTGCATTCAATACTATATTAATCAATTTATATCCATCTAGTTAGGATATTAATGGTATTAAATAATTAATCAACAAATTGATTTTCCCCAGAAACCATCATAGCGTGAAAAAATGAAATCCTATCCATACCCAAATTAATGTTAAACTCTAATTTGGTTAGTTTAACATGATTTTCATAAAATAAATTTTCCGTGATAATATTAATAAGATTAAAATTTATCTTTGTTACATTAATACTTCCACACCATGTTTTCACAAAAATTTATATCATAATTTCATGATAAGATATTCTGTGAATTTATAGAAAATTTTCAAAATTGAAATAATGTGAAGATCTAGAATCAAATCGGGCATTGAAATAATTTTAATACACAAGTAAAATACCTGCCATAAACTGATTTGGTGTCCCCAAATCAACCGTGGTAGAAGAAAATGACCTTGCTGTAAATTTTTTTTAAATAATGATGATTTCTATCATGTTCCAATAACTTTGTAAACATGTTAGAATAATATACCAACATATTGAAACTAAAAATTCTCAGCAATTTATGGAAATCGATTACACCATTATTTGTTTGTTTGTGACACTTTTCTTTATAGTAATGATCCTTATAAACAAACTTAACTCATCAAAATATCTTCCCAAATCCGATCATATAATTTAGAAATTGTATTTTTCCATATTAGAAAACTATTAGGGGCATATCTCAAGAAATATTAGTTTATTTTTTCTATTTTTCTTCCCAATAGTATTTTATTATTATTATTATTTATAGATTGAGAAATTTCCCAGAAGGAAAAGTCTCTTTTATTTATTAAAAAAGATTAAAAAATTATAAAATAGGATCTTTTATAATAATCATTATACTAGAAAGAAAAAAAGATCATCAGGTATGCTTCTTCACCAAGTCATGTCAAGAGCGATGAATCCTTTATTAGCAATCCCATCAGCTAAATATTTTTTTTCATGGTATGTATGAGTAATGGTATAATTCATCGATATGATCATAACCATGAATTTTCTCTATCTAGTAGTCAATTTCAAAGATAAATGAATGATACCATCCCAGAAAGCATGAAACATTGTGGTGAAGTCACATTCAAGACATAGGTTAGAGTAACCTCCCTGATATGAAAATTTCATCACATTGATAATACAAATAATTTCTATATCATTTAGGGTAGAAATACCACAAGGTCCATACAGACAACCTATAATGTCTCCAAAATTATTTCGAAAAACCAAAATGTAACTAAAAAGAATGTGATTGGATTTTGAGGAACTGTATATGTTTCTTTTAATCAAGCCATGGAATGAAAAAATACACCGAACTTCCAAGGTTCCAAAATGAGGGAGATAATTACATGTAATGTAAAAACATTTATGTACATAAAAATCATGAACAGAGTTATCACAAAACCCTTTTTCATTTTTATTTTTATATTTTCACATTAGAGAATATGAGGGATAAATATGAGTGAACGTTGAAAATAGAACCCTCATGAATAATTTTATTTCGTCAATTTAAAATGGAAGAAATAAATTCCAAGCAGACAACAAGAAAATGATTTTGAATATTCTGTTAATGTTAGAGTGAAATTCATGCAAGAACATTTACTTGAATTCTAAGAGCGTGGTGAATTATTATTTCAAAACAATATTGTAAAGAAATATATAATAATGATGATGTTTCAGACTCCATAAAAATATAATCAATGTATTCTCTATGATGATGACGTAGTACACATCTATAAAATATATATATTCTAACAACATGTAAAATAATAATCAGTTGGATGTTTATAATGCATAATTATCTAGGGAAATGAAAATAACAAAGGAAGAATGATTTTTTGTTAAAATATTAAGCCCAAGGGTTATCATGTCATTGGATAAGGTTTTTGAGAAATAAGATTACCATTCGGTATTAACACAATAGTAAACTCAACCTCCCATTTATAAATAATACTAAGAAAAACATCATAAAGACATATATGTATTCATTTACTAATGCAACATTACAAATAAGAATTCTTACATATATTTCAAGGACATGTGCTATGATACATTCACTGACAATTTTAATCAATTTATATGATTCTATGTAGTTTATTAAAGGTATCAAATAACTAAAAAATATAATTTATTTTCTCTAAAATTTATCTTAGCATGGAAAAATGATATCCAATATGTACTGGAAATAGTATTAATCTATAATATAGAATGTTTGACAAGATTTTAATGAAAGGTCATTTCATTGATTATATTAGGATGAATCATATATACCATGGTCACATTAATACTCCCACTCTATGTTTTCACCAAATGTTATATCAAAATTTCATGATGTGATATATTTAGAATTCAATAAATTTTTCCAAAATTGATTGAATGTGATGATCAAGAATCTAATAGGGTATTGACATAATTTGAATACAAATGTAACATACATACCAATAGTTGATTTTATGTCCCTAAATCAACTGTAGTAGTAGAAAATTACTTGGCTACAACCTTCTATTTTTGATCATGACAATTTCCATGATGTTCTAATAAATATTGAAACATGTTAGAATAAGTTACCTACTCATCGAAACTAAAGAATTTAACCATTTATGACTATTTATTACACCATTATTTGGTTTTTAATGACACATTTATTTATATTAACCATCCCCTTGTCTAAACTGAAAACATCAGAAACACTTATTAGATCCTATCAATCATTTTTTTATATAATGTTTTCCATACAAGGATCATTTTACGGGTTTACGTGGAGACATATTAATAATTTTTTTCACTATTTCTTGACAAATTGACCTTTTCATATAGTTTTTATTTGAAGTAACATACATGTTAGAAAATTTTATCTCAACTTTATCATTAAAACGGAACACTTTCTCATAAAATATGATTTTCCATGTAGCCAATTCTCATCGAAAAATTAGATTAAATCCCAAATTATGAAATATTTATTTTTCTATAAGGGTATAAAAAAATTTAACACATACCTAGAATGTCTTATAATGTTTTATTCATAATATACTTTAGATTATTCATCAATTTTCCATAATTTCATTAAAAATTCCATCTTGAGGTGAAAAATATTATTTTAATATTTTTAAATTAAAATAACCTTAAATATTTCTCATTCCCTAGAATCAATATCATATTTCAATATGTTATTCATTACTAAATAACACCGTCAATAAAATTCCCCTTCAAAATGATAAACAATATGGGTTCGTTTTGTTGTTCTAAAAATCCCATGACTTCAAATAACCTTTTCAAAAACATTGATCAATCCTTTAACTACGAATGGATTTACGGTTTTAATGAAATATGAATGATGGTTCCTCATAATATTCTGCACTATAGATATATTATTTGATGGTTGATTCAGTTTCATTCTTGCATGGATACCACCACCATTTAAAGCTTATGTGAAATGAAACTTCACTTTGAAAAAATGTTATATTCCGATTATAACCATATCTAGTTGTTGATTTGGAAGGATGTTTTCCTCTTGATTACTTCATAACACAACTACCATGTTTCCTCTATGGAAAATCATTCTGAATAAACATTAATTAAATAAAAAATATCGTAATATTCAAATGATATATCATTTTAACATAACAATAAAATAAAAATCATATATGGGTATTATATTACCCTTATCTTAACCCCTATATTTATATAAACAATTCTATGAAACCGATTTTTATAACCAAACATTAAACATTACATATTCAAGTGATTGTAAACCATATTTCACTTTTTTACATCACAAATATCATCTTGGTTTTCTTTTTTAGAGAATTAAGAATAAAATTTAAAATATAATAAAATAAATTACAATTAGACCCTAATATATAGTATAAATTTCATTTCATGAAATAATAATCTTCAAAATGAAATAAGAATTATTTTCATGATAAATCTTTACAATTTTTAGTTGGGACTCATATATATCCTAAATATTTTATAAGCCTTATGAAATAATTTTTAGAAATGTGGGATGGAAATAAAATGCATAGTAATCGATATAAAAAAAATTCAATATGTTAGTCAAGTGAAAACATGAAATAACATTTATTATTAAAACCCATAGTAAGTTAAAGAAAATATTTTTTTTGGAAACAGAGTGCATCACATTCATAAAACCCCATTCATCACCATTTCACATTGAAAAACCATATATATGAATTCTAATAAATTCATTACCCAATGCATAAGACATATATTTGGGAAAACCAAAATCTATAATGGGCTCAACCAATGCTATCGTGGCCACCACATTATATTAGTTGCAACGGGATCACTCGGTGCTATCTGGGCTACCCTATCATAAAAAATTTAACAGGATCACCAATAACTATATGGGAAACCCTATTATATAGTTCTAAAGTACAATATTTTGATTAAATCATTTATATTCTTTCACATTTTATCACAACATATTTTAAAAAGTCAAATTCAATTCACCTGGTTTGGAAAATTAAATTTAAATCAAAACTCACAAACTTGATGAAAAAATTAGTTTTCAAGAAGTGTATTTTTCAAGAAAAAGATTAATTCATATTCAATCTATGACTAATAATTGTCTTTTTATGAAACTAAATTAATAATTAACAATATATTATCTATAAATTTAATTTTAAACATTCTTCATTTCTAATTATTTTAATTAATCATAAAGGAAGGACATTATAATCTTTAAAATAATATTTTTTTAAAAAATCTATTTTTAACCCAAGAATAATCTTATTCTCAAATAAAATATCAAAATTATTGAAAAGAACTTAAGTGGATAAAATATCAATACGTAAAATTTAGTTTCATTTAAAAACTATTTATAAAATAATAATAATTTTAAATTCCTTAATTTATTTAAAATAAATGGTGTTTTTACAGAAATCCTTATTTTTCACTATTCATTAAAAAATAAATCTTTTTGGATAATACTCAAAAATTAATCTAAATTAAATTTAGACATCATAATTGAAAAAATGTTTTTTTCAACTAATTTTCTATAACTGTAAAATTAAATTTTAAAATATAACATTATAAGAAATAAAAACATTTCTTACATAATATATTTAAAATGAATTTTAATATTTAATTCCATAATACTATAAAATATTAAAAAAAATGATTTTATCAGTACCTTGGTTATTATACAAGACTTCATAAAATTAATTAATTAGTTCCCTTGAGAATAGATACGAAGGAGGTGTTTCTATATAATGATAATCATCATGACTAATCTCTTTTATTTTACTTATTCTTTTACCTCTTAAAAATTTTCTTAAATATAACAAAATAGTTCATCAATATATAAAATATAATTATATGTTATGTTTTTATTTCACATCCTTTATATACCTCCTATCTACAAAATGTGAAATAAAAACTATCACTCATGGATATATATGGACTACTACCTTAACATAGGGATATGATTCTAATTTTATCACTATATTTAATGGTTGGTTATTATAAAGGATTTAATATTTAAATAATACATTTATGATATATTTATTTTTACATAATTAAATGATGTTATATACAGTCTTACTTTTTTATCCATTGGAAAATGATAACTTCGCTAGTGCATACGTTTGACTACCACCTCTACTAATTGAAGTGATTCATTTTTCATTTTCACTTTAAATGGATGGTAATAAGTATATATTTAATAAATATGTATGATATGCATTATATAATATTGGTTCTAGAAATTTAAATTATTATTTACCTTTATTTAATTCCTATTATAAAAATTTAGGAACATCAATCATGCATATTTAAATATTTTCGTCTCTATAAAGTTATGATTTTTTTCATCAATGATTTATTGGAATAATTATAAAAGATTATTTTATAAATAAACATGTTAATTATCTAATAATTATGATTTAAAGGATGAAAAAACCATGAAAAAGGTTTATTATTAGAACCATCGAACATAAAAAAGTATGGAAAATGAAACAGTTTTCATTAGAATGTTTACTTTAATGATTAAATTATTAACAATGGGGTAATTGACAAATATGAAGGAATGATACATAGTGAGTTATGTGTTAATATGCTTATGTAATATATGCACAGCAAATATATATTTATTATAATTGTGATTTTATGACATTAAAAAGATAACAATAACAAGTGAAATGGGTTTCATGTCTCACTTTTAATTTCATGAGACATATTTCATATTGACATCTTGTCCTTTTTGTGAAATTTATATAAAATGCATGAATGAAATTTATAATTTACATCCTGAAAGTGATTTTTATTATAAAAAAATATAATTTTTTTTAATTCATAATAATTTTATCGAGATATTACTAGAGTTATAAGGGTTACTCATCTTTATATAGTTTTGTTGAGTCATGTTTGATATTATCAAACTATTTATGTTTATGAGGCGTAAATAATACATATTTTACCAGTTATTTAAAGAAACCATCAAATCTCATAATATTTTATATTATTAGGAATTTATTCATTCATGGGACTTATAATTCCATATTTTTTAAGTTGTATGAAATTATTTATTCAATCAAAATTTAATATGGGTAGTTTATGTATGAATTTACACTGAAGAAATGATATAAACATTATATGAAAAACTTTATTAATTTTCATTATTCGATAGTTCCTTAAAATTTATGATTTTTGTTTTATTTCCATTTCCTTCTTTTCAGTAATCTTAATGGTTCAAGAAAATGTTTTTTATGAATACATGACCAGATTTATCCTCTATTAATTGGAATACAATTTTATTATGTATCCAATATTTGTTAAAAGATTTCAATATTTTTTACTGTTATTTATTGTGTGTTTAATTTCATTTTTAACCATTCTAGCCTTTTTTACATCAAATTTAAAATAAACATATATTTTCTATTAAACAATATAATTTCTAATAGAGTGAAAAAATATCTATTTTAATGATATTATGATGAAAAACATATCACTTCATCATGGACACTCAATGAATATAATCTTAATTTATTATAATTCAGGATTATTTTATATGAAAATGATTTCCATAATATTTTTAAAATATTTACATTTTAAAAAGTGATATCAAGATGAAAAAGGGAATTTTTTTTTGAAATGGTATAATGATAATTTAAGGAATTTATAATGTATAAAGAAAATATTTGATGCTAATTATAAATCACTAGGGATATAATAAAATGAAATAATTTTTATTTTTTATCTATATGTTTTATAAATTTGATGATGATATTTTTAATAAAATCATATATTTATCATGGGCACTTTTGTAGGGAAATGGGGAAATGTTTATAAATTTTTTTTCTTTTCTGTAGGTTATGTTAGATAGATACATTGAATATTTTTTTATATTGTGGAACACATTTTTGTAATGAACCAATGTTTTATGAAGGGAATTCACTTCTTATAATATCTTATTTTAGTATATATCACATAATATTACATAGAGAACATAATAAAAACATTATAAATGAATAACTACTTAAAAAAAGTTATCTTTAGAGGCTTTGAAAAACATACTAATGTGATAGTTACTTGAAATTTGTAATAGTAATCTGACCCTAATGAATAAAAAATAGGCCAATGTAATAGTAACCTCATCAATGAAAATGTAAATAACATTTATCAATATTTTAAGTGAAAATATGATATAATTATATCATAGTCTAAGTAAGTTAATATATTAAAATATTTAATTAAGTGTTCGAATTTTTGTACGTTTTTTTATTTAATTACCCTTTTATGAGTAATTTAATAAATTAAATGAATGTTTATTTTCATAAAATATATTCAATTTTTTTATTATTATTAAAAACTTTTATGAGACCTTAATTAACATATCCACGTGTTAAATATGAGGTTTTAATCAAAAAATTTGAATTTTTCATGTAAATAATGAATTTAATTATAAATTAAATTTCTCATATTTAGAAAATAGTTTTCATAAATTTAAGATTATTTTTAAATTCTACCCATATAAAAATGATTATGGTGATTTTTTTTATTATTTTTGAATTACACAAATTTTGGGGGAATACTAAAAATTCCGAAATTTAAGGTATATATACATTATAAACTAAATTCACTATTCATTGAGTAATTACTAATTTAAGAATCATTGGTTCAAACTAATGTTATATAATAACTTTATATAGTAACAAGAATCCTCACTATTGCTATTCTTGAGAAAAATAATAAATTAATGATTGAAATAATTAGAAAATGCCCCCTCTCCTCCACTATAAATACCACTTCTCACACCCTCTTCTTCTCACACCAATCAAGTTTTGATCATCAATTAAATTATTCAAAATATTATTTCCTAGGGACTCCCCCACGTCCATGAGCTCTTGGTCTCATCAGAAGATGACGCCTAGGTTCCTTGAGGTGGATCTCAAGAGGATAATTCAAGAAGTAAATCCTCTCCATTTTTCTTTTAATTTCCTTTCAATTTCAATTTATATGGTTATTATTTACCCACTTCCCTTAATATAAATAATATTATACCAACATTACAATGAATTTGATATTAGTATATCATGTTAATATAAGGTACATCATTAAACTACTCCCTATCTCTCATTCATCTTCAAAACGAAATTATCACCCATGATTTATCAATTTACAGACATCGTGGGCGAAGAACGTTAATTTTACATTATCATATTCAATAATTTTAATAAGAACATTAAGTGGTTAAAAAAATATTTTAAATTTTATTTTATAACCATTTTATGTTCTATAATTAACTTATTCTAATAATACTAAATGATAAAACAAAAAGATTTCGCAATGTGTGATAAACCGCCAAGATTAACCTAAAATGATCATCATTAGGTTTTTTTTATAATGAGTCATCCCCATGGTATATAACCAAATACAATTTAAGATCATTTAATATTCTAGAGGATCATTAAAATTAAAGTGCGTGATCCCAAACGTTGATATTAATCATTATAATTCATCTAGAGGACCATATATTAACCTAATAAAACTAAAATGAATCATATTAATAAAATAATGGGTTTTTAATTCTTAATTAATTAATCTAACGAGATTATATAAGATATTATCATGAAGGAAGATTTTGTACAAAATGTAAGGGCAATTCCCAAACCCAACATTAATTCTCATAGGTTTTCCCCCTTTCAATCTATTTTCAGGATGGTTATTCCTTATAAATAATTTCTTCACTATTATCATACCTTTTTTGGGATATAATGTTTTCCCACTAGAGTTTATGATAAACCAATGTTTTTCAATAGAAATCTTATTTTGAAAGAACAAAACTTTTATTTCACTCTCAAGGTTGATGATTCATATATCAAGTATGTTATTCCCTATTTAATTTGGAAACCCAGTTTTTATGAATGTATTATTTATGAAGTGAAAAAATTTCATTTCTATGGAATGTTTTATGTTCAATATATATATATATATTCTTTTTATAATGCATGGTAATGTAAATATTATAATGTTATGTGTGTGCTCAAAATTATATATTTCAATGAAAATGTTATAATGTGACGAGTGCGCCCATAATTGTATAGCACTCCAAGACATTGGGTAATTTTACGAACCTCAATGGTAATGTTTAATATACATAAACATGATTCTAGCCTTTTTCAAAACTATGTGTGGTATTTTCAACTAAGACACGATTTTTCTTTTTTATGAATTTCCACATTCCAGTTCTATTATTTTGGCATATCCACAATATTATGATATTATGCCTATGCTATAATGATAATGATTATGCTCACACCATGTCATATTTTTTCGTGATCTTATCAATCATCTAAACTGTATATTTAGAACATCCCCTTTTAATGTGTATCCTCAGGTGACAACTTTTACTAAAGAGAACACAGGTAACAATAGTAAGATAGGGAAGAAGGAATTAAATACATGTTTATGTTAAATTTTGTAAATGTTATGTGTGTTAATAATTTTCCAAAGGCAGTAAACCATTGGATCCTCTATGTGTAATTAATTTATGTTGTTTACCTTTAAAACTATGTAACATTTATTAATTAAAAAGTATGATTTCTATAGTTGTTATTAGAGGACAGTTTTGGTAATTTGGGAATTAGGATCAGAGAACCTTAGTGAAAAAATAGTTAGTATAATAATAAGTATAAGGAATCACCCAACAAGATTTGATTTAGAAAATGATAAACATATGAATCAAACAAGATATGACTTATTTTCACCAATGGATAAATTATTTATTCCTCAAATGATGACTTTTTTTTGTTCTAACCTTTTAAATATCATAAAATGGTGGGAACCAGGAGAAACCAGTCCAACAACCCGTGTGAGGGAAAATGCAGCAATTTCCTAAACGGCCTCCCCAATGATTTGGGAGGTGGAGTTCAATATTTCATTGTGATTATTACCCAGATATCTCAAGTAATAAAAAATAACCTGAATAATGTGGAAGATACTCTATATCTAAAGTGGGAGAAACCAGCTATTGAGTGTTTTATACGCCAACAACCACTAACGTTTAGTAGATCCTATAATCCACTAGTTGCAGAACAGTTTGTCTACTATACAGAGATGATCTTTTCAATGATTCACTATTCTGAGATGTAGAAGGTGACTCTCTTTGTTTATCATCTAGATAGAGAGGCAGATCAATGGCAAGATTTTATTAAAACTCCAACCAACGAGACAAAAGTGAAGACATGCTGTGGGAAGAAATTATGATAATGTTTCTTTATAAGGACATCCCTCAAACAATCTTAAAAAATATAGAGAGGGAAATCATTGAAATAAAAATGAAAGAGATTCTACCAAAACCTATGAATAAATTTTCATAAGGCTTTTAAGGTACACATTAGGTTTTTTATAAACAATTATGGAAAAATTGATAGATTCTTTTATGTTTTAAAACCACAGCTTCAAAATGATATTGAAATTTGAGATTTTTGGAGTTATAAAGATGCGTTTCTATGTGATCTAAAAGTGGATATGGAGTTTTAATAATGGTCCCATGGATATGGTGATATGAAATGAAATATTGAGTTTCAAACATGCAGATCTAATGAGAAAGGTGGAATGAAAAGTTATCCTCCATCATGAAAAAAATGTGGGAAGAAGAATCATGGGAACCACTTCAAAGGGATAATTTAATTCTTCATGTGTGGGGGAGAACTCCACCAAGATAAATAATGTAAAAAATATATTAAAAGGTAGGAACATATGTTGGAGGAATTGAGAGAACCTCTCATGGTCCAATGAAACAACCGAAGAGATTAAGGGAACTATATAAGATAATAAACTAAACCTAGAGTTCTCAAGGGTAATCATCATCCTCATCCACCAAAAACCAAGAAGAAAGGGAAGGATTTTTCCACCACTACGTGTATTAAGAGAATAAATTCATACAAGGTACACTTCATATCCACTAACGAATAGAGGAAGTTTTTATTTTATTCTGGTTCAATGAATTCATTTTTATCAGGTATGTTTTCAATAACAATAGAATAGAATCCCCAAAACCTGGAAGTAGAGATATTAGTTAAAACACCATGTGGTGAAATAATTGTGACCCAAGAGTTGCAATCATCTCCTGTTTGCATATGTGGGAAGATTCTTCCAACGAATCTCATGATACCTCTCTCAGTGGAATTAGACACTCTAATATGGATGGACTAGATCTCTCTATATATGAACACATATAAATAGTTGGGAAATATAAATATTTTAAAAAATTATAAACCATACCATGATCATATAAAAAATAAAGGAAGATTGTGAATCTCATTTGGAAAATGTTAACAGTGTGGGTATTGATTCCCTGTGAATGAGCGTACCTAGATCAAAAGGATTGGTCAAATGAAGGTATCATCCTAGGGGAAATTCCCATTGGGAGGCAATAATGTGATGTATTTCTCGATAATTTAACTAAATTACCCTCATATCATGAGATAGAGTTCCCAATAGAACTCATACCTAGATCTACCGCTATCTCAAAGTGTCCCTATATTAAGTATTCTATCCAACTGGAGGCATTAATGATGTATTTGTAAGATCATTTGGATAAAGTTTTTTTATTCCCTAGTGCATCACCACGGGGTGAACTAGTGATCTTTTCTCATGAAGAAGGATGGATTGACGTGGCTATGTATCAATTATTGTGAACTCAACAAGAGACTCATAATGAACAAGTATCCTATTCATAGGATTGATGACTAGTTCGATTAGTTGAGAAGAGCTCAGTACCTCTCAAAGGTGGTTATATAATCTGGATATCACTAGATAAATGTGAAAAAGATATATATATATATATATACATATATATAATACTTCCATCTATAAAAGGTATTTGAACTATGTGTTTCTTGTGATTCCCTTAAGAATTAATAATTCCATTGTGATATTCATGGAATTGCAGAATAATGTTTTTAGGCATTACCTCGACAATTTTGTGGTAGTGTTTGTTGATGACATTCAAATCTACTCCAAGATAAAGGAGAAACATAATTAAACCTATGGATTGTGTTAGAGACATTATGGAAAGAGAAATTGTTTTCCAAAATAATCAATTGTGACATTTGGATACAATAAGTCACATTCATGGGACATGGGATTACAATGATAGAATTTCTATGGACCCTTAAAAAGGCAATTGAAGAATGGCCCAAAACCTCTATTTTCACAAAAATCCATAGTTTTCATATATTAAGTGGGTACTATCAACTTTTTGTGGGACATTTTTCTTGATTTTAAATTCCACTAACTATGTTAACAAAGAAAGGGGTAAACTATATCTGGATTAAAGAATGTGAGGAAATATTTAGGAAGATAAAGAGAAGGAATATCACTACACCTGTACTCATATTACTAAAAAGAGTAGAATTTTTAATGATATTTAGTGACGCTAGAAATAAATTCTTATGCAGTATACTCATGAAAAATAATATTGTTATAGCATACTCCTCACGTTAGTTGATGATCCCAGAGCAGAACTACCAGACTCATGATATTGAGTTTGAAACTGTGATCTATTTATTGAAAATCTTGTGGTATTATCTATATGGAGGGAATTATGAGATATATACTGATCAAAAGTGTCTCAAATATATATTCATATAGAATGATATTAATATGCACCATCTAAGATGGTTAGAGATCATCAAAGATTATGACTCCACAATCCACTACCATCTTTGTAAGGAAAATTATGTAGTGGATGATCTAAGTAGAAAGGATCTGGAATATTTATCAATGATTTAATTGAAAATGATACACTATTATTAGATTTGTAAATAATGGGTCTAGGAATAATTAAGGGAGGTATATCATCAATAATTTCTCAAATGATTGGTCAGCCATCCCTCATGGAGAAAATAAAGGATTCTCAAATAAAAGATGTGGAAATAATAAAATGGGTGAATGGTATTAGAAATGGGGAATCTTATGATTTCAAGATTTATGAGGAGGAAGTTTTAATGGTTGTTTCATTATTATGTGTACTATCTAATCTATAGATAAATAAGGATCTTCTGAATGTCACACATACCTCAACATTCTAAATTTACCTCGTGAGTAATGTATTGATATCTCCATGAGAACTATTGGTGTGACAATATGAAGAAGGATATTGTTGATGATAAATCAAAGTGAATTGTATGTCAACAAGTGAATGAAAAATGAAAAAACTATAAGGGGAGGGTGAAACAACTACCCTTACTGAAATGGATTTGGGATAACATTACCAATGAATTTGTAACTAGCCATCTAAGGGCATCCTAATGAAAAAAATGCTATATGGGTCATTATGGATCTTCTTATGAAGAAAACTCAATTTATCATAACTTGAGAGGACTTATAAATGGATCAACTTTCACAGATATATTTCAGAGAGTTAGTAAGGATTCTTGGAGTACCATTATCAATTTTATTCGATTGGGACCTGAGATTCACCTCAAGGTTCTTGAAATGTATCCAACATTCTCTATGCACTGAGTTGATCATCCGTAGAACCTATTAATCATAAACTAATGGCCAATATGGGAAAACTATTTATAAAATAGATGAATGGTTGAGAGTGTGTTATATGGATTTCAAAGGAGGATGGAACAATCAATTTCCCCTCATTGAGTTCTCTTACAATAATATTTTCCACTCGAGCATCCGAATGGAACCATATAAATACCATTATGGGAAAAAGCGCAGAACACCAAAATTTTCGGATGAAGTTAGTAAGAGTAAGATTCTAGGACTTGAAATGGTTGATGAAACGGTGTATATAGTGAAAAACATTAAACTACACATCAAGGAATCCAAAAGTCAAAAAAGGATCTATGAAAACAACAAATTACAAGTACTTGAGATCAAATTTAGATATATGGTTTTAGACTACATATCTCCATGTAAGAAGTTCCTGAGATTGGTGAAGAAAATAATGTTATATTCCAAGTACATAAGCCCCTTTGAGATTCTAAATCATGTTGGAGTTGTGTCCTATTAACTAGAACATCCACATACCATGTTTAAAATACATGATAAATTCAATATATCCCGCTTAAGGAATTTCATATCTGATCCTTCACATGTACTGTCTTCAGAGTTGGTACATTTTGAGAATGATAATTCTTATGAGGAGTAACAAGTAATGATCATAGTTTATAGAGATAATGTACTATGAAAAAATACTACTCACATTGTCAAAATACTATCACAGAAGAATATGAATGAACAGGCAACATGGGAACCTAAGGAAACGATGAATGATATGTACCCACAACTATTTTCAGTCAAGAATGTAAAACAAAATTTTGGGGGCAGAATTTCATAAGGAGAAAAAAATGTAAAAACAAAATGATTTATTACATGAATTCCATTATTATAATTATTTCTTGTAGTATTATCACATAATATTACATATAAAACACAATATAAACATTATAAATTATGAATGAGTTAAACAATGGGTACATCTAGTTGCTAAAGAACACATACCAACAAAATAGTAACTTGCATATTAAAAAAGTAATATGACCCTTATGAATAGTAAATGAGCCAATGTAATTTTAACCTTACCAATGAAAGTATAAATAAAAATATCCATCTTATAAGTGAAAATGTTATATAATAATATAATTTTGTAATAAAGTAAATATTTTAAAAAAATTAATTATGTGTTGAAATTTTTGTAATTCATGTATATTTGATTACAATTTTATGATTAATATAAAAAAAATAAAAGAAAATTTATTTTCATAAAATGTATTCATAAAATAATATTTTAATGTTTTATGATTATATGGTAATTTTATGAGATGTAAACTAATTTTTCAAAGTGTTAAAAAACCAGTTTTAATATTAAAATTTGTATTTTTCATAAAAATTATTATTTTAATAAAAAATTTACTTACTCATACTTAGAAAATTATTTTCATAAAATTTAGATCATTTTCTAATTCTACACATTGTAAAATTCTTAGGGTAAATTTTTCGGATTTTTCTGAATTACTAATTTTTTTGTGAATAGGGAAATACAATAATTTATAGTATATATGAAATATAAGCTAAATTCACTATTCATTTAGTCATTGCTGATATAAGATTGATTGTGTTGAAGTCACATGATCTAATTAATATATTTAGTAAAAATAATTATCAAAATTTCTCATCTTGAGAAAATAATAAACTAATGATTAAAATATTACGAAACACCCCTCTCATCTACTATAAATACGACCCTCACACCCTCTTCTCCTCACACCTCTAAAGCTTTGTGACTTTCCAATATTCAGACCAATAAAATTACCTTAAACCTACCCAAGTCCAATATCTATTCTTCTCATCAAATTAAAATTCCTAGGTGCCTTGAGGAGGATTTCAAGAGCATAATTCCATTGGTAAATCCTCTTTTTTTTCATTTAATTTCCTTTCAATTTCAATTTCATTTCTTATAATTTCCTCATTTCCCTTTATAAAAATTTCTTAATAACTCCATTAACATACATATACTATAATTATATCTTGTTAATGGAATATTGAACATTAAAATATTCCCTCTCTCTCTCTCTCTTTCTTCTTAAAAATTAAATTGTTGCCCATGATGTGTCAATTTATCGACATCATGGGTGATGAACATTAATTATACATAAACATAATCAAGGATATTAATAAGAAAAATAAATTGTTTTAAAAGGATATTTAATTTTTTTATAACCTTTTTATCAACTAGAAATAAATTTCATTCATAATAATAATTTATAAAACAAAACAAGTACTTCATTTTGGAAAACCAGCAAAAATTAACCGAAAACGATCATCATTAACATTTATCAAATGAAGATTCCTCAGGGTATATAAAACATATTTTGTAATATTATTTAATATTATGTAGGATCATTAATAATATATAACAAAAATCTTGGATGTTTGTCCTCATTTCAGAAGAACATCCATTTATGTATACAAACAAACAGATCATGAAAACCAAAAAAATTAATGCTTCTTAAAGATGATATCAATCTATATTACTCCACCAAAGAACTATAAAAGAACATAATAAAGATTTAATGAATCATATTAATGTTTAAGAAGTTTTTTAGTTGTTAATTAATGACTCTAATGTGATTATATATGATTTTAACATGAAGGAAGCTTCCAAACAAAAGTCAAGGGGAATTCTCGAACACAACTTTTGTTCTTTGGGGTTTCCCTATTTCCCTCCATTTTCAGTATGGTTATTTGATAGATATAATTTCATCATAATTATCTTACTATTTATGGGATATAAATTTTTTCCACTTGAGATTATGAAAAATGAATTGTTTTCTAAAAGATATATTATATTAAAAAACACACATATTACTTCTCACTAATGGATGATTATTCTTATATCAAGTATTTTATTCCCTCTTTAATTTTTGAACCCAATGATTATGATTTTATGATTTATAAAATGAACCACATTCCTTTCCTTGGGTAGTCTGATGTTCTTGATTGAAATATGTTTTATTTGACAGACATGATAATGTAAATGTTATGATATGAGGGGTGCACCCTGAATTACATAGTATAATGAAAATGTAATGAGGTGATAGGTGCCCCTAGAATAATATAGTTGTCCAATGCATTGTTTAATGGGAATAAACGTAGGAGTATGTTGAAATATGTGTGAAAATTATGCTAGGTGTTTTCAGAACTATGTGTGGTAGTCTACCAATAAGACATGATGTTTCAATTTTATGCATTGACACATTCAAAGTATTTTTTTTAATAATTCATCTCATGATTATGATCATATGACTATTTTATGATGATATTTATTATTCTCACCCCAGTTCACATTTTTTCAAGATATTATCTGTCCTATTACTAGAATTTTTAGCTCAACCCATTTTTTTGTTTATACTTAGGTGACTGCATGTACTATGTAGAACACAAGGGATAATAAGAAGATATTGAAGAAGGAATTAAATAAATTTGTATTTAATATTTTTTAAATGTTATGTATGGTCCTTATTTACCCATGACAAAAAATATTTTGATCCTCAATGTGTAATGATTTTATGTTTATCTTTTAAATGATGTAATAGTAATGTAAGAAAAAGCAGGGCTAATATACATATATTTGGCATCCAATAATTTAATGGTGGGCTAGAATTAAATATCCCTCTAATTAACTACGTAATGATTGATATATTGTGAGAGAATATGAAATATTATGGGAGTAAACCCAAATGATTAAGGGGATATATCCACTATGATATTCTTATGTGTGAACTCTAACATAGGATACAATGAAATGTGTGGTGAACACAATCCCCTATGATAGTCTTGGATGTTATGCATAACATAGAAATGATTTTATATTTTTATGTGCATTACAAAAATTAGGTCTTATTATTATGATATTTTACTAGGGACCATCACTAATTATTGATTATACATCACTATTATGAGTTATGTCTATTTTTATGAGAAATCCATATTCAATAATTTATCAATAATGATCATTTCCTTATTGCGTATGATTATTTTATGTTATAATCACGATTTTATACAATTATTATAATCTTCTTTTCACTTATGATCATTTATTGTTATCTACAATTCTCACCCACCTTGAGCATCTGAGCTAACCCTTCCTTATGTTTCCTTATTCATTGTTATGAAGAAAGGTTTAATATAGTATCTATGAAGTGTTCTATAAGAGATGACATTTTGGGGATATGTAAAATATATTTCATGACATAATTAGACAAGGTAGCTAGTCTTTAAATAATTTATAGCATTATAGTTCTAGCATGTATTTCCTTGTTACGTAATTGATATTTAAATAAAATGATGTAATGCCATTTAATTCTCTTATAGTTTTTCATTAACAATTACAAAAATAGGTTTAGTTAATATGTAGATATTAGGGTTAGGTAAATTTTTTGACAATACCTAGTATAAGATCATGTATATTATATCAACATTACATTTTGGTAAGATAAGATTATGTAGTTTCCCAAGTAGTACATCTCGTTATGGATAATACAACCAAATGGGGTTTTCGAAAATATTCATCATGGAATAATAACATCAAAAATAGTTCATAGAGTATATCTTATTAATCATTTTGGTGTATAGTCTATAGACTATAAATCTGTACCTAGTTTTACACTCATAGGGTATATGCGGGGGTTATTTCTCAATTTTTGTATGAACCATTATATAAATGAGAGGCTGAAACCATATACAACCTTTATTATTCTGTAGAGATATGAGGTACACCTAATGTTACCTGGGTTAAAAATCATAATATTTATAATATGAATAAATTCATAGGAAACCCTTTTTATTATTAATTTTAGGGATGATTTACATGATTATGGATATTTTGGAAGACATTTATGGGAATACAACACTTTGTTATAGTATGACTTTTAGTGAAAATATTCTTTGAGGAATAATTATATTATTTATTTTTGGAATAACATTATTTTTATTGCTAACAGTTATGGCTAATAACAAAATTGATTCTATGGTAATTATGGTATACTAGGATAAAATAGTTATTATATTATGTGTACATATTTCGTTCTTTAAGATACCATTGGATAGAAAAGTAACATAGGGACAAATTGATTATAACACCCCTTAATTAATTATAGTAAGTTCAGATTAAATTTTAATAACACTATTATAAAATTAAAATTAAAATTTTTAATGAAAGAAAGATACTAATTTTATATTATGGATATTGATTATGAACATGCTTGGTTAAAATTAACCAAAAATTATTATTTTTATATTTTCTCTTAGAAATATGCTTTTATGATTAATTGAATACGTAATATATAAATATTACACAATTGAATTATAATTACTAATTATAATATAAAGAAATAAAAATTTTCTATTTATAAATTTTATGGGGATAATGATACGTTCATTTATATGTAATGTCTTATTTTTTAGAAAATTGATTTTTTAGGAAGGAATAATGTCGTTCCATTTTACTTATGTAAAATAAAGTTTAGTGATGAATGATTTAATTTAAATGTATAATTTATAAATATAAATATATGAATATAAATATATTTAATTATGATTATAAGTCATATTGTAAATATATTATCAAGTTAGGCTTGAAAAATCATTTTTTGATAAACTTTTTTTGAAATGTTTTTCTTGATTATTTTTAAATATAATTCATAAACATCTATGAATTAAATTTTATAAAATTTATGCTATATTTTTAATAAAAATAATTAAACTTATATAATATTTTTAACATAATTTTTTTGTCATAGTGAATAGTGAAAACACTAAAAATGAATTACCATTGATAAGGTTTAAATGGGTTTATCATGGGGATAATAAAAAATGATAAGGGTAAAATGAACCAAACACATTATGAAACCCTATAGGTTAGATATATTTTGACATTATAATTTTACCCTTCAAATATGATTCATTTTGGATCTATATGTACAAGAAAATGACATGAAATTATGGAAGAACTCGGAGATACTACAAGTGTGCCACACCCCTCAATTATAAAAGGCCACCACATCCCGAAAATTATTCACACCTCTCAAGGAATTTGGATCTACCAAAACCTAAAAAAATATCTAATAAAAAAAATTATATAAATTATATTGTTTATTTCATTCCAAAAATAAAATCACTATGGTCCTTAATAAGATATCATAACAAGAAGCTTCTAATAAGAGGTATTTTCCTTCATAGAGCACTTATTTTTTGACTTCTTCTTTTAACACCATAACATTTTTCTTCAAAAATAAAATATAATAAAAATAGTATATAAAATATACTGATATTTTATTATGTTTATGTAATAATATTTATCCACCCCCATCTTGAACAACTCAGAAACAAATATATTTCTCTGGTGAATAAATAACTACTACCTCATGATCCACTGAATCTTTTTTCCATTAACGACTGTCTTGGATAGTTATAATGATGAAAATAATGAATAATAATGATTATTATGTCATAATATTTATTATAAAAAATTAATATCTCATCAACTTCATTACCTAGTAATAAAATGTTATCCCTTCTTGTGCATTCAAATGTTCTACTATCTCCATAAAGCGATGTGATTCATTGTACATGTCCAACATTCATGAATGTTTTTTTAAAATGTATCAATTCAATGAATATTATTTTTAAAAAAATATCATTATTTTATATGTAATGAAAAAATAAATTTATTTAGATGAAATCGAAGCTCCCTAACAAATCATGCACGAGAGAATTAAATAGTTAACACAAAAAATGGTGATAATGAAATATTTTTAACAAATTGATAAGATTTTATAATAGGGACATATATGATATTATAACCATGAATTTGGTTATGGAATAATTTAATAACTTTTATATATAATAAATAAGGTTGTTTTAGACATATTCAACCAAATTGAAGTGTTTTTTTAGGGATTTCATCTCAATTTACACTCTATTGGGATGTACTTGTTATTACACACCATTTCAAGTTTATGAGGTGAATATTATTCCAATTAGATATATTTAAAATTAATATGTATTTATTTATGAGTATTAATGTTTCAATTCAAACCTATTATCTCAATTGGGTTTAATTAAAATATTACCTATGAGGTAACACTTTATTTTACAATCTCATTTTATTTTAGTTTATTACATTTTCATTCAAGGAATCTTATAATTTATCACTCATAAGGACATATAATTTATATATACTCTTGGTATTTAATGAGTTTCCATAATTTCATCTAAATTTTCCTCAAATTAGATATTGTAAAAATATAGAATGAAAATTATTTTTTTATTATTGAAGACATATTTATTTAAAAAGTGATAAACCATTAGTGAAATTAGATATATTCCTCTTATACGTCTATATTATTGATTTTTGTTTAAAAATTTCCATTTTTAATTCAAATGATTTTAATTAACCTTTATAATAACCTTTACATTTTAAAAGGTATGAAATGAATCTCTATGCCTTTTTCTAAAATGATCACTTTTGAATTTATTTTAAAAAAATTTATTATTTTTAACACATTTAATGATAGCAGGCTATGAAACAATTTTATCCATTTTATGATATTTAGATTGTTCAATATTTTTAGAATTGGTTTAAAAGGAAAAATATTTAATGAAATAAATTTATAATATTTTACATCAATTCCTTTTATTACAACAAAGGATATGATTTTATAACAAAACCATTATTCTCAATGAACATAATGTCATATATTATAAATTATTAATATGTAGTCATTAATTTAATATTGAACCATTATCCTTCTTATGGTCATGGAACAATAAAACCTTCATGAACATCCATATTATCTATTTAATGGATATGATTTATTAAAAATCTATATGCCATTTTTATATATGGGTTTTTTATTGTGGGTGTTTTTTTATTTCATAGGGGAAACATTGATACATCCATATTAATTATTCAAAGAGGATATTTATTGACACATAATATAGTTTATGAATAGAATATATCATTCAATATGTGAAGGATTCATTGGACAAGAAATTATGTGTGTGGCCTAGTTATAGCCATCCCTTAGATGCATTGATAGATCTATTGAGTAATATCAATAGAAAAAATTAAATGGGGTTTTTTATGCTTACCCATAGTTTTATAATATCTCTGTGCACAGTTATAATGGTATAAATATTTTTATTTCACTGGTCATTATTTCCAATATTATGAATATGCTTCATTAAAAATATATTGCATATGATATATGATATTATTATATTGATACTAAATACGGATACATTTTCCTCTCAAGTTATCGATTAAATAGAATATGTTTTCAATTATTTATATTTCCATTTTTATTATACCTTATTTATTCATTATGTCTTAAACTATACATAACCCTTTCTTTTCATTTTTTATATCGCATATTCTATTTCCATTTCCTAGGATATGAATATGATTTATTGAATGATTTTCATGGATAAAAAACATTCAATTTTTTATGTTTCATATTTCTTCATCAATTCAAAATAGGTAACATTTAGGTATCTATATCTCTATAAATAATTATATCCCCGGTACTCTGGGATTAGAACCCATGTTTCTATGAAAATGTAATAAATTGATCATCATATCTGGGACACTAGAGACAAGTTTTTTATAGTTTTATTAGTGGAAGGTTAGTATAAGATATGTGAACCAGATTTTGGAACACAGATACTCGAGAACATAAACCTAAAAAAATTCTATGTTATGTAAAATTGTTAAATAAAATCATATATATATTATAAGGTATATATTATATGTATTTTTCTAAAATTTCCTCCATTTATAGGTAAAACAATTGGATATTGTTTTTATAAATATGTTTCTATAGGTAATAACTCCGAAAAGAGTAGGTTTGTGTATATTTCAGTCACCATTTTTTATATATGGTGAGTGTTCCCTAACATCATACCTAGTTTGACAATCCTAGCGGATATTATATGATTAATTTACATTTTCAATATAAACTATTATGTAAGATTTAATTTTTAAGATATAATTATATTCCTAATAAATCCCTTGTTTATGTTTTAGAGAATTAAAATTCATAAATTTTCATTTTATTTTAATAGTTAGAAAAAATATACAATTGTACATTATAATTTACAATTCATAATGTTATCAACTAATTATTTATAAGAAATTATTTAGAGATGGATCCTCATAAAACTAATGGTATCTACACTCATGGCCAATTTATAATTTCTCAACTGAAAAATGAAATACAATTGGCGTTAGAGCTGAGAAAATCATGGATTTATTAGGGAAGATGACCCTATTTATGACCAATAATGTCTCACATATAGTGAAACATGATTTTACATTTCATGATACACATATAATGGATCAGTGCCTATGATAGAGAGCCCAAGTATTTATTGGATATACTAATCTAGTGTTCACAGATAATGGAATATATCCCTTAAAAAGATAGTTTTGGAAGTGGGGTTCAATGATGCTGAAAGGGTTATACTAGAAACCTATTTATTCAAGAGATATATTGATAAACAGTTATCATTCATCATGAATACAATATAGTAATTTGAAATAAAACATATTTAATGGTGACATTTCAATGTAACATTCTTCGAAAAACATTTCCCCCATCATCAATGAACATAAATGAAGATAATGTTCCTGAGATTAAAGGAGAGTAATAATGAAATTGCTTTAGAGTATAAGGCTACCATTTTATAACAATACAAGTATGTTATGAATTAAATATTAGAAAATAATGTAGGAATAACCATTTATTTTATGTTATTAAAATTTCTATTCGAAGGGAAATAGTTTATATAACTTTTCATAACATGATGAAATTCTTTTTTCACCCTAAAAACAGAAAATGAATTTTCAGAATCCTTTATATTCAAGGGAAATCATGATAAAAAATTGGCCTTCTAAATAAATTTATATGTAACTAATTGAATAAGAAGAAGAAAATTAATTAATATCAATAGTGTTAAAATTGGGGAAAGAATCATCCTGGAATGTGCTTGAAGGTCACGGTAGTGTGTTATAGGTTTGATGAAAATGGTCATTTTGACCATGAATGTAAGGGAAAAGAGACCTATACTATCCATTTATTCAATTGTACTGAAATGGATCATTATTAAATATAATGTACCATGATTCAATAGAATATACCATAGATGATTCCAACTGGATTAGTGATTGATTATATATTATATATAAATGAGGATAAATATCCCAAATATGAAGTGGTATGAAATTTAATTATTGGATAAAATATACTTAATGATTTATTTTATTCGAGGATATCTCAATCTATTATATCTTATATATTTTTATTTAAAATTATAACTTTCTCTAGCACGATTTGAAGTAGTTTTCTATTAAAAATCATATAGGAAATATCAATGAAACAACTCTGTGTTAGGTTGTTCCTACTATGATACATACACTTGACTTATTTAAGGTTTTAATTATTATACATATGGATTATATTGATATAATCTATGGTATGGAGTGAATTTCAATATATGATTCCAAAATTTATTTTAAAGACAAGGAAGTTTTGATTTATAATTAAAATACAGATTTTCATAAATTTATAGGTGACAAATAATAATATAAGTTATATTCTGATCCACCCCTTTAGGTATTATAAAAGATATTCTTAGAGAGGAAGAGAAAAATAAATCAATGGATGGACAATTTATTATTCAAATTCTAAATTTATTGATTATATTGGAACACATTTATTTATTTCTCGAGGAATTATATTGTTTTCCACTAATGTGTGAATTTTTATTCTCTATTTATTTTATCCAAAATGCCGGACATATATCAATGGCTCTTTATAGAATGACCGTTATTAAAAAACTGGAGTTGAATAAACCACTATATGAGTTGTGAGATAAGGGATATATATATATATATATTCATTAGTGGTACACCTTTGGTGGCCTTTTTCATTTCATTAACAAGAATGATGGATCTATGAAATTGTGCATTGATTATAGGTAAATCAATGATACAATAAAAAATAATAAGTGTCTACTACCTCACATTGAGGAATTTTTATATTAACTTCATATTGATCAATATTTTTTCTTGGATTTTATTTCATTATGGGTGTCATAAATTGAGAGTACAAAAAGATTATATTTCGAAAACATCATTTCCAACAAGGTATAGTCATTAAATGTTTACAGTAAAAAAATTTGCATTTAGTAATGAAAAATATGTTTTTATAGATAAAATTTACCGATTATTGACAGATTATGTTAATAATTTTATTTTCAGTATTCTTGGATTATATTTTATTATATTTTATAATATATGGGGACTTCTAAAATCATTTTTGGATCATTTATAAGATTATTAGGTTGAATGTTTTATATGGTAATTTTAGTATGTATGAATTATATGTTCATGATGTTCTTATTCTTGTACATACTGTCTCCAATAATGGAATCATAATTTATATTCAAATGATAAATATTGTAAAATAATGTAATACACTAATGAAAATAGATGAGTTACATGCTTTTATTTCCTTAGAATATTTATATTAGTGATTTTTCAAAAAACATTTTATTATTGGATAACCCATTGACCAATCATATATGTAAAGGGGTTATGGCATATGGATAATGGAATGTGAATAGTTTTTTATGAATTGAATAGAATATTTTGTTAATGCACTAATTCTGACTCTGGAATCATGAAATGATGTATTTGTGATATATAGTGATTCATTGAAGAAGGGAAATGGTAATTTCCTTATAAATAATAGTAATGCTACTTCCCACGAATCAAGGAAGTTAAAAAACATGAATAAAACTATCTAACTCATTACCATGAGTTAGTAGTAAAAATATTTTCCATGAATAAATAGACTCATTATCTCTATGTATAAAGCGGTGAGGTATACACAGACCATGAGAGACTAAAACAAATATTCTAGTGAAAAATAATTATAATGACAATAATTAACATAAGATTATTAATAAAAAAAGTAACAAGTCAAACTCAAGTTAAGGGACTTCATTTAAATTTCCTTTTATTGAGGCTTGTTTATGTCATGCACCTATAATCTATTATAAGATGTATATACAATCACCTTTAAAAGTTACGTAAGGAATTTATTTATTCTCATGTGATTTATTATTTTGTTTAAGGTTATTATTTATTTGGGGTTATTATGCTTGTTTTTTTCCATGTGATCGGGGAATTTTCACTTAAAAAATTCACTTCTAATTTTTTCCTTCCTAATATCCATTTTCCAATTCCACGTATTTAAAATAATTTTTTGATAGTGTTTATATGTATCTAAAATATTTTTAATGCTCTATTTTTTTCTATTCTAATTTTTTTTCAATGGTTTTTGAAAAGGAATTTTTTTTGTGTTTTATACAAAACATTATGATAAACGAAGAAAGAAATGTTATATTCCCAATGTATATAATTACAATGAATTTTAAACTGTTTCTATTATTAAATGATTTCTTATTTATGTTAAAATATTTTTTTTTCAAAGAAAACCCAATTTCCCCATTTTTTGGTATTTTGGTATTGAAAATAGGTTAATAAAAGAAAAGGGTATTTTGGATTTGGAAATGGTATTGAATTGTTTTAAATAATAGTTTATTTTGATATCTAAATGTGATATATTTATTAGTTTAGTTTATTTTTATAAAATTGAAATCTCAGAAATTTTTTATTGAATTATATAGTACTTGAACATTATATATGAGTAATTGGTTCACCCAGATAGAGTTGGGTGATCTTGTAACACCTTAACAATGTGGAACCTAGAAAGTATTGTGTTATCATGTTATAACATATATGATGGGGTGGACCATATACCACCGAGTGATTCCATTATAGATTCTACGATGGGGAGTCCCAAATAGTGTATAGTTTTATCATTACACCATAGAAGATCTGTTAACCTAGATAGTTCTCCAATGCAATGAGTTATGATTATATTTTAATTTTGGTTTATTGTAATTCTAATTATAAGGGTTTTAAAGGGTTTATGAATGATATGATCTATGTCAACAAAAAGGCGTTTAACCACTTTATTTTATTTTAATTATTTAATTTGTAAAACAAAATTTGGGATTATTTCATGTGAAAATGTTTAATTTCATATTCTCAAATAAATTATAATATAATTTTAAATGTTATATAATCATTAATTTTTTATAATTCTTACCTCTTTTATTCTTTTTATATCCCTTATTGAGAGTTTCTTGCTCATCACATGTTATTAAAATGTCCATCATAAAATTTAATGATGGTTATGGGAAAAGATCAATTATAGTTTGAGGCTATAAAGATTTACTATTAAAATGAATTATTCTTTTTTGTCAAATTTTTACAATATTAGAAAAATGGATTATAATTGGATGTGTCCAATTTGTATTATAATGTAATCTAATGTACGATTTATGACATAATTCTTTAAAATTATAAACCTAAAAAAGAACCTAAAATGTAAGATAATGGATTATTGACTAAAAACTCAATATTATATAATTTTTATGATCGGTTCCATATAGTTGGTATTAAATTAGATTGTTTTATAACTGTAGATGTTAGGATAATCATAATAACACTCCCCTGAATGAAATTGTTGTATGGTTAAGCTAAAATCATAAATCACTTAATTAATTCCTTATTTATTATCAAAAACATTGTCTATTAAAAGTTTTTTTCCATAGTGGAGACAAGGAAGCTATAGTGGGAGAGAAATGATTGGAAAATATAATTGCAAACCATTATCATGATATGGATAGAATTGGAACATAACTATTAATTATTGTGATTTCTCTATTGAAATAAGTTATAGATTTTGATGGTACCCATGATAGAGAGGAACACAATCTACCATGAAGGAAAATGTCCATTATGTAGAAATTCATGTGGCAGTATCCCCCATCTTTCAGTGGATCATCTGACTCTATAGATGCCGATTGATGGATAAATGGTGTGCAAAATAAGTTTGATGTCTTTGGATGTTTAGAAAAATTAAGGGAAACTCATTCCATTTATCACTTTAACGGAGAATCTGATTGATCGTGGTATTTGGGTAAGTATACCAAATGGAAATATGATCAATGTAAGTTTATATTTTTCCTAGGAAAATCATTATATAACTAGTAGATATAAATTAGGGTTATAATTAGGTTTCTGAAGATTATTATCCACACAATAATTTAAATGTTACAAGAATGTTGATATTTGTGATGATAATTTTGAGATGTATTTTTATGACATGTGTGTTCCATGAGATAACAATTGTAATAAAATGTTAATGTTCTAGTAAATGGTTAAGAAAATATTGAAAGACTATATGTAACCCCAATAATTCACAAGTGTGGAAACAGACACATAATATATTTTTTGACGAGATAAGGGAAGTGTTTTTAGTGTGGTTAGTTTGTTCATAGGGATCATGACTGAATATAAATAATTCTAAAACTACCATTTTTTAGAATAATATACATACAATAGTGTGGTGTTTTAGTTATAATGTGTTATTCCATTATCATAATGCATATCTGATGTTAGTTGAGCTTTACAGAAAATGACACGATTAGAAATTGAATCATGTAGGGAAGTAATTTTCTACAATTACCATTGATGTTGGGCCAGCAAATGAAGGGGTGAAAATTATGTCACTTTTTTATTTGAGTTCTTCCAATACCCACATTGACTCTAGATCTTTTTATTATTTTATTTATAAAATTTTTTAATGAAAATTTAGAATATCACATCATTAATGTACAAAATTACATTTTGTTAAAAATCCAAGTAGAATTATTATATAATCCTCAATTTACATGAATAATTATATTTTTATTAGTGCGATAGTTTTTCTCAAAATTCATATAGAACTAGTTATAGTAGTGTTTGATATCATTCATAGTATAGATTATATTTTAGTTTATTTTATACGATATATTTTTGTTTTATTAATGGTGTGTTTGGTGATTTAATTCATTCAATAAATTACCAGAAATTTGAAAAATCGATTAGAGGTGATAGTGAATGTTACCTAGATCTCAATGTTTAAAAGAGTTAAACTATTCAAATTAGTGATGAACTATAAGTAAATTAATCATAATATGTTTTAAAAATTATTTTCCTTATGTTATTCTTGGTTGGGAGGTTGACCATACTGTTGATTTCAAACGTGATTCAATACAAATTCCAAAAACCCTTTATCTAATGCCTGAAGTGAAACATTTATCATCAAAACGAAATGAAACTAGTTATTAGATAAATGTTTCCTCTATCTTTGAACATTACAATTCAGTTCCCTTGTTTTAATTGTTTAAAATAAATATGGTAAATTGAGAACTTTAATTGATTATAGAGCCATGAATAAAATCAATGCGAAGAAAGGTTTTCATTTTCCTTATATAGATGATTATTTGGATTATATCCCATGAGCATAGTATTTTTAAAAGGTTGAATTAGTGTAAGGGTATGATTAATTGAATGTGTAAAGAGAATGCATTCGAAAGATATAATTTTATAATAGTTACAGGCACTATATCATTGTGGTTATTTTGTTTGGGATATCTAATTCACCTAATAAATTTATAAACCAAGAAGATAGAGTTTTTAATGATTTTTTGGACAATGTTTTAGTTGTTTTTATTTTTTAAATTATTTAAAAAATATGATGTACCAAAAAGATACCTAAATATATTTTTTTGAATTATTAAAAGAAATAAAATATTTGGGATATTTAGTAAGTGTGAATTTTGGTTGAAAAAAAAGTTTACCTTGGATATATTGTTTCTAAATATTCAATAATAGTTGACCCTAGTAAAAAAATTATTAAAAAATGAAAAATACACACAAATATTACAGAGATCTGTAGTTTTCTTAGATTAGTGGGTTACTACCTATGGTGTGTTGAAAAAAATTCTCATTTACCTACCTCAATAATAAGTTCAATTGAAATGGAGATAAATTCATATAGAAAAAGGAATGTGATGATTATTTTTTTGAACTAAAAAGAATGTTGGTAAATAAAATAGATTTTCCCAAATCATCTAAAATTAGTGAATTTTCCATCTACAATATGGAATAATTTAAAGGAAATGGTTGTGAACTAATATAGAATGATAAGAAAATTACTTATTCTTTACATTATTTGATTCCCCATGAGTTAAGTTGCTTATAACATGATTAGAAATTAGGAATTTTGGTTTTTTAATTAACTTTTTTTGAGGTTTGGTAGATCTAAAGTGTGTAATATATATTGAATAGAAATGTTTTAAATATATATTCACACATAATGAAAAAAACCATAGATATAGAATATTGATGTAACAAATAAATGATTTTGATTTCATGAGTCGTTTCCATTTTAGAAAAAGAAAAAATGTGGTCGATGCTTTGAGTCCAAAAATAATTCTACATAATTTTTTTTACATTTTCAATGTGACCTAGTGTAACTGGAATTTTCATAAAGAATTCATAGAACATAGAAGGAGGATAAAGCATTACAGGAAAAGATAAAATACATTAGAAAGGGAATGTTTATGGATTTTAATATCAATAATATAGGTGTATTATGATTTTGAAAATTGTTATGTGTTCCCTGTGATTCCCAGTTTATGAAATATTTTTTGAAAAAATCTCATAGTACTCCATTTTCCATTCATAATTATAAAAATAAGATCTATAGAGAATATTAACAACATTACTAGTCATATGAATGAAAAGAGGTATTTCAGACTTTATCATGATACGTTTTAATTATAAGTAGTTTTATGTAAAGTGATTATTACTGATTAGATATTTCCTCCTTTTTCAATGTTAGGTTGAAAATGGTAAAAATATATCCAGGGATTTAATGGTGGGATTTACATGGACATTATGAGGTAACAACATGATTCTGGTTATTATTTATCAGTTAACTAAATCTTCAAATTTCTTTCACAGTATAGAAATATTTTCATTAGATCAGCATTCTCGACTATATCTATCAGATACTGGGGGTTACATGGAGTACCTCTCTCGATTATATCAGACTGTGATCCTAGATTGACATGTAATATTTTTAGACAACATCATAATTCATTAGGTTGTGAATGAAATTTCATTAAAGAGTGTTATCCTAAATTTGATTAATAAAATTATCAAACAACTAAGATAATTTAAGATATGATTTACTAATATTCAATATATTATATGGGATGATTAGATCCATAGATTTCTTTGGTCGAGTATTCCTGTATTAATAATTTTCATTCCATTATATTGATG
Source organism: Viscum album (assembly GCA_963277665.1). NCBI lineage: Eukaryota > Viridiplantae > Streptophyta > Magnoliopsida > Santalales > Viscaceae > Viscum > Viscum album. The sequence goes on from OY728135.1 coordinate 1,299,380,137, forward strand.
CCATCATTTAAGGAATTATATTACAATAGTTTGGTCACACTATCATTTTGGTATGATTTAAGTGAAGGGACATTTATAGGAATAGAGCTAGTAGATGAAATGGATGTTAATATTTAGTTGATTCATCAATATATGAGGGCATCATAAAATAGGTAGAAAAGTTATGCATATAACCTGACAAAATATTTATCTTTCAATGCATGTGATCCTCTCTTTCTCAATGAATATCCTAGGAAAAAATTTCTATGTGTATTTGAAAAAATAAAATCTAAGACTTTGGTTTATTGCATTTTATTTAGTCCTAGGTGTATTTGGATGAGTTTCATACAAAATTTATTTTCATTGATTTTATCAAAGGGACCCAATTAGTTCCACATTTCAATATTAATGAAATATGTTCCCGATTAATCTCATGTTTTGATCAAAGAATTTGTTTATTTATAATAAAACCAACATTATTAATAATATACTATTTATATTCATTAATGTAGATAGAATTCATTGTGGAATAATTTGATTCACTAGAATAAGTTTGTATGGAAAAATATATGTTTGAGGAGTCAACATGGGAAACATATAATGCTATGTTGGAAAGATATCCCCATATGTATAATGAGTGAATAAAATTATAAGTAAGAAATTTATTAAATTTGTAAAGGATGTAAAAACCCATGTAATGATATAATAAATCATTTTCATATTTATCAATATGAATTATACTGTTATATTATATATAAAAATATTAAGTACTTTTTAAATAAAAAAGAAACTAGTTTATCTAAAATATTTTACAATAAGGTTTTATTTAAATGATTAAATTAAAAATTATAGAATTTATAATTTAATATATATATATTTATATATAATTTTTTAAATAATTATATCAAATTTTACACTGGGTTAAATTTTGATATTTTTCAGAAATTAATGATTTTTCAAGGAATCCTGAAACATTATTATTTTTATAAAAACAATTAATCAATATATTAATTTATGAGTCCCAATATGTATTAAATATAATTTCATTTAATATAATTATATTTTAGTTATATTTAATATATTAAATTATTTTTTATTCAACATTATAATTGTCTTTAGTATTAGCTTGTTTTTTGATCTAAAAATGGATTTTTCTAAAAAATAATTACTATCCTTAATGTTTGTTCATTATAATTAATTAAAATAATACCTAATGGGTAATATTTTGAATAAATGTTATATTTTATATATAAATAAATATTAATTTATTTTTATAAAATGATTATTATTATTCATATATTCCATATAGAATAATAATTTCTTAAAAATTATTCTTCTTAAAAACTTCTTTCTCTTCACATATATGGGATTAATATTAAATTAAAAAAAATTAAAAATATGATAATATAATTTGGAAAATTTAATTCTACATTTTAATGAAAAATAATTTGTATTATCTAAAATATTTAACCGACAATTTTACAAAAGTGATTAGTGGAATTAGTTTAGATTAATTAAAGTGCTGAAGGAAAAAAATTATATGTACTGGTTAAAATTAGAATTTATGATATAAAAACAATGATAAACTTATCCAAAACCCATTTTATGGACATATATCAATAAAAAATATTATATTATTCATAATGGATAAGTATTAGGACATTGTGAATGGAAAAAAATTTGGGTGGAATTCTCTCTTTCAAAAATTTATTAGTGTACCACTCACCTCACTTATAAAAGGCCACACCCTATCCTCTTATCTTCACAAAATAAATAACTTTATATCATTACCTACCCAAATAAGTTTTCTAAATCAATAAAATCATTATATAATCCTTTTTTTAAAAGTAAACAAATGAATGCCTTTTCTACAAACATAAAAGAGTTACTTGAAGATGAGTTAACATTCTCCAACGAGCATTTTTTATTTCTTTCTCTACCCTTTAAATTATTATTATACCATAATAATATAATAATGTATATATATAATATAATGATATGTTTTTATGTTATGTTTTCTACGTAAAACCACACACACATAAATCAAATGGGTTATGAACTCATCATTTGTGTGTTCGGAGGACTATGACATTGGGAAATGATGTCAATAATTTTTACATTACCACCTCTCATGGTTGGGTATAATGATTGATATAATGTTTATACAGGATATATGTAATATAAGTATACATATTGTGTTATTTTATCATATATACCCTTAATATTCCAATACATAATGGATAAGATAATGCCGCTTGTGTTTACAACAGACTACCACCTCACAAAGTGATGCGATTTGTTCTTAAAAATGTGTTATGTGAAAGTAAATAAGGGTAAATATAATAATTAAGTGTTATATTATTGAAATATTTTTTATATTAATTAAATATTTATCATTCACTAAGTATAATATATTAATTTTTTCATAGCTTTTCATTCACTAGAAAAGGGATAATGTAATTCAGGGATCTGTGGACTACTACCTCTTCGACGTCATGTGATTCATTTTTTCATCACCACATCAAAAGAATGATATATATAAGTATATATTGTAATATATATATATATATGTGATGCATTTATTCATTTTTTAAATCTTAAATATTTCCAACCTTCTTTCCATAATGATAATTGAAAAATGAAAATTTTACTCACGCTTATAGCTACCATCTACATGAGCATAATGTTAGTTCATTTTTCATATTTGTGTTTCATTATTTGTTTTAAACATAATATTTATTTATAAATATAATAATTATATCATTATTATTATTCCATATATTTTAAAAAGTGACTTATTTATCCATATTCAACCTAACAAAATCATTTTTGACATATTTGACAAATATATACAAACGTTAAATTGTAATCTTAATAGATAAATTAATTGTATATTAAAAGATAATAAGTTAAATAAATGTATTAATAATATTGAAAAAAATCAGAATCAATAAATAATTATCATATGTTTTTTGTTAAGGATGTTAAATAAATATATATCAATTCAGACTCATAAGGGACTTTCTTTCAATTTCCATTATTTAAGGAATTTTCATTGAAGTTATGCTCCTATATTATTTTATAAGGTGTATATACAGACTCCATGAATTGATATATCTTAAATATATATAATTTAATGATATATAATTTACTATTTATTGTTTTTCTTTAATGGGGATTATGATTCATGTTTTTTGCATGTGATAAGAGACTTTTCAATGAAAAAAATCTATTTTATTGTTTTCATTCGAAATCATCCTTTTAAATTCCCATGTATTTAAAATAATCTTATGAATGTTATGATATGGTCAGAAAAAAAATTTAGATGTTCATTTTATGTCTCGTTTAAATTTTTCAATGGGTTTCAAAATGAAATCATCATCAATTTTTTAAATAGAATGTTTTGAAAAATGAAAAATGTATATTTTAGTCATCACATACATGGTAGAAATTAAATTACCATTTTTTTCACTATTATTTGATTTCTTGATTCTTTTAAATTCTTTAGTTATTTTATAAAAGATTATCCTTTCCCCATTTTTTTATTTTTTCACATAAAATATTTTTTCAAAAAAATATTATTTAGCTGTTGAAAATGGGTTTCTAAAAGGAATGGGTATTTTGATTTCCTAAAGGGATTTTTTATTAGTTTAAAAGAGTTTTTAAAAAGTGATGTAGAATATGTTTTCATTAATATTGTTTTATTTCATCCTTATACATGAAAAATGGTGCACCAAGACAACATTGGGTGTGTCCGTTATAACTTATATGACGGGGATGACCACATAACATTAGGTTTTCCCATAACCGTTTATAGAGCATAGTGTCCAAGATAGCATGAGGTGAGTTTGTTAGCTTAAATGATATGTATTCCAAAATAGTTATTTAATGGATTGGGTAATAAAATTTTTGAATTTAAAAGTATGTTCTTTCTAAATTTTACGGTTTTTTGAAATGTTTTTAAGAATATGTTTATCTAAGACACAAAAATCACGATTTAACTGCTTGTTATGGTTTGTAAATTTTATTATATGGGAAAAAATGGATGTGTATTTAAGGTGAAAATGTATTTTTCAAATTCACAACGAACACTGAAAATAATGGTAATCATTATATTATATTTCATATTTTTATAGGGCTAGGTGTTTTCATTATTTTTATATATATTACTGAGATTTTTGTGCTCATCACATGATTTTGAAATGTTTTTACTATGATTTATAGATTGGAATGAGTAAATAATAAGTCGAGTTAAAAGTCTTTATGAATTTACTCTTAATGAAGTCATGAATTATTATAATTTTTTTACATTATAGTAAAATTGTATACTAATTTGATGTGTCCATTTTTTATTGTATAATATTTTAATTTAAGTGTTATGACATACCCCTGTAAAATTATAAACTTAAAAAGATCCAAAATTTAATGAGAATGAATTCACGACTTCAAACTCATGATAATATAATGTTTATGGTCTGGTCCATATAAAATATGTTTAGTTATAAATAACATTTTTAGATATATATGATTTAACATAGTCTTGCAAATTTATTTATAATTTTTAGAGAACAACAACTTACCTTAAAAGCTTTCACAGTACTGATGTAGAAATTATTAAATAAATTGAAAATTTTAATACATATATTTAAAATATTAAATATATTTATTGTGATACAATATTTTTTTATATGACCAAGAAATGGGGGGATGTGTTAAAATATTTTTTTTAAATTATATGTGTTTCTTGGAAATTATTATTTTCAATGAAATAAATACATTAAAAACCCCACATTAATTAAATGTTATAATAAATAAAATTTAATTTAATGATATAAATTTATATAAAATCATATATTAACCCATGTGGTTAGGAAATGATTTATTTTTTCATTCATGGTCCATTTATAGGACTTTTTGCATTTTATAGTGAAAGATTAACACTCAAAGGGTAAGAATTATTGTTGTCATTATATGTGTGAAAGGGGTCAACAAGTGGTTAAAACCAAAAGGTAAGGGTAGATTTGTGATAAAATATTGTCTATTTGTTTTTGGGATAAGGGGATTTATATCCATCAACAAATTATCTTTTTTAGAATGTAGTGTTTACTCTTTTTAATTGGAAATATATTTATATTAGCTTAATAATTTGATAATTTCTTGTAGTTCCCCTCCCCTCACTAAGAAAAGGGAACATATTATTCTCAAAATTATCAAAATAAAAGACAAATTAATTTTTTACATTACCCACCCAAATAACTTTCTAGAATTTGTCCCCTTATTATAGAGGCCTTATGTTGGGCGGAGTACTTATATTTGGTGTCATAAGGTGTTATGAATTGCAGATGTTGCAATGAACATGTGTGGTTTTTATCTAAGTTTTTTATTTTATTTATTTACCAACAGTATTCGTATATTATTTATCATGGAAAAATTCGAACACTAGTATCATACATAAAATCTGTAACTTACCTGCATAGGTTCCACATGCCGGTGTGTTGAGCTTCTCTGGAACATGAACTTGAGTGTGCCTCCCAGTACACTAGAGGTTTCCAACTAGCATTTTAGGGCAAATGATGATCATGGGAAGACTATAAACTCTTTTATAAGAGTAACAAAGAATCATGAAAAAAGAAAAAATAACTTAATAACATATAACCATAAACATAGTAGTACTAGTATCCCAAGATGTCCTAAATCTAGAAATGAAACATGAAAACTGAACCGTAGATATGCCATGCTAAAGATCATTCCACGTGGAAAAATGAAAAATAAAAAGTAATGACATTGAAATCTCCCAATCAGATCCTGAACCACCTATGATTCTCCCATCCATGATCCATCCCAAAATAATCTATATAATGAAGGGTCTTTTCCCATATCCAATATAATAACTATGAAATCTATTTTGGTACCGATCAGGAAGCCTGAGTAGGTTGTGAGTAATACTTAGTAGGCCACCACCAACAGTGTCTAAAACAATATCATGTAAAAAAATTAAATGAATTTTAATAAATAAATAAATATGATTCATATGAAAGTATTTATCACATTATCATTTATCCTTTATTTAATAACATAATCCCCTAGTGTCCGGAGGACTCTTGAACCTCAATGTATACTTCATCCCATTCTAGAGTCTAAACCATTTCAATCTATCTATTGATAATTAATTTACCAAATGTTAATTTAATTATCCATTTCATTTCAATTTATAAAACAAAAAATTGGAACGATAGTCCAATGACATAATTTTGGGCATAGATCTCCGTGTATAATACCCCATGAGTATTTAAAGCATCAGTCCTGATATCACATATCATGGGTATTGGGAGCATTAGTATATTTCCCACACATCATGGGTATTTTTGAGAATCAGTCCTTATCCCATACAAATTTCATGCATTACATGGGTTCTATAACGTCATGGTTATGACCCATTGGGTATTTGGATCTATAGTTCATATCATACACCCTATGTTCTCAATCAATCATATATATCACTTCTATCACATATATCTCATGTATTACATTTATAACATGTATCAGATATATCACATTAATCACATATCACATTAATTAATTCAAACAATAATCAATCAATTAACTCCATTAATTTATTAATCAATTAATTAACTAAATCAAAAAATTACTATTTTTGAAATTATTTTATCACATCAATCTCATTAATTAGTTCAAAAATTAACTAATTAAAAGAATTCCTTTAATTAATTCACCAATTAATTAAATTCCACAATTCCATTATTTATTTCACCAATAAATTAATCTCATTACATCAATTAATTAATTCAAAAAATAATTAATCAAATATAAATTAAAAAATATATTTCTATAATTAATTCATTAATTAATGATTATTAATCAACAATATCAATATTCTAATAATTAATTAAATAATTGACTAGTCTTAATTCACAATTCAACATTCCATAAATTAACTACCAATAAATTATACCAACTTTCATAATTCAATACTCCAATAATTTATTCATCAATTAATTATCCGAAATCATAATTCAATACCCTATTAATTAATTCAACAATTAATTATCACAAATTCAAAATTCAATTATTCAATCAATTCTACAATTCCTCAATTTATTAATTAACTAAAATAATTAAATCAATTTTGGAATTCCCATTTCTAAAATAATATTATAAATTCTATGATCACATACCCGTAATCAATATCAAAACTATGGTATGTGAATAATATACTACCAACCTTGATTCGTTGATGGGTGATCATCCAAAAGAAATCTCCAAATTCAGCAGAGTAATGACCAAGAATGATATCTTGATCTAAAACCTAAATCAAAATTAAAAAAAATATCTAATAAATCTACATATAGATATACAATCCTAGATATAGATCGAAAAATCATTGGTCTTTATCAAACCAAACCAAAGACTAATTTTTCATAAATAAAAAGATAAGAATGGGATAAGAATATGAAAACAATCCGGAGGAGATCTTCCTACTTAGAGGGGTATAGATCTTCGATCCAGGCTTCAAAACACTAATAAAGGAGCCAATGTGGTCTTGGAATCTTTTTGTGTAGCTCTGAAATCATGAAATTACATATAGGGTCAAATGGGGTAAGATTTGGTTTAGTATCAAGGGTTAAAATAATTTTCAGGTGAATTAATAAAGCACACACTATTTACTAGGTAGGGTTGCATAATTTCTTCTAAACATGCGCCTTATCCATGTGCATCATCTGTGGGGGATTGTTTTTTCTTCTAGGTTTTATAGATTGATAAACTGTGTGCAAACCATGAAAAACCCCTCTGTCCTGGGCTGCACAGTTTGTTGAGCTAAGGCACATAGTTAAGTCAAACTGTGTGCCAAAAATTAAATACCCTCTTTCTTCCATTTTTTTTTCAAATTATATCCCATATTCACCAAAAAGTTAAACACAAAAAAGGTACACAACAATAGGTTAAGGAGTACCTATAATCATTTCTGAGGCGTCTCTAGAAACGGTCGGGACCATACAATCTCCCCACCTTATAGCAGCTCATCCACATGCTTTACTCCAAAACATATACAATATTATAAGTCAAGAAGATTGGTCCAGTAGGCCCATATATCAGATTTAATTTACCAAGTCTCGTCCTAAAATTCCCATGTTTCCACAAAACATGAATTATCAACATTATCTTTCCCTAAAACACTTTATCACCATGATACAACACCCATATTAGACACTCCGGAAAGGACAGATCTATCTCAAGCTCAACATCATCCACCTCGATCAATTGAGAAGGGTCAGTTGATAACACCATAGTTTTGATACATGGAAAACATCATGTGTATAATTCCATCTTTGTGAAAGTGATAATAAGTACACAACCGACCAGATTCACTCCACAAGATCAAAAGGTCCAACAAACATCGTAGCTAGCGTGCCTAGTCTTGATATCCTATGGTGATCTTATCTCAAAGACACCTAAATGAATATATATTCTACCTATATAAACACTAGGGTTCATCTACATCTTGAAGCATATCATCACGAAAATATAAAGTAAGTTACAAATTCCCATATATCTATGGTTGGAATGCGATACTCAACAAAACATTTGTTTTTAGTTCATTCTATAAGAACTTATAGAAGCACAAATTAAAGTATGAATCCTATCCTAAAGTTGTAGTTTGTCAAACTATAGGTTGACGGACTATATCCTGATAATATAGTTCTCCCAAACTCTCCATTGATGAATTCCCCCATATAAGAAATAAATGAACTACCTATTTTTCATGGTCCACAATCACCCAAATAGAATCATTATTTTAATGTTTCCTTAGGATACCAAACAAAAAGTCCATAGTCACACCATCCCACTTCCACTTTGAAATGGGTAACAACTATGGTAAACCTATAGGTTTTTGATGCTCTGTCTTCTCTTGTTGAAAGGTATATCAATGTGTCTTGAGCCCTAATATATCCTTGTCCATGCCCAACCACTAGATATTTCTTCATAGGTCATATTACATTTTGGTTGAATGTGGACGTACTAACCACTTCGAGGCATGACACTCCATCATGACATCCCTTTTAATTTTCATACGCACCACAAAATAATTCCTTACATATATTATCTCATTCTCATATGTGATCTATCCTAAAGGTGTCTCCATTGGATCAATGATTTCCCCCATGATCAATAACTCCAAATCCTCATTCTACATGTATCTAATCTATCTCAAAAGTTTAGAATCCATTTAAATAGATACCAGACTCTTCTACTAGTGAATTTTTGTAAACACAACTTGCATATTAGATAGTAGTTTCATCATCTTCCACTCATTACTTGAATCTTGAACAACCAAAGTAAGAGTTTTCTTGCTCGAAGCATTTGCTAAATTGTTTCAGATTATAAAAATATAATCCCTTCCAAAATAAAATGATCTCATATACTTCAAAAATATCCACTTCTATAGATTAATATCTTATTGTGAAATTATATACATTATGCTACTATGATCCATATACACAATTATATATTTTTTGGAATATATAATATCACTAACAATTGAAATAATAAACCACTACTTCTAACTCAAGGTCATCCATATAGAAATTCCATTCATATGGATTCAAATTCTAAGACCTATATGAAAAAACATGATCTTGTTTCATCAACACAAATCTTTTTCCAATCCCAAAAGAATCACAATACACTATATACTCCTCACTGGATTGGGTTGGATCAATACCAATACCAATTTCATGATTTTCTTCAGCTCCTGGATGGATTTATCACATGATTCCAACAAATAAATATTTATCCCCTTCTTGATAATTCTTGAAATTTGAAATAACACTTAGGAAATGTATTGGATGAACATCTAATAACATCCATCCAATCCCAGAAAGAATAAGATGTCAAAAACATTCTTTGGAAACTCCCATGTTACAACTCCCAACACTTTCCCTGGGTCGACTGACTCACCTTCCTCTTATATGATGTTACTCAATAAATTTACATGATTAATCAAAAACTGAAATCTAGATAATGTGTAGTATAGAAAATTCTATCTCAGTGTACTCAATATGATGTCATTGTTTTGTGAATGATCATCACGAGTATTGGAGTACACAAAGATGTCATCCAAAAAGACTACAATGAACTGATCCAGGTAAGGTTGAAGTAATGTATTCATCATGGTTATAAACAATAATGGTGTATTCTTGAACCCATATGACATTATGATGAAGTCATATTGTCCATAACAACTTTAGAATGCAATTCATGGTATATAAGATGTCCAAATAATCAGCTGATGATACCGTAATTTCAAATACATCATAGAGAAAACAGAATCTCCCCTAAATGGTCAAAAGGATAGTAAATAAAAATAGTAATATATTTTTTCATCACATTCATCCAGTTATAATTTTGGTCACCACCACAAAAGTGTAGATTCCTTTCAACCTTCTTAGAAAACAATACAAGTGGACCCCAAGGGGATGTACTCCATTAGATAAATACATTGTCCTCCAACTCATCTAGTTGAGTCCTGAGCTTTTGATGCTCCATAGGTTCTATTTTTTCAAGTGGAATAGAAACTGGCTCTGCCCCAACATGAGATCAATAGTTAGTTTCACATATTTCTCTAGTGGAAACCTTGATATTTCTTTAGGAAACACATCCTAAAACAAATTCACATATGGGGTAAATTCATCATGTTTTATATCTCTATCATCCAATAACAAACTAGAAACATGGGCTAGGATATACTAATGAAGTGTTGTTATGCATGCTCTCAAGATTAATTATAACTAAACACAGAATATGGGATGAACTAGGTCATTTAATTGAGGCTCTTTTATGGTCAATATATCACTAATAAAAAATCATTTTTGATTTATTAATAATTTATGAAATAAAAATACAATAAATTGATGTTTAAAAAAAGAGGATGCAAGATAATGAAAAGTAAATTCAAAATGAATAATGCAGATAGAATGAATGCGGAAAAAATGATGCTTGAATGAAATGAGATCCTTCAAGGAGATTATATAGAATGAGCCATCATCACCTCTTTATTAGCTTAAATTATACATTATGAGAATGATTCATTGTATGAATAAAAATCATCTCATACCTATGGTTCTGGATATATGATCCACTCAATGATCATCGAGAGGACACACATCCACCTCCTCGATCGAGGGAGAATATTTTAGAATAGAAAGTTATGCCTTGTGTGGAAAGTGGAGACACAAAAGAGTCTTTCACACTAATAATTCCCTTAGCCTAAATCTAGGTAAACAATAAACATAAAACATAAATGTATATTTCCTTGGGTTTAACACCGGATTGATCCCTTGGGATCCTCCATGGATTAGTTATTCATGATCAAAAGTTCAAGAGATTACAGTGGAGAAGAATGAGGTGGAAACAAAATATAGAAAAATGATAATGAGATTAAGAAGAAGAGAAAAATATATTAAAAATTGATAACAAAATTAAAAAGGAATGAAACTAAAAAACAATAGAAAATGGAAACATAAAAGTGAAAATATTTTGAGATGGGTTGTGAATACAAATTTATAGGGAGAAGAGGTGAAATAATTCTCCCAAAAAGTCTCATACTAAGGATTCCACATGGATGTACCATTAAATTTATTAATTATTAATAGTTGTATTAATTAAAGTGGTTCCATAATACCTACTATAATCAACAACATAACTTCATCATCATTTAGAACATTATGTATGATTTATGGCCATTTTACTCTGAGACATTTAATTTTTTCCATGTGCCCCATCAGATTCTAGATATTCACATTACCATACCATTATGATCCTCCAAAATGTTGATTCATGCATTGGAACCTTTAGAAAAGTATTTCCCCATTCAATTTCTCATCCCACGCAACATAAAAAGAATTTTGGACTAGTGGTTCATATTTTCTGAATTAATTATTGAATGGAACTATTTCTGATAGGTGAAATGTTTCATCTTCCACATATTTCAACCATTAAAAGAAATCCTTAATGATATTATTTTGATTTCAAATTCATCAAGTACACGTACCATTTAATCATATGTCATATCCAACTTTATTCACCTCAAATTTAGGTGTTTAGATAGAGTTGGGCATCTGTTAAAGCGGTCGGTTCCATGCTGTCTGTTTGTAAAATGACCGAATTACAATGAATATATTGAGCCAAGGATACTAGAATCATTCCCTAGTCCAAGAAAGACATTTTATGGGAATGAACAACGAATTAAAAAAAATCACTCAATGTGGAATTATAATATAAATGTTATGGCTAAAATACCATTGTGATAAAAATATGTCAAAGTTCTATAATTAACCATTTTTTCATTTGAGGTCAAAATACAACTAATACATAAAATCGAGACAATTACCCAAAAAATAACAATATTTTAGGATTATAGACATGTAATTATAGAATAAAATATATGAAAATGTGAGCTTTAGCAAAAAAACTTTTTGCTGAGTAATTTGACCTATTTGACTTGTTGGATATCACACTCTCCACAATGAATTTAGTCATTACCCTTAAAAGATGTAAAATTCAATCTGTAGTGGTTACAAACTATGTGGGATCAGTATTCGACTATCCATTCTAAACACAGAGTCAATTAAAATACTGAAATTTATAGGATGTAATGATCTAATATAAAATGATAATCCCCGAATTCAAGAGAACACCCACTGCACAAACATGTTTCTCTAGACCGTAGTCCAAATGATGTATTTATCATCAAAACCCTGCATATAAACTCCACTAACAGGCTCAAAACCTTAATATGTTGTGCAGATATAATGGAATTATAGGAACCATTATCATATAAGGTACTATATAATATCTAAGTTATAAGAAATGTACCTCTCACTATCAATGGTCTATCCACTTTATCCATAACTGTAGACTGCATCACAAGAAACTCTAATACCCCTATTCCCTGTGTTTTAGTCTCAATCCTCTGATCTGAACCACCATACTAATATGGGAACTCTTTCCCCAAATCACCATATCCACTACCTATACAGTCTATTCTAGTAGAAATTCTACTTACAAACTGATATGGTGTATAAGATCCCCTTCCATCACCCCGGTTCATTATATCCGCTCCATCGCTACCTATTAATTACTAATTCCTGCAAAACATCAATTGATGCCCCATAATTACATAATATTGATAGTCTAATAGTGTTCAGGGATAATGTTTATGAATGTGTCTCGTCGTATCTCACTGGTGGAAAAGAACTCAGGTATGATCCGAATTAACTGAACCCCCAGACTAGATACTTTTCTTCCCACTAATCTTTTATAAGTTCTCATAATGAGGATTCCAACTCTCCAAATACGTACCTATAAATCATCCAAAATAAATAACATATATTCCAATAGAAGCCTTGTTCAGGCTCCCCTATGATATGAGATCCTAATTCTTCTTTTTTGAAACCATGTTCATCCAGAATATATTCACATGGGACTTAATTCCAAATTTAATCCCATCCTGAAACCATTTTACTAAATTTTTTTCATCTACTGCCAACACTATAGTAAAGAATAAAAACTCTATAAATCAACAAGTATAATCCATCTCATGCATTCTAAATTTATTCAACCATATGAAATTATCATCTCTCTCATGCCTATGAAACTCTAGGTAAATGTGATCCAGAAACTTCTCCATAAATTCCTTTCACTCCATAGTCTCCAACTATCCATCAAAAGTCTGAATGTCATAGTAATATTCTTTCCTGACCACGTAACATATACGTATCCAATTTTACTCTCTTACCAATAGGAGTATCCATGTGGTCATGTTTAATACAGATATACTCAATGTAGAACTCATGTCCATCTGTTCCACACGTCCCATTAAAAGTAATAGGGTGGTGGAACTTGAACTCCCTCATTAGATCAGACATTCCTTTCACAACCCACCCTATGTCACTTTTCATAATATTCATGATGTGAGAAAATTTCTCTTGGATCTACTCTCTGAATTCTTCACCAAACACTATTAGTGGATCAGGTACCATTCTTATAGGATCATCCCTAGCCATGTTCTCATGTCATTCTATCAACAAGCCTCATCGTGGAGGCATATATATACAATTTCAAAAACCCATTTTTAGGCTCATATCCCAACATTATCATAATTTAACTAGAATAAAATAACAACCGATCACAATAGTCCTTTTCTACAACTCTTGCCACATGTTCAAAATAGATGAACCATCATAACCCTTAACACCCTTCATCTAGGTCATGGTCAACAAGGGTAAACACAATCTCAGTATTCACATTCCAATAAAAATTTATTTATTCATATATTACATCATTTTACAACATATATTTTCATATTACAAACCCTTTACAATTCAATTTCAATATCAAGGAAAAACTATTCATGTTCAACAATATACCCAAAACCGGATTTCCCGTGTCTTCCTAAAACGATGCATGTTAAAAAATAATACTAGGTGCCTAGAATGATGCATAAATACTCATTACTAATTTTATAACATTCCACATGTCATTTATCAACAAATCTATGAAACAATTATCACATCACAAAAAAATTGTATAACCCAAGGTGAAATAATAATCATCTATAACACCAATCCAGAATAATAACAATTCCACACTGGGTACTTAGGTTTCCACCCATACATGGTTTTGCAACTCCCATGCATGAGATAATTTAAAAGGATTGACTATTCGTAAGAACCAGGACCTACTTTTCAGCTATATTTTTCCTTTTATGGTCATTTTTGGGAAAAAGATGAAAATTTGGGAATATTCTAAGTACACGCCGTGTACTTTGATGTCGGTCGAGGTCGTGTGTTGGCCGTGTCATGGAAACAGACAAGGCCATGTAGGGATGGCATGGAGGCCACCTAAACCGGAGTATGGAATAGACTAGAACATGTCGTGTACATTCTTCTTTTCATTAAATGCACCGGGGTCATGTCTAATCGCCTGAAACACCTCCTTTTCAGTATCGTTCGTCCAAGAGCTCCAGAACAGCCCAGATCTTCGACAAACCCATGAGCGATCATCCGTCATCAATATCGATCTCCATCGATTACATATGAACCGCACCAGTGAGTTCCCTCTTTTGCTGGAACCTTGTCTTCAAATTCCTTCTCTTTTCCAAGTTATCGTGGGATTAACGTTTTGTTCGTTTTCATAGATCTACGACGTTCTAAGGAGATTCAAGCCCCATGACTCAAGTATATTGATCTCCTAACATCTAGGTAGGTGGTTTGTGCATTTCTGTAGAAAGTTGTTGAGTATTTTGTGCAAATTCCACCAATACCCTTGAATGGGGGTATTGCATGTTTTCTATTTTTCCCTTGTTGTTTGCCTTCTTTACTTATATGCCTGAGTAGAAGATATTGCTTGTGAATAGTGCAATTTTCTGTACTTTGGATGTTTTTTCCTTGCATGTTTTCTTATTTATGACCGTTTGGTCTTCTTTTTCTTGTTAGGTTTTTGCTAGTTCCATGCCTAGTTTATATAATGGTGTGACTGTTCATCCATGCTGATATGCTGTAGAATGTTATCCAAGTCGTTCTTGAGGATACTTTGGCCGTTACATGATGTGACACATGCTGACTTTACATAGGTCTGTGAGAACATAATGTAGTAGACTATATGGAGAATGGACGTAAGGACTTCTCTAGAGTGTCTTTAACTTTACGATGCGAGACCACAAGTGGAATGGACGTTGAGTGCTTCCTCAGAGTGTTTGTAGTTTAACGACGTGGGCCATAATAGGAATGAGACGTTGAGTTCTTCCCTAGAGCACCTTAAGAACGATACGAGACTATAGGGGGAATTGACGGTGAGTGCTTCCCCAGAGAGTATATTTTTTAGCTCAACCAGTGGGGTAAGACTGTGTGTCCTTCCCATAGGGTTGCTAGTACTTGTAGGTTAAACCATAAGGGATAGGTTATGAGAACTACCCAAAGGTTACGTTTTTGTTCTACATACTTGAGTGGCTATTTCTTGTTGTAAATTATATGCTAGTATTGTGGATTGTTTACTGCTGGGTATTATCCTGTTTACTTCTTTTTGTTTACTGCTTACTGTACTTTACCTACCATATATTAACTGACTATTAGGCACAGATCATTCGGTGGTTGGCTACTGGGACTTTGTCTCACACCCTGTTTGGGTTATTCTTTTAGGTCCAAATAGATTATATTTGTGTAGGTATAGATAAGGGAAAGCACCCTACTACTTTATGTTCTTGATTGCATTGGAGCAGAAGAGCATGAGACCAAGCCGAGGCTTGCGATGCTGATGAGTTTCTTATCTGTTTTTCTTTTGTACTTTTTTCGTACTGTATTCAACATTGTGACTTGTTTGTATTCTTTCTATGACTTATGCATCATGCATCATTTCATATTTATTTATTTTCTCCAATTGTTTATTTCTTAGTCTTCCACTGTGTAATGTTGTTGGATATTTACTGCTTCCACTATTTTATGTACTGTGTACTTCCACTGTGTACTCTGACAATGAGGGAATAGTTTCCCCATTATCTCACCCAAGGCCCTCACTACTAGTCGGCAGCCTCTGGCATTCGGGGAAATGCGCTTGAGTCAATATGACCAACCGAGTACGGGGCGCCTCTGGGTGGCTTTTGGAACCGGGACGTTACAAAGTGGTATTAGAGGAATTCATTTCTCTTGATTTAGAATTTGGAGCCTATAGGTAGGGACAAGACGTAATAGGTACATGGTAATAATCTGTTCTTGAGAGTAGCTAACATGTGTATAGGGAAAAGCCACTCTACCTCATTTATTGCAATTTTTACAGTTGATATGATTTCACCTCGAGTGACTCACATGATTTGTGTTGTTACTGTTAATATTATTGAGGTTCTATTTCTTTTGAAACCGGATGAGATGAGGGTATGCCATCTCATGCATCATATATGCACTTGATAGAAGTCACATTTCATGCATTTTTTCCATGCCATCTAGGATTCATTAGTGATTTCATGTTGTTGTAATATATGATGTGTTAAATATGCATGCAGTTGAGATAG
Source organism: Viscum album (assembly GCA_963277665.1). Classification (NCBI taxonomy): domain Eukaryota; kingdom Viridiplantae; phylum Streptophyta; class Magnoliopsida; order Santalales; family Viscaceae; genus Viscum; species Viscum album. The sequence goes on from OY728135.1 coordinate 1,299,397,199, forward strand.
TTTCCTTGATAGAAATTCCTTCTATTAGATAGGAAATTTTTTGTGTAGATATTTACTGTAATGAATGCTAAATTTTGATTCTTGAGGTGTTATGGGGCCCCTTGAATCGGAACATGGTTGATCATTGACTTTTTTTCCTTGTATATGATATGTATGAGATGCCAAACTTTGATTCGTGGGGAGTATGGTCCCTAAAGGATCAGAATTTGTCACATTCATGGTTGTTTTCTTTGTTCTCTTTGCTATGGAGCAGTTATTGAGCTACTGCACGAAAAAACCCAGAATACACGGCGTGTACATTATGAATACACGTCGTGTAGTATTCAAACCATGTTGCTGACTGTGTGGGCAGAAACACGGGGTTATTGAAAATTTCAGGAACACACCGTGTATGTTAAGTACATGCCATTTTGTAGTGACCATGTGTCTACCCATGTGACTAACAACACTGTTAGATAAACATTGAATTTACATGTTGTGTCTTATTTGTACACGACACACCTTGTTATTTAAGTACCTGGCCGTGTCACTAAAAACACGGGTCGGGTAAAGTCCTTCAAGTACACACTGTGTTTCGATGGATCACACTGTGTAGAGAGGGTCGTGTAGCCGGCCATGTAACTAACCACATGGGTCAGGGAAATTCCTTCAAGTACAGGCCGTGTTTCCATGGAGCATGCCACGTAGAGAGAGCCGTGTAGCCAGCCATGTAGCCAGCCGTGTAACTAAAAACATGGGGCGTTAAAACATATCTAGTACATGCCAGGTCCTTAGTGAACATGCTGTGTAGTCTAGGATTAAGAGGTCCATGTGGGTTAGCCGAGTAAGGAGACTCAGGAAGGGGAATAGAATTCAAGAACACTCCGTGTGTAGGGATAACATGCTGTGTGGTTTGGGCATCACACGACTAGTTGTGGCAGAAGTACACGCCCATGTGAAAGACTTAAGAGAACATCCCATGTATTTTTTATAAATTCAGTGTAGTCATGTTTTTTAAAACAGTAATGTTTATTTCTCATGTTCCCCTCTTTTACTCTTGTGGTTAGTATTTGTTAATCTTGATCTAAAGTGTGTGTTTGAACTTTCAGATTCATGGCACCGAGACATCCTCCAGTTGCATGCCAGCTGCCAAGCGGTGATCAGATGTCAGATATGTCTGATCCGAGACTTCCCACAGATCCTCCGGCTGTGCCAAACTTGGCACCAATAGAGATACTGGTTAGCACTGTCGATGTGTAGTTTAGGGAAGGCATTCTGAGGATGATTCATACCATTCAGAGAGCACAACCTCTTACATCGACTATGGAAGGTTTGACGCGAGTTTTCCAGTAGTGGGATCCTCCCACCTTCTCAAGGGAAGGAGGACCTCAGGCTGCAAAGTCATGTCTTGAATCCATGATGACAATATTTGAGCATCCTGAAATGTCTCCAGAAAGGTGGGTCAAGATCGCTACCTACATGCTACGAGACTCCGCCAAGAGGTGTTGGGATGTGATCTCACAGGTGGGTCGTCAGTAGGATTTTGCATGGGGGGAGTTTCAACGCGTCTTTTATGACTACTTCTATCTGGAGACGCTGAGGGCCAACCATGCCTAGGAGTTCATGAGCTTAAAGTAGTGTACTCTTTCTATCATGGAGTATTCGTATCGTTTAACCCTGCTTCAGCATTTCGCACCCTTCCAGGAAGGAGATGAGTTGTTTTTGGCAAGGAAGTTTGAGGACGGTCTCAAACGGGTGATCCACTCATAGGTGAATATCCTCAGGTTGAATTCCGTCACTTTCATAATCAACCAGGCACTGATTTCATAGCGCAACCTAATAGATTCTAGAGATGAGTGCCAGGAAAGTTCAGCTTCCAGTGTTAGTGCTTCACCAGCTGACAGCAGGAAGCTCCGTAGGGAGTCTATGCGCGTTGATATGAGGTGGAGAGACACATCTTCAGGTAGCCAGGTGGTATTCTACCAGTGTGGAAGGGATAGGAATATGAGGCCACGGTTCCAGAAAGACCTAGTTTCGTGACGATCTTGTGGCAAGATGGGTCACCTCGACCATTTCTATCATGTTTTCTCACCATCTGCTGGTGATAGGGGTTCTTCCATGACATCTCGTTCCGGAGAAGCACCACCAGGTTCTCACCAGTCATGGAACTAGATTTCTTCCGGCCGTTCGGGATGAGGTGGTTTGAGGCCGTGGTGGTTAGTCACCGGTCTTTCAGTGATAGTAGGGGGGATCAGCTTAGATCAGTCATGCAGGGTCATAAGGTCGTGGTACAGGTCAGACTTTTTTAGTGGAGAAGACCCAGCAGAAGCAGGATCCTGGACCCTCTACAGTCTGAGGTATGATCTTAGTAGCCTCACTTTAATCTTCTGTTCTTTTCGATATAGGGGATTCCCATATATTTATCTCTGTTGCGGTTGTGGAGTACCTTAGAATCTATATCTTTTCCTTTACTGATACCTTGACTCTAGACACACTATTGGGGACTTGGACGAATAGTGTACATCATTGCAAGGAGTGACCTCTAGATATGACTGGGTATCACTTTCTATGGGAACTCTACGTCCTAGAGATGACATAGTATGATGTCATTCTCAGAATGAACCGGCATATCCCCTTGTAGGCAGTTGTCGACTGTTATCACCACAAAGTGTGTTTCGTATCAGCAGAGGGTGGATCCCTTCTTCATAAAGGCGAGTGGGATGTCCAAGAGAGCAGAGCGGGTCCAGACTATCATGGGTTGGGAGCAATTACAACCCATATTTCTAGTCTTTATCTGGATGACCAGGGGACTGCACAGTTACACTTTCCTCCAGTGGTGGATCGTTTTAGGAATGTCTTTCCAGAGGATTTTCAGGTATTCCCCCGGTGTGTGAGGTAGACTTTTCTATTGAGCTTGTTCCAAGATTGGCATACGTTCCCATTCCTCCTTATAGGATAACTACACCAGAGTTGCAGGAGCTCTAGAAGCAGTTGGAGGAGTTGTAGGCAATGCATTTTATCCTATCCCGTACTTCTCCTTGGGGTCTATCTATCCAATTTACGAAAAATTAAAATGACAACCTTAGGCTTTGTGTGGATTATAGGAAGCTAATCCAGTAGATGGTCAAGAACTGATATCCCTTTCCTAGGATTGATGACCTATTTGGTCAGCTTCGAGGATCTCAGGTGTTCTCAAAGATCGATTTGAGTTCTGGTTATCATCAGCTGCATGTTAGACCATCTAATATACCTCTTACAACTTTCCAGAGCATGTATGGTCTATACGAGTACATGTTTATGGTGGTAAGTCTTATTAACCCACCTGCTGTCTTCATGGCACTGATGATCTGAGTGTTCCATCCATACGTTGATTCCGTCATTGTGGTTTTTTTGGATGACATCTTGGTGTACTATCACACTCGACACAACCATGCTACCCATCTTGAGATCATTTTGAGTACCCTAAAAGAGCACCAATTATATGATAAGCTCTCAAAATGCCCCTTTTGGATGGATCAGATTTACTTTTTGTGTCATGTTATCTTAGAGACAAGAGTATATGTGGACCCAGAGAAAGTGAGAGCAGTAGTTTCCTGGAAGCAACAGAAGAACGTCATTGAGGTGTGGAGTTTTCTAGGGCTGGCTGGATAATACAAGTGTTACATACATGAATTTTCACATATAATAGAACCACTGATAGGTTTGACCAAGAAAGGGGCGAAGTTCTTATGGTCAGATTCTTGTGAGTCAGCTTTTTTCAAGGGCAGAAAGGGAGGTTGACTTCAGTGCCGATACTAGTCTTGCAAGAGCTGGACAAGAGATACACTATCTACTGTGATGCATCAAGTATCATGCTGGGAGCTGTGCTTATGTAGGGTGATGGAGTCGTTGCATACGGGTCTCGGCAGTTTAGGCCACATGAGAGGAATTACCCGACGCATGATCTGGAGTTGGAAGATATTGTTCATGCATTACGTTGTTGGAAAAATTATCTTCTGGGAGAGAATTTTGTCATTTTCATTGACCATAAAAATCTTATGTACATCTTCACTCAACATGATCTTAATTTGTGATAGTGAAGGTGGGTCCAGTATCTTCAGTCCTTTGACTTTGAGCTTGCCTATACACCTGGGAAAGGCAACATAGTGGCTGATGCATTGAGCATGAAAAATCAGGTACAAGCAGTTAAGGATGCCAGCTGTCAGTGGAAGCTTATGGGTATGTTCTTTGAGATGCATTTGGAGGTGCATGATAGTCAGGGGAAGACTTTTCATTCTTCTGTGGCTATTACCTCTACTCTTCTTGATCGGGTATGAATGGGGCAACTATCAGATTCTGAAGTACTAGTCCTATGGGAAAGTGTGTCAGAATAGGCCCCTATTCCTGGATGGATGGTAGGTGAGCATGAGATCTTGCATTTCCAAGGAATAATATGGGTGCTAGTAGGCATACACAAGGAGCTGATGCAGGACATTCATTACTCAGTTTGGGCAGTTTATCCTGGCATCACCAAGATGTATCGCGATCTTCACCGTCAGTATTGGTGGCCAGGTATGAAGATGGATGTTGAGGGTTTTTTCATGAGGTGTTCCACTTGTCAGCAGGTGAAGGCGGAGCATCAGCGACCAGCATGGCTTTTACTGTAGTTACCCATTCCCGAGTGGAAGTGGAATGACATCGCAGTGGACTTCGTGACTAGTTTTCCAAGGTTGCCTTGGGGGAACAACTCAGTATGAGTTGTAATAGATAGACTCACGAAGGTTTCTCACTACTTGCCGATCAATAAGACCTTTAGTGTTGATGAGCTGGACGGTTGTACATCCGAGATATTGAATGTCTGCATGGAGTTCCACACTCCATTATTTCGGACATGGATGCCTGTTTTACTTCTTGGTTCTGGCAGGGGCTTCAGAAGGCTTTGGGTACTCAAGTACTTTTGAGTACAACATTGCATCCCCATACAGATGGCCAGTCCGAGCATACGATTCAGGAGCTTGAGGACATGATATGAGCATGAATTATGGATTTTCGAGGTTCTTGGGAGAAGCATATACCTCTTTTAGAGTTTTCCTACAACAATAGTTTTCAGGAAACTATTCATATGGAACCTTACGAGGATCTGTACGGTAGGTCATGCCGATCACCCTTATGTCTCCTGAAGGCAAGAGAGGCAGCTTTTCTAGGACCTCGTCTTGTTCAAGATACCTCGGAGTAGATAGAGTTGATTTTTAATAGGATGGCTATAGGAAAGTCTCGACAGAAGTCTTATGATGATCATAGGAGACAACATCTGGAGTTCGAGGTTGGGGATCGGGTTTTCTTGTGTGTCACACCGAGGTTGGGACACAAGAGGATTCAGAGAATGAGTAAACATTCACCGAGGTATGTCGGGCCATTTGAGGTGTTGGAGAGAGTTGGGCTAGTTGCCTATGGGTTGTAGTTACCTCAAAAGTACCAGGCTATGAACAACATCTTCTTTGTTTCTCAGCTCCGACGATACTTTTCAGACCTGTCTCATGTCTTTCAACCTGAGGAGGTTGAGCTCGAAGCGGATGCATCGTTTGAGGAGCATCCTCTCTGTATTGTCGATCATAGTACAAAGGATCTCTGTGGCCAGTCTGTTCCCCTAGTACGGGTGATATGGCAGCATAGGCGAGTACAAGATGAAACTTGGTAGAGGGATCCCGATATACAATCGCAGTGGCCGGAGCTATTTGGGGTTTCTTCTTCTACGCCTCTCTAGGGAAATTCGGGGACGAATATCATTAGGGGGGATGTTTGTAAGAACCCATAACTTCTTTTCAGCTATAATTTTCCTTTTCTGGTCGTTTTTGGGAAAAAGAAGAAAATCTGGAAATTTTCTAAGTACACGCCGTGTACTTTGATGCCACTCGATGTCGTGTACTATCCGTGTCAAGGCCACACACATGACCATGTAGGGGTGACATGGAGGCACCCTAAAGTAGATTAATGAAAATCCTAGTATACGCCGTGTACTCCAAAATTACACACCATGTACTTTGATGCCACTCGAGGCCGTGTGTTGGTCGTGTCATGGCCACACACACAACCATGTAGGGGTGACATGGAGGCAACCTAAAGCAGAGTACGGAAAATCAAAGAACATGCCATGTACTCCAAAATTACATGTCGTGTACTCCAAAAGTACACCCTGTATACTTTCTTTTTTTTCATTAAATGCGCCAGGGATGCATCTAATCGCCATAAACCCCTCCTTTTGGGTCTTGTTTGGAAAAGAGCTCCCGAACAGCCACAAATCTTCAACGAACCTCCGAGAGATCGTCCGTCATCCAAATCAAACTCCGTTGATTGTGTTGGAACCGCACCAGTATATTCTCTCTTATGATGGAACCTTATTTTCCAATTCCTTCTCTTTTCCAGGTTATCATGGGTTGAATGTTTTTCTACGTTTTCGTACATCTACGACATTTTAAAAAGATTCAAGCCATGTGTCTCAAGTATATCAATCTCATAATGTCGAGGTAGGTCGTTTGTGCCTTTTTATAGAAATCCTTTGAGTATTTTGTGAAAATTCCACCAATACCCTTGAACGGGGTTTTGTGTGTTTTCGGTTTTTCCCTTGATGTTTTCCTGATTTACTAATATTCTTGTGTAGAGGATATTACTTGTGAATAGGGTAATTTATTGTGTTGTGGATGTTTTTCCCTTGCAAGTTTTCCTGTTTATGACTATTTGGTCTTGTTTTTCCTGTTAGGATTTTTCTAGTTCCATGCCTAGTTTATAGAATGGTGTGACTGTTCTTCCATACTAAGATACTTTAGAATGAAATCCAAGTAGTTCTTGAGGATTCTTTGGCTATTACATGATGCGATACATTCTGACTTTACAGAGGGCTTTGAGAACCTAGTTTAGTAGACAATAAAGAGAATGGACATAAGGTATTCTCCAGAGTGTCTTTATCTTTACGATGAGAGACCATAGGTGGAATTGATGTTGAGTGATTCCTCAGAGTTCGTGTAGTTCCTCGACATAGGCCACATGGGGAATGAGATTTTGTGTTCTTCCCCAGAGCACCTTTAGTACGATACGATACTATAGGGGAAATTGACTGTGAGTGCTTCCCCAGAGAGTATATTCTTTAGCTAAACAAGATCGGTGAGACTGTGTGTGCCTCCCATATGGTTTCTAGTACTTGTAGGTTTAACATTAGGGGTTAGGCTATGAGAACTGCCCAGAGGATACCTTTTTGTTCTAATTTTTTGACTGGTTGTTTCTTGTTGTAAATTATATGCTAGAACTATGGATTGGTTACTGATGTGTATTATCTTGTTTACTTCTTACTGTTTTCTGCTTAACATACTTTACCTTCCATATATTCAATGACTGTTAGGCACATATCTTTGGGTGGTTGGCTACTGGGACTTTGTCTCACACCTTATTTGGGTCATGCTTTTGGTCCCAAACAGATTATATTGTTACAGGTATAGATAAGGGCAATCTCTCTTCTACTTCAGGTTCTTGATTGCATTGGAGAAGGATAGTATGGGACAAAGATGAGGCTTATGATGCTGAGGAGTTACTTATCTGTTTTTCTTTTGTTCTTTTTTTTAGTACTATATTCAGCATTGTGACTTGTTTGGCTGCTTTCCTAGACTTATGCATCATGTATCATTTCATATTTATATATTTTCTCCAGTTGTTTATTTATCAGTCTTCCATTGAGTACTGTTGTTGGGTATTTACTGTTTGCACAATTGTATGTACTTGTGTACTTCCGCTGTGTACTCTTCCAATGAGGGCATAATTTCCCCATTATCACACCCAAGTCCCTCTCTTCTAGTCGGATGCCTCTGGTGTTCAGGGAAATGCGCTCGAGGCCATGGGACCAACCGGGTACGAGGGGCCTCTGGGTGGATTTTGGAACTAGGACGTTACACTATTAGTCCTTGATATACATTTACCAAACATTAAGACAACAAAAAAGAAAATAAACCATAGATTTTTACTACTTTGTAATGTCCCAGCATGAGGGCCACATAACAGTGCCCTGTGCCAGTCCGCCACATGTCATCAGGTACACCTCCCTATAATCCATTAACTACCATCAAGGGTCTAATATCGATCATGGGGAGACAAAACCAAAATTTATCAAAGTAGCACACTAGTGGAAGATAATATACTATAATTGAATATCATATAACCCTAAATAAAATAGTACTCGTATCACAGGATGACCCCAAACATGAAATTAAATACAAAAACTATGGAAAAACTATGGCATGAAAAAGTATGTGACAATTTTCTAAATAAAAACTCAAAAGTAAACACACTGACAACTCCCAAGGGGGTCTCGAACAACATTTGGTTTCCTCATTTATGCTCTATAACAATATTATTCATCTTACGAAGTGCCTTTTACTTTACCCTACATTTTAAACATAAAATATATTTGGGTACCGATCAGGAAGCCCGAGTAGGGTATGAGTGAAACTCAGTATTCCACCACCAATGTCATCTAAAACAATATCCATTTAAAAATAATGTATGAAATTGTATAAATAAACAATTATAATGAATATGTAAATAGTTATCCCATCATCATTTAGTCTTCATTTAACCATATAAACCCTAAGGTTCCTAAGGAAACCTAAACATACATACATTTTTTGACCCGTACAAGAGTCAGAACCATTTCAAAATATCTATTCACAATTCCTTTAAAAAATGGGATTTCATTATACATTTAATTTCAATTCATAATACGACTAATAGGAGGCATAGTCTAATGCCATTTGTGGGTTTATATCATCATGTCTAGCTCCCCGTGAATATTTGGATCATCAGTCCCTATCTCAAACATCATGGGTATATGGATCATTTGTCCTTGTGACACACATCATGGGTATTTAGAGTGTGATTTTGTGTCCCTCACACCATTTTACCAATCAATAAAATATATCACATGTGTCACATATATCACATTTATCACAAATCACATTAGTTAATTCAATAATTAATTAATAAAATAAACATCGTTAATTAATTCAAAAATTAATTATCTTCATCAACAAAATTAATAATTAAAAAATTATATTATCTCACAAATATCATTAGTTAATTCTCCAATTAATTAATCTCCACAAATTCCATTAGTTAATACATATATTAATTAGTATCCACAAATGCATTAATTAAATCTACAATAAATCAATCCAATTACATCTATTGATTAATTCAATATTTAATTAATCAAATCCACATTCATAAATATTAACATAATTAATTAATTAATTAATTATTGAAACCGAATAGTCTGAAACTTCAAATAATATTTTGAACAACTAATTATTCTTAATTCAAAATTCAATATTGCGATAATTAAGACAGAATAAATTATCCCCAATTCCACTATTCGACACTTCGATAACTAATTTATCAATTAATTATAACAATTCCTAATTAAATACACATATAAATAATTCATCAATTAACTATCCCAATTCTACAATTCAATTATTAAATGAAATCACAAATTACTCAATTAATTAATTGAAATCATTATATAATAAATTTTAGGAATTTCAATAGCTAAATGATACCCAAAAATTCTATAATCACACACAATTAATTGATATAAGGACTATGGGATTAAAATAATAGTCTACCTTCAATTATTATTTGTTTAATGATAGTCCAATTGAAATCCACAATTTTAGTAATGTAATGTTGTAGAACAAGATCCTGATCTAAATCCTAAATCATGATTGAAATGATAATGATATGTTAAATCAAGATCTAGATCAATAATTTAATATCTATATCCACAAAACATAGTTGTATTTCAAACCAAAATAGATAATATTTTCTCATAAAACAATAGTGATGAATGGGATAAGAATTGGAAAAAATATAGGATGATACCCTCTTACTGAGACAGATGAAGATCTTCAACTTGGGCAATGAACCACGAAAAATAGAGGACGAGTGGGCATGAAATCTACCTGACAGGATCTAAAATCATTAAAGGACATCATGGGTCTAATGGGGTTTGATTTTGTTGATTTTCAGTGGTTTAGGTAATTTTAAAACTAATTTTTATGTGAATTAAAATGTCTTGCAGAGTTTGTTGGTTAGAGAATCACATTTTCTTCTAACCAAATAGCTCTTATAGGTGGAGGGGGTACGATTTCTCCTTTTAAGGAATATTTTTTGAAAAACTACATGATATCCCTAAAAAAGAAATATCTTTAGGGTTGTATGGTTTGCTGGGATATTGCATATAGTTCGTGAAAACCTAGTGTTAACTGTGCACTACCCTCTTTCATCCATTTTTCTCAAATTCTCACAAAAGGCACCCTAAGGTAAAACCTAAAAAAATTAATCAACAGTAGGAATAAGATTAATCATAATCAATCCTTAAACATCTCTTAAATAATTTGGGATCATACATACTGATATGTTATTATGTTAATGGAATAAACCACATCTCTTCCCAACATCTATCAAATGTAAAATAAATCCAACATTCATGTGTAAGGAGGAATTCTACCCCACAAATTGATGTAGCTCATTTCTTATCACCTTCTATGAAGAATGGTTGTAATGATGGATTTATGTTACAAACAAACACACACACACAAATATATATATATATATATATACATTTTAAATAAATGACATATATATCATTCTAATATGATAATATGACATATATTTTCATAGCTTTCCATACAATATAAAATGTTAACATTGTTCATGTAAATGTGTGGAATTCCCCCTATGTAAGGTTAAGTGATTAATTTTTCATCTCTATATCACAAGGAATATATATATATATATAAGTTTCAATAATAAATTTAAATCATATTTATGATATGATTATTATTTTGAAAATAAAAAATTATACATACCTTTTATCAATAACTGTCATTGAAAAATGAAAATGTAACCCATGTTTATTTATGACTTACTGTCATCATGATTATAATGTATATAATTTTTTTCTATATTTTATAGATGGTATATAAATTATTATTTATCTAAAAAATGATAATTATGTCACTATTATAATTATAGAGACAGTGGAGTAACTACCACTTGGACATTTTTCATCCCACCATAGTCACTTCTAACATATGAAACACATATCTTATAAAACTCAAGAGCTGAAATTATTTGATTATGTAAATATATATAAAATGGTATTAAAGTATATAAAAAATAATCAAATTTAAATGGATATTAATATTTTATAAAAATAAAATATCTTTGTAATTTAGGATGATAAAGAATGTATGCGCGGAGTCAGACACAAGGAAAGGGACTTCATCATAATTTCCTTTCATTGATGTATATTTTGATGTTATGCACATATTATTTTATTAAGTGTATATAAATAACCATTGACATGTTATATAATTGATTTCATTAAAATCATGATATATTGTTTTTTAAATGTTATTAATTCACGGGGATTATGATTCAAATATTTCAATAGTTGAAGAGACTTTCATTTAGTAATCCTCCTTTATATAACCTCTTTGATCTATTTTTAAAAATAAAAAAATTAGTTTTTCTATATTCCAAATAAATAGAATTTCCCAGTATCATGATAACTCAATAATTGTATGTTTCCATTAATTGTTTACAATTTAATTTTCAAATAAAATGTTTTCAAGTATAATTATATAGTTTGAATAATAATTTATTTCTAAATGGAATAATTATCTTCCCCAAGAATGTTTTAGTGAACATTTATTCAATGAATACTAATAATTACTCTTTTATGGTATTGTTTCAATAGAAATTGGTTTTTTAAAATTAAAAGGTTATTTTTTATCCAATTTTTTATATGGTTTTAAAAGAAATTTTCAAATTTTTTTTATATAATGATTCAAACATATTTTTTTATACAAGGACACTCTATGTAAAATGGGAAAGTGTGAAATATCTTATAAGAATAATTTAGTCCCATTATTGAACATGGGTGAGATCTCTTTATATAATAAATGAGGTTATCACCATTATATATCTCCAGTATATAGAGTATTGTTTGGAAGTTTATTGTGAGGGTTATTCATAGGTTAACTGTGATGGTTATTTCATGAGTACTAGTGATGGTTAATCCTAAGTAATTTTTTGAATTTTAACATGAATTTCATACATGAGTAGATGTGATGGTTCATATATATTAAGGTTTGAAATAAAACCTTGAAGGCTTTTTAGGACAAGCTACGATGGATACTCAAATTTTAAATGTGGTTGTTATTAAATTTGTTAGATAGAAAGGAATAACTTTGTGAAAAATTATTCACCCAATTTCCAATTTTGAAAATAAAATACTATGTGTTTAATTTTCATTAGATATCTATAATAAATTTTTTTTTGAAATGTGTATGGAAAAAATAGGACTTACTAGGAATGAAATTGATTTATTTTTAACCTAATAGTTATTTTAATACAATATTATCTTATGTATTCATGAATGGACAATATATTTAATTCATTTACGTACCTTACTAATACATTTACTCTTATCTCATGATTTAAAATACTATTCAGTGGATTTTATGTTTTAAAATGTACAATGATGAAATGATGATAAAATTTTGAATATTTTTCAAGAAAATAATTCATGGTTTACTTTAAAGATATATGTTTTATAGAAAAAATTTATACTGAGAATATGTATCAACTCGTAATAAATGGGTTTACTCTCTAAGAGTTCTTCAAATTTCAAATACTATAAACCTGAATGATCAATTGGATTAAATGATAGTATTTTATATTTGAATCTCACTAGAGTATGTAATGTTTAAGGTTGTCTCCTTATAGTTTGTATTATAGTAGGCTTTAGACATAACTAGAGGTTATGATGATTTCTGGAGAGGTAAATTGAAGACTTATGAATACTATCATGGTTTCTGAAGCTTAAGGTCAACTATAAGATCATATTCTTAGACACCCCTTTTGTGCTATTATGTGATATATTTTGAGGTGATTAATAATATTTTTAGAGAATATATTTATAATGGTATTTCACTTAGTTATAATGTATTTTAAGGATAATGTGTTAGGGAATTTAAAATGGTTTTTTACTTAGAATGACTATTTTCACTTCAAAATAATATAACTGCTTTATTGTTTTAATTATATTTTATTACAAATTATTAAGGGTCATCTATAAATATTAAAGGAATGTGATATTTTATAACCTTATAATAACAAAATTATGATTTTATTGTCTCTATTATTGTAATATGTTTTTCAAAATATTTTAACAGCTTCTTGAGTATTCAAATCACCTGCATGAAAATATTTGGCTTATCCAATAACTTTTCATTCCTCAAAATATTGTATGCATCCTTGTGTCATATTTATTTGATTTAAAAATAAAAATTATTCTGTATCATTGGGAAATGAACTACCATTGGGGTCAATCCTATTTCGTTTCCAAGGATATTGAATTCATGTTGGATATTTAGGAGATATACTCGTATAATAGGAGACCCCAATGTATAGATGTATAGAATTCAATATTTTATTAATTTATTAGTATAAAAAATTATTGGTTTTATATTTATTAAAACATAGGAAAATAATGTATACCTAAATTTATAATAAAAAATTATTCAGAAATAATAAAAATAATGTGTTTATGTACATATTTTTCACAAATATTATTTAGTGATTTTTCACCAATAGTACACGAATCATGAAAACCATAAGAATATTATAGAGTTGGTCTTGTTTTAATTTTTTTTACAACATATGATTGATGTAATTTACACCTATGAAAAGTGGTGTCGTGAAAATGAATTAAATATATGGATACATTCATATATTTTTTATAAATGTTTAATATTTATGTAACACATATGTTTATGATATGAAAATGTTATTTGAGGAAAATCTTATTTACTTATAGTGGAAATAATTTGAATGTTATTTAAATCCTTTATAGATTATATGATCACACATTTTTAGTTAATTTTGGGTTGCTACAATTTTAAAAACATATGTTTTTTAAAATATTATTCTGTGATTAATTTTATATTAGAAGAATTACACTATTTTTTGAACCTTATATTATAATATAGGATTTTATTTTCTAAATAATGGTTATATTATACTTTAAAAAAATATTTTATTTTAACATGTAATTATTGTGAATTAGGACTTTTTTTAAGAAAATTATCTTAAATGACATTTTTATATACATTTTTGGGCATGATACATTAATAGTGATTGATGATATTTTGAGAAAAATACTATATTAATCATAGATGACTATGTGATAAAATCTATATGATTTTTTGTTTTCAATATTAGTCTAGAATATTTTGAAATATTTTTAAGGATAATTATTTATTGAATGATCAAATGTGAACTTTGGGTGTTATTGTTGAATTTTGGAGATCAAATTATTTTTCCTAAATTTTTTGATTTATTCGTTATGGAAATTGTCATATTACATGATAATCATATTTGTTAATATAGAAATATAGTAAAATAATTATTATTTCCTTTTTGGTGATTATGTGAAAAATTAGATGTTGACCCAAGTTTTTCAGGAATGAAAAAAATTATCTTGAATACTCATTGTTGGGTGAAAAAGATGAGACTCTCTTGACGATTGATTAAAGGGTGAAATAATTCTTGTCAAGTAAGTATATATACTAATTTTCATAGTATAGGTAGTAAATTAATTCCTCAAAATTATGAAATTATTTTCAAAAAAAAAATGATATTTGTTTACTTTTATTACATATGAATCAATGGGCTTTCAATCCATTATTTATTTACAGTTTTGCGACTGTTAGCATTTTCATGATCATGATCTATATTACTCATTATCAGTCCTTGTGATAATTTATTAGATCACATATGAATGTTTTCACTCCCCTATTTTTTTGTATATCGAAACCTCGGTAGGTTGTATTCTAGAAAACCTTATTACATACCTTTTTTTAATTTTTAGGTTGAAATATTTGAAATTTTTTTTAATATGTGCTATTTCAATAATGGTATCTTGAGAAATGAAAGAACTCGTTACTAATAATTAGTTAAAAGTTTGGGTTTTTATAATTATTAAGTGGTGAGGGGTAATGAGATATTTAGATATTATAAAATAAAATACAAATTTGGTAGCATTAAATATATATAACACCGTGATTAAAATTTAAATGAAATATTATTATCTAAATTTGATTATTATAAAATAGAAATTATATTTTTGGGTATGAATATAAATAAATGATTTATGAAATAAATTTAAAATTTATACTAAATATTTTTTTGTTAAATGATTATAAAAAATTACTGAATTTTTTGTAATTTTATTTTATTCTTTAAAAATATAATTTCGTCACAATTTTTTTTAATTTTTTTATGTGAAAATAATATAATTATTTTATGTAACTTTTAAAAAATTAATTTTTAAAAAATAAATTAATTTTATAAATCATTATTAAAAAAATATAATATTGTAAAATATTTGGAAATTTCTAAAGAGATTTATTTTTCAATGAATTTTGAAAATAATAATTTTAATCAAAAATTGTATTTTCCATCAATGTATTTATAATATAAAATTATAATTCCATTTAATTAAAAAAATGTTACATAGGATTTATAATATACCAATTATTTTATTTGGAATGAATTTTATAATTGAAATTATAATAAAATTATTTTACACTTCGAGGGGAAATTTTCAGAAAATTTATTTTTCATTCTATTTTTACAGTTTAATTTAAAATTAAAATTTTTCACTATAATGTTATTCTTTTTTTAAAATGTATTAATTATTTGGAAATATTTGGAATCTTGAGTTCAAACTTTATAATTTTGTCGCTTTTATTTTTTGGTATTAAAAATAGTATCCTTAATAATTTTTGTTACTAATGCAAATGGTAAACCATGTTATTAAGTGTTTAAAATAAAATGGCATGTACTATAAAATGAACCTAAAAATTGACTTATATTTATTGAATTATTCAATTTCATCTATTCCAATCCATTATTCTATTATCTAATCTTTTATTTGAATTTGGATTAGATTGAGGCCATTATAATATTTTATGTAAGGAAAAGTTAAAATGTCACTCTTTAGTGGTGAATATCTATAATATTTTGATAGTAGATTTAATCATAGTATATTATTAGATGAAAATATTTTTTTTCAAATATAAAATATTTTTATTGATCATTATAACTTATTTTTAATTTTTTTTAAAAAAATATTTAGCTTCAAATATTGGACAATATTGACGCAGTAATTATACAATTGATGGAAAAATAAAAAAATTGATATTAAAATTATTAATATTATTATAATTTGAATTAATTTTTGTGATTCAAAAATTATTAATAATACAAAAAAATTCTTTTTATGGCAAAATATTTGTATTTTATAATATTTGATTTTTTGTTATTATTAAAGACAATGTAATGAATAGTATTCAAAGTACACATTAAGGAAATATTGTCATAAATAATATTTTATTAAATGATATAATGTTCATAAAAAATAGATTAATGCATGTGATTATTATATTGTATATTTATATTACCCATGTAACATTGGTGTACTTTTTTCCAGTTATATTTACTATATTTACCAGCAATATGTAAAAATTGTCGATGTCACGGAGTGTGAAAAGGGTTAACAATGGGTTAAAAAATATATATGTAAAGACATTATCAAAACAAGTCTAATTTTAATTGGATGATATTATTTTGATCTATAATCATACAATATTCTTAATAAATTCGTTTGGGGAGATTTTAAATTGAAAATTAATTTTTATTAATTTAGTATTTGAATAAATTCAAAGGGTATCCATACCCTTTCTTAAAAAAGGAAACATATTCTTCTCAATCTATAAAAATACCAATTATTTGTTTAATATCTGAAAAAAACTCATCCAATAATCAATAAAACAATTCTATTGTACTTAGGTTGTACATAATTACAATCTTAGTGGTCTTGAAATGTTAATCAAAATTGACTTTCCCAAGTAGAGGTATTGTTCTCATCCATATGTTTTAGATTTATTTCTTCTTCTACCCAATAAAATATTTAAAAAAAATTAAAATACTAAGACTAGTATAAAAAAATGTAGATAGTATTCTATTATTTTAATAATCTGTATCTATCTCCAACATCTATCAAATGGAATGTGAATTCATCATTCATATATATTGCAGATAACCATCTTGTGAATTGATGTAATTAAATTTGGATAACTATATCATTTGAATGGATATAATGATTTATTTATGTCCTATATATATATATATGATATTAATATCATATTTATCATGTCGGACAAATAATATAAAATAAATTTCAGTATCCTTCCGCACATTAGAAAATGATAATCAGGTTCGTTCGAACATGTGGACTACCAAATCCTCGAAGTGATGTGATTCATTTTACATCACCACATCCAATAGAATATATATACATATAAATAAATAATTGAAATAATTTTTATAATATTATAATCATTTTATAAATATAAAATGAAGTTACCTTATTTTCATTATGATAATTGAAAAATGGATACGCTACTCACACGTACATACGACCTACCGTCTCAATCTTTGTAACTTTTTTCATTTCTCATAACCATATTTTAATTTTGTTTTTAAAATTATAATTCCTGTATAAAAATAATAATTATTACATTATTATTATTATGGATATGATGGAACTATGAACCCCATGACCATAGTCAACCAACCGAATCTATTTTTGACATGTGAGAAAAATATCATTAAAAACACATTACATGAACATAATTGATTAGGTAATTATATATAACATTGTAATAAATCAAAATTATAAGTAAGTAATGTGAAAATGGTTCTATACCAAGTATAAAAATGAACCTATATTCATTTATTATGTATATATATACAACCCCATTGACATGTTATATATTAATTATATATATTTTTGTGATATATAAATTTTTTATTAATTTTATTATTTCAGGGGGCTTATGGTTCAGATGATTCCAAAGTGGAAAGGGGTTTTATTTTATAAATCATCTTTTATAGTTCCTCTCTCACCTATTTTTATGAATGTCAAATAACAAATTATTTTTATATTTGGAATGAATGAAACTTTCTATAATCATTAAGCCTCAACTATTTTATGTTTCCATTACATTTTACATGGTAATTTTCAAATAAATTAATTTACTTCATAATTGTGTAGTTTAAAATAAGTTATCTCCAAATGGAGTGGATATTATCATCAAGAGTGTTTTTAATTATATTTTCTCTATAAAATCACAAATTCACATTTTTTTATCGGGATTTTGTTGTTGAAAATGCATTTTTTAGCATCCCAAGTAAATAAATATATAATACATCTCATAATTAATATTTTGTTAATTGAATATTAATTTTACCTAAAATGGGTTTCTATGTTCGATGGCGTACCCGATACGCAATAATGGGTTTCATTGAAATCTTACATTACAGATTAATAATATAATATAATTATATTAAATGGAAGTCAACGCCTAGCTGTTGTATTGGTGGGAATGAAAAGAACTAACTAAAATATTATTATACATGTTTTTAAAATGTTTTAACATTTATCTAAGAAAAGATAAGGGCTTAAAATTTGAATGAATCTAATTTTAAGAATAATTTACTTTAAAAGGTTGATTTACCTCCCTTTGATAGAGACCCCACATTAAATCTTGTTGTGGTCACTTTTATATATTATATTTGACAAAATAAATATCTTCTTTAAAATCGGGACATCAAAATTAACTTTGGGTAATATTTTGGAATTTTTCTGTTAAAATTCATTCATTAAAAAATAGTGAAAAATACTGAATTTTAATTCAAAACTACCTTCTAATCTAATTAATTTATATGGTTAGATTATCTATTTAATTTGTTTTAAAGTTTAATTAGATTATCTTTTTACCATTTAATCCCATTTTGGTCATTTGATGTAATTTCACTGTTAAATTTTACATAAAAAAGTTTCTAGATTTTGATAGTTATTATTGCTTAAAAAACAGACTTTTTGTTTTGACAGTGAGAATTAATTTTAAATTAATTTCTGCCACTTCAGTGTTTTGAATTTGTAAAAATGGATTCCATATATGTAAATAATGGTAAAAATTATTATAATAATAATATAAAATTGCCTTAACATATTTCCTAATCTTATTGGTTGATAGGTATCTGAAAATGGGCATATTTGGCTCGATTTTGGGACCCAATGGAGCCACTAGATAGTGATAATGGCACTTTATTTTAAATAACATAAAGTAAACGAAAAAATGACATAAACAAATATCCTTTTGAAAATTAATTTTTACATTGGGTTTTATAAGTCATATTTTAGACTATAAATATTAATTGGAATGGTAAAATGATTTCCAACATCGTGATATTTGTTTTATAATTTTTAGACATTAAATAAATAAAATTACCAATGACACAATAATGATGCAGTGTTAACCTCATTAACAAATGATTTAAATAAAAAACATTAGAAATATTAAACAAATATCCAAACCCTATCCAATTTTTATTGGCTGATTTTAATTCAACCTTTAGTCATCTTACCTTCAACTTTAATATGTTTTTGACCATTATAAACCTAATATCATTAAATAATAATAAAATATTTTCACACTTTCCTAAGGATCCCCTCCTACCAATTAGAAAAAGTCATCACTTCTAACTCCACACTCAGACATCTCAATCCCCATAAATTATCCAAACCTTGAAGAAATAATCACTTATGATCCCTCTACTACTCCTAGAATCTTTGCCTTAGTCAGAAGGCACATCAAGAAGTTATTTTGGTTCAAACCAAATGGAGTTTCCCAAATTAAAGCCAATGGTTTCTCTTTACTTCTTCTCTATTATTTTACTGTAAAACCCCTAAAATATTTTTATTCCTTTCTTTTATAACAACACTACTATCCTCAGTATACTAGGTTGTTGTTATGATATGGATTCAAACTACACTTACACACACCTCCATCTAATGGATAAGGAAATAATGTTTCTGTGGGTGGAAAACTTACACCTCGCAAAATGACAATTGTTCAATTATATCATAAAACCTCTCATGGTGGAAATTATGATGGAACTGTATTTATATATGATATATATTTTCTTTATGTTTTCTTTATTCTTATGTATTTTTCATTTATATCATACCTTAATAGTTTCCATTATGAGTAAACGCTATAATTTCATTTGAGGATGTGCGGACTACTGCCCCCTCAAAGTGATATGACTCTTCAATGTCATTTGTGGGATGCATAAAGGATTAAGTTAATAATATTATATATGATATTATAATGGAATTATAATATACCTATGTATCATAATGTTTCAGTTCAATTAAATAAATAAATACAAATGAAAGTAGCATTCATGCGTACGTACGACTTACCATCTCCAGGAATGATGCATTTTATTTCTTACCTCCAAATGTTATCTAATATTATAAAAACATGTATATACTGAATATATTTGATATATATGATATCTAAATCATTAATATCATTTTTTATATAATGAACTTTTGACCACATGAACAACTTGTACTTATAAGAACTCCATTTTTGACTCATGTACAAAATATCAACAAAACAACCATTAATAACTTAAATGATTACATAATGTTTATAAAATGGTAAAAAGTGATATAAAATGAATAATAATCTTGAAAAATGTTCTTATAAAAGTATAAATTTACTTTAGTTTATTATTGAGGAGATTAAATAACGAACGGGTCATGATGGACACGAGGTAAGGGACTTTAGCTCAATCTCTTTTCATTGAGGCACATTTTGTTTTAACACACGACTTTATTTTATAAACTGTATAAAAACCATTGAATTTTCATTTCATTCAAAGAGAATCTTTTCAAATGAATCATTTTAATAAAAGACAAAAAATGAATGTTTCCTTTTAATGTAAGTGTTGACAACGACCTTTGCATCACCATGAGTATTATATGATCTTTGGCTTCCTTAACAAGCCATAATATTTTTAAGAAGAAAATAAATACCAAATTCTATTTTTTTTATTTTTTATTTAAAACGGATTTGATAATGTATTTTTTATGTCAATATATTTATGTGATATATTGTGATTGAAATGTGGAAATGTTTTCTTTTCATTATATTTGTTGTATGTGTTATGATTTTTGAATGGCAATTGGACATTTGACGAGGGGTTAGATGATAATCCAAATGACGGATGGTGTCGTGTTAACCCATGATGGTTGGTTAGGTTATAACACCCAATGAATTAGGTATGGAATTCGTCTGTATGGCTATTCCACTTAGTGATATGTGTGGAAGTAAACCATATGGTTATTCAATTTAAGTATGTTTATCTACCAAGTTACCATTATATGTTATGTGTTATTTATATGGGTTTATGGTAATATTTTGGTTAAAAAAGGGTATGAAAGATCTTCTATTAAGTGAATATTATATACTACTTCATAAAGGTTAAATGTATGACTTATGATAATGTATTTAGGGTTTACATGTTGTTTCAAAAAAACTAACATTTTTCCTTCTTTGCGTATCCCTTACTGATCTATTTATACTCATCCCATGTTTTTGAATTGTTTTTCATAGGAGATAAAGTGGAAGAGGGTCATGGATGGGAACAATAAAATGTCATGTTTTCTAAAACATTGATCTAAGCATGACTCTTTTCTTCAATAATTTTTATTTTTTGAAAATTATGTGTACTGAGTAGATGTGTCTACAATAAAACATTTGGTATATAATGTAACAGTTATGACCTAATTCTCTAAAACTCTAAACATGAATATATTTTGAATGTGAATTATTCATTTAATTTAAGATTATGTAATTTTTTAAGGTCAGGTTTTTATAGTTGGTATTAGAGGCCAGTTTAGATAACATTAGGAGTTAGGGTACTATTTAATTAATATCCATAAATTACATTATATTAATATTGGAATCATATAGCATTTAAAGATTACCATGTTGCTTCGCCTAAGATATTTCTATATTCAGAATGGTTTTCTACAAAGGAAACAAGGAAGCTATGTTGGGAACACATCAGAAGGAAAACCACCTTCCAAATCAGGAACCTGTGATGGTCGGAATCAAGACTGAACATCTTGTTGCTATGAAGGAAAAATTGAATCAGGCTATAAATAGTAGTGTTATCCATGCATAAGATCAGCTAGATCAACTACAGAGGAACATGTTAGTAGTGGATCATTTCCTGAGGAAACACCCCCCATCATTCATAGGACCATCTATCCATTTTCTAGATGAAGGTTAGATTAACGAAATGGAGAAATATTTGGATATAATGGGGTGTTCAGAAGATCAAAAGGATAGTCTCATTGTTTACCATTTTAACTGTGAATCTGATCAATGGTGGTCGATGGTGCAAAATATCAGGGATAATGAATAGATTGATACTATATATTGGGATGAATTCAATGGTATATTTGTTGTGAAATATTTTTCTATGGTGGTTTGTCTTAGGATGGAGAAAATATTCCTTGAATTGAGGTAGGAGGATGACTCAGTGGCTTCTAATGAAGCAAAATTCACTCGACTGGCAAGCTATGATCCAAATTTCATATGATATCTTGATTGTAAAATCAACCATTTTTACTCAGGATTTAAGCCAATGTATCAAAGGTGTTTATCTTCTCGTGAGTTCAAAAGTTATGAAAAACTCAATGGATTTGCGAATAATGTGGAAAAAGAGTTTTCTAATGATTTGGTGTTCTTTGAAAAACAACAGAATAAGAGGTCAAGGTGGAGGGCAAAAGGGAAGAACTCTTCAAAAAAGTCTGATGTTAAGAAACATAAGATTACAGTTTGTGAAAATTGGGGTAAAAGGAAAGCTGGAGAATGACTTTTCAATTTTGGTAAGTTCATACCAATGAGGTAAAATGAGAAATAGGGCTCATAATTGCAATGAAAAAGAACAGGTTAATGTCTAGAGAAAATTTTATTTACATTCCATAAAATGTTTTAAGTGCAACGAAATGGGTCATTGTGCATCTGAGTGTCCAAAAAAAGAACTCAACTGAGGGAAATCAGCCAGCCTATAAGAAGAAAGGGGTGGTGAAATCCTTTTCAGCTACTAAATCATATGTTCGAACATTGAATGAAGTATTATCAGGTACACTGTTTGTTTGATCATATTATTCCAATGTGTTGTTTGATTCAGGGTCTACACACTCTTTCATTTCTGAGAAGTTTTCTAGTAAATTGGGAATTCCATAACTTGATATGAATTTTGAAATTATGGTAAAAACACATGGTGGAAATGTTAAAGCAAAAAATAAATTATAAGAACCTTCATGTCATTGTGTGGAGAAAGAATATACCTTTAAATGTTATTGTTTTTCCTCTAGTAGAGTTTGATGTTATTTTTGGCATGGATTGGATTTTTGTTGATCATGCTAACATTTATTGTAGAGAAAAAGAGGTTTCTATTCAGAAGGATTTTTAGTTTGTGTACAAGAATAAACCCTCAATTTTGATAACATATCAGGAAACTAAGAAACTAGTAAAATATGGAAATGAATGTTACCTTGCACATATTGTTGAAAACAAAGGAACTGACGAGATTAATGATGTGCTAGGGGTAAATGAGTACTTTAATGTTTTTCCAGAGGAGTTTCATGGTATTATAACAGATCTAGATATTATATTTCTATTGACTTATTTATTTATGCTAAGACAATTCAAAACCCCCTTATAGATTGGCTCAAATTGAAATTTTAGAGTTAAAGAAGCAATTGCAGGAGTTATTTTATAAAGGTTTCATTCAATATGGCACATCACCATGGGTTGCTTCTGTCTTGTTTGTTAAAAAGAAAGATGGTTCAATGAGACTTTGAAATTATTATAGGGTATTGAATAACATCACTGTTAATATCAAGTATCTGTTGCCTTATATCGATGATTTGTTTGATCATCTTCTGGAAGCTCGGTATTTTTTGAAGCTTGACTTGAGGTCGGGGTACCATCAGTTGAAAGTAAAGGAAGTAGACATTCTGATGACTACATTACATACTAGATATGGCCATTATGAATTTGTAGTTATGCCTTTTGGTTTATCCAATGCACCTTCTGTATTCATGGATATTATGAATATAATTTTCTGTGACTTCTTGGATAAGATTGTGGTTGTGTTCATTGATGATATTTTGGTTTATTGTAAAAGTAAATATGAAAATTAACAACATTTAAGGGTTTTCTTTCAAACCTTAAAAGAAATGAAACTATACGGTAAATTTAGCAAGTGTGAGTTATGGTTACAACAAATTTCATTCCTTGGTCACATTGTTTTTAAAAATGTCATAACTATTGATCTTGCTAAAACAAAACTTGATTAAGAATAGCTAAGAACAATAAATATAACCTAGATTCGTAGTTTTCGTGGTTTGGAAGGTTATTACCGGAGTTTTATTGTGAATTTTTCATGGTTATCTAGTCCAATGGCTAAGTTAACTCGAAAAGTCGTTATGTTCATTTGGAAGAAATAATGTGATGATTGTTTTCAGGAATTAAAAAAAAGTCTGGTGAATGATTTAGTTTTGGCACCACCTTCCAGAAATGGTGAGTTTGTTATTTACAATGATTCTTTGTTGAAAGGACATGGATGTGTCCTTATTAATAATTATCAGGTAATTGATTATTCTTCATGTCAGTTGAAACTCCATTAGTTAAATTAACCTACACATGATTTGGAATTAGCTGCCATATTTTTGCATTAAAATTTTGGAGACATTATATGAAAAGTGGTGTCGAACTCCAGCATTTTGGGATGAAGTATGTGAAAGGATGTTTATGGGATCCAAATTGGTAGAAGAGATGGAAGAAAAGGTTTAGTTGATTCCAAAACACATGAAAACAGATCAGAGCAGGTAGAAACGTAATGCAGATAACTATATGAAGGATATCTCTTTTGAGGAAGGTGATCATGTCTTTCCCCATGTTTTTCCATAGAAAAGTGTGATGCGTTTTGGTATGAATGGAAAGTTGAGTCCGACGTTCATTGGACCTTATGATGTTTTGGAGAAAGTTGGATCAGTTGCATACAGAGTGGCTTTAACTCCAATTTTATCCCAGGTACATAATGTTTTTCATGTTTTAATGTTGATAAATTATATTCCAAATACATCTCACGTTTTAAGTCCATAGGTAGCTCAGTTTGAAGTGAATATCTCTTATGGGGAACAAACCATCCAGATTATTGATTGAAGAGAGCAAGTTTTGCGAAATAAGGTAATTCACCAGGTAATGGATTTGTGGAAAACCCATATGGATGAAGAGGCAACGTGGGAATCTGAAAA
This sequence comes from Viscum album, assembly GCA_963277665.1. Classification (NCBI taxonomy): domain Eukaryota; kingdom Viridiplantae; phylum Streptophyta; class Magnoliopsida; order Santalales; family Viscaceae; genus Viscum; species Viscum album. The sequence continues at coordinate 1,299,422,529 of OY728135.1, forward strand.
TGCTATGAAGGATAAATACCCCCATTTATTTTATTAGTGAATAAAATTGTGAGGACACAATTTCCAAATGGGAGGAAGGATGTTACATACTAGGTAAATAAAGAAATAATATATTTTATTTTCAATTAATTTTTTTGAATTAAATATTAATTTTACTTTAAAGGGGTTTCTATGTTAGATGGTGTACCCCGTACGCAACAACAAGTTTCTTTGAAATATTACATTGCACAATAATAATATTATATTATTAATTAAATTGTAAATACCTCCAAGCTGTTGTATTGGAAATAACGAACAAAACTAAGTACAATATGATTATAAATGTTTGTTAAATGTTTTAACATTTATCCAATAATATTTAGAGGCTTAAAAGGTGAATGAATCTAATTTTAAGCATAATTTACATTAAAAGGTTGATTTACCTCTTTTTGAAGGTGAACACTCATTAAATATAGTTTTGGTCACTTTTATATATTCTATTTGACAAAATAAAATTCTTGTTTATAATTGGGAAATCAAAATTCACTTTGGGTAAAATTTTGGAATTTTTCTAATAAAATTCATTTTTGATGATTAGTGAAAAATACAATATTAAAATTCAAAACTGCCATTTAATATAATTTATTTAGATGGTTAGATTATCTTTTTAATTGGGTTTAATGTTTAATTAGATTATATTTTTACTATTTAATCCAATTTGGGTGTGTCGAGATTTTGAAACTTATTATTTCATAAAAAACAAGCTTTTTGTTTTGACAGCGTGAATTAATATTAAATAAATTTCTACCACTTCAATGTTTTGAATTTTGAAAAATGGATTCCATATGTGGAATCAGTATGTCCAAATTATGTAAATTAGTATCAATTATTTTTAGTCATTTAAAATATTTACTTTAGTAAATATTTTATTTACCATGGTTAAAGGGTTAATCTAGTAAATAAGGGAAAATAGATATTATTATAATATAATAAAATTACCCTAACATGTGTCATAATATTATTAGTTGATACATATCCTATCATGGGTATATTGGGGTTGATATTTGGACCCTATGGAGCCACTTAAGAGTAATAATGACACTTTATTTTAAATAACACAAAGTAAAGGGAGAAAGACAAAAAAAATATTTTAGTAAAATTACTTTATATATGGGGTTATATATGTCATATTTTTTACTATAAATATTAATTTGAAATCTAAAATTTTTTCTTACATAATGTTATTTTTTTATAATATTTAGACACTAAATAATTAAAATTATTAATGACACAATAATGATGTAGTGTACACCTTATTAATAAATTATTTAAATAAATAAGATTATAAATATTCAAACAATATCCAAAACCTCTCAAATTATTATAGGATGATTTTCTTTCTACCATTAGTAATCTTATCTTTGACTTTAACTAGATTGGATCTTTATAAACCGAATATCATTATATAATAAAATAATATTTTCACACTTTACTAAAGAGCCCCTCCTCCCCTTATAAAAATCCCCCACTTATAACTCATTAATCACACATCTAAATCCCCATGTCAGGTTAAACCCATGACCAAGTATTTTTTAAAGATCCCTCTCCTTCTCCTAGAAGCCTTACCTTACACAGAAATCTTTTCAAGAAGTTCTTTGGGTTCAAACTAAAGGGAGTTACCCAAATGAAAGGAAACAATTTCTCTTAACTTCTTTTATTTTATTTTACTTATAAAACTTATAAACACTTTTTATTCCTTTATTTTATTACAAAACCAGTATACTCAATATACTATGATATTTTTATGATAATTATTCGAACAAACTTTACACACACCGCCATATAATGGGTGAAGAACATACTGTTTCTGGGGATGACAAACTAACACCTCATGAAATGATGATTGTTCAATTGTCTCCTACCACCTCTCATGGTGGCCATTAAAATGAAAATGTATTTATATATTATAAATATTATGTTTACTTTCTCCTTATCATTCTAAATTTTTCTTTTATGTCATACCATTATGATCTCTGTTATGGGTAAACGTGATAATTGTATTTGAGGAATTGCGGACTACCAACCCCTCAACGTGATATGACTCGTTAATGAAATATGTGGGATGTATAAATGATAAATATAATGATATTATATATGATATTACACTTTTATTATAATATATCTTTGTATGATTATGTTTTAATTCCATTAAATTAAGAAATAGAAATGAAAGTAGCATTCATGCGTACGTACGGCTTACCGTCTCCATGAACGATGCATTTCATTTCATACATCCAATTGTTATGTAATATTATAAATACATGTATATACTTAATTTATATGATATATATGATATCTAAATCATTAATATGATTTTGGATATAATAAACCTTTGACCACGTGAACAACTTGTACTTATAAGATGTCCATTTTTGACTCAAGTACGAAATATCGACAAAACATACAATATTAACTTAAATGGTTAAATAATATTTATAACAAGGTAATAAGTGATATAAAAGGAATATTAAAATTCAAAACAGGTTCTTAAAAATTATAAATTTACTTTAGTTTATTATTCAAGAAATTAAAGAACGAACGGGTCAATTCTGACATGAGGTAAGAGACTTTTTCTCAATCTCCTTTCATTGAGGAATATTTTGTTTTGATACATGACTTTCTTTTATATGCTGTATAAAAACCTTTGAATTTTCATTTCATTAGAAGGGTATATTTTTCTATGAATCATTTTACTAAATTACAAAAAATGAATGTTTATTTTTAACATAAGCTGTGACAACAACCTTTCCACCGCCACCATTATTATTTGATCTTTTGGATTCCTTAACAAGAATAATGTTTTTAAAAGGAAAATAAACACCATATACTCTTTTATGTATTTTGGTAATGAAAATGTTTTTGATAATGGATTTTTTATGTCAATATATTTAAGTTATATATTGTGATTGAAATGTAGAAATGTTTTCTTTCCATTATATTTTTTGTTTGTGTTATGATTTTATAATGGTACTTGGATATTTGACGAGTAGTTACATGATAAACCAAATGATGGGTGATGCCAGGATAAACTAGGATGGGTGGTAATGTTATAACCTTCAATGAATTGGGTATGGAAGTTTGCAGTATGGCTATTATATTTAGTGATATGTGTGGAATTCGACCGTATTTTTATTCCATTTAAGTATGTTTATGTCCCACGTTACATTTACAGGTTATGTGTTATTTATATGGGTTTTATGGTAATATTTTGGTTAAAAAAGGGTGAGAAATGATCTTTTATTCAATGAAGAGTATTTACTAATTCTTAAAGGTGAAATGTATTACTTATGATAAAGTATTCATGGTTTACTTTTTGTTTTAAAAAAACTAACAGTTTTTATTCTTTGTGATTCCCTTACTGAATTGTTTATGCTCATCCAAAATTTTTGATATATTTTTCATTGGAAATAATGTGGGAAATGTTAATGGATTGGATCAGAGAAAATTCATTCTGTCTAAAACATGGATCTAGACATGACTCTTTATTTCCAGAATTTTTATTTAGTGAAAAATATGGGAACTGAGTAGAAGTGTCAATTTAGTATCTTTTGGTATATAATATAATAGTTACGACCTATTTCTAAAAAAATATAAACCTAAAATGATCTTATATGTGAATTATTCATTTAATTTGATATTACGTAATCTTTTATGGCCGATTCCTTATACATTTTTATACATTATGGTATTTTTATATCAGAATTTATATTGCATATAGGGATATAATATATATTCAATGCTTTAATGGTGAAAAGGTGAAAGAATAAATTTTATTATACATGAGTTTTATATGTGAAATTGGTGAGATTGGTATAGATTATACATAGGATTGAGACCCATTAGATCACATTGGTGATCCCTATAAAGCATAGACACAGGGTGTTCCTTATTATTGCTCCCAATGAATGGCGGGTTCGTTTAGAAGTTGATCCTGATGGTTATTCAATGATTAAATGTGTTGGTTAATCCATATGTAGTAGTGATGGATACTCTATGAAAATGTTTTGAAGTTAACCATGATAGTGTTCCATAAAAAGTTGTGATGTTTACTCTAATTTAATGATTAAAGTTTAACCATGAAGGTCTATCATGAGTAGTTGTGAGGAGATCACTATTTTGAACCATGATGGTTATTCCATATCTAGGAGGAAAAATAATAACATTGTAAAAATGTTTTAATGTAATTATAAATTTTGAAAAGAAACCATTGTGATATTATTTTACCTGAATATTTTTAAATAAATGATTTATGAAATGTTTTTTGTAGAGAAGATGATTACATGGTTAAGAGAGTGCTTAATTTAATCCCAATGCTTACTTTTAAAATGGATCATTTTTATGTATTCATGGACTGATCGTTTCATTAGTACATTTATGTTTATTATTGATATTTTTGTTCTCAGAATAAATTTTAAAATGTATTTAACAAGTATTAAAGTATGAGTAATGAGAAGGATATAATCACGAAAAAAATTATATTGATATTTTATGAATAAAATAATAATTTATTTAAAACATTTTTGTTTTATATAAAATGGATACTAGGTAAATATATCCAATTTTAATGAATGAGTTTATTATGTATGTATTTTTCATAGTTTCAAAAACCCTAAACTGATAAGATATTTGGGAATAAAAAAGTGTGAATTATATCGTAAAGTGACCGGAATTTGTAATTTTTATATCCAGGTTGTTAGTATGAAAACATTATAAGTCACAATGATATCATTCTAAAATTACATTCATGTTGTGTGGGTGAGTATGTAAATTATGTATAGTATTCAAATAAAAATTTTTCCATTCATATTTACATGTTGTTAATTATGAAGTATTATAAGGAAAGAGATTTCATTCTATAACTTGGTGGGATTTGGTTGTTAAACCGGAAATTATAGGCCTCAAAATTTTTTAGGATATAATGATTAAGGTAAAGAATATTGAAACTCACATTATAGAAGATCAATGAGGGAAAAATATATATGCTAATGACGAGAGGAGTGATTTATAATATCAAGTGGTAGATATTGTTTTCATGAATGTATCTCTTTGGAATGAAGTTATAAGGCTCTTTAGGTGATGGAAAATGAGCCCTAGGTATATTAGGACTTTCTAAATTCTAGAATGAATTGGTAGTGTGGCTTACCAATGGGAAATTATAACAATTCTATCTAAAATACATGATGTTTACCAAATATAATTATTATGTAACTAGGTTCCAGACACAACACATGTTCTCAGATCGGATGAAATAGAATTGGAACCTGATCAATCTTACTTTGATGATCCCATATTGATTTATCAAACTAGAGAAAAAGTGTTGAAGAATTAACTTACTAAACTAGTAATTATAATTTTAAAAACCATATAATTAAGGAAGAAACATGGGAACTATTGAATTTAATGAATAAGAACCCCACTCACTATCACACTTGGGTTTTTAGTTTTCACTTTTTTGGGTTCTTGTTCATTTATTTATGAGATAGGCATGAAAATTTTGAAAATTATGGGAATATTTGCCTCCTTTCCGTGGACTACCATTCCTTCCATTGGTTTCTCTTGAACCCCTGAGTTCCCATTGAATTCCTACAAGGTTTCCCTTGAATTTGGAGAGAAATGGAATGTTTTTGGGTGGACAGAACTAGCCACATAGTATACTAAACCATGAAGCCAAATCGTGCACTGTTTCTGGAACATTTACATATTTAATATAATTCCAATATTCCCCTTACAAGAATAAAAACAATGTTCTCTTTTCTTCACCCATTATACCATAGCATTCATGGAAGGTATCCAAGATTTCTCAAGCTCCTTTGGAACTCATTTTTTAAGGAGTGTTTGGGGGAGAATCTTCAAAATCATACAAGTAAGTGAGTTTTTCCGAAGTTTATTCTTTCCCATTATGGGTTCCCCTCAATTTACTAAAGTTATAAGATTTACAGAACCTACTGATTTATCCATAGGGTTTAACCATGGGTTTTGGGAGCAATATTCCTGGTATGGGTTCGTTCTCATTCTTTTGTTGTGTGATAGTGGCGTGGTTGACATTCCACACAATTATTTGGGGTTTTTGACGTATAAGGTAGTTAATTATATGGATAATAATTTTTTGATGAGTTAGCTTGGATTTGTTAACATTTTTAACATGTTCCTCTTCAATTATTTTTGGATATAAAACCATTTTTGGTAGCATTGTTTGACCATTTATTTTTAATGTTTCAATTTTTTCTTGAAAATTTATGTTTTTCATTTGTAACTATTATGGTATCTTTTGACCTCAATTTATATCATATGAATATGATTTATTAATTTTTCCAGGGATTCCAATTCTAGATTGGTACGGATTGAGAGTGATTTTTGTGTTTAAATAGGGGTTTTAATAGGTTTTGTGTACAAATTATGGTTATACTTATTGAAAGTGTTTCATGAAAATTAGAAATGGTTTCTTGATATACATAAACTGTGTAAAGGATGTATTGGTATTTTTTTGGGGGGTGTGTGTTTTTAATTTGAGTTTTTGAAATATATCAGGATGATTGGTTATTTAAAACGTTTTTATAAGTTTTAGTTAACTTTTTAAAGGATTTATTAAATTGTGTGAAAGGTGTGAGACATGTTTATGGGATGGTTTGGTGTTATTGTGATGTTAAGAGTGATTTGAAGGTGAAAAAGGATTTATATAACATTTGTGTTGGATTTTTGGCGTGTGTATTATTTGGAAATGGGTATTTCATGTTAAAATTATGTAGGATTAAATGTGTAACATGATTTAATACAAAGGGGGAAACTCCAGTATCTTTGTGGGTGGACTTGGACTAGTATGGTAGTGATCCAGAGTGGTATCATAATTATTTAAAAAATAATGATTGATGATGAAAAAAATATCTAAAAAATTATTATGAAGATTGGGGTCCACTATTCCATTGGGGTTTCCCCTCCTAGTGGATTGATAAAGAGACAAATATGAGTTATGGTTACTTGTACATTAAGTTATGATGTAAATAGGGCCCAACAACTAGCTGGTTCCTAGGGGTGTTCTCGTTACTAGTGATCATTAGATTTATTTTATTAATGTTCGAATAAGGTGTGTTTTCAATAAAATTAAATAGAATGTTTTATTTAAATAAAATTTTAAATTATTTATAATTTTCTCTTGGAAAATATATTATTTTTATGGTTTCATCTATTTGAAAATTTTACTAACATTCTTGTTTATAAAACATGTAATCATTTTGTGGTAAAATGCTTATCACATGAAATATTTTTGGGTTGAATCCTATTAGGAATAGGATCACACCCCACATACAAATTTGGGAGTAAGTAGAATTGTTAATGTATTTCATGGGTTTGTGTAAATCTATTATAATTAGTGGTTCAAGTTACTAGTAGCACATCTTGATGTGGTGTCGTGGAGATAGATTGAGGATGTTTCCCCCTTATCATGAGGTGGTTCTTGGGCTGTTCATTGGGTCTTTCATACCTTGTGGCATTCTTTGTAAAATGGTATAAACCTTGTAATCCAATTATTCATTTTATATATTGATTAATTAGTTGAAAATTTATAGATTAAGTTTATATGTTATTTTTTGTTGTTTTTGGAATCTAAAATTGTGTAAATCATTAACCAACCATTATTTACCATACCTGAGCACTTATGCCAGCCTATGGGGACATGGAAAGCCCTTATTTATTTACGATGGACCAGTTTGGGTGCCTGTTTTGATGGAGACCATATCTAGTTTGTGAGAAAATGGTATTAGAGGTGGTTTTCTCTTTTTGGTTCATGTTCTTTTAAGAAAAGATTATAGGTAGACAAGAGATGTGATTTTCAGGACATGAAATTTCAATTAAGAGTATTGTTACTAGCCATTACACATAATGAAGGGTTTTGAGTACCCTAGGGAAGTCGAGTTTTACTTGACTTCTTTTGTTCTCATGGTTCTTCAATGATTGGGGTAATGAAAAGAGAGTTGGGTCAATGGTCTCAGTGAGATAACTGGGCATGGAAATCCATATAGATATGAGGATATTTTCCTATAAAACTCACCAATACTATGATGTGATTGGAATATTTCCACCAACCATATGTCTGAGACTACCACTAACACTAATTTCATCTTGCAATGTCTTTTTTCTCATTGTTTTAGAGACTTGGAAACGTGGTATTCATGTAAAAAGGGATAGGTTTTAATAAATTTGAATTAAAAAAAAAGATTTTCCAGTAAATAATAAATGGTTGACTTATACAACGGTGTAAATTAAATTTCAGAATTGTTTTTAAATAGTAAATGGGTTTTTATACTACTTTTGGAAGTCTTATTTTTGTTAAAGTTTGTTTTTAAAATCTATTTCAAGTAGAATTTTTTAAACTGTTGAGAAGTGTTTTAAATGGATTGAAGTGTTTTGGAATTTTTGTGTGGTGTTTGAAGAAATCTTTTGATTTTCCAACTACTTATCAATTAAATTATTTTATGATTTGTGAGAGCATTGTTTTAAATAAGAATAGATGAGCCTTAATCAACAGAATGTTGATGAAATGGAGTTTTTCGAGGAACAAAAAGTGTTTTGAAATGGGAAAATATGTTTTGAAATTAATTTTAAGAAATAAATATGTGTTTTTATTTGAATGGTTGGTTATTTTATAAAAAGGGATGAAATATTTTAATTGGGTTTTGATTTTTGGATAGTGGTTTTGATAAAAAAGTGATGTTTTGGTCGAATATCATGGTTTCGAAAAGTAGAATTATTTTTTCAACCATAGGTATTACCATGAATTACCACATGAATGGGTTTACATGGGTTAATGGATGGTTAAAGGGAAGGCTGTTTGTGTTCCAATATGAATATGTTGAGGGTTCTTGGTGTGGTAGGGAAACATGCATGTTTGAGGTCTAAGGGGTACCAATGGTAGATGCTCTAACCCGCAAATCCATTTACATTCAATGAAATTATCTTTACTAGAAATTTCCTGTTTTGAAAACTAGTGTTTGGTTAGATTATTTTATGTTCTTTTGGGGTTTTGTGGGATGTTTTGAGCTTGATAAACCCTCTTGCTTGAACGTTATTTTGGGTTTTTGTTTCATCAACATGTTGGGTTGATGTTTTCGTTAATGGTTTCTCTTGAGGTTTGTTTAGGGAAGTCTTTATGGTGATTCCCCTCATGTGTTCATATATAGTTGGTGGTTTGTTTTGAACAAAGGGGAATATTTGTTACATCCTTGGGTATTATTGTTGGCTAAGGTATTCCCCCCCATATGGAGCTAATTCACAATTTAAGTGCAGAAATGGGTGGTTAACAGTTTGTGGGTCCTCCATTTGATCAAAATGTAGACTCTCTTCCTGGGTTTCATGGTTCAGTTTATCTCTCTTCTTTTTTATATTACATTGGTCCTCTCACTACAGAATAGTTGATGTAGAAGGAGTTGAAATGAGTTATGGTTTCTTGAGTTTCCTGATTCATCAAAGGTAAATTTGACATTGTTGGGTCTATAGGGTTTCTTTTTATGTGGTGAAGGGGAATTCAACTGAGGAAGGTGATATTATTATTGGGTATTGAGTGTTAGAGGAAATGCTAAAGGGATTTTGTTTCATTGATTAGTATACTATAAAAAAGGGTTAATATTAGCCACCAGTGTGGAATATTTAGTCATTCAGTTCTGTTATGGTTTCTTGCGGTAATCTCATGCTACATGGAATATTGTTCAAGGTTTCACTCCTAGAAATGACTTTTTCACTTTCAAGGGTCTTGTTCGGTGGTGTCTTGTGGTGTTAGGTTTGCTAGTAATGGAATTGGATGATGTTGTAGAAACATTAGATGGATTTCGATTCATTGAAAGTGTGTCTCTCCTCGAAGAATTTCTAAATTCTTTGTTCTAAATGAATGAATATTTAGTTTACTCTTTATTTTAATTTTTCTTATTTAGGTTGAAAGAGGTGATGCATATGAATCTTCTATGTCCCTATCTCGGTGAAGGTTCCATGAAAAGTTAAGTGGTTATCAAAATGTGTTGTGTTCTATTTATGCTATTGGATCGTGGTAGAACCAGAAAAAGAAGTTCTATTCAAGGGTTTTAGTTCATGATTTCTAGATAGAAAATTCCATAAAAATATAAGCTCCATCCATAGGTCTCAGAGTGAAGCCAGTTTATAATAAATAAAAAATAGGACTATAATGGATCCTAGATTAAATTCTATCTCTAGTGTAGGAAGTGAATACAGTTTAGGTTTTGATGTGGTCGTTTTTTACCATGTTGTCTAGTGTGGTGGAAGGGGACGTGCAGAGCCTGTCCCTTAGGGTTTTAATTTGTGTCATAGGAATATTCCCTCATTCATTATAGGGATTCCGAGTGGTTTCCTTTTCCCAAATTCATTTCTTGAACCCTTGTGTGTGAAACTCTTAGTATAATTGTCCGTTTATGAATATCCTATTTAGATATTTTTGATATCAGTCTTGGATGGACTCATCCAATGATGGTAGTGTTCGTGGAAGTGATAAACCACTTAGTGTCTCTTTTGGTTTGGAGTTTCATTAACTGACCCCTTGTAGTGTGGATTGGGTCTTATAAGGTCCTTTTTGTTTCAACATGTCCATGTTTGTTAAGATAGTTGGTTCTTATAATGGGGAGACCCAGCATAGGTCCCATATAGGTTCTTTTGGAATTTGGCTAATTTATTTCTATCCCTTATGATAGGGAGTCCTTTTGGACCTCCCTTGTTGGTGTCCCAGTTCTATCTCAAGAAATAATGTTGTCTCTTATAGTGGAGAGTCTATTCGAGTCTCCTTATATCAATAATTCGATTTTGTCTTTGGTGTTGTCTTAGAGGTTGGTTGTCTAATTAAGAGATAGGTAACTAGCAAATTGATCCTAGGGTAATTTTTTGTATTGGAGTATACCCAATGGTTTCATTAAACTATGGTTGTGGTAAAATTGTTTGAATGCATTGTTCATTTCAAGAAAATTGTCTGAACTTTGTCTGGTAGTGTTTAAGGTGTTTTTTGAGGGGGATTGATTATATTTTTCCCTTTTTAGAATGTGGTGTGAATTATGGTTGGTGAGAGTAACATTTCCTTTTTTTGATCAACTGGAGGTGTTTTGGCCATTGGTGTGGGTGACGCTTTGCGAGGGAGTTAATCTTGACCTCTCGAGTTATCTCATGCTCCAATTTTTCTACTAGATGTATCATTGTGGTCCTTTCTTTGGGAACACCCCCATTTAACATAGAAATAGTTTTGGGTTTTGTATTTTAATATGATCTTTTTATGTCTTTCCAATGGTGTAATTATTTATGGTTGGGAGAATTGTCACCCATGGGATTTTAGTTTCCATTACGTTTCAGGTCTAGTTCATTTCCTCTATAGTCAGATGTGACATGTTTTAGCTTATTAGGATTCTTTTGCACCCTCACATGGAGAATATTTCTAAACCATGGTTCCCCATGAACCCCCTAAGTTCCCCTTTAATTAACCCTATGTCCCCCTTTAATTTGGAGAAAAATAACAAATTTTTTGGTGGACGGAACATGACAGATGCTTTGGTCGTACGGGTTACTAGACCATGGAGCCAAACTGTGCAATTTCTAGCATATGAAAGATATTAATTTAATTAAAATTTTTTCATTCTATAAATAAACTAAATGTGTCCCCTTCTTCCTCCATTCGATCCTAATATCCTTGGGAGGTCTCCAAGATTCCTCAAGATACCATGAAACTCATTTTTAAAAGGGTATTTGGTTGGGAAACACAAAAATTATGAATGTAAGTGAGTTTATCCCTATTTTATTCCTCCCCCTTATTGTTTCTCCCACTATATCATGATTTTATATGTCTCCTCCACTATGGTTTTCTTCTTTTGTGTTTAACCATGGATTTTTAGACTCAATATTCTTAGAATATGTTTTTTTTCATTCCTTGGATGTGTGGAAGTGGTGAGTTTTATGTTTCACACAATGTTTTGGGGGTTTCGACATATAATGTATATTAAAAAAATTTTAACCATTAACTGATGAGTTATATTGGATTTGTATTATTTTTTACAATGTTCCTCTTATAATTTGATAGGTATGAAAATCATTTTTGTTAGCATTGGTTGAGTGTTCAGTTTTAAAGATTCATTTTTTCTTGAAAATGTTTGTTTTTAAGGAGTTACATTTCTGGAAAAATATGAGGTCACTTTATAAGATAATAAATTGAATTATTAATTTTTTCTAGGACATTAAATTTTATTTTGGTTAGATTTTAGTGTAATTTTTTCATTTAAAGATAGGGTTAGAATGGGTTTTATGTGAAAACCCTTTTTATACTTCTTGAATGTTTTTATGAAAAGTATAAATGATTTATTTAGTTGAAAAAACTGTGAAAAGTATATTGAGGTACTATTTTTTTGGTTTTGTGTTCTTAAATTGGGTTGTGAAAGGTAAAATGATGATTGGTGATGTTAAGAATTTTTATAATGTCTAGTAAAATTTTAAAACAATTTATTAAATTGTGTGAAATGTGAGAGACATGTTTGTGGGTTGTTATGGTGTGAGTATGATGCTATAATGACATTGAAGGTGAATAGAGAATTATATAACATGTGTGTTGTCTATTTGATGTGTGTTTGATTTAGAAATGGAATTTTTATATGAAATTAATGTTTGAATTTTTTTTGAACTTGATAGATCACAATGAGGTTAACCCGGTCATCTGGGTGGGAAAACATGGACTAGTATGAGGGTGATCCAGAGTGGTATTGTCCCTATTTCACTTATAAATATTGATAATAAAAACACTAACTAATATATAATGATGATGATTGGGGAATAATATACCATTAGGTTTTCCATCCTAGTGGATAGTGCATGATACAAATATGTGTTATGGTTACTTTTACACTGAGACGGGATGTACCTAGGGCCCACAACTTTCTAATCCATTGGGGTGTTCCTGTGACTAGTATTAAATGAATTTATTGTACATGCTGTCAATATATGGGGTGTTTTTCTTTAAAATTCTTTATCTTGTGTGTTTTATTAAAAAGTATACATTCATAACAGTAACACTCTTGAAAATAATTTCCCTTTTTAAGGTTGAATCTATTTGAAATTTTAACTGGAATTCTTGTGAATAAGAGTTTCAATTAGTTTTTCTTAAAATTTATATCACATATAATATTTTCGGGTGGCATCCTATTGGGATTAGGCTCACACACTACGTACACATTTGAGTGTAATTATACTTTTCAATTTTTGTCGTAAGTTTGGGTAAAGATCTTAGAACTAGTGGTTTGGGTTACACGTAGTCTTTCTTGATGAGGTTTCATGGAGATGGCTTGAGGTGGTTTCCACTATGCCTGAGGTGGTTTTGGGATTTTCATTTTGTATTTCTTCCCTTGTGGTATTTTTTTGTATTTTTAATAAACCTTGTAATACAATTATGAGTTTTAATTAATTTTTTTTTGGATAGAAATTTTATGATTCAATTTATCTATTATCGTTCGTTGTTTTTTATTCTAAAATTGGTTAAATCATTCTGAAACCATTATTTATCATACCCAAGAACATTTTCATACACGTTGGGATTGGGAACACCATTTGGGTATTTACTTGGAATAGGTTGGATTCCATTTTTTATGGTGACTAGATATGGTTCTTAACACTATATAGTATAGAAAGTGATATCAATGATAATTTAGGGGATAGAATTTTTTTAGGAGGTAAAGATGTATCATTCAAAAATATTTTCTAGTATATGAACATTCTAATTTAAAAAAATTATAATACAGTGAAATTTTAAATATTTAATGGATGCAATATTGTAATTTGATAGGAAAAATATCCATTTATATCTTACATGGTAAAAAGAATCATAGAATTAATTACTGAAGGATTCCCTTAAAAATAGTATTTTATGAATAATTGAAACTTTAGTAGTTAACACGCAACTCCATGACCCTAGAATCCCATATCCAGTGCATCACATTAGTACACTAACATAGATAAAATCATACAATCTCAAGGGACCAAATTGTTAAACATTTTTTGAAAACAATATTACATACATGATCCTCATAATACATTTATAAATGAAAATAAAAACAAGATATATAATATATTGAAGTAAATACAATCCATGATAATAATTTAAAGTAATATTTTTCATAACCTAGGTAAATGAAACATAATAAGGGTGATATGAAATTCTAAATAGGGGTACAAAATGTATAATTAATGACAAATCAGTGATATCAAATCTTTATGGTAGGGTAAATAACTAATAACACATTACATTAAAATAACTAGATAAGGCATAATCAATACAAAAAGGTAAGAAACAGGAAACACATGTCATTTACTCAAAAAATGAGAATGAAATTCATCTATAGATAAGTCAAATCAAAATATGATGGATAAATAGTAACAAATTATGAATGAGGGAAAGGATTAATTATTATATGACATGTTTCATAGGTAAATGTTTCCTTTACCATCAATTCCTTTCATAAGACAGTTAAACATACCAGGTAGAAACGCATCTAATTTGGCTAAATTATTCTTCACATTATACTACTGATGCTTCGAGGGGATTACATGAACCACCACACAACCAATATAATAATAGTCTATTTTTCATGAAATCAAATGTGAAGGGTTTGTCGCCAATAGATTTCATCCGATGAGACTACCGATGCAACAACGTTCTATCTATAATTAAGCCCCACATGTGTCTTACCTTTCAAAAGTATTCCTCAAATATTAGATAATCGATGTGATTAATAAAAAATGTGTATTATCATGAAATATCCATAAAGAATAATTAGTACAAATTTATCAATAATATCATATTGAAAGATAAGTAACAACAATTATTTTTTTGTTTTTTAATGTAAATACAATTTAATGATCATTAAAACATTATTTTAAATAATATTCTCGTAACATTCAAAATTTTCCAATACCACTTTGAAACATTTGAATCATAGTACTCATGAAATAGTATAATTAAATTAATTTTATAGTACAATGTGAATAATTATATTCATGATATAACATGTAAATTGGAGGTATATATACTGAATAAAAGTGAATTGGTGGATATAACAACAAATAAGTCTCAATGGAATGTATGTTGAGCTGAAATCAATTACCTTTCATTTAATTTGTGTGAAAATTATTGAACCTAATTTATAATTGTTTTATGAGTTTTAATTTATATCATATGCATATTAATATTTTTGATAACATATATTATGCTCTTATAATGTATTATTAACCAATTTTTTATAATTATTGTTTATTTTCACTATTTTGGGTGCCAATTTTCCATGTTTCTCACATATACCTTGAAGTGATATTTTTTGTTCATATTAATAAGATCATTAATTAATTATATAAAGAATGTAAAACATGATTGAATTATCATTTTAAATTTTATATATTCAGTATATATAAATTTATAATAATTCATAATATTTGGAGATAATAAATGAAATGCACCATTCATGGGGACGGTAGGACATACATGCGCAAGAACACTACACTCATTTCAAAGTCATATTAAAATAATGAATGGTAAATGATATATATATATATATATATTATGATTCAAGTATAATATTTATTTCATATCTTTATCATATTTTTATTAAAACTATTTTTTAAAAATTTCATGTATAGCGTGAACAAATCACATCGGTTTGAGAAGGTGGTAGTCCACATTTCCACAAACGATGTTTTTGTATTCCCAAAAAAATTAAAATGATAATGATATGGGTTATATTAGAATTATATAAGAATAAATAAAATATAAATATCTTATATATTATATTTAAGTAGAATCTAAATCATAACTCCCAACCATTAATGTTGGTAATGGGAAAAAACTAGCTACATCTTTTCATGAGGCGGTAGTTCATTGTACACAAGAATAATAAGTTTTTGACCCATTTTATTGATGTGTTTTTAAGTTTCGGTATAAAAATTAATATTAAAAAATATATGTATATTTGGGATAATGTGGTTATAATGTAATCATCTTATAATAATATTTTATGGTGTGTGGAATGAAAATAAAAATAAAAGTCCTTGAGGAAGGATGTTACTTTTTCTTTTGGGTAATTTCTTTTTGTTTGCACCAATGGGATACCTTAGATGGAGTTATGACCAAAGGAAGGATTATAAGTTTATGGGAGGGATGTTGGTATTTTAATTTAGTATATTTTGGGTGATCCAAAGGGCCTAAGAGGTGTGAGAATATGGGAGGAGTGAGTTTCATTTTATAGTGGAGTATGTGTGGCATTCTAGTAATTTTTTCAACAGGGGATTCCACCACTGATTTTTTCCATTTAAGGTTGCACCAATAAATATAGATATTATATAAAAGTAAGTACAGGGTATAAATATTTCCATAAAATAGTTTTTTGAAAATTTAATAGGTCATTTTGGGCATTAAGTGTATGTTTAAGTATTTTGTTAAGCTAATTTTACTATTAATCAATCTAAATTTTTTAATAAAATTAACTAATATTTTTTATTAAAAAAAAAGTTTAACTTATTATAATTTATATATTCTTCTTAATAAAAATATAGAATTAATTTTTCCTAATTTAAATCATATAAGTGGTATAAATTAATTGAGAATTAGTCTTCTATATGGGATGACAATGCATGTTTTTAATGAAAACCTACACAAATGTGTTGTATGTTTTTATATCAAATTTCAAAGTTAAATAGATTAAATTGAATTAAATTGTATTAATTGACATATAACTAATATAAATAATATTTAAACCCAATAAAATAAATAATTTAATCACATTTAAAAATTACAGTAAAAACAGTTTTGAATTAAAAATCATTATTTTCTTATTCATTAAAAAACGAATCTTCTCCAAAAATTTCCAAAAAATTACCCTAAAATAATAATTATTTTTCCATATAAAGAATTAATTTAATTGGTCATTTTAGATTTATATATGATTCAAAATTCAAATTTATATTATACATGCAATTAAATTGTGGTAAAACTTCATGTATAAAAATAACATTTTTTGCGAAAATATGGGCATGTTCTTATATTATGAAAATAAAATACATTGAATGAATGTGAAAATATTTTAATTAATATATAATATATAAATTTAATTAATATAAATCAATTAATAGTAATTAATATGTCTTATGAAGATAAATCTCATTTTACACATAAAAATTGTATTTTCCTAAAATCATCTCCTTTATATACATTTGGATTCTATATTAATTTCTAATTAACATATAACCATAGAATTAAACTATTTATTTTAATAAGTCAGTTAATCCACTTCATAACCATAGATTTAATTTATATGTTATATCTTATTATACTAAGTAGTAATATTTTTAATAATATATTATTTTTTAGAAAAACTCATTCTTGCGTGTTACGCAAGCCATAGAGTTATTTCCATCTTAGGTGTAATGAATAATATACCTGTTGTTCCATGTAATTAAGATAAAAATTATATTTAATGTATGATAATCTTAACTTGGTGCTTCATATAATGAAATCAATGGAGAAAAATAAATTTATTCCAAAAATAAAATATTGTAATGTATTGGGGTGTTACATCTTATCCACTATAAATAAATTGCAACCTCAAAATTCAAAATTAATCTCTATAAAAAATGGATAGATATTTGAAAAGAAACAAGTCTTGAAAATTCTTTATTGTTAATAGGTTGTCTAATACATTTTCTTAAAAAAATATAAGTAAAATTATAATGGTCTTGTAAGGAGGTTCTATAGTAGAAGAATATATTTTGGAAATGGAAACATGGATATAGAGGAAAAATCACAAAATAATGTTCCCATAGAGTGTGATAGAGAAAATGATTTAATAAAATCTAATAATAAAAAATCCTTAATTCACTTTTTTGGGAAATTACTTTGATATCATAAAAATGATGATAATATGATATCATTTTTGTTTCAAGACCATTTCTCCTATAGTTAAAGAATTCATTCACTCTATATGAATATAAGTAAATATAAGTTTCTACTTTATAGACACACTCTTGTAATTTTTTTGTGCCTTGAAATGTTTATAGGTCATTTATTATAACATCATGCATCATATGGTGAAGTGATACATTATCCTCCAAAACCATATCCAAAAAGTGGTCTTTAGAATGTCTTCCTTCTTCACTCACAATTATTGGTACCCCGAACGAAGATAAGTCTTTGAAAAATATTCTGTTCCATGAATTTGATCAAAAAAGTCGTCAATTCTTGGTAGAGGATACTAGGTATTTATTTTAATAACATTCATTTCCAAATAATCAATGCACATCTTCATTGATCAATATTTCTTCTTAACGAATAGGACATGGGCATCCAATGGTGTAACACTAGTGGGAATAAATCCCTTATTACCTTAATCGTTTAGTATTTTATTAAAATACCCTCATTCCATAAAAAATATTATATAGGGAGACATTTATGATGACCTTGATTGATATAAAATTACTTTTATTTATTTAGAAAACACTTTACGTGAAAGTGAAAACCCATGAAGTTTCCAATATAATAATAGGCTACCATATGAGATGGATTATTCATTAATGTATAATTTCATCATATTTAAAATATTATCCACATATAATATTCAATGGATATTACTTACCTTTTTATCTAGATAATTCTTCATAAGAACATATAACCAATAAGCCATATTTACACAAGTTGGATGTACTCTTCCAGAGTTATTTCCCGTCCATAAAACCTATCACCTAGTTATGGTCTTGTTTGGTGGTCCACTTTATCTTACCTTTGATGATTTTCACCTGTAGCTATCAGTCAGATAAATTATGAACATATTATTGTGAGACATGAAGTGGAATCCATACATCCAACGTAACCACCTTCGTGTGAGTGATAAGGTCCCAATAATTCCTAATGAAATACATCACTATCTTACTACACAATAGCTACATCCTAACTTTTAAGATTATATTATTTATCTGTAGATTTTGTTTTCTCTTCTTCCCTAATACTTCCATTAAGAATATCTACTAGGGGTGGGTCTACATGAGAATAGGGTGAGGAAGCTTTTGCTCCAAAGATGAGGGTAACTATATCTTTCTCACCAATAATCATTTTTTTCTCATGGAATAAATTTTTTCATAAAACATTGATGTCCTATCCATTCGATGGATTATAAAAATCTCATCCATATGTATGATAAATAGGCCAGAAAGTGAAGTGTGTTAATGTTGAATAATTATGACTAACCATCACATCTTTTTTTAATGATACTTCTCTTAGGAGTTTTGACTGAAAACTCTCTTATTAAAAATAGTTAAAATTTCTAATATTCTTGGTAAATTGTAATGATATTAAGAGTTTGATTATATAGAATAAAATAACTCCCTATATAAATTTATTGATAGGATTATTGTAACTTACACTATATAATTTCATACTTCTACCTCCTCTATAGTGATCACATAGGTTTTTCTATCTTCCCATGACCTCTTCTATGGAATATTCCCATAATTCTTGTGGAATTCATTTGAATAATTCCACTATCTTTTTAGTTACAAAATGAATAGATTTTTTTTCCCTCCTTCTTTTTTTCATTTAATGATGCGATGAGACCATTTTCCACACTTATAAGAAACTCACATTCCCTTCATGAATTTCCCAGGGTGACTCATTCTACAGTTTTTGCAGGATGAAAATACAAAAAATTATTATTCTTTTTTTGTTCATTCCATTTTTCATTATGCTAAGATAATGATTTCTTGTATTTTTTCCCTTAGAATATATAGAAACTATAAAATTACTTATCTATCTTTATGTGACATAAAAATATATCTTTGCATAATGAAAATTTTTGGGAAACAAATTCTCTTTCAAGATTTAGCGTAAGACCATTAAATATGTGGTTAATCCTACACTCCCTGTTATGTATATAATCCATAGCATACCTGGATAATATTTTAAAGGTAGCTATATAATCTAAAACAAACTCTTCTTTTTTTTGAGATAAAGAACATTCTATAGTTTCTTTGGGAACATAATGTGTAATTACAAATATGTTATAGCACATAACTTAAATTCATCCATCCTAATTATTAGAATAATATACTATAGTTTCTTTTAGGACATATTTAATTTTAAATATTTCATAATGTGTTGTAAATGAAATGTGAATAATCTTATGTGTATCCCCTTATAGTGTCAAAACAGGTGCATAGTAAGTCCCATTGTCATGTATTAAGTTACGCCGAGTCTGGCCAAATGAACGTTGTTAGTGTTTTTATACATAAAGACATTTATAACAGAACCACACCCACTTTTATTATTCATAAAAAGGTTTTATTTCATGGAATACCCATATAATATCTACCATTACAAATTCTAAGATGTTATTTGATGTACATGGATGTTACTAACATTTTTTTTCCTATTTTCATTTAGTTTTAATTAATTTTCTAACTGCTTCTAGTGTTTTTAGGTTCTTTTTGTAGTATTTTAAATATTTTAGTTGTTTTTATAGTTTTTCGTTAGTATTATATTAATATTAGTTATTTATTTTCATTTTTAGAATTTTGTTTTATTAAAATTCCATATTTTATTTTATTTTAATATTAATTTTAGTGTATTAATTAATTATAAATATAAATATTTATATAATTCTATTTATAATAATTTATTAATAATATTATTTAACCCTTTTAGATAATAAGTTTTATTTTAAATTTAATTTGAATTTGAATTTTTTTATTTTCCACCCAAATTCCTACGCCCAAACTTCCCTCCCCCCTTTTTCTTTTTTTTGACCCATTCCACACCCTTTTCTTTTTTTAAACACACTCTCTCTAATCCTCACCCACCTATCTACCCGCCTCTCCCCACTATTCGGCCGGCCCTCATACCCCCGCTCCCTCCTATCACCAAGCCGTCGGCTTTCGCCTCCCCTTCTAAGCTGCCACCTCCCCTCCCTATTCTCTCCCCTGGACCCACATCCCTCCCTGCTTCCATTTCCCCCGCCAGCCCACTCCTCTCCCTAATTTTATCCCCTCCTCATCTACCACGAGTGGCGGCCTCCTCCCTACTACAGCAGAACACCCCATCCACCAGCTCTCCTCCTCACCATCTCCCCTGCACCCAGCAGCAGGCCCACACGACTCCACCAGTGGGCGCCGCCACCCTCCTCTCCTTCCGTTGTAGTGATGCACCACCCTCTGTGGATTACACATCACCAGGCACTTCTCCTATCCGATGCAGCAAGCACCAAGGTTCCGCCACCCTCCTATTGTTTGCTGATGCCCCACATTCTGGGTGGGTACCATTTTGTTGGCGGTGGAATGTTAGTTTCCATACCGCGGAGATCGACAAGTGTGGCATTTCATCGCACGAGCCGCTGATCTTCTGATCACCCATCACGGTCGCCGCAGCGGACTAGCAGCCCTACACTACTCACTACTCATATCCTACGTTCCGGGGGTCGCACAGCTGGCGTGTGACATCTTCAAGTGCCGAGGTGCGATCCTATATTGAAGAACAAGTTGCATGCAACAAGAGTAAAGACCGACACGACTATTTTTTGGTAACACGGTTTTATTTTACATGACTTTTCATCTTATTACCGTGTTTACATTTCCAGTTGTGATGTCAGGGTGATTTTCTTAGTGTCGGGATGTTGGTTGATTAATTAAAATTATTGTGCATGCCATGCAACATATTGTTTGATGATTAATTGTAAATTAAATTTATTTTAATTGAATTTTTATCTGTTTAAATTATTTATTCACTGAATTAATTGTGGAAATTGAAACTGACCCTTTTAATTTTTTTTCGACGTGGCGGTCTGAGAAGGTAAACTGTGTTGACCGATTGTAGGTAAAAATTGGTGACACAGCTTTGCGAGAAACGGGTTGTGTCATTTCACCGTGTAGTTTGGTACTTGAACGAATTTTCTAGTTTATTTATGACACCAGAGAATGGGACATTAAATAAATTAGGAATTTGAAATTGATCATCTAAAAAAACTCACATATTTTTGGAACTGGCAATAACTAAATAGAATAACTATTTAATCACCGAAAAGAATATGTTGCATGTCTGCGTGATAATTTAATTGTGACACCAGCATCCCCGACACATTTTGTTAACTTAGAGTCCATCATCATTTTCATTTGCAATTTTATTTTTATCTTTTGTCTTCTCACCTTTTAGTTTAATTAAATAAAAAAGAAAACTCAAAAATAGGAATCCCCTCAAACCTTGTCCGTCTAAACATTATCCAACAAAATATTTTTAGTGAACTAGATTTCGTGCTCTCTGTGGTTCGACCCTGCTCGCCACTTTTATAGTAGCCATTCGGTTATAAATATTTCCAAATTGGACGCGCTGCGATGCACATAACAAATTTCTGGTGTCGTTTCCAGGGAGCACGCGCACACCTAGCATTAAGATGATTTCTAGTAGACCTTTCTTTAGGCACTGTTCGACTAAATGGTGAGCACTCATAAATCTGATCCGTCAAAGAATGACCCGCCCCTTGATCCACAACTTGAACATCAAATAAAGAGAAATGAACAAATCGGTACCTCAGCCACAAACGCAATGCATCCACTAGAGGAAAGCGTTTAAAATAACATTCCAACGCTTCCTAGTGGACAAGTCCACCCACTTTTCCAAAACCGTCTCGATAATCAAATTCTGTGAACTACTATGAGATAGGAGTTGCGACCCAACATAGTCGAAGTGAGATCAGGAATTACAAGACCCAGAATCGAAGCAACACACGTTGAATTGAAGTTTTCCACGATCAACCTTCTCCAACAACATGCACAATTTCATGGATTGAGCAGTGAAGACCCTTATATGCATGTGAACTGATTTCATGAAGTCTGTGACACATTTAAATATAACGGAGTGATGGATGATGTGTTGATCCTGCTACTGTTTCCATTCTCATTGCAAGGGAAAGCAAAGGACTGGTTGGAAAGTCTTGACTCAGAAATAGTTTTCACTTGGGAAGTGCTGAGAAGGAAATTTCTTGATCGATGTTACACAACAGCTCAATATTTGAAAAACAAAAGAGACCACAACTCCTTTTGTCGAAGAGAATAAGAATCATTAGGAGAAGCTTGGGAAATATTCAATCCCATGTTAAGATGTTGTCCTTATCAGGGGATGAAGTTGGCAAACCAGTTGCAAGCTTTCTACTATGGACTTCAACCTGAGAGTAAGTCTGCAATCAACACAGCTACTGGCAATTTGTTCAAGGAAATGGATCCTGAAGATCTGTACATATTAATTCAAAACATTGCTGAACACAGTTTCCAGTGGCAAGAATATTTTTCAAGAAGAAAGGCAGGAGTGCATCACGTTGATTCCCAGACATTCATGGCTGCACAATTTGAAGC
This sequence comes from Viscum album, assembly GCA_963277665.1. Classification (NCBI taxonomy): domain Eukaryota; kingdom Viridiplantae; phylum Streptophyta; class Magnoliopsida; order Santalales; family Viscaceae; genus Viscum; species Viscum album. The sequence goes on from OY728135.1 coordinate 1,299,445,962, forward strand.
TCTCAACAAGAGGATTGACAACTTGTCAATAAAAGCACCTAAGCCAGTCCATGTTGTTTAAGCTGAACACTGCCCACACTGTGGTGGCCCTCATGATTATCCCATGTGTCCATATAACACATCTGAGACCAAATGTCTGAAGTTAACTTTTTCAGCTACAACAAAGGGAATTATGGAAACAACTACAACACAAACTGGCATGGAAATAACCAAAATCAAGGTTGGAAGGAGCCATTAACTACTCAACCAATGAACCAGAACACAGGTCCACCTTGATTTCCTGCTCAATCTTCCTTCAGACCCACCATGAAATCGCAAGAGCAAGGATATCAACAGAAATAGCGACCCCCATTTCAACAAAAACAACAATATAAGGAGAAAAACCAAACAACAGACTTGTCCCCTCCTGAAATGGAAGGAAAAAAAGATTGGGGAGAAACTATTGCTAAACTAATGATGTCCAATCAATCAAGGTTTGAGTTAAAATAAATGGAAACTCAAAATTTGCAAACAACAACCCAAAATATTCAAGCAACAACTCAATATTTGTAGACGAACACCCAAAACCTGCAGGCTTCCATCCGTAACATTGAAAATCAATTCGGTCAGATAGCCGCACAAATGCAGAACTGACAACAAGGAACTCTACCAGGAATCACAAGAGTCAACCCAAGAGAAGTAGAAAAATCCATCACATTGAGATGTGGTACATAGTTACCAGAGCACCAAAGGCCTGATGTTCAACCAATATATGAGACGCATATACCATCCACTAAGAATGGCGACTCAACAAACAAAGAAATCCAACTTGAATCTACAGAGGAGGAAGATCAAAAAAAATTGCAAAAAATGAAAATGTAAGAAAGGAGAAGGAAAACGAGGCACTCAACGAAAGAGAGAAATCCCACATACCACCTCCTCCATTTCCACAAAGACTGACGCAAAGGAAGTTGGATGTTCAATTTTCAAAATTCATGGAGTTGTTCAAAAAGCTTCAAATAAATATTCCTTTTGCGGAATCCATCACACAAATACCCCACTACACCAAATTTTTCAAGGAACTTCTTTCAAAAATAAGAAAAGTAGATGATGTGAGAACAATCATAATGCACGAGGAATGTTCAACAGTCATACCCAGATCCATACCTCCAAAACTAAGAGACCCTAGGAGTTTCACTATTCCTTGCAATATTGGAGGATGTCAATTCAGAAGAGCTTTTTGCGACCTCAGAGCTAGTGTCAATCTCAAGCCGTCTGGAATCCTTGATGAACTGGGCATCACCAAATTAAAGCCAACGAGATTCGCCTTGCAAATGGCTGAACGATCAGTGAAGCATCCTTGAGGGATTCTAGAGGATGTACTTGTCATGGTTGATAAATATTAATTCCCTGCTGATTTCATTGTCCTCGACATGGAAGAAGACTAGGACGTCCCACTCATTCTCGGGAGACCCTTCTTAGAAACATGCAGAGCGTTGATTGATTTCCAAGAGGGAAAGTTAATTTTTAGAATTGGGGATGAGAATATAACATTTGATGTCTTAAAGGGTATGGAAAAACCATCTGTAGCAGACTGTCATTTCCTGGATACGATTGAAGAATGGGATGAGTTAGCAAGCGATGCGCTGGATCTCGTGGATTTGCACAAAGAAAATGAAGAGTTTTCTGAATCAATCGAGGTATTGGAATTCATCAGGAATATAGTTGAGCCTTTAGATAGACATGAATTCACATCACTCACTCCATCACTTGAAAAGACTCCAACACTTGAGCTTAATCCCCTTCCATAAAACCTGAGATATAGTTACTTGGGAGATTTAAACACCTTAACAGTCATTATCAATTCCAATCTTTCGAGTTAACAAGAGAGAAAATTGATCAATGTCTTTTCAAAAAGGAAACCAGCTATAATTTGGACGATTTCTGATCTAAAAGGTATAAGTCCTACTATCTGTACTCACAGAATACATATGGAAGATAATTCAAAACATTGCAGGCAACCACAACGAAGCTTGACACCTCCCATGAAAGAAGTAGTCACGAAATAAGTGATTAAACTTCTTGATGTTGGTTTAATATTTCCAATATCTAATATTCAATGGGTTAGCCCATTGTAAGTAGTACCTAAAAAGGGTGGAACAACAGTGGTTGAGAATGATAAAGGAGAATTGATATCCACATGAATAGTGACTGGATGGAGAGTGTGCATCGACTATTGGAAATTAAATGATTCCACTAGAAAGGATCACTTCACATTACCCTTTATTGATCAAATACTTGAACGATTGGAAGGAAGAGATTACTACTGTTTTCTGGACGGATACACAGGATATAATCAAATAGTATTGACACTAGAGGATAAAGAGAAAAGCACATTCACTTGTCCATATGGTTTATTTCCTTATAGGTGAATGCCTTTTGGAATGTGCAATGCTCCAGCCACATTTCAACGATGCATGATGGAAATTTTCCATGACATGATTTAAGTGTTCTTGGAAATATTCATGGATGACTTCTCTGTGTATGGAGATTCTTTTAATGTCTTCCTGGAACATTTGGATAAGGTTTTGGCAAGATACGAAGAAAAGAATCTGGTTCTTAATTGGGAAAAGTCACACATCATGGTGCAAAGTGGAATAGTTTTAGGTCATCAAATTTCAAAGAAATGAATTGATGTCGATGCCACAAAGATTAGTACCATCTCTGAACTACCCATTCCTTCTTTAGTACGTTCCATTCGAGGTTTTCTTGGGCATGCTGGATTCTATAGACACTTCATTAAGGATTTCTCTATTATTTCCCGACCCCTTACGAACCTATTGGGAAAAGATGTCACATTCCACTTCGGCCCTGAATGTCAAGAAGAATTTAAATTATTAAGGAAACGTTTGGTTCAATCCCTGATAATGATTTCACCTGATTGGGGGGAGCCATTCCAGTTAATGTGGGATGCCAGTGACTGGGCAGTTGGTGCTACCTTAGGACAAAGAAAAGAAAATATCTTTAGGCCAATCTACTATGCTAGCCGCACATTGAATGAGGCTCAACATAATTACACAAAAACTTAAAAAGAGCTGATAGCAGTTGTCTTTGCCTTTAATAAATTTCGATCCCATCTGTTGTTCTCAAAAGTCACTGTCTATACGGATCACTCCGCACTTCGGTATCTGATGACCAAGAAAGATGCAAAACCTAGACTCATTCGATGGATACTGTTACTTCATGAATTTGACAATGAAGTCAAGGAAAAAAAGAGAATATAGAATGTCGTTGCTGGTCATTTATCACGCCTAGACCATGACACAAGTGAAATCAATGTTGAACTAATCAATGAAATATATCCTGATGAACAACTCTATGCCATTGAGACAATCACACCTTGGTATGCTGATTTCGTGAATTACTTAGCTTCATGTGTGATACATCCATATTTTTCAAAGCAACAGAGGAAATGATTTTTGAATGAAGCATGACATTACTACTGGGGTGATCCTTTACTTTTCAAAGACTGTGCGGATGGAATGATAAGAAGATCCATCCCTGAAGAAGAAGATGATAGTGTTTTGAACTTGTGCCATACTGGAGAAGCTGGGGGACACCATGGGATTCATCGAACAATCAGAAAAGTGTTACAATGTGGTTTGTACTAGCTGACCATGAATCATGATATTCGTGAATTCGTCATGAATTATGACAAATGCCAAAGAACTTGTGGTATAAGCTGGAAGCACGAAATGCCACAACACTCAATCATGGGCATTGAAATTTTTGATATATGGGGAATTGAATTCATGGGTACTTTACCTAAATCTTTTGGGAAATCCTATATCCTTGTCTATGGGGACTATGTGTCAAAATGGGTGGAAGCTGAAGCATTCTAGGAAAATTCTGGTAGAGTCGTCATCAAATTTTTTAAGCAACACATTTTTACCCGGTTCGGAATTCCAAGGCTCATCATCAGTGATCGTGGTACCCTCTTCAATAATGCGCTGTTTCAGAAGATAATGACTCTCCATGGATGTAACCACTACATGATCACCCCATACCATCCATAGACCAATGGCCAAGCTAAGGTTTCAAACAGAGAAATTAAGGGTATTTTGGAGAAAAATATAAATACATCTAGGAAAGATTGGGTCACCAAACTTGATGATGCACTTTGGGCCAACAGAACTGCCTACAAGACACCCATTGGAATGTCCCCATATAGGTTGGTCTTTCGAAAAACCTACTACTTACCTATAGAATTGGAACATAAAGCTTATTGGGCTGTGAAGAAACTGGATTTTGATTTCAAAACGTCCCAAGAGAAGCGTTTTCTACAAATGAATGAACTAGATGAGATGAGGAGAGAAGCATATGACAGTGCTCTGATTTAAAAAGAGAAAACATGAGCCTGGCATGACAAAAGGATCCAACAAAGAAACTTTTCAGCAGGCGACAAAGTTCTCCTCTTCAACTCATGACTTCGAATCATGGCTGGAAAACTCATGTCGAAGTGGTCAGGTCCTTACACCATCACAATTGTTTATCCCCATGGTGTTGTCAAAATTTCTGATGGTAAGATGCCTCCATTCAAAGTAAATGGTCAACGCCTTAAAATCTACCACACTTCAGATAAAATATGCATCATTGAAGAACTACAATTGTAATGAGAAGTTATCTGTCTGGCTGAAGACGTTAAACTTAGCGTTGATCGGGAGGCAACCCGACTGCTTCTTCATTCTCTGATCTTTGTTTTCTTACTCTCTCTCTATCTCTCTATCTGCTTTGTGGATGCAGCTAAAAAAATGTCTAGCTCTTCTGATTCTTCTGTGGTCATCGATGCACTTGTTCCGTCTCCCTCTGACTTGGTACGATGGATGACTGAGGAGCTGGATGATATCAAGCACCAGCTTGAGGAACTTTCAGTAGAGATTCGTGATCAGTAGCCAGCACCACCACAAAGAGCATAGATTCTGTTCCTTCATCACCAGCATCACGCTCACTATGCTACGGAGGTGGTTAATCCCACCAAGCGTCCCTGTGAGATCGACGACACAGCCACTAGTTCTCGTAAGAGACAGTGGAATTATGAGATGATGGACCAAGATGATTAAAAATTGTCCATCCGTCTGGCTGAAGACGTAAAACATAGCGCTTCCTGGGAGGAAACCCATGTTCCAGTTTAATTTTCCCCCCTCTCTTCTTTTACCTGTTCTAGTTGTTTGAGAAAATAAAACATGGAATGTGTGAAATTTTTTTAGCTACTCCTGATATTTGTATGCACTTGTCACTCTTTTGCATCTTTGCTTAAATTTATATGATTCTTGGTGTTATATTTATGATATGATGTGGGTATATGTTGTCCATATGTAGATTTTACAGGTACATTATTTCTGGAACTTCATCGGATACAGGCAGCCTCTCCGCGTCTATCTGCACTTACACAGGGAAGTTTTTTAATTTTTTGCCATATTTTATGCTTCCAAAAACACCATGTACACTAAAAAAAACAAAAAAACTCAAAAACAAAATAAAATAAAATAAATAATAATAATAATATAAAAAAAACTAACACTCCTGTCATTCATGAACCCGCATAAGAGCTGCTGTATTTTTATCGCAACCCAGTCGGGAACATACCACTTGTGTCCCTAGGCAGTTTGATCACCTGATTCTTTTTATGGATTTCATTGATCCTTGATATCATGACTTAGATGATTGCTGATATTATTTCATGCTTCTAAAATGTTTTTCAAAAACCTGAATAATTTTGAGACACTTATTTGCAATCATTCTCATCTATGCTGTCCAACATTATATTTCTATACCCGTGAGGACTCTAAGCCATTTCACAATCATCTCTTATTTCTTTTTTTCTTGAGGGAATCTCAACAATTTTTTGTCTTCTAGAACTTGCCATGTTTTTCCATCAAAGAGATTAAAATTTTTGAAAGTTGCACTAAAATGATCGAGGAATCTGTTTGATATTTTATCCCCGTTGACCCACTTAGCCGCCCAAACATTTTCTCCATCGTATAGCCCTTAGAAGCCATGCAGGAGCCTTTTAGGATGAGCCTAAGCCGATACCCTTCCCTACCAATTTCTTGAATTTTTGCAAGATGATTTCAATCTAAGTGTGGGGGGGATAAAGACTTACTTATGGAGAGGGTTCTTTGAGGGGCAGTGAGTCATTTGATGTACATGGACTGACATTATCCCATCCTGATCATATGAGTTATTTTTTTCACAGTAGGCACATTTATTGCATTTATTTTTATATGGGAATATAGAATCCTTTTGGTTCCTACAATGAGTACATTGATGGTCATTACGCGGTAACCCTCTCCTTTGGGGATACCTATTAAAGTGATAATCCATTACTCCAGGAACTAGAGAGTTTTCTATATGACCTACCTTCATTGAGATGTTAAATCATATACGCTTCTTGTGTACCATTCTTTGGGATTATTTTCTGACTCCTATTACATGGGGTTTTTGAGTTGATACTCAGTAGTTTTTCTCGAACATATTATTTGAGTGTGTTGTGTTTAAAAAAAAGAAAAAAAAACGAAACATTGGCTTATCATATTCTTAGGGAAAAGAAATGTTTTATGTGTGGGGGAGAAAGAGATTGAGGGAGACATTTGGATTGACTTATCATGCATTTATTTCAAGATTCAACCCTCCTTTTTACCAAAAATATGTAACTTTTTTTAACCCCACCGTCCCACAGCTTCAGAAACATTTGAACCTCATGTAATGTCCTTGAGATTGGTGAATTCTTTTGATTTCCACTAGTGGAGATGTGAAATTCATGGAAAGACTATTGTAAGCCTGCAAGTGTATGAGAACTGAGAAAAAAATTGATCAATTTGTTTAGAGAGATGATTTTGATGGCGAGGTAGGTCACCTGATAAATGAGTGCAAGTACTTGTTTTGAATAGAATACAAGTGGAAGAAAAAAATAGTTTTTGAAAATTGGAGTTTTAAATGAAGCATGATATTTTATGGGAAAAAGAGATTGAATTTTTTTGAACTTGTAACTTGGTTTTTTATGGATTTGTCTACGGGTCCACTTGTGTTTTATTTCAGATTGGTTTGTCCAGGAGCACAAAAGTTTAAGTGTGGGGGATTTGATGTATATGGATGTTACTGACAATTTTTTCCTATTTTCATTTAGTTTTAAGTAATTTTGTAACTCCTTCTTGTGTTTTTAGGTTCTTTTTGTAGTATTTTAAATATTTTAGTTGTTTTTATAGTTTTTACTTAGTATTATATTAATATTAGTTATTTGTTTACATTTTTAGAATTTTATTTTATTAACATTCAATATTTTATTTTATTTTAATATTATTTTTAGTTTATTAATTAATTATAAATATAAATATTTATATAATTCTATTTATACTAATTTATTATTAATATTATTTAACCCTTTTAGATAATAATTTATATTTTAAATTTAATTTGAATTTGAATTTTTTTTTATTTTCCTCCCTAATTCCTACGCCCCAACTTCCCTCCCCCCCTTTTTTTTACCCATTCCACACCCTTTTTTTTAACACTCTCTCTAATCCTCACCCACCTAGCTACCCACCTCCCCCACTATCCGGCCGGCCCCCATACCCCCGCTCCCTCCTATCACCCATCCGCCAACTTCCACCTCCCCTTCTAAGCCGCCACCTCCCCTCCCTATTCTATCCCCTGGACCTGCAGCCCTCCCTGCTTCCATTTCTCCCACAAGCCCCCCTCTGCCACCTATTTTTATCCCCTCCTCGTCTACCACGAGTGGAGGCCTCCTCCCTACTACAGCAGCACACCCCAGCCGCCAGATCTCCTCCTCACCATCTCCCCTGCACCCAGCAGCAGGCCCGCAAAAACTCCACCAGTGGGCGCTGCCACCCTCCTCTCCTTCTGCTGTAGCGACGCACCACCCCCTATGGATCGCACATCACCAGGCACTTCTCCTATCCGGTGCAGCAAGCACCATTTCTCTGCCACCCTCCTCTTGTTCGCTGCTGCCCCACATTCTGGGTGGGTGCCATTTTGTTGGCAGTGGCAGGTTAGCTTCCATACTGCAGAGATCGATGAGTGTTGAGTTTCATCGAACGGGCCTCTAATCGTCCGAGCACCCATCACGGTCTCTACAGCGGACTAGAAACCACACACTACTCACCGCTCATATCCTACGTTCCGGTGGTTGTGCAACTAGCGCGCGACATCATCAAGTGCCGAGGTGTGATCAGATATTGAATAACAAGTTGCATGCATCAAGAGTAAAGACCGACACGACTATTTGTTGGTAACACAGTTTAATTTTACATGACTTGTCATCTTATTACCGTTTTTACATTTCCAGTTGTGATGTCGGGTTGATATTCTTAGTGTTGGGATGTTGGTTGATTAAATAATATTATTGTGCATTCCATGAAACATATTGTTTGATGATTAATTGTCAATTAATTTTATTTTAATTTAATGTTTATCTATTTAAATTATTTTTTCTCTAAATTAATTGTGGAAATTGAAGCTGTCCATTTTAATTTTATGTCGATGCGACGGTCTGAGAAGGTAAACCGCATTGACCGATGGTAGGTGAAAATTGGTGACACAGCTTTACAAGAAACGGGTTGTGTCATTTCGCCGTGTAGTTCAGGAAATGAACGAATTTTCTAATTTATTTATGACACCAGAGAATGGTACTTTAATTAAATTTTGAATTTGAAATTGAGCATCTAAAAAAACGCACATATTTTTGGAACTAGAGATAACTAAATAGAATAAATATTTAATCACATAAAAGAATATTTTTCATGTCTGTGTGATAATTTAATTGTGACACCAGCATCCCCGACACATTTTGTTGACTTAGAGTCCATCATCATTTTCATTTGAAATTTTCTTTTTATCTTTTGTCTTCTCACCTTTTAGTTTAATTAAAAAAAACTCAAAAATAGGAATCCCCTCAAACATTGTCCGTCTAAACATTGTCCAACAAAATATTTTTAGTGAACTAGATTCCGTGCTCTCTGTGGTTCGACCCTGCTCGCCACTTTTACAGTAGCTAGTCGGTTATAAACATTTTCTAATTGGACGCACTACGATGCACATACCATTATTTTATACAATATCATCAAAATATATCTTACTGTTATGTTCCCTAATCATTGTTTTCAAAATCTATATTCCAAGGTTGCTATTAAACATTCAATGATATCAAATGTAACATGATGAAACCAAAATCTCAGAGTAGATGCATTACATTTTTACTTTGGAATCGATAAAAGCTTGAAATCCTATGAGGCTGAATAGTCTTTCTATTTTTGGAAACTAGATTACCTACATGATATCAATAATACATTATCCAAATTAATAAAAAACAAGATAAATAATAAAATAAAATAAATTTCATTATTGAAACATATTCAAATGAATCTTATTCATAACCTAGGGAAAAGAAACCTAATAATATTGTGCTCAAATTCATAGTAAGGGTAATTTAAGTGTATTAAATAATGAATTAATGATATTAAATAAACATGGAAAGGTAAATAATGGATAATAAATGCCACTGAAATAACTTGATAAGTCTTAATCAATATTATAGAGTAATAAACTAGAAATGCATGGAATTTACACAATAAAATAAAAATGAAATACAAAAATAGAGACGTAGGAGAAAAATATCATGGATTAATTGAAACTAAGTATGAATAATTAAAATGCATAATTATTTGGTTACATGTTTCCATGGTTCATGCTACTTTTACTGTCAGGAACCTTCTTAAGATATATTAGCATATCGAGTGGAAACCAATCTAATATTGAAAAGGGATTCAACTCATGTAACTTCTGATGCATCAAGTGGATTAAATTAACTGGTGTCCTACCCATATCATACCTTAAAAACCCCAAAATTACAAAATAAATTTTTTATTCAATAGCGTGTATGGGACACATCACCTAACATATAAGGTAATATAATATAATGATACTCTACTAAATATTTAATATTTGAAATAAATTCAATACATGATATATCTTATAATGAACAGAACACCATGTTTGGTTTAATTACATGAAAGAGAGACCTTCATATATATGTTGTGGTTTATTCAAGAGCGACCTTTGTCGATAGCTTGAGTTACACAGAAGAATGAATTTCACCAAATAAAAATGTATTATTAAAATATTATTATTAAATATAATATGATATAACCTAGCCATTACATTAGCATTTATTAATAGTATAAACTTACTTCTGAAACATTATGCTAATATAAATGTAAAATTATTTAATGGTTTTCCATCCAATTATAAATGAAAATAAGAACTAATTGGATATAGAAAGAGATATTATTATTTTTATACTTCTAACAGGTTTTTTTCATAATAATCACAATTAATTAAAATTACATAATGAATTCAATGAAATATTTCTATTATATATTTAATAAATTAATTTGTAAATTCTTCCATTAGTTTTGATATGCATATGATAAAAATATAACCATACCTTAGATATAAACACCCATATTTTTATAAGTGCAATTTTACTACATATTAATGGAGAACCCATTTTAAATATGTGTTTTTACACTTTAATTTATTTAATATTTTAATGTAATGATTATCTAAAAAATAGGTACATATGAATTATGTCAAGGTGTATTTTTGGTATTTTTTAGAAACATATCATTTTTGATGAATAATTAAACATATTTAATTTTTAATCAGGACTGGTTTTTCATGTAATTTATTTATAAGGAAAAAAAATAATTTAAATTGTGTTCAAAGATTAATTAGGTAATTTTTTTGATCAATTAATACAAATTATATCATTATAACCAATTTCACTTTGAAATTGATTATAAAAGCATCGCAAACATTCAGATATTTTTTCATTAAAACCCCACAATGTCTTCCTTATTATAGGTTGAATTTTTAATTAATTTTTACCACTTATATGATTTTAATTTTGAAAAATTGATTCCATATTTTGAATCATTGTTATTTATAATGTATAATAATACAAAAATTGTTTTTTACAAAATGTATTAGTGAAATTAATTAAAATTATTAAGGTAAAATTAAGCTTAATTGAGGACCAACCCTCTAAATTAATTTCTGAAAATTACCTAGAAAATTTTCAAAATACTATTTACCAACAATATATTGGCCATAGACATTCAATTACTTATTTTTTAGGTTTTTTATTACTTTTTTAGGTATGGACATGTGTACACTAAACGTTTTTCCAAAAATACAAGTGAGTCCCTTTCTTTCCATATAAAATACCATCACCACTTTTCATTCCTCAAAACTCTCAAAAAGCCTAATTTAAAAAAATATATACCCATATATCGTCCCAAAATCCCACTTAAATACCTTTAAGCCAACAACTAGGCAGAATGTTTTCCATGTAATGCTTTTGGTTAAAACCAAAAGTAGTTACCCGATTAAGTAGTATCATCTTCTCACAAGATGTTTAATTTTATATCCATTATACACCCCCTAAAATATCATTATTAAATTATTGTCTAACAACACAAGTATAATAAATATTCTATTATGTATTTATATAAAGGTTTCCACCTACACATACAAACACTTCCATCTAATGTTTAATAAATATAGTAAAATGTGAAATAATAATATTTTAATAATATGATATAACCTAGGCATTACATTTTCATTTAAGTAGTTGTATACAACATAGTAAAAATTGAAATAAAAGTAATGATAAAAAAAGGTTATCAATAAAGAATAATATTAAAATAATATTAATATATAAGAAGTTAGAGGTTTTTCACCCGAATGGAAACTCAACTTAAGGGTTTTTCATATCACTTTTTACATATGTGACATAAATTTCAAGTTCACCACATACATCATTTATGTTTTGTATCTACTACCACTTTTGTTATATTATATCATTAATAAATTTATCTTCATGGTATCTCCAACTTTCATTTAATATTATTCCTTCATGTGTTTTATGATTTTAAATGTTTCAATGTGGTATAAGATACTTTGGAATGTTTAATGATTATTTTCCTCTATAATAAATTTAATGATATTTCAATGGTATTTCCATTCATGGAAATTATATAACATTTTTTCAACAAAACCTTTAATTTTACACTCCCATGTCAATTAATGAACTATTTCAAGTATTAGTACTATTTTTTGACACATTAGTACACAATGTGTTTTAAAAATGTTTTTAAGAAATCCCGACATCATTTCTAAATTTAGATGGAGATCCTATTTTCTTATAAAACCAATTTTTTTTTAAATGATTTTTAAAATTATTTAAAAATGATTTAAAAAATAATTTTTTTTCTATTTTTGACTTTTAACAATGTTTTAAAGGAATCAACATGTCACTTTATGAACTAGGAATTTTTCAGACCTTAACAATGAAAAAGGAACGTTCGTTTTACCATGTACGGCTTGTGTAAATTTACCTACTGTCATTTCATTGAATCATAATTTTCTAGTTTAAAAGGTTTTTTTAATGAAACTAGTAATTTTAAAAGGATTTTTTTTTCAAAAGTTTATTCGCAATAAAAGGATATTTTCCTCAAGAATTTTTTTAATAGATACTTTTATGGTATTTCTATTCATCAATGAAAACATGACTTATTATTATTCCACTTGGGATATAATGTATTGATACCATCCAATTTTTTCCACTAGATGGTTTTCAAATTTATCTATCCTAGGATAGTATTAAAATTCACTCCCTTAATTAATTTGTTATTACCCTTGAAATAATAAATCTCCAATGATCTTTTAATATTGAATTTCCCTTAAATTATCCATTTTATTAATCCTCGATATTACTATTTCTTGAACATTATACCTCTTTACATACGTTGTCTACTTTGAACGTTATAGATTATTTTGGTAAATATTGATAAATACATATTATTTATACAATAAGGATATATAATAAGTAATATATTTTATTAATTAAATCAATTAATAGATATAAATAATGATTTGGACCTGAAACAATGAGTAGAGCCCATACTTTATGTAGCACTTTGATGAATTGAAAGGTTCTCATGTGTCAAAGAAGTTATGAAAATTAACTGGGTTTCTATCTATATCTTTAATCTATCTGAAGGATGGATATTGAAAATTCTGGTTTTCAGATTCTTGATACATTATGTCCATTAAGAAATAATTTCTATTATATGAGTTTCAGTTCTTATTCATACATGATATTTTTCTGTTGACATATCTATGGAAACATATCATTTTTAGTTATTTAGATATCATTTATTTATGCTTCATACCATTCCATATTCATTTTTTATTATCCAGTGATTTGGATGGCATGTGTTTCCAGTTTTTTCCTTTCTATATTTTGTAGACACTTTAATTAAGTTTATTGATTACAAGGAATATGTGATAAGTTATTTACCTTTCTATATTGACCATTCATATCGATTCATTATTACATTTGATATATTTTACCATACTGATCATTTGAGCACATCTTTATTGTGTTTCTTTTCCTAGGAAAACAAGAAGGATATTATAAAATATATATAAGGACATACTATATGGAAGAATTTTACAATTGATTTAATTTATTTAGAAATAAGAAATATCATATGTTATAATTACTGTATTATTTTCGCAGTTTTATATCTTGTTTACCCAGACTAATAAAATCATATTACACTAAGATTTGATTGTTTTTAATAATTGCAAAGTAATTGATAGCTGAAGTAGGCTTGGGGCTATGTGGGTTCAGGTCACTATACATGGTATCAATGGATGATTAGTAGAAAACATGGTAACTCGATTTAGGAAAACATAATTTAAAGAAAAAAATCTCATTTTAGAAATCTTTCATAAGTATATAAGAACATTTATAATTTTGTTGTGGTTTATATTTTTTTGGGACTTCCTAGAAATAAATGTCTATCTAGATAATACAAGTGGATGCAAATATGATATAGAATTACCTAGGATTAGTAACTCTTACAAGATGTTTCTAGCCTACCATTGGGTAACCTGGTACATGAAAACAGTCCTTACTGTGCACCTGGTATCATACTCTGGAGGGATATGATTTGGATAATTCATATTGTATATACAAAAAATTATGAAGAATATGAATAGATAATGAAAATGAATATTTTAGTTTAAACCTACAATGTGTTAGATTGTAAATTAGGTTTCATTATTTAGAAAACATGTGAATAATATTATGGGAAAATACTATAACAAGGAAAGACCTTTGTGGAAAATAAATGGATGATGTATGTATGTATTGAAGTTGTATTAAAAGCATTAGTTAATAGGATAATTAGTGATTATACTTATTTCAAATATGTCTATAATATTTTAGAAACTATATTAATTTTGTTTTAAAAATGTAAAACCAGTAAACAGGTTGACAACTAATAAAATCCATCAAAGCTAGATATCTTGAACCAATCACAAGAGGATGATAAGGGTTTCCTGCCAACCACTGACCTACACAATGTCCTGGTTGATTTTTCATTGATTTTAGTTGATCAATTTTATTGATAAATGTTAATGATGAACTAGTAAAGTCACATTAGATAATTATATATTAATGTATTGACCATACTGAACAAAGAGATAGTTAGTGACACATAGTTAGAGTTTTCACTCAATTATCGACCTTATGATCCATAATTGTTTATTTTAGTGCTTTATCCAATAAAAAAATTAATTATTGATAATTAATTTCTAAGAGTAATAGGATTATTTTTAATTTTATCAAATCACAAAAAAATATAGGATTTTATATATGAAATTGAAACCAATAATGTAAGATAATTTAATTATATTCTTAGGTAGTAAAAAAATTACCCAAAATTATGATAATGAGATAAAAATAAAATGTTTTACTAATACCTTAATTTCTATTGAACAGATGGTCTTCTAAATCATCTCTAATTTATAACTTAGTGGTTATCAACTTTTTATTGATAATTCACTTATTTGTGACTGATGAACTCATGGACTTCCTAATAATATTTATAATTTATCCCCAAGTACGTATTTTCACATTCCACTAATGTTATACTACTTAGAGACCTAGTTACATGGTAGTCCATGTGACCTTTGTACATACCATTATCTCTATTCTAGATGATGTATTCTAAACCCTTCTCATGATTTTGGATGTCAATATAGGAAACACCAATAAACTTATCACAATGATCAAGTTTAATCTGTGAAGAAATAATTTAATTTATATGGAGAGAGTGTAATATCTTTAAATTACAATGTAAAAATTGTTATTTGAAAGCATGTATGACACACATACACAAACATGTAAGGGGTTATAATATCATGAGACTCTTCTATTTATTTACAATTTTATGTTAATTCAATACATGGAATAGATTCCAATGAAGGAAGCAATGAGTTCTCTTTCATTGAACAGAAGACTACCTTCCTTAATATCTTGGGTTACATGCAAGTGAGTCCTTCATCAATATCATGTGTTACATACAAGAATGAGTTTTAACAAATAAAATTGTATTATTTATATATTATTATTTAATATAATATGATATTACATAGCTATTATGTTAGCGGTTATGTATATTGTTAAATAAATTTGGAAAACTTATTTTTTATAAATATATAAAATGAATTAATGGGTTTCTAAATAATGATAAATGAAAATAAGATTAAATTGGATATGAAAACATATATTACTATTTTTATGCTTCTAAAGAAGTTTTTTCTTAGTAAAAAAAATTAATTAAAATTAGATAGTTATTTTAATGAAATATATATTTTATATATTCTATAAAATATTTTTTATATTCATTAATTTTTATTTATATGTATAATATAAGAACAATCATTACATTATATAGAAAAACCAATATTTTTATAAAGGTAAATTTACCAACTTTTCACTCGGAACCGATTTTTAATATTAATTTTAACACTTTTATTAACTTAATATGTAAATATAAACTTCATCTATAAAATTGATAAATAAAAACATGGTTATAGTGATTTTTGGATATTTTTCCAAAACATGTCATTCTTAATGACTCGTTAGTAATATGGGATTTTAGTTCAAAACTACTTTTTCATCTAATATATTTATAAGGTTAATGTATAATTCGAATCGGTTTTAAATTTTAATTAGATAATATTTCTATTAATTAATACAAATTACATCATATTAATCAATTTATATTTGAAATTGATTATAAAAACATAAAAAACGTTGAGAAGTGTTTACTTTAAAAACCCGTAATGTCGTCCCAAAAGTGGGATGCATTTTAAATTTATTTTTTCCACTTCTATAATTGGAATTTAGGAAAATGGATTCCATATTTATAATCATAAGAATTTATAATATCTAATAATACCAACATTTTATTAACAGAAATATTAGTGAATGTAATGAAAATTTATTATGACTATTAAGGTAAAATTAAGCTCAAATAAGGACTAAACCATTATCTTAATGGCCCAAATTACATAAAAACTTTTAAAAAAAATTTATCGCTATATCACGGCCATTAAACGTTCATTATTATTTTTTTTTGTTTTTTATGTTTTTTTGTAAGAACATGTGTTCACTTAACTTGTTTCAAAAAATTCCGCGCGATTCCTTTTCTTTCCTATAAAAGGCCACCACCTATCCCCATTCTTTACACCTCTCCAACTACATAGGTTCAAACAACATACACTAATATTGATTCCAAAAATCCCTCCTCTGTACCTTGAAGTCTCCTATTTGTTAGAAATCCATCTAATCAATAATTTTCATTTAAACCAAAAGTAGTTACCTGATTAAGAGGTAATATATTGTCTAATGTTTTTAATTTTTATTTCCATTATACAACACATAAAATATATTCCTTTAATTTTAATGTAAGGATAATAGTATCCTAAATATAATATGTTGTTTTTATGTAAATTTTTATACCTATAAATATGAACAATTTCATCTAATGGGTAACAAATATATTGTTTATGTGTCTGATGAACTACTACCTCACGAAATGACAATTGTTTATTTTTCCATTACCACTTTTCATGGTGGTAATTATGATCTAAAATATTTATATATATGATATATATGATATTTATTATTTCATTGTACTTATTTAATCCTTTTATAACATATACCTATTACATTCAATTTTATCTTTATATAATAACTTCGTTTGAGGAGTTGTTGACTACCAGACCCTCAGCGATGTGATTAATTCACAAGATAAATTGAATGTTTAATTAATGATAATAATTAATCATAAGTGAAATAAAGGAATTATATATGATATTAGTTAAATTATTAGCTTTTATAATGTATATATATATCATTTTATTTATCACCCTATCACACACACTAAAAAGTGTCAATGTCGATTGTGGACTTGTGGAATACCTCCTCCTTGAAACAATGTGATTCATTTTTCATCTCAAGAATTATATATTGATGTATACATGGTTAAATGATCATTCAAATTTTTTATGCAACTCACCTTATTTCCATACTGATCATTGTAAAAATTAGAATGTTACTCAAGCGTACGTATGACTTACCATCTCTATGATCGCAGTGTTGATTTATTTTTCATAACCATATTTAATTATTGATTTTAAATGTATAATTAATTTATAAATATGATAAATATATAATTTTTATTATTCTATAGATATTATATAATGACCCCAGTAAACATAGTTGACATATCAATGTCATTTTTCAAATATAAACTAAATATGGTCATAACACCTAACGTAAAAACAATTGTTCATATTGTTATATTATACATAGTAAAAAGTGAAATTAAAGTACAAGAAGAAGTTATAAAAATGTAGAATATTAACATTATTTTTTTATACATGAAATTAAGGGTAATTTTACCAGAATAGGAACTCCATATAATGGATTCTCATGTCACATTTTTACATCCACGTGATAAATGTAATATTCACCATATATAATTTTTTTTGGTGTATCTATGCCCCTTATGTTATGTTATAACTTTAATCCTTTTATCTTCATGGTATCTTAATCATTAATTTAATATTATTTCTTCACGAGGTTTTCAATTTAATGTGTTTCAAAGTTGTATGTGACACTTTGGAATGTTTGAGGATTCATTTCCTCAATAATATCTTTAATTATCTTTCAATGGTCTATCCATTAAAAGAAATTATATAATAATAATTCAAAAAAACCCTTAATTTTTCTCAACTATAGTAAGTCATGTCCTTTCTCAAGTATTAATATCATTTTTCCCTCTTTGGTACTCATTGTTTATTCAAAATGTTTTCAAGAAAGCCCAACATTATTTATCTCTTTACACCGAGAACATGTTTTCTTTTAAAAAACATTTTTCATTAAAACTTTCTAAAAAATTATTTAAAAATTATTTTGTAATGGAATTTTTACACTATTTTTCATTTACCAATGTTTTCAAGATAATTTTTTTATATATTTCTTAACATGCCATTTTTTTAAACATTAACAGTTCCAAAGGAATGTTTTTTTTAACTAGTTATGATTATACGGGTTTACCTACCATTATATTGTTTAATATTTCTTTTCATGTTTAAACATATTTATTTAATGAAAATATTTTCCAAATTTATTTTAAAATAAAATGTTTTTCAATAGAATTTTCATAATAAAAGGATTTTTTCTTCAAGAATGTATTAAAAAGATCATATATAGTCTTTCTATTCATTAATGAAAACAAACACTATTTAAACTACATTTGGGATATGTTGTATTGATACCATCCCATTTCTTCCTCTAGATAGTTTTTTGATTCATTTGTCCAAGGATAGTATTCAGATTCACTTCCATGATTGATTTTTCTCGATGAAATATTCAATCTTCTATTTACATTGATCATTGAATTTTCAATAAATTACCCATTACATTTATCATCTATATTCATATTGCCTAAATCGTATAACTCAATACATATGGTGTCATCTTTGAAGTTTGTTTTATTATTTGGGGAAATATTCTTAAATATGTATTCTTTATTCAATATTAATATTTGAAAAGGAATATTGTATATTAATTAAATCGATTACACGATTTGAAGAATAATTTGGACATACTGTGACTGGTGGAGCCTAGAAATTATATAGTTCCTTGATTTATTGAGAGGTCCTCATATGAAAAATATGTTACACCAATTAAATGAGATATCAATAGTTTTAAACTATCTGGAAGATAGACCTTGGAAGTATTGGTTTTAATGTTCCTAAGAAATGGAAATAATTAAGAAATAATTTCCCTAAAACTAGTTTATGTTATTATTCATCCATGAGATTTTTCGTCGACATTTTTACGGATACATTTCATTTTGAATTATTTAGATGGCATGTGTGGTAGTTTCACAAAATCCCATATTTATCTTTCCATATATAGTTATATGATTGGAACATTTTTCTAGATAATACATTGCCATATTTATTAAGTACTTACATTCAGTTTATTGATTACAGGGAATGTGTGTTCAGTAATTTACCTTTGCATATTGACTATTTTCATTTATTCGTTATTTCATCCAGTTTATTTTTACCTTAGTAATATTTTGATCCCACCCTTATTAGGTTTCATTACATAGGAAACCAAGAAACCTACTATGAAGTATATTCATGGATTTAATAAATGGAATAAACATACCATTTGTGTTTTTTATTATTCAAGAAGAAAAAATATGTCATAATTTGTGTATTATTTTATTAAATGGATATTTATTTTATCAAGACTATTAAACTCTCATTCTTTCCAGATTTGGTTCCTTGTAATTGTGCTAATGTAATTGATATAAGACATTGGCTCTAAGATATCTAGGTTTGGTCGCTATAATTCGAGTATATTGTGCTTGGAAAAAATGTGTTGGGTTTTTTTTCAAACCAATTTCATCCCTTGATACTATCACTACAAGGAGGGGATATCTATAACCCAGATCCACCTCTGGGGCACCATTATAAAGCATTACTTATATATTGAATAATCGATTTAATTAATAAATAATATGTCTTATTATCAAATATCTATATTAAATAAATTATATGTAATTATAAATTTTTTTAATGGAGGATATGTAATGAAAATGGATGATTATTTTTATTAATGTAAATACCATTGAAAGACTATTAAAATAATCTAGAAGAAAATAATCTTTAAGCATTTCAAATTTTCTCAAACCTCATTGGAACATCTAAATTGTAAAACCCATAAAGGAATTACATTAAATAAAATCGAGAATATCATTATAATTTTTATATTCATTATATAACATGTCATTAAGTGTTTTATTACCCATATAAAAGTTAATTTGTGGATAATAACAAATACGTCTCAATTGAAAATAAATTCAGATTAAATCTATTACCTCCCTTTTCTTTATGTGTGAACACCAAATCACATCCTCTATAATTATTTTAACAAAATAAATAACTTTTTAAAAACTATATTAATATTTCTTATATCATATATGATCCCATTATAATATTTTGTTACATTGTTTTATAAATCTTCCGTTATTTTCACGATTTCGGGTGTTAATTTCCTATTTTTCTGAGTATGTTTGGACATGTTATTTATTTTTCCGATCAAATATATTATTTTTCATAATATAAATAATGTAATAATGATGTAATTACAAATTATATTCAGTATATATGTATTTTAAATAATCAATAATATTTGGAAATAAGAAATAAAAGACACTGTTCATAGAGACGGTATGTCGTACATACGCATGAATGCTACTTTCATTTCTTTCAATTATTAAAATAATTAAAAGTAAATCATATATGTGTATATTATAATTAAATAATCATATTTATTTTATATATGTAACATATTTTTATTAAAACTATCTTTTATACATTCAATGTATATCATGAACGAATCACATTGTTTTGCCGAGGTGGTAGTCCACACATCCACAAACAATGCTATCGTGTTTCCAAAGAATAGTAACATATAAGAATGTTTTATATAATAATTAAATAAGAATAAATACATTATAAATACCAAATATATCATATAAATACATTATCTTAGTATTTTTTGGATACTAATTTTATTATCTAAAAATTGTAAAAGAATATTTTAGGGGATGTGTAATGAAAATAAAATAAAATGTGCTTAAGGAAAGATTTTACCTCTTCTTCACTTAACTTCTATTAGTTTGAACCAAAGTGATTCCTTGTATATATTTTTTAGAAAAATAAATATTCTAGGTTAAGTGGATGGATTTTGGGAACATATTTTATTCTAGTTGGGGAGATCAAAATGGATTTAGAGTTGTGGGTAATTAGGAGGGGTTAGTGCCTTTTTATTGTGGAGGAGGAGTGACATTATTATAATTTTCTAAAAATGGAATTCCATCAACATTTATTCAATTTTATTTTTCAATAATAGTGGTAAAAAGTAAATATAAGGGATTAAATTGTCTATATTTGTATATAAAATTTATTTTGGATATTTTTATTGGTTATTTGTGGCCTTAAGTTTAATGTTTAGTCACTTGTTAAGCTAATTTGTCTCTTACTCGCTGTAATAAATTTTAGTCACTTTCACTAATATTTTATATTAAAAAATTAATTTTACCAAAATAGAAATTACAATTTATTATAATTCTCAATATGGATTAAAATTTTTCAAATTACAATCAAATATTTGGAAATTATTTTAAAATTAACCCCTCAAATTGGACGCCAATGTGAGTGTTTAAAATAAAATGTTCTAAAGTGTGAAAAGGTTTTATATCATATTTCATAGTGAAATTGATTAAAAATAACAAAATTGGATTTATTTTATGTATAATTGATCTAATTTGTCTTCAAAACTAATAAAAAAATTTAACATTATTAATAAATTAGGTCAAAAAAATTTTATTTAAAATTTAGTATGTCGTCACTTTTAATTAAGAAATTTATAATTCTCAAAAAAATAACAAATATTAAACCAAGAATATATTTATATATCTATTTTAAAAATGAATTATATTGTTTCATTTTAAATATAAATAATTTCAAAAAATACAAATTTAAAATAGGTGTTCCATTAAAAAGCTCTAAACCTGGATTTATAAAAATATAGTTTTTATGCATAAAATTGAGTTTATTATTATATTACCCAAATAAGATTAATTGAATGAATGTAAAGGTTTTTTAATGGATATATAGTATTAAAACATAATTAATACCATTCACTAATATCAACTAATTTAACTTATTTGGATAAATCACATTTTCACATAAAAATAGTGTTTTATAAAATCATTCCCTTTATACTCATTTGCTTTCTAAATTAAATTATAATTAATAGGTAGATAATGAATTTAAATATTGAATTTAATATGTTAGTTAATCATATTCCTAAATTTAAATATAAAATCAAGTTTATAACTTATTATATTTACTAATAATATTTTTAATAATATATTAATGTTTAGTAAAACTCTATCTTGCATGTTACACAAGACGACAAAGAATGTTATTATTGAGTGTAATGCAATCTATCCACAGTGTTCTGTGTAGAGAAAACTAAATATTATGTTGTGTGTAACATAATATTAACATGGATCTTTTTTAAAGAAATATTGGAAAACTGAAATTTATTATAAAATAAAATATTGTAATGTCATGGGATATTACATTCTCTCCACCTTAAATAAATTTCATAATCACAATTAAAAATTGGTCTCAATAATTAAGGGATTTATATTTAAAGATAATCTATTGTTAAAAACCAAAATAATGAATAGTTATAAAAACACATATTCTTAATAACGGAGAAAAAGAGGTATAATGGTCATGTAACTAGTTTTATTATTAGGAGATCATAAGTTGGAAAGGGAAACATGGATTCAAAAGAAAAATCTAATTGAGACCGACTAACACATGTTTGGTGTAATTATACTTCCCTTAAGATTTTATACTGATAACTGTATTATTTAATGAAAACAAAAATATCTAATTTTCCTTGAAAACTAGTTATATATAAAGGAGTGTAATTTCCAATAATAAAATAATTCATTATTTAAATTTGAAGATAGGATTAATATATAATACACCATATCATTTTTTTCTTCTAACTCTACTTTAGTGATTATATAATCTTGGTCATCTCCCCACAACCTCTTCCATTGAAGGTTTCCTGGATAATTGGAGATTTCATTTGGATAATTCCTCATATCAATGCAGTTATAAGCCTGAATATATGTGTTTTTGTTATTCTCTTTTCATTCATGGATGTGATGAGCCATTTCTCCACACTTATAAAAACTCACATTCTATTTAGTCATTTCTCAAGGTGACTCTTTCCAATGATTCCATAATATGTAAATAACTCATGATTATTCTCATTCATTGACGCATTCCCTTTTTAATGGTGATCAGATGACCTATTGTTGTATTGGTTCCCTTTCAATATATTGATCATAGAAAATTACTTTTATGTCATTAACTCACAAAAATATATATCATTGTATTATGAAATTTTTTGGATACTAGTTATATTAAGATATTTTTCTTATGATCTTAAAATTAATGGTCAATCATAAACTCCATGTTTTATATGTGATCCGTATCAAACATGGATAATAATTAAAAGTTGATTGATAATCAGAAACAATCTATTCATCCATTTCATTTAAGCTAATGAACATTCTTTTTTATCTCTTTATTTATCACGAGGGATTTTTTTATCGAATAATATCTCTTTCAGTGTCCTCCATTTCATGAGTTCTATTTTTTCTTAGTCCCTAGTATTATGGATCTAGGACCACCATTGATCAACATCACCTTTGATATAATATACCAAAATATTAACCCTTTTATTTTTCACTGAAATCCATATCTGTAAATATCTATTCTAAATTCATAATTCATTTATCAACTATAATTTTATTAGTAGTACATCTAAATGATTGGGGATTTAATATTGTAAAAATATCCACTATAGAATATTATCTATGTGGAATATGTTTCCATATTCGGCCAAGGTTATTTTTAAAACCCCAATTAATCTAGCTAGGATATCCATAATATTCTCTATTCCAATACCATTTGTATTAGATTACTAAGTAATAAAATCACTACATTTCCTAAGAGTATTGATACCATTCTTCCTTCTAAGCACTATTTAAAAAAATGACATATAATTCATTACCTCTAAATACATTAATGTATAATGTTGAATATGGTATAGTACATGTATTAAATTTAGTCATCATAGGTATTAGAATATAAAATCTACTTTCTTTGGGTAAATATTGACTTTAAAATCATTCATAGTGGTTGGTAATGGAAATGTAAATGATCCAAATTTTACGCCCCAATAGAGTCAAAGAAAGTGTGTGTAGGCTTTATTATCATGTATCGGGTAAAGTTCAGTCAGGCCCACCATATCTTGTTAGAGTTTTTGTCCCTATTATCAACTGTGAAAAAACCACATCCACTTGTAGTATCCATACATTGATGTATTTCTAGGAAGACTGGCATAATATCTATTATACCAAAATTCTGGGATATTCTTATATACTTATCCTCAATGTCTATATTAGGGTTATGTTCCATAATCTATATTTTCTAAATCTAGTTTCTATGAATGCTTCTAATCTCCCTATTCTACCAGCAATAACTCCCCTACCCCAGAAGCCTGGATATAATACATTAAATCCGTATATTTTAATAGGTACACGATTTATATCCCAAGGACCAAATAATTTAGCAGTTTTGGAAAACAAAATTATATACATCATTCCCATAATACATTGGGGAAATAAAATAAAAAACATGATACATAATAATATTAAATAACAATCATCCTTGAAACTCATTCAAAGGAATATTCTTTATAACACGGGGAAATAAAACATAACAAGGGTGAGCTCAAGTACCTAGTAATGATAATTTAAGAGGATGAAATAATTAATTTATGAAATATAATCAACATGGTAAGGGAAATAACTGCTAAAACATGGCATTAAAATAACTAGATATAGGATGATCACTTTAGAAAGGCATGAAGATGGAAACACATTTCATTTACACAATAAGATGAGAATGAAATTCACCCATAGATATGTCAAAAAATAACAGGGATAAATAGTAATTATTTTTAAATGAGGGAAATTCTTAATTGTTCAATTCCAAATTTCCTAGGTATATAGTAAATTTACCATCAAGACATTTCGTAAATCAATTTATCATATCGGGTAGAAACCCATCTAATTTAGTCCAATGTTTCGTCTCATGAGGCAAACGATCCATCAAGGGGATTCATTCAAATACCACCCAACTCATATAAAAACTATATATTATTCTTGGAAATAAACAAAAAAAATCAACATAATTTTTCCCAGGGGGCAACCGAAACAATGAGGTTCTATCTATAATGGGTCCCACCTATGACATACCTTTCCAAAGCATTGCTCATATATCATATAATCAGTTAAAGTAATAAATAATATTCTTAATAAAAAAATATAGGTATTAAATAAATAATATAGAGTTATAAATAATTACTTAGGGAAGGATAAATCATAACATGGGTTTTTGGAATTGATAAATTTAAAAACCTTTGAAATACCATTAAATTGTTTTTTTATAAAAAGTAATCTTTAAATATTCTGAAGTGTCTCATAACAATTTGAAACATTTGAATCCCAATAAAAATGAATAAATTATATTATATGAATCTTTTAATACTATGATTATAAGTATATTCAAGATATAAAATTTAAAAAGGTTTTGTATACAACATATAATAGTTAATCGGAGGATAAAAACAAATAAGACTCAATGGAATGTGAAATTTAGATAAAATTCCTTACCTTGTGTTTCCATTTTCGTGAGAATACTTTAAAATCAAATATAATGGTTTTAAGAATGTAAAAAAATTATTCCAGAACCATATTAATATATATGATATATTATACGATCATGTTATAATATATTGTTATCTGTTTGTCAGCAATCTATCATTATTTTCACTATTTTGGATGTTAATTGTGTAGTTTCTTGAGTATGTTTTGAATAGTTATTTGTTTTTACTATTACATAGATCATTATTAATTCATATAAAAAATGTTAAAAAAAATTTATATATCATAAATATATATAGTATATATTTATTTTTAATAGTCAATACTATTTGGAGATAAGAAAGGAAATGCACAGTTCTTGGATCTGGTAGACTGTACGTACCCATAAATGCTAATTTCATTTATTTTTCATAATACAATAATGAAAATTAATTGATATATATGTATATTATTAATATATTATAATATTTATGTCATATATGAAACATATTTTTATTAAAAATATACATTATACCTTCCATGTATAGTGTGATAGAATCACATCTCTTTGTGGAGGCACTAGTCCATACTACCATAGAAGATGTTATTGTATTCTGAAAAATGTAAATAATTAAGTTATGTGTTATATAAGAATTCCGAAATAATAAATACCTCATAAACATCATATATATAATAAATAAATATATTTTCCATCATAATTATCAACCATGAATCTTGGTAAAGGAAAAAAAATGAATGACATCATTTTGTGATGTGGTAGGTCACCATACACACAAATGGTATGTTTTTTACCATTTGATAGAAGTGTGTTTAAGTTTAGATATAAACCTCAATAAAAAAATATCAATATAATGATTATACAATGTTTTTTATGAAATATTAGAGTAAGAATATTCTAGGGGGTCGAGAATGAAAATAAAATAAAAAGATCTTCAGGAAGGATGTTACCTCTTCTTTGGACAACTCATTTTGGTTTTTTTCAAAGGTATTGCATGGATGGTTTATGGAAATGTGGAATATTATAGGTTATTGGGATGGATTTTGGAAACTTTTTTTTATCAGATTTTTAGTGATCCAATGGGTCTGAGAGGTGTGAGTAAGTTGGAGGGGAGAGTGCCATTTTATAGTGGAGCATGAGTGGTATTCAAGTAAATTTTTGGAAAGGGAATTTCAACCAAGATTTTTACAATCAAAATGGATTCAATGATGTTAAAAATTAAATAAAATTGAGTATAGTGTTTATAAATTCCAATAAAATAGATTTTGGAAAAGTGTTTTGGGGCCATAAGTTTAGGGTTTATTTTATTTTTAAGATAATTTTTCTCTTAATTGATTTTTTTAATTTTAATGACATTCAATAATATTTTTTGTAAGAAACTAAAGTGAGTTTTTTTAAAATTAGTAATTATTATTCTTCCATATTTGGAAACCATTTTTTAGAATTTTAATAACAAAAATGGTAGAAATTGATTTAAAATTAATCTCATAGACTGGGTGACAATGAATGTTTTTAATGAAAAAATGTTAAAAATTTGGTATGTTTTATAACCAATTTCAAAGTGAAATTGATTATAATTAACAAAATCAAAATAATTTACTTATAACTAATTTAATTAAAATTTGAATCCAATAAAAAAATGTACTATTAAATTAATTAGATGAAAAATTAGTTTTGAATTAAAATTTTGTATTTTACACCATTAATTAAAAAATAAATCTTCTCTGAAAAATACCAAATATTTATCCAAACATAATTATGATGTTTAAATTTAAAAAATAAATTTTATTTTTTTATATTAAATTTATAAGTACCCAATAATAAATGTTAAATAAGTGTTCCATTAAAAGGTGGTAAAGCATCCTTTATAAAAATACAGTTTTTATGTTTAAAATTGGGGTTGTTTTTATATTATTCCTATAAAATTTATTGATTGATTATAGAAATATTTTATTGAAAATATAATATATATATATTTAGTTAATACCAATAAATAATATTAATTAATTTAAATTATCTAGTTTTATATCATTTTACACATAAAAATAATCTTTTACAAAATCATTCTCATTATATTCATTTGGTTTCTATATTCATATAAAATTTATAGGGAAAAAATAATTAAAATATATATTTTATTAAGTTAGTTAATATTATTCATAAACATCAATTTAATGGATTGGTTATATCTTATTATATTTAATAATAATTTTTTCAATAAAATATTATTGTTCGGTAAAACACTAGTGTGCGTGTTATGCAAACCATCATGGAAAGCCAAAATTCTTTGTAATTGAGGCTAAAATTGATGTTTTATGTATATAAATATAAAATTTATGTTTCATGTGACATAATAATATCATGGTTCTCTATATAAATCAATCAAAGAACAAAAACTAAATTTATTCTAG
The DNA here is from genome assembly GCA_963277665.1 of Viscum album. Classification (NCBI taxonomy): domain Eukaryota; kingdom Viridiplantae; phylum Streptophyta; class Magnoliopsida; order Santalales; family Viscaceae; genus Viscum; species Viscum album. The sequence goes on from OY728135.1 coordinate 1,299,474,200, forward strand.
ATGGAATATATTGAAAAAGTCTTAGGGTGTTAAATAACTATTCCTAAATTTATATTTATATTTAAAAATATTATGTGGAATTAAAAGTTTATTTTATATAAATTATATGGAGTTAAATATAATAACATTTTCACGTAAAATGGGTATTTTAAAAAATAGAAATCTTTTTAAAAAATGTATAATATTAATTAATTAAAATAATCATGGAAAAACGTTTTTGGAACCATTTTTCATGGTTATTTTTAAATTATACAAATCCACTTATATTATTTGAATCTAATAAAATGGATTATATTTTTGGTACTAGAATAATTTATATTTTTCAATAAGTTCAACTTATTTTTTGTATTAATTAAATGTAAAAACAATAAAAAAATAATTTTTGCATTTGCGATTAAACAGCTTTACCAAGGATTAATCTAAATTTATATGGGTCCAAATTAACAAAAAAAATTCTAAAACTTCATTGGTAGGTATTATTTTGATGATATTATATTTCCCATACAATATGAACCGTTTTTTATCCTTGATTTATATAATTTTACAGTACAATATTAAAAGAGCATTGAAAAATTACAAGTGTTCTACTCACCTAAATTATTAAAGGTAACCTAATACCCTCACTTGTTCACATTTATGAATACATATATCCTGACCAAACCCTACCAAAATATATACACAAAATATTTATAATTATTCTAGATGTTCTAGAAATTTGAAAAGACCAATCCTAGGGTTCTTAATGAGAGTCCATATGACAATCTACTATGAGAAGGTTGTTAGGCTCACCCTGGAATTTCCTTTTTTAATTATTATGATACTATATTAAATTATGTAATAAATAATTAAAAATAATAACACAATTATCTCTCTTATAATGATATTTTTTTACATTTTATGGAATGATACATAATAATCCCCTTCTCTATAAAAGGGAAAACAAAACCATTGTTTTTTTGTACGGTAGATAGTTACCTCACAAACCAATGAAACTTTTTCCATCAACAAATCACATAGATAGATATAGTGATGGAAATTTTTTATATATATATCATAGTTATGATAGGATATTTATTCATTTAAATTATCATAACATAAAATTTCTTACTTATTATAGAAATGATATCATCACTCATGAGTACATATGATCTATTTTCCCCATGAAGTTATGATATTCATTTTCAATGTAAAAAATTCCATAACGATTTAAAATATATATCTTACAATTAAATATTATATTTATTAAATTAATAATGTTATTGTTACAATGGTTAAATTTAATTTTTATAATAATAATAAATTTCATGGAAAATGATGGATGATAAAACGAAGCATTTAACACCCCAAAAATGGTAATAATTAATATTATTAAGAAAAAAGGGATGAGATGTTATAAGAGGATAATATATGATAATATGAATATAAATATTTTTCATTTATAAATTAATAAAATATCTAAAACCATTATTAAGTATTTGTATGCATGTTAAAGTAAAATGATTTTTTGTGGTAAGGGATTTCATTTCAAAATGTCATACATTAGGGAATATTGGTTATTATTAACCTATTATTATTTATATTAATTATATACTACCAAATTGATATAAAAACATGAATACCTATTTATTAATTCTTTTTACTAATGTGAGATCCCAGATATTTAATTCCATGAGATCTGTTGGTTTTATGGAAATAGATTGTTCCATAGGGGTTTTCAGGGGTGACTTGTTATGAGAGATGCTTGTGTATGATATATGTTAAAATGATTGGATACTTGGTTTGAATATTTGGCTAACCCCAACTTTTGTCTTAACATGGGAACCTAGAATAACTAGCAGATGATTAAGGAATGGTGGTCTCCCTAGCTTAGGTTTATCTTTCATAAGTGACCCATAACAAGGGATATGTTTTGCTTTTTTTGTTATGGGAAATTTCCCCTTGATCAGACTAGATAGGATGTGATCGAGAATGTGGGAAATAATTCATTTCATTGGGTGATTTTTTCCACTGGGATATGTTATAATGTATAACATGATATCTATTATTCCAAAGATCTCATAGGTTCTCCCATGTTCTTAGGCACTTAGTTGTTTGCGGAGGAATATTGAGATGCATTTTTGGTTGGTTACACTTTCGTTCTAATTTTCAATTTCACTTATTATATGATAATTATTGATTCTCTCTTGTGTGATTTTCTCCATTTGATATGGGATGATCTAGATTTCATATATTTATAGAAACCATTTTGGAAATGTTTTATACATCCCTTTCCCTTTTTTAAATTAAATTATTATCTTTCTCCTTGTAAGATGTTAATATATTCTTCTATGGAATAGAACGTGGTTTTGAAAGGAAAAGGGAAATGGAACATGTTTGGTTTTAATGAGGAAAATGTGAGGAAAATCAATGTTTCATATATTTTATTTTAAACCTAAATTTTATTTTTCTTTTATTGGAATGTAATTCCATTGGAAATAGATTGTTTGGTCATGCCTAATCATTTTTAACAGTCAGATCTATAGTTCATTCTTTTTTATCTATTGGTGTAGGTTCCAACTTCGTTTTGATCACTGTAGGTGATGGTTGGTTTTGGTATCTGAGAGTGACGCTTGGGGTAACATAGATACATTGTGGTTCTCAGGTTTAGTTTTGATTTTTTTTTTGTTTTGATTGTTTTACTTTTAGTTTAATGTATAAATTATATCCGATATAGAATATAGTAATTATTTGTGTTCCTATATTTACCTTATCTATTCAATTTATTTATCTATTTTTAAATTTTTGGATAAATCATTCCCTTGGTTACATTATTTGTTCCTTAGAACAACATTCAATCGCAGGAGGATTGGGAATGCCTCACAGGTCTTTCCACTAACCATCTTGGGTGACCGGTTCAGGGTAAACTCGAGTTGTTTTATAAAAAAATGGTATTAGAGAAGGTTGGTTCTTTAGGGTACCTAGATTTCCATGCGCCCTTTGTTGTTTGGGATGTCAAGTTAGATAGAGTAGGACTGTCAGAACATGGGGTGTAGGTTTGAGGAGGTTTTTGGCAAACACTTTTAATGCCAAACCATGAGATTCCATGGTAAATTAGGGTTTATTTGGATTATATGGTTCTTATTAGGTTTTCATTGTTTTATAAATGAATAGATAGTTCGGCCAAGGGTCTTAGTGAGATAATAGGTCCTAACAAGCAATTTGGATCTACTAACATGGTCAAAGAAGTCCCTCCATGATTGTAAAGACCCATAAAATTCAAGGAAATTTTTTTTCTTAATTTTCTTTGGGATTTTACATGACCGCAGTTTCTGACGGCATTTGATTTTGAGGCCTGTTGTGCCCAGAATTTCTATCTGATGTTTATCTCGGGTACGTTCAGTGAACGAACGAGCGGGAATTCCTATCTTTTGAACCGGTGCTCGGAATCGAATTCCGAGGGCACCGATGGACCCGCAGCCCCGGTAATTGCTTAGGAACACCTATTCCGGGGTTGCGTTTTCACGAGAGAATATGAAAAAAATTGTGGAAGTTTAATTTATAATTAAAATACAATTTTGTTTATTTTCTTTAAGTGGATTAAGGCTTTGGGTAGAAGTTGGGTAACTTCCCAACTTCCCAAGGGAGGTTATGAGGGTGGTGGGTCCGACACGAACCCCACCCCTTCATTTTCTTAAACCCCCCTCAACTCACCATTATTTTTTGACATCTTATGTTATTAATTAATTGAGTTAAGTGAGGATGTTTGAATTTCAAAAGCATTGTGAGTTAATAAAATAAGGGAGGTGCTTATTTTATTTGGGGATTTGTTTCTTGAGAGGTCTGGGGAGAAAAGCTAAAGGAAGCTAGAAGTTCTTCATCTTCTTCATCGAAGAACACGAAGAACGCGAAGAACGCGAAGAACTCCGTCGAAGAACCTGGAGTCCTCGGAGACCGAATATGCGATGCCTTATACCGCGGCGGTTCTTCCGCGATGTCTTCTTCTGCGACATCTCATTCTACAACATCTCCTTCCGCGACGTCTCTTCCCACGACAAATCCTCGTTCGACGAACCTCCATTAAAGCTCGCATGTGGTAGGGGTTTATTTATTTATTTTTGTTTGTGAATACTACCTTGTCGTTCTTCGTGAGAATAAGACCAATTGTTATCTACTAACGAGAGGGGGCCGGACCTCACAAACACGGCTGACCCTCCTCCAATAATGATTTTGATTCTAATGTGGTTGGAACGAAATGTCATGGTGCCGTCACACCACACGAAATCGTGTGGCATGGAATGTACGGCGCCGTCGCGCAGCGCCGTGAAATCGAACAAGGAGGCGACGTTGTCGCGCCGCGTCGGAGAAACCCGAAGACACCACGGCCGAATCGGGGCCGCGATGGAGGGACTCAGCACCGTCGCGCCGTTCTGGACAAATCAAGGCCGTGGCCGGTTTCGGGCCGCCGGTGTCGGAGCAGGGAGGGGAACGGCCGACGCCGGTCCTGTGGTGGCAGAAACCGGCCGGCCGGGGTGGGCCGACCTGACAAGAGGAAGCCAGGGGTTCAAATCCCCGGCCGGCCAGCACAACGGCCCCCTTAATGGGGGTCACAGTTACAAACCATAGGGCAGGCGCCCCCCACTCCAAACGGCTCGGTCGTTTGGTCGAGCGCCTGGCCAGTGCCCTGGCCACGCTGCGCCCAGGCCGTGCCGGACCAAGCCGGGATGCGCCCAGGCCGGGTCAGGCTATGCCGGCCGGGCCGGGCCGCACCCTATCAGGACGGACCCAGACCCTGTTCGGTCCGACCCTGAGGGTATCGGGCCGGGTCGGACCGGGCTCGAACCCCTTAATACCAAATCTTTTCCGATCGGATGCCCATAACTTGTGCTACCGGCCTCTGATCGACGTACCGTCAGTTGCTATGCGATCCTTGGATAGAGACGGTCTTTTCAGTATATATCACTAAAGGTTTTGGAATACTTTGGGTTCGGCCGGGTTGGTTCGTACACGAAGCCAACCGGGCCCTCGGAGTGGAAACACTCATATCTTAAGCTCCGGACGTCCGATTGAAGTGTCGTTGACTTTGTTGGATTCCACTTAGTGAGATGGATCTTTTGGATTACCCTGCCCGAGGTTTGGATGCAGGTGGAGTACGGTCCGTTTGGTTTTGCCTTAAAAACCAACCGGGCCTCTGGGGCGAAAAAGTCAATAACTCTCAGACCGGGCGTCCGATTGACGTGCTGTCTACGACGTTGAGTTCCTATAGACGATACGGAATATTTGGATACATCAACTCTGGACTATGTGTCAGTTGATTTATCGGCCTCTCGGCTCGTGGAGCGGACCCTCCCGAATGAGCTTGTTGTGTGTGGGAACCCTAGTGCTGGCTGCGTTTGCGACTATGACGACGACGACGACTGTACAGAGATCCTCAGTGGATTCGATGGCGACGACTTCAGCACTCAGTGATCCTATTTGGATCAGTGCTACCGATCCTGTGTGGATACAATCCAATATAGGTCAGTGCTCAGCGGTTCTGTGTGAGCCAGCGCCTACAGATCCTGTGTGGGTCTGATCATGTGTAAGTCTTTGAGGGGGTTAGTTACATATCGATCCTGTGTGGGTCAGATCCCCTATGGGTCATTGCGGGGGTTAGTACCTATTGATCCTTAGTGGGTCCGACAACTTAGATGAATCAGTCGATATATTTGATCATCTCTATCGTCATACAAAGAAGTATACCTGTGTGAGCTGAATCCTGGTTTTTTTTCCTATGTGGATTGTGTTGAGCTATCCTGTGTGGATTTACGTTTTTCTTTCCTCTGTGGATTGGGTTGTACTTAGGCTCGGATGTTGGAGCCGAACAAGATTTGATGACTTAGGTATATGTATGGGCATATACCTAAGCAGTGTCGGATGTTACTTTGTGATTGCATCTTTCCTTTGTGGATTATTCTTTGTGGATTTTGGGAGACCTTCGAGGGTCTTGGGGTCCCTACTGAGTAGCTTATACTAACCCCTGCATGGGCTATGCCCGCACAACGTTGTGTTGGTTGAAGACGACAGACAAAACTGATCGTGGTTGAGGCTTACAGAGCAAGACGGTACCCAGAGGTGGACCACTAGGCGGGACGTACTCGGAGCGGTTGGCTGGACCCGAGGAGCAGAGGAGGCTATCTGGACCAACCCTTCAGGTGGGACTTCCAGTGGATGACTCGACGGTGCAGCTCTACTTTACAGTTGTTGTTTTCCCTTTCCAGTTGTACTTTACATTTAGTTTGGGTTTGTATACTGGCCCACTAACTTTTCCGCACTTACTGTTGTACCGGATTTTACTTAGTGTTTACTAATGCTTGCTTGCTCTATGGTGTTTGTTTACTTTACAAAGAAAATGCCTTCCCTTTTTTTATCGGTAATTTTACGCCATGGTGCTAGTCGCCAGCCCCTGGCCTTTGAAAGGCAGGCTTGGGGTAGTCACGGCACGGGCCCCGAGGACGTGTCGTGACAAATTGGTATCAGAGGAGTTCGGTTCTACTATAGAACTTGGGACTCTGATCTTTTTCTATGTGAAGCAATGGTGTTAAGAGTATTGGGTGTAGTTATCAGTCTAGGGAGTCCATTGTTGGTGCGGCGGCCGACGTATCCGTACACCAGGACCCTGATTTCTGATTTCATACTTAATGCACTAAAACATTGATTTCATGTGTGTTTCAAGTTTTCTATGTGATTACTCTATGTCAGCTCACTAGGTATACTATTTGACCGTGGCGCACCTGTTTCTTTTCATGATGGCCCCATGATGGCAGCCAGCTAGGGTTCTAAGAGTTCAGCATGACGACAGCCCACTGAGCGAAGTGGCCTCGGTGCAGGGCCCTTTGACAGATGAGGCACCAGTGTTACCATTACCCGCCGAGCCACCGATGCCTCCAGCCCCAGCCGCTGACGATGCACGTCGCCTTAGTGCACTGCATGAGTTCCAGCTCCAGCGACCGCCCAGGTTCTGCGGGGAGACGGACCCCCAGGCAGTCGAGGACTGGCTGAAGGCAGTGGTATGATTTTTTCGGTTAGTGAGGACACTAGCAGACCTCATTGTGATCCTCGCTGCTAGCCTACTGCACGCGGTAGTGGGCCGATGGTGGAGCTTGATGCTCCAGGTGCACATTGAGGCATATCTTCTCTGGACGGACTTTGAGAGCCTCTTCCACTATGAGTTCGTCCCTCCCACCCTCGGTGCGGTGTGAATCCATGAGATTCTTCAGCTGCGGCAGGGCTGCATGACGGTCGCCCAGTACTCGGCGAGATTTACCGATCTCTCTCGCTACTCGACAGACATGGTACGGGACCCATTCTTCCAGGCCCGGACCTTTGAGCAGGGATTGAGGCATGAGATTAGGGCATCGCTGATCTCCCTCGTCATTCCGACCCAGGCAGGAGTACTGGAGCGAGCCCTCTTGATCAAGAGATTTCTTGTTGAGCCTTCATCAGCGCCAAGACACACCGTAGGGCGGCAGGTAGCAGAGTATTCTGCAGGAGGTAGTCGAAGGATGACTAATGGGTCCAGGCAGAACAGACCCTCAGGTAGAAGACCTTAGGACACTGGCTCAGCAGTGCAGGGCACACAGTGCAGAGCCAGTGTTTCGAAAGGCAGGCAGTGCTACTCATGCGGCGGGCAGGGCCACATGGCTCATGACTGCCCGACCCACCGTGCCGAGAATCAGCAGACGGTTGAGGGGCCACCCAGGCCGAGACAGAGGGTCGACTGTGGCGGTCCGCAGGGAGCAGGCAGACGAGGTAGAGGATTTGGTCGAGCAGCAGGTGGTGGGTGACGCTTTGAGGCTCTACCACCACCACCACCAGGAGGTCCACCCCGACCACAGGGAGCTGGCTGGCAGAGACAGCCACAGCTCCAGGCAGCAGAGGCCTACGACCACGGTGCACCCGAGATGATTCTAGGTACTATCTGTGTCTATTCCACCCTTGCTACAGTTCTAATAGACACAGGAGCGAGTCACTCTTTTATAGCCGCTACCCTTGTTCGGAGCTCAGAGATTCCGACAGAGCCGTTGGCTCGATCCTTACGGATAGAGACTCCTACGGGAGCAGACATGATGATTACACACTAGTGACGGTAGTGTGAGCTTACTCTAGGAGGCGAGAGCTTCGTCTGGGATCTTCTTTTAGCAGCGTCGAGGCCTTACGATGTCATCTTGGGCATGGTTTGGCTGTCTACAGTCCATGCATAGATTGACGGTATTAGGAGAAAGGTGAGATGTGTACGCACCGACGGGAGCAGGTTCACCTTCACCGGCGAGAAGGGAGCATTTGCAACACAGGATGGACTCTCACAGAGGAGAGTACAGCCCATCACTCATCAGTTGGCTAGCCTCATCCTAGGATCAGTTGACGTACAGAGTCCTAGTTTTCCTGCAGTGGTGGATCAGTATGCGGACGTCTTTCCCGACGACATCCTAGGGCTACCTCCTCGCAGGGAGGTAGAGTTTTATATTGACATGAACCCCGGGACAACCCTGATATCGACTCCAGCATATCGCATGTCCCCCTCTGAGCTTCAAGAGATACGGGAACAGTTGGAGGACTTGCAGGGCAAGGGGTTCATCCGACCCAGTGTTTCACCCCGGGCTTCCCCGATTGTGTTCGCCAAGAAGGCGGACGGGAGCATGCAACTTTGTATCGACTATCATCGCCTGAACCAGGTGACAGTGAAGAACAAGTACCCGCTACCAAGGATTGATGACCTCTTCGATCAGCTCAAGGGAGCACGGTGGTTCTCAAAGATAGACCTCGGGTCAGGCTATCATCAGCTCTGAGTTCGAGATGAGGACGTGCAGAAGATGACCTTCAGGTGTCGATATGGCCACTATGAGTTCTTGTTTATGCCATTCGGTGTAACCAATGCTCCAACAATGTTCCTGGACTTCATGAAAAGGATCTTTCAGCCATACCTCGATCGATTTTTCGTGTCTTCATCGACGACATTTTGATTTACTCGACGACTGAGGAGGAGCACGCTTACCACTTACGGGTTGTGCTAGACACACTCCGAGAGCACCAGCTTTATGGAAAGCTCTGTAAGTGTCAGTTCTAGATACACGAGGTCCACTACTTGGGACACATCATCTCTAAGGAGGGAGTTGCGGTGGATCCTGCGAAGATCGAGGCAGTGCTAGCTTGGGAGCCACCCATGAGCGTAACGGAGGTGCGAAGTTTATTGGGAATAGCTGGATACAATCAAAGATTTGTGCCAGACTTCTCCAGAGTTGCGGCACAACTCCCATCTTTGAAAAAGAAGGGGAAACCCTTTTTTTGGTTAGATAGATTTCAGCAAAGCTTCCAGGAGCTGATACAGAGATTGACCAGCACACCTATCCTGAGGTTTCTTGAGGAGGGAGTAGGGTACATAGTCTACAGCGATGCATCAGGGACCGGACTCGGATGTGTCCTGATGTAGGAGCGGACAGTGGTAACCTATGGATCACGTCAGGTGAGGCCGCTTGTGAAGAACTACGCTACCCATGACCTAGAGTTAGCAGCAGTGGTCTTTGCTCTGAAGACATGGATACAATATCTGATGGGTGAGCACTTTACAGTCTTTTCTGACCATCAGAGTCTCAGGTACATCTTTTATCAGAAGGACCTGAACTTGAGACAGCGGCGATGGCTCGAGTTCCTCCAGGATTATGACTTTGAGTTAGTCTATACTCCTGGGAAGGGGAACGTGGTAGCCGATGCTCTCAGTAGAAGGACAGACATTCAGCTACTTGAGGAGGCGACAGAGAAGCTAGCCTCTTTGAATATATCCTTCATGGATGAAGATGGAGCTTCCTTCCTTCAGTCTCTCACAGTCACCCCTCCACTACTACAGTGGGTCAGAGAGGCACAACGTAGGGATGCTGACTATGAGACACGACGTGCGCAGATATCCTCAGGACAGGCACCAGATGGTGTCTCCTTTCTAGTAGAGCACGACGCCCTTTTCAGAAGACGTACCTTGGTACCAGTTGCATTACAAGAGGAGGTGTTGAGAGAGTTTCACACTTCTCCCTTGGCGGTACATCCCGGAGTGGCGAAGATGTACCAGGACCTCAGATGATAGCACTGGTGGCCGGGCATGAAGAAGGCTCTGGCGGAGTTCATTTCTCGATGTCTCACCTGCCAGCAGGTGAAGGCAGAGCACCAGGTGCCAGCAGGCTTTGTACAGCCCCTGGAGGTCCCGGAGTGGAAGTGGGACGGGATATCTATGGATTTCGTGACTCGACTTCCAAGCACTTCTTGAGGTGACGACTCCATTTGGGTGATTGTCGACCGACTCACCACGTCGGAACACTTATTACCCATCAGAGAGCAGGGCTCAGTGGAGAGATTGGGACGACTCTATGTTCAGGAGATTGTACGGCTTCATGGTGTTCCATTATCTATCGTCTACGATCGAGATGCTCGCTTTACTTCCCGGATTTGGAAGGGGTTGCAGGAGGCATTAGGGACCCAACTACGTCTTAGCACAACCTTTCACCCTCAGAAGGATGGTCAGACAGAGAGGCCCATTCAGACTCTCGAGGACATGCTCCGCGCATGTGTCCTCGACTTTGGTCGCAGGTGTGAGAACCACCTACCCTTGGTGGAGTTCACGTACAACAACAGCTACCACTCCGCCATCGGGATGGCACCATACGAGGCATTGTACGACCGACCTTGCAGATCTCCTTTGTGCTGGACAGGCCCTGGTGAGTCAGCACTTGGGGGACCAGAGATGGTCCAGGCCACGACAGAGAAAGTCTTGGTCATCCAAGAGCGGATGAGGACAGCTCAGAGCCGGCAGAAGTCTTATGCTGACAGGAGGCGGAGGCCACTAGTGTTCGAGGATGGAGACCACGTCTTCTTGCGTGTCTCACCTCGACGTGGATTACAGAGATTTGGCTGAGGCGGAAAGTTATCTCCATGCTTCATCAGACCATTACAGGTCCTTAGCAGGAATGGCGAGGTGGATTATCGCCTGGCTCTACCACCTCAGTTGAACAGGGTGCACAACATATTCCTCGTATCTCATCTGAGGAGATACGTGCACGACCCGACACATGTCATTGACCATGGAGAGATTGACGTTGATGATGGAGTGACTTTTACAGAGGTTCCAGTGGAGATCTCGTATCGACAGGAGTGGGTCCTACGTGGACGGGAGATTCCTCTAGTGCGCATCAGATGGAAACACGAGAATCTCCAGGAGAGCACTTGGGAGAGGGAGGCTCATATGCATGCTCAGTACCCACTTTTGTTTCCCTAGTCTTCGATGTATCTTAATGGGGACGTAAAGCCCTGAGGTGGGAGTAATGTAATGACCCGTAAAATTCAAGGAATTTTTTTTTCTTAATTTTCTTTGGGATTATACATGAACGTAGTTTCTAATGGCACTTGATTATGAGGCCTGGTGTGCCTGGAATTTCAATCCGAAGTTTAGCTCGGGTACATTTAGTGAACGAACGAGCAGGAATTCCTCTCTTTTGAACCAGTACTCGGAATCGAATTCCGAGGGCACCGATGGAACCGCAGCGCTAGTAATTTCTTAGGAACACCTGTTTCGTGATTGCGTTTTTACGAGAGAAGATGATAATAATTGTGGAAGTTTAATTTATAATTAAACTACAAATTTTTTTATTTTCTTTAAGTGGTTTAAGGATTTGGGTGGAATTTGGGTAACTACCCAACTTCCCAAGGGAGGTTATGAGGGTGGTGGGGCCCACACGAACTCCACCCCTTCATATTCTTCAACCCCCTCAACTCACCATTAATTTTTGACAACTTCTGTTGTTAATTAAGTGAGTTAAGTGAGGATGTTTGAATTTTAAAAGCTTTCTGAGTTAATAAAATAAGGGAGGTGCTTATTTTATTTGTGGATTTGTTGTTTGAGAGGTTTGGGGAGAAAATATAAAGGAAGTTATAAGTTCTTCATCTTCTTCATCGATGAACATGAAGAACGCGAAGAACGCATCAAAATCCATCGAAGAACGCTGATTCCTCGGAGACTGACTATGCGACGCCGTATACCGTGACAGTTCTTCTGCGACGTCTCCTTCCGCAACATCTCCTTCCATGCCGTCTCTCCCCGTGACGAATCCTCATTCGACGAACCTCCGTTCAAGCACGCACGAGGTAGGGGTTTATTTATTTTTTTGTTCGTGAATACTACCTTGTCGTTATTTGTGAGAATACGAACAATTGCTATCGACTAACGAGAGGGGGCCGGACCGCACAAACATGGACGAACCTCCTCCATTAATGATGTTGTTTCTAATGTGGTTGGATCGAAATGGCGTGGTGCTGTCGCAACACGCGGAATCGTGTGGCAAGGAATGCACGGCGTTGTGGCACCGCGCCGTGAAATTGAACAAGGACGCGACGCCGTCGCGCCGCGTCGGAGAAACCCAAATACACCTCGGCCGAAGCGGGTCCGCGGTGGAGGGGCACAGCGCCATGTGCCGGATGAATCAAGGCCGCGGTCGGTTCTGGGCCACGGCAGAGCGTGAGAACCTGCGGCTGGAAACCGGGCCGCCGGTGTCGGAGTCGGGAGGGGACCAGCCGACGTCGGTCCCGTGGTGGCAGAAACCGGTCGGCCGGGGCGGGCCGACCGGACAAGAGGAAGCCGGGGGTTCAAACCCCTATCCGGTCAGCACAACGGCCCCCTTAATGGGGGCCACAGTTACAAACCAGGGGGGTAGGCACCCCCCACTCCAAACGGCTCAGCCGTTTGGCCGAGCGCCTGGCCGGTCCGCCAGGCCAGGCTGCGCGCAGGCTGGGCCGCGCCGGTCGCACCAGGCCATGCCAACCGGGTCGTGCTGCACCCAAGCAGGCTGGACCCGGACCCAGTTCGGGTCTACCCTGTTCGGGCCGACCCTGGGGGTATCGGGCTGGGTCGGATTGGGCCTGAACCCCTTAATACCGAAACTTTTCCAGTTGGATGCATATAACATGTTCCACGGGCCTCCGATCGACGCACCGTCAGTTGCGATTAGATCCTTGGATCGAGACGGTCGTTTCGTTATATCGCACTCAAGGTTTCGGAATACTTTGGGTTCGGCCGAGTTGGTTCGTACACGAAACCAACCGGGCCCTCAGAGCAGAAACGCTCATATCTTAAGCTCCGGACGTCCGATTGATGTGTCGTCGACTTTGTTGGATTCCTCTTAGTGAGACGGATCTTTTGTCTTACTCCACCCGAGGTTTGGACGCAGGTGGAGTACAGTCGGGTTGGTTTTGCCTTAAAAACCAACCGGGCCCCTGGGACGAAAAAGCCAATAACACCCAGACCGGGCGTCCGATTGACGTGTCGTCTGCGACGTTGAGTTCCTATTGACGATACAGAACTTTTGGATACATCAACTCCAGACTATGTGTCAGTTGATGTATCCGTCTCTCGGCTCATGGAGCGGACCCTCCCGAACAAGCTTGCTGTGTGCGGGAACCCTAGTGCTGGCTGCGTTTGCGACTGTGACGACGACGACGACTGTACAAAGATCCTCAGTGGATTCGACGACGATGACTTTAGCACTCAGCGATCCTATGTGGATCAGTGCTACCGATCCTGTGTGGGTCTGATCCTGTGTAGATCAGCGCTCAGCGGTTCTGTGTGAGCCAGCGCCTACAGATCCTGTGTGGGTCCGATCCTGTGTGGGTCTTTTCCGGGGTTAGTTAACTATCGATCCTGTGTGAGTCATATCCCTTGTGGTTCATTACAGGGGTTAGTACCTATTGATCCTTTGTGGGTCCGATGACTTAGATGAATCAGTGGATATATCTGATCATCTCTATTGTCATACGATGAAGTATACATGTGTGAGCTGAATCGTGTTTTTCTTTCCTATGTGGATTGTGTTGAGCTATCCTGTGTGGATTTATGTTTTTCTTTCCTGTGTGAACTGGGTTGTACATAGGCTCGGATGTTGGATCCGAACAAGATTTGATGACTTAGGTATATGTATGGGCATATACCTAAGCAGTTTCAGATATTACTTCGTGATTGTATCTTTCCATTGTTCATTATCTTTTGTGGATTTTGGGAGACCTTCGGGGGTCTTTGGGTCCCTACTGAGTAGATTATACTCACCCTTGCACGGGCTGTGCCCACACTACGTTGTGTTGGTTGCAGATGATGGATAGCGCTGATTGTGGTTGAGGCTTGTGGAGCAGGACGGTACCTGGAGGTGGATCACTAGGCGGGACGTACTCGGAGCAGTTGGCTGGACCCGAGGAGCAGAGGAGGCTATCTGTACCTACCCTTCAGGTGGGACTTCCAGTGGACGGCTCGACGCTGCGGCTCTACTTTATAGTTGCTGTTTTCCCTTTCTAGTTGTACTTTACATTCAGTTTGGGTTTGTATACTGGCCCACTTTCTTTTCCGCCTTTACTATTGTACCAGCTTTTACTTAGTGTTTACTAATTCTTGCTTACTATATGGTTTTTGTTTACTTTACAAAGGCAATGCCTTCCCTTTATTTATCGGTAATTTTACCCCTTGGTGCTAGTGGCCAGCCCCTGGCCTATGGAATGCGGGCTTGGGGTAGTCACGGCACGGGCCCCGAGGACGGGTCGTGACAAATTGGTATCAGAGGAGTTCGGTTCTACCGCAGAACTTGGGATCTAATCTTTTTCTATGTGAAGCAATAGTATTAAGTGTATTGGGTGTAGTTATCAGTCCAGGGAGTCCAGTATTTGTGTGGCGGCCGACGTATCCATACACCAGGACCCTGATTTCTGACATCCGACTTAATGCACGAAAACATTTATTGCATGTGTGTTTTATGTTTTCTATGTGATTACTCTATGTCTACTCACCAGGTAAACTGTTTGACCATGGCACACCTGTTTCTTTTCAGGATGGCCCCACGATGGCATCCACCTAGGGTTCCGAGAGTTGAGCATGACGACAACCCACCGAGTGACGAGGCCTTGGTGCAGGTCCCTTTGACAACTGAGGCACCGGCGGTACCTTTACCCTCCGAGCCACCGATGCTTACATCCTCAACCGTTGACGATGCACGTCGCCTTAGTGCACTGCATGAGTTCCAGCGCCAGTGACCACCCAGGTTCCGCTGGGAGACAGACCCCCAGGCAGCCGAGGACTGGCTGGAGGCAGTGGTACGAGTTTTTTGATTAGTGAAGACACAAGTAGACCTCATGGTGATCCTCACTGCTATCCTACTGCACGCGGCAGCGGGCCGATGGTGGAGCTTAATTCTCCAGGTGCACATTTAGGCATCTCTTCTCTGGACGGACTTTGAGAGCCTCTTCCGCTCGGAGATTGTCCCTACCCCCCTCCGTGCGGTGCGCAGCCAGGAGCTTCTTCAACTGTGGCAGGGCAGCATGACGGTCGCCCAGTACTCAGCGAGATTTACCAATCTCTCGCGTTACTTGACAGACATGGTACGAGACCCATTCTTCTAGGCCCGGACCTTTGAGCAGGGATTGAGGCTTGAGATCAGGGCATCGCGGATCTCTCTCAGCATTCCGACCCAGGCATGAGTACTAGAGCGAGCACTTTTGATCGAGAGCTTTCTTGCTGAGCCTTTATCAGTGCCGAGACCCACCGTAGGGCGGCAGTTAGCAGAATCTTCTGTAGAAGGCAGTCGACGGATGACTCATGGGTCCAGGCAGACCAGACCCTCAGGCAGACGACCTCAGGACACTGGCTCAGTAGTGCGGGGCACACATCGCGAAGCCAGTCTTTTGAAAGGCAGGCAGTGCTACTCATGCGGGGGGCAGGGCCACATGGCTCGTGACTGCCCGACCCGCCGTGCTGAGGAGCAGCGGACGGTTGAGGGGCCACCCAGGCAGAGGCAGAGGGTCGACCGTGGCGGTCTGTAGGGAGCAGGTGGATGAGGCAGAGGAGCTGGCCGAGCAGCAGGTACTGGGCGACGCTTTGAGGCTCTACCACCACCACCACCAGGAGGTCCACCCTGACCACAGGGAGCTGGCGGGCGGAGACAGGTACAGCTCCAGGTAGTAGAGGCCTACGACCACAGCGTGCCCGAGATGATTCGAGGTACTATATATGTCTATTCCACCCTTGCTGTAGTTCTTATAGACACATGAGCGAGTCACCCTGTCATAGCCGCTGCCCTTGTTCGGAACTCGGAGATTCCAACAGAGCCGTTGGCTTGATCCTTACGTCTAGAGACTCCTATGGGAGCAGACTCGACGATTACGCACTGGTTCCGGCAATGTGATCTTACTCTAGGAGGCGAGAGCTTAGGCTGAGATCTACTTGTAGAGGTTTCGAGGCCTTAAGACGGCATCTTGTGCATGGATTGGATGTCTATAGTCCATGCACAGATTGAGTGTATTAGGCGCAAGGTGCGATATGTACGCACCAACGGGAGCAAGTTCACCTTCACCGGTGAGAAGGGAGCCTTTGCAGCACAGGATGGACTCTCGCAGAGGATAGGACAGCCCATCACTCATCAGTTGGATTGCCTCATCCGAGGATAAGTTGACGTGCGGAGTCCTAGTTTTCCTGCAGTGGTGGATCAGTATGCGGACGTCTTTCTCGACGACGTCCCAGGGCTACCTCCTCACAGAGAGGTAGACTTTTATATTGACCTGTACCTCGGGACAGCCCCGATATCGACTCCAGCATATCGGATGGCCCCCGCCGAGCTTCAAGAGCTACGGGTATAGTTGGAGGACTTGCATGGCAAGGGGTTCATCCGACCCAGTGTTTCACCCTAGGCTTCCTCGATTTTGTTCACCAAGAAGGTGGACGGGATCTTGCGACTTTGTGTCGACTATCGTCTCCTAAAATAGGTGACAGTGAAGAACAAGTACCCACTACCGAGGATTGATGACCTCTTCGATCAGCTCAAGAGAGCACTTTGGTTCTCAAAGATAAACCTCAGGTCAGGCTATCATCAGCTCAGAGTTCGAGACGAGGATGTTCAGAAGACGTCCTTCAGGTGCCGGTATGGACACTATGAGTTCTTGGTTATGCCATTCAGCGTAACCAATGCTCCAGCAATGTTCATGGCCTTCATGAACAAGATCTTTCAGCCATACCTCGATCGATTTGTCATGGTCTTCATCGACGACATTTTGATTTACACGACGACTGAGGAGGAGCACGCTTACCACTTGTGGGTTGTGCTAGAGACACACCGAGAGCACCAACTTTATTGAAATCTGTCGAAGTGTAAGTTTTGGATACGCGAGGTCCACTTCTTGGGAAACGTCATCTCCGAGGAGGGAGTTGCAGTGGATCCTGCGAAGATCGAGCAGTGCTAGCTTGGGATCCACCCATGAGCTTAACGGAGGTGCGGAGTTTCTTGGGACTATATCGATACTATCAAGGATTTGTGCCAGACTTCTCCAGAGTTGCGGCACCACTCTCAGCCTTGACAATGAAGGGGAAACCCTTTGTGTGGTTAGACAGATGTCATCAGAGCTTCTAGGAGCTGAGATAGAGATTGACCAGTGCACCTATCTTGAGGTTTCTTGAGGAGGGAGTAGGGTACGTAGACTACTGTGATGCATCATGGGCCAGACTCTGATGTGTCCTGATGTAGGAGCGGGCATTTATCACCTATGGATCATGTCAGTTGAGGCCGCACGAACAGAACTACGCTACCCATGACCTGGAGTTAGCAGTAGTGGTCTTCGCTCTGAAGACATGGAGACACTATCTGATGGGAGAGCGCTTTATAGTATTTTCTGACCATCAGAGTCTCAGGTACATCTTTTCTCAGAAGGACCTGAATCTGAGACAGCGGCGATGGCTCGAGTTCCTCCAGGATTATGACTTTGAGATAGTCTATACTCCTAGGAAGGGTAACGCGGTAGCCGATGCTCTCAGCAGGAGGACGTGCATTCAGCTACTTAAGGAGGCGACAAAGCATCTAGCCTCTTTGCAGATATCCTTTGTGGATGGAGATGGATAAGCCTTCCTTTAGTCCCTCACAGTCACCCCTCCACTACTACAGCAAGTCAGAGAGGCATAGCGTGGGGATGCTGACTGTGAGACACGGCGTGTGCAGATATCCTTAGGACATGCACCAGATGGTTTCTCCTTTGGAGTAGAGCACGATGTCCTTTTCAGAGGACGTACCTTGGTACCAGTTGCATTACGGGAGGAGGTTTTGAGGGAGTTTTACACTTCTCTCTTGGCGGTACATCCCAGAGTGGGGAAAATGTACCAGGACCTCAGACGACAGCACTGGTCGCCGGGCATGAAGAAGGCTGTGGCAGAGTTTGTTTCTCATTGTCTCACCTACCAGCAGGTGAAAGCAGAGAACCAGGTACCAGCAGTCTTGGTACAGCCCTTGGAGGTCCCGGAGTGGAAGTGGGACGGGATATCTATGGATTTGCTGACTGGACTTCCGCGCACTTCCAGAGGTCACGACTCCATTTGGGTTATTGTCGACCGACTCACCAAGTCGGCACACTTATTACCCATCAAAGAGCAGGTCTCAGTGGAGAGCATGGGACAAATCTAAGTTCAGGAGATTGTGCGGCTTCATTGTGTGCCATCATCTATCGTCTCCAATCGAGATGCTTGATTTACTTCCCGGCATTGGAAGGGGTTGCAGGATGCGTTCGGGACACAGCTACGTCTGAGCACGGCCTTTCACCCTCAGACGTATGGTCAGATGGAGAGGACCATTCAGACTCTCGAGGACATGCTCTCTGCATGTTTCCTCGACTTTGGTCACAGCTGGGTGGACCACCTACCCTTGGTGGTGTTCGCGTACAACAACAGCTACCACTCCACCATCGAGATGGCACCATACGAGGCGTTGTACGACCGACCTTGCATATCTCATTTGTGCTGGATAGACCCTGGGGAGTCAGTACTTGTGGGACCAGAGATGTTCCAGGCCACGACAGAGAAGGTCCAGGTCATCCAGGAGCGGATGAGGACAGCTCAGAGCCATTAGAATTCTTATGCTGACAGGAGGCGGAGGCCACTAGAGTTCGAGGATGGCGACCACCTCTTCTTGCATGTCTCACCTCGACATGGATTACAGAGATTTGGCCGAGGTGGCAAGTTATCTCCACGCTTCATCGGACCATTCCAGGTCCTTAGCAGGACTGGCGAGGTGGCTTATCGCCTGGCTCTACCACCTCAGTTGCACAGGGTGAAAGACGTCTTCCACGTATCTCAGCTGAGGAGAAACGTGCACGACCCGATGCATATCATTGACCATGGGGAGCTAGATGTTGATGATGATGTGACTTTTATGGAGGTTCCAGTGGAGATCGAGGATCGATAGGAGCAGGTCCTATGTGGACGGTCGATTCCTCTAGTGCGCATCAGATGGCAGCACTGGAATCTCTAGGAGAACACTTGGGAGCGGGAGGCTCAGATGTGTGCTCAGTACCCACTTCTCTTTCCCTAGTCTTCGATGTATCTTTACGGGGACGTAAAGCCCTAATGTGGGAGTAATGTAAAGACCCATAAAATTCAAGGAATTTTTTTTCTTAATTTTTTTTGAGATTTTACATGAATGCATTTTCTGACAGAACTTGATTCTGAGGCCTAGTGTGCCTGTAATTTCTATCCGAAGTTTAGCTTGGGTACATTCAGTGAACGAATGAGCGAGAATTCCTATCTTTTGAACCGATACTCAGAATCAAATTCTGAGGGCACCGATGGAACCGCATCGACGGTAATTGCATAGGAACACCTGTTACGGGGTTGCGTTTTCACAAGAGAAGATGATAAAAATTGTGGAAGTTTAATTTATAATTAAACTACATTTTTTTTATTTTCATTAAGTAGTTTAAGGGTTTGGGTGGAAGTTGGGTAACTACCCAACTTCCCAAGGGAGGTTATGAGGGTGGTGGGGCCCACACGAACCCCACCCCTTCATATTCTTCAACCCCCCTCAACTCACCATTAATTTTTGACAACTTATGTTATTAATTAAGTGAGTTAAGTGATGATGTTTGAATTTTAAAATCTTTTTGAGTTAATAAAATAAGGGAGGTGCTTATTTTATTTGGGGATTTGTTGCCTGAGAGGTTTGGGGAGAAAAGCTAAAGGAAGCTAGAAGTTCTTCATCTTCTTCGTCGAAGAACACGAAGAACGTGAAGAACACATTGAACTCTGTCGAAGAACGCCGAGTCCTCGGAGACCGACTAAGCGATGTCGTATACCGCGATGGTTCTTCTGTGATGTCTTCTTCCGCGACATCTACTTCCGCAACGTCTCCTTCAGATATGTCTCTTTCCGTGACGAATCCTCATTCGACGAACCTCTGTTCAAGCTCGCACGAGGTAGGGGTTTATTAATATTTTTTGTTCGTGAATACTACCTTGTCGTTCTTCGTGAGAATACGACCAATTGCTATCGACTAACGAGAGGGGGTCAGACCGCAAAAACACGGCCGACCCTACTCCATTAATGATGTTGTTTCTAATGTGGTTGGAATGGAATGGTGTGGTGCCGTCACACTACGTGGAATCATGCGGCAAGGAATGCGCGGCGCCGTCACGCCGCGCCGTGAAATCGAACAAGGACTCGACACCGTCGCACCACGTCGGAGAAACCCGAAGACACCGCGGCCGAAGCAGTGCCGCGGTGGGGGGTCGCTGCGCCGTCGCGCCGTGCCGGACGAATCAAGGTCGCGACCGGTTTCGGGCCATGGCGGAGCATGAGAACCGGTGGCTGAAAACCGGGCCCCCGGTGTCAGAGCAGGGAGGGGACCGTCCGACGCCGGTCCCGTGGTTACAGAAATCGGCCGGCCGGGGCGGGCCGGCTGGACAAGAGGAAGCTGGGGGTTCAATCCCAAATCCATCCAGTACAACGGCCCCCTTAATTGGGGCCGCAGTTACAAACCAGGGGGGCCAGCGCCCCCCACTCCAAACGGCTCGGCCGTATGGACGAGCACCTGGCCAGCGCGTTGGGCGCGTTGCGCCCAGGCCGGGCCGGCTGCCAGGCCGGTCCACCAGGCCGGGCCGCGCCGGTCGGGCCTGACCTGGACCCGGTTTGGGTCGACACGGTTCGGGCTGACCCTGGGGGTATCGGGCCGGGTCGTACCGGGCCCGAACCCCTTAATACCGAATCTTTTCTGGTCGTACGCCCATAACATGTGCTAAGAGACTCTGATCGACACACCGTCAGTTGTGATGCGATCCTTAGATCGAGGCGGTCGTTTTGGTATATCGCACTCAAGGTTTTGGAATAATTTTTGTTCAGCCGGGTTGGTTCGTACACGAAACCAACCGGGCCCTTGGAGCGGAAACACTCATATCTTAAGCTCCGGACGTCCGATTGACATGCCGTTCACTTTGTTGGATTCCTCTTAGTGAGACAGATCTTTTGGCTTACTCCGCCCGAGGTTTGGATGCAGGTGGAGTACGGTCAGGTTTGTTTTGACTTAAAAATCAACCGGGCCCCTGGGACGAAAAAGCCAATAACTCTCAGACCGGGCGTCCGATGGACGTGTCGTCTGCGACGTTGAGTTCCTGTTGACGATACCAAACTTTTGGATACATCGACTATGGAATATGTGTGAGTTGATGTATCATCCTCTCGGCTCGTGGAGCATACCCTCCCGAACGAGCTTGTTGTGTGCGGGAACCCTAGTGATGGCTGCGTTTGCGACTGTGACGACGACAACGACTGTACAGAGATCCTCAGTGGATTCGACGGCGACCACTTCAGCACTCAGCGATCCTATGTGGATCAGTGCTACCGATCCTGTGTGGGTCCGATCCTGTGTGGGTCAGCGCTCAGCGGTTCTGTGTGAGCCAGCGCCTACAGATCCTATGTGGGTCTGATCCTATGTGGGTCTTTATGGGGGTTAGTTACCTATCGATCTTGTGTGGGTCAGATTCCTAGTGGGTCATTGCGAGGGTTAGTACCAATTGATCCTTTGTGGGTCTGACGGCTTAGATGAATCAGTGGATATATCTGATCATCTCTATCGTCATACAAAGAAGTATACCTGTGTGAGCTGAATCCTGTTTTTCTTTCCTTTCCTATGTGGATTGTGTTGAGCTATCCTGTGTGGATTTACGTTTTTCTTTCCTGTGTGGACTGGGTTGTACATTGGATTGGATGTTGGAGCCGAACAAGATCTGATGACTTATGTATATGTATGGGAATATACCTAAGTAGTGTTGGATGTTACTTTTTGATTTCATCTTTCCATTTTGGATTATCCTTTATGGATTTTGGGAGTCCTTCAGGGGTCTCGGGGTCCCTACTGAGTAGCTTATACTCACCCCTACACGGGCTATGCCCGCACTACGTTGTGTTGGTTACAGATGACGGATATCGGTGATCGTGGTTGATGCTTTCAGAGCAGGACGGTACCTGGAGGTGGACCCCTGGGCGGGACGTACTCGGAGCGGTTGCCTGGACCCGAGGAGAAGAGGAGGCTATCTGTACCTACCCTTCAGGTGGGACTTCCAGTGGATTGCTCGACGCTGCGGCTCTACTTTACAGATGCTGTTTTCCCATTCCAGTTGTACTTTACATTCAGTTTGGGTTTGTATACTGGCCCACTTACTTTTCCGCACTTACTATTGTACCAGCTTTTACTTAGTGTTTACTACTGCTTGCTTTCTCTATGGTGTTTTTTTACTTTAAAAAGGCAATGCCTTCCCTTTTTTAACGGGAATTTTATGCCTTGGTGCTAGTTTCCAGCCCCTAGCCTATGAAAGGTGGGCTTGGGGTAGTCACGGCATGGGCCCCGAGGACGGGTCGTGACAATGATGGTGGCATGATTGGAATGTGTCCTCTAACCATATGACCAAATAACCCATCAACACGAGTTTTACCTCGTTATTAAATTTGGGTTTCACTTTATTTTGAGGTTTTTTTAAAACCATTGTTTTGGAATTGTAAAAATTAGAGTTTACATGATAATGTTTTGTTTTTGGGAAGATTGAAAATGAGTTTTTATACATATTTTTGAAGAATTTTTGGAAAATGAATTTTTAATAAAACGAAAATTGGGTAAATTAATGATAAGTTTAATGGGATTGATTTTTTATAATAAAATTATAAGGTTTATCAAAATTAGTTCTATTAAATTGGAATTTTTTTCAGAAATATATTTTAAATGATAAGAAATGATTTTTAATGAAATTAATTTTTATGGAATGAGATTTGTTGAGATGCTAAAAATGTGTTTAATGGGATGAATTTAATTTTTGTAAGAAATTAATGGGATTTTAGTTATGGCATCTTAAAATATACTAGTTTGCAGCGTTTGAAAATATATTTTGACTTGATGGTTAGTGAGATTTTGAAACATTTTATGAATTTTAAAATGGGAATGTTTTTTTGACCATTGTTATCCCCATGGGTGATAACATGCATGGATGTGTTTGAGGACGTTTGTTATTGATGGAATGGGAAGATTATTTCTCATATTCACATGAGTTGATCGGTGGCTAGGATGGAAAAAGAATCTGTATATGTGAGGATCCATATAATTACAAGGGTGGCTATGAAATCCACCTAGTATGTCTTCTTGGAAGAGTGTTCTGAGATGAAAACAGTGATGTTTTGATAAAATGAGGTTCTATTTTGAATCCTCTTTTAATAAGGAATGTTTTTTATGTGTGATTTGAAAATTTATATTTTGTTGGTATATTGGTTTTTATTGGGGTCTTGGTTCTCATTGTTGTTTAGTGTATGCCCCCATAAATATTCAATAGATATTCCTAGTGAAACAATGGGAGGTTTACCGTTATACAACCTTACATTTTATCAACCCAAGTATATACTTCTTTATATTCTGAATTTAAATCATACTCTATTTTAATCTAAAGTGGATCCTATCTAACCAGAAGATTGAATTTGGAAAATTGAGAGAAAATCGAGTTTCATTGAGTTTATTGATTATTTGATGGTGAATTTTTACACCTTTATGCTCGAAGGTCAAACTTGGATTATGTAGAAGTTAGTCTCCCAAACCAAGCCTTGAGAAGATCTTACCTAGGAGTTCATGAAGGATTCATTCATCCTTCAGTATTTCTCTGAGGTTGTGAAGGTGAGGAAGGGGATATATATGTGTTGCCTATAGTATGGTGATGGATCAATGTTGGAGTACTTTTTTATTTTGTGGATCTAATTCCTTAACATTCAGAGGAGGATAGAGTTGATTATTTAATGTATTGATGTTCGGAGAGTGGGATTCATCCTGAATGATAACTGAAGGTGTCAGAGTTTTTTCAGACCTCTTTTCCAACACGGTGAGGCAAGTGGTTCAAGTTTAATCTACGCAAACAGGAGTGCATGAGGCATCCTTCATTCATATAGCCTTTCGAAGTAGGGAAGGGAATTACAAAATTGATATGAGAAAGCGGCCTGAATTTTTTCATGCTGGTCATCGAATTAAAAGGCCCTTATATTTTTCATTACCTTATTAAAATCACAGAATCATGATATATCATTTGTATGTCAATTAAGATCATAAGAAGCCATCATGTATGAGTGTTGAAAGACCTTTTGTTCTTATGGAGGTCTAGGTCACTTGAAAAACATTGGGGTGTTTCTAGGAAGTGTAGTGGAGCCAGATCCAACCCTTGAAGAGACTCCCCAACTCATTTTACAGAGTAAGGTGATGACATGGGTTTAGTTTAAATACCCTTTTTGATCAAGTGTCCATTCTATTTTAATGGTTGCGTTCGGTGGTTTTTTTAGTGTTTTCTTTTATTTAAAATTTAAAATGGGATGTTCTAGATATCTTGAGAATTTCCTTTTCAATTAATGTGTGTCATTATTGAATTCTGAATTTTTCCATTCCAAGTTGAGGTGTGTTCTACATGAACATTATTCCTACCATTTTTGATTGGGATGAATGTTGATAATGTTTTATCATTTAAATCTCCATCTTAGTGAAAGTTCCTTGTGGGATAAAGCGAGTCTCATGGTGTTCTATGTTATTTTGGTTCTACCTTGGATGATGTGTGGCCACATATGACACCCAGAGAAGGGGTTATGATATGGAATTATCATTTTCTAATCTAGAGGTAGTGGATGAATCAAAATATCTGGGCTACAGCCACCAACCATATTATGAATCTTGCCCACAGTTAGAAATCATAAGGGTATGGAGGACCTTGGTCAAGTTTTGTAATCAGTGCTATAATGGGGAAACACAATTTTCTATGTTATTGATTATTTATCATGGAATGTCCCATTTATTATAATAAGTTAAAGATACCTCCATTCCTCATTTAATTCCTTATGGTTTGAAAACTTATCTTTTGTTCTAAGAGGGTGTCGTGGTCTCATTTTCATGAAACTCTACTAGATGTTCTGTTTCATATACAGACCCCAAAATAGTTATCCTTTTACAATCAACCCTTGTCAACTACCTTCAGTATTATTGTTTGTGATCATTTATAGATGGTTGATCCAAATCGCGAAGTTGAATTATGGATTTTTTTGTCAGTTTCCATGGAGATTCTTCTATCAGGGACCCCTTATGGTTGGGTTTAGTCCATGTAGGATGTTCACGAGTTGGTCTATATTGTGGTTCCCATATCTATCAGTGATGATCAGTTTAAGTGGGATAGTTCATAATGGTGGGGAGAAAAATTGTGTGTCTTGTGGTTTTCTTGTTCAGAGAGTTGTCGTTTTTTGTTGGTTTCTAATGGTGAGGAGTCCATTCCATCCTCCCTTGATGGAAATGTGGTTAATTGTCCATTTTTTTCATGGAACCATATTGTTAATTTGTGTTGTTTCCTCTGGGTTTTTCCTCTTAGTGAATATTCGGTTTTTGGGAGTATGTAGAAATGGGCCCATACTAAGTAATGTTACAGAATTTATAGATTGTGTTTCTTTATCATTTCTTGATAAATTGTTTCAGTTTAATGGTTCATTCTAGGTAAGAGGTGTATGTTCTATTTGGTGGTTTTTTATGTGTTCTTAGTCTGTAAAATTGGAACATGTGGTTGTGGAAATCATTTATCATTGATCAATCAATAAGAAAATGTTGTGTATTTCTAGTTGTAGAAAGAATTATAGTGGGGAGAATTTTCAAACCCAGATTCTGATTTTCATCTTTTGTTGTAGTCCATCTTTCTAAATTTGGTTTATCTCTCTAGGTCCACATGTGATATATTTTAATTATTAGTTTTGTGTTGTTTTTCAATAGGTGCATGTTTTTTGTTAACGGTTAACTGAAACCAGGAGACCTCTCCCAAAAATCAATGTGAGCTATGGGATATATGTGGTTAAAGGCGCACAACCACAAACAATTATGTAAACCCTGTGGAAGGCATGCACAGGGCTCTGCCATTATAGAATGAACAATGTCTCATGGTTTCCCCTTATTTTACCAAATTGTACAGCCAAATCATGATAGCTCCTTGCGTATTCTGTAAGGGGCATAGTGTTGTCACACAGTATAGGAAAATGTGTGGCCTAACCATTCACAGTGACTTAGTATTTAATAATGTAAAATTACCCTTATAACCCCTCATGATTTTAACCACAAAACAACCATTTATTTATTGTCCATGTTTGTGCGACCCATGGGGATCCCCTAACATATTTTCTATTCTTCCCTTATTCTTTTAATGTGTGGATCTAGGTTTTTCATTAGTTTTTGGGGAGTAAATATTTATGTTAATCTGCTCACATCTTATTCCTCTTCCTTCTCCTTGCACTTTTTCTTGAGTTCCTCTTATCCCATGGTCTTGTGGATCTAGGGACCATGTTTTTCATGGTTTATGTTGGGTTATATCATCTTATTATAGTTCATATTGGTTGTTCTTTGATCATGTAAACTCTATGGATTTGTTTCAGGTTAGTTTTGTTGAGGAACCATGAGTTTGGGGTGGGTTTTTCCATACACTTGTCCTTCTAAATTTAAGAATTATTGGTTTCTGGATTTCTACTCCTTATATGAATGATATTTAGTGATGTATTAGTTTTAGAATAGTTTTTTGATGAAAAATGTAGATATTTCATATTCACTTGTAATTATATATAATTGATTTGTCAATGTGTGGAACACATAATGTTTGATAAAATGTTTTCTTGGATTTTGTAAGTAATTTGCGATTTTTAATGTATGGAACATATTTATAAATATTTTATGGAATCTAGAATTGTGATTTTGGGTTTCATAAATGTTTTTATAAGTGGTTTGGACTAAAATTCCTGGTTTTTTAAGTTCATTGAAAATTGTTTTATATAGGATGAAGGTGTGCGGCTCTTTTGGAATTTTTGTGAAATTGGATTTGGATTGAAAATAGACTTTGGAAAAAAATTCCTTGTTTATATTGAATGGATATTATTTTTTTCTCAATTTAATCCTTACGATCCATTTATTTTGATTGGAATGGTATTTCCTCGGTGTGGACTCCTTTGAGATCTATTATCTCAATGGTATGATATTATTCATTAGGTTGGATTGGGGGTGAATTGTTGTTTGAGCTACTTGTTTATGATATTTGGTCATGGGATTGAATACTTAGTTGGATTTATTGTCTCTCCCCCACTTTAGTAATAAAATTGGAACTTGGCATAGATATTGGATTTTATATGAAAGATTGCTTCACTAGGATAGTATTCCAGTATAGATATTGGCCCATAGAAGGTGATATGTTTTGTTTTTATTATAATGGGATAATTCCCCTCATTCAAACCAGATAGGGTTCAATCAAGCATGTGGGTGGGAAATAATTTCAGTATGCAAGGCATGCCTTCCGGATGGGTCAAGATGTATATTATGTTCTGGATTATTCCACTAAGCTCTTAGGTTCTCACATTATATTCAGAACTGTGTTTTCTATGATGGATGATTGAGATGAAGTCTCGGTTGGTTACTTTTTTGAGCATATCATCCATTTCCCCTATTATATGATCATTGTTTCTATTCTATTATGTGGTGTTCTCTTTTTGAAATAATATGAGTTGGTTTGGAAAAATATATGCATATCATTTTAGAAATTTTTTATACTCCCCTTTATTTTTTTAAATGAGAACAATATATTTATTCTTGAAAAATGTATATGTATGATTCTTGGAAAGGAACATGGTTTTAAATGTAAAATGAAAATAGACCATGTTTGGTTTTAAAGAGGAAAATGTATAAAAAATCCTTGTTTCAAATTTTTTTATTTTAGACCTAAAGTTGTTGTTTCGTTTATTTGAAAGGAAGTAAATTAGTAATAGATTTTCCCAACACACCTACTGAGTTTTAAAAAATCAGGCCTTTTGAACTTTCTGTTTTTTATCTTTTGGTGTAGGATCCTACTTGGTTTTGATCTATGTGGGTGATGGATGGTTTTGTTATTAGAGACTGACCCTCAAGGTCACATGGAGACATTGTGGTCATTAGGTTTAGTTTCATTTTTTTGTTAGGGTTTTTTTACTTTTAGTTAAATGTATAATTGTTGTTTAATATGGAATATTATAATTATTTGGGATTATTTATTAACCTTAATGTATTCAGTTTATTAATTTATTGTTTTGGGAGAAATTGTTACCATGGTAATTATGATGGTCCCTTAGAACTAGTTTCCAGTTCAAGATGATCAAGAACACCTCACGGGCCTTAACACGGATCAACATAGGTGATGGGTTTGAAGTTGAACTGGGTTGGATTATGATAATGAATGTTTATTATGGAATATATTTTTTTCATTCAATATCATTCTTTTAAAATATTATGTTTATGTTTTTTAATTTAAAAATTTTGATTAATGATTTTCACTTTGTTTTAATTGATAATTTTGAACTCTAAAATTATTAATGTTTTGGAATATATTTTATTGTTCATTTTTAGTATATTCTATATATTTATCTACAAAATTAACTAAATTTTTGTTTATTTTAATTTATTTTTTTAATCCAAATTTGATTAATTTTTCTCCACTAATACCATTGTAAATTATTATCAGTGTATGTGCAAGACAAGTCTACCACATCTACTTAATATGATAATTTGGATTTCGGGTAATATATCTTCTTGTAGCCTTCGCTGTTAGAGAAAAAATATAAGCTTTTTGAGGTAAATGTAGATCTTCTTACTGAATTGAAGCAGTAAGATATAACATATTTTTAGGATGGTATTAATCATTATATCATTTTCAAAAAAATTTCTTATTCAATTAATGGCCCACTGATGGAAAAAACAGAAATTCAAACAATTCCAAGCCTTAAACTGGGAGCCAGTGAAACCCTAGTCCAATGTAACGTGGATCCACTATCAAGGCTATGGATGAAATCATTATGCTTCCACATTTTAAGAATACGAATCATAAATTGGAGTTCATATTTTATTTGTGCTAACCAATGTGTGATGTAAAAATTTCTGAATATGGGATATCTATGATTTATGAGATGTTGAGTCTAGAGTTGTGGTTCCATTTTATGTTTCCAATCTATGAAATTTCATAGAAATATACCAAATTTAAAAATATATCAGATTCCAACATTGATTTTACATAGGTAATGTATTTAAAAACTAAGACCGACCAATTATCCATTAGTGACGATGATTTGGGGCTATGATGATCCAATAGGGTTGAAAATTTGTTTTGGGTTTATTTTTACTTTGAATTAGTATCCCAGCCAAATTTATGGGGAAGAAAAATAGTTATTATGATATATTATGGAGGTGTTTGATGGGTTCTAGGTCGAGATCTATCTATTTATGTGGAACACTATGAATACACCTTACTAAGTTTGTGTTTTATATTGTCTAATGGATTTAGTTTTTTATTAGAGGCATAATTTGAATAAGTTGGACAACTAGAAATTAAATTCCACATGTGTTAAGGGTTTTGACAAAAATAAATGTGCATCCATCATGTTTGAAAAAGTACTCAAATTTTAAAAGAAGAAAGTTAATTCTCCAATTATTGAATCTCAAATAGAACAACACCTGATTTTTAATTTCTAGTTTCTTTATTGGAATTGGCTATGGTCAAGTTCATAATTTTAATATTCCATATGGAATAAGTATGGGTGTTCGATTATTTTTTTAAATTCAGGTAAATTTTTTACAATCCGTTTGAGATAATTATTAAATTTTGGGGTCCATAGAAGAAGGTAAATAGAAAAAACAATACTTCCATTGATGATAAGAAAATAAATTTTTTCTAAGTGAGGTAATGTTCTAAATGGGAGAATAAAAATATAGATACAATGATTGGGGGGAAAGAATCCATAATATTTAAAAAAATCATACATGGGTTCTTAGATTATGGGATACTTCATATAAATAATGATGAGGTAATAACCAATGGAAGAAAGTTAATTATGATGTTGGAAGAGAATTTTTGGAATTAATAGTAAATAATCTCTCTCTCTCTCTATCTCTCGCCCTCTCTCTTTCCTTTTTCTACATCTCTATTTTATTTATCTAATGTATAACACTTAATCTAAAAACTAATTAATAAACCATTATATAGGGAACATAATAGTCTAATTTAATTCTTATATCATCATTTTATTTTTTATAACATCAAAAACAATTAATGATATTATGACTATAATATTATTTTTATACTTTTAATTAGATATTTAAATGTCAAAATCATTTAGGAATATCCATTTTGATGAATTTTATTAAAAAATACATTATTATATTTATCTTTGATGTAGATATATATGGGATTCAACCTTCTAGAACATTAATCTCTTGGTGAGGGATATTAGGGTTTTTCATTTTCACAGATGAACTTGTAATAAAAATTCTGATAAATAATATATTTTTTTAAACAAAACAGATTTATTTCTCTTACATATTAAATTTATTTGGTAAAGTGATGATATTAATTATTTAATTTCTATTTTGATTTCATTTTTATTCTATACTCTATTATTATTTTTCTCTTAAATTAAAAATATGAAAAATTTCCTTTTATCTTTGTTTCATATTGCTTCTATTATATTTTTTTCATTTAATGAAATCATAAAACATATCACCAACCTTCCATTGTGTTTGGTTGTACCTATCTCTCTCCTAGTGTGTAATAACATTTATAAATAGTAATTTTACTACCATTTCAACTACTATGTTCTGATAAAATATTATCACAATATTCAGGGAGGGTATCAATTGAGTATCTTATGTTTAAAAGAAAATATATTTTTTCACCAGTGCTTTCATAGAGAAATGTTTTATGTGAAATTCATAATATTTATGAGTTATATGGTCATTGAGTTGGTTTAACTATATACTTTCTTCATAAAAAAACTTTTAATAGTTAACCAAATTGATAACAATGTTCTACATAAAATATAATGGATTAAATCTATAGATGTTGTGTTAGAATAAATTTTTGAGATAAGTGACCATAAGAACACTTTTTAAAGATATTCAAGTAAATATCTTTCTCAATTTAAAAATGAAAAAAAATTATTTCATGAATGTAATATTAAGGTAATAATTTCACTATTTTAAAGTACCACGATTCATACAAATTTATTTTATGATCATGATGGACTAACACAAACATGGGTGTAACATAATGTTATCGATTTTCTATTTTTGGAGGTGTTTGATGGGAGTTGAAATGGATTTCACTAATATTTGTTTTAAAAAGATCGATTCTAGGTGAATTTATTTTTTTATGATGAGATATATGTGGAAGATAATTTTATGTTGATTTCCAACAATGAAAAATCATTTCCTAATTTAATTAAAATTCATATTTTGAAATAGTTTTCGTAAAAAATAATCTATTTGAACCATTTTATTGAGAATTTATAGAATGGATGTTATTTTAAAGGATGTATAGATAATTTCACTCCTCTAGGATAAACTATTACACTACTACACCATCAAAAAATAATAAATTTTTTGAATCTTATTCAATTCCAAATGTGGAAATACACCGATCAATAAAAAATTAAGAGACTTTTTTTACTAGGAATCTTAAATGTTTCCTATGAGATCAGGTGGGAAGCCCTTCTTTCTCACCTGATTTATAGCGGATCGAAAACTATTGGCTTGGGTGATGACAATTATTCTCTATCTGTAGATTTATTGAAGCTATAACATGATGTTAATGGGTTCCTCTTATGGATTTTCCAGTTTTTAGGAATATGTTTGTATAATTATTGGTTCTAATAAACATATATTAAATTTCAAAATGATTAAAACAAAAAAAGTGTTGTTTGATTGATATGAAATCACATCCTTAAAGATAATATGGTTACTTTATAGGATAGTCCTGTTGGGGAAATTCAATCCACACTACATGAGTGGAATCCCATGATTAAATAATTTAAATGTATTTTTTGATTCTTTTTTAGTAATAATAAAATTCTTTATCATCTGAGGAAGTGATTATTCAAACGTTTATCCTATATACTTATCTCATTACATAATACCAAATAATCTATCCTTTTTTGGGGATCATCTTCTGCATTCACAATGAGTGGGATTGTATTTTTTTCAACTTAACTTTGATGTTAATGGATGATAATCGACTTAGTTGACATAATAAAGAAGGTTTATTATTTTTCCAGACTCCGTGGAAATGAATTATCAAATTTTAGTAATGTTATAATTTTAATTTGTCCAGAATTAATAATTATTGATTTGTATAAAATATTTTTCCTTTTTTTATAAATAATTATGTTGGAATTTTTTTATATTATATAATTTTTTAGTGAGCCTCCATAGAAATATTGGCTGTCAAACTAGTAGAAATATACTTTATTTTAATAGTGAATGAATTATTTTTTTAATCCTTACAATATACCATTAAATTAATATCATTCAGAACACATTATGTGAAGTGAAATCTCTATTAGACATTCTACTATTGAGTCTAATTTGAAAAACATTTATTCTATTACAAATTCATTGCCAGAATATTTCACTTTTTTTTGAAATGTTCTGTAAACTTGTGGAAAATTCTTCTTTAAAATTATTGTAACCCTCAAAAAAGTAATTGATATACTCAATTTATAATCATTTTTAATTAAAAAAATTTAGTCAATCCTTCACTTTTTAATTCAACTTTAATATAAATTTTGTATTTTTGTATATGTGATATGATCTTATTAAATTAGCTAATCTATGATCAAATGTAATAAAATAGAAATTCCTTAAAATATAAAAAAATATATATGTTCAATAGTAAATTTTTTTATTAAATGGAAAAAATATTTTTAGATGATTGATATTTGAATTTCCTCATTGAGTAGGTTATATTTTTCTTCATTCCTGTGGATTTAATTGGGTCCATTAATTTATTTTCTATAGATATTTTGGTAAAATTTTTGGAATATGATTCAATATCATTTATAATTTTGATTCATTTAAATGGGTTTTAAATATTTAAGATATGTATATACATGATCAATTAAATGAAAATCCTAACGCTTTTTAGCCTATACCACTTCAACCTTTAATTATTTAGTTCTTTAAGAAGTTGTATGAGTAATTTATTCTACTTAAAATTTATAAATATTCCCATCCTAACAGAAAATAAATTTATCCTTCAATTTTTTTGTTTTTGTTCACCTAGATGTAAGTATTTTTTTAATTCATATTTAAAGAAAAATTGATCTTTTTTTAGCTATTACAAAATTATAAATCTCAATCATTTTTTTAAAATATGTACTAGCTTATGAACAAAAGCATTTATTTGAGATGAAAAATTATATTCTACTACTTTAGTGGATCCATATGGAAGAATTCTTTTAAAATCTATTTTTTTACAGAAAATATCGATTTTAATATTTTTAATTTTTTTTAACCATTGAATTTTTAAAAATTATTACTCGAGGACCACAAAAATGTATTTGTGAGGGGAAATTTGATTTCCACTTTATTTCATGATTTTTTTGACATTTTTTTAATGTAAATTAAACAATTAAATTGTTATTTAAGTGATAAATTATAGTTTAGATATTATTTTGTTGTTAATTAGTGAAACAATTTCATTATATAACAATTTTTTCAAATAAGTCTATGAATAATGAATGTTTTTCATCGTAAGTAATTTTTAGTTGATTAGTTCTCTAATTTGTTAATATTAATTTTATTTTTCATAATTTATTCCTTTCAATAAGTTAACTTTATTAAATCTTCCCATAGGTTTTTCAAATTTTTATTACATTAATGTTTTAAATTTTAATTTAATTTAACATTTTTAATGGTTCCTAAATTTTGATCTACAATAAAATCATAATTTCATATATTTTACTTTATAATTTTAATCATATTTAATTTTTTTAATTAGCTATAAGATCCACAATATTTTATAAGTAGCTCTGATGTAAAATAATTTTTACCCGTTCGTGTAAGAGGATCATTTTTATTTTATGTAAAAAAAATTTTCTACAACCATTAAAGTGTCATAAAATATTATTATTCAAAAGATAAACACAGATTCTATAAGATAATTAATTTATTTAGGCATAAAATATTTTAATGTTGTTTCATAACATAAAATCATGTAAGAAAATTTATATTATATGATTTATAACCCATGGCTAGGAATTCTTATATTTTAAATTATTATGCGTTTTAAAGTAGGAGTCAGTCGAAGTTGAGACTAGTGGAATGTCCATCCACTATTAAGTATGAGGATGTAATCATGATGCATCCACCTTTGAGGACATCGTGACATCAGTTGGATTGTGAATTTTATTGGAGGTCATTAACAGGGGATGCCCAAAATTTAATACAATGGGGTATCAATCACTGGTATACGCTAAGGTTGAGTTTCGGTAGGCAGATAGATTTGAAATTGAGGATTTTTTAATGAATCAAACCAAATTAAAAAATAAAATGGATGAAAATATTTATTTAACAGAGGAAGCAGATTTACAAATTGAGCATGAATTATTCTTCATCATTAAAATTGATTTGTTGTTGAGATGTTTGAACATGTTTTTAAAATTTTTATGGGATGTTTCCGTTCTGGATCGTAAATCCAATCCATACTATTGATGATGATGACTGATTACTATTGTCACGACCTATCCCATGGGGCTCGTGTTGTGACTACCCCAAGCCCTCCATCCATAGGATAGGGGTTGGCGACTAGCACCAAAGGCGTAAATCCCTGAAACTGGGAAGGAATTGACTTAATAATCAGTAAACACACAAAAAAAGAGTACAAAATGGAAGAAAACACTATGTAAATACTGTATACAAATGGAGTGATGTAACATAAAGGGGCCAGAAATAAAATCCCAACTGTAAAGTAAAAGGAAAGTGAAAAACAAGTACAACTGATGAAAGATAAAGAACTGCTGGATCATCCACTGGGAAGTCCTACCTAAAGGGTAGGTACAAAAGGACTCTATATCACTCCATGTCCTTCCATCTCATCGGAGTACCGCCATGCCATGTGGTCCACCTCTAGGTACCATCTAGTCTTGTCCACTCAGTCGCGTTCAGCGTTTTCTGTCATCTGCAACCAATACACAGAGGTGTGGGAAAAGCCCGTGCAGGGGTGAGTATAACAATACTCGGTAGGGACCCTGGACCCTCATTGTCTCACAAAATACAAAAAGGGTAAACCACAATGAATGAAATCAACAGATAACCCCACATAGGTATATTGCCATACATATTCCTATGTTATCTAATAATCCATCTCAATCTAGATGATACACAAGAGTTACTGACTTATCTCACACATGTATAAAACTTATGTATAGAGATAGAGATGATCAGATATACCCACGGAATCATCAGAGTTGTTGGACCAACACATGATCCAGGACAATCTATTCTGTCGGATCAATACATGATCCAGGAACAGAAGTTAGAACTGTTGGACCAACACATGATCCAAGAACATTCATCACAGCGGTCAGACCAACACATGATAAATTACCAGCTATTCTGTTGGACCAACACATGATACAGAAATATAATTCAGAACTTTCGAACCAACACATGATCCAGGAACCATCGTCAGAGCTGTCAGACCAACACATGATCTAGGACCATATGTTCTATCTGAAGAACACATGATCTAAGATTAGAAGCTAGAACTATCGTACCATCACATTATCTAAGAATAGTCGTCAGAGCACAGCTAGCCACAGGGTTCCAACAAAGCATGCTTGATTCTCGGAGGGTCCTCTCCTCAAGCCAAGTGTCGATATGTCATGTACCACCAATTCCCTCAAAGAAGTATCTCAATGGCCCGTCTCATCATATGGGTCTCAATGCAATAGATGGTTCATCAATCAGATGCCCGGTCTGCGATTTATTAACTTTTTAGTTCTGGGGGTCTAGTTGGATTCGTGTACGATCCAACCTGACTATATCTCAACATTTACTTGAACTCTAGTAGGGTATACTGAAAGGGACCATCAGGCACTAAGAAAACTAGTGCTGCTGACGGTTCATCCATTGGTCGTTCAGTTCCAAAGATATGACCAATGGAAGTAATGGGGTCCGTAATGGTTCTGAGCCCAATCCGACCCGGTATGACTGACTCAACATAACTTAGACTTGGTCGACCAGGTCAGCATGCTAGGTTCGACCTAGTCGGCTGGGCCCGACCCAACGGGCTGCATGAGCGGTTCGTCCAGAAGCTTTCCACGTAGGTAGCTCGGTACGGAGGCCTAGGCCATTTCATCTAGCACCACATGGGGCGCGGCTCGGGTGGCTCGGCCCAGAAATCCGATCCGTTTCAGCAAGAGATGCCACGAAATACACCGAGGGTCAGCTCAAGGTGGGGGGGGGGGTTGTGGATCAGCTGGTTCAACCAGGAGCTGGGGCGCGGGTAGGCTGGCAGGGCGTGGGGCACGGGGACAACACGCGGGTAGGCCAGCGGGGCTCCAGGCAGTGCACAGGCAGGCCGCGGGCAGGCGGGCCAGCGGCCGGCGGCAGCCTGGCAGGCCGGTTCGGCGAGGCTCGGGCCGGCGGTGTTCGGCCCAGAACACCGGTGTGCCGCGAGGGCAATGCAGTTCATGAAAGTCGTGGGTAACGTGGCCTTGGTCGTTGGAGCCTTTGTCGACTCATTGCAGATTCTTTGCCATGCCGAAGGAATCTTCTCGAAGAGATCGGCAGAGGGAGTTGGGCCATGTTAGTTTTTCCCGCACCCTCCGCGTTTAGGGATGATAACAATTGGTTCAACAAAGAGTAAGAAAGTTGAACAACAATTGTTTACAATACATCACACCAATTCCTTTTAAACAAAGATGAGAAGAAGGAAATGAATAATACTCAAGGTAAACCCCCTAACTTTGCTCGTTGCTCGATGATGAAGTCATGGGAAGATGAAGATGATGTCATCGTTCGTCGCGTCTGCCACGCACATCCAACTCAAACTTGTGCGATAGTTCATTGATGACGATGAAGAGGGAATATTGGTCGAAGATGTCCCGTGTCGAAGGGGGTTACGAGGAAGATCATTATTCGTTTTTGATGGTGTTCTTCATTGGGATCCTTCTCCCAATATTTCTCCCAAGTTCATCCTTTCTCTCCCCTCCACCCAAAATGAAATAGTTTCCAAATAATAGATTAGGATCTATTATGTACATTGGTATAAATTCAAATTGTGTGATTTAATTAGATGATTTTACTCATTTAATTAATGGGGTGGAGTTGGCATAACAATTCAAATTGTAGATTTATATTAAGTGGCTCTACCTAATTAATGCTTTAGAGGTGTCACTAAATAAATTAAAGGGAAATTGGCAACATTATGATGGATAAGGTTAAGCTGATTCTCTCTTTTTAATGGGGAGTTGTGGATGTTTTTCCCTCCCACATTAATAGTGCGTAAAGCCTCATGTTCTCCCCATGTCATAACTTCTCACAGGAGGTTATGCTCGGGTGGGACCCACCACCATAACCTCTCATAGGAGGTTAAGGTGTTGTGGTCCCTTCTCCAACTCCCTTGTGGAGGTTTTAACGACCCAACCTCTACATGACAGTTAAAAATAAAATAATGTGAGCTTACATTATTTTCTTACTTCACACAAAACCCCCAAAACTATCTTTTATCCTCAAATCACTGTCGTCGAAGTGGAAGTCTTCTTAAGTGAATATCGGCACTACGTAGTCAATAGTGCTCTCAGATTTCAATTCTTAGCACTGGCTGAAACATTATAAAACCACCTCGTACGTTTACTGAATGTACCTGAAAAAATATTCAGAAATTGATTCCAGGAACACCGGGTGTCAGAATCATATGCCATCAGTTTTCAAAGAGTCATAAAAATCCCATGTTTTAAAAAACATTCCACTGGATTTTCGGGTCTTTACATTCTACCCACTATATGGATTTACAACCTCGTAAGATACAACTCGAACTAAGGGAATAAATGGTGGTATTGAGCATGCATATGAGACTCCCCCTCCCATGTTCTTTCCTGGAGGTTCTCGTGCTACCAGCGAACGTGCACCATAGGTATCAACTGTCCATGTAGGACCTGCTCCTATCGATCCTCAATATACGTTGGAACCTCTGTGAGAGTCTCACCATCATCGATGTCTATCCCTCTATGGTCGATGATGTGAGAAGAGTCGTTCATGTATCCCATTAGATGGGATAGGTGGAAGAAGTTGTGCAACTGGTGAAACTGAGGTGGAAGAGACAAGCGGTAAGACACCTCGCCTACTCTACTGAGGACCTGGAAATAACCGATGAATCTCTGAAATTACTTGCCGCCTCAGCCAAATCTCTGTAGACCTCATTGAGGTGAGACCCATAGAAAGACGTGGTTTCCATCCTCGAACTCTAGAGGTCTCCGTCTCCTGTCGGCATATGACTTTTTCCTGCTCAGACCAGTCTTCGTCTACTCCTGGATGATTTTCCCCTTCTCTGTGGTAGCTCATACCATCTCTGGTCCCAACAGTACTGACTCCACAGGGTCTATCTAGCACAAGGGTGATCTTCAAGGTCGCCCGTACAATGCCTCAAAAGGTGTCATCCCTATGGTGGAGTGATAAATGATGTTGTATGAAAACTCCATAAAAGGTAAGTGGTCCACCTAGCTGCGACTGAAGTTGAGGACACAAGCACATAGCATGTCCTCGAGGGTCTAAATAGTCCGCTCAGTCTGACCATCTGTCTGAGGATGGAAGGCGGTGCTTAGACGAAGTTGTGTCCTGAAAGTCTCCTGCAACCCCTTCCATAGTTGGGAAGTAAACCGTGCATTGTAATCGAAGAAAATCGTCTAAGGTATAACATGTGGCCGCACAATCATCTGCACGTGGAGGCATCCCAAGATCTCTACTATACCCTTCCTTCTGATTGGTAAGAAGTGGACCGACATGGTGAGTCAGTCAACGATCACCCAAATCGAATCATGACCCCTGGATGTACGTGGAATATCTGTCATGAGGTCCATGTATATCCCATCCAACGTCCACTCTGGGACCTCTACAGGTTGAACCAAGTCTATTGGTTATTGGTGCTCCGCCTTCACTTGCTGACAAGTAAGGCATCGGGAGACAAACTATACTACCACCTTCTTTATACCTTGCCACTAGTGCTGTCGTCTAAGGTCCTGATGCAGCTTCCCCAGACCTGGATGTACCGCTTGAGCGGATGTGTGGAACTCCCTCAACACTTCCTCTTGATGTGCTATTGGTACCCAGGTACGTCCTATGAAGAGGATGACATGCTCCCCACATTCAGAAAATACACCAGGTGCCTACCCTATGGGTATCTGAGCATGTCATATCTCACAGCCAGCCTCTCCTCAATGCGCCTCCCAGAATCGCTGAAGAAGTGGGGGAGTGACTATAAGAGACTTTAGAAAGGCTGCTCATTCTCTATCCACAAAGGATATCTGTAAGGCAACAAGCTGATCTATCACATCACATAGAAACTATATAGCAGATCTCTAGCTGAGTGCATCTGTTACAACATTCCCCATTTCAGGAGTATAGACTATCTCAAAGTCATAGTCCTGGAGGAACTCAATACATCGGCGTTGTCTCAGGTTCAGGTCTGTCTGAGAGAAGATATACCTGAGACTCTTGTGATCAAAGTACACGGTAAAACACTCTACCATAAGATAGTGTTGCCAAATCTTCAAGGGGAAAACCACTACTACTAACTCTAGGTCATGGGTAGTGTAGTTCTTCTCGTTATGTCTCAACTGAAGAGAACCATAAGTGATCGCTGCTCGTTCCTGCATTTGGACACACCTGAGTCTCGTCCCTGAGGTGTCGCAGTAGACTACATACCCTACTACTTCTTCTAGAAGCCTCATGATGGGCGCACTAATCAGTCTCTACCTCAGCTCTTGAATTCTCAGCTTGCATCTCTCCGACCACATGAAGGTTTTCCCCTTTTTTGTCAAGGCTGATAGTGGTGGTGCAACTTTGGAGAAGTCTGGAATGAACCTCCGGTAGTATCCAGCTAAAGCAAACATCCCTCCCCCTTGGGGGAGTGGGGGTAATGGTAACATCCCAAGTAAGTAATGAATAATAGATATATTTATCTATGTCTATTAATGATTAAGATAGTGTTATAGAGGCTTAAAATGGAAATAAATACAATCTTATGCATGGAATACACTAATATTCTTAAACGATTGTTTTAGTGCCTTTTGATGGAAAACCATTTTTGAATCTATATTTTGACAATTTTATAAACTATGTTTGTCAAAATAAACTTATTCTTTATGATTGGGACATCAAAATTTACCTTGTGTGAATTTTTGGTATTTTTCTAACAATGTTCATTTTTTTTAATGAATAGTGAAAAATACTGCATTCTACATCAAAACTGCTTTTTAACCTAATTTATTTATTTGATTAGATTATGTTTTGAATTGGTTTTGAAGTGAAATTATAATATATTGTTACCATTTTATCCAATGGTGGTCATTGGAATCAATTTCACTTTGAAATTAGACTTAAACTGGTGTCAATCTTTTGATACTTATTGTTTTGTAAAAACACGCTATTTGCTCTGGCAGCGGGAATTAATTATTGAATTAATTAATGTGACTTATATGATTTGAATTTTGTAAAAATGGAATTCATTTTTGAATTCGGAATATCAAATATAGCTTAGGGTGAATTTTTGGTAATTTTCTGAAAAACTTCAATTTTTGATGAATAGTGAAACCACTAAGTGGTAATCAAGCAAACTGATTTTTCAGTTAAATGAAAGTTTACCACTAATGTGTATTGAATTTTGAAAATCCGACATACATGGTTGTCATTAAGAAGTAAAATGTGGTTCAATGAGATTATAATATTTTTTGGTGAATAGTAACTTATTAAGTTCTTAACCGCGATTAGTGGTAATTAGGGTAGTTTAAGGTATAAATAATGCTTTAATAATAGGAAATGACCTAGAAACATGTCCCATCCTTATTGGTTGTTTCATGGCCGACCAAGACAAGCAATGGGTCAATTTGGGGAACCCATGGAGACACTTTGGTTTGGAAATGACATAAATAGCTTTTTATTAAATGTTAAGGTAAAAATGACACAAACAAGAGATGTTCTACGAAAACAATTTTTACATGGGGTTATAAAGATCATATTTTTGATTATAAATATTCATTGGAAATATAAAAATATTTCCTACATCATAGTATTTGTTTTATGATTTTTAGACATTAAATAAATTAAATTATTTATGACATAATAATGATGCAGCGATGACATCATTATTTGACGATTTAAATAAAATGGAAAGACAATGTAAAATATATGAACTAGACATGGTCAAAACCAATTGGATGAGTGGATTTCAAAGCCTTATCACCTTATCCACGAATTATATCAATGTGAGACCTTTTGAAACCGAAACACATTTTCAAATAAAGTAATATTTCATTACTTTCCAAAAGTGCCCCTCCTCTCCTCTTATAAAAGGCCCCCAACTCTACCTCATTTCACACACACCTCAAGCCTTTGGCTCGGCAAACCCCTGCCCATTTACTATTTCCACATCCCTCTACTCATCCTAGAGGATTTCCTTTGGGCATAATCCTTTCAAAGGAATCCTTTAGGCTCAAATCAAAAAGAGTAACACTTTTAAAGGTAATTCACTCTCTCATGTTCATTTTTTTTATTTTGCTTCTCCAACCCCCTAAACTCTTTTTATTTACTTCTTTTGTAACAACACCAGTATCTTCAATATACTAGGATGTTGTTATAAGATTTATTAGAGCTACACTCTCACACAACTACATCAAATGGTTAAAGAACATACGGTTTCCGTGGTTGGCGAAATTCTGCCTCCCGAAACGATGATTGTTCAACACTCATTTAACACCTTTAAAGGTGGCCATTATGATGTCACTATTTTTATATATGATATATAATATGTTTATAGTTTCCTTAAGCTTCTGTTTTTTTCATTTTGGGCATACCTTTATGGTTTCCATTATGGGTAAACACGATATCTTCATTTTAGGAAGTGCGGACTACCGCCCCCTCAAAGTGATTTGATTCGTTAAATACCATATGTGGGACATATAAAGGATGGAACTGTGATATTATATATGATATTATACTGGAATTATAATATACCTTTATATCATTATGATTTCATTCTATAAAATCCGAAATAGAAATGAAAGTAGCGTTCATGCGTACGTACGGCTTACCGTCTCCATGAACGATGCATTTCATTTCTTACCTCTAAATGATTATGTAATATTATAAATGCATGTATGTACTGGATATATATGACATATATGATATCTACATCATGAATAACATTCTGGATATAATGAACCTTTGACCAAATTAACAACATGTAAGTGTAAGAAGTCTATTTTTGACATAAGAACCAAATACCGACAAAATTAACATTATTAACTTAACTGATTACATGATGTTCATAACATGGTATAAAAGGAATAATTAACTTGAAAAAGGTTCTTAAGCAAGTAGAGATTAACTCAAGTTTATTATTCAGGATATTAAAGAACCGTCGGGTCACATCGGATACGAGGTATGGGACTTCGTCTCAATCTCCTTTCATTGAGGCATATTTTATTTTATACACAACTTTCTTTTATACGGTGTATAAACCCCTTTGAATTTTACGTTTATTCAAAAGGAATCTTTTTTTATACGAAGCATTTGCTAAACGAAAAAAGGGAATGTTTTTTTCGTACGTATGCGGCGACAACGACTTCTCCGCCGTCGTGACCGTTATTTGAGTTTCGGCTTCCTCTATAAGCCATACCTTCTTTTTAAAAGAAAAATAAATACCATGTTTTACTTTTCTTTTATTTTAGTATTGAAAATGGTTTTCATAATGTTTTTATATCAATGTCTTGTATTGATATCTCGTGATTGAAATATGGAAATTTTATCTTTCCTTTATGCATGTTTTATGTGATATGATTATGTTATGGTTCTTGGGCATTATTATGAAGATGGGTGGTTCCGTGATAAACTAAGGGCGGGTGAGCCCGTTATAGCTCTCCAATGCATTGGGTAACGCGAAGGAGTGAAACGTTAAGGTTTCTCCGAAGAGATTTTAGGGAATATACTGTGATGGGTATTCCAAACGTAACCAAGAGGGTTACTCCCTACGTAAGAATGTTATGAATGCCTCAAGTTACCTTTATGTCCTATGATTTCTATGATTTATTCATGATTTTATGAGGTATGTTAAAGTGCCTATGTTTTATGTGTAAAGTATGATTTCATTCTTATGTATATATGAACTCATGTTTCCTTTCCATGTTTTTTTTATAACCCATACTGAGTTTTTATGCTCATCCCATGTTTTTGAAATGTTTTTCACAGGTCAAGGGAAAGGTACATGATAAGATGATAGAGTCAAGGATGTGTCAAGAAATAATCCATGTTTTATTTTAAATGTGTTTCCATTGATGGGAATGAAGAATACTATCTTTATGTAACCACTTTGTTTATATGTGGAATGTAATGCAAGTTTTATGATCTAATTCTCTAAAACTCTAAACCTGAAAAGATCCTCAACGT
The DNA here is from genome assembly GCA_963277665.1 of Viscum album. Lineage (NCBI taxonomy): Eukaryota > Viridiplantae > Streptophyta > Magnoliopsida > Santalales > Viscaceae > Viscum > Viscum album. The sequence goes on from OY728135.1 coordinate 1,299,518,020, forward strand.
GTAATCTTGTAATAACTCAAGATTAAGAATGGTTTAAGACTGGGGCCTTATAGTTGGTATCAAAGGTCGGTTTATATAACTTTAGGAGTTAGAAATCTATTAAATGATTATCCAAAAATATTTTTTTTCGAAATGATATAGCATTTAAAGATTACCATGTTGCTTCATCTAAGACATGTTTGTTCAGAATGGTTTTCCGCAGAGGAAACAGGGAAGCAGTGCTAGGAAGGAATACAGAAGGAAATAACCTTCCGAATCAGCATCCAGAAATGGTCGGAATTGGAACTGAACAGTTTGTTGCAGTAATGGCGCAGTTGACTCAAGCGATAAATGGCGGTGGTATCCATGCACGAGATCAACTAGAACAACCGCAGAGGAACATGTCAGTGGTGGAACATTTCATGAGGCAACATCCACCATTATTCAGAGGATCATCTGACCCTGTGCCATCTGAAGGGTGGATTAAAGCATTGGAGAAGATTTTTGATGTCATGGGGTGTTCAGACAATCAAAAGGTTAGTCTTTCTATTTACTGTTTGGAGGGTGAAGCAGATCAGTGGTGGTCTATGGTTAAAAATATCAGGGACGCCGATGAGATTGATGCTCTTGACTGGGATGAATTCAAAGGTATGTTTCTTGAGAAGTATTTTCCTAAGGCTGTTCGACTTAGGATGGAAAAGCAATTCTTGGAATTGAGGCAAGAGGAAGACTCAGTGGCTGCCTATGAAGAAAGGTTCACTCGTTTGGCAAGGTATGCTTCAAATTTTATCCGGGACCTTGATAGTAAAATCAATCGTTTCTACTCAGGATTAAAGCCAAAGTATCGAAGGGCATTAGCTTCTCGTGAGTTTAAAAGTTATGAAAAGCTTGTTCGATGTGCTGAGAAGGTGGAAATGGAGTTTGCCGATGACCAAGTGTTCTATAACAACCAGTAGAAGAAGAGACCGAGGTGGAAGGAGAAAGGTAAGAATTCTTCAAAAAAAGTCTGATGGTAAGAGAACTAAGTTTCCAGTTTGTGATAAATGTGGCGAAAGGCATGCTAGGGAATGTCTTCTAAATTCTGGAAAGTGCTATCGATGTAGTAAGATGGGACATAAGGCTCGTGATTGCACTGAAAAGGATCAAGGTGAAGGTAAGAACAAATTTGATTTACAGTTGGTGAAATGTTTTAAGTGCAATGAGATGGGTCACTATGCAAATGAGTGTCCGACAAGGAGCTTGAGTGATGGGATGCAGTTAGACTACAAGCGGAAAGGGGTGGTGAAATCCTTTGCAACTACTTCAGCAGATGTCGGGCCATCAAATGAAGTTGTATTAGGTACTTTGTTTTTTCAGACTTTGCCAATGTGTTGTTTGATTCGGGGTATACACATTCTTTCATCTCTGAAACCTTTTCTAGTAAAATGGGTATACCATCTCAAGAAATGACTCCTAAACTTTTGGTAAAAACACCTGAGGGAAATGTTGAGGCAAAAAGAATTTATAAGAATATTCCTATCCTTATCTGTGGAAAGAACCTACTTGAAAACCTTATTGTTATACCTCTAGTAGAGTTTGATGTTATCCAGGGTATGGATTGGCTCTCTATTTACCATGCTAAGATTGACTGTAGAGCTAAAGAAGTTTCTTTTCAGAAATACTTTCAGTTTGTTTACAAGAATGAACCCTTACTTTTGATAACATATCAAGAGGCCGAGAAACTTGTAAAAGATGGAAATGAATGTTACCTTGCACGCATCGTTGAAAATAAAGGAACTGTTCAGATTAATGATGTGCCAGTGGTAAATGAGTATCCTGATGTTTTTCCTGATGAGTTGCCTGGAATAATACCAGATCGGGAAGTTGAGTTTACTGTTGACTTAGTTCCTGATGCTAAGCCAATTTCAAAACCCCCTTATCGAATGGAACAAATTGAACTTTTAGAGTTGAAGGATCAATTGAAATATTTATTAGAGAAAGGTTTCATTAGACCTAGCACATCACCATGGGGTTCTCCTGTTTTATTTGTTAAAAAGAAAGATGGTTCTATGAGACTTTGCATTGATTATAGAGCCTTGAATAATATCACTGTTAAGAACAAATATCTTTTGCCTCATATCGATGATTTGTTTGATCAGCTCCAGGGAGCTTAGTTTTTTTCAAAGATTGACTTGAGATCGGGGTACCATCAGCTGAAGGTAAAGGAGGCAGATATTCTGAAGACCGCGTTCCTTACGAGATATTGCCATTATGAATTTGTAGTAATGCCTTTTGGGCTATCCAATGCACCTGCTGTATTCATGGACTTAATGAATAGAATTTTCCATGAGTTCTTGGATAAGTTTGTGGTGGTTTTCATTGATGATATTTTGGTGTTTTCTAAAAGTAAATAGGAGCATGAAAAACATTTAAGGGTTATCTTGCAAACTTTAAAAGAAAAGAAACTGTATGGGAAATTCAGCAAGTGTGAGTTTTGGTTACAAAAAATTTCTTTCCTTGGTCACATTGTTTCTAAAGATGGAATAACTGTTGATCCTGCAAAAACAAAAGTTGTGGAAGAATGGCCAAGACCCACAAATGTAACTGAGATTCGTAGCTTCTTTGTTTTGGCGGGCTATTACCGAAGGTTTGTTAGAAATTTTTCATGGTTATCTAGTCCAATGACTAAGCTAACTCGGAAGGGTGTCAAGTTTATCTGGACAAAAGAATGTGATGATTGTTTTCAGGAATTGAAAAGAAGATTGGTGAATGCTCCAGTTTTGGCACTACCTTCCAGGAATGGTGAGATTGTTGTATATAGTGATGCTTCATTGAAAGGACTTGGTCGCGTCCTAATGCAGAATGATCAGGTAATTGCTTATGCTTCACGACAGTTGAAAACTCATGAGGTAAATTACGCTACAAATGATTTGGAATTAGCTGCTGTTGTTTTTGCTTTATAAATTTAGAGGCATCATTTGTATGGCGTAAAGTGTGAAATATATACCGATCACAAAAGTTTAAAGTATATATTCACTCAGAAAGAGTTAAACATGAGACAAAGGAGATGGCTGGAATTAATCAAGGATTATGATTGTACAATTCATTACCATCCGGGAAAAGCAAATAAAGTGGCTGATGCTTTGAGTTGAAAAAGTAATGCTTCATTAACAATGTTGCGTTTGGAACGTGATCCTTTGGTTAAGGATTTGATGTACTTTGGCATAGAATTTGTTGGTGCAGGAAGTCCTTCTGTTTTGTTTCAGGTATCAGTGAGATCTTCTCTATCAGATAGAATCAAGCAGGCACAGAAGCAAAACAGTGAGTTGTAGAAAAAGGTAGAGCTGGTTCAGAAAGGTAAGTTCCCTGAATTCAACATTGATAATGATTGTGTTTTGAGATTTGGGAAGAGATTGTGTGTGCCTTGTGATTCATAGTTGAAGAGAGAGTTGTTACGTGAAGCTCATAGTTCTCCGTTTTCAGTTCATCCGGGCAGTACTAAGATGTATAGAGATCTGCGGGAGTATTACTGGTGGGATGGAATGAAAAGAGATATTGGTGATTTTACTGTGAAGTGTTTGACATGTCAACAGGTTAAAGCAGAGAGGCAGTTACCGAAAGGGATGCTTCAGCCTTTACCAGTGCCAGAGTGGAAATGGGAGAATATATCCATGGACTTTGTTGTTGGATTACCGAAGACATCTCGAGGTAATATTGCAATCTGGGTTATTGTTGATCGCTTGACCAAATATGCTCATTTCCTTGCTATACGAGATACTTTCCCTCTTGATCAACTTTCCCGTTTGTATCTTAAAGAGATAGTCAGGTTACATGGAGTTCCTCTCTCCATTGTATCAGATCGTGATCCAAGGTTTACTTCTAACTTTTGGAAAGGCCTTCAGAAGTCGTTGGGTACTAAATTAAATTTTAGTACAGCTTTTCATCCTCAATCAGATGGGCAGTCATAACGAACAATTCAGACATTGGAGGATATGCTACGAGATTTTTCTATGGATTATCAGGGAAGTTGGGACCAACATATTTCTGTGGTTGAGTTTTCATATAATAACAGTTTTCATTCCAGTATACAGATGGCACCATTTCAGGCATTATATGGGAAGCGGTGTCGAACTCCAGCTTTCTGGGATGAAGTGGGTGAAAGAAAGTTGATGGGACCAGAATTGGTAGAAGAGATGGTAGAAAAAGTTCAGCTGATTCAGAAACACATGAGAACAGCTCAGAGCAGGCAGAAGAGTTATGCGGATAACCGGAGGAAGGATCTATCTTTTGAGGTAGGTGATCATTTTTTTCTCAAGGTTTCTCCTTGGAAAAGCGTGATGAGATTTGGTAAGAAAGGAAAGTTGAGTCCAAGGTTTGTTGGACCATACGAAATTCTGGAGAGAGTTGGATCAGTTGCATACCGAGTGGCTTTACCTCTGAGTTTATCTCAGGTACACGATTTTTTTCACGTTTCGATGTTGAGAAAGTATATGCCAGATCCATCTCATGTTTTGAGTCCAGAGGTAGTTCAGCTGGAAGAGAACCTATCTTATGAGGAACAACCGGTCCAGATTCTTGACCACAGGGAGCAAGTGTTACGGAATAAGGTGATCCAGCAGGTAAAGGTTTTGTGGAAAAACCACATGATTGAAGAGGCAACATGGGAATCTGAAAATGCAATGAGGGATAAGTACCCCCATTTATTCGATATGTAAATAAATTGCGGGGACACAATTTTCTAAAGGGGGGAAGGATGTAACATCCCAAGTAAGTAATGAATAATAGATATTTTTATCTATGTCTATTAATGATTAAGATAGTGTTATAGAGGCTTAAAATGGAAATAAATACAAACTTATGCATGGAATACACTAATATTCTTAAAAGATTGTTTTAGTGCCTTTTGATGGCAAACCATTTTTGAATCTATATTTTGACAATTTTATAAACTATGTTTGTCAAAATAAACTTATTCTTTATGATTGGGAAATCAAAATTTAACTTGTGTAAATTTTTGGTATTTTTCTGACAATGTTCATTTTTTAATGAATAGTGAAAAATACTTCATTTTACATCAAAACTGCTTTTTAACCTAATTTATTTATTTGATTAGATTATGTTTTGAATTGGTTTTGAAGTGAAGTTAGAATATATTTTTACCATTTTATCCAATGGTGGTCATTGGAATCAATTTCACTTTGAAATTAGACTTAAACTGGTGTCAATCTTTTGATACTTATTGTTTTGTAAAAACACGCTATTTGCTCTGGCAGCGGGAATTAATTATTGAATTAATTAATGTGACTTATATGATTTGAATTTTGTAAAATGGACTTAATTTTTAAATTCGGAATATCAAATATAGCTTAGGGTGAATTGTTTGATATTTTCTGAAAAACTTCAATTTTTGATGAATAGTGAAACCACTAAGTGGTAATCAAGCAAACTGATTTTTCAGTTAAATGAAAGTTTACATCTAATGTGTATTGAATTTTGAAAATCCGACATACATGGTTGTCATTATGAAGTAAAATGTGGTTCAATGAGATTATAATAATTTTTGGTGAATAGTAACTTATTAAGTTTTTAATCACGATTAGTGGTAATTAGGGTAGTTTAAGGTATAAATAATGCTTTAATAATAGGAAATGACCTAGAAACATGTCCCAACCTTATTGGTTGTGTCATGGCCGACCATGAAAAGCCATGGGTCAACTTGGGGACCCCATGGAGACACTTTGGTTTGGAAATGACATAAATAGCTTTTTATTAAATGTTAAGGTAAAAATGACACAAACAAGAGATGTTTTACAAAAACTATTTTTACATGGGGTTATAAAGATCAGATTTTTTATTATAAATATTCATTGGAAAGCTAAAAAGATTTCATAGATCATAGTATTTGTTTTATGATTTTTAGACATTAAATAAATTAAATTATTTATGACATAATAATGATGCACCGATGACATCATTATTTGACGATTTAAATAAAATGGAAAGACAATGTAAAATCTATGAACTACACATGGCCAAAACCAATTGGATGAGTGGATTTAGAAGACTTATCACCTTTCCACGAATTATATCAATGTAGGACCTTTTGAAACCGAAACACATTTTCAAATAAAGTAATATTTGTTTACTTTCTAAAAGTGCCCCTCCTCTCCACTTATAAAAGGCCCCCACCTCTACCTCATTTCACACACACTTCAAGCCTTTGGCTCGGCCAAACCCTGCCCATTTACTCTCTCCACATACCTCTCCTCATCCTATAGGATTTCCTTTGGGCAGAATCCTTTCAAAGGAAGCCTTTAGGCTCAAATCAAAAGGAGTTACACTTTTAAAGGTAATTCATTCTCTCATGTTCATTTTTTTTATTTTGCTTCTCCAACCCCCTAAACTCTTTTTATTTACTTATTTTGTATCAAAACCAGTATCTTCAATATACTAGGATGTTGTTATAAGATTTATTCGAGCTACACTCTCACAAAACTACATCAAATGGTTAAAGAACATACGGTTTCCGTGGATGGAGAAATTCTGCCTCTCGAAACGATGATTGTTCAACATTCATTTAACACCTTCAAAGGTGGCCATTATGATGTAACTATTTTTATATATGATATATAATATGTTTATGTTTTCCTTAAGCTTCTGTTATTTTCATTTTGGGAATACCTTTATGGTTTCCATTATGGGAAAACACGATATCTTCATTTTAGGAAGTGCGGACTACCGCCCCCTCAAAGTGATTTGATTCGTTAAATACCATATGTGGGACATATAAAGGATGTAACTATGATATTATATATGATATTATACTGGAATTATAATATACCTTTATATCATTATGATTCCATTCTATAAAATACGAAATAGAAATGAAAGTAGCGTTCATGCGTACGTACGGCTTACCGTCTCCATGAACGGTGCATTTCATTTCTTACCTCTAAATGATTATGTAATATTATAAATGCATGTATTTACTGGATATATATGACATATATGATATCTACATCATGAATACCATTCTGGATATAATGAACCTTTGACCAAATTAACAACATGTAAGTGTAAGAAGTCTATTTTTGACTTAAGAACCAAATACCGACAAAATGAACATTATTAACTTAATTGATTACATGATGTTCATAACATGGTATAACAGGAATAATGAACTTGAAAAAGGTTCTTAAGCAAGTAGAGATTAACTAAAGTTTATTATTCCGGAGATTAAAGAACGGTCGGGTCAAGTCAGATACGAGGTATGGGACTTCGTCCCAATCTCTTTTCATTGAGGCATATTTTATTTTATACACAACTTTCTATTATACGGTGTATAAACCCCTTTGACTTTTACGTTTATTCAAAAGGAATCTTTTTTATATGAAGCGTTTACTAAACGACAAAAGGGAATGTTTTTGTCGTACGTATGGGGCGACGATGACTTCTCCGCCGTCGTGACCGTTATTTGAGTTTCGGCTTCCTCTAAAGCCATACCTTCTTTTTAAAAGAAAAATAAATACCATGTTTTACTTTTATTTTATTTTAGTATTGAAAATGGTTTTCATAATGTTTTTATATCAATGTCTTGTATTGATATCTCGTGATTTAAATGTGGAAATTTTATCTTTCCTTTATTCATGTTTTATGTGATATGATTATGTTATGGTTCTTGGGAATTATTATGAAGACGGGTTGTTCCGTGATAAACTAAGGGCGGGTGAGCCCGTTATAGCTCTCCAATGCATTGGGTAACGCGAAGGAATGAAACGTTAAGGTTTCTCTGAAGAGATTTTAGGGAATATACTGTGATGGGTATTCCAAACGTAACCAAGAGGGTTACTCCATACGTAAGAATGTTATGAATGCCTCAAGTTACCTTTATGTCTTATGATTTCTATGATTTATTCATGATTTTATGAGGTATGTTAAAGTGCCTATGTTTTATGTGTAAAGTAGGATTTCATTCTTATGTATATATGAACTCATGTTTCCTTTCCATGTTTTTTTTATAACCCATACTGAGTTTTTATGCTCATCCCATGTTTTTGAAATGTTTTTCACAGGTCAAGGGAAAGGTACATGATAAGATGATAGAGTCAAGGATGTGTCAAGAAATAATCCATGTTTTATTTTAAATGTGTTTCCATTGATGGGAATGAAGAATACTATCTTTATATAACCACTGTGTTTATATGTGGAATGTAATGCAAGTTTTATGATCTAATTCTCTAAAACTCTAAACCTGAAAAGATCCTTAACGTGTAATCTTGTAATAACTCAAGATTAAGTATGGTTTAAGGCTGGGGCCTTATAGTAATCCTGGAAACATCTTTTGAATAGATGTCCCCATGTTTTGTCACTCATGTTTGGAACTAAAAATAATCAAAACTCCTTCTACCATGAGGGTACGGTTGGCCGACTCAATAGTGAACGTCATCGCCCTTCTATGCGTGAGTTTAACCTGAGCTGCCTGGGTTTCCTTTTTCACCGACTAAGGGAAACCTAATCCCAATGATGTAGATAAACCACAGCCTTTATGCCTAATACAGTCAATCTGTGTATGAAATGTGGTTATCCAGTCCACACCCAAACTAACTTCGTAGGGCCTCGATGCTGCCACCAAGAGATTCCATATGAAACTCTCTCCATACGGGTCAGATCACACCATCGACATGAGTGTGATTGTCTAGTCTCCTCTCAAAGGTATCTCTAGATGTGAGGGTTATGTCAACGGTTAAACCAGAAACTCTAGGTCTGATACAAGACTCGTAGAAGGAAGGAATGATTGGTACCTATGTCTATTGATATGACAGCTAGTAGTAGACATAGACCGTACCTAGAAAAATTTCACGAGCCCTTGGGTCACATTCCTTGACCGCATGTAGTTATTCGCTTCCCCTGCCCTCCAGCTCCTTGAGCCTGGCGGGGACTATAAAGGCGGGTGGTTGTATCATGTGGAAATGTACACCACCTAATGCTGCTCTCCTAGCTCTGCTTCTACGTCTGTGCCCTGCAGATTCATCTATCCTTAACACTTCCACTTCTTGAAACATTTTGCACGCTCAAGTTTTTGAGACTGGTTCCAGTTTCATGATTTTCCATTGCTAATGTTCACTGGATATATCTGATCATTAAAAGAACATTCAACAGAAAAGGTTCTCTCTAGAATCTAGAGAAATGGTGCTTGCATAGATATCCTAAAAGTAACCTCACTTAGTAGTCTGAGTCCCAAATCACTGATCCTAATATATTAATCGAGTACCGGAAATGATCTGTACACCTCGCTGAATTATCAGCTACCGACATGTCATCCTGACGAAGCTGTACAAGCTCTAGAAGGCTCTCAGCCACCTCATCAAGACTCTCCTCAAACACCTATGATTCGGGATCATCTCAGAACCAGTGGGGTATCTGATGCTGAAACACATGTAAGGCACTTAGCCGACATGTGTCATCTACCAGTACCACCGGCTGTAACAAGTTACCAACAGGTAGTGATATAGATGACACACTACCTAAAGGTACAATTGTAGGCAATGGTCCACGTACCAAAGCCTCATCACTATACAGACCAACCTCATGGTCACTCACTTGAAAAATCTAGTAGTTACGATCACTATCTGCTCTAAGGGTGTCTCAACTAGGTGGAGATCTCTCTAAATCACCTACAGCCAATCATATGTTTCCTGGGAATCTGTCTCGCATCATAACCTCTGAGGCCTTTGCCGCTGGAACTCATGCAACATGCTCAGACGGTGTGCACTCTCTTTTACTGGGGCTGGTGGAATTGGTGTCTCAATGGGTAGTGGTATTGCTGGTTCCTCTACTGGATAAGGTACCTGCACCAAGGCCTCGTTTCTTGGTGGGACATCATCATGTACTCTCTTGAAACTCAAACTGGTTTTCTGCATGGTGGTATCCTGAACAGATGTGACACGATCAAGAGTTATACCTAGTGAGATGAACTGGTTGAGATGACTTAAAACAAACTTTTGAAAACACACAATTAATCAGTGTTTTCATGCTCTTATTCGGAGATTAGAATTCAGGGTCCTGGTGTATGGATATATTGGCCGCCTCACCAAAACTGGACTCCATGAACTAAAAACCACACTTGGTACCCTTAAAACAAATGTGTCACAGTAAATAAAGATCAGATTCCTATGTTATGCGGTATAATTGACTCCTCTGATAACAATTTGTCACGACCCTTCCCCTGGGGCCCAGGCTATGACTACCCCAAGCACGCCATCCATAGGCCAAGGGTTGGTGACTAGCACCAAAGGCATAGATCCCTAAAACTGGGAAGGCATTTCCTTAATAATTAGTAAACACACAAAAATAGAGTAAAAACTGGAAGATAACATTAAGTAAAAACAGTATAAAAATGGAGTGTTGTAATGTAAAGGGTCTGAAAATACAAGCCAAACTGAAAAGTATAATGAAACTGAAAAACAAGTACAACTGAAGAAAGGTAAACAACTGATGTATTTTCCACCGAGAATTCCTACAAGAAGGGTAGGTATAGAAGGCCTCCAAAGAACTCAACGTCCGTACATCTCTTCTGAGTACCGTCACTCCATGTGGTCCACTACCGGGTACCATCCAGTCCTGTCCACTCACACTTGGTCAACGTTGTCCAATGTCTGCAACAAAAACAACGAGGTGCAGGAAAAGACCATGCTACGGTGAGTATAAGGATACTCAAAAGGAACCCTGATACCCTCAAGGTCTCACAAAATCCAATAAGGATAATCCAAAAATAATTACATCGACAGATAACCCCACATAGTTATATATCCATACATATACCCAAGTTATCAAATAATCCATCTCAATCACGAGCAAACAAAAGAGTTACTGACTCAGCTGACATAGGTATACAAACTTATATAGAGAGATAGAGATGATCAGATATACCCACCGAATCATCAGAGGTGTCGGACCAACACATGATCCAGGACCAGCTATTCTGTCGGACCAACACATGATCCAGGAACAGAAGTCAGAATCGTCATACCAACATATGATCCAGGAATAGTCGTTAGAGCTGTCATACTAACACTTGATACATGACCAGCTATTCTATCAGACCAACACATGATCCAGGAATAGAAGTCAGAACTGTCACACCAACACATGATCCAAGAACAGTCGTCAGATCTATCAGACCAACACATGATCTAGGACCAGCTATTCTGTCAGAGAAACACATGATTTAGGAATAGAAGCCAGAATTGTCGGACCAACACATGATCCAGGAATAGTCGTCAGAGCACAATCATCCATAGGGTTTCCACAAAGAACGCTTGATTCTGGGAGGGTATGCACCTCAAGCCTAGTGTTGACACATAAAATTCCACAATGTCCCATAAAGATGTATCTAAATGTTCTTTCCCATCATAAGGGTCTTAATTCAATAAACAGCACATCAATCAGATACACTGTCTGTGAGTTATTAGATTTTTTGTCCCGGGGCCCAGTTGGATTCGTGTACAATCCAACCTGGCCATATGTCAACATTACCCTGAACTCTAGTAGGTTATACTCAAAGGGACCGTCGTGCTACTTGAAAACAAGTTCCATTGACGGTTCATCAAACGTTCGTCCAGTGCCAAAGATATGTCCAATGGAAGTAATAGCGTCGGTAATGGGCCTGGGCCCGGTCCGACCCAGTCGGACCCGCTGGGTATGAACCGGCCCGCGGGGCGGGTCGCCCGCTAAATTTGGCCCGGTCTACTGGGCCCATCCCAATGGACTGCAGGTCGGTTTGGCCCGAAGGTAGCCATATAGGTGGCTCGACCTGGAGGTCGGGGTCGATACAGATAGCACCAAGTAGGGCAGGGTTAGGGAGGCTTGGCATAAAAATCCGAGCTGGTTCGGCCAGCGACGTCGCGAAGGACGTTGCGGGCCGGCTCGGGTGGCCAGCGTTGCTTGGCTAGTTCGGCCAGGATCCGGGGCGTGGGCAGGCCATGGGGCATGTGGGCAGCATGCGAGCAGGCTATGGGAAGGCCGCAAGGCGCGTGTGCAGCGCCTGGGAGGCCGATGGGGCACCGGCCAGGCCGCGGGCTGAATGGAATGCAGCCGGCGGCGGCCAGGCAGGCCGGTTCAGCGCGGCTTGGGCCGGCGCGGGCTGGAGGTTTTTGGACGGGAACATGGGTGCACCACAGGGGCAGAGCGGTTCACGGAGGCCATAGGAAGCTTGACATTTTTCATTGCAACCTTCGTCACCTCGTTGCTGGTTCATCGCCATGACGAATGAAACGTCATGAAGAGATCAGCAGAGGGAGTCAGGCCATGTTAGTTTGGCTCGTACTCTCCGCGTTTAGGGATTATAACAATTGGTTCAACAAAGAGGAAGAAAGTTGAACAAATTTTTTTTACAATACATCACATCGAATCCATTTAATCAAATATGATAAGACGAAAAGGAATAATTCTCAAGGTAACCCCCCTATCTTTGATCATTGCTCAACAATGGAGTCATGGGAAGATGATGATGCTGTTGTCGTTCGTCGCGTCTTCCACAAAAATCATATCCAAGCTCGTGCATCAGTTCGTTGACGATGATGAGGAGGGAAGATCGGTCGAAGACCTCCCGCGTCAAAGGGGGTTTCCGAGGAAAAAAGTTGAGGAAGATCATTCTTCGTTTTCGAAGGTGTTCTTCGTTGGGATCCTTCTCCCAATATTTCTATGAAGTTCTTCCTATCTCTCCTCTACACCCAAAATGAAATAGTAGCCAAATAATATATTAAAATCTATTATGTATTTTGGCGTAAATTCAAATTTATTGATTTAATTAAATGAGTCGAATAATTTAATAAATGGGGTGGAGTTTACATAACAATTCAAATTGGAGATTTAAATTAAGTGGCTCCACGTAATTAATGCTTGAGAGGTGGCACTAAATAAATTAAAGGGAAGATGGATCCATTAAGGTGGATAAGGTCAAGGGGTTTCTTATCATTTAATGGAGAGTTGAGGAGGTTTTACCCACCTCCATTAATAGGTGTAAAGCCTCATGTGATCCCCATGTCATAACCTCTCACGAGAGGTTTTGCTCGGGTGTGCCCCACCACCTTATCCTCCCAAGGGAGGTTAAGATGTGGTGGTCCCACCACCAACTCCCATGTTGATGTTTTAATCACCCATTCTCCATATGGTGGTTACGAATAACATAAAGTGAGCTTACATTATTTTATTGACTGAATGGCCCGAAGGCCTCAATTTTTATTTATTTTGGATAAAACCCATTTTAAGGAAAAAAGGGGGAAACCTCACATGACTTTAAAGAAATGGATACATAAGAAAAACCCAGTACCAAAACACGACTACTAGAAATGCCCCTCCCCTGCATCAAAGTCTTTATGGAAAGCCTCCACCAATTCTTGACTACTCAGCAAACTGTCCCGGGAAAAGATACACGGGCCTAGTACCTATGGCTAGGCCATACCCTTTCAATCATCCAAATCTAAATATCCATGCATAGTGGAAGATACCTGCTCTGAGTCCTCATCTGAATCATTTCATTGTAGAAAGTCTGGACCAAGCCATCATCAAAACTAACAAACCATATAATGCTAAAATGATTCAACTTTCCCAACTGTTATGTCCTTACTCCCAAAAAACCAGAGAACCTTAGAACCACCATCCCCAAGATGTGGCTCCACCGCTTACATCTCTCATTCTCATCATCAAAAAGTAGTATGAACAAACAACAATCGAATTTCATCATCCTTATTTTGATGCCAAATGCTACTAGACCAGAGAAAACAGTGAGGAAAAATCCACAAATCACACCTCAACCCCCACTGCCTTGTTTGGAAATGCCACATCTGAGAACCACCTCTGTTAAAGCCAAAATCATAACCAAAATTCCAAATTGGAGACCAAAAGCCATTGAACCCTCCACTGTAGAACACCAAGATCATCAAAAATCACTGATTCCCTAACACCAAAAAAACACCAAAGTATGGATCCAAGGAACCACCAATTATTCCATAGATCAGGACCACCATCATCAAAAATTCTTCACTACTTCACCATCACTTGAAGATTCTCAACAACACTGCCAGAAAACCAAACACCACCATGAGAAAAAACCCAACTCCAATAACTATTGGATATGAGTCAAACCGAAACAAAATCCAAATCAACCTTATGATAAGATGCAACCCCAGATCTGGGCACAAAGCGGACTAAAACAAAAATCAGAAGCAAAAAAAGGATGAATCGGAAACTATTAACGGCACACCTGAAAAAACCCTATCACGATCCAAATCCAACCCCATCGCCACCATCCAGGTCACTCGCAAAGACCCTGACACCATCCAATGCACATCCGGAGACGCAGCAGCACCCTCAAGCTGCGGTAGCTGGGTCTCGACCGTTGGACCAACACTGTGCTTCTATAGATGCCATATCCAACAAAAGAGAGTTTAGCGAGAAGCAAGCCACCAGAAATGTAAAAAATAACTTGTATTAAAAAAATCCATTGGATTTTTGGGTCTTTACAACTATGATGAATTATAGTGATGGATGATGGCATCTATTTTGATATTTTTCTATTAATGGGGATAAAAATTAAATTACATTTTTCTATTTGGTGTTGATAACATGTGTTGGTTTTTATTATTTGTTATAGGATCGAGGAATTTTTTTTTCTAATGAGACATAAAATTACCTATGTTTTTTTGGGTTCTATATTGATTAAATATGCATCCCATATGTTTGACATAATTATATAATAATGTTATGATTTCAAGCCATGATAAAAATTGTTTATGATCGATTATTTCAATACATGATTTTTAATTATATATGTTTATGGAGAAATTGTCTAGGAATGTGGTCCAAATTTTATTATTTCATATTGAATTATTCTAGGTGTTAAATGAGATTATTAATTTTCCATCATGGGGTCCAAATATTTTCGCATGAATTGCAATTTTGATGGGTCCATGGTAGATGAAAAGCATTAAATAAGCACTACAATTCATGATAGAATCATAATTTTATCAATATGAATCATGGTTTTGAATAGAAAAATAAAAAGTGGGATCTCCTAAATTAATATTATGACACTGTCATATTTTGACAGACATATTATAAGAATAGTGATGGGATAATGTAACTATTCATGGAGACAACATTTGGGACTCAACCAAGGGGTGGAATATAATGTTAAAATTGGATGTGAATTTGTTTCAATCAAAATTGAATAATCTTGTAACACACCTATACATACTAATATATATCCTTTTAAATAAAATCATTCACTTTTATAACTTGCTATTCCCGTAACCCGAAGCCTCAATTATAGTAAGTGAATAATATATTTTAATGAAACTATAATAACATGTACATTTTAAATAATAATGGAAAAGATTTATTTATTGATAGGATAATTATTAATTTTGAACATACATGGTCAAAAAAATATTTGATTGAATTTTTAAAATTTCCCTTAGGAATAATCATTTTTTGTAAGATATAAAATATTCTACATAATAATTTGTAATTTTATTTATGATATTTTATTATAATATATTAAATTAACAATTTATTAAATATAAAATTTTATAAAATAAGGATATGATAATATTTTTAAAAAGTGATTAATTTTTACCAAACTATTTTTCAGAAAACTAATTATTTTTTAAATGACCTATTGTATTTCCATTTTAATTATTCAAAATAATAGTTAATAATGAATTTTTTTAATGAAATTTCTAGTTTTTTTATCTTAATATATTAATTTAAATCCAAATAATAATTATTACCAGTCAAATAGTTAATATATAAACAACTTTTTCTTAATAAATGCATTTCTTGAAAAATTGTTTTTTAAATATATTTATTGTATATATTAAATTTAATATTACCACTATTATGAGTGGAATATGACAAAATGGATTCAATATTAGGAATCATAATATGTTATATTAGTTCATATGTGCAACCTATTTCTAGGACATAATGATTATAAAAAATAAATAAATAATTAATTAATATGGTTAATGATAAAAATGATTTTTTCACATCACATGTTATTATTTCAGAATTATTTTTACAAAAATATTGATTTATTATTTCATAAATTCGTTCAAATATATATAATAATTTTTTCTAAATTATCTTATATTTATTGTTTTCTTTTAGTCATAATGGATAAAATAACTTGGTTAAAAACTAGTTACAATGGAGAAAACTAAAATGGTAAAAGTACGTAAATTTATATGATAAGTTACAATGATGCTTAACGATGATTTTTTATATGGATGAAATATATATTGAAAATAAAATCAATTAAAATAATAATTTATCAAATTATGATGTAGCTGGCATGCGATCAACATTCCATTGTTAAATAGATCTAGCTATTTAAATAAATCTCACTCCTCCTCGATTATAAAAGGGTACTCCATAAAATCTCTTTTTCAAAATTCTAAACCTAGTGGGATTGAATTTTTTATCAAAATAAATATCTAACATCATTAGAATCATTATCATTATTTTTTCTTAAAAAATATCATCCCTAGTTTGTTATAGAGGATATCGTAATGTGGTTTCTCTAAATGAATGTAATAATCTTAATAAAGGTTTTTATATTTCATTATACTTTTATATATGACTGAATAAATAGAATAAAATAATGTAAAAGTTTAAAATATACAAATATGCATTTATTTTTGTAGAATAAATTTTATCCATCTCTTTCTCCATCAAAGTTGATACAAAGCCATCTCTTGTTTGTACAGTGGACTATAGTCTCATGAACAAATATACTTTTATTTATATCCATAACTCACATGGATTATCATAATTATAGTGCCACAATTTTTATATTCTAATTTCCCATTACTTAGTTTTGGATTTTACAAATACTTTCTTAATAATATTCCAACTAATATTATATTTCCATAGTGTTTTAGTTTGTATTTTTAGGAAAATATATTTTATAAAAAAAAATATATAAATACTTATAATGTATAATGAATATAAAATTATATTATTAAATATGATACACTAGAGTGATGGTGTTCATGATTCATTGGATGGAGTTCTATCAAAATATTGGTCAGAATTACATATTTTCTTTCAGACTAACAAATGGCATGACCATCCGACTGAAATTGGTACTGATTAATCAGACTAACCTTTATTCAGTTTATGTGATTTAAAATAAATTATAATATCAATCAAATAATTTATAGTTTATGATCAAATTTAGTAGTATTATTTATATTGGTTGGAAAATATAAAATCATTTTAATGGTTCTAAACCAAACAACTTTGGACAAATTAAGAACAAGTCGTTTTTATTTATAAGGTAAAAAAACAAGGATATCAAAGTGAGAAAAATCCATGTCCATGGAAACTATCTCATAAATATTATCTTTTTCGAGATTTATTATGAATAAGAGGTCATTTAAAGTGTTCAGATATGATTCATTTTTAAACTCATGTCATCTAATGATTTTTCTATATAAACATTTCATTATTTTAGATTTTAGATCTTTTAGACAGTTGAATTTAAAAATAATCATCATGAGGTTTTTCAAATACCTTGCACCTATTTGATTTTTGCAATCAGGTTTCGGATCTTGGTACCGATCAAGGGATTATGAGGATATGAAGATGGTGAATTTAATCCATCGAATTGAGGAATTCTAGGGCTTAGAATAAATATAGTACACCCATCATCATTTTGATTTCGTTCATGGTCCAAAAAGACAGAGTTCATACTGATCCATCCGATCAAGGGATTCCAGGGGATTGGATGAATATGTTAATATGAATCATCATATCTTTTATAGTAGTTAATAAAACTATGGATATTATTATTTGGGATTTTTTACTACCATAACTCTTAAGGTTAATGGTAAATTATTTTATAAGCTTATAAGTCATTCTTACTATTATACGATTTTTATTAGTTATTTATACAGGTTATATTTTTCAGAGTTCATGTGTATTGAATTTTTTTAGAAATAATTTATTATAATATTAGTTTTTTGGACTAATTATGATACTTATAAAAAAATATTTTTGAATTAGACAGTACATGGATCAGATTGTAATACTCCAATAATTAGATGATATACGAGTCTGTTCATTTTTTATTAAGAGGATTTTTTTGTTTTAGTTGATTTTTTTAAACTAAAATTCACCCTTATAATAGACATTGGAAAATCTATGATCTATCCATTGGTACGAGAGTAGGTTTTACTAATTTAATTGATAGGTTATTAGTTTTACCCTCAATTAAAAATTTATTATGTGTTGTTGAAATATTTTTTAACCAATATGTTTTATAGAAAAGTGTTTATATTATCATTATAATGAAATTTATTAATGTTTAAACCCTATAAAATCTCAATCCCATCTGACCACTAATTTTTGATGATAATGATTATGACTACAATAGAGATATGAAGAAAATTTTTATTATTAATATTATAGTTGATAATTTTGTTACTCTTACTAGAAAATTCAATATACTGAAAAAATGAAATTACAACATTTACATATCAGGATATGAAAATATATTAATTGAATTACAGATTAATTAATACATTTCTATGTTCAATGACATGGAATAGATATAGTAAAACTTTCTTTTTTGAAGTAGAGAATAATTTTCAAATAATGTATACATTACACATTTTAAAATATCTAAGTTTTTTAGACTAAAAATCTATGATGAGAAAATACTATCAATATTTTTATTATTTAATTGTAAAATCAGTTGAAAAATAGATCAATTATTTCTGAATATTGTCAATAGCTTGTGTTATCTTGGTGTGATAGATTGAAAAGATAGTTTATTGGTTGAAACAATTATAAAAATAATGCATAAAGATTGGGGATCCAAAAAGACAACGTTGGATAATACAAGGATGGTTAAAAATCTAAGACATAATGATTATAGAGGTACTCTCTGGAGATATAATATAAGGATAAAAAGAGGTGAAGAAAATATGGTAAAGGAGAGTGGTACAATTTTTTTATCTGCTTATAATGTTTCTACAAATGTTCAGTGCACTGAGAATGTTTTGAAATATTTAATGAATATAAATGTGATATTTTAATCAGATCTAGTTATTCTATACATATTAGAAATGAGTTAGAAACATTTACATAAGAATGAATAAAATCATGGAAAGAAATACTGGAAATGCATATACAAGAAATGTCATACTAATTAGAATTAAAAGAAATAATATTCTAAAGGTATATGTAAAGAATTTGAAATGGAAAGAAACATATGTGTAGAGACTTGAACCAAGAATTCCTAAATCTAATGAATTATATCTGTTACATTATCATGATTATGAGGAATCAATTTCTAATGGACTAAGAGTTTAGTAGAATTGTTAAACCAAATACAAACATGAGGAAATAATATTCTATTTACAAAAATAATTATTTGAAATAAATAACTTCTTGGATAATAACCTTTTTACATCTTGTATATCCCTTAATATCTTCATTATTATACTTCTTGGATTCATAGGTAAAGGAAAAAAATAAGGGTGAGATCAAATGCTAACTTATGATAAAGTACATTATAAGAAATAATGAATCAATTAAAATAATCATGTTGAAATGTAATGGAATGGAAACATATGTCATTCAAATTACTATGAATGTAAAAATAAATATAGAATGGATAGAAACTGAAACACATGGAATTTAATCAATAAACTCAAAATGAATTGTGTCAATTTATGTGTAGATGCATAATCTCATAGATGAATTATAACTGAAACAAATTGATGGAAATTTTTAATTATTAGACCCATGATTAATTGATACATGGAACTAGTACTATTAGGAACATTAATAAGTTAGTTTGTAACATACTTGGTACAAATCGATTTGGTTTGTACAACCTTATATCTACTATCCAGACCTTTCACAAGATATTTTATGACATACATGTTACAAACATTAGGGATTGGTCTATTATAATTTCATCCCATGAAACTATTTATTCTTCGAGGGGATTTTATTAACCAGCCACCAACCCATATGGATTACCTTAAACAGTCCCCAACCATTGTCTTACCTATCTAAATAATACCTCACATTGAAGGAACAATATAACTTATCAAATATTCATAATGAATAAAGGATATATATTTATTAACATATCTTGAAATTTTCAAATAAATTTCAAAGTATACACTATATAAAAAATGGAATACAATTTAGGACACAATAATATCCATGAAAAATGCTATGGATAATTATGATAAATTCAATTTCAAATTAACTAAGGATATTGGATATATCCAAGGGACTAAAATACATCAAGGAATTTAATGTGAATACTATCCATGACCAAATAAATTATAAACTATACAGAGGATGATTAAGGAAGGTATCAACAGAACATTTCCCAAGTGGAGTAAAATAATGGGTTTCTTTTATTGATGGATATAAATATTATAAAAATATCTTTTACAAACATTTTTGAGGAAAATTTCCTTTTCTGTTGAAAACCCTTTTGAAAAATGTTTAATTTGAAAATCTTATTTTGAAACAAAGAAAATACTAAAAATGATGAAAATTAATTTGATCATTATTTTTTAAATTCTTAAAAACATTTTTGAAACCATTCAATAAAATAGGGTTTTTAGAAAAAAAAACTTCCTCCATCTTAAGAGAAAAATGATGTTGGATTTTCTTAAAAACATTTTCTATAAAATTTTGAGTATCAAAGAGTGGAAAAGTGGTATAATTACTTGAAAAAGACCATGAATAACTAGAGTAGAGGAAAATTAAAGGGATTATGGAACAAAATTCATATAATATCCTCAAATTTAAATTAAAGATAATTAAAATTATTCTTGAGGAAAACAATCATTAAACATCTCAAAGTGTCCCATACCACTTTAATGTATATTAAATAGTAAACCTAAATAAAGAATAAATTTAAATGAATGTTTTAAATACCATGAAAACAAAATAATTAATAATATAATATATAAAAATGGGATGTATATAAACCTCACTAATTATGTAAATGGTGAAAATGACATTTATCTAATGGATTCCCAAAGTGAGATGAAAATAACATACAACTGTGGAAACATATGAATTGGAAAATGAAGAAGTAATAATCATCAAATTATTCATTTAAATTACATTAATATAATATAATTCAGGATATTACATGTATATTTTTTTTGGTATGTACACTGTATATATATATATATTCTCATCACAATAATATGTTATGCCTCATAGAAAGAAATGTGATACAAAAATCCCTTACCTTGTATCTGAATTGTCTCATGATACTTTATATTCAGAAATAATAAAATAAGGTTAATTACATAATTTATTGATAAAATTTATCATGTTTATCAAAAAATTTACTTCAATTATTAAAATTTTTTATACAATAACATAAACAATTCTATTTACATCGGTTTTTTTTAACAAATTCAGTTTAATTGTCAAAAACCACTTTGTTTAGTAACCAATGGTCAAATGGGTCATTATATAACATATCTAGAATAATAGTAATGACATACAAGTCAGATATATATATATATATATATATCAATTATAATTTCAATAAAAATAATTCAATATGATTCTGAACAATGAAGAAACATTACAATTGTGTAGATAGTAGGTCGTACATACGCATGAGTAACATTCCCTTTTTGAATGATCTTTTTGGAAAGAAGGTAAGTAACACAATATATTTCCATAATGATAATAATATCATATATATTATGTTATATAATCATAAATACTTATATATATATTTTTTTTGATGTAAAATGAATCATATCCCGTTGAGGTGGCGGTACTCCACACATCCACGAATGACGTTATCAAATTTTATGTGCATGAAAGAGTAATAAAAAAACTAATATATATTATATTACTAAAAATGTAATTATTTAATTAATATCTCATATATATGTTTTTTATTTCACATATTTTTAATTTAAATCATCCTTTATATATTCCATGTAATGTGTGGACAAATTGCATTTCTTTGTGGGGGCAGAAGTGTTGACATCAACAAATGATGTTATCGTTTTCACACAAAATAGAAAGTACAAAGATATATCTTTTGAATGAAGTAATGAATGTTAAATACATAATAAATATCATATATAAAAAATATATGTAGAGTGTATTTCATAATTCACAACCATGAAAGGTGGTAAAGTAAAATGAATAATCTTCGTCTCGTGAGGCGGTAGTTCTCCGTACATGCAAATAATTTGTTCATTAACTATTAGATAGAATTATGTGAAATTGTATGATAAACACATATAATAAAATATTCTAGTATTTTTAGTATACTATTTTCTATATAATTGGGGAATGATATGATTTTTGGGATAGAAGAATGGAAATAAAAATAAAAAGGTTAAAGAAGTTTGTAACCTCTTAATTGGGTAACTCCTTTTTATTGTACAAAAATGACTCATTGGATTTCTTCCTGCTCATGATAAGGATTATATTATTAGGGATTATTATTTTAGAATATATTTTGGTACATATTTTATGATACAATGTGTATTGGTAGGTGTGAGGAAGTGGGAGGAGATGCAACCTTTTTATAGTAGAGCTGGAGTGGCACTCTTGTAATATTTTTACAAAAGAATATCATAATCAATTTTCACATGACAAGTGGCACCCATAATGGTAAAATTTAGAGAATATTGGTTATATTCTCTAATTATTTCAATCCAATGGATCTTGGATAAGTTTATAGGTCAATTGGGCCCTTGAGACTATGTTTTAGTCCCTTATGATGCTTAATTTTACCTTAATTGTTTTAATTAATTTTAATTATCATCATGAATATTTTTGGTAAAAAACTACGTTAAACTTATTAGAAATTAGAAATTATAATAATTCCAAAACTAGAATCCATTTATCAGTTTTACAACAACATAATTGTTAGAAATTAATTTAAATTTAATCTCACAAATGAGACGATAATGTGGGTTTTCAAAGTAAAAACCGTCAAAGGGTTGTTATATTTTTATTGCTAAATTCAACAATGTAATTGATTCCAATGAAAATTTTTTGGTTAACTATTTAAAATATAATATAATTAAAAATAAAATCCAATTTCAAATATAATTTATCCTTTTAAATAAATTATATGAAAATGTAGTTTCTCTACAAAAATTCTGTATTTTTCACAATTCAATAAAAGACGAAACATGAGAGAAATGTACCAAAAATTAACCTAAACCTAGTTTTTAATTTTTTTATTTAAAATATGAAATTTATTGTGACTTATATAATATATTATAGTCCCAAAATAGGATTTTAAAATAGTTTTTCCATTAAAAGGTGGCCAAAAATCATTAATAAAAATATAGGTCATTTTGTGTAAAATTGGGCTTGTTATTATCTTATGATTATCAAATAAATTGGATGAATAAAACAAATATTATGCTTAATATATAATATATATTAAATTAATATAACTCAATAATTTAATTTAATTTAATTTATTAGGTTAATATAAGTTAATTGACATTAAAATAGTTTTTGATAAAATATCCCATGGATCTTAAATTAATTTGTAATTAATTTGTATCCCAGGAATTAGTTATATAACCATATATTTTCATAATTTAGTTATTATTTTTCATTATGGTAAATTAGTTATATATTATTATATTTAACAACAATATTTAAATAAGATATTTTAGTTCAGTTAAAACTAGATCTTGTGGGTAACACTCGCCACTGAAGAAACTTGTTGTTGTGTATGTCGCTTTCCAACTCAGTATCACACACATTTAAATACATTAAATATATTTAATTTATTTAAAATAGAAATTATATTAAAAATACAAAGGATATTATAATCCCTTATGTCCTTGGTGACATGTGTCTTACATACTATTGAATAAAAGTTAATCATTTAGAATTTTTGACCTTTTCCATTCCCCCACCTTAAATAAAATATTTATTCACAATATAGAATTTTTTTTTGTGATATATAGTATTATATTTACTCTTTTAAAAATCCAACATCATTATAAGGGTTAGTAAAATATCCACTAGAAATAATAGAATGGGAACAACAAAGATTACATGGACTGACGTGTAACTAGGTCTATAAGTAGGAGAAAATTAGTGGAAATAGGAGATACATACTTGGAAGAAAATAATAAATATTTTTAGGGATTGATTGCGGTCAGAAATAAAAAACAAGTGATGGATCAATAGAACATTGAGGGCCTCAAATCAATAAATCTATAATGATTTAGAAAGCTAGGTGTTCTAAAAAAATTAAGGTACCATGACAATATTTTTTCTGATCATTTTTCAATTGATGTTTAGTTTTCTTAAAACATAAAAATATATGGAAATATAATTACTTGATATATTTCATTAAACATAATTTTATCCTTACATTATGCTTCGAAAAAATTCTAATTCATACCTTACATAATGAAATGGGTATCCATAAATTAAATTTGATTCCTAAAGGAATAAAATTTATCTTTAATGGATCTAAAGGTCCATAAAAGAGTAAAATTTCTTTACATTTATCTATATCTATTTTACAAATACAACATAGTAAACACATTAATCTATAAGAGTCAAAAATTTACACTATTGGTTCATCCTTAATATTATTTCATTAAATTGGTCTACTAAAAAATAACATATTATCCAAGATATCGCGTAAGTCACATTTTGGAGTCAAACCCTTATCATCATTTAGTCATGGGTTCAAATATCATGACATTGTGGACATGATGGGTGGTCACCCGTCAAACAAGTTATTCTTTTATAAAACCAGATTAATATAATTTAGAAAATAAATATGATGCAAATCCTTATAATAAGTTTAATCACTAAATATACATTTAACTAATGTTTTCAATACATCACCAATATATGAATAATACATCCATTTATTTCTATATATATCCTTCCCTAGTCTAGAGCTTATCTGTATCATCATTTAAAGTCTTTCAAAACCATGACAACTTATCTTTGATCTAAAAATCATGAGGTTTAACCTTGGTTTATCATTATAAAAATCAATAATAGTATTTTTTTAAATAAAATTTGAATTTTCCTAATAATATCCACAAGGAGTATCAGACCAGTTGTATAGTAAGGCTTGTTGTCATGCACTAGGTTATTTTGAGATATGCTCGACATACCTTTTTAGAGTTGTTACTCCTAGGTATATCTTTTCCATTACCACAACCTCTTATAGTACCCATAAATGGATTTATTTCTAGAAAGACCCACATTATTTCTACTTTACAAAAATTCTAGCAATTTCTTATACACTTATACTCAAATTCTACATTAGGGTAACATTCTCTATGTTATTTTTTTCTAAATATAGTTCCATAGGTTTCAAATAAACTTCTTTTAATACCCACAGTAGATACCCAACCTAAGAAATCGTAGATTCAGTGTCATGTATCAATTACTTTGTATTATTACAAGGAATAAAATATCAAAGGACTGAGAGTTTAGTAGTCTTAGTTAACTGGATAAGTACACAAGAAAATAATACACTAAATAGACAAAATTATTTTAAAATAAATAAATTATTGGATAATAAATTTATTCAATCTAGTACATCCCTGAATATATTTTCAAGTATAATTCATGGATTCCACATTAAAGGACACAAAATCAGGGTGACCTCAAAATCTCATCCAGGATAATGTACAAAAGAAGAAAAAATTAATCAACTATAATAATCAAGTGGAAAGTTAAATTACTTGAAACACATCTCATTAAAATAAATATATAAAGAAAAATTAATATTTCAAGGAATGAAATTGATACATTTTATATTAAATCAATTAACTAAAAATTAATTATATCCATATATATGTGGACAAATGATCTCATCGATAAATAATAGATGAAACTAAATGATAGATGTTCTTAATTATTTGATTCCATGTTTCTAAAGTACATGGAACAAATAATGTTGAGGTATTTCACAAGACGGTTTATGACATACCAAGTATCAGCCGATTTGGTTTCACCAACCTTATCTATACTGTCAAAACCATTCAGAAGATAGTTTATAACACACTTTTTATAAACATTAAGGGGTTTTCCAACATATATTTCCCCATGAGACTACTAATGCATCATGAGGATTTTATTAACTGTTGACCAACCCTTTGGAATTACCTAAAATGGTCTCTCGCCCATGTCTTACCTATCTAAATAATTCCTCATATTGAATAAAAAATTTATCTTATCAATTAACAGTATTGAATAAAGGGTACAGATTTATCAATATCACGTCAAATAATCAAATAAATTTTAAATTAAACACGATATGAAAAAAGATATTTGGTTTTTAAAATAGTCCCATATATAATAAATTATATATATATTTGGGGTATATTCCATGTTAAATGGTCCTTGGAGATTGAATATATCTTGGGGACTAATTGGAATCCTGGAAGACAATGTGAATTCTATCTTTGGAAAAATAAATTAAAAAAAAATACAATGAAATATTAAGGATGGTATCAAAACAAAATATCTCAAGTGTTGTAAAATAAATGGTTTTTGTTATTGATTAATAGAAATATTATAAAATTACATTTAAATAACAATATTGAAGAAAATAACCTTTAATTTTGAAAAAACATATGAAAAATATATTATGTAAAAATAATTTTGAAAACCAAATGAAATATTGTAAAGGAAGAAAATTACATTGCTAAATCCATTTAATATGGGTAAAAACATTTTGAAATTATTTTATAAACTAAGTGATTTATAAGAAAACAATTTCTCCGACTAAAGAGATAAATTAAATCAGGTTTTCATAACAATATTTTATAAAACAATTTGGTTTCCAATGTTCGAAAAAATGGTACAATTATTTTTAAGAGTCCATGAATAACATTAGGAGATAAAAATAGAAGGTATATTGAAATAATGGTCATATAATTTTCTCAAATGTGAATAAAATACCATTAAAATTATTCTTGAGAAATGTAATTTTTAAACATCTCCAAGTGTCCCATACAACTTTCAAACTTTTTAAATCATAACCTGTATGATGGAATAAACTAATATTAATGTTTTAAATAACATTAATTTAAAAACTTTCATGATTTAACATTTCTAAATGGGTAGTATATACCCAACATAAAATAATTAAATGGTGAACATGACATTTATCTCACAAATGTAAAAAGTGGACTGAAAATCCCTTACTACTATGTTAAAATATGAATTATTAAAACAAAAAGTAATGATAAGAAAATGAAACACTTAAATACCATAAAAATAATATTATTCATTATATTACATGTCAATTTTTTAATATGTGAACCATATATAATAAATTTTGTGCACAAAAATAATGTAAGCATCGCGTAAAGAAATATGTGAGAAGAATTTGGAACCTTTTGTCTGACTTGTCTCGTGTGTCATTATATTCTTAAATAACAAATTTATTTTTATTATATACTTTATTTATATCAATTTTCGTTTTTATGATAACTTTTATTTCAATTATTACAATGTTTTATACAACTACTTATTCAATGGTGTTTACATTTCTTGTTTTGGCCAAATTCGGTTTATGAGCCAAAAACAACATGGGTAGGTAAACTACGGTAAAAGGGGTCGTTATATAACATGTCCAAAATAATAATAGAGACATAATTATCATACTAATACATGAATTATTCTTTTAAAGACAATAATTAGATACGTATATGAAAAATAATGCAATGTAAAAATCATGGAGACGATATGTTGTACACATGCATGACTAACTTTCCCATTCTTCAATGATCATTATTAAAAGAAGGCAATTAACACTAATCTTTTCAGAATGATCATTATATCATAAAAACATTTTATTTAATCATAAATAATTATATTTATTTATTTATTTTTATGTAAAAGTAATCACATCTTATCGAGGGGGCGACAGTCCACACGTCCACGAACGATGTTATTAATTTTTAAGTATGTGAAAGGGTAAAAAATAAAATGATATATATTATTCTTCCTCAAAGTTAATTATGATATTAATATCATATATATTTTTTATTTCACATATTTTTAATTAAATCCATCGCTTATACATTATATGTATCGTGCGAGCGAATCATATCTCTTTGGTTGAGCTGTAGTCCATACTCCTACAAACAATGTTATATTTTTTTCTTTAAAAAATGGGAAGTATATGTAACACCCTAAAATTTTACGAGATAAATTAATTTAAGGTATTTTATAACATGTGTTGTATTCTACACCATTATTATCTTGTGCTATACGCAACACCATATTAGCCTCAAGTATACGCAACACTATTCCTAGCTTGTGTTGCACACAATTTCAAGTTTCTTCTATAGAATTCATTTCACAGAACAGTAAGATTAGATTTTGTTAAATATATAAATGAACCCAGTTTTGATTATTTTATATGAAATAGTAATGTTTTTGTTTAATACATTCAACAATAACATGGATTTTGTTACATGAAATAGAGACACTCTTTGATAGCGTGCATTGTACGTGATACCGAGTTTCACTAAACAAGGATATTTTATTTAAATATTAAAATTTAATGGGTTATAAACTAGCCAAAATGAATAGTATAAAACATATTTTGAATTTTGTAACATTTTCATTAGTCTTACACAATTTATAGAACATGGTATGAGAACAAAATTAATTTGACGGATAAAAGAAGTAATTTTTAAAAATTGCAGTTTTATTGCCTTTTGATGGAACACCGTTTTTAAATCTAGTTTTTCAAACTTTTATAAGTTAAATTTTACAACATAAAAATAAATTTAGGAAGAAGGACATACAAATTTACTTTTTTCGATTTTTTTTGTATTTTTCAGATAAAATATAAATTTTAATGAATAGTTAAAATTACTGCATTTTAATTCAAAACTACCTTTTAATATAATTTATTTATAAATTTTGATTATCTTTATAGTTGGTTTTAAAGTGTAATTTGATTAAGGTTTTATCATTTAGTCCAATTTTGGTAATTGATAGTTTGTTAGTTTTAAATTTTTCATAATCATATGTTAATCTTTTGATAGATATTACTTCTTAAAAACCAGTTTTTTGGTTTTGACAATGGGAATTAATTTTAAATTAATTACTGAAATTTATGTGTTTTTAATTTGGAAAAATGGATTCCATATTTTTAATCGTATGTTTAAATTTTTTTAAATAGGTGCCTTTAGTTTTTGGAAATTATTAATATTAACTTCAGTAATTATTTTATTTACCATGGTTTAAGGGTAAATCTTGTAAATAACGGTAATAAATAATATTATAATAATATTAAACTACCCTAAGACATTTCATAATCCAATATAATGATATATTTTCGGCCATGTACATCCTTGGGTCAATTTTGGGACCTCATGGATTCACTTGGATATGAAATAGACATTTTATAAGAATTAATTTAAAGTAAGGATAATTATAACATAAACATATATCTTTTACTAAATATATTTTAATATAGGGTTATATAAATGATATCTTTGTCTATAAATAGTCATTAGAAATATAAAAATATTTATGTATCATGGTATTTTATTGATAATGTTTATAAATTAAATTAATAAATTTAATAATGGCACAATGATAATGCATTGTTTTCTTCATTAGTAATGAATTCCCAGAAATGACATTTTAATTGTTAAAATGAATTTAATTTAGATATTTTTATGAAATAAAAGAATATTATAGGTGATATTGACATATTTAATTTATTTTAATGCCTTAGTTTTTATGGAATGAAGTTGTTATGAATTTTTAAAAATGTCTAGTATGAATAGTGTCTAAAATTGACATAATTCATAACTTAAAACATAAAATAGTTTATCAAATGATATTAAATTTGTAAAAATAGGGTATTAACCCAAATTGTTAATCTAAGACCAAATAAGTCATAAATAACAATTGTTTTGGTCTTTTTACATTATATGGTAATTACATTAACCCACAATGTGTAAATAACAAGATATCATGGTAAGATTAAAAAAGGTAAATCAAGTGTTAAACCAAAAATATAAGGAACAAAAATATATTAAAAACATGTCATAAAATTATCGGATGATGAGTATTATAACAAAAATAATATTTTCATAGAATTAAATAATTTTTTCACCATTTTCAAAATAGATTTAATTTATAATAAATAAATATTGTGAGGGTTTCTAAAAGTACCCCTCTCCTCTGTTATAAAAGGTAACCTCCTCCCTTTAATCTTCACTGTATTTTGAGAATTAAAAATCGAAAAATACCTATGCATTTCTCTTCACAACTTCTCTAGTTATATCATAGATGTTTTCTTCTTCTCCAAATACCATCACTAATACCCAAATGGGAAATTTAAAGGAGGCAGGTCGAGGAAGAAGTTATCTCTTCTACCGATTCTATCAAATTTCTTTATTCTACTACTTCTTCTTCATTATTTGTTTCAATATGAAGTAATAAAATTAGTATCACTAATATTATTATAAGTTATTATAAATATTAAACAATACTATTTCCCCTTATATTCATCCTATGAAAAATTAAATCACTACGTGTGCGTACGTACGACTTACCGTCTCCACACCCTGGTGTAATATTTTATTCACGACCAACATACTTGGATGAGTATAATGGTGGAAATACTAACTTTATATGATTATAATAACATGATACTAATTCTGAGATATTATACACCATTCAATTAAATATCATTCAATAATAATGGGAACGATATCGTTGCCTGTGCGTATGTACGACTTACCATCTCCACAGTGTTATGCGATTTTTTCTACATATTATTCGTTAAAATATGATTATATAAATTAATTAAATGAATAAATATGAAATATATTATAAAAATAACACTATTTAAATGATATAATTATTACCTAAAAATAGTAATAATAACTTATATGAAACAATATACATAGGAACATAGAACAGTTAATACCCGAATAACGAGTAACAATGAAATGTTATTAACAAATGGATGAAAATATGGTTATAAATGTTATCATAAAAATTATTATGATTTTGGAATAAATTATTAACATTATTTACATCATTATACATGAGTATCAGATACATATGAATCATATCAGAACAAAGGTAAGGGATAACTTTTTCAAAATCATTTTTATCCCATATTGTTTATTCGTAAGTATTTACAGGGGATGAATTTATCATCCTTGTCCTTGATTTCTAAAAATTATTTCATAAAATTATTAATACAATTATATTTATATATAAAGTCATTTTCACCCATTTTTTTCTTTTACTATGTGGTATGAAAGGAATCTTTATTTTGTTTATCATATATGGAACTTTTTTCCCTTTCTATAAAAACTACGGGAGATTGTTTTTTAAACTTATACTACATGAATGGTTTTTTTGGAGTTTCATGACACCTTATTTCCACAAATATTCCTCAACACTATTTCAAGTTTATTTTAAACTAAATTATTTTTTTTCAAAATTTCGTGACATTTTGAGAAATGATAACGTTTTTGAAGAAGAATAGATATTTTTCTCAATAACTAAGTTCATGCGGTTTATCAAAATTATTTTCCATGTAATATGATACTATTTAAATAGTTTTATGTTTTTATGCATAATATTACGATGATTTTATTATGTTAATGAGGAAATGATATTTTATATGGATTATGTTATGATAGAATGATGATTACGAAACCCATTTTATAGGTAATTCTAAGATGAATTATTTATTTTTTATGGAACATGTACAAATGATTTCATTATGGGATGGAGGGACCTATATCTCCCTCCAATGCATTAGGTAATGATTTATATCTCATGTGATAGACATTATTAGAATAGAATGTAAATTTGGTTCAGTAATACATGGCTGGAAAACATGTAAACCCAATTCAATAATAGACTATGTCTACTATGATGGTCTTGGCATCAATGCTTTGGATACTATTGAAATCAGATTATGCTCTTATATGTTTTCCAGAATTATATGTTTTATTTAAATTTAGTTCTATCATGGCTAATTCTCTTTTATTATCTATTCCTTTCGTACTACCATTATTTATGTCATAGATCAATATATTGATGTTTAAACATTATAATCATGTTTTTTATATTTATATGATTATGGTTTGTTTTATGTTCACTATGTTTACCTATACTGAGCATTTGAGCTCACCGTTTTATGTTTTATTTTACCTAGGATATAAAGAAATGTTTTAGGTAGTAAAAGATAAAGGGGGAAGATCTTTATTGTTGATTTTGAAGATCATTCACCATGATTAGAAGATTATGTTCCGTGTTTCAAAAGTTACTAAAATAATATGGAATTTGGGCATCTGTTTGTGTCATGTATTAAGTGTTCCGAAAAATAAATGTAATATCCATGTACATAAATATTGGGTTTCTAAAGATGGTATCAAAGTTAAGGTTTTTTTATCCTTTGGAAACTAGGATGGAAAAACTTTAGGGAGATCCCTAGAGATATTTCTGAGGTATGTTTAAGGATGTCCATAAGGTTATGTATAAGTATAGGTGACAGTCCTAGATTTGTGATAATGACCCTAAATATACATGGATTAAACCAAAGATGTTAGAGATTGAAATTACTCCCCCCGTGATAAATGTTTTTCCTAGTATGATTTTCCAATCACACTATTCTTTTTGGGTTTAGAAAATGGACAGAACCCGAAGGAACCAGGTTAATGATCAATGAACTGGGCCATGTAATAATTGTACTCCTAAACAACCAAATGTTAGGGGATATGGAAAGAAAAATATTATTTCTATACATACCCACAATATTAATCATTCTGGACTTCCATATGTGCAGAGAAGGGAACACCATTCTATTGAGTCCTTCATGAGGTAACATCAACCTTATTTCGGTGGGTCTTCTGACCCACTTGTTGCTGAACAATGGATTAGTACCATTGAAAAAAATATATTTTACAACCCTCTCTGTTAGAATCATGATAAAATAATTTTTGTTATCTATCATTTAAAAGATGAAGAAGACCAGTGGTGGAATCTAATTAAGAATACAAGGTAGAAAAATAAAATTGAATCCATGGAATGGGACAAGTTTAAAAACATGTTTTCCAATAAGTACTTCCCTAATAATCTTCTAACAAATATACAAAATGGAGTTCCTTGAGCATAAAAAAGGATTATGAATCTATTGGTACATATGAGGTGAATTTTACAAGGCTTTCAATGTATGATTCTAGATTTATCATCCATCCTCAATGTAATGTTGATAGATTCTTCAGTGACATGAAACCATGTCTTCCAAGTGAATTACCTATAAGAGACTTCAGTAGCTATGAAGAGAATGTGAATTGAGCTATCAAGGTAGAACTGGAAGTTGGTATTATATATTCATCTCATTATTATGACATGAAATGAAAGATGGAGCTCAAGGGAAAATCTCAAAACAATGGTGAAAACAATATAAATGTTTCCTAATTCTCAAAATGTGGAAAGAAACACTGAGGGAATTTTCATAAAGGGACTGGTAATTTTTTTATGTTTGGAAATGAAGGTCATCAAGTAATTGAATTATGAAGTGTTGAACAAAATATTTCTATTGATGAGAAAAAAGGAAATGATACATAGAATTCACCTCCAACAATTCAATGCTACAAGCGCAAGGAAATGGGGTATTATGCTAACCAATGCCCTAATCCATGGGTTAATGATCATTAACGTCAGAAACCAATTAAGTAAAATGAAAAAGGTATGTCACATGAGATCACAATTGGTGATGTTGAGTATGCAAACAATGTTGTGGAAGGATTATGTGTTTATTTAATGGGATTCCAAAATAGTCTGGTGGCATCACATTTATAATATTATGTATTATCAGAATATCTATGTATTGGTTTGTAGTGGTTTTAAATAATTATATAGTTCCAGTAACCATGAAAAGTGATTGAAATATTTTTTGAAAGAACCAGATATCTAAATAATGAAGGGATAAGGAGATAATGAGATGTTTTATAGTATTAATTATCTCATGAATGATATAATGACAAAGAGATATCATTGTTTCAATATATAGTTTTTTATTTTTGTTTGTGTGTGGAAAGTGTTAATTTGGATTGGATGTTTGTTTTCACTAAGGATCTATGGTAATTCATGTTATTATTATGTTTAAATAACATACATGATTAAGGTATTCACGTGATTGGAATGTGACAACCAAAAACTACTAAATATGATATGAGAGGAAAATGTTAAGTCGATTTAGTTCACCTACTTCTAATGTTTTATATTTCCAGTTTTTTCATGGATTTGTATATTATCCTTTAATGGACTGTATAAGATATATTCTTATTGATATTTTTTTATTAATGTATTATCCCACTATAGGCGGAATCATGCATACTTGATTGACTATTCTAACCTTTTTCTAAGACATATGAAATGAACTATCATTCTATCGCATGATCTTCTAAAACTTAAATAATGAAAAGTCACCTTTAATACTTTAAATAAGAGTCAAAATGAAAATTATTCAGGGAATGACCAACAATGAGACTGTATTGAAATCATGTAAATTTATCTCCTCGTATAAAAATTAATCAACATCAGGAAAAGGATCCTGAAACCAAAAGTGTTATCCTTGTACATTCTTGTCTAATGAATCATATGGTCCCCAAAATCATCACATATTTATATATTTTTGGTGGCTAACTTTCTCCAAACCATATACTCTATCACTATCCCTCATAACATGATTGTTATATTTTTCTTCCATATCCATGTTTTCACTTACCACCATTGTTCTTCAATGTGGAAACCCAATGATGACTTACTTTAATGAATTGTTTTATATACTAAACCAAGAATAGATTGAACTATATGCAACACTGTATTATATTGGAATATATGAAACATAATTCTTGGCATGTGTTGCACACAATTTGATGTTACTTTGATAGAATTAATTTCATGCAACACTGAGTATAGATTTTTTTTCAACGTATAAATTAACTATGTTTATATTATGAATTACACAACCACAAAGGATGATTCACTACATGCAACACTAACATGGCTTGAATTACACACAAGAGCAGCCTTCCTCGATAGCTTGCGTTGTTTGCGATACTGAGTTTCGTTAAACAATGATATATTTTTAAAATATTATTATTTAATGGGATATAAAAAAGATGTTATGAATAGTATTAACCATATTTTTAATTTTATTACATTATCATTAATCTTACACATTTTCTAGAAAATGTTATGAGAACCAAATTAAAATTTCAAATAAAAGAAGTATTTCATTAAAAAAATGCATTTTTAACACCTTTTCTTAGAGCACCCATTTTAAATACATTTTTGACAATATTATTAGTTAAATGTGAAAATATAAACATATTCTTTGGAATATGGGAATAAGGGTTTACTTTATTTTAATTTTTGGGATTTTTTTGAAGAAATTCAAATTTTAATGATTAGTGAAAAATACTTCATTTTAATTAAAAAATTCTTTTTCATATAATTCATTTATATAGTTAGATTTCTAATTTAATTGGTTATAATGTATAATTGGATTGTTTTTTTATCATTTAATCTAATTTTTTTAATTGTAGGTAATTTCACATTTAAATTTGATATAAACACATGTCAATCATTTGAATGTTGTTACTTCTTAAAACTAGACCTGTTGGTTTTGAAAATGGGAATTAATTTTAATCTAATTACCGAAATTTCTGTGTTTTTATTTTATAAAAATTGATTAATTATTTTTATTCATTTGTTTTATAATTTTCATATAAGAAATTTTTATTTTTGGACATTATGAATATTAACTTCAATAATTATTTTATTTACCGTGGTTAAATTGTAAATCTGGTAAACAAGGGTAAAAAATAATATTACCCTAATATTAAACTATCCTAAAACATGTCATATTCCTATTGGATAAGTTATTTCCAACCTTTTTCATTCGTGGGACAATTTTTGGACACCATGGATTCACTTGGATATGAAAATGACATTTTATAAGAATTAAATTAAAGTAAAGATATTTATAACCAAAACATATATATTTTAATAAATATGTTTTAATATAAGGTTATATAATTGATATATTTGTATATAAATATTACATACAAATAAAAGAATATTTCTTATATCATGGTATATTATTCATTAGTTTTATAAATAAAATTAATAATTTTATTTTTGACACAATCATGATGCATGGATTACTTCTTTCATAAAGGATTAAAATAAATGATATTATAAATGTTAATATATATAATATTTGGTTATTTTTATGTAATAAAGGAATTTTATGGATTATATTGACATATTAGGTTTTAGTTAATTCCTTTGGTTCGAAGGAATCAGGTTGTTCTAAATATTTAAATAAGTTAGGTATGAATAGTGTCCAAAATTGACATAATTCATAACATAAAACATAAAATAGTTTATAAAATGATATTAAATTCTTAT
This sequence comes from Viscum album, assembly GCA_963277665.1. Taxonomy (NCBI): domain Eukaryota; kingdom Viridiplantae; phylum Streptophyta; class Magnoliopsida; order Santalales; family Viscaceae; genus Viscum; species Viscum album. Next base: position 1,299,554,485 of record OY728135.1, read on the forward strand.
AAATATATTATTTGTCTACATAGTTAATATAAGAACTAATATGTAATAAAAACTTTTTTGGGGTCGTTTTACATGATATATTATTTATGTTAACCCACAATTTGTAAATAACACGATATCAGGGTAAAATTAAAACTGTTAAAATATGGGTTAAACAAAAAAGATAACGATTACAAATACAATCTAACTATGTCTCTAAAATTATAGTATAATGGTTATGAGAACCAAAATCACAAAATATTATAATTAAATAGGTTTTGGACCATTTTTAATTAAGATGGAATTTATAATTAATTAATATTTTGAGTGTTTCCTAAAGTGCCACTCTCCTCTCTTATAAAAGGAAACCTCCTCTCTTTCCTCTTTAATCCATTATGAACATTTATGCTCGCCCAGAACCTGCCCATTTATCCTCTCAACTTTCCTAGGTACATTCTATATGTTTTTATCTTCTACGAATACCATCTATAATTCACAAAGTTAAAATTTAATGGAGGCACCTCGAGAAAGAAGTAATCTCTTCTACCGATTCTATCAAATTTATGTCCTCTTATACTTCATCTTCATTAGTTGTTTCAATATAAAGTAATAAAATATATATCAGTCATATTATTTTATGTTATTATAATTATTAATAAATAATATATCACCTTATATCTATCTTACGAATAATAAAATCACCACGCATGTGTTCGTATGGCTTACTGTCTCTACGCCATGGTGTAATCTGTTTTTTACCAACACCTTACATAGAGGGGTATAATGTTGAAAATAATAAAAATATATGATTATTATAACATGATACTAATTATGATATATTATATTCCATTCAATTCAAAACCAATCAATAATTAGGGGAATGATATCTTCGCTCATGCGTACGTAGGGTTTACGGTCACCACAGTGCGATGTGATTTGTTATACATAATCTTCATTAAAACATGATTATATAAATTAATTTAATGATTAATAATGATATATATTATACTAATAACATGATATAAATTATAAAACTATGACCTAAAAATATGAATAAGAACTTATATGACAAAACACATATAAGAACATAAAGTAGTTAATGTACGAATAACGAGAAATAATGAAATGTTACTAAAAACAGATGGAAATATGATCATTATTGTTATCATAAAATTGATTATTATTCTGTAATAAATTATTAACTTTATTTAAATCATTATAAAGTGGTTTGGAAACATATGAATCATATCATACCTAAAGTAAGGGATAACTTTTCCAATCTTGTTTTTATTCGAGAATGATTTTTAGTAAGTATTTATTGGGGATATATTTATCATAAATTTCCATTATTTATAAAAATGTTTCCATAAAATTTTTAATATTATTCTATTTATATTTAAATTCATTTTTACACAATTTTTACTTTTAAACTGTGATGTCGAAGGAATATTTTTTTACTATAAGATGACGTTTTTTACATTTTTGTAAAAAGTATGAGGATATTTTTTTTATCATAAATGGAATGAATATATTTTTTTACAGTTTCATGAAACCTTTTTTCCAAGAATAATCTTATATAATATTTAATCATTATTTTCAACTAAATTATTTTATTTTAAAATTGCGCAGAATTTTGTAAAAATAAAAAGTTTTTGAAGAAGAATGGATATTTTCCTCACAAATTATGTTCAAGTGGTTTATCAATATTATTTTCCATCTAAGATGACACTATTTAAATAGTTTTATGTTTATATCCCTATTATTACTATGATTTTATTGTGTTAATGATGAAATGGTATTTTATATGGATTATGTTATGATATAATGAAGTTTATGAAACCCATTTATTGGGTTATGCTATAATGAATGATTGATGTTTTGTGGAACTTATAAAAATTATTTCATTATGAGTTTGGTGGGACCTATACCTACCTCCAATTCATTGGGTAATGATTTATATTTCATGGGATAAATATGAATAGACTAGAATGTAAATCTGATTCAGTAAAACATAGATGAAATGAAAAGTAAACCCAGGTTAGTAATGGGATATGGCTAATATGATGGTCTTGGCAGAAATGCCTAGGATACTATAGAAATCATATTATGTTCTGTTTAGTTTTTGATAATTATATGTTTAACGTCAATGCATTTCGATAATGTTTAATGTTATTTTATGATATATTTTTGATGTACTACCATGATTTATGTCATTGCTCATGATTTTGAGGTTTAAACTTTATATTCATGTTTTTTAGGTTCAAATGTTTATTGGTTTTTTATGTTCTCTACTTTTACCCATACTGAGAATTTGAGCTCACCAATTTTATGTTTTCTTTTTTTCCTAGATACAAAGAAAGGTTCCAGGTAAGAAAAAAAATGGGATGATCATTATAGGAGATGTTGAAAATCATTCACCATGACTATAATATTATGTTTTGAGTTTCCAACCGCACTAAATTAATACTATCTTTGGGTGTCTATTTGTTCAATATATTATGTATTCTGCAAAAGAAATGTAATTTCCATGTATATCAATCATGGGACTCTATAGTATAAAGATATGTTTTGTAAGAAATTACATAAGATTATATAAATAAAAAATATAATATATAACATTTATAAATAGAGTGTGCATAATAATTCTGAATCATGAAATGTGTTAAAGTAAAATGAACAATCATCATTTCACGGGGAGGTAATTCACCTTGCATATTAAAAGCATGTTTGTTACCCATTATATGGATGTGTTTTTAATTTTAAGACTAAAATTTAGTATAAAAACATCCTAGTATATTTATTATACTTTTTTTTAAATTTAAGGAATAATAAGAGTTGTGGGATTGTAGAGTGGATTTAAAACTAAAAATATTAATGATGTTTGTTACCTCTTAATCTGGTAACTCTATTTAGTTTATACCAAATGGATTAATTGGATCTATTTTTATCCCAGGGTATGATTATATGATCATGGGAGTGATTTTTAGGATCTATTTGGGATGATCAGGGTTGAGCCAATGAGACTTGAGTGTTGTGAGGATGTGGGAGGAGAAGAGACCTTTATTGAGTGGTGGAGTGGTACTCTTATATTATTTTGACAAAGGAATTCCATTAATATTTTTCACATTTAAATTGAAACAAAAAATGGAAAAATTTAAATACTAGTGGGTATAGGGTCTACATATTTCCATACAATGACTCTTGGACAATTGTTTATGTTATTCGGGCCCTTAAGATTATGGTTTAGTATCTTATTACGATTAACTATACATAAATCACTGTAATTAATTATAATTACATTAACTAATAATATTGGTCAAAAACTAAGTTGAACATATTAGATATTTTAAATTATTATTATTCTAAATATGGAATCTATTTTTCCAATTTACAATAACAGAAGTGGTAGAAATTAATTTAAACGTAATCTGGTAGAGTAGATGACAACACCATTTATTAATTTAAAAATGATGAAAATATTTATATGTTTTAACATTCAATTTAAATTATAAATTGATACAAATGACCTATATTTGATTAATTGATAAAAATATTATGAAATAAAACATAAAAATAAATATAAAATATAATTTAAACCAAAAAATAAATCATATAAAAAGTAGTTTGGAACTAAAATTTTGTATTTTTTCCTTAAAAAAATGAACTTCGTTGAAAAATAAAAATAATTAACCATAACCTAGTTTTTATTTTTATACATTAATGAATAAAATATGTGTGACATTAATAATCTATAAAAGTTCCGAAAAATTGAATTTAAAACATTTTCTCTATTAAAAGGCGGTGAAAATGACTTAATAAAAATATTGGGATTTTATGAGTAAAATTAGTTTGGTTCTTAACTGATTCTTATCAAATAAATTATATGAATATCAAAAGTAACATAAAATTTCCTATTTTTATGTGTTTGTACCTTATTATTTTATTACCGAATGATCGGATATCTTCATGGGGTTTTTCTTGATTTTTAGGACTTTTTTGAGGGTTTGTGGGCTTGTGCAAGGTTTCCACACGGTTTGAGAATGGTTTGAAATTGTGTACAATATATATAGTAGGGGTTACATGGATATAATATAGATTACAAAAGGGAGCATCCAAATCGTGAAATGATTCTAGTAGATCTTTTATGGGTGCATGGTATGTCCATGGTTAGTTAAAACTGTTTGACCTAACCCAGGAAACCCTGCACACGGAAATTAAAGTTACAAAAATCTTAATTAAAATTAAAAACCCCCATAATCAACCAAAACTTTTCCTAATAAATAAAAATTAGATCCTCAGGGTTTTTAGAGACCTCTATATCAATTTTGGATTCCCAAGCCTCGTGTCACGGTGGATCAAAGTCCCAATTGAAGTAGTGATCATCATTTGGTGAGTTATTTTATTCTTGACCATATATCCCCCTTATTATCGTTTTAATTTTCCTAATTTCTATGGAACAATTAAGTTTTATTGGATCATTATTTTTTATGTGTAACTATAGATCTTGGATTCACTCTATATTCATTCATGATCTATCATATTAGATTTGGTGTTCACTATCGAAGGCAACACATCTTGGATTTGTTTGGTTATATTCATTAATTTAAAGTACTTCTTTCTATTCTATTCCTTGGTTTTCTGATTCATTGTGTTTAGATAATCATATTTACATGTTTCATAATTTTCAACACATGTTCTATAATTATTTCCAATTTAATTCATCATAAAACTATATTTGGACAACTTCCAATATAATTAGATATGGAATGAATTAAATGTGTTTTACATTGATTTCACTCACTATTTTTGAATTGATAAATTACATGATTGTTTATATTTGAATTTAAGAGGTTTTAAGGGTTCTTTTGTGGAAATTTAGGTATTCGTGCCGATTTTTATTTATTAAATGGATTTTTACTAGGTTTTGATTTATAAAAATAACCAAGATGATATTTTTAAATATGATATTTAAATGAAAATCATATTTATTTAAAATGGAATGATCTTGAATTGGTAGTTAAATCATATCACACCTAAGATTTCATTCAAGCTTCATTTATTATTTTTATGCCCCTTTAATCTATTGTATTTATTACTATTCAAATTTATATGTCACGTTCATATTATCATGTTTTCTTGATTACCATACATTAGATTGTAAAATGGATTTCAAATAATTTCTAGAAAATGATTAGTTATTAAATGGATAATTAGGATGATTTTTAAGAATTGTTTAATAAATGATTTACAAACGTTTAAAAATTAATTCATAAACTAATCCTTATTCTCTTACATTTTTACTCATGTTGTTGAATATTCGAATTACTTTATTAATTAATTGAATAGAATCTTTTTTGGAATCCTACTATGGTCTTTATCTCATACCATGTATGTACCTTTTAATGTTTACAACCCTCTGCTATATTATATTAGGTTTTTGTGTTGTCACCTTCCATTATGGTTCCAAGAATGGTGACAAAGGGATGGAGACATGGGAGATTTTGGGTAGTCATGGACCACTAGAAGACGATTTTAGAGGGTTATGTTTGGCTTTCAATATTATTAGTGTCATTTTGTAGTTGATATATATGTATTGATTTATATATCTAGTTTTTGTTCTCATTTTAATTAGTTTTTGAATTAATTTTGTGGTGAAATCATTCCAAAAGCATTTGTTATTGTACATGTACTTTCCAATGGTATGTGGATATCGGGATTGCTAATCATGTCAGTGTAGAATCTGCACGGGTAATTGATTAGATGGTATACTGGGACAGTTCGTTAAAAATGGTATCATATGAGAGGTTTCACCTAAATGTAAAATACTTAACATTGTTATCCATATTATATTTGGGGTGAGTCATGTTATATAGGATATTAAGAATGAATTGGGGATCAAGAGGTAGTCCACAAGTGAGTGATTGAACCGCACACCATCATGGTGATACATGAGTTTCATGGGAAGTTGAGACTTGGTAATTTCTTTAGAGTTATTGTTATTCTACTGATAAATTGTATTTTGATTCCCCATGATATTTTCTTTGATTTTCAGAATGTCTTATGAGTTTATTAACAATAATTAAAGGTTGAACACAGTGGCACCATGTTTTCATGATCTTATAAACTATGATGGATGAGTGCGACTGATTTGGTAGTCAAACCATGAACTGTTTTGAGGTTGATGTGCGGATTACCATCCCATACAACAATGAAATTTACAATTATATGTTGGTTCTGAAATTGAACCCTTATCCATTTTCTAACAAGTTACATCAATTATATGAGGTTGGTTATATGGGTTATTGATGTGGGTTTTTTTCATTCTCTTGTTTAGAAGATTTCGAGTTTATCTGATGTTGACAAGTTCAAATCCTATATGAAAATTAAATTTAGTCAGAATACATCTTTTCGTTATGTTCATTGAGAAATGTATTCAAGTAAAAAAGATTGAGAGTAAGGAAACGTTTCATTTGGAAAACTAACTATCAATGAAATTTCTTTATTTAGTAGATAAATATTTTATGAAAATTTTATGGTCCATAATGTATTTAAAGGGGAATGGTTTTTATGGTTGGAAAAATGGATTAATGATTCTGAAGCAATGGAATATTTTACATGTTTTTGTAAAGGGTTTTTAATCCAATAGTTTATTAATAACAAGATATATAATTTTTAAATAAAATGGAAAAGTTTTATAAATGTTAAAATATTTTTATTGTGAATTCAATGATGTCCTTAGTAGAGTGGGATGAAACTTTTCTTAATTTTTTATGTACCATTTTTGAGTGTTACATGAATCGTGAGTTGGTATTCTTGTGTTTCTTATGTTGAAAAATTTATCCCAAAATGCCTTCAAGAAAGATACAATGTTGGTCCTATGGTCTAGTCCATGTGGTAGCTCTTCCCATTTCTATATGATTAATCCATTTTTAATGACTCAACCCAAACTTTATGCCGATTGTTGGGTATATAGACTGTCAAAAGGTGGATCCCCATCCATGATGTTGTAGATTGTTTTTTCCTTATTATAATGTTGAATGCGGTTCTCTTGATACAGTATTATGGTCTGAAGAATTTGATGTGATCATTGATATTATCAAGTCTTCTTAATAAGTAAATGTTAATTCTATCCACTAAATATTAGAGGGGCCTAGAAAAATGTGGTCATAACTTTGGATTACCTCTAGTATAAATAAAATAATATCATGTGAATTATTAATGTCAGTATTCATTCATTGGAAGTATCCTATGGATATTAAGAAAGATAAATTTTATGAGTTCTGGAGTTGTAGTCATGGTTATCTATCAGTTTCCAAGTATTCCAAGAATTCATTAAGTTTGATATGTTTCATGTCCTATCTTGTTGGTAATGAATTTAGTAAGGCCATGTATTTTATAAAAGGTTATCACCGAGACCTTTTATCTACCATGCTTGCAGGATGGTTGATCTCTTATCTAGAGATGCTTTAAAGGGTATTTCTAACTGAGGTGGAACTACAAAAACAATAGAAATGGTTAAATAACACATTCCCAATTAGGGAAGTTTAGTCTCCATGTGAATGTAATAGGACTAGAGTGTGTGTCCAGTGTGGAGAACACTGTCATTATAATAATTTTTGTTCAAAATATCAAATTGTTTATAAATAGTGTGTAAAATGATGTCACCATTTGAGGTATTGAAAATTTTTATAGAAAAAATCGAAAATTCAGTCTGAAATATCATTTTCTAACTATGGGGAGACTGATGATTCATGATCATATAGAACTAGACATAGGACATAAAGTGAATATTTTCACATATTGAAGAAGATTATGGTTTCCATAATGCTGTTTTGGATCTCGGTGTGGGAACTATTTTTTTTTTGTGGATTTTCATTTTTAGGAAAACTATTATTTTGGGATCTTTGTGATGACATTTTTTCAATTGGTGATGTAATAATGGTTTCCTTCTCTTAACAACTTTTCTGTTGTTCATTAGTGTTTTACATCTTTCAAAATGTTTTTTAGAGCTTTATTTCATTGTATGAGATGATATTCAATTTGAGAGTGTAGTGCCATGTCATGCACAAGCCTTTTTTTAATATCTTTCCATTTTAATGTGTGGGAATGTATGTGGTTAACTAGGATGATGCAGATTGTAGATACACCAGTTATACTGTGGTGGTGGAATTTTTTTAATGAGATCTTGGAGGTATGAGTCATAGTTTAAAAAAATATTTCCAAGGATACTGTTGAGTACATAACCAGGGTAAAATTCATTGTAAGATCTTAACCTTTATTGTGGATGTTTTAACATTTATGTTACTCCTTAAGGAATTGTTGAAGTCTTTTTTTTTTGTGTTTAAGTGACATTCATTATTTATGTAACAAAATTATGGTTACTCTATAAATGGTGGGGAGATAAATTCTAGGTATGCATTCAATATATTATTTAGAGACATTGTTTGATCTTGGATTTTGTGGTGTTGTTATCCTCAGGGTGAGTCTCTATTATAGACTACATATCATCCACCCCACAAGAGGTGTGGTGGGATTTCTTCTTGTTTCATCGTGTTCAATCATTCTGAGTGAATTATTTTTGTGGACTTAAATTTATATAGGGGGAAGTTATAAAATCAAGTCACCTTTTTTAAGGTGCATGTAGACAATTTTTTTATTTCCCAGTGATTGGGTATCTTCTTTAGTCATTTCTATAGTTTTTTTTGTACTTTTTGATGGTTTACGTTTTTGTTTCTGGTTTGCGCATAGTTTTAAAATGGGTATAGCCCAGATAGTATTGGGTCAGACAATTGGAGCACAATTTGACCATGTGTTGAGCCAAACCATGAAACACATTCAATGGTATTATTCTGGGTGCATGGTTTGCACATGGTTAGTGAAAACTATTTGACTTAACTTAGGAAACTGTGAACGCTATAATTAATGTTACAAAAATATTAATTAATAACACAAAAACCTCTTTAATCAACCCAAAACTTATCCCACTATATAAAAGTACAATAAATAGGTTTTTGGGAGCTATATAGGGCCATTTTTATCATCTCAAATCTCATATATTGGTCTATAGAATGCCAGTTCAATCATTATTCATCTTCTATTGGGTTATTTTCTTCATGATCCCAGATCTCTCCTATATCATTATTACTTAACACTATAGATAGTGAAATTGTTTATTTTTTCTAGATCATGAATTATTTTTGAGGAATTGTAGAAATATGAACACTTATATCTTTTTTATGATCTATCATCTTAGATCTGGTGATCACCATTGTAAGTGACACATCTTGGATATTGGCTGTTGGATTCCTTAATTTCAATTTATTTGTTTTAGTGGGTTTCCTTTGTTTTGGATTCATTGATTCTACATAATTTATAGATGCATGTTTCATAACATCCAACACATATTCAATGATTTTTTTCCACTTAATTACTTATAAAGACATCTTTAAAAAATTTCCATTGCAATTGAATATGGTATGAATTAAATGTATTTGACTTTTATTTGTCATAACTTTTTTTCAATTGATAATTACAATGATATTTTAAATTTATTTTTCAATATTTTTAAGGGGTTTTGGTGAGATTATGGTATTTTTTAAAATATTAATTTATTAAAGGTTCTTTGGCCTGATTTTAGATTTACATAAAGTACTTCCTTGATTTTTTTGAATATACTTTTGAAATGAGGAACCTATCTATCTAAAATAGAATGCTCATTACTTACTTTATAGACCACATGTCACCAAAGTATCATTTATTTCTTCATTTAATATTATGATGAACCTTGAATCTATTTTATTAATTCATATTCCTCTTTATATGTTAGGTGAATATTTTCATCATTTTCTTAATTTGCTTAGTTTATCTCTTGAAATGGTTTTCATTTTTCTTCAAGAAAATGTTATGTTTTTAAATGGTGAAATGGCATATTTTATAGGTTTTGTTTATTAAATTATATTTAAATGATTAAAATTATATTTTTAAAGTAATACATATACTCTTTTATTTTTACTGATATTTAGAATATCTTATTTACCTTTTGAAGTAGTTGAATAGAATATTCAGTGGAATCGTACTACACTATTTATCTCACACCCTACTTGTTCCTTTTAGTCTTTAGAGCCCTTTATTATCTTATATAAGTTTTTTATATCTTCTTGATTTGTGGTTCTATGAATGGTCAAAATGGTTGGCTGACATGGGACTTATTGGGTGGTCGTGGACTACCAGAAGATGGGTTTTAGTCGTTATGTTCCACTTCCAGTTTTCATAATGTATTTTTATACATGATTTGTATATATTTATTTATACATCTAGTGATGTTTTAGTGTGTTACTATGTTTTGGTAATATTTTTTCGTTGATATCATTCCAAATGGTTTTTTTAATTCCCATCTTCCAGTCGTCTGCCCTTGGAGATTTGGAACGCTTTTTGGGTTAGTAGATAATCCGGTCAGGTATCAGTTTAGATTGTATTCTATATTGGATAAATATATCATAAAATAATATATTAAATATAATATATATATATATATTAAATTTGTTTCACAAAATAATTTTAATTATTTCAATTTTTTTTAGTAAAACATATTTGTCAACATTAAAATGCGTTTCTATTAAATATTCATTTAATTTTCAATTGGATATTATATTATTTTCTAATTAATTTGTAACCACTGAATTAGTTATATAAATTAAATATTTTCATAACATAGTTAATATTATTCATACTGTCTAGTTTATTTTATAACATTATATTAAATAATAATATTTTGATAATATATTATTGTTCTGTTATTACACAGTCTTGCAGGTAACTAAATCTATTGAAGATAATAGTTGTTGTGTATGTTACACACTAACTATGTAGCACATTAATTTCAAGATATAAATTATTTTGAATTTATTTAAAATTGTATATATATTATAAATACTTGGGTTATTATATTCCATTGCGCACTCAGTATCACATGTTGTACACACTATCAAATAAAAGTTAATCTTTTAGAATTAGTTGAGAAATACAATAAGACATGATTACCCTTTTCTCAAAATGATGTATAAGAATGAAATAAACTCTAAGTGAAATTATAATTAGTATTTAAATAATAACGCCAAGAATGTTTTGAAATCATTTGTCCCATGGATTACAAATGGGGGAGATAGTTCATCTGAGAATTCATCAGATAGTGAGAATTCCAGAGGAAGAAATAATTCATAACTTGTTGAAATAACTATGGTGAATTATTGTCTTGTGTAATGGTATAATCCTCTGAATCCGTTACTAACCATAAATTTAATTCCCAGATATACTCATAGTTATGATGATAATAATTCTATATAATCATATGAAGAATCATCCACACCTGAAGAGGATAATATATTAACATGTTATGAAGATGTATCTTGGTTTTATAAACATTGTGAAAAAGGAAAATTGTAATGTTTGTAAAAAACCTGATAATTACAATGAAAAACATGTTAAAAAAGATTCATGAATTTCTATTTTAACTAAATAAATATCAGATGTTTATAATATTCATGACAAAAACACATTAAAAATAGTGTATTTCGAATTATCATGAAAAAAAATCAGAGAAAAATATTTATAGACTTGTTTTGTAAAACATAGTTCTAAAACAAGTTATTCTTACGATAATAACATAGTTGTAAAATTAATGTCTGAAAATTCTAGATTGTTGAAATTTTTTTCTATGTTTACTTATTGGATTGAAATTTTTGATAATATTTTTAATAATATTAGAACTCACAATGATAATAATGGAATGAGTGTTTCTAATAAAAACTCTATTTTTAGAAATTAATATTTTCATCCAAAATGTTCTCCATTTTGTTAAAAAAATTTATTATTTGGAAACAATAGAATTATAAATGTTCTGAAAATAAGTTTCAATATTTAGGTTATCATGATGCCTAATTTTAAAATGAAATGAAATTATCTCAAAATAATAATGTTGTAAAAATACGGTTACTGATGATTTTATTTACCAAAATATTCTGGACCCAAGAGGTTTTGGGTTCTGATGAAAATTTTCTTTATTTTAAAGAAAAAAATGAAATTACTAGAAAAACTTGTTTTTTACTTGGATATTGGTTTTTACAGACATATGAATAGAAGAAATTTTATTTTAGAATATTATCATAATAAATGGTGGAAAATTAACATTTATAGATAAACATAAAGGTTTAATTGTAGGTATTTATAATATTTTTTTGTCTTGGAAAATATTTTATTTTAAATATTTAATTTTTTCTAGGACATTTGAAATACCTCATAATCAGAAGTTAATTTTGATATGAGGGGTATATTTTGATCCCTAAGAATTGAAAATGTAATATTCATAGTTCAAAAGTTGAATTAAATCTTTAGACCAATGGACATTAGAATGTTTACACATTAAACATTAATGACCATATGATCAAAGACTTACCTGGACTTATATCAATGGAATATCACTCTCGGATATAGAATAGATGATTGGGACATTTTATCCATATAACATTAGAAATATTATTAGAGAAAGTACTTCATAATGATCTACTATAACATAGATTTTATACTTCTAAAGTATTTGACCCTTACCAATTTGGTAATTAACATAGGTCATTTTTTAAATCTATTAGTGAAGCATCAATATATAATGACTCACATTTAGTAAACATGAAATAATTTGGTCCTACACAAACTATTTGTATTAGTGTAAAATACTATGTATATGTTCTATTTGATTATTACAATATATATTCTTGAGTATATTTTTTAATATGAAAATATGATTCCTTTAGTTGATTTAAAATTTACATAACCCTATTTAAAAATGTGAAAAAAATATCCTTGATAACTATTCATAGTGCTTATGGTAGAGAATTTTTAAATTCTTGTCATGAATCTTTTTTAGTAATAATGGTATTATAACTAACATTTCTTCACCTAAAACTTCATAACAAAATGTTTCAGTCGAAACAAGAAATACATTTCTTCAAGAGATTACTAGAACCATGCTTAGTAAATATTGTGTTGCTAAAGATTTATGGGTTGAAGAAGGTTGGATTTCTTGTGTTAATAAAAATCAGGTTTTAATAATACTTTTTTTAATAATACCCCATATGTGTAGTGGATTGGAAGAAAACCAAATGTATCATACTTTAATGTATTTATATCCAAATTAAACACATTGAATTATAAATAAATATAAATTAAATTTTCTTCAGAATATGATAAAATAATATTTACAGGTTATTCCAATACTAGTAAGTCCTATAGTGTTTTTAATAAAAACACAAGTACTGTTGAAAAAATATAATGTGCTAATTTTGATAAACATAAAACTTATGTTTTTAAACAACCCCCACTAAAAACTATAAATGAAATTTCAAAAACTGATTCTCAACCTATATTAAAAAGTACTTTATAATATATAAAAAATGATGAATTTTTGTGATGTTATACCTCAATAACATTATCAACCTATTCTTGAAGAATGATGTTTTAGAAGTAAAATAAATAATTGTTTTAGTAGGATTCATCCTAGTGATAATATCATTATTTATGTAGACCCACCCGTCAGTAGAACATTTTTTTAGAAATGAAATTGAATATATATAATTTTTATCCTATTCCAAACATTGAATCCAAATAAGGATTTAGCTGATAACAATTGGATAAATTCTATGTAAGATAAACTAAATGAGATTGAAAGGAACAACAGTTGGAATTTGGACGAATGACCTAAATATACTAATATAAATGGAGATAAATGGTTCTTTTTGAATAAATGTGATTAAATGGGTATAATAGTTATGAATAATGATATAATTGTTGTTAATGGTTATAATTAAGAAGAGTTAATAGTGTATGATAAAACTATTCTACGGTAGAAACACCTCAACCAATTGGTATACCTCTAGCATATGTAGAATTCTTAAATTTAAATCTATATCAAATGGATGTGAAGTGTGACTTCTATAAAGGATATAACAATGAGAATATATATGTATAACAGACACCTGGTTTGGAAAAAAAATATCTAGAAACTGTTTTTGATTGTAAAAATGTGCTTTATGATGTCAAAAAAGATCCTAGATCTTGATATGATATTTTAAATAGTTTTTTATGAAAAACGTTTTTATGGGAGATTTAGGTCCCACAGTTTTTAAAAATTTTGTTAAAAATCTTCAAATTGTACAAATATATATTGATAAAAATATATTGGGCTGAAATCAAAAGTTTTTAATATATTTCTCTGTGAATATTTTGAAATATGATTTTCAAATGAGTATTATGGGTGAGTGAACATATATTCTAGGTTGTCAAATTCCGCAATAACTAAATGGAAAATTTTTATCTCAATATATGTATATAAAATATTTTCTTAATAAATATAGATTTAAAAATGTGAAAAGTATTAAAACTCATATATGAGCCAAAATACTATACATCTTGATGTAACTGGGAAACCTGTAGATCAAAAGGCTTTTAAAGGTAAGATTGGATGTTTATTTCATATCATAGCCCGTCATTTATAAAATTAGTGTGTTTATATTTTATATATGAAACTAATATAAAAAAATACCATCTCAAAGTTGTTAAATGATTTTGTCACTACATTAATGGAACTATGGATGTCGGGGTTTTTTACTCTTATGAAAATGATTTGGAAAAAAATCAGTTACTGACATCATTGGATCTATAATGGAAATGAAAAGTACTTACAGAACTTGTAATTTCATGGGAAAATATTTTCTCTTTTCCTTGTAAGAAACAAAAATAAATAACACTTTCCACTATTGAAGTTGATCATATCGAAAGTTGAAGATATTGTGCTCAATTGTTGTGGATGAAAAAAACTCACTAACATTGGAATGTGTTTTAAAAAATATAAAATATTGTGTGATAACAAAAGTTTCATTGGTATATGTAAAAACCTTACACATCATTCATGTTTTAAGAAAACACATGTAACACCATTTTTATGGGATCACACACTAAATGGATATATTATTTTACAATGTTTCAAAATGAAAGAACAACGTGCTAATATTTTTACTAAATCTATTTGTTACAATAGATTTTAACACATTAAAGTGAATCCCAGAATCATTGATGTTAAACTATTATTATTATTTATTATTTATTTTCCAATCATCGTACAATAATAAACTCGTTTTCATTTGGGGAAAATTTTTTATTCTAAATAATTTTTTTCTACAAACTATTAGTTTTCTAAAGCCTTTATTTTTCAAAAATAATTATATTTTAGAGATAGTTTTGTTTCATAAAATTTTATGTTTTATTTAAAATTTTATTATTCATATTTATTTTTTTGAACTAAAAAATTACCAGATAAATATTTTATTATAAAACTCTTCAGAACCAAGACATACAATAAAAGGATATTTTTTAATTAAAAGTATTGAAACAAATATTCATACTCAAAATATGTTATATAACTTCCAGAAATTTTTTAATATGCTTCATCATTGAGAGTTTTTATTAAATGACCAAGAAGAACGGGTTTTCCATACCAATGAATCTTTTTTACTCTGAAAGGTATTATTATTTTAGTTTTTTCATACATACCTTATTGTAGTTTATAAATGTTATGGTACTTATTGTTTTAGATTGAAGAAACTTATTTTTTTAATAAATAATTTTTTCAAATTTGAATATTACATTCATCAAAAAAATTATAAAAAAAATTAACTGTTTAAATTTATATGTAAAAAAATATTAAATCATAATAATTAGATGAGATATGGATTTTAATATGATTTTTTGAATTTATCAAGAGGATTAATCAACATCTCCCACACATATATATTTTTGGGTCACCCATTGTACCACATTGGTTCTCAGCAATGTTTTTCAATCACTATCCACTCCTTTTAGTTCTCAAACCAATCATTCTCCACTCATATGATTTCTAGTACAGGTCTTAGTATGATAAAAACTTCAGAATTTTTCACAGAAAAAGAAGTCATCATGGAAATTCAAATTGAAAGGAAATTGTGTGTGAAAATGAATATCTTCTTAGGATTATTTTTATTTTCAATTTTTGGGGAAAAAATTCACTCGAAAAATAGAAAATGATTTTGTCTTTCATTAACCTGAAATTGTAAGATAATTTTACAATTCAATTGAGTTTCTCTTAGAATATGAAAAATAATAAGAGGATTTTAATTTTCTTGGTAAAAAATAAAATGGTTCTTAATATTAATTATCATAATTTGTGGGATTTACTTATCATAGGGATGTATATCTTTCATTTCACAAGTTACCTACTATGAGTGGAGGTTTTATTAATTTGACAGATGAGGCCTCATTGTTTTCCTATTATGAGAAAATCAAAAAGGATTCACACCTAATACCAAATGCAAGGGTTGTAACATCATGGATGTGGGGATATATCATTCTGAGAGAGAGTGATAAGAATACCCTAAAATTATCATACATTTTTGTTTTAGATTTCACAATAATTTGAGTAAAATAAACATGGTAAGTATTTTTCATTACCATTGAGTCTACCAATAAATCCTTAATGTAATCCAATATTATAATTTTTTTTATTCTTAATAATCCTGTTGATATTCAATTGTATATAAGTATTTAAGATAATGAATCAGACTTATCCTATGATGGAAATTGTTTCCCTAATCGGTGACGAGGGAATGTATTGAATGAAATTAGTCATTTATTCATAGTGATGGATGTTTTTTAAAAAATAATAAAGATCATTTTATGATGAAGTTGTAGTTAAAGAAAAAATATTATAAAAGAAAAGTGTAAATAAAATTAATCAACCCTATAAATCATATGAATCATAATAGAAAGACATATGATGAGATCAAGAATTTAATGGGTCAAAGTTTCAAAAGAAACAAAAAGAACCATATTTGGATATGATAAATCCAGGACCATAGCTTTGAAAAGAAGAATGGCTGAAGAGATAAAAGAAGAAGAGAAAAAAATAGAATAGGAGGTTAATGAATGCTAATTTGTTAGAAATTTCAGTGAATGATTTTGAAAAGGATTTAGAGAATCCAATTATATCATATTATCCTTTATCAATGGTGAAACCATCACTTCTATCTAGAATGTTCTTAATGTCGATCAGTCACATCTTGATACAGGACTTGAGTTTGTGGAAACAGCTTTTGTTTCTTTAGTTATTAATTCAGTTGGATAAAATATTAAAGGGATAGAGGTTGCTGAAGAATCATACCTTTTAATAGTTTAGAAGAATGTTGAGAAGTAAAACTCAATGGATATTAATAATTTTAGTAAAGGAGAACTCAAAACTAGACTACAGTTAAAAAAGGAATTGAAAGATGATGAATAAGAATAAGAATAAAACTAACAAGTAAAATAAGAAGAGGGAGAAGAAGAGGAAGAGGTTGATGAAGAATATATATAGATAGAGAAGAGATATATGAAAATAAAAATTATTCAGAGTTACATTCATCCTCAACTATAATTATCTAACCAAAAAATCCTAGAGATTGTGTATTGTATTATAACATTGGTATAAATAAAATATTCTAATATAAAGGTGGAAAATTGTTTTACGGTTTATGAAAAAATGATTACATACATGATAAACATAATATATCGGGGAATAAAAATAGAAATAACATAATTAAAAGTTCATTATCCTTGAATCTCATCCAATGGATTCCTCTTCATAGCATAGGGAAAGGAAAATTAACGATGGTGGCCTAAAATGCATAATAAGGGTAAGTATAAATGAAGAAATTATAAATCAATACGAATAATGACATGGTAAATAAATGAGAACAAATACCACTCAAATAACTAGATAAGGGACAATATTCATTAAAAGATAAATTACTGAAACTCATTCCTTTTAATCATTAAAATGAAAATGAAATTGATCCATATATAATTTCAAAGAAAAAAAATATCATGGATAAATAATAACTGAATATGAATGAAGGTAATGTTTTATTTTTGGATTCCATGTTTCCTAGGAAAATAGTAGCTTTTCCATCAAAACCATTCATAGAATAGTTTAGAATATCAGCTAAAAAACAATCATATTTTGAAAAAAGATTCATATCATTGGACTATTGATCCACATAGGGGCTTATAATAATTGATCTCCAACCCATATCATACAAATATATCCCTGTTGGAAATAAAAATGAAAAAAAAAATTTCCAATTGATTTCATCCAATGAGACTACTATTGCATCAAGGGGATATATAGAACTGGTCCCCACCCATGTCATACTTAACCAATGCATTCCTCATATATCAAATAATCAATTTAATTAATAAAAAATATACCTTATCTTGAAGAATATATATTGGATTAATAATTTATATTTATCAATAATTTTGAAGTTTTGGATAAGTAAGAACATGGATTTTTTACGTTGATGAATGGAAACTCCATTAACATATCATTAAATGTTTTTTGGGAAAATTAATATTTAAACATTACAAAGATTCTCATACCACTATGAAAATATAAATCATAATCCCAAAAAAGGAAGAAATTCATATGAAACATAAAATATCATTATAATAATTAATATTCATGATAGAACATGACAAAGGGAAGTAAATAAACCAAATTATTTTGAATTGGTGGATAAAAACATATAAATCTCAAAGGAATGTAAATTGAGAAAAAATACCATACCTTCAGTAAAACATGTCATGTATGTATTTATATTAATGAATAATAAAATTATGATAATTATTTACATACTTCTGAAAATTTTTCATGTTTATAATAAATATTACCTCAGTTGTGACAATGTATTATTAAACTACATAAAGAATTATCTTTACGTCATGTGTTTTTGACCAATTTCGATTCAAGTTTCAAAAACGACTATGATAGGTCATGTATGACATTATGGGTAATTATTTAAAAATATATAAAATAAATATAATTACATAATTATCATATTTATATTTCAATTATAGTTTTAAAAATATTATAAAATATTGTTATGAAAAATAAACCATAGTTAAAATCATGGGGATGGCATGCCATGCACACACAAGAGTAACATTCTCATTTTCCCATGATCATTATCGAAAGAATGTTGAAAAAATTATATCATTAAATAATTATCACTATATCATAAATTTATTGATATCTTTTCAGATATAATTTTATATAGATTTTTTGTATTGTAAAAGGATTTGCATCGAGATGAGGATGTGGTCGTCCACTCGTCTACAAAAGATGTTATTATTCATTAGCGTATGAGGAGGGTAACAAAGAAAATGATATCTTATATTTTTTGAAGGGTAATTATTTAATAAATTTAATTTATATATAATATATTTCACATATTATTAATTAAAACCATCTTTAATACATTCCATTTAATGTGTGAATGTATAACTTCGCTATGAGGAGGTGGTAATCCACACGTCCACCAACGAAGTTAGCATATTTTCACAAATGGAACAAATAATGTAATAGGTTATATAAAAAATATATAAGTATAAAAATAATAATAAAATCATATATATCAAATATAAATAGTTTTCCCCTCATAATTCCCTATAATAAGAGGTGGTATAGGAAAAATTAATGCTATTTTTGTGTGTGGTGCTAGTTCTCCACACATAGAAACAATATGATTTTTAGCCTTTTCATAGAAGTGTGTGTAGGAATAGGAAACAATTGTAACATAAATACATATCAGAATATTGAGGATAATTTTTTTATTATATAATAATCAAATATTAAGAAATGTAGTTGTTGAGAAACAAGTAAAACATAAATTCACATTGATGATCGTTACCTCTATTTTTGGTAACTCCTTTCTCATTTCTCCTTTATCTGAAGAGAATAAATAGTTTTATTTCATCCAATTTTTAGGCATATAATTTCATAATTAGAGTTTTTTAAGATTAATTGAGAATATTTTTGATGATCTGATGTGGCTTGAGTGGTGTGAGCATTGTGAAAAATGAATTCCGTTTTATAGTGGATGAGGAGTGGAATTATTGTAAATACCAAAAGGAATACATTATTGGGATATATCCCTTATTTAATGTGAAGTAAAATGAAATCATAATGTATTAAGGGTGATGTATGGTCTATAAAAACCTCAACCACATTAAAATAATGTCACTTTTTTAATTTTTTTCATTAACCTCTAAATTCCCCCCAAATTTATAATTCATCTTTAATTAAAGAAACTAGTTTTAAATCTTATGTAATATAAACCTTAAGACTAAATAAAAGATATATTTATTATAAAATATTGACCAATTATATTATAAATATTATATCAAATTTAAAATATTAAAATTCATAGTTTTTTGGAAATTAATTTTAAACCAAGTGAATGTAACTCACAAAACACTACATTAACCAGGACCGTGCAAATAATGTTTTTAATATCTAGGAGACAATATGATAATTATAAAAGATAAATTACTACATAAATTAAATGTAATTATTATTTAATAAAAATTTCATATTACCTGGAGAAATATATATATTTTTTTAATTTTAAATAATATAATAAAATAACATTTATTTTTAAAAAAACATAAATGACATATTTTACATTATTTTTAAAATTTAAATTTAACAAATATAAAGAAATTTTAATTATAATACATTAAGATAAATATTGTGTAACATGATATACTAATAAAAAATAATAATTTTCCAGAATAAGTCATTTATGATACTTTAATTAAAATGATATTAGAATCTTTTATCTTATTTAAGTATAAACTACATAATCCATTTGATAGCCTTTGCGAAGAGCTTAATGTAATTATATCATCTATAAATACTAAAGTTAATTAACATGATAAAAAAATTATTTAATGCCCAAAATAATTTTTATAACCAAAACTAGTCTACTTCCTCCAGACTATAAGGCTTTTTAAATGCTTAAGGTAAAGAAGGATCATTTTTTGACTTTTTTCCTACTTAATATGTTATATGGGTCACTATCATTAAACAGTATCCTAATAACTCATAAAATTATATCCATGTTGGTATACAGTTGAAATATTTACATCAGAAGTCTTTTCAAAAAATGTTCTGGTATATTTTTGTCCATTAGTTTATGTTTTAATCCCTTATTAACCTTAATTTTACCTTAATCACTATAATTAATTTTAATTACTTTTGATTATATTTTTTTGTCAAAAACAATGTTGATATTATGAAACTATAAAAATTATAATTATTTCTAAACTTTATTTATTTGTTTTACAAAATTTAATTCACTAAAGTGGGAAAACTAATTTTAATTCTATACCCACTAATGTGTCGAGGAAGCGAGTTTCAAAGTTAAAATGATCATGATTTCATTAAGTCTTTATATCTAAATTGAATATAAAAATGATTCCAATGGACTTCATTGTATTAATATATATGTATATATATATATTTTTTATCTATTATGAATTTAAAACAAATTTAAAATTCAATTTAACAATAATAATTATTTTAATTTAAAGGTAGTTTTCACCTAAAATCTCTTACTATTCACTAATCATAATAAAATAAAACATAACAGAAAAATACCAAAAAATAATACTAAGATAATTTTGAAATTAAAAATTTAAAAAATAAATTTTATTTGGGTAAATATAAATTATAAATGTGTTAAATTTTTGTTCTAAAATATGTGTTCCACTAAAAGGTGTTAAAACTCAGTCCTCAATGAAACACAATTTAACTCAGTGTTTTGTGTAGCATATTCTTAAAATGATTTTATGTATAATTAAATCCATAATAAAATATTCTAGGTTGAAAATATTTTAATATCTTTGGGTTACATACTCCCTATATTAATTAGAATGTGTCCCCACAATTTAAACATGTTCTCAGTAATATATGTTTTGATAATTAAATATACTATTATTGAAGAAACCCACATCATAAATAAGGTTAATGAATGTTTTTAAAAACAATTAATGTAAACTGTGAGGATCATCAGAAACCTAGGATTTTGACTATGAAAATAGTAGTGAAAACATGGATATGGAAGAAAATTAAAACAATCATGTTTTTGTGGAGAGTGATAGAGAATACATTCAGCTGAAAGATAATGACCACAAAGTCCTAAACCAGTTTTATGAAAAAGGTCATTTATATAATAAAATATAATGATCGTATGACAAAAAAATTCCACGACACTTTTCTAAAAGTTTAGAAATATTTTCCATACTTTATGTATATAAGTAAATGTATGGTTCTATAAAAATTATATTTTTCTTTGATTATGACTTGAACTATTTATAGTTCTTCTCTAAGCTCAAGATGCATTATATGATTAAGTAGAATAGAAATCATTAATACTACATAAAAATATCATCCATTTCATAAATGAATAATCATTTAAAAATGTTATGATCCACCACTTTTAGATATTAGGTCACTGAATTTACAAAATGAACTTATCATTAGCCTATAATCATTATGATATAGCTCTAAATTGTCAAATTAGAAACATGTTAATACCTTAATGATGAATTCTATTTAAAATTTTTATAAACTTTAATTACTACACAGCCATATTTAAAATATGCATGCTTCCTTATTAATAATTTAAAACATGGATATATTCCTTAAATCTAATATTTTTTTTGTAAACTCCATCAATCATGGCATAAACAATTAATCAGTTCCATGGTAGTCTGTAGTATCTGATTTACATTATCTAAATAAATCATCTCATTATTAAAACGTCATTATCACAGTATCAGAAACATAATAAAGGGTTATATTTACCTAAACCATGTGTTTAAAAAAATAATAACTTCCCATCAAATCACTTTTATTGGTACAATTCAACATTTGATCTCAAATACATAATAAAAACATACTATAGTAAAGTAATAATATATTTAATTATTATTATAACTAGTCCATCATTAATAAAATACACAAATTATTTAATTTATGAATCTAAACATAACCACATTAACTATTCATCTTCATCTATACTATTAGCATAATATTGACCATGATCCATTTGCCAATTTTTGGGTATATTCCTCCGAAACATGATACATTGATTCACATAATGTCATTCCTCTTTGTAGTCAAAGAATTATATAATGGGATTATTTTTATTTTCAATGAAATCAAAATGATGGTGGAATTTCATTAAAAACGTTTAGAAAACTCTCATTCCATTTAAGCAAGTACTAGGATTATTATTTCCACAATTAATACACATAAAAAAATATTTCTTTCTCATTAATCCATTATCCAAATTTTTCTCAGATGTACTCTTATTATTGTGATTCCCTAAATAGTAATAATATATAGATAATTCTCTCTTGGTCTTTTCATCATGCGATACTATTTCCTCATATGATGAGAATTCTTGCGACACTAATTCCCTTTGAAATATTGTCTTCAGACCATAAAATATATCATCCATCATACTCATTAGATCACATGATTTAGTGTGGTTCACATTATATTTTCTAGGTTCTATTATTACATTAAAGAATACAATAGGTTATATCATATCATTATTAAGATAATGTATAGTGAAAAATTGGACAAATAAATTACATAAATTGAAAATATTATGTGTATCCAGAATGTTCATCTATACGTATCCTCAAATTATCTCTTAGTATTATTTTCCCTAATATGAGGTATCCAAATTTAGTTTCCAAGGATGCTTCTATACGTTATGTGATACCAACTATAACACCCTGACCCAGAAGCGTAGGGATGGTGCTTCATTTTATTACATTGGTATAGATACATGATTCCAATACCAAGGGACCAAATTGTTTAATAGTTTTTGAAAATATTATTACATAAATGATACCCAAAATACATTAGGTTAACAAAATTAAGCATACAATATTTAAAAGACTCAAAACCTTGAATCTCATTCAATGGATTTGTGTTCATAACCTGGGGATAGAAAACACAACGAGGGTTAACTCAAATGCTTAGTAAGGATCTATAATTCTTAAGTAGTAATGAATCAATATGCATAATAGCATGGATGATAATAGAGAACACATGCCTCTCAAATAATATGATACGTAATAATCAGTATGTAATGGTAAATAACAGAAAATCATTCCATTTAATCAATAAAATCAGAACATAATGAATCATTATATAATATAATAAAATCTCATGGATAAAGAATAACTGAATCTAAATTAATGATACACTTTATCATTGGATTCCATGTTTCCTATATATATTGTATTATTACTATTTAGACCTTTTATAATATGATTTATCATGTTG
The DNA here is from genome assembly GCA_963277665.1 of Viscum album. Classification (NCBI taxonomy): domain Eukaryota; kingdom Viridiplantae; phylum Streptophyta; class Magnoliopsida; order Santalales; family Viscaceae; genus Viscum; species Viscum album. The sequence goes on from OY728135.1 coordinate 1,299,578,729, forward strand.
AATGGAAATCCATATAATTTGTCCAAACGATTCATCTCATGGGACTAATGATGTATATATAGGCTTACATTAAATGGTCCCCAACCCATATCATGCTAGTCTATTCTTCATGGAAACAATTGAAAAGTTTATTTTTGCAAACTGATTTCATCACATGAGACTATTGATACATCTAGGGGCTGTCTATAACTTTGAACCACCTGTGTATTATATATCAAAATAATTCCTCATATATCAAATAATATATTTAATTAATAAACAACATGCCTTATAATAAAATATCCATAAGGACCAAATAATATTGATTTATCAATAATTCATTAGTGGATGAAATATAATAACAAGGGTCTTTGACATTGAAAATTGTTAATACCATTTAAATGTCATTAAAACATTATTGATGAAAATAAACATTAAACATTCCAATGTTTTTATACCAGGCTAAACATTTAAATAATAATCCACATGAAGGACTAAATTCAAATGAAACTTATAATATCATGATAATAAGGATATTCATTATATAACTTTTCAATGGGTGGTATATACAGCATATAAAATTGAATCGATAGATAACAAAAAATAAGTATTAATAGAATGTAAATTGTGGCGGAATCCTTTACCTTGAGTCCGACTTGATATGTGTGTCTTTATATTCTGAAATAAGCAAATTATTTTTATTATTTAATTTATTTCTTAACTTTTTCAAGATTATTATTAAATTTAACTCAGTAATTACAATTTTTTATACAACTAATTAAACAATCAAGTTTACGGTGGGTGTTTTTGACTGAATTCGGTTCATGTGTCCAAAATGACATTGGTAGGTCATCTATCATCTATGTTGTCATTGTATAAAAATATATAGAAAAATGGAGCCGGATTTTTTTTCATATTAATACATCATTATAAATTTTGAATATATTTATGGAATATGGTCATGAAAAATGAACCAACTTTATAATCATGGAGACAGTAGGTAATAAGTAGACTTGAATAACATTCCAATATTTCAATAATTGAAATGGAAAGAAGGTATGTAACATTATATCCCTAAATAATGATAATTATTTTATAAATACAGCGATATATATTTATATATCATTATATATTTCATTATTGTGATGTAAAAGGATTCACATTTTTTTGATGATGAGGTAGTCGACATGTCCTTGAATGACATTATTATTTTTTAGCTCGTGATGAGGGTAATAAAGAAAATGATATATTATATTTACAGAAGAATTATGTTATTAATATCATAAAAATTTAATATATTTAATATATTTTTAATCAATCCTATCTTTAATACTATCTATGTAATCTATGAATGTATCACATCGATTCGAGGAGGCGGTAGTCCACAAGTCCAAAAATGAAGTTATCGTAATTACACCAAATGATCTGATTATGGTATGTGTTATACAAAATTTAAGGATGGATAAAGAAATAATAAAAATAATATATATCATTTATAAATAGGGTTCCTATCATAATCCCCACCCATGAGTAGTGGTAAGGGAAAATGAATGACATCATTTCTTGGGACAGTAATTCTCTATACACATGAAAGATAAGTTCATTTACCATTTGATGGAGGTGTGGGTATGTATAGTTTGAAAACGTAAAATGATAATTTATAAGAATATTTATGATACTATTTATATTATATAATCAAGTAATAATAAGAAATATAGTGTGGGAGAAACAAAAAATATAAATTCACATTGAATAATGTTACATCATTTTCGGGTAACTCATTTTAGTTTTCACCGAAGGAATTACATGGTTTTCAATCAGAACAAGGTGAGGATTTATTAATTAGTGTAAGGGTATTAGGAGAGTATTTTGGATGAGGTTGAAAAATTCAATGTTTCTTGAGATATGTGAGGAAGGGGATGAATGAATATATTTTTATTTGGGGGGAGGAGTGACATATTTGAAAATACCAAAAGGTATACATTATTGGGAGGTATCCATCACCTCAAGGGCCTCCAAAATGAAAAAAATTATTAAAGGGGGAATATTGTGGATATAAACCTCCACCACATAATAATATGTTCATTTCTATAATTTTTTCTTTAACTTCTATGTTTCCCGCAATTTAATCATTTTATTTTTTTATAAATGTAACTAGTTTTCTATACTTTGTAATTTATCCATTTAGACTAAATTAAGGTTAGATTTATTACAAAATATAGAACCATTTAATTATAAATATGATATCTATTTTTAAAAATAAAAAACATAAGTGTGTTGGAAAATAATTTTAAACCAAGAGAATTAATGCACAAAATCACTACTTTTACCCAGATCATGCAGATAATGTGTTTACCATCTATGGTTCAAAATGTTAATTATAAATGATAAATTGGTCTTTTAATGGATAGTATTTTGTATTTAATAATCATTAAAATCCACTTGTAACAATATAGTATTTTTATTAATTTAAAAACATTAAATAAAATATCATTTATTGTAAAATAGTATTAATGTCAATTTTTACATTATTTTTTTTAATTTTAATTTTTAAATATCAAAACAATATTGGAATTAAAATATAATAACATAAGAACTGTCTAACATGATATATTCATTTAAAAAAATAATGAAACAAAATAATTCATTTATGTTACTTTACTTTTAACTTTTTAGAATCATTTTACTTATAGTATTATTACCTAAATAATCCATGAGTTAGTGTTTGTTAGGAATATAATGTAAATATATTATCTATTAAAATTAATATTACATGAAAAAAATAAAAAACATATTTTTATTTAAAAATAATGTTTATAACCGAAATTTTGTATTATTATCCATATTGTAATGAATTATAAATGTTAAGGGTGAAGAAGGTTCCTCTTTTTGTCTTTTTCATTACTTGACTTATTATATGGGTCACCATCATGATAAAGAACCCTAAAAATGCATAAAATTGGAACCAAGATAGGATATGGTCGAAATATTAGTATCCCATTGATTTTTGACAAGTTTCTCCACCATTTAGGATCTTATGATTAAGGGATTTTCCTTGTTAAGGTTTATTTTACAAGAATCACCAAAAATAATTTTTTTTAATTTTACTAATTTTTCTGGTCAAAACCAGATTTGATCATATTAGAATAAAAATATTATACATATTACAACCATTTATTTACATTTCTTCAAATTTAATTCACATAATTGAAAAATTTATGTTTAATGCTAATCTCGTAGATGTTGTGAGGAAGGTGGTTCTAAAATGTGAAAATATTCAAAGGTTCATTAAGACATAATATCTGAATTAAATAAAACATTATTCTAATGACCTAAATATAATTAATATTTATATAATTTTTCTATTATATCATTAAAATAAATTTAATTTATAATTCAACATTTATTATTATTTTAGTCAATTTTCAACTAAAATGAAATATTTTTCACTATTCATCAATGAAATAAACATCTTAGTAAAATACCAAAATATAATCGTATACTAATTTTTTTAAATAAAATTGAAAAAATACAGTTTATTTTCACAACTAAAATTAATAATTTTCATAATTTAGTTCCAAAATAGTCATTCCACTAAAAGGTGATTAAACTCGATCATTCATGTAAAACAAGTTAACTATGTGTTGTGTGTAGAGTACAATTTACATTGTGTTATGTATATAGAAAATACTAATGATATAAAATTTATTATAAAATGAAAATAATTTAAATTCATGGGTTATTAAATAAAAAATATTACATTCCCATCACAATCTGGATATGGACATAGAAAATACAAGGGAAGAAAATTAATCATCCATAGAGGAAGACAAGTAATCATGAAAGAAAGATGATAAAGAACAAAAATCATAAAAAATATCATTAAATGATGATTCTCATAAGGAATTAAATATTTAAAAAGTTTAATAAGATGAATAAGTTTATAAAAAAGTAAAAGATAATGCTGAGAATAAAGAAAACCTTAAATCGATTCAAGTCACCCTTATGCTCATCGATTTTTATCAATCTCATCAGACTCTAAATAAATAATATACCATAAATGATTTAATTTAATTTTATAAAAATTTGATTGAGTAATTGCTTGCTTTATTTTTCTTTATGTATCCAAGCTAGGTACACCTAGCAAACGAGTTGTGGGTAACGAGGTATTGGTGATTGCCACGCCACGCTTATTCTAGGCCCCATTCACCACCTGCGCGCCGCTCGTCCCCAGCTAAATTCGAGAGTGGCGAGACTCAAACCTGCGCCAGTTCCGTTGCCAGGGAGTGGCCGCCTTACACGGTACCACTAAGCCAACCCCGGTCGGCAAAAAATCTGATTGAGTAATTGATTTGATTAAATATCATCAAAATATAGAGGCAAGATTTAATGTAATTCAGAACCACATAAATTATAAATTAGATTCACTGAATGATTTGACAGAATAAATTGTTCATATTGTGCAACACATTAAATCATTCAATGAAAGTACCAAGAAAAAAAGGGAACATACAATCATATGGTAAAATGGTAAAACTACATTTATAATGATATCATGGGCCACTATGATCTTTTACTAGATGTTAATAAATTTATTATTTAAATTAATTAATCCTTTGTATGTAATCAATAGATATCTCGAGTAGAGTCATGTTTATATAAGGCTTCAAAGAAATGACAGTTATTCTTAAGAATGAAATCAATGCTTTGAAGGAAACATTTCACAGCTTTTAGTTATAAAATTGAATACTTTAAAAATATTTAAATTAGTTATTCCTTTTGAATTAGTTGAATAAGATGTTTATACCAGAATTTGAAATTCTAAATAATGAAGTTTGGAAGAAAATATTATAGTAAGACAATACTATGAATCTTGAGTCATTGATTGTAAAATATCATAAGGATCATGATAATGTTTTGAAAATGAAGGTGATTATGAAAATTTTAATAAATAAACAGTTAAAATTTTCATTTCAAATATTGATGGAATTTTTTGAATTATTTTTAATAAATGATGAATCTAAATGATTATTTATCCAAATAATTTATGTTGGAATGTATTACTGTTACATTGGGATATATGTTCTTTATTTTATTTCTATGATGATTATTTAACTTAAATATGATTTTTTAGTCTGTTATTAATTTTCTAACATTTCATGTGATTATATTCATTCCTTGTTATTGTTCAAAATAAAAAAGGGGGAGAATTTTTAAGGAGATTCGTTTAAGGTAGGGAAAATTTTACAAGTGGATAAGTTTTTGAAAGAAGTATTTGAAAATATTTCAAGGTGTTAATTTAAGTGGTATTTTTTAGCTTAAAGGGTATAATATGAAGTTTCAATCTGTACTTTTCATTGGATCATAAGAAATTCATAAACTAAAACGGAGTTAAGATATGTATTATATCATTGATGTTATCAAAATTATAAAGGTGTGTACATTTTTTGAATGTTAATTTTTTTTTGTTTTATGTATTGTGCTTATTTATTTCCAAATGGGGGATTATTGAGTCAAAAGTTTTAATTTATAATGTTGATATCATTAGTTTTATAAATAATAAAAACTTCTATAAAACTAATTTTATTTAAATTATATTCCCCATGTTTGTTGTATGTTTTTGTAGAAAACATTATTTCATACCAAACATAGAAATAATTATAATATATAATGAATAAAAATTAGTATTATTTAATATGATCCATTAGACTGATTGGTGCCCAATTAATCAGTGAGAATTTTGTTCAGATTATTTGTTATCATAATGTCCTATATTTCATAATGAAAAAGTCATGAAAATCATACATACATTTGAAATAATACATCAAAACAAATTATATTATGTTTATTAGATTCAAAATTAGTAATAATATAAATCATACAACAAAAATTTTATAATATGTATGACGATAATTATATCTATTAGATGGATTACATAATAGCATTGTAATTTTCCTACAATATTCGGTGTCCAAAAAATGAAGAATAAATCATTATTTTTTGTAAAGGTCAAGGAACATGCTGTCAAAGTGCAATATTTCTTGAGGCCATTTCAACTAACTCATAAATATGACCATTGGGATAATGCCTATAAATAGGATTTCATTTTAAGAGTTGTCATCAGATTCATTTTAAACTCAATTCACACTACAAAAATCATTAACTTAGCAACATTTTTTAAAAACATCTCTAATTAATAAAATTTAGCAATGTTTTTTAAAGAAACATTACTAACATAATTATGGTTCATGAGAACATTGCTAAATTTGAAATTATTCTTAGAATCATCACTAATTTATCAATGTTTTCACAAAAGCGATACTAAATTAGCAACATTTTCTCAAAAAGTGTTGCTAAATTAGATTTGTTTTCTTAGAATCATTGATAAATTAGAGACATTTCATAAAAGCGTCACTAAATAAGCATTTTATCCTTATAAGTATCTACATTTTTTTGTTTTCCTAGAATAGTCAATATATGAGTGAATTATCCGCATAAGCGTCACTAATTTAGTGGTTTTTTCTCAAAATCATTGCTAAATTAGCTACATTACCTCTGATGCAGTGCTCAATCAACGAAGCTTCCTTGAAATCTCGCTATATATATATTTTATTTATATTTCTCATCTCCCCACATCGATGTAAATAGATATTTAGTGTTATGAAATATTATTAATGGATGTCATGATTATGATAATAATGATGACTCCTCAATTCCCAATTAATTCTCATATTAATGGCCAAAAATTCATATACTAACTATTGGATCAGATCTCATGTACTCTATAAATATGGTGATATGTTAATGAAATTATATATACTTTTTACTCTTCATTGTGTTCTCTAATATTATGTCTTTTGATTTTTATTTCCATTTTTTATTATCATCGTCATATGCAAATTCAAAATCTGTTTTCTAAATGATGCACTTCGCCTATGATCCATCATACATTTTTTGTTTTAAAAGGCTTCACAGTTTCAATCAGTGTTTGGTCAATTTCACAACATGCTATCAGCATGATCCTCTTTTCTGCATTGCGCATCATGACGTCGTTGTCTTCATCCCTATCATCGACAGAAGAAAAATTTCATAGAAAAATGGTATGTCACATGTTTTTATAAACATTCTCATTTTGACATACTCTCTCGTATGCTCATCAACTCCACTCATTCGAGGAGCTATGTCAAAAGGTGAGACTTATTTTATATTTAAGATATTTTTACATTTATTTCCCCCTCTTGATAAATCTAAAAATAATATATAATTTTCTTAATATTTTTTTGTGGGGAAAATAATGAGCTTCAGAAGTGGTGTAATGACTCACCTTTGAAAAATTTCCCTTCATTATTTGAGGAGAACGTGTTTTATTAATAACCGATATAGTAGATGTCGAGTCAAATATCATTCATCAAAAGAATAAAAAACTATACCACCTAATGTGGTTGAATGATGAACATTGTGCACCCATTGTACATCAACCTGTTGAATGATGAACATCACGTACCCATCGTACTTAGAGACGTTGAATGATGAACATTGTGTACCTTTTGTACGTCAAGCTGTAGAATGATGAACATCATTTACCCTTTGTATGTCAAAACAATGTTCGATAAACATTTCCTACCCATCGTACGTCGAGACAAAGATTAATGAACATCACGTACTCGTCGTACGTCAAGACGAATCTTGATGAATATCAAGTATCAGTCATACATCGAGCAAATGTTGGATGAATATCACGTACCCCATGTACGTGAAGATGATGTGTGATGAATATCGTGTACCTGTCATACGTCGAGCAAAAGTTTGATGAACATCGTGTACCTGTCGTACGTCGAGCCGAAGTTTGATGATCATCGTGTACCTGTCGTACATCAATCCAAAGTTCGCAAATCATTCTATGAACCATGAAATTTGAAATATCTTATTTCATGTTCACCCTAAAGATGTCATGTTTGATTATACTATTTAATGTCTCAGGATGGAGATGATTTTTACTTTAAATATTTGTATATATTTGTTTTATTTCTTTTCACTTTATTTTATTTCTTATAAATTGTTTTAATGAAATTAAATATTCTTGATGAACAAGAATAAATATAGTTTATATATATTTATCCCTTGAAGTGGATGAAATTTCTGAAATTTATGAATATAATATTCATGTTATTGTCTTGAAGACACTATAAATCTCAAACATATAATTTTATTCTGTTCCCTGGAGTGAATGCGAATATTTAATGAAAATGATTTATTTTATTCCCCAATGTGAATGAAAATATTCCATATTTTTCTTAAATCATCTTTGAGGTGAATATGATGTTTTTCTAATGATCATTGTGTTATATTTGTTTATAAAAAATTATATAAATATAATCACCAGAAGTTGTTTGATTACACTAAATTTTTATAGAGAACAATGAATTGTATTTATATTTATATAATATTGCATCCCTGAAGGATGATATGAAAATAATATCCTTTGACGTTATATTGTAGAATATCTTCATTTATCATATATTTATCTAGCAACAAAAATATTAAGGGAAACACTATTATTTAGCTTATTCTTATGGATTATAAACATCATCTCATGTAATTCGTATATCCCATGAGTTAGATGTTATTGTTCATATAATTCAGAAATGAAATAATTAAATTACATAGTTGTGATATTATAATATATATTATGAAAATGACATTACCACCTAATGTGGTTAAAGAAATGATCATCATAATAAAAAAAATAAATTTTATACAAGATTATCATTATTGATAAATAATAATTTATCATTCATGGATCTTGAAATCTGATGAATGTATGAATTTCTCGATTTGAATGTAGTATTAATTACTATATCTCGTTCCTTAAAGAGAATTAAATTATTCATGATTTTTATATGATTTATGATAACATGAATATTTGAGAGTTGATGAGGTTTGATCAAATGATTTATCTTTTATTTGATAAAGTGAATTTTTTATCTAAATTATAATTTTGTATGACAATAAGGTTTGTCATGAATCTAGAAGATTCTTCCACATTGGTTCTCACTACCACATTCACCATCTTCAAAATATGTGGGTGCTCCTATTATAGGTAGATGTATTGTAAAATAAAATTTGGGGCCGAAGTTCCAAACTATTTTGGCCAAATGTTCTAAATTATGAAATAATCATCTTAGTGATGGGCCGAACCCGTTACGATTATATTATGAATTCATCAACCACCATAATTGGAAATTATAATGACAAATATGAGTTTTCACAATGAATGATCTTGGAGATCTTATATTATTTTAATTAAATCCTTCAAAAGAGATCATATGTGGATTATTATATGCTCATATATGTATATTTAAATTAATAAACGACTCATTAAGTGTGAATATAATCATACATGGTAGTAAAAGTTCTTAATTCTTAGTTATATCTACAGTCTCAATGAGATATATGAATGGTATTCTTGAAAATGAATATCATATTAAGACAAAAGAGGTACCTCAATATGTAACAAGAATTCATTAAACTGATTATAAAGAATTTGTTATGTACAATCGAATCAATAATGGTAAACCAGAAGTTAACTAATCCCAACCCTTCAAATATATGACATCATGATTTAGGTCATCTAGGATCAATTATAATGAATGATATTGATTCATGTATACATCAGCATCGATTTATTGATAACATTGTAGACATCAATCAAGGGGAGAATGAGGAATTTATTTAATCGATGCATGACTACAAAATTATCAATGAATTTATTATCATTAAGTCATTATTAATTCCCCCTATACGATAATTTGTCATGATGTACCCATTTTAAGGTAAATTATTTATATCATTATCAGCGATTCTGGAAATAAATTTTCTATTAACTTATGATGAAGTATATATGGGTGCTCCCACCATGTGATCCATCTATATGAAAGATGCATCCACTAAATTATTACATATGTTATTTGATGTTGGAAAGTATTCATTGCATGCTATGCACGTTGATTAAGATAAATATTGAGTATCATATATTATATTGTCCTACAGAACCATTGACAAGATGCTCATAACAAATACATTAATGTAAAATGGTGGTAATCAATAGTCTAATTATACACACATGAAGTGTGGTTGAACTGATTATATATAATCATTCTGAATCATGGGTAGAAAGCAATAAATATATTTTCTCATGAAGAAGAAAATGAATATATCGGCAACATTATATATTTTTAAATATTGTCCCAGAAGTGACACTGGTACCAAAAAAATTATGAGTTCTTAATCAAATGTTGGTGCTATATTTTCATTGAATGCTTTTAAAAATCGTTGATGGAAATGGATTTTGATAGATGTCGACATCATAATAATAACCCAAAATTATTAAAGGAACTTATGAAATGTTCAACATATAATGTTATGGATTGATTATCAAAACTATCAAGACTATTGAATATCGATGATTGTATTATAAAAAATATTCTTTGTTGCATATTTGGATATTTAATATGAATACCAGAATGTTTTGAAATTCATGATGCATAATAATTAATTATGAATGTTTCACCCAATCTGATAAAATATGGGGTGAACTAAATAATATGTATCCATATTAAGTTAAGGAAGAATGTAAATTGAATTTATCATTACATGTTTTGTATAAATCATCATATTCATCATACTATTAAGGTGTTTTAAAAAACATCTAAACTCTTGAAGAGTTTTAAAATCATTGAATTATTTGTTCATTAAATTACATGTTATTTGATTTTATTTTGAATTAATAATCCTAAAGAAAAAATATTAAAATTTGGAAATGTTTTACCCTTAATTAATGATTAAATCTCTTGCTTCCAAGAGTAACATATTTCCTACATAAGGGGTTGATGAAGAACATACTTATCTCAAAAGGGTTAAATATAAATGCACATTTTATTTATCCCTGAAGGATATACATGTACATGTGCATATATTCCTTTCAAAGAACAATAACTCATATTATAATTCAAGGTAATTTTCTTCCACATTCAATGATATCTAATGGGTATAAGTTATTATTGTTTGAAAAATCAAAACTCAATGTATTCGATATGAATTGATCATGGACATTCTATAAGTTAAATAACATAGTGATGATCATTATGAGTGGGAGATGTAACTGTTGTACTCTTATTCCCTATGTCATGTTCTCCCCATTGGGTTTTCTTGAGAAGGTTTTTAATGAGGAAACACTATGGGGACTTGATGATATTTTACTTTTTTCCCTAATAAAGTGTTTTCCCCCGAAGGGTTTTTCCTTGATGGGGTTTTTAAGGAGGAAATCATAAATCATAATGGATATCCAAGGGAATGTTATAAACTACCGTGGATATCTATAATTAATTGAAATTGTTGGTCTTCCCCGTGAGTTGTAATTTTTAATGAGACTATTAAACTATTATCTTCATCCCATGTCCTGAAGATATAATTAAATAATAATATTAATTGATGTCCTGAAGACACAACTAATTGATATAATCAAGGGTAGTTTGGAATGATGCACTATTTTTTCCCTCCATAAAGATTTTTCCCTCTGGGTTTTCCTGATAACGTTATTAATGAGGTAGCAAGACATGGAATTATTTTATTTTTCCTTCACTCATTTTTCCCACAAGTTTTTTCAAGTGAACATTAAAAAAATTCCAATAAAATTATGACATCCAAGGGGGTGTTATGAAATGTTATTAATGGGTTTCATATTTATGAAAATTATAAAAAATCCTCAATTCCTAATTAATTCCCCACATAATTCCCATCCATTCATATTCTCACCATTGGATCGGATCTCATGTAATCTATAAATATGGTGATATATTAATGGAATTATATGGACTTTTGGATCTACATTATGTTCTCTACTTCTATTTCATTTGTATTTGTATTTCCATTAGTTATTATCATCGTCATACGCAAATTCGACATTCACTTTCTCAATGATGTGCTTCGCGTACGATCAATCATACATTTCAGGTTTCGAAATGCTTTGTGGTTTCAATCGGAGTTTGATCCATTTCAATATATATATATATATATTAATATGTATAGACACAAAATCATTTATATAAACATATATACATAAAAAATTTTATTTATATATTGATCATTTCCACGAATCGATGGAAATATATATTTAGATATATATGTATATATATATATATATATTAAGAAGAATAAACACAAATACATACACACACACACACACACACACACACATATATATATATATATATATAAACACACTAACACACTAAGATATAAATATATATATAAATATATTTATATATATAAACACATTTGTATTTTAAATTTATTCATGTTTTAATGAAAACATGTCTATTTTAATTACATTTTTACGAGTGTTTTAAAACATGGATAATTATATGTGTGTGTGTGTGTAAATTTATAATTATAATTATATATATGTACACATATAAATATACACACACACAGACACATATATAATATAAACATATAAATAAATATAAAATATAAACATATATATGTATATATAAATATATATAATTATTAACATTATCATATATAAACATATATAATATAAACACACACACACACATACATAAAATTTAATCATATGAAATATATATAATAATTGTAAACATATATGTATATATATGTTTGTGTGTGTGTGTGTATGCATGTGTGTGTATTCAGTCATAATATATAAATATAAAATATAATCATATATATATATGTGTGTGTGCGTGTGTGTGTAAATATGTATATATTTGTGTGTGAGCACACACACATGCATAAACCTATAAATATAATTATATGTATAGAAACATATATATTTACACAAACATACAGAATATAAACATATAAATAAACATAAAATATGAAAAAATTAAATATATTAAAAACATTTATATAGGTATATAAATAATTGAAAATAACATATAAAATGAAAATAAATATAAATATATATATTAATATAGGTACATTAATTTATATATAAAATATATTAATTTTATAAATATGTATATATATATATATATTAAAATATAGATATGAAATAGAACGATACATTAGGCAGGTTGGTCAGTCTTTATTTTTGGGAGGCGAAGGGTTCATAGTTTGTTTACGATTTGTGCATTAATTTATAATCCCCTTTTACTGGCTTAAATAATAGCCCTTGGGAACGAGAGTGAGTGGTGAGTGGGAATATTGGATATGGGAGGGGTTAGAATGGTTTGGGGGAGATACTGGAAAGGGGATAGAATGGTTTGGGGGTAAATTCAGGAAAGGGACGGGGTAAAGAGGAGGAATGATAGAGAAAAGGGGGTATTAAAGAGGTAGAGGGATAGGGAGAGAGAAGGGAATGGTATTGGAGTGGGAGAGGGAAACATAGAGGAGTGGGGTGGGAATGGAAGAGCAGTGGTGGTTTGAGGGGTGAGAAAGGGAGAGGAACAAGAGAGGAATGGGTTGTGTATTGAAGTGGGTGAGGAGGGAGTGTGAGCCGGAAAGGCGGAGGAGGCAGTGGGGGAGAAGGGAAGGGAATGCAGTTTTTTTGAAAACAAATTGTAATAAAAAACATAACGTTCCTAAAAAATTAACAACCCTTAATAGAAACAACGGTAAATTACGTCTCATTTAACCATGTTTTGAATAATTGACGTTAAATTGGGTATCACTAAATTAACGATGTATATAGAGTTTTTTTACGTTTAAAAAAACAATTGTTTTTTTTTTCAGAAAACGGTTATGTTATTTTTTTTTAACAATGCAGCTGAAAGGGGGCATCCACGATGCCGCCTTTTCATTTCACGTGCAAGGCCGCATATGGGATGCTACCTTTGCAATGTAGGTGAAAGGCAGCATCCACGATGCTGCCTTTCCCCGAATTTTTTTTTAAATTTTATTTTTTGTTTTGTTTTGCATATATATATATACATAAAAAAAACAAAAAACTTATATAGTATTTCTCTACTATTAATGATCCACCACTACAACCATTACATCAGTCTGGATTCTGATAGAAACCATCATCCATGCCTCCCTTTTATAAGAGGGCTTGCCCTGAAAATCACTCTGCATTTTCGATGTGGGATTCAGGTTCTTCCTTTCCTGCGTAGTACATTCAGCATTTCCAATGTGAGATTCTGTTTCATGTATGTGACATTGAAATACAATAAAATATAAAATATAAGACCAATATAAATGAAATTTTAAACATTGATTAAATATATAATAAATAGTTGAAAACAAAAAGAATTTCCTCAAAAATGTTCATAAAAAATAATCTATAACCTTTCAGAACCGCCTGCTTCAATCCTAAAAATGTTTCAAGTATATAAATTCAAAAGACTATAAAATATAAACTATAAAAGGAATAAAATTGAAACTTTAAACATTAATTAAACATATATTAAATAGTTCAAAACAAAAGGAATTTCTAAAAACTGTTGATGAAAAGATATTTTTTAGCTTTCAAAACCGCCTACTTGAAACTAAAAAATGTTTCCAGTACGTGGCTTTGAAATAAAATAAAAGATATACTATAAAGCCTATATAAATAAAGTTTTAAACATTGATTAAACATACAATAAATAGTTGAAAAAAATTAATTTCCTTGAAAATGTTGATGAGAAATAGTCTATAACCTTTCAATAATTTGTGCATCAAACATAAAAATGTTTCAAGTACGTGACTTTGAAAGACAATAATTATATTACTAATAAACTAATTACCTATTATATAATTAATATTTATATTAATAATTAACTAAATAATTATTATATAAGTAATAAATAATGAGTAATAATTTATAATTAATAATTAATAATTAATAATTTAATTAATAGTTATAATTAATATTTATATTACTAATTTACTAATTAATAATTAATAATTAGTTATTTATAATTATTAATTACAAATTATTAATTATAATGAATATTTATAATGATTATTTATATTTCTAATTAAATAATTACTAATTACTAATTACAAATTACAAATTACTAATTAATTAGTTATAATTACTATTTATATTACTGATTAACTGAAAAATTATTATATATGTAATAATTATATTAATAATTAATTATTATATAATTAATAATATTATTACTAATTAACTAATTAATTTTGAAATATTTAATTATTAAAAATTAAAAAATAAAAATTATAATAATTAAATTTAATAATAATATTACTAATTAACTAATTAACTATTATATAATTAATAATCATATAACTAATTAACTAATTAATTATTATATAATTAATAGTTATATTAACAATTAACTAAATAATTACTGTATAAGTAATAATCAATAAGTAATAATAAATAATTAATAATTAATAATTAATAATTATAATTAATATTTATAATTAATATTTGTATTACTAATTACTAATTAATAATTTATAATAATAATTTATAATTAAAAATTAAAAATTATATTGAATAACTGTAATTAAAAAATATATTACTAATTTACTAAATAATTGTAATATAATTAAAAAATTATATAATTAATGAACTAACTAACTATTATATAATTAATTTTTAATAATTACCAATTAATAATTATAAATAAAAATTCTAATTAATATTTATATTACTAATTAACTAATTAATAATTAATAATTTCTAATTACTAATTACTAATTATTAGTTAATAATTACTGATTTTTATGAATAAATTTAATTAAAAATTATATTACTATTTTAGTAATTTATTATTATATAATTAATAATAATATTACAAATTAATTAACTAATTTTTATATAATTAATTCTTAATAATTACTAATTAATAATTATAATGAATAATTATAAATGATAATTATATTACTAATTACTAATTACTAATTATAATGAATAATTATAATTAAAAATCATAGTACTAATTTACTAATTAATTATTATATAATTAATAATAATATTACTAATTAACTAATTATTTATTATATTATTAACAATGATATTACTAATTTAATATTTATTTATTATATAGTTAATATTTATATAATTAATCATTATATTACTATTAAAATACTATATAATTAATAATTATATTACTAATTAACTATTAAATTATTATATAATTAATTATTAATAGTTATATTACTAATTAACTAATTAATTATTATATAAGTAATAATTATATTACTAATTAAATTATTATATTATGTATTATACGTTTAATATATGTTTAGGTCTCAATTATATTTGTTTTATAGTTTATTTTTTATTGTCTTTCAAATTCACATCCTTGAAACATTTTCAAGTTTCAAGTAGGCGGTTTTGAGAGCTTATAAATTTTTTTTCATTAACATTTTTTGGAAATTACTTTTGTTTTAAACTATTTCTTATATTCTTAATCAATGATTAAGGTTTCAATTATATTCATTTTATAGTTTATATTTATATTCTTTCAAAGTCACGCACTTGAAACTTGTTTAAGTTTGAAGCAGGCGGTTTTGAAAGGTTATAGATTATTTTTCATCAAAATTCACGAGGATATTATTCTTGTTTCCAGCTATTTATTATAGGTTTAATCAATGTTTAAAATTTCATTTACATTGGGATTATATTTTATCTTTTATTGTATTTCAATGTCACGTACATGAAACATTTTCTAGTTTCATGTAGGCAGTTTTGGAAGCATATAAATTACTTTTCATCAATAGTTTTTTGGAAATTCATTTTTTCTCAACTATTTATTATATTATTAATCAATTTGTAACGTTTCAATTGTATTCGTTATATAGATTATATTTTATAGTCTTTCAAAATCATGTACTTGAATCAATTTTATGTTTGATGGAGGTGATTTTGAAAGGTTATAGATTATTTTTCATCAACATTTTTGACTAAATAATTTATTTTCAACTATTTATTATATGATTAATCAATGTATAAAATTTCATTTATATTGGTCTTATAGTTTATATTTTATTGTATTTCAATGTCATGTACTTGCAATAGAATATCCCATCGGAAATGCAGAATGTACTTCCCAGGAAAGGGAGAACCTGAATCCCACATCGAAAATGCAGAATGATTTTCAGGGCAAGACCTCTTATACCAGGGAGGCCTGGGTGAGATTTTCTGTCAGAATCCAGACTGCTATAATGGCTGTAGTTCTGGATCTTTAATAGTAGATAAATTATGCTGAATTTTTTTGTTTTGTGTGTATATATATATATATATATAGAAAACAAAAAAATTTCAAATTTCAAAAAAAATTAGGGGAAAAGCGGCATCCCGGATGCTGCCTTTCAACTGCATTTTAAAAAAAAATTAACTAAATGATTTTATGCATTTTTTATAACATATACAAAACCCACTTATATAACATATGTAAAGGTCAAAAATTTCTCGACGTTTCTTTTACAAAGATTCATAATTTTTTTCTAAATTAGATGTTTCTAAATAGCGATGCTTATAAATGTTTCTAATTTAACGACACTTCTAAATTTCAGTAATTAGTATTGTTAATAATTTTCACTAATTTATTGATGTTTATAAATGTCACTAAATTTGCGACACCTTGATTACCAAAATTTTTACGTAGAGGTAAATGAAATAGAGATGTTTTAAAATCTTTCTAAATGATGTTTTTTTAGTTTCATCTAAATATTTCTCCTTGTAAACATATCATTGTTATAAATTTATAATATTTTAAAGAGTTGTTGTTCTATGGAATCATTGAAGGGATTGTATGTTTCTTATAATGATTTTCATTTGTAATCATTTGTTTGATTGTGTAATTAATCAAGGGATTCTGTGGATAGGAAGATGGTGAATCAGATCAATTAGATCGAGGGATTTCAATGCCAGGAATATAGATATGACATTGATTATCATTTTGAGGTATTAATTGGTCATGAAATAATTTAGTGATACCAATCCATCAGATTGAGGCACTGAAAAATGGAAATTATGGATTTTTTTGTGTCATTAGAGACATTTTAGATTGTGGCTAATATATTTACTGATGATTCTTAAAAAATACTGATAATTAAAATCATTTAAAAACTTCTCTGTTTAGGAACACCTAATTAACTGATATTTTTAAGAGTTATCAAAAAATAAAAATCACTAAATTAGACCTCATTTAACGACATTTATAAACATCACTATCTAGTGACACATTATATACCGATATTTTTATGAAATGTTGTTATTTAAACAATACTAAATATGACCTTATTTACTGAAATGTTTTTAAAAAATTTTCTAAATGAGAATCCATAAATCATGCCTAATTTACTAATATTCATTAATTTTTATTAAATTACTCTATGTTTATGTAATTTTTTACTAAATCATGCATATAATTTCTTAGGAACATCATGTTATTTATTACAATTCTCACATAGTTTCCCATACCACACCCTACAACCATCTCACTACCCCCTCCCATATAGCTCTTATGTACCAGCTACCCTACCCCACTCTAGTTATCCCTCCTTTCTATCTCTCCCACCCAGGGCCCTACATTTTTTCCCTCTATTTACCCAGCATTTAATCCCCATACTTTACTCGTGTACCTACCTCATGTACCCACGTACGAGCCTACGTAGCACCCCCTCTACCTCATTTCATCCCATACCCATGTACCGACACACTATCCACATTAGCTCCAATACTTCTCATATGTACACACATGTCAAAGGGCATGTGAAAATAAAACTTTTTGTGGGAATCAAACCATGATGTAGTAGAATCTGAATGGAAAAATCAAACAAACTCACATGTTGTTTTAAGGGTCTTTTAATTGTACTATGTAAAATATATAAATAGATGAATTTAGAAAATTAGTATAATATATATATAAATATATATTTTTTATATTTTATATTTATAATTTATATTTTAATATATGTTTACATAAATTATATATATATTATTATGTTGTATTTTATATATATATCTTTTATATTATATATATATGGTAGTATATATGTTTATATTTTATGTTATATATATATACTATGTACATATATGCTTATGTTTTAGATTATATATGTATTTATATATATTATATTTTATGTTTATTTATAGGTTTATATATATATGTGTGTGTGTGTGTGTGTGACTTTATTATATATATATATATATAGAATTATCGACGCTTAAAAATACTTGAAAAAATGCACCTATAAATGTCATGTTTTCTTAAAAAGGTGACTAAATTTAAAATATGTAGTTCTGTTATATTATATTAATATTTATATAAACAGCTTTCAGTATTAAAAATTTAATGTTTCATATATATATATATATAAATTAATATACTTATATTAAAACATGTATATATACTTATATTTTATATTTTATATTTTATGTTTATAAATAAATATATTTTTATTTTATATATATATTTATTTACATATATTTCACATATATGATTATATTTTATATTATATATATGTGCGTGTATTTTATATGTACATATGTTTATAATATATATATATATGGTCATATTAGACACACACATATATACGGACACACATGTTTAGGTTTTATAATATATATATGATTATATTTTATGTCTATATATATTACATATAAATGGTTATATTATATGATTAATATTTAAGTTTATATTATATGTATTTATGTATGTATATGTTATATAAATATTATATTTTTATATTAATATATGTCTTTATATATATATTTATATACACCTGTGTGTGTGTGTGATTAAATAAATATATCTATGTATATATATATATATAATTAATATGATAAATTTACATACACACACACACACACACACACACATATATATTTCCACGTTTTAAAACATTGTTAAAAATGTCAATAAATTGACATATTTTTTTTAAAAACATGACTAAATTTAAAATATATATGTGTTGTTATATATAAATATACATATATATATTTATATAATTGTTTGTGTTTATATATATATATATATATATTTATATAAATATGTGTGTGTTTATACAAATTAATATATATATATATATATCTATATATAAATTTACATCCATGTGGCGAAATGGGCTCTATATGTATATATATTTTTAGCAATGTTTCTTTAAAAATGTCCCTAAATTTGAGATGTATCAGGAACACTTCTATAATTTATCGATGTTTTTTAGGAAACATCCTTAATTTATTGATCCTTCTAAAGAAACGTCGCTAATTTAGTGATGATTCTGATAAAATGTCACTAAATTCAAGATGTTTTCCAAAAACACCAATAAATTAGAGAAGTTATTATGAAACTTCACTAAATTAGTGAGTTTTTCTTGAATCATTGCTAAATTAGAATCATTTTTCAGAATACATCCCTAAATTATAAACTTTCTACGAAAACGTTACTATTTTAAAAATAAGAGTTGTTTTTAAAAAACATATCTTATTTTAGTTTTTATTGTAGTGAGGGTTTCTAAGGTATTGGAAGAACGATCTTGTATCAATCATTATATCAATGGATTTCCTGGTAAAGAAAAACAAATCATTTTATATAGGTACTAAAACATCAGATATAATTATTGAGGATTTATAACTACCTTACCTCTTAAGGATAATTGGCAGATTATTTTATAAACTTATAATTCATTGTTACTATTATAATAGATTGTATCACTTGTTTTTACATGTTTATTTTTTTTAATTGTGTATTTGAAAGACATTAATAATAAATTTTTCTAATATTAGTTTTATAAAACTAAATATGATACTGATAAACAACACTAATTTAATCATACAAAAACAATATTAGATTATAATGCTCTAATGGTCAAATTAAATATGATTCCTATCATTTTTACATTAGTGGATTTGTGTTTTGTTTTATTTAAATTTTAAATCTACAATTCCCCCCCCCAATTGTGCCCATCGTAAACCCTATGATCAAAAAATAATGACAAGAATATTCAATATATAAGATATATATGAAATGATTATTATTCTAAAAAATCAATATAACATCCACTTACATACCATATATCCCATTAAAATAATGATATTGTCGCTTGTGCATATGTACGACCATCCATTTCCACAGAGCGATGTGGTTCATTTTCCCTATAAAAAATTCAAGATGGGTAATACAAAATTATATAATGAGTAAATTATATATAAATAACAATAATATTATTCTAGATATTATAATACTATATCATATACAAAGGTACATGAACATTCATGAAAAAATGATTAGAAAACAATGAAATTTACCCTTGAATAATAATAATAATAATAAAAAATGATTTTTTGTGAACTCGTGGTATGATTCTATTAGAGGATCATATATAGTAATATAAATGTTAAAATAATTATGGTATAAATTAATTACTTGTTTAAAGACACAATAAATGAGGTTAAATAAAGGTCAACTATTGGGAAGTGTGAGGAAAGATATTTCATCTCAATTTCAATTCCATAGATACATATTTGTTAATATAAGTTTATTAACTATTATTTAGTATATATACATCACATATGATGTATTTAAAATGATTTAATATTTTTCTACGATGTTTAATGTTTCAATTAAGGTTTATTCATTCATGGGGTTTCAATTTAAAAGTTTCCAAAGTGGAAATTATCTGATTTATAGTCCTTTAGTTTTTGACAAAATTTACGTTCACTGAATGAATTATAGAACTTATCTTTAACATACTATAAAATTTTTTATCATATAAAACATTAACTACTTTATATATTCTCTTCCATATTTTACTCTCTTTGGAACATGAATCTTGAAAATTACAGATTGAAGAAAAAACTTATTTTTTATATTTAAAATTGATGCGACCTAACCCCAGAAGCCTAGACATTGTGTCAAATACCATTATATTAGCATGATTAAATGGAATAAAATACTAAAGGACTGAAATGTTTAGTATTCTTGGTAAAGCATATACATATAAATGTTTTTAATTACAAATAATTACACTAATTAATACAATTGTGTTGTACAAAAAATTTATTATATTTTGTGTATACTTGCATATCATTAATAATTCACTAATTGTATTCTCGAGGAAAGGAAACATAATATAGGTGATATCAAATTCTTAGTAAAGGTGTGTACAAAAAAGTAGATAACAAATCAATGAGATTAATCAATATGTAATGATAAATAACTTAGAACACATGCCATATAGTCAATAACTAAGAACAAAGTGAGTAAATAATATTTCATGGTAAATAACTGAAAACACATACCATTTAAAGTATCATGATAAGGAATAAACAATATGGAATGGAAAGAAAATGGGAACACATTCCATTTATCTAATAAACTGAAAATTCAATGCTTCAATATATATGTCAATGTAAAATATCATGAAAAAATAGTAACTTAGTGTTAATGAGAAAAATTAAGAATTATGGGATTCCATGTTTTCTAGGTATATGATACCTTTACCTTCATGACGTTTCAGAATAAGTTTTATCATATCATGTAAAAAACATATAGGGATATTCCATCTGACTCTTCTCAAAAGACTACTAATTCATCGAGGGGCTATCATTAACTGGTCCCCACCCTTGTTGTGCATGTCCAAATCATTCCTCATACATCGAATAATCAATTTGATAATGCACCTTATAAAAAATCCATATAGGGTAGAAGATACAATTTTTTCAATATTTCCCATGTTAATAAAAATAATTTCATGTATACACCATATGTAAAAATTGTATATTGTTTATGAAATAATAATATCCATGATAAATGATATGGTTATTTATGGGAATCATAATGTTCAATGATCACATGATATTGAATAATTCAAGAGGACTAAAAAATAATCATGAAACTGAATTTCAATAACACCCTTTTCCAAATTAATGAAAAATAATATAGATGAAGAATAGCTAAATAATAATCATGAAATATACCCATTAGAGTAAGAATAATGGTTTATGTAATTAATTGAACAAAATAAGAACATTAAAACCATTCATGAGTAAAATAATTTTTTTTTGAAAAACCATTTGAAAAATCGTTTCTTTAAAAATGAATTTTAAAAATAATATTTTATTAAAAAATTATCCTTTTAAATATTTAATGGAATATTTAAAATAATTACATTTGTTAAATCTTTACATTCCATATAAGTTAAAACATTTATTTACTAAATCAATTTGTGAAGGCAAAAAATATTTTTTGTGGAAATTTGAGAAAACACAAGTTTTAAAAGAAAACAGGTTATTTGGCCATTGAG
The DNA here is from genome assembly GCA_963277665.1 of Viscum album. Taxonomy (NCBI): domain Eukaryota; kingdom Viridiplantae; phylum Streptophyta; class Magnoliopsida; order Santalales; family Viscaceae; genus Viscum; species Viscum album. Next base: position 1,299,601,940 of record OY728135.1, read on the forward strand.
AGAAATAATTTTTGGTTTTCTTAAAAATTGATTCCAAAATATTTTGAGTACCAAAGAGTGGGATAATGGTACTATTAATTTAACAGGTCATGAATAACCAGAGGAGTATAAAATTTAATGGTCTATTAGAAAATGAGAAAATAATTTTCTCTGATGGAAATTCAAGTTTTAAGAATCCCAAACAAAATGAGATTGTAAAATAAAAGATTCAAAAGAAAAAAATTATTATGAGATCATAAATCAAAAAATAGATTATATGTGTCAAATGTAAATACACAAAAATTAATTATAAATTAAAAAATTAGAATACAAAATTTTATTACACACATAATCATATAATATTAACGAAAATGAGAATTTATTATATGATAATGAAAAGGAATTTGGTTATGAAATTCATTACCATATAGTATAATTTATCAAAAATACCATTAGATGAAATATATCAAATTCAATATACAAATACCATGAATATAAAATAATTCATAATATAATATATCAAAATGGGTAGTAGATACACAACTTTTAATAAATAATTAATGATTATAGTGAATTCCTCACAGAGTGAAATGTGTAAAAAGAATCCATTAGCTTCCGTTTAATTTTGGGTAACATCATGTATAATGGTTTTAAACATGTTGATAAATTAATAAATTTCCATACTAATCTTTTTGATATCCTATATTATCTTTTTATAATATTTTACTGTAGGATTTTTAGTAAATGGTTGTTTTTAATTTTCACTATTTTAATTGCCTAGTTGTCGGGGATGTTTCTATTTATTGTTTTTGTTCTTTATAATTCGATCATGATATCATAATCCTCAGAATTTATAATATTATTTAATTATCATATATATAATATATAAATGTATTTATAATAATACATAATATGTGAAGATAAGAAATGAAAGGCACCATTAATAGAGATGGTAGGCCGTACATATCCATGAACGATACTTCCACTTTTTTGTTGTATTTAAAATAATTAAAAGTAAATGATAAATTTGTATATTTATATTATTATTACATTATAATATTTAGGTAACATATCTAATATAGGTTTATTATACCCATCATTAATATATTCCATGTAAAATGTGATTGTATCACATTACTTTGAGGTGGGGGTTGTCGACACTTCAACAAATGATGTTATCGTATTTACAGAAAGTGGAAATCATAAAGGTATGTGTTATATAAAAATTTAAAATCCTAAAAAAAATTTAAATATCATATATATCATATCCAAATAGTCTTTCCATCATAATTCCGAACCATGAGGGTGGTGAAGGAAAAAACAAACTACTATTGTTTCACGAGGGGGTAGTTCTCCATACAAGAATGGTAATATCGTTACCCAATAGATGGAAGTGTGTATAAGTGTAGGTATAACCGTTATAGTTAAAACATTTAATTAAATTGAAAATAATTATTTTTTATTTCATCATGGAATAATAATAGTTTAGTGGGTGGTTAATAAAATTAAAACAAAACAGATTGAAGAAGGATGTTTCCTCTTATTTGGGTAACTTATTTTGGTTTCCACCAAAGGGCATAATTTGTTCCATTTATTCCCATGATAAAATTTTTTAATGAGTTGAGGGATGTTTATGAGCTATTTGTTAATATTTTTTTCAATAAAACGTTTTTCAGAAGTTTAAGGAAGTGGAAGAGTTGAGATATTTTTAATGTGGACGAGGAGTGGCATTTTTATTAATTTTTTAGAGGGGAATTCCACCAACACTTTTCCCTAAGAATTAGGTTCCAATAATGGGTTAAATTTTATAAAAAATAAAGGATTTAATTAAATATATATATAGTTCATTAATACCAATTAACAATATTAATTAATTTCATTTATTATGAAAAAACGCCATTGTGAATATAAAAAATAAAAAATATCCTTTATTTTCAATTATATTATATTTTCATTTCCAATTAATGGATTAAAAATTAATTATCATTATATTTTTGTTAACCATATATTTTTAAGAGTAAGTTAATCCTATTCAAAACATAAAATTTAATGGTTGTGTTATATCATGTTATGTAAAATAAGCTTTTAACAATTTATTTATGTTCGGTAGAACTCAGACTTGCATGTAACAAATGTTATCGAAGAAACACTTTATCATGTAATATTAAAGATAACTTTTTTTTCATGCAATTAAATTTATATCATTGATTGATATTATTTCAAATAATAAATTTATTTTCAGTCCTCATGATATCATTTTATTTTATGCTATTAGTGTTTCTTGTCTTACAAGATATTAAATATAATGTTTTTGCTTTATAATTTCAGGGTGTTACATTTTCCCAAACCATATATTAATTATGTTCTTTCAATTTAATTATGATTTTTGAAATATTGTTTTTGGAATTCCCTATGTTTAAACTCTAAATCACAAGATATTTTTATAAATTATCCCATAAAAAGGGTGAATGGTAATTACAAAGATCACATGGACCTACATGTTACTAGGTATCAAAGTAGTTCAACAATAGTGGAAAGTGGAGATATGTACATGTAGTAGAATAAAAAATATTTATATAGAGTAATTGAGGACACCGATGAAAAATAAGTGAATGATCAATGGAGAGTTGAGGGCCTCAAATCCATAAGGCTACGATGATTTATAAATCCATCGTTTCAATAGAAATTAATGTATAAGAAAACACATTAGTTTTTTATTATTTTCCTAATGTTAAGAAATTATTTTACTACCAAAGAATATAAGTAATTATAAATTAAATATATCATTAAATTTCATATCAACATATCTTTCTTTTGGATATGATTTTATAATATTATAATTCATCCAAATATATCATTCATGATTGAAGTAGAAGAAGACTCTTTTAAAAGAACATTATAACTATAATAGAGTAATATTTATCACTATTTTCTCTAACAATTCTAAATTTCCAATATAGTTAATACATTAAATTATAAACCAAAAAAGTAATACTATATGTTTATTATTAATATTTATTATTCAATTTTTTAAACATAACATTAAGACATATTAAACAGAACATTTCATAGTTTATTGATTGGCTTTAAACCAATTGCATCCTTTGTCCATGGGTTTAAGTCTTGTGGCATTTCCTAAAAAGATTGGTTTTAAATCATCATATAGGTTTTACTTTTAAAAACTACATTAATTAAAATTTCAAAAATAAATATCACAGAAATTCCTAAAGATTAATCATTAAATATCCTTTTAAATATATTTTTCAAAAAAACCTCAATTAATAAACATATCATCGCATTATTTAAAGATGGGTCATTGGTAAATATTTTATCATTTAGAAGAGGTAATTTACTAATGACAAAAACCGTTTTGGGATAATCAATGATCATATTAGAAAAAACATATAATCATTTTCATGATGTTGAAATCATAACATTATATTCTCAATCTAAGACAACTCATGATTAACCTAGGTCATTCAATTTCATTACCTCTTCAAATATATAACAATGATTTGTAATAAAAATTTGAATTATCTTAATCATATACCCAAGGAGTTACATACCTGGTGGGTAGTAATTCCCTTTTTTGATTACCTATTTACACTCAAGTTTGGACCGACAAACATTTTCAAAGTTGTTACACATAATAAAATTTGTGCCAAATCTATTTCTACTCAAAATATCCAGAAAGGTTTATATTTATAAAAAGACACAAATAATATCATCCTTACCCAAATTCTAGGATGTTCATATATAATTATCCTTATACTTATGTTATTGTTATGTTTTTTAATCTATGTTTTCCTAAATATAGTTCCCAAGGTTTCTATTAAACTTTTTCCTATACCAATTGTAGAAATCCTACCCCAGAAGCCCATAGCCTATGCCAACTAACATTAAATTGGCATGATTAAAATGAATAAAATCCTAAAGGGGCAAATAGTTTAGTAGTACAGGTAAACTAAAAACAAACACGAGTCATGTTTTAAAATTAAACACACTAATTCCAACATATTTTTTTCATTCTTGAATAATTAATTTAATCCATATAACATATCAATTCATATCATTCACAGTATACTACTTCGATTCCGGGTGAATGGAAATATAATATGGGTGTACCAAAATGCTTAATAAGGTTATGTATTGTGTAAGAAATAATGAATCAATGAGAATAATCAATATGGATAGGTAAATAACTGAGAATAGATCCCATGTAGTCGATAACTAAGAAGTGAGTTAGTAAATAATATGGAAGGAAAATAAATGAAAACAAATTACATTTAAAATAACAGGATAAGGAATAATAAATATTCTAAGGTAAGAAACTAAAAACACATTAAATTTAATCAATAATTTAAAAAGAAAATGTAACCGTAGATATTTTATAGAAAAGTCACTTGGAAAAATTATAATTTAGCCTAAATGATGGGAAATTCTTAATTATTAGGTACCATATTTTATAGGTACATGGTACCTTCACTATCATGAAAATTCACTAGATGGGATAGAATATCATATAAAAACCATTGTATGTTTATCCAAATTTCTAATTCAATGATACTATCAATGCATCAATGACCTATCTATAATCGGGCCCCACTCATGACATACATTTCCAAAGAATTAATCATATATCCAATAATCGATTTAACAATGCGCCTTATCAAATATATATATTGAGTATAAGATATTTATTTATCATTATTTTTCAAGTTAATAAAATTAATATAATTTACACAAGATATGTTAAAATTGTATTTAGTTTAGGAAATAATACTATCTATGATAAATGATATGGATATTTTTGGGAAACATAATATTCAATTATCACATGAAATTGAATACTTCGAGGCACTAGTGCAGATAATGTTATTGACGTCGGTTATTTTTTCTTTTTTATGTCGATTTTTAGGTGATGTTAATAAGAAAGACTTTATAATATTTTTTACATCGGTTATTTAAAAACTGACATAAAAAATAACATCGGAGTGTTTATCACATTGGTTAATTAGTAACTAACATGTAAAAACCAGGGGGAGGGTTTATCACGTCAGTTATTATATAAACGCCATGATAAACCGGGGGGGGGGGTTGTCACGTTGGTTATATAATATATAATTTTATAAACCCGTGCGATGGATGTTTATCACGTCGAATATTTAATAACTGACGTGATAACCCCTGTGAAATGGTTTATCACGTCGGTTATATAATATCCGATGTGCTAAACTAGTCTTGGGGTGGGGGTGGGTGGGTTATCACGTCAGTTATTTAATAACCGACGTGGTAAACCATTTCCCAAGCCTTTTATCACATAATTAATTAAATAAACGACATGATAAACCATTCCACAGGTGTTTATCACATCAGTTTTTCCAAAAACCGATGTGATAAACCCTTCCAGATTCCTTTATCACGTCGGTTATTTTATAACAGACGTGGAAGAACAATTTTTTTTATAAATCAACTACAGTCCTCTGCTCTCCCCAGAAACAACCAGAAACCAAATCACGAATTCGCAGCACAAAAATATAAGTAGATCAAAACAAGAACCAAATAAAAATTAAACATTTATATTGATGACATTTAAAACTTACCCCACTGGATGACCCCCCACCACTCCGTGAATAGCACCCCCTCACCCCACTAGATAGACCCCACCACAACCTTGGACTTCCCCCCAACCCCTGGACTGCCCCAAACACCCCAGCACAACCCTCCACCATCATGCATACCCCCAAACCTTAGACAGCACTCCCACACCCCTGGACAACCCTCCCACCCCCCCCCCACCCCACTGGACAACACCTACCACACCCATGGACTACCCCCAACCGCCCTGGACATCCCCAAACACCCCTGGACAACCCCCCAACCCTCATGTATAATCCCACCCCCTGGAAAGCACTCCCAAACCCCTAGACAGCCCTCCCACACCCCTGAAACAGATCAAAAAGTTACCAAAAACGAACCAGAGCCCCCTCACCCCACTAGATTGCGCCCACCACACCCCTAGACCCCCACACCCTTGGACATCACCACCACCCCTGGACATCCCACCACCCTCCATTATACCACCACCCCCTATACAACACTTCCACAATCCTGGACAGCCCTCCCACACCATTGAAACAAACTAAAAATTTACCTAAAAGGACTAAAACCCCATCAACCCACTAGATAGGACCCACCACACCCCTAGACTACCCCACCCCCCATCCCTATGGACAATGTGGAACCCCCCACCCCTGGAAACCCCCTATCCCCAAAAAACATCCCCACACCCCTGGACACACCCTGGACAGCCACCCGCTCCCCTAGACAACCCTTCCACCATCCTGGAAATTCTCCCACCCCCTGGACTCCCCCCCCCACTCTCATGGACACCTAGGACCCCCCCCCCCCCCCCAGACCACCAGACAGCCCTCCCAGACCCCTGGACACCCCCACCCCACTGAACTCCCCCCACACCCTTGGAACCCCTCCCCCCAGACCAGAATCCATAGTAGAAAAACCATCATAACTAGACAAAAACAAGAAGTAGAGAAAAATTAAACATTCACATATATAACATTCAAAACAAACAGTGTAAAAATAAAAAAAACTATATCCAACCTAAATGACTACCAAATGCACAATTACAACGACAATATTCATAAATACATTTTACATTAAAAACAACTAAAATTCAATCAAACATGTAAAATTATTTGACCACTCCATTTGTAAGTGTTTTATGTCTTGGGCAGTATAGGTTTGAAGGTCATAAAAAAGATAAAAATTTAAAGCATAGTAGTTAATGTGTATAATGAATAAATCAAATAGAAATATTATTTCAATGTTTAAGAGGAAATCTTACCAGGTTAAAATTCACAACTGTCCCAGTTTATTATTATTTCATACATAAATCGTAACATATAATATCCGAATTTGAGGAAGACTTGTTGTTCATGAAAATTCTCATTGAATGAGTGTAAATTCAATATATTATTTTTATGTAATCAATAAAAAAGTACAAATTATAAATGGATATTTACCTTTGCATTTACATATTTGATCTTTTCACTCCTTTTCTTTGTGTTTTTTCAAAATTATACCCATCCCATGTTTGAAAATAATACAGATGGGGTAAATTTAAAATTCATTAAAATATATAAAACTATTGAGAAATTGAAACTCACTTTACCAATATATTCTTAAAACTTTCTCGTACATCATCATGGACAGAGTATATCCAATAATGTGTTTTCTCACATGGGAAAAAACCCCTAACATCAAATGATCACTAATAAAAGGAAATTTAAGGTTAGTGGGTTTTTATGTTAAAAGATAATGAACTCTTTTAGAGAGATGTGTTTCATACCTCTCACAAAAAGGCATCACCCAACATTGTGTGACTATATTCTGTTCAAGTATTTCAGCAATATAAAGCATTCTTTGTTCCTCATCCTATGCACATATTTCAGAGGAAATCAATTGCAGGTCCATGAATCCATATACATCTATCAGCTCATTCCTCTCAAAAATTTTATAAAGATACCTAATAAAAAATAGATATATGTATACATTTTTGATAAATATAACACTGGGAAACAGTGTTAAGACTTACATGGAAAACATTTTCACTACGTTGGTGCCCAACTTATCTCCAGTAACAAGCTCTATGATATCAGTTTTCATAATCCCCACATTTATTGCACGTCCAAAAACATGAGCTTCTATTGGAAACTCAGAATAACCCGCCAACAAATTTGAATATATTGAAAATATGTCAAGACTACTAGAATTTTATCTGATTTCACATCCATTTGTCTTTGTTGTTGTCTATACAATATTTATTTACCTTTGAAGTATTCCTGTAAAAATAAATAGAAAAATATATTAGTTTTCATATGATAAAACAACTTTAATAATAAAATAAAATAAAATATATAACATTCATACCTCTATGGTAATGATTCGAAGAATTCTGGATGGCCAAATTAAAAAATGGTCGATACTATGTCCAATTGTTGTCACCTCATCTGTAGGTAATGGTACTCGAGATGATCTATTTATAATATCATTTATAATGATCCTCTGATTATCTACCTCTAATTGTTGATGATGAACTATATCTATTATACAATATACAAACCCATATGAAACTATATTATTTTTAGGAACATCAGCAAACAACTCGCAATAAGTAGGAAGCTGTGGCAGAGGAGTAGAATAAAAAATTGGGTCTACATGCTGAGGTGGGGGAGTGGGAGCTACTGGCGGAGGTGGTGGATAAATAATGGGGTCTGTAGGGGGAGGTGGAGTGGGAGCTACCATCTGAAATTGTCTTTGCACGTCTGAAAACATAGACGATACCAACGCTCTATTCTTTTCCTCCATCTTCGCATTAATATTATGATCTTCAGCCTCTAAAGATTATATTTTTTTATAAACCCCCTCAACGTTATAAGTTGAAGAATGTGGAAACACTTTTCTTACTGATACAAATGCTGGATATCATCTTACACGACCAGGATGTTCAGGCTTTCCCAATGCTATAGATAAAATATATTGCCTCTTAGTAGTTATAAATGCCCCCTATGAACACTTCTCTTCAAGAGAGTACTGTATTAATTAATTGAACATTTCTGTAATGATTGAAATTATACAAAGAAAATAGTTAACTTTAAAAAATAAAATAGATATCTTACAATCATCTCAGCAAAGATTCTCGATTCTTCCGAATGATATTTCCATTTTTTCACATCCGATCTCTCTTCCATTTTTCATGACTAGATGGAGGGGATGGAGGGGCCACCTCTCTAGATCTTGAAGACTCAGCTCTTAGTTGTTGTAATTTTTCATCTATCAGTTGTTCTTCTAAAAATGCATACCCTCCCAGAGATAAAATATGAAGTTATACATTTTTAGATTGGATCTCCTGATGAGCATTCCTTGATTGATGTAAACTAAGAATAAGAAGTCATTAACAAAACCTTAATAACATCAGTTATATAAGAAAGATTATAAAAATTTACATTTCCCTTACCAAAAAATTACTCTTTTCTTCTACTTTCAAAAACCTGTCTCCATGTGACTTCATCTATATAAGGATATATGAGACATGGATTGTCATTACTCCTATGACCATAAATGAAATCGGATGAGAGGGCTGATTTGAAATCCCTCCATCTCCTGGCAGCCAACGATAATCATTTCTTCTTGACTCCTCCAGTGTCAGGAATATCAAATGGCATCTGATAAAGAAGAGTTTAAACATATTATATATACAAGAAACATTTAAAGAATATTCAAACAATAGCAAAAGATCCTAAAAAAATCATCTCTCACAACTAAGAGATTATCAATTTATCCACACTTCTCCATTCATCAAACAAAATGCTTACTTTGATATTAGCCTAAGTTGATATAAAAATCTTAAAATATTTTTCATTTGGACCTATAATAATATTATCATCATCAAACTCAACGAGTATCCTCTGATCCTGCGTATAGGCAAGTGCTAATTTAGGTAAATGTGTCAACCCACGTTTACCAACCCTTAAACTCTTTGATGTAATAGGAGAACATGAGGAAGATTGGGGAACATCAAGAGGATCATGTGAATGTTCCTACCCAGAGGTATGACTAATATTCTCATCTCCAGAATCATGTGGTTGATCAACTGAATGATCTGTCATTAT